>CM066035.1:639327973-648726488 GCA_033557465.1 Ichthyophis bannanicus
ACAACAGTATGCACTATTCATCCCTAGTGCACACAAATGAGGTATAGTGCATACAAATAATGACAAAATGAGTTTGAAACAAAAAAATCCCAACTAAAAAAAAACAAATATTTTTGGCTTGCAAATCCGCACTTATTATTGTACTCGCAGCCATAGTTCTTTAAACACAGGGCCCAATCTTGAGCACATGAGATATTTAAACACTGTAGTGGTCAGTAACAGAGTTTAAGTATCATCTGGATATTCAATGCCTGTATCAGGACAGTGGCTTGTGCTAAATATCTGGATAGTGCAATCAGTGTTGGCGACTATCCAGATAATGGTGATATTCAGCCACTACCCGGATAGCACTTCAGACAGCTTTTTTTCAGTCCTAAGTTATACAAAGAGATTATCCGCATGACGGCGGAAATGATCTGGATAGTGGCTGAATAACACTGCTATCCAGTACCGCCCTTGAATGGACTGCACCCATACTATATGGATAGTGCCAAAGCAGTATGTGGAGACATTCAGCAGCACAATCTTGACAGTGGAATATCAGCCACGCAGAAACCATGTTAATTGCCAGAGTGGGCGGGATACAGCATCAACAGCATGCAGTCAGCGTGGCTACAGCTAACACGGCCTCAATGGGAGGCATTCTGTCCATCCACAATACCGCGGGACACGCTCTCGGCATTTCCACTGCGCTATCCGCTGGGGCAATGCTGCGCACACCCCTGACAGAGCATGGTGCTTACAGCTAATGCAGCCCTATTTGCACCGAAGAGCTATATTAGCTGCAAAAGCCTGAAGTAGTTTAGTAAACATATCTCCGAGTATCTTCATCCGGATAACCTACAGGGTTATCTGGATAAGGGTTTCTGAAAATCCATCCCTTAGTGTTCGAGGGTGCCCAAGACCTGCATCAGTAAGTCAAACCATGACCACATCTAAGTCTGTTCTCGCGTGGTATTGCAGAAATATATTTGCAGTGATATAAGGAACAAGTGGCAGCAGATCATTTTGAATTTTCCACAAAGGATGGAAGAGGAGTTACATTTTAAACAAAAAGAAATATGGTTAAATAGATCCCAAACAACCACACAACCATTCAAAAATGTCATTCAGGAAACCTTGCATCACTGACTTTTTATCCTGTGGGTATTTATTCCTTTATGGTTTTCTTACTGTGATGCACAATTATTTTCCCCAATTATTTGCTGCCTTTCTGATTTTATTCAGTTGTTGGAGAGTTTCCAAATGCTTAAACCAGGTTGCAAATAAGTATATATATTTTGTTCTAAAGAAGCATTGAAATCAAACTACAAAATAAGACCCTCTGGCATTTTTTTATGATTTAAATATACAAATAAATGAACTGTCGCCAACAGATGAATGGAAAAAAAAATTCTGACTACTGCAGGTATGTAATTTCAATTTTTTTACCTGTCCTGATACAAAATGTCTTTTACATGAAACTACAACTATTAATCCAGCACATGCCCTCTATCACATTCATTCAGTTTTGCCCTTGCACCTTTCATGATATATTTTATTTGTGCTAGATATTGGAGCTAACATACCGCCCTGCACTGATCACAAATCTCCCTTCACTGCCGATGCATATTCCTGCTGTCATAAACATCACCCCATTATGAATCAGTCGCACATGTGTAGGTATTTTTTTTATTTAATATGCCACAGAAATCAGGGCACTAAAACCTTCAAGTACATTCCAGTCTAAGAAATGCCCATAAAGCTGTCATGTGCCCATACTGGATATTAAATAAGCTATGTAGAATATAGGAATATCAATTAAACCCTGGCAGGTATCCTTATACAAACATATCAATATAATCACAAAAGAAAATCAGTCTCTATTTTAGCAATATTAAGGTTAGCAGATGTCCCTCATTTTCGGGGATTTTCCCTCATTTTAGAACTGCGCCCCTGACTCCCACCTGTCTGGCAGCCTCCTGGTCCCCAATTCCGACAAAAGGAATTGAAAAAAAAATTATTTTCAATTTAGTGATTTGCAAATGTCAACTTTTAGAATTTACATCCATTATCTTTACATTTTGCACAGTACAGGGGACATGCATCACTGTTTCTATTTCTCAATTGATCTGTCTTCTTGTTGCTGTCATGGGATAGAAGGGAGAGCAGGGTAAGGACTCCTCTCCTCCATGCCTTTTTGCTAAACCCTAGAATAAAAGTGTCCCTTCTTCCCCCCCCCCCCCCGACCCCCCCCCCCCATCTCCACACACACACTTTGGATAAGTGTCCCAGATGTGCCTGCAAAAAATCTGGTAACCTTAAATGATACATAGCAATGGGCTATGTTTCGGTAGGAAATAATTAGACTGGGCCTACAGCTCTATCTGTTATATTAAAGCCTGCTTATCTTTATTTTGTGCTACAACAAACCAGAAAGATAATACTGCATAAGGAGTTTGAACTAGTTCATTAAAGGGGATCATTTTCAAACTGCCCACGGGTACTTTTTATGCACAAATGTTGCAAGGGCACATTCACTTTAAATCCTGCCATGCATACAAAGTACCCCTGCACTTTTGCAATTGCTTTTTGTGTGGGTAGGTTTTCCTACAGGAAATAATAGGCATAGACTTAAAAATACAGAGTCCATTTGTGTTCTTTTTCCAATCCAACCCAATACACGTTCAAAGGAATGTCTCCTTTTTTAGTGAACCTAAAGCACATGCATTATGGGGTAGTAGCCACACATACCTTTAACCATAGAGGGAGAGCAGGTTTCAAGCAGTTTACACATGTAAATCACAATTTACCTAGATAATTATCTTTGAGAATTGTCCTCCCTAGGTCCTACTTAATAATGACAAGTGAAAGGTTCTACTAGAATACCTCTATGAAACATACAGAAGCACAAGCTTTTCCCTTCTTCTCTTTGACTACAATGTACCTAGTTATCCTTTCATTCTCTTTAGAGAAGGAAAACTGAAAGCCTGTTTGAATTTTTCACTCTTCACTACAGAAGCATCTGGTAGGCCTTATATTATTAATAGGTATTTGGCTTCCTTGGTAATG
The DNA here is from genome assembly GCA_033557465.1 of Ichthyophis bannanicus. NCBI lineage: Eukaryota > Metazoa > Chordata > Amphibia > Gymnophiona > Ichthyophiidae > Ichthyophis > Ichthyophis bannanicus. Next base: position 639,331,025 of record CM066035.1, read on the forward strand.
GAGTTCATGCAAAACACAGGCCTTGAAATGGCTCTTGTTTGTCGCTTTGATACTATTCCATACATTTAAATGAGCATTTGCTATTCAGATTCTAAAAAAGTGATTGAACCTGGGTCAGTTCAACTCTCTGATCTTCTATTTAATTTAGGAATACCAAATTCTCCTTTTTTTAAACATTGCATGTTTTTTTTCTCACTATTCACAAACAGCATCATTAAGTTCACAAGCGTTGCATTTAAAGTTTCAGATTTAACTTGCTTTCCGTATGGGAGAAAAATATTTTTCTAACAAAAAATGGTGGTACTTTAAATAAAAACACCAATTTCAGATTCTGCATGACAGATTTAGTTGTTCAAATAAAAAAATGAATGAACACTTTGCGGTAATAAAGTGGTTTCTCGCCACAGGTATTTCCATGGTTAGTGTTACTTAGTTGGACCATGTTAAAACAGGAGTGGAGCATTTATTTGAAAAAACATTATTTCTGGTCTATTTCCTCTGCTCCTTGCCTTTGCGGAAAATGTTCTTTCTTAGGCACAAAATGAGCTCGCTAGAAAGAAAAGTGAAAGTCAATGATTCCTACAAAACCTTTGCCTAAAATGAAATAGAAAACACTTCTGGACAAATCATGAGCCTGCCTATATCTTCTAATTCTAAACACGAGTATAAGCCTGAGTATCTTCCTGGCTACCTGAAATATTTCACAACTCATTCTTTGGAGTGTTTTTCAGCTTGTGTTGTTTGATTTCCTCAAGTGTCATAATAGAACCGGTCCACACAACTGCAAGTATTAATAGCAGAAATATCATGAACTCGAATGTTACGAACACTGCATGCTTAGGATAACGTTTCCTTAAAATATCACATTTTGATTCTAGAAAATACTATTAACTCGCCACGCCAATATGGATCTCCTGCTTTTGACACTGCAGAAATAATTGAACGTTAGGTATATATGAACAATGGGCTCCCAGGTGCATCCTAAGCAAGAAAATGCATATTTCTTGCATCATCATTATCAAACTAGAAATATATGTTTCGCAGCAACTGCCACTTGACATGTATGGGCCAAAAATATAGCCAGTGGATGGCGAGTTGCCTTCTCTCTTATTCTACCCAAGTTTTAGTACTGACATTTGCCTTACAGCAACATGTCTGCCTAGCCCCCTTTCTTTTGTCTCAACCAGAGGGTTTAATAGCTAAAGTAACTGAAAAGGACTAGCACCAGAAAGGCTTTGGTTACCAGAGTAACCGTAAAAACAGACCCCAGTCTCCATGGCAAAGAGAAAAGCTATTTGCTGCAGCCTTTTCAGACCTTGAACAGACACTGACAGTTTTCCTATAATCAGCGGAGACTTTTTGTAGCAACTAACTATATTATAATGTGAACTCTAAAAGGTCTTGAAATTATACAGTGTTAAAAAAAATCTTGAAGGGAGTAGGAATACTGAAGAGACGAAAAAAGTTTAGACGATAGATATGGATCTATGTAAAAAATGAGATTCCCAAGGAACTTTGAAAAAGCAAATTAAACAAGTAACTTCAACCTTGGCTTTTTTTTTTTTTTTTTTTTTTGCATTGTGAAGGAAATATGCAATATGATCAAGCAGTTTTTAAACACAAAATATTGCACATGTATGTATGTGTACATCCAGAAAATGTTATACATAACTTTGAAATCACCGAGTGGTCAAACATTTATATTTTTATTGCACATAATTTCCTATATACATTATTTTTAACTACTATGAATCAAATCTGCTTTATTGTATTTTAAGTAGCTTGATAGCTTTATGTTTTCCAGTAATTTGAAAGATATGCCCAAATTGTATTGAATATAAAATGTCAAAGGCCAATGAGGCATCAGGTCATCGGTGTGAAGGACTCTGAGCAAGGGACAGGGCAAAATGGAATGCGTGTGAATGATGCAAGATGGAAAAAGTCCTTAAATATGTTAGATTCTGTTGTTCTCAAAAGGTGTTTTCCATGGGTCTTTAGATGTCCAATCTCACTTGGAGGAACTCTACCAGCTTTGGGTTATGCTAGTAGTGGGGGGTGGTCATTTGAAGGTTTTGTGATTGGATGTGTTTATTAGGTGGGAGTGCAATTTTTGGATGTTTACTATTGTACTCTGTAATGTGGCCTTTCTCCATTCCTGACTGGAGGTCGGTCAGTCTGTAATAGCAAATTTATATATGATGATATTGTTATGTACCATTTCTGTAAGATATGTGATACCAACTTCTAATCCCTTAATGAAAGTGAGGGTTCTAGTTGGCTGTATGATAGATTTTGTATTTACTTTAATGTACCATTTGTTGTATTATTTTTATTTGTATCAATTAATGTATTATATTGTTTTAACTTTAAAAATTGTAAACTGCATTGGACCCCCTTTTAGGGGAAGAATTGTAGAAAAATCTGAAATATTATCTATTTATCAACACATCTATCAACTGCACATACATGTGTGAGTATAAATAGTTATGTAAATCATCGCGGTAATTCGTGGGTTTGAAAACCCAATAGTACAATCAGCAAAATTATCAGTGTGCACCATAAGTGCTTCTTGTGACTAATCGTTCAGTTGTCGGAGAATTTCTTGACTTACGAAGGTTTGTTCTCCATAGTGATGAGATTCCCTAAGGTTCATACCAAAGTGTGTCATCATCTCCAATAATTTAAGCATGAAATAACTTTAGGCCAGCAACTTTAGGACTGTGGATGCACATTTTAGAAAGTCTTTTATGTGGTTGCAGCAACGTCCAAGTGACACTTGTCTGCAAATCTATGTCAATATTAGAAGAGGGTGTGCACATGTAAGGCCGAGGTAAAATCATCATAACTTTGCCCCTCTAAATGGACGTGAGATTTAAACCATAGGAGGAGATAGAGGAGCACGTGAGGATGGCCATCTGCATGCAGTGGGAGGTGCCATTTTACAAAAATACCCGTACGAAATATCAGCGGAGGAACCCCAGAAACGTACGCGTGTAAATGCCAGCGTTTCACAACACATACATGTAAGTGGGAGCATTACAAGTGCAGCTTTGACATTTTGTAAATGTGGATGTGCAGATACTCTTGATTAATTATAGAGGACTCAATCTTCACCTTGTTTCACCTGATAGGGGCAAATAAACCCCAGAGGGGTAAGGGGGATACCCCTCCCTCGATCCATTCTGTAAATTGAGACATTTCTAAAATGGCTCATTTGCACATGGACATAGTTTACACACATATGTGCCAGCACGTGTAAAACTCAAAGAGAGCTTCTAAAATAACCCTCCTTAATGAGCATGATTTAGTAAATATAACCTGGTCGGTTCCAAGCAGCATCTATAACAAAATACCCACGTGGAATATCTACAGATGAAGATATGCATTTTAATAGAGCAATTTGTTCTTACCTGCATCAATGAGCCTGCACAAGGGTTCCACTAGTTTTGTTGAGTGTACTCGTGCGCATCACATACAGTCCCTTTTTCTAAAAGCTGGTGACTGGTTAACATGCATTTTAACATGTGGCAAGTGGCAGCCAGAAACATTGACAAGCCAGAATGGCAGCGACCGTGCAGTAAAGTGAATGTTAATTGGTCATGGTGCAATGAGGTGGCGAACGGGCAGGGTGTGGGCAACGAGAGCACATTGCCGTTAGAGCAAGGGTTATTGCCGCCTGCTCAGTGGCAATGTGGCCATTAGTGTGGGTTCATCCAAAGACATTCCAATAGGAGTCGTTAGGCGGACTCGCCTTCCTGGTGCGCACATTAGCGTTTGCATTCGAGCGTTAACTGCTAAGGACATGCTGCTTATGCCCCCTGACAGCTAACACAGCGGCTTGGCACTTCACGTGCATTTGTTTTGCAGAATCTTAGCGGGCTTTAGTAAAAGGAGCTCATAGCGTATCAGCGATAAAAACCCCAAGATCAATTAACTGCATACAGCACTCTCTTTGTTCAACATTGAAATATACGAGGCGATACAAATCATTCACTGTAATAGTGTAGCACCATGCATGTTTTCAATGGTAAGTGGAAGAGCGGGGAATAACTGTGCATTCATTAAGGCGCCTTAAAAATTGTAGTGCAAGCAAAATCAATTTCATGCACATTAATCTACAAATAAACACAGAGAAAATCCATTTTCACATATTTAAGAGTTCCAGGGCAAGTTAAACAATTATTAACATGATTGTATGAAATGAACCAACAAATCAGAAAAGAAAAGCACATTTTTTGAAAACAAACCGAAAACATAATTAGGAGAACTGCATATACAACACAGCTAGTATAATGGTTATTTTTCCCCATATATAGTGTATAGATTTATATATCTGGGTGCTTTATTTCAAAATGTTTAACTTTGCCTTTAATATAAAATTCAACAGGAAGAAGAAACAAAGCTAACTGCACCATTTGGGGAGAAAAACAACAAGTTTAATAGCTCTGCCCATATAGAAAAGGTGTAAAGAACATATAAATGTTCCATGTGGCCCACACGTGCACTTATTTGAATTTTAAATTAATTGACTCGCTTTCTCCAAATCTGAATGCAAGGCAGGTAATCATTCAGGCACTGTGTTTATATGCAATTTTAGTTTTTGGGTTGGCTATGTATATGACTGGCACCACCACAAAATGGCCTTGTTCGCAAGCTAAGGCATACACCATTTTTGATTTCCAGTGCCTATAATCCTTCTCAGTCTGCACATAGATTCATCTGCTTGCTCAATATGACGAGCATTATTGTGCAGGTGTATATTATGATCACTTATTTTGCAGGGCTTGGTATAAGCGTACGACCAGGCTCTACTTCCCAGGTCTGAGATATAAGAAAGCAGGGATACAGCATATGTTGATCTAGCATGCAAAGCCACTGAAACAGAAATGGGTCAATTTTGATGCTTTTCCTTTAAAAGATGCCTATTCTCTTAAAATTTGCATGCAAACGGAGTTTGTAAATCTCTTAAAGATGAAAAAAAACACCTAAATGGTTGTCTGTTCTAAAAGTGAGCAGTGAATAGTCTCTATATAACATCACTATATAAATATAGTGAAAGGTTTTCTGGTGGCCCTTGTATATTTTAAACCGTTGTCATGTTGCATGGAATATAATTTAGTCTACGTTTTTCAAAGTATAATCTCATGGGGGTTTTGACCAAACAGAAATGCTCTAATGATTGAAAATGGTTCAAAATATTCTGTCCAGTGAGTTTAAGTTAAGTGATAAAAGTTTCCATGTTAAAAGCAATAATAGCTGGAATTTCACACTTTTATCACATATTACAGCAATTGTGAAGTAGCCAATTTACATAGAAATAATGTGAACGAATTCTGACCATGATGGTTTAAGTGAATCATTACTTGCATTGCTGATACATTTAGAAAACTGCAGCATGCCAGGTATGTTTCTTTCAGCATAATAAGTCTTGTAATGGAGCCTTTAAAAGCTTAAAATGTGTAGTCAGATTAACCTTTCAGTCTTGATTTTTTTTTGTTGCCAAAGGGAAAAAAACCCAGAAAAATCATTAAGAATCCAATTAAATCAACACCCTTTTTCCTTCAGCAGTTAATATTGCTGCTTTTTATACCCTAGTTTTAAGACTTGTTATCTTTATGAACTTGAGAGCAGCCTACAAAATTGCTTTACAATGCCAGTCTCGTGTTTCTCCTCTTCTGACACAGACGCATTCTATGCATGGATAGCATAGACACTCACACACCTTCCTCGCATCCATGCTGATACAAGCTTGGCCACACCTTTATTTGAACTTCCAGAAATAAATTCGTCAGACACAGACTTTCTAAAACCTTCCATCATCTCTCAGATTGGCCAGCCACCATTACTACCCTCTCGGGCATCATCCTCGCTGTACAGTTTGAATTTCCCATCAATCCACTTCGACAACCACACTTAGCCACTCAGCTAGTCGCTGCTGACCTAGCCCTTGCAAGTTTCATTGAGAATCCTGTGAAATATCCACCCTTTATCCTCTTACATACAGTAGCCTGAGGCAGTCTATGTTCTGTGGGCTCACAGTCGTACTGCCAGGGCCAGTGTTAGAGGGTCAGAAACAGGGCAATGCCCTATGTGCTCCCATGCCACAAAGGGCCACAAACCTGCCTCAATTTGCAGGAGGAATAGCTTGAAGGTGGGTTTTGGGACCTCTTCCATAGTTCCTGCCCTGGGTCTCTGTATGTCTAACACCTGCCATGTGTATCGCCTGCTAGCCTCTGAATCCTTCTCGCTTCTCACAAATTAAATGGAAATTATACTTACCTGGTAATTGTTGCTCCTTGAGGAACTCCAGTTTAGTCCTCCACCTCTGGGTTGTGCACCTCCTCCTGCAGCATGGAGACTGGGCATGTCAAAAACGTGACATCACTGGAAGTAGTTTGCTGGTCTCTCCCCTCAGCCCCAGTGAACTATTGACAAAGCACAATCAAGGGAGCAACAAATAAGTAGCTATTTTATTCATGTTAACTAACAAGAAATTGAACTTATATCAACTAACTATATACCATGGAATTTCTCTCCAGAGAAAAGTACCTTTTCCTTGCACCGCTTCCTTTCCTTCCTCATTATACAGAATAATAGACCAGAAGAGCAAGAAAGGACAGTAAATTATAGCAATAACTATACCTACCGGTAATGGGACACCTCTCCCAACTGAAGCTTCACTGCCAACTATACAAACCCAGGTGGGAATGAGGACTAAACCGGAGTTCCTCAAGGAACAATTACCAGGTAAGTGTAATTTCCATTTCCTTATCGTTCCTCCAGTTTAGTCCTCCACCTCTGGGATGTAACAGAGCAGTAATCATTGGGAGGGACCTTTCCAGCTGGCTTGTAAAACCGCCGACCCGAATACGGCATCATTCGATGCCAAAACATCCAGGCAGTAGTGTTTGCTGAAAGTATGAAGAGACGACCAAGTGGCCACCCTACAAATTTCTCCAGGCGGAACCAAACTGTGTTCCGCCCATGAAGCTCCTTGCGCTCTGGTAGAGTGAGCTCATAACCCTGTTGCCACCTCTCGGCCACACAGAAGATATGCTGAAGCAATCGCCTCTCTAATCCATCTAGAAATGGATGCCTTCGCCGCCTCTTCCTCTTTATGGGAACATCCGAACAAGACAAATAAGCGGTCCAATTTGCGAAAGGTCTCTGACACCTTCAAATACTGCCATAGAACTCTCTTTATGTCCAAGCGACACAGCCCCCAGTCTGCAGCATTTCCCTCCAGTGAACCTAGCACTGGAAGAGAGACTTCCTGATTCAGATGAAATGGAGAAACTACCTTAGGCAAAAAGGAAGGAACTGGGAGCAAAACCACCTTTTCCCTAGAAAAGGACAAAAAAGGTTCTCTACATGACAACGCCTGTAATTCCGAAATTCACCTCGCTGAACAAATGACTACCAAAAAGACCGTCTTCAGAGTTAAATCTTTAACCGACACCCTGTGCAATGGCTCAAAGGGTTCCTTGGCTAACGCCCCTAAAACCAAATTGAAATCCCATGACAGAACCACAATTCTACAGGAGGGTCACAGCCTAGACACTGCTTTAAGAAAACATAATACATCTGAGTGAACCCCTAGAGCTACTCCTTACACTTTGCCTCTATAACAAGAAAGGGCTGCCAACTGTACTCTTAAGGAACTGGCCGCCAGACCCTTATCAAATCCCTCTTGCAGAAAACTTAAAACCAGAGGAACTGACCCTCTAGCCGCGCACACTTGTCTCCGCGAGCACCAATCCTCAAAAATACGCCATATGCAAATATATGTCAGTGACGTGGAATTTTTTCTAGCTTGAAGCAAGGTCGCAATGACTGCTCCCAAGTAGCCTTTCTTCTTTAGCCTCGTCCTTTCAATGGCCAAGCCGTAAGCGAGAACCGATCCACTTAAGGCATCCGCAGTGGACCTTGTAGTAACAGACTCTCTGACGCCGGCAACCTCCAAGGCTCCCCATCGAGCAGCTGGATGAGATCGGCATACCATGGACATCTTGGCCAGTTCAGAGCAACCAGCAACACTCTCCCCCGGCCTATGAGCGCCCACGGGGGAAATACATAGAGAAGACCTGCCGTCAGCCAACGCTGCATCAGCACGTCGATCCTCTCTGACATCCTCTCTCGCCATCTGCTGAAGAAGCGACTCACTTTTGCTGACTGAAAGGTCACCATAAGACCCATGATTGGTGTACCCCACCTGCGAACTACTTGCGCAAACACATCCGGATGCAATTCCCATTCTCCTGCCTCCACTTGGACCCTGCTGAGAAAATCCACCATCACATTTTCTTTCCCTGCAATGTGCACTGCCAAGATTGCTGGCATTCGAAGCTCTACCCAAGCAAACAGCGCCTCCGCCTCTTCCTCCATGGCTGCACTTCCTGTGCCGCCCTGCCGATTGATGTAGGCCACCATTGCGGAGTTGTCCAACAGCACTCGCACCGCTCATCTCAGCTCCAACTGGTTGATCGACCATGTGCTCTCTGGAATGGACCAAGTGCCTTGCGAGAAGAACTCTCCGCAATGTGCTCCCCATCCCGCGAGACTCATGTCTGTCAACAATAGGAGCCAATCCGGCTGCTCCAGGGGCATCCCGGCTTCCAAAGATCCCGGCATCAGCCACCAGCGCAGCGACTGCCGGACCCTGAGGGGACAGGGAAGTCATTTGTTTAATGAGTCACACTGATGTGACCAACGGCGAAGCAGTGCCTGCTGTAAAGGCCGCATATGATACCTGGCTCATGGCACCGCTTCCAAGGTCGCCGCCATTGTTCCCAGCACTTGGAGATAATTCCATGCCGAAGGCGCCTGAGTGGCTCTGAACTTGCATACCAATTGCCGAAGGGTTTGAATCCAATGATCCAGTAGAAACACCACTCCCTTCTGAGTGTCGAACCACATCCCCAAATATTCGAGATCCTGGGATGGCACCAAGCGGCTCTTGGTCAAATTGACCACCCAGTCAAGACTCTGCAAGAATTTCACTACCTGGTCCGTAACTTGAACACTCTCGATCTTGGATTTTGCTTGAATTAACCAATCATCTAGATAAGGGTGGATGAGAATTCCTTTCTTCTGCAATGCCCTGCCACCACCACCACCATGATCTTGGCGAAGGTCCGCGGCGCCAACGCCAAACCGAAAGGCAACGCTCGGAATTGATAGTGCCCCCAGGGCAGAGCAAAGCACAGGAACCTTTGATGAGCTGCTCTGATCGGGATGTGTAAATACGCTTCCATAAGATCGAGGGATGTCAAGAACTCCCCTTGGCGCACCGCTACAATGACAGACCTAAAATGCGGTACTCGAAGACAACGGTTCACCCCTTTTAGGTCCAAGATTGGACGTAGAGTTCTGTCTTTCTTTGGCACCACAAAATAAATTGAGTATCGTCCTGTGCGTAATCTCCAATCGGTACTGGCGCGACCACTCCCAGTTGCAATAGCCGATTTAGTATAGAGCGGACCGCCAAGGTCTTCCGTTGGCCTTTGCAGGGAGACATTACAAACGAATCTCGAACCGGTTTTGCAAATTCCAGCGCGTAACCCTCGCGAATGATCTCTAAGACCCACTGATCAGACATTATTTGGGTCCAGGCAGAAAGAAACTCCCGAAGTCGCCCGCCTATCAGTTGGCTTCCCACCAGGACCCGCTTTACTTCATTGTGGTTTCCGAGTTGTCACTGTGGAAGCTGTTGCGAAGCCTCTGCTTGCTCCATGAAACCCACGAAACCCCTGGGGTTCTAGAAGCAAATCTTCCTCTCTGGAAACCCCTCAAGCGAGACGTTCGGAATCTTCTAAAACCTCTATACTGACCCCGAAAGGCCAGCGAGGACTTTCCCAGCTTAGGCTTATCCTCTGGAAGTCTTCCTCCTTTCGACTCCCCTAACTCCTTATCCAACTTGTCAAGGTCTTCTCCAAATAACAACCTTCCTTTGAACGGGAGCTTACTGAGGTGTGATTTAGAGGAGCCATCGGCCGCCCAGTTTCTCAACCACAGGGATCTGTGGGCAGCCACCAAAGAGGCCATACTATAAGCTAGTGCTTTGATCAGATCGTAATGCACATCCGCCAAATAAGCCGACCTCGACGCTAGCCGATCCAGCTCACACTTTCTTAAAGTGTGGAATACATCTGGTCTGGGCTTCCAAGATAATACTTTTAAACAATGCCCATGCGTGATGTAAATCTTTAACCTTTGCAACTGCTCCTTTTAGTCTTTTGTTAACTATATTTTCCTCATTTTATTATAGTCTCCCTTTTGAAAGTTAAATGGGAGTACTGTGGATTTCCTTGCCATCCTTCTTTCAATTATTAAATCAAATGTGATCATGCTGTGATCACTATTGCCAAGTGGCCCCAACATCCTTATCTCTTGCACCATATCCTGCATACCACTAAGACTGGGTCCAAAATAGCTTACCCTTTTGTCAGCTCATAAACCAACTGCTCCAAGAAGCAGTCATTTATTTCAAATAGAAACTTTATCTCCCTAGCATGTCCTGCTGTGACACTGACCCAGTCGATACCCGGGTAATTGAAATCACCCATTATTACTGTGTTGGAGCTTTTGTTAGCTTCCCTGATTTCTTTCAGCATTTCATTATCCATCTGTTCATTCTGGCCAGGCGGTTGATAATACATCCCCACTGCTATTGCCTTCCCCTTTTTACATGGAATTTCTATCCATAGAGATTCTACAGCATATTTTGTTTCCTGCAAAACTTTAATCCTATGTGACTCAATGCCCTATCTAATATAGAATGCAATGCCTCCTTCAATTTTATCTACTCTATCATTGTGATATAGTTTGTACCCAAGTATCACAGTGTCCCATTGGTTGTCCTCCTTCCACCAGGTCTCTGAGATAGCAATCATATCTAACCTTTCATTTAGAGCTATATATTCTAACTCTCCCATTTCATTTTTTAGACTTTTAACATTTGCATACAGGTATTTTAGAGGTTGTATTTTAATCATATTAATCAGTTGATATGGGTAATTTGAAATCTTTCAGCTCTGTACTTAAGGGCATCAGGGTAATCTCTCTCTTTGGATGTCCTAACTTCCCAGTTTTGTTAGTATCCTTCAAGGATTCATTCTTCCAAACCATGAGTACTTGGGCCACTGTCGGCTTTCCCCTATTATCCAGTTTAAAAGCTGCACTGTCTCCTTTTTAAATATTAATGCCAGCAGTCTAGCTCCATCCCGGTTAAGGTGCAGCCCAGCACTTCGGAAGAGCCCCTCCCTTCTCCAGAAAGTTGCCCAGTTCCTAAAAAATCCAAAACCCTCTTTTTTTATACCATCGTCTCATCCACACATTGAGACTCTGGAGTTCCACCTGCCTTTTCGGCCCTGCGCATGGAACGGAAAGCATTTCAGAAAATGCTACCCTGGAAGTTCTGGATTTCAACTTCCTATCTAAAAGCCTAAATTTGGCACAATTTCGTCACTAGTAGTTTGGAAAGTTTGGAAAAATAATAATCTACCCCTAAAATTGACACACCCTACTGCTGAGTCAGTCCGCCAGTAGATTGTCCTGACTGGGAAGGTACACTGCTCAGAGAAGCATCCCACTCTCGCTCGCAAAGATGCAGAGGCAAACAGCTTCCCAAAACACTGCCGACAATCTAATCAGGACAGACATCAAAAACAAACAAGAGATTGGATTCCGAGGCAAGATGGTGTCAGAAACAGATGCCCGCTGACTTCTCTCTGCTGGAACTCCTACCTGTGCTAGTTTCTTTAGGTTTTCTGCTTTTCTGCCCCATGCCACATTCGGGTAGGAAATGGAAAGCCAAATTTCTGATGACAGAGACTCCGAGTGATGAGAAGACGGTAGTTAGTATGCCCATGGATTCTTTCGTGTGCCCTGCATCGAGAGGTGGCGGAACTCTGGATGGCCTGCTGGACATTGCGGGGGTGGAAGGAGGGCCTTTGAGTGTCGTTGGGCTGGAGGTCTCACTCAGTCCAGAGTGCCAAATCTCGCCAGAACAGCCAGCTTCTGAGATTTTGCATGGTGACTTAGGGGTAAGTGTGCAAGTAGTTGCGGGCTCGCCCTCTAAGCAGCTAGTGCAGCTGACTTGTCCCAGAATTGTTAATCACAAGTCTGGAAGCAATGCTGAACATTCCTATGTGGAGAGGGCAGTTAATGGAGAGGACTCCCGACCTCGGCAATATCGATTTGAGGTGCAGCCTTCTCGAGATCTGGTTAGCCCTGGGTAGGGGACTCTACTAACACATTGGTGAGACCTTTGGCTTTTACGATGGAAAGTTTGTGGGAAGCCTTTTCTACTATGCAAGTTTCTATTTCTTTGCAACTCCAGACAATTTCTCAGCAGCTTCAAACATTTGGGCAGCAGTTGATGACTTATGAATCTGGTCAGGCTAGTGTGAATGCTAAAGTCACCGCTGTTGAGGGCCATCTGGAGCAGATACATGAGGCTACCCAAACCTTTGTAAAAGATTCTGTGGTTATTCATAGGAAGATGGAATTTTTAGAAAATTCAGCAAGGAGTCTCAACCTGCGAGTTTTGAATTTCCCAAAGGTACCTTCTATTTCTGCCCTGGAGCTATTCAAGACGTTTTTGACTTCTACATTGAAGTTTCGGCTGAATCACTTCCACCTATTTCTAAGGCTTTCTATTTGCCTACTGATAAGATTAAAGCTGTGGATAATCTTGAGAAGTCATTATTGTTATCGTCAGATAATCTAGATTGGACTACTTTTTTTTTTTTTTATTATTATTTTTTTTTTTTATTTATAATATTTTCAACAACTTACAAAAAAAAAGCAAGTACCAAGAAAAACAAGAGCATTTACAAAATATTACAAAAAGACAAAACACCATACATAAATTATCCAGCAAACACTCTATACCTAGCCCACAACAAGGAGGAGACTGTGCAAAAGTAATAAATCTAAAAGAAATAGCAAGAGCATAGCTCTAAATACGAGACAGCAATTTAACAAAATTCCCTACCCTAGACCAATCAATTACCTTAGCCCTCTTTACCATTCAAAAAACTACCCAGCTGAACTGGGTCTAAGAAAACAAATTTAGAGCCCTGATAAGTTACCAAGCACTTGCACGGATATCTAAGAAAGAAAGTAGCAGACAGGGCCAACACCCTAGGTTTTAAGGCTAAAAAAGCCTTCCGCCTAGTTTGTGTGGCCCGACAAACATCAGGGAAAATTTGCACCCCAGCACCACAAAAGAGAGCAGACTTATTTTTAAAGTAACTACGAAAAACTAACATCTTATCCTGATCAGAGACAAACCCTACAATCAAAGTAGCACGAGAAGCAATGTTATCCTGTGAGTCCTCCAAGAACTGAGTAAGGTCAAGTCCATTACGGGCCTGAACTACATCAAAGTCCCCCGGAGGACTCACAGACAGCCCTTGACCAGTCAAGTAATATAGTTTAGAGATAGCCATGGAATTGGCGGAAGCCAAGCCCAAAACTTCCCTAAAATATTTACGAAGCAATATCTCAGCAGATAACAGACGACAACAAGAAAAATTTAACAGTCGGATATTCTTAGCCCGAAACATATCATACATTTCTAGCCTATGATGAATAATTAAACTATCATTAATACTAGACGAACTAACAGCCTTAAAGGTAGAACATTGATTTTCACAGCTAGATAATTGAGTGGTCATATCCCCCAACCGCCCTTCTAACTCACACAACTTTGTAGTAACCTGTGAAGAAAAACTACAAAGCTGCTTAACTGTGGGAACTAAGGAATGTTCAATTCGAGTTACTACTTTCCAGATGTCACCCAGAGTCACCTGTGCAGGTGGCTCAACAGCCACACCAGGAGGAGATGACCACATAACACTTTCCAATTTCCCACCAGTATCAACTGGAGTACTCTGTTGAAACAGCCCCACAGAACCGGTTAGGGGCGGTGAGATGTACTTCGGTGGGGAGGGAGGAGAACGGTCCGGAGAGCTCAAAGACGCAACGGACGAGCGCAGGACTAGAAAGTCAGGGTCTAACGAGGCATCAGCGCCCACCAAGGGCTTGACATGCTTGTCCATAGGGCCTACCGTTGGTTCTGTAGACTCCGCTGGTACTATTTTCTTTTTTTCTCTTCCCCATTTAACGGATGCCACGTACTGCGATCTCCTACGGTGCTCCAAGGGGGTCCCAAGGGGGCAGACACTCCCCTTGTATCTAGTCCCTTAGATCGCAGCCCCCGACTAGCGCCTCCGGCTGCGCCTAACCTTGCGGAGCTTATGAAGCGGCCCCCGCTGACGTCGGGGCTGCCGGAGCAGGAACCGGTCACTTCCGGACTGGAAGGCTGTCCTCTCTGGTCTCCCAAGGGCTCCAACCTCACTGCTCCGCCTATGAAGAGGCCCCCGCTGATGTCGGGGCTGCCGGAGCAGGAACCGGTCACTTCCGGACTGGAAGGCTGTCCTCTCTGGTCTCCCAAGGGCTCCAACCTCACTGCTCCGCCTATGAAGAGGACCCCGCTGACGTCGGGGCTGCCGGAGCAGGAACCGGTCACTTCCGGACTGGAAGGCTGTCCTCTCTGGTCTCCCAAGGGCTCCAACCTCACTGCTCCGCCTATGAAGAGGCCCCCGCTGACGTCGGGGCTGCCGGAGCAGGAACCGGTCACTTCCGGACTGGAAGGCTGTCCTCTCTGGTCTCCCAAGGGCTCCAACCTCACTGCTCCGCCTATGAAGAGGCCCCCGCTGACGTCGGGGCTGCCGGAGCAGGAACCGATCACTTCCGGACTGGAAGGCTGTCCTCTCTGGTCTCCCTGATTGGACTACTTTTTTGGAGAAATTGCCCTCAGACTCAGGGATGACTGCTACATTGTTGGTCACCCTGGCTTTAGAGGCCAACAGAGATTGACTTTTGAAATTATTTTTTTGTACTCCCAATAAAGTGTTTTTGGACTCTCAGATCAGGATGTTCCCTGATGTTTCCAGGGCTACCCAGAAGGAGGCAATTTTTGTTGTACCATGCTGAGGTGATCCAACTGATTTTTTTCTTTTTGCATTTTCCCTGTAAATCTTTGTTGAAGTTGCTGCTAACAGCTATATATTCTATGATCCATCTCCTTTATATCTTCTAGACTGTTGAGTATGCAGGAGCCCTCTTCCCTGCCTACTCTGGGTGGCCCTACCTAGTTTTCTATTGTGGACCACCTATGGCAATGGTTAGTGTATCCCCCCCCCCCCCCCCTCCTGATTTCTGTTCATTTTTCTTTTTTGGTTATGTAAGAAATGTCCTTTGTATTGTGACCTGTCTTGCTTCATATATTGAGGATTTTAGGGTTTTGGTTGTATAATCTTTATTTATTGTTGTTTCTTTATATTGTATTCTTTACCTATCCCTTTCTATGCAAGATATATTTCTTGTATTTATTTTGTGAAATCACATAAATAAAAAGTAAAAAAAAAATAAAAAAAACATCGCCACTTGGTTGTCTGTCTGGACCAGAAAAGCCTGGTTCTCCAAGTGGTGTCAGAACACCCACAAGGCTTTTGCAACTATTCGAAGCTCGAGGAAGTTGATTTGGTGGAGACTCTCCCCATCAACCAGACGCATTGGGTCCGCAGACCATTGCAATGGGCCCCCATCCCAATTTGGAGGCATCCGTTGAGGACCTTCTGATGCATCAGGGCCTGAAAAGGCATCCCCACTGTGAGGTGCAGCAGCTGCTGCCACCAGATGAGGGATTCAGAGAGGATTAGTTACGTAGATTCTGTCCTCCAGGCATCCCAACGCCTAAGTCCACTGGGCCTAACACATTGGGAGGTGAGTGTTGGGCCTGACATGCACTGTCGAGGCCATGTGCCCCAGAAGGCACAATAGGAGATGGGCCAAGGCCATCAAGCAACCCTGCACTTCTGCGACAAGGGCCGCTAGGCACTGAGCCCATTCCAAAAGAAGGAAGGCTCTGGCCTGGATGGTGTCCAGGAGGGCCCCTATGAACTCCAGATGCTACGTCAGCTGTAGATGAAACTTGGGGTTGTTGATGACAAAGCCCAAGTGCTCGAGAATCAGAATGGTGCGACACAACGTCTGATAGAACTCGTTGGCGGAGTTGCCGTGACAAGCCAGTCGTCCAGATAGGGGAAGACAAACACCCTCTCCAGTCGCAGGTAGACAGCAACCACCGCCAGGCATTCTGTGAAGACTCTTGGTATGGGAGCCAGTCCGAAGGGTAGGACCCTGTACTGATAATGGCAGCCCCTGATGGCAAAGCAGAGCTACTGCAGGTGGCGAGGATGAATCAGGATGTTGGTATAAGCATCTTGTAGATCCAAGGAGCATAGACAATGTCCTTGCTGGAGGTAGCACCAAAAAAAACCAGCACTCTGCCACGTGGGCAACCAAAGAAACAGTCAGGAGACGTGGCAGTTATTCAGGCCTTTATTATTCCATGGATCAAGCATGCCAAACCCGACACTGGCCGTGTTTCGTATTACACTTCCTCAGGGGTTTATGGCTCACTAAAAATAAACACATATAGGAACCAGACACACAACAAATAAATATAAAAACAATGTAACAATGTTAAAAACTGTTAAAAAGATGAATTAAAACTTTTGGTTTGGTTCTCACCAAATGGTTGTCTTTTAGCAAATGTCTTTTGTAATGTATGTATAACTCATATATTATTGTTTAGATAGTGCATGTTATTTATGTAATTATATTCTTAAATTTTAGATGCTTTTATCATTGGTTATCACGGTTTGTTTTGTTTTATTTGATTTGAATAATATTTTGATTCATGTTTTATCTAACATATTTTATGTGTCATGAGTTTAATTCATCTTTTTAACAGTTTTTAACATTGTTACATTGTTTTTATATTTATTTGTTGTGTGTCTGGTTCCTATATGTGTTTATTTTTAGTGAGCCGTACACCCCTGAGGAAGTGTAATACGAAACACGGCCAGTGTCGGGTTTGGCACGCTTGATCCGTGGAATAATAAAGGCCTGAATAACTGCCTTGCTGGAGGTAGGGCAGCAATATTTCAAGGGAGAGCATTTTGAACTTTTCTTTCACCAAGAACCGGTTGAGATCCCGCAGATCCAGGATGGGCCAAAAATCGCCCTCACCCCTTAGAAGTGGTGGGACAGGCTCGCTTGCTCTGGCTGTGAGGAGGCTTTCGAGTTCCTGCTGCAGGAGTTCTAAGTGAAGAGGAGTCATGGGAAGTTCTCCGGGGAAGAACAGAGGGAGCATCTGTTCGAAGTGGAGAAACCTTCCCTCACCACCTGGAGGGCCCAGGTGTTGGTGGTTATGGTGGTCTACCAGTCGGTGAAGAATGTCAGACACCCTCCTCTATAATGAGGCCCTCGACCATGCAGGGGGAGAGAGACCATGCTCAAGGAGTCAATTCCCCCCTCCCCCAGGTTGCGGCTGCAGCACAGTCTGGGGTTTGGGGGCCTTAGGCTTACGATGAATGTACCCCTGGCTCTTGGCCTGCTGACCCTGTGGGGGAGCCGGGTAGGCCGGATACTGGGGTAAGTTCCATAAGTCTTCCTCTTCTTTGGGTAAAGGGGCTTTTTCCCAGAAGATTTCCATCACTAAGGGTCTGCGGTTCTAGTCATATACTCGGACTCTAGCTCTTTGGCCTTGTGCATCATAGGCTTACCTAAGAGATTCTCCCCATTGCACAGGACATCGACCAACTTGTCCTGAACCCATTGCTCCAGGTGGCAGGCACCAATGCCCACCACAGCTACTCTAGCCAAGGACTCAAAGCTGACATAGGCCACTTGAGCAACATATTTGGAGCACTCTTTGACTGTCGACACTAGGAACCGCTGACAAGGTTCCTCGATCAGACCAAATGAGAATCCGGCAAGTTCCTGGCCAGGTATCTAAGGTATATGCCCATGTACAGCTGCTATACCTGGATATGGACCACAAACATCGAGCCCTGGTAACAGTTCTTAGCAAAGCCATATATGTTGCAGGCCTCCCTGTCAGGGGGCACCAAGGAGTATGTCTTCTGGTTCTTGATCCTATGCATGGCCGCCTCCACCACCCTGGAATTCTGTGGTAGCTGTGATTTCTGGAATTCGTGGCCCTTACGGACTCGATACATGGAATCGAGCCACTTGCTCACAATGGAAACCGTAACAGGCGACTCCCACATCCTGAACAAGTGTTCCAAAACAGGGGGAACAAGCACCATGAGCGTCTCCTTGGTATGGGCATTATACTGCAGGATCTCAAGATCCTCCACCTGAGGCTCCTCCTCGGATTCTGTGGTGAAGACCAAGGCCTTGGCTATGTCCCAGACAAAATTCAGAAAGGAGAGGTCCTCGGGCAGAGACTGCCAACACTCCTGTCACAGAAAAAGGCCCGAAGGGATGTCCCAGTGTCACCCGTGTGACCGGGGACTCATCATCAGTCTCCCACTCTGAGTTGGAATCAGATGAGACCTTGAGAACCCGACAGGCCTTGTGGGCACGCCCAGCCTAAGGCATCAATGGGGTCCCGGTGTATCGTGCCCCAAACCAGAGGCACTCGTGGGCAAGACCTGAGGCCTTGAGTGGGACCAGGACTGATGCCGGGAATCAGCCTGAAGCCGATGTTGCTCTAACACCGGCTGAATCACCTAAGGTGATGCCCTCATGGTGGAGGGGCTAGTTGCTGGGCCCGAGGACCCAGAAGAACCAGGAATTGGGCCCCACTGCTGGGCCAGGAAGGCAGCAAGGTTGTGTTCCAAGGCTTCCATCCTGACCTCAAGAAAAAGCATACACACACATATAAATTCCAAGGAATCCTATAAATTTACAATATTTAATAATAAATATTTTAATTCCAATTGTTATCAATATTTAAAAATCACACATATCATAACCATAGAAGAAAATTACACATTGAACATACATATTTAAATTCAATCCATAGCATCTGATTACAAATTAAACACATTTGGATTCAATTCATAGCATCTTTATAACAAATTCCATTAAATCCAAAAGAAACAATAGAGTGGTTAATCATCTCAAACATACAGGAGAAAACACAATCAAGTCAATAACTCCTGATCTTCTTCTCAAGTCTGTAACTCCTGGTCTTCTTTACCTTCTGCCAAATATTAATCCATTTCCAAATCTGTTCGCAGGCTTTCCTGCAAGCTCCAAATCTGCTTGAAGGCTTTCCCGCAAGCTCCGACGCATACACAAGCGCCACACAGTGTTTCACCCAACCACAGGTTTCATCAGGGAATAGCTGGCCCTGTGCAGACCCAAACAACATACTTGGCCACTTACTCCAACACCACCACCCCATATAGTAACAAAAAAAAACATTACCTACATAATAAAAACTGAAGTTCTTACTTTATTTCATGTGTTCCAAATACTGCTATAAAAAAGCAGATATACATCAAAAATCAATAGACTAAATTCCTTCCAGGGATATACAATATATCATACCAGAAACAATTTTAAAAACACATTTTAAAACCTAATCCCCTTACCTGAAACTACCAAAGTCTTTTATCACAGCAGAATGAAAGCAACAAGTGCTATCACAATAACATATATTTCACAGCATATCATTCATCACTACTAAATAATGCAGACTTCTTTATGCCAGCCCTACCTGTCTTCTGGTATTTATACCAAGCACCTCTGTCTCCATTTTACCACAGGAATGGCAATCAAAATCACACTTTTCCAATCCTGAAACTTCCCCCAGCAAAGGTCATTCTCAAACAGCTGTAACCATACACTTCATCAGAAGATTCGGACAGATTAACCCTCAACATACCAGCCCACTGGCTGATCAAAACAGCAGGAAAAGCCTTAGTATACTTACAGCAAACCAATGACCAAAAACCAGTTCATACTATTTAGTATCCAAACACACACTACCAACTTAAAGATCCAACCACCGACCGTATGCCATCACGGGGCAGGGGGCATTCTGCGTGTGTAGCGCTGCTGTGCCAAGCCCATGCTGCCTGGCGATGGCACACGCTCCTTGCACCGGTAACACGGTGGTGCCTGTTCTGCACGGGTAGGACACAGAGGTGCTACCTGTGCTGGGCATTAGCTGCAGCCGCTCTTAGCGGGTAAGGTTCAGAGGTGATATCCATCGCTGTTCTGCATGTGTGATGTGCCTCTGTGCCATACCCATGCACATGGATGTGACCCACAGGGCACACACCCCATGCCCATAACCACCGGTTCCCCACCCATGGTCCCCTACTCCATCTGCACAGATACACAGCCCTGCTCCCACAAAACTGACAACACCTTGTGATTCCAAGCCGGGAACAGTTTATTGGGAAACCTGTAACAGGTACAACAGTGGCAGCAACAACAGTAGAAAAACAATGGCAGTACAAAACAACAGAGGTCCACACAGCAACAGGGACATTGCGCACCCATGTCTGTGGCCACACAGTCTGCCCCATTATGGGCAATCCCTGACATGGGGATGGCCTATGGTGCAGGGGGGCCATATCTGTGCCCTATCACTGCAGCAGTGGGAGCATTCAGGTACGCACAGATTGTCCGTATTGCTGCCCACACATCCTCCCAGAGGAGCCCCACCTACTCCACTAGGGCAATCAGAGTCCAGTCACCAGATGGCCAAGTGGCTGGTGGCACAGAGGGGCCTGGTGCGGCATGGTCATGCCATGCCCATGGGTATTGGGGTAGTTGTGGGGGCCTATGGCCATGGAACATGGACCACAACTCCACTGCCCATCACACACGGTCCATGCTGAACCATGCGGTGGGCACATGGCCTGCTGGTAGGTACATGGGCAGGCATGGTTGTAGGCTTTGGGCCAGAGCTCGTTGGGCAGCTCCTTCTCTGACCCTTCCACTGGGTGCCTGCTGGCTGTGTGCTGCACCATACCACCATACCTGGGGTGCTTGGAGGGCAGGGCCTGCATCACCCCAAATACCCTCTCTGGGCCCACCTCTGCTCCAACCACAGGGGACAGCTTTGGTCCCGCTGCCACTTCCTCCTCCCCCTCCTCCTTGGAATCCCCCCCTGCCCCTGACCCTCTGATCCCTCCTCCACCTCAGTCTCCACGCCCCACCCCTGATCCTCTGATCCCGCCTCCTCCTCAGACTCCCCATCCCGCTACTGTGCCAGGGCCCACTTACTGCCCTCCCCCTCTGTGGTGCTGTCCTCTGATGCAGTGACACTGGACTCCTCCTCCTCCCCATCACTGCTGGAGGTACCACTGGGTTTTGCACCTCGGGACAGCTGTGCTGGACCGCGGCTCTGGGTTGGTATCCATGATGGGCCAGCATTGTCTGGGGCCCCCCTGGGACTGGCTGTGGGGGAAGAGGGATATGCGTTAAGGGTCTGCACAGGTGTGGCCCTGGGGTGGGACTGGCACATCTCCATGGGGCCCCACACATGCATTGCACAACCCACCTTTGGGCCATGGTAGTGTGCTATCCCACAATGCACACTGCGTACCCTCTCCTTTGTCCACCTCCAGCCAGCTCTGTTCCCCCCTCACATGCCCAGCTGTGGCCTGCCGACCCCCTGGGTGATGGACATCCACAAGGGGCAGTGTGGGCAGGTGTGCAATGTGCATCTGGTTCCACCACTGGTGGTATGTGCCCTTGTACTGCCCTTTCATGCCATGCCCCGGCCATGTGTGTGTGCACCTACATGTATTGGGTGCCCGCTGGTGTACACATGGGGTAGGGGCACTGGTGAATGGCACGGCCGCCCTTAGCACATTCACATCATTGTGTATGGGAGATCCACAACCAGATGGTCTGCCTGCACCTATCACAAAGTCATGGCTGCCACACCCTGCATGTGCTGGGCTCCACTGTGTACCCCACAGACCTTCCTTTAGTCGTCAGATGCTCCCTGATGCACTGCAGCTGGTTTGGTCACTTCTGGCACAGTGTGCAGTAGTGGTACTTTAGGGCCTCCAAGGTGTGTCGCACGGCATAGTCACTGTGGGATAGAGGGGGAGGAAATGCACATGGGCTTCGATGTATGCCTCCACATTGCCTATTATGCATGCCTGTATCCCGCCTCAGCCTGGTGGCCTGCCCATCCTGGGGGCAGGGGCATACCCAAGAACAGCAGGTGTGGAGTGCATGTGATGATACACCTCTGGCATCTGGTACCAATATCCCTACCCACTGCTCCCCTGTACCTTTGACATGTGCCCCGTGCCACCACCAAACAGTGCTATCTGGGCCACTGATTCACCAGTGTCACCCCACTAGTCCCTTCAGCCACTTCTTCAGTCCTCCCCCTTCCCTTTCTCCTATCGGTTGCACGCAGTCTTGCCTTGGCACCACGGTACATGGTTGTGGACCATGAGTGGCCTCAGCTGTGGGCACATGTCATGGCAGGGGGCATCCACTGCTTCAAGAGCATCATTATTGCATAGTGCATTAGACGCCATGCAGGACAGGGTATTGCGATTTGTACATGCCTGCCATTACACATCTGTCAGATCCTGTGGCATCACATTATCGATATGCTGCCACAGTTGGAAAGAGGGTGGCAGGCAATGGTGGCTGATCCACTTGCAGGGACAGATGGACAGCACATATGTGGATACTGCCATTGGCCCCCTCTGACCCTAAGTTGGGGTCTCAGGGGCTGCGAGGTGAGGCGTGTTTCCAGGGTGTCTTCATGGGCCAGCAGAGTCCCCTGAAGTGGGCAGCCCAGCCACAGCTCCCTATGAACCAGGTAGTGCCATTGCTGTGCGAGCCCTGTAGTGTTGCTGCCATATGCCACCAGGAGGTGCAGCGGCCTCCCCACCTGCTGTGTCTGGATATGCCTACTGCTGCAGGCAGCCAGGGATGGCACTTCTACTAGGCATGGCCCATCCCCCCACTGTCACCTGTTCTGCAATCATTGGTGCTGCCACCAGCATGTGGATTGACTCCGCAGCCATATCTCCCTGTGCAGACACCCAGCTGTGCCTTTCAGGGTGTGTCGGGCCTAGCATGGTGCTCAGCCCTCCCCCCCCCCCCCCACATGTTCTGGTCTCCTTACCTGCACAGGTGGAGTTGGGTGGCCCTCCATATCGCCATGGACAGCAGCAGGTTCGGCCACCGACCCCTGCTGGGGTATAGCACCCCCTCATTACACAGCACGGAATGGGCAAGGTCCTCAGACTCATCGGGGCAGAAGTTCACTGTCCTTCTTGCTGCCATGTCGCTGGTGTCTATCCACCCAGCCATAGTGGACTCTTGCACAGGCAGCCCGCGGGGTCTACGTGACGGTGTCATCAATGCATGGTACCACCGGTTGGGCGATACACTGGTCCATGCATACTTGCCATCCCATTTCTGTTGCTGCTGATTTGGACACCTACACATGCATCTTCTTAGGCGCCAAGCCTGGGTTTTGGTCCCTGCACGTATCTGTCTATGTCGTGCTCGGTGCTTGCCGTTATGCTCAGTTTGTGCCTCATTTTTGAGGCTTGGCTGTTTTGGAAGCGCATGATTCATGATTCAGGCACTTTTCCTGAGTGGGTATCTTTCTGTGGGTATGGCATTCCTGGGCTCCTTGTTGAATATCGGGCCCTTAATTCCTTTCTCTTTTTAAATTTTACTTCTCATGTTTCAAAGAAAATACAGTTCTTTGCAAAAATAGACTAGCACCAAACTAAGAAAATAGTATAAATAGTAAGGGCCCAATATTCAAAGGAGTTTATGAGGTCTGCAGGACCTGCAAACTGCATAAACCCACTGAACTCGATATTCAGCGGCCCTAACCACTGAATATCCCCACAGACCACCTTGCCTCTAACTGAATAGTGCCGGGGTGGTCCATCAAGCTCAGCATCCTGTTTCCAACAGTGGTCATCTAGGTCACAAGTATCTGACAGGATCCCAGAAGGTAGATAGAGTCCATGCTTATCATCCCAGAGGTAAGCAGTGGATTTCCCCAGTCCATTTTAATAATGGTTTGTGAACTTTTCCTCCAGGAGCTTGTCAAACCCTTTTTTAAACCCAATTATTCTTTTACTACAAACTCTGGCAAAGAATTCCAGAGCTTAATAAAGCACTGAGTGAAGAAAATATTTTCTCCATTTAGGGGTATATTTACTAAAGGGCGTTAAGGGAGCAAGTGTGCCGTTAATGCCTGTTATCAGCACCCTTACGCCCTTAATGCTGGTAAAAAGCTGCTTTAACGGGCAGTAAAGGCTCCTGCAGCATTAAGGGCGCTGTAGGCAGAAAGTGGGCATTAAAAACATGCGTTCCCTTAAGCTTAATGCACAATGTCTTTAAAAGCCCTTTAACGTTGGAAACCCTAACACCAAGTAAAACCTTGCATAAAGGGTGTATTTAGAGGGGAGAGAGACTATTAAAATGTCTGCAATGTGATGCACAGACAGGAGAGCACCAGACAGTGATAGTAGTGCTCCATTAACAGCAACAGCATGGTGCCCAAGTATGAAAGGGCACTATGTTTATGGTGGAAATGTGGCAAAGGAGGTGGCATATGGGTCATGCAGTGGGGGTTGCTGGTGTATAGGGCGGACCAAGCAGCTGCCCAGGAACCATATACTGTAGGAACATAAGAACATAAGATCATAAGATATGCCATACTGGGTCAGACCAAGGTCCATCAAGCCCAGTATCCTGTGTCCAACAGTGGCCAATCTAGATCACAGGTACCTAGCAGTTTCCCCAAAAAACTCACAGGTTCCACAATGCCTGTATTGGGGAAAGCAGTGGATTTCCTGGGTCCCCTTTTATAATGGTTTATGAGCATTTCTTCCAAGTACCTGTCCAAACCTTTTTTTAAACCCAGCTAAACAAACAGCTTTTACTACATCCCCTGGTAATGCATTCCAGAGTTTGATTACGCATTGATTGAAAAAATATTTTCTCTTATTAATCTTAAATGGGTTACACAATAGCTTCATTGCATGTCCCCTAGTCTTTCTACATTTTGATGGTGTAAACAATCAATCTACGTTTACCTGTTCCACTCCATTCATTAATTTATAGACCTCTATCATATCTCCCCTCAGCCATCTCTTCTCCAGGTTGAACAGACCTAACCTTTTTAGCCTCTCCTCATAGGGGTAGCCTTCCATCCGCATTACCATCTTGATGTCCGTCATGATCCCACAGTGACAGTGGCAGCACACAGACATGCTGCTGTTGCGGAAAGATGATGTGCCACATGCGGCGGTCCAAGTGTCCTGGCACTCTAGGCAGAGATCCCAGCTTTCCCCCCCCCCCCACTGCTTCTGAACCCAGCTGTGGAGGAAGAGGCCGATAGCACTAGCAGCTGTAGCCCTCTAGGTCAGCGTTTTTCAACCACTGTGCCGCGGCACACTAGTGTGCCGTGAGATATTGTCTGGTGTGCCGTGGGAAAAATTCCAATTTCATCCGTAACATGTGGCCTCGGCTCACAAATTAGGGTTGCCAACCGGCCGGTTTTCAGCCGGCCTGGCCGGTTTTTCCATGGCCAGGCTGGCTGCCAGCACAGTTGTAAAACCGGCCATTGAAAAGCCGATTTTGTGCTCTGGCCGCAAGCTCGGGAGCGGCCAGAGCAAAAAACCGGCTTTTGTGCCGAAGTCCGCGGCGCGAACGCAATCGCGATTCCCTATAGCAGTGCAGCCGCTGGTTCTGCTTTGTACAGAGCAGCGGCTGCACTACACTTACATTGAAAAGTAAAGAGAAACTGTGTCAGGAGCCCTCCGATCATGCAGAGCCCGAGGATGTGATGTCATGGGGGCAGGCTCCTCACAGGCTGTCTTTCCTTTTCAAATTAACTTTAGCTGCAATAAAGTTAATTTGAAAAGGAAAGACAGCCTGTGAGGAGCCCGCCCCCATGACATCACTTCCTCGGGCTCTGCGATGACCGGAGGGCTCCTGACACAGTTTCTCTTTACTTTTCAATGTAAGTGTAGTGCAGCCGCTGCTCTGTACAAATCAGAAGCAGCGGCTTGGGCAGAGGGTGTGTGTGTGTGTGTGTGTGTGTGAGTGAACCAGCAAGGGGGGGGGAGTGTGAGTGAACCAGCAAGGGGGGGGAGTGTGAGTGAACCAGCAGTGGAGGGGGGGTGTGAGGGAACCAGCAAGGGGGGGGCGGCGATGGTGTGAGTGAACCAGCAGGGGAGGGGGGGTAAGTGAGTGAGTGACCCAGCAGGAGGGTGAGTAAGTGACAGGGGGGTGGGTGAGTGAACCAGCAGTGGAGGGGGGGGGTGGTGTGAGTGAACCAGCAGGGGAGGGGGGTTGGTGTGAGTGTTTGATTCCTATTCAAGAGAATTACTTTATATATAGTCAATATAGGCACAGAGGTAAATTTTTTTAACATTTTCTAATGGTGGTGTGCCTCGTGATTTTTTTCATGAAAAAGTGTGCCTTTGCACAAAAAAGGTTGAAAAACACTGCTCTAGGTAGCTGCAAAATGTAGGTGCCCAAGGAATTACCACAGCAGTGGCTGTCATCCTCCCCTCAAGACGTATTGATGTCAGGCAGTGATGGGGTCCCTGCAGAGGTGAGTGGTTGGGGGGGGGGGGGCTGCTTGGCCGTCTATGTGTGCCTCTGCCCTCCCCATCCAGACCTTGTGCCCTAGGTGTCCCTCAAATCCACATGTTGGATTGGCTGGGACTGTGCACCACCACTACTGACAGCACATGGGCATGTTAGCATGGTGTGGGGGTGTTGGCAGCGAGGGCAGCGGCACCTGCCTGTAGCAGACAAAAGCCATTTCCTGGTCCTGTGCACATTGCAACATGTGGCAAGGTCTGTCTGATGGGGAGCATGTCAGCCCCAGAAACTGTTATAGCCATATGGCAGCACTGTAGTTGAACACACACAGTCAGCGCATGCTACTAATGCCTGCCCAATGAGCACAGTTAACAATGCTTGAGCTGATATGGAGCCCAAAGTGGAGGCATGAATGCCAACCATCCCCACTTTTGCACAGCGCAGCGATGTGAGTGTGGATGTGTGTGTATGTAGATCTCTCCATTTTTCTGTGGCTTTCTGCACTTCACTGTGCCTTGCATTTCCTAAGCTGTTCCCAGTATTAGTCTGAAAATGTGCATGACAAGGAGCAAAGGACTGTGGGTATGGCCTGAAACAGAGCGGATTGGCCAGGATGTATCTACCTCTTTGGTAGGGTCAATGGTTGAGATGTCATAGTGGCCATCTGCCGCATGCATGGCCTGGGTGGTCACAGCATGTCATGCTGAGAGGGCACTCTCATTCTGACCGAGCAGTGACCATGGCACGACTATGTATTCACATAGTGCTATATAATGTCTAGCTCCAGTGATGTGGGTGCAGTCTCTGTCTGGGGAGCACAATCACTGAGCCAAATGTTGGCTGTACATTGTCATTCTGTGCACATGCATTGTGTGCTGACCAGCGGACCCTGCAGCAGTTGGTATGTGCATGGCTGAAACAGCCTAGTGGTGAGCAGCAGGTGCAGTCTGACTGAGCTTGCTGTGGTGGATTGTTAGTCCTAGATGGTTGGGACAGCAGTTGTTCCTGGCCTACTCACTGTAGTCATGGAAGGACAAGCAGCAGCCCCACACAAGCCTAGAAGTCCCCATTGCATTTGGCATCCATTGCAACAGCTTTTTAACACTGGACACTGACATGCACTGTTCTAATAGGGTCCCTGTCCAACAGGGGCAGGACACAGGGTCCAGCTGTGACTGGCACCTACAGCATGCTGCAATTGTGCAGGAAGCAAGGTGACCAGCATAACACACTGCAGACAATACCTGCTACACACTGGCAGTTATGTGGACCTATCACATGGCTAGCAGAGACCACCTCTAGCAGTGCAAATTCTGGGGACCAGGTGCTGGGTGCCCATCCTCACCCTCAGGGTGACTGCTAAAACTGCTCAGTAGCATGGTTTGTAGATGTAATGTGCTTGTAGTACACACTTTTCGTGCATCTTACTGAGCTGATGTGATGGATCAGTGCATTCTCCATTTGGTGATCAACTGCAGACTGCTGTTCTGCGTGTGCAGTACCTCATGGGTATTGGAGGGGCTAACCTATATTGGCATATTCAGCAGAAAGTTTAAGCAGAGCCTGGTAGGCTCTTTGTATCCAGATATTGCTGTGTAGAGAGGTGGAGAGGTGTAGCCGACTGGTTAGTGCAACGTCTCTATAATCAGGAGACAAGGGTTTGGTTCCCACTTGTTCATTTTGCATCTGTGTGCTACTCAGGTTATTTCCCTACCTGTAACAGTCCTGGCTCTGTTGTGACTTGCAGACACTCATCCTTCTAAGTTTTTATGCATTCTGGTCACACTTTGGGTCAGCAAGCATGCTAGTCCCCATCATGGCCTTCTGAGAGCATGGCTTTATTGGCTCTGCTACAGCCCATTGCAGGGGGTCAGACATGTTCACTCTGCTTGGAGACATGGCATGGTGGTCATGGCAATGGCTTGGGGGCCAAGATACCATGGTTTGAGGCCCACTATTACTCCTTATGTGACATTTCAGAATGTGTTACTGTCTCATTTTATGTCTGCCACAACCTTCATGGACTGATAACACCTCTTTGTGACATTGAGCAGATCACTTACCCACCAATGGCTCAGATGAATGCAGACCATACAGTCCCTATTTATCATCAGACATTACCAGCCGACGGCAAGATGTACCCTGACGTGCCTGCACTGCTACAGTGGTATACTAACAGTCAATTACATGCATACAGCTATAACCTATTTGGGTAACATGAGTCATGTATGACATTATGACTGTGACTGTACAGTTCTGGCTTCATTACATCTCCGCAGTACATGCAGACACATCCTACCTCTCATATAGCCACCTGCAGGTAACACATCGTGTCCATAAGTGCCCCATATGCCCAATTTGGATAACACCTGTGCAGTTGTTATCTGCACATTTGACTGAGGTGTTGTATGGTGACTATGAGGCTGGGACAGGTGAGTCCCACATGTCTAAGCTAGAGGGCATAACATGAAACTTCAAGGGGGTAAACTGAAAGGCAATGTCAGGAAATACCTTTTCACTAAAAGGGTGGTGGATGCTTGGAATGCTGATGGAAGTGGTGGGGACA
The DNA here is from genome assembly GCA_033557465.1 of Ichthyophis bannanicus. Classification (NCBI taxonomy): domain Eukaryota; kingdom Metazoa; phylum Chordata; class Amphibia; order Gymnophiona; family Ichthyophiidae; genus Ichthyophis; species Ichthyophis bannanicus. Next base: position 639,360,054 of record CM066035.1, read on the forward strand.
AATAAAGTGACAGAATTCAAAATGGCATGGGACAGACATAGTGGATCCTTCTATAGCAACAGGCTAAAATCAAAATAAACTTAACTATCTAATTTCTCAACAAACAGAGGTGCCCTACATGGAGCAGTGGGCTCACCTCTAAACAAAGACATGGGGATGGGTGATCTGCACGGACTGGCAGGTGCACCTACTCTTGCCACCTTGCTGGGCAGACTAGATGGACCATACTGGTCTTTATCTGCCGTCATTTACTATGTTACTATTTTATGTTACTATTAAAGGCCCCATGGACCAACATGGGGTTAGTATCACTAACTAGGTCAAAGAAAATGTTGGCGCTTCCTCGCTATCTGATGTATCCTTGAGTTCAGGGGCGCATACCCCTCCCCCTCAACCAGCAGTAACAGTGGCAAATTTTCACCCGGATATTGATGTGACTTGCTCTTACCCCTCTGTTGCTGCCACCTTAAAGCAAGATCAGACCTCCTCTTGGTATCCTTGAGTTGTTTTTCCTCCAGTAGAATTGCCTGATAAAGCGTTATTGAAGCAAGATGCGAAAAAGATTTCTTTGAAAGATGGCATGGAAGGCAGTGGCTAGGATAGAAACTATGCTCAAGGGGACATTGGGTCACCTGTGTGCTTTCTCAGAAGAATCAGTAAAGAAATTGAAGCAGCATAAAGATAAGTTTGAGACTATTGATGAAAGACTTTTTCAGGTAGAAGTGCCCTTGTTGAATGTGCAGTCCTTAGGTAGTGAATCCATTAAAGATAGTTAAGTTTTTCATTCAAAACTAAAAGCAATTTAAGATATGATGAAGGTATAAAAATTGCATTTTTTTAATTTTCCAGTTATGTGTTTACTCTCCCCCACAGAGTTGCTTAAAAAATATTTGAAAGAAAATCTTGATTATTCTGGGGTGGATAATTTTTCTGTTTCTAATATTTACTACTTTTCTAGAGGGACCAGAGAAGAGGTGGGGGAATGGGAGAGGTTGGATAGAGTGGTGTCCCCCAATAGCTTAGATTTAACACAAATTTTGGACGTATCTCAAGACAATGTAACCAAGTGAGCTAGTCTATTGGTTACCCTGAAATCTGAACAGGAAAAGAGTTCTATTTTGAAAGTATATTTTGCAAAGAAATCTATTCCTTTTTGTGGTCAGGCTATTAGTATATTCCCTGATGTGGCAAGAGCCACACGACTTATTGAAAAGTTGGGGAGAGTTTAACTGTATTTTAGTGTGCCTATCCCACTGTTTTCTATCTTTTCTTGATGTGTGCTATAGTGATGATTGGTAATACGCATATTTCGCTTTATTTGGATTGTATATTTTGGGGTACCAACCCATTGCTTTTTTACATGTCGCTATTGTAATGTGTTGAAAATTCTAATAAAAAAACCACAATAAGTTAGTAATAGTAGGATGGAAATTTCACTTTTGAGTTCTTTCAGCATCCTGGGGTATATACCATCCAATCCAAGTGATTTGCTATTCTTTAATTTGTCAAATTACCCTATTATATCTTTCAGATTCACTGAAATTTGTTTCAATTCCTCTGATTCATCACATTCAAATATCATTTTGGCATAGGTATCTCCCTTTCATCATCTTGAGTAAAATCAAAAACAAAGAATTAATTTAGTTTCTCTGCAATGGCCTTGTCCTCCCTTAGTGACCTTTTTACCATTCTATCATCTATTGTTTTAATTGACTCCCTTGCACGATTTTTCTTTGAATATACCTGAAAATGTTTTTATGATTAATTTTTGCTTCTGCAGCAAGGTTCTTTTCATATTCTCTCTTTGCCTGTCTTATCAATGCATTGCTTTGCATCTAAAGTGTCAGTACTTATTCTGTAATTTTTTAGCTATAACACTCTCTATCCCTCACCTTTAAACCATGCCTGCAGTTGATTGCACTTCCTGTCACCTTTTTTAAAGTGTGGAATATAATTGTTCTGGTCTTCCAAGATGGTATTTAATAAAAATGTCCATCTGTTCCTTTTAGTTTTTTTTCTATTTCCTTCATTTTATCATAATTGCCCTTTTGAAAGTTAAATGCTAGTGTAATAGATGCCCTTGTCCCCCCTCCATTTCTTAAATCATATTTGACCATCTTATCATCACTATTGCCAACAGGGACAGCCCAAAGGAGGTGCGGGGCCATGTGCAAAGACTCATTGTGGGGCCTCATTTGCATAAAGGACTCATTTGTATAAATATTTGCATAATGTTAACATGCGCTATTGATATGCCTCTTAATGAGTGTCTGGATAAACCAGATTTCTATATTACTATACTCCAGTGCCAACCGCCAGGCACATTAGGAAGTACTATAAACACTGCCTATTTAGAACCCATATCCCCAAACACGAAACCCACTATATCTCCCACAAATATACTCATCCAACTAAGGGAAACATACAAACAAAAAATTTTTGTCGGAACTTACACCTTGAAGAAACAATTCCTTCTCGTATTGTATTGTTCCTTTTTTTCTTTTTTTAGGGACGCAACCCTAACAAGTTACCAAGGGGACATTAACCCCTCAGTACCAACCGGTATAAAGTTATTTTTTTAATCATAGGTAATAAATCCAAAGGAAAAGTCAAGGGCAACACAGTTTGAAGAAGAGCCAGGAGAATCTTAGGCTTGAAACACAACATTGGGTTACTGATTTGTGATTTTGATCTCGAAGTGGTTGCTACAGAAAAGTTTTGGAAAGTCGTGGTTGCTGAAATTTAGTCACGTATCCAGCTGCATGACCGAGAGCAGTTTGGAAATTCTCCCAAAATGCCAGCGGGGCAGTTTTGAGAATCATTTGTAAGGCTTCAAGAAGAATAGAGTCACAAGAATTCTTAGCCTGGAGGGAAGGCTGGATCAGCTAAGTGACTTTTCCTTTGGTTTTATTACCTATGATTAAAAAATATAACCCATGTTTTTAAGGCCCCTCTAAACTGCCTATGAGAAGCTGTCAACATCACTGATAATGGAAATATATTCCATATCTTTGCTACCCTACCCAGAATTGTCTTCTTTTTTAAACTTAATTTAAAAAACAGAAAAGCGGTAACAAAATCTTTAGCAAATTAAAAGATCTTAAATTACCGCCTGGGATATGGAAATGTACAAATCCCTTCATGCAATTAAGAGCTAACTCACGAAAATGACATAAAAAAGATTTTTGTGTGTCCCATCTAAATAGTCCAAAACTGAATCTGGTTGTATTTGTAGTCTAGTAATTTGGCATTCTGACAATCTAAGAAAGACTAGATTGTAATAATCTAAATGTGACAAAATTGTTGCTTGTAAAATCAACCTTAAGTGATCTGGTGAAAAAGAAGCCTTAATTTCACTAATTATTCTCAATATTCCAAATCCATTTTTGTGTGTGTACCGTCGAGTAAATGCTAACTCCCGGCGACCCAGCATTCCCCGGGTTTTCTTGACTCGAAGTAGATTACCAGGTCTTTCTTCCAAGGCAATGGAGGGTAAAATGACTTGCCCAAGGCATGCCAGTGGGAATCAAATGCTGGTCTCTTGATCACCAGGCCCCTGCTCTAACCACTAGGCCCCTCCTCCACTAACTCCATTTTTATTATAATTGAAACATAAGATTCCATGGTTAACTCAGAATTTACTAAGATACCCGCTACTGTCACTAGAGAACACATTAAATCTAATGCTAAACATAAATTCTTCATAGGTATACTCTTTCTTTTTGTTCTAACCCATAATACCTTTGTTTTATTTATATTATTCTTTATATTGTTGCATCCAAAGAGCAATTTTTCTAAAATAATAGTCTAGTTTAGACTGTATAAAAAACTCTGAACTTGTCCATGGTACTATCATTAAAATATTATCTGCATAAATATAAAATTGAATCTATATTTGTTGTAGAAATGTTCCAAATTAAATTAAAAAGACACTGAATAAAATTGGCAATAATGCTGATCCCTGAGGGATACCATAATCCATCGATTAGAAAATAGTTTCCCATCCCAGGATACATGAAAAGATCTCTTTTTATAAACAAACAATAGTGAATTCCATATAGCCCTTGATGTAACAATCTTACTTAACTTAGCACAGTAATAAATTGTGATCAAGCCAAAAGGGGTGGCCAGGTCAATTTGAGCCAATACTGTCTTTCCACCTTTGTCAGCAAGTACCCAGAGTTCATTCAAAAGGGAGGCCATCACCTTATCTGAACTGATTGATTAACATCTAAAATATATAGTGAGGGGATATTCATAAGCAGGACCATAACCATAAATACACCCTGTGAGACTTGTATACCTGGCACCCCCCAAGACAGACATTTGTCATTTGCCCCGTCCCCCCATGCCCAGGATAGCCCTTCCGTCCCTATGCCCCCATGTTTAGCATCTCCCCTTCTTACCCTACCTCCTCATGTCAAGCCGTCTCCCCTCCACGCTGCCTTCCCAGCCTGCTCTTGACCCGCCACCGCTTTTTCTGTTCCCTTTGCGGTGGCAGCAGACTTCCTCCAATTAAAAAAAAATGTGGATCTTTCCGACTCCATGCTTGCTGCGCTACTCCCATATGCTACTGTATGCTGTTATTTGTTGTTTCCTTCATTTCAGGTTCACTGTCCTTTACTCCCTCTTTCCTATTTATAATTTGGTGTTCCTTTTCTTTAGTTTAGTGGCGTATTGCCTTTTATTGTACACCGCTCAAATGTCTTGACAAGAGCGGTCTATCAAATGACGCAATAAAGATAAAGATAAAGATATGGCTGAGTCTGATCCCTCTCTCCTCTGACAACCAGACCAGCCATGCAAGTGTGAAGTTGCAAAGACCCGCATGTATTTTAAAATTGGAGGTCCGCTGCTGTTACCAAGAGAATATGAAAAATGGCGACAAGGCAAGAGCAGGCTGGGCAAGCTGTGCGGGGGGTGCAGACGCCGGCGGTTGTCAACCCTAAATGCACCCCTATTTGTTTGTGCCCTGTGCGGCTGCACCGCTCACACAGGCCTAGATACGGTGCTGTTCATAGGGATTAACACAGATAGCAGACCTACTAACCGTGTTAATGCCCTTGTCTGGGATATGTAGCGGCACTAATATGGTTAGTGCCGCTGAATATCCATGGGTGGCGTCGATGCACACCCTGATGCTAACTGGTTAGTATAGGGCCATTCCAGGGGCAGCACCATCGATAACTGGGCAGCGGCGATATTGAGCATCATTTTTGCCACAGAAGCTAAACCGGGTTAACATCTCAGCAATCCAGGCAAACAAGACGTTCCATGCTGGGGCCAGGGCATGGCTCTGGCATTGAACATCTGGATTAAGGGTTTAGTAGCAGCAGTTAACTGCTTTAGCAGTGCTAGCTGCAGCCTCTGGACCACAAAAGATATAATCTAGTAAATGTTCATATAACCATGAAGCCACTACAGCTTCATCTAGTTCAGGGGGGCTAGGACAGCAAATGGGCTGTGATGGTTGGGCGGGGGGGGGACTTGGACTGGAAATGGGCTATGGTGGGGGGGCACTTGGACTGCAAATGGACTGTGATGGGGGGGTGCTAGGACTGCAAATGGACTGTGATGGTGGGGGGGAGGGCCTAGGACTGCAAATGGGCTGTGATGGGAGGGCTAGCACTGCAAATGGGCTGATGGGGGCTGGAATAGGACTGGAAGTGGGCTGACGAGGGGGCTAGGATTGTAAATTGGCTGATGGGGAAGCTTGGAGTGGAAATTGGCTGATGGGGGACTGGAATAGGACTGGAAAAGAGCATATGTGGGACTAGGAGTGGAAATGGGCTAATGAGGAGCTGGAATAGGACTAGAAATGGGCTGATGGGGGGAGCTTGGACTGCAAATGGGTGATGGGCTAGAATAGGACTGGAAATGGGCTGATGAGGGGGCATGGGAGAATGGGACTAGAAGGTGGCAGATGCTGGGTTGGTCTAGAACTATAAGGGAGCTGATTTTGGGGGAGGACTAGAAGGGATGGGGATGGGGAATGAGAATGAGAATGGAGAGAGGAAAATATATTTTGTGTGAAAGAAAACTCTACGATGGACCGGGTATTGGGATAGTAAAAGGGGATTGAGAATGGAAGGGTGAAATTTGAGTGGATGATAAAGGAAAGAGGAAAGAAATGGGGAAAGAGCAAAAAGGGAAACGATCGGTATGTTAAAGCAGATATAGAGAGAGAATGGAAAACATCTAAAAGAGAAGAAAGGACAAATGGATAGCTCGCAGAAGACACGAAGAAAGCAGAAGAAAGTGACTGGAGCAATTGCAACTGAAAAATAAAATTCCCAAACAGAAGGTAGACAAATACTTTTTATTTTGAATTTATTAACTGGAATATGTCTGGTCTGGGAAGTGTGTATTTGCGTTTTTGTTTAGTGCAAGAGGAAATTACTTTATAGTTTTATTTCTCCAGTGTTGTACATTTCATGTTTGGCTTTTGGGGTTCCCAGTTTAATTATTATTTTCCTATTTCTAAATTGTGATCCCTTGTTCTTTGTGTGGTGATGGTCTATGTTCTGTGTAACCGAGCTGAGGTATTCTGTTCATGTAGTTTCTGTTTGACAGTCCCACTTGTTCTCTTTCCCCCAGTGAGATGTATTGGTATTCTCTAAGATGTATTGGTTTAATATCTGCAATGTTGCCTTTTGATAGGTAGGGTTTGGTGCTTTGTGAGTCGTGGTAGTGCTGTTATGATAGGGTGGATTTGTTATGGATTCTAAATGGTCAGTGTTTATAGTACTTCCTAATGGGCCTGGCGGTTGTCACTGCAGTATAGGAATGTAGAAATCTTTTAGTCTTTCTTTATCCAGACACTCATTAAGAGGCATGTTTACTAAAAGTGCATGTTAATATTATGCAAATATTTATGCAAATGAGACTCCTTATGCAAATTATGCCCCACAATTCATCTCCGCACATGGCCCCGCACCCCCCCCCCTTGGGCCGCCCCTGATCTAAGTACCTCCTCTGGATGGTCCTTCAAAAGACCGCCTGGACAAGGATCAAAACTATTCCCATCTTTTGCATATTTCTTTAACAATACTGTGCTTTCCATCACTGATTCCAAAGTGAGCTTTTCTCACAGATGGTTTCCAATCATCGGCCCTATGTCCAAAGCCTACAGAGAATTTTTCAACTGTCCTTGAATACTGGTAGGAGGATAAATCCATGCCAATCATCTCAAGCATTTGTAGTGTATCCCCACTATTCTATCAGTCTTTCCTTATACCTATACAAGAGGGCGGGCAATTTCCAATAGCCCTTTCATCCATGTAAGTCAAGTAATCGCTTTTTATAGATAAAGGACTTTTGAAAATTGCTCTCTTAAAAGAGTCTATAAAATTGACTTCTTTTACATGATGTAATAAAGTTAGGGAGAGAGTTGAAATGGCATTATAAGTATATGTTAGAAAAATCCTTCCCTACCAATTCAGGATCTTTACAAAACACTAACACTGAGCTCATTATAAACTGAAACTTACACGGCATTTTTTCTTAAATGTCTATTAGTTTTCCATAAAAGGTCCATATTTCAGTATCCAGCATGTTTTTTAAATTATTTCCTATATGCAATAAAATTTAAGAGCTCGAGCGGGCGGGCCCACGCCTGAGGGCTTAGGCGCGGACCCGAGGCATAGTCCCGGGGAGACAGCTGCTCCTTGATAGCTCTGAGTGTTATGTAAAGTTTGTACTGTGTTTCCCATGTTATGTTCTCCCAGTCTCCATTTGTCGATGTAATTATAAAGTAATGTATGTTTCCCTTACCTTTGTATAACCCTTGTACGGTATTGTGACCACTTTGATTGAAGGAAAAAGCGGGATACAAAACTTGTCAAATAAAAAAAGATGGTGTACATATTAGTAATAGCCATTGAAGCATTGATATCACAATGAAATCGGTACTTGTCCCATTTATCCTGACATGGGTCCACATTTTGGTTAACTTTCTATTACAGGAAAGTTATTTCAAGGCATTTCTTCATTGAAAATATTAAATGGTTTCCTGTAGGCAAAGCACAGTGCCGTTTCTAAAGGTATTACATTATGGAAACTAGACTGTCCCTAATGACAATAGGGTTAGTTATTGACTGGTGATAGTTGGGACAACTATCCAATTGCTGTGGTTGGGGTTTTCTTAAACACCAGTTGTGGCAGTTTAAAAAAATTCCAGATATTCAGCGTAGTTATCTGTATAGTGGCTAGTTCTGACTATTAGGATGACCAGTGACACGATATGGATAATGGCCAGAGCAGGCACTATCATTGGGCAAACAATGCAATCACCTAGAGCGCCAGCCCGTTGGGGGCACCCATGGCTGCTGCTGCCCCCCTCCCCCTCCCTGGGCAAAGCAGCATCAAAGCGTTTAGTAGGAACAGTTCCTTTGCCATTGCTGCAGGCGGGGGTCACGGCAGGATGGAGGGACCCGCTTAGAGCACCTCCAGTCCTTGCACTGGCTCTGATAATGGCAATATTCAGACTACCATCAACAATCTGGATAAAATTAGAACAGCCTTTTTCCTGTCCTAACTAACTTTATACAGATTATCTGGATAGCAGACGTAATATCGCCGCTGTCTGGATAATTCGCTAATCCGCACTCACTCCACTCATGGACCACCCCAGCACTATCCAGATATTCACTGGCAGTATCTGGGTGGTATTGTTGAATATTGTTAGACAGCCCCAGCCAATGGTACTTATCTAGATAGCAGCTGCTGCTCTTCTGATAAGCGCCTCTGAATATCTACCCTAGTGTAGAATGTCCAGTTTAAATATCATATGGAAAATAATAAAGAAACAATGATGAACACTGATTATGATGTAGAATGCAAGTAGCCATTTGAGGAATGTGAGTTCCAGTTTATGAGTCTACTAAGAGACTGGTGCTGGTGGATAATGTGGATATTGAATTGGTAGGGAAGGATTTTGCTCATTATTTATCCTTCCATATTTGGATTTTATTGTTATGGTACATTAAATACATCAGCAAGCATACATCTACAGAATGGGGAAAAGGTCATTTTTGAATAAGGCTTACATCCATCAAAAAGAACCAAGAAATTCATTTCTAGATATTAAGATTATGTTGGAGTATTAAACTGCTAAAATGGAGTTTTGCTTCACAGAAACAGATGGGCAGAGCAGCAATAGCAGTATCGAATGGTGTGCCATCACTTACTGTGTAAAAAAAAAAAAAAAGGAATTCCCTACAGCCAGGCATACAGCTGCAGTGAATCTCCACTAAGGAAATGTACCAGGAAAAAACTGCTGTCTCGAACTGATTGGGTATCTAGTCAAAGCAGAACCTATTTCTCATTTAAAAGCTCTACCGGCCCCGAAAGATACAATACTCTAACAATCAAAGGGCAAAAAAAACTAAGACAAGATACTTTCCCCTGGTTATTATCTTTCCTCTAACATGTCTTTCCGTGCCAGGTTTTAAACACACCACTTGCATATAAATTTTGTGAGATCATTTCTTCCAGAGATCAAATTATTCACATGGGATGCATTAGCAGAACTTAATTTTTCTGTATTACCATTGGCGTGCCGTGCTTCTTTTTGGAAAAGCACTATCATCTGGGTGGACTATTTTGTAAAACAGTGAAGGTGCATCTAATGTGGGGTTATGAAAAATTGGCATTACTGATAGTACTTTGATGCTTATTTGCTGTAACCAGGAAAACAAACTTTCCAGGCTGTAACACCATTCACAGCAACACTGCCATTACGATGTATTAAGAGGGAATCATGCTATGGATCCAGGGCTTCGGGTTTATAGACTGGCAGCTGAAGAAGACACCTTACAGATCACACGAGTCCAGGAATGCAGGTGAGGAGCATATCAGCATCACAGACGTATTTTTCAAAAAACATTTCTCATATTCCTAATTTAAATGTTAGTCATATAGAGCTGCTATATGGTCAAAATGTAAGCCTTTAAAGAGAGGAAGCTCCAGGGGCAGAGAGAAAACTTATATGGAGAGCAGCAAAATTCAGCCGCTCTCCATATAACTTATATGTTCATATTTGAACTCATGAATGGCAGCTTTCACTTTATGGGATAACTTTTTAAATGCCTTTTCTACATACAAAGCCTGCTCAACAAGCACAAAAGGGCTTCTATAAAATTCTGCAGCAGAATACACATTGACAAGATTCTCTCAGCCACAGCGTTTAAAAAGCTATGGGCCCGATATTCGAAAGGAATTTACACGTTTTACAGCCCTGACATGGCTAGTGCCGCTGAATATCCCCGATCTTCTCACCTACATGTCCCGAAGCTAACCGCTTAACATCGGAGCGTGTCGTGGGCAGTCCGGGGAGGAACAGAGGCAACAATTGATAACCGGGCAGTGTTGATATCGCATGCTGCCCGGTTAGCGACCTGCGGCTAACAGATAAGTGAGGCAAAAGCTTGACTATCTTTTAACCGCAGCTGACCAGGCAACATGCAGTATTGCACTGCCCAGTTATATACTGCATCTGGGAGACTGTGCGGCAAACCCAGATATTCAATGCCGGGGCCGCATAAGACCGGGCCATCTGGATTCCCAAAGCATGGATGGGCCCAACTTGTATCCGATTCTACAACCACGGAATCTGTACGTTCCTGCAATTGTGGAATTGGGCACTTAGATGGCGTGCACCAAATTTCTTGCTGGGAACCATCTACAGATCTGCCCGCCCAGCCTGAACAATGCTCCAACTGATGTGCTGGTGCAATGGCATCCCATCACTATGGCACTGCAACGTCCAGCCAGAGCCACCGAATGCCCAGATGCATAGTAGCTCCGGAAGACTGCCGTCCAACCCATGGTGGGGGCTTCCAAGGACTGGATCGGGCAGCGGGAGCTCCCCCATGGCATCACTATGGGATGGGGGGGGGGGCTTCAGCATGCATACACTGGAATGTCTGGGACTTATTCCACCATTGGTCAGGGGACGTACAGAGGCTGGACCAGAATTGTCTCTGTACGTCCTGGCTGGTGGCCCCTCCCCCACTTCACCCCTGCTGTGCCCCTGCTGTGCCCCAGCACTGCCCCATCCAGCGCTCCCTGCACAAACACATTGTACGTGTCTGGAAGCACGCATATGCAGGGCTGGTGCAAGAAATGGAGGTGCTCTAGTCAGACCCTCCATCCTGCCACTCCCGTTGCCATCACTTCTGCTCCTCTCTAGAACCTGCACCAGTGTCAATGGCTCAAAAACTGTGATGCAATTCTTACCTAAAAACTTCAGCACGGTGTCATGGTTTACATCTTCTCCTACATGCTGCTTCTGCACCCCTTCAGTTTGCATTAACTAGAAGTCTGTACCAGAAGGGGGCAGAAGTGGCAGGTAGGAGGGGATGGAAACAGCAAAGCAGCACCGAAGCCTTTAGGTAAGAGCTGCATCACAGTTTCTGAGCCATTACCAATGCTGCAAGCCCCAGAGGAGAAGCAGTGGTGGCAGAAGGATGGAGGGCAGCAGGACCACATCCACCCATCTTTTTATTCCTTCTTTTGTACATTTGGATGTATGTTTTGGGTCACTGTCCTGCTGGAGGACTCATGATCTTCAGCCCAGACCTAGCTTTCTGACACTAGGTAGCATATTCCACCCATCTCCAGTCCTCCGGGACAATTCCTGACTTTAAAGAAGCATTGAAAGGTCAGAGAGTGGGGCCATCAAAACTTCCTTAAATTCATTCATATCCTTGGATGTATCCCATTCAAACCTACTGTATCCCTTAGTTTACTTTTAGCTTCGAAAGGGCCAAAGGATCAGCGCTCTAGGGGACCGCTTAGAGCATCTGATGTAGCACTGGCCCTGTTTGGTCAACATTATTGGCATTCTTGCGTTTTAGGTATCTTCTGTACAATATCTTGAGAAATAATTCGAAATATTCCAACTGTATGCCATCATAATATTTTAATAGTATGTTCAAAAGGTATACAACAACAAAAAAAGATGTCTGTGCAACTTAGAGGTAGTAATTTCTGAGAAAAAAAAACACAGGATTAATGGTACCCTTCACTCATATTTGGTTGAACAACCCTTGACAGTGATGACAGCCTCCAAACGTTTCTTATAACCATCTATAAGTTTTCCACTCTTCAACTATGATTTCTTCCAACTCATGAATGGTTCTAGGATTCCTTTTACCAATAGCAGATTTCAGCTCTTTCCAAACGTTCTCGATTGGAATGAGATAAGGACTCATTGCTGGCCAGTTTAAACAGTCCATTTGTTACTTTTTATTCCTTCTTTTGTACATTTGGATGTATGTTTTGGGTCACTGTCCTGCTGGAGGACTCATGATCTTCAGCCCAGACCTAGCTTTCTGACACTAGGTAGCATATTTCACTCCAAAATACCTTGGTAGTCCTCTGACGTCATGATTCCTTTAATACATTCCAGGCCTCCAGTTCCTGAGGCAGCAAAACAGCTCCATGATATTATCGAACCTCCACCATATTTAACTGTAGGGAGGTTGTTTTTTCCTTATAAGTGTCATTTCCTCCCCTGTAAATGTATCACTGGTCTGCATTGCCAAAGAGCTCAAGTTTGGTTTCATAAGTCCACAGAAAACTTTCCCAGAAGGATTGTGGTTTCTCAAGGTGGGTTTGGGCAAAGATCAGGTATGCCTTTTTATGCCTGTCTTTGAGCAGTGGAATCCTCCTTTGCCTTTGCTCACAAAGTCCTTCTTTGTTTAGTGCATGGCGTATGGTGTGGGTTGAAACCACCACTCCAGATTGCTCCAAGTCAGCCTTAAGCTCTTTGGATGTCGTACATGGTGTTTTTCCCTACAGTTTGCACTAACTTTTGAAGACTTTTTGGATTAATTTTCCTCTTCCCACCACATCCTTGGAGGTTCTTGACAGTTCCATGAGCAGAAAACATCTTAATGACATTGTAAATTGTAGACAGAGGAATCCCAAGTTGTTTGGGGATGGCCATGTATCTCTTTGAAGTTTTATATACGGTGATAATGTTTTTTCTGACAGTCTCAGGTAGCTATCTTGTCTTCACCATTGTGAATATGGAAAAAGGAGTGAATATGACCATTTTAAATATTAGCGCCATCATTCATTGGTTGATTCAGGCCATGTGAATACTGACAATTGATCATGTGTGTCTAATTTTACTGCAGTGGGAATATGGTTCTTCTGTTCAAACTGATTTGAATTGTTTATAAAGGTGCCAATAATCATGTCCTGGCAATGTCCCAGTTTTTATACTATTTCCTTTTTTAATTGGTCTTGTTTTATTTCATTCTTTTATATGTCAAATATATGTTTATATATAGTCCAAAGCCATTTCATTGGCCACTTTTTTTTTTTTTTTTTTTTAGGAGATGTTGGACATTAAGGGCCCGATATTCAAAAGGCATTTACATGGTTACAGCCCAGTAAACTTCGTAAATGCCTTAACCAGGGATTTTCAATAGCACTTACACAGTTAGTGCCACTGAATATTCCCGTCTAACTCCTCTACGCACTCTGATACTATCTGGCTAGCATTGAGGCATGTTGAAGGCATTCTGGGGCAGAGCAGAGGCAGAGACTGCCACTAGCCAGGTAGCGGCGATATTGCACTATTATCCGGTTAGCGATCCGCGGCTAAAACTAGGCCACTACCTGGTTAGGCTCTGCAGTGGTGTCCTCCTTACGCCAAACCCAGATATTCAATGCTATTGCCATGGCGTTGAATATCCGGGGTTAGCGGTCAGCATGCCGGACTATGCGCCGTAGCAGCACATAGCCTGCCTAGTTGAATATTGGGCCCTAAGGGTCTGAACCACAAGGGTGACAATAATGTTGACCACAACTGTGTAATATTTTATAACTAATGCCAATATATTTTAAATCTATGCAAGCTCCACTTCTGTATATCCCCAAACAGAAAGTACGCACAATGGGGCAAGTTTGCTAAAGTGCCCTGTTGGGGTTCAGCATGTGGTAAGTGCAGCAAGGTAAAAAAATATCATGCAATGAAAAATGTGGCCACATTAAATATCCTGTGCTATCTGAATAGTGTGAGTTGGGACAGAAAATGGATGGTTCTTGGAAAGAGCATCTGTATCACAGGTAGTATGGTCATTATTAACGTGTGTGCTTCTCATCAATTTGACAACACAGTCTTCTGAAAATCATTTGTGATCTACGTCCCTTCCATTCCTATTTATGCTGTTTTCTGAGGTCCTACTGCCAGCCCTTCATCTGTGAACACAGAACAAAAAATATTTAAGCAATTTTTTTTCCTCATCAGCCTCCAGTATTCCTCTTCTTCACCCTTGAATATGAATAGACCACATTCCCCTTTCCCCCAAGTGCAGCGATCTCCCAGCTCAAATGCTGAACAAACTATGCTATCAGGCCAGAAGAAGGCAAGCCCTGCAGGATGATTTTCCCCATTCTCTTCTTTTCCATTGCAATTTTACCATCTTCAGCACAATGGAGCTCCAAGAGCCAGGAGGTAGAGGTCCACCATCTTAATTAAGTACCTCCCTCCCATGTGTGACAAATTTTGTAAATATATATGTAGAAGATATGGTAATTTAGGAGATTTCCTCTGAAAGGCACACTTTGTCTAGGGGAGGAGGATGAATTTGTTGTCACCAGTGTTTAAACTAATACTTATATTCAGCTTTATTACACATATAAGTCACACACTAAATATATGATATATATAGATAGATATAGATAGATATAATGTAGTGATCACTGCAACTACTGTATGACATGCATTGCGTATATGTACATATTTACACTTACCTAGGATAAGTTATTGGAGATTCTTTTGTTAAAGCACACATGGTCATATGCTGCTTTTAAAAAATGTTTTCAAAGTTATATACTTTGATTCAATCTGCCAAGAGAAATATCACAAATGCCTGATTCAATACTCTCAGCTACGCAATATTTATCCAAAAAGATGATATTTGTTCTCTGTTTAGATCCATGACCATCAAACTTTTCTTTCTTTGCCATATTACAGGTATCATACCTTGGCTTTTTCAGGCTATCTCATAGTTAGGGACCTCAAGATATGAATGGTTGTTGATCTTGTATATTTTTGCTGTTGATATTACAGTAAGGTATGTGATGTGCTCTTTCAGGCTCAATGTCCTTCACAAGCTGAATGTCCTGTAGCTTTGACAGAAATGTTTCAATTACTTTCGCAGGATGTTCCTTCAAAATTTTCATATTATTTCTGCAATTCCCATTATTTGATTTATTGAAGTCCTTTTTCAGTATAACACGATTTTTTACTTTGCTCGGTAGCAGTGTCATAGAATCTTCAAACAAGAAAATGCTTTTCTCTATTTCATCTACTCTCTTTTAAAAGAAAGAGAATTGAATAGTGAAGAAAACCAAACTCCATTTTAATTTTGTTGGTTGCCTCATTATTCTCTTTAATTTGTAGCTTTAATGACTACATATCCTTCATGATCAACATAAGGGAACAACTAGTTTCAATGTTAAGCTTTCTTTTTTTTACCAACTGCTATTTTTTGTGATGATGAAAAATCATATTTGGACCTTTGGTATCATGCAGAAACATATAAACATCATGGCAGAAAAAAAACCATATGGCCTATCCAGTCTGCCCTTCCAAACCAACCACTATAGTCTTTTTTCCTTCAGAGATCTTCTGTGTTGGTCTAATGCTTTCTTGAATTCAGATACTGTCCTGGTCTCTACTACCTCCACTGGGAGACTGTTCCATGCATCTACCACTCTCTACTTAAAGAAATATTTCCACATATTACTCCTGAGTCTTTCACTTTTCACCTTCATCCTATGCCCTCCCATTGCAGAGCTTTCTTTCAAGTGAAAGAGGCTCTCCTCATCTCTATCATATCGCCTCTCTTCTGCCTTTTCTCCAAAGTATATATATTGAGCTCTTTAAGTCTGTTTCCATATGCCTTATGATGAAGCCCGTTTTGGTAGCCATCCTCTGCACCAACTCCATGTAAACTACTTTTTAGTTTACCCAATTTAGCACTGGGCATGATAGTATCTTTTAGAATAAATGGAGCTCCAGTGCTCTGGGAATCTTCTCTGATATTTTGCTTAGGAACCTTTAATTTCACTTGTTTAAAGGAAAGCGTATACTCACCTGTAACATGAGTTCTCCAGAGACAGCAGGAATCACTCTTCACATATGGGTGATATCGGTGCCGATGGAGCCCATGCAGATCCACTCCCCAGCTTTCATAGAAAGTTTTTGGGAGTTACAGCGTGTATGCGCTCTCACCTTCCTGCCCAAGGGTGCCATCTTGCCTCAGTATATGACATAGCTCAATGAAACATGAAAAAGAAAAACAATTCCATGGGGAGGAGGTAGGGCAATTCCTGCTGTCCCCAGAGAACACCTGTTACAGGTGAGTAACTATGCTTTCCCTGGGAACAAGCAGGAAGTCAGTCCTCACAGATGGGACTCCCAAGCTACAGGCTACTGAAAAATCCTGTAGAAGCCAGGGGCAACCCAAAAAGCAGACCGTAAAAGACAGCAGGGAATGCTGGTTGGCTGGAAGTCCGGCAAAGCAGCACCAACATCGAAGATGTAATCCCCTCTCCGGTAGCCTGGACACAGAGGGCTGGAGGGAAGCAGTTGCACTATTCCCCAAAGAGGTGATGAAGTACTGCCTGGCCGAAGGGGCTATCATGCCATGAGCTCTCCTCCAAGCAGCAATGAGCTGTAAAGGTATGGAAAGAGGACCATGTGGTAGCCCAGCAGATGTCCAGTAACGGCACCAAGTGCAGATTGGCCACAGAGGCTACCATGGCATGAACATTGTGGGCAGCGACATGATGTTGCAGAGAAAGCCCAGCCTGCTCGTAAGTGAAGGAAATACAGTCAGCCACCCACCAGGAAGGGGTGCACTTGGAGACAGCAACCCTAAGCCGAATGGGGTCATAAGAGACAAAGAGTTGTGCCGAGCAGTGGTGGGGCTGCATCCTCTGGAGGTAGAAGGTCAAAGTCCTCTTGCAATACTAGAGTGTGCAGCTAGGCCTCTGCCCCAGAGGAGTGAGGACTGGGAAAGAAGATGGGGAGCACCACCTCTTGATTCAGGTGGCAAGCAGAGACCACTTTGGGCAGGAACTTGGGGTGAGTCCAAAAGACAACTCTGTTCCTGTGGAATCTAGTGTAGGGTGCGTGGGCTACCATCACCTGCATCTCACTCACCCATCTGGCTGAGGTGAGTGCCACCAGGAAAATGACCTTCCATGACAAGTACTTGAAATGGCACATGGCCAAGAGTTCAAAGGGGGGAGCTAAGAGCTTCCCCAGCACCATATTGAGGTCCCATGCCACTGGCAGTGAATGGATTGGCGGCCATGACAGAAGGAGTACCTTCATGAAATGAGCCACCAGGGGGTGCATTGACATGGCCAGGCCATCTACAGGATGGTGGTGTGCAGAAATAGCACTAAGGTGCACTCTGACCCTGTTGGACTTCAGGCCAGCTCCATAAAGATGCAAAAGATACCACAGGATATCTTGCACCAAGCAAGAAGAGGGGTTAAGGCCCCCGTCTGTGCACCAGACAGAGAACTGCGTTACTTAAAGGTGTATACCCGTTGTGTGGAACCCTTATTCAAAGCCAACAGGACATCTTCCAACTCCTGAAAGAGGCAGAGGTGCGCTATGGCTAACCTCTTGGCATCTAGGCTGTTAGGGCAAGGGACAAGAGGTTGGGATGGAGAAGCATCCCGTTCTCCTGTGACAGTAAGTCCAGGGAGCTCCCTCGTAGCAGTGGGTCCATCTGGGACAGCTGCAGGAATAGAGGTAACCATTGTTGCCTGGGTCACCTGGGAGCAATGAGGATGACAGAGGCCACCTCCGATTGTATCTTGAGGAGAGTCCGGGGAACCAGAGGTATAGTTGGGAACATGTACAGGAGGCCCCTGGACCAAGGGAGGAGGAAGGCATCCACTGCCTCTCACCCCCGAGCTGGTCTCTGAAATCCTCCCCAAAGAGCAACTTCCCCTTAAAGGGGAGTCTGCTGAGGAGGGCCTTAGAAGAACCGTCTGCTGTCCAATTGCGGAGCCAGAGGTTACGACAGGCTACCACCACAGAAACCGTGCTCTTCGCCAGGCTCCTAATGAGATCATAGTGGCTATCAGCCAAGTAGGCTGCCCCTGACTCAGTCCTAGCCATCACCCTAGCCAAGCCCCCCGGAAGGTCACCGGGCAGCTGAAGCTGCTGACACTAAAGCAGACAAGCCCTGGCCACCCAAGCCCCACATACTGATGCCTGGAGAGCCAGGGCATTGATGTCAAAGTCCTGTTTTAATAAAGTGCCAAACTTCCTGTCCTGTGCATCTTTAAGGGCTGTACTGCCCTCAATTGCGATGGTTGTCTTCCTGGTTACTGCCGAGATGGCGGTGTCAACCCTAGGGGACTGAAGTAAGTCCTTCTCCTGCTCCGGCAAGGGGTACAACCGTGAAAAAGACCGTACCCCCCTTAGACCGGACTCCAACTGGTCCCACTCTTCTTGGATCATCTGCCGCACCACTCGGTGAACCTCCAACACCTCCTCTTCAGCTTCGGCCTGTGGAGATGTTGAGGACCTTTAGGAACTCACCAATCAACACTGGCAACTCCTCTCGGCGGAAGACGCGAATAATCTGGGCTTGTTCCTCCTCTGAAATCTCGCCATCCTCACCCTCCCCGAGCTCCTCCTCATCCTCCCCCATTTCCTGGCCCGAGGGCTCCTTTTCCAGAGCCTCAGGGGAGTGGAGAGCTCCCTCTTCCGCCAACCTTGTCCTTTTCAGAGGGACCTCTGCATCTCCTGGCTCCTTGGATTCCACCCCTCGCTTTGGCGGGTGCTTCTGTGTCACCCCTTGCCCGTGCATTCCCTGCTGTCGCAGACAGAACGCCCTATGCAGTAATAAGATTAATTCTGGTGAAACCCCACCCCAGGCTCCCCTGTCCTGCACTCCCGTAGCAGTGGAGGGCCCGGGCTGAGGCTGATGGAGATTCGGTTGTTCGGGGGTAGCGGGGACCCAGCGCCAAAACTTGCTTCCAACGGCTCCCCTGACTCCAGGGAGAGGGATGAGAAAGGATCCTGGATTATACTAGCCTGGATTCCTTGTTCCAAGGAGGCGGCCTCGACTGCACAGCCCCTGCATATGCCTGCCTCCGACACTGCTCCTCGCTGGGTCCCGCATACTAGACACTGCGGTCTCGCCGGCATGATGTCAGGACGCTTCTACCTTAATCCTTATCCAAGGGTTAGAGCCCCTGTCTTATATGTTGCAGAGAGCTATAAATATATACCTACACATACACACACACACACACACACACACTCTTTTTTTTTCAAAACGAGTTAGAAAGGAAATAAAGAACCATCCGAAGGACTGATAACCTTACAAACAGGACCCTGCAAGCTGACAGAGACTCCCTACTGAATATCTTCCTCAGGGCTCAGTCCTTGAGGTCGCGTGAAATCTGCATTTCCAAGTAAACTCCCCCAAAGCAGCAGGCCTCTCTGCAACCCTCAGCCGGCAACTGCATGGTCGACTCACCTCACCATGCGGTCCGCCGTCGAGTACACCACCATCCGACTTACCGCCGAGCCATTAGTGCCCGTTTGCTTCAGCACTGTCCCACAGTCCGTTTGGCAGCTTTTCTTCTCACCCTCATGCTTAGCCCTCCTCGGGGCTTCAGCAGCGAGGCAGAACAATGCAGACGGGCAGACCCAGGCAGCGAGATGAAAGACAGCGGCTCCTCACCCTTACGGGATTGGGAGCCGCTTAGCTGCTCTTTTTCCCCCGAAGACTCCTCCTGCTCTGACGCGGTAGGTAGTGAGGAAGGGGGGGGGGGGGGACGAGAAGGCCCCTTTCCAACCCCAAGAGACTAGGCTGCCTGCCCAGATGGAAAACGTCTTGAAGCTGCCACCAAAGGACTAGGAGTAGGTAAAAGAAAAAAAATAAAGACAGAAATTAAGGAAAAAATCCCAGCTAACTTCCTAAGTGTCTCTCCAGTAAGCCTAGACCCCTGGCTTACTGACACCCTCCAGCTGCTTGGATAATGAGCATACTGGAGCTGGTGGGAGGTGCCAGTGGTATTTATATCCCAGTGTCATCAAAAAGATGATGTGCTCAGTCTCCAAGCTGCTGGAAGGGGAGCACAACCCAGAGGAAAGGGACTGGACTGGAGGGACGCTTAGGAATCAGTATTTCTTGCCAAGAGGAAACCTACCTGACAGTGTGAACTAAAGCAGATATGTCCTGAGAACACTTAGCAAATATCCTATCCAGTTTAACCAACACTGTCCATATAGAATGTATAAAGATACCTCCAATGGAACTTCCTATGTTGCAAACAAGGAGGGCTTCCGACTTGCTTTTCCTCTCCTGTGTCGGAGCAGAACAAGAATAAGACATTTTTCAGATATATTAGTGAGAAGAGGAAGGGCAAAAGTGGTATTGTCAGACTCAAGGGTGCAGGGGGGGGGAATATGTAGAAGCTGATAAGGATAAAGTGGAATTGCTTAACAAATATTTTTGTCCTGTGTTCACAGATGGGAAGCACCAGGAGCAGGACCTCAGAAAACACCCACAAATAGGAACAGAAGCGAGGGACATCTTGAACAATTTTCAGAAGACTGTGTTCGTGAGAAGCTAGCTCAGCTTAAAGTAGACAAAGCGATGGGACTGGATGAGATACACCCTAGAATACTGAGGGAACTTGGGGACGTTCTAGCAACTCCACTGACTGACCTTTTCAATGCCTCGTTGGAGTCGGGAGTGGTGCCAAAGGACTGGAGAGAGGCTCATGTGGTGCCTTTACACAAAAGTGGAAGTAAGGATGTGGTTGAAAACTACAGGCCGGTTAGTTTAACTTCGGTGGTGAGTAAATTATTGGAAACGCTGCTGAAAGAGAAAATAGTGGGGTTTCTGGAGTCCAGCAGATTACAGGATCCGAGGCAGCATGGATTCACCAGAGGCAGGTCTTGTCAGACAAATCTGATTGATTTCTTTGACTGGGTGACCAGGGAGTTGGACCGAGGCAGAGCTCTAGATGTGGTGTATTTAGATTTCAGTAAAGCCTTTGACACTGTTCCTCACAGACGACTTATAAACAAACTGAGCACCCTAGGGATGGACCCTAAAGTTACTGCTTGGATTAGAAATTGGTTGGGTGGGAGGCAACAAAGAGTACAAGTAAATGGAGCTAACTCTGAGGAGAAGGATGTTACCAGTGGTGTGCCCCAGGGATCTGTCCTTGGTCCGATTCTTTTTAACATCTTTGTTAATGATATAGCGGAAGGGCTGTCGGTAAGGTTTGCCTCTTTGCAGAAGATACCAAAATCTGCAATAGAGTAGACACCCAGGAAGGTGTAGATAACATGAGGAGGGATCTAGCTAAGCTTGAAGAATGGTCTAGAATTTGGCAGCTGGGATTTAATGTTAAAAAATGTAAGGTCATGCATTTGGGCTGCAGCAATCCAAGGGAGCAATACAGTATAGGAGGTGAAGTACTTTTGTCCACTAAAGAAGAGCGGGACCTAGGCGTGGTTGTGTCTGATGATCTTAAAGTAGCTAAACAGGTAGAAAAGGTGATGGCAAAAGCTAGAAGGATGCTTGGGTGCATACAGAGAGGAATGGCTAGCAGAAAAAAGGAGGTGATAATGCCTCTGTATAAGTCTTTGGTGCGACCTCATTTGGAGTATTGTGTGCAATTCTGGAGACCGCACCTTCAAAAGGATGTGAACAGGATGGAGTCGGTGCAGAGGGTGGCTACTAAAATGATTAGTGGGCTTCATTATAAAGCATATGAGGACAGACTTAAGGATCTTAATATCTACACCTTAGAGGAAAGGCGGGATAGAGGTGATATGATTGAGATGTTTAAATACCTCCATGGCATAAATGTTCAGGGAGAGAGCCTCTTTCAATTGAAAGCAAGTTCTGCTACGAGGGGACATGGGATGAGGGTGAAAGGAGATAGATTCAGGAGTGATATGCGGAAATATTTCTTTACGGAAAGAGTAGTGGATCCATGGAATAGTCTCCCAGTGGAGGTGGTAGAGATGAGGACAGTAACTGAATTAAAAAAAGCATGGGACCAACACAGAGGATCTCTAAAGGTAAAAAGTGGACTGTTGTAGTTGTTGATATGGAAGGACAGACTAGATAGGCCATGTGGTCTTTTTCTGTCATCATGTTTCTATGTTTCTAAGAAAACCTCGCAGCAACACCCACCTCCATGGAGACCAAGCTGATACTTGCAGCTCACTTGGGAGCCAAGGTCAAGTGTGTACAGCAAGAGGTAGTGTTCTCGGCACTCACACCAATTCCATTACTGATGGAACTGGATATCAAGCTGATAGAGGTATGGCTCGAGTCAGACCAATCTGAGCTCAGCGGAGAACTACTCACATGCAGCCATGACAACAAAGTTGATGCTTGCCTGAAGCATGGGCATCACCCCATTGGAAGCCATCACAGCCAAGCTCTCCTTCATGGCTGCTTCAATTGCCAGAGCCTTCGGGAGGTAATCTTCTGTTGACCTGCAGTAGAGGAAGCAGCCTTGGCCAATTTGGCTTGGCCTTTCCCGTGATGCCTGGGAGTTATAGGTAACAGATATCACCTTGGCATTGAATATCTAGGTTTAGCGTTCAGCGGCAACGGTTAGGTGCTGTAATCACACTAGCCACTGCCACTGAATATCGTGTCCAATATAACCCAATACCGATGTCAAAGTCCACATTAATGGGAAAGAAACATCTGATCAAGAAACTATACAAGTAAAATAAAGAAGTCCTCCTCCTAAGTAACCTGTTGTATACTAAACCCTTTGCCATTACCAATAAAGCGTAGTTACTCACCTGTAACAGGTGATCTCCGGGAACAGCAGGAATTTAGTCTTCACATATGGGTATCATCGGTACCGATGGAGCCCGTGGGGGAACGCTCCCCAGCATCCAATAGGAAAGCTTTTGGGAGCATCCCACAGCGCATGCGTGCTGCCTTCCCGCCTCTGTACCTCTCTCACTTCAGTTGAGTTTATAGCTGAGACCAAAGGAGAGAAGTAGAGAAAGAGAGAGAGATAGAGATACAACTCCTAGGGGAGGTGGGTGGGTTGTGAAGACTAAATTCCTGCTGTTCCCGGAGATCACCTGTTACAGGTAAGTAACTACGCTATCTCCAGGAACAAGCAGGAATGTAGTCTTCACATATGGGGACTCACCAGCTGAAAGATGCCAAGGGGTGACCCCAGCTAGCTGCAAACCCAGGTGAGATGGGTCATGCTTCCTCCCATGGACCTTAGGCATCCAAACTGTGGATGGTGGGTAGGAGTTGTATTAAGTATGGAAGAGATGTTGGAGAACAGCCTGGCCAAACGAGGCATCCCGACAGGAGTCCTTGTATAAGCAATAGTGGGCTGTGTAGGTGTGTACTGAAGCCCAAGTGGCTGCTTTGCAGATGTCATCAATAGAGACAGAACGAAGGTTAGCCATTGAGGCTGCCATCGCTCTCACATTGTGAGCCGTGACATGAGAAAGTCCCTTATTCTAATATGTATAGGAAATGCAATCTGCAATCCAATTTGACAGAGTTCTTTTAGAAACTGGAAGTCCCAAATGACTAGAGTCAAAAGCCACAAAAAGCTGAGAAGATTTTCTATGTGGCTTAGTTCTTTGGATATAAAAGGCTAAGCCTCTTTTACAATCCAATGTGTGAAGATTCCTTTCCGCACTGGAGGCATGAGGCCTAGGGAAGAATATAGGAAGATAAACCGACTGGTTTAAATGAAAAGGCAAAACAACTTTTGGCAGAAAGTGAGGATGAGACCTGAGGACTACTTTATCATAGTGAAACCTTCTATAAGGAAGGTCAGCTACTAACGCCTGTAATTCATTAATGCGTCTTGCAGAAGTGATGGCAATTAGGAAAATAACTTTCCATGAAAAAAACTTTAGGTCTGAAGTGGCTAAAGGTTCAAAGGGCGGTTTCATAAGCTGACCAAGAAAACGGAGTTACTTACCTGTAACTGAGTTCTCCGGGGACAGCAGGATAAGTCAGCCACAATTGGTGACGTCATCCGACGGCGCCAAGACGGAAGTACTCTCCATAGCTCAGAAGGGCTTTGCCCTTCTGAGCATGAGCCAACTGGCCCCACCCCCTGCCCGCCCCTAGCTAACCAGTTCGTCACTAGCTGAGCCTTAGCCGCTAGGAGGCGGGCGCCAGTTCCAGAGGACTAGTCCTTCCCCCTACCAGGGGAGGAGGGTGGGATGTGTGGCTGACTTATCCTGCTGTCCCCGGAGAACTCAGTTACAGGTAAGTAACTCCGTTTTCTCCTAGGACAAGCAGGATGAGTCAGCCACAATTGGTGCCTCCCAAGCAGCCATGTGCTGTGGTGGATGGGGGAAGGACGAGGCTGAGGTAACCTCATCAGGGCCAGCGCGCATTCCTGCGTGCCACAGCTAGAGCATGTGGGTTTGCAGTTGGCATGTCTTAGGAAGAGCCTGTGGGCTTGCAGTCGGGCAGCATGCAACGAAACAGCTGCGGTTGTGAATTCTGCCGATACTGGGCGACCTCCAGATGATGAAGCACGCATATGCAACAGCTGCGATGCGAAGTATGCGGATCATAGGCGGTCAAGTACAGCGGGGCTTCAGGCCAGTAGCCACGAGGGTAGTGTGGATCAGAGCCTCACTATGGCGTGAAAGAAGCAAGGGCATTGCTTGGATTCAAGGTGGGTCTACTGGAGCTAGGGCCCACAGCCTGTACCATGCCATGTGGTAACCCCTAGGAGATGACGACTACATAATGCTCTTAGGTGATGACGGCTACATCATGCTCTTATGTGGTAACTCTTAGATGATGGCGACCTAGACTTGCCACTGTAGAAGAACAGACTGGCTGAGGTGGGCTCATTAGGCCACGGCATATCCTATGTTGATATAATAGCAGCGAGTAGCAAGCTCTGTGCTACGAGATATGCGAGAGATGCCCCTCAAGCCTGCGGTAGGTTTGCATAGGTAGTAGATGGCCCTGCCAGGATCATAACCTGTCGACGAGGATTAATCTGTCGAAAGGGTCAGGCTATGCATGGTGTGAGTGTGTGCGTGCAGTTATCAGGGAGTGAAGCACGCTAGTGCCTGAGGGAGGGCAGGTAGTGCCCCTCGCAACAGTTGCACTTCGTGCTCGCCACGTGGCGAGTGATCAATTCGTGGTCAGCCCACGGATTGTGGGGGGGGTTTTTTGTTTGTTTGTTTTTTTTTAGTGTTTGAGGCCATGGTCGGTCTGGCGACTGACTGGGGTATCATATCGTCACATACAACCAAGGGCCTTAGTGTAGGGCATTAGGCACCGCTATACGGCGTGGTGGGGTGATGGTTTGCATCTCCCGGCCTAGGTCAGAACAAGTGATCGTGGCGCACTTTCCATGGTGCGCGTAGGTGGCTGAAATCAGATTTGTGCACACAAATTAAGCGCTGCCCTTGGGTTGATCATAACGTAAGAAGTCAATCTAGCGTTCACAAGGCTGGCCTTGAGTCTGCCTCCCTGCCCTTACACGCTCCTTGATAGGGCTTGGATGCTTAGTAGGGTCCATTGATACGTGGACTGTATTGGCAGTAGCCCGACTGGGCGTTCTGTGACGTTCTGTGGTCGTACGCAGAGTCTGCGTGTACTGCACCCTCGTGTTGCCACTGGTAGGGGCCCAATTCGGGGAATAGGTGCTCCTTGACAGCAATGAAGCGATGCGGAGACCGGGCCGTGGAAGGTGTTCTCCCCCCATGTTGGTGGGCAGCGATCTGTTAGCCACCTCAACCTTGAGGGAGCGGAGGCAGGTCTCTGCGGGCAATAGTACCAAGCTTTGGCCCTTAGGTGGTATCTGCGGATGAATAGAAGATGCGAGGTCCACAATGAGCCTCCTGTTAATAACACCTCAGCTGGCCATGTTAATTGGGTCCTGAGGGGAATTGAACCCCTGATCCCTGTACCATCGGTCCGAGTTTAACCATAGTGCTGAGGTTCTGCTCTGTCCGATAGATCAGGCCTTATTGAAAATATGGGAACGCTGGGATTTGAACCTGTGACCCTCTGGTCTTAGAAGTACTGGCTCTGTCCACTGCACCACCCTGTGGCCACTCACAGAGTCATTGAACAGGGATGGGGTTGCGGCGACAACAGCTGAGTTGGGGCTTGAACCCGCAGCCTTCAGCTTCTGAACACACTGGCGGCTCCTGCCCCAGCTGGGGCTGAGCCCACGACCTTTAGCTTATGAACCCACTGTGAGTGGTGCATCACCGTGCTGTCACAGAGATGAGGGTTGTCTTCTGCATGCTCTCTGTATGCTGTGACTGTTGTTTCCGACAGTCCCCGATGTGGTATGAGCTTAAGAGTGGCTGGCCATGCCCTGCAGTTATTCGAGCTTCCTGATCTTCTAGGAAGTGTAGCTGTAGGTGGACCTGCAAGCATTCTTTAGGAGTGACGGGGAGGGTATCTCACCGTAGCTGGTTGGGATGGCAAGGCTTTCTCTGGGTGCCACCGCAAGTTCGATTCGTAGGGCAGGCAAGCAAGCATTGCTGTCCTGTATGGGACGGTCTGCCTAAGGGTAAGACATCAACTCACTATCCCTGGCAGGAGGGAGCTCACTTGCTTCTCTACTTCGGGCAGGCACTAGGGAACTTTCCCTCTGGACGCTGGGGCGCGTTTCCGTGCAGGCTCCGTCGGAGCGACGATAGCCGCATGTGAAGACTCACTCCTGCTTGTTCCTGGGGAAGTGGCTCGCCCAGGGGTGCTAGCAGAGGCTTGGGTGAATCGTGTGCCGAGAGGGGTGCAGTAGGCGTGTCCTGACTGGGGATCTGATAGAGCCTGTAGTCGGGACCTCTTTTGGGAGGAGATGCAGAAGGAGTCCCAGAGTGAGATCCACTGGGGCAGTATCCAGGTCCCTTAATTGCCTGGTAGGAGGTAACGTATTCTCATGTCATTTTTAAGTATCAGCCCCTCCCTGAAGGGGATCCTGCAAGCCGGGGAACCAGGGTGGTGTAGCAGGTAGGATGGTGGTAGGTACTGCCACCAGGGCTGGCAGTTAGGATGCTGGTCCCAATCGTGACGTGACTAGAATCTGGCTGCCATGGTTCCATTTGCGACGTGGCTGGGATCTGGTTGCCCCATACTGGCTGAGATGCTCGGGGTGCCCACGAGCAGCCGAAGGTATTGGGTGGCACGGCATTGATGGAATCCCTGGGGATACGGTAGCCAATTACCAGTAGGGTTGCAGGTGCCCCAGCTGGGATTTGGAACTGCTCACTTTTGGATCCAGAACACACTGCCTGTGTTCACCGTACCACACTGTGTCCACTCTGGGTTGCTAGGTCCGTGACCTTAACCCTTAGGCTACTCTAAAATAAATTGCCCCCTACAGCACTCATTCCCATAATACACGCTGCCTCGGTGAGCCTTCTTCATTGGGCACGGAGGGGATTGGAACCCTGATTCTTGCACCATTGGTCAGTGACTTAATCATGCGCTGTAGCTCCGTTTAGGCTGACGTAGTGTCTTTGCATCCTTTGAGAGCCTCGATGAAGTGAGAGGGAGGCTAACGCAGGTTGACAGGTACTGCCTCAGCCAGTCTTCTGACCTTCTGTGCTTACATTCACTGTCTGTGTGCACTGCACCACCTTGTAGCCACTGCAGCAGGCACCGTGGGGGACTGAACCCATGTCCCCTGCACCATCAGTCAGTGACTTAACATATGTTACACTGCTGTTTCAGGAGACCTGCTTGTCGTAGGGGAGAGCAGGCCCCATGGATAGCGAGAGCACTATCACAGGCCACTGATGATTCCTGCTAGCCTGAGGATGTAGTAAAGGCTGTTAGTGTAGGTTAGGACAAGTTCCTGGAGGGGGTCCCTAAGCCATTATTAAGAAGGGACCCAGGATATCAATGCTTGAACCAATACAAGCATTGTGGAACCTGCTTCCCTTGGGGAAACAGCTAGGTACATATGACCTGGATGGGCCACTGTTGGGACAGAATAATGGGCCTGATGGACCTTGGTCTGACCAGTATGGCAAGCATGGAGATGCTGACATAGCGCTCAGGGTTTAGTATGATGTAAATGGGCCCACTCGGGAACGAAGTCATGGCCCCTGAGCGTCAGAGGTGCAGAGACAGAGTGCTCATGATATCCTTGTGTTAGATCCCGCAGACCAATACTGGGCCTCCAAGGCTAGTGCACTACATGTGACAGCTGTAGTGCACAGACCAGCGCTAGCACGGGAGCGGGTGATTGAACCGGCGCAGAGGCGTCTGCCGGGCTTACAGCAGAGACAGCAACACTCTGACCCCTCGATGAGTGCATCTGCTCCGAGGTGTGGAGGCACAGTGTGACCGCTATTTCAGCCTCCTCATGAGACTGCAGAGGTGTCTGCCGGGCTTACAGCAGAGACAGCAACAAAACTATCTTACAGGGTGTCCCTGTAGCGCAGAGGCGTCGGCGGCGGCGATGCTCTGGGCGCGGGCGCCGGCGCCGGCAAACTCCTTTACCGTTGTCCCCGTTCGGAGAGGCTGTTATCTGGGCAGAAGAGGCGGAGGCAGAGGTAGCCAATGGCGCCGAGGAGTCGGTAGAACCTTTGCGCTGGAGAAGAAACATCTCTGCGCCGAAGAAGAGTATCTCTGCGCCAAGAAAGAGTATCTCTGCGACCGAAGGGGGGCATCTCCGTGGCGAAGGAGGACATCTTTGCGCCGGAGAAGACAATCTCTGCGCCGAAGGCGGCATCTCCGAGCCGGACTGTAGCGCCGCTGCTGCCATTGCACGTCCGGAGGTAAAGGGTCCCGTGCAATCAGTGAAGACGTCCAACCTGAGGGCGCCAGGCCACGGCGCTGAGCAGAGCTGAGTGGGCCGGCCTGAGGAGACGCCTGCCAAGGGACTGGATGAGTCATCCAAGCTTATGCGGCCAATCCGTGAAGAAGGGCGTGGCTCTGAGAGCAGTACCCAGTCGCGGGAAGATGGCCGCCCCCATGGTTACCCACGTGTGAAGAGGGCAACTGCTGCCACAAGGGCTTTTTCACCCGGAGGATCCTGTCGGCTTGAGTGCATTAGACATCAGGCTCGCTGCTGGGGTTGGAGGCCCTTGGGCACAACCTGAGCGGCGGCAAGCTGGCGGCTTAAGCCTGCGGCTGGGGTGGAGGCCCTTAGGCAAACCCTGAGCGGCGGCAGAGCTGGCAGGATATCGAAGTGTCCCCCGAAGGTCCGTGGGTAGTCGCAGGGAGCATCTGTGGTGCCGTCTGCAGAGAACTCCTGGCTGGTAAGGTAAGGAGTTTAAGCGCGGCTCTAGCACTTAGACAGAATATTGATGCAAGTTTAACTGCAGCATGCATACTGATAGGGAGAAATGTAAGTTGAGACTGATTTAACGTGAGGACTTGTTAGATGCTGAGTCTGGAAGCTTAGACAGAGTATTATTGCAAGATTAACTGCAGAATACATAATGGTAAAAGTTGAAACTGAGAACAGTAAGGCTTTACTAAGAAGTTGAGTCCGGAGCACATGGCTCGCGGGAAACTAAGTTCTGAAGAAGCTTTGGAAACATTGACTTAGCAATCTGAGACAAGCCTGGACAAATATGAATGCAGTTAACAGCAATATACATATGAGAGGGGAGAAACAAAGTTTAGAATCTACAGAGAGAATATTGCTGCAGAACTGGGTCTGGAGCACATGGCCCGCAGGAATCTAAATTCAGCAGGGCCAGATCCGTGAAGGAAGCTTAGAAAACATTGCTAAGCAATATTACCTGAAACAGGTAAAGTCAAGAAACTGTTATATACATACGATTAGGAGAATTTCTTAAAACTTGGTGGAGAGTAGAAAAGTCCGTCTTGCTGGCAAGGCGGAAGAAATGAAACTGGTTAGCTAGGGGCGGGCCGGGGGTGGGGCCAGTTGGCTCATGCTCAGAAGGGCAAAGCCCTTCTGAGCTATGGAGAGTACTTCCGTCTCGGCGCCGTCGGATGACATCACCAATTGTGGCTGACTCATCCTGCTTGTCCTAGGAGAACAAGATTTAGATCCCATGCCACTGGTGGTGGTTTAATGGGAGGTTTTATTAAAAGTAGGCCTCTCATAAATCTTGATATAAGTGGATGAGAGGAAATAAGTTGTCCATCGAAAGTTTATGAAAAGCAGCAATAGCACTAAGATGGACCCTAACTGAATTGGTCTTCAGACCAGAAGTTGATAATTGTAGAAGATACTCTAGTAGCAACTCTACAGGTACTAAAAGGGGGTTAAGTCCCTTTTGTGAAAACCAGATAGAGAACCTTTTCCACTTGAAAGCGTAGGAACGTGCTGATGTCCAGCGGGTAGGACGCTTTGCGTTGAAGCTCCCGAGAGGCCTACTCAGAATCCTGACTTAATACCTATATAAATTTACTATTTTGCTCCGAGCTGACCGGGGCACCTCGGGGGGGATGGCGGCCCACAAACCAGCGCGCTTGGACTTCGGGTCTCCTTCTTCTTCTCACGGAAAACGCTCCAAAACGGAGGTATCCTCCCCGCAGAAGATGGTTCCATTTCGTGAAAACCCCGCAATGCACCTGGAGATTTTGGAGGAAATACGCGGCGTGAAGGAATTGGTGCAGTCTAATGGAGAAGCGCTTCGAGCCATGCGAGAAGACTTTGGAGTGCTCCAAGACCGACTTGAAGGTCTTTCATTACGGCAGGACAATATGGCGGGGGTCCTCGACTCGCACGAGGTGCGCTTGGGCAAACTGGACGAGGCTGAGCGCCAGATACAGAATCTTCAAAAGGAGTTGGAAGATAGCAATAATCGCGCCCGTCGCAACAATGTGAGGCTCCTTGGAATGCCGGAGGGGGTGGAAGCAGGAGATATAAGAGAATTCTTGCTCAAAACTCTTCCCTCCTTGCTGAAGATTACTTTTCACAGAGAACTGGAAATCGATCGAGCACACCGTGTTCCTGCCCGCATGGCGCTCAACCGCACGACCCCCCGGCCTATTATCTTTAGCTTGCTACGATATCAACAAGTGGAACAAATTTTACATGCTGCCCGAGCGAATCATCATTTGGAATATGAAGGTCGTAAGGTCTCCTTCTTTCCTGATTTGGCAAAGCCTACCGTTGACCGTCGGAAGAAGCTCCTTGCTCTTCGCCCTCGACTTCAACAGCTACAGGCTCGCTTTGGCCTGTTGTATCCAGCGAAGCTCCGAGTGACTCTCCATAACCAGACCAGGACGTTCGAGGATCCTGATCTATTATCAACATTTTTGGACTCCAAAGAAGCAGAACAGATGCGCTAATCCCAAATCTTGGACTCTTATCTGCCGGCTCTGTCCGCCATTTTGAAGGGCCCGATGCGGCGGTCATAGCCCAGCACAGAAATAGCCTGGACTTTCTTTCTTTCTCTGTATGACTTTTGTCTTTGGTCTCCTATCCCTTCATGATGTGTGCCTCGGTCGGATTCGGAGCACGCACAGTCCTACAGGTTATATGTTTTTTCAATTTCGGCCTTCTCTGGGGTTTCTCCCCGCAGACACATGGTCGCCAGTAATTTTGGGGTTTTGCTTCTCCTCTACCGTACTGCGGTTATCTTTGTTAATGTGGGGCGCTTCATTGTATTATATTAGCTTATTTTCCTATGTCATGTGTACAGCCAGATACAGTCAGTTTGAGGGACACAGTGAAATTATGTGTGCTATCATGCTCAGAATTTTAACTTTTCTGAATGGCCTCATGTAAAATCTTATTATTCATCGTACAAGGCATTGCTGGTCCACTCAGCAGAAAGAAAATCCTTAGCTATCTTAGCCACGAGCACGTTGATTAGGTGTTTCTTCAGGAAACGCCTTACACTCTGCTGAAACACTGAAACTCAATGCTAGGCCTCACATGGTAGCTGCCTACTCTCCCACCGTTTCCAAATGGTACGGGATAGTCATTCTGGTTAAGAAGTCTTTGCACGCTACTGTACCTGATATTAGCGCTGACATGGGGGGTAGATGGGCCCGTGTACACCTTGAGGTTGGAGATAGTGAATTCACGTGTATTTGCACTATGTCCCGAATGTGGACAACCCTGCTCACTATGCAAGTTTTGCGCAGTTGGCCTCGGCCTCCGCTAATGCTCCATTAATACTTGGTGGCGATTTTACTCAAGTGCTCCCTCAATCTTTTCTTCTCAAACAAGGTGCTTGTTGGTTGGAAGCTCCAGTACTGAGCAGACCTGTGTGGCTAGATATAGTAGCGGGCCTTTGCTCACCGATTCCTCTTACCTTACTCCCTGGTATGACTCTCCCATTAGACTCCCACTATCCACCAATGTTTTTCGACACTTTAGGTGCCTTTAATATTCCTATGCAACCTTTCGACTCCCGACTCTGGTCAGTGTAACTTCAGCATTGCATTCGGAGCACTGGAGTACTCCCGCCATTGGCACTCTCTGCATAAGGTTGATTGGAAACTTCCGATCTCTCGGTAGTTTACCGGGTGTAGCATCCAATTTTACTAAACCTTATGTAATGCTATCACTAGAGATACCTCTATAGCGCAGAAAGTATGGGAGAGAGAATTGCATGTGACTTTAACCTCGGAGCAATGGAGCCTTATCTGGAGCAGAGGGACACGGGTTTCCGACCCGCCTCACTCACTCAGACCCTCTTCTTTCTAGCCCACCGGTGTTTTTACACTCCTCACAGTTTAGACATATGGAACACTACTCAGGGTAATGGTTGCTGGACACGTCCTGTGGCCATTGGTTTATTACTTCATTTCATGTTATGCATGAATATCCCGCACTACAGTATAACTGGCGTCGGGTCTGGGGTCGTATTTAGTCTATATTGCACTCTCAGGAGTCCCTTTCTCGGAGGATAGTGGGACTTCGCCCAGTTGCGAGGATCCCCTCTCTCCCAAGAAATGGCTTATCTCCTTTTGAACTTTATGCTTGGCATTGCTGTTTCCCTCATTGAGTAATACTGGGAAATTAGTTCCCATCTGAGCCTCAATGAATGGTGGAATCATGCCTGTCTCTACAGTAAATATGAACAAATACCTCGTCTGTGTGCTTCCTCCGTTCAGACTCCTTCTTATTGGTCTTAATGGAGGATGTTCAATGAATATGTACATTTTGCTAAATGCTCTCATCTGACTGTCTAACTTTGTATATATCTCTGTCTCATGATCATGCTGTATTGTGGATATTTTTTTGATCGTTTGATGTATAATCACTGTTAATTGGAAGCGCTCACATGCTGATACAAACGGGTAGAGAAGAAGCACCGGGGTGGGGGGTAATGGGTTTACTTTTCCTTATTGTATACTTGTTTTGTCTCTTTTGGTGTGTTGTTTCTTTGTTTGTTGCAAAATGAAAATAAAAGTTTCAAAAAAAAGAAAGCGTAGGAACGTCTTATGGAGGGTTTTCTGGAAGCCAGGAGGATATCCTTTACTTGTTGAGAAAGGATAACATCCTGGAATTCTAGGCTTTCCGTAACCAGGCCCTGAGTTGTAGGGACTGGGGACTGGGATGCAGTAAAGATCCGTTCTCCTACGACAGGAGATCTGGAGCATTCCCCAACTCCAGAGGAGTGGTTTGAGAGAGACACAGAAGAAGAGGATACCACATTTGCCGTGGCCAACATGGAGCTATGAGTATCATACGACCTGTCTCTCTGAAATTTGAATAAAGTCTTGGGAATTAGAGGAATGGGTGGGAAGGCATAGAGGACGTCCTGTCCCCAGTTGAGTAGGAAAGCATCTCTTGCCTGACAGTTTTGAGCCGGAATTCTGGAACAGAATCAGGGAAGTTTTGCATTCTGTGGACTTGCAAAGAGGTCTATATCTGGTGTTCCCCCAGATTCGAGACACTCGAGCAAGCTGGTATGAGTGGAGGAACCACTCATGTGGCAGCAGTATTCGACTGAGTTTGTCTGCCCATACGTTTTGAATGCCCGGAAGGTATACCGCAAACAGCTGAATTTGTAACTCTCTGGCGAGGGTCCATAGTCGCAAAGCTTCGTTGCATAGCAACAGAGAACCTGTTCCGCCTTGCTTGTTCACATAGGACATAGCTACCTGATTGTCGGTTTGAACCAGAACTGTTTTGTTGCTGAGATGGCTTTGAAAAACTTGAATAGCATTGAAAATGGCTCACAGCTCTACGAGGTTTATCTGAAGGAAAACCTTCTGTGGGGTCCAAAGTCCCTGAGTGGAGAGCACGTGCATCTCTGGTCAGGGTGGTTTGGCATAGAAGCTGCTGGAAAGGAGAGCCTACAAGGAGGTTTACCAGGGATTTCCACCATTGCAGGGACAAAATCAGACATGTGGTGATTCTGATTTTGTCTGTTAGTCGACCTGAGGCTTGTGACCACTGAGAGGAAAGGGTCCACTGGGCTGCTCGCATGGGAAGGCGAGCATAGGGAACCACATGGACAGTAGATGCCATGTGTCCCAGCAGTTGAAGCATCTCCCGAGCAGTTAGGAATACTTTCATAGATGCTTGAGATGCCAGTTGTATTATACGTAGACAGCGTGGCTGTGGCAGGAAAGCCTTTGACTGCCATGTGTCTAGACGAGCCCCTATGAACTCGAGAGAGGGGGTGTGATGAGATTTTGGGAGGTTTATCACTAGTCCCAAGTATTGAATAATTCTCATTGCTCGAGAAAGAGCAAAGCTGGCCTCTGGAGCTGTCGATGCTCGAATGAGCCAATCGTCTAAGTAAGGGAAGACAAATATTCCCAGAGTCCTCATAAATGCTGCTACCACTGCCATGCATTTTATGAAGACTCTTGGAGCAGAGGTTAGTCCAAAGGGAAGAACTCTGTACTGGAAGTGTCTTCCTTGGACCAGAATCGAAGGAACTTCCTGTGATCTGAGTGGATGAGAATATGCGTGTACGCATCTCTTAGATCTAGAGAACATAGCCAGTCCTGACTTTGGAGGTATGGTAAAAGTGTTCCGAGGGAGATCATTTTGAACTTTTCTCGGACCAAATATTTGTTTAATTCTCTGAGGTCTAATACAGGCCTCTGTCCCCCTGTCTTCTTTGGAATAAGAAAGTAGGGGGAGTAAAACCCTGTCCCCTGTTGGGGAATGGGTACTTCTTCGATGGCTCCTTGTGCTAGAAGTGATGTGACCTCCTGCCACAAGAGGTCGGTGGCAGGGTTCTGAGAATTGAACTGTTTTACTATTGTAGGTGGTGGCAAGTTGAGAAAATGACGCTTGTACCCCCAGTTGTACAATGGACAGAGTCCAATTTTCTGATGTTATGTGTTGCCATCTTTTGGCAAAATAGCATAGTGTTCCTGGAATGGTCAAGGGTTCTGGACCTTTTAGGGGCAGAATGACTAAGTTCACTAGATAGAAGTCAAAGACCCTGAGGGGGCTGGGTCTGTTGAGCCAGTTGAGCTTTTTGAGCTTGCGGCTTTCTTTGCTGTCTGTTCTGTTGTTGCCCCTTCTGGGGAACATGAAGCGGACAGTGAGTTTGATTGGTGTAAAATTGGTAAGGCTCCTTCATGGAGTCCGACCAATTGAATTTATTTCTGCTTGGTAAAGAAAATGGTTAGATAGTTTGTTATTAACTTCCTCTCTAAGTCTTAGGGTTACTAGTACTTATTTCAAGGGACCAGTGTTTCTTGTGTAATGATATTCTTATTCTTTGTTTTTTCTTTGCACCTTCGCTCCCCCTTAATGTGGACTTGATTGTAATTCCTTTTTCATTTTGAAATAAAGATTGTTGAAACTTAAAAAAAAAATTGGTAAGGCTTCTTTTTCTTACTGAAAAAGGGTTTTTTGAATATTTTCTTCTTTGTTGTGTTGGCTGTAGACTTTGACAATCTGTTTAAAGTAGTGTTGTCAGATTCAAGCTGATTATCCTTGTCCTGCCAGTCCTTGCCAAAGAGATTTTCTCCTGTGCAAGGAATGTTTCACAGCTTTTCTTGCACCCACTGTTCTAAGTCTGATGCTTGAAGCCAAGCAATACGATGTGCTCCTATGGATATAGCAGAGGTTCTGCTAATACATTCAAAGCAATCAAAGGTAGCACGGTTCATGAATTTAGAGACATTCTGGGCATGCTTAACCAGAATAAGGTAGTCTGCTCTTTTTTCCTCTGAAACACAAAGACTAAGGAGCTCTAAGTCTTTTGTGACTTCTTCCAGGAACATTCCCATATAAAGAATGTAGGAACTGATCCTGGCTCCTAGCATGGAGGATTGAAAGCATCGACAGCCAAAGACATCGAGTGTCCTGGATTCACGGCCTGGAGGCTTAGAAGAATGTGTTTTATCACTCTTGATCCTTCGCATGGCCAATTCCACTACCATTGAATGGTGTGGTAACTGAGTTTTTTGAAAACCAGGACAACTTGGCACTCGGTACATAGTGTCAAGGCGTCGGGAATGTGAAGATATTGTTAAAGGAGTTTCCCACATTCTCAACATTAGATTATGTAAGATCTTGTGAATGGGAAGCATCGCTGCTTCCTTGGGAGCCATAGGGTATTGTAGAATTCTTAATTCTTCCGCCCTAGATTCTTTTTCTGGAATCACAGTGATTACAAGACCCTTTGCTGAATCACGTATGAAATCCTGGAAGGACATATCCTCTGGAGGAGACATCCTGCGTTGAGGAGAAGGAACTGAATCTTCTAATATATTCGTTCTGGTACCATTAGAATTGTCAGAGTCATCGGAATCGGAAAACTCAAGCACCGGGTGCTCCTGTAACACATGGTATCGGTACCGCTCGAAGTCGGCACTGCAATGTCTCGGTTCCTAATCCCCGATACCCGAGATCGGCATGGGGGAAGCAGCCCTGTCGAAGCAGGTACTGTCGGTACCCGTACCGATGTCGGTACCGATACCTGTTGAACCGTCAGTTGCGGTCTTAGCAGTACCGAAGCTGCTAAGAGGGCCACTAGACTGCGTTCGATAGTGAAGATTCTGTGATCCATAGCTCCTGCCGATGCCTGGGTACTGATACCGGTGGAAGCGGCTATGACCTCAGAACATGGCACCAGTAGTTACGCAAAGGTGGAGGCCTCTGGAACATCCTGGAGCCCCGTTAATGCTTTGGAACCCGAAGACTCCCGCCAGGGCTGTTTTGCCGGTGAAGTATCCTCGAGGGAAATGCTAGTGGCATCTCGATACTCTGAAAGAGATTTACCCTTCGAGGACCGGCTAGTCTTAGAAGACTTAATTTTGGTACCTGAGATTCATGGGAGGAAGATGAAGCCCTGGAAGACGTCAATGCAACTGACATTGTGTCGGCAGCAAAAAGGATACTGAGTTTTGCAGCTCTATTCTGCAGGCCCCTTTTGGTCATCCTCATGCAGGAGAGACACTCCATTGGACAATGTTCAGGACCCAAATATTTTAGACACCAATCATGGATGTTGGTGACGGAAATGGTACCACCACGTTTTGAGCATTTTTTGAAACCACTAGCTGGTTTCTCCATGTTTGAAGAAAAATGGGCCTAGTGCACAAAATGGCGCCTAGCACCAGAAACAGGGAAAGATCCCTGAAGAAATACAAGGGGTTTTTTTTTGTTTTTTTCTTAAGGAAAGAAGAAGAAGAGAACCGGCGGTACTGGTAGGCATCGAATGAAGGCAGAAGCGGCCACAAAAAACAAGAAATAGAGGCCATGAGGGAAGTATTCAAGATGGCGGATGGAAGCGCTGAGCTGTGAGCTGCTACTCCGAGAATCGCTTGTGCTTGAGGTGCTCCTATTGTTCGCATAGGGCAGAGAAAGCGGAAGCAGGTAGCCGAGCCTCCCGGCGGGAGCCTGCTGAATCCTTTGGGCCAGCGGACGCTTGGTGATTGTGGTTTTGTACTTGGTGCTGGAGCGGCATCTTCAGCTGGGGTGATAGGAGGAGTTTCACCCCAGAGCGTATCTGGGGTCTGGCTCTCTCTAGAGTAGCATACCCCCCCCCCCCCCCGCGACCTGGAAGTTTGATCTCAGCTGGTGCGGCTCTCTTAGAGGCGGTGACGGCGAGTACGCCTCTTTCCGAGGGCACTGGAGGTGCTAGGACTGAGTTGATTTTCTCCCCTGACGGTGCGGGATGGCATGAAAGTGGAGGAGGGTTACCCTTGGAGTGTGAACTGGTGGCTGACCTGACGCAGAGGAAGGCTCTTCCTGGGATTCCTGTATTGGTGAGACCAGTGGCATATATGATGGAAACGCTGTGGGGAAGGAATAGCGATTCTAAACCTCTTCTTGATTAAAATGTGTGGAACTTTTGAGACTGAGATAAATATGGTTAAAGCTACTTGTGTTACTTTCTCCAATACTCATGAGGAACAAGTTGGGAGAATCACCAAATTGGAGAATGAGTTGGGAGAAATGTGGGAACTGGTTACCGCCCAGATTAAGGACAAAACTGTCTCTAGTCGGAAGATGGAATATCTGTAGAATCAGGTCCGTCGTTGTAATCTTCGGTTCCTGAATTTCCCTAGATCTCCTTTATTATCAGCTATGGAGATGGTGCGGAAGTACTTCGGGGAAGTCTTGAAGATTCCCCCGGAGCAGTTTCCCCCTGTAACTAGAGCTCAGTATTTGTCCCTGGGTTGTAGGGACAGGGTAAACATGGCTCCTTCTACTTCTCCTGGGGTGGGAGACCTCACAGGGTTTCTTGAGAATTCCCTGGAGGTTGTGACTGAAAGAACTACCCTCCTTGTAACATTAGCCTTGGAGTCAGATAAGATTTATATCCTAAGAATGTATTGTCAGGAATGCTAGTGAGGATTTTTTGAGTTCTAAAGTTTGGATATTTCCTGATTTGTCTCGTGTTACACAACTGAGAAGGAAGAACTTTTTTGCCCTTCGCCCTAGGATAGTGGCCCTGGGAGCTACTTTTCAGCTTAAATTTCTAATTAAATGTTATGTGGAATTTAAACATAAGATGTATTTGTTTTTTGAACTGAAACAGCTTCAGGCATTTCTGGAAGCTAGAGAGGGGAATGTGGTTAAAGTTTTGGTTCCTTCTCATGTGGCTGACGCATGAGTCTCTTATCTGCTTAGTTAATTGTATTTATGTTTAGATGGTTTAGGTTATACCTTCGGGTTCCTTTCTATCTTTGCAATATTTCCTGGTACTTCCCTATTTCCTTTCTTTTTTTGTGGTCTAATAATAATGGAAAATGGTTTCAATATAAATGTATTTGCCTATTATTTGTAATGATATATCCATTTTTCTTTTCATTCATTGTAACTTTGGATGTAATGATTGGATAATCAATAAATATAAAAATAAAAAATAAAACAAGAAATAAAAGTAAATTTTCTGCGGTGACAGGGTACCATGTCCTGTCGGCTCCGCGGAAAACGAAGAACTGAAGTGAGAGAGGTACAGAGGCGGGAAGGCAGCACGCATGGACTGTGGGATGCTCCCAAAAGCTTTCTTATTGGACGCTGGGGAGCTTTCCTGTGCGGGCTCCGTCGGTACAGACGATACCCATATGTGAAGACTACATTCCTGCTTGTTCCTGGAGATAGAAAAATACTTCATACCTTCTTATCCACAAGGAACTTTTCTAACTGGGCTAGGTCAAAAAATACATAGCTCGCTTCTTGATAAGAAACTAAACATTTGCAAGGATTTTTTTTAAAAAAGGAAGCACCAAGAACCAATATTTTACTCCTTAGCTGGAGAAACATTTTCCTTCTCAACTATGTAAGTCTGGACACATCAGGAAATACTTGAAATTTCTGATCACATGATTTGTGCTAGGCAAAAAATAGATACCTTCCTACTCTCATAACCTAGGCACCCTTTTATAAAATTACCCTCCATGTGAGTTAAGACATTGAATAATGCATTTTTAAAAAATAAATGTCTTTCTTGCAAAAATGGGGATAATTTATCACATGTTAACACCAGCATTACAAGCATATCATCATTGTTAATGGAGGGTGGCAAATTTAAGTTTTATTTACGAGACCTTTCAATATGTGGTATATAGTAGGAACGTCCCTAACTGGGGCACCTTCATTGTAATATTAAAAGCAAGGCAATCTGGGAAGGCAGGCTTCATAAGCCTAGTGCACTGCAAAACTGCCCCTGTTCAGTCCTGCTTGTACTCCAACAAGCAAAAGTAGAGGCAACCTTGCATACAGAATTAGTAAACATTTCCTAGATTTTGAAAAAAGACTTTCTTTTAAAGTTAGAAGTTTATCTTCAAAGTTAGAAGTTTGCCACACTCAAAGTGCTTTAATATTTTATTTAGCATACATTTGTATACCGCTACTTCCAGCGATCAGCAGCGGGTTTGATTACATATTGGAAACTGTCAAATCAGGACAGTAAAATTTGAAGTATATACACGTTGATTTGTAGGGTAGGCACAACACACAATAATGGGTTCTTTTTGTAGAGAGGAGCAATAACTTACATATGTACATTTTACATAAATGCATCCCTGGCTCCCAAGGTGGCATACTTAGACCACTTGGATTTAAATCAAGTTGTACTGACTCTGAAATAGGTGAGTCTTGAGTTTTTTTCTAAAGTCTATTAGGTCTTTGCTAGCTCGTAGCTCCGGCGGCAGTTGGTTCCAGAGTGTTGGTGCTGTGTATGAGTAAGCTCTGTTACAAGTACTGGCTTTGACAGATCTTATATCTGCTGGAACGTGGAGGGTGTTTGAGTTGATGGTTCTTCTGCTTCTGTTGGGTGGTTGTGAGCTGATTAGGGTGGAGAGAAAGGACGGTGCTATGTTATGCATGAGTTTGAAAGTGGTTATAAGTGTTTTATACTTTATACGAGCTGCAATGGGGAGCCAGTGTAGCTCACTCAATACAGGAGTGATGTGTTCAGCAAGACGTTTTCTCATAATGATCCTAGCTGCTACATTTTGCGCCATTTGCAGAATATTTAGGGTTTTCTTTGGTAGGCCCTGTAAAATGGCGTTGCAGTAGTCGAAATGTGGCATGATGAGTGCCTGTGCAACAGACCTGAAGTCATGAGGTTCAAGAATGCTCCGTAGTGGTTGTAGGACTCTTAGTTTGTGGAAGACGGCCCTGTTGGTTTCTCCATCTTTAGGTCGCTATCGAATGTTACCCCCAGATATTTTATTTCATTCTTTGTTTGGTATGTATTGTTGCACAAGGTGATTGTTGCAGGGAGGTCAAAATTTGGTTTTCTGGAGATATACATCACCTCAGTTTTCTTATGGTTGATCGCCATGTTGTTTTGTTGTAACCAGGTTTGCATCTCACTTAGGCATGCTTCTAGTTGGATGTAGTTTGGGTTATCCGCTTCAAGTTGTGTGTACAGCATAATATCGCCTGCATAAATGTGGTATTTGATTTTGTGCTGTTGGAAGATTTCGCAAAGTGGTTGCATATATACGTTGAAAAGGAGTGCGGAGAGAGCAGAGCCCTGAGGTATGCCTTGAGTTTGTGGGAATGCCTCTGCTTTTTCGCCGTTGAACTGTACTTGTTGCATTCTGTTTGATATGTATGAGGTGAACCATTTTAGGGGGGTTCCCGATATTCCTATTGATTTAATTCTGTTTATGAGGGTTCCATGGTGAACTGTATCAAATGCGGCTGAGATGTCGATGAATATGAGTATATACATTTTCTTTTTGTCTTCTAGGCCTTTGAGGAGGTTGTTAAGCAGTGCTAGTAGTAGGGTTTCAACCCCATGATGTTGCCTGAAACTGTATTGCTGTTCATCTAGGGTTTCATTGTCATCCAGGTGGTCTTGCAGTTGTAGTAGGACTGCCTTTTCAATGATCTTTGCTAGGAAAGATATGCTGGATATTGGGCGGTAGGATGCTGGGTCGTCCTTGTTGAGTGTTTTATTTTTTAGAATAGGTCTTATGATAGATTTTTTAAGTTGTGTAGGCATGATTCCTTGTTGTAGTGATAGGTTTACTATGTGCGAGACGTGATGTGCAATGTCTTGTTTCACTGTCTTGACTGTCTTCACTGTCTTTTTAGCAATCAGTGGGCATAACTCTATTTTCCCATTGGTCATCTCTCTACAGGCCTGAAACCAATGCCAGCAGTATGTATGCAGTCCCAGCATCTCACCCAGCAACGTGTTTTCAACATGTTGATTGCTATCACTAAATATGGAAGAAAGGGTTAATGATCCTGCAAGTTGGGGGCAGGAAAACAAGAGAGGTTAAGCTGAAAAGCAAACAAAACCATAAGGGCCCACTATTTGATTTTCAATATTCATATTTAAATTAGATTTTTAATTTCAGACTTGTATATTGCTTCTATACAAATATCTTCCATCATCTATTATTCTTTTATAATCCTTTTACCCAGAAATAATAATGTATGATTTTAGCACTGAAATGTACTGCAGGGATAAGTGCTTCTAGACCAATAGTTTCAGATGATTCAAATCATGGGTGCCAGGTATTCAAAAAATATAGCAGCAAAATTACAATAGAGTAACTACAGTGGCTTATATTAGTATGGTAAGCAAAATGACAGAGTGCTAAGGAATTCAAGTCAGGTATGGGGGCACAACATTCCCCCTCCCCCTTACCTCAGATTGTGCAGGATTTGCATCCCTTGTATTGTGTGCCTATTTAAAGTTTCATTTTGCATAGCCATTATTTTCACAATGCCTAGATAAAAGTTGAAGGTTAGAAAACAGTCCCAGGTATGCTTGCATACACACAAGCAAGTGCTTACTGCTCTGCAATGACATAATCCAGATCAAATATACCACCATAGTGACGTAAGAAGTATAACTCTTATCCCTGCAAAGGCCATTTTGGGCCTAATGTGGTAGTATGAATGACATGTCAGTCCCCTTCAGGTGTGACTTAAGGACCTGATATTCGAAGGGCATTTACATGGTTTATAGCCTAGTAAACCATGTAAATGCCTTAGACTGGGATATTCAATGGTACATACACGGTTAGTGCTGTTGAATATCCCCGTCTCAGTCCCCTATACACCCCGATGATATTCGGTTAGCATCGGGGTGTGTTGTGGACGTTGCGGGGTGCAGCGGAGGTGGTGACTGCCGCTAACTGGGTAGCGGCGATATTGGACCACTACCCAGTTAGCGATCTGTGCCTAAAACTAGGCCAGC
The DNA here is from genome assembly GCA_033557465.1 of Ichthyophis bannanicus. Classification (NCBI taxonomy): domain Eukaryota; kingdom Metazoa; phylum Chordata; class Amphibia; order Gymnophiona; family Ichthyophiidae; genus Ichthyophis; species Ichthyophis bannanicus. The sequence continues at coordinate 639,403,099 of CM066035.1, forward strand.
TTTTGACTCGCCTATTTTTAGCCACAGATGCTAATAACCGGGAAGCAGTCCAATATCGCCGCCACCCGGTTAGGCTCTGCAGGTGAATCCACTCGATGACAAACCCGGAAATTCAATGGAATTGCCGCGGCATTGAATATATGGGTTTAGGGGTCAGCAGGCAGGCAGCAGGCCTGCCCAGTTGAAAATCAGGCCCTAAATGTCCTATTTACAGTCATTCTTACAAAAAAAGTCAGAATTTTTGCCACTTTCTAGGCTTTTCTTGTATATTGTGGTGGATGAATTGACTATTAAGATTTAGAGTGGAAACAGACAAAATTTATTGTACTCTAGTTTATTTAATTCTCTAGTTTTCATTTTTGTTCCCTGATTTTAGTAACACCCTGGACCTCTTGAACTGTATCACTGTGTACACCTGCTCCAGGCATGAATAGGCATTGGAAAAGTGCTAGTTTTGTCAGCTAAACATGCGGACAATGTGTAGGAGGTACAGTCAGCTCCCCTATAATGTCCATGTTGACAACAAATACTGACAGGAAATGCATGCTCTTTTTTTCATCTTGCCATATCAATGGACATCCCCATATGCAACCCTGCATGAGACAGATGTCCCTGCCCCATGGTTTCATAGAAGGGACACTTATGCGGACGCCTGCGTGGGTGTCCATATCGGGGGCATCTATGTTTCTAAAATCATGCCACTAGATCATTTAAAAGGGTTTGATATGTATTTTTTGTATACTTTTCGAATATGGCAAGTACTTGTGATCTGGACTGGTCACTGTTGGAAACTGGACACTGGGCTTGAGGGACCTTTGGTCTGACCCAGTTTGTCTGTTCTTATGTTCTGAACGATATGCATATTTGGCTTCTTGTTCTTAGATCATGATGACATCATAGCGCAAAAACATTCAGGGTGGATTCCCTACCTTTTTTTCAAGGGGACTATCATCTTCTAAGTGACGTTGCAGTTTTGAAAAGATAATGCATAAGGAAATGTGACAGCTAATAAATTATGCACATTGAAACAGAACAGATCAGCTCCACCATCTACAATTACTTCAAAACACAGCTGCCCGTCTCCTCACTCACGCACAGACCATGTGACACCCCCTCCCCTTTATCATTCGTTAACACTGGTTCCCCCTTAGATTCCAGATTCAATACAAAATACTTACCACCGTGCACAGGGTTATCCACAGGAACATGCCTCAATACCTTGCTGTCCTCCTGCACATGTATACCCCTCCCCGTGCTCTCTGCTCAATACATAATGACTGTCTGTTCCTCCCATCCCCGGCCCATGCATGTCTAGAGCTCACCCGTCACTCTACATTCTGTTTTTTCTTGGACCAGCACTGTGAAATTCCCTTCCAACTCTACTCCATGCTGAACAGTCCTTCCAGAGGTTTAAGGCAATGCTGAAGACCCACTTCTTTGGCCTTGCTTTTGACCTCTCCCCAACTCAGGACCAGATCATTTGTACTTCATGATTTGCTGTTTGCTCTTCTATACTTATTTATTTAACAGGGTTTTTTATACTGCTTTATTATTTCAATCAAAGTGGTTTACATTGTAACTTCAACTTGGTAATGTATATTAAACAGGGACATTGATAACTTGGATTTTTCTGAGGCAATGGAAGGTAAAGTGACTTGCCCAAGGTCACAAGGAGAGCCAGTGGGAATTGAACCCTTGATCTTCTGGGTACTAGGCAGTTGCTCTAACCACTAGGCTACTCCTACACTGGCTCTGTGTGCCCTGTCCTCTCTACTTCCCTGTCTATGAATTTATGTATTTATTTATTTAAACAGATTTGTATACCACCTTATCCTACAATCAAAGTGGTCACATCACAATTGGAGGGTTACATTTAACATAGGGGAACTTAACAACATCTAGACAGTACAATTGGAGGGTTACATTTATCATAAGGGTAACATTTAGACAGTACGAGGTAATTAACAACATTATATTATGTTTGTTTGGGGTGAGTGGGTATTGAGTTGGTGTTATGTCATTACCTTGTATGCCTATTTGGGATGAGTAAGTATCGAATTATCGGTAGTAGATGCATTACCGTTTGGGTGGGGACTGTTTTCTGTCTGCTGATAAGTTTCAATAAAGAGATAAGTTTTGAGGTCCTTTCGGAAGTCTATTAGGTCATTTAATGCTCTCAGGCTTGTTGGGAGGGAGTTGACATTCCTTTCCTACCTGTCGCAGCCTATTTGTTTATTGTAAACCATCCTGATGCTCTTGTATGGGCGGTCAATCAAATATAAGAATAAAGATAAAAAATAGCCTGAAATGACTCATTAAGTGCCTAGTTCTATCCCTATTCACCCTCTCATGCAATCTCTGCTTCAACATTGAATAGCAAATACTTTTGCTTGTCATTTTGCCTGAATAGCTATTTGCCTCAGCCTTTTTTCCAATCCCAAAATGGGTGAATCAACCTCTTTAATATCCACATCACATTGGATTGTACCTACTGAACACCCCCCCCCAGCCTGGGAAGTCTCAATTCTATTTTCCCTTTTGATGGAATTAGGTCACGATGGCAAGATTATTCATATTCGTGTTGAATTGTTTAATTACTTTGTACCAAAGTTGACCTGTACATTGTTTACATAAAACAGTTGAAACTTTCACTTCCTGTTCCTTGTAAACCATTTCGTAGAAAAATGGTATATAAAACCAGTTTAATTAATTAATTAATTATCTTGAACTGATACTTACCCAAGAAGAGGCCTTCAGAGGGCATTAAGTCGCTCTGGTATATCTTCCCAGTATTTAAGAAGATACCACAGTAGGGAAAAATTATAAACTAAGTGTGGATAAAGACCCTTGGATCAGTTGTTACATAAATGAATGTTTATTTAAACTCTAAATAGTAGTAGTCACACAAGTAGTGTATGAACAGGAACTGTAGTATTTTAAAAAACAACTTGAGAATTACATTCTTTTAAACAGAAGTCCTTACAAGTGGATTATATCCTGGAAAGTATGTTTCCAGTAAACCTCTGTCAATGAAAATGTGTGTCCATGCTTCTTTTTACGCAATCAGAAATCCCTATAGTTTGAGATAATGATAGTCAGTATTTGAGCTCAAATATTTTTATGTACGCAGTCCAGTGTATTTCGTAGGTAGCTACTTTATCTTTAGCTGTCTTCAGTTGTTGGGGCCCAGAGTCATCTGACATCAGGATTCAGACGCCAGGAACTCCAAAGTTCTTTTTTCTTTAGCAAAGTTGGTTTAATCGCTAACTTCTATACAATTCCCCTTTATATCTATCTCTCTACGCAAGAAGCCTCAATAAATGGTAAAGATTTGCAAGCTTACAGGACTGTTAAGCCCTTAATGATTTTCTTTAAATCTGTCACTCAGCTATCACCTTCAAAGTGCACATGAAATCTTTCAAACCCACAATTCTCTGGTGCACCCTTTTCCTTCACCTTCACGCTTCTATCCTTCACTACTACTTCATTTCCTCTGTCACACCTTCCCACCAATACCTCCATACACTACACACCGGTCCCTCTCAAAGCACTCTGCCTTCCACGCTCTCACTATTAACTCACTGTTCCTCTTTTAATTAGACCCCTCACAAACTTTAAACGAAAACTTGGCAACACTTTCAAAGAAAGTTCAAGTCCTCTCTGTGATTCTCTTTACCTCCAGCCTGTCCTCTGTTGTCTTTAGTTTTGAACTCAGATTTAAAAAAAATCAAGTTTTCTCATCTACTAAAGGGATTTATTCCCTGAACCTTTTCCTTATACCTTTTGATAGAAGATAAACCTTCTCCAGCCCTCTCTTACCCGGATTCCCTGATCTTTACTTTTCTAAGCACAAAAGTGATAAAAAAATTTTACTTTCATCTTGGACAGCTGCTTCCATGTTATTTGAGGAACTACCCTTCCTTTTTATTCCTCTTCTTTCTACAGGTAAAGTGAAATTTTCTAACCAAGCCACATTTAAACAAAAAAACCCAACCACCCTAAATCAATCACTCTATTTTTCTCTCACTCTTAATTTACCCCAAACACTCAAAACTCTCTTCTACACCCAGTTTTATAGGCCTTGCCATCACCCACACCCACATACATCCTATTATCTCAACCAACAGTCACCAACTTACTTCCTCCCAGCAGCATCACTAGTATTCCAATGACCTGGAAATCGTGTCCCTACACTAAACTATATCATAAAATAGTACTTGAGACCCCTACTCTAATACTCTCATCCCACTGTCATCTGTCTGAAAGGTGATCATATTGCACATCATCTCTAACACAAGGGTAGTGCAACAGCAAACACTTAGGAAAAGGCCAGTAAGGCATAATGAAATGGATTCACACATCATACATTCCTTGCGGGTTTTGTCTATGGTGCTCTGCAGACAGCAACCCTGCAGACACACAGAGCATAGGAACAAATGAGCAGCAGGCATAGGAGGAGGGTGAGCAGATGAAAGAATCACATCAGCTGCTCAGAGAACTGGATGGCTCCACCAGCAGAATGCCTACCTCTGTATGCAAAGGGTTGCCAGTTTGACGGCCACCTGTCGGAAACTTGCATGACGAACTTAGCAGCATTTGTTCACATTTCTGGACAGCACTCTTGGGAGTTGACTAGCCTGAGACCCCTACTGTTCCTTAACATTTCTATAGTGCTTCAGGGCATACGCAGTGTTGTTCATACATGCATAAGAGAGAGTCCTTGCTCAACAGAGCTTAGGACATATTTGAGATAAACACTACAAACAGGGGTCCAGGGAAAACTAAAGGGAAATGGTTGTAACATACAAGGGTGCTAAATGGGAGAATAAGGGGGTCAGGATCCAAAAGCAACCTCAAAAAGGATTTGAATAGGACCAGGGATGCGCATACCTGGTGCTAGGGCGCAGGCGCAACGTTCGCTTTCTTAGAATTCTGGGCTCTGGAGTTTGCGCTTTCCCACTCCGTAAACTACAAATCCTAGCTTCTACAACTATAGGATTGATACATTACCATGAATTTCTACTGTGCGCTCCATAGTATTTAGCGATGTTCATAACTATCTCTGTCCCCTGATGAAGGCGTTGCCGAAACGCATTGGGGCGTTTCTTTATTAATAAAGTGCTTGACCACTACTACCACTCGCTTCCTGTGTTTCCTCATGTAATCTATTCCAGGCATATGGTGCAGCAAGATGGAACAAATGGAGTCTCGAGTTGCCAGTGGAAGAGAAGGGCATTTACCTGATGAGCAGAGTTCCCAAGGAGGGGTGTAGGAAGAGAAAAGAGGTAATGAGTAGCTGTAGAGTAAATGCTCTCGTAGGTCAGGGGCAGAAGTTTGAATTGGACATGGACATGGATAGGGAGTCAATGAAATTATTTTAGAAGATGAACATAAGATATGCCATACTGGGTCAGACCAAGGTCCATCAAGCCCAGTATCCTGTTTCCAACAGTGGCCAATCTAGGTCATATGTACCTAGCAGTTTCCCCAAAAGACACAGGTTCCACTATGCTTGTATTGGGTCAAGCATTGATATCCTGGGTCCCTTCTTAATAATGGTTTATGGACCTTTCCTCCAGGAACGTGTCCAAACCTTTTCTAAACCCAGCTACACTAACAGCCTTTACTAATCCTCCGGTAACAAATTCCAGAGTTTGATTACACGTTGAGTGAAAAAATATTTTCTTTTATTAGTCTTAAATAGTTTACCCTGTAGCTTCATTGCATGTCCCCTCGTCTTTCTATATTCTGATAATGTAAACAGTCGATCTACGTTTACCCGTTCCACTCCGTTCATTAATTTATAGACTTATAACATATCTCCCCTCAGCCGTCTTTTATCCAGGTTAAAGAACCCTAACCTTTTTAGCCTTTCTTCATAGGAGTATCCTTCCATCCCCTTTACCATTTTGGTGGCTCTTCTCTGAACCTTTTCTAATATCGCTATATCCTTTTAAAGATACGGAGACCAGAATTGCACACAATATTCAAGGTGCGGTCTCACCATGGAACGATATAAAGGCATTATAATATCTTTTGTTTTATTTTCCATTCCTTTCCTTATGATACCTAGCATTCTATTTGCTCTCTTGGCCGCCATTGCACACTGGGCCGAGGGTTTTAACATGGTATCCACAATGACGCCTAAATCTTTTTCCTGGGTGGTGGTTCCTAATGTAGAACCTTGCATCGTGTAAACATAGTTTGGGTTGTTCTTCCCTAGGTGCATAAGTTTGCACTTGTCCACATTAAATGTCATCTGCCATTTTGATGCCCCGTCTTCCAATTTATCAAGATCCTCTTGGGTTTTAACAACTTTAAATAGTTTTGTGTCATCTGCAAATTTGATAACCTCACTCGTTATTCCACTTTCCAGGTCGTTTATGGATATGTCAAAAAGCAGCGGACCCAGCACAGATCCCTGGGGTACACCACTATTCACCTTTCTCCATTGGGAAAATTGGCCATTTAGCCCTACCCTCTGCTTTCTATCTTTTAACCAGTTCCTTATCCACAGTAGTACACTGCCTCCTATCCTATGACTCTTTAGTTTTGCCAAAAGTCTCTGATGAGGGACCTTGTCAAAGACTTTCTGAAAGTCCAGATACACTATATCTGGGGTCACCAACCTCCAGAGGGCCGCGGGCCGCACAGCCGACTACCGGGAGCCTCGCGGGCCGCACCCCCCTTCTCCCCGCCCCCGCGAAAAAAAAACAAACGCAAAATTATGAAAACAATGGCTGATCACCTTTATTGAATTTAATGAGATGGCTGATGATTCATGCTAGCAGACAAACGCTTAAAGTCCGGCTTCACAGATGACACTGACAGGAGAAGGGACGCTTGCAGGTGGTCGTCGGTGACACACAGCGCACGATCCTTGTGCAGCGTGAAGAAGAGCTTGTTCCACTCAGGGTTGAAGCCGCGGTTCTCATCGCTGAGCTTGCGCTTCTTGTTCATGGGGGAAGCCATGGGGAAAAAAGAGAACAGGAATTCTATCAATAGCTGCAAAAACAGAATTAAAGTTTAAGCCTTATTGCTGATTGGTCCTCTAATTTGCGCGCTGCTCTTGGGAAACCGGTCACGTGCCGTTGAACCCGCCGAGCATGCCGCGGGCCGCAGATACAATGGCGGGAATCCTTGGCGGGCCGCACGTAATGTTAACTGGGGTAGAGCCTCGCGGGCCGCACGAAGGGACTTCGTGGGCCGCATGCGGCCCACGGGCCGCAGGTTGGTGACCCCTGCACTATATCAACCGACTCACCTTTGTCCACCTGTTTATTCACACCTTCAAAAAAACATAACAGATTAGTAAGACAAGATCTTCCTTGTCTAAAGCCATGTTGGCTGTCTCCTATTAGGTCATGACTATCTACATGCTGAGGAGCAGTGCAGAGGTAAGGGCAAGAACCTTCGCTTAGTGGATGTTCAGAAGGTGGTTCTCTGATACTTGAAGGTTGTGAACTCCTTTTGCAAGTCAGACCATCTATTGGTGCTATTTGCTGGACTGCTCAAAAGTGATGCAGCCGCCAAGTCTACTCTGGAGTGCTGGATCAAGGAAGCTATTGTCTTTGTTTACCTGTTGCAGAATCAAACATTTCTGTAGGGATTGCATGCGCACTCCGCTTGGGTGCAAGCATCCTCAAAGGGAGAGCCTAGCTCAGTTTTCCCCCTGAGACATTTGTCGAGTGGCAATATGAACATCACTTTCCACTTTTATCAAACACTGCCGATTGGATGTTCATGCTTGGATGGACACAGACTTTAGCTCAGAGGTCTTAAAGGCTGCCGTGCTTTCTTCCCACTTAGTAGAGTCATAGGTTTTGTATGTCCCACTTGTCTGGACTGGTTTAGCGAGACGATATGGATGGTGACATTTTACTTCCAGATAACGTCCTTTCCTTGAGTCTTGCTAGATCAGTTCAAGACCCGCCACTGGAAACTCTTCTGGTCTGCTGTACTCTTGGTGGTTGGCCCTGCGGGCTCATAACCTTCTGACAGGCCTTTTGTTGAAGCTGATCCTGTACATAGTTATGCTTCCTGCTCTCTTGAACCTTGTTATGTTCACTGAGATTGTGTGAGGTCAGAGATTCCTGATCATATGCTTGAGTTCAATTACCGGTTTATGCCCTTAGAGGCACAGAATGGCATGATGATGTCATAAAAAGCCTCTGGAAGCTTTCTCTGTCTCTACATCTGTTAAGGCAGCATGGATAATAGCAGCACATTGCATGGACAGGAAGCATGCATGCAAGGAGCACGTCGGCAGTAGTCATGCGCATTAGAGCCACACGGACAAGTAACTGTGTACCCCTGACGTGCACTGGGGAAGGCGCAGAAAAGCATGGAAAACACAAACAATGAGCCCCATTCACAAATGTGGGTTGCAGGGCTGAACATCCTGGTGAGACATGCAGCCCTGCAAGCCGCCTGGAACCTATCCCCCCTCCTGCCTTCCCGGCACGTCTTCTACTGTAAGACGGGGAGATCCGGCAGGAGGGGGCTGCGTGGGTGGGGGCAGGCCAGCCCAGCAGCATGTACAGGACTGATTCAGGTCACGGCCCTGTACATACTGCCGGGCCCATAAGGGCGCGCTTCTTATGCTATCTCAGAGGTGGTATAAGCAGTGAAAATCTGGCACTAGGGCCTGGGGAACCCCTCCAGGAGCCAGGTGTGAGGGGGCCCTGCCACCCTACCCAGGCCACAGCAGGCCAGCGATGGATCAGGCGGCAGGGATAAGGGGGGCCAGAGCTGCAGATGTCAGGGCGCCCTCGGGAAGGACGTTGGCGCAGGTGGCAGGAGCATGTCGGGCCATCCTCTGGCCAAATTCTGGCTGCCGTGGAAACGTGTTTTTCCCACGGACCATAAGAACATAAGATATGCCATACTGGGTCAGATTGATTATGTGGGCATAGCAACACTAGCAGAAGATTAGCTGGGTGACTGAGTTTTAAATGGATTGTAGGGGAGAGAAATGATCTAGTGAGAAGCAAGTTGCAATAGTCAAAGCAGGAGCTCTGTGGATCCCTTGGCTGTTCTTTGTGGTGCATTATCAACTCCAGGGCAACAAAATCCACTTTTTGGCTACCATGGGAAGAGTGGTGTGTGGGTCTGTGTGAGAGGATGCACTGGGTGGTGGGGAAGAAGGGAGCCTGGGATTTGTCTTTCACAGTATTTTACACATGTACTGGCATACCAATAGATACCCACCCTCGGATGAAGTGTCTGCGTATGAGGTTGTTTCTAGTTGTCAACTACAATGATATGGTTGTCTTGTCCCTCCATGCCTTTGCATCTCTACTTCTACATCGTGTTCTTCCTCTGCAGTCCTGTGGTTTTGTAAGGGGGTTGTCTGTGCTGCAATGCAAAATTGTGCAGCATACAGCAGGCCAGAAAGATCTCCCATACCATGGCAGGGCTGTAAAGCATTTCCCTCCAATCTGTCCAAGCACCTAAAGTGACTCTTGAGTGGGCCAAAAGTGTTCTGTTTTATTACCCTTGTGTGCCTATGGATCCTCTTGTGGTGCTCCTCTGCTAGTGTTTGTGGTGGCACTGTGTGGGTCTGGAACCATGTTCTCAGTGACTATTCGTGGTCATCTTCTACTGTATGCTCTAGTCTTGGGTCAGTTAGACTACTGCAACTTGTTACTAGCTGGTGTTCCTGCTTACAGTATGAAATGATTACAGTTGACAGACAATTATAACAATTCTGCATTCTGTCAAATCAAGGGATCACATAACCCCTACTTCTTAGAGAGCAATATTGGCAAATAGGATCAAATATAACATCTTATTGGCGCATCAAGCTTTTTGTGCAGGAATTCCACTTTTCCTTGACTTGTTATTCCTTATTGTCTGAAACACACATTATGTTCCCCCCAGCAGAATTATCTGGTAATATCCTCACCTCTCAGGTCCTGATTCAAAATGGCATGAAATGCTGCTTTCAATTTTTTGGCACCTTCTTTGTGGAATGCAAACTTTGCCAAGTTATGTTTTGAAAGTTCTACAGCCAAATTCAAGAAGTGAATTAAAGAATGGCTTCTACTGAAATTATTTGGTTTTGCTTAACCCTGGACCAGCAAAGTCCTTACTCAATCTGTCTTGGCAACCTTAGGGTTAGGTTGGTTTCCTTCCATTCTTTTTGTGTCCTTGCTGTTATGTTTCTGGATTAAAACTGTAGTCATATGCTTCTCTACCCCCACCTCAACTTATGTCTTATGATGTCTTTTGTGTTATATATGGGTATAATGTTATGATTGCTGTATTGTTTTACATTGTCTCAGCTTTGTTAACAAAGGTGCTATGAACTACTGTGATGTCTTTATTTGGGTGAAGGTCAGCCTGGCAAATATTTTAACATAAAATAAATTACTAGTGGGTTACTCTTGCCCATTTTGGATTGGGTAAGCTGGGGAAAGGGGTCAAACCAGGAAAGAGCTTTTATTTTTACCACTTGGGATGGTACAGGGTTAGTTGGAGGTTAGGGGGAGGAGGACAAGAATGCAATACATTTATTTCTTTTTAGTGTGTGCTACTTGCATGAAGGAGTGGAGGAGTAGCCTAGTGGTTAGAACACTGGCTTGGTAATCAAGCAACCAGGGTTCAATTCCCACTAGCACTCCTTGTGGCCTTGGGCAAGTCACTTAACCCTCCATTGCCTCAGAAGAAAGGCCTGGCAATCTACTTCCAGTGACACTGCCAAGAAAACCCAGGAGCTTTTGGGTCACCAGGACTGACTCAAAGGCACACATTGCATTGCATGAACCTCCAAATATTAATTTACTCACGCTAGTCAAATATGAGATGCTAATACTGTGCATACTGTATCTGCTGCTGAGCAAACAGGGGGAATTTTGGTGAGTCATTAGTTTCACAATTACTGTATTTCTCCAGATTTCTACTGCTGTGCACATTTTGCAGTAGAGAGCTCCACCTGTTGAACCACTTTTAGAAATATAATCCTTACCATTTTTACATATTCGTTATTTCTCTTTGGATGAAAACAGAAGAGCTGTTCTTAAGCTTCTCTTGAACAGTTAACGGATTATTTTTTTGATAACCTTAAATGTCAGTGTAAAGAAGAGAAAGGAGAATACAAACTAGTATGGACGGCCTAGGTAATGTAAAGGAAACCCTGTTTCTATCAACTAAAAAAGATTAGACTTTCTTTTCACAATGTAGTTCTTTAACATTTTTCTGTTTCCTAATAGTGGAACAGATTTCTATTACTAATGTGTTCTTTTGAAACACTAAGGTCCCTCTTACTAAAATATGATAAAAAATTAGAAATTATTGCTCATTATTTGCAAAAATGACCACATGGTAACGGCAAAGATTCTGCGATAACTGCTGAAGGCAAGACCAGCATTCTCTCATGCTGCTATCCTAGAGAGGCCGCATTTTCTGTGCATTACTCGTACTAAAGCGCGCAATCGGGAGCTCAGTACACGCTAAGTGTGCCATGCTGTCATTTAGTGCAGGCTGCTGTGCTAATGATGCCACACTAAGCAGTTAGAATGTTAGTGGGCGGAGACATGGCAGGATGGGGCAGAACATGGGCATTGATAGCATGTTGCAGTTAGCACGGACCATATGGGTGTGTGCTAACCATGACTGCTGAGATTAGAATGGGTGCTCTTAATGCCATTTCAGTGATGGTATTAAGGTCACCCATATGCCAATTAGCACAACGCTATGTAATTGCAACATGCTATCAGCATGGGGGATGGAGGCATATGTCCACAGATATTACTGTTCTGATATTGTACTGAAATCACATGCTAGTGGCACAGCCTATATTTATTTATTTGATTTATTTATTTGATTTTTCTATACCGCCCCTTCCAAAGATCAGGGGTGGTTTACAAATAACAGAACATTTTACACAGAACAATGGTTTAACTTTTTACATAGTAACTTTTTGGGAGTAACAAAACAGTTTAGGATATACATTTGGCTGCAAACTTAGCCTATTAAGGAGGAGGAGTACTTATAATAATAAAGAAAAACCTCAATGCAAAATTAATATCATCTAATAATATAGATAATGTTGACATACTCACCATAAAAATTAAAAACACAACTATATCATTAATATATCGACCGCCAGAATACAACATAGATAAAATTTACAATTTAATTGAATTACTAGCATCATCCACAGATACAAATCCTGTAATACTTATGGGAGACTTTAATCTTCCTTCAATACCCAACAATCACTCTAATCAATTCTTAGAAATGATAAATAATTTGGACTTTCACCAAATAATAACTGAACAAACACACAATAAAGGAAAAACTCTTGACATGGTCTTCCTACCAAACTCTCTACACAACCTATATAACTCTGAATCCCTCTCAAACATTCCAGTCCCCTGGTCTGACCACTATCTTCTAAAATTCAATATAACCATCACCTACAACAATCAAACTAAAAGACCACAACGTCCTCAAACTAATAGATTCAGAAAATTCAATGAAGAAGAATTTCTAGATCAAATAATACCACAACTAACACAAACACCCACAAATCTTGAAGAATCTATCAAAAACTGGAACAATATAATCTCTAAAGCAGCTGAAAGTAATCCAAAACAATCACACCAAAATATAAACAACAATAAAATTGAAAAAAGACATGCTCCATGGTTTAATATATCTATCAAAACATTAAAAAGACAACTAAGAAAAGAGGAAAGGAAATGGAGACAATCAAAATCATTAATAAATCATGAGAACTACACTAATACACTACAAATTTATAAACAAACAATAAACAACTCCAAACAAAATTATTATTCTAATATAATCTCAAGAGCCACTAATCGCCCAAGAGAACTATTCTGTATAGTACAAAAACTAACAAACAAAACACTAAATTCTGATGAAATATCAATTGATATCTCCCCACAAGAATTAGCTCAATACTATATCAATAAAACAAAGCTACAAATAACACCTCTACATATTACTCAACCACAAATTCAAACACAAACAAAGCAAGCTACATTTGATAACTGGACCAACTTCAACTTAATATCAAAATCTACTCTCAAAACTACAATAACTAACATTAATACAACAACCTCATACCTTGATCCATGCCCAGTTGATTGGATAAAGAAGACTTTCTCAATACTCTCTTCTTTCATTCTACCCTTAGTGAACCTATCCTTACAAAAAGGCTACTTACCACCATCTCTCAAACACGTTCAAATACGACCTATACTTAAAAATAACACATTAGATAAATTATCCCCAAAATCATACAGACCCATATCAAGTATTCCTTTTATGGCCAAACTTATTGAAAAAATTGTACAAATTCAACTACAAGACTTTATTGACACATTAAACCTCCTTGATGAACATCAATATGGCTTTAGACCCTTCCATGGAGTAGAAACCTTGCTAACGATCCTTTATGACACAATATTAAGAGGTATTGATAATCCTAAACAAGCCTTTATTCTTGTTTTCCTTGACATATCAGCTGCATTTGACAGTGTTAATCACTTAACAATGTTAAACAGACTTCAACAAATTGGAATTACATCTACTGTTTATAATTGGTTCAAATCATATCTATCAAACAGAACTCAAACAGTAAGAATCCACACCCAAATTTCTAACACCTTCAAACAAACTCAGGGTCTCCCGCAGGGTTCTGCATTATCTGCGCTATTATTTAATATTTACTTACAACCAGTTTGTAACATCTTTAAACGTCACAATGTTTATTATCATATCTACGCTGATGATATAATGTTCTACCTCCCATTTGAAATCCCACACCCACCTCTTCAAAAAATAACAGAATGTTTCAATGAACTAACTGAATGGCTCAAAGAACAAAATCTACTTATCAACTTTACTAAAACTGATATATTATTCATCACTAAAAATCAAACATACATACCCCCAAACACGATCACACTAGATACTCATGAAATAAATACAAAAAAAGAAATAAAATATTTAGGTGTGATACTTGACAATAATCTAAATATGGATTCACATATAAAATATCTAACTAAAAAAATACATTACAAACTCAAAACACTAAAACAATTAAGACCATTGATTCATCTACAAGACTTTATTAATATAATTCATGCTATCATCACCCCACATTTTGATTATGCAAACACAATACTTAATGGCATTTCAAAACAAAATATTAAAAAGATACAAATAATTCAGAACATAGCTGCCAGGATGATTATGAATATAAGCCCACTTGAACATGTTACACCAATTTTGGCTGAACTTCATTGGCTACCTATTTACTCCCGAATCAAATATAAAATTCTTGTCACTACATTTAAACTTATAAATAATCTTGCACCATCGGCACTCAATACACTGATTAATATAGACATCGATAAACGATCCCAAAGAAGCAGAAACTTAAATACCTTAACAATACCAAAAGATTTCACAAAAGCCAGAAAACAAACAAATAAGAGAGCTTTCTCACACTCTGCTCCAATTCTTTGGAACAATCTACCTGACAACATTCGCCTGCTATCTGATATAAAGGAATTTAGAAAAAAATTAAAAACTCACTTATTCATATTACACTACAATACACCCTCAGAACAGAATACTCAAATAGATACAGGCTAACATTTATACATTATTATTACATACTCTATTTTCAAAATAAATATCACTAATACACTATTAACCATACCACACTCTCATTCACATGATGATTATAGATTTAAACTAACAATGTATACATGTTCTAATATGTTATACCTTTAATGTTACAACATTCCTTGTAAATTATAATTATCTGTTCTATGTAAACTGACTTGGTATATTACATACCAATTAACCTACTGTTCCATGTAAACCACACTTGATACTAGGGAAAGAGCGGTATATAAATAACTGTTAAATAAATAAATAAATAAATAAAATTAAATGATGATAATAAACTATGTACAAAATGTCACGTTAGAAGAATTACATTGAGTTTGAGATTGTTGTAGGTGGGTGTAATTCCAGGGATGTGTGTGGTCAGTGTTTGTGAGGACGTCTATATTTGGGATCAAATCTGAGTTTCTGTAATGAGTAGGAAAGAGGTATGTTTTGAGGTCTCTCCTAAATGTCTGGAGGTCTTTAATTGTGCGAAGTGTGAAAGGTAGCGAGTTCCAGAGGTTGGGGGCAGTATATGTGAAGGCTCTGGAGCTTGTAGTCTGTTTTGTCTTGCTGACAGAGTGGGGGATTACAAGGGAGTTGCTAGCATTTTGTCTGCAAACTCTAGTGTCTGGTTGGGTGTGGATGAGGGTTGATAGAAAAGATGGGAAAATGTTATTGATTAATTTAAATGTTACAATTAGTAGCTTATATTTTATTCATCTTAGTACTGGGAGTCAGTGTAAGTTATAAAGGATGGGTGTTATATGATCAGTGAGGTGGGCCTTGGAAACTATTCTGGCGGTGATGTTTTGAGCTCTCTGAAGTATGTTTGTGCTTTTGATTGTCAGACTCTGTAATAGACCATTACAGTAGTCAAAATACAGTGTGATGAGGGCCTGAACTACAGATTTGAAATCATTGATGTCTAGCAGAGGTCTTAAATGTTACATGACAGATAATGTAAATTCACTTAATACTAACTACTGTGATGCAGCAAGGGGCACACAGCCCAGGGAAAATAAGATAAAAGAAAGACTTACCTCAGAGTCAGCGTTAGAAAGCAGCACTAGGCACCATGATTCACTGCAGCAAGGGAAATTCTTGCTACGTAGCAAACAAAAGTCCCATCAGGAACACCTGAGTGAGAGTCCCCAGGTCACGTGTAGAGCTAGGGATTATTTAGGGCAGGGTTCCAGTCAGTTAGAGAGGAGAGTCAGAAGCAGGATCACCACGGGAAGCAGTAGGAGAGAGAGGAGCAGGAGGTGTGTCCCAGGTCAGCTGAACAGAAGCCCCAGGGGATTGCTGGGAGGAAATTCTTCTCACGAGGAGTCAGGAAGTGAGTCTGTCTCCAGCTCTCGAGAAGGAAGGTTCAAGGCAAGCTGCACTAAGGGAAGACCTGCTACCAAGAATAGCTTTGGAGAGAAGCCAGGATTACCCCACTACCCCAGAGGCCAGTATTTGCCAGCTCAAGGCAGAGGTCACGGTGAGAGGGAAGTGTTGGGGGATGGGCACTCCATGCATGACTACAGCTTAAGAAATAGGTGTAAAGTTAGGAACAAATATATTCCTGTTCAACCAGCCCGGGAGGCTAGAAGCAAAGGCTATAGAGAGCCAAGCATAAAGACAAGCCCTGCAGAGAGAAGGAAACTTCCCTATAGTAACAAAGAGAAGTTTAAAGCTTATAACTGCAAAGGGCAGGGTTCTGACTACAGACATAAGAAGCAAGATGTTTCAGAGCTAATGTTCTGGGAGGCAAGCCCAGGCAGAACCAGCTACAGAGAGAGATATAGACCCAAAGGGGGAAAAGCCTCCAGTGACTGTTATAGTGAAGGGTCACAAGACGCTATAGCTGAATACCGTTCTCAAGAAGGGTCTGATACCAGCAGTGTGAGTAGTGCTGGGGAAATGATATGGGAAGACGCTGCTAGTCTGCAAGAGGATATTCCTATGGATTGCAGTGTCTGTGTTAAATGCAACCGTATGATGTAAATACTGGATGAAGAGAACTCTGTGAATATAACAAGAGAAAATACGTGTGTCACCACTTTTGTTGCTAAGCTTATCTGATTTAAAGTTTCTGTTTCCTTTGACAATGTCCGAGCGGGACGGGGAATAAAACCCACTTTTCATTTCAAGTTGCTCTGAAAGACTTTTTATTTACAAGGCCAGAGCAATTACTTGTGCATACGCCCTAGGCAACCGCCTATATAGGGCTAAACAGGCCTCTAACCACAGGCCCCGTCACAGGTTGGCGTAGTTTTATCGGATCCAGTCCAGGAAACAAGGAGCTACAGTGCAGAGCGACAACGCGGGACGAGCGGAGTTGGCACGCACGGAGGAGGATCCAGGTTCCAGAAGTGCGACCGCAAGCAACTTCTCAAAATAAGACCCTCCACCTTGCTCAGGTAACGGGTATTTGGGCACAGGTTGGGGAGGATCGCTGGTGAGAAGAGGAGGCTTGGGAGGAGAAATTTTTATCTTTGTTATTGTGCCGCACTTGGTTTGGTGTGTTTCTGATTTGTTTCAGGAAAGGAGATGACGACGACGATGGATGCACGGGAGGTTCTCAGGTGGATGAGCAGCCAGTTCGAGAAACAGGGAGAGCTAGCTCGACAGAACCAGGAGCAGGCTATCGCTGCCCTGGTGCAGCAACAGAAGCCCCTGACGGACTTAATGCGGACTATCCTGGAGGAGCCTAAGAAGGACGAATCACCAGCAGCCGTTCCTATCTGTGGGGTAGGCCCACAGAGCTGTGGGATTTGGACTTTAGGACAAATGCATGCTAGTGACAATTTTGATGACTTTCTGCAAACATTTGAACGAATAGCTAGTAATGCTAAGTGGCCACAAGAGCAGTTAGCCGTTAGGCTGGCCTCAGCGTTAACTGGTGAGGCTCAGGCAGCCTATAGGGCCATGCCAGCAGCTCTTGCAAGTGACTATCAAGAGGTTAAGAGAGCTGTACGGGATAGGTTGGGCTTAACCCCTACCATGTACAGACGCATGCTCAGGTCTACCCGGATTCAACCAGAGGAAACACCAAAGGCACTGTATCACAGAGTGCATGGGTTGGTTTTAAAGTGGCTTGAACCCGAGGGTAAACGAATGGAGGAAGTACTTGATCTAATTGTATTAGAGCAGTTCTTTGACGCAGTACCTGAAGAGGTTAGAACATTTCTTACTCTACAGAATTGTAGAACCTCTGCTGAAGCAGCGCACCTAACGGAAAGATTCTTTGAGGCTGAACTAATCAAAGGAGCCAGCGCTAGCAGCAGGTCAGGGTTAGACAACTCTGTAAGAAATGCTAATATGTCTTTAAGGAACAAGGTGGGTTCACAGGAATCCAGGTATATAAAAGCAGAAGGTAACAAGGTGTTAAAGTGTTTTAAGTGTGGGAAAAGTGGACACTTTAAAAGGGAATGCAGGTCTCGCACAGCACTTGTTACTGGCCAGGTTCACCACACAGCTGCAGGTTTCCGAGTGGATGTAGAGATACAGGGAGTCCCAGCTAAGGCCTTGCTTGACTCGGGGGCCGACCAAAGTATGGTCTCTCGCCGTTTTTGGGAAACCATACAGGCCCAGAGGGGTTTTCCCCCGAGTCACGCCGAAGGAGTAGCCAATATCAGGTGTATCCATGGATCTTCCACTGGTTATCCGCTGTACCAGCTGAGGATACAAGGATTAGGGGTTCGGAGAAAGATTTTGGTAGCGGTAGTCCCCAAACTACCCTTTGATTTGGTGTTAGGCCGGGACTGGCCCCCATTTGGTGAAGGCCTAAAGAAAGGCCTGGTTAAGGAAAAGGAACCCCAAGGGCAACCTAAGGAAGGTGAGGAAGAAATAGGAGTTCCTCAATTTCTTTGCGGGCTACGGAGTCGCCTCCAGAGGGCATCTCAAGCCGCGGATAAGAATCTACAGGATAGTAGAAAAACACAGAAAAAGTACTATGACAGGGGTAAAAAACCTAGACAGTTGGCCACAGGTGATAAGGTCGTGGTAATGGTCACTGATCCAGGGCCAAAATTTGAGGCCCGGTGGAAGGGTCCCTATACGGTAGTGGATCGCAAGGGTCCGGTGTCATATCTAGTCAAGAGTGACAGAGGGCGCCTTCAGACGTACCACATAAATGTTTTAAAACCATGGCATGAAAGGATGGCCACTGTTAGCAGTTTTAATATAGTACCCAAGTACAGGGCAGCACACACAGGTCCCCGGAAGCCCTATGAGGAGGGTAACCCATTGTACAGCAGGTATGAGGGTACACTCATGAGGCTAGGACAGATTCCGCGCTGTGTGCACAATAGTTTACCAGCACGGAATATCTTAAGAGGGGGGATATGTGATGCAGCAAGGGGCACACAGCCCAGGGAAAATAAGATAAAAGAAAGACTTACCTCAGAGTCAGCGTTAGAAAGCAGCACTAGGCACCATGATTCACTGCAGCAAGGGAAATTCTTGCTACGTAGCAAACAAAAGTCCCATCAGGAACACCTGAGTGAGAGTCCCCAGGTCACGTGTAGAGCTAGGGATTATTTAGGGCAGGGTTCCAGTCAGTTAGAGAGGAGAGTCAGAAGCAGGATCACCACGGGAAGCAGTAGGAGAGAGAGGAGCAGGAGGTGTGTCCCAGGTCAGCTGAACAGAAGCCCCAGGGGATTGCTGGGAGGAAATTCTTCTCACGAGGAGTCAGGAAGTGAGTCTGTCTCCAGCTCTCGAGAAGGAAGGTTCAAGGCAAGCTGCACTAAGGGAAGACCTGCTACCAAGAATAGCTTTGGAGAGAAGCCAGGATTACCCCACTACCCCAGAGGCCAGTATTTGCCAGCTCAAGGCAGAGGTCACGGTGAGAGGGAAGTGTTGGGGGATGGGCACTCCATGCATGACTACAGCTTAAGAAATAGGTGTAAAGTTAGGAACAAATATATTCCTGTTCAACCAGCCCGGGAGGCTAGAAGCAAAGGCTATAGAGAGCCAAGCATAAAGACAAGCCCTGCAGAGAGAAGGAAACTTCCCTATAGTAACAAAGAGAAGTTTAAAGCTTATAACTGCAAAGGGCAGGGTTCTGACTACAGACATAAGAAGCAAGATGTTTCAGAGCTAATGTTCTGGGAGGCAAGCCCAGGCAGAACCAGCTACAGAGAGAGATATAGACCCAAAGGGGGAAAAGCCTCCAGTGACTGTTATAGTGAAGGGTCACAAGACGCTATAGCTGAATACCGTTCTCAAGAAGGGTCTGATACCAGCAGTGTGAGTAGTGCTGGGGAAATGATATGGGAAGACGCTGCTAGTCTGCAAGAGGATATTCCTATGGATTGCAGTGTCTGTGTTAAATGCAACCGTATGATGTAAATACTGGATGAAGAGAACTCTGTGAATATAACAAGAGAAAATACGTGTGTCACCACTTTTGTTGCTAAGCTTATCTGATTTAAAGTTTCTGTTTCCTTTGACAATGTCCGAGCGGGACGGGGAATAAAACCCACTTTTCATTTCAAGTTGCTCTGAAAGACTTTTTATTTACAAGGCCAGAGCAATTACTTGTGCATACGCCCTAGGCAACCGCCTATATAGGGCTAAACAGGCCTCTAACCACAGGCCCCGTCACACTACATGTAGTTGTAGTAAAGGCTGTTAGTGTAGCTGGATTTAAAAAAGGTTTGGACAAGTTCCTGGAGGAAAAGTTCATAAACCATTATTAAAAAGGGACCCAGGATATCAATGTTTGACCCAATACAAGCATTGTAGAACATGTGTCTTTTGGGGAAACTGCTAGGTACGTATGACCTAGATTGGCCACTGTTGGAAACAGGATACTGGGCTTGATGGACCTTGGTCTGACCCAGTATGGCATATCTTATGTTCTTATGTAACTATTGGGGTGGAATTACGTGATCTATATTATCTGCTGTTGCAGCAGTCCATATGTGTTTATTTACCATGTGTCATCTGAAAGGCACAGTCCATGCCCATTTCCCACCCATTCTCGGTCCCTCTCCTTGCTCTGCAGATAACACGTGAATTAGTATGCGTTAAGTTTTAGGTCACAATATGGTCATGCGCCAATAGTTAGTGTGTGCTAATTTACATGTTAACTCCTTAGTACTATTTAGTAAAAGGCCCCTAAGTTTATCTGAAATATTTTATGGACAAATTGAAGGCCATTTTCAAAGCCATTGGTGCTGCTTAGTTTTTCCACATGTAGATTTCTAAAATGGCTCTTCAAGCTGTGTGTCACTGTGTATCTGCTTGCGTTCTGCTTGTCTACATTTAGCAGAGCCTTTGAAAAATAGCAGCAGACTTGCGTATGTCTTGACCTGGACATCTTAGTTCCCATCTCCATGTCCTATCTAAAATTGGCCCCCACAAATTACATGCATATTGCCTGGATATGCATAGGTTTTCTAACTGATTATGGAGGCTTTCCTGAGGATGAAGTTGTGGTGGGACTTTCACTTCTGCGCATAGTTTACCATAGAAAATAAATTCTGCACATCAGATAGCAGGTATGTAAATGCATATCTTTTCCTGCGATAAGTTTCAGTCTGAAAATTCAGGAGAGTCTATATAGTGAAAAACTACCACAACAGAGAATAAAACTCTAAAATATAAAGTAGTAAATAATATTAAAACAATACATATAAAATTAAAAATTACAAAACAGTTCAAAATCAAACGCTATTAAAAGTTAGCAATCCCAAACCATAACTTCTCTATTGAAACCCCTTGTGCCTAGTACTATTCTTTCAGCAGACTGCAGAATGAACAAAGGGACATGTTTACTGAGAGGTATGCCAATATCATACAACTGGCACCAAAAATGAGCATGGAGTGATGTTCAAGCCATGCTAATAAATGGAGGCATGTCTGGTATACCCTCTTATTACTGTGCTCATTGCCCAATGAAGTGGTGGTAGCTGCACCCATGCTAAGTGCACATTGACGGGGAACGTATTGCAATAACACCCACGCTACCTCCAATGAGGACTCTCCACCCATTATCCACCCCAACCCGTGCTGCTTGGGTGGTGTGAGAGTCTTAATATGGACACATTTTTGGCATATATTACTTTTTACCGCAGCACACTTGGCATGCACTGAATCCTGTGCTACCCAGTAACACACCTTAGTAAACATGAGCCAAGAGCAGCTTCACAGTGGTAGCATACACATTTAAGTGGCACGACACACATATACATGCAATGATTTTTTAAACAGCCATGACATATACATGTTTGCAGTGCCTTGTATATGTGCAGTACATTTGCGAGCCTATTTTCTCCTCAAGAAACCCTCACTTGATCCTACCTGTCCTAACTATCGATCCATCTCCCTCCTCCCCTTCGTTTCTAAAGTACTTGAATGTGCGGTTCACCACCATTGCCTTGACTTTCTCTCCATTCAAGCCTTCCTGGATCCTTTACAATCTGGCTTTTGTCCTTTACATTCTACTGAAACAGCTCTTGCCAGTCTTCAGTGACTTGTTCCTGGCAAAATTAAAGGGCCTTTACTCAGTCCTCATCTTTCTTGGTCTCTCTGCTGCTTTTGACACTGTTGACCACAAACCTCCTTTATACCCTGTCCTCACTTGGTTAAATCGAGTCAGATCTTGGACATAGTACTCCTTATTGATGGTTTGGCCTTTTGTAGCATACTCATGATGAATAATACCCTGGTAATCAAAGAAAACAGTGAGAATGGCATTGCTCCTCACCTGACGGGCATTCTTGGGCTTGGGAGAGTTTGGAGTCTTCTTTTGTGAGGATTGAGCCTTATTTTCTGGGTCATAACCATAAACTCATGATTCATCACCAGTAATAATCTTTTTTAATGAAATCTGAGTCATTTTCAACACATTCTAACAACTCCCTGGCTGCAGACAGTCAATCTTCTTTTTGATCAGCAGACAGAAATTTTGGCATGAATTTTGCAGACACAAATCTCATCCCCAAAATGACAGTAAGAATGGACTGTACTGACCCAAAACTGATGTCCATGTCCTCAGCAAGCTCCCTCATAGTCAATCGATGATTTGAGTGTATTGTGGCACACACTGCTTCAAGGGTAGTATATCAAGTACATAAACCATAACTCTTGTCTTCATTCCTGCTTGTGGATGGCCTTCCAGAATGTTCATCACTCTCAACATGATGGTGGAAGAAATGTTTGTACCAGTCATAAACTTGAGCATGACTCATGCACTCATCGCCATACACTTGCTGTAACTTGTCAAAAGCCTCCTTGCACGAATCATTTCTGGCAGAATTTAACGCAAATTCACTGTTTAATTTTTACACTCATCATAAATCTGTCGAGCTTCTTTTACATGATACCAAACATCACATGATTTAAAAAAATACAGGTATGCTGCAGCCATGCTACACTCTGCACATGCAGAGCACATAACTAGGTCACTGCATGCTTAAAAGCATCGTGGTGCAATGTACTGTTCTATAGCTACACATCAAGTCTTGATACTTTTTGATCACATCTCATATATGTGCCAACTTGGAAATATGTATTTTATTTATTTATTTAGAAAGTTTTGTATACCACCTTATCCTTCAATCAAAGTAGTCACAACACAATTGGGGGATACATTTAACACGAGGGGATATGAGACACATACACTAATACTTACAGGGAACATGGGCAATGGAGGGTTAAGTGGCTTGCCCAAGACCACAAGAAGCACCTATGGGACTAGAAACCCCACTCCTTCCGGCCCAAGGTTGCTGTCCTCTAGTGGGATTTGAACCCCCGACCTTCCAGCCTGAAGTACCTTGCCCCAACCACTAGGCCACTCCTCCCTTTTTATTTTAAAATATATGTGTTTTGCCATTATGAAATAAGGAATACATATATGCATGTTTTGATAAATTGACAAATTTATGAGTATAACTGTTTAAGCTCCTATATTAAGATGAATTTTCAGTTGAAACTTTAGGACCCTTTTTACTAACATTAAGCACGAGCTATCTGTCATAAGCCCATATGAATGAAATGGAATGTGCAACAGTTAGCTCAAGCTAAATGTTAGTAATAGAGGGCCTTCAGCTAATAAGGTACCCTTTTACTAAAGTGCGCTGAGGTTTTGCACCCAACACTCATTTAGTGCAAAAACTAAAGTATGATAGTTGCAACCACTATGTGGTAATTATCGGGGGGGGGGGGGGGGCAGCATGTTTCTGGCAATTACCACATTGAACAGCAGCCTAACATGCTACAGCAGCATGCACAATTACCACAGGTGCACTTAACTCCATCTATTGAAGCAGCATTAGGCGAACCTGCGCTAATTACAAGGGTCACAGTTAACACACGATGTTTACCCCCATGCTCGCTGTACAGTGCTCACCACTCCCACAAACCTACCCCCTTACCACCCTGACACGCGATTCACAATTAATGTAGAAATCGGCCTATGCTAAACGTGCTGGCTCCAAACTAACAGGTAGCACAGGCCTCAGCACATGCTTAACGTGCACCAAAACCCACACTACTCGTATAACGCACTGTAGTAAAAGGGATCCTAAGTTTGAGTGAAAATAGGACACACATTTTAGGATCCTAAATTGAGGGGCTCAGCTTTTTTTGAATGGCGGGCCCTCTATCTCTGTACTATAGATTCATAAAAAAAATCTGATGAGTTGGAATGATGGTTATCTTATTAAACACCTTATCATTCCATTCAGAAACATAGCTATTCGCAGAATATAACTGGAATGCCAATGGAGCCATTATGTTACGTTCAATTCTCCCAGCCATGCTGGTCTTTATCTGCCGTCAACTACTATGTTACTATGTTACTATGTTACAGGTAGAAAAACAACCTTTTTAAAATCTATTTTCCCAATTATCAGCCAAGGTTAATTCAGAATACCGCTGCTTGCATTATTGTTGATTGCAGTTGCAAGAGATCTATGTCCCTGGTTTTGCCAGATTGCACTGATCACATGTATGCTATCGATTGAGTTCTGAGAGTGTCTGTCTGATGTTCATAAGCCTTTCACAGATGTTCTGCCATTTATTTATGAAACTGTCTTGCATTTCAGACAATGAGATGTTTACTTCAAGCATCAGAGGGTACTCTCCTAGAGAAGCTCTCCTTTAAAAGATCTACTTGTTATGCACCAGAAAATGAGCTTTTCTTATGTTACCCCTTATGAATGGAATAACTTGCCTCTTCAGGGTTTAGCCACTAATTATTTCCACATTCAGAAACTGGTGAGGACATTTATTATTTCTGAAACCTATCTGAAATTTTTTTTGTTGTTGTTGTTATATTTCTTTGTTCCTGTAGACTTTAGGGGGCTGTTTATGAACGTGAGGTAACGTTTTGCATCTAGCGCATGTTAAATGCACACATTTAACACATGGCAAGTGCAAAGCCTGTGCACAAAAACTTGGAGGTGTTCCAAGCATATTCCCATACAATTACCACAGAAGAAAGTATTTTCTCACATGGTACGTGCATCCACATTAACTGCACAAGTTTAGTAAAATACTATGCACTAACTGCAATGCGTAGCCCACGCGCATTCCTATCCCCAGTCTGCCCATTTCCTAGCCCATAACATACTATACTGTTAACTCATGAATTAGTGTGTGCTGTCATGTCAATGTGATAACAGCTACTGCAGTCTTGCGCTAACAGCATATATTAATTCACATGCTAATTGCTTCATATGCTTTGGTAAACAGGCCCTGTTAGTGTCTTATGAAGAATTTCTTTGCTTATTATTTTTGCTTATTCATTTCTTTTATTGCTGTATTATTGCTGATGTTACTTTCTAATTCACTTAGAGTATTTTCAAACAAAAGACACATGGAGGGGAATTTTAGAAGATTCATCCAAGTGCAACTGGGGATGTCTAAGCCAGGATTGTCTGAAAAGAAAGCAGGCACGTCCGTGTGTGGATATGATTTCACAAGCCTGGATGTCCCCGCCTGACCTCAGAAACATCCTGGACATCTGGCTTTGCATCTATGTTTAGACATGCTGCAGGCACCTGAAAAGTGCTTATTTTGGCTGAAAACCATCCAGAGGGCGTAGGGGAGACAGCACTCCATCATCCCCAGTACTCATTACTCTAGCCATTAGGCTATCCTAGCTGTCTACATTCTGAAATACTATTCTGGGGATGACATGGAGACACCCTTGCAGACATTCCTATCGGGTATGTCCACATTGGTGAAATCATGTCTGCACCTGGACGTGCCTGCTTTTTTTTTCCCGTGTTCTGCAAGTAGAAATACCAAGGTATATGTGTATCACTACTGTAAAATATAGAGTGCATGCCATTTTGAAAGGAACATGCAGAACATGCTTTTTTTTCCTACATATAAAACTGCGGCTGTGCAAGACAGGGTATGTCCATAAAGAGAGCGCGCAAGGTACACGCCATCCGTGCGTGCGAGTCAGGGTATTCTAGTGACTTATGGGCACATACAGTATGCCCATCTGCTATTCTGTAAGTGCACGCGCATGCGCCATTGCACGTACCTGCGGGGGGGGGGGGTGCAGTGTGCAAGGGACGGCACTAAGGAAGAGCAGAGGCAGAGGACAGAGATACATGCATTCCATAACCTATGCATTGCCTTCTAAAATCTAGGCAGGAGCATTTACACCTGTCATGCCTCTTATGCCCTATTCTATAAAGTAAAACAGGAGCGAACTTTACTTTGAAGAATCGGCACGCCAAGCGCATGCATATACATACGTTTGTCAGGTGAGCTGCTAGAGAATCATCCCCTACATGAATAAGAGGCGCTTCTGATATAATCATTGTTTTTGTGTATTTAGAGGTTCTTGCCAGCTTTTTTACATGTGCACTCAACACCTAAATTTTATGGAATCGATATTCAGCAGCAGTGGCAAGGCACGGTTAAAGCACTTGGCCATGGGAGCCTATCCATCATTTGCAGCTGAATATCTGGTTTTGCCCGCGATCGTGGGAGCTATCAGGTCTGCAGCAATATCCAGCTACTGACCGGATCACTGAACCGCAAAAGGTAGGACAGGTCAGTGGCTGTGCTAAATTCATGCAGTTTAGCTATCTGGTTAGCAGCTGAATATCACCGGTGATCAGATAGCTGCCGTAACTGCCTCCATTCTGCCCACAGACCACCCAAGGTTTAACCGGACATCTCTTCTGCTGTCTGTAGGGAAATTCAGTGAAACATCCAGCAAGTGCCACTGAATATCAGAATCAATGAGGTTTTACCAGTTACTAAGTGGCTAAACCCTTTTCACGATAAAATAACCTCCTTAACCCTTTGAAGGCCTACTTTAAAATTGTAATCCACATTCTGCAGCCGGGTTAATTTTTGCATATTTCAGGAAAATTGTATCCGTCTTATTCAATATGTTCTAATAGTGATTTTCCTTCTGCTATGGTCATGTATTATATACCATTTGATAGGAATATTTAGTCAGAATTTTGGATCCCGAGAGTTTTGGGCTCGGCCTGGAAAGGGTTAATGAGTGAGTAAAAGAACTTTAATTTGTAGCCAATTATTTATTAAATCTCATGCCATACCAAACATTTTAAAAGAATGAGTTTCAAATTGCTTGTAAAAATATATTATTTGATTTGGCGCAAATGATCAAGCTAAAATTGGCCCTTTTGCCATCCAACTACGCTATGCCTAGCTTCTGAGTTCTTTGGGACTCATTGAGCAGTCCAAAGGTAATCATCAAGCAGTCTAACAGTTTCATGGATAACAGCAGAGTTGCATGCGAGCATCCAGAGATTACATATAGGGATCTGCAGTGTTACAGTGATATCTGCAGCAAAAGCAGTTCCTATACACTCTGGGCCTGATATTGAGAAAGGTTGATATTCAAAAGTCATGGCTGTCAGCCATGGTGCTCAAATAACTGCAGATATTCAGTGGCAGTATCCAGATAGGAGTTGCAGCTGAATGTCCGGGCTAGATGTGTGCGTTGATTCATAGGAATATGCACACATAAGAACATAAGATATGCCATACTGGGTCAGACCAAGGTCCACTAAGCCCAGTATCCTGTTTCCAACAGTGGCCAATCTAGGTCATACGTACCTAGCAGTTTCCCCAAAAGACACAGGTTCCACAATGCTTGTACTGGGTCAAGCATTGATATCCTGGGTCCCTTCTTAATAATGGTTTATGGACCTTTCCTCCAGGAACTTGTCCAAACCTTTTTTAAACCCAGCTACACTAACAGCCTTTACTACATCCTCCGGTAACAAATTCCAGAGTTTGATTATAAGTTGAGTGAAAAAATATTTTATTTTATTAGTCTTAAATAGTTTACCCTGTAGCTTTATTGCATGTCCCCTAGTCTTTCTATATTCTGATAACGTAAACAATCGATCTACGTTTACCCGTTCCACTCCGTTCATTAATTTATAGACTTCTATCATATCTCCCCTCAGCCGTCTCTTTTCCAGGTTAAAGAGCCCTAACCTTTTTAGCCTTTCTTCATAGGAGTATCCTTCCATCCCCTTTACCATTCTGGTGGCTCTTCTCTGAACCTTTTTTAATAATGCTATATCCTTTTTAAGATATGGCGACCAGAATTGCACACAAAATTCAAGGTGCGGTCTCACCATGGAACGATATAGAGGCATTATAATATCTTTTGTTTTATTTTCCATTCCTTTCCTTATCATACCTACCATTCTATTTGCTCTCTTGGCCGCCGCTGCACACTGGGCCGAGGGTTTTAACATGTTATCCACGATGACTCCTAAATCTTTTTCCTGGGTGATGGTTCCTTGCATCGTGTAACCATAGTAACCGTGGCAGGCTGCATCCGGTGCCCAACACCCATCCTTAATCACCCCACCTCCTCCTTCTTCTCACCCCATCCCCCACCCCTTCCCCCACCTTACAAAATTTCACAGACACAATTTTTCTTATTGGAAGTACCAACCGGTCGCAGCTTTATTATAATTCAAACAATTAACTTTACAATATCAACAGTTCTGTAAACAATCTCCCACCAGCGGAATGATACCCCCCCAGCCATAATTAGCAAAGTGGGGTCGCATCCGCTCCGGCCGTGTCTGACCACCGGCCCATTTTCTACCGCCCTTTCCCCGACCTCGCCATATGACTAGCAAAGGCCAGCAGGGCTTATCCGGGTCGGGGGCAGCCCACCCCCGCCCAAGTATGACCAAACGGCTCCGGGCCCCGGAAACCTCCGGGATCCCGCCACCGGCACTGGCATATTAATGCCCTTGTGCCGCCCCCCCAATGCCCTGCTGCGACCAGTTGGTAACCCCGTGTAACACACCTTCCAATGCTTCTTGCCAATCATTCAACAGTAGATCAATACCCACAGGGGACAAATGAACACCATCAACCCTGTACAACCCCGCACAAGTCACCTCCACCCACGGGTGAAGAACTTGAATCCCACCTTGTCCAGTTAACCACCGTCCTATTTGACGATTTATTTTTGTAAGACCCCGCGACCAACGCCGCTGAGCCGCACAAACAGGCCTTGGAATAATGTCTGACCAAATTAACTGAATACCCGGGAACATATGTAATAACAAAGTTAACTCTTTTATAACAATTCGGATGAGTTGCTTACAAGTCCAAGACACTAGGTCGTTGCCACCTAAATGCAACAGCAGCAGCCGTGGCCAGCCCCTCACTCGCTCATGGTGCCGCATCAAAGGCAGGAGCTGAGACCACCTCAACCCTCTCTCGCCCAACCATAGCAACGACACTTGAGCTGGATCGAGCCCCAGGTTAGACCCCAGTGGCCGCTCAGCCGCTCGCCGGCCGGCCCAGTACATGAAAGAGTGCCCGATCATCCAACAGCTCCGAACACTCCCTCCTGTAACTGCAAAAGAAAAGAAGAGTTAATCCATATCCAGCCCCCCCCCCATTTTTTTTTTTTTTTTTTTTATAAACGAACATAGCCCCGGAAAGCCTGCGAACGCCACCTCCCAATACTCTGAATGTCCTGCTGCGACAGGCCTGCTGCAGCAGCACTGGTGGCCGCGCCAATACGAAAAGAATGAGTTGCATAATGTTCGGAGGGCTCGCCTACCGCTATCAATGCCAACCGCATAACCGCTGCCACCTGAAAACGTGTCAGCAGCTGCCCGTCAGCATGCAGAAACAACCCCCCCACTCGCAATGGGCGCACCAGTAAGAAAGCACGCATTGCGCTCACTGGACAAGTGTGAAACCCAGGAATCCCACTCAGCCATACCCACAAACCCTTGCCGTGGGGATCAGTCTTAGATCTTTCCAACAAAATTCTCAACCGCCCTTTTTCGAAACAAACATGCTTACGTTGCAGAATCCCCTCAACTCCTGCCCCGGATGATCGCGCTACCAGCTCTCCCATACGAAAAGCCCCAAAAAATGCCAAAGTAAAAACTGCTCGAAAAAGCGTCACCTCATACTGCGACGAGGCCACCACTGCCAAGGACTTGCATATTTTTTCTAGCAAATCCTGCGTGATGGGACGCCTAGCATCCCGATGAGCAGGCACAGTCCGACCCCATCCTTGCAAGAGCCGACGGGCTAAGGCACCCCCTGACGGTAAATCCCAGCCCACCGCCTTCACGAAGTACTCAAAACCCGCCAAATGACTGCGTACTGCAGAGCGAGCCACTCCATTCTCCTTTGCCCATACTACATATTGACCTAGCAACTGAGGTGACACCGGCCCAGACCGCCAACCCGAACGTTCCAAGAAGTCCACCACCTTCTGACATCCTCGTCAATACGCTGCCCAGGTACCAGCCGCTACAGAACACCGCAACAAGTCTTTCATTCCGGCTGGCCAAGACTCCATAACTTCCAAGGGACCGCACTTCCTTCTGTATCCGCTTGCGGTGCCAATCGTCGGAATTGCTCGAACTTGAAACGGGAAAGAGAATCAGCGATGGAATTAGCATATCCTGGTATATGTTGAGCCTTCAAGTACACATTTAACCGCAAACAAGCCAAAATCACTTCCCTCATCAAGTTAGCCACCAGAAGACAGTGCGGTGAATAATGATTCACCACCTGGACTACCGCCTCATTATCACACCACCACAAAACCTTTTTGTTAGAAAGTCTCTCCGGCCACAATTCCAATGCAACTAAAATGGGAAACAGTTCCAAAAAAGTTATGTTACTGGTAATCCGCGACTCGTACCAGGATTGCGGCCAACGCTCCGCACACCAAGCCCCCGCAAAGTAAATGCCCAAACCTATGCCCCCCGCCGCGTCAGTATACAATTGCAGATCCGCACTAGTGATCTCCGGTTCCAATAACACTGTGGTCCCATTAAAATCTTCCAAAAAGACTTGCCAAATCCGCAAATCCGCCTTAATTGACTTTGAGACTCTCAGATGATGATGAGGCCGAAGCACCCCCGCTGTAGCTGCCGCCAAACGCCTCAAAAATACCCGGCCCATCGGTATCACCCGACAAGCAAAATTCAACGAGCCTATCAAAGCTTGCATCTCCCTCAGTGTCAAGGACGATGATGCCAACACCTGGGCCACTAACACCCGCAAGCTGCAAATTTTTTCCTGAGGGAGACGTGCCACCATAAAGTCTGAATCCAGCTCCACCCCCAAAAAAGTAATCCGCGTAGTAGGCCCTTCCGTCTTTTCTTTTGCCAACGGTACTCCCAATTCCTTGGACAATTCCAGAAAACCATCCAGCAATAGACGGCATTCCTCCGAGTGTTCCGACCCCACAAATAAAAAATCATCCAAATAATGCACTACCTGCGCTATACCCACCTTACTTTCAATCGCCCACTGCAGAAAAGTACTAAACTTCTCGAAGTAAGAACAAGAGATGGCACAGCCCATGGGCATGCATTTATCAAAATAAATACCATCTTCAAAGCAAAAACCCAACAAGTAAAACGACGCAGGGTGTACTGGAAGCAACCGGAACGCGGACTCAATATCCACCTTTGCCATCTGCGCCCCACGCCCAGCAGATCGTACTAATTTCACCGCCTTGTCGAAGGACGCATATCGCACAGAACATAACTCCCGCGGAATATAGTCATTGACCGAAGCGCCTATGGGGCTGGACAAGTTATGTATCAGGCGGAATTTCCCCGGCTCCTTCTTCGGTATGATACCCAATGGGGAAATCACCATCCTTTCGAATGGCTGACTGACAAACGGGCCCGCTACTCTACCCAGCGACAATTCCGCTGCCAACTTTTCCTGTACCACCGACGCAAATCGCTTCACTGACACTGAATTCCGCCCCACCGACTCCCCCACTTGCCCACATACTGGGATTACAAAACCATAATTAAAACCCGAATATAAAACCTCTCTATCGTGTTGTCTAGGGTACCGGCCCAACCACGCATTCAATACTGGCACTCTAACAGGCGTGGGGGCGAGGCCCAACAACCTTGCATTACTTTGCGCCAGAAGTCGGGGGCAGAGGGCTCCCTTTTTTGACACATTTAACGGCTGAATGTGCTCCCCCGCAAAGGGAACAGACGTGCCGGAATTTGCAATCTGGGAAAGGGCACGAGGTCTTGTTGAACCTCCAGCAAATGTCACCTGCCCCAGTGACCCCGGCACGCTGCTGCACGAAACTTGCCCCCCCACGAAAGGACCGACCAGGCCCCCCCCCCACTGACGACTGCCCCTTTTGCCCCTCCCCCGCCACTACCCCTGGCCGACATCTGGGTCAGCCACAAATTAATGTCCTGCATACCCCATGACACCAGTCTATTCTCTTCCATCTTATCCCTAAATTTCTCGTCATAGTTTAACCATGACCACCCTTCATGCGTCTGCGAAGCTTCCAATATTGAATCTGCGTAAGATAACATCCGCTCGTATTGCCCCGGGTAATGTTGCCCCCAAACACTAATCAAACGCAAAAACGCCCGTGTCCAATTGACCACATTTCTTGACACTTTCTTAATACGCCCCGCCTTTTCATCCTCCTTACGTTTCTTCCGACTTTCACCCGATCGTTTGCGACCTTCCAGCAAACGGAAAATATCAATATAACGCCGCTTTTTAATTTTATGCCGCAACTTCCGTGGCACTCCCTCCCATAACTCTGAAATTACCACTGCTGAAGGGAAACCACCCTCAGTCCCTCTTCCTGAGACCTTTCCATCACCTTCCCTCTGCCGACAGATGCTATCATCCGACGACGTCAATGAAGCAGACGAAGCCGAGGACGAAGCCGACGAAGAACTGTACCTACGACGCCTTCTACATGAATGTTTCCTTTTGGCTGTCCGTTTTGCTTTCTTTTTACTACTCTCCCTACGCTTCTCCCCCGAATCGGCTTGTAACTCACCTGCAACACCAGTCGCAGACGTCACCACCTCCTCCGGACCAACATCAACGGTACTGAGCCCCGCATCCTGCTCTCGTCCCCCAGCTTCTTGAACCGCACTTTCGCTGGACATCTCTCGCTGCCGTAACGGAGTCGAATCCAAGCGTTCTACTTGCTGCTGTCCACTGTCGGCTCTTCCTGATACTGACGTTGTACCCTGTGGAGACATAATAGGAAAAAGAGGGGGAGGGGGAACAGGAGAAGACCATCCAGGCTGCCATGCATCCAACCACTCAGCCCGCGAGGAACCTTGTCCACCCCCCAACCAGTGCCCCCATGGAGATGGACCCCCCCAAGCCCCATAGGCACCAGGGCCCCTTTGTCCACTCTCCCAGAACGACCCGTCGCTAGGATTTCTGGCCTGTGCACCAGGAGGCACCACCCTAGTACCAACACCCATATGCCCATAACCCCATCCCCTCCGAGTTATACACCCATGCTCCTGCACATGCCCATCCTCCACTAATTCATCAACATCCCTAGCGGATCCAAGTTCATGTACCACCGCAGGCAAAGGCTCAGGATCAGCCACCCCACCGCCCCTTCGAACCTGTCCCCTCCGAGCTTGCCCCCTTGTACTGTATCCTGCAGCCCCTTTTCCCCGTACTGCTGACAACCTTACTCCCCGACCGCGCGGAGGCACCGGTGCTCGAGGCAGCCTCTGACTGTCCGTGCCGTGCTGACCCCGACCCCCCCCCGCTACGCCCCCTCCCAGCAACCCTAGCCCTATTAACCGCTTGAGAACCCCTTGTCCGCGCAGCCCTACCAAGGCCCGATGTCCCGGCTTTCACTCCACGTGCCATGCCACCAATGCGAACAGGCCCCCAGCAACACGCCTGAGTATTAAATTGAACCGGCGCTCCTTTGCACCCCTCCAAATTGAATCCTCAACTGGCACAACCTCCGCCGCGCGCCGCCGAATAACGCACCCCAACTGCTCAGGCAACGCCGCACCGGCCCCGAAAAAACGCACCCGGCGGCCCCAAACCACCTTACCCCCGCCTCCCGCGTTGTCCCCAATTTCTTTAAGTCCCGCTGAACAAAAAGAAGCCTTACCGTCTCCCAACCGCCGCCGGACAAACAGGGGGGAGCATAAACGGCTCCTTCCTTAAAACCCCCTTAGCGCCGGCAGCTCTGATTGGCTCCGCTCTCTCCCTCTGCGGAGCCAATCCATTCAAACTTGCTGCCGGCGTCATCCGCCCCCCGCCTGCTCCTTCACCCTTCTCTCCCCCCCCCCCTCCTTCTTCTTCCGAAGCTATAAGGACGGGCCGGGACCGAGCAGGCCGCCCGGTTACCACCGTCCTTCGCGACTCCGCGCTCGGACTCCCATTTTGGGTTGTTCTTCCCTAGGTGCATATGCAAATTTGATAACCTCACTCGTTATTCCCCTTTCCAGGTCATTTATGAATATGTCAAAAAGCAGCGGACCCAGCACAGATCCCTGGGGTACACCACTATTCACCTTTCTCCACTAGGAAAATTGGCCATTTAGCCCTACCCTCTGCTTTTTATCTTTTAACCAGTTCCTGATCCACAATAGCACAACTGATTTGTGCACACTTTAAAAATGTTTGCCCAAATGAACTGAATGTGCACTCACAAATGCACACCCCTTACAGTGCATCAGTGTTGATACTGATTAGGCAGATCAGTTGGAAACCAGTTGCCAAATGGTTGAGAAACAAAGATTTTTTAGACATAATGAAGAGCTTTCTAGTTATAATTAGGGCTTCTGATTTTAGGTTTTAACTGATAAACTCAGAAGTAACCTAAGGAAAACCACTGCTTACCCTTGGGATAAGAAGCATGGAACCTGTGTACCTTTTCAGGAACCTAACAGGTACTTGTGACGTGCATTGGCCACGGTTGGAAACAGGACACTGGGCTTGATGGATCTTGGACTGACCCAGTATGGCATATCTTATGTTCTTATGTTCACTTTTCTGGTGTCGCAGGCAGGGGGCATTCCATGAGATGTGGCCGGGGTCTCCAACTTAGGAAATCAGGAAAAGCAGTCTCAAATGTTAAATGTAAATCAGGCTTATTGTAACACAAGTCCCAACCCTTCACTTTCCAAGGCTTTGCAGTCACTAATGAGCACATATACGTCCAATGATTGCAGTTGGCCGAATCCTGCTCCTCTCAGCAGGTACTGATGAAGGCTCTCCAAAAGCTCTCCAATCTCCAAAAAGTGCACTCCAGCTTAAACCTAAAATATTTAAGCAGAAACCATGAAGGCATAGTTCAGAAAGGCTGTGTAGGTGAAATCTGGGATGTCCTAGTTAACAGGTTTGAAAATGAGTGGGAGGGGCAGTAGAGAAAATGGGCACGTGTAAATGCTTTGTAGATTTCAGCTACTCTGAAAGATCTACGTGTCACAAGATAAAAGGCAAAACAGGGACATACTGAGAGATGGGTCCGGTGTGTGCAGGTTTTCACCCGAACTTTAGAAGCTTGCACATGCCAGATATGGACGTCTGCCATTTTGGGAACCTAACAGTGCCTGTGGCCCTATTTCAGAACATACCCATGAATCTCTCACCACATACAGATGGGGACAAGGAGTGGCAATGGAGCTAGGGCAAATGCTTTTTAACTTCCTGCTATGGTACATCCCAGTAGTGTGCGAATTCCAATGTACAGAATTACATCTGTTCCAAAGGAGGATGAAATTTGTGTCTGTACTCTAGGTAAGTCCCCACATGTTTTATGTTCAAAACATTTTTTATTGACAGAAATTAGTTACAAGTACATACTATGTACAACCAAAATAGTGCAAACAATTCAGAATGCAATAGTGAAACAGCCGTAATAAACACAAACAGGCAACATGAAACAAAAGTAAACAGATGGCAGTCATATCATAGCAGACAGAACTGATATATACTGCAAATTCTCTAAATGTATCAAGTTCCTCCTACATCCTCCCCACCCTCCCCCTCCCAGATAAGACAACAGGATAAAAATGTATTAGGCAGGAAAGAAGAACAGATCACACCACGTCCATCCCATAGCTAAGCTCCCATAAGGAGCCACTAGATCAGAGAAAGCCTCCCCTCAATTCACGGCCAAACCACCATGCCTCTAAAGGAAAAGGGGGGCTATTAGTACCCCAATCAATCAATCAATCAATTGTGGACAACAGCACCACAGGATTCCAGTAGCCAAGTAAGCTAGGCCCAAGGGCATCTCTTCACCAACATATTGCATCCGCGCAAAGTGCAATACAGCACGATAACAAGGAAATATGGAGAAGGGGATACACGGCAGCAGTAAAAACAAAAAGGCCTCCCCCATAGAGCAAAAGAAAACAAGCAGCCAGATAACCTTAAATGAAAGGAAAGCCTTAAACACTGTAGGCCAAGACAGGGAAGGCATTCAATGGCAGAGGAACAGAATGGATACACGGGGAGTGGGTGTGGAGAGTAGCAAGGGAAAGGTCCACGCACACGGGTAAAGGGCTGCCAGGAAGGTGCAACAAAAAATAAAACCCACAGAAGTGGACATGCAGGAAAAAGAAAGAAGAAAAGAAAAAAAATAATGACACAAACCAACTAACACAATGAGATCCAATGGAAAAATTAAAATAGCCACAAAAAAACATAAAAGGCTCAAAAAGTAGAAAAAGCCCCAAAACTGTCTTCAGGCCCAGGCACAATGCACAACTGTCCGATGAAACAAACCAACAACTGGAGCGGTCCAAGAAGCAGCTGTGCCAAGGATCCTTATCCTACAGGCAGTCCAAAAAGGAAGGTCACAAACAACAAGGTCTCTCACAAGGACAGGGGTGTAGATGCCACCAAGAGCAGGAAATAACCAGGACCAATCTCCCAGACCCATTGTGCAATCAGGCAGAGAACTGTGCAGGCCAGAGGAGACCAGGGCCATCCCAGCAATACAGGATACCTTACAGGATAATGATCACGATTATAGACTCTCCAAGAATCTCTCCGCTTCAGCCGGACTGGAGAAATAATGTTGCTGCCCTTGATGCTCTACTCTCAATCAGGCAGGACAGAGGAGGGAAAAGCATAGTCCCCGATTCACGATCTGACTACACACAGACGAATATTCCCGGCAGCGTTTGCTGATAAGCTTCGAGTAGTTCTGAAAAATAAGTAGTTCCTTTGTTCCACTGCCCACATTATGTTTTATGTTGGTCTCAAGCCACTTTTAAAACAGCCTCCTTTCTCTGACCCCTTCAAATCCAGGCTGAAAACTCACCTCTTCGCTGCGGCTTTCGGATCTTGACTCACCCGATCCTCTTTGTGTGTCTTCACCATTCCCACTAGAAGTATCCCATGTCTACAGCTACTGTGTTGTCTGTCTTGACTAGATTGCAAGCTCTGATGAGCAGGGACCATCTTTTACAGTACCTGTGTCTGTGCAGCACTGCGTATGTCTTGTAGCGTTATACAAACTTTCATTAGTAATAATAGTAGCAGCAGTAGCAGTAGTAATTGTGAAAGCAAGTGATAACAACTCGTGGACAGGGGTTGCCTTCCCTGTGAGGACCGAGCCAGTGAACTTGCTCCAATATGATCTTCCCAACTTGAGCGCCCAAGGAGAGATTCAGGGGCAGCCACGGGCTGAATGCAGAGCCATCGGCCATCTTAGTCTCTGGTGCTTGGCCCTTTTCCGGACAGACAGCCTTAGCTGCCATTGGGACTACACAGACAATGATAAGAATCCAGAAATGCTTGTGGTGAGGCAGAATCGGGTCAGAAAAGCTAAGAATTAAAGCAGTGAATGGCGTGAAGCCCTGGAGCTGACAGAAGTGTGACCTCCTTGGCTCACTGCATCACATGACCCACCCACCCCCCACGTTTTATAAAATACATGCATACATCATAACGCTTCCTCCATTCCATCTAAACTATGTCCCTGGGAATGCCCACTGACCAAGCGCATAAAAATAGGCACAGACTTTCAGTGAGAGTACTTTATACGCACCGATGCCATTGCTCAATTTTAGAAAAATCTCCTGGGTTAAAACCTGGTTCTACATAATGAAGCAGCTTTATAAGATTACCCCAGAGAGGCTAATTTTCAAAGCCATTTCTATGGATCAAACAGTGCTTTAATTTCATAAATGGGCTTTAAAAAATTGCTGGACTGTTATGTGGATACTGTAAACGCGAGTATGCAGAGCAAGCAGAGACATTCCTGGGAGCAGCCTTGGAGAGAGCATATCTTTGAAAATCCTAACACATATGTTCTGTTTTTCTTATAAAAACTAATGGCCTCGCTAACTGCTAGCGCGGATTACAGCACATGGAAAGCACATCACACTAAAATTTAGCATGGCACCCTGCACTGAAATCCCACACTAGTAGATCAGCGTGCAATTGGGTGGAGACAGGATGGGGCGGGACAGCATGTGAGTATTGATAGTGCAGTACAGTCAGCACAGGAGTAAGGGGCATGCACCAACCACAATTCTTGCGGTTTGCGCAGGTGCAATATGTGCCGACAGCAGTGCAATATGTGCCGACAGCAGTGGAAAGGACGCACACGTCCCCTGATGTTGGTGTGGGTACCTATGCATGTTTCACGGCGCAATCTTTAGCAAACATGCCCCGATGAGCACCAAATACTGGATGCAAAAGCATACATCTAGTTTTCCTGGGATAATTTTCAAAGTGAAACTCTGTACAGACTTTCACTTTGAAAATCTGGTAAAGTTTGCATAGCAGAAAGTACTTGCATGCTTTTTGTTAAGGTGAGCAGTTAGAAAAATCACCTCCTTGACAAGCAGACATGGTAAAGAGCTATTCTTCTGCTGATTTCACACAATCTTCAGCTGTCTAAAAGAAAGAGCACCTAATGGTTTCTGAAGAAATGATCTCTAGCCTGAAAGTGTCCCCGCATTCTCGGCAAGTTGTTATTTAAAAGAAACTGTAGACTATAGGGATTCATTTTGACACATTTGGAGAATAATCATCTTAAATATTTGGCATCAACCCTGGCTTTATAAATGAAGTGTGAGCTCCACTGTTTTTCTCTACAGCTGCTTCCTTGAAGCTGAAGTGAAAGGATGGCTCAATTCCAGAAATTGTTTGTCCACAATAAAGCCTCTGAATGTGCTCCAAATGAAAGTATAGAGAATGAACATCTCTTTCCTACGCTAACCCATGTACCGAAATAACATTTCTCTGTACCTTAAGTTTTCTTCAGCAAAAACATGATCACACCTAAAACAGTGAAGTTACCCATGCCATGACTCAGTGCACAATGCCACTTCCTAAAAGGCATCGTTTATCTTTGAATTTTATCCAAAGGCAGCCTTCCCGGTTCATCTTCCATCATTTATGCCAATATTTACTAAACAGAGTCAAGCGTATGACAGTTCTTCCTATTTGCCAAGGGATGGATCGTTCATTTGATTCTGACCCTTATCTGTTTCCTAAAGTGAGGCAGCAATAAAGAAAAATGATCACTCATTTCCTGCATGGGAGCAGTGTGCTGACAAACAGATGTGAACAGTGCATTGTTTATGACTTTCATTAAAGAAATTGTGCACCTCAAATGTGACAGTGCCTTTTTTCACACCCAAAATCAATTCGTGATTGAATGACAATATTGTATCCTTCATCTAACGTACTTTAAGAGTGTCGTCTGAAACTGAACCCAGTGTAAAAATAGCAATACTTCTTTCAGGAAAAATTATAGCTGCCACTTCCAGATTTTCCATGATAATTAACCTAGATGTGTTGAAGCGGTGAGTATGCTCCCTAATGACTCTATCGGTTCAGAAAGGGAGCATTTTTCTGTGATCTGCTCAGACGCTATCATCAGCAGGTTGTCAATGCAAACAATGCCCTTATCTAGCTTCTTTTCAAGTCACCTGATTAACTGAAGAAAATAGAAACAGAAAGAAAAGAACCTGTCCTTGCACAGAGGCTGCAAATGTCACCAAAAGGCCAAGGGACTAGTTCCACCTTTACTTTGAGTTTGCTTTTTTTCCTTTCCCAGAAGTCACATTATCTGTTGGGGCTCTCATTTCTCCATATAACATTGCTAGACTGGGCAGCAAGGACAGTCCAATTCTCTTCTCCCACTAACCATCTTTAACCAATCCTTGTAAGCTTTCAAACAAAGAACATATCTTTAATACATCTTAAGACAATATCACAGTTCAGCAGTGAACTGCAGATACATGAAATGGATAACCAGTGCTTTAGCCTTGTTAATGTCATTGAAATTAGTCTTTGCTGTATGTCTTTCCAATCAAAACCACCCCACATCTCCTCTTCAGTACCCATTCAGTTCTAAACAAACAAGCAGAAAGAATTTTCCAGCCATTTGGTTTAAACTGCATAGCAATATTGATCCTATTTGATGGCTTCCTTCTTCCCCCAACCTGCCCATCTCAGCCAAAGGGGACTCAGGTGTCGTCATAGGCAGGGTCCACTGCCATGTTATTAACAGCAGCCAAGATCCCACATGGTTGCCTCCCTATAATTAATCTTCAGAACTCATTGCCGATATATGTGGTAAAAGCAGGTAATGTAGAGGAGTTTAAGGTCTGGACAAGTTCTTGGAGGAAAAGTCCATAAACAGTTACTAAGATAGTTCAAAAGAAAACCACTGCTTACTGCTGTGGATAACTATCATGCAACTGGCTACTTTTGAGCTATGTCAGGTACTTGTGACCTGGACTGGCCACTGTTGAAAATAAGACACTGGGCTTGATAGACCTTTGGTTTGACCCTGTATGGCAGTTCTTAATGTGCACCCTTACAACATCAGATCCTGGATCGTTCAGCAATTGCATTACAATGTCATCATTACTGTCTTAGGAAAAGGAAAATTGCAGAGATGATTTGTAAAAAGAAATAGTCGGGGGGTTTTCAAGTCTCTCCTGCTGTGAGCTTATAAAAGAAATAATAGCAATTAAAATATTTAATGCCATCAGAATGTTCAGTGCTGTATAAGTAAAATCACATGATTGTAAGCTTTCAAACAATGAAGATTATGCTCACTCTATACGCCTTGCCAGGTCAATTAACTTGTTCACAGTGGTGTTCTTTCCTTATAGATACGATAGGTTGATGACAAGGAGAGCAATTTTTAAAGCCATGTATGCAGATAAATAGTGATTCACAGACATAAGCTGAGTGTCTGAAAATTATCCTCCTTTAATATGGCAAAAAGTACATGGTTGATTTTAGAAAAGGTATGCTTCCAGCTGTACTGGAGTAGATGGTTTTCCTGGGCTTATGTCTTAGATAGTTGGAAATCAAGTCTACATAGATTATTTTCCAAAAACAAAACAAAAACTCTACCTGCATAAACAACAAGTACAAATGTAAGTTACAAAGGGAAAACATATGTGCTCTCTCTTTGTATTTGAGTGCAAAAGAGGTGGGTAAGAAGTACCCATGGATTGACTCAATGTCGGTCCTAAAGGGGAGTTCTGTGCTATCTACATGCATCAATCATGGATTCTTAATGACTCATGAGCATAAATGGGCCTCTTATTTATTTATTTATTTAACAGTTTTTCTATACCGCACTCTTCAATATCAGTGCGGTTTACAAATAACAAATTCTGCAGAGACCAGGGGAACAGCTTTGCACATACAGAGAACAGGATCTTTTAACTTGGAGCTGAACTAGTGAACTATTTACATAACCGACCACTCAAGTTGTGGTATGGTAACTATTTACAGGTTATACATTAAACACAAACAGGGTAGAGGGGTTGAGTCTTAACAGATAGTAAAATCAACAATGTGGGTTAACAGCCGATTATTAGGTGCAAGTTAATGAGTAAGATGTTTGACTAACCTGGGTCAGTTGTAGGTGAGTTGGGTACAGCCTGAGTGAGTTGAGAAGTGAGATATGGCTGTGTTGCGTTTGGCGGAGCGAAGTGTAAGGTAAACAAGTGGTGTTTAAGAGCTTTTCTGAATTGAA
This sequence comes from Ichthyophis bannanicus, assembly GCA_033557465.1. Taxonomy (NCBI): domain Eukaryota; kingdom Metazoa; phylum Chordata; class Amphibia; order Gymnophiona; family Ichthyophiidae; genus Ichthyophis; species Ichthyophis bannanicus. The sequence goes on from CM066035.1 coordinate 639,444,998, forward strand.
ATAGGTCTTTTATAGCTCTGATGTGTGGAGGGAGGTTATTCCAGCATCTTGGTGCATAGAAGGCAAAGGTTATGTTAATGGTAATCTGTGTACATCTTTTAGATTCGTTAGGTATAACTAATGTATTAGTGGCAACAGTCCTCCTTGACCTGTTGTTGGGGGTGGATCTAATGAGAGCCGTGAGTGGTGATGGGGAAATCAAGTAGATTGCTTTGAAGGTTATGAGCAGTGCCTTGTATGTGAGCCTGTAGTTTATAGGTAGCCAGTGGAGGTCTTTGAGGATGGGAGTGATATGGGTCCTTCTGGATAGACCACAGAGTATTCGGGCTGCCGCATTAATCGCAAGTTGCAATGGATTAAGCGTGCTCTTGGGAAGTCCATGAAGAATGATGTTCGCATAATCGAAATGAGGTGTTACAAGTGCCTGGAAGATTGTCCTGAAGTCATCATGAGCTAGCAAGGGTTTTAGTAGCCTTCGAGTTTTGATCTTATTGTATATAGCCCTGGTCGTGTTCTTAATGTGTTCCTTGAAGTCGAACTGTTGATCTAGGGTAATGCCCAAGTATCGTATGGAAGACTTGCAAGGGAGCTTTGCATCTCTTACCTTTAAGGTAGTAGGGGGGGGGCGAAGTCTTTGTTCCTTGTGATAAATAGGACCTCAGTCTTCTTGAAATTGATGCGTAGGTTCTGAGCTTGGAGCCAGTCCGTGATTGCATCGAAGCAGTCGGTTAATGGGCGTAGGTCTGGATGCATGATTTTGAGTGGTGCAAGTAACAAAACATCATCTGCGTATAACAGGCCTTGGATGTTGAAAGAGTGGATGATTTCGCAAATGGGTTGCATGTAAACATTAAAAAGTAATGCAGACAAGGAGGAGCCTTGGGGTACACCTTGGTGTTGTTTGAAAGGATCAGATGTTGAGGCCTCCATCCGTACTTGTTGCCATCGGTCGGCAAGATAGGACTTACACCATTCCCAGGCCAATCCCTGGATTCCCTTCTCCTTTAGCCGGGTAAGGAGTTGAATGTGGTTAACCGAGTCAAATGCCGCAGCAATATCAAGGAAGATGAGTGCGAAACTGTTTTCAGTTTTATCCAGTCCTCTGTTTAAGGTGTTGGTTAGGGAGGTGAGAAGTGTCTCTACTCCGTGGGATTCTCGAAATCCGTGTTGGCAGGGATCAAGGGGGGCCGATATGTCTATGTGCTGTTGTATCTGTCTCTGGACCACCTTCTCAATAATTTTAGCTAGAAGTGGAATACTCGAAATCGGGCGATATGACTCGACTATAGTCGGGTCCAGGAGGTTGTTTTTCAGAAGTGGTCGTATGGAGGTTTGCTTCAGGACTGCCGGGAATATGCATACTTTAGTCAGCTGCTATTCATGCATACTTTAGTCAGCTGCTATTCCATAAGTGCATACGTAGGACTGATGGCATGTGCTTTCACTGTGGGCGTGCACACAAATACACTCGTAAATTATAAAATACTAAAATTTACATGTGTTCTTGAAAAATCTAGGCCTCATTACTCAAGAAGACGTGTACATTTTGGCATTTATTTCTTTACCAAATGTATGACCCTCCTGGTTGCCATGGGTCAAGGCGAGGCACAAAAAGCATATTCAGCAATACAATTAACAAGCAGTGCCACCATTCTTGAGGTGGGATGCCCAGGGGAGCCTCAGGTAATAGCTATTTAAAGAGGGAAGATGAGAGAGGGGAGGAAGGGAAGGGGAGGTGTAAAGGGGGGGAAAGAGATTGGGCAAGAAAGGGCAGATAGGGAGGAAAAGAGGAAGGCGAGAGCATAGGGTTGAAGGATTGGCAGGCATTTCCTACAGGTAAGAGTTGACAGGAGGAAGGTAGGGAGAATGTTTTTCTCTCAACCCTCCCACCTAAGGGGGAGTATTGTAGCAGTGCTGTAGGGGGAGAGTGGGAAGATCATGATGTGGTCGCAGCAGGGTTGAGGGGGGCCTGATGACTCTCAAGATCAGCTAGAAGTAAGGAAGCAGTGCAAAAGTGGTGGGAAGGAATTAGATGGAGACTGGAGTGTGGCATTGCCAGCAGCTTCAGGGCATCTCCGCAGACTATGGCACACCACAGTGCATTTGTCTCTGACAAGTTGGATGATTGAGAACAATGGGGACAGCCAATCTGAGAGATATTAAAGTGCATGCATGCTTTATAAAATAGATGTTGGATATGTGAGAAAATCACATATAAACCATGCAAGACTTTATAAAATTACCCTTCATATACATACTATGACTTTTTTTCTTGTTAAAGGTTGAACCTGCCAACGTATACTTATCATTGGTAGACAACCATTTAAAGAAGATTACCAAGAGCCTTCTTAATAGTGACCATTTCCATCATCACCACTCCTTAACTTGTAAGATACATTGCTTCTAGCATTTGCTTTTTGTAATTTTCCCACATGGTAAATCCTTTCCAGGTTTCACATCCCAATTATTTTTTTAAGCATGGATAAGTATTAACATCGGGGTCTATTCTGTCAATCCCCTCTATTCGCTCCCCTTTCCATCCCCGGCAGTAGCCTCCCTATATGAACAAGGAGTTTGTACAGGGAGGCTTAGTCGGGGGTGGGTGGGGGCCTTCCGGAGGGGGAGTGAGGGCAGGCAGTGGACAGTCCACGACCCCAGACGGACAGTGCCAATTCTGAGGTCGGCCCTGTACATCCGGGGTCAGCAGATTGGATGGCAGTCTTATTCCATCTCCAAGGTGGAACAAGCCCCATGGACGTTGGGGGACAGCAGGCCCAAGCAGCTGTGGAAAGGTGAGGGGGTGCAGAGGGTTCCCCGCAGCCCGATCCAGGCCATGGAAAGCCAGATCATGAGTCGGGCTGCAGGGAAAGGAGAAAGTATCGGCAGCTGGGGATCACAGCTCCTGAATGGAGCCACGGTGCCATGGCAATGGGACACCATAGCACCGCGGCTTCATTCAGGAGCCTGACTGAGTTAGCCAGGCAAGGGTCTGTATATGCAGGCCAATCAGAATCGGGTCCCAGCCTGCAGGTACAGGTCAAAACCCGATTCCAATCCCACAGGGGCTAGATGTGCCCTGCGGGATCGGAATCGGGTCTGCTTCTGTGCGTCCCAATTCCGATTGGGCACACAGAGGCCTGGACGCACATATTTATTTTATTTACATTCTCTTATATGCCGCGCTATTCTGCATCAGTGCGGTTTACATTGAACAAACTGAAATTACATTGAACAGGGCATTATAACTTGGAGATAACTATTTTACAGGGAACATGGGCTATGGAGGGTTAAGTGGCTTGCCCAAGACCACAAGGAGCACCTGTGGGACTAGAAATCCCAGTCCTTCCGGCCCAAGGTTGCTGTCCTCTTGTGGGATTTGAACCCACAAGAGGACAGCATATTAGAATGTGCCTCATTGTGTATTATTTAGACATCAAAATGAAGGATATTTAAAGTGGACAAGTGCAAAGAGCCACGCATGGGATATGTTTAATAAAGTACGGTACAGAACATGGGTTAAGGCATGGAATTCATACATTGCTACCGTGATGGAGCCCAGCAGTCACTGTAGACACAAGGGTCATGGCAGCAGTATTTTACTACCGCTGTGCTAGTCACGTCGCCTCACTAGTGCAGTAGCAGTGACTGCATGGTCTGAGCACATGCACACAGTGCACGTAGTCACAACGCACATTGGGCAATACAAAGCTACAAGCATGATATTGGGGCATCAGTGGGCCTCGGATTCACTGTGGATAGTAAGAACTATGCCCCTAGCACCCATACAGGAAGGTAGCCACTGGCCAGTCCAGAACAGAGAGATGACCGGGAGTAGACTGAATAGCCAGCAGAGCTCAGAGCTCAGGGGCTAAGAGGGCAGGGCATGCAAATCAAATAGGAAAACACATGCAGAGAGTATGTGCTGTGTCTCAAACCGTAGGTAATAGGGTCCAGATGTGGCATCTGGAAATGCAGCAGGCCATGTATAGGATCAGGCAAGTTGTCCACAATGTCCATCATGGGGGACAGGGGTATGGACCCCCCTCAATCTGAGGTACCAAGGGTGACTGTTCACCTAGAACTGCAGGGAGTTTAGGAGTGGTGTCCATTTTTCCCTAGCAGAATTAAAAAAGGTAGAGAGAAGAACCACCAAAATGATAAAGGGGATGGAAGGATACCCCTACGAGGAAGAGCTTAAAAGGTTAGTGCTCTTCAACTTGGAAAAAAGATGGCTGAGAGGAGATATGATACAGGTCTATAAAATAATGAATGGAGTGGAACAGGTAAATGTAGATCAGTTGTTTATTGCTTCAAAAAGTAAAATGACTAAGGGACACTCAATGAAGCTACAATGTAACACATTTAAGACTAATCAAAGAAAATATTTTTTCACTCAATGTGTAATCAAACTCTGGAGAATGTGGTAAAGACTGTTAGTGTAGCTGGGTTTAAAAAAGGTTTGGACAAGTTCCTGGAGGAAAAGTCCATAAACTATTATTAAAGAAGACCAGGGAAATCCACTGCTTAACCCTGGATAAGCAGAATGGAATCTGTATACTTTTTTGGGATCGAGACAGGCAGGGCTGTACCAATGGCCATGTGAGCAGTGTGACCGCACATGGTGCAAGAATAGAAGGGGCAATGATATCATCACTGAGCTTCTAGGAAGCCCAACAAAAGTGAGCTCCTGCAGGAAGATTGGGAGGGGTGGGGGGCGGTAAGGGGGCATCAGGTTCATCAGTTGCACAGGCTGCATTGCTAACTTGGCACATTCCTGCTGACAAGTACTTGCGACCTGGATTGGCCACTGTTGGAAACAGGATAATGAGTTTGATGGACCTTTGGTCTGATCCAGTATGGCACGTCTTATGTTCTTATATGACGTGAGTTCTCCATGTTTGGGGAAGGGGGTGCAAGAGCCAGGAGGGTCCAGTGACCAAACACAATCATCACACTCACTACGGACAGCTGGTGCATGGGGGGGGGAGGTAGAGGGTCAATCAGCAACCCCATGGTCCACTGTATAGAACATCCATATCTAATAGCAATTAAAGGTAGGTCACATCCATCCACAAAGGAATCCCATGCCCCCTCCTTCTGGGAGGGGTTCTGGGAGTATACCAAATAGAAATGGTGAATCCAAAACAGCCCTAAGGCTGAGCACCCCAGCAGTCATGGACACAATGGCTCAGGTCCATAGATAGTCACTGTACCCGGGGAAAGTGAGCAGCAAGCTCCAATACTGGATGCTCATGTTCAGTGATAAAAGTATTATGTTGCAGCCCAGAGCTGGTAGGCGCAAGCCACATCCTCCCTTGGTCATGATGGGGGGCTATCAGCCCACAAGCACATGGCCTATGGCAATGGCATAGCACACCAGGCGCATGCATTCACTGTCACATACATCCTCATGGAGAGGGCCCTCTAAAACAGCCCCTATAGGGAGATCTTTCAATTCTTTACTAATTAATTAAACATCAACACCCTTGAATTAACAGAGTTATGGCGCTCAACTGACAGTATTATGAGCCCCTAAAAATGTGCCAAACCACACAAATTATGTCATCATCACTCCATATAATCAACGCTAAAGGTGTTCAAATCATCAAAATGGAGTAGTGCAGATATAACAATAACTCCACACCAAAACACCACAACACTTTAGCAGAGCACAAAATCTCATTAAGACAAAACTCTGTTCTAAGACATATTTGCATATTCATATGCATATTTGCATATTATTTGTATAGTCATTATGGTTACCTTAAGCAAAAATACTAGATTGACAGGGGCTGTTAGCTATGTGAGGTTAAGACACTTTAATGAATATTGCTTTGATAAAGCTGTTCATTATGGCGAAACCAACGGCAATGGTCGGACTACTCTTGATCATGACAACTTTACAAGTTACAAGTTTAAGTACATTGTAAAATCTATCTTGGAAAAGAGTTTTGTCTTAATGAGATTTTGTGCTTTGCTAAAATGTTAAGTGTTTTGGTATGGAGTCATTACTATATCTGCGGTACTCCATTTTGCTGATTTGACCCCTATAATGCCATCAGTTGGCCTCCATAATGCTAATTTACTGAGAGGTGTCCCTATAGAAGCCATTTTAGAAGACTCATTTTTTCTGATTTTTGTGACTTATTTTTTTGATTCCCCAGTGCGCATTTTATTTGTGATCACCATGGAGAGGGATTAGTGGTCAGATGCCTCTTGTGCATAGGCATAGTTTGACTATTTCATTTTGTGGGGCAAAGGGTGTGGTGATATATTTGCATATTCATGTGCATATTTGCATATCATTGCATAATTACTATGGTTATCTCAAACAAAAATTCTAGATGGATAGGAAGCTAGTATATCAAAAACAGGTGAGTAATGAGCTGGCATCTTCAAGATACTCAAAAAGGGAGCAGAGGCTCTCCTTCAGTGACTTTGCCTAAAAAAGAAGGGAAAGCAATATATTCCCAGGCTATATAATTAAAATGCAGCAAAAATTGTAGCTGTTTAGTTATTTAGCCTGGCAGTCTAAGATTTAAAAAACTCATGGCACCTGTAAATATACATTCTGCAAAAAATAAAGAAGATGTATGGTGCTCCAAAGGACAAGAAAAAAAAAGAGAACCACAGCACAGTTTGTAACACCAAAATAAATTATAATCAATTTTATTTTGGCATTAGAAACTGTGCTATGGTCCTCCCTTTTTCTTTTTGAACATCTGTTTTGCATCCAACAAAGCCCCTCCTCCAACAGTAGGTGCAGAGCAGAACTAGGACATTTCACCATAAAACCCAACATAGGAGAAAAAAAAACATTTGCTTCCAGTGTCATCTCATTAACAGACTCTCCGGTACCAGGCAGATTGTGAACTAACACAAAACCCTACAAAAATCACTGAAGACCTATAATGCAAATCTACCATACCATAACACCACCAGCTTCTAAAATTAACGCAATAAGGAGGCTACCTAGAAAATAGCAGCACCATAAATACTGCAGTGGGACTTAGAACATCCTTTCACCTATTCAAAAAACTGAATAAGCCAGATTACTCTATATCCTGCATAGAAACTCCATGCTAATAGAACACTTGGTCTCCGTCACACAGGCAAAACACAGTTAGACCGTCGTCAAGTACAAAATAAATTATAATAAACTCAAAGAAATAAGCAGATAAAATTAAATTGAAACCCTAACAAGTCAGGGCCTGAATACAGTGTAATATAAGAAATAGAGGAGACAGGCGATACTTTACCTCACCTTTGCTGAGCAGTAGCATGAGATGTACAGGCCTCTCTGAAACTGTATGCAGGCGGCTCCATCAATCTCAGTGCCACTTGCTCAGAAGCGGCCATGTTGCTGATTAGGTGCAGTGCTGGCTCTCCTCATAGCTCATCGCTGAACAAGAATCACCAGGATCTAGGGAAGGGGCAGACTATGGGGAGAGGCAGTATTGCCTGCATGTGGGATCAGACAGAACTGTGCCTCATGTTACTGCTCAGCAAAAGTAAAAGCAGCCGCTAATAGAGAGGTACTCATGGTAATGGGTCTTTATTTGTGCAGCTTTGCAGCTTATAGCTGGTGCCAAAATTCCAAACGTGCTGTGCCTCTATGTAGCTTTAACAAATTTTGTGTGGATTTAAAAGCCAGGCCAAAATCTTAGGAGCCAGTGCTTATGACCTTTCTCTTATACCCCTCTCCCATTGTCTCTCACGCTGGTCTCATATTCTCAAGTCTCATGAGACCAGTGCCAGAGTTCCTATATAAATAATAACAGTTATAGCTTCAGATATTACGTGTCTCTATGTGTGAGTGGTGTAATGAGATGGGGTGTAGTGAGATGGGGTGCCCGTGTATATGGTGCAGAGGTGAGGGTGCCTGTATGTGTATGTGCATGTGTTTTTGTGAGCGGGCCTGTCATGCGGAGGTAGGGTGCCTATGTGTGTGCGTGTCTGTCATGCGGAGGTGGTGTGCCTGTATGGGGGGTGGGGATGGGGACAGGGACAGGGGTGCATGTGTGTGTTCTGGGGAGAGGGGAATGTACCTTTTGGCAACACCTTGTACTCTTTCCTCACAGCCCCTCTCCTGCTGGCTCCCTTTCTCTGTTACCCTTCCAGACTCTCCCCTTCACAAACTCCCATTACCTGCCCTAAATTCCCCCCAATCCTCCTTTTTTTAAATAGGCCCCCTGCCCCTTTAAATTATTCCTGCCTTCTCTACCTCACTTGAACCCCTCCTCCCCCCCCCACACACAACCTGTCTTGCTACAGGCCATGACCAGGCCTCCCTCTTCTCTTCTGCCTGTGGGAGTTGGATCCCCATGGGCAGACTGCTTGCCTCTGCAACCACTCCTCTTTTGCCCATGGAAGATCGGATCCCTGCAGGCAAAAAAGCGTTGCAGCCATCATCGGGGGCAACTTGTTTGGGGGGCAATGCCCCCTGCTCACCCTCTCCATACTAGGCCCATGCTCCTGTGGTGCCTCACCGTCATTCAGCCATAAAATGCATCAACTAATTTGCATGCACCCTCCCCCCCTGTAATTGTCTGGCTCCAACTCTGGCTCTGAAGCCAGTACTCACTGCAGAACAAAGCACAGACCCTATTCCCCTGACACCTCCACAGCACACAACAGCAGCAGCAGTGCATATGCAGAGGAATAGCAGTCCATCAAGATAGCCTTTGCTGTGTCCATGGATGTTTGCCCACTGTCCCAGCAGGATGTCTGGAGACCTGCAGGCCTTGATTCTGAGGTTGTCAGGCTGCTGTGTTCCACTTCCATGTCAACTGTACCATGCAGCATCACTAAAACGATCGCCTAGCATTCAGTTCATATCTCCTATTGGCCACCTATTATTCCAATGCATTTGCCCTGCTGCTTCCCTTCATATTTCTTAACATTTGTGTACAAACCGCACGTAGGGTTGCCAACTTTTTCACCGAGAAAAACCCGACACCTGTGGCTCGCCATGCTCCACCCATTCTCCACCCCTAGTCCCATTCCTGCCCCGCCCCCAGCCCCACCCACAAAAATTACCAAGGATACGTGTAGGCTAACTTCCTTGGTCAGATAATAATTAAACTGGGAACCCCAAAATCCAAACATGAAATGTACAACACTGGAGAAATAAAACTATAAAGTAATTTCCTCTTGCACTAAACAAAAACACAAAGATGTTAGCAATACACACTTCCCAGACCAGACATATTCCAGTTAATAAATTCAAAATAAAAAGTATTTTTCTACCTTCTGTTTGGGCATTCTATTTTTCAGTTGCAATTGCTCCAGTCACTTTCTTCTGGTTTCTTTGTGTCTTCTGGAGATCTATCCATTTGTCCTTTCTTCTCTTTTAGATGTTTTTTCCATTCTCTCTCTATTTCTGCTTTAACATACTGATTGTTTCCCTTTTGCTCTTTCCCCCAATTCTTTCCTTATTCCTTTATCATCCATTTAAATTTCACCCTTCCATTCTCAAGCCTCTCTTACTCTCCCAATACCCGGCCCATCATAGACTTTTCTTCCACACAAAATATTTTTTCCCCTCTCCATTCTAGTCCTCCCCCAAAATCAGTTCCCTTATAGTTCTAGACCCACCCAGCATCCACTCCTTTCTAGTCCCATTCTCCCATGCCCCACATCAGCCCATTTCCAGTCCTATTCCAGCTCTTCATCAGCCCATTTCCAGTGCTAGCCCTCACATCACAGGCCATTTCCAGTCCTATCCCCCCCCCCAATCACAGCCCATTTCCAGTCCAAGTCCCCCATCACAGCCTATTTCCAGTCCTAGGCCCCCCCACCATCAAAGCCCATTTGCAGTCCGAGTCCCCCCCACCATCACAGCCCATTTGCAGTCCTAGCCCACCTAATCACAGCCTATTTCCAGTCCAGGTTCCCCCCCCATAGCCCTTTTCCAGTCCAGGTCCCCTCCACCCCCATCACAACCCATTTCCAGTCCATGTCCCCCCCCCCAACCCTTTTCCGGTCCAGGCCCCCCCCATAACAACCCTTTTCCAGTCCATGTCCCCCTCCCAATAGCCTTTTTCCTGTCCAGGTCCCCCCCCCCATCACAGCCATTTTCCAGTCCAAGTCCCCCATCACAGCCTATTTCCAGTCCTTGGCCCCCCCCCCACCATGACAGCCCATTTGCAGTCTGAGTCCCCCCCCCCCACCATCACAGCCCATTTGCAGTCCTAGCCCCCCTAATCTCAGCCTATTTCCAGTCCAAGTTCCCCCTCCCTCCACCATAGCCCATTTCCAGTCCAAGTTCACCCCCCATAACCCTTTTCCAGTCCAAGTTCACCCCCCCCCATAGCCCTTTTCCAGTCCAGGTCCCCTCCACCCCCATCACAACCCATTTCCAGTCCATGTCCCCCCCCCCCCCGATAACCCTTTTACAGTCCAGGTCCCCACCCCCCTCAAAGCCTTTTTACAGTACAAGTCCCCCCCCCCATAGCCCTTTTCCAGTCCAGGTCCCACCCCCCATCACAGCCCATTTGTAGTCCTAGCCCCCCCCATCACAGCCCATGCAGTCCTTGACCTCCCCCCCCCCCCGACCAGCACCGCGGCTGTCTGAGGGGCTTCAGAGGGAGCCGGGGAAGCCTGCGCGAGGCCCCGGCTCCCTCTGTACAGCCGCTAGCGTGAAGAGCCTTTTCCTTCACGCTGGCGGTTGTTTCTGTGAAGCCGCGAATGCTGGGAAAGGTTAAAGGGTGATTAACACATGTTTTAGTGCGTGCTCACTATCTGTGGTGAGACCTAACATGTGGGCATAAAAGCGAGTGATCGCTAAGAAGCACATTAATCTGCCATCATGCACTGAGGTGGTGAATGGGTGGGTTAGGGTACAAGGGCAACTGCAGTGTGCTCAGTGGCAAAGTGGCAATGAGCGCAGGTGCATTTAATGATATCTCTATGAGTATCGCTAGGTGCACCCACGCTAATTATGCTATATGCTGGTGGATGCATCGGTGCATTAATTGCTGAGAACATGTTGTTCACGTCCCTGACAGTTACTGCACAAGCTTTATGTGATTTAGTAAAAGGGCCCCTAAGAAAGAATATGATAGAGGTTTACAAAATCATGAACAAGGTGCAACAGGTAAACAGGGAATGGATATTTATGCCTTCAAACTGTAGGGGGACATTCCATGAAAATAACAGATAGCAGATTTAAAACAGATTGGTGGAAATATTATTTTCACTCGTTAAACAAGAAACATAGAAACATGACGGCAGAAAAAAAGACCACATGGCCTATCTAATCTTCCCCTCCATATCAACTACTACAATAGTCCCCTTTTTTTCCTTTTGAGATACTCTGTGTTTGTCACATACTTTTTTGAATTCAGATACTGTCCTCATCTCTACCACCTCCACTGGGAGACTATTCCACGGATCCACCACGCTTTCCGTAAAGAAATATTTACACATATCATTCCTGAATCTATCCCCTTTCACCCTCATCCTATGTCCCCTCGTAGCAGAGCTTGTTTTCAATCAAAAGAGGCTCTCTTCCTAAGGGCCGGCTCAAGGCAATCTGCTGCCTGAGGCGAAAAATGAGATGGCGCCCCCCCCCCACCCCCCCCACCCCCGTAGAGGGGGGCAGAACTTTCTCAAAACTCCAGTCAGGGACTGAACCAAACCAAGAAGCCGATTAGATTATATGGAGGAAATGCAAGACATTTGTACACCAAGGAACTAACAGACAGCGAGAACCACAGCACAGTTTATAAAACTAAATTATAACTCATTTTTATTTTGTTGTTATAAACTGCGTTATGGTTCTTGCTTTTTCTTTTTCAACATATATTTTGCATCCACAGAACCCCCTTCAACAGTGGGTGCAGAGCAGAACCAGGACATTCACCCACAGAACTCATATCTTTAAAAAAAAATCTGATTCTGATCATCTCACTAACAACAACAAACATTCTCCAGTACCAAGCATGTTGTGAACTAATACAACAAAGTCACTGAGTATCTATAGAGCAAATATACCATACCATACCATGTCAGTACCAACTTCTAAACTCACATAAGGAGCCCAACCAAAAAATGCATCACTGTAAGTACTACAGTGGGCCCTGGAACATCCATACACCTATTTGAAAAGCTGAACATGTCAAATTACTACAGTACAGTATAGATCTTTTTGTACAAACTCCATGTTAATAGAACACCTTGGCTCAGTCACACACTCAGAACACAGACTCTCACCAAGTACAGAATAAGTAACCATAATCTAAAGTAAAAATAAAAATATGTAGACAAAATTTAAACTGAAACTCCAAGAAGCTAGACTCCTCAAGCAGTGCCACATCAGATAAATAAGATATGCAGTTCCCTCATACAGTGTAAAATATAAAGATAGCACAAAGTCCATTCACGAAATTGAAAATAAAATTATTTTTCGACCTTTGTTGTCTGACCATTTTTTCCTCTGATCATGCAGGCTTCTACTTTCCTGTCTTCTCTTAGCTCTCTTTCTGTGGTCTATGGTCCATCTGCCATTTCTTATTTGTTCTTTTGTTTTCTTCACTTCCTTCCCTCAGCCTATTTCCAGTCCTGGTAACCCTCCCCAGTATCAGTCCCCTTTCCAGTCCTCCTCTCCCAGTACCTTCCAATGTCAACCGCCTTGCATTCACAGGACTGCATCTGGTGTCCATTCCCTTCCAGTCCCCCTCCTTCCCCACTGTCTAGCCCCTTCTAGTCCAAATACCATCGCAGGTATCAGCTCACTCCACTTCCACTCCCAGTGCCATTCTCCCCCCCCCTCCCCGTCAGCTCCCTTCCAATCACCCTACCCTCTGTCCAGTCACCTACCAGTCCCATCCCCAAGTATCAGCTCCCCTCCAGTCCCACTTCAGTACCATCCCCAGGTGTCAGCTCACTTCCAGCCCCCCTTCCCCCATGCCAGTTCCCTTCCTACACCCACCTCCCCCTGTGTCAGCTTCCTTCCTGCCCCTAGCCCCCCTCATGTCAGCTCCTTTCCTGCACCCTCCTTGCCCTGGCAGACCATCTCAGCATCAATTCCCTCCCATTCTTCCATCCCCCTGCATCAGCCCATTTGTAGCCCTAGCCACCAGTTTTCTTTCAGAGGCAGCAGCTCTCTCCTCCCCCCATCAGCCCATTTCCAGTCTCAGCCTATTTCCAGTGCTAGACCCCATCAGCCCATTACCAGTTCTAACCCCCCAATAGGCCCATTTCCAGTTCTAGCCCCCCAGTCTACTCATTTCCAGCCCTAACTCCCCCAATTAGATCATTTCCAGTCCTAGCCCCCCCCCCAGTCTGCCCATTTCCAGTCCTAACTCCCCTGACCAGCCAATTTCCAGAACTAGCCCCCTCAGGTTTACCCATTTCCAGTCCTAAACCCCCTGATCTTCCCATTACCAGTCCTATCCCCCACCCCCAATCAGACCATTTCTGGGGCTACCCCCCCAGCCCAATTGTGCCCTGACCTGCTCTGCCCATTACCTGCAAAACCCCCGCCCCCCCCCCCCCCCGCTCCATGGAAGAGCCCTGCATTGGCCCGCGTTTCACCTTTGCAGAGCCACGGGAAGGAAAAGTGTTTCTCTTCTTTCCCGTGGCTCTGTTAAAGTTGAGCCCTCCGGTGCTGAGGGTAATCTAGGCATTTCCTGGTCTCGCACAGTTTTGTTGTTTTTTTTTTTAATTTGAAGGCCGAGTAAGCTTGTCCTTTTAGGGGCATTTTTTTCTGCCCCCAAAAAGTTGCCGCTTGAGGCCACCGCCTCACTCGGCCTCATTATAGAACCACCCCTGCTCCTCCTGTAATACCACAGAGGTATTTAAACATCTCTATCATATCTCCTCTAACATATACATATTAAGATCCTTAAGTCTATCCTCAAATGCTTTATAACACAGAAACATAATGACAGAAAAAGACCACATGGCCTATCTAGTCTGTCCTTCCATATCAATCACTACAACATTCCTGTTTTTTCCACTAACCATTTTAGTAGCCACCCTCTGCACCGACTCCAACTTGTTTACATCCTTTTGAAGGTGTGGTCTACAGAATTGCACACAATACTCCAAATGAGGTCACACCAAAGACTTACACAGAGGCACTATCACCTCCTTTTCTCTACTGGCCATCCCTCTACTTGTTTAGCTACTTTAAGATCATCAGAAACCATCAGCCAAGGTCTCTCTCTTCTTTTGTACATAGAAATATTTCACCCCTACACTGTTCGCTTGGATTATTGCAGCCCAATTGCATGACCCTGCATTTTTTAGCATTAAATCGCAGTTGCCAAATTCGCGACCATTCTTCAAGCTTAGGTAGATCCCTCCTCATGTTATCTACTCCTTCTTGGGTGTCTACTCTATTGCAGATTTTGGTATCAACTACAAAGAGGCAAACCATACCCGACAGCCCTTCTGCAATATCACTAATAAAGATGTTAAAAAGAATCTAACCATGGACAGACACCGGCAGCACACCACTGGTAACCTCCTTCTCCTAAGGGTAAGATCCATTTACCTGTACCCTTTGTCGCCTCCCACGCAACCAATTTCTAACCGAATCAATAATTTTAGGGTCCATCCCTAGGGTGCTCAGTTTGTTTATGTCTCCTGTGCGGAACGGTGTCAAAGGCTTTACTGAAATCCAAGTACAATACATCTAGGGCTCTCCCTTGGTCCACCTCACTGGTCATCCAGTCAAAGAAATCAATCAGATTTGTCTGATAAGACCTGCCTCTGGTGAATCTATGCTGTCGCCAATCCTGGAATCCACTGGACTCCAGAAATCTCAGTATTTTCTCTTTCAGCAGTGTTTCCAATAATTTACTCACTACAGAGATTAGACTAACCATCCTGTAGTTTTCAACCACATCTTTACTTCCGCTTTTGTGTAAAGGGACCACATGTGCTTCTATCCAGTCCTCTGGTACCACTCCAGACTCCAAAGAGGCATTGAAAAGATCAATCAGTGGAGCTGCTAGAACGTCACCAAGTTCCTTCAGTATTCTCGGATGTACAGTGCCTTGCGAAAGTATTCATCCCCTTTGTTTTTGTCCTGTTTTGTCACATTATGTACAACCTGGAATGAAAATGGAGATTCATTTGGATGTTAGGTTATGGACCTAACAATATAATCCAAATTGGTGAAGTGAAATAACAATAAAATACCTTGTATATATAAAAAACAAGTAAGAATTGAAAAGTTGTGAGTGCATATGTATTCATCACATTTGCTATGACATCCCTAAATAAGATCTGGTCCAACGAATTAACCTCAGAAGTCACATAATTAGTTGATTAGAGTCCACCTGTGTGCAATCCGTGTCACATGATCTGTCACATGATGTCTGTATATATATACCTGTTCTGAAAGACCCCTGACTCTGCAACACCACTAAACAAGCAACATGAAGACCAAGAAGCACTCCAAACAGGTCAGAGATACAGTTGTGGAAAAGTATAGATCAGGGTTGTGTTATAAAAAAATATCCTAAATTCTGAATATCCCACAGAGAACTATTGAATCCATTATTACAAAATAGAAAGAATATGGCACCACTACAAACCTGACAAGAGAAGGCCGCCCATCAAAACTCACAGACCGGGCAAGGAGGGCATTAGTCAGAGATGCTACAAAAACACCAACACTGAAGGAACTGCAAAGATTCACAGCAGAGATGGGAGTATCTGTCCATAGGACCACTTTAAGCCATACACTCCACAGAGTGAGGCTTTATGGAAGAGTGGCCAGAAAAAAAGCCATTGCTTAAAGAAAGAAATAAGAAAACACGTTTGGAGTTTGCACAACAGCATGTGGCGGATCCCCCAAACACATGGAAGAAGGTTCTCTGGTCAGATGAGATGAAAATTGAACTTTTTGGCCATCATGGGAAATGCCATGTGTGGTGCAAACCCAAAACTTCCCATCACCCCGAGAACACCATTCTCACAGTGAAACATGGTAGTGGCAGCATCATGCTATGGGGATGTTTTTCATTGGCAGGGCCAGGAAAATTGGTCAGGACTGAAGAAACAATGGATGGCACTAAATATAGGGCAATTCTTGAGGAAAACCTACTCCTGGTCTTATAAGACACCCTTATCTGCGGGCTAGATAACCCAAACCAAGCTTTTATCATGGTCTTCCTGGACATCTCATCTGCATTCAACAATGTTGACCATACTATCCTATTGCACAGATTAGCACACCTAGGCATTTCTGGATCTGTTCTGAAATGGTTTCAGTCTTACATTTCAAACCGTTCCCTATATGTCAAAATCAATCAAGATTCCTCCCCCACCTTCGCACAAGAACAAGGAATACCCCAGGGTTCTACCCTCTCAGCCTTACTCTTTAATTTATATCTTCAACTGATCTGCGACATATTCATTAAACATAAATTAAACTTTCACATCTACGCAGATGATATAATGGTTTATGCCCCAATTGACATAAAAACCCCACAATTTAACATCACTGACTGTATATATGAAGCAGAATCCTGGCTCAACAAGAACAATCTACAAATTAACTTCAAAAAAATAGAGATCCTGCTCACCACAAGAAACCAAAACTATACTTCTCCCAGTACTCTTAAACTACATAATATCGATCTGCCAATCAAAAATGAAGTAAAATACCTGGGTATCATTATTGATAGAGCACTCAACATGACCGCCCAAATCAAATCTATTGCTAGATCGGTTCTCTACAAATTCAAAAATATTCAACATCTCAGGCCAATTCTAGACCCTTATGATTTTAGAACCATAGTCCAAACTTTAGTAAATCCTCATCTGGATTTTTGTAACAGCATTCTACAAGGTCTCCCTAAAAAATCTATTCACACACTTCAACTTGTGCAAAACAACTCTGCTAGGATTATAACCAAGGCCAGCCTAGCTGAACACATTACACCTATCTTATACAAACTCCACTGGCTCCCAATAGCTTACAGAATAAAGTATAAGCAAATAGTCACAGCTTTCAAACTACACAATGGCATTTCCCCCTCCTACCTCTCCACCCATTTACAGGGCCGGATTTACCTTGAGTGAGGCCCTACGCCAACAAAAATTGTGGGCCCCCAGTAGGGGCGGCCCAAGGGGGGTGCGGGGCCTCATTTGCATAAGGGGCCTCATTTGCATAAATATTTGCATAATGTTACCATATACTAACTTTTAGTAAACGTGCCTCTTAATGAGTGTATGGATAAAGAAAGACTAAAAGATTTCTACATTACTATAAACTAGTGCCAACTGCCAGACACATTAGGAACTACTACAAACACTGCCCATTTAGAACCCATAGCAAACCCGCCGTATCCTAACAGCACTACCAGGACTCACAAAGCACCATACTCTACCAATCAAAAGGCAACACTGCAAATATTAAACCAATACATTTCAGAGAACAACAATACATGACCTACTGGGGAAAGAGAACAAGTGGCAATGTCAAATAGGAATTATATAAACAGAACACCTCAGCTCAGTTACACATGCAGAACATAAACCATCACCAAACAAGTAATCACAATTTAGAAACAGGAAGACAATAATTAAACTGGGAATCCCAAAAGCCAAACTTGGAATGTACAACACTGTAGAAATAAAACTATACAATAATTTGCTCTTGTACTAAACAAAGTGCAGACGTTAATGATGCACATATACCAGAGCTGACATATTCCAATTAATAAATTCAAAATAAAGAGATATTTTTCTACCTTTTGTGCATTTTTTTTCAGCTGCAATTGCTCCAGCCACTTTCTTCTGGTTTCTTCGTGTCTTCTGCTAACTCTCCATCGTCTGCTGTCCATTTGTCCTTTCTTCTCTCTTCTAGTTTTTTTTCATTCTCTCTCTACATCTGCTTTAACATACTAATCTTTCTCCTTTTGCTCTTTCCTCATTCCTATTTCATCCACTCAAATTTTACCCCTCCATCCTCAATCCCCACTTACTCTCCCAATACCCGGCCAATTGTAGATTTTTTTATCCCTCCCACACAAAATATTTTTTCCCTTCTCCATTTTACTCTTCCAGCCCCATCCCATTCTAATCCTCCCCCAACAACAGCTCCCTTCTAGTTCCAGCCTCACCCAGCATCCATTCCCTTCTAGTCCCTGCATCAGCCCATTTCCAGTCCTAGCCACCCATCAGCCCATTCCCAGTCCTAGCAACCCCCCAACCCAATACCAGTCCTAGCCCCCCCATCAACCCACTTACAGTCCTAACCCCCCATCACCCCATTTTCAGTTTAAGCCCCCCCTATAACCCATTACCAGTCCTAGCCCCCCATCAACCCACTTCCAGTCCTAACCCCCCATCACCCCATTTTCAGTTTAAGCCCCCCCTATAACCCATTACCAGTCCTAACTCCCCCATCAGCCCACTTCCAGTCCTAACCCCATCAACCCATTTCCAGTCAGCCCCCCATAGCCCATTGCCAGTCCTAACCCCCCCCCCATCAGCCCACAGCCCATTGCCAGTCCTAACCCCCCCCATCAGCCCACAGCCCATTACCAGTCCTAACCCCATAAGCCCACCTCAAGTACTAACCCCTCCCCATCAGCCCATTTCCTGTCCTAGCCCCCCCATAGCCCATTATCAGTCCTAACCCCCCATAGCCCATTACCAGTCCTAACCCCCATCAGCCCACAGCCCATTACCAGTCCTAACACCATCAGCCCACCGCCAGTGTTAGCCCACCCCATCAGCCCATTTATAGTCCTAGCCCCCCCCATAGCCCATTACCAGTCCTAACCCCCTCCCAACAGCCCACAGCCCATTACCAGTCCTAACCCCATCAGCCCACCTCCAGTCTTAACCCCCCAGCCCATTTCCAGTCCTAGCCCCCCATAGCCCATTACCAGACAGCCCCCATCAACCCACAGCCCATTACCAGTCTTAACCCCCCCATAGCCCATTACCAGTTCTAACCCCCCCCAACAACCCACAGCCCATTACCAGTCCTAACCCCATCAGCCCACCTCCAGTCTTAACCCCCCCAGCCCATTTCCAGTCCTAGCCCCCCCATAGCCCATTACCAGACAGCCCCCATCAGCCCACAGCCCATAGCCCATTACCAGTTCTAACCCCCCCCCAACAGCCCACAGCCCATTACCAGTCCTAACCCCATCAGCCCACCTCCAGCCTTAACCCCCCAGCCCATTTCCAGTCCCAGCCCCCCCCCCCAATAGCCCATTACCAGTCCTACCCCCCCCCCATCGGTCTAAAGTAACATTTAATTTAAAAAAAAAACGCTGGCTGCTACCACTGCTGCCGCGGCAGCCTGGACTGACCCGCGGGGCCCCCTCTGCCCGGCTGAATCGTCCATCCGTCTGTCCCTCCCTCCCTCCGTGCCGGCTTTGAGAGGCGCAAAGGGAGAGTGTCTCCCTCGCGTCTCTGTTAAGCCCGCAGGGGCTGATGGGAAATTTCCCATCACGCTAGCTGCAACACCCCTGTCTCAACACAGTCACCATCCTGACATGCACTACAAGGGTAGCATGAGGTTTTTGGTATTGGGCCCCATTCTACTTTTTAACCTGGGGTCGCAGAATGCCTCTTGCATTGGGGGGGGGGGGGCAAGCTCTGCCTCGACTCTGCCTGAGCTCCGTCTTGACTGCTCAACTGTTGCGTTCATTCTTCTTGTTCTTAGACTGTCAAATTCCTTCTTTTTAATGTCAGTCATAAAACCCATTTGGAAGCCCATTCTAATTTCCGATTCAGCATTATCTGTTGGACATGTTCTTTGTTTAAAAATCCAAATCAGGTGAATTCTACACTGGATTGTTTTAATAATTGCAATGTGTTCAGCAAAATCATCTTACTCAGGCCAAGAGGATTAAAAATGAGCCACTAATGATACACTTGGTGATCCTTTTCATTAGCCAGCTCTTATTTTCATTTAGATGAGTCCAAGGTAGTCATGTAATTTTTCCAATGTGAAGTCGTTTGCATAGGTAGTGACTGAATCAGTACCGGGCAGTATTCTTAGCATTGTAATCCACTGACTTTCTTCAAAATGATTTTATTTTCATTTCTCTTTGTTATATCTATTTTGAGGTACAATAGTATGATAGAAAATAAACTTCTTGTTCTTATGGTTTAGTTGTTCAAGGCCCGCATTACTATATACCTATATTTGGGTTTAATAAATTAACAAAATTCTCATTCAACACTGACTAAATGGGAAGATTTCCAAGGAAAATTGGATGTCTTAAGAGCTAACTAGTAAAGAAATGTGAAATAAACAAGAACTAGAAAAATTCACATTTCACAATAAGGGTTGTATACCCTAAGATAGAACTGAATTCAAGAAGTCCTTCTATGAGGTCATATGTGACTTGGACATTTGCACTTATGGCAAGTAATTACATTTACCCTTCTATTATGCTTAAAACATATTGGTGCATGTTTACTAAACCATGATAATGCAAGGTTTAGCGCACGATAAACGTGCTGTGTTAAAAGTTAGCACAGGCCCCGAGCTCAAAATCCCACACTAGCTGGGTAGCATGTTCTTGAAAAGGGATTGGCGGGGTTAGGGGCTGAATGTGGTCATTGATGGTGCATCATGGTTAGTGCGGACATCTTGGCCTTGTGCTAATTGCAAATGTTGCTATTTGCAAGGGTGCATTTAATACCATGTCAGTGGGTGACTTTAAATGCACCTACAGTCTGGTTTGCATGGTGCTGCGCATTTGCAATGTGCTGATGACAGGGGGATGGGTGCTGATGACAGGGGGATGTATGCATCCATGCCCTGAAGTTGGCACGGACCTCCGCATTAGATTCACAGCACATATTTGCACTATCAGCACAGTCTTTAGTAAACATCCCATTAGGAGTTATATTACATTTCTTCAAGTCCATCCTTTTAATAGTCAAAGTATAAGGAAAGCAAAAGTTTCCCTTCTGCATTACTCCTTTGTTGCTAAGATGGAACCTTGTTTCCCTAGCAGCAGATCGAGTGCAACATTGCAGAGCACAACAATAGGCTAGGTTCTACTAATGCATTTGTATGTTTGTAAAGTGCTGCTAATTTCTGTTTAACATGGAAGAATCATCATTACTTTGTTTCTATCTTTAGGTATGCTCTTTAAATTATTGGCTTACTGAATTAATTTCCTGCTTGCATGCTCCCAAGGAAGAAAGTGAAGATCTGAAGCAGTCTTTGCAAATTAATGTGGGTATTTAATTAAACCAACATGCAGTACATAATTCTGTGTTTAGTATTTAGCTCCATGATGCCATAAAATCACACAGAGCTCATGCAGCATCCCACGGTAACTCTGTATAGGATTTCCCAGCATGACTAGAAAAAAACTTGGCAAACTCCTGCACTCTGTATTCCACCTGTGCTCTGCCATGAACAAACAGCTTCTGAGGGAAATTTAGCATTAAGTAGAAAAATTAGACCTCACACAGTAGAAGCAAAGCTCAAGAAGAATCAGTTCTGGAGGTTAATAAAGCCATTTTCATGAGCAATGCTCCAGAAAACTGGCAAGCTGTAGTGATAGAAGTAAAATGACTGAAAGACAGAAGACCCTCAAGGGCTTGAGTTGAGAAAACAAAAGCTGCATACTGCAACAGAACTCATGGATTCTAATCTATTTATATTTCTTAACCAATAATCTCATGCACTTATACCATTGACTAGTTAATTTTTTATTTTATTTATTTAACAGGTTTTATATGCTGCTTTATCATTTCAATCAAAGCGGTTTACATTGAAACTCAAACTTGGTAATGTACATTAAACAGGGACATTGATAACTTGGATTTTTCTGAGGCAATGGAGGGTTAAGTGACTTGCCCAAGGCCACAAGGAGTGCTAGTGGGAAATGAACCCTGGTCTCTGGGTTCCCAAGACAGTGCTCTAACCATTAGGCTACTCCTCCACTCCACTAATTCACTGCTTATCTGGAATAGTCCAGTATATGAATTTATATTCCTATGGGGCATGCAGTGGCATCATTGACGCATCTAAATCAAAGTATTCTATTTACTTACTTAAGGTTTTTAGATACTATCTTAGGGTCCTGTTTACTAAGAGGGTCATTGTAAAAGCCTTAGTAGTGATTTGGACATCTGAAAATGTGCACGTGGACATCTAAATCACGGAGACATCCGCAAAGCCATCTTACAAATGGTTTTTAAAGATGTCTTCAGTGTTGGGAGATCCAAGTAGGCAGGGGGCATAGCAGAGGTGTGTCTGGGGCAGTGCAATGGATTTAGATGTCCCCGCTCATGGCAGAGGTGTATCTGGGGCAGTGCTATGGACATAGACATCCCTGCTCAATCTTAGAAACGCTAGGGAGGCGGAGCCCGATGTCCAGCGGGATGGTCGCATAACGCTGAGGCTCCCGAGAGGCCTACTCAGAATCCTGAATTAACACCGGACATACTTGAATTTCTGCTCTGATCTTGCCGGGGCACATTGGTGAGATGGCGGGGACCAAACCTACGCGCCTGGAATTTGGATCTCCAGCGGCTTCTCACGGCAAACGCTCCAAAACTGAACCCCCGTCCCCGCAGAAGGGGCTGGCTTTGCGCGAGGGCCCCAAAATGCAGCAGGAAATCCTCGCAGAGATTAGAGGGGTTAAGGACCTCGTGCAGTCAAACGGTGAAGCACTCCGAGCGCTGCGGGAAGATCTTGGTGTGTTACAAGGCAGGCTAGAGGGGCTCTCTTCGCGTCAGGACAAAATGGAGAGCGTATTAGACTCCCACGCGGTCCGGTTGTCCAAACTCGACAAAGTTGAACGTCAGGTGCGGGCCTTGCAGAAAGAAGTGGAAGATGGCAATAATAGCGCGCCGCAACAACCTACGACTCGTGGGCATACCGGAGGGAGCGGAATCGGGAGACATGAAGGAGTTTTTATATAAAATCCTCCCTTCCTTGCTCCAAATCACCTTTACCAAAGAATTGGAGATCGATCGCGCTCATCGTGTACCTACAAACATAACGCTCAACAGGAAGACCCCGCGGCCTATCATCTTTCGACTTTTGAGATATCAACATGTGGAGCAAATTCTCAGTGCCTCTCGGGCAAAGGGCCATATGGAGTTTGAGAGCCATAAGATCTCCTTCTATCCTGACTTGGCTAAACCCACGGTCGACCGCCGAAAGCGCTTTCTGGAATTCCGGCCGAGGCTTCAACAACTACAAGCACGCTATGGCCTGATGTACCCGGCCAAGCTCCGAGTCACGCTTCACAATCAGACAAGAACATTTGAGGACCCTGATCTACTAGCGGAGTTTTTGGATGCTAAAGAAGCCGACTTGATGCGTTGACTTCCAGAATATTCCTGCCAGTATTCTTATATCCGCTGTGCCTGCCATATTGGATTTGCCGCGACTCAGCAAAAGTCTGCCGAGGGCGGTTTGTTGCCTTATCTTGATGAAATCTGTGACCCGACTCCATCTACCCATCGTAGCCTCGATGAGTATCAGAGACAGTGTTAATTATGGACTCTGGTGTTTCTTTTCTTTTTTTTTTATGTCTCTATCTTCCTCTCTAGGGCCTCCTCCCGCAGACATATGGTCGCCATTTTCATTGGGGGTTTTGCTTCTTCTCTAAGTTACTTTGGTACATACTTTTCAATATGGGGTGTATTAGTCAGCAGACTCGGTGATTATATCATTTTTGTACAGTTTCTGATTATGTTGTATGTTTTCCAGCGCCCTTATCTAAAATGTCTATTACTGATCGATGGCACCATGTAAGATTTTATCATTGAACATAAAAGGAATCAATAATCCGATAAAACGGAAGAAAATCCTAAGCTATCTAAGTCATGAAGCTGCGGATCTGATTTTCCTCCAAGAAACGCATTTAAATTCGAAGGAAACCCTTAAACTCAATATTAAACCTTACATGGTGGCCGCCTATTCTCCAGCCGTTTCTAAGAAATGTGGGGTTGCCATACTGGTTAGGAAATCTCTGCATGCTACTATTATTGCGACTAGCTCAGATACAGCAGGTAGATGGTCCAGAGCTCACCTCAAGATAGGTAACCTTGAAGTTACATGTATATGCCTTTATGCTCCTAATGTGGATGACCCTGCCTTTTTTGCTACCATTGCTCAGGTTGCGCAGGCCTCTGCTAATACTTCATTGATAATAGGGGGGATTTCAATTTAGTTCTTGATCCCCTGATTGACAAACAGCCGCCTAGGACAAGTGGTCCCCCCAAGAGTCATACCACGCTTACCTCTGTGATCAAAGATCTTGCTTTAGTCGATCTATGGAGGTTACTACACCCCAATGAGCTTGACTTTACTTTCTTTTCTTCCCCTCATAAATCCCAGTCTCGTATAGATTTCTTTCTCATATCAAAACTGTTAGTCCCTCAGGTGGACACTGCAAAGATTCACTCCCAACATATTTCAGATCATGCTGCTATTTCTTTTCAATTACACACTACTGCACCCCAAGGGAATTCGGGGGCCTGGTTCTTTGATAGAGCCCTATTAACTCAGCCAGAGTTCCAGTTAGAAATTCGAGCAGCCATACAGGATTACTTCCATTTTAATTTACCCCAGGATACTGCAAATTGGGCTTGGTGGGAGGGTTTCAAAGCGGCCATTCGTGCAACGATCACTAGTTATCAAATTCGCCTGCGGAAACAACGCAAACAGCAGCTACTTATACTAGACCAACAAATCAAAGCAGGCGAACGAGTTCTAACTTCCCGTACTGATCCATGCGTCTTAGTTCGCTTACAGCGTCTCCGTTTTCAATATAATGCAATCCTCTCAACTGCAGCTTCTAAGAGTATTGAGCTTCAACGAGGGACATACTACCGTGAAAGCAACCGAGCCGGTCGACTTTTAGCCAACGCCTTGAAAGGTCAAAAAGAAGCCAAACGCGTAGCGGCCCTTCGAGCCCCACAGGGAGGGGGCATACTGACCACAGACTCCGATATCGTAGAACTCTTTCGGGATTTCTATACCCGTCTCTATCAATCTGAATGTGATTTCTCATCAGAGACCTTCGAGCGATTGTTTTCTGATATTCAGCGGCCGACCCTTTCTGAAGCTGATAGGGATGCGCTGGATGAACCTTTCTCTACTTCAGAGATCCAATTTGCCCTAAAACGCACAGCCTCGGGTCGAGCCGCCGGGCCTGATGGTCTCCCGACCGAATTCTACAAAACGTTCAGTGCAGATTTAGTACCCTACTTAAAACTCTATTTTACTGCCCTTGCGGTAGATACATCCTCTTTGGGATCCTTTTCTGCAGCTAATGTGGTAGTATTTGAGAAAGAAGGCAGAGACCCGCTGCTAACCGCCAACTATCGTCCAATCTCCCTACTTAATGCCGATTATAAGATCTTCGCAACGATCTTGGCCTCCCGGCTATCTGACAGGATGGCCACCTTAATCCATCCCGACCAATGCGGTTTTATACCCGGCCGATCCACCGCTGACAATGCTCGGACCTTGTGCCATGTACTATCCAGTGCTGCCAACTTGGACCACCCCTGGGTGGGTCTTTCCCTAGATGCTGAAAAAGCCTTTGATCGCCTAGAATGGCCCTTTTTATTTGCAGTTCTCCGATGGTATGGCTTTGGGGAGGGCTTCCTCCGATACCTCCAAGTCATGTACACTCAACCCGTTGCCAGTATTTGTGTAAATGCTATTAAGTCTCAGCCTTTTAATCTCCAAAGAGGCACGCGTCAAGGTTGCCCCCTATCACCAATGCTCTTTGATCTTGCTCTTGAACCCCTCGCCCTCCTTATTAGACAGTCTGCACGTATTCGTGGTGTCCCCTTCAGTCACAGAGAGATTAAACTCTCTGCATATGCAGATGACCTTATGCTCTTCGTATCCCTTGATTCGGTTCCAGCTGTCTTGGATCTGATTGATGGATACTCGCAATTATCGGGCTATAAAATAAACTGGACCAAATCCGTAGCATTCCCACTGAACCGCTGAGTACATGAGGCTGACATGCAGGCCTTTCCTTTCCTTTGGCAATCCCGCATGGTGAAATATCTTGGGGTCCATTACTGTTCTCCTTTAGAAGACACTATTAGTTTTAATGCCAAAGAGGTAGTCTCCAAAGTCCGTGAGCTCACAAATCGTTGGTCTCCCTTATCCCTTACATGGTGGGGCCGCCTAGAAACTGTGAAAATGATGATAGTCCCCAAGGTGAACTATATTTTAGAAATGCTGCCATGCTTACTCCCGCTACACACCTACAAAGATATTGAGGGCCTTCTCGTCCGCTATCTCTGGCAGGGCAAACCACCAAGGATAGCTAAGCAAAAACTACAGTCTGCGAAGGAACTAGGGGGTACCCGCTTTCCTGATTTTCTCAAATATCATCAAGCCTTCTTACTTAAACAAGGTGCCCGATGGCTAGATGCCTCGACAGACAGCAGACCAGTTTGGCTTGACATAGAAGAGGAGCTTAGTAACCCAATTCCGTTGATCCATCTCCCCGGTATGTCCCATCAAGTAGACACCCGCCATCCCCCAATGATTGTTGATACTCTTGCGGCCTTTAATACTCTCATTCTATCACTGGGCCCAAACGTATGTCCTCAGGACGGACTCCCGCTGTGGAATAACCCCAGAATTCAAGTCCTAAATAGAACGATAGCATGGAAACCCTGGTACTCTAGGGGGATCTGGACACCCCAACAGCTCTTCTCTGCAGCTCGTTGGAAGACCTTTTCTGATTTACAAAAGGAATTTGCGTTACCAGCGAAACATTACTTTCAATTGATGCAGCTTCAACACTGCCTCAAAAGTGCTCGAATCCTGCCACCCTCTGTCTCTACTGAGGACGGGCTATTAGACCTAATTCACTCTATTAGTAGTACACATGGGGTAGCCTCTAACTTTTATAAACTATTTTGTCAGGGTACAGACACTGCTACTTGTAGAGCCCAACAAGCCTGGGAGCGCGAACTGCAAACCACTTTAACCCCTGTTCAATGGAGCGTTTTCTGGAGCAAAGTAGTGCGGGTTTCCCGATCTGCCTCAGTTACCCAAACTCTCTTCTTTTTTGCACATAGATGCTTTTATACTCCAGAAAAAATAGCCAAATGGAACACAACTGCTAGGGATCAGTGTTGGTCTTGTCATACTGCTGTGGGAACCCTCGCTCATGTTATTTATGAATGTCCTCAACTACAGGTTTACTGGGGGCGGGTCTGGGGTCGTATTCAACTTATCTTACACCTCCACGAGCCTCTTTCTTGGAAGATTGTGGGACTCCGCTCAGTGGCGGAGGTCCCCTCTCTTCCTAAGAAGGGTCGCTTTCTCCTTGATTTCATGCTGGGTATAGCTATATGTTTAATCACGAGGAATTGGAAGGATAGCTCTCGACTTACTGTCAATGAATGGTGGAACCTTGTCTGCCTATATAGTAAATATGAGCAGATATCTCGGAGAGCTATTCCCCATACCCAAACTCACTCTCGCTTGTCTAAATGGCAGATGCTCAATGATTATGTACAATCTGCTCATTGCTCCGACATGTCTGTTTAATGTACACTCATCATGTTTCAGATCACCGTTTGGTTTTGTAACACAATAATGTCAGTACACGCCCGTTTCGGGAATGATTAGTTTTCTAGAGAAGAAGCAGGGGGGAGGGGGGTGGTAGGGGTTTACTTTGGTGTATGTATCTCATTCTATGTATGTATCTGTCTTTTAGCTGTATGTCTTCCTTTCCTTTGTTGTTATAAAACGAAAATAAAGAATTAAATAAAAAAAGAAACGCTAGGGACGTCTCCAGGAACATACAAGTTTAGACCTGCTCAAGGCATAAATAGGCATCAGGAAAGTGCTTGTTTTGGCCTTAAAACATCCACTAGGTGTAAAGAAGATGGCAGGTTAAGTGACTTGCCCAAGATCACAAGGAGCAGTAGTGAGATTTGAACTCTGATCATTCTGGTCCTAGCCTACTACTCTAAACATTAGGCTGTTAGACTTTCCTGTTCTCAAGTGTCATTCTGGAGACAGCTATATAGACGTCCATAACAGACATATCCACATTGTCAAATTGTGCCTGAACTTGGACGTGCCTGTTTTTTTTTTTTCTAGACATTCTGGCTTTGATGTCCCAGATTGCAATTGGATGTTCTTTATAAAATGTACTTTCATGCATTTTTACCATAGGGGGTCATTCTGAACCACGAATAGTGGGGATGGACTTCCCCACACAACCAGCTGCAGCCCCCAACTAACTTCCCCGCCGGTTGTGCGTGGATGTTAGTCGGGGGCAGGGAATGGGCGGCCCGGGGGCAGAGAGTGGGCGGTCGCCAGCCTTGGACATACTGGGCCGATTCTAATGTCAGCCTTCTACGTCCAGGGCTGGCGAAATGGCCAGGGAAGTTATTCCAGCTCTGAGGTGGAATAACTCCCCTGGACTTCTTTTTTTTTTTAAATTCAGGGCGTGGAAGGGGCTGGGGAGGCCAGGGGACATTCCCCGCAGCCTGACCCTGGTCTTCGGAGCCAGATTGGGGGTCGAGTTGTGAGGAATTTGCAGTTTTGGTCAGCAACCGGCATCGCGGCTTTTAAATGAAGCCACGGTGCCATGGCAACATGACGCCATGGCGCCACGGTTCAATTTAAATGCCCTGACTGAGTTAGCTGGGTGCAGGCCAAACAGAATTGCTGTCCCGACCTGCATGTGCAAGACTGTTGGTGATTCTGATCCTGCGGGGCTAGACGTGCCCCACGGGATCAGAATAGCGATCCCCTCTGTGCATCCGGTTCAGACCGGAAGCACAGAGGGGATCTACGTCTGGGACAGAATCGGGCCCATAGAGACAAAATGGGAGAAGACCTTCAGTAAACAGAGCCCTTTGTGACTTACATCATTCGAAATGGTTTACAATATAAAATATGACAATTACCATAAGAAAACAGAAAATAAGGAACAGAGAAGACCAAAGGATCAGAGCTCTATAAATATCTACAACCTTCAACTGCATCAATTATCTACAGGAAAAAGAAAGGTTTGAACACCTTTTCTAAAGTTCATGAGATTAGTTTATGATTTCGAACTAAGGGATAAATTATTCCAGCTTTCTGGACCTACTACACTAAACATTTGTTGTCTCCAATATACTTTACAATAAATTGAAACGTCAAGGACTTCAAGAAGATTACCTTGGGAAGAGCATAAAATTTCTACTGGAAACATACCATCGTAGTCTATTTCTCAAATATAAAAGCTTATTATTCCTCAAGGCCTTAAAGACCAAAATCAAAAGTTGAAAATTACATCTTTCTTTAATAGGAAGCCAACGTACTTTAATTTCCTTAATAAAGGACATGCACTATCTGTTCTTTTACCTTCCAATAAAAACCTAGCAGTGGCGTTCTGAATGTTCTGAAGTTGTTTCATATATTTACCTTTTAATCTCAAGTACAATACATTATAATAATGATCCACTACTTCTACTACTATTATAAATATATATATATATATATATATATATATATATATATATATATATAGCGCTACAAGGCGTAGGCAGCGCTGTATAAAGACATGTAAGAGATAGTCTCTGCTGATCAGTCTAGACAGACAGCACACAACTGGGGATTATGATATATTTGGGGGTATGGTAAGGAAACAATAAGAGGTGAACAAGAGACTAAGCGGATCAGGATCAAAAAGAAGCCTCGAAAAGGTGAGTTTTTAACCTGGATTTGAATCCAAGTCACTGGTTAATAATGCTTCCATTATAGATCATAATTTCTTATCACAAAGGCAAGGTTTGAGTTGCTGAACGAACTTTAATTTGAAAAAAATGGATTTAGCTACAATTACGATTTGCTTTTCTTAAGTCCCTTTCTTAAATAAAAGCACACCTAAAGATTAAATTTCATTCGCTAAAGGGATAGGAGTCCCATTGATCAGGTAATAGGGCTGCGGATGCCTCACAATATCCCCCACTCCTAAACATATTGAGGCCAATTCAGAATGGGGCACATCTGGGCCTGTCCAGATGTCCAGAATCTGGACGGGCCGGATATGCACCCGATTCTGGATCCCCAGGAGCAGAGCAGAATTGGGTGCAATGGGCCTGGATGGGCAGAACGTGCCCCAATTCTGGCCCGCTGAACATTCGGCCTGTTCTTCATACAAATCAGCTGAGGCTCCTGCATGGAGCCCGTCACTATGGCAATGGGATGTCATGCAGGAGCCCTGATTGCCGCCAGCTTCCTAACAATACATTTCCCTGCCGCTTACCTGAACCGGGGCTCCCTCCGCAGATGTCCGGAAATGCCGGGATGACTTATTCCACCTCCATGGTGGACTAAGTCCCCCATCGAATTCATCACCCCAGGATATAAAGGGCCACGATTGGAATCAACATGTACGTCCAGGATCAGGGCCTGGGTCATGCCTCCGGCCCACCCCCTCCTACCCCCATCCAAAGCTCTCCGCACATTTCCACTATACATGCGGGGAGCTGTAGATAGGGAATAGGATCCTGGCGTTTAGCAGGGATGTACATCCAAACCAGACGTACATCCCCGCTAAACGCGGTGCAGAATAGACCCCATTGTCTTAGAAACATTTAATACCAGACCACTTAATTCCAACCAATATTTACTCTCTGACCATCATTCAACCATTGCACAGTCTGAACTGGATCCCCAAACAAAGGAATTACAGGGCCCTTCCATTAAGGTGTACTGGGGTTTTTCAGTTAACATTGGTTTAACGGAAAAACTAATGTGCAGTAGTTGCAACCACTGTGCGCTATTGAGGGCATATCCAGCATGTTCCCTGCAATTACCGCACTGAACAGTACGTTAACATGTTACAGCAGCATGCACAATTTCTGTGGGTGCACTTAATGCCGCCTACTGAGGTGGAATTAGGTGAGCCCACACTAATTGCAAGGATCATAGTAAACATGGGGTATTTACCCTGTGCTAACTGTGCAGTGCCAACCACACCCATTCTCCGCTACAACCCGCCCCCCTACCACCCCAACTTGTGATTCACAGTCAGCACAGAAATTGACCAGCGCTGTGTTGGCCCATCCCTATCAGTTAATGCTGATCTCAGCATGTGCTTAAGGCAGCCAAAAAGCACACTACTTGCCAAACACACTTTAATAAAAGATCCCTTCTACGTGTTAGGTATCATCTGCATATATATAAATTTTTGATACCAAATTTCTAAATTATCTAACCTAATGGTTGTAAATATATATACTAAACAATAATGGTGAAAAGGGGGAACTTTGTGGTACCTCTCAGGACTAATAATGTTTCTACAACCTACAGTCACCATATCCAACTTCAGAATTCCTATTTACCATAAAGGATTTTAACCATCTTAATGCTAATCCTCTAATTCCTATCTGTCTACAGCAATCAATCAAAACCTGCACATCAACAAGATCAAAAGCTGCTGACATATCTAAGGAAATTAATAATACTCACTTCCCTTTATCAAGATGAAAATTTATCTGGTCCAACATCACAACTAATAACATCTATGTCTAACGCCCCACGTGAAAACTCCCTGACCAATCTCCAATAGATTGTGATCTTCCAAAAATCATTAAGTGGGTTATAAACTTATTTTTCTACAGGCTTAGCAAATATTGGCAAATTAGAAATTGTACAAAAGTTTTAAAAGTTCTTCCTATTGACACCTTCTTTCTTAAGAATGAGAGAAACTAGCTTTCTCACCTCCATTAGACATTGAAAATGGCCAAAATCAAGCTTTTTATCATTTCCCCTAAACCCACCTCCCCCTTTCCTCCTTTCTCTGTCTCTGTGAATAACACTCTACTCCTCCCTGTTTCCTCAGCTTGCAACCTTGGGGTCATCTATGACTCTGCAGATCACACAAAATTATTCAAAGTTATTAAAACCCAAGAGGATTGTGAAAAATTGTAAGAGGACCTTAATAAATTGGAAGACTGGGCGTCTAAATGGCAGATGAAATTTAATGTTGTCAAGTGCAAAGTTATGCACCTAGGAAAGAACAACCCAAACTTTGGTGACACGATGCAAGGCACCACCTTAGAAACCACCACCCAGGGAAAAGATGTAGGCATCATCGTGAATAATACATTGAAGAGCGGAGAATAAAACCAAGGATATTATAATGCCTCTGTATCGTTCCATGGTGTGACCACACCTTGAATATTGTGTGTAATTATGGTCGCTGTATCTTAAAAATGATATAGCAGAATTAGAAAAGATACAGAGAAGAGCCACGAAAATGGTAACGGGGATGGAAGGATATCCCTATGAGGAAAGGCTTAAAAGGTTAGGGCTCTTCAACT
Organism: Ichthyophis bannanicus; assembly: GCA_033557465.1. Classification (NCBI taxonomy): domain Eukaryota; kingdom Metazoa; phylum Chordata; class Amphibia; order Gymnophiona; family Ichthyophiidae; genus Ichthyophis; species Ichthyophis bannanicus. The sequence goes on from CM066035.1 coordinate 639,477,272, forward strand.
TGGAAAAGAGAAGGCTGAGGGGAGATATGACAGAAGTCTATAAATTAATGAATGGAGTGGAACGGGTTAACATAGATCAGTTGTTTATGCCATCAAAAAGTAGAAAGACTAGAGGACACACAATGAAGCTACAATGTAACTCATTAAAGACTAATAAAGAGAAATTATTTTTCCACTCAATGCGTAATCAAACTCTGGAATTCATTACCGGAAGATGTAGTAAAAGTTGTTAGTGTAGCTGGGTTTAAAAAAGGTTTGGACAAGTTCCTGGAGGAAAGGTTCATAAACCATTATTAAAGAGGACCCAGGAAATTCACTGCTTACCCCAGGACGAGCATTGTGGAATCTGTGGATTTTGGGTACCTGCCATGTGCTTGTGACCTGGATTGGCCACTGTTGGAAACAGGATACTGGCTTCATGGACCTTGGTCTGACCCAATATGGCATTTCTTATGTCCCTCTCCTTCTCCACACACATCCAACTGATTACTAAAACCTGTCATTTCTTTCCGTATTAAATCAACAAAATTTGTCCCTTCCTTTTGGAATACACTACTAAGATACTTATCCACTCTTTAGTCACCTCCCATCTAGACCATTGTAACCTCCTTGTTGGTCTCCCTCTGAATCATCTCTCTCCCCTTCAAACTGTTCAAAATCCAGCTGTGCAGCTAATCTTCTGCCAGCCTCGATATGTTCATATAATCCCTCTTCTCAAGTCGCTTCACTAGCTCCCTATCAGTTTTTGTATCCAGTTCAAACTTCTCGTACTGACCTATAAATGCCCTCATTCTGCTGCTCCTCTTATCTCTCCCTATACTCCTCCTCAGGAACTCCATTCTTGGGGCAGAGAGCTTCTATCTGTGCCCTTCTCTTCTACTGCCAACTCCAGACTTTGCTCTTTCCACCTTGCTACTCCTTATGCCTGGAACAAACTGCCTGAGTCAATATGTCAGGCTTCATCTCTGGCCCTTTTCAAATCCAGGCTATAAACTCACCTCCTATTTTCCTGTTCTCCAACTATGTGTTTCCTTACCATTCCCCTAGACATATACTTGACTCCAGCTATTGGGTTGTCTGTAGCACTATACAAATGATCAGTAGTAGTAGTAGTAGTAAACTACAGCTTCTTTTAAGTAATCAACGACAATACCCTCAAATGAAGAGATATTAAGTGAATCTTTCAACCAATCACACATTTTCTGAGAGCTTTGCTTAAAAATGGCTACTGGTGCTGGATCCAAAGGTAGAAAATTTATGTTTAAAGAACAAAACATCTCTAATATTATCTCTGATTCTATGGAAGAACCATTCTTGTAAATCGAACTCTGCCTAGAGTTTATAGTTCTAATAATTGATTTCTTTAAGTTCTCCACCTTTTGGACAAAAAAAAATCAGCTCTCTCTTTGCTTTTTGTCCTGAATGTCTATGGAATCAGCTGTAGTACCTTGTCCTACCCGTTTTTAAATCACTCTAAATAGTTCTCTTGATTTATTGCCCACTTTATCAGTTTCCATACGATATCTACTCTAACTACTTTGAATGTTAGTTAACTATCTATTAGCTTTCAAATCCTTGGTATACCATTCCTTCTGCCCTCCATTCCATACCAAACACTGGAGAAACCTTTTCCAAGGCATCTTCTGTAAGCCTAAAGCACTCTTATCTACTTTATCGTTGTTCGCTGCCCCAGTGTTTCTCCCTTATAGGGCAATATTTTCCCATTTCCGACATCAACCTCATCTCTAACCATTTTAACTGATTTCTGCTGTGGGGATTTTTGTTGAATCCAGTTCCCAATATGCACACAAGTAAACTGCACTAAAAAAATAACCTTAACAAGGAACATATCTAAGAGCTAATACTTGGACGCCATTTCTCTGCTGTATGGCATCAGAAACAAAAATAAGATCCAAAATGTGCCCTTGTTGATGTGTAGTTCTATTTACTAATTGATGCAATCCAACTACTTCTAGGCTACCTACCAATGTCTGTACTCTGCTATCATACAACATATCAATATGTAAATTAAAATCACCTAAAATATAAAATATTCAAACTGCAACTTACATACCAAAACTTGCTCTACTAAAGTCCTCCAACTCCTTAATAGTAAACTTGGGAGGAACATATGGAATAACAAACCAAATTTATTGATATTACTATATCTCAACAACAAACCTTCCACTCTGTCTAATAGAAAACATTTTACTTGCTTCCAGCTCCATCTTTTCTTAAATAAAAAAAAACTACTCTCCCTTCTCCCCCCTTACCAGCTGTCGAGACAAGATAATAATCATTACCATCTGGCTAGAGAAAAACCTGAGGACCTCCTTCTACTGAAAGCCAGGTTTCAGTCAAAAACAGACCATTGAATTGAAGTTCTAGTAGTAAATCATGCACACGTTGTCATTTGTTATTGACCAAACGAACATGTAATAAAGCACAATTCCAAGAATCCATATACATTATATATCTCTGTCTCTGTAAAGTTACCAACCTAGCTGTTTGAATATTTAGCAAATTAGACCATCTCCTACCCTGATTCCTTTCTCCTGCATTCTTACCCAAGGTCTATACCATTCTCTAAAACTGATTATTTCAGTATGTTGACTCTTCTACTGCCCAGCCATACTCAACCACCAGATACCCAGAAATAACCAATAAAATATGGCTCACTAATAACCCTCCCACCCCTGAGTCCAGAATGCCTGATCACTCTTATCATCGACATAGCATATCACCATTTTGTTGTTAAAACCCTAGAGGATTGTGGAAAATTGCAAGAGGATCTTGATAAATTGGAAGACTGGGCATCAAAATGGCAGATGAAATTTAATGTGGACAAGTGCAAAGTTATGCACCTAGGGAAGAACAACCCAAACTATGGTTACACGATGCAAGGTTCCACATTAGGAACCACCACCCAGGAAAAAGATTTAGGCATCATTGTGGATAGCATGTTAAAACCCTCGGCCCAGTGTGCAGCGGCAGCCAAGAGAGCAAATAGAATGCTAGATATCATAAGGAAAGGAATGGAAAATAAAACAAAAGATATTATAATGCCTCTATATCGTTCCATGGTGAGACCGCACCTTGAATATTGTGTGCAATTCTGGTCGCCGTATCTTAAAAAGGATATAGAGTTATTAGAAAAGGTTCAGAGAAGAGCCACCAAAATGTTAAAGGGGATGGAAGGATACTCCTATGAAGAAAGGCTAAGGTTAGGGCTCTTTAGCCTGGAAAAGAGACGGCTGAGGGGAGATATGATAGAAGTCTATAAATTAATGAACAGAGTGGAATGGATAAACGTAGATCGATTGTTTACGTTATCAGAATATAGAAAGACTAGGGGACATGCAATGAAGCTACAGGGTAAACTATTTAAGACTAATAAAAGAAAATATTTTTTCCCTCAACGTGTAATCAAACTCTGGAATTTGTTACCGGAGGATGTAGTAAAGGCTGTTAGTGTAGCTGGGTTTAAAAAAGGTTTGGACAAGTTCCTGGAGGAAAGGTCCATAAACCATTATTAAGAAGGGACCCAGGATATCAATGCTTGACCCAGTACAAGCATTGCGAAACCTGTGTCTTTTGGGGAAACTGCTAGGTACGTATGACCTAGATTGGCCACTGTTGGAAACAGGATACTGGGCTTGATGGACCTTGGTCTGACCCAGTATGGCATATCTTATGTTCTTATTTTAATAATATAAACAAAATCTCATTATAAATCACATCAAATGAAAGGCAAGAAAATGCTATATAAGACATAAATGGCAAAGACAACTCATTTAATTTGCTATCATACCACACTCAAGGACCAAGCTTAAGGGCCCTTTGGCAAGGCCTTAAGCATGGGCCCACCTATGGGCCTCATTTTTAAAGAGGCAGTCTGTCCCTAAGTGATGATGCCCCTTTGTGGGAGGAGCCAGGGAGGCAGAGGAACAGCCCCTATATGAAACATGGAATGTGAAATGCCAGTATGGAAACTGGCATGGGAAATCCCTTAAATGGAAACATGCTTTCTTAGCATAGATAACCTGGAGCTGAGGGATTTTAGTGATTTTTATTCAGAAATGGGTATTAACAGGCATAACCAAAGCATTTATTATTCTGACAGTATGCGTGTTGGGTCGATGGTGTAAAATTTCACTGTGGGCAGGTGCATGGATGGAGTATGGATGGAGTTTGGATGGAGCATGGGCAGAGCATAGAACTGTGCACATGGGTCATAAACCACTATAATTTACATACACCCTTTATTAATCTAGGGTATGGGCATTAAAACTAGCTTTAGGGTTGACAAAAGTCATCATGCCTTAGATTGATGTGTATATTTGGCCACTTACGCTAGTATCCTATAAAGAAAAGTAGGCCCCTATAAAATAGGCCTGACAAAGGCATGTCAAAATGCCCTTTAACAGACTGATACACAAGTCCACCAGAACCCATTCTCCTGGATCCACTTGGACATTTGCCTTTCCTGCCACGTGTGCTGCCAAGAGGATGCCGAACTGAAAGCTAAGCATGAGGTGCGTTATCTAGGCATTACATTGCACCAGCACCTGAATATGGAATCGCGCATAAACAATATCACCAAGGCTGTTTATCTTTAAAAATGCTCCCTCCATCAGCTTAAACCACTACTTGAACCTACTGACTTCCGATCTGTCTTCCATTATGCCTCACTTTGACTACGCTAACATCATTCTACATGGCCTCCATCCATTACAAATGGCCACGAATACTGCTGCATGAACCATCTACGGTGTCTCCAAATATGAGCATGTAACACCTCTACTAATGCAGCTTCACTGGCTTCCTATAGTACAAAGCCCTTCTTATTGCATTCAAAATCCTCCACCAGCTCTCTGCAACCGCCTTAGAAGACTTAGAAGACTTCCTACACTGGACACCGGACAGCAGAATCAGGAGAACAAACATGGCAAATACCCTTTCCATTCCCACTCTGGCTAGTAAAACCTCCCAATACGTTAGGCATAGAGCCTTCACTTTATTTGCCCCTCTGCTCTTGAACTCCCTCCCTGCTCCAATTTGACTTATTACTGACCTTTTCACCTTTAGAAAGGCAATAAAAACAGCCAGCCTTCCCGCTCAGGACTCCAGCCCAATTGGAGCTGTGGGAGGAGGAGAAACACCATTAAAAGAAGCCGTCGTCGGGCAGGAAACCCAGCACAGCCTGCAGCCATCTTCTTGCTCCCCCGATCGGGGTCGAGCACCTGAGCGGGCCAGCCAGCCTTCCCGCTCAGGACTCCAGTCCAATCGGGGCTGTGGGAGGAGGAGAAACACCATTAAAAAAAGCCGCCGTCAGGCAGTCCCGCGCCTGGCAGACCCGTGCCTGAGGGCCTCGCCAGAGGGCCCTTTGGGGTGGCCCTTAGGCGTGGACAGCCAAAAGCAGTCTGATAAGCAGCATCGAGAGACAGCGGGAAGCTCGGAACACCCAGCCCTGACCTGGATCATACTGAACATCTCTGCAGAGGCACAAACAAATCATCATCCTGATTGATTTCACCCTCCACCGAAACACTGCTGCCTTCCCCATGGACCACACAACAGCGGCAAGTATGCACGCCAGAACTGAAACATTACCCTATGAGCACCTTTAAATGACTGCCTTCCAGGCACAGCCACCACCACCACCTGTTTCAATTACTACCACTCTGCTATTTAACACAAGATCTCTAAACACCATTCATGCAAGTAAATCTGTTAATTGTTCTGCTAATACTTTGATACTGCTATCATCAGTAAGCTTGCTACTATTGTTATCATACTCTGCTTCTTTTGCTGCCAGTATTCAGCTACCATTGTTGCTAGGACACTGTTACTATTGTTGCCTCTACTCAGCTACTACTGTTGCCAGTATATTGCTACTGTTGTTGCCTCTACTCAGCTACTACTGTTGCCAGTATATTGCTACTGTTGTTGCCTCTGCTCAGCTACTAATGTTGCCATTATATTGCTACTGTTGTTGCCTCTACCCAGCTACTACTGTTGCCAGTATATTGCTACTGTTGTTGCCTCTACCCAGCTACTACTGTTGCCAGTATATTGCTACTGTTGTTGCCTCTACCCAGCTACTACTGTTGCCAGTATATTGCTACTGTTGTTGCCTCTACCAGCTACTACTGTTGCCAGTATATTGCTACTGTTGTTGCCTCTACCCAGCTACTACTGTTGCCAGTATATTGCTACTGTTGTTGCCTCTACTCAGCTACTGCTATTGCCTCCACTTCATCACTACTCTTACCAGTATTCAGAGGCTACTGTTGCCAGTAACCTGATACTAGCATTGTCAATTCCACGGATACCACTGCAGTCAATACACTGACCCAATCACAGAGGCCAGTTTGAATCTAAACAAGCCAGGAATCACACTACGGCTCTACCAACCTGACAACTCCACATCTCAGACAAGACAGAACACCTAATAACTGGAAACAACAGACTGCTACAACTTGCCCACATAGAGCACCGCCCCAAAAAGCTAGCACTCCTTTCCCGAGTTACACAATGTATACCAGAAAGATGCTTACATTCATAGCACTAGCCATCTCTTATCTCCTCTTTATACTGTCCGGATGCTCATATGCCTTCAACCCCGGTACTAATTCTATACCAGTATTAAAGAGTAACGGGAAGAGATGGTCCAACAAGGCTCAAACGTACCCAACAAACTCCAATCGTATGCTCCATCCCCATCTGCTCCACATTGCCCTCCAGCATACTAAAAAGTCTCAGACCAAAGATCAACAGCACCAACAATTATTGAGATGCGCCCTCATCAACATCAGATCTATTCGCACAAAATGGCCAGTGATCACCGACCTAATAGCATACCACAACCTCAACATCCTGATGATCACGGAGACCTTGTTATCAGATTATGACAACGTCACTCTCAACCAGATGCTACCTCCCATGTTCTCAATTCACACCTGCCACAGGGCCACCAAAGAGGTGGAGGAGTACTCATCCTTGCAAAAAGTGATCTACAATTTCAGCTGAGCAAAACCATCAGCACAACCCATCTAAACGCGATCTCTATATCAAACAATTCTTGCTCAATCAACGTAGTCTACAGAGCACCAACAACTCCATCTGAGGATCTATCATCAATAATCGACCTTGCCTGCAAAACAGATAAACCACGATCCTCGATCTGGCTATTAGGCGATTTCAATCTCCCCACCCTACATGACGCCCAAACCACAGCATTGCTAGAAGCACTTGACAACCTTGGCTACAGCCAGATAGTCAGAGAACCCACTCATGTGAAGGGAAACACGCTGAATCTGATTTTCGCCCCACAAGCAATCATCGAAGCAGATCACAACTTTGCATTATCCATAAACCCAGTACCCTGGTCGGATCACAGCTTGATCACTTTCCAACTACCCACCACTCTCAACAAACACAACACTAACACCATCCTTCCCAAACCACCAGCAAGAAGATTCCGTTCATTTGATAAAGAGGAAATTCTTAAGAACGTCCTCCCACTACTAAACTCTTCAGAGCCTGATCTGGATGACCTGATTAACACCTGGGACATCACCCTCAGGTCTAACTCACAATTACCTGATACAAATAAAAAAACCAGGTGCTGAGCACATGTAGCATGGTACTCAAATGAACTAAGGGCATCACTCCTCCATCTTCGCAGGCTTGAGAGACGTTGGCGCCGATCCCGATCTACTGAAGCTTAAACGGTGTACTGCTCACACCTAAAAAAGCACCGCCAAGAAATAGCAGAGAGAAGGAAATAGTTCCATACAAATCTTCTAAAAAGATCAGTGAACAAACACCATGATCTGTTCAACATAGTAAAGACACTTACACGAGAACCAACCCTTCAACAAAACACACACAATACAACCTCAGGCCTACGCTAACTACCTAAAATCAAAAATGATACAAACACTCAAAAACCCTTGCCCCACTGGTCCCTCCCCCATACCCAAGCCGCCACACCCATCTCCACTGACCAAATTCAACACCATATCACCCAAGGAGATCGAAAACACTATTGCCTCCATCAATGCTACCACTGCACCAAACGACCCTGTCCAGCATCCTGGATAAGAGAACTGCGCTGTGAATTAAGCCCCTTCCTAAATAAAACCTAGAACAATCATTTGAAATGGGAACCTTTCCTCAAAGTCTAAAACATACCTCCATTAGACCACTATTGAAGAATAATAAAATGGATCCACTAAAGGTCGAATCATATAGACCAATATCCAGCATCCCACTGCTAGCAAAAATAATTGAAAAGGTAGTCCAACGTCAAATCCAGCAACATATAGACACGGAAGCCCCGCTTGATCCGTCCCAACATGGGTTCAGGGAAGCACATGGTGTGGAGACTCTCTTCATCACCCTCTTCAACACTCTAATCACAGGAATAGATAACATCCGACAAGGCTTCATCCTTATATTCATGGACATCTCGGCTGCGTTCGATTCCGTAAATCATCAAATACTCATCGATCGTCTCGAGGAAAAGGGAATCCTTAACTCTGCACGGAGCTGGTGTAAATCTTACCTGTCCAACCGATGGCAACAAGTGAGGACTGACACCACAACATCAGATCCATTTCTACAAGAACAGGGTGTGCCCCAAGGCTCCTCGCTTTCTGCATTAATGTTCAACATATACATGCAACCTATCTGTGACCTAGTTCGTTCATTTAACATTGCATGCTTAGCCTATGCAGATGACATTCTCCTATATATACCATTTTCAATCAGTCAACCCGACTTTACCCCACTGGTGAGATGTTTCGAAGCAATCGAAGAGTGGCTCCTCACACAGAACTTACGAATCAACTATAACAAAACTGACGTGCTGTTCATTACGAGGAACCAGGATTTCACACCCCCAGCCACATTAAAGATAAAGGACACAGAATTAACGGTTAAACCCACTATTCGATACCTAGGTATCACCCTGGACCAACGACTAGACATGAAAACACACATAAAAAATACAACAATATCAATATATCACAAAATACGTACACTCCGGCACTTACGGCCACTACTTGAACCCTCGGATTTCAGAACCATCTTCCAAGCCTTGGTGATGCCACACCTCGATTTCTCAAACGCAATTCTATATGGACTCCCACAAGCAACGCTAAACCCTCTCCAACTGGCAATGAACACAGCCGCCAGAGTATTGGAAGAAATTTCGAAGACAGACCACATTACACCAATCCTGAAAAGACTCCACTGGTTACCGACCCATGCCAGAATCCAACATAAGATTATAATCACAACCTTTAAAGCCTTGAACAATCAATCTCCTGCTGCCATCACCGAACTATTACGCACCTTACCCCCCAATAGAATCAGAAGATCCGCAGCAATAAACAGCCTAATTGTCCCAAAAGAAATAGCGAGATGCACTAAGGCAACATCTAAAAGAGCTTTCAGCATTTATGCCCCAAAAGCCTGGAACACCCTCCCACCAGACCTGAGAGCTATTACCAACTTAACCCAATTCAGGAAAAAGCTCAAGCACCACCTATTCACAAGTTACTTCCCGATTTAGACTCCATAGGGATTTACACACACCATGCATATAACAGATATTTTTGACTGTGTAAATAACTATAGATAGTTACCCCTGTTCTTCCAAGTTTTCATCTCCTGTTAAATTGTAAAATACACTACAGTTACCCTGTATGCAGGGCCGGATTTACCCATACGCCATGTACGCCATGGCGTAGGGCCCACAGCCGACAGGGGCCCACAAAAAAAGAACCAGGTAATTTTTTTTAAACACACACAATTAAAAAAAAAAAACCTGGTGGCTGCCGCCGCGGGGCCCCCTCTGCTGCCGCGGGGGCCCCGTCTACAAGCTGAAGCCGTCGGGTCGGGTCGGGTCTCGTCTCTCCCTCCCTCGCTGCAGGCTGCGAGAGACGCGAAGATAGAGCGTCTCCTCGCGTCTGTGTTAAGCCCGCAGCCCCTGCGGGCTTAACACAGACGCGAGGAGACGCTCTCCCTTCGCGTCTCTCGCAGCCTGCAGCCTGCAGCGAGGGAGGGAGGGAGAGAGACCCGACCCGACCCGACCCGACGGCTTCAGCTGGTAGACGGGGCCCCCGCGGCAGCAGAGGGGGCCCGCGGCGGCAGCCACCAGGTTTTTTTGTTAATTAAATTTTACTTTAGGCCGGGGGGGGGGTAGGACTGGTAATGGGCTATGGGGGGGTAGGACTGGTAATGGGCTATTGGGGGGGCTGGGGCTGGTAATGGGCTATGGGGGGGGGTAGGACTGGTAATGGGCTATTGGGGGGGCTGGGGCGGGAAATGGGATATGGGGGGGGGTAGGACTGGTAATGGGCTATTGGGGGGCTGGGGCTGGAAATGGGCTGGGCTGGGCTGGGCTGGGCTGGGGGGGGTTAAGGCTAGAGGTGGGCTGATGGGGTTAGGACTGGTAATGGACTGTGGGCTGTTGGGGGGGGCTTAGAACTGGCAATGGGCTTTGGGGGGGTTAAGACTGGTAATGGGCTGTGGGCTGATGGGGGCTGTCTGGTAATGGGCTATGGGGGGGCTAGGACTGGAAATGGGCTGGGGGGTTAAGACTGGAGGTGGGCTGATGGGGTTAGGACTGGTAAAGGGCTGTTGGGGGGGTTAGAACTGGTAATGGGCTTTGGGGGGGTTAAGACTGGTAATGGGCTGTGGGCTGATGGGGGTTGTCTGGTAATGGGCTATGGGGGGCTAGGACTGGAAATGGGCTGGGGGGTTAAAACTGGAGGTGGGATGATGGGGTTAGGACTGGTAATGGGCTGTGGGCTGATGGGGGGGTAGGACTGGCAATGGGCTATGGGGGGCTGACTGGAAATGGGTTGATGGGGTTAGGACTGGAAGTGGGCTGATGGGGGGTTAGGACTGGTAATGGGTTATAAGGGGGGCTTAAACTGAAAATGGGGTGATGGGGGGTTAAGGACTGTAAGTGGGGTGATGGGGGGGCTAGGACTGGTATTGGGTTGGGGGGTTGCTAGGACTGGAAATGGGCTGATGGATGGCTAGGACTGGAAATGGGCTGATGCAGGGACTAGAAGGGAATGGATGCTGGGTGAGGCTGGAACTAGAAGGGAGCTGATGTTGGGGGAGGATTAGAATGGGATGGGGCTGGAAGAGTAAAATGGAGAAGGGAAAAATATTTTGTGTGGGAGGGATAAAAAATCTACAATTGGCCGGGTATTGGGAGAGTAAGTGGGGATTGAGGATGGAGGGGTAAAATTTGAGTGGATGAAATAGGAATGAGGAAAGAGCAAAAGGAGAAAGATTAGTATGTTAAAGCAGATGTAGAGAGAGAATGGAAAAAAATCTAGAAGAGAGAAGAAAGGACAAATGGACAGCAGACGATGGAGAGTTAGCAGAAGACACGAAGAAACCAGAAGAAAGTGGCTGGAGCAATTGCAGCTGAAAAAAATGCACAAAAGGTAGAAAAATATCTCTTTATTTTGAATTTATTAATTGGAATATGTCAGCTCTGGTAAATGTGCATCATTAACATCTGCGCTTTGTTTAGTACAAGAGCAAATTAATGTATAGTTTTATTTCTACAGTGTTGTACATTCCAAGTTTGGCTTTTGGGATTCCCAGTTTAATTATTGTCTTCCTATTTCTAAATTGTGATTACTTGTTTGGTGATGGTCTATGTTCTGCATGTGTAACTGAGCTGAGGTGTTCTGTTTATATAATTCCTATTTGACATTGCCACTTGTTCTCTTTCCCCAGTAGGTCATGTATTGTTGTTCTCTGAAATGTATTGGTTTAATATTTGCAGTGTTGCCTTTTGATTGGTAGAGTATGGTGCTTTGTGAGTCCTGGTAGTGCTGTTAGGATACGGCGGGTTTACTATGGGCAGTGTTTGTAGTAGTTCCTAATGTGTCTGGCAGTTGGTACTGGATTATAGTAATGTAGAAATCTTTTAGTCTTTCTTTATCCATACACTCATTAAGAGGCACGTTTACTAAAAGTTAGTATATGGTAACATTATGCAAATATTTATGCAAATGAGGCCCCTTATGCAAATGAGGTCCGCACCCCCCTTGGGCCGCCCCTGCTGGGGGCCCACAATTTTTGTTGGCGTAGGGCCTCACTCAAGGTAAATCCGGCCCTGCCTGTATGTATATGTTATGTTCAATGTAAACCGCGCTGATAATAGTGCGGTATAAAAGAAATGTTAAATAAATAAAATAAATAAATATATTTTCCAGCTATACTTTGACCATGTCACATAGCCCACTATTGCCTCGCCACCTTCTAATGCAGACTCCATTCTCCCCTTGCTGACTGTAAATAGTTACTGTTTTGGTAGTCGTTAAAACTATGCTCATACTGTTATGATGATGTATACTGTTGAACCGTTCTAACTGTAAGCTCTGTTATCTGTTACTTGTTCAATGTAAACCTGTTCAATGTAAACATGTTCTATGTATTAAGTTGTTATACTGTAAACCGCACTGACTTAAAATAGTGCGGTATATAAAACCAAGTAAATAAATAAGAGAGCCAGAAGATGCTCTTCTGCCCACTGGAGGAGCAGTATTGCCTTCTCCATCAGGGTTGCACTGGCTGTGCCCCCCTGCCGATAGATGTAGGCCACCGCTGTTGGGTTGTCCAAAAAAACTCACTCCACCTGGCCTTGCAGAAGGGTTCTGAACATCTGCAGCACCTGAAACACCACCCTGAACTCCAATCTATTTATTGACCACAGTCCCTGAGCTAACTGAGTCCAGCAATATGCCCCCACTCAACAAGACTAGCCTCAGTCATCATGGTCATCCACAAGGGGGTCTCCAAGGTGAGGCCCTTGTCACAGCCAGTGAGGAGAGCCACCAAGGGCCTGCTCAGCTGTCTTGCTCTCCTCCAAGCACAGATGGCAGAGGCCACAGCGGAAACCGTGCCCCAGTGCGTCCCGCAGGCAGTGCGGATGGGCTTGGAGGAAGCCATGTCTCTTACTATCCTAGACCACACTAAACTCACCAAGAGCAGAGAGGGAAGGGGAGGCTCAACCTAAAGAACGAGAGCCCTGAGAGGAAAAACATCCCCCTCCCCTGGAGCCCCACAAATGGCATGATGAGAGCAGTAAGAGCAGAAAACAACTATAAGAACACTCACCCTCACCACAGAACACCACTTGCTGAATCGGCCCACACAAGCAGCTTGGGAAGAGGGAGGGATCAGGGGCCCCAGGTGTGCACCCCATTGCCAATGAGGCAGTCTCCGATCCAGGACAGTTCCGGGCACTCACGACTGAAGAGGCAACTTGAACTCTTTACATTCTTCTTTACCTTTTCAAGTTTTCATATATATATATATGTTTGTTTGTTTTTTTTTTACTTTGTTGCTTCTACATGAAGCCAATTAGAATCAAATAGGCAAAAAGAATAGGGCTCTGTTTTAGCAGAGAATTGAAGGCTATTTCTACCGGCTCGACTCAACTAAGCACTCCAGGCCTAACAGGCTCACAGAATTCCTAAAGAATAGCTCAGATGCACTGGTAGTGCCCTCATCTGCTGGAGACTGAGCAATATTGGCCAGTTTCTGAAGCACAGTGGCCTTAGTAGATGGCATCATCAAAGCTGGGCATGCTCAATCTCCATCTGCTGGTTGTGGGGCACAACCCATGCTTTTGGACTGGATTGGAGGGATGATATGGAAGCGCTTGTTTTAGATTCCCTGCCACTTATCAATCTTGTGTCCATAGCACTTCCAGACATCCTCTCTCTGAGCGAATAGCAGTAGATTGTCCATCTGTGATTCAGAGTAATAGAAGATGATTTTATAGAATCAGAAGGTGTCACTTCCTAAGCAACTGAAAACAAGACAGAAGAACCTGTCCAGTGAGGTATTATTATTTTATTAGCTGTTTTCCACGACATTTCTTTCATATTGTGTGCCTCTGTGCTGTAATCTTTTGAGACTGCAATTTTATTTGCACTGTGTAGAATAGTTTTTCAGCTAGCACACTATAAAAATCATAAAACATCATAGAGTAATTTTATACAGTCATTTTGGGGTTCTGAAGCCACATATGCACATAAATGGCCTTTATAAAATACCAGCTAGCGTAAAGGTATGCACATTGACATGAACATGGGTACTTCAGCAGTAGGCATCATAGGTGTGTATGGGAAGAGTTCACAAGTACATGCATTTGCATGCATACTTGCCTACTTTAGGAGTAGTCATTTACACGTCTGCTGTTAAGTCACAATCCCTGTCACTCGCACTAGTATTTTATAAAGAGAAATAGCGGCCCATGTGACCTTATAAAATGGGCTTAAAATAGACACCTGCTTACTCTCTTATCTTAGGCACCCTATTAAAAAATTACCTTCACAATGTGTCTACTAATCTCCTTGCGACAGTATATTTCAATTCAATTAATGTATGATACAAATTACCATATGTTCGTCTAGACTTATAATAATAATATATGTGGGAAATCTTTTACCACAAAGCAGACTGTAAAAACACTAGCTAAACATATCAATTATATAGTCGACATTTTAATACCAGGGTTCTGTATAGCTCATAAGAAATGTGCACAGATCCACAATAGTAATATGTTCATGTAATGCATGAAAATATATTTCTACATTAATATATATCTACAGTATCATATATTCACTTTATCAGTGTGTTGTAAAAATTTACTGTGCACTAAATTGATTTTAACTTGTGCTAACCTATTAATTAATGCACATAGTTGATTAATATGTATTCAAAATTTCTAACATTCATTAAAAACTTTTTTATTAAACTGCATAACTAAAAAATCCTAACAAATAAAAAAAACTGCATAATAAAAATCCTAACAAATAAAAAAACTGCATATCTAACAAATAAAAAAAAATCCAAAAATCAGGAGTAAAGCTTAAATGAACCAAAGATAAACATTTTTCCCCTGTACAACATACAGAGCGCTGTACACCAAAACTCAACATACATACTAAGGGGCTTTTTTACTAAATGGCGCTAACTGGTTAATGTCCATTTCAGCATGTGCTAAGTGGCATACTAACACACAAGCAGGCCAGCGGCCAGCTGCCAGAAAGTACATGAACCGGAAACCGCATGCTAATGTGGAGAGTGGGCGGGTTAGAGATGGAGTGTGGGGTTGAAGAGCATATTGGCAGCTGATCACTGTCAACCTATTGATACTTCTATAGATATCGTTAAGTGTACCCATGCTAATTACACCGCAGGCTAATGTATGCATTCTCTTGTTAACTGGTCACACCCGACAGTTAACTTCGAGCCTTTCCACATCACATACTGTGCATTAAAAATGCACATTGTAATGTGCAAAACCTCAGTGGGATTTAGTAAGAGGTCCCCTAAGCTCATTAAGAAAGCCCAAAAATCAGTGTGCTAATTACTAATGGCATTGATGCTAATTTTGTGTGCAGCCAATACACACATAAGTAGCATCAGTTTTCAAAGGAAAACCGCACACGTATTTCCAAGTGTAGAGGAACAGCCTACTGGTTAGAATAGTGGGTTATAACCCAAGAAATTCAGGTTCAAACCCTAGTGCTGCACATTGTGATCTTGGGCAAGTCACTTAATTCTCTGTTGTCTTAGGTAAAAACTTACGGGCCGATGCAGAAAGCTAGCACAGGCTTTATGAGCACATAACATGTGAAGCAATAAGAACATTAACTGAACTTAAAGAGCTCCGCAAGAATTTAAAGACTCATCTGTTCAGCCTTCACTATGGACCAATCATAAACCAATTATCTCAGACAGAAAATGGGTAACAGATGTTAGATTGATACAAGTTATATCGACCCAATACTAACAAGAACTCAATATTTTCACATTGTCCCTTCATTGAGCTAAGCCCAAATGAATAGCTCATCCTTCGGTTCAATCTATCTATAACACTACTCACTCTACACTCTCACTAATACCTTCCTTCTCTTCTCTTTCTCCATTCAGTTTCATCTACCTCGTTTGTCCCACACTAATTCACGTTAGGAACTGCCGACGGGACCCATTTCCATTGTATATAGTTACCTATATGAACCATACCTTTGTATATAGTTTCATAATGTTATTACTATAACCTAATGTTTAATGTAATTAACAGTCTATTGTATATAGTTCACAGAAGTTCCATGTAAAAACAGCTCTGTTCACTGTTTCCTAAATTGTTCATTGTAAACCGCACCTGATCTTTGGAAGGTCGCGGTATATAAGCAACTGTTAAAATACATAAATAAATAAATAAATAAATAACACCATGTTTAAGCACACTTTACAGTCCTTTAAATGCAGAAAACAGACGTAAAAGCTGATGGGAAAACTAGCACCCAATTAACGCTACACCTTTTAAAATTATTAAAATGTATTTTGATCACTTGGTTTAGTATGCAAATCATGGCTATGCCCGATGCAGAGACAAAGGATTTTGCAACCAGCTATAGCACCAAAAGTTTTACTGCAGGGTCTGAGTAGACGTAAACCTCTAGCTCATGCCTCCGACAGTGTTTTGATGGCAACTGTGCTTTCCCCGATGCCTAGATCATCTTCTCCTCAGATGATCAGGCATTGGGAAAAGCCCCCATTGCCATCACAACAATGTTGGGGGCCGGTGCCCCGACAGAAAGCAATCACCTGGTGGGGTCTAATGGCCCCTGTACCCCCCCCCCATCCCCAAGTAAAATAAAATAAAGCAAAAATTGCCTGGTGGTCTAGTGGCCCCTAAATCCAACACTCCCCCTGTACCTTAAAATAGGCAGGAGCGCTGTCTACGAGGTCCTGCTCTGGTCCACCATCTGGTAAAATGGCACGCCTGGCCCCGCGCAGTGCATCCTGGGATGCACTAGGCGGGGTTAGACTGCCATATAAGGCATAGTCTACCTTATATAGCAGTCTGACCTCAGCTAGTGCATCCCAGGATGCACTGCATGGGACCAGGCCTTGCCATTTTATAAGATGGTGAACCAGAGTGGGACCTCGTAGACAGCGCTCCCGCCTATTTTAAGATACAGGGGGGGAATGTTGGATTTAGGAGCCACTAGTCCACCAGGCAATTTTTACTTTATTTTATTTCACTTGGGCTTTATTTTATTTAACTTGGGGGTGATTTTACTTTTACTTTGGGTTGGGGGGTGGGGGGGGGTTCAAGGGCTGCTAGACCACCAGGATTTTACTTTTATTTTATTTTACTTGGGGATGGGGGTGAGGGGTACAGGTGAATACTTTCTGTTGGGGCACCGACCCCCGACAGTGTTTTGATGTCATCAGGGGCTTTTCCCAATGCTGCGATTATCCCCAAAGCCATCAAAAAACTGTTGGAGGGAGGGGCACTGAGCCACCAGGGATTCTTTTTTGTCATGGCACCGGCCCCGACAGAATTTTGATGGCATCGGGGGCTTTTCCTGATGCTGCAATTGTCCCTGATTCCCTCAAATTACTGTTGGGCTGATATGCAAATTCAACACGCGGTGCCCAGAGAGCAAGCCAAACCAGCGCAGACTTCTTGTGCGCATGTGTTTGGCTTGCTCTCCCAGTTTAATGCTGCGGTGGCTCATTTGCATGCACACAGTTATAGTGGTGGGTATTTGCATACCCTATCCTTCCTGCATCATACATTAAAATATGCGTGTTGTCAAGAACGTAAAATATCGACCCAGTCCGGGCCTAGTGCTGGCTTTCTGCATCGGCCTGTTAGATTGCAATCTTTCTGGGGACAGTAAAGTACCTGAATGTAATTTGGATTGAACTTCTGCGAAAGGTGTGAACTATATCCAGTTTGCTTTCCCTTCTGAATTATCATCCCATCCAAAATGGCCACACTCATTGACACCTGCTGTTTAGCATGCATACTAGTTTTGGGAAATTGTTCTTGGGTACGTTTGAAAATGCAAAGGTACGAGTAAGTTGAAACTCCATCCTCATCTCTGCCCGGAGGAACTGCCCTTTCTCGCTGCAGGTAAAAATATTTCTTAAATGGCATTACTTGCCCACTTTTACCTGCATAAGGTCCAAGCTATTTTATAACAAGCCATCTTTCTACATAAATTACAATTTTATGTCCATACTGAGGGGCTTGTTTACTAAACAGTGGTAGCGGCTTCCGACCAATATGAATTCATGGGGCCGGAAGCTGCTACCGCTGCTTAGTAAACAAGCCCCTTAGCTTTTAAAATTATCTCCTTAGAGCACACACTAAAGAGTGTCAAGTGACATAAATGCAGGACTTTCTTTTGAGGGAATACTCAGTGGTGCAGAGCACCAGCACCTTTCTCATCGCCTGCTAAAATTGACCAATGGTCCTTATGTATTAATGAAAGAGCCCCGCATAGGAGTACCGCCACCTATTTTGCTAGGAAAAATGCACTAGATAAATACTTTTTAAAAAGAAAATCTACAGCACTAAAATGGAAAATTGACTGCTTTAACCACTAAACAATCAAAGTTTCCATTTAAAATGGCTGTGTGGTTTGAGGTGAGGTGGGGGCAGGGCTTAGCATTAGCCATTCAGTTTCAAAGTTCAGCAGCTAAATGGATAGCATGCATTTAACTGCAAATGTATAAATAGTAGGTATAATTTAGTTACCTCAGGCAGAGGGATACCAAGGGCAGGACAATGGGCCTTACTCAGATGCTAGCCGGGAAGAGGGTGCACCCCCACCGGGCTCATGGAGGCAGAATGGCAAACCTATGGTTAAGCTGGTTTGCTGTGGTGCCTCGCGCTCTAGGGGCCGGTCACTCTTTCCTCCCGGTTGGTCTCGTAATTGCTAGGAACACCATTGTTTCAGGGATCTCAGTCCTAGGGGTGAAAATCACTGGGATTTGGGGAAAGTCTTCAACAATGAAAGCAAAATCCACTTAAGACAGCAGAACACCAGATCAGACCTGTCTTACAATAGAAACCCCTTCCAGATGAAACAGGAGCAATACTCACAGTAGACCTCACTAGAAGGAGAGTGGCTATAACATTTCCCTTGTTGGCCAGTGTAGTAGTAGCCTGTCCATTTTGAACTTCAGCAGCATAGGGGCCCTTTTACTTAAGTGCACTAGGTAATTAATATGCACCACCGGCCTGGATGGGCACTGTGTGCAGTTTCAACATACATTCGCTGAACTACGCTGTGTAGCTATTGATCATGTTCCAGCATAATTGCGAGGGGGAGATCAAGGGAAAGTGCTCCTTCAACAGGAACAGAGGTGGATCTTTGAACTGCATGCAATGGAACCAGAAGGGCTCATTAATAAGATTGAGTGGAATATATTTTGATGTCATCTCTGTTTAAGCTGTTTAGGATGTGTGGGTGGAGCGTGGGCGGTTCGGTCTGATCTTCTCTTTGACTGGCTCATAGATGATTTAAAGGTAGTGGCGGTGAACTATGTTTTTGCTGCTGAAGTGATTTATATTGTTTCTTTTGTAGCTATGCCCCTGATAAAGCCGGTGTTCCGGTGAAACAAAGATCTTTTTCGGGCTGGTGTTCCATCTGAAGAGCTGACAGTTTAAGATACATTTTGGAGCACAGTGTGTGCTGCTGTTATTCCTGTCCTCCAGTTAAGCTTTCCTTTTCCTTTCAGGAACATTGTGGAGTTGCATAATAGTCTACCCGAGGGGCCTCTCTGAGGTGGAATAACTTCCCTGATTCGGCAGGATAGGCGGGCCCAGGGCTGGGAAGGGGTGGCAGGGGGCAGAGGGCATTCCCCGCAGCCCAACCCTGGCCCTGGGAGGCCAGATCGGGGGTCAGGCCGCAGGGAATTAGCTTCAGAAGCTGGCAGCCAGGGATTGTGGCTTTTAAATGAAGCCGCGGTGCCATGGCACCCGGACGCAATGGTGCCGCGGCTCCATTTAAAAGCCCTGACTGAGTTAGTTGGGCAAGGCCTGTACGTGCAGGCCGGACTGAATCACAGTCCCAGTCTGCACGTACAGGCCTAATCGCGATTCTGATCCCACGGGGATTGACGTGCACTGTGGGATCAGAATTGCGACGCCCTCTGCACCATAACATGGCTTAAGAGAAATGAAAATAGAGAGGTAATTTTATAAACTTTTGTCATGCATAAAACACTTATTTGTGAAAAAGACCTCCTATAAAATTAGGTCATGCCTAAAATTATGCACAGTGCAAAGAGGTGTGTACTTGTAGAGTAAGCATACTCAAGGGAGGAGTCTGAGTGGAATAAGAGTGAAGTTGCAATTTATGTGCATATTTTATAAAACATACATGTATGTATATACTTTAAACACTAAAATGTATGCCTTCAAATGAAAATGCCTTCAAAGCAGTTGCAATTTCTTCAGGATTTGTGCGAGAATTTAATAAATACACATAGTTGTTTATGTGTCTCCATAAAATGAGTAAATTTAGACACCTTCCTTTCCAACTACCCTAGGCACCTTGTTATAAAATTACCCTTCACATGTCCATTTTTATAGCTTGTGGCAAAGTTTATCTCATCACCAATGGCTAAAATACCCAGATACTTCCCTCCTTTTTCTGTTGCTTTTTACCTTGAAAAATATGCTATTCAGAGATTACAGTATACTTTTCAGACTGGAAATAGGTGCATATCACCACTTTAAATGCTTGGTGGAAATGCATTTTTTTTCATTTAGGCATATCATTACACTGAATAACACAATATAAAGTTACAAGACACCTAAATGATGAAACTGCAGTTCCCGGCAGAAAATTTCAAGTGGCATGTGCCCATCTTCATCTAGTAAAGCTATTAGAGGCTCACATAACAGCTCTCCTAGGCAGAAGATGGTAGTTAAATGGCATGAGCTGAATTGCTGTGGAAGAAAACTTACTCTTTTAAGTTATGAAATAAAATTCAGATTGAGAACAGTGTAAAAGGCATGCCAATATGAGAAAAAAGTGATATGCAGCAGATAGAAGGAATTTGCTGTTCAGGTTGGTAACTGTTCTATGTTGTTGTTAAGTGCCATCGAGTCAGTGTCGACTCCTGGCAACGCTCTGGATAGTTGACCTGAACTTTGTGGCTTATTGTTGATAGATTGATATCCATAGCTGCTGTTATTGTATTGATCCAACTCATTGCTGGCCTTCCTCTTTTACGGTGACCTTCTAACTTATGAAGCATTACGTCTGTCTCCAATGCAGATTCAACCTTTAAAAATTATGTGGGAAATGTAGTGCGCACCTCTTTCTTTCACCTCTACTGAATTAGATCTATTCAACCATTTTTAGATAGGGAGGCCTTATTTATTTGTGTCCATATGTTTACCGTGTTGCATTTGGACTAATGGGATTAGGAAGGTTGTCCTTAGAAAACTGCAGTGTGTCTTCAGAACGTAGCAATTAAATTCATGTATCATGCTAAATGGTATGATCATGTCACACCACTCCTTGGTTCAAGAGCATTGGCTATCTGTGGCCTATAGAATCAAACATAAAATATTATTCCTTTCATTCAAAATGCTAAAGACAGGAATTCCTCTTCCACTTTCCAATGTCATTATTCCTCATACTCCAGTCAGAGCTCTCCGATCATTTCAGGACCAGTTGGTGGTGAAGTTTAAGTCAGGTTTAAAAGCTTAATTTTTCTCATAGGCATTTGGGGAAAACTGAGTAGGTGCACAACGAACAATGCAGTCAGCACAGCTATTTTTCTATGCTTTTTCTTTCAAGCTTTGAGTTTTTAATCAATCTGGTTTTATTGTTATAAACCACCATGACATTTTTTGAATGGCAGTATATCAAATGGTATAATCATAAAATGACTACAGTGTTTAATGTTTATCTGCGATTTTTAGGGAAAAGTGGGATCATAAAATTTCTATGACATGACGCCCATGATTTTGTGACTTAAGAATGACATGTAAGGCCATCTGAGAAAAATTCTATGTCCAAACATTTTTTATCTGATTCTAAGATGTATCTGCTAAAAGCATTTAGGGCTCGATTTTAAAGGAATTTACATGGTTTGCAAGCCTGTTTTAGTGTTCAGCGGCAGTGGCTAACTGCTGTAATTGCGTTAGCCACCGCCGCTGAATATTGGGCCCTTAGACTTTATTTAAAGAATAAAATCTCAATTTAGATAGTTACACAAATGTATAGTTTCCATAGGCTGAGGGCCTTCAGCCTCTAAACTTTGGCCTTACAACTTCAGTGAGGTAGGAAATGAAATCCTTCAGTATATAACCCTGCCTTTTGTCTTTGCCTACTTCTCAAAGTTAACCCTTTTTAATATATGTTTAATCTTTGGACATTTAAATTTATAAGAGGTTACTTGCATCTCGTGTCTATTAGAAAATCCTTCAGCCCTACAGAGGTCTAATTATGTGATTGACAGCATACATGGAAATTGTAAAAGATGTTCCCTGTTTGACAAGCTTGCAATTAAATTCATCATATTATCCCAAAACATCCAGTACACTGCGTTAGGCTTTTGCAGTAATATACCATTAAAGTGCAAATAGCACCATATTAGCGGCAAATGCAGACTGTTGGGAGAGTGCAAAGTAGTTCTTTAGCAGACAGTGCACTGAAATTGCAAAGAACAGGGGCCCAGCAGCACCATGGATACAAATAATGCTACGCATTTAGGTGATGTGATAGCACCTTCACTGTCTGCAGCTTTGATGGTGACTGCAAGCTGTTGTTGTCCATAGTTACTGCATGCTGCAGACATGCCCTCTCTGTCCCACCCACTCTTGTGAATACTGCGGGCTCTGCAGATAGTGCAGTGATTTTATGCACTATCTGCTTGTCCCCTTCCTTGGTTTGCAGCTTGTCATGCTGTGAGGGCTTAAGTGCATCAGTGATGCTGAGAGCTATGCTATCAGCAGCTTAACTACTGGCAGGGTCTCCCAAGATGGACAGGTCTCAGCTGAGGTGCCAGACCAAGACAAATAACCCATCTGGGCAGCAGCAGAATGGGACGGTGTTGGTGGCGGAGGATCACATTTCTGTGACAATGGCAACAATACTAGAATTACCTGCACAAAAGAAAGGTCTGGCAATCTACTTCCATATCTTGCCATGGAATCCCATTGAATAGTCACAACAAAACAAATTGCACTATAGTGCTGAATGATGAGACTCCTAGGTTGGAAGGCACTCCACTGGCTACTGAGGAGGAGCTGAAGATTTTTAAGAGTAAAGCCAGCATTTATGATGTTGTTGTATCAAAGCTCTCAGGACATCTGACTGCTGATGTAGCTGCAAATGAAATGGGAGTCAATGATGCATGCAAGGAAATAGAATAGGAAACTATTAGAGAAAGAAGAAGATCGGCTTTCCTAAAGCTACAAGAGTTAAAGAAAAAAAATCCAGCCTTGAATTGGATTGCTACAAGATGATCAAGGATCCATGTCAAATGATGCTGAGAAGATCAAGAAAATGTGGAAGAAATATATAGAATCATTATACCATAAAGATCAAGTGGACCAACAGCCGTTTCAACCTGTACCTTATGATCAGGAACCACTGGTGATGAAAGAAGAAGTCGAAGCAGCATTGAAAGCCTTATCAAAGAACAAAGCACCGGGCATTGATGGCATTCCTATTGAAGTATTACAGCAATTGGATGCAGATGTTATCATACTTACAAGGCTCTGCCAGGAAATTTGGAAGACATCATCATGGCCATCTGACTGGAAAAGATCTGTGTTTATACCAATACTAAAGAAAGGTGATCCAATTGACTGTGGAAATTTTCACACAGTCGCTCTGATCCTACATGCCAGTCATATTCTACTGAAGATTGTTCAGCAGAGACTATAACCATACCTGGAACGAGAACTTCCTGAAGTGCAAGCAGGGTTCAGGAAAGGGCAAGGAATGAGAGACATCATCGTGGATGTGAGATGGATCTTTGAAAAGACAAAAGAATATCAAGAAGATATCAATATGTGTTTTATCTAACTGTTTAAACCATGAGGAACTCTGGGCCACATTAAGAAGCATGGGTATACCAGAACACCTGATTGTTCTCTTGCACAACCTTTATATTGATCAAGAAGCAGCAATTCAAACAGAACAAGGAGAAACAAAATGGTTTAAAATCAGCAAAGGTGCACAAGAAGACTGCATACTTTCCCTCTACCTGTTTAATTTATATGCAGAACAAATCATCAGAGAAGCAGGACTGTATGAAGACAGCAGAGCAGGGGTGGCCCAAGCGGGGTGAGGGGCCATGTGCGGAGACTCATTGCGGGGCCTCATTTGCATAATGAACCTCATTTGCATGCATATTTGCATAATGAGTGTCTGGATAAAGAAAGACTACCAGATTTCTACATTACTATACTCCAGTGCCAACCACCAGGTACATTAGGAAGTACTATAAATACTGCCCATTTAGAACCCATAGTAAACCCACCATATCATAACAGCACTACCAGGACTCAAAGCACCATACTCTAATTATCAAAAGGCATCTCAGTGAATACCAACACATCTCTTACTGGGGAAAGGGAATAAGTGGCACTGTCAAATAGAAACTACATGAACAAAATACCTCGGCTTGGTCACACATGCAGAACATAGACCGTCACCAAACAAAGAACAAGAGATCACAATTTAGAAATCGGAAGACAATAATTAAATTGGGAACCCCTAAAGCCAAACTTGGAATGTACAACAACACTGGAGAAATAAAACTATAAATTAATTTCCTCTTGTACTATACAAAAACGCAAAGACGTTAGCAATACACATTTCCCAGAGCTGACATTTCCAGTTAATAAATTCAAAATAAAAAAGTATTTTTCTACCTTTTGTTGTTTGGGCATTTTATTTTTCAATTGTTCCAGTCATTTTCTTCTGGTTTCTTCTGTCTTCTGCTAATTCTCCATTGTCTGCTGTCCATTTGTCCTTTCTTCTCTCTTCTAGATTTTTTCCATTCTCTCTTCTACATCAGTTTTAATATACTGATCTTTTCCCTTTTGCTCTTTCCTTCATTTCTTTCTTTATTCCTTTATCATCCACTCATATTTCTCCCTTCCATCCTCAATCCCCACTTACTCTGCCAATACCTGTCCACTAGTAGATTTTTCTTCCCTGCCACACAAAATTTCTTTTCCCCCTCCATCCTCATTTCCCCAGTCCCATCCCCTTCTAGTCCTCCTCCAACATCAGCTCCCTTCTATTTCCAGCCCCACTCAGCATCCGCTCCCCTCTAGTGCCATTCTCCCACACCTCCCCCCCCCCCCCGCATCAGCCCATTTCCAGTCCTAGTCTCCCCAATCACATCAGCCCATTTCCAGTCCAAGTTCCCCCACAGCCCATTTCCAGTCTGAGCCCCTCCCCCCATCAGCTCATTTCCAGTCCTATTCCAGCTCCCATCAGCCCATTTCTCGTCCAAGCTCCCCCCATCAGCCCATTTCCAGTCCTATTCCAGCTCCCATCAGCCCATTTCTCGTCCAAGCTCCCCCCATCAGCCCATTTCCAATCCTACCCTCCAAAAGCTCATTTCCAGTCCTAGCCCTCTCCACACTCGGCCCATTTCCAGTCCTAGCCCCCCCCCCCCCACTCAGTCCATTTCCAATCTTAGCCCTCCGCCCCGACTCAGCCCATTTCTAATCTTAGGCCCCCCCAACCCATTTCAAGCCCTAGTCCCCCTCCCCTTCCCAAAGAGCGCCACAGCAGGCTTTAGAGGCCCTGGCTCAGCAATAGCTCCTTACAGCCGCCTTAGTGAAGAGCGTTGTTTTCCTTCGCTTCGGCAGCTGTGTTGTAAAGTAGATCACTGGCGCGCAGAGAGCCGGGACACAGGAAATGTCCTTTGACCTCCAGCAAGCCAGTGATCTACATTACAACACAGCTGCCGAAGTGAAGGAAAACAACGCTCTTCACTTTGGCAGCTGTAAGGAGCTGTTGCTGAGCCTTCCGGAAGCCACAAGCCGCTATAGGGAGGTGAGCCGAACATGTGCAGTATGTTGTTGGCACGGGGCCCCCTGAAGTGCAGGGCCCTGTGCGATCAAAATTCTCGCACAATGGACAGGCCAGCCCTGCAACAGAGGTGTGAAGATTGGTGGAAGACTCATCAACAACCTCCGCTATGCTGATGATATCACATTTCTGGCTGAAAGTGAAGACAATCTGAAACATTTGCTTCTCAAGATGAAGGAACATTGTCTTAAAATGGGCCTGCACCTTAATGTAAAGAAAACAAAGATCCTGGCAACTGGCAAAATCAATAAGTTCATCTTTGATGGAGAAGAAATTAAAATAGTTGAAAATTTTAACCTACTTAAATCAACTATCAATAAAGAAAGGACAAGCAGTCAAGAAATCCGATAATGCATTGTTCTTGGCAGAATGACTATGGAGGCCCTAAACAAGATTATCAAGAGTAGAAAGATTCAACTTGTTCAAGCCATGGTAGTTTTCATAATGTCATATGGATGCGAAAGTTGGTCAGTGAAAAAGATAAACAGGAAGAAAATCAGTGCCTTTGAATTATGGTGCTCACGATGAATACTGTGTATACCATGGACTGCCCGAAAAACAAAGCAGTCAGTACTAGAAGAGATCAAACCTAATCTTTCCTTAGAACCTAAGTTTTCCTTAGAAGCTCAGATGACAAGACTTCGACTTTCGTACTTTGGACACATCATGCAAAGAGAGAGATCTTTAGAGAAAGACATCATGCTTGGCAAGGTAGAAATTCAACGTAAAAGAGGAAGGCCAGCAATGAGACGGATCAATACAATAAAAGCAGCTATGGGTGCCACTCTATCAACAATGAGCCACCTGACTAAAGACTGAGCACAATTTAGGACAACTATCCAGAGGGTTGCCATGAGTCCACACCAACTCGACGACACTTAATAATATCTGCTTTTTCCCTGAGCTCATAATGCGGTCTGATAGTGCGTGCTCTCAGCCACATTAATAGGTAGTGCAGCTTAATAAATATAACCCATAGTGTCTCGCCTAGGTAAAGATTCAGTAAAAACACTGATAGTTCAAGATCAATGAGTTCTTGTTCCCATTTTACATTGCAGATGGCAGCTAAAGACCAAAATGTCCCATCAAGTCTGTCTAGCAAAAACCTTAACCAGAGGTTAACGGACATCTATTTAAGTTTACCTAAAGAATGGATGCATTTTCATTATAAAAGGCAAGGTCTTCATTGTTATACTAGGGTCAGTTTTCAGACTGTCCACATTAAGACAAAGTTCACCCATAGATTTTACCCACAGATTTTGCTCCAAGTTTGAAAAAGTATGCACAGATACAAAATACCTGTGGACTTTGTAACTAAATTTATGTGGGTGCCTCTTCTATGGGAAAAAAAAAAACCCGACATGTAGAGTTGAAAATAAGAGTCCATAAGCCCTATTTGTTAAGCTGCATTATGGCAATATCACACATTTGCCAATTAAGTTAGCTTATAAAGGAGATCAGAGCACTGGAAATCAGGAGGGTTATTTTGGAAAGGCAATCAAGGAGGGTCCAAAGTGATAACACTGACTGACAATCAGGATATGATGGAAATGGAGAGGTTACATTTAGGGAATTTTGACAAGGATTTGAGAGTGGGTAATTTTGACCAAGGTTTGAGAGTGGCAAGTTTGTTGCCATCATAGACTGACCCCTTTAAAAGCTAGCAGACTTGACTTGAGGCTTACTATCTTTGTACTGTTGCAGTTGAGAACCTGTGATATTCCCAGCTGCAACAATGCACACATTTTTACTGTGAGATTCACTAATTTGCAGATTTTGTGCAGTAAAACAGTATAACCATATAATATTTTACTGCGATATTGATCCACAATGCACTTACCCTGGCTTAGAAGTGAGGGTCACGACTGTTATGGAACGCACAGTACTAACCCATTTGGAGAAATTGCCCCAACAGAAACCATATACTTTAAGCGTTTTGAAGGAGAACCAATATTTGTATGGAAATCTCTATTTACTTACATAAGTGGCTTTGGAAACTATCCTTTCTAGATCAGATTGTAAACAATAGTGAAAAATACCATCACTTCTCAGACCCTGTCCAGCCTAATTTATTGACAGTCCACTGAGACTGCCACCAAGGTTCTCAGAAAGTCACCAATATCCAGGATATTCAGGTTTTAATTTGTGCTGGAACAGGGTAGAACAGTCTTCCAGCACTTCTCAAGTCCCCAAAGGAAGTGAAGTCAAGTTCCACTCCAATTGCCAATGAGCTTCCTACTCCTGCGATCGCTGCCTCACTTAGCTCCCAATGAGGCTGTCATCGTCTCCTCTGCTGCTGATGCATATCCATTTTTTCTTCTTCCTGCTGCCTGCAACGCCACTAGACGCATGGCAATGGCATGATAGAGAGAAGGTGCGGGGCTGTCAAGCAAGCATGTGCCACGAAGGCTCTGTCAATCCTGCCCCCTCCGATGAACACGTCCCGTTTCTAAGGGGTCAGGTGGCACGCATAAGCTCAATGACCTCGCGTCTTCTCTCTCTTTAGCTGCTGCCATGTGTCCAAGGAAGCTCAAGTGGCAAGACAGGCAGCAGAGAAAATACACAATTGGTGTGGTGGCAGGCAAGAGGAGGTGCTGGATTGAGTGAGAACAGAAACTTGCTCAGAGGAGAAAGGAGGGGATCTTAGTCACAGTGAGAATGGAAATGCTGGTATGGGAGGCGAAAACAAAAGGAGAAAACATTGGGGGAGAAGAAAGATACTGATTTGGGGGAGGGGGAAGAAAAAGGAGATGCTGGAATAAAAAGAGAGGGCAATGGTGGATAGAGGAGAGATACTGGGAAGGAGGGAATTGAGTGACAGTGGAAATACTGGAAGGGGGGGGGGCGGTAGTAGGAAAGCTGAAGATGCTGGACCGAGGGGAGGGTGTAACAAGACAGGGGATAATGAACATAAGAGGGGGATAGGGACAGACAAAGGGAATGCTGGACATCAAAGGAATAGGGATATAGGGCAGATGCTGAGCATTAGGGGAGGAGTATGAAAAGAGGGGAATGATGATGGGCATTGGAGAGGATAGGGATACAAAGAGGGGAAAGGGGATACTCGATACTGGGAGGATAGGGTGATAGGAAATGCTGACACGGGAGTTGGGGCAGGACAGAGATGCTGGACATAGGAGGGGATACAGACAGAGAGGGAGGATGCTAGATATGAGGGGAAATAAGGAAATAGGGACACAGGAGGAAACTGGACATAGGGAGAGTAGAGAGACCTAGGAGATATGCTGGATGAAAAGGGAGAGAGAAAAGATACTGGACAAATGGTGAGAGAGAGAGAAGATGCTGGACAAAGGATGGGGCACAGAGAGAGAAGTTGCTGGACAAAAGATAGGAGAGGAAGACAGAAGATACTGCTTGAATGGTGGGAGAGAGGAGAGAGCAAAGGACTGGGGAAGTAGAGCGAGAATGGGAGGGCTGAGGGAAAGCTGTAAACTATAGGAAGTTGCAAGAAAAAGAGTGAGATTTGAGACGTGATATCTAAGAGGATCAAGGCAGAAAAATAAGTAGAAGAAAGCTGAAAGGAAAAGATCAATGTCAAAGATAGATGTACAGGCAGAAATAAAGAAGAGAGAAGTAGTAACAGATAGACCGGAGGCTCTGAAAAGACAGAAGACAGAGGAAAGCAGAAAGAAGAGACTGGTACCAACACAACTAGAAAAATAAAATGGCCAGACAACAAGGGTAGAAAATATAATTTTATTTTTAATGTAGCGACTGGAATATGTTGATTTTGAGAATTCATATCTGCTGTCTTTATAGTTTACAGTGTGCAGGGAGATATGCTTTATTGTTCTCTATTTCTCTGGTGTTGCGCTGCATATAGAGTGCAAATTCTTGGGATTTCAATTTAATTTTTGGCTACATATTTCTATTTTAAGTTTGTGGTTACTTATTCTATACTTTGTGAAGGTCTATCTGCATGTGTGGCCAAGGGCAGGTGTTCTCTTACATTAATAAGGCTTCTTCAATTTCCCCTTAGGTGTATTGATGTAATAGGGCCCACAGCACTATTGATGGTGCTGCCTTTTCTTAAATAGGGCCTTATTATGTGACTTGTGTAAGTTAGTGCTGTGATAGTAAGGTAGATTTGCTGTATGGGTCCTCGGTGACTTTTTTGTACTACTTCTCAATATGCCCTGGTAGTTGAAAATGTTTATGTTCCTCTTACTGAGGTTACACCAGATTTATTTATTTTTGTATGGTGAGCTCTCAGGAAATGTCCTATTTCTGCTCATTAAATAAAAAGAAAGATGAAAATAAGGCGATAACATTCAAAGCTAATCTACAAATGTATGAATTTAGTCCAGTGAAAAGGTATCACCTTCTTCCTCAAGTCAGGACAGTATAAGCAGCAGATGATGATATCATATCTGTTGCTCATACCGTCCTTAACTGAGGAAGAAGGTTTTAACCTTTGAAAGCTAGCCTATAATTATATTAAATTAGTCCAATAAAACAGTATCACCTTATTTTCCTTTTTGTTTTTCTTTTTAATTAACTACCATTATAATGGACTAACATGGCTATCACACTACTTTATCCTAGTTCTGCTCTGCACCCATTGTTGTTGAGGGTTCATGGGGATTTCTGTGGATATATGTATGTTGTTTCTTTTTCATTACATTTCTAAGGTATTTGAAATTCTCTTTATTCCCCACCATCACCATGTCTCAAAAATTATCATGCCAGGCAGTGGGCAGGGCGTGTGTATGTTTTGGGTGTGGCATCACTTCCAGCCATGGCCCCACCCACAGCCCTGCCTCCACAGTTCCACTCCCTTTTTCTCTACATACTAAGCCCTGAGGATACTTAATAATATTAAATCCACTCCCCGAGAACATAAGAGCCAATGAAGACATGTGGGACTTCAGGAAAGCTATAAAAACATTCCTCTTTTCAGAACACTATGGCCCAAATCTATGAAACACTTCTCCAGGACATGACCCAAACATTTCTTACACCCAATACTCTGACTCTTCTGACTTGACAAATCTTGTATAGCCCCCACTCACTATGCTCCTTCACACCTCAATGTAATATTACGCTCTATATCATATCTCTTACTTTAACCCTATTATACTGTAATACCTCTAGTATCACTAATGTACCTCTTTTAAATGTAATTCTATGCTCCCTATTAAAACTCTTACTTTAATGCTGTTATACTGTAATACCTATAATAGTACCAATGTACCATGTTTAAGCACCCAAGTTCTTCATCCCCTGTTCAATGTAAAGTTACAGTTGTTTTAATGTAAACTACTTTAAGATAAGGCAGTATAGAAAACTTGTTAAATAAATAAAAATAAATAAAATAAATGAGGAAAGTAGAAATTAAATGGTGCTTTGAATTGCAAAGGACTAACTGATCAGCAGTACAGAATTGCTGGGTCTCAGTCAAGAAACTGCGACAGATAAAAGGCAACAGATAAACTGCATTTGGTTGGCAGCTCTCCAGATCCCATCTAAAAGATTGGACTTACTCACATGTCACTAAGATGATAAGGTTATAGCCATCAATGAACAGAAAACCTTTGTGTTCCCATGTATTGTTAGAGCTGCCAGTAGAGAAGAAATCAGGAATTTTGGACTAAAGCAACAGTGTTCTTCAACTAGTCTTCAAAGCAAGCAACAATGAAAGAGCCAGAGTTATTAACCTGCAAATTCACTAATGTGCTTGTTAGCCATTAAATACAAGAGATCACAGCAAGAGAAAGACAAGCATAAATATTTGGAAAAACAGAAAAGCTAGAAAAGCAGTCAGGAAAACAAAGATACAAAAAGAAGAGGAAATAGCCAATGCAATAAAATGCTGAGACAAGACATTTTTCAGATATGTTAGCAAGAGGAGGAAGTGCAAAAGTGGTATTGCTGGGCTCAAGGGTGAAAGGGAAGAATATGTAGAAGTTGATTAGGATAAAGCGGAATTGCTTAACAAATATTTTTGTTCTGGGTTCACAGATGCAGGGCCAGGAACAGGACCTCAGAAAACACCCACAAATAGGAACAGAAGTGAAGGAGATCTTGAATAATTTTCAAAAGTCTGTGTTCATGAGTAACTAGCTAAACTAAAAGTAGACAAAGCAATGGGACCGGATGGGATACATCCAAGAATACTGAAGGAACTTGGGGATTCTAGTGGTTCCACTGACTGACCTTTTCAATGCTTCTTTACAGTGGAGAGTGGTCCCAGAGGACTGGAGAAAGGCACATGTGGTCCCTTTTACATAAAAGCAGAAGTAAAGATGAGGTTGAGAACTACAGGCTGGTTACTCTTATCTCTGTGATGAGTAAATTAACAGAAATGCTGCTAAAACATAGGAGAATGAAGTTTCTGGAATCCAATGGATTGCAGAATCCAAGGCAGCATGAGTTTACCAGAGACAGGTCTTGTCAGACAAATCTGATTGATTTCTTTGACTGGGTGGCCAGAGAGTTGGACTGAGAGAGAACCCTAGATGTGGTACATTTAGATTTCAGTAAAGCCTTTGACACAATTCCACTTAAGCGACATATAAACAAATTGAGCACTCTAGGGAAGGACCCTAAAGTGATTCACTGGGTTAGAAATCAGTTGAGTGTGAGGTGACAGTGTACAGGTAAATGGAGTACACTCTAAGCAGAAGGATGTTTTCAATGGTGTGTGCAGGGATCTGTCCTTGGTCCAATTCTTTTTAACATCTTTCTTAGTGATATTGCGGAAGGGCTGTTGGGTAAGATTTGTCTCTTTGTGGATGATACCAAATTCTGCAATAGAGTAGACATCCAAGAAGGAGTAGATAACATGAGGAGGGATCTACCTAAGTTTGAAGATTGGTCAAGAATTTGGCAGTTGAGATTTAATGCTAAAAAATGCAGGGTCATGCATTTAGGATGCAAAAATCCAAGGGAGTGGTACAGTGTAGGAGGTGAAGTACTTCGGTCCATGAAAGAAGAGTGGGACCAGGATGCAATTGTTTCTGATGCTCTTAAAGTAGCTAAACAGGTAGAAAAGGTGATGGTGAAAGCCAGATGAATGCATGGGTATATAGGGAAAGGAATGGCCAGCAGAAAAAAGGAGGTGATAGCACCTCTGTATACAGTAAGGTGGTCATTCCAGAACAAGACTTAGCTGGGTAGACGAGAGGGACAATGTATATCACGTGAAAATGTCTAGTACCATATGCTGACACCACGTGGACCTGCACATATATGGCGGAAGCATGTGGGCAGGAAGGGCAGAACGGGGGCATGGCCAGCCATGGAGACTTTAAAGTGTATCCCAGAAAGGGCCATGTACACCCGCAGAGCTAGCCACATATGTCCAAGTCAGACCTGCCAAAACGTGGAATGGCTGGTCGGTGCCTGGAACACAGGGACAACTGAAACCCTGCATGCCGCCCGTGTGAGTGGGCAAAATGGAGCAAAACAGGGCCTCCATAGCTAGCTGGCCAAACATATGGGTTGCTAAGAGGAGACACTCAGATTGCAAGCAGTCAGCCGTGCAAACAGCACTAACTGACCATAGGAACCACCATAGGTCTCTACACATGTGCACATATGTAGAGGGTGACCATAGTGTCTCTGACCATGTCCTTGGGGTGTTTGTACTGTTGCATGCTCCAGTCCTGAGGCCCCTTCCTAGTGACAGCACTCTGACCAGACATATAGCTATGAAGGGGCCTGTCCTGCTTTGCACTGATCCTCACGTGGCAGTAGCATTTCTCAGACATGGTCCCGGCTGCTACTGCCATGTCTGTAGTGCTGTGCTGCACCTGGTGTCACACCGATCACTCTCTACTGGCTTGCATACTAGTTTCCACAGCTGTGTGATGTTTTTGAAGTTGTGACAGGCTGGTTGCTATAATCTACCTTCCATCCACATAGATGTATCATCTGCTGTCATGATCTGTTTGCATCTGTACATCGCTGTTAGTGAGCGCTGCAGCTTCAGAGGCGCACGTTTTACAAGTGGGCATGGCAGTTTATGGGTCTGTTGTGGAGATGGGCAGGATCGCATACATCCCTCTTGTCTTAATAGGGTGAGCACGAGGACGTATACAGCTATTGCCTGTGTAAACCAGTCTCTCGAGCACCATAGTGCTTTGTTCACGCCGCACCGAATACGTCTCTGTCCCCGATTCAGGACCCGCAGTGGCATCTGTCCCCGCGGCTGTGGAATCACATTTCCATTGGGCACATTCTCAGTTTGGACATATCCGTGGGCCAGCCGTGCATATACTGGAATTGACCTCCACGTTTCTAGTGCAATCTCATTTGAAGTATTGTGTGCAGTTCTGGAGACTACACCTTCAAAAGGATATGAACAGGATGCTGGCTACTAAAATGGTTAGTGGTCTTTGTTATAAAGCATATGGGGACAGACAAAGATCTTAATACTGTATGTATGCTTTAGAGGAAAGGCAGATAAGAGGAGATATGAAAGAGATGTTTAAATACCTCTGTGGCATAAATGCACAAGAGGAGAGCTTCTTTTGATTGAAAGTAAGCTCTGTAATAAGGAGATATAGGATAAGGGTGAAAGGGGATAGACTCAGGAGTAGTATGCGGAAATATTTATTTACAGAAAGAGTGGTAGATGCATTGGATAGTTTCCCAGTGAGGGTAGTAGAGACGAGGACAGTATCTGACATCAAGAAAGCATGGGACAAACACAGAAGGTCTCTAAAGGAAAAAAAGGGACTGTAGTAATTGTGCAGACTAGATAGAACTATGACAGCAGAAAAAGACCATATGGCCTATGTTTCTATTAACACATGCTATATTACTGCAGGTGTCAATGGGAGCTAATTACTAAACACTCATTACCAGCGTTAGCGCGTGCTAATGTGGTAGCATACATGAGTAATTCTAACAAAAAATTTGGATATATTTTGGATATGGGAGGACAGAAATAGAAGAGGATGAAAAATGTGTAATATATAAATCATGCGGAGCCCGATTCACATAGGGGCAATGTCTGGGCCTTCAGACGACCTCAAGCAAGATGGGTCCATTTGGACCCGATTCTGGACCGTGGGAACAAAACGTTCCTGCAGTGCACAGAATCGGGCCCATGGATAACCTGGCATGCCCCTGCCACTTGCGGGAATGTCCTCCCCACAGGTGCCCCCGACTCCTGCAGTTTCAGTCCCCCTCTTCCCTGCCACCTGACCCACGGCTGACCTGCTGGGGCCTGGATTGGGTAATGGGGACCCTCCCCCTGGTATTTGATCCTGGCCCCGGGGGGGAACCCCGGGCCCGATTGCTGGGTCGGTACCTCTTATTCCACTTTTGAGATGGAATAAGCAGCATGTCCCCTTTGACCCAGCAAGACGTACAGGGCTGTGACCTTAATCAGCCCTGTACGTCCTGCCAGGCTGGCACGCCCCCGCTCCCGCCCCCTCCCCCTGCCAGCTCTCCCCATCCTGCTGCTCAGGACATATGGGGAGAGCTGGAGGGGAAATCGGGCCCAGACAGCTTGCGGGGTTGCACGTCCCGCAATCCACGTCCCAGAATAGGGCCCATACTGTACTAAGCCTAGAATTTGCTAAATGTATCATCCATATAAGAACTCGTTACTTTTATGACATGTTTATGTATTCAAATATTAAGGGAGTAATTTCATGAACGTTTTTTTATGTGTAAAGCCTGTTTTACATGCAGAAAAGGCATTTTCTAGAATCGGGGCACTAGACGTGTTAAAATTATGTGCACTGAGAACTTGCATGCAGTTTTAAATGGATCACGCATAGGCATTCCTGGGGACATAGTTTTGGTGGAGCGGAGGCAAAGTTGCTACATCTGTGCATATTTTATAAAATATGGGGATACACAATAGAGCAGGCGTAAATTTCTGCATTTGGGTTTGCATGTTTCTGGGGATTGGCTTTGGGTGCCTATTCCACCTTTAGAAAATAGGGATGAAAAAGGCACCTTCTTGAACCTGCCACCTAGTCTCCCCAATATAAAATTACTCCCCACAAGGATAAATTGGTATAGGTTGTTTATGAGGGGAAATGGATAGCCGAAGCTGTCCATTTAAAGCTTTGTTAGTATTTTATAAAAGGCTCGGCAAGCACCGAGGCTTTTATAAATACATAGAGCTAGAGTACTACTGAAGAAGAAAAAGATACATCTGGCATCATGTACTTCAGAAAAACCTACTTACATAGGGAGACTTAAAAAAACAGCATCACTAGTGAATTTACAGTATACATGCAAAGTGATTTTAGAATGGACGACTAAGAATCTGGAACGTCCAGGGCAGAAAGTCAAAAAATCGGGGGGAAGTGGCAGCAGTGAAGGGAGGCACACATAAGTGCCTTCTGGTTCTGGAGGGAGGCCCCCTGCAGATTGCAAGGCCAGGTACGTGCATGTGTGTAGGCTATGGGGCTTGTTTACAAAGCCGCGGTAGTGGTTCGCGATCGCGATCGCAGCCGCGGCCCCATTGAAATCAATGGGGCCGCGGCTCCGATTACGATCGCAAACCGCTACCGCGGCTTTGTAAACAAGCCCCTATGTCACAGATGTGAATATCCTGAATTGCACAACATCAGAACTGGACCCTTGGACATGCCAGCAGGAGTATCATTAAAGAGGACACAGATAATCCACAAGCATTATGGAACCTGTGTGTCTTTTTTGGGAACCTGATGATAGGTACTTGTGACCTGGATTGGCCACTGTTGGAAACAGGATACTGGGCTTGATGGACCTTGGTCTGACCCAGTATGGCATTTCTAATGTTCTTATTTCAGAAGGGGGTGACTATGCTATACGACTCACACATCACATCCTATATTTTAGATATTCTGACATGCAGCCGGAGGCCAGTAATATGTTTGGAGTTTGTATTTACATTGAAGTTTCTTCGGACAGGAAATATTAACTGAGGCAACGTAAGCACATTATGCACGTTCCCCTGCAAGAGTTACATCCATGAAACAAGCACTTTTTTTCACCTTATTCATGGTTAGGAGCAGGTAGGATAGCAATGGTTATCTCATCAACCAGGGCCAGACGTGCTTGTGCCATTCTGAAAACACAGCACAACGTGCCTCTCAAGAACGCAAGCAAACTGTAGAATTTCATAATCTATGCGTGTACATTTGAACAATGCCCATGCTCCACCCAAACTCCGCCCTTGCGCTTGCCCACTGGCAAAGCACACACCATGCATATTTTTATGCAGATCGGTATTTTAGTGGCCATGTATGCGTGTAAATGACCTCTTAAAAATACCGACATCCATACGCATAGTTCGCAACTAAAAATAGATGCCTCGTTATAAAATTACCCCCATACGATCCACTTTTTCACCTTGCGTGTTCTACTGGCGCCACTTACATAAAGAACTGGTGGACTTGAATGTTTACAAAGAACTCAGTAGGGCACCATCCTCTGAGACTCCATCTATTTGAAAAGTGTGGAGGTACTGAATGCCAGACTGAGAGGCAAGCACACTATTCCCTTCAAGCACTCCTCCAAATTCCAGGTCCAGACAAGAACTTAGCAGGAGGTTATGAGTGACTTAAAGAAGGTGTAAAAGTCGAAGGATCAAAGTGCTGCTGAAACTGTGCTAAAATGGCGATATACTTCTATTTGTGCCAATTTACATTTCTAAATCCACTTTTTTATAGGTGTAACTGGCACGCAAAGCTTCAACCTTAAATTGCTGCTTTATCTCATACTGAACATCATTTGTTGAATGCTCCATTTTTCTAACAAGTGTATCTTGATGAGGGTATTTTCTATAACAAGTCTTTTCTTATGGAACAGGCTATCTGGTGAACTGAGAATGACTGAAGATTTTCTGCTTTTTGGGAATGGCTCAAAAACTACTTATTTAAGCAAGCTTTTAAAATCTGAGCCAAGTGATCATTGGTTTCAGTGAACTGTAGGTCTACAGGAGGTGCCATGGTTGTGAGGTCTTTATATTTTATGGGTTGTTTTATGTTATATTGCTATTTTATGGATGAAATTTCATGATTATATTTTGTTATTACGTATGCTGTTTGCAACTCATTTCGATTTTTAGAAAGGCGAGTAATAAATGGAGGCAAATAAATCTTATGTTGTGGTAAAAGTGGAAAAGTAGGAGAAAGCCAGGTTCAGTAATAGATGTTGTTCTTGTCCATTCCAACTATAGTACTTAATGGAAGGGCAGATCACATAGGCCATGTGGTCTTTTTCTGCTGTCATGTTTCTATATTTCAAATAATGGACTATTATTATTTTGCTCTTCGTAGTGGTAAAATGGGGAATATACAGATTCTGGAAGAAACACTGGTAAGACAGCACAGTAGCAATTAAGAGGGTAAATTCATAAAGGACCTGAGCTTGTAGGACAGCATTTCACAGATTCAAGTAGGCTCTTAGAAAATCACCCAATCATGCATATAATACAGGTGAACAGGTACACTGGGGATAATTTTATAAGAGGATGCCTATGAATATTTCAAAAAAATGGACTTATTTTATGCTTATTTTATAAAGGCGTGTATGTGCCTTTATAAAATAGACTCCCAAAACTATGCTAGGTAGCGCCCAAATGCTCTTGCACAGTGTTACACTTGCCCCCTGACAGGCGGACGTATGCGCATGTAGTTTATGAGGGACGATGGTATTATATAATGTGTGCACAAACCTCACAACTCCACAACAGCTCCACCTAAGCACCACCCCCTCAGGAATGCCGATAGGTAAATCACCTAAAGGTTCATGTAGTTATGTCGGCATGCATACTTGTAGGAGCATATGCACCCATGTAATTTTATAAGGGCCATTTTCCACACCTAAAACATGCATTACACATGAAAACTACTCTATAAAATAACCCCTTACCTACTTTTCAGGAACATACTCATAGGTATTCCAAGGGATGGAGGATATGCAGAGTGGGGGCAAGACTGCCACATGCTTTAGGCGTATGCTTCAGCAAATATATTCATATACACCTATTCGTTCCAGCACATACACACACGCAATTATGATTTTACTTTCAGTCACACTGTAAACATTTTTGGTTACTCAAAAAATTTTATATACATATGCAGACTGTAGAATTGCACCTACCTTGGAGCAGGTGTATATGTAGTAACCTAATCCACCTGGGCTAATTTCATAAAGGCCCACTGATGCCTATGTTGCCTCTTTAAAGAAGCTTAACATATACAGTATGTCTATGGCCCTTGTTTGTCTAGACACCCTGTGAAAAAATGACCATCTAAGTGGACCTTGAGGAAACAGGTATACACAATGGGCCTGATTCTATCCTGCACGTACAGACCCTTTGTACATCCGATCTGAGCCGGATGTACAAAGGGGAGCACGATTCTAATCCCGTGGGTCATGAATCAAGTACAGGCACTGCCGAGATAGATCAGTCAGGCATTTAAATGGAGCTGCAGAGCCATGGCTTCCTGTTGCCATGACACCGCGGTTCCATTTAAATGCCATGATGCCGGACGCCAGAAACTAAAGTTTATTCCTCACAGCCCGACCCCCAATCTGGCCTCCTAAGGCCAGGGTCGGGCTGCGGGAAATAAACCCTGGACCCCCAGCCCCTTCCGTGCCCCAGGCTGCGAAAAAAACATGACCAGGGAAGTTATTCCACCTCGGAGGTGGAATAACTTCCCGGCCATATCGCTGGCCCTGGACGTACAGGGACAACATTAGAATCTGTCCTGTATGTCCAGGGCCGGTGACTGCCCACTGTCCACCCACTGTCCACCCCTGGGTCACCTCTTCCCCACCCCCGACTATCTTTCCCCACACAACCGTCAGGGAAGTTAGTCGGGGGCTGCTGCAGGCACAAATAGCGGGGTGTCCACTATTCGTGTCTCAGAATAACCCCCATTAGGGGCAATTTTACACATAAAATGGTATTTTACAGGTGTAAATGGGCTCTTACACAATTAGGTTGCACCTAAAAATGTACACACTGCAAGTCAGCATGTACTTGTACAGCACCTGTGCATGCGAACGGCGTTAAGGCATGGTGTGGGCTAATTTCTGATGTGTGTACATACTTAATACATGCATAAATTGTACTCTAATATTTACACCTGCTTTAAAGTACATCTAACGTTCATGCTTTGAATAAAGGCATTATTGCTGCAAGATATGCACTAGCATTTTATAAAGTCAAATAGAAGCTTATGGAGCCCTTTTACTAAAGTGCACTTGGGTTTAAAAACAAATGCGTGTTTAGTGCTAAAACTAACATGTGGTAGTTGCAACTGATGTGCATTAACTGCCCAGGACACAGCCAATATGTTCCCGGCAGTTTCTCTAATGCGCCGCAGCAGGCACACTATTACTGTAGTTGCACTGAA
Source organism: Ichthyophis bannanicus (assembly GCA_033557465.1). NCBI lineage: Eukaryota > Metazoa > Chordata > Amphibia > Gymnophiona > Ichthyophiidae > Ichthyophis > Ichthyophis bannanicus. The sequence continues at coordinate 639,517,551 of CM066035.1, forward strand.
TGCATCTAGAGGTGGCATTAGACGAACCTGTGCTAACCATACCAGGCACAGGCAGCACGCCGTGTATACCCGTGTGCTAACTGCTCAGTGCTCAGCATGCCCACTCTCTAACCCACCCGAGCAGACATGCGATGTGCTGTGAATGCAGAAATCAGCCCATACTGTCGGTTACAATGGGCTTCAGTGTATGCTTAACACATGCCAGGAATGAAAATTGTGCTCTGCTTAACAGCTAAATATAATCATCTAATCTCACTATGTGGTCATTTTATCCATGTTAAAAAATTTTACATTTTTTTGAGCAGAAGTGGAGAAAGCTATATGCATACATTTATGAGTCAATTTTTAAACTCTGGTCGGAGTTTGAAGCTGCACTCAAATATTCAGTGCCTGCTACTGTCCAGATACCACCTATTAGTGTGGATGACAAAATATTTAATTTTGTTAATTTTTCTATGTCTTCTAGAGCTTCTTTGAGCTTTTTAAACCTTTCTTTTTTGTTCAAGGGGCAATGTCATTAGTGCATGCTACTTTACAATAGGACACACTACAAATAAATAGGATACACTACAAATAAATAGGGCACACTATTGAAGATACAGGAAAAAAATCAAAATGTCAGGACTTTTCCCATTTCTGGTTAAAAATGACATGAATTGATGTCATTTCAAATGAATGTACATCCCTAATACCAACACTGAATATCGGAGTATGCTGCTAACTACTGCAGGTATCCAAATAACAGCAGTATTCAGGGTTGTCAACATGATAGTCACCCATATAATTTACTGTCCTAAGTTACAGTTGTGGTCAACATTATTGGCACCCTTGCAGTTCAACTTAATGTCCAATATCTCCTAAAAATAAGTGGCCAGTGAAATGGCTTTAGACTATATATGCACACATACTTGACGCATAAAAGAATCAAACAAAACAAGAGCAATTAAACAAGGAAATAGTAGGAAATAGTATTAAAAACTGGGGCATTGCCAGGACATGAATATTGGCACCTTTATAAACAATTCAAATCAGTTTGAACAGAAGAACCACATTCCCATTGCAGTAAAATTAGATGGACCTGTGATCAGTACTCACATGGCTTGAATCAACCAATGAATAATGGTTCTAATGTTTAATATGGTCACATTCTCTCCCTGTTCCATTTTCCCACCTGAGACCATCAGAAAAGCCATTATCACCAAACATCAAAGGGGTACAAGGCCATCTCCAAAGACCTTGGGATTCCTGTGTCTAAAGTTCGCAATCTTATTAAAAAGTTTTCTGTTCATGAAACTGTCAAGAACCTCCCAGGATGAGGAGGGAAGAGGAAATTAATCCAAGAAGTCTTTAAAGGTTAATGCAAACTGTTGGAAAAATACCACATACAACAGCCAAAGAGTTTAAGGCTAACATGGAGAAATCTGGAGTGGTGGTTTCATCCCACACTATACATCACGCACTAAACAAAAAAGGACTTCATGGGTGAAGGCCACAGAGGACCCCAGTGCTCAAAGACAAACATAGAAAGGTATGCCCGATCTTTACCCAAACCCACCTTGAGAAACCACAATCCTTCTGGGAAAACGTTCTGTGGACAGATGAAACCAAACTTGAGCTCTTTGGCAATGCAGACCAGCGATACATTTACAGGTGAAGAAATGAAGCTTATAAAGGAAAAAAACATTATTACAGTTAAATATACTGGAGGTTCCATAATGTTGTGGGACTGTTTTGCTGCCTCAGGAACTGGAGGCCTGGATTGTATTAAAGGAATCATGAAGTCAGAGGACTACTACGGTATTTTGGAGTGAAATGTGCTACCTAGTGTCAGAAATCTAGACCTGGGTTGAAGGTCATGGGGCCTCCAGTAGGACAATGACCCAAAACATACATCCAATAGTACAAAAGAATGGTTAAAAAGGAACAAATGGACTGTTTTAAACTGGCCAGAAATGAGTCCTGATCACAATCCAATCGAGAACCTTTGGAAATAGCTGAAATCTGCCATTGGTAAAAGGAATCCTGGAAACATTCGTGAGCTAAAACAAATCACAGTTGAAGAGTGGGAGAAATTACCAACAGACAGATGTACTAAATTTATAGATGGCTACAAGAAACATTTGGAGGGTGTCATCACTGCCAAGGGTTGTGCAACCAAATATTAGTGAAGAGTGCCATTAATCCTGTCCAGGTCATATTTTTTTTTCTCAGAAATTACTACATCTAAGTTGCACAGACATCTTTTTTATTGTATACCTTTGAAAGTACTATTAAAATATTATGATGACATGCAGCTGGAATATGTCCAATTATTTCTCAAGATATTATACACAACATACCTAAAATGCAAGGGTGTCAATAATGTTGATGACAACTTTCTATGTATAATTATTTGGATAGTGGCACTGAAAACCACCACTGTCTGGATAGGTTGGTGCCAAGACCACTGTGGTAACTCTCTGGATTGACCTGGGGTAGTCTGTGATGATTTTCTATGGCCTTACCTAGATAACTGAAAAGCAGTGTCTGGGCCTATTCAGCACCATTTATCAGGTTAGTAGGTACTGCTAAATGGATCCATGGATTTAAATAGTGGGTCCTTAATTAACTGTCTAACATAAAACATAACTGGCTAAGTCTCCATAGAGTGGCTTTTTAAAAATGTAGCTGGTAAAAATACCATCCCATTTCCCCGGACTAGCTGCATAACTCTCCTCCTTCCATGAAGCCTCAGTGATCTTCTTACAACCCCTCCTCTGATCCATAGTCTTTTGGACTAAACCCTCTCCCTCAAGCCAATGTGGTCCTCCCTTCCACCTCACAATCAAACATGGAGTTTTGAGGAGTTATCTTCCAAGAAAATCCTGATGCAACTGTTCTCGTCCATAAGAAGGGCCCAGGAATGATGAATGGATGAATTCCACAGATTAATTCACAACTGAACATGAGCATTCCATGTCCAGGAAAGATCGGATGAGGTTAGTCACCATTCCTTTGGGTTGTGCCTTTGGTGTTGGTGGCAGTCAGGTCTTTGGCATCTTAGAACCCAGAGCTCATGGTGGGGTTCCTGATAACCAAGAAAACTTGGAAAGAAGGTGAGGACCGCAAGCCAACTATGAAGAATCAGACTAGAAGCAAAGCTGTAACTCAGAAAAAATGTTTAATAGGTTGAAGAGGCTTCAGTGGGAAGAATCAGAATTGGAAATGCAGCAAGGAAGCCAAAGCACTAGATGACAGATAAAGTAAAGACCAAACTCTGGCAAAAGCACCACACCCAGACTAGACTTAAATAAGAAATACCACAGGGCCTTCAGGAGGTAGTGGTAGACATTGAGTGGATCAAGGCAGTCTGCCAGCCTAATGGAACCTACTGATACTCACTAACAGGAGGTCACAGATTCATCCAGGCAAGGCTCTCCTGGGAGCTGTTAGCAGAGCTCAAATTGAGCCTATGGGAATCCTCTAACCTCTCCAGAATCTTAACTCGCTATTCTGAAACGTGTTCTCTCTTTACTGGCAGGATGGATTTATTTATTTTATTTATTTAACAGTATTTCTAAACCGCCTTATCTTAATAATCAAGGTGGTATCACAGCAAGCAATCAGGTAAAGTGTGTGTGTTGTACATGCAGTGAGGATAAAACTTAGTTGTGTGAGGGATGTGTTGGGTGCTTGATTTGTTTGAGCTATATACAGGGTGGGCTATTTACAGTGGTGCTAGAATCATATTTTATATATATTCAGTTGTTTGGGAGGATTGGAGTGCTGTTATCCATTCTCTTAGGTTATGTGATGTGACCATAGTGCTCTATGAACAGCATGGTTTTCAGTTGTTTTCTGAAGTCTTTGAGGTCTGGAGTTGCCCTTAGATCGTCCGGTAGATTGTTCCATATTGTTGGAGCAGCCATGGAGAGAGCTCTGTCTGTTGTGTCCTTGCGTGTGTGCTTGTACTCATTTGGGGTGCTGACTCGGTTGCGTGTTTGACTTCTTCTGGGACGTGCGCTGGTTTCCGGTTGTATGAGCAGGTGGAGGCTGTTGGCTGATGTGTGTTCTTTTATCTTAAATAGGTTTATGATAGTCTTGTATCTGATGCGAGCAATGATTGGGAGCCAGTGTAAGTCCTTTAGTGTAGGTGTGATGTGCTCCTGCCTTGCGGCTCCGGATATGATTCGAGCTGCAGTGTTTTGTGCCAGCTGTAGTGGTTTGAGAGCTTGTTTTGGTAGTCCGAGGTATATCGGATTGCAGAAGTCCAGTATTGGGGTTATCAGTGCTTGACAGACTGTACGGAAGTGTTCTGGAGCGAGGAGTGGTTTCAGTCTCCTGATGATTCGCATCCTGTAATATGCTTTTTGGATTGTTTTGTCTATGTGTGGTTTGAGGTTGAGTTTACTGTCCAGAGTAACCCCAAGGTATCTCACCTCCGATCTTATCGGTATCGTGGTGCTTTGTATCTTTATGTTTGGTGGGTGTGTGAAGCTTTGGTTTCGAGTGATGATTAAAGCTTCAGTCTTGTTGTAGTTTATAGCTAGATTGTTGTTTTGGCACCACTTCGCCATTTGGGTCAGGCAGTCTGCTATCTTAGAGAAGTCCGGGTTTTCGATTGATATCGGGGAGTATACCATTATATCGTCTGCGTATATTGTGTATTGGATGTTGTTCTCTTTCATAATGTTGCATATTGGTTGGATGTAGATGTTAAAAAGGAGTGCTGAGAGTGCGGATCCTTGTGGTACTCCTTGTTGGACGTTTATGGGCCGGGAGGTGTCCTGTCCCACCTTGACCTGTAGCTGTCTTTCTGTTAGGTACGAGTGGAACCATTTTAGAGTGGTACCGTGTATACCAGTGTTCTTCAGTCTCTCCAGGAGTATATTGTGATCAACTGTGTCGAACGCTGAGGAGATGTCGATGAAGATCATTATAATTCCATTCCTGATGTCGTCAATTATTCTTATGATGCTGTCGAAGAGGTAGATCAGGAGAGTTTCAACTCCATGGTTGGGACGAAATCCGTGTTGGTTGTCGTCGAGAGTTCCGTGTTCGTCAATGTGTTCCTGAAGTTGTAGTTGAACCATGGATGTGACCTTCCTCTTGCCAGCGCTACCGAACCATTCAGCATAGTTCAGCAGTGCTGGCAGAAAGGAGATCACATCACTCTGGAAGATTATATGGACTGGTAAGTTACTATTCTGAAGATCTGAGGTAGTCTTAGGTGAAGAACTATTATTGGAGGAAGCCTCTGGCATATCTTTTTTGATACAGGGGTGGAATGGAAGGTAGTGCTGGCTTTGGTTGGGGAATAGATTATTCAGTGAATCATGGCTCAGAGGTGGTGAGGGGGAGGGATCCTGCCAGATCTGGGTAGTTGCAGAAGATTATTAGGGCTTCAGGGTAGATGGAGATGGTTGCAATTAGTTCCAGGGGTGGGGGAGGGGCAGTAGTAACGGTATGCTAAGGCGATTGTTCAATAATTTTTCTGTTTCTTTTCATTCAATTTTTCATTTGCTTTAATTTTCTGTTCTTTCACATTATCACGTGCTATTTTGTTTTGCAAACACCAGCATGAAATATCGTATGCTATTTGATTCGGTTCACGCTAATTCACGTTCACGCACAATAAGGCGCCAGTGTAATAAGTTGTGCATTTGACTGGTGTACTCAGATTCACTGCACGGTGTTCTAAGGCACACACTGAAAAAAAAAACTTTTACCCCGATACAGTAAACATTTGGCAGGCAAATTAGCATAGCATTAAAAATACACAGCAACAAATCAAAAGTACCTATAACCCAGTCAAAGAATAAACATCAGCAAAAAAGACCTGGATTTAAAAGTTATGTCCAACTAGTTTACATGAAAGAATCACCAATATATTATCCAAAACCACTTTTTATTTGTCGTAAAGGCCAACCAAGTATAGAGGAAACATACCTCTTACCGTTGTGGCCCGTCCTTTTTAATTAAATAAAAATAAATAAAAAGTGGTTTTGGATAATGTGTTGGTGATTTTTTCATGTAAACTAGTTGGACGTAACTTTTAAATCCAGGTCTTTTTAGCATTAAAAATATACATTGGCAGAAAAAACAGCACACACATTACCAAGGTAACATGGTCAGAAATTATGGGTTCATTGTGCCAAAACAAGTCATCTGATGTGAAATGCCACACTTCACCTCAGATGTCCCTTTGCTCCCATACTGTATCTTTACTCCAGCCTTGAGCCCTTCAGTGTTGGCGGCTGCCAGGACTTAGTTGTTCAGGAACTCAACAAAAAGACTCAGAATAGAAACAAGGCTGGGGCCCAGCAAGAATTTAATCCAGCTTATTATATTGGCCACTACATCAGCACCAGCGTAGCCTAATGTTTCGAAAACTCACTTAATAACCAAGAGACCAGGGTTTGATTCCCACTAGCATGCTTTGTGATCTTGGGCAAGTCACTTAACCCTCCATTCCTTTGGAAGAAAGTCTTGGCCATCTACTTCCAGTTACACTGCCAAGAAAACTGAGGAGGTGCTGGGTCGCCAGGAGTCAGCATCAACTAGAAGGCACATTTTGCATCTATAATAGCATATGCTAAAATGAAACAAAATGCACGTCTCTCATGTTTGGCATTAAGCTGCTCAGCAAGACTCAGCCAGATATATTTCATTACTGATTTCACATGCTATTGTTCGTACTCAGGCACCACAGTTTAAATCGCTGGAAAAGTATTGTTTTACTGCATCTTAGTAAACAGATCCCTCACTTGACAGAGAGAAAATCTTTGGCCAGCTAGGTTTTGATTAAAGATTTCCTAAACTTAAGTGGACAAATCTAGCCAGTTAAGTCAGGTCCTAGATGGTGCCTGAAAATATGCCCCTAAATGTAACATCTGCTGTTGAGGCCTGATTTCCAAAATCAGCAATCAGTTATGATTTTTGCAAACACTGCGGTACTGGTATATTTAACACATTGGGGCCATATTCAAAAAGATTAACATGGCTATTAGACTTGCAGACTGCATTAATCGCGGTGGGCAAGATATTCAGCGGTGCATAAATGGTTTATGTTGCTGAATATCCTCTTCCAAATGCTTAATATCAGGGCCTTACAGAGTGGCGCTTGTTTTAACCGGTCAACGGCAATATTTAGCTACAAGCCGCTTAGCTTTAGCCAGAATAGCTAACAGGTCAGCAGCTGAATATCCTAGCTGCCCAGTTAGCTAACACTATGCAGGCTCACCAAATATTCAATGACAGTGGCTGGATCTGACGCTGGCATTGAATATCTGGGTCAGAATTGAAGCAACGGTGGCCAGCTGCTTTACTCAGACTGACTGCTGCCACTGAAAATGCCCCCCCATGATACCTCTATTTGGAAATTGCTGCCTGGCAATCTGTGCATTAAAATGACTTTTGTAAAACTTGAATATGTCAAAGTATAGTATATAAGGAGGTCATTTTAGAAGTTTAGGAGGGATTTGTGTGTGTACATGAACACATCCTTGTAAATAGAGATTTAGAACATCCACTGCTTATGGTGTTATCCACAGCACACACAAGTTCTCGATATGATGTGGGTGTGGTGTGGCAGACTTTTAAAATATGTGTGCCTTTCCCGATTTACAAAGGGAATACACATATATTACAAAAAACGTTCCCCATCTGCATTCACATCTCCTCTGAATCACATTTCAGTGTCAGCTAACTGTTCATTTGGACTTGGGATTCAAGAGCTGAGCAAGAGGGAAATTCTGCTTATTTCTGTGGTCATAAAACCCACCTCAAATAGCAAACAGGCTTATTCTGTCCTGGATGTCGAGCCCATCTGTATGTCCGGTCTGAACCAGACGTACAGAGGGGATCACGATTCTGATCCTGTGGGGAACGTCTAGCCCCGCAAGATCAGAATCGCGAACAGTCCTGCACATGCAAGTCTGTCTCCGGCTAACTCTATCAAGGATCTTCAGTGGAGCCACGGTGCCATGGCGTCATGTTGCCATGGCACTGCAACTCCATTGAAGAGCCACGATGCTGGCCGCTGAAAATTAAAGCTAATTCCCTGCAGCCCAACCCCTGATCTGGCCTCCTAAGTTCAGGGTCGGGCTGCGGAGAATGTCCTACAGCCCCCACCCCCCCGCCCCATCTATGCCCCGGCTTTTAAAAAATGACATGCCCAGGGACGTTATTCCACATTAGAATCGGCCCTGTACATTCAGGGCAGGCGATCGCCCAGACTCCGCCCCTGAGCCGCCCCTTCCCCGCCCCATCTAACTTCCCCGCACAATCGGCGGGGAAGTCGGCCACAGCCAGAGAAGGCATGAATAGCGGGGATGGACACTCGTTGGGACGTCCATTCCAACTATTCGTGGCACAGAATTGGGCCCATAATATTTGAGTTTTAGAGCTCAGCTCCTTAATTGGCTTTTCTTGTGCATGCAGTTTTAAAAAATCTGGCAGCCCATGGGAAGTCACTCCTTTTTTACATATGTTTTTCTGTGAAAATGGATGTTCCTTCTGCCCGCACTGGCAAATGTGCGTGTCGTCTTCCCGCACATCCTCATATATATTTTACAAAAGGCTCGGTGTTCAGCAAGCTGTTTGTTAAATAACTGGGACATTTCAAATGTCCTGACCTGAATGTCCTTTTTCTAACCTAGACATCCTATAGGGCCTTCATGTCTTCATAAGAAAGGGAGCTCTACTTATCACCAATAGGATATAGGTCATATTGAGTTTGTGTAGCCTTAAAATAAATACCAGCTGCTCATAGAATGAGCAAGAAACAGTTGTGGAGCGGACACAGTCAGAAAGGTATGCCTGTAAGTTCTTTAACGTTCTACTTGTTTAAATAATCAAGAAGGAGAGAAAGTCGATGTGAAGGGATTTCTAAGAAAGGCAGTTAGGGCCAGTTTTATTCCTCTGAGAAGTCTCTAGACAGCTGATGTGTAAGCACTATGTCAGAAAACATTGCTAACAGAGCTACCCTTAAAGTAGAAAAGGGGTCAATCTCCCGCATGCATCTCTGGCACCTCTAGCGTTGGCCAAGACCTTTGCTGAAACTCTATCTTCCCTCATATTAAAACTATATACAACTATAGCATTTTTTGAAGAAATCACCTTACGAAGAAGGGAAAAGTCCTCTTGACAAAGAAATATATGTTCACTTTTAACTAGGCAGGCATTATTGAGCTTGTGTAAAACGTGTGTCCTATGGACTTTGCTATGATGGATGTTGGAGAAATGCATAATTAACAATGAAAAAAAAGGCTTTTAAAGCCTGTTTACTTCGGTGACTACTGTGAAACAAATGTTTCTTTCTCCTTGCATCGCCCACCCACAGGAAAGGAAAAGAACAAAGATGGCTCTGTCAGGCCTCTCAGTACCAGAAAACGCCTTGAGAGGCCTGAATGTATTAGAGCCCTGCTGAGCTCATTCAACTTCACATAACACTCATACACACCGTACAGCTAATTACATGTCAGATTAGCGATTTCGTTATTACTACACTACCACTAATTAAAATTGCATTGAGCATTTTTCAAGTAGTTCTATGTATTTGTATAGTTTTGTAAGTCTTTCTACTACTAAAAAACATGGGGTATTAATATTTAAGGAAAAGACCTACTAATGAAGTGAAAATTCATTTCCAAGGTTATATGTTTATTCATTTTAGGACCATTTTCTTCTTTTTGCAATAACTTTTACAATTTTTTTTTACTGCAGTCTTTCACTGTAATACGAGATTTATAGTATACAAATTCATCAATTGATTTCAATCTTGATATCATTACAGGTTTATCACACTGAAGCAAAGGATGGGAACTGTAGCTTTTTAATCAGGATGCATTCTTTTTTTGTCTGTTGGAAGAAACAAAGAGAACACGGTACGTTTTAAAAGATTTGATTAATGGGGCAGGAAAAATGAAGTTTTTGCAATAAAACTATTTTTTTTAAATCAGACTTTTTATTTTTTATTTTTCCCTTATGATTTTAATTTAATGGCTCATGTTTTCATTACTGCAGAGGCTGTACACTTTAGCTTGCAATTATGTCCCATCTGTGAAGCACTGTGTTATTATAGTTTATTCTAGTAGCTTTTCAATCACTTTTGAGTTGTGCTTTACAAGTATTCTTGCAGCAGGTGGGCTTACTGGCATGGGACCAAAAATACACAAAGCGCAAAGCTGGAGTTTAATGGCTGCCATATGCATGTGGCACAGAGCGCCAGCCTTCCCCCATATGCTGCTTAGCAGCCTCTTCAGCCTGCCAGTCACTCTTCTTACTGACTACAGGCTCTAAGTAGTTTTCTGCCAGGGAAAAATATACCAAGGCAGCAAATTTCTCCAGTGCACCATCCTTATTACTGAGACAACCCTGTCATTAGCAAAAGCACAATGAACCTGATCTGGAGATGCATACCAATTAGGTTGCATGGAGCAGTTTTGCTTCTTATCTCTATGGAAACTCGGCCTCCCTAGCTGCAGTGGACAATAAGTGATGTTTCATCCACCCATATGTCACCTAGTTAACACTGTACACTTTTCTGTGAACCACAGAGAAAATAAATATCTATATAGATGTATATATCTGTCACCTCTGAAGAACCTACAGTAAAGAAACTGAAGAAATAAATTAGTGAAGTGGCAGAAATTTTCTGCCCTCAGTGTTGCTTATTTCTGCCAAAAATTCTATTTGTGGAAGGATGAAAGTGCAAGGAATTGGGCTGCTATGTACAATGGCACTGTGTGATCAAGAGTGCAAGTGATTCGGTGAAAATGGCATGGTTTATGCTGGACTTCAACGTAAGAACTGCATCGCTTAACTGTATAAGTTGTAAGTTGAACCGTGAGCTAATGTCCCAAACAGTAATCTCACGATTCCTGTGCATGTGTGTGAGAATGTAAGACATATTCAAAAAGCAGCTTATGTGCCATTTGCTAAAAACGCTTTTGTGATCTGTAAATAAACATTGCAGCACTGTTCTGTGGGTTTAATTTTCCTTCTGTTGCCTTTTTATGAGGGTTTTTTTTTCCACGAACTAGATTCTGACAAATTGCAGCAACCATAACAACACTGAATAACACTGTCTTTCCGGTAATATTCATGCAAGACAGTAACTGAGATTGACTGACACAGTTTGCATGTCTCAGATGAATAAAATGCCTCCATTAAATATTTTAAAAACCATCAGTGCTTTATTTTAAGAAATATCTTTTGTTTTCTTCTCTCCATACATTTTTAATTGAAAGTCGGACTATTAAAAAGCCCTACTTTTGCAATCTAATGCACTGAAACTTTTATTCACGTTCTTTTTCAATTCTGAAATAGTTGTAGGAATAAAGAGGATAAACAGCATGGTTATTCTAATTGTTATTTTTTAGCCCTCTAATTTGCAAAAACCAAAAGTACGTTAAAAACTGTGTGCATGAATGAATCCACACAGAAGAGAGCTGAGTATTTATCAAACATGAGCCAACAGCAAATACCATTTCTGTAGCCATCTAGAAAAAGCTATGAGCAGATGTGTGCCTATATGTATCCATAGATATAGATAGTCTGCTTTTCCAATATTTTTTCACAGCAAAGGATAATGGGGAATATTATTATTATAGGTGAATGACAGAATAATAGTATTCGATCATTTCAACGATTTAGGCCTTTTGGCAGGCTAAAGGTCAGAGAAATCCCTTAGTATAAAAAACTGCTATAAATAAGATGCTTGGTATAAGCCTTGACTCTTAAAACAAACAGGAGTCCAATTCTGCAATAAGCAACCCTGTTTATAACACATTTTGGCTCCAAGCCTATCTACTATAAGGGCAGCTGTTAGAAGAAATGTTCCTTTGACTGAAATGAACTGATTTTTTAAAAAAAAAAAAATCTTTAAGAGTAAAATGAAACAATAATGGCAGTCACATTCATCTTGGGTTGGGTTGTATGAAATTAAGCATCTTTTGCAGGCAAGCAGTTTAGCGGCAATGACTCAGGACGATGAATATTAAAGAGGTTCCCAAGAAGCATTTGCAGCACACAATGCGCTGGAGGCTGGTAAGATCCCCTGGACCCTGTTGCTTATAGAATATCCATTTATGTTATGAAAGCAATTCCGGTTCTGTGAAAAATTCCAAGACTTCTGGTGGGAGAACTGCCGAATGGAAGGGTTCTTTCCTTTGAGGGATACCAGCACTGTTTGATTTTTTTTTTTTAAGTTTAACTCCTCCTTTGAACAGTTTCTTTAGAAAAAAAAATATAATTGCTAGAGTCTCAAGTCTCTTAAAGGAATAAGAGGGGGAAAGATCTGAAAGGATCTGCGGGAAGGCACTGCTCTTTTAATTAACAGTCCAGGCCTTGTAGAACTGTGAAAAAAAGAAATACAGTAGGGAATCTAAGCCAAAGTGCCTCTGCTAGCGAACATGTCTTTACCCAAGCATCTACTGCCAAGAAAACACTGAACTTTTCAGCGAAATCTGTGTTTCTTTCTGGGTAGTGCGGATAATTAGGAGGCCTACACCACAATCCCTTCCATTCTCATAGGAAAGAAACCATGGAATAATCTCCATAGGTTACCTTGTCTGCAAATGTAATGGTGCAAGAGGGAAAGAGGAAAGGAGAAAGGGAAGGCGTTGGTTAATTTTCTCATGACACTCAAGTCCTTTTCGCTTTAGGACAGGGAAGTCAATGCACATGTCTGATTCTTGTTTAAGAATCCTATTGCTATGGTTCAAACTCAAGCTACAGATGTGAAGGACAGAAAACATGAGTCTTCTAGGCAGTTTTCTTGGTTTTCAACAAATAGTATAAATTCCATTGACAAATGACTTCTCAGTTCAAACCACAGAAAAAAAAAAATTGTGACCACAACCACACTATCTGATACTTTAAAAAACTAGCATTCATATTTTTTCTTAACTCAAAAAAGAATTTGCAAGGCTTTATGAAAAAATTCAACTTCAAAATACCAGTTTGTTATTATCTTAAACAATAAGATCAGACTAACAAATAATGCAAGCATTTATGTAGTATTTATATAGCTATAAAAAATGAATTCGCTTGCTAAACACAGTTTCAGAATGCTGTGAACAAATCAAAAATATAAACAATATACAGCAATACTCAGCTGCTATGAGTTCAACATTTTACTGTCATACTTTTCATACTTTTTAAGCAGATCCCTGCCATTCCCTTAAGCCCCATAAAGGCAGCCTTGTTTGGAATGACATTACAAATAACTAACGATGTGCAAATGAAAGAAAAATTCAACTAGGTTTTTTTTTCAATAATTTTTCCCAGTTTTTGTATTTTTCCTGTTAGTCTCACATATTTAATAGGGAATTTTTAATGCATGCTAAATTGATTAAATATGCACTAACCAATGAATTAAGCTGAGCTATGTTGATCAGTGCATGTTAAATCAATTTAACACATGCTTAGATTAGGAGTGAGAAAAAACTATGGGGGATTAAAGAGAATAGCACCCCTTAATCCCTCCTGTAAAAGGTTGGCCAAAATGCACACTTTTTAAAGATCAACAAATGCCAGGGAGCAGGTGTAAATCATGGCAAGCACAGTTTTACCCATTCACGTGTAGTCCTTATATGAAACAGGTATATATACACATGTAGAGTTTTGACCCGTCCTGGCCATTCCCAAACCATGCTTCCCAACATACCCCTTTGAAACTTCCACATTAGCAAGAGAATCAATGTGTAAACTTGGTTCTTTCTGAAGTGGATATTTACACCTGGATGCATATGAACAAATACACATCCCTACAAATGATTTCATATAAAAGAAGCTATTTTTGAAGCCTTATTTATCATTCATATGTTTATAATCAGGCATATACATGTGTAAATGTCCATTTCAGAAAGGACCCAGTTTACACGTTGATTCTCTTACTATGTGGAAGTTTCAAAGGTGCAAGTCGGGAAACATGGTTTGGGAATGGTCAAGACAGGTCAAATGTCTACCGGAGTATTCCCGTTTCAGATAAGGACTACAAGTAAATGGGCAAAACTGTGCATGCCATGATTTACACCTACTCCCTGGCATGTGCTGGTTTATAAAAAGTGTGTGTTTTGGCCAGCCCTTTACAGGAGGGATTAAGGGGGCTATCCTCTTTAATCCCCCACAGTTTTTTTTCTCACTCCTAATCTAAGGGGCATGTTTACTCCAGGTTAACATGAATTTATGAAGTTAACACACGATAAGTGCCATTGTATCCATCGAAATAAAAAGGCTGTGAGTACCTAATGCACATTCATTTCAAGCCCCTAAGATTAAAAAAGTACCTTTTGTAGTTAATTAGTTTGCAAAATGGTCAGACTACTCATGTAAGTACAAGCCAACACTTACACATGGAAATTAGTATTTCACAGCTTCCACATGTACTGTAAGTATTGAGTTACCACTGTTGATTTTTCCAACATATAGTTTTGTAGAATGACTCCCCTGGTTCCACACAGTGCATCGCAATAGTCAATGCGAGAGATAATCAAGATATAGGTGACCGTTAAACTATCCTTCCTACTAATATAATGCTGTGGTCTCCTGGGATGCCACAATGTACTAAAAGCTTCTTGCACAACCCCACAATATGAATTTCCAGCTGTAATCAATCATCTATCTTGATACCTAAGATGTGATTTGCATTCTTGGGGTCCAAATGCAGCCCCTCTACCTCAGGGTACACAGTCAACTCATACTCTCTCCTCCTGCACTTTAGCAATTCACATTTCTTCCGACCAACCAAGTATTCGGTGCTAAGACATCCCTCACTGGATCTGTACTTAAAGCCCTTATATGAGCAAGGATCTGATCCAATGAGGTTATATAAATGTTAAACTCCTCCTCCAACAGCAATGATCCTTGTGAAATCCCATCCAGTACTGGCCGGCAGCTGCCAACTGCCCTTTCCAAAGGAGCCTCTGGTGATGATCCATCAGAAAAAATGAATCCAGGTCAGGGTCATAGCATGTATCCCAAGTGCTTTTCAGTAATAATCTTTTCTAAAATAGGTCTTAAAATGTCATCCAGTGGGTTCAGGCAGTTTTTATGATGCCATCGGTGGCCTGAGGGTCAATATAAACCAAGAAAACCTAGCACATGTGGACTAGTTTCTGATTTTCTTTCTAATATGGCTGTTCACAATGTCTGGAGGATTTCCAGGGAAGCAGGATAGACAATTTGGAAAAAGGGCAACTTAATGGTAATTTTTAATTGACACAGTATGGCCCTGATTCTATGAGGCAGATATTCTGCCTGCCGCCCCCCCTGCGTACACAGAGCCACTGCATGCTGTGGGGGATGAGGGCAGCATGGGGGCAAGAGTGGGTGGGCATGAGCGGGATCAACCCCCATACTTACAGGGCCAATTCTGGTGACAGCCCTATATGTCCAGGGACCACGGGGGGGGGGGGGAAGGGGGAATTACCCTGCTTATTCCACCTCTGAAGCACCCCCCCCCATCCTGCCCAGCAGCCACCCTGGAGATCAGCAGCCCCCTCCCCTGGAGCAACAGGAAGGCCAAGGTAGGTCCCACTACCCGATCTTGGCAATGGCTGCCCCCACTGGGTCGGGCAGTGGGGAATTGGGGTCCAGGCAGGCATTGGGCAGGTAGTGCCCATGGGGAGGACATCCCTGCAGCAATGCTGGGGCAGCCACACCATCTCCCAGTGCCCGATCCTGCACCTGCGGGAGTGTCTTGCTCCCGCGGTGCAGAATCAGGTGCAGATGGCCCCATTTTGGTTGAGGTCATCCAGGCGGCCCGGACGTGCCCCATAGTGAATCGGGCTCCACATGTATTACTACTTTTTAGGTATTTTTAAAGTACTACCAAGTACACAGTAGATATAATAGTTCATTGATCATAACGGGACATATTTATTAAAGTGCACTGAGGTTCAGTATCTTAAAGTACGTTAAGAAGCAAAAAATAATATAGGATGTGAAAGAGACCCCCACTAACTCCTGGGGGTTCCCCTGCAATTACGTAGGTGAGAAACACCTCAAGATACTAAAACGGCAATCGCAATTAACACGGGTGTATCCACGCTAACTGCAACAGTGACAACATGCACTGTTCACCTCTGCACTAACTGCAGTGTGCAGTCAATGCCTACCTTTCTCCCCTAACCTGCCCAGTCCCACCCCATTAGGCGCTAAGCCAGTGCTTTTCAAACTTTTATCCTGTAGGACTCCATTTTAATAACTGAAAATTCCCATGACCACAGATAATGATAAAATCAAAATAGCAGGTCTGCAGCCTCCTTCCCCCCCCCCCCCCCCACTCATCTAAAGCAGGAAGGCGCAGTAACAGTAATGGCAACAGCAGCAGCATCAGTCAGCACAGGGTCCCTTGTGTCAGTGTGTGCTTACAGACCCCAGAATTCAGCATGGGCTTGCAGCCTAAAAGGAGGGGGACAAGGGCCTATAAATGTTCACTGGCTCACAGGCGACATGCTGACTGGTGACTGCCAATACTCGGCATAGGCCACAGCAAACGTCCACAGAGAAGGGGAAATGGCCATGTTTCTGTGACCCCTATCCAGTGGTGATGTGACCCCCATTTGGAGTCCTGACCACAAGTTTTGGAACCACTGCACTAAGCAGTTAGCAGATTTTTACCACGCTGACTGCTTTATTATATTAATGCCAGTTGCCCTGGTGTCATGTTAATTGCTTAGTGCGCACTTTTTTTTTAAAGTGCCAGCAAGTGATTGTTGACTCCTGGTGACCCAGTAGCCCCTGGGGTTTCTTGGCAAGGTATGACCAGAAGTAGATTGCCAGACCTTTTTTTCCAAGGCACTGGAGAGTAATGTGACTTGTCCAGTGCCACAAGGAGTGCCAATGGGAATCAAATCCAGATCTCTTGGATTGTAGACTGTAGCTTACCCCAATGTGATTTTTTAATATAAGCAGTATTGTATTCCATTTTTTTTCCAACAGCCACCCAAATGTTTTATATTATTTCCTCCTTTCCCCTACATTATCACTTTTTATATTATATTATGGAAAAAGTTAAGAAATTCAGATATTAACATTATCTTCTGAATATTCTAGTTAGTATTTACACTCTCCAATTCCTCATGTAAGCATGTAGGGTCTTATTAACTAAAATGTGCTTCAATTGGCCAATAAAACATATTAACAACCAATTTTAATGTGTGCTAAGTTAGAAGAAATAATACCTCACAGAGTAACATATAGGTATTACTAACAGCAGTTATATTGGTCCCAATGGGGGAAGATGTCTGCTTTCTGATATCAACGTTTCTTTAACAGCAGTCCCGAAGAACAAACATCGAAGGGCCTCTGTGGCATCCTGCCTTCCCCTTCCTCTAGTTGGTGTCCCCCACTTGCTTATCTCTTCCAATGATGCCATTGAAAAGATGGAGCGGGAT
Organism: Ichthyophis bannanicus; assembly: GCA_033557465.1. Taxonomy (NCBI): domain Eukaryota; kingdom Metazoa; phylum Chordata; class Amphibia; order Gymnophiona; family Ichthyophiidae; genus Ichthyophis; species Ichthyophis bannanicus. The sequence continues at coordinate 639,534,935 of CM066035.1, forward strand.
GGAGCACTTCCTTCTTACCCTGCTGCTGCTGAGAAGCACAATGGCAGCAGAAAACCCATGGTCTTCCTTTGCCCTAGGCTATTCGAACATGCCAAAGTGCTTTAAAGTAGGAAGGAGTCAGCATGCATTATAGCAGAAGTTAACATTAACACACGTTAGTAAATAGACCGTCAATGACAGTCAAATGCAACCAAGTTGACTTGTGGAATTACTTTTAGATTATCCTAACTGAAGTAACGTCAAGAAAAGAACATTGGCATTGTATTACAAGCAATGAAACTAATGCTAGTAGTCTTTACTTACAATTAAGCATTTATTTATTTTTAGTGCCATCAAGTCAGTACTGGCTCATAGCAACCCAGCTACTTCTGGGTTTTCTTGACAATGTATCACTGGAAGTAGATTGCCAGCCTTTTCTTCTGAGACAATGCAGGGTAAAGTGACTTGCCCAAGGTCACAAGGAGTGCCAGTGGGAATTGAACCCTTGATCTTCTGGGTACTAGGCAGTTGCTCTAACCACTAGGCTACTCCTCCACTCATTTATTTATTTGTTTAACAGGTTTTTTATACCACTTTTATCATTTTAGTCAGAACAGTTTACATTGTAACAAACTTGATAATGTACATTAAATAGGGACATTGACAACGTGGATTCTTCTGAGGCAATGGAGAGTTAAGTGACTTGCCCCAGGCTACAAAGAGGGCTAGCAGAAATTGAACCCTGGTCCCTTGGGTCCCAAACCAGTGCGCCAACCATTTTGCTATTCCTCCACTCTATTTTGGATCACAATTTCATGCCTTATATTCAAGCTTCTTCAAATTAAAGTAGATTGTCTTCAAAATGCAAGGAAATATTTTATGAAAACAATACTTTGGATGTCATTTTAAAAACCTTGTGCAGCAACTTTATAAGTATATAGGACCAGTTACACATGTAGATTGCAGATATGCAAAATTGTCGATTTTAGAACGCTGTTTACATAAATAGAATTGCCATAAGATGCACGGACTCAAAGGGCGTATGTTCTTGGCATTCTAAAATATGCATGTATCTACCATTTTATAATGGGAATACATATATATTCTAAAAAGAAGTTCCCTGTCAACATTACACTTGCTTGGAGCCATGCATAGGTTTTAGACATGGGATCTCCACTAGTGATTGACAGGACAACTGCACCTACCTCTGTGGTATCTAACATCACTTCTACAATTCAGAATAGTTATTTCACTCAGCAACTTCATTGGCTGCAATTGTGCTTGTAGGTTTGTAAAATCTGGCACTTATACTTGTATTTGCCACCCACTTACCTGTGTATGTTGCAAGATTGGCACTACACATGTAGAAGGTAATTTTATTTATTATTTATTCTTAGAATTTGTTATACCACACTTAAAACAACAAGGACAGCAGGGCAGTTTACAACACAGAATAAAAAAAAATCCATAGAAAAGTTAGAAGGTCGAAGGAAGGTCAGTTGAGATAGAAATCAGGAGAGATAAGAAGGGAGCCATAGGTGGAGCTCATCTACTGACTCTGAGAGGCCTTGTGAAGAATGGTTTCAGCCCTACATCACAAGGCCTTGCCCAAAAACCAGTTCAAACAGGCTTTTAATGGGGGTTTTTTGGATATATGGAAAGAAATTTCTTGGTAATGATGTAAGGGCGTGGAGTTCCCTAGGCAAGGGCCTGGGAGCCAAAGTCATTATGACGAAAAAATTCCAAGTGAAGGCAAGATGGTGGGGAGATTGTGGTATGTGAGAACTGGAGAGAAAGGGAGGAAGTGTAGGGAGTAATTAAACTTGAACGATAAGGGAGAGGAGTCCTCAGAGAAGGCACAATAAGTAAGTATAACAATCTGTGTAGAGACAGGATGCCAGTGATGCTGTATCAAATCATTGGGCAACCAAAACGCATCTATCTAAAACCTATTTTATAAAGAAAAGTGAGTGCCTAATTTTCTTTCTAAAATAGAAGTGTAAGTGTCCAAAAACATGCATTAAAATCTAGGCCTGAGTACCTATACCAACTCTAGGAATAACATAAATGCCCGCATCTAGATTTCTAAAGAATGCCCATAAGTAAGAGTATATTATAACTTACATATATAAATGTGTTCTATGTCCACACTCCACCCCTGTGCATGCCCACACCAAAAGTACACATTGTGGGCCTAACATGCATACTTACAAAACAGCGACTAGCTAAAGTGCACAAATAAAGGCCGTTACACATGTTTAAGCCATTGAAAATACATGACTTACACATGTTGATGGTTTGTAACTTTATACAGCTCCTTATAAAATTATTAATTTTCCTTATTTTCGAATGCTCACATGTGTAAAGCCTCAAGTCATGAACACTCTTTTTGAATGTGTTTCTTTGTCAAATGGATGTTGGCACTGGACAGCAAACATTTGTGTATTTATTTTATTTATTTGTTTTCACAAACTTGATATACATGCTTTCTCATATCATGCAGGGTGAGTTAGAATAATACAACCTACCACTAACACATTTAAACTTTATATCCCTCCATTTCCACGAGCAAACAACCAAGCTTTATGAAAACAATACGAAACAGTCAAATAAGACTCTTCCTTACGAATAGGCCAGGAAAGCATATTCCAAAGGCTAGAACCCTTAACAGAAAAAGACCACAGACAAGTACACTGCAGTTGAAACCTGAAGGTACCATAAGAAATGCCTGCTGGGAATAACGCAAACATCTACTGGGGACATAGAAAGATAGATAAGATTTCAAATAAGTTGGGCCATCACAATATAAAGCCCGATAAACTAGACACATTTTAAACTGAATACGAGCCTCCACAAGCAACCAATGAAGAACCGACAAAATAGGAGTTATATAGTCCTGCGCATTCTTAAAAATCAAAAGCCAGGCAGCCGTATTCTGTACCAGTTGCAACCTGTTGAGTTGTTACTTTGGAAGCCTAGTAAAAATGGCATTACAATAATCTGATCAGGTTGTTATAAAAGTATGTACCAGTGTAGTGAGATCAATGTGACTTCAACAATGGGCGCAATTGACGAAGCAACCACAAATTAGCAAAGGCAGCCTGGACCACTGATGAGATCTGAGCATGAAAAGATAATCCCTCATCAAATTCTACACCCAAATTCTATACTATTTGCTGTCAAGTCAACTGAATACTCCCAATATCTAGTTGTTGTTGTTATTAAGTGCCGTCGAGTCAGAGTCGACTCATGGCGACCCTCTGGATAGCTATCCTAAATTGTGTTCGATCTTCAGTCAGGCGGCTCATTGTTGACAGACTAGTACCCATAGCTGCTGTTATTGTATCGATCCATCTCATTGCTGGTCTTCCTCTTTTGCGTTGACCTTCTATCTTGCCAAGCATGATGTCTTTCTCTAATGATCTCTCTCTCCGCATGATGTGTCCAAAGTATGAAAGTCGAAGTCTTGTCATCTGAGCTTCTAAAGAAAGCTTAGGTTTGATCTCCTCTAGTACAGACTGGTTTGTTCTTCGGGCAGTCCATGGTATACACAGTATTCGCCGCCAGCACCATAATTCAAAGGCATCAATTTTCTTCCTGTCTATCTTTTTCACTGTCCAGCTTTCACATCCATATGATGTTATTGAAAATACCATGGCTTGACCAAGTCGAATCTTTGTATGGAGAGAGACATCTCTGCTCTTGAGAATCTTATCTAGGTCTTTCATAGCCATTCTGCCAAGAGCAATGCGTCGTCTGATTTCTTGACTGCTTGTTGCTTCTTTATTGATAGTTGATCCAAGTAGGTTAAAGTTATTCACAATTTCAATTTCTTCTCCTTCGACGATGAACCTGTTGATTATGCCAGTTGTCATGATCTTTGCCTTCTTTACATTAAAGGTGCAGGCCCATTTTGAGACTATGTTCTTTGATTGTGAGAAGCAAATGTTTCAGATCATCTTCACTTTCCGCCAGTAATGTGGTATCATCAGCATAGCGAAGGTTGTTGATGAGTCTTCCACCAATCTTCACACCTCTGTTGTCTTCATACAATCCTGCTTCTCTGATGATTTGTTCTGCATATTAATTAAACAGGTAGGGGGAAAGTATTCAGTCTTGTCTTACACCTTTGCTTATTTTAAACCATTCTGTTTCTCCATGTTCCGTTTGAACTGTTGCTTCTTGATCAATGTACAGATTGTGCAAGAGAACGATCAGGTGTTCTGGTATACCCATGCTTCTTAATGTGGCCCAGAGTTTCTCATGGTTTACACAGTCAAAAGCTTTGCTATAGTCGATAAAGCACAAATAGATATCCTTTTGGTATTCTTTAGTCTTTTCAAGGATCCATCTCACATCCGCAATGATGTCTCTCGTTCCTCGCCCTTTTCTGAAACCTGCTTGCACTTCAGGTAGTTCTTGTTCCAGGTATGATTGTAGTCTCTTTTGAATAATCTTCAGTAGAATTTTGCTGGCATGTGGGATCAGAGCGATTGTGCGATAATTTCCACAGTCAGTTGGATCACCTTTCTTTAGTACTGGTATAAACACAGATCTTTCCAGTCAGTTGGCCATGATGCTGTCTTCCATATTTCTTGGCAGAGCCTTGTAAGTACGGTAACAGCTGCATCAGATTGCTGTAATACTTCTATGGGAATGCAATCAATGCCTGGTGCTTTGTTCTTTGATAAGGCTTTCAATGCTGCTTCAACTTCTTCTTTCATCACCAATGGTTCCAGATCATAAGGTACAGGTTGAAACGGCTGTTGGTCCACTTGATCTTTATCATATAAAAACTCTGTATATTCCTTCCATCTTTTCTTGATCTTCTCAGCATCATTCAACATAGAACCTTGAGCATCTTGTAACATTCCAATTCGAGGCAGGAACTTTTTATTTAACTCTCGTAGCTTTAGGAAAGCTGATCTTGTTCTTCCTCTAATAGTTTCTGCTTCTATTTCCTTGCATGCATCATTGTAGTACTTTTCCTTGTCCTGTCTTGCTGCACGTTGGAAATCTCTGTTGAGTTCTGCGATTGTCTTTCTTTCTCCTCTGGCTTTAGCTTCTCTGCGTTTCTGGGCAATTTTCAGAGTTTCTTCCGTCATCCATTTTGGCCGTTTTTTTCTTTTTTACCTTTTGTAGAGACTTCTCGCTTTCTTCCAACACAACCTTCTTGATGTCATTCCATAACTCTTCTGGAACTCTATCATTTGTATCTAAAGCAGCAAATCAATTTTGCAGGCAGTCTTTAAATTCCAGTGGTATATTCTCAAGGTCATATTTTGCTGCATTCATGAGTAGTTTGCTCTTTTTCAGCTTTAGCTTGAGTTTGCATACTAGTAGTTGATGATCTGTACCACAGTCAGCTCCAGGTTTTGTCTTTGTTGATGTTATAGAGCTTTTCCATCATTGACTTCCACAGATGTAGTCAATTTGATTTTTATACAATCCATTGGGTGAAGTCCATGTGTACAGTTGCCGCTTGTGTTGCTGGAAGAAGGTGTTCGAGATGAATAGATCATTGGTTTTGCAGAATTCTATCAGTCTTTCTCCAGCTTCATTTCTGTTGCCAAGTCCATATTTTCCAACTACTTTGTCTTCTTCTTTGTTGCCAACCTTTGCGTTCCAATCACCCATGACTATCAGAATATCCTGTTTGCATGTTCTGTCAATTTCAGCTTGTACTTGTTCATAGAACTCTTCAATTTCATTCTCTTCTGCAGCTGTTGTTGGGGCATATACTTGAATTATAGTTGTGTTGATAGGCATTCCTCATGCAGTCAGCGAACACTTAATCTCTATTCGTCTACGAGGAATGCCTATCAATATCTAGTATAAAATTCAAATCTCTGTAAAGACAACTGATCCATAAATATTTGGATTTCCAAATATTTAACTTCAGCTTAGATGCCTGTAACACTTTTGAATATTTTACAAAAGGCTCTGCGTTCAGATAAGCCTTGTGTAAAATATGTAGGGAATTGTGAATTTCAATATTTGGATGTAGTAATTCCTACCTAGATGTCAGACAAAATAGGGCTTCACATTTTTTCCATAAAACGTCTTTTAATGCCACCATGGGGATAATTTTAGGAACCCTATTCATGCTTTGGATGCTCAAAAATGGGCATGGAGACATCTCCAGAGTCATTTAGAAGCTGGATCTGGGGACATCCCCAGTGTGAGGATGTCCAAGTCTGAATGGGGACATGGTGGAGGCATTCTGGGGCATTCTCAGGAACCTGAACGTCCCTACATGATTTCAAAAATATCATGGACATCCAGCATCATGTTTAAGTTTAGACCTGCTCCAGGCACCTGAAAAGTGCTTGTTTTGCCTTAAAAATATCAAGAGGGTGCAGAGAAGAAGGCACTCCATCGTCCCCAGTACTCAGCAACATGTTAATGATAGCAGCAATGGGGATGGCTGCCCCATTCTTAGCCCATTACTCTAACCATTAGGCTATCCACGTTTTGCTTTTGAGTCAGACTTATCCAGATTTCTATCTGGGTCAAACGATTAAGGTCTATCTGGATGTCAGGCATCGTATCCAGGAGAGAAGCTGATTGTCTCTTTTCTGGTAGCCAAAAACAATCGCCTCGGGAACGAACTTCCGCCTGCATTATCCTTGCAAATGTTTTGTTACTTATTTGAATGTAAAATAAGGTTTCTTTCTCTCTAGAGCAGCTCAGTGCCTTCCTTGACCTTAAGAAAATTTCTGTACAGTGACACTTGGGTTATCAGGAGGGTGGTGTGTGAGGGGTGGAAGATGCCTTTAGTTAGGACCTGGAACGTTTGTGCCTATGCCTTGGTCTTCTTTTTATTTTTCCTTTTTCTATTCCCCATCTCTTCTGTCACTTCATCCTCCACCTTTGCTGTGGTCTAATAAGGTGTTATTTTTATTATTACCTCTTTATGATTACGATTGATTCCTTGAATTGTATTTTACACTTTTGTTGCTATGAATAAATGGATACTTGTGCTATATTTTTCAATTTCATAAATTAAAAGTTAAAAAATAAGAAAGAAAAATTTTGCCTTTTTACAGATGACACAAAGATTTGCAACAGAGTGGACTCCTCGGAGGAAGTGGACAACGTGAGGAAAGATCTACAAAACTAGAAGAATGGTCTAGTACTTGGTGGTTAAGGTTAAAGAAGAAGAAGTGCAGTCATGCACTTGGGATGCAGAAATCCAAAAGATGTGTATGCGATAGAGGGCGAGAGGTTTGTGTGAATGGACTAGGAAAGGGACCTCAGAGTGATAGTGTCTTAGGATCTCAAGGTGGCAAAATGATGTGACAAGGCAGTAGCCAAAGCCAGAAGGATGCTAGCTTGCATACAGAAAGGAATAACCAGCAGAAAGGAGACGGTATTAATGCCCCCATACAAGTCAGTGATAAGGCCTCACTTGGAGTATTGTGTTTAGTTTTAGAGACCATATCTCAGAAAGGATATAAAAAGATTTGAAACAGATCAGAGGAAGGTGATCAAAATGATTTGGAGCCAGTGCCAGAAGATGTATGAGAAGAGACAAAGACCTAAATAGGTATACCCTAGAGGAGAGAGAGACAGGGGATATATGATACAGACAATTCAATACTTAAAGGATATTAATGAACAAACAAACCTTTTTCAAAAAAGGAGAAACTGTAAAACTAGAAGGCATAAAACAAAGCTGCAAGGAGGTAGACTTAAAAGGAACGATAGGAAATACTTTTTCACTGGGAGTGGTGGATGCCTGGAATGCCCTCCTGATGGAGATGACAGGGGCAAAAACAGTGACAGAATTCAAAAAGGCATGGGACAGACACAGAAGATTCCTAAATAGCAAGAGAATGGAATCAAAACAAATGTAAATATCTTTTTACGTCAACAAATAGAGGGGGTGACCTGTACGGAGCAGAGCATACAACCCTAAGGAAAGGCATAGAAGTGACTGACCTGTAAAGAGCAACAGGCACCCCCCACTCTAGCCACCTTACCGGGCAAACTAGATGGGCCATACTGGTCTTCATCTGCCATCATATGCTATGTTACTACTGTCTGTAACCTTTGTGGTTATCCAGATAACAGCTTTTGAAAATTGACCCCATAGCACCTAATTTTAAAGATTATTTTGATGGGAAGACTAAGAAAATAACTTTGGATAGATCATCTGATGATTCAGACTTAAATAGGGATGATCAGGAGAATTAATCATCTTATGGTAGAGAGAGGATTTTTTTAGAAGATCTACCCAAGCCCCAATGGGGGAGAAGGAGGGCTTACAGAGCCATGACTTATGAAGGTTTCTCATTGATCAACACTCTCAAACACCCAGGGATCAAGTGTTATAAACATTTCACAAAAACAGCTTTCACTGGCTCAAGCGAGTTTGTCTAACAAAGGGTTGAGTTTTCTTCCCACAGTAAGATATGATCCCTTTAAAATGAGAGTTTTCTTCTATCAGTTTATAAGGACATTATAAATTAAGCTGCACTTTCAGAAAACAAATTTGAACATCAATGATTCTTTTGTTCAAGTAAAATCTCCATGGAACACCTCCAGACCATATGGACCTTGCAATTGGCACTTTTCGGGATGTGGTGTTAAGGGATTTAGTGGCAGATGAGAATACTATATTGCATAAAAGACATCAACAGAATTTAATTTTTCAAGAATGTCAAGCTATAACAGCATTGCAAGAGGATGAGGCTTTGATTATTAAAAGGATTGACAAATGGGGCAGCACAGTCTAGACAACAATATCACAGTGAGATCCAACAGATGATTTGAGGAAACATATACAAGATTTAGTGGATTATTCATTAATATAAAATGCTTATTCCAAAGGAGGCTCAGGTTTTGACAGCACCTCACCCCAAGGTTCTTTGTACTTATGTTATCCAAAGTGCATAAGAACCATAAAATCCCTTTCTCCATCCCCCCAGATAGACCAATCGTTTCTCATCATTTTTATAATCTCTTGCAAAATGCAAAATGTATTGATTTTTTTAACCCTCTACTAAAGTCAGACCCCTAATTACTAATTATGACTTCAGAACAATTCTCCAAGCTATGATATTCCCGCACATAGATTACTGTAACAGTATATACCAAGGACTCCCTAAGCAAGCATTACACAGTCTCCAGATGGCACAACATATGGTTGCAGGTATAACACAAAGCACATATCTCAGAACACACAGCCCTGATATTATATAGCCTCCACTAGTTACCATTCCAAAGCAGAATCAGATTCAAGTTGCTTACAACCATCTTTAAACTTATAAGGAACATATCACCATCGTGTCTCACCAACCTCCTAAAAATATCCCCTAACGATCGTTTAAGAAGAGTTTGTACTCAAAACACCCTAACCGTTCTCTCAGAGTACTGTAAGACGAACCGTGTTAAAAGTAACAGAGCTTTCTCCCTCAGTACCCCAATATTATGGAACAATCTCCAAGAGAGCTTAAACTTGCTCAAATTTCAAAAAAATCTCAAGCCACACTTATTCACTGAGCACTTTGGCAAATCCATGGATCTTGAAAATCTCCACCTAACCTAGCATTTTTAACCGTTCCTCCCAATCCATACCAGTACACTTCTATCCTCCTTAAAATCAGGCATGGACATTTACACCTGTTCTTTAGCATGTGTAAATGAAACGTGCGTACAGTTTGCAAGTGCATGCACAGATTGAGATATTTTAAGTTCAAGGTGTGTACTTGTGAATTCCACCTGTGTTCTCCCCAGAACACACCTCTAGCTATGCATATACATATACAGTATGTGCATTCATGCTCATACACAGACTTTTATGCATGAAAATGAGTTTATAAAATTATTCCTTTTATGACATTTTTATAATAGCTATTGAAGCAGCATACACCCTGATTATTCATAGTACTGCATAATAGCATTCCATTAAGTACAGAGTATATATTCTCATGTGAGAAGATGCTATAACCATCTCATGGACTGGATGGGTATTGAGGACCAGAGTTCAGAAGCATCAACGTCAAGTATTTCTCTTCAGCTAAATTGTATTCTATTGTAGTTTTAGTTATTTGATTTGCTTTTCCTACACCTATCTACCAAAGATTGCCTGCATTCCCTTTTGCTAGTTGAAGACTAGGAGTTGGAGAGATCTTCTTCGAGACATAATCCTTCAGACCCTCCAGTTCAGTCATTCTTCATACTAGCCTACGTCACTCTTTTGTCATTCTCCTTCCATGCGTCATCTCTACAATCTACCCACATACAGCTAACCCCCAATGTAACTCGAAGACTGGACAGTTTCAAAGACTTCAAAAGATATGAATATAAAAGCTTTCAAGCTACAGGTTTTTTTCTCCATGAAGTAGCTCTTAAATGAATTTCTATAGCACTGTGTACCACAGAATTCCAGCATATATCTTGCTTGTTCTGGCATATAGCCTATAAAAAATACCAATGCATGATTTGTGTGCTTGGGAAGGATTTCGGTCACTATCGCTTTATGATTATTGTATAATTAGGCAAACAAAGACATACAGAGATACTGTAGGCAAACACATGGTGAAAGCAAATACAATTTTGGAACAGTTTATTTTTGCTATAAAAATAGCTTTACTATTGAATTTGTCACTAATGACCTTTTCTTAGAGAAATTTGTTGACAGCAAATAATTAAAGCTGGGTTTAATTAAGGTAGAACTGGGACCAGGAAACAGAACTTTATTCAGCACTTGATCATTAGTGCCCCCATTCTACTATAATTTCAGGGGAAATTGTTTGTTGTTGAACATACAGGTGGCTTTGAAATGTAAGCACTCTGTGGTTCACAGTTTATATCATTTTTATATTATTTCTATCTTGCTTTTGATGTGTGTTTTTTATTATATCTTTTTCCTTTCCCACTGAAAAGAATATATCGGGGGAGGGGGTGCAATAGTTGTCATGAGTAAAATTCATGTAAAATTCAAAGTAAAATCTAAGCTAAATGCTATTCTTTAATGTGAGCAAGCAGCAGCATGCTGCCTAGTAGCAGTCCTAGAAGTACACTTTAGGCAGGAGTGCGTTATTAGATAGTAATGGTAAATGGCTTCCTAGGCTCCCACTGATCATTGCTCTCATTTATTCATTTTCTTTGATTTACATGAAATGGATGAGAGAGCATTTTCACTCCCTCAGAACAAATTGTCTAAATCAAAATTGATAAAATACTTTTTAAAATAATTTTCTTTATTTGAAACTATGCACTTCTTCTATGTAATGATACACTAGCGTTCAAAAGAGCTTTTTCCCTTTTTTGTTTTATTGCATTAATAGCGCATAATATCATAAATATCTTGCCTTAACCATTATGGCATGTATTACGACTTCTGTAGCAAAGCGCTTACATTCTCAGTCCTCCTTCAGGCTCTCTATACAGATTATCTACCTATATTACAGAGTACACAAGTTTCTATATTTTGTTCATCAAAGTTTGGGGATTTATGGATAAAGATTAATGTGAGAATTACATTGAGTCTAACAATAATAATGTAGGGGTAAATGTGTCCATTTAAAGAGAGGATACTGAGATGAACAGCTATTTAATAGGGTACAATACCAAGACTTCTCAAACTTGTCCTAGAGATCTCAAGGCCAGTCAGGTTTTCAGGATATGCACGATGAATACGCATGAAATAAATTAGCATATGCAGAGTTTTTAAGTATGCAAATATGTTATGCATATTGCGACGCTCCTGCCCGGGCCCGAGAACTTACAGGCAGGAGTGGCCTTGTAATGTCCCTGAGGAATAAAGCTTATACTGGTCCCTGGGAATTCTGGGACTTGTAGTGTGCTTGTATTTCCTTCAGGATTAAATTGTAGTTGTGACACGAATGTTAAGGCTGCAAGAAATTTATTGTTGTGGGGATATTTTCCAGCGCATCAAAATTCAATGGTACATAACGCAAAAGGTGCAACTTCAACTCAAACAGCTGAAACCAGGAACATAGGAAGTACAACTGAAATTAAGTTAGCTTCTACTTGGCTCTTCACAATCACAGCAGCTTTAACTCAGCAGTGCCTCATGTGGTCTTTCAGAATTATTGCAGCACCAAACAGCTGTTCTTTCCACAGCGTGGCTTCTCAAAATAACAAATGAAAACAATTTGTAAACCTTTTAGCTTAGCAGCAAGGACAGCAAACTCCCTGTATTCTTTTCATACAGTGTTCAAGGGTTTCTTACATCGCTGTCTTCTTTGAGGCAGATTGAGCAATCCATTGGAGAAGGGTCCCCTTCTAAGGCAGGCAGGTAATTATCCACTTGCATGCATTCATCAGAGCTAAGGCTATCGCTGTCTCTGTCAGGCCTGCTAAGCTTCCCTGACCTCAGTTCCAGAAACTCTTGAAACTGTTTTAAAAGCAATTCAGCCTGTAAGTGCTCTTTATCCATGTGAAAGTCTTTGGTAAGGGTAACACCCTTCCCCCACTTGCTATCAGCTTCTGCAGCTGGGTTTACCTTGTGAAGGTTAGCACAAATAAAAGGTTTCTCCAGTAAAGCATTAAAAGTAGAAAAGTCAGCTTTACCTTTAGCAGGGTTTGAATAAGAACCGGCATCTTTCCTCCAAAGTCTCTCTGGTTCAAAAACTCAGCAGCCTTATTTCCTCTGCTCTGTGAATTTATCTTTGAAAAGCTTTCTTCCTGCTTCACTTCCTGGCTTCTGTAGCCTTGTTTGCTACCAGACCAGATACCTTCTTTCCATGTGCTGAATTAGCTAGCCTTCCCACGCCCAGGCTCTACCTTGTAGTAAGGTTCTTTCTCAGAGTGTGCTTGGCTCCAAGGTTCTGCCTTGCTCCAGGGTTCTAGCGTTTTCCTCCTTCCTTTTCCCTCTTTTTCTCTTTCCCCCTTTTCTCCTCTCCTCTTCCCTCTCTGCTTGGGGATTTAAAAGGGCTTCATTTCCCGGCACGCCCTGACCTTCCCCTGAGCATGCCCAATCAGTGCAGAAGCCTGTCTCCTCCCCTGAGCTGGGGCGTGTCCTGTGCTCAGCAGAGAGCTGTGTTTTTTTCAACTCTGCATTGGAAATCCTGTGTGCTAGTGCTGTTTCATTACTTCTACCAGGATTTTCCCCTATCTCCATCTCTTCTGGAGGCATTCCTCACCACAATATTCATTCTGTGTATCTGAAAACCTTGCTGGCAGTGAGTGTCCACAGCACAGATTTGGGAAAACCTGTCTTGAGATTTAAAGGCTCGTCTGATACCCAGAGAGAGGCAAATAGGCTTACAATTATTATACAGGAGATGCGTCAACCCTCACAGTTTTGATTTCCAGTAGGCAAACAATTTTCCTGAATATCTACTGTCATTAAAGGATTTATCCACTTTTCCATACATTATTAAATGGAAGAGCTTGAGTAAAGATAATCAGGGAGAACGTCCGGTTTGGCGATGAGCAGGGTTGGACGCGGCTGACTCGGCTCTGGGGCTCCAATCCCCACCTCCCGAAAAAGATTGTGGAAAAGATTAATAAATACTCCTTAGCAAAAGTATAATCTTTTGGAGCATATCAGAGACCTAAAGGCTCAAAATATACAGCCGTGGAGCAGGTGGATGGTGGCAAAAATGCCTCGGAGGGAGAAGCTGTGAGGAGCAGACACCAAGACGGCAGACCAGGCAATATCAGTAAATCCAGACATAGCAACCACATCATTGGTTGAGAATCTTACAGGAGTGGTGGCGGGAGCCTTAAACAATTGATTTCAGGGCCTAAACACTAAACTGGACCTGCTGGCAGGATCGGTGGCAGACTTTACAAGTCGGGTACAACACCTGGAGCAAAGAATGTCTGGTTTGGAGGATGGTGGGGTAGTCTCAGAGCAGTGTCTTAAGGCTCTGGAGGACTTGGTGTGTAAACAGGAGCAAAAGATTGATGATTTGGAAAATCGTGGTAGGAGGAAAAACCTTTGTCTAATTGGAATACCAGAGTCAGTGGGAGAAGGAGAACTGCGAGGATTCCTAGAAACATGACTTCCCTTGGGCCTTCTCCTCCTTGCACTCACAGGAAAAGTAGAGATAGAGCGAGCGCACTGGATTGCTATTTCGAGGGTAGTTGAGGCCAGACCCAGGCCAGTGATCGTGCAGTTTCTGACTGTCCAGCAAAAAGAGACTGTACTTAGAGCAGCATGAAACCAGCATAATGTTGAGCACAAAGGCCATAAAATATTAATTTTTTAAGACTTCTCGGCAGTGGCCCTCAAGAGGAAAACATTTGTGGACATATGTAGTACACTAGCACATAAGGGCATATGATTTTCCTTGGTATATCCGGTGAAACAGAGTGAATATTCAGCAACGGACTTTCACTTTGTCTGAAGCAGTTAAGGCCTTTTGGGCAGAGATCACAAAGGAGACTATAGCTGTGGACCCTTGACCAGGAGTAGTGGACTTTGGACATTGTAACTTTTGGGGCTGCAAACCACGATGGGGACTTGAGGCGTCAGTCTTCTGGCATAGATACCAGCCCAACAAGTAAAGACTTTGGAGTAATTGGTCAATTAGTATTTCAAATGGATATACGGTGGACTGTAGTTAATACATGGGATATTGTATACACGAGTTTGGGGATCACTGGAAAGATCTAAATCTCAGTGAGTAAAGTGGCATATGAGGGAGGTTCCCGTAATGGCCCAGACAACGTTCGGCCAGAGTACACCATGCTGTGAGTTTGTGATTGTATACAGAGCTTGCTGCTTGATCTTTCTTTAGTGCTCACCCACCAGAGGTGGGCTCGGGGTGTGCAAAGTCTTGATCTGCTGGAATGACTGTTCATTTGTAATTTAAATTTGCAATTTCTTCTACTAATGTTGGGGGGGGGTAGTATAAGTTTGGTTTATTGATTGGTTATACTAGGGGAGGAAGGGAGCACTGGTCCTCTAGGTCACAGGGGGAGTCTAGAAAAGAGCTGATAATGAATGGGGGGGGGGGAGTTGGGATGAAAGTGGGAGGGTGAAGTAGATGGGATGGATTACGACTAAAGTTTACAGGTTTGGAGGTAGTGAAGAAGGGAGGAATCTCTTTGATGGAGTGGGTATGAATTTAATGGGGGGGGGTTGGACCCCAAACATTATATCCTGGAAGGCCCAAGGTGAGAAGGGCAGGTATGGGAAGAGAGAGGAGAGGGAAGGGGTGGCCGCGAGGGAGGGGCAAGGTTCATGGGGCTAGGGAACAGATAGTGGGATCTGGGACACAAGGGAGGGGGAGGGGGAAGGAGAAGGGGGGAAGGTAGTCAGGCTACATTGGTATCTCGCTCAATAAAATCTCAGACAAGCTGCCATCAAGGGAAGTTCAACAGGAGGGTAAGGGGGCTTTTGGGCTGGGAGGGGTGCCTCGGAAAAACCACATTGTCCATTTGCCGAGCTCATTACAAATCTAGATCGTGGGGCTGAGGATAGTTTCATGGAATGTTTGTGGGCTGGGTTCCCCCATAAAATGGTACATAATCCTTAAAATCTTGGCACGCCAAGGGGGCAACATAGCTTTTTTACAAGAGACCCACCAAACAGATGGGGAGCATGCAAAACTGTGTCGGGAGTGGGTAGGCCAACAGTATGAGGCTCCTGCACAGGGACGCAAGTGGGGGAGGGGGGGGTAGTTATACTGATGCATAAATGCATACATTTTGTAGTTAAAACTAAACACATGGATTCTGGGGGCCGCTAAATAATTTTGGAGGGAGAACATTTTGGTAAAATCAGTATTATTAGCAAATATATACAGCCCAAATGAACCTAACAGTAAGTTCTACGCAACTCTGGCTTCCCTAGTGGAACAGAGTGATAAGAGTCTTATCATAGGAGGGAATTTCAATGAGGTCCTCGATACTGTTCTGGATGTCTCCTCAAAGCAATTGTCAGCAAGAGGGGGAGCCACAAAGATTTTACACCAATTCCGCAAGCGCTTAGGGTTGGTTGATGTTTGGCGGTTGTTGCACCCATTGGAAAGAGACTATACACATCAATCCAGGGCGCAAGGAATGAGTGCTCGACTTGACTATTTATTGGTATCAGTGGGCCTTTTTGAAAAGGTGGGGGAGGCAAATAGGGCCCTTAGAAATATCAGATCATGCACCAGTTTGGTTTAAGTTGGATTGGGCAGCAACTTGGCCTACAGTGTGGCTTTGGCGCTTCCCCACAGAGTTGGCAAAGGACGATCAATTCCGTGGTTATTTAAGAGAGCATTGGGATGCGTACGTGCAAACGAATGCACAACATGAAGGTACACCAGAGCTATTTTGGGAGGCGGCCAAGGCTGTACTTAGGGGGGACATTATAGCGTATGTGGCCAGGAAACGCAAAATATTAAGTGCGCGGATAATAACATTAGAGCGTAAAGCAACACAAGGTAATATGCCCATCAACACATGAATCAGGCTGGGACCCATATGCTAGAAGCACAAGTGACATTGAATGAGTTGCTGCATCAATGGGCGAAAAAGTCGATCTTCTACTATAAATTCCAGCTTAATAGATCTGGAGACAAGACCAGCCGCTTGTTGGCTCATTGTCTTAAAGGCGGGGGGTGGGGGGGGATCTAATAGGATAGTTCCAGTGCTTCAAAACCAGAAAGGACAAGTTATAAAAGACCCTATGGGGATAGCCCAAATATTAAGACAATTTTATAAGAGTTGTATACTGGAGAGAGGGTGTCGCCTGAGAGGATTCGAGCGTATCTAGCTAGGGTGTCAATCCCTCAGATCACGCCTGAGCAGGCGGAGTTACTGGAGTCCCCAATCTCGGCACTAGAGATCCATCAGGAGATACAACAAGCCCTGTGTTTTAAAACCCCAGGGCCAGATGGGTATAATGCAGACATTTATAAACTAGTGTCAGACTTGGTGTCTGCTCCATTGGTGGCTTTCTTCCAGGCATGTACAGACCTGGAAGGCTTCAAATGGGGGGGAATAAATCTTATATTATCCTAATACCAAAGCCAGGGAAGGATCCAATATCACTCTTGAACTTTGATGCTAAACGTTTTGCAAAAATATTGGCAGAGCATTTGGCCCCTTGTCTCCCTGCTTTATTACATTCCAGCCAGGTGGTGTTTGTGAGAAGACGGTACGCAGCCAGGAACTTGAGGCAGATTGTGGCCTCCTTGTAGTGGGTGCAGGAGAAGCAGGTCCCCTCCCTGTTGATAAGCTTTGACGTCGAAAAGGTGTTTGATAGGGTGGGATGGAGCTACCTATTACAGCTTTTGCCCCACTATAGACTAGGGGAGGCCTACATACGGATGATTCATACCCTTTATACTTCTCCGTCCACGGCAGTGCTGGTTAATGGTTTTCTCTCTGAGGTCTATCAAGTCCAGCATCCTGTTTCCAACAGTGGCCAATCTAAGTATCAGGAACCTGGCAGGATGCCCAAAAAGTAAACAGATCCCATGCTGCTTATGAAATAAGCAGTGAATTTCTCCAAGTCCACCTTAATAATGGTTTATGGACTTTTCTCCTGGAACACCTCCAAACCTTTTTTAAACCTAGCTACATTAACAGCTTTTACTACATCCTGTGGCAATGAATTCCGGAGCTTAATTATGTGATGAATGAAAAAGAATATTTGCTCTGATTAGTCTTAAACGTACTACTTTGTAGCATGTTCCCTAGTCTTTACACTTTTTGAAGGAGTAAACAACCGATTCACTCATTCCACTCCACAGATTATTTTATAGACCTCTACCATATCTCCCCTTAGCTGTCCCTTCTCCATGCTGATGAGCCCTAGCCTTTTAAGCCTTCCCTCACAGTGGTATCCTTTCATCCCCTCTTATTTTGGTTGCCCTTCTCTGTACTTTTTCAAATTCCACTATTCTTTGTTTTTTAGATGCGGCAACCAGAACCACTGAAAACATTGCCTTTTTAGCTCTACTCTCTGTTTTCTTTTAACTACTTCTGTTTCTCTCGACTCTTAGGGCCTCTTTTTGTTATTTGCAAATACAAATTAGAAGAGGGCTGATGATTGGGCCCCAGCATTAAAGGCAGATGATTGGGACATGTCAGCCAGATAAACAGCCATGGCAAAATCAAATGGCTCAATCTTGAAAAGAGAAGGACCCACAGCTGGAGCACCAGCGCTTAAAGGGGCAGAGATGCCATGGAAAAAGAAAGGTAACTGAAAACAAATGATGTTAACAAAAGAAAAAAAAAAGAAATACCACGACAGGCAGGCAGGAAAGAAAAAATAGAAGTTCCGTGAAGGTGGCAAGGTCTGCGATGAGGGGAAAAAAAATTACCAACTAGTGGAAACATTGGGTATGCACCTGTTGTGCTCCATGGAAAAACGAAAACCGAGGTAAAATGGTGCCATGACAGCAGGCAGGAAGATGGCATGCATGTGCATTGGGACCTCCCAAAAACCTCCATTAGCAGTTGAGGAATGTTCCTGCGCGGGCTCTGTTGGATGACTTCACCCATACATGAGGACTTCATTCCTGCTTGTCCAGTTGCAAAGTGATTAAGCAGTCGATGTCAGTTCTTTTATATAGTAGTCCTCAACCTGGATTGGTGGGTTTCAAGCGGGAAATTTGAATTTGAATTTTGGAGGGAAAGCCTTTAGGATTATTTGGTATATTTTATGCTATTTTTTTGTGTGCTTCCAATGAACTGCTAATTATCTATTAAGGGTTAATCACTTCTTGATGAAAATAGTTATCCAAATTAAGAGACAGTCTAACTATAAATTAAAGGATGTGCCTGGAGTGAGTGGGAAAAAGACTAACTGTCTATTTTCTTTTAAGAGAAATTAATTAAAAACTTCTAACATGAGCTTCTATATATCTGCTTAGAGTCCGCCTATATCTAAAAGAAATTAATTTAAAGCCCCCAAAGCAAGATGCTATTTGCTTGCTTAGAGCCTACCTAGACTGATCAAAATCTCCTCAAGGTATCTTGATGGCTCATCCCAGCGATGGTGGACTTGTCATAGGTAGCTAAGCCCTGCCATTTAATGATCTGAGTAATATCTGACTGCCAGGACCCTGACAAATACATTCTACCATTTGTGTATTTCCAAATGTGTCTTTTGAGGCCTTCCACATCCTGGTTGTTATGGAAGGTGACATTTAACTTGCTACAAAAGCCCCAGGATTATCTTCTGAGAAGGGTTGAAGCTTGCATCTGCTCCACAATACATCACATGACAGTTCTGTGTAATCTTCTTAACCAGGAGCCTTTACTCTGCAAGAGAAAATGTTATGCTTGTGCAGGCTAGCACCCCCTCTCTATAAGGCATTGTGAAGGGCACCATGTCTATATATGTATGTGCACATCTGTTTTATAAGAACACATTTACTTTGCTGTTAAATAGGTGCACATGCGCATAATGAACAGATGTCCATTTCTTATGCACCATAATTTAAAAAATAGAGCTATAGTTTGGGCAACATGAGAGTATAAGTCTACTTTCCACCAATAGTAAGTTCCCATTTCCCTCCCTTCCCAAACTGAATGTGCTAATGATGACTGAGGGGCAGGGTGCACACTAGCTTCCTGATTGAGCCAACTCAGGATATAGCATGGATGCTGTGCATACCTGTGTGACACTGCAGCTTGTTGCTTCTAATTACTGCAGTTACACTTACCCCTTTATAAAAGACTCTACAGGTTTCCTTTTCCCTCCCTTGTTGCAATCCAGGATACAGTACATCTGATTTTCTGAATAAACTGGGGACTCTGGAGCTGTAATCTCCATCTATTATTATGGCCACTTATGACATCACAGAACTATATACTCACATTTCTCAAATGACAGCCTTTCAACTAGTGGAAAGTCTTCTTGGGACTCAACAAGACCCAGATCGGGTGTCCAATGCATTTTTGCTGTCACTTACAGAGTTTGTTCTGACTAAAAATTACTTCCATTTTCATGATAAAACTTTTATTTGCAAACACATGGGGTAGCCATGGGGGCATCTATTGGCTCCAGTATAGCAAATTTGTATGTGTTCAGCTTTGAGGAGAGTGTCTTATATCTTTCCATCTAGTTCCAGCAGATAGACCTGTGGGTTAGATTCATTGATGACATCTTTTGTCTATTGCATGGGTCTGAATTGAAGTTACAGCAATTTACACAATGGCTCAATCATCAAGATTCTAATCTATAGTTCATGATGACTCATTCTGTTACAGAGATACCTTTTTTTGAGTTGTCCGGGTTTTGATCCATAATGAACAATTAGTTATTTCTCTATATCAGAAAAGTGTGGATAGAAACAACCTTTTGAGCTTTAATAGCCATCATCCATACAAATTGAGGAAAACACTGCCGATTGGGCAGTTTCTTCAAATTAGAGGCATATGTTTAGAAGAAGAGGATTTCGAACACCAAGCACACATATCATCTAAAAGATTCATTCAAAGAAGCTACCCCATGCATGTTGTTAGAGCAGCGTACCAGCGAGCCAAATATGCTAATAGATCTCTATTGCTACAAAAGCAACAACCCTTCCAGATGGATAAACAAGTATGCGTGTTATGCTACATTGGTAAAGCTCAAGAAATAGTGCACAGCATACTGAAACATTAGTACATCTTGACTTTATATCCAATGTTTTCTGAGGGGCAATGTACAGCATTTACCAGAGGAAGGAATCTTCGTGATAGCCTGGTGCACTCTGATTTTGTTACTCGACTCATTCAGAAATTGGGCGACAGTCACCATGCCCCCTGTGGTAACTGCAATATATGTGACACATCGTTAGATATCCATGATTGGAGAGTTCTTAAATCTGGATGTTTGTATGCTCTTAAGCATGTAACTGATTGCAATATGATGTAGGCTATTTACATGAACGTATGGCCATGTGCCAAACTATATTTTGGTAGAACTTGCCATGAAATTAAGACTAGATTGAATGTACACAAATCACGTTTGACGAATTTAGTTACAACGGCTCCTACAGTACAGTACTGCCTAGTACAAGCTCACCAATAGCAAGATTTACAATGGGCAGTAATTGATTATGTGGACAGTTTTCATTATGGTAATGTTCGGGATCACTTTGTTGTGTCTTGAACAAAAGTGGATCTTTGTCCTTAACACACTACAGCCCAATGGACTCAATGAAACCGTTGAATGGGTATCGGCAGTAGCTCATTTGCTGGGTGTTCCCCATCTGCTTACACACAATTGCCCATATTTAAATCAACCACAATTCTGTGGAGATATCTTTGTGCACCTGGGGAGGATATTCTTTCAGTGGACGAGTCCCGAGGCAGCCATAGTTGAATGATCTGGCAAAACTCTAGTTGACATTATCATCCTGCAGTCCTATTACTACTACTACTACTGAACATTTGTATAGCGCTACATGATGTATGCAGTGCTGCACAGACACATGTAAAAGACAGTCCCTGCTCATCAGAGCTTACAATCTAGTCAAGGCAGTCAACACAGTAGCTGTAGACATAAAATACATCTAGGGGGAATGATAAGGAAACACAAAGGAGATTAGGTGAATCAGGATCCAAAAGTGACAACAAAGAGGTACGTTTTCAACCTGGATTTGAAAAGAGCTATTAATGAAGCCTGACATACAGACTCAGGTAGTTTGTTCCAGGCAAGAGGAGCAGCACGGTGAAGGGAGCAAAGTCTAGAGTTATTAATAGAAGAGAAGGGCACAGATAGAAGCGATTTGCCAGGTCAGTGACCAGTTTCCGAGGAGGGGTGTAGGGAGAGATAATAGAGGAATGGCAGTTAGGACCTGCAGAGTTAAATGCACTTATAGGTCAGCAGGAGAAGTTTTAACTGGATGCATAAACAGATAGGGAGCCAATGAAGTGACTTGAGAAGAGGGGTAATATGAGTATGACGAGGCTGGTGGAAGATTAGACATGCAGCAGAGTGCTGAAAAGACTGAAGGAGAGATGATTCAAAAGGAGATCAGCAAGGAGTAGGTTACAATAGTTAAGATGGGAGGTGACTAAAGAGTGAGGATGAGACGTGACTAAAGTCCTATGATGCGGTGTTTAGAGGATTTACTTCTGTCCGTTAAGTGGTTTATTTAGTTTTTAAATGCATTCTAAAAAGTAAAAAACTCTTAACTTTGGGTCAATGAAAGATATATGTGGGGGGTTTAAACTTGTGCTTTGAAGCAATTGTGATGGAAACACAGCAACAGCCAGGTCCCTCCGCTGAGGCCTCATTTAATCCCGAACGCCACACAAAGGTTATTTTGTATCCAAGATATGATACATTTTTTCTCGTTGGTACTACATTGCAAATTTATATTGTTATACTTGTGATCCCACTTATTATTTTTCGTTATTATTCATCATTATGAACAAGGCATTTCTGCTCCCCTGAATCCTAGTGGTTAATACTGTATGCATACTCCTTACTATGAAGATGTCTTCTTTTGAGTTGGTAAGGTAAGAAACCTGTCTAGCTATGGCGGTCTCAGTTTAGACTTGCACAGTTCAGCCTATTCGCTAAAGGGATGATGCAGAAAAACGAACGCGCCCTTTGTACGCAGATAATTACTCGATTGTGAGCAGGGCATTCTCTGTCTGACCTGCCTGCTCCAATCAGGGCTGGGGGAGGAGCCT
Source organism: Ichthyophis bannanicus (assembly GCA_033557465.1). Lineage (NCBI taxonomy): Eukaryota > Metazoa > Chordata > Amphibia > Gymnophiona > Ichthyophiidae > Ichthyophis > Ichthyophis bannanicus. The sequence goes on from CM066035.1 coordinate 639,557,471, forward strand.
TCCTACCGTTCATCAGCTGCCACTGTTAAGATCTGACTGCCTACTTTAAACAGAAACAGCTGACTCCGATCACATCAAGCAGCCCATTACTCGATCGTGAGCGGGGCATTCTCTGGCTGACCTGCCTGCTCCAATCAGGGCTGGGGGAGGAGACTTCCTACCGTTCATCAGCTATCGCCATCAAGCACACCTGCGCCTTGCAGGCCTTGCCAGAGGGCCCTTTGGCGTGGTCCTTAGGTGCGGGACGCTTTAGCGTGAGAAATCATACGGCTATTTCGATATACAAACTACAAAAATAGCAGGGTGTTTGTGGAGTCTTTTTTGCTGAACTGCATCCACTGGTGGGGTACGCAGGCGGTCTTTCTGCTCTGGATCTGTGGCTTTCTGCACCTTGGCCTTCTCCTGCTGCATCGATGTCTGCTCCCTCTGCTATTGTCATCCTCTCCTGGGATCCTCCGCCACATCATTGACTGCTCCCTTTGCCTCCTGATTGTTTGGTATTTCACTGCCTGTTGTACTTATTGTATCCTTTGATTCCTCTGATGTTTTATTAACCTACTCTCTTCTCCTACCCCCATTGCTTTCATTCTCTCCTCCTTTCTTGTCCTTACTTTGGCTCCACTTTAGGTCACTCTTCCTCCTTCCCTTTTGCTGCTCCCTTGACTTCTGCCTTCCTTTGTGATGTGCAATCTGGCTAATCTAATCCATATCCCTCTAGCTTCTCCTTCTCCCTCTCCTCCACCTCCCTCTTCTGGTGATTTCACCCCTATTCCTTCCCCTCCTAGACGTTTGTCTCATTCTGTACTGAGTTCCTCTCGCAACTTGTCCAATCTTATTCATATTCCCCTTCTTTCCCCTTCCTCTCTCCCTTTCTCTAGTGCCCTTTGGAATGCACATTCTGTCTCTAATAAACTCTCTTTTACACATGATCTTTTCCTCTCCAACGCTTTTCATCTTCTTGCTTTAACTGAGACCTGGCTCCTCCATGACGATACCGCCTCTGCTGCTACCCTCTGCTTTGGTGGTCTCCAGTTCTCCCATACTCCTCGTCCTACAGGACGTGGTGGTGGGGTTTGCCTTCTTCTCTCCCCCTCCTGTAATTTCCAACCTCTTCCTCAGTCTCATTCCTTCCTCTCTTTTGAGATCTACTCTATTCGCCTCTTTGCCCCACTTCCTCTCCGGATTGCTGTTGTCTATCGTCCTCCTGACAAGGCTTTTTCTTCTTTTCTCTCTGACTTTGACTCTTGGCTTTCCCTCTCTCTTATCCCTTCCTCCACTACTCTTATTCTTGGTGATTTTAACATCTATGTTGATAACCCCTCTGATCCTCTTACTCTGAAGCTCCTCTCTCTTACCTCCTCCTTTGGCCTTCAACTTTGTTCCTCTGCCCCCACTCACCCTCATGTCCATTGTCTGGATCTGGTTTTCTTTTCTTGCTCCTCTCCCTCTAACTTCAGTAATACTATTCTTCCTTCATCTGATCATCACCTTCTTTCCTTTAATCTTCATCTCCCTCCCCCCCCCCCCCGCCCCCCGCCTCGTCCTGTCTCCTCCACTCTTTTTAGGAACCTTCTTGCCATTGATCCCCTGGTTCTCTCCTCTACCATTTCTCCTTCTCTCTCCTCTGTTTTGTCCTCCAAGTCTGTTGATATGGCAGTGATTTCCTATAATGCTGTACTCTTCTCAGCTCTGGATGTTTTCGCTCCTCTCATCCCGCGTCCTGTAAGGCGTTCTTTACCTCAGCCCTGGCTCTCTCCCACTATTCACTATCTTCGCTCCTGTGCCCACTCTGCTGAGCGTACCTGGCTCAAATCCCGCTCCCCTGAAGATTTCCTTCATTTCAAATTCATGCTCTGCTCTTTCAAATCTGCTTTAGCTCTTGCCAAACAAGATTACTTTGTTTGCCTGACTAATTCTCATGCCTCTGATCCGTGCCATCTCTTCATTGCTCTCAATTCGCTCCTCAAAGTGCCTCCGCCTCTGATCCCTCCTTCCCTTTCTGCCTAAGGCTCTGGCTGATTACTTCCATGATAAAATCCATAAGATCACTCTCCAGTTTCCTTCTAAATCCACGATTTCCCTTTCCTACTTTCATTCTCTCCCCCCTTCTCATCCTACCCTCTCTTCCTTCCCCATGATTTCTATTGATGAAACTGCTCTTCTTCTCTCCTCCTCCAAGCTCACCACTTGCTCCTCTGATCCTATCTCCTACCATCTCCTCTCCTCTATTTCCTCTACCATTGTCCCCTCCATTTCTCATATTCTCAACCTTTCGCTCTCCACTGCTACTGTCCCGGCTGACTTTAAACATGCTGTGGTCACGCCTCTCCTTAAGAAACCCTCACTTGATCCCTCTTATCCTTCTAATTATCACCCCATCTCTCTCCTTCTTTTCATTTCTAAACTGCTCGAATGTGCGATTTACCGCCGTTGTCTTGACTTCCTCGCTTCCCATGCTCTTCTCGATCCCTTACAATCCGGTTTTCGTCCTTTGCACTCTACTGAAACTGCTCTTGTCAAAGTCTCCAGTGACTTGTTCCTGGCTAAATCTAAAGGCCTTTACTCTGTCCTTATCCTCATTGACCTTTTTGCTGCCTTTGACACTGTTGACCATGATCTTCTCCTTGACACTTTGTCCTCGCTTGGCTTTAGGGACTCTGTTCTCTCCTGGTTCTCCTCATCTCTCTCCCATCACTCCTTTAGCATATGTTCTGGTGGCTCCTCCTCCTCTGTTACCCCGCTCTCGGTTGGTGTCCCCCAGGGTTCTGTCTTGGGTCCCCTTCTTTTTTCTCTCTATACCCAATTCCTTGGTGCGCTTATTTCCTCTCATGGTTTTCAGTACCATCTCTATGCTGATGACTCCCAAATCTACCTCTCTACTCCTGATCTTTCTTCTGCTTTCCAGTCCAGGATCTCTTGCTGTCTCTCTGCCATTACTCCCTGGATGTTCCATCGTCGACTGAAATTGAACATGGCCAAGACTGAACTTCTTGTTTTTTCTTCTAAAATTTCCCTTTCTCCTTCTTCTTTTTCAGTCTCTGTTGATTTCTCCAACCTGTTTCATCTGCTCGCAATTTGGGTGTTATTTTTGACTCTTCGCTCTCTTTCTCCTCTCATATCCAACTCATCGCTAAGACGTGTCGCTTCTTTCTCTTCAACATTGGCAAAATCCACCCCTTTCTCTCTGAGCTCACTACTAAAACCCTCATCCATTCCCTAATCACCTCCCGCCTTGATTATTGTAACCTCCTTCTTGCTGGTCTCCCTCAGTCTCAACTCTTCCCTCTTCAGTCTATTAAGCACTCTGCTGCCCGTTTGATTTTCTGTCAGCCTCGTTTTGCCCACATCACTCCTCTCCTCATATCTCTTCACTGGCTCCCTATCCATTTCCATATTCACTTTAAGCTTCTCCATCTGACCTATAAGTGCATTCACTCTGTGGCTCCTCAGTACCTTTCTTCTCTCATTTTACTACCTTTAAACAACATTTAAAAACCCATTTGTTTTCCCTAGCTTTTAGTGTTCCCTCCCCTTTTGTGTGATCAATTCTCTCCCCCACCTCTTGTTCCTCCCTAGGCCTACCCCTTGCGTACGTTTTGTCCTGTTTTCTTGATTCTTCTGCTGTCCTGTCAAATATTGTACATTTCTTTTCCTTTTCGCTGGCCTTGGCCTTCTTTTATTGAATTTTAATGTACGCCGCTTTGGTTATTGTGAAAGGCGGTTTTTATCAAATACAATAAACATAAACATTTCTCCTTATTTCCCCCCTCATGTACTCCGTTCTTCTTCCCAGTTGCTTCTTGCTATGCCCTTCTCCTCTATTGCCAACTCCAGATTCCGCTCTTTTCACCTTGCTGCTCCTTACGCTTGGAATAAACTTCCTTTGTCTGTACTTCAGGCATCTTTCTTTGCCCTTCAAACTCAAGTTAAAAGCTCATCTTTTCGCCTCAGCCTTTGGCTCTTGATTTTGCTGTTCTCCTTCCTTCCACTCTTATTTCACCTTTCTTTCTTCCTCTTACACTTGTTCTTACCTCTTTCCTATCTCTCCTGCTCTTGTCTCTTTGCCCTTGTTCTTATCTTTTTCTATTCCTTTTCTTGCTTTGTCTTTTTATATTGTAAGCTCTTTTGAGCAGGGACTGTCTTTTTGTGTTTTCATTGTACAGCGCTGCGTGCACCTGGTAGCACTTTATAAATGCTTAGTAGTAGTAGATAATGCAGCTTATATGCACAAATTCTGACGTGCCAAATACAGAAAAGAGATTGACACATGCTTAAACAAAGGGAAAACAAGCGCACACAGTAATGCTAAGCATACTGTAGCATCTCTGGCAGTCCCACGGCAGCACTAGTGGGCAGGTACGGTCCTGTCTTCTGCCATTGCCCCATAACGTCCAGGCAAACACCGCACAGTCCTGTTGCGCCACCTCCAGTTCCCGGGCTCCCTGCTTCAGGGCCAAGCGTGGCCTTTCCTCTTCCAGATTCCAGCTAGGGTAGAAAGGCAGACAGAGCTACAGGTACTGCAATCCTATCAACAGAACAAACATTCAGTGTCCTTCTCAAAGTACAATAAGGCAATTTAGCTGCGCAGTGAAGGGCTGAGCAGCTGCCTCTTTTCACTCAGGTTCCAAGCCACAGTCTCTCTAATAACCAACTCTGTAACTCAACTGCACAGACAGATGCTATATAACATCGTTATGTTCAAAAACGCAAAGTAGGAGAATGAAAACATAGCTCGAGGCACATCCACAAGGTGTACAACTGCATCAGCTCAGTCCACTTTAAACATAGTTTTTCAGGGAACAAAACAATGTTGTTCAACTGCACATCCAAAAAGCTGTGTAGCTACCCTACCCTTCCAGTTCACAACTTCCTCACTAAACCTGCCCCAAGGGCCAGAGCTTTCATTCTCCCATCCCTTGTACCTCTTTCAGTTCCGGGTCTCTGTTGTCCTCCTATGCTTGTGTGCCCATGGCATCCCCTTCTTCCCAGGGGTCACTGCTCTCTTTCTCTGGAAACAGGGAGCTTTTCCAGCAGCAAGGACAAGCTCCTGAAGGTTGCACTTCCTTCTTTCCTCAGTCCCACTCTCTCCCCAGTATTCTCCTCCTAATTGAAACACCTGGGCTTTAACTGTGGCAGGAGCCCTCCCATCCCAAGGGATTCTGGGATTTGTAGTGCGCTTCATGTACCTAACCCTGCCACAGTATTAGATCATATGCAAATGAGTCATGCATATAAAAATGGAATGCTAATATTGTCTGTGCCTGATGCAGAGAAATATGTTGAGGATTACATAACCAACTGAAGTGCCAACATCTCTATGCCTGGTCTGAGGTGACTTAAATTTTATTTATTTATTTATTTAACAGTTCTTCTATACCGCTCTATTTTAGATCAGAGCGGTTTACATTTAACATCAACTATACAACACAGGCACTCTGAGTTGTATTTACAATAAACAGGGAGATCAACTTGGAAGTAACTGGGGGAACTATATACATTGTATTTACGCTGTTATCTGTTTTCAGGAAGATCCTATCTACATCTTATTTACACTGGGAGTCTAAATTCTATTTCTGGGAGTACTTCTGAGGGATAAGTTGATTATCCTTTTTCATACTGAATCTGATTGTTTAGGTGCAGTGAGTGATTGTCTGAGGGTTCACATGTATGATTACTAAGGCTGGATTCGGGGTAGTATGTAGTGAACAGGTGCTGCTTTAATGACTTCCTAAAGTGAGTTAGGTACGAGATGTTTCGTATAAAGGTGGGGAGGGCATTCCATGCTCTAGGTGCATAAATCGTAAAGGCCCTATTTATTGTTGCTTTTGTGCATTTCGTTATTGCTTTTGGGACCTCTTGGGTGTTTTGCATCGTGGATCTTCTGTTTCTGTTCTGTGGTACTTTATGTATCATCTTGCTGATAGCTGTGGGGGTCAGGGTGTTTAAGGCTTTGAAGGTTAATGTTAGAACTTTGTGGAGGGTTCTTGCTTGAACCGGTAACCAATGGAGGTTCATCAGTACTGGTGTTATGTGCTCTCTCCGTGAAGCCCCTGTTAGTACTCTTGCAGCGGTGTTCATTGCGAGCTGGAGCGGAGCTAGCGTTGTTTGAGGGAGACCATGTAGAATTACGTTGGCGTAGTCGAAATGTGGTAATATTAATGCCTGATAGATCGATCGGTAGTCGCTGAAGTCGAGTAGTGGTCGGAGATGTTTTAAGGTCCTTATTTTCATGTATACTGTTTTTACTATGTTTTTATGTGGGTTTTCAGCTCCAGTTGTTGGTCCAGTGTAACGCCAAGGTAGTGGATTGTGGGTTTGGTTTTCAGTTCTGTGTTGCCGATTTTTAAAGAGGGTGGAGGGGTGAAGTCCTGGTTCCTTGAGATGAAAAGGACATCTGTTTTGCTGTAGTTGATTCTCAAGTTTTGTGTGTTGAACCATTCTGCTACTGCCTCAAAACATCTTGTTAGAGGGGAGAGGTCTGGTTGGTTGGTCCTGAATGGGATGTATAGCAGGATATCATCCGCGTATGCTAGACAGTTGACCTTGAATGAACGTGCTATAGCGCATATGGGCTGCATGTAGATGTTAAACATCAATGCAGATAGTGACGAACCCTGTGGTACACCCTGGCTTTGTAAAAATGGTTCAGAGGTTGTGGATCCAGACCTTACGTGTTGCCATCTATTAGTCAAGTATGACTTGTACCATTTTAGAGCTGTTCCCTGAATTCCTTTCTCACTGAGGCGTTGTATGAGGATCTCGTGGCTCACCGAGTCAAAGGCCGCTGCAATGTCAAGGAATATGAGGGCGAATCCTTGATGAATTTTGTCGATTCCAGAGATTAGGTGGTCAAATAGGGTGACGAGGAGGGTTTCCACCCCATGTGCTTCTCTGAACCCATGCTGGGAAGGATCCAGTGGGGCTTCAGTATCAATATGCTGTTGGATTTGGCGCTGTACTAACTTTTCGATTACTTTTGCAAGCATGGGGATACTTGAAATTGGTCTGTATGATTCAACTTTCGTTGGGTCCAGCTTGTTATTTTTCAGCAGTGGTCTGATTGATGTTTGTTTCAGACTTTGTGGGAACGATCCAGTTGTAAGGGATTGGTTTATTAATTCGCTTAGATATTGGCTTAAGTCACATCGTAACTCCTTTATCCATCGAGCTGGGCATGGGTCGTTGGGCGTGGTAGTGGGGTTGATTGCGGCTATAGTGTCTTCGATCTCTCTGCGTGATATTTTGTCAAAGTTGGATAGTGGTGCTGGTTGGTGCAAATTATGTTGAGAGATGTTGTCCGCGGAGCTCGATGTAGCATCATCCTGGATCACTTCAGGTTGTAGGTAGTTGTTTAAGGTTGTAGTAGTCTGGATCATTTTTGACTGTAGGTAGTTGGAGTATGCCTGGGGGTGTGGCATATGAGATTGGTCTGCGGGAGGTTCTTTTATGAGAGATTTCACTATATTGAAGAGGTCGTGGGGTTTGTTTAGTGACCGCTTCAAGATGTTGGAATGATATTGTTTCCGCTGCTTTGTTAGTTCGTCACGGTGTGCTCTTAGGTGAGCGATGTAAGTATTTTGTGCTTCAGTAGAGCGAGCCCGACGCCATCTTCTCTCGAGCCTGCGCAGGCACTGGAGTGAAGCTCGGAGGTCTTTGGTATACCATGGTGCGTGTTCTCGTTTCTTTGTTGTTTTATGTGTGGCTGGTATGCATGCGATGGTCTTGAGGCTCTCATCCCAGGTGGACACCAAAGCATCTAGGTCGTGTGGTACATTGTCGAGGAGTGGGAGGATCTTCCCTCGAATCTCTTCTTTATCAAAGGGACGGAAGCGCTTCAACGAGGTTTCGTGGACAGCGTTGGTTTTTTTGAAGTTTTGATTGTATGTGTTAATAGGTATCTGGAATTTGATCAGGCTATGGTCAGACCATGGTACAGGAGTTATGGTTGGTAGCATTGGTTGGGTCGTATCTTTATCTGTCTGTGGGGCAAATATCAAGTCGAGTTTGTTTCCCTTGACGTGAGTGGGACTATCAACTAGCTGATCGTAGCCTAGCTCTTGTAGCGCTTCTAGGAAGGCAGAGGCTTGGGATTCCTGTAGAGTAGGCAGGTTAAAGTCGCCTAGGATCCAGTTTTGGGATCGTGGTCTGTTTGAGTGGCAGGCGAGGCCAATTATTGTTGCCAATTGCCCAATTAAATGCCTTGCATTTGCCCCCAACAATATTTTGATGACATCAGGGGCTTCAAAATACTGTCAGAGGACCAGTGCCCCTGACACCAGCCACCCACAGAAACCAAATTCCTTGTTACCCAGTGGCTTCAATACCTCCACCCACCCAATAAAAAAATCCCTGGTGACCCAGCAGCCCTGATCCTCCCCACCTACCCAATTAAAAAAAAAAAACCCTGGTGGTCCAGCAGCCCCAATCTCACTTATTTACTCAATAACAAAAGTCCCGGTGGCCCCCGAACCCCCCTCCCCCTCCTGGTATCTTTAAGATGGAGCAGGAGCATTGCCCATGTACTCACACCCCTGTGCTGCCATCTTGACAAATGGCAGTGCCTGGCCCCACACAGTGCAACCTGGGGTTCAATGCACGGGGTCAGACTGCCATATAAGGTAGAAAATGTCTTATATGGCAGTTTGACACCACCCGGTACATCCCAGGATGCACCATGTGGGGCGAGGTGCTGCTATTTTTCAAGATGATGGTGCAGGGGATGAAGTGTATGGGCAACGCTCCTGCTCCATCTTAAGGGTACCAGGAGTGGGGAGAGGGATGGGGGATTTGGGGGCCACCAGGCCTTTTGTTATTGAGTGGGTGAGTGGAATCGGGACCGCTGGGCCACCAGGGCTTTTTTCATTGGGTGGGTGGGTGGGTAGATCAGGGCCACTGGGCCCCTCAACAGTATTTTGATGGCATCAGGGACTTTCTCCGATGCCTAGATCATCTGAGGTGAAGTGTCAAACTTCCCTTCAGATGACCCTGTTTCTCTGGGAGAGCATGCCAAACTTGCGCCGACTTCTGTGTACATGTGGTTGGCTTGCTCTCCCAGTTTAACACTGACATTTGCGCCACAATTTAATGCATGGATAATTTGCATATGCACCCCTTTCTGCCTGCCGATGCTGAACTCATGCTCTATCGACATGCTACATAGATGCATACATAGTCAATAGTATGCAACTTCAGCGCTGGCTTTCTGCATCTGCCGCTAAGCTCCTAAAACCTAGTGCAGGTCAGTCATGCTTGTTTTTCATTTGTGCGCACTAGCTACTGTTTACACTGCTGTAATGTGGCAAACACCATTCAGCAAGAATTGTGGTTACGCTGTTGTCCTACAGTTTAGCGAAATGATGTGAATGACTGGATGACAAATTCTTCATAATGGAATCAACAGACCAATGGCTTTTAGAGAGGTGCAATGCAGTCATTTGTTCTCTGTGGGTAAGTGGTTCTTTGTCTTTACAAGTGACTTACAATAGTCCTGACACATGCAGGTTTAGAGCCAGAAATATTTGGAAAGATACCCAATGAAACATGGATAATGAAGAGTCATACTATGTGTGTGATATCAAGTTAAGGCCAAACAAAAGCTGTGCTAACACAGCTGGCCCATCAACTTTACTTGAAGTTCTGATAGAGTATAGCTATAACTTGGGGATTAGCTGTCCTGTGGCTACTCCACAAGTTCTATATAAAGAGGGTCTTGGGGGGAGGGGGGACGGTGCAGCACACTATGGCCCAATGCAATACCTGGTAGGCAGCTCTAAGTTCCATGCAAGTGTTTGTGTTGCTATACAATAGTTTGGAGCCTGATGGTACTGTCCCCAAGTCTAAAGACTAGGCCAGCAATGCCATCCTTATGGATTAACTATTTTATGCCTACTTGATGTATGTTTATTAATAGTACAACAGAGTCTCATAAGAACACTAAAATGTTGTTCTGTATGCCAGCCCTAACATCCCATGGCTTGGAAAGCAGATCAGGGGTTTCTCTGACTCATCAGATAGTTTCCCATTCTATCATGACAGACACATTTTATCCAGACTGTTGGAAAGTGATTTGTATAGAGAGAGGGCTTATATGTGGGCCAAGTTACATGTATGTCGTCTTTATTTGTAGCTCTCCATGCCAGACTTCTGCTTTCTGTTGATCTATCCACACTGTCATGTACATAATTTGTTGTCTGTATTTTTAAATAAAGAGACCATTTTTGAAAGAGGGTTTAGTTCTTTGTGCCTATCTGTCAAGACTGTAAAGGCCTCAGTGGCTGTAAGTGTGGTCAGACTTTGACTTGTGGCTAGGGTTGCCAACTGGCCGGTTTTTCCATGGCCAGGCCGGCTGCCGGCGCAGATGTAAAACCGGCCCTTGAAAAGCCGTTTTTTTTGCTCTGGCCGCAAGATCGGGAGCGGCCAGAGCAAAAAGCCGGCTTTTCTTCCCACCTGAAGTAAAAAAAAATACTACCCAGGGCCGGCCCACACACCGGAGGGCTTCAGAGGGAGCCGGGTAAGCTCGCGCGAGGCCCAGGCTCCCTCTGTACAACCGCCAGCGTGAAGAGCCTTTTCCTTCACGCTGGCGGCTGTTTCTGTAAAGCCGCGATTTCTGGGAAAGGTTAAAGGCAATACCCTTTAACCTTTCCCAGCATTCGCGGCTTCACAGAAACAACCGCCAGCGTGAAGGAAAAGGCTCTTCACGCTGGCGGTTGTACAGAGGGAGCCAGGTCCTCACGCGGGCTTCCCCGGCTCCCTCTAAAGCCCCTCAGACAGCCGCGGTGCTGGTCGGGGGGGGGCAAGGACTGCATGGGCTGTGATGGGGGGGGGAAATGACTACAAATGGGCTGTGATGGGGGGGGATCTGGACTGGAAAAGGGCTATGGGGGGGGGGGAACCTGGACCGGAAAAGGGCTATGGGGGGGGGACCTGGACCGGAAAAGGGCTATGGGGGGGGACTTGGACTGGAAAGAAATGGGCTGTGACGGTGGGTACTTGGACTGTAAAAGGGCTATGGGGGGGGGGACATGGTTTGGAAATGGGTTGTGATGGGGAGGGGGACATGGACCGGAAAAGGGCTATGGGGGGGGGGACTTGGACTGGAAAGAAATGGGCTGTGATGGGGGGGGGGACCTGGACTGTAAAAGGGCTATGGGGGGGGGACATGGACTGGAAATGGGTTGTGATGGGGATGGGGACCTGGACTGGAAAAGGGCTATGGGGGGGGGGACTTGGACTGGAAATGGGTTGTGATGGGGAGGGGGACCTGGACTGGAAATGGGCTATGGTGGAGGGAGGGGGAACTTGGACTGGAAATAGGCTGTGATTAGGGGGGTTAGGACTGCAAATGGGATGTGATGATGGGGGGGCCTAGGACTGGAAATAGGCTGTGATGGGGGACCTGGACTGGAAATGGGCTGTGATTGCGGGGGCTAGGACTGGAAATGGCCTGTGATGTGAGGGCTAGCACTGGAAATGGGCTGATGAAGAGCTGGAATAGAACTGGAAATGGGCTGATGTGGGGCATGGGAGAATGGGACTAGAAGGGAGTGGATGCTGGGTGGGTCTAGAACTATAAGGGAACTGATTTTGGGGGAGGACTAGAATGGATGGGGAATGAGAATGGAGAGGGGAAAAATATTTTGTGTGGAAGAAAAGTCTATGATGGGCTGGGTATTGGGAGAGTAAGAGGGGCTTGAGAATGGAAGGGTGAAATTTAAATGGATGATAAAGGAATAAGGAAAGAATTGGGGGAAAGAGCAAAAGGGAAACAATCAGTATGTTAAAGCAGAAATAGAGAGAGAATGGAAAACATCTAAAAGAGAAGAAAGGACAAATGGATAGCTCGCAGAAGACACGAAGAAACCAGAAGAAAGTGACTGGAGCAATTGCAACTGAAAAATAAAATGCCCAAACAGAAGGTAGAAAAATACTTTTTATTTTGAATTTATTAACTGGAATATGTCTGGTCTGGGAAGTGTGTATTGCTAACATCTTTGCGTTTTTGTTTAGTGCAAGAGGAAATTACTTTATAGTTTTATTTCTCCAGTGTTGTACATTTCATGTTTGGATTTTGGGGTTCCCAGTTTAATTATTATCTGACCAAGGAAGTTAGCCTACACGTATCCTCGGTAATTTTTGTGGGTGGGGCTGGGGGGCGGGGCAGGGGTGGGACTAGGGGCGGAGAATGGGTGGAGCATGGCGAGCCACAGGTGTCGGGTTTTTCTCGGTGAAAAAGTTGGCAACCCTACTTGTGGCAGAGATGTCCATACTGATGGTCAGTTGGTCCATTAGATGATAAAGGGGTTAAAGGAGCACTAAGAGGCGACAAGGCGATAGCGGAGAGACTGAATGAATTCTTTGCTTCAGTCTTTACTGAGGAAGATGTAGGGATGTTACCCATGACTGAAGTGGTATTTAAAGGTGCGGAAGAATTGAAGGAAATATCGATACATCGGGAAGATGTCTTACAACTATTAGATAAACTGAAGAGTAGTAAATCACCTGGGCCGGATGGTATACATCCAAGGGTGTTGAAAGAACTGAAATATGAGATTGCAGACCTGCTATTAGTAATCTGTGAACTATCATTAAAATCATCTCTAATACCTGAAGACTGGAGGATCGCCAATGTAACACCAATTTTTAAAAAGGGTTCCAGGGGTGATCCGGGAAACTACAGACCGGTGAGCCTGACGTCAGTACCGGGAAAAATGGTAGAAACCATCATAAAGAATAAAATTACTCAGCATGTAGATAGTCACGACCTAATGGGAGACAGCCAACATGGCTTTAGACAAGGAAGATCTTGTCTTACTAATCTGTTATGTTTTTTTGAAGGAGTGAATAAACAGGTGGACAAAGGTGAGTCGGTTGATATTGTGTATCTGGACTTTCAGAAAGCCTTTGACAAGTTCCCTCATCAGAGACTTTTGGCAAAACTAAAGAGTCATGGGATAGGAGGCAGTGTACTATTGTGGATCAGGAACTGGTTAAAGATAGAAAGCAGAGGGTAGGGCTAAATGGCCAATTTTCCCAATGGAGAAAGGTGAATAGTGGTGTACCCCAGGGATCTGTGCTGGGTCCGCTGCTTTTTGACATATTCATAAATGACCTGGAAAGTGGAATAACGAGTGAGGTTATCAAATTTGTAGATGACACAAAACTATTTAAAGTTGTTAAAACCCAAGAGGATTGTGAAAAATTGCAAGAGGATCTTGATAAATTGGAAGACTGGGCATCAAAATGGCAGATGAAATTTAATGTGGACAAGTGCAAACTTATGTACCTAGGGAAGAACAACCCAAACTATGGTTACACGATGCAAGGTTCCACATTAGGAACCACCACCCAGGAAAAAGATTTAGGCGTCATTGTGGATACCATGTTAAAACCCTCGGCCCAGTGTGCAGCGGCAGCCAAGAGAGCAAATAGAATGCTAGGTATGATAAGGAAAGGAATGGAAAATAAAACAAAAGATATTATAATGCCTCTATATCGTTCCATGGTGAGACCGCACCTTGAATATTGTGTGCAATTCTGGTCGCCGTATCTTAAAAAGGATATAGCGATTTTAGAAAAGGTTCAGAGAAGAGCCACCAAAATGGTAAAGGGGATGGAAGGATACTCCTATGAGGAAAGGCTAAAAAGGTTAGGGCTCCTTAACCTGGAAAAGAGACGGCTGAGGGGAGATATGATAGAAGTCTATAAATTAATGAACGGAGTGGAACGGGTAAACGTAGATCGATTGTTTACGTTATCAGAATATAGAAAGACTAGGGGACATGCAATGAAGCTACAGGGTAAACTATTTAAGACTAATAAAAGAAAATATTTTTTCACTCAACGTGTAATCAAACTCTGGAATTTGTTACCGGAGGATGTAGTAAAGGCTGTTAGTGTAGCTGGGTTTAAAAAAGGTTTGGACAAGTTCCTGGAGGAAAGGTCCATAAACCATTATTAAGAAGTGACCGAAGATATCAATGCTTGACCCAGTACAAGCATTGTGGAACTTGTGTCTCTTGGGGAAACTGCTAGGTACATATGACCTAGATTGGCCACTGTTGGAAACAGAATACTGGGCTTGATGGACCTTGGTCTGACCCAGTATGGCATATCTTATGTTCTTATGTTCTTATGTACTGGAGGGCAAGGGATAAGGTCAGTAAATAGTTAGCAAGGGTGCCATGGATCATGTTGTGGTGCCAAAGAGGGGGATATATATTGGGCCTGATATTGAATTGGGCAGGCTATGCACCACTATAGCACATAGTTCTGCATGCCAACCCTTAACCCTGGATATTCAATGCTGTGGCAACAACATTGAATATCCAGGGTCGCCAGACATTTCCTGGAGCTGCCAAAGCTAACCGGGTAGCAGCAATATTGCACCACTACCCGGTTAGCTTCCATTGTTAAAACTAGGCCAACTTTTGCTACGCCTAGTTTTACCCACTGATTGCTAACCGGGTAACAGTGCAATATTGCCACTACCCAGTTAACAACAGTCTCCACCTCCGCTCCGCCCAGAACTCCCACAACACGCCCTGATGCTAACCACAAAGCATCGGGGCATGTAGTGGGGTTAGAAGACGATATTCAATACCACTAACTGTGTAATATCCCAATTTAAGCACAGTTTACTAGGTTGAAACCGTGTAAATGTCTTTCGAATATCAGGCCCATATTAGATTAGATTACATTAGATTACATTTTATATACAGAGAGAGAAAGAGAAAGCTTCAGTTTATGCTATATTTATTCAGTGCTGCCATCAGACATAGCTGAAATCCCTACTACCTAGAAGCTGGTTCTTATTAACTAAGCAGTTGGAAAGAGGCAGCACTCAAAGATATGGAGGAATGTGTTAGGAGGGCAAGGTCATAAGAAGGTTCACCCGTGCAGCAGAGAGTTACTAGAGTGTTTTACCCATGTTACCCTCACCCTCCACTGATATGTGATAAAGACTTCAGAGATGCCTGTTAATAACTATCCTGTCTGGCCTGTGGGGCATTATCTGAGGTGTCTTACAGATAGGACGCTAAGGTAGCATCATGCCCCACTGAGTGACCTTCCATTGCTATTTGTGGGGCCCCTCTCCTGGAGCAACATGATAGGGGCAAGGCAGAGGGAATGGGGCCTAATATATGATAAATAAGACACATGACTGCAGAAATCAGCAACAATACAAAATATATTTATTTTTTTAGCTCTGCCTAATATGCAATGTAGGAGGGGTGGGGAAACAAAGGAGCTGGACAACCCAGGGAGAGGATACGGGCAGATGTCAGGAGAATGCATGCCTAAGGGGCATGGAGAAAATACCAGTATGTTGAAGGGCAAATGTCATTAAAACAAGCTTTCATTCTGGAACCAGGGCCATCCTCTATCCTTTCATCAATGCTCCTGAGCTGTTCTCCCATGGCTGTCAGCTGCTGTCAGATTGGTTGCTGCTCAGCAACTAGTGCTGCATCTCTAAAAGGAACGGAGGAGGGGGGAGCCAGAACTCCATCATCAATTGCTACAGGAGAAGCTCATAAAGCTGCATAAGGTGAAACCCATGGCAGCAGGTGGCAGTCGGGGACCTCCATGGGCTCCAAAAGGAGCACTACCTCCTGACTATGATCATCCTCTTTCATATGGAGGGAGGAGTGTAAGGAGGAGTCCTGGGGCTGAGAGAGCTCTTCAGGTTCAGCAGCAGACAGCTATAGTAGAGACAGTCCTATACCCACATCACTGGGATATTCTAGAGAAGGTCTAGTTGTTTTCTACTTGACTGTTGAGAAAAGAACAAGCTGTTACTGATGTGATTATGGAAGGCACAGCACAGGACTTGGCACCATCACCGAGTATCCATTATATGATTGGTCTATGAGTGGCATCACCTTAGCAAGAGGGATATGTTCAAGAGAGGGCAACAGATGTAAGGGCTTGCAGTTTAGCAAGCACAACAGTGGACAGATTGCCCCAGGGG
Source organism: Ichthyophis bannanicus (assembly GCA_033557465.1). Classification (NCBI taxonomy): domain Eukaryota; kingdom Metazoa; phylum Chordata; class Amphibia; order Gymnophiona; family Ichthyophiidae; genus Ichthyophis; species Ichthyophis bannanicus. Next base: position 639,573,438 of record CM066035.1, read on the forward strand.
ATGAGAGTGCTTCGGAGTGAATGAAAGAGTCTGGATAAGTAGAAGGGCCATGAATTTAGAAGCAGTGAGGCTTGCCTTACTGCAGTGTTGCTGTCAGATTGGGTGGTACAGATAGTTTTCTCAAAGGTATCATTCTGCATGGATAACTAGTGCTGTGAATACCCTATGAGCTACCCTACAAAAAAAGTATGCTTTCACTCTGGTTGCTTGGTGCTAGCTCCATAAGCAAGGCCAAGGACTGCAATAATGGCCTGCTTCCCTGTGCATGTTGGCCTGGACCTCCTGTAGCCCATTCACACAATAAAGGTGCAGTTGTCTAGTCAACTTTTTCAGATCCTCAATCTGCACAGAGTAAGAGAGGCAACTGAATTAAAGGTCTCTTTTTCCTTCTTGTGGGGCCCACCGTTGACTCATATGAATGAAAGGCAAGGCTCCTCTAGAAAGCATGTGGGGGTGCTGGATACCATTGTGATGCCTTGGGGAGTGCAATGTGCAAAACAAGCAACAGGATTTCTCTGGTACTCTGACCCTGTCCCCTCTGACCCTTTCACTGTGTAGTAACAACATTCTCAGCTACATGTCAACCACAAGCTCTTCCTTGTCTATCTCCTCCTGTGAGATGCTGTCTCATATGGGCCTCAGCTAAGGCTCCAGCAAGGTTGCAAAGTCAGAGTATGGGCCAATGCAAGTTATACAGTAGATTGGCTATGGGCCCTTCATGGAACAGTCTCATAGCCCCTTTTCAGATGAACTTTTTCAGGAATCCTCTGTGCTCCTTCTTTTATGTACTCTCCCCTGCATCTCTAGAGTGCAACCCCAACCCCCCCCCCCCCACCAGAGATGGCGTCACTCAGAAGTGTGTCATACAGAATTAAAGGCCTCTCTCATACCTCCACTCTTTCAGCCCTTTCTCTTACTCCTCCAAGTCTCAGGACCAGTGCACTGATCCAGATCATGTTTTCTTGAGAGGAAAGTCTAAGGGAAGAAAAACCAAGTGGCCCAAGTAGTTGAACGGCATCAAAGCGCACCTTCCTATGTACTTTAAGGCAATTTTAGAAAGGCCATGTAGATGAAATCTGAGATATCCAAGTCAAAACGTATGAAATTCCATGGAATGGGCAGTAGTGAAAGTGGGCACATGGAAGTGTAACGCCAATTTTTAAAAAGGGTTCCAGGGATGATCCAGGAAACTACAGACCGCTGAGCCTGACATCAGTACCAGGAAAAATGGTAGAAACCATCATAAAGAACAAAATTACTCAACATGTAGTTAGTCATGGCTTAATGGGAGACAGCCAACATAGCTTTAGACAAGGTAGATCTTGTCTTACTAATCTGTTAAATGTTTTTGAAAGTGTGAATAAACAGGAAGACAAAGATGAGTCGATTGATATAGCGTATCTGGACTTTCAGAAAGCCTTTGACAAGGTCCCTCATCAGAGATTTTTGGCAAAACTAAAAAGTCATGGGATAGGAGGCAGTGTACTATTGTGGATCAGGAACTGGTTAAATTAAGAGAGAAAGCAAAGGGTAGGGCTAAATGGCCAATTTTCCCCAATGGAAAAAGGTGAAGAGTGGAGTACCCCAGGGATCTGTTCTGGGTCCGCTGCTTTTTGACATATTCATAAATGACCTGGAAAAGGGACTAATGAGTGAGGTTATCAAATTTGCAGATGACACCAAACTATTTAAAGTTCTTAAAACCCAAGAGGATTGTGGAAAATTGCAAGAGGATCTTGATAAGTTGGAAGACTGGGCATCCAAATGGCAGATGAAATTTAATGTGGAAAAGTGCAAAGTTATGCATTTAGGAAAGAACAACTCAAACTATGGTTACATGATGCAAGGTTCCACACTGGGAACCACCACCCAGAAAAAGGATTTAGGCATTATCGTGGATAACATGTTAGAACCCTCTGCCCAGTGTGCAGCGGCAGTCAAGAGAGCAAATAGAATGCTAGGTATCATAAGGAAAGGAATGGAAAATAAAACAAAGGATATTATAATGCCTCTGTATCGTTCCATGGTGCGATCACACCTTGAAATTGTGTGCAATTCTGGTATCTTAAAAAGGATATAGCGTTATTAGAAAAGGTACAGAGAAGAGCCACCAAAATGGTAAAGGGGGATGGAAGGATACTCCTATGAAGAGAGGCTAAAAAGGTTAGGGCTCTTCAACCTGGAAAAGAGACGGCTGAGGGGAGATATGATAGAGGTCTATAAATTAATGAATGGAGTGGAATGGGTAAACGTAGCTCGATTGTTTATAGAATAAGAATATAAAAAGAGTAGGGGACATGCAATGAAGCTACAGGGTAACCTATTTAAGACTAATAAGAGAAAATATTTTTTCACTCAACGTGTAATCAAACTCTGGAATTTGTTACCGGAGGATGTAGTAAAAGCTGTTAGTGTAGCTGGGTTTAAAAAAGGTTTGGACAAGTTGCTGGAGGAAAGGTCCATAAACCATTATTAAAAAGGACCCGGGATATCACTGCTTGACCCAATACAAGCATTGAGGAACTTGTGTCTTTTGGAGAGACTGCTAGGTACCTAGATTGGCCACTGTTGGAAACAGGATACTGGGCTTGATGGACCTTGGTCTGACCCAGTATGGCATATCTTATGTTCTTATGTTCTCAAGTGCCTTTTAAAATTGACCTGTCTCTAATCTAAAGATAAGCATCTCCATCAAAACCTAAAGAAACGGGGATGTGTTGAATAATGGGCTGTACATATGCAAGTTGTTGCTTGATTTTAGAAACTTGCTTGTGTCCGATATGAATGGTGGTAGTCTAGACAACACAGAAGAGCCTGTGATGGTATGTCAGAGTGGGCACATAAATCTGATGCCACATACATGTCCAGGCCTGCCATTTTGCAAGCAGAGATGTGCAGTGATGCAGCAACCAGGCAAAAGATCTCTTTACCTGTAGTTCCTTTTTCAAAAAGTGAAAGATATTGAGAGGATGAGAGGGCTCTCTCCTTTTCTGATTACACATATGAGATTGCCAAAATGAGCACTGTTTTTGGTGCCTATTTGTGTCCAGGAGGGGTATAGACATGGACGTGTCTGCCAGAGATATCAGGCCTGGACATGTATGTGGCATCAGATTTATGCATAACACAACTACACCAAAAAACACACCCGCAGAAGTACTCACAAAATCTATAAAAAAAGCTCCAGCAACAAAAACTTATTCATACATAATTACATTTCTAAATTCCTAAGAGAAAGCCAAGTACAATTAATTAGAGGCAACAAGTCCTCAGTGGAATTACTTTACTTTCTATAGGGCAGCTATCATTTGCCTGAAAGGGAATTGCTACCATCTGCCATCATCGGTCTAAAAAATTCCTCACTTACATATTATTCACAATATTTTTTATTAAATCAACCTTACCATACAAATTATAACAATACAATAAATAACTGGTGGCTTTCTTTATGAAATTATAGCCAATAGCTCCTTTTCCAATCAACACTGTAACCACACAACACCGCAGATTCGCTATAGCACTCTCCCAATGGCAAGCACTATATCTGCAGCAGATTTGCTGTAGCCCACGCTATAGCATATGCTCAATGGCCAGCAATTATCTGAAATAAAATAGATTGAACCTTAAATAAATCAGTAATCTTTCAAACAAGGCTGTAACCACTGCTTTTACTTAGCTTTAAAAGCTTCTCCCAGGAAATTTTCAATTCGCCATCACCCTATGAAGATCTCATTTCACGGACATACCGCTTCATCAGGGGTTTGCTTAGCTTACTCTGGAATCTGAAATCAGTTCTGACTTTTAAACCTTTTCCAAGCCAATCAGAGCCTTTATGAACCAATCAAAACCATTACATGGCAAAGAGGAAGTACTCAAATTTTACATGTCCAGTCTACAGGAACACCCCCCAATCAATGGAAGAGTTAAGTCCATCTGGTTCCACTGTGTTTAAATAAAAAATCCAACATTGTTCCTTTTGCAAAAGTAATAACTCATGATCACCTCCTCACTCACTAAGAGGGACATGATCAATAACAAAACAATGAAAGTCAAAATATTATGTTGAAATTGTTGGCAATGGGACACCATAGGAGCGTCTTTCTTCTGTTTCAATAAGCACTGTTTATGCTCAGCCAATCTCACTCTTAGTGGATGTGTAGTTTTACCAATATAAAATGTATCACAAGGGTTCCTTAAGTATCTCCCTTGTTGATAGGCTACTTGTACTCGCTGGTCCGCAAAACATGGGAAAACCTGTAAAATAGACCATCTGTTCATAATACATGTAGCAATTTTCAAAGAAAGTGAAGAGTATGGTAATACACTGGTCATCCTCCTGAAGCTGTTCCACAGTGTGTCCATACTCAGGATTCAATAACCACTCTCTATGATTATTGGTAGCCCTCTTATATGCATGATGGATAATCCCAACTGGGTATCCCCGCATCTGAAAACGATCACAGAGTGCTTTTGCTTGTGAGTGAAATTGCGACAGTGTAGAGAAAATCCTACGATATCTCAACAATTGTGAATATGGCAGACTATTCCTTAAAGCCACCGGATGAAAACTCACATAGTTTAACAAAGTATTCTGGTCAGTAAGTTTATAAAATACTGATGTAGAAAATCCTCTCATAATTTAATAACTTGAACTTCTAAAAAATGAATAGTATGACTACATACATACAGAGAGATTTCACGGGTATGACGACATTACTGAATTACAAACTGAATTGCTAGATTAAATTGATTTAAATAAATCATAAAAATAATTTATTTATTTATTTATTTAAAAGGATTTATATACCACTTTATCCTGAAATCAAAGTGGATTACACAGCAAACAAATCAAGTGGCAGGGTGCGTGGGTGAGGGCATGCAGTGATAAATTGAGGCGTGTGTGTGTGAGTGGTCTGAGGTTGATTGCGTATTGAGCTGTATATACAGTATGAGCTATGTACAGGATCTATTTACATTTTTTACACTTTGGTGGCAGAGAGAGAGTTTGTTTGGGCAGTTCATGTGACGTCCTTGTAGTGTTCTGTGAAGAGCGTAGTTTTTAGCATCTTCCGGGAGTTTTTGAGAACATAAGAACATAAAATATGCCATACTGGGTCAGACCAAGGTCCATCAAGCCCAGTATCCTGTTTCCAACAGTGGCCAATCTAGGTCATACGTACCTAGTGTAATGGGGAAGAGACATCCTTTGCTAGGGAAACAGAGGAACCTGAGAGCAGTAGGTCTGTTGCTAGCAGGAAGGAAAAGCTCAGGACTCCCAGTTGCCAGGAGCAACACAAACAATCCCAGCCACGAGGGCAGGAACCCCGCCCAGCTAGCAAACAATCCCCATCTCCTGGGCCTAATAGCTGTCACCTGGGAGGGGGAAGGGCTAGATTAGCTCCCAAGCAAACGTATAAGAAACGTTCATTAGAGTTTGAAAGGGAGAACAGGGAGGAGAGAGAAAACAGAGAGCAGAAGCAAGAGAAAGACGGAAGAGAGCAGAACCAGCTGGAAGGGCTGTGTGAGCTGAAGTCTGGGTCTTGGAAACAGCGTCTGTCTCGGTGTGAAAGGAAAACGTATGTGAGTGACTCAGTGGATTCTGATTCTGAATGTGAGAGAGAAAGACAGAAAGTAACTGGCAGGAATAACTGGAGGAGCAGGACACAAAAACCCTTTGGCCAGAACTCCAGGCAATTATCCTATGGTGAAGGCACACAGAGGGAAAAGTTACCAGTAAGGATAGCTGGGAAGCACTTACAAGCTCCAAGGAGTGAAAAGTATACGGTGCAAGACATTTGTATGTCAGAAGAAGAGGGTGAGCAGCCAGAATACAGAGAAAAACCTCTGAGGTTTAAACCCCGTCCTGATAGAGCTGTGCACGGACTTTCCCCTGCCTCAAAGCCAGAAGGTAGGCTGTCTAATTATTATAAAAGTGGTTATAAGAACTTTTCTCATAGAAACTATAAAGAGTATGACTCTCCTCTAGGCTATACCAAGAGATATGGTAAAGCTGAACCCTATCTCACGGAGGCTATAATAGGGAAGCCTCAGGAACAGGCAGATGAGGAAAGTCTGGAAACGTTATATACAAAGCAGAAGTTGTATTCAGCTGAGAGTCAGCATGAGTCAATGCTAATTGATCCTCCAGAAGAAGAATTGTCTGATAACCAAATGGATTGTACATTAACGGTTACTGATGATGTGATTTCATTGTGCTGAGCCAGATAATCTGAGGAAGCTGTTTAACTGGCAGTTGAGAAGCACAGGAGTTTCTTTTGCCTAATACCAAGGGACTGTATGCTATGAATACCGTGCCACTTTTGGTTTAAGTTTAAAAGCTGTTATGAGTTCTTTTTCTTACCTTGTGCCAGAGTGTATGGCTTTCTGATCCTAAGTTACATTGTGTTTGAATCCGCCCCGGGAGGGGAATTAAAAGCCTGTCTTTGCCTGAACCACTCGATTCACGACTACATCTTATTGAAAAGGGACACAACTACAACTCCCAGGAGGCAATGCAACCATAAAGCATTGACTCCAACCTTTCAATAAAGGGTCTCCAGGCGATCTACCCTGTACGCTGAGGCTACGGACTGACTACTGGTGACACTAGCAGTTTCCCCAAAAGACACAGGTTCCACAATGCTTGTATTGGGTCAAGCATTGATATCCTGGGTCCCATCTTAATAATGGTTTATGGACCTTTCCTCCAGCAACTTGTCCAAACCTTTTTTAAACCCAGCTACACTAACAGCCTTTACTACATCCTCTGGTAACAAATTCCAGAGTTTGATTACACGTTGAGTGAAGAAATATTTTCTTTTATTAGTCTTAAATAGTTTACCCTGTTGCTTCATTGCATGTCCCCTAGTCTTTCTATATTCTGATAACGTAAACAATCTATCTATGTTTACCTGTTCCACTCTGTTCATTAATTTATAGACTTCTATCATATCTCCCCTCAGCTGTCTCTTTTCCAGATTAAAGAGCCCTAACCTTTTTAGCCTTTCTTCATAGGAGTATCCTTCCATCCCCTTTACCATTTTGGTGGCTCTTCTCTTAACCTTTTCTAATAACTCTATATCCTTTTTAAGATACGGCAACCAGTGCACACAATATTCGGCACACAGATACGGCAATATAGTGCACACAATATTCAAGGTGCGGTCTCACCATGGAACGATATAGAGGCATTATAATATCTTTTGTTTTATTTTCCATTCCTTTCCTTATGATACCTAGCATTCTATTTGCTCTCTTGGCCGCCACTGAACACTGGGCCGAGGGTTTTAACATGTTATTCACAATGATGCCTAAATGTTTTTCCTGGGAGGTGGTTCCTAATGTGGAACCTTGCATTGTGTAACCATAGTTTGGGTTGTTCTTCCCTAGGTGCATAACTTTGCACTTGTCCACATTAAATTTCATCTGCCATTTTGATGCCTAGTCTTGCAATTTACACTGCCTCCTATCCCATGACTCTTTAGTTTTGCCAAAAGTCTCTGATGAGAGACCTTGTCAAAGGCTTTATGAAAGTCCAGACCGACTCACCTTTGTCCACCTGTTTATTCACACCTTCAAAAAAACATAACAGATTAGAAAGACAAGATCTTCCTTGTTTAAAGCCATGTTGGCTGTCTCCCATTAGGCCATGACTATCTACATGCTGAGTAATTTTATTCTTTATGATGGTTTCTACCATTTTTCCCGGTACTGATGTCAGGCTCACCGGTCTGTAGTTTCCCAGATCACCCCTGGAACCCTTTTTAAAAATTGGCATTACATTGGCGATCCTCCAATCTTCAGGTATTACAGATGATTTTAATGAAAATTCACAGATTACTAATAGCAGGTCTGCAATCTCATATTTCAGTTCTTTCAACACCCTTGGAGGTCTTTTGTTGATCTCAGGTTGTCGTGGAGTGAGTTCCAGAGCGCGGAAGCGGCCAGGGATAGTGCTCTTCTTGAAGTGTCTTTTCTTGTTTTAGTAAAGGCTCTGGGTATGATGATAGTGTCTGATGTGCCTCGCCTTCTGGGTCTGATGCCTGGGTCCGGCCTAATGAGGGGTTTGAGACTATCCCTGGAGTTTCTGGTGATGATTAGTGCCTCTGTCTTGTTGTAATTTACGGTTAAGTTGTTTTCCAGTAGCCAGCTGGTCATCTGTTGCAGGCAGTTTATGGTTAAGTTGTTTTCCAGTAGCCAGATGGTCATCTGTTGCAGGCAGTTGGCTATGCTGGAGTTGTCTGGGTTGTCAAGGTTGATGGAGGTGGCCGTAAGATTATAATTTCAACAATCTGAGTGGTCTCTTGTAACATTGTCTAAACTATATACATCTTAATGAGAGTAATGGGTTGTTTGTATGGTGTGTGTGTCATGTTTTTGATCAGTTTGTGGACTTAGGTTAATTGGTGGTCCTCACTGAATTGTTCAATGAATAGTGTGGTGAGGCAGGTGCAGCACAGACCTGGGAAAGAGAAAAAAAAGAAGGTTTTTCTCCTAAGAGGGGGATGGGCTCACCTAAGCACAGGTCCCAAAATGAAAGTAATGCTGAAACACGCACTTGCAAGGCTAGCCTGAAGCCACATCCAGTCTCCAGGGCAACGGCAGGGAGAGAGAGGGTGGGGCCAGAAAGGGAAGCATGCTGGCAAACATTTAAACGTGGTCAGTCAACAAGTGAAGGGAGAGAGCACAGAAGAGCTGCGAGAACTGGGGAAACCAGGAGAAGCAGACAGAACTGCCAAAGCGAGTGGCAGGGCCAGAGAAGAGCGGGAAGAAGCTTGAGAGAGTTCCAGGACTATAGTTCTAACTCCGAAGCAAGCAGCTCAGACTCTGAGCCAGAAACGGAGCCTTTCAGAAAGCCTGACAAAAGGAAGGTTTCTACAAGCAAGGTAAACCAGACAGTACCTTTAAGTGACTCACTAAAGGGAAGGAAGTCTAGGAACACTGACATTATTCCAGGGGGAAGAAGGAATGTTCATTGTGGAAAACTTTTTAAGCTTTTAAGGAAAGTGAAACTAGAAATCCCTGGACGTATCCCAATCCCTGAGCCTTGTAGCACTGAGGAAGAAATGGAGGTGGAATTCTATAAAGGGGATTCAGATTCTACAGAAGTCTCAATGGAATGCTCATTGTGCATGAGAAGTGCTTAGAAAGCATTTATTAGATATTATAAAGAAAGCCAAGAAGTAGTTATGCTGAGCAGTTGATACTGTGAAGTGCTGGAAAGAGAGAAGTCTCATTTTAAAGCTGAAATAGTACTTGTGCTATGAAACTGTTCCAACAGCAGTTTAGTTCCTATGCTGAAAAGTAGAGCCTGTTTTCAAGCTTACCTGAAACAGCTGGGAGAAGCTAACAAGGTTAGCTGGACTTTACTTGCAACAGTGATTTTTCAACTGTGTTTCGTTTGGATGAAAAAGGAAACTTGTTTTGTTTCAAAGACTGAAGGAAACTGATTTGTTATAGCACTGCTGAAGTACCTTTACAAAGAAGCTTTTTGTTGGAGAAAATATCCTCACTTTCTGCTAATGGTTTGGAACCTTCTGCCAAGGTCCAATTTGCAAACTTGATGATTAAAATAAAATTTAGAAATAAAATTTCCTGTGTTGGCCTATTTCCACTTGGACTGCTTTAACTGCCCCACAACTACACAATTAAGGGCCTCAGCTACCAGGCTGAAGCAAGACACAAGTAATATGGCCCGCCGCCCCTATTAGGCAGCCGCCTAGTAGGACTGCCGGCCCACAATAGGGTGTTTTTTAGTAGTTTCCTCAATTCTTATATATATGTTGTTGATTTTAGTTTATCTGGGAGTACATTCCAGATAGAAGGGGCAGCAAGAGAGAAGGCTCTCATGGATGTGGATTTGTTGGTTCTTGTAAATAGACTGGGTGTTGGTATATTGTTTTTGGTGCTATTTCTGTCTAGTCTTTTACTTGTTTTGGTTCCGATAAGTTCATATAGTATTTCTGCTGACATGTTGTTTTTAATTTTGAAGATGGTTAGTGCTAATTTATATTTTGCACGTGATGATATTGGTAGCCAGTGCAGGTCATGTAGTATTGGAGTTATATGGTCTTGTCTTGATGCGCTAGCAATGATGCGGGCAGCAATGTTTTGTATTATTTGTAGTTGATGGGTGGTTTGTTTGGGTAGACCTTGGTATAGTATATTACAGTAATCCAGTGCAGGTGTATTGATGGCCTGGAATACTGTGTGGAAGTGTTCTTTGTTGAGGAGATGTTTTAGTCTCCGGAGCGTTGCGAGTTTGAAGTAGGCTGTTTTGGATATCTTGTTTATATGTGGTTGGAGGGTGAGTTGCTTGTCTAGAATCACTCCAAGGTATCTGGCTTCATCTTTTATTATAATTGGTGTATTGGATATGTTGAGAGAGGTAGGATGAATGAATGTGGTATTTCTCGTTATGATGATTGCTTCAGATTTTTTTATGTGGATGTTTAAGTTGTTGTTATTTAGCCAGGTTGTGATTTCTTGAATGCAGGTAGATATGGTGGTATAGTCTGGTGAGTCCAGTTGAATAGGGGTATATGCCATGATGTCATCAGCATATATGGCGTATTGTATCTTGTATTTGTTAAATATATTGCAAATAGGTTGAATATAGATGTTGAAGAGAAGAGCTGATAGTGATGAGCCTTCGGGAACTCCTTGGGTAGTTTTGAAGGGTGCTGAAGTGAGGTTCCCAGAATTTACTCTCTGCTGTCTGTCTTCTAGGTATGACTGAAACCATTTAATAGTAATATCTTGAAGGTCAATCTCCCTTAGGCGCGTCAATAAGATACGATGGGAGACTGTGTCGAAGGCTGATGAAATATCAATAAATATTAATAAGAAGCCTTGCTTTATATTGTCTATTCCTTTGATTATGTTGTTGAATAGATGTATGAGGAGTGTCTCAATGCCATGTTTTGGTCGGAATCCGTGTTGGTGGGGGTCTAGTGGGGCAAATTCATCAATGTGATCTTGGAGTTGTCTGTACGATTTTTTTCAATGATTTTTCAATGATTTAAATTATCTTGAGACCCAGTACACAAAAGAAAAATGTCATCAATATACCAACCTTTCACACATGATTGAAAATTGGAGGTGTAAACCCATTTCTCTTCAAACTCTTACATAAACAAATTTGCCAATAAAGGAGCAAAAACAGCTCCCATAGCTGTGTCTGATATCTGTATATAGTATTGATGTTGATATAAGAAATAATTTTCACATTATGCCATCTTGGCCAGTTTCATCAAAAATACTGTAGGGACTCTATGATGTCTACTCCTATTTGACTATATTTCAGTTTATGACTTCCTGTTCTACTGATTATGTAGTATATGCGTTGCAATGCCCTTGTGATAAATTTTGTATCGGTAATACTACACATCCACTAAGAGTGAGATTGGTTGTGCATAAAGATTGCTTATTGAAACAGAAGAAAGACCCTCCTATGGTATCCCATTGCCAACAATTTCATCATCATTTTTTTGACTTTCATTGCTTTGTTATTGATCACGTCCCTCTTAGTGAGCGGGGAGGTGATTACAGGTTATTACTTTTGCAACAGGAATAATGTTAGATTTTTTATTTAAACACAGTGGAATCAGAGGGGCCTAACTCTTCATTTGATTGGGGAATGCTCCTGTAAAAAGGATGTGTAAAATTTGAGTTCTTCCTCTTTGCCATGTAATGGTTTTGATCGGTTCATAAAGTCTCTGATTGGCTTGGAAAAGATTTAAAAGTCAAAACTGACATCAGATGCCAGAGTAAGGAAGATTAAAGCGAAGCAAACCTCTGATGAAGCGGCGTGTCCGTGAAACAGAGATCTTCGTAGGGTGATGGCGAATTGAAAATTTCCTGGGAGAAGCTTTTAAAGCTAAGTAAAAGCAGCGGTTACAGCCTTGTTTGAAAGATTACTGATTTATTTAAGATTCAATATGTTTTATTTCAGATAATTGCTGGCCATTGAGCATGTGCTATAGCGAATCTGCGGTGTTGTGTGGATACGCTGTTGATTGGAAAAGGACCTATTTGCTATAATTTCATAAAGAAAGCTACCAGTTATTTATTGTATTGTTATAATCTGTATGGTAAGAGTGATTTAGTAAAAAATGTTTCAAGAAATATGGAAGAGAGGAGTTTTTTAGACTGATGAGGGCAGATGGTAGCAATTCCCCTTCAGGCAAATAATAGCTGCCGTATACAGTAGAGAAAAAAGTAATTCCACTGAAGTCTTTTCTCCTCTAATAAATTGTACTTGGTTTTCTCTTAAGAGTTTAGAAATTTAATTATGGTATGAATAAGTTTTTGTTGCTGGAGTTTTTTTCTAGATCAGATTTATGCGCCCACTCTGAAATACCATCAAAGGCACTTCTATGTTGTTTAGACTACCACTGTCCATATCGGACACGTACAAGTTTCTTAAATCAAGTGACAACTTTCTCATGTCTAGTCCATTATTCAACACCCCCCCCCCCCCCCCATTTTTTTAGGTTTTGACAGAGATGTTTATCTTTTAGGTTAGAGACAGGTCAATTTTAAAAGGTATTTCCACATGGCCATCCTAAAATCGGGTGTACATGTTTATATTTGTAGGACCTCCTCAGGCACACCTCCACCATGCCTCCATATGACCTGGAAGTGATCATGCCAGGCACATGTAAATTTGAGCATTTTCAAAATGGCTCTGGTGGACATCTATGTGATTTCACATCTGAATGGGCATTTTCAGCTGTGGAAATCACAAATAAGGCTTCTGAAATTACCCCCTTTGCCTCCTCCTTTCACTAACAGGTACATGGTGCTATCACATCTATGAATGTATTTTTTATTACTGCACGAAGGACAGTTTTCAGGCTGGGAGAAGTAAAGTGAGTAATTCCTTAGGGTAACAAAATGCTTACAAATGTGTCCTCATATTGATTCTGCTCTACTGCCTTTCATAGCCCCAAGAGAGTTTACGCTCCCTTAATACTGGGTTTTTTTTCAACAGAAACAACATACATCACTTACATTTTTTACATTTTATATGACAAACACACTGTCTGAACCATCTCACTGTTTAGCATGGAAAATCTCTCTCTTAGAGGGAGTCCTCCCTTCCCATGTCAGTCTCCTGTTGGTACCTACTTCTCTGGAATGTGATACTTGCCATTGCCAATTAATGTGTCAGGCCAGCCTTTCCCAGGCCTAGCATATTCCTGCCCTTGTTCCACCTCTGGCAAGGCACCCCTCCCTGGAAACTCCACTCTTTTGGCAAATTGCTTCTATCTGTGCCCTTCTCTTCTATTGCTAACTCCAGACTTCGCTCTTTTCATCTTGCTGCTCCTTATGCCTGGAACAAATGCCTACGGTAAGTCAGGCGCCTTCTCTGGCACTTTTCATATCCAGGCTGAAAACCCATATCTTCATTGTCACTTTTGGATTTTGACTCACCTGACTTCCTTTGTGTTTCCTTACCATTCACCATGTCTACAGCTACTGTGTTGTCTGTCTTGACTAGATTATAAGCACTGATGAGCAGGGATTGTCTCTTACATGTCTGTGCAGCGCTGTGTACATCTTGTAGCGCTATACAAATGCTCAGTAGTAGTAGTAGATGGTTTCTCCTGCTTCATCATGAGCATGGTGAGGAGGAGATGTCCCGCTAGTCAAAGCTGGGCTTTCTAGGTTTGGTTGCCAATCTGTGAATGTCCCCACGCCCGCCAGATCAGCACGCACAGCACATACAAGTACACACATGCAAAAGTACATGCAGATGTTCATAGATACCTGATGCCAGATGGTGCATATTTGACAGGGTACGAACATCCTATTTTCCTTATCGTTCCTCCAGCTTAGTCCTCGACGTATGGGTAGTGCACCTCCTCCTGCAGCATGAAGACTGGACCAATCAGATTTCAGCTCCACTGGAACCAGCATACCCTGCAACTCAGGAACTCCAGTGTGTCCTGTCTTCATGCAGCAGGAGGACGTTAGTGAGCATAGCTGGGCTCACTAGTTAGTCAGATAGTAGTTTTTGTCTATAGCTAACCTTTATTTGGGTCCTATTATGGCTTCTTTTACCTTTTTGCCAATTAGTACGCTGTCCCTTTAAATTTGTCTGTGATATCTCGGCACTCAGTGGGGGAGGGGGGGGAACCCGGAGGAAGCTCCCTCTCCTGCTCAGCCTTTGCCGCCTCTGTCTATTCTATTTTGCTTTGGGGGAAGTGGATCTCTGCCCCAGGGCTCTTCGGGGCAGAGCTCCAGCGGCGGCTGTGCTGCAGCTCGTCTCCGGATGCTTGAGAAGACAGCTGCGTGTGTGCCGGTGAGTTCTTACAGCTGAGGGGAATCTGACCGGCTACTGAGCCGAGTTCAGTTATTTACTCAGCTGTTCGGGGGGTTCTCACAACCATTGCTCTTGGTTCGGGGGGGGGGGGATCCCAGGGGGTCCCGTTTCATGGCCGCAACGGGTCTCTTTTTCCTCGGGCCCTTCTCCTCAACGTGAAGGTGCAAAAGCGCGCCAAAACGCTTTCTGGTCTGCCGCGGCCATTTTTTCCCGATTCGCGGTTTTTTCTTTAGGGTGTCCCGCGGTAGATTTTTGTTTCTTTTACTTTGAGTTTAAGTTTAATTTAAGTTTAATATCAGTGACTTTCATTTATTTTTATTTGGTTTATTTTGCCTTTCAGCAGTGTCTTAGCACAATGCTTCATGCAGTGTTTTATGGGGCAGGAGTTGTGAGTTTAATTCCCCCGGTGATCTTTAGAGTGACAGCTGTCTGAGGCACTAACCTCTTTAGTTTCTTTGATTTTTTGATCTCATTTGCTCTTATTCTTTAAAAAAAAAAAAAAAAAGGATATGTATGTATATGAGGGAAAGCAGGCATAACCTCCTTTCACCACGTGCAGGTCAGACCTTTCCTCATTGCTTGCACAGGCTTTCCATTATTAGCGACTGCCCAGTTCCCACCTGGTACTTCTGGGTCAGTGAGCTGTCGGTTCCCCTGCCTTTTTTGTCTGCTGTCGGCTGGCTTCGCCAAGCGCTAGGCTCCCCATGTCCACGGGATCTCTTTGCCTCATTTGTGGATCTCGGTGGGGTGCCGACGCAGAGACCGGCGTGTGCCCTCGCTGCGCCTCACTGTCTCGCAGCATGGAACAGCGCCTGGAGCATCCTTTACCTGCAACGGCACAGTCGGGTGCCACTTCAGGAGATTTAGAATCGCCGCTAGAGGGACCCTCGGGGCTTTCTCCTAACAGTGGTTCGGCGCCTGTGGCGCAGCTAGGTCTGGGGGAGTCGTTGCCCTTGGAGGATTTTTCTGCAGATTTTGTTTTGCTCCTGCACCAGGCGTTCTGTTGAAGGCGCCAGGTTATGGGAGTGGCGCCTCTACCACCGCAGGGGCTACCCGTCCAGCCCTCTCCGGGAGAGCCTCCATTGTCCAAATGCAGAGCTCCTAAGAGGCCGCGGTTGCACGACCCTGGTTCTACGGAGGCGGACTGGCCTGAGGGGGATGATCCCGAGTTCGATCCGGAGGGGGATGCAGACGGCTTGGAGGAAGGGGAACTTCCGGAGCCGGAGGATCAAGCGAAGATTATTCGGGTGTTCAGGCGTGAAGAGCTTCCGGCTCTTGTTTCGGAAGCGCTTCAGACGCTAGGTTTGGCCTCTACGCCTAAGGCGGAGGAGGCGGACGGTGTAGATCCCATCATTCAGGCGATACGACAAACTCAGGTGGTTTTTCCCATTCATAAAGTTATTGACCAGATGATTCAGGCTGAGTGGGACACTCCTGAGGCTGGTCTCAAGGGAGTTAAGATCATGCGTCGTCTTTATCCTTTGTCGGAAACGGATATGGAGCGTTTTCGATCTCCCAAGGTCGACGCAGCCGTGTCTGCGGTGACGAAGAAGACCACCATTCCGGTGGAAGGGAGTGCGGCTTTGAGGGAGCCGCAGGACCGGAAGATGGACGGTCTGCTGAAGCAGGCCTTTGAGGCGGATGCGATTGCTTTACAGGCTTCCGTTTGTGGGGCTTGGGTAGCCCGTGCCTGTTTACGCTGGGTTCAGCGATTTCAGCACGCTCCTTCCTTGGACTCTGATACGCTGATGGAAATTCACCGCTTGGAATCCGGTACGGCGTATTTGGCGGATGTCCAGTACGATCTCATCAGGGCTCTCTCCAATAGCATGGCATCGGTAGTGGCCTCACGTAGAGCTCTTTGGTTAAAAAATTGGGCGACCGATGGTTCCTCCAAGTCACGGTTAGGCAAATTGCCTTTTAAGGGTAAATTGCTCTTTGGTGAGGATTTGGATAAGTTGGTCAAAGATCTCGGTGACTCCAAAGGCGGTCGCTTACCGGAAGATAGACCCAAGCGGGGTAGGTCAATTCCGGTCGCTAGGGGTCAATTTCGGGACTTTCGTAGGTTCCGGTCACCCCGTTATGCGAGCTTCCAGCGGGGTAGATATAGTTCCCGGGCGTCGAGTTTTCGCGGATTTCGAGGAGCCAGTCGAGGGTTCTCGGCGGGGGGTTCCCCGGGCCCCCGCAAACCCCAATGAAAGACAGCGGGTCCAGGTGGAGCTGCCGATGAAAGGAGGACGTCTTCGACGTTTTCTCTCCGCTTGGATCCAAATTACTTCCGATCAGTGGGTTCTCGACATTATCAGAGACGGGTATGTTCTCGATTTGGCCCGTCCTGTGCTCGACTCTTTTGTAGCGTCTCCCTGTCGAGGGGTTCAAAAGACCCTTCAGGTGCGCCAAACGCTCGACCGTCTTCTTCAGCTGGGGGCGGTCATTCCAGTTCCGCAAGCGGAATATGGTCTGGGAAGGTATTCCATTTATTTCGTGGTGCCAAAGAAGGGAGGCGATCTGCGGCCCATATTGGACCTCAAAGGAGTGAATCGTTGTCTGAGGGTCCCCCACTTTCGGATGGAGACTCTACGATCTGTCATAGTGGCCGTTCGCCGAGGCGAATTTCTCACGTCCCTCGACCTCACGGAGGCTTATCTCCATATCCCTATTCGGGAAGACCAGCAGAGGTATCTGCGCTTCGCGCTTCCGTGGGGTCATTTCCAGTTTCAGGCATTGCCTTTCGGTCTAGCGACCGCACCTCGCGTATTCACCAAGATCATGGTGGTGGTTGCCGCGGCTCTCCGCAAGGACGGGGTGCTGGTTCATCCCTATCTGGACGACTGGTTGATTCGCGGGAAATCTCGCGCAGAGAGCTTGGCAGCGACGGACAAAGTCATCACGCTCTTGCAGTCTCTCGGCTGGGTGGTCAACCCACTCAAGAGCCATGTGGTACCGACACAGATTCTCGAATATTTGGGGGTGCAATTCGAGACGTGCCGGGGGTTGGTTTCTCTACCCGAACGCAGGGTTTTGACTCTTCAGTCTCTGGTTCGAAGGTTTCGAAGATCTCCAGCCCCGTCGGCCTGGCGATACCTGCAGTTGTTGGGGACGATGGCGTCCTCCCTGGAGGTGGTGCCTTGGGCGCGTTTTCACATGCGGTCTCTCCAGCGGGCCTTACTCCGCCGCTGGTCCAACCAGTCCGATCCACTGAGCAAACGTCTACCTTGCCCGATGACGGTTCGGAAGGATCTATCCTGGTGGTTGAATCCGCTCACTCTGCGAGTGGGGATGCCATTAGAGCAGCCGGACTGGGTTCCCCTCTTAACGGACGCCTGCCTGACGGGCTGGGGCGCTCACTGCGAGGGCCAGTTCGTCCAGGGGCTATGGTCCCCAGAGGAGAGTGCCTGGTCGATCAACCGATTGGAGCTTCGAGCCATTCGCTTGGCATTGCAAAGCTTCGAGGCTCGGATATCGACTCGAGCGATTCGGGTCCTATCCGACAATGCAGCGGCCGTGGCCTACATCAACCGACAAGGAGGAACCGGAAGCGTCGGCCTGGAGGCGGAGGCTCGGACGTTGTTCGAGTGGGTAGAGCCTCGTCTGTCAGCCATCTCTGCAGCACATATCGCCGGAAAAGACAATGTGACGGCGGACTTCCTCAGCAGAGTTCAGGTGGATCCCGGAGAATGGGAGCTACATCCCCGGGTTTTCGCGCAGCTGGTTCAGCGTTGGGGTCAACCACTCATGGATCTAATGGCCACGTGCCGCTCAGCAAAAGCGGCTCGGTTCTACAGTCGGCGAAGTGAGCCGATGTCCGAAGGCCTGGATGCTCTGTTGCAGATTTGGCCCTCCACGGGTCTTCTCTATGTATTCCCTCCGTGGCCTCTGCTGAGGCGCGTTATTCAGCGTATCGAAGCCCACCGGGGTCGGGTGCTCTTGATAGCGCCGGATTGGCCGCGTCGTCCTTGGTATGCCGATCTGATGCGGTTAGTCGACGGTCCTCCCTGGAAACTTCCCTTAGTGCCGGACCTGTTGTGTCAGGGTCCACTCCGCATGCCGCAAGTGGAGAGATTCTCTCTTACGGCATGGCTATTGAAAGGGCTAGGCTAAGAAAACGCGGTTACTCCCGATCGGTTGTAGCGACTCTCTTACAGGCGCGCAAGAGATCCACTTCGCTGGCCTATGTTCGGGTTTGGCGTATCTTTGAGGACTGGTGTTCCAGAAACCAGATCCGAGCGGCTACGGCCTCTGCTGGTAATACTGGATTTTTTGCAAGACGGTTTTACTAAGGGTCTCGCCGCCAGTTCTTTGCGGGTCCAATTGGCGGCTCTGTCTTGTTATCGCGGTAAAGTTCAGGGCGTGGCTTTAGGTGCGCATCCTGATGTGGTTCGTTTTTTGCGTGCTGTGTCTAGGTTACGGCCAGCCCGTAGAGTATCGGTACCCTCGTGGGATCTTAATTTAGTGCTGCGTGCCATAAGTGCAGCTCCTTTTGAACCGCTTTCTGGTAGTTCGGTGAAGGATTTGACTCTTAAGACGGTGTTTCTAGTGGCGATATGTTCCGCACGCCGTATTTCCGAACTCCAGGCTCTGTCTTGCAGGGAGCCTTTTCTGTCTTTCTCGGCTAACAAAGTGGTTCTGCGGCCTGTTCCATCCTTCTTGCCAAAGGTGACTTCTCCTTTTCACTTGAATCAGGTTGTTTCCCTTCCGGTTTTTTCGGAGTCCGAAGGGCATGCTTCTGATCGTGGTTTGAGTCGGTTGGACCTCAAAAGGGTTCTGCGTCGCTATTTACGAGTTACCAATGATTTTCGTAAATCAGACCACTTGTTTGTGCTGTTTGGTGGTCCTCGCAAAGGGGAAGCGGCAGCGAAGGCTTCTATTGCCAGGTGGATTAAAGAGGCGATTGGTTCGGCTTATATTTTGCACGGTCGAACTCCGCCGCCTGGGCTGCGTGCTCACTCTACGAGAGCACAGGCGACATCCTGGGCGGAATTCAGTTTGGTTTCGCCGGTAGATATTTGTAAAGCGGCCACGTGGTCGTCTTTGCACACTTTCAGTAAACATTATCGTCTTGATGTCTTGGCGGCGAGCGATGCCGGTTTTGGTTCCGCGGTTCTGCGTGCCGGCTGGCACAATCCCACCCGTTAGGCTGCTTTGATACATCCCATACGTCGAGGACTAAGCTGGAGGAACGATAAGGAAATAGTAATTACACTTACCTGGTAATTGTAGTTCCTTGAGAGACGACAGCTTAGTCCTCCTGCCTCTCCCTGATTTCTTTTCGCACGGCACGCCTTGGATGAAGAAGTCCGTATTCCCAGGTGAGTGCATTTCATTTTGTTGTCCTTTCTTTCGATCCAATGTTTTTCTTTTTGTCTCTACGTTTCTGCTGTGGCAGGGGCGGGACTTCCGTTCCTGTTAGTCATAATTTTTGGTTTGTGGGCTACGCCACCAGCAATAAATAAAAAAAAAAAAAAAAAAGAAAACCACAAGCTCAGTTCCTGTTAAGGAATATATTTCCTGTGAGAGCGATTTTACTAAAGGTTAGCTACGTGTTTGAGTTTGCTTTGTCAGTAGTTCACTGGAGTTCCTGAGTTGCAGGGTATGCTGGTTCCAGTGGAGCTGAAATCTGATTGGTCCAGTCTTCATGCTGCAGGAGGAGGTGCACTACCCATACGTCGAGGACTAAGCTGTCGTCTCTCAAGGAACTACAATTACCAGGTAAGTGTAATTACTATTTATAAAATAGGCACCTGATTATGCGCACTTCAAAAAATACAGGCACAAATCTAGTTGACTCATTTTTATAACCTTTATACAGTTACCTTCCATGTGTACTGTATGTTCAACACCAGCTGCTACCCAGATAGCTGTGTTGAATATATATATTCTATTTAAATGTCTTGGGCAGAATTTTAAAAAATGGCGACCATGGTGGCTGAAACTTTATCCGATGTGTTCTGCTCGAGAAAATCGGTTCTATTATTTTCTTTGCTTCCAATAGAAAATTATTGGAATTAAGATACACTATCTACTGTCCCTTTCCATTCTGAAATTTAATTTGCGGGGAATGTAAAAAGAGTGTAGAGTAAGATTTCTAAGTTACCATTTCAGAAAACTCAGCTTTCCCTTTGTTTTGGTTCTGTAGTTGCCTTGTGGTTCTTTGGACTTCCAGTTCAATCAGACTGAGCCTTTTTTGGACTATAAGACCACTACTCTTCTTATGTGATTACATGGGAATTTTCCCTCTATGTAGCCCTTTCCTGTATATCGCTAAAGTGCCTACACACATTATACAAGGTGTTCTTTCCCAACTTAGGAGAGCTCCTTACAACTCCAGCTATTAGCAAGTGATAGCAATATGACAGCAAATTGCAGTCATTTTCTGACTTTTATAGTAGATTTTACTTTGAAATTTTCTCTTGACTGGACTGAGCTATTTAGTTGAACAGTGAATATCTTCAGTTATATATCATACCTCGTTTTAATGTAAGCTCTTTGGAACAGTATTTTACTTTTCATTCTTGTTTATGTTGCATCCTTTAAACCTTAAAAATGCAGCAGTTAGAAGAAGGTAAAATTCTGCTTTTTCAGTAGAATGATGCTTAAAACCAGCCATAATTTAATGCCATCAAGAGTTAACAAACAACCCTCTGTACGTCAGATGGATTGTAGACAAAAGTCTAGCATAAAATCTTGAAGAACACAAAATTCTTTTCTGGTTGGAATTTTGAGCTCTATTTAGAGTTGCGTGATGCTTAACCTCCCCTAAAGCAGGCCCCTACAGTTTATCTGTTAAGATGAAAATGATAGTCATTTCATCTTTTCTAGCTACTGGCTTCTTCCACATATACCAACTTGCCCGCATGCTTTACTTGGACCTGATTTATTAAGCATTTTCCCCCATAAACACAGAATAGACGCAAACCTTAATAAATCAGACCATATATGGAGAATCTCTATAATGAGCAGGAGAGGAGGGGCATGCAGAGAGATTTCACGGGTAGTAGACTACCTTTACTTCAGGAAGCCTAGTTCTACTCCCAAGCCTTTAATGGCTATGGCGACTAACTTCCTATTCATTCATAGTGCTTCAGGGCTGACTTGCTGCACATCCTGAAACTGAAACCAGATCTGCATACCTTATTCATCTGTATATATAATTTATGCTCAATCTAGTTACCCATTTTTATTGATCCCTACACAGGGCTGTAGGCCTGTGTGAGCGGTACGCCACAAAGAGCATAAGCATAGAAGGGGCACAATACCATCACTGGGCTTTCAGGAAGCCCAATAAAAGTGAGTTCCTGCATATGACTGGGGAGGCAGGGGGCTCCAAGTTCATGAATTGCACTTGGTACGGTCTTGTCCCTATGCCTTTGTCTTACCAATCTTGTCTGTCAATATGTCCCAACTGCACCTGTGCTCTTTTCTACCTATTAAGATGTTCCATTAATTAGTGCTTATTCAACTTTAAGAACCAAAGGGGATAACACATTAAATTAGAGTGTCAAGTAGACATCACAGGGCATCGACTTGAGTCAAACTCTGTACAATTTGCAGTAACCATCTCAACTTCATCACCTGTCTCCCAGGCCAATAAGTCTTTTTTTTTCCTTTTTTTTTTTTTTTTTTACTTAGTCACAGTATTTAACCACACAAAACTTCCACAGAGATATAACACACTCTACGTGTTCAACAAAAAGCACAATGGCAAACTATCTTTTTAGTCATAGCTATAGCATCCAATCATTACTTCAAAGCAGTAGTTAATTGAAAGGGTAACAATGTTACTTTTTTCTTCAACTAGTCGGGCTGCAAAGAATGCAAAGTCTTTCTACGTGTACCATATAACTGATGACAGGGGCAGATCAGAACACATACCGCTGACATGACTGAACAGTCACCAGTAAATTTCAGCAATATCAATCTGCCACCGGGTAAGATCAAAGGGTTCCCAATAACAAGCTGATCGCAAAACTGGCAATGATCACATGGAAATAATCCAATATAGGGAGGTAAATCACAGCTTCTGGCAGGGAACATATGATGGCACTAATATCTTTTAGATTACGACCTCTCTTAAAAGAAGAAAAGAAGATCTTTAAATACAGAACATTCTCAAA
Organism: Ichthyophis bannanicus; assembly: GCA_033557465.1. NCBI lineage: Eukaryota > Metazoa > Chordata > Amphibia > Gymnophiona > Ichthyophiidae > Ichthyophis > Ichthyophis bannanicus. Next base: position 639,595,881 of record CM066035.1, read on the forward strand.
GTACAAGCCAATATTTCTTATTAATCCATTGTACTTGGTAAACTAGACTAAAAAGGGAAGCACACATACACCTGATGAGTGATGCCGTTGAATCTCGACGGACCAGCTGAAGTAACAGAGTCCTGTTTGCATGTCGTGCTCTAAGATAAGCAGATCGGAATCTAAAAGACTTATTAGTGCCACAAAATGTGCGGTACTGGAGCACATTGGAAGATCAGAGCATGGTGGCGATGCTGATCTGTTTCTTTTACAGGGTGAGCAATACCGGATTTATTATTTATAAACTCTCTCACCTTTAGGATTGAACTCTGATTAGAGTGGAATATATTTTATTGAATTATGCATGTGTGATGTCTCAAGGGGGCGGGCTGTTCTTGTGGGATTTTAAACGCTAACAAAGGTAGCTGTTTTCTCACAGCGCCTTTCTGTTTGGCAGGTACCTGGAAACTAAATTTTGTGCAGCCTGGTCTGCAGTACGGCCCCTGAAACAAGCTATGTCACTGAAATATCGATGTTGAGCCTTGACTAAAGCATGTAAGGTGGACTTATGAGAATGGCTATGTTAACAGATTCCTCCTTTATGTAACGATTAAATGCTACAGCAAAGACTAAAAAAAATACGTTTTGCCATTATGCTTTAGTGTTGAACATAGTAGAGTGTGAAATACCTCTGTGGACATTGTGTGTAGATAAACACTAGAACTTTATACTAAAAATGGGGGGGGGGAAGGATTTATTTGTCCACAAAAAAAAACACATGTCCTATCTTGCTGCAACACAGGAACCACACAAGGATGAGAAGATAAAGGGCCCTTTTTTAACAATACCCCTAACATGGCCACGTTTCGGCATTGCCTTCGTCTGGGGGTAAACCTCAAAGAGAACATACATGCACAAATAATCACTTAAAACAAATTTAAAATAAAATATATCATCATACTGTATGTGCAGACAATACTAAATAAATAGTATTCTAGACATACTCATGGAAGGAAAGGAGGGAGAGACAAAATAACTTACAGTCAACAAGGCCAATAAGCATTGACCAAATGGAGAACCTTGTAAAAACTCTCTGGACACAATCCACTATAAAATAATAATATATAATAAATGTGATTAAAAATAAATGTTGTTGTTAAGTGCCGTCGAGTCGGAGTCGACTCATGGCGACCCTCTGGATAGCTATCCTAAATTGTGTTCGGTCTTATGTCAGGCGGCTCATTGACAGACTGGTACCCGTAGCTGCTGTTATTGTATCGATCCATCTCATTGCTGGCCTTCCTCTTTTGCGTTGACCTTCTATCTTGCCAAGCATAATGTCTTTCTCTAATGATTTCTCTCTTCGCATGATGTGTCCAAAGTATGAAAGTCGAAGTCTTGTCATCTGGGCTTCTAAAGAAAGCTTAGGTTTGATCTCCTCTAGTACCGACTGGTTTGTTCTTCGGGCAGTCCATGGTATACACAGTATTCGCCGCCAGCACCATAATTCAAAGGCATCAATTTTCTTCCTATCTGTCTTTTTCACTGTCCAGCTTTCACATCCATATGATATTATTGAAAATACCATGGCTTGAACAAGTCGAATCTTTGTATGGAGAGAGACATCTCTGCTCTTGAGAATCTTATCTAGGTCTTTCATAGCCATTCTGCCAAGAGCAATGCGTCGTCTGATTTCCTGACTGCTTATTGCTTCTTTATTGATAGTTGATCCAAGTAGGTTAAAGTTGTTCACAATTTCAATTTCTTCTCCTTCAACGATGAAGCTGTTGATTATGCCAGTTGTCAAGATCTTTGTCTTCTTTACATTAAGGTGCAGGCCCATTTTGAGACTATTTTCTTTGATTGTGAGAAGCAAATGTTTCAGATCATCTTCACTTTCAGCCAGTAATGTGGTATCATCAGCATAGCGAAGGTTGTTGATGAGTCTTCCACCAATCTTCACACCTCTGTTGTCTTCATACAATCCTGCTTCTCTGATGATTTGTTCTGCATATAAATTAAACAGGTAGGGGGAAAGTATGCAGCCTTGTCTTACACCTTTGCTTATTTTAAACCATTCTGTTTCTCCTTGTTCCGTTCGAACTGTTGCTTCTTGATCAATGTACAGATTCCACAAGAGAACGATTGGGTGTTTTGGTATACCCATGCTTCTTAATGTGGTCCAGAGTTTCTGATGGTTTACACAGTCAAAAGCCTTGCTATAGTCGATAAAGCACAAATAGATATCCTTTTGGTATTCTTTAGTCTTTTCAAGGATCCATCTCACATCTGCAATGATGTCTCTCGTTCCTCGCCCTTTCCTGAACCCTGCTTGCACTTCAGGTAGTTCTTGTTCCAGGTATGGTTGTAGTCTCTTTTGAATAATCTTCAGTAGAATCTTGCTGGCATGTGGGATCAGAGCGATTGTGCGATAATTTCCACAGTCAGTTGGATCACCTTTCTTTAGTATTGGTATAAACACAGATCTTTTCCAGTCAGTTGGCCATGATGTTGTCTTCCATATTTCTTCGCAGAGCCTTGTGAGTACGGTAACAGCTGCATCAGATTGCTGCAATACTTCTATGGGAATGCTATCAATGCCTGGTGCTTTGTTCTTTGATAAGGCTTTCAATGCTGCTTCAACTTCTTCTTTCATCACCAATGGTTCCCGATCATAAGGTACAGGTTGAAACGGCTGTTGGTCCACTTGATCTTTATCATATAAAAACTCAGTATATTCCTTCCACCTTTTCTTGATCTTCTCAGCATCATTCAACATAGAACCTTGAGCATCTTGTAACATTCCAATTTGAGGCTGCAACTTTTTCTTTAACTCTCGTAGCTTTAGGAAAGCCGATCTTGTTCTTCCTCTAATAGTTTCTGCTTCTATTTCCTTGCAAGTGTCATTGTAGTACTCTTCCTTGTCCTGTCTTGCTGCATGTTGGAAATCTCTGTTGAGTTCTGCGATTGTCTTTCTTTCTCCTCTGGCTTTAGCTTCTCTGCGTTTCTGGGCAATTTTCAGAGTTTCTTCCGTCGTCCATTTTGGCCGTTTTTGCTTTTTCACCTTTTGTAGAGACTTCTCGCTTTCTTCCAACACAACCTTCCTGATGTCATTCCATAACTCTTACGGAGCTCTGTCATTTGTATCTAAAGCAGCAAATCGATTTTGCAGGCAGTCTTTAGTCCAGTGGTATATTCTCAAGGTCATATTTTGCTGCATTCATGAGTGGTTTGTTCTTTTTCAACTTTAGCTTGAGTTTGCATACTAGTAGTTGATTATCTGTACCACAATCAGCTCCAGGTTTTGTCTTTGTTGACGTTACAGAGCTTTTCCATCGTTGACTTCCACAGATGTAGCCAATTTGATATTTATACAATCCATTGGGTGAAGTCCATGTGTACAGTCGCCGCTTGTGTTGATGGAAGAAGGTGTTCGAGATGAATAGATCATTGGTCTTGCAGAATTCTATCAGTCTTTCTCCAGCTTCATTTCTGTTGCCAAGTCCATATTTTCCAACTACTTTGCCTTCTTCTTTGTTGCCAACTTTTGCGTTCCAGTCACCCATGACTATCAGGATATCCTGTTTGCATGTTCTGTCAATTTCAGCTTGTACTTGTTCATAGAACTCTTCAATTTCATTCTCTTCTGCAGCTGTTGTTGGGGCATATACTTGAATTATAGTTGTGTTGATAGGCAATCCTCGTAGACGAATAGAGATTAAGCGTTCGCTGACTGCATTGTATTTCATTACAGTTCTTGCAAGTTTCTTCTTTATTATAAATGCAACACCATTTCTTCTTTGTCTTTCATTTCCAGCATAGTAGACCATGTGATCATCTGATGCAAAGTGCCCCATGCCAGTCCATTTCAGTTCGCTGACACCCAACAGATCAAGTTGTACACGTTCCATTTCATTCTTGACCACTTCCAACTTCCCTTTGTTCATGCTTCGTACATTCCATGTTCCAATGTGTAAGACATCTTTACAGCTTCTGACTCTCATTTCATGCACAGCTACATCAGCAGTCAGACTTCCCGAGGGCTTTGATCCAACCACATCATAAATGCTGGCTTTACTCTGAAAAGTCTTCAGCTCTTCCCCAGTAGCTAGTTAAGTGCCTTCTGACCTGGGGGTCTCATCTTCCAGCACCATAGCACAATTTGTTTTGTTGTAACTATCCATTGGGTTTTCATGGCAAGATACAGAAGTAGATTGCCGGGCCTTTCTTCCGCGCAGTTTAAGTTTGGTGTTGTTGCCGTTGTCACAAAAATGTGATCCTCCGCCGTCAACACTGTCCCATTCTGCTGCTGCCCAGATGGGTGGTTTGTCTTGGTCTGGCACCTCAGCTCAGACCTGTCCATCTTGGGAGACCCTGCCAGTAGTTAAACTACCGATAGTTTAGCTTTCAGCATCACTGATGCACGCAAACCCTCACAGCACGACAAGCTGCAAACCAAGTGAGAGAAAAAAAAAATAAATAGCTACACACAAATATAAACATATACTGTAATAAATTAAAGAAAATGGCAGTTATGTGATAGTGCTCTGACCACTATTGTGACATTGTTTCAAGGAAAATTTTAATACTAAAATGTATGTCAAATTGACACCAGGAGAAGCAACAACCTGCAGTATAGCAAGTGAGCAGGTGAAGCAATTGATAAATAAAAATACAAATAAAAGGAGCACTAAATGAACTAGTAAAAACTATGTAAAAGTCAGAAAATAGGGGACAAGAAGAAGTGCAAACTCTAAAAATTAAACATAAAAATGTCAGCGGGAAACGACCACACACATCTTTAAAAATAAAACCAGGCACCAAAGAGAATGTCAATATTGCCCCTCCCTTCAATGAGCATGTCTAGAATTTTATGACCCACTCCCTCTCAAAAATAGTTAACTGTTTACCTGTTCCTCCTGGTTCTCCAACGTTCTTTTACAATTTTGTTGTATACTCTTATTATTTGCATCACTTTTTCTTCTGCTATTATTATTATTGTCCTTTTATTCTCAATTACCATTATTTATTTATTTTATTGTCATTGCATTTACATGTTTTTAATATATCGTTTTTATATTTTAATTATTTTAAGTCCTTAATATTTATCATTTACTATTTATTTAGTATTGTTTGCATATTTGATGATATTGATATTACAAGCTTGTGTGTTTTAAGTGATCATTTTTGCGTTTATGTTCTCTTTGAGGTTTACACCCTGACGAAGGCAAAGCCAAAACACGGCCATGTAGGAGTATTGTTAATAAAAGGCACTTTACCTTCTAGCCCTAAAAAGGATTTATTGGCCTGGGAGATAGGTTGTGGTGGTTATCGCGAGTTAGGCTCAAGCGGACGTCTTGTGATGTCTCCCTAAGACTCGGTTTTAAAGTATGTTGTATTATTCCCTTTGTTTTTGAAAGTTGAATGATATCAGATGGGGTTTGTCATATCTATGTTATTTGAATGTTATACCATGCTGCCTATTAAGCTATAACATTTGTATTCTGCTGACAATGGGGGTCATTTTAAAAGTCTTAGTCAATTAGGCAGAGGCATGTCTGGGGAGGTGCATGTCCATATTTAGACCTGTCCAGGCACAAATAGGCATCAGGAAAATGCTTGTTTTGGCCTTAAAATATCTAGAGAGTGTAGAGAAGATGGAGTTAAGTGACTAGACTAAGATCGCAAAGGCCCGCACTGGGATTATTAACCCTGGCCACTCTGCTGCTAACCCACTACTCTAACCATTAAGGTATAAGGCATCCCTATTCTAAAATGCTATTCTGGGGATGTCTATGTAGATGTATCCATAGACATCCATATAGGTCACGTCCACGTTTGTGAAATCATGCTTGAACTTGCATGCGCCTGATTTTTTTCCCACAGACGTTCTTAGTTCGACATCCCAGATTGCATTTGGATGTTCTTTGTAAAATATGCATCATATTTCTGTTATTTGAATGTTTTATTATGATGTTTTAAGGTTACATTACTGACAAACTTAAAACTAAGATGCAGACAGCAGTCCAGCAGCGGGATGGGGGCTTTCCAGTCTTTTGCATTGAGTGTCACATGTATGATTTTCTCCCAGTTGGTGAGAGGTCTTACGTGTGCACTAGGTGCAAGGAGCTCTTTGCTCTCAGGGAACGAGTCCGTTCTCTAGAGGCTAAAGTAGCAGACTTGGAAAGCATAAGACAGACAGAGAGGTACATAGACGAGACCTACAGGGATATAGTCCTGAAGTCCCACCTCCAGTCTGGCAGCATCCCTGTTGCCATGGAGGAGAGAGGTCACGTGACAGGAGAGCATCACCCTGGTGTGGCAGGAAGTGATCCTGTAACTAGGACCTGTCCTCCAGGTGATGTAAAACCCTCTCGCACCGAGGAAGTTTCTCCAGGGCCATGTGCCCATGAGGGAAGGGTTAGGAAAGCCGTTATAGTTGGTGATTCGATCATTAGGCATGTAGATAGCTGGGTGGCTGGTGGACGTGAGGATCGCCTGGTAACATGCCTGCCTGGTGCAAAGGTAGCGGACCTCACGCGCCACCTAGTAAGGTCTTAGATAGTGCTGGGGAGGAGTCTGCTGTCTTGGTACATGTTGGTACCAATGACATAGGAAAATGTGGTAGGGAGGTTCTGGAGGCTAAATTTAGGCTTTTAGGTAGGAAGTTGAAATCCAGAACTTCCAGGGTAGCATTCTCCGAAATGCTTCCTGTTCCACCCGCAGGACCCAAAAGGCAGACAGAGCTCCGGAGTCTCAATGCGTGGATGAGACAATGGTGCAGAGATGAGGGGTTTGGATTTGTTAGGAACTGGGGAACATTCTGGGGAAAGGAGGGGCTCTTCCGAAGGGATGGGCTTCACCTTAACCGGGATGGAACCAGGCTGCTGGCATTAACCTTTAAAAAGGAGATAGAGCAGCTTTTAAACTAGATATTAGGGGAATGCCGACAGTCGCCCAAGAGCAGATGGTTCGGAAGAATGTATCTTTGAAGGATACTACCAAAAGCAGAGGGGTTCCACAAAAGAGTAAAGTAGCCCAAATGCCCTGAAGTATGGAGCAGACAGAGCTTAAAGATCCCAAATTACTCATGTCTAACAGACAAATTAATATGGATAAAATACATTCTCTAAAATGCTTGTATGCAAATGCTAGAAGTCTAAAAAATAAGATGGGAGAGTTAGAATATATAGCACTAAATGAAAGGTTAGATATGATTGGAATATCAGAGACATGGTGGAAGGACGACAACCAGTGGGACACTGTGATACCTGGGTACAAACTATATCGTAATGATAGAGCTGATCAAATTGGTGGAGGGGTTGCTCTCTGTTAGAGAGGGCATTGAGTCAGAAAGGATTAAAGTTTTGCAGGAAGCAAAATCTGCTGTAGAATCTATATGGATTGAAATTCCATGTAAAAGGGGGAAGGCAATGGCAGTGGGGGTGTACTATCGAGCGCCTGGCCAGAATGACCAAATGGATGATGAAATGCTCAAAGAAATCAAGGAAGCTAACAAAGGTTACAGCACAGTAATAATAATGGGTGATTTCAACTACCCCGGTATCGACTGGGTCAGTGTCACGTCAGGACATGCTAGGGAGATAAAGTTCTTAGATGAAATAAATGACTGCTTCTTGGAGCAGCTGGTTCATGAACCGACCAGAGGGGAAGCCATATTAGACCTAATCCTTAGTGGAACACCAGATCTAGTGCAAGAGATAAGGTTGTTGTGGCCACTTGGCAATAGTGATCATAGCATGATCGCCTTTGATTTAATTAGTGGAGGAGGGATAGTAAGGAAATCCACAGTACTACCTTTTAACTTTCGAAAGGGAGACTATGATAAAATGAGGAAAACAGTCAAGAAAAAACTAAAAGGAGCAGTTGCAAAGGTTAAAGACGTACATCAGGCTTGGCTGTTGTTGAAAAATACTATCTTGGAAGCCCAGACCAGCTGTATTCCACGCTTTAAGAAAAGTGGAAAGAAGTCCAAAAAACTGCCAGCATGGTTTAAAGTTGAGGTCAGAGAGGCTGTTGTTGCCAAAAAAGCATCTTTCAGGAAATGGAAAAAAGAGCCAAACGACAAAACCTGGAAACAGCACAAGCACTGGCAAGTCAAATGCAAGGCATTGATAAGGCAGGCAAAGGGAGAATTTGAGAAGAAGCTTGCTGCAGAAGCAAAAACGCGAAGTAAAGACCTTTTCAAGTACATTCGTAGCAAAAAACCTGTGAGAGAGTCAGTTGGTCCATTAGATGATAAAGGGGTTAAAGGAGCACTAAGAGGCGACAAGGCGATAGCGGAGAGACTGAACAAATTCTTTGCTTCTGTCTTTACTGAGGGAGATGTAGGGATGTTACCCATGACTGAAGTGGTATTTAAAGGTGCAGAAGAATTGAAGGAAATATCGATACATCGAAAAGATGTATTACAACTATTAGATAAGCTGAAGAGTAGCAAATCACCTGGGCCGGATGGTATACATCCAAGGGTATTGAAAGAACTGAAATATGAGATTGCAGACCTGCTATTAGTAATCTGTGAACTATCATTAAAATCATCTCTAATACCTGAAGATTGGAGGATCGCCAATGTAACACCAATTTTTAAGAAGGGTTCCAGGGGTGATCCGGGAAACTACAGACTGGTGAGCCTGACGTCAATACCGGGAAAAATGATAGAAACCATCATAAAGAATAAAATTACTCAGCATGTAGATAGATAGTCATGAACTAATGAGAGACAGCCAACATGGCTTTAGACAAGGAAGATCTTGTCTTACTAATCTGTTATGTTTTTTTGAAGGAGTGAATAATCAGGTGGACAAAGGTGAGTCGGTTGATATTGTGTATCTGGACTTTCAGAAAGCCTTTGACAAGGTCCCTCATGAGAGACTTTTGGCAAAACTAAAGAGTCATGGGATAGGAGGCAGTGTACTATTGTGGATCAGGAACTGGTTAAAAGATAGAAAGCAGAGGGTAGGGCTAAATGGCCAATTTTCCCAATGGAGAAAGGTGAATAGTGGTGTACCCCAGGGATCTGTGCTGGGTCCGCTGCTTTTTGACATATTCATAAATGACCTGGAAAGTGGAATAACGAGTGAGGTTATCAAATTTGCAGATGACACAAAACTATTTAAAGTTGTTAAAACCCAAGAGTATTGTGGAAAATTGCAAGAGGATCTTGATAAATTGGAAGACTGGGCATCAAAATGGCAGATGAAATTTAATGTGGACAAGTGCAAGGTTATGCACCTAGGGAAGAACAACCCAAACTATGGTTACACGATGCAAGGTTCCACATTAGGAACCACCACCCAGGAAAAAGATTTAGGCGTCATTGTGGATACCATGTTAAAACCCTCGGCCCAGTGTGCAGCGGCGGCCAAGAGAGCAAATAGAATGCTAGGTATGATAAGGAAAGGAATGGAAAATAAAACAAAGGATATTATAATGCCTCTATATCGTTCCATGGTGAGACCGCACCTTGAATATTGTGTGCAATTCTGGTCGCCGTATCTTAAAAAGGATATAGAGTTATTAGAAAAGGTTCAGAGAAGAGCCACCAAAATGGTAAAGGGGATGGAAGGATACTCCTATGAAGAAAGGCTAAAAAGGTTAGGGCTCTTTAACCTGGAAAAGAGACGGCTGAGGGGAGATATGATAGACGTCTATAAATTAATGAGCGGAGTGGAACGGGTAAACGTAGATCGATTGTTTACCTTATCAGAATATAGAAAGGCTAGGGGACATGCAATGAAGCTACAGGGTAAACTATTTAAGACTAATAAAAGAAAATATTTTTTCACTCAACGTGTAATCAAACTCTGGAATTTGTTACCGGAGGATGTTGTAAAGGCTGTTAGTGTAGCTGGGTTTAAAAAAGGTTTGGACAAGTTCCTGGAGGAAAGGTCCATAAGCCATTATTAAGAAGGGACCCAGGATATCAATGCTTGAACCAATACAAGCATTGTGGAACCTGTGTCCCTTGGGGAAACTGCTAGGTACGTATGACCTAGATTGGCCACTGTTGGAAACAAAATACTGGGCTTGATGGACCTTGGTCTGACCCAGTATGGCATATCTTATGTTCTTATGTTCTTATGACATTGTAGCATATTGCTATTGTTTTCAGGGGAGACCTGTTGTACACTGTTTTGGGTGAATGTCTTCATAAAAGTGGTTAATAAATTTTAATAAATAAATGATATAGCTCTCTTCCCCAGTATGATAGAATTTGTCACCCATGCTCATATGGATTCCTTATTCTAAGGAGTCAAGGAATCAATCATGATATTAAAGGCCTGATACTAAAACAGCTAAACTCTTTTTAATCGATCACTCTCAGATGGTCCTTTTCAGTGATCGCATATCATCTTGGAATCTGACTTCGAGAGTGCCTAAGGTCCTAGCCATTCACCTACACTGTTCAGTCACTCTCCATATCAGGCTCCTAGGAGACCTAATCCATTCAGATTTAACTATTTGTTAATGGTTTGTTTGGTTTTTTTTTTTTGCTTTATTGCCCATCAATTCACTACTGTATTCTCAGAGAGTAGCAATATCTTGAACGGAGCCCAAAACTGAACAAGGATAAGTTCCTATGTTGTTATTTCTCAGGGGCAAGTGGTTGCCCAGAACAATCAGCCCTTTATTTAAATTTAAGTTCCATAGTGGACGAAAATCCAAATGAAATTCAGCCCTATTTGTGGCCTTTCAGTACAAGAATTTTCAATTTCAGTTTAACCAAAGTGTGCTCTGACTTTTTCAGTAGAGTCTTTCCCTACTCTTGTGGGATTGTCACTTTGCTCTACTGCCCCAAATCACCAGCATGGCCACTGTCTTGACTTGGTATTTTTTTCTAGTTGCTTACCCTCAAACATTTGTAGCTCAGTTCTTCCCTTATCTGACCATCACCTTTTAAGCTTTACTCTTCATCACCCGCCACATTTGGTTCTCTCTTCCACTATTTCTTCATCTCTTTCCTCCACTATGTCATCTAAGTCTGTTGATGAGACAGTAGCTTCCTATAACACTACACTCTTTTCTGCTCTGGATGTTCTCGCTCCACCCATGCCACGTTCTGTGAGGCATACTGCACCCCATCCCTGGCTTTCATCCACTACCCACTATCTACATTCCTGTGCCCATTCAGCTGAGGGTGCCTGGCTCAAATCCCACTCCTTTGCAGACTTTCTACACTTGAAATTCATGCTTCTCTCTTTCCAGTCAGCCATAGCTCTTGCCAAACAAGACTATTATGTCCATCTGACTAACTCTCTTGCCTCTGACCCTCGCTGTCACTTTACTACTCTCGTTACAAATCCAACAAGGGTCACTTATTCAGAGCTGTACAATATGTCAAATTAATGAACTTATCACTCTGATAATAATCATAAAAGTGTGTTATATCTCTTGTCACGTAATCAGAACTGTTTATTAGTCCTTATAATCTTTCTAAGCAATACGCAGGTCTCAGACTCATTGGGCGTTATGGACATTCAGACTTTTAAACATTCTCTGAAAGGCGCTCCAATTTGCATCAATGACCTCTACTCAAATTTGGATTGCTTAGAACTTTATTACTCTCAGCTCTCTCCTCAAAGTGCCTCCGCCTCCGACCCCTCCCTCCCTTTCTACCCAAACCCTGGCTGACTATTTCCATGATAAAATCCACAAGATCACCCTCCAATTCCTCACAAAGTCAGCTACTTCCCCTCCTCCCCCCCCTCTAACTCTGCTGCTACCCCTGTCTTCCTTTTCTGTGATTTCTGAAGAGGAAACTGCACACCTTCTTTCTTCCTCCAAACTCACCACCTGCTCCTCTGATCCTATAACCCCCGTCTCCTAAGCCCTATCTCCTCCACTGTTATTCCTTCCATCTCTCATATTCTCAACCTATCGCTTTCCACTGCAACTGTCCCTGCAGCCTTCAAGCATGCTGTAGTTACACCTCTCCTCAAGAAACCCTCACTTGATCCTACCTGTCCTTCTAATTATCGACCCATCTCCCTCCTCCCCTTCATTTCTAAACTACATGAATGCATGGTTCACTGCCACTGCCGACGTCCTCTCCTCTCATGCCCTCCTGGATCCTTTACAATCTGGCTTTCATCCTTTACACTCTACCAAAACGGCTCTTGCCAAAGTCTCCAGTGACTTGTTCCTGGCAAAATCCAAGGGCCTTTACTCTGTCCTCATCTTTCTTGACCTCTCTGCTGCTGTTGACACTGTTGACCACAACCTTCTCCTCGATACCCTGTCCTCACTTGGTTTTAAGGGCACTGTACCATCCTGGTTCTCCTCCTATCTCTCCCATCACTCTTTCAGTGTTAGTTCTGGTGGCTCCTCCTCTGCTGCTATCCTGCTCTCAGTTGGTGTACCCCAAGGATATGTCTTGGGTCTGCTCCTTTTCTCTCTATATACCCAATCCCTTGGTGCGCTCATCTCTTCCCATGGCTTTCAGTACCATCTTTATGCCGATGACTCCCAGATCTACCTCTCTACACCTGTAATCTCTCCAGCAATCCAGATCAGGACCTCTGCCTGCCTTTCTGACATTGCTGTTTGGATGTCTCACCACCACTTGAAATTGAACATGGCCAAGACTTTCCCCCTAAAACCTCCTCTCCTCTTCCTCCTTTTTCAGTCTCTGTGGATAGCTCTCTTCTCCTTCCTGTTGCCTCGGCTCGCAACCTTGGGGTTGTCTTTGACCTCTCCTTCTCCACACACATCCATCTGATAGCTAAGACTTGCCATTTCTTTCTCTATATTGTCAATAAAATCTGCCCATTCCTTTCTGAACACACTACTAAGATGCTTATGCACTCCTTAATCACCTCCCGTCTTGACTACTGTAACCTACTCCTTGCTGGTCTCCCTTTGAATCATCTCTCTCCCCTTCAATCTATTCAGCACTTTGCTGCATAGCTTATCTTCCGCCAACCTCATCATGCCCATATTACCCATCTCCTCAAGTCACTTAATTGACTCCCTATTCATTTCCACATCTAGTTCAAACTTCTCCTGCTGATCTATAAGTGCATTCACTCTGCAGCTCCTCACTACCTTTCTTCTATTATCTCTCCTTACACCCCCCCCCCCCCTTTTCGGGAACTCCGCTCTTCTGACAAATTGCTTCTATCTGTGCCCTTCTCTTCTATTGCTAACTCCAGACTTCATTCCTTTCACCTTGCTGCACCTTTCACCTGGAACAAACTACCTGTGTCTGTACGCCAGGCACCTTCTCTGACACTTTTCAAATCCAGGCTGAAAACTCACCTCTTTGCTGCTGCTTTTGGATCTTGACTCACCTGATCTCCTTGTTTCTTTACTTTCCCCCCTTGTTTTTATCCCTGTCTACACCTTCTGTGTTGTCTGTCTTGACTAGATTGTAAACTCTGATGAGCAGGGCTGTCTCTTACATGTCTGTGTGCAGAGCTGCATACGACTTGTAGCGCTATACAAATGCTTAGTAGTAGTACTAGTAGTAGTACTAGTAATACTTTAAAAAAACATTTTGTTTTTGCTATTTATCCTCATCTGGACAAAGATTTGTTGCTAGGCAGCAACCCACCATCAGCTGCACAATTTTATGTGAACGTCACATCTTTGACTTCTGGCTCTCTATGGAAGCCTCATTATAAATTCAAGTTCTTCTATCCAATTCAGAAATATTTTGTGGCCATTCTACAGTGTAAAATATACCCATATACAGCCTTTCCATTAGTGAAAAATTATTACACACAGAAAGAAAATAAGTGGTGGCTGATCAATGCAGGCAAAAGCCTATATTGTTAAAACCCTAGCTCCAATTCATTTCTAATCATTTTGGTGTAGGGGGTGATCCAAATCCAGAGTTATTATGTGGGCTCCAAAAGGCAATGGTAGGAGTGCCCCTCCCCCAAGAAAACATAGTTCAGGGGTATACCCCAGGTTGTTTATGCTGCGACCTTCATTCTCCTTATTCTTAAATTAGCAGAGGCTTCTGATAATAGCAGCAACTCCATAAACAAAATTCAGTGCAAGGCTCAACATCTCTTGTGCATTGATAGGCCATTGGAGGAAACACACATTTCAGGCCTTCCTGTTACTATCATAAAGTAACCAATCATCCTGTATTATAAGGAACAGTCCCGTATTTTAAGGATTTGTCTCTGGAACCATATGGGATGCCTAAATGTCCCCTATTTTAAAACACGTGTCCCACTCCTGTACTCCTCTGGACCTCTGGACCTATACCAGTGGACCTCTCCACTCTAGCTGAAATTTTCAAAGGGAAACTCTATTTATATGAGACTATTTCCATCAGGACACAGAACCATATACACATGCATGCACTCTGCTGTACTTCAGTCACACTCTCATGCACATGCATTCATCCACCCCCTACCCCCCCCCCCCCCCCAAAATCAGGTACATGCATGCACACTAGCACTTTTCAGACAGACAGGTTCTGTCTGATTCTACTGGTGCTGTGCTGCTTTTGCACTCCTCTACTTCAATGACCCCAGTTCTTGCTTTTGCTACTATATTTTCTCAGCCTGCAATAGCCTCCTCACACTTTACCCAATTCCTCTTACATTTCTATTCTTTCCCAGCAACCCTACTCACCCCTATCAAGAAACTCACTTATTCCACTAACTTTCTCCCAGACCCTATGCAGAAAATCAGCCCACCCTTCCTGTGACTAGTGCAGCCTTTCCATTGGCTGGAAGTTTGCAGCCTTTCCATTGGCTGGAACCTATCACTTACTCTGCACAGTGAGGTGGCAGCACCGGGGAGCTGTAGAGCTAAACTCTAAAAAAAAAATACCCAGACAATTTAGACATCATTATGACTAAGACAGCTACTTTACAAAGTTGTAAAATCCTAAAATAATTTAGATGGTTAGCAATCCTAAACTCCTAGTCCTCAGCACATCTGACAAATCTGGCTCTGCTTCCTTCCAAGGGCCCCGGCAACCATCAGTCAGACAAAGCTAGCCAATAGGCTGTAGCAGACACAGCCAGCCAATAGGGAGCAAGTGGAGGTAGGAGCAGTAGCTACGATACAGAATTGTTTTTGTTTGCGCCACATTCCAATGTAGAGATTTTCAAATGTCTAATGTTTGTAAAATACAATTTTGAGTTGAGTTGCCCAGAATTTTTTAATTATCTTAGTGGAAATGTTGTTATTTTTAATAATTTATTATTTATTAAGTTTACTGTATATATAACCATCAAGACAAATCTTGAACAGAAAACGAGATACAAAGGAGAAATATAACACCAAACAAGATAGATATTAGACAAAGGAAACAAAATCCCAATTAATCTCTTGTAATCCACTTATTGGAGGGTAGAAAGGCCTAACAAAGCCCAAGGCAGGAGAACCTCGGGCATACCAAGAGGAAAAAAAGCATAATAAAATTCAATAAATTCCAAGATGGACCCTGAGAACACAGGTTATAAACTAGAAGAGATTGTTAACTATATTACTCTGGCACTAGTCAGTCAGTAACTTGGCATTGATAAAAGCAGCAAGATCAGTAGGTTGAAAAAAAACATATCTTAAAGATTTATATACCACCAAACATTTACAGGGAAATCTTAAATAAAAGGACCCCCCAATCTCTAAAACTCCAGTATGTGTAATAGAAATTGTTTCTTCCTCTTATGCGTCTCTTTAGCTATATCAGGGAACATAGAACTTGTAAGACCACAAAAAGTCTCCAATCTTTTCTTGAAGAACATTTTCAGTAACCATTCTTTATCCATAACTAATGCACAGGAAACCAACAATGTAGATGGAACATATGCTTCGCCATAGGACCCTTCAAGTAACTCAGACACGTTCAAAACTTCTATATGAGAGTCTTCTCCAGAAGACGCTGGTTCTTTCTTTCCTTTTGGAAGATAATAAAGCTTTGTCAAAGGTGGAATTAAGTCTGGAGGCATTTTTAAAATCTCTTACAAATATCTCTTAAACATATCCAGAGCCATAACACCCCTCAACTTAGGAAAGTTCAGAACCCTCAGGTTCAAAGCCCTAGTTGCATTTTCCAAAACCTCCATTTTATATCAGAGAGCCACGTTATCTTTAAACAAAGACGAATGCTACCAATTGACTTCCATGATCTTCCACTTGCATTTTAAGATTTTCAATATTAGTCAGAACAGAATCAATTCGGGACGAGTTTTCCTGGATCCTGGAGGAGAGAGCCAGAGTCTTTCTATTCACAGAATCCGATAAAGAAACAATTGTCTCCCAAATTACCTCCAAAGTGAAGCTTGTGGTCTAGAAAGAAGAGTAGATGCAGGAGTGGAAGTCAGCAAAGAAGAGGACTGAGATGAGGTACCTTCAACCTTCAAGCCACTGACCGCCAAAGCTTCTGCCTGACACAGTGAACCCAAAACCTACCCGGAAGCATTCTCCCTCTGATCAGCGTCTTTCCTTCCCTCTACCGAGGGAGGAAGCACCAAAGCTGAAGGGGTCAGGCTCAGAGCAGCAGGGCACTGCAGCGGCATTCTCTCCGCACGAGAAAGTGAGGTCTTTAGGTCCGAAAGCAGCAAAGAACTCTCCTCCATCGTTGCCCCTAAGCCGGAATGTATCTCCTGCTTCTGCGCCTGGGTAAGTTCAACATAACGAACCATTGGACCACAGACCGGAGGCTGGGGCTCAGAGGGGAAAACCTTCAGCTTCCCTTTATGCTTAGGCATTTGTCGTGTGGAAAAACTCAGCGGCCATCATGGTTTCTCTCTCGCCCCAAAATGTTGCTATTTTGAAGAAAATTTACTCTGTGGAGATGTACAAGTAGGCCCGATTGGCACATTTATAAGTAAAGTTATAAACCTAATCTGATTAAAATTTTGGGTTTAAATTAAATTATAAACATATTTTTTTATTTTCCTTAACTTTGAAACCCCCAGCTTGATTGAGTGTCCTGTATTTGAACTTAGAAAAGATGGTCAGGTTACGAAGGAACTTCAGAGGAGTGGCCACTGCAAGGCTTATAAGCCTACAAGATGTGGCAAATTATGCTGAATTTTGTTTCCGCAGTTACTGCTGTTGTGGGGTGAAAGACGCAGTATAGCTAGAGGTCTGGAAAGTGGCAAGTGAATAGTGAGTACATTCCTGTGCCTATGAAAATTTGGTTCTGGTCTGACACTGTACAGTGTGAGTAGTATGAAGACAAGCTCTGGAGGAGTATTGAAGACAATTTTCATACTGACCACATGGCTGCACAGTCCCTGGAAACTGATAGCCAGCGGGCTCTGTACCACTTTTCAAAGCAAATACATGCACACACTTTCACTTTGAAAACTGCCTATGGCAGAGATGCCAGGGGTGAACTATCCCAAGGAGTGAAATTTACCGCCCCAGAGAGTGAGGCTGAAGTCCAAAGAGTGAGATTTTTTCAGATGGTGCATCCAAGGTATACATCTACACAGATTTAAATGTAGTTTTGGTTTGCAAATGAAAAGAGTTGCCTACACGATATTTGCTTTTCTTTGGAGCCTCTGCAAGAATACAGACATAGTGGAGGCGACAGATGTTAATTCTCTAGGTGGAAAATTGTTCTCCGCTCACAGTCTAAACGTATGTGTGTAAGTTTCATAGCATCTGTACTTGTAGGCACAAGGGAAAGAGATAGTACAGGAGGAGGTAGTACACAGGAAGGTGAGCTCAGATTTCTTCCTACTGGCTGTGCCACTTGGTTTTTCTTCCCTTAGGCTTGTCTCTCATGAAAGCAGTGATCAGGACCAGTGCGCTGGCACAGGGGCTTGAATGCTCAGTGAAAAGGCCTTCAAATGAGTGTGACATACCCCTAATGAGTGAGACTTGGCGTCTCTGCTGTGGATAAAGTACCCTTCTGGCATTTACACCTGCTTTTTCTGTGGATAGGTATTTTGACCAACCCAATACATGTGCTTTGGGAAACATAAAAATACCCACACTGTTGCCATCCCTGCCCTAATGCTATCTCAGGGAACACTTCCACTAAATTCAGGTAAAAGCATGAGCATACTCGTACCCACATCCAAGGTGGGCAGTTTTCAAGCACCCCTTTGCTATGGCTAAAACATTGCTTTACCCACAGGAATAGCTTTGAAAACATAAAACAGGTACTGCCCCTCTGTGGGCAGGGGAAAACCTACGATACCTGATTGCAATTCGCCTGATCTACTACTGGAAAGGCATGAGTCAAATAATAAATAATAATAGATCGCTCTCACCATATTGACGGTAGAAAAAAGGGGATGGGTCACAGACTAAAACGGCAGCTACAGGAGCTGAGGGGGAAGGAGGAGAACCCAAAGAGCACTGGTAGAAGAGAATGTCCAAGAAGTATCAGCAGGTGGGCAGTGCCTGAGAAGAGGCAGCCGATGGTAAGGGGGAAAGAGGTTGTTCCTAGGTGGCTATGTTTTATTCTGGATGTAAATTGCAATACGTCTAGCTCATGTGATTGCACGGAATATGAATGTAAATAACACTATCATCAGCAATTGTAGGGAAAGAAAGACACACCTAAAGAGTGGCAGCAGAAGAAATGGGAAAAGCTGGGAGAGGAATAGCAGAAGGAGGCCAGGAAGTAGGTGGAACAGTAGGAAGCGGTTTTAGAAAAGGAGGGACGGCCTAAAATGCGGTGGTAGTGGGTGCCTTGGAAGGCCCTAACTCTTTCCAGTTTGACACAAAATTAATTTGCCCACCAAGATTAATATCTCACCAGCCATCAGCTAAGATGATTCTTTTACTAATTAGAAATTCAATACCATGTTATTACAGTTGCTTAACTATTTATAAGTAATGATGTCAAACCTCATTAGATTCTTTGAATGTTATCCCTGTGATGATGAAGAAAGGTTGATTAGCATACTATTTAAATGCAAAACCGCAAAAGAGCAAAAAGAATGGGCTATCTTCACCTGTCTTAATTTTTCCAGTGTTCAAAGTTCAGGACGCATGATGAAGGCATACTGAAATGCTTAATTTTTAAAAATAATTTTTCTGCAATGCTTCCTTGCATGTATTTGCATGCACTGATGTTCTTAACCTCTTGTTCTTTCATAGAAGTCAAAATAATTTTCTCACCTTGCTAAGATGATCATGATTGGTCATCCACTTCAGTGGGCCTATATCAATGCTAAACATGCCCAAGGCAGCCTCTTAAGAATTGGAGTTTGCTTCTGCAGGAGAGTTTTGAAAGCTCTTCACTCTATTTCTTTCTTTCTGTTCAATCATTGATGAGTTTGATGTAAAAATATAAAAATGAAAGGAAAGATTCTGCCAAAGTGAACAGATTACACATCCATAAGCACATCTTTTTGCAAATTGTGTTTGCAGACTCACAGTAATAAAGGTCAACAAGTAAATTATAAGCAATGCTTTTTATTAAACTAAGTACATCTTTGCTGGCTTTTGAGAGATGTGCTTCTTTGGTCGAATCAGGTTTTACATGGACTCCCATGAAGCAATCATAGCTCAAAAGCCAGCTGTAAATGGGTAACCCTAGTTAAACAAAGACATGTCACCTACAGGTTATTTGTTGAGTTTTATCTGTAAGTGCCCAAGTGAATTAACACAGCAATCATGCAGTGTTATACACAAATGCAAGAAAGTTGCAGGGGCTAGGTCATAACATAAGTTGAAAATGCAAGAGAACTTGTGAACTCAGCAAGAAGCCTTAAATGAATGTGTCAGAGTTTGCAGGTATAGCTAGACCCGAGAATGCTCAGAAATGAATAAGGATTGGGGTAAGGTACTATTGTTAATAAAAATGTAGGTCTTGCATAACCAAAATTGTACTTTGAGCTGTACAGGATAATATACCTTCAACCGCTATACAAATGATAAGCAGTAGTAGTAGCACCTTACAGCAGAACAGGATTTATTTAAAGAATTTTTTTAAGTTATTATTTTTTGTACATTCAACTGTGTATTGCGATAGATGTATTTCACCTAAGAATACATGAAAAACCTGTAATTATCCCATAAACCCCATTCAGAGTCATGGCTAATTATGTCACTAGAGCCAGTCTACAGATGATATGCACATGCAATATGCAGGAAGAAGCATTTTATTCCAGAACAAACTCTATATTACAAAGGACTTATCCGGTTAGCAGGACCAGCCAACCAGATAAGTCCCAGTGAGAGTGATATTCAGCAGCACCATCCAGATATTATTACTACTACTTAACATTTGTATAGCGCTACAAGGTGTATGCAGCTCTGACACAATATGAAAGAGACAGTCCCTGTTTGCAACAGCTCACAATCTAGCGGAACAGATGCATACAACTAACAGGGGACTAGGGTAGAAAAAAAGACACACAAGGATGGTCAACAGGAGAATAAGGGGGTTAGGATCCAAAAGGAGCCTCAAAGAGGCGTGTATTTTATTTTATTTATTCTTTATTTTTATCACCAGTTTCTGCATACAATCACAAAACAAATCCAGCATACAAAAAAAATAAAAACAACCAGAATTATTACACTTCTTGATATACTTGATATTACAGGCCAGCAAGTATTGCCATCCTACAGGAGGGGGAGTGGGTAGGGGGAGAAGACCCCTCACCGCCACTTTAGGGCCCTACCTCATACCAAAGGTACTGACACTCCACCAGATGAGAGATTTGAAGCCTCCAAACTGGTCAGATCTGCAATATCCTTAAGGTCTACCTGAAGCCCACCCTCTCCCAGCTAAAGTAAAAAAACCGCTTAAATGATGACCAAATCCTGTCAAACCTATCAAGTGTCCTAGCTTCATAATTTGCGCCAACTTCCTTGCCCAGTCCAATAAAGTTGGCACCTTCGGATTCCTCCACTTTAGCAGCAATACAGGACCGCACTGCTAGAAAAAGGACCGATTTAAACAAGCAGCAGGTGAACTGTCAGAGTAACCCAGTAACATTAAGGGAGCATCACAGGACATAGATCACTCCCCGTAAGCTGATAGCAAATCTTAGCCACCTATTCCCTAAGAGGCTTCACCTTCTCACAGTCACACACCATATGCATCAAGGTACCTCTCTTGCCACACCCCCTCTAACAGTCTGCGGGATAGCCCTTATTTATCAGATGCAACTCTTGGGGGCCAGATGCATCCTGAACAATAGTTTATACTGGGAGACTACGTGTGATTGGCAGATCAATCTCTTTGAGGTATTCTTCCACAACGTTTCCCACTGCTCGACCAACCAATCTCTCCCCAAGTCCTAAACCAATTAAGCTGGTACCGGTGCTGCACCCTTTAACCTTGCATTAGAATCTGTTACATCTGGGCAAGGTATCCATGCTCCTTAGGGGGTTTTACAAAAAAAGATTCAATCTTGTATGCGGCTTTATGGTACAATGCCCAGATAGCTTGCTCGAAGTGCTCCACTTAAAACAGCAGGAAAAAATGGTGGTGGTGGGGGGGGGGGGGAAATAACCTGGGAATTCTCCAAAATTTCCTCCCTGGACAAGAAACGTTCCTGCTTAAGAAAATCCACCACCCTGAACACATTTATTTGCCACCATCCAGTGGAAGGAACCCAGATCCGTCACCCCAGGAGGGAAAAGCTGTCCCTGCATCAAGAATGCCAAGTGGGACTGTGGGGGGGGGGGGAGCCAACCACCTAGCCACCCTCTTGCAGACCACCAAAGTAGGGCCCACCACGGGATGAGCTGACTCTATATCCCATCCTCCCTGAGGAGCCAAAACCCAGGACAGCCCCAATGACTGTCACTCCCAACTGCACTGACTCTATCTGAATCCACTGCTGGTCCGGATTCCCTTCCCACCAGAAATACAATGCCCTCAGTTGTGCCACCCAGTAATACATCTTAAAATTTGGCAAGGTGAGTCCACCCTGGGGTACATTAGCACATTCACCTAATACGAGCCCTCCTATCTTTCCCAATGAAATGTGCTAGAGTTCTGTGAAGGCCACAAAAGAAAGCGCTGGGTAACAAGCAGGACAGCATCAGAAACAAATTTATAAAACGGGGCAAGACATTCAAACCCAACCACACAAATCTTCCTTTACCCTTCTTAGCAGCGGTGGGAAATGCAGTTGAAAAAGTCTACCTAAATTGGTAGGTATCTTCAATCCCAAGTACGGGAGATATTCTTTGTCCCATTGATATGGATGCCTTGCTTTTATAGCCTCCTTGAATCCCCGAGGGAAGTTAAAGGGCAGCAGCACTGACTTTGCTGAATTTAACTTATAGCCTAACATAGCCCCAAACTCCTCCCCAAATGCTGACAATGAGCACTCAGGATTCGATAGGAATAGGAGTACTACTACCCTCTCTATATTGCCATTCTTCTTAAGGGCCTGGGCAAAGGGTTCCAATGAGAGGGCAAAGAGCAGGGGGGACAGTGTGCAGCCTTGCCTCGTACCCCCTTCCTAGAGCAAACTTCGGTGAGAGCACTCCATTTATCCTGAGCCTTGCTGTGGGTGCACTATACAAGGCCCTGATGACCCTCAAAAAGACCAGCCAGAAATTATAGGCCTCCAGAACCTGCAACAGAAAAAGCCACATGACCCGTTTGAAAGTTTTTTCAGTATCCAATGCAAAAAAGACCACTGGCTCCTCTCGTCCATCCTGCATTGCTGAACAATCCCCAATATCCTCCGGACATTGTCTGCTGCATTTCGACCCTTCATAAAACCTATTTGGTTTCTATGTACTAATAACAAGACCTGGTTCAGGCATTGAGCAAAACTTTTCACCAGCTACTTTGCATCAATGTTGAGGAAAGATTTGGTTGGTAGGAACCGTGTGCCATTGGATCCTTCCCTTTTTTTATCGATTAAAGTAACATGAGCTGCCAAAGAGGTCACAGGTAACCCAATCCCCTCCCTAACCAAATTTAAAATCTTGCACAGTAACGGGGACAGAACCACGCTAAAGGTTTTGTAGAATTCTAGGGGAACCCATCCAGTCCATTGGCAAGACCTTAATATCTTGATGCACTTCCAGTATTATAATGGGGCATTCCAACCACTCCCTCTCTTTCTTGGAGAGGTTCCTATCCAGCTTATGCTTTAAATAATTTGCTATAAGATGAGCTTCCCCCGTGTATTTAGAAGAGTACAAAGCACTATAAAACTCAACAAAGGCCAGCTTAATCCCCTCCCTAGCATGGCAAATCTCCCCCTGCTGTTCCGAAGCTGTAGAATCGTTGTTTGCATTTGCCTCTTTTTCAAAAGCGAGGAGAGCAATATAGTGGTTCTGAGCAGTCTTCTTAAAGAGCAGCTCTATTTTCTTGGACAGCATGCCATTACATTCTCCCCTTTATAGCAAGTTGGCAATAAAGCTCTTCCAACTGGTCTAGCATATGGTTTGCCTCTAACCTCCCTGCTCCTGCTCCCCCCAGCTTCCCCTCCAACCCTCACCTGGACTGCTCCTCTGTTCCTTTTCACATTTCTTCCTTGCCCCTATCTCTATCAGTTTGCCTCTCACTACAGATTTAAGTGCAACCCATACCATCGCTAAGCTCACCTTGCCTCTGTCATTCACCTCAGTATAGTCCCCAATAACCTCTTCCACCTCCCTTATGCACCACTTATCTTCCTGCAGGGAAGTATTAAGCCTCCAAGGCTTTAGCAACTCACTGCTGGGCCCCCTAGTTCCCACTTGAAGATGTACTGGAGCATGGTCCATCCATATAATATTACCAATATTGCAGTCCCCCATTAAGGGGCACAGTGACAGATTTAAAAGGAGGTAATCCAGTCTAGAGTAGGAGTTATGAACAGAGGAGTAACAGATGTATTTCCTCACCGCTGGGATTTGATTCTCCAGATGTCTACCAAATTATGTCCCACCCTAGGGAGTTCCAAAAGACCCCCTCCCAAGGACCTATCTACCTTCATGTGAGGAACCACATTAAAATCCCCCTTTCCCCAATATATCACAGGCAGAGATTTTTTCACCCCTCAATCTTGACAAAAATCTCCCTCAGAAAAGGAAGCTGGCCCTTATTGGGGGCATAAATATTGACTATGCACAGAACAGCCCCAGGAATTGCACTTCCAGCGCAAGGACCTTCCCCTGACCATCCTTACACTTATTTATAACCTTATATGAGAGGAACTTCCGAAAGAGGATGGCAACTCCGGCACTGTTGGACTTGCCAGGGGATTGAATCACTTCGCCTGACCAACCTGCCAAAAGGCAACCCAGATCCAAAGCACTCAAATGGGTTTCCTGCAACATGCACACATCAGAGTGAAAGTTGGTGACCTCTCTCAAGACCAACTTCCTCCTGAGTGCCATTTGCAAGTCCTGTACATTAATGGACTTAAGCTCATGTCGGTGTTGCTCATGATCATTAATCCCTCTTCCAATCTCATAGCACACTCACTCACTAATATTCATGATCACTGAACTGATCACGACCCTCACAGCATACACCTACAAATGCTCATCCGCCACCCCATCCACTCTCAACCCATCGGCCCAAGAAGTATAAGCCTGCAATATATAATATAACAAAGAGGTGTGTTTTTAACATAGATTTGAATAGAGCTAGAGATGGAGCCTGACGTACTGACTCAGGTATAGGGTGCAGCAAGGTAGAACGAGCAGTCTAGAGATAGCAGTGGGAAAGAAGGGATAAGAGTGATTTGTCTGATGAGCAGAGTTCCCAAAGAGGGATGTAGGGAGAGAAGTAATGAGGAACTGCGGAATGAATGCAATTGTAAATCAGTAGAAGTTTGAACTGGATGCGGAGGCAGATAGGAAGCCAGCGAAGTGACTTGAAAAGAGGAGCTATATGGGCATAGCAACACTGGCAGAATTTTGAATGGATTGAGGTGGAGATAGGCAATTCAGGGGGAGATCAGAAAGGAGCAATAGTTCAAATGAGAAGTGACTGGAGTGGATAAGGGTTAGTGTTAATGAGTATTCCTCCAACCGCCTTGGCACTATCCAGATAGTGCTGGGGCAATGCGTGACTGGATATGAGATAGAGCCAGGACTTATCCGGATAGCAGCAATTTTCAACATCTCTATCCAAATAACAATGGGCCCAATATGCCAAGTGATTAACGGGGTTAGCCTAACTGCTAACCATGTCAATCATGGTGAACGGGATATTCAGGGGCACTAACATATATTCACAGCTGACAGCTTTATATCCCTCTATGCTAACCGCTTAGCATCGGGGCATGATGGGAATGTTCTGGGGCGGAGCAGAGGCAGCATTGATTGCTAACCAGGCAGCGACTATATTGAGCTACTACCCGGTTAGTGATATGCGATGAAAGCCAGGTGCAGGAAACCCTGGCCTAACTTTCACTGCATATCACTAACCAGATAGCGGCTCAATATCACCACTGCCCGATTAGCGATCAGCCTATGCGGCAAACCTGGATATTCAACACCGGGGCCGGATATGACCCTGGCACTGAATATCCAGTTTTAATGTTTGGCGCTAGCCACCAGCACTGAATATCAGGCTCAATCTGTCCAAGTGCTAAGTGGATTAACTGTTCGAATAGTGACTAAATATTGTTGCTGTCTGGATAGTGACACTGCTGATTGCTAAATTCAGATAATCAGTGCCAGTCGATCTCCAGAAGCTAACACTGTGTATCTGAATTTTTTTGCCCAAGGTGACTAAAATGAATGCTGACCACTGTGGGCTGGATGGTATCTCCTATATTTCTATTTGCAGGTAATGCATTCCTTCAATATCATTTTAATTTGAACTCATTTCTGTTTATGAAACTTCAACTAAAACATATATTTGAAAGATCAGTATTACTAGAACAACTACAGATGAAAACAAGCCTGAAAAAAAAGGTTGCATAAATCATAAACAAATCCATTGCTAAAAATAACATTTTGTATGACTTCCATTCATCAATGTGTCCACAAGATTGTAAATTATTGTTAATAATGTAAAGGGACTTTTTGGCTGAAATCACATGTAAAGTCTAAGCTATGGGGCTCTTATACTAAAGGGAGTTAGATGACAATGTTATGTTCTGGCATGCGCTGAATGTTCATTTGCGATATGCGCTTCGAGCTAGCACAGGGTCATGACAGCGCGGGATGATTCCTGTGCTGTCTAACTCATGTTAGGGAGGCAAGTGGACAGGGGAGGGGCAGAGAGCATTTAACATGGCGTTCACACCGCACATTACTTGTATCAGCATTGGGTCACTAACGCCAACGCAACAGGTGGCATTAAGTGCACCCGCGCTAATGTGCCATGTGCTAAGGGACAGGGATTCACATTAACTGCCAGGAAAAGCAGAGTTACTCACCTGTAACAGGTGATCTCCGGGAATAGCAGGAATTTAGTCTTCACATATGGGTATCGTCGGTACCGACGGAGCCTGTGCGGGAACGCTCCCCAGCATCCAATTAGAAAGCTTTTGGGAGTATCCCACAGCACCTGCATGCTGCCTTCCCGCCTTTCCCAACTGCCTCTCTCCAGTTGAGTTTAAAGCTGAGACAAAGAGAGAGAGAGATAGGGAAAGAGAAAGAGATAGATAGAGAGATACAACTCCTAGGGGAAGTGGGTGGGTTGTGAAGACGAAACTCCTGCTGTTCCCGGAGATCACCTGTTACAGGTGAGTAACTATGCTATCTCAAGGAACAAGCAGGAATGTAGTCTTCACATATGGGGACTCCCTAGCTTTAGATGCCAGGGAGAGAACCCCAGAAGTTGTGTGTCCCTGTGAAAGGGCTCCACCTCCCCCCATGAATCTCCGGCATCCTACCAGGGATGGTGGGTAGGAGTTGATTAGGTATGAAACAGGTGTTGGAGAACAGCCTGACTCCCGGCAGGAGTCCTTGTCCAAGCAGTAACGGGCTGTGAAGGTATGAACCGAGGCCCAAGTGGCTGCTCGACAGATGCCTTCGATAGACACAGAGTGCAGATGAGCCATTGAAGCTGCCATGGCTCTCACATTGTGAGCTGTGACATGGCCCTCCAAAGGAAGATTCTTACTCTGATAGGCAAAGGAAATACACTGTGCAATCCAGTTGGACAGTGTTCTCTTGGAGACTGGAAGTCCCAAATGAGAAGGATCAAAAGCAACAAAGAGTTGAGAGGACTT
The DNA here is from genome assembly GCA_033557465.1 of Ichthyophis bannanicus. Lineage (NCBI taxonomy): Eukaryota > Metazoa > Chordata > Amphibia > Gymnophiona > Ichthyophiidae > Ichthyophis > Ichthyophis bannanicus. Next base: position 639,622,910 of record CM066035.1, read on the forward strand.
TCTATGTTGCTGTGTTCTTTGTAAGTAAAAGGCTAAAGCTCTTTTACAGTCCAAAGTATGAAGATTCCTTTCTGCATTTGATGCATGAGGCCTTGGAAAAAACACAGGCAGGTAGACTGCTTGGTTCAGATAAAAAGGCGAGACCACCTTTGGCATAAAGTGTTGATGAGTCCTAAGGACTACCTTGTCATGATGAAACCTTGTATAAGGAGGATCAGCCACTAGTGCCTGCAACTCACTGATGCGACATGCTGATGTGATTGCAATGAGAAAGATAACTTTCCAGGAAAGGAATTTCAACGAGGTAGTAGCTAATGGTTTGAAAGGTGGCTTCATGAGCTGACCAAGAACCAGGTTTAAGTCCCATGCCACCGGTGGTGGCTTAATGGGAGGCTTAGTTAGAAGAAGCCCTCTCATAAACCTTGCTATAAGAGGATGGCAGGAAATAGGTTGTCCATTTAAAGACCTGAAAGAAGCAGCAATAGCACTTAAATGGACTCTTACTGAGTTAGTCTTAAGTCCTGCATTGGATAAATGAAGGAGATACTCCAGTAATGATTCCAGAGGTATCGCAAGGGGGCTAAGACCCTTCTGCGAGCACCATATGGTAAACCTTTTCCACTTGAAAGCATAAGAGCATCTTGTGGAAGGTTTTCTGGAAGCATAAAGGATATTCTTTACTTGCTGAGAAAGGTTAAGATCATGAAGATCTAGACCTCAGCAACCAAGCCCTGAGATGCAGAGACTGGGGATTGGGATGCCATAACATTCCATCCTCCTGAGACAGGAGATCTGGAGAAGACCCTAACTCCAGAGAGGGAGCTTGAGAGAGATGTGGAAGCAGAGGGTACCACACTTGCGGTGGCCAATGTGGAGCTATGAGAATCATACAGCCTCTGTCTTTCTGAAGCTTGAACAGGCTTTTGGGAATTAGGGGAATGAGTGGAAAGGCATAAAGGAAGTCTTGACCCCAATGAAGGAGGAAAGCATCCCTGGCCTGAGAGCCCTGAGCCGGAATTCTGGAACAGAACCGGGGAAGTTTGGCATTCAACGGACTTGCAAAGAGGTCTATGTCCGAGGTTCCACAAATTTGAAAAATCTTGGCCACCTGGTCTGCATGCAGAGACCATTCGGGTGGAAGCAGAACTTGACTGAGTCTGTCTGCCCAAGAGTTTTGGATACCTGGAAGATACACTGTCAGGAGATGAATCTGATGCTCTCTGGCGAGGGCCCATAGTCGCAAAGCTTCATTGCAAAGCGACAAAGAGCCTGTTCCTCCCTGCTTGTTCACATAGAACATGGCTACTTGATTGTCTGTGTGAATGAAGACTGTCTTGTAACTGAACAGAGTGTGGAACACTCGAAGAGCAAGGAAGATTGCTCTGAGCTCTAAGAGACTGATGTGTAGATGAGTCTCCTGTGGAGTCCAGGTGCCTTGGGTGGAGAGGTCTTGCAGATGAGCTCCCCAACCCATTGGTGAAGCATTTGTTGTGAGAGTTGCCTGGGGTAAAGGTTGTTGAAAATGGTACCCCACCAACAGGTTTTGAGTGGACTGCCACCATTGGAGGGACAAAATAAGGCGATTTGTGTTTGCTATTTTGTCTGACAGGCATCCTGATGCCTGGGTCCATTGAGTGGATAAAGTCCACTGGGCTGCTCTCATATGGAGGTGAGCATAAGAAACCACATGCATGGTAGATGCCATGTGGCCTAGTAGTTGTAACATTTCTTGAGCAGTGAGACGAGGCTTTAGCACTGCTTGAGAAGCTAACTGCACCATGCGAAGGCAACGGGTCTGGGGAAGATAGGCCCTTGCTTTTCTGGTATCCAGCAAAGCTCCTATGAACTCTAGAGACTGAGTGGGAGTTAGGCTGGATTTTGGAATGTTTATGACCAGACCCAAATACTGAAGGATACGCATTGTGCAAGATAGAGAAATCCTGGCCTCTGACTCTGAAGGGGCTCGAATGAGCCGGTCGTCTAAGTAGGGGAAGACGAATATACCTAGAGTGCGAAGAAATGCTGCTACCACAGCCATGCATTTCGTAAACACCCTTGGTGCTGAGGCCAGGCCAAAAGGAAGCACCCTGTATTGGTAGTGCTTTCCTTGAAAAAGGAACCGAAGGAACTTTCTGTGAGATGGATGGATGAGAACATGAGTGTACGCATCCTTGAGATCTAGAGAACAAAGCCAATCCTGACTCTGAAGGTATGGCAGCAGCGTTCCCAGAGAAATCATCTTGAATTTCTCTTTGAACAGGAATTTGTTCAATTCTCTGAGGTCTAAAATAGGTCTGTGTCCCCCTGTTTTCTTTGGGATAAGGAAATAGGGGGAGTAAAACCCTGTACCCTACTGAGGAATGGGTACCTATTCTATTGCCCCTTGGGCAAGAAGCATAGTGACCTCTTGATCTAACAGGTTGATGAGAGAGGTCTGAGAATTGAACTGCCTTACCATTGTGGGTGGGGGCTGTGGTACCGCAGAGCCTATTCATGAAGAAAAAAGGGTTTTAAATCCTGAAAAAAGATTTTATCATCAGCTGCAATATTATGAGGAGCCCAATAGAGGGAGCAGGAGTGACCTTCCAAGGCCCAGAGAACTGCACCTCAGAGCTGATGAGGTAATGCAACCTAACAGCCAATGGAGAAAAGGGGGAGTTCCCCTGAAGAAAGGCTGGGAACTTGAAAAGGAGGAGCTAGGACAAGTTAGAGAGAGACCAGGGAGAGAGAGACCAAGGAGAGGCATACCAAGGAAGGCCTACCAAAAGGAGGCATACCAAGAAGAGGCTTATCAAGGAAAAGCAGACCACGGAGAGTCACACCACAGAGAGCTTCTGGAAAGGAACCAAGAAGGAGAGCACCATAAGGAGTGTCCAGAGCACCAGAGAGGAAGGAGTTCCTGGCAGGAGGGCATAGTGAATCCGAGGCCACAGAGTTCCAGGAGTCCTTGGTTGAGAGGTACTGGAAAGAAAGGCACAAGGGGAGAAATAAACCCCAGAGTTTGGTGTGAAGAACCGGCAGCAGTAAATGCAAGACACAGTGAGCATTATCTGAGCAAGGATGAAGTCTTTGCTGCAAATGGTAATATTCCTTATTCAAATGCTAAAAGGTGTGAATGTGAAAGAGTGGTGACTCTGCATGAAGGCCAGCTGGAGTGTGAAAAGCCTACTGCTCAAGACACGCTGAACTGCAGCAGGACCAGGCCATGGCACTCAACTAAACAAGGTAAAATACCTTTTTATTCTGATAAGCAATATAAGTTAAGAAGACAGGAAACACAAGATACTGGAGTATATCCTCCCTATCAAACTGTTGGTGAAACAGGGCACAAGCCCTTGGTAAAAAGACTGTATAACATAAGGCAGCCTGCAAGGGGAAGTAACTGCCATAACAAACACTCACATGGGCGCGGCCCTGACTTGAATGCTGAACATTGGAAGCTAGTAAATGTGTTATATGAGAAACCTCAGTACGCTCCTCAAGAGTTTACTGACACTGATTCACAGCTGTCTGATACTCAGCCCATGCAGGTGGAATTCAACGAAGACCCACCTGAAACCCCGATGGACTGTAGCTACTGTCAGGCAGGTAGCCTAAAGTCTGTGCATGAAACATAAAACAGTGAACAGTAGCGAATGCCTGTAAAGTTTGTTTATGCCAAGTACTGTGAAGCAACAGTTAAACAAAGCAAGTGTGAATATATTTTCTTTTTTGTTGCCTGAAGCAAGGTTTCTTTCAGTTGGTTGAAGTAGTCTCCCATAATTTGAACCATTGTGCTTAAAGGGGAATAAAGCCTTATTTTCCCTACATTCTGGCTAGTGTGTTCTCTTGAACTTTGGCCCCCGGTAGGTCCTGGAAACATTACCAAGACCTCTTGCAGAAGGACCAAATTCAATATATATATAAAAAACTCTCATGTCCATCTGACCTGCCCATACCAACCTTGGCCTCTGGGGCGGCAGCATGACAGGGCATGCAGAGAAAATGAAGCTTGTACCCCTCTTTTATAATGGAGAGAGTCCAATGTTCTGCAGTTATCTGCCCCCATTTGGGGGCAAATTGACACAACCTTCCTGGAATGGTGGAAGGTTCTGGTCCGTTGAGGGCCAGGAAGGCTAAGTTCTCTAGATGGAAGTCAAAGGCCTTGTGGAGGCTGAGACTGCTGAGACGGTTGAGGCTTAGCAGTCTTTGCTTTCCTTTGTTTAGGTGGTTGCTGACTCTTTCGGGCAGGTTGACCCGCAGAACATCCCTGCTGAGAATAAGAGGGATAAAACCTCTTCTTCTTGGAGAAGAATGGTTTCTTAAAAGATTTCTTCCTTGCAGGATCAGCTGTAGCTTTGGATAATCTATCCAAAGTGGAGTTGTCAGCATCCAACTCAATGGCTTTCTCTTGCCAAGTTTTGCCGAACAGATTCTCACCTGTACAAGGGATATTGCCCAGTTTGTCCTACACCCAGAGCTCCAAATCGGATGCCTTGAGCCAGGCAATTCTACGTGCACCTATGGCAATGGCAGAGGTTCTGCTTATGCACTCAAAACAGTCAAAAGCTGCACGATTGACAAACTTAGAAACATCCTGGGCATGTTTAACCAGTGTGAGAAAATCCTGCCTCTTATCTTCAGGAAGAGGGCTCAAAACCTCTAAATCTCCTGTGACTTCCTTAAGGAACATTCCCATATATAAAATATAGGAACTGATCCTGGCAGAAAGCATGGAAGCCTGGAAAGTACGATGTCCAAAGGCATCCAAAGTTCGACACTCACATCCTGGAGGATTAGAGGCATGCCTCTTCGCACTTCTGATCCTTCTCATAGCTGATTCCACTACAATAGAGTGGTGAGGAAGCTGAGTCTTCTGGAAGCCAGGACATGGAGGCACTCGATACTTGGTATCCAGTCTACAAGATTGAGGAGAGGTGGTAAGAGGTGTTTCCCACATTCTTAACATGAGATCATGTAAGATCTCATGGATAGGCAAAGTAGCTGCCTCCTTAGGAGCCTTGGGATATTGTAGAATCTCTAACTCCTTTGCCCTGGGCTCTGTTTCAGGAGCCACAGTAATGGAAAGACCTTGAGCCACCTCCCTGATAAAATCCTGAAAGGAGATATCTTCTGGAGGAGACATCCTTCATTTAGGAGAGGAAGGCTCCTCTGGGAGAAGTATTCCGGTACCGACAGAGCTGTCAGAATCCTCAGAGTCCTCTGAGGATTCAAAGTACCTTCTGTCAGGATGCTCTTGTACAGCACGATACCCGTACCGACCGAAGTCAGTGCCGCGGGGAATTGGTACCGGTGTATCGGTACTGGAAGGCATAGCATGACTGGGTGCCGGCAATGCAGACACCAATGTCGATGCTATCGGTACCGATACCGGTGCCGGAGTTGGTGCCGGTACTGAATGAACTGTCTGACGCGGTTCCGAGGGTGCCGATGCCGCAAGGAGAGCCGCCAGACTGCGTTCAATAGCCAGGAACCTCTGGTCTATCGACGCTGCCGATGCCTGGGTATGGGTACCGGAGAAAGTGGCTGGTACCCCAGAGCATGGCACCAGTAGTTCTGCCGAGGTTGAGGCCTCGAGAACATCCTGGAGCCCCGATAATGCTTTGGAAGCCGAAGCCTCCCGCCGGGGCAATCTTGCCAGTACAGAACCCTCAAGGGCAACGCCAGAGGCATCTTGATGCTTGGAAGGAGATCTACCCTTTGAGGACCGGACAGACTTATATTTAGTTACCTGAGATCCATGGGAGGAAGACGAAGCCCTGGAAGACATCGATGCCACAGAAGCTGCATCGGAGGGAAAAAGGGTGTTGAGCTTAGCAGCTCGGTTTTGTCGAGCCCTCTTGGACATCATGGCACAGGCCATACACTCCGAGATGGAGTGGTCAGGACCTAAACATTTAAGGCACCACTCATGGGTGTCGGTGACGGAGATGGTACCACCACACTTGGTGCACTTTTTGAAACCCGAAGCGGGTTTTTCCATAGTAAAGGAGAATTTTTGGGCCTAAGGCCCAAAAAGGCGCGTGCACCTGAAGAAAAAAGGTTTGGAAAAAAAAATATATATATTTTTTTTTTTTAAAGAAAGAAAGAAAGAACCGTCAGTGCTGGTATAGAGTCAAGGGAAGGCAGACGCGACCACAAAAAAGAAGGAGAATAGGAAAACTTTTCTGCGGTGACAGGAACGACAACCTGCTGGCTCCGCAGAAAACAAAGAACTGGAGAGAGGCAGTTGGGAAAGGCAGGAAGGCAGCACGCAGGCGCTGTGAGATGCTCCCAAAAGCCTTCTAATTGGACACTGGGGAGCGTTCCCGCGCAGGCTCCGTCGGTACTGACGATACCCACATGTGAAGACTACATTCCTGTTTGTTCCTGAAGATATGCTTTCTATGTCTCCGACAATTAACACAGTGGTGTTGTGCCTAATGCACCATAGTTTCAGCATTGTTGGTGCATTTGGTGCAACACCATAGCACCCTTTAGTAAAAGGGTCACTATGAGCTGAGGCAGATCCCTTCTTGACATTTTGGCTCAGACTGAGACTCTGTAAAATATGTAATCCTGCCACTAAACCTCCGCTTGACACAGGATCATGTTACAACCATTGCTAAAGAAGAAGTTTTAAAATTCCTGCTTTAAAAAAAGGGAATTATATAATTTGAGCTCTGAAGCACTTAGAAACATAGAAACATAGAAATATGATGACAGAAAAAGACCACATGGCCTATCTTGTCTGTCCTTCCATAAGAACTACAACAGTCCCCTTTTTACCTTTAGAGATCCTCTGTGTTTGTCCCATGCTTTTTTGAATTCAGTTACTGTCCTCATCTCTACCACCTCCACTGGGAGACTATTCCACGGATCCACTACTCTTTCCGTAAAGAAATATTTCCGCATATCACTCCTGAATCTATCTCCCTTCACCCTCATCCCATGTCCCCTCATAGCAGAACTTGCTTTCAATTGAAAGAGGCTCTCTCCCTGAACATTTATGCCACAGAGGTATTTAAACATCTCAATCATATCACCTCTATCCCGCCTTTCCTCTAAGGTGTACATATTAAGATCCTTCAGTCTGTCCTCATATGCTTTATAATGAAGACCACTAATCATTTTAGTAGCCACCCTCTGCAGCGACTCCATCCTGTTCACATCCTTTTGAAGGTGCGGTCTCCAGAATTGCACATTATACTCCAAATGAGGTCGCACCAAAGACTTATACAGAGGCATTTTCACCTCCTTTTTTCTGCTAGCCATTCCTCTCCGTATGCACCCAAGCACCTTCTAGCTTTTGCCGTTGCCTTTTCTACCTGTTTAGCTACTTTAAGATCATCAGACACAACCACGCCTAGGTCCCGCTCTTCTTTAGTGGACAAAAGTACTTCACCCCTATACTATATTGCTCCCTTGGATTGCTGCAGCCCAAATGCATGATCTTACATTTTTTAACATTAAATCCCAGCTGCCAAATTCTAGACCATTCCTCAAGCTTAGCTAGATCCCTCCTCATGTTATCTACCCCTTCCTGGGTGTCTACTCTATTGCAGATTTTGGTATCATCCGCAAAAAGGCAAACCTTACCTGAAAGCCTTTCCGCTATATCACTAACAAAGATGTTAAAAAGAATCGGACCAAGGACAGATCCCTGGGGCACACCACTGATAACATCCTTCTCCTCAGAGTGAGCTCCATTTACTTGTACTCTGTCACCTCCCACCCAACCAATTTCTAACCCAAGCAGTAACTTTAGGGTCCATCCCTAGGGTGCTCAGTTTGTTTATAAGTCGCCTGTGAGGAACAGTGTCAAAGGCTTTACTGAAATCTAAATACACCACATCTAGGGCTCTCCCTCGGTCCAACTCCCTGGTCACCCAGTCAAAGAAATCAATCAGATTTGTCTGACAAGACCTGCCTCTGGTGAATCCATGCTGCCTTGGATCCTGTAATCCGCTGGACTCCAGAAACCTCACTATTTTCTCTTTCAGCAGCGTTTCAAATAATTTACTCACCACCGAAGTTAAACTAACCGGCCTGTAGTTTTCAACCACATCCTTACTTCCGCTTTTGTCTAAAGGCACCACATGAGCCTCTCTCCAGTCCTTTGGCACCACTCCCGACTCCAACGAGGCATTGAAAAGGTCAGTCAGTGGAGTTGCTATAACGTCCCCAAGTTCCCTCAGTATTCTTGGGTGTATCCCATCCAGTCCCATCGCTTTGTCTACTTTAAGTTGAGATAGTTTCTCACGAACACAGTCTTTTGAAAATTGTTCAAGATGTCCTTTGCTTCTGTTCCTATTTGTGGGTGCTTTCTGAGGTCCTGCTCTTGGTTCTTCATCTGTGAACACAGAACAAAAATATTTGTTAAGCAATTCCGCTTTACCCTTATCAGCTTCTACATATTCCTCCCCTGCACCCTTGAGTCTGACAATACCACTTTTGCCCTTCCTCTTCTCACTAATATATCTGAAAAATGTCTTATCCCCCCATTTTATTGCATTGGCTATTTCCTCCTCCTTTTGAATCTTTGCCTTCTTGACTACTTTGCTAGCTTCTCTAAGTTTTTCCAAATACAGATGCCTGTCTTCCTCTCTCTGTGATCTCTTGTATTTCATGAAGGCCTCCCTCTTTTTCTTCACTTTTCCAGCTACTCCTTTCGAAAACCATAGCGGTCTCCTTTTCCTTTTACCTTTATTTACCATTTTAACAAAAAGGTTGGTTTCCCTTAAAATATCCCCTTTCAGTTTTTCCCACTGTCTTTCTACATCCCTCAGCTGTTCCCATCCAACTAACGACTCCCTGAGGTATTGGCCCATCTTCGCAAAGTTAGTCTTCCTAAAGTCTAAGATCCTCATCTTTGAATGGATTCTAACAGCCCTACTCCTAATACTGAACCACACCATCTGGTGATCACTGGATGCAAAATGATCTCCCACTACAACATCAGAAACACTTTCACCATTGGTAAGCACCAAGTCCAGTATGGCCCTTTCACGTGTGGGGTCTGTTACCAATTGCCTGAATAGTTCTCCCTGTAGAGAATCCAGGATCTCCTTACTTCTAGATGATACTGCAGCAGGAATGTGCCAATCAACATCTGGCATATTGAAATCTCCTATCAGTAACACTTCCCCTTTCCTAGCAATGCTGCGCATGTCTTCAATTAACTCTCTGTCCACCTCTTCCTCTTGTGAGGGAGGTCTGTATATCACACCAATGTAAATAGATTTCTCTTTCCCTCTTTCTAGTTTAACCCACAATGCCTCCCCTCTCCCTTTTAAGCTCTGTAATTCCAAAGCTTTAATAGTAGTTTTTACATATCCCCTTTCAGTTTTTCCCACTGTTTTTCTACATCCCTCAGCTGTTCCCATCCAACTAACAACTCCCTGAGGTATTGGCCCATCTTCGCAAAGTTAGTCTTCCTAAAGTCTAAGATCCTCGCCTTTGAATGGATTCTAACAGCCCTAGTCCTAATACTGAACCATACTATCTGGTGATCACTGGATGCAAAATGATCTCCCACTACAACATCAGAAACACTTGAAATTCCATAGGAGCTGGTGACCGACCAAGCGTGACAATGAATCCTTGCAGTCAATTGGGGAATGTGCAACACAAATGTTTACACAACCAAAACAAAACACAAACGTATTTGTGGCTAACAATACTAATCCTTTTGATCTACTCTTCCTCAGGCACACCTGCCCCAACCTTAATCTGGCCTTTAAAATAGCGATTTTGAGTGACTGTCAGCAATTTGCTGGGCCTTGAATACTTGGTTCCAGTGCTTTTTTTGTGAAAAAAAAGGTGCCAGTATTCACATACTAGGTGACGGGTGATTGTACATTGCTCCACCCCTACATTGCCACACTCTCAAAGTAAAAACCAAAACACCTTCACCCTGAGTACAATATCATCCAAATAACCCCAGAACTCAGTGAAAATAACCAGAATAAATCCTAAATTTTTTTGTTGGACCGGCCAGCCAAGTAGAGAGAAAAATCACCCTCTACCGCCGTGGCCCTTCCTTTTTAATCGTAATATAACTTTTTAAAACAGCTCTTCAAAAATGGCTGGTACTTAGCTTTGAACAACACAGGCTTTTTACAGCAGGTCCGTTTTTTTCTCTCGACGTGCCACGTTTCGGGGGTGTTCCCATAGACCCCCTGCTTCAGGTCAAACCGCTGTTAGCAGAAGCATTAGCCTTACACAATGCCAAAAGCAACTGGTTTTTATAACCCAGGCGCTATCATTAAGTCGAGCGCGTCAATCGGATTTTTGGGAAGGCCCGGATACTCGATCCAGAACACGGAGTCGACAGTTATGAATTTATCCGGGATACCTCTCTCCCCTGAACATCAACAAGTTTTGGAGTTAGGACTGTCTTTTATTCCTTCGTCATGGTATGACGGTTTTGAAATACGAGTGGCATTTCAGAAGTTTATCCGCAAATTGCGGGTTATTCATTATATGGCTGAGCAATCTATATCGGAGGATCTGTCTCTAGTAAAGAATCCCTCAAGATGGCAACCGCCGGGTCAACCTGATGCGATTATTTCAGCTTTTCAGCGGTTAGTTCTTAAAGATTTGTCACAACTAGAGAATTCTCATGTTTCCTACTATAATAATTTTTCTAAATCTCAGCGTGAGGCTCTTTATCAACTCTCAGTCTCCTCTGATAATCAGGAGGGCGGATAAAGGGGGAGCAACCATAATTTTATCTCCTGAGCAATATGATCGTGAAATGCACGTGCATCTTGACAATCGTAATCATTATGCTCTTATAGATGACCCGACTGAGATTTTGATGGATCGCATTTATCAGTTAGTATCTCAAGCATTTTTGAATAACTGGCTAACTAAGAAAGAGGCAGCTTTTTTGATTAAAAAATGTCCAAAAACTCCTATATTTTATTTGGTACCCAAAGTCCATAAATCCCTTATTGACCCTCCGGGTCGTCCCATTGTCTCCTGCCGTGGCTCTATTTTAGAACCATTATCTCAGTTCTGTGATCTTTTTCTACAACCGGTAGCGGCAAGAGTGCTTTCTTATATAAAGGACACAGGGGATTTACTTCGTCAACTATCGGACTGTACTGATTTATCCAATTGTTCGTTTTTGGTTACGCTGGATGTCCAAGCCCTATACACAAACATAGACCAGAAAGAAGTTATGTCTGGATTGTTGAACCATCCTATCCCACTTCCACAGCGTATTCCAAAAAGTTTCTTCTTGGAATTGCTGGAATTAGTACTCACTCAGAACTTCTTTCTGTATCAACAACAATTCTATTTACAGATCTATGGTATAGCGATGGGTGCGACGGTCGCCCCCTCCATAGCAACAATTTACATGGCATGGTTTGAAGAACTATACATCTACTCGCATCCTTTATTTTCTTGGGTTCACTATTGGAAGCGATTTTTAGATGACATTTTCTTCATTTGGACGGGCAGTAGAACTGATTTGGATGCTTTTTTGCATTCTCTAAATTTATTTAAACCAAATATACAATTTACGGCACAAATAGGAAGTAACAGTATTCAATTTTTGGACATTATGATTGAATGCACCCCGGAGGGTTTTTCAACTTCTCTATATAGAAAGCCAGTTCAGCGAAATACTTTGCTGCATTTTGACAGCTCCCATCCACCAGCATTGAAGAAGGGTCTGCCTTATGGGCAATTCTTGCGTCTTCGACGTAATTGCACTTCGCTGGCACAATTTAAGATTCATGCCAAAGAATTATGCTCCCGTTTACTCTCCAGAGGGTATCCGTCTAAGGTTATCCATAGGGCCTACAAAAGAGCACGATTTACTCATCGGGATTGGTTGTTGGAGCCTAAGGTTTCCCCTCCTTTGATGGATAAAATTACATGTATTTTTCCTTTTATGCGAGGCACTTCCTCTGTTGTCTGCTTAGTGCATAAGTTTTGGCCGGTTTTGGCCGTTCATTCATGCTTCTGTAAGCCACTTCAAATAGCATATTCTCGTAAACCGAACCTACGGGACATACTGATGAAAACTACGGCACCTCAAGACAGACCACCTCTGCGGCATGAAAATGCGGGTCATTACCCGTGTGGGACCTGCTCTTTCTGCTCTAACACTATATCAGGCTTGACATGGCTAGATGTCCGTACAAATAAGAGTTACTACACCCGCTGGCATACGGATTGTACTACTGACTTTGTCGTCTATCTAATTCTCTGCCCTTGTCATTTACCATACGTTGGCCGTACTACACGAACTTGTAAACTACGTTTGGGTGAACATGCTTCTCGCCTGTCTACACAACAGCTTGCTGCACCGTTAGTCCAACACTGTTTGGATTCTTTGCATACATTTGCAGATCTTAGCTGGCGGATTTTGGATCATGTACCCCTCAACCCAAGGGGTGGGGACAGAGTTCAAGCCCTGCAAAATCTAGAGCAGAAATGGATTTTTCGCCTGCATTCTGTTCAGCCAGAAGGACTAAATCAGCAATTAGACTGGCATACAGTTTTTTAACCATTCAGTTGGAGAGCGGTTACCTGATTGGTGGTTTCTTCTTTCTGTTCTGATTGGTTTTTGTCTATCTCTCACATCTGGAGGACGCGCTCGACTTAATGATAGCGCCTGGGTTATAAAAACCAGTTGCTTTTGGCATTGTGTAAGGCTAATGCTTCTGCTAACAGCGGTTTGACCTGAAGCAGGGGGTCTATGGGAACACCCCCGAAACGTGGCACGTCGAGAGAAAAAACGGACCTGCTGTAAAAAGCCTGTGTTGTTCAAAGCTAAGTACCAGCCATTTTTGAAGAGCTGTTTTAAAAAGTTATATTACGATTAAAAAGGAAGGGCCACGGCGGTAGAGGGTGATTTTTCTCTCTACTTGGCTGGCTGGTCCAACAAAAAAATTTAGGATTTATTCTGGTTATTTACACTCTCAAAGTAGGCACACCACCTGCGACCAACCATTAACTCCCCTTTTTGTATCCAGCATCTCTCTTACAGCCATTAACTCCCCCCTGAAGCCAACATCTCCCATCCAGCCATTAACTCCCCCTCAGTCAGCTTCTCCCTTCCAGCTATTAACCATCCCCCCACAGCCAGTATCTCCCTTCAAGTCATTAACAGCCCCTGCAACCAGCATCTCCCTTCCAGCCATTAAACCTCTCCCCCACCGCCGCTGCCATTTTTCCTGTGTCTGCAGCGGCGGTGGGCATCAGACTTTAAACAATGGAAAAAAATGCCACTCCTAGACACAATCTTGATAGCAAACAAGTGCTGCTCCTTCACTCTAATATACCGTGCTCCATCAGCTGACCCAGACGCCCTATCAACGATAATTGACTTGGCCTCCAATACCCAGAACCCCTTTAAAACAAGTTGGATTCTAGGAGATTTCAACCTACCATCACTGCAAGACTCCCATGCAACAGCTTTTCTTGGAGCTCTACAGGATTTAGGGTATAATCAATTAATCAAGGATCCAACCCATAACAAAGGAGGCATCCTAGACCTAATATTCACAACTGAGCCAACCCTCAACACACCAACCATCCTGGAACTATCAATCAACCCAGTTCCATGGTCAGATCACAAGTTGATCCTATTTAAAGTTCCCCTCCCCAGATGTAGCCAAATGGAAGAAAGAGGAGTGAGTGGCCATCCCAGTGCCCCCCCAAGACGGTTCCAGCCTTTCGACAAAGACCTGATACTGAAAACAATGCTCCCCCTAGCTACCTCGCCGGCACACAACCCAGATGACTTAGTCTCCGACTGGAATAATAAACTCAGTTCGATTGCCATCTGTCCATCAACTAACAAACCCCATGGGAAGCGACACTCTGCAATCTGGTACTCATTAGAGCTGAAGGCCTCACGCACAACCCTAAGAAAACTTGAGAAACGTTGGCGACGCTCACACTCAGAGGAAGACACAACTGCATATATAGCACAACTAGTAGCTCATCGCACCGCGATAACGGAATCATTGAGACGCTACCACGTAGACACGCTGAAAAGATCTCTTAACAAACCTCATGACTTGTTTGCTATCGTTAAGCGTCTGACAAAGGAACCCACCTCTGAACATATCAGCGAAATTCATCCTCAAACTTTCGCCGACTATCTACAATCCAAACTCTGCCAGATTGACAACATCCCAACACCCTGCAAGATCCTTGAACCATACGATCAGACCCCACTCACCATCTTCGCAATACCACACAACCTGCGCATTGAAGACACCATTGCTGGCATCAACATGACCACTGCCCAAACCGATCCATGCCCTGCGTTCTGGATCAAAGAACTACGAAACCACCTGAGCCCATTCATATCCAGACTCATGGAACATTCATTCACAACAGGAACTTTCCCACGGACCCTCAAACACACATCCATAAGGCCATTACTAAAAAACAACAAGCTCGACCCTCTGAAGCCAGAATCCTACAGACCAACAGCAAGCATACCGTTCCTGGCAAAAATAATGGAAAAGGAAGTACAAAGACAAATCGAAGAGCATATAGAAACCAACGCGCCACTGGACCCTTGCCAACACGGCTTTAGAGAAGCTCATGGTGTGGAAACACTGCTCACTACTCTCTTCAGCAACATTTTAACTGGCATCAACAACATCCGCCAAGGTTTCGTCCTTGTCTTCCTAGACATAGCAGCGGCATTCGACTCAGTGAGCCACGAACGCCTCCTGGAATGACTCGAGGATAAGGGAATTACCGATAAAGCACTCGAGTGGTGCAGGTCCTACCTTTCTGACAGGTGGCAGCAGGTACGATCTAATGATACTTCATCAGATCTTTTCCATCAACATCTTTTTCATCAGATCTGTCCCACAAGGCTCCTCCCTCTCCGCCCTTATGTTCAATATATACATGCAGCCTATCTGCAACCTGATACGATCGTTCAGTATCAACTGCATGATATACGCGGATGATGTGCTGTTATACATGCCTTTTACAACAGAGAACCCCAACCTCACTCCATTAACAGACTGCATAGATGAAGTATCCAACTGGCTGCAATCCCAAAACCTCAGGATCCAACACAAGAAGAAGGAGGTGTTGTTCATCACAAAGGACCGAAACTTCACCGCTCCATCCTTCTTGAAGGTGAAGGAAGCAGACCTCCAGACCAAGCCCTCTATCAGATACCTCGGCGTCACTTTAGACCAGCACTTGGATATGAAGGTGCACATAGGAAACATTGTAAGAGCGGTATACCATAAAATCCGTTCCCTCAGACACCTACGATCCCTGCTAGAGCCGGATGATTTCACAACCATCTATCAAGCCCTAATCATACCACATTTTGATTATGCAAACTCAATCTTACAAGGGCTCCCTAAAGCCTCCTTGCACCCACTGCAACTGGCAATGAATGCCGCAGCAAGAGTCCTACATGGAGCATCCAGGAAAGACCATGTCTCACCCATACTAAAACAACTCCATTGGCTTCCGATAAGAAGTAGACTCACTTACAAGCTATTACTACTTACATTCAAGGCCATCAATGGGCTCTCATCTACATCACTAACGGATCTGATCCAGATGACACCCCAAAACAGGGATAGACGATCAGTAACACTCAACACACTAGTAGTCCCAAAAACTATAACACAGTGCACCAAAGCAACAGCAGACAGGGCCTTCACGCTCTGTGCACCAAGGTGTTGGAACAGCCTCCCTCAAAGCATCCGAGCAATCCCAGATCTATTGCAGTTTAGAAAAGCCTTGAAACACCACCTTTTCCTCTTGTATTACCCCGAAACCAATGCAGACACCTCATCCACCTCACAGACCTACCAAAACCCCTAAGACTGAAATCAATAAGAATTCATGATTGTTATAATCTGTAAATAGTTACCCCTGTTACCCAAGTTGTTTTTGCCTGTTCAAATGTAAACACATAGTACCATTGGAAATGTGTAAATTTTGGTTCATTGTAAACTGCGCTGATGCTGAATAGTGCGGTATAGAAGAGACTGTAAATAAATAAATAAAAAATAAATGGGTCTTCACGACTCTGCACTTGGAAGACCTGCATATGTCCATTCCCCTTTGACACACTGCATCACATTAAGAGCCTCCAGCCAATACAGAATATAGTTATCCATTTACTCACCTGGGCCGGCAAGTACGACCACGCAACTCCTTTACTCTTTCAGCATCACTGGTTGCCAATAAAATTCAATGTCTAATACAAGATTCTCCTTCTCACCTTCAAAGCCCTATACCAGATGGCCCCTGAATACCTATCGTCACTCGCTATCCCCTACTTCCCTGTTCGTCCTTCCTGATCTATGCACAGAAATGGGTTTGTTTGTCCTCACTAACCCAGGCTAGGCATCAGGTCACCAAGCACTCTGCTTTCTTCTTTCTTGACCTGCCTAATCACTGTGTAACATTCTTCTAGCTGATCTCCACCTCCAATCTTCTCTCAATCATTTCAAGGCCGATCTAAAAACTTACCTGTTTAGACAGGCTTATGACCTTCAAGGATAAATATGCATGCGGGGGGGGGGGGGGGAGGATGTCATGGGTAGACCGCCACCTGGAAAACCTCTTGATTGTGACTGGTCCCTTTAACTGAATGTTTTTTCTCTGATGGTTGCCTCTGCTGAATGGTCTCTCTCTCATGCTTCCTATTCTATACTGTCCTGTCAATTTTGGTTGTAGTTCCTGTTCTTTTTCTTCTTTATTTTTATTTTATTGTAAACAGCTTTGTACACCTGACAAAAGATGGTATAGAAAATTCTATAAAACAAACATAAAGGTAACAATAGCAAGGAAGTAGAAAAACAGTCAGATATAGCAATGAGCTGATAAGTGGCATCAGTATAAGATCTGTAACATCTCCCTTTTTATTCTTTGAGTCTAGGCACAGCTTTCTCAGATCAATTCATGTTAGTGCTACTGAATATCCCGTGGACTACGATTAACATGGCTAGCAAGTCTACTATGCATCTACGTTAATCCGGCTGAATATCCCCCCTAAGTCTTTACGACAGAACAGCTTTCTCAACCAGCTTTCAGTATTCTTAGACTTAATAAATCCATGGTCTCTCCAGTGTGTGACCTAACTCAACTATAGATACAGTACAGCTCTACTCACTCAGAATCTCACTTCCACAGTTTCTTTCTTTTCCTACAGGCATCTTTTGAAATCCTCCATTGGAAATACGTACAATGAACCTAAATGTAGAAGCTGCGATGGTCAGGCCCACCCAGCTCCCAGAACTCCACCCCAAAGATCCTTCCAAATTACTGGACTGACACCACCTAGCCAGTCTAAAATATCATATTCTCCCTGCAGAGGATTTATCACTTCCTGATTATTGCACTGCCTGTTTTCGATGAATGTAGGGTAAAACCACCCTGTCACAGAGCACCATTATGCAGAATGGAAATTCTGCCATAACTGTTAGCAGTTTTCTGTCAGAAGGAAAGCACAGCTGATTAATCAACTTGATATTACCAGAACTGATTAAACAATGAGACGTCATGGGGTTTTGCTGTCTGTTCTGATGAGTTCTCATCATAACGGATAATGCAAAACCCCAGCATATCTCCCTTGGGAGTAAACTACCTTTTAATTTTTTCTCCTCAAAAGATTAATTTTATTGTTATGGAACCTTTCCAATAAGAACATCAAACTAATCATTAGTCATTTTCAAACAATCTGACCTTTGCTGCCTTGACTGGTGGAGAGGTTTTGGAAGATCTCTATTTTGGATTCCTTTTATTCTCACACTGCGAGCTTCACATAAAGTAAGGAAAACAATTTTCACAGCGCATTTCCTCACTTGGTTCTCCAACAGAATAAAAACTGAGATATGCATAAACTATACAGTTAGTTGAAACAGGGACAAAAGATAGGATCAAATTCATGATCTTCTATTAAATAAGAACCTGATTCATGAAGTGACTTTTTTTGTCACAAAACAAGATAAAGTCCTTTGTGACTCAGTCCCAAAGCATTAATTATTTTTATTGTCATTTTGTTTCCACTGTTACTTGTACTCATTTCTACAGCACCATCAATAGCGCCCAGAAGGTAAATGAAAATAAGATAAAACATATCTGACACACAGTTATATAAAAAACATACAGACTGGAGTAGTTCTCTACTAAAAGGGTTCAAAATCCAGAAAACAAATGACTAGGATACTGTAATACCTTCCTGTGTAACAAGTGATGGAACAGAAGAGCAGGCTGTGGAGGGCATTGCCTTGTATATGTACTTGGCATTTCCTTGTATATGTAATTGGCACTTCCTTGTATATGTAATTGGCATTTCCTTGTATATGCAATTTGGATTACTTGCTTATGGATCATTGCTTTCATCAGCTGATTGCCTGGTATTCCCCTGTGGGCCCTCATTCAGGTACTAGCTAAGTCCAACCCTGCTTAGCCACGTTCTTGCAAGTAACACAGTGTGAATTCTGGTCCATGAACTGCTAGGGATGGCATGGATATGGGAGGGGGCCAAGAAACTCATGCAGAAAACAGACAGTGAAAAGAGGCTTGTGAACTGCAGAAGGATAATATATGCTCTAAGCAGGACACCATTTTCTAAGACTTCCACATCCAGAAATCCCTAGGGGATTTTTTTTCCAGTTTTCCTTTTGGCATAGGAAAAATTAAAGCAGTTTTACTTTATATTTGCTTTCATAAAAGAATAATTTATCAAGAACTGTATTTATCTCTTTATTAATAATAATATCCATTCAAGGGTAATTTTATTAAGTCATACCTAGTTAATGTGTTTTCATGTACCTATTTTATGCCCATTTTATAAAGTCAAGTGCTAGTGGTGGATAGTTTTCTTCCTGTTTAGTCACCGCATTGAATTTTGTACACGACGTTTGTCCTTTGATTTTTCTCTGGTTGCCCTTTTGGCTTTGACAAATTCTTCTCAGGGTCACGGGTGGTTTGTGGACTATTGTAATACCATGGTCTCATAGTCTTGTGGTCATTTCAGAGGTGTTCTGGTGTTGGGGGTGCACTTTTGATCTGGAGGTTGGTGCTTTTTGGCTGCAGGCATCTGCAGATGGTGTTTGCATAGTCTGGTGGATAGTTTTCTTCCCACGGAACTTCAACTAGTCAGCAAAAGACACAACCCACTCTCCCTGGTCCCAATCCGTGAAGATGTGGAAGGACACAAATTCATTTGGAACACAACTGAAATCATAGCACAAGCAAAGCCTGATTTTCCACCACAAACTCAATAAACAGACACACCGAACATATGAAGCACCACCAACAACACCTTGGAGCAACCACCACACCCCAGCAACTTTCAGGGAAACCAACCAATCAATCCTTGTGGATCCAAAGAGCTGAGTCAACACCAACAAGGCTCAGAAACAGCAATCACACCCCAGCAACACTCAGGGAAACCAACCAATCCATCCCTGCGGACCAAAGAGCTGAGTCAACACCAATCCCACTATAAGTACAAACACAAGCATTCAAGCACATTACCATTTGGAACTCCACACTGATGATGTCCCCTTTAATGGTGATGAAACGTCTGCCATCAAACTATCAAGCTCAGAGAACAATCCAACATCAAGATCACCAACCTGAGTTACCAATATTCATAAGTAAGGGGAGCATCCTTTTGGCTTTTGCCGTCGCCTTTTCTACCTGTCTAACTACCTTAAGATCATCAGAAGCAATCAAACTGAGGTCCCGCTCTTCTTTCATGGACAAAAGTACTTCGCCCCCTACACTGTACCATTCACTTGCATTTTTAACATTAAATCTCAGCTGCCAAATTTTTGACCATTCTTCAAGCTTATCTAGATCCCTTTTCATGTTATCCACTCCTTCCTGGTGGTCTACTCTATTGAAGATTTTGGTATCATCCATAGCCAGGCAAACCTTACCTGACAGCCCTTCCGCAATATCACTAACAAAGATGTTAAAAAGAATCAGACCCAGGACAGATCCCTACGGCACACCTGTGGTAACTTCCTTCTCCTCAGAGTGAGCTCCATTTACCTGTACCCTTTGTCACCTCCCACTTGACCAATTTCTAACCCAGTCAGTCAGTTTAGGGTCCATCCCTAGAGTGCTCAGTTTGTTTATAAGTCACCTGTGCAGAACGGTGTCAAAGGCTTTACTAAAATCTAAGTACACCACATCTACGACTCTCTCGGTCCAACTCCCTGGTCACCCAGTCAAAGAAATCAGATTTGTCTGTCAAGAATTGCCTCTGGTAAACACATGCTGCCTTGGATCCTGCAATCCATTGGACTCCAGAAATCTCACTATCCTCCCTTTTAGCAGCATTTCCAATAATTTACTCACCACAGAGTTTAGACTAACCAGCCTGTAGTTCTAAACCTCATCCTTACTTCTGCTTTTGTGTAAAGGAACCACATGTGTCTTTCTCCAATCCTCTGGGACCACTCCCGACTCTAAAGACGCATTGAAAAAGGTCAGTCAGTGGAGCCGCTAGAACGTCCCAAAGTTCCTTCAATATTCTCAGATGTATCCCATCTGGTCCCATCGCATTTAGTTTAGCTACTTCCTCACGAACACAGTCTTCTGAAAATCGTTTGAGATTCCCGTCTCTTCTGTTCCTATTTGTGGGTGTTTTCTGAGGTCCTGCTCCTGGCCCTTCATCTGTGAACATAGAACAAAAGTTCTTGTTAAGCAATTCCGCTTTATCCTCATCAGCTTCTACATATTACTCCCCTTCACATCTGAGTCTGTCAAAACCACCTTTGCCCTTCCTCCTCTCACTAACATATCAGAAATATGTCTTATCTCCCCATTTTATTGCATTGGCTATTTCTTCTTTTTTTTTGTATATTTGCTTTCCTGACTACTTTGCTAGCTTCTCTAAGTTTTTCCAAATATAGATGCCTATCTAACTCTCTCTGTGATCTCTTGTATTTCATAAAGGCCTCCGTCTTTTTCTTCATCTTTTCAGCCGTTTCTTTTGAGAACCATAGCAGCCTCCCTGTCCTTTTAAATTTATTTACCTATCTAACAAAAAGGTTTGCTGCACTTAAAATATCCCCTTTTAGTTTTGCCCATTGCTTTTGTATATCTCCCAGCTGTTCCCATCCCACTAATGACTCCTTGAGGTATGGGCCCATCTTGGCAAAGTTAGTTTTCCTAAAGTCTTTGATTCTTGCTTCTGAATGGTCTTATCAGCCTTAGTCCTAAAACTGAACCACACCATCTGGTGATCATTGGATGCAAGATAATCTCCCACTATAACATCAGGGCCCAATATTTGAAAGGCATTTATATAATTTACAGACCTGTAAACTGTGTAAATGCCGCTGAATTGGATATTCAATGTCACTAACATGGTTAGTGCCGTGGAATATCCCTGATTATCTCCCCTACACGCCCCAATGCTAACCGCTTAACATCGGGGCATGTCATGGGCATTCCAGGATGGAGCAGAGGCCACGACAGTCGCCAACTGGATAGCAGTGATATTGCACTGCTGCCTGGTTAGCGACCTGCGGATAAAAACTAGTAAGCTACAGCCGGCCTAGTTTTACCCACGGGAGCTACCGGGTAGCAGTGCAATATTGAAGCTATCTGGTTAGCTTCTGAGGTTCCGGGGCATGTGCGGCAATCCTGGATATTCAATGCCAGGAGTGCATTTGACCCTGGTATTGAATATCCAGCGTTAGATGTCAGCATAGCCGGCTCAAATCAATATCGAGCCCTCAGAAACACTTTCCCCATTGGTAAGCACCAAGTCCAACAAGGGCAGAAAAGGCCAGGAGAGGAAAGCCTTAACAGAGCATGGGGAAGTTAACCTGAAATAGTAAGCCAAGTGTTTTACTTTTCTGTTTGAAAGAAATACAAATTTGTTTTATTTGCATTGAAGATGCAGTGACTAGTTTGTTATACCAGAGGCCTCCCAGACCCTGATCATTCAGCCCCACTATTACAACCCCATGAAATGATTTTTCTTTTTAAATAGATGGTATGGTCTGTGGTCATAATAAAAAGGACATATATTTCATTCTAAGCTTAAAATTATGGCTAAAAGGAAGACTGTTTAGGAGTAAATCTAAAACATAAAACAATCCAACCAAACAGCAGTAAAGATGGCAAATATTGGTCTTTGAGAGGATTTCACAGTGAATACGCATAAAATATATTTGCATGCATTTGATACAAGAATCAGGTTCATTTTTATAGCTTGCCTCTGCTGAAAACCTGACCTATTTGTGGCAGTCAAGAACTGAACTTCTTCATTACTCACCTAAGTAATATGGCCTTGGGCAAGTCACTTAACCCTCCATTGCCTTGGAAGAAAGGCCTGGCAATCTACTTCCAGTGTCACTGCCAAGAAAACCCAGGAGCTTCTGGGTCGCCAGGAGTCAGGACTGACTCGAAGGCACACATTGTATTTGCAAGGACCCATTTATTTTATTTTTTTTACTTCTCCTCAATCTGATTGGTTGATTTTGCTTAATTCATTTGCTTCTAAAAGTATTTTCTGAGATGTCTTACAACTTCAACAAAAGCTAAACTTTAGAAATGCCCATTCCTTAGCACACATTTGGTTTGTTAGCACACCTTAAAAATTTAGCTCACAGGGATATGTTTACTAAAGTGCGCTAAACGTTAACACAAGGTTTACTGCACATGCAGTAACCACTATCGCGTGCTAAAAGGTTAGGACATGCTTTTTCATGGCCTAATTTTATGTGGCTTGTTATCCAATGAATGGCCAGAATATTGCTGCTAACCAGATAACCCCAAACTCTGCCCTGGCACTATCCAGATAGAAAACACAAAAGACAAAGGGACACCCCCACAAGGAGATTCAGAAAAGAAAAGAGCAGGGGCAATAAAGCAGAGAGGAGATCTTTAATAATGCCAGGCACAGACGTGTTTCGATGAACAGTTGCTGGTGTCAGGGGTAGATTTATCTCAATACTGTGCGATAAATAAAAAAAACACCAATGTAGTGTATACTGTATAATAGACTGATTTCAGCTAACTGGATAAGTGCTACTGAATATAGAGCCCTACGAGGGTAATTTCATAAGGCTTGGCTACAGTTACACACGTTTTAACACAAATAGTGTGCATCTGTTTTATAAAGTGAAGTGCACACATAATTTACTTTATAAAATAAGGCATAAGTGGTGTAACATGAGCAGCAAATGTAGGAGTGAGCACTTATGCGAGCCCTGAGGATTCTTTAAATACCTGTGCCTAGTTTTACAAGAATGTGCATAAATTTGCATGCCGCCCATGCTCTGCCCAAACTGTACCCA
The DNA here is from genome assembly GCA_033557465.1 of Ichthyophis bannanicus. NCBI lineage: Eukaryota > Metazoa > Chordata > Amphibia > Gymnophiona > Ichthyophiidae > Ichthyophis > Ichthyophis bannanicus. The sequence goes on from CM066035.1 coordinate 639,646,180, forward strand.
TTGTGCATGCCCACTGTGAAAATATGTACCATTGGTCTACTGCACGTACTTTCAGAACAACAACTGCCTATATTGCATGCTTAAGTGGCTGTTTATGCAGCTAAATCACTAGCCAGAAATATTGTGATTTCTGTGCATAAATGCATGGGGAAATTTAATTACCTTATAAATTACCCCATATAGGTTTGGGGTTTTTTAGTGCCACCAAGTCAGCTGCCTCTGGGGTTTTTTGGCAATGTATCACTTGAAGTAGATTGCCAGGCCTTTTCTTCTGAGGTAATGAAGGGTAAAGAGACTTGCCCAAGGTCACAAGGAGTGCCAGTGGGAATTGAACCCTTGATTTTTTTGGGTACTAGGCAGTTGCTCTAACCACTAAGCTACTCCTCCACTCTATATATATGTTTAGAAACTGAATATTGCTGCTTTCACATATAGCTTATATGTCCAGCAGAAGCCAACCCAGAATCCCCCCAAACCCGTCCTTTTTTCAGATGTATAATTCTGGATTTAAAATAAATTATATCCTCAGAGTTATCCATGTAGAGGCTCTGATTTAAGAAAAAAAAATACACTTGTTTGGAGTTAGACATTAAACAGACCTAAGCCTAAGGGTTAACAATGCTGGTTGGCATCCCGGAGGAGATTAGGTTGCTGATCTTGAAAGAATAAGCCACTTACTTAGAATGTTTGTACTGAGGTTGATGTAGTGACATCCTGGTCTAATTACATGTCAATAAACCACAGTCCTGATGCACTGAGAAGATCAGAAAAGGATTACAAGAATCCAATAGGAAATACCCAAGAATCAATCCTGTGCTTTAATGATCAGAAAACCGCAAAGCCATTGCTTTAAATCTGGAATCATTTGTTATTTCAATGTGTTCCTCTGTTAACCCTTTCAGTATTGATCATTTATAATATATACTGGGCCCAATATTCAAAGGGATTAACATGGTTAGCAGAACTGCTAATCCCTCTGGTCGGGGTATTCGACATGGTTAGTACCGCTGAATATACATGGGTGCCACCATTGCATGCCCAGTTAGCATTGGGATGTTCCCAGGGCAGAGTAGGGGTGTCGCCCGGCAATAATCTGGCAGCTCTTTTCTGAGGGAACCCTAAGCATCTGTTTGCAAATGCACATATGCATGTACAGTACAGTACAGACAGACAGACGGATGGGATGGACCCTCCCCAATTGGCACTATCACTTAAGCAAACCACACCTAATGAAAACAATTTAAAAATGAGCACAGTACATGCAAATAGAATAAATATCAGTTAAACAGAAAAATCTAAATAGAATCCAATAAACGAGGACAAAGTCAGCTAGAAAAGACTTGGCAGTATATGAAAATTCTGCATTGGTTTGTGAGGAAAAAGTTTGTTAATGCACATTAAAAAAAAATAGGGGTTGATTTTAAGTGGTGGTAGTCAACTCTGTCAATGTGGCTGGCCACCGCTGCATTAATTTAAGACCAGACACCACTATCAACAATTTGCCACCTTACTGAAGACCGAACGCAGTTTAGGACAACTATCCAGAGGGTCACCATGAGTTGGCACCGACTTGATGGCACTTAATAACAACAACATTCAGCACTGGTGAATGTCCGGTGACCAGCACTGAATATCCAATATGGCCGGATCGCTGTTTTGCATTCCAGTTAGTGATGATATTCTGCCGCTAACCGGAGTGCATAACTGCATCAAGTTAAGACAGCCTTTCACCTGGCCTATCTTTATGTGGCTTACCTTTCCTGTCAGTGGCTGAAAATCACCCCTAATTGGATAGCTACCGGTGCTGCCCACAAGATGCCCCGGTTGGCAGGATTTATTCAGTCTTCAAGTCTGCAAACTACATAAATTGAATTCCAGCCCCTCACTGTTCACTAAGGGATATGATTATTAAAGTGTGGCAAGTTTTTGCACTTGCCACATATTAGATGCAAAAATTAATGTGCAGCAAATGCCCAGCCTGTGCTCTGTCGGAGGCATGGTCAGGCAGGTTAATTAGTACCCGGGCACACACTGACCACATGTGCCCATGTTAAATGCATTGGAAAGTAGCATGAAAGCAGCCGCACTCTCTGTTGATGCCTTTACCTCAGGCCCCAGGGCTGGCCAACCACCCTGACCCACCTAAAATAAACCTCAAACCTCCAATCCAATAACCCTGGCTTCTGATCTAAACCTCAAGCTCTCAAACCCATGTCATGAGCCCCAGTCAATATCCACAACCAATCTGATCCATGCTCCAACCCCCTATTCCGAACTCCCCCCCCCCCACCTAATCTACAGTAAACCCCAACTGCCTGATCTCCCTGATGCCCTCAATCAATGCCCCAACCCTCATCCCTACCCCAGTCCTTTTCCACAGCTACCCCTGATGGTATAGTGGCAGGGCCAAGAACAATCTCATCCCACTCTCACCCCATTGCCAACTGAGTTGAAAATTAAGGCTCTGACCCCTAGTGATAGTCCCACTCCTCCCTCATTCCCACTCCAGACCATGCTAAACAATTAGCACTGGATTTTTACTATGTTAGCTGTTCAGCGTCCGATACCTATTAATGGTTACCATGCATTAAATCCCTTGCTAACTGCTTAGCTCACTTTAATAAACATCACTCCTAATTGATTTAATATGTATTCAGCTACAAGGTAAAATGTATTTAAAAGTTCTCACTCAAATTACAAAAATATTTATTAAAATAAATGTGAATCAAATTTAAAAAAAATTGAAAATCAGGAGAAATTTCATAAAATTAGCCAAAAATGTTACTGAAATCTTTTACCATGCCCACCACTAGAAAAAGATTTTGTATCCCTAAGAGAGTACATACCGAGACAGAAATCAATCCCTGACCTGAGGGAATGTTCTAAAACATGAAAAGGGCTTCTAATTTTAGATTTTAATCATTAAACACTGATAAACCACCCAGAGATGTAAAACATTTAAAATAGGTGTTTGTTTAAACACCAAAAAAAAATGCCATTTTCTCTAGTACTCTCGTACCCCTCCTCTGCCATATCTTTTATCCTTCACTCTGTTTTTTTGTCTTATGTTTATTAAACCAAATACAAAATAGAGTAATAAAAAGCTCAAACAAGCTAGAAAATAAGGACAGAGAGGGAGAAGAGAAGAAGAAGAAAGAAAAAAGGATCTGGCAGGTCAGGAAACATCCATCCTTGGTTACCAGTCCTCAAAAGCTGCCTGACAGTGGCATAAATTCAGCCTAAGCAGCCCCCGTAATGCAATGGGGGGGGGCGGGGGCCTGGGCAGAGGGGGCCCACACAGTGGCGGTAAGGCAGCACGGCAAACTTACTTTATCATCTTTGCTGTGCTGCCTCCGCTCTTGTAAGTTTACTGCAGGCCCAGCAGCTGTTCCCAGTGGGGCAAAGTCTCGCGATAACAGCCGCACCGCAAGACTTCAGCCCGGCGGGGAACAGCTGTCGGGCCTGCAGCAAACTTACACGGGGGGACTCACATGGGAACGGAGCCGCAACATGAGTGGGAGGGTGCACCAACACAACAATGAGAGGCCGTCCACAAAATTTTGCTTGGGGGCCCCTCATTAAAACTGATGCCATTGGGGGGGCGGAGCCTGATGTCCAGCGGGTAGGACGCTTTGCGTTGAAGCTCCCGAGAGGCCTACTTAGAATCCTGACTTAATACCTATACAAATTTACTATTTCGCTCCGAGCTGACCGGGGCACCTCGGGGGGGATGGCGGCCCATAAACCAGCGCGCTTGGACTTCGGGTCTCCTTCTTCTTCTCACGGAAAACGCTCCAAAACAGAGGTGTCCTCCCCACAGAAGATGGTCCCATTTCGTGAAAACCCCGAAATGCACCTGGAGATTTTGGAGGAAATACGCGGCGTGAAGGAATTGGTGCAGTCCAATGGAGAAGCGCTTCGAGCCATGCGAGAAGACTTTGGAGTGCTCCAGGACCGACTTGAAAGTCTTTCATTACGGCAGGACAATATGGCGGGGGTCCTCGACTCGCACGAGGTGCGCTTGGGCAAACTGGACAAGGCTGAGCGCCAGATACAGAATCTTCAAAAGGAGTTAGAAGATAGCAATAATCGAGCCCGTCGCAACAATGTGAGGCTCCTCGGAATGCCGGAGGGGGTGGAAGCAGGAGATATAAGAGAATTCTTGCTCAAAACTCTTCCCTCCTTGCTGAAGATCACTTTTCACAGAGAACTGGAAATCGATCGAGCACACCGTGTTCCTGCCCACATGGCGCTCAACCGCACGACCCCCCGGCCTATTATCTTTAGCTTGCTACGATATCAACAAGTGGAACAAATCTTACATGTTGCCCGAGCGAATCATCATTTGGAATTTGAAGGTCGTAAGGTCTCCTTCTTTCCTGATTTGGCAAAGCCTACCGTTGACCGTTGGAAGAAACTCCTTGCTTTTCGCCCTCGACTTCAACAGCTACAGGCTCGCTTTGGCCTGTTGTATCCAGCGAAGCTCCGAGTGACTCTCCACAACCAAACCAGGACGTTCGAAGATCCTGATCTACTATCAACATTTTTAGACTCCAAAGAAGCAGAGCAGATGCGCTAATCCCAAATCTTGGACTCTTATCTGCCGGCTCTATCCGCCATTTTGAAGGGCCCGATGCGGCGGTCATAGCCAAGCACAGAAATAGCCTGGACTTTCTTTCTTTCTCTATATGACTTTTGTTTTTTGGTCTCCTATCCCTTCATGATGTGTGCCTCGGTCGGATTCGGAGCACGCACAGTCCTACAGGTTATGTGTTTTTTCAATTTCGGCCTTCTCTGGGGTTTCTCCCCGCAGACACATGGTCGCCAGTAATTTTGGGGTTTTGCTTCTCCTCTACCGTACTGCGGTTTTCTTTGTTAATGTGGGGCGCTTCATTGTATTATATTAGCTTATTTTTCCTATGTCATGTGTACAGCCAGATACAGTCAGTTTGAGGGACATAGTGAAATTATGTGTGCTATCATGCTCAGAATTTTTAACTTTTCTGAATGGCCTTATGTAAAATCTTATCATTCACCGTCAAAGGCATTAATGGTCCACTCAAAGGAAAGAAAATCCTTAGCTATCTTAGCCATGAGCATGTTGATTTAGTGTTTCTTCAGGAAACGCATTTAAACTCTGCTGAAACACTGAAACTCAATGCTAAGCCTCACATGGTAGCTGCCTATTCTCCCACCGTTTCCAAATGGTACGGGATAACCATTCTGGTCAAGAAGTCTTTGCACGCTACTGTACCTGATATTAGCGCTGACAAGGAGGGTAGATGGGCCCGTGTACACCTTGAGGTTGGAGATAGTGAATTCACGTGTATTTGCATTATGCCCCGAATGTGGACAACCCTGCTTACTATGCAAGTATTGCGCAGTTGGCCTTGGCCTCTGCCAATGCTCCATTAATACTTGGTGGCGATTTTACTCAAGTGTTCCCTCAATCTTTTCTTCTCAAACACGGTGCTCGTTGGTTGGAAGATCCAGTACCGAGTAGACCTGTGTGGCTAGATATAGAAGCGGGCCTTTGCAAACCGATTCCTCTTACCTTTCTCCCTGGTATGACTCTCCCATCAGACTCCCACTATCCACCAATGCTTTTAGACACTTTAGGTGCCTTTAATACTCTTATGCAATCTTTAGACTCCCGACTCTGGTCAGTGCAACTTCAGCATCGCCTTCGGAGCACTAGAGTACTCCCGCCATCGGCATTCCCTACATAAGGTTGATTGGAGACTTTCCGATCTCTCGGTAGTTCACCGGGTGTAGCATCCAATTTTACTAAACCTTATGTAATGCTATAACTAGAGATACCCCTATAGCGCAGAAAGTATGGGAGAGAGAATTGCATGTGACTTTGACCTCGGAGCAATGGAGCCTTATCTGGAGTAGAGGGACACGGGTTCCCGATCCGCCTCACTCACTCAGACCCTCTTCTTTCTAGCCCACCGGTGTTTTTACACTTCTCACAGATTAGACAAATGGAACACTACTCAGGGCAATGGTTGCTGGACACGTCCTGCGGCCATTGGTTCATTGCCTCATGTTATGCATGAATATCCCGCACTACAGTATTACTGGCGTCGGGTCTGGGGTCGTATTTAGTCTATCTCGCACTCTCAGGAGCCCCTTTCTTGGAGGATAGTGGGACTTCGCCCAGTTGCGGGGATCCCCTCTCTCCCAAAAATGGCTTATCTCCTTTCGAACTTTATGCTTGGCATTGCTATTTCCCTAATTAAGTAATACTGGAAAATTAGCTCCCATCTGAGCCCCAATGAATGGTGGACTCATGCCTGTCTTTACAGTAAATATGAACAAATATCTCGTCTGTTCGCTTCCTCCGTTCAGACTCCTTCTCATTGGTCTCAATGGAAGATGCTCAATGACTATGTACATTTTGCTAAATGCTCTCATCTGACTGTCTAACTTTGTATATATCTCTGTCCCATGATCATGCTGTATTGTAGATACTCTTTTGATCGTTTGATGTATAATCACTGTTAATTGGAAGCGCTCACATGCTGATATAATCGGGTAGAGAAGAAGCATCGGGGTGGGGGGTAATGGGTTTACTTTTCCTTATTGTATACTTGTTTTGTCTCTTTTGGTGTGTTGTTTCTTTTGTTTGTTGCAAAATGAAAATAAAAGTTTAAAAAAAAAAAAACTGATGCCATTGTGTGCTGATGATTCCAAAATGTCATAACTGCACATATTCAATTCTACTGGAAAAGGTAGACACTATCTACTGCACAAGTATCCCAATTCTTTGCGCCCTCAAAGAGCACCTAATTAGCTAGAAAATAAATACCTACATTACTAATTTATTATTACCATAGTACAAGCCATAAACATAATGCTTCAGTTTATCAGCTAAATAGCTTGGGCCATATTATGAAGTATCTTAAAAATAAGGCAAACAGCTATAAACCGTTTTTCTAAGTAAAGCAGGTGCAGAGTTATATAATCCTGGAAGGATGTCCCAGTAACTAAATGGACTGCAACGTTTCAGATTAACTGTAAAACATAACAGACTTTCCACATGCTGGACAAGAAATGAGTTGTAAGAATCAGTCTTAGAGAGAACTACCATAGTAGCATAGTAACTAGCGACAGATAAAGCTAGAAAAGGAATATCTAGTCTACCCAGGAAAGGTTTTGTGATCATAGGTACTGCTACATGCTTGTCCAGCCCCCAGCCCTCTCCTCCCCCCACCCCCCCACACACTTTCCTTAGGGTTGTAACTGTTGCCCTATGTAGGATAAACTAAAGCCGAGAAATGATTGCCTGATCCTACCCAAAAAGCTGGGAAGTGAGGATCACATAAGCTTTTAAGTATTTTTTTCCTTTTTCTGGCTCCATCTGCTGACTAACAGAGATAACCTAGCATTTTCCATTTCCTTTTTATGTGATGGGAATTTTAGAAATAAAAAATACAAATCTGTCTTTTTATAAAGCTGCTTATGGTAAGGCCACTTTTAAATATAGGTCTTACAGGAACACACTACTCAAGTATTAAAATGATAGGAACGTTTGAAATCATTTGCCTAGTCCTCAGTCCACTCCAAGTTACTATTATTGGAGGATCTAGCAATGGCAACTAAGGGGTGATGTAACAGGCAGTGAAAACAAAATATATTATTCCCAGTTTAGCACCAAGGATAAGCATCCCTTTGAAACAACATGGCAAATGTCAGAGAAACGCTCATGTATGTAAATGTCCTAAGAATATAAGATATGCCATAATGGGTCAGACCAAGGTCCATCAAGCCCAGTATCCTATTTCCAATGGTGGCCGATCCAGGTCACAAGTACCTGACAGGTTCCCAAAAAGGTACACAGATTCCATGTGGCTTATCCCGGGGTAAGCAGTGGATTTCCCTGGTCCTCTTTAATAATGATCTATGGACTTTTCCTCCAGGAACTTGTCCAAACCTCTTTTAAAACTAGCTATGCCAACAGAGTTTGATTACATGTTGAGTGAAAAAAAAAATTTCTTATTAGTCTTAACACTAGAAGCCCCAAAAGGAATTTTACCTAGAAACCCCAAAGTGCGTCAATTGATGCATTATCATGACGACTGCGTTTAGCATGAAATGCAGATGTGAAGTTACTTATTTGTTAAATACGTGCAGTATGTGATGTCATTACATGATGTCATCGTGTGTTTATTGTTTGTAATGTCGGAGTAAAACTGTAAACAGTGATTGAGATGCGCCACCTAGTGGGAACATGAATTTATACCTAGAAGCCCCAAAGTACGTCAATTGGCACATCCAAGACAATTGAGTGCGTCAATTGATGAACTGTGGGGCTTCTAGGTATAAATTCATTTTCCCGCTAGGTGGTGCATCTGTCATTAGTTTTCGATGCACATATTTGAACATCTTGACCTTGCTAACAAAGTCATGGAACATAACTGACATGATTCTAGCAGTGGCCTGGTATACAACTTCGAAGATGCATTTGCGTCAATTGACGCACTTTGGGGCTTCTAGTGTTAAATGGGCTACATAATAGCTTCAATGCATGTTCCCCAGTCTTTATACTCTTTGAAGGAGTAAACAACTGATCTATGTTTACCCAGTCTGCTCCATTCATTATTTTATAGACCTATATCATATCTCCCCTCAGCTGTTTCTTTTCCAAGTTGAAGAGCCGTAATCTTTTAAACCTTTCCTTATAAGGGTATCCTTCCATCATCCCCTTTACCAGTTTGGTGGCTCTTCTCTGTACATTTTCTAATTCTGCTACTGAATATCCTTTTTAAGATATGGTGACCAGAATTGCACACAATATTCAAGGTGTGGTCGCACCATGGAATGATACAGATGCATTATAATATCCTTTGTTTATTCTCCATTCCTTTACTTATAATTCCTAGCATTCCATTTGTTTTCTTGGTTGCTACTTGTAGGGCTGGTGCCTGTTCAGAAACTAATGTGAACCAAACAGCATGGCTTCCTGTTACAAAATGGATTCCTTGCCTGCTCAGAAAACTGTTCTGAACTATATAAGATGGAACACTTTCTGCTGTGCCATCAGTAAATTCTGCAGATCAAGCAAGTCAGCAGAATCATTGTTCATGACTAAGTTCTAGAGAACTTGCTCTCATCCAGAGACTGTGCCACTGAACCTAGGATTTACAACAATGTATGCACCTGCATACCCGCATCTTTCCTGCACCATGGGCATTTGTTTGGAGAAGGACCACCTGACCACTGTTACAGTATTTGCTGAAGATGACATACTTTAGATTGAAAGGAGGGCTTTGTGAACGAGAATGTTTTTGGGCAGGTGTTTAGAACATAAGATTTGCCAAACCCAGTATGCTAGGTGCACCAAACCCAGGCAGGATCCCGAAATGTAGAGAGGATACAGAGGCACTTTAGTAATAGTTTATGGACTTTTTCTTCAGGAACTTCTCCAGACCTTTTTAAACCCAATTGCACTAACAGCTTTTACTACATTCTCTGGAATTGAATTCTAGAGATTAATTGCTTACTGAGTGAAAAAATATTTTCTTCAGTTAGTCTTAAATATACTATTCTATAGCTTCATTGCAGGTCTCCTAGTCTTTGTACATTTTTCATGTTTATTTGTTCCACTCCACTCATTATTTTATAAATCTCTAAATTTATCTCCCCTCAGCTGTCTCATCTCCAAGCAGAAGAGCCCTAATCTTTTAAGCCTTTCCTCATAGGAGTATCCTTCCATCCCCTTTATCATTGTGGTGGCCCTTCTCTGTACCTTTTCTAATTCCACTATATCCTTTTTTAGATACATCTACTAGAACTGCACACAATACTCAAGGTGCAGTTGCACCATGGAGCAATACAGAGGCATTAAGATATCCGTTGTTTTATTATTTTATTTATTTATTTACAGTTCTTATATACTGCGCTCTTTGGTATCAGTGCGGTTTACAGATAACAAATTTTGCATCAGAACAATCTTTTGCTTACATTACAACAGGATCAGTAACTTGGAAAGTAACAGGGGTAACTATGTACAAACCAAAATTTTGAATGTGGACTATTTACAGCTCATGTAGCATGCTGAAAATCGTAGTGGAGACAACATTATGGTCTATGGTCATTTTGGGTGTGCAGAAGGTCTGCTTTGTGTTCTACCAGGGCTATGTTGTTGGAGTGTCATTCCTTTCCTTATAATTCCTACTAGCATTCTACAGTACAGTGATGCCTAGATCCTTTTCCTGGGTGGTGACTTCTAATGTGGAACCTTGCATTGTTTAGCTATAGTTTGTGTTGTTCTTCCCTAAGTAGATAACTTTACACTCTCCACATTAAATTTCAGCTCCCGTTTGGATGCCCAGTCTCCCAATTTATCACAATCCATCCCTGTCCAAATAAAACAAAACTGCAGAGAGATCATTTGGACCTCCGGAACTGAAGCATGCCCGTAGCTTTCTGTTTTAATACAAGCCAGAAACGTATCAGTCTCCCTTTCATATTCCATCTGGTCCAAGTGATTTGCTACTCTTTAGTTTGTTAAATTGCCCTATTATATCTTCCACTTTCACATAGGTTTTTTAAATTCTTCTAACTCACCATCTTTAACTATCTTTTCATACATGGAAATCTCCCCTGCAGTGTCTTCAATAAAAACTGAAGCAAAGAATTAAAATATGCTCTCCACTGTGGCCTTGTCCTCCCTCAGTACCCCTTTTACTCCCCTGTCATATAATGGTCCAACTGAGTCCATCACAGGCTTTTTGCTTCAAATGTACCTGAAAAGGTTTATTATGAGTTTTTGCTTCCATGCCAAGTTTCTTTTCAAATTCTCTCTTTGTACCTGCCAGTGTTTTCTTCATTCGGATACTTTTTCTATTTTTTGAAAGATGCTTTTTGACTATAACAGTATCTCTCACCTCACCTTTAAACCATGCTGGCAAACATTTGGCCTTCCTTCCACTTTTTTTAAAACATGGAATGCTGCTGGTCTAGGCTTCCAAGATGGATTTTTAAACGCTAACCAGACCTGATGTAAGCTAATAAAGTAGGACCTGTCTAAATGCCGCTATAGAGGGATATGTTAGTACCGATGAATATCCTCCGGTTCCACAGTTACACGCCCTGATGCTATCTGTGTAGAATCAGGGTGTGTCGTGGGCTTTCCGGGGAAGAGCAGAGGTGGCACCCTTTGCTAACTGGGCAGCGGCAATATTGAACCACTGCCTGATTAGCAACCCGCGGGTAAAGAAAGGCATGGGAAAACCTCATCTATCTTTACCCATGGGAGCAGCCCAGTTAGCTTCTGCGCTGTGCGGAGCCTTACGGCGTGTTGCATCAGACCCAGATATTCAATTCCGGTGGCCGAATATGGCCCTGGATTGAATATCCGGGGTTAAAGTTCAGTGGTGACAGCTATGCACCTTAGAGATGCATAGCCGTTTCGAGTCAATATGAGGTCTGTGAAATTTTTAAAAGACCATTTAGACGCCATCTGAGATGTCCAAGTCAAAACATCCAAAATTCTGTTGAAGGGCCATGAAGTAAAGCACAGTTACTTACCTGTAACAGGTGAACTCTGGGAACAGCAGGAATAAGTCTTCACATATGGGTACGTCGGTACCGACGGAGTCTGCACGGGAACGCTTCCCAGCGTCCAATCAGAACGCTTTTGGAAGCATCCCAACACGCCTGCATGCTGCCTTCCCCAACTTCCTCTCCTCAGTTAAGTTTTAAAGCTGAGGCAAAGAGAGAGAGAGAGCAAGGAAGGGAAAGATAGAGATAGAGAAATGCAACTCCTAGGGGAGGTGGGTGGGTTGTGAAGACTTATTCCTACTGTTCCCAGAAATCACCTGTTACAGGTAAGTAACTGTGCTATCTCCAAGAACAAGCAGGAATGAGTCTTCACATATGGGGACTCCCAAGCTGAGATGCCCAGAGGGAGTCCTAGCATGTTGCGAATCTAGAAGAGCCATGCTACTCCTCAGAACCTCAGGCATCCTGGGGATGGAGGGTAGGAGTTGAATACAGAAAAGGAGCTGTGGAACAGCTGGGCTAGAACAGGGCTTCTAAAGAGGAAGACCCTGTTGTTGTTGTTGTTGTTAAGTGCCGTCGAGTCGGAGTCGACTCATGGCGACCCTCTGGATAGCTATCCTAAATTGTGTTCGGTCTTCAGTCAGGCGGCTCATTGATGACAGACTGGTACCCGTAGCTGCTGTTATTGTAGCGATCCATCTCATTGCTGGCCTTCCTCTTTTGCGTTGACCTTCTATCTTGCCAAGCATGATGTCTTTCTCTAATGATCTCTCTCTTCGCATGATGTGTCCGAAGTATGAAAGTCGAAGTCTTGTCATCTGAGCTTCTAAAGAAAGCTTAGGTTTGATCTCCTCTAGTACCGACTGGTTTGTTCTTCGGGCAGTCCATGGTATACACAGTATTCGCCGCCAGCACCATAATTCAAAGGCATCAATTTTCTTCCTGCCTGTCTTTTTCACTGTCCAGCTTTCACATCCATATGATGTTATTGAAAATACCATGGCTTGAACAAGTCGAATCTTTGTATGGAGAGACACATCTCTGCTCTTGAGAATCTTATCTAGGTCTTTCATAGCCATTCTGCCAAGAGCAATGCGTCGTCTGATTTCTTGACTGCTTGTTGCTTCTTTATTGATAGTTGATCCAAGTAGGTTAAAGTTGTTCACAATTTCAATTTCTTCTCCTTCAACGATGAACCTGTTGATTATGCCAGTTGTCATGATCTTTGTCTTCTTTACATTAAGGTGCAGGCCCATTTTGAGACTATGTTCTTTGATTGTGAGAAGCAAATGTTTCAGATCATCTTCGCTTTCAGCCAGTAATGTGGTATCATCAGCATAGCGAAGGTTGTTGATGAGTCTTCCACCAATCTTCACACCTCTGTTGTCTTCATACAGTCCTGCTTCTCTGATGATTTGTTCTGCATATAAATTAAACAGGTAGGGGGAAAGTATGCAGCCTTGTCTTACACCTTTGCTTATTTTAAACCATTCTGTTTCTCCTTGTTCCGTTCGAACTGTTGCTTCTTGATCAATGTACAGATTACACAAGAGAACGATCAGGTGTTCTGGTATACCCATGCTTCTTAATGTGGCCCAGAGTTTCTCATGGTTTACACAGTCAAAAGCCTTGCTATAGTCGATAAAGCACAAATAGATATCCTTTTGGTATTCTTTAGTCTTTTCAAGGATCCATCTCACATCCGCAATGATGTCTCTCGTTCCTCGCCCTTTCCTGAACCCTGCTTGCACTTCAGGTAGTTCTTGTTCTAGGTATGGCTGTAGTCTCTTTTGAATAATCTTCAGTAGAATCTTGCTGGCATGTGGGATCAGAGCGATTGTGCGATAATTTCCACAGTCAGTTGGATCACCTTTCTTTAGTATTGGTATAAACACAGATCTTTTCCAGTCAGTTGGCCATGATGTTGTCTTCCATATTTCTTGGCAGAGCCTTGTAAGTACGGTAACAGCTGCATCAGATTGCTGCAATACTTCTATGGGAATGCTATCAATGCCTGGTGCTTTGTTCTTTGATAAGGCTTTCAATGCTGCTTCAACTTCTTCTTTCATCACCAATGGTTCCTGATCATAAGGTATAGGTTGAAACGGCTGTTGGTCCACTTGATCTTTATCATATAAAAACTCTGTATATTCCTTCCACCTTTTCTTGATCTGTATAGAGGGCATTTATTAGGAAAAAATCGTAATATGGGCCTCCCTTGTTGGCATTGCAAAAGTCTACTGAGGTTCATATGGATCTGTTAGAAGAGCCAGAGAAGAATCTCAAGGAGTACCTCACTGAGAAGTAGAGGTAATAAAAGTAGAAAAAACAAGTGGAGGTCAGAACCTTTCAGGGTGAGAAATAGCCCCAGGGGAAAAATTGGGGTAGTATAAGAGGTAGAGCTTCAGCGGAAGACGCAGAAGGTACTACTAGAGAAAGCTTAAGCTGTTTTGGTCCAAGAACAGTACAAACCTAGGACCAAAAGAAAAAATAAGTCGGACCCAACTGGACTGGCAATGGAATCAGTCCATGTAGGAGAGAAAGGGTATGGAGACCCTTGTATCTGATAAGAAAGTAAGGACAGACTTAGGAAGCGCTAAGCTTTAGATTAACTGAAGCTCCGCAATGTCTTTCCTAAATGGGGTCAATTAGGAAAGAAAAAGGTACATGGAGAGCTTCAGGAGTACCTAACCCTAAAAGGTTATGGTAAGGAAAAAGTTTGTTAACTACCACAGGAAGTGGTTATATGTGTAGAACCCTAAGTATGCTGGTACAGCATTGATAGGGGTAGTGCCCATCTGTCAGGATCATATAGGAATGTATGGATATCTGAACCTAAACAGACAGATAGATAAGTATGTGGATACATATCTACCTAAAAAAAATATATCTCACTAGATATATAAATACCCTATATATATATATATATATCTAGTGAGATATATATCTCACTAGATATATATATAGGGTATATATGCATATATATATAGAGAGAGAGATGTATGGGCAGAAGATACACAGATAGATAGATAGATAGATAGATATACCTACATATTCATATGAATATGTAGGTATATAGACACATGTCTCCAGGTATGTGGATGGAGAGATGTCTATAGAACCAGATCCCCCCTAGGGATATGAGGAGAGAGAAAGCTTCATCTAATAGCAAGAAGGTTGATACCTGCTTGAATAGATGCATAGAGAATCCTCTTTCCCTGGTTATGACTGGCAGAGTCAGAGGAATGGTTTCCCTGATAAGAAGGCGTCTAGATTCCTTTTAGAATTTGAGCTCCTGAATAACCAGGGTGGCCTACGTGAAAAAAGCAGAGGATAACTTCAGTCTGCAGGCAGCAAATCCAGATCTCTCCAGAACTGCAGTATGGAGAATGGCTAGAGGACGCCACTGGAGTAAGGTACCATAGTGACCCGCCTATAAGGGAAGATGGGTATCAGGCGTCCTTTAGCTGCCACTGAAAGAAAATTATCTCTGGCGAAAAGACCAAAGGAGATATGGGCCAAGCCATGGAATTGGCCATTCTGTAGGTTTTCACGTGATGAAAGGCCTGAGTCTTATGTCTCAAAAGAGATTTTAGATGAGATGGTGAGGGTAGGGAATACCTACCAATCATGAAAACATGACTGGGGAAACCCCTCCTAACCATCTGGGGTTATCTGCTAGGCAAGATACTGATGCTCTCTAGCAAAGGCCATAGTGCAAAGCTACTCTGTAGAGTTGCAGAGAGCATGCTGCAGGTTGGTTAGAAGAAAAATCTGGCTGTTGAAAGCCAGTGGGTAGCAAACTATTCTGCCAAGGACAAGGGGGCGAAGAATAGAAGTTAACCAACCAGTCTGTGGTAATAGGGTTTCCCAAACGAGGTTGATAACCTGTTTGGGGTTTAGCACTGAGGCTAGAAGGATTGCTAGTGGAGGGGAACCCCTGGTTGTGAGGTGAACAGAACCAGTGGCTTAACCACTAGGTATTGCTGTATCTGCAGCAACTACCAGGGCAGCGGAGAAAAATTTATTTTCCCCTCCATTTTTTATTAGCTTTATTTACATTTTCATAATATTCAAAACAAACACTAATAAGTACATACTAACATCTACTAACAACACAAAACCCAGAAACCCCCCCCCCCATACCTCCCCCCCCCCACCCACTCCTCTAGGGCACGTGTGCATGACATCTAATAGCAATCAACTTTTACAAGATAGAGCGGGGCTATCTCTACACTGGGCATACAATCATATTTTTTTTTTAAAAAACTATACACATGTTTCCCCAACATTCATTTAGCGATACTTATAAAATCGTTTAACAGTTTCCACTTGGAGCTACGGAGACTAGCCCAGAGTAAACCTCTCCGGGGCATCTGCTCATATTTACTGTACAAACATACATAATTCCACCATTCCTGCTGTTCAGGTTAGCCGTACATTTCCAATTACGCACAATTAAGTATATTGCAAGCCCCATCATAAAATCCAACAGAAAATACCCCTCTTTTTGCAAAGAAGGGAGTCTCGCCGCTGATCTAAGGCCAATGACCCGCCAAGTAAGGGGTTCCTGAAAATTAAGAATGGTTTGTATCTGCGCCCAGACCTGCGCCCAAAATACTTGTACTTTCGGGCATTCGTATACAATATGGGCCAAAATACCAGGCTGCCCGCCACAGTTCCAGCAGAAAGCACTAGCACTGTGATCCCATTTTGCCACTTTAACCGGGGTATAAAAACAGCGGTGTGCAAAAAAGTAGAGAGTCTGAGTGACCGAGGCCGATCTGGAGACTCTGACCTGCTTACACCAGAATTTCCTCCACTTCTGCGTAGACAGTGTTATCTCAGTATCACGCTCCCAGGCGCTCTGAAATCCACTAGGCTGCTGATTAGCAGACTGGCTTAGCTTCCTATAGAGAAGCGCAGCAATGCCTGGTGCTTGTGTGAGCTCCTGTACTAGCTCCACCACCCCTCTATCCCCAGCCCCTTTACTCGGGTCCACCTTAAAGCTTCCTAAACAGTGCCGAAGCTGTAACCACTGAAAATATAACTTCGGCGGAAGACCGAATTCTTGCTGTAGTTCACTATATTCCTTCCATCGATTATCTGTAATAAGTTGATCAACAGTCCATACTCCCTTTAAATACCATTGGCTCCATGCTACTGGCTTTTTTTGGATTTTAAAATGGGGATTATACCACAGCGGTAATTGGGAAACCGGACAAAGGTCTGGGCCGCATGATTGTATGAGGGCCCCAAAAGCCCCAAGTGTATCTACTATCATGCTAGGGCATTGTGCACACTGTTGAAGCTGCATACCTGGAAGAAACCCCAAAGGGATGGGGGCAAGCAGTTTCTCCTCAATATCTAACCAGACGGGCCTATTAACTGATCCAGTTTCTAACCATCTGGACCGTTGTTTTAAGAGAAATGCTCTATGATAGGAAAGAAAATCTGGAAAACGGACGCCCCCCTCCTCACGACTAAGCTTAAGCTTCCACAGTGCGATTCTCTGAGTTTTATTATGCCAGACAAATTGACTTAATATACGCTCTACCATCCGATATATTTGCACTGGTAATAAGCTGGGTAACATTTCCAGGATGTAATTGATCTTCGGAACAATCATCATTTTGATAGTCTCGAGCCGCCCCCACCAGAACAACACCAAGGGGGACCATTTAGTAGTCCAATCCCGGGCGATTGATATGATCACCTCAGCATTAAAACGAAGAGTCTCCTCGAACGGGCATCGATAGTGAACTCCCAAATACTTTATCATGTTGGGCTCCCAGACAAATGGATAATTGCCCATATCTTCTTTAAGGAGCCAACGATTCAGAGGGAATGCTACTGATTTTGACCAATTAATTTTATATCCAGAGAGAAGCGAATATCGGTCAATTTGCTCCAAAATCTTGGGAACCGAATCTGGGGAAACAAATAAAAGGAGATCGTTTGCATATGCCGACAATTTAACTTCTATTCCGGCTATCAAGGCACCCCGAATCTCCGAGCATTGCTGGATAATAAGGGCTAATGGTTCTAGCGCTAAGTTGAATAACATAGGGGATAATGGACGTCCCTGACGAGTACCTCGATGTAATTTAACTTGCTGGGATTTAGTTCCATTCACACAAATACATGCAGTAGGTTGGGCATACATCACCTCTAATAACCTGAGGAAACCGTCTCCGAAACCAAACCACCTGAGGGTAGCGAACAGAAAAGGCCACTCCAGCCGGTCAAAGGCCTTCTCGGCGTCTAAAGAGAGACCAACAAGGGGCTGAACCATGCTTTCAGATCCCGCAAGAACGTGACACAATAAGCGAGCATTATCAGCGGTGGACCGTCCCGTGGTGAAGCCACACTGATCTGGATGGATCAACGAAGGCATTTCCCCAGACAACCGGGTGGCTAAAACAGCCGCATAAATCTTATAATTAACATTTAACAGGGATATGGGCAGATAATTAGCCGCCAATTGCGGATCTCTACCTGCTTTTTCAAAGACCACTACATTCGCCGAGGTAAATGCACCGACTTCCGGCCTTACCTCCACTAACCTCTGATAATACTGACACAAAAATGGGACTAGCTCTTTGGCGAATGATTTAAAAAATTCAGCGGGGAGGCCATCGGGGCCCGCCGCCTTACCAGTGGCTAACGATGCAATTGCCTGCTCTATCTCCTTGTCCACCAGAGGTCTATCCAGCGCTTCTCTCACCTCCTCGCACAAGACCGGTCGATGTATTCCCGAAACTAGCTGCTCAAAAGTCTCCTGAGAGAATTCCCGCTCTGACTCATACAAATGAGTGTAGAAAGCTCTAAATATTTCAGCAATCTCCGAGTCCTTAACCGCCACAGACTGTTCGTGCGGATCTCGAAGGGCCGCCACTCTTTTAGCCTCCCGTTTACCTTTTAATGCACTGGCCAACAACTTACTCGCCCTATTCCCTTCCCGATAGTAAACACCTTGTTGCACTCTAATACTTTGGGAGGCTTCTGTGGACAAGATCATATTAAACTGAAATCTAAGCCTCTGTAGCCTTATCAAGACACACGACTCTGCGCGCTGAGTTAGCAGACGCTCCCCAGCTTTGATTTGCTGCTCAAGAATCATCAATTGTTGCCAACGCTGTCTCGCCAAACGGATACTAAAACTAGTGATTACCACCCGGATTGCTGCTTTAAAGCCCTCCCACCAGGCCCATCTGGAGGTGTCCTGCGGAGAATTGAAGTGAAAATATTCCCCTATGGCCGCTTTAATTTCGATATTAAAATCCGGATTATCGAGCAGGGTTCTATCAAAAAACCATTCAGTGGAATTTACACTCGCCCGACCATCTCGCAGCACCATCGAAATGGCCGCATGATCAGAGACATGTGTTGGCTGTATAGCTGCCGCCACTAAATTAGGAACAAGTTCCTTAGACACTAAAAAGAAATCTATTCTCGACTAGGACTTATGTGGGGGTGAGAAATATGTAAATTCCAAATCAGAGGGATGATATAACCTCCACACATCAACGAGCGCCATCTCACTAATCAAGGAGGCAAGCACCTGATGTCCTCTAGAAGGTTTAGAGGTCCGCGGTGGTTGCCTATCAATCAGTGGATCAATAGTCTGATTAAAATCCCCCCAATAATCAATGGCTTTCCCGTATTCAAATGTACTTCTTTGGCGAAAGCAGAAAAAAATTCTGGATTATCTGTGTTTGGGGCATATATGCAAAAAATATCCACCTCTAGCTCCCTGATTTTAAGTAAGACCCTGGACCACCTTCCCTCGGTATCAGAGCAAGTATGCACAATGCCTGCATTCAAAGATTTTCTTACCAATATGGCTACCCCATTCTTCTTTTTTATAGCGGGCGAGTAGGCCGCCACCACAAATGGCTTTATACTGAGTTTTAATGATTCCTGTTGATTTAGATGCGTTTCTTGCAGTAGTAAAATATCCGCTTTCTCATGGCGAGCATATTCTATGATTTTTTTACGCTTAATTGGACTGTTTATCCCCTTGACATTCAGCAAATAAACTCTATAAGAGGCCATGATTATGTGTTAAATACACTATACTTGATGTCATTAATTACAGTTACCCTTTGTCGCCAACAGTGGGAATTGCAGCCAATGAGAGACCCCCGATTACAATCCATATCATGACTATCCCATGTAATATTCTTATATAACTCGTGCATTGCCAAAACTCCCACGTGCCCCAGAGGAGAAGCAGAACCCCTGTAAATCATTGGCGAGCTCGTCCGAGCAGGACAGGCTAGGGAGACCCGCCTTAGATTATCCATACCAAGCGTGCACCATTACATTAGTGCCACGATTTGCCCACCCCGAGTTTTATACGCTTTCCCCCTTTTCTCCCTTCAAGTGCTAAAATCTAGCAACAGATTATAGCTACCAGCGTTCTATTTTTATAATACATAACAATATGAAACCAAACAGTTGAACACCAATAGAACATTAGCACTCTCAGAGATCATAACTCCTCCGCATTATGGATGTCAGCCGATAATCCATTATGAGTCATGCTGCATTGTTCTTCTAGCATCCCTCAATGCATCTGGGCCGCTTCTTTTTCCTCCAGGTATGCCACCAGAGCCTCTGGATCTTCAAAGGACCTGGTCTGATTATGCAAGGTGACTCGCATCTTAGCTGGGTACATTATTCCGTAGCGCGGCTGAAGATGTTGAAAGCGCGGCCTAAGCACAAGAAATCTCCACCGCCGATCAACAGTGGTCTGAGCCAAATCCGGCTAAAAGGATATCTTATGTCCTTCATAGACCAGAGGCGCCCGTGCCCGCGCCACATCCATGATTTGTGTTACCTGCGGGTATCGGAGCAGCCTGAAGATTATAGGCCTCGGAGTCTTGCCCTGCGGTGTGACATATGAAGGGACCCGATGGGCGCGGTCAATTTCTAAATCTTTCTCAAACACCAGCGTGAGAGCAGAGGGGATCAGCTTCTCCAGAAAGGTTATCATATCTTTGCCCTCTGCTCCTTCTGGGACTCCGAGTAGCCGCAAATTGTTCCGACGGGCTCGATTATTCCCGTCTTCAACGTCCCTTTGCAATGCCCGAAGCTGCTTCTCAAGCTTGCCCACCGATTCTAAACGGGCCCCATGCACTGCCAGAATACCTTTGACTTTCTCTTGCCGAAGAGAGATCCCTTCTATTTTGCTCTGCAGCGCGGAGATTTCCTCGTGCACTGTATTCAGGGAGTCCCCATTAGCTTTAACTAGTTCCTTTACTCCACGGATCTCTAGCAAGAGCTCCTGAAAGGCCTCAGGTCCTTCTCGTGCAGCCGCCATTTTCTGCGGAGAGGGGGTTCTGTTTTAGACCTTTTCACGCTACCACTCGGTGCACCTGAGTAGTCGAGCCGCACCGGTTTGGGTCCAGCCATCTTTGGGCTCACCATAGCTCAACCGGGTAATCTCAGTTTATGTAATGCACGTCTTTTGTCAGGATTCTTGACGGGTCACCTCAGAGCCTCCACACTATGCGACCATCCTGTTCGGCAACAGGCTCTGCCCCTCCTCCCCTCCCTTTTTTAGATTGGGAAAAAGAAACAACAGACATAATAGGACTTCCTATTGTCTGATGAGCTGCCCTAAGGTAATAAAAGGGGGAGACAACTCCGGAAGGGAGAATCCCCCTGTGGAACAGGTAGAGGACCATAGGGGCTTACCAGTGTAAAATAGCCACTCTTACAAACCGAATGTTGTAGTAAGAGGGAGGTAAGACAGAGTTGAAGGAGACTGACTATGCAGGAAGTCTCTGACAGGTAAGCTGATACATGCCAGTACAGGGAAAACAACTGTCTTATTGATAGTTGTCACTTCTCTTTTCCCCAAAGAGGAAGAGAAAACCTGTTAAGTATGGGCATGATCATCATAAAGACTCTTAGAGTTAAAGAAAAGATGTCTCATGAAGAGATATCTAGAAAAGGTTAGGATAAAATTAGTGCAGATACTTCAAAGTGAAAAGAAGCAGACTGCCACTTTAACCACCAACCAAGAGGGGTAATGATAATCTATTTGAAACCCTGCGACTGCTGGGTTTGCTGACCCTGTTGAGGTTGTGGTTTCTTCAGACCAGGGCGATGTTTCCCCTGTTTGGGAACATCTGTATGATGGGCAGAAGATGGATAAAACTTTCTCCCCTTAGGGGAAGAAAGTTTGGTAGGACATTTCCTACCAACTGGGAAAAAGGAAGGCGTAGAACAGCCTCTGGAAACAGGAATGTCAGTGGTTAACTGAGCAACCTGGAGTAAAGACTCCTTGTTAAAGAGATTTTCTCCAGTGCAAGGAGTATTTCCCAGTCTTTCTTGTGCCCATTTGTCCAAGTCTGAAGCCTGGAGCCAGGCTTTACGTCGTGCCCCTATAGCTATAGCAGAGGTTCTGCTAACAGACTCAAAGGAGTCTAGGGAAGCACAAGTAAGGAACCTAGAGATATTTTGAGCATGACTAACCAGTAAGGAATAGTCTGCACTTTTGGGCTCTTGAAGAGAAGGAGTCAAACACAGTAATTTCTTTGTGACTTCTTCAAGAGATAAATCCATATAGAAAATATATGAGAGAATTCTTGCTGAAAGCATGGATGCCTGGAAGGTCTGGTGTCCAAAGGCATCTTAATTCTTAGACTCACGACCTGGCGGATAAGAAGAATGCTTTTTAGTACTCTTCACCCGCCTCATTGCTGATTCTACAACAATGGAATGATGAGGAAGTTGAGTCTTTTGAAACCCTGGAGAGGGGGGCACCTGATATAGAAGATCAGTTGCTCTAGAAGGTGGGGGTACCTTTAAAGGAGCTTCCCACATTCGTAGAAGGAGATCCTGCAAGGAATGATGCAAAGGAAGCATGATGTTCTCCTTTGCTCTCCCAGGAATATACAGGGATTCTGTATTCCCTTGTGTAGGATCCTGTCGAGGTATAGAAATGGCAAGTGATTTTGCCATATCCAGGAGAAAAGCCTGAAAAGAACAATCCCCAGAGGGAAATTCTTTTGGATAGGCTAGATCTGTTGAAGAACTAGCATTGGCACCGAGGGATCTATCCCACTTTATAGGAATATAAGATCCTGAATGGTGGAGTATGGGATCCTTAGACGATGGTTGCCGGTACTGCAAGAGGTCGGGACCAGCAACAGTCGGTAGCACATCGTCCATGCTAGGGATCGATTCCAAACTCGGTACTGAGGGAAGCGAACCTGATGAGAGAAGCATGGACGGCACCGACAGCAATGGTAATGTGGATACCGGTACCGACTTCGGTACCGTATCCAATACTGGTGGATGAAGGCCAGCCGGTGACAACTCTAACGGTATCGAAGAAACCGAGAGTGCCGGACATGGATCATCGTAACCGTGCCTTCGGTACCATCTATGTTTTATGTTTATGTTTTATTGCACTTGATATACCGCTATTACATTTAGAACATAGCGGTGTACAGCAAAGCAGAACCTTATACAGAGGGATCAATAGGTCGGAGAAAAAGAAAAAGAAATGAAGTTACAATGTAAGACAGGAAAGCACCCAAGACATTTAAATAGACAAGACTACAGGTGAGGAAGGAAAGGGAGGGCAGGGAGGGAAAGAGGCTTGTTACGTAGGAGGCAGGGGGAGGTCAAAAGCAACAGAAAAAAAGTGCGTTTTTAAGTCTTTTTTGAATGTGGGATAATGTTGTTCTAGCCTGAGGGAAAGGGGTAGTGAATTCCAGTAGGCTGGACCAATAAAAAAAAGGCAGAAGAACGTGTGGACTGTAAGTGAGCGAGGGATGGAGAGGGGAGGTGAAGGCGATTTATGTGGACGGAGCTGAGGGAGCGGGTGGGGATGTGAAAATGGAGTAAATCTGCTAGGTATTGGGGGGTATGGGTATATAAAACTTGGTGAACCAGTATAAGGATTTTGTAACGAATGCGGAATTGTAGAGGCAGCCAGTGTAAATGAGAGAGAAGTGGAGTAACATGATCGCGGGGGGAGGAATGGAAAATAAGACGTGCAGCAGTATTCTGGATGCGTTGAAGCCGATGAAGTTGTGAAAGGGGGAGTCCAGCAAAGAGGGAATTACAAAAATCGAGGCGTGATATCACCAAAGAAAGAAGGAGAGTGGTGAGGGCCTCAGGGGTGAGAAATGGACGGATAGAACGTATTTGGCGGAGGAAAAAGAAAGAGGTTTTTGTGAGATGGGAAATGTGATTACGGAAGGAAAGGTCAGAATCAAAGATTACACCAAGGTAGCGAAAGTCAGTGACTAGTGGGACTGAAGAAGTCGAGAAGGAAGGAGCAATTGAGGGGGGAGGACTGCCATGGGTGAACCAGATTGCGAGGGTCTTTGTCAGATTAAGGTGAAGGCAATTTGTAGTGAGCCAGTTTGCAACAGCGGAGAGACAGGAGTTGAGTGGGGTGAGATCAGGATGGAGGGGAGAGGTGTGAAACAGGAGGAGGAGGTCATCAGCGTAATAGTATGCAGAGATCCCAAACTGCTGAACCAGGAGTGCTAAGGGTGTGAGAAATAAGTTAAAAAGAAGGGGTGCCAAAACAGATCCCTGGGGGACACCACAGGAAAGCGGGAAAGAATCAGAGGGGAGTGAGGGAATAGAGGAGGAGACAACAGTACAGGAACGAGAGGAGAGGAAGGAGTGAAACCAGTGGTAGACTGTGTGACGAAGACCGGCATCTCGAAGTCGTGAGAGAAGAAGAGAGTGGTCGACTAAATCAAATGCGGCTGACAGATCCAAGGATACCGCCACCGAAAAGTCACCACGGTCGTGCGCCACATGAAGTTCGTTTAAGAATCCGGTAAGAACGGTCTCGACACTGTGGCCTTGTCGAAATCCGGACTGACGGGGTTGAAGAAAGTGAGTGGTATTGAGGTGATGAGATAGCTGTGTGAAAACTGTTTTCTCAAGTATCTTGGACAGAAATGGAAGGTTGGAGACCGGACGGTAGTGCGCAGGGAGCTGGGGATCAAGGGAAGGTTTTTTCAGAATAGGGCGGACAAGAGCATGCTTCCAGGATTGAGGGAAGACACCGGTGGAAAGACTATTATTGATCATGATGAGAACATAAGGAATGAAGGCTAGGGAGGGAGTGAGGAGCCAGGAGGAAGGAATGGGATCTAGAGAACAGAAGGTTTTATTGGAAGAGGATATCAGTTTTAGAAGTTCTGGAGTGGAGATAGGGTGGAAGGAGGTCCAGACATGTGTGAGTAGCGATTCTGGAGGGGGAGAGATGGGGGGAGGAGAAGCAATGGGTGAGGGGCAGTGTGGAAGAGATCGTCGTAGGTCCAAGATCTAGTGTCGGTACCAAGGTGAGTCGGTACCAAGGTGAGTTGGTACCCAGTCCTCCAGAATGGAGATCGATTCCAGACTCGGCATCGAAGGAAGCGAGTCTATCGATGCACATCTGGAGGGTACCGATGTCGGTATTAGTATCGGTACCGGGATCGATACCGATACAGGAAGGTCGGTCTGCAGCGTATCCAACGGCCCCTTATGTACCGAGGACGCCAGACTACGATCCTTGGTGAGGAATGTTTCATCCAACACCATTGCCGATGCCAGGGTATCGGTACCGCTCGAAGCGGATGCCACCACCGAGCATGGCTCAGGTATGTTCTGTGAGGGGTGAACCTCAGGAACAACCTGAAACCCCACATGGGCTTTGGAGGCCGAAGACTCCCACCGGGGTTTTGAAACCAGTGTATTCTCAAGGGCAAGGCCAGAGGCATCTCTATGCTGTGCATGAGATCTGCCACTCGAGGACTGGCTAGTCTTAACAGACTGTTTTTGGGTTACCTGATCCTGTGTAGAAGAAGAGATGGGCAGTGCCCTGAAGTTGGATGGGGACCGCGTATCGAGGGGAACTCGATGCTGAAGACTTCTTCCCACAATACTATTACAGGAGGGACACTCCGGAGGAAAATGGTCAGGACCCAAACAGGTTAGACACCAATTGTGAGTGTCTAAAATTAATTTTGTACCGCCACAGTTTGTACATTTCTTGGGAATAGTGGCTGGCGGTTCCATGAAGGAAAGTGAGTAGGCCTAGCAGGCCTAAGAAAACCGTGAGGCACTAACAAGGAAAAGTATTCCTAAAAAAGGAAAAATTTTACAAGAAAAAAGAAAAGAAACACCGGCAGTACCGGTGGCGTCGGGGAAGGCAGCCACGACCACAAGAAAACCAAAAAAATAAAAGAAGAATTTTCAGCGGGGACAGGATGACATCCTGCCGGCTCCGCGGAAAAACGAAAACTGAGGAGAGGCAGTTGGGAAAGGTGGGAAGGCAGCACGCAGGCGTGTTGGGATGCTTCCAAAAGCATTCTGATTGGATGCTGGGAAGCGTTCCCACGCAGACTCCGTCGGTACTGACGTACCCATATGTGAAGACTCATTCCTGCTTGTTCCTGGAGATTCATTTATTTCATCTAGAAACTTTATCCCCCTAGTACGTCCTGATGTGACATTGACCCAGTTGGTACTGGGGGAATTGAAATCATCCTTTACTATTTTGTGGCCAATTTGATTAGCCTCCCTAATTTCTGTTAGCATTTCATTATCTATCTGTTCATTCTGGCTAGGTGGATTTATTTATTTTTTATTTATTTAACACTTATTTCTATACCGCACTTTCCCAAGTATCAAGTGCGGTTTACAATGAACAATAAATTATATGGTATGTGGAAGCACATACCTAGTCGTTTTACATAGAACAGGTAGAACTATTTACAAGTAACAATATAACATTTGAACGGTAAAAAGTTAGAACGTATTTACATTATGGGTACTTACAAATTATATCATCAAAATTGTGATGGGTAAATATATTTTGTGTGTTGTACACCTCCACTACCATTCTCTTCCCCTTCCCACATGTGACGTTCTTTAATCTCAGGGTAATGTCTCTACAAGTCCTAGGGCAAAGTCTTTTTTCCTGGGGCCCATGGCATTCAGGAATGGAACTAAGAGCCTCCAATTTAATGGTTAGAGGTGTTAGTTAAACTCAACACTGAAGTTCAAATAGAAGTAAAGTTCACATAAACATTAACCTTCCTTCCACATTATTGCACTCTTTTACTTAACTTCAGATTGAGATCTCCTTTTACTAATGCTTAGCATGCACTAATGGTATTACCATAGTCCATTATATTCCTATGAGCAAGGAGGCATATAATGCAAGCAGACACCTATTAGTAAAAGGGGCCCTTAGGGCATATTTTTTTACTATTGTGCATCCTGGCCCTATTTGCTGAAGTACAGTCAAATTTTGCAATTTACATATATCAATTACAAAAATTACTGCTCAGTAACTGCAAAAACCTCTGCGTTTTCGGGTATTTACAGAGATTTCTCATTCAGTGAAGAGAGATTTATTTTTTACTGCTCATTTACTATATTGTAGATAACATTGTGCAGTTACAGTAGCTATCCATATTCAGGTGATATTAACAGCGTTGTGTTATCTGCCACCTAAACAGTTAATGGAGTATGGTTACTAAAATACAGCCATTTACCTTTTGTTCAGCCCCAAAGCTTAGCACGGGCATGGCTCTGGACTGGTGCTAATGCATGAATGGTGGCATGTACAGCAGTTAATGCAGCTCCAGTGTCACCCCTGCAGTAATCTGATTGCCGCAAGTACTGAGGGTGCAGTTACTGCCACTATTCAGGTGACACTTACTGCACCTACGCTGTCACACTGACGGTGAGCATGTACTGTTGACGCCCATGCTAACTGTAATGTGTAGTCAATGGCCACACTCTGCCCCGACCCGTCCAGACTCTGCCCCAACCTGCACTAGGCAGTTAGCGCAAGGATCTTTAGCATGGCTGCCTTTTGTGCACACACTATTGCATGGTAAACCCCACACAAACCATTAGCATACTTTAGTGAGCATGCCTCAATATGCATTAACTTGCTGCATATTAACTGTAAGGCACCGACACCTCTCATTTCTATCCATTCTGTGACTTGTTCAGCATTAGCTGTTAACCGCTCATTAACTGCTAAGGCGCTGCGTGTTAACTGTTAGCACACAGCAATTGCTGCAATAATAGCTAATGCAGCTTAATAAGTAAGTCCTTATGTATATCATTACTTTCTTACTTCTGAAATAAAGTTTTAAAAGAATTCTGAGGTAAAAATATTTGCATTATAAATATAACACAGTGCACTTTTAATCCATCACCTCTAAGATAAAGCATATGAGGACAGACTGAAGGATCTTAATATGTACACCTTAGAGGAAAGGCAGGATAGAGGTGATATGATTGAGATGTTTAAATACCTCCGTGGCATAAATGTTCAGGGAGAGAGCCTCTTTCAATTGAAAGCAAGTTCTGCTATGAGGGGACATGGGATGAGGATGAAGGGAGATAGATTCAGGAGTGATATGCGGAAATATTTCTTTACGGAAAGAGTAGTGAATCCGTGGAATAGTCTCCCACTGGAGGTGGTAGAGATGAGGACAGTAACTGAATTCAAAAAAGCATGGGACAAACACAGAGGATCTCTAAAGGTAAAATGGGGACTGTTGTAGTTGTTATGGAAGGACAGACTAGATAGGCCATGTGGTCTTTTTCTGTCGTCATATTTCTATGTTTCTATGTTTCTAAGATGACCAGCTAACAATCTAAAGTAAAAAAAAAATCTGTACTTAGAATTAGAATACAGGGAATTTCCCGTGCATCCACCATGAAAGAGGTGTAACTTCATTTTAATGTTTTGTGATTTTTTTTTTTTCTATAAAATTCAGGGTTTGTGCAAATGTGCATAAAGAATTTCAGATCCCTCATCGGCAAGCATATGGAGAAGCTTTGTGTTGCCAGACCCTGTCAGTTCTGTATCATCTGTGGATAAATGGAAAATGTCAGTTCTCCATGTTTCCAATCTGGCAGTTTTCATAAAAACAATCCATTAGAAAATGTCAATATGTTACAGCAGAATGGTATCGTTCACTATCAGGAATATAAGTAGTGGTCCTCTGCATTTGTCCCATGCCATTCATAGGACAACCTCCCTGGGACATATTTCCTATAATAAAGGCTACTGGCAACATGTTTTC
This sequence comes from Ichthyophis bannanicus, assembly GCA_033557465.1. Taxonomy (NCBI): domain Eukaryota; kingdom Metazoa; phylum Chordata; class Amphibia; order Gymnophiona; family Ichthyophiidae; genus Ichthyophis; species Ichthyophis bannanicus. The sequence goes on from CM066035.1 coordinate 639,674,775, forward strand.
CCTCAAATGGAAATGGAACCCCTCGTCTCCATAGCATACTTTGGAGTCGCAAACTGATTCCACTTTTTCAGGACAGATTATCCTTTACTAGTCTTATTCTGTAGCTCACGCATGCCTTGGTTTACAAGTACTAAATCATAAGACCATATATGATGTGCCATGATGGGTCAGACCAAAGGTCCATCGAGCCCAACACTCTGTTTCCAACAGTTTGGGTCATTAAGACATACTGAGCAGATCTCAAAGAATGGATCCATTCCTTGCAGCTCTCTCTCCCAGGGATGAGTAGCAGCCTTCTGGGTTATACTTGGCTAATAATTGTTTATCAACTTCTTCTCTAGTAATTTGTGCTGGATGTTTTCGATTGCATCCTCTGGCAACAAATTTCACAGCTTGACTGCACGTTGAATGAAAAAATATTTTCTCTAATTTGTTTTAAATCTGCTGTTAGTTTCTTGGAGTGTATAGTATAATTATTAGGCAAAAATAGCCATTGCTTATTAAACTGCTCTACCAAACTCATCATTTTATAAACCTCTACCATATCCCTTCAAAGAAGGTCAGTTACTAAAGTGCGTCATGGGAATAATGCAGGTTATTTGCCCATATGCACATTAAATTACCCTACAGTATGTGCACTGACTAATAATGAGATGCAAAGCATTCAAATGCATGCCAAATGCTTCATTATTATGCAAATGTTATAATGCAGCTTATGCTAAACAGTGCAAGCTGTGTAATTCTAGAAAAAATAATGTCAATTCAAAGCTAGTGTTATTTTCGCACTAGGTGAATCGGGCCGCAAGCACACGGCCCATTGCTCCCAGCTTCACTCTTAAAAGGGCCAGCACACACATAGAATGGTGGGATGCCCTCCGCTACACAGACCCTGGCCCCACTGAAGCTGTACTGTAACCCCGCAGAAGACCCCCACCACATCCAGGCCTACCTTTAATAATCGCTGGTGGTCTATTGGGAGCTGGATAGGAACAATCCATGCTTGCCCAGGTTCAAACTGGCACCTGCAATCCTTAAGGTAGCCTCGCGGGTTACTTTTAGGAGTTGTGAGTACCATCCTGAATCCTTATATAACAGCTTGACCCCTAGCGGTACTGGTAAATGATTACCACTAGAGTTCAACTGGCACCATTTTGAACCCGGTGCTGATGGGGTAGGAGAAATGGGATCACTTCTCAGTGGGTCCCTTCTAGTGGGAGGTGACTTCTGGAGGGCTGCTGTACTTCAGAGGGCCCTTCTCATTTTAGACTTGTAGGGGGGGGGGGGGGATATCAGGGGCATTATGTGATATCGCCGGCCCCTTTTAGGTGGCAGCTAAGAGCATTGGGCTACTAGTTTGCAGCCCGATGTTCCATTCACCTATTGGAGAATCCTTGTGGTCAGGGCAGCAGCCTACAGCCAGAAAGACCAGGGTTCAAATCCCACTGATGCTCCTTGTGGCCTTGGGCAAGCCACTTAACCCTCCAATGCCTCAGGTACAAACTTAGATTGTAAGCCTTCTGGGGACAGGGAAATAATTACTGTACCTGAATGTAACGCACCTTGAATTGCTACTAGAAAGGTGTGAGCTAAAAAATAATAATTCCTGGAAAAATGATGCAAGCTATGAGTTGCCATTATTTTCCCCTTGGAATAATGCCACTTGCATTACCACAGGTTAGGGACCTCATGTACTGTAAGTCCAAAAGTCCACTACACATGAAGAAGAGCGCAAAATCCCCCCCCCCTCCCCCGCTGTGTGCTAAATGCCAGGGCATGGTCAGCATGTTCTCAGCAGTTATTACACAGAACCGCGGCTGTGCGCACTATTACCATGGGTGCACTGAACAGGACCTGTTGAGGTGGCATTAGGTGAACTGCGCTAACTGTACAAGATGCACTAACAGCGCAGTGCTCACCATGCCCACTCTGCACATCTAACTCGCTCCTTTACCACCCCAATGTGCAATACACTGTCAATGCAAAAATCAGTCCGCTCTGTTTAGCATTTGGTTAACATGTGTCAAAACTCACTGCGCAGCACCCCTTAGTAAAAGGACCCTTAGTTATTTTTTGAGAAATTCAGGGAAAAATTCCTCCATTGCACTGCAGTGACAAAATTTAATGAGATCTCATGGGCTGAATCAGAGGCAACTCCCCCTCCTAGCAGGGCTGATGTTAGATATGCAGGGGCACAGGGCAAAAGTGGTGAGGGAGTCCCAAAGCCTGCCTGTAGACTATTCCTCCTTTAGCTTGAGGCAGACTGGGGGCACTCTGTAGCATAGAGGTCCAGGGCACTTGGCCTGTTTGCCATCTCCTAATGTGGCCCTGCACCTCAGCCCACCAGAGGCCTTTGATCCTTGGTGGCCAGCAGCCCCATAAACCCCTGCCATCCCCCAGTCCCAATTCAGGACACAAGTGGTTAAAAATAAGTTGAAAGGGGGCAGAGCCTGATGCTGAGCGGGATGGACGGCTAAGTCGGAGCTCCAGCAGGGCGAGATAAAGAATCCTGGAAACTAGCTGACTGCTGTTGTGTTTGGTGGCTGAGAATTGCGGTGTGTACAGAGGGGAATGTCTGGTCCTAAGCCAGCGAGATTGGACTTCGCTGCGACACAAAGCAGTAGTGCAAAGCGGTCAAAGACCGAGCCTCCCTCCCCGCAGAAAATGGCGGCCGCCCGGGAACATCCGCAGCCGGAGGCCTTACAGGAAATTTTGGCAGAATTGTGGGGGATGAAGGAGATGATGAAGGCCAACGGGGAGTACCTGATGTTGATGCGTGAAGAGATCAGGGAGCTGAGAAGCTCTATGGAGCGGCTCACGATGCGGCAGGAGAAGGTGGAACATACCATGGCGGTGCATGAAGAGCGTCTTCGAGTGGTGGACAAGCAAGCGAGGCAAATCCACTTGTTGCAAAAGGAGTTTGAGGATGGTAATAACCGGGCCCGCAGGAATAATATACGGATTGTAGGAGTGCCGGAGGGAGCAGAGGGGAAGAACATGATTGCTTTTTTGCAAAAAATGATTCCAGCGGTACTTAAGCTTACTTTTGACATGCCCTTTGAGATCGATCGGGCACATAGAGTACCGTCGCAAGTCCAGTCTAGTAGCAAGAAGCCTAGGCCGATTATCCTGAGGGCCCTCCGGTACCAGCATGTGATGTTAATAATGGATGCAGCACGCTCTTGCTCTCCGGTGGAATTTGAGAGCCATCGGCTGTTCTTTTTCCCGGATTTCGCAAAAAGTACAGTGGACCGACGCAAGAGGTTCCTGGCATTGCGGCCTTGACTCCAAGGCCTCCAGGCAAGATTTGACCTTTTGTATCCAGCTAGGATGCGTGTGACACTTCACAATCAGACGAGAACTTTCGAGGAGCCCGAAGCCCTACATCTGTATTTGGAAGAGCAAGAAGCATCGGTAATGCGATAGAGGATGTTGAGCACCCGGCAGTGTGGTCAGTTGTGTTGAAGATCGCGGTGGAGGACTGGTGATGTGGCTTAGCGCGCAGTAGAGGAATGGACATAATAACAACTGTTCATTTGCGTTGGCTGACATGATTAGGTCGGGGAGGTTCTGAGAAATGTGAAAGATGTTCTATTAGAGAGTTTGTGGATTAAGAGTAGGGGCAGAGTGGTGGCATAGAGCTGTTAATCTCAGAACTCTCCCGTTTAGATGAATATGAGTCAGCTAGGTAGAGGCGAGATTTTCCGCCCTTCTGGGGCCGTCCTGCTCATCTTGGGCTCACCAAGTAGTTTTCCAGTTGAAGGGTTATCTCCGGAGCTTACTAGTATAGAACTTAGATGTCTGGGGCATGGGACATTGTTGTGGGGTGTGGGGGAATGTGTGCTGAGAGGAATGGGATATGGGTATGTAATGTGGCATAATGTTATGGTATGTTCAGTTGGGAGGTGGGGGTACTGGCAACTTGGGGGAAGTGTGTTTATCAGTGGCATTACCAGCAGGGTGGCTTCTAGTCGATTGTTAGACGAGTGGAATGGCTCATATTAGAATTCTTTCCTTGAATGTCAAGGGTATTAATAACCCCATCAAGAGAAAGAGAAAATAATTACGTATGGTAAGCATGAGAATGTAGATATGCTACTACTGCAGGAGACTCACTTGAATAGGAATGAATCCTTGAAACTCAGCGTCAAGCCCTTCACGCTAGTGGCGTTTTCGGCTGCAGTGTGTAAATGTAATGGAGTGGCTGTTTTAGTCAAAAGAGCCCTTGCTCCGCAAGTCATGTAAACCCTCTCAGATACGGAGGGGAGATGGGTGAAGGTGCAGCTTAAAGTGGGATCCCTGGACCTGACCATCATGAATGTTTATGCCCCTAATGGAGACTGCCCAGAGCTTTTTAACTTTTTGGCTAAAGAGGTGCAGCTGGTCAGGGATGAGCCTTTGCTTTTGGGAGGGGATTTTAACCAAACTCTTGATCCCCTGATTGACCAGAAGCCACCTAGGACTTCTAGGGTTCCTCGGGCACAGACAATACTTACTTCATTGATCCGGGAGAGGGGTTTAGTTGATGTGTGGCAATTGCAGCACCCGAGCGAGTTGGATTTTACTTTTTTTTTCCCCGCCGCACCAGTCCTTGTCGCGGATTGATTTCCTCCTAATCTCTAAGAAATTGATGCCCAGCATGGTAGCTGCTAATATACATCCGGCGCATATATCGGATCATGGGGCAGTTTCGCTTTTGTTAATGGTTGGGAAGACAGATCTCACTTCTCCTAGATGGTTTTTTGATAGATCCCTGGTAGAGAATGGGGATTTTTGTGTGTAAGTTCAAGCTGCGATTGCTGAGTATTTTCTGTTTAATTCCCCACAAGATACTGCAGCTTGGGCGTGGTGGGAAGGCTTTAAAGCCACTATAAGAGCCACTATCATGAGTTTTTGTATAGCGCAGGCAAGGCTTCGGAAGGAGAAGCGAGATGCCCTGGAGGTACAAATTAAGGCTGGGGAGCGGGTGTTAGCTGCGAGATCTGATCCCTGTGTGCTTTTGCGTCTGCAGCGTTTGCGGTTTCAGTATAATGAGCTCCTGTCAGATGAAGTTGAGCAAAATATTAAGGCACAGAAAGGCGCTTACTATTGGGAGAGTAACAAGGCTGGGAGGTTGCTGGCTAATACTCTTAAGACACGAAGAGAGGCCAGTCGAGTGGCAGCGCTAAGGAGCCCCACAAGGGATGAACTTATAGTTTCGGATGATGGTATAGCAGAGCTCTTTAGATTATTTTATGCTCAGTTGTATTCATCAGAAACTAAATTCTCCCAAGTTGATTTTGATACATTTGTAAGCGAGATTCAGCGGCCTGTTCCGGGTAAGGACATTTCTGGAATGTTGGATAGACCGATTTCTCAGTCCGAAATCCAGCAAGCCATAAGTTCACTGGCTTCAGGGAAAGCAGCAGGTCCCGATGGGCTCCCTGCTGAGTTTTTTAAGCATTTGCCAAAGATTTAATTCCCTATATGCAACAGTACTTTTCGCGGCTAGGAGAGGAGCCCGTGTCTGTGGGTGCCTTTGCGCAGGCAAATGTGATAGTCCTGGAAAAGCCAGGCAGAGATCCCCAGCTAGTAGGTAACTACAGGCCAATATCCCTACTTAATGTAGATTATAAGGTATTTGAAACAGTCCTGGCTCAGCGATTAAATGCAGTGATACCCCAGTTGATTCACACAGATCAATGTGTGTTTGTTGAAGGGCGTTCTACGGCTGATAATGCGAGACTGTTGTGCCATATTTTGGCAGGTGCCGAAAATATAGCTAGCCCCTTGGTAGGGCTGTCTTTAGACGCTGAAAAAGCTTTTGACTGCTTAGAGTGGCCTTTCCTGTTTTCGGCTCTTAGATGGTTTGGTATAGGAGAAGGGTTCCTTGGACTACTTAAGGTGCTGTACACCAACCCGGTAGCAAATGTGTGCGTGAATGCCATCCAGTCTCGTGATATTTTCTTGGAAAGGGGCACTCAACAAGGTTGTCCTCTTTCCCCGATACTTTTCAACTTAGCCCTTGAGCCACTAGTATTGAGCATTCGGCAGTCCAAAAATTAATGGGGTTCAGCTAGGTAATAGGGAAATCAAGTTGTCGGCCTATGCCGATGATCTTCTTTTATTTACGGATCCTGATTCAGTGCCGCACGTACTTGCACAAATCGAGAGGTACTCCAAGCTCTCGGGCTATAAGATCAACTGGTCAAAATCAGTTGCGTTTCCACTCAACTCATATGTGCATAAGGAAGATATGTGACATTTTTCATTTGTGTGGGAGGCGAAAATGGTAAAATATTTGGGGGTGTATTACTGTTATCCGATAGAGGAAACAATACGGTACAATGCCAGTATGTTATTAACAAAAGTACGGGATATGGTCACTAAGTGGTCCCTTTTAAATTTGTCCTGGTGGGGTCGGCTGGAGACGATTAAAATGACTATCGTGCCAAAAGTTAATTATGTGTTGGAAATGTTGCCATGTTTTTTGCCTGTATCTGTGTATCAGCAGGTAGAAAGGGTGCTGACGCAATTTTTGTGGAAAGATAAAACTCCCAGGATTGCTCTTAAAAAACCCAAAGGTAACAAAGAGATGGGTGGGGTAAAGTTCCCTGATTTTCGCTTGTACCATAGGGCGTTCCTGTTGAAGCAGGGTTCCGGTTGGGTAGGGAATGGATCAGCTCAGCGACCAGTTTGGTTGGATGTAGAGGAGGCCCTACTGGCACCTTTTCCAACCAAGTATCTCCCAGGCATGTTAGTTCCAGATAGTAGGAGATGTCCTCTAATGATAACGGATACACAAATGGCTTTTCGTGCATTGAGCAGCACCCTGGGTTTGGAGGGCAAGGAGGCCTTTGATCTCCTCCCCTTATGGTATAATCCTTTATTTAAAGTGCAACAAAAAACATTTGCTTGGTGTAAATGGTACTCCAGAGGAGTTTGGGTGCTTGGACAGTTGATAGAGAAGGGTGTGTGGAAGCCGTTTGAGAGATTACAAGCGGATTATGGTCTCTCTGGCTCGCTTTACTTTCAATGGCTGCAATTTAAACACTGTATAAGTAAGGCTGGGATTGATGTTAGCAGCCCGAGGGAAGGCATAGGGATTATTGGTACAATACTACGGGCCAGGGAGGGGTTAGTAGGGAAGGGTGGGGCTTCGTATTACTATAATTTACTGAGTCAAAAGCTGCACTTGCAGGTTGTAGGTACACAGCGAGGGTGGGATCTTGATGCTGGGTTTTCTCTTTCTCCGCAAAATTGGAAGAAATTTTGGTCAAAGTAAACGAGAGTTTCAAAGTCTGCCGCTATTACGAAGACTTTGTTCTTTTTTGCGCATAGAGCCTATTATACCCCGGTTAGGGTTAGCAGATGGGACAAAGGTGGGAAAACTCGATGCTGGTCTTGCCATTGTGAAAAGGGTACACTCGCTCATACTGTATTTGAATGCTCTTGTGTACAGGTTTTTTGGTCTAAAGCCTGGGAGCGGATACAGATAGTCCTGGGATTTAGAGCTCCTCTATTCTGGAGGATTATATGCTTTCGCTCACTGGCTGATATTTCGACACTACCAAAAGACTGTTTCTTTTTGTTGGAATTTATGTTAGGAATTGCGATATATTTGATAGTGTCTAATTGGAACCACACTTACGATGTAAACTGGGTGACATGGTGGAACCAAGTTTGTTTGTATAGTAAGTATGAGCAATTGCCTCGTAAAGGGGTTCAGCGGATGTTTACCATAGCATCTCGATGGAATGCTCTGCGACAATTTATGGAGGGTGGGTGTGCTAGATCAGCCCACTGAGTTAGGCAGAGCAGGAGGCTTATGTAACTTTTTTATCATAAGCCTTGGGGATGTAGTTGCAGGATGGTCTGTGATATGCCTATCGGACGAAGGTGTCAGTAAGCTCCGGAGGGGTTAGGAGGTGGGGGTGTGGGAGAGGGGGAGGGGGAGGGTAGTGTTATTAGGTATTAAGATTGGGTGGGGATAGGAGGTATTGGGATGTGTTTGTAGTCTTGTTGTGTTCTTTGTTTATGTAAATATGCCTTAAATAAAAATATTTAAAAAAAAAAGTTGAAAAGTGCACACATACGGCATTTCCCTTTCTCTGGTTGCAAACTCATATGCCTGTGGTGGGACTCTATGCAAAGACACATGCTCCATGTGCCTCATTAAAGTAGTAGTGGGTCTGGGCCTGCATGAAGTATATATTTGTGTCTTATCTTGAGAAAGTATGTGTGTGAATGTCTGCATCCTGTGTAAGGGTACAATATAATGCAAGTGTGGCATGTATGTGCATATATATAATGAGAGGTGTGGTAGTGGTATGGGGTGTGTACACATGTGTGTGCTGCAGAGATGACATAGGTCCGGGTATGTGTGTGTCAGAAGAGGCAGCAGGGTGTGTGCTGTGCTGTGAGAATATTATGTGGGTTGTGTGTATGTGTGGTTCAAGGGGGGATGTAGTGTGGGGGGTGTACATACTCATCTAGGTGATGTGGTATGGGGTCAGGGTAAGTGTGTGCGTATACATGTATGTGATGTGGGGACAGGGTATAAGTGGGCATGGGTATGCATGTGGTGTGGGGGTAGTGATTGTGCATATACGTGTACATGTATGTGGTACAGGGGTAGGAATATATGTGTGCATGTATGTAGTGTTGGGGTAAGGGCTGTGTGCATGTAAGCACATGTATGTGGTATGGTGTTGGGGCAGGAGAGGCATGTTGGTGTGCGCATATATGAGGTATGGGGTGGGGTGTGTGTCTCAAAGTGTATGTGGTGCTGAGTTGGGGGGATGTCTTTTGGCATATATATAGACATTCTGATCCCATCCCCCATGCACTTTTCTGTGCGCTCCTTTGTCCTCACCCCCTTCAGCACTTCTCCCACTCCCCTTGCAATCTCCTCCCTAGATTCTCTCCTTTTGTCTCTTCTCCCATTCATTCTCACCCTCTGCCCTTCATTCCCTTCACCAGGATTGCCCTCTCCCCTTTTCTGCTCACCTCATGACCATTTCTCAGCCCCTCTGCCCCTCCGTGCTCCCCTCTCACACACTCATCTGCTCCCTTCACCCTCTACCATTCTGTGCTCCGGAGCCTCTCTCTCTCTTCTGCTAGTAGAGGATGGCATCCCCACCAATGAGCAATGACTGAAGCACTTCCGCTGGGCAGTTATTTATTTATGTAACAGCATTTATATACCACCTTTTCCTTAAATCAAGGTGGTTTACATCGAACTCAAATTTACCAGCTTGTGGTTTACATTAAAACTCCATTTTGAAAGTAACATTTACATTGTAACACCAACTTGCGATCGCAGCCTACAGTCCTAAAGCGAGGAGGGGCTGGGGTCCTTGCCAGCGGGTGGCTCTCATTTTCAGCACCATCACGGCCTGCAACACCTCTTTTGCCAGTGGGGGATGGGGTCCCGCCAGCACTTAAACTTAGCACTATCTGTGTCCTATTGGAATGCATAGGTTTGTTTGCACAAACACAAACCAACATGTATACAGACAGACAGAAACAAATGGCTGGAGGCTCCAAAATAGGCACGATTGCTAGGGTGAAACATGCCTAAAAATGGCTCCATGAACCCCTCCCCTCAGAGGGATCTCCGATCCTTTGTGGTCTAGTGAGTGTCCTAACCGCTTCCCCCCCCCCCCCCCCTCGGCCCTGACACAGAGCATCCATGTGTAAAACAATCCTTCAGATAGCTTTCTCTTTTTACATCCTGCCACCTTTATCTAATAAACATAATTGAGGTTGTGATGTCCCCCCATCCCTCTTGGGACCCCAACTCACCCTAGGAGTCCAAGTGACATTAGGGGTAGGAACAATTCACATTTGCTCCTGCCCCAGTGGCTTCCGCTAGATGTCAGGCTACCTTATAAGGGGGCAAAGCCACAACCCCATTTTTTTTTAATTGGAGAAGAGGGGTAGAGCCTTCTATGAAGGGAACATGCCTTCTATGGAGTGATTTTTCATATTTATGCCCTGTGTCAGAGCTAGGGGCTTAGAGGGACCACCAGAGATTGGAGGTCCCTTAGGAAGAGGTTCAAATGTTGCTTCTTAACCATTTGTATTCCATACTGGGGCTGGGGAGAGAACGGGGAGAAATGAGGAACTTCTGGACCACCAGGGATCAGAAGCCTCCAACTGAGGCCAGGCATACTTTTTAATTCCACATGAAAGCATAACTTTTATTTAAAAAAAAAATTCTCAGGTTGCCATGACCAGGAATGTGCAGTTTGCAGTCATGGCAATATCTAAAACATTTATTGCAAAATTTACCTATAGATGCAGATGTGCCAGGGGCTTATTTGCACCTTATAGTTAAATTTCATAACAATGAGCACCAACCCCCGAACATTTTCATGGGTTAGTTCACAAAGTCTAAGGATATTTTTGGTTGAATAAATGATCAAACTACGTATATCTGTTTTATCTCTGTTATATTCAATGTATTTATATTTTTCTCTTGTCAAAGTTTAGCTTAGGATATCATCGTATTTTGAGTATAAATTCTGCTAAAATGCAACCCTTCCAAGGGGATTCACAGACCTTTTCTCAGTGCTGTGAATGCAAGTTTATAAAATATTGTAAATTAAATTGGAAATTGCTATTCAACTTTTTAATTTTTTTTAACCTATGACAATTTTTTGTGATGTTCTTTATTAAGTCACTCTTTTTTGGCAAATGCATGCTCTGCATAACCCTATCTTAGTGATACCATGAAAAATGCAATTTGAGCATGCAATCTAAAAAATAAAAAAGACAGGACCAATATTCAACAGCAGCAGCCAGCACCTGTTTGTTTGTTTGCTTTTTAAATTATCAAATAATATTATCAAGACAATGCCTTGTACAGAAAACAGAAACTTCTAAGTAATTACATTAACCAACCAAAAATATTACACAATTCAAGCAAAACACTACAATCCCAAAAAGCTTCCTGATAGACCACCATGGAAGAGAGACACGAAAGAAAAGTTTTAGGGAGGAGGTAAGTACCTCAAAACATTGTAGGAAAACAAATAGAAAAACCAGATGGCACAAGAGCAACCCGGGCAAGTATTCATGGCACGGAAGGGACATCAACTTCTAGGCTAGGGGGTGAAGATGACACTACCCTCCTGGTGTTAAGGAAATCAGTAAGTTCAGAAGGTTGAAAAAATACATATCTGACAGACAAACACTATCAAAGATTTACTGGAACAGAGCTCCCAACTGCAACATAGCAGGTTTCATCAATAGAAATTGTTGACGATGCTTTTGCGTCTCCCTAGATATGTCAGAAAAATTGAGATGGAGAATCCTAGGAAACTCAAAAACCGCTTTCCGAAATACATTTTCAAGATCCAATTCCTGTCTGTAGAGAGGGCAAATGATACTAACAAAGTAACAGGTTTATACTTGTCTTGCACAGAAATATACAAAAGTTCAGTCACATTCAAAGTATCCACACTTTGAGCAGCAGGCTTCTTTATAGCAGAAGGCAAGTAATAAACTTTAGCTAGAGGAGGAATCAACTCCGGAGGAAGTGCAAGAACTTCCACCAAGTACTTTTTAAATATCTTGGTTAGTGATATTCTCATTGAGCGAGGAAAATTCAAAACCTGCACACTTACCAAATGAGCAGAGTTCTCCAAAAGCTCCAGCTTAAAACATAGAGCAATGTTGCCCTTAACCAGAGCCAAATTAGTATCGGACAAAAGCTGTCGGTCATGATCTCCAATCTTAGGCTTCAACTTAAGAGATGTTGCTATACGATCAGAATTCTGTTGTTCCCCGGCAGACAGGTCAAATGGCTGCATGGAAACCATTTCATAAAGTGCAGCAATGGCTTTACAGATACTTTTGGGACGAGGTGAAATAACTTCCCTGGACGTGATTTTTTTGCACAGCCCGGGGCATGGATGGGGCGGGGGGGTGGGGCAGGGTTTATTCCCTGCAGCCAGACCCTGGACTTAGGAGGCCAGATTGGGGGTCGGGCTGCGGGGAATAAACCTCTTTTTTAGGCGGCCGGCATCGCAGCTCTTCAATGAAGCCGTAGTGCCATGGCAACAAGACGTCATGGCACTACGGCTCCATTGAGAAGCCTTGACTGAGTCAGCCAGGGACAGTCCTGCATGTGCAGGCCAGAGTGAATCGCAATCCCAGCCTGCATGTGCAGGACTGTTCACGATTCTGATCCCACAGGGCTAGACGTGCCCCATGGGATCAGAATCGCGAGTTCCTCTGTGCGTCTAGTTCAGACCGGATGCACAGAGGTATCTACATGCGGGACGGAACTGGGCCTAAGTTGTCTAAAGTTAGGCCAACGTTTTTTGTGCCTGACGTAAGCCAATTTACATTAATCGGCCAATGATTGAATATTGCTGCTAATTAGTTAACATGAGTACTGCCTCTGGAATGGCACTGGAAGGAAGGGATATTCGGCTTAAAACAGCCATGTGCTGCTGAATATCTTGCTCACTGGGTTTGCTCCAGTAAGCAGGTCTGTTGTTGTTGTTAAGTGCCGGTCGAGTCGGTGTTGACTTCTGGCGACCTTCTGGATAGTTGTCATAACTTGTGTTCGGTCTTCAGTCAGGAGGCTCATTGTTGACAGACTGGCACCCATAACTGTTGTTATTGTATCGATCCATCTCATTGCTGGCCTTCCTCTTTTGTGTTGACCTTCTATCTTGCCAAGCATGATGTCTTTCTCTAATGGTCTCCCTCTTTGCATGATGTGTCCAAAGTATGAAAGTTGAAGTCTTGTCATCTGAGCTTCTAAAGAAAGCTTAGGTTTGATCTCCTCTACTACTGACTGGTTTGTTCTTCGGGCAGTCCATGGTATACGCAGTATTCGCCACCAGCACCATATTTCAAGGGGATCAATTTTCTTCCTGTCTATCTTTTTCACTGTCCAGCTTTCACATCCATATGATGTTACTGAAAATACCATGGCTTGAACAAGTCAAATCTTTGTATGGAGAGAGACATCTCTGCTCTTGAGAATCTTGTCTAGGTCTTTCATAGCCATTCTGCCAAGAGCAATGCGTCATCGGATTTCTTGACTGCTTGTTGCTTCTTTATTGATAGTTGATCCAAGTAGGTTAAAGTTGTCCACGATTTCAATTTCTATAACTGCATTAATCCTTTTAAATATACCCCTGACAGTTTTAAGAGCTACTTCTGTCCATATAGCCAAAAATAGACTATACAATTGCAAAAATGATATGCACATAAAGTTATATGCATACAGGTTTTATGCATGTAACTACAACCAAATGTGTATAGGGGTAGGGATGTAAAGTTTACATTTATGTGTATAGTTACAAAAACACATTACATGTACATAGGGCCGATGTAGAAAACCTTATTGTGGCATTTTTCTGGTGCTTTTGCTGTGCTAGGCTTGCTCTCCGATGCAGAAACCAAGCTAGCACAGGGTAGATCAAATTGGTTGTGGGGTTGCGCTCTATATTAGAGAGGGCATTGAGTCACATAGGATTAAAGTTTTGCAGGAAATAAAATGCACTGTAGAATCACTATGGATAGAAATTCCATGTAAGGCGATGGCAGTGGGGGCATACTACCGAACCTCTGCCCAGAATGAACTGAAAGAAATCACGGAAGCTAACAAAAGTTACAACACAGCAATAATGGGTGATTTCAATTACCCCAGTATTGACTGGATCAATGTCACAGAAGGACATGCTAGAGAGATAAAGTTTCTAGAAGAAATAAATGACTGCTTCTTAGAGCAGCTGGTTTATGAACCGACAAGAAGAGAAGCTATTCGGACCTATCATCTTAGTGAACACAGGATCTGGAGCAAGGGTTAAGGGTGTTGGGGCCATTTGGCAATAGTGATCATAGAATGATCGCATTTGAATTAATAAATGGAAGGAGGACGGCAAGTAAATCCACAGTACTACCTTTTAACTTTCAAAAGGGAGACTATGGTAAGATGAGGAAAATAGTTAAGAAAAAATTAAAAGGAACAGTTGCAAAGATTAAAGATTTACATCAAGCATGGGCATTGTTTAAAAGTACTATCTTGGAAGCCTAGACTAGATGAATTCCATGCTTTAAGAAAAGTGGAAGGAAGGCCAAAAAACTGCCAGCATGGTTTAAAAGTAAGGTCAGAGAGGCTGCTATTGCCAAAAAAGCATATTTAAAGAAATGGAAAAAGGAGCCAAGTGAACATGAGAAACAACGTAAGCACTGGCAAGCTAGATACAAGACAATGATAATGCAGGCAAAGAGAGAATTTGAAAAGTATCTTGCTGTGGAAGCAAAATCGCATAATGAAAATCTTTTCAAGTATATTAGGATCAAAATACCTGTAAGAGTCAGTTGGACTATTGGATGATAAAGGGGTAAAAGAAGCGTTAAGTGAGAACAAGGCCATAGCGGAGAAACAGAATGAATTCTTTGCTTCGGTCTTTACTGAAGAAAATGTAGGAAAGTTACCCGTGACTGAAATGGTATATAAAGGTGATGTATTGGAAGAATTGAAAGAAATAACCGATAAACTGGGAAGATGTATTACAACTATTTGATAAACTAAAGAGTAGCAAACCACCTGGACCGGATGGTATATATCCAAGGGTGTTGAAAGAACTGAAATATTTATTTATTTATTTTTTTTATTTATTTATTTAACAGTTTTTTATATACCGCCCCTTCCAGAGATCAGGGGCGGTTCACATTGAACAAAAATCTATATACTTCTGTATATTTTACATGGAACTTGTGTTAACTATATACACGTTTAGTTACATTGAACATGTTTTGAACATTAACTAGAATAACACTTTTTAAACTATGTACAGGTCATCATAACATAATTGAGTTACCGGGATTTATTTACAATAGTGATATAGCCGTTTGTTTGTGTGAGATTGTGTAAATATGAGATTGCAAACCTACTATTAGTAATCTGTGAACTACTGGAAGATTGGAAAATGGCCAATGTAATGCCAATTTTTAAAAAGGGTTCTGGGGTGATCCAGGAAACTACAGACTGGTGAGCCCGACATCAATACTGGGCAAACTGGTAGAAACCATTACAAAGAATAAAATTACTGAACACTTAGCTAGTCGTGGTTTAATGATTTAATGGATTTAGCCAAGGAAACTCTTGTCTTACTAATCTGTTATATTTTTTTTAATGTGTGAATAAACAGGTAGATAAAGATAAGTCGGTTGATATAGTGTATCTGAATTTTCAGAAAGCCTTTGACAAGGTTCCTCATGAGAGACTCTTGTCAAAATTAAAAAGGCATTGGAGACAGTTTAGTATTAACTGGTTAAAAACAGAAAGCAGAGAGAAGGGCTAAATGGCCATTTTCTCAATGGAAAAAAGTGAATAGTGGAGTACCCCAAAGGTCTGTGCTGGGCCAGTTGCTTTTTAACATTCATAAATGACCTGGAAATAGGAACAACAAGTGAGGTGATCAAATTTTCAGATGACACAAAATTATTAAAAGCTGTTAAAACATAAGAGGATTGTGAAAAATTGCAAGAGGACCTTGATAAATTCAAAGACTGGACATCCAAATGGCAGATGAAATTTAATGTGGACAAGTGCAAAGTTATGCAACTAGGAAAGAACAACCCAAACTATGGTTACATGATGCAAGGTATCACCTTAATTACCACCACCCAGGAAAAAGACTGAGATGTCATCATGGATAATATGTTGAAACTCTCTGCCTAGTGTGCAGCGGCTGCCAAGAAAGCAAATAGACTGCTAGGAATCATAAGGCAAAGAATGAAAAATAAAGCCAAGGATATTACAATGCTTCTGTATCATTCTATGGTGCGACCGCACCTTGAATATTGTGTGCAATTCTGGTTTCCGTATCTAAGGATATAGCAGAATTAGAGAAGGTACAGAGAAGAGAAAAGGTACAGAGAAAGAACAGAGAATCATAAAGGGGATGAAAGGATACCCCTATGAGGACAGGCTTAAAAGGTTGGGGCTCTTCAGCTTGGAAAAGAGACAGCTGAAGGGGAATATGATAGAGGTCTGTAAATTAATGAATGGAGTGGAAAAGGTAAACGAAGATCAGTTGTTCACGCCATCAAAAGTAGAAAGACACACACTGAAGCTACAATGTAATCCATTTAAGACTATTACGAAAAGATATTTTTTTACTCAACGCGTAATCAAACTCTGGAATTCGTTACTGGAGGATGTAATAAAAGCTGTTAATGTAGTTGGGTTTAAAAAATGTTTGGACAAGTTCCTGGAGGAAAGATCCATAAACCATTATTAAAGAGGACCTAGGAAATCCACTACTTACCCCAGGATAAGCATTGTGGAACCTAACTGCCTTTTTGGGAACCTGCCAAGTACTTGTGACCTGGATTGACCACTGTTGGAAACAGGATACTGGGCTTGATGGACCTTGGTCTGATCCAGTATGGCATTTCTTAAGTTCTTAAAAGCACCAAAAATCTACCATTCTAAATTGTGGCACAGTGGGCATTCAAATTGCTGCATATTTAATTGTGCCTGATGTAATTAACTACGCTGTAACTTAGTGCAGTTTTTTTACATTACATTTAATGCTGTATCTTTGCACCTGCTTTAGGGAGGCATAAAGATCTAGTCGGGAGCAAAAAGATCATCTGAGGTGAAGTCTGACACTTCACCTCAGATGATCCAGACATCGGAGAAAGCCCTCGATGCCATCAGCACAATGTCGGGGGACTGGTGCCCCTCCGGACACTGAACCACCCAAACAATTGCAAAATCACTGGTAGCTAGTGGACCCCAATCCCCTTCAGCCCCACCCATCCCGTAACAAATAAAGGACAGGTAAACTGGTAAACGTAGATCGATTGTTTACGTCATCAGAATATAAAAAGACTAGGGGACATGCAACACAGCTATAGGGTAACCTATTTAAGACTAATAAGAGAAAATATTTTTTAACTCAACGTGTAATCAAACTCTGAAATTTGTTACCGGAGGATATAGTAAAAGCTGTTAGTGTAGCTTGTTTAAAAAAGGTTTGGACAAGCTCCTGGAGCATAGGTTTTCAACCCAGTTCTCTGGGAACCCTAGGCCAGTCAGGTTTTCAGAATTCCCACAATGAATATGCATAAGATAGATTTGCATACAATGAAGGCAGAACATGCAAATCTTTCTCATGCATATTCATTCTGGGAATCCTGAAAACCTGACTGGCCTAGGGTTCCCAGAGGACTGGGTTGAAAACCTATGCTCCAGGAGCTTGTCCAAACCTTTTTTAAAATGAACAAGGACTGGGTTGAAAACCCTTGTTTGGAGAAAAAGGTCCATAAACCATTATTAAAAGGGACCCGGGATATCATTTCTTGACCCAATACAAGCACTGAGGAACCTGTGTCTTTTGGGGAAACTGCTAGGTACGTATGACCTAGATTGGCCACTGTTGGAAACAGGATACTGGGCTTGATGGACCTTGGTCTGACCCTGTATGGCATATCTTATGTTCTTATGTTCTTAGGACCTGGTGTCCAGTGGCACCATCCCCCGGAATAAAAGAAGGAAATGGTGGCCCAGTGGCCCCAATCCCCCTCCAAAACAAAGGACCTCGTTCCCGGTGGTCCAATCTCCCTCACCCAAAACAAAAAAAAGAACCTAGTGGTCCAGTAGACCCTAATCCCCACTCAATCCTCGCAGTACCTTAAACATTAAGGGGTTAGTGCGTTCCCCATACGCTCCCGCCTCGTAACATCATCTTGCAATATGGCATTGCCTGGCCCCACGCAGTGAATCCTGGGATGCACCGGATGGGGTCAGACTGATATATAAGGCAAAAAATGCCTTATATGGCAGAGTGACCCCCCCTTGGGTTGCATCCTGGGACAGCTAACCCCACATTGTGGGTCCCAGCATGCCACCCGGGGGGTTACTTTGCCATATATGGCATTTTTAGCCTTATATGGCAGTCTGACCCTCACCCGGTGCATCCCAGGTTGCACCACATGGGACCAGCCGCTGCCATTTTGCAAGATGGAAGCACTAGGCAGAAACATATGGAGACACCTATGAGGAAATGTTTAAAAGGTTAGGGCTCGACAACAGAAAAGAGACGGCTGAGGGGAGATATGATAGAGGTCTATAAAATAATGAATAGAGTGGAATTGATAAATGTAATCGGTTGTTTACTTCAAAGAGTAGAAAGATAAGGGGACATGCAGTGAAGCTACAATGTAGTACATTTAAGACTAATTGTAGAAAATATTTTTTCACTCAATGAATAATCAAACTCTGGAATTTATTACCGGAGGATATATGCACATGCTTTCATTTCAAAAATCACTCTCAGGAAATGTAGGTGCTTACATTTACTCCTCCTCTTTAGCATGCACAAAGTTTGGGGGTAAATTTATGCACATACAGGCAGATGCAAAAACCCCAAGCTAGAGCCCCGTGCTCAAAGCTCTAGCTCAGGGTTTCATAGCACAAGTTATGAAGTATATTATGCTAGTGTAGTTGGGTTTAAAAGAGGTTTTGGCAAGTTCCTGGAGAAAAAGTCCATAAATCATAATTAAGGAGGATCTGGGAAATCCACTGATTCCCCTGGGATAAAGCAGCGTGGAATCTGTGTAACCGTTTAGGAATCTGACAAGTACTTTTGGCCTGGAAACAGGATACTGACCCAGTATGGCAAATCATATGTATAATGTATGAGTTCTTCTGTATATGAGTATTCGGCTGTAATATAGTATGAGTCATTTTCCGAGTGTAAAACAGGATTTACATGCAATGAAAGCTTTGTAAATTTACCTCTAAAGTATAACTGCAGGTTCATGCTCAAATTTACCTTTGTATGTAAGATGAACTGAGTAAGAATCTTCATTTAGATGAGCACTGAAACCTGTTTACAGAATTTCATGTCTTATGGCTTTCTTTTTTGCTAATAGCTGTGATACTTTTGTGTGGCTCAATATTTACAATAGAACTGCAAAATTAAAAGCGATCCCATGGGTACAGAAGACAACATAATTATAAGGGTCAACTTGATAGGACATATAATCTTCAGAAACCTGCAGGTTTGCCTAATAAAATATTTATATCAGTCACTGTTGGACACCTACAGAGAGCAATGTAAATGAATTCCACACTAGCAACTTCCAGTACCTAACATTCACAAATGTCAAGAAGGTATCATCGTTAGTTTAGAATGAAATCTGATCTTTGCCTCCAGTTTCCATTTTACAGCTTAAGAGGGTGTTAATCAAAGGCATTTTTGTTGATAAAAATGAGGTTTACCCAATGAATTGAGGTCTTTGATCACTACCTACCCTCAACATGGGCATAGTAATTTCAATTTTTCTACAAAACTACACAAAGCTATGTGGAAATTTTTAGCCCCCCTGCCTTCTCTCCTCAAGAATGCCTCTGAACATTGTGGGCAAAATTACCTGCGCTGTTCTAAAAAACAATACAAAGCTATGTGTGTTGTTTTATTCCCTATCTTCTCCCGAGTCCAAGAACATCTCTTAACAATGCAGGAAAAATTATTTGTGCTGTTCTACAAAACTATAGAAAGCTATATGTTTATATTCATGTTTGCTGAAATTGATATACTGCTCATCATAACAGTAATAACTCAGTGGTTTACAATAAAAGTATACATGGAAAGAAAAAAAAAGGGCAAAGGAAGAGAATCAAAATTGAAAAGGAATGGGGTAGGAACAAAGGGGAGTATTTCCAATCATCTTTCAAGGATAAAGAGAACAAAGCTAAAAAAAAGGATGCTGCTTATGGTCTAATATCAGAATAATGGTGCCCCAGAGTGTTAAAGTAGGACGACCACGAAGGTGTCACCATCATACACTGTAAGCTTAGGAGAAAAAGAAGGTCTTTAACCCTGGAATTACCGAGATTTTTTGCACACACTGAATACCGTTGGGTCATAAATGACCCCACGACAAATTTTAATTGTTAACCATGAAAAATGTAAACAGGCAAAATAGTATTCCAAATTAATTATTTATTATATGAAGGTTAAATGTTTTCAAATGTAATGCTTTATCATAAAATTACATGAAGAAGAGTTGCCATGAAAGCAGTTTTTGCATTCACTTGATGAACATGGTAAAGTACTACAGTCATTTGCATGAGACACAGACAATTTCTGAATGTTCTTTGCAAACATTGCACTTGCAGGAGGTGCAAACTATGTTGCTTTTCTTGTCTTTTTCTCAGGAACAGCAGTGACACCTTGCCCTTTTCTTTGGGATCCCGACATTGCAAACAGCATCAGTGGCTTCTTCAATGCTGGAAGAAGTCTCGCTGCAATTACTCTGAAGCAGCTGCTTTCCTAATTCCAAGAGGAATAGACGACGTCTGTGCTTTGACTTGGACTGCCATTCTGGATTTAGTGACATCCAAACAATGAAGGCGCTCAAAGCACTGATGTCCAACATGTTGTAGAAGATTTCACTGGCCAGCGTCTTGTCATTCGTTTTGTGGTATACGTGCGCAACATTTGATCTGCCGTATCTACTCCACCTTTACTAGAATTATAGTCCAAGATCATGTGTGTTTTTTTGTCTGGACGTATGTTATCTACTTCTTCTTGCTCATGCAAACTGCTCAGAAGAACAACCACTTTTCCTTTCTTCGGACAATTGGAAACCAGAGTGGCGTCATCGCGAAAGGCAAACAGTGAAGAGAATACCTCTCGGCCCTTTGCTGTTACAAATTCTGGAGGTAATTCTTTTCTGTTCTTTCGAATTGTCCACAAAAGTGTCATTTGTTTTTCTAGCAATTTCCGTGACAGGGATAAACTGCAGAAGAAATTGTCAACAGTAACATTTCTGCCAGATCGCGTCAATCCTTCAGTGAGTTGCAGCACAACCCTTTCACTCTGATTCTGTTCCCTGTTTTGTCCGAGTTCCCTTCCTGTATATACTTGAAGACACAGAACATATGACGTTGCATTGTCACACAACATCCATAGCTTTATGCCATATTTCCCAGGTTTGCTGGGAATATATTGTCTGAATGGAACATGGCCACGAAATGTAAGCAGTTGCTCATCCACGGTAAGATTTTCACCAGGAACAAAGGCATCACTTAGAGTTGCTTCCCAGTGTCTGATTGGAGCAAGCTTATCCACGCCTCGTTGTTCACGTCTGTTGGTTGCATCATCAAATCTGAGAGCACAAGAAATTTGCTGAAAACGGTTATGGGCCATATTTTTGACGAAAACAGAACGACCATCTTCAAGGTTCCACAACTGGATTCATTTTGTGACTTGTACACGTCTGAGAGGATCAGAAGTCCAAGAAAACGTTGAAATTCTCTGTCAAATCTTTCCAGGTGTCGTCATAAATGTGTCTTCCTTGTTTGCTCGTCCACATCATGATTTCATTCAATAAGTTCTTCCTCATGAACAAGTGGAATGCTGCGAGAGGGCCATCAACATTTCATACAGCATACCTTGTAGGACCTTGTTGTATGGGCATGACATTAGCTCTGGCGTATCTTCCAGCAGCTTGCTTTATAGGTTTCCTGTTCCATGATATGGCATCCTTAGATACATAGGCTTCAAGTGCAACATTTGTGCTTATAGTTGATGACCTCTTAGCTCCTCTACGACCACAACTAAGATTCCTCACAGATGATACTGACACCGAGGACTCCTGCCTTCTTCCCCATCCAGCACAGCCTCGACCTTTGCCTCGACCTGTAACTTGACTCTTTGCTGCAAGCAATGTTACCGGCTCAACATCAGTCTCACATTCACTTGGCGACCAACTGCCATCGCCATATGAATCATGACTGTCATTATCAGATTTATCGCCTGAACTTGGCTGATATGCTTCTTCGCTTGCTGAATATGCTGCATCATCAGACGACTCAGAGCCGTCACTGTCAGCATCTCGTTGCAATATTTCTCTTACTTGGGCAGCTGAATACTTTCATTTTGACATCATAAACAATAACCTAAAATAAATAAACAAAGATAAAGTTGAATAAAACGCAAAGCAGTTTTCTATAGGTGTACAATAATCGTGATGAATGAGCTGAAAGCCTTTGGATTTCATTGGAAATAATGAGAGAACGTATGATATCAATTACAGAAAATGTGTAATTTTCATAACATAAGAGTACAAAAAATAAATGATACATAATTAATGATAAATACCTTTGTCAGATCAAAAAATTCACAAAGCTACAAATTATATCACGATCCAAACCGGGCGTAAGCAACTGGGGTCAAAAATGACCCCACTGGTACTCTGTGCTGCAAATCATCACTAGCGTCACCTAGTGGATGAAAATTATTCCTCTCATGGCACAATATAAAGAGAATATTGACATGTGAAAAGTCATAAAAAGATTGCATTCTTGAACAACTAGTTTCCGAGATACGCGTTGTGAAACTTGCAATGGGGTCACTTTTGACCCCATCAGTACTCCCAGGGTTAAGGCTTTCTTGAATTTGTTGATGGCTCTAGACAAATGTCTAGAGGAAGGACATTCCAAAGAGTAGGCACCACTGCTCTGAAGACTGTTTGCCTAGTCATTTCATAGAAACATAAAAACATAGAAACATGACAGCAGAAAAAGACCACATGGCCTATCTAATCTGCTCTTCCATACAAACTACAATAATGCCTTTTTTTCCTTTAGAGATCCTCTGTGTTTGTCCCATGATTTTTTGAATTCAGATAGAGGCCTATTCACAATAGGACATCCAGCCCCCTGCACGGCCGGGCAGAATCGGGCCGTGCAAAGATAGACCCGATTCTTATCTGGTGGCCCCCGCAGGGTCAGAATTGGGTCTAGCGCCAGGACATGCAGGCCGGGACACAATTCTGCCTGGCTGTATGTCCCAGCGACTACCTGGCTAACTCAGCCGGGCTCATGAATGGAGCCACAGTGCCATGGCGTCCCATCGCCATGGCACCAAGGCTCCATTCACGAACCGCTATTGCTGGCCGCCCCACAGCGACTCCCATTCCCGCAGCCTGACCCCCGATTTAGCCTTCCAAGACCTGGGTTGAGCTGTGGGGAAACCCCTGAGCCACCTCACCTGCCTGTCCGTGTCCCGCACTGTGGTCCCCCGCCTGTCTATGTCCCGTGCCATGGTCCCCCGCCATCCAGGAGTACTTATTCCACCTCTGAGGAGGAATAAGTCCCCCATCTAGCCTGAAGGCCCTGGACATACAAGGCCGACCTTGGAATCAGCACTGTACGTCCAGTGTCAAGGGCCACCCATGTCACACCCTTGCTCTGTCTCAGAATGCCCCCTCCTGTCCCTGTCTAGGCCTCCCTGTACAAACCCACACATCTACCACTTTTTCTGTAAAGAAATATTTCCACATATTACTCCTGAGTCTATCCCCTTTCAGCCTCATCTTATGTCCCTCACAGAAGAGCTTGTCTACAATTGAAAGAGACTCTCCGGTGCATTTAAATGTCTCTATCGTATCTCCCCTATGCCGCCTTTCCTCTAAAGTATACATATTAAGATCTTGAAGTCTGTTCTCATATGCTTCATAACGAAGACCACTAACCATTTTAGTCGCCATCCTTTGCACTGACTCCAACCTGTTTATATCCTTTTGAAGATACAGTCTCCAGAATTGCACACAATACTCCAAATGAGGTCACACCGGAGACTTATACAGAGACATTATCACTTCCTTTTTCCTGCTGGCCATTCCTCTCTCTGTACACCCAAGCATTCTTCTGGCTTTCACAGTCACCTTTTCTACTTGTTTAGCTACTTTCAGATCGTCGGGCACAATTATACGCAGGTCCCACTCTTTATTCTACACTGTACCACTTCTTTGGAATTTTGCAGTCCAAAAGCATGACCTTGCAATAAATTTCAACTGCCAAATTCTAGACTATTCTTCAAGTTTAGCTAGATCTCTCCTCATTTTATCTACTCCTTTCTGGTTTATTGCAGATTTTAGTATCACCCCCCAAAAAAACAGGCAAACCTTATCTAACAGCCCTTCTGCAATCACTAACAAAGATGTTAAACAGAATCAGACCAAGGACAGATCCTAGTGGCACACCACTGTTAAAATCCTTCTCCTCAGAGTGAGCTCCATTTGCCTGTACCCTTTGTCACCTCCTACTCAACCACTTTCTAACCCAATCAGTAACTTTAGGGTCCATCCCTAAGGTGCTCATTTTGTTTATAAGTTACCTGTGCGGAATGGTGTCAAAGGCTTTACTGAAATCTAAATAGGCCATATCTAGGGTTCTCCCTTCGTCCAACCCCTTGGTCTCCTAGTCAAAGAAATCAATCAGATTTGTCTGACAAAACCTACCTCTGGTGAATCCATGCTGCCTCAGATCCTGCAATCCATTGGACTCCAGAAACCTCACTATTCTCTCTTTTGGTAGCCTTTCCAATAATTTACTAACATGAGGAGGGATCTAGTGAAGTTTAAAGAATAGTCAAGAATTTGGCAGGTTCCTGGGTGTCTACTCTATTGCAGATTTTGGTATCATCCGCAAAGAGGCAAACCTTACCCGACAGCCTGTCTGCAATATCACTAGCAAAAATGTTATAAAGCTATCCTCAGAGAAAGTAGGTACAGTTCTCTCTGGATAGTTTTTCAGGTGATAAAAATGAGAGCAAAAATATGCAGAAAGCTCTGCTTTCATTATTTCTGCAAACTCTACAGGTTAAAATCACCTGTGGGGTTTGCAATATCAGTGTGAATTCTTGAACATAGATTTAGTTTGTTGCCTAAAACTTTTAAGTGCATGTAAATCACTTCTATACATGAATACTTGTGAATTAAATCATACACAATCGATTTGCATGTGCAAAAAGTCCTAGCATGAGTACAAGGCATGCATCTAAAGTGAATGTATAAGAAAACATGAAAGAATGCAAAGATCTGTAAAATTTTGGGAAATCCACAAACTAACCACATTAATTTTGTTCAGGTACATCCCTAATGGGCAGGCAGTTTGAAAAAGTCAATTTTTATGGTAACCTGCTGTTTTACCTCTGGAAATACTTTTGAAATTTACCCTTTAAGTAGCATGTTTACCCTAAGCTTTGCATGGAGGCCTGCATGTCCCCCTATAGTCTCTGCGTTGCAGCCATGCTTCACTGCTCTAACTGATAAGTGCACCTAATGCCACCTCTTTGCACTGTTTAGTAAACATCCCCCTAACAGTCTAGTTGAAGTGTTCTGCAAAAATTGAGGCATCTGATATTTATACCCACGGAACCTTGATACAATGGGTTATATATTCTGGCCAGTCTGTTATCAGTTGAATAATTGTTGCAAGTTCCTGTTTACCTCCAAAATTCTTCAGCTGACAGATTTTCGTAAGTGTTAAAAATCCCTCCATACTATGACAGAAATTTGATCCCAATTAGACAACTGTGCTACAAGATTCCCATCCAGGCTGTTAACCCAGTGATAGGAGAAAAAATAGTAAACAATCTCTTATGACAAATCCACAAATGTGTCTGATTTAGTGGGATTTAGCCCTAGTTTATAATGAAATAACTACTCAGCAATGATGTCCAGAGGTTCACATTCAACATTTCAGTCCCTTGATTACCATCCAGAAGGGTAAGAATCTGGATACTGTCAGCAAAGAGCTGACATGTTAAACCGCTACTCTAAATAAGCTGTGCAAGAAATGTCAAATGGATGTTAAGGAGGACTGAAGAAAGAATTGAGCCCAGTGGCATCCCTTGCTCCAAGGAACGAAATGTAGAGTATTACTGACCCAAAGACACAGACTGTCTTCAATCTGTCAAAAAGATTTTGGCCATTTATAAGCAAACCTTTCTAGGCTAATATTAATCAATTGTCAAAAAGGCATGGTCAAGCATGTCAAAGAAAGCAAAGCCAATAAAACTCTCTCAGTATCATAACCAGACTAAAAACCCAAACTGACATTAATGAATGATTTGTGCTTCTACTAAAATACTACCGAAGTGGTTAAGTAATCACCTTAAAGAGCTCATTAAATAGTGAAGGTATTTACTACCAGTGTTATTAGGTCAGTTAAAAGGAGCAACAAGGAGCTGAATTGCAAAGTATTATGTTGGCTTCTTCGCGACAAAACTAACCTCTGTTCATTTGACTTTAAAGTGTCTCCTGACTATCCTATCATTGATCAGGTAAATAACATCAAAGGTCAATGAAATGTCTTGCCCAAAGAGCGTTAGGCCTCCTATCCAAGTGATTGACCAGCAATTTGCTTTTTGTTTTTTTATTTTAAATTTAATATATATTGAAGATTTTAGAGCAGTGGTTCTCAATCCAGTCCTCTGGGACCCTAGTCCAGTTGGGTTTTGGGGTATCCACAATGAATATGCATGAGATAGATCTGCATACAATGTAAGCAGCACATGCAGATCTATCTCATGCATATTCATTGTGGATATCCTGAAAACCTGAATGGCCTGGGGGTCCCAGAGGACTGAGTTGAGAACGACTGTTTTAGAGCATCATACAAATAAAACAATACTCAAGGAGTCAATCACAGGAAAAGGAAAATGGAATCACTAGAAACAAGCATAAGCAGCTACTCCACTCATATTTCCTGTTCTCAGCCCTCTAACTAAAAGAAAATGGGAGGGGAAGGAGATCAAAGAAAAAGAAAAGAAAGCATAAGCAATAATCTGCTAATTTAAGGCCCAAATATGCTTCAGTTGTCAAAAGTGTTTTTTTTGACTGTATGTTACTCTGAACATTAATCACTTCTTCTTGAGATTGCAATAATGCCTCTAATTGAAGGGATTCAAAAAATACATATTTTTACTCATGTTTAACAAGGCATCATCTGGGAAACCAGGAAAAACAACATTCTGAGGTATAAAATCCTGGGCTTTAAACAAAGAAATTCTCTCCTAAGCTACTGAGTCTTAAGTGAAACATCTGGATATACATGTATAGCATAGCCATGAAAAAGTGACATCCTCTCCCTAAAGAAAGTAAGTAATACTTTATCCCACTTGGAGGGATTCAAAAAGATGGCAATCAATGTCCCTCTGATGGTATGCTCCAAGAGTAATGTCAAGTTAATCACCTGACTTTGTTTTAGCAATTGTTGGAAGCAATGTAGGATCAAAGGGGAGTATTTCCAAGCAATATTTCAAAATGTCATTAATAGATTCTTATTACAGAAAGGAAAATTTGAAAAACACATATCAACTCTTAGTTCTCTTCTCTTTCCAGCTTGCTTTCCCATCATCAGATTCCCTTTCAGTAAGACATTATTAGCGACCTCTAAGGCCTCAGTTTTCTTAGTATAATTGCAAACAGTCCCTTCTTGGCCCCTTAATTTTTTTTCCAAGGATACCACTTTGTTCATAGTCTCTTCTCAGAATGTGAACAAAGGCATCCTTTAAAAGTCATTTCCATCTTCTTGGTGAACACACGCCAAATCTCCACATTGGTAACTTCATTAGAAGTCATTATACCCGGGGGGGCGGAGCCTGATGTCCAGCGGGTAGGACGCTTTGCGTTGAAGCTCCCGAGAGGCCTACTTAGAATCCTGACTTAATACCTATACAAACTTACTATTTTGCTCCGAGCTGACCGGGGTACCTCGGGGGGGGATGGCGGCCCATAAACCAGCGCGCTTGGACTTCGGGTCTCCTTCTTCTTCTCACGGAAAACGCTCCAAAACAGAGGTGTCCTCCCCACAGAAGATGGTTCCATTTCGTGAAGGCCCCGAAATGCACCTGGAGATTTTGGAGGAAATACGCGGTGTGAAGGAATTGGTGCAGTCAAATGGAGAAGCGCTTCGAGCCATGCGAGAAGACTTTGGAGTGCTCCAGGACCGACTTGAAAGTCTTTCATTACGGCAGGACAACATGGCGGGGGTCCTCGACTCGCACGCGGTGCGCTTGGGCAAACTGGACGAGGCTGAGCGCCAGATACAGAATCTTCAAAAGGAGTTAGAAGATAGCAATAATCGAGCCCGTCGCAACAATGTGAGGCTCCTCGGAATGCCGGAGGGGGTGGAAGCAGGAGATATGAGAGAATTCTTGCTCAAAACTCTTCCCTCCTTGCTGAAGATTACTTTTCATAGAGAACTGGAAATCGATCGAGCACACCGTGTTCCTGCCCACATGGCGCCCAACCGCACGACCCCCCGGCCTATTATCTTTAGCTTGCTACGATATCAACAAGTGGAACAAATTTTAAATGCTGCCCGAGCGAATCATCATTTGGAATTTGAAGGTCGTAAAGTCTCCTTCTTTCCTGATTTGGCAAAGCCTACCGTTGACCGTCGGAAGAAACTCCTTGCTCTTCGCCCTCGACTTCAACAGCTACAGGCTCGCTTTGGCCTGTTGTATCCAGCGAAGCTCCGTGTGACTCTCCACAACCAAACCAGGACGTTCGAAGATCCTGATCTACTATCAACATTTTTAGACTCCAAAGAAGCAGAGCAGATGCGCTAATCCCAAATCTTGGACTCTTATCTGTCGGCTCTGTCCGCCATTTTGAAGGGCCCGATGCGGCGGTCATAGCCAAGCGCATAGATTGCCTGGACTTTCTTTCTTTCTCTATATGACTTTTGTTTTTTGGTCTCCTATCCCTTCATGATGTGTGCCTCGGTCGGATTCGGAGCACGCACAGTCCTACAGGTTATGTTTTTTTTTCAATTTCGGCCTTCTCTGGGGTTTCTCCCCGCAGACACATGGTCGCCAGTAATTTTGGGGTTTTGCTTCTCCTCTACCTTACTGCGGTTTTCTTTGTTAATGTGGGGCGCTTCATTGTATTATATTAGCTTATTTTTCTTATGTCATGTGTACAGCCAGATACAGTCAGTTTTGAGGGACATAGTGAAATTATGTGTGCTATAATGCTCGGAATTTTAACTTTTCTGAATGGCCTTATGTAAACTCTTATCAATCACCGTAAAAGGCATTAATGGTCCACTCAAAGGAAAGAAAATCCTTAGCTATCTTAGTCATGAGCATGTTGATTTAGTGTTTCCTCTGGAAACGCATTTAAACTTTGCTGAAACACTGAAACTCAATGCTAAGCCTTACATGGTAGCTGCCTATTCTCCCACCATTTCCAAATGGTACGGGGTAGCCATACTGGTTAAGAAGTCTTTGCACGCTACTGTACTTGATATTAGCGTTGACAAAGAGGGTAAATGGGCCCGTGTACACCTTGAGGTTGGAGATAGTGAATTCACGTGTATTTGCATTATGCCCCGAATGTGGACAACCCTGCTTACTATGCAAGTATTGCGCAGTTGGCATTGGCCTCTGCCAATGCTCCATTAATACTTGGTGGTGATTTTACTCCAGTGTTCCCTCAATCTTTTCTTCTCAAATAAGGCGCTCGTTGGCTGGAAGATCCAGTACCGAGTAGACCGGTGTGGCTAGATATAGAAGCGGGCCTTTGCAAACCGATTCCTCTTACTTTTCTCCCTGGTATGACTCTCCCATCAGACTCCCACTATCCACCAATGCTTTTAGACACTTTAGGTGCCTTTAATACTCTTATGCAATCTTTTAGACTCCCGACTCTGGTCAGTGCAACTTCAGCATCGCCTTCGGAGTACTAGGGTACTCCCGCCATCGGCATTCTCTACATAAGGTTGATTGGAGACTTTCCGATCTATCGGTAGTTCACCGGGTGTAGCATCCAATTTTTACTAAACCTTATGTAATGCTATAACTAGAGATACCTCTATAGCGCAGAAAGTATGGGAGAGAGAATTGCATGTGATTTTGACCTCGGAGCAATGGAGCCTTATCTGGAGTAGAGGGACACGGGTTCCCGATCCGCCTCACTCACTCAGACCCTCTTCTTTCTAGCCCACCGGTGTTTTTACACTCCTCACAGATTAGACAAATGGAACACTTCTTAGGGCAATGGTTGCTGGACATGTCCTGTGGCCATTGGTTCATTGTCTCATGTTATGCATGAATATCCCGCACTACAGTATTACTGGCGTCGGGTCTGGGGTCGTATTTAGTCTATCTCGCACTCTCAGGAGCCCCTTTCTTGGAGGATAGTGGGACTTCGCCCAGTTGCGGGGATCCCCTCTCTCCCAAAAATGGCTTATCTCCTTTCGAACTTTATGCTTGGCATTGCTATTTCCCTAATTAAGTACTACCGGAAATTTAGCTCCCATCTGAGCCCCAATGACTGGTGGAATCATGCCTGTCTTTACAGTAAATATGTACAAATACCTCGTCTGTTCGCTTCCCCTGTTCAGACTCCTTCTCATTGGTCTCAATGGAAGATGCTCAATGACTATGTACATTTTGCTAAATGCTCTCATCTGACTGTCTAACTTTGTATATATCTTTGTCCCATGATCATGCTGTAACGTAGATGCTCTTTTGATCGTTTGATGTATAATCACTGTTAATTGGAAGTGCCCACATGCTGATCTAATCGGGTAGAGAAGAAGCATCGGGGTGGGGGGTAATTGGGTTTACTTTTCCTTATTGTATACTTGTTTTGTCTCCTTTGGTGTGTTGTTTCTTTTGTTTGTTGCAAAATGAAAATAAAAGTTTAAAAAAAAAAAAAAAAAAAAGAAGTCATTACACCCAGAAGAAGTGACTGGCTTTAAAGAACCCAATGTAGAAGGTAGCTCATTTTCTCCCACCCCCAATAGTTGTTTAGCTCCTTCTCCAGCTGACACAAACACTGCCAGAATAGCCTCAGAAGTCATTTATAAATTGCCTTCTACTTCATTGACAACAGCAATACTAGCCTGGGATCCCACCCCCTGAAAACCTAGCAGTTCAATCGAACTAAAGTCAGGGATCCAAGCTAGCATTAAGAACTGGGGGAAGGGGTTGTTAGTGAGAGTCAAGACTCAAGAAGACAGCTTCTAAGCTAGGCTCTTCTGTTCCCCAATAAACTCTTAGAAAAGTTATTAGACAGCACAACGTATGTATCCATAGGCTCTTTTATAGCCAAAGAGTCCACTGAAGTAGCAACTTTCTATTTTCCTTTCCTTTTACCCATATTATTCCACTTAGAGCAATAAAACAAAACAAAAAATAGTACCTGTTTCAAGTTATCCTTCCACCTCCTAACTATTTTCTACACCTTCATCAATTCCACCATCAGTTCCTCTATCAAGTCCTCAGCTCTGAAGAAGCTCCAAAGGGGAGCATTCCCCTTTGATCGTGCTCTCTCAAGCACATGACCATGGGCTGCATACCATGGCTGCCAATGGCTTTTACAGCAAATGGTCCCGCCAATGATGTTATACCAGGGACCAGAGTGGCATACAGTGGTAGGATTGGAGAGAGAGGCATGGGGCTTGAATGCAAGAGGACGCTGAGCAGCAGATCTTGATGTCAGAGGTGTCGGGGACCTGAGGAACTTGATGTTGAGGGGCATTGGGGATCAATAGTGCTGATGTCAGGGGGCCTTCTTGATGAGAAACAATGGGGGAACTTTGGTGCTGTCAGCGAGAATCAGGGAGGTGGTGGTCTAGGCCTTTGCACCTGCCCATTCAAGCATGCCCTTGTGTGTGCCTCAGAGTAGTTATAAAGGCCAATGTCCAGAGTTTTTGGCCACCATGTGTATTCTCCATGTAAAATAGGGAATACAGGTCTAGATTTTCATTCACTCAAATCATGCTCTATCCATGCCCATACTGCATCTCCATGAAATCTGAGCATGGTATAGATCTCCACATGTAAATAGCTGCTTTCTAAAATTGCTATTTGCACATGTAGCCAATCTATACATACAAATGCCACTATTTACACATAGAAATACTTCTAAAACAAGAGCCATAAGCTGTGGCAGAAAATGAGCTATTAAAGCAAGCGTGATTCTCAATTAAGCAGCTCACCTTTAGCAAGAATGTAAGACATGTATAAGGACAGGCTTCATCTTTTAACTATTCCAATGACATCTCAGCTCTTTTCCTTGATTAACAGTTCATATAAGGTGGAAATTTCGAAATAGTCCAATCAGAAATCTTCCAAGGGACTTAAAATTAAGAATAAAGGGCCTGATATTCGAAAGCATTTTTGTGGTTTACAGCCCTGTAAACCGTGTAAATGCTTCTAACCAAATATGCCTGATCTTCTCCCCTACATGCCCCGTTGCTAACCGCTTAGCATCATGGCATGTTGTGGGCTTTCCAGGGAGGAACAGAGGCAGTGACAGTCAATAACCAGGCAGCGGCGATATTGCATGCTACCCAGATAGCAACCTACGGCTAAAAGATAGGCGAAGCAAAAGTTCACCTATCTTTTAGCTGCAGAGCTAACCGGGCAGCATGCAAAATCGGCATATGACCCCGGCATTGAATATCCAGGGTTAAGGGTCGGCGCAGACAGCTATGTGCCGTAGCAGCATATAGCCGACCTAAATAAATATCAGGCCCAAAGATGATAAGATTTCTAAAACTGCCAAAATTGATGAGTACTAATTATCAAGCAACAAAGTTATATAAAATCTTGAAACTCACCAGGCAGATATACTATCACTAAGAAGGTTCAGATTCTTCAGTGTCCATTTTCCACGTAATCCCTTTGGCTCACTGCCCTGCACCATTTTGGGTACTCCAGTAACTCTAATATTAATGAATTGGGATCTATTCTCCCATTCTTCCACTTTTTCAGAAAGATAACTGTTCTGTAGTAGCTGCATCAGCTCGCATCTATCTTCCTGCTGAGATAACCTTTTTCATTTTTGAGGTATTGGTATAAAATATTTTCATTCATCATTTCCAAAGAAGAACTTTTTCTTCAGGTTTGTCTTCTAAACCAGCAGTAACAAATTTTGTAACAGATTTAGAACATCTCTGGTCCAATAAGATCTTCTGTTATTGTGAGCTGAGATTTAGTGTTCTCAAGTGTCTTTCAGGTTTTCCACATCTGCTTCTTTAACTTTGATAGTCATCTTCTGATGATTTCCTGGAAAAAAGGGGAATAAAATATAACTTTAACAGTAGAAACAAAATTCAAAGGGGAAGAGGATTGGGTAGAGGGTCCCAGAAGTAAAAATCTGAAGAAAAAGTAGAAGCATGCACTGGAACTGAAGCTCAGCATGTCCACTCTCAAGCAGATCTTTACGTGATTCCATGCGTGTACGTTTACATGGAAATGAACACACACAAAGCTAACAATGCAATCCATGCACTTTGGGGCCCTTTTATTGAAGTGCAGTAAAGTTTTATGGTAGCTCTGCTTTAGCTGATAATTAATGAACGGTAATTGCAAAGCTTGTGCAGTAACTGTTTGGGGCGTGACCAGCATCTGCCTTGCAGTTACTGCACAGGGCAAATACTTACTGCACAGTAAATGCAATCAGCAGATATCTGCCAGTGCAGTTACTGTGGCCCCATGTGCTATAGAAATCCAATCAGACTCAGCATTACCCCCACCGCACACATACCCCCTAATTAGCCTTGGCATCACTTCTCACCCCCTGATCAGACTCAGCATCACTCCCCCCTCCCCCATTCTGCTGAAAAGACACCCAACTCCCCTTCCCATCCCCCAAAGCACTTACCAGGAGAGTTTCTGATGGTATAGTGTGGGGAGAAGGGGGAAGCAGGAGCAACCCAGGGTTAAAAATAGCAATTCTGACTCCTAGCAGTAGTCTTAAGCTTGGGAGTTCTACCTCAAGGGGTCAAACTGCCAAATAAGGGCAAAAAGCTGTATACAGTCGTGGTTAACATTATTGGCACCCCTTGCATTTTAAGTATGTCGTGTACAATATCTTGAGAAATAATTGGAAATATTCCAACTATATGTCATCATAATATTTTAATAGTATGTTCAAAGGTATACAACAAAAGAAAAGATGTCTGTGCAAATTAGACGTATTAATTTCTGAAAAACAAAATATGACCTGGACAGGATTAATGGCACCCTTCACTAATATTTGGTTGCACAAACCTTGGCAGTGATGACAGCTTCCAAATGTTTCTTGTAGCCATCTATAAGTTTCGTACATCTGTCTGCTGGTGGCTTCTCCCACGCTTCAACTGCAATTTGTTCAAGTTCATGAATGTTTCCAGGATTCCTTTCACCAATGGCAAATTGCAGCTACTTCCAAAGGTTCTTGATTGGATTGAGATCAGGACTCATTGCTTGCCACTTAAAACAGTCTATTTGTTCCTTTTTAACCATTCTTTTGTACTTTTGGATGCATATTTTGGGTCATTGTCCTGCTAGAGGACCCATGACCTTCGACCCAGACCTAGCCTTCTACACAAGGTAGCACATTTCATTCCAAAATATCTTGGTAGTCCTCTGACTTCATGATTCCTTTAATACATTCCAGGCCTCTAGTTCCTGAGGGAACAAAACAGCCCCACAACATTATGGAATGTCCACCATATTTAACAGTAGGAAGAGTGGCCTTTTCCTTATAAGCTTCATTTCTTTGCCTAAAAATGTATCGCTGGTCTGCATTGCCACAGAGCTCAAATTTGGTTTCATCTGTCCACAGTTCCCCAGAAAGACTGTGGTTTCTCAAGGTGGGTTTGGTGAAAGATCAGGCATGCCTTTTTATGTCTGTCTTTGAGCACTGGGGGTCCTCCTTGGCCTTCTCCCATGAAGGCCTTCTTTGTTTAGTGGCATATGGTGTGGGTTGAAACCACCACTCCCGATTGCTCCAGATGAGCCTTAAACTCTTTGGATGTTGTACATGGTATTTTTCCAACAGTTCACACTAACCTTTGAAGAATTCTTGGATTCATTTCCTCTTCTCACCATGTCCTGGGAGATTCTTGACAGTTCCATGAGCAGATACTTCTTAGCAACATTGTGAACTATAGACACAGGAATACCAAGGTCTTTAGAGATGGCCTTGTATCTCTTTGAAGTTTTATATTTGGTGATAATGGCTTTTCTAATCGCCTCAGGCAGCTCTCATCTTCACCATTGCGAAAATGGAATAGGGAATGAATGCGCCATTTTAAACATTAGAGCCCTCATATATTGGTTGATTCAAGTCATGTGAGTACTAACAATTGATCACAGGTGCATCTAATTTTACTGCAATAGGAATGTGGTTCTTCCATTCAAACTGATTTGCATTGTTTATAAGGGTGCCAATAATCATGTCCTAATTAACTAATTGCCAAAACCCCAACTATGTCACCACTATATTAATCAAAAAACTAAGGCACATAGATAGACCTCAAATAAAGCCACCAATTCTATTTCCCCATTGACAAACCGGGCAGAAATATTGTAATAAAGTTTTGTCGGATCGCCTGTCATGAGGGTGAAGAATCACTCTCTTGAAACAGGTCCTCCATTTTAATCAATATTCAAAAAACGTTCAAACGGTCAAAATGTGTGAAGTTATGTGTTCCCCAGAACCAACCACCGCAAAGTCTTGAGTTATTTTCAATAAAACTGACTATAAGTCATTCATAATATAACTTAATGTGCCTAAATCCATAGTGCACTTATATCATCAATACTGCATAGCACTCAAATACTCATCTGGAAGGATTTGTGGAAACAATGTATCATTCTGTTACTTTCCGGAGGTACAATCTTTAACTCAAAGATACCGCTTCCACTCAATCAACCGCTGCTCCCCAGATGGCATTACTATGCCGTTAAGTGCTGTCATCGTTCCGTTGGGTGCCACGACACAATCATTGTGTTTCAAGCTTGTTTTTCCCACAGCTCTTTATCAAGTTGCGTTAACCGATTTTTCCAATTCATCCAAATCTCGAAGAACTAATCGTTGAAAATTAACCAAAGAAGCATCCATACTAATAGGGGGTTGGCCAGGTGGAGGGATGACGAGATTTGGATGAATTGGAAAAATCAGTTCCTGTAAGACCTTTTTCAAAGCTTTCTACTCGATCGCATCGAGCTTTAATTGAATTACGAAAAGCATCTCATTTGACAATTAGGAGGGCGGATAAAGGTGGAGCGGTGGTTATACAAGACACCAATATATATCATGCGACAGTTTTGGCCCATTTACAAAATCCTAAATTCTATCGGACTCTTACTGCCGACCCTGGACCTGAATTCCAATTGGAAATCAAAGCCTACACTACACAGGTTTTGCAACAAGGATGGATCACAACTAAAGAGTTTGATTTCTTGAATCCTAAATTCCCCAAAACACCTATTCTTTATATGGTCCCCAAGATTCACAAATCCTTGGTGGATCCACTGGGACGTCCGATTGTTTCTTGCCATTCCTCGATCTTAGAACCATTTTTGATATTCTGCGATAAGTTTTTTCAACCTCTGATATTACAAATCACATCACATATACGTGATTCTTATCACTTTTTGTCACAATTACAAGAGGTTCTAGTACAAGCTCATCATATTTTAGTGACACTTGATGTTGTCGTGCTATATACCAATATTCATCAGCAGGAGGCATTTTGGCAGCATTACCATTTTTGCTTACGTCTAGAATACCAAAGAATTTTGCGTTACATTTGCTAATTTGGGTTTTAGAAAAGAATTATTTTATGTATGATCAGCAATATTATCATCAATGCTTTGGGGTACCAATGGGTGCAACTGTTACACCCTCGGTAGCGGCATTGTATATGTCTCATTTTGAAGATACTTATTTGTACGGTTCAACAGGATTCAGTCACATTTCTTTCTGGAAACATTTTCTGGACGATATATTTTTCGTCTGGACAGGCTCCTTAGTTGAATTGCAACAGTTTTTAATCTGGATAAATACATTACATGCTCATATGCGATTCGAAACTAAGTTTCATTTTTCTCGCATTGAATTTTTGGACATGTTATTATATAAAGAGCGACAACATATACTGTCCACTTTATATAGGAAACCAGTACAATGTAACACTTTGCTGCGATTCACTAGTTATCATCCTGGCCCCCTACGGAGAGCACTACCGGTGGGGCAATTTTTGCACATCCGCAGATTGTGCTCAACAATAGCGGAATTCTGGAAGCATGCGGGAGATTTAAAGTCATGGTTGTTTGCACGTGGATATCCTTCACAGTTGATAAATCAGGCATATAAACATGCTTTGCATAGCCACCCTGAGTGGTGGGATAATGAACCGAGGTCTTCTGTCGGGAATGAAGCACGATTTGTGGGAGTGCTTTCTTATATGCCTCACATGTCAGCGGTATCAAAAATTTTGAAATCCCACTGGCATATTCTGACTCTCCATGAATGCTTTTGGCGTCCTCTTATGTTGGCTTATCGCTGGAGTGCAAATATATCGGATTGTGTCGTTCACACCAGTTCTTTATTTCAGACAGCTGATCGAGTGGAAGCTGGACATCGCGCTTGCGGGTCCTGCGATTTTTGTACCACTACTATAGAATGTACTGAATGGAGTGACCCACATTCACGATGCAGATACAGATTAAATTTTGCCACCAACTGTGATTCGTCTTTTGCAGTTTATTTAATAATTTGCCCCGTGATAAAATTTATATTGGTATGACAACACAAGCAGTGAAAAAGTGCCTGCGAGAACATCGCTCTCGTATCACCACCAAAGTACTGGCAGCACCAATGGTACAACACTGCATTCAATACAATCACGAGTTTGGCTAATACTGGATATAGTTAAAAATGGCTAATTTAAAATGGCTAATACTGGATATAGTTCCTCCACTGCCAAGAGGGGGAGACCGACAACGTCAACTTCATTATAAAGAGCAAAGATGGATATATGTGCTACAATCCACCTCTCCTAGCAGTTTAAATACTGAAGTAGAATGGTGGCCTTTACAATAAACTTGAATCATATAGTACGCCTTTCATGATTTCATGTTAACACTTTATTTCCGATGATGTCGTTACGCTGCTAGTGGAGCAGGAAGTTGGGTTAACGCAACTTGATAAAGAGCTGTGGGAGAAACAAGCTTGAAACACAATGATTGTGTCGTGGCACCCAACGGAATGATGGCAGCACTTAACGGCATAGTAATGCCATCTGGGGAGCAGCGGTTGATTGAGTGGAAGCGGTATCTTTGAGTTAAAGACTGTACCTCTGGAAAGTAACAGAATGATACATTGTTTCCACAAATCCTTCCAGAAGAGTATTTGAGTGCTATGCAGTGTTAATGATATAAGTGCACTATGGATTTAGGCACATTAAGTTATATTATGAATGACTTATAGTCAGTTTTATTGAAAATAACTCAAGACTTTGTGGTGGTTGGTTCTGGGGAACACATAACCTCACGCATTTTGACCATTTGGACGTTTTTTGAATATTGATTAAAATGGAGGGCCTGTTGCAAGAGAATGATTATTCACCCTCATGACAGGCGATCCAACAAAGATTTTGGACACATCATGCGAAGAGAGAGATCATTAGAGAAAGACATCATGCTTGGCAAGATAGAAGGTCAATGCAAAAGAGGAAGGCCAGCAATGAGATGGATCGATACAATAACAGCAGCTACGGATACCAGTTTGTCAACAATGAGCCGCTGACTGAAGACCGAACACAATTTAGGATAGCTATCCAGAGGGTCGCCATGAGTCGACTCCGACTCGACGGCACTTAACAACAAAACATTTCTGCCCGGTTTGTCAATGGGGAAATAGAATTGGTGGCTTTATTTGAGGTCTATCTATGTGCCTTAGTTTTTTAAATAATCATGTCCTGGCAATGTCCCAGTTGTTATACTATTTGCTTTTTTAACTGATCTTGCTTTCTTTAATTCTTTTGTGTCAAATATGTCTGCATATATAGTCCAAAGCCATTTCATTGGTCACTATCTTTTAGGAGATATTGGACATTAAGGGGTATGTTTGCTAAATGGCGGTAAGGGAGCAGTCTTTTCCGTGTGTTAACAGCAGCGATAAGGGGTTACCGTGCGGTAAGTGTGCTGGGCATGTCAGAGTCATTCTGGCATTAAGGGGTGCTAATGGACGCTTAGCAGGCAGTAACAGGACATTAAGGTGTGGTAGAGGATACTTAGCAGGCAGTAAAAGGACATGCTGAGTTAAGGTGTCATGCATGCACCCTAATGCAGGAAAGCCTCTGAAATGTTGAAAGGGGGTAGGGAAGCCATTGGAGAAGGTATGGATGCAAGCACAATTGGTAGCTGATGGAGTTGATTCATTTGATGCCTGGCGATATGGAAGTATGTGTGATAAACATGTTTGATCATATAGCAGGCCTGTGCTGTTGACTAGGCGAGATAGGCAGTTGCCTAGTGATCCTAGTCAATGTGGGTGTCGGCAGTGTCATGGGTGGGTGGTTGTGGCAGCAGAGTCAGCAGAGGAGATGCAGCAGCAGGTAGCACTGTGACAGGTGTGCAGTCCTAGATGCTTCTGAAAGCATACACCATGCCAAAAGTTATATTATAGTGTCTGTGAGGTGTGGACATGTATCTAGATGTACTGTCAGTGTGTGGCATGCCATAAGCCAGGGTAGTATCTGGGTGGAGGCAGCATGTTCCTGATGTAGGCAGCAAAGGGAGGATTATCCATGAGTGCTCATGTGGAGCAGTCACAAGAGAGGTATGCATGATATGGTTAACTGCTGCAAATGACCACTTATGGCCATAGTGGATCAACTTACTGATAGTAAGCTGCACCACCATGAATCTCCCTGATGGTCAGATGGTAGCTGCAGGGTTGTACCATGGATCTTCCAAGCAGAGAGTTTCAATTTGTGTGGTGAGTGGATGTATGGGATCATACAGGCTACAAGCATTTGGTGTGTGTGAACCAAAAGTAGCAGTGCCATGGGGTACATGAAACATCATTTGTGCGGGTGGGATTGGTGCCTCAGCCTGTGCAACTGCAAGACAATACACCTGACAGAGTGGCATGATAGAAAGGGACAAGTTTATTTATTTATTTATTTGTGCGCTTTTCTATACCGCCCCTTCCAGAGATCACGGGCAGTTTACAGAGAACATGGTAAACATCAATTACATAGAACATTTTTGAGCACATAATAACTATTTTACAGAGAAAATATTAACTATTCTACATAGATTGAGCACATATTCATTATTTACAGATGGTAGGACAAATATGCACATCGATAATAAATATATTAACTATTTGAACCCATTTGCCCCATATGGGGCAAGTAATGATGGCAGAAGAGTGCAGGGGATGGCTATACAATGAATATTAGGTGTCTGAATGTACGAGATATATTCTTTTTACGTAAAGCTGGAAGCTCACAATGATGGCAAAACAGAAACACATCCATATCAGTTGACCCAGAAATCTGCTCCGTATACATCACTGACCCACTGCAATGTGCTGTGGCAGAGCTACTAAAGCCATGCTCACAGATGTCCATGATGGGGAATGCTATGTTGGGTTACCCAACGTGTGGCCATAATGCATAGAAATCTAGAAGAATGAATGTCTGCAGGCAGGCCAGTACCTAGCCCTGTGCGAGCAGTGCGGCCGCACAGGGCGCCAAAGCTTAAGGGATGCATTTTAGCTGTCTGCTGTTGCCTGCCACCACCACTTTTTCTTCTCTCAGCGGTGGATGGCAACAGAAGACAGCTAAAATGCGCCCCTTAAGCCTTCTCACCGGCATGCTAAGCATGAAGGTGACTTGCACATCGGGCGTGCCTCTTCTCTCCCGCCGTAGGGGGGGAGGGGACGCGTGCCCAATGTGCAAGTCGCACAGGGTGTGATTTACACTTGGTACGGCCCTGTCTGCAGGTCATAGCAGAGCCAGGACTATGCGAGGTGGGCAAGTGCACCCAGGTACAAAATGAACAAGTGGGAATTGGATCTTTGACCATGGAGACATTGCACCAACTAGTAGGCTATACCTCCACACTGCTTTACACAGATGAGTAGAGCCTGTAGATCTCTGATCAAACTGTTTGCTGTCTATTGTAATGTAGAAGGTCCCTCTGATCCCGTAGAGATAAGTGAAACAGAAGAATTGGCTTCAGTAGCTGACAGGCAGCTAAAGCACATGGCTCATGGTTGCCAGGGAAACCACAAGCAGAATGAGTCACGAGAGAGGAAAACACGCCCCTGCTGCAGTTTATCCCCACAGTCAGGAGTTGAGGCAAAACACCTGGTCGGGGGAAGGGCTAAGTTAAACCCTAGAAAGCAGGGATATAAGAAATGCTCATTAGAGAGAAAGTAAGAGCCAGCGCGGGAGAGAGAGAGCGAGAGAGAGAGCCGGAATTGGAATCAGAGTCAGAGCCAGAATCAGAGCCAGAGCCGGAGCAAGGGCCAGAGCCAGATTCAGAACAGAAACGAGAATTTGAAGCAGAGAAGGAGCTGTATTGGAGTGAGAACTCAGAGGAGCTGAAGTTGGGAGAGGACTCTCTGAGGTATAAGTCTGAGAGGGAAACCAGCAAGAGAAACAATTGGAGAACCAGTGCCAAGAAGCCAGGTAGAAACAGCCCAGGTTTGGTGCCGTGTCTGAAAGGCAGCCAAAGGGAAAGAATACCGGGAAGGCTACTTTGGGCGCACTCACAAACTCCAAGGTTTGGAACCTTAGCTGACCCTGCAGTACTGAGAAGTTCTCCTGTATGAAAGCCAAAAGGTAGGCTGAGTAATTGGCTCAGAGATAAAACTGCTTTTAAGAATTTATCTTATGCTAACCCAGAAGAGTGAGACTCTCTTCCTGCTAAATCCAGTATAAATGGTAATTCTCAACCGTATCTGTTAGAGTGCTGTAAGGAGAAGCCTCGAGAAGAGAAACTGGGTGTGTGCTTAGAAATGCCATGTAACAAGTTTCAAACTTACCCAGCTGATAGCCAGTATGAAGCAATGGAGACAGAACCGGTTGTAGAAAATATAGTAGAAGAACAAATGGATTGTACACTGTCTATTACCGATGATACAATTTCATTGTGCTAAAGCCAGGCTGTTCAGAGAGCTGTATGAATCAGCAGAGAGAAAGCACAAACGTTTTTGGTCTGAGAAGTGTTTGTTTAACTTTGAGTGCTGTGAAGCAAATGCACATGCTGAAGTAAAAAGATATTTTTGTTAGTTCTTGTATTGTTTTTCCTGCCAGAGATGTATGGCTATTTGTCCTGAATTTCCTTTGTTTTGAATCCGCCCGGAGGGGAAATAAAATCCTGTCATTTTTGCCTGAAACCATTCGTTCACAACTGCTCCTTATTTGGATGGTAAAAGTGGTACTACAACTCCCATGAGGCAGTGCATGCTCAAAGCCCTGCCATGCTGTCTGAATAAGGGATCCCAGGCAGCTTAACCCTATATGCCTAGGCTGTGGGGTGGCTACTGGTGACACTATGCAGGTATAGTTGGACCCTCCACTACCCATGAGGCACTGCACATGCAAAACAGTGGTCTGCTGCTGAAAAAACAATGGAGAAGGCACTGATCCAGCATATCAGCTCATTAAGACACACTGACTGCCTAAGCTACATGCACATAACAACAGCAAGCCATGCTGCAGAGTGGTTTCAGCTGTCACCCTGAGGGTGAGTAGAGGTGCCCAGCACCTGGTCCACTGAACCTATGCTGTTAGAGATGGTCTCTGCTTCTGCTCCATATCACTGCTAGTGTGTGGCAGATATTGTCTACAGTGTGTTATGCTTTTCTCCTTGGTTCCTGCATGCTGTAGCAATGGTGACAGCAACAGCTTGGCCCTGTGTTCTGCCCATGTTGAACACTGACCCTCTGATAACAGTGTAGGCTAGTGACTAGTGTTAATATACTGCTGCTATGGACAGCCACTGCAGTGGGGGTGTATAGGCTGGTGTGGGGCTACAGCTACTGTCCTGCCATGAAGCACTGCTGCCCCAACCATTGAGGACTAACAACTGACTACAGCACAGGCAGTAAGTCTGCCCCTGCTGCCCTTCACTGGGCTGTGTCAGCTAAGCACAAACCAACTACAGTTGGTCTGCTAGTCAGCACACACAGCATGTGTGTAGTGCGACCACAAGAATCCTGCCTTGGGATACTCAACATTGACAGCCAGCCATTTGCTTAGTGATTGGCAACCCCAAGCAGAGAATGCATCCACATCAGTGGAGCCAGACATTATAATAGCTCTATGTGGCTACATAGCCGTGCCATGGTCACCTTTTGGTCATAGTGAGAGTTCCATCTCAGCATGTCATGCAATGGCCACCCAGGCAATGCAGGTGGCAGACGGGCACAATAGCATTTCAGCCAGTGACCCTACCATTGTGGCAGACACATCCAGGTCAATTTGCACTGTTTCAGGCAATACCCATAATTCTCTGCCTCACCTTATTCACATTTTCCAAACAGGCTGGGAAAAACTCAGACAATGTGAGCCAAAGTGCAGTGCAGAAAGTCACAGGACAAAGGGGAGCCATACAAACACACATACATACACATACACTCTCATTGGCACACTGAGCAAAAGTGGAGATGGTTGGCATTCCTGCTTGACACTCCTGTCTTAACGTCAGCTCAAGGATTGATAACGTGTGCTCTGTTTGCATATGATACATTACCATGTGCTATTAGCCTCCAACCAGCTGTGGATGGTGGAGCCTGTCAGTGCTGCTAGTGGGTGCTTCCACCCTTGCTGGCCATCTCCTTGGGAGCTGCACATGCTGGAGCTGTACTTACACTGTCACAGGAATATGCAATACAGAAACCCCAACAGGGACACAAA
The DNA here is from genome assembly GCA_033557465.1 of Ichthyophis bannanicus. Classification (NCBI taxonomy): domain Eukaryota; kingdom Metazoa; phylum Chordata; class Amphibia; order Gymnophiona; family Ichthyophiidae; genus Ichthyophis; species Ichthyophis bannanicus. The sequence goes on from CM066035.1 coordinate 639,718,264, forward strand.
CCTGTGACCCTCCACACGTATACACACCAGTGCTGCCATATGGCAATAATAGCTACGTTTGCTTACATGCTTCCGTTCAGCTGACCTTTGGCACATGCTGCAATGCACATGGTGCACATGACTAGGACAAAGCTTCTGTTTGCTTCAAGCTGGTGCCATTTCCCACGCCACCATTAACACCCCACCATGCAGACTTGCCCATGCACTGTTAGTGGTGGTGGTTGCAGTCCCAGCATGTTAAACATGCGGGTTTGGCAGGCACTTGTGCACAAGGTCTGTATGGGGAGGGGGGGGGAGACAGGGGCACATATGGACAGCCACGCTACCGCCCCCCTCCCACCAGTTGCCCATGCAGGGGTCCCATCACTGCCTGCCACCGATACATCTCGGGGGGGAGGATGGCAGCCACTCCTGTAGTATTTCCCTGGGCACCTACATTTTCCAGCTACCTGGAAGCTACAGCATCTGGCACTATCGGCCTCTTCCCCCACAGCTGGGTTCTGTGGCAGCAGGGGGAAGGCAGCCTGGATCTCTACCTGGGGTGCCAGGACCCTTGGACCACCCCATGTGGTGCATTGCCTTTCTCCAGCAGTAGCAGGACTGTGTGCTGCCACTGTCACTGTGGGATCATGACAAACATCACAGATGGTTCTGCGGATGGCAGAATACCCCTTTGTGAAAAGGCTAAAAAGGTTGAGACACATCAATCTGGGGAGAGACAGCTGAGGGAAGATGTAATAGAGGTCTATAGATTATTGACCGGAGTGGAACAGGTAAACATAGGTCACTTTTTTATGCCATCAGACTGTGAACAGACTAGGGGACCTGCAATGCGGCTACAGTGTAACCCATTTGGATCTTCTAGATGAAAATATTTTTTCAGTCAATGCGTAATCAAACCCTGCAATCCATTACTGGAGGATGTGGTAAAAGCTGTCAGTGTAGCTGGGTTTAAAAACGTTTGGATAGGTTCCTGGGTAACAGTCCATAAACCACTGCTAAACAGAATCCGAGCTATGCATTGCTTGCCCCATTACAGTTATTGGGGATCCTGTGTGTCTTTTAGGGGAACTGATAGGTATATGTGATCTAGATTGGCCACTGCTGGACATAGGATACTGGGTATGATGGATTTTGGTCTGACACAGTTTGGCATATTTTGTTGTCTTATGTTCCTATGTGCCATCTAGGCAGCTGCCTGGTCCCTCCCTGTGCACCAGCAGCCCCCACTGCATGACCCATGTGCCACCTCCTTTGCCCCCATTTGCACCATCAACATAGCGCCCTTTCATACTTGGGCACTATGCTATTGCTGCTAATGGAGCACTACTATCACTCTTCTGAGCTCACTTCTCTGTACATCACATTGCAGACGCAAAAAGGCTCTCTCTCCTCAAAAAACACCCTTTCCGCCAGGTTTTGAATTGCATTAGGGTTCCTGCCATTAAGGTGTCTGCATTAAGGGAGAAAGTCTTGTTCCCACCCACTCCCTGCCCATTGACCCCCCACTCTCCGTCCCACGCACACCTTCTCCCTGCCCACAGGGCGCTTTCCACTGCTGGTTCTGTTAGCATCCTAAACTGCCTTTTTGCACGTGGTAAGTGTGCTAATGGCACACTTGCTCCTTTACCGCCGTTTAATAAACACACCCCTAAGGGTCTGAGCTGTAAGGGTGCCAGTAATGTTGACCACAACGGTATTTGCTTTTCTGAATGGATTCAGATTTAATTATCTGTCTTTCCAAATCCATGCCCAAGCTTGTTTACATTTAGATATGATAAGTATTTTCCTACCCAAGAGGAGTTACAGTATAAGTTATTAAATGTTGTGCCTAAGGAAACAGATAGTAAGATACATACTTAAGATCACAAGAAAAATGAGTGGGAGAAGCAGGATTTGAATCCTGAGTTCACTGCTTCATAAGCCACTGCTCTATCTCCTAGACTACTCTTCTAGTCCTTTCTAGCATAATATATGCCCAGGATAAAACAGCACTTGAATTGCAATATTTAATCATTTTATAGTGACTTATGTACTGTAGCTCTCCATAAATCATGCATCAACACATCTCAATGAATGTACTTACAATATATTTGAGGATACATCTGAACAAAGTAAGTGTTTATGTGCAAAATGCATGCATGCAATTCATTCTCCTATATGTGTGCTTGTATATTTGTATGCATGCTCGACAAATGTAGTTTACAGCGGGGTTACTTAACCCTTGAGGACACAGAGTTTGATCCTGTGTATAGAGTGGAAAAATGCAGGCTATCTTGAAAGCAGGCAATGGAGATCAAATAGAAGCATATCCAAAATCCCTTTAACTGTGCAGCCCCTTTCAGTTTCCGGTGACTGTCATTATAAGCATGTGTATATTTATGGGTGCCAAACATAATAAAGCCTATTCCTGGTCAGGTCAGCTATCACTGCCTAGGTTTGCTGTGGTTTGATTGACTTCAGGAAAGTGAATTGAATCAGGGAGCAGTGAATCACTCAGTCAGAGGGCTCACCCACCAGGCTTTCAAGTGATGTGCTAAGAAAGCTCGGCTTCTTTGTAATTCAGAAAATATAAATTGCCCTACATTGTATTAACCTGCTTTATTTTGCCTCCTCCTGGATGCTTTCTGATAAAAGCTTTGTAGTTAGGAAGTTACGTCTTAGGTATCTTTCCTCTGTTTTCACAGTGAGACTGTATTTTTCTTTTGTTTCTCTAAACAGAGTGGAAGATAACTAGGGATTGGGTATAAGGAGGTGAATGGTTGCCAAGCAAGATTTTTAGGAATGGATTTTCTCTTGACTTAAAGCTGAAAGGACAGTGTAAATACACGAGCACACATGCATGTTTATGTGTGCCTATGTTTGCTTATCTTCCGCAAAATTCTTCAGCAGCATAAATGCTCACATATGCTTCCCTTGTTATTATGTTTCATGCAGGCAAACAAATAGTTGGGCTAGCTCAGGGTATATTTGATTTTCTTAGATTAGTGGGGGTTAGAGGCCAAAGCGATAGCCTGCATCATGCAGAGATCTGTCACCACATATTATAATTACCAGTCTTCCAGTTTAGATCTTCTAAGCCAAAGACTGTGGCATGATAATGAAGGTCAATATAGTTGTCTAACCTGAGATAAATGAATTATTACTATAAAAAAATATGAAAAATAAGATTTTGTGGAAGGGGGTGGTTTATAACTTTCTTTTAACTGTATATTTCCAGTATGCTGTTTTTAACAAATCCTACCAGAACTCAGAAGCTATTGACAAAAAAAGAGACATTCCATTACCTGAAACTGCAGGATTAGCGCACAGGGGGTGCGAGGTAGGGTGGGATCTCTATGCTAAAGTATGATAATCACTGGACACTTACTGCGAGAAACCGTTAAGGATTTGCTCAGCCAAAAAAATTTAAATTTGTTTTTGTAATTTTCGGAAATGTTCTTGATTTCCTGAATTTTTTTCACTTTGCTTCACGCATTTTATTTAATAAGAATGTTTTAACGCACACAACTTGATGGTATGTGTGCTAATTCATTGGTTAATATGTGTTAAAATCAGTTTTGCATGCACAAAACATTTTAAAGCTTACTATTGAACCAAACGTGCACTAATGAAGAAACATCTCTAGAAATCACCTCTCTATATTGCAGGCACTAAAATAAGGGGCACGCTTATGAAACATTTTAACGCATATTAATGAAATTAACGCATGTTCAGTGCCCGCAGCCCTTTTATTTCTATGAGCATAGTGACACTTAGGGGCTTGTTTACAAAGCCGCGGTAGCGGTTCGCGGGCGTTATCGGCGCCGCGGCCCCATTGAAATCAATGGGGTCGCGGCTCCGATAATGATCGCGAACCGCTACCGCAGCTTTGTAAACAAGCCCCTTAGTGCATGTTAACTTTATCAATGCAGGTTATCTTTTAGTAAACACGCCCCTACGTTTAACTCCTAACAGAATTATTTTAGGAGGCGATTGAAAGCTTTTGGGTCTATATTCAGCTGCAAAGTCAGCACATTTTAAACAGCTACGGCAGTTAAATAAAGTCTGCATATTCAGCTCTACTATCCAGAAAATACATAATTTTAGGCATTAACAACATATATAAATGTTGCTATTTTAGTCATTTATAGGCATAGGCAGCCATAGACATGCTTCAATGACCTCTTATAACATTTTGGCCAGCGTAAACATATGCAAATCATTATGTGTGTACTTGCAAAAAGTAGGCATGGACATTTACAGCAGCTATAGGGCTGGTGTAAGTGATGGCACCTCAATTTAAGGTGTTCTCTAACATGCTCGCTAGTATTTTATAAAGTCGAGTAGGCTCCCTGCTTAACTTTATAAAATAGGGATAACACAGGCATGTGAAAATGCATGTTAACTAGGCATGACTTTATAAAGTTACCCTCATGGTCGCTCAGTGCTGGCAATTATCCTGATAGCAGTGATATTCAGTTCACCAGCTGGATAACTTAAGACAGTTTTTCGGCTCTCTGCTTTGGGCCTTTCTCCCATGATTTCTCAGGCAGCCTACTCCAGTCCTTCCTCTGCTTCCTAACCCGAATGGAGTAGTGGCACTGCGCGGAGCTAAGCACAGCAGCAACGGCTGCGGCCGCGGCCGCAACCATGGCTAATGGCTGTAAGCTCTTTGAAGTGGAGGCAAAATGCATCTGCTATAGATCTCCAGCTCCTTGCTCCAAATCGTCATCTTTACCCTCCGTAAGTGGAAGTGCACACGATGATGGCAGGAAGAGCTGAAGGTGGCAACGGTAGGAAAAACAGTAGTTGGGGAGGGGCTGGAAGTGGTGCTGGTGGTGGCAGTAGCAGAATCGATTCAATCAAGAGCATAATGCACATGGTAGTCAGCAGGCAGAGGCCCTACAACTTCTGGCCACCTGCTGATTGTTAAAGCTGCATTGACTTGAGTAAGGTGAGGGTTTATTTTATTTTATTTTACAATATTTATCTCACCCCTTTCCAGAAGTAGTTCAAGGCAAGTTCCAATCAAGTACAGTAGGCATTTCCCTGTCCCCGGAAGGCTTGCAATCAAAGTTTATACCAGAAGCAATGGAAAGTTGAGAGGACTTCAGCCACTGTGTCTACAGCAGCGAATGGGCTGGACTCAAAACCTTTGGTGAGGCTGTGCTGTGGCCTCTATGGCCCAGCCCTTTTTGATGCTTATGTTCAGCAACGCGATCCAGATAATGATTTTGAAAATTGCCAGACAGACCCATCCAGCGCATTTATCTGGATATCAGGGCTGGTATCCGGAAAAGTGTTTTTCCAATATTGAGCCCTTTCTTTTTGAAAAAGCTTTTTATGAAGAAGGATGATAAAATCAACCATTTTGCTAATATTATGAACAATCTGCTTTGACTGAGACTACTGGATCATTGTAATGTTGTTAATAAAACTTTAAGTTGTATTAAGGGGTCCTTTTACTAAAGCCTGCTAAGTGGTTAATGCACATTTTAGCAGGCAGTAATGGACCATGGTAATTGTTACCACACAGGCATGACAGCTACAGCCACTACAATGAGTGCTAATTGCTCATTGTGTGAAGGGCCAGGGAACTGACAGGGTATGGGCAGAGTGTGGGCATGGAGGGCACATTCCAGTTAGCATGGCAGTACATATCACATGCTGTGGATGTGGAAATTAGCATGGCTGTACCTAGTGATAGCTCTATGGGTGGCATTAGGTGCACTTGCACTACACATTAGGATACATGTCCATGCGGTAACTGCAGGGAACATGCTGCCCACACCCCCGATAGTTAATGCACAAGCTTTGGGCCCGATTCAGATTGGGGCGCATTCAGCCCGTCCGGGTGTCCAAAAGCTGGACGGGTCGGATTTGCACCAGATTCTGCACCTGCGGGAGTTAGACGTTCCCGCAGGAGCTGAATCAAGTGCAAAGGGCCTGGGCAGGTAGGATGTGCCCCAATTCTGTGCCACTGCACATCCAGCTCCGTACCCGTACAACCCTCACAATGCTTCTGCATGGAGCCCCAGTGCCATGGCGTCCCATCACCATGGCACCGGGACACCATGCAGGAGCTCCAATTCCCCACAGAAGTTCGACAAAGCAGTTCTCCACCACCCGACCCCTGAAGAGGCCTGCCAAGGCTGGGGTTGGGCTGCGGGGAAACTTCTGCTGCCGCTTACCTGGGTTAGGGGGTCCTCCACTGTCACTCTGCACCCTCAGGGGCTCTTATTCCACCTCTGAGGTGGAATATGTCCCCCGTCTAACTCTTCAATCCCGGACGTACAAGGTCATGACCGGAATCGGCCCTGTATGTCCAGGGTCACGGCCCGCTTCCGCCCCGTCCATGCTCCTCCTCCAGCCCTCCCTCTCCCGCCCCCTCCAGAGCTCCCCACAAAATGCCGCTGTACGTGCAGGGAGCCTAGAGATGAGCATTCGCTCCCTGCGAATATCAGGGGTTGGACGTCCAAACCAGACATCCACCCCTGCTATTTGCAGTTCAGAATAACCTCCTTTATACTTCACACATTAGTTTTGTGTTAAATTTGCATTAAGTGCAAAATCCTAACAGGCTTTAGAAAAAGGACCCCTAAATTTTAGACAAGTTTTATTTTGTCTAATTGATGTATTTGTTATCTGAAGTTTTGTGTGATATATTGTGTGATGCACAGTATATCATGTATGAAAGAGATTTGCAAGCACTGCCGCCATTGTTTGCAGATCTCTGTCAGGCATATTCATTGTGATTATTTGGAAAAACCGAACTGGCTAGGTGTGCCCCGAGGACTAGGTTGAGAACCTCTGCCTAAGATAGAAGACAGTAGCATTCTGCATATATTTATTTAATATATATTCATAACTCGCTTTTCCAGTCCTCAGTGACTTCCAATAATACACATACAATATATATATTTCATTGTGGTTATCCTGAAAACCTGATCGGCTAGATGTGTCCTGAAGACTGGGTTGAAAAACCCTGGTGTTAAGGACGTACTTTATTTATTCTTGTTTTGTTTCTTTTGCTTTCAAAGCAAAAGAAAAATCTATGAAATTTCTTTTTTTGTTGTTTCATTTTGTTTTCAATAAAAACAGCTACCTAGCTTGGCCTCCCTGAAAAAAAAAAGTGCCAAAGATATCCAAACGCCCCACCTCTTCCTTGTGCCTGACTCCATATTCCATCCATCCCTAATTCTATCTTATCCTTCCCTACCCCCCCCCCCCTCATCTTTGGGTTCTTTGATGTCCAAATGAGCAGGAATGATCCCCAGTCATCCATGCCCTACTCTGGCCCTTTTTATACATATGGCTTCATTAAAAATGAATACAACCATATTATAATTAATGCAGCAGCGTTTACAGGTTTAATACCACATTTGGGTCTTTAGTGCATCAACATTAGCTAACGCATGCATTAAAAATATTTTAAAATATACATTCGCATCAGCACCATTTAGTAGGATTGTGATGTGATGTTTTAATGACATGGAAAGCACATTGAAGGGCTAGGTTTACTAAAATGCTCTACAATTAGCATGCACTAATTCTGTTAATGTGTGTTGTTATTAAATAAGACCCATGGCATAAAATAGACCCCAGGGGTGGCTCAAAGCAATTTGCTGCCTGAGGTGAGAGATGAGCTGGTGCCTCCCTCCTTCACTCAACACCGGTCAGGTGCTTGACCCAAGAAAAAAAGAAAGCAACACAATTCCGTGCTATATAATTTTTCTCAAAAATGGTGCATGCTGTTTATATGCAGCAAAAATTATAACAGTTTAATTATGCAGCCTGGGAATCTAATATAAAATATATGAACTCCCAACACTGTACACTGCAGCAGCACAATGTTAAATGTAAATATATATTCTGCAAAAAAACAAAGAAAAATAAGAACTGCAGCACAGGGTTTAACACCAAAATAAAATTTATTATAACCAATTTTATTTTGGTTTTGCTGAGCCAGTGAAAATTACTGTGGTATTGAGAGCAGATTTTGCTCGTCCCCCTACAAGTGTTGCTGCCATGAAATGAGCACTTTTCTTCACATTATTCATGGCCAGAAGCAGGTATAGGCATGGGCGCATCAGCAGTCAGGGCCAGACGTGCTCGGTCCTTTCTGAAATCATACAGCAACACGCATTTTTGTAATGTTGTTCAGTTCCTCCTATTTTCAGCTGTCTCTTCATCCTCCTCTGCCTTATTATCCCTCCCACCCATCCCACAGCCTACCCACCCTTTGGCAAACATTATCCTGTGTCCATTACCTTTATTATTCACAAGTGCACCCTATCCTTCATATATTTCTTCTGACTTCTGCTCTCCTCTTCATCTCTCATTTACGGCTCCACCTCACTTTCTCTTCCTATTGTTAACACTCCCTAATCTTCTCCCCTCATACCAATAACTTCAAGTCCCCCTTCCTTATTATTCCCCCTTTACCATCCTCACTTCTCCCACCATCTCCTCATCTCCCCTGTCATCCACTCTGGAGCGTCACCATTTTCATCCTCTCTTTCAGCCATCTCCTCTTTCTCTGAAACAACCTCACCCTCATTACTTCCATGCTGTATCCTCTCTACCCCACACTCTTCTACTCCTTCTCGTTCTCAAGAGATCGATCTCAACCCTAACCCTTCCTAGACATTTGACATACTGCCAGGACAGATCCTCACAAAACTGCTCAAATCTTATTCATATAATCTCCTTCCCCCCTCCTCTCCCCCTTTCTCATGTGCATCTCTCATCTCTAATGCTCTCTATCTTCTTGCTCTGAGACCTGGCTCCTCTCAGAAGAATCAGCTTCAATCGCTGCCATCTGTCATGGCGGCTATCAGTTCTCCCACATGCCTCATCCCATTGGCTGTGGTGGTGTTGGGCGTCTACTCTCTCTTTCCTGCCAATTTCAACCTCCCCTGCTGTCTCATTCTCACTTCTTTCCCTCCTTTGAAGTCCACTGCATCCACTTTTTTATTCCACTATTGTAGCAGCGAAGTGCACGCAATGAATAAAACCAGGAGTCAGCTGCAGGATCCAAGCCAATTTATTGTGCACAAGGCTCAGACAGGAAAGCATCCAAAAGTGACTGAGCAATGGAGAACAGAAACAAATTCCTTATATACAATTTTCACAGTTTGATACAGGCAAACTTTCTATTGGTCCCAACGCCCCCTGCACCTATCCAATCGGGGACCCTCTCTGGGTCTAGCACCCTGTTCCCCCTTCTCAGGCTATTCTAACAAAGGCACAATTTTAGACATAGATACATTTCTACTGCAAGGTCATTTCTAGCTCAGAGAATGTGAGAATGCAGAACACTGGAACATATCTATCATCAGCATGGAAGAATTTAATAAAGGATTCATACAAACTTATCAAAAGCAGTTCAAAGCAGTTTAAGGCAGATTCTCAGACTTTCACTGACTTTGGTCTTTCTCAGCACTACTAGTCTCAGGTGGGGGTAGGGGCTCAGGCCTAGCTTACAGGCCTCCCATACGTTCACAGGCTATTGTAGGCCTTAGCCTGCCACACTATCTCTCCGGTTAGCTGTTATTTATCAACCTCCTGAGAAGTCCACCTCTACCTTTCTCACTGACTGACTCATAGCTTTCCTTCTTTCTGGATTCATCTTCCCCCTCTCTTATTCTCGGGGATTTTAACATTGATGTTGATAACCTCTCTGACCCTTATGCTTTAAAGCTCCCTTACCGCATCATTCAACCTCCAGCTTTGCTCTTCAGTCACTGCCTTGACCTTGTCTTCTTCTCTAATTGCTTACTGTAACCAGGGGTTAAAAATAATTAAATTTACCTGGATGGGGGTTTGCAGCTGCCCAAACAGCTGGTTGGTGTCTTGAGCCTGCTCTGCAGCCTGATTGCAGGCAGCAGCTTATTTAAAGAAAAAAAATGTACCATGCTGAGAAGCCAAGAAGAAACTAGCCAATAAGGAGCTATGATTGATGTAAACAGGAAGAAGCTAGCCAATGGAGAGCCAGGATTGAGGTAAAGATAACTGGCCAATAGGGTGCCAGATATACTAGGACGTATGAGATTGGCCAGGCTAGAGCTGTTGGATAGATTTAAGCTGGCCAATGAAAAATCAGAGGTGATGTAAAAGTTAGATTGGCCAATAAGAGGCCAGAATTGAGATAGAACAGTGAGGCTGGGAAGTGGGAGACTTAATATCATTGTAGAGAGATGAACTTGTCTTAAAGGGACAGTGCAGCCCTGGTTTTAATATTGAAAAATCAGCAATTTTAAAGTTAAAATTTGAAAGTTGTATATGAATTTAATGGTCTGGAAGGTATGGGGGAAACCCAGGGACTGAAGAAAAATGAATTTTTTAGAGTTTTTATGCTGTTTTAAGTCAAAATGCAACTTATTGTGAAAAGTGTCTTATTTGACAGTTGGAAAACATAAAAAGTGCATAATAGATGTGCACAACTACTATAAATGTATTTTATATAAAATATGTCATAATAAATGTTTTGTGGATCTAAAATACCAGATTTTATGAAAAAGAAATTCCCGTCAAAGAGTGAAGAGAAGTAATTTACATTGGATACTTTGTTGCAACCTGGTCAGTTGTAACTGTCAAAGAGGACTTACATAGGTAAACTAAAATGCTTATATTAGCTTGACAGGAGTGCAGATGAAAAGAGAAAAAGTAAAGAGGAAAATGGCTCAAGAGGATTTAGTGGGGAAAATAAGGTTTTTATTCATATTAGAATGGAACTCTGGAATGGAAGATACACAGACTGGAACAATTTTAGTGACGTCGATTTTTTTGTTAGTTGGTGAATGTTGATGAGAGAAGGTGGAAGTGTATGATGAAAGCTGTATACTAGAAGCTTCTAGTTGAATGTTTCTAGAGGAATTTGGGGGTTTATATGAGGGATTGATATGAGATTGGATAGGAAAACAAGGAGTTTGAATGAATTTTATTTTTTTAAATAAAATCCGACTGACTAGGAAAATATTGTAGCAGCAGAGCGCAGACAAACCAATAATACCAGGAGTCTGTTCAGAAGGTCCAAATCATTTATTTGTGCACAAGTCTCAAGCAGAATCAAATTCAAAATGGCTGAGCGATGTTCTCTGGTAATACATCAACTTTTATAGACGTTTGCTCCATTCTAGGTATAGAAAAACATTTCATTGGTCCCGGTAACCTCCCGTACCTCCTCTATTGGTCCCGGTACTGATATGATTATCCAATTATGTTCTTGGAGTGGGCTCAGCACCTGCTCACCCCCCTTCTAGTCCCAATTACAATGGCCAGTTCACCAACTTGTTACTTTCCTACTTCCAAGGCCATTGGGCTAGTTAGTGCGTGCAGGGAAGCAGGGCTCTGTAACCTTTCTGTCAGCAATTTTAATTAAATCCCTTACAGCTGTATTTTCTTATCAGGGGCATTCAAACATATTTTCCTGTATTTTTCCAACTTTCAGTTCTGCTTGTCTAAGCTAATTCAATACTTTTACTGAGTTCTAATTCTACAATAGCAGCATATTGGGGGATGTGCAATTCCTTTTAGCCTCTCCACAGACTTCATTTACAGGTCAAGCTAGTTAGGCCTGCTTGCTTATGTCAGACATTGTGGATCACAGGCCTTCACCTGCCACAATATCATATAGGATGCAGTAACTGAGGTCAGGTAGGTTCTACCCCAGAGAAATAAAGTCCTTAAAGGGATCTAAACTAATTTGGGAAAGACTCCTATCTTGTATTTTTTTTATTTTATTTGGTTTAGTGAGGGTCAGTTCAGGAAAACTCCTGTAATCAGAAATCCTGGTATAAAAAATAATTTTGGACCTCTAATCTGAAGACATTAAGGGGTAGATTCCGGTTTGCATTTAGGGGGGGGATGGATGTCCAGTTAGGACGTCCATTCCCGCTAAATGCTAGGGTTTCAGACCAGATGACAGAGCTCCCCGCACATACAGGCAGGTTGTACTGGGAGTTCTGTTCGTGGGTGGGAGGAGGTGGGCTGGAGGAGGAGCGAGGTCAGGGAGTAGGCGGGAACCTGACTCAGGGCGTACTGGGCCAATTCAGAGGTCAGCCCTGTTTGTCCGGGATGGCCATTTGCACAGGGTACTTATTCTACCTCGGAGATGGAATAAATCCCCCTAGATGGTGCAGGACAATGACACTGGGGCAAGCAAAGCGAGGTGATGGGGTTCCCTGCAGTCTGACCCTGGCCACGACGGCCTGATTGGGGATCGTGGCTGCTGTGGATCGCGACCCCTGCATGCCGCCATGGCACTGCAGCTCCATGGAGCCTGGTTGGACTAGCTGGGAATGTGCTGGGATGTCCAGGGTGCCTACATCGGGGCACGTCCTGGATATCTCGGCCTTATACCATGATTCTGCTCCCACGGGGCCATCTAGCCCCTGCAGGAGCACAATTGGGTGCATCCTCGGGCCGTCCGGATGTCTGGACAGCCTGAGGACGCACATCTCTGAATTGGCCTCAAAATAAATATTTTTTAGGGAAACATATCTGTAGAAGTATGACTGGGTAGGTGCATGAAAAGATGAATGGAAGTTTGATGAGCGTGAGTTGCAGAAAAGAGTGAGTGGTCTGAAAGTGAATTGAGAGTGAATTGAGTGTGACGGGGTTTTTTTCTGGCTAGCCTGTTATCCCTGACTATAGGGATAATATACATGTTTTAGGATACAATTTTTTGGAGGTGGTTAAAAGATAGGTTAGGGTAGTTAGAGTAAGGGTGGGAATAGGAACAAGTTCTTTATCAACATCTGGCTCCAGTAGAGAAGACTCTGCACTCTGGATTTCTGCTGCAGAGAATTCCTATGGCAAAGTTCTGGTAATGAAGCTCCTCAAGCACGATTAAAGGGCCACAGTGATCTTCTAAAAGACAGTGATAAGTATTTTCTTTTGGTGTGCACATTTTAAAACCATTTTTATATATGAGTTCAAATTCACTTGGACACGTATAAAACAAATTTAAAAATTCTGCTTTTGGGTTAAGTTATATCTTTCCAGATTTATGATAGATATATTGTGAATACTTACCTTTTGCTACTACTTACCTGGGTTTGTTTAACTTTGTAACATCAAGTGCTCCAAAAACTCTAATCCATAATTTTAGGGGGTTTTTTTATATCCCAGTTGTTTTCTTGCTTCTCCTGCTTCATTTTAGAAGGAGGTGAGGGGTAAGAATATTCCTGGGAAATCTAGGTAGTTTTTAGTTCTGAGTGTCACCCACTGAGACTGTTGGATTAATAGTTTGATAAACCCTGACACTGACATAAAATTACATCTTTCTAAGGTAACTTCATAATCCAACAATCACAGGGATCTGGTTTACATTACCCTCAAACATCTGCACCTCAGTTCTTCCCTTATCAGACCATCACCTGCTAAGCTTCACCCTTCATCACCCTCTGTCGCAATTTCACCCATTCTCCTCCAAGCTCTTTAGAAATCTTCATGCTATAGAGCCATTGTCTCTTTTCACTGCTGTCTCATTACCTCTTTCCTTCACTATGTTATCTGAGTCTGTTGATGAAACAGTATTTATTTATTTAAGCAGTTTTCTATACCACCTTATCCTTCAATCAAAGTGGTTTACATTATGTAATCACTACAAACAGGTACTGGATACATTCCTTTTCTCTGAGCACAAATGTGCCAACCCGAGCTACCGATATTCACAAACATCTCTCCTTTTCTCTCTCTCTATACCCTGTCCCTTGGTGCGCTCATCTCCTCCCATAGCTTTCAGTACCATCTTTACGTTGATGACTCTCAGATCTACCTCTACACCTAAAATCTCTCCAGCAATCCAAGCCGGGATCTCTGCCTGCCTATTTGATACTGATGCTTGAATGTCTCACCACTCTTTGAAATTGAGCATGGCCAAAACAGAGCTTCTTTTTTTTTCCCCTAAACCCACCTCACCCCTTCCTCCTTTCTCAATCTCCATGGATAACGCTCTACTCCTCCTTGTTTCCTTGGCTCACAATCTTGGGGTCGTCTTTGACTCCTCCCTCTCCTTATCCTCACATATCCAATTGATAGCTAAAAACTTTTGTTTCTTTCTCTATAACATCAGCAAAATTCACCCATTTCTTTCTGAACACACTTATCCACTCTTTAGTCACCTCCCGTCTAGACCAGGGGTGGGCAACTCCGGTCCTGGAGAGCCGCAGACCAGTCAGGTTTTCATGATGTCCCTAATGAATATTCATGGACCTATTTCCATACAATGGAAGGCAGTGGATTCAAATAGATCTCATGAATATTCATTAGGGACATCATGAAAACCTGACAGGTCTGCGGCTCTCCAGGACCGGACTTGCCAACCCCTGGTCTAGATTATTGCAACCTCTTACTTGCTGGTCTCCCTCTGAATCCTCTCTCTCCCCTTCAATCTGTTCAAAACTCAGCTGTGCAGCTAATCTTCTGCCAGCCTCAACATGCTCATATAACCCCTCTTCTCAAGTCACTTCACTGTCTTCCTATCCATTTCCACATCCAGTTCAAACTTCTCCTGCTGACCTGTAAGTGCATTCATTCTGCTGCTCCTCACTACCTTTCCTCTGCCTACACCCCTCCTCAGGAACTCTGATCTTCTGGCAGATCACTTCTACCTGTGCCCTTCTCTTCTACTGCCAACTCCAGACTTCAATCCTTTCATCTTGCTGCTCCTTATACCAGGAACAAATTACCCGAGTCTGTACATCAAGCGTCATCTCTGGCCCTTTTCAAATCCAGGCTGAAAACTCACCTCTTCAAGGCCACTTTTGGATCCTGATCCATTTAATCTCCTACATGTTTCCTTACCATTCCCCTAGATCAGGGGTGGGCAATTTCAGTCCTGGAGGGCCGCAGACCAGATAGGTTTTCATGATGTCCCTAATGAATATTCATGGACCTATTTCCATACAATGGAAGGCAGTGGATGCAAATAGATCTCATGAATATTGTCATGGGGCTGGAGCCTTGGAAGATGCAGCCTTAGAATAAACCCCTATTTTACATAGAGCTGAGAATGTGCAGAGAGTGCAGTTGCATCGTAATACAGCCAGAGGGGGCAAGAGTAATTCCACAGAGGCTGAAGCAACGTGCTCAGACACTAATTGTATAAGTGGCAATCAGTTGAACCTGGGGCCAAGCCCGGGACGTTCAAACCAAAACTCCCTTTATAAGGAGAAACAGGAAGAGAAGGAGAAGGAGAAAGAGAAGAGGGAAGAGGGAAGGAACCTACAGCACCTGCAGGACGTGCAGGACAAGAGGAACGTGGAACAGGAGAGATTCCACGTAGAGCCAGCCCGGAGGGACAGAGTCCAGAGGAAGTTTACTCAGACGGATAGAGTCCAGAGGAGCATAGCACAGAGGGACGGAGTCCAGAGACAAGCTGCCAGAAGAAACAGTTTATCTGGTAGGAGTGACTCTCCCAGCCCTAGTAACCTTGTTGGATCAGGATTACAAGGAACAAGGAAGAGAGGTTCCTATTATAAAGATACCTTTTCAGAAAACCATAGTGAGTGGGAATCCTTACCAGGTTTTTCTGAATTCCATGAAAGCAAAGCACTGCACAGAAAAGCATATCTCCCAAGAGAAGTACGTCAGAAGGAGAGCTCTAGGTGTGGCAATTCCAGGAAGCCAAGGTATGCTGAATCTTTAATTCTAAAGGAAAGCCTTGCTAATAGAAACCCTGTTAAAGCAGCTATTCCCTATAAGGGGAAGGGAAGCAAAGCAGAGCTTTTTAAGACAATACCTCACAGCTTAACAGGAAAGTTTTACTGGAAGCAAGATAGACCCTGTAAGTTTGTAACAGGGAGTGAAAACTACTATTCAAAGGAAGAAGCCAGTGACGCAGAGTCTATGGAAATTGAATGTGAGAATATTATTCCCATGCCTCAGGAGGAATCCATGGACTGTAATTTCTGTTCTGCAACTAGTATTGAATCCTTGCTAGAACTGTAGATAGAAAAGAACTGTGCAACAGATGGTGAACCTTATAACCGTTTGTTTGTTGAATTGTTTAAATTGCTTTGAACTAAAAGAAGCCTCAGCTAGGACTTGCATTCAACTGTGAAGCCTATAACAGTTATCTGCTTGAATATTGGTGGAACCCCTTTTGATAAAGAAAGGACTGTCTTTATTTTCTACTCGTCTTAGTGAATCGTTGCGTTACAGGGGAAATAAAGCCTTGTTACCCTACACTCTTGGCTTGGATCATTTGTGCTCTCAAGGAGCTAGAACTACAAGGACCAAAATGCACTAGGCCTTTAAAGTCACATCGCTCCTTAAAAATAATAAATGCGCCGGATGCCCTTATAGCCACTGGCCACTGGGGGCACCTGGTGACAATATTCATTATGGGCATCATGAAAACCTGACTGGTCTGTGGCCCTCCAGGACTGGAATTGCCCACCTCTGCCCTAGATGTATTCTTGTCCACTGCTACTGTGTTGTCTGGTTGTCTGTCTTGACTAGATTGTAAGTTCTGATGAGCAGGGACTGTCTTTTACATATGCCTGTACAGCGCTGCGTATGCCTTATAGTGCTATATAAATGATCAGTTGTAGTAGTAGTAATAGAACCACCCAGGTCACTCCTCCAATATGCCCCCATGTGACGTAGGTGTGATTGTGATGGGGATGTCTCTTTACATAAGAACATAAGACATTCCATATTGGGTCAGGCTACAAGTCCAGCAAGCCTCTTTTCAACAATGGCCGATCCAGGTCACATGTACCTATAAGGTTCCCATAAAGTAGATTCCATGCTGCTTATCCCAAGGGTAAGCAGTAGATTTCCCCAGTCCTCTTTAACAATGTTTTTTGGACTTTTCCTCCAAACTTGTCCATACCTCTTAAACCCAGCAACACTAACAACTTTTACTACATCTTTTGGCAACGAATTCCAGAGTTTGATTACGTATTGAATGACAAATTATTTTCTCTCATTAGTCTTAAATGTGCTGCATTGTAGGAGTGGAGGAATGGCTTAATGCTTAGAGCACTGGTTTGGTAACCAAGCAACCAAAGTTCCATTCCCACTTTGTGGCATTGGACCTTGACTCAAAGACACACATTGCATTTTTTTTCTTTGTGCTACATTGTAACTTTATTGTGTGTCCCCTAGTTGTTCTCCATTTTAAAGGAGTAAATTGATAAACGTATACCTGTTCCACTTCACTCATTTTCTAGACCTCCATTATAACTCCCTTCAGCCTCTTTGGACTCTTAACACAACCCTCCTATTTACTACCTTTCTCTCCTTCCCCAGCCTTTAACTAATTCTCCTCTTTCTCATTAACCCCTCCATGTACAACATATCTCTCCTTGTTTCCTCTATCTTACGTCTGCCACCCCCCCCCCCCCATCTAGTACCTCCCCTCCTTTTTCTCACCCATCCCCTTGTATCCAGCATTCCCTCTTTCCCTGCCCAAGTTCAGCCCCAGAGTTAGTTTACGGTGTTGGTGCCATAGATCCACACCCCTCCCCCCCCACAGAAGTTGCACCTTAGGCAACTGCCTATTTTTGCTAGATGGTTGGTCCAGCCTAGTCTCTCCCTATTCCTGACCCAGGCTTTCTAAAATGGGCCCAGGATCATCTTTGTGATTTGCGCATCTGAATGACTGTTTTCAAACATCAAAATCATGAACAGAGCTTCTAAAATGACCCACATATTTTGCATCCAAAGAAACCCTTCTCCCAATAATAAGTACAGAGCAGAACTAGGATATTTCTCCAAAGAACTCAATATACCAAAAATAATTTCTGATTCTGACATCATCTCGGTAACAGCAGTATAAACCCTGGGCATATTATGAAGTGATACAAAACCATTCAGAAAATACTCAGGATCTTTAAGAAAATCTACCATACCACATCAGCATTAGTTTCCAAAACTCACACAAGGAACCTACCCAGAAAAGAGCAGCACTGTAAATATTGTATAAGGCCCTAGAACAGTCATACTCTTTATGCTAACAGAACATATAACCTCAGTCACACATG
Organism: Ichthyophis bannanicus; assembly: GCA_033557465.1. Lineage (NCBI taxonomy): Eukaryota > Metazoa > Chordata > Amphibia > Gymnophiona > Ichthyophiidae > Ichthyophis > Ichthyophis bannanicus. The sequence continues at coordinate 639,736,245 of CM066035.1, forward strand.
CAGAACACAGATAGACCCTCACTAAGTATATAATAAGTGACCACAACCTACAAATAGAAATATGGAGACAAAAATTAAATAGAAACCCCAAGAAACCAGACTCTGCGTGCAGTACAATACTAGGGAAATAGCGTAGGCGGCCATCTACTATGCAAAATATAAAGATTAAACATGTAAGACTGACATATTCCAATCACTAAATTGAAAATAGAATTCTTTTTTCTACCTTTGTTGTCTGGCCATTTTATTCTCTAATTGTATTGATCCCAGTTTCTGGTTTTCACTTTCCTCTGACTTCTATTAATCTGCTTTTGCTTTCTGCTACTTCTCCCCCTTCCTGTCTTTTTCACTTCTTTCCATCCCTGACATTATTTTTTTTCCTTTCGGTTTTCTTTCATATACTTTTCTATCAACTCAGATTTCACGCTTCCTTCTTATCATCCAGTCCTCAATTTTCCTCTTTTTACTGCATCTACCTACCACTTTTCAACACTTAACATATCCCTGCCATTCACCATCTTTCTCTCCTTTCCCAGCCTTTAACTAATTGCCCCTTTTCTTTCTATCACTGCTTGTACAGCATTTCTCTCCTTGTCTCCTTCATCTAATGTCTGCCTCTATCAATTCAGTGCCTTCCCCTTTTTCTCACCCCATCCCCCAGTCCAGTATTCTTTCTTTCTCTCCCTATCCTTGACCCTATGCCCAGCTTCACCTCTCTGTCTATCATATACCCTCATGGCCAGCATTTCTTCTCTCTCCCTGTCCCTCCCATGACCAGATCTTACTCTCTTCCTGTCTTGTCTAGTATCTCCCCTCCATGTTTATTATCTCTATGTTCATTAAAACTTGATACACTGTCCTTCACATTAGCAGCAGGGCAGTTCACAATAAAATCAAATTAAAAGAAAATGGGATAGGAATGGCATATATAACAGGAGAGACTTCAACATTCGCACTTATGAGAGGAGTGAGGACAGATACCAGAGAAGCAGAAAATAGAAAGGTCAGGTAGGGGGTTAAATCAAAGACTTTCTGAAAAAGGAGTGTTTTATTTATTTATTTATTTATTTGAGCTGGGATATTAATTTTTTTTATAGGATGGCTCTAATCTGAGGTCAGGAGGTAGGAGTTTCAAAAAGCTTGGACCAAGAAAGTAAAAAGCAGTGCGGCAAGTGACTTCAAATAAAAAGCAGTGCGGCAAGCAGAGCGGCAGAGACAGCTGGCATGAATGCAGCAGAGAATTTGGTGTAGCGAGTGTGCAATATTGGTATGAAGTGTTCTATGAACCAAGGTAAGAAGTTTATATTGGATGTTACACTGGAAGGGGCAATCTCCCTATGTCCATCTCCCATATCCGGAATACCCCTCCATCCTGCTATGGCCCTGTCCCATGTCCAGCATCCTTCATCTCCCTATACCTCCCATATCCAGCATCTCCTTATATCTGCCTATACCCCTCTGCTCCCTGCTGTCCAGCATCCCCACTCAATCTCCCTACAGTTCACTTCTGTGTCCAGCATCCTTCCTCCAATTCCCTATGGCCTCCTCCCATGTCTAGCATCTCCTCCATCTCCTTATGTCCATCTCCCATGTCTAGCATTCACCATTTTACTAAGGCCTCCTTCTGTGTCCATTATCCTCCCTCCATCTCCCTAAGGCCTCCTTCCATGTTCCACATCCTCTTATATTGCCCTATTCCTTCCATATTAATTATCCCCAATTTCCCTATGACCCCTCCATGTTCATCAACCCCTTCCATCTCTCTATGGTCTCCTCCTATATCCAGCATGTCCCTAGGGTTCTTTCCAATTTTCAGCATCCTCCTCCATCTCCCTATTGCCCTCTCCCATGTCCAGCATCCCTGCTCTGTCTCCCTATGGTCCTTTCCCATGTTCAGCATCCCCCCCCCCACCCATGTTAGTTCTCCTTACTTAAATTAAAAACTCAACAGGTATTTTTCAGTTTAAATTTAAAACCCAACAGAGAGATTTCACTTTAAAATCAAAACCCAGCAGAGAGCTTTCAGTTAAATTTAAAACCCAGGAGAGAGTTTCTAGTTTAAATTTAATACTAAATCAGGACCTGGTATCTGCAAAGATCTTTCAGTTTAAATTTAAAACCCAGCAGAGAGCTGCTAGTTTAAATTTAATACTCAGTCAGGGCCTAGTATTAGGGATGATCCAGGAAACTGCAGACCGGTGAGCCTGACATCAGTACCGGGAAAAATGGTAAAAACCCTTATTAAAAGCAAAATTTCTGAATATGTAGATAGTCGTGGTTTAATGGGGGACAGTCAACATGGCTTCAGCCAGGGAAGGTCTTGTCTTACTATTCTGTTATATTTTTTTGAAGGTGTAAATAAACAGGTAGATAAAGGTGGGTCAGTTGATGTAGTGTATCTGGATTTTCAGAAAGCCTTTAATAAGCTCCCTCATGAGAGACTCTTGGCGAAAGTAAAAAGTCATGGGATAGGAGGCAGTGTACTATTGTGGATCAGGAACTGGTTAAAAGATAGAAAGCAGAGAGTTTGGGCTAGATGGGAAATTTTCCCAATGGAGAAAGGTGAATAGTGGTGTACCTCAGGGATCTGTGCTGGGTCTGCTGCTTTTTAACATATTCGTGAATGACCTGGAAATGGGAATGAGTGAGGTAATCAAATCTGCAGATGTCACAAAATTATTCAAAGTTGTTAAAACCCATGAGGATTGTGAAAAATTGCAAAAGGACCTTGACAAATTGGAATTCTGGGCATCCAAATGGCAGATGAAATTTAATGTGGACAAGTGCAAAGTTATGCACCTAGGAAAGAACAACCCAAACTATGGTTACATGATAAAATGTTCCACATTAGGAACCACAACCCAGGAAAAAGATTTAGGCATCATCGTGAATAACATGTTTAAACCCTCCGCTCAGTGTGCAGCGGTGGCCAAGAAAGCAAATAGAATGCTAGGAATCATAAGGAAAGGAATGGAGAATAAAACATAGGATATTATAATGCCTCTGTATCATTCCATGGTGCGATCGCACCTTGAATAATGTGTGCAATTCAGGTTTCTGTATCTTAAAAAGGATATAGCGTTATTAGAAAAGGAACAGAAATAGTACAGGGGATGGAATGATATCCCTATGAAGAGAACCTAAAAAGCTTAGGGCTGTTCAACCTGGAAAAGAGACGGCTGAGGGGAGATATGATAGAGATCAATAAATTAATAAATGGAGTGGAATGGGTAAACAGAGATCGATTGTTTATGCCATTAAAATTTAGAAAGACTAGGGGACATGCAATGAAGCTACAGTGTAACCTATTTAAGACTTATAAGAGAAAATATTTTTCACTCAACATGTAATTAAACTCTGGAATTCGTTACCGGAGGATGTAGTAAAAGCTGTTAGTGTGGCCGGGTTTAAAAATGGTTTGGCTCCCCATAAAAGGCAGAATTACGTTCAAAAGCATAATTCTGACCTTCAAGATCATAAATAAGCTTGCCCCACCAGCCCTAGCAGAACTCATTCAGATAACCCCCCTGAACAGACCTAGAAGATCCCCTGAGGACAATAAACTAATAGTCCCAAGAGAAACAACCAAGTGCTGCCAGACAACAGTGAACAGGGCTTTCAAATTCTTGGCACCAAAATGCGGGAACAGCCTCCCTCCTAGTATACGGGCCATCACTAATTTAACACAGTTTAGGAAAGCTCTGAAATACCACCTTTTCCTCGAGCATTACACGGATGACAGCACCTCAAATGCCTCATCAGTAAACTAACCACTTCAAACAGACATTCATCCCGCTCTTTCTGTACAGTTGTAAATAGTTACCCCCTTGTTATCTATCCAAATTCTGTTGCCTGTTAATTGTAAACACAAATTGAAAGTTTTGAGATGTGTATTTAACTGGTTCTATGTAAACCGCACTGATGGAAAATAGCGCGGTATGTAAGTGCATGTAATAAATAAATAAATAAATGCTAAAACCTTTATCATTTCCTGTTTCCTGGCAAGGGCATGCACTATTTCATAATAAGGGCTGCTAACTCTGCCTCAGCTGTTCTTCTTGCCTGCTTTACTGTATGCGTCTGTCTCTTTCCAATGCTGTTCTCTGCTGTCCTGTCAGATACCTCCCACTGTCTCTGCCAGCTATCTGTTTGTTCCCGCCCATACCGAAAGTGACACAGCCACATGAAACGTGGCCGCGTACCCTCAAGGTGTCTTCTCCAGAGTAAAGTCATTCCCCTGCGGTGTTCCACGCCACAGGTATGCACTGAAGGAGTGTGCCCAAGGAGCACGAAGCGCTCCTAGGGCGAGCTCCTTGGGGAGAATCCAAGGGCACTTCCACAAAAGCTCATCTGTCAGGCACCCTTTCCCTGGTCACTATGACTCCCTCCACCCAAGCCACTGCCCTAGGTAAGACCACTCCTACAGTGCTCAGTGCTCCCTCACTTACTCTGTGTCTCTTGCTCTGCTTTTTGATGGCCTCCATCCCCGTTCACTGGGGATGGTGCTCAGCTCCCACCACCATGGCTCTCTCAGCCCACTCCACAAGAAATATAGTCAGTCAATCTTATGCCATGCTGGCCACCCACAGCACCCAACCTGATTGGCCACTCTTTTCCTCCCCTAATCCCACTACTGCACCTGGATCTTTTAAATTGTCATTCACTGTGCTCGAAGCCTTTCCCATCCACGATATTGTGTTACAACACTTCCTTGACCTTCTATTCCTCACCAAGACATGGCTCCATGATGGCGAAGAGCTACTACTTAACCGCTGTCTTCCCCCAGAATATTCTGCTTTTGCTACTTCCTACCGGGGATGGACCAGGGGTGGGTAGCAGCTCTTTTCCGTACTTCTCTCCCTCTACCTGGTTATATCCTCCACCGCCTCTCCTTCCTCTCCCTCTGCCCTGCCAGCATTTCCAGTCCCCAGGTCTGATCATTTTTGCCTTCACTTCTCAATTAGTCCTCCTTCCCCCATCCTCCCTTGGATAGTCCCCTCATTCCCCTGTACTCACACATTGCATTATGCCCAACACCCTCCAGCAGTTCCCCCTCTCTGACACACTCTTCATGCCTGATTTTCTATCCCTACCTTCTGATCACCAAGTTCAGGCTCGGAACTCCGCTCTGCTTTCCACCCTTGATATGCTCGCTCCTTATTGCCCTGTTCCTCATCCCCATTAGTCAAATCATCACCCATGGTTTCACCCCGGTCTTCTCTTGCATTGTTCCTACCTCCGTCGTGCCGAGTATCTGTGGCGCAAGCATCCCTTGCCAGATTCCCTAGCCCACTTTTGCCATTGCCACCATTACTATTGTTCCCTCATTCACGCTGCTAAGCAATCCTATTATGTCAACCTTATCTCCTCATCCTCCAATTCCTCCCGTCAACTCTACACTGTCCTTAACATCGTCAGTCCCCCCCCCCCCACTCTTTCTCATCCTCAGCTCCCCCAACTGCTTCTCCAGATCCTGCTCTCTTGGCCTCCTACTTTAGTGATAAAGTGCAAGCTGTCCGTCTAACTTTCCCACCAGTCCCTCTCCCCTTTCTCCCACCACCATTGACTCCCCCCGGAGTGCCCTTCTCTATCTCATCACTGGTCTTCCTTCCGTCCCATAGCACGTGCTGAATTAACCAAGGCTTTCTCCTCCTCCCACAAGACTACCTGTCAGCTTGATCCCATCCCCTCCCATTAGCTCTGCAAATCTTCCCTGGCCCTCCTCCCCCTCCTCCTCAGCATCTTTAACACTAGCCTCTCCTCAGGTTCCTTCCCTTCGCCTTGGAAACATGCACTGATCTGTCCCATTCTTAAAAAAACCCTCGCTGGATCCATCCAACCCTGCACACTGGCGCCCTCTCTCCAATCTCCCTTTCCTTTCCAAATTCTTGGAAAAATTTGTCTTTTCACAGCTTTCCTCTCATCTCGGCAGCACCCTCACTCTCCACCCCCGACAATCAGGTTTTGGTCCAGTAAGAGCACAGAAACCATCTTCCTCTCTTTCCTGAATGAACTTCACATCTCCCATGATCGTGGTCTCATCTCTATAGCTGTCTCACTGGATCGGTCCTCCACCTTCGATCTCGTCTCTGTGCCACACTCTTCACTCGTCTCTGTGATTGGTGGTACTGTCCTCCGTTGGCTCTGCTCCTTTCTTGTTTCTAGGTCCTTCCTTGTCTTATCCGGTTCTACCACCTCGCCAATCACCCCCCTACCCTGTGATGTCCCCTAGGGCTCTGTTTTTGCTCTCCTCCTTTTCAATATCTTTCTGGCTGCCCTAACTCTTGATCCAGCAGCACGGTGTCTCCGCGTATTACTGCACAGTTCACATCATTCTCGTACACCACCCCAGCCCCACAGTTCTTGATATCATCTCTCTCAACCTCCTCTCTCTCCTGCATTAATTCCTGGATGTCTTCTAACTTTCTCCTTCTCAATCTCACAAAGACTCTGGCTATTTGGTTCACGTTCAGTGGCCCCTCCACATCCTTAGCCCCTTCGCTCTCCTTCCTCCCCCCCATTCCTCTGGTCCCTACATTATGTTACCTCAGCATCACTCTAGACTCTGCTCTGTCCTTCCGTGACCATCTGACCTCCATTATACGCCGCTCCTTCTGCTCCCTGTGACTGATCCATGCCATTCGTCCCTTTCTTACTTCATCCCTGACCACACTTTTGCTTTTCCTCATGATGACTCATTTAGATTATTGTAACATTGTCCTTGCCAGACTCCCGCAATATCAGTTACATAGGTTGCAACTTTTACAGAACACTGCAGCCTGCATCGTCACACATGCCTCCCGTTCAGATCATATCACTCCATTACTCATATGCCTTCATTGGCTCCCCACTGCTTTCAGAATTCAGTTGAAGATCCTAACCTTAATCCATAAAGCAATTCATTTTGGCACTCTGCAATACCTCTCCAACCTTGTTCATCTCCCCCCCCCCCCCCCTCAGCACTCACTCTGGCTCATCCTCTCCAACCGTATGCCCCGCCCCTCTCCTTTACAAGTACACCTGGAGTCCACCCGTAATTCCTCTTTCTTGGTCCCAACTATGGAACTCCCTCTCCCTGGACCTCCGACTGGAGCTCTCCTTGACCAAATTCAAATCAATGCTAAAAACTCATCTCTTCTGCTCAGCTTTCGATCTACCTCCCCCCCTCGGCTCTCCCTCACCTCCCCCTTCCTTCGTGTTGACACTCTCTGACCCTCCCCCCCCCCATTGCTCCTTCCTCTTCTTGTCCTGTCCCACTTTCTCTTTCCTATCTAATTATGGCATTCTTTTCCTTTTCCAGCAGTTTTTTGTGGTATTGTAAACCACTCAGATGCTTGAGTTCTGAGCGGTATATTAAAAACCGAAATAAAGATAAAGATATTCCTCAATAGCGCGCGCTACTGCACAGTACTGCATGCTATTGCACAATGGTGTGCACAATTGCCGGGAAACGATACAACACAAAAAAAAAAAAATCTAAACAAAAATGTTTGAACTGCACATCTCTATTGCTCCACTAACCTTTCCAGCAGGTCATAAGTTGAATTCCACCTGGTGCTTAAATCCTGCTTGAGTGAATGTGGAGGTGTCCCTGTTGCTTCCTGCTTTTCACTCAGCTCACACCCACCTTCACACTGGTGAAAATACCCAGCTATTGTTCAGCACTTCTCCATCAGTTCTCTCAGGACAGGGCTGCTGCTTGCCTTGCACCCAAAGCCTAGGGAGTCTCTGCCAACCAGATGCAACCAGTGTGCAAAGCATCTGATCCCATGAAAGCCCCCTCTTCATTGCCTTGATCATGTTCATCTCACATCTATTACAAAGAAATCTGGATGTGCAGTGCTCTGTATGTGCCCTAGGTGCCAACCCTGCAGCATTGCCTTTATTATGCTAAGATATGGATCCACATATGGCTGTCATCCATTACCTGGCTGTGTAGCACAGTCCATCAATAGCCTCTTGCTGTTGTTCCCTCATTAAACCTGCAGCCTGTTTCCACCTCGGCCGACTGCCATCCCCTGTGCTGTCAGAGAGAGGTAGGTGTGTGTAGCATTCTGACTAGTTCAGATTCCCGTGCTAAAATGCACACTACTACAAGCCTCTGGGAGTGGAGGAGTAGCCTCGTGGTTACAGCACTGGCTTGGTAAGCAAGAGGCCAGGGTTTAATTGCCATTAGCACTCCTTGTGGCCTTGGGAAAGTCACTTAACACTCCATTGCCTTGGAAGAAAGATATGAACAATCTACTTCAGGTTACACTGCCAAAAACATCCAGGAGCTGCTGGGTCACCAGGAGTCAGCATTGACTCAAAGGCACACACACCAGCCTCTGTTTTTGTCAACTCTGCTTGCAGCAGGAGACACAACTGATTATAAAGGCTGTGGATCACCTGCCTCCTAAACAGTGCCCTGCAGGGAAGTTGGTAAGTGGGAGCTAAGAGATGCAGCAACCTCTTAAACTCCAGTCTCTCAAACATGTACAGGGGATGGTCATCCAGGGCTATCATTTTCCCAATGCACTAGATCACTACCCTCAATGCTGTCTGCTGCCTGCCTTGTAGCAATGCTTATGAACACCATCCCATGTCTTCCATGGTGGCTTGCTTCAATATGCATCGGGCCTGCTGCCATGCCATCGGACTGGCAAAAAAATGGTAGGGACTCTGCTTGGGAAAGGGATTTCAATTTTCTTGTACCTTTCCCACCACTGCTATTTCCACTCCTGGATGGAGTCCCCAGCCTAAGATCAGCCCTCTCCTTTATACCCAACTAGAAAGGGTGCTGTTTTCCAAATGATGCAGCATTCTACTGTTCGTAAAATGACCCATCATCCTCCCTTTGCTAATGTACTGCCTACAGGAATTGCATTCTGCACACCATGGGTCACAATGCACTTAGAAATGCTTCCATGTGTGAGGTTTACAAGACCTCCCCTATACTTCGTTGGGGGGAGAGGGGAGGCACTATTGCTCTTGGTACTGCTGCTGGACCCATGGTTGGGGGCAGAAGACTGGATGAAAGGCCAGAGACTTCCATCCCATTCTTTATTACCCCTCTACCTATGTGGTGCTCTTGGCCTTGGCACTGCCAGGATCACTTTCTTCCTACTCACCAGTTGGCATGCTAACAGCAGCCTCTTCTGCCAGTACACTTCCAGCATCTGATGATCCAGATGTAAATCCCACCCATGTGGATCCCTCAGATTCTGTATCTGCCAAGACCATCACCACACACTTTTCAGCAGGGAATACAGTGTGCCTGCTGCAAGGCTGACTTACCTTCAACTGCTGCTTCTCTCATGTCTCCCCTACCCTGCATGGTATCAATCTCCCTTTGTCCCTCTGTGAAGACGACACCAGAAGTGGGCACTGCTCTTCCACAGTTGCATTGCAGCTCTTTCTACTCTCCTTGTAAATATGTCACTTTTTAGCTTGGGTGGTGGATTAGAGGAGCTCATAGCCATACCCTAGGAATGCCACATCTCTTTCTGCACACTCATTTCAGTATTTCTCTCACCTTCCCTCCCGTCCTTTCTTTCTACAACCATTTCATTTTCCAGATGTACCATTCGCAAGCTTTGATATCCCTTGGCTCTACCCTGCAGTGCCTGCCAACTAAGGCTGAAGGCCTCTACCAACACTCTAGAAAGGACAAGAGGGTAGGGGGATTTGTTAGCCCACTGGTGGATTCCCAAAGATTGCTCCTCTATTGTAGCTTTTTTACTTTTACATTTTTATTTGTTAGCTTCAAAGTTTACTTTCTATGAATAATGGATGGAACAGATAAATAGTACAGTAAGGTGCCCTGTGCCCGGCCAACCTCACAGCTACTCTGCCAATCTCACAACTGTAGTCATAGACAATACACCTAAAAGATTGTTGCAGAAAATATTGTTGCACTGTACTTTATGCTTCTGCAGTGGAATCCATTTTAATATAGTAACTTCTGCCACTCGGCACTGTCTCAAAGTGCAAAGTCACTGCCCTCTGAAGCCTCTAGTGTGGTAGATTCCACCTAGCAAAAGGAAGGCAAAAACGCCTTCCACTAAAAAAAAGGAGTTTGAATCTCCTTTTTTTTTCTGGACTTTGATATAAAAAGGGAAAGGGATTGCAGGCACAAATCCAGCTTGAAGTTCTTTGTGTTTCCTCAGCTTTAAAGTCCTCCTTTGCTAGTGGCACTTACCCTACTGAAAAATGACTGTGGCTGGGGCAAAGCTGGTATGTTTTGTTTTTTCCTTTGCAATCCTACCCCTGCCACAGCCAAACCCCTATCTCTTTCTTAAAATCCTAAAATCCAACACTCCTTCCACACCCTCTGAAAATCACAGTGATAACGCTTGTCTGTCTTTTGTGCTTGCTATGTGTTGCAACTCTGTTGTGACATCATCAGCCAAGGGATTTGCATAAGTCAGATAGGGATAGGTTTCTCTATCTGTCTGTCAAATATTTGAAGCGGAATTAGCTTAAGTGCCTTGTGCAGGCTATTAGTGGATGCTCCTCAACCTCCTCCCTCTCCCAGATTGGCTCCTATGAGCCTAGACGCACACGAGTGAATGACAAAAATGAAGTTTATCAATGCCGTTTCATGCAAATTTTCTGAGCATGTGAGCTCAGTTAATTGGCACTGAGATAAACCAAAAATCATGATTTTCATAGATTTTACATTTGTACGAAAACTAATGCACATGCCTGTTGGAAATCAAGATCCTATACCTTCTTAACTTTATACCTAATTGGCATAGAATCAATTTAAACAAATACTAAGTATCACCACTAATGCTAGAGAAATAATCATTCCATTCAAGTGTAACTGACCAATGTTAGGACGTTTAAGAGTGGATTACAAATGCATTAAGGGGATAGTTACCCTTTTAGGCATTTTTGAAATCAGTAGGTATTCTGAACATTTATTTATTTACATTCTCTTATATACTGTGCTATTCTGCACCAGTGTGGTTTACATTGAACAACTGAAATTACATTGAACAGGGCATTATAACTTGGAGATAACTATTTTACAGGGAACATGGGCTATGGAGGGTTAAGTGGCCTGCCCAAGACCACAAGGAGCACCTGTTGGACTAGAAATCCCAGTCCTTCTGGCCCAAGATTGCTGTCCTCTAGTGGGATTTGAACCCCTGACCTTCTGGCCTGAAGTACCTTGCCCCAACCACTAGGCCACTCCTCCACTCCATGTCTGTCCCCTTATTCTGCACATCCCTGCCCTGCTCTATATCAAGGTATCCCCAAAAATCTCCAGAACAGTTCCCCAGTGAAACCCCGTTATTAATTCTTTGTCGGATCACATCGAGGGAGGTAAAGAATGGTATCAGAACCCCGCCAGACAGATGCAGTCCATTTTATTCATTCGCACCACCCGATCTATTAAGACCCGGATTAGCGAACATGCTTCTCGTCTTAATCAACGGGTCACCTCGGCTCCTGTGGTGGAACATTGCATTGAGCAGGGACACACTTTTGCAAGTGATCGATCATGTCCCTGAGGATCCTAGAGGGGGGGGACAGAGTACTTCGGTTACAGCGCTGCGAACAGCGATGGATTTATGATCTGGCAACTGTACATCCTGGCGGGTTGAACCGTGAAATTGAATGGTTAAGTGTCCTTTGAGTTGAGCCCATTGGATAGGGGGTTCCCTGTAGTGGTGGGATGCCCCTTTCTGGTGGGCTGTTCTTTGGGAGGCACTTATTTGGACATTTACGTCACGCGGGGCGGCGGATTTCATCCACTCAGAAAGGAGGTACGTGGAGGGATCTCCTTACATCTGTGATTGGTTCTCCTTGACGACGGGCATATTTTGTTAGCCACTGTTAAGAGTTTTGGTTTCCTTCAGTGATTGGTCGCTGGCAAGGGACCGTTGGTTTTTAAAATGGAGCAAAGCCAATGTTTCGATTATAGTTATGAGACGACAAATGCCTATCTGATCTGCGCGGGAGCACTTGATACAGGGACTGGTATGTCCCGAAACGTGCACGTCGTTTCTCAGGACTTGGCTGTTTGCCACATGGATTGAGTTGGGTCAATTTTCTCAAACTTTCAAGATAAGTTTAAGCTTTTTAAGTAGTCTTTCACCAAAGAACTGTTCTATGAATAAAATGGACTGCATCTGTCTGGCGGGGTTCTGATACCATTCTTTACCTCTCTCGATGTGATCCGACAAAAAAGAATTAATAATGGGGTTTCACTGGGGAACTGTTCTGGAGATTTTTGGGGATGCTTGTTATTTATCTCTGGGAGCGGGATTGAATTTTGTGCTATATCAAGGTAGACATGTTTATTTTTGGGGGTGGAGACAGGACAATTTTAGACAGTATTTACATGTGTCCACCTTTATTTTATTTATTTATTTATTTAGCTGTATTTATATCCTGCTTTTCACTGGGTCAAAGTGGTCAACTGGGGGATACATTTAACACGAGGGGATATGAGACACATATGCTAATACTTACAGGGAACATGGGCAATGGAGGGTTAAGTGGCTTGCCCAAGACCACAGGGAGTGCCTACAGGACTAGAAATCCCAGTCCCTCCGGCCTGAGATTGCTGTCCCCAGGTGGGACTTGAACCCCTGGCCCTCCGGCCTGAAGTACCTTGTCCTAACCACTAGACCACTCCTCCCTCACCTTTACTGCTGCCCCTCCCACAGAATTTCGGATGTTTTGAAATGGACGTCCCAGATTTCACCTGTACAGTCTTTCTAAAATGTACCTTATTTTATAATATACAATAATAGAGAATACAAGTTAAGGTGTGCTAGTCATAGTGTTTTGTTTTCTTTGGTAATTTCTCCATTTGGAATATTTTGATAGCGTCACACTTTTTGTCTATTATGCATTTATATAATAAGCAAAACATAAACCCATTTTTGGAACCATTTTAGGTGCCCTGTTATAAAATTATCCCCAATATTCTAAATGTGGTGTCACCAATGACTTCTATAGTGACATCATCTCCTCCCTTCTTCTACTGGTTGTGCCTCTTTCTCTCGCGCATTCTAAAATCCGCTGGTGCTGGTTTGTCCTCTTATATTCTGCCGTTATGGGTTCTACATTGGGAAAATTCAAAACTCAGAATCCCAACAATTACCTAGTCCCTCGGAAACAATTTGCACATTTTCCTATATAAATATTTGGTCACTTTTCAACATATTTATATCAATTGTAATTGTCGATTATAGTTTTTTGTGTACACCGCTTAATTGCTATTTAATATTTATTTATTTAGTAAGGACTTATATACCGCTCCTTCCAGCGATCAGAAGCGGTTTGATTACAAGTACGGGATTTGTCATAAATCACAGACAGAATTATTTGGGGATTAGATAGAGAGATTAGATAGATATGTGGTTCATCTGGAAAATAAATGGGATAGAATGAGGTTGTCCCATTTTGACTAAAGTTACGTTTATCAAGGGGGCCCTTTTACTAAAGTGCGCTAAGCAGTTAATGTGCATTTTCACATGCCATAACTGTCTGCTCACGCCCATTGTAACTGTTACCATGGGGGTGTGACCATTACCACATGCCGATCCGCACACTGCCACTTGCAAGTTGCGGTGCTGAATAGATGGGGTAGATGTGGTGAGCACACTGCTCTTAGCACGGGAGTACATATCGTGCACCGACAATATACATCTAATGCCACCTCAGTAAGGGCACCCACAGTAATAGCACCCTGCGTTAGAGTATTCATCCATACATTAATTGTCGGGAACATGCTGGTCACACCACCTAGAGTTAGCATGGAGGCACTAAACTTGAGTTAGGAGCAAAAACCAAACACACTTTAGTAAAAGGGCGCCAAAGTGCTCGCATTTGTGGAAAACAGAGATCTCTTCCTACCAGCTCCACATTGTTTGGAATAAATAAACAGCTGTAGAATCTATCTTTTAGAGTTTTTCATTCTATATGTTATTTTTGCAGTAGCAAAGTTTTAATAAATGGGTAACATAAACATATTCTAATACTGCTTCGTGTCATAAAAATGATATTTAGGAATGGTTAAGTATTACCACTAATAAGAAAAAGCAGCCTTTGAAACTAGAAAATTGTTGCTAAAATGTGGTTGCTTCTAGTTGGTAAAAATACCTTCTAACAGGTTTTATGCAAAGTGTGCCTTTGAATTAATTCTGACTCCTGGTGACCCAGAAGCCCCTGGGATTTTCTTGGCAGTGTGACCAGAAGTAGATTGCCAGGCCTTTCTTCTGAGGCTATGGAGGGTTAAGTGACTTGCGCAAGGCCACAAGGAGTGCTAGTGGGAATTGAACCCTGGTTTTTATTTATTTTATTATTTATTTATTTACTAACATTTCTTATATACCGCACTATTTGCGATCAGCGCGGTTTACATAGAACAACAACATCCGACAATATACATATGTCTGGTCATTACATTGAACAGGAAATGTAACTTGGAGAACAAGGTAAACTATATACATAAGAAGTTGAAAGGGAAAGGATACTGTTTGGTGTTTTACATTGTTGGGGACGCACTATTCGAGTGTGACTGGGGTTCCGCGCTTTTAGTGAGATATTTGATAAAGAGGAAATGTTTCAGGGCCTTCCTGAACTGGCTCAGGTTGGGGATTGCTCTGATATGAGGTGGTAAGGTGTTCCACAGACTTGGGGCGCAGAGACTGAAGGCTCGTTTGGATGTTGTTTTGGTGCAGTTTGTCGTTTCTTTCGGTATTGATAGCATATTGGTCTCAGCGGTTCTTCTTAGTCTGCTAGGTGCAAGTGGTTGAATGAGGTCAGATAGAGAGGAGGAGGAGAGCCCCTTGGTAGCTTTGAACGTCATCAATAAGGTCTTAAAACTGGTCCTGGCTTGAATGGGGAGCCAGTGCAGCTGTTTCAGGAGGGGTGTGATATGCTCTTTTCTGGAGGCTCCGAAGAGTACCCGCGCTGCACTGTTCATAGCACGTTGCAGGGGGTTTAAGGTTGCTCGGGGGAGTCCTTGTAGGATGGCGTTTGAGTAATCAAAATGAGGGATGATAAGGGCTTGGTAAATGGTGCGGAAATCGTCTGGTTCGAGTAACGGGCGTAAGTGTCTGAGGGATCTGATTTTAAAGTAGACCGCTCTTACAGTGTTAGCTATGTGTTGCTTCATGTCAAGGTTTTTGGTTACTAAGCCAGTGTTCTAACCACTAGGCTACTCCTCCACTCCCAACAGGCTTTATAGTACATCTTTTTTTTTTTGCCACAGGGGAGGATTTGGACCACTACCTTGCATTATGTTTGTAATGTGAATGTCAGAGCATTATGAGCGCTTTTAGCTACTAGCAGAATGAAAGAGTAGCCTAGTAGAACAGTGAACTGCAAACCAGAGAAACTACACTGCTGAGCAAATCATTTCATCCTCTCTATTACCTTATGTACAAACTTAGGGCCCTATTTACTAACCCCCACTAAGATCATGCATTGATGTGCTATTTTACCCTATGAAAATTTACTGCTGCATTCACAAACCAGCAGTAAATCAACACTATCGGTTAGTGGATCTCACAGAAAATTATTCTTTATGTTGCTGTATCTAGCAATATCATGCACTCCAGGATGTAATAACACAAATATAGTGGGCACATAGTCAAAGACCGAATTAGTGCTTTGCAAAAATATATACCCTTATTTGTCAATCTAACTCTTAGTAGTAGTACTACTACTATTAATCATTTATATAACACTACAAGGTGTACGCAGCGCTGTACAGATACATATAAAAGACAGTGCCTGCTTGTTAGAGCTTACAATCTATTCAAAACAGACAGTCCTATGAGACTACCCCTAGGGGGCTGAGGCTGCCAGGGTAGGAGAGCACATGGAGCACTCCTGACCCCTCTCCCGACCATCCACAAGAAAGACACTGGCACTCCAGTCTCTCCTCAGCCCTGGACCACTTGCCTCCTTGCGTCCATGCCACCTGTGATCTACCTCTTACTGCCCATGGTACCACCCAGGCCTTTACCTGCAACGGGCACAACTCCGCCGCGCAGAAAGCATCTGACAAAGAAAGAGAGATTCAGAGTCCCTTTATAATTTCCAAAGTTGTCACACTCATTCAGTCCCTCATACTAGAGGAAAAGCAATCTCATTTTTTGCTCTGTCATCTCCTCCTCCATCCAATTACACCCGTCAGTTGTATACTTCCCTCAGATCCCTCTCCTCGTTGCATCTTCCCCCTACTCGTGGGGAGACCCATCCAGAGCCCAGTCCTTCCTGTCTTGCCTTCTTCTTCACTGCTAAAGTTCAGGGACTTCATTCCTCTTTTAGTATCAATTCTCTGCCACTTACCTCACCTTCCCCCCATCCCCATCTCTCTCCCATGTCTGGTTTGCCTTCCAGCCTGTCTCTGCCACTGAACTTGTAAAACTGGTTACCTCTTCTCATAAAACCACTTGCGCCCTGGATCGGGTCCCTTCCAACTGGTTGCCGGAAACTTCTCTTTCACTTCTCCCAGTCTTGCTTACCATGCTAAACTCCTGTCTTGCTGCTGGCATTGTTCCATCATCCTGGAAGCATGCACTAGTGTGTCCTTCACTAAGGATCCTTCCCTCAACCCTGGTGACCCAGACGTTACCGTCCAGTTTCTCACCTTCCATTTGTCTCCAAACTCCTTGAAAAGGCCATCTTTGCTCAACTCTCCACTCACCTGGACTCCACTCATTTCCTGCACCCCCATCAGTCCAGTTTCCGTTCAGGCCATAGCACCGAGACCATCCTTCTGTCCTTCCTTAACAAACTCCACAACTCTCATGACCGTGGTGACATTTCTCTAGCTGTCTCTCTGGATCTCTCTGCTGCTTGTGCTGCTTTCGATCTTGCTGACTACTCCATTCTCCTCTCACGCCTCAGAACTGGAGGTCTTCGGGGGACAGTTCCACTACTTCCTATATTCCCTCTCCTTCTCTGTGGTTTCTAATGCCCACACCTCCTCTCCTTTACCACTTAGTTGTGGGGTTAGTTCTTGGCCCCCTTCTATTTAACATTTTCCTGGTTCCCCTCATCTTCCTGGTGCAACAATCTGGGATCTCAGCATACTTCTATGCCGATGATATTATTCTCCTACACCACACTTCCCCTGAGAATCCGGATCTCTCCCTCCCCAATGCCTGTCTCTCACTTGTCACCACCTGGCTATCTTCTAATTTACTCCACCTCAACCCAGTCAAAACATCTGCAATGTGGTTAACCCATGATGATCCCCAACCGGCCCGCTCCCTTCTTCTTTTGGATGCCCCAAACCCCCTTGTAACCTCACTCCGGTTCCTGGGAGTTATCCTGGATCCTGACCTCTCCTTCCACACTCACATCTCCTCCCTTGTGCGTCGCTCCCACTTTTTTCTTCATCAGATTTGAGGCATCAGTCCTGTGCTCTCCCCAGCATCCATTCCAACTCTTCTTCTCTCTCTAGGAATTTCACGTCTCGATTATAGTAATGTTGCTTTTGCCAGTATCCCCCACCATCAACTTCACCGTCAACAGCTAATTCAGAACACCGCCGCTCATCTCCTTACTCATGCTCCTCGCTTCAATCACATCACTCCATCCCTGGTCCACCTGCACTGGCTCCTCTCCCCTACTGCATTACCTTCAAACTCCTAATCCTAACACACAGGGCCCTGCATCAGCACACCCCTCAGTATCTCAATACACTTTCGTACAGTACCTTGTAGCCTCCGGTCCCTACACACCAACCGCCTTGACTTCCCCTCTCCTGCCCATGCTCCCCTAGATCAAACCCGGCATTCCACCTTTTTTTTAGCCCCATCACTGTGGAATTCCCTTCCTCCTCTAATCTGTCAAGAAAAATCATTTTCCAAGTTCAAGTCTCTCCTATAAACCCACCTCTTCTGTACTGCCTATGACCTCCCTTTCCCTGACCCCCCCTGTTTCCTCCTCTCCTTCCACTTAGGCTCTTTTCTCTTTAGTCCTATATGGGAGTGCACTTTCCTGTCTGGCATTGTAGTTCCTATTCTCTTTCTGGCTTTTCTAATAAATATTATTGCTACTGTAAACTGCTCAGATGGCTTCCGATGGGCGGTCTATCAAATGTTTTAATAAAGATAAAGATAAAAGACCCCCTGCAGGATGTGGTTTGTGATTTCATATGGGGAATGAGGAATTGGGGTATAAGAAAGAGGGATTTTTTTTTTTTTGGGGGGGGGGGGGGTGGTTACAAAGCACTGGCCCTTGAAGATCACTGCCTGATAGCTCACACCTTTCCAGTAATAAATCAAGGCGAGTTACATTCAGATACTGTTGGCATTTCCTTGTCTCTGGAGGATTTACAATCTAAGTTTGTACCTGAGGCGGTGGAAGGTTAAGTGACTTTCCCAAGACCACAAGGAGTACCAGTGGGATTTGAACCCTGGTCCCAGGCTGCTGCCCTAACCACTAGGCTACTCGTCCACTCCTGTGAGGCATTGCTACCTTTCCATGAATAACAAAGCAGCATGTGAGGTTTAACACAAACTGTATTATTCATTTTGCACAATAATGAGCTGCTTTGCGTGCTATTACAACTCATTATTATTTAACATGCATTGCAGTCAAAAATGCAGCATTAAGCTGCTTTAGTAATTTAGTTTAATTTAATTTAATATGGGCATTTATATTTCACTTTATCTTGCAGTTCAAGGTAGATTTAATAAGAGAACAATAAATGTGGATGTTATTGCCAATTAATGTGCATTAATTGATAAATAACATGCTATTGCCATAATGCAGCTCAGTAAATGGTTCCCTTAGGTTGTAAATCCTTTGAGAATGGGTAAACCATGCCTCAATGTAAGGTACCCTAACCACAAATGAAAAGATGTGAGCTAAATCTGAATGAAAAATTAAATAAATAGCACTGCAGATTCTGAACCTTTTAGAACTAAAGTCTAATAGGAAGAGTAATTTTTAAACAAGCCATTTAACTTGCACAGTGGCCATGCCCAGAAGACATCCCAGTTTTAAAAGGAAAATCATGCATATCCATTCCCTTTGAAAATGTCTTCAAAGGAAATGCATGCTCACATTGACACATGCTCTGAGGCATGCACAAATTTGCCATCTTATTTTATGTGCTTATTGGCAGGGGGGTTTTTTTGTTTTAATACTTGCATAAATGCACAACCTGTCCAGCTCATGCCCCCAAGAACACCCCTGATGAGGTCAGACTGTCTTATGCATATAGTGGGTGAATGGACATAAGTCTAGGTGCATACACCCCTGGCAATTTGTGTGTATAAAACAGTCTTATGTGCAGATTTTGTTTTTATATTTAATGAAAAGGAAATCATAAGGTCTTCTGCATTCAGGTAAAATCCATAGAGAAATATTTTGGTTCTCAATGAGGGCATAAGCCTTACATAAAAAGAGAATGTGGTAAATATAAATTGGGATGATATTAGATCAAACAGATAAAAATATTTCAAATTTTGGATATATGGACAACTTTTTAAATTTGAAATCAGCATTGTGCATCAGCTATGTTTTCATTGCAGAGAGAGGTTCATCTTTCTTGGAACAAAGAGAGAGCAATTGGCAGTATCCTTAGCATCCAAGAGATTACAAAATAGGGTCTTGGTAAGATGATAAAAGAAGACTTTACATTCATCAAGATGTGACAAGATAAAAGCCGAACAAGATTCTCAGCAGAGGCAAAATGAAGAAACTGATAGGCCAAACAATATTTGTATTGAGTAGAGCATGAAAGACAGATTTATGCCAGATACAAGACACAAAAGGCAGTTCAGGGTCAAGGGTGACACCAAGGTTGTATACAGAGGCAAGCAAGCATGAGGTCAAAGTCAAGAATGAAGAGGGAGGTATGGATTTAGAGGAGCCACATGTACAAAATAAGATTGTCAACCTCCCTAAGAATACAAAGGAATTCAGCCTCTAAATCTCCAAAGTAAAAAAGCTCTACTTTTTCATATCAGCCAGCCAGAGAAAAAAAAAGGAAAGGTATATTTTTATCATGAAAATATAATATTATGTAGATATATAATAACTATTATACAATACAATTACACACTGCAAGGAGCAGAAAAGAAGAGAGACCACTCTAAATGCCAAGTGAGGAAGGGGAGGACTACATCACCCTACTGAATCAGTCTGTGAGCCCAAAAGAGAAGGGAAACACTAAAATAATTTCCTTTTGCCCAGGATGTCATTTTGTCCTGTGAATCCCCTACTCTTAACACACTGGGCCAAATGATTCTTACCTCCCCTCCACTTATCCTCCAAGCCTTGCTCTGTTCAACCTACTCCACTGAAATCTCCTCCATGAGTTTTAGAAGTAACTCGTAGCTAGAGCAGAGAGTTCAGAACCAAGGAATCAAAGATCAAATCCTGCAGATATTCCTTATAACCATGGACAAGTCATGTGCATACACTTTGTTGTCTCAGGTATAAACTTAGAACAAGATTAACTAATATGCATTAACATGTTAATGCAGTTGAAAGCAAGCCCCACTATGGTCCGAGATCTTGATTGCTAAGTAAGGTGCCCTTTTACTAATTCATTGCGCATGCCGTCTGCAGCATCGCCAATATTATTTCTATGTGTGACAGAGAGTGCGCACTGTCACACCGCCACCCTAGTGGCCAAAGGTTGCTAAGGTAGGTCGGGTAGACATTTATTTATTTAGACAGTTTTGTATACTGCCTTATCCTTCAATCAAAGCGGTCACAACACAATTGGGGGAAACATTTAACACGCAGGGATATGAGACACATACACTAATACTTACAGGGAACATGGGCAATGGAGGGTTAAGTGGCCTGCCCAAGACCACAAGGAGCATCTGTGGGACTAGAAACCCCAGTCCTTCCGGGCCAAGGTTGCTGTCCTCTAGTGGGATTTGAACCCCCGACCTTCCGGCCTGAAGTACCTTGCCCCAACCACTAGGCTACTCCTCCCAGGCATGAGTTATGAGTTATATTTAGGTTTGGGTTTGGTTCTTCTATGCGGGGTCTAGGTATCTGGGTCCCAGTAGCCTTCCGTATACCAAAATCTCCCAAAAAGGAACACAAAGTCCAAGTGAGGGGAAAAAAAGGCATTTATTTCCCTCAATGCAAAAAGGTTCAATGTTTAGAATCTACATCAACTCAAAATGACCTTGATTCAGGTTAAGAGAAAAATAAACAATTATTGCATTACAGTCAGTTAGGTTCACAGGGATTATATATATCAAACCCTCAGCCTGGTTCAGAAGTTATAGCTTTCAGCATTGGTCAGGGACTCTAGGCTTCCAACCTTGCAATAGCTACAATCCATTTCTGTGTCTGATGGGTCCGTAATAAAAATTCCACCTGCATTGGTTCAGAGTATGAGAGCTCTGAAGCCGTGTCAGCAAAGTCAGGTAGATTATCCTTAGGCTTTTCGTATAAGTTTTGTACCAGCTTCCAATGTTCTGGGCTCAAGGTTAAACCTTGGTCCTGTGCCCTCTCAATGTGAGAACAGCCTCTTCTATCCAAAGGCTTCTTATTAAAATGTCTTTTGCTTGATAAAAGTTTACATCCTGTCTTACAAACAGTTCGGTAGGGACAGCTTTCCCCTGTCTCCTGTGCTTTCTGTATCTCAAGGTTATAGCAATTATCAGAGAAATATGGATTACCTTTTTCTTTTGGTTGATCCAATCGAGCTGAGGCTTGAGGCCTAGTCCTGCTGGAATCTGGCCTGGCTCGTATTGCAGGCCTTCTATTCTCCAGCCGGCCCTCGGGTGGTGTTAACCCACAGTCACACCCGTACCTTCTCTTCTCTGAGCCAGGAGTGTTATTTCTTATGGAGACCCCTTTTTCTTCCTCTGGGGAATTCTTTATACCTTGCCTCCCAGGTTGCTGGCTTCTGCCCAACTCTGGTCCAGGAACGGTTGCCCTAGTCCTTCTCTCTCCAGGACTGGCTTCCTCTTGGTACCTTCTCTCTTTGGAAAGTGTACCTGCTTTACTCCCGGTCTCCTTGCAAAGAACCTCCTCTCCGAGTTCTGCTGAGTCTGCTGGCTCAGGTCCTTCAGCTAAGACTCTTGCTTCTTTTTCTCTCCCTCTCCAATCCTCCCAGCCTTTCTTAAAAGGAACTCCTCCTTTCCTGGATTGGATGCTGGTAGGCATTACGTCATAAGCTCTGGGGCGTGGTTCCCTAGGCCTTAGAAAGTCTCTCTTGCTCCCCCTATCTGGCTCCTCGTAATGTTGCATCCTGTGTTGGAGTCTTTTTTCTGAATTTAAAACACTTTTCTCTGACTGCGCGGGGTCTGCAGTACCACAGCACTAAGGGGTCAATTTCCTAAGCCCTCTGCTAGTAATCTGGGTTTGGTATGCATTACTATTGCGGGGTATTGTGCTAGATGCGGGGGTGGGGGGGGGAGTAGAGACAACCGTCCCCCTAAATATAGCAGACTTGCTGGGAGCAACTACTGCCACCCATTGTGCTGACGGAAGTTGCCCCCCACCAAGCGCTGGCAGCATGGGCTTTCAAGGCTTGCGCTAGTGGCGCCATAGCAGGAATGCACAGGCACTGCCCAGACATGCGCTGCATGAGTAATGCGGGGGGTTTAGTGCAGGGCCCTCTACTACTTTGCAGCACGGTACCAAAAATGCATGGTACCTGGGTAGCACACTTCAGTAAACCAGCCCCTAAGTGTTAGTAAAAGGGGCCCTAAGTACATAACTCATGTTAATGCGCATTAGCAGGTTAACACATGGTAATAAATCTAGCCCTTAGACTGCAAGACCTCTGGAAAAAAGGAACTATCTGTTGTACCTGAATGTAACTTGCCTTAATGAAAAGAATTGAGTCAGATCTAAATAAATTAAATAATGTTTCTGAACTCTGCCCACAAAGACCACCCCTTCATATACTATGAAATCCCTCACTTACTCCCTCCTACTCTCACCTTCCCTGGTAAAAAGGAGAATGGCCCCACCTTGTTAATAACGGGGCTTATGATTTGGTGGCATCAGTGGACTATGGGGAAAAGGAGGGGCAGGGCCTGACAGCATTAGTCAAGGGCGGGATAGTAGATGTGGGACTGGGATTTATCTGTGGTGGGGTGGGAAGAGGAAGGAGGAAGGATATGGAAATGTCAGTAGGGTGGCAGTGACGCATGAGGGTGAGAGGCTTCAGCAGGTATGAAAGAGAGGGCTCCAGTTTTTCAACTTCAGCTAACTGAGCTGGAGGAGGTAGGACTGAAAATTAGTGAAGTAAACTACTAGTACTACTACTAATCATCATTTGCATAGCCCTACAAGGCAAAGGCAGCGCTGTGCATATAGATGCAAGACACAGTCCCCGCTCATCAGAGTTTACAATCTAATCAAGATGAAAAAACATTGCAAAACTGGGGACTAGAGTATATCAAGATGCACATAGATAATGGATGAGAATGAGGAGCATCAGGATCCAAAGTTAAAGAGTAGAAAGCTATCAGCAGGGTGGAAGGGAGATGAATAGAGTACTAGCATTTGAAACTGTCCGTGGAGGATAGGAGGCAGGAGTGGGGAAGAGGTTGCTATTCAGCAGCATCTGCAGTAGGTGGCCGAAGGAGGCTTGGCCACATTATTGGAGGGATAATGCTTAGAAGTACTAGCAGTGCGAGTGGAACTAATGAAGATGACTGGTATAGGCCTGCATCAGATTTTCCCAATGTCTGCTTCTAAACACAATAACAGACTCCTCAGTGAAGCAAAGGGTTCATTTAATTACATTACATTACATTCCTTCAAGAAAAGGTGAATGCTTGACTAAGCTTTCACATTGTCCTCTGTTTCACGGTTCTTTTATAGTACATTATGTCCTCTCCCACTTCCAGCATGTCTATGACTCATTGGTTAATACGTCTGCACCAGTGACAGGCTACGTGTTACTATTACTGCTACTTATCATTTCTAAGGTGCTACCAGGCATGTGCAGCACTGTACAGACACATATAAGAGAGACAGTCCCTACTCAACAAAGCTGATGATCTAGTCAAGACAAACATGCATGAAAAACAAGTTTAAAAGAATTCATCATAGAGAAATGGCCAAGATGTAAAAGCAGTCTCGAAAACATGAGGGGCATTTTCAAAGTATTTGTAGTCAACATTATTGTCACCCATGCATTTTAGGTATGTTGTGTACAATATCTTGAGAAATAATTGAAAATATTCCAACTGTATGCCATCATAATATTCTAATAGTATGTTCAAAGGTATACAACAAAAAAATATCTGTGCAGCTTAGACATAATAATTTCTAAGAAAAAAAAACAGAATATGATCTGCACAGGATTAATGGCACCCTTCACTAATATTTGGCTGCACAACCCTCGTCAGTGATGACAGCTTCCAAATGTTTCTTGTAGCCATCCATAAGTTTCATACATCTGTCTGCTGGTAGTTTCTTCCATTCTTCAACTGCGATTTGTTTCAGTTTATGAATGTTTCCAAGATTCCTTTTACCAATGGCAGATTTCAGCTCTTTCCAAAGGTTCTCGATTGGATTGAGATCAGGACTCATTACTGGCAAGTTTAAAACAGTCCATTTTTTCCTTTTTAACCATTCTTTTGTATTTTTTTATATATATTTTGGGTCATTGTCCTGCTGGAGGACCCATGACCTTCGACCCAGACCTAACTCTCTAACACTAAGTTGTAAATTTCGTTCCAAAATACCTTGGTAGTCCTCTGACTTCATTATTCCTTTAATACATTCCAGGTCTCCATTTCCTGAGGCAGCAACACAGCCCCACAACATTCTGGAACAGATTTAATTGTAGGAAAGGTGTTTTTTCCTTATAAGTGTCATTTCTTCACCTGTAAATGTATCACTGGTCTGCATTGCCAAAGAGCTCAAGTTTGGTTTCATCTGTCCACAAAACATTTTCTCAGAACAATTGTGTTTTCTCAAGGTGGGTTTGGGCAAAGATCAGCTGTTCCTTTTTATGTCTGTCTTTGAGCAGTGGGGTCCTCCTTGACCTTTTCCAATAAAGTCCTTCTTTATTTAGTGCACGGCATATGGTGCAAGTTGAAACCACCATTCCAGATTTCTCCAAGTCAGCCTTAAGCTCTTTGGATGTTGTACGTGGTATTTATCCAACAGTTTGCATAACCTTTGAAGACTTCTTGGATTAATTTTCCTCTTCCCATCATGTCCTGGGAGGTTCTTGACAGTTCCATGAGCATAAAACTTCTTAATAACACTGCAAACTGTAGACAAAGGAATCCCAAAGTCTTTGGAGATGGCCTTGTGCCCCTTTGACATTTGATACTTGGTGATAATGGCTTTTCTGACAGTCTCAGGCAGCTCTCTTATATTCACCATTATGAAAAGGGAACAGGGAGTGAATGTGGCCATTTTAAACATTAAAGCCATCATTCATTGGTTGATTCAAGTCATGTGAGTACTGACAATTGATCACAGGTGTGTCTAATTTTACTGCAATGGGATTGTGGTTCTTTTGTTCAAACTGATTTGAATTGTTTATAAGAGTGCCAATAATCATGTCCTTAAAGAAGGTACACATTAATTAATTACTAAAATGACCAACTATGAACTTCTGTGACATAACGGACAGAATCTCCCTATTCACTACATTTATGTTATTTTTGTCGGATCGCCACCGCAAACATGAATTTCTTTAGAACATCCTCGTTCAAATCACATTCATATCTCAGTTCTATCAGGACACAATTTCAAATGTCCAAAATGGTATCTGTGTCACCCAAAGCAAGTGTATATACTCATCTGGAGATGATGACCATCAGCATACTATGAGCAGACTCGAATGCTGAAAGATGTAACCTTCCATCAATTAGACGGATTGTGTCGCAGTACCCAACTGAAGGTTTGTGCGCCCAGCCGTATTACTCCATTGTGAGGAATGAGGACAGCTTGAGCGGCCTTTTGAGCTATGATGACCATTCTCATCAATGTGTACCTTCTTTAAGGATATATTATAGTGGTGACACTATTAGGGTTTTTGCATTTATAATAATCATGTCCTGGCAATGCTCCATTTTTTATACTATTTCCTATTTTCTTCTTTAATTGGTCTTTTTTATTTGATTCTTTTATTGGTCAAATATTTGTGCAAATCTAGACAAAAGCCATTTCACTGGCCACTATTCTTTAGGAGATATTGGAAATTAAGGGGTTGAATTACAAGGGTGCGAATAATGTTGACCACAACTATATGGACACTTAATGCACGTTAACATCATTGATGTACATTAAATCCTACATAAAAGAGCCCCTTTAAGTTTGGCAATGCAGATTTTTCCTTCTTTGACTGTTGCTGCTCTTTGCCAGCCCCTCCCCCTGTAGCTGCAGCCCTTGATGAATACTTAGTTTTGCCTAATGATTTGTCCAGCCCTGGCTGTTTTGGTATGGATCAGTTTAGCTCAAGGCTTGGTCCTAGACCATCTCTTTTCTCTCTCTGCTCATTTCCTCTTTGCTCTAATATCCTTGAACAGTTTCAAGCACCATTTTTGCACTGATGACTCACACCAGAAATGTCACTCGCTTATCTGTCATCTCCTCCAGGTTGTTCCAGCAACTCCTTATCTTTTCCCCAAACCCATTTTTCCTCTTCCATTTATTTCTACCTCTGTGGCCAGCACCCTCATCGAGGATGTGCATTTTGTTTGATTTTGGGCCACTTTTGGACTTTTTCTCATTTTTGGCATTTTTCAGTTTGTTTCACACATTTAATAATTGTTTAATGCACATTGGAACTTTTTAATGCATGCAAATCAATTGTATGAGTATGAATTCATAGGGTAATATAAATTAAACTGATTTTGTGTGTACTAAACCTTTTATAGAGCACCAACATACTGAATGCAAGCTAACACATGCAGATCCTTAACTCTCTTCCTTCAGGCTCCTACAGCTCATAACCTTAAGGTGTTCATTTTTGCCTCTCTCCACTTTGATCTGCACATCTGACAAGCTGCAAAAGTGTGTCGTTCTTTCCTTTTCAGTATTGCAAGATTCCATCCCTTGGTTTTTTAAGCATGCAACCAAAATGCTGAATCTACTCTTTCATCACCTCCTGCTTAGACTACTGCAATCTACTCTTTGGCATCTCCTGCAGTGCCAATTTCCCTACTTCAGTCTTTTCAAAATACAGCTGCATGATTTGTTTTCTCTCAGTATTGCTATGACCATGTAACCTCTTTCCATTTTCACATATAGTTCAAGCCTCTATTGCTTAACTAAACATGCATTCACTTGCAGTCTCTCATTACTTCTATACACTCTCCCAAAACCTTCCTTGTGAGCTCCATTCACTTGGAAAGTCAGTCTCATCTGTACCCTACTCCACTGTTAACTTCCAACTCCTCTTTTTCAACCTTCTTGTGCTGTAGATTTCCTGAGTCATGGTGTCCTGCTTACTCTTTGGATATATTCAAATCCAGATGAAAAACTTGCAGCAGCTAGGCTAGTTAAAAGTGCCTAGCTGTTGCTGCTTTATTTAAAACTGGATACTCAGCAGAAGACAATATTTGGTTCCTGCCACTGATTACACAGGTACACTAAAAAAATTTTTTTTTAAACTGCCTCTAATGTTTCGATTGATTTTTACGTTTTTTGGTGCGCTGAATCCAAATCTGGTAACCAATTTGCTCCATCACGTACAGATTTTTTGCTACATTGGGTTAGCAGTTTGAGGTGAGCGTTTCAGATTGAGTACGATCGAGATAAAAGTTTCTTGGATGAATTCTTTATACTAATTGTTTAGTAGTTATTCAAATAAGAATAAAGAAAATTGTAACAAGGCAGCACATAAGAATAGAGTAATGTCAACAAAACACACTGTGATGGTAGCAAAATTGTCTGCACTTAAAACAGCCACATACATGTGCACAAACATTGAGCATATAAGAGCGAGGTTAGACACAAAGCAAAGCAAAGAAATGTGCAAAAAATGTTGTACAGGTATGTATGTAAGAATAGAAAACGCAAACCACACCATTGCAATACATGAAGACAAACACCCAATGGTGTGAAAATAAAATTCTAATAAATGAGATCCGACACTGTGGTAATAACTAGCAAATTTTTATTTCAAAGTTTAGTAAAAACACAATATTTGTCAACACAGTTTAGATTTTAAAGTCATTCTTGGGTCAATCAATCTCCTGGTGGGCCCGTTTCTTCTTTCCCCGAATGCTTCTCTTGGTGCGCTGCTTGGCGTATTTTTCATCTGGGGTTTCCCGCAGCAGCAACCAGCAGAAATCAGCCATCATAGTGGTGTTCCATCTTCCTTGGTACCTTCTCTCTGCGTCCTTGATATCCTGGTGAAACCTTTCACCTTGTTCTTCACAGTACGCCCCCAGGTTTTCGGGAAAGTAGTTCACATGGGAGTGCAAGAAATGGACTTTCAGGCTCATGTTACTGCCTTGTTCTTTGAAGGCATTGAACATCCTGGCAACAATATCCTTATAGTTCTCATCCCGCCTGTTCCCCAAGAATTTGAGAACAACATCCTTGAAGGAATCCCAGGCTTCTTTTTCCTTCTCAGACATCATTTCAGCGAATGCTCCATCTGAAATGAGTTTCCTTATATCAGGGCCAACAAACACTCCTTCCTTTAGCTTTGCTTCAGAAAGTCGGGGGAACTTTGAGCAAAAGTACCGAAAGCACTCACCATCTTTTGGAAGGGACTTGATGAATTGCTTAATGAGACCCAACTTAATGTGGAGAGGTGGTAATAGAATTTTATCACGAGGTACCAAGCTCTCATGAAGAACATTTTTCTCACCAGGTCTCAAATACTCCCGAATTGGCCAGTCTTTTTTCCCCCAGTGTAGGTCGCGGGCCCAGCTATCCCACAAGCAAAGGAAGCAGGGATATTTGGTGAAACCAGATTGCTGCCCTAATAGCATGGATAGAATTTTAAAGTCTCCACAAATCATCCACTTATGCTCATCATAACGAATCTTCTGAAGAATCAGGGCCAAATTCTCGTATTTTTCTTGGAGAATAACAGAGTGAGCAATAGGAACTGAAGCGAATGTGTTGCCATTATGAAGAAGAACACCTTTTATGCTGTCTTTTGACGAATCAATGAACAGCCGCCATTCAGCAGGATCATACTTGAGTTTAAACTTTTCCATCACTCCGTATATATCGTTGCAAAATACCAAATCTTCCTCTTTGCTGAAATACTTCAAAAATTGTGTCTCGCGGTTGCGGTACCAATAAAAAGTTGTTCCTGGTGACAATAGATTTTTCTGTTTAAGCCGAGAACCTAGCAGTTGGGCAGCATCTTTTGGGAGTCCTAAATCCCGGACTAAATCATTCAATTCAGCTTGAGAGAAAAGTTCAGGTTTCGGATCTGGTTCAGTTTCAAACTCGGAAGTACTGGACTCATCGGGAAAAGCCATCTGATGAGTCTCATCATGATCAGAACCGTCCACACAAATATGATCCAAAGATTTTGGTGGTTCAGGCACAGGTACTTCGTTGCTATGAGGCATAGGCTTAATTGCTGAGGGAAGGTTGGGGTAACTTATTACGTTCTTATTTTTTAAGTTGTATCCCTTCACAATGCAAGAGCAAAAATAGCAGTCACTGCTGTGGTCTCTTTGTTCACGCCACATCATAGGTATTCTGAAACGAAATGCTTGTTTTTTACCTTTCATCCATAAGCGTAGATCTTCCTCACATGTCTTGCACACTTTGTGAGGAGCCCACGGTTTGTCTTGATCGCCTAACTTCAAACCGAAATAGGCGAAATATACTTTTTTAATAAATGCAGAAATGTTCCTCTGCCGCTTTTTCACGGTATATTCCCCACAAATAAAACAAAAACTGTCCGGAGAGTTGACGCAACCTCTGGCTCTGTGAGCCATCACAAATACACAGCACTGCAAACTACAACTGTAGTGAACCACTTCGGAATAAAGCTGGATTACGACTGAGCAAACAAAAGGTAATAATGAACTTGCAAGAAACTGAAATTTGACAGGAACGTTCATGTCACAACCACCGTGTTTGAGCGAGCGAGCGAGCGAACGAGGCGAGGCGAACAGGAAAGAACATGCGCCAGCGCGAGTACTGGATTTAGCCCCCCGCCTCCCAATTGTCTTGTTAATGTATAAAATGAATACAAAACACTCTAAATATCATGAGGGAGTGTTTCTAGTTAGTTAACCATTACAACCTCTATTTTGGGCCAAGAAAATAAACTGCAGTCGGCTAAAAAGAAATTATGTGAACATTCCTTATATGGGTAAGAAATCTAATTTTGCAAGAAAACGTGACGTGATGGAACATTTTGGCTATTTTTCCTGGATTCAGCACCCCAAAATCTATAGGAATCAGTTGCAAAACTGGAGGCAGTTTTTTGGTATTGTACCTGTGTTATCTGTACTTGCCAGATGGCGGCCTCACTATCCAGTTAGTTGCAAACCACATAGCGAAAACCAGCTAAAGTTAGGGCAGCTATTCAGTTGACCTAACTTTAGATAGTTTAGCTCTCTGGTTAGAGGCTGAATATTACTGCTGATTGGATAGCGGCTGTCACCATCCTCAATCTGTAGCCCTTTTATTTCTATAGGCACAATGGTACTTAATATGTGTTAACGTCATTGATGTGCATTAATCTTTAGTAAAATGGCCCCAAAGAGTCATTTGGTATGTTCTTTTTCCTGCAGGGAGAGCGAGCACATACACACAAAGGCTTAGAAGTGAGGTTCATGACTGTCATGGTATGCGCAAAACTAACCCATTTGGAGAAACTACCCCAAAGTTTAATATTTAAAAGATGATGTCCAAATATGCATTTTGACAGGATTATAGGAAGGGTAGTATTCAGATGATCATGATTGTTAAGTTTAATTATCTCGGGGAGGGGGGTGTAAGGCTGAATTTTTCTAGGGCGCCCAATAACTTGCACTGACCCTGGAAGCAGCCATGGAGGAAGAACCATCAGAGGATAAACAAAGTCCAATGAGAGAGGTAGGAAGAAAACCAAGATAAAGCAGAGTCTTGAAATCCAATAGATTATACTACATAAAGGATTAGATGATGATTGACAGTGTCAAAAGCAGCGGACAGGGTCAAGGAGGATAAGAGTAGAATTTAGGTCTTTGGAGATGGCCATAACTGAACCAAGCTGATATATATTTAGTTCAATTGTGACTTCAAATTAATTACATATCTTCTAGAACGGTGGTTCTGAACCCAGTCCTCAGGACATACCGAGCTTGTCAGGTTTTCAGGATAACCATAATGAATATACACGAGAGAGATCTGCATGCACTGCTTCCATTGTATGAAAATCTCTCTCATGCATATGCATCGTGGCTATCCTGAAAACCTGAAAGGTTAGATGTGTCTGAAGGACTGGGTTGAGAACCCGTGTTCTAGAATGTTACAAAGTTTCCTCAAGTTTGTGTTTTAGAATACTACTTAAAAATTATTTATGTAGTTTCTTAAGATTGCTTGTGCTTGTTTGAATGGCTGCCATACCAAGAGATATTAGAGACCATGTGAGAGATAATTTCATCACACAATACCTAGGTGAAAAGTCGAAAGAGGCATCTACTTGTGCCTTTATAAACTTGGCATCCAGAGTCAGCTTCAATAGTGCGCAGCTTTACATGCTGAAATGTACACCTGTTCCAAAGAAGGTGTAAATGTGTATGTGCATTCTGTGTACACTGCAATTTCACCTTTGCTCCATCCAAACAATGCCCCTGGCCATGCAATGTGGTCTGTGTAAGCATCAGTGTTTCAGTGCATATACCTTTTTTGCATATACACAATTTTTCTGCATGAGAAACATGCTTTACATGCAGAAAATTCTTCACAAAATTACCCTCACCGAGAACAATTTTCAAAAAGCCATTTATGCATGTGAAAGGGCTGTGTGAAAATTTCCCCACATTTTACTTAAAGATTGTGCATAGGATTCCACTACACACCTAGTTTTATGCATATTAGGAGGAGGCACTCCTGGGAGGCTGGGGGGGGGGGGAGATGGGGGAGAAAAATGCTGCACCTAGATTGCATTTTCAAATCCATGTGCATTCTTTTCTATACAAAATGTACTCTAGAGAAAGCAAATACGAAAAACCACCTAGGATAAAGATATCACAAGTCCCATGGTCCGACCACCACCAAATTGATATCAAAATAAAACTGCCATCCATGCCCAAAAACGCAAAAGAAATGAGAATACTTCACCCACTCAGGAAGTTCAACAAATTCAACAAAGAACACCTCATAAATACCATTTCATCCCACATAGCTCTGGATTACACAGACCTTGATGAACTAACAGACAGATGGAACGCAAGCATACAAAGTGCATCGAATCCAACACTGAAAACCTCGGAGAATGCAAGCAAGCCCAGCTCAGAACCCTGGTACACAGCAACACTAATAAGATCGAAGAGAGAACTCCGTAAAATAGAGAGAAAATGGAGGCAAAACAAATCCAGCGAACTCAAATCCAAATACATGGCTCTTCTTGCAAAGTACAAAGATGATGTCAACTCCGCCAAGAGAAAGCATCACACTAACTTATTAAGCAAAGCTATCAACAGACCACGTGAGTTATTCGAACTCGTCAAATCGCTAACTAAAATATCTCAGAGCGACAACCTAAACAACACGATCAAGGCCCAAACTCTGGCAAACCACTACGCGAGCAAGCTGACGGCCACAAGACCCATGACCTCCCTAGACTCAACACTACCAACACCCCTACGCAACATTGAGACCAACACAAATCAAGACCAGTTATGGAACAATTTCCACAAAATCGGAGACCAGCAAATTGTAACCATAGTCACAAGCATAAACAGCACCACATCCCCACTCGACCCCTGCCCAGCAGCCTGGGTCAAGGCAGTGAAACAAGACATAGCACCGTACGTCTCTCACATAGTAAACCTATCACTGCAACAAGGAATCATGCCTTCTGAACTAAAGAAATCCATCATAAGACCGATTCTGAAAAACAGTACACTCAGCAGAGATGACCCAGCATCCTACCGCCCAATATCGAGTATATCATTCCTAGCAAAGATCATTGAAAAAGCGGTCCTACTACAACTACAAGACCACCTGAACGACAGTGCCCCCCTTGATGACCAGCAATACGGCTTTAGACAACATCATGGAGTAGAAACCCTATTACTAGTTCTACTTAACAACCTACTCAAGGGCCTGGAAAACAAAAAGAAAATGTATATACTCTTATTCATCGACATCTCAGCTGCCTTTGATACAGTTAACCATGGAACCCTCATAAACAGGATCAAGTCAATAGGAATATTGGGAACCCCCCTAAAGTGGTTCACATCATACATCTCAAACAGAATGCAACAAGTGCAGTTTAACGGCGAAAAAGCAGAAGCGTTCTCTCAAACGCAAGGTATACCACAAGGCTCTGCACTCTCAGCACTCCTTTTCAACGTATATATGCAACCTCTATGCGAAATCTTCACTCAGCACAAAATCAACTACCACATTTATGCCGATGATATTATGCTGTACACACAACTTGGCACTGATAACCCGGACTACAGCCTACTCGAAACATGCCTTGGTGAGATGCAAAACTGGTTACAACAAAGCAGCATGGCAATCAACCATAAGAAAACTGAGGTGATGTATATCTCCAAGAAAGCAAATTTTGACCCCCCTACAACAATAACTCTATGCAATAATACCTACCAAACGAAGAACGAAATAAAATATCTAGGAGTAACATTTGACAGCGACCTAAAAATGGAGAAACACCTCCGCAAAACCAACAGGGCAGTTTTCCACAAACTGAGAGTTCTACAACCTATACGGAACATCATTGATCCCCACGACTTCAGATCCGTCGCTCAAGCACTCATCATGCCACATTTTGACTATTGCAACGCCATTTATCAAGGGCTGCCTAAGAAAACCCTAAACATCCTGCAAATGGCACAAAATGTAGCTGCCAGGATCATTATGAGGAAGAGTCTTACTGAACACATCACACCAGTACTAATTGAGTTGCACTGGCTCCCCATAACAGCTCGCACAAAATACAAAATACTGACAACAACTTTCAAACTCATCCACAGCACAGCACCATCCTTCCTCGCCACCCTAATCAGCTTGCAACCCACCAACAGAAACAGGAGAGCCATCAACTCCAACACCCTCCACACTCCAACAGATATAAGATCTGTCAAGGTCAGCACTAGTAACGGGGCTTTCTCATACGCAGCACCGACACTATGGAACCAACTGCCGCCCGAGCTTCGAGCCAGCAAAGACCTATCAGACTTTAGAAAAAAACTCAAGACGCACCTATTTCAAAGTCATTTCAACCTGTACTAAATCCACATGAGGGGCAACTACCTACGCAGTGACCCAGAAACCTTCTATGTAAAAATGTACATATGTAAATTCTTTTCACCATTGATAAGAAGTAGATAAGTTTCTATGTGCCGTGCTTAACTTACGAATCTACATGTATATAACAAAAATTCTCTGTCTTGATTCGACAGCTGTTTCTATGTAATCATTCCTGCTTCTGATCGCTGGAAGGAGCGGTATACAAGTGCTTGCTAAATAAATAAATAAATAAATAAAATAAAATATCTGCAGCAGGGACATAGCTAAGGATGGGCCTGGATGGGCCACAACCCCTTCCCACTTTGATGTCAGATACATCCAGTCGGTGGCAACAATCAAATGAGAGAACCAGAGGTGGTATCAACATTTTTATTGCCTTGTGCCCACCCATGCTAATCCCATGTCCCACTAAAAATTCAGTTCTGGCTACACCACTGGTCTATGGGTGCTTTTTCTCTAGGGCAGCTTTCAAAGCAAAAACATGTATATAATCTGTCTTTTTAAAAGTGTTGCAAAGGAAATGGATAAAAATACCCACAAAGTTTGCTACCAAATTACACCCTTGGAGTCATTGAGGACAATATGGGCCCAATTCTGCAAGGCCCCTATTCCGCATCCCTCCCTCCCTGTGCAGCCACAGCCGCAGTTTGGGCAGAGCCAGAGGGAGGCGGGAGGGGGCAGAGAGTGGACAGAGCCGGGGAGGGCTGAGCAGTGGGACATACAAGGCCAATTTAGGTCACGGCCCTGTATGCCCTGCAGAAGGGGGACCAACATCCTGATCATTCCATTGCAGAGGTAGAATAAGTAGGGGGAATGGCAGGGAACGGGCCCAGGAAGCACACCCAGGGCCAGGAGCAGAGGCAGGTAGATCCCTACCACCTGATCTGGGCCCTGGCTGCCCCGCCAGGGGTCGGGTGGTGGGGAATTGAGGGTCTTCACTGTGGCAGGCTGACTGAGCAGCAGGGTAGACGTCCCAAAAGGGATGCAGGGGCATGCTGGGCCATCTCAGGGCCAAATCCTGTACCTGCAGAAAGATCTGGCTCCCACAGTGCAGAATCGGGTCCTAACGGGGCCGTCCAGACAGCCCGACGTGCCCCTACTGGGATCGGGATCTTAGTTGAAATTTTCAGTCCAGCGTGCCCCAGCTGCTAAAAAAAAGCAAATAGAATGATAGGGATTATTTCTAAAGGAATAAAGAACCAAACTGAGAATATCATGATGCCTCTACATAAGAACCTGGGGTGAAGACACCTTAAGTAATGTGTGCAATTCTGGTCGTCCCATCTGAGAAAAAATATATGGAACTAGAAAACATTTAGAGAGGGGCAAAAAATAATAAAGGAAATGGTATGCCTTCCTTTTGAAAAGAGGCTAAATAGATTAGGGCTCTTCAACTTGGAGAAAAGACAACTGAGATGGGATATGATAGAAGTTTATTAAATCAGGAGGGGGTAAAACAGTTAAATAGTGAATGGCCATTTTACCGTGCAAATAACACAAAAACAAGAGGAAATTTTTTGATAACAAAACCTATTAGCCAATTTAGCAGTAGTACAGAAGTAACCTTACAAATTAACTATTTAGTGGCATTATAATACATCAGAAACATTCAAATTGACTAGACAGGGTGTATTGTGGCTGCTATACCTGTTTCTTGCACTTGCCACTAGAGAGTCCTAGAGCCCAACAGGACCTCAGGTTTCTAGGAGAATAACCTCCTGCCACCACAAAAAAAGGATGAAGCTCAGTGCTGCCAGTAACTCAGGGTCCCCCCCCCCCCCGACAAAAAAAATGATAGATATTCACAATCAGAGCTGACTTCTAATATCACAGATACTAATGTACTGCATGTCTATTATACATTTTCGTAAGTGATTGTAGGTAATGCAGACGCCTCTATGCTTATGCATAGTCTACCTAAGACTGCACATACAAATCCTGGATATGACTCCCAAACAGTGTGTCCCTTATACTATGGTGCACATGGATACTAAAATGATGCATTGATACCCATTTATAATTATACTCACAAATTCTTGCTGAAAACCATATTGTTTAAACATGTGAGAATCATTATAAAGGTACTCCGTTAAGGTAAGGGTATGAGATTACTCGGAAATTAATCTTTCCATATTAAAACACTATTTTTCAAATGGAAATGTGAGCATTACAAGTATTGCTAGTCAAACAGAAAAATTTGATTCCATTATTGCTGTGAGTCAATACTTAGCAGTACAGCATAAATGTTTTCTACTTTCCCCTATTTCATGCTCGACAGATGAGTGTACTTAAGTAAATAGCACATACAAATTTAATAGGACAGGTGCTCTGAAAATACACAGAAGGGCATTCCTATTATTTCAATTAACAACAGAAGCTACAAAAACACATGATGGTGAATTAATTGAAAGCTTCAATTTAATGCTACTGGTAAGGACATCTTCAGGTCTGTTGGTTGTCTTGACAACTCCTGCATCCAAGCCAGCAGAAGCCAATCTCTGTTGCCCCCTTCTCAGCATACAAACAGTTCAGATAGTGCATTAATAAAGAATATGATGCCCATGTAAATAATGAAATATCTTGGTTACCATAGAAATAAGGAGAACTGTAAAAATACAGAAGTACTTGACATGCTCTATGGCAGACTTTTAATTGAAAAAAAAAATATCAACTAACGACGACATGATAGCTGAACCAACTACAGTGCCCTACTGTGGATCCAATGCATTCAGCTCTGGAAAATCTTAGAAACAGGCATGTGTGGCAAATGAGACCCCAGACTGACTAGTGAGGCAATACTCTTCATAAGTGGCTTTGCAAAGCAACATAGTGAAACAGGATAGAAAGAATAATTTTATAACATGCCGTCGATTTGTGTGTCAGCTATGTGTGCATATGTTACACCAGTTTTCTACAGGAAAGTACTGTATATGCTCGCACAAATGAACATATTTTATACATATGTACATAAGTCCAAACTGCACGCCAACCCTGTCCCTGCGAATGCTTCATCTGAGGTTGGATAACCATTTGCACATACAAGATCATCTTTACTAAAGTGCAGTAATGTCGACCACAGCATTATCACACGCTAAGCAGTTTGCTCACAAACACAGTAATGCCGCCATGCTTTAAAAACAGCCAGAGTGGTAAAATTCCCACATTAACTGCTTAGTGCCTGCCTGGGCGAGGACTGGGGCAGAGAACAGATGCAGACAGCACGCTGGTTAGCATGGGAGTAATTACCATGTGCCCATTGTCAATGTTGCAGTGAGCACATGCGCATGTAACGCTACTGAACGGTAGCGTTAAGAACACACGCATTCATTTTCAATGAAGTTATAGCGCGGAGAAGTGCCTTTCAATGCTGAAACAGCAGGGATCCATGCTGGACACGCCCTCCATCAGTTAGCGCACAGCCTTTGTGCTTAGTGCACACTAATGCTTTGTTCTTAGCAAGCAGTAAATGCAAAAGATTATCGCACTTTACTAAACATGCCCCACAGATGGTATTCGCATGTGTTTAGGTGCATATAATACAACCTATTTTAGAAAACCAATTTTTATGCAGAAAATACTGCTTTTCCATCAAAAATGCCTTTTAAAATGAACCTGCATTAAGGGGCATGCTTACTAAACTGCACTACTTAGTAGTGCAAGTAGCATGCCGTTTGGGCGCCACACTAAAAACTAGCACGGGCCCTTGCCCCAAAGATCCTGCGCTCCTCTGGTAGCATGCATCAGAGTGAGGACTGGGTAGGACAGAGACAGAACACAGGCATTCTTGGCACATTGTGACTAGCGCAGGCATTAGCGGCCCGCACTAACCACGCTTGCTGCCTTTAGAGCTAGTGCACTTAATGCTGCCTCAACGTGTTGGCTTGCATGGGGTCGCATCTTGGGCCCACACTAACTGCAGGAGGATGGAAGCACGTACCCCCTGAAGTTAGCACCGACCCCCTGCACTAGTAACATGGTCAACACACATACTACCGGCACAGGCCTTAGCAAACATGCCTCTTAGTGCTTAACATGGCTTTCAATATAACAGCACATGCTAAGTGCTACATTAAACCATCAACATAAAAATTCCATTTAGCAGACTTGGAATGGGTGGGAACAGGCCCTTGCAGTCAACTTGGAAGCCTTTGCCACATGCAAACTGCAAAAGCAGCAGATAACGATGTGCAGTTTGACACACTTCCGGAGGCGTCGTTTACTGCACTCTATGTTACCGACTATGCCGTTAGCAATCATTTCTCTGTTAATGATCCCAGCACTAAACACAGAGGTTTGCAGTTACTGAATGTTAATGTCTTAATTATAAAACTTTTAGCACAACTTACAAAATAGAGCTTACACCTTTAATTGTGCTGGTTTGGTACCAACCTTATTAGAATGCTTAAGGGATTTTACAGTAATGTTTTGGCCTTTACACTAGACAACAAATGGAGGACAATCTTTTAAGAGGATACCTATGTAAAATTGTAAACAGGTGTCTATTTTGTTCCTATTTTATAAAGGAAACATGCATATGCGTATGTCCATATATTATCCATAAGGCACTTATCAACACCACATCCTAGCATCTCCAAACGCTCATCAAACACCCAAACTCCAATAGACCACACAGACAGAACACATTCAACCTTCTTCTCCCCCCAACTCGGATACGTAAGAGCTCACAACATGCCTGTATGAGAGCCTTTGAACTCTACGCTCTCACCCTCTGGAACTCTTTACCTCCTACACTACAGAGCAATCAATATCATAATATCTTCAAAAAACATCTCAAAACATACCTTTTCGAAGAGCATTATCCCCTACAACTGATTCCCAACAGGAATATCTTCCACTCTCAGCGATCATCCCCATCCCCCCAAATCAACTAACCTCTTTTTCACAGCATCATAAGCTCATTGTATCATAAGTTCATTGTAACATAAGTTCATTGTAACATAAGCTCGCTGTATCATAAGCTCATTGTAATATAAGTTTTCAAGTTATAATGATCCAGCATGCTCCCACCATCCTCTTGTTACTTGCTGTTCTACATTGTTAAGTTTGATGCAACCTTGCATGCTCCATTTTTCAATGTAAACCGTTTTGACTGGTAGAAAAATGGCATATAAAAACCAGTTAAAGACATAAATAAATAATAAATAAAAGAGGCTTCTAGAATAATCCCCCATAGAGGTCAAATGCTTCCACACAAAGTTACTCCTCTTCTAAGATATACATTACATATACACACACAAAGTTGTTAGACTGATTTCAGTATGGACAAAAAAGTAGGTTAATAAGGAAACTGTCCTTAAAACAAAAGGAAAACGGAAAAGCAGTCAGAAGAAGTTATTTATCCTGTGGTAAGAAATTTAACTTCTGTCGCTACCTCCCCTGCTCTTCATTCCTTGACTTGCCCCTCCTCTTTCTCTTCCTTATAATTTGACTTTGGGTCTTTTGAATGTCTGTTCTCTTAAACGTAAGTCTGATTTGTGATCTTCTTTCTTCTTCTTCCTTAGATCTATTCTGTCTCACCGAGACATGGTTGTCAGATTCTGGTCTTGTTCATTTAAAGCAGTCTTGTCCTTCTCGTTATAGTTTTTACATCTCAACTGCCCCCACAAGCGTGGTGAGGGTGTTGAGATATGCTTTTCTCCTCTTCCTTAAAGGTTATGCTATATTTCTCCCTCCTGTGAGATTCTTTCCTTCAAGTTACTTTCTGGACATCCCCTCACTATATTCCTCGTTTACTTACCGCCCCCTGTTTCTGCTGCTTCTCTCCAGGTTCTGTATGATGCTGTCTCTCCCTGTTTACTTGCCCCTTCACC
This sequence comes from Ichthyophis bannanicus, assembly GCA_033557465.1. Classification (NCBI taxonomy): domain Eukaryota; kingdom Metazoa; phylum Chordata; class Amphibia; order Gymnophiona; family Ichthyophiidae; genus Ichthyophis; species Ichthyophis bannanicus. The sequence continues at coordinate 639,776,411 of CM066035.1, forward strand.
TTTATTACTTCTGGGTGATTTTAATATTCACATTACTACCTCCTCAGACCCTGTTACTAAGGATTTTTTGGCTTTCATATTATCTTCAGATCTAACACAGCACATCAGGACTGGGGTTTCTAGTCCCACAGGTGCTCATTGTGGTCTTGGGCAAGCCACTTAACCCTCCATAGCCCATGTTCCCGGTAAAATAGCTATCTCCAAGTTATAATGCCCTGTTCAATGTAATTTCAGTTTGTTCAATGTAAACCGCACTGATGCAGAATAGCGCAGTATATAAGAGAATGTAAATAAATAAATAAATCAGTGATCCAATCCATACAGTCGGTCAGACTTTAGAGCTTGTCATATCATCTTCTTCGTCTTTCCTCTTGCGATTATACCCCATCCCTGGACAGATCATTTTCTAGTTTATTTCTTTCTTGCTTTTCCTTCTCACCCTTATTTTCCCTCAGATCCTTGCCTCGACTTTGTCGCCATCTTCAAAATTTTACACATGATCTTTTCATCTCACATTGTTCTCCCTTTGCTGCTGAATTTAATTCTTCTCATTCTGATGACCAAGTTCTTCTGCTTAACTCTGTTTCGGCTGCTTTTGAATTAAATGTTCCTTTTTTTGCCCTGTTTCTATTTCTACTTATTCTTCTCATCCATGATATCATTTCAGCTTACATTTTCTTGAGCATCAGCTGTTGGAACGTCGCTGGCGCAAACTTCACTCTGCGCTCTCTTCTTTTAAGAATGCTTCCTCTTATTACCCTCTAGTTATTCTTGCAGCCAAGAGAACCTATTATTCTTCTCTGATTCATAAAGACACAACTTCTTCTTGCTTATTTCATCTCTTACATCATCTCACCTACCCTCCTTACGTTTCTATGGACAGCTCACCTTTTCAACCACAGGATTTTCTCTCTGCTTTTCAGCAGAAAATTTTGAATATCCAATCGACTGCCTTTCCCTCGTTCCTGTTCTTTGTCAGCTTCTGTTTCTTCTCCCTCTCTTTGTATTCCTTCTACAAATTTTCAGTCTTTAAGGTTTGTACCTACAATGAGCATTCACATATCATTGCTAAATCTCAATCTACCACTGCTCCTACAGACCCATTGCCTTCTTATCTTTTTAAGTTGGTCATTTCCTCCTTTTTTCCCCAGCTATGTAGGGAGGCCGCGGGCAGGGTCCCGGCGGCCGACGGTAACCGGGCGCGTGGCCCGGTGCGGGGAACCTGCACATGGCCGCGGCTGGAGGCACGTGGGCGTGCGGGGTAGTTTAAACCCATTGGCTCCCGGCGAATGCAGTCACGCGGGAGCCAATGGGGAGCTGATGGGGGAGCACGACTGGAGGGGAGGTGTAGCCTGCGGACTCCACGTGATCAGTCGCGGCGCTGGAGTCCGGGGATGTGCTGGCTTCCCTCCCTCCCTCCCTTGGGGTTTTTTGGTGGGGCGTTTGTTTTTGGGTGTTGCAGCGTGGGGGGGGGGGAGTGGGGCGGGGTCCCGGAGGTTTCCGGGGTCCGGTGCCTCAAGGTACACTTGGGCGGGGGTGGGGTGCCCCTGACCCGGATAAATTTTGGCCGACCTTTGCTATGGGCATGGCAAAGTCGGGGAAAGGGATAGGAAACTTGCCGGGGGCCAAGTGTAGGGCCATAGAGGTGGTAGTGCACTTTGCTAAGGCATGGCTGGTGTGGTACTACTCCGCTATGGGGCTGGTTATGGTTTATGCTGATGGAATATTGTTAATGGTTCATAATTAATAAAGCTGCGACCAGTTTTGTTCCATGAAAACTGTCTAATGTTGTTCATTGTGGGATGGTGGGTTGGGGGGCATAGGGGGAGGGGAAGGGTGGTATTGGTAGGCAGGTCCCACAGCACCGGGTACGCTTGCCTCGGTTATTTCTATCATATCAGCGTCTTTTTCCTCTGGTAAATTTCCTTCTTTTCGGAAACATTCCACCATTCTCCCGATCCTTAAGCATGGTTCATCTCAGCCACTTAATCCTCTTAGTTACCGGTCAATCTCTCTACTGCCTTTTCTTTCTAAAGTGATGGAGAGGTTGGCGGCTCAGCAACTTCAAGACCATCTTCTCCAAATTGGTGCACTTCAACCAGCTCAAACTGGCTTTTGTCCTAATCTGTCTACCGAACACTCTATCTTGGCTATCACTGATTATATTCATTCTGTTCTAGATACTAATTATGAAGTTCTTTTGGTGTCTTTTGATCTTAGAGCTGCTTTTGATTTGGTTGATCACTCTCTTCTGTTGTCCCAGCATAGTTCTGTTGGTATATCTGATACTATTTTGGATTAATTTCCTTCTTATTTGCAGGATCAAATGTTTCAGGTTTCTTGGTCTTCTTCACTTTCTGCTCCTCAGTTTATTCACTGTGGTATTCCTCAGGGATTTGTGCTGGGCCTTATTCATTTTAACATTTTTTATAGCCCCTTTACTTTTCTAATCCAATCTCTTGACATTACTTTTTTCATTTATGCAGATGGCATATAACTTCTTTTTCATCTTCCAGTTCGTTCTTCTATAATGATCTTTAATATATCCTATAAACTTGACTGCATTGCCGACTGTTAGTATCTCATGGTCTAAAACATAACACTACAAAAACAGCAACTATGCTTTTCTTAAATTATATCTCTTCTTCATTTTCTGTTTTTCCATCAATCCATGGTTCTCCTATTCAATTTCAAGACTCTATTAAAATTCTTGGTGTACGTTTTGATAGTCAACTTTTTTCTCATTGCATATCTCTCGTATTGTTCAAAAATGTTTTTTCATTCTCAATCAAATCCATTCTATTAGAGCATATCTTGATCTCAAATAATCCCATCTGCTAATACTTTCATTAATAATAACTCATCTTCATTATGACAATTCTCTTCTCTTTGGACTTCTCCAATATCAGATACAACACTTACAGTAAATTCAGAATATGACCATTAAACTTCTATATGGTGCTAGAAGATTCAATAGTGTCACTCCCTTCTTCGTTATTGAACATTGGCTTCCTATCGCTTGTTGTATTGTTTAAACAACTTCTTACCTTTCAGATTCTTCGCTCCGGCAATCCTTTTTTCTTACATAAATTCTTGATTCCCTATGAGTCCGATCCTCAAGGTGGTACGTCCGGGCCGCCTGGACAGCCAAGCACTTGACGGGCCACACTGTACCTGATTCTGCACTACAAGAGCAAGATGTCCCCACTGTAACAGGATTGGGCAGCGAGGCGGCCCAGCATGCAGCCGCAGGTGATGTCCAGGCAGCAGGACGGCCATGCTTCACTCTGTGCCTGCAGGCTGTAATGTCTCAGACTGGCTTTCTCACCGCCCAATACTCAGCGGGGTTTGCCAGGGCTGTGTTTGGGTGATGGGGACTCACTTCCTCAACACTGATGCTTCTGGGTGGGTTGCCAGGCTGGAGCACATGGGCGCCCCGTGATTATTACACCTCCGAGGTGTAATAAGCAGGGCATCCTCTCGTTGATCTCCAGACCTACAGGACCATGACCCAAATTGGCACTTTACATCCGGGTGCATGGCCTGCCCACACTCTGCCCCCGTGATGCCCTCATGCTGATCTCCCCACACAGGATCTCTGCTGATATGCAGTACTTCTTCCTGCAGCCTGCTTCCTCCTTCAATCCTGGGACATTTCCTGATCAGAGGTGGACCAGGGAAGAGGAAGCATGGCACATCAGAGACCCTCCAGCCACAAGAAGCACCATGACTGAAGGAGGAGGTAGATCCTGGGGAGAAACAGTGCTGCACCTCAAAGACCCTGCGGCCCATGCTGCTGGCTGACATTCTTGTTCAGAAGGAAAGATGAACATCAGTGATGGTAGAAAGGAAAAGAGAAGGGGAGGTGAAAGGAATGGAAGAAAAGAAGGGAAAGGTAAAAAGAGGCAACGGAGGAAAAAGTGGAGGAGAGAGGATGAAGCCTGCTAAGAGATGCATAAAGGAAGAGGAGGATAAGATGGAGAACTGACAAAGGGAGGGATAGGGAGCAAAGAAGGGAAGATTGGAGAAGGGAGATGAGGAATAGAGCATATAAAAGTTGGAGGAATGCATGTATTTTATGAATGAGCAGTAGATGAGCAGTATGTATGCATATGATTTGGAGATGGATGCATGTCGGCAATAGGAGAATGAGGTTTGTAAGATAGAGGAATGAATGTAGGAGAGAAAGGGGATAAGCATGGGAGGCATATCTGGGGAAATTGTGCAATGTTTGTTTGATGGACAAGCTGATGACTTTGAGGCATGAGAAACTGGACCAGTTTCTGGAAATCTGGGAACCATTTGAAACACGGTCTTCACAGGGGGCACCATACAGTCAATGAAAAAGGTTGAGAAGGAGTGGGCTTTTGATAGGAGTAGTTTTGATGATAGAATGAGTTCAATGCCTTATCTTGTTAGGAGGTAAGAGGACCTACCTACCTCTAGGTATTGCCTGATGATTCTTGGCCATTTTTGTCAGCAGGAAGGGGGAATAATTTTGTTTCTTTGGATATGTGTTCCATGAAATTCTGAGGATTTTATGGTGAAATTTTATAGATTGATGACTTACAAGATGGATTGCAAGTTAAATGGTTTAATAAAGAGAAAATTAAAAAAAAACATGCTAAAAAGAAATAGGACATGAGAATGACATCAACTATGGGCAGCATTTAGAAAAAGGTCTGACAGAGTAAACTGGATAAGTGAAGAAGGAAATGAAAATCAAACGAGAGAGGAAATATAGAAAATGTAAAATGAGAAGAAACATTTTAAAATATGAAGTACAAATCAAAGCATAAAGAAAACAGATGAAAGAAATGGAGGTAGAATCAGAAAAAAGGAATGAGAGATGACGAAGGTGTGAAAAAAGAACAATAAATATGAAGGTTTGAAAACATTTATTGAAAAATATGTCATATTAGAAAGTAAATTGACAGACAAAAAGTACCAGGAAGTGGCGACCTTAGGGTTGTGCAGATTCTGTGCAAGAGTCATTGGGGAGCACTTAGAAGCTTAAATTAGATGACCTATAAGTAAGTTGAATACATTTTTATTTCAATCTTACTTTGACCTATTCATAAAAGTGCATTGAAAGTTGTAATGTATCTTAATACTATTTGAGAGAATTAGGTAAATAGTTGAGCATTAAAATACAAATACAGAAGCCACTTTGCAAAATCTCTACTTAAGATGTGAGGCCACAGGTACTTGACTTGCTTGTCAGCCCTTAAGTCACCACCAGTCCCGAGATTCGTAAGTGCTGGACAAAGTGAAGAGTGTTTTGATTTGAAAGCTCTCTGGAATGTGCCTAGAGCATTTGATTCAGCTTTTCTGTTTTTACAGTACTATATCACATGTGATATGATATATGGTGTACTGGAAAAAATTGGAGTCCTTGTAGGTTGTGGTAATGGAATGTTTTGCCATGTGCAAGATGTCCATAAAACAAAGGCAGAAAACATTATTTTATTTTTGGTTTAGCTTTGGACATTTTGGTGTCAACTTTGGGAATTTGAATGTGCAGCATTTCTCCCATCTTTATATTTTGCACAGCACAAGAGGAAATGCATTTCTGTTTCTGTTTCTCAAGTACTGCATTCCCTGCAGAGTCTGGCCTCTTGAGGTTTGCAGTTCAGTGTTTGCATGTTTCTGTTTATATTGATTTGTTATTTTGTATTCAGTGAGCATCTGTTTGTGTTTTGCATGTGTGACCATGGTGAAGGATTTTCCTAGCATTTTGGTTTCTGTGGTTCCGTACCTGCTGTTGGGGGGGGGGGGGGGGCGGGTCTGTGTATGCTGGGTAGGTTTAGCTGGATTCCTTTCCATCCTGTATAAAACCCAGACTTCACTCCCTTATGAGGGTAAATAAAAACACTCAGTGCTTCACTGCATATTTGTCCTAGCTGTTTGTCATCTTTAGATTGGCACTGATGTTTTTTGAAATGTTTAATATGATATGCAGTGGAAAGTCTGCCTTCAAGTCAATGCTGACTCCTGGTGACCCAGAAGCGTCTGGGTTTTCTTGGCAGTGTGACCGGAAGTAGATTGCCAGGCCTTTCTTCTGAGGCAATGGAGGGTTAACTGACTTGACAAAATGAAAATTTAAAGTTGATTGTGCCTTGGAAGGTGATTTGATGTTTATGGGATGCATAATTTTGAGGAAGGGCAGTCTGAGAAAAATAAAGGGGGACCCATCCAGAAAAGTTTAAAAGTTTGCCCAAGCCCCATAAGTGGTTAAAGCAGCCCTGAGTAGGTCCAACAGAGAACATGGCAGGAGGTAGACAAACAGGACACAGTCAAGCAGCTGTAGAAACAGAGGGAAAGCAAATGAACAGTAACCATTCAAATCAAATACAATCAACCCAGCAGAACTGCTAGCAACATTTAAATGTCTTCCCAGCAGTGTAGCAGCAAAGCGCAGACAAACCAATGATACCAGGAGTCTCTTCAGAAGGTCCAAATCATTTATTTGTGCACAAGTCTCGAACCAGTCAATTTCAAAATGGCTGAGCAAAGTTTTCAAGCATTACAACAACTTTTATAGACTTCTGTTCCATTCTAGGTATAGAAAAACATTTCATTGGTCCCGGTACTCTCCCGTACCTCCCGTACCCCTTCCATTGGTCCCGGTACTGATAAGTTTATCCAATTATGTCCCTTCAGTGGGCATGGCACCTGCATACCCCCCTTCTAGTCCCAATTACAATGGTCAGTTCATCAACTTGTTACTTTCACACTCTCAAGGCCATAGAGCCAATTTGTGCATGCAGGGGAGCAGGGCTCTGCAACTCATCTGTCAGCACTCCCAATTATATTCCTTGCAGATGTATTTTTTCTTATCAGTAACTTTCAAACACATTTTTCTGTATTTTTCCCTTTCTCAGTTTTGCTTACCTAAGTTAGTTTAGTTCTGTTACAGAGTTCTATCCTACAATAGCAGCATATTGGGGGATGTGCAATTCCTATGTGCCTCTCCACAGGCTTCATTTACAGGTCAAGCTAGCCATGCTGGCCTGCTTATGTCAGACACCGTGGATCACAGGCCTTCACCTGCCACAGCAGCAGAGTTGCCAAGTTACTCAGCTCTAGAAGTGAGATTTTTTGCTAGCTCTGGTTTTAAAATTTCCACTACAGTGCAGAATAGTATTTGTAGTCCTCAATTTTACCTATTGGAATCAGTGCTGCAGGTCCAGAATGAGTTTGTCAGTAATCCAGGCCTGGCTTAAAAATCTTACTCCTGTAACTGGGTAATTTGGCAATTCTGCAACAGCTTCATAGAGCTAGCACAGAGATGTGGGCGGGGCTAACACAAAGCAACAGCAGGAAGAGGACAAACAGGATACAGTCAAACAGCTGAGCATCAGGGTCTAGCAACTCTGCCCCCACTACAACCAACCTATGCCTCCAGTAACTCTTCCTCACAATCTACATAAAAATATAATTGCTCTTGTTGTCATACATACTTGATGAATACATGCACCTATGCAATTTGATAACAACCATTTCCCAAATGTAAAACATGCTTTACACAAGGAAAACGCTTTCTAAAAATATCATGAATTACCTATAGTAAAATTGTAATTATGACAATAAAAAGAAGAAACAATCAATATCAAAGAAATAAAGAATAACAGTAGGCCACATCAAGGGAGAAAGACTAATAAACCAACCAGCATATAAACTATCAAGAAACTAGGATATTTTCCTTCACCACCAAAAAACTAAGGGGTATGTTTACTAAACTGCGGTAACGTTACATAACGCGCGTTATGTAACGTTAACGCATCATAACGCGCGTTATGATGCGTTAACGATTGTTAACGTTACATAACGCGCGTTAACCTAAATTAACGATCGTAACATTCCGCGGCGCGGTACAGCACCGCAGAAGGTGGAGAGAGGGCGGAGAGAAGGGGTCAGTGGGCGGAGAGTGGGCGGGGAGAGGCTCCCTTCACACTAACGCACTGATCTGAAGAGCTGAATCCTAACGCGATTGAAAATCTGCCGTTAATGCACATTTGCAGGGGAGAGAAACCATTTCAGTGTCAGCAATGTACAGCATAGGCAGGGAAACCTACAAAAAGTGATAAGTGTGATACAAGTGCCCAGAACAAAAGGGCACAGAAACATTGAAAATGACCCCAACAAACTGGAAAAAACCCATAACCAAGATGGCCAATAGTGATATTAATGGGAAATATCAACCTCCCCCCCACGAGAAAGCTCCACAAAAAAGATATGGAAGGGTCTATGCTCCGTCCCCATACAAGGTGAATGAGCCCACAGTGAAATAGCGCTGTTCAGGGTTTTCCCCTCCATCGGACAGGGTTCCTATGGCATGCACATGTCCCGCAACATCAGGGCGGGCATGTCGGAATGGCAACTGGACAGATGCCGGAAAAGGGGATACAGAGGGCAGCAGGCGGCACATGCTGTGGTGCAGCTGGGCCACAGTGCAGACTAGGGTGATGCCTAGGTGGCCCATACGAATGCTGAAACAGCAGAGCAGCCAGACAGCAACTGCTGAAGGCCCAACATGGGCACGAGTGTGTTTCCCACAGTGTCACAGGGGATAGTACCCAACAGCTACCCCCAAGGGCACGGAACATTGGCAGGCGGGGCTGGGGGGGAGCGTGGATGTCTATGCAGGCACCCCTACCCCAGAACCCGCACCATAGGCAGCTGCCTACCTGCACACTGGATGGCCTGAGACTGCGCACCACCAGCACCACCAGCAGAAGGGCATGTCAGCATGGTGGCAGAGGGATACTGGTGGTGGAGGGGGCAGTGGCAGCTGCCCAAAGCAGACCGTGGCCTAGCCCTGTGTAGGTGGGTGCCCTGTACTGCAACAGACAGGCCCTGTCTGACGAACAGTCATGGTATCACCAGGGAATGTACTGACTCTGTGACAACAAGGTGGTGCAGTGCACAAAACCAGTGTATTCAGAAGCAGAACGTCACAGGTTCAAGTCCCAGCTGTGGTTCCTGCCAACCCAGTCCCCATATTTTACCCACTACTACAACGTGCTAATACAGACAGCACCTTTATTGCAGATGACGTAAACATGCCCAAGACACCTACATTTTACCCTACAGAGCACAGACATCATAAACATTTGCATTACCTAGAGCAGAGTCTCCCAAATGCAGTCCTGGAGGGCCAAACACCATTCCGGTTCCATGCTGCCTCTAATAAAGATGCATGTGCTGCATTTCTAAGCTCCACCCCCATGGTATGCAGATGTATCTCATGCATATTCATGAGGGACAGCAAGAAAACCTGAACAGTGTTTGGCACCGCAGGACTGGAGTTGGGAACCTCTGCCGTAAAGCAGCAGCCAACATGGGCAGACACACCCGCACCCACAGACTCCATTATCCAATGCCTCCTGGAAAGGCAGGATGTTGGGCCCTGCGTGCATCTCCCAATACTAGCACTTGCATACCTTAGCAATGCCACCCTAAACCTAGGAATACGGTACACAGCTATCAAAAGGTTGCTATGATCACTGGCAGATAGCAATTCCTAAGTTAAGCTCAATTCGCTGATTGAGCTGCATCATAGCACCCTTCTGATGTCTGTGGAGTGTGCCTCAGGTCTTGAGTCTGACAGAGTGACCCCAACAGTATTGCGTACCATAGCCATGCCTGCACTGTGCCCAGGACTGGTGTGGTGGCCTGGGCTGCCAAACACCTCTATAGTTGCACAATGCTGGCATAGGTGTGGGAAGTGTGTGTCTGTCTATCCAGTGTGAGGTGGCTGCCAACACCCTCCACAGCCCACACTGCTAGCACTGTTGCCAGTATTGGCCTGCCAATGTGCATAATGAGGAGCATGGTACCGTGAGAATAGCCTGGATAGGGTGGCCTGGCCTGGATGCATCTGCACAGGGCATAGGGCAATGACTCGGACATTGTAGTGGAGGAGTAGCTTAGTGGTTAGAGCAACTGCCTAGTACCCAGAAGATCAAGAGTTCAATTCCCACTGGCACTCCTTGTGACCTTGGGCAAGTCACTTTACCCTCCATTGCCTCAGAAAAATCCAAGTTATCAATGTCCCTGTTTAATGTACATTACCAAGTTGAAGTTACAATGTCAACTGCTTTGATTGAAATGATAAAGCGGTATAAAAAAGCTGTTAAATAAAATAATAAATTGTAGTGCCCGGCCACCACCTGCACGGACAGGGTGGCCACAGCATGTCCTGCTGGGAGGTCACTCTCACCCTGACTGAGCAGTGACCATGGCATGGCTAGGTTCCCCCATAGTGCTATATAGTATTTTTCTCATGTGATATTTATGGGTTTCCTCTTGGGGCCCAATCACTGACTTATCTGCTTGGTGTGTATGCTGACATCCCCGTTCTGGGTACATGCATCTCCTCCAGGACCATGCACTATGGACTAGCTGGCAGACTGTCTGCAGCTAGTATGTGTCTTGCTGGAACACCTTGCAGGGTGCAGCGGCTGGAGGCTTGCTGCTGGAGAATGTCAGATAATGGAGGGGGGCAGCTGAGCATTTCCAGGCCTACTGTCTGTCTGCTATTGTGTTATGGATGTGTACCGCTCTGTCTGTTCCCCAGCAGGACTGGGGTTGATGGTCCCCTCTACTGCTACCATTGCAGGGAGGTAGAATGTGGATCTATTTGTGGGTGATCCTGTTTCCCACCTTGAGCCCCAGAGGGTGGGTTGTGTGGTGGTACATAATCTGCCTATGGGTCCAAACACCCTCCCCCTTCACCTACAGCAGGTAACCATGGCACCAACACAGGATATGCACTATTCTGGGTGCATCATCGCCCATAAGGGCTAGACATGACTGAGAAATACAGAAGGACACAGATGTATCCTAGGTGTAGCTAAAGGAACTACCTATCACACACTGATGGGGACCTGCAGCATGGTGTATTTCAGCCATGAAAGGTGCTGTGGACCTGGTGCTGGGTGCCCCACCTCAACCTCAGGGTGAGCACAGTACCCGCACAATGTGACTGTCTGTGGCTACTCTGTGCCAGTACCACACACGGTCTGTTCCCCCTACCAGGCCGAGGTGCTGTGGGGGTGCATACCCCATCTTGTGCCCATCTGTCAACTGCTGCTTTGCATGTGCAGTGCATCATGGGTACGGGTGGGTTAACCCTATCCTGGTAACCACAGCAGACAGTTTGTGTGGTGACGTGCAGTCCTTCTGCAGCCAGCCAGGGCTTTGTTCACAGCCTTATAAGGTGTCCTATAGGGGACATTATAGGGTGCCTTGGCGGATAGTACACTTTATAATGTACCCTATGGAGTGCATTATGGGGTGCCTTATGTGGCACCTTAGGTTATGCCACCGTGAAGGTGTGTTTGCTGGCAGCACTAATTAAAATACAGGTCAAATGCCTCAATAATCACTACTTAAATGTAAAGGGTGATGCCTCAGCCAGCCTTATACATTAGGCCCACTGGGGAATCGAACCCATGACCCCTGTACCATGAGTCAGTGTAGTAACCATTGTGCTACAGCTCTGTTGCTGTGTTTGTATGCCTGCGCGCCTTCTTAAGATTAACGCGCGGTAACGTGCCATGTAGTGCTCGTTAATTTATGGCGCCTTGTAACGCGCGTTATCGGTAACGATGTACCGCCCATGTCCTTATATGGGATTTCTGCTTCTACCGCGGATCCTAACGCGAATCACATTACCGCAGTTTAGTAAACATCCCCCTAAGAAAAAGGAAAAACAGACTACATCATCAAACTAAGGAAACCATGAACAATGCCCCTCCCCCCTCATGTGTACTGAAATCTTAGTTACAACGTTAGTCTGAAGAAAGATTTCCAGCTGTAATGAGTCAAAAAACACAAATTAGTTACCTTGATATGATACTATACATCTACATAGAAATCTAAAAAGAAATTAGCATTAATAACCAGAACCCTAGACTTCGACGTAAGGAAAGCCTTCCTACATAACTAAGTAGACTTTAAAACATCAGGAAACACCATCATCCCTTGATCACAGAATACAGTTGCTTATTCAGGAAATACAATTTTAAGATAGAAACTTTAGCATATTCTGTGGCAAAAGTCACAACCAGGGTAGCCCGAATATCCTCCGAGGAAGACTCTAGGAAATTTGTCATTGAAGGAATCCTTCAAATCCACTAACTGCTGGACATCCCTGAATGCGTCTTCAATGAAGTTGAAACTTATGTTCCCAATTTCTCTACTTTCCCATGTAACGCCTGCAACTGGGACACATGTGCTGCCAAAGAGTTCATGGTGTCTTGCAAAAAACACAGTAACTGTTCCTTGGTCACTCAAAGAATCAAATTATTCTGGGAAACCACTTTCCAAACATCTTTAAGAGTGACCACTGTGTCTATCTGAGGTGTTGAGGGCAGCAGAGCTGGGATCAGAAACTGGACGGGCTTAAGTAATCTATTATTTATAAAGACAGCATCTTTATAAATAATAGATTGCTGCCTCCCCCCGCCCCCCACCTATAACCTCAACAGAGGAGTAGGAGGATGCCCCGAAACAGGTTTGGACTGATTACCAGGTAAGGGTGGAGAAGTCCTAGGAATGGAGCTCAAAGACACTCCTGATGCAGACCAGGATACAGAGCCAAGTCCTGGAACAGCTGTTACCTGAAGGGCTGCAGGGCCAGTTATAACGATCCCAATATTTTAAAGGCATTTAAACGGTTTACAGCCCAGTAAACTGTGTAAATGCCTTAAATGGGGATATTCAATGGTACTTACACGGTTAGTGCCATTGAATATCCCGTCCTAACTCCCCTACGTGCCCCGATGCTATCCAGTTAGCCTCAGGGCATGTCGGGGGGCATTGCAGGGCAGAGCAGAGGCAGCAAGAAGCGTTAACCGGGCAGCAGTGTTATTACATGCTACCTGGTTAGCAGTCTGCGCCTTAAAGATAGGTGAGGAAAACCCTTGCCTATCTTTAAAGTGCAAGAGCTAACTGGGCAGAATCCATAATCACTGCTGCCCAGTTAACTACTGTGGCTTCTGGTGTCTGCGGCAATTCCTGGATATTCAATGCCGGGGCCGCATATGACCCCGGCATTGAATATCTGGGTTAAGGATCGGTGGGGCAGCGCGATGTGCCATAAGGGCACATATTATATGTTTATCCATCGGGCCCATGCTTTCATTGAGGCTGGTTCACTGGGAACTGAAGCTGAACACTCACCCTTATTCTTCCTTTTAGATGTGCCTTTGGACATTTCAGATACCAGAAAAGGCCCTCAATCAGCCCCCAAATCAGAACCAACCCTTCAGACATGTGTCCATGGCCACTTGGCCCGCAGTAGCTCTTTTATTGAGTAGAAGCACTCTAGAGTGACATCAGAGCAGAGGATGGTTCCAGCTCTAGTGCATATACCAAAACTCTCCTCCACACCAGGCACTTCCACCTCAGCAGAAAAAGCCTGCTGAGGTCACCGCACATCCAGCAGGTATACTCTCTCCTATGCCACCCTTATTCTGTTAGATTAACACTGGCTTCCTTTCTCATACAGGATCAAATTCAACAGGTTAATATTCAGCAGCTGTGGTCAGCATCTTTAAAATGCCTGGTCACTGCCGCTTTAACTAAACCCAGATATTCAGCAAAAGAACCATCCAGCATCTGGCACCGAATATCTGTTTTGCCAGCCAGAAATTCTGCTAACCAATTAATGACAATATTCAGTCACCAACCAGATGGCAAAACTGCAAAAAGTTAGGAGAGCCATTGGCATGTCCTAACAGGATACTTGCTGGGACCACCCCAGCTTTGCTCACAGACTTCCTTGGAATTAACCAGGCTTCTTTATTGAGGTCTGTGGGGATATTCTGTGGCACTAACCAGTTAATGCCTCTGAATATTGGGATCGCCAGAGTTTATGCAGTTTGCAGGTTCTGAAAACAGCATAAAATTCTGGCTTTGCTTTTAGAGCTGTACTAACAGACTCCCCTAAGTATCTCTCAGATCATCTTATTTGCTATCAGGCAGGACAAACTCTGAGATCTTCTCAACACTGTCTTTGAATCTTCCACCTCCAATAAGAATTCCGCTTGAGTTCATGTGCTGGTTAGCTTTTAGCTACATGGCACAAATTTTATGGAATTAACTTCCCCTTGATCTTCAGTCATCTGTCACCTACACCACATTTAGACCTGGTCTGAAGACATGGCTTTATGAGCAGATGTATAATCTTTTTTAAGATCCTGGAGAACCTGAGTGACATTTCCCTCTGCAATTCTCCCCCATCCCTTTCTATGGATTTTTCTCCATATTTTTTGTAACTCAGGAACCCTCCCTTAAACCTGTCTCTGACTCCTCCTGTTCATTTGTTATTCTCCTTCTATGGCTACTGTAGTTTGCAAAATCATTTTAGTGCTTTCTGCAGAAGGCTGTCAATCAAAGAAACAGACTAAACTAACCACTAGGCGGCTACTCCACTACAAACTACAATTTAGCTAATGCTTTATAAGCTTCAAGAAAAAATTAAGTTCTCAATTTGGCAAAAGAGTTTGATTTAATTGTATTATCTTAGCATCTTTCTTGTGTATAGAGTCTATAAGATTGTATACAACTCATTAAAAATATTGGCTGTAGCACAAAAAAAATAGAAATTATTCAGGCGACTAGTAAAATTCAAAATATCATCTATTTTCTTCTTCCAAAAGCTAAAAATCTCAGACTATTTGGATTTTCCTAACTAGTTCCACCTCTGATCCTACTTATATGTTGCCTAGTGGTGGCTAGACCTGAACTCAGGAGCAGTGGAAAGATCTGCCCAAAGCTCCACCTCCTATCCTGCCCAAGACGACATCAGGGCCTGCAGGCTATTAAATTCAAGAGTATAGTAGCACACAGCAGCTCACCCTTGTGCTATTTTTAGTTTAGTCATCTGTCTTGGGTACTGAGCATTAAGAAACTTTTATATAGGTTTATTTTCAGTGTGGACTGGTGACAGCATGTCCTAAACCTCAGAACAGGTGGACAGCTCCATCTCCAATCTCACCCAAGATAGCATCAGGGCCTGGAGGCTATTTAATTGAAGAGTATAGTGGTGTGCTTTAAATCTGATGATCGTATGGTATGCTATGCTGGAACTGAAAGACAAAGAAGAAATGCCATTGGATTTATAATTTATAAGAAAAAATTTGCAAGACATCTAATGAAATACAATACAATCAGTGAATGCTTAATTTCTATTCATCTTTGAGAAATTCCCATCAGCACAAGAAGAAGTTGATCAATTCTATGAACAAGTACAAGCTGAAATTGACAGAACATAGAAACTACTGATAGTCATGGGCAACTGGAATACAAAGGAACAAAGAAGAAGGTAAAGCGGTTGGAAAATATATGCTTGACAATAGAAATGAAGCTGGAGAAAGACTGATAGAACTCTGAGATGAAGAGATTGTTGGTCTTGCAAACACCTTCTTCCAGCAACATAAGCTGCAACTGTACACATGGACTTTGCCCAATGGATTATATAAAAATCAAATTGGCTAAATCTGTGGAAGTCAATGATGGAAAAGCTCAACAACATAAAAAAATACAAAACTTGGAGCTAACTGTGGTACAGATCACCAGCTATGAGTATGCAAACTCAAGTTAAAGGTGAAAAAGAGCAAGCCACTTATGAATATAGCAAAGTATGATCTTGAGAATGCACCATCGGAACTTAAAAACTGACTACAAAATTGATTTCTTGCTTTGAATACAAATGACAGAGCACCAGAAGAGCTATGGGATGGCATCCAGAAAGTTGTGCTCTCTGCAAAAGGTGAAAAAGCAAAAACCGCCAAAAACTGACCAAAGAAACTTTGAAAATTGCTCAGAAACGCTGAGGAGCTAAAGTCAGAGGAGAAAAAGGTGATCATGATACTCAACAAAGATTTCCACATGCATCAAGATGAGACAAAGGGGTATGTTTACTAAACCTTCTTAACGCAGCAGCGGCGATAGTGTGCAGGATGCCATAAAAGGAGTGGGCGTTCCGGTCTAAACATAGCAAACCGGGATTTTTGCGCGATAACGCGCACTGCGCACATTATCATGCAATGGATTGAGCTATGCACGTTAACGCACGTTAATCTTAAGTAGGCGCGCTGACATGCAACCAGAGCAGCAGAGGTGTAGCACAATGGTTAATACACAGACTGATGGTACGGGGTCATAGGTTCAATCCCCCAGTGTGCCTCATGAATAAGGCTGGCTGAGGCATTACCCTTTACATTTAAGCAGTGCTGTGTGAGGCATTTTATTTTTATTTTATTTTTTCAAAGTTCTATTTATTAAGATCACACAGGAAAAACAATCAACATCCAAGCAAGATTCCGTTTTTACAGAATAACATATCCCAGGTGGGGCTGTGTCTTGTCCACCACTCTGGGAACAGAACAACAAGCAAAGAAGACAATACAATGCAATACAGAACCATATATCCCAAGGACTCCCCCTCTCTTCCCCCCCTCCCAGCCCCCTCCCCACCCCCACAGGAAGCACAGCAAGCAATATTAGCCACGGAGCAACAGCTATCCCAAGCAATCAACCACTATCCAACCCGTAATACCTCACTACGGGCTTTACGCCCCAATCTCTGAATGTAAGGCATCCAAATTAGCAAAAAGGTAGCCCATCGCTGGGGATGCCCTAACGCACTTCTCCTCTCCATAAGCAAAAGCTGGTGCAGGCTGTTACGCCATTCACAAATGTAGGGGCCACACGCTCCCTCCATCGGCGAAGAATAGGGCCTTTACCCACCAGACAGGCTTTTCGCACCAGAAGTCTCTCCCACCTTCCCTTTGGGTGGAGCGGTCCCAACTGATCAAGCACTACCAACAGCCCTGTCCAGCAAATTCGCTGCCCCAAAAGACCAGTAAGATACGCCCCAATTTGCAGCCAATAGCGATGAATAGAGGGACAACCCCACCACATATGACCCAGATCCGCCAAAGAACAAGAACATTTGGGGCACCCTCCGTCTAACATAAGACAGCTTCTCAGCGCCCGCCTCGGGGAAAAGTGGGCTCGATGAATACATTTAAACTGTATCTCACGCCACCGGGCCCCATCCACCAATTGCGCGATCCGACCCAATGCAGCCCGAACAGAACCCGGGGGTATTTCCCGACCCAGTTCCCTCGCCCATAGGCTTTCCAGCGCGGAAAAATCAAGGGGGTGATCAAGCCGGTCCAGCTGCCCCTTCAAGTCGGCTATAGTCGGCGGGGATTCCGCCCCCAGAGCAAAGAAATCCAGAATCCGCGCCGAATGTTCCGCAAGAAGTTCACGCTTAGGCAAAGATCTGATATAATGAGAAACTTGTGCATACGCAAAGGCAGACGCCCCTGGGCTCAAGTCATATTCCCTACAAAGTGCTCCCAACGCCTTACAGCAGATGTCCCAGGCGCCCCCACTACCGATAAGAAGCCGAGTCAGAGCCCGGTGTAAAACAAACATTACCTTGTAAAGACAGCCAGCTCGAGACCGTGGAGTCACTACCCCAGTACTTATTTAACTGTTGCCACGTTCGACGCGTCGTCTTTATCAAAACACTACTCGTCATGCGAGTCGGCAAGGCCGCCCACTGCAAATGTAAAACCGCTTCCAAAGAGTGCGGGGCAACCGCGAGGGGTGTAGACCTCGGTATCCCCTAGCCAGTCACCCAGGTGCCGCGCCTGACATGCCAGCGCATACTTCCATAGATCCGGAACTCCAACCCCCCCCCCCCCCCCCGACTTCCACCCCCCTCTCATTCTAGTCAACGGAATACGGGCTCTGGTCCCTTTCCAAATTAAACCCCGAATCTCCTTCTCCATACGTAACAAATCACGCCTCAAGAACCACACGGGGAGGGTTTGCAGCCAGTAGAGCACTCTTGGGAATATCACCATTCCCAAGGCAGCCACTCTACCCAAAAGAGACAAGGGGAGGGGTGCCCAGGCCCGCAACTGCGCTCGGAACTTAGAAAAGATACGTTCAAAGTTCATAGGATATAACAATGTCGGTTTCTTAGTCAGCAAAATACCCAGATACACAAAGGAGTCATCAGCCCATCGGAGTGGGAATCGCCCCGGCCAGCTCTCCCGTAAGGTACCCCCCACATCTAAGGCCTCCAATTTATTTATATTTATATGCAGCCCCGCAAACTTTCCATATAGCGAGAGCTCCTCGAGCAAATGAATCAGAGACTGCTGAGGAGACGTAAGATGGACAAGGATATCATCTGCAAAAGCAGCTACCTTAAACCCATGAGACCCAAGTCGCACGCCACTAATGCTCAGAGACTCCTCTATCCTCCGTATCAACGGATCCAGGGTCAACACAAAAAGGGGGACAGCGGGCAGCCTTGACGTGTACCCCGTTCCAAGCTAAATTTATCTGATAGCACCCCATTACAAAGAATTCCAGCCGTAGGGTCCGCATAGAGCAATGACACCATCTCACAAAAAGAGTCGCCCAACCCATAGCAAGGCAAAAGACATTTCAAGTAATCCCAATGCACCTGGTCAAACGCCTTTTCGGCATCAAAACTAATGACTAGTGATTGAAGATCCCGCTCTCGTACCCACTCAAGGGACGCCAAAATTTTCCACAAATTCCGCACAGCATATCGCCCCTTAACAAACCCAACCTGCGATTCATGCACCAAGTCTCCTAAAACCGAAGCAAGTCTATCTGCCAGAACCTTAGCCAGTATCTTCGAATCAAAATTTAGTAAGGAGATAGGCCGATAAGAAGCCGCCTGGGTGGGGTCTTTCCCCGGTTTCCATAGTAAAGTAATATGTGCATGATTAGCACCCCAGCCAAACTCCCCCTGGGCCACCCTCTGATGATACACTAAGGTGGGGGGCACTAGCTCCCCTAAAAGTTTATAAAACTCGGCCCCAAACCCATCAGGGCCAGGCACCTTACAGCAACTAGCATTCTGAATAACTCTGCTGACTTCATCCACCGTTACCGGAGCATCCAAATACGCCTGCTGGGCTGCCGTCACCTGTGGCAACTGTACTGCTCGTAAATAAGTCTGCATTTCAGTAGGGGCCCCCTCCCTCTTCGCATAGAGCTGCTGAAAAAAGGAACAAAACACCCGAGCTATAGCTGTATTATCTTTATGCAAGCATCCCTGCTCATCCCGTAATGCCGCAATCGATCGAGAGCCCCGGCTGCCCCGCAAGCAACGCGCCAAACGTTTCCCAGGCTTGTCCCCAAAGCGGTAGAGTTGGTATCTATAATACAAATGCGATTTCTTTGCCCTCTGATGAAGTAGTTCATTTAGAGACGTTTGCAGCTCCCAGAGCCTTCGTTTATTAGTCGCACTGGGGTCTCCCGCACACCGCCGTCGAGCTCGCACAACCTGCTTCTCCAACTGAACAATCTGCATTGCCAACAGTTTGCGCTTTCGCGCCACATAAGCAATGATATCGCCCTGCAACACTACTTTGGCTCTTTCCCAAAGCAACACTGGGTCTTCTTTGTGCTGCACGTTATGGCCCATAAATTCCTGCCAGCACTGTCCAATATGCGTTCGAAAGTCAGCATCATGATATAACCCCATGGGAAACCGCCAGAGCCTAGGCGGCGCCACCAAGTCCCCTCATCCAAGATCCACCCAGACCGGGGCATGATCCGACACCACGCTGGGGCCTATCTGCGCATCCCCTACCTGTACAAAAAGCCGTTCCGAAACCAACACGTAGTCAAGTCGAGCGCTAGTCCCATGGGCTCTCGATTGATGGGTGAAATCTTTCTCTAACGGATGCAAGAGACGCCAGGGGTCAATGATTCTCAGGCGATCACACAATCCCTGTAAGGCTTTAGTGGTCGGAGCTCACAGTCGCTCCCCCCCCCTTGCCCGTCGTATCCATCTCTATATCCAACACCCCATTCAAATCCACAGCAAGTATCAAAGGGACATCAGGCAATTGCTCCACTCTAGAAGCCAGTCGGGCATAGAACGCCCGGTCCAATACATTGGGACTATACAGGTTACCCAACAAAATCGGCCTGCCCTCAAGGCTACCATACAGCAAAATATATCTGCCTTCCGGGTCTGCATACTCCTGCTCCAACACAAAGCGAACCCGTCTATTTATCAATATAACCACTCCACCCTTTTTTCCCTTAGCCGGGGCTCCCCAACTCTGCCCCACCCAAGCCCTTTGCAATTTAGCATGCTCCTCAGCCGTCTGGTGGGTTTCTTGTAACATAGCAATGTCACAGTTCAGCCGGGCTAAGGCCTGCAACACTTTATACCGTTTGATCGGGTTATCTACCCCGCATACATTCCAAGAGATAACCTTCAGATTAGACAGTGGTTGGATAGCATTACTCTATCGGTCCCGCAATAATTGTAGGGACGGACCCTCCCAGCCTGAGATCCCCCCCCCCCCGACCACTGTAGCACTCCTATAATGCATACACATAATCAACCTATATGTTCGCTGTGCTCCCTGCAGCCCCCAAACCCCTTCCATCCTCCTACCTATCCCTCCCACCCTACCCCCATACCCATTCCCTTCCCCCTGTCCCTTACCCCCTCCAACCCTTATCTCACTCTCAACCTTTGACCTCCAACCCTCTCCCATCAAGAGTCACCTGAGATGTGAATAGGACCCCCTCCCCTCTCCAAAATATCACACCGAAAGTAGGTATGGCCCCCGAGAGCCCTTCCCGGCCCAGAAAAACAGATAATCTAAAAGAACATTATATTCTCACACATTCATGTAACACCCCCAGGCGGCCTAGCTAATTGGGTTCCCGAGCCCCCAATAGCGTTCTCCCGTCACCTGCAAGGACTACCCCAGTCCCTTAGCAAGCCTGCCCTCAGCATGGCCCGGTCCTAAACCCCTGTCAGAGTAGTCTGGCCTCGGTGATACTGCCCCAACTATACCCCCTTCTCTCCCCCTCATCACAGCCCTTCCCACACACACAACTTAACAATTCTAAAATAGATATTGAAGCTGTTAATTAACAGCACAGCAATACAACTAATGTATACACAAATCAGCCCAGAAAATCAAACAGTAGACCAAACCAGCCCTCTATCTTCTGCACAGGTGGGCAAAACCAGGTCCGGACTAAAGTTCAATAAGGGCCTCCAGGTCTCACAGGCAACGTGCGCCCACTTCAGTGCAGTCCAAGCACCAGAGCACCCCGGGGCAAGCCGGCATGACTAGCTCAGCACGCCAGCCGAGGCCAAGGCCCTGGGTACATGTGCATTCTACAGGGCACCAGCAAATGGCACCTCGCAACACATGGTTCCCAAACAGGGGTCCAAATAATGTTAAAATTGTAGGGCCGCTGACTGCAGGCCCATCGGAACTCTCTCTGGGGCCTCATAACCAGGCAGCAGCCAGCGGGGTGCAGTCCTCAGCAGCAACATAATGCACCAAGGCCAGGGCCCTCCTCCTCCCGCAAAACAGGAAGGCCGGCAAAGTACAACACCACTTGCAACCGCATGGCACTTACTGCTCTCCTGAGCTCGATGACTCTGGCACCATTAGTTGTTCCACATAGGGACTCGCCTCCGCCGCTGAATCAAACACCCGGTGGGTTCCCTGGTGAATCACATGTAGTCGGGCAGGGTACTGGACACTGAAGCGGATGTTAGCCTCAATTAATCATCGGCATAGCGGGGCGTAGGCCTTTCGATGCTGACTCAATGCCACCAAGTAGTCTTGCGTGATGCGAATCTTCGCAGTCTCCCACTCGACAACTCCCTGTTGCTTGGCGGCTCGTAACACTGCATCCTTTTGCGTGTAGCACAAAAATCATGCTAGGACCACTCTCGGCCGACGATCTCCCAATTGCTGTTTAGGCCCTAACCTGTGGGCTTGTTCCACCACAACAGGCCCGCTCGAAGCAGCCCCTTCCTGTAGAAAGGCAGACAGGTTTTTCACATATTGCCGCAGGTCCTTATCTGGGACAGATTCTGCAATTCCCAAGAAACGCAAATTATTGCGGTGAGATCTGTTTTCGAGGTCGTCGAGCTTCATTGCATGGGCATTGGACTCCTTCTGCACTGCAAGAAGCTCCCGCTTTAATTGTTCCACTTCGTCCTCAGCTTGGGAGATACGGGTTTCCGCCTCTTGTACCCGAGTACCTAATGTGCCCAGGGAGCTCTGGAGTGTGTCCATCTTGGCGTGTAGAGCCTCAAATTGTAAAGAGAGTGCATTTGTAACAGCAGCAGAAATCTCTTCTGTCATTGTCAAGGAAGCCACGGCACTTTGCTTCGGGGGGGAGTCCGCCATTTTCAAGGTGCTTGCCATGCAGTCTCTGTCCCATCTCCCCGCCTTCACCGCCGTCGCCATCCTGCTTTTCCGTTCTCGTAAAGCGGCTGGCGCTCCTTATGAGTACACTGGGTCCC
Source organism: Ichthyophis bannanicus (assembly GCA_033557465.1). Lineage (NCBI taxonomy): Eukaryota > Metazoa > Chordata > Amphibia > Gymnophiona > Ichthyophiidae > Ichthyophis > Ichthyophis bannanicus. The sequence continues at coordinate 639,798,780 of CM066035.1, forward strand.
CGACAAGCCCAAATTCGGTGCAAAACACGGCACTATAACAACATTCAGGGGAGAAGGGCCCGGAGCTCGAGCAACTCATGTCCTCTCAAGCTCACCACATCACGTGACCTCTTTATTTTTATTTTAATTAGTGCTGCCAGAAAACACACACTCACAGTGCCGTAACCTAAAGTGCCGCATAAGGCGCCCTATAAGGCACTCCAGAGGGCACATTATAAAGTGCACTGTCCGCCAAGGCACCCTATAATATCCCCTATAGGACGCCTTATAAGGCGCCTTAAGGTTATAGCACTGTGAGGGTGTTTTTGCTGGCAGCACTAATTTACATTAAAAATAGACAATGCCTCAGATAGCCCTATCAAATAACCCCACTGTGGGATCAAACCCATGACCTCTGGCTCCACAGGCAGTGAAGTAACCAATGGGCAACAGCTACTAACAAACGCCTGGCTAGCTACAGAAGGACTGCAAGTCACCACACAAACATTCTGCTGTGGTTACCAGGATAGGGTCAACCCACCCGTACCCATGATGCACAGCACATGCAAATCAGCAGTCTACAGATGATCACAAGATGGGGTATGCACCCCACAGCACCTCATCCTGGTAGGGGCAACTGACCGAGTGCACCCCCACAGCACCTCAGCCTAGTAGGGGGTGCCGACGGTGTGTGTTAGTGGCATAGAGTAGCTATAGACCGTCACATTGTGTGGGTATTGTGCTCACCCTGAGGGTGCGGTGGGGCAGCAAGCACCAGGTCCGCAGCACCTTTAATGGTAGGAATAAGCCATGTTGTAGGTACCCATCAGTGCCAGTGTGTGTGATAGGTAGTTCCTGCAGACACACCTAGGATACATTAGTGTCCATCTGTAGTTGTCAATCAGGCCTAGCCCTTATGGGCTATGATGCACCTAGAATAGTGCATATTCTGTGTTGGTACCATGGTAACATGATATAAGTGAAGGGTGGGTGTTTGACCCATAGGCAGATCATGTACCACCACCCAACCCACCCAACCCACCCTCCATGGCTCTAGGATGGGAGACAGGATAGCCCATCAACAGATCCACATTCTACCTCCCTGCAATGGTGGCAGTAGAGGGGGGCCACCAACCCCAGTCCTGCTGGGGAACAGACACCCTACTGGGCAGCCAATGCAGAGCTGTATGCATCCATAAGGCAATGGTGAAAAGACAGTAGGCCTGGAAATGCTCAGCTGCCCCCCACCACCATCTGACATTCTCCAGCAGCAAGCACAGTGAGTCACCAGCCACTGCACCCTGCAAGGTGTTCCAGCCATACACATATAACTGCAGTCAGTCTCCTAGCTAGTCCACAGTGCATGATCCTGGAGAAGATGTGTGCACCCAAAACTGGGATGTGAGCACACCCACCAAGCAAATAAATCAGTGATTAGGCCCCAGAAAAGAGAACCTATACATTTCACTTGAAAGAAATACAATATAGCACTATGGGGGAACCCAGCCATGCCGTGGTCACTGCTCAGTCAGGGTGAGAGTGACCTCCCAGCAGGACATGCTGTTGGCACCCTGTCCATGCAGGTTGTGGCCGGGCACTACAATGTCCGAGCCATTGCCCTATGCCCTGTGCAGATGCATCCAGGCCAGGCCACCCTGTCCAGGCTATACCCACAGTACCTTGCTCCTCATTATGCACATTGGCAGGCTAACACTGGCAACAGTGCAAGCAGTGTGGGCTGAGTAAGGTGTTGGCAGCCACCACACATTGGATAGACAGACACACACTCCCACACCTATGCCAGCATTGTGCAACTATAGAGGCTTTTGGCAGCCCTGGCCACCGCACCAGTCCTGGGCACAGTGCAGGCATGGCTATGGTATGCAATACTGTTGGGGTCACTCCCCAGGGTGGTGAACACTGTCAGACACCAGACCTGAAACACACGCCACAGACATCAGAGAGGTTGGTATGATACAGCTCAATGAGCAGATTGTGCTTAACTTAGGAATTGCTATCTGCCATTAATCATAGCAACCTTTTGATATATGTGTACCGTATTCCCGGTTTAGGGTGGCATTGCTAAGGTATGCAAGTGCTAGTATTGGGAGATGCACGCAGGGCCCAACATCCTGCCTCTCCAGGAGGCTTTGGATAATGGAGCCTGTGGTTGCGGGTGTTTCTGTCCCTGTTGGCCGCAGCTCTAGGGCAGAGGTTCCCAACTCCAGTCCTGGTGGACCAAACACTGTTCGGGTTTTCATGCTGTCCCTAATGAATATGCATGAGATACATCTGCATACCATGGGGGCAGCGCATAGAAATGCAGCACAGGCATCTTTATTAGAGACAGCATGGAACCTGAATGGTGTTTGGCCCTCCAGGACTGCATTTGGGAGACTCTACTCTAGGTAAGGTGCATGTTTATGGTGTCTGTGCTCTGTAGGGTAAAATATAGGCATTTGAGGCATGTTTATGTTATCTGCAATAAAGGTTCCGTCTTTATTACCACGGTTTAGTACGGGTAAAATATGGGGACTGGGTTGGCAGGAACCACAGCTGGGACTTGAACCTGTGACTTTCTGCTCCTAAACACACTGGCTGTGTGTACTGCACCACACTGTCACCACAGGAACACTTCATTCCCTGGGGATACCATGACTGTTTGTCAGACAGGGCCTGTCTGTTGCAGTGCACAGCACCCACCTAAACGGGGCTAGGCCATGGTCTGCTGTGGGCAGATGCCACTGCCCCCTCCACCACCAGTACCCCTCCGCCACCATGCTGACATGCCCTTATGCTGGTGGTGCAGTCTCAGGCCATCCAGTGTGTGGGTAGGCGGCTGCCTATGGTGCGGGTTCTAGGGTAGGAGTGCCTGCATAGATGTCCACACTTCCCCCCACCACCGCCTGCCAATGTTCTGTGCCCTTGGGGGTACCTGCTGGGTACTATCCCCTGTGACACTGTGGGAAACCACACTCGTGCCCATGTTGGGCCCTCATCAGTTGCTGTCTGGCTGCTCTACTGTTTCAGCATTCCTATGGGCCACCTAGGCATCACCCTAGTCCGCACTGTGGCCCAGCTGCACCACAGCATGTGCCACCTGCAGCCCTCTATATCCCATTTTCCAGCATCTGTCCAGTTGCCCGTTCCGACATGCCCACCCTGCTGTTGCGGAACATGTGCACGCCATAGGACACCTGTCCAATAACAAGGGAAAACCCTGATCAGTGCTATTTCACTGTGGGATCATTCAGCTTGTATGGGGACAGAGCATAGACCCTTCCAAAATTAATATCTTTTTTTTTGGAACTTTCTCGGTAGTGTTTTTTGCTGTTTCCCATTAATATCACTATTGGCCAGCTTGGTTATGTTTTTTCTACATTTTGTTCAGGTCATTTTCAATGTTTATTTGCCCTTTTGTTCTGTGCACATGTATCACACTTATCACTTTTTGTAGGTTTCCCTGGCTTTGCTGTACCTTGCTGACGGAAATGGTTTCTCTTCCCTTTAAATCTGCTCTAACGCCAGGGTTTCACTGGCGTTAGTTTTCAGCCCTGGATTCCACAGCGTTAGTGTGCAGGAAGCCTCTCCCCTCCCACTCTCCACCCATTGACCCTCTCTCTCCGCCCCTGGGGAGCCTTCTTCCGCCCTCCGGGAGCCTTTCTCCCCCCTCAGCGCTCGTTTGCGCTGCTGCGCACGTTATCGCGCGATAAGGTACATCTGCGCCCGATAAAGCACCATTACTGCGCGATAAGGTACCTTATCACGCGATAATGTGTCAGTAGCGCAAATAGCGCCCTTTAGTAAACATACCCCAAAGAGAAGTACTACATTGAAACATGCAAGGAAATGAAATCAGCACTGGTGATGAAAGAAGTTGAAGCAACACCAGGCATTGATAGCATTCCCACTGAAGTATTACAATCATATGCAGCTGTTACAATATTTTCAAGTTTGGAAGACAACACCATGGCCAATTAACTGGAAAAGATCTGTATCCTGTGGAAATTATCACAGAATTGCTCTGATCCCACACACCAGCAAGACGGTTTAATATCAGCAAAGGTCTACGGCAAGGCTGCATACTTTCCCCATACCAGTTTAATTTATATGCAGAACAAATCAGAGAAGCAGGACTGTATGAAAACAACAGAGTTGTGAAGACTGGTAGAAGACTCATCAACCTTCCCTATGCTGATGATACCACATTACTTTCCTAAACTGAAGGTGATTTTAAACATCTGCTTATCAAGATCAAGGAGCATGGTCTTTAAATCGGCCTGCACCTTAATATGAAGAATACAAATATCCTGATCACTGGCAAAGTCAATCATTTCATCCTTGACAGAGAAGAAACAGTAGAAAACTTTAATCTGCTTGAATCAATAGTCAATAAAAAAACAACAGTCAAGAAATAATGCACTGTTGGATTACTGCAACACTTTGCACATGGGACTGCAGGTACTTGGTGAGGAAATTGCAGGTGGTACTGAACTCTGTGGCCCATTTGTTGTTAGGGTTGGAAAAATGAGATTCTTCATTGGGAGCACTTTGGCGGTTGCACTGGCTGCCTATTCAGTAGCAGTGCATTTTTAAGTTGCTTGTGCTAGCTTTTAAAGTGGTTAGGGATCTGGGGCCTGGAGCCTAGTTAATGGCAGGATGCAGTGACTTGGTATCAACCAGGGAGGGCTTTACTATCCAGTCAGGCACAGTTGCTGACAGTGACTGGTTTCAATCAGGTGCGGTTGTAAAGATGGCATGCACGTGTTTCTACGGTGGCAGCGCCTATCTGGTGGAACATGCTGCCAGAAGCATTTCGGAGGGAGACAGACTTGGCTATATCTAGGAAGGCACTGAAGACATTTTTATTTCCACCTTAAGGTTAGGCAGGCAGTGACTGGTATTGTCTGGTTTGCCAAGTCTCTATTTAATTTAGGGGGTGGGAGGGGAAGGGAGGGGTAGGTTTGTATTTCTGTACTTTTTTTTTTTTTTTACATATTGTACATCATCTTGAATGCATGTGCATTAGGGTGGTCCAAAAATAACTAACATATTTCAGTTCTCCACAAGGCTAGTTTTGTTCTTTATCATATTTATAAGAAACACACACAATTTTAATGAAGATAAAAAACATTTAGAGGTCACCCCATTTGGCACGTTTTATGTCATCTGCACTAAATAGCAGACAACTGGAATGTCTGGTAACAGTGGCCACTGAAGGTTCTGCACTATCTTTTTCTTTGTTTCTGCTGAGACTCTGTCATCAAAAAGGGCTAAGCCTGCAGATGTTCAGACCAAAAACAGAGGTGCCTTGAAAATGCAACAGTCTAATTTGGGTAAATCTTAAGAAATGATAAAAATTTGATGTTATTAAGAGTAACACTGCAAATGGTGCTTCATTTTACTGTCTGATGTAAACAAGACTGACAAACAGCCAAATCTGTGTTATTCTTGGACACACGTGCAGTCATCCTGAACTGAGCCTTAAAAAGGAATATTTTCACTACACAAATGCCTTTTCCCATCCATAAAATGTTCAGGATAGGGCAACCTCTAAATGTTTTGCAATCAGGCTGAAATTTCACAGGTAAGCAAGCTTTCCTTAATGGACAAAAATAAGCCTTGTGGAGAAATGATTCTACAAACATTAACTTTTTGCATTGGTTTGTAGACCACTATAGTGTGCATGTGGCGGTATAAAAATATTTTAAAATAAATAGGACCTAGGCAAAATTTTAAAATGCAGAGACATATCTCTACATATAAAAATTCAGCATGTCCAAGCCATGGTATTTTTAATAGCATCATATGGCTGCAAAAGTTAGACAGTGAACAAGAAAGACAAGAAGAAAATCGATGCCTTCGAATTATGGTGTTGGCAAAAAATACCATGGACTACCCAAAGAACAAATCACTTGATACTAGAGGACATCAAACCTAAGCTTTCTTTAGAAGATCAAATTACAAGACTTTGATTTTCATACTTTGGACATATCATATGAAAAGAAAGATTGTTAGAGAAAGACTGGCAAAGTTGAAGGCCAGCACAAAACAGAAAGGTCAGCAATGCGATGGATCAATACAATAACAGCTACTGTATATATGCCACTCTATCAATAAGCTGCCTAACTGAAGATCAAACACTGTGGTGGAGGATATTGGATTTCCTGATGCCAGATTATTATAGTTTTGCAGTCGAGGCCTCCATACTGTTACATTATATCACACTGGTAGGTGAGGTTGTCAGTGCAACAACTATTCCATTAGGCCAATTGCAGGTAGGATAGTTGAACTGCCATTCTGTTAAAGAGAAGTGCTAGCTGATTTCTGATTTGATTTTATAGAAGCAATTTTACTTGCTATTTCTTACGGAGACTAGGTTGAAAAATATAGAGACTTTTTTCTGGCACGGACATGTTTCTCCTCCTCTTCTTATTTTCATTTTGACAGGAAGGGCAGATGGGGAGAGGAGCCGGCATACCTTGCTAGCTCCGATGTAAGAGTGTTCCAAACAGAAAGTTACGATCTAGTCAAGCACATGATTTAATGCCTCCTAGACCTAAAACCTGGAGACTGGTCAAATCAAAAAATAAGTGTTTTCCAGGAATGGCCCCCAGTAGGACTGAAATTAACTTCATATGGCTTACAGTTTTGCCAGTTATTGAAGACCAGATTGTTTAGGGCACAGGGGAAGAGGAGAATGGTTTAGGGAGCCTTAAGGAATAGGCATGGGGTGAGTAAGGTGCTGGAAACACGATGTGAATGGACATAGCTGAAGTATTGCTTTTATGGAATGAGTAAGCCTTTTCTTTTTTTATTGATTAGTTATATTGTATCGTGTTATTATTATTTTGTATAATTTTAAATTGTAAGTTGTAAGCTGCTTTGTACAGCTGTTAGATGGAAAGAGCAGAATATAAATATTTAAGCTTGAACTAATGGTAGGTTTTCAGAAACTAGAGCCAGGTGGCTATAATGCCTTTTCCTTCTGCTTTTGATAGATGCCTTGAAAACTAGAAATGTAGCACTTAATCATCTTATTTAGGATATGTCACTTGATGCACATAAAATTAGAGAAATGCTAATAGTATTTCCAAGGTCAAAAGACTTTTTCTTTTTTTTTTTTGCTTGGGTAGCATATGTTTAGTTTTTCTCAGCGATTTATTGTGCATTACATGATGATTAACCTGCAACTGCCCCTATTGATCCATTTATTTCCATACATCAAAACTCATTAGGATGCTTGAAACAAATTGATAAATGAGTTAGGACTCATTGCATTCTAGAAGCAAGAAGTCTTAGTTAATATATTCAGTAAGAAAGAGAAAACAATGCCTTTCTAACATGATTACATTTTAACAGTACATTCATTTCAGCCAGCTACTATCTCTTCCGTTTAATGAAAATGTAAAATAAAGAAATATTAAGGGCCTGATTTACTAAGCTTTTTCTTTTGCTCATTATGTATTTATGGAAAGAAACCTTCATAAATTAAACCCTAAGACATTAAGGGGCCTGTTTACTAACCAGTGTTAGCTGTTGAGCAGGGAAATTACCATGTGCTAACAGCCTGGAACAGGCTAACAGTTAATGTGGTACATTTAGAGTTAGTGCGAGGAATTCAGGAATTCTTTACAGATGTCTCCCATTGGCTTATTGCAAATAACTGGTCAATCAACTTCAAGAAGACTGAAGCAATGTTTATTACAAAGGACTCCCTCACTCCTCCCCTCCCCCCCAACATCAGTAACCCTAAACAATATTCAGATAAATGTGTAACCGGAGATAAAATATCTTGGGATCATCATTGACCAAACCTATCCTTCAATACACAGATAACAACAACAGCAAAAACTATCTACTTTTAAACCAAAACACTGCAACACCTCTGTCCCCTCCTCAAACCTGCAGACGTCCGATCAGCACTCCAAGCCATCACCCTTCCACATGCAGACTATTGCAACATAATCTACCAGGGCCTGCCACAGACCAAACTCCTCCCACTGCTGACTGCCCTACACACAGCCGCATGTACAATCCAGGGTGCATCTAAATGTGACCACATCACCCAATCTTCAAACAGCTCCACTGGTTGCCACTTCCCAGCCGTTGTCTTGACTTCCTCTCTTCCCATGCTCTTCTCGATCCCTTACAATCCGGTTTTCGTCCTTTGCACTCTACTGAAACTGCTCTTGTCAAAGTCTCCAGTGACTTGTTCCTGGATAAATCTAAAGGCCTTCACTCTGTCCTTATCCTCCTTGACCTTTCTGCTGCCTTTGACACTGTTGACCATGATCTTCTCCTTGACACTTTGCCCTCGCTTGGCTTTAGGGACTCTGTTCTCTCCTCATATCTCTCCCATCGCTCCTTTAGTGTATGTTCTGGTGGCTCCTCCTCCTCTGTTACCCCGCTCTCGGTTGGTGTCCCTCAGGGTTCTGTCTTGGGTCCCCTTCTTTTTTCTCTCTATACCCAATCCCTTGGTGCGCTTATTTCCTCTCATGGTTTTCAGTACCATCTCTATGCTGATGACTCCTAAATCTCTTTCTCTATTCCTGATCTTTCTTCTGCTTTCCAGTCCCAGATTTCTTGCTGTCTCTCTGCCATTGCTGCCTGGATATTCCATCATCACCTGAAATTGAACATGGCCAAGACTGAACTTCTCATTTTTTCTCCTAAAATTTCCCTTTCTCCTTCTTTTTCAGTCTCTGTTGATGGCTCTGTTCTCCAACCTGTTTCATCTGCTTGCAATTTGGGTGTTATTTTTGACTCTTCGCTCTCTTTCTCCTCTCATATCGAACTCATCACTGAGACGTGTCGCTTCTTTCTCTTCAACATTGGCAAAATCCACCCCTTTCTCTCTGAGCTCACTACTAAAACCCTCATCCATTCCCTAATCGCCTCCCGCCTTGATTATTGTAACCTCCTTCTTGCTGATCTCCCTCAGTCTCATATCTTCCCTCTTCAGTCTATTCAGCACTCCGCTGCCCGTTTGATTTTCCGTCAGCCTCATTTTGCCCACATCACTCCTTCTCCTCAGATCTCTTCACTGGCTCCCTATCCGTTTTCGTATTCACTTTAAGCTTCTCCTTCTGACCTATAAGTGCATTCACTCTGTGGCTCCTCAGTACCTTTCTTCTCTTATTTCTCCCTATTTCCCCCCCCCACCTCGTGTACTGTGTTCTTCTTCCCAGTTGCTTCTTGTTATGCCCTTCTCCTCTATTGCCAACTCCAGATTCCGCTCTTTTCACCTTGCTGCTCCCTACGCTTGGAATAAACTTCCTTTGTCTATACGTCAGGCATCTTCTTTGCCCTTCTTCAAACTCAAGTTAAAAGCTCATCTTTTCGCCTCTGCCTTTGGCTCTTGATTTTGCTGTTCTCCTTCCTTCCCCTCTTTTATTTCACCTTTCTTTCTTCCTCTTACACTTGTTCTTACCTCTTTCCTTTGTCCTGTCTCTACTGCTCTTGTCTCTTTGCCCTTGTTCTTATCTTTTTTTCTACTCCTTTTCTTGCTTTGTCTTTTTAGATTGTAAGCTCTTTTGAGCAGGGACTATCTTTTTGTGTTTTCATTGTACAGGGCTGCGTGCGCCTGGTAGTGCTTTATAAATGCTTAGTAGTAGTAGTAGTAGAATAGGGACTTACAAGTCACATAGCAGATAATGCAGAGCAATTAGCACCACCTTAGAAGTTGTAGCTAAAAGAAAGAATAGTGAGGTTTCTGGAGTCCAATGGATTGCAGGATCCAAGGCAGTATGGGTTTACCAGAAGCAGGACTTGTCAGACAAATCTGATTGATTTCTTTGACTGGATGACCAGGGAGTTGGACCGAGGGAGAACCCTAGATGTGGTGTACTTAGATTTCAGTAAAGCCTTTGACACCATTCCGCATAGGCGATTTATAAACAAACTAAGCACCCTAGGGTTAGAAATTGGTTGAGTGGCAGGCAACAAAGGGTATTCTGAGGAGAAGGACGTTACCAGTGGTGTGCCTCAGGGATCTGTCTTTGGCCCGATTCTTTTTAACATCTTTGTTAGTGATATTGCGGAAGGGCTGTCGGGTAAGGTTTGCTTTTATGCAGATGATACCAAAAGCGTAGTTCCTCACCTGTAAGAGAGGAACAGAGGGTGACGTCAGAGCTGACAGAGCCTGCGCGGAGCATTTCCCCAGCTTTCAAAGAAAGCCTTTGGGATATGCTACCATGCATGCTTGGTCCTCTTTCCACCCAAGCATGCCATCTTACTCAGTCAGATGACATAACTAGGATGGTTAGTAAAACCTAAAGCAAGGTAGGGAGGCAACTCCCAGGGGAGGAGGGAGGGTTGTGAGGACTGATTTCTGCAGTCCCTGGACAACACCTGCTGCAGGTGAGAAACTTTACTTTCTCCAGGAACAAGCAGGGAGTCAGTCATCACATGTGGGACTCCCTAGCTCCAGGCTTCCGAGGACCAAACCACGACAGCACCAATGGCGACCAATCGGGTAGCCATGAGTTGCAGAATGTGAGTTCCCACTGAAAGACTCTGCAAGACCCTAGTGTCCAGCGACACTATCACTCCAGTAGCCTGAACACAGAATGGTCAGACGGCAGGAGTTGCCTATACTCCAAGAATATTACAGAGTACTTCCTAGCCAAAGGCATTGTCTCTGCAGGACTCGCTCTCCAGACAGTAGTGAGCTGTGAACGTATGAACTGAAGACCATGTAGCAGCCTTGCAGATATCCATCACCGGCACTTATCGGAGGTTGGCCACCAACATGGCCATCTCCCTCACGCGATGCGCTGTGATCCGGTGCTCGAGAGGCCAGTTTGCTCATAGGCGAGGGCAATACAGTCCGTGACACAAGTGGACAGAGTTCACTTAGTCATAGGGAGTCCCAGTCTACTGAGGTCATAAGACACGAAAAGCTGAGGAGCTTTGCAATGGGCCTGAGTCCACTATAAGTAGAAGGACAGGGCCCATTTGTAATCCAGAGTATGAAGTACTATTTCTTCTCTACTGGCATGAGGCTGTGGGAAGAAGGTGGGAGGACCACCTCTCGGTTGAGGTGGAAAGGAGATATCACATTCAGGAGGAATTTGGGTTGTGTGAGTAGCACTACCCTGTTCTTATAGATGGTGGATCTCCACTAGGGCCTGGAGTTTGCTCACTCTTTGAGCGGACGTGAGGGCCATCAGAATGGCAACTTTCCAAGACAGGTACTGCAGGTGGCAAGTGGCTAGAGGCTCAAATGGTGGTTTGGTGAGCTGGGAGAGCATCACGTTGAGGTCCCACTCCGCCGCTGGAGGTCAGAGAGGGGGCTTGGATAACAGGAGGCCCGGAGGAACCTGGAGACCAGGGGCTGGCTTGAGAACGGTTTTCCCTCGATAGGGTGGTGGTGAGCAGCTATGGCACTCAGATGTACCCTCACAGAGTTACATTTCAGCCCAATGTGTGACAGATGGAGTAGATACTGGAGTACTAGTTGCACATTGCAGAAGGGGTTCTCCTCCGTTTCCATACACCAGGTGAAGAACCCTCTCCACTTAAAGGCATAAGCCCTTCTTGTGGAGGATTTTCAGGAGGCCAATAAGATCTCCTCGACTTCCCCTGGAAGATTGAAAGGGACTAACGCTACCCTTTCAGCAGCCATGCTGTTAGTGTTAGCAACCCCAGAATGGGGTACAGAAGGGAGCCCTCCTCCTGGGACAAGAGGTCCAGGTCTCGGCCCAGTGAGACTGGGAGTGCCACTGACAGGAAAAGGAACAGAGGGAACCAAGGTTGTCTGGGCCACCTGGGGGCAATCAGTATAATTGATGCCCTCTCACTTTGGATCTTGAAGAGGATCCTGGAGACCAGGGATGTCAGTGGGAATACATAGAGTAAGCCCTTGGACCACGAGATCAGGAAGGTATCTGCCACCACTCTTTCTGGGTGCACTTGATGTGAGCAGAAGTGGGGCAGCTGCATGTTGTCTGGGGAGGCGAATAGTTCCATCACAGGCCTGCCCCAGAGGTGGAAGAGCTGCTCCATCACCCTGGGCTTCAAGCGCCATTCGTGTGGATGAAGGACTCTGCTTAACCTGATCGCTAGGCAGTTGTCCTGACGCAGGAGGTACACCACTCACAACAGCATGCTGTTGTGTGCTGCAAAGGAGTGGAGGGTCACCACCTCCTTGCAGAGGGAGCTCAACCCAGTGCCTCCCTGCTTTTTGATATAAAACATGGCAAACCTGGTTGTCCATCTGGATCAGTATGGGCCAGTGTCGCAGGCAATGGTGGAATGCTCGTAGGGCCAAAAAGATTGCCCTGAGCTCCAGGAGACTGATCTATAAGAGTGACTCCTGAGACCAACTTCCCTGTGTGTGGCAGTCCCCACAATGTGCCCCCCAATCCAGGAGGGAGGCATCTGTTGTCAGGGTCCTCTGAGGCATGGGTGCCTGGAAGGGCATTCCCACCTGGTGGTGGAGAAAGTTTTGCCACCAGTTGAAGGACTCCGCCAGTTGGCGGGTAACCCTGACCCTGTCTCATAACCTGCCTGTGGCTTGAGTCTACTGTGAGCAGAGGTACCACTGGGCTGTCTGCTTGAGCAAGAAGGCTGAGGGAATGATGTGGACCATCGAGGACACATAGCCCAGCAGGCAGAGGAGGAGATGACCTGGCACTGACTGGTGGCGTTGCATCTCTCCTGCCAGTTGCCTGAGGCGTTCTGACCTATCTCTTGGGAGAACAGCCTTGACCTGTAACATGTCCAACTGAGCACCTATGAACTCTAGGCTTTGGACTGGAGAGGTGGGATTTGAGGTAGTTGATGACAAACCCTAGCTGCTGCAGAAGGAGGGTTGCATGGTCTGCAGCCTGATTGACCTCTGAGGCCGTACCACCCCTGAGTAGCCAGTCATCGAGGCAGGGGAAGATGAAAGCCCCTTGTAGGCGCAGGTGGGCAGTTACCACCACCAGGTATTTGGTAAAGACTGTTGGCGAGGAGGCCCTGTACTGGTAGTGCCCTCCTCCCACCATAAACCATAGCTACTGCCTGTGAGAGGGGTGGATCAAGATGTTTGTGGAACCCCAGGCCCTTCCAGACATGGTACATGGCGTCGACGCACTGGCACACCAATGACACCGATGCCGGCGCCTCCCACATTCTGAGTAGTAGCCACTTGAGGATCAGCTGCACGGGCACCATGAGAGTTTCCTTAGGTGGAGACTCATACTGGAGATTCTCCAGTTCTTCGGTGCATGGATATTCCTCTGCCTCGGTTTGCACCAAAAGGGCTCTGGCCATATCCTTGACAAAGTTGTGGAAGGCCACGTCCTCAGGAGAAGAATGGTGCCAGGGCGCTGGGGGAGATGGTTTCGAGGGAATATCTTGGTGCCGTTTGGTTTCCAGGGATGCCTCGTCGTCGGTCTCCCACTCTGAGTTGAGAGGTTATGATGAGTCCGAGGCCCTGTGACTCATTACATCTAGGCCAGCACTGAGGGGCTTGCAGCCTCCAGAGGACCTGGGGTCCAAGTTGTGGAAATTGGCTGGGGAGGATCGGATGCCCAAGGAAGGGGACCGAGACCTCGACCCATGCTAAGGGCTTACCCGAGGCTGATGGCGCTTGGCTCGATGACCGGGGACTCCCCCGCAGTGGGGGACCCGGTCAACAGGGCAGATGATGCGGATGAACTAGGCATCATTGCCTGCTGCAGGGCCAGGATAGAAGTGATGTTCTGCTCCAGGGCCCCCATTCTGGTTTCCAAGCCAGAAGGCTCCGCAGCTTTTGACGCAGGCACCAAGGATCTCGGGCCCGGTGCCATCACTCTCGCGAGTGCATCCTCAATGAGGACTATGGTCTCAAGGAAACACCCTTGTTCTCCGCTGGACGAGGAATCCTTCTTGAGGACCTTGGTAGGGCACTTCTCAGAGCCGCCTGAGTCCCTCCAGGCGGTTTTACTGGGTTTCTCTGGTGCAACCTCGGAGGATTTTTTCTTCTCTCTCTCGAGGTCTGGGGTCTTTTCCGAGGAACTGCCACCGCGGGACTCCGAGGATGCTCAGGCCTCACGGAAAGTGCTGGGCTTGGAGCTCGGTGACGTGGAGGCTGGTGCTGAGTCGGACCTTGGGAACAGTTTTTCTTGCAACTCCAACCTCTTTTTTATTGGTCTTATGTGTCATGGCCTGGCACAGGTCGCAGGAGGTGCTGTCATGGTCTGGGACCAGGCATCTTAGACAGCAGTAATGGGTGTTGGTGACCAACATGATTTGACCACAGTGGTCATATTTTTTAAAACTACTGGGGGACATGGTGGGAAAACACCCGAACAGGGTCAACAAGCCCCAGGTGAAAAAGGGCACAAATGCCGGTCGAGGCGAGCCTCGATCAAAAAAGACAAAAGGAGTCGAGAACAGTGCAGGTGACGGCGCCAACTCGAGGTGGGAAGAGGAGCCGGTACACAAACCAGGAAACTAACTTTTTTAAGGATAATTAGCAAGGATTTTTCCAGGGAAACAGGATAGACGTCTGTTGGGCTCCGTGGAAAAAAGGAAACTGAGCAAGAAGGCACCCTTGGGCAGGAAGGGGACTATGCATGTGTGGTAGCATGCCCCAAATGCTTTCTTTGAAAGCTGGGGAAATGCTCCGCACAGGCTCTGTCAGCGCCGATGTCCCCATATGTGAGGACTGACTTCCTACTTGTTTCTGGAGAAATCTGAAATACAGTAGATAACCAGGAAGGAGTAGATAACATGAGGAGGGATCTGGCTAAGCTTGAAAAATGGTAAAAAATTTGGTAACTAAGATTTAATGCTAAAAAATGCAGGGTAATGCATTTGGACTTCAAAAATCCAAGGGAGCAGTACAGTGTAGGGGGCAAAGTATTTCTGTCCACAAAAGAGGAGCGGGACCTGTACGTGATTGTTTCTGATGATCTTAAAGTGTCTAAACAAGTAGAAAAGGCAACAGTGAAAGCCAGAAGGATGCTTGGGTGTATAGAGAGAGGAATGGCCAGCAGAAAAAAGGAAGTGATGGTGCCTCTTTAAAGTCTCTGGTGCAACCTCATTTAGAGTATTGTGTACAATTCTGGAGATCACACCTTCAAAAGGATATAAGCAGGATGGAGTCAGTGCAGAGGGTGGCTACTAAAATGGTTAGTGGTCTTCATTATTAAGCATATGAGGATAGACTTAAAAATCTTAATATGTATATATTTGAGGAAAGGCGGGATAAAGGAGATATAACAGAAATGTTTAAATACCTCTGTGGCATAAATACTCAAAAGGAGAGCCTCTTTCAATGGCTACAAAGGGATGTAGGATGAGCGTGAAAGAGGATAGACTCGGGAATAATATGTGGAAATATTTCTTTATGGAAAGAGTGGTAGATGCATTGAATAGTCTTCCAGTTGAGGTAGCAGAGACGAGGACAATATCTGAATTTAAGAAAGCTTGGGACAAACACAGAAGATCTCTAAAGAATAAAATGGAACTATTGTAGTTGATATGGAAGGGCAGACTAGATAGGCCATGTGGTCTTTTTCTGCCATCATATTTCTATCTGCCACTAAATGTGCGAACAAAAAATTTTCTCTGCATTAGTAGAATGAAAAAGTGCTGGGAGTGCTCCCAACATCAACCACAGAGATTTTATAGTTAGCACACATTAATTTTGGCAATTAGTGTGTGATAGCTTGAAAACCTTACCATGCTTTAGTAAATAGGATCCATTGGTAACCAAGAGACCATGGTTTGATTCCCACTAGCACTCCTAGTAGCTTTGAGCAAGTCACTTAACCCTCCACTGCCTCGCAATCTACTTCCGGTCATACTGCCCAGAAAACCCAGGAGCTGCTGGGTTACCAGGAATCAGCATTGACTCAAAGGCACATAGTAACATAGTAAATGACGGCAGATAAAGACCAGTATGGTCCATCTAGTCTGCCCAGTAAGATGTCAAAAATAGGTGCACCTGCCACTCCGTGCAGGCCACCCCTGTTTGTTGAGAAATTAGATACGTTTATTTGATTTTATCCTGTTGCTGTAAAGGGATCCACTGTGTCTGCCCATGCCATTTTGAATTCTGTCACTGTATTTGCCCCCACCACTTCCATCGGGAAGGCATTCCAAGCATCCACCACCCTTTCAGTGAAAAGGTATTTCCTGACATGGCCTTTCAATTTACCCCTTGCAGCTTCATGTTCTGCCCTCTAGTTTTACAGCTTCCCCATCTTTGGAAGAGGTTTGTTTGTTCATTATTTCTCTTTAAGTATTTAAAGGTCTGAATCATATCTCCCCTATCCCTCCTCTCCTCCAGAGTGTACATATTTAGGTCTTCAAGTCTCTTCTCATAAGGCTTCTGATGCAGGCTCCAAATCATTTTGGTTGCCTTCCTCTGAACAGGTTCCAGTCTTTCTACATCCTTTGCAAGATATGGTCTCCAAAACTGAACACAGTATTCTAAGCAAGGCCTCACCAGTGACTTATAGAGTGGCATTAGTACCTCTTCCTTTCTGCTGGTAATTCCTCTTTGTATGCAACCCAACATCCTCCTGGCTTTTGCCACTGCCTTGTTGCAGTGTTTTGCCACCTTGAGATCCTCAGAAATAATCACACAATCCTTCTCCTGCTCCGTGCACACCAACCTCTCGCCCCCTATTGCGTACATTTCCCTTGGATTTCTGCTTCCCAAGTGCATGACACTGCACTTCTTTGCATTAAATCTTGAGGCGATCTAAGATGGCGGCAGTTTGAATCCCCTGCCTAGAGGTCTGGTGTTGAGAGCGATCTGCTGTCTGCTTCTACTCCTTCTGCAGATGGTATGGGCAGAAGGAAGAGGAAACAAGCAAACCTACCCCCGGGGGAAGCGGTTTCCAGTGCGGCAGGTCAAAGGACGCTCCAAATGTGTGGCTTCGTCGGCGGGGGTGAGCGAGCAGCGTCTTCGGCAGGTCCGGTGGTTTCATCGGACCTGAGCACGTCCGGGGTGTATTTGTCCCCGGAGCAGCGGGCCCCCCCGCCTTGCCCCGGAAGCGAAGTGCGCGGCGGAGGAGAGCCTCTTGCCGGCGTGCTGACTAGCACGCCGAATCAGGAGGCTTTGGAGGGCTCCACAGCTGATGTGATCGCTCCGTGGGGGACCCCTGGAGTTGTAGTGGCATCAGGGGCTGAATCAAGTTCTTTGGTCAGCTCTCTCCAGGAGGATGTGTCCCCGAGGGTGAATGCTGGAGGAGGCGGTTTGGTGAAGCCCACAAAAGTAACATTGGAAGTGCTATGGGAGGCCATTACCACAATGAACTCTTCCTTGGAAAGAATTGCTACATCTGTAAGTACTGATATTAAGTCTCTAAAAGTGGATTTACAACAAGTCTCAAGTGTTCAGAAGGAACAGGAGGGGAAACTGGCGCAGCTGAGTGGGGAGCTGGATCAACTCCGTGAGCTACACCATGTCCATGTGAAGGACCGGAATGTGACCAATAGAAAGCTGGAATATCTGGAAAACCAAGTCCAGAAGAACAATTTAAGACTGGTTAACTTTCCTAGGTCTCCTGTGTGTTCTCCTCTGGAAATATG
This sequence comes from Ichthyophis bannanicus, assembly GCA_033557465.1. Taxonomy (NCBI): domain Eukaryota; kingdom Metazoa; phylum Chordata; class Amphibia; order Gymnophiona; family Ichthyophiidae; genus Ichthyophis; species Ichthyophis bannanicus. Next base: position 639,816,279 of record CM066035.1, read on the forward strand.
TAACAATTTCTAACACAGAGTAACCACTAACCTTCAAAGTTATACATAGCCAACATTGCATCCTCTTTATATATTTCTCCACACAAGAATCGCATGGCAAGACTACGCTGCTATATGTAACAAACACACTAACATTTCCATCAGAGAACTGGGTATGCATTCATTGCCTCTCCTTCCCCCCTCCCCCTCCCTCCCTCCCTCCCAGCCATAGATATCCCCCCGGCTCTACCCTAACAAAGTCCCGCTATCTCATCCGTTATCCAAAACTGGGGCCCAAATCGCCCCAAACCTATCTATTCGCTTATGGCCCAGCAAACGCACTGTGCTATGTTCCATTGTCATTAAAAATCTCATTTTCCTCTCCCATCCCGGCACCCCAGGCTCAGTGGGCACCACCCAATGCCCCAAAATTGTTTGCTTGGCAACCAGAAATCCTTTCTCACAGAGTTGGCGCTTGCCCCCTTCTAAAAATGCCTCACCCTCATATGACCCAAAGAGACACCATTCTGGAGCAATCTTCACCTGTTGGCCTATCCAACCACTAAGTCTCTCGCCCACCCCTTTCCAAAATCTTTGGATATTGGGGCACAGCCAAAACCTGTGGGCTAATGTACCTTTCTCCTCTCCACACGATTTACACACATCTGTCAAGGTCAACCCCGCCCTAGCCGCCCAAACATCATGCACATACGCTCGTCACAGGAATTTATACTGTATCTCCTGCATCTGCCCCGACTCCGACACTGCTGGAGTTTGTTGAAACGCTCTATACAAGCGCTCCACCGTCCCTTCCATTATCTTATTGGCCCTCCATTTCCTCTCTAAGATCTCCAATCCTTTCTTTCCCTCTACCCCAATTAATTCTTCCTGCAGGGCCAGGACTGTAATTCTCCCCTCAAAGACCCGAAAAAGATCCAGCATCCCTCTGACCCCCCAGGACAGGCCCATTGTTTTTTGTAAACTCTGCACATAATGTCTCACCTGTAGATAGAAATAAAATTCGTGTACCCTCAATTGATACCGCCCCCTCAGGGACTGATAAGAATCCAATTCTGCTACCTGTTCCATCCTTAAATGGCCTAAATCACTCCTCTGCGGGCCCATTGCTGAGCTATGTTCCCCTGCTGCCCTGGTAAAAAATCTCCGTTTCCCCACAAAGGGAGACAATCCGAGCATCTCCAACTAAGACCTCTACCCTGACAAAGCATTTTCCAAGCCTGTCGATCCACCCCTAAGTACCCCGACTGGCTCTACGCCCTTGGCAGCTCTCTGCTGTGCCTGTGCATCAAATACATTCTATGAAACGGTTCCGACATGTTGCCAATCAACTCAATCGGGACAGTCTCAGTAGACCCTGTCACTAAATCTCTTAGAGGTTTCATTAAACTAACTAAGTTATACTCCCGCAAAGATATTAAGCCAGCCCCCCCCCCTCTCGAACAGGCCTAAGCAAGGTCGAGAGTGCAATTCGTGCCCTCTTCCCTTTCCAAAGAAACTTAGATAGGTGACTCTCTAACTTCTTTATATCTTTTCTTAACAACCATATAGGAACATTTTGTAAAAGGTATATCCATCTCGGCATTTCCACCATTTTGAAAAGAGCTATCCTCCCCTTCAGAGAAATAGGAAAGTCTCTCCATTTCTTCAGTCTCTCTATTGTTCTAGCCAGCATTGGATCCACATTCACTCCATATATCTGATTTGGCATCTCAGGGATCTGTATACCGAGATAGCGAATGGAGCCTCTAGCCCACACCAACAGGAAGGTGCCCTCCCAGATTCCCTTAGCCTTTCCTCCCATATCTAAACCAACCGACTTCGCTCTATTTATTCTAAGACCAGAAAACTCTCCAAATCGTTCAATCTGGGACAAGGCAAGTTCTAGGGAGCTCTGAGGACTCGTCAAACATAGTAACATGTCATCTGCAAAAGCGCTTACTTTTACTCCCCCTCTCGGCCACTCAATCCCCTGAATTCCCTCTGTTTGCATTAACATTCTCAACAGGGGTTCCAACTGCAAGATGAACAATAGGGGCGACAGCAGGCAGCCTTGCCGCATCCCTCTCTGTAGCACAAAAGGCTCAGAACGCTGTCCCCCCCCCCCCCCCGTTACTATAAACGCCAAAGGTGCAGTATAAAGCGCCTGAATCCAACTCAAAAAAGCCCCTTCAAACCCAAAACTCCGAAGCACCGCAAACATATATTTCCAAGACACCCTGTCAAATGTTTTCTCTGCATCCAGACTCACTAAGAGCAGAGGCACTGCCCTCTGCACGCACATCTCTGCCCCCAAAAGAACCTTGCTGATATTGAAAAAAGGCTCTCTACCTTTGACGAAACCTGTTTGGCAAGGGCTTATCAGCCTCGGAAGAATTTCCTGTAACTGTTTTGCTAACACCCCAGCTAACAGCTTCATATCATAGTTGATTAATGAAATCGGTCTATAAGAGGCTGGGTCCTCCGGATCCTTCCCTGCCTTACGGAGCACTGTGATAGGGGCCGTCCTCATATCCCTGGGGAAACCTTCCCCACTCAACGCTTCACCATATACTGCCGCCAGAGATGGGACCACCTTCAGTTCTAACATTTTGTAAAATTCTACTCCGTAGCCATCTGGACCTGGGGTCTTATGGGGCTTCCCCTCCCTGATAACCTTCTGAATTTCCACCCCTTCTATCGGTCTATTCAGTTCCTCAAGTTCTGCTTGAGAAACCTGTGGGAGAGGCACTCCATCCAGGAACGCCATTTCACGCTCTCTATCCTCTGCCTCTGGGGTGTACAGGTCCTCGGAAAACTGCCGGAAAACCTCCACCACTCTTTTGGGGTCCGATTGCCTATTCCCCGCTTTGTCTCGGATGATTGTTACCACCTTGGGACCTCCCACCTCTTTCACCAAACGGGCTAATAAGCTGCCAGTTTTGATACCATATCTAAAAAATTGATGCCTGTAGTACTGCATACTATACACTGCTCATTCTTGGAGTATTCCATTAAGCTTCTGCTGAGCATCCAGGAAGCCCTGAACATGTTCCCCACCTTTCTTTCCCACTGATAATTTTTTCAACCGTTGCATATCCTGCACCATCTGCAAAACTTCCTCATTTATTCTTCTCTTTTCCTTTGCTACTGTCATAATGCGGAACCTATGAAGGAAATAGTTTTAGAAAAAAACCCTGTTTTACATGGAACTGAGAAGATGCAGAGAGCGCAGTTCCAGCGCAGCACAATCAGAGGGCGTATGAGCAGTTCCACAGAGCCAGAAGCAACGTGCTCTGACACTGATTGCATTAGTAGCAAGCAGTTTCACCTGAGATCAAGCCCAAAATGTTCAAACAAAAAATCCCTTTATAAAGGAAACCAGATGGTAGAAGAAGGAAGCAGCAAGGAGAGCAGTAGTAAGAGCTGGCAAGTCAGCAAGGAGAGCAGTAGTAAGAGCCAGCAAAGCAGCAAGGAGAGCCGTGGAAGCAACAGGAGCGGCGAAAGTAGCCTAACCAGGAACATAGCCAGAAGCACAGCAAGTATCACTGCAAGAGGCTCAGCAAGAGGCTCAGGACGGAGCACAGTCTGGAGCAGCAGTTTGGATAGCTGTGGGAAAAGGAACCTGGAACAGGACAGCTTCCACGTGCAGCCAACTCAAAGAGACAGAATCCAAAGGAGTTTCACTCAAAGGGATAGAGTCCAGAGAGGCCAAACATATTGGGACAGAGTCCATAGCAAAGCAAACAGAAGAAGCAGTCTGCCGGATAAAAGCAACTCTCCTAGGCCAAGTAAGTTCATTGTATCCAACCAGCAAGGAACAAGGAGGGGAAGTTCCTACTACAGAGATACCTTTGCTAAGAACCACAAAGGGTGGAAATCCATACAGGGTTTGCCTGATAGCCCTGAAAGCAGAGCACTGCATAGAACAGCTTGTCTGCCTGAGAAAGCACGTTACAAGGAGAGCTCTGGGTGTGGCAGCTTAGAGAAGCCAAGGTATGCAAAATCCTTAATTCTAAGAGAAAGTTTTACTGATGAAAACCCTGTTCAAAGAGTTAAACTTTATAAGGGGAGAAGAAGTAAAACTGACCTTTTAAAAGCATTTCCCCAAAGCTTAGTAAGAGAGTTTTATGGGAAGCAAAAGAATCCCTGTGAGGAGTTAACAGGGAGTGAAAATTATCATTCATCTGAGGAGGGCAGTGACCCTGAGTCAATGGACTTTGAATATGAAAACAGTATTCCCATTCCTCAGGAGGAGCCAATGGAATGTAATCTTTGTTCAGCAGCTAGCATGAATTCCCTGCAGGATTTATAGTGAGAGAAGAACTCTGCTGATGGTGAAGTTTGTAACCATTTCTCTGCTGATATATTAATTTGTTTTGATTTAAAAGAAGCCTTAGCCCAGACTTACACTTAACTGTGAAACCTACAACAGTTGATTGTTTGAAATGTTGGTGGAACCTTTTTGTTAAAGAGAAGGACTGTATTTATTTATTTATTTATTTAGTGTACACTTGTATCCCGCTACTTCCAGCGATCAGCAGCGGTTTGCTATACATAAGGTGCGGCTGTACAGGCCGGGAATTAAAACATACAACATGATTTAGTGGAAATGTACAGGTCAAATCACTCGAATTATATGATTCACACTTGATTGCAGGCTGGTAATTTCACATGTATATACATATTTACATGACGCTAGTGTATATTGTATTTACTTTCTTTGTGTCTTACTGGATCTTAGCATTGACCGGGGATATAAAGCCTTGTTACTCTACACTTTGGCTTGAATCGTTCTTCATAAGGAGTTCTATACTACAAGGACCAGAATCCTCTAGGCCCTTTAGGTCAATCACTCCTTAAAAATTAATTAAATGCGCCAGACGCCCTTACTCCAACCAACCACTAGGGGCACCTGGTGACACTACATACGCAATGATGTGCCCCCTCATTACCACCTTCCCAGCTTCCCAGCACAGAGTCGCAGACCGAGCGCTTGGCTCATTAAACTGCAGATATTCCTCCCACTTTTGCACTAAATATTTTTGAAAGTCCTTATTCTGCCACATTTGCCTAGGAAAGGCCCACCGGCCTTCCCCTCTTTCTCTCCCCCTCCAATCCATCCTCACCATCGCATGGTCCGATACCAAAATGGGTTCAATCTCTGCATTTACCACTCTACCAAACTCCCTCTGTACTTAACAATATATAATCAATTCTAGACCAAGTGTGGTGTACCCTTGACAGATGTGTAAAATCCTTTTCTCCTCCATGCAATGTTCTCCAGGTGTCCACCAACCCCCCTGCCTGGCAGAAATTGCTCACTCCCCTCTTATTCCAGCCTCCTTTCTTTCTCACATTTGACCTATCCAATTCAGGATCGTAAGGACAGTTGAAATCTCCCGCCACAATTACTGATATCCTCGGTGCATTCCCAATTTTCTGACTTATCTTCTGGATGAATCTGTGCTCATACACATTAGGGGCGTATATATTTCCCAGAAACATTTTGTCTCCATTCAATTTTACATGCAGAAACATAAACCTTCCCGAGGGGTCCAAGTCTTTCCCCAACACCTCTATCTGAATCTCTTTATTAATCAAAATTGCAACCCCTCTCTTCCGGCCCCCCGAGGAAGCCACGTAGACTTGTCCCACCCAGCCCTTCTTCAGCTTAGAATGCTCCTTCGCACTCAAGTGCGTTTCATGAAGCATCGCTACTTGGGCTTTTCCTTTTCGTAAAGCCTGTAAGATTTTCGTCCTCTTCACTGGCGAATTTACCCCCCCCCAACATTCCAGGTAATAAATCGCATATCATGTCTCATTTGTTCCAATTTTCAGAGCATTCAACTTAATGATCTTTCCCCACTTTACTGCTCGGGGTTGCCCAGCCTCAACCCCCAGCATGGTTTTTACCAAAATTAGGCGTTTCCCTTGATTCCAGGTACACAAATTCCTCCCCAGCCTACCTCCTTCTGGCCCCTCCCCATTTCCCCCTCTCAGTAGCTCTCTATCTCCTCCCCCCTCCCCCTCTCCCCATCCCCCCTCCCTCCATTCCCCTCCCCCCCTTTCACCTTCCCTTCCCCCCCTCTCCATAAGTAAAAAAAACACCTACCCTATCTTCAGCCTACTTGGCTGAAACCCGAGTCCCTAATGTGCACTACGAGGCCACCTCGATCGCCCTCCCCTAGCGCAACTTGACAAAACCTGTCCCCCCCTAAGTATTCCAAAAAATAGGGAGAAAATACTTTACTCGAAGTCCCCAAATACCATTCTGAGGCCTTCGTTCTCCAGTCCAGAGATCATTGTACCCCCCAAAGAGCATATAACCCTCAACACATTTAGAGAACAATAAACACACATCCTACACAGATAACAGCACTTTATAACACCGCATCTGTCCGACACAACAGAAGTTTCTCAGTCCCCGGTCTCGCCGATACTCAGTCTCCATGCTCAAGGAATCTCACGAGCCCAGGTGTGCGCCGTATTCAGGGCTACCTACTTGATCCAATGAGTTTTTATCCAAACTCACCAGGAAGTTCTTTGCCACTCCCACTGTCTCAAAAACAAAGTTCTTCCCCATATTAGACACCCGGAGTGTGGCAGGAAACGCCAACGTGAACCTTATTTTCTTCTGAAATAAAGCCACACATACTGGTGTGAATTCCTTTCGCTTCGCCGTGAGCATCGCCAAATAATCTTGAAACAAGAGCAACTTGTTATTGTCCAAATTAACTCCCGTTTTCGACGAAATGCCTGTAGAAGCTGCTCCTTATGGTGAAAGTTGAGAATCTTCGCTATCACCACTCTTGGACGCTGTCTGGCTGCCATTTTCCCTCCAAGCCGATGAGCACGCTCCACTTTAAGCTCCCCACCAAGGAGTCTAGCTCCAGTTCCTTTGGGAGCCAGTTTTCAATCAACGGCAGCAGCAGCTGATCAGTAGTCGCCTCAGGGACCCCTACGATCCACACGTTGTTTCTGCGGGATCTATTCTCTAGGTCCTCAGTTTTATTTTGCAAGGCCTCCATTTTTGCCCGAATCACGTTGTGCTCTCGCGCCTGCCTCCCCTCATCATCTTCAATCAATGCCACTCTATTTTCCAGCTCCTCTATCCTTTTGGCTTAACTCCATCATAGACGTGCCCATCTCCTCCAACTTTGTCAATATCTGGTCAAACTTGGGGTCCAGCAGCCTTACCACCTCTCTCGCCAGCTCTTCCGTAGCTGATTCTACACTTTCCCAACTCGGAGAAGTTGGCTGCGCTGCTGTCGACATCAGGGCCCCAGGCTTCGGCACTTTCTCCTTCTCTCTCTCTTTGCGCGTCGGTGGAGGCATTTGTGCTGTTGCTTTTGCACACCGAGCCCACTGCCCAGCTGTCGGAACCTCTCCCTTCTTTCTCTTCAGCTTTTTGGGGGACTAATAGCTAGGATTTTCACCACATAATCTCGAAGCGGCCCCGGAGCGAGCAGAGACACGTCTTCACTCACTCATGTGTCACGTGGACTCCACTTCACAACTTTAGACGTCTTTTCCTCTGCCTTTCATTTTGCTTTCCTTATTTCTCTTTTTGTCTCTTTTAGTTTGATCCTGTATTCCTTTCTGTGTTCCTCTGTTTGCAAGCTTTAGAATTTTGTGAAAGCTGTGTTTTTTGCCTTTATTTGAGCAGCCACTTCTTTAGAGAAACAAATAGGTTTTCTTCTCCTGTTGTTTTTATTTACTTTCCTTACATATTTATCTGTTGCCCCTTTTATTGCCACCTTTAGTTTAGCCCATATCAATTAATATCATAATACCCTGAAGCAGTCAAAACTGAAAAAATGACATTGGGATAAAGTTAACTATGAGAGCAATAAGATGACTAATTAGTTAGGTGAGGAACAGAAGATACAAAGGAATTGGAAAGTGATTTCTGGGGAAACCTCAGAGAAGTCATAAGAGCTCAGTAACTTTAGCTGGAGTGGAGGAGTAGCCTAGTGGTTATAGCAACTGCCTAATATCAAGGTTCAATTCCCCTTGTGACTTTGGGCAAGTCACTTTGTCCTCCATTGCCTTGGAAAAAAAGGCCTAGCAATCTATTTCCAGTGATACATTGCCAAGAAAACAGAGAAGCAGCTGGAATCAGCACTGACTCAATGGCACTTAAAAATAAAAAAGCCTAAGTGGCAGCTCAACTAAAGAAGGCCCCCAACAGCATTTTAGCCAGTGGCCCTCAAGGGGAATAAGCCAGAAAAAAGAGAAGAGGATGCCAGAGAATGTATATACTCCAGTAGAATCACTGACGAGAGAAAGGTGTGAACCGTAGACCAGATCCAACAGTCAAAAGATTCAGTAATTAATCTATCAGGGATTATTTTAACAAGAAATAAAGAACAAGTCCTTAATAAGGGCTTCTACTTCATGCCAACAGTACCATCTTATGCTTTTCAAGCTCATTTAGATATACATTGCATTATTAGGAATTTGCAAGTCCAAGGTTTTTTCCACCAAAAGAAACTTCATCTCAAGAATATTTTATTGTGCACCCCCAGTCAATACACCTGGTCCTCCGAACCCTCATGGGGCAACTTTTCATGACCTGATATTGAATGATATTTCCTAGAATTCTTCTGGTAGGACTAATAAAAAGAGATATTGCAAAATTATTAAAGTAGAGAGGGGAGTCAAGGGGAAGTGCAACATGAACTGCTGTGCTTTCCGTGGGGCTGGGTACCTTCACATGATGACCCTGTTACATAAAATCTATACTAAATCCCAGCAAGGTGACACTACAAATCAAGTATGGTAGAAATGAAAAGGAAGAATACATACTGGCTGCACGTTACCCAGGATAAAAAGGTGCCCACCCGTAGCTTATGCACTAGGGCTAATGATGGTGGTAGCAATAGTGCAGGCACTGCAGATGTAGATAACATCCCTGCCACAGATAAAGGCCATGTGAGCATGTTCGCAGACGATGTAGCAGGAGAAAAAACACGGAAATTAATGAAAAAGTTAAGAGAATTAACTATGGTTAAAGGTTAGGGCTCTTTAACCTGGAAAAGAGATGGCTGAGGGGAGATATGATATAAGTCTATAAACTAATGAACGGAGTGGAACAGGTAAACGTAGATCGATTGTTTACATCATCAGAATCAGGGGCAGCCCAAGGGGGGGTGCGGGGCCATGTGCGGAGACTCGGTGCGGGGCCTCATTTGCATAAGGGGCCTCATTTGCATAAATATTTGCATAATGTTATACCATACACTAACTTTTAGTAAGCATGCCTCTTAATGAGTATATGGATAAAGAAAGACTAAAAGATTTCTACATTACTATAATCCATGCCAACCGCCAGGCACATTAGGAACTGCTACAAACACTGCCCATTTAGAGCCCATAGCAAACCCGCCATATCCTAACAGCACAGCAGGACTCACAAAGCACCATACCCTACCTATCAAAAGGCAACACTGCAAATATTAAACCAATACATTTCAGAGAATAACAGTACATGACCTACTGGGGAAAGGGAACAAGTGGCAATGTCAAATAGGAATTACATAAACAGAATACCTCAGCTCAGTTACACATGCAGAACACAGACCATCACCAAACACGGAATCACAATTTAGAAACAGGAAGACAATTAAACTGGGAACCCCAAAAGCCAAACTTGGAATGTACAACAACACCGTAGAAATAAAACTATAAATTAATTTCCTCTTGTACTAAACAAAGCGCAGACGTTAATGATGCACATTTCCCAGAGCTGACATATTCCAGTTAATAAATTCAAAATAAAGAGATATCTTTCTACCTTTTGTGCATTTTTTTTTCAGTTTCAATTGCTCCAGCCACTTTCTTCTGGTTTCTTTGTGTCTTCTGCTAACTCTCCATCGTCTGCTGTTCATTTGTCCTTTCTTCTCTCTTCTAATTTTTTTCCATTCTCTCTCTACATCTGCTTTAACATACTAATCTTTCTCCTTTTGCTCTTTCCTCATTCCTATTTCATCCACTCAAATTTTACCTCTCCATCCTCAATCCCCACTTACTCTCCCAATACCCAGCCAATTGTAGATTTTTCTTTTGTCCCACACAAAATATTTTTCCCCTCTCCATTTCACTCTCCCAGCTCCATCCTATTCTAATCTTCCCCAACATCAGCTCCTTTCTAGTTCCAGCCCCACCCAGTATCCACTCCCTTCTAGTCCCCACATCAGCCCATTTCCAGTCCTAGCCCCCCCCCCATCAGCCCATTTCCAGTCCTAGCTCCCCCATCCATTTCCAGTCCTATCCAAGTCCCTCCATCAGCTTATTTCCAATACCAGCCTCCCATCAGCCCATTTCTAGTCCTTTCCTAGCCCCACCATCAGCCCATGTCAAATCCTAACTCCCCTCCACTCAGCCCATTTCCAATCCAAGCCCCCCATGAGCCTACTTCCAGTTCTAGCCCCTCCATAAGTCTATTTCAATCCAAGCCCCCACCACAGCCCATTTCCAATCTTATCTCCCCCAACACCCAATTTCCAGTCCTATCCTAGCCCCCTTCATCAGTCCATTTCCTGTCCTAGCTCCCTCCCCTCACAACCCATTTCCATTCCAAGCCCCCCTCCCCATCAGCTATTTGCAGTTCAAGCCCCCCCCTTCCCCTCAGTCCATTTCCAGTCCTAGGAAACCCCCCCAACCCATTACCAGTCCTAGCCCCCCCATAGCCTATTACCAGTCCTAAGTCCCCATCAGCCCACTCTCAGTTCTAATCCCATCAGCCCATTTCCAGTCCTAACCCCCCATCACCCAATTTTCAGTTTAAGCCCCCCATAGCCCATTACCAGTCCTAACTCCCCATCTGCCCACTCCCAGTCCTAACCCCATCAGCCCATTTCCAGTCCTATCCCCCATCACCCAATTTTCAGTTTAAGCCCCCCTATAGCCCATTACTAGTCCTAAACCCCCATCAGCTCACTTCCAGTCCTAACCCCCATCACCCCATTTCCAGACTTAGCTCCCCATAGCCCCAGTCCTAACCCCCTATCAGCCCTCTTCCAGTCCTAACCCCATTAGCCCATTTCCAGTCCTAACTCCCACCCCAACAGCCCAGGGAAATTTTAAAATAAAAAAAAAAGCTGTCTACTGCCGCTGCCACTGCCGCAGCAGCTCAACAGCAGAATCGCATATCCCGCGGGCCTCCCCCCCCCCCCCGACAGAGCCTGCCCTCCCTGCATCAGCTCCGTCGGCTTTCAGAGCGTGAAAGGAGAGTTTCTCCCGCGTGGCTCTGGAAAGTCCCATCAGCCCCTGTGGGCTTAACAGAGCCACGGAAGGGAAACTAGTCTCCCTTCAAGCTCTGAAAGCTGACGGAGCTGATGCAGGGAGAGCAGGCTCTGTCGGGGGGGACGGACCCCGTGGGATATGCGATTCTGCCATTGCCGCCGTGGCGGCAGCGGCAGCAGCAGCAGACAGCTTTTTTTTTATTTTAAAATTTACTTTGCAAGCAGAATGTTCTTTGCGCGGGGCCCCCTGAAACGCGGCGCCCTGTGCAAAAAACATTCTTGCTCAATGGACGAGCCGGCCCTGATCAGAATATAGGAAGACTAGGGGTCATGCAATGAAGCTACAGGGTAAACTATATAAGACAAAACATTTTTTCACTCAACGTATAATCAAACTCTGGAATTTGTTACCGGAGGATATAGTAAGAGCTGTTAGTGTAGCTGGGTTTAAAAAAGGTTTGGACAAGTTCCTGGAGGAAAGGTCCATAAACCATTATTAAAAAGGGACCCAGAATATCACTGCTTGACCCAATACAAGCATTGTGGAACCTGTGTCTTTTGGGGGAAACTGCTAGGTACGTATGACCTAGATTGGCCACGGTTGGAAACAGGATACTGGGCTTGATGGACCTTGGTCTGACCCAGTATGGCATGTTCTTATGGACATCTGCAGATAAGGAGGAGATAATGTACTGCTACTTTTATGCTACAAACCCTGTATTTAAACCAAGAAGGCATACAAGGAGAATCTGTGAAAAACTGCAAGAAAGAGGAAAATTGCCACAAGAAAAACTGTCAAAAGCAACAGATGAAAATTTAACATCTTTAATTTTGATCAAAGCAAAGTAATATGTGGATGATAACATCTTGAAGCAACTAAGGGCTTCTGCGGAAAAAGAAATACAGGGAGGAAGAGGAGACCTGGGTGAGAGTACCAGAAGAAAGGAATATACAGAAATCAAAAGAGCAGTTGAGGGGGAGATAGAGCTTAGAGATCTGGAACTGCAGGAGAGTGAGGTAACTACAGGACAGGTCATCCAATCAACTGAAGAGGAGGAAGAAAGGGAGGAGAAAGACCCAGAGGTGGAGGAATTCAAGATCGAACTCTAGCCCACATGGAAAAAGATGAATATGCTGGGTTTCAGGCAAGGGAAAGATTACCCAAGTTATCTTCAACACCTAAGGTTAAAAGTATGATTATAAAGATGAACAAGGCCATGTCCAGTATAAAGGGAACATTTATTGATATCACTTAAATAAATCGAATAGAGTACTGTGCAGCTAAAATTGTTACTGCTAGAATAATATCAGCTAAAGTGCAGGGCCAAAAGAAAAAGAAAACAATAGCAGTTCCACCTTGGAAAAAGCACATTGAGAGAAAAATACAGTCATTGCGTGCAGAGATCTCCCTGCTAGACAGATATCTGAAAGGATTAAGATCATCAAAGATATTAAGGAGGATCCAAGACATCAAGCTTAAGCATGCCGCATTAACAGGAGAAGACTTGAAATTTATATGTTCGAACAATAAATTGAAATTAGCAACAGAAGCGCAAAAACTGCGAAGATATGAAGAAAACTGAAAAGAGAGATATTAAAAGAGAGGACCCAAAACAATTTTACAGGGAATTGAAAAAGAGCATTAAGATACTAAAAGCACCATCAACCAAAGCCGAAACAGAATGCTTCTGGAGAAAACTATACAAGGACCCTATAAAGCACAATCAAGAAGCAGAATGGTTACCCTGCATACATGAGCATTTAGAAAAAGCAAACATCACACCTATGGAATGCCCTTCTGTAACAGCAAATGAGATGGTGAGCAGGTTAAAGCGAGCCCCAAACTGGAAGAGCCCTGGCCCAGATGGAGTAACCAACTTTTGGCTCAGTTAACATCACTCCACCTAGACCTGGTGAATTGCAAAAATCAATTGTTTTTTGCAGCTAGACTTAACACCACAATGGCTTACTAAAGGAAGAACATTTCTCCTTCCAAAAGGAGAACCAAGTAACACTCCCAACAATTATACACCAATAACTTGTCTACCTACAATCTATAAGCTATTCACTGCAATAGATGTGGACAGAATATATCATCATATTGAGTCCAATAACATCATGGCAATAGAGCAAAAGGGCAACAAGAGAGGGGTATATGGCACCGAAGACCAGTTAATGTTGAATAAGGCCATCATGGCCAGTGCTAAGAAAAACAGAAATCTCAGTATAGCTTGGATTGATTATAAGAAAGCTTTTGACAGTGTCCCAAACTCATGGATAATAAATCACCTTGAAATGTATAAAATAAATCCTGGTTTGATAGAGTACATTGTTCACCATGGCAATGTGGCAAACCACACTCTTTTTGAAATATGAATATGGTCTGTATATCATTCCTAACATCAGGATCTAGCGAGGAATATTTTAGGGGGGAATCCTTGTTGCTCCTTCTGTTTTGTGTAGCGCTTAATCCAAGAGTACTATTAACAACTCTTTGGAATAGGAAACAACTCAGAAACAACATCTCATTTATTATTTGTAGATGACATGAATCTTTATATTCCAGCGACCGACAATTAGCAGAGAAATTCCTTGTTGTGGAAAGCTTTTCTGATGACATCAGGATGACCTTTGTCCTTGACAAATGTGCTAAGGCAACTTTTTTTTTTTTTTAGAGGAAAATTGAGCAAAACAGACATCTCCCTGGCTGAAGGCTATGACATCAAGGACCTTGAATAGGAAGGCATATATAAGTATTTTGGAGTAGAAGAAAGAAGACATTCAAGCAGAAATTATTGAGAGGAAAGATAAGTATGCTATAGGAGATTAAAATCATTATTGAAAAGTGCTTTAACATTATGGAATACAATACAAGCCATCATTCAGCTGACAATTCCTGTCCTTTCACACAGCTTTGGGGTTGTGGACTGGCCTCTTAAAAATCTTGAAAACCTGGAGGTGCGAACACAAAAACTCCTCCATGCCCATGAAGTGATTTACAAAAATCAATGTATGCCATTTATTTATTTATTTATTAACATTTATTTTATACCGCGCTGTTTTCCATCAGTGCGGTTTACAGATAACAAAATGACTCAGTGACAGCTATGGCAATCAGAGTTTACATAAAACAGGGAAAAACAACATGGAATGAACTGGGGAAACTATGTACAATTTACATATTACTATGTTATTTCTTATGTTGTTCATAAGGTTATTCGATTAATATTGGCAAGTGTAGAACAGCAGGGTGTAAGCTAGTGGAAACTGTATTATATGATCTGTCAGTTGCCTCTTGTGAATCATGTGGTTCAAGTTGAGATATTGGGTAGTGGGGAGGGAGGTGTGATAGTGTTGTTATGTTGTGAAAAGTGCATGAGGAACAGGTGGTGTTTGAGGGCTTTTCTGAACTGCATGAGGTCTCTGATTGATCCAATGTAGGGAGGAAGATTTGTTCCATGACCTGGGGGCATAGGACACAAATGCTCATTTATTGGTTGATTGCGCCCATTTTGTTGTTATTTTTGGGATAATTAGCGTGTTGGCAGCCAGTAGTCTCTTAGGTCTGTTGTTGGTAGTGTGGGTAAGAAGCGCTGAGATTGATGAGGGAGATATGTTGTTTAAGGCCTTATCAATGACTGTACATCCCTAGAACTGAAGGAGGGCTAGGACTCAGAGACTGATTATACATATAGAGCTACTATCATAGGCCTCCAGACCTACTTAACTGCATCCTCGGATCCAAATATGCAAAAAGTGCTGAATGAGAGTTTATGAGCGTAACCATCCAGAATCTGTCTCCATCATCAAACTTGGACAAGCATTCTGACTAGATGGAATGAGTGAAAATCCACGCATGCACAGGGAAGGCATTAACAGAATTTGCAAAACAAGAGAAAAAAAACTCTTCAAGGAACCAGATCAACAAACAAGGAAAGACAAGTGGCAGATGCAGAAATACAGTGGGAAATATGGAGTGTTACTTTTGTTGATCAAGAACCTTTTGTTGATCAAGAACTGACACATGAATGGTTAAGGAAGGGTGAACTGAAACTGAAAGATGAGAGGTTGATAATTGCAGCCTAGGAAAGTGGCTTACGGATGAGAAGGTTTACAGCAAGCACTGAAAAAACTGGTAATACAGATATATATTGATTCTATAAGAAAGACCTGGAAATGGTGGCTCACCTCATAGCTGATTGTGAAGTTCTGATGGCAGAAAATTTCTATACAGAAAGATGTAATAAAGGAGCACGCCTCATTCATTGGAAAATCTGTAAACACTACAACATCACTGTGCCCGAAAAGCACTGGGATCATAACCCTAAAAAAGTTACAGAGAATGAGAGGTTATGACCACCTGGTGTACTCCAGTCCTGACCGATAAAAAGCTGGATGCAAGAAAGCCAGATATACTGGTTAGGGAGAAAAACACCAGAACAGCATTGATAATGGAGGTGTCAGTTTCAAGCGACTACTCTGTGAGTCGTGTGGAGAGTCAGAAGATCCTGAAATCCCAGGAAATGCAGTCAGAGACCAAGAAAAATACAGAAAAATACAGAAATATTTCCCATTGTGTTGGGTGCCACCAGTTTGATAAAGAAGAATTTCCAAGCACATCGTGATGAATTACCATGCATATTTCACTGGTCAACAAATTTTAACAAAAGTCATGTTACTGAAATAAAAATAGTCATTTCTTATCATAGTTATTTCTTATTATAAAAATATATGCTGAACACGAATATGACAGTGAAATTGCAAAGTTGGCTCTATTTTTTTGTAATCTACAAGAATTAATGTTTACATCACGAAATGCATGTCAATAGTAAATATAATAGGCCTTTGGTTACTACCTGTAAAAAACCAAGTTATAGACTACTTCTTAGATATTTTCGCCTGTCTCTTGTACAGCTGTTCGGGAGCTTCTCTGGGGAGTGTCCAGCAGTAGTCAGCCAGCATTGTAGTGGACCATTTTCCCTGGTATCTTTGCTCCATCGTTGCGATATCCTGGTGAAAACGTTCGCCCTGTTCATCACTAACCATACCACAGTTGTCAGGAAAGAAATTGAGATGGGAATCAAGGAAATGGATCTTTAGAGACATATTGCAGCTAAGTTTCTGATACTGCATCAGCATGTCTTCTACTAGTTCCTTGTAGTTTTCTGCCCTAACATTCCCAGGAAAGTTTGTTGACACTAGGCGAAAAGCATTCCATGCTTGTTTCGCATCACCCTCCCGCAAGTTGTTGAACCGGTCATTTTTGAAGAGCTCTTGAATCTGAGGACCCACAAAAACTCCCTCTTTAATCTTTGCTTCGCTGAGTAGAGGGAATTTTTCATGCAGGTATCGGAAAGCTGGCAAAGTACGGTCCATGGTTTTCACAAAGTTTTTCATCAAACCTAGTTTGATGTGAAGGGGTGGTAGCAGGATTTTGTGAGCTTCAACCAGAGCTGGGTGCTGGATATTCTTCTCTCCAACTGTTACATTTTGTCTGCGATTCCATTCCTTCCACAAGTAGTGCCAATCCCTTGCTCGGCTAGCCCACTCACATAAGAAACACATGTATTTTATATATCCCTGCTGCAGTCCCATTAAAAGGGCAACTACCTTCAAGTCACCACAGAGGTGCCAGCTGTAGTTGTTATAGTTAATGGAAGTCAGTAGATGCTTTAAGTTATCGTATGTCTCTTTCATGTGGACGGCATGCGCTATTGGAATAGATGGAAGACGGTTTCCATTGTCCAAAAGCACAGCCTTCAGACTCATTTTTGAAGAGTCTATAAATAGTCTACAGTCTTGTGGGTCATGAGTGATTTTTAAGGCATTCATGAGGCTTTCAATATCGGAACAGAATACCAGATTATTTTCCTTTCCGACTGCGTATAGTACACTGCTGACGTCAGATGCTTCAGCAGCCGCCTGGCAGTAGTATTGCATTGCATGAGAAAATGATGCAATCAACTCTGGATGATGTGTGCATGCTGGTATTATGCAATGTGATGCAATATTACATCATTTAAGGCTTATTTGGGATGTTGTTGTGTCCTACTGGATAAATTTACACGGTGAAACGTCAAAAATGAACTACATGCAATATCTTCAAAACGAGAGCCAATAACATTTTTTTTAATGTTATATTCGTGTTCAGCTCACCAAGATACTACAGATTAGGGCTTTTTAAAGTCAGTAATGTTTTCAATGTTGACCAGTGTTGCAGCTTAAATCCAGCAGGAGTTTCTCTTTGGCACAATGCAAGTATTACACGGAACCTTAACAGTAAATTTTGGAGAAAATGCCCCTAGAGAGGCCACCAATTGTCAGTTCATCTGGATTTAGTTATTAAATCTGCCGATAAAGGGAACTCAATTGTTATATAAAGTAGGACACAAGATGTGGAAGAAGTTTGGCATCAATCATTAAACCAGACATACTATGTGGAATTATCATATGACCCAACAGAAGTTGTGCAGGAAAAGGTTTTTGCTGTCACAAAAAAAATTTCATGAGGGCCATATTACAAATTATGAATATTTGTTTCTGAGGAAAAAGCAGCCTTGTTCCGAAGATCCAAAAATCTGTAGATCAACTTCCAGGAAAAAGATTTGGATGTCATCGTGGATAATACATTGAAACCCTTGTACAGTGCAGCCGCAGCCAAGAAAGGAAATAGAATGCTAGGAATCATAAGAAAATAAATCGAGAATAAAACAAGAATATTATAATGCCTCTGTGTCATTCCATGGTGCGACCGTACCTTGAATATTATGTGCAATTCTGGTCACCATATCTTAAAAAATGATATAGCTGAACTAGAAAAGATACAGAGAAGAGTCATCAAATGTTAAAGGAGATGGAAGAATACCCCTATGAGGAAAGGCTAAAAGGTTAGAGCTCTTCTATGATAGAGGTCTATAAACTAATGAATGGAGTGGAATGAGTAAATATAGATCGTTTTTTTACTCCTTCAAAAAAGTAGAAAGACTAGGAGCCAGGCAACAAAGTTACAATGTAGCTTATTTAAGACTAATAGAAGAAAATATTTTTCACTCAATGCATAATCAAACTCTGAAATTTATTATCAGAAAATGTAGTAAAAGCTATTAGTGTAGCTGGGTTTAACACTAGAAGCCCCAAAGTGCGTCAATTGACGCAAATGCATCTTCAAAGTTGTATACCAGCGCCACTGCTAGAACCAGGTCAGTCATGCTCCATGATTTTGTTAGCAAGGTCAAGATGTTCAAATATGTGCATCGAAAATTAATGACAGATGCACCACCTAGCGGGAAGATGAATTTATACCTAGAAGCCCCAAAGTACGTCAACTGATGCACTCAATTGTCCTGGATGCGTCAATTGACGTAGTTTGGGGCTTCTAGGTATAAATTTATGTTCCCATTAGGTGGCGCATCTCAATCACTGTTTACTGTTTTACTCCGACATTACAAACAAACACACGATGACGTCATGTAATGACGTCAAATACTGCACGTATTTAACAAATAAGTAACTTCACATTAATTCACATCTGCATTTCATGCTAAACGCAGTCGTCGTGATAATGCGTCAATTGACGCACTTTGGGGTTTCTAGGTAAAATTTCTTTTGGGGCTTAAGATTTGGACAAGTTCCTGGAAGAAAGTCCATAAACCATTACCAAAGAAGACCAGGGAAATCTACTGCCTACTGCAGGACAAGCAATATGGAATCTGAGTACCTTTATGGGATTTCGACAGGTACTTGCAACCTGTCAGGTACTTGTGACCATCAAGCCCAGTATCCTGTTGGAAAAAGGATACTAGTTTGATGGACCTTGGTCTGATTCAGTATGGCATCGCTTATGTTCTTAGGTTGTGTCTTTTTCATAAATAAGATCCAACAGATTTCTGAAATGCCACAATCAGCATTGTTGGTGGCATTGAATATTCAAACCCTTTACACTAACACTTATGATCCTCCTTAGAGCACACCCTACCTCTTCTTTGGTTGAAATGGCAGATTTGACATTGTATCAAAATTATTTCCATTTTGAAAAAAATGTTTTGTCTTCAGATCTGTGGCACAGCTATGGGTGTCACTATGGCTCTGAGCACCACCAATCTGTATGTTTGAAAATTTGAAGAGCAATTTTTATATCCATCAAATTGGTATATGTCAGTATGGCTTACCTTCATAGAGGATGTACTGATGGTATGGACGTCTGCTGTTCAAAAATTAAAAGATGTAAGAACATAAGATATGTCATACTGGGTCAGAATAAGAGTCCATCAAGTCCAGTATCCTGTTTCCAACAGTGGCCATTCCAGGTCTCAAGTAACTATTAGGTTCCCAAAGGTTTACACATTCCATGCTGCTTGTCCCAGGGATAAGCAGTGGATTTCCCTAGTCCTCTATTAATGGTTTATGGACTTTTCTTCCAGGAACTTGTCCAAACCTGTTTTGAACCTAGCTACACTAACAGCTTTTACTACATCATCCAGTAAGAAATTCCAGAGACTGATTATGTGCTGAGTGAAAAAATATTTTCTCCCATTAGTCTTAAATGTGCTACATTGTAGCTTCATTACATGTCCCCTAGTTTTTCTACTTTTTGAAGGAATAAACAACTGAGGTACATTAACCCATTTCACTCCATTCATTATTTTACAGGTTTCTATCATATCATAGACCTCTATCATACTTTTTTAAGATGATTGAATTTGTGTGATTGGCATTTACAGTTCACTATGACATTTTCAGAAACTCAGATTCCTTATTTAGATGTAACAGTGATAAAGCAAGCCAGGGGATTAATAACCACAGTTTATAGAAAACCAGTGGAAAAATAATTCACTTAGGGGCCCCTTTTACTAAAGGCTATCGCGAGTTAAAGTTAACGTACATTACAGTAAGTGCCCTTACCCATAGAAATAAAAGGGTTGTGCACACTTAACACACATTAGCCTCATGAACACATATTAAAACCTCTAGTAAGAGTCTCTTAGATATGGAAGCCACCATCCTATGAAGCTGAAATAATCTTTACCCGTGGGACAATTTTTACATTTGCGTCATATCTGTCATTCCAATCAGAATTTTAGACAAGCTAAATTACTTAAGCAATGCTTACAGCAGAGAGATTATCCTAAAATAGGTATCAAATATGTACACTCTGGAGGAGAGGAGGGACAGGGGAGATATGATTCAGACCTTTAAATACTTAAAGAGAATTAATGAACAAACAAACCTCTTCCAAAGACGGGGAAACTGTAAAACTAGAAGGCATAACATGAAGATGCAAGGGGGTAAATTGGAAGGCAATGTCAGGAAATACTACTTCACTGAAAGGGTGGTGGATGCTTGGAATGCCCTCCCAATGGAAGTGGTGGGGGCAAATACAGTGACAGAATTCAAAATGGCATGGGACAGATACAGTGGATCCCTTTACAGCAACAGGATAAAATCAAAATAAACTTAACTAATTTCTCAACATACAGGGGTGTCCTACACGGAGCGGTGGGTTCACCCCTAAAACAAAGACATGGAGAGGGTTCACCCCTAAAACAACGACATGGGGAGGGGTGGCCTGCACGGAGTGGCAGGTGCACCTACTCTTACCATCTTACTGGGAGGACTGGATGGACCATACTGGCCTTTATCTGCCGACATTTACTATGTTACTATGTTACTGCGTAAAAAGACTTACAGATGAGCAAATTGCAACTGGTTATTACAATTCTAAATCCATGGATAAACATATCTGTGGTTTGCATTTCTCTGAAGGGGCACGTGACGTAACTAAAAGCATTTACAAACATGTGTTGGCCTTACATCCAATTTTTCAAAGAGGCCCCGGTACTGCGTATCAAAAAGGTAAAAATATCAAAGAAATAGTGGTTAAACCTGATTTTTTTACATCAAGATAAGATGCAAAGTGGAGAGGGCCAACAACCTTGTGGTCATTGTTCTAATTGTGATCAAACCTGGTCTTTAAAGAATGGATACATTCAGAGTCAGCTTAAGTACATCATTTAAGATTTGCCACAAATTGCCAGTCTTTATGATGAGAGTAAGACTTACTGACCATGAGGCATTATAATATCCTTTGTTTTCTTCTCCATTCCTTTCCTTATGATTCCTAGCATTCTATTTGCTTTCTTGGCTGCCGCTGCACACTGGGCAGAGGGTTACAACATGTAATCCATAACGACGCCTACATTTTTTTCCTGGGTGGTAATTCCTAATGTAGAACCTTGCATTGTGTAACCATAGTTTGGGATGTTAATAAGAACATAAGAACATAAGAAATGCCATACTGGGTCAGACCGAGGTCCATCAAGCCCAGTATCCTGTTTCCAACAGTGGCCAATCTAGGTCATACGTACCTAGCAGTTTCCCCAAAAGACACAGGTTCTGCAGTGCTTGTACTAGGCAAAGCATTGATATCATGGGTCCCTTTTTAATAGTGGTTTATGGACCTTTCCTCCAGGAACTTGTCCAAACCTTTTTTAAACACAGCTATACTAACAGCCCTTACTACATCCTCCGGTAACAGATTCCAGAGTTTGATTACACGTTGAGAGAAGAAATATTTTCTCATATTTGTCTTAAATAGTTTACCCTGTAGCTTCATTACATGCCCCCTAGTCCTTCTATATTCTGATAGCGTAAACAATTTATCCACGTTTATCCGTTCCACTCCATTCATTAATTTATACACCTCTATCATATCTCCCCTCAGCCGCCTCTTTTCTAGGTTAAAGAGCCCTAACCTTTTTAGCCTCTCTTCATAGGAGTAGCCTTCCATCCCCTTCACCAATTTGGTGGCTCTTCTCTGTACTTTTTCTAATAACTCTATGTCCTTTTTAAGATACGGTGACCAGAATTGCACACAATATTCAAGGTGCGGTCGTACCATGGAGCGATACAGAGGCATTATAATATCCTTTGTTTTATTCTCCATCCCTTTCCTTATGATACCTAGCATTCTATTTGCTTTCTTGGCCGCCGCTGCACACTGGGCGGAGGGTTTTAACATGTTATCCACGATGACTCCTAAATCTTTTTCCTGGGTGGTGGTTTCTAATGTGGAGCCTTGCATCTTGTAACTATAGTGTGGGTTGTTCCTTCCTAGGTGCATAACTTTGCACTTGTCCACATTAAATTTCATCTGCCATTTGGATGCCCAGTCTTCCAATTTATCCAGATCCTCCTGCAGTTTTCCACAATCCTCTTGGGTTTTAACAACTTTAAACAGTTTTGTGTCATCTGCAAATTTGATTACCTCACTAGTTATTCCCTTTTCCAGGTCATTTATGAATATGTCAAAAAGTAGCGGACCCAGTACAGATCCCTGGGGTACTCCACTATTCACCTTTTTCCATTGGGAATATTGGCCATTTAGCCCTACCCTCTGCTTTCTATCTTTTAACCAGTTCCCGATCCACAATAGTACACTGCCTCCTATCCCATGACTTTTTAGCTTCGCCAAAAGTCTCTGATGGGGGACCTTGTCAAAAGCTTTCTGAAAGTCCAGATACACTATATCAACCGACTCACCTTTGTCTACCTGTTTATGCACACCTTCAAAAAACAGATCAGATTAGTAAGACAAGATCTTCCTTGTCTAAGCCATGTTGGCTGTCTCCCATTAGGCCATGACTATCTACATGCTGTGTAATTTTGTTCTTTATGATGGCTTCTACCATTTTCCCTGGTACTGACGTCAGGCTCACCGGTCTGTAATTTCCCGGGTCACCCCTGGAACCCTTTTTAGGAGAAGCTGAAGAAGAATCAAAAGAAATATCGATACATCGGGAAGATGTATTACAACTATTTGATAAACTGAAGAGTAGCAAATCACCTGGACTGGATGTTATACATCAAAGGGTGTTCTTTCCTAGGTGTATAGCTTTGCACTTCTCCACATTAAATTTCACCTGCCATTTGGATGCCCAGTCTTCCAGTTTATCAAGGTCCTCTTGCAATTTTTCACAATCCTCTTGGGTTTAAACAACTTTGAATAATTTTGTGTCATCTGCAAATTTGATTACCTCACTCGTTATTCCCATTTCCAGGTCATATGAATATGTTAAAAAGCAGCAGATCCAGCAGAGATCACTGGGGTACTCCACTATTCACCTTCCTCCATTGGAAAATTGGCCATTTAGCCCTACCCTCTGCTTTCTGTCTTTTAACCAGTTCCTGATCCACAGTAGTACACTGCCTCCTATCCCATGACTATTTAGTTTCGTGAAGAGTCTCTCATGAGGGACCTTGTCAAAGGCTTTCTGAAAATCCAAATACACTATATCAACCGACTCACCTTTTTCTACCTGTTTATTCACACCTTCAAAAATCTTAGATTAGTAAGACAATACCTTCCTTGGCTAAAGCCATGTTGGCTGTCTCCCATTAAGCCATGACTATCTACATGTTCAGTAATTTTGTTCTTTATAATGGTTTCTAACATTTTTCCCAGTACTAACGTCAGGCTCCCTGGTCACCCCTTGGAACCCTTTTTAAAAATTAGCATTACATTGGCCATCCTCCAATCTTCAGGTATTACACATGATTTAATGATAGTTCACAGATTACTAATAGTAGGTCTGCAATCTCATATTTCAGTTCTTTCAACACCCTTTGATGTATAACATCCAGTCCAGGTGATTTGCTACTCTTCAGTTTATCAAATAGTTGTAATACATCTTCCCGATGTATCGATATTTCTTTTGATTCTTCTTCAGCTTCTCCTTTAAATACCATTTTAGTCATAGGTAACATCCCTACATCTTCCACAGTAAAGACCAAAGCAATGAATTCATTCAGTCTTTCTGCTATGGCCTTGTCCCCTCTTAGTGCCCTTTTTACCCCTCTATCATCTAATGGTCCAACTGACTCTCTCACAGGTTTTTTGCTACGAATCTATTTGAAAAAGTCTTTATTATGCATTTTTTCTTCCATAGCAAGCTTCTTCTCAAATTCTCTCTTTGCCTGCCTTATCAATGCCTTTCATCTAACTTGCTAGTGCTTATGTTGTTTCCAGATTTTGTCATTTGGCTCCTTTTTCCATTTCCTGAAAGATGCTTTTAAGGCAACAGCAGCCTCTCTGACCTCACCTTTAAACCATGCTGGCAGTTTTTTGGACTTCCTTCCAGCTGGTCTGGGATTCCAAGATAGAATTATTAAACAACACCCAAGCTTGATGCAAATCTTTAACCTTTGCAACTGCTCCTTTTCATTTTTTCTTAACTGTTTTCCTCATTTTATCATAGTTTCCTATTTGAAAGTTAAAAGGCAGTACTGTGAATTTCATTGCCGTCCTTCCTCCATTTGTTAAATCAAACACGATCATGCTATGGTCACTATTGCCAAGTGGCCTCAATACCCCTATCTCTTGCACCAGATCTTATGTTCCACTAAGGACTAGGTCCAAAATGGCTTCCCCTCTAGGAAGCCATTTCATCTAGAAACTATCTCCCTAGTGACACTGACCCAGTTGATGCTGGGGTGATTGATATCACCCATTATTATTACTGTGCTGCAACTTTTGTTAGTTAGTTTCCCTAATTTCTTTGAGCATTTCATCATCCATTTGTTCATTCTGGCCAGGCGGTCGATATTACACCGCCACTGCCATCGCCTTCACCTTCCCCTTTTTAGATGGAATTTCAATCCAAAGAGATTCTACAGTGAATTTTGTTTCCTGCAAAACTTGAATCCTTTGAGACTCAATGCCCTCTCTAACATAGAGTGCCACCCCTCCACCAATTTGATCTGCTCTGTCATTACGATATAGTTTGTACTCAGGTATCAGTGTCCCACTGGTTGTCCTCCTTCCATGTCTCTGAGATACCAGTCATAGCTAATCTCTTATTTAGTGCTATATATTCTAACTCTCCCATCTTATTTTTAGACTTCTAACATTTGCATATAATCATTTTAGAGGCTGTATTTTATTCATATTAATCTGGTTATCGGTAAGCAGGAGTAATTTGGAATCTTTAAGATCTGTCTGCTCTGTACTCAAGGGCATTTGGGTTATTTTTGTCTTTCTTGGAACCTCTCTGTTGATTTGCACTAACTTCAGTCTTTTGCAAGTATCCTTCAAGGATACATTGTTCCAAACCATACGCTCTTGGGCGACTGTCAGCTTTCCCCTATTAACTAGTTTAAAAGATGCTCTATTCCCTGGTTCCATCCTGGTTAAGGTGGAGCCCATCCCTTCGGAAAAGTTCCTCCTTTTCTCACACTGTTCCACAGTTCCTAACAAATCCAAAACTCTTCCTTGCACCATCGTCTCATCCACGCATTGAGTCTCCAGAGCTCTGCCTGCCTTTTGGGTCCTGTTCTTGGAATGGGAAGCATTTTGGAAAATGCCATCTTGGAAGTTCTGGATTTCTACTTCCTACCTAAAAAACTATATTTGGCCTCCAGAACATGCCTACTAAACTTCCTTATGTCACTGGTACCAACATATACCAAGACAACAGACTCCTCCCCAGAACTATCTAAGACCTTGACTAGGTGGTGCATGAGGTCAGCTACCTTCGCACCAGGCAGGCATGTTACAAGGTGATCCTCATGTCCACCAGCCACCTACATGCCTGATGATTTATTTATTTATTTATTTACATTCTCTTATATACCGTGCTATTCTGCATCAGTGCATTTTACATTGAACAAACTGAAATTACATTGAACAGGGCATTATAACTTGGAGATAACTATTTTACAGGGAACATGGGCTATGGAGGGTTAAGTGGCTTGCCCAAGACCACACGGAGCACCTATGGGACTAGAAACCCCAGCCCTTCCGGCCCAACGTTGCTGTCCTCTAGTGGGATTTGAACCCCTGACCTTCTGGCCTGAAGTACCTTGCCCCAACCACTAGGCCACTCCTCTACTCCAATGATCAAATCACCAACTATAATGGCTGTCCTAACACTTACCTTGTGAGAACAAAGGCCCTGGAGAAACTTCCTCAGTGCAAGAGGGTTTTACGTAACCTGGAGGACAGGTCCTAGCTACAAGATCACTTCCTGTCACGTGACCTTTCTCCTCCATGGCAACAGGAATGCTGCCAGAATGACGGATGGTTTCTAGTCTGGCTTGAGTAGTGGATGGGAGGTGAAGGCAGTTAGCATGGATGGAGCTGAGAACTCGGTGAATACGGAATAATCAGGCTTGAGAGATAAAGAGTGCCAGTGTGAAGCACCTTGTGTAACAAGGGTGAGGAGTTTCTACTGGATATGACAGGATATTGTGAGCCAGTGGAAATAAATTAAAAGTGGGATTATGTGGTCAAAGCTTGAAGCGTAAGCAAGTGTCTTTTCACATACAACCCAGATTTTAAAATAATGGATAAAGTAGTGTGGCTGCTCTGTTATTCCATTTTAATGGTGGAAAAATAAAAACTGTCCTGACCTGAGGAAGACGTTTTTCACCTATGAAAGCTAATCAAAAAATTGTATTATTGCTTCAGTACAAAGGTAGCACCTTATTTTCTTTTTATTTATCAATAAAATCATAGAAGATCTACAAACCACTACTCTTGAAGGATACCGCTCCTCACTATCTTTCCTCTCTTATCTCTCTCTACACCCCTTTCTTGGGAACTCCGCTCTTCTGACATATCCTTTCTATCTGTGCCCTTCTCTTCCACTGCCAACTCCAGACGTCGATCTTTCCACCTTGCTGCTCTTTATGCTTGGAACAAACTATCTGAGTCAGTGTGTCGAGCTTCATCTCTGGCCCTTTTCAAATCCAGGCTAAATATTTACCTCTTCGAGGCTGCTTTTGGATCCTGATCCATATAATCGCCTGCTCTCCAATTATGTGCTTCCTTACCATTCCCCTAGACATATCCTTGTCCACAGCTGTTGTATTGTCTGTCTCGACTAGATTGCAAGCTCTGATGAGCAGGGACCACCTCTTACATGTCTCTGTACAGAGCTGCATACGTCATGTAGCACTATACAAATGATCAGTTGTTTAGTAGTAGTAGTAGGTTACTGAAAGAAAAGAGTCCCTGTTCTGGTATTAGCCTTCCAGCGCCTACCTAATCTGAGGCAAAATCTGTAAAAAGAAAAAACAAAAAAAAACCCCAAGCATCTAACAGAAACTCAGCAAGATGAGATTGGCATAAATCCTTGCAATATATCTAGGAAATTTAAGTTTTCAGTTTTTACTGTATTTTTCCCAGGAATTTTTCTGTACTTATTACAAGAACTAATATGGGAGAAAATGAATGGAAAAGTGATTCATCATTTTTCTGGATATATACCAGAGTTTATTCTATTGCTACTGAGCATTTGTATAGTGCTACAAGGCATATGCAGCACTGTACACACTTATGTAAAAGAATGTCTCTGCTCAACAGAGCTTACAGTCTAGTTTACCACCTTCTCCACATACTTCAGGTGTTCGGCTAGCAAAACCAATCCCCCTCTAATGCCCACCCGTGCATGGAGCAGGATTAAATCCAACGTAGCTCAAGACGTGCAGGGCATCTCTGAGATCAAGCAAGGACATCCAAGATCTTGGTAGTGCCTCTCTAAACCATTTTGACTTTAAGATAAAACAGTATATCAACAAAGCTAAATAAACAAATAAATCAACAAATACTATGGGTCTATTCTGTACTGTGAATAGCGGACGTCCATCCCCACTATTCACCCGCCTACCATCCCCGGCAAATGGCTCCCCATACGAACAAGGAGTTTGGGAGGGGGCATTGCGGAGGTGAGTGAGGAAGGGCATAAGAACATAAGATATGCCATACTGGGTCAGACCAAGGTCCATCAAGCCTAGTATCCTGTTTCCAACAGTGGCCAATCTAGGTCATACGGACCTAGCAGTTTCCCCAAAAGACACAGGTTCCACAATGCTTGTACTGGGTCAAGCATTGATATCCTGGGTCCCTTCTTAATAATGGTTTATGGACCTTTCCTCCAGGAACTTGTCCAAACCTTTTTTAAACCCAGCTACACTAACAACCTTTACTACATCCTCCAGTAACAAATTCCAGAGTTTGATTACACGTTGAGTGAAAAAATATTTTCTTTTATTAGTCTTAAATAGTTTACCCTGTAGCTTCATTGCATGTCTCCTAGTCTTTCTATATTCTGATAACGTAAACAATCGATCTATGTTTACCCGTTCCACTCCGTTCATTAATTTATAGACTTCTATCATATCTCCCCTCAGCCGTCTCTTTTATTTATTTATTTTATTTATTTCATTTTCTTATATACCGCGCTATTTATCATCAGTGAGGTTTACATTGAAACAATACAACATTTGGTCAGCTATAACACACCTATTACAAGTAACAGGAAAATTAACATGGAAGTAACAGGGTTAAAGAATCCTAACCTTTTTAGCCTTTCTTCATAGGAGTATCCTTCCATCCCCTTTACCATTTTGGTGGCTCTTCTCTGAACCTTTTCTAATAAAACGCTATATCCTTTTTAAGATATGGCGAACAGAATTGCACACAATAATCAAGGTGTGGACTCACCATGGAATGATATAGAGGCATTATAATATTTTTTGTTTTATTTTCCATTCCTTTCCTTATGATACCTAGCATTCTATTTGCTCTCTTGGCCGCCGCTGCACACTGGGCTGAGGGTTTTAACAAGTTATCCACAATGACGCCTAAATCTTTTTCCTGGGTGGTGGTTCCTAATGTAGAACCTTGCATCGTGTAACCATAGTTTGGGTTGTTATTCCCTAGGTGCATAACTTCGCACTGGTCCACATTAAATTTCATCTGCCATTTTGATGCCCAGTCTTCCAATTTATCAAGATCCTCTTGCAATATTCCACAATCCTCTTGGGTTTTAACATCTTTAAGTAGTTTTGTGTCATCTGCAAATTTGATAACCTCACTCGTTATTCTCTTTTCCAGGTCATTTATGAATATGTCAAAAAGCAGCGGACCCAGCACAGATCCCTGGGGTACACCACTATTCACCTTTCTCCATTGGGAAAATTGGCCATTTAGCCCTACCCTCTGCTTTCTATCTTTTAACCAGTTCCTGATCCACAATAGTACACTGCCTCCTATCCCATGACTCTTTAGTTTTGCTAAAAGTCTCTGATGAGGGACCTTGTCAAAGGATTTCTGAAAGTCCAGACCGACTCACCTTTGTCCACCTGTTTATTCACACCTTTGTCCACCTCTTTATTCACACCTTCAAAAAAATATAACAGATTAGTAAGACAAGATCTTCTTTGTCTAAAGCCATGTTGGCTGTCTTCCATTAGGCCATGACTATCTACATGCTGAGTAATTTTGTTCTTTATGATGGTTTCTACCATTCTTCCTGGTACTGACATCAGGCTCACCGGTCTGTAGTTTCCCGGATCACCCCTGGAAACCTTTTTAAAAATTGGCGTTACATTGGCGATCCTCCAATCTTCTGGTATTACAGATGATTTAATGAAAATTCACAGATTACTAATAGCAGGTCTGCAATCTCATATTTCAGTTCTTTCAACACCCTTGGATGAATACCATCCAGCCCAGGTGATTTGCTACTCTTCAGTTTATCTAATAGTTGTAATACATCTTCCCGATGTATCGATATTTACTTCAATTCTTCTGCACCTTTAAATACCACTTCAGTCATGGGTAACATCCCTACATCTTCCTCAGTAAAGACCAAATCAAGAATTCATTCAGTCTCTCCGCTATCGTCTTGTCGCCTCTTAGTGCCCCTTTGACCCCTCTATCATCTAATGGATCAACTAACTCTCTCACAAGGTTTTTGCTACGAATGTACTTGAAAAAGTCTTTATTTCGCGTTTTTGCTTCCACAGCAAGCTTCTTCTCAAATTCTTCCTTTGCCTGCCTTATCAATACCTTGCCTTTGACTTGTCAGTGCTTGTGCTGTTTCCAGGATTCATCGTTTGGCTCTTTTTGCATTTCCTGAAAGATGCTTTTTTGGCAACAACAGCCTCTCTGACCTCACCTTCAAACCATGCTGGCAGTTTTTTGGACTTCCTTCCACTTTTCTTAAAGCATGGAATACAGCTGGTCTGGGCTTCCAAGATAGTATTTTTCAACAACACCCAAGCTTGATGTAAGTCTTTAACCTTTGCAACTGCTCCTTTTAGTTTTTTCTTAACTATTTTCCTCATATTCTCATAGTCTCCCTTTCGAAAGTTAAAAGGTAGTACTGTGGATTTCCTTACTATCCCTCCTCCACTAATTAAATCAAACACGATCATGCTATGATCACTACTGCCAAGTGGCCCCAACATCCTTATCTCTTGCTCTAGATCCAGTGTTCCACTAAGGACTAGGTCTAATATGGTTTCCCCTCTGGTTGGTTCATGAACCAGCTGCTCCAAGAAACAGTAATTTATTTAATCTAGGAACTTTATCTCCCTTGCATGTCCTGCTGTGACATTGACCCATTCGATACCTGGGTAATTGAAATCACCCATTATTATTACTGCACTGTAACTTTTGTTAGCTTCCTTGATTTCTTTGAGCATTTCATTATCCATTTGTTCATTCTGGTCAGGCGGTCGATAGTACACCATTCCCCAATGTATCCTTTGAACCTAATAAGGACGCTAAGGTAGTCAAGATTTGAGGGACAATCTAGAGGTGGAAACGGGTTATGGGGATGTGAACACCTGGGTGGAATGGGTTAAATATACTGTAGGAAGTCTCAACCATAGCAATTGCTATGCATGTGCCTCCGGGAGGCCCATTGCACGGGTTGTGCCCTTACCCTTGAGGTGGGATACAGATCCCGATGGAGTAAGATGCCTCATATCTCTGTATCAGGAAAAAAACGGCTTGGGGAAATGAAAGTTGCAAGTCATTGAATTTGCTCTTTCCCCCTACAGACTTGAAGGAGGTAAAAGTACCCCCCCCCCCCCCGCATTTTCAGCAGTGTTTGGAAAACACTCCGCCTGTCTCACCAGGCGGGGGGAAGAACTACACAAGAAAATTGGGGGAACTGAAAACCTGTATTCTAAGCTTGAACCTGACAGGGATGGAAGGTGAAGAGGAGAACTACTCCAACCTAGCAATCCCTAGGGCAGACCTGTGGTGGTACTATGGAGGGCAGACATTGAGACCAACATTGGCTACCCTATGATCGGGAACATGTGCAATAGTTCAATTGGCAGTTCCTTTCACCTTGGTGTTCACAGAACAGGACAAGGGGCAAATACAAAGGAAAAGGAAGAGTACTTTGGGAGCCTCATTTTATGACAGGATATATATAGATGCAATAGGAGTCCCTCGGGGAGATCCGGATGAGTATAAAGCACGAAACCAGATTGCAGCTAGATTTGTATCCCTGTTATGGGTAATCACAATAAACAAAAATGTAGATTGGATAAATTATATATATTATAACCAACAGCAGTTTATCAATTATACCCGGGATGCAATAAAGGGGATCGCAGAACAATTGAACGCCACTGGCAGAATGGCCTGGGAGAACCAAATGATTTTAGATATGATGGTGGCTGAAAAAGGGTGTGTGTGTGTGATATTGGGGAGGGAAATGTATGTTCATCCCCAATAACACAGCCCCTGATGGTACTATCACTAAAGCCCTCCGAGGACTAATTACCTTGGCAGAGGAATTGGCAGAAAATTCAGGTACGGATACCTCTCTCACTGGATGGTTGGAGTCATGGTTTGGGAAGTGGAAAGGGGTGGTAGTATCTATATTCACCTCTGTACTTGTTGTAATTGGAGTATTAATTACGGTGGGGTGTTGCATAATACTGTGTATAGGAGGGCTAACTCAAAGACTGATAGAAACGGCAAGCACTAAACAAATGATTGTATCATCTCCAGTGCGCAAGGGTGCAATGTTATTAATGGACAATAAAGGGGAAGAGATAAAGTCAGGAAGGATGTTATCTAAATTAGAAGCTTCCGATGGAACTGTAAAGTAAATGCAAAAAGTAACAAGAAATCTTTAAAAAGAAAGAGGGAGGGGTTTGATATAAACAAATGTGATATATTAGTTTTACAATGTAATATAATTCTTGTATTCTATTCATTCACCATTCTGTAATACAATTTTGCATGTAATGACTTTCTGACTCCCTTTGTTGTATGTCTGCATCCTGGAAGGAGAGACTATGTGGCTAGTAACACGTAGCCTGCCACAGGTGCGGAAGTACAAAGAAGTGGAGTGAGACAAATATTAACCAATGAGTGATAGACATGCTGGAAGAAGGCGAGGACATAGTGTACTATAAAAGATCCTCGGAACAGAGGATGAGTGTGAATGCTCAGTCAAGTATTTCACCCTTTCTTGCAAGAATGTAATTAAAGTAACTCTGCCTCACTGAGGAGTCTGTTATTGTGTAAAACGTTATGTTTTCTTACACTATTATGTATTACCAGCAGTTGCATGGTTTGGCAAAGCTATTCTATATCTGACCGCAAGCAAGAGTGCATGTGTGTGTGGTATGAGGGCTGCAGGTATGCTGATCTGCAACTCTGGGGGCCATGTATGCCTAGCCAGTACCTGGACCATAGGGCTGACAGCAGCACCACCAGGTGCTGGTGTAAATGGGCAGTAAGTTCTGAAAAGTTACTCTGCATCAACATAGCGGGGCATGTCCCCATCAATGGTGCATGCCACAGTGCTAATAGCACAAATACATAATTAAGTCTCGTCAGGACAGATGATGGTGCTTTTGGACATGAGTTGCTGATGTTTGCATAACATCCTGATGGTTTCCCATCATTGACAGGGATATGTTTTAACATGTACAGTAGCTGTGGAGACCTATTTCAGTATCATATGGCCCATTCTTAGCATTGCAAATACAGTTTACAGCAATGACCTCTGCAACTATAACTAAGGTGTACATCACATGCCTTGTATGTGCTGCTGCAGGGTCTGGCAGGACAAACATCTCACTTTCCACTTGCTTTTACACTAGCTTAGAACACTTAAATAACATTGTAGTGTTATGGGCATGCAACAGACTAGTATATATAGTCTGGTTTGCATGCACAGATCTGTTTCATCAGTATTAATGTGTTGTTTGGATCAGCTTAGGAGATGTACACTTTTCATGCGGAGGCGGGGATGCAAGGAGACGAGAATTATCAGAATATGTTGGACATGGGGACATACAGGCTGTTTTCTGTATATACCCATATCCCATTATAGCCGTGAGGGCCCATGTTTCCCCAGAGGTCTTGTTCATGCCGCACTGGAATCTGGAAACACGGGTGCATCTATACCCATGGTTTCAGAACAGGGTCTATAAAGTGCCCATTTCAATTTAGATGTTTCTGCTTGCTGGACGTGGATATTCTAGAGTCGCGCGCCACGTGTATAAAGCTAAGCACTAGGACTAGTGCGTCATACAGCAGTCACCCAGTTGAATACTAGTCCCAGTATGTCATACAGCAGTCACCCAGTTGAATACTAGTCCCAGTACATTCTGAGGGTTCGTAAAGAAGAGTGGCAAGCTTAGCTATGAGTAAAAGCTGCTGTCTGAACTGAAGGATTTTCACACAAATAGTGGGTTATTTTAGAAGACTTATTTGCAATTTCCACATAAAAATCTGTCATCTGCACATGTAAATGGCAATTTTAGAAAGAGCTAAATGTACATATGAATGCCCATAATATGTTGAAATTTCAAGAAGGCATGTCAGGGCATGGTTAGAGTACGTCTTGGGTGGGTGAAAAATCTACACGTACATTCTTCATTTCCTATAGGGAATGCACGTTTATGATGAAAATTGTCCACATCAAGATTTACAACTACTCTCTGGCACATAAACGGGGCCAAAATTCAGCGGCAGCAGAAAGCCTATTTAAAGTATCTAGCCACCACTGCTTTATGTAAATCCAGATCTTCAGCGCCAGAAAATATCCGGTTTCCACCTCTGAATATCTGGGCTTGACAGATAGTGGCTTTGCTATATGGTTAGCAGCAATATTCAGCCACTAATAATCAGATAGCGAAAACCAGGTAAAGACAGGACAGCTATTCAGGTGACCTAACTTTAAACAGCTAATGACCTTCACTGCCCTCAATCTGCCCACAGACTGCCCTGATTTGAACCGAGCACTTCTTGCATGGTCTGTGGAGATCTTTAGCAGCATTAACTGGTTAGTACCGCTGAATATTAGGCTGAGCACATGTTAGCAGGTTAGCAAGTCTGCTAACCAGCTAAAATGCTTTGAATAAACCCCCCATAAGCTTTTTAAACTTGCTCATTTCTGTCATCCCTTTACAGGATGGATCCTAACTCCCTGTTGTTTATTTTCCCCTCCAAATTGCAATGAATTAAAATAGCAACCTCTGACATTAACTAGCGGCATTTATAGGTATAGCTTTGCAAAATACCAATTTACACATTTGGAGGGGGATTTTAGAAAGGATATCCAGCGAAGAACATGCAGAAAAACAACAGGGATGTCTATGTCTCTGGCTGATTTCAGGGACATAGAAGTCCCCAACCTAGATGTGCATGCAGGCAGCCATATAGATGTCCCCAGTAGGGACAACTGGGTTGGAAATGTCCATCTCAGGTAAGCTAGTATAAGGGGATGTCCTGCAGCATAGAAAATTGAAAACATGAGACCCCATTTCCATCATTGTTTATTGATATAAGGAAAAATACAGGAGTATTAATGTAGCTCTTTCTCCACACCTTCCAGACATTTGCCTGCCAAAACAAGTACTTTTCAGATGCCTGTTCATGCCTTGAACTCAACTGGGCAAGTGGTATCCAGGCTCCATGCAGTTACCCCCCCCCCCCCTTCATTCCCACTGACACCATGCAAAGGACTAAGAATCTACAAGAAAAAAGATATTATTGGGATACAGATTTTTTGGAGCAATTTCTGGCACAGCATAACCTATACAACAGATAACTATCCACAACTATACAATACTTAACAAGCTACTGTACAAATCACCATCAATATACAAAACTGAAATAACCCCACTTCGAGATGCACAGCCCATATTCGCCGGGAAGTGAGGCCGTTAAAGTCCGCCTCAACTTCCTCCATTCTCATTATATGCTACTAACAAGTACACTGGTTGCATGATGCGCCAGCTGGGGGGCAAGCCGTTAAAGCATGACCCTGGCCTGTTGTTTGCAGCAGGGTTTCACCTTCATTGCTGGGTCCGACCCATCAAAGGTTGGTACTCACACCCGTTTTGGTTACTGATGTATAGTTGACACCCTCCCTCCTCCACCATCTGAGCGTAGGGAGGCGCATTGCTCTCTGGTCCTGCTGAAAACCTGTTGACTCTAAATCGGGGGAGAGGGGGACAACTTCCAATATGGTCCCTCCCCTTACACTATGCTGTATGGCTGTGTGCTTGGTCCGATACTCCCTCAAATCCTAGGACCATGTTGCAAGAGCTGCACGAGGGGTGGATGGGCAGGCAGGTGCACCGTTCAGTGATCATCCCACATGGAGGGGCAAGAGGGTGGCCTGCAGCCAGTCGGCCCTTAAAATAGACAGCTTAGGCTTGCCCCCCTGCCCCACCACCTTAACCCCTGCCTGCCCCTCTGCCCAGTTGTGCCTGGAGGCTGCCAATCCAGCCAGCCAGGTCTTTAGATGCTATTTGGGATGTTCAGGGAGTTTCTGAGATCAGACAGGGATATCCACGTTCTTAGGAATGCTCCAGTCATGCCCCCATTCAGACTTGGATGTCCTTGCACTGGGGACGTCCACAGAGCCATCTTCTAAAATGGTTCCAGGGATGTCGCTATGATTTGGACATCTGCATGTCAATTTGTTGTTGTTGTTAAGTGCCGTCAAGTCGGAGTCGACTCATGGCGACCCTCTGGATAGCTATCCTAAATTGTGTTCGGTCTTCAGTCAGGCGGCTCATTGTTGACAGACTGGTACCCGTAGCTGCTGTTATTGTATCGATCCATCTCATTGCTGGCCTTCCTCTTTTGCTTTGACCTTCTATCTTGCCAAGCATAATGTCTTTCTCTAATGATTTCTCTCTTCGCATGATGTGTCCAAAGTATGAAAGTCGAAGTCTTGTCATCTGAGCTTCTAAAGAAAGCTTAGGTTTGATCTCCTCTAGTACCGACTGGTTTGTTCTTCAGGCAGTCCATGGTATACACAGTATTCGCCGCCAGCACCATAATTCAAAAGCATCAATTTTCTTCCTATCTGTCTTTTTCACTGTCCAGCTTTCACATCCATATGATGTTATTGAAAATACCATGGCTTGAACAAGTCGAATCTTTGTATGGAGAGAGACATCTCTGCTCTTGAGAATCTTATCTAGGTCTTTCATAGCCATTCTGCCAAGAGCAATGCGTCGTCTGATTTCTTGACTGCTTGCTGCTTCTTTATTGATAGTTGATCCAAGTAGGTTAAAGTTGTTCACAATTTCAATTTCTTCTCCTTCAACGAAGAACCTGTTGATTATGCCAGTTGTCATGATCTTTGTCTTCTTTACATTAAGGTGCAGGCCCATTTTGAGACTATGTTCTTTGATTGTGAGAAGCAAATGTTTCAGATCATCTTCACTTTCAGCCAGTAATGTGGTATCATCAGCATAGCAAAGGTTGTTGATGAGTCTTCCACCAATCTTCACACCTCTGTTGTCTTCATACAATCCTGCTTCTCTGATGATTTGTTCTGCATATAAATTAAACAGGTAGGGGGAAAGTATGTAGCCTTGTCTTACACCTTTGCTTATTTTAAACCATTCTGTTTCTCCTTGTTCCGTTCGAACTGTTGCTTCTTGATCAATGTACAGATTGCGCAAGAGAACGATCAGGTGTTCTGGTATACCCATGCTTCTTAATGTGGTCCAGAGTTTCTCATGGTTTACACAGTCAAAAGCCTTGCTATAGTCGATAAAGCACAAATAGATATCCTTTTGGTATTCTCTAGTCTTTTCAAGGATCCATCTCACATCTGCAATGATGTCTCTCGTTCCTTGCCCTTTCCTGAACCCTGCTTGCACTTCAGGTAGTTCTTGTTCCAGGTATGTTTGTAGTCTCTTTTGAATAATCTTCAGTAGAATCTTGCTGGCATGTGGGATCAGAGCGATTGTGCGATAATTTCCACAGTCAGTTGGATCACCTTTCTTTAGTATTGGTATTTGCAGAAATCCAAATCGTGAATAGCGCTTTTAAAATAATCCCTTCAAGCTATACATTTAATTGCAAAATACTAAGTTGCCTCCATCAATTTTTCCCATGTGTAGATTTGTACAATGGCTCCTCCGGCTCTACCTATCAGCCAATACTGTGCATGTGTACTCCTGTACATCTTCATTTTAGAAAAAGCTCCATATTCGGCAGAACCTTTTCTAAACTACTGCAATATTTGTATATAGTGCACCTACAGTATATAAACCATCATGGGAGAGTGAGTGGAGGTTTAACTGTGGCAATGGCATGAGCACCAGCAAGGCAGCATCTACCCACTTGACTTGCCATCTCCCTTAATAACATTCAAAACTGCCAATCTGGCTATTATGGGCAAGTATTCTAGTTATTTAGTTAAGTCAACAGCCAGCTTGCCTTATCAAAGAAACACATGGACAAGGTAGTTACAATAACACTCAAAATATCTACAAGGCGGTCTCAAATATCTCAAGTCCATCACTATCTATCATTTCTCATCCCAGCTGCCCCCGTTCAGATTTTATTCTGTAGAGAAGCAAGCTTGCTTTTCAAACTCAACAAAATCTGTAAAATAGTTGTTTTTAGCATGTAACAATTGGTAACTTGCACCATAGGCAAGGAGAAGTATGTGAAATGGCACCATCAGCTCTAGCCTATCTTCTTAATGGAACACTAGGCTTTCACTTTCTTGCAAATGTAAGGAATGAGTTGGATGTTATAATGGTTCCTCTTTGCTAATAAGCCAGAACGTGCTGTACAAAACCGCCAAAGTCTTAAAGCAGAGTAACACGAAGCCCATGCTAGGCTGAAGCCCACTCTTTACTCAGAATGCTCACTGTAGAAGGGATGGGGGCAATTCTGAGTCTTGGCACCAGGAGGCTCCGCAAGAAATGGGAGCAGGTTATATCATACAGCTGTGTATCAGAAGACATCAGGCAATAGTGCCCCTACTGACCGTCCAACTCTTGCTCCCCTCTTCCCCCCACCATGTAACTAGGAGTAACATAAGTAGCCCCCAGAATATCAGCTACTAGTAGATAAAACTCCAACATTATAGTGGTAAGTGGATTGTTCCCCATCCCACCCCTCCCCCCCCCCCCACCGTCTCCCCTTTTGAAAATCCACCCCA
This sequence comes from Ichthyophis bannanicus, assembly GCA_033557465.1. Lineage (NCBI taxonomy): Eukaryota > Metazoa > Chordata > Amphibia > Gymnophiona > Ichthyophiidae > Ichthyophis > Ichthyophis bannanicus. The sequence continues at coordinate 639,854,746 of CM066035.1, forward strand.
CAGTGTTTCACATGGTGGTATGCCCCTGCTTCAGTAGACGTAGGCTATTTCCACATTCTGTCAGCTTGCTTTCATGAGCATACATGAGACCGAGGAAGACACATTATAACATAATGGTAAATTAGATATGGATGAAAAATACATGTTATTATGCAGTAATTTGGTAATGGATACTTCAGATTATTTGTATGGATGTGTTTTAAGCATTTGAAGAATAGTTCAACTTTCAATCAATCATCATGCTTATACCTGCTTCTGAATAGTCTGTGCTGACAAAAAGATCTTATCATTTTGTTTTTCTCTGAAAGCAACCACATTTCCTGGATTCTACAATTATATTTGTCTTCTGCAATTTTAGATTATTTTGGATGTAATAACTCTAAACTGAATGTCAACCCTACATCTAGATTCTGTTTAAAGAAAAATGAGTGTAATACAACCAAATCCTTCAATTTAGAGTTTTCTGCAGTCAGCTCGTACTACAGTAATGAATTCACAGGGCCTGGCATACTAAACTACGAAAAGATCTTATAATGACGAGCTAGACATACGACCAAAATTATGTATTGATAAATTATTTTGAGATGTGCTTTGTTCATTTGTATTAAGATCTGTATAGATTTGTGTTTTATTTTTCAGCCAAGGTGCAGTAAGGACTTTGCTCATTATAGATTATCTGTAGTTCTTGTGATACAATCAGTATAGAAATATCTGAGTGAGCAAAATGCTATAAACTGGAACCTTCTGTATGGAAGGCTAGCATAAATATTAACAACGATCTGGAATATATAATTCTTTTTCAATTTTATTTCAAGGGACTATTTATTGTAATTAGTGTATACTGCACATCATGAGATAACATTGCATAATAAATAGACACATTTGAGCTGCAAACCCACGTTAACTTTAGGGGTCATGTTCCTCCATCCCCCTGCCAATAACATGTTGCTAACGTGATGCACCATGCTGTCATGCAGATGCACTTAAAGCTACCCACTGAAAATAGCATTAAGTACACCCATGTGAACAGACATATTTGCTGTTAACAAGCACCCAAAATGCCCACACTAACCCCGTGCTAACTTTTAATGCACTACGCCGCATGCTAACAGTTAGTACATGTTAGTAAACATGTCTCAAAGTGTTCCATTAGAAAGACAGAAAGATTGTGGAATTTTTTTTGGATGGGGGGGAGACGCACGTTCAAAGTGATTTAACCAGCTAATGTCAGGGCATTCCAGGGGCGGCACTAGAATTAACAGGTCAGCGGCAATATTCAGCTGCAGGTCGGTTAATTTAAGCCAGCTAAAGTTAGGCAGAAAAAAGGTTGACCTAACTTTAGCCGGTATAGCTATCCCTGCTAACCAGTTTGCTAAAAAGCTAACTAGGCAACCTGGATATTCAATGCAAGCGACTGGATATGGTCCTGGCATTGAATATCCGGGCATAATATAAAGCGGGGATGGCTAGCCGCTTTAGCAGGCTGGCCAACTCCATTAAATATGCCCCCCCCCTGCGTTTCCTCCATGTAGACCTGTAATCCTGGCTTTCTCTACTGTAAAAAGTAGCCTGCATATATAATATAGCAGGCCTCAACAAATTTTCTTAGGATCTGGGATCTAGCTCAAAAATATAGGAGCCTCTCTCAAATTAATTTGCACCTTCCTTCCACAACAGCCCCTCTCAAATTCCCCCTTCCTCCCCCCCCCCCCCAGCACCTCTCAGCTGCTTCAACTACTGCTGCCTCGGTTTGGGCCTGCTTATCGCCTACACCACTAAGATCAATCCTGCTTGCTACTGCTGCTCAGGATCAGGCCCTGCTCACTGCCTCTACCTTAAAATCATGACAGCTGACCAGTTTTTCCAGCTATCGCACCACCCTGATGATGATGATAGTACCAGCACTGCCCAATGACAGTTTTACACCATCCCAGCAAGTTTATACAAGCCCTCGACACGTGCTACGGCTCTTCTGCTCTCCCTGCAAGCTCCAGGCACCAGGTCTGATTTTCTAGTTGCCATGGCAACCTGAAATTGAGCCCTGTTTATGGCAAGCACAACCAAACAAAACCTCAAAAAGAATGGATCAATACGAATGGTTTAGCACTATCCGGTTTGTGGCTGAATATCACCACTAACTGGGAAGTGGCTCCAGTACCCAGCAAACTTGGATATTCATTGCCAGAAACCAGATTCTGTATGTCCCTCTGCTGAATATTCCATTTAAATTAAAACAGCAGCTAGGCATTTTATTTAGCCTAACTGCTGCCATTAAACATGCCCCCCCCCTCCAATTTTGATCCTACTGATTCTGCGCATTCATTGGATTTTGATTGCTTGTCCAAAATTTTATTTGCAACAAGTGTACCCTGAAGCATTTATGGCTATTTTTGTCACAGCCAGAGGCTGTTCTCCAGCCAGTGGCCTTCAGATTAGAAGGCAGGTAACTTCTGGAAATGTGGTAGGCTCAGGCCTATGATCCATGCTGATTGAACTAAACAGGCAGGCCCAAGTAGCATGACCTGTAAATGAAGCTTATGGTTAGGTCCAGAGGAATGGAACCCCCCCCCCCCCCCCAATATTGCCTCCATAGAATTGAAACTTAACTCAGCTTAACTGAACATAGCTAAGCAGAAACGAAACTTAGAAAAGACAGTAAACAGCTTTAATTAATACTGATAAGACTGTGTGAAGCTTCTATGGAATTAATTAACTCTGTTGAGAGAAAGGTTACAGTGCCCTGCTTTCTCACATATTCCAGCTGGTTAGCGACCTTGGAGGAGAAAAGTATCAAAGTTGAAGAACTGACCATTGTAATTGGGACTGTAAGGGGGGGAAACAGGTGCTGAGCCCAGTCAAGGGCCCTCATTGGATAGCTACGTAACGGTACCGGGACCAATAGATGGTGAAAGAAGGGCTACCGGGACCAATGAAAAGTTTGCCTATGTCCAGAATGGGAAAGAAAGGTATAAAAGTTAGTGTTTTGCTAGAAACCATTGCTCAGCCATTTTGAATGTGATTCTGCTTGAGTCTTGTGCACAAATAAATGATTTGGACCTTCTGAACAGACTCCTGGTATTATTGGATTGTTTGCGCTCTGCTGCTACATATTCTTGGTGCGTTGGCCGGGAAGGTGTGGTTAGTAGAGGGTATACAGGACAATATACCATGACTTTCCGCCTCTACAGGTTTGGTCCTGCCGGGATCGTGCCCTCCCGACGTGGGCTCGGCTCCCAGGCGCCACCGGTCCAGTTGCATCGGAGGGAGTTCGGCCAGGCCTCGGCGGGTGCCGGACCCGGACGGAGCCAACACCTCGAACCCATGAGGGGAGTCTGAGGTCCAACTCATGCGCTTGCTCGGGAGCGGGGACCGGATCCGGTGAGTATAGTTTTTGATATGTCTAGACAGATGAGTCAGAGCAGAACTGCTGTTTGAATCTTGGAACTTGGAACTTGGAACTTGGTATTTGGTAAGAGAGCTTGATCACCTCTCATGACGGTCCGATTAACCCTGCATAGTGTATTCGCGGGGTGAAACTATCGTCTCTTTGATTTTGACTTTGATTTTGAAATTTGATATAGCCTAGTCAGAAGAGACAGGATTGGGCTGTTTTTGGGATACGTTGCTAGCATGATTGTGTGAATGAAGTGTGAGTGAGAGGTCTGGCAGCACGGACCAAGCGAAGGCGGACTCCTGAGTAACGCAGTTCCTGACCGGGCGACCGCGTTCAGGTCGTAAAAAGGAGGAAGCGACCGTCGTCTTGTCTTGTTATTTGTTTCCCTTAAATGTTTCTAGGGCCGTGAGGACCCCTCACCCACGGTCCGCCCTCCTTTTCCCTTCTATTTGTTGTTGCGCGCACACATCGATATGGGAGGGGTAGGGTCTACCAGGCACACTCCATTAGAATGTATGATTAAGTATTTTAATAAAGGATATTCAGGAGATTATGGAGTCAAAATGACTGCGACACGATTGTAAGTTTTGTGTACTAGGGAGTGGCCTGCATTAGATCCTATGTGGCCCCGAGAGGGAACCTTTACCATAGGAATTATTCAGTCAGTTCACCAGAAGGTGCGAGTAGCGCACCCCGACCAGTATCCTTATATAGATTCCTGGTTAAGTATTTGTGAGAGCCCGCCCCCTTGTGCACAGCGCTGTTATGAAGAACAGTGCAGAATAATGTTAGCATTAACAGATCAGAACCAGAAGACAGGGACTGTTGAGAAACCTAGTCAGAAACCTGTTCTTGTAGATCCTGAGTCCCCGGGTGTTGTAACTAGACAGCCCCGAGCCCAGTGCCCAGTGAAAGTACCTCCGCGTCCTGCGGCAGCACCGCGGAGACAGCGAGACCCATCCCCGGACCCACCACCAGAAGGGCAGATAGATGATCCCCCTCTTGATGAGGATATTGATTCGCCCGAGACTGAGGAGAAGGCTGAGTCAGAGCCAGAAGAAGAGGAAGTGTCTTCTCAGGGCGAGACTGACAGCGTAAAATCAACTGTCAGTGCAAGCTCATCTGTAGCAAGCGAAGCGTCCCAGACTAAGCGCATTGTGAGACAGAAAGCCCCTGTCAAGAAAGTCTCTATTAAGCTACAGAAAGCTCCTGTCAAGAAAATGACGCCACTACGGCAGGTCCCGGAAATGCCCATAAGAAATGAGGAGGACCAGATAGTGGCGGGACCCCTAAGTCTAGTATATGTGCCTTTCTCCACTACTGATTTGCTGAACTGGAAATTGCATTATGCTTCCTACACTGACAAGCCCCAAGAGTTAACAGAATTAATGCATACTATTATGGAGACCCACCAACCCACTGGGTCAGATTGCCGTCAGCTCCTGTCTACTTTATTTACTACTGAGGAGCGGACACGAATTAAGCGAGCAGCTATTGATTGGCTAGCAGACAATCCCCTGGCAGAGGGAGGGGAAGGAACAGGAATAGACAATCGCGAAGCAGCTAAAAGAGAATTCCCTAATGAAGACCCCCAGTGGGATCCGAATACCGATAGAAGATCCAGAGCTTTATCACGGTTTCGCCAAGGCCTTATGCAAGGTCTGCGAAAGGGGGGTCAGAAAGCCATGAATCTCTCTAAAGTGACCGAAGTCATTCAGGGCATAGATGAAAGCCCAGCAGTATTCTATGAAAGATTATCTGAAGCATACAGGATGTATACTCCCTATGACCCAGATGCACCAGGAAGCCTATGCATGGTGAATGCTGCTTTTGTAAACCAGTCACAACCAGACATTAGACGTAAACTACAGAAATTAGAAGGGTTTGCGGGCATGAATGCAACTCAGTTACTGGAAGTCGCAATCCAATGTAACGATCTATCACTCCCTGTACAACAAGAAGAATACAATTGTATATAGTTATATAACTTATATGTACAAAGTTCTCCCCTATGTTGTATCCAATTAGATTTCCTGTTATATGTAAACTCACGACAGCCTGTTGCTATCGGTGAGTATTTTATGTTTACTGTAAACCGCGCTGATGATAAAAGTGCGGTATATAAGAACGTTAAATAAATAAAATAAATAAATAAATAAATAAAGTGTTTGTGAATCGTGATAATGAAAGACAGAAAGAAAGTGATCGAAGGATGAAGAAGAAAGCTGATTTTTTGGCTGCGGCCATAGTTGAACAGAAAAGGGGAGGTGTCCCTAGTCGAAGGAGCAGAGGAAGAGGGCGGGGCCAAGGAGATAGCCGGTCCCCACTAGGCGCGAACCAATGCGCTTACTGCAAGGAAGAAGGACATTGGAGAAATGCATGCCCGCGACTCGAAGACGCCTCTCAGGATGAAGGGGAGAACGCCCCTTGGAGAGAAAGAGAGAGAGGCCGACCCCAGAACCGCAGAGGAACCAATCGAGAACATTTTCAATGAGAACGAGCGGAGGCCATACAGGGAGTCGCAGCCGCAACGGCCTATGATTTAGATGAAGCAGATTAGGACAGACCGGGCTCCGAATTCGCTTTAGGTCTCCAGGAGCCTATGGTCAGTATACAAATAGGAGACCAATTCATGGACTTTATGGTTGATACTGGAGCAGAACATTCTGTAGTAGATAAGCAAATAGCCCCTTTTTCTACAAGAGCAGTCACCATTGTGGGAGCAACTGGTACCAAAGCCACTAAGCCTTTTCTTCAAAACCGCATATGTAATTTAGGAGGACAGCAAATAACGCACCAATTCCTTTACATGCCCGAGTGCCCAGTGCCACTACTGGGACGAGATATGCTAGCCAAACTGCAGGCCCAAATATCCTTTACTGAGAAAGGAGAAATGCAAATGACAGTAAATTCAAAACCTGCGGGACTGATGGTGCTTACTGTTCCTCGAGAAGAAGAGTGGAGATATTATGGTACAGAGCCAATCCTTGACACCAATGTCGAACATACTCTAAAAAGTATTGTAGCCCCTCCTGGAGTATTGGCAGAGGGCAACCCACCAGGCCTAGCCAAACATATAGCTCCAATAATTGTGAACCTCAAGCCTAGTGCAGAACCAGTACATGTCAAACAATACCCACTCCCAAGAGCAGCAATTGAAGGCATCCACCGCCACTTGTTGAGACTACTGGAGTATGGCCTACTTAAAGTATGTCAGTCACCATGGAACACTCCTCTCTTGCCAGTGAAGAAGCCTGGGACAGGTGACTACCGCCCAGTGCAAGACCTAAGGAGACTGAATGAAGCAGTTGAAACCATACATCCAGTTGTGCCAAATCCTTATACACTCTTAGGACTGATTCCTGCTGAAGCTACCCACTTTACTGTTTTGGATTTGAAGGATGCATTCTTTTGCATAAGATTAGCCCCAATTAGCCAATTGCTGTTTGCCTTTGAATGGCAGGACCACTGTTCCCTCTAAGCTGTGCGCGTGTGCGCGCGCACACACCTCGCCGAGTGAGCGCACATACTTTACAACAGAGCGCACAAAAATTACGGTTCTGATTCTGATAGAAAACAACACAGACGTCTTAAAATTTAAAAGTTGTTGTGCATTTACGGTTTTCACAAGTTCTACAATATTTTCTAGTGCAATCAATGTGGTGTACATACTGTATTCTGATGTGTAGTCAAATTTTAAAGTATATAACTCCGAGTGTCGTTATGTGGCGCACAAAAATTTAACCTTCCTTCAAAAGCTGCACAGCTGATATTTTATGTGCACACAGCCTACAGAAAATTAGAGGGAACATTGGGCAGGACCCTGTCTCAGGAAGACGGGGCCAACTTACTTGGACACGATTGCCTCAAGGATTCAAGAACTCACCCACCATTTTTAGTGCTGCACTAAACCAAGATCTTTCAAGCTACCCTGTGGCCCCTGGAAAAAGAGTTCTTCTCCAATATGTGGATGATCTACTGGTAGCTGCCACATCGGAAAGTGAATGTATACAAGCCACTAATGACCTCTTGCAACTATTGGATGAAGCTGGATACAAAGTTTCCAGAGCAAAAGCACAGCTATGCCAAAAAGAAGTAAAATATTTGGGCTTCCGCCTGACCAAAGGAAGCCGACAATTAGGACGAGAGAGGAAAGAAGCCGTATGCAGTATCCCAACCCCAACTACCAGAAAGCAAGTCAGAGCCTTTCTGGGAGCAGCAGGGTACTGCCAAATATGGATACCTAACTTTGCTCAGATTGCTAAACCACTATATGAAGCCACCAAAGGAGAAGAGAAGTCACCACTAGAGTGGGGACCTGAGCAAGACGCAGCTTTTAAAACCCTGAAGGAAGAATTGATGTCGTCACCAGCACTTGGATTACCAGATGTCCACATGCCTTTCCATCTATTTGTACATGAAATGCAAGGGAACGCTCTAGGCATGTTGACTCAGAAATTGGGACATTGGGAGCGACCCGTAGCATACCTATCGAAACAATTGGACACTGTAGCCAAAGGATGGCCACCATGTTTGAGAGCTGTTGAAGCTACAGCAGTATTAGTGAGTGAAGCAGACAAACTCACCTTAGGACAGAATCTACGCGTCACAGTACCACATGCAGTACTTGCCCTCATGGAACAAAAAGCAAATCATTGGCTCACCAATTCTCGAATGCTGAAATACCAGAGCATGCTATGTGAAAATCCGCAAATACAATTGGAAGTGAGCCATGCCTTGAACCCAGCCACATTGATACCAATCAGCAGAGACCCTCCAGAGCATGACTGTATAGAAGTCATGGATACTGTATTTTCAAGTCGACCTGATCTGACTGATGTGCCCCTAGAGAATCCTGATCAGACCTATTTCGTGGATGGAAGCAGCCTCATCATTAATGGACGACGCTGTGCCGGGTACACAGTGGTCACCCGAGAGAAAGTCGTTGAATCATCAGCTCTTGCATCAGGCACATCAGCCCAGAAAGCAGAATTGATAGCACTCACCAGAGCACTAGTATTGGGTGCAGGACTTCAGTTGAACGTATACACGGACTCAAAATATGCCTTCACCACTCTGCATGCACATGGAGCTTTCTACAAAGAACAAGGGCTCATCACCTCGGGAGGCAAATCAATCAAATACGGCCCAGAAATATTGATGCTACTAGATGCAGTATGGGCCCCTACACGTGTTGCTGTCATGCACTGTCGAGGACACCAAGCAGGAAAAGGAGAAGTTGCCCAAGGAAACAGATTTGCTGATGCCTCAGCACGCAAAGCAGCCATGACAGGCCAAATTTCATCGCAAGCCATACCAGTACAAGCAGTATTATTTCCTGTACCCCTTAATTTATGGACACCACGATATACCACCAAAGAATTGGACTACTACTGTGATAAAGAAAAGGGAGTACTGAAAGATGGGTGGATTGAGCTGCCACCACCAGAGGCCAGTCAACCCCCAGGACGGATAGTGATCCCTGAATCATTGGGACCAGCCTTCATCAAGGCCTTTCATCAAGCCACACATTATGGGAAAAGTGCTATGGAAAAAGCACTCAAACCACACTTTTGTATTGCTCTGTTGGGAGCCTTGTCAGCCTCAGTAGCCCGCCAGTGTCTAATTTGTGCCAAGAATAATGCCAAACAGGGTCCCATGCCACCACCCCGAGTTCAGTCAGGAGGTGTTACCCCCATGCACCACCTGCAAGTAGACTTTACCGAAATGCCAAAAGCCAGCGGATACCATTACTTGTTAGTTCTGGTTTGTACCTTCTCTGGGTGGGTGGAGGCCTTCCCCACCAGGACTGAAAAAGTCCGAGAAGTTACCAAGGTTTTGTTAAGAGAAATTATCCCCAGATTTGGAATCCCAGCAGTAATAGGGTCAGACAATGGACCCTCATCTGTATCTCAAATTACCCAGCAGTTAGCAAGTGCCTTACAGATACAATGGAAGTTACACACTGCATACAGACCCCAAAGTTCAGGGAAAGTTGAGCGAATGAATAGAACTTTGAAATCCCAGATGTCCAAGCTATGTCAAGAGACACACCTAAAGTGGCCCCAGGTTCTCCCAATAGCTTTACTCAGAATACGCTCAGCTCCTGTGAAATCATCAGGATTTTCCCCTTTTGAAGTTATGTATGGCAAACCCCCACCGATAGTACAGGGTGTAAAAGGTAGTTTGCCACAGATTGGTTCAGAAATAACCAGGCAAGAACTTCTAGCTCTTAGTTCTGTTCTGCAGACTCTCCATGCGTGGATACAGGACCAGTTGCCTATCAACTTGACGGAACCCCTGCATCCCTACAAGCCTGGTACCTCGGTGTGGATCAAAGATTGGAAGAAGACACCGCTGGAACCACATTGGAAGGGACCATACACCGTCATCCTGTCTACACCAACTGCAGTAAAGGTAGCAGAAATCGATTCCTGGATTCATCATAGCAGAGTCAAGCCGGCAGCAGTCCCAGATCTAGACCAGTGGACAGCAGAGCCGCATCCTGACATCCCTTTGCGTCTTACCCTGCGGCGGCAACCAACAACCTAGAACTCCTTTGGGACACACATGAACTACGGTGTTCCACTAGTCACAGTCTTTCAAAGAGGATTACTGCGTCCATTACAGTAAAAACTTGTTCTTCTGTGATTTCAAGCATAGTTTTGCATTTACAAACTCTATGCAGGCCAGCTACGATTGGTAAGTTGGCTACAACGGACAACTTGAGGATCTTCAATCAACATTGACACCCGTTGAATTGCTTCATTAGCAAACGGGTCAGCTTTGTGTCAAGAATCAGCGGACATCGAGGTCAAGATTTTCCAGCAGAGATTCAGAAGGACTACAATCAACATGCATCTTTGTTTCTATTTTATTCTGGTTGCCTACATGGGGAACTTTGAACTTATCTTTGCTTTACCCCCATGCACTGCCTGCATTACTTCTACTTGGACTGGGATGAAAGTGACTCAGACTTTGCTTTATCATTCCTACTATACCTGTACTGGTACAGTAAGCCGGTGTATTTATAACACCACTGAACTGAACGTTTGTACCAAGGGTAATACTAAAGTTTGTTTTAACCCACATCAGAACCCATCTTATTATACTTTAGAAATACGATGGAATGATGCAGATGGAGATTTACTCAATGCTACATCTCCACTTACTGATCCTACAAAAGGTGCTACTTTGTATTTTGATGCTTGTGATGCCATCAATAGAGATAGTCGTTCTAAATGTGCCAATTGGGAGAAAGCTTATTCTCATGATGACAAGTATATGTGTCCAGAAGGAACCACTGGATGGGGGGCATGCACAGGTAAACGAGTTTTAGCAAATGAATATAGTACAGCCCCAATCGAGGATTACTATTGCCCAAAGTGGGAATGTGTGTTCTATGCCACATGGAAAATTGGTATGGTAGAGAATACCAGAGACAATCGAATGGCTGCCTTAACTAAGCCATATGTAAAGAATTTAGAAAATTGTAAGAAAGGTGCCTGTAATCCATTACAGTTACACGTAATCAATCCCAGTGCATGGAAACAAGGGTATAAGTTTGGCCTACGTATCGCAGGCTCTGGATCAGATCCAGGGACCATTGTATATATTAGACTAAATACCCAAGCCCATCGATCATCAAGGTACCATATACATAATACTTTCTATGAAACCATGCATGTAAATAAGTTTGATATCCCTCACCCTTCTCATAATTTGTTCTTAGAGTTGGCTGGAGCCGTGGTCTCCAGTCTCCACATTTCAGATTGTTACTTTTGTGGTGGAACTAGAATGGGTGATCAGTGGCCTTGGGAGGCCCAAGAATTGAATTACTCAGTAGCCTATAACCACACTGAATTGCATAAAACCACAAGTGAATGGGTATTGGCACACCCAATAGTTGGACGTCTGTGCTATGCTCGAACTGGACCTCAGTTCAATTTGCAGGTGGGACAGCTAGTCTGTCTCAGCCAGAAGTTTTATAATGACACCACAAAACAGACGTCCTGTTGGTCAGGAGTTAATGAATCTGAACCCACCAATCCATTAGCGAAATTTCCCGAGCTTGCCCCTCTATGGACTGACCTTGCCCAACCTTATGTCTGGCAAGCCCCACCTGGCCTATATTGGATTTGTGGAACCCGAGCATATGCTCGACTCCCTATTCATTGGGGAGGGGCGTGTGTCTTAGGGACTATCCAACCCTCTTTCTTTCTATTGCCCACAGAACATGGAGAACAATTAGGCTACCCAGTCTACTCAAAGAGGCAGAAGAGAGCAGCTTTACAGATAGGCAAATGGGAGAAATGGGATGGTGACGATTGGCCACCCGAGCGAATCATTGCCTATTATGGACCTGCCACTTGGGAGCAAGATGGCATGTGGGGGTATCGTACCCCAGTTTATATGTTGAATAGAATTATACGCTTGCAGGCAGTAGTTGAACTCATCACTAATGAAACTAGTCAAGCACTTACACTTCTAGCCAGACAAAGCACACAAATGCACACAGCAATATATCAAAATCGCTTGGCACTAGATTACTTGTTAGCAGCTGAAGGAGGAGTATGTGGCAAACTAAATCTCACAAATTGTTGCTTGAAGATAGATGATAAGGGTCACGTGGTTGAAGAGATTGCTGAAAACATGCGAAAGCAAGCTTATGTGCCATTACAGACCTGGCATGGTCTTAAGATACCCAATTGGTTTGCATCCATCTTCTCTGGTTTAGGAGGACTTACCACTTTCGCTATGCTGATATTGCTATTTCTAGCTTTGTTTTTACTCTTACCATGTATAATCCCATGTTGTATGCGCTCTATTAATAGTGTTATTGAAAATACTGTAGAACGTAAAACTGCTACTAAGATTTTAGCCTTATGGCACCCTACTCCTGGTACCATTGGTAAAAACCCAACTCCAGTGTAATTAAGTGATTTAGATCTCACACCTTATTAGCATTAGGGTGAGATTAATCAAAGGGGGCAATGTGGTAGGCTCAGGCCTATGATCCATGCTGATTGAACTAAACAGGCAGGCCCGAGTAGCTTGACCTGTAAATGAAGCTTATGGTTAGGTCCAGAGGAATGGAACCCCCCCCCCCCCAATATTGCCTCCATAGAATTGAAACTTAACTCAGCTTAACTGAACATAGCTAAGCAGAAATGAAACTTAGAAAAGACAGTAAACAGCTTTAATTAATACTGATAAGACTGTGTGAAGCTTCTATGGAATTAATTAACTCTGTTGAGAGAAAGGTTACAGTGCCCTGCTTTCCCACATATTCCAGCTGGTTAGCGACCTTGGAGGAGAAAAGTATCAAAGTTGAAGAACTGACCATTGTAATTGGGACTGTAAGGGGGGGGAAACAGGTGCTGAGCCCAGTCAAGGGCCCTCATTGGATAGCTACGTAACGGTACCGGGACCAATAGATGGTGAAAGAAGGGTTACCGGGACCAATGAAAAGTTTGCCTATGTCCAGAATGGGAAAGAAAGGTATAAAAGTTAGTGTTTTGCTAGAAACCATTGCTCAGCCATTTTGAATGTGATTCTGCTTGAGTCTTGTGCACAAATAAATGATTTGGACCTTCTGAACAGACTCCTGGTATTATTGGATTGTTTGCGCTCTGCTGCTACAGAACAGCTATCACAAGTCCATGAGCCAAGCTGCTGGTGATCTTCCTTCTTGTTTGGCCCAAAATTTGTGTGATCTATAGTCCAATGTAAAATGTTAAGTGGATATTTTGCCTTGTGAATCTATTGACTCCTGCTGTAGATATTAACTCCAAAGATTTTTCTTTTGCCATGTTCTTGTGCCAGAAAATCTGTGAAACCCTGTTTAAGTACGCTGTCGGAAACATTTACCAAGCCTAATCCAGATACTGGTTAACCAATTAGTGATGATGCACCAGGATGTGCATTAGGCTTTGTAAATGTCTATGATAATGTACTTAGAAATTCTTTCACTGAATTACTGCCACAAGAACATGTCCCTTCCTCGCCTTAGTCATCTCTAGGATTTCTTCCTTTGCCTACACTAGCACTTCCCTTTGGTCTCCCTTCTTCTCTTCCAAGAATCCTCCTTCCCCACATTTAAGTAGGGCATAAAGACTTGGCTCTTTCAACTGGCCTCCCCACAAGCTTCCACCTCCTAATCCGTCATTCCTCAAGTACTGCTTGCCTTTCCCTCTTAGTTTTCCTTTCTCCTCTATTTCCCTTACACGTTTCCTTCTAAATCTGCTTCTCTCTTGCCCCCCCCCCCCTCTGTGTTTCTCTTTACCTGCTATAGTAATTTATTGTACACTGCCATATTGGCTTTTTGGCCTTTTATGTGGTATATCAAATTACTGGAATAAATAAATAAATACATGAGGTCATCTGTATTCATGTAAATTATGAATATGGCGCAGCACTGTGGTTTACTCATATTCATCCTTGAACTAAAACTCTTTTTACAATGGGTAGTATTCCTATCATTGAAAAAAGTTCCAAGAATGAGAATGCCACCTTACTAAGTCCTCAAAAGCAATAATATCTCAGGACCAAAGAGCCGATTCATGCAAATACTGTCTGGACTCTGGAAGTCAAATAGAAGGAAATATTAAAGGTTCCCAACTGAAAAATGTCAGAAAGCTACTGAACAGTGTCCATAAAATATACAAGATTTTTGGCACAAAAAAAGCTATTTGAATCAGTTTGCAAAATTATATGCACAGGAGTACAGGAGCAGGTGCCACCTAAGCTGCTGCAAATAAACCCTACACTCTTCCCACAGACATGATCACAAACACATATTCATCCAATTCATATGCACCTTTTATTTAATCTCCCAGAGCCCTCGGCTATTGATTTGTGCACTCCCACTCAAATCTGGCTACACTGCTTGAGCCACAGAGTTCCCATTACTTACGAGAGCTATGTAGAAACGTTTAAGCATTTTTTACACAGCAAAACACAAGCCATCTTCTTTTATATCATACTCCAAAAATATATTTTAGCAACCTTATCCTAATTTTAAACATGATTTGCAATTCCCCTGCAAAATTTAGTGATGAAGGCAATGAAACAGAATATGCAAGGGATAAAGAAACAAAACTATAGAGCACTGAAGAGCTTAAATACTTGGGAGCAAAATGAAATGAAAAAAGAACCCTTGGAAGAGAGATAAGAGCAAGTAACATCGTAGGATGGATACGGTGTTGAAAAATAAGGGCATTCCAACTTGGCTTAAAGGAAAGGAGGTCAGTATTTAGAGACACAACTCCCGCTTATCATTAAACGTTGAAAGGCCAATTTTCAGAGTCTGAATAATTTTACAATTACCAATTAAAGATCGTATCACTAAAATCCTAAAATCTCTACATTGGCTCCCTATAGAGAGTAGAATTAAATTTAAAGCCATACATTCAATATTTAAGTTATTTCATTCAGAATTCTCCTTTTATTTAAAATAAATTATTCAAACTGTCCCTGATAGTAGATCACGGAGAAGTATTTCTAAAAGCATGTTGGTCTCTCCTTCTGATCTAAAAACTTTCAGCATATCTACATCAAATAGGCATTTTCTCGTTTCGCCCCCTCCCTATGGAAATTCTCTTCCTCCTGCAATCAGATCCACAGATGATCCAAAATTTTTTAGCAGACTTTTAAAAACTTTTTTATTTAAGGAACATTATGATGACTCAATTTCTTAAATATACCTTTAGAAATTTAATTAATTTATTTTCCCAGTTTTGTATTAATTTTAAGATCTCTATATATTATAATATTTGTATTTAAAGCTCTCTGTTTTTATTTATATTTATACTTTAATATTTTAATTGTTAACTGTATTTCACTTTATTTTCAAGTTTCACTGTAAACCGCTTTGATTTCTGAAAGGCGGTATATAAGTTCAATTAAATAAAATAAAATAAATATTGAACAGGCAGTCCAGTGATTTCGGCGCTCCCCGCATTATCCCATTGGCATCCGGCTAAGGGTTCTGAATAGGGTCCATAAGTTATAGGGCCGATATTCAGACCACAGCAATCAGCATTTTTTTTTAAGTACCAACTGCCATGGATAGAAATATCTGGACATTCAGTACCAGTATCCGCATATTTACAGTGCTGAATATCCAGATTTAGTGGGAAGCACTGACTTTGTCCAGATAGTTGTGATGTTGAACCACTCTCGGGATAAGCAATCCACAGGACCCCTTTTTTCTTATCCTGCACTATGCAGATTGGAATACGGATGGCAGTGGCGAAAAGCAATGTTATCTGCATAAGAGCCGGCTCTACCCCAACCTCTTCCTTGCACCGCCCCAGCTCTATTCGGATAGTGCAAAGGCAGTCAGAGGGGATATTCACAAACACCATCCAGGCACTGCTGCGGAATTTCCCACTCAGCAGGACTTATTGGGTTAGCAGCTCCTGCTAACCGGGTAAGTTCTTTTGAACAATGACTACTATATCTTTAAAGTTATACATATTTTCAGTGGCACTCAGTGCTGGTTTTGAAAATTAATCTATAACTTTAAGTAGCCAGGGACAATTTTATAACAGGGTGCCATGGGCCTAGATAGGTATTATTTTATAAAAAAAAATAGGTGCCTACTTGTCTTTATAAAAAGCTAGCCGATGTGGCAAAGAATGCACCTTGAATGTAGGCCCAATCTCCTGCACCTTCTTAGAGGATAATTTTAGAATAGGGCGGCTAGGTTGAAGTGAAAAACAAGGCACCT
Organism: Ichthyophis bannanicus; assembly: GCA_033557465.1. NCBI lineage: Eukaryota > Metazoa > Chordata > Amphibia > Gymnophiona > Ichthyophiidae > Ichthyophis > Ichthyophis bannanicus. The sequence continues at coordinate 639,870,873 of CM066035.1, forward strand.
ATTTTGTGCTTATTTGATAAATGCAAGTCAGCACCTATTAGTCTTTTTAAAATACTAATGTAAATCCTGCAGAAAATGTGGCTTTATTGCAGACGCAGACATAATGCTATTCAAGAGCAAGTGTAAATGTCTGTGTATAAATAAATGAAGTACACATGTAAATTAAGGTATGTTGCAATCAGCACTTCCAATTTTCAGTTATAACCAATAACCACCAATAGAACAAACCCCAATGCTCTAATCACGGTTATCGGTTATAACTGATAAACTTTGAATTGTGCGGCACCCCGATGACATCGTTGCGGCAAACATTGCTCCTGCCTGTAGGAGATCATCTCCCCAAGCCCATGGGCAGAACAGGAGAGGAAGCCTGCCCCATGCAGCAGAGATGTCCATGGATCGAAGCTTTAAAAAAACAAACAAAAAAAAACCCAGACGTGGAGAGAGACAGAAAATATGTAAAGGGATAGCACCTTAAAAAAAAAAAAAAAAGTAAGGAGGATGGGGGCCTGGAGGGCAGGGGATGGGAGTGCTGGGGGAAGGGAGAAGGAGAGAGAGTCCAGAAGGGGTACAGAGAGTGGGGAGGGTTTCAAGTTGGGAGGAAAGAGTGCAAGGTGGAGGTTAATGGGATGAATGCATGGGGACAAAAATGACAATTTGTATATGCCAAAAGGTGCACCCCCTCCCAGAATGTGCACAGAAGCACCTCACCCCCAACACTACACACACACACACACACACACCGCACCCCACACTACACACACACATGCACTGCAGACTTGCACCCACTGCCACATCCCACACGCAGAACGCAGACTACCATTTCACCACACAACCACAGAGACACTTGCTATCTGAGGCTATAACTATTGTTATTTAAAGATGACGCATGGTGTAGAAACTCTGGCACTAGTCTCTCGAGTACACGAGACCAGCGCGAGAGAACCAGAGGGTATGTGAGCGAGGACCCATGCTCTCTTAGCATGGCACTTCTAAATAGGGATATGAAGAGTAGTAATCCTGTTCAGTTTTGTGAATAGGGAGATGCTGATGCTGTGGCTGGAGCTTGGAGGAAGGACAATGCTGGGGGACTGGGAGAAAGGGTCAGCATTGAAAAATTGTGTTTTATATCATTAATTGCAATCCATCTAAAAAGTTGCTAAAAAAATTTCAAATCGCGAATCCACCAATAAATCCCTTTTTCTCCAACTCTGGGAAAGCACCTTATTGCTTCAAAAATAAACTCCTAAATCCCAAATGATAAACACGTAGAACCGGAAGCCCTAGTTATAATCTACATGCTGTCACCAGTAAGTGCATGTAACAGTTGGATGGTACCATCGTCTGACGTACTTCAGAAACAGGACACTACTTCAGAAACAGGACACTACAAACACAGGAAACTGAACCAAAAGGCTTCAGCTTCTTTATCTGCAAAGGGGTTTTTTATTACTCCAAACAAAACCTTTAAGCTGCTCAAATAGGCTCAAATGAGGGACCATATATACAGAATCCAGTCCCAGTCCCTTTCTGAATGAATTCAGTAACAGGCTCTTCCCTATGGGACAATGAGCAAATGTAAAATTCCCCCTTTTAAAACAGTTCAAATTCAGTATCCTCAAAGACCAAAGTCAGTCTCCAGACTGTAACTCTTTTTACTGCTTCTTTAAACTCCTCATTTAAATGAGCATTCAGCATTCTCAAACCTCATATCGTCCATTGGTAACACCGTTTCCATATTTTCCTCCCCTCTCTCACAAACAACTGCGGCACATAACTCATAAACCCACTGTCAATCATTTTAAAACAAGAAAGAAAAAATAACAAAGCAGGTTAACTCACTTAGGGTCCCTTTTACTAAAGCCTGCAAAGGATTTGCAATTAACGTGCCAAACAAAATGCACATTAATTGCAAAGTCTCCATATTAGCTATTGGGGGTGTGACCAGTATGTTCCCATCAGCTAACGTATGATGGGTCATTCGAACATGCACTCTACTAAGGCAGTCTCCCTTAATAACTCCCATAGAGGAGTCGTTAGATGAACCTATGTTAAGAGCCATGCTGCCGTTGAATGCATGGAAACTGCCCTGGTGCTAGCAGTCATGCGCTCTCCACTCCTTACCTCCATCCATTCCCCGCCCCATCCTGTGATTGCTAATCAATGGACATTTTAGCATGCAGTGACAGATACACTTGCACATTAGTGTTCCTGACTGCTAGTTGCCGCACATTAAAATGCACGTTAACTGGCTAACGGGCTTCCGTAAAAGGGGCCTTTAGTTCCTGGATCCTATCCCCTGCTTGACTGTGTTCCCCTGGTTACTGCAAAGACTAGAGGCAAATTCAGTCCAGGTTTTAGTTGCAACCTCTAGGTGCTTGACTTAGGCTCTGTTAAAGCTTGTAACCTGGCCAAAACCAATTCCAAGACATTTTCATAAGGATGAGTCAAAATCAATCTCTCTGGCAATTTAAGTTCAAAAGAAGTCTCTTTAATAATTTAACGGTTCAAAATTCAATGTCTTTAATAGTGTCTTTAGAGTGCAGGAGTAGCCTAGTGGTTAGAACAACTGCTTCATACCCAAACGATGTTTAAAAGAGATAGTTAAAAGAGTTCCAGACCCTGGTTTAAGGAGGAAGTAACATCCAAACACCCTCTCATCAGCTACCATAGCTGCTTACACTTCTCAATCAGTACTACACAAAATATTTGAATATTACACCTCATCACTATGGAACTCGCTCCCACATCTCCTAAGAGCAGCCTCAGACATCACCAACTTTAGGAAGTATCTAAAAATTCATCTTTTCACAGAGCACTTCGACACCACATAAAACATGCAACCTCAGCAACACAATTCCTATCAACAACCCCAACCACAACAAGTTTCCTCCTCAGCAAGTCACAAACTACTACAAACAGCTAATACGTTGTAAGACTACCATTGTAACACTCAGGCAATCGTTAATTGTATAATGTAAATAGTTTGAATTGTTCATTGTAAATATTTGTTACTGTACTGTTCTGTATAAACCTTGTTATGTTTCGATGTAAACCACTTTGATAAAACTGAAAAGCGGTATATAAAAGATGTAACCGAGGTATCCGGATGCCCATCCTTTGGCTAGCGGCAGCCATAACACTTTGCCACCACTCCAGCCAAAACCTCCCTAAGTTAATGTCAACCCCAACCCCTTCACCCCCCCCCTTTTACTTTCACATTTCCCCCCCAACAAAGACACACAGACCATAAGGTTGGTGAACAATCAGTTGGTCGCAGCTTTATTTATAACATTGAAAACAAGCCCAACATAGGCCAACAAACGTTCTTAATCAAAACGTTTCCCCCCCCCCTCCACCTCCCGAATTCCGGATGATACCCCACCAGCCATTTCTAGCAAAGCGGTGCATCATCCACCCCCCCCCATTCCCCCTCCGCCCGCCTTGCCATGTTATTAGCAAAGGCCGGCATTTTCCCACCGGGCAGAGACCACAACCGTGATGTCTCTCCCAACCTGCAGCAATGCCGCTCCTCTGCCAAGCGGCATTCACCTCCAATGCCCCGCCGGGTCGGTGAGCGCCGGCTCGCTACCCCGCCACCGGCACAAGGTAGCTCCTCTATCCTTGTGCCGCCCCCCCCAAAGAAACCTGCGACCAACACCAATATTCAATGGCCTCCTGCCAGTCATTCAGCAACAAATCCTGGCCAACAGGAGCAAGGTGCACACCGTCCAGGCGGTACAGGCCACTGCACCGGACTTCCGCCCAGGGATGCAACACCTGCCGTCCACCTGTTTGCTGAACCCACCGCCCGATCTGCCTATTGATTTTGATCAGGCCCCTCGACCACCGCCGCTGTGTCCAACAGGCGGGGCGAGGGATTATATCAGACCACATAATGGCCACATCCGGAAAAAGTTCCTGCAGCAGACCAAGGTCCCTCTGAACAACTCGGATGAGCTGCCGGCAGGACCAACTCGCCAAGTCGTTGCCTCCCAAGTGAATCAAGAGCCCGACTGGCCGCCGACGCTGCGCCATCTGTGCCTGGACGAAGTCCACGAGCTGCCACCACCGCATTCCACGTTGTCCCATCCAGCATAGGCGAACTCCAGAAGCCGCTAGACCAAGATGTAGTCCCAATGGCCTCGACACCACCCTTCGCTCGGCCCAGTAGACGAATGAATGGCCGATGACCCACCATTCGCTGGAACCGACACCATCTGAAAGGACAAAGCGGACTGCCACCAGCAGGCAACTCTGAAATAGGAAGAAAACTGTTAGAAGACCCCCCCCCCACAACCCGGTAACCCCGTGCCACCAGTGCAACAGCGAGAAGGCGTCGCCGCACCACCCGGATGCAGCGATCGACCCCCTAAGGGCGCACATACCCTTCATACGCTCCAGAGCGCCACCTCCCGATCCGTCGAATCACCGACCCCTCCAGCCCCGCAGCCACCTCACTGGTGGCCGCGCCGATCCGGAAAGAATGCGACGCAAAGCTCCGTTCGTCGTAACCTAAGGACCGCAGCGCCAGGTGCAGCACTGCTGTAAACTGAAACTGCGTTACCGGCCTACCGTCCTCATGCAAAAAGAAGTAGGAACCATGCAAACCCGAGCGCTTCAGAGAGTAATGGCTCAAAGCCCGCACGGGGCACGAGGGCAAGGGGTAGATGGCGCCCAATACCACCCAACTCCCTTTTCCCGTCTGATCTGTCTTGGACCGCGGGAGGAAAATACGAACTTGAGACCCCTGGATGGTGACGTGGGAGGGCTCGAGACCCCCAGGCGCACCCTTCCTGGTGGAGCGGGGCACCAGTTCACACACGCGAAAGGCCCCAAAAAAGGCAGTCACGAACAATGCATGGAACAAGAGAGCCTTGAAAGGAGAAGGCCGCAACACGAGGCAAAACCTCGCAAACGCGCAGCAATAGTTCGTGAGAAACCGGATGTCGCCAGTCCTGGGGTCTGGGGTGAGCCCTAGCCCAACCCGCCAACAGATACCGAACTAGGAATGAAACCCTCGGGTTCCCCCACCCCGCCGCCTTGCAGAAAAAGGAAAAGCCAGCAACTGCGGACGTAACAGCCGTACGAGTCCAACCCGTCTTCTTCGCCCAGAGCACAAATTGACCTATCAGCCCCTCGGGCACCTTCCCCCCGCCCCAGCCCCAAGAGCTCAGGAACGCACTCACCTGGGAGTAGCCACGCCGGTACAGGGCCCACGTGCTGCGCGCCACGGACGTCGACAACAGTGCCATCAGCTCTGTATTCCAACTTTCCAGAGATGCCCCGGGACCGGGGAAGCCGCCGGATCCGCCTCCGGAGCCAACCGGCGAAATTGCGCCCACTGAAAACGGGATAGAGCGTCAGCAATGGAATTCTGGGCCCCAGGCACATGCCGAGCCCTGGCGGTGACATTCATACGTAAGCAGGCTAACACAAAAATCCTCATTAAAGCAGCTACCTTCGGACTTCCGGTGACGTCACCTACTGAATGGCGGCGTAGCGGAGGAGCTCCGCCACCAACCCGCAACAATTGGAGCACTTTAGCCCCCACGGGCAACGGAGCGGTGAGCCGAGGGGCGACGGAGAGAGCGGGGAGTGCCGGCGAGCCGCGGCGGCGGCGCAACAAGCGGGAGCGGAGGTGCAGAGAAGCTGGTGGGAGCGGGCCGGACGAGGCAGCCTGACTTTCAGGGGGCTTCTGGGCCGGTGGCCGCGCTGAGCCGGACCTGCTGGGAGAGAGTCAGCAGGGCCAAAAAAGAGGCTTGCCGGTGAGCAGAGGCAGTGGGCTTCCCCGTGGAGGACGCCACGCCGCCGACCCCCACAGACCACGTGGTGGCAGAAGAGGGTGGCCAACAGAGGTGAATCCGGAGACAGAGGGGGCCGAGAAGGCCTAGCACGTGGCTGGGAGAAGCAGGAAGCAGGGACCTAAGCTGCAGCCCACAAGACGCAGAGTGCAGAAGCAGCCAGCAGTGGTGAGTCTCATGCCCCCCCCAACTGCACTAAGAAAGGGAGCAGAGGCAGAGAACTACCAAACCCCAGAAGTGTTCCCAGCAGCAGCTATAGTGTGGTGTGTGGACGCCCTACCAGCTCTATAGGCCGGGGAGATCGGGGAGAGAGGGGCTAATCAGCCCAAAATGGAAAAAAATAATAAAAAAGAGACTCTGGCAAAAAAAAAAGCTGGCCGAGTTCCGCTCCCCATATGCAACCCCCAAAGGAGGGAAGGAGGCGGAAAAAAAAGCAGGGAAACCTGTGACAGAAACCTCACAGAGCCCGGAGGGGAGTGAAGGAGGAGAGGAGAGCTTGTCGACAGCAGAACAGATTAAACAATGGCTCCTAGAGTTAAAGGAGGAACTGAAGATGGAGATGTGTGGGGTTAAAAATGAAATTAAAGAAGCAGTGCAGACTATGCGCCAAGACCTGCTGGAGCTGGGGGGACGTATAGAAGAGGTGGAGACCAAGTTGGAGAGTCAAGAGGAGACCCTGACGCAGGTCCAGAGCAGCTGGGAAGAGCTTCAGAGGACGCAGGAGACCCTCAAAGCCAAAACAGAGGACCTGGAGGACCGCTCACGCAGATGCAACCTCCGAGTGAGAGGGGTGCCGGAGGAACCACAATATAAGAACTGTGAGGAGGTGGTCCAGCGGATCTTCCGGGAACTACTCGCAGCAGCTGGCCCAGGGAGACCTGCAGAGGAGACCCGCCTCGAAATGGAGAGGGCGCACAGGGGTATGGAGCCCATCCGAGACAATAGGCCAAGAGACATTGTGGTCTGCCTGCACTCCTTTAAGAGTAAGGAACTCCTGCTGGGTGCCAGCCGCAAGCTGAAAAATTTCCGTTGGGAGGGGCATACGGTGGAGCTGTACCAAGACCTGTCCCAAGGCACGCTACAAAGACGGAGGGAGATAAGAGAGGTCACCGCATATCTCAGACATGCTGACCTGCGCTACAAGTGGCTCTTCCCCTTTGGCCTCTTTATCACGGTGAAAGGACGATCGAGGACGGTGAGATCCAGTGTGGAGGCGTGGAGAGCACTGAGAGAGCTAGGTGCTGAGAATCTACCAGAGCAAGCCGAGGGCTCTTTCACTCCGCCGAGAACGGGATCCAGGACCGGAGGAGCCGCACAGATGAAATGGCAGAGGGCAAGTGGACGTAGACTGGCAAGAACCACCAAGGACGTGCACCAGAACCGGACTACAGAACAAGAGACTGGCTGAGCTGAAGCATCTTTATAATGGACTGGTATTCTTGAATAAGTTGGGCTGTGGGCGGGGGGGGGGGGAGGGAGAGATGGGCAGTGGGCTAAGGGGAGAGGGAGAGGGGAGGAGGCGGGGACTAGGCTGAGAGGGAGAGAGCCCAGGCTGGGTGGAGAGGGGAGGGGGTTTAGAGGGGGGAGAGTTGGCAGCGAGGGGGGCTTAGGCAGGGGAGTGGGGGGGGGGGGCTGGGGAACAGTTGAGGTGGGTAGGTGGGGAGGGAGAGAAGGTCACCGAATTGGAAGTCGTATCTCCGCAGAGGAGAGTTATGAGGGGGGGAGAGGGAGGAGGGGAGGGAGTAGCGAGGGGGGAGAGGGAGGACGGGAGGGAGCAGCGGGAGGGGGAGTGGGGGGTGGGGGGAGGAGGGGTGGGGGTAGGGGGGGGAAGAGGGGGCCAGAGGGGGAGGTGGGGGCGGAGGGACTTAGGGGGACGAGGCAGGGATCTGGGGGTAGGAAAGGAGTTAAAAATTCTCACGTTAAATGTGAAAGGTCTAAATTCACCAATGAAAAGACAGAAATTATATAAGGAGTTAACAAGACACAATGCAGACATAGTGCTGTTGCAGGAGACACATCTATTGAGACAACACGAGACATTGGTGCAGCCCCGGGGGTACAAGCACCGTATGTTCGCTTCTAATCTTAAAGAGAAGAAGAAAGGCGGGGTGGGGGTCTTCATCAGAGAGACAGGCCCCATGGAGGTCCAGGTAGTGTCCCGGGATAGGGGGGGGCGGTATCTCCTGCTGAGGGTAAAGATAGGTGAGGAGTGGTTTTGCGTGGTAAATGTGTATGCCCCTACGGGCCCGCAAACTGAATTCTGGGATGCTTTGAGTGCGCAAGTGGCGGCAATGGGGGATGGGGTCCTAATTTGTGGTGGGGATTTCAATGTGGCATGGGAGATAGGGAGAGATACGACTGGGCGCAGGGAGGGGAGAGGCACCGATAGGAAACATTACCACCATTTTGTGCGGGAGAAACGGCCTGATAGATGTATGGCGGACACTAAACCCGGGGCGGAGGCAATTTTCTTTCTATTCTGCAGCACATGGCACTTACTCCCGGTTGGATGCCATATGGGTAGGGAAGGAGTTATCAGGGCGGCTTCTAGGGGGCGAGCTGGAACCCATTACCTGGTCCGATCATGCTCCGGTGGTGGTGCGGGTGCGGGTGGAAGGGGAAGATAGAGGTCGCCAGTTCTGGAAGTTGAATGAGGGGCTCCTTGAGGACGAGAGGGTGGTGCGGGAGATTGAAAGGCTCATCCCGGAGTACTTTGACCAAAATGGCGGTGGGGAAGTGCGGGATGGAACAGTCTGGGACGCCTTCAAGGCTGTAATTAGGGGGGTTCTCATAAAGTGGGGAGCCCGCCTAAAGCGAGAGAGGGCGGAGAGGGAGGACCGGTTACGCCGGCAATTGCGGGAGATGGAGGAAAGAGACGGCCAGGACAGAACTGGACAGGTACGGGGTGAGGTGCTGGCACTACGAGCCCAGGTGGAATGATCTTGAAGCGGAGAAGATACAATTCCGCCTGCAGCTGTTAAAACAGAGGTTCTTTGAAGGGGGGAATAAAGCGGGGAAACTTCTCGCGAGACAATTGAAGAAGCGGAGGGAGTGGAATAGGATTACACAGATTAGGAGTACAGGGGGGGTAGTGCGAGAGGCTCCACGAATAAGGGAGGAATTTGTGTCCTTCTATAGCAACTTGTATGCAGCCCGAGCTGCAAGGTCGGGAGAGGACATTCGGGAATACGTGAGGGAAGCAGGGCTCCCGACTCTAACGGGAGACGAACAAGAGGGGCTCGACAGGGAAATACAAGCTGACGAAGTCAGCCAGGCTATCAAGGGCTTAAAAAATGGGAAGGCCCCAGGGCTCGATGGCCTGACGGCAAAGTTTTACAAGCGCTTTGGGAGCCTCTTGCTGAATCCGTTGACCAGGGTATTTAATGGACCGGGAAGGGGGGAGGCACTGCCTGAATCAATGGGCTGGGCAGGTATTACGCTTATCCACAAAGAGGGGAAAGACCCGCAGGAGTGTGCGTCTTACCGTCCGATCTCGCTGCTGAACCTAGATGCGAAACTGCTGGCGAAAGTACTAGCGGTGCGCCTCAATGGAGTGTTAGGTAAATTGGTGCATGAGGACCAGGCTGGATTTGTACCAGGCCGGCAAGTGGCGGATCATATCCGCAAAGTGTTAAATGTGCTGTGGTCGACACAGCGGCAGAGGAAGGGGGCCTTGTTGGTATCACTGGATGCAGAGAAGGCCTTTGACCAGGTGTCCTGGGATTTCCTCTACGCGGTGTTGGAGGCCCAGGGGTTTGGACCGGGGTTCACACAGTGGATAAGGGCTCTCTATGCTCGGCCGAAGGCATGTGTCCGTGTGAATGGGGGGTACTCTGGTTTCTTCCCCCTAGAAAGAGGGACGCGGCAGGGATGTCCACTGTCCCCCCTACTTTTTGTGCTATCCTTAGAGCCATTGGCAGCGAAGTTGCGCGGCAGCCCTGATATCACGGGGGTTAGGGTGGGACGGCAGGAATGCAGAACGTCCCTCTTCGCAGACGATATACTGCTGACACTCACGAATCCCAGCGAATCCCTGAGGGCAGTGATGAGAGAGATTCAAGATTATGGTGAAAGGGCGGGCTTCCGGATTAATTGGGGGAAATCGGAGATCTTGAGTGTAGGGGGGGAGGGGGAGGGGCAGCGTGACTGGCAGCAGAATCTCCCCTTCAAATGGGCAAAGACATCGATCCGGTACCTCGGGGTTCATCTCGGTAGAACCTTGGAGGAGTTGTATGATTTAAATTACAAGAAGATGGTGGGGCAGGTGGAGGCGAAGCTACAAGGCTGGAGCAGGGGATATTACTCGTGGTTTGGACGAATAGCGACGGTTAAGATGATGCTTCTCCCCCAGTTCCTCTTTTTGTTTCAGGCTTTGCCAGTCCCAATCCCCCCGAAAGTGCTAAAGAAGATCCAACAACAGGTCGAGCGGTTTATCTGGGGGTCGAGGCGTCCACGGGTGGCGGCAAGGACGCTACAAGTCTCGGTACGGGATGGAGGGATGGGGGTTCCCAATTTCCGACTATATTATGTGGCAGCACAATTGCGAGCAGTCTACGCGTGGTTGCGGGAACCCCAGAAGCAGTGGGTTCAGCTGGAACTGGCCGAATACAGGCCGGGTGCACTTGAACGGTTAGTATGGGAGGGGAGGGGAGAGAAGGGGAGGAATCCCATTGTGGGGCATACTTTGAAAGTGTGGCAGCAGTATAGAACGCGGCTGGTGGGTGACAAACGATGGTCGGCCACCATGTCATTACAAGCCTGCTGTGCGGAGAGCGGGGGACCGGGAGCCACAGTGCTCCGTAACTGGGCGGCGTTAGGATTGTCCCAGGTGTCTCAGATTGTGGTAGGAGGACATTGTAGAGGATTTGAGGGGGTCCGGGACCTCTATCGTTTGGGGGAGATAGATAGATTCCCGTATAGGCAGCTATGTTCGGTAGTGAGTACAAAGGGAAGGGAGCAAGGGGGATGGGGGGGAGGTGAATGGTTTGAGGGTGCCTGCCTGGGATCCCTGGGAAGCCAGGGGATGCTCTCCAGGATTTACAGAGGGTTGACAGCGAGGGGGGGAAAACCAGTTGAAATACATGGAAGCGTGGGAGAAGGATTTAGGGGTAAGCTGGGGGGTGGAGGAGTGGGAGACCATGGCACTAGGTATAGCACGATTCTCCATTGCCACAACATTGCGAGAGAATGGGTTTAAGGTGCTGAGTCGCTGGTATCTCACACCGGAGCGGTTGTGTAAGGCAGGGGTGTTGCAAACGGATGAATGTTGGCGAAAGTGTGGGGAGCGTGGCTCCTGGCTGCATATGTGGTGGACGTGCCCGGTAGTGGGAGAGTACTGGCACCGCATAGGGGCAAACATCAACAAAATGATGGGGGCGAACCTTGAACTTGGCCCTGAGATGTGTCTCCTGCATAGACCTGATGGGAAATGGGAGGGGGATTGGAAAATTATCTGGTATTGTGTCACAGCGGCCCGCTGCGAAATTGCATGGTACTGGAATAGATCAGCTCTACCCTCCATGGCGAGCTATGCACGCAGGGTGTCGCATCTTTATGCCATGTATAAATTGACTGGGGAGCGGGGAGGGAGAGGGGAGCAAATGGAGAAGCGGTGGGCAGGGGTTTGGAGGTGGTTGCGGGAAGAGGGGTGGAAGTAGGGAGGGGGTTGTGGGGGGATGGCAAATAGGAGGAGAAATGATTAGACTGTGTGTTAGTTGAAGAGTTGTCTCTTATGCTGTTTGCTGAACCCTTGATGCCTTGGAGTTGTTGAGTATATGCTAATGTAACTGTTACAAATGTTAATAAAAATTTAAATTAAAAAAAAAAAAAAAAAAAAAAAGCAGCTACCTTCGGGCAGCGAGGCGCATGGCGATTAATAACCTCCACCACTGCCGCGTTATCGCACCAAAAGACCACCCGCCGATCTCGTAAGCGCTCAGGCCAGACCCAGAAGTCAACCACTATGGGAAAAAGCTCCAGAAAAGCAATGTTCCGCGTCAAGCCGGACTGCACCCACTCGGAAGGCCACGGCTCCGCACACCACGCCCCTTGACAATAAGCCCCGAAACCAAAACTGCCGGCCGCATCCGTAAATAAATGCAGGTCTGCATTCGACAGCTCAGGGAACTGAATGACCGAGCGACCGTTGAAATCAGCTAAAAAGGAATCCCACACCCGTAAATCCTCGCGCATTCCCGCCGTCACCTGAATACGGTGATGTGGGAGCTGAACTCCTGCCATAGCAAGCGACAACCGCCGAGCGAAGGGGCGCCCCATGGGCAGCACCCTGCACGCGAAAGTGAGATGCCCAACTAAAGATTGCATAACACGCAGAGTAGTCTTGCGCGCAGATCCCACCACAGCTACCAACCGCCGAAGACAGGCTACCTTCTGCTCCGGCAAGCAGACAACCATTTCCACAGTATCAATCTCAATTCCCAGGAACGTCAGGCAAGTCACAGGCCCAACCGTTTTATTAGCTGCCACTGGAATACCGAAGTCCCCCGCCAAGCGCAAAAAGGTCTCCAGCAATGTGTCACAAGTTCTTTCCCGATCCGGCCCGACGAACAAGAAATCGTCCAGATAATGTACGATAGTACGCAACCCCATCAACTTCCCCAACACCCAATGCAAAAAGGTGCTAAACGCTTCGAAGTAAGCGCAGGATATGGCACAGCCCATAGGCATGCATTTATCAAAATAATACTGCGACTCGAAGGTAAAACCCAACAAAGGGAAGGACGCAGGATGCACAGGCAGCAGTCGGAACGCCGATTCTATATCCACCTTCGCCAAGGACGCCCCGGCCCCGCATTGCTGCACTAACGCAACAGCGGCGTCAAAAGAAGCGTAGCGCACAGTACATTGCTCTCGAGGGATGTGGTCGTTCACGGAATCTCCGACAGGAGAGGATAAGTTGTGAATTAACCGGAACTTGCCCGGCTCCTTCTTGGGAACCACCCCAGCGGGGACACCATGAACGGGGAGAGAAGGGAGGCTCGCGAAAGGGCCCAGCCACTCTGCCCAGCGCGCACTCCTCCGCGATCTTCTTCCGCACCACCTCACCCAGAGAGCGCACAGAACTAGCGTTACGCAACCCACCCCACGCAGGGGAACCCTGACACGGGATCCGAAAACCCTCCGAAAAACCCTCCAGTAATACACTCCACGCCCCCCCCCCCCCCCCGCGGTTCGCCCTGCCATACTCCATCAGCCATGGGCGCATGACTTCGACTTGCACAGGCGTGGGAGCCAAAGACACGAGACCGCCCTCACTTACCCCCCACGCCTCTCCTACTGCATTTAAGGGCCGCGTGGCCGCTGCCACACAAGGAACAAGCGTGTTTAAATTTGCAGTCCGGGAACGGGCACGAGGATTTATTGAAACGCCAACAGACGTCTGCGCCCGCAACCCCACCCCTGGGCTGAGGCGCCGGGGTGGCGGCCGACCGACGAAAGGGCCGCACGCCCCCCCGGTGACGTCGTGGCTCCGGCCTTACCACCTCCCCCGGCGGCCCCAGCAGCACGGCCCCGCATGGACATCTGCGTCAACCACAGATTGATGTCCTTCGTGCCCCACGATAACTGCTTACTCTCTTCCATCATGTCCCTGAACTCCTCGTCGTAGTTCAGCCAAGCCCACCCATCCTGCGCCTGTGCCACTGCCAAAATCATATCGCCGTAAGCCAAGAGCGCTCCATACTGTTCCGGGTAATAATGACCCCAAACGCTAGCCAACCGTAAAAACGCCCGAGTCCAATTCAAGGTGTTGCGAGACGGCTTACGCACCCGACCCGCCTTTTCATCCTCCTTGCGTTTTTTCTTACTCTCGCCGAAGCGCCTCCGGCCCTCGAGCAGGCGGAAGATATCAATAAAATGTAAATGTATATATAATGTTTATAGTGTTGCACTGTCCTGTGCCAATCTGTTTAACATATTCTAGTAACTTTACATTGTATATAGTTATGACGTTTCATGTAAATGTATACATAATGTTTATAGTGTTGCACTGTTCTGTGCCAATCTGTTTAACATATTCTATTAACTTTACATTGTATATAGTTATGACGTTTCATGTAAAACAAACAATGTTTTGTTGACTGTTGTTAATTGTGAACCGCAGCTGATCTCTGGAAGCTGCGGTATATAAATCCTTGTTAAATAAATAAAAATAAATAAATATACTTCCGACGCTTGATCCGGTGCCGCAACTTCCAAGGGACACCCTCCCACAGTTCCGCGCAACGAACCACTGTGGACCCACCGCCCACCTCCTTTCCCCCCCCCCCCCGCAACCACCGAATCGTCAGAGGAACTCGTGGAAGAGGATGAGGAGGATGAAGAAGCCCTCCGGCAGCGACGCCCGTGTTTGCGCTTAACAGTCTCCTTTCCCCCGGCCACCCGAACCACCTCGGGACCTTGCCCTCCCCCCACCGAACTGTCTGCACCTGCAGTATACTCACCAGCCGTATGGGGAAGAGGCGAAGACACAAGCAGGTTCGGACCCGCAGCAGCCGGACCGCCCCGCTCCTCAACCGCACTCGCGGAGCCCGCTTGACCAGGGTCAGCGCTGTCCATTCCGGGCAAATCCCGTCGAGGAACCTGAGGCAAAAGAGGAGAAAAAGCGGCAGGCCCTGCCCGCAAAGTGTTGGAAGCAACGCTGGGTCCCACTCCCCAGCCCCTGGCTGAGGACCCGAGGCCCCCCGCCTCCCACGCCGCCATCCCCCTCCCCCCCGGAACGGAGGTCCCGCCGCCCCTGCCCCCCCGCCACCCATCCCAGTCACCACCCCACTGCGCCGGTCCACCCCATGCGCCCCCCCAAACGGCCAAGCCCCCGGCGTTCCAAAGAACCCAGCAGGCGGAACATGCCCGCTCATACACCCAGGACTAGCCCAACCGGAGGAAGGAGGAGGAGGATACGTACCGACTAACCCGCCGCCCTCTACAGGAGAAGCCCCCACCTCCGGGGGCCGGCCTCCGCTGCAGACCCAGCCCCGGAGCGCTCCACCGTGGCATTCGCTACATCACCCAAGACCCCTTCCCCGCTCTCCGAGCCAGAAGGCCCAGGCATCCCGCTCCCCCGAGGCACAACCGAAGCAGCCGGAGCGGGCCGGCCCGCTGTACCAGAGCACGCCCTCGGCACCCTCCCTCTGCCCCGCCCCCCCTGCGGGTCCCGAGCCACCGCCACCCCCACCTCCCCCCCAAGAGCAGGCACAGACCCAGGCTTCCCACGCCCTTTCCCCTTAACTGCCGCCCCCAGAGCCCCCACCCTCTTGGGAGCGGCCTTGCCAGACCGGCGGGCCATACTGGCAACTCAGCCCCAGGCGCAGAGTAATGCCAGGGAATGCTATTGGGCACTACAGGCACTGCTCCTACCAGTTAGTATGAAATATATATATATATGTATAAATCTTGAACTGGTGGCGGAGCCCGATGTCCAGCGGGATGGTCGCATAGCGCTGAGGCTCCCGAGAGGCCTACTCAGAATCCTGAATTAACACCGGAGATACTTGAATTTCTGCTCTGATCTTGCCGGGGCACATTGGTGAGATGGCGGGGACCAAACCTACGCGCCTGGAATTTGGATCTCCAGCGGCTTCTCACGGCAAACGCTCCAAAACTGAACCCCCGTCCCCGCAGAAGGGGCTGGCTTTGCGCGAGGGCCCCGAAATGCAGCAGGAAATCCTCGCAGAGATTAGAGGGGTTAAGGACCTCGTGCAGTCAAACGGTGAAGCACTCCGAGCGCTGCGGGAAGATCTTGGTGTACTGCAAGGCAGGCTAGAGGGGCTCTCTTCGCGTCAGGACAAAATGGAGAGCATATTAGACTCCCACGCGGTCCGGCTGCTGTCCAAACTCGACAAAGTTGAACGTCAGGTGCGGGCCTTGCAGAAAAGAAGTGGAAGATGGCAATAATAGAGCGCGCCGCAACAACCTACGACTCGTGGGCATACCGGAGGGAGCGGAATCGGGAGACATGAAGGAGTTTTTATATAAAATCCTCCCTTCCCTGCTCCAAATCACCTTTACCAAAGAATTGGAGATCGATCGCGCTCATCGTGTACCCACAAACATAACGCTCAACAGGAAGACCCCGCGGCCTATCATCTTTCGACTTTTGAGATATCAACATGTGGAGCAAATTCTCAGTGCCTCTCGGGCAAAGGGCCATATGGAGTTTGAGAGCCACAAGATCTCCTTCTATCCTGACTTGGCTAAACCCACGGTCGACCGCCGAAAGCGCTTTCTGGAATTCCGGCCGAGGCTTCAACAGTTACAAGCACGCTATGGCCTGATGTACCCGGCCAAGCTCCGAGTCACGCTTCACAATCAGACAAGAACATTTGAGGACCCTGATCTACTAGCGGAGTTTTTGGATGCTAAAGAAGCCGACTTGATGCACTGACTTCCAGAATATTCCTGCCAGTATTCTCATATCCGCTGTACCTGCCATATTGGATTTGCCGCGGCTCAGCAAAGAGTCTGTCGAGGGCGGTTTGTTGCCTTATTTTTGATGATATCTGTGACCCGACTCCATCTACCCATCGTAGCCTCGATGAGTATCAGAGACAGTGTTAATTATGGACTCTGGTGTTTCTTTTCTTTTTTTTATGTCTCTATCTTCCTCTCTAGGGCCTCCTCCCGCAGACATATGGTCGCCATTTTCATTGGGGGTTTTGCTTCTTCTCTAAGTTACTTTGGTACATACTTTTCAATATGGGGTGTATTAGCCAGTAGACTCGGTGATTATGTCATTGCTGTACAGATTCTGATTATGTTGTATGTTTTCAAGCGCCCTTACCTAAAATGTCTATTACCGATTGATGGCACCATGTAAGATTTTATCATTGAACGTAAAAGGAATCAATAATCCGATAAAACGGAAGAAAATCCTAAGCTATCTAAGTCATGAAGCTGCGGACCTGATTTTCCTCCAAGAAACGCATTTAAATTCGAAGGAAACTCTTAAACTCAATATTAAACCTTACATGGTGGCCGCCTATTCCCCAGCCGTTTCCAAGAAATGTGGGGTTGCCATACTGGTTAGGAAATCTCTGCATGCTACTATTATTGCGACTAGCTCAGATACAGCAGGTAGATGGTCCAGAGTTCACCTCAAGATAGGTAACCTTGAAGTTACATGTATATGCCTTTATGCTCCTAATGTGGATGACCCTGCCTTTTTTGCTGCCATTGCTCAGGTTGCGCAGGCTTCTGCTAATACTTCATTGATAATAGGGGGGGATTTCAATTTAGTTCTTGATCCCCTGATTGACAAACAGCCGCCTAGGACAAGTGGTCCCCCCAAGAGTCACACCACGCTTACCTCTGTGATCAAAGATCTTGCTTTAGTCGATCTATGGAGGTTACTACACCCCAATGAGCTTGAGGACTCTGCTCAGCGGCGGAGGTCCCCTCTCTTCCTAAGAAGGGTCGCTTTCTCCTTGATTTCATGCTGGGTATAGCCATATGTTTAATCACGAGGAATTGGAAGGATAGCTCTCGACTTACTGTCAATGCATGGTGGAACCTCGTCTGCTTATATAGTAAATATGAGCAGATATCTCGGAGAGCTATTCCCCATACCCAAACTCACTCTCGCTTGTCTAAATGGCAGATGCTCAATGATTATGTACAATATGCTCATTGCTCCGACATGTCTGTTTAATGTACACTCATCATGTTTCAGATCACCGTTAGGTTTTGTAACACAATAATGTCAGTACACGCCCGTTTCGGGAATGATTAGTTTTCTAGAGAAGAAGCAGGGGGGAGGGGGGTGGCAGGGGTTTACTTTGGTGTATGTATTACATTCTATGTATGTATCTGTCTTTTAGCTGTATGTCTTCCTTTCCTTTGTTGTTATAAAACGAAAATAAAGAATTTAAATCTTGAACTGGTAGCCGACCCTTAAACCCGGAGCAGAGAGATTTTTTTTTTTTGAAACTACCGCACCCTGTGTGAGGCACAGGCCCTTTGCCGAGCCAGCCAAAAGAGAATTCGATGCCCCCAAGAAACCCCCCGACGACCCAAATAGCCCCTACCGCTGAAAATTTAGAAACCCGGCGACGGGCAGCCGGCCCGAAATCCGATGCCCCCCTCAACCCAAACCGCCGAAATCCCTGACAAACCTTTCAAGCGGCTGGCCACGCTGCAAAGAGGGAGAGCGCACGCCAGCGATCTCCCTCGCGTGCTGCCGCTCCGACCCCCGTCCGGCACCAGCACCAATCGTAAAGCACTACGCGTGCACGTCAGTTGCTGGTGCCGGCCGCACTTCTCCCACGCTCTTCCCCCCCCCCCACCTGCTAACCGCCGCGATTCTGCCGCCGAAAGGCTGGGGCCCCGGGAACCCAGTTACTACCGGCCTCGGGACCCTGCCCTGCGGCGCGGCGACATTTAAATAAATAAATAAAATAAATAAAAGATCAATTTGATTCCCAGTGGTGCTCCTTGTGACCTTGGTCAGGTCACGTAACCCTCCATTGCCTTAAAAGGAAAGGCCTGGCAATCTACTTCTGGTTATACATTGCCAAGAAATCTGAGATGCTGCTAGGTTGCCAGGAGTCAGCACTGACTTGACGGCACTTAAAAAAAAAGTGTTTTTATTGCTCAGTCTGTTCACTATTTTAATTCAGCAAATGAGATAACCATCTCCCTCTTTCAGGCTAGTTTCTGCCATTGCTCCGCCTGCATGTCCCACAAGCTGTCTCGGGCACAGATAGCTTCTGCCTTTTCTATTCACAAAAGTTTGCATATCTTCTGCTTAGAGAACAAGTCCATAGGTTCTGCACTGTCACTGGTGGAAGCATCCTTCCCAGCTTCCCTTCAACATTTCAAGCACCTTCACCATCTTTATTGTTGTATGATTCATGCAGCTAAGAAAACTTACTATTCCGTTATTATTTCTTCCTCCACAAATTCTACCCGCCGATTTTATTCAGTTCTTGAAACCCTCTCCAGACCAGCTACTCAGAATCGGCTTGCCGACTCAAATGTTTGCCCCACTCCTCATGTCCTTGCTGACTTAGTATAAAGTTCTCTCTCTCCGGTCCTCTTTTGCAAACTACCCCCCTCCACAGTCTCCCTGTTTTCTAGCATCCTCTTCTTCTGCATTAACTGACTTATGTGATAAGCCTCCTCCCGCCAGCCCTTCTCTCTCTCACACACATGGTCTTCCTTCCACCTAATTACTCCTGTTGAACTCCTCAAGTTTATTACATCATCCCACACTCCACTCTAGCCCCACCCACAAAAATTACCAAGGGCAAGTGTAGACAGCTGTAGGGGAGAAACTCTAAAGGTGAAAGGATGAGATTATATAGACCTATTATTAGACCTCTGAATACTGTGTTTGAGTGTCTTCTTGGGAAATGCTGTGAATGCTGAAGCTCAATGATATTTCAGTAAAGTTGCAGTTTAGTATACCTCACTGTGTGCTGTGGATTTATTTATGAACCTCCTGCCCCCCAAGGTGGACCAAATGGAATAATATTGCCCAAATAGGAGAGCTACTTAAACTAAATAATCCTATATATTGAAGGGATCAACACAAGAACCTACTCCAGTCCTTCACAACTAACACACTCAGTGCACTGCAGGATGAAGACTGCCATTGGAGTGATGCATTGCAGTGTAAAACTCGGATTTCATTCACTGAGCTAGCTCCTTAGACAGTAACTATGAAACCTAAAGTGGTGGGCTGCCCTTACATGGTGTGAGTAACCTGCCAGTCAGTCTCAGGACCCATGGTGATGCAGGGACACCGAAGCGCCATGTTTTGAAGACTGAAATGCTGACAAGGAGTTACAAAAAAAAACTGATAAGTGCACATCATCTGCATAATATAAGGTGAAAAGCCTAATTTCCTGATCTGTGCAGCTAGAAGGCAAGAGAGAGATCATTAAAGAAAGACATCATGCTTGGCAAGGTAGAAGGTCAGCGCAAAAGAGGAAGGCCGGCAATGGCATGGATCGATACAATAACAGCAGCTATGGGTACCAGTCTGTCAACAATGAGCCACCTGACTGAAGATCAAACACAATTTAGGACCACTATCCAGAGGGTCACCATGAGTCGACACAAACTCCACGACACTTAACAACAACAGAACAGGTGATAATGGTGACCCCTGGGATGCACTCATGATCTTTAGATCTCTGTCCATTAAATTCCATCCTAAATGATCTAATAGTTAGAAAGGACTCACACCATGATAGTGTCAAAAGCAGAAGATAAATCTAATAAAACTAAACTACCACAACCCCCATCTTTCCATCTTTGTATCCATCCATTAATTTCACCAACACAGTCTCTGTACTAAAAAGCAGCTCAGAATCCCAATTGACTTTCATCTAATCCCTTATCTCCTCCATATAATCCTGTAGTTGAAAAGTCACAATTGATTCTATAATTTTAGCCACACATGGTAAATTAGAAAGAAATTTTATTAACATCATCCACTGCCAGAGATTTTTTTAATTGGATGAATTAAAGCTGATTTTAAAAGAGATGGAAAGACACCTTCTTGTAAAGACTGAGCTATCATAGATTTCAAATATATGCAGCTAGAAGGTTAAAATAAATAGTAAATAGAACAGGTGATAATGATGACCCCTGAGGAAGATTCTTGATCTTTAGTTCTCCGTCCATTAAATTCCATTGTAAAAATTGTGCTGGACAAGGATCGACAGGATTCTCACCTGTCATAAAATGACTTACTAACATCCTCAAATGATCATCACTGGGAACAAAAACCTATACTAAACTTCTGTGGATAGAGTTATCTTCCCTTCCTCTGAGTCCTGTATATTAATAAATTCTTTTTGACCACCACGAATCTTGACTACAAAGAGCTGTGCAAAAGCTTCACTACTCAATTTTGATTTAACTTCTTCCATTGCCAGTGCAGGGGTATGTGATGCCCTAGGCGAATCTTATTCACAGCGCCACCCTGCTCCTTGGAAATCCACACTAAACACTTGGAGTGAATTTGAACCCATCACTCTAGATGACGTGAGTAATGTTATCAAGGACCTAAATGCCTCCACCTCCGCCCTTGATCCTTGCCCTGTCCCCTGGATCAAGTCTACTAGAAACTCCATCAGCCCCTACATCCTGCATATGGTACAATCCTCCCTCCAGTGTGGTTCTGTCCCAGCTCCTCTCAAGTCCGCCACAATCTGTCCTATATTAAAGGGAGCAAAACTTGACCCTACTTCCCCTACTTCCTACAGACCCATCTTCAGTATACCCTTCCTTGCAAAAATAGCTGAAAAGATTGTCCAAACCCAACTTCAGAACCATATTGATGAGCACTGCCCACTTGACTTATTCCAGCATGGTTTCAGAAAGAACCATGGAGTAGAAACCCTCCTTATCTCCCTACTTGATTCCTTGTACCTTCACACTCAGAATCCCTCTCAGGGATGCCTTCTCATATTCCTCGACTTATCCTCCGCTTTCGACTCGCTCCCACATCATCAATTCTTAAACAGACTCCATGAAATAGGTCTGAGAGGCACAACCCTAAACTGGTTCCGCTCCTACTTAGAAAGTAGAACTCAGCAAGTTCGCATTGGAAATGACACTTCCCTTCCATTTACCTTAAGACAGGGCGTCCCCCAAGGATCCAGCCTATCTGCCCTTCTATTTAACATCTTTTTGCAGCCAGTCTGCAAAATCTTCCAAAGCTATGGAATCCAATACCAGCTTTATGCAGATGACATGATGTGCTTCACCCCATTTAACCTTACAAACCCCAATTTCTCTAAGTTAAGTGAATGCCTAACTAGCCTAAAATCATGGCTCTCCCAGCACAACCTCATAATTAATCAATCTAAAACTGAGGTCCTTCAGGTATTTTCCAATACTTCATACACCCCACCTCTAACCCTTACTATTGGTGATCTCTCCCTCACCATAAAAAACCAAGTGAAATATCTTGGTATCATCCTTGATCAGAACCTCTCCTTCACTGATCAGATTAAGAGGACCACTAACACAATATATGCAAAATTACGCACTCTACGGAACCTCAAACCTCTCTTAAGCCCTAACTCCTTTCGTGCCTTATGCCAGGCCCTCACAATCCCTTCTCTTGATTATTGTAACTTGATATACTATGGCCTTCCCAAGCACTGCTTACAACCCCTCCAACTGGCCCAGAACACGATAGCCAGACTTTTATCCAACAGCCCTAGACGGTCCCACATCACACCTGTCCTCTACAATCTCCACTGGCTCCCTATTCAATACAGAGTTAAATTCAAGGTGCTTACCATTACACATAAGATTATCTCCAATGAGTCCGCCCTATGCCTCTCCCCTCTCCTTTCCTCCACCAACACCACAAGAACACGTCGCTCCATTACCAAGAACCTACTTACCATCTCAATAAACAAGAGACATAGCAAACAATTTACTAGTAACAGGGCCTTCTCCCTCTTTGCCCCATCCCTATGGAATACCCTTCCACATATCCTGTGAAACTGCTCCAGCCACTCCGAGTTCCGGAAAAAGTTAAAAACCTACTTATTCCTGGAGCACTTCTCCCAACCACCTTAATTCTTAGCCCCCCGCTTCCCCTTCTCTTACCCATGCTATCTCAATGTTGATTATAAAACCATATAGTATCTCTTACCCTGTATATACCTTGTGCATAGTTACTCTCTGTAAATAGTTCCATGTATTGTTTCTAATTTCTGACACACATATTTATCCTTATTCATTGTTCCATGTAAACAGTTGAAACATACTGCTTTAAAATGTTCTATGTAAACAGTCCTGATTTGTAGAAGGACGGTATATAAAAAATGTTAAATAAATAAATAAATTAAATAAATTGGAAGGGAGAGGGCAGAAGTGCAAATGGCACATATACCGAGGTAAAATGCAGGGGAGGAATACAAAGTCCAACCAGAAGACCTAGTTTTACCAAGATAAAGGTAATTCATACCTAGCATAACAGTTTGGGGACCCACAAGGCCCAGCAAGGCAATAGGCTATAAACATATGGATCACCTATAGCGGATAATCGGTTCAAATGTCCCTGATATAAATGTATTATTATTGATGTGTGTTATTAATTTGTCATTTTAGTAGCATTCTATTTAATAAAGATGTGGCCTCATTGTTTTCATAGCCATTAGTACTGCGAACTCAATTGGGTGACTGTGTGGATGGGTTGGATATTCAAGTGTCTCAAACCTATCCTGGTAACCCCAGAGTCATGCCGGGTTTGCAGGATTCCATAATGAATAGGCATAAGATAAATTGGCATATACTGGATTTTTAGTGCATGCAAATCTATTTCTTGTATATTATCATGGAAGCCCTGATCTAAAGGAGCATAGTAAAGAATAAGCATACAACAGCAGCCCATTGTACTGGTAACCTGGCTTGTGAAGGCACTTTTTACAAATGACGTCCAAGTGCAATCTGAGATGTCCAAGCTGAAACGTCTGAGAAAAAAAAAAAAAACAGGCACACCCAGGTTCAGGTAGGATTTCACAAACATGGATGTGCCTGCAGCAACATCAGAAGCCCATTTTCCACATAAAATAATATTTTTAAAAATGATTATTTTTGGAAACCATCACAGTTTATAGTAACATTCCTAAAACCAGACTGCGATGATCCTCTATCATTTGGATATATCCATAAGTTCACCAGATAACTCCTGTTTATTTTGTTAAAAAACGCATGTGAACTGATTTGATGACTCTACAAATTTTATAAAGGTTTGCTGAACTTGTTTGCAAACATCTTTGATAAAAGTTCAGACATCTCTAATCAGCAAGGGAATTCTATAAGAGGTTACTGAATGGAATAGTGACAAGAGTTGGTGCTTTGATGATGACAATCCTGTTCACGAGTTTCAAATCCATTCTTATTGAACCACCTCGCTTGTGTGTTGCCATATCTAAAATATGCAGTGGAGTTTTCCATGTAGGAAAAAAGTAATAGCCATTATGATAGCCTTTTAGGAATGGATTTCTTGGTTTGTATTGTTAGCTAGATCCCGGATGGGCACGCAAGGCAATTTCTAACTGAGTAAGTCTATTACTGAAATAGCCCAATTTCTCCTTGCAATTTTCTTTTAGATGCACACATTTATTCTTTCAAAAGAGATAGGACAAGAGTTTTTTACTTTTCCAGTTCTGATTTATTTTAAAAATAAAATAAATCAAATAAAACTTGAAACAATGTACAGGCCCATGCCGTTTGTCTTTGTCTTCCCTTATTTCTTTACAACCAATATTTGCAAGAAAACTGAATCGTTGTCTGTTAGAATGTATTTATGCTCCCGCTAGTTTTCTTCACCTGAATTTAAAATCATCTATTTGTGGCCCTTCGCTTTTTAACTCCTAAATCTGGCAGATTAGTGGGTCTAATGAGTAAAGCAATGGGTTGGAAACCAGAATACATATCCAGCTTTCCCTCCTGACACCTATACAATACTGGACAAGTCACTATCTTCCACTGCCTCCTATACTCACTTAGACTGTAAACTCTTTTGCGCAGGGACTTACCATAGTTGAATACTTATCTCTGTACAGCATCACACATGTACAGAGTTGAGGAATAGCCTAATGGTTTGAGCACTAGCTTGGGAACCAAGAGGCTGAGGTTCAGTTCCCACTAGCACTTCTTGTGGTCTTGGGCAAGTCACTTAACCCTAATCACCTCACAAAAATCCAAATTATTAATGTCCCTGTTTAATATACATTACCACGTTTAAGTTACCATATAAATCAATTTGATTGAAATGATAAAGCAGTATAAAAAACCTGTTAAATAAATACATTCAATAGTATTATATGAATGATTAGAATTCTTGAGGCCAGTATTCAACTTCTGGATAGCCATTTAAAGATCAATCAATAAGCTATACAGTTATCTTTAACCAAATACTCAAAGACATAACCAGTTACATTTGGAATTTTGAAAACACCAGTTAACCAGATAGCTTTGTCCAGGTAATTTTAAGGCAGGTATTTGTTTGACTGGATTTAACTAGTTATCTATAACCAGAATGTGCTAAATATTGGTATGTTTCATTTAAAGAAAAACTACATACCCTAAGGAGTGGAGGAGTGGCCTAGTGGTTAGAACACTAGCTTGGTAACCAAGCAACCAGGGTTCAATTCCCACTAGCACTCCTTGTGGCCTTGGGCAAGTCACTTAACTCTCCATTGCCTTGGAAGAAATGCCTGGCAATCTACTTCCAGTGACACTGCCAAGAAAACCCAGGGGTTTCTGGCTCACCAGGAGTCAGGACTGACTCAAAGGCACACATTGCATTTTTACATACCTTCAATCTCTCCTGCTTTTATTGGGTTCCTTCTTGGTTGGACATCAAGTTGTCTGGCCAAACTCATATTTTTAAGCAAGAAAATGTATCTCGTTAACTCCCACACTTACCCAGAAAACTCACTTTGAATATCAATCCCATTATGTTCAAAGCCACAATTCACAGGCCATGAAGACTTCAGATGAGAAACAAACAGTGCTCAATCAACTAAATCACTGACAAGGAAATGAGAAAAACATCTTATTAAAGTTGGATGCATTTGCAAACTTCGATATAAATTTGGTATTATGTCACCTAGAACCATCTCTGTTAATATTTGTAGTTAATCTTTGGGTCAGTAATATAAAACATTAGGGTTTGGTTGGAATCTGAATTAAATACAAGTGTCTTCCAAAGTGGAAATGGGATGGGAAGAGAAGAACAGAAAAACAGGCAAATTGTTTGGCAAAACCTGAACTCCTTTTGGATGAATCTGAACACCCCTGCTCCAAAATCTGAGTACCTCTAGATTTTCCACTAGTGAAATAATCTTAACAATCAATTTTTTCTAGTGGGAAGCCTATGTATGGAGATGCACACAGCTTGTTCACTCTATTCTGCTGGGTGAGAGGATGGGCTGAAAGAGGGACAAAGTTTCAGCCTAGATAAGGTAGTAACTACAGAAAAATAAGGACAATGGGTTTAACAAAACAGAGAGAAATATTGAGGAGATAATTTTATAAAGCATTTTTTGTGCATATATACCAATTTATGGGATATATTTACTAAATTGCACTACGCCATAGGACAAGATTTAGTGTGTGGTTTCGGCGCTGTGCTAAAAAGTAGCATCACCCATCCTATCTTGGTAGAGTGTGTCTGGGCAGCAACTGGGTGGGACAGGGCGTTCCTGTCTCAGCGATGCATATGCAGGCATCTGAAGCCTCTGCTGCCTGCGCAGATAGCATGGGTGCAACTAATGCCACCTTAATGGGTTTACCATGGCAACCCCTGGTAACGTCATGGGGGACAGCTGTCCCTGCCCCCCTGCAATTAGCACAAAGTCCCATGCTAGTAACGTGGCCCATACCCACACTCATAATTTATGTGCTAACACTTACACAACTCCCAAGCAGCCATATATTTCTGCAGCTTTATGTTTCAATCATTTTTATTAAAGTATATAGAAACCTTAATAAAATCATAACCAAAAAAAAAAAGAAACCATACATCTCTCAAGTACATTCAATTCCCCCAACCCCCAAATCCCCCCTCCCTCACGGGGCAAGATGATGAACCAGCTCCTACAGGTGCCTTTCTGCCCCCATCAGAATGTGGTTGGTCTCCCTTGCCTACATCTGGCTCTTGTTGTCTCCTTGCTTGTTTATGTAGGCTACTGCAGCAGAGTTGTCTGGCAGAAACTCTAGAATTCATTACTGGAAGAGGTAGTAAACACTGTTAGTGTAGCTGGGTTTAAAAGAGGTTTGGACAAGTTCCTGGGGGAAAAGCCCATAAACCATTATTAAAGAGGACTAGGGAAATCCACTGCTTACTCCTGGGGTAAGCAGCATGGAATATGTGTACCTTTTTGGGAACCTGACATGTACTTGTGACCTGGATTGGCTGCTGTTAGAAACAGGATACTGGGCTTGGTGGACCCTTGGTTTAACCCAGTATGGCATATCTTATGCTCTTAGAACCCTCATAGCCTTGCCCGCAAGAATGTTGCCAAAGTGCGACAGTGCTAGTCCTATCACTTTGGCTTCCAGTACATTTATGGACTTGAATTGCTGCTTTTTTTCTATTAGCCCTGGGCCATCCAACTTTGACATAGCATCCCCACGCTTTGAGTATAGCATCTGTCTTTAGAAAATCCAGACTCCTCCAGTGGCCTGCCCTTGGAGAGAAGATAGAAGCTGAGCAATTACCACTGACTGACTTTTGCTGCCTGCTCCAGGCACAGCGTTACTCCATAACACTTCTCACTGTGGCTTCCACCTTGCCAGCAGGGATCTTTATAGAGGTCTCACATGAGCCCTTGCCCATGGCATCACTTTCAGCTCCTGCCATTGATCCCGGGACTTGCAGATAATCCCAGGCCCTGGGCAAGAGGGTTTCTCAACAACCCCTGAACCTATCCCTGAAACTTCATGCATCTGCACTTCAGCAGGAATATCTGGCTGCTGTTCATATTGAAAAGCACTCCCGGGTATTCCATGGTTTGCGTGGGTTCAAGGATACTCTTGACCTGGTTCACCATCCATCGTAAGGACTCCAACATCTGAATGACCCTTGCTATTACACACACACTCTTCTTCCTGAACCTTGCCCTAATCAGCCAATCGCCAATGTAAGGACAGACCGAAATGCCTTCATCTGCAGAAAGGTCACCACTGAGGGGGAAGGCGACAGCTGGGGTTTCTACCACCCTTGGGCCTGCTCTGCCCATTGGTATGTGCTGATAAGTTTCTTTGAGCTCCAAGGATGTAAGAAATTCCCCTGGACACACTGCCTGAATCATAGACCACAAAGACTCCATTCAGAAATGTGTAAGCCGCAAGGCTATATTGACTCCTTTCAAGTCCAAAACAGAACAAAAAGTCCCTTCCTGCTTTGTTACCACAAAATATCTTGAATAAGTGCCCTGCCCTTGCTGCTTGAAGAGAACTTTGATGCCCAAAGTTTTATAAGTGAGTCCAGTGTCGTCCCGAACCACTCTTTCCCATGAGGAACAACAAGGAGAGCTTATGAATGTTTTCTTAGCGGCTTGTGACGTTCTGGGACATACTGATGCCTGATGTTGTGGAGAACCCATTTGTCCTCCTTGGTTACTCAAGTCCACTCCTTATAAAACCATTGCAGATGACCCCCAATAGACAGGCCAAAGGAAAAGACCCCCAGACATCACTGCTAATGCCCTGCTAGCATGGCATAGCCCAGGCCAGTCTGTCTCTTTCTCTTAGAACCCCAAAAGGAAGGAGCCACCAGAGACTGCCACTGGTATGTAGCTGCTCTGCCAGGTTTATACGTTCTTATATCCTTACTCCCGAGTCAAGGAAAGGTCTGCTGTGCAGCTGCCAGAAACCTACCCTCAGGAGGACATTTTGGTTTCTGGTCCCCCCAATCTTGAACCAACTTCTGAAGCCCCTCCTCAAAACGCCACTGCCTGTGAAAGGGAGGTTTGTTGAGGCATGCCTTTGAGGCAGAACCCGCTGACCAATTCTGCAACCATACTACCCTCCTAGCCATCAATGGGAATCTGCTAGAAAAGCTGCAGCTGTTTCAGTCATTTAGCATCATCCACTAAGGCCTCTGCTGCCTGGGGCTGTTGTAGTTACCTCACAATGGGAGACACAGCCACTGCATACAGCTGCTTACAGGGAGATAGCTGCCACTTCATAAAATTGATTTTAGCCAGACATTTAACCTCCTGTTCTGAGGATTCCTCAATGCTGCTCCCCCTTACCTAGGTGCACACATTTATTCTTTCAAAGGAGATAGGACATGGTGTACTTGGCCACCCCCACCACCACTGGATCCACTCTAGGTACCCTCAGAAATTTATCCTGCTTTTTCCTGGGGAGCGAATATAATTTCTGCACTAAGTGGAATAACTTAAGCCAAAAGTCAGCGTCTTCCCAAATTTCCTGAATTATTTCAAGAACAGATCAGTAAAAGAGAAAGGTCCTCAAGGACTTCCTTATGTCCTGGAGGATAGAGTCCCCTGAGACCTGTTGTTCTGGTGCACCAGTTCTGATCTTCAGGCTCTTGGTAACCTGCTCAAGCAGCCCAAAAAGCTCTTTCTTCTGAAATAGTCTGATGACTGAAACCTGCTCCTCAGCCACAGGGGTCTAGCTCACCTGCTTCCTGGCTGTCTATGCTGGAGATATCAGAGTAAATAGTTTCTGATGCCCAGCAAGGTCCTCTGGAGGAAGAAGCAGGCTTTCTCACCCCCAAGTCCTTTGACCTCTTGAGTACTGCATCCTAGTATTCTTGACCTTTAGCCAAATAGGCTTTCTGCAGCATTGAAATACATTCTGATGAAAAAGGAACTACCAAGTCCTCACCCCCACATGCCTGAAGTCCTGAGAGCCCAGCATCAAGATCCGCTTCTCAGTCCTGACATGCACCCCGCCCCCCATGCTGGATGCTGCTCTCCCAATTGGTGCACCAGTGGCAGCCCCTGTTCTACTTATGGATAGGCACTGTGGTAGAGATCATCAGAACAAGGGCACAGGGAGTCTGCACCTGTACTGATGCACCTGACCCAGTGAAAAGCGGTATATAAGCACAGCTAAATAAATAAATCCCTGCCCACACTCCAAGCTGACACAAACGGCAGTAAACGCCCTCTGGAGCATGCAAGGCTGAGATTGCAACGGTGCATGGCATCCTCAGGTGTAGTATGTTCCCTTACCAATTACAACCTCACAAACCCGCCGCCTTTAATGACTGGTTTGGTCCCCTCTTTGCTGTCTGCTGCTTCTTACAAACAGTTCTTTTCTTTTTTTGCTCATACTTTAATAAGCAGGCAAGAAGAGCAACCCTTCCTAGGATGGGAGCTGTTGTTCCTGCTCATACAGCCCAGCCCATGAGCACAGTGCTGTGGCAATGTGGGGTGGGAGAATGACAAAAGGACGCCACCTAATAGCTGCCCTGGTCCCAAGCCCAGGCCTTCGCTAGGTGAAAGACTATCTCCCGAAGGCTTCTGCCACCAGTATCTTATGGTCCTTGCCACACCAGCTTGTTTTCTGCTGCTGAGAGACAGAGAAAATACTGGCACATCTTCCTGCTGCACCAACATTTATAGGAAGGCGAGCAGGAGTTTTTTTCCATGACTCCATTTGCTGGAGGAGGGTTTGGACTGATCTGGCAGGAATGATACATAATTGTGCTTATCTGTCTGGGGTTAAAATGTTATTTTATTTACTTATCTTAGAGCTTTTCTATACTGCCCCTTCCAGAGATCAAGGGCGGATTAAAATGAATAAACCAGATACATTAAATTTTAAACATGGGTGTAACAAAAGAATTGCACGTAAGTTATTTGCAAAAATCACCTCAAAATTCCAAAAGTTTGCATTTCGGAGCTCAGCTCTTAATTGGCTCCCCTTAGACATACAGTTATACAAACCTCAGCACTTAACACTTGTAAAGTATAGCACTTCTCTGTGTAAGTAGTGTTATTTATTCATACAAAGAACCTTAATTCTGTTCTATTTTTGAATGTTTTCTTTTAAAAAATAATTTCTGCTGCTATGTACGTATGCTGCCAAATAGATGCATTTTTTCAAGGGGTTTCACAAATGTTATGAAAGGCTCCAACTTCAGCCAGTCTTTTATAAAATACTAATGCATGTTTGCACTCACGAGTCTAAATGTCCATTTTACAACCTAATAAATTCAAAAACCAAAACCTATCCAGATACAAATAGCAAAACAACTAAAATAATACTGGATCCAATCCTTATTATAAAACTTAAAAGGACCTCAAATAACAAGAGCTTATATCGAGCCAACCAGCCCTCCAGTATAACAGCCTAAAAGGCTACCACTAGATATGCTCAAAGCCTTCCATTCACTTGTTGATTTACGATGGCCGATCTTGGATCAGGTCGCACCTGCATGGAGAGGAGGTGATCGCCTTAGACAATTAAACCTGCATGAACACACCTGAATTTTTCGTCTGGATTCTGTTGAGCCACATGGATTGAATCCGAGTATTGATTGGAATTCGCTGCTCTGATTGGTCTATCCAGCATCTTGGTGCACCTTTGCCAAGGATAAATACTGCAGTTTGCAGGAGCATACAACTGGCTGGAGTACTGCCCTGGGGCTCTTGCTTTGGAACTTGCCCCTGATGCAGATACGTGTTTTCTTTATCGAAACACAATATTGTGTAGGATGGTTTTTGAATTTTGTTAATTTGATTCTTGTAGAGTTTTATTTCTCACATTTTGTCATGGGAATCTTGAAAAGTACTCACAAGATTCTATGACTTAATGGACCTGTGATGATCCTTTGAGGGTGTCTAGTGGTAGCCTTTTAGGCTGTTATACTGGAGGGCTGGTTGACTTGATAAAAGATCTTGTTATTTGAGGTCCTTTTAAGTTTCATAATAAGGATTGGATCCATTATATTTCAGTTGTTTTGCATTTTACAACCTAAACACTGCATACAAAATTCAGCTGTAATGTGGTAATTATATAATTTTGTGCATGCATACAAAAGCACACTCAGTTTTCCCTGTGGACTTTGATGAATTTTCAAGCACTTTCAGTTGGAAATTTCTGCAGGGAATTTATGCACTTACGAGGAAGGGGGGCTGATAAGTTTCTGGCCTTGTAGCAAACTACCAAATAAAAAACAAAACTACAGTGAGCTCATTCGGACCTCTGGAACTATAGTGTGCCAGTAGCTTTCTGTTTCGTTAGAAGGTCAGCTCCTCCCCCTCATACATCTACAGCTGCTCTTTATCATATAAAAAAAATTGCTGAGTTAATTTATCCACATGCCCATGTATTTTCAAAAGTCTAAGCCTAAATGGAACCCTCTTCCCAATCCCACCCACCCTTAAGCATGCCTCTGCTCAGACCTAGTGAGGTTAAATCTGTACAGGCTATATGTTTATGTTTATTCAATTTGATAGACCGCCCTTCATAACAACAAGGCGTTGTACAATAATCAAAAACAGAAGTACAGAGAGGCCAGAGGCCAGAAAAGGAAAAGGAACTACAATTTGAGACAGGAAAGAGAGATAGTCAAGCAGACAAGACAGGGGGAAGAGACAACCTAAGAGACACAAGGTCACATGGCGGGAGCTGGGAGATCGAAGGCAGAGGAGAACAAATGGGTTTTGAGGAGTGATTTAAAAGTACTGTAATTCTGTTCCAATATGAGGGGGGTAGGAAGAGAAGGTCCAAGAAAAAAGAAGGCTGAATGACATGTGGACTGTAGATGGGCAGGAGCTGGAGAGGGGAGATGAAGACGATTTATGTGTGCTGAGCACAGCTGACAGCTGGGAGTGTGGAATTGGAAGAGATATGGCAAATATTGCAGGGTGTGAGTGTAGACAAACTGGTGAACTGCAGTAAGAATCTTGTAGTGTATGCGATATTCCAATGGGAGCCAGTGGAGTTGAAAGAGAAGAGGGGTGATGTGCTCATGGCGGGTGGAATGTGTAATAATACAGGCTGCCATGTTTTGAACAAGCTGAAGTCTGTGCAGTTGAGTATGAGGAACACCAGCAAGAGCGAGAGTTGCAGAAGTCTAAACAGGACATGACTAGAGACAATAGGAGTGTGGTTAGTAACTGGAGGTTGAGGAAAGGATGGACAGCCCTAACTTGGCGGAGATGGTAGAAGGATTTCCTTACGAGCTGAGCGATACGATCCTTGAAAGAGAGACCAGAGTCAAGGAAAACTCCAAGATAATGGAGGGTGGGCACTAGAGGAATGGGGAATCTGCAAGTAGTGATGTTATAGAAGGACAAGTACTTCCATGAGTGAACCAGATGGTGGATGTTTCTGCAAGGTTAAGGTGGAGACAGTTCGTGGCTAACCAGTCAGCAACTGAGGAGAGGTAAGTGTTGAGGGAAGAGAGGTCTAGCTGTAATGGATTAGTGTGGTGCAGAAGGAGAATGTCATCAGCGTAGTAGTAAGCAGAGATCCCGTATTGTTGAATAAGGAGAGCGAGTGGTGCGAGAAAGATATTGAACAAAATGGGTGCCAGAACCGAGCCCTGGGGAACACCACAATGAAGGGGAAAAGAGAAGAGATGGAATTGGAGGTTACTGTGCATGAGCAGGAAAAAAGGAAAGAATGAAACCACCAAAGTACCGTATCCTGAAGACCCGCATCACGTAGGCGAGAGAGTAGGACTGAGTGATCGACAAGGTCGAAAGCTGCTGAAAGGTCAAGGGAGACAGCCACAGAGATATCACCACGATCATGAGAGGTGTGAAGTTTGTTAAGGAAAGCAAGTAGAATTGTCTCAACACTATGGCCAGAGCAAAAGCCGGACTGACGGGGGTGAAGGAAATGAGTGGAATCCAGGTTGTGCGAGAGTTGAGCAAAAACAGCTTTTTCGAGAATCTTGGAGAGAAAGGGGAGATTGGAGACCGGATGATAATGTGCTGGGTTGAGGAAGTCAAGAGATGGCTTTTTCAGGATGGGGCAGACTACAGTGTGTTTCCAAGGGTTGGGAAAGGAACCTGAGGAGAGAATGGCATTCATCATAGTGAGGATGGAGGGAAGGAGGCGAGGGAAGGTTCGAGGAGCCAGGAAGAGGGAATAGGATCTAGGGGACAAATCGTCTTATGCGATGAAGAGATAGATTTGATGAGTTCTGTGCCAGTGAGTGGATAGAAGGATGCCCAGACATGAGAAAGTGGAGAGGAGGGAGGGGAGGAGACGGCGGAGGAGGAGAGGACAGAGGAGGTGGACAAAAAGATAATGAAGCTCGAAGATCAGTGATTTTGGTGACGAAGAAAGAGGCTAGTTGAGAAGGGCTGGGGACGGAAGGAGAGGAAGATGAGAGGGATCAGGACTGGAGTGCAGTGAGAGATCTGAGAACTGAATAAAGTTGGCAAGTACGGTTGGGGACAGAGGATATAGATGTGGAAATATACGGCTGTTTTGCCTGACAAACTTGAGCACAGTAATATGAGTGATGTTCCTTAAAGAAGTGCAGTGCATGAGGGGAGGGGGATTTTCTCCAAAGACGCTCAGCACATCAGAGCTGGGAGCGCAGAAGGCAGAGACCAGGGTGATACCAGGGCTGTGGGGGATGATGACACAAGGGTGGGGACTGCAGGGGAGCTAGTTGGTCAAGGGCAGAAGAGAAGTTGGCATTCCAGTGCGTGATCTGCAAGTCTGGAGAAAGTGCGGAAAAATCTGCAGGGAGGAGTTGATCGGCAGCTGGAAAAAGCTGGAGGGTAAGAGGAGTGATGTGATGAGAGCGATGACAGGGGACTTGAGGGGGGTTAGCGAGGTAACAGGGGGAGATGGCACTCCCAGGTAGTAAGAGGGAAATTAAGCAATAGTGGTCAGTCCATGATAGAGGCCTGGAACGCAGACTCTGAGGTGAGAATGGGGAACTTGCAGGGGTGATTACCAAATCAAGAGTATGACCTGCTGCGTGAGTGGGTATGGCTACATGTTGAAGAAGGGTCAGATCATGAAGAAAGGTGATGAAGGATTGCTCTCTAGAGGAGGGGGGCCCGCAAAGTTTATCTGCTTATCAGCAGGCAATTCTGTGAAAGTCTATTTCTGTTTGTGAACCATAGCTTTACTCACAGAAATGCTTTTTATAATTTCTCTTTAAATAAAATAGATGCAAGTGGTTTACAAAAGATAATGAGCTGGACCTTGCATCTTTCTTCTCTTGTAGAGTAGCTAGTGATACTCTGAGGTTGATATTGAAAAGCTATTACTCAATTGCCAACCACATAATTTTTTTTATCTTTTTAAATCTGGAGTGGTTCTATTAGTCCGCTGTTTCTCAAGCCACTTCTGGTGGACCCCTAGCCAGTATGGTTTTCAGGACACCCACAATGAATATGCATGAGATAGATTTGCATGCATTGCCTCTATTGCATGCAAAATCTGTTTCACGCCTGTTCATTGTGGATATTCTAAAAACAGACCGGCTGCTAGAGGGGTGTACCAGGATCAGCTTGAGAAACACTGAATTAGCCAAACAGTCATAGTCATACATCCAGAAAAGTAGAGTAATTTGGGGTGGACTGAGGTGCAGGCCAAAATTCAGCTGCAGAACATATCGACAGCTCATTCCAATTTTCAATAGGACATAGGGGTCTTTTAAAGGGTGCTAGCTGTCAGCACATGTTCTGGTGCATGCTGAAGGGGCACTGGGACACGCATCGCCAGCTAGACCGTGGCCATGACAGGTAGCACAGGATGATTCCCATGCTAATTGCACAACCCACTTTAGGGTCATGAGTGGACAGGTTAGGAGCAGAGTGTGGGCGTGGTGAGCTCAGCGCGGTTAGCGCTGCGTTCACACTGTATGCTAAGTGCATTAGAGTGGGATCTGCTAACGCCACCTCAGCAGTGCGGGTGCACTTAACTCCACCTAATGTGGCATGCATTAACTGCCAGGTAAATGCTTTCCACACTGCCGGCAGTTAACACAGTGGTGTTGCACCTAACGTGCCCATAATTTCAGCACCATTGCCATGTTAGCTGCAACACCTTAGCGGCTTTCAGTAAAAGAGTCCCATACATATTAAGATGACAACCACCACAGCCCAGACAATACTTCATGTTATACATTGATCTGTAAGCCATGCACAGCAGCCATACCCCGTCAACAATTTTATCAGTCAGCACCACCGACTGCCGAGACATTCAGTAACTACCAAAACTCAGAATAAATGAGTGAGTTTTTAATGTCTTTTTGCAAGCTAAATAATCTATACCTACAAGGAGCGAAATAAGTACTGTATTCCAAAAAGTGGGACCAGCCACATTGAACATGCAGAGGTTCCCAACTCCAGTCCTGGAGAGCCAAACACCATTCAGGTTTTCATGCATGAGATACATTTGAATACAATGGGGGCAGTGCATGCAAATACATCTCATGCATATTTATTAGGGACAGCCTGAAAACCTGAATGGCGTTTGGCCCTCCAGGACTGGAGTTGGGAACCTCTGTGCTAGAGCATACCTTAATTTCCCTGATTTCATTTATCACAGGAACAGTCAATTGCCATGTCCCATTTGATGTACAAAATTGGTAAAGCAACCAACTGAGTCTAAAAAGAAACCATTGCCCGACTGGTTGCCTATGTAACTGTTTTAAATTATGTGTCACATTCTTTCTGAGGGGACATCCTGTCAGAAGCTATGCCTACTACACCATCCATTTTACCACCAGAGCCACTAACCTGCAGTGACTCAATACCATAGTTCAGTATCTTCCATGGTATCTTCCTCGTGTGAGGACATCACTAAAAACTGAGGCTCCAGCCCTAGTGCATATTTAAAATTAACTGATAAAGACGTACCCCCCTACCAGAGGTTTTTGCCTTTAAAGACACATCCTAGCATGGATGTTTGTTACCAGCTTTGGGAATTACAAACTTGAGTATACAGACTGCTAATGGAAAACCCCAAGTGGGTTACAATGAGCAAACCTTTAAGACCTCCCAGGAAGTGCTGGACCAATTCTTTAGACAATCACAGAAAGGATAACTCTTGCATTGAGCTGCAGCTCTGTGATTGGTCGAAATCTCCTGAATTGTTTAAATGGGACCAGTTGGTTGCTAGCTAACTTGACAAGGCAAAGCTTTGAAGGGCTGCTCCTGATTTTGGGAGAGAAGGCCTGGGAGTTGAGCTTCAGCTCTCAGCTAGAGTTTCAAGGTTTGAACTCAGACTTAAACAGCAAGGATTTATTCTTCCCCAGCTCTAGGTCAGAGTTCAGAATGAAAAAATTAAGCATTTTTGCCAGCCCTGCAACATCAAGGCTCCTTTTGGAAAAAGGTTGAATCTGGCTTCTGCCAGAGACCAAGTGAATTGTTATCAAAATGGTGAGACCCTACCACAATTGATTTAAAGAAACCAGGATGTTCCAAAAATGAAATCACCAAGAACCCCAGAGAGACTGGGTCCATATCTTGATCCAGCCAGAGCTTAAAATACCTGTTGTGCATTTCTCTAAAAGAACTTTGATTTCAGTTACTTAACCGACTACTCTTTCTAGGTTAAAGAAGTTGTTTTGATTTCTGTGATCAGCAATCGGTGCCAATTTTGGTTTACATATTTAACCAATCTATATTATTCGTTCATTCATTGGAAGAGTTTGATTTTTAATTTATGCCTTTGGTTTTGCCTTAAAGTGGAATTTTAGAAGGGACGTCCAAGTGCAATCTAGAACATCTAAGCCAGAACATCCGAAAAAAAAATGCACTGGCTATCAGAGTGTGGACAAAGCTTTTGTCTAAGAATTGGGTAATGGCCCCCAATGAAGCAGCTTTCGTGAAACAAAGGTCTTCATAGGGCTTTTGAGAAATGAAGATCTCTGGAGGATACCCCTTAAAACTAAGTCGCTAATTGTAGCAGTGTTCTACTGTGTTGGAGATGTGTTCTGGCTTTCGTTGGTCTCTTTGTAGGGATGACAGAGTGTCGCTGACATTTGGAGTTAGTGACCGGTACCATTGAGATTTTGGCCTTCTACTCTGTTGCTGCTAAATAATTATGTTGTGATTTTATACCAATGGGTGTTAAAATATAAAATAAGAGAATGATAAGGGAAAATTGAATGTTGGATAGGATTTATTTAAAAAGAAAAAAGGGGGAGGAGTTTTTTAGACATGTGATGGTGATTCGCAGCAGTCCCCTTCTGGCGGAAGATAGCTGCCGTATAGAGGGACAGTATTATCTACTGACGTCTTTTCTCCTCCCTTTATAATTAGTGGATTCCTTCATAGATCTAGTCTTTAAGATTATTGATAATAAGTTTCAATACACTGGCAAGGTTTTGTGTATGAACTTAGGTTGAAAGAAGTCCATAAAGGGGTCCCTGTAGAGGACAGGTTAGTAGAAACAGGTTGATTGGCTATAGTAGATGTGGGCAGAGAATCAGGATTGGGTAGGCTAGAAAAACTGTGGCGCAGATTACATAGCTACTTTTCACTCAAAATGACTTGCCAGGATGTTTACAGAAGGTATCTGAGTCAGAATAGGAGATAATCCACGACTGGTAGAAGTCAGATTTGATAAAACTGTAAAACATTTCTTAGGACGATTGTTGAAATTATTTATAATCTTAGCAAGGTATGCTTTCTTAGCAAGGCCCACCTCTTTGTGGTAGCTATAATGGTGATGTTTACAGAGGGCAAGTATTGTTTGTAAGTTAGCTTTTTCTCCATCTCTCAGTCAGGATTCTATAAGGCAAAGCGAGTCGATGGAACGGTTTTGTATGATGTCAACAATGGCCAAGTTCTTAGACCAAAGTGATCTGCAATTTAATAGGGCTATATTTAAGCCAGTGGTGGAAGAAATATTGGGTTTGAAAGGACCAATAATACTCAGGCCCACAGGACAGCATGGAAGCAAATACCTTACCTGAGGTGCCTAAGGGTACTGATTTAGGACAAGGATTGAGAAGACATCAGGAGGAGCTGGAGTTGGTTTAAATACAGGAAGTTGTTGTTAAGTGCCATCGAGTCAGTGTCAACTCATGACAACCCTCTAGATAGTGGTCCTAAACTGTGTTCGGTCTTCAGTCAGGTGGCTCATTGTTGATAAAGTGGCCCCCATAGTTGTTGTTATTGTATCGATCCATCTCATTGCTGGCCTTCGTCTTTTGCGTTGACCTCTACCTTGCCAAGCAAGATGTCTTTCTCTAACAATCTTTCTCTTCACCTGATGTGTCCAAAGTATGAAAGTCAAAGTCTTGACATCTGAGCTTCTAAGAAAGCTTAGGTATGATCTCCTCTAATGCTGACTGGTTTGTTCTTCAGGCGTATTTGTTGCCAGCACCATAATTCAAAGGCATCGATTTTCTTCCTGTCTGTTTTTTCACTGTCCAACTTTCTTATCCATATGACGTTATTGAAAATACCATGGCTTTTACAAGTCAAATCTTTATATGAAGACAGACATCTCTGTTCTTGAGAATCTTGTCTAGGTCTTTCATAACCTTCTGCCAAGAGCAATGCTTCATCGGATTTCTTGACTGTTTGTCGTTTCTTTATTGACAGTTGATCCAAGTGGGATTGCATATGCTCACCTAACTAAAGTGCTTAAAAACAGAGAGGAAGATATACTAGATGGGTTAAATTGGTCCTTCTCTGCCAAGACATCTACTATAAGGAAATCCCCTTGAGCTTCATTTCATGAATATCCTATCCACTAGAAAAAATTAGCTTTGTGTATGTAATTTATATTTTTGAGGTATTTCAATATCTCTATTCATTATCTAGTGTATACATACTTAGATCTATACATTTTCTAGAGCTTTTTGATGTAGATTCTGTACCATTTTGGTAACTTTTCTTTGATCAGTCTCCATTCTATCCATATTCTTTCAGAAGTATCAACTCAAAATTAGACAAAATACATAAGAACATAAGAAATGCCATATTGGGTCAGACCAAGGTCCATCAAACCCAGTGACCAATCCAGGTCACAAGTAACTGGCAGGGTCCCAAAAAAGGCACACACATTCCACAATGCTCATCCCGGAAGAAACAGTGGATTTCCCAGGTCCTCTTTAATAATGGTTTATGGGCCTTTCCTACAGAGATTTATCCAAACCTTTTTTAAACCCAGATGAGATTTTACCAACGACCTGTAGAGAAGCCTTATCACCTCCTTGCACCCTAATATTCTACTGACCCTAGCCTCTTCCTTGTTGAATTGTTCCATTACTTTGAAATCGTCAAATGAGATGATCATCTCAAGATAGCCTTTCCAATTAGTCTATAGCAGTATCTCACCCCCTCCCCTTGGTCACATACTACTACCTTGGATTTTTGTGTCCAAATGGCATTGCACTTTTTTTTGCACTAAATTTTAGTTCCTAATCCCGCAGTCACTCCTCTAGCATTCTTAGATCATTCTTTATTTTGTCTAGTCTCTCAGGGATAGCTACTCTGTTGCACATCTTAATGTCAGTTAGGAAGAGAAGATTAGAAAGCTACTTGTTCTGCCTTGATTGCCTGTGGATTCTCCTCTTGCCCAGAGAAGCTACTTGCCCAAATACCCCTGAGGCATGAGCCCCTCTGTAATAACAATAACCGTGGTAGATCGGACCCGGCATCCTATCCCTCCTGCACAACACCCCTTTACAGACCCCCCCCTTCCCCCTGCTTCATTCGCCTCCAGCACCCCTACCTCTTTCCCAGCTCGTTTACAAATCACACATAGACTTCTTAATGTGGAAGAACCAATTGGTCGCAGCTTTATTATATTTATAAACAATTAACATTCCAATCATAACAAACTTCTTAACAATCCCCCAGAGTGGAGCAATGCCTCACCAGCCATATAACTAGCAAAGTGACCTTGCCTCCGCTTCGGCCGTGTCCTGGCACCGGCCAACTTGCTACCGCCCTTTCCCCGGCCTCGCCATGTGACTAGCAAAGGCCAGCAGGGCTTATCCGGGTCGGGGGCACCCCACCCCCGCCCAAGTATGTCGTTAGGGCTCCGGACCCCGGAGACCTCCGGGATCCCGCCTTGCCCCCACAACTGCGACACCCCAAACCACCCTCACCTCCTATAGCTAAACCAGGGGAGGGAGGGAGGGAAGCCGTCCCGCTGCACGCCCGACGCTGGAAAGGAGGGGGCCGCCAAACTCCCTCCTTTTAAAGCCTCGGGCGTGCAGGGAGTTTCATTGGCTCCGCTCCTTGCCTTGCGGAGCCAATGATTTTAAATAATGTGGAACGCGTCCGCCGCGTCACCTCTGCCTGGCCCCCCCTCCCCCCCCCCCCCAGAGCCCCGAAGCAGGACGCCGGACCCGGGCCGCTCACCAGGTTACCGGCGTCCCACCGGGACCTTGCCCGTGGACTTCCATAACCGTGGTAGATCGGACCCGGCATCCTATCCCTCCTGCACAACACCCCTTTACAGACCCCCCCCTTCCCCCCGCTTCATTCGCCTCCACCACCCCTACCTCTTTCCCAGCTCGTTTACAAATCACACATAGACTTCTTAATGTGGAAGAACCAACTGGTCGCAGCTTTATTATATTTATAAACAAGTAACATTCCAATCATAACAAACTTCTTAACAATCCCCCAGAGCGGAGCAATGCCTCACCAGCCATATAACTAGCAAAGTGACCTTGCCTCCGCTTCGGCCGTGTCCTGGCACCGGCCAACTTGCTACCGCCCTTTCCCCGACCTCGCCATGTGACTAGCAAAGGCCAGCAGGGCTTATCCGGGTCGGGGGCACCCCACCCCCGCCCAAGTATGTCGTAAAGGCTCCGGACCCCGGAGACCTCCGGGATCCCGCCACCGGCACGGTGACACCCATATCAGTGTGCCGCCCCCCCAAATCTAAGCTGCGACCAGTTGTCCTCACGCCCCCCCAATCTCTCCAAGGCCTCTTGCCAATCGTTTAAAAGCAAATCGACACCCACAGGGGATAAATGCACCCCATCCTGCCGATACAATCCGGCACAAG
Source organism: Ichthyophis bannanicus (assembly GCA_033557465.1). Taxonomy (NCBI): domain Eukaryota; kingdom Metazoa; phylum Chordata; class Amphibia; order Gymnophiona; family Ichthyophiidae; genus Ichthyophis; species Ichthyophis bannanicus. Next base: position 639,912,116 of record CM066035.1, read on the forward strand.
TAACTTCCACCCAGGGATGTAAAATTTGAACCCCGCCCCGCTCACATATCCATCGCCCAATATGCCAATTTATTTTAGTGAGACCCCGCAACCACCGCCGCTGGGCTTGGCAAGCAGGCCTTGGAACAATGTCTGACCATAATAACACCACCCCTGGGAACAAGCGCAACACCGTCGCCAAATCCCGCTTTGCCGCTCGGATGAGCTGCTTACAAGTCCAAGCAGCGAGGTCATTTCCACCCAGAGGTAAAAGGATGAATTTTGGCGGGCATCGCACGCGCTCATGATGCCGCAGCAAAGGTAAGAGCTGCGTTCACCGCAGTCCTCATTTACCCAGCCATAGAATCGACATCGCAGCTAGAGCAAGTCCCAGGTTAGGCCCAAACGGCCTCTCTGCTGCTCGCCGGCCAGCCCAGAAAACGAAGGAATGCCCTATCATCCAGCAAATGGGCGAATTCCTTTCATCATCTGTAAGAGAAAACATAATCAGTTCAAGAAATAAAACCTTTCCCCACCCGTCATAAGTGCACATAACCCCGAAAAGCCAGAGAACGCCATCTCCAAATATTCTGTATGTCCTGCTGTGAAAGGCCTGCTGCAGCTGCACTGGCAGCCGCACCGATCCAAAAGGAATGCGCCGAAAATTGCTCAGGGCATTCACCCACAAACCTCAATGCCAACCTCAGTACCGCCACCACTTGAAAACGCATCAGCAGCCGCCCATCCTCGTGCACAAATAACCCTCCGGCTACGGCCGGTCGCACTCGTAGATAGGCTCTCATTGCGGACACAGGACATGTGAATAGGCCGTCAATCGCACACAGCCTTACCCACAAACCCTTCCCTTGCTGATCAGTCTTAGATCTTGCCAAGAAGACTCTCAGCCAGCAATGCTCCATGACAACATGCTGCCTTTGCACTATCCCGTCCGCCCCATCTTGCTCGAGTTCGACACCAGTTCCCCCATCCTGAAGGCCCCAAAAAATGCAAGACTAAAGGTGGCTCTAAATAGGACAGCTTCATACCTGGACGAAGCCACCGCTGTCAGTGAATTACATAACTTCGCCAACAAATCGTGCGTGATCGGTCTCCGAGCGTCCGGCGGAGCCGGTGCCGCGCGGCCCCAACCTTGCAAAAGCTTACGTGCCAAGAAGCCTTCGACAGGAAAGCCCCATCCAACCGCCCTTATGAAAAATTCGAAGCCCGCCAGGTGGCTGCGCACCGAAGAACGTGCGACCCCCTGCGCTTTCGCCCAAGCGACATATTGACCCAATAACTGAGCGGAAACTGCCCCATACTGCCAACCGCAGCTTTCAAGAAAGGCCACCACTTTCCCACATCCGCGCACATAGGCTGCCCACGTCCCAGCAGCCACGGATCGCCGCAGCAAGTCCTTCATTCCGAATGGCCAAGACTCCACAACCTCCAAGGGACCACCACTCCTTCTGCATCCGCTTCTGGTGCCAATCTTCGAAATTGATCCCACTTGAAACGAGAAAGAGAATCAGCAATCTCGTTAGAGAGCCCCGGTATATGTCGAGCTCTCAGCGCCACATTCAAACGTAAGCATGTCAAAACCACTGCTCTCATCAAATTCGCTACTTGTAAACAATGAGGCGTGTAATTATTCACCACACTGACCACCGACTCATTGTCGCACTACCACAGCACCCGTCTATTACGCAACCTGTCGGGCCACAACTCTAACGCCACCAATATCGGAAACAATTCCAAAAATTTTATATTACTCGTGAGTCCTTCTTCGCGCCAAGCCTGTGGCCAACGTTCTGCGCACCACGACCCCCCAAAGTAAATACCCAGCCCAATGCCACCCGCTGCATCCGTGTACAATTGCAGATCCGCACTACTGCACTCAGCCTCCATCAATACTGAGGTCCCGTTATAATCCCCCAAAAATACCTGCCACACCTTCAAATCAGCCCGAATCGCCTTTGAAACCCTGATGTGATGATGCGGCCTGCGAACCCCCGCTGTAGAAGCAGCTAATCATCTCAGGAAAACCCTGCCCATAGGAATCACCCGACAAGCAAAGTTTAAGGAGCCTATTAATGCCTGCATTTCCTTCAATGTCAATTTGGATGCTGCTTACTACGTTAGCCACTAACACTCGCAATTGCTGCACCTTCGCTGGAGGAAGTCGCGCCACCATGGAATCGGAATCCAGCTCCACCCCGAGAAACATAATCCTCGTGGAAGGGCCCTCAGTCTTGTCTTTTGCTAGCGGAACAACCAACTCCTTCGACAACTCCACAAAACCTTCCAGCATGTCGCGGCACTCCTCTGACTGCGCGGACCCCACGAACAAAAAATCATCCAGATAGTGGACTACCTTCGCTTTACCCCCCCTCGCTCAATGGCCCACTGCAAGAAGGTACTGAATTTTTCGAAGTATGCACAGGACACAGAACAGCCCATTGGCAAGCATTTATCAAAATAAAGCCCATTCTCGAAACGAAAACCCAATATATAAAAGGAAGACGGATGAACTGGCAGCAGCCTGAAGGCCGACTCAATATCCACCTTCGCCATTTGTGCCCGTAAACCCGCTTCCCTTACCAACTCTACCGCTTTATCGAAGGATGCGTATCGCACAGTACACAATTCCCGTGGGATGTAGTCATTGACCGACTCGCCGACCGGGCTAGACAAATTATGTATCAACCGGAATTTCCCAGGCTCTTTTTTAGGTATTATCCCCAATGGTGATACTACCATCCTCTCGAATGGCTGGTTCCCAAAAGGGCCTGCTATTCTGCCCAACTGCAATTCCTTCTCTAACTTCTTCCGTACAACCGGCGCAAAACGCCGAACTGAAGGGGAATTCCGCGCGACCGCCCCATCCAAATGCCTACACACGGGAATTAGAAAGCCCCTATTAAAGCCTGCATACAAAATTTCTCTATCCTGCCACCTAGGGTAGTGTGCCAGCCACTCATTTAAAACCTCTCATCGAATCGGTGTAGGGGCCAGGTCAAATAAATCTTCACTGTTTTGCGCCAGGTGCGGGGGGCTGCGAAACTCCTTTCTTAAGGCATTTGACTGCGGGATGTGCACCCCCACAAATGGAGCACACATGTCGAAATTTGCAGTCTGGAAACGGGCACGAGGTCTTGTTAAACCTCCAGCAGAGATCACCTGCTCCACTGCCCCCTGCTCGCTGCAGTCCAATTGCCCCAACCCCTCGAAAGGAATGACCCACCCCAGGGAGAACACCAGCTGCACCTTTCACCCCGCTCCCACCAAACCCACCTGGCCTGGCCGACATCTGGGTCAACCACAAATTAATGTCCTGCATACCCCATGAAACCGATCGTTCCCTTCCATTTTGTCCCTGAATTTCTCGTCATAGTTTAACCATGACCAGCCCTCATGCGTCTGCGAAGCCTCCAAAATTGAATCCGCATACGATAAAAGCATCTCATAGTGCCCCGGGCAATACTTTCCCCAAACGCTCGCCAAACGCAAAAAGGCTCGCGTCCAATTAAGCACATTCCGAGCCACTTTCTTAATACGCCCTGCCTTCTCATCCTCCTTACTCTTCTTCCTGCTTTCTCCCGAACGCTTCCTGCCTTCTAAGAGACGGAATATATCAATATACCGACGCTTCTTTATTCGCTGCCGCAATTTCCTCGGAACCCCCTCCCACAACTCAGATATAGCTACCGCTGCAGGGACCCCTTGCGTCCCTCCCCCCCGTGAAACTCCTTTCCCGCTCCTTGCCTCCTGCCCACCCTCGTCCGATGACGACGTAGACGACATGTCATAAGACGACGATGACGTCGACGACACCGACGAGCTAGACCTCTTGCACCTCCTACCTGAATGCCTTCGCCTTTTATTTCCTTTCTGCTTTCTCTTCCCCCGCCCCCTTCCCCTTTCGCACCCTTCAGCCCGTGTCTCCAGTAACTCACCCGCCACTGTTTCCACAGACACCACCTCTGCTGAAGGATTAATATTTGTCAGGCCATGCCCATTATCCTGCCGCTGGCCCTCCATGTCTCGGGACGAAACCATGCCAGACGCTGTTCGTAGCCTTTCTTCATACGAATCCCCCGGGTGCACCGCATAGTGCTGTCCTCGCGCTCCTTCGCAGCCACCCGTATCGCTAGCCGCAGCCCGCGACAACATCGCCGGAACCTGTGGAGACATAAAAGGAGAAGAAGGGGGGGGGGACAGCAGAGGGCCACAAGGGTCGCCACGCCTCCAGTCAGTCGGCTCTCGAGGAACCCTGACCGCCCCCCAACCAATGTGCCCAAGCTGGATGTCCAGCCCAAACCCCACCGCTGCCTTGACCTGTCGGCCCGCCCATGGGAGGCACCAAGGTTCCACTGGCCAAATGCTGTGTGTCCGCTAACCCCGGCACAGCTCCCCCGCCCAGTCCCCCCACGCTCCCACCACCCTGCGTCAATTCCCACTGACCCCGAGCCATCTCTCCGGCCCCAGCTACCTCACTCCCACTTCCAACAGCACTGTGCACACCACTTCCCCCAGAACCGGCTTCCAACTCAGCCCCCATGTCCCTCCTCTGGCGCTGTCCTCGCCCCCTGCGCCCCCGTACCTGGGAGACAGCAGATCCTCTGCCCCAGGCTGCCGGAGGCCCACCTCTGCTCTTAGTAGGGCCTCTGGCACCGGTTGGACTCACAATTCCAGTCCCCTTTCGCCCCCCAGCCCCCTGATTGCCTATACCCCTACCCTGACTTGGCACCCCCACCCCAGCATGCCTCAGCGCCCCCCTCCCGCGCCCACTTCCCTTTACTCTGCCTCTACCACGTGCGCCAGCCCTATCCCCACCTCGAGCCATCCTTGTACAATCTTTAAAACAGCACTTAAAACCCTGTCACAGGCACAACTTACCGAGAAAATAAAAGAACAGGAATTACTTGCCGTTTAAGAGAGGAGCGGGTTGGGGGGGGGAAGCTCTCCACTCTCCGCCCGACACTGCTGCACAGGACTCAGGCCTGACTCACCCCCACACGTGCACAGGATCGCCGGAAGGGAAACCTCTGCGAATCACCGCTTCGCGCTCCCCAGCACCGGGCCTCCACGCTCCAAGCTCTGCCGACGCCGCAACGATCTGGACCACACCACGCCTGACACCGCGACAGCCTACAGGTACCCCGCCGACTCGAAGCCGACCGCTCAAGCCGTCCCACTGCACACCCGACGCTGGAAAGGAGGGAGCCGCCAAACTCCCTCCTTTTAAAGCCTCGGGCGTGCAGGGAGTTTCATTGGCTCCGCTCCTTGCCTTGCGGAGCCAATGATTTTAAATAATGCGGAACGCGTCCGCCGCATCACCTCTGCCTGGCCCCCCCTCCCCCTCCCCCAGAGCCCCGAAGCAGGACACCGGACCCGGGCCGCTCACCAGGTTACCGGCGACCCACCGGGACCTTGCCCGTGGACTTCCAGAATCAAGAGTCTTCAGGCAATACTTAACATAAAACACAAAGCGATTAATGTGGTTAGCAAATCTGCTTATCATGTTAATCGCAGCAACCAGGATATTCAGCGGCAACAATACAGTCAGTGCTGCTGAATGCCTTGATGCGAGCCCACTAGTATTCTGGGGACAGAGCAGAGGTGGTACCCAGGGATAACTGAACAGAGGCGATATTTAGCCCCCTACTCAGTTATCCCTAAGCAGCAAATATTAGGCACCTTAAAGGCTGGCCTAATTTTCACCGCAGAAGCTAACCAGGCAGCGACTGCCTAGTTAATTTCGCTGTTATCTGGCTGACCAAGACATTCAATGCTAGTGGCCGGACATGACCCAGACATTGAATATCTGAGCTTTAAGTTTAGCGGCAATGGCTAGTCGCTTTGCTAGGGATAGCTGCCACTGCTGAATATCCCCCCCCCCCCCCCAAAATTTTTACTAGCATCGACTATTCAATCACATTAAACAAATCTGCAAAAAATACTATCCACACAGGAATAAAATAGCAGGTTAGGTATCAGGCAGCAAATAAACACAGATGTATGTTCAGATCAATGGAATCCTGGCCAGCCAATTGGGAGTTTGAGGTCCATCATTAAAAAATTGTTATGCTTGCAGCCAAAACAGCTGAAACTGTTCAGAAAATGTTGCAATGTGGCTGCCATCACCAATGGCCACTGCTGGAAGGCTTGCTTTCAGTTTTCTAAACTATAATATTCACTGAGCACTTTAGGTGCTTGTGTAAAACATCAGCTTTGTGTTGGAGAATTTTGTTTCCCAGCACACTAGTCTCTCTTGGTACACTTTACAAAACCTCTCAGAACTCTGCTTAGATGAAAGGGGCTGTATTTTCTGTTGTGAATGTCTTTTCCCCAGCATTGCTCTGATCTTCAAAGTCCATTCAAAGCCTCTCTCAGAACTGAAACTCTTTGGTACTATGACATTTTTCCTTTCTGACTCTCTGCTGTAGGCCTACCTCTTTTCTTGCCTCAGAAATCAAACCTGTGGTTTTGTTGCAGCTCTCTCTGAAATGAAGGATGTTACCAGTGGTGTGCCACAGGAATCCGTCTTTGGTCTGATTCTTTTTAATATCTTTGTTAGTGGTACCGTGGAAGGGCTGTCAAGTAAGGTTTGCCTCTTTTCGGATGATACCAAGATCTGCAATAAAGTAGACATCCACGAAGGAGTAGATAACATGAGGAGTGATCTAGTTAAGCCTGAAGAATGGTCGAGAATTTAGCAGTTGAGATTTAATGCTAAAAAAATATAGGGTCATGCATTTGGGCTGCAAATATCCAAGGGAGCAGTACAGTGTAGGGGGTTAAGTACTTCTGTCCACAAAAGAAGAGTGGACCTGGACGTGATTGTTTCTGATTTATTTATTTATTTGACAGTATTTATATACCGCCTTTCATGTTTATCAAGGCGGTTTACAATGAACTCAACAATTTTACAGGGAACAGGTTCATCAGAACTATTTTACAATAAACAGTAACAATCACTAGACATGTAACCAGTTAACAGTGCAACATTGTAGAACTATTTACAAAGTAGCGATATGTTCTAAGCTTATGTGGTATTGAGGTGGTGTGGTTATGAGTCATTCATTATTTATCTTTACTGCTGTGTATATGTTATCATGCCATAGTAATCTATGAATAGGTGGGTCTTCAATTGCTTTCAGATGATCTTAAAGTGGCTAAACAGGTAGAAAGGTCAACGGCAAAAGCCAGAAGGATACTTGGGTGGATAGGGAGAGGAATGGTCAGCAGAAGAGAGGAGGTGATAGTAACTCTTTATAAGTCTCTGGTGTGACCTCATTTGGAGTATTGTGTGCAGTCCTGGAGCTCACATCTTCAAAAGGATATAACCAGAATGGAGTCGGTGCACAGGGTGGTTACTAAAATGGGTAGTGGTCTTCGTCATAAAGCATATGGGGACAGACTTAAAGATCTTAATATGTGTATGTTAGAGGAAAGGCAGGATAGAGGAGAGATGATAGAGACGTTTTAATACCTCCATGGCATAAATGCACAGGAGGCGAGCCTCTTACGATTAAAAGTAAGCTCTGCAATGTGGAGGTAGTAGAGATGAGGACAGTATCTGAATTCAAGAAAGCATGGGACAAACATTGAAAATCCCTAAAGGAAAAAAAGGGACTATAGTCGTTAATATGGAAGGGCAGACTAGATAGCCATATGATCTTTTTCAGCTGTCGTGTGTCTATGTTTTTCTGTGAAATGCGGAATGTGTTTGCAGATTTGTCTCACGCAGACAGTGGTGAGATTCAACCATTTCGCACAGGTTCACGCAAACCTGTTACCAGAATTTCCCGAGTTCGCCGAACCGGTCCCTATAGGATTCCTAAGATTTTTTAATCCCCCCCACTGCACACAAGCCGCACACTATCCACTCCTCCGTCATGCCCCTTGGAATTCCTGCATATTATGAGTAGCCACATATAAACTTTACCCTTTCTAAACTGCCATTTCCACATATAAATGTTGACTTTCCCATGTGAAAATTGCATCTAAGGCTTCTATAATAACTTCCATTGTGTGGCCAAAAATTCATCAGATAGGGCAAATATACATTTAATGGCTGCTGCTAAACAGAGGTGCTTTGGAATATCTGGGCCAAAATTTTTACCTTAAACTCATCTCTTTTTTTTTTTTAAGTGCTGTCAAGTCAGTGTTGTTTCTTAGTGACCCAGCTGCTTCTGGGGTTTTTTGGCAATGTAACACTGGAAATAGATTGCCAGGCCTTACCCAAGGTCACAAGGAGTGCCAGAGGGAATCAAGCCCTTGATCTTCTGGGAACTAGGCAGTTGCTCTAACCACTAGGCTACTCCTCCACTATAAGCAGGTGTTTATTTCCTCCTAATCTATGCCTTTTTCGCCTTTCAGTAGCAGTTTTACTTTTTCCCTCTCAGACACTTTAAGTCATGTTTTTCACACTAGCATTTGCACACTACATACATTCCCCATTTTAGCGACGCTTTTTCTCTTTGTAGCTGTTGTATCACCCTGCACATATCCATAGCAAAATGGATTTCCAGGAGTTTAAGGAGATCAGAAAACAGACTCTTATTCTACAGCAAGGCATCGTTGGCAGACTACTTGAAACACTAGTGCATAGAATCTTTATGTATCACACTGCTTTACTTTTACAGCTCCAATCTCTCTTTCATACAACACACACAATTCAAAATTACTTTTAATCTTTTATATCTACCCACAATTACATCATATTACACAAAATAGTTTACAAAATAATGAATGTCACACATTACAAATGTAAATCAAACACTATTTAAAATATCTTAAAATAGTGAAATTCTGACTGTTTATAGGAACATTTGGATGAATATTAAGGGCCCAATATTAAAAAAAAAAACCTGAGGGGCCGATATTCAGACCCTTAGCCAGCTGTCTGGATAAGAGTTCTGACTGCGATATTCAGAAGTACTATCTGGATAGTGCAGCTGAATATCTCCACAGTCCACTCCAGCACTATCTGGTAGTGCAAGGTTGGTCCATGGAAGGAACGAGGGTGGTAACACCGCGATCCGGATAAGTATTAACTTATCTGGATAGCAGCAATTTTCAATCAGCACGTACTGGATAACTTAGGTTACATGCAAAGCAGGCCTAAGTTGCTATCCAAATACGTGCCAAATGTACATTGCCATTTATCCGAATAGTGATGCTCAGTCCAGATATTTAAGGGCAGTCACCCAGGACTGTACCAAGCCCTGTGCGAGCGGTGCGGCCGCACAGGGCGCAAAGACTTCAGGGGCACATTTTGACTCTCTGCCATTGCCTGCCACCACCAGGCAGAGAGCTGAAATGCGCCCCTAAAGTCTTCCCGCCGGCACACTAAGCAGGTCTGGTCTCTCCGGGAGGGACCAGACCTGCTTAGCATGCCGGCGGCAGGTGGCTTGCACATCGGGTGCGCGCCTCTTCTCTCCTGCCCCCATAAAGTGGCTAGATGGGGGTGCAGGGGAGAGGGCACGCATCCGATGTGCAAGTCGCACAGGGTGCATTTCGCCATCGGTACGGCCCTGTAGTCACCATCCGAATACTACCAGTGACTATCCAGATAATGCAAGCAGCACTGCAGTCACCAGGCAGACTGTCAAAGATTGCACTTTTTCAACATGGGCCTCCAAATTCCTAAGTTTAGAATCCTACATTTGTACCCTATTTTCAGCCAAATTTAGGAGTCTCTAGCTGAAAATTCATCTTAATTTAGAAGCTTAAATGTTATAGGCCTGGTATTTAGCAGGGGGAAACTTAAAGCCAGATATTCAATACCAAGCGCAGTCTCATGAGGGGCAGGCTGAGAGTGGAAGTCCTGGTTGGTTGCCTATGGCCAAGCATCCCCGGCAAAAGTTGCCCCTGGAGATGGGGATCAGCTGGGATCTACCTGAAATTTGGACTAAGACTGTATTCAGATGTCTCGGTGCTGGGTTGTGATGTGGATGGAGGATTGTGCAGAGACTGGTGTTGTCCGCCTGTTCCAGAAGAAAGAACTGGCAGTACTTATTACCAGGGTCTCATCCACCTTGGGCTTGGTGGACACTTCAGGCATGGAGCAGAAGTCAAAGCTGAAGATGCATCCATTCCTGCAAGGGGTGCAGAAATCCACTACGGCTCCTCACTGGCTTTCCTCTCTTATCTCATTCTACACTCTTTCTCGGGAACTCTGCTTCTCTGGCAGATCCCTTTTATTTGTGCCCTTCTCTGCCACTGCCAAATCCAGATTTTGTTCATTCCACCTTACTGCTCATATGCTGGAACAAACTACCAGAGTTGGTGCGCCGGTCTTCTTCTCTAGCCCTATTCAAATCCAGGCTAAAAACCCACCTCTTTGAAGCTGCTCTTGGAACCTGATGCTCCTCTCTCCCTCTTGTCCACTATTTATGTGTATCTTACCATACTCTAGTCCCCAGTTTCCCTATGAGGTACATTCCATATAGCGAATAGTCCGGGTGTAAGTACGGGGTAACTCATGAACACCCCCCCCCTCCCCAGGTGAATGCTGCACCCTATGCAGCCTGCATGTCCACAGCTCTGGGACGGGAATCACTGTACATGGGCAGGAGTGGGAGGAATGGGGGCAGAATGAGGGCATGGCCAGCTGCCAGGACGTACACAGTGTATCCTGGAATGGCCTCTATACGTTCCCTGGCACTCCAGACACACAGCTTAATACTGCCTGACAGTGGAATAAGGGCTGGGTGGAGTGGCATACATGTGAGGACCCCCCCCCCCTATCCCCATGGCGATAGCCAGCTGTGGCTCCTGCAGACTCGATCCAGTCCATGCTGGCCACCAGCTGCGAGCAAACACCAGAATGCAGGAGCCACAGGGTAACATCTGATTCTGCACCACATGGTGGATGCATTTGAACCACTGGTTGCATGGTTGTATAGTTGCGTGAGGATGGGCAGGTTCGACCGCATACACCCGTATGGAATAAGGTGTTCACCAGCCTATCTCCCAGATTCTGCCATCGTGGGTGCCCATGACCCAGGCGTAAATACTATGGAATCTGTCTCCATGTGTTTTGTCTTGATTAGATTGTAAGCTCTGATGAGCAGGGAATGTGTCTTACATCTTCAAGGCTGCTTCTGGATCCTGTTCTGCTTAGTCTTCTTTCTACCTCCTTACCATTCCCTGGATGTATCCTTGTCCTCATCTGTTGTGTTGTCTGTCTTGACTAGATTGTAAGTTCTTATGAGCAGGGGCATGTGCCTGTACAGTGCTGCATATGCCTTGTAGCTCTATACAGATAATTAGTAGTAGTAGTACTGCCTTCCCATTCCCAGAGGTGATCAAGGACATGATCCGGTAGGATTTCCCCATCTCCTCAACTAAGGGGCCAAGGGTGTTTAAGAAGATGTATGATTTCCCGGAGAAGGAGCTCATTATGTGGTTTGATATTCCCAAGGTGTATTCGGCTGTTACCAGATGGACCGCCATTCCTGTGGAAGGCGGATTGGCCTTAAAGGATACTCTGGACTGAAAGGTGAATATGTTGTTGAAGAACTAGTTCGCCACAGCAGCTGCTTTTCTTCAGTGATGGTATGTGCAGGCCTGACATCTCGACCTCTGCTCCAGTGGATTCAGTTTCTGCCGTCGAATGATACAACCCCTCTTTTGGAGTCAGCTTTAGCCTTCCTTTCTGATGCCATGTACAACCTGGTATGTTTAGGGGCCAGAGATTGTGCCCCGTTGATGATACAGCATTGGATTTGGCTCCCAGATGCTTTCATCATCTCCTCCTGTGGGTCCATGGACAAAAGGGTCACTGTGCGGATCACCTTGGACAAATCGTTGCTCCTGAAGGCAGTGGTGACCATCCACCAGATGATCGGGGCAAGGGCAGATATTCTATCTATTTCATGGTGCCAAAAAAGGATGGATCCTTCTAGCCCATTCTGGACCTCAAGGGTGTCAATACATGCTTGCACATCCTGTGCTTCTGGATGGAACCCTTGCAATATGTGATTCAAACGGTGCATTGAGGGGTGTTCCTAGCATCTCTGGATTGGCTGAGGTGTATTTTCATATCCCAGTCTAGGAGGATCAGCAACAGTATCTTTCAGAGGAGTCCTGGATAGTGACTCAAGTAGTGTCCTTTTTTTTTTTTTTCGAAAGCTTCAGCAGGGTGATCAATCAGGGAAAGAGCCAGTTGTTGCCTTCCCAGTCCCTGGAGTTCCTGGGAGCATATTTCAATACTCAAGTGAGCAGTCTTCATGCCAGTGGAGAAAGCCAAAATCTTGTTAGATTGCCTGGGGCTGTTCTGTTTGCAGCATGTTCTCAGAGTCTGGGATTATCTTCAGCTGCTTGGATTGATGGTGGTGACAATTGAGATGGTGCCATGGGTGTATGTTCATATGAGACTGCTCCAATGGTCCTTGCTGATTCAATGGTCTTGAGTTCTCTGGAGTTCAGGCTCGGGCTGTCACTCGTGATAATGGTGAAGGCCAGCCTACAGTTGTGGCAGCAGCTAAGTCATATGAAGAAGGGTGTGCCACTGAACAACTCTCTTGAATCCTTCTGACCATTACGAGTCTCTCAGGCTGGGGAACCCATTGCCAAGACTGAATGGCTCAGGGCCATTGAAGCTGCAGGGAGGTGGTATGGTCCATGAACTGCCTCGACGTGAGAGCCTTCAGGTTGACTCTTCTGCATTCTGGCCCCTGGTCAAGGATTGGGTGGTTTGAGTGTTCTTAGGCAACACCATGGCAGTGGCATGTCAATCAGCAGGGTGGCACAGGGAGTTAGAGTTGCCCTAGAGATGACTTTGTTTGCCTGGGTGAAAAAGAACCTCCTAGCTTTGTTGGCTCAGCACATTGCTGGGGTGGACAATGTGGCAGTGGACTTTCTCAGCTGGCACTCTCTGGATCCAGAAAAGTGGGAGGGCTTTGTTGTTTCTGTGCTGCTGGGGTCACTCTGAGATGGAGCTGATGGTGACTTGCTTCAATGCCAAGTGTGCCACTTCTTCAGTCGCGGCACAGAGATGGGTTCTGAGTACATCACCACCCTGGCCCAGCTTGGCCAAGTCAGTGCCTGTTGTATGTCTTTCCTCTATGGCCCCTGATGGAGTGTGTGATTCAGCATATAGAGTGCCACCCTTGAAGAATTATTCTAGTAGCACTGAATTGACTGAGGAGAGCATGGTTTGGAAATCTGATGCAGCTTCAGCAAACACCACCTCTTCATTTGCCCCCATCTCAGGGCCTCTTGCATCAGGGACTGATCATCCTGGAAGAATGCATACCACAAAATGAAGATCATCCGGAAACTGAAGTCCCTCCCCAGCCAGAGTGACTTCTGTACAGTTCTTCCAGCCATTGTCACACCAGTTTTAGACTACTGCAACTCACTATACCAAGACCTGTCAACACAAGCCATTCACCCCCTGCAAATAGCTCAGAATATGGCTGCCCACATCATCACAGGAACACATAACACCTATACTGGACCAATTACAGTGGCTCCCGATGAAGAGTTGCACTAGATTTAAAGCAACACTCAATATATTCAAAATCTTACAAAACAGCTCAGCAGAGTCACTCCAGGACCTAATAAAAAGAGACCCCAAAAGACGCCCAAGGAGGATAAACAATAAGAACATGTTAATTACACCCAGCGATTACTCTAAATCCAAACAGGCCACATCTAATAGGGCATTCTCACTATATACACTGGCCTTACGGAACTCCCTCCCAGAAGACATCAGGGACACATGTGACACTAAGAAATTAAGGAAAAAGTTAAAGACATCAGGGACACATGTGACACTAAGAAATTAAGGAAAAAGTTAAAGACATTGCTGTACATAGAGCCTTTTGGTAACATCACATAGAGCATCACAGACTGACCACCCATACTGGCATCGGACTCTGGACAATGAGCAACATGAATCTGACACACAACCCCGTAGACACTACACAACTTGTAAATAAGTTACTCTGATCTTTGTTAAGTTTCCCTGCATGCCATGTTATCCCACCCTATTGTAAAGTTATAATGTAAACAGTTTGAGTTGGAATGTAAACCACCTTGACTTAAGGAGAAGACGGACACCTAATCAGGAGTTAGTGGGTCTGATTAGCCTGTGAAAGAACTGAGAGCAGCTGAGGCCTGCACAAAAGGCTTCAGAGCCCTGCACTGTTGAGGCTGTCCTAACAGGGGCTATACATTTCAAACAAAGGTAAGCATTTGGTTGGGGGGGGGGTTAATTGCTAGCTCTCTGACTGGGAGCTCTTAAACCAACAACCCACTACCCAATGCTTGCCCTAACTCCTCCCCCGCAACGCACCCATCTAAACTCCCCGTACAACATGTGGGAAAATTAGTCAAGGTCAGCAGAGGGGCTGAATAGCAGGGATGAACGTCCCAACAGGACGTCCATCCCCGCTGTTCATGCCTCGAAATGACCCTGCATTATAATTTTATGGTTTTAAGTAAGTTCCCAAAGCTCCTGATGAAGGCTTCAACTTGCGAAAACACAGCCTGTATAGGGAGGGACTCTTGGACAGATTAATAAAGGCTGTTATCACTCTTCTATGGTGTGGTTTCATCAACCTGCTCCCTGTACTCTGTGCTGCTCCTTGTGGGTGTGATTGCTTTTTCTGGCCTCCTTCTCTAAGGGCAGTGTCAGGGGAATAATAAGGATCTTCGCTGTGGATGTCTGGAGGGTGCTTCTCCAGTACTTGGAGGTTCTTTTTGTAAGTCCGGCCATCACTTTGTGCTGTTTGCTGACCCCCACAAGGTGATGTGGCAGCTAAGTCTCTCTTGGGGCTCAGGACTTAGGAGGCCATTGCCTCGGCATTTCTGTTGCAGAGCCGGCCGGTATCAGAGGGTTGTGTGCCCATTCTAGATTTGCACAGGCATCCTCTCGGGCGGAGCAAAGCTTGGTAGCCCTGCAAACATTTGTCAGGCAGCAATATGGGCATCACCTTCCACTTTTGTCAAGCATTACCACTTGGATGTATTTGCTCGGGTGGACACAGCCTTTGGCTCTAAGATTTTACGAGTTGCTGTGTCGGCTTCCCACCCAGTGGAGTCATAACTTTGGTACATCCCACTTATCTGGACTGGTCTAGTAGGATGATATGGAAAGCGACATTTTACTTACCAGATGCTGTCCTTTCCTTGGATCCTCCTAGACCAGTCCAGGGCCTGCCCCTGGAATTGTATTTGCTCTATTCTTCTGCGGTGGTACCCTTGGGTCTGCTATGATTTATATATTTGGCTCTGAAGGTTCATCTTCTCTTTATGCTTTTCTGTACATAGTTTTCTACCGTTTGATTGCTCCTTGTTGCCCATGTTGAGGTTGTGTGAGGCTTGCCATGTTCTCCCATATGCTTTGGGACTGATATTGAAGAGACCTCTTGTGCCTGAGGCATATAGAGGCATGGAAGTGATGTCATTGAACCTGGGCTTTTCATTGATTCTTTGTCTCCACCAATCTGCTGGTAGGGCAACACAACCCATTTGTCTGGACTATTTTAGCAGTACTCAAGGAAAGGACATTATCTGGTAAGTAAAATGTCACCTTGAATGCAGGATATTTAAATAGCATATATCCTCTCTCATTCCTAAGGGTTACGAGGATGATGATACAATTTGGAAGCAGCAAAGGGCCCCTCCATCCTTCCCGAGCATACCAGGAATCCCAGAGAGGGAGAAAGGCTGGGGGTTCTACTTCTGCTCTTCCTCTTCATGCTGCTGTCCCTAAAAGTACCAGGGGTCCTTTTTGCCCTATTGAATGCATCTCCAATTTAGAATGAAAGCATGTTGCAGGAAATAGAGGATAAACAGAAGATTCAATGGTAGTGACTACAGTGTAATTATAACAGCCAAGTGCTTCTGCTGCTGCAGTGAATGGAGAGATGGAAGATGGAGATGGATGGCTAAGAATGGAAAGAAGAATAGAGATTGAGAGAAAAAGGACATGTCAGAGAGAAGGAGAATTGAGGGTCAGAGACGGAAAGCAAGCTGAGAATGACAGAGAGGGAAAGCTGTGAGTAGATAGGGCTTGTACGGGGCACATGGAAACACAGAGGAGGGGTGGGAGATGAGAGAGGCGAGCTGCAGGCCTGACAGATAGAAAGAAGGGAACAAGAAGTTGGGCAGGTTTGAAATGGAAGGGGAGGGGCATAGAAGGGCGAGATGTTACTCTATAGAAAATAGAATTGGAAAGTTGCATAAACAGTAATGTATTAGTGATGAAAACAAAGAAAGATTGAATGAAATAAAAGTGTTAGGAAAACAAATGAAGGGAGTGATGGAGAAAGGAGAAAATTGAAAGAAAGAAAAAAGCTAAAAATGTTAATGAGAAACAAGAAAGGAAGTCAGGGGAAGACAAATAGGATAAAAGTAAAGAAGGACTAAAACCCTGAAGAGAAAAAAAAAGCATTGGGGGATGGATTTTCAAAAGTTTTAGCCAGATAACTTTGGGAGTTTGCCAGCCAAACCTCTAATGTGGTACAGTATAGTAAAAACTATTGAGTTAACACCAGAAAGCTTAAGGACTATTCATACATATAAAAAGCAAAGTTATGCGGGTCATTTTAAATGGCCTAGATGTGATTTGGATGTCTGAAAACATACACGTGAATGCCCAAATCATGAAGGCTTCCCCAGAGCAATTTCAGAAACAAGCTTTTTAGATATCTCCGTGCTTCATAACCCTAAACGTGATTTCATTGCACCACCAGGAATGCCGGTGGTGGACTCCCACACAGCTTC
This sequence comes from Ichthyophis bannanicus, assembly GCA_033557465.1. NCBI lineage: Eukaryota > Metazoa > Chordata > Amphibia > Gymnophiona > Ichthyophiidae > Ichthyophis > Ichthyophis bannanicus. Next base: position 639,928,841 of record CM066035.1, read on the forward strand.
AAGCTCCTTAGTGGGAAACATTGGTCTTGATGACTGTGTTATTGCTTACACAATAAGTGACTGTAGCACTTTTGCACAGGTCTCAAAAATGTTACTAGAAAATTCTGCAGATCTCAAATACAGCCTGATTGTCTGAATATTAGAATGAATTCAAGGGACTAGTTACTAAGAAGCATGAATGTTAACACACATTCTTTTAGCACAGGTCCATTGTTGTTCAATGGGACCTAGTTACTAAGAACACAAATTAACAGTGAATAGAACACGCATTAACATTAGCACACTTAGGGCCTGATTCCAAGACAGGTCCTGTGGGCCCTAAGTGTGCTAATGTTAATGTGTGTTCTAGTAACTGTTAATTTGTGTTCTTAGTAACTAGGTCCCATTGAACAATAATGGACCTGTGCAGCCCCGCAGGCCATCCTGCCCCTATTCCCCCTAGAGCAGCCGGACAGGACGTACAGAGCCAATTCAGGTCACCGCCCTGTATGTCCTGCCGGGTCAGAGATGACATGCTGATTATTCCACCTCGAAGGCCAGAGATCCCCCTCAGTGCCGGGTTTAGGGGGGTCCCATCACCAAATCCAGGCCCCGGCTGGCCAGCTGTGGGTCAGGTGGCGGGGAAGAGGGGGGTCTGATCTATTGGAGCCAGGGGCACCTGCAGGGAAGATGTTCCCTGCAGGCATGCAGGGGCACGCCAGGCAGTCCTCGGGCCCAATTCTCTATGCTGCAGAATGTTTTGTTCCCACAGTACAGAAATCGGGTCCTAATGGGCCTGCCCTGCTCCGGTCCGTCCAGACAGCCCAGACATGCTTCTTTGAGAATTGGGCTCTATGTAACTGGCCTCCTGAGCTCCGAAGTAGGTATGGGCATTATATATAACCGAATAGAAATGCAGCACAATTAGAATATAACCAGCTGGAGAACTGCGGGCAGAACCTTTCACAGAAAAGAGGTCTTCCGGTTCAGAGGTTTTGGGAGTATATGGTTTTGTTGAAGCCCTAGATTCGTAGGTTTGGCTGTAAATTCCCTTTATTATTTTACAGTTGCTTTACTAAATATGATGACCATACTACCCAGGACTGGTGCAAGTGCAAAGGTATTTGGCGCCCTAGGTGAACCACAGCCTTAGCCTCCCCTTAAGATTTTGACAATTAAACTCAATAATTATGGACATCCCAACACCATCCCTACCACAATAATCCAGACATAATTTTAAATATTAAACTGTGCTTTGCATGTCTGTGCATGTCAGCTCTCCCTGCAGATAAAAGGATGTCTGATGGTTTGTGTGGCTGTCAGGATCTATTGTTTTGCTTTCACTGCTGTGTTTTTCGATGCCCCGCAGATGCTGCCGCCCTATGTGACCGCTTAGTCTTGTTTTGTGGGTGGGCCAATGCTGGAACTACTAGACAACAAAGTTCCTTACAGTTTAAGCACTGAAGGGGACATTTTCTCTTGAACCTCCAAGTATTTCGTTAGAAGAAGTCACCTTTGCAGCCAGAGTAATATTTTCTCCCTTCCCAGAGGATTGAAACCTGAAAGACAGACTTGAACATAGGTCTACTGTGCACAATAAAACAATGGCTTGAGATGTTTAAATTTGTCATATCCAAGATTTTATTGTCAGTTTTTAATTTGTAATGTTATTAGTCTAGGCAAACACCATAATACATATGCAAGAGGACCTTGATAAATTAGAAGATTGGACATCCAAATGGCAGATTAAATTTAATGTGGACAAGTGCAAAGTTATGCACCTAGGAAAGAACTACCCAAACTACGGTTCCACAATGTAAGGTTCCACATTAGGAGCCACCACCACCCAGGAAAAGGATTTAGGCATCATTGTGGATAATACATTGAAACCCTCCGCCCAGTGTGCAGCAGGAGCAGTCAAGAAAGCAAATAGAATGCTAGGAATCATAAGGAAAGGAATGGAGAATAAAACCAAGGATATTATGATACCTCTGTATTGTTCCATAGTGCGACCAAACCTTGAATATTGTGTGCAATTCTGGTCACCATATCTTAAAAAGGATAGAGCATTATTAGAAAAGGTTCAGAGAAGAGCCCCCAAAATGGTAAAGGGGATGGAAGGATACCCCTATGAGGAAAGGCTTCAAAGTTTAGGGCTCTTTAACCTGGAAGAGAGACAGCTGACGGGAGATATGATAGAGGTCTATAAATTAATGAATGGAGTGGAACGGGTAAACGTACATCGATTGTTTACGCCATCAAAAAGTAGAAAAAGTAGGGGACATGCAATGAAGCCATAGTGTAACCCATTTAAGACTAATAAGAGAAAATATTTTTCACTCTATGCAAAACAAACTCTGGAATTTGTTACCAGAGGATGTGGTAAAAGCTGTTAGTGTAGTTTAAAAAAGGTTTGGACAAGTTCCTAGTGAAATGGTCCATAACCATTATTAAAAAAGGACCCAGGAAAGCCACTGCTTACCCTAAGACAAGTATTATGGAACCTTTGTGCCTTTTTGGGAAGCTGCCAGGTACTTGTGACATGGATTGGCCGCTGTTGGAAACAGAAAACTGGGATAGATGGACCTTGTTCTGACCCAGTATGCCATTTAAGAACATAAGGAGTGGAGGAGTGGCCTAGTGGTTGGGGCAAGTACTTCAGGCCAGAAGGTCAGGGGTTCAAATCCCACTAGAGGACAACAACCTTGGGCCGGAAGGACTGGGGTTTCTAGTCCCACAGGTGCTCCTTGTGGTCTTGGGCAAGCCACTTAACCCTCCATAGCCCATGTTCCCTGTAAAATAGTTATCTCCAAGTTATAATGCCCTGTTCAATGTAAACCACACTGATGCAGAATAGCACGGTATATAAGAGAATGTAAATAAGAACATAAGGTCTATCAAGCCCAGTATCCTTTTTCCAACAGTGGTCAATCTAGATCACAAGTACCTAGCAATTTCCTAAAAAAAGACACACAGGTTCCATAATGCTTGCAATGGGGCAAGCAAAGATAACCTGGGTCCTCTTTATGTTCTTATATTCAAAGGCTGTGATGGAAGCATGTCCAGGACAGAGCTTTGTACATAGACATCCCCAGTCGATCTTAGAACCCTTGGGGATGAATGCATTCACGTCCAAACTTAGACCCATTCCAGGCATGAACAGGCATCGGAAAAGTGCTCATTTCAGCAGTAAAACTTCTGAAGTGTTTAGAGAAGTTGGCATTTCACTATCCTCAGTATTCTTCACACTCACAATGATATGTTGTGTGTTTCTGAAGCTTATTGTGGCTTAGCACCGTCACTGCATGTATCATAGACATTCCCGGTACTGAATATTATGCTGGGGAAATCCATGTAGGTTTTTCACAGATGTCCATATCGGGCTCATCCACATTTGTGAAATCATGCCTGAACTTGGATGTGCTTGCGGTTTTTAGGGATGTTCTAGCTTGGACGACCCAAATTGCATTTGGATATCCTTTGTAAAATGTGCCATTATACGTTTGAAATAGCATATGTATCTACATAGATCAATACTGAGCCACCACAATTGGCTTTTTCTTTTTGAAAGGTTGGCCAGACGTCAATACATATGGGTTAGATTCTGACCTTTTTAGGGGGGTTATATGTCCAGGTTGAATGTATATCCCCGCTAAACACTAGGATGCCGATTCCACCCACAGAGCTCCTTGCAAGTACAGCAGAGATGTATGGGGGCAGGAGGGAGTGGGCCGAGGGAGGGGCAAGGGTGAGCCGGAGGCATGACTCCTACCCCAGACATATAGAGCCAATTCCAGGGTCAGCCCTGTTTGTCCAGGGTCGGCCATTTGGAAGGGGGGGGGACTTATTCCACCTTGGAGGACACCTACACACACTCTGGACAGGGAAAAGGAGATAAGGGGGTGCAGGAGGTTCCCCGCAGCCCAACCCTGCCACGGTAGGCTCAATCAGGGGTCAAGCAGCAGGGAAAAATATCATTTCAGGGACTGCTGGGGATCGTGGCTCCTACATGGAGCCGCAGTGCCATGGCAACAGGATGTCATGACACTGCGTCTCCATGCAGGAGCACGGCTGGGCTAGCTGGGTAAGTGGTTGGACATGTGGGTGCCCAGAATCAGGGCACGGCCGGCCCGTCCAGACTCGGTGCACCCGATTCTGATCCCGTGGGGACGTGTAGCCCCCGCGGGATCAGAATTGGGTGCAATTCCAGCCCATCTAGGTTCTGGTGTCTGGATGGGCCAGACGTGCCCAGATCTGAATTGGCCTCCACCTGAATATTCCGTGCTGCTATCCAAAATCAGTGGCTGGTGCTAAATACCTGGACAACACGTCAGCGGCGAAACGTATCTGAATAGTGGTAAAATTCAGCCTGCTGTTCGGAGAACTTTAAGATAGCAAAAAGGCCATCTTAAAGTTTGCTGGATAGTTATCCAGATAAAGAGCTGAACAGCATCGCTGTCTGACTAAGTTCCAGGACCAACCTAGTTATGCTCGTGCTCCGCCCCAGCACTATCCAGATAGGCCTGGGCAGTGGCACTTACCCGGATAGCAAGCGCTGATCTCCTGATAAGTACCACCGAATATTAAGCCAAGTGATTTTAGAAAAAGCGCTACCTTTAAGTATAGATGGTAGAAGGCAGGGTTTTGTCCATATGGAAAGAAGATATGTTCTCGGCCTTTATACCTCATCAATGTCACACATAGCTCCCATCCAATTTGTTTTTCAGAGAAAGGTTTGATGGGGAGATTTGCATATTTTTCCTTTTAAAAAATGCACCACAAACATGTACTATATATGTCATGGCTGTTTATAAAATTATAGCATGTGTGTGTCTATAACGACGCCTATATCTGTGTACTTCCCTGTGATGTCGCTCTTTTTTCGTATGGTTTTTTTATAAAAGAGCTCTTTTACCTGTTCACCAGTGGCATGGCGCCAAGCAGGCATAGCACTGAGGTTAGTAGTATTCATTAATCTACTTATTGTAGTACCAGAAAAAACGGTGACGAAGATGGTGGCACCTTATAAATGGAAAACATTTATCGAGGCATAAGCTGCTGAGGACAAGAGCCCACTTCATCAGATACATCATTTGTTTATATGTCTGTTTATTGAAGCTTACTATACTGTTTCTCGTACTCAAAACTAAAGCAGTTTGACATCTAAAAAATAAAAAAGAAATGAAAAGGAACTCCAAATCTGAAATTAGAACAGCTTAGAAAGAGGAAAAGAGAGAGGGAAGGAGATGAGAAAGGTACAGGGCTTCAGCCTGCCACAAAAGACAAACAGAGGTATTCTTATGGAAACTTTATGTAATGGCAGAAAGATCATTGCCTTACATCTATTCAGACAGAGAGAGAGAAAAGAAAAATAGCATCCTCATGAGAAGAAAATCTGGAGTTGAACTGGTGAATCAAGGCCCAGGAATTTGGCAATGCAAATAATTTAATGGTAGAAAAATTGCTTTATTGACTTAACTAAATAAATACTGCTTAACTTGATATATAATGAACTATTTTTGTGGTTGGTATATTCTGAAAACTTACAAAGTGGTGAAATATTGTTTTGCATTGCTAAAAAAAAAATGATGACAGAGTAGTGTATGTGTTTGGCTGTCATGTTGTATCAAGCAAGCCAACCTCATTCAAACTGCTAATTAATTACTGTTTTGTTTTCCACATCATAAGTGTCTGTTGCACTGATAAAATTCCATATTTAGGTTTACCAGCTATAAAATATGACAACAAAAGAGTATTTTGATTGCAGCTTGACACAACAGCTTCGATACGGTTCATGCACTTGCAAGCTAAATTTTTGTTGTAAGCATGTGGCTATTTATATGTACTCTGTATATACTGCTGGTCTACTACAGGGTTTTCCAGTTTGGTCCATATTCCTTTAGGCCAGAGATGTTCCTTCAGATTGAATAGAAGACAATGTCTGTAAAATCCCTGAAAATGTAACAGAGACAGTAAATTGACAGCCGTTCCAACTAAATTACAGCTAAAAAGACAAGGGAGGGCCCAAGGGACAACCAGACAAAAGAAGCTCTGGCTGACCAGCGCTCAGGTAAAATTGAATTGGAAATGTTCCCTTCCTGATTATCATAACAAAAGTTCCAGGGTTTAAAACAAACCATGTTTTTTTTTTAAATGAAAGAAGGAAACCCATCTCGTGATGAGCCTATAGTGTACTATAAATATCTGAAAATATGTGGCCAGAAAAAGTCTGAAACAGATATTGGGAATGCATCAAACAAATGGTTTTTAAATTAGACCATTAACTTGATGGTTTACCTTTAAATTACTGAGTCCAAACAAATGCAATGCTTCTTTGCACAGTGCTTTAGTATGACTATATTGAAAACGTGGCTGAGGCTAAGTTGTCTGGTGCCCCCGAAAGTGACAAAAATAAAAAGCACCAAATAAAAATAAAACTAAAAAAGTACATTTTGGAAAAACCCTATGCGACACATTTACTAAGGTGAGATATATTTTTGCACTTATTGGGTTTTCTGCCTTACAATTAATATGCATTAAGTGCAAAAGTCATGCGCAAACCGTACGGGCTGTGGTCTCATGTTCCCGGCAATTATGACATAGAAAAGTTCCCTATCGTGCGGCAGCAGCATCTACAATTAATGTAAATGCACTTACCACCACCTATTAAGGTGATGTTCAGTGCACCCACACTAATAGCAACACTGACAGTGTGTGACTGTGATACGTACCCCTGCGCTAACCACAATGTGCTCTCCATGCTTACTCTCCACTCCTTACCTACCCACAGGGCCAGATTTACCTATACGCCAACTACGCCATGGCGTAGGGCCCACAGCTGGCAAGGGCCCACAAAAATTGAACAAATTGTTAGCTTTTTTTAAATTAAATTTAAAAAAAAAACTGCTGGCTGCTGCCGCGGCAGCATGGACTGTCCCGCGGGGCCCTCTCTGCTGCCGCGGCAGCATGGACTATCCCGCGGGGCCCCCTCTGCCCGGCTGAGCCCCTCCGTGCCGGCTTTGAGAGGCGCAAAGGGAGAGTGTCTCCCTCGCATCTCTGTTAAGCCCGCAGGGGCAGATGGGAAATTTCCCATCAGCCCCTGCGGGCTTAACAGAGACACGAGGGAGACACTCTCCCTTCGTGCCTCTCAAAGCCGGCATGGAGGGGCTCAGCCGGGCAGAGGGGGCCCTGCGGGACAGTCCATGCTGCTGCGGCGGCAGCAGCAGCGGCCAGCGTTTTATTTTTTTTTTATTAAAGTTTACTTGAGCCGATGGGGGGGGCTGGGACTGGAAATGGGCTGGGGGGGTTAAGACTGGAGTTGGGCTGACACGAAGAAACCAGAAGAAAGTGGCTGGAGCAATTGCAGCTGAAAAAAAATGCACAAAAGGTAGAAAAATATCTCTTTATTTTGAATGTATTAATTGGAATATGTCAGCTCTGGTAAATGTGCATCATTAACGTCTGCACTTTGTTTAGTACAAGAGCAATTTAATGTATAGTTTTATTTCTACAGTGTTGTACATTCCAAGTTTGGCTTTTGGGATTCCCAGTTTAATTATGACGTCAGGGCCAACAGCGCGCAGCTGATCCGGCGTGCTCGTTTTTATCTTTTCTGGGGGCCCACAATTTTTGTTGGCATAGGGCCTCACTCAAGGTAAATCCGGCCCTGCCTACCCATGCTCTAAAACATGCATTGACTGCTTAGTGCACTTTAGTGAAAAGATCCCCATGTTCTTATTTAGTCTCATATTTATAGCACAGGCTTGAATAATTTCATTTTTTTTCTTAGCAAAGGAATAGATTTCTCTGTCTGAGATATTACCAAAATGGTCAGTTCTCTATTACACACAAAATTAATCTACCTGAAGTAGCAATGGGGTTCTATAGATGGATGAGAAAAAAAAATTATTTAGATGATTTTAGCAGTACATTAACAACTAGAGAACTAATACATATTTATGAAAAAGGCAATTTTGGTCATATCAGTATTTTTTTCCAATGTTGTTAAAACTAAGCTAAATTTAAAAAAAATATATATATAGGGGTGAAATTCTGAACTGCATTCCAAAGAATATGCAAATAGCCTTTCAACAGGCTGGTCCATGTTTATTAAAACCAATACATTGTCCAAAATATCATTATGAATATCTTTTCTCTGTTGAAGTTTACCTAATTAAGGAGTCCTTTTGCTGGTATTCAAAAAACTGTTTCTTGGTTGGTGAATACACAGTCACACAAATATAAATTCTTCAATTTTCAATTTCCTGTTTCTCACTCTCTGTCACAAAGTGGGCAGAGTCTCATATTAACCTACAAAATGAAAATGAACTCTGAAATGGATTTTTTTTTTTTTTACTTCGAGCTCATCTGTGCCCCACATCACATTTTCTGGGTTTTAGCATCTATACTATAGGAGCCAGAGTGGGAAGGAATTACCAAGTTGTTAGCTGAAAGGCAAACATGTAAATGTTGCAAATTGTATCCAGGCTATTAATTGGCTTCACTTCTGCCCTGTTCACATCATTTCCCTTCCCTTCCTTCCCCCTCAGTTTGAAACCAAACCCATAGCCCTCCATGTCCCCATCCCAAAAAATGAACACAAAAAAAAAAAAATGGAATCCACTTCCAACCCTGACATAAGTCAGAATTTCAATAACATACCCCCTGGACTTAAATAAATCCTTTTAGTCCATAAAGATTCCACATAACACGCATGCACATGGTTCTGCTGTGCTAATGTGACTGCCTTCTGGTATTTTATAGAAGGTCTATCATCCTTTGTTGATTCTTCCCATGGTGCTGGAAATAGGGAGATGAGCAAGGCAGGCTCTTTTCCTTCAGATAGATACAAGCAGGCACCCTGAATCAGACAATTGCCCAACATACTTGAAGAGCAAAGCTAAACAATGAAAGGCTTCAGCCATCACACTTTGCAATTAAGCAATGGCAGCTTCTTTGCAGTTGCTGAAACAGCGTGGCTTGCTAGAAACAGACTGTAGGTAAAAACTAGACCTTTGGGTGTTGCGACATCTCCTACCACTACCGCGTGGCTCTTTACTTCCATGGTAGAAATATCATTTACCATTAACAGCAGTATACAAAGAAAACCCCGGCTTATTTCTATCATGGAAACAGTGTGCTGCAAAATATATACATATTTATCATTAGATCGGTACAGTAGGAAATCATGGTAGGTCACTGTGCTAATTAATCCCATGTTCTTTCTAGTTGCCATAACAATGCTCATTCGTGGACAGAGTTTGGCCAAAAAGGAGCTATCGCTATCTGTAAATGAACGATATCATTATTTTGGAAAATGAAAAGTTTAAGCCTGAAAAATGTACCGTCCCATGGAGATCTCAGTGGAGGAACTTGTATGTGCAGGTGTTTAATGTGATAAGGTATGTTTCCATTTATCTGTGTACTTGCAGACAAATATTAACATAGTCATGAATTAAGCTTTTAATCCCTTTTCTTATAAATGGAATATCTTTATTTGAACAAACATCAACAATGCACTTTATTGTCTTCCAAACTGTTCATTACTATTCCCTACAGTATACCGTAACATGATATGCCATAATACATGGGCTAATATAACGGCAAGCATCTGCTGCAATATTCCACAGTACATTTCATTATTTTCTTATGTTTGTAGATGGAAGCTGTTTGACAAAAGCACTTGTATGCGGGGCAGTATAGAAGTTTTATGCCACTACAGGACAGAAACCTATGCCTTGCGTTAAACAGCATTTCGGGTTTCATGGGCAGGCGCATGTTTTTTAAGACTCTAGTTTATATTTAAAGAGCTTTGTCTACAGCACAGTTTATGAACCGAAAGGGAAGGTGGCTCAGAATGCATTTCCCCAGCGTGGACTGTACTCCCACTGCAGGAGCATAGGGGTCTCTTGGTGGTCTGATTTTTGCCATGAGATGTTTGAATCAGTCTTTTCATCATCAGGACCATTAGTGTTATACAAATAGCAGAGGTGGGAGGAAAACAAAGGCTAATTAATATTATATTATGGCGCTATATTTCCCTGCATTATCAAGTAGCATACGATCTTAAAAAATAAAAAGACAAAGAAATCCATTTCTTTGTAACTGTACGTGCATAGAAAACACCCTCTTCCCCCTCCGATTCTCCATGAAAATGATGAAAGAAGGAAAGAAAAACAAATCATGAACGAAGAATGTATTTTGTTTCATTTTACAACATATTACAGCTGCCAGTCATTCAGCCTGACAGCTGACAGTAAGGAGAAGGGCGCCAACTTACTCGGTGACCTTCTCATAAATAGGACAGATGGCTTCAAGAAATTGCAGAGTATACAGAGAGCACAATGAATGCTAAAAAGGAGGTGGGTATTCAGCACCAAGGACAGCAGTGGTAACCAAGAAGTTGATTTGTCTAGATCAGTGGTTCTTAAACCTGTCCTCAGGGACCCCCAGCTAGACAGGCTTTCAGGATATCTACAATGAATAAGCGCAAGATAGATTAATATGTAATGGAAGCACAATACCACCCTGAATTGTTGCCATTTCTGCCCCAATGCAAACAGGATGTTTCTATTGGAGGGAGCAGAAGTAGGAAAGGTACACCGTGCTGCGGTTATGGTAAGCACTGTCTCGCTGTTAAAAGTAATTGCCACCGCAGCAGGTCCCAGAGAGAGGCGGCAGTAGCAGCAACAGGCTGCCCTCTGACCACTGGCACTCTAGACAACCTTCTTGTTCACCTAATTGTAGCACCAGTCCCGGGTATGCCCATACCTCCCTTCTTCTGCTCCAACTGGTTAGAAGCGAGCACACAGATAGGAAACGTACCTTCTTTCACTAAACGTTCATCCTTTTTTCAGTAATTGTGCTTCCTGTACAAAACACACAGAGGCATTTAGCCTTTGGGCCTACTTGAACAACAGGTTCATGCTTAAAGGGTGAATTAAGCAACCTGACATTGAGAGAGACAACTTTAAACTATCCATCCATTCCGGCATTCCAATCCAGCCTCCACTTCTGCCACCCTTCTGGCATTTATGCTCAGATAGTTCAGAATCCCCTTACCTTTCCTCTCGCCCATCCAGTCTCCTTCTAGCTGCCCATCACCCCTTTCCTCTATCCATCCTCCTTCCACCACATCAACCACACCAACATGCCCCACACCCATCTTCCCCTCCCAATCCAAATGATCCACCCGCCACCCTCCTCCTGGGAGGCAACCTCCAGAGGCAAGAAAATGACTCCACCCAAGGTGCCCCATCATTCGCCTTACTTCCAACCATGAAACACCTATTCCTGCAATTCCCTTCAACCTGTTCTGCTACCATTCATTCCAGTCATCTGCACCCCCCCCCCAAACTACTCACACCTCCAGCAACAAACATACATCCCAACAGCCAAACCATAAGAACATAAGATATGCCATATTGGGTCAGACCAAGGTCCATCAAACCCAATATCCTGTTTCCAACAGTGGCCAATCTAGGTCACAAATACCTAGCAGTTTCCCCAAAAGCCTAGCAGTTTCCCCAAAAGATACAGGTTCCACAATGTGTGTATTGGGGCAAGCAGTTGATTTCCCGGGTCTTCTTTAATAATGGTTTATGGACCTTTCCTCCAGGAACTTGTCCAAACCTTTTTTTAAACACGGCTACGCTAATAGATTTTACTACATCCTCCGGTAACGAATTCCAGAGTTTGATCACATGTTGAATGAAAGAAATATGATGTTTTCTTATTAGTCTTAAATAGGTCACACTGTAGCTTCATTGCAGGTTCCCTAGTGTTTCTATATTTTTATGACGTAAAACAATCTACCTACATTTACCCGTTCCACTCCATTCATTAATTTATAGACCTCTATCATATCTCCCCTCAGCCGTCTCTTTTCCAGGTTGAAGAGCCCTAACCTTTTTAACCTCTCTTCGTAGGTGCATACTTCCATCTCCTTTACCATTTTGGTGGCTCTCCTCTGTAAGGTTTTTAATAACACTGTATCCTTTTTAAGATACGGCAACCAGAACTGCATACAATATTCAAGGTGCGGTCGCACCATGGAACGATAGAGAGGCATTATAATATCCTTTGTTTTATTCTCTGTTCCTTTCCTTATGATTGCTAGTATTCTAATTTGCTTTCTTGGCTGCTGCTGCACACCGGGTGGAGGGTTTCAATGTGTTATCCACGATGACACCTAAATCTTTTTCCTGGGTGGTGGTTCCTAATGTGAAACCTTGCATCATGTAAGCTTAGTTCTGGTTGTTCTTTCCTAGGTGCATAACTTTTCACTTCTCCACATTAAATTTCATCTGCCATTTGAATGCCCAGTCTTCCAATATATCACAATCCTCTTGCAATCTTTCACAATCCTCATGGGTTTTAACAACTTTGAATAATTTTGTGTCATCTGCAAATTTGATTACCTCACTCATTATTCCCATTTTCAGGTCATTTATGAATACGTTAAAAAGCAGCGGACCCAGCATAGATCACGAGGGTACTCCATTATTCACCTTTCACCATTGGGAAAATTGGCCATTTAGCCCTACCCTCTGCTTTCTATCATAATTCACCCCCACTCAGACCCTCTCATTCCATTCATCCCTTTTCCAAGGTCCACACAGTCACACATACACCATCCTCGAAATGCAAATACTTCACAAAGGAGTCCCTTTTAGGTGTCAATTTCAATGTCCATCCACAACTTGTTCCTGAAGTTCTGCTGACTGTCTATTCAGGCGTCCCCTGTCACTTGCAGCTTGCTGCCACTTCAGAGTCTCACAGTACAAAATTAGATGTGGTCTTGCCACCTCTAGCCCTAGATCTCTCTAGCTTCTTCTTTACTCTGCAGTCGATAAGTCTCGCCCTTGTAGGTGAAGTTAAGTGCAAACAGGTGCAACCATCTATATCTAACTTTTTTATTCCAAAGCTTAGCCAATAAGGGTTTTAAACTTCTTCTCCTTTGTAATATAGTGGGGGCAAGGTCCTGGTTTACTTCAATCTGACAACCATCCCACTTAAGTTTAAATCAGTTTATTGAAACAACCAGATAATATCATCTCAAATCAAGCCAGTGTGTGGGAACACTGACATTAACTAGCTAAAAGCAGATTATATTTTCTGTTTTCACCCCTCCCAAAGGGGATACTTTTGTCAAGCTGTTTGGGCAATCTGCTCTCAAATCTTGAAAATACTAAAAGCTCATTATAATATCCTTTGGTAAGTTAGATTACCGCGTGCCTTGTCAGTCTGAGCATGGGGGTTCCTCTGCTATGTCAGCAGTGTCTCCGTCACTCAACAACTGAGAACAGATCGTCCGTACCACCTCTGCGCAATTACTATATTCAGGCTGCTTAGGCACTCTGCAGAAACTCAGATTGCATCGCCACCTTCAGTTTTCTAAATCCTCAGTTTTTTCTCTCGTCATTTCCTGGGCCTGCTGTACCACAGCAAGCTGCTTCCCTGCTTTTCCTAATGCCTGTGCGCCTGCGTGGGCTTCTCCCTCCTCCTCTCTGCTACCCAGGGACGCTAAGTCTGCACAGAGGTCTGCTTCCAATGCAGCAATCTCATTCCTCACCATATCAATGTGTTTTTTGTTTTTTTAAGATCTGGAACCAGCCTTTATTTTTAGGATAGGTCTTTCGCTCCACAGACTCACCAAACATCTCTTCTTCGCTCGACTCCATGTGGAGAAGGGAGCACCTCGCAGCCGCTGCCATGACCATTTTTGTGCTCACCTGCGGGTCCACAGCAGACCCTGTGTAAGAGAAGTCCTGAAGGTCAATCACTTCTTTTTAGAGGTCATTCATGGCCTAAAGTAAATAGTGCAGCATGCTGCACTGAAAATGTGAGTTCAAGTGAGGGCTAAATAGCTATAATTCTAGAGGGAGACTCAGACTCCCGGGCTCAAGTGACCATTCAGTCCCATGATGTCATTTCCTAACCCATAAGATAAAATATTAACTAATGCAGTGTTTAAATGTCTCAGAATGTCGGCACCCTGATCTCTAATGGTCCAATAAAACCTATACTTGATCTAATGTGACCTTTTGATGGGCACAGACTTGCTTGACTGGCACCCACAATTTGTCAATTTTCTGCAGGGGCAAATGGGATTCCATTCACACTGAATCCAACTCAATGCTAAAAAACATAAGTGGCATGCAGGGACCCATGAGCTTCATCCTGGTTAAGGATATCCCAAAAACATCGGCTAAACTCTGAAATATTTTGACAAGCCTTGTACACTTACTAAATCTTGCTGGGTCCACATTAAGATAATGTACAATGAAGTCAAATGCAGCCACTTGCTCCATCACCCAATGAAAAAAATACAACAAATGCTTTAGAACAAGCACAAGCCACTGAGCAGCCCATTGGCATGTGCCTGTAAACATAATACTTCCCTTCAAACTTAAGATCAAAAAGATGAAAGGAATCTCAGTGGATGAGCAGTAACCAGAATGCAAATGGCACATCAGCTTCTGCTATCAATGGTCCAGGGCCTGAGCATCACAGAGGGTGCACAGAAGAGTAAAAAGAAGCATTCTGAACCACAGAGCTGGGTTAATAAGGGAATGAACACTGTTCCCCGCAAGATATGATAAATGAATTAAACAAAATTTTCCTGCGTCTTTCTTCAGACTAATGCCCAAAGAGGAAAGTATTGAAATCGGAAGTCAATGGGCCATCAAAGGGGCCTGATGATTTTCCCCAAATCCAGTTCTTTCTGCAATTTCACAGCCACCATTCCCCTCAAAGACCAGAACAATGGGGAATTCCTATCCCTGTGCCTTAATCCTGATGCCTCAAAAGGAATCCCGAAACAAAACAAAGTTTTCATATAAAAACTGGGCACCACTCAATCTGGGTAACCAGGAAGTCAGGCTGCCAAGACTTGCAAGCTAATTGGTGAATGAGCTTTGAGAAGAGAGACCCGCTGAAAGATGTCCTAGTAAGAGTCAAATTGGCCAAACTCTACCTCACTTCACTCCCACCGAGGTACAGTGAACGGCAGCATGAGATTCCTACACAAACTGATGAAAAATGGCACAATGGGCACTCACATTACTCAGTATTGAATTGAAAACATGAATTACTCTGCCCCCAAACTAAGGACCGGTTTGCCCTCCTGAAACAATGCCAGGACCCACTGGAAGAGGTTGAACCATGCAACCATCTCCCACCACTTGCACTCCAAGGTTAGGTAGAAAACTGCAACCACCTATAGTCAAAGACATCTGTTGTGGAAAGGGCATTCAATGTGCTCTATATCTGGTCTTATCTTAGCCAACCAAATGTCAACATTGTGAAAGCCCAAGCATCAAATTTATCTTTGGCCAAACTCTTTCAAAATTGTTCTTCATAATTTAGCAAAGCTCAACCCCCATAAGTAAGCTGAGCTCTCATATGATACTTAATCTAGGGAAATCTATAGGATATGTCTAAAATTATATAAACAAAAGATTAGGGAGGCTAAAAAATAATTATTTTTCTCAGATGATCTGTTAGTCTTTAAATAAGCTGAGAGATGGGGTTTTTTTCCATTGTATAATCAATGAAGGATTTGGAGAGAAATCGCCAAGGGCAGGCAATTGAAGGAGTAAAAGAAGATTGATGTAAGGTGGATGAATTATCAAATTTCTTACAAGAGAAATTACAGGATTCAATGACTTAGCAAACAGCTGTGGCAGACTTTCAGATAATTGGTCAAGGGGTTGCATCAGGGCAGATGTTGTTAAATAACAGAAAAAAAACATACAACCTATGGAGGCTGAGGGTTGGTTTCAAATTAGATCATATCTGTCCTCATTTAATTTGGTGCCTTTGGAAAATATTTCATACGTTTTGGTAAAGCTCCAGCCTAGTGGCTCTCCAATTGATATAGTACCAGCTTGGGTCATATGAATTGCTCAAGCAGCTTTCTTTTATTCTACATAGTAAATGCATCCTTAACTGAAAGGGTCTTTGCATGTATGCTAAATAAAGAAATTGTGTTATGCAAGGTGAAACACAAGTTTACAGATTCTGATGCTTTGCAGGCTGTAGGCTGATCTCTCACTTTCCTTTGGTAGGGATGTTATTCGAAAAAGTAGTAGCACAGCAATTAGTAGATCATTTAGAGGCAAATTGTATTCTAACTTCTAATCAGCCCAGTTCCTGGACTATACTTAGTACCGAGTTGATTCTTTATTGAATGATTTTCACAGAAGTCTGGATTGTGGCTTGGACTGTTATGATGGATCTTTCTGCAGCCTTTGAACCTATGAATCATGAAATTAGAATATCACAGTTGAGATTGTATGGTGTCAAGGGCAGTGTACTACCATGGTTTTCAACTTTTTTGCAAGATAGCTTTTCCTCAACTACGTAACTTGCTGTTTCCTATGTCTAAACCTTGGACCTTGAAAACTGGAGATCCTCCTTGATTTATTCCAATATTGTTTAATATTTATTTATTTATTTATTTGGCCAGTTTTGTATACCACCTTTTCCTTCAATCAAAGTGGTTAGGAATGTAACGAGGGATGAACATTTAACAGAGGTGTCACGACATGCATACATTTCTGGGGGGTGTGCCCCAGATCTGAAGTGATGGTGCATGGTGGCTGAGTCAGCAAAGCTGCGTGGGTTATGAGTTAAGGTCTTTGTTCAAATGAGACCCTGAACAGGTGGGTTTTGAGGGATTTTTGGAAGTCCTTGAGGTCCTTTTGTGCTCTTAGTTCCTCAGGGAGGGAGTTCCATAGGTCTGGCGCCGAGAGTGAGATTGCTCTTTTGGAGGTTGATTGCTTTGTTTTGTGGTATCTGGCTGGGGTGAGGAGTCTATTGCTTCCTTGAGTTCGTCTGAGTCTGCTGCTAGTGTCTCTGGTTAATATGCTTTGTAGAATTTCTGTCGAGCATTGATGTATGATCCTGAAGATGATTAGCATTGTTTTGAATTTTGCCCGTGCCATTATGGGTAACCAGTGCAGCTGTTGGAGTATTGGTGTTAGGTGCTTGTATTTAGGTGTGCCTGTGATTATGCGCACTGCGGTGTTTTGGACCAGTTGTAGTGGGTGTACCGCGTGTTTGGGTAAGCCTTGATATAATGAGTTTCCGTAGTCCAATATGGGGGTGATGACTGCCTGGCATACTGTGCAGAAATGTTCTTGGCTGAGGATTGGCTTGAGTTGTCTGACGATCTTTAGACGGTGGTATGCTTTTGCTGCAGTCTTTGTTATGTGGGATTGGAGATTCAGGTTTTTGTCTATGGTGACGCCAAGATACTTTACTTTATCCTTTGTTGCGATTGACCTGTGTAGGATGTTGATTGCTTGGGGTGGTTTGAATGTTGTGCTTCTGGAAACGAACATTGCTTCAGTCTTGTCAAAGTTTATCTTGAGATTATTGTTGACACATATGATATATGTATGTGTCCTCTAGCCAAGTTTATTATTGTACTTTTGGTTATGACTATGCAGCTGTAATTGAAAATTTCAGTGCTTATCTTACAAGTGTAGAAGATTATGGGTTATGAATTTTTATGGATGAGAAGACTGAGCATTATTATGCCCAGCGATAGAACTGGGAAGAGCCCTAAAGTGGAAGTAAAAACAGGCGTATAGTTGCACTCTCATTTAACAATGTACAAATTAGTAACGTGAGGTCATGTTTTTGTCACATATGGAATCTTAAACCATCTTAAACCATCTTAGAGTGAGAATGTTCTTTATACAGTAGTCCATGTTGCATTGATTTTTACTATTTTGGACTACTGTAATTCCTTGTATGTAGGTTTGCCTCAGAGGAAACTTTATAGGATTCAGATTGGTACAGTATACAGCTGTTTGAATTATTACTAGCGTTAATAGAAATTAATATACTATGCCTGTAGTTAAAGCTTTTCATTGGCTTCTTTTGGAGAAATGACTACATTTTAAAGTAATAGTGCCGCTGAATATCCGTGGATGCCACCACTACATACTCTGATGCTCACCGGTTAGCATCGGGGCATACCTGGGGCATTCCAAGGTGGCATCAATTGCTGATCAGGCAACAGTGATATTGATCCGCTGCTCAGTTACTGATATGCAATGAAAGGAAACCCTGGCCTAACTTTCACCATGGAAGCTAGCTGGGCAGTGACTGAATATCGACGCTGCCCGAGTAGCTTTGCGGCAATCCAAGCAGCCTAGATATTCAATGCTGGAGACCAGATACGGTCCCGGCATTATCCGCGTTTTAAGTTCAGCGGCAGTGGCTAGCAACTTTAGCAGCACTGGCTAGCGACTTTAGCAGCACTAGCCACCAGTGCTGAATATCGGGCTCATGGTAACTGCAAAAGCTCTGCATTATTTATTGGAGTATTCCCAAAATCCTTATGGGATCAAGCATATTTTAAAGTGGCAGAGATTTTGTAATTATATGAATAAAAGTTGAGCATTTTTCACATTATGGTAAGCATGGTTCATTTAAGGCACTGCAAAAAGCGCTAGGGCTTCTTATCTCAACAGAATTATGACATCAAATATTTACTTGTGATAATGAATTAACTAACAAGTCCTAATAGCTATGATGGATTTGGAAGTCAGAGCTTCGTAGTTTTTAATGGCCATAAAATTATGTTTGTGTGGAAAAGAACAAAGTTGTCTTTCATTCAGTGCAAAATTATTTTAGTTTGTATTACAATGAACAATAAATTAGTTTCTGCACTTTACAGTTTTATTTTTACTAATTGTTGGGTTTTTTTGCTTTTGTTTGTATTCTAGCTATTGTTTACATTTTTATATGCATTTCATACTCATTTATTTTGTGTGGATCATAAATGTTCTGTTTTATAATTTATTTGTAATTCACAATAGTGTCTTCTGATAATTGGCAGATGCAAAAGGGCCCTTTTACTAAACTGCACTGAACAATTAACGTGCGTTTTTTATGCACAGTAACTGCATGGTGGGAGCTGAATGGGCAGGCTAGGGGTGGAGAGTGGGCATGAAGAGCACAATGCATTTGGTGCTGTTAGCATGGATGGATCTAACACTACCTCAATAGTAGGAAGTTAGTGCACCTGCTGTACTTACATTGTGTATTAGGGGCTGGTCATGCCCCTGACGGTTACCGTGGATGCTTTGCTCTTAATGCACATTAGTTTCTGTGCTAAACGTGCATTAGGTGCAAATAGAGATGCCAACTTTTTGAAGAGAAAAATCCACCACGTCATGCCTGTGCCCCGCCCCTTGCCCCACTCTCCAAAATAACTGCTGTGATGGCAGCAGTGCAAGCTTCAACACCAACTGGCCACATTCGGGTGGGGAGTCCAATGCCACCTCACCACCACCTCCACCCCCCCCCCCCAACTGAATCACAGCTCTCCCCTCAATCCTCCAACACACACATGCTCCCCCATACTATATTAAATGAAAAACAATATTCTGTATTCACAGAACCCCTCCCCCAGCACCTACTTCAAAACAGAGTGCAGAGCAGAGCTAGGACATTTCCCCCTTAGTATCATCTGAGTAACAGCAACATAAACCCTCTCAATGCCAGGCATATCGTGAAGTAATACATAATTCTACCAAAACGTCACTCAGGACATAGAGAAAATCTATTATGCCAACACTAACTTCCAAACCTCACACATCAAGATTTTTACCTAGGAAAAGGTAGGACATTAAATACTGCAGTGAGACCTAGATCATCAATACACCTACTGAGAAAACTGAACAAGTTTGCCTCGCATTCCTACCCATCTGTAAATGACTGGGCTGATCTGGCTGGCTAGTATTGGAGGCTCGGGTAACCCACACTCATTTCCCACAGTCTCACTCCGTGTTTGCACAGCAGGGCAAAACAGCAATGGGCGATTGTTGATATCAATGTCAGCTTGGTCACACCTCTGGCTGGCTGACAGGCACGGTTGTGACCAATGACATGCAGTGACATTTACAATAGGATATTCAGTAAATGTGCCGAAAAAAAGGGGCTTGGCAGCCCCCACACCACACTGCCACTCCAACAAAAACAACAACCATACGCCTTCGCAATCTTCTTTTCCCCTGCACACTGTATCCAACAGCTTCCTTCTCTCATACCCCTTGCTCGTCTCTCTACTTTTGTCTCCTCTCCCTTCACCCCATATTCTGCTCTCCCTTATCCCGCTGTCCCCTTACCTCCTTTCTCTTACACCCACCATCTCTACCCCCTACTACTTTCTCTTCCTCTCCTTTTGCCATATCCATTCTCTTCCTGACTGCACTTCATATTCCCCTCTGTCCCATCCCTTCGCTCTTCCCTTCATGTGCCCCAAACTCCTTTCTTTCTGCCCACCAACTGTAACTTTTTTTTTAAACTAAGATGAAGATGTGTAACTACCACAGGATCACCTTCCACCAGACTTGACCACTCATCTACTTTTGGCCAACTCACCACCTCTCTCAAACCTGCGAGTTCACTCCCTCAGATTCATCCCCTCATTCTCAAACTTTCCAAGCTCATTCTGTCATTCAGAGTGGGTGAGGGTGGGATCTATGGGTAAAGGGGTGGCTGGAGGTGGGAGCTGTGGAAACAGGGATTGGAGGGTGTCTGAAAGTGTAGTATTGTGGTCTTCCTGTGCATGTACGTGAATGAATGCAAGGTTGTGTATGCGTGTGTTACTGAGTGGATTTGCAGAGAATGGGGATATGACTGCGGGGGCTGTATGTGTGTGACTGGGTGCTGTGCATTTATGAGTGTGTGGGGGATGTCTAAGTGTGCAGATGGGATCAGTGCATGATTGTACTGTGTGTCTGAAGGAATGAGGATAAGTGTGTGGATTTTGTGTGAGAATGATTGCATAAGAAGTGAGTGAGAGGGTGTTGTGTGTTTGACAGTATGTGATAGCTGAGTCACCCATTTTTCTCCCTCTTTCTTAGCATCTTCCCTCCACTCTTCTAAGAACATAAGATATGCCATACTGGGTCAGACCAAGACCCATAAAGAACCAGTATCCTGTTTCCAACAGTGGCCAATCCAGGTCACAAGAAACTAGAAGTTTCCACAAAAGACACAGGTTTCACAATGTTTTTATTGGGTCAAACATTGATATCCTGGGTCCCTTTTTAATAAAGGTTTATGGACCTTTCCTCCAGGAACTTGTCCAAACCTTTTTTAAACCCAGCTACACAAACAGCTTTTACTACATCATCCGGTAACAAATTCCAGAGTTTGATTACACGTTGAGTGAAAAAATATTTTCTCTTATTAGTCCTAAAAAGGTTACCACATAGCTTCATTGTATGTCCCCTAATCTTTCTATATTCTGATGACGTAAACAATCGATTTACGTTTACCCATTCCACTCCATTCATTAATTTATAGACTTCTATCATATCTCCCCTCAGCCGTCTCTTTTGCAGGTGAAAGAGCCCTAACCTTTTTAGCCTTTCTTCATAGGGGTATCCTTCCATCCCCTTTACCATTTTGGTGGCTCTTCTCTGAACCTTTTCTAATAATGCTATATCCTTTTTAAGATACGGCGACCAGAACTGCACACAATATTCAAGGTGCGGTCTCACCATGGAACGATAGAGAGGCATTATAATATCCTTTGTTTTATTTTCCATTCCTTTCCTTATGATACCTAGCATTCTATTTGCTCTCTTAGCCACTGCTGCACACTGCGCAGAGGGCTTTAAAATGTTATCCACGATGACGCCTAAATCTTTTTCCTGGGTGGTGGTTCCTAATGTGGAACCTTGCATCGTATAACCATAGTTTGGGTTTTTCTTTCTTAGGTGCATAACTTTGCACTTGTCCACATTAAATTTCATCTGCCATTTGGATGTCTAGTCTTCCAATTTATCAAGATCCTCTTGCAATTTTCCACAATCCTCATGGGTTTTAACAACTTTAAATAATTTTGTGTCATCTGCAAATTTGATAACCTCATTCGTTATTCCCATTACAAGGTCATTTATGAATATGTTAAAAAGTAGCGGACCCAGCACAGATCCCTGGGGTGTTCCACTATTCACCTTTCTCCATTGGGAAAAATTGGCCATTTAGTCCTACCCTCTGCTTTCTATCTTTTAACCAGTTCCTGATCCACAATAGTACACTGCATCCTATCCCATGACTTTTAGTTTTGCCAAAAGTCTCATGAGGGACCTTGTCAAAGGCTTTCTGAAAGTCCAGATACACTATATCAACCGACTCACCTTTGTCTACCTGTTTATTTACACCTTCAAAAAAACATAACAGATTGGTAAGACAAGATCTTCCTTGCCTAAAGCCATGTTGGCTGTCTCCCATTAAGCCATGACTATTTACATCTTTAGTAATTTTGTTCTTTATGATAGTTTCTACCATTTTCTCGCTACCGACTTTAGGCTCACTGGTCTGTAGTTTCCCGGATCACCCCTGGAACCCTTTTTAAAAGTTGGTATTACATTGGCCATCCTCCACTCTTCAGGTTTTACAGATGATTTTAATGATAATTCACAGATTACTAATAGCAGGTCTGCAATCTCATATTTCAGTTCTTTCAACACCCTTGGATGTATACCATCCGGTCCAGGTGTTCTGCTGCTCTTCAGTTTATCAGATAGTTGTAATACATCTTCCTCATGTATCGATATTTCTTCTATTCTTCCGCAGTATCACTTTTAAATACCACTTCAGTCATGAGAAACATCCCTACATCTCCCACAGTAAATACTGAAGCAAAGAATTCATTCAGTCACTCCGCTATGGCTTTGTCCCCTCTTAGTGCCCCTTTTACCCCTCTATCATCTAATGATCCAACTGACTCTCTCACAGGTTTTTTGCTACGAATATATTTGAAAAAGTCTTTGTTATGTGTTTTTGTTTCCACAGCAAGCTTCTTCTCAAATTCTCCCTTTGTCTGCCTTATCAATGCCCTGCATTTAACTTGCCAGTGCTTGTGCTGTTTCCAGTTTTCATCATTTGGCTCTTTTTTCCATTTCCTGAAAGATGCTTTTTTGGCAACAGCCTCTCTGACCTCACCTTTAAACCATGCTGGCAGTTTTTGGACTTCCTTCCACTTTTCTTAAAGCATGGAATACAGCTGGTCTGGGCTTTCAAGATAATATTTTTAAACAACACCCAAGCTTAATGTAAGTCTTTAATCTTTGCAACTGCTCCTTTTAGTTTTTTCTTAAGTATTTTCCTCATTTTATCATAGGGGTATGTTTACTAAATCGGGTTATTGCAGTTCGCATTAGGATCCGCGTTAATAAGACAAACCCCCAAATAAGGAGATGGGCGGGACAGCGGAACACCTACTGCGTGTTACTAAACTAACGAGCGTTACATGGTGCGTTAGCGGGTCACCGCGCGTTAAGCATAATAAGCCACTCCGACATACATGATCAATACAGAGCTGTAGCACAATGGTTACTGCAGTGACTGCTGATACGGCCAGCATGGGTTCGAGTCCCCAGGGTGCCAGTTGCAGAAGGCTGGCTGATGTAGCATCCTGTACATGACACAGTGAGGGAGGGGGCATATATTTGTTTTAGTTTAGGAGGGGTGCAAGCAAACACACCCACACATCAGATAGTGAGTGAGGGGGCATGTCAATGTCCCCTTTCCTTTTGGAGTGCAAGTAAACACACCCACACGTTATCTAATGAGTGAGGGGGCATGTATATGTCATGTATGTGATGTACATTTGCTAGCAAACACACACACACAGTGGCGGACCCAAGGTTGCTGCAGAAGGCACCCCAGAACGCACAACATATGCCACATTATAAAGTGGAGTGTCCACTGAGGCACATCAAAATGTCCCCCATAGAGCAGTCCATAAGGTAACGTAAAGGGAGCCAGAGAAGGTGACACAGGACATGTACTCTGGGTTACAAGCGCCCACACACATCCACCTTGTCTCAACCGTCACACATGTGCACAGTGGATCCCTGGGCACAGGCATGCATGCTCCAGCACGTTTGTGTCAACCCCCAGTAAGGGCTACCCGTCCCCCTGTGCACCAGTGGCTGCTATATACACCTACACCCCCTTTCCACCCATCCTGGCACACCCCAATAACACATTGGTTTCCCCAAACGACATGCAGCAACTGTCACCTGTCGCACCATCCACACTCCAGCACACACCATCCGCAAACACACCGCAGTGTGCCACCCTTCTGGCCATCATCCCGCTGAGCCCCTGTCCCGACCCTCTGCTGTGTGCACCCCCCACCCCCACACCCCTTTGAGTGCCCCCATCGATGGCCCCATGTACTCCACCGACAATATGCTCCTGCACCCCCCTGGGCCCAGCACGTTCACCCATGACAACATACAGCATGTTGGTCATACGTTTCGCAGCGGACGTTTTGACTATCGTGTAACATCCACCATTTCCGCCCTGCATGCTGGTACACGTGCCTGACATATTGAGCATTTTTGACAGGCCCTACACAGTCACACCTAGCACAACACTCTCAGCTCCATCCCCCCCCCTCAGGCATCAGCTTCAGGAGCCCCTGCGGTGCACACTATGTGGTTCCCCCCTCTCCCCACCGCCACGCATACACCTCAGTTGTCCTGCACTTGGCAAGACAGGCCAACAATATGGGGTCCTGCTGTACCGGTCACAAAGGCCAACCACCCCACGCCACCATATGTATCATTGTCACTCTGTGCTGTGTGTACCACAGGGACCCACACATATGCTGTTGCACGTCAGTCATGCACGCCACTCACCACCCCTCTAGTTGGCCCACCCTCGCAGCAGCATAATAGTGACATGTCTGTGGGGGTGCTCTCAGCATAGACCATACCTGTTCCACATCGGCCATTGCCTCTCATAGTGAACACAGCCACACCCATCACTCGCACATCATTGTCACCAACAATGAGGGACATCTGACCACACAGTTGGTATGTTTAACATTCAACATCTTTATAAACCTGGGTGTGAAACATATTTACAACATTTACATGCGGCCACACATGGGCCATGCGTCACATATCCTATCTGATGGCAGGTGACAGCAGCATGGCCAACAATGCATGCTCATACAAACATCGATGGCCCCGCTCCTCCCTGTGCCCCTTGTCATGTACACGCAATGGCACGCTCCATCACAGGGCGGGTGTGCTATGTGTGTCCACATATTACACACCCTGGGGACCCCTGTCGGATGGTGGCTGACCGTGTGAGGCATGCTCAGGGCGCTCATCACGCTCCTGCAGACGGTCAGCCACCATGGACAGGGTCGCCAGCACCTGCCCCTGGATTAGGGCGAACTGCCTCTGGGCTTGTGCCTGGGCACGCACAGCTGCAGCCAGGCGCAGGCCGCACAGACACACATCTCCCCGTGTCTGTGTGGCTGCATGGACAGCAGACCTGCCTGCGGCCATGTGTGGCAGGCACACGTCCAGAGGGCCTGCCGCGCCCTGATCATGGGGCAGGTGGCTGGTGCCCCCAGTGCCCTGTGGCGGAGCGTGCCATTGGGGACCTGCCCCCGCCCCACCCTCTCCGCTGTACATCCCCTCCCTCCCCCCTGCCTCCAACACCCTCCCCACAACCCCATCCCCCTCCCCCCCTGCCTCCCCCTCCCTCTCCCTGCCAACCACCTCCCCCCTTTCCCCTTCCCTTCCACTCACATCCCCCCCCTCCTCATCCTGCTCCCCAGGCTCCACACCATCAGTCCCCATTTCCCTAGCATCCCCCACATTCCCTCCCATCTGGCCCCCATCATCATCCCCCTCCACTCCCTCATCGTGGCGTGGGGATGCGCGCTCATTCCCATCCTCCCCATCCTCGGTATTCCGCTCTGGTCCGCCGTCCTGATTTTCGCGCTCCTCCTGGTCTCCCTCCCGGGCCGCAATGTCTGGAGGCTCCTCCGGCCCCTCGTCCACGATGGCTGCACGTGCATCAGCTGTGGGAGGGATAACACATGTCATCCCCTGGGGGAACATCCTCTTCCCCTGTCACTGTGGACCTGTGGTTCCACCACTCGTTCCCCTACATGGCCATGTCCCGGTACTCACCATTCTGCTGTGCCATCCTCTCGCGCTGCACCCTGGCAACGAAGCGGGGGTACCGGGCCCTCAGCTCTCGAGCCTTCTTTCGAAGGTCCTCCACCTGTAGGGGTGACAACGAACATTGCCCTTAGCTACCGTGGTGACACGTGGTGGGTCCCTGCCTCTGCATCTAACACTCTCACTGCATACAACAAGCGCCTGCCCCTATTGGGTGGGCGCTCATGCCCCCTTGCGTTAACGTGAGACAGCCCCATGTGTGGGCCACACACACATCACCCTGGTCGGTGCACCATGTGCCCTGTATGTGCGCCCCACGTACATAACACATCACAGCTTTGGGTGCCACCTACACACATCTGCATGTGCCAATCGGCCACTGTTGGGGTGGGAGGTTGTCACCTACAGTGCTCACTGGGAACCCCTTAGCCTGTGGTTTGTCTTTTGTGATCCCATACAGGGCCTGTTTCCCAGAGCACCGGGTTGGTGCAGGGGACCCCTTTTGGGGCCTGCATCTGCTTGGAGCTGAGGTTTGTCTTTTGTAATCACACAAGGCACCAGCAGACAGTGGGCAGGGTGGGGGAGAGATGCCCTCATTTGGGGCTTGCAGCATCAGAGGATGCATTTTGCAAATGTGTTGGTTAAAGGAGACATGGTGCAGACCCCCTTCCTTTCCTGTTGGCCTGAGAGGTGGGACTGGGGTGTCTTGTGGATGGGGGACATCCCTGGCCTGCAAAGGCACCCTATACCATACCTCTGTGATCTGTGGTGCTCCTCTGCCATGGTTGCAGCTACCCCCTTGGGGCAGGGGTGCCTTTTTCTGGGGTGTGTGGCAGACTTTCCTAGCCGCAGGATGTGTCAGCACCTGCTATTCCCTGTCAGTGCATTGTGTATTTGTGCTGACGTTACTGGGTGTGTTTTGTTTTGTCTCATCATTTGGGGGACTTGTCCCCATGCACTTACCTCACGTGGGTAGTCTGAGCTCCTGTTGAACCTATGGGCCAGGCGCTCCCAGGCCCTCCTGACCCTTGCCAGGTTCTGACTCCTGGATGAGCCAGGGAAGAGCCTCTGCTGGCGGAGGCAGAACAGCTCTGTTAGCAGGTAGATGTCCCTCTGGCTGAAGGGAGGCTTCCTCGACATGGATGCCATTTCTTCCAAATGCCTTTGCTGCTCAGCCACGTGCGTTGCTGGGTGCGTAGCCACGTGCGTTGCTGGGGGCGTGGCCACGTGCGTTACTGTGGGCGTACGTGCGTGCGTTACTGTGGGCGTACGTGCGTGCGTTGCTGCGGACGTACATCGTAGGAAGATGTACAGGCACAGAGCACTAACACAGAGCTGTAGCACAATGGTTAGTGTACTGACTACTGTTACAGGCAGCATGGGTTCGAGTCCCCAGTGTGCCGTGAGATGGCATGTTTTGCTTTACGTCGAGTACTGCATACAGAAACACACCCTCGCAGTGTACGTAACAATGTACGTTGGGGCGTGCGTGGCTGCGTGCGTTGGTATGGGCGTAGTAGCTCCGCGCATAGCCACGCGCGTACAATTGTGCGTGGGTATGTGTGTTTTTACTTGTGTGGGTACCTTATATGACAGACTCGGTAGGGTGTCCTGCACCTATGCACAATGCTAACAGATGTACGTGGGATGGCCTATGGGTTATCAAAGCCTGTGAGCAGGCGCTGGATTCCCCCAGGGTTGGATTGCGCCAGTCACACCCATGATGCACTGCACATGCAAATCAGCTGTCCACAGATAAACACAAGATGGGGAATGCACACCCACAGCACCTCGGCCTGGTAGGGGGGAAGCGACCATGTGCACCCCCACAGCACCTCGGCCTGGTAGGGGGTACTGACCGTGTGTTGTACCGGCACAGGGTAGCCACACACCGTCACAGCATGCGGGTACTGTGCTCACCCTGAGGGTGCAGTGAGGCACCAAGCACCAGGTCCACAGCAACGTCCATGACTGAAAGAGGCCATGGTGCAGGTCCACAGCAGTGTTATAGTGTGAGACAGGTAGTTTCTGCAGATACACCTTGGACATCTCTGTCTGTATCAGTCAGGTGTAGCCCCCATGGACCCCTAGGAGGGCCCATGCACCACCACCCCCTCCCCCAGGGCGGCAAACAGGGTCTCCTATCAAAAGATACAACATCTACCTCCCTGCAAGGTGGACGTAGAGGGGAACATCAACCCCAGTCCTGCTGAGGGACACACACCCCACAGAGCAGTCAATGCAGCTCTGTACACATCCAGAACACAATAGCAGACAGACATTAGGCCTAGATATGGCATGCTGCACCCCACCACTATCTGATATTCCCCTGGTGCAAGCCATCAGCCACTGCACCCTGCAAGCCACTCCATCACAACACATACCAGCTGCAAATAGTCTGCTAGTGCCCAGTGGAGATGCCTGCACCCAGAACTGGGATGTCAGCATACACAGTTAAATCAGTGACAGGGCCCCAAAAGGCAACCCATATATATCACATAAGAGAAATACTAGATAGCACTATGGGGGTGCCTAGCCATGCTGTGGTCACTGCACAGTCAGGGTGAGAGTGATCTCTCAGCAGCACATACTGAGGTCACCCTGTCTGTGTAGGTGGTGGCCGGCCACTACAATGTGCCTGTCACTGCCCTATGCCCTGTGCAGATGCGCCCGGCCAGGCCACCCTGTCCGGCCTATACCCATGGTACCTTGCTCCTCATTATGCACATTGGCAGCCCAATACTGGCAACATTGCTGGCAGTGTGGCCTGTGGAAGGTGTTTGCAGCCACCACACACTGGATAGACAGACAACCACCCCCACACCGATGTCAGCATTGTGCTACTATAGAGGTGGTCAGCAGCCATACACACCACACCAGTCATGGGCATAGTACAGGCATGGATATGGTACACAAGACTGTTGGGGGGTCACTCCCCAGGGTGGTGAACACTGTCAGAGACCAGATCTGCAGCACACACCGCAGACATCAGAATGATTGTTATGGTGGAGCTCAATGAGCAAAATGTGCTTAACAGAGGAATTGATATCTGCCAGTTCTCATAGCAAACGTTTGATAGCTGTGTACCATATACCCAGGTGTAGGGTGGCATTGCTAAGGTATGCAACTGCTAGTATTGGGAGATACAGGCAGGACCCAATGTCTTGCCTCTCCAGGTGGCATTGGCCAATGGGGCCTGTGGGTGGGTGTGTGGCCCTGTTGGCTGCTGCTTTACGGCAGAGTTCCCCAAATCCAGTCCTGGTGTTCCAAACACTGTTCGGGTTTTCATGCTGTCCCTCATAAATATGCATGAGCTACATCTGCATAACATGGGGGTGGTGCATAGCTATGCAGCACAGGCATCTTTATTGGAGGCAGCATGAAACCGGAATGTTGTGGGGCCCTCCAGGACTACATTTGCGGAACTCTGCTTTAAGGTAATGTGCCTGTTTCTGGTGTGGTAAAATATAGGCCATGCGTATGTTCTCTGCAATAAAGGTGTGTCTTTACTATCACTGTTTAGTGGTGGGTAAAGCTATGGGGACTGGGTTGGCAGGAGCCCCAGCTGGGATTTGAACCTGTGACCCTCTGGTCTTACAGGCACTGGCTGTGTCTGTTGCACCACACTGTGGCCACAGAGACAGTGCAGTCCCTGGAGTTTGTTAAACTGGCCTGACGAGTCAGAAACCCTGCTATGCAACAGGTTTACTGTGACCTCATTTACCTTGTATGCAGACAACAGTGCACATAAACCTCAGAGAATACCTCACAAAAGGGGCACACACCCATAACCAAGCTGGGCAACAATGATATCATTGGGAAACATTACACAACACTCCCAGGACAATCCATTACAATGAAATGATCTTTAAAAGGGTCTGTGGAGCGTAGACCCTTCCACACATCATTTATTTTTTATTTGGTGCTTTCCAGGCAGTGTTGTTCCTTGTTGCCCATTGCTATCACTGTTGCCCAGCTGTATTATGCTTTTTAAAATGTTTCCTGTGGTCATTTTTAACGTTTTATGTGCTATTTTGTTCAGTGCACATGTATCACACTGCTCACGTTTTGTGTGTTTCCCCGGTTTTTCTGTACATTGCTGACGGAAATGGTTTCCCTTCCCTTTAAATGCCTTTAACGGCAGGTTTTCATTCGCGTTGGAATTGAGCTCAGAATTACAGCGCGTTAGTGAGGGGGAGCCTCTCCACGCCCCCTCTCCGCCCATTGACCCCTTCTCTCCGCCCACTCTCCACCTTCTGCGCTGTTTTAACACGCCGCGAGGCTTTACGATCGTTAAGCGCGGTTACCGCGCGTAGTACGACGTTACCGGTCGTTGGCGCGTGTTTACGCGCGTTACACTGCACTTACGGTCGTTAACATCATACTACGCGCGTTATTCACGTTTAGTAAACATACCCCATAGTCTTCATTTCGAAAGTTAAAAGGTAGTACTGTGGATTTCCTTACCATCCCTCCTCCATGAATTAAATCAAATGTGATCATGTTATGATTACTATTGCTAAGTGGCCCCAACAACCTTATCTCTTGCACCAGATCTGGTGTTCCACTAAGGTCCAAAATGGCTTCCCCTCTGGTTGGTTCATGAGTCAGCTGCTCCAAGAAGCAGTCATTTATTTCATCTAGAAACTTTATCTCCCTAGCATATCCTGCTGTGACACTGACCCAGTCAATACCGGGGTAATTGAAATCACCCATTTATTACTGTGCTATAACGTTTCTTAGCTTCCCTGATTTCTTTGAGCATTGCATCATCTATTTGTTCATTCTGGCCAGGCGGTGGATAGTACATCCCCACTGCCAACGCCTTCCCATTATTACATGGAATTTCAATCCATAGAAATTCTACGGCAAATTTGTTTCCTGCACAAATTTAATCCTTTGTGACTCAATGCCCTCTCTAACATAGAGCGCAACCCCTCCATCAATTTGATCAGCTCTATCATTATGATATAGTTTGTACCCAGGTATCACAGTGTCCCACTGGTTGTCCTCCTTCCACCATGTCTCTGAGATACCAATCATATCTAACCTCTCATTTAGTGCTATATATTCTGACTCTCCCATCTTATTTTGTAGATTTCTAGCATTTGCATACAAGCATTTTAGAGACTGTTTTTTATTCGTATTAATCTGGCTATCGGTAGGCAGGGGTAATTTGGAATCTTTAAGCTCTGTCTGCTCCGTACTCAAGGGCATTTGGGCTACTTTTGTCTTTATTGGAAGCTCTCTGCTGATATGCCCTAACTTCATTCTTTTGGTAGTATCCTTCAAGGATACATTGTTCTGAACCATGTGCTCTTGGCTCTCCCCTATTATCTAATTTAAAAGCTGCTCTCTCACCTTTTTAAAGGTTAATGCCAGCAGCCTGGTTCCATCCCAGTTAAGGTGAACCTCATCGCTTCAGAAGAGCCCCTTCCTTTCCCCAGAATGTACCCCAGTTCCTAACAAATCCAAAACCCTCATCCTTGCACCATCATCTCATCCATGCATTGAGACTCTGGATCTTTTCCTGCCTTTTGGGTACTGCATGTGGAATGGGAAGCATTTCGGAGAACGCTACCCTGGAATTTCTGGATTTCAACTTCCTACCTAAAAGTCTAAATTTAGCCTCCAGAACCTCCCTACCACATTTTTCTATGTCATTGGTACCGACATGTACCAAGACAGCAGACTCCTCCCCAGCACTAAGACCTTGTCTAGGTGGCATGCAAGGTCGCTATCTTTGCAACAGGCAGGCATGTTACCAGGCGATCCTCACGTCCACCAGCCACCCATCTATCTACATGCCTAATGATCGAATCACCAGCTATAATGGCTGTCCTAACTCTTCCCTCATGGGCAAATGACCCTGGAGAAACTTCCTCGGTGCAAGAGGGTTTTATGTTACCTGGAGGACAGGTCCTAGCTACAGGATCACTTCCTGCCACACCAGGGTGATGCTCTCCTGTCACGTGACCTCTCTCCTCCATGTCTGCTCTCACCATCCTATACTCCCTTCTCCTTTTTTTATATTCCCTTCAATCTGTCTCCTCTTCTCTTCTTCATATTCTCTCCCTTGCCTTCACCTCCAACTGAAGGCTCATGACCAAGCCCCCAACACCCAGACCCCGCCACTTATTCACTCTTCCCCAGTTCACACTCTCACACTTCAGGCACGTCTCCTCATTCTGGGTCTTTTCCAGGCTCATTCCTTGTCCCAGCACAACTTCCCAGACTCATTCTCTCTCATCCACATCCAAAGGCTCACTCCCACATCTGCCCTCTGCCCTGTGACCCTCAATAGCATCCACCATCTTCTTTTCATCCCAGGGCCGGTGCTACCTTTTTTACTGCCCTGCGCAAATTATTACTGTGCTGCCTCCACCCCCACAAATTCTAATGGATCCCTTCACAAGTGTCTGAACATCACTTAGACATGCACTGAGGTTAGAGAAAGGGCACCAGATTTCTACACAACTTCTCTCCAGTGCTAACTCCCAGATACATGATGAAGTTCTCCAAAATCCTGCAAAAAACTCAGAGCCTATGGCAAAACTACAAGCTATCAGAATACCGCACCTTGGTCTCATAAGCAAAACACAGAAACAGCTACAGAACAAGGAACCACAAATTAGAAATAGAAATAAGCAGGCAAAAATTTTACTGAAAACCTTAGGAAGTCAGACTCCAGTGCAACACTGGAAGATAGAAACAAGCACATTTCCTCTTGTATTGTCAAAATACAAAAGATATAAGAGATGCACATTTCTCAAAAATGGCAAATTCCAACTAATACATTCAAAATAAAATATTGTTACTAACTTTTTTGTCTGGGCATTTTATTTTTCCAGTTGCATTGGTCCAAGTCTCTCTCTTCTGCTTTCCTTTGTTTTTTTCCTAACATGCTAGTATCTGCTGTCCATTTGCCATTTTTTCTCTCTCCTCCTGTCTCCATCCATTCCTCCCTTACATCTTCTTTGGCAATTTTTTTTCTTTCAGCTCTTTTCTCCATTTCTTCCTTTTCTGCCTACCCACTCATTACACACTTCTCACCCTCCATTTCTTAAGCTTCCTTTCCCTTTCACCTATCGAGTTTACATTTCCTTCTCTCTTCTCTTTCCCAACCCATCCTCTCCTCTTCCTAGCTTTTCCATTCCCCCTCTCACGCCTTCACTCCTTCCCAAGCCTTTTATTCCTTTCTGTCCTTTACCAATTCTCTCTCCTCCTTCCACTCACTCCCTTCCTAGCCCTCATCTACTTTTTTCTGTCTTCCATTCTCCTTGCCAGCCCTATCTCCTTCCCGTCAGTCATTCTTTCCAGTCTCCTTTTTTTTGTCTCTTATCTCACTCAGTCTCTCACTTCCCCCGTTTAGCCACCTCCCCAGCTTTACATCTACCTCTCACTCATTTCTTTGTTAACCTCTCCCACATGCTTCCAGTATGCCCAGCTGCTCCCTTCTCTCTCTCCTCCCCTACCTACAAGCCAGCATCTTCCCTCTCTCATTCTTCAAAGTTTCGCATCCCCCCTCTTCCCTTTCCCCTTCCCATCCCCCTAACAATCCAGCATCATTACCCCCCCCCCCAGCCCAGCATATCTCCTTCCCCCTTCCCTCTTTCCCCTCCCTCTTCCACAGTCCAGCAAATCCCTACCTAGCCATCCTTCCACCATCCCCAATAGCCTGTATATCTCCCTTTCCTTTTCAATTCCTGCCCCCCTCCAACAGTCCAAAACTAGCAAAAAAAAAAAAAACCCTCTACAAACTTGTCATCCTCGAGAAATAATTGAGGCTCCTTCTTAAGCCGAAAACCCCAAGGAATCTGTTGCCTACGTATGTACTCCACTAGCGTGGCTCGGTGCAAATCAGCCCTAATGTGTCGTTTCCACAACTTCTGTAGAGAGGACCAGAAGGCATGTTCACTAGATGTGTCAGTGGTACCAAAACAAGTGGCTTCTTTGAGCAATTCCTGTACTTGAACTTCTGAAAAGTGACTTGCCAAATAGGGGGAAGAGATTCCATACTGGTACTATTTCAGAAAAACAGTTAACGCTACCAAAGCCTTCGACATCACAGCATCAATTTTGGGGGGTTTTGCTCTATATTCTGGATCCTTGAGAGCAGGGTTTCTTTTTTTTAAATAGTGTTGCTATGGAATCTCTTTCTTCTAACAGCCCCGCATCATCTCCCCTCTCCCTCCTCACAATCCACAATCCTGTATCTCCCTCTTCTCCTTTTCCTCCCCTCCCTTCCAGTCCTACATCTCCCATTCCCTTAGGCAGTC
This sequence comes from Ichthyophis bannanicus, assembly GCA_033557465.1. Taxonomy (NCBI): domain Eukaryota; kingdom Metazoa; phylum Chordata; class Amphibia; order Gymnophiona; family Ichthyophiidae; genus Ichthyophis; species Ichthyophis bannanicus. Next base: position 639,963,069 of record CM066035.1, read on the forward strand.
CAGCAACTCTCCTCCCCTTCAGCCCTGTTTCAGCCCCTTTTCCCCCTCCTCAGAGTCCCCACCTGCCGCTGCTGCCGCTTTTCCTGTGTCACCATCAGCAGCAGCAGCACCTCCGAACATGAGACTTCAAAAGACAAAAAAAAAAAAAAAGGCGTGGGCCTCTGTATCATTCCACTCCTGTGCACAACCCGGCCGGTCCCGTCGCCTCTGATATCGCATCAGGGGGCAGGACTGGCCAGGCCATGCACAGGAGCAGAATTATGCTCAGGCCCAAGCTTCCCCCCCCCCCCCCAGTCTCAGTTTCAGAGACCCTGCCGCAGTTGCTGCTGGTAGTGACACAAGAAAAGCGGCGATGGTGGCAATAGATGGGGACTCCGGGGATGGGAAAAAAGGGCGTAAACAGGGCCGGAGGGGGGAGGAGAGATGCTGTACTGCAGGGCAGCGCTATTGTCATGTAATCACTGATCTTCTGGGGCGGCGGGGGGGGGGGGTTATAGGAAGCGAGAGCCACCCCTGAGCTATCCCTTGTCGCAAAAAAAAAAACGGCTTTTCCGCTGCCTGTTTTACAGCTCCCAGTAGCTGGCCTGACCATATAAAAACCAGCCAGGCTGGCTGAAAACTAGCCAGTTGGTAACCCTAGGTGCAAAAATGTAGTGCACTTTAGAAAAAGGGCCCCTAAATATGAATAAATAAAAATAAACACGTAAACTCCATATAAAACTACTGGAGCCTGCTTTCTGGAATGCATGCATGAGCACATATCTACACATGTAAGTGGATCCTAGAAACCGTTTAGCATTCTTGCACTTTGGTTGTCAGTTCTACAGAAATTGCAAGCAACACTCATACACACATATACATGGTGATCTCATAAGTCTACATTTTGTTAGAAAGTGTGATAAATAAAAAGAGGTCATTAAGGTCCCTGTTTGGTAAAGTGCTGTTAGGTTTTGCAATTATTGTGTGGTGATTGCCCTAATTAAGGTGCAGTAACTGCAAAACCTCTGAGTTACCTGCTGGGGGTGTAGCCAGCATTTTTGGAAGGGATGCCATACCATCAGTGCAAAGAAAATGTCACTAACATGCATCGATTGTACAGCTGATAGTCAAGAGATGTAGCTAACTGCTTTGTGCACTATTTGTGCATGCTAATTCCCCTGTTGCAGAAAACACCATTTTGGGGATTGGGGAATGGGCGGGGGCTGTACCTTACAGTTAATGTGGAGGTTATCATCATTTGTTCACTAGTAATGTGGTAGACAAGGTCATCTCAAGATATGTGACTAACTGCATTTCACATTATGCACTGCAGTGTTAACGTATGATAGTAATGTTTTTCTCTGTGTTGACTGCATGGCAAATATGCTGGCAATGCTGCCATCAGTTAACACAGAGGTTTTGAAATTATCATGCGTTTATTTTGGCAATTACTACTTTGAAATTACAAAGTCTTACTTTAGGAGAGACCTAAACATACTACTAAGACACTTATCCACTATCCAGTCACCTCCTGTCTAGACTATTGCAACCTCCTCCTTGCTGGTCTCCCTTTGAACCATCTCTCTCCCCTTCAATCTGTTCAGAACTCAGTTACACGGCTAATCTTCCTCTAGCCCTGATATACTCACATAACCCCTCTTCTCAAATCACTTCATTGGCCCCCTTTTTGTTTCCATATTCAATTTACACTTCTCCTTCTACCTATAAATGCATTCGCTCTACTGCTCCTCACTACTTTTCCTCTCTCCTCTCCCTACACCCCCTTCTTGTGAACTCCGCTCTTCCTCTAGCTTACTTCTCTCTTTGCCCTTTTCTTCCACTGTCAACTTCAGACTTCAATCACTTCACCTTGCTGCTTCATATGCCTGGGACAAACTACCTGACTCTGTGCGCCAGGCTTCATCTCTGTCCCTTTTCAAATCCATACTAAAAGATCACCTCTGAGGCTGCCTTTGGATCCTGGTCCCTTATTCTCTTGTGTGTCTCCTTTCCCTTCCCTATTTATACCTTTGTTCTCGGCTACTCTATTTTCTGTCTTGATTAGATTGTAAGTTCTTACAAGCAGGGACCATCTTTTTTGCATTTGTCTGTACAGCGCTGCGTATGACTTGTAACGCTATATAAATGATTATTAGTAGTGCATTAATAGTAGTAGTAGTATGGGGGAGGCTGATAAGTCTCTGGCCTTGCAGTGAAACAGAAAGCTATGGGCACACTTCAGTTCCAAAGGTCCGACTGCTCTCTCTGCAGTTTTGTTTTATTTGGCAAGAAATAAAACAAAACTGCAGAAAGATCATTCGGACCTCTGGAACTGAAGTGTGCCTGTAGCTTTCTGTTTTGTTACAAGGCCAGAGACTTATCAGCCCTCCCTCAGAGTAGTAAAAACAAGAAAACGAAGGAAGGATTGCCAGGGCTGTCGTGTTTGCCCATTCCAGATGCAATACTGCAGAACCTAACCACTCTCCGTCTTTATCCTCAAATTTAAGGATTCTTTGTTCTTAAAACCATACTTCCTGAATCTGCGTTTTTCAAGCTGGTCCTGGTGCAGCCCCTAGCCAGTCTGGTTTTCAGGATACCCAAAATAAATATGCATGAGATGAGTTTGCATACACTGCCTCCATTGCATGCAAATCCGTTTCATGCATATTCATTTTTGATATCCTAAAAAACTAGACTGGCTAGGGGGTACACCAGGAACGGCTTAAGAAGCACTCTCTCGTACATATTTATTTAGTGAAAATGTAGAGGAAGTCAGTTAATAAGAGAACGTAAGTATAGCATCAAAACAGTAAACATCCATCCATTTTATTGACTCCCTTCATACATATGCATTGCATATAGAAACTTTCCCCTGCAGATTTTTACTTTCTTGCACTGCTTATTATTTTCATTATTAATATTATAATTTACTGGGTTTATTTTGTCTCTTATGTTCAAGTGATTATCAGTGAATCCTATTCTAGACTTGTGCTACCTGTAGGTTTAGAGAGCTTTTGTACGCACAGATAAAACCCTGCTCGTCCAGAAGGAGATTTCTCATATCCACATTTAGACAAAGATCATCTGATTAAGAAGGAATGCTCTTAGTATGTTAATGGGAACCAAAGCCTGAGAATTATCCTGAAATAGTGGTGCAACCCTTAGCAGCAAGTCATTTGGCTAACTCTGGAAAAACAGGACGACCCTCAGGCTAGGCTTATCCGAAGCAGACAACTGCGCCACGGCCAAATTAAAATCAATTGAAAACTCTTTAGCTTGGATAAAAAGTCTCCTTCCTCGCTGCAGCTCATCTGCTGTGCCAACAGCTCCCAGTGATGAAACAGGTGCTTGTAAATTAATTAGCCTGATGAAACACACCTTAAAATGAATTTCCTAGAACGCCCTGGCAGCCAGCCATCTTGGTCCCAGGAGCTGATCAGCATTCTGTAAATATTGAGATTTGATAAAGTAAATGCTGCTCTGGCAGCAGATGGTTTGGAATATTCTGTTGACATTGCCTGCGATTGCTTGGATATGAAGACTTTAGTTCTCATAGACCTCCTCTGGGAGCCACTGGAGGACTTGATCTCCTCTCCAGCTATTTGCCTTCTAATTGAAAATCCTTATTCCCAGATGGAGCATAATGCTAGTGCTTTAGTCAGCTAGCTCTGCACTGCTTGACTGTTGATAGATGGGTAATTGCTTTCAGTAATGCAGGTTAAATGTGACATTTAGTGCTTAATAAAAAATTACCAAGGCCAAACCGTTTATCATGCTTTCACTTCGGATGTCAGCTCTACAGAAATTCTATCTTAATTTGAATTCTTGCTAAATAAAAAAAATTCTGGTCAGTTGAAAAAAATAAGGGGGGTGGAGGCAATATTTTTTGAGGTTTACTAACACAATACATCCCAAATTAACTTCTCATATTCGGCAACTATCACCCATGGTATTTAACATGTTGGTGAATAATGTATAATCATCAATTACCACAGTACTTAACAGAGACGTATTGCACTGCACCTTCCACGTGGCTGAAGCTAAGAAATCATTTCCTTCAGCAGCACATTTTAAAGAAGAGAAAACTAAACAAAACAGTTTTTATTTATTTATGTGCATTTGATATTCCTTTTGTTCCTAGGAGAAGGCACAAGGCAGATTTGGTAAAAGGAAGAACACACTGAGCACAAAAATGATGCATGCTTACAGTAGAGATACAAAATGAATTGAGTAAGACCTAGGCAGGATACATACAACTGAGTATACCGAGTACTTAAAAGCACAAATATATAAATAAGAAATAAGTTAAGCATAGGAAAATGCAAGAACATTAAGTAGAGATGGGAGAGAATAAACCAAGCAGAAAGAAAAGCCTCAGAGAAGAGATGCAGTCAGGGAAGAGAGGATAGAGTCTCTAGCAACAAGACTAGGGGAAGGTTTGGCTTAGTAGCCAAGTTTTGATAGTTTTGCAGAAGGTGAGGTAATACATTTTCATGCATAGCATTAAAGGTACTGTACATCATTCCATATTCTTGAATGAAGCAGTTGAATGTGCAGCACCTCATGCTTATTCGTCTTGCTGTTGCCCATGGTGGAGAAATGGAAGGACTGGTGGGGAGAACAGAGTTCCCTCAAGGGAGTGAAGGTGAGCAGCAATCGGGTCAGTTGGTTCAAGCATTTTTTTAACCTATTCTCAATTGGGAACCAGTGAAGTTCATCCAAAATTGGTTGATCATGTTTGTTGATGTGGCTCCTACCAACCGTCTTGCTGCTGTGTTCTGTAATGGTTGGGGGATTTGAGACTGTATTGTGAGAAGTCATGGAATAAGGCATGGCAGCAGTCTCAGCAGTTAGTGATCAGTGAATGTATAATGGTAACCAAATCGTATGTTGGAAGTAATTGCACAGTAGACAAATCTGGCACAAAGACATGAAGGAGGTCTTTACCACCATTGAGATGTATGTCTCCATTTTGAGCTGATGTCTGAGTTGGACCCCCAGACAGCCTACTGAGTCTTTGGGCTGGAGGAGGGTCTCCTGACAAGGAAGGTAAAGCCATTATAGATTATCCTTGTTGGCTTAATTATTCTTCAGACGGGTAAGGCTTATCTCTAATATTTAGGAAAAAAAGAGGTCAGTCAGGTTAACTAGAATTTTTGTCGAAAAAATAAACTTTCTAGAGTAGAAATTTAAATCTCTCTTCTATCAGCAAATCTGAATGACTTTTGGACCGGTCATACTTCCCTGAGCCTCAGCCTTCCATAATGCCATTTCCTCTTGCTGTGCCAATTTAGAAGCCTTCTTGAAATTCCAGATGACAGAAAATGTTCTGCTCATCCACACATCATAGGTGATCCCCAGGATTGCCCATGGTAAGTAAATTTACTCACCATCAATTTTTTTAAAAGTACAGAAAGACCGCCAGGGTTGTCCAAAGGGGCATGTCTAAATGGGAATGCCCTTGTGGAGTCCCTTTGGAGCTCCAGCAGAGCATGGCGGAGCCAGAGATAAAACTGAACTATGAGCAGTGATAAAGTATTGAGTTGATTAAACGGGGAAACATAAGATTAAATCAAAAGGCTCCTCTGCTAATATCCAGATGACATCAGGCCCAATGGATAAACATGTCCAGGTAATTAAACAGAGAACAGCTTCTGTCTCACAGGTTGAAAATTTATCTGGATTGGGAGTCTCCATGAGCTCAGGAGAATCAGCCTATCCTGCCTCCTCCTATGTCTTCCTCAGGAGTCTCTGGGGAAGGGCCCCTAATTAGCAGTTTCCCTACCCAGGAAAAAAAGAGAAAAATGATCCCACTACTTTCTTCAAGCACATTAAGACCTAACAGAGCTCCTGTTCCTAAAGTTATTTCATCTTTGAGTTTGCCAGCTTTAGTGGGAATGAAAATCTTCATCAAGATATTTGGAAAGTGGCAACAAGGACAGAGGGATTGTAGAAGAGTTCAGTGGATCAATTTGATGTATTTTCTAAGCAGACGGTGGATTAGGGGTGTCTATTTTGCCCTTGTTTGGCAATTTATTTATGCACCTACATTTTAAGCATATGCACAAATTGCTTGTGTTCATGTAAATTTGGTATACGTACATATATGCAACCTGCACACACAGCAGCTGTGTAGTCAAATTGAAAAACAAAAATTGGTTTGTATGTGACAAATGCAATGAAAATCCTGGTCCTCTACATGCCTACAGTGGATAAACTGGTTGAGTTGGATGACGGAATGGCCAGAGATGAGTCTTGCATTTTCCTCCTGGATCCTCAAGTTTCAGTTTGCATGTAACAGGAGTGTCTGGGATAAAGGATAACCTCATATTAGATCACAAACTAGAGGCCTTAGAAAAGCAATCCAAATATAAAAAAGTTAAGATTTTTTAAATTTGCCATGAAGCCACTTATAAAACTAGTAAATAGTCAGATGAGGGTGGAAACAAATAACTAAAATTGACAAAATGTAAGAAGGAATCCTTCACTTGGTTTACAGCTTGTTGTGCTGTGAGGGCTTGTGTGCATCAGTGATACGGAGAGCTAAGCTATCGGTAGCTTAACTACTGGCAGCATCTCCAGAGATGGACAGGTCTCAGCTGAGGTGCCAGACCAAGACAAACCACCCATCCAGGCAGCAACAGAATGGGGCAGTGTTGGTGCAGAGGATCACATTTCTGTGACAACGGCAGCTACACTACAATTACCTGTGTGGAAGAAAGGCCTGGCAATCTACTTCAATATCTTCCCACAAAAACCCAATGGATAGTCATAACAAGACACAGCAGACTCACTTACAAAGCTCTACTCATAACCTTCAAGGCCATTAACTGACTGTCTCCTTCATCTATCTCAGCACTCCTTACAACCACGCCAAACAGCAGGCTGAGAAGATCAGCAACAGCCAACACTCTTACTATCCCCCGCGAATCCATAAAATGTAATCAACTAACCAGGAACAGGGCCTTTGCATTTTACGCCCCAAGAATCTGGAACAGCCTCCCCCCACACCTCCGAGCAATTAGAGACCTTCCCCAATTCAGAAAAGCTCTAAAGCATCATATATTCCTCCTCCATTTTTCTCACCTTAATAACCCCCCACCACACTAATATTTCTTCATCCAATTCTTTACTCCCACAACCTGACTCATAACTAAGAATATACCTGACCACCAAATCAGGTACATCTCACTGTCCCCACATTCTTATACATGATTCACTATTAATTCTAATCTGTAAATAGTTCATAATTTAACTCTGTTATTAGCTTATTAGTTTCCTCTTCCCCGTTCAGTCCAAGTTTATTTTCCTGTTATAATGTAAGCATTGATATCATTGTTCTGATGTAATGCAAATGTTATTGTTTTATGTAAACCGCACTGACCTTGAATAGCGCGGTATATAAGAATGGATAAATAAATAAATAAATAACAAAACAAATTGCACTATAGTGCTGAAAGATGAGACCCCCAAGTTGGAAAGAACCCAACTGGCTACTAGGGAGGAGCTGAAGACCTTTCAGAGTAAAGCCAGCATTTATGATGTGGTTGGATCAAAGCCCTCAGGACATATTTATTTATTTATTTAACAAATATCATATGACTGATGATATATGTGTGCATAAAATAAGAGCCAGAAGCTGCAAAGATGTCTTACTTATTGGGACATGGAACATACGAAGCATGAACCAAGGGAAGTTGAAGGTGGTCAAGAATGAAATGGAATGTCTACAACTCAATCTGTTGGGTGTCAGTGAACTGAAATAGACTGCCATTGGGAACTTTGCATCTGATGTCACATGGTCTACTATGCTGGAAATGAAAGACAAAGAAGAAATGGTGATGTATTTGTAATCAAGAAGAAACTCGCAAGAACTATAATGAAATACAATTGCACTCAGTGAGCACTTAATTTCTATTCATCTACAAGGAATGCCCATCAACACAACTATAATTCAGGTATATGACCCAACAACAGCTGCAGAAGAGGATGAAGTTGAGTTTTATGAACAAGTACAAGCTGAAATTGACAGAACATGTGAATAGGATATCCTGATAGTCATGGGTAACTGGAACACAAAAGTTGGCAACAAAAAAGAAGGCAAAGTGTTTGAAAACTATGGGCTTGTCAACAGAAATGAAGCTGGAGAAAGACTGATAGAATTCTGCAAGACCAATGATCTATTCATCTCAAACATCTTCTTCCATCAACACAAACGGTAACTGTATACATGGACTTCACCCAATGGTTTGTACAAAAATCAAATTGACTACATCTGTGGAAGTCAATGATGGAAAAGCTCTATAACATCAAAGACAAAACTTGGAGCTGACTGCCGTACAGATCACCAAGTACCAGTGTGCAAACTCAAGCTAAAAATTGAAAAAGAGTAAGTAATTCATGAATGTAGCAAAGTATGACCTTGAGAATATACCACCAGAATTTAAAGACTGCCCGCAAAATTGAATTGCTGCTTTAGATACAAATGACAGAGCTCCAGAAAAGTTATGGGATGACATCAAGAAGGTTGTCTTGGAAGAAAGTGAGAAGTCTCTACAAAGGGTGAGAAAGCAAAAATGGCCAAAATGGATGAATAAAGAAACTGAAAATTGCCCAGAAACCGAGAAACTAAAGCCAGAGGAGAAAAAGAGGCAATCGCAGAACTCAAAGATTTCTAATGTGCACCAAGGCAAGACAAGGAGAAGTACTATGATGACGCATACAATGAAATAAAATCAGAAACCATTAGAGGAAGAAAAAGATAGTCTTTCTTAAAGCTATGAGAGTTAAAGAAAAAATTTCAGCCTCAAATTAGAATGCTACAAGATGCTCAAGGATCCATGTTGAATGATGCTGAGAATATCAAGAAAAGATGTAAAGAGTATTGTTGTTGTTGTTGTTAAGTGCAATCGAGTCAGTGTTAACTCATGGCGACCCTCTGGATAGTTGTCCTAAGAGTATACAGAGTCAATATACCTTGAAGATCTAGTGAACCAACAGTCGTTTCAATCTGCACCTTATGATCAGGAACCATTGGTGATAAAAGAAGTCGAAGCAGCATTGAAAGCCTTATCAAAGAACAAAGCACCAGGCATTGATGGCATTCCCATTGAAGTTTTTCAGCAATCAATTCAGCTGTTACAATACCAACAAGGCTCTGCCAGGAAAGTTGGAAGATATCATCATGGCCAACTAACTGGAAAAGATCTGTGTTTATACCTATTCTAAAGAAAGGTTATCCAACTGTGAAAATTATCACACAATCATTCTGATCCCATATGCAAGATTCTAATGAAGATTATTCAGCAGAGACTACAACTATACCTGGAACAAGAACTGCCTGAAGTGCAAGCAAGGTTCAGGAAAGGACGAGGAACGAGAGACATTATCGCAAATGTGAGATGGATCCTTGAAAAGACCAAAGAATAACCAAAAATATATTTATATATGTGTTTTATCGACTACAGCAAAGCTTTTGACTGTGTAAACCATGAGAAACTCTGGGCCACATTAGGAAACATGGGTATACCAGAACACCTGATCGAACTGTTGCTTCTTGATCAATGTAAAGGTTGTACAAGAGAACTAATGGAACAAGGAGAAACAGAATGGTTTAAAATCAGCAAAGATATACAACAAGGCTGCATACATTCCCCCATCTGTTTAATTTATATGCAGAACAAATCATCAGAGAAGCAGGACTATATGAAGACAACAGAGGTGTGAAGATTGGTGGAAGACTCATCAATAACCTTCGCTATGCTGATCATTCAACACTACTGGTTGAAAGTGAAGACAATCTGAAACATTTGCTTCTCAAGATCAAGGAATATGCACCTTAATGTAAAGAAGACAAAAATCCTGACAGCTAGCAAAATCAATAAGTTCATTGTTGATGGAGAAGAAACTGAAATAGTTGGCAAATTTAACCAACTATAAATAAACGACAAGTAGTCAAGAAATCCGACGATGTATTTCTCTTGGCAGAATGGCTATGAAGGACCTAGACAAAATTCTCAAGAGCAGAGATATCTCTCTCCATACAAAGTTTTGACCATACAAACCATGGTATTTTCAATTACATTATATGGATGCAAAAGTTGGACAGTGAAAAAGAAAGACAGGAAGATCACCAGATGTGTGGTTCAGTATTAGGACTAGGGCTGTTAGAATCCATTCAAAAGCGAGGGTCTTAGACTTTAGGAAAACTAACTTTGCCAAGATGGGCCAAGAGGGAGGCCTTCATGAAATACAAGAAATCACAGAGAGACAAAGACAGGCATCTATATTTGGAAAAACTTAGAGAAGCTAGCAAAGTAGTCAGGAAAGCAAAAAGAGGAGGAAATAGACAATGCAATAAAATGTTGGGATAAGACATTTTTCAGATATGTTAGTGAGAAGAGGAAGGGCAAAAGTGGTATTGTCAGACTCAAGGGTGAAGGGGAGGAATATGTAGAAGCTGATGAGGATAAAGCGGAATTGCTTAACAAATATTTCTGTTCTGTATTCACAGATTAAGAACCAGGAACAGGACCACAGAAAACACCCACAAACAGGAACAGAAGCGAGGGGCATCTTGAACAATTTTCAGAAGACTATGTTTGTGAGAAACTAGCTCAACTTAAAGTAGACAAAGCGATGGGACCAGATGGGATACACCCTAGAATACTGAGGGAACTTGGGGACGTTCTAGCAGCTCCACTGACTGACATTTTCAATGCCTCGTTGGATTCGGGAGTGGTGCCAAAGGACTGGAGAGAGGCTCATATGGTGCCTTTAAACAAAAGCAGAAGTAAGGATGTGGTTGAAAACTACAGGCTGGTTAGTTTAACTTCGGTGGTGAGTAAATTATTGGAAACACAGCTGAAAGAGAAAATAGTGAGGTTTCTGGAGTCCAGCGGATTACAGGATCCGAGGCAGCATGGATTCATGAGAGGCATGTCTTGTCAAACAAATCCAATTGATTTCTTTGATTGGGTGACCAGGGAGATGAACCGAGGGAGAGCCCTAGATGTGGTGTATTTAGATTTCAGTAAAGCCTTTGACAACGTTCCTCACAGGCGACTTATAAACAAACTGAGCACCCTAGGGATGGACCCTAAAGTTACTGCGTGGGTTAGAAATCGGTTGCGTGGGAGGCGACAGAGTACAGGTAAATGGAGCTCACTCTGAGGAGAAGGAAGTTACCAGTTGTGAGCCCCAGGGATCTGTCCTTGGTCCGATTCTTTCTAACATCTTTGTTAGTGATACAGCGGAAGGGCTGTCGGGTAAGGTTTGCCTCTTTGTGGATGATACCAAAATCTGCAATAGAGTAGACACCCAGAAAGGCGTAGATAACATGAGGAGGGATCTAGCTATGCTTGATGAATGATCTAGAATTTGGCAGCTGGGATTTAATGTTAAAAAAATGCAAGGTCATGCATTTGGGCTGCAGCAATCCAAGGGAGCAATATCATATAGGGGATGAAGTACTTTTTTCCACTAAAGAAGAGCGGGACCTAGGCGTGGTTGTATCTGTAAAGTAGCTAAAGAGGTAGAAAAGGTGACAGCAAAAGCTAGAAGGATGTTTGGGTGCATATGGAGAGGAATAGCTAGCAGAAAAAAGGAGGTGATAGTGCCTCTGTATAAGTCTTTAGTGCGACCTCATTTGGAGTATTGTGTGCAATATATCCTTCAAAAGGATATAAACAGGATGGAGTCAGTACAGAGGGTGGCTACTAAAATGGTTAGTGGTCTTCATTATAAGGCATATGAGGACAGACTTAAGGATCTTAATATGTACACCTTAAAGGAAAGGCGAGATAGAGGTGATATGATTGAGACGTTTAAATACCTCTATGGCATAAATGCACAGGGGGAGAACCTCTTTCGATTGGAAGCAAGTTCTGCTAAGAGGGGACATGGGATGAGGATGAAAGTGATAGTTTCAGGAGTGATATGAGGAAATATTTCTTTACGGAAAGAGTGGTGGAGCCGTGGAATAGTCTCCCAGTGGAGGTGGTAAAGATGAGGACAGTATCTGAATTTAAAAAAGCATGGGACAAACACAGAGGATCTCTAAAGGAAAAAAGGGGACTGTTGTAGTTGTTGATATGGAAGGACAGAGTAGATAGAAAAATGACGACAGAAAAAGACCACATGGCCTATGTTTCTATGAAAATCAATGTCTTTGAATTATGGTGCTGGCAACGAATACTGTGAATACCATGGACTGCCCGTAGAACAAATCAGTCAGTGCTAGAGGAGATCAAACCTAAGCGTTTCTTAGAAGCTCAGATGATAAGACTTCAACTTTCATACTTTGGACACATCATGCGAAGAGAGAAATCATTAGAGAAAGACATCATGCTTGGCAAGATAGAAGGTCAACACAAGAGAGGAAGGGCAGCAAAGAGATGGATCAATACAATAACAGCAGCTATGGGTGCCACTCTATCAACAATGAGCCACCTCACTGAAGACCAAACAAACACAGTTTAGGACAAGTATACAGAGGATCACCACGAGTCGACACAGACTAGACGGCACTTAACAATAACAAGCAGGAATCTTGTTCAATAAATATAGGGCCTGATATTCAAAGGGCATTTACATGGTTTACACTACAGTCTAGTAAATCATATAAATGCCTTAGATGGGGATATTCAATGGCACATACACATGTAGTGCCTTTGAATATCCCCATCTGTGTCCCCTATGCACCCCGATGTTATCCGGCTAGCATCAAGGCATGTCGGGCGTTCCGGGATGGAGGAGAGGCAGGGGCATGGGATAACCAGGCAGCAGTGCTATTGCATGCTGCCCGGTTAGTGATCTGTGCTGAAAAAATCGGTGAGGAAAACCCTCACCTATCTTTACGGCACAGATGCTAACCAGGCAGCATGCAATATCGCTGCCGCCCAGTTAGCTTTGGTGGCTTCTGGGTTGTGCAGCAATACCTGGATATTCAATGCTAGGGCTGCATATGACCCCAGAATTGAATATTCACATTTAAGGGTGGGTGGCAGGACTATGCGCCGACATGGCATGACGCCGACAAGAATATTGGGCCCATATGGTCCAGAGTGTGTCCAGCAAAGTGTGGGGAACTGATGTGCTTCAAGAGTCCTAAATCTGATACATAGGAAGCGAAAGGAAAATAAGAGGAAAAAAAATCTTAAAAGAATCTGATATTCTGTTAAGAAAATATTATAAGGAAGTGTTATTATTGCCTAAAGCTGGTAATGTTCCTATCATGAATTGTTTTTACCTACAGTAGTTGTTAGTAGATGTAGAGAGAATGAAGAAGCAGGAGTCCATAATGCAATGGAAGCTAGGGATAATTTTAATTTGATTAATGGCCCCTTTTACTAAAGCCCACTATAGATTTGCCATTAATACGCTGATCTCAGGCATGTTAATGGCAAAGGCTGTTAGCTGTCGGGACATGTTCAGTATGTCCTGAGCAGCTAACACGTGACAACTTTCCCTAACATGCCTTCCACTAAATTGGGCTCACTTAATGACTCCTATAGAGGAGTCATTAGGTGAAGCCACATTTGGAGCCCCATTGCTGGCGCTAGTGGCAATGGGCTCACCATGTCCTCTCTCTGCTAATTCCCCTCCCCATCCCACGTAGGCAGATTCACATGCATTTTAACGCCTATCCCAATTAAGGATGCTGCTCAATTCATTACAGTGTCTCATATTCGATCCTCATTTAATTTAGTCACTGCTTTTTCTCTTTCTTTTTCTCTTTTCTGCTTAGCTCCAGGAGGAGCTGAGCCATCTACCCGAGTCGAAGCCTCATCGAAGGGAGCCTGCCCTGCTCCAGAAGATCGGCGGCAAGAAAAGAGCAAGCCAGCTACAAAAGACCTTGCTGCACACAAAAGAGCTCTTCGGGGGAAGCTGCTTTTTGGCTCCACCCCTCCAGCAGCGTGCCTCAGAGCATCTCTACCCAATCGGGGCACAGCTCTCCATTTAAAAGGAGAAGCCACAGGCACAGGATCCTCTCTTGCTCTGCTTAGCTCCAGGAGGAGCTGAGCCATCTACCCGAGTCGAAGCCTCATCGAAGGGAGCCTGCCCTGCTCCAGAAGATCGGCGGCAAGAAAAGAGCAAGCCAGCTACAAAAGACCTTGCTGCACACAAAAGAGCTCATCTGACTGCAGCAGCACCACTCTCTACAGCTAGGATTATCCTCCTGCCTCTCATAAAAATACTAATTTAAAGGGTAGAAATTCATGTTTGGGACTAGAATCCAAGATCAGTGTTGGGCACTCTAGTGACTAGTTCCCTCTAGATACTGTTGTTAGCTTCCAGCGTTTACAGGCCATATTAGGTATTACCATGTTTGTCCAGATCGATACTGTAAACCCAGGGATATGCCAGTGTTGTTAACTACCATCGTTTATAGGCCATATTTGGTATTACCATGTTTGTCCAGATTGATACCTTAAACCCAGAGATATGCCAGTGCTGATGCTATGTTAGAGCAATGTCATCTTTAGCTAGATAAGAACATAGGGACTTGGGATGTACCATAGTGGGTCAGACCAAGAGTTCATCAACAGATCCAGCTGCACACACACGAAACAGGCTCCCTCCACGGGACAGGCTCCCGCACCGCGACAAACCCAGCTCCACATCCACGGGACAGACCCCCGCAACAGGGCGACCACCACAGATCCGGCTCCACCTTTACGGGACAGGCTCCCCCCACGGGACAGGCTCCCGCACCGCGACAGATCCAGCGTCACATCCACAGGACAGGCCCCCGCACCAAGACGACCGCCACAGATCCAGCTCCACATCCACGGGACAGGCTCCCTCCACGGGACAGGCTCCCGCACCGCGACAGACCCAGCTCCACATCCACGGGACAGGCCCCCGCACCAAGGCGACCAACACAGATCCAGCTCCACACACACGGGACAGGCTCCCTCCACGGGACAGGCTCCCGCACCAAGGCGTCCGCCACAGATCCAGCTCCACATCCACGGGACAGGCTCCCTCCACGGGACAGGCTCCCGCACCGCATCAGATCCAGCTCCACATCCAAGGGACAGGCTCCCTCCACGGGACAGGCTCCCGCACCGCAACAGATACAGCTTCACATCCAAGGGACAGGCTCCCTCCACGGGACAGGCTCCCGCACCGCAACAGATACAACTTCACATCCCCAGGACAAGCCCCTGCAACAAGTACAGCTCTCCTCAAAAAGCAAACAACAGACGAAAACCTAAGGACACAGGCGTCGCCCTATCAGAACATCACAAGCTATCAACATGCACACCACATACTTCCTCCCACTATACCTACTAGTCACACAACTCCTCCCACCAACTACACACCCCCACTACACCCAAACAAACACACCATGGTACCCACCAACTGCACTGCCATATCTCGGCCCACAACACACACACAAAGAGACACTCGCAACCCCCCAAACAAAGAGACAAAACAGACACAAATCAAACCCCAACACCGGCCCTAAGGAAGCACACGTCGCAACAACCTCTTCCACAAAGAAAACATCAATTGAGCTCATAAACGCCAGATCCATCTGCAACAAGATACACACTCTGGTAGACCACATTGAAGAGCGACAGCCAGACATAATATGCATCACAGAGACATGGCTCAACCCTTCCGACAGTGTACTACTCAACCAACTAGTACCGAACAACTACTCAGCATACAACTGCCCACGCATCCACAAGCGTGGAGGAGGAGTCCTAATAATAGCAAAGACAGAACTCAAGTTCAAGACACTGAATCTCACAGATACAAAGCAGTGTAACACAATTAGCATCAAGAACAAGAATATTGCAATCTGCCTAACCTACAGAGCACCCCGTGCTCCACCCGACGAACTAGCCTTCATACTCGAAGAAGCCTGTGCCATAACGTCAAACAACAAACCAGCACTACTAATCGGAGACTTCAACCTCAAGTCCGCCAATACAAAAGATGCAGAGACCTTCCTTCAGGCAATGTCATCACTTCAATTCACACAGATAGTCAATGCACCAACACACAGACTAGGATCATCCCCAGACCTCATCTTCGCATCAAACTACCTACCTAACTTCAAGAGACCTAATCTCTACACCCACCATCACCCCAGTACCATGGTCTGACCATTACTTAATCGAGACAAATCTGCAATCACAAGAAGACTGGACAAGTGAAAGAGCGAACTTCCCACACACACAAAGACGATTCAAGTCCTTTGACAAGGACGAATTCATCCAGGACACAATACAACACTTGAACATTGACTCAGAGGACCTGGAGGAACAAGTTTCCAAATGGAACAATGTCCTAGCTAACGCCGCCAAACCATCCGTTGACAGGACCAAGAAACAACACCACAACAAGAGACAAAACAAACCATGGTACTCAGCAAAAATACGACAGGAAAAGAGGGAGCTCAGGAAAATTGAACGGAGATGGAGAAAAAACAAAACTACTTCCGACCAACATCTTTACCTAACAAAGCAAAAACAATACAATGAACACATCAACCAATCAAAGAGAGAATTCCACACAAACCTGATAAATTCTTCCATCAACAAACCCAGAGAACTTTTCGAAATAGTAAAAACCCTGACAAAAGAGCAAGCAGCAGAAAGAGAAATACAAGTGGATCCACAGATATTCGCCGACCACATCAAAGACAAATTCCACTCCACAGAGCGCTCAACACCCAGTAGAACCAACAGAACGAACGTCCACCCCAAAACCTGGGGCACATTCCACTCACCCTCAAAAGAGCAGATATCAGACATCATCTCCACAATCAACACAAGCACTGCTCCTACAGACCCTTGCCCAGTGTCATGGGTCAAAGCCACCAAAGCAAGCCTCATACCAAACATTCATAAAATGGTACACAACTCACTCACTCAAGGACTCATGCCACAGCAATTAAAGCTTGCCTCAGTAAGACCAATCACAAAGAAAACTTCTCTCGACAAAAAGGACCCAGCAGCATACCGACCAATCTCCAGCATACCCTTCCTCGCAAAAATAATCGAAAAGACGGTTCAACTACAACTTCAGGAACACATTGACGAACACGGAACTCTCGACGACAACCAACACGGATTTCGTCCCAACCATGGAGTCGAAACTCTCCTGATCTACCTCTTCGACAGCATCATAAGAATAATTGACGACATCAGGAATGGAATTATAATGATCTTCATCGACATCTCCTCAGCGTTCGACACAGTTGATCACAATATACTCCTGGAGAGACTGAAGAACACTGGTATACACGGTACTACTCTAAAATGGTTCCACTCGTACCTAACAGAAAGACAGCTACAGGTCAAGGTGGGACAGGACACCTCCCGGCCCATAAACGTCCAACAAGGAGTACCACAAGGATCCGCACTCTCAGCACTCCTTTTTAACATCTACATCCAACCAATATGCAACATTATGAAAGAGAACAACATCCAATACACAATATACGCAGACGATATAATGGTATACTCCCCGATATCAATCGAAAACCCGGACTTCTCTAAGATAGCAGACTGCCTTACCCAAATGGCGAAGTGGTGCCAAAACAACAATCTAGCTATAAACTACAACAAGACTGAAGCTTTAATCATCACTCGAAACCAAAGCTTCACACACCCACCAAACATAAAGATACAAAGCACCACGATACCGATAAGATCGGAGGTGAGATACCTTGGGGTTACTCTGGACAGTAAACTCAACCTCAAACCACACATAGACAAAACAATCCAAAAAGCATATTACAGGATGCGAATCATCAGGAGACTGAAACCACTCCTCGCTCCAGAACACTTCCGTACAGTCTGTCAAGCACTGATAACCCCAATACTGGACTTCTGCAATCCGATATACCTCGGACTACCAAAACAAGCTCTCAAACCACTACAGCTGGCACAAAACACTGCAGCTCGAATCATATCCGGAGCCGCAAGGCAGGAGCACATCACACCTACACTAAAGGACTTACACTGGCTCCCAATCATTGCTCGCATCAGATACAAGACTATCATAAACCTATTTAAGATAAAAGAACACACATCAGCCAACAGCCTCCACCTGCTCATACAACCGGAAACCAGCGCACGTCCCAGAAGAAGTCAAACACGCAACCGAGTCAGCACCCCAAATGAGTACAAGCACACACGCAAGGACACAACAGACAGAGCTCTATCCATGGCTGCTCCAACAATATGGAACAATCTACCGGACGATCTAAGGGCAACTCCAGACCTCAAAGACTTCAGAAAACAACTGAAAACCATGCTGTTCATAGAGCACTATGGTCACATCACATAACCTAAGAGAATGGATAACAGCACTCCAATCCTCCCAAACAACTGAATATATATAAAATATGATTCTAGCACCACTGTAAATAGCCCACCCTGTATATAGCTCAAACAAATCAAGCACCCAACACATCCCTCACACAACTAAGTTTTATCCTCACTGCATGTACAACACACACACTTTACCTGATTGCTTGCTGTGATACCACCTTGATTATTAAGATAAGGCGGTTTAGAAATACTATTAAATAAATAAAAATAAATAAATAAATTTCATCCACCATGAAGACTATTTGCTTTTCTGATTCTATTCCATCTAATTGGATTGCAAGCATTCTCTTGGCTTGATTCCCATTGCTCTCATGATTATCAATCATAGCTTATCCCTAGGTCTATTTCCTACCCCTGGAAGAGGGCCATCAATTGTCTAATCTTTAAAAAGTCCAATGTAGATATTTCTGATCCATCAACCCAAAGCTGCTGAATCAGTGACCACAAGGAAGCGAAAGATAGTGGTGGCTCTTCCAAACGCTACCGAGGCATTCATCTGCCAATCAGACTTTATATCCTGGTGTGCTGTCTGCAACGTGCCAAATTCTGAGATGTTATAAAACATTTGCAGAGACTCATCAAGCCTACTGATGATTATCCACTGCTGCTCATCCATTTTGGCACAAATGATACTGATAGGTATCGCTCTGAGCATATCAAGCACAATACTGAGACCGTACTTGCCTCTCTTCTCAGTGAGATCCATGCCTCCTTGGACCACAGTAAGATTGACCTAGCCATTTTCTTAGACCTGTCCTTCACTTTTGATCTGGTTGATCGCACCATTCTGCTATCCCATCTGTTTAGTCTGGGCTCTGTTATGCCGTATTTTCTTGATGTATCTCTTCTTTCCTACCACTCCTCCTCTTTTGCTATACGTTTATTGTCATTAACACTTCACTCTTTGACTTGTGGGGCACAAAGTTCCACAAAGTTCTGTCCTTGCACCTTGGACATTGTTTAGGAGGGTGAGGTGGGATTTTGCTCCCCAAATGAGCTGGCTCTCCACCAATTCAATGAGAGCCTGCCCCCACCCCATTCACCCTGCTGATTCTACCATTGCGTTTTCTTTGTCTGCAGCAGCTTTGGCGGACTGGCCTCTGGTTTAAAAAAAACACGGGTGTAAGCACTTCCTTGCTAGGAAGGCTGGTCTGGTCCTGGCCCCTCTGTGACACAAGCTTCATGGCAGAGGGGGAGGGACTAGACCAGTCTTCCTGGCAAGGAAGTGCTTAAATCCGCACTTTTTTAAAAATTAGAGGCCAGTCAGCTGCAGGCACAGAAAAAGCAGCAGCAGCTGTGCAGGTGGGAGGGGCAGGGGTGGGTGTGGAAGGCTAGAATGGGAATGCTGGCTGGATGGACACGAAGGTGGGGGGGTGGAATGGTTGGAAGGGAAATGCTGGGCAAATAGACACGGGGGGGGGGAATGGCTAAAAGAGAACTGCTCGACAAATGTTGCACATGAGGGAGGCAGAGGGCAGATGCTAAATAGGAAGTATGGAGGGGATGACATAGGGAAGATGCTGGACACAAAGGGAGGGAGGGAGGGTGAAGCCAGATACGGAACACACAGTGCAGGGAGTGGAAGAGAGATGCGGGACACAGGGAGGGAGTGGTGGACAGATGCTGGGCATAGGCTGAAGAGATAGAGTCAGACATAGGGCGGGGAATATAAGAGGACAGAGAGAAGATGGATATGGAGTGGGGGTAAATGCTGAACATATCCTAGAGGCATTAGAAGGATGGAGTGCAGATGCTGGACATGGGGAGAGAGCAGGGGATGGACATGGGTAGGGGCCATAAAGGGATGGAGGGAAGATGCTAAACACAGGGTAGGGGTCATAGGGGGATAAAGGGCAGATGCTGGGCATGAGGTGGGGAGAGAGGGAATGCTGGACATGGGATGGGGTGAAATGGGGCAATGCTGGACACATAGCGATGGAGACAAAGGGAATGTTGGACATGGGGAAAAAAGGGAGAGGAGTGAGATTGGAGAGAGAAGGAGAAACAAGACAGGGCAATAGAGAAAGGGATAGATGCTGAACACAAGGAGGGTGGAAGAGAGAAAAAGAAAGGAAAGAGTTAGTTAAAGACTGGGGAATACATAAATGGATGGGGAAGGATAGAGAGATGGAGTGAGAAGATTGTAAAAAGAGGGAGATTGAAAACTGTATATAAGAAAGAGAAATGAAATCGGAGTTGATAACGAGAGAAAAATAAGTGGAAGAAAGCTGAAAGGAAAAAGATCAACCTCAGAGATGGATGTAGGGGAGCAAATGAGGAAGACAGGAGTGAAGAGAAATGGCAGGTGGATTGCAGACTCTGCAAAAGAGTTAAGAGAAGACAGAGGATGCAAAAATCAGATCCAGGATCAAGGCAACTAGAAAAATAAAATAGCTAGATAATAAAGATAAAGAATTTCTTTTCAGTTTAATGACTGGCATGTGTCAGTTTTTGGATTTTAAATATGCCAACTTTATAATTTGCCAACAAAAAATGCAAAAATACCCAACCAGGCCTAAAAGCTAATGCAACAATAGAGAAAAAAACCTGGTGAATGAAACCAAAAACCGCCTTAAGAAAAACACTTTTTTTGTCGGAAAAGCCGTCACAGTGTAGAGGACTTCACCTCACACCACCGCGGCCCATCCATTTTATTTTATTTGAAAGCCCTATATTTTAGGACATAATATTAAACGCAAGCTGTATGGCAATGTTACTTAGCAGAAAATCATCCAACCAAGGTCGTTGGATGATTTTCTGCAGCAGCCTTTTCAGCTAAGTGACATTGCCATACAGCTTGCGTTTAATATTATGTCCTAAAGGCCACAGATCTCTTCACGAAAAATAACCATATCTAAAAACTCCACCCGCTCAGAATCAATGTGAGCGGTGAATTTTATATGTGTTTTTAACATGTCCAACCAAGCAATAAACTCCTTTAGGGAAGCCAAATCAGATGTCCAAATAAAAAATATGTCATCCAAAAATCTTTTCCACAACACATGGGAGAAATACGATGATCCATAAATGTATCGCTCTTCCACATCCGCCATATAAAGCGTGGATCAATCCTGGAACCATTGTCTAAATTTTGCGATGTTTTTCTAAGAAAGGAAGCGGCGGCTGTGCGATCTTTCATTCGTGATTCCACACATTTTTTACAATTGTTACATCAAGTGGTATTACCATCTTCTCAAGTTTTTTTCATTACGCTGGATGTTGCAGCCTTATACACGAATGTGGATCAAAGTGAAGCACTCAGTCTGCTACATTCACTGTTTGTGGAAGCTCCTTCACGTCTACCTAAATCTTTCTTGATGGATTTGATTTCTTTGGTCCTTACTCGTCATTACTTCTTGTTTGAGGGAGCCTTTTTTCAACAAGTTTTTGGCATTGCCATGGGGGCCACAGTGGCCCCTTCTGTGGCCAGGCTTTATAAGGCGGATGTGGAAGAGCGATACATTTATGGATCATCGTATTTTTCCCATGTGTTGTTGTGGAAAAGATTTTTGGATGACATATTTTTTATTTGGACATCTGATTTGGCTTCCCTAAAGGAGTTTATTGCTTGGTTGGACATGTTAAAAACACATATAAAATTCACCACTCACATTGATTCTGAGCGGGTGGAGTTTTTAGATATGGTTATTGTTCATGAAGGGATCTCTGTGGCTACTACTTTATACAGGAAACTGGTACAACGGAATAGTTTGTTGAATTATCGAAGTTTTCACCCGGAGCCCTTGCGAAAGGGTTTACCCTATGGACAATTTCTGAGGATTCGACGACTTTGCACTTCGGTGGATCAGTTTAAACATCATGCGCAGCATATGAGTGCCCAATTATTGTGTAGGGGCTATCCTAGGCCTGTGATTTCTCGGGCTTATCGCAGGGCTTTGTACTCCCATCGTGAATGGTTCTTGGAATGTGAACCGGTTCAGTCTGTGATAATGGCTGAGGATACAGTCACGGGGGTTTTGTCATACATGTGTAATTCATCTACAGTTATGCATATTTTGAAAAAATATTGGCCATTGTTGTCTTTACATGCAAGTTTCAATAAACCACTGCGGATAGCTTACTCTCGGGGGACCAATTTGCGGGACAAGTTGGTAGTTTCTACTGTGCTAAAGGATCGACCTGACAGTCCTTTATCACGAACCAGGATACATGTACCATGAACCAGGTGTAATTTTTGTGCTACTACGCTATCGGGGTCATCGTGGACTGATCTACATACCGGTCGGATTTTTAATCGCCGATGGCAAACTGCGTGTAATTCCACTTATGTGGTCTATTTTATAGAATGTTGTTGTCCATTGAGATATGTGGGCAGTACTACGAGAATGATCAGGGTTTGTTTGAGTGAGCATGCCTCTCGCCTTCGGCAGTCGATACTGACGGTCCCGATGGTTCAACATTGTTTACAATTTCAGCATGACTTTGAACACTTAAAATGGACTATAATTGATCATGTCCCAGAAGACCCTCGAGGGGGGGATCGGGTGCTTAAATTGCGTAGGCTTGAACAGCGTTGGATTTTTCTTTTACGGGCTGTCTCCCCCACTGGACTGAACCGCGACATCGATTGGTTGGGAGCTGGTTGACATATAACCTTTTACGGTAGGGGGTTCCCTGATATGTGGGGATTCCCTTCTTGTGATTGGTGCTTTAGGATGATGGGCAGCTTCTAGTTAGCCAATCCTGAGTTGGTATCATCAATTTCAACAGCCAGGAGTTCGGCGTTTTTTGTCGGTTGCCAGAAGGACTTGATTGCATTGAAGCTGAGTTGGGAGCGCTTGATACAGGGGTTTCTTCCCCGAAACGTGCACATCGCACGTGATATCAGATAAGTGCATTTTACAACTAATTATGGACAATTTTCTGATTTATGAGTCCGGTTTTAAATTTACTGGTTGAATAAAAGGGACATGTATTGTGATCAGGGGATGGTTTAACGTGCCTTTCCTTCACAATTTATGTCCGACAAATAAAAAGTGTCACAGAGGGTTTCACGGTATCCTGTTGGTGTATCTTTACAACACGTTTGATTACCGTTTGGGGTTCTTGGATTTGATTGCCTAACATGAGTTCGACAGCACGGGACTCATCCCATGCTAACAGTCATGGTCCTGCGCTGGCTGGCAATGCGTATCTCAATGCATATTGTGTGCGCCAGAACACGGGTTTTCAGCTAACGCACTTTGGTAGAAAACCCCCCTTAATTACGTTCTCCACAACTGATCTAAAGTTGACCTTTTTGTGCCAATGCCCCACCCCCCTGAACATTACCTTTTCTTATTCTTCTGTATAAAAACAAAGTTAAATTGGAGAAAAAATGAAGAGGAAAGTCTATTTTCCTTGAACAACCTTATCCCCACTACACATAGACTTTGTTTGGAGGGGGGTGAGGTAAAGGGGCCTTGCAAATAAACGGTAACCAAGTTACTACAAAGGACATATTTCAACAGCTCCCTTACATTTCCCCTGTGGTCCTCAAAGCAGCCATGTATGGAAATCTACTACAAATTCTCTCTCATGCAATGTAATCTGATTGGTTTATGCAGAAAGGAAAAAAAGAGAAAGTACGTGTGATGTTATTTGTGATATCAAAGGCAATATGGATAATTCAGAACCAGTGAGTGTGTGCAGTAATTTGAGCTGGAATAGAAATCAACAGGCCCTGTGACATTAGAGTAAGAACTTCTGTAGGAGTCCAGTTTACCTGCGGCTTCTTTGGTCCTACTGTATAAATATGTTTTATAGGATTGGAAAGCTGTGAGCCTCAGCTTTTCAGTTACATAAATTGCTTGTCAGACAAGCATTTTAAGATAAATCATGACTTGAAACTGTCCTGGTGTGAAACATACAATTCAAAGATTGAAATTAAAATTAGGTTGCCAGAGATCTTTGCCAAAAAGTAAAACTGAAGGGAAATATCCTTTTAAAAGTGTCTAAAGAAAATATATAAATATGAGAAAACCTAGTGAGTTTGACTTATAATAGTAAGGTAACATTTTACTTAGCAGTTAATGTCCTTTCCTTGAGTCCTGCTATACCAATCCAGACAAGTGGGGTTGTGTTCCCCTACCAGCAGTTTGGTGGAGACAAAGAACCAATGAAATGCCCAGGTTCCAATGACATCACCCCCATGCCTCTATTCGCCTCAGACACCAGAGGTCTCTGCAGTATTCACCCAAAGCATATGGGAAATACAGAGCAACCTTCAGACAATCTCAAATGCGGGCAACAATGAGTTATCAACAATAGAGAACTATGTACAGGAAGATTGAAACATAAGGCTGTCAATAGAAGATGAGCCTTCAGAGCTAAGTATAAAACTCATGGTAGACCCATGAGTACCGCAGCAAAAGAACAGAGCAATACAGTTTCAGGAGTGGGTCCTGGACTGGTCTACCAGGACTCAAGGAAAGGACATTAACTGGTAAGTAAAATGTCACCTTCCATATTGTCCTGCTAGATCTGTACAGACAAGTGGAATGTACCAAAGCTACAACATCAGTGGGCGGGAAGAAGACACAGTAGTTCACAAAACTCTTGAGCCGAAGGCCATGTCCACCCACGCGTGGACATCCAAGCAGTAATACTTGACAAACGTGGAAAGTGAAGCCCACGTTAGTTCTTGACAAATATCTGCAGAAGCTATTCAGCTCCACTCCATCTACAAAGACATTTGTGATCATGTAGAATGGGCAAACCCTCCAGAACTGGCTGATCCATTATAGATACACCGAGGCAATGGCCTCCTTAATCTAGTGCCCCAAAGTCAACTTGGCTACCGCTTCACCCAGAAAATAACTCAAAAAGATGGTCTGACTTACAAAAAGAATTTGTAACCTCCAAGTACCGAAGAAGCACCCTCTGGACATCCACAAGGAGAAGATCCTTATTCTTCTCTCGACACTGCTCCTTAAAGAAGGACAGGCAAACCACCTGGTTCATGTGAAAGGGAGACAGTACTTTAGGCAAGAAGGAAGGCACAGGCCGAATGGAAATGGCCTTCTTTGAAAAAGACACATAAGGATCTCAGCAAGACAGAGCCTGCAGCTCAAAGATCGGCATTGCAGAACAAATCACAACCAAAAACACAGTCTTGAGCGTCAAATCCTTTAAGCTCTTCAATGGCTCAAAGGGAGCGCCATCAGGGCCCTGAGCACCAGAGAGAGATCTCAGGAAGGGACAACAGACCAAAGGGGAGGATGCAGACACCAAACCCCCTGAAGAAAACGTGAGACATCTGGGTGCAAGGCCAGGGACTTGGTCACCACCAGACCAAGTCCACAGACCAAAGATGCCACCTGAACCTTAACGGAGCTAGGTCATCATGCAAAAAGGCCAACAGAGAGGAAACCTCGGTTGCCTCAGGAGCCATGTGTCACGTGCCACACCAATGCGCAAAGGGGCACCTTATTCAACACATTCGTACATATGCTAGCTTGGTAGACCTCCTCCAGGCACCAAGTAGAGTAGAGATTACAGCTTATGCACTAGCAGTCTCCTTTCAAGAGCCATGCCATAAACGAGAAAGAATCTGGATCCTCCAGGACAAATGGTCCCTTCTGCAATAGTCCCGAGTCGGAGGCAGCTGAAGAGGAGGTGCCTGCAGGAGCCTCATCAGGTTGCCGAACCACTTCTCCATGGCCACTGACTTGGCCAAGGCTGGGTCAGGGCATAGATGCCCTCGGACCCCATCCCCATGTGATGACTGAAGAAGTGGAAAACTTTAGCATCGGAGCAGGTCATCATCAGATCCATTTCAGGGTGATCCCAGTGACGCAGAATCAACTGAAATGCCTCCTGACTCAACTCCCACTCGCCAGGATTCAGATAGTGCTGGCCTAGGAAATCTGCTTCCACATTGTCCACCATGGCAATGCGCTCAACTGACAAGGCTAGGAGGTTCTTTCCCACCCAGACAAACTGGAGATCCATCTCCAGAGTCATTCTGGTGTGCCTTGTGCTGCTTTGCCGATTGACATAAGCCACCACTGTGGCATTATCTGAAACACTCAAACCACCCAGCCTTCAACCAAAGAATGGAAACACAGAAGAGCTATCTTGACAACCCTCACCTCAAGGTGGTTAATGGACCATACTGCTCCCCTGCAGTTCCAATGGCCCTGGGTGTAAGGTCTTGACAATGTGCTCCCCGGCCTGAGAGACTTGTATCCATCACCAGCAGAATCCAGGAGAAATTGTTCAGCAGTATGCCCTTCCTCAAATGACAGAGCTGCTGCCACCATCTCAGGCTGATTTTCACCATCAACAGGCGTGGAAGCCTGCACCCAAACTCCTGAAAACTTGGGGACCATCAAGTCAACAAGGATCACTGGAGCAGTCACATGTGAGCATGTGCCAAGGCCATCAATCCAAGGAGCTGAAGATAATCCCAGATTCTGGCAATCCAACAGTCTTCTGACATTCTACTCTGGCAGGAAAACTCTATGAACTTGAATACTGAAACGTGCTCCCAGAAACTCCAAAGACTGGGAAGGCAGAAGCTGGATCTTTTCCTGATTGATCACCAAGCTAAGGCTTTCTAAAAAGGACACCACTCGGGATGTCACCAGAGATGCTTCTGACAGGGAACAGGCTCTAATGAGCCAGTCATCCAGATAGGAATGGACACAGATTCCTTGGTGCTGCAGCACCACAGCCACCAGCACCATGACCTTGGAGAACATCCTTGGAGCAGTGGAGAGCCCAAAAGGGAGGGTAGCGAACTGATATTGAGAGCCCAGCATGGCACAACGCATATACGTCTGCTGATCTGCCTGGATCAGGATATGAAAATACACCTCAGCCAGATCCAGAGAAGCCAAGAATTTCCCTCGGTGCACTGCTTGAATCATGGTGCACAAGGTTTCCATCTGACAGATCAGGACGCATAAGTGCTCGTTGACCCCCTTGAGGTCCAGAATGGGCCGGAAGGAAACATCTTTCTTTGGCACCACAAAATAGATGCCCTTGCCCCACTTGATCAGGGGGGAAAGGCACCACCACCTTTAGGAGTATCAACTTTTACAAGGTGGTCCACACTGCAGCATCCTTAATTGCAGAGCCACAAGGAGAAATGATGAAGACATCGGGAATCAGCTCTTTGCGTTCCAGGACATAGCCTAACTGGATGGTGTCTAGCACCCAGCAATCCTTGTTAACCCGTGCCCATTCTTGAAAGAAGAGGTGATGCCTGTCACCCAGTGGAGGCACCAAGGAATGGGCCCCCAAACCTTCCCTGCATAGCCCGGGAGAGTCCTCCTCTGGAGGGGACTGATTCTCTGGGCCTACATGCTCCAGTAAAGGACCAAGAACAAGCCAAAGGCCCTGAAGTAGAGGGGAAGAAAGGCTTTCCAAGTCGGTAATGATGATAGTCCTGAGACCCCAGGAATCCGACCAGCACACCCTTGGTGGTCAGGCAGATGCTGATGAGAAAGAGGCACTAGCCTTCTTCAAAGGCCCCTTGGACCTGTCTTTTGGGAGGCAGTAAGATTTTGTCTTACCTAGGTCCTTCACCAGCTTCTCCAAATCAGTTCCAAACAGAAGCTTCCCCATAAAGGTCAATTGAGTCAACCAGGATTTGAAAGATGAGTCCACTGCCCAGTGCCAGAGCGAAATCCAACACCATGACACCGTTGTTAGGGCACCATCCCTGGCTGCCAAAAGCACCAGGTCATACATGGCATCAGAAAGGAAGGCCATAGCCAACTCCAAAAGAGAGGTAATATCAGGCAGAAGAGACTGAATCTACTGGAGCAGGGCTCAAGATGTCAGGCTGGTACATATCATCAGCTGTAAAATAGCCACCGCCATAGCAAACTGGCTCTGCAGCAAACAATCCACCTTGCAGTCCAGAACATCCTTTAAGGCCAATCTGCCTTCCATGGGAATGGTGGTGCATCTGGTAACCACAGTGACTTGCGCATCCATTTGGGAATGTTAAACCACTCACTGCACTCCTTCTCCGCGAGAGCATAGATCTTATTAAGCACCCTTAACCCTTAGGTAGGGAGTCAGGGGAGTCCCACTCCGACCGGATCATATCCTTGATCACATCTGGGAATGGGAAGACAATAGTAGATTTTCGCACCCCTTAAAAAAGCAAGTGCACCTTTGGCTCCTGCTCCATGCCAGAAGCATTCATCGAATTCAAGGTGGATGAGACTCTAGTAATCAATACTGCCAGTTCCTCCTTCCGGAATAGGTGGATCACACTGACCCCTGCAGGATCTTCTGAAGGTGAAAGCACTTCCTCATCCATATCAGAACCCAGTACTGACTCAGTCAACATCTTAGAAAGCTCCCAACTGTACTCCATCTCCAGGGAGTGCCCCACACTAGGAACGCTTAGCCAAAAGCAATAGAACAGGGTTTCTATTTTCAGCCTGCTCAGCAAAGGACTGTGTCCGGGGGCACCCAGAGGCTGCAGGGCCTGAGTTTACACACCAGAAGGACCAGGTCTGTTGCAAAAAGGAAAAGAATTCCGGGGAAGACAATCTGGGATCCAGAAGATCTCCTCTTGGATAAGGATCCCCAACACCAGAGAACCCGGGCAGGGAGGGCCACGATGCATTTCTCCTGGACTGGTCCTCCAGTCTCCTGTATGCATTCCCTCCTTTCCCCCTCATTGCGAGGACTCTGTTCAAGGCCCAATGGGACGGGCCATCACTGATTCTCATGGCCCCCTTGTAGTCTCAGCAGCCTTGGTTCCTGCTCCTGCTCCGGCTGTTGTCGGAGCCTCCGATTCCCCTGGGCTCTGCCAGAGACTTGCTGATGCAGGAGGAGGGTCGGGTACTGCACCCAAACCTACCCTCCCTATCCCTCATGGCCTGGTGGCTGAACGGGTCTCTCTAGCCTCTCTGGCCTTTCCAGAGGAGGTTGAGGAAATCCTCCATGCCTTGAGGAAGGACTCCACTAGGCGGGCTTACGCCCTCAATTGGAAACACTTCTCCGTCTGGTGCCACATCAGATGCAACAGAGATCCCCTAGCATTCAAGAAACAACTGAAAACCATTCTATTCCAGGAATACCTCAGAACTGATGAGAACACATGACACTGACTACCCCAAACCCCCCCCCCCCACCCCCCAGAAGATCTTGCTCTAAATGACTGCGTCACAATGTCCATGTCTATATCCCAATTGTTTGTCAAAATCATTACTGTTGGTCACCTGGTGATGGCCCCGACCCCAAAAACTGATTCCTGCCCACCCCCCCCCCTTTTTTTATGTTACACCGCTTTGACCCGGTGAAAAGCGGGATATAAATACAGTTAAATAAATAAAATAAATAAATAAATTAGTTCCATAGTGTGCGAGCACCTAGCATCACATTTGATTTTTGCAGAATATATATTTACATTTAATTCAGGCCAGTCCAATGTTCAGTGTCAGGAGTAATCATGGTTTATATTAGACTCCTAGGCTACATAATTAAACTGCTACAATTTTTGCTGCATATAAACAACATTGCATTTTTTAAAATTACATAGCCTATTTTTTTGGTGCAATCACCTGACCAGTGTTGTGAGTGAAGAGACCTCTGCTCCCTGACTGCAGTTATGGTTTAGGCATTTGATATACTGCCCTTAACTTTTGCATCAGAGCGGTTTACATGTATGAATATACTAACAGGTCCTTTTTATTCCCTTTGTCCCTTAATAGTTCACAATCTAAGTGTACTGAGGCAATGGAGGGTTAAGTGGCTTGCCCAAGGCCACAAGGAGTGGCCATGGGACTAGAGACCCCAGTCCCTCTGGCCTGAGGTTACTTGTCCCCATGTAGGAATTGAACCCCTGGTCCTCTGGCCTGATGTAACCTGTCCCAACCACTGAGCCACTCCTCCCTCCTTCTGAGGAGGCCCCTCCATTTTGAGTGCAGGAAGGTAGGGAGGGCCAGCTCTCTGTGCATATTCCTGGGGCCTTTCCTCTTCATGTTTGGGCCTTCCTGCTTTAATCTGGGCCTTTTAGCTTTTTCTCCTGTGCCCTCTCCATGCCCTTCCCATGGCTCAACTTAAGTCTGGACTTAAGGAGGACCGGGAATCTTCTGCATACCCCTTCACAGGGGCCTACTTATTAACCAGTGGGTAAATCAGTGCATGTGTGTGCTATTTTATTGCAGAAAAATTTGCCACAAGAATCAATAACCCATTGTAAACATTGGTGTAGCTGGGCATATTGCACCTTCCCAGTTGCAGCAATGCAAAATAATGAAGTACAAACAGGGCTGGATTTAAGATTTTGGCACTAATAGGATCTTGGTTGAGTGAGAGCCAGAAGAGGAGCAGGGGTGCACAGCCGAGGACAGCCCTTGAATGCATCCCCGGTAACATACTAGAGCCGCTATCTGAACCTTGAGAGACTTCAAGACTAACTCTTATTCCAGATTGGACTGTAAGGAGGATAGAGTGTTGACTGTGTCAACCTTCCAAGGGTGTTGAAAGAACTGAAATATGAGATTGCAGACCTGCTATCAGTAATCTGTGAACTATCATTAAAATCATCTCTAATACCTGAAGATTGGAGGATCGCCAATGTAACAACAATTTTTAAAAAGGGTTCCAGGGGTGATCCGGGAAACTACAGACCGGTGAGCCTGACGTCAGTACCGGGAAAAATGGTAGAAACCGTCATAAAGAATAAAATTACTCAGCATGTAGATAGTCACAACCTAATGGGAGACAGCCAACATGGCTTTAGACAAGGAAGATCTTGTCTTACTAATCTGTTATTTTTTTTGAAGGAGTGAATAAACAGGTGGACAAAGGTGAGTCGGTTGATATTGTGTATCTGGACTTTCAGAAAGCCTTTGACAAGGTCCCTCATCAGAGACTTTTGGCAAAACTAAAGAGTGATGGGATAGGAGGCAGTGTACTATTGTGGATCAGGAACTGGTTAAAAGATAGAAAGCAGAGGGTAGGGCTAAATGGCCAATTTTCCCAATGGAGAAAGGTGAATAGTGGTGTACCCCAGGGATCTGTGCTGGGTCCGCTGCTTTTTGACATATTCATAAATGACCTGGAAAGTGGAATAACGAGTGAGGTTATCAAATTTGCAGATGACACAAAACTATTTAAAGTTGTTAAAACCCAAGAGGATTGTGAAAAATTGCAAGAGGATCTTGATAAATTGGAAGACTGGGCATCAAAATGGCAGATGAAATTTAATGTGGACAAGTGCAAGGTTATGCACCTAGGGAAGAACAACCCAAACTATGGTTACACGATGCAAGGTTCCACATTAGGAACCACCACCCAGGAAAAAGATTTAGGCGTCATTGTGGATACCATGTTAAAACCCTCGGCCCAGTGTGCAGCGGCGGCCAAGAGAGCAAATAGAATGCTAGGTATGACAAGGAAAGGAATGGAAAATAAAACAAAAGATATTATAATGCCTCTATAACGTTCCATGGTGAGACCGCACCTTGAATATTGTGTGCAATTCTGGTCACCGTATCTTAAAAAGGATATAGCGATTTTAGAAAAGGTACAGAGAAGAGCCACCAAAATGGTAAAGGGGATGGAAGGATACTCCTATGAAGAAAGGCTAAAAAGGTTAGGGCTCTTTAACCTGGAAAAGAGACGGATGAGGGGAGATATGATAGAAGTCTATAAATTAATGAACGGAGTGGAACGGGTAAACGTAGATCGATTGTTTACGTTATCAGAATATAGAAAGACTAGGGGACATGCAATGAAGCTACAGGGTAAACTATTTAAGACTAATAAAAGAAAATATTTTTTCACTCAACGTGTAATCAAACTCTGGAATTTGTTACCGGAGGATGTAGTAAAGGCTGTTAGTGTAGCTGGGTTTAAAAAAGGTTTGGACAAGTTCCTGGAGGAAAGGTCCATAAACCATTATTAAGAAGTGACCGAAGATATCAATGCTTGACCCAGTACAAGCATTGTGGAATTTGTGTCTCTTGGGGAAACTGCTAGGTACATATGACCTAGATTGGCCACTGTTGGAAACAGAATACTGGGCTTGATGGACCTTGGTCTGACCCAGTATGGCATATCTTATGTTCTTATGTTCTTATGTTCCTGGCCTCCAGGGTCTGAAAAGACCACCATCTCTTGAAAACCCTCCAAACACTATATAGGCTAAGGGCCTTCCATTATCACTCCAGAGTAACCCTTTTGGACAGCCAACAATTCTCAAAGGCCAAGCTGTAAATGAAAAGGGAACAGGATCCTCCATCACTAGGGGCTCTTGCCACAGTAGGCCCCTCTCGGGACCCCACCAACAGGTTCAAGAGATCTACATACTACGGCCTGAGCAGCCAGTCTGGAGCCATTTGAATCCCAAGCTCAGGCGATACCGAATTCTGCATCAAAAGTAGCTCACCAAGGGACACAGGGAGAAGGCATACAGAAGCCCCTCCTGGGGCCATAGAAAAAAGGCATGCAGAAGTTCCCTACCCATAGATCCAGAGAGTGCCAAGGCAGTCCTGAAACTGAAGACATTCTCCATTTTGGCAATCTCCTGAGTGGCCATGAGACTGAATACTGGAAGGCTTCATCTCTGTAGTATGAGGTCAAATGCATGAGGGTTTAACTCCACAGTGTTCTAACTCAAGAAGTTGGCCTGCACTCTGTCAACACCTGCTGTGTGCACTGTGGGCAAGGCAATCTAATGCTCCTCCATCCAATGACACAGCTCCGCCACCTAGAGAGCCATTTCAGCACTGTGAATTCTACCTTGCTGGTTGACATATGCCACATGTGGACTGCTTTGCATCCTGGGAGAGGCCAGAACCTTTCTAGAGAAAGGTGGCTTGCTCTGGCCTACAACAGGAGAGTGTTGAACTGAGTCCTGAGGTACTCCAAATTCTGGAAAGGAATCAGGCTGCTCTGAGATACTGGATCACCCATCCCAGCTATTCTAGCCAGTGAATTACTAGGGCTGTGTCATTCCTGGACTTCTCCAGGAATTCTGATTGAATCACCCAGTTATCCAGGTATGGATAAGCGCAGATTCTCTGCTTGCACAGGAACACCACCACCACCACCATAACTTTTGAAAAAGGTGCAAGGAGCCATGGCCAGGCCAAAAGGTAGAGTCTGGAACTGGAAATGGTGGCCCAGGATACCAAATCAAAAATTGTTAGTGTTGCTCCTGGATCGGACTATGAAAGTATCCCTTGATGACATCCAGGGAGGTTAGAAACTCTTTAATTCTGTTCAACTTTTCTGCCATCTTCTGCTGGCTGTTCCTTGCCCCTCTTCTATCTTCTTTATTCCTCCCACCCATTTGCAACCCACCCACTCCTAGTCTATTATTCTCCTATAGCTGCCCTGTGCTTATTACCAGTATTACACACAGCATTGTAGTCCTCTGGACTTCTTTCCTGCCTATCCATCATATATCTCCTCCAACTTCTAATCCCTCTCTCTCAATCGCATTCCGATGGCTCCACATCACTTTCTTTTCCTATTGTTGACATTCCCTAATCTTCTCCCCTCATGCCAACTATCTCAATTCCCCACTCCTTACCCCCTCCTTATCATCCTCACATCTCCTGTCATCTTGTCTTCTACCCTGTCATGTGCTCTTCAACTTCACCATTTTCTTCCTCTCATTCAGTTATCTCCCTTCTATCTGAAAGAATCTCACTCTCATTACCATCATGGTTCCTCCTCTCCCCCCCCCCCCCCACTCTCCTGCTCCTTCTCCTTCTCTCGTCAGGGATATCAATCCCAGCCCTGGCCCCCCTAGACTTTTTTTGCAGATCCACACGCAACCCCTCAAATCTTATTTATATCCCTCTCCTTTCCTTGTCCTTCTTTTCTTATGCGCCTTGTGGAATGCACACTCCATCTCTAATAAACTTGCCTTCATTCATGACTTCTTTATCTCTAATACTCTGCATCTTCTTGATCTAACTGAAGACCCTACTTCAGTTGCTGCTCTCTGTCATGGGGGCTACCAATTTTCCCATATGCCTTGCTCCATTGGACATGATGGTGGTGTTGATCTTCTACTCTTTCATTTCTGCCAATTTCAATCCCTCCTTCTGACTCAGTATCACTCCTTTCCTTCCTTTGAAGTCTACTCCATCTGCCTCTTTACTTCACTACTTCTCTGGATAGCTGTCGTTTATTGACTGTCTGATAAGGCCACCTTTACCTTTCTCACAGATTTTGACTCATGGCTTTCTATCTTTCTGGATGCATCTTCCCTCCTCAATTATTCTTTGGGATTTTAACATTCATGTTGATAATCCCTCTGGCCCTCATGCCTTAAAGCTCCTTTCCTTTACCATCTCATTCAATCTCCAGCTATGCTCTACTGCCTCTACTCACCAGCTAGGCCACTGTCTTGACCTTGTCTTCTTCTCTAACTGCTTACTCTCAAATGTCTGCACCTCAGTTATTCCCTTATCTGACCATCACCTGCAGTTTCACTCTTCATCACTCTCACCCAATCTCCTCTGACATCTTTAGGAATCTTTATGCTATCGACCCATCAGTATCATCACATCTTTCCTCCACCATTTCAAATAAGTCTGTTGATGAGGCCGTATCTTCCTATAACACTGCACTCTCCTCTGCTCTGGATGCTCTTGCTCCTTCTATTTCACATCCGGTGAGGTGTCCTGTACATCAGCTCTGGCTGTCCTCTAAAACCCCCTACCTAGGTTCCTGTGTGTCTGCCCAGCTGAGTGCCTTTGGCTCAAATCCTGCACCCTTTCAGACTTCATATATTTCAAATTCATGCTAGCCTCTCTCCAGTCTACCATGGCACTTGCCAAACAAGAGTACTATGCCCATCTGACTTTCTTGACTCTGATCCTCGGAATCTACAACTCTCAATTCTCTCCTCAAAGTGCCTCTGCCTCCAAACCTCCTTCCCTTTCTGCCCAGACTTTGGCTGACTACTTCCACGACAAAGTTCATAAGATTATTCTTGAGTTCCTCCCAAGCTTATCTCCATCCCCTTTTCCCCCTCTTCATTCCCTAATCCTTCCCTTAACCTCTGTCACCCTTTCCTCCTTTTCTAAGATCACTGAGGAAGAAACAACACATGTTCTCTCCTCCTCTAACCTTACAAACTGCTCCTCTGATCCCATCCCCACCCATCTACTAAACTCCATCTCCTTCACTGTTGTTCCTTCCATCTGTCATATCCTCAACCTATCGCTTTCTAAAATGACTGTTCCTGTAGCCTTCTCAAGAAACCATCCCTTGATCCTACCTGTCCTTCTAATTATCGACCCATCTCTCTCCTCCCCTTTATTTCTAAACTATTTGAATGAGCGGTTCTTCACTGCTGTCTTAGAAACATAGAAACATGATGACATTAAAAGACCACATGGCCTATCTAGTCTGCTCTTCCATAACAACAACTACAACAGTCCACTTTTTACCTTTAGAGATCCTCTGTGTTGGTCCCATGCTTTTTTGAATTCAGTTACTGTCCTCATCTCTACCACCTCCACTGGGAGACTATTCCATGGATCCACTACTCTTTCTGTAAAGAAATATTTCCTCATATCACACCTGAATCTATCTCCCTTCACCCTCATCCCATGTCCCCTCGTAGCAGAACTTGCTTTCAATTGAAAGAGGCTCTCTCCCTGAACATTTATGCCATGGAGGTATTTAAACATCTCAATCATATCACCTCTATCCCGCCTTTCCTCTAAGGTGTACATATTAAGATCCTTAAGTCTGTCCTCATATGCTTTATAATGAAGCCCATTAATCATTTTAGTAGCAACCCTCTGCACTGACTCCATCCTGTTAACATCCTTTTGAAGGTGCGGTCTCCAGAATTGCACACCATACTCCAAATGAGGTCGCACCAAAGACTTATACAGAGGCATTATCACCTCCTTTTTTCAGCTAGCCATTCCTCTCCGTATGCACCCAAGCATCCTTCTAGCTTTTGCCGTCGCCTTTTCTACCTGTTTAGCTACTTTAAGATCATCAGACACAACCACGCCTAGGTCCCGCTCTTCTTTAGTGGACAAAAGTACTTCACCTCCTATACTGTATTGCTCCCTTGGATTGCTGCAGCCCAAATGCATGACCTTACATTTTTTAACATTAAATCCCAGCTGCCAAATTCTAGACTATTCTTCAAGCTTAGCTAGATCCCTCCTCATGTTATCTGCACCTTCCTGGGTGTCTACTCTATTGAAGATTTTGGTATCATCCGCAAAGAGGCAAACCTTACCCGACAGCCCTTCCGCTATATCACTAACAAAGATGTTAAAAAGAATCGGACCAAGGACAGATCCCTGGGGCACACCACTGGTAACATCCTTCTCCTCAGAGTGAGCTCCATTTACTTGTACTCTTTGTCACCTCCCACCCAACCAATTTCTAACCCAAGCAGTAACTTTAGGGTCCGTCCCTAGGGTGCTCAGTTTGTTTATAAGTCGCCTGTGAGGAACAGTGTCAAAGGCTTTACTGAAATCTAAATACACCACATCTAGAGCTCTCCCTCGGTCCAACTCCCTGGTCACCCAGTCAAAGAAATCAATCAGATTTGTCTGACAAGACCTGCCTCTGGTGAATCCATGCTCCCTCGGATCCTGTAATCCGCTGGACTCCAGAAACCTCACTATTTTCTCTTTCAGCAGCGTTTCCAATAATTTACTCACCACCGAAGTTAAACTAACCGGCCTATAGTTTTCAACCACATCCTTTCTTCCACTTTTGTGTAAAGGCACCACATGAGCCTCTCTCCAGTCCTTTGGCACCACTCCCGACTCCAACGAGGCA
Source organism: Ichthyophis bannanicus (assembly GCA_033557465.1). Classification (NCBI taxonomy): domain Eukaryota; kingdom Metazoa; phylum Chordata; class Amphibia; order Gymnophiona; family Ichthyophiidae; genus Ichthyophis; species Ichthyophis bannanicus. The sequence goes on from CM066035.1 coordinate 640,000,154, forward strand.
TTAAAAAGGTCAGTCAGTGGAGCTGCTAGAATGTCCCCAAGTTCCCTCAGTATTCTAGGGTGTATCCCATCCGGTCCCATCGCTTTGTCTACTTTAAGTTGAGCTAGTTTCTCACGAACACAGTCTTCTGAAAATTGTTCAAGATGTCCCTTGCTTCTGTTCTTATTTGTGGGTGTTTTCTGAGGTCCTGCTCCTGGTTCTTCATCTGTGAACACAGAACAAAAATATTTGTTAAGCAATTCCGCTTTATCCTTATCAGCTTCTACATATTCCCCCCCCCCCCTGCACCCTTGAGTCTGATAATACCACTTTTGCCCTTCCTCTTCTTACTAATATATCTGAAAAATGTCTTATCCCCCCCATTTTATTGCATTGGCTATTTCCTCCTCCTTTTGAATCTTTGCCTTCTTGACTACTTTGCTAGCTTCTCTAAGTTTTTCCAAATACAGATGCCTGTCTTCCTCTCTCTGTGATCTCTTGTATTTCATGAAGGCCTCCCTCTTTTTCTTAACTTTTTCAGCTACTTCCTTCGAAAACCATAGCGGTCTCCTGTTCCTTTTGCCTTTATTTACCATTTTAACAAAAAGATTGGTTGCCTTTAAAATACCCCCTTTCAGTTTTGCCCACTGTTTTTCTACATCCCCCAGCTGTTCCCATCCCACTAACGACTCCCTGAGGTATTGGCCCATCTTCGCAAAGTTAGTCTTCCTAAAGTCTAAGATCCTCACCTTGGAATGGATTCTAACAGCCCTAGTCCTAATACTGAACCACACCATCTGGTGATCACTGGATGCAAAATGATCTCCCACTACAACATCAGAAACACTTTCACCATTGGTAAGCACCAAGTCCAGTATGGCCCCTTCACGTGTGGGGTCTGTTACCAATTGCCTGAATAGTTCTCCCTGTAGAGAATCCAGGATCTCCTTACTTCTAGATGATACTGCAGAAGGAATGTGCCAATCAAAATCTGGCATATTGAAATCTCCTATCAGTAGCACGTCCCCTTTCCTAGCAATGCTGCGTATGTCTTCAATTAACTCTCTGTCCACCTCTTCCTCTTGTGAGGGAGGTCTGTATATCACACCAATGCAAATAGATTTCTCTTTCCCTCTTTCTAGTTTAACCCACAATGCCTCCTCTCTCCCTTTTAAGCTCTGTAATTCCAAAGCTTTAATAGTAGTTTTTACATATAGTGCCACTCCTCCTCCCCTTCTTCCTACCCTGTCTTGACTTTCTGTACTCTCAATTCTTTCTGGATGTACTGCAAGCTGGTTTTTGCCCTCTACATTCTACTCAGATGGCTCTTGCCAAAGTCTCCAATGACTTGTTCCTTACCAAATCCAAAAGCCTTTACTTGATCCTCATCCTTCTTGACCTTTCTGCTGCTTTGACACTACCTTCTCCTCAATACCCTGTCCTCGCTTGGATTTAGGGGTTCTGCCGTGTCCTGGTTTTCTTCCTGTCTCTCCCACTACACTTTTAGTATATGTTCTGGTGAATAATTCTCTACTGCTATCCTGCTTTCAGCTCCTCTCCTTTTCTCTCTCTACACTCAGTCCCTTGGTGCACTCATCTTCTCCCATGGTTTTAAATACCATCTCTACCTCTCTGCACCTGAAATCTCTCTGAGAATCCATGAGTGGAACCAAGAGACCAGGGTTTGATTCCCACTAGCGCTCCTTGTGGCCGGGGGCAAGTCACTTAACCTTCCATTGCCTCAGAAAATTCCAAGTTATCAATGTCCCTGTTTAATGTACATTACCAAGTTTAAGTTACAATGTAAACCACTTTGATTGAAATGATAAATCAGTATAAAAGACCTGTTAAATAAATAAATTTGACATTAGTGCCTGGATGTATCACTGCCATCTGAAACTGAATATGGCCAAAGCTGAGCTCCTTATCGTTTCCCTTAAGCCCACCTCCCCCGTTCCTCCTTTCTCTGTTTCTGTAGATAACACTCTACTCCTCTTGTTTCCTCAGTTCCCAACCTTGGGATCATCTTTGACTCCTTCTTCACGTACATCCAACAGATAGCTAAAATCTGTCTCTTCTTTATAACACTCGCAAAATGTGTCCCTTCCTTTCTGAACACACTACCAAGACCCTTATCCATTCTCTAGTCACTTTCCGTCTAGACTATTGCAACCTCCTCTTCACTGGTCTTCCTCGGAATCATCTCTCCCCACTTCAATCTCTTCAAAACTCATCTGCACGGCTAATCTTCCACTAGTGTTGCTATGCTCATGTCATCTCTCTTCCGAAGTCATTTCATTGGCTCCCTATCTATTTCAGCATCCAGTTCAAATTTCTACTACTGACTTGTAAGTGTTTTCATTCGGCAGCTCCTCAATACCTTTTCTCTCTTATCTCTCCCTACACCCCTCCTCGGGAAGTCAACTCTTCTGGTAGATCCCTTCTATTTATGCCCTTCTCTTCCACTGCCAGCTTCAAATCCAGGCAAAACACTCACTTCTTTGAGACTGCTTTTGGATCCTGATCCCCTTAGTCTCCTGTTCACTTCCTATGTGTTTCCTTACCATACCCCTTGATATATCCTTGCCCCTGATTGTTGTGTTGTCTGTCTTGACTAGACTATAAGCTCTTATAGGCAGGGACTGGTCTCTTACATGTTTCTGTTCAGCACTGCATAAGCCTTGTAGCACCATAAAAATGATAAGTTGTAGTAAGTAATAGTAGTAGTAAACTCACAATCAATACAGCAGACTGGTTAGAACCAGCCCTCATGGAGACGTGATGGCTCTTCTGCATATTGCTTTCATTCTAACCAAAAGGTCACTGATTTGAGACCAGACTCTCATTGTGAGAAAAAAACCCAGTTGGGTTTTCTATTTGCCTGAAACATCTAGTAACGTTTCAGCTATGTTTTTCATTTAGGCAGCAGCCACAGCTGCTTCTTTAATTAACAAAATTGCCCTAAAATAAAAACTTATAAAACCAAAACAAAACAAATTTATTCACACGAAACAAAATAAAAAGTGCAAAAACCTGCAAATTAAACAAAACACCTCTAACAAAAACACACACCACACAGGCACTTTTGGACCCTGTACTTTTCAGTTGCATAGAAACAGCTGAAATGTACATACAGGAAAATAAAGCACCATCCATACTTTCTCTTCTGACCTTTTGTGCTCCTTTTTCCTTTGGGGGAACAATAGCTATATGGGGAATGGCAGCAATCAGACTGAATTTTTAAAGAGACAAACATGCAGTTACCCCTTCCAGTTCCTAAAAATAAATGGTATGATTAAAGGAATAGCTAAAGCAAAGAGGCAGCGAAAATGAGAAAGTAATGCTGTGGGAGCATGGGTGGGTGGTGAGAGACAATATCAGAGTATTACACTACTTAAAATCAAAACTTGACTACTAGTCAAATGGACTACTCGTGTATGAAATACCACTTGGTTTGTTTTACAGACAGAAAATATGCTAAGTAACTTATTCCACTAAAGAAACATTTCCCCATTATGTTTTATCTTTCTGTGCACATTAATTGTGTTTTTAACTGGTTCATTCTTTGGCCCTTTAAACATATTCTAATACAATCAGAAAATGTCTTGCAATAAAACTAGTGCAAAAGGAATGTTGAAATATGAACTACAAAACCTATCTGCTGTAATTTTCCATCTTCAAAATAATATATCATGGTGTATGGATTCTTCAACAAATTATTTTTTCTTTTATAGATTACTGTGAGGGACACCTACCAAGGAAAGAAATTTTATGAATACTGTATATAAAATGCTAAGTTAACTTAATGGATAATAAAGTGCCTTGTGCTTCTGGGACCACTTTTTACTGTCCAAGCTGATGTCTTATGTGAATTGCGAATGGTAGTTACTCTTAAGGCCTCCTGCAAATTTTCCATGGGATTCACTATTCATCTGTGAAGCACTTTTCCTGTGTAAAATACAGACTTCTGGGAATTATTAAATGCCACTGTCTCTCCAGAGCTTTCACGATTCATATTATTAAAAAAAAAAGATTTTTTTAAGTAAAGCTTAAGATGCAAAGGAAAAGCCAGTGCTATCATTTATTATCAAATATTCAATTAACTTTTTTCCTATAAGAGCTGCTAAGCCCTAGCACATAGCTGGGCCACATCCACAACTTGGCCATTGCAACTGGTCCAGGGAGTGGAGCCATTTCTAACACTGACGCACTCATTCTTTCAGTCCAAGTGATTGCTTATTTACTCATTTCTCAAGCATCAACGTCTTCCTGCAGTGTTAAGACATGAGGTTTTAATAATTCTTATATGAACCCCTTGATTTTGATGCCTACAACTAGCTGATCATAGATCAGTTTCTCTTTTAAACTTACATGCTCATCTTCTGTGCATTTGTAGAAGAGGAAGCTTTTATGTGTCACATTTTAGCAAGCAAAAAATGCTTTTGAAGTGCATCCAAATTTTTCTCAGCTGTCTTCATTGGCACTGTGCAGTCATGACCTGAGCCATACATATCATTTGCTATATCCATACACATAAGAATATAAGAAATGCCATACTGGCTCAGATCAAGGTCCATCAAGCCCAGTATCCTGTTTCCAACAGTACCTGGCAGTTTTCCAAAAAGAAACATAGTTTCCACAATGTTTGTACTGGGGCAAGCAGTGGATTTCCCAGGTCCTCTTTAATAATGGTTTATGAACCTTTCCTCCAGGAACTTGTCCAAACCTTTTTTAAACCCAGCTACACTAATAGCTTTTACTACATCCTTCGGTAACGAATACCAGATTTTGATTACACATTGAGTGAAAAAATATTTTCTCTTATTAGTTTTAATTGGGTTACTCTGTAGCTTCATTGCATGTCTCCTAGTCTTTCTACTTTTTGATGGTGTAAACAATCAATATGCATTTACCTGTCCACTTCATTCATTAATTTATAGATCTTTATCATATCTCCCCTCAGCCGTCTCTTTTCCAGGTTGAAGAGCTCTAACCTTTTAAGCTTCTCCTCACAGGGGTATCCTTCTATCCCCTTTACCATTTTGGTGGCTCTTGTCTGTACCTTTTCTAGCATTCCCAGCATTCTATTTGCCTTCTTGGCCGCCATTGCACACCGGCCGGAGGGTTTCAACGTGTTATCCATGATGATGCCTAAATCTTTTTACCAGGTGGTGGTTCCTAATGTGGTACCTTGCATCGTGAAGCCATTGTTTGGATTGTTCTTTCCTAGGTGCATAACTTGGCACATGTTCACATTGAGTGACACATGCCCTTTGAATGTTCCGGCTATTTAAATCTGCCTCCTGCGGCGTTTCGGTGCTGCTACTGTACCGCTCTCATGCCTGTTTCCTGCTTTTGCTGCCGTGCCCTGCCTGATTGTCTCTCCTCTGTTTTTGCTCCATGTACCCTCATTGGCTCTCCAGACTGCCGGTTTGCTGCCTCCCACCCACCCAGAAGTGACACGGCTTCTGGAATGTGGCCGTGTTTCCTTTGAGTGTCCCACCTAATTAAATCTGTCTCCTGCGGTGTTTCACACCATGGTGGAACGTGCCCAAGGAGCAGGGCGTGCTCCTTGGGCAAGCTCCTTGGGGTGACATCTTGGGGCTCTTGGAATCCTTCTTGCACTTATTCTGTTGGTACTTGACCATGTGCTATTGTTCCAGACCCTCCTCAAACTCCAGGGGGCTGTCCACCTGTAAGTTGGGTTTCATTCTATTACTGTTTGTTTTATTAGGGCTGCCTTCCACTCCCCTTTTTAGGGTCCTTCCCATGGCTTCTATCCCAGTTCATTGGGGCTGGCGCCCTGGCCCTCCATGTCCTTCGGTACCACCTCACCTATCCCAGGTCACTTCCAATCTACTGTCTTGCCGTCCTACTTGCTCTGAGACCCCTGTTTCACAGTTGTTGCCTTCTCAGCTCCTCCTTAGCCTTGCCCTCCTTAATTGCCATTCTTTCCATTCCAAATCTATTTTAGTACATGATCTGGTCCTTGAGCATTCTCTAGATGCCTTATTTCTGACTGAGCTCTGGCTCTGTGAGGGAGAAGAGCCTCTTCTTACCAGTGTCTACCTCCTGGTTACTCTGCCTTTTCCACCCCCACCTTGGGCGGTTGGGCAGTGGTGTGGCTGTCCTTCATCGCTCCTCAATCCAGTTTCGAGTTATTCACTGTTTACCCAATTGTCCTCCCATCTTGCTTCCACCAATGCCCTTCATCCCCAACAATCAGGTTTTCAACCGGGTCATAGCACAAAGTCTATTCTCCTTGCCCTCCTGAATGAATTGCACACTACGCACGATCAAGGTGACTTCACGCTTCTCGTTTCTCTAGATCTCTCCACTACCTTCGATTTGATAGACCACCACACCCTTCTCCTGCGTCTCTCTGACCTCAGTGTTTTTGGTGTACCTTGGAGATGGTTGAACTTCTTTCTCATTGCTTGCTTTTTCTCTATTCTGTCCTTTGCCTCCACCTCCCCTCCCTTGCCCCTGACCTGCAGTGTCCCCTCTCCTCTTCAATGTCTTCCTGGCCCCACTAGCTCTTCTTATACAACAATCTGGTATTTCCGCATATTACTATGTGGATGATGAATTCCCAACGAGAACCCACCACCTACCAGAAGATTCAAATCCTACAACAAGGAACAATTCACAAAAGACACACTATCCCTCCTCACCACCAAAACGACAGACATAGAAGAGCAAATCCTTGAATGGAATGACATCATATCAAAGGCCGCCAAACCTCTCCAACTCAAAACACATCAGGCCAGTGCCACAAGACTCAGCTCCACACCATGGTACTCCAACACAATGCGCATAGCAAAAAGGGAACTGAGACGACTGGAACGACGATGGAGACGCAACAAATCAACCCCCCTTCAAAAGAAATACCAGGCAAAACAAAACGACTACAACAACCTCATTAACAGCCAAAAGAAACAATACCACACAAACCTCATCCTACAGTCCACTAACAAACCCCGTGAACTCTACGAGGTAATAAAGAAACTCACCAAAGAACCCCTCAACAGAAATGAACAACAAATAGATCCTCAGACCTATGCAGACCACCTTACCAACAAATTCACCGCACCACCCAAAAGCAGCAACAAGAACACTATAGACGGGGCCCCCTCAAGAGAACAGAGCTGGGGTGCCTTCAACATCCTGTCAAAGGAACTGCTATCGAAGATCATCACCGACCTCAACACCAGCACCGCTCCCACCGACCCCTGCCCAGTATCATGGATTAAAGCATCAAAGGCAGAACTGACCCAAACAATACGGAAGATCTTACAAAACTCTCTCACAGAAGGAATAATGCCAAACACACTAAAACTAGCTACTGTACGTCCGATCCCAAAGAAAACCATCCTACCAAAAACAGACCCCGCAGCCTACAGGCCCATCTCCAGCATCCCTTTCCTGGCAAAAATCATAGAGAAAGTAGTCCAGCATCAACTACAACAACATCTAGACATACACCACCCCCTCGACCCATGCCAACACGGATTCAGACCCAACCACGGGGTTGAAACTCTACTGACACAACTATTCGACAGTCTGTTAAGAACAATCGACAACTCCAAAATGGGCGTACTCATGATATTCCTGGACATCTCCGCAGCATTCGACACCGTATGCCACTCAACACTTCTAACAAGACTCGAAGAAGCGGGCCTACACGACACCACCCTGAAATGGTTTACATCATACCTAAAGGGCAGACAGCTCCAGGTCAGATGTGGATCAAAGACCTCTCAACCCATCAGCGTCACTCAGGGTGTCCCACAAGGTTCATCACTCTCAGCCCTGCTCTTCAACCTTTACATACAACCCATCTGCACAATCATCAGGAAATTCAATATACAATACACCATATATGCAGACGACATAATGATATTCACACCAATCAATCTAAACAAACCGGACTACAACAACATAGCCAACTGCTTTGAAGAGATGACAACCTGGCTGCAAGAAAACAATTTAGCAATAAACTATAACAAAACTGAAGCGCTGATCATAACAAGAGACCAAACATTCACACCCACACCCTCCATCGACCTAAACAATGCTACCATCCCAATAAAACAAGAAATAAAATACCTAGGAATAACTCTTGACAGGGAGCTCAACCTTCAATCCCACATTGCGAAGACCACTAGGAGTGCCTATGTCAAGATGAGGACAATCAGACGACTCAAACCCATCCTTGCTCCTGAGCATTTTCGAACAGTCTGCCAGGCCATCATCACTCCCACCCTGGACTACGGCAACCACATCTACCTTGGACTCCCAAAGAAGTCTACACAACCACTTCAAATAGCACAAAACACTGCTGCAAGACTCATAACAGACAGTACAACCCACGAACATATCACACCCATACTATATGACCTCCATTGGCTACCAATCAGCTCCCGAGTCCGTTACAAAGTTCTCTTAACCACATTCAAAATAATAAACAACCTATCCGCAGACAACCTACAACAGCTCATAACAGCTGACGATAGCAAAAGACCAAGAAGAAAGGGAACATCAAACAACATCAGAACCCCAAAGGACTACACCAGGACAAACCAAGCCACATCAAAAAGAGCTTTCACCCTGGCAGTCCCAGCCATATGGAACTCTCTCCCTGACCACCTCAGAGCAACAAAAGACATCAAAGAATTCAGAAAGCAGCTTAAAACCGAACTATTCAGAAACCATTTCAAGAACTTCACAGAATGACTCTAACCAACCATTTAAGTTAACACAGCCATCATTGTAAATATGTAACTGTAAATATGAATCATAAACACACAATGTATATAGCTTCACATCAAAATCAACCACACTTTCTCACACAGCACACTGTGACGAATCACCCACTGCATGCTACTGACAACACCTATTTCATTGATTTGTTTGCTGTGACAACCGCTTTGATTTCATGAGAAAGCGGTATACCAAATCCGTTTAAATAAATAAATAAATATCCTCCTCCACTGCACTACCCCTCTTGATGCTTGCCTGTCTCGTATCCACAACTAGATGACCTCCAACTTCCTCCACTTGAATCTCTCTAAATCCATGGCGACCTGGATCACCTTTGGGGCTTCCCCCCCCCCCCCCGACCCTTGCTCCTTCCTATGCCTCCACTTCTATCCCCGTGGTGTCATCCTTGAGGTACACTTGATTCCTCTCTCTCTTTTTCTGAACATATCTCTACTGTCACTTGTCATGCATTTCATCATCTCTGACAGATATGTTCAATCTGCCCCTTTCTTTCCCCCGCCTCACTGACTACCCTCCTTCTTTCTCTCGTTACTTCCAGGTTTGATTATTGTAATGTTTCCTTTGCTGGTCTCCCACAGTATCAACTACACAGGCTCCAGCTCCTACAAAATACTGCTGCCCGTATTCTAACCTTCTCATCCCATTACAACCATGTCTCTCTCCTCCTGGTTGGTCTTCATTGGTTACATGTACACTTCAGGATTTAGTTTAAAATACTCATTTTTGTATATCGAGTTATCCATTCCTCCACATCTCAGTACCTTGTGGACCTTCTCCACTACCATAATCCCCATCGCCTCCTCCGCTCTATCCATAATTTCCATCTGGTTCTCTCCTCTGCCACCCAGGCTCACCTTGAACGCACCCGCTCCTCTGCTTTTTTTTCCTGGGCCCCTCCCTCTGGAATTCCCTTCCACTTACCCTCCACTCTGAACCTTCCTTTTGGCAGGTTGAAGGTGGCCCTGAAAATCCATTTTTTTCATCTAGCTTTTAATCTTCCCTATACAAGCGCTTGATCATCCCGACTGTCTCTCTCTGTCCCACTCTCCCTGCTCTTCTCTTCCTTGTTTGTATCCTGTCTCTCTTTCCTCTGTCCTATTAATTATTGACATTCCTTTATTGGCATTTTTTATTGTGCACCACTTTTCTATTCCAGCTCAAGCAGCATATTAAATAACCAAATAAAGATAAAGATAAAAGATAAATTTCATCTGCCATTTGAACGTCCAGTCTTCCAATTTATCAAGGTCCTCTTGCAATTTTTCACAATCCTCTTGGGTTTTAACAACTTTGAATAATTTTGTGTCATCTGCAAATTTGATTACCTCACCGTTATGTCCATTTCCAGGTCATTTACGAATATGTCAAAAAGCAGCAGACCCAGCACAGATCCTGTGGTACTCCATTATTCACCTTTCTCCAATGGGGAAACTGGCCATTTAGCCCTACTCTCTGCTTTCTATCTTTTGACCTGTTCCTGATCCACAATAGTACCCTGCCTTCTATCCCATGAATTTTTAATTTTGCAAGAGGGATTTACACCTGCTCCCTGTCATGTTTAGGTTATACAAAAGTGCTTGGTTTGGCCAGCCTTTTACAGGAGGGATTTAGGGGGGTTTATCTTCCTTAATCGCCCTTGTTTATTTCACCCTCAAAAGTTAAATTAGAGAGATTCAACAAAATCTGTTCTCAGTTGGTGGCATGTATATGTGTAGTCTTGCAAAACAGCCACCATACGCACATAAATGCCAGCACTTGGACATATAAGTTGTAAAATATGGCACTTACATGTGTATGATGGCCATATTTATACCACTGATTTTTTTTCTACGCTCTCCTTTGCAAAATGGCACCTCTGGCTCCATGTATCAACACAAAAAATTGTTTCCAGTAGACATAAGCAGAATAAAAACCTACATCAGAAAGGAATTGTTGAACAAGAAGGACATATATTAAGATTAATCCTGAAGACAATTAGACAAAGCTTTATAAAATAACCATGTTTTTAAGCCACTTCTGGATTTTTGGAAGTAATTTTATAAAGGATTTTTTTGTGTGCATACTTACGTAAAAGGCCTCTTAGAAAATAAGGCCAAAGTACGCTTGGTGCAACTTGTATGCAACTTTCAAGTAGACGTAGTCAGGAGTGGAGTTTAGATGGAGCACAGGCAGAGTCATGATTTGCCCACTTATTTAAAAAAAAAACATGCATGTAGGCATGTAATTAGGTACTAACATTTATACCAGACCATGAAGAGGGGTAGATGTCCACTGCTTTAATCTAGGTGTAATTTCTGATAGATTTGTGTCAGTATGATATAAAGCCACATAGGTGCCTATCTATGTGTCTTTATAAAATGGTGCGTGACTTTCACACATAGGCGACCTATTATAAAATTATCCTCACAAGAAAATAAGATATTCCATACTTTGGTCAGACCAAGGTCCATTAAACTCAGTATCCTGTTTCCAAAAGTGGCCAATCTAGATCACAAGCACCTAGCAGTCTCCCCAAAGAATGTATTGCGACAAGCAGTGGATTTCCCGGGTCCCCTTTAATAAAGGTATATGGACCTTTCCTTCAGGAACTTGTCCAACCCTTTTTTAAATCCAGCTACAATAACAGCTTTTACTACATCCTCCAGTAATGAATTCCAGAGTTTGATTACGCTTTGGGGTGAAAAAATATTTTCTCTTATTAGTCTTATATGGGTTACACTGTAGCTTCATTGCATGTCCCCTAGTTTTTTCTATATATTGATGGTCTAAACAATTGATCTAGGTTAACCCATTCCACTCCATTCATTAATTTATAGATCTCTATCATATCTCCCCTCAGCTGCCTCTTTTCCAAGTTGAAGAGCCCTAACCTTTTTAGCTTCTTTTCATAGGGGTATCCTTCCATCCCCTTTACCATTTTTGGTGGCTCTTCTCTGTACCTTTTCTAATTCCGCTATGGCGACCAGAATTGCACACAATATTCAAGGTGCGGCCGCACCATGGAATGACACAGAGGCATTATAACATCCTTTGTTTTATTCTCCATTCCTTTCCTTATGATTCTTAGCATTCTATTTGCTTTCTTGGCCGCCACTGCACCCTGGGCAGAGGATTTCAACGTGTTATCCACGATGACGCCTAAATCTTTTTTCCTGGGTGGTGACTCCTAATGTGGAACCTTGCATCGTGTAACCATAGTTTGGGATGTTCTTTCCTAGGTGCATAATTTTGCACTTGTCCACATTAAATGTCATCTGCCATTTGAACGTCCAGTCTTCCAATTTATTAATGTTCTCTTGCAATTTTTCACAATCCTCTTGGGTTTTAACAATTTTGAATAATTTTGTGTCATCTACAAATTTGGTTACCTCACTCATTATTCCCATTTCCAGGTCATTTATAAATATGTTAAAAAGCAGCAGACCCACCACAGATCCCTGGGGTATTCCACTATTCAAATTTCTCCATTGGGAAAATTGGCCATTTAGCTCTACCCTCTGCTTTTTATCTTTTAACCAGTTCCTGCCTCCTATCACATAACTTTTAATTTTGCCAAGAGTCTCTCATGAAGGATCTTGTCAAAGGCTTTCTGAAAATCCAGATACACTACATCGACCGACCTACCTTTGTCTACCTGTTTATTTACACCTTCAATAGAAAGTGAGTTTATATATAAATTCAGATAAAATAGGTACTTCTTCATCATTCTCATTTAATCCCACCTTGCATGCCACTCTGTGACTGAAGAGCAGAATATAAGCACTGAGCTTATCAAAATATCTGTCCTTGCTTCCTCTAGTATACTGGAATGATGCATCTCCATATATAATCTAATGTGGAAGCCATGCAAATTTCAAGTGGATAAGCATGGCCACAGCTGTTGCAGGAAATGAGGGGGGATCTCCAGCAAATCCGAACTCATTGTTATTTCCAGCTCCTCGGGTTGTGAAAATTCTTTGGTTGTGGTGGACGTTTGGTCATCGAAGGTGGGCATGTGAAACCCGACTATGTAAACTATTGGAAAGCACACCATATTTTGGAGAGAAAAGACTGGAAATACTATAATTTCTGGACTTTCATTATTATTCTTTGGAGAATACCTTACATTCCCCAGAGCAAGAATATGAGTTTCTCCCACTAAAAGTTTGGCAAATCTCCTATATCCATCAACATAGGGTGGTGACAGTTGCATTCCAATCACCTTCTTATAGAAAAAGGTCTTCCGTACAAAATAAAACTTAGCAACTTATAAATGATTGGCATGAGACTTCCGGTTTAGCCAGCAAGGAGAGCAGACATGGTTGAGGTCGCTCCCCATGCAGCAAGCAAATTTTGGCTACCAGAACCACAATTTGAGGCATTGATACCCTTGATAAGATGCCAAAGATAGTGCAACTGAAGACTACCAAAACTATCCAAGAGTTGCATGCTGCAAAAGCAAAGACTACTGGGCAGCAGTCCAGGCCATCCTCGCAAACACCATTGCTGGAATCATCCATAGCCAGTGAGGTGGAAGAGAGCAATTTCGAGAAGGACTCAAGTTTATTAATGGTGCTACATTTTGGACCTCCAAAAAGGAGACAATGGATAAGGTCCTGGGAAAAATCAAAGAAAAATTTGTGGCTGTTGGAGTGGCTTGATGAGGCGGAGGCATGAATCAGCCACGTGGAGGACAGCCAGAAAAACCTTAGGAGTGATATGGCCAATTTGAAAAACAAGGGGCCTGGTTACATGACAAATTGAAGGACCAAGAAAACAGAGAGAGAAGGTCCAATGTTCATATCTTTGGGATCCCTGAAGAGAAGAGGGAGCAGACACAATATCTTTTGTTAAAGAACTGTGCCAGACCTTCTTTCGGGGTGGCCCATCAACAAGTGCATATGAAATAGAGCGGATGCATAGAGAACTTCACCTGCACCCAGAGATGAATGCTCAGCCCTGGACCTTCACTGTCAAGCTCTTACGCTTCCAGGACAGGGAGCATATAATAGGGGAGGCCAGGAAGACAGGCTTTGGTATGTTCAAAAACTGGAGAATATCAGTGTTTCCCGACCTGGTGGTGGAAACTGTATGCTGCAGAAAGGACTTAATTATAGAGACTCGTTGGCGATTAAGGAAATCAAAGTAGCCTTGTGGTATCCCACTCGGTTCATGATGGTGGTGATTGATGTGCGGAAGTTCTTTCATTCCACGGAGGCCCTGGACCAGTTTCTAAAGGTGACACCTGATCTCACGGAGACGGTGGACTGCAATGGGAGGCAAGGCGGGGGGGGGGGAGAAGGGCCCCTTGCCTTTAACAAGTAGCCATGTAAGTCCCCCTCAGGAGCAGAGAGAGCAGACAGATGGAGGGATCTCCCAGGAAGGCCTAACATCGAGTGGTGTGCCTGAGGAACAAGCAGACTGGGACATGGCTGGATCGACTATGGGTGGAAGACTGGAGAGTGGCTGTGCACTGGAGTGGTAGTGATCCCTCAGATTTCAGAATATACTGGTAACTTTTACATGGGACATTGAGTGGGGAGGTGAATAGGCCTGACTTGGAGATGATGGGCCTGATGGGTGGATGGCCTGATTTGGATGTGATGTTAAGATGGGAACGTGATGTTAAGATGGGAAGATCCCCTAGACTCCCCTGGGCCCCATCTGGTGTTGGGGGGAGGAGTGGTGAGTGACGGTGGGATTGTGTGCACTGTGCGGGGGGGGACTTCGGGCTCTAGGGACCCTGGTCTTGGGAAGTCTGAACAGATGAAAAAGAGGGCAGGGTTGGTGGGAACGTAAGATGTATTGGGGTGTTCAGCTGGAGGAGGCGTTGTTATTGTTTATTATGCTCAATAGAGTTGGAGTTGTTTCGTTCTCCCCTCCCCCTCTCTCTTCTTTCGTGAGACCATCTGTATCAACACCCCTCTCATGTAAGTTTTCCCAGCATCCCAAATACTCCTCTCAGCCAACTCCTCTGTATCGTTATCTGCCAGGAAATTCTTCCATTCCTGTTTCACTTTGCGGTCCACATCATCTTTTTGAAGAAGCACCACTTGCACCCATCACATACTCCATCCCATCTCTCCCTTCCTTCCCCCGGCTCCCATCTTCCGGATTTCATCTCATGATCTAGTATAACAATGGGGTGGATCTCTAAATCCTCAAACTCCTCCCCTGGCTGTCCATCTCAACAAGAGATCCAGTCATGAGTAAACGTCCACTCAAGGGGCATAGCAAGTGTATTCCCTGCACCCCTTTTTTGTTCCCTCCATAAATCCACCAGATCCCAATGCTGCAAACACTTCTGCAGCTCTTTACCCTCCCCCCTGTGCAAGCCGCTAATATAATTTGACTAGTCCCCGGTCTGCCTGTTCCACCCTGCCAGTTACCCAAACCACCCTCTCTTGCTTATCCCCTCCCATTTCATACACTATAAAGGGAACCTTCTTATGAATTAGAAAACCACCCCCTGCTTTTTCGAATTATAAGCTTAGCAGAACATCTGAGTATACCCCTGGGCCCGCAACTTTGCATGCTTCCTCTCAGTCAAATGTATCTCCTGAAGGACAGCAATGTTCGCCCAGTTCTTAGTTAAATAGGCCATCACTCTCTTCCTTTTGATAGGGTGATGTATCCACCTAATATTTAATGTTGCAATTTTATATCACCCCATTCCAAATCAGTAACTCATCTGATTCTCACTCTCCTACCATGCACACACCCCAAACAACTATTCATACCCAATCATATTACTGGCGATTACAGCTAGAACATAACTGGACAGGGGCGAAGAAGATTGAGCAACTTCTGGCAGCGACGAAGGCACAACTTCAAACTCTGAAAGCAGATAGAAGGGCTCATCTCCTTAGATTAACTAAGTGCAATTATATGGAAGAAAGGAATAAAGCAGGTAGATTGTTGGTCTGGCAGTTAAGGAAGCAGAGGGAGCCTAGGGTGGTGGGGCAATTGCAGAGGGGGGACAGCCGGAAACTTCATACATGTAAAGATATTTGTGCAGAGTTGTGGTGGTTTTATGAACAATTGAATACTTCAGATAATATGCAAGAAACGCCTATTTTCCCACAGTATCTCGCTGACATAGAACTTCCAAGTCTGGGACTCGATGAGGCAGACGCTTTGAGTAGACCTGTGAGTAGATCTATGGTACTCTACCGAAGGGCAAGGCAGCTGGGGAAGATGGGTAATGAGAGAGAAATTGTCTCCCTTCTTGGCACGGATGTTTACTAAGGTTCTTCAGAGGGATCTTCTTCCAGCTACAATGGCGCAGGTGAATGTGATTGTGTTGCCCAAAGAACGGAAACCGTTAGATCAATGTGGGAGTTACCATCCTGTTGCCTTAATAAATTGTGATGCGAAACTTTGCACTAAGGTTCTGACTCAGAGGTTGGAAAAGGTGTTGCTGCAGTTTATCCATCCAGATGAGGCAGATTTTGTTAAGGAGAGAGTGATATCGGACAACATCAGGAGAGCCATAATTTTGCTACAGGTGATTAAGAATAGGAAGGAGCCAGCTCTGTGTGTAGCGGTGGATGCAGAACAGGGTTGAATGGGGGTTCCTTTTTGCAATGTTGGTTAAGTTTAATGTGGGGGAGGGGTTTATACAGGAGGTAAGGACATTGTTTCATGACCCGAAAGTCAGAGTATTGGTGAATGGCAACTGCTCAGAGGAGTTTCAGCTGCAGAGGGGCATGAGACAGCGGTATCCCCTATCACCAATGATCTTTGCTATGGTAATAGAAGCCTTTGCCGCTCGGATATGGTTGATATGTGCTTCTTGGGCGAGATCGGAGCGATCGGAGACACTCTGGTAGGTTGCTCTCAAATTCTAAAACCTGACGTAATAGCAAGCTTATCTTTCACACCTTCCTCTGCAGCTACAGGTAACCTGTGCTTAACTTCAGGCACTGTTCTGCCCATCTTGTGGGTCTCTCTTCTGGTTTGTACTATGTCTTTCATTCCTGTGCATTGGGGATGGCGGCCACCTCCATTGACTCCACCCTTATTGGGTCATCTCACCTGGACTCATTCAAACCTGATAATCTGCCGTTGACATGTTATCCCCCATGCCTCGCATCAGTGTCCTGTTTCCACGCTGTTACTTAGCCTAGCACTCTTAAACTGCAGATCTCTCCATTCTAAATCACTCCTAATTCAAGATCTACTCTAGCAATATCCCACTGATATGTGTTTCCTTACGGAAACCTAGCTGAAAGAAGGTGAAGACCCCCTCCTGAACCGGTGCTTGCCCATAGACTTCTCCACCTTCTCAACTAGAACTGGTAGATGTGGGGAGGTGTAGCGCTCCTCTACCACTATAGACTTTCCTTCACAGAAATCCATGCACCTACCTTTCACTATCCTGAATCCCTTTTCCTCCGACTCAACGGAAACCCTGCCCTCCACTTCCTTCTCCTGTATGTTCCTCCCTCACTATCCTCTAATCTCTGGGATTTGCTGTTACTGACACTTTCAGAAACTACTCTTGCTTATTCTAATCTAATAATTCTTGGAGATTTTAACATCCATCTAGATTCCCCCTCCAGACAAAAAGACCGTGCTTTCCTTAATTTACTCAATGACCTCTCTCTCATTCAACATATTCCCTGCCCCCACACATAATCCTGGCTGTACACTTATTTATTTATTTATTTGTGCTTGTTTACCACTTTTCGTGAATTAAAGCGGTTTACAGATAACTTCAAAGAATGAACATTACATAAAACACTTGACCTCACACCCTCCGCTGCCCTGTTAACCCTCACTGCGTTTTCCACTCTTATGATTCCCTGGTCAGACCACGACTGTGTCTTTTTTTCTGCCTCTTGCCCTGTAGTGTCTTCTGGGTCGGATTCTACCAGTCCAGTGGATTTGCCCCCTGTGTACTTGAAGCACTGAGTTACCCCTCTTACACTACAACTACTTCCATCTTCAGATAAGCTATTCTCACCTGATTTTTAGACTCAGCCACCTGACTTACAAGCCCATACTTAGAACACTGTACTTACTGCAGCATTGGATCAAGTAGCCCCTCTTCATCCGATTACGGGGCCTCCGATGAGCAGCGCTTCTGACGGGGGTGAGAGCAGGAGCTCCCCCTTCCTCCCCGAGCCCACCAATCAGCAGCCAGGCCCAACGGTTTAAGATCCGCCGTTGCCGGAGCCTCCGATGAGCAGCGCTTCTGACGGGGGTGAGAGCAGGAGCTCCCCCTTCCTCCCCGAGCCCACCAATCAGCAGCCAGGCCCAACGGCTTAAGATCCGCCGTTGCCGGGGCGTGCCCGCGCCTTGCGGGCCCTTTGGCGTGGCCCTTAGGCGTTGGTCCGTGGTGTCTGTTTCTGGAGTCTATATTGATGTCCTGCTTATATATCAGGGTAACTTGCTGTTCCGTGTCCTTCTCCTTCTCTTATCTGTTTGACTGTTTCTGTCCTCTACTCTGTCCTATCTTATAATGGCGTTCTTTTCTTATTTCCTTAAATGATGTAGTATTGTAAACCGCTCTAATACCTTTTGGTCTGAGCGGTATATCAAATTCAAATAAACATAAACATAAATCTAATCACTTTGCCTGGTACCACTCCTGCCTTTGCTTGCTCCTCTCTCAGCTCCATCATGTGGAGCGACGGTGGTGTATCTGTTCCTCATCTGGTACCCTATCCCATTTTTGCCATTCTTACAAGTACTACCATTCTGCAGTGCATGTGCTAGACAGTCTTATTACACTACGCTCATCACCTCACCCACCAACTCCACCAGACAGTTCTATTCTATTCTTCGCTTGCTATCTGCGGACTCAACTCTCACCCTCTCGCCGTCTCTGGATGGCTCACCAAACCCCACGCAACTTGCCTCTTTCTTCAGAGATAAAGTTGATAAATTGCGCTCCTCTTTTGCCATCCGCCCTCCCCCTCCCCTATCTTCCATACCACCTCACATTTCTCAAACTGAAGACTCCTCCCCTGCTTCCTCATCCAACCTAGCCTTAGCCCACACCTGGTCGTCTTTCTGATCAATCTCTATAATAGAGCTACATAAAGCTCTTTCCTCATCCCGGAAAATGACTTGTTTGCTGGATCCCATCCCATCACATTGGCTATCTGACCCATCTCTCGCCCTTTCACAAATCATCTTAAGCATGTTTAATTCTAGTTCGTCTTCTGGTATCTTCCCAACCCCCTGGAAATCAGCTGTCGTTTGACCAATTCTTAAAAAAACAACACTGGACCCTGCAATACCTACACATTGGTGCCCCATTTCGAATCTTTCCATCTTGGCTAAAGTTCTTGAAAAGTTGGTCTTCAATCAACTGTCATTACATGTTGAATCTGCCAATGTCCTCCACCCCCACCAATCTGAATTTTGTGTAGGCCACAGCACTGAAACCATTCTTCTTTTACTTCTAAATGAACTGTACATCGCACACGATCATGGTGATATCTCACTGGCTGTCTCTCTAGATTTTTCTTCAGCTTTTTACTTAGTTGTTCACATTACCCTCATTTCTCACCTTCACACCTCTGGGATTCAGGGTACTGTGTTGCGTTGGTTCCACTCCTTCCTTACTGCCCATTCCTTCTCTGTGCACCTAAATTCTGCCTCCTCAGCTGCGGTACCCCTTGTTTGTGGTGTTCCACAGGGCTCCATTCTGTCACCTCTGCTTTTTAATATCTTCCTAGCATTCCTGCCACTCATAGTACAGCAATATCCGGTGTCAGTATACTATTATGCTGACGACATAATCCTCCTCTATCACAATAGTCCTGTTGCAATTGATTTATCACCACTTAATGACTGCCTTACACATATCTCCACATGGATTTCAACTAACTATCTGCATCTTAACCCCTCTAAATCAGCGGCAATGTGGTTTTTAGTTAGTACCCCTGCCTTTCTGTAGCTCCTCTTCTCAATTCTGCTCTTATCCCTCTGGTGTCCTCTTTTCCCACCTCATTTGCCGTTCCTTCTTTTTGTTACGTCAGATTAGAGCGGTCCGTCCATTTTTGTCTCCCTCCACGATCGCTACTCTTCTATTACACCTAGTAATGAATAGACTGGATTACTGTAATATTGCATTTGCAAGCGTGCCTCAACATCAGCTACAGCATCTCCAGCTGCTGCATAACACTGCAGCGCGCATTATCACACATGCCAAGCACTCAGACCACGTCACTCCCCTTCTCATTCACCTCCATTGGCTTCCCTTCTGTTTCAGAATTCAATACAAAATTCTGATCATGGCACACAAATCTATTAATACCTCCACGTCCCAGTATCTGGCCAATCTAATACATTTGCATATCCCCTATCACCAGCTCTGATCCATCCATGCCAATCGGTTATCCCTCCCCTCACCATCCCAAGTTCACCCAGAACGTACTCGTCACGCTGCCTTCTTCCTTGTAGGTCCTGCACTCTGGAACTCCCTGCCGTCCACATTCCATTTTTAACTTTCTTATCAGAAATTCAAAGCACAATTAAAAACCCACTTATTTCACCAAGCCTTTAACATCCCATTTACCAACTTACACTAGTTCCTTGTTTGTCTACTTTTCCTGGTGTTCTTCTCTGGCTAATATCTTGACTATTCTCTAGCCTGTCAATCACTGGTGTTCCTTTTCCAATTTACTAGCTCTGCAGCATTGTTATTGGTTTGTAAACCACCCTGATGCCATGGCCTGGGCGGTATATCAAGTGTGAAATAAAGATCAAGATAAAGATAAGCCACAGGAGTCCCTTCCGGCCTTATTGGAGGAAAGTGATAGCTTTTCCCGGTTCTCTGGTTTTCGTGTTACTTTACTCAGAATGGAGGCGTTAGATTTGGATGGGTTGGGAAGGGCACAGCTCCCGCAATTTCTGTTTAAGATTAGGTACTGGGGGTTTATATCTCTAAAGACCTAGAGAAGTTTTCACCTTTGACAGGCCGTATGAAAGATGAGTTGCAGAGATGGGATTCCCTACATCTTAGCTGGATGGGGAGGATTGCAGCTTTAAAAATGAACATTATCCCAAAATTTAACTTCTTGTTCAATCAACTGCCCATCTGTATCCCCACTGGTAAGCTTCAGAAGTGGGAAAAACCTTTAGTGTGGTTTGTATGGGAGGGGGGAAAGGTACAAATAGGGGTGTATTCACTGATTAGAACTAGGGAACAGAGCGGGGTTTGTTTCCCGGACCTGAAGAGTTATTACAGGGCTGTGGTCCTACATGCAATCCGGGTGCACTATCTTAGGCCAGGGGCGGTCCTCTGGGTAGGGTTGGAGAGATCAATATTGGCCCCTAATCAGTGTTTGAATGGCTGGGAGCAGGGGAGGAGGGGACAATGATCGAATGAGGGGGATATGGAGAGGCATCCTTTTTGGGAACATTATTGCTGATATGCTGGGCATTTGCAAGATGGGTCCTTGCCATTGCAGTTGTCTAAAGGGTCGAGATTGGTGAATTATCAGCCTTTTTCAGGGGTGGAGTATGCCTCCTAATTGGCAGATTTGAAGAGGGTTGGCTACACAAAATTCTTGGGCCTATTGGGTTTTGGGAGGATTATTTCCCAGAAGGCCTTGGAGGACAGGTTAGGTATGTGAATTGCCATTTTTCAGTTTTTTCAACTCCGGTTCTTTCTAATGAGGTCGGATTTCCACCAGAAGCTATGGAAGGGACTCACCCCTTTGGAGAGAGTCTTATATAGGGATATGGGAATGTGGGTCATTGTGTTGAACCTTTATCAAGTGCAGCCACGGGAGGCAGAAGGGTGGCTTCCGGTAAATATACAGGGATGGCAGGACTGGCTGGGGATGGAACTGGGGGAATTGGAATGGGGGTGATTAAGTGAATGGTGGCAGCATACACAGTTGCAGGTCCTACATCTCCCATATTTGACTCCATATAAATTATTTAGAGCCCAAAGACATGATAATAAGTGGTGCTGGGCGGGGCGGGTGGGCAAGCTCTTGCTTCCACCTATGATGGGAGTGTCTGATTGCACAGACCTATTGGGGTGAGGTGATGGGGGGGTTTGCTTGGGTTATAGGGGGAGAGGTGGCTTTGGACCCAGAGGAATTGCTGCTTGGACTCACCAGAAGAGGCTCCTGCGGGCAAAGTTGTTTTTGGCAGCTACAGCTGAATTAGCTTGGAGATGGAAGGCTCCAGTGGGTCCAGTGGTACAAGATTGGTGGCAGAAGGTGGGGGAGGCCATGTGGTTTGATAAAATAACTTACGGTTTGAGGGGCAAAGCTTGGCAGTACGATAAAGTGTGATCTATGAAGGTCAGGGAGCAAAGAGGTGGGAATGGGGATTGTGAATGTGCACAACCTGGAATTGAATTGACTTCAATTCCAGGATGTGGAGGAGTAGCCTAGTGGTTGGGGCAAGGTACTTCAGGCCGGAAGGTCGGGGGTTCAAATCCCACTAGAGGACAGCAACCTTGGGCCAGAAGGACTGGGGTTTCTAGTCCCACAGGTGCTCCTTGTGGTCTTGGGCAAGCCACTTAACCCTCCATAGCCCATGTTCCCTGTAAAATAGTTATCTCCAAGTTATAATACCCTGTTCAATGTAATTTCAATTTGTTCAATGTAAACCGCACTGATGCAGAATAGCATGGTATATAAGAGAATCTAAATAAATAAAAATCAATAGAGTGAAAGAGTGGGGGAATGTATATGACCCCAGAAGGTACCACTGAAGGTATGCATACAGTTATACAAAGTTGAACAGTATAATAAGTTGCTATGTACTAATGTACCAATCTAAACATGTAAATCTGGGGAGAACACAGTCACTGGGAGAATGTAGGGGAAGTGATCCTCTGATTTAGAAGGTCAGCAGTGACTTTAGTGTCTGTATTTAGTATTGTTGTTCTCTGTTGAATAAAAATATTTAATTTAAATAAATAAATGAATGATTGGTATGCAGATCAGGATTAAGCCATAGGCAAACTAGACATGTGTCTAGGACCTGGAAGGGGAGGGGGGACCTTTCTCATGCGGTTTATGGCACTAATGTCATTGGTACCACTGAATATTCCCAGACGCCACCACTGAATGCCCTGACACTAGACGGCTAGCAAGCTAGTATCGGGGCTAGCCAGACATCACAAAGAGGCGAAAATTAGGCACCTGAGAGGCTCGCCTAACTTTCATCACTGAAGCTACCCAGGAAGCAGCTGAATATCGACATATCCGGCCAACCTGGATCTTCAATGCCGGTGGCTGGATAAGGCCCTGGCATTGAATATCAGGATGCAAAGTTCCACGGCGATGGCTAACCTCAGTATATACTCCCTAAATATTTAGGAGGGGACCTCTCGCACTTGCTAATTCAATAGCTTTCAAGACATATTTCACTGGTCAACACAATTTTTGTCACAGACCCGCTCTGACCTGTTTCGTATGTAATTTTTCCCATTGTTTACAAATATGGTATCAGAATTTTTCTATCACCCATACTTCAGGAGATATCATCTAGTAAAGTGTGTAAATTACTGTAAATTAGCCGTTACAGTTTTGTTTCAGTAAACAAACGTTGAATATGAAAAATTCCATCATAATTATTATTGTATGTTGTCAGCCACAACCAAAAATGCTGAGTCATGTAGTTATAATATAATTAATTAACCGGGCCCCTTGCCCTACTGGTCCGGCTGATACAAGCAGAAAACGCTTAGTCATGTATTGGTATGCTTTCTGTCGCCGTCAGCAATTGTGGTTTGTATTGTTTGAAAAAAACAGAATCTGAATGGATGTGAGTTTGCATTAATCTATTTCATAAATAGCAGTTGGTTAATAAATATTACGGTTATTGCTTGTAGTTGTTTAACAATGCCTCTAAAGTGTGTTAATCATCCGGATTCATTTTGCTACGTTTGTGGTGAGGTTACTTTTAAGACGCAGAGAAGACATTTTACTCCACTTGTTAAGACATGTTATAAGCTGTACTTTGGATGTCAAGTCGGTGACCAGGCAAAAATTGGGCGCCTCATGTCTGCTGTATTATCTGTGTCAGACTCCTAACAGGTTGGGTAAAGGGTGTTCGACACATGAATTTTGCTGTTCCAATGATCAGGAGGGAACCAAGAGATCACTTGACAGATTGCTACTTTTGCCTTACAAACATTGCAGGCATTACTTCAAAATCAAAACACACTGTAAATTACCCAAATTTACCATCTGCCACGAGGCCTGAGCTTCACTGTCAAAAATTGCTGGTGCCAAAACCTCCAGAAAATCTTACAGTGAATGAGGATGAAGAAGAAGAAGAACCAATGAATGATGATGATGTTGACGATGATGGCGATGCTGTAGTGCAGGATCCAAGCTTAGAGGCATCCGGTTCCTCTTCTGAACCACATTTACTGGACCGAGGCGATTTGAATGATCTCGTCAGAGATTTGAATCTTTCAAAGCGACAAGCAGAACTGTTAGGGTCACGATTGAAAGGCTGGAATCTTCTTCAGAAAGAAACCAAAGTGTGCACTTTTAGAAATAGGCATACCGAGTTTGTGGATTACTTTGCCTTTGAAGATGGAATTTCTTTTTGTTGTGAAGTTAAATCCCTGATGGAAACACTTTGTCCGGATTATAGAACAGAGGATTGGCGACTATTTATTGATTCTTCAAAATATAGCCTAAAAGCTGTGCTTATCCACAATGGAAATATTTTACCATCAGTTCCAGTAGCTCATGCCGCCAATATGAAAGAAACTTAAAGCAGTATGCATCTCCTGCTAACAAATATCAAGTATGAAGAACACAAGTGGAATATTTGTGGCGATTTAAAAGTAATTGCCCTCTTGCTTGGACAACAGCTTGGTTGGACAAAGTATTGTTGCTTTCTGTGTGAGTGGGACAGCAGGGACAGGAAAAATCATTACATCCGGAAACAGTGGCCAAAGAGAACATCACTAGTCCCATGCCAGAAAAATATTGCACATGACCCACTTGTGGAGCCAAATAAAGTATATCTACCTCCACTCCATATAAAGTTGGGTCTTATGAAGAACTTTGTAAAAGCCATGGATAGAAGTGGACTTGGATTTGCATATCTAAGAAAGACATTTCCACGAATCAGTGAGGCGAAGATCAAAGAAGGGATCTTTGTAGGACCTGATATTAGAAAACTGATGAAAGATGAAAACTTCGATGGTCAGTTGAATGAAACTGAAAGAGCTACATGGGAACCCTTTAAGACTGTCTGCCATGACCTCTTGGGAAATAACAAGGCAGACAACTACGCAGAATCAGTGGATACTCTACTGAAATCTTACCAGAAACTGGGATGTAGCATGTCTTTGAAAATGCACTTCTTGCATTCATACCTGGATTTTTTTCCTGCAAATCTAGGAGCAGTCAACAATGAACATGGGGAAAGGTTTCATCAGGACATTTCGGTAATGGAAAATAGGTAGCAGGGAAAGTGGAGCTCCAGTATGCTTGCAGACTATTGTTGGACCCTTAAGAGGGATGTTTTTGAGGCGCAATACAGCAGAAAATCATATACAACTACTTTTTAGGAGACATTACGTTACAATATACATCTATATACATGTAATGTAAATATGAGCAACATAGTCTAAATTTAAACTACATGTCACTCAAAAACGTTACGTGATGGAGAATTTCTAAGTACATATCCGAGTTCGTAACCAAAAACAGTAAATCAGTCATTTTCATTTCTGTGACAGAAAATTTTTTGAATTTTGTTTACCATTTTTGTTCTGATAAATCAGCTGTTAGCAGAAAGATTATGGGGGGAGGGGGAGGGAGGTCAGAATCACCTTTATTCTCCCCATGCTCTCTGCATTGTCTTCCAGTTGGCAAGAGGAGTCAGCAAAGAGCACGTCTTACCTACCTGTTGCTTCCTTCTCTGTCAGTTTCCTCTGCAGGGAGAACTATGTAGGACTCTGTTTGTGGCACTTTTAAAATGCATTTACATTAGGATGGAGGAATCCAGCATGCTTGTTTGCCTACTGTAAGGCCTAACAAAGGGTCAGTCCTGCCCTATTAATATGTAATTGAATTCTGTCATAAATACAATTAAATGTATAACCATTTTAATGTCAAAGAATCCGTCTATAGGAGACAGGGAAAGAGTGAAATGATATATTCCAAAGACAATTTAGTGTGCTCAAGGACATGTTTACATCATTTCACTTTCACCTGTCAGATGGGTAGTAGCCCAAGGATAATTTCATGTTACTCTGTGGTTCTATTTTGAAGTTATGGTTAAGGATCGGTATAAATCCTGAAGTTGCTTGTTTGTTTAATTCATTTTCTGTTCTCTGCTACTTAAGGGACTGTGGTCTATTGAAGCTATTCTGATTCTCTGTGCTTTGTGGAAATATGGCAGTAGAGAGACAAAAGAAAAATAAAAAAATACATACAGCATCATATTTACTATATATAGCCCATATAATTTCATGTAATTAAATTGTGAATTTTATATAGTCAGTTATAGAGGTTTCAGATTTATTTGAGTTCTAAATGTAATTTGGTATAATTTTAGTTTCTAGTGTGATAATCTGGTTTTAAAATTAAGATCCATTTCACTGTGCCTACCTACTGGACATTCCTTTGTGAGTCAAAATGATGGTGTTTGCGTGTGATTTGTGTTGTTCATAGAGAACACCATGACAAAATATGTCACTTCCTCCCTCTCTGAAGAAGCCTGGCTTGGTGAAACATAGAACTGTGTTGGACGCTGTATGAGTAACACTAGGAAGTGCTTATCAAGAGGAAATTATGGGGTCTATTCTGTAACACGAGACGTCCATCCCAGCTGTTAGTCCACTTTCCCATCCCCGCCAAGCCTCCCCATACAAACAATGAGTTTGTACAGAGAGGCAAGACGAGGGCGGGAAAGGGGCAGTGCGGAGGCAGAGTTAGGGCAGGCAGTGGGCGGTCTGCGGTCCTGGACGAGCAGGGCTGATTCTGATGTCGGCCCTTTATGTCCAGGGCCGGAAGACTAGACGGGGAACTTATTCCACCTCTGAGGTGGAATAAGTTCCCCTAGATAACGGGGGATGGCAGGCCCAGGCGGCAACAAAGGCTGGAGTGGATGCAGGAGATTCCCCGCAGCCTGACCCTGGCCATGGGAGGCCAGATCAGGAGTCAGACTGCAGGCAAAGAATGAAGTCATTGGCGGCCAGGGATCATGGCTCCTGAATGGAGCCACGGTGCCATGGTAACACAGCCGACCGGAATCGGCTCTGGGCCTGCACATACAGGCTTAGACAGGATTCTGATCCCGCAGGAGCTAGACGTGCCCTGCGGGATCAGAATCCCATCTACCTCTGTGTGTCCAGTTTTGACCGGACACACAGAGACCTGGGATGCACATCTTAGAATATGCCTCCACGTGTTTCCAGAGGACTTTTGCCAGCAAATATAACAACTATAGAAGATTTTGATTTATAATATTGAAAAACTGAGTTAAAAGTCCCTTTATCTGTTATTGTACAAATGTTTGAAGTCACAGGACTACTAGAGGTTTTTTGAGCCATACGATGATTTAAGAAATTTGGGATGGCCGTTTGGCCATAGTGAGCAATATATGATCCTGCCTCTTTCTCCTACATTTTGATTATTTCTTTGAAGTACATAAGAATGCCATACTGGGTCAGACCAAGGTCCATCAAGCCCAGTATCCTGTTTCCAACAATGACTAATCTAGGTCACAAGTACCTAGCAGTTTACCCAAAAGACACAGATTCCACAATGCTTGTATTGGGGCAAGCAGTGGATATCCCAGGTCCCCTTTAATAATGGTTTATGAACCTTTCCTTCAGGAACTTGTCCAAACCTTTTTTAAACCCGGCTACACTAACAGCTTTTACTACATCCTCGGATAACGAATTCCAGAGTTTGATTACACGTTGAGTGAAAACATATTTTCTCTAATTAGTCTTAAATAGGTTATCCTGTAGCTTCATTGCATGTCCTCTAGTCTTTCTATATTTTAATGGCGTACAACAATCGATCAATGTTTGCCCATTCCATTCCATTCATTGATTTATAGACCTCTATCCTCAGCAATCTCTTTTCCAGGTTGAAGAGCCCTAACCTTTTTAGCCTCTCTTCATAGGGGTATCCTTCCATCCTCTTTACCATTTTAGTGGCTCTTCTCTGTACCTTTCTAATAAAGCTATATCCTTTTTAAGATACGGCAAACAAAATTGCACACAATATTCAAGGTATGGTCGCTCCATGGAATGATACAGAGGCATTATAATATCCTTTGTTTTATTCTCCATTCCTTTCCTTATAATACCTAATATTCTATTTGCTCTCTTGGTCACCGCTGCACACTGGGTGGAGGGTTTCAACATGTTATCCACGATGATGCCTCAATCTTTTTCCTGAATGGTGGTTCCTAACGTGGAACTTTGCATCGTGTAACCATAGTTTGGGTTGTTCTTTCCTAGGTGCATAACTTTGAACTGATCCACATTAAATTTCATCTGGCATTTGGATACCCAGTCTTCCAGTTTATCAAGGTCCTCTTGCAATTTTTCACACCCTCATGGGTTTTAACAACTTTGAATAATTTTGTGTCATCTGCAAATTTGATTACCTCACTTGTTATTTCCATTTCCAGGTCATTTACGAATTTGTTAAAAACCATCAGACCCAGCACGGATCCCTGGGGTAATCCACTATTCACCTTTCTCCATTGGGAAAATTGGCCATTTAGCCCTACCCTCTGCTTTTAATCTTTTAACTGGTTCCTGATCCATAATAGTACACTGCCTCCTATAACTATCTACATGTTCAGTAATTATATTATTTATAATGGTTTCTATCATTTTTCTTAGTACTGACATCAGGCTCACTGGTCTGTAGTTTCCTGGGTCACCCTTGGAAACCTTTTTAAAAATGGCTTTACAATCGCCATCCTCCAATCTTTGGGTATTACAAATGATTTTAATGATAGTTCACAGATTACAAATAGTGGGTCTGCAATCTCATATTTCAGTTCTTTCAACACCCTTGGACGTATATCATCTGGTCCAGGTAATTTGCTACTCTTTAGTTTATCAAATAGTTGTAATACATCGTCCCGGTGTATCGATATTTCTTTCAGTTCTTCTGTGGCATCACCTTTAAATACCATTTCAGTCATAGGTAACATCCTTACATTTTCCTCAGTAAAGACTGAAGCAAAGAATTCATTCAGTCTCTCCGCTATGATCTTGTCCCCTCTTAGTGCCCTTTTTACCCCTCTATCATCTAATGTTCCAACTGACTGTCACAGGGTTTTTGCTACAAATGTATTTGAAAAAGTCTTTATTATACATTTTTGCTTCCACAACAAGCTTCTTCTCAAAATCTCTCTTTGCGTGCCTTATCAATGCCTTGCTTCTAACTTGCCAGTGCTTATGTTGTTTCCAGTTTTCATCATTTGGCTCCTTTTTCCATTTCCTGAAAGATGCTTTTTTGGCTACAACAGCTTCTCTGACCTCATCTTTAAACCATGCTGGCAGTTTTTTGGACTTCATTCCACTTTTCTTAAAGCAGTGAATACAGCTGGTCTGGGCTTCCAAGATAGTATTTTTAAACAACACCCATGCTTGATGTAAATTTTTAACCTTTGCAACTGCTCCTTTTAGTTTTTTCTTAACTATTTTCCACATTTTATCATAGTCTCCCTTTTGAAAGTTAAAAGGTAGTACTGTGGATTTCCTTATCATCCTTCCTCCATTTATTAAATCAAATGTGATCAAGTATGATCACTATTGCAAAGTGGCCCCAACATCCTTATCTCTTACACCAGATCTTGTGTTCCACTAAGGACTAGGTCCAAAATGGCTTCCCCTCTGGTCGGTTCATGAACCAGCTGCTCCAAGAAGCAGTCATTTATTTCATTTAGAAACTTTATCTCCCTAGCATGTCCTGCCGTGACTCTGACCCATTCGATTCCGGGGTAATTGAAATCACCATCATTATTACCGTGCTGTAACTTTTGTTAGCTTCCCTGATTTCCTTGAGCATTTCATTATCCATTTGTTAAATCTGGCCAGGTGGTCAATAGTACACTCCCACAGTCATCACCTTCCCCTTCCCCTTTTTACATGAAGTTTCAATCCATATAGATTCTACAGTGAATTTTGTTTCCTGCAAAACTTTAATCCTTTGTGACTCAATGCCCTCTCTAACATGGAGTGCAACCTCTCCACTAATTTGATCTGTTCTATCATTATGATATAGTTTGTAGCCAGGTAACACAGTGTCCTACCGGTTGTCCTCCTTCCATCATGTCTCTGAGATACCTATCATATCTAACCTCTCATTTAGTGCTATATATTCTAACTCTCCCATCTTATTTTTTAGATTTCTAGCATTTGCATACAAGCATTTTAGAGACAGTATTTTCTTCATATCATTCTGGCTATCGGTAGGCAGGGGTAATTTGCAATCTTTAGTCTGCTCTGTACTCAAGGGCATTTGGGTTACTTTTGTCTTTATTGGAACCTCTCTGTTGATATTTATTTATTTTATTTATTTAAAAGAATGTATATCCCGCTTTATACTTGAATCAAAGCGGTTTTTACTGCAAACCAATCATGTTGGATAGTGCGGGGGTGTCGGCATTCAGTAGTTGTGAAGGTAGTGTTAGTGACTGTGTGGAAAGGTGAAACTTGACTAGGGGTTGTGGTAAGGAAACCTATCCTGACTTAGGGGAAAGGGAGAGAGGCAAAGAATTCACCCTAGTGAAAGGGCCCTTTTGCCAGGGGTAATGGGGAAGATTCATCCTTGGCCTTGAAAACACAGGATTCTGTGAGAACTAGGTCAGAATCTGACAGGCAGGCAAACCACATGAGCAATAGTTGTCAGGAGCAACGTAAACAGACCCAGCCAAGAGGTATGCAACTCCGTCCAACTAGCAAGCAATCCTTAGCTCCTGAAGCAAATAGTTTTCACCTGAGTGGGGGAAGTGCTAATCAGCACTATAAGAAACACTCAGTAGAGGTAGAAAGGGGAGAAGGAAGAAACAGGAAGGAACTCAGAGAGAGATCCAGCGACAGACCCAGAGAGAGAGTGAGAAACAGCTGTGAGAGTCAGTTTGCTGTGACGTAGTTTGGAGCTCAGAGGCAACGTGCTTTGCAGAGTGAATGGGAGCCTGAGAGAATTATGACCCTGGAAGTGATTCTGAACCAGACTTAAGGAAACTTACTGGCAGCAGAAATACCTTGAGAGTTAATGCTCAGAAGCCTCGTGGGAAAAGTCCAAGGCTGGTGCCGTGCTGGGAAGGCCACCAGAAGGATTTAACAGGAGAGCTAGCGTGGGGGCATTTACAAGCCCCTGAGAGGGAGAGGTATTGTGTAGAAGATATCTGCATGTCAGAAGAAGAAGAGTTTGAAAAGCCTAAACCTCAGAGAAAGCTTCCAAGGGCAAAACCCTTTGCTAACAGGGTAGAGCAGTTCTATTATCCTCAGCCAAAACCTGAAGGTAGGACAAGCAAATACTTTAAAGGGAAAAGTTCTTATAAAAAGTTATATGCTGAAAATCCTGGAAGGAGGGTCTCTCCTCTCTCACACTCTGATATATATGGTAACAGAAATTCTTACCTTAGAGAGGGCTGGCTGGATAAGCCCCGTGAAGATACATTAGAAGGAGGTTTACAAACGTTGTGCAATAAAGAAAACGTTTGTCCAGCTGAAAGTCAGCAGGAGCCTATGATAATTGATTCTGCTAGTGAAGACTCATTTGGTGATCCAATGGATTGTACGCTAACCATTTCAGACAAGATTACTTCTTTGTGTTAAGCCAGCGTTTGTGCATTGCTTAAGGCTAGCTGTAAAGATCACAAGATTTGCTGTTCATTTGCAAAGGAACTGTATGATGAGAATATTGTTTCCTGTGGATATAATTTGAGTAAGAAGCAGGAAGAAGCTGTCTTTCATTTTCCTTTATCACATGCCAGAGTGTATGGCTTTATTGTCCTAAGTTTGTTGTGTTATATATTTGAAAATCCAACCCCGGGAGGCGAAATAAAATCCTATCTTGTACCTGACCCATTCGTGTCCACAACTACTCCTTCATCAAAAGGGTCATCAGGCGGACAGACCCGCTCCCCCTAGGCGGCGGACTGGCCACTGCCTGACACAGGTCAGGGTAACAAAGCCATAACCTCACCTAGGAACCAGAAATCCCCCAGCTGGAATAGGTTTCATGTTTCCCCTAGTGAAATAAGGGAGAGTGAATACAGACCTAAGGTCCAAGACCCTTACGTCAGTAAGCTCCCTGATTACTCAGGTGCCAGAAGGCAGAGTGATCTCCGTCACCTGGGAAGAGAGGAGGTGGGGCTAGAACCCTGGAGATATAAGCCTATGCTAGATTATAGTAGAGGAGAAGGAGAGAGGGTGGAAGAAATGCCAGAAGCAAGGGCTGATCTCCATCACCTGGGAAGAGGAGAAAGAGAGAGAGAAGCTGATACAAGCAAGGCACAGGTATGAGCCTAAGAAGCCTGATTAATGCTGAGCAGAGCAGGAGAAGCCTGTCTAATGCTGGGCAGTGCAGAGGTGCAGGAGACACTCTCAGCTCTAACGAGCGGCTGTCAGCTGAGCGCAGTGAGCCAGAAGGAGAGTCAGAGTCTATGCAGCTAGGAGAGCCTGATGCTGAGCTGAATGAGGAAGACACCCTTATGGATAGCTCTTTGTGCCAAGCCTTAGCCACAGAAGGGTTGAAGGAAAGCCAGCCCTGAGAGAAAAGCCTCAAGAGAAAGGTAACCATAAGAAGCAGGTAGATGGATTGAAAGTTCCCACATGGTAAAGAGGGGAAGTTTTACTAAGACGTAAGAACAAGCTAGAGTTGTGAATTGTGCTTGTTAACCACCTGCTACCTGTGAAGTGAGACGGCAAGAAGCCAAATTAACTGTGAGGAAAAAGCTTTCTTTTTACTCTTGAATTTTCCTGAGAAACCTGAATAGAACTTTGCTTGCACATTGAAAGTTTATTCCTGTTTGGAGTTTTTGTTTTTGCTTGTAAATTGGAAAACAGCCTGGAAAGGTTTGAGACTGGAAAAGAAGGCAAACTGCCACAGAAGAAAGCCTGTTTTGTGTTTTATGCTTTAACCAGCAAGGCTAAAGGAAGCTGGTAGCCTTGCTGTTAAAAGGCTATGTTTTTTTCTGAGCTGAAGAATACTTTAAGCTGTCACTTTGGTTTTGTGTTTTGTTTTGCTTATAACCTGTTGTACTTTGAAGAAGCCTGGAGAAGTATGCCTGAATGTGGTATTTATGAACGTTTTTTGTGCTTAATAAATTTCTGTCATTGCCTTACCTAAGGAGCCCGACTACAGCTTTCTACCTGAAGCCCATAAATATCGCAATTAAACTACATTTCCCAGAAAGCATTGCAGGGAACTAGTCAGTTAAGGCTGAAAGGGGAAAGTTCCTTATACAACCACGCCCCTCTAAGCTGGAGGCGAGTGGTGAGGGTGTGACAGGGCGCAATATATACAGGTTGAGCTATCTACAGTTGGCTATATACAAGGAGGCCCTAACTTCAATTTTTTGCTATTATCCTTCAAGGATACATTGTTCCGAACCATGCACTCTTGGGCAACTGTTGGTTTTACCCTATTATCTAGTTTAAAAGATGGTCTATCTCCTTTTTAAAGGTTAATGCCAGCAGTCTGGTTCCATCCAGGTTAAGGTGGAGCCCATCCCTTCAGAGAAGCTCCTCCTTTCTCCAGAATGTTCCCCAGTTCCTAACAAATCCAAAATCCTCTTCCTTGCACCATCGTCTCATCCACGCATTGAGACTCCAGAGCTCTGCCTGCCTTTTGGGTCCTACACATGGAACGGATGTTCTGTGTTTTTTTTCAACACTTTTTATATATATTGCCTAACTCATTATTTGCTCTAGACTCCATATTTTTTATTGTACTTCTCAAGACAAACCTGTTGAGGTAAATAGCCTCTCAAAACTCAAACTTTATGACATTCAAAGCAGAGTTAACCCTTGAGATCCAAGTTGCAGTGAGGATATGAACACTGCGGCTGATTTAGAAGATGTATGAGTTTTATTGTTCTCTGTATAGCCTGCCACAGATTGCCTGCAACTAAATTGTTGATTTGGGCTGTATTTAAAATGATGATAGATTTATAGGAGCAACAAGACACATCCATGCAAAGAGAGCAGGAGAGAACAGCTACTGCTGATAAGAATCCTCTGATGACTGTGCAGCTTCAGTTCATGCAGTCCCAAACAGAGTCCTTAAAATGGAGTTAGAAAGAGAATCTAGGGAATCCATAATCTCCATTCGCAATTCTGTGCATGGCAAACAACTGCGAGGGAGGTTCCTGGATTTTCCCTCAGTGGAGGCATTACTCTGAAGAATAAAACTGATTAGATGGAGATTTTGCGGTTTGTCAGAAAAAACATTTAAGAGTTTACAAGGTATGTTGCAATGACAACCATTACAAGTTTCTGTTTTATGTAAAAATAACCTGTCCCTTGGTTATACTCCTGATGTGGCACATAGCCCTTTTTCTGAGTCCATTCCAGTTTTGCATGTGCGAAGATTTACCCAGCCGTTCCTCCTAGCAATAGAAGACCGTGGGCAATGGAGAAATTTCCCATACCTATTAATTTTCTTTTCTTGATTCCTGCTGGACAGTCTAGACAATAGGTTATGCGCCCTGCCCAGTAGATGGAGACAGACCAGAGCAACTTTCAGTGATGTTGTCATTTGTATATTGAAGGGATAATTGGAGTGAAAGGATGGTTGGCTCAGGTCTGCCTTATATGTTTGCCTTATGACTGCATATATGTTTGCCTTATGACTGCACTCTAGCCTGTTTGAAATAGACAGCAACATATGAATGGCACAAGAAGATACAAAGCACGTGGGCTACAAGAAAAGAGTACATGCGGCCTACTACTGTTATAAAGCCTAAAAAGCCATACTTTGGACAGAAGTGTCCAAGGATATAAGCCTAGGCCCAGACAAACAGGTCAAGCCAGGAATTCAACAAATACTCTTGCCCTGAAGGTTTCAATTAGTGCCAGGAGATGAAAAAACACAGGAAGAGGCAGAGGGCTATGATCGATTGCATAGATAAGCAAACCTTGATAAGCAGATCCAGCTGCATAAACATGGGAGGTCCCGGGAAAGAGCTTTGCAGGAAGCCTGCAAATGACCTAAGAATTTATGGAAAAATACTGGAATTTGCCACAGAGAGGTATATAAAAGAGGGCAATTAGAGAGCACCTCTGGGCAGTGCTTTCTCCCTTTGCAGAGAGCGCGCTGCCTGTCATCTCTCAGACAGACATTTGATATTCTGCATTTATAATTCTTTTTGCTATGCTAAATAAAAAGTTTAAGTTTTTGTAGCCATTCATTAGTAATTGGTAATATTTGGGGAACTTTTGTGGGAAGCCAGGCCCACAATTGGTGCCGAAACCCACCCCTAAATTGAGTTTAGATACTCCTAAATTTTTCTAAATTGCCCAAGGATTCCTCTGACTGCAGTTTTGACTTGCCTGCATTTTTGTCAGAGAGGATACCTCCTGTTTTAAAGGATAAACCAGGAGATGTGCATGCCATTTCAATAGGAGGTGCGGATACCTTCTGCTGGTCCAGAAGATGCGGTTGCCATCCTGAGTGACGCCGAGAGGCAAGGATACCGGCCTGCGTGACAACGCGAGAAGAAAAAAAAAAAAAAGAAAAAGAATACCCTAGGAAGACTCCAGTGGGTGAGTACTGTGTTTCCTGTCTACAAACAAGGACGGAAGATTTACCCAGGTTCGATTGGTGGGTGAGTACCAAATTTACACATATGCATATGTATTTTATGTAATTACTGCTTTGCTGTGTAGAAATTGTTAGGTTTGCTTTGTATAAATTTTTAAAGAAGTGTTTGTATTTAGTTGTACATATTCGGGAAAGAAAGTTTTGCCCAGACCTTAGGTCTTAATATCTCCAGGATTGCCTGTGTATGTGTGAGACATACAATTGCATACGAAGCGAGTGTGGAGTCCTGATCCGCGGTTCTGTACTCTCGCGAGAGGGACAGCCGGAGACGGACAAAGCGTAAGGACAGCGTGCTTGTCTGAGTCCTGGATTTTGTAACTTTGCACCTCTGTAGATAAAGAGATTTGAATTTTCATCTGTAAAAGCAAAGTTACGCGCGCCTCTGTAGATAAAGCAGTTCGATCTTTTTTTTCGGTAAAAGGCGAAAGTCTTAACGACTTGCCCCTGTCCCTGAACAGTGCAAAACACCAGGTTTACAGACTATAGGAAGAGGGAAAGTTTAGAAAATGTTCAAAAGGAAATCCAAGGAGGGGGTAGATAATGATAAAGGGACTGAGTCCGGTCCTAGCCCCATAGATTGCCTTGTTAAACAGAACCCCCTACTGGAAGCCTCAATAAAAAATTATTCTAAACAATGGGAAAAATGGACGAAAAAGACACCCTCCCTTGCCTGGCCAGCAGGGGAATCGTTCGATCCGCTCATTTTGACCAAAATTAGGGATCATATATTATTCAACAAATGTGGTAAAGCCCAATTGGAACATTTTAGACATCTCTCTCTATGGATGCAGGCAGGTCCAGAGCCCTTGCCGTCTGCTCCTGTTCCTCCCCCTCCCTATTGGGCATCAGAAAGTAAAACCATGGCAGCCATTGGTTACTCTGACCCCATCATACATCCCAAACCCAAACCTATTCGCCCCGCAGCATCAGATTCTGCTTTATCGACAGCTCTTAACGATGCTGCAGAAGAGGGTAGTGGTATGTGGGCTAAGATTGAGGGACATGTAAACTTGCAGCAATGTAGTCCCCCGCCCTCTGATTATAGTGAATATGAAGAGGCTAAAGCCCTCTTATCGGAAGCTCAAGCTAAATTGAGGACCGATTCCAAACAGCTGGCTGAACAAGAGAAACGCATAGCTGAGGAAACTGCCAAATTGCAGCTTAACTATACTGTATGGCAAAATCAGTGCCAGCAAATAGATACTGATGACATCCTTAGACTTGATGAATGTCTTAAGAATAAACGTAAAGAGGAAAAACTAATGGAAGCGGCAGCAACCCCACTGCTGCTGCAAAAACAGAAGAACCCACAATTCCAACATCCTTCACACTCCAACAGATATAAGATCTGCCAAAGCTAACACCAGCCACAGGGCTTTCTCATATGCGGCGCCAACACTGTGGAACCAACTCCCACCAGAACTACGAGCTAGCAATGACCTTCTAGACTTCAGAAAGAAACTCAAAACGCACATTTTCCAATCACATTTCAACCTGAACTAAACCCACAGATGGAGCAGCCCCTGACCACTGTGTCCAAGAAGATTATCCTGTATATATGTATTTATGTATATGTAAATGAACTCCCCCATAGCTAAGAAGTGTTAACTCTGTATGATGTGCTTTTCTGACAATCTGTATGTAAACAAAATTTGTACCTGCCTTGATTCGGCAGTTTCACAATAGTAATCCTACCCGCTTCTGATCGCTGGAAGGAGCGGGCTACAAATGCTTGCTAAATAAAATAAATAAAAATATACAAAAATATAAACCAGGGGAGCGAAACCATCATGTTCATATAAGTCCTAAATGGCAGGGACCCCAAACTCGCTCACGGACAGCTGAAAAGCATGACTGGGACGAGAGTGAGGAAGCTGATCAAAGCATCCTCGACCTGACTATGGTTGCCCAACAGAAAAGACAGGATATTTTGACTTTTATTACTGAACAGGAAGGTGGTAATGGTTACTATGTGTACCCGTGGTCCTCCAATATGTATGGATGGACAAAGGCGAATCAGCCTCAAATGCTGCAGTGGCCGCTTAATGGGTCACTAGACACAACCCACCTGAATACAGCCAGATTATGCATTTGAGGTGGATCCGGTGATCCTAGGTGGGACATGCCTTATATGGAAGCAGGTCTTAGGGTTTGGGAGAAGTATCAGAATCAGAACGCTAATAAACTGCTTCTATTCCCAATAATCCACACAAATGAAGGAAAAACTAAATATATACCATGGAATTTTACTGATATGGCCAGTATAGCTAGTAGTCTACCTCCTCTCAGTAGAGGAGAGACATGGATTCAAAAATTTGAAAGAATTATGGCCGGATATAATTTGGCTTTGGGAGATATCAAAGCTTTATTGGCCAAAATTCTGGGAAACAGTGCGACAAATCAAGTGTTCGCCACTGCAGAGTTATCCCAGGTGAAGGTCACAGTTAACACTTATGACGGTGCTTCTTTCAATGAGTATCGTCCTCGTATTTGGGACGCCCTTAGGGAGATGTACCCTACTCAGCGCAGTTTGACTCCTCTCACTACTATGATATTCCAAATAGGTGAGGGTATCAGTGCATATCTTACACGATTTCAAGACTTATGGGAAGCACAAATGGGGGTACCATACGATGATGTTTGCATGAGACCCGTGTTTTTCCAGACCCTGTGTAACACATTACCCCCACCCGTGACTGCAAAATTAAAGTCTGTAGTAGCCTTAGAGTCCGAGAAGTGGCCTAAACAACAGGCCCATATTTTGCATTATATTCGGTCTCTAGAGGAAGATACCCTGAAACCTGAGAAGGATTTGAAGCAGGCCCAAGCACTCTTTTTTTTTTTTTTTAAACTTTTATTTTCATTTTATAACAAGCAAAAGAAACAACACACCAAAGGAAACAAATACAAGCATACAATAAGGAAAAAAAACAACCCCAATTACCCCCCACCCCTATGCTTCTTCTCTAAGCTGAAAAGTATCATCATATAGGCGCTTACAAACAACAGTAATTGTACATCAAAACAAACAGAAATAGTATCTGCAATACAGAATGATCATGTGACAGAGATTAACACAGATTGAAACAGTCAGATGAGAGCATTTAGCAGTTTGAACATAGTCGTTAAGCATCTTCCATCTAGACAAGTGGTGGGAGGTCTGAGCAGAAGAGGCTAACATACGAGGTATTTGCTCATATTTACTGTAGAAACAGACATGATTCCACCATTCATTGGGGCTCAGATGGGAGCTATTTTCCAGTACTTCGTAATTAAGGAAATAGCTATGCCCAGCCTAGAGTCTAAAAGGAAGTAAGCCGATTTGGGAAGAGAGAGGATCCCCGCAGTTGAGCGGAGTCCCACTATCTTCCAAGAGAGGGGCTCCTGAAAGTGCAAAGTAGATTGAATACGACCACAAACCCGAGTCCAGTAATACTGTAATGCAGGGCATACATACATAACATGAAAAAGTGAACCAATGGCCGCATGGCACGTCCAGCAGCTATTGCGCTGGGTGGCGTTCCATTTGGCTAACCTGTCAGGAGTATAGAAACATCGGTGGGCGAGGAAGAATAGGGTCTGAGTGAGTGAGGGGATCGAGAGACCCGTGTCACCTTGCTCCAGACTAGGCTCCATTGCTCCGGGGTCAAAGTTACATGCATTTCCCGCTCCCAGGATTTCTGTGCGGTAGGAGTGCCTCTATTTACCGTATTACATAAAGGTTTGCAAAAGTTAAATGCCACACCCATAGTTGCACGGATAGACGCCTTGAAACCCTCCCACCAAGCCCAGCTCGCAGTGTCATGGGGTGAATTAGAATGAAAGTAGTCTTGGATAGCAGCCTTTATATCAACCTGAAAATCTTTTTGGTCTAGTAGGGATCTATCAAAAAACCAAACACGGGGATGTTCACCTTGCGTAGTGACGTGTAATGAGAAAGATATGGCAGCATGATCTGAAATGTGGAGAGGATGGATCCTAGCCATGTCCACTTGGGATATCAGTGCTTTGGAGATAAGAAAAAAAAAAATCTATTCGAAATTGTGAGTGATGGGGGGCTGAGAAAAGGTGAACTCTAAGTCGGAGGGGTGAAGCAGCCTCCATATATCTACTAACGCAAGATCTTTCATCAGAGCGGTGAGGGTATCAAGACTCTTGGGTGGACCACTCGTTCTAGGCGGCAGGCTATCTATCAAAGGATCAAGTACATGATTGAAATCGCCACCAAGTATTAATGGAGTATTGGCAGAGGCCTGTGCCAACTGCGCGATACTTGCATAGTAAGCAGGGTTATCCACATTCGGAGCATAAATACAAATACACGTGAATTCACTATCTCCCACCTTAAGGCGTGCACGGGCCCATCTACCCTCCTTATCAGAGCTAGTATCCATTACAGTAGCTTGCAAAGACTACTTAACCAAGATGGCTACCCCACATCGTTTGGAAACGGCGGGAGGGTAGGCAGCCACCATGTAAGGCTTAGCATTAAGTTTCAGTGTTTCAACGGAATTTAAATGCGTTTCCTGAAGAAACACTAGATCAGCATGTACATGATTAAGATAGCTAAGGATTTTCTTTCTTGTGATTGGACTATTGATGCCTTTTACATTCAGTGATAAGATCTTACATAAGGCCATTCAGAAGAGTTAAAAATTCTGAGAAAGAACATGAT
The DNA here is from genome assembly GCA_033557465.1 of Ichthyophis bannanicus. Taxonomy (NCBI): domain Eukaryota; kingdom Metazoa; phylum Chordata; class Amphibia; order Gymnophiona; family Ichthyophiidae; genus Ichthyophis; species Ichthyophis bannanicus. The sequence goes on from CM066035.1 coordinate 640,040,330, forward strand.
AGCGCACATAATTTCACAATGTCCCTCATATTAACTGTATATGGCTGTACACATGACATGATAGAAAACAAACTAATGAAAAACAATGAAGCGCCCCATATAAAAAGAATAAGCACCGAAGTGCATTGGAGAAGAAGCATAACCCTAGAAATTACTGGCGACCATGTGTCTGCGGGGAGAAACCCCAGAGAAGGCCTAAATTGAGACAGATAACCTGTAGAGCTGTGCGTGCTCCGAATCCGACCGAGGTGCACATCAGGAGGGAAAGGAGACCAAGAAAGTTATATATAGAAAGAAAGAAAAGTCCAGGCAGTCTCTGTTCCAGGCTGTGATCACCGCGTCGGGCCATTCAAAATGGCGGGCAGATCCGGCGGATTACAAATCCAAGTTGTTGGATTAGCGCATCTGGTCCGCTTCTTTGGAATCTAAAAATGTTGCTAGCAGATCAGGATCTTCGAAGGTTCTAGTTTGGTTATGGAGAGTCACTCTAAGCTTCGCTGGATACAATAGGCCAAAGCGAGCCTGTAGCTGTTGAAGTCTAGGTCGAAAAGCAAGGAGTCTCTTCCGACGGTCAACTGTGGGCTTTGCCAAGTCAGGGAAGAAGGAGACTTTATGACTTTCAAACTCCAGATGATGATTCGCCCGGGCAGCATTTAGAATTTGCTCAACTTGCTGATATCTCAGTAAGCGAAAGATGATAGGCCGGGGGGTCGTCCGATTGAGCGCCATGTTGGTAGGAACACGATGTGCTCGGTCAATCTCCAGATCTCTGTGAAAAGTGATCTTCAGCAAGGAGGGAAGAGTTTTGACCAAGAATTCTCTTATATCTCCTGCTTCCGCCCCCTCCGGTACTCCAATGAGCCTTACATTGTTGCGACGGGCTCGATTATTGCTATCCTCTAACTCTTTTTGAAGATTCTGTATCTGACGCTCAGCCTTGTCCAGTTTCACCAAGCGCACCGCGTGCGAGTCGAGGACCCCCGCCATATTGTCCTGCCGAAGTGAAAGACCTTCAAGCCGGTCCTGAAGCACACCGAAATCTTCTCGCATGGCTCGGAGCGCTTCTCCGTTGGACTGTACCAGTTCCTTCACACCGCGTATTTCCTCCAAGATCTCCTGTTGCATTTCGGGGTTTTCCCGAAGTGGAACCATCTTTTGTGGGGAAGACAACTCTGTTTTGGAGCGTTTTCCGTGTGAAGAAGAGGGAGACCCGAAGTCTAAGCGCGCTGGTTTGTGGGCCGCCATCCCCCCCGAGGCACCCCGGCAAGCTCGGAGCAAAAAATTAAGTTTATGTAGGTATTAAGTCAGGATTCTGAGTAGGCCTCTCGGGAGCTTCAGCGCGAAGCGTCTAACCCGCTGGACATCAGGCTCCGCCCCCCCAGGCCCAAGCACTCTTGTTAAACCTTCAACTTAAAGGATTACATGAAATTAAAGATTCCCAATCCGCTGTCAAAACACATCCTGACAAATCTAATGATGAACTTATCAGACAACTAAAACAGAAAATTAGGGAACAACAGGAGAAAATTGATGACATGGAATATCTGGATCCTTATGAGGATGATGTTCCAGACCCCCGTGATGAGGTATGGGATAGAGATAAGGAGCGCATTTACTAGAACGGAGCCCAATGACCCCGTTATCCTCAGCCACTGCGTCGAGGTCCCTCTTACCAGCAAAATAATCGTACTCCTGCCCCACTGTGTTGGAAATGTGGTGGTTACGGTCATTTTCAGTGCTCATGCCGTGCCCAGCACAGAAATGAGAACTTTGACAGGAGGCGTTTTCCCTTGTGGACACCTCCCCCGGATTCTGGACCCCCACCCCAACAATGACTGGGAATCTATATCTTGCAGGCGAGGCTCACATATCAGGAACCTCTGATCACGGTATACCTTAATGATGAGCCCACAGAAATGTTACTTGATACAGGAGCCACTTCCTCTGTATTAACTGCTTTACCACAGAGATGCCCGTTTAGTAAAAAGAAACTGACTACCACTGGTTTTGATGGTAGACCCTTTACATCTTACATGACTACACCTATTTGTTTAAGAATAGGAGATCAGCAGATTTCTCATTCTTTTCTGTTTGCCCCACATTGCCCAGTGAATTTGATGGGTAGGGACTTATTGGTGATATTACAGGTTGAATTCGCCTAGGGTCGCTGGGAGAAAAAGGCCCTGAGCGGTCACTGCTCCTCAGCCCCTATGGTCGGGTTAAATCACATCTGCCTGTTACCATTCATATCAAACCTGGCTGTAAACCACCAAAGATTCCGCAGTATCCTCTCCAACCAGAGGCTCTGCAGGGGTCTTGCCAGGAGATTCAGGAACTGTTACAGCACGGAATCATTGAACTCAGTAACTCCCCATACAACACCCCACTATTCCCTGTGAAAAAGCCTAATGGGAAGTGGCGAATAGTTCAAGAATTACGTGCACCTAACAATGTCATTGAACCACAGTTTCCAGTAGTCTCAAACCCTGCCACACTGCTAACAACGACTACCCTGTACAAGTATCATACTGTTCTGGACCTTTCCCATGCTTTCTTTGGGATTGTTGTGGAACCCACATCTAGGCTGTTCCTGGCTTTCACCTATGAGGGTCAGCATTACCAGTGGACCAGGTTACCCCAGGGGTACGTGGAAAGTCCCTCCATATTCTCTCAAGCACTAGTTGCTGATTTACAATCATTCAGGGCAGAACTGCCCAGCAATGTGTCTTTGTTACTGTATGTAAATGACTTACTGCTTTCCACAGCTGAGGCTGAAACAAACCTGGCCCTCACAGATAAACTTATTTGTTATCTTTTGGAAAATGGTTACCAGATTAACATGGCCAAGGCACAGATCTGCCAAACCGAAGTCACTTTTCTGGGTTTCCTAGTAGGAGACGGGATGCTGTCCCTGACAGAGAAAAATAAACAACACTGCCTGCAATTACAGATGCCCACCACTGTAAAGCAATTGCGATCTCTGTTCGGCATGATAAATTTCTGCTGAAATTGGGTCCCAGGTCATAGTCAGCGCACACATCCCTTTCACAAATAATTGAAAGGGGGTGTAAAAGGGTCTTTAACCCTCCATTGCCTCGGAAGAAAGGCCTGGCAATCTACTTCCGGTGACACTGCCAAGAAAACCCAGGAGCTTCTGGGTCGCCAGGAGTCAGGACTGACTTGAAGGCACACATTGCATTGCATTGCATTGTAAAAGGGTCCACTGCTATTAATTTATCAGGCCCTGATCAGGCACTACTTCAGTCACTCCTGTCTGATGTGTCCAGAGCACAAAGTTTATGCCTCCCTGACTACTCAAAAGAAATGTCTCTGATGAGTTTCCACGGACATCACACATGGGCGGCTGGGGTTTACCAAGATGATGGTATAATTGTGTCCTACTTATCAGGATCTTTCTCTGTTACAGAAATGGTTCTACCTGACATTGAGAAGGGCTTAGTGGCCACCAGTGAGGCAGTTCAAAAGACCTATAACACTTTCCATCCCTTACGACTCACTGTGTATTGCTCTGGTGATGTGGAGGCATTGTTATGCAGTAACACTCTGCATTTCACTTCACACCGGCTGCACCAAGTCTGTGCTGCTCTGCTACGGAGTCATATCCTCATTAAGCCATTCCCTGCAGGTCACCCTTTTTGCTACTTACAGAACCTATCTGTCACTGTTGGGGAGCAAGGGGACAAGGTCCCCACTTTTTCTTTCGCAGATAATATTTTGCCTTTTCACGAAATGCCCCCTAATTCTGAAGTCTGGTTCACTGACGGTTCTGAGACGTCACTATGTTCTGGTTTCAGTGCAGGACAGATATCTCCCTCTGGTGACATTCTGGATGTTCTGCAATATCAGTTGCCGAGTACTTACAGCGCCTAAGGTGCTGAACTCTGTGCAATTTTGGCAGTCTTACTGCATCAACAAAAACAGAACATTATCATATTCACTGACTCCCATTATGCAGCACGAGTACTGACAGTACTCCACCAGAAATGGTCACAAAGTGGTTTCATTACCTCCTCAGCCAGTGCAATCTCACATCTTGATGAGATATATCAGATTTATGAGTGCCTAGAGAAACGTAAACTCAACAATTTATTTTTGTGCTGCGAATGGGTCCCTGGACACACACAAGGGGACTCCTTCCGCCAAATGGGCAATGCTTTAGCTGATCAGTTGGCAAAAGAAGTAACCAGTGATGCTCCCCTGACCTTACCAGTCACCCGGTCGAAAACCTATCTGGTACCTGATCTAACTGACTATCAGAAGGATGTTGTTTCTCATGAGATAGGGAACTGGAAGAGACTAGACTGTTCCCAAATTACGAAAATGTGTGGGCACCCATCTGGGAAACTCTATTTGTTATGTAGCACTGAAATGTTTAACAGACTTCATACATGATGTCTACCATTCCAGTGCTGCACATATCCACGGGATGCTAGAGGACACCTTTTGGTGTCCACACATGAAAAATCGTATTCAGGAATTAGTGGTTAAATGTCCCGTATATATTTTGAACTCTCAGCCAGGGGGAAAAGCCATAGCCAAAGGTCACCTTCTGGTTTTGAGTGGTCCTTTCGAATCCTGGTATGTGGACTTCACTGACATGATCCATAGATGTGCTCAGAAACTGTACCTTTTATTATTTATTTATTTTATTTATTTACATTTCTTATATACCGCACTATTTGACATCAGCGCGGTTTACATCAAACAAAACATTTCAGTACACAAAAATGTCTGAGTTACATTAAACAGGGTTAACAACTTGGATAACAGGGTAATTTTACAACTCAGGTAAATAAACTTTGATTGTAGTGTAAACTATTTACATCTATAAGTTAGGGCACCGTTGAGACGTAATGGTCAGTTGAGCGTTGAACTTACTAAGTGTGTGGGTTTTAGTGTGGGTTTGCCCATAGTCTAAATGGATTGAGGCTTTCCCCTGCAGCAAAGAAACTGCCGAAGAAGTAGTTGAGATTTTACAAACACAGATAATACCCCGGTTTGGCATTCCTAAAATCATATATTCTGACAATGGTTCCCACTTTTGTAATGCCCTTGTATCTGCACTCACTCAGCATCTCCCTGTTCAGTGGAAATATGTTTCTGTGTATAAGCCTACTTCTAATGGACTTGTTGAGCGATGTAATGGCATTTTGAAAACCCAACTTAGAAAGATGTGTGCTTCTGGTCACATGACCTGGCTACAAGCATTAGCAATGTGTTTGTTCCAGTTGCGCAACAGCCCGATCAAACGGTTGCATCTGATGCCCCATGAAATGGCCACTGGTCGGCGCATGCACACAGCCAACTTACCACAGTCCTTGCTTCCGATTCATGATAGTCTCTCCTCTTACCTTGCAGGACTCCGGATTGCGCTCCAAGAAATTGCTGATCGTGTAGCAGTCACACAGTCTGTGTCCAGTCCATCCTTGTTTTCCTGTAGGAACTACTGTTTATAAAAGAAACTGTGTTCGTGCGTCCTGGGACTGCCCTACTTTTTCAGGACCCCACGTTGTCACTGCTGCTTCCCCCTTCGCTGCCAGACTGAATAATACTGATACTTGGGTGCATGTTAGCCATCTAAAAGCCGCTCCAGCTGTCTCATCTAACTAATCAGCTTTATTGTTTACACCACATTGCTGAACAACTACTGTAAGGATGGTCACTGCCAACCCTGCCCCATGGGCACCCTTGTGTGTCCTTCTGGGAATCTCAGTCGTTATCGTCCTTCTTATTGAATGCCTACACTCAGATGGACAGTTGGCCTTGTACTTCCCAGAACAGAACCAAACTAATAGAACATCTTCCCGGGTACACAGAGCTGCACCCGGGGTTACCTTGAACTCATGGAAGCAGTCCGTATTGGAGGTTGTCTCTTTGATGAATGTATCAGATTGTATAATATGTACTCCTTTGCCCAAAGTTGTTGGGTATGCCCCGGTTGTTGTCTATCCAGTGTCCCTCTCAGAGATCATGGGCCGGTTACCGTGCTTAGACAATACTAACAAAACCCCAAGTTGCTATGAATCTACACAGTGTAATCAAACTTGGCACTCCCAGAACGCTTCTAATGAACCCATACCAGTTTAATTTCCAATGCCTCAGTTTCTTTCTCTGCTAAGTGTAACATGTCTTATAATGTGCAAAATGCTTCCTGGCATATATGTGCCCATACTACCTTGCCCCTATGGACTAGGAATGATTTCTATAACTTTATGCTTCTCAAGGAACGTGTAAATGTCACCTGCGAGTGGCAAAATATCTCTACTACCTCTTTTATTATTGACGAGAAATATTGGCGAAATGTCGCCCCAGTACGACCCATGTATGCTGATGGTTCTGTGGATTTATGGTATGGTAATACCTCCCCTTATCTGTCCTGTTATATGCCTAAGGATGCTACCTATCTGACAAATAACACGGAGCTTTATCCTGGCCATCATATGACTAATCGGTGGACTATGTTTTCAACCCTTAAGGCAGTGGTTGGCCACTACTGGTTATGTGGTGATACTTTGTATCAGGTAGCAAATCTATCCCTATTACCCTGTGCTTTGGTTAAGGTCTCTCCTTTTTCTGTCTTAATACCTCTTAATGTTACCCATCACTCTGTTACCCACTCCCCTCTGCACAGATTGAAGCAGTCTGTCAGCTAACTCAAGCCCTTGGGACTCCTCTGTGGCAGAGGATGATGCCATTCAGGCCTCATTCGAGTATATCAATTCCACTTACCTCATGATTAAAACTCGTTTGGATGCCCTTAGCGCAACTGCATGGATTCCCTTTGCCACCTCCGCCCTTACTGCTGAACTAGGTATGGCCATACGTCGCTTGCAATGTTTGCTGCATATTCAAATGAAAGCTGTTACCAAATCCATTTCACATCTAGCTGAGTCCCTTGAGCAAAATACACAAATGACTCTGCAAAATAGGCAAGCTTTGGATTTACTTCTGGCTGCTGAAGGCGGCAGGTACTTTCATTAATGCTACAAACTGTTGTACTGTCATTGCTAACCATACCATTTTTGTTCTTGATGCTATGAATAAGATAAAGCATCTCTCTGAATTACATATTGATGATTTTAAGGGTGGACTTCAGCTTGACAATATTTGGGGTAGCATTACTTCATGGTTTGCTAGTTTAGGAGGAGGACTTAAAGCCTTCTTTATTACGCTTCTAAGTATAGCTTGTCTTGGAATAATTGCCTTTTGTGTCTCATCCATTTTGCTTGCCTGTTGTAAATGAATGATACTGCAAAGCACAAAAACCATGTACATTGTATCTATGGAACAGTACCAGTGGTTGCCCCTTGATGATCCCTCTCTGTCTCAAATGGTTGTTATCCATGCCCCTTAATGGGATTACTTTTGCTTTCCCTCCACACAGAAAAAAAAAGAAAGAAAAAGAAAAAGTGGAGAATGAAGGGATAATTGAAGTGAAAGGATGGTCGGCTTCAGGTCTGCTTTATAAGTTTGCCTTATGACAGCATATATGTTTGCCTTATGACTGCACTCTTGCCTGTTTGAAATATACACAGCAACATATGAATGGCACAAGAAGATACAAAGCACGTGGGCTACAAGAAAAGAGTACATGCGGCCTACTACTGTTATAAAGCCTAAAAAGCCATACTTTGGACAGAAGTGTCCAAGGATATAAGCCTAGGCCCAGACAAACAGGTCAAGCCAGGAATTCAACAAATACTCTTGCCCTGAAGGTTTCAATTAGTGCCAGGAGATGAAAAAACACAGGAAGAGGCAGAGGGCTATGATCGATTGCATAGATAAGCAAACCTTGATAAGCAGATCCAGCTGCATAAACATGGGAGGTCCTGGGAAAGAGCTTTGCAGGAAGCCTGCAAATGACCTAAGAATTTATGGAAAAATACTGGAATTTGCCACAGAGAGATATATAAAAGAGAGCAATTAGAGAGCACCTCTGGACAGTGCTTTCTCCCTTTGCAGAGACAGCGCTGCCTGTCATCTCTCAGACAGACATTTGCTATTCTGCATTTATAATTCTTTTTGCTATGCTAAATAAAAAGTTTAAGTTTTTGTAGCCAAGCAACTGTTGTCTGAACTATTCATTGGAAATTGGTAATATTTGGGGAACTTTTGTGGGAAACCAGGCCCACAATATAGACTGGTGCAGTACTTTGAGAAGCCAGTATCACTTCCCAAGTAGCAAGAAAGACTGAAAAACTCAGAGAAAGTATTGATCAACAATAGCTTTATCCAAAACTTTAGGCTTTCTTAGCATACCTGATTCTGTACCAGACACTAACAATGAAAAGATAGCAGGGATTCTCAACTTGTAAGAGGAGTTTTCTCAGGGTGGTTTCTGGACTGGTTTAGCAAGATTCAAGGAAAAAACTAACAGGTAAGGAAATTATCTTTCCTTATCATCCTTCTAGACCAGTCCAGACAAGTGGGACATCTCTAAACAGTCAGGACTCAGGATGGAAGGAAGATGATGTTCCAGACAGAACTGGTCTGCCAAAGGGCTTCTTTCCAACCCACCTCTATACCCCAGGCCAACACATTAAACCCATGCACTCCATAGTCTTAATCCGTAGAACTGCAATCTCACCTTGCACCTCCTCTCATCAAGAAATTACCTAGATTCATTTAAGCTCTACATATAGCTGCATTTACTTGCTTTGTACATAGTTGCTTTGTACATAGTTCTCATGTTCTCTGTTCTCTGTTTTTCACTGTTCATGAAACCTGTTTAATGTATACCCAGTTTATTGTCCTGTTCATTGTAAGCACAGATCAATTTTTGAGACGTGTAGTTTTATGTTCATTGTAAACCGCACTGATGTCAAATAGCGCGGTATAAAAGAAATTGTAAATAAAATAAAATAAATAAATAAAAGGTGCCCAGATTACCTGCTTGTTTATGGATGCCACTAAATACTACCATGGCCTTTGAAAAGACACACAGTGTCATGACCAGCTCAAAAGGCAGGGCACAAATGGCAGCCCAGGACACAGAGGAACTACTGATCCTACTCCCAGATAGTGATATGGAAATGTGATACTCATAGCTTGGCATGGACTGCCTTCAGGTCCAGAATGGATCAGAAAAACTCTGACTTTCTGGACACCATGAAGTAAAACAAATATCGCCCTTGACCTTGGCTTGTGGTGGGCATAAGTACAATAACCTGCAACTGCAGGAGGTACTGAAGAGTTTCCTTAACTTCCACTCTCTTGGCCAGGGTGATTTCAAGAGGCTCTACAAAGTCCATCTCATACCCCTTTTTGAGAATCTTAAGGACCCATTGGCCTGACATGATATGGGTCCATTATGACTGAAACAAAAGGAGACAGCCCCCAATTGTCTGTCTTTTGGAAGGGTCCCAACTAATATCATTGCAAGGCTTACTAGCTGCTGAGGGAACTCCTGCTAAGTCTTAGTAACTCTGGGACCCCCAAAAGGACTGATCCTTCTTGGGCTTCTTTCCAACCCTAAACCAGTTTCATGATCCTCACTGGGCCCTACAAGAGGAACCCTTGCGACCTCTGTGCCTATCCTCCAGGAGCCTTTGAATGAGCCACGCCTAGATCTTTCGCCAACTTTTCCATGCCCTCTCCAAATAGCAACTTGAAGAGGAGCATGCTTAACCACAGCTTTGGCAGACAAATCCTGAGTCAGAACCACCTCTGGGCTACCACAGTCGCAGTGATGGATTTAGAGGAGCTCCTGATTAAGTCATACAGGTCATCAGCCACAAATGATGCTCCTGACTCTAATGCACCATCCACAAGCTGTCCAGCATCTTCTAGATCCAGCATAAAAGCACTCAGGCCACCACACCCACACAAATTACTGCCTGAATGCCCAATATCAGAGCTATGAAAACACTCTTGAAGAGGGCTTCCATTCATCTATTATGACTCTCCTTTAATGCAGGATCCCTTCCACCAGAATGGTCATGCACTTTGCCACAGCTGTGATCAGAGCATCCACTTTAGGGACCCCAACAGTTATTCCATTTCCCCTTGAGATAAAGTAAACACCTGAGCCAGCACCCTAGTGCACCTCAGCTCCAGCGTCTCCCCTGAGAGGACATGAACTTCCACAAGAGCTCTGGATGGGAAAGAAACCAGAGAGATATTGCAACCACCACAGGATGGAGTGCACTTGTGAAACCTTCACTGGAGGGGGTTCAGCAGTGTTCAGGGTCTCTATAGTATCCGAATAACGGTGGAGACATGAATCAGTGACAGATCCTCTCCCTTTGCCAGGGGAAGCTCTGCTGTCTCAGCTACCTCACTTGTTTGAGACAGAGAATCCTCCTCTTCCCCCAGACATCCCTCCCCCATAGGGCAACTCTTAGAGAAATTGACAGCCAAAAAATAACTGATAGGGGCATCTAATTGACTTGCACTAGGGGAGAAGACCCCAAGAGACTCTGTCCCCCATAGGGGGAGTAGGTCCCCAGACCCCCATGAGACAGGTTACCACACAGATACCACTGAAAACAGCCCATCAGCTGTTTCAGGACCCCCTGTTCAAAGCCATCTGAGAATGGGCCCGGAGCTCCAAAGGACCCCAGCAGCATGCCAACCAGAGGCTGCAGCCTCCTCACCATGCTCCCTTTCGCCAAGTTTATGCAACCATCTAAGATGGCTGCCATTCCTGCTGGCGGGAAAATCATGGGAGACATGACAGAGGCAGCAAAATCAACATTGGGCCCTGTATCCCCCAGAGGAGGTCCCAACAAAATGTGCCCCAAGGCTTCTCCATAATGCTCAGGGCAACCACATGCAGCACACATTTATGCACCCAGGATCACAACTGAGTTCAAACACAGTCAAGGGGAAAGAAAAACAAAGAAAAAATCCCAACAAAATGAACAAAATCACGGCAAAAAAGGAACCCCAATCAGTAATGGAATCCCTGCACCTGTCAGTCTGGCCAGAGAAACCAGAGAAGGGCCTTCCTAGAAGCCACACAGGCCTGAAAAAGCCCAGCTTCCTCCAAGCTTTTTTTATTTCTTTGACGCTGTTTTATTCAAGCAGTACAGAAGAGAGCCAATTAAAGAAATAGGACTGCAATAAAAACTTAGCAAAAAATAGAAAAGGAACAGAACATCTCGATACAGGACAGTGAGAAGGAATGGGTGCCTGGGCCCAGACTTACTAACACTCTTCAGTGCAGGAACACATGGGTTACAGTGCTGGACACAGGACAACTGTTGGCTCAAGGAGATGGGTGTACCCTAGATCTAAGCAAACATTGGACCAAAAATCTTAATCACACAGACCACAAGACTCATCTGGGCTAGGGGAAACTGGCCTATCTTAACTGTTGCACCAGTCCACATACCCACTAGAGGCAGATAATACTGGCTTCTCTTACTGTGGCAGCAGTGTATATACAGTACAAGTGATGACATCACTAAAGGTTGCTCAGGTCTGCCTCCACCTGCTGGCTGGGCAGCATAACCCGCTCATCTGGACTGGTCTAGCAGGATAAGGAGGAAGAAAGGGTTAGCCTAGTATCCCCTCAGAGCTTAAAATGATGTACTGGAACAATTAGGAGCACACTCCCTCAAACAGCAACTTAGTGGTTTTGTAGACTTTTGAAAATTATGGAAACTGAGGAATTGAGACAGAATGAAGTAAAGGAATTCTCTGTATGGCTGCTCCTACTCTAGACTTCTCCAATGCAGAGTATATCTAGCAGTTAGCTGAAGACACAGCACAGAACAGAGTCCTGATTCATCCATGGGAACTGGGAGCTGAAACAGCTATAATCTGGGGTCCACAGATATAAGATTACATCTGTAGGAGCTAGCCAAAATAGTAACAAAGATACTGAAGATTATGCCCAACATTTGGATGTTTTCAAGTTTTGACAGGAGCAATAAATGCAAGAAAAGGGAACATGAATTAATACATTTTAAAACTTTTCAATTTGCCCATCGACAGACTCTGGGGGAGACAGCAATTGGTCTGGAAGAGGAATAAATAAACCATAAACCATATTAGCAATCGCTTAGCTATGTGGGTACCATGGGAACCAGTCTCAGCAAAACAAGTACGTCTTACCTTGGTGATGGGAAAAATAATGGAGACACTGCTGAAAGAAAGGAGAGTGTTTTTTCTGCAAGTTAGTGGGTTGCAAAATCTGGGGCCACATGGCTTTACCAAGGGAAGATTGTGCCAAACAAATCTGATTGATTTCTTTGACTGAGTACCCAGAGAACTAGATTGAAGGCATGCGATGGTTAAGGTCTATTAGATTTCAGCAAAGCTTCTGATACTGTTCCTCATAGGAGGCTTGTGAATAAACTGAACACCCTGACTATGGATCCCAAGGTGGTGAACTGAATCAAGAACTGGTTGACTGACAGACTACCGAGGGTAGCAGTGAATGGAAATCACTCTGAAGAAAGGAGTAGAGGAGTGCCTTAGTTATCAGTCCTAGGACCACTACTGTTTAATGTCTTTGTTGGTGATATTGCTGAAGGGTTAAAAGGAAATGTTTGCCTTTTTGCAATCACACGAAGATTTGCAATAGAGTGGACACTTCAGAGGGAGTAGACAACATGAGACTAGATCTACAAAGATTAGAAGAATGGTCAATGCTTGGCAATTGAGATATAATGCAAAGAAGTGCAGAGTGATGCACTTGGGATGCATAAACCCAAAGGAGCTGTGCACAATAGGGATGAGAGGTTGGTGTGTATGATACAAGAGAGAGACCTTGGATTGATAGTGTCTGAGGAACTCAAGGTGACGAAGCAGTGTGACAAAGCAATGGCCAAAGCCAGAAAGATGCTAAGCTGCATTCATAGAAGAATAACCAGCAAGAAGGAGTTATTAGTGCCCCTGTACAGGTCATACTGAGGCTTCACTTGGAATATTGTGTTCAGTTTTGGAGACCGTACCTTGTAAAGGATATAAAGAATTGAAACAATTCAGAGGAAGGCATATGAGAAAAGATTTGAAGACCTAAATAAGTAAATCCTAGAGGAGAGGAGGGACAGAGGGGATATAATACAAATGTTTAAATACAAACAACCCTTTTTTAAAGACAGGTAAGCTGTAGAACTAGAAAACATGAAATGAAGCTGCAAGGAGGTAAATTTAAAAACAACATCAGGGCATACTTTTTCACAGAAAGGGTGATCGATGTCTGGAATGCTCTCCCAAAGGAGGTGATGGAAGCAAAAACAGTGATGGGATTTTAAAAAATGGCATGGGACAGACAGAAGATCACTATATAGCAAGAGGCTGGAATCAAAGCAAACTTAAATAATTTCACAAATGGATGGGGTAATCTGCCAAATGCAATTCTAAAACTCTAATAATGGGGCAGACTAGATGGACCGTGCTGATCTTTATCTGCCATAATTTACTATATTACTATGTTACCTTGACACTACATTTGACATAAGCTGAAAGTTGGAAAGAAAAGTTATATAAGAGACATACAGGGTCATTCCAGATGCCGAATAATTGTTTTGACAAGCGCTGGGGATGTTTATGTGGCGAAAATGTCTATGAACGAATTCCGGTACACAGCGCCCATGCATGTTTATCTCGCTTGCATGAGGATGTCTGCATGCATCCCTGAGGAGGTGGAACGGGGACGTGGCCAGCCCAAGAGACATGTATACCATATCCCAGAAAGTGCCGTGCATGTTTCTGGTCTTTCCCGGAGACGTGTACGTTATTCCTGCTGAATATGTGGAACAAGGCCAGAAGTTTTCCAATTTTCTGCTATCTTCTATGATTCGTTCCTGCAAGTGAAAGTGTGTGTTTGTGCACAGTGAGTTTGGAGGGTTGCACAGGGGAGAACTGGTGTTGGGATCCACAAAGCATGGAGGAAGTAAATGCCTGGTTTGCAATGTCCATGCTGCATAAGGCAGACAGTAACATCATAAGATAGTTACTTTAGTATATGATGGCAGATAAAGACCAGTATGGTCCAGCAAGTCTGCCCAGTAAGGCGGCAAGAGTGGTTGTAACTGCTGCTCTGTGCAGGTCAGCCCCCCTCTATGAAGAGATATGCGAGTTTGCTTTGAATACATCCGCTTGCTATGAAGGGATCCACTGCGTCTGTCATGTGCCATTTTGATCACCGTCACTGTATTTGCCCCCACTACCTCTATCGCAAGGGCATTCCATGCATCCACCACCCTTTCAGTGAAAAAGTATTTCCTGAAGTTGCTTTTAAATTTACCACCTTGCAAAGGCAGATTCTGCCATTCAATCCTTCCACAATATCACTTACAAATACATAGATTCATATCGGGGCCCAGGACCCTCCCTGAGGCATGTCACAACACACCTTCCTTTTGTTTGAGTGAGTTCCATTTACCACCACCTTCTGTCATTTGTCAGTCAACCAATTTCAGATCCAGTTCACCACCTTGGGACCTATCCACAGATAGAGTAAGGAGGAGGGCAGCAAGGAAGCTATTCTATCAGAAGGTACCTAGGCTAAGAAGCCAGTACATGGACCTTACTGATGAATGCAGTGTCACCAGATCTCGTCTTGATAGGGCAGCCATACATCAGCTGTGCCAGGAGCTGGAGACCCACTTCAGTGCTATAACACAAAGGGGACAGGCCCTGCCTGTGCATCTAAAGATGTCAACAGCACTCGCTTTCTTAGTAACAGGTGCCTTTCCATCTGTGCTGGCAGCCTCTGCAGGTCTGAGCCAAGCAGCAGTGCCCAAGTGCATCATCCAGTTTCTGAGTGCTCTCCTGATGTGTGCCTCGGATTATATTGCATTCCCTCACACAGTGCAGAAGAGGCAACAGACAATGTTTCAATGTCATGAGGTGTCTGGGTTCCCTTCTGTGCTGGGGTTGATTGATTGTATGCATGTGGACCTGAGGCCCCCTCGACAGAGTGAGGCCACATTCTGCAGCCAAAAAGCTTTCCACTCTCTCAGTATGCAAGTAGTGTGCAATGCACTGGGGTAATTTACTGATGTTGTTGCAAGCTTCCCCAGATTGTGCCACATTGTATCTATCCTTGCTCAGTCCGCGATGTATGCAAGCTTTGAGAGTGATGGATTCTGTGGAGGCTAGCTACTGGTAAGCTGACACCGAGATCCCCCTCCCATGCCCACACAGACCTGACCAGGAGAGCATTGCCACACAGCAGACATTTCTCAGTGAGAACAGAATCTTAGAAGATGCACTTTTAACTGGAGGGGCGTGGCTGTCAAAGACATCCATGGGTACATCCCGGAGATGTGCCCGACTGGAGACATGCGTTTTCAGAATACACTGTGCCCATGTATGTCCCCACAAATGGATCCGCCCACTTTATCAGTTACATGTGTCCAAGATATTGGGTGGGATGCAACAATGCCCCCATGGCTATTCCAGAGACGTGTGCACGTCCATACTCGCGGATACAAAATATGGTTAGAATCACGCCCGTGCCTGAGTTACACGTGCCTGTGGGATGTATGTGGGACATTTTTCTTGTGCGTCCTCTCGCTGTCAACACTGTTTACGATCTCAGATTGGTACTACATGGACACATAATGCTACGGGATGGACTTTCCATCTAAAATGGCATACTGATTGTTCATCTTCCTTTGTAGTCTATGTTCTCACATGCCCTTGTGGATTGCACTATGTCGGTCGCACGACGCGCCCTGTAAAGCGGCGTTTATCGGAGCATAAATCACGAATACATACAAAGACCCTTACAGCTCCTCTAGTAGCCTACTGCCTTCAGTTGAACCATGTATTTACTGATTTTTCCTGGTGTATTTTGGATCATGCTCCTGTTAACCCTCGGAGGGGGAATCGGGAACAGTATTTACAAGTTCTGGAACAGCGGTGGATCTTTTTTCTTAAATCAGTCACCCCCAATGGACTTAATTTGGAGCTCGATTGGTGGAGTATTTTACCCACCTGATCGGATGCTTTCTTTTGTATTGGTTCAGGATATAACAGCTAATCATGAACACTGACGTCAGACGCCATTTTCTTGAGAGGGACGTTCTTTAAGGACCTAACGGCTTTTTGAGAAATGTCCAAAAACTTGGAGATGATTACTGCTTATGCCATCTGATGCAGGGTCAGTTGACCTGAAACGCAGCGCTGGGTTATGGAACTCTGAAGGCACTGATGGAATTTTGAAGATAAAGGATTTCTGAAGACGTGCCTTCTTGACGGCTCTCTATATTATTTTTGGGAGGTTACCCCAACAGAAATGTTTGGAAGATTACCCCGCTGAAGTGTTCGGAGGATTCTCTTACTGCAGGACCCCATTGCCAGCTAAGTCTTTTTTTAGGTCTTTTTGGCCAATTATGCATTCGTAAGCTTGGCTAAGTGGCTCTATGGGTCTGCTCTGTTTTCATTTAGACTGTTGTTGGAATTCGTATTAAATAAAAAAGATTAAAGGGAGACTTTCATTTTTATGACGGAGTTGTTTGTCCCCCGATTTGACGGACATTCCTACATTTAACTATATATATGTTTTGTGTTGTTATAGTCATTTTGTTAGTCCTATTTTTTTGATCTGATTTTTTGTTGGATTTTTTTGTGGGATGTATGCAGCATTTATGGACTCTGCCTCATAGTAAATGATGGCTACTTCCATATATCAATGTCCAGTGTCTTAGAATGACGATATAATGGCCATTCAATCGAAAAACCTCATAACATATGCACCAAACAGGGAGAAATGAATCACACTCGAAGGGGGAGAAAAAGATCTCAGTACCCATTGACCATCATGTCTCGGCTATCAATCCAAGCCTGAGACTGGCACATTAATATCAGGGATCCTAAAAAAACTCTCCCACCTCACAAAAATATCTCAGTGAGGCATTGAGTTTACAGAATTGAGATATTTTTGTGAGATTATATGCTCTTTGATATGGTGGGGGAGTTTTTTAGGATCTCTGATGTTAATGTGCCAGTCTCAGGCCTGGATTGATAACCGAGACATGATGACCCATGGGTACTGAGATTCTTTTCTCCCTCTCTGAGTGTGATTTAATTCTCCCTGTTTGGTGCATATTGTCATGCAGCGAGGGCTGATGAGAGCCCAGTTGAGAGAAAATAAGGTGTTTTTCACAGAGAAAAAGACTTGCAATATTCCCAGGAACCAGCTAGAGGGAGCAAGAGTGTCTTCAGGGAGACTGAAGAGCCACGCCCAGCTGGTCATAAGGAAATGCCAACCAGCTTCCAATCCTCAAAGGCAGGAGGGCTTCATAAGGGGAGAGTGGAAGACTGGAAGAGAGGAAGGAGAAGAGGCGGCACAGGCAACAGACGAAGCAGCAGCAGAAGTAGCAGCCCAAGCAGAAGCAAGGGGAGAATCACTGGCAGCACCGAGAGAGAGAGGTGGAAGTGGAAACCTGACTACTCCAGTGCTGGAGGATCCCCAGGAGGGAGAGGTAATTTCTCAGGAGCTGAGGAAGGACCTAAGGAGATGTCAGCTCAAGCCAAACCAAGAGCTGTTTGCCCTCAGAGGCAAAAGCCCTGCTGTAACTGCAACCCTAAGCCAAACAAGAATCAGCTGAAGAAGCCAAGCCACACTGAGTCAGAAAGCCAGAAGCTGGGCTTGTACAGAGGCAGGCCTTCACCAGGAGAAGGAAGTCAAAGGCTACAGGGTAAGCCTAACCTGCAAAGAAAAGGATTTCACCAAGCTGCTGCCGGTTACTTGAGGATTGCTGCCATACAAGGTATGAGAAATGTATGCCTAATAAGAAAGTTGTGAATGGTAAAAGCTATGATAAAGCTGCTATAAAGCCTCTAAGGAAAGAGGGTACTTTAAAGCCTAACACAGCACGTGGCCGACGCCCTAGGCTAGGCCAAGGACATTGGGAACTGCTACAGAAAATATACAGAACCCCTGAATGTGTTTTACAAGAAACCAGGGATATAGAATCAGAGTTTTCTGATAGCGAGCCAATGCAAGTGGAACTGGCAGGAGATTTATCTGACCATGAGATGGACTGTACACTTTGCATTTCTGAAAGTTTAGAGTCACTGCCAGACTTGTGATTGGGTGAATTGCCAGTAGAACATTCTTTATTTGTTGAGCACCTCCATTCCTGTGACGTATAACAGTTTTTGCTTTGAACCCTGAGTTTGTTTTCTACCTGAATTAAGGACATTTGCTTTAAAGTTGTAACCCACTATTTAGAACAGGGGTGGGCAAACATTTTGACTCGAGGGCCGCAATGGGTTCATATATTGGACCCGGGGGCCAGATCAAGAATAGATGGACGGTGTGTATGTGTGAATTAATATAAATTAAATTTAAATTTGTAACATTAAATGTTTAGATTAATTTAAGGTAGAAAAGCATAAAAAGAGTTATTTTACAAAACTTTTATGCAATGTATTTCTTTCATAAAATAGTACCTTCAATTTTAGTGGCCGTAGTTTGCCCATCCCTGCACTAGACCATGCCTCCCTACTTCCTTCTGTGGGTGGGTCTTTTGGTTTCTGAAGCGTGGTAGCCAAAGTGGGGGCTGTCCCACCCGCTTCATCCGAAAAGATGGGGTGGGCAAGATATGAGCGAGATTTAAGATTCTGAATCACCTCACATGAATCTGCAGTTATTGCGTGCCGAAGCGTCAGGAAGTGGGATATCCAGATCCTCCCAAGTGACCAGCCCATTTCCTGTCCTAGCCCCCCCATAGCCCATTATCAGTCCTAACCCCCCCATAGCCCATTACCAGTCCTAACCCCCCATCACCCCATTTCCAGACAGCCCCCATCAGCCCACAGCCCATTGCCAGTCTTAACCCCCCCATAGCCCATTACCAGTCCTAACCCCCCATCACCCCATTTCCAGACAGCCCCCATCAGCCCACAGCCCATTGCCAGTCTTAACCCCCCCCCCCAATAGCCCATTACCAGTCCTAACCCCCCCCCATCAGCCCACAGCCCATTGCCAGTCCTACCCCCCCCCCATCGGCTCACAGCCCACTGCCAGTCCTAACCCCCCCCCCCCCCATCGGCTCATGGAAATTAAAATTTTAAAAAAAGCTGGCCGCTGCCGCCGCGGCAGCATGGAGTGTCCCGCGGGGCCCCCTCTGCCCGGCTGAACTCTCCCGGCGCGGCTGAAGCCCTCTGCTCCGGCTTGCAGATACGCAAAGGGAGAGTGTCTCCCTCGCGTCTCTGTTAAGCCCGCAGGGGCTGATGGGAAGCAGGGGCTGTTGGGAAATTTCCCATCTGCCCCTGCGGGCTTAACAGAGACGCGAGGGAGACACTCTCCCTTCGCGTATCTGCAAGCCGGAGCAGAGGGCTTCAGCCGCGCCGGGAGAGTTCAGCCGGGCAGAGGGGGCCGGATTAAAAGGTCCGCCGGGCCGTATACAGCCCGCGTGCCGTAGTTTGCCCATCCCTGATTTAGAACCACTGTGAAAAGGGAAATAAAAGCCTTATTAATTCCCACCACTCAGCTTGATTGTTTCATTGAAGATGGGAGCAAAGGAAACTACAAGGACCAAGAGCCATTTGGACCTTTAGAAGACTCTCCAATCTTAACCTTATATTTTTGTGTCGCACCTGCCCTGGCGTCGACTGGCCACCAGGGAAGTGTTGCTGACAATATGGAATGAAGTTTTTTGACTGAATGGTCATAGTAAATGATGGCAGATAAAGACCAGCACAACCCATCCAGTTTGCCCAATAGGTTGAGTCCAAAGAGCATCTCTTCTGACAGGGAAAAATGACAGTCTCTTTCTATCGGTCAGGAACTACTCTTGTATAAAACATGATTATATAAGAATCAGAAGAAAAAGCAACAGGTTCTGAGAGTTTTTTTTATCAGAATGGAATCTAGTAAAGAAATAGGCCTCAAGGGGGTAATTTTCTAAACTTTTCCTGTGTATAAAACCCAGTTTTTTGCATATAAAAGGGTTTTTATAAAATGATCTTGGGAGTTACGTGCGTAAAAGCACATGAAGTGACAAGAAGGTGTGTACATTTACACAAGGCAAGCGTAGGCATGTTCTGGGATGGAATTTGGGCAGAACTTGGACAGAGACACGAAGGATGTGCATTTTTTAAATAAAATATGAGCATACATATCGTATGTGCCTACACTTTTCTCAGCTCCTGAGCTAGTATAAACATCCACCCAGCAATATAGCCACAGTTTCTGCCAGTTTATCCCTAGTACTTTATAAATAGTCATAGGTGCCTTTGGGAGTTATATTAGCGGCCTTGGGCCTGATTTTCGAAGCCCTAGGCGCATACTACAGGTGTAAAAGCTGGCCTTACCAATGTAAAACCACCATAACTGTGTAAACCAGAAATTCAACAAGGCAGCTTGAATCGTTGAGGCCCAGCTACTTGCACAGTGCCAGGCGCTGAGGTCCAGGGGCGGAACAGAGGTGTGCCGCCGTGAAACCTGCATAAAGTAGATTTCCAAAACCCATGTGTGCTGACATTGGACGTCACAAACCACGTAAGCTTAAGTGACATTTCCCGGCATATACGACCACTGATGGTGAGCAGTGAATCCGTGTAGTGGCGGAACAATGCATAGTAGAGAAAGGGGAGCTTGTGCAGGCCTGTACCCAAACTGTGCAGACGAAAAGCAATGCAGGACCAGCAGGGAAGCTATGTAGGCCATGCACATGGTGTTCCAGAAGTGGAGACGTACCCGTCGGGCCCGGGCACAGCAGGGGATGCAGCAGGTAGTATGTACCCAGCATCCGGCTGTAGCCCAGCATCCGAGATGCAGGTACCGTGCCCCACATTTTATTTATTTATTTATTTATTTAACATTTCTTATATACCGCGCTATTTGTCATCAGCGCGGTTTACATCAAAACAATAGAACACTTGACCAGATACATTGGCCGTCGTTTACATAAAACGGGGAGTTAACATGGAGGAGAACTTGGGGAACTATTTACATTCAAGTTTATAGCAAACTTAGGAAACTATGTACAAATCGGTTGTATTACATATTAGGTATGATTACAGTGTTGTTTTACGGCATGTAGCGGCTGTATGATATAGTGGGGGTGTGTGGGAGGTAATGGGGTATCAGGATGGGTATAATGTAAGAGAAAAAGGTGGTGTTTGAGGGCTTTTCTAAATTGAATAAGGTCTCTAATAGCTCTAATGTGTGGGGGGAGTTTGTTCCAGCATACGGGGGCATACACAGGCCCAAGGTGAGATACCTGCAATTGATGGAGGAGGAGGTCTACCAGAGATACAGACTGGATGGGGCAACAATAACTGAGTTGTGCAACATTCTCAGTGTGGACCTGGAGCCCCCTACATCCAGAAGCTAGGCCCTGCCAGTGGCTATGACAGTGACCACTGTCCTGGGATATCTTGCAACCAGCAACTTCCAGCATGTGATATGGATGGACTGTTGGAATCACACAGTCTATTGCCAGCCACTGCATAAGTACATTCACCAGGGCCCTGCTGTGGAGGATGCGCCACATCATAGCCTTCCCCCAGCCACAGCAGATGTGACAGGAGACCATGCAGGTATTCTACAAGGTTGCTGGGTTCCCATCAGTGCTTGGAAGTATAGACTGCATCCACATTGTACCGCGAGCACCACAGCTGTAGCAGATGGCATACCGGAACAGGTATGAGTACACATCAATGAACATGCAGATTGTTGTGGATGCCAACATGACCTTCACTGATGTGTGTGCCCGCTACCCAGGGTCCTGCTACGATTCATTTGTCCTCACCCAGTCCAGCCAGGGACAAGCAGTAGCCAGGGCTCAGCTCAGAGATGTGTGGCTGCTAGGTGAGTTTGAACATGTGTGAGCCCCAGGACAGGCCCAAAACATATGCTTGCTATAGTATGATGCTATGTGTAATGCAAACAGGTGATGATATATGTCTTACGTACATATCGCAACACATGTGGACCACTGTGTGAACATGCTCTGCTATTCCGCAGGGCCATGCGCACTGCATGCCATAATGCACATTGCAGTGACAACCAGGGGAAGCCCCGTGGCCGAAAGCAGGCGGCACGCACCAACATGTAGAATGCGGAAGAGCACAGGCTGGCGGCATGTAGTACAACCACATGGCAGCAATCCATGTAGGGTACATTCATGTCTGCCCCCATCTCAGCCCGCAGACCCCCCAACCGCATCCCCATGCCATGCCCCCACCCTCCCCTCCCAACAGGCCAGCCCATGTCACCATCACCCATTTCCCCCTTCCATATGCCTGACTACTGCACAAGCCATATGTTAGTGTCATCTCACTGCCACAGTGTCACTGACTGTAAATATTGCGCTCCACCCAGCTAGTAGATGGTGTGCTGTATGCTGTCCATAGCAACTCATAGACTATACCCAATGCATGTCCTATGCTCATGTTCACATCTCACATTGCCCCCACAGGTGACCATGGATATCCCCTGAAGACTTGGCTGCTGACCCCAGTGCGCCATCCCATAAGCCGCCAAGAGGAGCAGTTCAGTGGTGCAAGGAGCCACTTCTGGTGCTTCGACAGGAGCAATGGGGAACTCCTCTACAGCCCAGAGTGGGTATGCAAGATATTTGCATTGTGCCGCATACTCCACAACCTGGCACAGATGGGTGGAGTGCTGGACCCAGAGCCAGTGGTTGTGGAGGAATGGGAGGCTGTAAGGGCAGCAGATAGTGATGGTGCAGAGTCTGCGAACAAGCAGCAGGCCACCATGCACGGATGATACATGACAGTTTCTGAGGTGACTGCCCTGCACCAGCACCAGGATAGGACACACACAGTCACCAATAAAGTGCCCAATATTATGCTATGTGTGCAGAGTGATATTTTATTTCCCCCCACGTGTGACCCTTGCCCCTGGGCTCCCTGCTGGCCATGGGTGCTTGCTGGTATGTGCACTGCAATGCAGTGGAATGATATCTGACAGTGTCGTCACCCTCCCCAGCAGGGAAGGCTGATGGACATAGGTCAGGGCTACCAGGTGGCTGTGTTGGTGCACTGGCAGCCCCAGCACTCACCCCCTGTACCCGCATGAGGCCCACCAAACTGTGCAGGGAACCAGCGATTGATGCCTGGTATGCTGCCATCTCCCTCATCAGTCGCAGGTGCCCCTTCATTTGGTGCTCCACATGCAATCTGTGGTCCTGCCACTCCTTGCGCTCCACCTCCCTTGCCTGTTCTGCAGTCTGCAGGTCCTGCTGGATATGGTGCAGTTCAGACAGTATGCCCTCTGTGCTGGCCATCAGGCATGCACTGTCCTGCAGTAGTTCCTGGTCCAGATCTGTACTCCCTGCATCCACAGGGTTATCCAGGATGGTGAATTGTAGCTTAGCAAGTGGGGCATCATCAGTCTCCAGCTTCCCAGCATTGGCAGACACACTGGCCTGCTCCACTGCCCTAAGTGGCAAACCCAACCACTCCTCTACCCTGGCTGGTGCACTGGACTGCTCTTCTGCCCTGGCTGGTGCATTGGACCACTCCTCTGCCCTGGCTGGTGCACTGGTCCGCTCCTCTGCTCTGGCTGGTGCACTGGACTGATCCTCTGCCCTGGCAAGTGCACTGGACCACTCCTCTGCCATGGCAGGCGCACCGGCCCCTATGACTGTGCTGCATCCCGGCTGTGCACTGGCATCATCTGCAGTGGTTGGTGAAGCTCCCCCTGATGCATCTGTCCCAGGCTGGGAGGGTAGGATCCCTGGCAGGTTTGTGGGAGATCAAAAGTGGCAGAGGGTAGTGACATGGGTTGCCAGGTAGGCCTATGGGGTGACACCAGGCCCACTATGGAATCAGCAGGGGGTGTACGGTCTTCACTGTCCCCAACCCACGCAGCACCCAAGTCCAACAGACAGAGAGGCAGGTCCGGGTGGACAGAACCATGGTAGAGACACATATATGGCTGTCACGATGTCACCTAGGCCATGGAGGACCCATACTCACCCTCCTGAGTGCCTGTGATGGAACTGTCAAAGCCTGCAACCTTTGAGTCAGCAACCTCCTCCACAAACTGCAGCACCTGTTCCTCCAGAGGGGTGAGTCTGCACTGCTGCGCAGGCGGTATCTTGCTGTTGCTGGCCCTCTTCTCCTTTGCTGCCTGCCATACCATCTGCCACTTCTTCTTTATATCCGCCACGTCCCTGTTGTGGTGGTGGACAGCACTGGCCCTCCTGATGATGTCATGCCATGCTGTCAGCTGGGTGCTGGCATTCTCTGCCACAAAGAGGGCAGCGTGATGCTTCAGGACGAGTCCCAGGGCCATAGCTGTCTTGCAGGGCATAAAGTTCACCTTCTGTGTTTGCTTTGCTACTCTCTTGGTGCTGGGTCTGCTACTGTGTAGCTCACGCGCTATGGTGGTGTTTGGCTATCTGCTTAGGTCCTTTTAAACATATGTGGTTATGATGTGCATCGGCACCATGCCCCATCCAAAGGCATATCCGGTACCTGCATAAGCTCCTGAGTGCTGATGTTTTGAAAATCTGCATGACAGCTATCCGCCGTAGGATACCATAGCCACACAACACTGCGCGACAGAAACATATGCATGCATGGATGCCAGGAGTGAATTACCCAGATAGATCAGATAGCACAGTATGCAGGCATGGCCACTGTGGCATGTGGAGAGGTGCATAGCATCATTCCAACTGAGTGCCTCCACTGGGCAGGGGGTGCCCTGCGTATGCAGCACTGCTGTGCCATACCTATGCTGCCTGCAGCCCGTTCTGCATGGGTACGGCACAGAGGTGCTACCCATGCAGAGCTGGGCCCGCACCCTTCTGTGCGGGTACGGCACAGAGACACCACACGTGTAGAGCTGTGCCCACACCACTCTGCACATCTGGTGCCTTAGTGCCAAACCCACACACACAGATATGCCCACAGGGCACATACCCCATGACTATAAACCCTGGACTGCCTCCCCATGTTCCCCACACCACCCACGCAGATATGCTGCCCTGCCCCCACAAAATGGACAACACAGCGTGTTTGCAAAATGGGAACTGTTTATTAACAAAATTGTCCCAACTTTTAAATCGGTGGCAATAGCAACATACAATCAATAGTGATACATACCGCAGACCACTCCATTACAGCCCATTACAGGACGTACACTGGCATGGGGATGGCTTATGGTGCAGGGCGGCTCAGTGTGTACCTTCGTATTGCATCGGTAAGGGCATCCATGTGCTCCTCAATGGTCTGTGCTACGGTGTGCATATCCTTCCTGAGAAGCCACACCTCTGCCACAGGGTGGCCAGAGCCCAGTCACCAGATGGATGTGGTGGTGGTAGCACAGAGGGGCCTGGTGCGGCATGCCCATGGCATGCCCATGGGTGCTGGGGTGGCTGTGGGGGCCCCTCAGCTGCACAGGGCAGACCACCACTCCACTGCCTGTTGCGCCTGGCCCATGCCGAGCCATGCAGCAGGCATCTAGTCACATGGTAGGGATGTGGGCAGGCAAGGCTGTGGGCTGTGGGGCACAGTTGTGGGCTGCAGGGCACAGTCAGGGGCTGCAGCTCCTCCTCTGGGCCTGCTGGCTGTGTGCGGCACAGAACCACACCTCCATACCAAGGGCACTTGGAGGGTGGTTCCAGCATCCTCCCTACTACTTCCTCCATTCCCTCCCCCTCCTCCTCTGACTCACCGCCCTCCCCCTGGCCATCCAATCCCTCCTCCTCATCCTCAAACTCACTGCCCTCCCCCTTGCCCTCCGATCCCCCCTTCTCTTCCTCCTCCTCTGACTCCCCACCCTCCCCCTGGCCCTCCATTCCCCTCCTCCTTCTCCTCTGGCTCCCCGCCCTCCTCTTGGCCCTCCATTCCTTCCCCCTCCTCCTCTGACTCCCTGCCCTTCCCCTGGCCCCCAGATACCTCCTCCTCCTCCTCTGACTCCACATCCCACTGCAGTGCCAGGGTCAGTCGTTGCCCTCCCTCTCCGTTGTGCTGTCCTTTGATGCAGTGTCCCTGGACTCCACCTCCCCATCACTGTGGAGGTACTGCTGGTCTCTGCATCCCTGGTTGGATCTTTTGGCACTGTCATGTTCTGTGACATCACATCATCAACATGCTGCCACAACCAGAAAGGGGGTGGAGGGCAGTGGTGGCAGATCCGCTTGCAGGGACAAGAGGTGACACCTATATGGATTCTGCCACTGGCCCCCTCGGACCTCTGCACCGGGGTTGCCAGGGATGAGGGGTGGGGCAGGTTCCAGGGCATCCGCACTGGCCATTGGGGTCCCCTGGGGTTGGCAACCCGACCACAGCTCCCCCTGTACCAGGTATGGTCATTGCTATGCATGCCCTGTGGCGTTGAGGCCAACCGCCACCAGAGGGTGCAATGGCCTCCCCAACTACTGTGCGTGGGTATGCCTCCTGCTGCCAATGCATGACCTGTCCCCCACCGACTCCTGTTTGGTATACATTGGGGCTGCTACCAGCATGTGGCTTAGCACCACAGCCCTGTCTCCCTGTGAAGACACACAGCTATGCCTTTTAGGGTGTGTGTGGTCTAGCATGGTTTTCAGCACCCCCTCACCCATTGAGGCCTCTTCACCTGCTCAGCCAGAGTTGGATGCCCCTCCATATGTAGACAGTCACAGATTCAGCTGCCAAACACCCCAGGGTATAGCAGCACGGATCGGGCAAGGGTCTCACTCTCATCGGGGCTGAAATTCACAGTCCTCCTTGCTGCCATGCTGCTGGTGAGTATCTTCCCAGCCACAGAGGTCTAAAGGCATCCCATGGGGCCTGCGTGACGGTGTTGTCTATGCATGTGTACCCCGGACAGGCGATATTCAGATTCATGAATACTTGCCGTCCTGCTTCTCTGGCCGCTGGTTTGGTCACATACATGAGTATCACGGGTCACCTTTTGGCACAGAGTCCGGGTAATAGGTCCTGCACCTACCCATCTATATCGCGATAGACGCCTGCCGCTGTGCTCTGTTTGTGCTGCATTTTTGTTGCCTGCCCGTTTTGGAGGTGCATGATTCACAATTCAAGCACTTTTCCTGAATGAGTAGCTTTCTGCACGTATGGCAGGCCTCAGCGCCTTGTTGAAAATCGGGCCCCTTATTCACAATTTGCATGTGGAAAATCTTGAATTTACACATAGAAATGGAATCTATGTGTAAATGGCAATATTAGTATCTTTTATGCTCAATAAATAGAGGGAAGCCAACTTGCACGGAGCAGCAGGTACAACCCTAAACACAGGCATAGAGAAAGGTGACTTGCATGGAACTGCAGTTATAACCCCTCTAGCCACCTTACTGGGCATAGTAGATAGACTATACTGGTCTTTATGTGCCATCATATACTATGTTACACCTGTAACTGTTGGCACTTATATGTGTAAGTTGCCACTTTTCATCTGTTGATTTTTCCCATGTGTAGCTTTGATAAATGGCCCCTCCAGCTCCATATATATCATCCCATGCACTCCTGCACTAATTTAGAAAACGCTACGCATTTTGAAGTCTTTTTTTAAATACTGGCAAATAAAGGAGATAGCAGGAAAGTGTGTGTATGTGGAGGAAGTGAGAGGACCGTAAAAGGGTGAAAAGAGAGCAAAAGAAACTGTGTGTGAGACAGAGATCAAGAATCAAGACAGAACAATGAGAGGAAGGAGACGAAAGCATATGTGTGCTATGGGGGTAAGATTACCAAATTCAGGGATTGTCCCCGATTTTAGAGCTGTGTCCCTGATTCCCACCTCTTTGGCAGTCTCTTGTCCCCAGTTCCAGCAATGGGAACAGAGGGGGTAGAAGAAAATATTTTCAATTTAATATTTCAGTTTTTAGAATTAATTCCATTATCTTTATATTTTGCTCAGATATAGGGGAAATGCATCACTGTTTCTATTTCTCTGTCAATTTGTCTGCTTGGAAGTGATAATGTTGCTGTCATGGGATGGATGGGGGGAGGCAGGGTAATGACTCCTCTTCCCTCCTCTATGCCTTGTTGCTCAAACCGGAAACTAAGGCATCCCTTCCTACCGTCCCCCTTCTCCCTCCCCTCCCCCCCCCCCCCCATTTACCCCTACCCACTTTGGATGTGTCCCAGATTTGTCTGAAAAAAATATGGTAAGCCTACTTGTGGGGAGAGGCAGTGGGAGTGAGGCAAGGGAGGGGTACAGTAAAAGTAAGAGACTGTGGGGCATGATTACTAACATGTGCTACCGGGTAGCAGTGGGGTTGGTGCACGGTATCAGCATAGCTCTAAAAAGTAGCATAAAGTCCCATGCTAAAAAACCCACAAGACCTGGGCAGTGTGTGTTTGGGTGACAACTGGGCAGGATAGGGGCATTCCCATCACAGCAATCTAGCGCAGGTGTTAGAAGCCAGTGCTATCAGCACTCGATGCAGGTAGTGTAGGTGCAGCTAACGCCAGCTCAATTGGTGGCATTGGTTGTTCCCATGGTGGGTTTACAGTGGTGACCTGTGCTAACTGCAGGAAGCAGGAAGCCCCATCCTACAGTAGTAACACCGTCCAAACCTATGCTAGCAGTTTGGGGCTTAGTGAACACGCCCCAAGAAGATTCAAAAGGTTTGACAGAGACAAATTCCTCAGCATCGTCCTTTCCAATCTCCCATAGGACTGTAACGGTCTCGATGAGACCATCAACACATAGACCACCACCATCAGCACAGCTGCTGCAGCACCCACCAGAGACAACCCAAACCACAAAAATACCAGAAGATACTCAGCCCCATGGTACTCTGAAACCTTAAAAGCAT
This sequence comes from Ichthyophis bannanicus, assembly GCA_033557465.1. Classification (NCBI taxonomy): domain Eukaryota; kingdom Metazoa; phylum Chordata; class Amphibia; order Gymnophiona; family Ichthyophiidae; genus Ichthyophis; species Ichthyophis bannanicus. The sequence continues at coordinate 640,069,006 of CM066035.1, forward strand.
CTAAACGAAAGCTACGCCAAAAAGAACGACAATGGAGGTGTGACCGCACTGAAGACACTCTAAAGGAATACCAAATAATGCAAAAGAAATACAACAGCCTTATTAATAGCTACAAGGAGCAATATCATACAAATCTCATCTTAAAGACTACCAACAAGCCAAGAGAACTTTTCGAGATAGTCAGGACCCTCACAAAAGATACAACACAAAGGAACGAAGACATGATTCACCCACAAGCATTCACAGATTATCTCTCCACTAAAAACAACACTGCCTCTAAAGCCCAAGACCTTACCAATGCTTCCACTCCTTCAATAATCACAAGAGCCACCCCACTAGAGAGGTGGAATGAATTCCACATCCCCACGACTGAGCAGGTAAAATGCTCTATCTCCGAGCTAAACTCCAGCACAGCTCCGTCAGATCCATGCCCAGTGCTATGGATAAAATCAACAAAGGAAGAGTTGGCCATGGATATTCACAGGATAATAAGCACCTCCCTAACCCAAGGTTACATGCCCACTGCCCTCAAAGAAGCAATAATCCGACCAATACCGAAAACATCATCACCGGACCCCACAGATCCGTCAACCTACAGACCCATCTCTAGCCTCCCTTTTCTAACAAAGATTATTGAGAAGACTGTGCAGAGACAGCTCCAGGATCATCTGGACACATATGCCCCACTAGACCCACATCAACATGGCTTCCGCTCTAACCATAGTGTGGAGACCCTACTCATATACTTATTCGACACCCTACTCAGAGGAATCAACAACATCAAGACTGGTTTCCTGTTAGTGCTCATTGATATCTCCTCTGCTTTTGATACTGTATCCCACAGCATCCTTTTGAACAGACTAACTGAGATTGGTCTGTACAACACTACCCATAAATGGTTCCAATCATACCTTCATGACAGACAGCAAAGGGTCATAGTAGGAACTCAATTCTCTACTTCATTTCACTCAACACAAGGGGTCCCTCAAGGATCCTCCTGTCTGCCCTTCTTTTTAACCTACAGCATACATACAACCAGTCTGCAATATCTTCAAGAAGCACAGGTTGCAAATGCTATCTATGCAGATAATATCATGGCTTACACTCCAGTCAGCATAGACTCTCCAGAATATACCACCATGTCCAAATGTATCCAGGAGATAACCATCTGGCTTTCCAATGACAATATAAGCATAAACATGAAAAAAACTGAGGCACTAAGCATCACACGGAAGTTCGATATCTGGGTGTAACACTTGACCGCCAATTAAGTTTACAACAACATATAAACAGGACCACTAGGAACGCATTATACAAGGTTGCCACCATTCGAAGACTAAAACCACTCCTCAACCAAAATCACTTTCAATCAATTATAAACCCCATCCTAGGCTACTGCAACAGCCTATATCTAGGACTTCCAAAGCAGGCCACACGATTACTAAACCGGTCCAAATACTGCCGCTAGAACCATCACAGGATCAAGCAAGAAAGAGCACATTGCACCCATCTTACATCAGCTCAACTGGCTCCCAATTACTGCCCGTTCCAAATACAAATCTGCCTTGATCATCTTTAAAATCAGAAATAGCATGTCAGCTGCAGCCCTAGAAGAATTGCTTTGCACCAATCCCAACAACAGGCTAAAGAGACAGAGCACTACTGAGAAAATTCCAATACCCTGCACATACAAAAGTGCAAACGAAACCACAACCAGGAGAGCATTCTCTCTTGCTGTGCCTGCCATCTGGAACTCCCTCCCTGAAACTTTAAGGACCACCACTGATATGAAGGACTTTAGAAAGCAACTAAAAACCTTCCTGTTTATTGACTGTTTCAATGAATCTTCCAATCACCAGATTAGCTAGAAATCCTCCGTATTCTGTCTGTATCCTGACTTAATTGTATATAGGTTATGCTACAAAGCATCTCCTACATGTTTCCCTGCCTTATGTTTCCAAAATAAGTTCTTCTGTAAGTGTACAAGTTCAACAAATTCTATGTAAAAGTATGAGTTATAATGTAAACCGCTTTAATCTTAAGTAAAGGCGGTATATAAAAACTGTTAAATAAATAAATTAATTAATTAATTAATTAATTAACAATAATCTTTCTAATGCATACCCTGTCTGGTATGCATGTTTACTCTTTCTGTCCTATTATTGTAATTTCCTTTCTTCTTTCTAGGCCATTGGCTGTTACTGTGACTTTGATTTTGTAAACTGCTTTGTTTTGATAATTGAAAAGCGGTATACCAAGCTTAATGAACATAAACATAAAGCTTTAGATAGCAATATAGTATAAAGTTTCTCTCTTCCTTACATGTGGTTAATTTGAGAAAAAAAATAAAAGGAGGCCCATCCTCAAATCTTTGCCCAGGGCCTCATAAGTGGTTAAAGCAGCCCTGATCACAAATCTACCCCTGTTCTACCCAAGCTATGTCCCAGGAATACCTAAGCACAGAGGGGATAATTTTGTAACAGGACATCCAGTTTAACAGGGCAGGAAGGTGCCTATTTTTAGCTTATTGTGTAAAAACACACAAACACTTATGTGTCTTTATAAAATACTAGCAGCAATCCCGCAGAAATCTCACCTATTTCAAAGGCACAAACTTTGCACCTCCTCGAGAGCAGTGGCAATGCTAGCATATGAAAGAATGTTAAACAGCTAGTGTAAGTACTATATAAATATAATTTTTGATAAACTTGCTTTGGATAATTAAGCCCATGCCTATTCTACAAGGATGTGTTGGCTTGCACTGTACATACTTTTAGGTGTGACCTAATTTTAAAAGAGACCTTTTAGGCATGTAAATGCTGTTTTATTTGTAAAAAAAAAAAAAGTTTATAAAATTACCCTCTGACTGTGTAAAAGTAGATTCACTCTTTCTCTGTGCCTACATTTTATATGTAAATGGGCATTTTACATGCCTATTTGACATTTTTTTCCCGAAAGTATGCATATCTGGCCATTCATGTGTACTTTCACTGTGGGCATGTACCGAGGCAGAGTTAGTGCAGAGCATGGGCCCAGCACGAAGTTGCACATGTACATTATAAAATAATATAATTTGCATCTGTTCTTGAAAACTCTAGGCATGGGCATTTACATCAGTCATAGGACTGGCATAAGTGCTTGCGACTTAAATTAACATGCATTTTCACCAATTTACACCCCTATGTAAGCGAGACCCGGTGGCGGGAGTTCTGCACCAGTGGCTTCCGATAAAACAGAGACGTTGTTTTTAACCCTTTCCAGGCCGAGCCCAAAACTCTTGGGATCCAAAATTCTGACTAAATATTCCTATCAAATGGTATATAATACATGACCATGGCAGAAGGAAAATCACTATTAGAACATATTGAATAAGACAGGTACAATTTTCCTGAAATATGCACAAATTAACCAGGCTGCAGAATGTGGATTAAAAATTTAAAGTAGGCCTTGAAAGGGTTAAACTTTTAATTTCAGCATTTAAAGTTTTGCATGGTTCAGGCCTGTATTTGCGAGAGTTGGTACAATGGTATTTACCTGGACGGGCATTTCGCTCTGAGGGTGAACACCGGCTAGTGTTGCTTGGTTGTTCCTATGTCCATTTACAACATTGGCGGGCGCGAGTTTTTTCTGTGGTAGTTCCTACTTTGTGTAACGCTTTGCCAGCAGCACTTCGGATGGAGACAAATTCAATGTCATTTTTCCTTAAGTTTCTGGAATGGCAGTTTATGGTGGGTAATAGAAGGAGGGGGACTACAGGCTGTGCAGTAAGTAGTGAGAGACGTTTTAGGGGTCCTTCTGGATAGGACTATTTGAGTTATTGTGTTTTATGAATTGTTATACACCGCCATGAATGCTTTGGCAAATGCCAGTATATAAATGTTTTAAAATAAATAAATAATCTTATAAAGTATGCGTGGACCTGACTTTATGAAATAGGCATGAAATATGTACATAAAAACATGAGTTCATCTAGGTGGACCGTTATAAGATTACTCTCATGCTGTTTAAGCATAATGTAAAAGATTTCAGTACGGAATGGTTATCTGTGGATACTTACAGCCCGATTTACTAACAGCCACGTCTGCCCTGTGGCCATGTATAAACTGGAAATGTGGCTATCAACCTGATTCTGAAACTGCAGCTATTAGTTTAGCTGTAGTTAAAATTCTTTTAGCGTTCACTTTCATACATCCTTTTAGATGTATAAGTTTACACATTCATTTAGCACATATTTATTATCATTATTACTTTTATTTCATTGATCATATTTTTATGTCCATACAGTGTCATTTAATGATTTGTTTATACAGTTTTACCTATATTCTATTATGATGCTCATATTATATTTATATTCCCTTCTTTTTACTGTGTATTTGTCTTTTACTATTTTTTAATGTCTATTTATGTATTACAGTATTTTAGAGTACAAGGAATCTACACGCTATCTAGGATATTTACATTGGTTTTTTACCAATAGTGCCTTGTAAGTAGACATCTTTATGTGTTTATTGTGTCATTTGGGTTTATTAGCAAGGTTTGGTGAGAGGCCTTTTCAAGCGTTTCTCTGTGTGTTTTGTTTCTGCCCTGCGTCTTATTTATTATTTTAATATTTTACTAATTTTCATAATTTAATATTTTATGTGTTTTATGGTTGATTATTTAAGGTAAGGTTGTTATTAACATTATGTACCTAGTGTATGATTTGATTATTTATTTATGTATTTACACATTGTTCTTAAGACTGTTATGTACGTGCTACATGCCTGTTTGTTTTTAATCACCTTTTATTGACATTTACGATTTTTATATGTTTCTTATGTTTGTATGTTTAAGTACATCCCCCCGAGGAAGGCTTTTGCCGAAACGTGTAGGGGACTTAATAAAGGCACATGTGATCATCCACATCTCTTGCCTCCTTGTTATCTGTGGATACTTACAGCCCGATTCACTAACAGCCACGTCTGCCCTGTGGCCATGTATAAACTGGAAATGTGGCTATCAACCTGATTCTGAAACTGCAGGTAGAGTCGCACCCATTGTTTTGGGATCAGAGATATATATGTCCCCGTGCCCAGCGCATTCCAAGACATTAGACATTGCAGAGGCCCCACCATCTCCCTGCGGCCATGCCTCTGCTCGCAATACATGCAGGCCCAGGGCCAATGGCCCTATCAGCAGATGGCAGCATAGTCGGCATAGTGTCCCTGGCACAGCGTTATGTTCCTGTGGGGATGGGTATACAGGCTTGCACACAGAAACACATCCCTCACCTCTGGAAACTGACGTGCACAACTGCATCCTGTGCTCTCAATGGCAGCACGCACCCCACTTCACTACAGCCCTGACACATCCCATTCACCATATTGCAACCACTGTAGGGCAGAGCTGAATCTTTTCTAAGTCCTGCCCTTATTCCATGCTCCGGCAGGAATAATCTGTACTTCAACGGGGACATCGGGCGCCGTACGGGGGATCTTTCCTGAATACCCATTCTGCGCCTCAGTGGCTAGCCACACTCCTGATCCGCTCCTCCATGCACATCGTCTGCAATCTCCGTACTTGCGCTATGTATGTGCCAGGCCACAGTGGCACATGTTTTCGGGGGGTAGATGTCTATCCCACATGTTTAACTGCCCTATTCACCTTAGTGATGCAAGACTTTATCCAAAGAATGTAAAATTGCCACAACATTGTGAAAAATCTACCACAAAATATGCTAACTGTGGCTATAGAATCTATCTATAATCTACCAAAAGAACAAATGGCCTTTTAATGCTACTAGTGGCAAAATAGAGGTATTTGTGCTTTGTCCCATAACAGAACTATGGGGTATGTTTACTAAAGGGAATTAAGGTAGCAGGTATTATCAAGCATTAATGACAGCAATAAGGGGTTTTATATGCAAAAAAAGGCTCTGGGCAGGTAGGAGGCGTTTCGGCAGTAAGGGCACAATGGGCCATTTAACGTGCATTAACAGGACGTCAGGCGTTAAGATGTCAAGCATTCACCCTAACGTCTGAAAATGGTTGTCACCCTAACGCTGGATAAGGTAGCACCAAGGAAAGTCAATGTAAAGGTGATGGATAGAAGGACAGGTGGGAGCTGATGGACCTGCCAGATCCGTGGGCACCCTATGTGGCAGCCAGTAATTTGGACAAGTATGTGGGAGGCAGATGTACCAATGCACGGGGAAGTACCAATGAAAAATAGCTCAATGTCGGTGTGTGGCATAGGATGGGGAAGAGGTGTTCCTCAGCAGAGTCAAAAGTGGCAGGATGTGTGCAGCAAAAGGAGGACGGAGCAAAAGTGGTGATGTGCAGATCCAGCACAGGAGAAGCATGCGTGAAGAGCCAAAATGCGGGAAAGAGTACCTGTGTAGACGATGCTGTAGCAGCCTGCACAAGAAAACATGACTGCACACAGCCGACAGGCAGATGGATGGGCTGAAGGAAGGATGGTGGCAGAGGAGAGGGTGGTATGGGCTGGCAGCACCGATGTGCCATAGGTGCCATCTCCAACGTATTTGTACTGTGTGGGAAAATGTGTCAGTGCCACATGGAAGGCCTGATACCAGACATGTGGGTCTCGCATCTGTCTGAGCCACACAACCACCATACAACACCCCAGACAAATGTACAGATAACAGCTGGACAGGTGTCATCTAAACTGGGTAAATGGGGCACCTACAGACATGATGCGATACCTACAGATGGCTATCCGAGGGGTAGGACATGTCCATATGTACTGCAGAGATGTGCTGGAGCCAAAGCTGTACAGTCACAGTCATGCTGTCATACATGACTAATGTTTCACATGTAGGTTACAGCTATATGCATGTAACTGCCTGTTAGTATACCGCTGTATCAGTGTAGTCACATCGGGGTACATCTTACCGATAAACTGGTAATGTCTGATGATAAACAGGGACTGTACGGACTTACAGTCAGCTGAGCCATTGGTAGGTTAAGTGACCTGCTCCAGGTCACAAGGAGGTGATGTCAGTCCATAAAGGTTGTGACAGACATAAAATGCAACAGTAACACATTCTGAAATGTCACATAAGGAGTGCTAGTGGGCCTCAAACCCTGGCATCTAGGTCCCCAAACCCTGGTATCTTGGTCCCCAAACCATTACCATGATCATTATACCATGCCTCCAAGCAGGTGCCTGACATCTGCAGAGTAATCCCCTGCAATGGGCTGCAGCAGAGCCAATAAAACCATGCTTCAGAAGGGCATGATGGGGAATAGCATTTTGCTGACCCAAAGTGTGACCAGAATGCTTAACAAAGTAGAAGGATGTATGTCTGCAAGTCACAGCAGAGCCTGGACTGCTACAGGCAGAGAAATGACCTGAGTAGCACACAAGCCCAAAATGAACAAGTAGGAATCAAACCCTTGTCCACTGCTTATGGAGATATTGCACTAAACAATAGGCTACACCTCCACATTTCTCTGCATAGCAATGTCTGGATTCAAAGAGACTGCAGGTCACTGCCTAGAATGTCTACTGTGTGTGCCAGTATAGGTTAGCCTCTCCAATACCCATAAGGCACTGCATACGTGGAACAGCAGTCTGTAGCTGTTCACAAAATGGAAAATGCACTGATTCATCACATCAGCTCAGCAAGACGCACTGACAGTGTGTGCTACAATCACTTAACAGCTACAAAATGTGCTACTGCACAGTTTCAGTGGTCACCCTAAGGGTGTGGATGGGCGCCCAGCCCCTGGTCCCCAGAGCTTGCACTGCTAGAGACGGTCTCTGTTGACAGTGCTGCAAATCCACATCACTGCCAGTGTGTGGCAGCTATTGTCTGAAGTGTGTTATACTAGTCACCTTGTTTACTGCAAAATTGTAACATGCTGTAGGTAGCTGTCACATCTGGGCCCTATATTCTGCCCCTGTTAGACAGAGACCCTCCTAGAACAGTGCATGTTAGCGCACAGCGTTGTAGCAGCAGGTGCCATGCATGCCAACTGCAGTGGGGGCTGACTAGACCTGCGTGGGGCTGCTGCCACCATCCTGCTGGTCCTGTCATGATCAGTGACCAGGGCAGGAATGGCTCCTGTCCCAACCATCTGGGACTACCAGTCCACCACAGCAAACATAGTCAGACTGTACCTGCTGCCCACCACAGGAGCCTTTAACGCTCATTAATGCTGCTTTTTCACAGCGTTAAGGGCACAAGTGTACCGATAACAGGCATTAACAGCACACTTGCTCCCTTAATGCCCTTTAGTAAACATACCCCTAAGAAAAGGTAATCCCACCACTGTGCCATTGTGGTTACCACCAATGTTGTTTTTATGCATTTTACCCTTCAGACTGCTCAAAGCTAAATGCTAAATTGAGGTGGTGATATATGCAGTTGAATTATAGTTAAATATTTAAATTGTAGCTGTGATGGGATTTGGCCACTATATTTTCAAGTCCTACATAATTCTATCATATAGACAAGGCACCTTATTGCCTGCTAGATTTTACACTGCTGTTTTGTATAGCTTAGATCAGAGATAGACAACTACATTCCTCAAGTGCCAAAAGCTGGATGAATTTTCAAGATATCCACACTAAATATGAAGAAAATATATTTGCATATGTTGCCTCCATTGTATTCAAATGCATCTCATGCATATTCATTGTGGATATCCTGAGAATCCGACTAATAGTACTCAAGGACAGGAGTTGCCTACTCTTGGTCTATAACAACAGTTCAAAGGCATACTGCCACAGGGTGCAATGTTCATCCTGTCCTGGTCTACTGCCAAAAAATCCAAATAACGACAGAGCCATGTTAACTTGGCTCAAGTCAGCACTTTTATGCCCTCTTCGGGTCTGTCATGTTACAGAATGAAGCACGGCTCATTCTGTATTTCCAGAGCAATTTCCTTCAGGCACAGCAGAGATTTGTATACAGCTGATCCAAACTGTAGGCAACCATCACCCTTCTTTTGATTTGTGTCTTGGGAGGCTAAGTATACATGTTCTAGCATTAGATTCCCTGGCCTTTTGTTTCTCTAGATCAGGGGTTCTCAACTCAGTCCCCGGGAGACACCTAGATGGTCAGGTTTTCAGAATAGCCGCAATGAATATGCATGAGATATTTGCATGCACTGCCTCCATTGTATGCAAATCTCTCTCATTCTGGTTATCCTGAAAACCTGACCGCTAGGTGTGTCCTGAGGACCGGGTTGAGAACTTCTGTTCTAGATGAAATGGCGGCACCTCATTCTATATCTCCACCCTCCCTTTGTCTGATAACGTCCCTCCTTTCTATTTCCTTTCCCTCTTACAGGTTTTCTTTATCCAACAGCGGCATCACCTTTTTTCCTTTCTTATACTATAACTTCCTTACACTACGATTTCCAACAGCCCCAGTATTTTTCACTTCCTCTTCCCTCCAGCAGGCTAAATGCTTAGTATTCCTAGGTTGTCTTAGTCTGTGCAAAACCTTTGCCCCAACACACATACAATTAAACAAACAATGTTAGGATTGACTTCTTGTACCATCATGCAGTGTATATGTACCATAAACAGATGATGCAAAAATTAATACAAAAATTAAGTTACAGGACGCATCCACCTTACCAGCCATGGCCATCTTCCATTGAAAGTCCTAATTGACAGACATGCCACTTTCAATTAGAAAGCTATTCAGATTTGCAACCAAAATAAAATGAGCATGTTTTCTTTGACTGATCATTGAAAATGCAGTAAGGCCTTGAAACGCCTTCGTTAATAACTTTTGTTTGCAGCCGCTCATTGTCAGGAATTAATTTTGTGGAACACTAGAATATGTCATCCACTTCAGTGTTTTTAATGAATACGTTACTGTGCTTGTGCTTCAATTACTTAATAGATTTAAATCGTATCCTGTATATCTCAGGTGATCATTCCAGCCTTAAACCTTCTGTTTCTAATATTAACTGCCTTTCTTGCTTGTACCAAGTGGGAAGTTTGCACATCTTGCCTAATTTATACATAATTTTACAATAAGAGAAGCAAACCCCCAGAATTGTTTCTCTTTTCTGTCATGATGACACCCCCATTCCCCCACAAAGAATGACAAAATGCCTGAACAATTGTTTTCAATTCTCATCTCCACAACTTCAAGTGATTTGAAGAATAAATGTTACAGTATAGTAGTCTTTATTCATTCCAAATCCTTTTTTTTCTGAAAGGTGAATATTTGAAAATAACCCAACTACCAACATAAAAAAAACAGATATTCTAAAGATATTTGAGAGGGAGGGGGTTCTCCCAGCTCCTACAATTCAAAGTCAGCATCAAGAAAAGTCATCACTGTCTCTCAATCCACAGGCATGCTCATTAAACATCAATACTTCTGAGAGAGTGAGTTTGGCGTATCTAAAGCTGGGGAACATGATTTCCAAAGGCATTTACCCCAGGTAAATAAGCACGCCAGGGTAAAAGGACCTGCCTAAAATTGCCTTCCTCAATGTGTATAAATGTACATGCGGCTTCTATAGTGCACCTACTTTGAGTTGCAAGAAGAGAGACATTCCTGTTGCGTGCATTTGGGTCCGTTGAAGAAAACCGCATATGTATATTCGATTTTCATTTGATATCTGTGTTAATTTTGCCTCCCCTTCCCCACCACCACTGCCCAAATGATAAGAGCAAGGTAGACAAATAAAAAGGGAAACAAGAAAAATAAGGTGATACAAACAATATAAGGTGAGCGAGGTAGGCATGTATTTTCAAAGAGGAACAATGCAGGTCTCTTTGAAGATTTGTGCATCATTAAAACCGCCTGTGTTGCTGCAACTATGTGGCCTGCTTAATACTTTGGAAAACTAGCTGTAACAAATCCTCCTGTTTACCTTAATCACATTATACTCTATCAAAATGTCTAGTAGTCTCCATTTATCTTTAAACACTGGCTTACGGTGTCCCTTTCTCCAAAGCAGATGATGATATTAGTCTTAATTTTTACTTTGGCTAAACCTAATGACCATATTATCCATACAACTTACATAGAAACTCTCTTTTCCTTCCTCTTTTTCCTTTTAGTCACATATTTATACCCTCAATTTATTTTTGTAATATGGCACTCATTTGGTCATGACTTAAGCGCTCATATATGCACGAAAGTGGATAAGTGCAATCACTGGTTGGAAAACCCCCTCTGGTTTTATCAAAACTTCATCAGAAAACCCCCTCTTGTTTCACTTATTTCTTAATGCTTTTATTCAGTAATTCTTCTTTTTAATTTTTCGGTTGATTTAGTTAAAAAATGGATAGTTTCAATTCATTCAATTTCATACTTAATGCTTCACAGCTCATCTTTAGTTCATATACTGAAAATACATATGAGAAATAGTCCTTCACAATTCATCAGTTATCCACCCCATTTCATTATCCACTTTCATTCATTTATATCCATCAACTTTGTTAATGAAATGTCTTTATAATACCCATCTTAACACGGGAGGAAGCCTCCTTACCAGCCAGAAAATACCTGACAGAGACCTTTGTTTGTTCTCTTCAACTTTTCAGGGGTATTTCACTATTTTTGGCTTGTAATGCAGCTCTCATAAAATAAGAATGGGTTTTCTGACAAATGACTGCACTTACCCACGATATATTATACCCAACTCTGGGATGTTTGCAGTGGATGCTGACTCTGTATCGTCCTTTTCTCATTGATATTTAGTATAACTGCTCATCCTCTAGCTGTGGTATTCCTCCATTGCCCATGTTCCCTGTAAAATAGTTATCTCTAAGTTATAATGCCCTGTTCAATGTAATTTCAATTTGTTCAATGTAAACTGCCTTGATATCATGAAAGGTGGTATATAAGAAATGTTAAATAAATAAATATGCACACACATATACATACACACATGCATTTACACATACATATGCATATGCACACACATATGCGCACATATACATGCACACAAAAATACATACACACACACACACACATATGCCCCACATGCATGCATACACACACATATATACACACACATACATACATACATGGACACACACACATGCACTACACACACATGCATACATATGCACGCATACACTACACATACATGCATATGCATACACACACTACACATACACGCATACGCATACACACACATACATATACATACACACACACACACAGGCATACATACACACATGTGCACACATGCACACTACACACACTAATATGCATACACACAAACACGCACACACAAACACTACACACACACAAACATTACACATACACACATGTGCATACACCCACATACATAGAAACACATACATGCATAGAAACACGCTTCTGCAGACACACAAGAGCACATGTGCACACGTATACACATACATATATATGCACATATATACATGCGCACACATGCACATATATGCATGCGAGCACACACACATATACATATACATACAGACATGTTCATACACACACAAACTCATACACACATATTCATACAAACACATACACACACACAGGTATACACACACACATACTTCTACAGACACTTGCACATACATATATACACACCACACAAATGCACATATACATACACACACACACACACACACATACATACACACACACACACACATATACATACACACACACACACATACATACACACACACACACATATATAGACAAACACACACATATATATAGACAAACACACACACGCACACACACACATATACAAATACACACATATACATACATGCACACACATGCATGCATATGCACACACACACTATACACACAGACATGCATATGCACACACATGCATACACAAACACATACACACATACATACTCACATCCACACACACATATACATACACATGCACAAATACATACACACACATACATACATGCACACACACATGCACACACACATACATGCAACACACACTTGACACATGCACACATGCACATATATATATGCACACACACATATACATGCACATATACATACACACACACATACATGCACATATACATACACACACATATAAATCCATACAGGTATACAGACACCTCCACACACACATACATGCACACATATGCACATATACACATGCACACATACACAAACACATCCACACATACATACTCACATCCACACACACATATACATACACATGCACAAATACATACACACACATACATACATGCACACACACATGCACACACACACTACACACATGCATACACATGCACACATGCATATGCACACACATATATAAACACACACATGCACACATGAATATACACTACACATGCACACACATGCACACATACATACAGATACATATAAATACACACACATATATACACAATGCACTTATACACACTTACACAGATATACATATTCACACACACGCACATACACACACATCCACTCACACATGCACACACATACATACATATAAATACACAAACACACATCCACACATACATACATATATATGAATACACAAACACACACACACACACATACTAACACACACACACATATACTAACACTACACACACACATACACACATGCATGCACACACATGCATACACACATACACGCACACACAAACACACATATGCATACACATACACACACATATACGTACATATAAGAAAAAATCACACATACATACACATGCATATACATACAAATGCACATATACATCCACACAAACATCCACATATATACAAACACATACATATACACATACACATATGCACACAGACATCTGCGGATTCAGATAACGGACAGAAGAAAGCAACTTCCCAAGGAAGCAGTTTCGACCTAACAATGTCTGGACCCCAGAGCTTACAGCAGCCCTGGATCGGACAGGGACAACGGATCGCAATGCTCTGTTTGTGGTAGCTGAAACTGCCAGAAGTCTGGGACATTATCCTGGGGAGCTCAATATCAGCCGCTCCAGCGTCAAGCACCATAGAGAAAAGCACCGTCAGCAACAATGGACGGACCTGCACAACGCATTCAAAGCCGAAGGCAAAACATGCATTGTGCATTGGGATAGCAAGTTATTGCCATCTCTCCTCTGTTCAACCACATCCGTTGACCGCCTTCCAGTTTTGATAACGGCTGTCTCCACTGGAGAAACACAACTTCTTGGTGTACCAAAACTGACATCAGGAACGGGCGAGAATCAAGCTGCAGCAGTTTATGAACTGTTACAGGAATGGTGTTTGGATGAAAAGGCTTCTGCTTTGATACAACTGCATTGAACACAGGACGTCGATCAGGAGCGTGCATTCTTCTAGAACAGAGACTCCATCGCACAGTCCTTCATTTGGCATGCCGCCATCACATTTACGAAATAATTCTTGGTGCAGTATTCTCTACATGCTCTGGAGCTTCATCGGGTCCCGATGTCCAACTCTTTCGCCGGTTCCAAAAGAATTTGGGCTCCCTTGACAAGTCCAACTATCAAACTGGAAAAGACTTGGAGGTGCTGCAACCTGACAGGGATCGCATCATGAAGTTTGCGGAATCCAAGTTGGCACAGGGCAATCACCGAGATGATTACCTGGAATTCTTGGAGTTAACGATTGTCTGCCTTAGAGGGAATCTTCCTAGTTTCAATTTCAAGAAACCCGGAGCTTTCCATCATGCCAGATGGATGGCAAAAGTCTTGTACTGTCTCAAGATTTGGATGTTCCGAGGACAACTCAAAGATCTTACCCAACGGGAGGAGTCCTGTGTTCGTGATGTGAGCATTTTTCTTCATCCTGATTCATGTGGAAGCCTGGTTTTCTGCCCCTGATGCCGCAGTTGCTCCTCGAACAGATTTGGAGATGCTGAAGAAACTACACTCTTACCACAATGACCGTGTTGGAAGAGCGGCCAGAGACAAACTGCAACAGCATCTGTGGTATGTGTCAGAGGAGCTTGTGGCACTGTCACTGTTCGATGAAGCTGTTTCAGCACCGACAAAGTGGGCCATAGTGTCGGCCATGATCCCGGCAGAATCAGATGAAAGCGATGAGGATGATGACGAAGATGAAGATCCCCCAAAGCGGGTCGAATTGAAAAGTTCCATGATTCCACCACTTGAATCTTTTGCAACTCGCAAGTCAATCCGTTTCCTGAAACACCTCTACATCAACAGTGATTTTCTTAATGCAGACCCAGAAGACTGGGAAGAGAATGCATCATTCAAAGACGGTCTGAAGAAAGTAAAAAATCTTCCAGTGATCAACGATGTGGCTGAGCGAGGGGTCAAACTCATTGAGGAGTTCAACGGCCGACACACCACAAAAGAAGAGCAACTCCAGTTCCTTCTGGGTGTTGTCTCGCAACACCGTAAGATGTTCCCCACATCGTCAAAATCCTTACTAGCATCTGGACCACATTGAGTGCTTGGCAAACATGATACCCCCATCTATGAGCGGATAATACCCAGTGGTCTG
Source organism: Ichthyophis bannanicus (assembly GCA_033557465.1). Lineage (NCBI taxonomy): Eukaryota > Metazoa > Chordata > Amphibia > Gymnophiona > Ichthyophiidae > Ichthyophis > Ichthyophis bannanicus. The sequence continues at coordinate 640,084,451 of CM066035.1, forward strand.
ACGAACCCTGGGGGGGATCTAGGGGCCTCATAGATAGGGACCTTGAGCCACCCCTAAATATTATTTGATTGGCTTCAAACTTTGCACACATTGTTTTCTACATAAATGGAACCAGAATCAGGCCAGGGAGCAAAGAAATTCCTACTTTTATTTTTTTCCTCTATGGCAGTGGACCACTCTAATATATATATATACACACACGCATATACATACACACACATATATTTACACACACACATGCATACACATATATATACATACACACACATGCATACATGCACACACACATATATACACATACATATAAATACACAACCATACATATACATACAACACACATATACACACACAAATATGCACACATGCACACATATACATACACAAACATATACACACAATGTACATATATATATATACATACACACACATGCACATATATACACATGCACACCCACATATACATAGACATGCACATATACATAAAGATGCACACACACATATACATAGACATGCACATATACATAAATACACACACAGACATATACACACACACAAACACACATACATACACAGACACACACAAACACACACATACATGTTTGTGTGTGTGTATATGTATATATATATATATATATATATACACATGCACATACATATGCACACACACACAAAGATGGATATGAATAAACACACACACTTACATACACCCACATATACTTACATACACACACATATACATGCATAGATACACATGCAGACATATACACACAACACACATATTACAGATTACATCCACACACACATCCACACAAACACATACATACAGAAACATACACACACACACATGCACACACATACACACATGTACACATACATACACACACATGCGTACATGTGCATGCCCATACACACACACTAACACTACAAACATGCAAATGCATGCACATGCATTCCCACACACATATACAAACACACACACATGCATACGCATGCACATACATATGCATACATACACACATGCATAAACATAGATATACATACAAACATACATATACACACACACACACATGCATCCACACATCTACACACACATCCATCCACACATCCACACACACACACACATATATGTTCATGGACATATACATACTAGCACACACACATACATACATATGTACATACATACACATATACATATGTACACACACACATATTCATATATCACAAACACATATATACGTACACACACATACGTACACACACACAAGCGTACACGTACATATACATACACCCACACATACACACACACATATACATCCACACACACACATATACATATATACACATACACATATGCATACACATGCATACACATTTCTGCACACACACACACACATATACATACACATACTCATATACACAGACACACACATGCATACACACATGTAGATATATACACACACATGCATATACACACACATATACTCACAGACATATACAAATACGCATACATGCATATACATACAACACATACGTGCACACAACACATACATGCACACGTGCACACAAAACATTCATGCACACATACACGCCCACAGACATGCACACACACAAATATGTGCTCATACAGCCCAAACAAGGTTATTATGTTCTCCTTTTAATTCCATTCCCCCCACCCTGTTGAAAGCTCTCCCTCACCCGTTACAACTCTGTTACATATATTACAAAAGTTAAATATAATGTGTTCTTTGTAAACTTTGCAAGTTAAAGTTATCTGTAACCACTATGACTCTAAGAAAAACGGTGTATAAAAATGGTTAAATAAATAAATAGTTTGATTAGTTAGATCCTTCCTTTTTGATGGATTATGATTGTGTGTACATTTTTGAAAGGCCGTCCAGGTTCAAAGCTTAGTAAATTGTGGGAGAAGTCAGCATTGCCTCTTCCCCAAGTGTGCTATCTGCAACATGCCAGTGGCGTCTTCCCCTACTCCTGCCCTCTCCCCTGATAGCCGTATCAGCTTTTTAATATACTAATCAGGTGTGGCACAGATCTCCAACAGTTACCCCCACTCCACATCACCCCCATTGACCCTTACTATCATTGCCCCTCTATTACTCTGCCCTTCCTCAGCTACCTCTCTCTCTTCTCCCCTTGTCCTTCTCATTCTCATTTTTCTCTTCTATCCATCTCATCCTGTTCTCTCTTAGTCTCCTTTTCCTTATCTTCTCACACACCTCACCCAACCTTCTTTTTCAGTCCATTTCAATTCCATTCCTCTTATCTCTCCTGTCCTCTTCAGGAGTCTCCCTATCTCAATTTTTCTAGCCCCCCCCCCCCCCTCTGAAATCTCCTGCAGTGGGCAGTTCCAAGAGGAAAAGGGTTTACTCTCCTCGTTTCTTGAATCTTCGTTTTGATTTATTTTTGTTGTTGTTATTGTTTTTCCATTTTATCTATTTACTTCTTATCTCCCAATTTCCCTCCTTTTCATGATTCAGATTTTTCCATTTCTCCTCCTAATCCTCCCTTTTTCTGTTCCTTTCTTCTCTTTCTTCCACCACTTTCTTTCCCCTTCCATCTCTCACCACTCTCTCTCTCTCAGCCTCCCATCTTGTTCACCAGTTTGTGTACAGCCTGGTCGGAAGCAAGTCTGCTGTTCTTTGGCCAATGATGGCACCTCATTCTGACCGAGATTCACTTTTGTCTTGTGCTTCTTAGAGTCTCTTCTGGCTGATGCCATGAAGTCATCTCCTCCTCCTGAGAATGATGAGCACATGCTGATTTCCCCTTGGGGCTCCTGGCCTCTGCTTTACCATGCCGAGTAGTCTGGTGAATGCAGAGGCTGGGAAGCTCCACGGTTGAGCAAAGATAGACACAATCCCACCTTCTTACTGCTATTTATATAGACAGACAAATGGCAAATACAAACTTCGTAAATGCATTCTGTTACATTCTGTTTTAATACTCCCTTTTTCTGACCCTGCAGATTTTCTCTTCTTCCCCTCCTTTTTCTCCTGTTTCATCTCCTCTTCTGACATTCCCAACTTTACTAGCATCTCATAGTTCAGCTGAAGTTTGAGCCGCAGTGTGGGATCTGGTCTCATGATCTCAAATCTTGCAAGACTTGAGATCAGAAGAGCATTGAACCACATGGCTCAAACCTTTGCTGAGTCATGCAATGCCAACAAAGAAAATGTGCTTCAGCAGCAATGGTGGAAGGTACCAAAAAAAGTTGACAAGAGCTCAGAATTCTAGGCATCAAAGTGCAATTTCTAGACAACATGGCAAACTGGCCCCTGGGATTGTCAAGCCCTGCCTTAAGGGTTTTTTTATGTTTGTGTTTATGGACCCATGCTACTTTCCTATGGGGCTTTGGGCCTAATTGCAATAACAGAAGTACTTGTTTGGGATAAAGGGCTAAGTTCTGCCTAGTTAGAAAGGGACATTTAAAGTTAATTAGAGCCAGACAAGGTAAGAATTGTTTTTCTGAATTGGTCTTTTCTTGAGAGTGTTTTTCTCTGTTCAAAACATGAAGCACATTCCAAGACAAGTATGATGGCTGGGAGAATTGAGGAAAAGTGAACAGTTAATTCAGACCCAGTGAGAAACCAACAGTACAGTAGTTACAGAGGACTTTGCAAGAGAAAAGGGAGTGGATACAACAGGAACTGAATTCTTTAGTGCAAGTAGTTCAACCAACAGTATTCAAACTACCGCAGCCAGGGTGGCTACTGCGAATCCTGTGCTACCAAAAGTACCCTCTGGGGAGGACAGACTCATTTTGAGTAAACTGCCTGCTTATTAGGGTGGCCAGAAGAAACCTGGAACACTTAATTAGTAACTTACTAATGGGCACCAGTCAAACTGCTTTTCAAGCTGAAAACTTGGATGAAGAGCCTTACATGTGGAGGTTAAAACTGCTATCCTGGAGCATGCAGGGTTTAACTCAGAACCCTTCAATCCTGGGAAAGTCCCATGAACCATTTGTATTGTTCGAAGGACATAGCATGGAAGTGGCTACAGCCAGAAACAAGAATTGGGTTTGAGGTGGTCAAGATGATATTCTTGGAACAGTTTCTATATAGCTTGAACCCCTCATGGCATCACCACCCAAACTTCATTCTAGAGGGAGTCAACCTAAATCAAAAGAGGTATCAGACCTGAATAGTCACAAACAGAAATTTGAGCACTCTGCACAGACCAGCAAGGTGAGGCAGCCAATGTCCACATCAGCCAAGATCTTTGGAAGCTCTGGTCTGCTTTAATTATGGAGCAGAAGACCCCTTTGACGGGGAGTGTCCAGAAATAATAGAAGACAATAGGGGAGTTGACTGGGGGATATCCCATATTTCCAATTGTGTAGATGCTCCAAGCTCAAAAAATTACAATTTTGAACTTCCAATCAAGTTGAAAGGGTCTCCCACCCATGCTCTTATAGATTCGGGAAGTGCTAAGACTCTTGACCATAGGGAGCTGATAAAAAAAATCTCCAACTGATTCCAAGCATTTAATGACTCTCACTTGTGTCCATGAGGACAGCAATACCTGATAACCCAAGTAGAACTGAGGTTAGGTTGGAAAAGAAGTCAATCTGGAAGTAGGAGTACTCCCTGGTTCCTCATATCCAGTCACCCTGGGTCAAGATTACTTGGACTTTGAAAAGGTATGGTCTCAACTATTCAAGCCTTCACAACCAGCCTCATAAAAAGGAATCCTGAGATTTCAGAAAAATACAGGGGACTATAGAGAGACCCCCCAAGTGTGAGAGTATCACATGGTCCTCATATAAGCAACCCACTAGCCAAGGAACTATGGTCAAGCCGCGGATAAGGATAAAGTTGGAAAGTTGATTAGAAAATGATTGTTGTTCTTCAGTAATATCTGATCTCTTACCTGATAGTCCAAAACCCCAGGAAAAGACAGGAGCAGCAGCACCTAGAAAAAAACCGTAGCAAGGAGGTGGTGATTGCTATTACAAAAACAAAGAGATGAAATCATCATCCAACGGGGTCTGCCTCAAACAAAGCAAAAGTTGAAAGCTTTCTTAAGCTTAATCAGTTATCACAGACTGTATAGTCCCAAACTATAGCAAGAAAATTGAACTACTAGCCTGTCTGTAAAAGAAGAAGGTATTTGGTCCGTTTACAGAGGGTAGTTACTAAACAACTATATTATGTGGGATATCCCTCCAGTTAAATTAATCAAAGCTGGTGTAGCGGAATCCACAAGGTACAATCAAACATTTCTTATTCATGTGCCAATTTATGTTGCTAATTGCTAACCACTGGTCTCAGACTATAGCGGGCACTGCTCAGGATACATATTGCAAGAGCTACGTGCTACAGTAACATCAATGACCAGGTTGGATTATTTAGAATATGGCTTGAAAATGTCCAGTACCAATTTTTAGGTTTCTCAAAAAAAACCAGACTTATCTTAAATATTGATCCAGTTTCCGTTTTTGCCAAAATTGCAGTTACCCCAACGCCACCATTTCGGTATCCGATGCGCGTTTCGTTGCTTCTTCAGGGGGCTTGCAAACAAAAATTGGCTCTACATATAGAAGAAAGTGCAACAATTACTAAACAGAGTTATTGCTTTATGAGAGCAGAAATAGAAGATGTTAATCAAACCTGAACTGGAATATCTCTGAAACAGGCTTGTACGGCTAGCTTTACGCTTGATATGGCTGTCTGAGCTTCTCAAAAAACGCCGCGCATGCGAGTTTGAGGAGTGCTTAGAGAGATTTAAATACCAACAGTGAAAGCTGATGTCATTCTTGGTGTGTAACCAATCACATTTCCCAATCTCACAAACAAGCTCTCCATTCGATCATACTATTTGCCCCATCAGTGCCCCATCAGTGGCAAATTTGTATATGCAAGATTTTGAACATCGATGGCTCCCAAAGTCCCCCAAACGACATCAGCTTATACTGTGGAAACGCTTTATTGATGACATATTTGCCTTGTGGGAAGGAACACCGGCAGATCTAGTAGCATTCATAGATTGGCTTAATGGGGTGGATCCCCATATCACGTTCACCTATACTTATCATGCACACAAGGTAGTTTTTTTAGATGTCGAAGTCCAGAAAGGTGTTCAAAGTTGGATAACCTGGGTACACAAAAAGCTGACTGACCGGAATACCCTTCTTCACTACACTAGTCAGCATCCTAAACAATTGAAAGACAGCCTACCACTGTCGCAGTTCATCAGATATCGTCGAAATTGTTCTCGATTAGTTGACTATAAAAATCAAGCAAAACAGCTAACTCAGAGTTTCAAATTTCGGGGGTATCCAATGTCGGTGGTTAAGACCACTTATAAACGTGCACTGTATAATAATAGGGATCTTCTGTTGAAACCGCGGATTTCTAGACAATCTGAAGAACAGGATGAAGATGGAGACCATATAAATCTGATTACCCGGTATTCCCCTCTGAGTGGCTCTGTTCAGCGCATTTTTAAAAAACATCAAAATGTACTTACCACACTCCCGGGTTTACAAAATAAATGGGTTCGATGTGTATGGGCGGGTTCAGCTAATCTGAAGGAACAGCTTAGCCCAGCAAAGTTACGTGGGGCTTTACCACCTGAAGGCACCAATAATGGTAATCAGAAATGCGGCCAATGCACTATTTGCACTATCACTGAGGACACAGACATGTTCACATATCATGAGAAGAAATATACCTTACGGCACCACACCTCTTGTACCACTGATTATGTAATCTATGCCATTAGATGTCCGTGCGGGTTGCTGTATATAGGGCAAACTGCCCGCCCTCTGAAGGTTCGGCTGGGGGAACATCGCAGCCGACTACATTGTAAAATGATGGAAGCCCCTTTAGTGACCCACTGTATACAACAAGGTCATGTGTTTCAAGACCTCCGCTGTTTTGGCATAGATCGGGTGTTGGGAGGCCGTTCCGGTAGATCTCGAGCGAAAATGCTTCTTCTACGGGAACAGAAATGGATTTACACATTGCAAACAGTTTCTCCTGGAGGGTTAAATAGTATGATCGAATGGAGAGCTTGTTTGTGAGATTGGGAAATGTGATTGGTTACACACCAAGAATGACATCAGCTTTCACTGTTGGTATTTAAATCTCTCTAAGCACTCCTCAAACTCGCATGCGTGGCGTTTTTTGAGAAGCGCAGACAGCCATATCAAGCGTAAAGCTAGCCGTACAAGCCTGTTTCAGAGATATTCCAGTTCAGGTTTGATTAACATCTTCTATTTCTGCTCTCATAAAGCAATAACTCTGTTTAGTAATTGTTGCACTTTCTTCTATATGTAGAGCCAATTTTTGTTTGCAAGCCCCCTGAAGAAGCAACGAAACGCGCATCGGATACCGAAATGGTGGCGTTGGGGTAACTGCAATTTTGGCAAAAACGGAAACTGGATCAATATTTAAGATAAGTCTGGGTTTTTTTGAGAAACCTAAAAATTGGTACTGGACATTTTCAAGCCATATTCTAAATAATCCAACCTGGTCATTGATGTTACTGTAGCACGTAGCTCTTGCGATATGTAAAAGAAGAAGACATCAGAGAAAATGTGCTGGTCTGAAGAATCAGATGAGACCTTACAAGATTTGAAGAGGGTCCTGTGTTCAGAGGCAGTTCTGAAGAGTTCTGACTTCTGATACCCATTCATGGTAAAAATAGATCTCTCAGAAAGGAACTTGGGAGCAGTACTGGCCCAGGAGAAGGATGGCTGAGAATATGCGGTGGCTTTTATAAGACATGGACTACTCACTCAAGAGACAGCAACCACAGGAATTAAAAGTATCAGCTAGAAGGAAGCTTTCCGCAATTTCCTGCAAAGACACTGGGCAGCCTCAGAGATAGGCTATCAGGCAATCAAGTGGACAGTTCATAGTACAGAGTGACTGTTGGAGACATGGCCAGCAACTGTACGACAGTTACCATACAGGGCAAACATGAATGGTTAAGGAGAGGTGAACTGAAACCGAAGGATGGGAGGTTGGTAGTTGCACTCCAGGACAGCGGCTTATGGACAAGATGGCTTACAGTGAGCAATGAAAAAACAGGTAACACAGACATATGTAGATTCTGTAAGAAAGACCTGGAAATGGTGACTTACCTCATAGCTGGCTGTGATGTTCTGATGGCAGAAACTTTCTATACAGAAAGACATAATAAAGTAGCATGCCTCATCCATTGGAAACTCTGTAAACACTACATCATGACTGTGTCCGAAAAGCACTGCGATCATGACCATAATGGAGTTATTCTGTCACACAAATAGGGTGGATGGATGCCCCAATGGGACATCCATCCCCGCTATTCGTGTCTTCCCCACCGGCATCTAACTTCCCCGCCGGTTGTGTGGGGAAGTTAGATGGAGCCCGGGAAGGGGCGGCTCGGGGGTGAAGTCTGGGCGGGCAGTGGGCGTTCGCCGGCCCTGGACATACAGGGCCGATTCTAATGTTAGCCCTGTATGTCCAGAGCTGGCGACTTGTGAGGGGAAGTTATTCCTCCTCTATGGTGGAATAACTTCCCTGGACATTTTTATTTTTGGGCCTGGGGTGCGGATGAGGCAGGGGAGACCAGAGAACATTCCCCGCAGCCCAATCCTGGCCTTAGGAGGCCAGATTGCGGGTTGGGCTACAGGAAAATTACCTTTGTAGTCCAATGGCCAGCATCGCAGCCTCTAAATCGAGCCGCGGTGCCATGGCAACTGGACGCCTTAGCGCCATGGCTCCATTTAAAAGCCCTGACTGAGTTATTCAGGCAGTGCCTGTACATGCAGGCCAGGCTGAATCGCAGTTCCAGCCTGTGCGATTCTGATCCTGCGAGGCTAGACGTGCCCCACGGGATCAGAATCACGAGCCCCTCTGTACATCCGGTCAAACTGGACGTATAGAGGGGCTGGACATCCGGGATGGAATGAGCCCTTAAGAGAATTACAGAGAATGGGAAGGTTATGATCACCTGGGATACTCCCATTTCAACTGATAAAAAGCTGGATGCGAGGAAGCCAGATATAGTGGTTAAGGAAAAAAAAAACACCAGAATGGCATTGATAAATAGAGGTGCCAGTTCCAAGCGACTACTCTGAATCGTGAGGAGAGGTGAAGATCCTGAAATACCAGGAAATGCAATCAGAGACCAAGAAAATGTGGCAGAAAGATACAGAAATATTTCCCATTGTGTTCAGTGCCACAGGCTTGATAAAGAAGAATTTCCAAGCCCATCTTGACAAACTACCCTTACATGTTACATCTTACGAACTCCAGCAGGAGGCTCTCTTTGGCATGATGCACGTACTACTCTGAGCATTAGCAGAAAATTAGAGAGACTGAGATCATACTTCCCATGCCCTGGCTTAGACATGAGGTTCATGACTTTCATGGTATGCACAAAACTAACCCATTTGGAGAAGTTGCCCCAGGACAGACATTTATCACATGGTAAGTATGTGGGTTGCTTCTTATTTAGCAGATGATAGTAGTCCCTGAGACTACCACAAGGGGCCGGAGCTACTATTTTGAATATTGGCCGGAAACATGGCAGGAACCTCCAGGGATCCCTTCACCCCCCCCCCCTCCCCAACTAATCTACCCTTATTAAGTGATAGGGGCATATGGATGCTCATCGGGGGTTTTATGGTAGCGATAGAGGGGATCTGGTTTTTTTTTTTAAGCAGCTGAACATAGTAAATGCATGCAAATTGCATGGATGCACATATAGCCTCCTTGAAAAGGTGATAAATGCATGGTAACTTATCATGTGCTAACTGCAAGCACTGTCCATGCCCATAGCTTAGCCATTCTCCACCCCTGCTGTGGCAAGCAGTTCCCATATGAATTAGTGCATAGTAAGTGCAGCAGCTGTACAGTAACTGCCTACCACGCTTTAGCAAATAGGCCCCTAAGTGTGATTAGCATTGTGATAAATAACGAGCACTTTATTTTCCATTCTATATGAATGTGAGCTATGGCACTTTCTTTGTCTCTACTCACATGTAAGGTTCCATCTTACCAGGTGCTTGTACTAACATCACTGCAGAATCTTTATAAAACATTTTCCAATCACACACTCAAATGCCACCCCCGGGAATGCTACATGCAGACCATATAAAATTATGCGTGCTCTTATCGGCACAAGGGCTTGTATGCACCTACACATCTATGCTATTTTAAAATAGCCTTTTTCCAAATTCAAAACATGCTTTACACATAGAGAATGCTTGGTAAGATTAGTCCCATAATTCCCTTAATTAAGTAATTCCCTTTTTTTTAGGTGGAATTCATTCTAATCTAGTTGACCTTCATATTTCTAACTTTTCTCACTTTGCAATTTTAACTTATATCTTAGATCTGCTCATCAGGCCTGCTGAAATGTCCTTTTATGATGTCTGCAGTGCAATTGCTGCTTGCCACAAATAAATATGTCTGTTGAAAAGGGGAATAAGAAATGTAAAAGAAAATTCCTTGCCTATACAGTCCAAAATCATACATTTTGCTTGTATCATCTAATATGTACATATATAGAGAGCCAAGAGATCAAAACAGGACATTAGATAACTGGAAGGCAAAAACTCAAAAAAATGAATCTTCCTACTTCTTACTCTCAGACTTACAGTCCTCACTTTAAAATCATATTTAATGTTTATATTAAATCAAAGAGAAACAAACAGGGGTTAGACTACAGAATACACATTACAGCAAACTGCTGGCATACTTTCCTGGAAAAGATCACTGAAAGAGTGCTCATCTATAATTTTTTTTTATTTTTTTTTGCAGTTTCTCAATAGGTAGAAGGTTCAAAAGGACTTCTGCACAATTTTGGGCTGTAAAATGTGGTGGAATTGAATCACCTCTACTTTCACCTTTGAGTTCTCACCCACATTTGATTCCAGTGTTCTTTTTGTGCCCTTTCACGTGGCAAGGTGAAATATCTGTCCCCATTTGTAGCCTGTTGTCTGACCTTTGATCTAGATTGCTCACTTAGAATTCAGTTCCGAATGACTAGTGTTCTCTCAGGCAAGATCTGCATAATCTGCTGTCAAAGGCTGTCAAACAAATGGTTGACTTCATACACCCCATTTCAGTAAAATGATCAAAACAAGAAGAAGGGGGTAGGGGAGACACAAAACCTTTTCGGTGCTGGAAAAATATGGTACAAAACTGAAAAGTTTCACAGTCTAGGAGGGAAAGTTTATTACAGCTAAAACAAAATAATCAAATACTTCCTAGAGTAATATAGATACTTGAAAAAGGATGAACATTGAAATACTTATGAAACTCGTATCTCATGTTTTGGACATGGGACTAAAGCTATCCTTCTTGCCATTTCACTCAGGCAATTATTATAATTACAGATCAGTTATCATACTTTCAAAATCCCCCACTTTGCCCCTGTCTTGTTTAGTAGAAAGATGTAAGAAATTGCTTTTCTGCTTTTACTTACTTATAGTTATATAGCATGTTGTGTGTCAAAAAATGTTCTCTCTGGATGACTCTCTCTCTCTTCTTATCAATATATATATATGCACACATCTCTATAGATATTTACACTCATTAATTATTGCATAGTGCTCAACTCAACTACTATGTTCCTCTCAACTTAATCTATTATCAGTTCTGCCCCATCAAGGTTGACCTGAACTAACAAGAAATGCTGCTTTCAGCATTTTGGCCCCTACTTTGTGGATTAGTCTTCCACCATCTCTTTGTGCCGAAAGCTCTATTAAAAAAAAGTTTTAAGAAATTTTTGAATGTTCAATAAAAACCTTCACCCTTGGGTAAGCAGGCAGAGGCTTTTGATAATTGGATGAATCTTCCATTTTATTAACCAATGTGTATTAATTGTTCTCATATTCTTCTCTTTTAGATAATTCCCATGTTTTTATGTTTCATTATATTGTTGTCATTTTTATTTTATTATTCTATATTTTATGTATTCATCTCTGTTGCTGTTTTATCTGGATTTTAAACTGCTCTGATGGCCTTTGTCTAAAGGGTGGCATACCAAATTCTGCTACTAAATAAATCAATATAGATTTCCTTAGATAGCTAGATAGGTAAACCTAGAGGTTTAAGGGTGTGGATTCATTCAGTTCCTTTGGGCATCTACAATTTTTTTTAAACTGTGGGCAGATTGCTTGTTTGTGTGTATATATATGAATTAATGTGCCTTCAGTCAGTCTGCACACACAAAATTCTTCTAGCATGTATTTAAAATTATTGGAAAAAAAGAAAAAACACACAAAAATAAAGAAATCTGCCAATGAATTTAACATTTTTTTGTCATGCATATCCCTAAGATTACAGACATACAACATACTATATATATACATATATATATAGAGAGAGAGAGATACACATATATAGTGAGAAAAAGATTCAGAAATAGATAGTTAATTCACAATGGCACATAAAGACAAGTCATTTTAAAGTGAATTATATTTATTTTGACAAAGATCCCTTTTTACTGATCGTGTGCTGTAGCTGCAGGTCGAAAATATCACATTCCATCATTTCCAAAGGGCATTACATAAAAATAGGCATCAGGTTCTTTTGCATATTTTAATATGAAAATTGCCACCAGTTAAAATTGGTGACACATCCTGCACCCCCTGGAACTAAGGGGCCCTTTTACTGAAGTCCACTAGGTGGTTAATGTGTGTTTTAGCGTACGCTTGCAGCCATGGCGACAGCTAAAGTGTAGGCATGACAGCGAGCGATCACTAAGATGCGCTTTAATCTGCCATCATGTGGGAGGGTAGCGAGGGGGCGGATTCATGACTGAGTGTGGTGGGGAGAATACTGCCACATACTTAATGGCAATTAGCACAGGTGCACCTAAGAATGTATCATTAGGTGCACCTGCGTTAATTGCGCTAAATGTTAGCGTACACATCCATGTGTTAACTGTTGGGAACATGCTGGTCGCGCCCCAACAGTTACTGCAGAGGCTTTGCACTTACCATGCATTAAAAATAGACTTTAAGTTCCCAACCTTAACACAATTTAGTAAAAGAGCCCTTCAATCTGGTAATTCTTTTACCCCCTCCTCTAAATGTATAGAATTCTACCTAGAGCAAAACTGTATGGTTATATGGAAAATACATTTCATCTCATCCAACACACATTATAATTGAAATGAACTATATATGTCTTTATTTGATAATGCTACAGTTTCTGTAATAGGGTTTGGCTATTCATGTTTTACTGATTAAGCTTGAAATGAACCATTTGCAATGGCAAAAATTGGATTTTGCTTCTTAAAGGTAATGCACTATTTTGTCTCATTATAATAAACACCAATGTGGATTGTTTTCCACAACTGCAACAGTTCTGCAGAAGCATTAGCATATTTTGACTGAGGTATTGTTTTACTATGACCTGTATAATAAGTGTCACATTAGCAACACAACAAATCAAACGTTTGTTAATTTCCCCCGCTTTCCACACAGCTGCTAGTGTTATCGTGTCACCAGATTTTAATTAATATGATAAGTAACACTTGCAAGACAACAGGCCGAAGGGTTTTGTGTTTCGGGTTTTTTTTTTTTTCATGTGTGCATAAGTTTTAGAAGAGAATCATGAAGAAGAGTTTAAAAAAATAAAGGAGTAATAGCTTGCATGGTTATTGACTAGTTAGTGGTTTAAATATTTCAGATTGAGTAATCTCATAATTTATAACCCTTCCCAAGCTCATTTAGATTGTTTCACAGTGGAAAAATATCCCTGACTCAAATATAAACGTATAAACTTAGGGGACAATATTCAAAAGGATTTAGTTGGTTAGCCTGCTAACTGAATAAATTTTGGTATGAGGGATATTCAGCGGCACCATCCATAAAGTGCCGGGCAGGTCCATAGAAGGCAGCTGATGCAGAGACGGCACTTATCCAGAGAGCAGTGATTTTCAGCGCCGCTATCCAGATAACAATCCACGTAACTTGGGATAGCAAAAAAGCAGTCCTAGGTACTGTGCGGATTGCCTATCATTATAGTGGCTGAATATCACCGCTATCTGGATAGTGGCTGAATATCATCGCTATCGGGATAGTGGCTGAATTAAAACCGCTATCAGGATAGTGTTGTCACTGACCAATAAATCCAGATATTCAATGCCGACAGGTATCTGGATAGTGATGCTGAATATCAGGAACCTTTTAGCCATGGTAGCCAGAGTTTAAACAAAACACTGAGCACTGTGGACTGTGGACTGAATATTGTCCTGTGAATTTGTTAATTTTGATCCCACCTCTTTTAGTTTTTTTCAACTTTTTAAATTTTTAAATTTGTTGTCTTTTTAGTAGTTGGCAGCAAAGTTGCAAAGTAATGATCCTGACTGGAAATCCACATTGCTTTATTTTATTCTGCTTGCACAAGAATAATAACGAATCTCAGTCTCTCTGGCTTCCTATGGGAAGCACTATGAGTGCAGTAAGGGGACTGTAGTCTGACCCAATGCAGTTGCTCTAGCACAAGTCAAAAGTGCCACCTATTTGTATAAGGCAGAAATGCACCCAAGGACATGCCTTTGCTATTACTGATGATGGTCAAAATGTTAAGCTCTATCTCCCGAACTGCTAACTTTCTAATGTGGCCATTAATGTATGTTCATGTATGTGTCTGTGTATATATTGGGATTTAGTTTTTATTTATTTATTTAACGATTCTTTTATACCACCTTTCAGAGTTATCAAAGCGGTTTACAATTAACTCAACATTTTACATGAAACAGAATGGCTAATATATCATTCAAATACATTGAACAAGTTAATGTAATAGATGGCCCAACTATGATTAATTGTTTAGATGTGAGTAGCTAGATTACATTGAACTGAGATGTATATGTGTTGGTGTGTATGTGAGAGTTAGAGGCTTGGGTTTGAGGATCCACTTGAAAAAGGATACTGTGATACCAAAACTGCAGCTAGGGTATGGAAAGCTGTCTGCAGCGTAAAAGACACATTATTATTATTTTCTTAACGAAATGAGACTTCATTAGACTGAAGTTGGTCCTTGCTTCTCTCTCTGGCCTGTCAACTTATTTTGAATTTAAAAAAGGCATTTCCTTTGAAGGTTCGGAAAGGCAGCCTTGGGTTTCTGGCCTTTAAATTCCACCTATGAAATTACTTTAAGGAAAATAAATAAATGGCAGAAATAATATTACACTCTCAAGCAGCACTTTGCTTTAAATAATCCTTATCCACAAAACAAAAACCCCAGCTATTGGTAATACCAAATAACTCAAAATATTACTAAATTACCACAGCACCCCTTCCCCAAAAATATCGTTATATAAATACACTTCTTTTTGTCGGGTGGAACCAAGGGAGGTTAGAAAAAATACCCCAACCACACCAGATGGCAACATCCATTTTATTCGAACACAAAACTGCTTAGCAGCATTTTAAAAAAACGTAGCTTGTAATTGGTGAAGAACGTGTTCAATTTCGCAGCAAAAACACAATCCTCTGAGAATAAGGCACGAAGTCCACGTTTCGGAAGTAATTCCTGTATCAAGTGCAGTGCTCTTCACTGTGTGTTAACTGTCAAAAAACGCCGAGCTTTTCACTCGGTTTATTTCCCCGGAAGAGGTTTTCTTAGTGGCTACACCAGTCATCACTCACAGCTGAACTCCAATCAAACAGCAGGGAAACCCCACAAAGTCAGGGGAACCCAACCGCGTCATGGATGAGGTTTCAACTAAGGCTTGCCCAATCAATTTCTTTATTTAGTCCGAGGGGGAACACAGTGTTCAATCGAAAGATCCAAGATTGCTCACAGCGTTGTAATATAGCTATCCGTTAATCACCTTGTTTCATAGATTAGTGTTGTATGATCTATCTATTCTTGAAAAGAAACAAAAGAAAAGTTGGGTAAATCTGGATAAGCAAGGTTGGACGGCTGTACAGCAACTTCGACGGGATACTTCAATAAACCATTAGAAAAGCAGATAAAGATGATGCAATAGTTTTACAATCTACTTCTGACTATTTACGAGTGTTGAGATCACATCTGTCGGATCTGGTGACATATAAACCTTTGGATATGGATCCTACTATGGAACTACAACGGGAGATAAAATCTTTGGTAGATATGGGAGCTGAGAAGGGGTGGATAACTGTGAGGGAGAAAAGATTCCTGACTGTGCTACATCCTAAGGTGCCTGTTATTTACATGGTTCCCAAGATCCACAAATCTCTGGCTTCTCCTCCGGGTAGACCAATTGTATCCTGCCGGGGGTCTGTGTTGGAACCGTTGTCGCAGTTTTGTGCCATCTTTTTACAAAAGGAGGCGGCTCTTGTTAAATCTTATGTGCGTGATTCTACTCATTTTATGCAACAGCTTTCAACCATAGTACCCCCTATCCATGATTTACTACTGGTAACCTTGGATGTTACGGCACTATATACAAATATAAATCAGGATGAGGCTATGTGTTTATTATATCAGCTTTTTACATATGCTCCCCCCCCCCCCCCGGCTCCCATGCCAATTTCTCCTTGATTTAATGGAATTAGTCCTGAGACGTAATTATTTTTTGTCGGAAGGTGTATTTTACCAATAAGTGTTTGGTATTGCCATGGGGGCATCGGCTGCACCATCTATAGCTACCCTCTACATGGGAGATTTTGAGGAACAACTGCTGTATACATCACACTACTTTAAGCACATTGTGTTCTGGAAGCGGTTTCTAGATGATGTATTCTTTTTATGGAGAGGGGGTCGTTTAATCCTGGAAGAATTCCTCCTGTGGCTTAATGACCGTAAATCGAATTTAACCTTCACTGCACATATTGCTGAATATCAAATTGAGTTTCTTGATATAACTATCATTAAGGAGGACGGGGGGTTTCGTACAACACTATTCCGCAAAAATGTTCAGCGGAACAGTTTGTTACATTATAACAGTTTTCACCCTGGGCCACTACGTAGGGGCTTGCCATTTGGACAATTCTTACGCCTCCGTCGCCTCTGCTCATCCTTGGGGGATTTTCGATATAATGCTAAGGAGTTGTGTTCCCGCTTAGCACAGTGCGGGTATCCATATAAAGTGATCCGTCTGGCATATCTGCGGGCTTTATATGTGCATCGTGATTGCTTGATGGATGAGACATTTGGAGGGGGGCGTTCGAATGATTCTTCAGAAGCTGTGGTGGGGGTATTGCCATATTCTACTTTGAGCCCTGATATTGTTCGATTGATGAGGAAACATTGGCATATTTTGGGATTATATCCCTGTTTTAATAAGCCTTTGCGTATAGCTTATACTCGTGGTGCAAACCTTAGGGGCATGGTGGTTCGGTCTACCCTTCCAGTTGATCGACCTTGTTCACCTCCTGTACAGAATGTAGGGCATATCTGTTGTGGTGGTTGTATTTATTGTGTTTCAACTCAACAAGGGAAGGAATGGATTCATCCAAAGACGGGACGGACTCTCTACCGAAAATGGAATACAGATTGTACATCATCCTTTGTGGTATATCTTCTACAATGCCCATGCCCTTTAGTATATGTTGGACGGACATCTCGAATTATGAGGATTCGGTTGGGGGAGCACGCTTCCCGAATCCGAAATCAAGTTTCCTCTGCTCCTATTGTGGATCATTGTTTGCAGCGCAATCATGAGTTCTCTCATTTGACTTGGACGATTATTGATCACGTCCCCCTGAATCCTCGGGGGGGGCGATCGGGTAGCTATATTACAACACTTCCGAAATGTGCATGTCGTGCCTTATTCTCAGAGGATTGTGTTTTTGCTGCAAAATTGAACACGTTCTTCACCAATTACAAGCTAAGTTTTTTTAAATGCTGCTAAGCAGTTTTGTGTTCGAATTAATTAATCCTTAGTCAGGAGTCAGGAAATTATTCCTAGGACCGATATTTCAAAGCATTCATGTAATCGGCAGTGGCACTGACCACATACGTTTTTTACTTTTTTAATCTGTGATGGCAATATAAACATCTAAAGTTATATATATATAGATAACTGACTAAATTTATCCATGGTTGAGGCATTCTGGGTTTGGCCAAAAAGTTAACTATCTTCACAGAAATATTCAGCTACTAAACAGCTAACTTCAAACAAACATTAAGAGATCTATTTCAGAACGGCACAAATATGATTGTCCCTGGTTGCCAAGACGCCCATGCCTATACCTGCTCCTAACCCATGAATAAGATGCAAAAAAGTGCTCATTTCATGGCTGCAATGCTTTCAGGGAGATGAACAAAATGCACTTTCATCGCCACAGTTAATATTTCCTGGTCAAAGAAACCTGCATGTAAATGCACACTCCAAACATATTACTGGCCTGCCACTGCATGTTGATTATCTGAAAGGCCAGGACGCGCAAGTCCCATAAAAGAGTCACCTTCTTTTTGCAATACCCCAGCCATACGTCCAAGTACCCATTCTGAGGCCGTGCAGTTTGGGGATATCCACATTTCTGAAATGGCCTACACCTCCGCATCTGCCCGGCCTTGCTTGCCCATGGGCCAAGGTAACACCAATTTTTAAAAAGGGTTCCAGGGGTGATCCGGGAAACTACAGACCGGTGAGCCTGACTTCAGTACCAGGAAAAATGGTAGAAACCATCATAAAGAATAACATTACTCAGCATGTAGATAGTCACAACCTAATGGGAGACAGCCAACATGGCTTTAGACAAGGAAGATCTTGTCTTACTAATCTGTTATGTTTTTTTGAAGGAGTGAATAAACAGGTGGACAAAGGTGAGTTGGCTGATACTGTGTATCTGGACTTTCAGAAAGCCTTTGACAAGGTCCCTCATCAGAGACTTTTGGCAAAACTAAAGAGTCATGGGATAGGAGGCAGTGTACTATTGTGGATAAGGAACTGGTTAAAAGATAGAAAGCAGAGGGTAGGGCTAAATGGCCAATTTTCCCAATGGAGAAAGGTGAATAGTGGTGTACCCCAGGGATCTGTGCTGGGTCCGCTGCTTTTTGACATATTCATAAATGACCTGGAAAGTGGAATAACGAGTGAGGTTATCAAATTTGCAGATGACACAAAACTATTTAAAATTGTTAAAACCCAAGTGGATTTTGAAAAATTGCAAGAGGATCTAGATAAATAGGAAGGCTGGGCATCACAATGGCAGATGAAATTTAATGTGGACAAGTGCAAGGTTATGCACCTAGGGAAGAACAACCCAAACTATGGTTATACGATGCAAGGTTCCACATTAGGAACCACCACCCAGGAAAAAGATTTAGGCGTCATTGTGGATACCATGTTAAAACCCTCGGCCCAGTGTGCAGCGGCGGCCAAGAGAGCAAATAGAATGCTAGGTATGATAAGGAAAGGAATGGAAAATAAAACAAAAGATATTATAATGCCTCTATATCGTTCCATGGTGAGACCGCACCTTGAATATTGTGTGCAATTCTGGTCGCCGTATCTTAAAAAGGATATAGCGATTTTAGAAAAGGTTCAGAGAAGAGCCACCAAAATGGTAAAGAGGATGGAAGGATACTCCTATGAAGAAAGGCTAAAAAGGTTAGGGCTCTTTAACCTGGAAAAGAGACGGCTGAGGGGAGATATGATAGAAGTCTATAAATTAATGAAAGGAGTGGAACGGGTAAACGTAGATCGATTGTTTACGTTATCAGAATATAGAAAGACTAGGGGACATGCAATGAAGCTACAGGGTAAACTATTTAAGACTAATAAAAGAAAATATTTTTTCACTCAACGTGTAATCACACTCTGGAATTTGTTACCGGAGGATGTAGTAAAGGCTGTTAGTGTAGCTGGGTTTAAAAAAGGTTTGGACAAGTTCCTGGAGGAAAGGTCCATAAACCATTATTAAGAAGTGACCGAAGATATCAATGCTTGACCCAGTACAAGCATTGTGGAACTTGTGTCTCTTGGGGAAACTGCTAGGTACATATGACCTAGATTGGCCACTGTTGGAAACAGAATACTGGGCTTGATGGACCTTGGTCTGACCCAGTATGGCATATCTTATGTTCTTATGTTCTTATGTCACTCCCCCAGATTCTGAGCATCCCAGATTCTTTGTAGATGTTCCTTCTAGAATTTCTCTTCACGTGATACCATAAAGTTAAATAGATATCATGGTGGACGTTTTCAAAGGAATTGACATGGTTTGCAGACCTGCAAGCCACGTAAATGCCGCTCAGTAGGATATTCAGCAGCACTAACACGGTTAGTTCCACTAAACATCCATGCCCCAGTGCTAACTGGTTAGTATCATGGCGTGCCTGAGTGATATTGAGCCGCAACCCGGTTACTGCCACATGGTGAAAGTCAGGTGTAGTGAAAGCTGATCCAACTTTTGCACAGATGCTAATCAGGCAGTGGTTGAATATTGTCGCTGCCCAGTTAGCTTAGCGCCAATCTGGATATTCAGTGTTGGGTCCTGGATATGGCCCCAGCATTGACTATCCAGGTTTAGAATTTTGTGTCAGCTGCGGCCGCTGAATATTGGGCCCATTATGCTTTTACTCTAATCATGGATTTTCAGTGGCTTCATCTAAAAGGATGGTTCTGCTGAACATACGAATAAGTTATCCATTTAATTTTATAACTGCTATTTGTGTGGTGTGGACTATCCAGATATGTGCCGGCTCTGCCTCAGTTCCTCCCATGGACCGCCCTGGCATCATCCGGAGAGTGCCGATGCATATCCCTTGTATGGGGACTTAGGGGCTTGTTTACAAAGCCGCGGTAGCGGTTTGCGATCGTAATCGGAGCCGCGGCCCCATTGATTTCAATGGGGCCGCGGCTGCGATCGCGATCGCGAACCACTACCGCGGCTTTGTAAACAAGCCCCTTAGTCAGTTAGCAGGTCCTGCTAACTAGACAAATCCTTTTCAATATCACCCCAAAGTTTGTTTAAATGGATAAATTTAACATTCTATGGTTTATGTGATCATTATGCCACTAAGTACTGCCCTCCTTATGGTTTGATGCCGGAATAATGAAAAATCAGTTCTAAGGAGTCAGTTGTTTGCACTGTCCTGGTTCCAGAACTTTTTGCAAGCAAACCTGTCTTTAGTTAGAAGGATGCTTTCTTTCCCCAATGAAAATGGAGCTTGGCCTACCAGAACAGTCACAGTGCCTTGGACTGGAGCATAAAACAGTACCATGGAGATCCTGCTTTGATTCCAGGGCTCAGATTTTGCTCCACCAGCAGCTGTCTCTGATGCTCTGTGGTGTTGGTGCTGAGCTCTAACCAGCCAGTCCCACTCCCTCTGATGTAGACTTCCTCTGTTCATGGGGCAGAACCGATTTGTCAGAGTACAGCATCAGCAGCAGGCTGCATCAGAGGTTTTGGGTAAGCACTGCGTTCCGGTTTTATTGTCATGTTTTCGCTTCAGGTCCCGGAGAGGGGTGGCAGCAGCGGGAATGGCCACCCTCCAAAGGTTGGTGCTCTAGACCAGCGTTTTTCAACCACTGTGCCGCGGCACACTAGTGTGCTGTGAGATATTGTCTGGTGTGCCGTGGGAAAAATTCCAATTTCATCTGTAACATGTGGCCTCGGCTCACAAATTAGGGTTGCCAACCGGCCGGTTTTCAGCCGGCCTGGCCGGTTTTTCCATGGCCAGGCCGGCTGCCAGCACAGTTGTAAAACCGGCCATTGAAAAGCCGGTTTTTTGCTCTGGCCGCAAGATCGGGAGCGGCCAGAGCAAAAAACCGGCTTTTGTGCCGAAGTCCACGGCGCGAACGCGATCACGATTCCCTATAGCAGTGCAGCCGCTGGTTCTGCTTTGTACAGAGCAGCAGCTGCACTACACTTACATTGAAAACTAAAGAGAAACTGTGTCAGGAGCCCTCCGATCATGCAGAGCCCGAGGAAGTGATGTCATGGGGGCGGGCTCCTCACAGGCTGTCTTTCCTTTTCAAATTAACTTTAGCTGCAATAAAGTTAATTTGAAAAGGAAAGACAGCCTGTGAGGAGCCCGCCCCATGACATCACTTCCTCGGGCTCTGCGATGACCGGAGGGCTCCTGACACAGTTTCTCTTTACTTTTCAATGTAAGTGTAGTGCAGCCGCTGCTCTGTACAAAGCAGAAGCAGCGGCTTGGGCAGAGGGGGGTGTGTGTGTGTGTGAGTGAACCAGCAAGGGGGGGGGGAGTGTGAGTGAACCAGCAAGGGGGGGGAGTGTGAGTGAACCAGCAGTGGAGGGGGGGGGGTGGTGTGAGTGAACCAGCAAGGGGGGGGGGGGGATGGTGTGAGTGAACCAGCAGGGGAGGGGGGGTGAGTGAGTGACCCAGCAGGAGGGGTGAGTAAGTGACAGGGGGGTGGGTGAGTTAACCAGCAGTGGAGGGGGGGGTGTGTGAGTGAACCAGCAGGGGAGGGGGGTTGGTGTGAGTGTTTGATTCCTATTCAAGAGAATTACTTTATATATAGTCAATATAGGCACAGAGGTAAATTTTTTTAACATTTTCTAATGGTGGTGTGCCTCGTGATTTTTTTCATGAAAAAAGTGTGCCTTTGCACAAAAAAGGTTGAAAAACACTGCTCTAGACCACTGCCTACTTTGCTTAGTGACAGTGACGGCCCTGGTTGCTAGAGATACTGCAGAGACAGCTTTCGCAGCCATTCCTAGGGAGAGTATTCCAGCTCTAGGAATGTGCGGTCATCTTAAATGACATAGAAACAATGAAATGTGTTATTTCATTTTGGGCTCCTTTTACTGGCACTTAGCTCGGGCTATCTGCTGCATGTTCCCTTTTTATTCCTTTGACCTGTGTAGCAGATAGCTCGAGCTACGTGTTAGGAAAAGGAGCTCTTTGTGTCATTTTCACACAGGAAAAGAACAAATTTCATTGTGTTTTGTTTTTCTTTTCTTTTCATTTTAGGAGGTTAGTTACTAAGCTGTGGTAAAATATCACATTTTACTATAACCTAATTTACCTCAGATGTCACTAGTCTGTAGTAGCTCTTTACTTCAGGTTAGTAACTCCGATGGTATATGAAAAATGCAACTTTCTTTCAATCTCATAAGCTGTGGCCTCCTCAATGTGTGGTGCAATGCTTCCAGGCAGCATCTTAATGAGACCAGAGTTGAAAAAATCCCACATGGACCCTCTCTCCCTCCAGCCAAGACTTCTACTGCTCAAAGACCCCTCAGAATTCAAGACAAAATTTTCCACCCCCATAAGACACCCCTGGACCCTACCAGGGCTTTCCCTGATGTTTAGCAGCTGGGGCTGTGCACACTTACTTGGTATCTTGACCCCTAGTGGTAGAACCACAAGACTATGGTTAAGAGTCAACCAGCACTATTTTGAACCCAGAACCTGATGGAGGCGGGAGTGACAGGAGATTGCTTCTACCCCACCTGCTAGACACGAGGGAAAACCCATGGTAGGTTCTAGGCAGGGAGTGTCTTGCCTTTAGGTCTGTGGGGTGCCTTCAGGCATTGGAAGGGAAGAGGGGTCTGTATAGCACATTTTCAACTCTTGCCCTTTTAAGATGGCATGCAGTGGCATCTTCCACATGTTAGTGACGCAACGATCCTGGGAGGAAAAAATATCGTTTCAAAGCTGATTTTATTTTTCCACCAATAACACAGCTTGTGAAGTTCACTGCAAGCTCCATTATTCAATTTATACATTAATGAGGTACTTTTCATACATTTGCATCTCATTATGTAACATGCATTACTATAATGTAGAGACTACTTGGATTGCTGCACTAAGAGCAGTTGCATCATGCAGTGTCCCTACTAATTACTGCTAGAGGCAGAAAGAAAAGACCAAACCTCTCCAGAACAGGGGAGATTCTGTCTGCCAGTCATTTCAGGATGAGAAGGAAAAGCCCACTGACTGTAAAAACCTCACCCTGTCTTTGGCCTCTAACCATTGCACAATGTACCATTAGTTGGTGACTGCCCTCAAGGCAAGACGACTCTAGCACCCAGTCAGAGCTACTCACCACAGCTTAAAGAGTAACTGTACCATCCACTGTGACCATAAGAAGAATGAAAGAAGTATGGAGCCAGTGTCAAAGGAGCGGGGGTGCTCAGCCTGAAGAAAGGTCTCTCCAGAATTTAGCAGTCAAGGATAGATAGGAGCAGAGCAGGGAAGACTGCAGTTCCCAGCAGCACCCCAACTAAAGATGAGAAGGACACAACATAAGAGAAACTAACCACAAAGGTATCCAAGGGCTGGGGAACTGTGGGATAGGAGCCCTACACCCAAGAACTTGGGGGTAGAAAGAAATACACTAGAAGTACTCAAAGAGACTGGTCAAAGTATTTCAGTGGGGCTTGACAAAAATACAAGATAAAAGTAAGATGCATAAAAGCTGGAAGGAATACGGTAAAAATATTATCTCAGTCATCACAAGATGAGTTAACTGTTTGTAATATATTTCTTTTTTATTGATTTTACAAAGTGTTTAAGTTGTTTATCAGTGACCCTAATTTTAAGTAAACCCCTGGTTCAGAACACAAACATCTTGGCTGGACTCTAATTACTGAGAAAGCTGAATGTGAATGTGTCAAGTGTTAAAACCTTAATAACTGCTGCCAGTTGGTAACCCACCTCTTTACAAGTCCGAACTCTAATACTTTTAAATCCAGGTGCTCAGAGAAACTCTGGCTGATAGCTCCTTGGATTGCGGTACTCCCTTATCTACCTAGTAGTTTTACAATAGCCGCCTGAACCACACAAAAAGGGAGTTAAAAAATAACACATGAATTTTGCCATATGAAGACCCATTTTAGAAAAGATGTGGAGATCAGAATTGCAACATCGAGGTCACAAAGTTGACAATACGGGCAGGATTTAGAAAGCGATATGCTAAACATGGAACTCTTTCCAAAATACAAAAAAGAATGTACAGGATTGCACATGGCTATGCATCCACATACAATAGAACGAGCCGTTTTACAAACCTACAGATGTTGGGGGGGGGGGGAATAAACAGAAAAACACGCACCTACATTTGTGGCCTGGTATCTTGCAACTTACTTGTGCATGTGAGCCTACCCATGTAAATGCCAGCAGTTAACTACAGATGACACTATAATTTTTTTTATTTCAATATGGAGGGGGGAAAACCAATGTGAGACTGAGGAAGAGAACTTCCCTTAAACACCCTTTTAAAGGGATGGTTAAAACAAGTGCCTTTTGAAAACCTAAATATGGCAGGGAGCGGGTGCAAATCTCAACATTTTTGGTCATACCCCTATATTCCCAATAAGAAATGGGGATACATGTGTAGATTTGTGATCCATTTGGCCACCACCTAACCATACTCCAACATACTCCCTTGTAACTTTTACATAGCAAGAATATCCACATGTAAACTGAGCCTTTCTAAAATTGCCATGTTCAATGGATGCCTTTTCCACATGTTTGCCAGTATTTACACATGAAGACCTCTTCTAAACTAACCTCCTTAATGTGCATTAACCTTTCAAAAAGAGATAGAGCAGCTTTTAAATAGATAATAGGTGATAAACGAGTGTCGCCCAAGTGCATGGTTCAGAAAAATGTATCCTTGAAGGATACTATCAAAAGCAGAGAGGTTCCAATAAAAAGTAAAGTAGCCCAAATGCCCTTGAGTATGGAGCAGACAGAGCTTAAAGATTCCAAATTACCCATGCCTACCAATAGCCAGATTAATATGAATAAAATAGTCTCTAAAATGCTTGTATGCAAATGCTAGAAGTCTAAAAAATAAGATGGGAGAGTTAGAATATATAGCACTAAATGAGAGGTTAGATATGATAGGAATCTCAGAGACATGGTGGAAGGAGGACAACCAGTGGGACACTGTGATACCTGGGTACAAACTATATCATAATGATAGAGCTGATCAAATTGGTGGAGGGGCTCAACTCTATCTTAGAGAGGGCATTGAGCCACAAAGGGTTAAAGTTTTGCAGGAAACCAAATTTTCTGAAGAATCTCTATGGATTGAAATTCCATGTAAAAAGGGGAAGGCGATGGAAGTGGGGGTGTACTATCGACCACCTGGCCAGAATGAGCAAATGGATGATGAAATGCTCAAAGAAATCAGGGAAGCTAACAAAAGTAATAATAATGGGTGATTTCAATTACCCTGGTATTGACTGGGTCAGTGTCACGGCAGGACATGCTAGGGAGATAAAGTTCCTAGATGAAATAAATGACTGCTTCTTGGAGCAGCTGGTTCATGAACCGACCAGAGGGGAAGCCATTTTGGACCTAGTCCTTAGTGGAACACCAGATCTGGTGCAAGAGATAAGGGTGTTGGGGTCACTTGGCAATAGTGATCATAGCATGATCACATTTTATTTAATAAGTGGAGGAGGGATAGTAAGGAAATCCACAGTACTACCTTTTAACTTTCAAAAGGGAGATTATGATAAAATGAGGAAAATAGTTAAAAAAAACTAAAAGGAGCAGTTGCAAAGATTAAAGACTTACATCAAGCTTGGGTGTTGTTGAAATGCCATCTCTGATCAGTAGCCGCTGTAAAATCATCCCAGGACACCAAAGCGCTTTTGTTGATGTCCACAGATTCATCTCCATAATGTAAGCCTCTCTGTCTCAGCCTTTATCCTCACCTGAGAAGATTGAGGAGAACACTGCCTGCTCATTTATGTGCTTTACTCTCAATCCTAGTGCCATAAAATCACTTTTGATATATTCAGAAGGATACAACCTAGTAGGGTCATTTGTACCAACAGGGACAGCTCAAGGCAATCTGCTGCCTGAAGCAAAGGATGAGATGCCCCCCCACCCCCACACCTGTAGAGGGGGCGTGGATTTTTCAAAACTCCAGTCAGGGACTGAACCAAACCAAAAAGCTGATTAGATTATATGGAGGAAATGCAAGATGTTTGCACACCAAGGAACTAAAAGAGAGCGACAACCACAGCACAGCTTATAAAACTAAATTATAACTTATTTTTATTTTGTTATAAACTTGTGTTATGGTTATTGCTTTTTCAACATATATTTTACATCCACAGAACCCCCTTCAACAGTGGGTGCAGAGCAGAACCAGGACATTCACCCACAGAATATCTTTAAAAAAAATCTCATTCTGATCATCTCACTAGCAACAACAAACATTCTCCAGTACCAGGCATATTGTGAACTAATACAAAACCCTACAGCATAGGTGTCAAACTCTGGCCCGCGGGCCAAATTTGGCCCGTAGTGTAATTATATTTGGCCCGCGAGGCTATACCAAATGACTACTAGAGCTAGCCCGCCGGTATTATACAGCGCATTCATTCATCGCTAATACTACAAATCCCATAATGCCTTGCTGTTTTGGCGCGTCAATCAGGACAGGTCCCAGAAACGCCCTCTCCTGTGTGACAGAAGTCATAGCGATCTCAAACTACAACTGTCACTGTGGAACCCCTTCCCAAAAATGGCAAAAAGAAAGGCAGACAACAGGAACTTTCTGGACAGGTGGGAGACAGAATATTTGTTTACATATGTAAAAGACAGACCTGTTTGTCTGATTTGTGGAGTCAACGTGGCTATAACTAAGGAGTATAACATTCGACGACACTATGAAACAAAACACCATGACAAGTACAAGGACCTGGACATGACTCAAAGGAGCCAGAAAGTGGAGGAGGTGAAAAGAAGTTTGGTTTCACAACAGAATATGTTCAAAAAAGCCACATCACAAAGTGAGGCTGCTGTAAAGGCTAGTTATATTGTGGCAGCAGAGATCGCAAAATCAGCCCGGCCCTTTAATGAGGGAGAGTTTGTGAAAAAGTGCATGTTGAAAGTTTGTGACATCGTGTGCCCAGAGAAAAAGCAAGCCTTTTCAAACGTGAGCCTGAGCAGAAACACAGTAGCTGATCGCACATGTGATCTTGCCACCAATCTGTATGACCAGCTTTTGGAAAAGGGGAAAAGATTTCGTTGCATTCTCCCTTGCTGTGGATGAGAGCAGCGACGCATCTGATACTGCTCAGCTGTCAGTCTTCATCCGTGGAGTGGACTCAAATATGTGTGTTACGGAGGAGCTATTGGGATTCAAATCAATGCATGGCACAACCACAGGAAAGGAAATTTTTGAGGAGGTTTCCAAATGCGTAACTGAAATAAAGCTGCCGTGGGATAAACTCGTGGGATTAACGACAGATGGTGCGCCAGCGATGTGCGGTAAAACAAGTGGACTGGTGGGCAGGGTCCGGGAGAAGATGCAGGAAGAGAACTGTGCAGGTGAACTAACTGTTTATCACTGCATCATACATCAGGAATCATTGTGTGGCAAAGCCCTAAAGATGGAACATGTTATGACCACAGTAACACAAGTAGTTAACTTTATAAGAGCCAAAGGTCTGAATCACCGCCAGTTTAAGTATTTTCTGGAGGAGTGTGGTTCGGAATACGCAGACGTGCCGTATCACACAGAGATGAGATGGTTAAGCCGAGGAAAAGTACTGAATAGATGTTTTGAGCTGCATGAGGAAATATGTCAGTTTCTGGAAAGCAAAGGGAAGGACACAGCAGAGCTTCGGGAGAAAAAGTTTCTGTGTGAGCTGGCCTTTCTGTGTGACATCTCGAGCCATCTCGATGCGCTGAACCTGCAGCTTCAGGGGCGGGGGCGCATCATCACAGACATGTACGCTGCAGTGAGGGCTTTTAAAACTAAACTGTGCCTGTGGGAGAATCAGATGCTGCAAGGAAACCTTGGCCATTTTCCCTGCTGCCAAACCATGAAAACGCAGTTCTTTACCAACTTGTTCCCATGCGCACAGTTTGCTGAAAAACTCAGTGTACTCGGCGCTGAGTTTAGCCGGCGATTTGCCGACTTTGATGTCCAGAAATGTAGGTTTGAACTGCTCAGTAATCCCTTTGCAGTTAATGTGGAAAACGCACCAACCAACCTCCAAATGGAGCTAATTGAACTCCAGTGTAATGACACGCTGAAGTCAAAGTATGATGCTGTGGGCGCCACCCAGTTTCCACAGTTCATCCCTGACACAATGCCTCAGCTCCGCACCCAAGCTGCTCAGATGCTCTCCATGTTTGGCAGCACTTATCTATGTGAGCAACTTTTCTCCTCGATGAAGATGACCAAAACATCTCACAGGAGACGTCTGACTGATGAACACCTTCGCTCGATACTGAGGATTTCCTCAGCTCAAAGCCTGAGCCCAGACATTGATGAACTATCATCCAAGAAGAGATGCCAGGTATCTGGCTTGGGCACATCAGATTAGATCAGTGTGCAGCAAACTGAGCAATAATTAACGTTTTCTTTATGCACTATTTCTTGCTACTCCAAGACATGGGCTTGAATGGTTGATTAATTTTATTATTGTTATTTTATTTTAAAAATTATTATTTATTATTATTTAAATCTTATTTAATAAATGAATGTCATTGATGTTTTTTTTTATTTGAAATTGGTTTTTGCATATCTGAACTATTAAGTTATAAATTGTATAGTAATAAGTGTTGCTTCATATTCAATGTTAAAGCAAATCTTGTTTGGGTCCATATTAAAAGGTTCATTTGTTCAATGCTGGCCCGCGACTTTGTTCAAGTTTTACATTTTGGCCCACTGTGTATTTGAGTTTGACACCCCTGCCCTACAACAAAGTCACTGAGTATCTATAGAGCAAATCTACCATACCATACCATATCAGCATCAACTTCCAAAACTCACATAAGGAGCCCACTAAAAAAAGCGTCACTGTAAATACTACAGTGGGCCCTGGAACATCCATACAGCTATTTGAAAAGCTGAACAAGTCAAATTATTACAGTACAGTATAGATCTTTATGTACAAACTCCATGTTAACAGAACACCCGGGCTCAGTCACACACTCAGAACACAGATCCTCACCAAGTACAGAATAAGTAACCACAATCTAAAGTAAAAATAAAAATATGTAGACAAAATTTAAACTGAATCCCCAAGAAGCCAGACTCCTCAAGCAGTGCAACATCAGATAAATAGGCAGTTCCCCCATACAGTATAAAATATAAAGATAACACAAAGTCCAATCACTAAAATGAAATAAAATTATTTTTTCTACCTTTGTTGTCTGACCATTTTATTCTCTGATCATGCTGGTCCCGATCTGAGGCTTCTGCTTTCTTGTCTTTTCTTAGCTCTCTTTCTGTGGTCTATGTTCCATCTGCCATTTCTTATCTCTTCTTTTGTTTTCTTCACTTCTTTCCATCAGCCTATTTCCAGTCCCAGTAACCCTTCCCAGTATCAGCCCCTTTTCAGTCCTCCCTCCCAGTACCTTCCAACTTGCATTCCCATGACTGTCACTGGTGTCCATTCCCTTCCAGTCCCCCTCCTTCCCCACTGTCCAGTCCCTTCTAGTCCAAATATCATGGAAGCCCCTCTCAACAGGGAAACACAAAGAGCAAAAGACGTTTGATGATCGAAGATGACTTTATTATGAAGAACCCAACGCGTTTCGGCAAACCGCCTTCCTCAGGGGGCATACAGCTTAACAACAAGATAAAAATAATTAAAAACAACATGACAAAAATATGTGTAAAAAACATGTAGAACAACATTCATTTATGTCAAACATATGGAATTGAAATGCTCATAATGAAAAACAAATATATTGAAATGAAATAAAATAAGTAAATTTAAAAAAGTAAATAAAAAACATAAAGCAGGGCAGCAGGAAACATTATAAGTAACAACTCATATTGAATTGAAAAAAGTAATGAATAAAATTATGTAAAGTAGATACGAATACTGAATGGAAAAAAGTAATGAATAGAATTATGTAAAATGGATACTCACAAGTGTCATCTGTATAGTTGAACACGTATAAAGCGTTGTATAAGATATGTGTTATGGTACTTAAGAAACAAATGATACATTAAGAACAAGGATATAAATGGCTGGCATAAAAATAAATGTTTAAGAATGCCAAACAGTGATGAATAAAGTGAAACAATAAATGTACAATATTGTAACAGATGTGTATGTTTGTACACAAATGCATATGTATTATAACCTGAGGGCAAAGGGAAGGGAAAGGATAAGGGGGGGAGGGAGGAGAGGAAAGGGAGGGGAAGGAGGGAAGGGGAAGGGAAAGGAGAAGGACAAAGGAGGGGGGAGGGGGGGAAGAGGGGGAGAAGGGAGGAGATGGGGAGGGGGAGAGGGGGAAGGAGGGGGAGAGGGGGAGGGGAGGGGGGAAGAGGGGATCCCCCATCAGCCCATTTGTACCCCTAGACCCCAGTTTTCTTCCAAAGCCAGCAGCTCTATCCTCCCCTCCCCACCATCAGCCCATTCCCAGTCAAAGCCCCCCAATCAGCTCACTTCCAGTGCTAGTCCCCCCTCAACCCCATTCCCAGTACTAGCCTCCCCTAATCAGCCCATTTCCAGTCCTTAGTCCCCGCCTATGGAACTCGCTCCCCCCAGTCCTCCGCCTAGAGCCTTCATTTAAAACCTTCAAAGCAAACCTAAAAACTCACCTCTTCTGTCTAGCTTTTGGCCTCTCTCCTCCTCCATGTCCTCTTTCACCACCCCCACGATGATGTTCCCTGAATTTTCTTCTATAATCTAGCTGTAATCCTTACTCCTCTCTCTCCTTTCCTGTAGAATTATGGCATTTCTTTCCTAATTTTTCTTCAGCAACCCTTAATTGTATTTTGTAAACCGCTCAGACGCTGTTGTGATGGGCGGTCAATTAAGCACCTCAATAAACAATAGATTTAGCAATCTCTCCAATGTCTTAGCAATGTCTTGGATTTTGACATCCTGCAGACAGAATAGTTCCTGGGACATCATGTCTGGTCAGCAGATAGATATGTTTCTATTCTTCAGAAGAGAGTTACTAACCACCAACACTTTGGGGTTTACAAATTAGATAAAGCATAAGAAATGCCATACTGGGTCAGACCAAGGTCCATCAAGCCCAGTATCCTGTTTCCAACAGTGGCCAATCCAGGTCACAACTACCTGGCAGGTTTCAAAAAAGACACACAGGTTCCACAATGCTTGTCCTGGGGTAAGCAGTGGATTTCCTGGATCCTCTTTAATAATGGTTTATGGACCTTTCCTCCAGGAACTTGTCCATACCTGAGCACCCTAGGGATGGACCCTAAAGTTACTGCTTGGGTTAGAAATTGATTGGCTGGGAGGCAACAAAGAGTACAGGTAAATGGAGCTAACTCTGAGGAGAAGGAAGTTACCAGTGGTGTGCCCCAGGGATCTGTCCTTGGTCTGATTCTTTTTAACATCCTTGTTAGTGATATAAAGAAAGGGCTGTCGGGTAAGGTTTGCCTCTTTGCAGATGATACCAAAATCTGCAATAGAGTGGACACCCAGGAAGGTGTAGATAATATGAGGAGGCATCTAGCTAAGCTTGAAGAATGGTCTAGAATTTGGCAGCTGGGATTTAATGTTAAAAAATGTAAGGTCATGCATTTGGGCTGCAGCAATCCAAGGGAGCAATATAGTATAGGGGGTGAAGTACTTTTGTCCACTAAAGAAGAGCAGGACCTAGACGTGGTTGTGTCTGATGATCTTAAAGTAGCTAAACAGGTAGAAAAGGCAACAGCAAAAGCTAGAAGGATACTTGGGTACATACAGAGAGGAATGGCTAGCAGAAAAAAGGAGGTGATAATGCCTCTGTATAAGTCTTTGGTGCGATCTCATTTGAAGTATAGTGTGCAATTCTGGAGACCGCAACTTGAAAAGGATGTGAACAGGATGGAGTCCGTGCAGAGGGTGGCTACTAAAATGATTAGTGGTCTTCATTATAAAGCATATGAGGACAGACTTAAGGATCTTAATATGTACACCTTAGGTAAAGGCGGGATATAGGTGATATGATTGAGATGTTTAAATACCTCCATGGCATAAATGTTCAGGGAGAGAGCCTCTTTCAATTGAAAGCAAGTTCTGCTATGAGGGGACATGGGATGAGGGTGAAGGGAAATAGATTCAGGAGTGATATGCAGAAATATTTCTTTACAGAAAGAGTATTGGATCCATGAAATTGTCTCCCAGTGGAGATGGTAGAGATGAGGACAGTAACTGAATTCAAAAAAGCATGGGACAAACACAGAGGATCTCTAAAGGTAAAAAGGGGACTGTTGTAGCTGTTGATATGGAAGGACAGACTAGATAGGCCATCTGGTCTTTTTATGTCGTCATATTTCTATGTTTTCTAAACCCAGCTACACTAACAGCTCTTACTACATGGGTTACATTGTAGCTTCCAATTCCTCCTCATACTGGGATGGTTTTTCCTCTTCCACTTAAAGGGCTGCATACTGATTCTTTGGCTCAAATGAAGGTGGAGTTGGGTATTTGCGATGGCGTACCAAGGGTGGGGTGGGTAGGCGGGTGCTGACTGGAGAGGAGGGTGCACCCTCACCTGACCCATGAAGGCAGCATAGCAAACTTACCAAAAAGCTGGCTTGCCACGGTGCCTCAGCTCCATGGTCTGGCCGCTCTTCTCTCCCGGCTGAAGTATTGTGAATTGTGAGACTTCAGCTGGGAGAGAAGAGTGTCAGGGCCATGGAGTGCGAGGTACCACGGCAAGCCGGATTTTTGGTAAGTTTGCTGCGCTGCCTCTGTGGGCTTGGCTGGAAGGTTGCATGGGTGGGGCACCTGCCCTGGGTGCCAAGGAGGCTGGGGACACCACTGGGTATTTGGTAACTAAAGATAGAAGAATACAGAAGCTTGGTCATATTCAGACATTTCATGCGGCCAAAAATCGGTCTTCAATTTGGCCTTTATCTGTTGAGAATTGGTCAGTCTGATTTGCCTCCCACTCTATGCAGAGAATTCTTTTAATGTCTTCCACTCTTTGAAAGAGCAGAACCTTGAACCCTTCCAAATAAATTGCTTATACTTTTCAGGGAGCACACCCACTCAAGGAGCAGTTGGCCTCCATTTTCCAATAAACAGTTATAAACTACTTTACTGAATGATCAGTCTCTGGCCAAGAATAAATCTGTTAAAGGGATTAATTACTTGGGTGTAGACCAGTTTGCAGCTGCAAGTATACCAGATGACAAGTTAGCCATTTCTAAGAAGAAAGAAAAAAAAATTTTTTCTTTAAGTAATAGCCTCTAAAACTGCCATTCAAAGCTTTTTGTGCTCTGACTCAGCTGTTAACACAGAGGATTGAACTGCAGTCCTTGAGAGCGATATCCTGCATTCTTTCCTAAAAGCCATTAGTATGGTAAACCATTAGCATGTCCCTAATGGGATTTTTTTTTATACATATATATTTTTATTCCACTCACTCCCTCTAACCTAACTTTAAGTTTTGTCTGAGCTAACGATACACAGGTTTGATAACTATGACTACTATGTTAGAAAGATCAGGCCTACTGTGGTTTTCCAATCCGTGGTGTTATAACACCTCCTTTTAGTGCTTTAAACTTTTAATGTCTTCCAACTGTAGCCAGTAATTGTTTATTTAAGGCCTGACTGTCACCCACTTGCATTATCCATGCTGATACACATCTGCTGCATTTTTTTTTAGATCTTGTATACAAGGTATTTTATAAAACAACCTGGTATTTGCTTTGATAAGTGTAATAAATTAACCTGAGGTTTAATGATAATTGACTGTGTGTAACACTGAATAGTAAAGAGATTCAAACTATGAAAGAGAAAATAGAGGAATAGAAACAAAGATGAGAGAAAAAGATAGAGAAAGAAGGACATAAACATTAAACTGGGGTTAAAAGAATGATTTTATGAAGGTCTGATGCTAAATGATGGCATAGCTAATATTTATAGGTCATAGCACATGGTTGTATAGTATAATGGTTAATAAATGTCTGAAGAGAATGAAGAGGGAAATTTAAACAAAAATCGGGACATATGTAGAAATTCAATCATGGCAGAAGGGAAGAGAAAGATCATGAAATATTTTATGGTACATTTTAGATAGTACATGGAGATCAGAATGAAGACGTCAAGGTTGGGGTGTACTCAGTGCCGATGCGAATTTAGAAATGACTCTGCGAAACATGATGTTGTTTCTAAAATACATAAAACGAAGAGCTGGAATGCACATGGCTTTATATCCCCATGCATCGGAAGGGGCCATTTTACAAATTTACATATGGGAAACATCAATGGAGAAACCTGACAAGCTACCGATGTGTCAGTGCTTTATAACTTTGTTGCACAAATGTCAGCACTTACGAGTGCACGTGAGACATTTTGCAAGTTTAAATATGTAAATGCTGCTACTTAACTACAGAGGATACTATACTTAACTCATTTCAGTTTATAAAGGGAAATAAATTTGGGGGCATTAAGGAGGACAACCCCTCTTAATCCCTCCTGTAAACTGCTGGCCATAACGTGTGCTTTTTCAAAAACTATGAGCAGGAATAAATTCCGACATGAAGTTTTTTGGGTTTACACCTACACTTCCTATATGAAATAGGGAATATATGTGTAGATTTTTGTCCTGTCCATGCCACACCAGACCATGTTCCTGACACGACCCCTCAAAACGTCCACATACTAAGGGCATCCATGTGTCTACAGATGGATATGCATGCTTATACACATGTAAATAGCGAATGTGGATCCTAAAATAAGTCCCTTTATCTATTCAGAGCAGTATATAAATGTTCATTCTAGTCACAAGATAGCCGTTCAAATGTACGCTGAGAGCATACTGTATCTAATGTACCTGCATGCAACATTAATAGACCTTATCTCCAGGCTTCCCAAATCTGTCGTGGGGCTTCCACAACCAGTTGGCTTTTCAGGATGCATGAGATAAATTTACATAAATTGTAATCCTGGTATGTGCAAAGTTGTCTTACTCATATTCATTGTTGTTTATCCTGAAAACTTGAGTGGGGGGACGACTCACCAGGAAACGTTTGGAACATGGCCGTCCATGGGCATATGCAGACATGTTACCTGAACATGGCCCTGCTCACAAACAGGCTCCGAACCTGGCCAGATGGGAGGGCAGGAAGTGACAAAGAGGCTGCAAGGCAGTGGTTCAAAAATAGAAAAGCCATGATTGCAATGGCGATCGCAGCAAGGGGAGCCAGGATTGGTGCCGGCCTGTGCAGCTTTGGCAAGATGACAAGGGCAGGCAGGTTTTTTTTAAAAAACTGAATCATCACAGCTGGTAACGAGAGTTGCAATCTCCGGGGCAGCTGCAGGCTCTGATCACTGGGACAGCAGAGGGCCGTAGTGTTGACAACCTTTTGAAAGAGAAAAACCTGTGGAAAGCCATGCTCTGCCCATGCCCACCCCTGCCCTGCCTTTGCTCCACTCCCTGTCCCACCCCACCCACCCTTGCCCCACCGCGTCCCACCACCTGCCCCCAAAAAAACAATTGCAGAGAAGGCAATGTGCAAAGTGAGCAAGCAAGATTGCTACACATTCTTAAACAGAAATTCCACACTAAAAGAATACCCAGCATTGGTTGTACACACACACACACACACACACACACAATATAGCTAGGCCTTCATCATTAAATGAGCACAAAATGAAAAGAGAAATATATATACAAAAATTAAACTAAAACCTCAGAAAGCCAGATGCTGCATGTAGTGCAACACAAGAGAAACAGAAATGCATTTCTCCTTTACGGCACAAAATAAAAGACAGCAGATGTCAGGATTGGCCTTAGGAGGGACACAACCTGGCAATTGCCTGGACCCACAAGCTAGAGAGGGCCTCAGATCTGTCTGAGATTGAAAAAGACACAGTTTGCTAGTGGGCTTTAGGCAATGAAATGTGTGCCTTTGAGTCAATGCCCACTCCTGGCAACCCATCACCCCGTAGGTTTTCTTGGCAATGAGACCAGAAGTAGATTACCAGGCTTTTCTTCTGAGGCAATGGAGGGTTAAGTGACTTGCCCAAGGCTACAAAGAGTGCTAGTGGGAACTGAACTCTGGTTTCTAGGGCACCAAGTCAGTGCTCTAACCACTAGGCTACTCCTTTAGTTCCAGTCTCTCCCAGCATCAGCTCCCATCCAGTCCCAATGCCTACCAGCATGCGCTCCCTTCTAGTCCCAGTCCCTCCCAGCATCATCACTTCTAGTTCCAACCCCCCTCCCTTCAGCATCAGTCCTCCTCCGCTACCATCTCCCTTCCAGTCCCCCCACCCTCCACATCAACCCATTTCCAGTCGTATTCCAGTGCTAATGTAACCCAAGGTGTAAAAAAAAAAATTAAACAAGTATTTGCTGGGTTTCTGTGGCATCAGCAGAAGAGGCAAAACAGGCAGCATCTGGACCAGCCTGGAGAGCCGCGGCAGAAAAGCTGCTGTTTGTTTGTTTGTTTGTTTGTTTTAAAGAAAATGCAGCCACTTTTTTTCACAGTTGTTGAGGAAGGGCAGCAGGACAGCTTTGGGCTGCGATCGGAGCTGTCAGCGGACGTGGTGGGCCAGACTCAGCCCTGGGCAGCGGTGGCAGAATTTCAAAAGAAAAGTGAAGCCGCATGATGGTGGCTGAGTGGAACTGCAGGGCTGGACTCAGGCAGCATATTTATTTATTTGCTTTTATATACCGCATTCTTTAAAATCAGTAAGGTTTACATATAACATGAAACAGTTGAAACAATTTACATATGGGGTCATGTAAGCGTTGGGGAGAGCAATGATCACTCTGGCTGCTCCCATTTAAAGCCTGCAGTGCTTGTGACTACTCTATAGTGCTGGACTACTATGAGGATTGTGGACAGCGCCTGAGAGTAGCCACAAGCACCGCAGGCCTTAAATGGGAGCAGCCACAGTGATCGTGGCTGTCCCCCATTGCCTGCATGATCCCATATGCTGCCTGAGCCCCAGCCCTGTGGCTTCATTTTTCTTTTTAAATTCTGCCGCTGCTGCCCAGGGCCGACTTGGGCCTACCTTGGCCACTGACAGCCCCGATCGCAGCCCGAAGCTGTCCTGCTGCATGCGTACGGCCGGCCCTGGCAGGGCTGTGCTAGGGTTACTGGTGCTCCCCTGCAACCTATAAATCAGTGCCCCCTCCCTCATTATTATTAATGTGGGCTACACCCCACCCTACTTTTTCCCAAAACCCCTTTGTGAGCTCTTTTCATGTGATGCTAGTATTTCTCCTTCAAATCCAATGTTGTAAGAAAATTGAAGTGAAAGGGTAAATGTATAGCCAGAATAAAAATAACTACTTAGAGGTAAATACTTAGCATCGTTCAAACAGGGTGTGATAGTCCCAAAAAAATCTGATTCTGGTCATTTCACTAACAACATAAACATTCTCCAGTACCAGGCATATAGGTGAACTAATATAAAACTCTACAAAAGTCACCGAAGATCGACAATGCCAAATCCACCATACTATACCAGCAAAAACTTCCAAAACTCATACAAGGAGCCTACCCAGAAAACAGCAGCACTATAAATAGTGCAGGGGCCCCTAGAACATCCATACAACTATTTGAAAAGCTTATCAAGTCAAATTACTACAGTACAGTACAGATCCCTGTGTACATGTTAGCAAAATGCCTGCCCTCAGTCACACACTCAGAACACAGACCCTCACCAAGTACAGAATAAGTGATTACAACCTAACGTAAAAATAAAATTATGTAGACAAAAATTAAACTGAAACCCCAAGAAGCCAGACTCTACATGAAGTGCAACAGCAGAAAAATAAGAGATGCAGTTCTCCATACTGTGTAAAATCTAAAGATAGTGCAAAGTCCAATCGCTAAACTGAAAATAAAACTATTTTTTCTGCCTTTGTTGTCTGACCATTTTATTCTCTGATCATGCTTGTTCCGATCTGAGCCTTCTGCTTTCCTGTCTTCTTTTCGCTCTCTTTCTATGGTCTACAGGCCATCTGCCATTTCTTGTCTCTTCTTTTGTTTTCTTCACTTCCTTCCATCAGTCTATTTCCAATCCCAGTAACCCTCTCCAGTATCAGCCCCCTTTCCAGTCCTCCCCTCCCAGTACCTTCCAATGTCAACCGTCTTGCATTTCCAGGACTGCCACTGGTGTCCATTCCCTTCCAGTCCCCCTCCTGCCCAACTGTCCAGCCTCTTCTAGTCCAAATACTATCCCAGGTATTAGCTCACTTCCAGTCCCAGTGCCACACCCCTCCCCCCCCCCAGCATCAGCTCCCTGCCAGTCACCCTACCCTCTGTCCATCCCCCTACCAGTGCCATCCCCTTTCCAGTCCCAGTGCCCCCTCCTTTCCAACTCCCCATTACCCAGTCACCTACCAGTCCCATCCCCAAGTGTCAGCTCCCTTCCATCTCCATCCTCCCTGCCCTAGTGTCATCACCATTCCAGTCACCCTCCAGTACCATCCCCAGCTATCAGCTACCTTCCAGCTCCCTCCTTCCCCTGTGTCAGCTCCCTTCCAGACCCCTCCTTCCCCCCCCCCCTCCATGTCAGCTCCCTTCCGGCTCCCCCTTCTCCCTGTGTCAGCTCCTTTCCAGACACCTCCTTCCCTTAGCAGCCACAGCTCTTGTGTCTTACAGAGCCACGGCTGCGATAGCGATAATAATTTTTTTAAAAAGCAAAACCGATATGGAGACTTCTGACCTCTGTTATGGAATGCCTGCTGCTGCATCCCGCTCCCTCTAACGTAACTTCCTTTTGAGGGCAGGACGCAGCAGTGGGGGTTCCATAACAGAGGCCAGAAGGCTCTGCAATAGTTTTGCTTTTCTTTGAAATTATCTTTATTGCAGCCATGGCTCTATAAGTTGCAGGAGACGTGGCTGGATTGGAAGAGAGGGTGAGGCTGCAGGGGGGGGGGGGACAAGGAGGGAGATGAAAAGTCACTTTTCTGATCTGGCTGCTCCCGGTCCCATGACCAGAGCAAAAAAAACAACTTTTCAATGGCTGGTTTTAGCTCTCTGACGCTGCCAGCCTGGTCATAAAAAAACCGGCCAGGTGCACTGAATATCGACTGGTTGGCAACCCTAGAGGGCCGTGATCACAGATGCAGCTGCAGGCCTTGATTGCGGGCATTGATGGAGGGCCCAGAGGAAGGAGAAAGCATGGAAAAGCAGCCTCAGGCAGCAGCAGAGGTGGTGATCGGGGCTTGGGTCCTGCTCCGGAGCCTCACTAAAGTTGCCAGAGCAGGCCTGATGCCTGCGAGGAGGCCTACAATGTGTGCTGGGAGGTGGAGCTGGCCTTAAAGAGCCAGAGGCACCACTGTGGCCAGGGCTGGAATAGCTTGGTCGTGGAGTGGATGGCCCTGGGACAGGAGCTGGAGCGTGGCTACAGAGCGCCTCAGGGGCCCAGGCCTCCTCAGTTTTGGCTGCAGCCTCCCAAAAGATCCTTAGGCCAGACTTTAAATTAAAAGTTCTACAGATTGCGCAGACACACTGGCCTTGCCTGTACACATGCAGTAGCTCTAGCTGCTGGACTGTACTGTGCTGTGCTCATCTCATCACTGGGAAACTGAAGACTACTTCTTTTTTTGCCACACGGCTGCTCCTTGGATGCAGTGCATTATTGCAGAGAATGTGAGTGCCGTGGCCCGGTGATATTCTCCGACTTGTTGGAACCCCCCACCCTTTGCCGAAGCCAACATGTGAGGCCAAGCTAGCTGTGAGTTACAGACGTTGCTTGCTCACTGCTGCTGGCCCTGCTGTGGAGAGAGGCTGAAAAATGTGATGCTTCACTTTTAAAACTTCCCCACTACGATTGTGGTGGGGAAGATTTAAAAATGAAGAGTTGCATTTGTCAGTCTCTCTCCACAACAGAGTCGGCAGCAGTGAGCAACCGACAGTTAACTATAACTAGGCCTCACGATGGGGAAATCTGCAGAAGGGAAAAATTCAAACATCATGTTTTGCCTTGCAAGCAACCACAATGGCCGGCACTGTGCTGAGAGATCCTAGGAGAGGAAGGGAGTCACAAGAGACTGAGGGAAGCGGAAATTGTTATGATGAGAGAGAGTGGAGGAGCAGGGAGGAAGGAATTATAATGAAAGAGAGAGATTAGGGAAGTTGGAAGGGATATTATGAGAGAGAGAGAAATATCCAGGAAGCTGGGGCATTATGATGAGGGAGATTGTCTCATCATAATGTCCCTACTTCCCAAGAGAAATTGAGGAAGTGAGGCATTATGATGAGAGAGAAAGAGAAATTAAGGAAGTAGGGGCATTATGATGAGAAAGATGGGGGAACATTATGGAGGGAAATGAGGGTTGGGTTGCCAACTGGCTTCAGATGTGCCCAACAGGCTTGATCCAGTCCTGGGTTTACCCCAGGTCATGCAGGGACATGTAGTCTTGCTTTTCTTATGGAGTGCAATGGAGAAATCAGAACTACATGTCCCTGCATGCAATGGGGTAAACCTAGAACTGCATCAAGCCTGTCGGGTGCATCTGGAGCTAGTTGGCAAACCTAAGCAGGGGAGCATTATGATCTGAGAGATTGGGGAAGCAGGGGGGTCTTTATGATTTGTGTGTGCAAGAGAGAGAGATTGAGGGAAGCAGGGGGGGTCATTATGATATGTGTGTGCGAGAAAGAAAGCTTGAGGGAAGCAGGGGGGTCATTATGCTGTGTGTGTTTATTAGGGAGAGATTGGGAGGAACAGGAAGGTCATTATGACATGTGTGTGACAGATAGAGAGACTTCATTTTTGCTTCCCATATTATCTGGCCAAGGTGATATGGGAAGCAAACATGGAAGTTGCCTCAGGGCAGCTATCAAGGGTTGCTGGGGGTGGTGGCAATTGGAGAAGGAATGAGACCCCTGCCTTAAGAACATAAGAACATAAGATATGCCATACTGGGTCAGACCAAGGTCCATCAAGCCCAGTATCCTGTTTCCAACAGTGGCCAATCTAGGTCATACGTCTCTAGCAGTTTCCCCAAAAGACACAGGTTCCACAATGCTTGTACTGGGTCAAGCATTGATATCCTGGGTCCCTTCTTAATAATGGTTTATGGACCTTTCCTCCAGGAACTTATCCAAACCTTTTTAAACCCAGCTACACTAACAGCCTTTACTACATCCTCCGGTAACAAATTCCAGAGTTTGATTACACGTTGAGTGAAAAAATATTTTCTTTTATTAGTCTTAAATAGTTTACCCTGTAGCTTCATTGCATGTCCCCTAGTCTTTCTATATTCTGATAACGTTGGCACTATGCCTTCTGTTGGCACTATGCAGTGGCAGGTTGAGGGCCTGATTTCATTAAGTTTTCTTTTCCATAAAAAAACTGGGAAAACAATTTTAGTAAATTAGGAAATGTGATATGAAATGTGTCTTGGAGGGGGGAGGGGGAGTGGGAGGGGAAGGGAGGTTTGCACACTATGAGCTAAGTCTTTGCCGCTTGCAACTGGGGGTCTGGAGGAGAATGCACCGGTCAAGTAGACAAAGCTAACATATTTCTCTGCTCCAGGAGGGATTTAAGGCCAGTCCTGGATGTCTAATAACCTTACCTGATGCACTGGGGACTCAGAGTACTGATTTCCTAAGTTCAAAACCAGCACTGGCCGAAAAGTCTCCTCCTGGAACACAGTAACCTGCACAGTTCTGGGTGAGATGGCTGATCTTCCATCATTTTTGTGGGGACATATTGAGACTTAAGAGCTCTGTGCATTATTCTTGTGGGGATGTGCTATGTAACGTAACAGCTCCTACTCCCCCCAGGAATAATGACGTGGGCTTGCTTAGCATAGGAAATGCATTTCTAGTTCTCAAGTTTTCCACTGTGTACTGAGTTGTCTCTTGAGGTCTCATTTCAGTTTTTCTCTGCACATTTATAATATGCGATGAACTATGTGCATTTCTGTTTTCCTTTTTCTTTGGAATGCACATCGGCTTTCCAGTTTGTCTATGTATTTCTGTTTTTAAATTGTGATTCCTTGTTCAGTTTTTGATGATTATGACCCCAATTCTGTAACATGCATGTCCGGCTGGCAGAAACGTCTAAAGTGAAAACGGGCACGGAATGTACC
Organism: Ichthyophis bannanicus; assembly: GCA_033557465.1. Classification (NCBI taxonomy): domain Eukaryota; kingdom Metazoa; phylum Chordata; class Amphibia; order Gymnophiona; family Ichthyophiidae; genus Ichthyophis; species Ichthyophis bannanicus. Next base: position 640,127,290 of record CM066035.1, read on the forward strand.
CAGTTCCAAAACTGTGGAGATAGACGTTTCTGGCTCAGCATGAACACCATGTCTCGGGAAACACAGACCCTCGCTGCTATATTGGGACTTGGGTAAATGCAGCAAATGACCTGTATGTCCCCGTGCTGCCCTTCTCCGTGTGGCCACACCTCCTCTGGCAAAACGTCCATCCCCTAAGCTTATGCTCACACTGACAGTGTTGTTCTCATGCAACCAACACATTAATACTGATGAAGCAGATAAGGTCATGCAACCCAGGCTATATACACTAGTCTGCTGCATGCCCATAGCACTGCAATGTTATCCAAGTGCACCAAAGCTATTGTAAAAGCAAGTGGCAAGTGAGATGTTTGTCCTGACAGATCCTGCAAAGAAACATACATGGCATGTGATAAACACTTTAGTTATTCCCTCAGTGGTCATTGCTGCAAACAGCATTTTCAGTGCTAAGAATGGGCAGAAACAACTGAAAAGGGCCTTCACAGCTACATGCCAGAACACATCCCTGTCATCCACAGGAAACCATCAGGATGAGAACATGCAACAGTGCAAACATCAGAAACACATGCCCCAAAGCAGCAGCATCTGCCTGACAGAAGTGCACAATGTTAGAGACCTCTGACGGTGCATGTGGATATGCATTTATGCTGCCCACACTGCATCATGCCCCCACTCCAAGGGTCCCCTGCCATTGATAGGACAGGGACATGCCCTGCTATGTTGCTGCAGAGCAGCTGTACAGAGGTTACTACCCATTCACACTGGCACCTGGTGATGCCACGGTCAGCCCTATGCTCCAAGTACTGGCCAGGCATACATGTCTCCCCAGAGTCACAGATCAGCACACCAGGGCCTCCCCTGCAGCCCTCATACCACACACACACACACTTTCTCATGGTCACAAATGACATACCCTTGCCAAAACCATGTCCTGCACCAATAAATAACTGCTGGTAGCACATATTAGCAGGGTGTCACGGGACCACACCTCTCAACCAAATAGGCTTCTACTCCACACTAACTCACATACCATCCCTACATCTACATTCCCATTTCCCTGAACACAGGAATTGTTTGGGAAGCCTAGAATAGCCCCTTTAGCACAAACCAACAAAACGTGAACCAGGAAAACTAGCACACCGGTGAAGAAAGCAAAATTCTTTTTGTTGGAATAGCCATCCCAGTAAAGAGGAAAAAACCTCGTACCGCTGTGGCCAATTCCTTTTTAATAAAGTATTTGTTAAAAGTCAGTATTTACTTAACTGAAGTCTAGTAGTCCATTATGTTCAATCAGCAATGTAGCAAGTGACGTGGCACGTTTCGGGGTGATAACATTTATACCCCTGCTTCAGGTCATGGACATTGCTCGGTGAACTAATCCCTTGTGTGGCATTGCTTCAAGAAGCCGGTTTTTTAACACGGCCGTAACAGCGTGAGCGCAGCCGTGTGAACGTCTCCAAATGAAAGGCGTCATGAGAAGCACCAATCAGAGCCAAAAGGGGGAAGGCCACTGCACAAAGACCAACCCCTACGTCTGAAAATGGTGATAGATCTGCAGCTATATGATCGTGTACCAGTCCTGTTGTATATTTAAACCATTTGGTGATACTGAGTTTAGACGGTAGATCCAACGTTGCTCCCGATATTGTAAGAGCTGTAAGCGATTCCCTCCACGAGGATTAGGAGGCACAAAATCCAAGATCCGCCAGGTAAGCATTTCAAAAGAATGCCCATTCTTAAGCCCATTCTTTTGAAATGCTTACCTGGCGGATCTTGGATTTTGTGCCTCCTAATCCTCGTGGAGGGAATCGCTTACAGCTCTTACAATATCGGGAGCAACGTTGGATCTACCGTCTAAACTCAGTATCACCAAATGGTTTAAATTTACAACAGGACTGGTACACGATCATATAGCTGCAGATCTATCACCATTTTCAGACGTAGGGGTTGGTCTTTGTGCAGTGGCCTTCCCCCTTTTGGCTCTGATTGGTGCTTCTCATGACGCCTTTCATTTGGAGACGTTCACACGGCTGCGCTCATGCTGTTACGGCCGTGTTAAAAAAACGGCTTTTTGAAGCAATGCCACACAAGGGATTAGTTCACCGAGCAATGTCCATGACCTGAAGCAGGGGTATAAATGTTATCACCCCGAAACGTGCCACGTCACTTGCTACATTGCTGATTGAACGTAATGGACTACTAGACTTCAGTTAAGTAAATACTGACTTTTAACAAATACTTTATTAAAAAGGAATTGGCCACAGCGGTACGAGGTTTTTTCCTCTTTACTGGGATGGCTATTCCAACAAAAAGAATTTTGCTTTCTTCACCGGTGTGTTAGTTTTCCTGGTTCACGTTTTGTTGGTTCATATTTTAACCAGGTGTTTGGTATTATTGATAGGATTGTCCTTTAGCACAAACAGCAAATGGCAGCTTAGCCAGAATGAAGACTATTGTAGTGCTTTATATTTCTGTGGGGGTGGTTTTATTGTTACTGCACCTTAAAAATGTCCCTCACCTGTGCATTCTGTTCTTTACATCTGCATCTTGTGCTCTCCCAGACAGCAGACACACCAGTTCTATACAGACTTGTCACAGCCATTCATCGCTATGGGACATGCTGAGGATCAGAGCAAAAATTCTTCTAAGTGTTAGCCTTATTCCACGTTGCCACTGGTATAACATAGGTGTCAGCGGGATACATCCAAGACATACATGGGCCTTTCCTGAATACGCTTTATATGTCTCTGCAGCTTTCCACTCCCCCGTTCTGCCCTCTCCCGCCAACATTCTGACATCCCCGTTTTAGTGCCATGAATGTACAGGGTCGGGTGGTTTCTGAATACAGGTCTAGAAGTTTTTGCAAGGAAAACGTCTATCCCTCATGTCAAGACAGCCTATTTGCATTTCAGAATGACCTACTGTATGTCTTTGTTTTGTGTATATGGCTGAGGTGCGGTATTCGGTTCACGTAATTTCTGTGTAGTGCGTAGTCCCACTTGTTATCTTTTCCCAGTAGGAGAAGTATTGGTATTCTATGAATATTGGTTTAATATTTGCAGTGCTGCTTTTAATGCTTGGTTCTGTGTGAGTCCTGGTAGTGCTATTATGATATGGCGGGTTTGCTATAGATTCTAAATGAGCAGGGTTTTGTAGTAATGCACCTGGCAGATGGCACTGGAAGATAGTAATGCCGAAATACGGTAGCCTTTCTTTATCCTCAGTGTCTATGCAAATGATATTCAGACACTCAGTAAGAGGCTAGTTTACTAAAAGCTAACACACATTCACAAATGTTAACATGCTAAGTGAAGCAGCACCTATTTATTTCTATGGACACAGTGGCATTTAACACACATCACTGTTTAGTAAACATGCCCTAAGTCATTGCTGGGACAAAAATAGGCTTGTAAAGGGCTCCTTTGAAAGCTGCTTAAAATTTTAGATGGGCAGCATATAAATTTAAAAATAAATTAAATAAATTAACTGTAGCTATGCAAATATGTATGCAAATGAGGCTGCGCACTGAGTCTCCACACATGGCCCTGCATCATACTTGGATCTCCCCTGGTTTGGAAAGCTTTCTTCGATATATTCTGCATCTGTATAAATATCTTCCGTACTTTTCGGTTCTTGAACATGTCTCTGTATTATATTGACTGCCTCTCCTCATTCACTCAGGGTGACAATAAGAAAAATCAGGTAAAGAACTTTGCAATGTTAAAAAATAACATTTTTTGAAAAGGATGCAACTACTGTCTGAACCAGAACTCCTCCTGCCTCTCAGGCTAAAAATAGGCCCTGCTTTACTAACCTTTTTCCTATAGAGAGAGTGGTGGCAAGGCTTAGTGAATCAGGCCCGTAATATTGCTCAAAATCTTAGAAAGAAAGCACTGAAAAAGAAATACATCAAAGACAACTGACGTTTCATTCACATTTTTCTAAACACTGCCAAACATAAAAGTATAATGGTGGTAATGTGCGGTTTATTACTTCAGTTTATTCACTTCCCTTACTCATGATCAGGAAGTATAAGATCTTTGCCCAATGGGTTATTTCATAAATAAAAGAGAAAATCTCTAGAAGTCTAAAGCAGTACAATTTTTTTTCATTATCTGTCATCCCTTTTTTTGGTCTGTGTTTTTGTTGTAAATAGTTGACCACTGCAGACTGGGATCAAGACACACTAGCATATGACGTTATAGTAAAGCCGAACTCATTCAAAAGACATCCGACTGATCCAGAGTTTTTCATTCTTTTATCAGTCACAAATTAAATTCTCTTAGTCTAAAAATATTTCCCCCAAAAAACATTAAGAAAAAATGCCTTCGGCATAATGGTCTGTACAGAAATATCTTTCTTCTATTTAATAGCTATGTATTTTTTTTTTCAGCCATCCAAAGATATTTTCCTCCTTGCTGGGTGGAACAATGAATACCCTCTTTCCATTATTTCAATTTTTTTTTCACAAGGCTGATTTAAAACTAGAAAATTCCCCACTATATTTTTCTGTCTGATTATCAGATGATGACAGACAATAGATTGATAAGAGTCACTCAAGAAGATGCAGGCTCTTGTGTAGAATGGCCACTACAATTATCAAACACTACTAAGCTATTATTGATCCTGTTCACATTTGGTGATAACAGAGCATTTTCCACTTATTTAAAGTGCTGTTAGCTAGAAGCTCCCATCGGCAGAAAGCAATAGACAGATTTCTTCAAACATGGTTCAATACAATAATAGCACATATAAAAGGTGCAGAGTTCCTTAATCTCACTGAAACAAATAACTGCATGTCAAAAACATAGCACCTAATTGCTCCTAAATGACTGATTACTATAAAATAGGTAACCCAAAAGGTCTTTTAAGATGGAACCTTGAGTATTACAGATTGAGTTGCGGTGACACTACAGCACATGTTTTTCCCCCCCATTTGCTCTAATAGTATGAAAAGAATATATTGCAGTGCCCAGATCAACAAAAGTGCAGTTTGCAGTTCAACAGTTTTATATATGAATAGTTTGACTGTATCTCACTCAAAAGTTTTCTACCCAAAGAAACAAAATTGAATAATTCCAAACCTTATTATTAAATGCCATACAAAGACCAGAGAGGGTTTATAGTTATATATGGGGAACATATTTGAAAAGGATTTAGCTAGTCAGCAGGACCTGCTACTGACCTATGGCGATCCCACTATCTCTATAGTGCTGCTGACAGACCACAGAAAAGATGCTCAGCTAAAATCGGAGTGGTCTGTGGGCAGAGCGGAGGTCCTGGCAGCTATCCTGATAGTGGCTCAATTCAGCCACTAACCAATAGCTAAATCGCATAAAGGTAGGACAGAACAATGGCTGTCCTAACCGTATCTGTTTTTTTGCTACCTGTTTAGCAGCTGAATATCACTGGTAAACTGATAGCCAGTGCGATATCCAGCGAAACAGAATGTTCAGTGCTGGATGCCGGATAAGTTCCGGCGTTGAATATCCAGTTATAATTAAAGCAGTGGTGGCCAGGCACTTTAAAAGCACTGACCACCGCTGTTGAATATGAGCCCCTAGATGCATAAATTAACCCTGAAAATGTGTGCATGTCAAACAGCAGCCATAAAGTAAATGCAAGCACAATTTCTATGGGGTATTTTTCAAAGCCTAAGTATATGCATACTTTCACTTGGAAAATCCTGTCAAGTCTATATAGCGAGAACTATGCATGCACTTCGTATGTGTGCAATCCCAGAACTACTCCATGCCTTCTTTAAGGTCCCATAAGCTTGCCAAAAGCTGCAATATTCTGCTGAATTAGAGCTCATCGGCAACATAGATGCAGTGGGGGATCCCACAGGGCTTTGTTTAATGTATTCTTGAGATCTTTGGGTTACCCTTTTAATCAAGTATGGCATTTTTTTATGTGTGGATGGTATTGGATTGATAACATCGACAAGGAGGTCCTCAGAAGTAATTTTTATATTTATGAACAATTGTTTTCAGAAGGTACAGGAAGGGATGGATTCCAACTTATTGAAAATGAATCCAGAAAAGACTGTTCTGTATGTTCCCAGCAGCTAATGCACATTGGGGAACTTTAACAAGCGGCACAGTAATGTGGGGGCACCTAGCGCCACCTATAGAGCTGCCGTTAGATGAAGTTACTCTAAGTGGCATGATAGCTGCACTTGCATGCTATTGTGTTGGCCATGCCTGTATTCTGCCTCTACCTGCTGACTGTCCACAGTAGCGTGTGAATACCAATTACTGTGAGTTTCAGCAGTCCGTAGCTGGTCTGTCCACATGTTAGGGTTCACTGCGGTCAGTTACCATTCACTAAAACATGCATTAACTGTTTAGCAGCATTTTTATTTATTTTATTTATTTATTACAGGCTCTTATATACCGCTCTATTCAGAATCAGCGCGGTTCACAATATAACAACATACCATAACAACAAACTGTTAGGTTTTACAGAGAACAAGGTCAGAGAACTTGGAATAAAACTTTTAGTAAAAGGGTCCCTTAATAGCCATCAAAAGGCAGGCAACCTTAATTATATGCAGTTTACTCTGGAATGGCTAGCATTGTTATGGATAAAATAATGCAACAAAGCAGGTAAAATATCAGCTAATCTTTAGAAAGCAAAAAAACTAAGAGTTTTATTTCTGCTATTCAGCCTGATGACTCACATCTTTTGACTAAATCCACTGACATTTGTGAAGCCTTTGCATCTTTTTACAGGAAACTTTTCAAATCAGAGATCATCAATGATTTGCCATCATTTAAAACTTTCCTTTCTTCATTTGGAACATCCAAGGCTGTCAGTGCAGGATAGTATAGTAAAAGGTTGGGGGCACAGATACAAGTAGGAGAAGTTCTCTCAGCTATTAAATCATTATCCAATAATAAATCACCAGGTCAAGATGGGCTAATGTTAGAATTCTATCAGCATTTTGCCCCATCTTTAGCTCCTAAATTAAGGCATTTGTATCAAAATCTATTTCAGCGCCCACCTAATACTTCTAATTTTTCCGAGGCCATAATAGCTCTTTGTGCCAAATCAGATTGAGATCTCAAAAGTTTAAATAATTATCGACCAATTTCACTTTTAAATGTAGACTACAAAATATTAGCAAAAATGTTAGCCACATGTTTAAGTCGAATAATACAGCTTATTGTGGGTAATGAGCAAACAGGCTTTATTAAGGGACAGCATATCGGAGATAATGCAACTTCTTTTCATTATCTGGTTGAAATAAAACATAAGTTGGATATCCCAATTGTGGTGTTATCATTAGATGCTGAAAAAACCTTTGATCGCATGGAGTGGTCATTTTGGTATGAAGTGCTGGACTGGTTTGGATGTGGTAAAGGGTTTATTAATTGGCTGTGAAGCAAGAAGCTGCCAAGTATATCGCCCATATAGTGAACCAATCTCTACTACAAGGGATCATGCCAACTCAGCTCAAGCAATCTCTCATACGACCCATCCTAAAAAACAAAACTCTTAACGAAAGCGACCCTGCCTCATACCGTCCCATTTCAAGCATACCCTTCTTAGCCAAGATTATCGAAAAGGCCATCCAGCAACAATTGCAAGATCACATTGATGTCAACAATGCCCTTGATGCTCACCAATACGGCTTCCGCCAACATCATGGCGTGGAAACTCTCCTACTAGCCCTAATGGACAAACTACTCAAGGGGCTTGAAAACAGAAACAAAATGTATATGCTCATTTTTATAGACATATCATCTGCCTTTGATTCAGTGCATCATTCAACCCTCCTGGACAGACTTGCTTCCATAGGCATATCTGGGACCCCCCTGAAATGGTTCTCATCTTACATAAATAACAGAATGCAGCAAGTCCAATTCAACAACGCAAATGCCTCCACCTTCCCTCAGACCCAAGGCATACCACAAGGCTCTGCCCTATCCTCACTCTTGTTCAACCTATATATACGACCTATTTGTGAAATCCTACAGGACCACAAGATCAGTTACCATATCTATGCTGATGACTTGATGCTCTACACTCATCTCGACATAAACAACCCCAACCTCAACCAACTTGAAAAATGCCTAAGCGAACTACAAAGTTGGCTGCAACGGAATAATATGTCAATAAACCATAAAAAAACTGAAGTGATGTGCATTTCCAGAAAACCTGACTTTAACCCACCATCAACAGTTACCATGAACAATAATGTCTATACCATAAAGTCTGAAATAAAATACCTAGGTGTAATACTGGACAGCAACCTAAATATGGAAAAGCACCTCCGTATTACCAATCGGGCCATCTTCCACAAATTAAGAGTTCTGCAACCGCTACGGAATATTATCGATCACTCGGACTTCAGGACAGTGGCACAAGCCCTCATCATTCCCCACCTGGACTACTGCAACGCTATATTACAAGGTCTGCCTAAAAAAACCCTTAACATACTTCAACTAGCACAAAACGTGGCAGCCAGAATCATCATGAAAAAAGGACTAACTGAACACATCACTCCAGTCCTAATTGAGCTTCATTGGCTCCCCATCACGGCCCGCATCCAATATAAGCTCTTAGTAACCACATTCAAGCTCGTTCATAACGTAGCACCCTCATACCTCAACACCTTAATCTCCGCCCAGCCAACCATCAGAAGCAGAAGAACAGCAAATACCAACACCCTAAATGTCCCGAATAGCATGAGAAATTGCAACGCAACCACCACCAAAAGAGCGTTCTCCTTTACTGCTCCAGCACTCTGGAACCAACTGCCCTATGAACTGAGAGCAAACAAGGACCTGAAGGATTTCAGGAAAAAACTTAAGACACACCTCTTTCAGACCCACTACAACCTAACCTAATCAGAGTGTCATATACTACTAGAGCAACATGCCCACTTAAACTAATCATACCCGCAAGAAATGTGTTCTGATGTAAAGTATGTATATATGTAAAGCCGCTTCTTATGCAATCAAATGTATATATGTAAGATTCCTCTCAATCAAATCAAATGTAAACTTGTAACCGGTTGCTATGCTAATTACCCATCCCTGCAATCATACTGTATGTTCTAATTCTGGCCTGTACAGCCTCTCCTTTATGTATAGAAAACCGCTGCTGATCGCTGGAAGTAGCGGGATACAAGTGTACGCCAAATAAATAAAAATAAATAAATTGGGTTAAAGTACTATATAGGTCTCCATGATCAAGGTTAAAGATAAATGATGTTCTTTCAGATTATATCCTGTTGAAGCGAGGAGCACGACAAGGATACCCTCTTTCTCCTCTGCTTTTTGATCTCACTTTGGAACCACTTTTGCTGAAAATTAATGAAGATGCTGATATTAAGAGTATAGAATTTGATGGTTGTCACTGGAAATAAGCTGCGTAAGCAGATGATGTCCTGTTATTCCTGTCAAAGCCATCTGCCTCTATTAATCGCCTTCTAGATCTAGTTAATAAATTCCCAGTATTCTCAGGATATAGAATCAATTGGAGCAAATGTGAACTTCTTCCCTTGAATGACCCTGCTGGAAGGTCTGATTTCTCAGCCTTTCCATTTAAACGGTCTCCTTCTGGTTTAAATATTTAGGTATGCAGTTCTGTAATTCAGCGACTGAAACTATTAGAACTAATTGTATTATTATTAATGTGGAAACACAAAAGCTTTTACAGAAATGGTCCCCTCTTCGTCTGTCTTGGTGGGGTAGATTAGATACCATAAAGATGATGGTTTTGCCTAGCATTTTCTATAAACTGGGTATGCTCCCAGGTTTTTGTAATAAGCAGTTTTATGTCAAATTGGAAAAAAAATTGACATATTTCTTATGGAAGGGTAGAAGGCCGCACATTGTTGTTGCTAATTAAAGCTCCCTCAAGGGAAAGGCAGGGTGAACTTTCTGGATTTTCGATTATATTATGCAGCCATTCTTCTTCGATATGGAGTATATTGGATTCAAATTGATTTTTCTTCTCCATGACTGGAGATGGAGAGGGCCCTTGTTAAACCTTTTAGGCTACAGGAATTACCTTCATGAAACTACCATGGAAATTACTAGATTTCCCTCTTATTAATAGTACCATTATAGCTCTGGAATGCTGGCTAGTTGCTGCACTATTTCATACTCTAGTTCTATTGATGCTTCTCTTTGGTTTAATCCTAAAATACTTGTCAAAGGGAAGACTATTTACTGGAAAGGCTGGATCACTAAGGGGTTGTGTAATATCAGTCAGCTTTTAGAGGGTGATAGCTGGATAACAGTACAAAGGTTGATGGAAGTTTATAATCTTTCCTCTTCCAAGGCCCATAAGCTTACACATCTATCGAATGGGTTAGCATCATCAAATATTTGGTCAGTTTCAAATCTCCCAGCATCTAATTTGGGGGTTATTTGTCATAAAACATTAGAAGTTAGTAACTCAACCTTGTTCCTATACAAACAGCTTAAAGATAGTGAGGGCCATCTCTGTTGGGACTTTATCAGGTTTGGGAGACTGATCTGGAGTTAGCTCCAGATTTGATTAATTGGAATTCTTTTTGGAGTCGAACAATTAGACCAACAATGTCTAGTAGTCTCGCTAAAAGCTTATTTTTCTTGGTACATCGCTCAGTATGGACACCATTACGCATGCACAGAGCGGGACTATCACAGTCCAATATTTGCTGGAGATGTTCTGCAAGCATAGGGACGCTAAATCATACGCTTTGAGTGCTCGTCTATAAGACATTTCTGGTCAGGTGTTTCGGAATGTATTCAAGATATACTTCAAATTGATACGCCTATATCAATCCAAATAGTTTTCTTAAATCCCTATGCTTGAGAGGAGAAAACTCAAATTATGATGGATCATTGCTAGACATTTTGGTGTCTATTGCTGTTCAGCATGTTTTGCGCTGCTGGAAAGATGCATCTGACTTTAATGTCATCTTTTGGTGGCACTCTGTTTGTCAAATTCATAAATTTGAAGGTGCTGCTTCAATTTCATTAAAATGTATAGGGAAAGTGGAGCAGATCTGGAGATCTCTTGATGAGTATCTATCAATATCTTGAACGTGATTGCTGCGATTAGTATTGTGCAACCTCTGGGTACTGTTTTTTTGGGGTGGGGAGGGATATAGTTTGCACTTTTTAGTGTTAAAGACTATCTGTTAAATGAAAATCTTTAAATAAAAAATAAAATAATGCAACACTTACCTTATTACTATATCACTACCACCATATTACACATTATGCAGGACTAGATGTCACCTAGTGAAAACATTTCCTATTAGGCCCGATCACGCTGGGGCTGTCTCCAACTACTCAACAATTGTTTATGGTTTATTAAAATTTACAGTACTATACCAAACTTCAAACAGCAGAGCGGTATACAATAAAATATCAGAAAACCAAGAAAGGAACTCCATTAAAATAGGAAAGGAGTAACACAAGACTGAGGGACATGAGGGAGGAGAAGGGGGCCAAGAGTGTCATATAGTAAAACCAGGGAAATGTGGGGGGTTGGGGGTAAGGAGAGAGGGGTGGGTCCTGCACTACTGAGGGGCTCGGACAAAGGCTAATTAAAAGAGGTGCATCTTAAGAAGTGATTTGAATTTTGGTACGACAGCTCCAAGCAGAGATCAGGTGGGAGAGCGTCCCATAGACTTGGACCGAGGACATAGAAAGCTGAGTGTTGGGTTGTTTCATATCATGCATAGGATGAGAAGGGAGATAGAGACGATTAGCATGAACAGAATTGTTAGATGCGTGAGAGGGTGTGAAGTATGATGTAGGATGAAAAGATCTTACAAACCAGTGTGAGAATCTTGAATTGGATACGATGTTGAATAGGTAACCAATGGAAGTGAATAAGCAAAGGGGAGACATGATCAAATTTGGAGGCATGGGCTAGTATTCTGACGACTGTATTCTGGACTGTCTGCAAATGTTTAAGCTGATAACTAGCGAGGTAAGCATAGAGACATTACAGTAATCTAGACGTGATAAGACTAATGAAACAAGCAGCATAGTTAGAGCAGGAATAGAAAGGAATGGACAAATGGCTCTAATTCGATGGAGGGTATAGAAGGAGCACTTTACCACAAGGCCACTGTGGTCATGGAACGTACGTGCTCTGTCAAGCAGGACTCCTAGATAGGTGAAGGAGGGTGTCAAGGAGATTGGAGTACCCTTAAGTAAAGGAGCGAGGGATGGAACAGCAGAGGAACCAGTTAGCCAGGTGTCCCTGGTTTTTGATGCAAAGTGGTTGATGCTATGAGGCCACTGCCTTCTGATGCATGGAGCCTCCTTTCAGTCTCTGTGGCCATTAGAGTCGTGCATCAGCAAAATGGGTTAGGGCCAAACAGGGACTTTCATCAATAGGGTGCATATGTGTACTGGTTCAAGCATGAACACCCCACTAATCACTGACAGAAACCATTCAGTGCTTAGGAAATTCTTAAATAGATTAGGTACACCTTGTTACAAGTATAAAAGTGATTAAAAAGAACATCTGCAGTCAGTACATTTCTATGTCTATTTCTGAGCAGATGCTCTCAGCAAGCAAGGCTTTAATTTTTTATTTATGCAAAATTCCATTATTACATCGAAGAATCAAATCCAAATGAAAGAAAAGGAAATATAGATAAGGAAAATATTGAGCAGAAAAACATGCTTTAAATTGACTGCAATAGAAAGGAAAAATAATGGAGCCAAGAAAATAAGAAAAGAATGACGCAAAAAACAACAGATAAACTAGCAGTTGTTGAAAATGGCTTGCTGTAGTCAGCGTTACATAGCACTCAACTCTCAGGGACGGCAGGAATCACAAGAACAGGTTCCTCTCTTGCAGAAATAAAGAGTTTCCCTTGTTTGGGATCAAAGAAAACATAATTTTTGCCAGCTAAGGAAATAAAACATTTGCAAGGAAACTTCAAAATCATGATTGCACCCAGTTCTTGTGACCTAGGTTTAAGGGCCAAGAACTCCCGGTGCCTGAAATATCAGGAAATATTTGAATTTTTGAGCCCAAAAAGCATTCAGAAATGTTCCAGAAGTACAAGCAAACCACTGCACTCCTGTCAGATTCAAATGCAAAGCAGGCAAATAAAGTAGTTCTTGCTATAATAACCTCCATAGAATTTTCTAGGAAGTCTGTTAATTTCAAACCAGCTCGATCCACAACCAGGTCCCAGATTGTCCATCCAGTGGAGGACCCTTACAAGCCATATATGTGCCCATAGACTAGGTGGACGTGAATCCTGAGGCATTTTCAAAACTTCAATAACGTATTTGCAAGGCATTTCAGCAGAAGATAACACAGGGCATTTGGGAAAGTTCAGGAACCACAAATTGTTCTCCCTAAGGCAATTGTCAAGAAAGCCATCCTTATGAAAAAGATCATCTCTGTCCTTGATCTGAGCATTATTCATGGTCTATTTTCCTACCACAGTTGCATCCATTTTAGCCACCTGTTGCTTTAATTTTTGGTCCAGCTCAGCAGTTTTAGAAGACAGTACCATAACCTCAGTCTGTCTCTTTCCCCATCAGATTATGCAGTGAGGAGTTTACCCTCTGGTTTGCATCCCAGAATGCATCAAGCGTAATAATAGTAGGTTTAAACACTGAGGCAGACTTCAATAAAGAGGGGGAAATTCTCCGTGATTCCACTGGGGAGAAACTTGCCTCCAAAGAGCCCTGCATACCAGGTAGTGGAACTTCTTGCCCCTCCCCCGACAGTGTCTGACTCTCTTGGGGGCTAACTCCACCTCCAGGCCTCGGTGTTGCTGTACGGTTATCAGGGCTCAAAGAAACCCTGTCAGTGCTGCTCCTAGCCCCTCCTGAGCCTGAGAATACCAAGACAGATAGGGATTCCTGATTCGCTGGCAGAACCCTGTAGCATTCCAGCATCTGCTGCCCCTGCGAGAAGATGAGCACCGCCGCTTTCACCTTCCTTTTTCCCAAAGACTGCAGCCATTCAGGACATGTGGGTGTCTCAGAGCACTGGTAAAACGCAGCATGCGACTCAAGCAACCACCCTCAATAACCAGCAAGCAAGGCTTTGTATCTGTTAATGTCTATTCTTTAGGGGTAAAGAATGAGATACCTATAGCCATTGCCAGCCTGGAATCCAACATTGTTGAGTCTCATGCTGGAAACTTGCTGTCCACCTCTTATTGTTCTTCAAAAAGCACCTCTATATACAAGAAGTGGCATTCTACCTTGTGAAAACTTCCCATTTCAGCTGATATTGTAGCAGATGACTGTCACTGTCGTTCTTAAAAATGTTCTTGCAAAGTGTCTGAAATATCTATAGACGTAAGGGCAGCAGACAGCCCTTTCTATGAACGCCAGTCATTTTGCATAAAATAATTGAACAATCATGTTAAGGGCATATGCAAAGCAAGAGATGTCTCCAAAGTCTCTTATTCTAAGAGCAGACTCACCACTCACTCTGCTCCCTAAAATAAACCTGGAAAGTGGTGTGATTAGCGATGACAGAACATTAATAGCCCACCGCATATTTTTTTCCCTCTTGCTTCAGCATCACATACTGTAATGCAGCAGACCAGCGGGGAACAGAAGAAAATATTTTAAACACGAAAAAGGACATGCACAAGCTGCAGTATTTTCAGGAACCTGATAGGGGGAGCAAGTGGGACCTCCGGAAGACTGAGGATCCATGCCCCACAGGGTGTGACCTAAAGCCAGCCAGCCTCCAATCCAGGAAGGCAGGAACTCCTTTTAAAGAAATTTTGGAAGACTGGAAAGAAGGAAGTGGCGGTAAAGGGGGAAGTGGCGGTAAAAGCGAAAGTGGCGGTAGCAGCAGGAGCAGCAGAGAAGTTACAGAGCCTGCAGAAGCCGGAGGAGCGGCAGGAGCTGCAGAGGTGGCAGAAACTGCAGAAGCTACAGACGCTGCTGGAGCGCCGGAAGGAGGAACAGGCCAGAGAGACCTGAAAGGACGGAAAGTACGGAAGGATCCAGGAGATCTGGGAACACGAAAGCAATACTGTGACAGCTGTGTGAAGTCAACCGAAGGACGGTTGAAAAACCCACGCCGGATTGCAGGAGCAGGGCAGAATCTCAGTAGGAGTAGGCCTCAAGCCTCACCCCAAGGAGAGAAGCCGGCATTACAAGGTAACCCACACTTATTTGGGAACAGCCCTCAGAGAGCTAGCCTGTGGAGAGGACAAGAAACAGAAGGTCCCTGTTCATGTAACACTTCTCATGATACAAGGTATGAAAAGCTTTTATTAAATGAGAGACTTTTGAATAAGCAATGTTTGCAGAAAGCTAATATAAAACCTGTGAAGAAGGAAGAAGATTCGCCTTGTAGAACAGTCCATGACCGACGCCCCACTCTGAACCCAAGGCGTTGGGAGGTCATACAACGTCTGGCTGAAAAGCCCAATTATAGGTTGCCCAGAACTACGGACTCTGTTTCAGAGGCATATGATCATGAACCAATGCAAGTGGAATTGGTAGAATCCCTTTCAGATGAGGAAATGGATTGTAGTTATTGTACCACTGGAAGCTTGGAATCCTTGCATAGCATGTGAGCAGTAAACTGGTAAAATAGGAAATGTTTGTTTTTGGTATCACCTCTATGAAGGGAACAGTTTTTGCTTTGAACCTGAGTTTACTTTTTCTAACCTGATGTAAGGACATTTCTTTTGTTGTTTTGGGACTGATCCTTTGAACCTTTGCAAGACAAGGGAAATAAAGCCTTATTTTCCCTCCACTTGGAAACCTGTGTTCTTTGCGTATTGGGTAATAAGGACGCTACGAAGGCTACACATCCCTGGGCCCTGGAAAATAAGTACCAATCCCAACCTTATTTTTATTTGTGTCCGACCTACCTTGGCGCCCATTAGCCACCAGGGTGGCGTCGCGACAATACCTATGGTTCTGGTTCATGGACTGTGGAAATTTTGATAATTAAAAAAAAGATCCTTTGAACTGAGTGATCCCCAATCCAGTCCTTAGAGAACCCAGCCATCAAAAGTTTCAGGATATCCACAATGAATACGTAATGAGAGAGTTCTGCATGTACTGCTTCCATTGTATGCAAATCTGTCTCATACATATGCAGTGTGGATATCCTGAAAACCTGAGTAGCTGGGAGCATCCCAATGACTGCTTTCTCATTCCATACGAATGCTTCCACTGCTGTTTTTGCTCAGTGCACTTGTGTGGTGCCGTTAAGCATCTATTGTACCATTAAAACATGAGAGATTTCTCAGCAAAATATTTCCCTTTAAATGGCTGTCTTTCAAAAGAAGCAGAATTCAAACATCCAAACAAATCAGAGCAGACAGGGGGGGCTAAAAGGGAGCAGTCATTGGGAGGGGGGACTGGAAGGGAGCAAACACAGGGGGGGAACTGGAAGGGGTCAGACATGGGGGGGTTTGGAAGGGAGCAGACACGGGGGGGGGCTATAAAAAATTAACTGAAGGATTTAGTGATTGTGCTTATAAAGGGACGGTTTTTTTAGGCCTGTGATGATAGAGAGCAATAAGTTCCTCTTCGGGCAAGGAATTGCTGTATAGAGGGACACTGTTGTAAGTTACTGAGGCCTTTTTCTCCCATTTAAAAATTTGGTTTAAGTCTATCTGGTGAAAGGGTTTGCTCGGGAGATAGAATTATGTATTTTGTAGTGAGGGATTGAGTATGGTTCCCCTTGAAATGTAGAAAGTCAGTATCGTTTGACTTGATTCTTTTGTGGACTAAGGTTTTTTAGGTCTGGTATTACAGAGCTGTAAGCCATGTAAATGCCCCTAAGCTGGATATCCCCAAGTACTGCCACAATACACCCCAATGCTAACCACTTAGCATCGGGGCATTCCAGGGCCAGTACCCGGAGATAACCATGCAGCGACCCTGTTATCCCTCAGCAGCAAAAGCTAGGCGCAGCAAAATCTGCCCTAACTTTTTCTCCAGAGCTAACTGAGCAGAAGCTGAATATCGTTGCTGCACGGTTAGCTTCTGCGCTGTGTGTGGCTGTGCGGTGACCCCAGATATTCAATACCAGTGGCCGGATATGGCCCCAGATTGAATATCCGGGGTTAAAGTTCGGCAGCAACAGTTATGTGCCTTGAAGGCCCATAGCCATCGGAAACACACCACCTATACCCACAAATCATCCCACAAAACAACTACTACCATGCAAACATGTCCACTCTTGCTATGCTACTCACCCTCCTCTACCTCACTGCCATCCTCACATACACTACATCACAGGCCACATCCTCCATACACATACCAATCATACACACACCACATAATCACATCCCCCTGCACCAGAACAAGATCCAGAGCTTACCAACACCTCATTCCCATCAAGCCTCAACAGGTGTTCCTTCATATACCCCAACAAGACTTCGTCAACCACATTCCACACTTGAAATGTGCCCTAATTAATGCACATTCAGCATGCAATAAGAGACAGATCCTCGCAGACTATCTTATGGACAATGGTCTTGACATATGCGTCACAGAACCCTGGTTCACAGATTCAGACAATGTGATCATCAATGAACTCCTACCACCCAACTACAACATATTCATCTCCTCAAGAACTGAACACAGAGGGGGAGGAGTCTTCATCATTTCAGAAAAACACCTCAACTTCCACATTTGCATCATCAATATCACTGCAGGACTAGATACATTATCAATAACAACCAAACTCCTAACAATATGCTTAGCCTACAGATCCCCAAGAGCTACCCCTGATGGACTTGCAACACTACTCGAAATGGCATGCAGACACGGACCACATGCAAGTCAACTGTTCCTCCTGGGTGATCTCAACCTCATCCATTCCATCTCCAAAGCTGTAAAGGACTTCCTAGATACAATGGACAAACTTGATTATACACATCTCATCAATGAACCAACGCATAACAAAGGAAACACACTTGACCTAATCTTCGCCCCATAGCAGACTCTCAGGACCAACGCTATTCCCCCACCCACAACACATACAGTCCCATGGTCTGATCACAGAATCATCCACTTTTCACTCCCATACGGACCAGCTCTCCAAAGAAACCCTCACACCCAAGCCTCAAAGCACAGATTTAATAATCTGGAAAAAGAAAAATTCCTGAATAAAATCACACCTCAAATCAACCACGACTCAGAAGACCTCGACATTCTCATCCCAAACTGGAACTGGACAATTGTCAAGATAGCAATTAAACAACACACTCCAACAATCACACGCAGGCAATATACAGCCACGTGGTACACTACACAGTTAAAACGTCAAAGCTTTGACTGTTCGAATGATGATGGCGACGTTGTAAAACAACAAACAACAAGGATACATATAGGCCAAATTGCACAAATATTAGGCTTCAACATACCATTCCAAGAAAGAACACTTCTCCAAGATCCTACAACTCTCCCTTAACAGGCCCAGGGAACTCTTTGACTTAGTTAAGCCAATGACAAAAGACTCCACACAATAAGAAGAAAAGACAAATCTGACACCACAGCTTATGGCGGACTACTTCCAAAGTCCAGTCCACCCTCAGATTACTAATATCAGTGTAAACCTCACAAAGACAATCCATAACCACAGACAGAACAAAGTCACTTGGGACACATTCTCGACCACATCACCAGAACACATGGAACAGATCACCAAATATATGAACACTACATACCCACTGGACCTTTGCCCAGTGAATTGGATTAAAATAGCTAGAGTGGAATTGATCCCCACAATACTCCAGATGGTAATGTTATCACTCCTCCAAGGGTATATGACAGTGAAACAGACAAGCCTTGACCAAAAACAACCAATCTCCTACAGGCCCATCACCAGTCTACCAATCCTGGCCAAAATTATAGAAAAGGTCATACTAAAACAACTTCAAGATCACGTTGACACTCATTTCCCACTTGACCCACAACAATATGGATTTCACCCAGCACAGGACTGAAACTCTATTAAGTGTCCTACCGACAATTTAATAAGAGGCACAGACAAACGTCAAAAAGTATTTGTACGATATCAAGGAAGCTTTTGAGTCTATCCTGCATAACAGAATCCTGCAATGACTATAAGACATAGGATTAACTGGAACCACCCTGAAGTGGTACAAATCTTATCTCAATGACCGTCACAGCCAAGTAAAAATCGCCACCAAGAAATCAACAATATTCACCCTGCATCAAGCAGTCCTTCAAGGATCTACCCTGTCATCCTTGCTCTTCAATATCTTCCTCCAATCATTATGCACAATCATATAGGCCCATAACATACTATGCCACATTTATGCTGATGACATAATGATTTAAAACACCACATACACAACTGTATAAGAGCTAAACTAAACCACAACAATAAAAGCTCTTAAGCCAAATTATTATTTAACGTAAAAATAATCTTCCTCAAAACTACTATACTCATACTTAACTCAGGCAAAAATGACCTCAGGATGGCTTATACCCTACATTTACTGAATATTCACTATAGGGAACAGCTGACACTCACATCACTGGTCAAAAAAGCCTTCTATATTAGTTTTGTTAAAGAGATGAAACTTCCAATTAAACACTTTAATTCCACATGAGTACTCCTGGGAAATCAAAATCACTAATCACCCCCCTTACCACACAACATACACATTCATTATAAAGCGTCGTTTTTCAGTCTGCTACACCGAGCAGTGCCGGAAGAAACTGCTACCTCCTGTAAAAAAGAGGATAAAATGATGAAAACCAGTAGTAAACATGCCCAACTAGGTCTGCAGTTACTTATCTTTCAGTAACGCTCTTCAATTCCGTAGCCACCCCAGAACAGTCTGGTATACATACGAAACCACAGGTCTCCCAAGTCAAAAAACAGCAGGGAAAACTTTCGACCACTAATACTTGAATCAACTCATACCCGACCCAAAAAAAGCTTTCGTTTCACCCGAAAATGGCTTCTTCAGGGGTTAAGGGTACCACAAAAATAGCAAAAGATGATCTCATTCCTCCACTCTCCCTGCCATCTAAAAAAGACGGCGTATGACGCATTATTTAATGAAAACCAACAACCAATAACAACATCACCCATCAATGACGTCAACACGCACAAAAAATGCTATATATTCATCCATACAATACACGAACAGTAAAAAGTAAAAAAAAGTGAACAAATTGAAACTCCATAGCTACAACACGCAGAGCAGTCGAGTCTCTCATAGAAAAAAGAAGATATAATGCATTCAAAGACCTTGTTTCACAACAGAATAATGAGCATCAAACTAGACATCTAAAAGAACAAAGTCCATTCAATCTTGTCATTTAAACCACTCGGATGCAGGGTATTCAAAGTATAGATCCATTGTTCTTTTTGTAGTAATAGTCTATTTCGATCCCCTCTTCTGGTATTCTGCGGAACATGTTCCAAAACTGTACAACGCAAATCCTCAAAACAATGATTCAATTCCATACAGTGCTGTACCAAAGGGGTATCAATATGAGTTTTATTCAAACTGTATTTATGCTCAGTAGGCTGTGTCTTCAAGGGCCGTGTAGTCTTGCCGATATACAATTTTGGACAAGGGCACCACAATCCATAGATTACATGCGAAGTGTTGCAAGTCGTATTATGAATCAAGCATCGAACTTTACTGCGATACTCCACACAGATTGTGTTATTCAAAACAGTGCATAAAGAACAGTGATTATATGCTGTATGACCCATCGCTGTAACTGTTGTATTGCCTTGCCGCGGCACTGCTGGACAAAGCCGGTCCCTCAGATTTCGTCCACAACTATATGCTATTCGTAATGAAAATCCCAAAAGTTTAGGATGCATTTGAATTAAACTCCATCGTCTTCGCATTACAGTAGCAATACGATTGGAAGGACTAGAGTGCGGTAGAACGCATGTAATAGATGATGAAGCCAAAAACTCAGACCCCACCCATTCAGGGTGAAGTAACCATTCTCGATGATTAAACTTTACTCTCTTATATGCCTTTCACAAAACTGTATGGGGATAACCTCGGTCTTCAAATTTACTCATCATAAGTCGGGCTTGTGTCTCAAATTCAGATAATGTCAAACAAATACGTCGACAGCAAAGAAATTACGAGTATGGTAAACTACATTTCAAATGCTGAGGTTGAAAATTTGTAAAATGCAGCAGAGTGTTCCTATCAGTAGGTTTAGAATATACTGTAGTAAAAAAAATCCTTCTTGTTGCTTAAGAATCTTAACATCCAGAAAATGAAGCTCATAAGCTTATATATTAATTTCAAAATTAATATAAGCGCTACAATCATTCAAATAATGAAAAAATTCATTTAAAAGATCCTTCGAACCATGCCACAAAAGAAAAATATCATATATATAACGGTACCATTTAATAATATTCGAGGCATATCTTGAAGAATAAACAAACTGATCTTCAAAAAAACTCATATATAAATTAGCTAGGGACGGGGCAAAAGTAGCACCCGTAGCCGCCATTGAAATCTGCTGGAAAAATGTCTGATTATAAACAAAATAATTCTTTTTCAATGCTAATTCAGCTAGAGTAGGCAAAAAAGATGTCAGTACTCTATGCGGTGTTTCCCTAGCATCCCATACCCTCGTTTCTCTAGGAAGTTTCTCCAGGGCCATGTGCCCATGAGGGAAGGGTTAGGACAGCCGTTATAGTTGGTGATTCGATCATTAAGCATGTAGATAGCGGGGTGGCTGGTGGACGTGAGGATCGCCTGGTAACATGCCTGCCTGGTGCGAAGGTAGCGGACCTCACGCGCCACCTAGATAAGGTCTTAGATAGTTCTGGGGAGGAGTCTGCTGTCTTGGTACATGTCGGTACCAATGACATAGGAAAATGTGGTAGGGAGGTTCTGGAGGATAAATTTAGGCTTTTAGGTAGGAAGTTGAAATCCAGAACTTCCAGGGTAGCGTTCTCCGAAATGCTTCCTGTTCCACGCGCAGGACCCAAAAGGCAGGCAGAGCTCCGGAGTCTCAATGCGTGGATGAGACAATGGTGCAGAGATGAGGGTTTTGGATTTGTTAGGAACTGTGGAACATTCTGGGGAAAGGAGGGACTCTTCCGAAGGGATGGGCTTCACCTTAACCGGGATGGAACCAGGCTGCTGGCATTAACTTTTAAAAAGGAGATAGAGAAGCTTTTAAACTAGATAATAGGGGAAAGCCGACAGTCACCCAAGAGCGGATGGTTCAGAAGAATGTATCTTTGAAGGATACTACCAAAAGCAGAGAGGTTCCACAAAAGAGTAAACTAACCCAAATGCCCTCAAGTATGGAGCAGACAGAGCTTAAAGATCCCAAATTACCCATGTCTAACAAAAGCCAAATTAATATGAATAAAATACATTCTCTAAAATGCTTGCATGCAAATGCTAGAAGTCTAAAAAATACGATGGGAGAGTTAGAATATATAGCACTAAATGAAAGGTTAGATATGATTGGAATATCAGAGACATGGTGGAAGGAGGACAACCAGTGGGACACTGTGATACCTGGGTACAAACTATATCGTAATGATAGAGCTGATCAAATTGGTGGAGGGGTTGCTCTCTATGTTAGAGAGGGCATTGAGTCAGAAAGGATTAAAGTTTTGCAGGAAACAAAATCTGCTGTAGAATCTATATGGATTGAAATTCCATGTAAAAGGGGGAAGGCAATGGCAGTGGGGGTGTACTATCGACCGCCTGGCCAGAATGACCAAATGGATGATGAAATGTTCAAAGAAGTCAAGGAAGCTAACAAAAGCTACAGCGCAATAATAATAATGGGTGATTTCAACTACCCCGGTATCGACTGGGTCAGTGTCACGTCAGGACATGCTAGGGAGATAAAGTTCTTACATGAAATAAATGACTGCTTCTTGGAGCAGCTGGTTCATGAACCGACCAGAGGGGAAGCCATATTAGACCTAGTCCTTATTGGAACACCAGATCTAGTGCAAGAGATAAGGTTGTTGGGGCCACTTGGCAATAGTGATCATAGCATGATCGCCTTTGATTTAATTAGTGGAGAAGGGATAGTAAGGAAATCCACAGTACTACCTTTTAAATTTTGAAAGGGAGACTATGATAAAATGAGGAAAACAGTTAAGAAAAAACTAAAAGGAGCAGTTGCAAAGGTTAAAGACGTACATCAGGCTTGGCTGTTGTTGAAAAATACTATCTTGGAAGCCCAGGCCAGCTGTATTCCACGCTTTAAGAAAAGTGGAAGGAAGTCCAAAAAAAACTGCCAGCATGGTTTAAAGGTGAGGTCAGAGAGGCTGTTGTTGCCAAAAAAGCATCTTTCAGGAAATGGAAAAAAGAGCCAAACGACGAAACCTGGAAACAGCACAAGCACTGGCAAGTCAAATGCAAGGCATTGATAAGGCAGGCAAAGGGAGAATTTGAGAAGAAGCTTGCTGCAGAAGCAAAAACGCGAAGTAAAGACCTTTTCAAGTACATTCGTAGCAAAAAAACTGTGAGAGTCAGTTGGTCCATTAGATGATAAAGGGGTAAAAGGAGCACTAAGAGGCGACAAGGCGATAGCGGAGAGACTGGATGAATTCTTTGCTTCGGTCTTTACTGAGGAAGATGTAGGGATGATACCCATGACTGAAGTGGTATTTAAAGGTGCGGAAGAATTGAAGGAAATATCGATACATCGGGAAGATGTATTACAACTATTAGATAAACTGAAGAGTAGCAAATCACCTGGGCCGGATGGTATACATCCAAGGGTGTTGAAAGAACTGAAATATGAGATTGCAGACCAGCTATTAGCAATCTGTGAACTATCATTAAAATCATCTCTAATACCTGAAGATTGGAGGATCGCCAATGTAACACCAATTTTTAAAAAGGGTTCCAGGGGTGATCCGGGAAACTACAGACCGGTGAGCCTGACGTCAGTACCGGGAAAAATGGTAGAAACCATCATAAAGAATAAAATTACTCAGCATGTAGAGAGTCATGACCTAATGGGAGACAGCCAACATGGCTTTAGACAAGGAAGATCTTGTCTTACTAATCTGTTATGTTTTCTTGAAGGTGTGAATAAACAGGTAGACAAAGGTGAGTTGGTTGATATAGTGTATTTGGACTTTCAGAAAGCCTTTGACAAGGTACCTCATCAGAGACGTTTGGCAAAACTAAAGAGTCATGGGATAGGAGGCAGTGTACTATTGTGAATCAGGAACTGGTTAAAAGATAGAAAGCAGAGGGTAGGGCTAAATGGCCAATTTTCCCAATGGAGAAAGGTGAATAGTGGTGTACCCCAGGGATCTGTGCTGGGTCCGCTGCTTTTTGACATATTCATAAATGACCTGGAAAGGGGAATAACGAGTGAGGTTATCAAATTGGCAGATGACACAAAACTATCTAAAGTTGTTAAAACCCAAGAGGATTGTGGAAAATTGCAAGAGGATCTTGATAAATTGGAAGACTGGGCATCAAAATGGCAGATGAAATTTAATGTGGACAAGTGCAAGGTTATGCACCTAGGGAAGAACAACCCAAACTATGGTTTCACGATGCAAGGTTCCACATTAGGAACTACCACCCAGGAAAAAGATTTAGGCGTCATTGTGGATACCATATTAAAACCCTCGGCCCAGCGTGCAGCAGCGGCCAAGAGATCAAATAGAATGCTAGGTATCATAAGGAAAGGAATGGAAAATAAAACAAAAGATATTATAATGCCTCTATATCGTTCCATGGTGAGACCACACCTTGAATATTGTGTGCAATTCTGGTCGCCGTATCTTAAAAAGGATATAGCGATTTTAGAAAAGGTTCAGAGAAGAGCCACCAAAATGGTAAAGGGGATGGAAGGATACTCCTATGAAGAAAGGCTAAAAAGGTTAGGGCTCTTTAACCTGGAAAAGAGACGGCTGAGGGGAGATATGATAGAAGTCTATAAATTAATGAACGGAGTGGAACGGGTAAACGTAGATCGATTGTTTACCTTATCAGAATATAGAAAGACTAGGGGACATGCAATGAAGCTACAGGGTAAACTATTTAAGACTAATAAAAGAAAATATTTTTTCACTCAACGTGTAATCAAACTCTGGAATTTGTTACCGGAGGATGTAGTAAAGATTGTTAGTGTAGCTGGGTTTAAAAAAGGTTTGGACAAGTTCCTGGAGGAAAGGTCCATAAACCATTATTAAGAAGGGACCCAGGATATCAATGCTTGAACCAATACAAGCATTGTGGAACCTGTGTCCCTTGGGGAAACTGCTAGGTACATATGACCTAGATTGGCCACTGTTGGAAACAGAATACTGGGCTTGATTGACCTTGGTCTGACCAAGTATGGCATATCTTATGTTCTTATGTTCGTCAGAATCTGTATCACATCATTTTGAGGAATAGAAGTGTATAATGCTGCCACATCCAAACAAGCCATCCAATCGATCTGTTCAGTAGAACCGATTTTTTGCAAAAGTTGCAAAAAATGCGTAGTATCTTTGAGAAAGGAAGGAATTTTCATGTTTTAAAAACATATCAAGGTATATCCCCACACGTTCCAACAAAGAATCATTGCTTGACAAAATAGGACGACCGGGAGGAGATGATAAACTTATGAATTTTCGGCAGAATATAAAAAGCCGGCACTTTAGGGTGTAGTGGATTAAGAAAAGATTTTTCTTTCTCAGTCAAAAAAACCAATTCAAATGCCTCTGTAGTAAAATCACCCACCAATTTCTCCAATTCTTCAGTTGGATCTTTTAATAAACATAAATAATGCTCACTATTATTCAATTGACGCAAAACTTCATTATCATAATCAATAGTGTTTAAAACTACAACAGCACCTCCCTTGTCAGCCTGTTTAATCGTAATATTATGCATTCGCAGGGCCGGCCCGTCCATTGAGCAAGAATGTTTTTTGCACAGGGCCCCGTGTTTCAGGGGGCCCCGCGCAAAATACATTCTGCTTTTTTAAAAATTAAATTTAAAAAAAAAAAAGCTGGCTGCTGCCACTGCCGCCACGGCAGCAGCAGAATGGAGTGTCCCGCGGGGCCCCCTCTGCCCGGCTGAGCTCTCCCTACCCGGCTGAGCCCCTCTGCGCCAGCTTTCAGATACGCAAAGGGAGATTGTCTCCCTCGCGTCTCTGTTAAGCCCACAGGGGCTGATGGGAAGCAGGGGCTGATGGGAAATTTCCCATCTGCCCCTGCGGGCTTAACAGAGACGTGAGGGAGACACTCTCCCTTCGCGTATCTGAAAGCCGGCGCAGAGGGGCTAAGCCGGGCAGGGAGAGCTCAGTCGGGCAGAGGAAATGGGCTGATGAGGAGGGGTTAGGACTTGAGGTGGGCTGATGGGGTTAGGACTGGTAATGGGCTGTGGGCTGTTGGGGGGGGGTTAGGACTGGTAATGGGCTAGGGGGGGTTAAGACTGGTATTGGGCTGGGGGCTGAGGGGGGCTGTCTGGATATGGGGTGATGGGGGGGTTAGGACTGGTAATGGGCTATGGGGGGGTTAGGACTGATAATTGGCTATGGGGGGGCTAGGACAGGAAATGGGCTGATGGGGAGGGGTTAGGACCTGAGGTGGGCTGATGTGGTTAGGACTGGTAATGGGCTGTGGGCTGATTGTGGGGGGGTTAGGACTGGCAATGGGCTATGGGGGGCTGACTGGAAATGGCTGATGGGGTTAGGACTGGAAGTGGGCTGATGGGGGGTTAGGACTGATAATGGGTTATGGGGGGGCTTAAACTGAAAATGGGGTGATGGGGGGTTAGGACTGGAAGTGGGTTGATGGGGGGCTAGGACTGGTAATGGGTTGGGGGGTTGCTAGGACTGGAAATGGGCTGAGTGGAAGGGAAGGCTTGAATTGCAAATAGCTGATGGGGAGGGGGCTTGGAATGGAAATGGGCTGTGAGGGAAGGGAGCTAGGACTGAAAATGGGCTGATGGAGCAGCTAGGATAGGACTGGAAATGGGCTGTTGGGGGAGCTAAGATTGGAAATGGGCTGTGGTGGGGGCTTGAATTGAAATGGACTCATGGAGGGGCTAGAACTGGAAGTAGGTTCATGGGGGGGGCTTGGACTGGAATTGGGCTGAGTGGAGGAGAGCTAGGATTTGACATGGGCTGATGGTGGGGCTAGGAAATGACTAGAAATGGGCTGATGGGGGGCTAGGATTGGAAATGAGCTGATGAAGGGACTTGGACTGGAAATGGATCGGGAGCTAGGACTGGAAATGGGCTGATGGGGGGCTAGGACTGGAAATGGGCTGATGCAGGGACTAGAAGGGAATGGATGCTGGGTGAGACTGGAACTAGAAGGGAGCTGATGTTGGGGGAGGATTAGAATGGGATGGGGCTGGGAGAGTAAAATGGAGAGGGGAAAAATATTTTGTGTGGGAGGGATGAAAAATCTACAATTGGCCGGGTATTGGGAGAGTAAGTGGGGATTGAGGATGGAGGGGTAAAATTTGTGTGGATGAAATAGGAATGAGGAAAGAGCAAAAGGAGAAAGATTAGTATGTTAAAGCAGATGTAGAGAGAGAGAATGGAAAAAAAACTAGAAGAGAGAAGAAAGGACAAATGGACAGCAGACGATGGAGGGTTAGCAGAAAACATGAAGAAACCAGAAGAAAGTGGCTGGAGCAATTGCAACTGAAAAAAATGCACAAAAGATAGAAAGATATCTCTTTATTTTGAATTCATTAACTGGAATATGAAAGCTCTGGGAAATGTGCATCATTAACGTCTGCGCTTTGTTTGGTACAAGAGGAAATTAATTTATAGTTTTATTTCTACAGTGTTGTTGTACATTCCAAGTTTGGCTTTTGGGGTTCCCAGTTTAATTATTGCCTTCCTGTTTCTAAATTGTGATTCCTTGTTTGGTGATGGTCTATGTTCTGCATGTGTAACTGAGCTGAGGTATTCTGTTTATGTAATTCCTATTTGACATTGCCACTTGTTCTCTTTCCCAAGTATTCTCTGAAATGTATTGGTTTAATATTTGCAGTGTTGCCTTTTGATAGGTAGGGTATGGTGCTTTGTGAGTCCTGGTAATGCTGTCAGGATACGCGGGTTTGCTATGGGTTCTAAATGGGCAGCGTTTGTAGTAGTTCCTAATGTGCCTGGCGGTTGGCACTTGATTATAGTAATGTAGAAATCTTTTAGTCTTTCTTTATCCATACACTCATTAAGAGACATGTTTACTAAAAGTTAGTGTATGGTAACATTATGCAAATATTTATGCAAATAAGGCCACTTATGCAAATGAGGCCTGTGATAAGGAAGCTTATCATAGCTCAGGAAGGAGCTATAGAAAAGGTGAAGTGACTCTGAACAAGCAACCTGTCAGTTCTGGTAGAAATAAGAAAACAGAATTTTCCCATAAAAGACTACCAGTCCCAGAATGCACCAGGTTTCCAACAGCCATTAGAGGAGCTGAAGTGGGGAAACGTGTGTTCAATCAGGAGGGCTATGAGGTAATCCCTAAGCACTCATCTCAAAGGGCAGGGCCTGATTCAGCACAGCTGCGCTGTGTTAGGGAGGAGCACTCATCTAAGCAGAATAAAGGTAGAGTTTATTCTACAGAGAAGCAGCTTGAGCTTGATCATCTTCATCATCAGGAGGATCATCAGAAGCAGAAGCCCAACCGGACGGACAGAGAGGGAAAGAAACCCTTTGGAAGAAAGAGGAGAAAAGCCTTTGAGAGGTCTAGAAGAGTCCAGAGCAGTACGTATACTGGGAGGCATTCCAAGGGCCAGCATACACCATTGGACTGGGGAAAGCCAGAGGAATGGTGCTGCAGAGCTAGGAATCTCCAGACGGTACCTGTGAGGGAGACGGCTGCACATGGAAGGGACCCTAAGACCCGTGCCAGAAGGTATGTGAAGAGAGATCCAGTGTCCAGGGATCTGGATTGGAAGGCTGGACATAAGAACTGGACTACATACTGGCCAGGCTATATAGAGAGGAACTCTAACAGCAATGGAAGCTCAGGTATGAACACTGATCTATGCCCTAGCTATAACCTTGAAAGACAGCAGGGAAACAAGTATTCTCCTGAAAGTGCTCCATTGGGAGATTCATCTGTGCCAATCCATGATATTGAACCCATGCTTGTTGAAGAAGAGGGGGTGATAGCAGATGAAGAATCTGTTTACATGGACTGCTCTCTGTCTAAACTCCTTTGGTGATTTTCTGTTATAAAGTACAGCAACCATCACAAAGAAATACAAACTTGTTCTTTAATCTACTCAGAAAAGCTCCTGAGTAGGATTTCTAGCCACGCAGTAGAAAGCAAGCCAGCTAAAGGGGTTTCAGCTGGGTAACTGCTAGCAATTGAGCCTTATCTAATTGCTTGTGAGTTCTGAGAGAATCACTTCTGAATCTATGTGGGAAGATATAAGAAGTTAACCTGAAAAGAACAGTTTTTCCTTTCTTTGTGGCTTTTGATTTGTTGTTTGATACATTGCTAAGAGATTATTAGCTAAAGCCTACAGAAAAGACCAGTTTGTTGCCAACCAGGTCTTATTTCTTTTGCTTTGATTGCCTGACAGTTCAAATGTTGTTTTCCTGATTTTGTTTTTCCAAGTTTAACACTGAAAGCAAGTAACCTGATTTATGTGCTACCAAGCATATCTGTGTTGGGAGAAATAACCCCATAAATATATATCTTAATTGGCTTTACACTTGAGCACAACTAAATTATTGTGAGCAGCTGTGTCGGGTGTGAATGGACTGCATTGCCCACAATCCCTTGCAAATCATATTGACATATGCACTTGCCAAGACTGTGAACATTCTCACCCAAGCAGCCGTCTGACAGGCCCCGCACCGAGTCTCCGCACATGGCCCCGCACCCCCCTTGGGCCGCCCCTGAGCATTCAAGATAATTCTTGTAATGCTGCAAATTCTGCTGAGGATAAATTTTTAGGCTGGTTATTATACTTTAATTCTAACTTCTCCAAATCAGCCAAAACTAAATATCGAAAGGTATATACTAATGGATCCACAGGCCCAGGAGGAATCCAGTTTATTTATTTATTTTATTTATTTAACAGTTGCTTATATACCGCTACCTTCCACAGATCAGGTGCGGTTTACAATGAACAAGAATGAACAGATTTACAAGTCTGTTTTACATGGAACATTTGTTAACTAGGTACAATGTAGCTGTTTTACATGGAACATTTGTTAACTTGGTACAATTTTGCAATATACATTAATCATGAATGACTAAATATGGTAAAACTTGTTAAATAACAAACGAACTTATTTACTTCATACGGACAAATAACAAACGAACTTATAGACTTCATACGGACGACTGACGCATATTGAACATCCAGTTTATCCCTAAAAAAAATCTTCAATTGCAAAGGTCGTACCAGCTGTTCCACAGCTATCCGACTACGGAAACTATCATAACTTGGACCATCTACAAAAGACAAGCCTCGAGCTAATAGGCTCGTCTGTGCTGACGTCAATGACACATCTGAAAGATTAATGACAGTATTTACTGCTGAAAGGATACACCTTCTTTTTTGCGCCGGGAGTGTGTCGGAGGCCCGGGAAACTTTTCTTGTCTATCACGATGAATCACAGAAGAGTCCACAGGAAGATCTTTTAGCTCTTTATTCTTAGAGCGTACATCTGGATAGTGAGTCTCAATACTAGAAACAGACGAATACATAGAAGTATCCCCACCACTTCCTTTCCAATATGAATCGGACTGTCTGGCTCTTCTTAAAGTCCAATTATATATGGGACCATCCCTAGTCCGTTTTCACCCTTAAAAATTTTTTTGATTTTAACACTCTTCAAGTCACTCTTATATTTTTCAATAGATTTTGAAAAATCAGCCTAGCAACTATCAAAATCATCAGCCACTTTTAATTCTTTTAAATCCTCTTCCATTTCTTGTAAAAGGGATGCATTTTTAGTATGAGCTGTATCAATCACCAATAACATCAAGTCCAAAGAACATTTATTTAGGATTTGATTCCAACGATTGACGAAGGCCTCATCATCCAAAAACATACCAGGAGCTTTCCAAATCCGTAAGCCTTTAGGAATAACTTCTTTCCGACAGTACTCTGCTAGTGTGACACTATGGAGCTCCAATCTGACACTTTTTTTAGATTTATTGAAAAAAGAATCCCAGTCTGGATTTCCTTTAGCATCATCCCCCAATAAGGGTGGAAGCTTCAAAATTTTGTTTGCCTTTTCTAAACTATAGCTAAAGGATTCTTTCCATGCAATATCCATTACAGTAAAAATAGTTAACGCCACATACACAACTGTATAAGAGCTAAACTAAACCACAACAATAAAAGCTCTTAAGCCAAATTATTATTTAATGCAAAAATAATCTTCCTCAAAACTACTATACAGTTTGTTTATTCTTCAAGATATGCCTCGAATATTATTAAATGGTACCGTTATATAGATGATATTTTTCTTTTGTGGCATGGTTCGAAGGATCTTTTAAATGAATTTTTTCATTATTTGAATGATTATAGCGCTTATATTAATTTTGAAATTAATATACAAGCTTATGAGCTGCATTTTCTGGATGTTAAGATTCTTAAGCAACAAGACGGATTTTTTACTACGGTATATTCTAAACCTACTGATAAGAACACTCTGCTGCATTTTACAAGTTTTCATCCTCAGCATTTGAAATGTAGTTTACCATGCTCGCAATTTCTTCGCTGCCGACGTATCTGTTCGACATTATCTGAATTTGAGACACAAGCCCGACTTATGATGAGTAAATTTGAAGACCGAGGTTATCCCCATACAGTTTTGCAAAAAGCATATAAGAGAGCAAAGTTTACTCATCAAGAATGGTTACTTCACCCTGAATGGGTGGGGTCTGAGTTTTTGGCTTCATCATCTATTACATGCGTTCTACCGCACTCTAGTCTTTCCAATCGTATTGCTACTGTAATGCGAAGACGATGGAGTTTAATTCAAATGCATCCTAAACTTTTGGGATTTTCATTACGAATAGCATATAGTTGTGGACAAAATCTGAGGGACCGGCTTTGTCCAGCAGTGCCGCGGCAAGGCAATACAACAGTTACAGCGATGGGTCATACAGCATATAATCACTGTTCTTTATGCACTATTATGAGTAACACAATCTGTGTGGAGTATTGGAGTAAAGTTCGACGCTTGATTCATAATACGACTTGCAACACTTCGCATGTAATCTATGGATTGTGGTGCCCTTGTCCAAAATTGTATATCGGCAAGACTACACGGCTCTTGAAGACACAGCTTACTGAGCATAAATACAGTTTGAGGATTTGCATTGTACGGTTTTGGAACATGTTCCGCAGAATTTCAGAAGAGGGGATCGAAATAGACTATTACTACAAAAAGAACAACGATGGATCTATACTTTGAATATCCTGCATCCGAATGGTTTAAATGACAAGATTGAATGGACTTTGTTCTTTTAGATGTCTAGTTTGATGCTCATTATTCTGTTGTGAAACAACGTCTTTGATTGCATTATATCTTCTCTTTTTCTATGAGAGACTCGACTGCTCTGCGTCTTGTGGCTATGGAGTTTCAATTTGTTCACTTTTTTTTACTTTTTTACTGTTCGTGTATTGTATGGATGCATATATAGCATTTTTGTGCGTATTGACGTCATTGACGGGTGATTTTGTTATTGGTTGTTGGTTTTCATTAAATAATGTGTCATACACCGTCTTTTTTAGATGGCAGGGAGAGTGGAGGAATGAGATAATCTTTTGCTATTTTTGTGGTACTCTTAACCCCTGAAGAAGCCATTTTCTGGCAAAATGAAAGCTTTTGTTGGGTCGGGTATGAGTTGATTCAAGTATTGGTGGTCAAAAGTTTTCCCTGCCGTTTTTTGACTTGGGAGACCTGTGGTTTCGTATGTATACCAGACTGTTCCGGGGTGGCTACGGAATTGAAGAGCGCTACTGAAAGATAAGTAACTGCAGACCTAGTTGGGCATGTTTATTACTGGTTTTCATCATCTTATCCTCTTTTTTACAAGAGGTAGCAGTTTGTTCCGGCGCTGCTTGGTGTAGCAGACTGAAAAGCGACGCTTTATAATGAATGTGTATGTTGTGTGGTAAGGGGGATGATTAGTGATTTTGATTTCCTAGGAGTACTCATGTGGAATTAAAGTGTTTAATTGGAGGTTTGATCTCTTTAACAAAACTAATATAGAAGGCTTGTTTGACCAGTGATGTTAGCATCAGCTGTTCCCTATAGTGAATATTTCACTAAATGTAGGGTATAAGCCAACCTGAGGTCATTTTTGCTTGAGTTAAGTATGAGTATAGTAATTTTGAGGAAGATTATTTTTGCGTTATATAATAATTTGGCTTAAGACCTTTTATTGTGATAATGATATGTAAACCATTCTTAATCAACATCCCCATAACCACACATATCGAGAAAGGCTTCAAAGCCATCGCAAACTGGCTCTCTGAATAAAACATGACAATAAACCACAAGACAAAGGTGCTGTACATCATCAGAAACAACAATTTTACACTGCCTCCCACAATAACCATCGACGGAACCCAGTTGCAAGTCAAACAAGAACTTTGTTATCTAGGGGTCATACTTGATCAAAGTCTTACCCTCATTTCTCACATCATGAACATAATGAAATCCATCTACTACAAACTCAAAACAGTACAATGCCTCAAGCCCCTGCTCAGCCCACCCAACTTTCGCTCGGTGTTTCAAGCACTCATCTTCCCACACCTGGACTACTGTAATCTCATTTTACAAGGCCTGCCTAAATGCACACTATGCCCGATACAACTAGCCCAAAATACCGCAGCAAGGATCCTACGCAATGCCTCCAGAGCTGACATATCACGCTGATTCTTAAATGCCTGCACTGGCTACCCACAGAAGAGTGCGTAAAATACAAAGCCCTACTCACAGTCTTTAAAATCAGCCATGACCTGTCATCCACATACCTACAATCCCTAATTGAGAAAACAACAGATAACAGATACAGAAGAACAAACACCCTTTATACTCTTCACACCACTTCAAAAATTACCAAGACTAACCAGACAACCTCCAAGAGAGCCTTCTCCTTGTTCGCCCCAACTCTCTGGAATGTACTGCCGGATGACCTATGTGCCACAAATGACCTGGAAAATTTCAGAAGAAAACTGAAAGCCCACCTCTTCCTTGGACACTTTACAGACCCAACTTAACCAATCGGATTAAATAGACCTTTCACATCCTAAGCAAAATTCACCCCACCCTCCCCACTCACCCTCTCCTTATATTTACCCATGTAAATTAAGAATGTATTATAGTTTTTACGGGGGCGGAGCCTGATGTCCAGCGGGATGGTCGCATAACGCTGAGGCTCCCGAGAGGCCTACTCAGAATCCTGAATTAACACCTCACTAACTTAGAACTTCTACTCTGATCTTGCCGGGGCACATTGGTGAGATGGCGGGGACCAAACCAACGCGTCTGGAATTTGGATCTCCAGCGGCTTCTCGCGGCAAACGCTCCAAAACTGAACCTCCGTCCCCGCAGAAGGGGCCGGCCTTGTGCGAGGGCCCCGAAATGCAGCAGGAAATCCTCGTAGAGATTAGAGGGGTCAAAAACCTTGTGCAGGCAAACGGTGAAGCACTCCGAGCGCTGCGGGAAGATTTTGGTGTGCTGCAAAGCAAGCTAGAAGGGCTTTCTTCGCGTCAGGACAAAATGGAGAGCATATTGGATTCCCATGCGGTCCGGCTGTCCAAACTCGACAAAGTTGAACGTCAGGTGCGGGCCTTGCAGAAAGAGGTGGAAGATGGCAATAATAGAGCGCGCCGCAACAACATACGACTCGTGGGCATACCGGAGGGAGCAGAATCGGGAGACATGAAAGAGTTTTTATGCAAAGTCCTCCCTTCCCTACTCCACATCACCTTTACCAAAGATTTGGAGATTGATCGCGCTCATCGTGTACCCACCAGCATAAAGCTCAACAGGAAGACCCCGCGGCCTATCATTTTTCGACTACTGAGATATCAACATGTGGAGCAAATTCTAAGTGCCTCTCGGGCAAAGGGCCATGTGGAGTTTGAGAGCCACAAGATCTCTTTCTATCCCGACTTGGCTAAACCCACGGTCGACCGCCGAAGGCGTTTTCTGGAATTCCGGCCGAGGCTTCAACAACTGCAAGCACGCTATGGCCTGATGTACCCGGCCAAGCTCCGGGTCACGCTTCACAATCAGACAAGAACATTTGAGGACCCTGATCTACTAGCGGAGTTTTTGGATTCCAAAGAAGCCGACTTGATGCGCTGAATTCCAGAATATTCCTGCAAGTCTCCTCATATCCGCTGTACCTGCCATATTGGATCTGCCGCAGCCTAGCAAAGAGTCTGGCGTGGGCAGTTTGTGGCCTTACTCTTGATGGTATCTGTGACCCGACTCCACCTACCCACAGCAGCCTTGATGAGTATCAGAGACGGTGTTATTATGGACTCTGGTGTTTCTTTTCTTTTTTATATGTCTTTCTATTTCCTCTCTAGGGCCTCCTCCCGCAGACTTCTGGTCGCCATATTCTTTGGGGGTTTGCTTCTTCTCTAAGATACGTTGGTACATACTTTTCAATATGGGGTGTATTAGCCAGAATACTCGGTGATTATGACATTGTTATACAGATTCTGCTTATGTTATATGTTCTCAAGCGCCCTTACCTAAAATGTCTATTACCGATTGATGGCACCATGTATGATTTTCTCATTGAACGTAAAAGGAATCACTAATCCGATAAAACGGAAGGAAATCCTAAGCTACCTTAGTCAGGATGCAGCGGATCTGATTTTCTCCAAGAAACGCATTTACATTCAAAGGAAACTTTTTGACTCAATATTAAACCTTACATGGTGGCCGTCTATTCCCCAGCCGTGTCTAAGAAATGTGGGTTGCCATACTGGTTAGGGAATCTTTGCAGGCTACTGTTGTTGCGACTAGCTCAGATACAGAAGGTAGATGGTCTAGAGTTCACCTCAGGATAGGTAGCCTTGAAGTTACATGTATATGCCTTTACGCTCCTAATGTTGA
The DNA here is from genome assembly GCA_033557465.1 of Ichthyophis bannanicus. Lineage (NCBI taxonomy): Eukaryota > Metazoa > Chordata > Amphibia > Gymnophiona > Ichthyophiidae > Ichthyophis > Ichthyophis bannanicus. Next base: position 640,163,298 of record CM066035.1, read on the forward strand.
TGACCCCGCCTTTCTTTGCTACCATTGCTCAGGTTGCGCAGGCTTCTGCTAATACTTCCGTGATTATTGGGGGGGATTTCAATCTAGTACTTGATCCCCTTATTGACAAACAGCCGCCTAGGACGAGTGGTCCCCCCAAGAGTCATGCCACGCTTACCCCCCTGATTAAGGATCTTGCTTTAGTTGATCTATGGAGGTTACTACACCCCAATGAGCTTGACTTCACCTTCTTTTCCTTCCCTCATCAATCTCAGTCTCGCATAGACTTCTTTCTAATCTCAAAACTGCTAGTTCCTCAGGTGGACACTGCAAAGATTCACTCCCCACATATTTCAGATCATGCTGCCATTTCCTTTCACTTAAGCGCTACTGTACCCCAGGGAAATTCGGGAGCCTGGTTCTTTGATAGAGCCCTGTTAACTCAGCCAGAGTTCCAGTCAGAAATTCGAGCAGCCATACAGGTTTACTTATACTATGCCAGGGTACAGACACGGACACTTTTAGAGCCCAACAGGCCTGGGAGCGCGAACTGCAAACCACTTTAACCCCTGTGCAATGGAGCGTTTTCTGGTGAAAAGTAGCGCGGGCTTCCCGGTCTGCCTCTGTTACCCAAACTCTCTTCTTCTGTGCACTCAGATGCTTTTATACCTCAGAAAATAGCCAAATGGTACCCAAATGCCAGGGACCTGTGTTGGTCTTGCCATACTGCTGTGGGAACCTTCGCTCATGTTATATATGAATGTCCTCAACTGCAGGTCTATTGGGGGCGGGTCTGGGGTCGTATTCAATTCTATCTTACACTTTTATGAACCTCTCTCTTGGAAGGATGTGGGACTCCGCTTTGTAGCGGAGGTTCCCTCTCTTCCTAAGAAGGGTCGCTTTTTCCTTGATTTCATGCTGGGTATAGCCATATGCTTAATCACGAGGAATTGGAAGGATAGCTCTCGACTTACTGCCAATGAATGGTGGAACCTCGTCTGCTTATATAGTCAATATGAGCAGATACCTCGGAGAGCTATCCCCCATGTCCAAACTCACTCTCGCTTGTCTAAATGGCAGATGCTTAATGATTATGTACAATCTGCTCATTGCTCCAACATGCCTGTATAATGCGCACTCATCATGTTTTAGATCACCGTTAGGTTTTGTAACACAATAATGTACGTACACGCCCGCTTCGGGAATGCTTAGTTTTCTAGAGAAGAAGCAGGGGGGAGGGGGGTGGTAGGGGTTTATTTTGGTGTATGTATTACACGTTATGTATCTGTCTTTTAGCTGTATGTCTTCCTTTTCCTTTGTTGTTATAAAACGAAAATAAAGAATTTAAAAAAAAAAAAAGAATGTATTATAGTTTCAACATTACCATGTTATGCTGTTCACCTACCATTTATAATGTTGTAATGACAAGGTTCGATGTAAAACCCTATTGGCCAACTTTGTTGTCATGTAAACCATTTAGAATTGGAGATACAGCGGTACAGAAAAACTGCTAAATAAAATAAATAAATAAATAAATATTGCCCTAAATTACCAAAGAAAGCAGCAAGCTGTGGTCTCTATCCAAGGACTATCTTTGTGATGCTGGACTGGAGAGGAAGGGGAAAGAATGAAAACTGGGGAAGATCTCCAGGTTGTTGAGAATGAAGGCTCGTGATTCTATACCTCAGTTGCAGCTAGTTCCAATTGCATTCCAATCACAAAGGGCAAGAGGGAACTTCCAATTATTTGTTGCATTTCTTACTCATTGTCCTTTTCCATCTAGACTAGCTATTGCAGTGATAGTCCCTGGCTTGTGAGTTTTCTTCAGGGACTAGTTGAAGACATGCTATTTTGAACATACGAGCTAAAGTAGCATGTGGAGGGTTAATTTATAAACAAGTTGCCCAGCCCGTGGGGCAGAAAAACACATATGTTACACCTGTTTTCTAAAGGAGGTTTATGTGCCTATCTGCCTATATAACAACTTTCTAGAAAGTGCCAGATGCACATATACTTACTTGTTCTGTCCTTTGAACAAATCTGCTTTATTTTATTCAGCTCTGCATGTTTTATGAAAAAATCCCCCTTAGGCCACATACTCTGTGTCCTTCTCCTTCACCTCTACTTCTCAGCACTCACTGTACTAAATGCATGGAATAAACTGAGTGGGCGCATTAGGATTCCACTCATCATATTCAAATTCCACCTGAAAGGTCAACTTTTTAAGGATGCTTCTAGCTAATTATGATCATCTTGATTTAACCATTTCTGTAATAAACAAGTGAATCAATGTTCAAAGAAAGTTATATGTTTACTGGCAGCTCTTAAATGTCTAACTTTTCTATCCATAGATATATAAAAGCCATATGGATAGTGTCGGGCTCAAAATACATCTAACCACTCCAACACTAGGAATTGTTTTAGAAGCTCTATTCATGATTTGCACATCTGAAAATACCCATTCAGATGTGCCAATCACAGCCCCAAATTTACATGTATCTAGCACAATCACGTTGATGTTGCATGGGGGCTTGGCGTAAGTGTGTCCAGGGCGTTCTGGAAAAGATAGACATGGACGCCCAGTTTTAGAATGGCGCCGCCATCTCAACCCACCAGCGAGCACGTCCATATCTATACCTACTACTCGGTATGAATAGCCATCTGAACAGTTCTTGTTTCAGTAACCTAGCAACTGTACAGACAAGAGGAGAATGCCCTCTCATGCCCCGATAATTTTTGTTTCTTCAAAAAAGCATGCTAGTAAACAGAGAGACCTTTATCACAACTGCCGCACCACTGCATATCTCCCTTTGCAAAATAGCAGGATGAGGCATGCATATGGCGAGAGGTACAGATGCACTTTTTGAAAACCATCACAGAAACGTCGATGCTCCCAGACCCTCCACCCTCCATATCTGACTAGGGGTGTACAACCCTAAAATTTTTATATTTTTGGGGGCGGGGGGTTGTTGTATTTTTGTCTCATATCATTATTGTTCAATAGCGCACACTCTCACCAAAGAATGCACACTCTTGTGAAAGAGTGAGCGTTATTGGTAGGAACTAGAAAGTGACGACAACTTCATCATTTTCTGCTTTGCCAGGAAATTGGCTTTCATTTAAAAACGGAAGCGCATCCCTATATCTGACACGTACACATTTCTACAATAAGTCGAGAATCTGCATATGCCAGACCCGTTATTCTGCATGTTCACATTTCTTTGACTATTGCCGGAGACGTTTATCTTTTAGGATGGAGACAGGTCGATTTTAGATAGTACTTATACGTGCCCACCTTCTCTGCAGCCCCCTCATGGAATTTCAGATGTTTTGACTTGGACATCCTACATTGACCTAAATAGTCTTTCTAAAATATACTTGCACCCATATAGTAAAGGGGTGGAGGAAGAGTGCACCAAAAAATTGTCCATATAGCAGGGATATTCATTTGCTGTATGGAGTGTTTATACAGTTAGTTTAAGTCTCTAGGATAGCAGGCCTAAACTAAAATGTATAGTGGCAGCAGTGGTCAGATTTAGCTCATGTATTCAGCTTCGCTGGTTATACATATAGCAGTGCTCAAGATACTTTGAACTTAAACACCACGGCTGGCATTTCAATTTAAACACTGACTGCTGATGTTGAATATTACCCCTAGTGTTTTTCTTATATGTCTTGTCCATATGTCTTGACTAGATTTTAAATTGCATGCAGTGGAGACTGTCTCTTATACTGTACATGCAGTACTGCATACTTCTTGCAACAGGATGATCAAATAATTTGTGCACTATAGTTGAGACTTCATGTAGAACTTTCATTATTTTGCATGAGAGTCTGATTTTGCTAAGGTTGCTTTAGATATAATGCTAGAAATTGTGAGCAAAGGCTTGGGGAGGGGAGGGGAAGCCATTAACATCTTCCTTGCTATCAGGGTTCAAGCTTTCATAACAAAGGAACCATTTCAGTTTTCCTCAAAACTCAAAATATGTGTTTCTCCTATGAAGGTGCTAAAAGCACTGAACTGAACGTCATGGTTTTTAAAACCTACAAACAGTGCATAAAGGACAACATTATGTGGAATATTTAGAAGCATTCCCACATATAAATAGCAGCATGTAGATTGAAATACATGTGTAAATGCCATTTTAGAATAGGGGCTATTATACACAGAGAAGCATACTAATTTTAGATTTCAAGGGACCATGGCAAGGGCAAGCCTACAATATCAAAGCGGATGTCCCATCTGTGATGGGGTCTATAGAGCGTTGCCCGTCCCTCTCCAGAGGAATTATCAACAGGCCCCTTTAAGGGAGCCTACAACCCAGAGTTCAAGAGGGCGTGGCTCACAAGGAGAGGTTAAAACCTCAGCAGGCTGCAGGAGGGAGAGAGACCTGCAGAGCAAGGAGTCCTTTCGAGACAAGCGATACAAAAGTAGGAACTTTAACTGGGCAAGGAAGGGCTGGGAGACCACCTTTGTAAAGGTGTAACAAACAAGGTCTAAATAAAAACATGTTTTGTTTTTCATGAACTGCTATCTATTTTGTGTTTGAACCAAAAACTCCTTCCCACCTCATGCCACACTACCAGCTTGGGGATTTTCTGTACTATGTGACTGAGGGCAAATCCATGTTCCTCCAGGGTTGGGCCTCTACAACAAGTGAGGGGTTTTTTTGTTTGTTTGTGTGGGCTAAGAGGGTTAGCCTCAGCGTAGTTAGGGAACTTTCAGAAGGTTTAGTCAATGCCAGACAGGCAGGCTTGTTTTGGCAATTAGAGGCTACTAAAAATTTGCTGGGACTGGAATACTGCAGGGTTAACTCAGCTGCAAAAGGGGAAGCTGTGGTAGTGTTGCAAGTGAACAGTGACAAGCCAGGATGGAGCGGCTCCTCCATATTCTGGCAGGTGGTCAGCAGCAACAGCAACAATGTCAGCAACAGTTTAAACACATCCTGCTGGAAGGACAGCAGCAGCAGCAGCAGCATTTTTTTCTACTGCAGGGGGAGCTACAGAAGAGTTCCCTAGCTTAGTTGACCCAGGCCCAGCAGAGGCCACAACTCCACCCTGCAATGCAAGTGCTTCTTAAAATGACAGCAGAAGACGAACTGAGCCATTTCCTGGAAAACTTTGAACGAACCACCAGTCTGGCTGGATGGCTGGAGGCAACATGGACTATTGGGAAATCTGCTGATGGGCAGCAGTCAGGCTGTATTCCAGGGTGCCAACCCAGATGGGCAAGCTACGTATGCATACCGGCACGGTCTGGCCGTACCTAAGAGGCCTACCACCAGCGATTCAGAAGAGGGGACTCCAGATAAAAGAGAGCACTCAGAGGTTCCTCTATTGGTTGAAAGATCTCATATGGAAGCGGCTGCACATGGAGGGAAAGACCGGTCCTCGGGATAGCCAAGATTTTGCTGTTGGAGCAGTTTTTGGAGGGCTTGACCACCCGGATGAAACAGTGGGTACATCAGCACTCCAACCTTACACGGGAGAGTGCACTAGAAACAGCCCGGGGTATTATGAAGCCCAGCCAGTGACTGAAGCAGCGGGTGAGAAGGGGAAGAAGTCACCTGTCAGCACAGGAGGATGGAAGAGGCAGCCTCAACAGATGTTGGCTCCCATTTTCCGACCTCCAAAGTCACCTCCTAAGCGAGGACATGGCATCAGTGATGACCCCTTCACATGTTTTAGCTGTAGAGTCATAAGAACATACTGGGTCAGACCAAAGTCCATCAAGCCCAGTATCCTGTTTCCAACAGTGGCCAATCTAGGTCATACATACCTAGCAGTTTCTCCAAAAGACACAGGTTCCACAATGCTTGTATTGGGTCAAACATTGATATCCTGGGTCCCTTCTTAATAATGGTTTATGGACCTTTCCTCCAGGAACTTGTCCAAACCTTTTTTAAACCCAGCTACACTAACAGCCTTTACTACATCCTCCGGTAACAAATTCCAGAGTTTGATTACACGTTGAGTGAAAAAATATTTTCTTTTATTACTTTTAAATAGTTTACCCTGTAGCTTCATTGCATGTCCCCTAGTCTTTCTATATTCTGATAACGTAAACAATCGTTCTATGTTTACATGTTCCACTCCATTCATTAATTTATAGACGTCTATCATATCTCCCCTCAGCCGTCTCTTTTCCAGGTTAAAGAGCCCTAACCTTTTTAGCCTTTCTTCATAGGGGTATCCTTCCATCCCCTTTACCATTTTAGTGGCTCTTCTCTGAATCTTTTCTAAAATCGCTATATCCTTTTTAAGATACGGCGACCAGAATTCCACACAATATTCAAGGTGTGGTCGCACCATGGAACAATTCAGAGGCATTATAATATCCTTTGTTTTATTTTCCATTCCTTTCCTTATGATACGTAGCATTCTATTTGCTCTCTTGGCCACCGCTGCACACTGAGCCGAGGGTTTTAACATTATCCTCAATGACGCCTAAATCTTTTTCCTGGGTGGTGGTTCCTAATGTGGAACCCTGCATCGTGTAACCATAGTTTGGGTTGTTCTTCCCTAGGTGCATAACTTTGCACTTGTCCATATTAAATTTCATCTGCTATTTTGATGCCCAGTCTTCCAATTTATCTCTTCCAATTTATCAAGATCCTCTTGCAATTTTCCACAATCCTCTTGGGTTTTAACAACTTTAAATAGTTTTGTGTCATCTGCAAATTTGATAACCTCACTCGTTATTCCCTTTTCCAGGTCATTTATGAATACGTCAAAAAGCAGCGGCCCCAGCACAGATCCCTGGGGTGCACCACTATTCACCTTTCTCCATTGGGAAAATTGGCCATTTAGCCCTACCCTCTGCTTTCTATCTTTTAACCAGTTCCTGATCCACAATAGTACACTGCCTCCTATCCCATGACTCTTTAGTTTTGCCAAAGGTCTCTGATGAGGTACCTTGTCAAAGGCTTTCTGAAAGTCCAAATACACTATATCAACCGACTCACCTTTGTCTACCTGTTTATTCATACCTTCAAAAAAACATAACAGATTAGTAAGACAAGATCTTCCTTGTCCAAAGCCATGTTGGCTGTCTCCCATTAAGCCATGGCTATCTACATGTTCAGCAATGCTGTTCTTTATGATGGTTTCTACCATTTTTCCCGGTACTGACGTCAGGCTCACCGGTCTATAGTTTCCCGTATCACCCCTGGAACCCTTTTTAAAAATTGGTATTACGTTCGCCATCCTCCAATCTTCAGGTATTACAGATGATTTTAATAATAGTTCACAGATTACTAATAGCAGGTCTGCAATCTCATATTTCAGTTCTTTCAACACCCTTGGATGTATATCATCCGGCCCAGATGATTTGCTACTCTTCAGTTTATCTAATAGTTGAAATATATATCTTCCCGATGTATCGATATTTCCTTCAATTCTTCTGCACCTTCAAATACCACTTCAGTCATGGGTAACATCCCTACATCTTCCTCAGTAAAGACCGAAGCAAAGAATTCATTCAGTCTCTCCACTATCGCCTTGTCGCCTCTTAGTGTCTCTTTAACCCCTCTATCATCTAACGGACCAACTGACTCTCTCACAGTCTTTATTATGCATTTTTGCTTCCGCGGCAAGCTTCTTCTCAAATCCTCCCTTTGCCTGCCTTATCAATGCCTTGCATTTAACTTGCCAGTGCTTGTGCTGTTTCCAGGTTTTGTCGTTTGGCGCTTTTTTCCATTTCCTGAAAGATGCTTTTTTCGCAACAGCCTCTCTGACCTCACCTTTAAACCATACTGGCAGGTTTTTGGACTTCCTTCCACTTTTCTTAAAGCGTGTAATAGAGCTGGTCTGGGCTTCCAAGATGGTATTTTTCAACAACAACCAAGCTTGATATGTCTTTAACCTTTGCAACTGCTCCTTTTAGTTTTTTCTTAACTATTTTCCTCATTTTATCATAGTCTCCCTTTCTAAAGTTAAAAGGTAGTACTGTGGATTTCCTTACTATCCCTCCTCCACTAATTAAATCAAATGCGATCATGCTATGATCACTATTGCCAAGTGGCCCCAACACACTTCTCTCTTGCACCAGATTTGGTGGTCCACTAAGGACTAGGTCCAATATGGCTTCCCCTCTGGTTGGTTCATGAACCAGCTGCTCCAAGAAGAAGTCATTTATGTCATCTAGGAACTTTATCTCCCTAGCATGTCCTGACGTGACACTGACCCAGTCAATACCAGGGTAATTGAAATCACCCATTCTTAGTACTGTGCTGTAACTTTAGTTAGCTTCCTTGATTTCTTTGAGCATTTCATCATCCATTTGCTCATTCTGGCCAGACGGTTGATAGTACATCCCCACTGCCATCGCCTTCCCCTTTTTACATGGAATTTCAATCCATAGAGATTCTACAGAAAGTTTTGTTTCCTGCAAAACTTTAATCCTTTCTGATTCAATGCCCTCTCTAACATAAAACGCAACCCCTCCACCAATTTGATCAGCTCTATCATTATGATATAGTTTGCACCCAGGTATCAGTGTCCCACTGGTTGTCCTCCTTCCACCATGTTTCTGAGATTCCAATCATATCTAACCTCTCATTTAGTGCCATATATTCTAACTCTCCCATCTTATTTTTTAGACTTCTAGCATTTGCATACAAGCATATTAGGGATTGTAATTTATTCATATTAATCTGGCTATTGGTAGGCATGGGTAATTTGGGATCTTTAAGCTCTGTCTGCTCCATACTCGAGGGCATTTGGGCTACTTTACTCATTTTTGGAACCTCTCTGCTTTTGGTAGTATCCTTCAAGGATACATTCTTCTGAACCATGCACTCTTGTGTGACTGTTGGCTTTCCCCTATTATCTAGTTTAAAAGCTGCTCTATCTCCTTTTTAAAGGTTAATGCCAGCAGCCTGGTTCCATCCTGGTTAAGGTGAAGCCCATCCCTTTGGAGGAGCCCCTCCTTTCCCCAGAATGTTACCAACAAATCCAAAACCCTCATCCTTGCACCATCGTCTCATCCACGCATTGAGACTCCGGAGCACTGCCTGCCTTTTGGGTCCTGCGTGTGGAAAGGGAAGCATTTTGGAGAACGCTACCCTGGAAGTTCTGGATTTCAACTTCCTATCTAAAAACCTACATTTAGCCTCCAGAAACTCCCTACCACATTTTCCTATGTCATTGGTACTGACATGTACCAAGACAGCAGACTCCTCCCCAGCACTATCTAAGACCTTATCTAGGTGGCGCGTGAGGTCCGCTACCTTCGCACCAGGCAGGCATGTTACCAGGCGATCCTCATGTCCACCAGCCACCCAGCTATCTACATGCCTAATGATCGAATCACCAACTATAACGGCTGTCCTAACCCTTCCCTCATGGGCACATGGCCCTGGAGAAACTTCCTCGGTGCAAGAGGGTTTTACATCACCTGGAGGACAGATCCTAGTTACAGGATCACTTCCTGCCACACCAGGGTGATGCTCTCCTGTCACGTGACTGCTCTCCTCCATGGCAACAGGGATGCTGCCAGACTGGAGGGGGTACTTCAGGACTATATCCATGTAGGTCTCGTCTATGTACCTCTCTGCCTTTCTTATGTCTTCCAAGTCTGCTACTCTAGCCTTCAGAGAACGGACTCGTTCCTGACAGCAAAGAGCTCGTTGTACCTAGTGCACACGTAAGACCTCTCACCAACTGGGAGAAAATCATACATGTGACACTCAATGCAAAAGACTGGAAAGCCCTCAACTTGCTGCTGGACTGCTGTCTGAATCTTAGTTTTAAGTTTGTGTATTAGATCTTTAAGGTTTTTACTTACTAAGGGTTGCTATGGCTACTTATACTAATAAAATTGTACCTAATACGTTTAATATACCTTGTTCATCTGAAGCTTAATTAATCTCAGGTCCTTAGTGTATGACTGATTTGGATAACGAGCTGCACCTGAGAGCACCTCCTTTCCTTTAAGATGTGTAAGTACCTATAAAGCTACGATTATTCCAGGGGTGGGTGGGTGTTGGGGAGGGAGGGAAATAACACTTATTAAAAGAGGGCTGCTACATAATACCCTGTCCTGTGCTTCTGAGGTAAGCTGTGACCAACTTCCTGGGTGATTAACAGTCCTTACTTGGATAGAAGGAGTCTTTCAAAATGGCCATTTGACCTACCACCTGGCGTTAACACCTATTGAAAAAATTCCACAGGTCTCTTGCCCCCTAGGTAGAAGGCCTCTTTGTAAAGGTCTCTAGAAGACTTTATTTGTTGCTCAAAGAATACTGACCCTGTTTTGCCTTTTATGCTAAGTTTTATATTCTGATTTTATTTAAATTAAAGCTCTTTGCTGCTGCTAGGCTCTGACTTATTATGAAATTTAAACTAGAAACTCTCTGTTGGGTTCTAAATTTAACCAGAAAGCTCTCTTCTGTGTTATAAATTTAAACTAAAAGTACTTTGCTGATACTAGGCCCTGAGTGAGTATTAAATTTAAACTACAATCTCTCTGCTGGGTATGAAAGCTAATTAGAAAGCTCTCTTCTGTGTTTTAAATTTAAACACAGAAGAGACACTCTGCTCGTAAATGTCTCCTGGGTCTGGAAGACCCATGGAGGTCGGCCTAACCACCCCTCACACCTAAACCTTTGTGAACAGCCCCAACCAAAGGGCACAGAATTTTGTGATTCCTGTGGAGCTTGAGGGAGCCTGCCTCCAGGTCTTGATAGACTCCAGAAGTGTGCGGACCCTTATTCGCCAGGAAACTGTAACCTGGTTTCAAATTGACTATGCAAAGTTGGTAACACTGGCCTGTGTGCATGGAGACCAGAGGCAATATCCATTGGCACAGGTCTCAAACCTCTAGCAGGGCAAGTCATGGTCGAGGTCATGATGCTGCCCCAGCTACTATGTGCAGTGGTGATCAGCCAAGACCATCCAAACTTCGCAGTGATATTGGCCTGGCTGAGTGACAGCTCTACTAAGTCAGACCAGGAAAATTTCCCAGAGATCTTCCCCCTGGAATACACGGATCTATATGTCAAAACTCCCAAGCCTGCTAAGTCCCAGAGTCAGCATCACCAAGAAAAGCTACACTACCAACAGAATCTGGGGGCAGATATGGGGGAGGGATCCAGGGAGGGAGCTTCTAGGGAAGAAACCCCTGAGGATAGGTCAGGGCTCAGAGGTAGTGACCCAAATACAATTGTCCCCTTCCCAGAGTGAGGGCTGGAGGAAGACCCGGGAGCTTCAGAAAGGCCCAAGAAAGAGGATGACTCCCTTAAACATGCCCAAGGGTGGGTATTGGAGGTGGATGGGGTTCCAGTAGGTAACAGAGTCCCCTGCATGAACTGTCCTTTATTTTGTGCTAAAGGAAGATTTATTATACCTAGTAGCTAAGGGGACCCTATAGGGAGAAGAGGTAGAACAACTGATAGGTTCCTCGGCCCTATCATCAGCAGATGTTGTTGGCTCATACCCATTTATTAGGAGGGCACCTGGAGGCGAAGAAAACACTAGAGCATGCTTTGGCCCAATTTTTATGACCCAGGATCGATAAACAGGTGCAGTTACATTGCCAGTCATGCCCCACCTGCCAAATTCATAATCCCTCCAGAGTCCGACCTGTCCCTCTAGTGCCTATGTCTATTATTGAAACTCCATTTGAAAGAGTGGCCATGGACCTGGTAGGTCCCTTGGAGTGCACCACCCAAGCCAACAAGTATATTTTAGTCATATTAGACTATGCAACCCGCTACCCGGAGGCTCTTGCTCTAAGGACTATAAAGACTACTACAATCGCAAATGCCCTCTGGGAAGTATTTTTGCGGGTGAGAATCAATGAAAGCCTCAAAGATCAAGGAACGCCCTTTGTAACAAAGGTAATGAAGCGTGTGCGCCTTGGTAAAGGTCAAGATGCTGTGAACATCAATATATCACCCACAGATAGATGGCCTCATTGAGCAATCAACAAAACTCTGAAACAGATGTTTAAAAAGTTTGTGCAGGAGGACTGAAAGAATTGGGACATTCTCCTACCCTATTTGATGTTTGCCATCCACGAGGAATCTCAGAGTTCCATGAAATTTTTGCCTTTTGAGTTGCTCTTCGGAAGACAGCCAAGAAGCATATTTGATGTGGTGAGGGAAACTCGGGAAGAAGAGCCCCGTGCCAGGTGTAATTTGGTGAAGTACATTATATAAATGCAAGACCAGCTGAAGAAAGCCAGAGAGGTGGCCAAATTCAGTCTGGGAAAATCCCAAGCCGAATAGGCTAGGGGCTCCAATCGGGCAGCCGTGTACCGCACCTTCTACCCAGGAGACAGAGTTTTAATCTTGCTGACCTCATCTGAGAGCAAGTTACTTTGTAAATAGCAGGGGCTCTATGAGGTCAAAGAGGAAGTAGGGCTTGTTAACTACAAGGTTGCCCATATTAACCTACTGAAAAAATAGACTCCAGTGACGGCTATGATGGTACATGGAGATGACTTTGGATTGAAAATTTCAGCCCCGTCAGATCCAACTCAAGTGCTGATTGGAGACCAGCTCTCTGCTGCCCAGAGAAGAGATCTAGAAGAGTTGATCCACTGGAACACCTGAAGGTCTTCTCAACCCGCCCAAGACAAGCCTACCTCATTTGTCATGATATCATTACTTACCCTGGGGTGATTATCCAGCAACGACCCTATCAGATTCTAGAGGCCCGGTATGTTGTCAAGGAGCTAGAAGAGATGCTTAACCTGGGAGTTATACAAGAGTCCATGAGTGACAGGTCATCACTCATCATCTTAGTTCCTAAACGTGACAGAATCATCATATTTTGTATTGACTCCCAGAGAGTCAATGCAGCTTCTAAACTGGATATGTATCCCATGCCCGGAGTAGATGAGCTAAATAGAGTGACAGTGGAGCATGCTTTATATCAACCTTGGATCTGACCAAGGGATACTGGTAGGTAACCTTGAGTCAGACTGCTAGGGAGAAAACTTCTTTTTCGACACCGCAAGGTCTGTTCTAGTTTATAGTGCTGCCCTATGGATTACACAGGGCTCCAACAATGTTTCAACACCTAGTTGACTGCCTACTGAGACAGCACAAGGAGTATGTGGCTGCCTACCTTGACGACATTGTCATCTGCAGTAGAGACTGGACCACTCATCTAACCCAAGTAATGTACAACCCCAAGATTAGCCTGCAGAAGGCTGGGCTGACAGCCAACCCCAAGAAATGTTTTCGGGGGGGGGGGGGGGTCAGGACATTCAATACCTATGGTATTTAATCGGAAACGAACAGATACGACCTCAACAATGGAAGGTGGATGCAATTGCCAAGGTCCCCATCCCAAACTTGTGATGGGGTCTATAGAGTGTTGCCCGTCCGTCCTCAGAGGGATTATCAACAGGTCTCTTTAAGGGAGCCTGCAGCCCGGAGTTCAAGGGTGGGAGGGCATGGCTCACAATGAGAGGTTAAAAACCCAGCAGACTGCAGGAGGGAGAGAGGCCCGTGGATCCGGAAATTCTTCAAGGCAAGTCATACAAAGGCAGGGACTTTAACTGGGCAAGGAAGGAGCTCTAACTGGGGCGGAGGAAGGGCCGGGAGACCAGCCTTGTGTAGATGTAACAAACTGTGTCTGAATAAAAACAAGTTTTGTTTTCTCTGAACTGCTGTCTGTTTGGTGTTTAAACCAAAAACCCTTCTCACTGCACACCACACTACTACACTATCTTAAAAGGGAAATCCACATCATTATGGAAAAATATAGAAGATGGCATTTACATCTGCCCCAAGTCACAAATAAGTGCCTGCTGGAAGGGACAGCAGCCAATGCCGATGTTTTCCACCCTCCCCTGACAGCGATCCCAACTCCAATAACCTCCCATTGACAGCTGATTCCCCTCGGACTCCCTTAGGCCTTTGAAGCCTGCCCCCCAAAGAATCCCCATCTGATTCCCCCCCCCCCACATCAAGAATAACACTCTTGCCCCGCCCCAACCCACCCCCCAATCTCATCCCTAGCCTTACCAGTGGTCTCTGGTGTCTAGGATAAGCAGTCACTCCTGCTCTCTTTGCTTCTGGGTTCAAAATGGTTGCTGTGAACTTAGTGGTAATTTTATGGTATTATTGCTAGGGATCAGACTGCCAAATATGGGCAGCAGATAGACCCAAACCAGGGTTAGAATATGCAAACAGGAAGTCTCAAAAGGTATCTATGTTAGGCACCTATTGTCAGTCAAACTTAACCTAGTTTTCAGCTGAAAATTTATTGAAATGTAGGGACCTTTAATTTAGGACCCTAATTTTCAGCCTATAATTCATTTGCCTAGGCCAGTGGTTTCCAACCTGTGATCTGTGGACTCCTGGGGGTCCATGGAACCATTACATGGGTTCACAGTACATAAAAAAGAGAAAAATGAGAGGTTGGTGTGAATTGGATGCAGCTAAGAGAGAAAGACTGATACTCATAGGACTGGTTGCGGGAGAGAAAGAGATACTGGTGGAGACAGAAAGGGGATGGGAGATAGTGGGGGGAAGTATGATGCTGAGGGGAGTGGGTTTAAGAAGAGTGGTCAGAACCAAATGGGGGTCCTTTAACTTTTTGGAGTTTAATAAGAGGTTCGTGGAGTGAAGGAGTAGCCTAGTATCCAAGAGATCAGGGTTTGATTCCCACTGATAATCCTTGTGGCCTTGAGCAAGTCACTTTATCTCCATTGCCTCAGAAGAAAAGGCCTGGCAATGTACTTCTGGTTATACTTTGCCAAGAAAACCCTGGGGGCTGCTGGGTCACCAGGAGTCAGCATTGACTTGATGGCACTTAACACACAGACTTTTTTTTTTTTTTTTTTTTAAGGGGCTTGCCTGCGCAATAACTGTCAGGCAGATGCTGGTCCCACCCTTGACAATTATCACAGAGGTTTGCACTTACTACACATTGGTTTTAGTGCTAAAGTGCAGTAGGTACAAAATCCTACCACATTTTAGTAAAAGAGCCCCTAAATTAGATGTCTAGTACTGAAAATCTGTCGTAAATTTCAAATTCTTTCTCAATCTAAATCCCCCTCCCCTGTAGCTACTTACTTTTAAGAGTTCTTAATTTAGGATTTTAGTGAAACTTCGCATCTACATTTAGAACTCTACCTAATCAATTTTCACAGAAAACAAGCTAAACTCCTATTTCCAATATTAGCTCAAAAACCCTGAGAAAATCAGTGAATATGTTACTATGATGTCCCCACAAGAAAGCACTAGAAAAGCTGATCCAGAAAAGGGAAGGCCCAGTGCAGCTGGAACTCCAGTTAGCCATCAGGAACTGGTGGGGACTAAGAGGGGAAAGATGGTCTAGGACTGGGATTGGAATGGATTGGGGATAGCAATTCAGCAAGGCCCCTTTGAAATAAGAGGGCCCTGTTCATAATTACTGAGCATTCTTTAAATGAGCTTGGTTTATTTTGCTGTTTAAAGATTGTTTGCGATGCCTTAATGACAGAGGAATTGGGCACAGTGTGACCTCGTGTTCTGTCCCCATGATTTTGCCCCATGGCCTCTGGGCCAGAGTAATTGAAACCTGTGGGCCTAATTCAAAAGCACTTATTTCTTTGCCAGTCAGTGCTGACCAGCTAAGTAGTTTTGACCATATAAGCTGCTATGCAGCCAAAGTTACTCATTTAAAGTTATGCCGGCATTTTCAGTATTAAGGCTTGTATGCATAGTTTGGCTGAAAATCCACATACAGTTATACAGATAAGATACCAATTGAACAAGGGCCAGCCTGTCCATTGTGCGGAAATGTTGTTCGCACAGGGCCCCACACTTCAGGGTCTCCGTGCCTACTTCAAGCTACACATGCTGTTCTACTCCCAATCGTTTATAAGGCTAGTTTCAGAGGGAGTCGGGGAATGAAGAATGCCATTTTCCTTCGCTCCAGCAGCTGTGTTCTTGGGCAGCCCGCTGGCACGCTGGAGGTTGAAGGACATTTCCTGTTTCCCAGAACTCAGGATGCCAGCGGGCTGCCCAAGAATACAGCGCCGGACTGAAGGAAAATGACGCTGTTCACTCCGGTGACTGTGCAGAGGTGAGTTGGGGCTTCAAGCCTCCCCAGCACCCTCTGAAGTGAGTCAGACAGGCGCGGGGCTCTTCAGAGGAGGGGGCACTAGGAATGGAAATGGTTTAATGGGGAGGGCCAGGACAGGACTGGAAATGGGCTGATGGGGGGCTAGAATAGGACTGCAAATGGCCTGATGGGGAGGCTGGGCCTGGAAAGGGCTGATGGGGGGTGCTAGGGCTGGAAATGGGCTGATGGTGGTGCTAAGATAGGACTGGAAAGGGCTGATGGGGGCTAGAATAGGATTGGAAAGGGCTGATGGGGGCTAGAATAGGACTGGAAATGGGCTGACTGGGGGGGGGGGTTAGGGGCTATGACTGGAAATGGGCTGATTAGGGGCTACGACTGGAAATGGGTTGATATGGGGGCTAGAATAGGATTGGAAAGGGCTGATGGGGGGCTGGGATAGGACTGGAAAGGGCTGATGGGGGGCTAGAATAGGACGGGACAGGGCTGATGGGGGGCTGGGATAGGACTGGAAAGGGCTGATGGGGGGCTGGGATAGGACTGGAAATGGGCTGATGGGGGGCTAGGATAGGACTGGAAAGGGCTGATGAGGAAGCTAAGACTGGAAATGGGCTGACGGGGGGGGGAGTTTGGACTGGAAATGGGCTGATTAGGGGCTACGACTGGAAATGGGCTGATTAGGGGCTACGACTGGAAAGGGCTGATGTGGGGGCTGGGATAGGACTGGAAAGGGCTGATGGGGGGCTAGGATTGGAAATGGGCTAATGGGGGGCTAGGATTGGAAATGGGCTAATGGGGGGCTAGGATTGGAATGGGCTGATGCATGGGGATGGGAGAATGGGACTAGATGGGAGCAGATGCTGGGTGGGGCTGTAACTAGAATGGAGCTGATGTTGGAGGAAGACTAGAAGAGGATGGGGCTGGGGGGAGTGAGGATGGAGAGGGGAAAAGATATTTTGTGTGGGAGGGAAGAAAAATCTACGATTGGCTGGGTATTGGGAGAGTAAGTGGGGATTGAGGATGGAAGGGTGAAATATGAGTGTATAAAGTGTGGAGTGGAGGAGTAGCCTAGTGGTTGGGGCAAGGTACTTCAGGCCGGAAGGTCGGGGGTTCAAATCCCACTAGAGGACAGCAACCTTGGGCTGGAAGGACTGGGGTTTCTAGTCCCACAGGTGCTCCTTGTGGTCTTGGGCAAGCCACTTAACCCTCCATAGCCCATGTTCCCTGTAAAATAGTTATCTCCAAGTTATAATGCCCTGTTCAATGTAATTTCAGTTTGTTCAATGTAAACCGCACTGATGCAGAATAGCGCGGTATATAAGAGAATGTAAATAAATAAATAAATAAAAAAGGAATAAAGAAAGAAATGGAGGAAACGGCAAAAGAGGAAAGATCAGTATGTTAAAGAAAATCTAGAGAGAGAATAGAAAAAATCTAGAAGAGAGAAGAAAGGACAAATGGACAGCAGACAATGGAGAGTTAGCAGAAGAAAGTGACTGGAGCAATTGCAACTGAAAAATTAAAATGCCCAAACAACAAAAGGTAGAAAAATACGTTTTTTATTTTGAATTTATTAACTGGAATATGTTAGCTCTGGGAAATGTGCATTGCTAACTTCTTTGTGTTTTGTTTAGTACAACAGCAAATTAATTTATAGTTTTATTTCTCCAGTGTTGTACATTTCAAGTTTTGTTTTTGGGGTTCTGAGTTTAATTTTTGTATTCATATTTCTAAATTGTGATTCTTTGTTCGGTGATGGTCTGTGTTTTGCATGTGTAACCGAGCTGAGGTATTCTGTTCATGTAGTTTCTATTTGACAATGTCACTTGTTCTCTTTCCCCAATAGGAGATGTAGTGGTATTCTCTGACATTTATTGGTTTAATATTTGCAGTGTTGCTTTTTGATAGATAGGGTTTGGTGCTTTGTGAGTCCTGATTGTGTTATGATACAGCAGGTTTGCTATGGGTTCTAAATGAAGTAAGACCCAACTAACTACACCCTATAATTTAACTTTAAACTCGCAGAAGACATTTTATTTTACATCTATTACTTATGGTTTTATGCAAGAATTATTTTCTATATGATTCCACATTTTATCTCCAGATTTTTGGGGTAGCTATGGGGGCAATGGCAGCCCCATCGGTGGCTATTCTTTATATGGCCTATTTTGAGGGTCCTACATTTACAAATAGGTTTGGTTTTCTCACATTCCCATTTGGACTCGTTTTTTAGATGACATGTTTTTTCTTTGGACAGGGTCTGAAACAGATCTTCAAGAATTTTTTGGATGGATAAACTCTATTAAATCAAATAGTCAGTTTACACCAAAATATCATTCAACACATTGCATTTTTAGACCTATGGGTATATAAAGAAAAGGACTGTTTACTACCCTTTATCGAAAGGCTGTCCAGAGAAATCCCATATTGAGGTATCAGAGCTATCATCCAGGTCCATTAACCCTTTCCAGGCCGAGCCCAAAACTCTTGGGATCCAAAATTCTGACTAAATATTCCTATCAAATGGTATATAATACATGACCATAGCAGAAGGAAAATCACTATTAGAACATATTGAATAAGACGGGTACAATTTTCCTGAAATATGAAAAAATTAACCCGGCTGCAGAATGTGGATTAAAAATTTAAAGTAGGCCTTCAAAGGGTTAAGGAGAGGTTTACCTTTAAGACAGTATTTGAGATGCTGGCAGCTTTATACATCTGAAATAGAATTTCATAAACACACCAAAGATGTATCTCAATGGTTGTTGGATAGAGGATATCCTCTCTCTATAGTGCATCAAGGCTATAAGAGAGCACAATTCAATCATCCTGAATGGTCGCCTGCAGATGATCCTAGAATCAGACCTTCTGAAGCCTCCAATAATTTTGTGGCAGTCTTACCATTTATGAAAAACTCAGCTGCAGTGACAGCCATTTAAAAAAAAATACTGGCATATTCTAGCATTGCATACTTGTTTTCAATCATGACTAATGATTGCTTATCAGCGGGGATGCAATATTAATGAGTTTGTAGTACACAAAACAGCGCCAGCAGATTGTATTACATATAATCAGGATTTGGGTCATTTTCCATATTCTAAATGTGATTTTTGTCAAAATACACTGATAGGACTGGAATGGAAGAATATATCTACTGAGATTATTTATAAGGTTCATCATAATACATCTTGTATGACTTCATTTGTAGTATACCTATTCATTTGCTCTTGTCAACTCAAATATGTAGGGAGGACAACTAGACCAATTAAATCACATCTTCAGGAACACCGCTCCAGGATAAATATTAAAGTTCTTTCAGCTCCCTTGGTAGCTCATTCCATCTCAGACGTACACCCCCTCTGTATGTCCGGTTTGAACCGGACGTACAGAGGGGTCGCGATTCTTGTCCCGCGGGGTATATCTAGCCCCATGGGACCAGAATTGCGAACATCCTTGTACGTGCAGGCCGGGACTGTGATTCAGCCCAGCATGCACGTACAGGGAAAGCCCAACTAACTCAGTCAGGGCTTTACAATGGAGCTGCGGTGCCATGGCGTCCAGTTGCCATGGCACCACGGCTCGATTGTAAAGCTATGATCCCAGCCACTGGCTGAACAAAGGCATTCCCTGCAGCCCAATCCCTGATCTGGCCTCCTAAGGTCAGGGTTGGGCTATGGGGAATGTCCTCAAGCCTCCCTTGCTCACTGAAAAAGTATGTCCAGGGAAGTTATTCCATCTTAGAGATGGAATAACTTCCCCGCACAAGTCGCCAGCCCTGGACATACAGGGGTGACCGCCCACTGCCTGCCCTAACTCCGCCCCCAATCCACCAAGTCCCCGCCCCTGTCTAACCTCCCGTATGACCGGCGGGGAGGTTAGATGCCAGCAGGGAGGGCACGAATAGCAGGGATGGACGTCCGTTGGGACATCCATCCCCACTATTCGTGGGACAGAATCAAACCCATTGTGTTCAGCTGGGTCGCTCGTTTCAAGATTTGAATTGGAGGATAATAGATCATGTCTCTTTTAACACGAGAGGGGGCGACCAGTTATCAAGATTACAATACCTCGAGCAATCATGGATTTTTAAACTTCACATGATGACACCTCAAGGGCTAAATTCAGATATTAATTGGTGGATCCTACTTTTACATCTTGGAAACATCATACGCCCATTGAGAAAAACAAAGGGACCTTAAATTGGTGGGCATATAGCCTGTTTACGATGACTGACAATACCTGATGCTATAGTTCACTCATCTTTTGGCTTTTCACTGTCTTTGGGAAGAACATTCTTGGAGAGACTATGGGATAGTGAATCCGCTTGATGAAGGGCCCAGAATTGTCAGAGGCTCGAAACATGATGTTGTGTCGTGTTTGGGTTTACAGGATTTGTGCATGGACTTGAAAGATCTGCTTTGATCAATTAGCACTCCAGAAAATATATCCTCGGTTCAGTCAACAGTAAATAATCATAATAAATAAAACCAAACCCAACAGTAATACCTCCCAATTCTAAAGAATTTCTTTTTGTCGGAGAAGGCTGGAGGCGACTGAAATGTAACCCAGTCACACCAGGCAACCTTATCCCTTTTAATTATAGTGTAGCTAAAAACGCTATACTTAGCTTATCAAAATTATCAGGGAAATGTTCCAACACTCCTTGTGCCAAAAAGTATCTTCACACAGCGGATTTGTAGCAGTCCACGACGTACGTTTCGGGCCCCTGGCCCTGTTTCAAGTGTTCACGCTCTCACAAATCACCGCTTTTAAAAGTTTCCCGAGTGAACTCACCATACTGAAGTTTTAAAGAGAGAAATGACTTACTATTGGCTAATAGTAATCTGCCATTCTAAAGGGAGCTCCAATCAACTAATCGGGAGACCCCACTGTCATCGGGGAATCCCTTAGTGTCATGGATTGCGTCATAATAGGCTAAACCATTCAACTTCCTTATTCAATCCGGTAGGGTGTACATCCTGTAGCTCAAAAATCAAGTGCTGTTCTCGACGTTGTAATGCTAGGAGGCGATTTCCACCCCGAGGATTCGGAGGTATATAGTCCAGAACAGTCCAGGTAAATTCAGAAAATGACTGGTGATGAATTAGCTCACAATGTTCAACTACGGGGGCTGACATCACCTTCTGTTTAATCCGCGAGGCATGTTCACTCAGACGCACCTTAATTTTTCTGGAGGTCTTCCCAACATAGATTAGAGGGCAAGGACATGTCAAAACATATACTACATGTGTAGAATCACAAGTGGTGGCCCACCGACGTCGATAAACTCTACCTGTATTAGGATGTATCCAATCCTCTCCAGTTGAAGCTCGTGCACAAAAACTACACTTAGAGCAGGTAGTATGGCCCCTTGAAGTCAGATCATAAGGTAGAGGACGATCTATGGAAGTCGCTGTATGAACCAGTCTGTCCCGCAAGTTAGAACCCCTAGAAAAAGCTATCCGAAGGGGTTTTCTAAAACAGGGGTGCAGACCTAAAATACCCCAATGTTTGCGTAAAATCGCAACTACTGAGGAACTCAATGTCGTGTATGGCAATGTCCCAACAATATATTCCGGATCTTCTGGCTGTGTGTTCATAGTTTGGAACTCTTCATTAATAAGCCATTCCCTATGAGTGTACATAGCACGACGATAAGCCAGACGAATCACCTTATCCGGATAACCCCGATGCTTTAATCTATTAGTCAGGTCCCAAGCTTGGAATTTGAAATCAGATAACGTGGAACAAATCCTTCTTAATCGAAGAAATTGACCATAAGGTAAATTACGTCTCATGGGCCCCGGATGTCAGCTATGGTACATGAGAAGACTATTGCGTTGAACACTCTTCCTATATAGTGTTGTGTGAAACGCTCCCTGGTCTTTCACCACCTTCACATCCAAAAATTCAATTTGCTTCAAGTCAAAATGAGCAGTGAATTTTAGATTTGGTTTCAAAGCATTAAGCCATTGTAAAAATAGCTGAAGCTGCGGTATAGTGTCGAACCATAAGAAAAATATGTCATCTAAGAACCGTCGCCAAAGGCGAATAGGTTTAAAGAAATCAGATAAATAAAGATAAGTTTCCTCAAAGGAGGCCATATACAGTGTGGCTATTGAAGGGGCAACAGAGGCCCCCATCGCAATTCCATATACTTGATGGTAATATTGACCCTCTGACAAAAAATAATTCTTAGTTAAAACCAATCTAAGTAATTCACATAAAAACGCTCGAGGTAACCGCTGAGGAGCAAATTGAAAAAAAGAGGACATCATTTCTAAGACCTCATCCTGGTTGATGTTAGTATATAAAGCTTCAACATCAAGGGTCACTAAATAGAAATCCCACGATGGTATGGATTCCTTAGTTAATTGCTGTAAAAAATGTGATGAATCCCTTATGAAAGACTTTACCAGTGCCGCCTCCTTCTGCAAAAAAACGTCACAGAATTGTGACAGGGGCTCCAACACAGATCCGCGACATGATACAATAGGCCTGCCAGGGGGAGCTTCGAGGGATTTATGAACTTTTGGTACCATATATATAATTGGTCGAAGTGGTGACTCCAGTTTCAAAAACCCGTATTCACGCTTCGTTATCCAACCCCGAGAAAAAGCCTCCTCCAATAGGTTGTTTATCTCTTGCTGAAGAGAACTAGTAGCGTCATGCGCTAACACAGTATACGTATGTCGATCCAATAAATGATCCCGTAGTACCTTTAAGTAAGCCCCTATCGATTGCACCACCACTGCCCCGCCTTTGTCGGCTCGTCGGATCACAATATTAGGGTCCTGTCTTAATGTAGCTAATGCCTGCCACTCAGTTTTATTCAGATTAGAAACCCCATGATGTTTCTTACTCTCCAAGCTCTGTAAATCTTGAAAAACCAAATTCTGGTATGTCAGAATAGTCGAATCAGCAATACCAGGAGGGAGCCATTTAGAGGATGGTGTTTTAATAGAGCCATCTGAAATCGATGGTCGATCTGCGAAATATTGAGTAATATATAGTTTCCGAAAAAACTTTTGTAAACTAAGTCGAAGCTGGAAGGGATCATGATTTACCGTTGGCACAAAAGTCAACCCCAAATTTAAAAGGTCAAGTTGTGCCGTCGTCAATGAGGTTGATGACAAATTAATGACTATTGATTCTTTGCTCGTTGCCGCGTTAACGGTGGATCCCAATCGGGCATTTGTTGACCCCTTCGTGGGGGTCGGCCGCGGTTGGGGCCACGCCGAAAATTTTGAGTATGTGACCCACGAGTTGTTCCTGAGGCTTCCGACCCACTACTTAAATCTTCAGACTCATCGGAGGTATCAAATGTCACCTTTTTCTTACGATAGTCATCTTTAGTTTTATACATCCAATAATAAACTTTATTTTCATCATAGTCAGTTTTATCTCTCAAAAATTTGCTCAACTTGTAAGATTTTAAATATTCAAAAAAACCTTTAATTTGGCGATCGATATCATCCATTTTGGCCAAAAAAATGGTCTCCTCCAAGCTAGATTTTAGAACATTTTTTGTCTCATCAATTTGTTTCTGCAAAAGCTCCTCTTCTTTAATTGTGCGCTCTAAAATAAGTGCTATCAAATCAAAGCTGCACTTATTAGAAATCTGATTCCATTTTGTTACAAAGTCTGAATCTGTCAGAAACATTTTAGGGGCCCTCGTCATTCGAAGGCCCCGGGGAATGATTCGTGTCTTCAAATACTGAGACATGGAAGCACCATGTAATTGTGCTCGAGTCAGGCGTTTTCTCAAAGCTCGTAAATCCGTAACACATTGGTTTTGTGCTATCGAGGCCTGACCTTCTGAAAAATCAAATACGGAAGGACGCTTACATAAAGTTTCCAATTGCTCCTCTGAAAAGGCGAAAGTATCAGTAGCCATATCAAAAAATAGGATATGATGAATAAATACTCCAGAAAATATATCCTCGGTTCAGTCAACAGTAAATAATCATAATAAATAAAACCAAACCCCTTCGAATGACGAGGGCCCCTAAAATGTTTCTGACAGGTATATAGTCCAGAACAGTCCAGGTAAATTCAGAAAATGACTGGTGATGAATTAGAATTACATTAAACTACCAGATAATCAACCTGGATCTATAGCATACTTTTCAATGGAATTTATACAAAGCTGTGCCCCAGTTGAGGTGTGAATGATCTCATTAATCCCAAAGTAACAATCATATAAAACACACCAGCACAGATAGTAAATTCAGCCACATTTTCCTTGAGAGCCTTAAATGTCAAGCTAGTCATTTATGATTACTTCATCTGTGAAAACAAAACTATATCAGAGATGATCTCTCTATACTAATACTTCACATGGATCCAGTGCTGTGTTCACATCTTTTCAAAAAATTCTCTGGCTCATTAACATTTCTGTTCACTGAGCCATCAGGAATGCTGATATATTTCTGTCCTGCAATTTCTAGATAAGATATGCTTCAGCAGAGGGCGGATAGGTCAATTCACAATGGGATCTTCTTTCAGTTTATATGTCTAATATTCCATTACTCAGATTAGTGCCAGAAAGTATTTTTCAGGAGAAGACAAAATTCATTTTTACTAGTGATAAACAATACGCTTGCTCTTAAAATCAAATGATTCTATATTTGATAAAGACACTTAGAGAAAGACCTGTTTCTTATTGGCACAAGTACTGCTGTTCTTTCTGTACCAATCCAAAATAAATGGTCCAGGGTAGCTTTTTCAAATGCCATGCATCTCATGTCTGATTTTATGCAATAGGGCCTGCGATACATAATGTTCATTGACATGCAATAACACTGTGGAGGGGAATTTTAGAGGAGACCTCCAAGTGCACTCTGGGATGTCTAAGCCAGCATGTCTGAAAAAAGAGCAGGCACGTCCAGATGCAGATCTAGTCCCATGGTCAGATCACTCAACCATACTCTTCCCCATCCATTTTACTAATTAGCACACAAACCAGACATCCCTACTGATGACAATAAGGAGGTTCCAAGAGTTTAACCAGGAGCAATTCCTCAATACAATCACCCCCCGTCTTGACTCTGTCAAAGTAAGAAAGACAAACCTAGAAGACATAATATAGAGCTGGAATGACACACTGTTTGAGGCTGTCATAGCCCCCCCCCCCACCCTCCCAAGGAATCTCACAACAAAACGCAAGGCCAGAGCTCTCTGGTTCTCCTCCACCCTCCAGAAGCAAAAGACCAAACTACGTCAACTCGAACGCAGCTGGAGAAGCTCAACACACACAACTCCAAACTTTATATATGGAAAATCTAAAATTATACAATACAGAAATCCTAAAGCGGAAGAAAGGGTACTACACCAACCTCATCAATAGATCTATGAACAAACCAAGAGAATTCTCCTCAATAGCAAAATCATTAACAAAGGAACCAAACCAAAGAACCCCACAACAACAACAAATACGCACTCAAAAGATCGCCACTCACCTCCTGGAAAACAAATTAACATCCCCACAACACGTCAAAACCCAGAGATACTCAACCACAAACCAATGTCAAAAGAGTCATGGACCAAATTCCAGCTCCCACCCAAGGAGAAAATTGAAGACATGATCCGGAACCTAACCACAATGACATCCCTCCTGGACCCCTGGCCGGTGTCATGGGTGAAACTTGCTAGGCAACAGCTCAGCCCATACCTCAAGGACATAGTATATACCTCCTTAACCTCCGGTATAATGCCCAATCTACTAAAAATGATTTCAATCTGACCCTTCTAAAGAGACCAGACCTAGACCCAACATCACCAAACTCATACAGACCAATATCAAACATTCTATTCATATCCAAGTTAATCAAGAAGATTGTCCTTGCACAACTCCAAGACCACCTTACAGAACATGCATGCCTAGACTCCCACCAACATAGATTCAGACAGCACCACAGGATTCAAACCCTCCTCACCTCCCTACTAAAAGCACCACCAACAGCTTTATCATCATCTTCGACCTTGATTCCATCCCACACCACCAACTTCTGCACAGACTCTCAGAAATTGGGCTCAAGACACCACGGTCAACTGGTTCAGATCTACTTAGACTCCCAAAAACAGCAAGTGAGAAGCGGAACTAAACTATCATGCCCCTTCACCCAACAAACTGGAGTACCACAGGGCTCAAGCTTCTCAGCCCTCCTCTAACATTTTCATCCAACCACTGTCAGATATTCAAAGCCCACAAGCTACAATACAGGCTCTATGCCGATGACGTAATGTTCTTCACCCCCGTCGACCTCCTTTCTCCAGACCTCTCCAACCTACAGAAATATCTCAGAGAAGCACAAAATTGGCTCAAAGCACACAACCTGACTATTAACATAGAGAAAACTGAAGCCTTTTACGTCACCCCCAATCCAACTTTCATCCCCCCAGCAACACTGAAACTTGACAACATAACAATCAAAGTCAAAACTGAAACAAAATACCTAGGAATAACTATTGACCAACAGCTGAACTTCCAGTCACACATAAAAAGAACAACCTCTGCCGTCTACTACAAACTGAGAACTTTAAAAAAAAGCTATGTCCCCTGCTCACCCTGGAACAATTTCGGACAGTCTGTCAGGCAATAATCACCCCTATATTAGATTATTGTATCATCATCTACCATGGCCTCCCAAAAACCACCCTCCACCCCTTACAGATGGCCCAGAACCCGACAACATGAATAATCTACGGAGTCCCCCGCAGATCACATATCACCCCTATACTTATACAGCTATACTGGCTTCCCATCACAGCCAGAATTAAATACAAGGCACTATCCACAATATTCAAAATACTCCGCAGCAAATCAGCCAAAGGTTTACAGACCCCCCTCTCAAAGTCTGTCTGAAAGGTCATGAAGAAATGCATCCTCCAACTTACTAGCAAACCCTTCCCTGAAGCTTAAAACCAAACAATCTATATGTAACCGTGCATTCATCTTATATGCACCCATCCTTTGGAACTCCTTACCACCAACACTATGAGCCTGCTCTGATATAGCCGACTTCTGGAAAAACCTCCAGACTTTCATCTTCCAAGAAGAATACAAAACACACTGGGCCCGATTCCAGTGTGGACATAAATGCCCTCTGTGCGCCCGGCCAGAGCTGGACGCACAGAGGGTATCGCGATTCTGGCCCCGCGGGGCACGTTTAGCCCCACGGAATCAGAATCGCAAAAAGGCCTGTATGTGCAGGCCCGGACCTTGGTTCCATCCAGTCTGCACATACAGGCTTTCCCCAACTAACTCAGTCAGGGATTTTAAATGGAGCTGCGGCGCCATGGCGTCTGGTTGCCATGGTGCTGATGCTCTATTTAAAAGCCATGATCCCCAGCTGCTGGCCTCCAAATTGCTTTCACCACAGCCTGACCCACGATCTGGCTTCCCAGGACCAGGGTCAGGCTGCAGGGAATGCTCTCTGCCTCCTCTCACGCTGCCATGCCCCGGGCTCGCCGATCCAGCCGCATTGGGGAAGTTATTCCACCTCAGAGGTGGAATAACTTTCCCATTCTAATCGCCAGCCCTTGATGTACAGGGCTGACATTAGAATCGGCTCTGTATATCCAGAGCCAGCGACTGCCCTCTGCCTGCCCTAACGCTGCCCTCGATCTTCCCCTTTCCTGCCCCTGTCTAACTTCCCCGTACAATGTGCGGGGAAGGAGGAGGGGGCCGGGAAAGGCCACAAATAGTGGGGATGGATGTCTATCCCCACTATTCATGGCTCGGAATGACCCACACTTGGAGCCACAAACCCAGCCACCATAGACACAAACAAAAACAACAACACACCACTACAGCAACCCGCAACCCCTAGACCCCCAATTATGTACAAATGCCTAACTGACTTACATTGTAAATAGCTGAAAACCACAAATACTGTTACTCTGTTATCTAACTATATTGTAAATAGTTAAAACCTTGAATGCAGTTACCCTGTTAAAATTTTACAATGTTCGGTTCTATCCACAGCAGCCCAGCCACATTCTTGTTAAATCTAAACCGCCTTGAATGGTAGAAAGGCAGTATATAACAAGTATATATAAATAAATTATTTCACAAATGTGGATGTTCCTGACATGGACGTGTGCAGGGGTATCTACATAGACATCCCCAGAATCATACTTCAGAACCTGGACATGGAGGAGTGGCCTAGTGGTTGGGGCAAGGTACTTCAGGCTGGAAGGTCAGGGGTTCAAATCCCACTAGAGGACAGCAACCTTGGACCGGAAGGACTGGGGTTTCTAGTCCCACAGGTGCTCCTTGTGGTCTTGGGCAAGCCACTTAACCCTACATAGCCCATGTTCCCTGTAAAATAGTTATCTCCAAGTTAAAATGCCCTGTTCAATGTAATTTCAGTTTGTTCAATGTAAACTGCACTGATGCAGAATAGCACGGTATATAAGAGAATGTAAATAAATAAATCTAGGATAGCCTAATGGTTAGAGCAGTGTGTTAGGAACAGGGCAGGCAGGCTTCATGTGTACTGCAGCAGTCATTAGCATGGTGCTGGGTGCTGGGAATAATGGAGTGCTTTCTTCCCTACACCCTCTGGATGTTTTTCAGCTAAAATGAGCACTTTCAGATGCTTGTTTGTGCCTAGAACAGGTCTAACGTTAGAAGCAACGCAGGAAGTTCATGATGTTTCTGAGATTAGGCGGGGATGTCCAGGATCCTGCAAATGCCCCAGCCATACCTCCAGGTTCCTGGGAATGCCATAGCCCCACCTCCTCCACAGCTCCGTTCAGATTCGGATGCCCTCATGCTAGGGACATCCCCAAAGCCAGCTTTGAAAATGGCCCTGGAGAGGTCCCTCTGTTTTGGATATCTCTAAGCCCGTTTTCGGACATCCATAGCATGAACAGGACTTCTAAAATGAGCGCCATGGTAAATATATTTAGTCTTTCAAGTCAGAGGGCTTGATATTCAGCGGCGGCGGCTCGTTGTCGTAAATCCATATCCAGCCACCAGCATCAAATATCTGGGTCGGCCGGATAGGGTGAAGCTAACTGGGAAGCAGCGATATTCAACCGCTGCCCAGTTAGTTTCAGTGGCAAGTTAGGACAGACTTTAACGTGCCTAACCTTTGCCCCTTAAGGATAACTGGGCAGTGGCTGAATATCACCATCCCTGGGTGCTGTCCCCAGAATATCAGGGCGTGTAGCAGTGACACAAACAGATATTCAGTGCGGCTGATATATCCCAATGACTGCGATTAATGCTTTGAATATCCCCCCAGAATATCTGCAAGTCTCTTCCAAGCAGCATGCACTTAAATACATTTCAGCAAGTAGTTTCCTACCAATTTACCAAACTGTCATACTCATTTATGACAGGTGAATATGATGACACACTGTCACCTGTGTGCTTTCCATAGCGACAAGCCTTTTAAAATTTCATCAGTTCTCAAATAAGTTCAAAGGATACAAAGACAGCTTCATTAGACTGAGATATCTTAGCAGCCTGCTGCGCTGCCTTCAGAATAAGCACCTGTTTTCTTTTTTTGGGAGAATTAGTTTTCAACAAATGGAGGCTAATGTTCTCTACAAAGAAATCTGAAAAGCAAAACGTAGTACAAAACAAACTGATGATCATCCTTATCAGAAGCAAAAAGACAATCCAGGCTAGTAGTTTTACTTCAAACTATAAAAAAATATAAAATAAAATAAAAAAAACCTCTTACTGCAATTGTGTTCAGTTTCAGGTTACTTTTGGGCTTATTTCTGTAGGTTCCTCCATCCATAAGAAATAGAAAGTTATGTTTTAAACTTGCACAGATTAGTTTTTGTGATGTCCTGTGTGTTTTCTGTAAATATATCTGTTGCCACTACCAACTACTATCACTGAAAATATTATTGTAAATCCTCAGTATATTCCAATAACAAAAAGGCTACCCATATTCAGACAGCTTCTGATTCTGATTTTACTAACTTCATTGGAATTATAGGGCCAGATATTCAGCAGCAGCGGCTAGTGTAATTACAGCAGCTAACCATTGCTGGTGAACCCTAGACCCAGATATTCAATTCTGGAGCTATATCCAGCCACTGGCATTGAATAGCTGGGTCAGCCGGATAGCCAGGAAGCTAACAGCGCAGTGGCGATTTTCAGCTGCTGCCCGGTTAGTTTGGTGGTGAAAGTTAGGCCAGCCTTTACTGCACCTGACTTTCACTGCCGAGGGATAACGGCCCCCCCCTCCCCCTTCCGCCCCTTCCGCCCCTATGCTAGCCAGCTAGGAATGGGACGTGCAGCAGGTGCACCCACAGATATTCAGCGGCACTAACTGTGTTAATCCCTTTCAATATCTGTCCCATAATTTACACAGCCTGGAGAGTTTAGAAGGATCTGTGCTGGAAAACAGCATTCAGTGCACCGAGTGGGGTAGTTGCTAAAGCACATTAAGGGAATAATGCATCATATTTGCCCCTTAACATATGCTACGAGGCACAGTTGTGTGTTATTTTACCTTGATACATGTTATTTTACGCCAACACTTGTTGCGTAATAATGAGATGCAAAGCATGCAAATGCATGAAAAACACCTCATCATTATGCCAGTCAAATAATGCAGCTTGCGCTAAACACTTAACCCTCCATTGCCTCAGGTATACACAGTTAGGGTTTGTGATTACTGTAAACTTTAGCTGACATTATCATTTGATTTTTTGAATTTTCACAGATCTCTATTGGATAGGCAGTGTATAGATCAGTTTGGTTTTTGCTCTGGTTCGGTACAGTAGACTTGCAGAGATGAATTTTCAGTGAGATGGCCAATGCATAAAGTTCTATTCAGGGGCGGACCAAGGGTGATGCAGGCCATGTGCAGAGACTCATTTGCATATCCACTAGGCCTCATTTGCATACATTTAGTTTATTTAAAAATGTATATATAGCCTATCTAAAAGTTTAGGCAGCTTACAAAGAAGCCCTTCACAAATCTCTTTTTTTTCTTCCTGGCAATGACTTAGGGGCATGTTTACTAATTATTAATGTGCGTTTAGTGCCACTGCACCAATAGAAATAAATGGGTGTTCCTGCACTTAACGCACATTAACATTTGTGAATGCACATTAACTTTTAGTAAACATGCCTCTTAATGAGTATGTGAATATCATTTGCAACGGCAGTGAGGATAAGGAAAGGCTACCAGATTTCTATCTTACTATACTCCAGTGTCAACTGCCAGGCATATTACAAAGTACTATGAACCCTGCCCATTTAGAACCCATAAATAAAAAAAAATAAAATAAAAGACTAAAAGGTCCACACTCAAAAAGTATCCCAGTAAATCAAGTAAAACCCAAATAACTACACCCTATAATTTGGCTTTAAAC
This sequence comes from Ichthyophis bannanicus, assembly GCA_033557465.1. Lineage (NCBI taxonomy): Eukaryota > Metazoa > Chordata > Amphibia > Gymnophiona > Ichthyophiidae > Ichthyophis > Ichthyophis bannanicus. Next base: position 640,194,654 of record CM066035.1, read on the forward strand.
TCACAAAAATTGTCTCTTGAATTTTTTTTTGTGTTGGATTGTTTGTCTTGAAAGGTAAAACCTCTCTTGTGACAAACCCTCCCATTTTCTCTATTTTGAAGGCATACTATGTCATGATTTTAGACGTAACCTGAGTGACAACTCATACTGCAAAACCCCTAGTTTTACTTATCTTTTTGTGATGAAAAAATGATGCGTTTTAGGAGCACCTCCCTTGCCTGTCTCGCAGCTACTGCCTTTCTGATGATCTCACAAAATTTAAAAGTCCATGCGCAGAGAGCAGCCTGTCATATTCTTCTTATGGCTGCTAATTGATCAATCATAATAAATAAAACCAAACCCAACAGTAATACCTCCCAATTCTAAAGAATTTCTTTTTGTCGGAGAAGGCTGGAGGCGACTGAAATGTAACCCAGTCACACCAGGCAACCTTATCCCTTTTAATTATAGTGTAGCTAAAAACGCTATACTTAGCTTATCAAAATTATCAGGGAAATGTTCCAACACTCCTTGTGCCAAAAAGTATCTTCACACAGCGGATTTGTAGCAGTCCACGACGTACGTTTCGGGCCCCTGGCCCTGTTTCAAGTGTTCACGCTCTCACAAATCACCGCTTTTAAAAGTTTCCCGAGTGAACTCACCATACTGAAGTTTTAAAGAGAGAAATGACTTACTATTGGCTAATAGTAATCTGCCATTCTAAAGGGAGCTCCAATCAACTAATCGGGAGACCCCACTGTCATCGGGGAATCCCTTAGTGTCATGGATTGCGTCATAATAGGCTAAACCATTCAACTTCCTTATTCAATCCGGTAGGGTGTACATCCTGTAGCTCAAAAATCAAGTGCTGTTCTCGACGTTGTAATGCTAGGAGGCGATTTCCACCCCGAGGATTGACATGGGAGGCCAGATCAGGGGTCAGGCTGCGGGGAAAGGACAGAGTGGTCGACAGCTGAGGATCACGGCACCTGAATGGAGATGCAGTGCCATGACAACGTGGCTCCATTCAGGAGCCTGACTGAGTTAGCCGGGCTTGGCTCAGTACATGCAGGCCAATCGGAATAAGGACCGGCCTGCATGTACAGATCTTAGATCAGATTCTGATCCTACGGGGCATGTCTAGCCCCTGCACGATCAGAATCGTGTCTGCCTCTGTGCATCCCATTCCGACCGGACGCACAAAGGCATGGGCACACACTATGGAATGTGCCTCCACGTGCATAAAAGGACATCTATGCACATATTTGTTGTAGTTGCTATTCTGAAAACGTGCGGGTTAGGCCAATCATGCATACTTTCACTGCAGGCATGTACAAGGGCGGAGTTTAGGTGTACTGTGAGTGAAGTGCAAAGTTATACACGTAGGGCCCGATATTTAAAGGCATTTACACAGTTTGCAGACCTGAAAACTGTGTAAATGCTGCTGAGCGGGATATTCAGCGGCACTAACACAGTGCTGCTGAATATCTGTTGGTACCACTGCTACATGCTCCAATGCTAACTGTTTAGGACAGGGATTTGTTCTTGAAAAATCTAGGTATAGGCATTTACACCAGCCATAGGGCTGACATAAGTACTCGCAGCTTAAATTAACATGCATTTTCGGCAATTTACATGCCATTTTTAGAAACAGAAACCCAGAAAAGGAAAAACCATACGGCCTATCCAGTCAGTCCATCTATAAGAACTATTACGTTCTACAATCCCTTCCTTTCCCTCCGATATCCTCTATACTTGTTCCATGCTTTTATAGGAACAGAAAATGAGGGCATGCGGCTTATCCAGCCTATAAAGTAAAATATAGTACCCGCATACCTTACTTTATCAAATAGTCATGAATTACGCTTGTAAAAAGATGCTTTAATCTAGGAGCACTTTATACAATTACCCTCCACCAGTCTGTTTCGGGTCCTCCCATTATTATACAGAGATCAGCGAAACAAAGGTGAAAATAAGATCATAACTGAGAAAAACATGAGAACACCAACTTACACCACCAGCTAGTTTCTGAAATAGAGGATATAGGGAAGCATTCACAGTGGGTTTTTAATTAGGGAAGTCATGCATTGGGAACGGTGTGCAAAATACAATATTCCATCCCACAGTGACGGAATACAATACAATATTCCATCCCACAGTGACGGAATACAATACAATATTCCATCCCACAGTGACGGAATACAATACAATATTCCATCCCACAGTGACGGAATACAATACAATATTCCATCCCACAGTGACGGCATTATCTAGGGAGATTCTTATCCCTCTGTTCATGACTTGACTTGCTTGCTGGTTTAATAGGAAGTTTTAACACATCCAGACATATCATAGCTAAGTATACAGTATGATACCGTAAAAATATTACATGGCATCAAGAGGGAAATTTGTGTGTATGTTTATATTTAATAGCTTTGATATACCTTTCAAAATAATCAAAGCAGTTTTAATTTAATTTATTCATCCATTTACATTTCACCTATATAATATAGTTCTAAGCAGATCACAAAGAAGAAGGTTATGAAAAGCTATAAAATTCAGATTCAAGCATGTCATCAAGTCCAATTCTAAGACTTCAGAATAGGAGACCAGTCTCACATAATTCAATAGTAGATTGAAAACTTTCCAAATAGTCTGGTTTTCAATGTCTAAAATTACTCCTGCTGGAACTCTGCAAACAGAATTCAAACTTCTGTGTCAAAAGGTCTGAATTATACAAAATTCTTCATATTTGTTTGTCAAAATAGCAGAGCATATTGTTTTTGAGTGATATTTAATTTAAAATATAACAGAGAAAAAAATCACAGAAAAGTGAAAAAATTTGAATTATTGCGTGCAGAATTACAGGAGGAGTATAAAATACATATAGCTGGCTATACATCTAATTTCAAACAGTAGTATGTTCAATTCTATGGCAGCCTTATAGGAAATCTGTCCATTGAGCATTTACAAATGAAATTGCTATATAAAGGTATATTCAACATATTTCTAACCAAGATTTTCAGGCTCATTTTTGTTCATTAGAATATACCCATTCAGTGAGCCTTTGGGAACTGAACCATTTGTGTTCTTGTTCCATTTGTCTCCATTAAAGCTATTTTGCAATGCAACAATCAGGTACCATCAATTTTCAATCAAACCTACTTGAACCTTGATGGTAGGCATCAATGACAGCACTACCAGTCATAACAAAGTGTCACAAAACCTTCAGGGACTTGTGAATAAACTAAGTAGCCTGGAGATGGATCCCAAGGTGGTGAACTGAATCAAGAACTGTTTGACTGAAAGACTACAGAGGGAAGTGGTGAATGGAATTCACTCTGAAGAATGGAGGGTGAGTAGTGAAGTGCCTTGGGGCCGTTACTGTTCAATGTGTTTGTGGGTGATATTGCCAAAGGATTAAAAGGAATTGGCAATTGAGATTTAATGCAAAGAAGTGCAGAGTGATGCACTTGGGATGCAGAAACCCAAAGGAGCTGTATGCGATAATTGTTGTCAGGCCAAAAGGTCAGGACAGAAGTACAAACATTCCTCCTCTCGGATGACCATAACATCCCGTTTTATTTAAAGGTATATTCACAATGCTGATAAAACATCTTCACTTATCTGGAAAGCAGTCCAAAAAGCATGTAATGGAAATGCATGGCATGAAAATGATCTTCCAAGTCCTGTATCATACAACATGCATGTTTCGAGCCTACGCACAGCTCTGTATCGAGTGTGGTCAGTGTTTCTTCAGTGGGATTGCCAAACGCTTTGGGTTGTATAATTGTGATCACTTCGTTGGATGAGGGGTTTGTTTTTTTGATTTCACAAGTTAGTCCTGGCACCGAGTATTTTGGCCCTAGCAGAGGAAGCTTTAGTGCAGAGGTAGATTCCCCCAGGGTGGAAGAAGCGTTCATGACGTGTGTAAATGACTTGCTGAGAGATGTAAAGAAGAATCAGAGGGTGCACCGTGCTGAAGGCCCCAAAAGCATTGGGAGTGAGGCTGCAGTAGGTAGCAACAGCCCAGAAGAACCGAGGAAGACAAATGCAGCAGCAAGATAGACTGGAAACCCCTATAATGAAAGGCTAATAATTGTGGCAGAAAACCAACTGGAGAGTGGTAGATATGAGGGCAATTTGTCAACTCATGATAGGTTGAATTCTTCTAGCTATCAGACTGGCTAGGCAGGTGTCGCTTTCTTCCATCAGCGCTCCATGCTCAACCCTCCTGAAAGAAATACTGTTCTTCGATCAAGGGTACAACAGTGGCTGAGCTCCCCTGCTAGAACCTTCCAATAAGTACAGTAATGGAAATTTGAAAAGGATGTTGAAGAGAGACCTCAAGACTTGATGACTGTAGTGTCCCTCCACTGTACCAGGTTCAGTTTCTCCTGAGCTCAGGTTTTTCATGGAATTGCATGCCAAAGCAGGTTGTAGAATACCCAAAGAGGCATATAACAATAAGCGAAAGGCACCCACAAATATGTTAACCTGGAGGATGAAGAGAGGCCGAGGAAAAGCCATGGCACACTGCTCGTAGAGTCATGCAGCTATAAGGGTGGTGACAAAGTAGCATGGCATTTAAGGAGGGTGAGAATTGTAGAATGACAAGACTAAGCAGTGCACCCACCAAGATGCAAAGCAGAAGGAAGATGAAGAGTGACTCCGAAATAGCCGAAGTACACTGAGCACAGAGCAATGCATCTAGAAGGGTACCATGATGTAATCAAATCAGCAAAGTGGGGAGGCAAAGGGAAGCAGCAAGGCAAACCATGAGAGCAGTGCCAACAGAATGAAGAGGCAGAAGCAGCAGAGAGAGACAAAGGGAAAAGGGGTCTTTTTTAATTTCTTTTATTTCTTTGTTAGATTTGTTATGTGGGCCTAAATGGATCCAATGGAAACATGATAGTAGACTGCATAGCAACTGTGCAGGCAGGAGTGGGATTTGTGACCCCCACAAAACTGTTGTGGTTCAGATATGTTTATGTTTATGTTTATTAGTTTTGATAAAATCGCCTTTCTCCAGAAATCAAAGCGATGTACAATATAAAAACAATTGTCTTAAAAAAGGCCGAAGCCTGGAAAAGAAAAGAAATACAATATCTGATTAAAAGTACAGTTTCTGTTTAAAAAGAGTAGACAAGAGAGACATGGAGAGGGTGGGGAAGAAACAACAAGGGAAGGTTAGGGACGGGGAAGAGGAGATTACACAAAAGGAGAGGGCACATCAAAAGCCAAAGAGAAAAGGTGTGTTTTTAGGTTTTGTTTAAAGGTTGAGAAGAGTGGTTCAAGACGGAGAGCGGGAGGTAGTGAGTTCCAGAGGGCGGGGCCGATGAAGAAGAAAGCAGAGGAGCGGGTGGACTGTAAATGAGCACGGGAAGGGGAGGGAAGGGCTAGACGGTGAAGATGAAAGGAGCGGGGAGTATAACGAGGGGAGTGGATAGAGAGTAAGTCAGCAAGATATTGGGGGGAGCCAGTATGAAGTACTTTGTGTACCAGAGTGAGAAGCTTAAATTGGGAACGGTAAGGGAGGGGTAACCAGTGGAGGTGAAACAGGAGGAGAGTGATGTGGTCGCGGGGAGACGCATGACAAATAAGACGAGCAGCAGTGTGGTGTATGCGTTGTAAACGGGATAAGCGAGACTTAGGGAGACCGACAAGAACTGAGTTTGCAAAGTCGACACGAGAGATAACCAAAGACAACACAAGGGTAGTGAGGGCTGCTGAGGACAAAAAGGGGCGAATTGCACGTATTTGTCGGAGGAAAAAGAAACAGGATTTGGTAATGTGAGAGAGGTGGGACTGGAAAGAAAGATCAGAATCAAAGTGGACACCAAGGTAACGAAAGGTAGAAACTAATGGAACCGGGGACCCAGAAAATGAGGGGGCAAGGGTAGGGGGTGTAGACCCATGGGAAAACCAAATGGCAACGGTCTTAGTGAGATTAAGGTGCAAGCAATGAAGGGTCAACCAGTTGGCTACAGTGGAAAGACATGAGTTAAGCGCGGTGAGATCGGGACAAGAGGGAGAAGTATGGTGGAGCAGAACAATGTCGTCTGCATAAAGAAAAGCAGAAATACCTGATTGTTGAATTAAGAGTGCAAGGGGTGCTAGGAAAAGGTTAAACAGAAGAGGAGCCAAAACAGAACCTTGGGGTATCCCACAGGTAGAGGGAAAGAGTTAGACGAGGGGGCAGAAGAAGAGGGGGATAGCACAGAACAAGAGCGGGAAGAGAGAAAGGAGTGAAACCAGTGATGCACAGTACTACATAAACCAGCTTCCCGAAGACGAAGGAGGAGAAGGGAGTGGTCAACAAGATCAAAGGCTGCTGAGAGATCTAGGGCAACCGCCACCGAGATATCACCCTGATCGTGAGCCGTGTGTAGTGCGTTAGTGAAAGCAAGAAGAATGGTGTCGACACTGTGACCTGTGCGGAAACCCGATTGGCGGGGGTGGAGAAAATTAATAGAATCAAGGTAGTGTGAAAGTTGAGCAAAGACAAACTTTTCAAGTAGCTTGGAAAGAAAAGGAAGGTTAGATACAGGACGATAGTGAGAAAGAACGGAAGGATCAAGAGAGGAGTTTTTAAGGATGGGACGAATTAGAGCATGCTTCCAGGAGGAGGGAAAGATACCTGTAGACAAGCTAGTGTTAAACATGGTGAGGATATATGGCAAGAGTGCAAGAGATGGGTCAAGAAGCCATGTGGAAGGGATGGGATCCTGAGGACAAGAAGTCTTTTTAGAAGAGGAAATAAGGTGATAAAGCTCAGAAGAAGTGATTAAGGAGAAAGAGGCCCAAGAGTGGGAAAGCTGAGCAGTAGGGGGAGGGGAAACCAATGGCGGGGGAGAGTGAATTGGATCAGGGCAGGCGGGTAAGGAGGCTCGTAGAGAGGAAATTTTATTGTCAAAGAAGGAAGCCAGAAGGGAGGGAGAAGGGACGGAAGAAACAGGAGCTATAGGCGTGGGGGAGTGAAGAGAGGTCAGAGTGCGTAAAGTCGAATAGAGATGCCGAGTTTGGTTTGGGGCGGTCAAGATTGCATTGGAAAAATAAGCACGCTTATTGAAGAGTAGAACTTGCTGGCAACAAAGACGCTGGCTGTGACAGAAATGGCAGGACAGTGAGACTGGTACCCAACAGCAGAGGGAGACATTATTCAGTTCTTTGTTTTATTTTCTTTGTTTTGTATTTTGCTTTATTTTTTTTATTTCTTGCTTTTTCTTGCATTTTTAATATGGGGGGGAGGGCTGGAAGAGATTGCAGTGTAAACTGTCAACAACACAGCTAGTAGACACATTGGGGGTCATTCCGAAATGCAAATAGTCCGCCTGGACGTGTGGGATAGACGTTTTTCTCACGAAAACCTCTAGAACTCTATTCTGAAACCATGCAGCCCTGCACATACACGGCACTAAAATGGAGATCTCAGAATAGGGCGGAAGGGAGCGGAACAGGGGCATGGCAAGCCACAGAGACGTATAAAGCGTATTCAGGAAAGACACATGTATGTCCTGAATGTATCCCGGGGACGCCTATGTACTACCAGCAGCACTATGGAATAAGGCCAGCACTTAGAAATGTTTCTGCTCTGGTCCTCAACACATCCCATAGAGATGAATGGCTATGACAGGTCTGTATTGAACTTGTGCGTCTGCTGTCTGGGAGGGCACAAGATGCAGTTGTAAAGAATATAATGCACAAGTGAGGGATACTTATAAGGTGAAGTGACAATAAAAACACCCCCACAGAAATATAAAGCACTGCAATAGTCTTTATTCTGGCTATGCTGACATTTGCTGTTCGTGCTAAAGGGGCTATTCTAAGGCTTCCCTAACAATTCCTGTGTTAGGAGAAATGGGAATGTAGATGTAGGGATGGTATGTGAGTTGATATGGAGCAGAAGTGTGTTTGGCTGAGAAGTGAGGGGCTGAGACACTCTTATTATGTATTTCCAGTAGTTTATAGGTGCAGGGCATGGTTTTGGCAGCGGTATGGTATTTGTGACCACAGGCAAGAGTGTGTGTGTCTGTGTGTGTGGTATGAGGGCTGCAGGGGAGGCCCTGGTGTGTTGATCCACAACTCTGGGGGAACATGTATGCCTGGCCAGTACTTGAACCATAGGGCTGACCGCAGTACCATCAGGTGCCAGTGTGAATGAGCAGTAACTTCTGTACAGCTGCTCTGCAGCAATATAGCAGAGCATGTGCCCTGTCAATGGTGGAGGACCCTCGGAGTGGGGGCATTCTGCAGTGCAAACAGCACTAATACATATCCAATTGCACCATCAGGGGTCTCTAACATTGTGCACATTTGTTAGGACAGATGATGGTGCTTTTGGGCATGTATTTCTGATGTTTGCACTGTTGCATGTTCTCATCCTGATGGTTTCCTATGAATGACAGGGATATGTTTTGACATGTAGCTGTACAGACCCATGTCAGCTTTTTCTGGCCCGTACTTAGCATTGCAAATACTGTTTTCAGCGATGAACACTGCAGGAATACCTAAGGCGTTCATCAAATGCCATGTATGTTTTCCTGCAGGGTCTGTCATGACAACCATCTTAGTTTCCACTGGCTTTTCCAGTAGCTTTGGTGCACTTAGATAACCTTTTAGTGTTATGGGCATGCAATAGAAGTAGTATATATGGTCTGGGTTGCATGAATTTATCTGTTTCATCAGTATTAATGTGTAGTTTGCATGAGCACAACACTGTCAGTGTGAGCATCAGCTTAGAAGATGTACATTTTGCCAGAGGAGGCGTGGCCACACGGAGACAGGGAGCATCATAAACGTCTATCTTTTCAGAATACAGTGAGCATGGGAACATACAGGCCAGTTGCTGTGTTTACCCGTGTCCCATTATGGCAGCGAGGGCCCGTGTTTCCCCAGACATATTATTTGTAATGCACCGGAAACATAGATCTCCTTGATTCCGGAACTACAGGCATGTCTATATCCGCTGTGTCAGAATCAGGTATATTACATGCCCATTTGCACTTTAGATGTTTCTGCCAGCAAGACATGAATGTTATAGAATTGGGCTCATTGAGGGCAGAGAGTGTGGGGCAACTACCCCTCAATATAGCTCTACACTCATTCTTCCTCTCAGTCACCTGAAAATGAAAAGAAACTGACAACAGGAAGGTTTGTCTTGGGAAACACTAACTTTTTGACCAAGTCTGGTGCTAGCCATGAACAGTGGTGAGCCATGATATACCCTGTCATAGAAAATATTTATTTATTTATTTAACCAGTTTTGTATACCACTTTATCCCAAGACAACAAAGGGTTTATATGTTAAGAGTGAGGCACGACAGAAAAACAATACATTACAATACAATACCATCCAGTAAAATTTAAATAAGTAGAACAATTACTATGACATTCAAGTTAATCAAAATTTAAATTAATCAAAATTTAAATGATTTGACCATATGCCCCTATAAATAGATGAGTTTTGAGGGACTTGTGAAAGTCCTTAAGGTCATTCTGTGTTCTTAAGTCGTCTGGAATAGAATTCCAGAACTCTGGTGCCAAGAGGGAAAAAGCCCTTTTGGAAGTCATCTGCTTTGATCTGTTAAAACTCAAAGGAGTACTAAGTCTATTAGCGTTTTGAATTCACCTAGGTCTCAGGTTTATGTCCTTAGATATTATGGATTGTAGAATATCCGCTGAAGAGTGATGACTAGTTCTGAAAATGATCATTAGATTCTTGTATTTTGCTTTTGCAGCAATGGGAAGCCAATGTAGTTGTTGGAGAACGGGAGTTATGTGCTCATATTTTGCAGAGCCTGTTACGATGCGCGCAGGAGTATTTTGAACTAACTGGAGTGGATGGATGGAGTGCTTGGAGAACTTGATACAGAGTGTTTCCATAATCAAGCAGTGGTGTTATGACTGTTTGACATACCGTGCGGAAATGATCTTTGCTTAAGATTGGTTTGAGTCTTCTAATAACCTTTAAACGGTGATATGCTTTAGCCGCAGTTTTGTTCATTTGAGATTTTAAATTCAAGTACCTATCTAAGGTTATACCTAGGTATTTTACCTCATCTTTAATTTTTATTGATTTATTTAATATGTTAATTTCTTTTGGCAGTTTTAGGGTCTGACATCTAGTGATGAACATTGCTTCTGTTTTATCAGAATTTATCTTTAAATTATTCTTAATGAGCCAATTATTGATATCAACAAGGCAATTATTAATTATTGTATCAAAGCGTATTTTGGTCAATTGAAGTATAAACCATGATGTCAGTTTTATAAATGGTAATTTATTCCATGTTGTTTAATAATTTGACATAAGGGTTGAATGTAAATATTGAAAAGGATTGATAAGGCTGAGCCTTGAGGTATACCTTGTGTGATTGGAAATATACATTTACAGTGCCACTAGTTGGAGAGCAGGACAGGAAATGCTGCATAATCTTGGCCAGTTCTATCCAGACTGCCAATTTATGTGCCAAGAGATCTGTGTGGATGGCTTTGATGGGCTCTGCAAGGTAGAGGGTCACTGAATTTTGTCCAGGAGTCCAACTTGTGAAAGGCTAAACTCTGCAGCTTAGTACTGTACTGTAGCTAGAGCTTCAGTCACCAGGCTGTCCCAGGTTGTGCTGCCTCAGATACCATGATGCGGTCCCATGTCTGGCCTTTTCTAGGCCCTGCACTGGGCAGTTATACTGCCTGACTGCTGGCACTCTTCAAAGGGGCAGAGAGAGAAGGGATGTGATTGCCCAGCTAATGTTCCAACTGGACTAGATTCCTAGGGACTGCTTGTCTTGTCGCTTTTATTTTACTTTTCATTTATCTTTTTGTTTTATTTTTCTATGAACATGGGATGGAATAGTAAAGGTGCCCTCTCACATCTACAGATGCCATCACAGGCAATAGATGAACAAGACTGTTGCAAAAAAATTATTGCACTCTATCTTCTGCTTCTCCAATGGAATACATAGATTTATTGAGAGACAGTAACTTCTCCTTCAGTCACTGGTTCTGTTGTATCCAAGTGCAAAGGCACTCCCTGCCTTACCCAAAGCCCCTAGTTACGTGGCAACAGACTCCACAGTAATAATGGAGGCAATAAGGCTCTCAGAAAAAAACAAAGTTGAATCTTTTTTTGTGCTTTGAAGTAGCGGGGCAAGAAAACCTCAGCCACAAGTCCGTCCTTAATGGCTCCAAGCTGTCTGTCTTGTTTCTACTTTAAAATCCCCCTGAGCTCCAGATACAGTTCTAGCCAGTAGCTAAGCCATCAGGTTTTGCTTTCTTATTTTCAGTCCTACCCAGCCACAACCAAACCGTTATTTCTGCTTTCCAGTCCTAATCCCCAGCCAACACTCCTTTCTCACTCTCTGAACATCAGAGAAAAAATGGTTCTCTGAGGGCTAGGCTGGTTGTGTGTTCTACCTTTGCCATGTCCTTATCAGCCATGGGATTTGCAGAACTCGGGCAGTGCTAGATTTCTGTGGCTGCCTATCAAAGATTTGCAGCATGATTGCATCAAGTGCCTTGTGCTGGCTGCTGGTGATCCCTCCTTGATCTCCTCTCTTCCCACATTGGTTCCAGTGTGTCTGGCTGCATGCATGTGCATGATGAAAACAAAGTTCACAAATAGTGATTCATGCAAATCTCCCTATCACGCATGTTCAATTAGTTGATGCCGGAATAAACCAAAAATAGCAGATTTTCATGGATTTTTCCATTCAGATGAAAATGAATTCACATGCCTACTGCATAATAGATGACATGTTTATTGAGATGGAACTATGATAAATTTTAAAAACAAAAATATAACAATTTAAAAATTACTCTTGCCAACATAAGAAGCCAGTGCAACCGAATTGAAAACAGCATCACTCTTTCCCATTTATAATCTTTGAAAATAATCTTAGCCACAGTATTTTGTAAAATTTGAGATGAGATAATAATCTACTTGAGGTCCCTAAACAGGGCCGGCCCGTCCATTGAGCGAGAATGTTTTTTGCACAGGGCCCCGCGTTTCAGGGGGCCCCGCGCAAAAAACATTCTGATCCTACTAAAGTAAAATTAAAAAACAAAACAAAACTGTCTTCTCCGCTGCCGGGGCCGCCGCGGCAGAATCGAGTGTGCCGCGGGGCCCCCCCTGCCCAGCACAGCCTGCCCTCCCCCTCTATCCGTTCTCTCGTTCAGCTCACAGTCACCCCGCGCCGGCTTTCAGAGCGCGAGGGAAGAGTTTCTCCCTCGCTGCTCTGTTGAGCCCGCGGGGGCTGATGGGAAGTTCCCATCAGCCCCCGCGGGCTTAACAGAGCTGCGAAAGGGAAACTAGTCCCTTCGCGCTCTGAAAGCCGGCGCGGGGTGACTGTGAGCTGAACGAGAGAACGGATAGAGGGGGAGGGCAGGCTGTGCTGGGCAGGGGGGGCCCCGCGGCACACTCGATTCTGCCGCGGCGGCCCCGGCAGCGGAGAAGACAGCTTTAAAAAGAAAAAAAAATTCCCTCGGCTGGACTGGGCTGGGGGCTTAGGAATGCTGATGGGCGGGGGGCTGGGGGGGGTTAGGAATGCTGATGGGCGGGGGGCCTGGGGGGGTTTAGGAATGCTGATGGGCTGGGGGGGGTTAGGAATGCTGATGGGCTATGGGGGGGCTGGGGGGGTAGGAATGCTGATGGGCTGGGGGGGTTAGGAGTGCTGATGGGCTATGGGGGGGCTGGGGGGTTAGGAGTGCTGATGGGCGGGGGGGGGGTTAAGAGTTCTGATGGGCAAATGGGGGCTGGGGGATGTTAAGACTGGCAAGGAGGGGGGTTACGACTGGGGCTGGGCTGGGCTGGGCTGGGGGGGTAAAGACTGGCAATGGGCTGGGCTGGGCTGGGCTGGGGGGGGGGGGTTAAGAGTGGTAATGGGCTGGGCTGGGCTGGGCTGGGCTGGGCTGGGGGGGTTAAGACTGGCAATGGGCTGGGCTGGGCTGGGCTGGGCTGGGGGGGGGTTAAGACTGGTGCTGGCTGGGCTGGGCTGGGCTGGGCTGGGCTGGGGGGGGGTTAAGACTGGCAATGGCTGGGCTGGGCTGGGCTGGGGGGGTTAAGACTGGCAATGTGGGCTGGGCTGGGCTGGGGGGGTTAAGACTGGCGCTGGGCTGGGCTGGGCTGGGGGGGTTAAGACTGGCGCTGGGCTGGGCTGGGCTGGGCTGGGCTGGGGGTGACTGGCAATGGGCTGGGCGGGGGGGGTTAAGACTGGCAATGGGCTGGGCTGGGCTGGGCTGGGCTGGGGGGGGTTAAGACTGGCAATGGGCTGGGCTGGGCGGGGGGGGTTAAGACTGGCAATGGGCTGGGCTGGGCTGGGCTGGGGGGGGGTTAAGACTGGCAATGGGCTGGGCTGGGCTGGGCTGGGCGGGGGGGGGTTAAGACTGGCAATGGGCTGGGCTGGGCTGGGAGGGGGGGGGGGGGTTAAGACTGGCAATGGGATGGGCTGGGCTGGGCTGGGCTGGGGGGGGTTAAGACTGGCAATGGGTATGGGCTGGGCTGGGCTGGGCTGGGGGGGGTTAAGACTGGCAATGGGAGGGCTGGCTGGGCTGGGCTGGGCTGGGGGGGGTTAAGACTGGCAATGGGCTGGGCTGGGCTGGGCTGGGGGGGGGTTAAGACTGGCAATGGGCTGGGCTGGGCTGGGCCTGGGGGGGGGGGGGGTTAAGACTGGCAATGGGCTGGCTGGGCTGGGTGGGCTGGGGGGGGGGGGGGTTAAGACTGGCAATGGGCTGGCTGGGCTGGGCTGGGCGGGGGGGTTAAGACTGCAATGGGCTGGGCTGGGCTGGGCTGGGCGGGGGGGGGGTTAAGACTGGCAATGGGCTGGGCTGGGCTGGGCTGGGGGGGGTTAAGACTGGCAATGGGCTGGGCTGGGGGGGGGCTGGGCGGGGGGGGGGGGGTTAAGACTGCAATGGGCTGGGCTGGGCTGGGCTGGGGGGGGTTTAAGACTGGCAATGGGCTGGGCTGGGCTGGGCTGGGCGGGGGGGGTTAAGACTGGCAATGGGCTGGGGCTGGGTGGGCTGGGCTGGGGGGGGGTTAAGACTGGCAATGGGCTGGGCTGGGCTGGGCTGGGCTGGGGCTGGGGGGGGGTTAAGACTGGCAATGGGCTGGGCTGGGCTGGGCTGGGGGGGGTTAAGACTGGCAATGGGCTGGGCTGGGCTGGGCTGGGGGGGGTTAAGACTGGCACTGGGCTGGGCTGGGCTGGGGTGGGTTAATACTGGCAATGGGCTGGGGTCTGTCTGGAAATGGGGCTATGGGCGGGTAGGACAGATAATGGGCTATGGGGGGGGGATAGGACAGGACATGGGCTGATGGGGAGGGGTTAGGACGTAATGGGGCGGTGGGCTGCTGGGGGGGGTTAAGATGGTAATGAGCTGTGGGCTGATGGGGGCTGTCTGGAAATGAGGTGATGGGGGGTTAGGACTGCTAATGGGCTATGGGGGGGTTAGGACTGATAATGGGCTATGGGGGGCTAGGACAGGAAATGGGCTGATGGGGAGGGGTTAGGATTTGAGGTGGACTGATGTGGTTAGGACTGGTAATGGGCTGTGGGCTGATGGGGGGGTTAGGACTGGCAATGAGCTATGGGGGGCTGACTGGAAATGGGCTGATGGGGTTAAGACGGGAAGTGGGCTGATGGGGGGCTAGGACTGGTACTGGGTTATAGGGGGGCTTAAACTGAAAATGGAGTGATGGGGGGTTAGGACTGGAAGTGGGTTGATGGGGGGCTAGGACTGGTAATGGGTTGGGGGGTTGCTATGACTGGAAATGGGCTGAGTGGAAGGGGAGGCTTGAAGTGCACAGAGCTGCGGGGGAGGGAGCTTGGACTGGACATGGGCTGTGAGGGAAGGGAGCTAGGACTGAAAATGGGCTGATGGAGCAGCTAGGATAGGACTGGAAATGGGCTGTTGGGGGAGCTAAGATTGGAAATGGGCTGTGGTGGGGGCTTGAATTGAAATGGACTCATGGAGGGGCTAGAACTGGAAGTAGGCTCATGGGGGGCTTGGACTGGAATTGGGCTGAGTGGAGGGGAGCTAGGATTTGACATGGGCTGATGGTGGGGCTAGGAAATGACTAGAAATGGGCTGATGGGGGCTAGGATTGGAAATGAGCTGATGAAGGGACTCAGACTGAAAATGGATGGGGGAGCTAGGACTGGAAATGGGTTGATGGGGGGCTAGGACTGGAAATGGGCTGATGCAGGGACTAGAAGGGAATGGATGCTGGGTGAGACTGGAAACTAGAAAGGGAGCTGATGTTGGGGGGAGGATTAGAATGGGATGGGGCTGGGAGAGTAAAATGGAGAGGGGAAAAATATTTTGTGTGGGAGGGATGAAAAAATCTACAATTGGCCGGGTATTGGGAGAGTAAGTGGGGATTGAGGATGGAGGGGTAAAATTTGTTGTGGATGAAATAGGAATGAGGAAAGAGCAAAAAGGAGAAAGATTAGTATGTTAAAGCAGATGTAGAGAGAGAGAATGGAAAAAAAAACTAGAAGAGAGAAGAAAGAACAAATGGACAGCAGATGATGGACAGTTAGCAGAAAACATGAAGAAACCAGAAGAAAGTGGCTGGAGCAATTGCAACTGAAAAAAATGCACAAAAGGTAGAAAGATATCTCTTTATTTTGAATTTATTAACTGGAATATGAAAGCTCTGGGAAATGTGCATCATTAACGTCTGCGCTTTGTTTGGTACAAGAGGAAATTAATTTATAGTTTTATTTCTACAGTGTTGTTGTACATTCCAAGTTTGGCTTTTGGGGTTCCCAGTTTAATTTGCCTTCCTGTTTCTAAATTGTGATTCCTTGTTTGGTGATGGTCTATGTTCTGCATGTGTAACTGAGCTGAGGTATTCTATTTATGTAATTCCTATTTGACATTGCCACTTGTTCTCTTTCCCCAGTATTCTCTGAAATGTACTGGTTTAATATTTGCAGTGTTGCCTTTTGATAGGTAGAGTATGGTACTTTGTGAGTCCTGGTAATGCTGTCAGGAAACGGCGGGTTTGCTATGGGTTCTAAATGGGCAGCGTTTGTAGTAGTTCCTAATGTGCCTGGCGGTTGGCACTGGATTATAGTAATATAGAAATCTTTTAGTCTTTCTTATCCATACACTCATTAAGAGACATGTTTACTAAAAGTTAGTGTATGGTAACATTATGCAAATATTTATGCAAATAAGGCCACTTATGCAAATGAGGCCCCGCACCGAGTCTCCGCACATGGCCCCGCACCCCCCTTGGGCCGCCCCTGTCCCTAAATACAAAATATTGCAGTAATCAGTCTGGGTCATACTCTAATTAATGCTTGCACTAAAATTCTAAGATGTTCATTAGAAAAACTAGAATGAATTTGCCTATCATAACTTAAAAAATACTTTCCTTGTAAAGTGATTGGGCCTCTTCCTCCATTGTTAAGGCTGAATCTAGTATTACTTTGAAGTTAGCAGGAGGACCTTTGTTCCAGCCAACATTGCCAGACTGTGGAAATGAGACCATATCATATGCTATCCATAAAAGTTTAGCTTTCTCTGGATTGAATTTCATATAATGAGTATCCATCTAGTAATTAATCAAACTGATACAATTGCTTAACAGATTGTACATGGTATACAAGCTAGTTTGAATTGGCAGAACCATGATAATATCAGCATATAAGTAAAAATGCAGACCTAATTGTTGCAAGTAAATGCCTCGTGAATTCAAGTATTAAAAAGAATTGGTGATAAAGGTGTGCCTTGTGGCACCCCATATTTCTAACTTCCAAGATTGACATATATCATTTTCCATGTTATACTAACACAGTTTTGTTAAACGTTTCATCCACTGCCGTACAGCACTTGAGATTCCAAGCTTGTTTAAATGAAGCAAAAGCACTTTATCGTCTAATAGGTCAGATGCTGCTGATATATCAAAGTGCATTAAAATCGCCTGTCCCCCTTTTTCCACATTTGAATGTAGCTCAGACATTAAAGATAATAACATTTTAGTACTGTGATGACTTCGAAAGGCAGATTGAAAACTATGCAGCAAGCCATGATCTTTTAAGTGTTTCTGTAATTGGAAGGCAACAACTGCTCTACATAAATTAGCCAGGATGGGAAGAATGGCTATAGGACAGTAGTTGGCCGGAGCATTCAGATCTCTATTTACAGTCAAACAAGCAAAACTGTTAGCCATCACAAGATTCTTACACGGCAATGACACAACTTTATCCAAGGGTCTTACAAGCATATCTTTCAACAACCATTTTAGTGATGCATACACCTTGTAGTGCTATGTAAATGATTAATAGCAATAGTAGAACATTTAGAAAGCTTCCTTACTATGCTTTCAATTTCTAAAAGAGAAATTAGAAGGAACGTTTCTGAAATCATGTCTGCCTGAATCGAATCCTTGCATCTACCATAAATTCTAGTGGCTCAAGCTATGGTTTACAATTAAAATTAGATTAAGGAAACAGAAAAGAACTTCATAATGATTAAAAAAGAGAGAAAAAACAAGGTTTTCTTGAGCAGAAGACTCTAGAAGATAGGTGTGAGCTAAACTTCATGATGTTCAGAGTCCCAAGTCAGCCACGGATCTTGGACGCCAAGGAGAAAAAAGGAGTCTTCAAGGCAATTCTGAATTTCTTGTGAGAGGACTTGAATATCAAAGAAGGAGGAAATTCATTCCAAAGGGAGGGGGCTGTATAAAAGAGAGCCAATTTCCTAGTTCTGGTTTACTGTGCAAGGCTAAAGAGGCAGTTTTCATTAATTGAGTGGAGAGAATGGCCTAAGGTATAAGGAGTTACTAATGAAGATAGATAAGTAGGAATTCTGGGGTATAATGCTCTGTTAGTCAAGACTTCTGTCTTAAACTGTATACAGATTATTACTGAAAGCCAATGATGAATATATAGAGGGGTCACACAGTCATACCCGCATGCACAAGCAAGGATCCACAAGGCTATATTTTGGGCCATCTGTTTAGCTCAGCAGAGAATAGACCTATATACAGGACTGCACCAAGCTAGCAAAGTGCCCTATATGACTGGTGAACCTGGTGCTCCCCATGCATACAGGAATTCATTTTTGCATACAGGAATTCATTTTTGTCAGGCTTCCTAGAAGCCCAGTGATGACATCGATACCCCTTCTGTACTTGCGCCCTGTTTGGCTGCATTGCTTGCACAGCCCTTGGAATAGCCCTGCTTGCACATATTGAATTGCAGTAGTCAAATTGAGGTGTGATCAATGCTTGGATTAAAGTTTGCTGAGCAGCTCAATTAAGAAAAGAATGCACAACCCAAAATTGACAATGCAAAGAATAGACATTTGGTAATGGCAGAGAAGTGCCCTCTCTTCACAATGATTGACCAAAACAAGTTGGCCTCAGTAATACAACAAATAAAAACTGCAAGTCCACAAAACAGAGGACAAAACCAGACTCTAGCCAGTTCAGCCTGTTTGATCTGTGAAAACCTAGCAAATAAAATTTCAGTTTACGGTAGCTACAAATTCCAGTTGAGTTTCATTCCAAATTCCATTATTGCACAGCAATGCTTTTCCACAAAAGAGAGATACATACACATTCACACACACACACACACACGTTTTTCATACATCAGGAATTCTCAGCCTAATCATTGGGACACTCCCAGACAGTCAGGTTTTCAGGCTATTCACAATGAATATGCATGAGATAGATTTGCATAAAAATGGAGGCATACACTGCCTCCATTTCTAATAGTGATAGAGCTTTTGATTATGCAGGTGATGCAAAATACAGCAGCTAGATTTCTATTGGGGGGTAAAAAGAGTGAAAGTGCATGTCCACTATTAGAGAAACTGCATTGGCTCCCCATTAAGCAGAGGCGTTATTTTAAACTTTTAGTGATTGTTTTTAAGAATGTTAGCACATAAGAAATGCCTTAATGGGTAAGACCAAGGTCCATCAAGCCCAGTACACTGGCAGGTTCTCAAAGAGGTACCCAAATTCTACAGTGCTTGTATTGGGGCAAGCAGTGGATTTCCTGGGTCCTCTTTAATAATGGTTTATGGACCTTTCCTCCAAGAACTTGTCCAACCCTTTTTTAATCCTAGTTACACTGACAGCTTTTACTACATCCTCCGGCAACAAATTCCAGAATTTGATTGCACGTTGAGTAAAAACATATTTTCTCTTTTTAGTCTTAAATGAGTTGCAATGTAGCTTCACTGTGTGTCCTCTATTCTTTCTACATTTTGATGGCATAAACAATCAATCTACATTTACCCATTCCACTCCATTCATTAATTTCTAGACCTCTATCATATCCTCCCTCAGTCGTCTCTTTTCCAAGTTGAAGAGCCCCAACCTTTTAAGCCTCTCCTCATAGGGGTATTCTTCTCTTCCCTTTACCATTTTTGTCACTCTTCTTTCTATCTTTTCTAATTCAGCTATATCCTTTTTAAGATATGGCGACCAAATCGATTAAGTTAGGTAAACTCCAATATCGGCAGAACAAATGTCAGAGATATCGACCAGGAAGATCACTTTGATCTTCGCAGGGGAACTTATTGGATATACCAGGGGTCTCCTGCCTCCAACGGGCAACATGTAGGGCAAAAGCCTTCAATGTGGTAGAGCCACAGCAATAGAATGCATTGCCTGGTCCATTAAAAGAAGAAACTAACTTAATGGCCTTTAAGAAAGTCTTGAAAATGTTGATGTTCCCCAAGGATGGTTAATACGGTAATGCGCTGTATATTTGGTTGAATGCTAGAGGAAGAATAGGGAATTTCTAATTCTATGTTGAGAGCTGTCTATACTTTTGTAGGATTCTAACTTTTACTGTTTGTTTGCTATTTAATCTGTTAGCCATTTTGAACTTTTGGTTAAAAAGATGGTATATAATGTAAAAGCTTTCAAATAAATAAATAAGATTAGTAGTTGTGCTAGCTACAACAGTCTTCAGGAATAAAGAAAATGCTCCCTTCTGTTTATGAGTTACTCCCCCATCTGATCAGAGAGAATCCAGAAGAGATCCAGAGATACTCTCTGACAGCATAGACAGAACAGGCCGGAAGTCTTCACAATATATAGATGAAGAGAGAGCTACAGTGGATATAAGTTAATTGCCTGTGCTGATAGTTAAATGTTCCATGTCAAGGGCAGAGGGGAAATCAATTAGCCCACCATCAAGAGCTCTATCGCTATTAGAAATTTAAATTGAAAAAGCCTTAATTTTGGTTTAAATTTTTATTTTTAAAATGGATGCATCCATGGCAAGATTCAACCCAATGCCCAATGAATCTGGCTACTGATGGGCTTGTGCTAATGTGTCCTTTTCTAATTAGTATTGTGCACATTATTGTGATTATTATTATTATTATTGATATTATAAAATAGGAAGAGTGAGAAACAAAGGCACTTGTACCTGAGTGCACCATGTGGCCAGGGAAACTAATGAGCAAAACAGAACAAAGTTAGCATTAGAAACTTCACTTCAATGACCCCAGTATTAACTGGAGACAATGATTGTGTCCATCCAGTAACAGCACTGAAATATGAAGTGTTTTAGTGAACAAAGGAAGCCTTGATGTTCTCTTCTTCTCAATGCGAGCACAGAAGAAATCAGAAAGGAACTACGATTCAGTATCACACAATTATGTGCCCCATTCATTAGTACCACATCATTGACTACTCCATAAAAGAAATGACAAATTAGCAATTTCACTGCAGAAGCATCACCCTATCGTTTATATCACGAAGTCAGCTAAATCTAGCCTCCGATAATTCAGCCCACAGTCTAACGAAAGACTGGCCATCAGTGTGTTTTTATGTGCCTTGTACTAATCACCAAAGTCAGATAATTTGCAAGGTTAATGGCTGCAGACAGTCTCAGGAAATATCCAAGATCTGATAAGGGAATCCCACATTATTGCTGTTCTATGGGTCTATATCCTGATCAGGAATGGGCAGAGGAAGGCAATCGATGTTTAAGTCAGTTGTAATACATCTCTCAGTGTAATGTATATATTGACCTTTCATTGTCTATTCATGTTTCTACTAATAAATAGTTTGGATATAGGACGTAACAATAGTAAAGAAGTGGAACCATTGTATGCTGCTTACCCTCACTTTAGATTTATGCCATCTTACTACAACAGACCTTATCCATTGCTTTTCAATTACTGAACAGGTCTTTTACAGAGAATAAACACAGGCAATGTTTAAGTCTGATTAGAAGCTGGATTTATATCACGCCATTTGAAAAGTACCTTATGCAGATTTTTTTTTTAGTTCAACTGAATAGAAATCTTAAGTATGGTAGGAATACAGATAGAACTCCTAAAGCAATTCTATTCTATCCTGCTATCGATCTTCTTTTTAATAAATGGTCACCATGCAAGAATGGTTTTTGTGTAAGATGCACAAAGGCCAGTGTAAGAATTAGCTGGATTGCACTGAATATACTTTAATTCACTTCTCTAACCCTGTATTTCAGTCATTCTGAAACCAAGCGATGACGTCAGAAGTGTGGAGTTCTTACTCAAAATTAATATATTGCCTGCAGTGTGCTCCCTTTCTTATTTAACTACAAATGCATAGGAATAATTTAAGCAAGATTTCAGCCTGGTTGTGTCAATGGCCTGAATTGAACGCAGCTTCAATTATATTTACCAGTTTATAAATTTGCAGACCTTGAGCATCTTCTGGGTGATATTTCTTCTGTCAAAACTGCTAAAATCTGCCCCTTCAAAGGTCAAA
Source organism: Ichthyophis bannanicus (assembly GCA_033557465.1). Classification (NCBI taxonomy): domain Eukaryota; kingdom Metazoa; phylum Chordata; class Amphibia; order Gymnophiona; family Ichthyophiidae; genus Ichthyophis; species Ichthyophis bannanicus. Next base: position 640,216,363 of record CM066035.1, read on the forward strand.
CTGGAAGCATATTTCTCAAATAAAATTCTATCATTTGCCAAACCAAAACAAAAATAGCTAGGGAGAGAGGATGTACCAGAGGCATAGGCAATATATTTAATTTGAAACTGTATAACTAAACGTGACTAAAGCTGGCAGCTTGATGTGGTAGTGTTAAATAGAGCTTATCTCACTACTAGCAGTGAGAAGCAGCCATTCTCTTAAGACTGTGAATTATGACAGCCTTGTTGATGAGGGAGAATAATCCCTCCACAACTGGCACTGGTTGGAGATTCTCTTCTTGTGGGGTATGGCTGGGCAGAGTATAAGCTATCCTGGACGGGAGAGATGCAGGCAGACTGTTCTAAACAAGATTTATTCTGTGACCATACAAGTAATTGCAAACATGACTGCTTTATTTCCCCTTGCTTCAAGACACCACACAAAGCTTGCTCGATCATCTCTTAACCATAACAACTAAAGGGCAGGAAGGATTTGAAGTTACCACATGGTAATAGCCAAAATTATTGCACAGTAACTGCAAAGCCTCTATGTTAACTGTTAAGGACAGTATGTTCTCATATGAAGGCACATTTTGCAAATGACGTCCAAGTAAGAACGTCTGAAAAAAAACAAAAAGCACACCCATCCAAATTCAGGCACAAGTTCACAAATGTGGACATGCCCAATATGGATGTTTGCGGGGTGTTTACCTAGACACGGAAATATAGAAACATGACGGTAGAAGTAGACCACATGGGGGGTCTAGTCTGCCCTTCCATATCAATCACTACAAAGGTCCCCTTTTTCCTTTAGAGATCCTCTGTGTTTTTCCCATGCTTTTCTGAATTCAGATACTGTCCTCATCTCTACCACCTCCACTGAGAGACTACTTCACGCATTAACCACTCTTTCTGTGAAGACATATTTCCGCATATTACTCCTGAGTCTATCCCCTTTCACTCTCAGCCTATGTCCCCTCAAAGCAGAGCTTGCTTTCAATCAAAAGAGGCTCTCCTCCTGTGCATTTATGCCATGGAGGTATTTAAATGTCTCAATCATATCACCTCTATCCCACCTTTCTTCTAAAGTACACATATTAAGATCCTTAAGACAATGAAGCAAGACCTGATCCCTTTCATTTTAGACATAGTGAACCAGTCCTTACATCAAGGCTTCCTACCAAAAGAACTCAAACTCTCAGCAATTCGCCCTTTGCTCAAAAACAAAGCTCTAAACAACAATGTGCCTTCCTCCTATAGCTAGCATTCCCTTCCTGGCTAAAATCATTGAAAAAGTAGTCCAGCTCCAGCTTCAGGACTTCATAGACACATCTGCACCACTTGATGAGCATCAGTACGGGTTTCGCCCTTTCCATGGTGTGTAAACACTCCTCATTGCCCTTTTTGACTCCCTCATCAGAGGTATGGACAACATCAAGCAAGCCTTTATTTTGGTGTTCCTAGACATATCCTCCGCTTTTGACTGTGTAAATCATGACATAGTCACTCATATCCAGACTCAGTCAAACAGGCATTAAGGAAGTAGCACTCGATTGGTTTAAATCATATATCTCTGACCGCGCCCAATTTGTACAAATCAACGAAGTTTCATCATCACCCTTCCCACAAGAACAGGGAATCCCGCAGGGCTCAGCACTGTCCGCCCTCCTTTTTTTTTATTATTTATTTATTTATAAGTTTTAACAAATTTTAACAAGCATCATATCTTGTAAAAGAAACTACAGAGTTGTAAAGTTACAAGCACAACACAAGAGGATATGAGACACATACACTAATACTTACAGGGAACATGGGCAATGGAGGGTTAAGTGGCTTCCCCAAGACCACAAGGAGCACGTGTGGGACTAGAAACCCCAGTCCTTCCAGCCCAAAGTTGCTGTCCTCTAGTGGGATTTGAACCACTGACCTTCTGGCCTGTGGTACCTTGCCCCAACCACTAGGCCACTCCTCCCTACTAATGTCTTGAAGACAGAAGTTAAGTTGCTGCCTCATAATAGGGGCCTCCTGCACAAAAGGGTCCCATTCCTTTCTTGTTTATGGTCTGGCCTTTGGGAGGTATAGGCTGTCTAAGAAGGGCTACTCTGGAGCAATAGTGGACACCCTGTTTAAAGCCCAAAGGACTTTACATCCTTAGTTCATGTGAAAGTCTGAGAGATGGTGATCCTCTCTATCCCTGGAGGCCAGGAAGGCAGACAGTTGTGTTTTTATTCTTCTTGCAATCCAATCTAGACCACAATTCAGTGGTTGCAGCTTTGTATACTACAGGCGTTGCACACCCCGATGTCTCCTGCTTCCTCAAGGGAGTGAAGCAGATCCATCTGCCAAGTCGTCCAGTTGTTTTTCAATGAAGTCTCTTTCTGATATTGAAAGCTCTAAGAGGATCTCTTTTGAGCCCATTTGTAAGGCTTTACTTAAGGATTTGACTCTTAAGGTAGTTTTCCTGGTTGCTATAGCATCCACCATGTGGGTGTCAGGGCTGCAGGCCATCTCAACAGCTTCTACCTCCTTGCAGACTGTCATCTTTTTCCCCAAAGGAACAGTCTTCCTTTCATATTAACCAGTCTGTCATTCTGCCTTCCTTCTCAGAGGAAGATTTCTGGTTAACATGCAGAAGTCATCGCTCAGATTCCTGTAAGTTACTAATCCCTTTTTTTCTTCATCAGTTGTCCAAGGAAAGGACTGGCAGTGACCAAGTCCTCCATTACTCATTGGATTAAGAAGGCCATTGGGTCAGTGTACCTTCTGGCTAGTGAATGTTTCACAGAAGGAGTCAGAACTCACTCCACCCACTAGAGCACAGATCTCCTCCTGGGCAGAGAATGTCTTTAGCAGAGCAGTTCTTTCCAGAGCTTAATCTTCTTTCTATCCTGAGTGCTGACTGGATACATCTCAACTGTTGATAAGAAAGGACATATGTACATACCTGATCATTTTCTTTCCTTGAATCCTGCCTAACCAGTCGAGGATGCACCCTGGAAGACTTTCTACAGGTTAGGGATTTTAGCTGCCATTGAGTGCATTGTCAGTATCATGTTCTGACACAGAATTCATTGTTGTAAGACAGCCAAATGCTTACTTAAGTTAATCATCCCAAATTTGGGTTGTTGTTTTACTAACGTTATTGTTCAATCTTGCTTGCTGCTTGGGAAGTGACATACTAGCTTCTCTCAATGCTGTCCCAGCAGATTTACCTAGTGATGACATCACTGAAAGTTGCTCAAGTCTGCCTCTACTTGCTGGCAAGGGTGCATAGCCCACACAATTGGACTGGTCTAGCAGGATTCAAGAAAAGAAAATTAGCAGGTAAAATTTCTGCTTTGCATCTAACTTGCCAGTGCTTATGCTGTTTCCTGTTTTCTTCATTCAGATCCTTTCTCCATTTTTTAAAAGATATTTTTTTGGCTATAACAGCCTCTCTCACCTCACCCATAAACCATGCCGGCAGTCATTTGGCCTTCCTTCCACCTTTTTTTAAGTGTGAGCAATGCATATAGTCTGGTTTTCCAAAGATGGCATTTTTGAACAATGTCCAAGCCCAATGTAAACAGTTAACCTTTGCAACTTTTCCTTTTAGTTTTTCCATATTTTCCTCATTTTATTATAGTCTCCCTTTTGAAAGTTAAATGCTAGTGAAGTGGATTTCCTTGCTATCCTCCCTCTATTTATTAAATCAAATTTGATCATGTTATGAACACTATTGCTGAGTGGCCCGAACACCATCATCTGTTGCACTAGATCCTGCATTCCGCTAACGACTAGGTCCAAAATAGCTCACCCTCATGTCAATTCCTGAACCAGCTACTCCATGAAGTAGTCGTTTATTCCATCTAACGTTATCTAGCATGTTCTGATGTGATATTGATCCAGTCAATACTGGGGTAATTGAAATCATGCATTATTGCTGTATTGCCAATTTTGTTAGCTTCCCTAATTTCTGTTACCATTTCATCATCTGTCTGCTCATTCTGGCCAGAAGGACGGTAGTACTCTGCTTTAACTGTAAATTGTAGTCACCATCCATTATCCACTCAGTCTCCGCCTTGTTCCATATGAGCTGTTAATGCAGAAATCAACACACTAACTGCAAAAGCACATGTTAACTATGTTAATACCTAGAAACATAGAAACATGATGAGAGAAAAAGACCACATGGCCTATCTAGTCTATCATTCCATATCAACCACTACAACATTCGCCTTGTTACCTTTAGAGATCATCTGTGATTGTCTCATGCTTCTTTGAATTCAGATACTGTCCTCATCTCTAACACCTCCACTGGGAGACTATTCCATGGATCCACCACTCCTTCCTTAAAGAAATATTTCTGCATATCGCTCCTGAATCTATCCTCTTTCACCCTTGTCCTGTGCATTTATGCCATGGAGGTATTTAAATGTTTCAGCCACATCACCTCTATCCCACCTTTCCTCTAAGGCAGAGGTTCCCAACTCCAATCCTGGAGGGCCAAACACCATTCAGGTTTTCAGGCTGTCCCTAATGAATATGCATAAGATACATTTGAATACAATGGGGGCAGTGTTCTAAGGTGTACATATTAAGATCCTTAAGTCTGTCTTCACATGCTTTATAATGAAGACTACTAACCATTTTAGTAGCCACCCTCTGTATGGACTCCAGCCTGTTTATATCATTTTGAAGGTGTGGTCTCCAGAATTGCACACAATACTCCAAATGAGGTTGCACGAAAGACTTATAGAGAGATACTATCACCTCCTTTGTTCTGCTGGCCATTCCTCTCCCTATGCATGCAAGCATCCTTCTAGCTTTTACCGTCATCTTTTCTACATGTTTAGCTACTTTAAGATCATCAGACACAGTCACGTCTAGGTCCCGCTCTTCTTTAGTGGACAAAAGTACTTCACCCCCTATAATATATTGCTCCCTTGGATTGCTGCAACCCAAATGCATGACCTTGCATTTTCTAATATTAAATCTCAGCTACCTAATTCTAGACCATTCTTCAAGCTTAGCTAGATCCCTCCTCATGTTATCTACACCTTCCTGAGTGTCTACTCTATTGCAGATTTTGGTATCATCCGCAAAGAGGCAAACCTTACCCGACAGCCCTTCCACTATATCACTAACAAAGCTGTTAAAAAGTATTGGACCAAGGACAGATCCCTGGGGCACACCATTGGTAACATCCTTCTCAGAGTGAGCTCCATTTACCTGTACTCTTTGTCGCCTCCCACCCAACCAATTTCTAACCCAAGCAGTAACTTTAGGGTCCATCCCTAGGGTGCTTAGTTTGTTTATAAGTCGCCTGTAACAGTGTCAAAGGCTTTACTGAAATCTAAATACACCACATCTAGGGCTCTCCCTCGGTCCAACTCCCTGGTCACCCAGTCAAAGAAATCAATCAGATTTTTCTGACAAGACTGCTTCTGGTGAATCCATGCTGCCTTGGATCATGTAATCCGCTGAACTCCAGAAACCTCACTATTTTCTCTTTCAGCAGTGTTTCCAATAATTTACTCATCACTGAAGTTAAACTAACCGGCCTGTAGTTTTCAACCACATCCTTACTTCCGCTTAGTAAAAAGGTCCTATTTGGTTATGAAAGATTTTTTTAAAGTACAAATCTACAGTAGATTTGAGTAACAACCGTATCAGCACCTCCAAGAACGATGCTATATTCCATAAGTAATATTTCTTTTTGAAGGCTGTTACAAAGCAATAGGGTCTACTAGTCATTTTTAGGCACAAGGTTAAATTTTCAACACTTTAGTCAGGACCTATTTGGGTAAATATAAAGATGTATATGCATCTTTTGGCTAAATGTGCTAAAGCAGATTTTCAGTCATCTAAAACTATGCATTATAGTTTATAATGCACTTAAATTTAAGAACCTAGATAAAGAGGAGTTCTGAATGCTTTTCATGGGCATCATCTGAATCTATGTGCATTATTTAAATTTAAATCAGTGCATGCATACCCCAGCATGCTTATAATTAATGCAACTTTACACCATCTTATTGGAATGGATAAAAAACACACAAACATACATTTAGCTACGCTGCAAACTGATAGTCAAACACAACATGTGCAGACACTTTGTGCTAGAAAATCAGATTGCTGTCTGCTTGCTTCAGACTCAATGCATGACTTTATAGTTAGTCGCTCTCCTGAAAAGGTATGCATTGATGAGATGTTTCTATATGGGACAAATACAGAGGATCTCTAAAGGAAAAAAGGGGACTGTTGTAGTTGTTGATATGGAAGGACATAGAAACATAGAAATATGATGACAGAAAAAGACCACATGGCCTATCTAGTCTGTCCTTCCATATCAACCACTACAACATTCCACTTGTTACCTTCAGAGATCCTCTGTGTTTGTTTCATGCTTCTTTGAATTCAGATACTGTACTCATCTATACCACCTCCATGGGGAGACTATTCCACGGATCCACTACTCTTTCCATAAAGAAATATTTCCGCATATCACTCCTGAATCGATCTCCCTTCACCCTCATCCCATGTCCCCTCATAGCAGAACTTGCTTTCAATTGAAAGAGGCTCTCTCCCTGAACATTTATGCCATGGAGGTATTTAAACATCTCAATCATATCACCTCTATCCCGCCTTTCCTCTAAGGTGTACATATTAAGATTCTTAAGTCTGTCCTCATATGCTTTATAATGAAGACCACTAATCATTTTAGTAACCACCCTCTGCACCGACTCCATCCTGTTCACATCCTTTTAAAGGTGCGGTCTCCAGAATTGCACACTATACTCTAAATGAGGTCACACCAAAGACTTATACAGAGGCATTATCACCTCCTTTTTTCTGCTAGCCATTCCTCTCCGTATGCACCCAAGCATCCTTCTAGCTTTTGCTGTCGCCTTTTCTACCTGTTTAGGACAGACTAGATAGGCCATGTGGTCTTTTTCTGTCATCATATTTCCATGTTTCTATGAAATGTTAAATCCTCTGTCACATATTGCAAATATCTAATAATAATCAAATCCATTACAATGCCAATTCATCTAAATATAATATAAATTCTAATTGTTCTGTTGATTCCTTGCATTAAAGGTTGTATCTGGGGAGAATAAAATTTCACCTTTTATTTCATTCATACCCTACATTTTCACCTACAGTAAAAGGCTAATTGAGCCTTCTTATAGTTAGATATGGTTTCTTGTATAGGTCTCCAAGCAACGTTTGGATATACCGCAAAGTTTTATAAGAACATAAGATATGCCATATTGGTTCAGACCAAGGTCCATCAGCTTATCACAATCAGATTACTCTCTGACCTCCGTGTCCAACTGCCAAATTAAAACAACTGATTAAAGTCCCACAGCATGGATGAGACGATGGAACTATGGTATGACCGCACCTTGAATATAGTGTGCAATTCTGGTTGCCATATCTTAAAAAGGATATAGAAAAGGTACAGAGAAGAGCCACCAAAATGGTAAAGGGGATGGAAGGATTCCCCTATGAGGAGAGGCTTAAAGGTTTAGGGCTTTTCAACCTGAAAAAGAGATAGCTGCGGGGAGATATGATAGAGGTCTATAAATTAATGAATGGACTGGAATGTGTAAATGTAGATTGATCGTTTATGCTATCAAAAAGTAGAAAAACTAGGGGGCATGCAGTAAAGCTACAGTGTGACCCATTTAAGACTAATAAGAAAAAATATTTTTTCACTCAACGTGTAATCAAACTCTTGAATTCGTTACCAGAGGATGTAGCAAAAGCTGTTAGTGTAGCTTGGGTTTAAAAAAGGTTTGGACAAGTTCCTGGAGGAAAGGTCCATAAACTATTATTAAAGAGGACCCAGGTAATCCACTGCTTGCCCCAATACAAGCATTATAGAACCTGTGTGCCTTTTTAGGAAACTGATAGGTACTTGTGACCTGAATTGGCCACTGTTGGAAACAGGATACTGGGCTTGATGGACATTGGTCTGACCCAGTATGGCATTTCATATCTTCTTATGTTCAATAGGAAAACTTTTTGAAGCACTCCACGGCCTCTTGTTGCCTGCCTTCCCAACTCATCTCCTTAGTTCATCATTTTTCGCAGAGCCAGCAGGATGCACCATTCCTGTCACTGCAGCAAAACTTTTATTTTTTGGTATAGCATTGTGTTTCTGCCTTCCCGTCAACACCAGTAAAGTTGAATCCAACACCGGTCCCGATAGAATTTTCGTTTCTTTTTTCTTTATTTTTATTTTCTTCACCATTATCACCACCAGACTAGACCTCAGGGCTTCCACAGCCTTCTCTTCAACTCGGCATTTCTTTTTGAAGGTATGGGCAAACCAGTCACTGGTTTTAAGAAATGTACCAGATGTGCCAGTACTATTTCAGTCACTGATAAACATGACTAGTGTTTAAATGTTTGGGCCCTGACCATCAGCTCAACTCTTCCCTTTTCTGACAGCAAATGACAAAAAGAGGCCTAAAGAACCGAGCCAACAAATTAGAATCGTTGTTTGCCTCGGATTCAGTTTCAGTGGCCTCAACTTCATCGAGGGAATCCGCTTCCTCTCAAGGATCTCAGGTTTCCTCTAAGTCCAAACACAAGAATAAGTCACAATCTCTGGCCACACCCAAATCCTCGGCATCGGCATCAAGACCCGATACCAAGGCCAGAGAGCATAGGCATTGAGACTCCCTAGAGGTGCTTCCAATGCAAACCGGCCAGTCAAGCAGCCCCAGTGCAAGGATCTCACCTCCAAAGCACAAATGGGGCTCCGAGACACTCCCAAGGCTTCAACCTCCAAAGAGCTACCAATGCCATGTTCTAGGATGGTGGCCAGAGACCTGTAGGGGACTCCACCCAGACATTGGTAATCCCCCTGGATCAGCACATGCTGGCCCTCGAGAGGAGTTTGGCAGCATTTCTAGCAGCCTAAGAACCGATAACATTGAGGACTTCGGGAGTGCAGGCTTTTGTACCAGGCCTGCAGCCAACCCTACAAGGGCCGATGTCGGCCCTCAAGACGGCATCATCACTACCCTTATTGGAACCGATCAATACCCCCAGTGTCCAACAGACACTCGGTTACAATACTTCCGAGTATCGGTATTGGCATCGACCTTCAACGTCCGTGAAGCATCAAGGTTGAATCAAGGATCATTGATACTTTAATTTCTTACCACACTCAGATGCTAGTTCTTCCTAGACCTTCCAGACATCTCTTTGACTGTTCACCCTCTCAAGAGCAGCATCGATCCCCTCTGGATGATATGTCTTTTCAGGAATTCATCCAGGATATGGCAGCTGCACTCGCCATTACAGTAGCCTTGGAGAAAGAACCGAGGGCAGAAGAATTGCAGATATTTCAATACCCTCCAACGCCGACAGAGGCCACTACATTATTAGTGCATTGTATCTTGCAAGATCTAATGCTTTGCATGTGGGAGGCCCCACTCACAGTTCCACCTGTCAGTAAGCGAGTTCTACAGTATCCAGACTTTCAAAAACCTCAGCTCCCACATCACTCAATGGTGGTGGAATCAACGATGCGCCGAATAAAGAGATCTAAGAACCATGCATCCATGCCACCTGGCAGAGATACCATGACATTCGATGCCTTTGGGCGAAAATGCTTCCAGGCATGCATGTTAGCCTCCAGAATAAACTCTTAAATGCTATATATGGGCATGTTTCTGAAGGATGTTACCAGAGATCTGGAAACTTTCACTCCTCTCCTTCCTGACAGTAAGAGGGGGGCTTTTCAGATACTCATCAAGCAAAGCCAGAACACTTCCAAGTTTCTCACCAAGGCCTCTTTTGATTCCTTTGAATCAACAAGCAGAGCTTCAGCAGTCTGCATTGCGGCTCGTAGGATGGCCTGGTTACAAGCATCCAACCTTGAGCAATGGGTTCAAGATAAATTGGCCAATATCCCATGTACTGGAGAAAATCTTTTTGGCAAAGAATAGAAGGAGAAGACAGGGGAAATTGAGACAGATGATCTCACCCTAAAATACCATTCAAAGAAAACAGCTGACCTCTCCAAAACAAAGGCTCTTCCCAAGAAATCTTTCTATGCTAAAAAGAAGAGATATTATCCTTCCTACCTGCCTTCTGCTGCATATCAACAATAACTTCCACAGCAGAAACAGCAAAGTCCTCGCCAACCCAGGAAGCTAAAAGCTCCTAAGCCTCAACCAGCCACACAGCCACAACCTGTGCCTGGTTTTTGACGCTTTCCTAGAGAGCATTGCCAATCTGCCTCTGGAAGGACCCCAGCCCCTCCACATAGCAGGCAGACTTTGTCATTATGCCCACAGGTGGCACCTCATAACATTAGAGTAGTGGACACTTAAGATTGTCCAAAGGGGTTATCAACTTCACTTTGAGACCTTACCCCCCACCAGCTTCACAGGGCATTAGCTCACACAACCCCTGCAAAGCACTCCCTTAAGGTAAGAGGTGACCACCCTATTGTCCCAGGGTATCATAGAAAAAGTTCCTCTCACTCAAGAAAATATGGGCTTCTACTCTCCATATTTTCTCATTCCAAATAAACAGGAGTCTTCAGGCCCATCTTAGATCTCAGAGACCTAAACAAATTTCTGGTTTGAGAAAAATTCAAAATGATTTCACTAGCAACTCTCCTACCATACCTCCAGAGACATGATTGGCTATGTTCTCTAGACCTCAAAGAGGCATACATGCATATACTGATACATCCTTCCTACAGACAGTATCTGCACTTCATGTTTCGCAGAAACCATTATCAATACAGGGTTCTTCCCTTTGGTCTAGCTTCTGCCCCAAGGGTCTTCACCAAATGCATAGCAGTAGTCGCTGTCTATCTCTGTACCTTGGATATATTCGTCTTTCCTTACTTAGATGACTGACTGATCAGGGGAGACTCCCCTCAAGAGGTAAGACTCTTCCTTCATTGTACCATCATGGTGCTCCAACATCTAGGCTTTGTATTAAAGTCTCATCTCACTCTAACCTAAAGACTGGAGTTCATCGGAGCATTTTTAGATACCCAGAAGGCCAAAGCTTTCCTTCCACAGGATCACTCTGCCCACCTCATCGAGCTAGTAGAGTACCTGCAAAAGCAGACCCACATCAGAGCTCGAGAGATGCTATGCCTTTTAGGACACATGGCCTCCACAGTCCATGTCGTCCCCTATGCTCAATTACACATGCATCAAGCCTAATGGGGTCTGTCTTCCCAATGGATGCAAGCAAAGGGGCATCTCAGAAACAAGATCCACATCACCCCTCAGATGATCAAATCCCTTCAGTGGTAGTGTTTCCCTCAAAACCTATTCATCGGGTCACCTTTTCAGATGCCTCCACCTCGATTCACCCTGACAACAGCTGCTGCCAAGCTGGATCGGAGAGCACATCTCAAAGACTTAATGACACAGGGACTGTTGACACAACAGGAATCTGCCATGCAGGTCAATTTTCTGGAACTACGAGCATTGACAAATGCTCTTCGGGTTTTTCAACCACAACTTTTGGGGCAACCTGTTTTTGTCAGAACAGACAATCAAATTACCATGTTCTACATAAATAAGCAGGGGAGGGGGGTCCCGTTCACTCTGCAAGGAAGCACTTTGCCTGTGGTCCTTTGCCATCTCACACTGCATTCACCTCAGAGTGGCATACCTCAAGGGCAAACTTAACATCCTTGCAGACAAGCTAAGCCATATCCTTTGTCCTCAAGAATGGACCTTGCATCAGCTGTTCGGATCTTTCAGATGTGGGGAACCACACTCGTAGATCTTTTTGCCACTCTGAAAAACACACAGCTTCCCCTCTTCTGCTCCAGGGTTCAGTCACTAAACTGACAGGTGCCAGATGCCTTCCTTCTACACTGGGAACAGGGTCTGCTTTACACAATCCCTCCCATCCCTTTGATCCCCAAATGCTATTCAAGCTACAGGCTGGCAAGGGCTCCATAATCCTCATAGCCCCATTTTGGCCCCATCAATCGTGGTTCCTTTGCTTCTTTGCCTAGATAGACTCAGCCACTCAACCTGAGATGTGCTCCTGACCTCCTCTCTCAGTACAATGGAACACGCCTCCATTCCAACATCCACTTCCTATGCCTGACAGCATAGCTGATGAAGGGCTAGAGCTTGCTAACCTCAACCTGCCACAGGACGCCAAGAATATACTCCTTGCATCACGCAAAGACTTCACCAGATGATCTTATGAATTCAAGTGGCATAGGTTTGTACTTTGGTGCTCCCCAAAGGGACTTGACCACTTTTCCTACTCAGTGAAAGTTCTATTTAAAATATCTCCTCCAGCTATACTTAACAGGTCTTAAAACTAACTCAAGTTGTAAGCCCGAATTGAATTCTCTAAGGTCTCTACCTTGTTATGTAAAATTAAGGAATCCTTAATTCCCAACACATTAACCGATTGAAGGGGAGAGACCTGTGATTTCAATTTAGCCACAGCAGAGTCAACCATAGATAATTTCTTATCAAGCTGTTGTAAAGAAACTGTAGCTTCTTGAGTGTATTGACATAAAGAGCCAACAGTAGCTGAAACCTTCAATTTGGGCTTACAACTTGAGATTTTTAAACTTTCCTCAGACTTCTTTACTTTCTCCTCAAATTCTTTTGGATAAATATCTGAAGGAAATCTTAGGTATAATTGATCCGGTAGAGATTCGACAGATATTTTATATTCCTGCTGCTTCAAAGAAAGTAAATCCCGTCGAGGGTGACCTGGATGAAATTGTTCCCTCTGTGGCCAATATTACGGCTTTCTTAGAAGATTCCCTTGATTTGATTACAATTCATGCTACATTATTGGTCACTTTCTCATCTTTACATATGAACAAATATAAACACAATGGTACAAGCAGCATTGGTTTTTTACATAGAACAAGGTACATAAACTTGGTGGAAATCAGGATAACTATAGACAAAAAACTATATACATGGCTACTATATACATGGTTATTTGGTTAATTAGATGCGAACAAGAATATCTATAATGCCGTGGGTAAGAAATTAATTAAAGAGCAGAATAAAAATGCCAAATATCGTGATAATAAATATGGCATAGTATAATGAGCATGTAATAAACCTCATAATTACCCATTCTCTACCGGGGTCAAGTATGAGAGATCTGCATGAGTACTATTGTCATGTGGTGAGAGGAGAGGCAGCAGCAGATTATAAACTGAGGGAGGGATAGGAGGAGGGTCTAGGAAGCTCGGGAGGCTAGTGGCCTGGAAGGGAGAACAGATGAATACTGGAAAGCAGGTTGAAACTGCTAGGAATGCAAGGGGATGCGAGAGAAAAAAAACTTGAGATAGAATGCTGGATGGATAGAAGAAGACTGTTGGAGATAGAAGGGGCTTTCAGATAAAGTGCTGTGGATAGGGTAGGGAAGGGGTAGTAAAGAGAGAGATTGGATGAGAGAGAGAAAGGGACAAGGTGGGGGACTGAAAGAGAGGGACTGGTGAGGGACGGGTGCTGCTGGTTGTGTGCTTTTGCCAGAGCCATGCCATGGTGCATTAAGGGCCAGTTTTATGTAGATGTTCTTAACTTAGACCCAATATGGGAAACGTCCAGAACCTTAATAAACTAAGTCCTAAAGGAGCTGTGGCAGTCCTCAGAGGTGATCTCTTTGCTTGCCCCTCACTTCTTTATCTTCATCTTCGGTATGGGAGGAAGGTTAAAGAAGTCTCAGCAGCTGGTATTTAAGTTTATGGGCTGGCTCTTAGATTCACAGAAAATTTGTCAAGGCTTATAACACACTATACATAATGGAGATAATTTTATAAATCTAATTTGCATGTAAAACACTGACTTAGTGCAAAAAGGCGTCTCATAAAATTATAACATGGAGAAAAACGATAGAGCATTGTGGAACCTGTGTGCCTTTTTAGGAACCTGTCAAGTACTTGTGACCTGGATTGGCCACTGTTGGAAACAGGATACTGGGCTTGATGGACTTTGGTCTGACCCAGTATGGCATATCTTATGTTCTTATATGTTCTTAAAAGTATGGGCAGCGCACGTAAAATCATACTTGAAGAGTAGGCATGCTCAGGGGAGGTATTTGAGTGGTGTGTAGGCAGAATTGCAATTTACACAGGTCTTTTATAAAAAAGTATGTGCATACGTGCCTTACCCACTAACATTTATACCCACTCCCAAGCAAACAGGAGACTTTCATTGAAGTTGAACCCTATGGTAAAGGAGATCCCTTCTCCATCCACTCCCGACATAGAGAGAACAAGAGAGGAGGAGGTGCTCTCATACTTACCAAGGCGGACTTACAGTTCCATACAATTGTCTCTACAAGCACAAACAACCTAGACATCCTATCCATTGCCAATGATCAATGCTCTATCAACCTGCTATATAGAGCACCCTCACCCTCCACTGATGATCTTCACAACATACTTGACCTAGCAGCTAATACTCGCAATCCCAGCATACCAAACTGGATACTAGGAGATTTTAATCTCCCATCATTACACTCCAGCCATGCTTCGGCCCTCCTAGAAGCGTTTGATGAGCTGGGATACAGGCAAATCATCAATAAACCCACACACACAAAGGGAAACATCCTTGACATGATTTTTGCACCTCTGACAGCTTTGGATTCAAGCAAAGAACTTGTGACATCTCTTACCTCAGTACCATGGTCAGACCACAAGCTAATCAACTTTATTATTCCTAGCAACAACAACATATCACACAACAGAATGCCGAACATTTTCTCAAAGATAACTTCTCGGAGTTTCAGAGCTTTCAATAAAGAGCTCATACTTGCAGAGACTCGTCCTCTCTACAATGATACAACCCTCAACCTTGAAAACCTGATTGCCTCGTGGAATAATAATCTCAGCTCTATTGCACAAAAACCAAATGACAATAATATCTCAAAGAAAAGAAAGCCATCACCTTGGTTCTCCCCTGAATTACGGGCCTCCCTCTCACACCTACGAAAACTTGAAAAACGATGGCGTCGTTCTTGCTCCACAGAAGACCAAACAGCTTACAAAACACACCTATCAACTCACAGAGAAGCTGTCCTGGCAAAAATGAAACATTTCCACTCTGACACACTCAAAAGATCACTAAATAAACCACGTGATCTTTTCAATTTAGTCAAATCCTTATCGAAGGAACCATCACCATGCCAGCCTGATGTGATTCACCCACAAGATTTCGCTGACCACCTGCAGTCTAAGCTTCTACAAACAGACAAAATATCTACATACACAGCACACAACACCACCTGTCTAATGTACCTTTCTATGTTCTCTACACCATCCAAGAAATATGTTGAAGATACCATCGCTGCCCTCAATACCACCACTGCACAAACTGACCCCTGCCCCGCCTTTTGGATAAAAGATCTACGCAGTGAACTCAGCCCATTAATCACAAGAATGATGAACTTATTGTCCTTCACAACTGGATCTTTCCCCTCAGCGCTCAAGCAAACATCCATTAGACCTCTTCTGAAGAACCCCAAACTCGACCCACGTAAAGCTGAATCTTACAGACCCATAGCTAGTATACCCCTCCTAGCTAAGATAATCGAGAAAGAAGCACAAAGACAAATTCAAGATCACATCGATACCGCCTCCCCACTAGACCATTGTCAACACGGCTTCAGGGAGTTCCATGGCGTTGAAACCCTCCTTATCACCCTTTTCAACAATATTATCACAGGTATTGACAACATCCACCAAGGTTTCATGCTTATCTTCATAGACATCGCCGCAGCTTTCGACTCGGTACCCCACTGTCTCCTCTTAGGGCGACTAAAAGAAAAGGGCATCAACGGCATCGCTCTTGATTGGTGCAGATCATACCTCAATGGAAGATGTCAACATGTAAAATCCGGAGCAGCATCATCTGAACCTTTCCACCAAAGACAGGGCATACCTCAAGGGTCGTCCTTATCATCACTCATGTTCAATATATACATACAGCCCATCTGCAATATCATCAGGTCATTCAAGGTGCACTGTCTAATTTACACTGATGACATTCTTCTCTTCATGCCATTCTCCACAGCGCACATTGACCTCTCCCCCATAATTGAATGTTTTGATGCAGTATCCGAGTGGCTTCTGTCTCAAAACCTCTGTATTCAACACAAGAAAATGGAGGTGCTCTTTATCACGAGAGACCAGAGCTTCACCCCGCCACCCCAAATAAAAGTGAAAGAAGCCGAGCTCCAAACTAAATCCACAATTCGATACTTAGGGGTCACCTTGGATCAACGTCTGGACATGAAGCTACATATATCCAATACAGTTAGAGCAATATACTTCAAAATCCGGTCACTCAGACATTTTCGCTCCTTATTAGACCCATATGACTTCAGGACAGTATACCAAGCCCTAATCTTACCTCACTTCGACTTTGCCAATGCCATTCTTCAAGGTCTCCCACAATCTACATTGAATCCACTGCAACTTGCCATGAATGCCGCTGCCAGAGTCCTTTTTGGAGCATCGAGAAGTGACCACGTAACGCCCATCCTGATGCAGCTCCACTGGCTCCCCATACATGGAAGACTTTTGTTCAAGACCTTGCTTCTCACATTCAAAGCCATCAATGGCATCACTTCCTCTTCACTAATTGACCTCATTCAGTCCATCCCGCCTAACCGAACAAGAAGATCCACATCCACAAACGCTCTAGTAATTCCAAAGGCATCAACAAAATGCACATTAACAACTTCAAACAGGGCTTTCAGTCTCTATGCTCCAAAATGTTGGAACACATTACCACCAGGTATCCACGCTGTCACCGATCTAGCGCAATTCAGAAAAACACTCAAATTCCACTTATTCCTCCATTACTACCAGATTACCCAGACACCAACTTAAGTACACCTCTTCGATATTAGCCTACCATTTAAGATAGTATCCTAATCCATAGTACAAAGCTTAGATTAGCCAGACACCAACTTTACTACACCTCTTTGATATTAGCCTACCTTTTAAGATAGTATCCTAATCCGTAGTACAAAGCTTACTGTACATATGTTAATACTTCAAGTTCATATTTCCCTATGTTATCCAAGTTGATTTTCCTGTTCTATGTAAAAACCAAACAGCTTGTGTTATGGTCCTTTGTTTTATGTAAACCGCGCTGATGCTAAATAGTGCGGTATATAAGAGATTGTAATAAATAAATAAATACCATGCCCTTCAATGTAGGCACGATTTCTGCAGGATCTGTGCTAATATTTTAGGAAGAGATACAGGCACTTATGGACTTTATAAAATGGGCAAAAAATAGATGCCTTTCTGCCAATTAACATAAGGCAACCCGTTATAAAATGACCCTATTAATGCACAGCAATAGCATATACTAAATCACACATTATGCAACGCTATCAATACATTTTGGTAAACAGAACCCTGGAAGGGTAATGTTGCAACAGGATACCTAGGCAGAGAAGGCACATAGACATGTTGTGTCTCAAGGAGAAATACTTACCTATTTATCTTAATAAAATAACCTAATAAAAAGCTGCCACACAAGGCTATTCATGGCTCTGAGGCAGGCATAGCTTTGTGCCTGCAAGAATCGGTGCTTATGCTAGACCGCAGAAATACGTAGCTTTATGCTTCTGTACCCTTGGACAGTTTTATAAGCATCAATTTCTACATCTACAACAACACTGTTTTATTCTCAAAAGAGTCTTATAAAAGTAAGCCCTTAATTAGCAACTATAATTTACTAAGTACTATAACCATAAAAGGCTAACTATTTAGAGTCATTAAGCAAAGAGTATTTTATCTCAGACTGTAAAGAGATATTTAAGGATGGCTCAGGGGATTATTGCTGTTGTCGTGCACATTTAATTTACTCCCAGGCATAATTCTTGCAGATTTTTGAGTTAAACAAACTAGGAGCCTAGACACTTAAATAAAACTGCTACCAAAAACTTTTCAACCAATGCCAATCCTGAAGGCTCAGGTGAATGTATAATCTCCCATTAAAGCACTGGTCGGTGTACTGTTTGTAATTCTATTAGTTTTCTCTGACTCACGAATGTTCAGACTTATTCACTGTCCTTGCATTGCTTTCATTGCTTCTTGTGTGGTCTGTCCACCCTAAATTTGGATGCTTAGAAAGAGCTCAGTGAGAGGGTTACCTATCACTTATTAGCCAACCATGTGCATACAAATAGCCTGCAGAGTAGTCAAAGGCAGGTGGTAGTCTCAGGAGATAATAGAGAAGGGAAAAATATGCTATTAGCCATGCTGAGCTTAGCATGGCACACGGCCCCTTCCTCTCCTAAATCGCTGAATAGATCTGCCACACAGCAAGAAAGCGGCTACATTCAGCAGTATGTGTGAAGCCAGAAAAGGGCGTAAGGTGAAACAGACGGTTCTTCTCAGTGCGGTAAGTAGCAGAAAGCCTTGCATTAAGAAAGAAACATTTAAACAAAGAAGGACACAGAGACAAAGTGGAGGATGTGGAGAGAAAGTCCCTAGGTTCTCATCAAATTTTTCCCTAAGGAGAAATGCTGGTTTTACTGGATAACCTTGGAAAAGCCTTTGTCTAGGCTTTGGAATCTGTGGATCATGAAATGCCAGCTCTGCTAAGCTGACTGTGAAGCAAAGCCAAGCCACCTCCATTCTCCACTCCCATAGAAACATAATCAATGATAGCAGATAAAGACCACACAGCCTATCTAGCCTGACCATCCATAAGAACTATTAAGCTCTACAATCCCTTCCTTTCCCGCAGGAAACAGATGGACCAATAAGAGACTATACTGTGCTGGTGGACTGCATCTCTCTGTCGCAGGGAAAAGAATCTTAAGTGAAAAATTCAGGCAGTATGTGGATATGCATTTAAACTAGGAAAAGGGGGTGACGGATGTGGAAGATCAAGACCTGCACGTCACCCCCTGCAAAAGCAGAACAACATCAGAAACAGACACACTTTTAAACCACACATCAAAAACAAGCGGGAAGATGAGGGCAGAACAAAATCAATGCAAAATACACACGAGCCAGGTAAATGCTGGAAAGCAATGAGCACAAATGCTCGAAGCTTAGCCAACAAAGTTCCAGACCTGGAAGCCCTAATGGTGGAAATGGATTTGAACATTGTGGCCCTTACAGAAACATGGTTTAATGAATCGCATGATTGGGATATAGCCATAGCTGGCTATAATCTATTCAGAAGAGACAGAGAAAATGGAAAAGGAGGAAGAGTAGCCCTGTATGTCAAAAGCAATATTAAAGCTACTGAAATGCAGGGGACATGGGGAAAAGAAGAAGCGCTCTGGATTGCGTTGGAAAGAGGAGATGGCTCTGTCATCCATACTGCTGTAGTCTACAGACCTCCGACTCAAATTGAAGAGAGAGATAATGATTTGATTATAGATATTGCCAAGATAGCCACAAAGGGGGAAGCGATCATTTTGGGTGACTTTAATATACCTGATGTGGATTGGATTACTCCTTCTGCACATCTGGAAAGAAGCAAAAAAATTTTAGATGCTCTCCAAGATGCATCACTTAGACAAATGGTCATGGAGCCAGCCAGGGAAAGCTCAACGCTGGATTTAGTGCTCACCAACGGTGATAGCGTGTCAAATGTCTGCGTGAGTGCCTCTGTGAGCAACAGCGATCATCACACAATGTGGTTTGATATAAAAGCTAAGGTACAGGCCAAACATAACAAGCTCATAGTCCTAAACTTCAAAAACACTGACTTCAATAAAATGGCCGAGTACCTAAAGGAGGAGATGATAGGGTGGAAGGAGATTAAGGGAAGTGGAATTGCAATGGGCTAAACTAAAGGTGGCAATAAAAGGGGCAACAGACAAATATGTAAAAAAGGTAAACAAAAACAAGAGGAGAAGGAAACCTATTTGGTTTTCCAAAGAAGTGGCTGCTCAAATAAAGGCGAAAAACACAGCTTTCGCAAAATTCTAAAGCTTGCAAACAGAAGAACACAGAAATGAATACAGGATCAAACTCAGAGTCAAAAAGAGAAATAAGGATAGCAAAATCAAAGGCAGAGGAAAAGATGGCTAAAGATGTTAAGGATGGCGACAAAACTTTCTTCAGGTATATTCGGGAAAGGAAGAAGATCAGAGTTGGAATTACAGGACTCAGAAGTGTTGGGAAAGGACTCGTGGAAAGTGACATAGAAAAAGAAAAATTACTAAACAAATACTTCTGCTCTGTTTTTACTAAAGAAAATCCTGGAGATGGACCAGCTGTGACTCCCAAATATAAAAATGGGAATATAGTAGATACTACACCATTCACAGAAGATGAGGTGTTGGAACAACTTACTAAACTGAAAGTGGACAAAGCCATGGGACCGGATGGGATACATCCCAGGACACTGAAAGAGCTCAGAGAGGTTCTTGCAGGGCCGTTAAAGGATATATTCAACAGATCCTTGGAAACAGGAGAGGTTCCTCAGGACTGGAGAATGGCTGATGTCGTACCTATACACAAAAGTGATGACAGGGAAGAAGTGTCAAACTACAGACCCGTGAGCTTTACGTTGGTGGCTGGAAAAATAATGGAGATGCTCCTGAAAGAGCGAATAGTGAACTTTCTCAAAACCAACAGGTTGCAAGATACGAGGCAACATGGTTTTACTGAAGGACGGTCTTGCCAAACAAATCTGATTGAGTTCTTTGACTGGGTGACCAAGGAACTAGATCAGGGGCATGCGATGGATGTCATCTGCCTGGATTTCAGCAAAGCCTTTGATACTGTTCCTCATAGGAGGCTTGTCAATAAACTCAGTAGCTTGGGGATGGGTCCCAAGATGGTAAACTGGATTAGAAATTGGTTGACTGACAGACGACAGAAGGTGATGGTACATGGAGCTCACTCGGATGAAGGGAAGGTGATTAGCGGGGTGCCCCAGGGTTCGGTCCTGGGCCTGGCACTGTTCAATGAATGATATTGCTGAAGGACTGAAAGGAAAAGTCTGTCTTTTTGCAGATGACACAAAAATTTGCAACAGAGTGGACTCCCCCGAGGGAGTGGATAACATGAAGAAAGATCTACAAAAGCTGGAAGAATGGTCTAATGCTTGGCAATTACAATTTAATGCGAAAAAGTGCAGTGTCATGCACTTAGGTAGCAGAAATCCAAGGGAAATGTACGCGATGGGGGCGAGAGGTTGGTGTGCATGGTTCAGGAGAAAGACCTTGGTGTGATTATCTCTGATGATCTCAAGGTGGCAAAACAGTGTGACAAGGCGATCGCAAAAGCCAGGAGGATGTTGGACTGCATACAAAGAGGGATTACCAGCAGAAAGGAGGAGGTACTTATGCCACTGTACAGGGCGCTGGTGAGGCCTCACTTGGAATACTGTGTTCAGTTTTGGAGACCATATCTTGCAAAAGATGTAAAAAGACTGGAAACTGTTCAGAGGAAGGTGACCAAAATGATTTGGAGCCTGCATAAGAAACCTCATGAGAAGAGACTTGAAGACCTAAATATGTACACTTTGGAGGAGAGAAGGGATAGGGGAGATTTGATTCAAACCTTTAAATATTTAAAGAGGAACGGTGAACAAACAAACCTCTTCCAAAGACGGGGAAGCGTCAAAACTAGAGGGCATAATATGAAGCTGCAAGGTGGAAAATTGAAAGGCAATGTCAAGAAATATTTTTTCACTGAAAAGGGTGGTGGATGCTTGGAATGCTCTCCCGATGGAAGTGGTGGGGGCAAACACTGTGACGGAATTCAAAACAGCATGGGACAAGCACAGCAGATCCCTTTACAGAAACAGGATAAAAACAAAATAAACTGAACTATCTAACTTCTCAACAAATAGGGGTGTCCTACATGGAGTGGTAGGTCCACCCCTAGACAGAGACATGGGGAGGGGTGGCCTGCACAAAGCGACAGGTGCACCTACTCTTGCCGTATTGCTGGGCAGACTGGATGGACCATGCTGGTTTTTATCTGCCGTTATTTACTATGTTACTATGAGATCCTCTGTACTTACCCCACACATTCTTGAATTCAGAAACAGTTCGCGTCTCCACCAGCTCCAGTGGGAGGCTGTTTCATGCATCCACCACCCTTTTATAAAGGGTTATTTCTTTAGATTTCTCCAGAGTCTGTCCTATTTCACCTTCGTCCTTTGACACCCTTTTCCATAACTTCCTTTAACTGAAAGAGGCCTCTCACCTCCTGTGCATTTATTCTATGGAGGTATTTAAATGTCTTTATCATATCTTCCCCCTCCCACCTTTTCTCCAAAGTATACATATTGAGATCTTTATATCTATGCTCATATGATATATGATGAAGACCACTGACCAGCTACCCTTTGGACCAACTCCATCTTCTTTATATCCTTTTGAACTACACATATTACTCAAAATGAGGTCTCACTAGAACTTTATACAAAGGCAATATCACCTCCTTTTTCCTGCTAGCCATTCCTCGTTACATGTCGTGAATATCCCCCTAGTCCATGTCATCACCTTTTCTGTCTATTTGGCCACTTTAAGATCAAATGCATGACCTTGTATTTTTTAGCATTAAATTGTAGCTGTCAAATTCTTGACCATTCTAAATGCTTCACTAGATCCCTCCTGATGCTATCCATACCTTCCAAGGTTTCTATCCTGTTGCAGATTTTGGTATCATTTGCAAAGAGACATAACTTTCCAACAGACCTTCCACCATATCACTTACAAAAATGCTAAAAAGAATAGGACCAATGACTGATCCCTGCAGCACACCACTGTTAATGCCCCTATCTTCAGGGTGAATTCCATTTACTACTATCTTTTATTGCCTCCCATTCAGCCAGTTTCCAACCCAGTCCGTCACTTTAGGGTCTATTTCAAGGGCATTCAGTTTATTTATAGGTTGCCAAAGAGGAATGGAGTCAAAGGCCTTGCTGAAGTCTAAGTATACCATATCTGGTGCTCTCCCCCAATCCAATTCTCTGATCACCCAGTCAAAGAAATCAGATTCATCTAACATGGCCTACCTCTCGTAAAAACATGCTGTCTCGGATCCTGTAATCCCTTAGATTCTGGAAACAGCACTATCCTGTACTTTAGTTTACTCATTACAGAGATCAGACTAACTGGTCTGCAGTTACCAGCCTTTTCCTTACTTGTGCTTTTGTGGACAGGAACCACATTCTTCCATCCCCAGTCCTCCAGGATCACTCCTAATTCTAAAGAATCATTGAAAAGGCTAGCCAGCAGAGCCAGCAGTACTTCCCTAAGTTCCTTTAATATCCATCAGATAAATCCCATCTGGCCCCATTGCTTTGTCTATTTTTAGTTTAATTAACTCTCATGAACACAGTCTTCTGAAAATCATTCCAGGTCTAGCTCAGAAGCAAAAATAAAAAAAGGGGGACACTTCCACAAAAAAACATTTTTCATTTTTGTTTTCATCTCCCGTTCTTGAATCCCACATCTTTTATCAGGTGCGATCAAAATGTATTGAGACTTGTACAGTAACACAAGAAGTATAACACTGACAGTAATTGCACTCAGTCTCCTTCAAAGTAGTTCCCTTCTGATAAAACACACTTCCTCCAGCGTTCCTGTCAATGCTGAAGACAATTTTGAAATGCCTCGTTCGTTATGATGTAAAGTTGCTGTGTCAAATTTTGCTTAGTCTCCTTCCCTTCAGTGGTAATTTCAGTTTTGGAAACAAGAAAAAGTCAAAGGGTGCAAGGTCAGTTGAGTACAGAGGCTGACAGACTTGCTCGATTTGATGTTTGGCCAAGAGCTGTTGGACCAGATGTGATGCGTGAGCTGGGGCGTTATCGTGATAAAGCAACCAGTCACCATTCCTGTGCAACTCGGGTCTCTTAACAACGAACTGTATCTCTCAAACGAATCAGAACTTAGACATAGTGCTCCTTATTTATAGTTTGGCCTTTTTGAGCATACTCATGATGAACAATACCCTGGTAATCAAATAAAACTGTGAGCATGACCTTGACATTGCTCCTCATCTGATGGACTTTCCTAGATCTGGGAGAGGTTGGAATCTTCCATTGTGAAGACTGAGCCTTAGTTTCTGGGTCATAACCATAAACACATGATTCATCACCAATAATAATCTTTTTGATGAAATCTGAGTCATTTTCAATGCATTCCAACAGCTCTCTGGCTGCAGACAGTAGATCTTCTTTTTGGGCAGGGGACAGGAGTTTCGGCCTGAATTTTTCAAACACACATCTCATCCCCAAATCGACAGTAAGAATGGACTGTACCAACCTGAAACTGATGTCCATGTCCTCAGCAAACTTCCTGATAGTCAATCAATGATTTGAGTGTTTTGCAGCTCGCACTGCTTCAAATTGTCTTCATTTCTGCTCATGGATGTACATTTGAAGCAGTCATAAACCTGACGTGACTCATGCATTTAATTTCCATATACTTACTGTAACTTGTCATAAGTCTCTTTGCATGAATCTTCAAGTTTCTGGCAGAATTTAATGCAAATTCACTGTTCAATTTTTTTCACTCATCGTAAATCTGACAAACTGCTTCTACATGATACCAAACATAATGGGGGTCATTCTGATTCTAGTTTTGCTGGTCTGGACATCTAATTTGGACATCCAGGATCATGGTGCTGGTGACAGAGCTCCCCACATGTACTGCCGATTTGTGCGGGGAGCTCTGTTCATGGGCAGGAGGGGGAGGGCTGTGGTAGGAGCCAGGGCGGTCAATGGGCAGGAACGTGATCCCGGACGTACAGGGCCAATTCTGATGTCAGCCCTGTACGTCTGGGATCGGCAAGGAGGACAGGGGACCGCTGAGCCAAGCCAGTTACAGAAGGTGAGGAGGTGCAGGGAGTTCCCCACAGCCCAACCCTGACCATAGAAGGCTGAATTTGGGGGCTGGGCTGTAGGGAAAGGATGTTCTTTTGTGCGACTGGTGATCGCAGCTTCTGAATGGAGCTGCGGAGCCATGGCGATGGGACACCATGGCACTGCAGCTCCATTTAGGAGCCTGACTGAGTTAGCCAGGTAGGTGCAGGACATGCGGCCGATCAGAATCCAGGCCGGTATTCCCGATTCTGATCCCACTGGCATGACTAGCCCCCGCGGGATAAGAATAGGTTGCTACCGCTGCACACCCTGCTTTTGACCGGCCATACACAGGCAGAACGTCTACAACAGAATTGGCCTCCATGTGATTAAAAAAAGTACAGGTGTGCTGCATCCACGCTACACTCTGCACATAACTAGGTCACTTCATGCTTAATAGCATCATGGTGTGACATACTGTTCTATAGCTACACAAGTCTCAATACGTTTTGATCACACCTGGTTTATATGGGATATATACACTATATCTTTTTTTTTTTTTTTACATATGTCATTTTACAGTTTGGACTATTTTAATTGTTTTCTGAATATTCTTTATTGTATTGCCTAGTAATTATTTTTTATGTAGATAGCCCTGAAACAGACAATTTCAGCTGAAACAGCTATATTGGGTTTAATATAAAAAAATGTATCAACTGTGGGAGTACTCATTACACCTTCTGTGTTTTTTTAACTCCACAGGAAGGACTGAAGAGAACACTGCCTGCACACCTGCGTAATTACTTCACCTTCTCTTCCAAAGCCACAAAGCCACTTTGGATATGCTCAGGTGGCAACTTAGCAGTATTATGTGTGCTAACATGTATGATTAGCACTGAATAATAGTCAGTAGCCTTGAGGACTCTTGGAAAACTCTGTAACGCCGCGGATCTTGGCACTAGGCAGAGAGCAAATCTCCTGGGACATCATGTCTGGACAGCAGATTATGGTCTCCAACCTTAAGTCCCTCTTCCTCTGTTTTTCTTCTCATACTAGAGCCTTACAATAACAAAATTCTGCCTTTTTCTTTTGTATGGCACAACTCATTTTGGTTTGACATGATGAGCGATGTAGATGGAGTCAATGCATAGAGGCTGAATATATTAGTTGCCGTGGATCTAGCTAGCATAGCCGAGGATTGTTTTCAGATGAGATAGCTCAGTCTTGAGAAGACAGTGCAGATATACAACCTTAGGGCAGTACAAGTTTGGTATAGTTAAATCTTGAATAAAGAGACCTCAAACATACCATTCTGTTTAAGGTTGTTAGGGTGATATTCAAACACATTTAATTGTTCAGCCCCAGTACCGAACCCTTAAGTGTTTATTTCACTATATATCTGAAAAGGGGCGGGGCTTGGGGCATTTTGGTGGTGGCATCTACATTAGATACTTCAAGTTATATGTTGTCCATTTCACTGTCAATGCTGGCCCAACCATTATGCAAACTAGGCGGTCATCCAGGGCAGCGACTACCAGGGGACAGCAGTCAAAGCAAAACAATAGATTCTTAACAGCCACACAATCTTAAAGAGCCATCAGCACATTCTTTTACCTTCAAGGAGAGTGAACACACAAGTACATACAAAGTAATATTTAAAAGTATGTTGTCCAGTTATGCATTTTTGCAGAATTTTCTTTTTTTGGGAGGGGGGGTTTGAGGTGATCATAATTTTTGAGTTTAATTATCAAAATCTGGAGGGAGGGCCTGAAGGGTCACCCAGGGCATCAATATTCTTGCAGCAGCCCTGCCTACTGAGTTCCAGCCTCTGTGCTTATGTAGCCTGTCAGAACAATCTCTTATCTACAGAATGCTGCTGGACACACAAAAATCATTAGAAGGACACAATATTGTTTTCTTCACATTTGCAACAATTAGGAAAGCCAGAAGGAGAAGAGAATGAACCTTAGTTAAACCATAAACCCAATCAAAAGGACAAAACATTCAGGCAGCAAACTAGGGCAGTTAAAGCACTGTGCTGACACTGTGCAGCCAGATAGACATCATTAGGATGGAATGCTCTAATCAAAGAAATTAAAGAAAGGGTAACTCTTCATCGTGGAGCTGAAAGTTGGCAGATAAGGGCCAGGTGGTGCTCTTTCAGGATGGAGTATGGCCAAAAACCAGAGCTCTGATGCTCTGCATGGAAGAAAGCCGAGGCAGAAGCCACTAACAAGCAAGAGAAAAAGCCAGCTGCATGTTTCCTTCTCAAGTACACACTGCAAGTCAATAAAATAAAAGAAAGAAAAATACATTTTGGAGGGCTCAGCATTAAGTCTTTTTTAGACACAAATGCGCAAAGTAAACATAGGCTTTCATTGCAATAATGTAAGAGAGGCTGGCACATTTAACTTTGAACGGGCCCTGGAATGAATAGGCCCATATGTTAAAGTACAATACCATTTTAAACATTAGAAGTGGGGTGTCTCTTGGCTGCATAAACTTGGTTTGCAGAGACTGAGAACCTCAGAGTAAAAAGGAGCGGTTCTCATTTTCCTGACAGTCACTGAGGTGACACTCATTTCCCAGTAGATATATTGTCATTTGCAGACAAAATTCATAGCTCACCATTTTGTCATGTGCTCTTTGGAAGTCATCTGTAGATAAATGTCAATATCGATATGTGCATATGGTTTATATAGGAATAATGGATGGGGAACCAGAGACTCTTACTCAAATCTTGCTTCTGTCACCAACGTGCACTGAGACCTTGGGAAATCCCCTAAGCAGCAGTATCCAGATAGGAGCTGCCGCTGAATATCAGGGCTGAGAGGCGGTATCCGGATAAGTAACGACACTTACCTGGTTAGCAATTTTCAGTAGGCACTTATCTGAATTACAACTTAGAGCACCGGATAGGTACTGATTGAAAATCCACTAACTGGATAAGTGTCAGTACTGATCCAAATTGTGTCAATAGTACTCTCCCTCCACCCCAGCTCTATCTGAATAGTGTCAGGAGGTCAGTGAGGATATTCAGCAGCATTCTTCAGATAGTGCCCCTGAATATTGCGGTCAGCACCCTTGACCAGCCGGGCTCCCATTGACTGTCCTGCTAAGGCTTCAGAATATTGGCCCTTACATTCAAAACAAATTCATTTAGAAAATCATTTTAGAAATCTTGCATGATATTTACACATGTAAATAGCAATTTTAGAAAGCCACTATTTATATATGCAAGTGTGAAGCATGCACAGTTTGGAAGGGGGCATATTGTGGATGCGGTTTGGATGGACCAGAAAAGTATGCATGCATTTCTGATTTTGCAACCATGATGCATGCATACTTTCAAAAATCTGGATGCCAGCATTTACACCAACTTTGAAGCACAACCAACTGTCAGCTAACAGCTCCTTTGGACCAGGTTTGCACTAGTGATTGAGGGGTCAATTGTACTTACCTCTTTGATGTTAAAAACTACTTCCAAATTTCATTTGTAGAGACTGCTTCGATGTTGTGGGATGAGCAGAAGCACCATCCAATGTCCCTACTAAATTACTACAGTGAAGGCTGGATAAAGCACATTTTCCGGAAGAGGAGGTCCTTTCTGCTAGTCATATCATGCTCAGAGGACATTCCTTTGGGAAGGAATACTCAAATCATATATAAACTACTCCTAAAGACAAAATCCTGTCTTCGGCACACAGCCACTGCAGCAAAAGGGAGCAAGGGTGTCTGTAGTACACAGACCCTCCCACCTCACTGAGAGAATAACAGGCTCAGAGAAGCAGCATAGGGGAGGAGAGCAGAAAGTTGATGTCTGTGCAAAATCTGCCAATGTCCCACTATCTCAGAAGGAGAGTAGCTCAGTCTGTGTTAAAAAGTAGGGAAAAATCATAGCCTCCAAGAAATTTACCAACAACTGAGCCCTCTAGTCCATCAGAGCCAGGAGCCCTGCAGAACAGTTATGGGGACTTGCATCTAGAGAAGCTACTAGCTCTCAGGACGAAAGGATCCCAAGCACTCATCATATACCATTGACACCAGTTCCAGGACAGTATTGAGACCCTGTGTCTGCATCATCGCCTGCTTCAAGTACACTGGGAAAGAGTTCTAGAAACATGAGAAAGAGGGTTCTCACTCAAGGAAACCAGACTAAGTAACAAAGATGCAGGAGTACTGAAGAGTGGAGTAACTGTTTAGCTTAAAATAGAGTAATTGAAGGGCATGAGATAATATACCAAACTGAGAGAAAAAAGGAGTAATCTACGTGTAACCATTTTTGACTAAAGAGAAGGAGTTAGCTGCTTATAACAGTTTTTATTTGTTGCCTGTGCCAAATTTTGTTATTGTTCAGTGACTCTAAAAACTATTGAGTAAACCATAGCCATCAGAAAGGAGTGGGTCACATGGGCCCTGGCCCCACCAAAAATCACAGCCAGTAGGCTGCCCATGGGGATCCCATCCATTGCGGGCAGAAGAGGAACAGAAGCCATGATCTCAACAAAGACCCTTCCTGTCTGCCCACAGAAGACTGGATTTGCCCATGGTGAAGAGCTGGGGGGTGGAGTAAGGGTGGAGCTTGGGACCCCCCACTCTCCCCCAAAGAAAAAGCCTCCTGCCGACCCTGAAGTAAACCCTTGGTTTAGAGCATAAATTCTGGTCTGGAATCTATTATTTGAGAAAGGAAGAGGTGTGAATGTGTCAAGTGTCAAGGGCCTCCAGCAATTGCTAACCATTTCAAAGAACCCTGATATTAAATTCCATGATCACAAGACCGAAAGACTGCAAAAAAAAGGCTCTTAGATGGCTGTTCCCCTTTGTCTATCACAAATATAGAACAACAACAAAAAAACACTGAACAAAGCAACAGTACAACAAAAAAGCAGGAGCAAAGTGTAAAAAAAAGCCCTGGGTACTATCTATCACACTTAATAAATTTATTTATTTATTTTTAGCTGTATTTATATCCTGCTTTTCACCCGGTCAAAGCGGTCAATTGGGGGATACATTTAACAAGAGGGGATATGAGACACATACGCTAATACTTACAGGGAACATGGGCAATGGAGGGTTAAGTGGCTTGCCCAAGACCACAAGGAGTGCCTATAGGGCTAGAAATCCCAGTCCCTCCAGCCTGAGATTGCTGTCCCCAGGTGGGACTTGAACCCCCGGCCCTCTGGCCTGAAGTACCTTGTCCTAACCACTAGACCACTCCTCCATAATGAAAGTCCAAGTGTTAAAACTTAAATACAACATTTATTGACAAGTACAGTTAAATAATCTAAAACAGATGTAAAATGCTACCAATAACCATGGATGTGGTATCTTAAATATCAACACTAAAATGTTTGATTAAATACATCTGTAAAACGAGATCAAGTCGCACAAGTTTGGGCCAAAACCTCTCTCAAGGATCTTGTAATAGAGTGTTGACATAGGAGAGACAACCATATGACACTCGCAGCTTCAAAAGGGGAAACTGCTTACAATGGGTCTCTATTTCTTTCCTTTGTACCCCTTCTCCCTCCTGGCTGCGGGTGGAGCAGTCTTGTGGCCCCCAGTTCCCTCGCACCTTCTTATAGACACGATGCAGGCTGGTCTTAAAGATGCTTCCCAGATTGTTCTTTCTACACAAGAGGCTTTTCATGTTTTTGCCTCGCATAGCAGAAGCGCCTTTTGTTTTTCCCTAACTATGTCACTCTGGTGGAACACCCATTTTTACATACATAAACACCCCATCAACTGGCAAAATTGGCAAGTGGGCACTTTTAAAACATTTTGGGATCTCCAGTGTGAATTCGGTCTTGCTTGCAATGGTACCAACTCAGGCATTGTTTTGTTAAGGCGAGTCTTTTGCCAAGGCATATACTCAAAGAATAGCCCATAATGATCCAATTGTGTAATGTAGCTGCCTCTACTAAAGGGGTCTCACTTCTGTATGACACTTTTTGCACTGGGGCAAGTTGCCCCTGCATTGGGGCAGAGTGCCTCTGAGAAGCAGATACAGAGGATTTACTCTCCCAAAATCACTGGGATATGTGTTGGGATAAATTTCAAGAAAACAGAGGCTCTATTCATTACCAGGGACCAGTCATTTGTTCTGCCAGCAACACTAAAAGTAAGAGGCGCCGAACTCCAAAGCAAGCACACAATCCGCTACTTGGGCGTAACACTCAATCAACAGTTGGATATGAAAACACATATAGGCAACACCGTCAAGACAGTATATCTCAAGATCCGGACAATCCGTCACCTACGCCCCCTCCTGGAACCTGATGACTTTAGGACAATCTTCCAGGCCTTAGTCATCCCCCACTTCGACTTCACCAACGCCATCCTACAGGGTCTACCGAAAAACACGCTGTACCCACTTCAGCTGGCTATGAATGCTGCAGCCAGAACACTACACGGTGCTTCCATGAGGGAGCACATAACACCAATCTTGAAGCATCTACACTGGCTCCCAGTCTACTGTAGACTCATCTTCAAGATCCTACTAATGACCTTCAAGGCTATCAACAGACTCACCTCTACGTCAATCTCAGATCTCATTCTTCCCACTCCCTCAAATAGAACTAGAAGACTGGTCTCAGTCAATACCCAATGTATTGTCATGAGGCTGGAGCTAGAGTTAAAACAGTGTTGAAGAAAACTCCTGATTTTCATGGAACTCAGAAAAGGCAGAGAGCGCAGTTCCAGCGCAGCTCAGCCAGAGGGCGCATGAACAATCACACAGTACCTGAAGCAACGTGCTCTAGCTCTGATCACATTAGTAACAAGCAGTTTCACCTGTCCTCAAACTCAGAACGTGCAAACCAGAAATCCCTTTATAAAGGAAACCAGATGATCAGTAAAGGAGGAACAGGAATGGAAGGAACCGGCAGAGGCGGAGGCAAGAGCAAGATCCAGAGAGGCAAGAGCAAGTGCTGGGGAAGTGGCAAGAGCGAGGTCAGAAGGACCGGCAGCAGGAGCAGTGAGAGAAGCCTGGAACAGGAAAGCTTCCAGGTGCGGCCAACTCAAGGAGACAGAATCCAAAAGAGGTATACTCAAAGGGATAAAGTCCAGAGAGGCCAAAGGTAATGGAACGGAGTCCAAAGCCAAGCAAACCAAAGAAGCAGCTTGCCTGATGAAAACAATTCTCCTAGCCCAAGTAAGTCTCCTATGCTAAACCAGAAAGGCACAAGGAAAGGAGATTCCTTCTACAGTGATACTTTTGCCAAGAAACACAGAGTGGAAATCCACGTCAGGTTTTCCTGGTAACTCTGATTGTAGAGCAGTGCACAGAACAGCTTGTCAGCCTGAGAAGCTACGTCACAAGCTGAGTCCTGGGTGCGGCAGCCTACAGAAGCCAAGGTATGAAAAGCCTTTCATTATAAGGGAAAGTTTAAGTGATGAAAACCTTATGAAAATAGATAAGCCTCAGAAAGTTAGAAGAAGTAAAGCTAACCTTTTAAAAGCACTTCCCAATAGTGTGCTAAGGAAGTTGTATGAGAAACCGAAGAACCCCTGTGAGGAGTTAACAGATACTGAAGACAGTCATAGCACTGAAGAAGGTAGTGACCCAGAGTCAATGGACTTTGATTGTGAAACCAGTGTTCCCATTCCTCAGAGTGAACCAATGGAATGTAACTTTTGTTCAAGAACTAGCTTGATTGCCTTGCTAGATGTATAGAGAAAAGAGAACTCTGCATATGGTGAAGTTGATAACCATTTTGTTTCCTGATGTTAATTTCTATTGATTTGAAAGAATCCTTAACCCAGATAAACAGTTAATTGTGAAGCCTACAACCCTTAACTATTTATATAACGGTGGAACCTTTTTGTTAGAGGAAAGAATTACCTTCATTTTCTTTTGTGTCTTATTGAACCTAAGCGTTGACCAGGGAAATAAAGCCTTATTACCCTACACTTTGGCGTAGATTGTTCTTTGTAAGGAGTTCTGCACTACAAGGACCAGAATCCTCCTGGTCCTTCAGCTCAACCACTCCTTAAAATAAATTAAATGTCACCGTACGCCCTTATTTCCTACGCCAGTAGGGGCGCCTGGGGACAGTATCCCTAGCAAGATTACAAAATCCCTGCAAGCAACAAGAAAGAGAGCCTTCATGCTCTATGCCCCTTCGTATCGGAATGCACTACCGCCTGACATTCGGGCAATTACGGACCTTACACAGTTCAAGAAGGCACTCAAACATCACCTCTTCCTGCAGCATTATGGTATCACACAACAACCACCTAACTGCAGTCACCAAGACACATTCACCAAACTCCCTACTATGCACGCACCCTGTATGCCACGATAGGACATTCAAACCCCATCTAGAGCATGTATATAACTACCTAAAAGCTGTAAAATACCTTAACCCAGATCTTGTATATAGTTCCCCCAGTTAATCCAAGTTGAATGACCTTGTTTTCTGTAAGTCCAGCACGGGCGTTTACCTGTGTCTGAACAAAGCTGATGTTATCTGTAAACCGAGCTGATACCAAAAAGCACGGTATAGAAAATAAATAAATAAATAAATCATTCTGTATTTTGCTTTCCACCTCTTACTTAAACTCTATACTTTCTATCACAGAGTGTACATTACTCCAATTATTCTCTCTAAATTGAAACCCTAGCAAGGTAATCGTTGTTGGTCCTGTGCAGCCTCCGTAGGCACCTTCATACACATGTTATGCGATTGTGCAAATATTCAGCTGTTCTGGCAGCAGGTTTGATCGTGGATATCTAGATTGTTGCATCTGCATGAGCCACTCATCTTTTGCATTGTGGTCTTCAAATCTTTAGCTGGTATCCCATCGTAGTGGAAGGATGACTACTTTATATTAGATATTCTCTTGAGTCTGGCTATCAAATTAATTGTCACCCATTTGAAGGATTTGTTTGCCAAGGAGGCTGATTAGTGGTGGAATGTGGTATGCATGCACCATCAATATGATGTGATTTATCATTCTGGGATTGCACCAAGTATATGTAGTTCGCACAAATGGTTTACTCGATACCTATATGTTATCAGTTGCTTAACAAGCCCTTTTTCCTTTCTTCTCTTTTCTTTATCTTATTTCCCTTAAGGGAACCACTTATTGGCGAGCAAGGGACTGGGGAGTGAGGGAGGGGTTTGGTTACTGTTGTGTCTTTTCTTTGTTGCTAAGATGGGTTTGTAAAGTTGGAAAATGAAAATAATGGCTTAAAAAAAAAGGGGGGGGGACTGCTAGCTTACCAGGTCACAGTATAGTAAAACTGTATATACTATACAAAAGGGTCCCAATAAAAAAAAAATATAAAAATACATCTCTGTGTATGGCACAATTCACAAAGATGGGTATGCTTTGATAACAATCAAAACTGCTGGTATACTTAAGAGGATTTTTCTGTTTATCACTGCCCCTTCAGTTGGGGATAAAGAAATTTGTCCATTCTCTTTAGTACAATTTGACGGGCTGGGAACTCAGCTTAGGGTAAGCTATAAGTTTTACTTACACACACAAAATAGTCGTATGACCTAAGGTGTTCCCATGCCGCAATAACGAGCTTAGCTTTCATTTACTAATATGTGGGAATTCTACCATGAGTATGCTGCCCAAGTAAATTTATCACCTCCCAGCTTCAATAAAGCAATAGTTATCTTAGAGCAAGTCAAACTATGGAACCTGGAGGCAAGATGGCGGCAGTGTTCAGCCGCTGACGCGTAGACTCCTCAGTGGTGTCGTGGTTTGGTGCGATTAGCAGCTTGGCAATGGGAAGGAGGAAACGCAAGCAGGCTTACCTACCCTCGGGTGAAGCCACATACAATCCAGCCGGCCAAAGGACACTGTCGATGTGTGGTTTTACAGCATCGGCAGCAGGAGCGGCGTCTTCGGCGGGTTCGGCTTTTTTGACGGACCTGAGCACATCAGAGGTTATACTATCACCTGAGCAGTGAGCTCCCCCCCCCCCCCGCCATGCCCCAGAAGTGTAGCGGCAGACTGTGGAGCACTTCCCTCCAGCGCGAAAGCTAGTATGCCGGTGCAGGGAGGTGTAGAGGGCTCCGGTCTTGTTTTTGCTCCTCTGTGTGGTGTTCCTGGAGAAGTTGGAAGATCTGTAGATTGTTCTTTGGTGGAAGGCAATCCTTCCCAGGAGACGATTAACTCGTTGGTTACTTCAGGTGCTGGCGTTTTGGTGAGGCCTCCAAAAGTAACTTTAGAGGTGCTGTGAGAAGCTATATCAGCTATGAATTCTTCTCTTGGTACAATAGCTGCTTGTGTAACTACTGAAACTAATTCCCTTCGTGAAGAAATTCGGGAGGATTCAAGAAAGCAAAAGGATCAGGAGGGGATGCTGGCCTGGTTAAATGGAGACCTAGAGCAACTTAAGAGTCTCCATTGTGCCCATATTAAAGATCGTAGTGTATTGGCTAGGAGGATAGAACATCTGGAGAATCAAGTCCGGAAGAACAATTTAAGACTGATTAATTTTCCTAGATCCCCATTACAGTCACCCTTGGAAATGGTTCGTAGGTACTTCCAGGAGGTTTTAAAACTCTCTAGGGAGGACCTGCCTCCATTAACTAGGGCTCAATATTTGTCAATGGGTCGGAGAGACCGGGGCAGTGGGAGTGAGCCTCTGGGGCTCCCTGGAGACCTTACGGGGTTTCTGGAGAACTCTGTTGAATTGGTAACTGATCGCTCTACTCTTCTGATTACTTTAGCCTTGGAATCTGATAAAGGTTTAATTTTGAGATCATATTTTAGAAATTTCAATGAGCAGTTTATGGGCTCTCATGTCCGTATTTTTCCTGACCTTGCTAGAGATACCCAACTGAGGAGGAAAGAGTTCCTCGGGCTTAAGCCTAGGGTGCTTGCCCTTGGTGGGTCATTTTTGCTGAAGTATCCTGTTAGATGTCGCGTTTCCTAGAAAGAAAAATTGTATTTGTTTTTTGAGCCCTGCCAGCTGCTGGAATTTCTGATTGCTAGAGAGGAATCTGGCATTCTAGTTACTTCTCATACGGCTGACGCATAAGTCTTCACATTGCCATGTTTAAATTTATTTCCTTACTATGGCAATTATATCTTTTTTCCTGTAGCCTCTTTCATTTTTCCTTTTACTTGTGGGCTAATTTATGACAAATTATTTGTATTTCCTTTGTGATTATTATGTGAACTGTTTTTCTTATTGTCAATTTACTTTCATTCAGTTTCTTGAATGCATGAATTGCGATGCTTCCGCTTGGGCCCAAGAGCTTACAAGCAGGAAACAGCCTTATGTTGTCCACTTTTGAATAAAGCTTCCCTTGTTGTCACCAGAGGTATTCTGGGACTTGTAGTTAGTTTATTCTTTAAGGACAAATTGTAGTTGTGAGTCGGTGGTTCAAGGCAGCAAGAAAATTTATTTTGTGGGGATTTCCAGGGCATTTATGCTCAATACACAAACAAGGCAAAAAGGATGCTTCTCCAACATAAAGGATAAATCAGGTAACAGAGAATGATGTAACAAAAAAACCTCTTTTCACTGTTCAGCCGTTCTTATTCCCACAAGCTTACACTGAGGACTGCCTCGTGTGGTCATTCAACAAAAATACAGATAACCTTGCAACAGCTGTGATTTTCTTTTCTCAAAGCAAACTTCTTCTAAGCACTGCTTCTTAGCTTCAGAAGGCAATTAAACTTAGTAAAACACAGTATTGGCTTTCCTTAATTCTAAGCAGGTACTGCACTTAATCTCTATATTGTTTCACAGTCTCTCAGCTCAGTTCAATGATGCAGACTCTTCTTTTAAACACAATGAGCAATCCATTGGTACAGGTTCACACTCAGAGCTTGGCAAACAGGAATCTATTTGCATTCCTTCTATGGCATCAGGATATGAGGTATCTCTATCAAAGTTACCAACTCTCCCAGACTTTCTCTCCTTTAGAAATTCCTGGAACTGATTCCACAGCAATTCAGCTTGTAAAGGCACAGTTGTATTAGGGGAGTGAACTTTTCCCTCAGCAAACAACTCTCTCAGTGCTTCTAGCTTTGAAGACCCAGCTGTTCTGCTTTTATCAGGGCTATGACTTTTCCCATACGTAAAACTTTCCACCCACCTCTTAGCAGTAGACGGTGAGGGCTCTGCTTCCTGGACCTTAGCAATAGCAAACTGTTTCTCTGTTGATTTCTCAGCTCTGAAACTGCTGGCTTTACCTTGGGGATGGTTCCTCAGACAAGCGCTGATTTCTTTCTCCCTGGGATCCTCCAGGCTCTGAAATTCAGCCTCCTTATGTTCTTCTCCAGTCCCTCTTAGGTAGCTGCTTTCCTGGGAGTTTTCTTCTTTCTTTCTCCTCCAGCTAAGCTCAGCCTTGCTCTCTCTGTTGTCCTTTGCCTTCCTCCTTCCCCCCTTCTGCTCTGCTCGTGGTTTTAAGAACCGTTGGCTGCTAGGCACTCCCTGTTCTCTGCACCTGTGTGACCAATCATCAGGCAAGCTTGTCTCCACCCCTGAGCTAGGGTGTGGCCTGACCTTAGCAGGGAGCTGGGTTTTTTCCTGATCTGGCTTGCAAGTCTTATGCACAAGTGAACTATCATTCATTTCAAAGGGGAAACAAGGATTTTCTTCCATTTCCATGTCTTCCTGGGAGCTTTCATCACTACAGAATATAATTCAATAAATATTTAAAAATACAACCCCCCCCCCCCCATGAAACCTATAATGGTTTTCTGCTATTTTGTGTCCTTTCGCTAAACATTTTTTAAATAGAGTTCTAAGAATGCTATCAGTTAACTACAAGGGGGGAGGTAGTATCTCCAGTCTTTCCTCTTTTAAAGCTCCTCTCAGCCCACCTTACTGTGAACAGCACTCCCTCCTACTTCTAACCCATTATCTAAGCAACCTTCCCACCCTGATCAGTCACAGCCAAGATACCATTCCCAGGTTTCTACTTGCCCCGCCCCCCCCCCCCCAACCTCTCCTTCTCCCAATAGTCCCCTTTCCATTAGCAGGAGAATTCCTCTTACCATTGCTTAAAAAATAAGTCATGATAGAACATCACCAACCTGTGTTATGTGTGAGGTATAACGTTATAATGTACAGCACTGCCAAACAGCATCATAGTGAATTTGGGGGATTGTAATGTCACCAGTCATTGCCATTTGCTAAGCAATGCCAGAGTTGACAAGACAGCAGACTCCAATTATCATGGAGACAGAATACGAAGAGGCAGGGCGGCCCAAAGGTGTTGCAGGGCCATGTGTGGAGACTAATTGCGGGGCTTCATGTACATAAATATTTGCATATCCCCTGGGCCTCATTTATATGAATCTAATTTATTTTATTTTAAAATCTATATGCTGTCCATTTAAAATTGTAAGCGGCTTTCAAAGGAGTCCTTCACAAGCATCTTTTTTGTCCTTACAATGCCACAGAAACATAGAAACAGAAATATGATGACAGAAAAAGACCACATGGCCTATCTAGTCTGTCCTTCCATATCAACAACTACAACAGTCCCCTTTTTTCATTTAGAGATCCTCTGTGTTTGTCCCATGCTTTTTTGAATTCAGATACTGTCCTCATCTCTACCACCTCCACTGGGAGACCATTCCATGGATCCACCACTCTTTCTGTAAAGAAATATTTATGCATATCACTCCTGAATCTATCCCCCTTCACCCTCATCCCATGTCCCCTCATAGCAGAACTTGCTTTCAATTGAAAGAGGCTCTCCCCCTGTACATTTATGCCATGGAGGTATTTAAACATCTCAATCATATCACCTCTATCCCGCCTTTCCTCTAAGGTGTACATATTAAGATCTTTCAGTCTGTCCTCATATGCTTTATAATGACGACCACTAACCATTTTAGTAGCCACCCTCTGTACTGGCTCCATCCTGTTTATATCCTTTTGAAGGTGCAGTCTCCAGAATTGCACACTATACTCCAAATGAGGTTGCACCAAAGACTTATACTGATGGCGAGGATGCTTTGCTTGCCCGCTGTCTGCCACCTGGCTTCTCGGCAGTTTCCATCCCTCGCCTCGGCCGCTCAGGAGGTGGGGTCGCTGCTTTAATCCACCCATCCCTTAAGTTCACTCAGATATCTTCCACTCTTATACACTACCCGGAATCTCTTCTGCTTCGCCTCCATATCTCACCTCCCACCTATGTTCTTCTCATCTATTCTCCCCCTGCTCTTCGCCCTGCACTATGGGATGCTCTCCTGCTGACCCTCACAGATGTAACCCTAGCTTTTCCTCAGGTCCTCATTGCAGGAGATTTCAATCTTCACGTTGACGCTCCCTCCTCTTCTAGGGAACACGCTTTCCTCACCTTCCTTCACGATCTTTCTCTGACACAGCATGTTACTCTTCCCACTCATCAGGCAGGTCACACGCTCGACCTATTCCTCACCCCCTCCTCTTCCACCTTTTCATTATCACACATCAACGCCACCTCCCTTCCCTGGTCGGACCATGTCTGTCTCTCCGTCTCTTGCTCAGGTCCAGCAGCTTCTCTCACCCCTTCCATTCTTTCTCCACCACCATCACAACAACTGCGTCGTGTTCTCAACTCCCATGCACTTCAGCGATTTCCTGTAGCCACGGATCTTCTCCCGCCTGATTTTTCCTCTCTATCTCCTAATTCCCAGGCAACTCTCTGGTCTTTGTCTCTCTCTTCTGCTCTTGATCACGTTGCCCCTCCCCGTCCTTACCCTAACCGTCGTCGTCCTTCACACCCATGGTATCACAGTGGTCTTCGGCTTCTCCGCTCCCAACTTCGTAGAGCAGAGCGCCTGTGGTGCAAAACTCCCTCCCCGGCTACCTTATCCATTTTTCATGCTCAACACTCTTTCTACCGCTCACAAGTCCATTCTGATAAGCGTTCCTACTTCTCAACAGCAATTTTGACTGCCCCAAATCAGACTAGACATCTTTATTCTGTTCTTCGCACCCTCACCTCCATTCAGGTTCCTTCGTCCGCTCCTGTAGTCTCCTCTTTCCCACCCCCTTCACTACTTGCCTCCTTTTTCAGTGATAAAGTCTCCGCCTTGCGGGCATCCTTACCCTCTTGTCCTCCCCCTATCACCTCTCCGCCCCCTGCCCCTTCCCTTCCTCCCACTTCTTGCCTCTCTCATTTCTGGGCTTCATTTGATTTGATCACTCCCCCGGAACTCCTTCATCTTTTATCCACCTCCAAGAAAACCACCTGTTCTCTTGATCCCATCCCCTCTTCTTGGTTGTTGACCCCTTCCTTAGGTTTTCTTCCCTTCATTCTGTCTATGTTTAACTCAAGTCTCTCCACTGGAATTTTCCCAACACCCTGGAAGCATGCTCTAATCCGCCCTATTCTGAAAAACACATCACTCGACCCTCTAGTCCCTGCTCACTACCGCCCTGTATCAAATTTACCTTTCCTGTCTAAACTCTTGGAGAAATTTGTTTTTGCTCAACTATCCCACCACCTTGACTCTATTAATTTCCTACACCCTCGTCAGTCTGGGTTTCATTCAGGTCACAGTGTTGAGACTATCCTCCTTGCTTTCACCAACGCCTTGCATGTAGCACACGATCGTGGTGACATCTCGGTGGCGGTTGCTTTGGATCTCTCGGCTGCCTTTGATTTAGTGGATCACTCTCTTCTTCTTCATCGGTTATGGGATGCTGGTCTTTGCAGCACTGTACTCCACTGGTTCCACTCTTTTCTATCTTCCAGATCCTGCGCGGTTTCTTCACCTTCCTCCTCCTCTCTATCCTCTGATCCCTACACTCTCTCTTGTGGGGTTCCTCAGGGCTCTGTTCTTGCTCCTCTTCTTTTCAACCTTTTTCTTGCTCCCCTTGCATCCCTAATCCAGCAGTTTGGTATATCTACTTTCCTATATGCGGATGACATTTTATTGCTTCATCACACTTCCCTTTCCTGTCCTGATCTTTCAGTTCTTGATTCTTGTCTCACTGCTGTTGCTGAGTGGCTATCAACCAACTGTCTCCACCTTAATCTTGCCAAAACAATTGCCATTTGGTTCTCCCACGGTGGTCCTGCCCCCACCTTGGCCCCTTCCTTCTCTGGTTCTTCTGTACCCCTGGTCTCTACCTTCCGGTATCTTGGTGTATTCTTTGACTCCGATCTGTCTTTTCACTCTCATATTTCACATGTCACCAACACATCTTTCTTTTTTCTCCGGCAGATTCGCTCTATTCGTCCTTTTCTTTCCCCCTCAGCCTTGGTTACTCTGGTCCTGTCCTTAGTCATGTCTCGGGTGGACTTTGCTAATTCCCTCTTTATCGGTCTTCCTAAATGTCAAATTACTCGTCTTCGTCGCATTCAGAATACTGCTGCACGCCTGATCACCTGCTCTTCTCCCTGGGATCACATAACTCCCTTGCTCTTTCACCTTCACTGGCTACCCATACCTTTCCGGACCACCTTCAAGCTTCTGATACTTACCCACAAAGCCTTCCATACTAGCACTCCTCAATATCTAACAGACCTTCTTTTTTTCCATTCTCCCAGATACATTCCCCGTTCCTTCCATCTCAATCGTCTCACCCTTCCTTCACCCTCCCGTGCTCACTTGCAATCTACCCGCTCCTCCGCTTTTTTCTTTGCCGCACCTGCCCTCTGGAATGCCCTCCCCCCTGCCCTCTGTCTTGACTCACAGTTCACTAGCTTCAAACAACAGCTAAAAACCCACCTGTTTTCCTTAGCGTTTAATGTTCCCTCTCCTTTTGTATGACTCCCTCTCTGCCCTCCTCCTGTTCTTCCCAACTTATTCTCTGTCTATGTCCTGTCCTGTCTCTCTTGATTTTAGCTGTCCTGTCAACCATTGTACATTTCCTTTCCTTTTCTGTTGGCCTCGGCCTTCTTTTATTGAATTTTAATTGTACACCGCTTTGCTTTCAGTGAAAGGCGGTTTTTATCAAGTATAATAAACATAAACATAAACATATACAGAGGCATTATCACCTCCTTTTTTTCTGCTAGCCATTCCTCTCCGTATGCATCCAAGCATCCTTCTACCTTTTGCCATCACCTTTTCTACCTGTTTATCTACTTTAAGATCATCAGACACAACTATGCCTAGGTCCCGCTCTTCTTTAGTGGACAAAATTACTTCACCCCCTATACTATATTGCTCCCTTGGATTGCTGCAGCCCAAATGCATGACCTTACATTTTTTAACATTAAATCCCAGCTGCCAAATTCTAGACCATTCTTCAAGCTTAGCTAGATCCCTCCTCATGTTATCTACACCTTCCTGGGTGTCTACTCTATTGCAGATTTTGGCATCATCCGCAAAGAGGCAAACCTTACCCGACAGCCCTTCCGCTATATCACTAACAAAGATGTTAAAAAGAATTGGACCAAGGACAGATCCCTGGGGCACACCACTGGTAACATCCTTCTCCTCAGAGTGAGCTCCATTTACCTGTACTCTTTGTCGCCTCCCACCCAACCAATTTCTAACCTAAGCAGTAACTTTAGGGTCCATCCCTAGAGTGCTCAGTTTGTTTATAAGTCGCCTGTGAGGAACAGTGTCAAAGGCTTTACTGAAATCTAAATACACCACATCTAGGGCTCGCCCTCGGTCCAACTCCCTGGTCATCCAGTCAAAGAAATCAATCAGATTTGTCTGACAAGACCTGCCTCTGGTGAATCCATGCTGCCTCAGATCCTGT
This sequence comes from Ichthyophis bannanicus, assembly GCA_033557465.1. NCBI lineage: Eukaryota > Metazoa > Chordata > Amphibia > Gymnophiona > Ichthyophiidae > Ichthyophis > Ichthyophis bannanicus. The sequence goes on from CM066035.1 coordinate 640,258,752, forward strand.
AATCTGCTGGACTCCAGAAATCTCACTATTTTCTCTTTCAGCAGTGTTTCCAATAATTTACTCACCACCGAAGTTAAACTAACCGGCCTGTAGTTTTCAACCACATCCTTACTTCCGTTTTTGTGTAAAGGCATCACATGAGCCTCTCTCCAGTCCTTTGGCACCACTCCCAACTCCAACGAGGCATTGAAAAGGTCAGTCAGTGGAGCTGCTAGAACGTCCCCAAGTTCCCTCAGTATTCTAGGGTGTATCCCATCCGGTCCCATCTCTTTGTCTACTTTAAGTTGAGCTAGTTTCTTATGAACACAGTCTTCTGAAAATTATTCAAGATGTCCCTTGCTTCTGTTCCTGTTTGTGGGGTATGTTTACTAAACATTAATATGTGTTAAGTGCCACTGTACCCAAAGACATAGATGGAAGTTGCTGCACTAAGTATATATTCAAATTTGTGAAAGCACATGAAGCTTTAGTAAACAGGCATCTTAATGAGTGTCGGGAAACCATTTGCATGTATAGTGAGGATAAAGGCTACAAGATTCCTGCATTACTATCCTCCATTGCCAACTGCCAGGTGCATTACTACAAAGCCCTGCTCATAAGAACATGAGAAAATAAGAACATAAGATATACCATACTGGGTCAGACCAAGGTCCATCAAGCCCAGTATCCTGTTTCCAACAGTGGCCAATCTAGGTCATATGTACCTAGAAGTTTCCCCAAAAGACACAGGTTCCACAATGCTTGTATTGGGTCAAGCAGTGATATCCTGAGTCCCTTTTTAATAATGGTTTATGGACCTTTCCTCCAGGAACTTGTCCAAACCTTTTTTAAACCCAGCTACACTAACAGCTTTTACTACATCCTCCGGTAACAAATTCCAGAGTTTGATTACACGTTGAGTGAAAAAATATTTTCTCTTATTTGAATAGTTTACCCTGTAGCTTCATTGCATGTCCCCTAGTCTTTCTAAATTCTGATAACGTAAACAATCAATCTACATTTACCCATTCCAATCCGTTCATTAATTTATAGACTTCTATCATATCTCCCCTCAGCCGTCTCTCTTCAGGGCTTAAAGAGTCCTAACCTTTTTAGCCTTTCTTCATAGGGGTATCCTTCCATCCCCTTTACCATTTTGGTAGCTCTTCTCTGAACCTTTTCTAATAATGCTATATGCTTTTTAAGATACGGCGACCAGAATTTCACACAATATTCAAGGTGCGGTCGCACCATGGAATGATACAGAGGCATTATAATATCCTTTGTTTTATTTTCCATTCCTTTCTTTATGATACCTAGCATTCTATTTGCTCTCTTGGCCGCCGCTGCACACTGGATGGAGGGTTTTAACATGTTATCCACAATGATGCCCAAATCTTTTTCCTAGAAGGTGGTTCCTAATGTGGAACCTTATATCGTGTAACCATAGTTTGGGTTGTTCTTCCCTAGGTGCATAACTTTGCACTTGTCCACATTAAATTTCATCTGCCATTTTGATGCCCAGTCTTCCAATTTATCAAGATCCTCTTGCAATTTTCCACAATCCTCATGGGTTTAAACAACTTTAAATAGTTTTGTGTCATCTGAAAATTTGATAACCTCATTGTTATTCCCTTTTCCAGGTCATTTATAAATATGTCATAAAGCAGCGGACCCAGCACAGATCCCTGGGGTACACCACTATTCACCTTTCTCCATTGGGAAAATTGGCCATTTAGCCCTACCCTCTGCTTTCTGTCTTTTAACCAGTTCCTGATCCGCAATAGTACACTGCCTCCTATCCCATGACTCTTTAGTTTTTCCAAAAGTCTCTCATTTAGAACCCATAGCAAACCTGCCATATGATAACAGCACTACCAGGACTCACAGAGCACCTAACCCTATTTATCAAAAGATAGCACTACAAATATTAAACCAAATTTTTTAATTTTGTATTTATGAAATTTTTACATATCAACTTCTACCATACAATGTGAAAATCACAAAAGAAAGCAGTAGACCACAGAATACATCAAGGATAAATATATAATCAACTACAGCCGACATATTAGGAAATATAGAGACCCAAGTAAAGAAAAAATATTTCACAATCAAAAAAGAAAAAACAAAGGGCACATTTTCTTAGAACAACCCCCCCAAAGGCCACTACTGCGACAGCTGTGGAAGAAGAGACAAAATATTCATTCCTTCCCTATTCGATAGACAATCAGCCAACAATTTTGGTTCAAAGAATGTAGATATTTTATCATCATGTATCCCAACACAAGCACAAGGAAATCTAAGCACTAACCTCAGCCCAAGAGACTGTGCTCTGGCCCATAGGGCCAGAAAACCTTATCTTCGTTTCTGAGTGTGCCAAGACATGTCAGGAAAAATACATTTACAAGAACCTAAAAAAAGGCTTATTAATAGCTCAAAAATACAACTTAAAGACTGCATTCTGATCGAATTCCAAAGCAAAAGTTACAATTTATTTATTTATTTATACATTTTTCTATACTGCCTCTTCCAGAGATCAGTGGCAGTTTACATAGAACAATAATACTTAATAATAGGGAACTATTATTATTTTACATAGAACAGTTGTAGAACATTTTTTAACATTTAACCCGTTAAACATCAGAACAATTAGAACTGGGGCAATAAGAGTGCCGTAAAATAGAACTATTTACATTGAATATTAAAATGTGGCTATTTACATTTGAGAATGAACGAATGTATTCAGTTAAATGCTCGAGATGGATTTATGGCTGTGCAATGTAAGAGTATGTCTAGGTAGGGTCAATGTATGGTTGCTGTTCAGTGTTAATCTGTGGTATCTGAACATTATCATGTTGAAAGTTGTGATAGTGCAGGGTGAATAGGTGAGTTTTTAGTTTCTTTCTAAATAATTGAAGGTCTTTGATTTCTCTGAGCTCGATTGGGAGGTTGTTCCACAACGTTGGTGCAAAGAATGAAAAAGCAGAATTGCTTGTCTTCCGACTTGCTTTTCGAATGGTATCCGGGACTAGTAGCATGTGTAAGTTTGCTCTTCTTCTTAATCTGTTTTCATGTGAGTTATTGATGAGCGTAGACAGGAAGGGCGGTGCTATTTTATTAAAAATCTTGAACGTGGTAACTAAGGTTTTATAGATAATTCTACAAGACACGGGTAGCCAGTGCAGGGAGTAGAGAATAGGAGATATGTGGTCAGTTATTTTCGCTTTGTAGATGATTCTTGCTGTGACATTTTGCGCTAATTGTAATGTGTGTAGATTTTTTTTAGTTGTTCCTTGAAGAATGCCATTGCAGTAATCTAGATGAGGCGTTATTAGAGTTTGGACCACTGATCTGAAGTCAGTGCTATCTATTAACGGTCGTAACTGTTGGATTGTCCTTAACTTATAGTATATGGCTTTAACAGTCTGTTTTATGTGTTGTGTAAGGCTGAGTGTCCTGTCGAGTGTGATTCCTAGATATTTAATCTCTTCCTTAACTGGTATGAGAGTCTTTCCGGTGTTGATTTCAGACGGTGGGGTAAAGTTTGTGTTTCTTGTTATAAATATTGCTTCTGTTTTCTTAAAATTAATATTCATGTTCATTGATTTCAGCCATAGTTCCACTTCTGATAGGCATTGATATATATTGTTATAGTCAGGGTTGGACACATCAAAAGGTGAGTATAACATGATATCATCTGCATAGATGTGGTAATTTATCTTGTGACGTTTAAATATCGTACAGATGGGTTGAAGGTACAGATTAAACAATACAGCTGAGAGAGCGGAACCTTGAGGGATGCCCTGTTCTTGTGGAAAAGGTGCTGATGCAACTTGATCTATTTGTACATATTGGGTTCTGTTAGAGAAGTAGGATTTAAACCAATCGAGGGTTTTATCTTTAATACCAATTTGGGCGAGTCTAGAGATGAGGGTGGCATGGTTTACGTTGTTGAATGCAGAGAAGATATCAAGGAATATGAGAATAAAGGCTTGCTTTGTGTTATCGATACCTCTGATGATAGTGTCAAATAGTGCTAATAGAAGGGTTTCCACACCGTGGTGAGGGTGGAATCCATATTGATGTTCATCTAATGGTGCAGATGAATCTATGTAGTCCTGTAATTGAATCAGTACAACCTTTTCAATAATTTTAGCAAGAAATGGAATGCTTGCAATGGGACGGTAAGAAGTTGGGTCATTGCTGTCTAGTGCTTTGTTCTTTAGCAGTGGACGTATTGCTGACCTTTTAAGGGCTTCAGTTATGTATCCCTGTTGAAGTGATTGATTCACTATGTTCAGCAAGTCTGGGGCAAGTTCCGTTTTTGTTGCCTTTATCCATGCCACTGGGCAAGGGTCTAACAGTGACGTTGTAGTATTAAGTTTGGAGATTGTCTGAAGCAATTGATTATGTGTAATAGGATGGAAGGCTTTCCATTCAAGGTGGTCGTCGTCTTGAAGAGTTAGAGAGGCTGGAGTGAAATGGCAGTTTTGCTTGAGTTTATTTGCAAAATGGTCAGCTAGAACTTGGGGGTTAATAGAGAGCTTGCGTGTATCATTAACTGGAGATTTGGCTAGAGATTTAACAATCTTGAATAGTTCCCTAGGACGGTTTATGGCTTTTGACAATACTTTGGAGTGGTATTGTTTTTTGGCAGTATTAATTGCCTCTTTATCTGCTTTGAGCAGTGAAAAATATTGTATTCTGAGTCATCAATAAGAGTCATCCTCTGGGTAATAACCTCCAGTGACAACTCAGTCAACTTGGTAGTGACTGACGTCTCTTGCCCATCCTGGAGGGAAAACGCCCCACCTGGCGGCAAATACTGGGCCCTCAGCAGTGGAGGTAATTTCTCAGGTTCCATCCCAAGAAACTCCCTAAAATGCTTCTTGGTCATCTTAACCGGTGGCACCAAAGGAGACTTAGGGAAATTCATTAGGCACAGATTATTGTGTCTTACTTGATTTTTCAATTATTCCATCCATCGGGCCACTAAAGAGCAGTCCTTCACAGCCCGCTGACTTGCCACGCTAGATTCTAAGGTATCCATTCTTCCAGTCAGAACTTCCACTGCCTTTGATATCTCCATGAACTTGACAAGAAAAAGGTTGTAGGGGGGAATTAAACCTCTGACTCACCGACCACAGAATCGGTACGTCCCCCATAGCTTCATGTAAGCAACTTTGCACCTCTCCTGTACGATAGCCTCCAGGGATCTAACCAAAGCAGCACGTCCCCCTCTAGTTGCTCTCTCTCCCAGAGGAGACGAAGTATTGACCGGAGCACCTCCTGGGTTTAGAGCCCCCGAGTTCACCCTAGGGATTCACAGAAGCTCCTATGCACAGGCTGACAAAAAGCTCCTTCACAGCTGCTCAAGGAGTTCACCCTGGGCGGGGCCGAGTGAGCTGAAATTTGAGACAAGGGCAGAATGCCGAAGGCATCAAGTGTCTTCTGCCGTGAGGTTGGAAGGGATATACCCTCCGGGAGCAGAAGCTTTCCCTTCACTTTCCTCTTCCCCATAATCTCGGGGCAATTGGATTGGGAGCACCAACAGGTACGTTTATCCCAAGGGTGTCCTCAAAGCACCATCTTGGATTTCAAACCAATACATCTCTTACTGGGAAAGGAGAACAAGTGGGTCTACTACATAGAAACTAGACAAACAAAATAGCACAGTTCTATCATATATGCAGAACAAAAAGATTGTCACCAAATACAGAACAAGGGATCCTGATTTAGAAATATGAAGACAATAATTGAACCAGGAACCTAAAAAGCGGAGCTTTGAATGCACCACAACAGTGGAAAAATTAAACTATGAAATTAATTATACTGAACAAAGCGAAAATACTTCAGCATACATTTCCCAGAGCTGACATATTCCAATTAATAAACTCAAAATAAAATACTTTTTTTTCTACCTTTTGTTGTTTGTGTATTTTATTTTTCAGTCGCAATTGCCTCAGCCTCTCTCTGTGTTCTTATCTTCTGCTAACTCTCCATTGTCTGCTGTCCATGTGTTCTTCTCTCTCCTCCTATTTTTTTCCCATTTTCTGTCTACATCTGCCTCTGATATATTTATCTTTCGCTTTTTGTTCTTTTCTCCATTTCTTTTTTTACTCATTCATCCACTCAATTTCCATCCTCAATCCCCTTTTGACTTTTCACCTAGCAACTTTCCATCTACTCTTCTAACCGCCAGCCCAGCTCTCCCATTTCCCATCTGACTCCTTTACTAGTCTCTTATTCTCCTCTGTCTTTCGCCCACTTCCCATTACCACATTTCAACCCTCTGTAATCATCTCCTCCTCTCACTCATCTCCTTGCCAGCTTCCTATGGCCTCTCTCACATAATTCCATCATGCCCACCATTTCACCCCTCTCTCTCTCACCACCCCAATTCAGCATCTCCTAATCCCCTCATCCTTCTGCTTTACCCCCCAAAGTCCAGCATCTCATGCTTTCTCTTCCATCTCCCTAGCCCTTTCCATAGACTATCAGCTTTCTATCCCCTTCTCCTTTCTCCATCCTCTCCCCCTGGAGTGGTCAGGCATCTCTCCTATCTCCCTCCCCAGCTAAGCATCTAGGTACGTATGACCTAGATTGGCCACTGTTGGAAACAGGATACTGGGCTTGATGGACCTTGGTCTGACCCAGTATGGCATATTGTATGTTCTTATCTTCTCTTCCCCTATTCCTCTACATTCCAGGCCAACATATCCCTTCTCTCTCATAACGTAAAATCCACCTCTCCCTCTCTCGAGATTATAGATATAGATATATATATACACACACACACACACCCATCCAGCATATCCCATCTCTCTTTTTCTCCCTCTCTATGTCCTCCTCCCCTGGGAAACAATATTGTGTAACACCACCCCTGGCATCGTCTTTCTTTTTCTGAGTCAGCGGCAGGAAGATCTCACAGCACCATCCCCAGGTTTATCTTTCTTCCTCTGAGTCAGCACGCAGCAGCCAGTGCTGCCTGAAGCATTCACTTCCGGTGAATGGCCCTGCGCACTGGAAGTGAATCCTACAGGCAGCATTGGCTTCTGTTGCTGACTCAGAGAAAGAAAGATGAAGCTGCACGATGTTGGAGCTGCATGCACAGTGAGTAGAGTCAGCTCCTGGGCCCATCATTTGAGTCCCCACTTACTCTCCCAATACCCAGCCTATCTTACATGTAGATTCTATCTTCTTCTTTTCTCCCACTTAATTTTTGTCTCCACCTAAGACCCAGTCCCTGCTCTCCCCCATCTCCCTGTCCCCAGTACTGCCTCCTACATCCCTTCCACACATACACCCAGTTAATTCCTTCTCCGATATTCATTAACTCTCCCTTTCCTCTTTCTCACCCCAGCATTCAATTCTTAAGCTCCCCTCTTTCAACTCTTCAATCCCACACAAAATATTTGTTACTTTCTCCATCCTCACTCCCCCAGCTTCTTTTCCCCGCCCCCAGTCCCAGTCCCAGCCCCACCCCCTTCTAGTCCTCCCACAGCATCAGCTCCCTTCTAGTTCTAGCCCCTTCCAGCCTTTGCTCCCTTCCAGTCCCATTCTTTCCAACCCCCAGCATCAGCCCATTTTCAGTTCTAGCCCCCCAGGTTCAGTCCTCCTCCAGACCCATTTCCTCCCAGTATCATCTTACTTCTAGACTCATTTCCAGTCCTAGCCCCCCACTATCAGTCCTCCTCCAGTCCCAATCCCTCCCAACATCCAATCCCAGGCTCCCCATCACCTAGCATCAGCCCATTTCCAGTTGGAGCCCCCTCCCCCATCGTATCAGTATTCCTCCAGTTCCAGTCCCTCCATCCCCCAACATCAGCCCTTTTCCAGTCCTGGCCCCCAGTATCAGCTCCCCTCCAATCCCAGTCCCTCCCAGCATTGTTTTCCTTTCAATCACAGCTTCCCCATCCCCCAACATTAGCCCATTTCCCATTCTAGCCCCAAGAAGCAGTCTTCTTCCAATGCCAGCAACTCCTTCCCCTTCCCTCACGCACAAACACACACGGCCCCACACCATGAGGGGCCCTATGCGCACCTGCCCAGCTCCAAAGGGAGCCGTCGAGGCCCAAAGTGCAGCTCCCTGACTCACTTCTGTACAGTCATGGGAGTAAACAGCCGCCAGAGCCTTTTCCTTTGTCTCCTGCAGCTGTGCTAAGTTCCAGCTGCCATCAGCATTGCTCAGATCGTAAAGGTTAAACAGGGGCACTTCCTGTCTTGTGCAAGATAAGAAGTGCCCCTTTTTAACTTCTATGATGTGATTGACGCTGTCAGCTGCTTAGCACAGCTGCGAAAGAAAAAGAAAAATGCTCCGGCAGCTGTTTACTCCCGCGGTTGTGCAGAGGTGAGTGAGCAGCCGGACTTTGGGCCTTGCCAGCTTCCTCTTAAGTCGATCAGATGCGTGTGGGCCCATCAAGGTGCAGGGCCATGTGTGGGCAACATTCACACACATGCCACTGGCCAGTCCTGCTAAGAGGCTCAGGAGGAGGCCTAGGAGTAGTGTGGAGGGGGCACAAAAAGGGGCCGTCAACAGTGGCCAATCAGGGAATCTAGGATGGGATGCCAGCCTTTTCTAGGGAATAGAGCAGTGGTTTTCAACCCAGTCCTCAGGACACACCTAGACCAGTTGGGTTTTCAGGATTTCCCATAATGAATATGCATGAAATAGATTTGCATACAATGAAGGCAGTACATGCAAATCTATCACATGCATATTCATTGTGGGAATCCTGAAACCCCGACTGGCTTACGTGTGCCCCAAGGACTGGGTTGAGAACTACTGGATTAGAGGTAAGAGAGCTCAATAGTGGATTCAGCTTAGTGAGTTCTACCACACTACTAATCCCTTTTTTGCGCTGGTTAATACAGGTAAAGAAATTATAATTAATAATTTTCTGTAAAGGTATATATTCTATAGGTGATGTTCACTTACAGTTGGCCCTTAGAATGCATATGGTACTGCTATCAGAAATAGCATAGGCAAAAATATTTGATTCTTTTTTAGATTTTTTAGACTGTTTCCCAATTTTTTCAGTTCAACTCAGATATTTGTTTTAATAAATTCTTCAAACACATCAGAATATTTTGTCATAAAGAAATTGTATGCAAATTATTGTGTAAGATAATGTGTGTTAAACTGATTTTGTGTATATTAAATTTTTTAGGGCACGCTAACTAGCCGAATGCATACCATCGAATGCACAACCTTAGTCTATCATTCCTTAATTTTATTTTTAATACATTTTCTAAGAAATATGCACTAATATTAGCAGATCTAATACTTATCACACATTTAGAGGTATATTTACTTAAGTGCAGTAAGGTTTTGCACTTATCACATGTTAAGTACAAAAATTAACACTGTGCACTGTTTGGAGAGTGGTCAGCAAATGCCCTGCAGTTAGAGCACAGGAAATTTACTTACCACAAAGTCCACATTAAGTGCATTGGCAAATAGCATAGATGCATCCACACTATCTGCCCATGAATTTAAAGCAGGTCCCAGTGTTACCCAGACCAAAAAAAAAACATGATTGCATCTAGGCACCCCAGCACCTCTGATGATAACTCCAACCCCCAATCACATATCCCCTAGATCACAGAGAGAGATCCAACATATACAATTGATCCAGAGTAGCACAGTATGGATAGTGAAGAACTATCAAAGTTTCATCATATATGTATTTATTTATTTATTTGAGAGATTTATATACCACTAATGGCATGTGCATTGTGACAGTTTACAAAAAAAAATGTTAATTTGTACATTGAGACATAAAGCATAGTTACTCACCTGTAGCAGGTGATCTCCGGGAACAGCAGGAATTTAGTCCTCACATATGGGTATCGTCAGTACCGACGGAGCCTGCACGGGAACGCTCCCCAGCGTCCAATTAGAAAGCTTTTGGGAGCATCCCACAGCGCCTGCGTGCTGCCTTCCCGAGGCCCAGGTGGCTGCTCAACAGATGTCGTCGATAGATACAGAGTGAAGATGAGCCATTGAGGCTGCCATGGCTCTCACATTGTGAGCTGTGACATGGCCCTCCAGAGAAAGGTTCTTACTCTGATAGGCGAAGGAAATACACTGAGCAATCCAGTTAGACAGTGTTCTCTTGGAGACTGGAAGTCCCAAATGAGAAGGATCAAAAGCAACAAAGAGTTAAGAGGACTTTCTATGTTGCTGTGTTCTTTGTAAGTAAAAGGCTAAAGCTCTTTTACAGTCCAAGGTATGAAGATTCCTCTCTGCATTTGTTGCATGAGGCCTTGGAAAAAACACAGGTAGGTAGATCGCTTGGTTCAGATGAAAAGGCAAGACCACCTTTGGCATAAAGTGTGGATGAGTCCTAAGGACTACCTTGTCATGATGGAACCTTGTATAAGGTGGATCAGCTACTAGCGCTTGCAACTCACTAATGCGAGGTGCTGATGTAATTGCAATGAGAAAGATAACCTTCCAAGAAAGGAATTTCAAGGAGGTAGTAGCTAAAGGTTCAAGAGGTGGCTTCATGAGCTGCCCAAGAACCAGGTTTAAGTCCCATGCCACCGGTGGTGGCCTAATGGGAGGCTTAGTTAGAAGAAGGCCTCTCATAAATCTTGCTATAAGAGGATGAGAAGAAATAGGCTGTCCATTTAGAGGCTTAAAGGAAGCTGCAATAGCACTCAAATGGACTCTTACTGAGTTAGTCTTAAGTCCTGCATTGGATAAATGAAGGAGGTACTCCAGCAATGATTCTAGAGGTATCGCGAACACCATATGGTAAACCTTTTCCACTTGAAAGCATAAGAGCGTCTTGTGGAAGGTTTCCTGGAAGCAAAAAGAATATTTTTTACTTGCTGAGGGAGATTAAGATCATGGAGATCTAGGCCTTCAGCAACCAAGCCCTGAGATGCAGAGACTGGGGATTGGGATGCCATAACATTCCGTCTTCCTGAGATAGGAGATCTGAAGCAGACCCTAACTCCAGGGAGGGAGCTTGAGAGAGATGTAGAAGCAGAGGGTACCACACTTGTTGTGGCAATGTGGAGCTATGAAAATCATATGGCCTCTGTCTCTCTGAAGCTTGAACAGGGTTTTGGGAATTAGGAGAATGGGTGGAAAGACATACAGGAAGTCTTGACCCCAATAAAGGAGGAAAGCATCCCTGGCCTGAGCCGGAATTCTGGAACAGAACCGGGGAAGTTTGGCATTCCACAGACTTGCAAAGAGGTCTATGTCCGGGGTTCCCCAAATTTGAAAAATCTTGGCCACCTGGTCTGCATGCAGCAACCACTCGTGTGGAAGCAGAACTCAACTGAGTCTGTCTGCCCAAGAGTTTTGTATGCCTGGAAGATACACTGCCAGGAGATGAATCTGATGCTCTCTGGTGAAGGCCCATAGTCACAAAGCTTCATTGCAAAGCGACAGAGAGCCTGTTCCCCCCTGCTTGTTCACATAGAACATGGCTACTTGATTGTCCGCATGAATGAGGACTGTCTTGTAGCTGAGCAGGGTATGGAACGCTCGAAGAGCAAGGAAGATTGCTCTGAGCTCCAAGAGATTGATATGTAGATGAGTCTCCTGCGGCGACCAGGTGCCTTGGGTGGAGAGATCTTGCAGATGAGCTCCCCAACCCATCGGAGAAGCATCTGTTGTTAGAGTTGCTTGGGGTAACGGTTGTTGAAAAGGGGACCCCAGCAACAGGTTTTGAGTGGACTTCCACCACTGGAGAGACAAAATAAGGCGACTTGTGTTTGCTATTTTGTCTGACAGGCATCCTGATGCCTGGGTCCATTGAGTGGATAAAGTCCACTGGGCTGCCCTCATATGGAGGCGAGCATAGGGAACCACATGCAGAGTAGATGCCATGTGGCCTAGTAGTTGTAGCATTTCTTGGGCAGTGAGATGAGACTTCAGCACTGCTTGAGAAGCTAACTGTACCATGCGAAGGCAGCGGGCCTGGGGGAGATAGGCCCTTGCCTTTCTGGTATCCAGCAAAGCCACTATGAACTCTAAAGACTGAGTGGGAGTTAGACTGGATTTTGGGATGTTTATTACCAGACCCAAATACTGAAGGATACGCATTGTGCAGGATAGAGAAGTTCTGGCCTCTGCTCTGTTGTGGCTCGAATGAGCCAGTCGTCTAAGTAGGGGAAGACGAATATCCCTAGAGTGAGGAGAAATGCTGCTACTACAGCCATGCATTTCGTGAACACCCTTGGTGCTGAGGCCAGGCCAAAAGGAAGCACCCTGTATTGGTAGTGCTTTTGTTGAAAAAGGAACCGAAGGAACCTTCTGTGAGTTGGATGGATGAGAACATGGGTGTACGCATCCTTGAGATCTAGAGAACAAAGCCAATCCTGACTCTGAAGGTATGGCAGCGGAGTTCCGAGAGAAATCATCTTGAATTTCTCTTTGACAAGGAATTTGTTCAATTCTCTAAGGTCCAAGATAGGCCTGTATCCCCCTGTTTTCTTTGGGATAAGGAAATAGGGGGAGTAAAAACCTGTACCCTGCTGATGGATGGGTACTTCTATTGCCCCTTGGGCAAGAAGCATAGTGACCTCCTGACCTAACAGGTTGATGAGAGAGGTCAGAGAATTGAACTGCCTTATTATTGTGGGAGGGGGCATGCTTGAAAAATGAAGCTTGTACCCCTCCTTTATGATGGAAAGTGTCCAATGCTCTGCTGTTATCTGCCCCCATCTGGGGGCAAAGTGACATAACCTTCCTGGAATGGTGGAAGGCTCTGGTCCCACGAGAGCCAGGAAGGCTAAGTTCTCTAGCTGAAAGTCAAAGGCCTTGTGGAGGCTGAGACTGCTGGGACAGCTGAGGCTTAGCAGTCTTTGCTTTCTTCTGTTTGGGTGGTTGCTGACCTTTTCTGACAAGCTGACCTGCAGAATGTCTCTGCTGGGCATAAGCAGGATAATATCTTTTCTTCTTAGAAAAGAATGGTTTCTTGAAAGATTTCTTTCTAGCAGGATCAGCTGTGGACTTGGATAATCTATCCAAGGTGGAGTTGTCAGCATCCAACTCATTGGCCTTTTCCTGCCAGTCTCTACCAAACAGGTTCTCTCCAGTACAAGGGATATTTCCCAATTTGTCTTGTACCCAGAGCTCCAGATCAGATGCCTGGAGCCAAGCAATTCTACGTGTACCTATGGCAATGGCAGAGGTTCTCCCTATGCATTCAAAGCAGTCAAAAGCTGCACGGTTGACAAATTTAGAAACATCTTGTGCATGTTTGACCAATGTGAGAAAATCCTGTCTTCTATCCTCAGGAAGAATAAGACTCAAAGCCTCTAAATCACCTGTGATCTCCTTCAGGAACATTGCCATGTATAGACTATAGGAACTGATCCTGGCAGAAAGCATGGAAGCTTGGAAGACACAACGTCCAATAGCATCCAGGGTTCTGCACTCACATCCTGGAGGATTAGAGGCATGCCTCTTTGCACTTTTGATCCTTCTCATAGCTGATTCCACTACAATAGAGTGGTGAGGAAGCTGAGTTTTTTGGAAACCAGGACAAGGAGGGACTCGATACAGAGTATCTAGTCTGCGAGAATGAGGAAGTGGTAAGAGGTGTCTCGCACATTCTTAACATGAGATCATGCAAAATCTCATGAATGGGCAAGGTAGCTGCCTCCTTAGGAGTTTTGGGATATTGTAAAATTTCCAACTCCTTAGCTCTGAGCTCTGGGCTCTGTTTCAGGGGCCACAGTAATGGACAGACCACGAGCCACGTCCCTGATAAAATCCTGCAAGGAAATATCCTCTGGAGGAGACATCCTGCGCTTAGGGGAGGAGGGCTCCTCTGGGAGAAGCATTACTGCATCGACAGAACTGTCATAATCCTCAGATTCTTCTGAGGACTCAAAGTACCGTCTGTCCGGATGCTCTTGAAGAGCCCGATACCCGTACCGAGCGAAGTCGGTACCGGGAGTAGTCGGTACCGGGGTATCGGTACCAGAAGGCATCGGATGACTGGGTACCGGCAATGCAGACACCGATACTGATGTCGATGCCATCAGTACCGGTACCAATACCGGCGTCGGAGTCAGTGCCGGTACCGGCCGGATTGTCTGTTGCGGTTCCGAGGGCGTCGATGCCGCAAGGAGAGCCGCCAGACTGTGCTCAATAGCCAGGACTCTCTGGTCTATCAACGCTGCCGATGCCTGGATGTCGGTACCAGTACCCCAGAGCATGGCACCAGTAGTTCTGCCAAGGCCGAGGCCTCGAGAACATCCTGGAGCCCCGATAATGCTTTGGAAGCCGAAGCCTCCCACCAGGGCAATTTTGCCAGTGCAGAATCCTCAAGGGCAACGCCAGAGGCATCTCGATGCTTAGAAGGAGATCTACCCTTTGAGGACCGGCTAGACTTATGTTTAGTTACCTGAGATCCACGGGAGGAAGACGAAGCCCTGGAAGATGTCAATGCCACCGAAGCTGCATCAGAGGGAAACAGGGTACTGAGCTTGGCAGCTCGGTTCTGTCGACCTCTCTTAGACATCATGGCACAGGCCATACATTCTGAGATGGAATGGTCAGGACCTAAACATTTCAGACACCAGTCATGGGTGTCGGTGACGGAGATGGTACCGCCACACTTGGTGCGCTTTTTAAACCCAGAGGAGGGTTTTTCCATTGTGGAAAAAATCCTGGGCCTAAGGCCCAAAAAGGCGCGTGCACCTGGAAAAAAAAACGGGAAAAGTATTAAAAAGGGTTGTTTTGTTTTTTTTTTAAGAAAAGAAAGAAAGAAGAAAAAACCGGCGGTACCGGTAAAGCGTCGAGGAAGGCAGACGCGACCACAAAAAAGAAGAACAATTTTCTGCGGTGACAGGAACACGACCTGCTGGCTCCGCGGAAAACGAAGAACTGGAGAGAGGCAGTTGGGAAAGGCGGGAAGGCAGCACGCAGGCGCTGTGGGATGCTCCCAAAAGCTTTCTAATTGGATGCTGGGGAGCGTTCCCGCGCAGGCTCCGTCAGTACCGACGATACCCATATGTGATGACTACATTCCTGCTTGTTCCTGGAGATAAACCTAATCACATCAAGATATAACATAATACAACGGAAACATCAAGGAGGGTAATTTAGTACAACAATATTGTCCAGAAGACTACTGAGATTACGAGATTACTTATACAAAAGGGAGAAGAGTAGGCAGTAGTAGGGGAGAAGAAAACTAGGTATCAAAGGCTTCAGAGACAAAATTGGTTTTCAGGCCTGCTTTAAATTTTACATAAGAAGATTTAAGTTGGAGTTTGGAGTACAAGGAATGGCGTTTGGAACATGAAAGGAATAGATCTGTACATAACTAGATGCAATATGGTTTTTTTGGGACAACCAAAAGGTGTTCAGTTGAAGAGCAGCGTGCAAGTGTAGGGCAATAAGGGATGAAGTGGGAGTGGAGATAAGCGAGTAAGCTAGAATATAATGTGAGAAAGTATCTTAAACTGAATCCAAAAAGAGACAGAAAGCCAATGTTATTCTCATAACAAGGGCGTGACACGGTCAAAGCGTTTGACAGCGCTGTTTTGCACTATTTGTAAACGTTTCAGCTGACACTGGGAAATGCCTGTAGTAGAGAGTTACAATAATCAAATTTGTTTATGACAAAGGAGTGGATAAGAATTGTAAGAACTTGACAATCAAGAATCGGCTTTCGTGCCTTATTCTTCTTAGCGAGAAGAAGCAGTTTTTCACAATGCTCTAGGATCTAGGGGACAAATGCGTGCTGATCATCAAAAATAAATCCCAGGGATCAAATGGAATTCTTGAAGGAAACCAAACAGCCAGCTAAATTGGGTTGGTAGGCGGGTAATTTTTGGTTGTGAGAAATCCAGGGCCTCAGTTTTGCTTTTGCATCATTTTATTCAGCCTGAGCCAGGCTGCTATTGAGTGTAATTTAAAATCTGTTGAAAAAATGGGTCCCAAGTCTCATGGGCTATAGTACCAGTACTGGCGAAATGGCATTGGTTGCCTGTGCTATATCGGATACAATATAAAATTTTAATGGTGACCTTCAAGGCCAAAATACAGCAGGCCCCTGTTTATTTGCAAAATTAGATTCAAGGCTATGTTCCAGGCCATAGGTTGTGGTCGCAAGACGCACATTTCTTATGTATTTTGAGTATAAAAAATGTTTGGTAAAATATCAGAAGAGGGCTTTTTGGGTTAGGGCACCCAAATTGTGGAATGCTATCCCTGAGAATCTTAGGAGACAGCTAGATTTAGCTAGTTTTAAGAAGTTAAAAACTATTTATTTAGATGTGCATTTGGTTGAAAGGCTGGTGGTAAGGGATGGACTTAAGATCTGGAACTGGAAGTAGGGGGGAGGGATTTTATGCAATTTTAATTTTAATTTAATAATTGCTGATTTTCTATTTTCGAATTATTTATTGTATACCACAGGGAACTATTGCGATCCGCTCTATATATATGTGAATGAATGGATTAATAAAGAATTTACAATTCTCCCTCCCCGAGCATCACCTGATCCTCCATCGCTTTCCGATACCCCCTAGCACTTATGATTGTATTTATTTGACAGACTGACTCCTAGAGGTAGCACCACAAGATGACCACTAGGGATCATAGCTATTGTTTTGAACCTGTGATTCAATGGGAAGGGGAGGCAAGCTGAAGGGGATATCCTGGTAAGTTTTTTGGGAGGGAGTTGGGGGTGCAGGGAGCATCACATGATGCTTTTGGGAGGAGGGTGGTTAGGGATATGTGATCAGGAGTTGTGCCTGTAATTGAGGGTGGGGGCGAGTACATGATCAGGAGTTGGGGAAATATATGATTGGGGCAACTGGGGCTATCATCAGGTGAGGATGTGATCCGTAGTTTGGCCTGTCATCAGGTAGGTATGTGATTGGGAGTTAGTTAGGGCTCTTACTGGGGGAGGGTGTAATCCTTGTGGGGGGGGGGGTGGCCATACTACCTGCTCGTGCTATCGGTAGCTGTGACCGTTAGTGGGTGGTAACGTACCACACGCTGTCAGTGCTGCCCATGCCCACACCCCACCCAGTTGCCGCCCCACAAGGCCTTAAGCCAGGGGTGTCAAACTCTAGTCCTGGAGGTCTACAGACCCATTGGGTTTTGAGGACAAATGAGCATGCATGAGATGTATCTGCATGCATTTCCCCCATTGTATGCAAATATATCCAATGAACTTAAGCAGTTACTGCGTAGTTTTTAACATTGCCATTTATAGTGCACGTTAGCTGTTAGCTTGGGTCTGCATTAACTTTTATCCTGCTTTAAAATGTGCATTAACTGCTCAGTATACTTTAGCATACATATAAACTGCTTTATCTCCCATTGCCTCAGGCACCCACTTTGATTGCAAGATTATTTATGCAGGGACTCATTGTGCCTGCATGTAAATTTTTTTGTAAAGTCCCTTGATTTAATGAGATCTATAAATGCTGAAATACTAATATCAAATGCTACTGAAATTCAAATGATACACATTTCTAACTCATTAACTGAAGGCAATGCCATATATAGAGCTCTGAACAATGAATCGATATAGAAGAGCCACTGTTTTGAAAGGAAAATAAGGCAAATTATGCACCTACTGCCTGAGAAGTTAAAACTGATGTCTACCAAAAGGAATAATTGCTCCTGCTTCTTAAAATATCATCATTAGCTCTGCTGCCTGTAGTATAGCCAAGCTAATTCAGTAATTCACTGGTGTCCGCTGTTTCAGCCGCCTTTTGTTTTTCTATAGCTGGTAACTCCCACAATGTAGAAGATAATATTGTTCAGGTTCAACCATCTCGGGTAAATCCATTGAGAAATAAAAATGTGTAGTGTAGCTGATGAATTGGTGATGTGAGTAGGAATCAGAAGATGCCAGTGCATGTAAGTAGAAGAGCCAAAACAGGTAAAAAATTATAAGATAATTCAAGAAAAATATTTGCCTGAGATGCACTTCAAAAAATGTTGGTTCCCAGTAAGGAATCCTTTAATTGAAAACATCTGAACCACTCCATAAGTCTACCATTCTATAGGGCTCAAATCAACAAAATTCCTTTTTAAACCTTTGAAAGGCAAACAGTTAAAAATCCATGAATGATTATTATCCTACAGTTGTGGACAGCATAATTGGCACCCTTGCAGTTCAACCCCTTAATGTCCAATATCTCCTAAAAAAAAAAAGTGGCCAGTGAAATGGCTTTGGACTATATATGCACACATATTTGACACATAAAATAATAAAATAAAATAAGACCAATTAAAAAAGGAAATAGTATAAAAATTGGGACATTGCCAGGACATAATTATTGTGGTTCAATATTCAATTGGTCTATTCTTGGAGTGGAAATCACTATCAAATTCACCGAGCACACTCCATGTATAACACACTCATTCAACTGTATCAAACTGTTGTATAAATCTTCATATCCATATTCCTTTGCGTTATTGCATTATTTAAGACTTGTAACAAGGGAGGTCTCAGATCCAGTGGCCAATTTTTACCAGTGCATAGAACTTCTATACACCATGCCCAGTTGCATCAACGACCATCCCTCTTACTTTTTCAACAGGTATTTGAGAACAGAATACATCTGAATAACCACTTAACTTCCTTGTACAAACACAAACTGATGCGGTCTATTCCATTCCCCAACGCCACACACCGGCGCCCTTTAAGTGTTTTGTAAGAAAAGCTTCATCGGGGGGATTTTTCACACTGTCAAACAAAGAAACATGTAACAATCATTAAAACCTGAAAAGACTATCTCAAATATTACCATTCCACTAACTAATAACATTCACCTACCATAACCATCATGCCGCTTTACTCTTCAACATCTCAACCACTCTTCACCCCGGTTGATTCAACGTCCAAAGCACGCCACACATGCTTGTTTATGGGATTCTATGCCCCTGTGAGTTGCTTTATAATGGTAAGACCACCAGACAATTTCAAAAACGTTTGCTGGAACACAAAAGCAGATTAAATTGTAAAGTGGTTGAGGCCCCATTGATACGACATTGTTTATATTTGGGGCATATCTTCACAGATCTAAAATGTTTTTGTATCAATCGAGTGGTAGCGGGCAAGGCAGGCAAGTCCAGAGAACACTCTTTAGTAGTGTGTGAACAACGATGGATTTTTTATCTTCAGAAGGTGGCTCCTCATGGTTTAAATATGCAAATTGATTGGGGGGTGTGTGTGTAAGGGTTGTGAGCGGGGGCATTCTCTGATAGGAACTCCCTGTGACGTCAGGAAGTAGAGTATTTGAAATATGACAAGGGCGGGGCTATTGTGGTGTTGCCCCGTAATGATTATTTACAAGAAGCAGAATGGCAACTATCGAATGGGAATATTTATGAAAGATTACTGGAAGATCCAACCATCCAGTTACAAAAAAATATTAAAGAGATTACTTCTATAACCCTACAGTCTAATTTAATTTCAAATAAAGAATGGTCCTTTTTGAATGTGGCATCCCAAACAGTGGCAAAATTTTATTTAATACACAAAATACATAAAAATATGGAACATCCCCCAGGGAGACCCATAGTGTCCTCTAGAGGCACTGTTCTTGAACCATTATCAATATTCATTGATTCCTTTTTACAACCGTTACTGTTGGAGATCCCATCTTATATAAAGGACACCACTCATTTTTTGAGGATTTTGGATAGCCATTCTGAATGGGCATTGGCATCCGATGTATTGTTAGTTACATTAGATGTCACTGCTCTATATACTAGCATTCCATAGTCTGCTGCGTTTGAAGTGGTTGATGTAGTTTTAAGGCAGCAGTGAGATTTGTCAAGCCATATGCTGTTGTTTCTTTTAGAGCTGACCCAATTGGCTGTATTTCAAAATTATTTTATTTTTGAAGGGATGCTGTATCATCATATCTCTGGAGTAGCTATGGGGGCTACTTTTGGCCCCTCTGTAGCCAATTTCCTCATGAGTATTTTTGAAGAAAAATGGCTGGGATCTTCTCCGTATTCATCCCATGCAAAATTATGGTGCAGATACATTGACGATGTGTTTGTGATTTGGCATGGTTCGGTTGATCTTTTGACCGATTTGTTTTACCTGGTTGAATAATTGTGATCTAAATTATCAGTTTACACATACCCATCATGTTGATGAAATGGTGTTGCTTGCTGTAGTAGTGCAGAAAAGAGTGAATGGTTGGGTTACTTCCATACATCATTAAAAAACTGATAGAAACACATTTCTTCATTATGAGAGCGCACATCCTTGATGGTCTGCCTTTCTCTTAGTTTCTAAGGTATCATAGAAATTGTTTGGATGACATGGACTTTAAAAGACAGTCGAATGTGTTAATGACTAATTTTGTTGATCGGAGGTATCCCCCGCGGAATGTTAAACGGGCTTATAGAAGGGCTCTATGTAACAGAGCGCTTCTTCTAAATTCGGGTAATAGGACGCATTTGCATGAAGAAAGTGATCAGGTGAATTTGGTCATGAAATATTCCCCCTTGAGCTCTCGGATTCAGCGAATTGTTAATAAACACATGAGTGTATTACATATGGTTCCAGGTCTGGAAGGGAAAACCGTTAGGTGTGTATGGCAACGCCATCAGAATTTACATGAGAAATTAAGCCCTTCGGTGTTACATTCATTACCAACAGTTGTTGGGGTTAAAGGGGGACACAGTTGCTATGGAGCATGTTTGATTTGTTCGGTATCGTGTGATATTGTTCATTTTGAATACCATGGCAAAGATGTCAAATTAAGGAAGCAAACATCCTGTGGATCCTCCTATGTTGTTTATGGGATTCTATGCCCCTGTGAGTTGCTTTATATTGGTAAGACCACCAGACAATTTCGAAAATGTGTGCTGGAACACAAAAGCAGATTAAATTGTAAAATGGTTGAGACCCCATTGATACAGCATTGTTTAGATTTGGGGCATATCTTCACAGATCTAAAATGTTTTTGTATCGATCAAGTGATAGCGGGCAGGGCAGGCAAGTCCAGAGAACACTCTTTAGTAGTGTGTGAACAACGATGGATTTTTTATCTTCAGACGGTGGCTCCTCATGGTTTAAATATGAAATTGATTGGGGGGGGGGGGTTGTGAGTGGGGGCATCCCCTGATGGGGACTCCCTGTGACGTCATGAAGTTGAATATTTGAAATAAGAGCTTGGTTTGTTAGTCCGCATGTGTGGTGTGCTTTGGACGTTGAATCAACCGGGGTGAAGAGTGGTTGAGATGTTGAAGAGTAAAGCGGCATGATGGTTATGGTAGGTGAATATTATTAGTTAGTGGCATGGTAATATTTGGGATAGTCTTTTCAGGTTTTAATGATTGTTACATGTTTCTTTGTTTGACAGTGTGAAAAATCCCCCCGATGAAGCTTTTCTTGTGACACGCTTAAAGGGCACTGGTGTGTGGCGTTGGGGAATAGAATAGACCGTATCAGTTTGTGTTTCTACAAGGAAGTTAAGTGGTTATTCAGATGTGTTCTGTTCTAAAATACCTATTGAAAAAGTAAGAGGGATGGTCGTTGATACAACTGGGCATGGTGTATAGAAGTTCTATGCACTGGTAAAAATTGTCCACCAGTTCTGAGACCTCCCTTGTTACAAGTCTTAAATAATGCAATAACGCAAAGGAATATGGTTATGAAGATTTATACTACAGTTTGATACAGTTGAATGAGTGTGTTATACATGGAGTGTGTTCGTTGAATTTGATAAGGAGGAGGAGGAGTGGCCTAGTGGTTAGGACAAGGTACTTCAGGCCGGAGGGCCGGGGGTTCAAGTCCCACCTGGGGACAGCAATCTCAGGCCGGAGGGACTGGGATTTCTAGTCCTATAGGCACTCCTTGTGGTCTTGGGCAAGCCACTTAACCCTCCATTGCCCATGTTCCCTGTAAGTATTAGCGTATGTGTGTCATATCCCCTCGTGTTAAATGTATCTCCCAATTGACCGCTTTGACCCGGTGAAAAGCGGGATATAAATACAGCTAAATAAATAAATAAATAAAATAAGGACATAATTATTGGCACCCTTATAAAATCAAATCAGTTTGAACAGAAGAATCACAAGTGCAAAAAGTAAAATTACTTTGCAGAAAAATTAGACACACCTGTAATCAATTGTCAGTACTCACATGATTTGAATCAACCAATGAAAGATGGCTCTGTTTAAAATGGCCACATTCACTCCCCGTTCCATTTTCACAATGATGAAGACAAAAGAGAACTGCCTGAAACCATCAGAAAGCCCATTATCACCAAACATCAAAAGGGTATAAGGCCATCTCCAAAGACTTTGGGATTCCTGGGTGTACAGTTCACAATGTTATTAAGAGGTTTTCTGCTCATGGAACTGTCAAGAACCTCCCAGGACTTGATGGGAAGAGGAAAATTAATCCAAGAAGTCTTCAAAGGTTAGTATGAACTGTTGGAAAAACATCCCCCACAACATCCAAAGAGCTTAAGGTTGACTCGGAGCAATCTGGAGTGGTGGTTTCAGCCTGCACCACATGCCGCACACCAAACAAAGGAGGACTTCATGGGTGAAGGCCAAGGAGGACCCCACTGCTCAAGACATACATTAAATAGCATGCCTGATCTTTGCCCAAACCCACCTTGAGAAACCACAGTCTTTTTGAGAAAATGTTCTGTGGACCTATGAAACCAAACATGAGCTCTTTGGCAATGCAGATCAGTGATACATTTATACTGTTGGTGAAGAAATGATGCTTATAAGGAAATAAACACCCTTCCTGCAGTTAAATATAGTGGAGGTTCCATAATGTTGTGGGGCTGTTTTGCTGTCTCAGGAACTGGAGGCCTGGAACATATTATAGGAATCATGATGTCAGAGGACTACCAAGGTATTTTAGAGCAAAATGTGCTAACTAGTGTCAGAAAACTAGGTCTGGATTGAAGGTCATGGGTCCTCCAGCAAGGCAATGACCCAAAACATACATCCAAAAGTATAAAAGAATGGTTAAAAAGGAACAAATGGACTGTTTTAAACTGGCCAGCAATGAATCCTGATCTCAATCCAATCAAAAACCTTTGGAAAGAGCTGAAATCTGCCATTGGTAAAAAGAATCCTGAAAACAAACATTCATGAGCTGGAACAAATCACAGTTGAAGAGTGGGAGAAGCCAACAGCAGACAGATGTACAAAGCTTATAGATGGCTACAAGAAATGTTTGGAAGCTGTTATCACTGCCAAGGTTTATGCAACCAAATATTAGTGAAGAGTGCTATTAATCCTTTCCAGGTCATATTTTGTTCTTTTCTCAGTAAACACTACGTCTATGTTGCAGACATCTTTATTTTGTTTTATACCTTTTAACATACTATTAAAACATTATGATGTCATACAGTTATTTCAAGAGCATTCTTGTTTGTAGTCTCTACTCTCTCAAATGCTCTCCCAGACAACCTAAGACTAATAAAAGATCTACAGACTTTTAGAAAAGAGCTTAAAACGTTCCTCTTTATTCTACACTTCAACCTCAATACCTCTATTACTCCCCCTCGAACACCATGATCCCCCTACTTCTCTCCACTATATACTGGAGAAATATAAATACAATAAATACATACCCCCCAGAACCTCTTTCTCACTTGATATAGCTTAATTAGGTAATTACTCCTCTCCCCACTCTAAACCTTTCTCTTTATGAAACTACATTTAATATATTTCTCCCTTATCCTATTTCCTTCCCCACCCTACACTGTAAATAGCTCTGCCTCAGCATCCGCTATTCTGCTGTATATGTGAACAACTGATTTGTAAATAGTACCTTGTAATATAGTTTTATATGTTCTATGTTCTTTATAAACAAGTTCTGTTCATTGTAAACCATACCTTATCAATGGAAGGGGCGGTATGTAAAAACGTTTAAATAAATAAAAATAAAATTTCTCAAGATATTGTACACAACATACATAAAATGCAATGGTGCCAATAATGTTGACCGCAACTGTAGAAAACAGATATTCTCATGACATGAATATTGGCCATAACCTTGAAAAGAAATTTTCCCCATATAGGATGAAGAGCCACAATATACATTTCATTAGTGCCTTCCACTCTATTCACAAATCATTTGTCTCCAGTAGCCCTCAGATCCAAATATGTTTACTTTTACTGCAGGATGGCACAAGTCCATGAATAAGCTGAATCAAACAACCCATGTAGTTGAGGTCTGAATTATTGGGAGTAAATGGTGAGTTTACAGAGGTCAAGCTATGAAGGTCAAGGTTAGGACTACTAGAAAGTAGAATAGAAGTTCGGAATCATAGTGACTGATAGCTCAGGGAACTAAGCCTTTGTGCTGAAGTCGCCAGTTCAAACCCACCTGCTTGCATATAGGGTTAGGGCAAATGAAGTAAAGAAGTTTTTCTTTTTGAATAAAATTGGTGCTGCTGTTAAAGATGAAAGATCTGTTCCCTGTTATACAATGGTTAGTAGGGGAGTGTGCAACTGAGAAGGGTCGGTGAACTGTGAGGCACTTGTACAATCTTTTAGGATCAAAGCAATAGATCTGCAAGCCTCATTGTTAGAACCATGGAGGGCAAACATGATCTGCAGGATTTGCAGGGTGCCCCAGAGACTGTGTCAGGAAAATTTTAGGATAGTATTGGTTCTTGAAATGAAATGCACTATGTTGGATCTAAAGGCAGTGTCTTGAAAAACCCTTCATTGGATCCAACCATATTAGCAAATCAGTCTATTTTTTTCTTGCTTTTTTTGGAGATCTTGGAGAAGACCATACTGAGAAAGCTATTACTACTACTGCTACTACTAATCATTTATATAGTACTCTAAGGCAAATGCAGTGCTGTACAGACACACGTAAACTAGATGATTTTGAGGATGAACATTCTTTGTTAGATCTGTTTAAGTGTGGGTTCCACAAAGGTTATAGTATAGAGATCTTTCTGGTGTCTCTTTTGGGTGTGATTAGATATGAAATAGAGTGGGGGGTGGAGCACTAGTAATGACTTCCTCAATATATCATCAGCATTTAATTTGCTTAGCCACTCAGTTTTATTAGAACTGCGACCTGGCTTTTGCAATAGTTCTAGTCTTTTCTTTCAGAGTATACAGCAATACAGATGAGGGGAAAAAGGAATCTAGATGTCAACTAGTGGAATCCAGAGTCCCACAGGGGACAGCATTGTCCCTATTGTTATTTAATTTGTATCTTAGACCATTATGTCAGATGCTGAAAGATTTGTGATTTAGTACAAGCCACATGCATAAGATATTTGGCTATGGTTTCTCCGCCAATACTATTGAGAGGCTTCAGAGAGATTAATTATGGCCTTTAAGATGGTTAATGCATGATTAACCACTCATGCATTGACTTTCTGAATGTGAAAAATAGAAGTCATGGGGGGTAAGAAGTCCTTTGGGATTTATGGCAGCCTTGCAATTGAGTGTCGTGCATTGCTCATTGTCAGAGATGAAATACTTGTAAGTAATGTTAAATCCTAAGCTATCATCACAACAGCAGATGAAGAATGCAGTTTATATGGCATTCTTCAAATTCAGAATTATGTGTCAGATTCATTGTCTGTTCTCACAGTCTGATTTTCATGTGGTAGTTAAAGCTCTTTCACTGACAGGCATGGACTACTGCAATGCTATTTAGGAAAGCCACAGATCCATGTGCAGGCTATGTAGTTCTTGCAGAATGCAGTGACATGACCCATTAAGGGTGGCTTGATAAGAGATCACATTTCTCTTTACTGGAAAGCTGATAATAAAATATTGATATAATTCAAAATACTGTATTTGATTTATCAGTTCTTGTATGTAGAGGACCCTGGATTTCTTGAGAATGCTTTGGAATGAATATATCCCTTCATGGTCACTGACAAGACTTTGACTTTCATACTTTGGACACATCATGTGAAGAGAGATCATTAGAGAAAGACATTATGCTTGGCAAGGTTGAAGGTCAACACAAAAGAGGAAGGTCAGCAATGAGATAGACTGATACAATAACAACAGCTATTGATGTCACACTATCAACAATGAGCTGTCTGACTGAAGACCGAACAAAGTTTAGGACAACTATTCAGAGGGTCGCCATGAGTCAACACCGACTCAACGGCACTTAACAACAACAACTGCAGCATGGGACTGACTACTTTTGAGATTTGTCAAGTACTTGTGGCCTGGATTGGCCACTATTGGAAACAGAATGCTGGGTCTGATGGACCTTTGGTTTTACCCAGTATGGCAGTTCTTACATTATTATCTGCAAGCAGGCATTTGCTTGTACTACCACCTTAATTCCTAAGCTAGGTTGGCCAAGACAGGGCTTGGGCATTCTCTGTGGCAGACAAGGAGTTCTGCAACAGTTTATTATAGGATTTAAGAGAAGTGGACTTTCTCTCATTATGGGATACATATGCTTGTGTTTACCTTTAGAAATGCCACAGTGCCAGTGGTTTGTAAGGCAGCACAGCCATAGGAGCTAAGAAAAATGTTCCCATGGCAATAGCACAGAAAGTGACTATGCTGGGGAGAGGAGACAGGCTTGGACACTGACTGATATGTGGGGGGGTGAGGACTGGAAGGAAGATGACACTGAGGATGTTATTGGGAGTGGAAGGGGGCTAGACAGTGGGGTGGGAGGGACTGGGACTGGAAGGGAGATGACATTGGAGGGCTTGGAATACAAAGAGCTGACACTAGGAAAGGTATTTGGGGCAAGGGGAGAAAATTAGAGATTTGAGGTGGCAAGAACAGGGACTTGGGAAGGGATTCAGAGGGATGGATGAGAGCTGAGAGTGGGACCATGAGGGTCAGCAGTACAGAGCTCAGTCTGTAAGGAATTTGGGGAAAAGCAAGGGAAGAATGAAGATTCAAGGGCTTGGGAGGGGGGTCAGAGGGCTAGGGGAGAGCACAGAAAGGATAGGATCATGAAGGACAGCAGGACTCGGGTAATACGGAATGTGGGGGAAAGAAAGGGAATAATTAAGATCAGGGACTGGGAGGGGGAGGGGAATGCAAAGGAAGAACTTGATAATTGTAGAAGAAATTGTACACTCATATTGGGTGAAAGAGTGGGCATGTGGGCAGAGCAGGAGGCAGAGCAAGGAACCAGAGATGGGTGATAATGGGAACTCAAGAGACTGAGTAGGAATCTGGAGAGGACAGCACCTAGTAATTGATAGATATAGGGAGGGTGTGGGGTGGAGATAAGAAACTAGGGAAGAAAGGCTGAGGGAGCTGAGACCTGATGTGAATGATCTGGAGGATTAGAGAGAGAGGGTGATACTGTATAAAAAGGGATGGCTCTCTGAAGGGGGGTAAAAATGTGACACTGGAGATGTGAAAGAAGGTAATAGGAGGGTGAGTAGGGATGGGTGAAGTTGAGCTGGGCTCCAGGGACGGAATGAATAAAAGGGGAAGGGCTAGGGCTGCTGAAGGGAGAAGATGCAGAGGATGGCAGATGAAAGTTGGGGGTGAGAATAGAGAGTAGAAATGGGGAACTAAGGAGTGCATGAAAGATAGAAAGGGTATAAGAAGCAAAGGAGAGAGACAGTGAAGGCAATGGGAGAGCTAGAGAGAGGTAAGGGTGTGAGATGGAAAGCTGGTCGATAAGTGAGAGGTAAAAAGTGTGATATTAAGGAATGGAGGGTGAACAAAGGAGTAAGGGATAAAATCTAGATATGAGTGAACAGAGAGGCAAAGGAGAGAGAAATTTAAAAAAAGATAAAAAGGAAAGATCAACATCAAAGACATCTAGAGAAGGAAAAGAAGACAGGAGGAGAGAGAAGAAATGGAAAAGAGTCGCTGAGGGGACAGACACAAGGAATGTGGAAAACAGAATGGAACTGGTTCATTTGGAAAAATAAAGTGGACAAACAACAAAGGTAGATAAAATCATTTTAATTTATATTTAGTGTTCGGAACATGTCAGTTTAGTATTCATGTGCTGTCTTTATATGCATCTCTTTCTATTTTTCTGCAGCACCTGGTGTATTGAGGTTTCCGTTTAACTTTTGTCAACATATTTCTATTTTTTAGTTAGTGGTCCTTTTTTCTGTATTTGGTAAGGGTCTATCTATATTCTCAATGTGTTACTGAGACCAGGTATTCTCTTCACAATGAGTTTCTGTATAAGGCTGTGGCTTGTTCAGTTTTCCTGGTAGGTGTGTGGTGTTTCTAGGGCTCACAGTAATATTTATTGTGTTGACTTTTTCTAGGTAGGCTCCTTGTGGGAGTTTTGAAAATTAGTACTGATATAGAATGACAGATTTGCTCTATAGGTCCTCTGCTGTGGTTCTCACTTTTTCTTTTTGTTTTCTATGTAGACTCAATAGTAGGGTGCTGGTGGAAATAATGGAATATGGATAGTCCAACATCTGCAGTTTTGTGTTCTTGATGCTGATGGATTGGTCTTAAATTTCAAATATTTTGTTGGCTCAGATTCAAAGAAATCTCAAACTTTAAGGGAAAATATATGTTTAAATTTTTCTTGTGGCCTAATAGCTTCACTGTTGCTGATTTCTGGACTTTTCCAGCTCTGCCACAGTCTAATCCAGCCTAAGCACCATGATTTAAATTCATAGCTACCAGGACCTTTTCCTGATTTTATAGTTTTCCTCTTTATTATTAAAGTAGTCATAGCACCGACCATAAAAGTCTGGTTGTTATTGTTATGCAAATATTTACGCAAATGAGATCCTGTGGATATGCAAATACCGTATTTTCACACATATAATGCGCACCCGCATATAACACGCACCCGCATATAAAGCGAAATTTTCTGCCTGTCCCGCGTTGATTTTCTCACATAATGCGCACTCGTGTATAACGCGCATGTGTCGATTGCACTGAGGTGTATAAAAACTTTGCGATCTCTTCTATTATAATCCAGTCATCATGCCAGGAATTAAGCGCAAGTCTTATACTGCGGACTTCAAGCTGAAAGTTGTGGCAAGAGCAGAAGAAACAAGTAACAGAGCAGCAGCAAGAGAATTTGATGTTGGTGAGTCATCTGTTCGCGACTGGAGAAAGGAGAGAACGGCGCTAGAGGAGATGAACCCGCGAAAACATGCGTGTCGAGGTCCAAAAGAAAAGTGGCCAGAGCTAGAGAGTGACTTAAACAAGTGGATTCTGTCTAGAAGGGAGCAAAATCAAGCTGTCTCAACTATCGCAATTAAATTCAAAGCAAAACTGCTGGCCAATGAAAGAGGAATTTCAAGTTTCCACACTAGTTTCAACTGGATTTGCAAATTTATGAAGAGGAATGGTCTTTCCATGCGAATAAGAACAACTGTAGGCCAGAGGATTCCGGATGACTGGGGACAAAAGATGGCGGATTTCAGCACATTTGTCAGCAAAGAAATTTCTGAGTTCGGCATTTCGGCAACGGATGTTATTAACATGGATGAGGTTCCTGTGTCTTTTGACATTCCACCAACCAGGACTGTAGCTGCTTCGGGTTCAAAAACTGTCACAACAACAACAACTGGACACGAGAGGGCTTGCTTCACTGTAGTCCTGGGTTGCACAGCTAATGGGCATAAATTGAAGCCGATGGTTATTTTCAAGCGAGTAACCATGCCCCGCGAAAAATTTCCACAAGATATTGTTGTCTACTGTAACAAAAAGGGGTGGGTGGACTGAGGTCATGAAAATATGGATTGATAAATGTTATCGGGCCAGGCCTGGAGGTTTCTTTTCTAAAAGGTCTTTGTTGATCTTCGATTCCATGGTTGCCCATAAAGAAACAAATGTGCAAAATTATATTAATTCGGCAGGTGCCCATATCGCAGTGATACCGGGTGGTCTTACTTGCAAACTGCAGCCGCTAGATATAGCTGTTAATCACCCCTTCAAAACGTTCATCAGACGAGAGTGGGATAATTGGATGCAGCATGGAATCCATGAATTCACTCCATCGGGACGATTAAAGAGGGCTACATTAATGGAAATCTGCAATTGGTTGTGTTCTGCTTGGGACAAAATATCCCCTGAAACCATCAGAAATGGATTCCGAAAAGCAGGGATTGTTTATAAGAACGAGGATGGGGTGCGCAGTGATGACGAAGATGACGATGAAAACGTCGAAAGTAGTGACGATGAAAGTGCATATGTTATGGAAGAGCGTCTTCAGACGGTTTTTAATTATTTCAATGATGATGTTGATGAGGGGAGTGATTTCGAAGGTTTTATGGAATCGGATGATGAAAAGTAATTAAATATATTTTTGTACCAAGATATTCTTGTGGTGCCTCTTTTTTGGGATCAGCTACTTGCAATAAAGTTTTGGTATAGTGCGCCCTCGAAAATACCGTGCGGGAGGGTTGCGCAGTAAGTAAAAAAGTGTATAACGCGCGCGGTATATGCGCGAAAATACGGTACTCCAAATGAGGCCCCACAATGAGTCTCCACACATGGTTTGGTTCTCTCCTCCACTGTTTCTTCATCTCTTTTCTCCACTATGTCTTCTGAGTCTGTTGATGAGGCAGTAGCGACCTATAATGCTGCACTCTCCTCTGCTCTGGATGCTCTCGCTCCGCCTATGCCATGTCTTGTGAGGCGTACTGCACCCCATCCCTGGCTTTCATCTACTACCCGCTATCTACATTCCTGTGCCTGTTCAGCTGAGCGTGCTTGGCTCAAATCCCGTTCCCTTGCGGACTTTCTACACTTCAAATTCATGTTTGTCTCTTTCCAGTCGGCCATTGCACTTGCCAAACAAGCCTATTATGTCCATCTGACTAACTTTTTTGCCTCTGACCCTCACCATCTCTTTACTACTCTCAGCTCTCTCCTCAAGGTGTCTCCACCTCCGCCCCTCCCTCTCTTTCTGACCAAACCCTGACTATTTACATGACAAAATCCACAATATCACCCTCCAATTCCCCACAAAGTCAGCTACTTCCCCTCCTTCCCCCTCCCCCTCTTCATTCCCAACTTTCCCCCTCTACCTCTGCTACCCTCTCTTCCTTTTCTGTGATCTCTGAAGAGGAAACTGCATACCTTCTTTCTTCCTCCAAACTCACTACCTGCTCCTCTGATCCTATCCCCACCCATCTCCTAAGCCCCGTCTCCTCTACTGCTGTCCCTTCCATCTCTCATATTCTCAACCTATCCCTCTCTACTGCAATGGTCCCTGCAGCCTTCAAGCATGCTGTAGTTACACCTCTCCTCAAGAAACCCTCACTTGATCCTACCTGTCCTTCTAATTATCGACCCATCTCCCTCCTCCCCTTTGTTTCTAAGCTACTTGAACATGCGGTTCACCATGCCACTACCTTGACTTCCTCTCCTCTCATGCCCTCCTGGATCCTTTACAATCTGGCTTTCATCCTTTACACTTCATTGAAATGGCTCTTGCTAAAGTCTCTAGTGATTTGTTCCTGGCAAAATCCAAGGGCCTTTACTCTGTCCTCATCCTTCTTGACCTCTCTGCTGCTTTTGACACTGTTGACCACAACCTTCTCCTTGATACCCTGTTCTCGCTTGGTTTTAAGGACTCTGTACTATTCTGGTTCTCCTCTTAATTCTCTCATTGCTCTTTCAGTGTTTGTTCTGGTGGATCCTCCTCTGCTGCTATACCCCAAGGATCTGTCTTGGGTCCAGTCCTTTTCTCTCTCTATACCCAGTCTCTTGGTGCACTCATCTCTTCCCATTGCTTTCAAGTACCATCTTTATGCTGACGACTCCCAGATCTACCTCTCTCTGAAATCTCTCCGGCAATCCAGACCTAGATCTCTGCCTGCCTTTCTGACATTGCTGCTTGGATGTCTCACTGCCACTTAAAACTGAACATGGCCAAAACTGAGCTTCTTATTTTTCCCCCTAGAAGCTCCTTTCCTCTTCCTCCATTCTCAGTCTCTCCTCCCTGTTTCCTCGGCTCACAACCTTGGGGTTCTCTTTGACTCCTCTATCTTCTTCTCCACACACATACATCTGATAGCTAAGACCTGCCATTTCTTTCTCTATAACATCAACAAAATCCACCCATTCCTTTCTGAACACACTACTAAGACACTTATCCACTCCTTAATCACCTCCCGTCTTGACTACTGTAACCTACTCCTTGCTGTTCTCCCTTTGAATCATTTCTCTCCCCTTCAATCTGTCCAACACTCTGCTGTGAGGCTAATCTTTCGCCAGCCTCATCATGCCCATATTAGCCCTCTTCTCAAGTCACTTCATTGGCTCCCTACCAATTTCCACATCTGTTTTAAACTTCTCCTGCTGACCTATAAGTGCATTCATTCTGCAGTTCCTCACTATCTTTCTTCTCTTATCTCTCACTATAGCCCCCTTGGGAACTCCGCTCTTCTGGCAAATTGCTTCTGTCTGTGCCCTTCTCTTCTATTGCTAGCTTCAGACTTTGTTCCTTTCGCCTTGCTGCACCTTATGCCTAGAACAAACTACCTGAGTCTGTTCGCCGGGCGCCTTCTCTGACCCTTTTCAAATCCAGGCTCAAAACCCTTCGCTGCTGCTTTCGGATCTTGACTCACCTTATCTCCTTGTGTTTCCTTACCATTCCCCCTAGATGTATCCCTGTCTACACCTTCTGTGTTGTCTGTCTTGACTAGATTATAAACTCTGATGAGCAGGGACTGTCTCTTACATGTCTGTGCAGCGCTGCATACATCTTGTAGGGCTATACAAATTCTCAGTAGTAGTAGTAGTTCAGAGCAGAAGCATTTGCACACTATTAGTGCAATTTCTGAGAGTCTATTTTATGAAGACATATAGGCGTCTATGTGATCTTTATATTTTAGAGGACATACGTGCATGAATGGGCACTTATTTGAGTAAATTAGCGAGCTCATGCTGTATCCCATACTGTAAGCATGCACGTAAATGCGATGGTGTGTACTTACACTGTGGGTCTGAACAGGGGCAAAGTTTGGGCGGAGCATGGGCAGGGCACAAAATTACACAGATCAATTATAAGATATTGTAATTTACACACTGGCTGAAAGTGAAGATATAATATAATAATATAACCCTAATTATCCTAACTTAAGATAGCATTAAATGTAATCTCCAAGCTGTTGTCCTTCTTTCAATGGATACTATTCTGTTTCAATGTAAATCGCATTGACTAAAGGATAAAGCGGTATAAAAAAACTGTTAAATAAATAAATAAGACCATCTGAAACATTTACTTCTCAAGATCAAGGAACATAGTCTTAAAATGGGCCTGCATCTTGACATTAAGACAACAAAGATCCTGACAACTGGCAAAATCTATAAGTTCTTCATTGATGGAGAAGAAATTGAAATAGTTGAAAACTTTAACCTACTTGGATCAACAATTAATAAAGAAAGGACAAACAATCAAGAAATCCAAGGATGCATTGCTCTTAGCAGAATGGCTATGAAGGACCTAGACAAGATTCTCAAGAGCAGAGATGTCTCTCTCCATACAACGATTCAACTTGTCCAGGCCATGGTATTTTCAATAACATCACATGGATGCAAAAGTTGGATAGTGAAAATGATAGACAGGAAGAAAACTGATGCCTCTGAATTATGGTGCTGGTGACGAATACTGTGTATATCATGGGCTGCCTAAGACCAAACCAGTCTGTACTAGAGGAGATCAAATCTAAGCTTTCCTTAGAAGCTCAGATGACAAGACTTCAACTTTCATACTTTGGATACATCATGCAAAGAGAGAGATAGTTAGAGAAAGACATAATGCTTGGCAAGGTAGAAGGTCAACGCAAAAAGAGGAAGGCCGGCAATGAGATGGATTGAAACAATAACAGCAGCTATGGGTGCCATTCTATCAACAATGAGCCGCCTGACTGACGACTGAACACAGTTTAGGTCAACAAATCAGGGGGTCGTCACGTAACAACAACAACAACAATTTACAGACATTCTTTAGAATTCTGGGAGTGAGCAATTAGAGCTGGTGTAGGTGATAGCACCTTAAATTAACATGCATTTTTGACTGCATACTCTAGGCATACTGTAAGATAGGCACCTCCTTATGAAATTAGCCTCTGCCTGCATATTAACACATGCATTACTATAAACATGTTTTATTAAACAGGCCCTCTATGAATGAAAGTAATCTCAGTTTGCAAACTTTTAATAACAGAGCTCTGTTTTGGTGCTTTTTTATAGCAAAGGTCAAGATTATGAAAATGTATGAATAAATACAGCTGCCTATTGGGATAGAAAGACACTGGAAAACTGGGATGTACTATAGACTTGTTAAATAATCCTCTATAATGCGTCAGTGTGTCAGGAATGACTGCTGATGTGTGCTAGGACCCAATGGGGCATATTTACTAAACTGTGCTAAACATAAACACTTGCTTTAGTGCACAGTGTCTGCACCATGCTAAAAGAGCAAGGCCTACGCTAAAAATCACACACTAACTGGGTAGTGCACAGCTGAGTGGGACTGAGCAGGTTAGGGACAGAAAATGGAGTGGAGGTGTAGCCTAATAGTTAGAACACTGGCTTGGGTAGCAAGAGACCAGGGTTCAGTTCCTACTAGCACTCCTTGTAGCCTTGGGCAAGTCACTTAGCTCTCCATTGCCTCAAAAAATACAAGTTATCAATGTCCCTGTTTAATGTATATTTCCAAGTTTGAATGGCATGATAAAGCAGTATAAAAAAACCTGTTAAATAAATAAAAATGGGCATTGATGGCACATCACAGTTAGCATTAGTATTTTAGGTGCGCACTAACCGCAGATGTTGCTGTTAGCACAAGTGCATTTTACGCCATCCAAATGGGCAGTGTTAAGTGCATCCATGCAATGGTTAGTGTGGTGTTGTGCATTTGCAATGCACCAATGGTAGGGTGATGGACACACATGCTCCCTGAAGTTGACCCAAACACGTGCCACCAGCACTCTCTTTAGTAAGCATGCCACAGTATTCCTTGCACTTGATTTACCAAGACCTTATATATAGGAAAATGTTAAGAGAACACATTCTATGAGTCAGACCCCTCATACACAACTACATATCTCAGCCAGAAAATTGCCATCAATAATGTAGGGAACAAAAGAAGTTACAGATCATTCTAGACCAAAACAGAGCACTGAAATGTGTGAGATTTCAAGAAAATTTAGGAGTTCCATGTTGACTGCTACCCTAAGTGAAAAGGGAATATATATATTTTTGGGTGTCTTCCCTCTTTACCAACAGACTGTTGCTATGATGGCATTCCAAGAAACGGGAACCACAACATATCATGAATTAGGAATTCTGCTGACAGTAAAACATAACAGCATGATTCAAGCCCCTTTCTAATTACTGTCCTCACATATAAAGCCCCATTGTGTATAGTGGCTGAACATGGGAAACTGGGCATCCAGATTTGAATGTTCACATTTCCACAATATTTTACAAAAAGGCTTTGTTCAACGCTGAGCCTTTAGTAAAACACGTTTAAGAACTAAGGCAAATATGTGTGTATTTGCTGGCATGAACATCGGGAGGAATGATTTTGCAAAACGTCCCTGTAGAATAAAAGAGCGCCATTATTTAGAAGCTTCCATGTAGAAGCGCCAGCACTTATGAGTGGACATGGAGTGTTCACAACCTCCACATGCAAATGTTGCATTTATAGGTATGGAGGATAATTTTATAACCGAGCACCGAGTAAAGGCAGCCTGAATGTGCCTATTTTATGTAGGTGCCTATTTGTCTTTATAAAATACCAGCATTAAGTCCTGCAGCAATAGTACCTACATTGAGGTACAAATATCACACGTGCTTGACAGCAAGTATAAATATCCACATGTAGATGATTAAAGTCCACATGTATGTCCCAGCTCCACCCACACTGCACCCAAACCATGCCCCCAGCAATACCTACTGTGAAGGTACATGCCTGCATGCCATGGCACATACTTTTAAAACTATCCTAATTTTATAAAAGCCATTTTAGGTGCATATATTGCCACATATACTCTTAATTGACTTTATACAATTACCCTCAATCAAGTTGATTAACAAATATATATGTATAAGCGCCACCAATACACAAGGGAAGGTGCCAAAGATGTTTTTGTTAAAGGCAACAGTAATACACAGAGGACCAAGGGCATTAATTCCCTCAATCTAAGCCCTGGCCAAAACAAGCGCTTTCATAAAACTTGCACTCACTTCAGAACAGAGTCAAAAGCTAACTGGGAAATTAACTGAAAAATATGCAATTTCTTATTGTGACATGGAAAATATGGGCCCAACATTCAGCAGAGGTGCCTAGCCATCCCCGCTGAACAGTAAACTCGGATATTCAATGCCGGGGCCATAGCCGGCCACCGGTATTTAACATCTGGGTCTGCCACAGAAACCACAAGTTAACTGGACAGCAGCGATATTCAGCTGCTGCCCAGTTAGCTTCAGTTGGAACTCACACCATGAGGGAACCCCCTCTCGTTGTGTGCTGTTCCGTTTTTATCTTAATTTAAATAAGGACACAGCCTTAACAAGGATTAGAGAGATATGAACCCTCCAATACCAACCAAAAGGAAATATTGTTCATGTAAAGGTCAAAACCTAATAAAGGTCACTTATCTTGAACGTGAGCTCCTCTGTAACAGTATAACAGATGTCCAACCTGTCAGTGTTCCCAACAGACAGATGATGAAACCCCCACTGAAGTCCGCTCCAGGGCTGTTGAACACTGCCCCAGAGGCATTCTTCCAATAGTCCGGGTAAGTTAGACATAAAGCCCAAAATCTCCAGCAGGAGGAGAGCAAGCACTCCCCTCAACGTTCATCACAAGGAAGGCAAGATGATGGGGAAACACGCTGCATAGGTTCCCGCAGAGGAGTACACTCACAATGATTCCAGATGACGCCAATATCTCCACTTCAAAGAAGCTTATTCCAAACGGCTCCACCTGATGTTCCAAGCAACCATATGAGGAGAACCCAGCTCCACAAAACAGTAACTCAACGATGTATTTGTTTCGAGCCACCGATCCTCCCGGCTCTTCTTCAAACTCTGTTGCTCCGGCTGAATACCGCTGCCGACTGGTTATCCCCGGGTACTGTGTAGCTTCGGGGCATATAGCGGTGGATCCCCGGGATAGTCAGTGGCACAACGGAATATCCCACAGGTCTGCAAACTGTGCAAATGCCTTTGAATATCGGGCCCTGCATGTAAAGTATTTCAACCCACCCAAATCATGCCTATGATATTATGACATGCCCAGGGCTGGCCCAGGGGTTTCTGCTGCCCTAGGCAGAAACCCCA
The DNA here is from genome assembly GCA_033557465.1 of Ichthyophis bannanicus. Taxonomy (NCBI): domain Eukaryota; kingdom Metazoa; phylum Chordata; class Amphibia; order Gymnophiona; family Ichthyophiidae; genus Ichthyophis; species Ichthyophis bannanicus. The sequence continues at coordinate 640,295,926 of CM066035.1, forward strand.
GCTTCGCTATCCCTCCCCCTGATGCCGCCCCTCCCCCCAGCTGCTGCTGATTTCATCTAGGGAGGGTGGAGGCGAGCAGCGGCAGTATTTACCATCAGCGACAGCTGGGGGGGGGGTGTTGGAGGCCACCCATGTTTGCCACCGCTGCTACCCACCTGGACCAGCCATCCAAGCAGTCGCCTATCCCGCCTAGTGGACAGGCCAGCCCTAGACATGCCTCCTTCAGATCTTGGCATCCTGATCATCTACACATATAGAGAGCAACTTCATCAAATCACTGTTTACACGGGTAGCCAGCGTACACATGCAAATGTTATTTATACACATGGATGCTTCTAGAATGATCTCCAAAGTCTGTTCAGGTCACTTTCAATCTTAGAGGATAGTGGGGCATATACAGGATGAGCCAAGGGATAAATAAATATAATGTACAATAAAGAGGGGGAAGGAAAGAGATTTTGGATTTAGCTCATGCCTTTTTTTTCAGATGTAGCTCAAGTCAAGTTACACTCAGGTATAGTAGGTATTTTCCTATCCCTACTAGAAATAAAAGGGCTATGGGCACTTAACGAGCATTACAACCTTTAGTAAACATGCCACTAGGTTTGTACGTGAGGAAAAGGAGGGTTAAATGACTTGCCCAAGATCAGAAGGAATGGCAGTGGGATTTGAACCAGGTTCCCTGGCTCTCAGCCAGCTGCTCTAACCATTAGGCTACTCCTCCACTTAAAAAATAAATTATAAGAAGTTCTGAGCTTGATAAACGAACACTGCACAAAATGTTTCTTAAAACAGTCTGAAAAAAAAACCAGATCTGCAAGATGTAAAGTCAATCAGGATTATGCCCTGTCCATTCTCTAAATTAATATGCTCCTCTGCTCTTCCAGAGAAGCAAAACTATTTACTCCTAAAGTACTTCTTCTTGTTTTGAGTTATCTTTGTCTTGCACGGCATATGGTGCTGTTGTTCTATATTTGGGACGGGGACAATCAGGGACAATAAATCAAGCATGTTTATGTCATGCATTCCGTTTATGCAACAAAAGACTTCTAGTGCTGCATTTCTGAGGCATGAAATACATCTCGTGTGTGTTGTGAATCACACAAGCAAAATAAAATCTAACTCTCCAAGAAAAGTCCCCTCTCCTCCCTCTCATTCATTCCACAGACATGTCTAACTTAAAACATGGAAACAATCAAACTAGTAGAAGTCAATTTTCAGCAGCAGGCTGACAGCGTAAAGAAGCGGGCAAGATTTTTAGTGTTATCCGTTTAGTGTAAGTGGCACAGTTGAACAGTCACAGAGAGAATTACATGGATGAGATACCTACTTATATTGGGAGTTATTTTGCAAACCCTATTCACATCTAGGTACACATGGATTGTGAGCCCTTTGGAGACAAGGGAATATATCCAGTACCTGTTTGTAGTAATTACATAATGTAAACCGCTTTGATTGAAGGATAAGGCGGTATAGAAAACTGATATAATAAATAAATAAACATCTGAAAATGGGCATAGAGACATTCAAAGCACAGAGGTGTCTACAGAATCGGTCTGTGGGTGTCCAAATCTGAATGGGGGCGTGGTGGAGGCATAGCTGAGGCATTCTCAGTAACCTGGACATCACTGCCTGATCTCAGAAATGTCCTGGATGTCTGGAGTTGTGTCTACGTTTAGACTTGCTCCCAGGCATGCATAGGCATGGGGAAAGTGCTCATTTTAGCTAAAACAAACATCTAGAGGGTGCAGAGAAAATAGCACTCTATGATCCCCAGTACACAGCACAATCACAATGATAGAAACAGTGGGATTTCAAACCTGACTTCCCTGGTCCCAGCCTTCTACTCTAACCATTAGGCTATCCTAGATGTCTGGGTTCCAAAATACTATTCTAGGGATGTCTATGTAGATGCTCCCACAGAGGTCCATATCAGACACATCCACATTTGGGAAATCATGTCTACACCTGGACATGCCTCCTTTTTTCCAGATCTTCTGGCTTAGCTGTCCCAGATTGCCCTGGGATGTCCTTTCTAAAATGCCCATCCACAGCACCAATTAAATAAATACGTTATTCGTTTTAGGGGTTGTTGTTGTTAAGTGCCGTCGAGTCGGTGTCAACTCATGGCGACCTCCTGGATAGTTGTCCTAAATTGTGGTCAGTCTTCAGTCAAGCAACTCATTGTTGACAGACTGGCACCCATAGCTGCTGTTATTGTATCGATCCATCTCATTGCTGGCCTTCCTCTTTTGTGTTGACCTTCTACCTTGCCCAGCAATATGTCTTTCTATAATGATCTCTCTCTTAGCATGATGTGTCCAAAATATGGAAGTCGAACTCTTGTCATCTGAGCTTCTAAAGAAAGCTTAGGTGTGATCTCCTCTAGTACTGACTGGTTTGTTCTTAGGAAGTCTATGATATATACAGTATTCGTCACCAGCACCATAATTCAAAGGCATCAATTTTCTTCCTGTCTATCTTTTTCACTGTCCAACTTTCGCATCCATATGGCGTTATTGAAAATACCATGGCTTGAATGAGTCGAATCTTTGTATGGAGAGAGACATCTCTGCTTTTGAGAATCTTGTCTAGGTCCTTCATAGTCATTCTTCCAAGAGCAATGAGTCATCGGATTTCTTGACTGCTTTATGCTTCTTTATTAATTGGTGATTCAAGTAGGTTAAAGTTATCCACGATTTCAATTTCTTCTCCATCAGTGATGAACTTATTGATTTTTTCAGTTGTCATGATCTTTGTCTTCTTTACATTAAGGTACAGGCCCATTTTAAGACTATGTTCTTTGTTCCTGTTTCAGATCATCTTTACTTTCAGCCAGTAATGTGGTATCATCAACATAGTTGTTGATGAGTCTTCCACCAATCTTCACACCTCTGTTGTCTTCATACAATCCTGCTTCTCAGATGATTTGTTTTGCATATAAATTAAAGAGGTAGGGGGAAAGTATGCAGCCTTGTCGTACACCTTTGCTGATTTTAAACCATTCTGTTTCTTCTTGTTCTGTTCGAACTGTTGATTCTTGATCAATGCAAAGATTGTGTAAGCGAACGATTAGGTGTTCTGGTATACCCAGTGTTTTGGTGGAGCTGGGACATTAATAAACTACACCTATACCTCACTACTAACACCTATGTACCTGCATGGAGTTCACGCAAGAAGTCACACCTTCCTCAAAGCAGATATAACATTGTATAAGTCTATTTTATAAAGCCGCATACACGTATGAACTCTTTATAAATAGATATAAAGTAAGCACATTTTTCAAATTTCCCTATAGATGTCCTGGTATAAAATTACCCGATGGGGCCATCATATGTTCACACAATACTCCATGGTGGAACCTGAGTATTGCTTGCTTTTCTAGTCATCACATCTAAAAAAAGATATAGCGGAATTAGAAAAGGTAAAGAGAAGGATGATCTAAATGATAAAGGGTATGAACGGATACCCCTATGAGGAAAGGCTTAAAAGAGTAGGACTTATTAGCTTGGAGAAGAGTCGACCGAGGGGAGATATGAGAGAGGTCTATAAAAAAGTGAATGGAGTAGAACGAGTAAATGTGAATCGCTTGTTTACTCTTTCAAAAAATGCAAATATCAGGAGACATGCAATGAAGCTACAATAGTACATTTAAGATATTTTTACTCAATGCATTAATAAGCTCTAGAATTCATTGCTGGAGGATTTGTAAAAGTTGTTGATTTAAAAAAGCTAGATTTAAAAAAGGTGTGGACAAGTTCCTGTAGGAAAATGTCTATAAAACGTTTTTAAAGTGGATTGGAAGACACTGGTTGTATATCCCTGGGATAAATGATCTACAACAGTTTCACAAAGAATTAAAGACTCAACTGTTCACTGAGTATTATGGTAACTCTCATGAGAGACCCCCAAACTCAACCTAATTAATAACCCCAGCAATATTTTGCTCCCAAACTTATATCCACGGCTACATTATATATGGTTGTTGTAATAAAGTTCCAAGATTACATCTGCTGTAATACTGCATATAGTTGTTGTAATATAGTTCTTACAAGTTAAATGTACATAAGTTATTGAAGTTTCAATGAAAAGTTCCCTTTATGTTCGCTGTAAACCGCTGGTATATAAAACGTGTTAAATAAATAAATAAATAAATAAGCAGTATGGAATCTGGCTACCTTTTGAGATTTTGCCAGGTTCTTGTGATCTGGATTAGCCATTGTTGCAAACAGGATAGTGGCTGCAATGGACCTTTGGTCTGACCCAATATGGCAAATATTATGTTCCTATATTCACAACTCTTTCTAAAGAATTTCAGATAAAAATCAGTGGCACATATCCTTCAGTATAGGGGCCCCAGTGAAGAAGGGAGGATGGTCCATCTGCAGCTGCTCCTGGATTTCTAAGGTGGACTCTCCCCTTCAAAATTGTTGCTTGGAGACGCATAATTTCACCCTCTGCCCCTGATATAGATATATTTTATAGATGTCTATCTTTTAAGTCATCTCTTTAATTTTTCTACAGATGCTTTTATAGTATATGAGCTAAAGCTTATCCACATTCTTTTATATGAGTTATAGCTGCCTATAGACTCCTTATTTATATCCTTATTCTATCACATCTTCTATCCCCTGAAACAGTTATCAGTAGATCTCTCACAATTAATGTCTTCAACATTCCTGGCAGTGACAGCGTAGTTAGTCACCTGTAACAGGTGTTCTCCAGGGACAACAGGAATCAGTCCTCACATATGGATGATGTCGATGCCAACAGAGCCCTCACAGAAACAAACATCTCCCCAGCTTTCAAAGAAAGCCTTTGGGAAATGCACCACACATGCATGGTCCCCTTCCTGCCCAAGGGTGCCATCCTGCCTCAGTCTAATAACATAGTTAAGATGGCAAAATTAAAGTATGATAAAGAAGCAACTTCAAGGGGAGGAGGGAGAGCTGTGAGGACTGATTTCTGCTGTCCCTGGAGAACATCTGTTACAGGTGAGTAACTACGCTTTCTCCGGGAACAAGCAGGAAGACAGTTCTCACATATGGGACTCTCCAGTTACAGGCTACCGAGAACCTGTACAAACTGCCATGGCGGCCAAAAAAATTGAGCTGTGAGCTGCAGCAGTTAAGTCCCAACTGAGAGACTCTCACAAGACCCAAGTGTCCGGCGGAGAGCCAGCACTCCGGTAGCCTGAACACAGACAGGTCGGAGGGCAGGAGTTGCCTATACCCCGAAGAGATTAGAGTATGGCCTGGCCAAAGGTGCTGTCCCGTTGGGACTCCCTCTTCAGGCAGTAGTGAGCTGAGAAGATATGTACCGAAGGCCAGGTGGCAGCCCGGCAGATTTTCATCACAGGTACGGAACGCAGATTCGCTACAGAGGTATCCCTGCTGCTTTTGGATCTTGACTCACCTGATCTCCTTGTTTTTTTACCTTTCCCCCTTGTTTTATCACTGTCTACACCTTCTGTGTTGTCTGTCTTGACTAGATTGTAAGCTCTGATGAGCAGGGGCTGTCTCTTACATGTCTGTGTGGTGCTGTGTACTACTTGTAGCGCTATACAAATGCTCAGTACTAGTAGTAATAGTAGGCTCTGACCTGGTACACCATGACCCAGTGTTCTAATGAGATCCCAGCCTGCTCATAGGCGAGAGAAATGCAATCCGCCATCCAAGTGGACAGAGTTCGCTTGGTCACTGGAAGCCCCAGTCGACTGGGGTGAAAGGAGTCAAAGAGCTGAGGCTCTTTGTGGTGGCCCTGAGTCCACTGCAGATAGAAGGACAGGGTCTTCTTACAATCCAGAATATGGAGACAGTCTCTGCCTTGCTGGCATGAGGCCTTGGGAAGAAGGTGGGGAGCACCACCTCCTAGTTGAGGTGAAAGGGGGGCACCACATTTGGGAGAAACTTAGGGTATGTGCAGAACACCACCCTGTTCTTGTAAAACCTCATGTAGGGAGGTTCTGCCATCAGAGCCTGGAGCTCGCTGACCCTGTGAACCAACATGAGTGTCACGAGAAAGACAACCTTCCAGGAGAGGTACCGTAAGTGGCAGGTAGTCAAGGACTCAAACAGTGGCTTAGTGAGTTGTGAGAGCACCACATTGAGATTCCACTCCGCTGTTGGTGGGCGGATGGGGGGGTTTAGATAGCATGAGGCCCTGCAGAAAATGAGAAACAAGGAGCTGAGCCAAGAAGATCTTTCCCTCAACTGAGTGGTGGTGCACCATGATAATGCTCAGGTTCACCCTGACTGAATTGGACTTCAGTCCCACCTGGGACAGGTGAAGTAGGTACTGGAGTACTATCTACACCAAGCAGGAGAACTATTTTGCCTGTTTCTTGGTGCATTACACTGAAAAGCGGCACCACTTAAAGGAGGTCTTGCAGGAGGCAAGAAGGATCTCCAACACCCTTGCAGCAGCCAGGCCGTGGGCGACAGGGATGCCATTTGGGGTGCAGGAGAGAGCCTCCTCCTGTGACAGAAGTCCTGGGACGCAGCTCAAGAGAATCAGAAATGCCACCAACAGGCGGAGAAGTAGCAGGAAACAAGGTTGCCAGGGCCACCTGGGGGCTATCAGTATCAGTCATACTCTGTCACTCTGGACCTTGAAGAGGGTCTTAGCAGCCAGCAGTGTTGGCGGGAAGGCATAGAGGAGGCCTTCAGTCCATGGAATGAAGAACACATCCGCTGCCACCTGGGATGGGTGCAGCTGGTGGAAGCAGAAGCAGGGCAACCGAGTGTTGTCCGGGTTCGCAAACAGGTTCACTAGGGGGACGCCCCAGAGCTGGAAAAGCTGGGAAGCCACTCTGGGGTCCAGGCACCACTTGTGCAGCTGGAGAACTCTGCTCACCTTATCCATCAGGGCATTTTGCTGGCCTGGGATATAGATAGCTCACAGGAGCATCCCATTGCATGTCGCATATAAGCAGAGGGCCACCACTTCTGGCATAGGAAGTATGACCCCATGCCCCTCTGTTTGTTCATGTAGAACATTGCAACTTGGTTGTCCCTCTGGACCAGCACCGACTGGCATTGTAGCTGGTGGAGGAAGGATCGGAGGGCCAGGAATATCGCCCGGAGCTCCAGAAGGCATTTGCAACTGCCATTCTGCCTGGGACCAACTGCCTTGTGTGCAGAGGTCGTTGCAATGAGCTCCCAAACCCAGCAAGGAGGTGTCCATGGTTAGGACCCACTGGGGAATAGGTGTGCCTGGAAGGGCAACCCAGCCTGAAGGTGGCAGGGAAGTTGTCACCAGTCAAGGGAGTCTGCCAGGTGGCAGGTCACTCTTATCCTGTCTCAGAGTCTGCCCATGGCTTGTGTCCACTGGGAGCAGAGGCACCACTGAGTTGCCCTCATGTGCAGGCAGGCATACGGGGGTCACGTAGACTGGAGAGGCCATGTGGCCCAGCAGGCGGAGAAGAAGGTGGGTGGGAAGCAACTGATGGTGCTGCACCTCTACAGCTAGTGTCCTGAGGCATTCTGACCTCTCCAGAGGGAGGAAGGCCTTGGCCCAGAGGGTGTCTAGCTGGGGCCCCTGTGAACTCCAGGTGTTGAGCCGGGGAGAGGTGGGGTAGTTGATGACAAACCCCAGGTGTTGCAGGGTGTGAATGGTACACTCAGTAGCATGGTACACCTCTGCAGCTGTGACTCCCCTTATGAGCCAGTCATCCAGGTAGGGAAAGATGAAGGCCCCTTGAAGATGAAGCTGGGCTGCAACCATCACTAGGCACTTAGTGAAGACCCTTGGCAATGAAGCCAGCCCAAAGGGCAGCATCCTGTATTGGTAGTGACCTCCTCCCATCATGAACTGGAGGTATTTTCAGTGGTTGGGATGGATGAGGATGTGTGTATAGGCATCCTTTAGGTCTAAGCAGCATAGCCAGTTTCCCTGCTGGAGGTATGGCAGCAGAGTTCCAAGGGAAAGCATCTTGAACTTCTCCCTCACTAGAAATCTGTTCAGGTTCCACAAGTCTAGGATGAGCCTGAGGCCCCTCCGTTCATTTGGAAATGAGGAAATATCTGGAGAAGAAGCCTTTGCCCCGGAGTTGTTTAGGCACTGGCTCTAATGCCTTGTCCTTAGAAGGCCTGCGAGCTCTGTGAGGAACAGAGTCTGGTGAAGGAGAGGCATGACAGGTTCTCCTGGAAAGTAAGAGGTGACGTCTGCTGCAGGTGGAGGAGGTAACCCTCCTTGATAACTTCCTGTACCCAGGAATCAGTGGTGATGGAGGACCACCTGTGGGCAAACAGAGCCATATGCCCCTCTGTGGGCTGTAAGGGACCTCCTGAGAGAAGGGAGACTGTGTCCAAGGAATCAAAAACTCTCTCCAGGCTGTGCCATGTCTGATGTCTGAGTTTTGGGGATCTTCTGCTTGTAGGGCCGTGCCCTTGCCCCTTGTTCTGCTGGCCTTGCTGTGGAGCACAGAAGGCTTGGAATTGTGGGGTATTGTCAAAACTCCCCTTTTTCCTTGGGAAGAAGGGTTCTTCCCCAGGCCTTTCTTACGGGGATGCACCTAGGTCTTTTTAGAGAGTCTGGTTCTTGTCAGGAACTCAGTCTTTATTTCAGCCACTTTGTCTGCCATGGGTTTCCCAAAGAGATTCTCTCCGATATATGATCGAGGTCAGACGTCTGCAGCCAGGCCTGGCGTCAGGACCCGATTCCCGCGGCAGCTACTCTGGCTGAGGACTTGAAGCTTTGTATGCTGCTCAGGATAAGAAATTCGAGCACTCCTTGACCGCCGAGACCAGTGACTTGAACCACTATAGAGGTTCTCCGTCGAGGCCTGCCGAGAAACCGGCGAGCTCCCTCGCCAGCTCCTTGAGATGCATGCTGATGAATTGGTAGGATTAGATTTGACACGCAAGCATTGAGCTCTGAAAGGCCAGACCTCTCTACGGGGTGCACCGAGGAATAGGTCTTTTGGCTTTTGAGTCTGCACATGGCAGACTTAACGACCATCGAGTTGTGTGGGAATTGGGTTTTCTGGAACCCAGAGCTTTGGCAGACTCGGTATATAGAGTCGAGCCGTCTGCTTACTATGGGCATCAATGCCAGTGTTTCCCACATATGAAGGAGGAGGCACTCGAGGATTGGAGGAATAGGCACTGTGACTATAGTAGTTGATATGGAAGGGCAGACTAGATAGGTCATATGGTCTTTTTCTGCCATCATGTTTCTATGTTTCAATGACTGTGTGATATCAAGCAATAGACTTTTGGTAATAGGTAGAAACACAGAAATACTTGCTATATGAAAGCCCCAGTTGTCTCATCTCTTATCAAATGCAAGGTATCATACAAAAAAGGCAAAATAAATTAAAAAGCCTCACTAAATTTAATTTTGCAGCTTCCATATAAAAAGGTCAAAAACTATTCATTAGAAAAAAAATATCTAAACTTACAACTGTTGATAAAAAGCAAGAAAACTCGTATATAACAGCAATTAGAATGTCAGTAGCATTGCCCTTAAATATTTTGCTCTTTGTAATTCAATGTACAAGATCCCCCCTCATATATGATTCATTATAGTACAAACAGTTTATATAGGAACTACAGGACATTCAGTACTGAAGGGAACCAGAATGACCCTCTGTTTTGACCTATTCTTTCAGTGAGCCTCTGTATACAAAGTAAAGTAGAATTTATAGTTTAAAAAAAAGAACTCCATAACAATTGTTCGTTCTGCTGACCTTGTTTGGGATCCCCAGAATAAAGCAGGAACAACATGAAGGAGGCTAATTGTGGAGCACAGCTACAGATGTAGCAGAGGTTAATTGAAACTTTGCAATAGGGTTGCCATAGTATAATGTGATTTAACATGACCAGAAGTCATTTTTCTTTACCTGAGCGATTATTATCACTTAATTCAATTTACCACGATATGTCACAGAGCACTGTATAGCATATCACATTAAATGCTCAATTAACCTGTGCCACCGTTCCATGCATTGTTACAACAATAATCTGCAGGAATGTTACAGACAACTCGTTCGAAGCTAACGGGATGCTACTGCTTAACAATGTCTCAGTCTTGAAATCCTCATTCTAAATATCTTTGCCCCTTGGTATTTTTACCTACGAAATGAAATACTCTTTGAATGAAGAAATTCATTGTTTGATGAGTTGGCGCTTGAAAAAGTGAAAGAGAGAGTTTGAGGTGAAACACATCTATTGACCTTTTACTAAACAAAGTACCATGAATAGTCTTTGCTTTAGAATTAAATTATACAAATAAAATGCAGCTTTCATACAGAGCCCAAGAAAGTTATAATCAATACATACATGCTTGCAATATCTTTAATGCTTTCTGTGTTATTCTGTATACTGGTCACAAGTAATGGACTGAGATCATTTTGACCTCTGTTCTAGAAAGTTCTTAAGCCATATAAATGATTCAAACAAAAAATACGGGTCCAATTTATAGAGTAATCTAATTATCAGACATTAAAAAATTATTACTCCAAAATCAACACACTAACTCAGAAAAATGGGAGGGTTTCAAATTCAAAAAACACATTCAATGCTCGGAAATGGTCTCAGACTATTCGGCTGCCATACTCTGGATATTGAATTTTCAAAATATCCAACGGCGCCTGTTGGCATCAATGACTCTTTTCCGGCTTGACTTTTCAAATAATCTCAACACCCTCTCCCTACGGTGCTTCACATAAAACTGTATATCAGTGTTGTAATGTATATTAATTGCACACTTAGCTTTTCGTGCAAAATGGATTTTCTCTAAGGCTTATCAGAAAAAATGATTTCTTCTTTCTCCCAACGCCTCACATACAACATCGTGACTGCGTTTCTCCCAGCTTCATGAGGTTCTTCAAGGGATCTTTCTCTAAACAGCCAAGTGTTTAACTGTAAGAAAAACTACCATTAAAAAATGTAAAGCTCCCACCCTAAATACTTCATTAGATCAAATTTAATATTATAAAGCTGCGAACTCAATCAAAACCTTAAACAAAAATCATACCCAAACTTGACCGAAGTGCTGCACAGCTTATTTTTAAAAGTATAAGTTCTTCTTCACTTCTTATCTAATGCATTTCCAATCATCGTTCTCCAAAAAAATGCCACGCATGGGCAAACATACCCTGTCGGCTCTTCTTATAGTCCCTCCCATTGCTCCAAGAAAAAGAGCTCTCCAATCACCGCTAACTAGCAGCCCATTTAACAAATGCCCCATTCGATTTCTGCATTTAACCCATCAGGTATTAGAGTCTGTAGCCGAAAAATCCAGCGTTGTTCACGGAACAGAAGGGTTTGTGCTAGTGATTTTCCACTCATCGGAATTTTTACATGTTCCACACAAAAACAATACAGTGTTTCAAAACTATGCTGAAATTCCTGACAGTGAGGGACCAATGGTGCTGAGGAGGAGATTTGTGGCCATTATAAATGCGGTCAATGCTCTACCATTTGTGACATCACTAGAGAACTACAAAAATTCACATACCATCAAAAAGAATATGTTTTGCGTCATCGGACGACATGTGGTACTCAGAATGTGATTTATGCAATAGTATGCCCTTGTGATCTTCTCTATATTGGGAAGACGATTCGACCTTTGAAAACTCGCATACTTGAACACAAGAGTCGATTAAAGCACAAGGTGAAGACAGCACCATTGGTCCCTCACTGTCAGGAATTTCAGCATAGTTTTGAAACACTGTATTGTTTTTGTGTGGAACAAGTAAAAATTCCGATGAGTGGAAAATCACTAGCACAAACCCTTCTGTTCCGTGAACAACGCTGGATTTTTCGGCTACAGACTAATACCTGATGGGTTAAATGCAGAAATCGAATGGGGCATTTGTTAAATGGGCCGCTAGTTAGCGGTGATTGGAGAGCTCTTTTTCTTGGAGCAATGGGAGGGACTATAAGAAGAGCCGACAGGGTATGTTTGCCCATGCGTGGCGTTTTTTTTGCAGAACGATGATTGGAAATGCGTTAGATAAGAAGTGAAGAAGAGCTTATACTTTTAAAAATAAGCTGTGCAGCACTTCGGTCAAGTTTGGGTATGATTTTTGTTTAAGGTTTTGATTGAGTTTGCAGCTTTATAATATTAAATTTGATCTAATGAAGTATTTAGGGTGGGAGCTTTACATTTTTTAATGGTGGTTTTTCTTACAGTTAAACACTTGGCTGTTTAGAGAAAGATCCCCTGAAGAACCTCATGAAGCTGGGAGAAACGCAGTCACGACGTTGTATGTGAGGCGTTGGGAGAAAGAAGAAATCATTTTTTCTGATAAGTCTTAGAGAAAATCCATTTTGCACGAAAAGCTAAGTGTGCAATTAATATACATTACAACAGTGATATACAGTTTTATGTGAAGCACCGTAGGGAGAGGGTGTTGAGATTATTTGAAAAGTCAAGCCGGAAAAGAGTCATTGATGCCAACAGGCGCTGTTGGATATTTTGAAAATTCAATATCCAGAGTATGGCAGCCGAATAGTCTGAGACCATTTCCGAGCATTGAATGTGTTTTTTGAATTTGAAACCCTCCCATTTTTCTGAGTTAGTGTGTTGATTTTGGAGTAATAATTTTTTAATGTCTGATATAAATGATTCAAGGCATTTTTTATACATGCTGAAAAGAAATGTGGTTAAAAGAAAAATGGATTTGGAGCTCTCCCCAGTGCAGATTTACTCCTGTGCACCCTTTTTAGGCTGATCTTAGAAATTGAGCAATGACTGTTTGAAGAGAAGCTCATGAGATTTCCATGCATTCATTGTTAATTCTTGCACAAACAGTAGGGACAGGATTCTTGGTGCCATGAAGTCCCATTTTACAAAAGAAGGCCAAATGCAAACTGGGATGTCCAAGCCTGAACCTCCCTAAAATCAGAAAGCACGTCCAAGTTCAGGCACAAGCTTACAAATGTGGACATGCCCAACATGGACATCTGCAGGGATATCTATATAGATGTCTCCGGTATAGTATTTAATACCATGAATGTCTACGAGATGGTACAAATTCAAAACAAGTTTTCACAAACACACACACACAACTTAACATTGTTATTGTGAACCATACTGAGGATAGTGTTGTGCCATCTGCGACACCACTGAAGATTTAATTCCAAAATGAGCATTTTTCCAATGTCTATTCATGCCCGGAACAGGTCTAAGTTTGTACGTGGACACAGACAACTCTGAAGATTGTAAGATTGATTGGGGATGTCCATATCCATAGCTCCACCCCAGACATGTCTCTTTCACACCACCTGTCTATTTAATCTTCCCTACAGTGGAGATGTCTAAAAAACCCCATTTCCATAAACATTCCAGGTATGTCTCCGTGATTTGGATATCCGCATGCACATTTTCGGGCATCCAAATCATGTTTAAGTGATGTAAAATTACCCCCTTAGTTTCTAAGCAATTTCTATCCTATTGCTTTATTAATATTAGCTTGGGATATTTCCAAAAAGAAAAGACCTGTATTTTTTAATGGATTTTGTATTCTGAATAAATATGGTTATTATTAAGATTACCAGAACGTTAGATACCTCAGTTTTTTTCTCAGAATTATTATTTGTCCTGTTAGTACTGTGTATGGTTTGTAATAAAGTGGTAAAATACTCTGTTTTCACCTCATCTGTTATACAATAGAATTCCTGTTTAACGAAAGAGGATAAACGGATTGTTTCTTTATAGCCCTCTCCAAGTTTCTATTTCTATATACTGTCCAGACACAGACATGAATTCTAGCTGTCAACTTGTAGCCCAGTTCAGGTTCCACTGACTTACTTTAATTTTTGACTCTAAATGAATATTCTGCTTAGATAGTAATGTATCCCTGGGAAGGCAAATCATGGTCCATCAAGATTAAAGCTGAATCAATAAATCAAACATGTTCTTAAAATACTCCTAGAAGGCAGAGGAAGTATACCAAAGATTCCTGCATTTTTCATTCAAGATTAAACAAGGACAACTTCAAATACACAGCAAAAGGGATTTTTGGCCGGGGTTCACAACACTAGTTCTCCAAGGTTATTGCTAATGGGCCTTCTTCCCAGGATGTTCATAATGAATTTTCATATAACATCTGTGCATACACTTGTGTTCATTAGCATATCAATGTGTGGCCCTAGAGAACCAGAATTGAGAACCACCACTTTCTGCTATGGATTCTGTTGTAGAAATGTTTTTGAGAAACACCTATCCTTAAAAACTGCCGGATCAAAGTTAGGTATAGATAATATGATACCCCATTGTAACTCGGTAGAATATACTTTAATTCGATGCTACTGACAACCTGTGTTAAAACTAGATAGTGAAATTATTAAGGAATACCACTGTCCTTGTGTGTAGCTTTCCTTGCGATGTACAACCAGGAAGGAATGTGGATGTTAATGTTGGGATCTTTTATTAAATGGCATTAACAATTGATCCTATTGTTTACAAAATTCTACGGATTAAAGACTTACTTTTATGCTGCTCGCCTTTTGGCTCGTGTATATTATTTTTGAGTGCTCATTCTATTTTGAAGAGCACAATAGATTCAATCTATTTTCTGGATGTCTCAACTATTCTTTATGCTTTTTGAAACAGCAAGAAGAAACATAGCAGTGCATCAGTGTTATGGCAGATGAAAAAGGTAAATGCAGCATTCACGTTTTATTACTATCACTGCACACTTTGTTCATTAAGATGTTGATGTGCACTGTAAGACATGCATGTCCTTTCTATTCTCTTAATTTCTTAGTTTATTTAAAGTTTCTAAAAAGCACAAGTTAAACCAAACTGTACTTGAAAGTTCAAAAAAGTCTAAGCTCAGCAAGGATTATTGGCATAGGGTATATTTTTCATGGCAATAATACATGTGCATACGACCTTTCAGTGAAATATAATTACAAAATAATTTGCACTTTCAGTGATTCAGAAGCATGCATGCAGCCACTTCAAAGCTGGGAAGCCTGGCTGCCTGATTTTGATGCCATTTCCAAAAGGGAGGAAAGCAAGCCTACTTTCCCACGTTGCATCCTAATAAAATAACTTGTTTGTTTTTGGCTAATTGCAAATTCCCAATGTTATTCCTCAACTTCCAGCCCCTGGTAATTTACAAAACAGGAAATTCCATTGTCTAGTTTCTTCAAAATATCAACTTGCCCTAGATTTTTACACTCTTTGGAATACAAAATGCAGACCCTTTATTTTGGCCCTGCCACTCTGTTTTTAAAACTTTCTTCCCAAGTGAACACTTCAGTTATTTATGGCATATCTTTATTTTATATGTATCTGTTTGATGTCTTTATGAGATTCTGGGAGCAGTCAACAGAAGAGCATCAAAAATTGACTTAAAATCATGGGAAAGTACCCAGCAAATACTGGACATGTTGCATGCAGACAAACTGGCAGTATTACTCCCAACTGTATCATTTTTCTATGTAAAGGTAAAGTCAATAAATAAGGTGAGCATAAACTGTTTTGATTCTATGCTTAAATTCAGCTTATTTATTGACTCTGGTAAGTTCACCTAAAGAAACTGGCCGGTGACAGTCCAGTGGTTCTATAACAGTACTGCACATAGATATGGGTCAGATCTTCCACTCCTGTGCTTAGCCAGAGCTGGAAATGCTGCAAATGCAGTGTTCACAGCCCCTGACTGGGAGGGACTCATAATCACTGTGTAAGGGTGACACCTAATGGCTAAATTTAGAATCCATTATTACAAGATTTCAAAAGTACTTGTCACAATGACTGAGAATGCATGTTAACCTACAACGCACATTAAGTCAATTAGCATGTGTTCAAAAGTTTTAGCATGCATTTCAAATATTTTATTAAAACAAATGTGTGAAATAAACCAAAAAAGGTTGGGAAAAAAAGGAATAAAGGAAAAAGTAAAATTTAAAAAAATGTGTCCTGTGTACATCCCTCTACCAGTGGTTCTAATTGATCTGGATACCCACAGAAACGAGAGGAATTACTCTTCGATATCATAATAGTAATTTAATTATCATGCAATAGCACCTCCCTGCAAAAATTAAAATAACCTAACTCAAAACAAACTGCAGTTTACTTTAATGCATAATTGAACTAGAATGATTTATTTTGTTGTATGCCGGGTATGTAGATTGTTTGTGCAAAGGAAAATAAACTAGGGTACACTAACCAGATGAAAATTTTAATTTGCCGCCTATTCCTCTGCTCCTTTTCATCAACAAAACAATGCTTCACAAAGGAACGAGCATCTCATACAGATTCCTGTCTTGTGCATGGTTAATCCAGAAGCAAGACCTCCACTGCCAGGTTTTCAGTGTTCCTAGCTCTTGTCGCCTAACTAAAGTGTCTACTTTACACAATATGTTTCAGTGTATCTGTTCCTAATATTTGTTTCTCTTTTCATTGACATCATAGTCAAATTCTCCTGGCTGCAGCCAGTTGATTTATTTTCGCAGGGTCTTCAGTGACATCTTGTGGCAATCGGATTAAAAAAATCACTTTAGCAAATATTGCCTGACTAGAAGAGAGCCTTAAAAAATACAACAGAAACCAAAAACACGAAGATGAATGCACCTTCTACAAAACGTTTGACAGCTTTTAAGCTGCAATGCAAGTAAACTGTTTTTGTGCGGTGTCTTCATTTAATAAGTACACTATAAGAAGTCAAACAACTGCACCCATCCGGGGAGTCTAGCCTGAAGAGCCTTTGAGGATCAGACAATTCTCTCCCACTGGGTTGAGTATCGTGGGTCTTCTAAAACTGAAAATGACTCACGGTTGGGAAACGGAAGATAGAAGCACCTAGCAGTGATCTGTACTGTACAACAATGCTGCCCCTGGGTAGCTAAGCCCACATCAAAATTATATTTAGGTTCTGCTGAGGTGCAGCTACAGGTGGCCCTTGGGAACAAAATATATAATTTAAGAGAAAGGAATCGAGGGGCAAAAAATAGAAAGATCACAAGTTTATAATTGCTTGAATTTGAAGAATAAACTAGATCCCAGTATTACACACAAGGAACAGGCTCTAACGAAAATGAGGATGTGCGAAGCATTAGATTGCTTAGAACTAAAATGGCAAGAAAATTTGATGTAACAAAATGGTACAATGGCACCTGCTAGGCATAATTAATAATTCATGAGCCATGGCTTAAAGATGAGAGATAGTGGTCTCAGCTATGATGAATGGGTTAATGCATTTCCTATGGCAGTACTTTTCAACCTTTTTTTATTTTGTGGCACGCTTCTGAGTTTGTTCAGTCCTTGGGGTACACAAACCAAATTTTGCAGGCAGGGTTGGTGCAAGGGTATTAAGTTCCCTAGGTAAACCTTCAGTCTTGCACCCCCTCACAATTAGCTTTTAGATGCCTAACATCCCTCTTCCCTCCCCTTCCCCCCTCCCAAGATTTGGATTATCAAACTTTCTCCAGTCCATAACACCATACCCAGGCCGATGCAAGGAGTTGAGGCACACTACGCAAACTTCACCCTTGCGCCCCCCCCCCCCCCACCCTAGTGCCCATTGCTGCCACTGTCGCCCCTCTCAGGGACGTGTAGCAGTGCCAATGGCCGGAAACAACCCTGCGGCACAGGGTGGCACTTACTTTAAGCTTCTGTGCTGCAGGGCTATTTGCTTTCACCCCTTCTCCAATGCCCGATGCTGACTTCTTGTTTGCTGTTAATAGGGTCAAACTAAAAAACAAAAAAAAGGGCATTACAATGTTAAAAATAATTGTTGGCACTGGATTCTGATTAGGAATTGCTGGTAAAGATGTTTTTCAGGTTTGGGAATGTGCTATTTCTGAATTGTAAAGTTAGAATATTTCCTGATGTGTTTAAGACTACCCAGAAGAGGCGGAAGCAATTCCTATTGCTTAGATCACAGGTTTTGCATCTTGGTGCAACCTTTTGGCTGCATTATCCTTGTAAATGATTGATTGAATATTTTCCAGGATCCATCTCATAAGAACATAAGAAATGCCAATACTGGATCAGACTAAGGTCCATCAAGCCCAGAATCCTTTATGCAACAGTGCCCAGTCCAGGTCACAAGTACCTGACAGATTCCCAAAAAGGCACACAGGTTCCACAATTCTTGTCCCAGGGCAAGCAGTGGATTTCCTGGGTCCTCTCTAATAATGGTTTATGGATCTTTCCTCTAGGAACTTGTCCAGATCCCTTTTAAACTCAGCTACACTAACAGCTTTTACCACATCCTCCGATAACGAATTTGAGTCTGATTACGTGTTGAGGGAAAAAATATTTTCTCTTATTAGTCTTAAATGGGTTACATTGTAGCTTCATTGCATGTCCCCTAGTCTTTCTACTTTTTGATGGAGTAAACAACTGATCTACGTTTACCCATTCTACTCCATTCATTAATTTATAGACCTCTATCATATTGCCCCTCAGCCGTCTATATTCCAAGTTGAAGAGCCTTTCCTCATAGAGGTATCCTTCCATCCCCTTTACCATTTTGGTGGTTTTTCTCTATACCTTTTCTAATTCCACTGTATCATTTTTAAGATATGGTGACCAGAATTGCACACAATATTCAAGGTGCCAAGGTGCCGTCACACTATGGAACGATACAGAAGTATTATAATATCCTTGGTTCAATTATCCATTATCCATGATGATGCCTAAAATCCTTTTCCTGGGTGGTGGTTCCTAATGTGGAACCTTGCATCGTGTAACCATAGTTTGGGTTGTTCTTTCCTAGGTGCATAACTTTGCACTTGTCCACATTAAATTCCATCTGCGATTTGGATGTCCAGCCTTCCAATTTATTACGGTCCTCTTTGCAATTTTTCACAATACTCTTGTGTTTTAACAGCTTTGAATAATTTTGTGTAATCTGCAAATTTGATCATCTAACTCGTTATTCCTATTTCCAGGTCATTTATGAATATGTTTAAAATCAGCAGACCTAGCACAAATCCCTGGGGTACTCCACTATTCACCTTTCTCCATTAGGAAAATTGGCCATTTAGCCCTTGTCTCTACTTTCTAGCTTTTAACCAGTTTCTGATCCACAATAGTACACTGTCTCCTATCCCATGACGTTTTAATCTGGCCAAGTGTCTCTCATGAGGGACCTTGTCAAAAACGTTTTTGAAAATCCAGATACACTGTATAAACTGGCTCACCTTGGTCTACCTATTTATTCACCCCTTCAAAAAAATATAACAGCTTAGTAAAACAAGAACTTCCTTGGCTAAATCCATGTTGGCTATCTTCCATTAAACCTTGACTATCTACATGTTCCGTAATTTTGTTCTTTATAATGGTTTCTACCATTTTGCCCAGTACTGTCATCAGGCTCACCGGTCTGTAGTTTCTCGGATCAACCCTGGAACCCTTTTAAAAAAATTGGTGTTACATTAGCCTTTCTCCAGTCTTTCAATCTCATTTCATTCCATTTACTGTATTTCTGCTAAAGCGGTGGTTATACCATCTACCCCTCTTGCTTAATAGGTTAGTATATCCTGTTTAGAATTATGGAATGTGGCTGGTTTACCCTGTTCTGCCTTTCTTTTTCTTTGTAAATATTGTTTAGGGATTTCTCTTTTCATTAGATTCTGGGGATGTAACACACTCCTCTTATTGTGACCTAATTGCCAGTAAGATTATTTCATTCTGTTGAAGTATAACTTTATTTTCCTTTTTTCTACTTCCCTGTGCAGAAGCATAACTTTATTTTGCTTTTACTTTGAGATAGTTTACTTATGCAAGCAATTACTTGTTGCTGATTTTTTTAAAAAATGCATAAATAAAAAATTTTAAAAAATGAATTACTTCATGTTGTTTGTATCTTTTTTGTTACCATTTTATTGTCCAAAGTGCAATCTTCCTCAGAATTTATCCCTTATTTGGGGCAAAGTTCTACCTTATGTACGCTCATCTTTGGAGCCACGTCTTTGTGCATTTTAGCACAGTTGGTCCTTTTGGGACTTTGTCAATTACATATGATAGACAATGCCCCAAATGTATTGCCAGTTAGATTTTCAGGAAATCCCTAACAAACATGCAAATATATGAACTTTGCAGCTTTCTGGGTCATGCCGGATCTTATTAAGTGGAAATGACATTTCAGCCATCATGCTCTGGCTTTCTTCAGGGTGAAAAAAAAAATAAAAAAGAGGGAATCCTCCACAACGAGCAGCAATAATCCAACAAAAGAGCAGAGAATGACCACAGCCACACACATGAAATTTTATTTAAATGGACCTGACTTGGCCACGTTTTAGCATACAAGCCTGCCTCAGGGGTCAGTAGAGTCACAAATCACTTCCAACTTGGTACAAATACTCAACAGACAGTAAGGCATGCATGGACCAGAGCAAAGGCTGGTCAATGAGCAATGTTGCCTGAAAAATGTAGCCAGGCATGGGAAAAGCCAGGTTTTACCAAGTTGGAAGTGATTTGTGACTCTGACCCCTGATGCAGGCTTGTATGCCAAAACTTGACCAAGTCGGGTCCATTTAAATAAAATTTGGCTTTACTAAGACTTCAACAAAAGAGTGGAGAATGACCACAACCACACACGTGGACTACTTCTTCAGGGTGAAGTCAAGAGAGTTTGATATTGAGGCAATACCATTCTGGGCCAAATAATGTGCTGGAGGTTGTATCAGGGAGTTAATTGCACTAACGATGGATCATAGTGGGATGTGTGGTTTGAGTATTTTTGGCAAGTCATAGAATCTTGAGGTCCTCCTTTCAGACTAGGTTTAATTCCCATCTGAAGAAAGCTATAGCACAATGGCTGAAATGTCGATTCCACTTACTAAGGCACAGCATGACCCAGAAAACTGCAAAGTTCATTATATTAGCTGCAAAGACCTAAGAGAACATGCAAATATGTATCATGCATATTCATTTAGGGATATATAGGAAATCCATGTGACTACGGGGTGGGAATGAGGACTAGTCTGAGCACTGCTGGCATAAAACAACCAAGAATCTACTAGGGAGAATATCAACTACAGTGCACCCATTTAAAGTTGCCTAAATTGAATATGTCATTAAAGTTAACTGGATAACCAAATACTTATCCGGTTAGGTCAGTGCCATTGAAAATATAGAGTTACACTATCTGGTAAAGTTTATCAGGCTAACCTTTGGCCAGGTATTTTTCCAATCAGATTTAACTAGTTAACTTAAAAAAGAGAGCACTGATAGTCATTCCAGAGCATGAATAAGTGGTCTGTACGCGTGGCGGGGACATTTATAGGCTGAAAACATCCCCAACCATATTCTGAAACACTGCTGTCATACAAGTACATGATTTATTTATTTATTTATTTATTTAAAAGTATTTCTAAACCGTCTTATCATAAAATCAAGGCGGTATCACAACAATACAATCAGTGTATGTGGGGGGAATTTCATGCAGTGAAGGAGGGGTATAATGTGCGTGTGGGGGGAAGATCATGCAGTGGCTGTATTGTTTAAAATGTGCGTGGGTGTGAGGTGTATAGATTAGGGTGGGCTATGTACAGTGTGCGCTATGATACAGCATGTTCTATATTACAAGGTACAGTCCAGATAGGGCTTGAGTTAAATCCTGGGCCGTTATGCAATCTCTCGTCAGGGTTGGGGGGGCCTTTGTTGGTTAGTCCTTGTTGATTAAGTGACGTGTCCATAATGTTCTATGAACAGCGTTGTCTTCAGCTGTTTGCGGAAGTCTTTGAGGTCCATTGTCGATCTCAGTTCGTCTGGGAGGGAGTTCCAGATAGTTGGGGCTGCCAGGGAGAGGGCTCTTGCTGTAGTGTCCTTTCGTGTTTTTCTGAAGTCTCTCAGGGTGTTGACTCTGTTGGAGGTTCCTTTTCTTCTTGGGCGGGTGCTGGTGTCTGGGTGAATGAGGGTGTGCAGGCTGTTGGCTGAAATGTGGTGCTTGATTTTGAATATGTTTATTATTGTTTTGTATTTGATGCGTGAGCTGATCGGGAGCCAGTGGAGTTCTTTGAGAACTGGGGTAATGTGTTCGTGTCTTGCTGAGCCTGAGATTATGCGTGCTGCGGTGTTTTGGGCTAGCTGAAGAGGTTTGAGGGTTTATTTTGGTAGGCCAAGGAAGATGGGGTTGCAGAAGTCCATTAATGGTGTGATGAGTGCCTGGCATACTAATGATGGATGATGCTAGCACGGGGAACTCAGAACGTGCTAGCACGGGGAACTCAGAACGTGCCCAGAAGGGGTGTGGTCAGCCGTGGAGATGCGTAAAGCATATTCAGGAAAGACCCGTGTACATTTCAAGTGTTTCCCAGAAACATCCATGTTATTCCTGCAGAAACGTGGTATAAAGCTAGAACTTAGAACATATTCTGCTATGCTCTGCAATTCATCCCATATAGAAGAATGGTTGTGACAAGTTATGTGCTGAACTGGTGTGACTGCAGTCTGAAAAATGCAAGATGCAGTTACAAAGAACAGGAAACAGAGGTGAGGGAATGTTGTAAGGTAAAGAAACATTTATAAACGCCCTTAAAGAAATGTTAAGAAGAGCAATAGTGTTTATTCTGGCAAAGCTGAAATGTGCTGTTTGTGTTAAAAGAGCTAATCCAGGGGACCCTAACAAATCCTGTGTTCTGAAAACTGGGACCACTGATGTAAGAATAGTATGCGAGTGAGTCTGGAAACAAATCATGTTGCAGTGAGAAAGGGAGATCATAAGTGCAGTCCTGGGACGTCATGCCTGGCATAGCTGCTGTTAGTCATAGGTTTTGGTTTGGCAGAATGATGTACTGTATTTTGTGACTGCAAGTGAGAGTGTGTGGTTTGGGAGTACCACGGGAGGATCTGCTGTGCTGATCTGCAATTCAGGGAGGCCATGAATGGCTGACAGGTACCTGGACCATATGGATTACTGCAGTGTCACCAGATGCCAGTGTGATAGGGCAGTCATACGTCAGCTGTGTCAGGCACTGTGAGACATGACTGATGCTGTGCCAATATCCCCCAGATTGTGCCATGAGGCCTACAGCCTTCGCTGGTCCTGGTTCTATGCAACGTGCGAGAGTGGTGATATATCTGGAGGCTGGCTGCCCGAGTAAGATGACACAGGGATCCCTCATCCCATGCCCATACAGGACTGACCAGGGGAGCAGTGCCTCAAAGCAGACTGTGGGAAGGCAGACAGGGTTGCCCCACAGATAGTGGATGTATACAGACTGACATACACCGCAATGGGACAGGTGTAGCTGCTGTGAGGAATGCCTGTACCCAGATATGTGGGAAACAGATGCCATAGCCAGAAGGCCATCGCTACTATGACTGATAATTTGTATAGTGCTACAAGGCATATGCAGTGCTGCACAGACACACATAAAGGATGGTCCTTGTTCAGCAGAGCTTACCATATAATCGCAATAGACAACATAGCAGCTGTGGACATGACACATTTAGGGGGAATGGTAAGAAAGCACAAAGGATCTTAGGCGGATCAGATCCGAAAGTAGAAACGAAGAGGTGAGCACTCAGCCTGGATTTGGGTGGGGCCAGAGAAGAAGCCTGATGTATAGACTCAGGTAGTTTGTTCTGGGCATAGGGAGCAGCAAGGTGAAAGGAGAGAAGGCTGGATTTGGCAGTAGAAGAGAAGGGCACAGATAGAAGCAAGCTGACAGGAGAGGGGACTTCCCAAGGAGAGATGTAGGGAAAGATAAGAAGGGAAAGGTAGTGCAGAGCAGCAGAATGAGTGCACTTATAAGCCATAGGTACGAAAAGGGCATACATTCATTGCTCAGCAATATTATACATCCTTTCGGGAACTGCAATGTTAGTTTAGGATTTGGTGCACTTGGTATGGGTTCATCCTTAGCAGTTTATAGCGTTTCTGTAGGGCTGACCAAGGCAGGGAACACTGGGGCTGGTTTCTACTGCCAAGTACCATTTGATGCAAGGTATGTCCTGACATACATGTTCATATTTATATTCTCTTATACCATATTAGTGTGCACTGAGATTACCTAGCACTTTTCAGGGCTTGTAGAGGACTGGTATGTAGTATAGGTTTCAGCAGCAGTCATTTCCCATTGATATGTATGTCTAGTGTACATCAGCACACTACTGTCGGTGTCAAGGGCAGCTCAGGAGATGAATGTTTTTCCCGAAGGGCGTGGCATCCGCGGGTACATCACAGAGATGGGCAGGATCCAAAATGTGTAACTTCAGAATATGGTGGGTGTGAGGACATCCAAAATGTTTACTTGTTTCTGATGATATTGATGGGGAGGTGTATTTCTTTGCTGTATCGCATGGCCCGTGCCTGCACCCATATACAGGCTGTGTGCCGGATGCGTGCACACGCTGGCTGTATAGCACTTTGCTTGTGCTATTCCGAACACATTTATCTCCCCAATTCCAGACCCACAGGCACGCCTAGAGCACCGGATGTGGAATTAGGTTAAAACAGGGCCGATTTGTCATTTAGATGTGTCTGCGGGCTGGACGTTAATGTTATGGAATTGGGCTCCACCTGTTTAAAATATAACTGCACCACTAGCAGGTCTCTCTCACTTCCCCTTTATAATTAATAAACATTTGTCTGAAGCAGACAAAAGTTAACTGGCTGCAGGGAGGAATTTTAAAAGACACAATTTGTATGGGTATTTCCCAAAACACCCCAATCAAATCATTTGAATGTTGGCCTTGTGATTTTCTCACTGGGGTGTTTTTATCCCAGCTAATGTGCCATACTGGGGTGAAAAAAATGATGCCTGAGATTTTTAGCAAAATAATCTGATCCCAGGATGCATTGTTTAATGCTCTGAAAAGATACAACTTTTCCCCATTTTCTGTAGAGAGAAAACCCAATTGATTATACGTAAAGCGCAACTCAAATTTGCTTTTAGTTAGTTTGCAGTCACATGATAAAAGCACGTTTTATACCAAGACTTCAACTGGAAAAGCAGAGAGATTATTCATGAGAAGACATCTATGAATGCCTTATCAACAGTTTTGTTCAAATATCCAAATGTTTGCCTTTTTGACTGTACGGGACGCTTTAGCAATGACAAGGATACCTGCTGGAGCTGCCCTTTCAGCAGAAGGGAAAGAAACCTTCCCTTGCATACCTTGTCGGTATGTATCCCGCAATACTTTAGGCTGCAATGTTTGTTTTGAATTGAAAATGCAAGCAAAGGTGAATGTTTGGCTTCTAAGGAAGCCTTCCAGGGACACATTGGCATTCTTCCATATGTGAGTATTATGAAACAGAGAGACTTCTGTCACCACACACATGAATTTGCTTGGTGGCAGTTTACTACCACAAGATGACTCAGAATAGTGAATATGCCCCAAATACAGTTTGTATGCTACCCCTCTTCTGGGTATCTATGTTAAAGAGAAAGACTCATTGAGTTCCAGGTGTCGATCCTACAGGATTTCTGCAAGACCTGAGGAAGAACATCTGATGGGGGAGAAAGGCGTATCTACTTTAAGACCCAAGGCATACTATTTCTAGTTTAAGGAGACAATTTAGACATAATAGAGGTGTTTCAGAATAAAAATCTTTATTGAATAAAATTATTCAAAGCAAAGACTCAATGGCAATAAGCTCCAATTTAAATGTGCAGCACACAAATACATAAATATCTCCCCCTCCCATTTCCCTTAACTTTCTGCCCAGACTTCGGCTGAATCTTCCATGACAAGATTCACAAGATTAATCATGAATTCTTCACCAGACCACCAGTCCCTCCTCCACTTCTTTCACCTCTCCTTCCTCTGGTCCCTGATGCACTTTATTTCTTTTCTGAAACCACAGAGGAGGAAACCATTCATTCACCCTCTTCTAACCTCCTTCAAACATGCTACGATTACACCACTCCTCAAAAACCCTTCATTGACCCTAGTAGCCCTACTATCATCTAATCTCCCTCTTCCATTTTCGTATCCCAACCTATGGAATGCAATGTTCATGTTCACCATTTTGACTATTTTCATCTCAAATTACACTAGATCCCTTCCAGTATAGCTTTTGCCTCTACGTTCCACAGAAACTGCTCTTCAAAAAATCTCCAGTGACCTCCTTAAGCCAAGGACAAAAGCCTTTACTCTAGCCCAGGGGTTCTCAACCTAGTCCTCGGGACATACCTAGACCATCACATTTTCAGGATAACCACAATGAATATGCATAAGAGAGATTTGCATACAATGGAGATGGGCTAGCTTCGAGGTCCCCTTCTCTTTTCTGTCTACACTTACTCCCTTGCTGCTCTAATCCCCTCTCATAGCTTTCAGTACAACTTTTATGGAGATGACTGCAGAACTACTTTTCAATATCAGAAATTTTACGAAGAGCCCAGTCCCATATCTCAGGTTGCCTGTCTGACATCTCTGCCTCAATGACCCATTGTCATCTTAAACTTAATATGGCAAAGACAGACGTCTTTATCATATCATTTCCCCAAACCCACTTTCTCCTAATTTTTTTTGTCTCTATGAATGTCACTCTCATCCAGTTCCCTCAGCTTGCAACTTCATGGAGATATTTGATGTATCTTTCCTTCTCTAGGCATATTCAAAACACTGTTGAAGTGTTGTTTCTTCTTTCCCAAAATTGCTAAACTCCATCCCTTTCTTACTGAGCATGCTACAAAAATGCCACTCTCTCATTATCTCCCACTTACACTACTGCAATCTACTTCTCATGCATCTCCCATGGAAACAACCTTCCCTACTGCAGTCTGTTCAAAATACAGCTGCTCAACTTTTCAATCAATGTCACTATGACCACGTAAAATCTCTTCAAGTCATTGTACTGGTTTCCCATCCACTTCCACATACATATCAAACTATTGCTCACTCACAAATGCATTCACTCAGCAGCTCCTCATTACTTACCTTCTCTTTCCTCTCCCTATATCCTTCCTTGTGAACTCTGTTCATCTAGCAAATTGCTTATTTGTGACATTTTCTTCCATTACTAATGCCTATCTCTGCTTTTTCAATCTTGCTGCACCATCTGTCTTGAACAGAATTCCTGAGTTGGTGCATTATATGCTTTTTCTAGTCATTTTCAAATCCAGACTAAAAATTTATTTATTTATTTATTTATTTATTTTATTTATTTGTGTGCTTTTTTATACCGCCCCTTCCAGAGATCATAAATAAATAAAAATTCACAGTGCTAACTAGGATTGCTTTTACATCTTGACCATTTCTCTATAATACCTTTGCCTAGACTCTCGTTTATCAGATATGTATGTCTTGACTAGATTGTAATCTCTGTCCATACAGCACTACACATACCTGCTAGCACTTCTGAGGTAAGTAGTAATAGTAGTAGTAAAGCAAATAGGGGTTAGATCCTTTTTTCTAGACAGTTTTGGGACATCTTCCTTCCCTTTCTCTGGGCTTTGGATTCCTTCTGGACTTCTTGGGGCTCCTTGACCTCTAATGACACATTCTCTTATTTTCCACTATTCTTATTTGCCAGTTCACCAGTATGCTTTCTGATATTCCCACGCTCAAATCTCTCCTATCAAAATCATAGTCTCCTTTGTTCCTCATGGGTTCCTATAGACTTCCCGGATCAACCACCAGTAGAGTGGTTTTATTCTTTACTTCTTTTCTCCTCTTCACCAGACTGCAAACTCTTCAGAGCACTATTTCACTTGATTATCAGAAACATCCTCTCTCACACCAACATATAAACTGCTCTGTATGGTCCTCTGGATGTCATAGCAGCTTAGAGAGGCAAATACAGGCTGCCTTCCTCTCCTGCTCCAAGGGCATTTAGAAACTGTAGATTGATTTTCTCCTTCCTAACCTAGAACCTTTGGAGATCAATGACACCATGCAGCAAAATGGCATTGCCTCAGGGTGAGTGAACATTTTGAAAACAGCAACTGGAGGAGCAAGAATGACTAGGGGTTGCTCCTCTCCCATTTGAATTACAGGAGGATCCAGCCCAGGCCTGATGGGGTGGGACTAGCTGGGGATTGCTCTAGTCCCATTGAACTGTTTTATCTTCCTGTAACAGACGTGTATCCTTGTACAATACATGTCCTATTTCAGGGAGGAGTGGCCTAGTGGTTGGGACAAGTTACCTCAGGCCAGAAGGTCAGGGGTTCAAATCCCACTAGAAGACAGCAACTTTGGGCCAGAAGGACTGGGGTTTCTAGTCCCACAGGTGCTCCTTGTGGTCTTGGGCAAGCCACTTAACCCTCTATTGCCCATGTTCCCTGTAAAATAGTTATCTCCAAGTTATAATGCCCTGTTCAATGTAATTTCAGTTTCTTCAATGTAAACCACCTTGATATCATGAAAGGTGGTATATAAGAAATGTTAAATAAAATTGTACAAGTAAACCGGCTTGCAGTTATTTCCCCCTCTGACCAAACCTTAAATTTAGTCTTCAAATGGAAAAAGTAACTGAAAAGATCTAATTTTATGAAAGCTGGTGAATATCATAAGAACATAAATGCCATACTGGGTCAAACCAAGGTCCATCAAGCCCAGTATCCTGTTTCCAGCAGCAGCAAATTGAAGTCATAAGTACCTGTCAGGTTCCCAAAAAATGACACAGATTCCATGCTGCTTATCCCCCGCAGCCGCCGGTCCAGCAGGGGCTCTCCCAGCAGAGGTAGAGCCGCAGGAGCCGGATCAAGCCGACGCCGACACCAGAAGCAGCCAGCCGCCCAATCGGGGCCGAGCACCTCACATTTAAATAAGAGCGCTATCGGGCGCACGGACCTCTTCCCCCGCAGCCACCGGTCCAGTAGGGGCTCTCCCAGCCAGGATAGAGCCGCTGGAGCCGGATCAAGCTGCTGCCGACGCCAGAAGCAGCCAGCCACCCAATCGGGGCCGAGCACCTCACATTTAAATAAGAGTGCCATCGGGCGCACCCGCGCCTGGCAGGCCTGTGCCTGAGGGCCTCGCCAGAGGGCCCTTTGGCGTGGCCCTTAGGTGGGGTCCGGGATAAGGTCACCCCACCCCAAGAGCTAACAGAACAACCAGCCTCAGAAACTGGGCATGACTGAGAATCACAACCCAGAACAGCTCAAGGGAACCTCCATCATCCACGACGTAATTAGAACCCAATGAAACTCGACGCCTTCAACAAAGTAGGTGGACTAAAGCATAGCAGTTGACTATGCTACCCACTGCTTAACCCGTGACAGCTAGCTCCCGGCCACACCGGAGCAAACTAGCCGTGGCTTACCTGCCTATGCTAGCCCATTCTGTACTTGTTTTATCTACCTGCGCTAGTTCATTCTGTCCTGTGATACCCAACTGTGCTTGTTCATTCTGTGCCAAACAAGAGAAATACCCACACCTCCAAAACCTAAAATGCGCCCTCATAAACGCACGTTCAATCCGTAAGAAATGGCCAGTCATCTCAGACTTGATATCCCTCTATGACCTCAACTTACACTTGGTCACAGAGACATGGCTATCCAGTGACAATACGGTCCTCCTCAACCAACTCAAACCCACCAATTTTTCGGTCCACACATGCCATAGAGACGGTCGAAGAGGGGGTGGATTGCCTGTCCTCTCCAAAGAAGATCTCCATTTCAAGCTAATCAATGCCACCAGCACAACGCAACTTGACACAATCACCATAACCAACAAGCAGTGCACCATCAACCTACTGTACAGAGCCCCGTCAGCCTCCCCCGATGACCTCTCAACAATAATCGACCTTGCATGCAACGCCCTGAACCCACGCACCCCAAGCTGGCTACTAGGCGACTTCAATCTGCCAACCCTGCAAAACACTCAAGCCTCTGCCTTCCTCGAGGCAATCAAGGAACTAGGGTACAAGCAATTAGTCAACGAACCTACCCACATGAAAGGAAACAACTTGGACCTGGTATTCGCCCAACTGGCAGGCACTGATCTAACCCACTACCCCATACTGTCTGTTACCACAGTCCCCTGGTCGGACCACAAACTATTCAGATTCCAAATACCCGTGCACAACAACTGCCACATAAGCTCCAGAAGGCCAGCCAACACCCCCAGAACACCATTGCGAAGATTCCGACCTTTTGACAAAGATGTTTTCTTGAGTAAGACCCTCCCGCTCCTCTCCTTGACAGCACCTGATCTCAAATTGATCTCAAGCTGGAATAATAGCCTCTCCTGCATTGCCCAGCTTCCACCCTCAGACAAGCCATCAAGGAAGCGTGCCACCTCACCCTGGTACTCCACAGAACTACGAACATCACTCCTACACCTAAGGAAGCTAAAAAGACGCTGGCATCGGTCACAATCCACTGCAGACATGACGGCATATAACCTGCACTTGACAAAGCACCGTGAAGCAGTGACAGAAAAGATGAGGCAATTCCACACCGACACCCTGAAACGTTCACTAAACAAGCCACACGACTTGTTCAATCTTGTCAACAACTTAACAAAAGAACCATCCCCCAGCCAACAAAGTGAGATCCAACCCCAGGAATTCGCGGACTACTTGCAATCAAAGTTATGCCAGACCAATAAGTCCACAGTGACCGCCGCCGCACAGGAGTCACCATATCCAACACCACTGACCACCTTCGCCACCCCCTCGAAGAGAAGCATTGAGGACACCATCGCTACTGTCAACGCCACCACTGCACAAACCGACCCCTGTCCTGCTTTCTGGATAAAGACGCTACGCAGTGAATTTAGCCCGTTCATAGCCAGAATCATGGACCTGTCATTCTCAACAGGCTCGTTCCTGCGAAGCCTCAAACACACATCTATCAGACCGCTGCTGAAAAATAACAAACTAGACCCCCAGAAGGTTGACTTGTACAGGCCTATATCAAGCATACCACTATTCGCCAAGATAATTGAAAAAGAAGCCCAACACCAAATACAATACCACATCGAGACCGCTGCTCCGCTGGACCCCTGCCAACATGGATTCAGGGATTCTCATGGTGTTGAAACACTCCTCACCACCCTCTTCCATAACATAATCGCTGGAATCAACAACACCCGACAAGGGTTTGCCCTCATCTTTATGGATATAGCTGCTGCTTTCGACTCAGTAAGCCACGAGCTCCTCCTGATACGGCTTAAGGAGAAGGGTATTTGTGACACAGCCCTAAGCTGGTGCAAATCATACCTGTCCGACAGATGGCAGCACGTAAGATCCGGTGCTACAACTTCAGAACCATTCCACCAGTGGCAGGGTGTACCACAGGGATCCTCCCTCTCCGCCTTGATGTTCAACATATACATGCAGCCCATCTGCACCCTCATCCGATCTTTCAATGTCGACTGCTTGATATATGCCGATGATGTACTGCTCTACATGCCATTCTCAACTGACCAGCCGGACCTCTCCCTACTGACAAACTGTTTCGACGCTGTTATCAAACTGGCTCCAGACTCAAAACCTTCGAATACAGCACAAGAAGACAGAAGTCTTCTTCATCACGAGGAACCAAAGCTTCACCCCTCCAGCCTCCTTAAAGGTCAAGGAGGCGGAACTAACTACCAAATCCACAATCCACTACCTAGGAGTCACATTAGATCAATGCCTGGACATGAAGGCCCACATAAGCAACACAGTAAGAGCAGTTTACCACAAGATCCGGACACTCAAGCACCTGCGCCCCCTGCTTGAGCCTGATGACTTCCGGACAATCTTCCAAGCGTTGGTGATCCTGCATTTCGATTACGCAAATGCAATTCTACAAGGGCTCCCACAATCC
Source organism: Ichthyophis bannanicus (assembly GCA_033557465.1). Lineage (NCBI taxonomy): Eukaryota > Metazoa > Chordata > Amphibia > Gymnophiona > Ichthyophiidae > Ichthyophis > Ichthyophis bannanicus. The sequence continues at coordinate 640,327,548 of CM066035.1, forward strand.
ACCCTAAATCCACTCCAGCTAGAAATGAACACTGCGGCCAGAGTTCTACATGGTGCTTCCAGGAAGGATCATGTGACACCCATCCTGAGACATCTCCACTGGCTCCCCATCCACGGCAGACTCTCGTTTAAATCCCTACTACTGACTTTCAAGGCCATCAACAGGCTCTCCTCCACTTCCCTCATCAAGCTTATCCAGCCTACAGATCAGAAGATTCGCAGCAGTCAACACACTGGTAATCCTGAAGGAAATAACACAAAGCACACAGGCAACGACAAACAGGGCTTTTAGGTTTTATGCGCCCAAATGCTGGAATGCCCTCCCACCCAACATAAGGGCAATCCCTGACCTTGCCCAATTTAGAAAGGCATTGAAGCACCACCTCTTCCTCAAACACTATTCAGACGACAGCGCACAAACAACCACCCCCCACCACCAGGCCCGCCACACCAACACACAAAGCACGTGATGAGGCATCCACACCCATTGGCGCCAGCATCAACTATGCTTACTTGTAAATAGCAGCTTGTATATACCCCTACCCTGGTAGAAATGGCGCCAGCCTTGATAATGCATACCTTGTAAATAGCAGCACCGACTATGCTTACTTGTAAATAGCAGCTTGCATACACCCCTACCCTGGTAGAAATGGCGCCAGCTTTGATAATGCATACCTTGTAAATAGCAGCATGTATATACCCCTACCCTGGTAGAAATGGCGCCAGCCTTGATAATGCATACCTTGTAAATAGCAGCTTGTATATACCCCTACCCTGGTAGAAATGGCGCCAGCCTTGATAATGCATACCTTGTAAATAGCAGCACCAACTATGCTTACTTGTAAATAGCAGCTTGCATACACCCCTATCCTGGTAGAAGCCGCGCCAGCCTTGATTATGCATACCTTGTAAATAGCAGCATGTATATGACCTCACACCCTGTAAAGATTATACATACTCTGTAAATAGTTATCCCAGCAATGTCCAAGTTACAGTACCTGTTCTCTGTACATACAGAGCAGCTCTGTCTGCTCTGTATAAGTTATTGTTGTATGTAAACCGCATTGATACTAAATAGCGTGGTATAGAAGAGACATTAAATAAATAAATAAGCAGTGAATTTTCCCTGGTCCTCTTCAATAATGGCTAATGGACTTTTCCTCCAAGAACATTTCAGCTAGAGAGGCCCACAAAACCTAGGCTTTAATCAATCAGATTTGCCCACCTCCTGGTTTGCTGCATCTTTTATTCTCTTCCTCTTACTCTGGAGGTTAATAGACTAAGAGTAGAGGGAACAATAAGGTTACCAGATTTTTGGAGAGTAAATCTGGGGCACCTGGGCAGGTCTGATCTGAGTTGGGTGGGGCTGGGTGAAGCAGGGGCTCCTCTGGCATCTCTCCACCATAAATCTCAAAACGGCTAGCCTAGGCGTCATTCAGTAATTTCAAAAATATAAAAAAGACAGTAGCAGCCCTTCTAGAGTTACAGTGTAAACGTGCATACATACATACATGCTTACGCTTTATTATAATTATTCTATATATTTCAAAATGTCCCTTTTTTCAAAAAAGAAGTTAACTTTACATCATTTCCCACTATCCTGCTCCTCACTGTTTCTGTTGCCCCTTGTTGCCTCCCTCTGGCAGTTTTGACCCATATTTCTATTGCCTCCTACCCTCTTTCCTTTCTCCTGTTTCCCCCTACCAAATTTCAGTATCCTTTACCTAGTCTCACTGCCCTTCACTATACCTCCTCCCTGGTTCCATTAATCCTCCTCCAGTCATCTCCTCCCTAGTTCCAACACTCTTTTCCCTCTCTGGCTCCCCCCCCCCCCCCCGCCCCCCGGCCCAATGCCATAGGCCCCAGCTCCCCTCCCTTCCTACACTGCCCCTCTGCCTCAATGCAATTATCTCCCTCTTCTCTTTTCCATATTGCCCCTCCCAGTTCCATTGCCCCTGCCTATTAATCTCCCTTGTTACAATCCTTATTTCCTCTGCACCAATTCATTTCCTCCCTCACCCACACAAAGCTAACTTATATGGAGAAATTGCCTCTGAAAGAAATACTTTTTGTCCTTTTCCAATGCCATTACCTCTTCTTCCACCCTGGTTATACAGTATTCCCCCTCCGTAGTTCCAGTTCCCGGCCCTGTGGTCCTTGTTCCATTGCTTTCACCTTCCCTTATTTATTTACTTATTTAAGCAGTTTTTCTATACCGCCCCTTCCAGAAATCAGGGGCAGTTTACATTAAACAAACTATTTTACAAAGGAGATAACTATGTACAGTTAGAGAAAAAAAACATTCAACTATATACAATGTATCATCTTGCCTCCGGACAATTAGGAGGATATCAACAACTATATACATGTAGGTAAGGGATGCATCTAGACAGGGTGAACAATTGTGCAATCAGTCATTGTTGTTAAAGTGTTCAACAAAGAGAAGTGTTTTTAACTCTTTCCAGAATGTTTGGAGGTCTTTTATTGATCTGATGGTGTCTGGCAGAGAGTTCCATAGCGTCGGAGCAGTATAAGTAAAGGCTCTGCTACTGGTTATTTGCTTTGTTTTACAGATTGTGGATGGAATGGCAAGTATGTTCTGGTTGTTCTTCTGTTCCTAGAATCTGTTTGTGTGTGAATTCTAGATGAGAGGAAGGAGGGTGAGATGTTATTGAGTAATCTGAACGTGGTGATTATTGTTTTATATTTTATTCTGCTCATTATCGGGAGCCAATGTAGATTCTTAAGAACAGATGTGATATGTACTGTGAGGCAGGTTTTGGAAATAATTCTAGCGGTCACATTTTGGGCTAGTTGTAAGGTATTGATGGTCTTTTTAGGGAGGCCTTGCAGTAAACTGTTACAATAATCCCAGTGTGGGGTTATAAGGGCCTGGGCGACTGTTCAAAAATCCCTTCTTCCCCTCTCCAGTTTTTTCCCTTTCTCTAACCACCATGACTCTACTGCTCCTACTTATTGCATCACTCTGGCGGTCCTGCAGTTCTGTTGCCTCTTCTCTGCCTCACTCTTATTGCCATGCCCTGCAACTCTTTACTGCCTCCTTTCTTCTCTTGTCTTTCTGTTTTACTCTACAGCTATGCCACCATTGACATGCGACTTCTGGCAATCATGTCCTCTCTCTTCCAGGGATGGACCAACTCTTGGCTCTCTCTTTCCTACCATCAGAGTTCTGTTGTGTTCCACCTCCCAAGAATTCTGGGGCTGGCCAGATCTGCCACTACCAGAGGCATAGCTAGGACTGAACCTTTCGCAGGGCTGAGGTTAACCTGTGTGGGCATATACGAATATTAATTAAATCTGGGGAGGGAGCAGTGAAGATGAACTGTCACATGCACTCACACGGACACACATATACACACACACATTCTCTCCCTTCAACCCCCCCCCCCCCCAGCTATAATCTATCAATCTCTCTCTCATTGCCACCTGGCCTGTCTCAGTGGTCTCTCTGTCTAGTATCTCTGTCTGTCTCCACATGCTGTCGTGACTCACGAGATGCTAAGGGAATAGAGCACAGCCCGCCCCTGACTATGTCCCTTTTGGATTAGTGGACAACATTAATTGCAGTACAGAGCCAGGCTAACATTACACACATAAATCTGTGCCTCCTCCCTCCCCTGACGCACTATAAACATTAAGTGCTACTGTGCTAAAAAAAAAAAAAATGGGTGCTGCTGCACTTAGCATATGTTTGTTTTTTTTTTTTTAATCATTTATATTTTTATTGAGGTTTACCAATATAATACAAAACAAAAAGAATACAATGCTTAACGTGCTTAACAACCTAAAGCATCCTCAAGACAGGGCAAAAAGCTCAGACAATATAAATGGGAGAAGCAAGCCACAAAACATACAAAGTAGAATTTAACATTAAAAGTGAGAAAGAAACACAAAAAATTCTCACCACACCTCGCACCAATTACAATTTACCCTAATAACACTTCCAGCAGGTATCTAAATAAGAAGACAGTAGAAAATATAATCAACTACCACCATCAATTTTAGTGTGTTCCGGAGCCTGAATCAAAGCTAACAATTGTGAAGGTTCAAAAAATATATAATCTTTGCCCATACATTTTACCGAAGAGCACCACAGTATAGCAACACAGAGGAAATTCTAATAACCTCACTCGATGAGTTATCATTTAAGCAAGAATCTAAAGCACACCTTAAGTGTGAGGAAACCGCGGACCAGGGGGTAGGAAGTACCTATGTGGTAGTCAACCACTATTTCAAGCAGCCACTACCTCCCCTGCGATATCATTCATCGGCCTTGAACGTGTTTAACAATTTTTTTAATGCATTTAAAAGAAAAGAAACACTTATCTGAATACAAAAGGCTCCCAATGAACATCATGCTGATACTCCGACAAAGCTGGAACTGTTGTCGACTCGCGTTTCGCCCTTAAACTTTCAATGGGCTGCTTCAGGACTACCAGCTTCACTTCCCTCAAGTTCCTCAGAATGAGAGCCTCAGCCTTCACTCACTGATTTTATGGAGGCGGCAAACCAATCAAATCAGAACTCCACGAATCACATCAGCAGGCCAACATCCAATCAAGGGTCTCATTAAGACCTGCTGGATGCACTGTATTGAGAGTACAAATCCACTTCTGTTCAAGTCTCGTGAGTCTCATCAATTTGTCACCACTCACTGTTTCACTGACAACATCAATAATAAACCAGCACAGATCCTCCCATCGATGAGCATATTGTAAACAATATGACACCATGGGAGCACTGATATTTTGGGTGAAAAGCCGTGATTTGTGTTCCAATAACCGAACTTTCACTTTGCGGCACGTTCTGCCCATGTACAATTTCTGACAAGGGCAAACTATCACATATACTACCCAGGTGGACTGACAATCCGTGTCATATTTAAGAGAAAAGATTAGTCTGAGGATCTTGCCACTCAGTTATATTGAGAGAAAATTCACACATAGAACAGTGCTTACAAGGTTGGTTAGTCCCTTCCAAATATAAAACATTAATCAACTAAATTTAGCAACTCCAAAGCAGAGATCCTACTACAATAAGGAAAGTTCATAAACCTAAGATTCAATAACTTCAGAGAATTTTCCAACCTCTTCATCTTACTTTCCAATAATAAATTACCCTTCACAAGAGTAGCGTTCAGGCCTTCCAAATTCTGAATTTTCCCCTTGGCATCATTAATAAACCCCTCGTGGCCCCGCAACTCCCCCTCCAAGGAGTCCAACTTAACCACAGCCTCACCCAAAAATTTACACAATTGAGTAAGACAGCCAGATAAAGTAACCTCTATCTTAGCCATCATATGCCATATTTCCACGTTGGTAACTTCCTGGGGGGGGGGGTCATTTGGCTAGAAGCATCCCTTCCAAAAAAAACAGGAAAACTCACTGGCTTTAAGGAAGTAATAGTCAAGGGGAGATGCCAAAGAAAAAGGACCTACTGCCATCTGCGATACACCCATGTTGTTATTAAGTCCAGGGGTACCATTAACTCCAGCTTGGTCACCACACACGCCAACCAGGGTGGAAACCAAACTGCAAGTCCCCTGGCTGACTGCTGGCTGCTGGGGCAATGGTCGGGAGTCCGGGCTCAGGAAACACACCTCTGGATTAATATGGCTCACCTGGTTAGTTGACCCTGCACCCATCACAGTTCTACCCTGGATTTGAACATCAGAGTCCATCAATCCCTGGGCAAAAACATGTGTGACCTCAGTTCCAGTTTCAACGTCGCTTTTCCCCATGGAGCCACAGCAGGAAACAGTACCTGCAATGTAGATTCAACCAACAGACCAAAATCCTCACTTGTCACCTCGCTCAGCACCGGAGGGGCACCAAATGGGTGTAACGTGCCCCTTTGGACACATCACCACGTACTGGAGACCGCGGTTAACTACTGATGATGTACCCACTGAGCCGGAAATGATGCCGCAGATGGCTTCTGGCATCTCCGATCCTGGCAGAAGAAGCAGGATTCCAGGGCGTCCTCAGCTCACAACCTCTACCAGACCAAACAGTGCTGGATACAACATGCTCCACCTGCTTAGCACATGTTAACATTTGTTAATGCACTTTCGGGCCGATGCAGAGCTAATGTGGGCTTTACGAGCCACTAATGCCACATTTAAGCACACTTTACAATCTTTTAAATGCAGAAAACAGACGTAAACGCTGATGGAAAAACTAGCGCCCAACTAATGTGTATTTAAATCTATTTGAATGAACTTTTAATTATTTAAATGCATTTTAATCAACTGGTCTGGTATGCAAATCATGGCTACGCTGATGCAGAGATGAGCATAGAGGATTTCACAACCAGCCATAGCAAAGGAAACACAAAAAGGAGCGCCTGCTCTTGCAGTAAAACCAGGAGAACACAAGAAGCAAGAGTCGTAGATTGATGGAACAGGTTTATTGAAACCCCAGAAGCAAGAGTCGCAGATTGGTGGAACAGGTTTATTGAAACCCCGGAAGCAAGAGTGGTAGATTGGTGGAACAGGTTTATTGAAACCCCAGAAGCAAGAGTCGTAGATTGGTGGAACAGGTTTATTTCAATAAACCTGTTCCACCAATCTACGACTCTTGCTTCTTGTGTTCTTCTACAACCAGCCATAGCGCCATAAGTTTTACTACAGGATCTGAATAGACAATAACCTCTAACGCGTGCCCCCAATAACCTCTAACGCGTGCACCAGGTGCTTTCCCCTATGCCTAGATCATCTTCTCCTGAGATGGTTAGATATTGGGCAAAGCTCCTGATGCCATCAAAACACTGTTGGGGGCCAGTGCCCCGAAGATAAAAGAATCCCTGGTGATCTAGTGGCCCCTGTACCCCCCATCCCCCATTAAATAAAAATAAGTAAACAGGTGGTCTAGTGGCCCCGGTCTTCCCCCCCCCCCCCTCCCTGAGAGTATTTTGATGACATCGGGGATGATCACGGCATTGAGAAAAGCTCCCGATGCCATCAAAACACTGTCAGGAGCCGGTTCTCCAACAATAAAAGATTTCCTGGTGGTCTAGTGGCCCCTGTACCCCCAACTCCCATTAAATAAAAAAAGGTAACCTGGTGGTCTAGCGGCCCCTGTACCCTCACCCCCATTAAATAGAAAAGAAAAAATAACCTGGTGGTCTAGCGGCCCATCCCACCCGGTACCTTAAAATAAGCAGGAGCGCTCCCGCTCTGTGTCTGCCATCTTGAAAAATGGCAGCATCTGGCCCCATTTGGTGCATCCTCAGATGCACTGGGTGAGGTCAGACTGCCATATAAAGTAGACTATATCTTATATAGCAGTCTGACCTCACCTGGTGCATCCCAGGAAGTACCGCATGGGGCCAGACACCACCGTTTTTCAAGATGGAAGACGCAGAGCAGGAGTGCATAGCAGCATGCCCGCTTATTTTAAGGTACTGGGTAGGATGGGTTGCTAGACCACCAGGTTATTTTTGTTTTGTTTAATGGGGGGATGGGGGATACAGGGGCCGCTAGACCACCAGGCTATTTTGTTTTATATTTAATGGGGGGCTGGAGGGGTACAGGGCCTTCTAGACCACCAGGGACTCTTTTACACCAGCCCCCGACAGTATTTTGATGGCATCGGGGGCTTTTCCCAATGCCGCGATCATCTCCGATGCCATCAAAATATTGCCAGGGCTAATATGCAAATTAGCCACGCAATGCCAAGAGAGCAAGTCAAACTAGCGCAGACTTCTTGTACGCATGTGTTTGGCTTGCTCTCCCAGTTTAATGCTGCTGTGGCTCATTTGCATGTGCACAATTAACGTGGGCGTCATTTGCATACCCTAACTTTCCTGCATCGCACGTTAAAATGTGTGCGCTGTCAGGCACATAAAAAAATCGCTTCATCATGGGTCTAGCACCGGCTTTCTGCATTCGTTTGTTTAATTTTTAGTAAATATGCCACTTAATAAGTGTATCAGCATCTGAATACCTTTTACATGCACAGTAAGGATAAAGAAAGGCTACCAGATTTCTACATTACTATCCTCCAGTGCCTACTGCCAAATACATTAGGAAGTACTACAAACCCTGCTTATTTAGTATAGAAACATAGAAACATAGAAATATGACGACAGAAAAAGACCACATGGCCTATCTAGTCTGTCCTTCCATAACAACTACAACAGTCCACTTTTTGCCTTTAGAGATCCTCTGTGTTGGTCCCATGCTTTCTTGAATTCAGTTTACTGTCCTCATCTCTACCACCTCCACTGGGAGACTATTCCACGGATCCACTACTCTTTCCGTAAAGAAATATTTCCGCATATCACTCCTGAATCTATCTCCCTTCACCCTCATCCCATGTCCCCTCGTAGCAAAACTTGCTTTCAATTGAAAGAGGCTCTCTCCCTGAACATTTATGCCACGGAGGTATTTAAACATCTCAATCATATCACCTCTATCCCGCCTTTCCTCTAAGGTGTACATATTAAGATCCTTAAGTCTGTCCTCATATGCTTTATAATGAAGCCCATTAATCATTTTGGTAGCAACCCTCTGCACCGACTCCATCCTGTTCACATCCTTTTGAAGGTGCGGTCTCCAGAATTGCACACCATACTCCAAATGAGGTCGCACCAAAGACTTATACAGAGGCATTATCACCTCCTTTTTTCTGCTAGCCATTCCTCTCCGTATGCACCCAAGCATCCTTCTAGCTTTTGCTGTCGCCTTTTCCACCTGTTTAGCTACTTTAAGATCATCAGACACAACCACGCCTAGGTCCCGCTCTTCTTTAGTGGACAAAAGTACTTCACCTCCTATACTGTATTGCTCCCTTGGATTGCTGCAGCCCAAATGCATGACCTTACATTTTTTAACATTAAATCCCAGCTGCCAAATTCTAGACCATTCTTCAAGCTTAGCTAGATCCCTCCTCATGTTATCTACCCCTTCCTGGGTGTCTACTCTATTGCAGATTTTGGTATCATCCGCAAAGAGGCAAACCTTACCCGACAGCCCTTCCGCTATATCACTAACAAAGTATCCATAGCAAACCCGCCATATCATACCACTAAACTCTACCTAGCAAAAGACAGCACTGCAAATATTAAACCAAAGCATCTCATAGAATATTAATACATCTCCTACTGAGAAAAGAGAACATGTGGGACTGCTACATAGAAACTACACAAACTAAATACTGCAGCTCGGTCACATATAAAGAACACAAACAGACCGTCACCAAATATGGTACAAGGGATTTAAACTTAGAAACATGAAGACGATAATTGAACTGGGAACCCCGAGAAGCCAAACTTGGAATGTACCACAATACCAGAGAAATACAACTACAAATGTATTTCCTCTTGTAATGAACAAAACACAGAGACGTCGGTGATGCACATTACCCGAAGCTAAAATATTTCTGTTAATAAATTCAAAATAAAATTCCTTTTGTTGTTTGGGCATTTTATTTTTCAGTCGCATTTCCCCTGGACGCTTTCTTCTGCTTTCCTTGTCTGTCTTCTGCAAACTCTCTTTCCAGTGTCTGCTGTCCATTTGTCCTTTCTTCTCTCTTCTCCTGTCTTTTTCCATTCTCTACCCTCATCTGCTTCTGACATTGATCATTCCATTTTTGCTCTTTCCTCCCTCTCCATCCACTCAAATTTCATCCTGTATTACACCAGCCCCCTCACTAAACTCTACCTAGCAAAAGACAGCACTGCAAATATTAAACCAAAGCATCTCATAGAATATCAATACATCTCCTACTGAGAAAAGAGAACATGTGGGACTGCTACATAGAAACTGCACAAACAGAATACTGCAGCTTGTGTAGCTCACCCTCTTGTCCTCAATCCCCTTTGAACTTTTCACCTACCTATAACTTCCCATCTCCTCTTCCCTCATTTGTTCTCTCAAATGCCTGTAGCATTCACTTCTGGTGCAAAGTTCAATGGCGCTGCGGATCAGAAGTCAATGCTACAGGCAGCAGCAGCAGCTGCTGCTGCTGATTCAAAGAAGAAATGAAGTTGGGACTGCCATCAAGGCTTCATGGAAAAAGCCATGCTCATAAACCCTCACTCAGGGGCAGTTCAAGACAATCTGCTGCCTGAGGTAAGATATGAGCTGAAACATCCCCCCGCCTTCCCCCAGCAGCCAAAATGCAGGGGTCTCCCCAAAGTTCTATTCAGATACCCCTCATTAATAACATCAGTCAGGTGGTTGCCTCAAGAATAAAGAAAACAATATATTTACAAGCTATATAAGATTAAAAAGACACCTTTTCAATGATGTTCTCTTGCAGCAAAAACTGTAGCAGAATAATTATATAGCCTGGGAATCTACCGACCCCTGACATTGCAAACTGGATTGACATGCTATGAAATGTAACTATATGTTCTGCAAAACTAATGAGATGCCAGATGATCACACATCAAGGAGCAAAATGAAAAAGCAAGCATGAGAGCTAATTTTATTTTGGTATTATAAATTGTGCTGTTCTTCTCGCTTTTTATTTTTGAACATATATTTTCCATGCAAAGAAACCTTCCAACAATGAGTGCAGAAGACATTTCCCATAGAACTCAGTGCTCTCCCCAGAAATTTTTCCAGCCAGATGTCATGAAAGAGTAGCAAGATGGACGACCAAATAAGCAGGTACAAGAAAGAGACTGGCGGTAATCCAAATCAGGTGGAAACCTTTATTATTTGCCCCGATGCGTTTCGGCTAAAAAGCCTTCTTCAGGGGGTCTTTGGAGGGAACACACCTCAAAAAATAAAAACAATAACATCACAAATAAACATGAAAAACATTTAAAAATCAATTGATAATTAAAATAATAAATAAGTATAAAATTTAATGAAAAAGTTAAAATTAGCTAAAAACTAATAAGTGCTGCTAAACATATAAAACAAAATATAAATTATAGTTAGAAGATGTAGATCAAATATATAAACATAGTTCTAATAACATAAAAATGTTAAAAACATAAATAGAATATCAAAATTTGTGAACATAAATATGATTATACGAAAAAACTTAAAAACATAAATGAACTACCCAAATCACAGATGACTAATACAATCAATTAAATCAAACTTATTCCTAAAAACAGAGAGAATTAGAAGGAGAGAACGATGAGGAGGACACAAACAAAAAGATAACGAGAAGGCTGCGGGGCCACGTATCTGCAGGCCGCAGCTAACTGGGTGGGCGGCGTGGTGCGTGGCCCCGGCCTTTGGTAAGGAAGGGGGGGGACTGAAGCGGCAGCAAGCATCTTTTAAATCCATTGGCTCCCGCGGGTGTGTGAGGAGCGCGGGAGCCAATGGATGGGGGCAGGAAGGTGGGAGGGCTTGCGCGAGACGGGAGCGTGCCGACGAGGTGTCAGTCCGGAGAAGCAGGGAAAGAGAACTGGCGTCTTGTGGAGCTCCGGGGTTCCTGGTCTTTCTGCGGCAGCTGTTGAGCGAGGAAGTGGGCGGCAGCGGTTTTCCAAGGCGGGTAGGAGTCCCCAGTCGGCGATCGCATCTGCTGCTCAGGCGGAAGAGCGGCTACCGGATCGAAGGCGGTGATCGGCAGGAGTGCCTGCACATGGACGGCTGCTGCTGCGGGGACAAGGCGAGTAATCAGCAACGGGAAGAACTGTTTGGGAATTTAGGTGCTGGGAGTTAAAAAAAAAAAAAAAGAATATAATAAAATAAAATAGAACCACAAAAATAAAATAGAATAACTGCAGAGGTAAGGAGGAGGGAGACAACAGAGGTTGGAGTGCGAGGCTGGGGGTTTTCTGGGGGGGGCATGACAGCACGGGAAGGCCGGGGGGCTAGGGGGGTAAAGGGCCAGTCGGACGGGCGGCTGCAGCAAGGGGAAGGCAAGCTGGGGGGGGAAGGGGGGCACTGGGGCAAGGAAGGGGGATAAGGGGTAAGGAAAAGGGGGGTCGGGGTGAGGGGTTGATCAGAGCAAGGAGGCTCAGGAGGGTGGGGGCAGAGCCTGGGTGGGTCCCACCAAGGGGCAGGGGGTGCTCAGGGGGCTCGAGGGGGCTTCCACGGGGGAAGTGGGGAGTCGGGGTTCAGAAGTGCTGCGCGGGGCAGCAGGGGGTGGGGGTCCTGCCGGGATGGGAGGGAGGACGGTGTGATGGCTGGGTCCACACCTATGCCATTGGGGCCGCAAGGGGGTGTGGTCAGGCAGGACAGATTGCTCGGGGGGCCCATGGGGCTGGCCTATGGTACCTGGGGGCTCGTATCCCACGGCTTTGGAGCATTGGTGGGGGGGGGGACAGGGATCCTCCAGGGACGATTGGCTGGGGGCCTGGCAGTCGCCATGGGCCATGGCAGGTTCCCCCTCCTTTTTTCCCTCCTTGTCTTCACAGGTGCCAGCTGGAGGGACGTGGAGGTCGGAGCAGCTGGGAGTTGCGGCGGCGTGAGGTGACGGGATGGACACGGAGCTAGCAAGAAGTGTGCAGGCAGGAGAGACAAGGGAGGAGCAGCAAGAGGTGCTTCAGGCGGATGGCTGTCTGCCTGCTTCGGATGGCCTCGCAGGGGTGTCGCAGCTCAGGACTCTGACAGCTGAGGGAGCGGGGAGATGGGGGGGAGGTTATGGGGGGGGTGAGGGGCAAGGCAAAGAAGAAGTGTCGGCACTCACGTAAGCAGCGGCGGAGGTCGGGGTCCTCTACATCGTCGTCCAATGATGTTTCGTCTTCTTCTTCGAGCTCCGGGGCCAGGGCATGAGCCGCAGGTGGCGAGTGTGGGGGGGCAGCTGTGTCGGGCGGAGTGGGTACTACGCTTGCGTCCTTTCGGAGTTATGGGAGGGGGTGCCACGGAAACTGCGTCGGAAGATCCAGAAGAGGAGATATATAGATATCTTTAGGCTGCTAGAGGGTAGGAAGCGGTCGGGTGATAGTAAATGGAAAAGGAGGGAGGATGAGAAGGCGGGGAGGGTCCGGAAGGCGTCGCGCAATGTCATTAACTGGACGAGGGCCTTCTTGCGGTTGGCTAGTGTATGGGGGCATCATTACCCAGGGCAATATGGGATGTTGCTAGCTGATGCAGACTCAATTTTGGAGGCGGCGCAGACTCATGATGGTTGGGCATGGCTCAACTATGATGAGAAGTTCCGGGACAAAATGGAAGAGAATAGATTGTTGTCTTGGGGAACGCAGGACATTAACCTATGGCTGACACAGATGTCGGCGAGAGGGAATGCAGGTGGCGGGGTGGACAGAAAGGATGTAGCGGGTTGGCAGCGAGTGCGGGGCGGCCCATGCTGCAGAGATCAGGCAGTGGAGGAGCCGGGGACATTTGTTGGCGGTTTAATAAGTCCTCTTGCCCCTTTCCGGACTGTAAGTTCTGACATAGTTGTTCGGTCTGCGGTGGGGGGCATTCGGCAATTAAATGTGTCAAGAAAGGAGCCGCGGTTGTACCCATGCCTGCTCCCAAGCAATAGGAACTTGATGGAGCTGGCTCTGACGCCTATTCAGTTCGAGGCGCTTAGGCCGTGGCTGACGCGATACAAGAGACGTGGGGTTGGGGTGGTGCTAGAAGGGGGTTTTCAGTATGGTTTTCCCATACCGGTGGTGGGAAAAGGGGGTTCGGAGAGGGCGCGTAACTCCCCATTGGTGAGGCATTTTGTGCACATTGTCAGGGACAAGTTAGCCGCGGAGTTGGAATTGGGGAGGGTGGCCGGCCCCTTTGCAGAATGGCCGTTCGCGTACTTCGTGGTTTCCCCTTTGGGCATTGTTCTGAAGAAGGAACCCAGGAAGTTCCGGTTGATTCACAACTTGTCCTTCCCGGTAGGGGCGTCAGTCAATGACCTTATACCAAGGGAGTGGTTGCTGTGCGTTACGCGTCCTTTGACGAAGCAGTGGAGTTAGTGAGGGGCTGTGGGCCGGGGTGTCTGATGGCAAAGGTGGATATCGAATCCGCTTTCCGCTTGTTGCCAGTTCACCCTGCTTCTTTTCATTTATTGGGTTTTAGTTTTGAAGGGCATTATTATTTTGATAAGTGCATGCCGATGGGTTGTTCGGTATCCTGTGCTTATTTTGAGATGTTCAGTTTGCTCATGCATTGGGTACTGGAGGAGATGGTAGGATGTGGGAACAAGGTACATTATCTGGATGATTTTTTATTCGTCGGCAGGGTTCAGTCGGGGCAATGTCAGGAGCTGCTGGATGGCTTTGTGAGGCTGGCACAGGATTGGGGCGTCCTGTTGGCGGTGGGTAAGATGGAGGGTCCGGCGACGCGCCTCACATTTTTGGGGGTGGAGTTGGATTCAGTGGACATGGTGGCGCGCTTGCCATTGGAGAAGGTGGCGAGGCTACGGGTTCTGGTGGCGAATGTGATGGGGTCGGCAAAAGTAACGCTGAGGGAGATGCAGGCCCTGATAGGCTCCCTGAATTTTGCTTGTCGGATCATTCCGATGGGACGGGTGTTCCTGCGCAGGTTCTCGGCGGCTACATCGGGTGTACTTAAGCCGCATCACCTGTGATGGGGCCCGTGGTTAGAGCCCTTTAACCCTGTATAGGCGGTTGCCTAGGGTCTATAAAACAAGTAAACTGCTCTGGCTGTGTAAATGAAAGAGTCTCTCAGAGCAAATTGAATGAAAAATAAGATGGGTTTTATTCCCCGTCCCGCTCGGACTATCAACAAGAACAGAAACTTCAGGTGTAAGCGAAGAAACAAAAATAGTGTCAAACTTATATTCTTTTGTTTACATGCACAAAGTTCTCTTTGTCATTTAATCAAACAGCAGGGCTGCATTTATAACAGATACTACAATCCATGGGAGAGGGATCTTGAAGGCTGCTGCCATCTTCCCATACCATGCTTTCTCCAGCACTTCCCAAACTCCCTGTGTCAGACTCCTCCTGTGTACAGTATTCAGACACGGCGTCTTGTGACAACTCACTATGGCATTCAATGGAGGCTCTTCTCCCTTCGGGTTTATACCTCCCTGGCTTGTAGTAGCTTCTACCTGGGCTTTCCTCCCAGAACAACAGCTCTGAATCTCCTTGCTTCGTGTAATTATGGTCAGGACCGCGCCCTTGGCACTTATAGATTTTAAACCTCTCGCTGTAAGCGTATGGAGGTTTCTTTCTATCTGTAGGGATTGCCTTGGTACTTGGCTCCCTGTATCTTTTGACTCTAGCCTCCCAGGCTGGTTGTGCAGAAGTGAAATTGGTCCTAGCTTTGCAGCTATTTCTTATGGAGCACATATGCTTGGAGTTCCCATCCCCCAACACTTTCCTTTTAAACTGACCTGTGCTTAGAGCTGGCACATACCGGTCTCCTGTGTAGTGGGACACTCCTGGCTTCTCTTGAAGGCTAACTCGGGTAGCATGTCTTCTCCCAGTACAGCTTGCCTTAACCCTCTGTTCCTGAGTGCTGGAGCTACCTTCACTTCCTGATTCTCCGTGAGAAAAGTTTCCTCCCAGCACTCCTCTGGGGTTTCTGCTCAGCTGATTGTAGCCACACCTCTTGCTACTCTCTCTCCGGCTTCTGCCGTCCTCCTGAGTTGTATTGTGCCTCTCTCTCCCTCTGCCTTCCTTCCACTGACTGGAACCCTGTCTTATGTAATCCCCAGCCCTGCATGTGACGTGGGGATTTGCAATCAGGTGTTCCTGACGAGCTTTCTGTTTGTTACGCAGTAACAATTTCCTTTGCTCAACTGTTTCAGTGTGCCTAGTGCTCCTTTCCAAAGCTGAATCTAAGGTAAGCCTTTCTTTTACCTGCACTTCCATGGGCTGTGTATCCTCTGCTGCATCACATATCCCCCCTCTTAAGATATTCCTGGATGGTGAACTTTCGTGCTCCCAGCCCGGAATACGAGACAGGGCGTCTGCATTAGAATGTAGCTTTCCCACTCTATGGTGTATGGTAAAATTGAAAGCCTGCAACGCCAGGTGCCAACGGGTGAGGCGAGGGTTGTGGTTCCTCATGGTACCTAGCCACTTCAACGGTGCATGGTCCGTAATCAGCACGAAATGTCTGCCTGTAAGGTAAAATCGAAGTGCCTCAATGGCCCACTTAATAGCCAAACATTCTTTTTCGATGGTTGAGTAGTTGCCCTCAGCCCTGGACAACTTCCTACTTAAGTAGAGAACGGGGTGCTCAGTACCCTCGAACTCCTGGGACAGGACGGCTCCCAGCCGCGATTCCGAGGCATCCGTTTGAAGGATAAATGTACGATTAAAATCCACCCCATATAGAACTGGCGCCTTACATAACTTCCCCTTTAGAAGTATGAAAGCGTCCTCCGCTGCTTGTGTCCACTGTAAATTATTAGGTGCGTTCTTTCTTAACATGTTTGTTAACACTGTACTTTCTTCCGCAAACCTGGGTATGAAACGCCTATAATACCCGATTAACCCTAGGAAACTTCTAAGTTGTTTCTTAGTTAGCGGACGCCGAAAATTCTGCACACTTTCTACTTTATCATGTAGGGGTCGGACCGTACCATTTCCTACCAAGTGTCCTAGATACTTAACTTCGGTTCCGCCAAATAGGCATTTTCCGGGATTTAGAGTTAGTCCAGCACCCCGCAAAGCCTTCAATACGGCCTCTACACGTGGAAGGTGTTGTGCCCAGGTGGTGCTGTGGATGACTATATCATCCATGTATGCTACCGCGTAGCTGTGGTGAGGCCGTAGGACCTGGTCTACCAACCTTTGGCATGTTGCCGCGGCGCCGTGTAGACCGAATGGCATACGTTTAAACTGGAATAAACCCAGCGGTGTGCTGAACGCTGTCTTGGGCCTGGAAGCACGGGTCAACGGTATCTGCCAATAACCCTTGGTAAGATCAAGGGTGGTCAGATACTGTGCCTGCCCCAGACTATCTAACAACTCTTCGATCCTTGGCATAGGGTAGGCATCGAAGAGTGATATAGCATTGACCTGCCTAAAGTCAATGCAGAAACGAAGACTGCCGTCCGGTTTCGGCACTAGGACTACCGGACTACACCAGGGACTTTTAGACTCTTCAATGACGCCCAACTGTAGCATCTCCTGAACTTGTGAAACAATCTCCCTCTTGCGAGCCTCCGGTAAACGATAAGGTCGCAGCCGCACAATTTTCCCAGGGGGTGTGAGAATTTCATGCGCGACCAGGTTGGTTTCTCCCGGGACGGGCGTAAGGACGTCCCTAAATCGTGCCAGAAACTGGTCTAACTGGCCTCGTTGCTGCAGGGACAATTCTATGCCGATCTTCGGTGCCGAGGCTGTTTTACAGTCTTCAATTTGGGGACCTAAATCATCCTCTAATTTTGTCTTTGCAGTGGCAGTGAGACCTTGTACCTCCCTCTGTCCGGTGGAGCCAAACCCTTGGCCTCCCCGGGTGGTAGGGACCAGGTGGGTCACCTCCTCCACCTCTGGCGCCCCAAACCGTTCACATATGATCTGGGCAACGCGGTCTCCTACTTTAACCTCAAAGTCCTGCTCCCCAAAGTTGAAAAGCAGTACTTTGACCTCTCCCCTGTAATCGGGGTCCACAACCCCTGCTCCGACATCGATAAAATGCTTCGATGCCAAACCAGATCGGGGAGCGATCCGCCTGTAGCACCCTGCTGGCAACTGGATTTGCAGGCCTGTATTAATTATAGCCTTCCCTTTCTTTGGTACCACCCCCTCCACTGCACTAAAAAGGTCAAAGCCAGCCGCAGCGGCAGTTGCTTTCTGGGGAGTCTGTGCGTCTGGGGACATTTTACAGACCTTTAACATGAAGCCCTTTTTACCAGGTGTCACTACCTCCATCGGGGCCTTTTGGACAGGTGCTTTCTTTGGGGTTTTTGCAAACAAAGGCTGGGGAATCACATTTACCAGGGCCTCCCCTTCACCATTACTCTTTCCCATGGTCTGGCCTTCTTCCCTTACTTCCTTAGGGTGCCCCAGGGATTCCTTTTTTTCCTTAACCAGGCCTTCCTTTAGCCCTTCATCAAACGGGGGCCAATCCCGGCCTAACACCAAGTCAAAGGGTAGTTTAGGAACTACCGCTACCAGGGTCTTTCTCCGAACCCCCAATCCTTGTATCCTCAGCCGGTACAGCGGATAACCGGCGGAAGATCCATGGATACACCTTATATTTGCTACTCCTTCGGCATGACTCGGGGACAAATTAGTTTGGGCTTGTATGGTTTCCCCAAAAACGGCGAGAGACCATACTTTGGTCGGCCCCCGAGTCAAGCAAGGCCTTAGCTGGGACTCCCTGCACCTCCACATCCACACGGAAACCTGCAGCTATGTGTTGATCATGGTTAGTAACGAGTGCTGTACGATACATACATTCCCTCTTTAGGTGCCCACTTTTTCCACACTTAAAGCATTTTAACATTTTGTTACTTTCCATTTTCCTATACATGGATTCCTTTGAACCCACTTTGTTCCTTGGAGAAACATTAGTACTTTTTACAGAATTGGCTAACCCTAACCTGCTGCCAGCGCTGGCTTCTTTCATTACTTCAGCCTCAAAGAATCTTTCGGTTAGGTGCGCTGCTTCAGCAGAGGTTCTACAATTCTGTAGGGTCAGGAATGTTCTAACTTCCTCCTGCACTGCCTCAAAGAATTGTTCTAATACAATTTGGTCAATTATATCATCAATCGGTTTACCCTCGGGTTCAAGCCATTTTAAAACCAGCCCATGCACTCTATGATATAGTTCCTTTGGGGTTTCATTAGGTTGAATCCGGGTAGACCGGAGCATGCGTCTATACATGGTAGGGGTTAAGCCCAGCCTATCACGCACGGCTCTCTTAACTTCCTGATAATCAGCTGCCAAAGCGGCAGGCATGGCCCTGTAGGCTGCCTGAGCCTCGCCGGTTAGCGCTGAGGCCAGCCTAACGGCCCATTGCTCTTCTGGCCACTTAGCATTAAGAGCTATCCTTTCAAAACTCTGCACAAAATCATCGAAATTATCGTCACTGTGCATTTGTCCCAGTGTCCATATCCCACAACTCTGTGGGCCTACCCCACAGATAGGTACTGCTGCTGGCGACTCCTCTTTCTTCGGCTCCTTCAGGAGAGTATGCACTAAGTCTGTCAGGGGCCTCTGTTGATCCATCAGGGCAGCGATAGCCTGCTCCTGGTTCTTCCGAGCTAGCTCTCCCTGCTTCTCGAATTGCATGCTCATCCATCTTAGGACCTCTTGTGCATCCATCGTAGTCATCTCTTTTCCTGGAAGATAAATCAGAGACACGAACACCAAGTGTGGCACTATAACAACAGTGAAAGAAAAATTCCTTCCTCCCAAGCCTTTTCCTTCTCACCAGAGATCCTCCCAACCTGTGCCCAAATACCCTTTACCTGAGCCAGGTGGAGGTTCTTATTTTGAGAAGGTGCTTGCCGTCGCACTCTTGGAACCTGGATCCTCTCCGGGCATGCCAACTTCGCTCTTCCCGCGTTGTCGCTCCGCTCCATAGCTCCTTGTCTCATTGACTGGATCCGATAAAACTACGCCAACTTGTGATGGGGCCCGTGGTTAGAGCACTTTAACCCTGTATAGGCGGTTGCCTAGGGTCTATAAAACAAGTAAACTGCTCTGGCTGTGTAAATGAAAGAGTCTCTCAGAGCAAATTGAATGAAAAATAAGATGGGTTTTATTCCCCGTCCCGCTCGGACTATCAACAAGAACAGAAACTTCAGGTGTAAGCGAAGAAACAAAAATAGTGTCAAACTTATATTCTTTTGTTTACATGCACAAAGTTCTCTTTGTCATTTAATCAAACAGCAGGGCTGCATTTATAACAGATACTACAATCCATGGGAGAGGGATCTTGAAGGCTGCTGCCATCTTCCCATACCATGCTTTCTCCAGCACTTCCCAAACTCCCTGTGTCAGACTCCTCCTGTGTACAGTATTCAGACACGGCGTCTTGTGACAACTCACTATGGCATTCAATGGAGGCTCTTCTCCCTTCGGGTTTATACCTCCCTGGCTTGTAGTAGCTTCTACCTGGGCTTTCCTCCCAGAACAACAGCTCTGAATCTCCTTGCTTCGTGTAATTATGGTCAGGACCGCGCCCTTGGCACTTATAGATTTTAAACCTCTCGCTGTAAGCGTATGGAGGTTTCTTTCTATCTGTAGGGATTGCCTTGGTACTTGGCTCCCTGTATCTTTTGACTCTAGCCTCCCAGGCTGGTTGTGCAGAAGTGAAATTGGTCCTAGCTTTGCAGCTATTTCTTATGGAGCACATATGCTTGGAGTTCCCATCCCCCAACACTTTCCTTTTAAACTGACCTGTGCTTAGAGCTGGCACATACCGGTCTCCTGTGTAGTGGGACACTCCTGGCTTCTCTTGAAGGCTAACTCGGGTAGCATGTCTTCTCCCAGTACAGCTTGCCTTAACCCTCTGTTCCTGAGTGCTGGAGCTACCTTCACTTCCTGATTCTCCGTGAGAAAAGTTTCCTCCCAGCACTCCTCTGGGGTTTCTGCTCAGCTGATTGTAGCCACACCTCTTGCTACTCTCTCTCCGGCTTCTGCCGTCCTCCTGAGTTGTATTGTGCCTCTCTCTCCCTCTGCCTTCCTTCCACTGACTGGAACCCTGTCTTATGTAATCCCCAGCCCTGCACGTGACGTGGGGATTTGCAATCAGGTGTTCCTGACGAGCTTTCTGTTTGTTACGCAGTAACAATTTCCTTTGCTCAACTGTTTCAGTGTGCCTAGTGCTCCTTTCCAATGCTGAATCTAAGGTAAGCCTTTCTTTTACCTGCACTTCCATGGGCTGTGTATCCTCTGCTGCATCACACACCGCATCAGGGTTTCAAGGAGTATGAGGGTGGACTTGGGGGTTTGGGATGAGTTCCTGAAAGGCTTTAATGGCTTAGCGGTTATGCTGGAGAGGGAAATGTCTACTTTCGATCTGCAGCTCTTTACGGATGCGGCGGGCGGTTTTGGGATGGGTGTATATTTCGGGGGCTCTTGGAGTGCGGAGCCATGGCCGCTGGCGTGGCGCGAGGCGGACCTGACCGACAGTGTAACATTTTTGGAATTGTTTCCGGTGCTGGTGGTTTTGGAGCTGTGGCCAGACAGGTTGCGCAATCGCCGGGTGCTGTGGTGGTGCGATAACGAAGCGGTGGTTTGCGTTATTATAGGTATGCCCCACGTTGCTTGAGGGAGGCCTAATGAGGGAGGTTGTGCTAGCTTGTTTGAGGTTGAATGTGGTGGTGAGGGCTCGTCATGTACCAGGGTGTGCTAACCAGGTTGCCGATGCTCTTTCACGTTTCAAGTGGGACCTGTTCCGGCGATTGGCACCAGAGGCGGACGCTGTTGGAATGCGGGTCCCGGAGCACTTATGGTGGCTTGGCCTGAAGGCATGCTGAACCTGTTGCGGAGTTCCATGTCACCAGAGACTTGGCGGGCCTATTGCAGAGGCTGTGACAGTGTTGTGGAATTTTTGGCAGCCCGGGGCTGGTGGCAAGGTCCTGTCCCGGACCACCTCATGGGCTTGCACATCACATTAAAAACATTAAAAACCCACCTCTTTATCTCTCACTACGGCCCACTGGCAAACTCCCAATACCAAAATGAAAAGGGGTAACGCATATACACATTGAAACCAACTTCGTAACTACCTTATGATATTATGACCTTTGACCCCGTCTTTGATATAACTACCCACAATGTTGACCTTGTCTCTACTATCTGTATATAGTTAAATGTACATAATTCTACAAAGTTAAAAGTTTTAAGTTTTAATTGTTAATGTATATAGTTCACGCTATGTTCATTGTAAAAAACAGAACTGTTGTTCTGTTCCCCTCTTCTGTTATATGTAAACCGCACCTGATCACTGGAAGGTCGCGGTATATAAAAGTTTGTTAAATAAATAAATAAATAAATAAATCACGGCAGCGAAGGCTGCGGGAGCAGCGAGATCGACGGTGCGGGTGCACATAGCGGGGTTTGCCTTTTTCTCCAGGGCAGTGGGGTGGGGAGCGTCCAGCTGGGGGTTCCTGTCACGCCGGTTGTTGCTAGGTTGTGAGCGGGATGACCCTCTGCAGGGTGATAGGCGGCGGCCGATCACGCATGATCTGCTCGGGAAGCTGTGTGCCGCGCTGCCTTTGGTGGCAGCGTCTGCATACGCGGTCATGCTGTTTCAAGCAGTGTTTTGCGTGGCCTTTTTCGGGGCTTTCCGGGTGGGGGAATTGGTGGCGGCGTCCAGCTCGGCAGCAGGAGGAGGGGCTTTACAGCTTCATCATGTGCGGGTGTCTGAGAAGAAGTTGGGCATCCGGTTGGCAAGGTCCAAGACGGATCAGAGGGGCAAGGGCGCATGGGTGATATTGAGAGCTACTGGGGGTTCCCCAACTAGTCCAGTGGCTGCTATGGAGGCCTACCTGTGGGTGAGGCCACGGGGGGGATTTCTCTTTCTGCATGAGAATTCGCGCTGTCTGACGCGGTTTCAGTACACGGCGGTCCTGCGGATGACGGTGCGCCAGTTGGGTTTGGAGCCGGGTGACTTCACGCCTCATTCATTTAGGATTGGTGCAGCCACTAGCGCCGCGGAGGCGGGCTTAAATGAGCAGGAGATTCAGCGGATAGGCAGATGGCGCTCTAATGCATTCCGGGGGTATGTGCGTTTTTGAGGGGGATTGCGGGAACGGTGTTTAACTGTGCATTTTCTTTTAGATATGGGCAGGATGACGTGCGGCTGCTGGATGATCGGCCATTCGTTTGTGTACTGGGCAGGTCAGCAAGCAGCGGCGAGGCCTCTCAGGGCGAACATTGGATTGAACACTGCGGAGGTGACCATATCATGGCTGGGCGAGCGCGGTCTTCACTGGATGCAGCTCTTGCCTTTGCTTTGGCATCATCAGCGTGTAAGGGGATCCCCGGCATTGCTGTTGCTACATCTCGGAGGCAACGACTTGGGGATTTGGACCGTTAAGCAACTGATCAGAGCGGCAAAGAGAGACCTGGCCGAAGTGTTGTTAATGTTTAATGATGTTGTTTTGTTATGGTCGGATATAATTCCCAGGCCTGCTTGCTGGGGCCACCGGAGGTGGTCTCGTGGGTTGATTAAAGTTAATCGGCAAATTGGCCGATGGGTGTGTGAAAAAGGGGGTTGGCAGATTTTGCATCCTTGGGTCGAGGTGGATTGTGCTGGCTTATATCGGCCTGACGGAGTACATTTATCCCCGGTAGGGGTGGATTTGCTCCTGAATGATTGGCAAGAGGCCTTGGAGTATGTCATGCAAGGCAGGGTAGCTGGTCACAGCTTTGCATCTGGGGGGGGGGGGCTCAGGGACAGCTGTCCCTGAGCCTGTGGCTGGATCCCAGAAGTATCCGGGGTCCGGAGTCTTGGCAATACGCAGGGCGGGGGTGGGGTACCCCCGACCCGGAGAACCCCTGGGGGCTTTTGCTAATAATATGGCGAAGCCAGAGGGGGGGATGGAATTACCGGGGGACGGCTCCTGGAGGAGGCGGGAGGGAACTCACTTTGCTACTCACACGGCTGGTGAGGGTTCATCCCGCTGCCGGAACCTGAATGACGAAGGTTTGGTTGTTGGTAATTTGTTTGGATAATGTTTATGGTTAATAAAGCTGCGACCAGTTGAATGCCAATAAGTGTAGTGTTGTGGTTATTTCGGGGGCGGGGGGGATGGAAGGTGTCGTGGCGGGGTGGGAGCACCATGTCCGCCTTACCCGGTTACGAGAAGGCCGCGGGGCCACGTGCCTGCAGGCCGCAGCTAACTGGGTGGGTGGCGTGGTGCGTGGCCCCGGCCTTTGTTAAGGGAGAGGGATGGACTGAAGCGGCGGCAAGCATCTTTTAAATCCATTGGCTCCCGCGGGTGTGTGAGGAGCGCGGGAGCCAATGGATGGGGGGCAGGAAGGTGGGAGGGCTTGCACGAGGCGGGAGCGTGCCAGCGAGGCGTCAGTCCAGAGAAGCGGGGGAAGAGGACTGGCGTCCCCACCCTCCCATCCCTATGATGGGCACATTCAGGGAGAGGGGGATTGCAGCTGGGGGGGGCGGGATCCCGGAGGTGCCCGGGGTCCGGAGTCTTGGCAATACGCAGGGCAGGGGTGGGGTACCCCCGACCCGGAGAACCCCTCGGGGCTTTTGCTAATAATATGGCGAAGCCGGAGGAGGGGGGATGGAATTGCTGGGAGACGGTTCCTGGCGGAGGCGGGAGGGAACTCACTTTGCTACTCACACAGCTGGTGAGGGTTCGTCCTGCTGCCGGAACCTGAATGACGAAGGTTTGGTTGTTGGTAATTTGTTTGGATAATGTTTATGGTTAATAAAGCTGCGACCAATTGAATGCCAATAAGTGTAGTGTTGTGGTTATTTCAGGGGCGGGGGGATGGAAGGTGTCATGGCGGGGTGGGAGGACCACGTCCGCCTTACCCTGTTACTACTAAAAAATACCTTATTTGTCTCGTGGTACACTAAAATGATCACTAAAAAGTAAAATAATAAATAAATAATTATATTATTAGAAAAATCATAAAGGCATAAAATAAAAGATGAAAAAATACCATAGAACATAAGAGAGGGACATCCTACAGATTTTTAAAAGTGTTTAAAAAAGCTTTTTTTAAAAAAAAGAGACACAGGACATTGCCATTAGGAGTATTTAAGATCAGTATGATATGAGGAACCGCATGCCCAGAGAAATAGGCAATATAATGTTTAAAACAGAGCATCTCGGGAGACCACGTGATGCGAGCAGGATAGAGGTCGCATCCTGAGCAGGTCCTGAAGCCCCGAGATAAAACCGGCGATTTAGTACAGTGACGAACAGCATCTATTCACCCGAAAGGTGACTAACGTGCTTCGGAGTGCCAGTGGACTATCCTGCTGCAGTGGGGGAGAGTGAGCTGCATGGCGACGGCAGTTAAAGCCCTCAGACGAGATCGGGAACGGGGTGCCGGCCCGAGTAAGATGGCGGACCCCAATTCGATGCCGGCTTCCCCCAAGTCGCCCACCTCCCTGGATGAGTTATCCGCTGCCGTAACGACGGCTTTGAGACCCCAGTTTGACGCTCTCCACAGTAAAATGGACGGACTGCAATCCTCGGTGGATCAACTGGGTAACAGGCTGCGAGAGGCCGAGGACCGCGTGGGTGCAGTGGAAGAGAAGGTGGAGATGCTGACCACGGAGATGGCAGGCCTCAAATCCCAGTTATCTATACAAGAAGCCAAGCTTGACGACCTGGAAAACAGGTCACGGAGAAACAACCTGCGTTTTCTGGGGATTCCTGAAACTGTAACAGATAAATATCTTAGAGGCTACATGGCGGATCTGGTCAAGTATCTTGTGGGAGAAGGTGAACTCGGGTTAAAGTCGACATCGAACGGGTGCATCGGGTCGGCGCTAGGCAAACGCGAGACCCTCGCCCTAGAATTGTACTAGCGAAATTTCTTCATTTTCCGCAAAAGGAACTAATCCTCCGAGCAGCCCGGCAGAAGGGGGAAGTGTCCTACAACAATATTAAACTTCGTGTGGCTCAAGATTATTCTGTGGCGGTGAGCCGAAAAAGGCGAGAGTATGCCCTCCTCTCTGGACAGCTTATCGCGGCTGGGATCCGATTCTCCGTGCAATACCCAGCCAGGCTGCACGTGCTTTGTGATGGTGCTCACCGCACCTTCGAATCGGCGGAAACTGCAGCAGATTATGTGCAACGGCTGTGCACCCAACAGAAGGCTGTATCGGCATCTCCCACATGAAACTTGCGAGAACCAGCTGCTTTGTGCTGCGAGGAGACCCTCTTGTAAGTGGAAGAAGGCTGGGAAAAGGCAAGGCCACGTTGGACATAATACTTTGATATTTGCTGAGAATGACACTGTCAACTGGGAGTAACTTTGTTGTTTTTTGTTTCTCTGCTCTTTTTTGTGAAGTGAAGTGCTCATTTCAGGATGGTGTAACAAAGTTACTAAATTTTTGCAATCTCCCTTCTGTTAGTTCTTACTGTTAAGAATGTAGTATTCTATGCTGAAAATGTCCCTTCCATAGATGAGGGCATATATCTGGTTAGAGCCCCCGTTCCGCTTTTACAAGGGGAATTAATATGGCTCCGTTGCCGTGGGTGGGGTGCCCCCCCCCCCCGGTAGAGGGGGAGGGTGGATTACCCGAGGGCCTGGCTGTGGGCAGAGAACGATATTGCCTATTAGAAGTAACTTTATATCTTGTTTGTTTCTCCCTGCAAAGGAACTGCGTTGTGCATGGCAGGGTAACAATGTTACTAGTTCTTACAAACTTCTCTTTTATTAGTTCCTGCTGGTCTGTATTTAAGATTGCATGCTGACAATGTAAATTATCCGGGCTGAGGGTGTGTAACCTGTATAGGAACTCCGGTCCCATCGTGCAAGGGGAGACAGCATAGTCCCGTTTAAGGTGGGTGGAGTGGCCCCAGAAGAGAGGGAGGGAAGATGCTGCCCGAAGATTGGTTGCTCGCTGGTGCCGTTTGCCGGCACTTTATGTGGGGGAGCGGCCTGGACGTTTGCAGAGCGCCGCGGCCGTAGCACTAGATCGGCGGGGGCAGAGGGAGAGAGGGCCTGAGACAAAAGGAGCTTGCCGTTGTAGGAGCTAGCCGGGGTTCGCCCGATTTGAGGTGGTCGACCTTACCATGCGGGATTAGCATGATCGGCTGCACACATCAACGGCAGCGAAAGTGCCTCAGTGGGAGGAGTAGGGACTGGGAGGGATAACCTGGATGGGGGGAGGGTTCTGGCTGGCGTTCCCTGTGAAGGGGGGGGGGGGAACGCCCCATTGCAGTCTAACATTCAGATCTGATATGGCACTGTGGGTGATAGATGCGGTTGGGGGTGACAGGCCACACTCAGAGGGGTCTTGGTAGGGTTCCGGGGAGAGGGTAGGAGTCGGGAGTCCTGTGGAAGAGGAGGAGTAGGTGGGAGGGAGTGCTAGGGGGGGGTTTAGAGGATACGGGGTGGGGGAGGGTTAGGATTGAGGTAGGGAGAGATGGGAAGAGGCTCAATGGCAGAAGGGGGTAGTGGGATTAAGGGGGGGTGGGGAGGGGTGGGGTGGGGGCATCGCACTCTGAACTCCATGCAGCATTGTAGGATAAACGGTGCTGATAAATACGGGAGAGGGCTCCAGGCTGGGAGGGTCCCTCCTTACACGATGTGTTGGCAACTATGCCGTAAACACTTGGTGTGGCTCTGAGGGTAATAACCTGGAATGTATATCGATTGGGTAGCCCGATCAAGCGCTATAAAGTATTGAAGGCATTGGCTAGGCAACGCTGCGATATTGCGCTGCTTCAGGAAACCCACCAAACAGCTGACGAACATGCTAAATTATGTCGGGATTGGGTTGGTCAGGTGTGGGGTGCGCCTGCACTGGGGAAAAAGGGGGGTGTGGCCATCTTAATTCACAAACGGGTGCGTTTCACGATGCAAAGTCAGGTGGTGGACCCGACTGGGAGATTTCTGTTGCTGCAGGGCTTATTGGAAGACCGAGAGGTGTTACTAGGAGATGTTTACGGTCCTAATACACTGGACCGGGAGTTTTTTGATCGTATTGCTGCCAAAGTGGAACAACTACCTGATGTACCTCTGCTACTGGGGGGGGACTTTAACGGGGTGTTTGACGTGGAATTGGACACCTCCAGCGGCCGAAGGACGCGAGACAGAGCACTTGGCTCACAGGTGCTACAACGTTTTCGGACGAGATTAGGTCTGATAGATCCTTGGAGACTTTTGCACCCCTCCGAGAAAGAGTTCACTCATGTTTCACGGGCGCATGGGACCAGTGCGAGAATAGACTATCTTCTGACTTCTACGGCTACCTTCGCGCACGTGGACGAAGCTCAGATAGGCCCCCTGGAGATCTCCGACCATGCTATGGCCTGGATTGAGGTGCACTGGGGGGGTGGAACCAGTGCATCTCGTATATGGCGTTTCCCAATTGAGCTATATAAAGATAGCCAGTTCCGGAAATTTCTGGGCCAACGTTGGCGTGAATTTGAACTCAACCACGAGGCGCACGGAGATGACCCGGAGCTGGTCTGGGAAACTGCCAAAGTGGTGCTGAGAGGGGATATCATTGGGTTTGTGGCTCGGAAACGCAGACTGCTAGCGGAGCAAATTGTTCGGCTGGAGCAACAAGTGTCTCGAGCGAGAGTGCTTAGTGGCCACTCACCCACAGTGTCTAACAGGAAACGGTTATGGGAACTCCAGGTAGCCTTAAATGAATTACTCCACCAGAGAGCCAAGAAATCACTGCTCTATTATAAATATCGACTATATTGTTTTGGCGACAAACCAGGGAAGCTATTGGGCCATTGCTTGAAAGGCCCGAGAAGTGGGAAAGGGGTGGCTGCCCTCCGGGATGAGCAAGGGAAACTCCAGCAAAATCGGGAGGTGATCAGTGCTCTATTTAAAGGCTTTTTCCAGAAATTATATGCTGCGGAAGAGCATAATCACCATACCATGGAGACCTACTTACAAGAGTTGGAACTTCCCAAGGTGTCCGAAGCGCAACGGGTTCAGTTAGGGCAACCGATAACCTTGCAGGAGGTACAATCTGTGATCACGCGAGCCAGCTGTTATAAGGCTCCAGGCCCAGATGGCTATGGTGCTGAGTTTTATAAACTCCTGTCCAACTGGGTGGGCCCCCTACTAGTAGATACTTACCGTCAACGAATAGAGAGAGGCAGTAGGAAATGGGGAGATAATCAGGCCTATATTACGTTGATACCGAAGCCAGATAAAGATCCGCTGCAAGCGGCCTCCTATAGACCGATTTCGCTGTTAAACTTCGACGCAAAGTTGCTGGCGAAAATTTTGGCAGAACGCCTGGCGGGAATATTGGGTGATGTTGTGCACGAATCACAAGTGGGATTTGTACGTGGCCGTTATGCCGTTCGTAATATCCGACGTATATTAACCTCTTTGGACTGGGTGCACAGCCACCAGTTGCGGTCCATCCTGGTGAGCTTCGATGCCGAAAAAGCATTCGATAGGGTTGACTGGAAGTATTTGGAATATCTGCTGCCATTATATGGGTTTGGGCAGGCTTTTTGTGATATGGTGAAAAGTTTATATGATACTCCGACAGCCCGAGTGCTGTGTAATGGGGTCTTATCCGCCCCCTTTCCGTTGTATAGGGGCACTCGGCAGGGCTGTCCACTGTCTCCCTTGTTGTTTGTATTGTCTCTAGACCCGCTCATACGGTGTATTGAGCGGGATGGGCAGATTCGGGGAATTGAGGTGGGTAACCAGGGATTCAAGATGGCGGCCTTTGCCGACGACATGCTGGTGCACCTGCAGGCTCCGCAAGAGTCTCTACCGCGCCTCATGGCCGAGTTCCAGCGGTTCGGCAGTTTTGCCGGTCTTCGGATCAATGCGGCTAAATCGCTGGCCTTGGATGTCTCGGGGTGGTTGCGGGACAGTTGGGGAGAGACATTTCCCTTGAAATGGGCCGATCATAGGGTTAAATATTTAGGTATTGTCCTGACAAGATTACCGCAAGATCTCTATCATTTTAATTTTGAGAATGTCCTATCTGGGATGCGGCGTCAAATGTGAGCCTGGAACCCGCTACCACTGTCACTGTTGGGAAGGATCGCGGCAGTTAAAATGGTGATCCTGCCCCGCATTCTTTATTGGCTACAAACGTTGCCTGTATGGTTATTACGTCGAGACTTGCTTAGAATGGAACGGGAGATTCAAAGGTTTCTGAGGAAGGGGGCCAGAGCGCGGATCCCGCTATCTCGCATGATTGGTAAATGGAGTAGCGGAGGCCTTGGGCTTCCAGATCTACGATTATATGCCCTGGCGTGTCAGGCGCGGCATGTTGGGGACTGTCTAGGGGGAACAGATATTTACACACCCAGGGCTTTGGAGGCAGCCTTTGTGGCTCCTTTCTCACTGGTGGGGGCCCTACATGTGGATGGAGCCCATCTGCCACTGCGCCTCACACGTAATATTATGCTAAATGCGATGCGATGTACGTGGCGACAATTAAATAGCTTTTGGCAACGCAATTGGCAGGTATCCAGTTGGCTACCCATCCGAGGCAATGTACATTTTCAGCCAGGTACAGATTCTGGAGTGTTCCAGCTCTGGCATAGGCAGGGAATGAGATATATAGGACATGCTGTAGACCTTACGGGCAAGTGCAAGTCGTTTTTGGAATTGCAAGAGGAATATCAACTGCCCCCCACCCAATACTTTGCCTATCTCCAGCTTTCTCACTATATTGCTACGTTGCCCAAAGAGGACTTAGGGGTGGATAGGTCGGCGCAGATTATCGAAATGTTTGAGCTGGGGGGTGACACGCCCCCGACGATAGCCGGGCTGAAGACTCGGCTAGCATGCTTCGGGGTTCGGCCGGACTATGGGAGGGTGGAGATGGCTTGGGGAGGTGAATTGGGACGAGACGTATTGCCGGGCACGATTTGCCAGGTGGTGGGGCGGATAGTGGAGTTGGTGGAGGGAGCGCGATGGCGGGAACTCCAATACAAGGCCCTAACTCGAGTGCACTTCTCGCCAAGACGGGCACTACGGAGTCATATCACGCAGGATGGGTCTTGCCCCAGGTGTTCTCAACCTTTGGCCACCTTAACCCATATGTGGTGGCAGTGCAGGCGCATCCTCCCTTACTGGTCCCACATTAGCCGCTACATTATGCGACTACTGCATCAGAGGTTTCCCTGGACTGGACCTCTGGTCACTCTTGATCAACTACATCCAACCCTGCCCAGAGGGAGATGGGAAAGGCTATTAGTACGAAAAGCATGTTTGGTGGGGAAGTGCCCAATTCTGCACAAGTGGAGAGATGGTGACCCACCTACGTTTCTGGAGTGGCGCAATAGCTTTCACCAACTGATGCTGACGGAGCGATGGAGAGCTAGGGGCTCAGTGAAGCGATGGGCCAACTTTATGCTGATCTGGGGCCCCTATATACAGAGTTTAGGCTCCCGCTGCCGGAGTGAAGTGGTAAATGTGGGCCATTAATGGCCTGGAATTGGGGGAGTGGAGGGGAGTGCAAGCCCCCACGAGGGTTATTGCTTGGCGTGGAGTTCGGGATGCGATGCTGGGAGGGGGGGTGAGAAGGGGTTAGGGGGGTAGGGGAAGGGAAGGGGACGGGGAAGGGAGGTGGGGGTGTAGGTATAAAATTGAAAAACTGTTTAACCAGTGATGGATGCAACTGTACATTAAGATTGGATTTGTTACATAACTATATACTGCTAGACCTTGGCGGAGATAAGACCCCACTCCGCTGTGGCTAATTACCTTTACCTGTAATGGTTGTTATGTTTTATGCTGGTTAATAAATAAAGTATTCAAAAAAAAAAACAGAGCATCTCAAATACATAGTGAACATGCCATAACAGTAATCAAATTTACAAAACGGACTATCTGAACTTTGATGGTAAAAATGTCATAATACAAATTCGCTGAACGAAATCAAATAATGTGATAGTTGTCCAATCTATCATTTCTTTCTTATTGCAAGTCAAGGATATCGAAAGATAAAAAAAGAGTGAATGTGTGTTGCTCAATGAATCCAATATGACCTTTGTGATTATGAGCGAATGTATGGCGCAATTTTTCATATGGATAAGGAACACTCAGAAAACTAAAGATGAATACTTATTAAATGAAAATTAAAAAAATAGTTAAAAATGCTTGAAAATGTATACACAGTCATATATTCCAAAATGCACGTATGAATATTAAAGAAATTTAACGCTTGAGAACCAAGATGGAAGTCAAAACGCTAAAAAAACAAATTGCTTTTATTGCTTAGGAAGTAAAATGAAAACAACTTTAAATTCTAAAACACACATGTAAATGTTAAAAAGTTTAAGCGCTTGTGAGCTAGGATGCAAGGCAAAATGCTAAAAAAAGCTCTTGGTGCATAAACCTTAAAATGAGAACAATTTTAAATAATACCTAATACTAGTGCAACTACTATATAGTGCCACCAAAGGGAACATAACCCGCTAATGTCACCTATTTTCAAAGGAATTTGTTCAATGATAAAAGTAAACCGGAGGTAAGACGACTTTACCGTTTCATACACGCTTCAAAGTTTATCGCTTTAAAATGAAATACTCTGCAAAAACGGCGTTTTCCCATCCTGGCTAAACCGCCAGAAGAATAACATGAAAAAACGAAACTAACTATATAGGTAAAGTATTTAAAAAGAATAAATGTTAAAATCAAAAACGGAAGAGCCTTACCATTTAATGCAGGCTACACTGTTTGCTACTTTTGAAATGGAGCGCACTGCTTGAAAATCCTCAAAAATATAGGCGTTTTCCCACCCTAGTGAGGTGAAGGGTCATGAGTGCGCAGGAGTGCAGCACAAAAGAACTGTCAAAGGAAAGAGAAGGAGCATAGGACACCGATAGATATCCATTCAATGCAGAATTCAATGTTTCCTTTTCCAAAGAGGAAATGCCCTAAGACCCCGATACCAACAATTATCAATAAAAATGTTCAGTGTTAAGATCAATCAAAGAATATAGGAATGAAAAGGACTTTACCGTGTAATGCAAAGTTCAATGTGTTACTTTACCAACAGCTATTTAAAAAATAAAGTATTTTTGTTTTCCCAAGTTAGATCCTTAATAAGGATACATAAGAGACCAAAATAAACTATGTAAATTGCATACCGGATACCATGTTAAAACCCTCGGCCCAGTGTGCAGTGGCGGCCAAGAGAGCAAATAGAATGCTAGGTATGATAAGGAAAGGAATGGAAAATAAAACAAAAGATATTATAATGCCTCTATATCGTTCCATGGTGAGACCGCACCTTGAATATTGTGTGCAATTCTGGTTGCCGTATCTTAAAAAGGATATAGCGATTTTAGAAAAGGTTCAGAGAAGAGCCACCAAAATGGTAAAGGGGATGGAAGGATACTCCTATGAAGAAAGGCTAAAAAGGTTAGGGCTCTTTAACCTGGAAAAGAGACGGCTGAGGGGAGATATTATAGAAGTCTATAAATTAATGAACGGAGTGGAACGGGTAAACGTAGATCGATTGTTTACGTTATCAGAATATAGAAAGACTAGGGGACATGCAATGAAGCTACAGGGTAAACTATTTAAGACTAATAAAAGAAAACATTTTTTCACTCAACGTGTAATCAAACTCTGGAATTTGTTACCGGAGGATGTAGTAAAGGCTGTTAGTGTAGCTGGGTTTTTAAAAAGGTTTGGACAAGTTCCTGGAGGAAAGGTCCATAAACCATTATTAAGAAGTGACCGAAGATATCAATGCTTGACCCAGTACAAGCATTGTGGAACTTGTGTCTCTTGGGGAAACTGCTAGGTACATATGACCTAGATTGGCCACTGTTGGAAACAGAATACTGGGCTTGATGGACCTTGGTCTGACCCAGTATGGCATATCTTATGTTCTTATGTTCTTATGAGAGACCCTATTATTTTCCTACTTTTAGATAACCACTCTATGAATACTGTTCAATAAAGAGAAAAAAAGGGGGGGAGGAAGGGGGGGAGATGGGATGGGTAGGGGGAGGGGAGGGGTTGGAAGAAAGAAGGGGGGAAGGGGAGGGAGGGGGAGGAAGAAGGGGGAAGGGGAATAAAGGGAGGGAGGGGGAGGGAGGGGAGGGAGGGGAGGGGGAAGAGAAAGGGAAGGGGAGGGGGACTGAAGGGAAGGAGGAGGGGGAAAGAGAGGGAGGGGGAGGGAAGGAAGGGAATGGGAGAGGGAGAGGGAGAAGAAGAAGGAGGGGGAGGGAAGGGGAGGAGGAAGAGAGGGAAAAAGGGAGGGGGAAGGGAGGGGAAAGGAAAATGGGGGAGGGGGAGGGGGAAGGGAAGGGGGGAGGGGGAGAGAGGGAGGGGGAAGAGGGGGGAGGGGGAGAGGGGAAGGGAAAGGAAAGGGAGGGAGGAAGGGGAGGGGAAGAAAAAAGAACAAAGAAAAAAGTATGCAAGATCTTTCATAGAAAAACAGACAGGCCCAAAGGATGTAGAGTACGAAGTTCATATATGAATCTTTGTTCCAGGCATAGGAGGAGCTTGTCTAAGTTTCCTCCCCACCAATGTGGACATACTACTTTAAGGACCAAAAATGGAGATCAGAAAGTGAATGGTGGGCTTCTACCCAATGTTCCACTAAGGGTTTGTCCATCGCTTTTCTACGAATATTACTTTTATGTTCAATTATACGTGTTTTTATGCTTCTTTTTGTCTTGCCAATATAGCACAGGTTACAAGGACAAATTATCAGATAAATTACAGCAATACAAACCCTCACCCATCATGGACATTTTTTTTGTATAACCAAGAAGAGCGGTAAGTACCTGCATACTACTAAGGAAGCCAAAAAAGCAGGCACAAAGGAGACTGGCGAATGTTCAAATCAGGTAAACCCCTTTATTATTATTATTGGGGCTAATAAAGGGGTTTACCTG
Organism: Ichthyophis bannanicus; assembly: GCA_033557465.1. NCBI lineage: Eukaryota > Metazoa > Chordata > Amphibia > Gymnophiona > Ichthyophiidae > Ichthyophis > Ichthyophis bannanicus. The sequence continues at coordinate 640,361,864 of CM066035.1, forward strand.
ATTTGAACATTCGCCAGTATCCTTTGTGCCTACATTTTTTTTTTTGTGCCATCAAGTCAGTGCTGACTCCTGGCGACCCAACTGGCTCTGGGTTTCTTGGCAATGTATCACCAGAAGTAGATTGCCCTTTCTTCCAAGGCATTGGAGGGCAAAGTGACTTGCCCAAGGTCACCAGGAGTGTCAGTGGGAATTGAACCCTTGATCTTCTGGGTACTAGGGAGTTGCTCTAACCGCTACATATTGTGAGGTAATACAAAACCTTACAAAAATTACTACAGAGAAAATCTAACATTAATTTCCAAAACTCACACAAGGAGCTGACCCAGAAGAGAGACAGCATGGTAAATATTGCAGGGGGCTTTAGAGCACCAATAAATCTATTTGGAAAACTGAACATGCCGGATTACTACATATCCTTAAATAGAAACTCCATGACAACAGAATGCATGGCCCTGGACACTCACACAGACTAAAGATTGATCCTCACCAAGTATAGAATAAATTCCAAACTAAAAATAAAATTACATAGACAAAAATTAATTGAAACCCCAATAAACCAAACTCTTCATGCAATACAACACCAGAGAAACAGAAAGAGCTGCAGATGTTCCTGTACGGTGCAACATCTAAAGATAATGCATGTACAGGTAGACCAATATTCAAAGGGATTTATCCAGTTAGCAGGACCCTCCACCCATGTATCCCTTTGCTCTCCACCCTCCTATGCCCCCAGCCCAAGTCCGGTATCTGCCTTTCATCCCCCTATGCCACTACCCCATGATCAACATCTGCCCTCCACCCAATATCCAATATCTGCTTCCCATCACCTTATGCCCGCACACCGTATCCAGCCTCTTTTCTCCACCCCATGTCCAGCATCTGCCCTCAGTCCCTTTATGTTCCCCACTCTGTGTCTACTCTGTACCCATCCACCCCCTATTTTGTGTCCAGTATTTGTCCTCTGCTCTCCCCACTTTCTATCCAGCACCTGCCTCTTTATGTCCAACATCTGCCAGGCCGCCAACCCCTAGAATATTCCTCCTCCCTGCACTCGTGCCACTATCACTGCTGCTTTTCCTGTTCCAGCAGCAGCCCTCAAACTTTAAAAAAAAAAAGTGTGCACCTTTTTGACTCCTCGCTTGGAAGGCTGGTCTTGCGCCGCCCCCTCTGATGCTAGCATGCATCAGTGAAGGGAGGAAACAGATCAGCCTTCCAAGCGCAGTCACAAAGACCCACGCTTTGTTTTAAAAGAGCTGGAGGTCTTCTGCTGCTACCACTGCTGGAACACGAAAAGTGGCGGTGGTGGCCAGTGCAGGGGTGAGGGGAGGCCAAGGCTGCCAGCATTGCTCAAAAGCCCCAAGCAACATGCCACATAGAGCATTTAAATGTTCTTTTTTGTCACTCCAGTATTGCGCCACCTCCCCCAGAAGCGGTACCTCTGTCCCCATTGCTGGAAACAAGGACAGGAGGTCACAAAGAGGTGAGAGCCATAGGCAAGGCTCAGAAATTGGCAACATCAAGGAGAGTTCATGTTGAAGAGAGAACAGTTGATAGATTGCCAGATGGTCTTCCAAATTGCAATATAAAAGCTTATGGGGTAAAGAACCAATTCACAGCCTGCACAACCAGCATAATTTGCCAGGTATCATTTTAACTTTATATAACTTTTCGGGAGTCTAGATAACTCGATGAAGAAAGAACTAAGATTGCAGAATACTGGCTGCTGCACATGCCTTCGTCGCAGGTTCAGCCCGACCATTAGGCAAAATAGGCAATCAGTTAGGGAAGCAACTTCTGGAGGGGTGGCAAAGAGCAGGACATTCCAAGCTAAACAATAGAGTCTTACAGGCTTATGGTTTGCCTAGAGCGCCAACACCTTCAACCAACTCTGGGTCCAGCCCTGCTTTGTCACTTTAGCCCAAAGATGCTGCCAGTCTTTGTCTCTAGCTCTTTGTGCATTTCCCCAGAATCAACTAAAGAAGTGCAGCACCCAAGGAGGCCCGGGGATTGAGGGTCTACTCTGACAAAGAGTTGACCTCTTAAAGGCAATGTCTCAGCTGACGCCATTTATAATATTGAGTAGTCGGAAGTCCAAAATCACACTAAAGTTCAGGAAAAGACTTCAGCCGACACTGTCAATATACAAACTCCAAAGTCGTAATCCCCAGTTGCTGCCACTTGGTCCAAAAAAAAAAAGAACGAACTCCAATCTGAAAATCCCAGTGAAGCTACAGAACTCTAGAGAGCATTTGTCTCCATGGAGGAGAATGTTTGCTATCCGGCTCCCTAAGCACTGTGTAAGTGAGATTAATGATCCTGTGGTCTTTCAAACTACAGGGTCAGTTGCTCCCTTTCATAGATTGCAAGACAGAGTCTGGGCCAAGTAACAGTCAATCCTCAACCATTGTGGGCAAATAGAACGATCTTTATGCTGAGCTATCCATTGACACCCTGCTCAAAACAAAAATACTTTGTGATACAAATAAAAATCAGGGAGGATCACACTAACTGAATCTTTAGGAGTCTGGAGTTTCTTCCAAGCAATCCTCCAAAGAAAATAGGACATCAATCCCTGCAGATCCTTATAAAAATGACTAAGAAACAGAAAAGGGGCTATACTGACTAATTAATTAACTAACAGAGCTATCATCATTTTTTTTTATGTGCCCCACCATGAAATATGAAGCAGGGACATTGCAAATAGCATTGCCCGTACTGTCCCTAGTCCTTTGTTAGCAACGAGTGAAAGCATCATCTCAACATTTTGATGGTGCAATGTTCCAAAATATAATGTCCCCTGGGGACCACCGCAGTTGAGCGTCATATATTTAATCTGAGGGACCATGATGGTTTAGGAGCATGGTCTTGGTTTTCCCAAGTTTAATTTTATATCCAGATAATTGTGAAAACAGGAGCGTTTAGTTTCTGCTGGGCTTGAGGGGAAATAGAAGGTGCGCCCAACTGGCTCAGGGTAATCTCAAAGGCACATAGAGTAGAGTAATGCCTAAATTGTCTAGGATTTCTTTATCTTTCGCTAGTACTCTCCTAGACATATTCTAGTCACCAGCTATTGTGTTGTCTGTCTTGACTAGACTGTAAGGTCTGATGAGCAGTGATTGTCTCTTACATGTCTTTGTATAGCACTGCATAGGCCTTGTAGCGCTATATAAATGATCAATAGCAGTAGTAGGATGGCGGCAATTGCTTCTTAGACCTATGCCCTTTTAGCAAATGAGCTAGTAAATGTCCTGGATGTCCTTCCCAATTAATCACCATGAAATACTTAACATTCATCATGAACAAACAGTGCCCTGCCTGCCTACTGAGTCCCTTATTGTAATCTTTTTTTTTTGTAGTTGCCAAAGGGAGACATTATCTGGCGCTCTTATATGTCTATTCTCCGAGATTGCTCTCTCTTTCACAAGTGCATCCAGTCCCGCTTCGGAATTTGTTTTTACACAGATGAGCAGTGTAGGCAATAATTGGGCCTCTGAGAGTGGCCTTGTAGGCTTTCTAAACCATCCAACAGGCCGAGGATTCACTAGTGTTATGCTGGAAAAATTCAGAAGTCCACAGTGGAAGAAAGCAACAAAATTCAGGCTCCTCCAAGACACTGTTATTAAATCGCCACATCCATTCACCTACTGAAGTGACATGATTGTCCAAAGTAAATGCCACGGCAGCAGCATGGTCCAAGGCCATGAGTGCAAGAAAGTGTGCATCTGCCACAGTGCTACGTGCGATCTAGATAGCAAAAAATATATATCTATCATTGTAGCCCCATTGGTAGAAAGAAATCTGAGAATATTTTCCTGTGGAATTTCCCTCCACCTGCCCCATTGCTTTTCCCTACATCTAAAAGTTCATGTGCTGTGAAACCTGTGTGCAGAATTTTAGTCACCGAGTGAAGGGCAGTTTTCAGCCTGGAGAGTTTACCCAGATAACAGCTTCGTTTTTTTCATCAAATTCTTTTGAAAACTGTCCTCATACTGCCTCCACTCTGTCTACAGTATATTCTCTCAGATAAGCCAAAGGAAGGGAAATGTTTTATGTTATTTCTCTCATTTCCAAAACAATATGACACTTAAATCCTTCTAGAATTATACCCCTAACACACCGTCTTAAAAATCTCACTCTTTGGCCTTCAATTTCACTCTTCTAGGCGGTAAATATCACTCTTTGGGATAGGCCAACCTCGGCATCTCTGAAGATCATGAAAGATGCTTCTGGGATCAGGGTTCCCTCCCCCAACTCCAATCCAACAAAAGGCCCTTTCGGGGATCAGACAATCTCCAACTACCCTCCCTCCGTAACAACCAAACCCTCTTACCAGGATCCCAACTAAATCCTCCCATGTGCTTATCATTCCAGAAATCCCCCCGTATTTATCAGCTGGAGAATATAACAAAACTTCCTGTCAGCATTGCCACACCACTGTGAATACCATAGCCTTGCAGTGTACCACAGTGTACAATATCTCGGGCCATACTTTTCTTTTTTTTCCATTCTGAAACTTGCAGAGAATTAAAACCATGAGCAAAAGGTGTGTTATTTCCAAACTGTGCAAGCAAACTGACTCAAAGGCTTTCTATACTTTTTGTGTTCTATATTCAATATACACATACAGCATCTTATCACTAGATGGCGGCATTTACAAATTTCTAATCAAGAATCATTTCATGTTAGACTTTAATCCATGCACATGCTCTTCAGGTACATAAAGATAAGCAGTATGTGGTTTACCCAAAAAACATATTTTATATATATGCATTCAGTAACATGGCCACTCTAACTTTTAATATATAATTTATTTGTTAAATGTGGATGTATTTTCAGAGACATTATCTGTTGAAGTGCCGCTTTTGATAATCTACATATTTTATAAATGGAATGTAAGAGTAGCCTAATGGTTAAAGCAGTGGACTGCTAGCCACAGACATCAGGGTTCAAATCCCACTACTGCTCCTTGTGATCTTGGGAAAGCTGCTTAGCTCTCCATTTCCTCTAATTTAAACTTAGATTGTAAGCCCTCTGGGGACAGGAAAATAAATATAGCAACTCGCCTTGTCCTTCTGAGAAAAGCATGGGCTAACTCTAATTCCTCTGAGTGGAGGAGTAGCCTAGTGGTTAGGACAGCAGCCTGGGACCTGAAAGACCAGGGTTCAAATTCCACTATCACTCCTTGTGGCCTTGGGCAAATCACTTAATCCTCCATTGCCTCAGGCACAAACTTAGAGATATGTCTACTAAATATGCAATAAACAGCAAGTATCTGCAGGGGGCATTATCAGGGGAGGTCCTGCAGATTTCCCACAGATTGAGGGTGATTTGGATTTTCCACAGATTGAGGGGGATTTGGATTGCCCCTACCAAAGCAGGCCCCTGTGATAAATCCACCCAATTAATACCATATCCACACAGTTGTTGTGACTGGGCCCCCTCTCCCCACAGTATTCTTGATGTTGTGTTCCACAGCACTGAAAACATAAATGTGGTGGCCCTGCCATCAACACAGATTCCACCCCCCCCCCCCCGGACAGCTCCCATTCTCCATCAGGAGAGAAGAGCTCCTGCCCTCTCCATAGGCCTTAAAGAAGCTAGATGGCAGCCATTTTGTTTTGGCCGCAAGACAGGGCAGGAGCAATCCTATTCACTCCTGCCCCATTTTTCCACTAGACCACCAGGAACTAAAGGTATGTGGTAGGGGGGCCACAGGGGTTCCCCGTTTGCTGGCTGGATAGCCGGGATGTTTTTTTTATATAACGGGAGATGGGAGGGAGAGGGAGGGAGGACCTCAGGGCCGTTGCCCTTTTGATTGTGCATTGAGGGACGGAGGGGGGCTGAGGTCCTCCCTCCCCCTCCCACCTCCCGGGACACTTAACTTTGGGGGATGCACTGATCTCCCCTAGGCAGCTGCTGATTTTATTTATTTATTTTTTTAATGGTATTTCTATCCCGCCTTATCCTTCAATCAAGGCGGTTACACAGCAAACAATCAGTGGGAGTGGTGCTTGGGTTCAGTGTGTGCATCATGTACAATGAAAGTGTGTGTGTGTGTGTGTGTGGGTTGATTAGTGTGTGCTATTTACAGCATGAGCTATATACAGGGTAAGTGTAGGGAGCGTACAGGTAAGATTGGTCCATGGTTGTAGCACTCATTGTGTGTTTGGTCCGTAGTGCTCCAGGAATAGCAGAGTCTTTAGTTGTTTCCTGAAGTCCTTGGTGTCTTCAGTGGCTCGCAGTTCGTCCGGGAGTGAGTTCCACATGCTAGGTGCTGCCAGTGACAGTGCTCTTCGTGCGGTGGATTTACATGCTCTTGTGTAGTCTTTTGGCGTGTTGATTGCGTCTGATGTGGCTTTTCTTCTGGGTCTTGTACTGGTGTCAGGTTTTATGAGAGGTTGAAGGCTGTGGGCAGAGTTCCTGTGTTTGATCCTGAATATGTTTAGGATTGTCTTGTATTTTATGCGTGAGCAGATTGGGAGCCAGTGTAGGTCTTTTAGTATGGGAGTGATATGGTCTTGTTTGGATGCACCGGCTATTATTCGTGCTGCCGTGTTTTGGAACATTTGTAGTGGTCTGAGTGCCTGTTTTGACATGCCTGTGTAGATCGGGTTGCAGAAATCAAGTATGGGTGGTCGGGGGGTCGGGAGCTATCAAGGGAGAATCGGTGCTGCAGAGGGGCCACCACATTTATGTTTTATATTGTTGGTGCATGGATCACAGCACTACCACACTGACAAAATTGTGAGGGGGAGGCCCAATCGTGGTAGTTAGATGCGGGCAGAGCCCATGTGTTATCGGGCCTTCCAGCAGATAATGGCACTGCTTGAGGTGTCATTATTTGCTGCCATGATTGGGCCTGATTTTAGCAGCTACCATGCAAAATCTTTTTCATGTGATTGGTGCCAACTATGGCCATCCCCACTCTCCACCCTGATCTGCCCCGATCCTGTCTCAAAGGACATCCACCGCGAAAATCAGATGTTGCGGAAAATTGCCTGCGATAGCTGATTTTTCACAGGTTGGCTGCTACTGCGTGGCCTTAATGAATAACACATCTGTTTTCTTCATGTTAATTTTTAAGTTGTGTGTGTTGAGCCAGTCAGATATGTCAGTGAGGCAATGTTGGATTTGTGGGCAGATGGGGTTGTTAATGTTTACTGGATGATGTACATTGTGTTTTTTGAAAATATGGCATATTGGTTCCATGTAAAGATTGAATAGAAGTGAGGATAGGGAGGAGCCTTGGGGAACATCTTGACCCTGTTTGAAAGTTGAGGAGGATGTTGTGCCTATTTGGACCTGTAAGGTAGTCAGTAAGATATGATTTAAACCATTCTAGGACTGTGCCATGAAGGCCGTGTTGTTGTAGTCTTGTGATCAATATGTTGTCGCTGATGCTGTCGAAGGCAGCCACTATGTCATGAAAGATGAGTATGAATGCTTGTTTGATGTTATTTAGTCCATGGTGGAGTTTATCCATAAGGGTGAGTATTAAGGTTTCTACACTGTGAAAAGGTCTAAAGCCGTGCTGTTGGTCGTCGAGTGGGGCATTCAAATCAATGAAGTCTTGTAATTGGATTTGCATTGTCCTTTCTATAATTTTTGCTAGAAATGGTAGACTGGCGATGGGCTGGTATGAGTTTGGTAGGGTTTTGTCAGTTATGTTGGATTTTAGGATGGGGCGTATAGTTGTTTGTTTTAGGGCAGAAGACATTTGCCCTGTATGAAGTGACCAATTGACTATTTCGAGGATAATAAGTGAAAACTCTTCTTTTGTTGCCTTGAGCCAGCTGACTGGGCAGAGGTCTGATGGGAAAGTGGTAGTGTTGATGTTCGAGATAATATTTTTTAGTTGTTTGAGGTTTATGTGGTGAAAGGTGCTGAAATAAAGTTCAAATGCTTCCTACCTCCACAGCAGGCTATCTTTTACAAGTAAGTAGTCTTCAGGTATACTGCAGACCCCCATGCTCCTCTCTCGCTCTCCAGGTCTCCTGCTTCCTGGTTTAAACCCTGGGGCTGGGCCACAAACTCCCCAGGCATTCTCCAACTTTTTCTCTTAAAGAGACAGGTGTTTAAGCTCTTACCAGAGCAATACCTGACCTGTTCTAAGCTTGGCTGGGAAGTTTCCCTGTGGGGGATGGAGAATTTCCTATACACTCCCTCTCCCTCAGCTCATCCCTAGGCAGTCGAGTGTCTGGCATTCCCGGGCCTAGAACAATGCCATGGGAGGCCCAATGGGCACATCCCAGAACACTGGAGAACACATCTCTATTCTGCTGTACCCAACAAGTCCAATATCTCCTCTTGGTACTTGAGAAAGGTTCCCCAAATGGAACCTGGTCTGAATCAGAAAGTGGCTGTACCTCGGGTCCAAACTTTTCTCATTGGAAAATTGCAGCCAGGATAGCAGTCCATTTCTTCAACTGGTCTCATGGTATATGGCGATTTTCTTCCTCTCGTCTGGCTGCACAATCTTGTAGTCAGCAGGTCTCACTTGCTCTATCACCTCATAGGGGCCCTGCCATATACAGGAGAGCTTACCCCTCCCAACATAGGGAATAAAATGAGGACCCAGTCCCCAGGTTGAAAAGTCTGCTGTACTGTCTTTTGCTTATAGGCTTGGCCAGGGGCCCATGGGTCTTTCCCAGGTAGTGTGTCACTGTTTCTCCAGCTTTCTTTAATCGTTCCTGCATCTGAAGTACATAGTCTTTCACATTATGGCTAAGATAAGATTTCTCATCCCCTTGGGCTCTTTTATATTGATTTAGACTCCCTACGCTCATCCACCTAGGTGGTCTGTCCCTGGACTTGGGCTTTCCCAGTCAGGGAGGTGGAGTCTCTCTAGAATTATCTGCAGGCCTTTCAGGGGACTCTCCGACCTCCTCAACAGCAATCCCTAGGGTCAGTTTATGACAGGCCTTCTCCAACCGCTGCTGTCTGAGAACTTGGTAGTCTTGGAGCTCATCACAACTACATCCAGTTCCTTCAAATGGAAGAGTTCTGGAAAATCATCCATCATCTCTCCCTCTGGATTGTTTTTCCTCTGGTTCCAGAGATCCTTGAAATTTGGGAAATCTTGGCCTATAATTATGCAATATGTTAGCCAAGGTAAGACAACCACCTTGAGAGTTTCCAATCCCAAGGGGGTCTTCAAGTCAACTAGCACTGTCAGATATATCTGTTGGAATCCAAAGTCACAAGCTTTTCATAGTTGATTTGCTGTCTTGTCCTGATGTCCCACCTGATGAGAGTCCTCATGCTTCCTCAGTCCACCAGGGCATGTAGCTGAGTGCCCTCCAGCTCTATGGGTATTACAAACATTTCTCCCTTTGTTGGGGATATTTCCACAACACTGCACAGATTAGAGGTCATATGATTTGTATCCATTGGTTCCCCGAATGCTAAGGGGCACTCCCGGCATAGTGGCCCCTGCTGTTACACTTAAAGTAGGTCAGATAGATACCATCTCATCCTTGAGGGGGGAGAATGTGAAGACCTTGGAACGGGAACCTTCAATGCTTGGGTTTTCCTCGCCGGACCCACTGGGCTATGGATGGCTTTGTTTCCTTCACTTTGGTGGCTTCTGCTTTAGTCTGAGCTTCAAAAAAGCCTTCTGCTATTTCCAAAGAATTTCCAAGGTTAAACCCTGTTTGGCTTCTAATTAAACTGAGTTTCTTCCCTAACTGTGGCATGTACCAAGAAAGGAAGAGAAAACACATCTTCTGCCTTGTACTTTGGAGAGGTCAGAACCCAGGAGGTGTGTGGATTTCTCTTCTGTCACTGAGATAAGAAGGACATCACACCACTGCCGCCATATGTGGTAGATGTTGCCAAGACACAGGACTCCACAGCCAAAAGAGGTTTCAAGAAAATTGATTTTATTTGGGCAACCAGCATCCAGATAATCACCCTAGGCTTCTTCCTGAGCTGAAACCAGTCCTTACTCACTCTCAGCAGGGTTACTCTGCTGAACAGCTGATTAGTGCACCAGCACAGACGGCTCAAAACAAATAAAACTGCTTCCCAAAGTTTCCTGACTTCGGGCAGCACAGCCCAGCAAAATATCTCTCCAACCAAGCAGAATTCCAAAAGCAAGGCTGAGCAGAGAGTAATAAAGTTCAAATGCTTCCTACCTCCATAGCAGGCTCTCCAGACCCCTCTCTCTCTCTCCAGGTGTCCTGCTTCCTGGTTTAAACCCTGGCACCAGGCCACATCCTCCCCAGGCATTCTCCAGCCTTTTCTCTTAAATAGACAAGGGTTTAAGCTCTTAACAGAGGCATACCTCACTGGTTCTAAGCTTAGCTGGGGAGTTTCCCTGCAGAGGATGGGGAGTTTCGTATAAATTCAATCACAATAGGGGAAGGTTCACTTGCTAGGAGAGGGTCAGATCTGCTAGTCTTTGGGTTGGGGGAGGAAGAACCTTGAAGGATAATTGGATTTTGCTGTCCAGGAAGGAGGTGCTGAAGGGTACAAGTTAGACTGAGGGAAGGTTTGCTGAAGGCAGAAGAGTTGGAATGGAGGAGCAGATCAAGGGGGTCAGAGTCATTACAGTCACAATCTTTTTTGTTTTAATTAACATTTTTCCCCTGAGGCCCATGTTTGCAGCCTCGGATGCTAGGCATACCCTCTGCACTTACCACACATTAAATGTTTGTATAAAATGTGTGGTAAGTACAAAAACTTACTGCACCTTAATTTACACTGTTATTATTTGAGCACATGCTCCGTTAATAAGAGTTGGCATGTTATTTATGGCTTGCTGAAAGATGGTTTTCCAAAAGCGTAGCTACTCACCTGTAACAGGTGTTCTCCAGGGACAGCAGGAATCAGTCCTCACATATGGGTGACATTGACACCGATACCGACGGAGCCCCACACAGAGCATTTCCCCAGCTTTCAAAGAAAGCTTTTGGGAATGCTACCATGAATGGGTGTTCCCCTTCCTGCCCAAGGGTGCCATATTGTTCAGTCAGATGACATAGCTTAGGCAATGGTGAAAAGATAAAGAAGGCAACTCACAGGGGAGGAGGAAGGTCATGAGGACTGATTCCTGCTGTTCCTGAAGAACACCTGTTACAGGTGAGTAACTACGCTTTCTCCAGAAACAAGCAGGAAGTCAGTCCTCACATATGGGACTCCCTAGCTCCAGGCTGCCGGGGACCGAATCACGAGAGCACCAACAGCTACCTATAGGGAGGCCGTGAGTTGCAGAGAGTGAGTCCCTACCAAGAGACTCTACAGACCCCAGTGTCCAGCATCACCATTACTCCGGTAGCCTGAATACAGAAGGGTCGGAGGGCAGAAGTTGCCTATACACTGAGAATGCTTCGGATTACGGCCTGGTCAAAGACACTGTCCCTGCGAGACTCACTCTGGAGACAGTAGAGATCTGCAAACATATGCACTGAAGACCATGTGGCGGCTTTACAAATTTCTGGCACTGGCACTGAGCGTAGGTTAGCCTGACATGGCCATAGCCCTCATATGATGAGCAGTGATCCTGTGCTCTAGGGAGAGGCCAGCTCACTCATAAGCGAGAGCAATACAGTCTGCCACCCAAGTTCACAAGGTTCACTTGGTCACAGGTAGCTCCAGCCTGCTGGGGTCATAAGAGACAAAGCGTTGAGGAGCTTTGTGGTGGGCCTGGGTCCTCTGTAGACAGAAGGACAGGGCCCTCTTACAATCCAATGTATGCAGGACTGACTCTGCCTTATCAGCATGAGGTCGTGGGAAGAAGGTGGGGAGGATCACCTCCTGATTGATGTGGAAAGCCGACACCACTTTCAGAAGGAACTTGAGGTGCATGCGAAGCACAACCCTGTTCATATAGAACCTGGTATAAGGTGGATCTACCACCAGGGCCTGCAGCTTACTCTCTCTCCGGGCGGATGTCAAGGCCACCAGGAAGGCCACCTTCCAGAAGTGATACCTCAGGTGGCAAGTCACCAAGGGCTCAAATGGAGGTCTAGTGAGCTGTGAGACTACCACATTGAGATCCCACTCTGGTGAAGGTGGGCGGAGGGAGGCTTCGATAGCAGCAGGCCTCTAAGGAACCTGGAGACCAGGGGCTGGATGGAGAGGGGCCTCCCCTCCATAGGGTGATGGTTAGCTACTATGGCGCTGAGATGCACCCTGACTGAATTAGATTTCAACCCTGAGTGGGAGAGATGCACGAGGTACTGCTGAATGAGCTGCAGATGGCAGGAGAAGGGATTCACATTCCTCTCTGAACACCATAGAGAGAACCTCTGCCACTTGAAGGCATATGACCTCCTGGTGGAGGGTTTCCAGGAGGCCAGGAGGATTTCTTGCACTTCGTCTGTGAGACTGAAGGGGGCCAGTGCTACCCTTTCAGCTTCCATACAGTTACCATCAGGGATGCCAGGTTGGGGTGGAGAAAGGAGCCCCCTCCTGCAAAAGAAGATCTGGCTGACAGCCCAGTGCCACTGGGGGTGCCACTGACAGGGAGAGTAGCAGAGGGAAGCAGGCCTGTCTGGGCCACCTTTGAGAACCAGGATTACTGTGGCATGGTCACTATGGATCTTGAAAAGGCACTTGGCTATCAGAGAGGTCGGTGGAAATGCATAAAGCAAGCCCTGTGACCATGAGATAAGGAAGGCATCCACTGCCACCCTGCTGTGGTGTGGCTGAGATTAGCAGAATCTGGGCAGCTGTGCATTGTTCAGGGAAGTGAACAGGTCCAGCCAGGGTTTGCCCCAGAGGCGGAAAAGCCTTTGTGCCATCCTGGAATCCAGATGCCACTCATGTGGGCAAAGAAACCTGCTGAGTCTGTCTGCTAGGAGGTTGTCCTGGCCCGGCACGTACACCGCTTGGAGGAGCATGCTATTGGGCACTGCAAAGGAATGGAGGGCTACCACCTCCTGACAGAGAGAGTAGGAGCCTGTGCCTCCCTGCTTGTTCATACAGAACATGGCAACCTGATTGTCCATCTGTATGAGGACCGATAGGTTGCTCAGGAGGTAGCGGAAGGCCTATAGGTGTTGTGGAGACTGCCACCAGTTGAGGGAGGCCACTAGTCAGTGGGTGACCCTTACCCTGTTTCTCAGCTTGCCTGTGGCCTGTGTCAATTGGGATCTGAGGCACCACTGGGCTGCTCGCATGTGCAGGCGAGCCCAGGGTGTGACATGAACGTTTAAGGCCATGTGGCCTAACAAGTGGAGGAGCAGGCAGGCTGGCACCGACCTGCAGTTTTGGACCTTCTCCTCTAACTGCATCAGGGAATTCCTCTCTATTGGGAGGAAGGCCTGCAAAGTGTCCAGCTGGGCTCCTATGAACTCCAGGTCTTGAACTGAGCAGAGGCTGGATTTGGGGTAGTTGATGACAAAACCTGAATTCTGCAGGGTGTGAATTGTAAGCTTTGCAGCTTGGCTGACCCCGAGGGCCGTGCTGCCTCTGATGAACCAGTCATCCAGGAAGGAAAAGATGTGGGCCCCTTGGAGGTGCACATGGGCGGCCACAACCGCTAAGCACTTCGTGAAGACCCTTGGAGTGGAGGCAAGGCCGAATGGCAATACCCTGTACTGGTAGTGCTGCCCTCCCCCCCCCCCCCCCCACCACCACCACAAATCTCAGATACTGTCTGTGGGAGGGATGGACCAGGATATGAGTGTACACGTTCTTTTTTTTTTGTAATTTAGTATTTATTCATTTTGTTCAATACAATCATACAGCTTCACAACTTGTATCTACAACTGGTCAGCCAGTGCATCCATTGTCAAGCCCACATACACAATTGGACTACCACCCATGTTCAATATTCAATATCCCCCCAACCCCCCCTCCCCCCTCAACCCACCCTCTCTGCTACTCCGACCCTTCCCAACCCTTCACCCTCACATACCCAGCACCTTTAAACATTTGGACCTTTAAACATTTAAAACATTTAAACATTCAAACAGTTAAACATTTAAACTTTTAAACTTCTGAACAGCAACCCTGCCACCCTCTCCCTTCTCCCACCAATGCTCCACTCCCGTCCCCCTCCACTTTTCATACCACTCCCACACTATTTTGTACTTGTTAACAATAGGCTTTCTGTGCACTTCAATTGCACAATAGCCCCATAGTTGTTCCATTCTCCCCACAATTTCCTTTAGCGGGGGTATATCAATGTTTTTCCACCATCAGAAAAAGCTCATTCGAGCTGCAGTTATGCAATACCCCAGAAATACTCCTAAATCGCCGCCTCCTCCCTCCACATCCTCGTTCAGGATAACCATAGCAGGTGTAAGTGTTACCCGCACCTTGGTGATGTCCTCAATTAAACCTTCCACCTATCTCCAATAATCCTGCACCTTCGGACAGCTCCAGAGCATATGTAGCAGGCCTCCCTGTACCCCACACCCTTTCCAGCATGCATCTGAGCTATCTGGAAAGATAGCTTTCAGCTTAACCAGGGTCCAATAAATGTGCAATCGGACTTTATAACTATTCTCCAACATCGCAGTCCCAGGTGCTAACTGTTGTGATCTTTCATAGATACCATCCCACCTAGTGTCATCCCACGACCCTACTATCTCCTCCTCCCACTGCTTTTGACTATGCGCTATCCCCTTCTCCTTTTCACTCACAAGTTTATACAATCTTGATAATATCCTATTTTGTGCCCCCCTCTGTCCCATCATTTCCTCAAAGGAAGTGGGCTTAGCTAACCAATTTTGTTTCACTTCCTTCTGCTGCAAGAAATACCATATTCGTAAATATGCATAGTGGTCTGTCTGCTCAATTGATATTTTGCTGTAATTCGTCGAATCTTTTAATTGACCCCTCAGCCTCGATTACCTGACCTATCTTACACAGCCCCCTAAGCGCCCATCTCTTATACACCCCATCCCTTCCCCCGATCCACACTTCACTACCTTTTGAATATATGTTTCCCTCGAATATGTTCTCCCCTCAATCAAATACCCTTTCCATTTCCTCCACACCTGAGAAGTAAGCTCCCGAAAGGGATTCCCCTCCATCTCCCCCCCTCCTCTCGTATCCTGGATCCCATATCCACGCTTCAACATTCACTTCTCCTTCCATGTGCACTCAACCCGGGTTTTCTATCCCATCTCGCTCCGCAAACAACGCACAGAGTTGCGCCGCCTCATAATACAGGAGCAGGCAGGGTACCCCCATCCCATCCTCCTTCTTGGGCATTTATATTATAGTCCTTGCCACTTTATAATCTCCATAAGGATATTTTGCATCCTGACGATTTCCCTTTTTTGTCACTTTATATGGTAAGGACATGAACAGAAACAACAACCTTGGTAATATGTTCATCTTCACTGCAGCAATACTCCCCAGCCAAGACAAGTACAATCCCCTCCATCTAAAAAGATCCTGTCTAATTTTATCAACCAGGCCCTGGTATTTCCATTGTTTAATGTTTAATATAGGTTTCCCTAACTGTATCCCCAAATGTCTAAAACTACTCTCCACCCACTTAAATTTAAAGTGCTTATTCAGACTCTCCTCCACTCTGAGCAGCAAATTAAACCCCAACACCTCCGTTTTACTTTGGTTCATTTTGTATCCTGCTATCCTGCTATACCTCTGTACAGCTACTAACAGCACCGGCATCGTTAGTAAAGGCTGAGTTAGAGTAAAGATAATGGCAT
Organism: Ichthyophis bannanicus; assembly: GCA_033557465.1. NCBI lineage: Eukaryota > Metazoa > Chordata > Amphibia > Gymnophiona > Ichthyophiidae > Ichthyophis > Ichthyophis bannanicus. Next base: position 640,377,496 of record CM066035.1, read on the forward strand.
CAGCAAACAATCCAATTTTTTCCTCCTGCCCCCGAATATGAACCCCCTTTATATCCACTGCCTGCCTAATATATTCTGTCAACGGTTCGATTGCTAATGCAAAGAGCAAGGGTGAGAGCAGACAACCCTGTCTGGTACCCCTAGCAAGCTCAAAGCTCTCAGAATATCCTCCATTAACCCTAACCCTAGCTCTCGGCCTTCGATATAACGCCCGTATCCAACTTATATAGTTAGCCCCAAAACCCATCCTCTCCAATACCTTGAACATGTATGCCCACTCCACCCGATCAAATGCTTTTCCTGCGTCCACCGTAACCATAATCGCTGGCTCCTTAGACCTCTGGAGGTGCCAAGCAATATTCAAAATATTCCTTACGTTATCCCTCCCTTGTCTCCCCTTTACGAATCCTTTCTGATCTTTATGTATCAGCTTGGGCACTACATCCTGGATACGGTTCACCAAAACCTTTGCCAAGATCTTAGCATCCAAATTTATTAATGATATGGGTCCGTATGAGCCACCCCCCCCCCCTATCTTTGCCAGGCTTTGGGAATACAGTAATCCCTGCTTCCGCCATGGATTCTGGAATGTCCTCACCCTGCAAAACCCCATTAAACACCTGTGTAAGAATCGGCGTGATTTGGTCTGACATTACCTTGTAAAATTTTGCGGTATACCCATCTAACCCAGGTGCCTTCCCTGTTTTTAAAGCTGATATAGCTCGCTGTACTTCCTCCCCCTGAATTGCTTGCCCTATGCGATCTCTATCCTCGGGGTCCAATTATATTAATTTACACTCACTCAAAAATGCATCAATCTCCTTCCTCCCATTCGTTATTTCACTTTTATACAAATTCTCAAAGAACTCTCGAAACACCTTTCTAATTCCCTTAGTCTGATGTGCCATTTCTCCTTTACTATTTCTAATCCCATCAATATAGGCCACCTGTCTGCGGGCTTTGAAGTGGCAGGCCAAAATTTTTCCCGCCCTATTCCCACTCTCAAACTGTGCCTGTTTCAACACTGCTAGCTGATAGCCCAGCTCTCAAGCTCTTAACTCAAGTCTGCTCTTGCCTTAACTAATTTTGCAATAGTACCAGGATCTTGCACCACCTGATGGTCTCTTTCCAGTCTCTCTATAAGCCTTATCAATTCCCTTTCTGCTGCCCCTTTCTCCCGCTTTACCTGCGCTGCCAAGCTAATCAACTGTCCCTTAACAACAGCCTTGAGCCCATCCCACAAAGTACTTATAGTCACATCCACTGTGGTATTAAAACGCAAATATTCTTTTATACTCTCTCGGATTTTCCCCACCTGTCTGTCCTCATCTAGCAATGAATCATTCAACTTCCAAAATTTTAAACCTCTCTCTTCTATTCCTAGATCCAATTTTATACTGACTGGAGCATGGTCAGTCCAGGTTATTACTCCGTGCTTCACCTCCCATACTCTAGACACCCACTGCCCCCCACCCCAAATCATGTCAAGCCTACTATAAGTTCCATGCACAGGTGAGTAAAAAGTATATTTACACTCCCCCGGATGCTATCTTCTCCAAAGGTCTACCAATCCCAGTCTCTCTTTCAATTTTGTCAGACTTCGCCTATCTCCTCTACTGCCATTAGCTTGCCCCCCACTGTTATCCAATCTCGTATTGCATGTTAAATTGAAATCCCCTCCCATTATTATAGGGATACTACCTAGTTCCTCCATTTCCTTTAAAATTTGCTCATATACCTCCCCTTGACGTTCATTTGGTCCATACAAACTAATCACCCACACCTTTTCTTTTCCCACTTGTAATTTTACACCTACCCACCTTCCCCCTTTACCTCTACATGTTCCCTTCACCAAATGCTAATATTCTTCCCCCACCAATATCCCAACCCCCCCTTTACAAGGATGTAGTAAAGGCTGTTAGTGTAGCTGGGTTTAAAAAAGATTTGGACAAGTTCCTGGAGGAAAGGTCCATAAACCATTATTAAGAAGGGACCCAGGATATCAATGCTTGACCCAGTACAAGCATTGCGGAACCTGTGTCTTTTGGGGAAACTGCTAGGTACGTATGACCTAGATTGGCCACTGTTGGAAACAGGATACTGGGCTTGATGGACCTTGGTCTGACCCAGTATGGCATATCTTATGTTCTTATGTTCTTATGTGCCCTCTGCCCTGCTAAAATCACCACAGGGTATTGCTTAGAAGTTATCATATATTCCTGCCCAACCCGAAGATGTGTTTCCTGTACACACAGAATCTCCGCCCCAACCTCCTACCCTCTTTCCCCAACAGTTGTCTCTTCCTCCAAGTGCAAAACCTTTAACATTTAAGGTAGCTATCGTTAGAGTTGTCCTATCCTGACGTACAAGCATCATAGGATTCCCACCCTTCTTGCTAGCTCTCTCTCGCACCCTTCCTATTGCCTGCTTCCCCCTCTTACCCCCTCATTCACCCCCACTTCTGTTATCCCTCTCCCTCCGTCCCTCCTGCCCCTTCCCTACCCTGTACCCCCTCCCCCTCCCAACCCCTCCCTGGTCGCCACCCCCTGACCCCCCACATCCTCCTTATCCAGAGGAATTAACGGAGTAGTGCATCTCCTACCTCTCCAGCCACTTCCTTCTAGCTCCCCTCCCTCACTCTCCCTCCTCCCCTTACCACTCCCTCTATATCCCTTACCCGGATCCTTATCCACCCCCTATTTCGCCACCACCCATCCCCTACCGCTCTCCTTATGTCCCCTCCCCTCCCCCTCTTGACATTCTTCCCAAATACCCTCCCACTAATTCCCAACAGTAACAGCAGTTTTACATACATCCTCATACTTTTGCCTATCCTTAAATTCAGACTTCCCATACCTCTCACCACTTTCCCCATCCCTCCCCAATTCCACCCCTCCTTTCCTCTCCCCCACTCTCCTCCCACTATCCTTACATCTCTGTTAGTATCAGCAGTCTTTTAATCACTAATCAACCATCATCTCTTTAGTCCATCTTTGCCATCTGGTTTTCTGCTTTCTCTCTGGTCCTGATGTGGGCCTCGCGATTTCTGCATCTCCAAATTCGCGGCTTCTTGTCGCGTCGGCCTCTTATCCTCTGGACCCGACACACTGGAGGCTCCCTGTTGCCCAAGGCCTGCTTCCCGAAGTGCCACCACTGCTTCCTCTTTAGTTTGTATCCTCCATGTCCTCCCCTTCTGGGTAAAAGAAAGTCCAATGGGATGCAACCATCTATACTTAACTTCCTCCCATCTCAAAATTTGTGTAACTGGTTGCATTGCCCTCCTTTGCTGCAGGGTGCCCATCGACAAGTCCTCATAAATGTGCACAGGGTACCCCTGCCAAGTCAAGGTTCCAAAACCTCTCATTTTAGGCGCAATCCTCTCCTTTGTTTTCTATCTCGCCAGGCACAGTATAATGTCTCTAGGCCGGTTCGCTATTGGAGTGCCCTATGTGCCCTCTCTTTTTGTATGTCCTCGGGGATCACTTCCTCTCCCCCTTTTTTGAGTACTTCCACACATACTGACACCACTACTTTCTCACTATCTTGAAATTCTTTCTCCTCGGGTATTCCGCTGATTCTCAAATTGTTCCTGCGAGAGCGGTCCTCCAGATCCTCTAACTTGTAGAGCATATTGTCTTGCAAGGACTGTACTTTCAAAACACATTGCACTCCTCCTTTCTGCTGCTGCTCTATCTCTTGCAAGCGGTTTTCATGGTCCCCCATCAAGAAATTTAGCTTCACTATTTCCTCCTTCAAGGTGCCAAGAAGCTCACCTGGTTCAGTTTTTACTGATTGCACCTCAGTTTTTAGTTCTGAGAACCAGTCCTTGAGCTCTGCTCTGGTTACACCTTGTTGACAGTCTTTTCCTTGTTCCACCACACACACTATCCCTGGTTCTTCCACCAGTGCCACACTCTCCCCTGACTTATTACTGCATCCATTGGAAGTGCTTTCGTTGCTCCCTGCATTCAGCCCAGGGTACACATATTCCCGGAGATCTGCTGCCTTCCTCCTCGTGGTCATGTCGACTTGAGCACACCCCCTCTTGTGGGGGGATAGAGTTTAAGATAAACTTTCGTTTAGCACTTTAATTTTCTGTAGACAATATCATATTTTCCTCTATCCAAAGTCTTGCTTTGGCGTCTATTCAATAATATGGTCCAACAGATCCCAATATCCTTGATTTCACATACTCTTCACCATCTGCTGCTGTGCCCAGGCTTTTCTTCCTGCCCACCTCCCCTCTATATTCTTTGCAGTCCTTTTCTGTGTTACCTTCAACTGCCCATTCCTCTCACCTCCTCCTCAGAGGTATATGCAGTCCAGATGCAGTGCCTCCATTCCCGCTGCGACTGAACACCACCACCACCTGTTCAGCAGTCGTGCAGCACTCCCTCCACTGCCCTGCTGCTTAGCAGTCTGGTCTTTCTCCTCTGGCCGCCATTTTGTCTCCCCTGCTCCGCTCCCGCGTCTCTACCTCCATTCCAGCCCTGCTCCACATGTATGTGTGCCGCTCCTCTCAGTCTGCTTCTTTCAGCTCCCCAGCCTTTCCGCCACCTGGCTCGCCGTTTTTTCCTCCTTTGGAGGGTTGTTTTTCGTGCCATAGCTGGGTTGGTGCCGGAGCGGTGATCTCAAGCCGCCATCAGCAACGGTGATGTCACTTCCTCCGAGTGTATGCGTTCTTGAGGTCTATGGAGCAGAGCCAGTCTCCCTGGCGGACATAGGACAGCAATGTCCCAAGGGAGAGCATCTTGAACTTCTCCTTCACCAGGAACGTGTTCAAGTTGCGCAGGTCAAGGATGGGCCAGAGGCCCCCTATTCTTTTTGAGACAAGGAAATACCTTGAGTAGAACCCGTTTCCCCAGAGATGTTGGGGTACAGGCTCCACTGTCCTGTCCCTGAGTAAGCTTGCGAGTTCTGCAACGTGTAAGGCCTGGTGGAGGAGAGGCCGTGATGGTTCTCCTGGGAAGAAGTCTGCAGGGTTCTTCTGTAGATGGAGGTGGTAACCCTCCCTCACCACCTGCAGGACCCACTTGTCAGTGGTGATGCTGGACCAATTGTGGGCAAATGAGGGCAGCCGACCCCCTGTGGGCTGAGGTGGGACTCCTGGGGGAGGGGGGGCCTACCCAGGGAGTCAAAAACCTCCCCTCTGTTGGGTGGGGGCTGGTGTCTAGGGCTCGGGGGCTTGGGCTTCCAGGGCCCATGCCCCTGGTTTTTAGGCTGTGAGGTCTGGTGCTGCTGCCCCGAGTAAGGCTGGTAGGGCCCGGCCTGGTGATAGCCCTTTTTTCTCAGAAAAAAGGGCTTTTTTCCCCCGAATATTTTTTCTTGGGGAGGGTCGAGGTCTTCCTGGACAGCCTTTGCTGGGTCACTAACCCGGCCTCGATTTCAACCGCCTTGTCGGACATCAGTTTCCTAAACAAGTTCTCGCCATTGCAGGGGACATCCAGAAGCTTTTCTTGCACCCACTGCTTGAGGTTTGAGGTTTGTAACCATGCCTGGTGCCGGGTAGAGGTCTACATCCATTGGGCTACATGGAAAAAAGGAGACTGAACAAGATGGCATCCTTGGGCGGGAAGAGGACCACATATGTGTGATAGCATTCCCAAAGGCTTTCTTTAAAAGCTGAGGAAATGATCCGCGCAGGGCTCCATCGGTGTCAACGTCATCCATTTGTGAGGACTGACTTCCTGCTTGTTCCTGGAGAATGTCTGTTGTATTACTGAAATGAAGCATTCAGATGGTGACTTAGGTCCCATTAATATGCCTACCCTGTTGGGCTGTAGCTTTGCACATCAGCCTAGACTTGTCAGACAAGGTGGAGAAAGGAGAGAGTTGTTGCTTTATAGGGATGATTTGACTTTGAAGAGGGTAGTTCTCTGGTTAGATCAAGAAATAGGCAGAATGTTCTTTTTTTCCTGCTGTATCATCCTCCTGGCCCTGTAGCCATAGATTTGTTAATTCTAGTTGAACCGATTGGTGCTCTAACTATTCAGTTAGAAACCTTAGTTATTTGGGTGATTTTAATATATATGTGGATAAGGGGGGATGAGAAGAAAGGTCGGCAGATTTTATACTAGATGGACACTTTAAAATTCTCACAAAAGGTGCAGATGCTGAGTCATGTGTCTGGGCACACTTTAGAGTTAGGGGGTCTTTTATTAAACTTCGTGTTACCAACACACACTAAGTGCAAATGGGCATGGCCAATATGTTCCTAGCAGCTAATTCGCGGTTGGGTATTGTAACGAGCGGCAAAATAACATGGGTGCACCTAACAGCACCCATAGACGTACCATTAGGTAAATCCACGATAAGTACCATATTAACTTTGTTTCCTCTCTAATGTGTTCCCCATGCCCACGCTCCACCTCTAACCCCTCCCACTGTCCACACTAGCACACAAGTACAGTTAATATGCATTTTAGCAGTCAGTAACTGACATGCTCGTGTGGTATGTTCACCGCAGCCAGTTACTACTTGCTAAAACACGTTAACTGGTTAGTGGCATTTAGTAAAAGAGCCCTTTAATCTTTTTGCATAAAAATTCTATCTTTGACACAGCTGTAATGATTATTAGGAGTAGAGAGGCCCTTTGACTGACCATTATTTCTTGAGTTTTCTCCCATGTGGTGTCAGAATCTGTCCAACATTTTTTGGCTGGAAGTTTTCATGCATACACTAATAAGCAGCAGATTAAATTTAATTTAAATCATTTATATTTCACCCTTTCCTGTTCTATGAGTTCAGAGCAGCCTTGATTAACCACCAGAGTTCTACATTGGCCAAAACATTATAATCAGTGGCCCCAATCATGAAGGTTAAAGTTGGAAATAATGGTAGAAGTCAGCTGCCCCTTGGTATACCCGCCACTTGTTCTGCCAAATGATAATTACAACAAGCTGAACATCGCTGATGTATAAATTGGATTCCGTGTTAAGCCATTTATTTTGATGGTATGCCTATATATCATAACCAGGTTCAAGACATGAGGAAAAAATATTTGGTGACAAGGATTCAGTTTGTCCTAAACAGATCCAGGGAGTTATTGTAAACTGTTAATAAGCTGACATCATATTAGTGTTCAGGTGGATGCCTTGGATCTACCTGATGTAGAGGAATTTGCTGCCTATTTTGAAGACAAAATAACAGCATTTTGCAATGTTCTTGAAAGCTCAGAGGCACCTGTTAACAGCTCCTAGGTGTGTATTGTTGTACATTATTTTGGGAGCAATTTTCCGAATTAACACAATACAGCTTACAGAACCTTTAACAAATATTTCTCTCAAGGGGTATATGTTGAATCCATGCCCATTTGGCTATTAAATCTTGTGGTGAACAGCGCCCTCCTGAGCCTATGGAAACGGGTGAAAATCCTGAGGTTCAGCAGGATTTATGCCTATTTGAGAAACCAAGGAAGAAAGAGAGACTCTATTCCACAGAGCTGAGCATGGAGACCAGCCCAGGGGAGGAGTCCTGCAGTCCTGATTGGGCACACCCTGCCCTTGGAAGGGGCGTGTCCAGGAGAGAACGTGGTTTTAAACCAGAGCATGACTTTGCTAGTCAGAAGGGGATTGAGAGGAATGAGGAGATAGAGAAGAGAAAGAAGGAGAGGAGGAAGAATGATTGGAAGTCCAGAAAACAGTATGCTGATACTTGGGAACCTGGCATTGGAAGGAGACCTGCAAAGTTCTATTCAGAGGCAGTGAGTAGAAGTCCCAAGGAGAGAGGACCTAGCCCTGAAATAGATAACCGCTGGAAGGCACAGCCATGGGAAAGGAAGCCTTCAAGGCAGGCACAAGAAAGAAAACAATCATTCTGTGAAGTACCGATTGAGCCAGATAGCAACAAACATTCTAACAGCTGGAGAACGTTGGAGCCATCTGAAGTCAGAACGGCATGGCAACAAGTAAGTGAATTGCCACAAAGTTTCCAGACTGAACGTAAAGCTAACTCTCCTGTGTGTGAAACATTAGCAAAAGAGACTAGCAATTACTCTGACACAATTAATCTAAGAGAGGAGAAAATAAACAGCCTTAAGCCAGAGGGAAGTTGTATAGCTGATAGCAATTCCCTATCTCACAAACAGCAGGCTGAATTGCTCCTACAGAGTTTTAAGCAGTTTTTAGAGTTGCAAGCTAGAAGACAGCCAGTGTTACCAGAAGCCAGTAATTCCATACAGCTTGAAGAATTAACACAAGATAATACAGACTTACCAGATTGTGAGAGCATGGATTGCACGGTCTGCTGTGTAGAGATGCCAAGCTGAAGGAAACTGCTTTTTTACCGTATGTGAATTGAATGCTACGGAGCTGTTGTATTGCCTTGCTGAGAAAGCTCTAATTATGTGCACCTGATTTTCCCCCAGCACTGTGAAGGTAACAGTGGCTGAAAGAGGCTGCAGTGAAACTAACTGACCTCTTGGGGCAAAGTGAGTAATTTGCTTAGAAGTGAAAAGCAGCAATTATACTTTAAGTTGCCTTTATCCTAAGTTTTCCTGTTAGCATTTGAAGCACCTATTTTGTTTGCATTTATTTGCCATGTGATGGAACAATATCCTTTACTATAATAAATATACTGGAAACCCCATAACTACAACTCTTTATTTCGGAGCGAGAGGAGCAGGAACTACAATACCCAGCATTCCCTGGATACAGGTTACTCTCCTTCCTCACGAAGCATCAGACCGCCGCTCCTGTCTTTAGCCCCAAGGCCGGGCAGGAGCACCGCAAGTGGCGTAGTTGGCAGGATTTTCCACGCATGCGCAAGGTGCCGCGCAGAAAACTACAGAAAAGCAACTGCAAGAAAGACCCCGAGTGCAGACCATCCTGAAAGGAAGGAAAGAGTCCCAGCATCGGAGTGTCAGCAGCAACGAGGTTGTGAAAGCGTGACGCAACACTTGAGCCAGGTAATAAGTGTCCACCTGGGAAAGGATAAGGATACAGGGCTGAGAGTGTTTGCCAGCTAGTTAAAAAAAAAAAAAAAGGAAAAGTTTTTGTTTTTTTTTAAAGTGTGAGGTACCGCACTTGGGGTTTTTTTTCCATCTGTTTGTATTCACAGGTACTAAAAATGTCTCTGGATCCAGCAGAGGTATTTAAATGGATGGCCACTCAACTCGAGAGACAGCGAGACTTGAGTCTAGAGTTCCAGGAAAAGAGTGCTGCTGCCCTGCAGGCTCAGCAGCGACCCCTACTGGACATGCTACAAGCATGGGTAGCTGAGCAGAAGACGACACAGGAGAAACCATCTGTTCCCCCAGGTTTTTCTGCTACAGCTGCGCATAGTCTAAATGCAGGGACTATGTTTAATTTTGGCCAGTTAAAGGACAATGAGGATGTTGACAATTTTATTGAGTGTTTTGAAAGAGTGGCACAGTTAAGTGCATGGCCAAAGGAATGTTGGGCCATCAGATTTGCAGCTTCCCTTACTGGAGAAGCAATGGCTGCCTATAGGAGCATGCCATCCGACCTTGCCGGAAATTATGAGGAGGTGAAAAGAGCGGTCCGGGAAAGGCTAGGCCTTACACCGCTAGCCTACCATAATCTCCTGCGAGCGGTTAAATTAAAACAGGGTGAGACACCGAAAGCCTTAGTATACAGGATAAGCATGTTGTTAAATAAATGGCTTAATCCAGAGAATAGGACTAAAGAGTCTATATTGGAAAGCTTAATTGTAGAGCAATACATGAATGCTGTACCCAATGAAATAAAAACCTTCCTGATTCTGCAAAGCTGCAAAACCCCACAGGAGGCAGTAGACCTCACAGAACGCTTCTTGCAGGCCAAGGTAATGGCTCATGAAAGCAGTAGTCATTTAAAGGGGGCAGCAATACCTGAGTCAGAAAGGAAGTGGAAATTTCAGAATGAAGCAAGCAAAATGTGTATGCCAACTGTGAAGGCTAGGTTTCCGCCTAGGAAATGTTTTAAATGTGGGCGAGAAGGGCATATAAAGAAGAATTGTTTTAAGACTGCCTTAGTAGCAGAAAGTGCACAAAAAACCCGTGAAGGATTTCTTATTGAGGTAGAGGTGCAGGGAATTGCTACTACCGCGTTATTGGATTCTGGCGCGGAGCAGACAATGCTCTCCAAGGCGCTGTGGCAGCAAATCCAAGCATCAGGGGTGGAAATTCAGCCTGTTCGTAACGTGAAGATCCGCTGTGTACATGGAGGTACATCACTATACCCTGTATACAACCTTCAGGTGAAAGGGCTAGGTGTGCTTAAGAAAATTCCTATCGCAGTGGTCCCCAAGCTACCTCATAATATAGTTTTGGGTAAAGACTGGCCACATTTCCATAAAGGGGTGGAACAAGGCTTATTCTTAAAAGAGCAAGAAGCTACCAGAGAGTCCCCGGTAGAAGCTCTAACCCAAGCCAACAAGAAAAGTATAGTGCCTAGTCCTTTGTTTGCCCACCTGAAAAAACAAAAAGAGAAAACACCGCCTTCAAGAGACGAAAGAGTGAAGAAACCAGTGTTTGTACTAAGATTCTGCAAGATGAACCCTAATGCTCAACCCCCTAAGAGAGCTTCAAGTAACTCAGCAGGTTATGACCTCTGTAGTGCTGAGGAGGTCATAGTTCCTAAGCAAGGGAAAGCATTAATAGATACCGCTCTACAGATGGAAATGCCACTAGGCTGTTACGGCCGGATAGCCCCACGATCGGGTCTCGCTGTAAAGCATTTTCTAGACATAGGAGCCGGAGTGATAGACCCGGATTATAGAGGTTCTATTAAAATTCTTATGTTTAACTTTGGCAAGGAGGACTTTAAAGTCAAGGTTGGAGATCGAGTAGCTCAACTAATCTGCGAGCGTGTGGGTCTGCCTCCGCTGGAAGAAGTATCCAGCCTATCAACAACGGCTCGTGGAGCAGGTGGATTCGGGTCAACAGGGGGTACCAGTTTCCAAGCTCTAGCCACAGTAGTAGAAGAAAAGGAAGAGGAAGACCTGGGGCCACAAATCGCAGTATGTAAAAGCCACCCAGAGCCTAGAGTAGATGAAGGCTTGTCTTGGGCACAAAAACAGGAGTTGGTTCAGCTACTAACAAGATACCAGGATGTCCTCACACCAATGCCAGGCAAGACGGACTTGATCGCCCATGGGATCATAACGCCACCTGGCGAAATAGTACGCCAACGTCCATATAGACTGCCAGAAGCCAAGAAGGAGGAGGTCGTATGGCAGGTACAAGAAATGTTGCAGATGGGCGTTATAGAAGAGTCGCGGAGCCCGTGGAACAGCCCAATTGTTCTAGTTCCCAAGCCCGACGGCTCCATAAGGTTCTGTATCGACTTCCGGAAAGTTAATTTAATATCTCGTTTCGATACATATCCGATGCCCAGAATAGAAGAACTTCTGGATCGCCTAGGCCGTGCCAAATACCTCACCACATTGGACATGTCGAAAGGATACTGGCAGGTCCCACTAACCAGGGATGCCAGACAGAAGACTGCGTTCAGCACCCCGGTAGGCCTGTACCAGTTTATGTCAAATCATTTTTATTGGTTTTTCAGCAACATAGAGCCCACAGTTATACACCATAACAATTATACACCATAGCAATGAATCATAAGGCACCCAACGCATACGGCACAATATAGCACAATACAGGATGCAGAGTCTGGGGTGGCAGTAAGAACAATAGTAACAATAATACCAATAATAATAATAGTTGTAACAATGATCATAACAAGGATCGTAACAGTAATAACAATAATAAACGTAAGGAGGCTTTGGGGCAAAGCGGTGTCGATCAAGGCAGTAGACAATAAACAATAGACATCCCGCCCCTCAGGAGCCCAACCAGAAGATGACCTTCAGCCCACCCACCGCCACACCGGGCAAGTCCAAGACATTCACAGTGTCTGGGTACTATAGCCATATAATAATAATAACAACCCCCTAGCAGAGAAAAGAGTGTATAGGCAGCGGGCCCGCCACCCCTTCCAAACCCCCAGAACTTCCCCCCCAACTTAGGCCACCCCTAATCCTCCCCCCAAATCTCCCCCCCCCATCCGCTGTCCCCCTTCTACTGCCTAGTGTAACTCATCCTGAGAGCTCCCCTTCCGCACGCACGCCTATAGAGCCAGTCCGCACACAGACCCCCATTCCACGCACATCCTCATCGATCAAAACCCTCAGATCCCACGATCACCTGGAATGTTAGACTGTTAGGAAACCCCATGCCAAATTTTTCCAAACTCCACTTGTTTCTGACCCCCCAGCTGCTGGGCTGTGCGCCGCTCGCAACCCTGCAAGTAAAGGAGACTATTCCGCCACTCCTCAATCCCCGGGGGTTTATCCTCAACCCAATGCCTGAGAATGCAATGCTTCGCTATCAGAAAAGCCCTATCATAGAGTCTTATATCATAGGTAGACATATCTGCATCCAGGCTCACCCCCGAAGCACTGGATCCCGGACGACTCCTGGTACCGAGGGCTCCAAACAGGCACCATTCAGGCGAGAGCGCCCCTCCCACCGATCTCCAGACCCGTAAGGCTGCATGGACCGCACGCCAGAAGGGGGCGATGCGAGTACATGTCCACAAGCGATGCAACAGGGTCCCCCTTTGGGTTTGACAAAGTTGACACATCTCTGTCGAGAGCACCCCCATCCTAGCCGCCCAGACATTAGGTACATACGCGCGCCATAGGATCCGATACTGAAGTTCCTGGAACCAAACCGCTTCAGATACCGAACCAAGTCGTTGAAAAGCATCCTGGAGGCCGTCGACATCCATCTGTACCACAGCATCTCGCTGCCATCTCCGAGCTAATATCTCCAATGGGCCCCTGTCGCCCCCTGGATGCCACTCTTCCCGCAGGGACCGCAAAGTGACCCGTGGATCCTCCCGGGCTATGAAGGCCCACACCCCCTCATGATTAAGCTGCAAGCCATGACTCTGCTGCAACGCTCGGACATAGTGTCGCACCTGTAAATAAAAATAGAACGTGGAGGGTACCAGCGAGTATCTCTCCTGTAAGGACTGAAAAGAATCAAGCTCTCCCTGCGCTGGCATGCACAATTGTCCGAGAAAGTTCAAACCCCCTGACCCCCAGCTCGATGGGCCCCCAAGTTTCCCAGGCTCAAACTCGCCGTTACCACTCAGGGGTAGACAACCCGTAACTGACCAGCGCACCCCCTTACGCTGACACAAAAATCTCCACGCCTGCCGCAGAGTGCCGAAGTACTGCGATTCTCTCCAGGACCTCGGTAGGGTTTTACTGCCGCAATGCAGCAGAAAGGCCGCATGAAAGGGCTGTGACATCACTTGAACTAGGCTCCGCGGTAGAGTAATATCGCGTCCCAAAATCAGATCTCGTAAGGGGCCCAACAAGCTCAAAAAGTTATAATCTCGCAGCGAAAAGAGTCCCAACCCCCCGTCAGCTCTACTACCCATGAGTATGAAAATCGGTACTCGAGCCCGCCTCCCCTTCCATAAAAATCGACCCACCTGACTCTGAAAGAGCAGGACGTCTCGCCGCGAGAGCCGAATAGGTAAATGCCGCAGGAGGTACATCCACCGGGGAACCTCCATCATCTGGAACAGAGCTACTCTACCCATGAGCGAGAGCGGGAGGTCCTTCCAGCGCCTTAGTGTGTCTGCAGTACGCAGTAGCATAGGTCGGATATATACATCATACAATTGCGAGATGCGATCTGGTATCTGTATCCCCAGGTAACGAAATTGTCCCGGTGCCCAACTCAAGGGGAACGAACCTTGCCAGCTTGAGCGGGCACGATTACCTACATCCAAAGCCACGGACTTGCCCACATTAATCCGCAAACCAGAGAAGGAGCCAAACCGCTGAATCAACTCCAGCGCGCATTCCAGCGATGCCTGCGGGTGAGACAAACACAGCAGCATATCATCAGCAAACGCACTGATCTTGATTCCGCCGCCAGGCCAGTCAATACCCCGAATCCCCTCGGCCCCTATAAGTGAGAGGAGCAGGGGCTCTAACTGCAAGACAAAGAGCAAAGGTGATAAGGGGTACCCCTGCCGCGTACCTCTCTGCAATACAAAGGGTGGAGAGGAGACACCCCCACTGGCTACGCATGCCAAAGGATTTGTGTATAGGGCCCGGATCCATGCCAAAAAGGCCCCGTCAAACCCAAACCTGGCTAATACCTCGAACATATATGGCCATGACACTCTATCAAAGGCTTTTTCCGCATCCAGGCTCACCAAGATCAAAGGCTCCTGTTGAAGTGAGCAGCGCTCCATCCCCAACAGCACTTTACTAATATTGGAAAAAGCACTCCTCCCCTTCACAAAACCTGATTGATGCGGGCCTATCAACCGCGGCAAAATCTTTTGTAATCGGGACGCCAAAACCGAGGCCACTAGCTTCATATCATAATTGATCAGGGAGATAGGGTGGTAAGAAGCCGGCTCTTCTGGATCTCTACCCTCCTTAGGTATGATAGTAATCGCCGCCGTCCTCATATCTCGCGGATAGCTGCCCAACTCCTGGGCTTCCTGGTACAAGGCCATCAAAGTAGGCGTCACCTGGGCCATCAAGATCTTGTAGAATTCGGAGCCGTATCCATCAGGTCCAGGGGCTTTATGCGTCTTGCCAGCCTTTATGACCCGCTGAAGCTCCGCCTGGGTGATGGTCGCATTGAGCTTGAGAAGCTCAGAGGTCGTCAACTGAGGTAGATCAACCGCATTGAGAAAATCCCGCTCCCAGGCTCTATTCTCGGACTCGGGGGTGTAAAGCTCCTGATAATATTGACTGAAAACCTGCACTATCTTTTCCAGCTCCGAGTGTCGGACCCCCTGTTTATCCTTAATGCGGGCCACCCCCTGAACACCTCCCCACCGGCGCACCAGACGCGCCAACAGGCGTCCCGTACGATCCCCAAACCTAAAGAGCTGGTGACGATAGTAACTCAGCGACTGGACCGCTCTATCGTGTAATACCTCATTTAGAGCCCGCTGCACCGCAAAGTACTCCGTTAACCTAGATGGCGTCCGTAGTGCTATCCGTTTGGCCTCCTGTAACTGACGCGCTAGGTCCACAATCTGAGCATTTAGACGTTTTCTTTCCTTTGCCACGTACGCTATAATGTGGCCCCTGAGAACCACCTTTCCCGCCTCCCAAAACGTCGCCACACTAACCTCGCCCGTATCATTAAGCGACAGATATTCCTCCCAATGTTGAATAAGGTAGGCCCGAAACTCTTCTTTCTGCCAGAGATACCCCGGAAAAGACCATCGGGCGCCTCCCGCTGGTCTCACCCTCCAATCCAGGACCACTTTAGCATGGTCAGACACCACTAGGGGGTCGATTTCTACCCGGATCACTTTCCCTAGACTCTCCCTCGAGATCAAAAAGTAGTCAATCCGCGACCAAGTCTGATGTACTCTCGACAGGTGCGTGTAGTCTCTTTCCACCCCGTGTAGGACTCTCCACGAGTCAATCAAACCGCCCATGTTACAGAGATATCCCACGCCTTTGTTACGCCAGGCCCCCCAGGAGCCCCCAGCACCAGATTTGTCTAGGGTAGGATCATGTGGGCAGTTAAAGTCACCCGCCAAGATCAAAGGTATCTTTGTTGCTCCCAGGACGTTTCGCAAAAGACCCTGAAAAAATTGGTGGTCATAAGTATTGGGAGCATATATATTCCCTAGAAACAGCTCCTCTCCTTGAATTTTCACATGCAGGAAAAGAAAACGCCCCTGCGTATCTACGTCCTGACCAAGGACCTCCACAGTCAAGCCCCGTTTCACTAGAATTGCTACACCTCTCTTCTTGCCAATCGCAGAGGCTGCAAAAACCTGTCCCACCCAATCCTTTTTAAGTTTGGCATGCTCAAGAGCACTCAAATGAGTTTCTTGTAAGAAAGCAATTTGCGTGCGCCCCCTCTTAAGAGCCTGCAAGATCTTGGTCCTTTTGACCGGACTGTTGACACCTCCAACATTCCAGGAGATTATGCGGAGCTCATTACTCATGCACACATTTCAATAGGGTCAAAAAGTATCGTATCCACCAACCACAGCCACGTCTCAGGTCACCCAGCCTCAACCCAAGACCCAGTTCAATCATCGGCCTTGTCCACAGGCCTCGTCCCAGCTCCAGCTCCAGGATATACCAAATAAAATCATTCATAAGCCACAAACACTCCCCACTCTCAGCACGCATCACACATAGGCCCCACCCTAATCCCACCCTACCCTCCCCACCTCCCCATTCCCCCTCTCCCCTCTCTAAGCGCAACCTTTCAGGCATCCCTACACCCCAGCCCTCCCCACTCCCTACCCTATATACACGTACATCCCACCAACCCTCTCCCCCCTCAAATACACACACCCAGACAATTAAACTCTCAGTTACTGCACTGAGGCTAGAACCCCATAGCAATGCTGCAGGGCTGCCTCGATCACCCATCCTTATCCCCCTCACCCCCTGAACCTAAGGGGCAAACAGATGTAAGCATAAGTAGGGAAGGGCCCACTAAGCAGACACCCAGGTAATTATCCGAAGTTATTTTCAGGAGAACTAATGAACAGACAATCACATAAACCTAAATCACAGCTCTCCATTTCAGATATAATTGCAAAGACAACCCACATAGGTCTCGCCCTCTTGTTGAGCCTCGTATGTAGAATAACCTCAGCCTTGGTTCAGTGGGAGTTGTAATTCGCCGTTAAACTACACACAGCCCCCCAGCAATTATCCGCCATGACCCTAATGGCTGAGTCATTGCTTTCCAAAGGAGAAGCTCGCATCAGATCCCTCGCATGAGAAACGCTAAGCCGACATGGCAGTGGGTAGGGTGAGCTCCAGAGCTGGCGTGAACCCCTGAGGTCCCCGGAGTGCCGGGTACCAAATATAGCGGGTTCTGCGCCACCCTCCAAAAGCCAAGTGTGAGCGCTGGCGCATAAGGAGAGCGCGGCCCAACTTCGTCCCAGGGAGCAGAGGTAAACCCCAAGCACCTCCTGGGCAGAAATGTAGGAGCTCACCGACTGCCAAGTTACAAGGCTGAGCACTCAGAAACACTCACAGAGTAAAAAGGAACACATTATAAATCATCCCAGAGACCAGGCAAGAACTGCTCAGCCCGCCAAGGATCGCTCCCCGGCAGCCCAGCAGGTCCTCCCGGCAGCTTAGCCTAGCGGGTCCCCCCCCCCCCCGGCCCGTACTCTGGCCTCTTGCCTCCCACCCCAGTCGGGGACCCAGACCCAATTCATAGCAGGCTCAACTAGTGGTCTCAGACCAAAGGCCCGCGGCATGACGGAGCTCCCCAGGTCACAACTCACATGCCTCACCGAGCCCAACCAGGCCCGGTATCGAATCTCAGACCACACAAGAGTGTTAACTAATTGAGAGGCAAAGTTCAAGATTGTCCATTAACATCACCTCTTCTGAGACAGTCTCATGACCCATTCTCCACAGCACTCGGGGATGGAAGCCGATCCAAAAATTGCTGCGCTGTCCGCACATTCTCAAAGGTATGATTTTGACCATTAAGGGAAACTCGAAGCACAGCAGGGTAGGCCAGAGTAAACCTCGCCCTACGTTTGAACAGCTCTGTACAGATGGGAGAAAATTCTCTGCGCTTGGCGGCAACCGCCGCCGAGTAGTCCTGAAAGATGAGGATCTTTTTGTTGTGAAGAGTGAGCTCGCCCTTTCTCCGGTAGGCCTGGAGAATCCGCCATTTATGCTGGAAATTGAGCACCCGGAGAATCACCACACGTGGTCGATCGCCTTGATCTCTCCGAGCCCCCAGCCGATGCGCTCGTTCAATCCGGAAAAGGCCCTGGAGCTCCGGTATCTCCAGCGCCTCGGGCAGCCAGGACTCCAGAAAGGTTAGCAGCTCCTGATCAGACCGGTCCTCTCCGAGGCCCACGAGCCTCAAGTTGTTCCGGCGGGAACGATTCTCTAGGTCTTCTAACTTCTGCTGCACCTCAAGGAGGAGTTTCTTTTGGGTTTCGAGCTCCCCATCGCGGCGGCCTTCCCCCTCCTCCACCGCGGCCACGCGGTGCTCGAGTTCCTCCACGCGCTGGCCAAACTCGGTCATGGATTCCTCCATTCCCTTCAACTTCTGCATGAGGCGGTCAAACTTTGGATCTAGGAGCCGCACTACCTCCCGCGCCAGCTCCTCCGACGCTGAGTCTGTGCTTTCCGCACCTGGTGAGGCAGGTTGTCTTGTGGCCGCGGCAGAAGGGCCCGTTTTCGGCACTCTCTCCCGCTCTTTCCGGGTCGGTAAAGGCATCGCAGCCCTCCGTGTTTTAGGCTTTCAGGCTCAGTAAGTGATGGCACAGCTCTCCCAGATAGAAAGCAAGGGTGAGGGTTCATAAAAAGCCGATAAAAGCACGATTTGTTGCCGAGGCAGCCCTGGAGCGAAGGAGGCACGTCCTCTCTCACTCACGCATCGCCGGAAGTCCGGCCTGTACCAGTTTAAAAGAATGCCTTTCGGCCTACACGGAGCTGCTGCTACGTGTCAGCGATTGATGGATTTGGTTCTGCGACCGCATCAAACATACGCTGTGGCTTATATGGATGATGTGGTCATTCACAGTGACAATTGGACACAACATCTCCCACGAGTTGAAGCCGTTCTTAGGGCACTTAGGGATGCTGGCCTTACGTTAAACCCGGCTAAGTGTTTATTTGGAGGCCGGGAAGTTAAATATTTGGGTCACCTGGTGGGTAATGGGTTGGTGAAGCCCCTTACTGATAAGATAGCCGCTGTTCAAGCATTCCCCAAACCACTTAACAAGAAGCAGTTAAGGAGCTTCCTAGGGTTAGTGGGGTATTACAGACGGTTTGTTCCAGGATTTGCAGAGAAGAGTGCCCCTCTAACTGAAATGTTAAAGAAGAACGCGCCTAACCAACTGAGATGGCAGGAAGAGGCAGAAGAAGCATTCCACCTGTTAAAGAACAAGTTGTGTGCAGCACCGGTTCTCAGAGGTGTGGATTTTTCCCAACCATTTTTGGTACAGACTGACGCGTCGGAGACGGGCTTCGGCGCAGTACTGTCCCAGCGTCATGATGGTATGGAACACCCCGTGTTATACCTCAGCAGGAAGCTAGCCCCTGCGGAACAGCGCTATTCAACAATTGAACGTGAGTGTCTGGCTATTAAGTGGGCCATAGACGCGCTGCGCTTTTATCTCACGGGGAGACGTTTCACCTTGATTACCGACCACGCACCACTCAAATGGCTAAACCAGATGTATAACCATAATGCGAGGTTAACTCGTTGGTTTATGGCCCTCCAAGCGTTCGACTTTCAAGTGGAACACAGAGCCGGACGGCTCCACCAGAACGCAGATGCCCTGAGTAGAATCACGTGCTGTGCCTCTGGTCAGAAGCCAGCCCGTGATATCTTAAGGGGGGGGGGATCTGTGGTGAACAGCGCCCTCCTGAGCCTATGGAAACGGGTGAAAATCCTGAGGTTCAGCAGGATTTATGCCTATTTGAGAAACCAAGGAAGAAAGAAAGACTCTATTCCACAGAGCTGAGCATGGAGACCAGCCCAGGGGAGGAGTCCTGCAGTCCTGATTGGGCACAGCCTGCCCTTGGAAGGGGGTGTGTCCAGGAGAGAACGTGGTTTTAAACCAGAGCATGGCTTTGCTAGTCAGAAGGGGATTGAGAGGAATGAGGAGATAGAGAAGAGAAAGAAGGAGAGGAGGAAGAATGATTGGAAGTCCAGAAAACAGTATGCTGATACTTGGGAACCTGGCATTGGAAGGAGACCTGCAAAGTTCTATTCAGAGGCAGTGAGTAGAAGTCCCAAGGAGAGAGGACCTAGCCCTGAAATAGATAACCGCTGGAAGGCACAGCCCTGGGAAAGGAAGCCTTCAAGGCAGGCACAAGAAAGAAAACAATCATTCTGTGAAGTACCGTTTGAGCCACATAGCAACAAACATTCTAACAGCTGGAGAACGTTGGAGCCATCTGAAGTCAGAACGGCATGGCAACAAGTAAGTGAATTGCCACAAAGTTTCCAGGCTGAACGTAAAGCTAACTCTCCTGTGTGTGAAACATTAGCAAAAGAGACTAGCAATTACTCTGACACAATTAATCTAAGAGAGGAGAAAATAAACAGCCTTAAGCCAGAGGGAAGTTGTATAGCTGATAGCAATTCCCTATCTCACAAACAGCAGGTTGAATTGCTCCTACAGAGTTTTAAGCAGTTTTTAGAGTTGCAAGCTAGAAGACAGCCAGTGTTACCAGAAGCCAGTAATTCCATACAGCTTGAAGAATTAACACAAGATAATACAGACTTACCAGATTGTGAGAGCATGGATTGCACGGTCTGCTGTGTAGAGATGCCAAGCTGAAGGAAACTGCTTTTTTACCGTATGTGAATTGAATGCTACGGAGCTGTTGTATTGCCTTGCTGAGAAAGCTCTAATTATGTGCACCTGATTTTCCCCAGCACTGTGAAGGTAACAGTGGCTGAAAGAGGCTGCAGTGAAACTAACTGACCTCTTGGGGCAAAGTGAGTAATTTGCTTAGAAGTGAAAAGCAGCAATTATACTTTAGTTGCCTTTATCCTAAGTTTTCCTGTTAACATTTGAAGCACCTATTTTGTTTGCATTTATTTGCCATGTGATGGAACAATATCCTTTACTATAATAAATATACTGGAAACCCCATAACTACAACTCTTTATTTCGGAGCGAGAGGAGCAGGAACTACAATACCCAGCATTCCCTGGATACAGGTTACTCTCCTTCCTCACGAAGCATCAGACCGCCGCTCCTGTCTTTAGCCCAAAGGCCGGGCAGGAGCGCCGCAATCTATAAAGGATTTTTGTTTTCCATTCCTGTTAAAGGTCATTAATTCAGTTCTGGGGACAGGAAGCTATCCGATGATGTTCAAGGGGGCCTTACTTGAGCCACTGCTAGTGTGAAAGACATCATCTGGTTTCCAATTTGTCTATTTTAGCGAAGATTATCAAGAAATTTGTTTTAATACAGCTTAGAAGGTAGCGGAGGACAAAACACGGCCAAACACAAGAGAAATTATCCAAAAAGCTTTTATTGTGTCCACAATAAAAGCTTTTTGGATAATTTTGGACACAATAAAAGCTTTTTGGATAATTTCTCTTGTGTTTGTCCATGTTTTGTCCTCCGCTACCTCCACTGAACTTTCCATCGGAAGACTCCCTTCTCCCTCTTTGGTTAATACAGCTTAGAAACTTTAAGGACAATGGTCCTTTTGACTCCTGTCAGGGAGGTTTTAGAAAAGAGAACAGCACAGAGACTTCAATGTCTTCAATATTTGAATTATTTAAGGCACCACATGTATGGCAGTAGGTAGAATATAGGGGTATTGTTATTGTTGGACATTTTGTCTGCATTTGATATGGTCAACCATACAATTTTGCTTGATCGGCTCTATTCAATTGATTTGCAAAGGTTTGTTTGTTCTTCGTTTAAAACATTTCTATTTCGCAAAAAGCAAAAGGTTTATACCAGTAAGGTGGAGTCCTCCAGGTGTTCCACGAGAAATCTCACTCTGCCATTTTAATTGTTGTTTATGTCCAACCTTTGGCCAGACTATTGTGTGATAAGGTTCTGAATATATGCAGAAAACATCCAAATCTTACTACTAGTGGAGAGGGGTAGTATAGTAAATAGCCAAATCATTGCTTGGATCAGGTGAATTCATGGTTGGTAGAGGCACTATCACATCCTTTTTACTGCTGGCCATTCCTCTCCCTATGTACCCAAGCATTCTTCTGGCTTTCGCCGTTGCCTTTTCTACTTGTTTAGCTACTTTAAGATCATGAGAAACAATCACACCCAGGTCCCGCTCTTCTTTCATGGACAGAAGTAATTCGCCAACTACACTGTACTGCTCCCTTGGATTTTTGCAGCCGAAATGCATGACCCTGCATTTTTTTGCATTAAATCTCAGCTGACAAATTTGTGGCCATTCTTCAAGCTTAGCTAGATCCCACTTCATGTTATCTACTCCCTCCTAGGTGTCTACTCTATTGTAGATTTTGCTAACATCCGCAAAGAGGCAAATCTTACCTGACAGCCCTTCCACAATATCACTAACAAAGATGTTAAAAAGAATCAGACCAAGGACAGATCCCTGCGGCACACCACAGGTAACTTCCTTCTCCTCAGAATGCGTTCCATTTACCTGTACCCTTTGTCGCCACCCACTCAGCCAATTTCTAACCCAGTCAGTCACTTTAGAGTCCATCTCTAGGGTGCTCAATTTATTTGTAAGTCGCCTTTGCAGAATGGCGTCAAAGGCTTTACTGAAATCTAAGTACACCACATATAGGGCTCTCCCCTCAGTCCAATTCTCTGTTCACCCAGTCAAAGAAATCAATCAGATTTGTTTGACAAGACCTGCCTCTGGTAAACCCATGCTGTCTCGGATCCTGCAATCCAATGGACTCCAGAAACCTCACTATTCTCTGTTTTAACAGTGTTTCCATTAATTTACTCACCAAAGAGGTCAGTCTAGCAGGCCTGTAGTTCTCAACCTCATCCTTACTTCCGCTTTTGTGTAAAGGAACCACATGTGCCTTTCTCCAGTCCTCTGGGACTACTCCGGACTCTAAAGAAGCATTGACAAGGTCAGTCAGTGGAGCCGCTAGAACATTCCCAAGTTCCTTCAATATTCTCAGATGTATCCCATCTGATCCCATCGCTTTGTTTATTTTTATTTTAACTAGTTCCTCAAGAACTCAGTCTTCTGAAAATCGTTCAAGATCCCCTTCACTTCTGTTTCTTTTTGTGTTTCTGATGTCCTGCTCCTGACCCTTCACCTGTGAATACAGAACAAAAATATTTGATAAGCAATTCCGCTTTATCCTCAACAGCTTCTACATATTCCTCCCCTTCAACCTCGAGTCTGACAATACCACTTTTGCACTTCCTCCTCTCACTAAAATATCTGAAAAATGTCTTGTCCCTCCCTCCCCATTTTATTACATTGGCTATTTCTTCTTCTTTTTGTATCTTTGCTTTTCTGACTACTTTCTTAGCTTCTCTTTTCCAAATATTGATGCTGGTCTTCCTCTTTTTGTGATCTCTTGTATTTTATGAAGGAACGATGGATGGCACTAAATACAGGGCAATTCTTGAGGAAACCTTGTTTCAGTTTACCAGAGATTTGAGACTGGGATAAAAGTTCATCTTCCATCAGGACAATGACCCTAAACATACTGCTAAAGCTACACCGGAGTGGTTTAAAGGGAAACATTTAAATGTCTTGGAATGGCCTAGTCAAAGCTCAGACTTCAATCCAATTGAGAATCTGTGGCATGACTTGAAGATTGCTGTACACCAATGCAACCCATCTAACTTGAAGGAGTTGGAGCAGTTTTGCCCTGAGGAATGGGTGAAAATCCCAGTGGCTAGATGTGCTTAGCTAATAGAGACATACCCCAAGAGACTTGCAGCTGTAATTGCAACAAAAGGTGGCTCTACAAAATATTGACTTTGAGGGGGGTGGGGATACATATGCACACTCATGATTTCTGGGGTTTTTTTTGTCTTACTTATTGTTTGTGTCACAATGAAAGATATTTTGTACCTTCAAAGTGGTAGGCATGTAGTTTAAATCACATGGTGCTAACCCCCAAATCTGCATTTTAATGCGACAAAACAGGCATTTCCTGTTTCCCATCAGCGCCGGTGGGCTCAGCTTTAACAGAGCCGTGGGAAAGAGAAACACTCTCCCTTCGCGTGGCTCTGCAAAGATGAGCCGGCACAGAGGGGAAATGCTGTCAGGGCACTGTCGGGGAGGTGGCGGCCACGAGGCACTTCATTCTGCCACTGCCGCAGCAGGGTTTTTTTTCCCAGTTTCCTTGGGCCGGGGGGAGGGGGGTAGCATAGGAAATATTAATGGGCTGATGGGGGGAGGGCTAGGACTGGAAATGGGCTGATGGGGGGGTAGGACTGGTAATGGGCTATGGGGGGGCTAGGACTAGAAATGGGCTGATGGGGGGTTAGAACTGGAAATGGGCTGATCCGGAGGGAGGGCTAGGACTGGAAATGGGCTATCGGGGGGACTAGGACTGGAAATGAACTGATGGGGGGTTAGAACTGGAAATGGGCTGATGGGGGGTTAGAACCAGAAATGGTCTGATCGGGAGAGGGGGGCTAGGACAGGAAATGGGCTGATTGTGGGGCTAGGACTGGAAATGGACTTATGGGGGGGTTAGGACTGGTAATGGGCAGATGGGGGGCTAGCACTGGAAATGATCTAGGACTGGTAATGGGTTGATTGGGGGGCTAGGAATGGAGTGGGCTGATAAGGGGGATAGGAATGGAAATGGGCTGGGACTAGAAATGGGCTAATGGGGGAGGGGAGGAGAGTGCTGCTAGCCCTGGAAGAAAACTAGGGGCTAAGGCTACAAATGGGCTGATGCGGGGGGATGGTAGAATAGGACTGGAAGGGAGAGAATACTGAGAGGATCTGCCAGGGGATGGAGGGGGCAGGAAGGGAGCTGACACGGGGAAAGGAGGGGGCTAGAAAGGAGCTGACACCTGGGATGTACTGAAGGGGGACTAGAAGGGAGTTGACACGGGGATGGGAGTAGTAGGTGGCTGGGTAATGGGGAGGACGCTGGAAGGGAGCTGACATGTGAATGGTACTGGAAGGTGGATGGACAGAGGGTAGGACGACTGGAAGGGAGCTGACTGGGGGGGTGGCACTGAGAGTGGACGTGAGCTGATACCTGGGATGGTATTTGGACTAGAAGGGGCTGGACAGTGGGGAAGGAGGGAACTGGAAGGGAATGGACACCAGTGGCAGTCGTGGGAATGCAAGGCAGTTGACATTGGAAGGTCCTGGGAGGGGAGGACTGGAAAGGGGGCTGATACTGGAGGGGGTTACTGGAACTGGAAATGGGCTGATGGAAGAAAGTGAAGAAAACAAAAGAAGAGATAAGAAATGGCAGATGGACCATGGACCATGGACCATAGACCACAGAACGAGAGCTAAGAGAAGACAGGAAAGCAGAAGCCTCAGATTGGGACCAGCATGATCAGAGAATAAAATGGTCAGACAACAAAGGTAGAAAAAATAATTTTATTTAATTTTAGTGATTGGACTTTGTGCTATTTTTATATTTTACACAGTATTGGGGAACTGCATCTCTTATTTATCTGATGTTGCATTGCATGTAGACTCTGGCTTCTTGGAGTTTCAGTTTAAATTTTGTCTATATATTTTTAGTTTTACTTTAGATTGTGGTTACTTATTCTTTACTTGGTGAGGGTCGATGTTGTGAGTGTGTGACTGAGGTCAGGTGTTCTGTTAACATGGAGTTTGTACATAAGGATCTATACTGTACTGTAGTAATTTGACTTGTTCAGCTTTTCAAATAGGTGTATGGATGTTCCAGGATATTTACAGTAACGCTTTTTTGGATGGGCTCCTTATGTGAGTTTTAGAAGTTTGTGCTGGTATGGCATGGTATGGTAGGTTTGCTCTTTGTTGTAGGGTTTTGTATTAGTTCACAGTATGCCTGGTACTGGAGAATAGTGGTTGCTGTTGTTAGTGAGATGATCAGAATTACATTTTTTTTTTTTAAATATTGAGTTCTGTGGGTGAATGTCCTGGTTCTGCTCTGCACCTACTGTGGATGCAAAATATATGTTGAAAAAGAAAAAGCAAGCACCGTAATGCAGTTTATAACAACAGCATAAAAATGAGTTATAATTTAGTTTTATAAACTGTGCTGTTGGTTCTTGCCGCTGGCAGGACAATAGCAGGCAGCCGAAAAGCGCTCCCCAAGTCTTTTTGCAGCACTTTAAGCAGGTCTGGTCCCTCCCTCCTCCGATGCGATGTCAGAGCAGGGAGGGACAGATCTGCTTAAAGTGCCAGCGCCTTTCAGATCAGGCACATGCCCCCCTCCTCCTCCCCATACCTCTGTCCAGTGCTGCCTGCTCTTTCCCTGCTGCCGGCGCCGCCGTGAAAAAAACAGAGGGCGGCGGCAGCATGGAAATAGCAGGCAGCGCTAGATGGAGGTATGGGGGGAGAGGGGAGGCATGTGCCTAAGCTGCAAGTCGCACAGGGCGCGATTGCGGCTCGATACAGCCCTGTATGCAAACATCTTGCATTTCCTCCATATAATCTAATTGGCTTTTTTGTTTGGTTCAGTCTCTGACTGGATTTCTGAAAAAGCCCCGCCCCCTTCTAAGGTGGGGGGTGGGGCGTGCGCCATCTCATTCTTCGCCTCAGGCAGCAGATTGCTTTCAGTCGCCCCTGACAGGACTTGATGCCACTGAATGCTACAGCATTTTATCTAGAAGAACTGCAGAGACCAACATGCTATCAATACCGAAAGAAATGACAAGCTGCACCAAAACAACAGCTAACAGAGCCTTCCGACTCTGCGCCCCTAATCTATGGAATACCTTACCACCACATATCAGAACAATCCCCAACTTGAGCCAGTTCAGGAAGGCCCTTTAACATTTCCTCTTTATCAAATATCTCACTGACAGCTCCGAACCCCAGTCACACTCGAATAGCGTGCTCCTCAACATTATTAGTAGCCAACCAAACAAGATCCTGCAACAGGCGTCCTCAACAATGTAAAACACCAAACAATATCCTTTCTCATTCAAATTCATTTGTATATAGTTTACCTTGTTCTCCAAGTTCCATTTCCTGTTAAATGTAATGACCAGACATATGTATATTGTCGGATGTTTATGTTCTATGTAAACCGCGCTGAAGGCAAATAGTGCGGTATATAAGAAATGTTAATAAATAAATAAATCTACCTGAGGGGAAAAAAGAGCCGAGTTTCCCTCCTAATTTGGAGGGAAATATGGACATTCTTAATGTTTCAGATCTTTTGGATTCTTCCAGACCTCAAGATATTAAGTTTTCTACTCTTCTGGTAACATATGGATTAGTATCATACAGAGAATGGCTACTGAACTTATATTTTAAGAAGCATGCTCATCCCTTTAATGGGGTTATTGTTTCTATGTTCCCCAATATCTCTAGGGAGTCTCAAGAGGCGAAAGCAGTTTTTGCTTCTTAAGCCTGGTGTCTTGCAGCTAGGTGCTACCTTCTACCTACGGTTTCCATGCAAATGTTTGTTGTTGTTAAGTGCCGTCGAGTCGGAGTCGACTCATGGCGACCCTCTGGATAGCTATCCTAAATTGTGTTCAGTCTTGAGTCAGACGGCTTATTGTTGACAGACTGGTACCCGCAGCTGCTGTTATTGTATCGATCCATCTCATTGCTGGCCTTCCTCTTTTGCGTTGACCTTCTATCTTGCCAAGCATGATGTCTTTCTCTAATGATCTCTCTCTTCACATGATGTGTCCAAAGTATGAAAGTCGAAGTCTTGTCATCTGAGCTTCTAAAGAAAGCTTAGGTTTGATCTCTTCTAGTACCGATTGGTTTGTTCTTCGGGCAGTCCATGGTATACACAGTATTCGCCACCAGCACCATAATTCAAAGGCATCAATTTTCTTCCTGTCTATCTTTTTCACTGTCCAGCTTTCACATCCATATGATGTTACTGAAAATACTATTTATTTATTATTACAATTACAATTACAATCACTATGGTTTGAACAAGTCAAATCTTTGTATGGAGAGAGACATCTCTGCTCTTGAGAATCTTATCTAGGTCTTTCATAGCCATTCTGCCAAGAGCAATGCGTCGTCTGATTTCTTGACTGCTTGTTGCTTCTTTATTGATAGTTGATCCAAGTAGGTTAAAGTTGTTCACAATTTCAATTTCTTCTCCTTCAATGATGAACCTGTTGATTATGCCAGTTGTCATGATCTTTGTCTTCTTTACATTAAGGTGCAGGCCCATTTTGAGACTATGTTCTTTGATTGTGAGAAGCAAATGTTTCAGATCATTTTCACTTTCAGCCAGTAATGTGGTATCATCAGCATAGCGAAGGTTGTTGATGAGTCTTCCACCAATCTTCACACCTCTGTTGTCTTCATACAATCCTGCTTCTCTGATGATTTGTTCTGCATATAAATTAAACAGGTAGAGGGAAAGTATGCAGCCTTGTCTTACACCTTTGCTTATTTTAAACCATTCTGTTTCTCCTTGTTCCGTTCGAACTGTTGCTTCTTGATCAATATACAGATTGTGCAAGAGTACAATCAGGTGTTCTGGTATACCCATGCTTCTTAATGTGGCCCAGAGTTTCTCATGGTTTACACAGTCAAAAGCCTTGCTATAGTCGATAAAGCACAAATAGATATCCTTTTGGTATTCTTTAGTCTTTTCAAGGATCCACATCCGCAATGATGTCTCTCATTCCTCGCCCTTTCCTGAACCCTGCTTGCACTTCAGGTAGTTCTTGTTCCAGGTATGGTTGTAGTCTCTTTTGAATAATCTTCAGTAGAATCTTGCTAGCATGTGGGATCAGAGCGATTGTGCGATAATTTCCACAGTCAGTTGGATCACCTTTCTTTAGTATTGGTATTGTCACAGCCCCTCCTAGTGGCAGTGTGCCAAAGGGTCAGGGTGGACATTTTAATTTTTTTTTTTATTATTTATTTATAAAATATTTCATAATTACAAAAAGAAATCAATACAATTACAAAAGCCATAATACTATACAGCCTCAAAAAAGGAAAAACAAGCAAATAGCAATAGTCCACATCAAGGAGGTACTTTCAAATATAGCAAAATCAAAGAAAAAGCTCTGTATGGTCCCTGTAAACTAAAACAAAACTCCCTATTATCTTATCGATGAACCAAGAAAACCCTTAACAATTCCCAAGAGAAAAAGAAAAATTAAGTCTTACTGTCAAGAAAAGCCATCAACTCATCTACTACATAAAATATATATCTCTTCCCTTGATACACAACATGGCATTTGCATGGAAATTTTAGGTAAAACAACGCTCCAAGAGCCAAAGCCCGTGGGCGAAGTTCCAAAAAAGATTTACGTCTCCTCTGGGTCTCCCTAGAGACATCCGGGAACATTTGAATTGTACAACCACAAAATTTCTCATTCTTTTTTTAAAAATATGCACGCAAAACTCTATCCTTGTCTAACTCTAACACAAAACTAACCAAAAGAGTAGCTCTGGAAGATATAACATCATCGTCAGATTCAATAAATTCCGAGATGTCCAAAGGAGAAGAGACAACCCGCTCATTTTAATTTTGTTGAAGAAAGAAAAACTTTTAGACCAAGTGCATTCTGGCCCTTGTAGTCCCTCTTCACAAGAAAATAGATGTGTGAGCCTTGAGCAGGGTGAAACAAAAAGGTTTTTATTCCCTTGTTACGCAAAAAGGTTCTTCAGGAAACAAAGTAGAATTACGTTACTTCAGGTTTAGTGCCAAGAATATTTACAGAAGGTCAGCACCTGTTACAAATGCTTCACAGTTCTCTGTATCCAAGCAAGTTTCTCAAACAGCAAGAAAAACAAGACAAAACTTCTTCCTTCAGTTTTAACAGAAGCAAAAGGTACTTTAAAACATGTGCTGCTGTTATATCTCGGTAAGAGATTCCAGGCTCTCGGTAATACACAGAGAACAGTCCATTGGTTCAAGCATCAACGGTTCTGGTTCTGCAAACTCAATTTGCATGGGTTCTAGCTCACTCGTGGTGTCTTCTAATCCTGAGCTTTCCCTGGTTAACACAGGTTGCAGTCCAGTATTTTTCCTCCACTTTCCAGCCTTGCTGGCTTGAGTTTAGCAAATAACTATTAGGGCTTTTCCCTATACCTCTCTGTACAGGGTTACAAAACTTCCTCCAGCTTTGTTTCTTCTCAGAATGGCTTTTTAGGTTATCAGCCTTCCTAGGACCTGGCATCCATTTAATAAAGGAAGTATCACTGTACCTTGGATCTCTGTAGCGTTTGCTGCTGGTGTTCTCTCCACCAGAGACTCTCCCTTTGTCACCGTCTTCCTTGAAGACTGGCTTCTGGAGCTTTCTAAGCTGGGCTTGTTCTCCCTGGAACTTAGCTCTGCTTTTCCATGTATCCAAGCTTCTCTGCCTTGCAGTGTATGAGGTTCCTTCCTCAGGTCCTTCCTTCAAAGATCCTTTCTCTCTCTCTCTCTCTCTCAAAGGTCCTCCCTCGAGATCCTTCTTAGATCCTCTCTCGAGATCCCCCTTAGATCCTCTCTCAAGTTCCTTCTCAGATCCTCTCTCGAGATCCCCCTTAGATCCTCTCTCAAGTTCCTTCTCAGATCCTTTTTGTCTGCTTCCTTGTGAGCACTGCTTAAGAAGGCGTTCTCCAACTGAGTTTCCTGGCTTTCTACCCAGGTGCCTTTGATTAGGTACTGCATTGCTACAACCTGGGTGTGTCAGCTTAACTTCTGCAGCCTCATGCCTGCTCCCTCTAGCTGCACTTCTAGGTAATTGCACCCTCTGTAACTCAGTTGCTTCATAAGAAAGAGTTTTTTTCTACATCCATCGCTTCAATGGCTTCAGCTCCATCACAGTATGAACACAGATCTTTTCCACTCAGATGACCATGATGTTGTCCCCCATATTTCTTGGCAGAGCCTTGTAAGTATGGTAACAGCTGCATCAGATTGCTGTAATACTTCTATGGGAATGCTATCAATACCTGGTGCTTTGTTCTTTGATAAGGCTTTCAATGCTGCTTCAACTTCTTCTTTCATCACCAATGGTTCCCGATCATAAGGTACAGGTTGAAACGGCTGTTGGTCCACTTGATCTTTATCATATAAAAACTCTGTATATTCCTTCCACCTTTTCTTGATCTTCTCAACATCGTTCAACATAGAACCTTGAGCATCTTGTAACATTCCAATTCGAGGCTGGAACTTTTTCTTTAACTCTCGTAGCTTTAGGAAAGCTGATCTTGTTCTTCCTCTAATAGTTTCTGCTTCTATTTCCTTGCATGCGTCATTGTAGTACTTTGCCTTGACCTGTCTTGCTGCATGTTGGAAATCTCTGTTGAGTTCTGTTATTGTCTTTCTTTCTCCTCTGGCTTTAGTTTCTCTGCTTTTCTGGGCAATTATCAGAGTTTCTTCCGTCATCCATTTTGGCCGTTTTTGCTTTTTCACCTTTTGTAGAGACTTCTCACTTTCTTCCAAGACAACCTTCTTGATGTCATTCCATAACTCTTCTGGAGCTCTGTCATTTGTATCTAAAGCAGCAAATCGATTTTGCAGGCAGTCTTTAAATTCCAGTGGTATATTCTCAAGGTCATGTTTTGCTGCATTCATGAGTGGTTTGCTCTTTTTCAACTTTATCTTGAGTTTGCATACTAGTAGTTTATTTATTTAACGAATTTTATATACCGTCTTTTACAAGTCAAGACGGTTTACATAGAACAAATTAGCAGTATGTTTCAACTGTTTACATGGAACAAGATAACGATGAATACATATGGTAACAAGAAGAACTATATACAAAGTTCAACAATCAACTATTTACATATGAATTTACAATAAGCCATATGGTTGTGTTAAAGAATTTGAGTTTTGCAGAAAGAATAGGGAGGAGGGAGTAAAGGTTATGAGCTAAGGTGGAAGGGAAAAGTGTTCAAGGAAAAGATGGGTTTTCAACTTTTTTCGGAACTCAGAGTGGTTTGAAGAGTTCCGAAGTTCGTGAGGAAGGGAATTCCATAAGGATGGAGCATAGAGGGAGAAGGCCTTGTTACTTGTCGATTGTTTAGTAGTTGATGATTTGTACCACAGTCAGCTCCAGGTTATGTCTTTGTTGATGTTATAGAACTTTTCCATCGTTGACTTCCACAGATGTAGTCAATTTGATTTTTATACAATCCATTGGGTGAAGTCCATGTGTACAGTCACCGCTTGTGTTGATAGAAGGTGTTTGAGATGAATAGATCGTTGGTCTTGCAGAATTCTATCAGACTTTCTCCAGCTTCATTTCTGTTGCCAAGTCCATATTTTCCAACTACTTTGCCTTCTTCTTTGTTGCCAACTTTTGCTTTCCAGTCACCCATGACTATCAGGATATCCTGTTTGCATGTTCTGTCAATTTCAGCTTGTACTTGTTCATAGAACTCTTCAATTTCATTCTCTTCTGCAGCTGTTGTTGGGGCATATACTTGAATTATAGTTGTGCTGATAGGCATTCCTCGTAGACGAATAGAGATTAAGCGTTCGCTGACTGCATTGTATTTCATTACAGTTCTTGCAAGTTTCTTCTTTATTATAAATGCAGCACCATTTCTTCTTTGTCTTTCATTTCCAGCATAGTAGACCATGTGATCATCTGATGCAAAGTGCCCGATGCCAGTCCATTTCAGTTCGCTGACACCTGTGACCAACTCTCCTTTAAAACCCCCAGTAGCAATAGGTAGGGTTTAAGCGAGTGGTTTTTCCCCACTGAACAGCTACTTTCACAAATCCTAAAGCAGAGCTTCTTGGGAGATGTAGTCCCTTCGCTGACCAATGAGGAGCAGTTGTGGATTCAAAAGTGGTTCAAGCAAACAAAGGATTTATTTCCCCTCCCGGGGTTGGATTTTTAACCAGGAAATAAGGTAACACAAAACCAGGTACTTTCTGGTATAAGGACAAATTAAAGGTTTTCAACATAAAGGCTTACTTCAGCATAAACACATTAATTTCCAGCATTTCAAAGTAACAGTTCTGTTTCTTCACAGCTGTATGCTTTTAACTCCAAGCAATGCTGCCTTTCTCTTTAAAGCACGAACTCAACGTAATGATATTATCTCATTAGAAAGAGTTATCGTACAGTCCATTACTTCTTCCTTATTATTTACATGCTCTGGCTCAATTTATTTATTTATTTTATTTATTTAGCTGTATTTATATCCCGCTTTTCACCGGGTCAAAGCGGTCAATTGGGAGATACATTTAACACGAGGGGATATGACACACATATGCTAATACTTACAGGGAACATGGGCAATGGAGGGTTAAGTAGCTTGCCCAAGACCACAAGGAGTGCCTATAGGACTAGAAATCCCAGTCCCTCCGGCCTGAGATTGCTGTCCCCAGGTGGGACTTGAACCCCCGGCCCTCTGGCCTGAAGTACCTTGTCCTAACCACTAGGCCACTCCTCCCTGTCCATTAATGTCCACAATGTCCACAATGTCCATTAATTCTTCCTCTGAAACAGGAAATGTTTGTAACTGCAACCCTGGTGCCACGCCTTTCCTTAATGCTCCAGGCTTCTTATGATACTCCTGAATTAAATACTGGTTCAGATAAGCATTCTCAGTACAGTCCTTCTCTTTACAGCCCCAACTCTCTGGGTAAATTAAATCACTGTAATCATTAGCACCCCAGCCTTTAGGCTTACCTTTAAACCTAGCTGGTAGAGGTTTTCTCTGTGGCTTGGAACTGGCTGTAGGTACCCAACCTGAGCTGTGCACAGAAGCTTTCAATTGCCTTCCTGGCTTTCTTTCTTTTCCGTATTCCCCAGAATATGGCAGGTAATCTAGACTGCCTTTGCTGTACCCTTCCCTTGGGGTTTCTGTTCTCTTCCTGAAGGGAAGCTCCGTTTCACCCTTCCACGGAGACTCTGTCCTTCTCCTTTCACTGCTCTCTTCAATGCAGCTCTCGTAGCCCACCTGGCTGCCTGCTTGGCTGCTCGTCTCACCTCCTTCACCTCCTTCGCCTTTGCCTAACTCACCTAACTCCATAGGCTCAACTGTGACCTCTTTATTAGAGTGACTTCTAGGGTAGAGCTTGATTCCTCCCCCTAACAGGTTTGCTGAATCAACTTGTGACTCATTCTCTAAGTGGTAGCACGGGCGTATCCCTTTCCCTTGTGCTTGGTTTCTGTGGTAACCAGAAGCCATGTGCTCTTGTTTACATCTCAGCACTGCTCCTGTTTCCTGCTTTTTAGCTTCTTCTAACGGGCTGGAAGGACTCACTATGTCACACACCCAACAGATCAAGTTGTACACATTCCATTTCATTCTTGACCACCTCCAACTTCCCTTGGTTCATGCTTCGTACATTCCATGTTCCAATGCGTAAGACATCTTTACAGCTTCTGACTCTCATTTCATGCGCAGCTACATCAGCAATCAGACGTCTCGAGGGCTTTGATCCAACCACATCATAAATGCTGGCTTTACTCTGAAAAGTCTTCAGCTCTTCCCCAGTAGCTAGTTGAGTGCCTTCCGACCTGGGGGGTCTCATCTTCCAGCACTATAGCACAATTTGTTTTGTTGTAACTATCCATTGGATTTTCATGGCAAGATACAGAAGTAGATTGCTGGGCCTTTCTTCCACGCAGTTTAAGTTTGGTGTTGTTGCCGTTGTCACAGAAATGTGATCCTCCACCGTCAACACTATCCCATTCTGCTGCTGCCCAGATGGGTGGTTTGTCTTGGTCTGGCACCTCAGCTGAGACCTTTCCATCTTGGGAGACCCTGCCAGTAGTTTAAACTACCAATAGTTTAGCTCTCAGCATCACTGATGCACACAAGCCCTCACAGCACAACAAGCTGCAAACCAAGTGAGGGATGAAAATGTTTAGTGGTGTATAAATTTCAGAGATTCATCATTTTTTCAACCTAATGATTTATCTGCATTTATCAATGCCAAATTGTCTGCAACATCTTTACCCACTGATTGTCTTAGCTTAATCATGTGTACATTTTATTGGTCTTTGTCCCTCTGTGGCCTTCTTGTTTACTTGTCATGAAATCATGATTGTTTTCTTGCTGTGAATACATAATTCTTATTTGCTATGAATGTATATTTGTTTCTTGTTGTCAATGCATAATTTCTTTATTTTACTCCTTGTTTTTCTCTTTTGATAGCAGTTGGATTATTTCCTCCTGACTAACTGCTTTAATTGACATGTCCCCTTTAAATTGTGGATAGAGGTATTGTCATGCGAATTGTTTCTTCAACTTTGTTTCTTATGTATCTATATTGTTCTCATTCCTTTCTGTACAAACTTGTCTTGATAAAATGAAAATTTCAGTAAATATAAATGAAAGTAAGCTAGTCTGTACAGGGCTGTGTTTACGGCCAATATAGTATTAGCCCTAAGAAAGAGTTTTATTTTTATTTTTTATTTACATTCTCTTATATACCGCGCTATTCTGCATCAGTGCGGTTTACATTGAACAAACTGAAATTACATTGAACAGGGCATTATAACTTGGAGATAACTATTTTACAGGGAACATGGGCTATGGAGGGTTAAGTGGCTTGCCCAAGACCACAAGGAGCACCTGTGGGACTAGAAACCCCAGTCCTTCCGGCCCAAGGTTGCTGTCCTCTAGTGGGATTTGAACCCCCGACCTTCCGGCCTGAAGTACCTTGCCCCAACCATTAGGCCACTCCTCCACTCCATTCAGAGCTTTTTACTCAGTAACTTCCTTGAAAGACTCTGCTAGGATAATTAGGTGAAAGGTTCCTAGTAATATAAACACTAGTCTATGTTTATATAAGATAAGTAAAGGGCAAGTTGTCTCCCAGTCTCTCAGTCTCGGGTTAGAGATATCAAACTGTCAGTATTAGAATTAATTAGAATTAATGCCTACATAGTTATGTCTGAGAATATGTATATGTCTCCTCGTGATGACCCATGGTAATGAGAACTGAACTATGATGGTATGGATACGTAATGTTAGACGTAGCACAATAAAATGAGAATTATGCTGTATAATCAAATATTTACCTATAAATAAAGTGGCCTAAAGCTATGATGTCAGAGTAAACAAAGGCAGCAGCTGAGTTTGCTCTCCCAAAGCTTTGGTTTGTTGTTATAATACAATTGTGTTGTGTATTATTTACTAAGTTTTACAGATTGCCTTCTGATTGCCTTGTGTGTGGATTTCCGTTATTCCAAGATCCCTGGTGTGTTGCCGGTGAGGGGAGGTGCAGAGTATTCTTTCAATAAAGTGGAAAATAATATAATTTAAAAAAAATCTTAGCATTTATTTAATTTTTATTTATTGAACATCTGTTTGTATCTCCCGCTTGGCAGTCTCAATGTCTTTGTACCAGTCAAGGCGTTTTACAGAGAACTCGGTGTATTCAAAGTAAAATTTAACAAGTGCTGCGATTTACAGGTAACACAAAATTAACATTGTAGGTAGGGTAGGCAGGTTATACAATATATGGTGGGTAAGGTAGGTTAGGTAACTAAATTAAATAACTTATTTAGAATAACTATGTAGAGCACAAGGTACATGGTGATAAGACGCAGTGGATTTGCATGATGTTTCTGGGTTCTGGACCTTAGGCCAGATGGGTATCTGCTCTGTAGCAATCCAGAAAAGGATAAGTTTAGTTTCTTTCGGAAGTCGCCTGTGGACTCGGTAGATGTTAGATGTGGAAGCATAGAGGCAGAATGCCCCATCGCATGTTCGTTGGTTGCATTTGAGTTTTAATGGAGGTATCTCTAGCAGGTTGAAATTGTTGCATCTTCGTAGCCTGTGGTTTGAGGGTTTTCTGAAGCACTCTGCAGATTGGTTACGTATTATTTTGTGGGTATCGACGATAACTTTGTACTTGATTCTATAGAAGATGGGTAGCCAGTGTAGTTGCTTGAGGATCGAGGTGAGGTGAGATTGCTGAGATGTTCCTTGTAGGATTCTGGCAGCTGTGTTTTGCGCAGATTGCAGAAGGTATAGTAAATGTTTGGGTACACATTAGTAAAAGGCCACTTTATGTACATTGCATCCAGCCATTGTACTTTATTTTGGGGTTCTTTCGGTTTCTATTGCAATTTCTGGCTCAATGTAATTGTGATTATTTTGCTGCAGACCCTCAATATAGATATTCACACCCTAATTCTAATGCAGACCATGAAGAATCTACAGGTTTCTAGGTAATTGCATAGGCAAATTGAAGACAGCTGTGGATTAAATGCCTGTTGGAAGGAGAAAAGAGAACGAATAGTTGCTAGTCTATAGTCACTGCATGCAAGTGTTATATGTAGGTAAACAGAGCGCTAACTCAAATTCAGCTTAGTATATAAGAGACTCATTTCTTTTTTTTTTATTTATAGATTTTAGTCAATTTACAATAACCAAAAATACAAGGACAATCCCAAAAATGTAATAAAAGGCAAAATGTCAAACCAATAGAAAAATATATCGATAAAGTCCACATCAAGAGAGCTCGACTGCTGTACAGAAAAAGAAACAATCAAGAGACTCATTTCTTAAACTCCACAACTTTGTTAAGCAAGTAACAGGAACTGGGAAATATACATCGTCAATGATGAAATGGAATAAAGAATGATAGTCTCAGTGTCCTTGAGTTGCAAGGATCAACCATGAGTCCTCAAAGAATATCTGTTGAGTTAGTGGGCCAAGTCTGGTAAGTTGCTGTCATATATTTGATGAATTGCAGGGTAAAGAGCAATGCGTTCTGAAGGCTCTGGAGAGACAAGTATGAGGTTGAGCTGTTGGGCCTTCAGAGTTCAAGCCCACAAAATAGAGAATCCAATTCACAGAAGAAAATTGCCATGAATGTCTTAGCTACTTGCACCAGAGAGATTATAAAGTTGTTGATGCAGTTTTCTAAAATGGTCAGCAGGTGGCAGCATAAATAATATAACTAGTATTTGAACATATCGTAATACAAAATCACTGCTGTGACAGAACAGCAGCCCTCACTGTTAAATATCCAAATTTGTCAGCTTCTTTGCTCATGCCTTAGTTAAATGTCTTGATAAAATTCAAATTTCTAGTAGAGAGCTGAGAAAGCAGGGCTCCCTATCATATAGATCTTTTTCCCCCAAATATGAGTCACAGATATGGCGTTCAAGTACTTAGATGGGTAAGAGCGGCTTAAATGGATGAATTCCCCACATGAGGGCATGCAGCTGGGAAATATCGTGAACTGAGCTCTACAGGGTAGTCTGACAGAGTAGTAGAAGCTTAATTTCCCACTGGCCCTATCCAGGCTTTTTCTTTTCAGTACTGAATCCTGGTGATTCAGCTACCTCTGGGTTTTCTAGGCAATGTATAACCAGAAGTAGATTGCCAGGCCTTTTCTTTCAAGACAATGGAGGATAAAGTGACTTGCCCAAGGTCATAAGGAGTGCCAGTAGGAATCAAACCCTTGACCTTCTGGGTTCTAGGCAGCTGCTCAAACAAATAGGCTACTCCTTCACTCCTGCTAGCTAGGCTACTATCCGGGCTGCCCTGTGCTAAAATGTTCTCTGCTGCTGTGAGCTGTGTGGCCTTGAAAAACTGTGCAAGGTGAAGGGGAAATGTGTTCTCTGCATGGTGAAGTGTCAGTGTTATAACTGCCCTGCCTATTAAGGTATAATTCATTGATGTAGAATAAAGATTGCAAACATGGAAAAAGATTTAGAACAGACCTTGACAAATTTCCTTGGAATGTAGGAGCCCTCCAAAACTCTAGGAGTCAGCTGCCGAAACCTAGGTCATAGTGCATGCCCTCACTCCCCAAAAAGGTATGTAGCAGTTAGTAAATCAGGCTCCAAAATCCACAGGAGATAGGATCCACATGGGCAGACACCATGAGGCTGAGACCTAGGCGCCAGGGCTGATTTTTTTAGTCGCCATGGCGACCTGGCACCTGGGTTTTGTTGAGCCCTGATTTACAAGGAAAACTAGAAACTTGGCAGTAGGTAAAAAGAAACAACAGGCCTGAATTTCAAGGAGAGTGGTATGGTCATATTTATCTGAATGCAAGCGTTTCAGCTGGCACTTACCTAGATAGCAATAAGGCCTGCATGTGGCCTACGTTGTTCAGAGAAAAGCGCTCTCTTTGATAAGTGAACTTATCTGGATAGCGTCAGTGCTGCTCTGCGCATGCAGATAGAGCTGAGGTATCTGTGGGGATATTCTGTGGCACCATCTACAGAGGGTCTCTGAATATCTTGCTCAGCATCCTTATCCGGATAGCCTCCCATTGGCCATCTGGAAAAAGGTTTTGAACATCATTAGAAACCTGCAAGGTGCATATGAAGTTCAGTAACAAAATGCAATCAAGTTACCTATGGGCAGAAATACTGAACGGGTAGAATGTTCGTAAATCATTTTGACCATGATTCAGACTCTAAAATATGGGCAGCTAGACGTGAATAAAAGAGGAAGCTAAGGTCAAAATAATTATACTTAAATACTTATCTAAACTAAACATGCAGTTTATACCTGTAAATATTCCCTACTGGATTTGAGTTTTAGCTCACGCCTTCTCATTAGTACAGTGCTTTGTAAAGGTTTCACATCCATGCAGTGCCATACCGCGGCCAGTTCAAGCAGTGCGGCTGCACAGGGCACAAAAAGATAGGGGCACAGTTTGATCTGGCCCGAAAGTAAAAACCTGACCCCACCGGAAGCGAATGCACCTCACCTCACCAGCGGCACCCAATAATGTGCTTCTCGGAAAGTAGAAGGAGCAGCACAATTAATTGTCCCTGAGCCATGTGGGTTGGGAGAGCGGGAAAGCAACCTGACATTAGAATTGCCGAGGTGAGCCATGCCGATGGAGGAGGGTGGGAGGGCTGGCCTTGCCACACAGCTGTACTCGGGGGAGGGGGGGTTGGAGGATCAGTGCAGCGCATGAGTATATTTCACCTCACCTCACAGTGGAGCAAACCAGGTGGAGCAACAAGACCTCGAAGGGATTCCCAGACCCCACGGTCAAAGAGTCTACAAAGCCGGGGCTGGGGCCGAGCAGAGCAGCAGGAACTTATGCCACAGCTCCCGACTGCTCTACTTGGGCTTTATATGGAACCAGGAGGAGGGCCAATTCCGTTGGCCAGGTGGATTGCCACCCCTCCTCTTCCGTGCAAGAGGGGAACAAACCTTGCAAACTAGCACATATATAGGGAGGGCCTACCACCTCCTCCCAATAAACCACACCTCATGCAGATTATACTCGTACCTGGCACAAAATTCTCACAGATTTTTCTTACAAAAAAAAATCCTTTATTTCTTTCTTATATCACAGAAGCAAGCATATAGGTAGCGCAACCAAACTAGCTAAATACAAAGTAACTTTGAGACTTTCCCTCATCCTCTTCTTACAAGTTTACAGCTATAAAGTAATTAAGAGATCCTAGCACAGTGAAAGAGCAGGATATATGGTTCCTAGCTACACTCAAAGATAAATTAAGAAAACCTTTCACACAGACAAGAATCAAAATCATACCCACTCACTCATTAACAGACATGCAGTGGAAATTTACAAACCACCTTCTTCAGAAAATGGGGTGTAAATTCCCAGTCTTTAAAAGTTCTGTCCTGTTATATAGTTTTTCTTTTCCAATTAGTCCCTTTGCTTTCGATTCCAGGCACCTGAATTCTCTCTTTCATTTCTTCTTTTGTCCTGTCATATCTGCACTCCCATTCCTGATGACCTGTTGAACCTTTATAGCCTTGTCTATAACCATTTGCTCAGGCCTTTGTCAGATTTATTCCCTGTTATCTGACCCTTTTCCCACTTATTCAACTTTCCACCTGGTTTGTCTTTCCAACCCTTATTTTCAAGAAATATAGAAAACATACTGTATAGCTTATTAGTTCTCTGATCTTCTGACAGTTTCCACACTACGCCTCAGTAGGCCCCATGCCAAACTGGCATAACCATGCTAATGATGCCTTCTCTCTCCTGTGCTCTGTAGATGTGTGTTTTTTTCTCACATTTCTTCCATCTGATGTCACCTAATACCTCTAGCATCCC
The DNA here is from genome assembly GCA_033557465.1 of Ichthyophis bannanicus. Taxonomy (NCBI): domain Eukaryota; kingdom Metazoa; phylum Chordata; class Amphibia; order Gymnophiona; family Ichthyophiidae; genus Ichthyophis; species Ichthyophis bannanicus. The sequence goes on from CM066035.1 coordinate 640,418,030, forward strand.
ACGATGCACATGCTGTGCAAATGCCAGCAATTTGGACTGTTAACCCATTCCCTTCTGGCTCTCACAGCTTCAACGCTGACAATGCAAGCACATAGTAAACGTGCCCTCGAGGTCCAGCATGTTTAGAACGTGCTGGCATTGCCCGCATTGAAGTCTAGGTAGAGTGATGTGGAACCACAGAGAAAGCTCCCACAGATCAGATCACTTCGACTAGAGGTCTGCCGCATGCCAGAGGAAGTCTGATGGACAGGGGTGTAAGGGAGAAGCAGAACGCTGCTACCAAATTCTGGAGGGCTGACTCCTCCCTACATCTGGTGGGCACAGATCAGCAGCAAGTCCCTGGTGGCTGGGAAGGAGAGAGGAACAGGAGCCCCCCTGCTGCAAGAGAAGCGCTGTCCAAGCCCTGGGGTGAGTGTATCGGAGACCTGCTGTAACTTCCTGGATTTACTGATTATTTTCACAGTCGCAGATGTCAGGTTTGTTTAAATATCTTGTGCCAATTTGGTAAATTATGGTCTCACACAAATTTAGCATGCATCACAAGTACTATTTTAATTTTTTTTGAGGACCTTCAAAATTCATAGCTCTTGTTAACTTTATATTGAGAAATATTTAACAAGTCTGGCCGCTGCTTTCTATGGTATATGAATTGTGCTATGAACTGTGCCAAGTATGAGCTGGGACTGATGAGGACATTAATGAGAGCCTGGAGTTAATGAATTTGCTTTCGCTATGAATTTTGATGGTCTTGAAAAAATTTAAATTGTGATTGTGATATATGCTATGTTTGTGTGAGACAAATATGTTGATGCCTTAGCTGGTTGAGGACCTGAAGACTGAATATGGACTTGGTAACAGCTCAATTTTGCATTCTCGTCAATATTGCAGTTTTGCCAGTTTAAGATACAATATAACCTGTCTAGCATCATAGCTTATTATTGTATCATCTCAATATTGCAGTTTTGCCAGTTTAAGTTACAATATAACCTGCTAGCATCATAGTTCATTACTGTATCATCTCAGTATTGAAGTTTTGCCAGTTGAAGTCACAGCTCAATTTTGCATTCTCGTTTAATAACTCCTCTTTACTGAAGTGTCTCATCACTGTACTGTGTCTCATTACTGCACTACACTGTCCCAGCATCGCTCTGCACTGCCCCAGTATCGCACCTCACTAATTCATAACTACAGTGTCTCACACACAATCCCAACCCTCAAAATGGCCCTCCAAGTCGCTGCCATTCTTAGCTTTTACCTCCTTACTCACTGGCTTGGAACCTCCCAAGCCCTTTATACGCCACACGGCAAGATTCCAGTATTGAATAGCCATGGAAAAAGATGGTATGGTCCCCCATACTCCAACCCAGGAAGTGACGCTTACACGCGCCGCTCCCACCTGATACATGTAGCACTCCAGTTATCCAAGACACCCATCCAGGAAAAACCTTTGAGCTGCCGTTCCCTAAAATGTGCCATCATCAACGCGCGTTCTATACGCAAAAAATGGCCTGTTGTCCTAGACACAATCTCCCTTTATGACCTAGAGATACTTATGATCACGGAAACCTGGCTATCATCGGAAGACAACGTCCTCCTCAACCAACTACTACCCCCCAATTTCTCCATACATACGAGACATAGGGATAACAAAAAAGGAGGAGGGGTGCTCATAATCACCAAATCAGACCTTAACTTCCACATATCAGATTCCTCTAGCACAAACAGCCTGGACATTCTCTCCATTGCAAACCAGCAATGCTCCCTCAACTTGTTATATAGAACACCATCTACATCTCCAGATGACCTCCCAACCATTATTGACCTTGCAGCCAACACCCTCACTCCCAATAAACCAAATTGGATAATGGGTGACTTCAATCTCCCATCTTTACCCCAAAGCCACGCAAATGCGTTCCTTGGTGCAATGGAAGACCTGGGACTCAAACAAATCATCAATGAACCCACACATACAAAGGGGAATATTCTTGATATGGTATTTGTTCCGCAGCCAGTCATGGAACAAAACCACAATCTTCCAATATCAGTAGTTGATGTACCCTGGTCGGACCACAAATTGATTATGATCCAGATACCCTTCAACAATGACCAGCTGAACAGAAGCCGAACTACGAACAACACTTCACGAACAGCCACAAGAAGCTTTCACCCATTCAACAGGGAACACATCCTATCTGAAACTCAATCACTCCTCAACAAAACCACGCCGGACCTTGATGAACTAATCTCTTCCTGGAACTCCAACCTGCTTGCCATCTCACAACACCCGAACCCCAAGAACACAGCAAGGACAAAGAGAAGTTCCGCCCCATGGTTCTCACCTGAGCTGCAAGCTTCTCTTACTCAACTACGCAGACTTGAGCGCCGATGGCGCCGATCGCTCTCAACTGAAGATCAGACCGCCTACTGAACCCACCTTTCAATACACCGAGAAACAATCACAACCAAAATGAGACAATATCACACTGACACCCTAAAGAGATCTCTGAATAAACCACGTGACCTCTTCAACTTGGTCAAATCTCTCTCGAAGGAACCATCTCCCAAACAAGACAATGAGATTCACCCACAAAGATTCGCTGACTACCTGCAATCCAAGATCGTTCAAACTGACAAGATCTCAGTAGTCACGTTTCAAGAACCAATGGGCCTATCCCCACTAAAGAAATTTTCCACACCATCCACTAAATGTATTGAGGACACCATAGCATCTCTCAACACCTCCACTGCACAGACTGACCCATGCCCAGCTTTTTGGATTAAGGAGTTACGTGGTGTGTTCAGCCCTGTCATCGCAAATATAATGAAGCTCTCCTTCACAACAGGATATTTCCCCACAACACTCAAACAGACTTCCGTTAGGCCACTATTGAAAAACCCCAAACTAGACCCCCAAAAAGTTGATTCTTATAGGCCAATAGCCAGTATCCCCCTCTTAGCTAAGATAATTGAGAAAGAGGCACAACGGCAAATTCAAGATCACATAGACGCCGCTGCTCCCCTAGATAGCTGCCAACATGGGTTCAGAGAATATCATGGGGTCGAGACACTACTCACTAGTCTATTCAATGACATCATCACAGGCATTGACAACATCCGTCAAGGTTTTGTGCTCATCTTCCTAGACATCGCCGCGGCGTTCGACTCCGTGAGTCACAAAATTCTCCTCGGAAGACTGAAAGAGAAGGGCATATGCAACAGTGCGCTAGGATGGTGTAAATCTTATCTGGATGGAAGATGGCAATATGTGAAGTCCGGATCAGAAGAGTCAAAACCTTTCCATCAAAAGCAAGGGGTACCTCAAGGTTCCTCGTTATCCTCCTTATTATTCAATATTTACATGCAGCCCATCTGCAACATCATAAGATCATTCAATGTGAACTGTTTGATATATGCAGATGACATTCTCTTATACACGCCGTTCTCCACAGCTCACATGGATCTGGCACCGCTTATAGACTGTTTCAATGCGGTCTCAACGTGGCTCCAATCACAGAACTTATGCATTCAACACAAAAAAACAGAGGTACTTTTCATCACCAGAGACCCCAACTTTACTCCCCCATCCCATGTCAGTGTCAAGGAAGCTGACTTACAAACTAAAGAAACAATAAAATACCTTGGAGTTACTTTGGATCAACGTCTGGATATGAAACACCACATAAGCAACATAGTCAAAGCTGTTTATTTCAAAATCCGCTCACTCAAGCACCTACGCTCCCTGTTGGACCCAGATGATTTCCGGACCATATACCAAGCACTAATCCTGCCACACTTTGACTTTGCAAACGCCATCTTTCAAGGTCTCCCCCAATCCACACTAACCCCCTTACAGTTGGCCATGAATTCCGCAGCAAGGGTCCTCTACGGAGCCTCCAGAAGTGACCACGTGACTCCCATTCTCAAACAGCTTCACTGGCTACCTATCCATGGGAGGATCATCTTTAAAACCCTACTCCTATCATTCAAGGCAATCAAAGGTATTTCATCCTCCTCACTCACAGATCTTATTCACATGGTCCCCCCCCCCCCCAACAGATCCAGAAGAGCAGCAGCCGTAAATCTTCTAACAACCCCAAAGGCATTGACAAAGTGCAACATGACAACCACAAGCAGGGCATTCAGTTTCTATGTCCCCAAATGCTGGAATGCTCTACCCCCTAACATTAGGGCCATTGCCGACCTATATCAGTTCAGGAAGGCACTCAAATCCCACCTTTTCCTCCAATACTACCCAACCAGCAATTGAACCTAGATATCCCCTCTGAAGAAACGACCCACTCTAGAAAGACCCTTACATTTGTTATGTGATTTTTACCTAACCTTGTTCCGTGTAAATATCTCATGTATATAGTTAACCCCTGTTATCCAAGTTTGCACTCCTGTTCGATGTAAAACCAGACAGCTTGTTGTTATGGTCGTTGTGTTATGATGTAAACCGCGCTGATACCGAATAGCGCGGTATATAAGAAATTGTAATAAATAAATAAATAAATAAATAATAAATATGTTGATGATGCCTTAGCTGGTTGAGGATCTGAAGACTGAATATGGACTTGGTAAATCAAGCAGCCGCTGTTGGCTTTATTTCTCTTTTGAGAGCCAGGCGGCCTGGTGCTAGTGACGTTGCAAAGCGAGTCTGGCAAATTAAGGTGGCAAATTACACACACACGCATTCACAGAACACCCAGGACGGCTCGGGAATGTGTTCATTATTATACTATCAGTAATGCTGACCTTAATTGTGCAGGACACTATCTTAAAATTGAACCAGAAATTATTTTTTGATGGCAGGTAGAGTGTAGGGGAGTTAGGGCAGTGGTGATATAGCGCTATTGTGCATCCCATTGCCTGTGAGTGGTATAATAGGCTAGATGAAACTTTTGCAACTGCTGGACGGCTGTGTCCTTACCAGACACTTTGCCTAATTTCTGAAGGAATGTGTATAGTATGACTGTTTCCCTTTGGTAGCTTTTTGCTTGTTTGGGGTCCTGTTCATATCAAGCTTAGGGGGCCTCTGAAATGGGTACTTGGTTGCTGAAGTGGGTGTCAGAAAAGCTGGCTCTCTCAGTTGTGGATAGAACTGTCACATATATGTGGATTTCCTGGCTTCCTTATACATATTTTACAAAAGTCTTCATGGTTCATCAAGCCTTTTGAAAAATACTTGGGAAACTGTGCATGTCTCACCCTGGATGCCCCAATTCCTTGCTAGATGATTTACGCAAAAAGAGACTTTAACTGTTAGAAAAAATGGTTAAAAAGTTATTAGTGAGAAGCAGAGTCAAAGTGCACAGCCCATGCAGCCATGAAATTAATGTGAGTAATTTTTCCTATGGGCATGATGTCATGAGGCCATTTATGCATGTAAAATACCCCTTTTAGGGGTCTCCTTATAAAATTATAACTACCAGCAGTCAGCAACAAATCCACGTATTTCAGTGCTTCAGTAGCGCTGAATATAGGGATATTTTTAAAATGTTACAGCTGATGTTTAAACAAGCAACTGATCATGTGAACTGAATATTGGCCGATTTTAGGTTGTTTGTGTTCAACTTTTATCTATTTTGTACAATGTTTATATTAGTTTCATAGATATTGTATCTGATCTTTATTTTAATCATTTTGTTTTCTGTGTTGAGCAGATTAATAATCCTGTAAAGAAAAATAATTCTTAAATGACGGCTCTCGAGTCCCAGCAAAACAAGCACTTCCCAGGGACCCCTGGTATAGAAGCAGAGATTGCTTCAGGAAGACGATGCTTGATTTTCAAAAGATTTCTATTATCAGCATTACTAGAGCTTGAGAAAAGAAGCTAGCTAGCTCTATGAAAAGTCATACAAATGTCCTGATCGAAGTCTTAGAAAAGAGGTGCATTGTATTATGAGGACTGCATGACATTCGCTGGAGTTCACAGTGGAAGTTAAGTATGTATTCAGGTATACATTCTGTGCAGTAAGTCCAAAGGCACTTGAGACATGTCAGATCATTGTTTACAAAAAGCCCTAGGTTTTTAGACTTTTTCTTCCATATCAGAATATGTCCATGCCAAAGCCCTTGGTAAGTAAATCACACAAGGCCCTGTAACAAGGGACAAAAAAACAACAACCCAGAGTCTGCATACAAAATAAGCTTTGCTGTTTAAGGTTACCTTTGATGTACAATTTCAAACATTCAAATTTAGGGTGTTTCAGCATTTGCTTTGACATACGTGATACAAGTGAAGATTTTTGGGCAAAGGTTCCTAATAGATACAGGCTGCTCTTTTCCTCCTATTGTTTGATTAGAGGAAAGTCTTTCAACATGCATTATACTTCTGTACAGCTCCTCTCTGTAATCTGACAGATCAGTCTTTCATACAGCAATCTGTCTCATTCCAGCATCCATTTCGGAAGAGAACTGGTTTTTGGTGTCGCCATCTCTGTCCTGCTCTTCTGAATTCTGTGTACTCTATTAATGTGCAACCACAAAACAAACGAGCTGAAATATTCTAAAAAAAAAAAGATCATTGATAAGAACGCAGCCATACCATTGGCAAATAGCCTGTTGCTTCTGCATGATCATAAATTGGAGGGACGATGTAGAAGCCCTGTACAAAGCTCAGCGCAGGGTTTCCTAATGCAACTCTACGGCAGACGGTTTGCTCTCTGATGCTATAAGCAGACAGAATGCAATAAGTTGAATGCAAAACATCTGTGCAAAACAAGGAGAGCAAGCCAGACGTGTGCATACCTACATCTTGCACACAAAAAACCCTGGCACGTGTACTGTTTACTGAATAAAAAGCGATATTATTCTGTGCAGACGTTCTGGTCAGAATAATACTAGTGTTCATATATGCTGATATTATTTTGCACAGAAATTCTGTGCAGACTATTGAAGTTTTGTACGTGTCAGACAGCGTTCCAGCACACCTCCCCTGCTATTTTCTTTCTCCAACCCCCTCAAAGCCAGAAGAAACATTTTGAGTGCCATAGGTTTGAGACAAAGAAAAACAGGCCTAAATTCCTCACCAGCACTGGCTGCAGACCTATGAATTAACCCTTTACGCCTCCTCAGTCCTTGCATTAAAAGCCCAGCGCTGAGCACAGCTTTCTGGTCTTCTGAGTCCGTCTCTGCATTTGCGCTGAAGAGCTAATTATTTCATTACCATAGACTTGAATGCGTTGTGCGCTGCTGTCTTCTCAAGACTTTGTGCACAGTTAACTTGTTCACAAAACTCCCTTCTGCATTGGTAATGTACAAAAATGTGCACAAAAACTGAGCTAGCCTGCGTGCAACGCCTAACGCACTTTATTGCAATCTCTAAGTTAGCAGGACAATAACATATTGGAAGGTTTTTTTCTTTAATCATGGTACTTAATCAAGAATACCCACAGATGACTTGCTGGACAAATATATGCCTTCACCAGGAAAGTCACGTGACTAGGGTTAGAAGAGGAGTGTCACACTCTGATAGGTGGTGCCTAAGGTTTTGAAGGGATAATAAAAATAGTGATTCAGAAGGTTTTGGATTCGCTTTTCTGCAGTGGATCCGATGTTCAAGGTCAGAGCATCCAGGTCTCAGAGAGTGAGTGCTTCAATGGGCTTTACGACGCCCATGCATGTGTGCACAGTTACAACCTGCTGCTCCAGCCCCCTCCAACAGCAAGTTGCTAAGGAGCGGGCAGGAGTGGCAGGCCACGAGTGTGCATGCGTGTGGGCACTTTAAGGCAGCCACCAGCTCAATGCAAGGAGGGATGGCCATGCCACCCCCCTCTCCCAGGTGAGAAGATGCATTCTGGGAGGGTGGCATGGCGAGCTGGGCAATGTTGTTAATCGTTGGTGGTGGGGGGGGGGGGTAAGCAGGATAACAGGCCTGCCTCGGGCTGGCCCTGCTGATGGAGCTTACTTTCAGTGTGGGCATGCACAGGGCAGAGCTAGGATGAAGCATGGGCAGAATGCTAATTTACGCATGCAAGTTATAAAATACTATGGGTCAGACAATCAAAGGAATTCATCTGGTTAGCAGGGCCTGATAAACCCCACTGAGCCTGATATTCAGTGACAGTAACCAGGCGCTGCCTCTTGATATCCTCTCTAACCACCGGGCAGTACCGGGGTGGTCTGTGGGCAGAGCGAGGTCGGTCCTGGCACTTAGCCACTTAGCAGTGATTTTCAGTCCGCTAACTGGATAAGTAGCCACATAAAGTTAGGTCATATCAATAGCTGCCTAACTTCCTGCATTTTAGCTATCTGGACAATGGCTGGATAGCTGTGCCGGTCGCCACTGAAACCAGATATTCAGCGCCAGAGGATAGCAGGATTGCCATGCTGAATATTCAGTTCCATTTTTGCCCATGGCATCCAGACCCTCTAAAAACGCTGAATACCAGGTCCTATAACTTGTGCACATTCTTGAAAAATCTAGGTGTGAGCATTTACAGTTGTCATAGAGCTAGCCTAGTTTGATGTTCCGTTTTGACTAATTATGCCCCTCTTTTCTATAGTACGTATATGCCTTACTTTATGAAATAGGATCAACATATGCACAATGAAGCATGAGTAAAACTAGGTGACCTTTACAAAACTACCCCTCATACATCTGCTCCTCAGGGGGTAGGAATGTCCACTCCAGCATTTAAGATGTGATCTCTGGCTCCTACTCTAAGGGGGGTGTTTACTACACGGCAGTAGCAGTGGCGGTGGAGGAGTAGCCTAGTGGTTGGGGCAAGGTACTTCAGGCTGGAAGGTCGGGGGTTCATATCCCACTAGAGGACAGCAACCTTGGGCCAGAAGGACTGGGGTTTCTAGTCCCACAGGTGCTCCTTGTGGTCTTGGGCAAGCCACTTAACCCTCCATAGCCCATGCTCCCTGTAAAATAGCTATCTCCAAGTTATAATGCCCTGTTCAATGTAATTTCAGTTTGTTCAATGTAAACCACACTGATGCAGAATAGCGCGGTATATAAGAGAATGTAAATAAATAAATAAAATAAACTCCATGCGATATCGGATCCACACCCCCCTAATATTTTATAAAGACACATAGGTGCTTTTTAAAACTACGCCTAAGGAGGTGAATCACTGTCCTCTTAAATTAGGTGCCTCCTGATAACCCTCTCAGAGGGGGAAAAGGATCAATCATCTGGACTTGGGCATTTGATTCTGCCCATTCCAAGGAATGCAGAAGCGAAGGAGAATCACATGGAGGAATCATCTACAAGTGTGTCCATAAGAGCCAAAGACATTTCCCTAGTGACCTAACCAGGAATCTACAGGGTCGATTAACTATAGGCAAAAGGGACAGCTGCCTGAGCCCCACAGGTAAATTCTGCCCAGCGTACAAGGCTGCTACTAGTTCTGTTGCAGCTACTCTTCGCATGGGAATTTGCAACTGACGCAACAGGTCACAGGGGTGCACTGACACATTCAATACCCACTCTTGTGGCTGCTTGCCTCAGTACAGGAGAAACAAGGCCACATCAACATTTAGACCTGCTGCAGGCATGAATAGGCATCAGGAAAGTGCTTGTTTTGGCCTTTAAACATCCAGAGGGTGCAGAGAAGATGGAGAATTAAGTGATTAGCCTAAGATCACAAAGGCCCGCACTGGGCTTTGCAGCCTGGCCACCCTGCTCTCAACCCACAACTCTCACCATCAGACTATTAGACATCCCTGTTCAGAAATACTATTCTGGGGGTGTCTATGTAGACATCTCTATAGACGTCCATATCAGGAACTTCCTAGTTTGTGAAACCGTGCCTGAACTTGCATGCACCTGCCTTCTTCTCCAGATATTCCGGCTTGGGCGTCCGAGGTTGCACTTGGATGTCCTTTGTAAAACGTGCCTTTTTTGGCACTCTGTCACAGTTTCTATCTTCTGTCTCCTCTTTCATTCTCCTCTGATGCAGACCTCCGGTTTATAAAACCAGACGTCTGCGTCGGAGGGGGAGGGGCCAAAGTGACAGATAAAAGAAGAGAGAAACCATGACGCAGCACCAAAGGGTTTAGGTAAGCACTGTGTCGCAGTTTCTGAGTCATTGTCGCCGCAGAGAGGCAGCAGTGATGGGAACGGGTGCTGCCAGAGGGTCGGCACTCTAGATGACTACCTTGCTTGCCTAATAGTAGCACCAGCCCTGGTTGGGAGGGGAGAGCTGGTAATTGGGTTGGTGGGGTAAAGGATGGGAACAATATCGATGGAAAAAAAGCTGCAGTAAGAAACTAAACTCCTGAAATAAGATGTCAGACCGCGAGCAGAGAAAGAAAATTTGTTTTCCATTCAGTGACTGGAATATGCCAACTTCACATTTGTTTCTCTTTGTCTAGTGTGGCGCTGCATGCATGCTCTGGCTTTTCAGGGGCTCCGTTTCGGTTTTGGTCTACAGATATTCTTAACGTGTGGTGATTTAGTCTGCATTTGAAGGGATTCTATCTTTGTATTTGGCTTTTATATCTAATTACTCACTTTTTCTAAAGCCAAACTCCAGGCAAGTTGCACTCAGGAGCAGCTTATTTTCCTGGCCAAGGGGACTTGCGGGATCCTGTTAGCGTGCAGGGATCTCTAGCAATCCATCTTACTCTGTTTTCAAGTAGGATGTGTACTGATAGCACCTGTTAGCAAGGTTAGCAGATTTTTTGCAGGCAAATCTGGGACTCTTATCTGAAGCGTGGTGGCGGTGAGGGGTGCAGAAGGGACATCTTAGTTGTAGGTTTGTGCAATAAGGTATGAAGCAGGAAAGAGGAATCATTACCTAGTCCCTCCCAGCCACCCCTTGACAACAACAATATAACTTCCAAGCAGACAACTCAGCATAACAATACAGTGATGCATTTCCCCTGTACTGTGTGAAATATAAAGATAAGGGATGGAAATTCTAAAAACGGACACATTCCAATCACTAAACATAAAATACAAGTTTTTTCTACTCCTCTGTCCCCATTGCTGGAATCTGGGACACGAGGCTACCAAGCAGGTGGCAGTTAGGGACACAGCTCTAAAATCGGGAACAATGCCCAAAAATTGGGGACATCTGGTAACCATACTGTTTGAGATATTTTTCACACATTGGCTTATGGCTGATAGAGTTCTGGCAATGAATTCGTTTGGGAGCATAGGATGGGAGGGTCACTACGGGAACTCCCTTTTAGCCCCCAGGACCACTGCAAGGGTATTTGGCACTCTAGGCAAACTTTCAGCCTTACGCCCATGCCCTCTTTGCTCTGAGATTTTGATAAACCAACCGATCGTGATCATCCCAATATCACCTCGCTCGCTCTCCCTGCAGGTTAAAAAAACGTGCTTATCGTTCTTGAGTTTGTGTGCCTGCCCGAACCGATTGTTTTACTTTCACTGCTGCTACTCTTTGCCACCCCTCGGAGGCTGATGACATAGGTGACTGCCTAGTCTTGCCAGATGGTGGAGCCTGCCCTGTTAGCCCCTCATACAACCTTTAACTCTAGATGAGCTTCCAGAGAGCAGGGAGTTCCATGCAGCAGATGGCCCTCATGCTCCCTTATGAAAGACCTCACCCCGTTCACAGCAAGTTAAGGATTTTTAAGCAAATAGTAAAAAAATAGAAATAGCTCAAAATTATTTCTTTTATCAATAAAAGGTAAAATTGTACCCTAGGATAATTTATGTATTAACGGGAATCTTTATAGTCATTCGGGCATGTAAGGCTTTGCTTTAAAATATATTTTATGATAGCATAACATTTCTCTGTTCTTTATGTGGGGGTAAGGTTTATCTGGGTTAACTAAAGGAGGGCCCATCCTCAAAGATTTGCCCAAGGCCCCTTAACTGTTTAAAGCAGTCTCGAACTTCTAGAGTAAATGTAGGCCTCTGACTGCCTGTGAACCACTTGTGTGACCCTTTAAACTTGTTTTATGGCGTCACCAGAAGGATATGTCTATTTCCTCAGCCCATCATTATTCAGCAAGGGTCTTAATAAGCTCTTATTTTTTTGTAAAATACATAATTTGATATGCAGTTGTCTCCATTCCAAATCCATAGAACTGTGTCCTTAGCTTCAATACCCTGGGCCTCAACCACCCCAACACATTGCTCCCAAACACTCCTTTATCTACATCCTCCTGCATCTGAGGTTGCTCCAGCGAAGTTGCTCTGCAATTTTGATGACATTTTTAGATTTCTTTTAAGGGACTACTTTATTTCAATAAAGAATTTTATGATTGCAAATTAGCCACATATGCTGTGGCTATCTCTTTATGATCCATCGTCTTTCCTTATAAAAAAAAAAAGATCTTAAAAAAAAGAAATCTTAAAAAGCTTTCCTCTAAATCCATTTCTTTCTACTACAAAATGGTGCAAGTTGTAATAGGCTTTAAATCATATAATTTGGTCCCCTCCTATTTATAATAATGCTTTTTATAGTAGTGACAGTAAAATTAGTTACGCTACTTACAGAATTACAAAATGTTCCTTCTCTAAATCGGCGCCAAAGGTCTAGCTCCTTTCTTTCCTTCCTCGCAAGCCGCAGGGTTGTAGCCTAGTTTCTTCCCTATTTGACTTGAAGGTTATTTGTTTTATTTACTCCAAACTTTGAAGGATATCTTATGAATTTTCTGATAAGTTTCAAGGCACGTCAGGGGGACTATGACGACTCTTCATGAAATGGGGCATCTTTTTGGATTGCACATTTCCAGGGACTATCGCATACATTCTGCAAAGTTTTTATGCCTAGCCCTCCCTCTGTTTCTTGCATATTTTCTTTCTTTGTTTTAATTGTTCTTAGAATTCTAACTACCATTCTACTTTACACAGCAATCATTAACAAGGAAATACAGTAATGTCCAAGAAACTGATGCAGTCTGTCTTGTGAGTACATTTGTCCGAGTTCAAAGCTGGGTTATTTTTATCAGAATTCAAAAAGATAGAAAATCTGTAACCATCACTCAGTTCGCACCATGTTGCAATACTAATTTTCTGCCTAGTATATTTCAAGTTACTGAGATAATTCATCAATAGCAGAGAAAATTTATTGCAAGCTGTGACATATTAGTAAAATAATAGGCTCTGCCGTCTTTTGCTTCTCTCTACAGCAAAAGACAGTATAGCATTGAAAACAAAATCAGTCCGCTAAAGCAAGGCGTAATTCTTATGCCATTGTTCTATCAATCAATAATGTTTATCCTTACTGTAAATCCAGCACAACAATGGAATGAATGCTTCTCAAATTACGCTACATAACACTGAGATTAAAATGCAGATGGTTCTTGTCATAAAAATTATACACATATTAAAAAAACAAACACAATACAGAACACATTTCATATACATATAATTGTTACAAATAAAATCAAATAAAATATCTCTTTAATCATTTTTCATATTTGTCAAGAAAAGCGTTAATTACAATTATCAGTGATTGTCAACAACATGTAAACTGGCTTTCAACAGCTGTTTGCACAAAAGGCCAGACTGACTAAGGAGGCGCTAGGCATTATTGCATAGGATGTCACCAGCTGTTCGAACCTCAGTCTGCCCAACACATCTGGAAACAAAAATATTTCGGTAGACGTTCTATCAAAATTAAGTAGACTCATATGTTATTGCCATACTCCAAAGTGCCCAGAATAGTGTTGGCACAATCTAAGTGTGACCCCTTTATTGCAGGACACTTCCTGAAAAATGCCAGGGACCACCTTCAGAGGCTACAGAGTGAATAAACAAAGTGCATTTTCTGGAACACGGATTCAGATTTCAAAGTGAGTCAGCTAAGGCTGTAAGACCAAAGGGGATCCTCACATAGATTACCAAAAAGAAAAGATTCAGACGCCAATAATCTAGGCCTTATTTCTGCAGAATTTGTGCTAGTATTGTAAAAGGTCATATCGGTACCTATGGGGGGGTCATTTTATTTGTTTATTTCACTTTCAACTTGTACATCATGGTGGTTTACAAAACCAAACAATCCATAATCAAATATCACATAAATTCTTCTTCTCACCCATTGCTCTTTCAGCGTTTGTTCTAATGGATCCTCCTCTACTGCTGTCTCACTCTCAGTTGGTTTACCAAAAGGGTCTGTCTTGGGCCCTCTCCTTTTCTCTCTCTATACCCACTTCCTTGGTGCACTCATCTCCTCCCATGGTTTTCAGTACCAACTTGACGCTGATGACTCTCAGATCTAACTCTCTCACCTGAAATCTCTCCGGAAATCCAGGCCTGGATCTCTGCCTGCCTTTCTAGCATTCCTATTTGGATATTTCATCACCGTTTGAAACTGAACATGGCCAAAACCAAGCTTCTTATTTTCCCCCCTAAACTTTGGGGTCATCTTCGACTCCTCCCTCTCCTTCTCCACACATATACAACTGATAGCTAAAACCTGTCGTTTCTTTCTCTATAACATCTGCAAAATTTGCCCCTTTCTTTCTGAACACACTACTAAGACACTTATCCACTCTTTAATCACCTCCCATCTAGACTATTGCAACCTCCTCCTTGCTGGTCTCACTCTGAATCATCTCTCTCCCCTTCAATCTGTTCAAAACTCAGCTGCGTGGCTAATCTTCTCCCAAACCCGATATGCTCATATAACCCCTCTTTTCAAGTCACTTCATTGGTTCCCCTTCTGTTTCCGTATCCAGTTCAAACTTCTCCTTCTGACCTACAAATGCACTCATTCTTTTGCTCATCATTACCTTTCATCTCTTATCTCTCCCTACACCCCTCCTCGTGAACTCTGCTCTTCTGGTGGATTGCTTCTGTCTGTGCTCTTTTCTTCCATTGCTAACTCCAGACTTTGACCCTTTCATCTTGCTGCTCCCTATGCCTGGAGAAACTACCTGAGTCTGTACATCAGGCTTCATCTCTGCCACTTTTCAAATCCATACTAAAAGCTCCCCTCTTTAAGGCTGCTTTTGGATCCTGACCTACTTAGTCTCCTTTGTGTAATCTTACCTTTCCCTAATTGTATCCTTCTCCTCAGCTGTTGTATTGTCTGTCTTGACAAGACTGTAATCTCTGAAGAGGAGGGACTGTCTTTTACATGTATCTGTGCAATGCTGCCTATGCCTTGTAGTGCTATATATAAATGCTATATATAAATGTTGTTGCTTTGTTAAACTATTCTTGTAAACTGTTCTTGTAAACAAGTTCTAGCACAAGTTAAATGTTGTATTGTTAAATTTTTAAACTGTAAATTAATATCCTAAAAAATGTTGAGTTATAATGTAAACTGCTTCGATTTAAGGATGAGGCGGTCTATAAAACTTGTTAAATAAATAAATCAGTAGTAGTAGCAGTAGTAGTAGTAGCATAAAACATATAAACAATAAAAACACAAGGTTAAAACATACACACAAAAGAGAGGATGGGAATAGCAGAACAATTTTCCCAGCTACCTTCTCATTCCTGCTGACTTTAACATTCACTTTCAATCCCCTACCTCAACTCGCGACCGTTCATTTTGCACCCTCCCAAGTGATCTCAAGCTCCAGCAGCATGTTCTCATTCCCACCCATGTAGCGTGTCAGACCCTTGATCTTCTTATCACTCCACAGAGATCCCCATTTGCTCCCCTGAACACTGATACACAACACCTTCCTTGGACAGACCACTTTTGCATCTCCTTTACCTTTCCTCACCCCCTTCCCCCTGGTCCGCCCCCTCTTCCTGCTCCGCCACAGGTTCACCTTGTCTGATCCGTTGCATAACCCCCACCACTCTTCACCAGTTTCCCTCGTTTGACCAGCTCTTTCCTCCTGATTTCCATTCCCTTGATACTGATGCGCAGGCTTCACTAAGGACCTCTTGCCTTTCCTCTTCCCTTAATCAACTAGCTCCCCTTCAGCTCTGGCCTTCCCGACCCCTCTCCCATCACCCTTGGTTTCAACCCGGTCTCCGACTCCAATGGACGCAGCTTCACCAGACGGAGCGCCAATGGAGGAAGGCCCCTTCCCCTTATTCCCTTCATCGCTTTAACCTCTGCTATTTACAGTACTGTTCTCTTATTTCTGATACTAAACATTCCTACTACTCCACTCTAATCTCCTCAGCCCCCAATTCCAACTGTCAACTTTATTCCACCCTCCGATCTCTGACTACCCTACATCAGGTCTCTCCATGCCGCATCAAGTCCGCCACCCCAAGTGCTTCACAGTTGGCCACCTATTTTGTCTCTAAGATTGACAGTCTCCGCTCCTGTTTTGCTTTCGTTCCTCCTCCCCTAACATCCATCCCCCCCCCCTTCTCCTTGTCCCACACCTGGTCTGCCTTCCAGCCTATCATCCCCATTGAACTCCTCAAGTCCATCTCTATATCTCACAAGGCTACCTGCCCCCTGGATTCCATTCCATCCAGCTGGCTCTTGGAACCTTCCCTCGCCCTCCTCCCTCCCCTACTCCCAATGCTTAACTCCAGTCTTCATTCCGGCACCTTCCCTAAAATCTAGAAGAATGCGTTGGTCCGCTCCCTTCTTAAGCGGCCATCCCTGGACCCCAGTGTTCCTTCCACTACTATCGAGTCTCCAACCTCCCCTTCCTTTCCAAAATCCTTGAGAAGGCAGTCTTTTCACAGCTCTCCTCTTTTCTGGACTCCACCCATTTCCTTCATCCATGCCAGTCCGGGTTCTGCCATGGTAACAGCACCAAAACCATCCTCCTCTCCCTCCTCAATGAGCTACACTTCTCCCATGACCATAGTGATGTCTCTATGGCCATTTTTCTGGATCTTTCTGCAGCTTTCAACCTCGTTGATCACTCTGTCCTCCTCTCTCATTTCCGGGAAGCGGGTCTTCAGGGCTCTGTTTTTTGATTGTTTCACTCCTTTCTTGCCTCCGACTTTTTCCGTCTCTGTGAATTCTTCTACCTCTGACCCTTCTCCCTTACACTGCGGAGTTCCTCAGGGCTCTGTCCTTGCGCCCCTGCTCTTTAATGTTTTTCTGGCCCCACTCACTCTGTTAATACAGCAGCATGGCATATTGGCATACTATTATGCTGATGATGTCCTCCTGGTTCACCATATCTCCCCTCTGCATCCAGATCTCTCAACACTTAATACCTGCTTTTGCGCTGTGACGGACTGGTTGAGCACTAATTTTCTCTGCCTTAATCCTGCCAAAACCTCAGTATTATGGTTTTCACTTGGTACCTCTACTCCGATCCTTTCTCCCATTCTGCTTGGTGTACAGGTTCCCCTAGTTCCCTCCCTCCGGTATCTAGGGGTGATCCTTGACTCCACTCTTTCCTTTCAGGACCACATTTCTGCCTTGTCTCGGTGTTCCTATTTTTTCCTCCACCAGATTCGGACAGTCCGTTATATTCTGCCCTCCTCTGCTCTCACCACTCTCTTGCTCTCCCTTGTAATTTCCCAACTGGATTATTGTAATGTCATTTTCGCAGGTCTCCCCCACCATCAACTTCATCATCTTCAGTTAATCCAGAATGCCGCAGCAAGAATCCTATCCCATACCACCAATTACGAGCATATCACGCCCCACCTCATTAAGTTGCACTGGTTGCCAGTATCATCTTGCATTATGTATAAGATTCTGATTCTTGCCCATAGGACCATTCACACCCACACTCCACAGTACTTGGCTGACACCTTACACCACCGTTCTGTGCCTCGCACCCTCCGGTCCATACACAATCACCGTCTGCACCTTCCATCTCCCACCTTGGCCCACCTAGAACAGACTCATCACATGGCCTTCTTCTTCCTCGCTCCCTCCCTTTGGAATTCTCTCTCCCCCCTACCCTTCGTCAGGAACAGTCCTACCATAAGTTCAAAGCCTTGCTCAAGACACACCTTTTCTGCCAGGCCTTCAATCTCCCTCCCTCTGGTTTGTAGTGTGCCTCTACTCTCTCCCCTGTACTTCTATCTGGTGTGAATGCCTCTCTGTCCTGTCAAAATTGTAGTTGCTTTCCATTTCAGCCTTTGCCTCTGTTATTTGCACTTTGTATGCCGCTCTGATGTTGCGAAGGGCGGTTAATCAAATCTCAAAATAAAGATAAAGATACTGGTGAAACATTAGGGACAACAGGATACAAAAAATTGTGTTTAAATTCAAATATCAAATCAAATAAAAGAATCATGAAATTTCACTAAAAGCTTTAGAAAAAAAAAAGTTAACGCCCTTTTAAAATTTCCCATAAGAGCTCTCCAATTGTAAGTCCTGAGGGAGCACATTCCATAGTTGGAGGGCAAGATAGGTGAATGAGCTTTTTTGAAAAAAAGACTAATCTCAACCTGGTTTTGGAGAGTAAGGCCAGGTAATTTGTTTGAGAAAACTGTAAAGATCTTGTTGGTGAGTAGGAATCAAAAAGTCACTGAGATATTGAGAAGAACCTGTATAAAAGGCTCTGTGCACTAATAAAAAACTTTGAAAGTTACCCAACCCGACTCAATATGGGGAGCCAGTGTTACTCCTTCAAGAGAGGCGACAGATGGTCACTTCTTTGTGCACCTAACCTTTAGTAGTCTCATTTTATCTTTAACTGCAAGTGGGAACGAGGTAATTTTTGGAATACAGGGTAGCGTAGTGCCCCGGAATATCAGCCAAATGGCTTAAGTCTTTTTTAGATTTCAAACCAATTTGTTTTCTTCCAGTCAGGCAGTAATTTTATCAGTTTTGCATTCAACATAGTCCCATACATCTGCAGCTACTACCAGCTGGATGCCATCTACATAAATATAAGTACTAAGGCCCAGCTCCTGGTTCAAAGTTGCCATGAGTGCCTGAAAAATATTAAACAATGTTGGGGCCAAAATGGAGCCCTGGGGGACACCAAAAGAAAAAGGTTGCAAAGACGAAGAATCAACGCCAGTTGACACGTAAAATTGCTGCCGTGAGAAATAAGGTCTGAACCAGTTTATGGCCTGTCCTGTAAGTCCACAAGATTTTAACTGATCCAGCAGCATGGAGTGATCAGTGATGTCAAATGCTGCTGCCAGGTCCAGTTGAATCACCATGACATCCTTCCAGCTATCCAAATGAAGGATTATTTCATTTAGAAGGGCAAGTAAAGCTATTTCGGTACTATGACCATTTTTAAAACCCGATTGTCTTGGATGAATGGTGCCAGTTTGAATTCAGAAAATGTATTAGACGGCAGCAGGAAGAGTTATCAGCATGGCGGAGAGCGGGCAGAGCGGGGGTGGGCTGCACAACCCGGACATACAGGGCCGATCCAGGTCACAGCCCTATATGTCCGATGGGAGAACAGTGGACGTCGGACTTATTCCACCTTGGAGGTGGAATAAGTCCAATGGATGGCAGAGCCCGACACAGGAATCCCATCCCAACACATGGTGAAGAGGGCGGTAGGCACCCGCAACCAGATCCTGACATCAGGGAAAAGCAGTTGGCATCGGGGAAAAGCGGAGAATCAGGGCTCCTGCTAGACGTCCTGGTACCATGGCGACAGGACGCTATGGCAGCGGTGCTGCAGCAGGAGCATAGGGAGAGCTGGCTGCACAAGGAGTAGGATGTCCGGCACATAAGAATCGGGGCATATCCAGCCCGTCCAAGTGCCCTGGTTCGCACCCATGGAAACATCTAGCTCCCACAGGTTCAAATCCAGGTCGTCCAGACATCCTGGATGTGCCCGATCAGAATTGGCCTCTAAATTAACTTAAAAATACATAACATGCAGTACAATATCATGAATTGTGCTAGTTGTGACTGCATGCTGCTGAGAGCAGCCTTTTGAAACAAACAGGATGTCACCTTCATCACGGGGGGGAGGGGGGGACGTAGCTAGATGCTGGCAGATTCAGCAAGCCTTAGTCGTGATTTGGATGTCCAAAGATGTCCATGCGGACGTCTCCAGAGCCATTTCACAAATGCCTTTTAAAGACATCTCTGCTGCAGCGACATCCAAGTAGGTGTGGGGTTGCGACCCCCGTCTAAGTTCAGATGTGCTCCTTTTGGCTGTAAAACCTCCTGAGAGTATAGAGAAGATGGAGAGTTAGATGACTTGCCCAGGATCACAAGGAGCAGTAATGGGATTTGAACCCTGGCTTCTCTGGTCATAACCCACTACTCTAACCATTAAGCTATTCCTAGATGTCTCCAGTGTTTGAACTATTCCAAGGATGCCTTTGTAGATGCCCTGCAGATGTCCGTATCAGACACATCCATGTTTATGAAATTGTGCCTGAACTTGGATATGCCTGCTTTTTTTTTTCCCAGACGTTCTGGCTTGGATATCCCAGATTGCACTTAGACATGCCTGCCATCAGCTTCTCTTTGCGAAGCCACCACTTTAGACTTATTCTTGCTTCTGCAGGACAAACAAGCCTGTGACTTAATGGCATTGTTTGTGGACTCCACCATGTCAACAATGCCCTCTGAAGTGGCCGCATCATGTGCCTTTATGTGTCTTTATAAAATAGCTTAAAAATAGGCAACCTTCTCCATCTCCAAACCTAGGCACCCTTACATAAAAAGGTAAATTAGTCTTATCTGCTAATTGTAGTTCCTTTAGGGACTCAAGTCTAGTCCCCACCTCTGGGTTTTGCTCCTCCTCCAGCAGCTTGGAGACTGATAAACATCATCCTTTTTTCTGATGTCACTGGTATATCCTGTGAGGATCCGCCTCTCTGCTCCAGTTATCTATTGACAAAGCAAACTCACCAGAGCAACAATTAAGTAGCACACAGAAACCAAACTATAACCAACCCCACATCCTAAGGGTCTTCTTTATTTTATATATATATATTTTTTTGTTTGTTTGTTATTTCATAAAAGACCACCTAGCTCCGCTACCAGTAATAGAACCTATCAGGCCTGCTCCTCCCATAAACTGAGGAGAGTGCCCTACTTTACCACCCTGTTCGCTATCCTGCTTAACTTCTTACCTGTGTAGTTCTCCTGCTTCAGGCATAGCATCCACCAAGAACCAACCTGGGAGGGATTCCGGACTAGACTTGAGTCCCTAAAGGAACTACAATTAGCAGGTAAGACTAATTTACCTTTCCTTAGCGGTTCTCAAGTCTAGTCCCCACCTCTGGGTAAAAGTAACAGAGCAGTAAATCATTGGGAGGGACCCGTTAGCCCCGCCTGAAGCACTGCAGAGCCAAAACACGCATCCCTGTGTTGCTGAACATCCAGACGGTAATGCTTGATGAAAAGGCCCAATGACGACCAAGTCGCTGCCTTGCAGATCTCCACCGCCATCACCTTACCAACTTCTGCCCAAGAAGCCGCTTGCGCTCTAGTAGAATGAGCCCTCAAGCCCTCGGGAACTGGCTTCCCCTTCAAGACATAGGCGGAAGCTATGGCCTCTTTAATCCACCTGGCAATGGAAGCTCGGGACGCTGACTCTCCCTTTCGTGGCCCCCCAAACAATACAAACAGCCTATCCGTTCTGTGGAATCCTTCCGTCCTCCGCAGATACTTCCTCAAGGCCCTACGGATATCCAAAACATGGGCCTTATCGGCGAAAGCCGACAACCTCTGATCTCTGAACACCGGCAGAGCTACCTCCTGATTCAAGTGAAACGGCGAAACCACCTTGGGTAAAAACGAAGGAACAGGTCTCAACACCACCTTGTCGTCATGGAAAGACAGAAACGGCTTCTTACAAGACAAAGCCTGCAACTCCGAAATTCGCCTAGCTGAACAAATAGCCACCAGGAACACGACCTTGAGCGTGAGCTCCTTGAAGGACGCCTGCGACAGAGGTTCAAACGGTTCCCGACCTAGCGCCTCCAGCACCAAGGGAAGGCTCCATCTCAGTACTATTTGTCTACACGGAGGCCTAAGCAGACCTACCGCTCTCAGGAATCTCTTAACATCCGGGTGCGACCCAACCGCCATACCTGCTACCTTTCCCCTGTAACAGGATAACGCCGCAACCTGCACCCGCAGGGACATCGCCGCCAAACCTTTCTCCACACCATTTTGCAAGAAAGCCAACAGTTGCGGGATAGTTGCTCTCAACGGCTGCAACTGCTGCTCCAAACACCAATGCTCGAAGACGTGCCAAACCCTAATGTACACCAATGAAGTAGACCGCTTCCGCGCTCTCAACATGTCAATAACTGCCGCCGAATAGCCCTTCTTGGCTAGCCGCGCCCTCTCAATAGCCAGGCCGTAAGCAAGAACCGATCCACGAATGACATGCATAGAGGCCCCTGCGTCAACAGGTCCCCCCGCAGAGGCAGCTTCCATGGCTCCGCTATGAGTAGACGATGCAGATCTGCGTACCAGGGTCTCCTGGGCCAATCTGGAGCTATTAGTATCACTTCGCCCCGATGACCCTTGATACGCTGCACCACCTTTCCGATCAGCACCCAAGGCGGAAACACGTAAAGCAGCTGCTGCTCCGGCCATGCCTGAATGAGCGCATCCAGGCCCTCGGACATCCTTTCTCTCCTGCTGTAAAAGCGACTGGCTTTTGCTGACTGAAATGTTGCCATTAGGTCCATCACAGGCGTCCCCCATCGTTTCACCAGCATCTCGAACACTTCCTGTTGTAGAACCCATTCCCCTGGGTCCACCTTGACCCTGCTCAGGAAATCGGCTTCCACATTGTCCACCCCAGCTACATGCGCCGCCGATATCGCTGGCAGATGCTCTTCGGCCCACTCGAATAACTGCTCCGCTTCGGCCTCCAGATGGATGCTGCTTGTGCCGCCCTGTTGGTTGATGTAGGCCACTGCTGTCGCGTTGTCGGAAGACACTCGAACTGCCTGCCCGCTCAGCCGGTGCTGAAACTCCCGCAGCGCGAGAGTCACCGCTCTCAACTCCAATCTGTTGATCGACCAGCACCTTTCTTGCTCGCTCCAGTGGCCTTGCACGAAGCTTCCCTGAAAATGAGACCCCCATCCTGACAGACTGGCATCTGTCATCAGGGGTACCCAAGAAGGCGCCTCCAAAGGCATCCCCACCTCCAGGACCTCGGGGCGCAACCACCAGAGCAGGGCCTGCCACGCCTCCTCCGGACACGGAAGCACCTGTGACAGGGGATCGTTTTGGTGCGACCATCGTCTGAGCAGAGCCCGCTGCAGTGGCCTCATGTGAGCCCTCGCCCACGGTACCACCTCCAATGTTGCTGCCATTGTCCCCAGCAACTATAGATAGTGCCATGCCATAGGCCGCCGTCTGTCCAGAAACCGCCGGACTAAGGCTCGCAGACCGATCACCCACTGACGTGGCAGAAAAATCCATCCCGCCTCCGTATTGAAATGGGCCCCCAGATATTCTAGATGCTGCGACGGAGTCAACTGGCTCTTTGACACATTGACTACCCAACCGAGACTCTGCAGAAACTCCACTACTCTCTGTGTCACCACCTCGCTCTCTGCTCGTGACTTCGCTCGGATCAACCAATCGTCCAAGTACGGGTGAACTAAGACACCCTCCTTTCGCAACGCTGCAGCCACCACCACCATCACTTTGGCAAAAGTTCGTGGAGCAGTGGCCAGCCCGAAAGGCAATGCCCGGAACTGAAAATGACCCACGGGAACCACAAAACGGAGAAAAGTCTGATGCTCCTCCCGGATCGGGATGTGCAGGTATGCTTCCGAAAGGTCTAACGCTGTAAGAAACTCGCCCTTTCTTACCGCCACAATCACGGATCTCAACATTTCCATATGAAAATGGGACACATGTAGACACCGATTCACTCTTTTTAGATCCAGGATAGGCCGAAAAGTTCCTCCCTTTTTGGGCACTATGAAGTAAATGGAGTACTGACCGCAGCCGTATTGGTCTAAAGGAACCGGCACAATGGCGTTCAAATCCAGAAGCCTCTGAACCGTTTCCCGCACCACCGCGGCCTTGCCTGGCGCTTTGCAAGGCGACTGCACGAACGAGTCCCATACCGGCCTTAGCAGCTCCAACGCATACCCTTCTCGAATCACCTCTAACACCCACTGATCCGTTGTTATCTGGACCCAGGCAGCGTAAAAATCCCGTAACCAACCTCCAACGGGCACCACCCCCACCTGGGCCCTCCGCATCTCATTGTGACTTTCGCTGGTTCGTAGAGGAGGAAGAAGAGGCCGTGAACCCTCTTCCTGCTCCCCGAAAAGGACGATACCCCTGCATCCGCATGGGAAAACGACCTCTTTGAGCCTGACTGAACCTAGGAAAGCGGAACCGACGAAACTCTCTCTGCTGCCCCCGGGCCGCAGGCGTCGACCGCCCCTGCTTTGGCTTATCCTCTGGCAGTCTACCTCCAATGGACTCACCCAAATCCTTAACTATCTTTTCCAAGTCTTCTCCAAATAACAAACGTCCTTGGAAAGGAAGCTTACTGAGCCTGGCTTTGGATGACCCATCTGCCGCCCAGTTGCGCAGCCAGAGGTATCGGCGGGCCACTATCACCAACGCCATGCTCTTAGAGAGGCCCCGAATGAGGTCGTAATGTATATCAGCTAGATAAGCGGACCCCGACTCCAATCTAGCTGATTCTCTCACGGAATTTTCCCCATGCTCTCCTTGAATGCGTTGCGACCAACGCAGGCATGCTCGCGCCACCCATGCCCCACAGATCACTGCGTGTATGGAAAGCGCATTCACCTCAAACACTTGCTTTAACAAAGTATCCAACTTTCTGTCCTGAGAATCCTTGAGAGCCGTACTGCCCTCCACGGGGATGGTAGTCCTCTCTGTCACCGCCAAAATGGCGGCATCCACCTTGGGAGCCTTGAACAACTCCCTATCCTGCTCCACCAGTGGATACAGGCGGCCCATAATCCAAGAACCTTTCAGACTCGCCTCCGGCGTATCCCATTCTTCCTGGATCATCTCCCGAATGACTCTATGAACCAGAAAGGCTCTTTGATTTCTACGAAACACCTGTAGCAAAGGATCCTCCAACGTCTCATCCTCCGCAGGCCCAGGCGCTGGCATATTCAGAGCCTTCAGCGTCTCCGCTATGAGTGCCGACAACTCCTCCGTCCGGAACAACCGGACCACTCTAGCCTGGTCATCCTTTTTGGCAATCTCGCCTTCTTCCAGCTCACTCTCAATATCCAGATCAGGGTCGCCTTCATCCGAGGGAACCTCCTCCGAGATCACGGATGGTTCCTTCACCTCCACCTCTGGTTTGGACCTCTTTCCTCCACTGCCCCCCGCTCCGGAGCTCAGAGGAATACCCGGGCGCTTGTCCGCCCTCTTATCTCTGCTAGCGCTGGGTGTGGGCTCCTTGCGCAGAGCCCCTAGGGCCTGCTGCAGAAAAACCTCAAATTGCTGAGATAGAAGCGCCGCATACCCCTCCGGCAAGGCTGCCAGCGAGGGACACGGATCCGGTGCGGAGGAGGTACCCGCTACCGGTTCCGGACTCGGGAAAATCTCAGCAACCGACTCGCGCTCCGTGGCTGAAGAGTGAGGCAGAGCTCCCCCCTCCATGGGACTCTCCATTGTGCTTGCTTCCTGCACACAGCTCCGGCAAACACCCGCTTCGGATAGCGTGCCCTTTCTAGAGCCGCATACCAGGTACAGGGACTTGCTGGGCATCACACTAGCACTGACTGACTTTTTTTTTTTTTTTTTATAAATTACCCGCAAACGCAGCCCCCCAAACTGCCATGGCTCCCCTGAGCCGAAAAAGGGCACTCGAAGCACAAACCGAAGCTTCCCGCTCTAAAAAGCAAACCTGCAAAGGCCCCGAATGCCTGACCGCATTCCCTCTCTCTGCCGCCACGCGGTCAGGCCCTGCACGGTTTCACGCCTAAAATGCTCCTGGCTGAGCACACGCTGAGACCCGGAGCCCGCTTACCTCTCTCGCCGGCTCCGGCCTGCGCATTCTGCACTTTGCCGCCTCCGCGCTCCACCGACTAGCTGTTGACAGCGTCGGGAGTCCAGCGGAGTAGAAGAGGGACGGAACTGCAACCCTCCATTAGTCTGCCAGACAGGGTAGGCTCTTTGAAGCGGTTCACAGGCAAAACGTCTGCATCCGCTATCTGCCGTCACCACAGCGAGACCTCCTGCACTCTCGGAGACCCAGATGTCTGTCCGCAGGCTCCCCTGCCGCTACTAAGCAGGTAAAGGAGGGAGGAGGGGGGGAAAGGAGGGAAGGGAAGGACGAGCAGGCCTAACAGTTTCTTAAAGAAACAACCCGCAGAACACCTAAACTGACCAATTTCCCTATAAAATAAAGTAACTGAATTGAATCATAAAACCCAAATCAAATTTAAAACTATTACTACTTAATTGCTCCTCCAGTGAACCAGGAGCCCTGGTCCACTGTACCTCCAGCTGCTTGGAGACTGAGGCAACTGGGGCAGAGAGGCGGATCCTCACAGGATATACCAGTGACATCAGAAAAAAGGATGATGTTTATCAGTCTCCAAGCTGCTGGAGGAGGAGCAAAACCCAGAGGTGGGGACTAGACTTGAGAACCACTAAGGAACTACCATCTACATCTGCATTATTTTTGCATTGCAACATGAACAGACTGAATGTGGAGAGAGTTTTCAAAGTAGTTCTTGTCAGGCAAATGGGTGTTTATCAGCAGCACTAGTTAATTACATAGTGTATTCAATATAATGCTTTGCTTCACGTTCATAATAAAATCTCCAAGCAAATTACAATAAAAAATATTATAGCCATTTAAAACTAATTTCTTAAATCATAATTTAAAATGTAATAACTAGTCACAGTCCAAAACAAACTTCCCAAAAAATCTTAATCACAGTTCATTCTGAAAAAGTCACATCTTTAAGCTTTTCTTTAAAATTCTAATTCACATCTAACCTCAGAACGGTTGGTAGTCTTTTCCAAAGGGAGAAGCCCATGTGCATGAAAGTTTAAGGCTATATACACTGTATGTTATGCACATATTTCCCAATTCAGGTATACTTGACTTTATAAAATACTAGTGTAAATGGCTGAAAATGTGAGGTAATTTAAGGCGCTGTCACTAATGCAAATGCCTTCAGCTAAATTTGTACAGAACGCAGGTAAATTGCAGTATTTTATAATTTACATATGTAACCTTGTACTCTACCCATGCTCCACTCAACTTGCAAATCAGATGTGTGCATATACTTGTATAACCGTGACTATACCACTTATGCACGAAAATCTAGGTAGCTCCATTTAAAATTACCCCATTGTAAACAGATGATAATGAAAACAAAGCCAAATAACCTTGTTGAGACGAACACAGTTATCTTGCAGGAACATAGTCAAACAACAGAGACATAAGATACATACTGTAAGAGCGAGCTAACACTCTGCTTTAAAAGCTACTCACAAGAAGAGAGCACGTGATGCGGTGAACTCGGCGGTCGGCTTCCGTTTGAGCTCCGGTCTCTTCCACCCGAACCGGGTCATTAATGCCGGCTTGAGGACAGATCCAATGCACAGTGAATACTTTTGATACAGGGGAAAGGCACCCGAAGCAAATCCAGTGGCTAACGAGCAGTTCTGGCGATGGCGGCGACAGTTAAGGCTGCGAGGAAGGAGCGGGAGCGAGGAACCCCGGCACCCAAAATGGCGGATGCCACGGGCCCGCCGAAGTCGCCGGCCTCACCGGCATTTTTGGAAGAGGTATCCGCAGCGGTAGCCGATGCTTTAGCCTCACAGTTTACCATTTTGCAGGAAAAAATGGACAGTCTGCATGCCTCCTTTGGAGATCTGGGCAACCGCATACAACAGGCTGAACACCGCATTGGGCTTACTGAGGACAACCTGGCCTCCCTGACTCAGGAGGTAATGTTAAACGCTGGTCACATTTCCAGATGCTGTGGGATCCCTATCTTCAGAATCTGAGTGCCCGCAGTAGGAACGAAGTGCTACAATTGGGCTCTTAACTGTCTGGGATGGAAGGAGGTGCCACCGATGGGATGCGAGGTCCTGGGATCTCGGGCTGTGGATGCGACTAAGAAATTGAGGGTGGTTGGGGGGGGTGAAGGGGGGGAGGGGAGGGGTCCTTATATATTTTGGAAAACTGTACAACACACATGTGTTTGTTTTGTTCTCCTGGAGGGGGATAAGAGTTGTCCCCCCTCCAGGTGTTTGTTTGTTTTATTGCCTAATCTTGTTACATGGTGTTGCTAAATAAAGTATATAAAAAAAAAAAGCTACTCACAAAAGTTTAAACCAAATTTGTTTTCTAATAGGCGACCACAATAGTGCAGGCAATAAAAGTGTTACATTATATCATCTTGCTAAGCCTCTCAGGATCATAGTAGCAATGCTTTCGGAATTCGCAAAAACCCAATACTCCAGTTTTGACAGATCAGAGAGTATGCAACAAATATTAAAACCTGAGCCGACAAACAGGCACAGATTCACCTGAATGAGCAAAGGCCACCAAACGAGGACCTTACTATAGCTGAGATTTGTAAATCAAATGACAGCTTCCTCATCTTACAAGATACCCAAAGTTCTTCACATTTTCTTCAGTTCCAGGGCTTGGGCAAGGATATGAGGGATCCTCGGTTAACCCTCATTCTCCCCACCCCCTCTTGCTCTCATCCCCACCTGGCTGCTGTAGCTCTCACAAACACATTGGTAAATCACAAAATAATGTAGTCAGCTATTTTCTATGAATTTTTTTTAAATGTTTCAATTTTTTACAGGTATACAATATTGCCTCTTCAACAGGCAAGTATTAGTTAACCTGTTAAAGGCTTAAAGTTTCTTCACTATTTGGTAGAAGAACTCTAACACTGTCCTTTATCTGTAATCTTGCAAGTGAATGGGTATTACCATTCAAGTAAGGAAACCTTTTGTTTCAAAAAATTATAACTAGTGCACTAGTGTGTTTCAAAAAATAGTCACTATGTTGTGTCAGTCACTTATGTCAATTTTCTTTTCCAGCTTTTTTGAACATTGAGTGCCTTAGGATCCCTTCTGCTCCAGCGATATCCAGTTTCAGTCAGGATACCTCAGGATACCTACTACCTATCTTTAAAAATCAATTAAAGAAACTACCTCCCTAGCTATGTATGTAATCGTTAGAAAAGTGTTCCTGCCCTTTTTTCTATTTCTATTTATTTTTATTTGCAACATTTTTATATTCCGCCATTTCCCAAGATCAATGGCAATTTACATTGAACATAAGTTAAAATACAGAGAACAATTTATTTATTTTATTTATTTATTTAGCTGCATTTATATCCCGCTTTTCACCGGGTCAAAGCGATTGGGGGATACATTTAACACAAGTGGATATGAGACACATACACTAATACAGGGAACATGGGCAATGGAGGGTTAAGTGGCTTGCCCAAGACCACAAGGAGCACCTGTGGGACTAGAAACCCCAGTCCTTCCAGCCCAAGGTTGCTGTCCTCTAGTGGGATTTGAACCACTGACCTTCCGGCCTGTAGTACCTTGCCCCAACCACTAGGCCACTGCTCCCTCACAATGTGAGAAATACAGTGAAACGATAATAATTATAAACAAATACTTGTAACTCTAAGCAACTTTGTACAGTTTTGAAAGTTCAGAACTATTTACAGTTATGACATATATTACATATGTACAGGTTTTAGATATCAGCTTAGGTATACATGTAGGGTGTTAGTAAATTGAATGCGGGGGGGAATATCAATAGATATTTCTCTTACTTATCCCCCCCCCCCCCCACACACACACCCCTAAATAAAAGGTCCCTATCTTTCTCTCCTGAGAACTCTGCCAAAACCAGTTGGAGTTTTTTTGTGTGTCAGAGCCAATCTTTTAAAATTGCCAAGCAGTTCTGTAGAACTATACCAATTGCCAACTAATTTTAGCAATTTTAGCAACTTTTTTTTCTTTATAAACACTCAATCCTTCTCTCTCACATGCACTCTCTCACAGAAACAGTTCAGGCAGTATGAGGATTAAACAAATCCTTTTGAGAAGTATCATGTTTTAAAACAGCTCACTTTCAAGATTTTTCTCTCACTTCACTAGGAGTTTTATACCTTCATCTTTACTTTTCCTTCAGTGCCTGAAGGACTCCTGTGCTCTTAAAAGCAAGTCTCACACACTGCTGAGCTTTTAATCAAAACAATGCTCAAATTAAACTCACTCTCAGATAAATCAAGTTCGAGTCTCACATACTGTTGAACTTTTATCCAAATCAAATCAAATTCTCATTCAGCTTTGTTTTAAAGCTCCTGGAATGAGTTTCAGGGCTCCCTTGGCCTTGTTCCAGTCACCAAAGAAAAAGTTCTTAAACTTTCTCTTCAGCTTTCATTCAAGTTTCTCACATACTTCTTCTCTAATAAATTCTCAGTTACTCACAGTTCTGGCTTCAAATAAACTCTCACAGCTCTTCCACACAGACATTCACTCTAGCACATCTTATGTCATCAAAGTCTTCTTTCCCAACCTTAACAAACGTTCCTGTACCAGTATTATATCTTCACTGTAAAAATGTTCTTCCACCTAGTTCCGTTTGAAAATAGTCCCCTTTTACTATCTTCATTTCAACTCAGCCAGCACTCTTTTGCTGTTTTAAAGCCCCTAACAGACTTTTGCACACATCAAAGGTAATTTTATAAGCCATTTCCTTTAATGTTTGTTTAGTATCAGCATTATTTATTTAATTTATGTCATTGGTTTTAGTCACTGGGAGCTCTTCCCATGCTTGTTAGCCATTTAAAAAATAAAAAGTGCCAGAAAAGTTGAAAATGAAAGAAAAGAACATGTAAATGAAGTAAAATGTAACACATACCAGTGTGTGTGTGTACACATGTGAAGGTGTTTATAGTATGTGCTCGGTTATGGCATCCACATGCAGGGTTTTATTTTATTTTATTTAATTTAACAGGTTTTTTTATACAGTCTTTCTACAAGTCAAGATGGTTTACAGGTAACTCAGTGTAGTAAATGAAACAGTTCAAACAGAAGTACATTGAACATAATGAATACAATGTAGCTAATGTTATTAACAGACTCTCAAACAAGTAGCCAAACTATGTACATGTTGTGATGAGTTCAAGGTGAATGTTCTGTGTGTGGAGGTGCTGTGTTGGTTAAGTGTTGTTTGTTGCTTGGCCATAGTATTCTGTGAATAGGAGGGTTTTCAGGGATTTTATGGAGTCTTGTAGGAGTTGAATGTCTCTTATAAACCACAACAAAACTGACCTACTACACATCACAAGAGACCTGAACTTCACACCACCATCACCAATCACATTGAACAACATTCAAATTAATTGCAAAAAGGAGATTAAATACCTTGGCATAACACTGGACCAACAGCTCACTCTGCCTCCACACATAAACCATACAACATCTGCAATATATTACAAGCTGCGTATAATAAAGAACCTACGCCCACTCCTCTCACCAGCCGACTTCCGATCCATATGTCAGGCTGTAATAATACCGTTGCTCGACTATGGCAACATACTATATCAAGGCATTCCAAAGAGTTCATTATATCCACTGCAACTAGCACAGAACACCACTACAAGGATTATCCTGGGACAAGCTCACCATTCCCACATCACGCTACTCCTCAAGCAACTTCACTGGCTGCCCATATCACAAAGAATCAAGTATAAGGTCCTCATCAACATACACAAAATCATTCATAACACCTCAGCACTCACTCTACAGACCTTAATATCAACCCGCAGCTGCAACAGACTCACAAGACAGGACATATCTAACATGCTGGATATTCCAGCAGGAAAAAAAAACGTAGCCAAAGGACCAATAACAGGACTTTCTCGCTATATGCTCCGGTACTATGGAACTCACATCCACCACAAATAAGAGACATTCAACTCCCGCAAGAATTCAGAAAATCTCTGAAAACCCTCCTATTCACAGAATACTATGGCCAAGCAACAGACGACACAACCAACACAGCACCTCCACGCACAAAACATACATGTTGAACTCTAAGCAATTTACATTGCTGCATCACAACATGTACATAGTTTGGCTACTTGTTTGAGAGTTTGTTAATAGCATTAGTTACAATGTATCCATTATGTTCAATGTACTGTGCACTTCTGTTTGAACTGTTTCATGTTACTACACTGAGTTACCTGTAAACCGTCTTGACTTATAGAAAGACGGTATAAAAAAACCTGTTAAATAAAATAAATAAATAAAATAAACACCCTGCATGTAGATGCCATAACCCAGCACACACTATAAGCACCTTCAGATGTGTATACACGCACATTGGTATGTGTTCCATTTTACTTCATTTACATGTTCTTTTCTTTCATTTTCAATTTTTCTGGCGCCTGGGGTTTAAATATGCCTGCCGATCCAATTTAGGTTGAAACAAGCCTTTTCTGTGCCTTTATTTTTATTTAATTTATATTTTTTCTCTCTCTGGAGCTTCCTTCTCCTCCTGGGCCCCCTCCCTTACCCAGAGTGCCCTGTACGTGTGGAGACACTTCCAGGTCCAGGTCACCTTACAAAACCTTTAAATTTATAGTGGCCAGGCTCCAGGGCACTATAGGGAGCCCTGGGCTCACCTCCCTATGGCTGCCTGATGTTCACAGAGCCATTTCTGGGCCCTGGGTGACATCGCAATCACAAGGGGGTTCTGTGATCGTAGCAGCCTAGCCCCCAACAGCACCGTCAATGCCACAGGTGACCCAGAGAGCCAGCAAGCATGCTCCCACAGCCTTTCCGCAGCACCAATTGGCTCCGGACCCAAAAACATAGAACGTCAGGGCCCCTGAGTCCTATGTGCCCTTTCCACAATAAAAACTGGCTTTGTAGTATCCATGCCTGCGGCCCTCAATAGTGCATTAC
Organism: Ichthyophis bannanicus; assembly: GCA_033557465.1. Taxonomy (NCBI): domain Eukaryota; kingdom Metazoa; phylum Chordata; class Amphibia; order Gymnophiona; family Ichthyophiidae; genus Ichthyophis; species Ichthyophis bannanicus. The sequence continues at coordinate 640,450,678 of CM066035.1, forward strand.
ATATTTGCTCAGTCAGTGACCAGTAGTACAGCTCCTCATTCTTTTCTGGGAGGCCCCTGATGTGTATATTAGACCTGCGGGACCTATTTTCCAAGTCCTATATTTTAGTTTGTAAATCTTCATATATTTGCTGAAAGTCCTCAATTTTATGCTGCAGACTCGCCATGACTTCCTCCTGCTCCTCCATTCTGCTCTCCATATCCTCCAACTGCTACCCAATGTCTACTACATCTACCCCGGAGGTCTAGTATCCAAACCTGAGCCTCCTCCCGAGAAGCTCCCAGCTCCTCCCTAAGCTCCTCAAACCAGGCCTTGAGGTCTTCATGAATCTGTGGCAGATCTCCCTGGACCCCCTCCTCAGTACTCACACTACCACTAATATTACTACTAATCACTTATGTGGCGCTACAAGGCGTATGCAACACTGTACAAGAACATATAGAAGACGGGCCTTGCTCATTAAAGCTTACAATCTAATCAAGACAGACAACACAATATAAGAGAAACAAGGGGTTCAAACAGGGAAAGGAAACACAAGGAGAAGAAGGGAATTAGGATCCAAAAGCAGCCTGAAAGAGGTGAGCTTTTAGCATGGATTTGAAAAGAGGGAGAGATGAGACCCGACGTATAGATTCAGGAAGTTTGTTCCAGGCATAAGGAGCAGCAAGATGAAAAGATCAACATCTGGAGTTGGCAGTGAAAGAAAAGGACATAGAGAGAAGAAAGCCAGTGGAAGAGCAGAGTTCATGAGGAGGGGTGTAGGGAGAGAGGAAAGGTAGTGAGGGACAGTAGAGCGAACACATTTATAGGTCAGAAGGAGAAGTTTGAATTGGATACGGAAACAGAAGGGGAGCCAATGAAGTGATTTGAGAAGAGGGGTTATATGAGAGTATCAGGGCTGGCAGAAGATTAGCCGTGTAGCAGAGTTCTGAACAAACTGAAGAGAAGAGAGATGACTGAGGGAGACCAGCAAGGAGGAGGTTACAATGGTCGATAGTAGTGTGTTCAGAGAGGAAGGGGCACTCCTTTGTCCCTGCAGCTGCCATCTTAGCTCCTCATGCCACTGTGGGAACCGCATCTTTAAAGGCATAACCTTTTAGATTGAGCACGGTCTTTCTCACCACCGGTGCCTCTGAGCATCACGGGGTATGTAGGGTTTCAAAAGTTTACTTTTGCCACTGGGGGTGGGTAAAAGTGGTCACCGCCTGTGGAGCTCCCTTTCTAGGCAACCATCCATGCCGGTGATGACACTTCCTCTGATAGAACAGCTTTTAAACTAGAAAATGGGGGAAAGCCAAAAATCGCCCAAGAGTGAATGATTCAGAATGATGCATCTTTGAAGGATACTAGCAAAATAGGGATGCTAGGGCATCCCAATAGTGAGATTCCAATAAGGGGAAATGTAACCCAGATGCCTTTAAGTACAATCCAGACCTACTTGAAAAAATCCAAATTAGCCCTGTCATCTGAAAAAAAACCCACACTTTGAAATGCCTGTATGCAAATTGTAGAAGTCTAAAAAAATAAAATGGGAGGGAGGCGGAGCCAGCCAAGGATCTGCATGGACGCTTAGGAGAGTGCTCCCATGAGCTCAACGAACGAATCCTGACCCAACCGTGGTGAAAGGTAGCCTGACTGGTCTAAGTTGCAACCCTGGCTGCGGATTATGGCATGCAGTAAACAAACCCGGCTAGAATTCTCCAGCGGGCAAAATACCGGGGCAAAACAAACAAAGGCTGACCCGTTGTCTCCACTCAAAATGGCACCACAACGCAAGTCTGAAGAGGGGCTGCGAGAGATCCTAAATGAAATCCGTATGGTTAGAAGTCATGTGGATACGAACAGAGAATGCCTGAGTGAATTGCAAGTGGACTCAAAGGAATTAAAAGCCCAATTGGCATCCCTAGTGACCAGGGTTGAGAAAATTGAAGCCACTGCAGGGGCGCAGGTAGAACGGCTGGCACAGCTAGCCAGGGCCGCGAGGAAAACGGAGATGTTAGAGCGTAGTCTCGAGGACATGAACAACAGAGCAAGGAGGAATAATATTCGTATTATTGGCTTGCCGGAGGGTGCAGAAGGGAAAGACCCTGTTTCATTCTTAGAAAGTCTAATCCCGAAATTACTGAAGTTGGAAATGGTGCATCCTTTTGAGATTGAGAGAGCACATCGAGTGCCTACAGTATTGAGATTGCAATCTAAAACCCCTAGGCCTCTGATTTTATGTGTGCTGCGGTTTCAGCAAGTAGTGCAGATCATGCAGGCCGCGAGAGCATGTAAGGACCTTCAATTTGAGGGACACAAAATCTCTTTTTTCCCCAATTTCAGCAAGATAACGCTGGACAAAAGGAAGCAGTTCCTGGCGCTCAGACAGAGGCTTCAAGGTATTCAGGCTCGCTATGGACTACTCTATCCAGTGCGCCTTCGAGTGACTGTCAACAATGTGACCAAAAAGTTTGACGACCCGGCGGCGCTTGAACGATTCATCGTGGACTAAGAAGCGCTCCAAATGCAGTGAGCGTGGATGATGCTTCTAAGGCCTTTGGAGTAAAGTGGAAGACTCTGAGGAACGGTTTTGTAATGTAGAGAGCTAACCTAGCTATGTGGTGGGATAAGTTCTCTGATATGACATTGCTGGGTTGCTGTTATGGGAAGTTGGGTTACGGGTACTGGGTAGTTGTGTTCCCCTAGGACACTTGGCAACTCTATGTGAAGCATGGACATCTAGAGTGTAGATGTTCATGACAGGCAATGGCCCTGGGGTTTAGGTTATGTAAGATGGGGGTTGGGATGTGTTTATTTTTTTTGGAGGGAGGGTCTCTAGGACGACGTGCATGTTGAACTTGCTGTCTCACCCATATGCTGATATGGGTTGTTTTTTTTTTTGTTTGTAAGGGGTTTTGGCTCTCTGAGGGGTATAATCAGGTAGACACTATTGGTAAGAGGCCCACAGCCTATGTCAAGTACTCTTTGGACATCATTGAGATTCATGGCTAAGGGGTTGCATACAATTTCTCTGAACGTGAAAGGGATTAAAAGCCCGATTAAAAGGAAAAAGATACTTGCATACTGCAGACAGCAGCAGGCTGACTTAATTTTATTGCAGGAAACCCATCTAAGTTTGATAGAGTCTAAAAAACTTGAGGGGAAGCAATATTCATTACTGGGAGCAGCACCAGCCCTTCAGAAGAAAAATGGGGTGGCTAACTTGGGGCGGAAGTCATTAGGATGCAAAGTTATTTCCACATGGATTGATGCTAGCGGACGCTGGATATTGGTCTCTATTGAGCTGGGTGGGTCTGCACTCACTATAGTTAATGTTTATGGGCCAAATTGTGATGACCCCAAGTTCTTTATGGACCTAACCAGAGTGCTTCAGGAGAACTCTATGTTTCCAGTGATTGTGGGTGGGGATTTTAATCTGGTATTGGACCCCTTATTGGACAGGAATCCAGGTAGAGTGGAAAGATCCTCCAGAGCGAGAGTGGTGCTCAAGGCCCTTATAGACTCCCTAGGGTTGACCGATGCATGGAGACTTGGGCATCCTACTGGTAGGGACTTTACCTTTTTCTCTTCGCCACACAAATCCTGGTCTCAAATAGATTTTTTCTTAATCTCCAAAAGCTTGGTGCCAGGGCTGAGGGGAGTGGAAATTTTGGAGATGCATATTTCCGATCACGCTGCCATCTCTTTGCATCTTGATTGGGTGGGGGAGAGCACGCAGCAGCGGGCTTGGTCTTTCAAAAGGTCTTACTTGGCTGATCCCTCTTTCCAAGAAGTAGTTAAGGCAGCCATAAAGGGCTATTTTGACGCAAACAACCCAGGGGACACTCCAACTTGGGCCTGGTGGGAGGCTTTTAAGGCCTCCCTGCGGGCTACGATTACCAGTTTCTCTATTAAGGAACACAAACGGAAGAAAGCTAGATTGTATGTCTTAGAAGAGCAAATCAAAGCGGGGAAAAGACTACTAGTCAAGCAGGCGGATGCAGGCATAACTTTGCGGTTGCAGAGGCTTCGATATCAGTACAATGAAATATTAAGTTCGGAAGTGGAATATGTGATGTTGAAGCAACAATCTCAGTTTTATGTAGAAAATAATAAGGGGGTAAGTTGTTGGCTAACACCTTAAAAAGGAAGCAAGAGAAAGCCCGTATTGAGATTATAGCTGACCAGAGTCGTGGGAATTTGACTAGTACTGACCAGATCCTTGATGCATTCTTGGAGTACTATTGTAAACTATACTCTTACGAATGTACGCAGGATTTGGAGGCCTCTGGGGAATTCCTAGAGAGATTAGCCCATCCCAGGCTGAGCGCGCAACAGGCTAAAGAACTGAACAAACCTTTGGCGGGGGATGAGATACTTAACGCAATTAACAGCATGTCTCCCGGGAAAGCAGTGGGTCCAGACGGCATCCCCTTAGAGTTTTATAAGGTTTTCAGGTGTGAGCTTATACCTTATTTATTGCTTTACTATGAGGCTCTTGATGAAGCTCAGTCACATATGGGTAATTTTTCAGAGGCTACAATAGTAGTTCTAGAAAAGCCTGGGAGAGATCCCACTCAGGTTGCAAACTATCGACCTATTTCCTTATTAAATGCGGATTATAAAATTTACGCTATGGTGCTGGCGAAGAGGCTTGTTAAAAGTATAGGGGGGTTGGTGCATCCGGATCAGTGCGGTTTCATTCCAGGAAGGGCGACCTCGGATAATGCCAGACTCTTTTGTAATTTGCTGGATAGAGCGGGTCTTGTAGATACAGCTTATATCGGTATCTCTTTAGATGCAGAGAAGGCCTTTGATAGGCTAGAATGGCCTTTTCTGTTTAGAACTTTAGAGTGGTTCGGCCTTGGATCCCAGTTTATAAATAAGATACGAATCCTTTATGGAAACCCCAAAGCACGGATATGTGCGAATGGTGCTCTTTCGAGATCCTTTTCATTACACAGAGGCACCCGTCAGGGGTGTCCTCTTTCTCCTTTGCTCTTTAATCTGGCCCTTGAACCATTAGCTATTGCCATATGACAAAACAGGATATCGGAGGCATTGTAATTGATGATTGGCAGGTAAAAATCTCTGCATATGGCGACGACCTTTTGCTTTTTACACAACCTTCTGCAATTCCTGAGGTCTTAAGTTTGATTGAGTTTTACTCTGAATTATCTGGCTATAAAATAAACTGGACCAAATCAGTCGCTTTTCCCAAGAATGAAAGAGTCAGAGCTGAAGACATGGCTGCTTTCCCGTTTCGTTGGGAATCAGGAAATATCAAATATTTAGGCGTCAAATATGGGATGTCCATAGAACAGGCTATTCAAGAAAATGTAGAGGATATGTTGCAAACCATACATCACTTAATATTAGCCTAGTCCCCCCTTCACCTCTCTTGGTGGGGAAGATTAGAAACAATAAAGATGACTTTAATGCCTAAAATTAATTATATGCTAGGTATGCTCCCGTTTTCACTGGCCCCTGGGGTGTATAGTAAAATGGAAAGATGTTATGCAGATTCTTGTGGGGAGGCCGACAACCTAGGATTGCACTTAAAAAACTGAAAGCCGCAAAGAACAAGGGAGGGGTCCAATTCCCTGACTTTCGTAATTATCATCAGGCGTTCCTTTTAAAGCAAGGTGCTCTGTGGGCATGTGAGGAGGAACTGATTTGTAAACCAGTATGGTTAGAAGTAGAGAAACGGATCGTGCGACCCTGACCTTTATGGCTGCTTTTAGGTATGAAACATCCAGAAAAGTCCTTGGTGGGAAGGGTGATTCCCGCTATGCAGGAGGCCTACTTACTTCTGACGGGCTGTGTTAGGACTGAAGGTCCACCTGCAAGGAGGCTGCCAATTTGGTGGAAACCCAGGTTTAGAATTAGGGGTAAGATGTTTGCTTGGAGGAGATCCCAAAACTAGATTATACCCAATCTCGATAAATATAACCTCAAACAAACAGTCGAGATTCAAAATAACCAAGTAGTGAAGCTAATACAATTATTTTTTTGTCGGAGCGGTTACCACAGTGAGGGAACAGGGAATATCCCAAACCGCTGGAAGGACTGGGGTTTCTAGTCCCACAGATGCTCCTTGTGGTCTTGGGCAAGCCACTTAACCCTCCATTGCCCATGTTCCCTGTAAGTATTAGTGTATGTGTCTCATATCCCTGCGTGTTAAATGTATCCCCCAATTGTGTTGTGACCGCTTTGATTGAAGGATAAGGCGGTATACAAAACTGTCTAAATAAATAAATAAATAACATCATCCATCTCCAAGTAATGACAGACTTTCTTATATATAAACACAAACACCCTGGCTTAACTATTTTAACCATACCTCCTCCCACCACCTCAACCTTCACAGCTCAGACATGGATCTCATTTTGGGATGTCCCTCCTGATGAACTATAGAACATCATCACTCTCATTAACACCACCACCTCCCCTCTTGATCCATGCCCAGTAACATGGATCAAGCAACTAAAGACCTTGATGTTCCCATTCATCTTTATTATCCTTCATACCTCTCTCAACCAAGACTACCTCCCTCCATCATTCAAACTAGCCTCTGTGAGATCTCTCCTGAAGAAACCCAACTTTGATCACATCTTAACTACCTCATACGGACCCAATGGCAGTGTTCCCTTCCTCTCCGTGGTCATCAAAAAAGCAGTACAAATTCAGCTTCAGGAGCATCTCGACAGATTCGCACCTCTTGACAGCAACCAACATGGCTTCCGTCCATTCCACAGTGCCAAAACATTTCTGACATCCCTCCTAAACACACTCATAACTGGAACAGAAAAACCCTGCTCAGGTTTTATCCTACAGTTCCTCGACATTTCTTCAGCCTTTGACATGGTATCCCACCAGGCTCTCAACAACTCAACAACATTGGCATCCAAGGCACCCCACTCAAATGGATTCACTCCTACCACTCCAAGCAAACTCAGCAAGTGAGAACTGTCAATCAATCCTCATCACCCTTTCCCAAGGGGTACCTCAAGGATCCGCCCTCTCCTCACTCCTCTTCAATATCTATATCAGACCCCTCTGACACATCCTCCAGAGTCTCAATGTTGGATATCAACTCTATGCAGATGACATAATGATCTTTGCCCCTTTCAACACCACCACCCCGGACTACTCTGCCCTCACAACCTCTTTCTCAGAGATCGTTATATGGTTACAGCAACACAAACTTGCAATCAACTTCAGCAAAACTGAGCTCCTTCATGTCTCCATGGATCCCAGCTTTATTCCACCACAAAGCATCAAACTGGGCAATACCAAAATTCAAGTCAAACCACAGATCAAGTACCTAGGCATAACCCTCGACCGCTTTCTGATCTTCCAACCCCACATCATGAACACTACCAAAAACATCTACTTCAGAATCAGAGCTCGCCGCAACCTATGCCCCCTATTGCCCTATGACAATTCCACACAGTTTGCCAAGCCTCCATCACCCCTCTCATTGATTACTGCAACTCCATCCTCCAAGTGTTACCCAAAACCACCCTTGTCCCCCTTCCACTGGCCCAAAGCACAGCTGCTAGAGTTATTGCTGGAGCGCCCAGAAATTCCCAATCACCCCTATATTAAAATCCCTACATTGGCTCCTAGTTGCATCCCATATCAGATTCAAGACTCTTATCATCACCCACAGAGCCTTCTTCAACACCACTGCGGAACAGTTACAATTTCTAGAACAAAGACCTGACAAGAGCAGACTCCGGCGTCAAAATGTAACAAATCTTCTCCTACTACCAACTCAAAGTACCAAAAGACCTCAGTGCACCTTCACAAGGGCTTTCCAATTCTATACCCCCACCAACTGGAACAAACTACCCCCCACCATACGCTGCCTCCAATCTTACACCATTTTCAAAAAACACCTCAAGACCTTTCTCTTTGAGGAACACTTTAACACATTCACTGCTGCAAATCTCACCGCTCCCATGACCCACCCCCCCTAATTATCACACTATCCCCTCCCACCCTCCCAGATGATGAATGAAACGCCATGCCTCACAATATATAAGCCCCATGTAAATAGTTTAATCAGTTTTATGTAAACATTCTTGGGTTAATTTGTTTGCTTACTTTGTATCAATGTTGACCTCTACATAGTTTCATATTCATTTCCTGTTCATTGTAAACCATTTTGCCTTGTAGAAAAAAGGTATATCAAGCCAGTTAAATAAATAAATAAGATAAGGCCATAGTGGAAAGATTGAATGAATTCATTTCTTCAGTCTTTACTGAAGAAGACGTAGGAAACGTACCCTTGCCAGAAATGAAATTTAAAGGTGATGTATCAGAGGAATTGAAACACATTTTGATAAATCAGAAAGATATAATAGAGCTATTTGATAAACTAAAGAGCCGCAAATCATTTTCATCCCAGGGTGCTGAAATAAGTGAAATATGAGATTGCAGGCCTATTTTTAGCAATCTGTGAACTATCATTAAAATCATCTGTAGTACCTAAGTATTGGAAAGTGGCCAATGTAACACCAGTTATTAAAAAGGGTTCAATGGGTTATCTGGGAAACTATGAGATCAGTAAGCTGACCTCTGTACCGGGCACAATGATAGAAACCATTGTAAAGAACACAATTACTGAACATGTAGATAGTCAAGGCTTAATGGCAGAAATCCAACATGGATTTAGCCAAGGAAAGTCTTGTCTCACCTATCTGTTATATTTTTACAAAGGTGTGAATAAACAGGTAGATAAAGGTGAGTCAGTTGATATAGTACATCTGGATTTTAAGAAAGTCTTTGATATGGTCCCTTAAGAGAGACTCTTGTGGAAATCAAAAAGTCACGAGATAGGTGGCAGTGTACTTTTGTGGATTAGGAACTGGTTAAAAGATCGAAAACAAAGAGCAGGGCTAAATGGACAATTTTCTCAATGTAGAAAGGTGAATAGTGGAGTACCCCAAGGATCTGTGCTGGGCCCACTGCTTTTTAATATATTTATAAATGATCTGGAAATGGGAATAACGAGTGAGGTGATACATTTTGCAGATGACATAAAATCATTCAAAGTTGTTAAAACACAAGTAGATTGTGAAAAATTGCAAGAGGACCTCAAAAAATTGGGAGACTGGGCATCCAAATGGCAGATGAACTTTAATGTGGACGAGTGCAAAGTTATGCACATGGAGCCTGATTCTATAACATCCATATCTGGCCGGCAGAAAAATCTAAAGTGATAATGGGCATGTAATATACCCGATTCCAAAACCGCAGAGATAGACATGCCCGTGGTCCCAGAATCAGGGAGATGTATATTTCCGGTGTGGCACAAATAAAACATCTGGGGAAACATGGGCCCTCGCTGCTATAATGGGACATGGGTAAACGGAGCAAATGGCCTGTACATCCCCGTTCTCATCGCATTCTGAAAAGATAGATGTTTGCAATGCTTTCTGTCTCCGTATAGCCACATCTCCACTGGCAAAATGTACATCTCTTAAGCTGATGTTCACTCTGACAATGTTGTGCTCATGCAAGCAACACCTTAATACTGATAAAACAGATAAGGTCATGCAACCCAGACTATATATACAGTACTATTCTTTTGCATGCCCATAACACTACAATGTTATCCAAGCGCACCAACATATTGTAAAAGCAAACAGAAAGTGAGATGTTTGTCCTGACAGACCTTGCAGCAAAACATACATCGCATTTGATGAACACATAGTTCTGAAGTTCCACATCCAGTCTGGCAACCTCCGTGTTGCCATGGAGGAGAGAGGTCACGTGACAGGACAGCATCACCCTGGTGTAGCAGGAAGTGATCCTGTAGCTAGGTCCTGACCTCCAGGTGATGTAAAACCCTCTCACACTGAGCAGGTTTCTCCAGGGCCATATGCCCATGAGGGGAGGGTTAGGATGGCCAATATAGTTGGTGATTTGATCATTAGGCATGTAGAAAGCAGGGTGGCTGGTGGGCGTGAGGATCGCTTGCTAACATGCCTGCCTGGTGCAAAGGTAGCAGACCTTACAAGCCACCTAGACAAGATGTTAGATAGCGCTGGGGAGAAGTCTGCTGTCTTGGCACATGTTGGTACCAATGACATAGGAAAGTGTAGTACGGAGGTTCTGGAGGCCAAATTTAGGCTTTTAGGTATAAGTTGAAATCCAGAACTTCCAGGGTAGCATTCTCCAAAATGCTTCCCGTTCCACCTACAGGACCCAAAAGGCTGGCCGAGCTCCAGAGTCTCAATGCGTGGATGAGACAATGGAGCAAAGAAGAGGCTTTTGGATTTCTTAGGAACTAGGGAACATTCTGGAGAAAGGAGGGGCTCTTCCAAAGGGATGGGCTCCACCTTTACCAAGATGGAACCAGGCTGCTGGCATTAACCTTTAAAAAGGAGAGAGAGCAGATTTTAACCTAAATAAAAGTTGAAAGCCGACAGTTGCCCAAGAGCACATGGCTCAGAAGGATGTATCCATGAAAGATACTAGCAAAAGACTGAAGTTAGGGCATATTGACAGAGAGATTCCAATAAAGACAAAAATAGCCCAAATGTCCTTAAGTACAGAGCAGACAGAGCTGAAAGATTCCAAATTACCCCTGCCTACTGATAACCAAATTAATATGAATAAAATACGACCTCTAAAATGTTTGTTTGCAAATGCTAGAAGTCTAAAAAATAAGATGGGAGAATTAGAATATATAGCACTAAATGAGAGGTTAGATTTGATTGGTATCTCAGTGACCTGGTGGAAGGAGGACAACCAGTGGGACACTGTGATACTTGCTGGAGGGCTTGTGCTCTATGTTAGAGAAGGCATTGAGTCATAAAGGATTAAAGTGTTGCAGGAAACAAAATACATGGTAGAATCTCTATGGTTTGAAATTCCATGTATAAAGGGGAAGGTAATAGCAGCGGTGGTATACTACCGACCAACTGGCCAGAATGGATGATGAAATGCTCAAAGAAATCAGGGAAGCTAAAAAAAGTTACAATAAAGTAAGGGTGATTTCAATTACCCCGATATCGACTGGGTCAGTGTCACGGCAGGACATGCTAGGGAGATAAAGTTTCTGGATGAAATAAATGACTGCTTCTTGGAGCAGCTGGTTCATGAACCGACAAGAGGGGAAGACATTTTGAACCTAGTCCTTAGTGGTACACAAGATCTGGTGAAAGAGATAAGGGTGTTGGGACTACTTGGCAATAGTAATCATAGCATGATTGCATTTGAATTCATAAATGGAGGAAGGATGGCAAGGAAATCCACAGTACTGCCTTTTAACTTTCAAAAGGGAGACTATGATAAAATGAGGAAAATTTAAGAAAAAAACGAAAGACGGCAGCTGCAAAGGTTAAAGATTTACATCAAGCATGGGCATTTAAAAATATCTTGGAAGCCCGGACCAGCTGTATTCCAAGCTTTAAGAAAAGTGGAAGGAAGTCCAAAAACCTGCCAGCATGGTTTAAAGATGAGGTCAAAGAGGCTGCTATAGCCAAAAAAGCATCTTTCAGGAAATGGAAAAGGAGCCAAATGACAAACTCGAAACACAAGCACTGACAAGTTAGATGCAAGGCATTGATAAGGCAGGCAAAGGGAGAATTTGAAAAGAAGCTTGCTGCGAAAGCAAAAACGCGAAATAAAGACTTTTTCAAGTATACTCATAGCAAAAAGCCTGTGAGAGAGTCAGTTGGACCATTAGATGATAGAGGTGTAAAAGGGGCAGTAAGAGGGGACAAGGCCATTGCGGAGAGACTGAATGAATTCTTTGCTTCGGTCTTTACTGAAGAAGATATAGGGAAGTTACCCTTACTGAAATGGTATTTAAAGGTGATGCATTGGAAGAATTGAAAGAAATATTGATAAACCAGGAAGATATCTTACAACTATTTGACAAATAAACAGTAGCAAATAACCTGGACCAGAAGGTATACACCCAAGGGTGTTGAATGAACTGAAATATGAGATTGCAGACCTAATATTTGTAATCTGTGAACTATCATTAAAATCATCTGTAGTACCTCAAGACTGGCGAATTGCCAATCCAGTGCCAATTTTTAAAAAGGGTTCCAGAGGTGATTCGGGAAACTACAGGCCGGTGACCCTGACATCAATACCAGGCAAAATGGTAGAAACCATTAAAAAGAACAAAATTACTAGTTTAATGGGAGAAAGCTAACATGGCTTTAGCCAAGGAAGGTCTTGTTTTACTAATCTGTTATGCTTTTTCAAGATGTGAATAAACAGGTAGACAAAGATGAGTCGGTTGATATAGTGTATCTGGATTTTCAGAAAGCCTTTGACAAGGTCCCTCATGAGAGACTCTTGGCAAAGTTAAAAAGTCATGGGATAGGAGGCATTGGACTATTGTGGATCAGGAACTGGTTAAAAGCTAGAAAGCAGAGGGTAGAGCTGAATAGCCAATTTTCCCAATTGAGAATGGTGATTAGTAGAGTACCCCAGGGAGTTGTGCTGGGCCCGCTGCTTTTTAACATATTTATAAATGACCTGGAAATGGGAATAATGAGTGAGGTAGTCAAATTTGCAGATGACACAAAATTATTCAGAGTTGTTAAAACCCTAGAGCATTGTGAAATATTGCAAGAGGACCTTGATAAATTGGAAGACTGCACATTCAAATGACAAATTCAATTTAATGTGGACAAGTGCAAAGTTATGCACTTAGAAAAGAACAACCTAAACCATGGTTACACGATGCAAGATTGCACATTAGGAATCATCATCCAGGAAAAAGATTTAGGCATCATCGTGGATAACACGTTGAAACCCTCCGCCCAATGTGCAGCAGCGGCCAAGAAGGCAAATAAATTGCTAAGAATCATAAGGAAAGGAATGAAGAACAAAACAAAGGATATTATTACACCTCTGTATTGCTCTATGGTGCGACTGCACCTTGAATATTGTGTGCAATTCTGTTCGCCATATCTTAAAAAAGGATATAGCAGAATTAGAAAAGGTACAGAGAAGAGCCACCAAAATGGCAAAGAGGATGGAAGATACCCCTGTGAGGAGAGGCTTAAAAGGTTAGGGCTCTTTAACCTGGAAAAGAGACAGCTGAGGGGAGATATGATGGAGGTTTATAAATTAATGAATGAAGTGGAATGGGTAAACGCAGATTGATTGCTTACACCATCAAAAAGTAGAGACTAGGGGACATGCAATGAAGCTATAGTATAACCCATTTAAAACTAATAAGAGAAAATATTTTTTCACTCAGCACGTAATCAAACTCTGGAATTCATTACCGGAGGATGTAGTAAAAGCTGTTAGCATAGCTGGGTTTAAAAAAGGTTTGGACAAGTTCCTGGAGGAAAAATCCATAAACCATTATTAAAGAGGACCGGAGAAATCCACTGCTTGCCCCAGCACAAGCATTATGGAACCTGTGTGTCTTTTTGGGAAACTGCTAGGTACTTGTGACCTGGATTGGCCACTGTTGGAAACAGGATACTGGGCTTGATGGACCCTTGGTCTGACCCAGTATGGCATTTCCTATGTTCTTATGAGGGTGACAGATTCTTGCACACACTATCCACTGTGTCCTGGTGAACGCTGCCAGCACACCCCCTGCTCAGGAGTAGAGGAGTCAGCCTTACCAGTGGAAAAGAGAAGGAGAAAAGCCAAGAGACCGTCTGGGAACTGCTGATCCAAAGGAGAAAAGGAAAGAATCCAGAGAGAATCCGGAGGAACATCCCTGAAATCAAGTGCCACCGGAGTCAGGAGCTTCCAAGATGCTGCACCAGGGGACCTGAATCTCCAGCTCAGAGGTACACTGAAAGAATATAACAAAGGAGGAGGAGGGTTCCTCTAAAAAGCCAGGAGAAAGGATTGATACTGCTTGTTGTATGTTTTTCTTCTCTCTGTCGATACCTATTTTTATTGTTGTTATCAGTAATATTGAATAATTTTGGTTCAGAACACCATATTTATGGCCTGGACTCTATTATTGAGAGAAAGGGAATTGGAATGAATGTATGGATGCTAAAGGCCTCCCAGTTTTTATTATTCCTGTTTCAGGGACCCTAATCATCCCTGAGAGCTGAGTCTCAAAAGACAGTATTTGTTCTTTGAAGCTGTACCCCGAGTCTGCCAGCCGACGTGCTTAATCACTGAAAGGGACCCCCAGAGTAGCAGGGGCTACATTTGTGAAGGCTAACTTCCTCACCATGGCAGCTACTTTTTTCAAGAACCATAGCACAATGGCACAGCTAAGGGTGGGCCATGAACCCTCCACTTTGGTGTCAGGCCCATCCAGTCAGCAACAGCAGTGGAACAGTCGAATGAGAGAAGAACTGCAGGCGGTATCAACATGTGCACTGCCTTGTGCCCAACTCATGTTAATCCCAGGCCCCACCAAAAAAACCAGTCCTGCCTATGCCATTGCCATAGTGGCTTCCTTTTCCTTTTATTTACTTTCCTAACGTAAAGGTTTCTTGCCCTTAAAATATCTCCTTTTATTTTTTCTTACTGCTTTTTCTACTTCCTCTAGAGATGCTCGCATCCAGCTAACAACTCCTTGAGGTATTTCACCATACTGACAAAGTTAGTCTTCCTGAAGTCTAGGACCCTCACTTTTGAATGAACCATCTCTACCCCGTTTCCCAATACCAAGCGATACCATCTGGTCAGCACTGGATGCGAAATGATCACCCACTATATCATCAGAAACACTCTCGTCCAGTAAGTGCCAGGTTCAGTATAGCCCTCCTCCAGTGTGGCTTCCATTACAAGTTGCTGGAACTGTTCTCACTGCAGAGAATCCAGAATCCCCCTCCTTCTTTTTTTTTTCTAATTAAGATTTTTATTGTTCAACCATTTTACAGCATCTTGTGTCTCATATATCTCATATAAGGAAAAAGTAAACTACATATCTTCTTGTTGTTTCTTTCATAGAAGTCTCCCCTGGACTTCCACTTATTGTATTTTACAATGGTATTCAACTGTAGGTCCGTATTACAAAAACAAAACATTTTTCAACCATTTTTCACCTTCATTTATCATTTATACATACTACTGTAACTATGTATTAGGGAACTTTGAAACACCCCTTTATTTTTATTGTGTTACATTATCTTATTTTCAATTACCCCCTATTGACTCTGTTCTTACCCCCCCCCCCCCCCCGCACCCCCATCCCTCACCCCTCTTTCTTCTTTATACATTGTACGGCCAGGCCTTTACCTTCCACCTTCTTTACCTCCTAATTATTTAACCATCTCACTTTCCATATTTGTTTTTATTGTTTAACGAATTATTCAACTAATTAACTTGCGTGATTACATGATATCTTTCACTTCTAATGCATAGACCCTTTATTAGATTTCACTCCCCCCCCCCCTTCTTGTTTCCATTGAACATAACGTTCCCATTGTCTATGGAAGAGGGTCATTTTTTGTTCATTTTCAGCACTAATCTCAGACATTTGATAAATGAAATCTAATAGTTTTAAAATCTGTCCCCTTTCATGACCCTTGGCTTTTTTCCATTTGCATGCTATTTCCATTCACATTCCTATTGCCAAGTGCTTAAGTATTTTCTCTCTTCTCCCGCTTCTCCCCATTCATTTAATAATGCCTCCACTGGGCCTATGAGACCTGTCCATCCCACCATTTATTTGGTCCCTCTCTCATCCACCTCCATGTTTTTTGGATCACTGGGCATGACCATCAAACATATAAATGTTTGATGGTGTGAAGGAGTGGAGGAGTGGCCTAGTGGTTGGGGCAAGGTACTTCAGGCCGGAAGGTCAGGGGTTCAAATCCCACTAGAGGACAGCAACCTTGGGCCGGAAGGACTGGGGTTTCTAGTCCCATAGGTGCTCCTTGTGGTCTTGGGCAAGCCACTTAACCCTCCATAGCCCATGTTCCCTGTAAAATAGTTCTCTGTGTGCTGTGCTTTCCTGTCTAATCAATGTGTTTATACCTCAAAAATTTCCTGTCATGATTTGACAATTTCCAATCTGTAATCAAAACCACTGCTGATTGCTGGAAGTAGCGGTATACTAAATAAATAAATATGTCTCTTCTTCCCCATAACCTTTCCAACAGTGAGTATTCCCTTGCTTCCCCATGTCTGCTATCCTTTATGGAGCTAGATAGGTACGATACAGCATTTTATAGCTATGCTCCTGTATGGCGCTGACACAGTTGCAACTCTAGCTGCTTCGTGTTTTTTACTCCATCTTTCCTCATCCCATTCCCCACCCATCTCTTTCCCCCATGCTTTTTGGTATGCCCCTTATTGTCCTCCCTGCCCCAACCACCGATACATTATGAGACCTTAGCACCTTGTTGATACATTTTTTAAAATGGCATTCTTTCTTTCCCCAGTTCCTCCTTCACCCCTTCCTTTCAGAGGTAATGCTGTAATTGGTGATACCGTACAAGTCTCCTTTCTCGAGAGAGAATTCCTTCTGCAATTCTTCAATTGATTGCATCTTCCCATCTGCTTTCATCAGTTGTCCTATGTATGGAGTCCCTGTACCGCCCATATACCAAGCTGTTGTGGTATACCCCCTTCCCTAAATCCTTCACATACAGTTATTCATTGCAGTCAAATTTCTCCCCTTTGCCAATCAATCGTTTATTTTCCATTTGCCAATTTTTGAAGGTATGGGCAACAAACAGAATCTTTACTTCACCCTTTTCTCCCCTTTCCTTACCTTCCCTCCAACCATCCATTATACATTCCTGTCCCCCCTCCCCCTCCTGCTCTATCTGTACCCACTAACTATTCATTATTGCTCTCAGTTGCGGTCTTATACTATCGTATCATATCCGGCACGCCCATTCCCCCTTTCCCTCTACTTTGACACATCACTGCTTGACTTACTCTGGGTGGTCTGCACATCGAGATAAATGAGAATATTCTCCTTTGTAACAACTGCAACATCTAGGATGGCACCTCAATTGGGAGGGAGATAAATAGAAACATCAATCTGGGGAGTGAATCCCCCGCCTTCTAAATGACACTACAGCAGGAATGTTCTAATGAACATCTGACATATTCAAATCACCTATCAGTAGCACTTTTCCTTTCATAGCAATATTGTGAAATGTCTTCAATTAAATCACCGTCCACTTCTCCTGCCTCTAAAGGAAGTCTGTATATCACACTTCTTTCCAGATAAACCCACAGTGCTTCCTCCTTACCTTGTAAGCCCTGGAATTCTGTTGCTTTAATATTTTTTTTTACATATAGCACCACTCCTCCTCTCTTTTTCCATACCCTGTCCTTCTCGAATAAATTATAGCCCAGTATGATTATATCCCGTTCATGGTTCTCTGTGAATGCCACCACATCCAAGTCAGCTTCTTCCATTATATAGTCTCTATGTCCAGAATCGTATTTCTCATATTGCAAGCATTATATACGCAGCTTCCCAGGTGTTCCCCCTTTTTCCCATTTCTATAAAAGCATTTAGGGGGATTTTAGGTGGCAGAGACATATCGGGGCCCTGGCATTGAATATCCAGGTTGCCCAGACTGTAGTTTTGCAATTCGGTCAGCAGCAATCAGTAAGAAAGACGACCTCCTTATCAGTTGGGATAAGCTCAGGCTCAGCAAATCTGAATCCCGATTCTAGATGTAACTTACTTTAACTAGTGATGAGAAATTAAAGGAAAATTAAATATCTCCAACTATCTCCCCCCTCCCTCCTTTTCTCATGCATTCAGCTCCAGCACTCACCTTTCATTGTTCTCACACTACTCACACACATTTCTCTGGGCAAACGTAGACAATGTAGGGCCGATACCAGTAGCCTGTCTGTGCCTTGCTCATAACCAAACTCTGAACCAAACAAACTGGATTCTTGCTAGGGTTGCCAACTGACTCCAGATGCGCCCGACAGGCTTGATCCAGTCCTAGGTTTACCCCATTGCATACAGGGACATTTAGTTCAGATTTCTCCATTGCACTCCATAGGAAATGGAAAAATACAAGTCCCTGCATGCAGTGAGTAAACCCAGGACTGGATCAAGCCTGTCGGGCGCATCTGGAGCCAGTTGGCAACCCTAATTCTTGCTGCAGAGGTCTCTGATTTACTTATGGATTTCAGACCTGCTGATGCTACAGATTCACTTCCAGCCAAGGACTGTAAGCATGGATACCGAAGACCATTCTTTTCTGTTCTGCTTGGTGCTGACAACAGATTTTTCCCTAGTCTGAGAGCTCCTAAGGGCCTTGGAAGTCACAAGAATGTATTAGGACCATAGTCAGCTGTTTCTGCATCCCCTCTCTCACCATGGATTCGAATATGTGAGCAATCACCTGCAGAAAACTGCATCCTGATTTGCCAAGCCACCCAACAAGAGTCCTGAGTCTAACCAAGTCCAAGGCAGCGGCACAAACTAAGATAGCAACTCTGCAGAAATAATACAAATTTTGGCTTGAGCAAGGTTGATACTTTTTAGCTCTTTTTGCTTTGGCTTTTGTTTTCCTACCAGGGCGTTTGCCCGTGGTTCAGGACCCAGCTTAAGAGGTGAACCAATGAGGCACTGGCACAGGGCACACCAGCACAGAGGCGCAGGAAGCCTGCCTCACTGGCTCTCATCCAGCCTGCCTCACTGGCTCCCTTCCAGCCAGCCTCTGGAGCTGCGGCTGCATCATGTTTAACACAGCCGCAGGAGCATTTTCTTTCACTCCCGAGGTTGTGCTATACTCAAGCCACCGGCACCGCAGCATTTTTGTCATGCAAAACAAGGGAAAAGGCAGCAAATGAGAGAGAGAGAGAAAAAAAGATGAAACAGAATGATCAATGTTAGTGAGAGATGTAGGGAAGGGAAGAAAAGTACAAAGACAGGGAGTGTGAAGAAAAAGAAAATGTAAATGGGATCCTGGAAAAGGATTTAGAAGAAAAACAACAAGAGGACTTGGAAAAGAGAATAAAACCAACTCAACAGAAAAAATAAAATGACTGGGGGGCGGAGCCTGGTTTCTTGTCAAGATGGACGTGTAAGAGTTGTGCTCCGGTGGGCAATAGACAAGAATCCTGACTTCTGCAATCTTTAATCAAATAGTTCCTACCTACTTTGATATCATTCGATCCCGGGTATGTCGGGTCCCAAACAGACGCGGCTATCTCAAGGTGCTAGCACAAAGAGAACCAAGATTGGAAGCTCTCTCACCTCACAAGATGGCGGTCATCCGAGATTGTCCTGAGACTTCACAGGAGCTCCTAGCTGAGATTCGGGCAGTCAAAGACTTGGTCAAAGCTAATGGAGAATCGTTATGTGCAATGCAGGAAGATATCAATGCTTTGCAAACTTCTTTGGAGTCAATTATGGCTCGTTTGGGGAAGATGGAGAATGTAGTGGCTTCACACGAGGAGAGGCTCGAGGCCGTTGAGAAGCAGGCCAAACTGATACGTTCATTACAAAGAGAGGTGGAAGACGGTAATAATTGCTCTCGGAGGAATAACATACGAATACTAGGAGTTCCTGAGGAAGCAGAGGGCCCTGATATGGTGTCCTTGTTGCAGGCCATGATTCTAGGTGTGTTAAAGTTGCAGTTTGCTATGCCGTTAGAGATCGAGCGTGCCCATAGAGTGCCTACTCAGTCTGTGGTCACGGGCAAGCGTCCACGCCCAATCATCTTGAAAGTTTTACGTTTTCAGCAAGTATTGCAAAAAATGGGAGCAGCCAGAGCACTTTCAACTTTGGAATATCAGGGACATAAACTCCTGTTCTTCCTGGCCTTCGCGAAGGCGATGGTGGATCGGAGAAAGAGTTTTCTGGCGCTGCATCCACGCTTGTTACAACTGCAGACCCATTTTGGGCTGCTCTATCCTGCCTGCGTAAGAGTCACGCTGCATAACCAGACCAAGACTTTTGATGATCCCGGGGAGTTATATGCATTTCTGGAGGATAAGGAGTCGGCAGTGATGCGGTGAAAGTCATTTTGCAGCTTTTATTTGCTACAGTTCTTCGGCGTTTGCTATCATGGGCGTTTGACTGGTCTGAGGTCGTGTAAAGGTGACTTATCCATGCAGAAGTGACATTTAATCATGTAACATTGCTATATACTGGGACATCCATTCTGTCTTTTTTGAAGGAGCTCCAGGGTACTATCCTGGTTAAGATGTCTCTTGTGTTTTCTCTCTCTCTCTTCTTTTATGTTTTATGTTGTTTGTGATGTCTATGGTGGCTGAGAGTGTTTTGGGGATTGGAGGAGTAGAATGGCCCTTATTCACTTCCTCTTATTGAGGGAGATGGGCAAAGCGCGATATTCTGAGTGACATAGAAGTGCGGATGTACTAGGTTATTTTGCCCTCCGTGTCTGTCTTGTCCTGGTGGATTCACCCGCTAAGTCTTGTGTGTTATATAGCCCCCCTGGGTTTAGGTGGTTTTAGGGAGATGTTATTTTTTTATTAGAATTAGATGTTCTTATTGTGAGTGATCATATGATGGGGCTGGGGCTAAAATGTGTCTCTTTTGTTGGGTTTTCTTCTTTGGGCTATAAGCGCAGCTAACACTTTGAGGGCGCTTAAGATCTACAACTAAATGCTACAATTTGGTATGTTTCTGCAACATTTGACTGTCAATCTGAGCTATATTGTCAGTATGTTTTCCTTTAAGATTCGTTTAACTGAATGTTAAGGGCATTAACAATCCTATTAAGAGGAAAAAGATTTTTCTGTATGGTAGGAAAGAAAGTGCTGACATCTTACTGCTGCAGGAGACACACTTGAATGTACAGGAGTCGTTAAAACTAGATATAAATCCCTACTCTTTAGGGGCTTTTCAGCTGCCCATCATAAGAAAAATGGGGTAGCCAGCTTAGTGAGGAAAGTTCTATCCCTCGTGGTTCTTCATATATATTTCCTCCTAGTTTCCAAGGGACTTTGTTCTAGATTTAGTGAGTCTACTATTCATGCAGCTTACATTTCTGATCACTCCGTAATCTCATTTACCCTATTTGACTCAACGAGCTTTCAATAATATAACAGCGGGGTGGTCACCGGTCTGTCTTTCTTGGCGGGGTCGTCTTGAAGCTATGGAAATGACTATCACTCCTAAAGTGATTAATATAGTAGAAATGCTACCAGTCTTTCTTACAAGTGAAGTCTATCGTCAATTTCTATGGAAAATAAATTGCCTAGAATTACTCTCAGGAAACTCAAATCTAAAAAAGAGGAAGGGGGTGATTTTTCCTGATTTTCAGGCCTAGCACTGTGCTTTTTTACTAAAACAAGGTTCGCGATGGATGGAGGGCTTGAACTAGAAGAGAGATTAAGTACGCCTTTCCCCTAGAATCTTACGAGTGAGGGTTGAAGAGTAAGGATAGCTCAGTATATATGTCCTCTGGGGTGGCCTCTCAATACTATAAGCTGGGGGTTCAGAACAACAGTTCTCAGGCCATTGGTGCTCAGCTAGTATGGGAACATGACACTGGGGAAGCTCTTTCACCGGAAACTTGGGCAAAATTCTGGAGTAAGACAAACAGGGTTTCCTAGTCTGCCTCTGTCTCACAAGCTTTATACTTCTTTGTGCATAGAGCGCACTTTGCTCTGGTAGAGGTTGCTAAATGGGATAAGGCAGCTGGGAATGAGTGTTAGTCTCGTCGAGGAGATGTCGGCACTTTGAGACATATGGTGTATGATTGTCCTAACATTCAGTCGTATTGGGTTTCAATATGGAACTGTATTAAAGAGGTACTGGGATTCCAGGCCACTCTCTCCTGATCTGGGATACTTTTTAAATGAGCAATTGACATCTCGTTGTTACAGAGGGATTGTCAGTTTTAATTGACTTCATGTTAGGAGTGGCCCTACATCTCGTTATTTCTAACTGGAAACATATAGCAGAGCTTAGTTGATGCGAATGGTGGAACCGCTTATGCTTATGCTACAAATATGCGCAAATACCATGGTGTGGTAGTTCCCTTACACCCTCCTCTTTTCTTAAGTGGAAACTCCCACAGAATTACATTTCTAAAGCACGATATGAGATATAGTAAGGGGTATTAGACAAATCTTCTCATTTCTTATGTAGTGGAGTGGTTGCTCTTCTATAGCCCTTGTAGGCCTTGTAGGCTTGCAGATGTTTTGTGTTTCTTTTAGATGGCCCCTGATGATCGCATGATGATGGGAGGGACAGGGTGGGGTGGGCTGTGATTAGCCTTTTTCTTATCTCATGTTATAGAGATGAATTGTGTATTTTGATTTACTGCAATTTGGTTTTCTTTTTTGTTTGTATTTTGTTGTAAAATATAAATAAAGAAACTAAAAAAAAAAAATAAATAAAATGACCAGAGAAAGGCACATTTTGTTCATTTTTTCCACATCTTGGGTATTTTTTAAACCCAGGTTTAGGCATTCTGGTACCTTGGCTGTAAATGCTCTGTTTCTTAGTTGCTCCGATCTTCTTTTCTTTCTTCTTTTGTTTTTTGGAGAGCTAGCAGAGATCTCTCTTGCTGGCAAAGCGGAAGAAGTGAAACTGGGCTAGGTAGGGACAGGTCAGGAGGTAGGGCTACCTAGGCACATGCTCAGAAAGGCTTGCCTTCTGAGCTCTGGAGAGCACTTCTGTCTATGGCGCCATCAGATGGTGTCCCCTGGTGTGGCTGACGCATCCTGCTTGTCCATGGAGAAATGTATTTCTGTTTCTCTTTCTTCAGTGTTTCACAGCCCAGTGTCTGTTTTGGGGGGTTTCCTTTCCAATTTGTGTCTGCATATTTGTTACAAAATTTTGGTCTTTCTTATTCTTTACTAGGCGATGGTCTGTGGTTTCCATGTGCAGTTGAGATAAGAATATTTGCGGTGCTGATTTTCCATAGGTAGGTCTGGTGCACTATGAGTTCTTGGTGCTGGTGCTGAGTATCCATTTGCAGGGTTTTTGTGTTATGATGCACAGTGCCTAGCAGTGGAGGGAATTAGTGTTGTTGTCACTTTTGTGAAACTAAAATTTGAATAGAATTTTTTTGTATGTTGAGTTGTGCATCCATTGTTGGGAGAGTTCTGCATCCATTGTTGGGAGAGTTTTGGGAGAGTTCTGCATCCATTGTTGGGAGAGTTCTATTGATGAGTCTGGGAGTGTTCCATTTGAATGAATATTTATGCCCTATCAGACCAATAGCCAAAGGCAATTAGATGTTCACTGGCAAATGCATAATTAGCCTAACCATGTATTTTCAAAAAAATATTCAGATAATAGCGGGCTGTTTCAATTGTAGAATGGTCCAGTATTATCTGTATACTTATGGGGCATGTTAGGGGAGGAGCGAAGGCAAGCCAGAAAATTATCTAGATAGTGACAATATTCAGGCACTATTCAGGTGAGTTACACATTTAGTTTAGGCCTGCGGAATATCAGACCTTGCCTAAACAAATAATACGGGGGGAGGGGGATATTCAAAGGCATTTACATGGTTTACAGACCTGCAAACCATGTAAATGCCGGTTAGCAGGATATTCAGCGGCACTAAGGTGGTTAGTGCCGCTGAATATCCACGGGTGCTGCCGATACACGCTCCGATGCTACGTGGTTAGCATCAGGGCGTTCCGGGGCAGAGCGGAGACGGCACCTGTTGCTAACCAGGAAGCGGCTCAATATCGCCACTGCCCGATTAGCTTCCCTGCTATGCGGCACCCCAGATATTCAATGCTGGTGGCTGGATATGACCCTGGCATTGAATATCCGGGGTTAATATTCAGCAGTGACAGCTATGTGCTTTAGAAGCGCTGGCCACTGCTGCTGAATATCCCCCCCCTCCCCCCCCAGCGACCACTCTCTGTATAGTCAGTGCTGCTACCTGTGGACAGTGACACAAATACACAGATTAAGTTAAATGAGAGGGCGGCATTTAACAGGCCAGTGGGCTGAAAATTTATCCCTGTATGCGCAGCTTGCACTGCATGATCAGGGGTGGCAAAAAACGTTGGCTCGGGGTGCTACTAAACCCCTTGAGCAGGGCCCTGCCATGGCTTCTCTTGCCACCTACCAGGCTCTTTTACTTGCTTTATCACAGGAACACAGCGAGACCTCTGCAGGCACCTCAGATGTTCTGGGTTCCTTCCTTTCACCCACTCAGCTTGCCAGGCTCTATCTTACTTACTTATTTATTTATTCATTTAACTGTTTTTCTATACCGCTTAATCAGGAAATCAAAGCGGTTTACATGAAACAGGGATCAGTGCTTAACCAAACCTAATATAATTATAACAATTTAAATTTTTAACCTATATACAGCTGTGTAGGAGGTAACTTGTTAACTGCAGGGGTAATATCTTTATTCCTTAAAGTGTTCTTTGAATAGATGAGTTTTTAGTTTCTTTCTGAAATCTGAGAGATCTGGGATTATTCTTAGTTCTGTAGGGGGATAGCCAGACGTCTGGTAGGTATAATGAGAATGCTCTTTTCCGTGTGTCCTGGTTGCATTTCGTTAACTTGGCTGGTAGAGCTAACTTATTTTGCTGGCATTTCCGTGTTCCTCTGTCCTTTACAGCTGTGTGTACTGTAGATTTCGGACAGGGTGCTGAGATGTTATGGATTATTTTGAAAATTATTATTGTCATCTTGTATCTGATCCGGCTAGCCAGTGAGAGTCAATGTAGCTTTTTAAGTATAGACGTGATGTGGTTGGATCTTTTTGATCCCATTATGATTCTGGCTGCTGTGTGTTGTGCTAGTTGGAGATGATGTAGTGATTGTTTGGGGAGACCTTGAAGGGCATTGTTACAAAAGTCCAGATGAGGAAATATCATTGCTTGGTACACAGTTCTGAAGTTATCTTCACTGATGAGAGGTCGAAGGTTCTTTAGGACTCTTATTTTATGATAAATTGCTTTTGTGATGTTGCTGATGTGTGATGTGAAGTTTAGGTGTCGGACTAATGTTATGCCCAAATATCGTACCTCTTTTTTGATCTCAGTGCTTGCCTTCTCGATTGTAATTATCTTTGGTGAGGAGAATATTTTGTTCCTGGAGACATATAGCCCTTCGGTCTTATTTATGTTGATTTTAAGCATGTGGTTTGTTTACCATTGAACCAAGTCTGTGAAGCAGTTTGATATGTGACTCAAGTCTAGGTTGACTATGTTGAGTGGAGTATACAGCATGATGACATCAGCATATATATGTTAGTTTATTTTGTGTTTATGGAAAATACTGCATATGGGTTGACTGTATCTGTTGAATAGTAGTGCTGATAGTGACGAACCTTGTGGCACTCCATGACTTTGTAAGTATGCTGTTGATTTTTTTGTATCCATTCTTACTTGTTGGTAACGGTCAGAGAGATGGGAATGAATCTATTTGAATGGTGTTCCTCCCACTTGAATAGAAGTGAGTCTGTTTAAGAGAAGGTTGTGAGAGATGGAGTCAAAGGCTGCGGAGATATCGATAAAAATAAGAATGAAGCCCTGGTTAAGGTTGGGTATTCCTTTTATTAATGTGTCTAAGAGAGATGTTATAAGCATTTTGATTCGTGCTTTTTGAAGCCATGTTGCTGAATGTTTATGTTTATGTTTATTTACTTTATATGCCGCTAAACAATAACATCAAAGCGGTTTACATAAAATAAAAATGAAGAAAGCCAATGGTAGAAAGTGGAAAGGAAGCTACAATAATGGATAGAAAAGCAAAACAGTGAATTCATACAAGACAAGAGAGGAAAGGAAAAAGAGGGGGAACAGGAAGAGCAAGATTACACAGAGGGGGTGGGGAGGTCGAAAGCGATGGCAAAGAGGTGGGTTTTCAGACTGCTCTTAAAGGTGGTGTGCTGTTGTTCAAGCCAGATAGAGGAGGGTAAGGAATTCCAAAGGGCAGGACTGATGAAAAAGAAGGCAGAAGAACGAGTGGACTGGAGATGGGCACGTGAAAGGGAGGGAAGATGTAAGCGATTAAGATGCAATGATCATAAGGTGCGTATAGAGGTGTGAAAGTGAATAAGGTCAGCAAGATATTGAGGAGAGTGAGTGTAAAGAACCCGGTGGACGAGTGAAAGGACTTTAAAGTGAATGTGGAATTTAATAGGGAGCCAGTGAAGGCGAATAAGAAGAGGGGTAACGTGATCACGAGGAGAAGAGTGGGAAATAAGCCAAGCAGCGGTATTCTGGATACGTTGTAAGCAATGAAGTTGTGAAGAGGAAAGCCCAACCAGAACAGAGTTACAGAAATCGCTGCGGGACATGACTTAGTAGAGCATGTTTGTCCAGGTGATCCTGTAGTTGTTGTTGTGCAACCTTCTCGATGATTTTTGCTATAAAGGGTGAACTGCTTATTGGTCTATAGGATGCTGGGTCTGTAGCATTGTTTTTCAGGATTGGGCATATGGATGCTGTTTTTAGCATCCTTGTTCTAGAGTTTTGCATCACTTCAGCCAAGAAACTGGGCAGGGGTCAAGTGGGGATGTAGTGGTGTTTAGGCCATTCATTATTTGCTCTATGTTTTTAATTGAAATCTGTTCAACTTTGTTCCAGTGAGTTTCTTGTGTGATGGCTATGACCTCCAAAGATGTTGTAGGTGCTTCATTGTTGAACTTGCTTTGGAAGAATTCTGCAAGTGTTTGAGGGCAGGGTGTGATGTCAGTGTCAACTTTGCTGTAATCCTTTGTGAGTGAGCGAATGATATCAAATAATTCCCTGGGACGGTTCAAAGAGATTCAGATGATCTTGGTGTAATATTGTTTCTTATGCTCATTGATTTGGTTGCAATATTCTTTTAGTTAGTTTGTATATAGAAGTTGGTTTTCTAGTGATTTTGTTTGCCTCCATTTTCTTTCAGTTTGTCTTAGTTGCCATTTTATGATTCTCAGTTCTCTTGTGTACCAAGGTTCATTTTGTTTGTTTTGCTGTATCTGTTTGTAGATTCTAGAATTAGTAGAGAAGGCTCTGGACATGACTTTGTTCCAGGTGTTTACTAAAGCATTGAGATTTGTTGTGTCTTGGTGAAGTTGTGGCAAGATCTCATTTAGGAAGGCTTGTTCATTGAAGCTCTTGAATCTTTGCGTAGAGGGGTTGTTGATTTGTTTGGGTTTTGTTATAGAGTGGAATGGTATATTGAACATCAGTATGCTGTGATCTGACCAGCGGACCGGCTGGATTTGTGGAGGTTTTGTTGGACCTTGGAGAACTAAGTCCTGGGACTGGGGTGTCTGATCCCACAGCTACTCCTTGTGGCCTTGGGCAAGCCACTTAACCCTCCATTGCCTCAGGTACGCTTAGATTGTGAGCCCTTCAGGGACAAGGGAATAAAAAGTGCCTGTTAGCATAAGTTGTAAACCACTCTGATGCACAGCATAAAAAGGGCGGTATATCAAGTGCCTTAACCATAACCATAACCATATGAAGATTAGATCTAGTTTACCTCCTTGTCTGTGAGTTGGCTTGTTGACTGTTTGCTGGTATTCTAGCGCAACCATGGCTTCTGAGAAGGCTGATCCCTGCTTTGCTATGAGGGTTCAAAGATTGTGCAGATGAGAGTTCTTGAATATAGTCTCCAGAATTGTTGAAAGGTCATCTGGGCTGCTTGTTGGTGTTCTGCATCCAGTTTATTTGTCTCCTGGGATTTTTGATTGTCTTGGTATCTGACTTTGGATTCCAACAGCATTCCTTCCTCCAGACAAAGCTAAAGATATTGGCTTCCATTTCCTTCTATGGATGGGGGAGGCGGGCGTCTACCCAGGTAGCTCCATTCCTGTACTTTCCTAAGTGCAGAGCAAGCATGTGACCTTTGATTGTAGTTACAGTAGTGATCTATTGCTGCTTACATAAGAATTACTGGTATGGCTAGCAAATTATTATCTCTGTAGGTGTGTAGCCATATGATTTTCTAATTTTGGTACCCTAATAAAAGCCTAACATATACTGTGTATATATATATATATAAACACAGAACTGGTCTTTGTGTCACTCATTGCCAGAGAGTCATGCAAAAGAACTGCGAGGACAAACAGAGCTACTTACTGAGCATACCATATCTTATCTTCTGTCTGCTAATACTCTTACAACACCAAACACTTTTGTAAGTCAAACCTCAGCAACAAAGAGACAGTCAATTCAGCTTCTGCAAGGCAGCCTCAACGTCAAGAAGCTCGCTCAAAAATCTTTTGAAAATACTCTCTAGCATTCCTGAGAAATCACTGCTCTAGTACAGACGTAGCTGATGCTCCCTCAAAGGAAGAGCAGGAAAAAGTCAGCTTTAACTGCTTTTAGTCTCTCAATGCAATTTCACCTTTGTCAGACTACAAAAACATCAGCAGAGCAGGAACCTCTCATTAGGAATTACTCCCCTCAGGAAGAATAAAGTCACTTACAATAGCAATTGTTACTCTCATGGTTCACAGGACAAGTTTTTTTAAAACCACCATTATCGCATTCAAAGATTCATCACACAATCTTATGCAATCTCCTTTTATCAGAAAGTCATATCCCCATAGAACCATATTCATCCTTTAAAAGAAAGGAACATATTTTTCCCCTTTTTTCATTTCAACAGAGGACACATTAATACTTCAATGGCAACTCTTAAGATTTAAAGATCAGCCTCAGTTCTACTCAATCCTTCAATATGAGAAAAATGTTTTTTTAAGCCAAGCTCCTGGACTCGTGCTTTAAAGACTCTAGGAAAAGGCATTTAGCAGGAAGCTCACCTCCCCACACAGACTTTTCTTCATTAAAAAAACCTCACTTAGCAGCCATGAACTTTCAAAAGCTCTCTCAAACACTCCTTTCCCTTACAGAAGTAATACAATTCTGTCATAAATACTTCACTTTTAACCAGGCCTTTTGGGTTTTTTTGAAGGGATACATTGTGGTATTGAGTACCGGCACATTTTTTATTCCCTGCTAAAAATTGATCCATCCTCTTTATGTATTAATGAAAAAGCCCTTCATGTGAATGTGTCTGTTTCTATGTTCAGTATTAGTACTAGAGATGTTAGAATCCATTCAAAGGTGAGGATCTTAGACTTTAGGAAAACTAACTTTGCCAGGATGGGCCAATACCTCAGGGAGTCGTTAGTGGGATGGGAACAGCTGGGGGGTGTAGAAAAACAGTGGGCAAAACTGAAAGGGGATATTTTAAGGGCAACCAACCTTTTTGTTAAAAAGGTAAATAAAGGTAAAAGGAGACCGCTATGGTTTTTGAAAGAAGTAGCTGAAAAAGTGAAGAAAAAGAGGGAGGCCTTCATGAAATACAAGAGATCACAGAGAGAGGAAGACAGGCATCTGTATTTGGAAAAAATTAGAGAAGCTAGCAAAGTCGTCAGGAAGGCAAAGATACAAAAGGAGGAGGAAATACCCAAAGCAATAAAGTGGGGGAATAAGACATTTTTCAGATATATTAGTGAGAAGAGGAAGGGCAAAAGTGGTATTGTCAGACTCAAGGGTGCAGGGGAGGAATATGTAGAAGCTGATAAGGATAAAGCAGAATTGCTTAACAAATGGGCAGGTCTTGTCAGACAAATCTGATTGATTTCTTTGACTGGGTGATCAGGGAGTTGGACCGAGGGAGAGCCCTAGATGTGGTGTATTTAGATTTCAGTAAAGCCTTTGACACTGTTCCTCACAGGTGACTTATAAACAAACTGAGCACCCTAGGGATGGACCCTAAAGTTACTGCTTGGGTTAGAAATTCGTTGGGTGGGAGGTGACAAAAAGTACAAGTAAATGGAGCTCACTCTGAGGAGAAGGATGTTACCAGTGGTGTGCCCCAGGGATCTGTCCTTGGTCCGATTCTTTTTAACATCTTTGTTAGTGATATAGCGGAAGGGCTGTCGGTAAGGTTTGCCTCTTTGCAGATGATACCAAAATCTGCAATAGAGTAGACACCCAGGAAGGTGTAGATAACATGAAGAGGGATCTAGCTAAGCTTGAAGAATGGTCTAGAATTTGGCAGCTGGGATTTAATGTTAAAAAATGTAAGGTCATGCATTTGGGCTGCAGCAATCCAAGGGAGCAATATAGTAAAGGGGGTGAAGTACTTTTGTCCACTAAAGAAGAGCGGGACCTAGGTGTGGTTGTGTCTGACGATCTTAAAGTAGCTAAACAGGTAGAAAAGGCAACGGCAAAAGCTAGGAGGATGCTTGGGTGCATACGGAGAGGAATGGCTAGCAGAAAAAAGGATGTGATGATGCCTCTGTATAAGTCTTTGGTGCGACCTCATTTGGAGTATAGTGTGCAATTCTGGAGACCGCACCTTCAAAAGGATGTGAAAAGGATGGAGTCGGTGCAGAGGGTGGCTACTAAAATGATTAGTGGTCTTCGTTATAAAGCATATGAGGACAGACTGAAGGATCTTAATATGTACACCTTAGAGGGAAGGCGGGATAGAGGTGATATGATTGAGATGTTTAAATACCTCCATGGCATAAATGTTCAGGGACAGAGTCTCTTTCAATTGAAAGCAAGTTCTGCTATAAAGGGACATGGGATGAGGGTGAAGGGAGATAGATTCAGGAGTGATATGCAGAAATATTTCTTTACGGAAAGAGTAGTGGATCCGTGGAATAGTCTCCCAGTGGAGGTGGTAGAGATGAGGACAGTAACTGAATTCAAAAAAGCATGGGACAAACACAGAGGATCTCTAAAGGTAAAAAGGGGACTGTTGTAGTTGTTGATATGGAAGGACAGACTAGATAGGCCATGTGGTCTTTTTCTGTCATCATATTTCTATGTTTCTATGTCTGTTGTGTGCCGTCGAATCAACGCTGACTCCTGGCAAACCAGCCCCTGGGTTTTCGTGGCAAGGTACGACCTGAAGTAGATTTTCTTGCCTTTCTTCCATGCAGTACCAGCACCTTTAATGCTAGGAAAACAACCACTGCTTTTAACACTCTTTTCTCTCACACACCAACATACAGCCTGTCTCCGCTGTCTCTGTTACAGAACTTCAGAGTTAAATATGTTCTTCCATAAGAGATAGTCCCACAAACACACTGAAACTAGTCCTGTCAGATTGTGAAATAAATATTCTGACTTTGTCAACCCTGTGGACATCTTGTTTGAGGGCCTTTAAATAAAGGACCCCTTTGGTTTATTTAGATAATATTAAATGTGTCAGCAAGCTCAATCCCCTCTCGGGTTTTCCAGGCTTCCCCAAAGCTGCTAATCTGAGTTCTGCCCTCCCTCTGCAGGCTGTATCACTGCGTTCCTCTTGCTCCTTCTGAACATGCTTGAAACCAGTATGTATGCGCAGATGGCCCCTAATTCCGGGTTTTCAGCCTATTTTTATTTTAATTTGATTCCTAAACATCTTCCAGTCAGATCCTCCTGCCTGCTCACAGAGCTCAAATCCAGGCCTACCCAAACCTTCTCAAACAGCCTCCCCCATTCCTGCCTAGCCCTAGAGCCCAATTTGCGCTAGCTGCCCAACTGTCATGGCCTGGTCCTGAAGTCCCTGGTGCTAGCCATGCCTCTTTAAGAAAAATAACACAGTCTCAACAATACCACAGCAGCCTCCAAAATGCCAGCAGCCAAAATGCAGCAAAGAATCTATGGCACAAGCAGCAAAAAGCAGTCCTCAAGGAAAGCTCACAATCCAATCATCTCTGCCCCCATGGCCCACAGCCTGCTTGCTGTCCAAAGCCTTGCCTTCTCCTAAAAAAACCACGGTTGCAGCCAGCGACCACTGCAGCCACACTCCTGCAGAATGGCGTACCAAGGGCAGGGCGGTGGTTGTGCCGGCCAGGAGGGGTGCACCCCTGCCGGGCCCGACACAGAGGCAGCACGGCAAACTTAAAACCACAGGTGGCTTGCCGTGCTGCCTCAGCTCCTGGCCCGACAGCTCTTCTCTTGGCAATCTACTTCTGGCCCCACCTTGCCATTTGTCAATCAAGCCAGGACACATGAGAGGTTAAGGAATGAACTGAAACCTAAGGATGAGAGAGTGATAGGTGTGGCCCAGGATAGTGTTTTATGGCTGAGATGGTTCACAATGAGCCTAGAGAAAACCGGTAAAACAGACACAAACAGATTCTGTAAGAAAGAGCTGGAAATGGTTACTCATCTTGTAGCGGTTGCTAAGTTATGATGGCAGAAAATTTGTAGAAAGAAAGGCACAAAGTGGAACTTCTTATCCATTGCAAACTTTGGGGGTCATTTTAGAAGCTTTATTCACAATTTTGACATCCAGAAATGTGCATTCAGACATCCAAATTGCTGAGGCTACCCGGGGGCCATTTTAAAAGCCGGGCTGAGAGACATGCCTGGCATGCTTGTCTAGATTTAGTGGTGATGTAGTGGAGGCGTGTCCAGGGCAGTTTCCCATGGTGAGGGAGGAGTAGCCTAGTGGTTGGGGCAAGGTACTTCAGGCTTGAAGTTCGGGGGTTCAAATCCCACTAGAGGACAGCAACCTTGGGCCGTAAGGACTGGGGTTTCTAGTCCCACAGATGCTCCTTGTGGTCTTGGGCAAGCCACTTAACCCTCCATAGCCCATGTTCCCTGTAAGTATTAGTGTATGTGTCTCATATCCCCGCGTGTTAAATGTATCCCCCAATTGTGTTGTGACCGCTTTGATTGAAGGATAAGGCGGTATACAAAAACTGTCTAAATAAATAAAATGCTTAAACCTGCACACCCAAATTCCGAACTGCCCTGCACGTCTCCACTCCTGTGCATATCTATACCTGTTCCAGGGCACGACTAAGCATTGGAAAAGTGCTATTTCTGCCAGCAATACATGCAGCGGGGATGGAGAAGATGGTATGCTATTTGCCCCATTACAACTCACAGTCAAAACTAGGATTGCTAGGTAAAAAGATATCATGTTTGCAATTGTCACCATCTGCCCTTGCAAAATGGGGACATTCATGTTTCTGAAATCGTGCCTGAACTTGTGTATGACAATCCTTTTCTGGCATGTTTTCACCTGGGCATCATTTCTAAAATGTGCCTTCACATAAGCACTGTACCAGAAACAATGGGATCACAACCCTAAGAGAATTACGGAGAATGAAGAAGTTCTGATAACTTGGGACATTCCCGTTCGGATGGATAAGAAGCTGGATATGAAGAAACCCACATAGGGGCGTATTCTGAGCCGCAAATAGTGGCGTTCAACGTGCAGGCTGGGCATCCAGCCCACGCTCAGCTCCCCAGCCATATTCTGCCACCAATGCTCCCCACCTGTATACAGCATTTGTGCGGGAATGCTGTACATGGGCGGGAGGGGGCAGAGCAGGGACAGAGCTGGGGAGTGGCCAGGCATCAGAATGTACAGAGGCTATTCAGAAAAGGCCACTGTATGTATCCCGGCACTGACATGGAAGGCCAGCCTATTCAGAGGGTGGAATAAGTGCAGGCTGCATGCCCCTCACACACCATGGCAATGGCCCTGGATGGAGCCTGCAGGCATGGCATGCCCTTGTGAGCCCTCACTGACGGGCAGACAGTGTTCTATTCCATGCTGCCGGCAGGCCGTGCTGTGCCATGGCAAAGGGACACCACTGCACCGGCACACCAGCCAGTGTGTTGTGTGCTGGGGATGGGCAGGGTTGAAGACTTCTCCAATATCGGTATACAGTACACGCTGGGCAATCTGCCTGATTCCACAATCGCAGGGGCGTCTAGAACCCGCTGTTGCAAAATTGGGTCCAACTTGGCCCAGTCCGAGTTTTCGGCATGCAGACGGCCCAGGTGTGCACCTTTCAGAATCGGCCTCATAGTGGTAAAGGAGAAAAACACCAGAATTATTCTGTGAATTGTATGGAGAGGAGAAGATCCTCACGTACCAAGAAATACAGTTAGAGACTAAGAAAATGTGCAAAAAGATACAGAAATATTTCCCATTGTATTGCCAGCCACGGGCCTGATTAAGAGGAATTTCTAATCACACCATGACAAGTTACCTATACAAGTTACCTCTTGGAACCTCAGAAGAAGGCTCTCTTTGGCACAAAGCAAGTACTACGGTAAGCGTTAGCAGTTAATTTAAGAGATGCGAGATCATACTTCACATACTCTGGCTTAGGAGTGAGCAAAACTAACCCATCTGGAGAAATTGCCCCTAAGAAAAAAACAATTAGACCCAAAGGATAAGGGAGAAGCTACACAAGACTGTACACAATGCTCTTTCAATCCACCATCACCTCACACTCGTAGTCTCTGGTTTATAAAGGGCAGGAAGAATCATTACAGCCACCCCAGAAAGAGATGCTACAGCAAAATGGTGTAAACCTCTTTACTCTAACAATGGCATGGCCCAGGTGGAAGGATATATTTGACTACACAGAGCCCTGAATGGATCCTTACACATATACAGCAGGGCAGGGCAGTTGCCAGAATTTGGGTGATTGTAAAACAGCCAGTAAAGCCAATAGGATGTAACAGCATGGCTGGCTAGGATTCCCCACACCCCGCCAACCAGAGAATCGAGTCGGCCAGGCAAAACAGCAGGAACCTGTCCTTCAGCTCCCCATCGCTCTTCTTCCTCTTCCTTAATGGCTAGCACTGCTCTTCCTTTTTTTCCCTCAAAAATAGTCCTATTATTTGAGGAAGAGCGTCAAGTAAGTCAGAGTCAGCAGGCAGGCACAGGACTGATTTGCTTAGGGTGCCCAGAGGCAACCCTAAAGCAAGAGATTTTCCTATCTAAGCTCCTGCTCCTCCATCTTTAAGAGTCTAGGGAAATTGGATTCCCACATCCTCCCTCCTGTCAGGGACCGAGAACCTGGGTATCCCGGGTTTACATCCTGCTCCTGCCACTGATACTCCTTGTAACCTAGGGCCAGTCACTTTTTGCCTCTGGTGCCCTTTGCGACATTCAGCTCTTCATGTCATGTTCCTGTGGTCCCTCAGAGCACTGCAGATATGTATTAGAGCTGAAAAACAGAGAATTGTTTTTTTGTTGTTTGGAGAACTGAGTCCCTAAGGTGCCAAAGTTAGATTGCAGACTGGTGAATACTCCTACTGAGCTGGACCTGGGGTCTTAGGGCTTCTGCGCGTATGGTTCTCGTGTACAGCCTTGGTTGTCGCTGTAAATGATGTGGTAGCCCATCATATTGTCATAGTGTATTTCTTTTTTTTTAGATGACATCCAAAATCCTACAACACTGCCACCTGGGAGATATTTCAGCTGATACTTCCAAAGTTCATAGCCACAGAGATATGTTTCTATCAGAGCATCTGGAAAGTGCATGAGCAAATGGTTAGTGCTTACCTTACCAGGGCCTCCCAGATACTTTCCCTGACCCTCCTGGCTGCAGCATGATTTGGCCAATGGCCAACTCTCCTGTACAAAGTGGCCTCATTACAGAGGGCCAGGAGTTTCTCCTCCTCCTGGCAGAATCTTGATGATTTCTAAAAAGGTGCACAAGAGGCTGTTGTTGCCATAGGGATCGGAAACCCATCATAGCTCCACACGCTAATCCATGCTATGCAAGGAGAATACAGCAGTCAGGGATGTGCAAGTAAAGCAAACTGACACCGACACGTGTAGATCTCCACTTGTACAAGTGATGCAAAATAAAATCACTGCCACATGCAGATGACAGCCTGGTGAGAGCCGCACCTGGACGTCAAAGCAGTAGCAAACCGCCACCTACACATAGAGGTTAAGCTCCACCACAGTCTGCTTAGTTTTTCTGCTATTTCCAGCATCTACATCTGTAAGTAGTGGTACTATTTGTACCACTTACACATACATTTAGCTCGGCACCTTTTTACCCCTGTGTGTCAATTTCTAGGGGCAGAGATGCATTTATTTTGCAAAAGACTGCATGCTCAGCATGCCTTTTATAAAATACTACCTCAAGGCAGATGTCCCAACTTAAATCTCCTGATCTAGAGCCCTATCTAAAATGGGTTGTGTGTTACTTTTGTCTGGGAATTTTGTATTTTCCCTTGTGCCTTTCTTTCCAAAGGTACATATTTTTAGAAGAGAGTGTTTTGAGGATGTTTGAGGAAAGGTCCTGAGCATAGGCACAAAAAAGCACTGAGAACAACTATTATGAACAGGTTTTGAGACTGTGTTGGTTTGTATCTATTGCTGAGTGTCTTCCCAAGAAATAAGTGCCTGGAAGCCCACCCTGTGCCCCATGGAAAGAGCAGAAGGACCAGTATATTGAGCATACAGGAGATGGTCTGAACAGCTACAGGAAAACTGAGATTAACTACCTGCTGATAATTACTTTCTACTTTTTTGTTTCATCTACCAGTATTTTGACTTGATTCTTCCTTTGTGCACTTTTAATTTTGGGGATTTCACCAAATAAAGGTAATAAGAAAACACACAACTCTGGACTGAGTTTTCAGAGTGAAGTGAAGGGTAGAGTTTTTTTGTGTGTCAGGTAGAGAAGGCTGCCACCCACCCGCTCCCTAACCTTGAGGGTTTAAGGAGGGGTTGGCCTTTGATTGAGGTTGTAGTTGTGAAAGGTCAAGTGATAAGGCAGGCAAAAGAATATTTTTTTACATAAGGATTTATTTCTCCCGCTCCGCGGTGGAATAGAACAGACGTGAAGGAATATTTTAGCCAAAGTAAGAATAAAGCAAAAACAGGCTCTTCAATGCTGTGCTCAAATGTCCTTTAACGCTAGGGTTCACATTTAGTCATGTGACCTCTGCTTTTAAATCAAACACTGGCAAAACAAGAATGTTCCTGAGTTGTGAACAAGATATGCTTTAGCTTATTTTTACTTGTTCATAAGCTCTTCAGCAAGGTACTCATACAGGATACGTTTAGTATATTATAGCATATGACCATTCAAGCTTTGCTTCACTTATCTCTGTCAATAAGACAGGTTGAACAGTCCATTGGCTGGTCTACTTCTATCATTGGCAAAGGACAAGCCAAGGGCATTTCTGCTTCAGGACTATTTTCTGGTTGTGCTAGCTTCTGGTCAGAAATTGCTCGTTTGTCTAAGAATTCCTTACATTCTCTAAGGAGTAATTCAGCCTGTCTTCTAACTGGGCTAAGCTGAGGATCTGCTCCTTCCTTAGGTAAGCATTTGTTTGCAGTCCTTATTTCAGGATAGCTAGTAATGCCGTCTCTGGTAAAACAATCAGTCAATGTGCTGGAGTTACCCCTCCCCCACTTGTCTCTGAAAGTAAGTGTCGGGTTACCAACTTCAGTTGTATGAGGAGTGCTTCTAAAGAGTGCTTCAAACGCAGGACCGTCTAACTTCTCCTGGCTTATTTCTCTGCCATCCAGGTCAGCTGTTTTCTTTCTATTAGCTTGCTTGCTAAAGCTTTCAGCTGTCTGGTGAGAATAGCTGGGACTGTTTAAACGATTTCCAGGCTGCAGCCAACTGCCTTCATATTGACTGAGTCTGTCCTGAGTTTAAAAATCAGCATTCACTCTTTCTGGCTTCTCATTATAAAAGTTGTCATCTGTATCAAACACACCATGTACCTTGTATTGAGGCTTGTCTGAGAATTCCTTGCCACTCTGCCTTCCTTTCCACGGGTCAGCTCTCCCCTCCAGAAGCCTGGGCTTTATCCCTGGGTCTCTCAGTGCTTCAGACCTCTCCTGTTCACAGACGATTCTATCAGCCTCTGAGTATCCCTGGTACCTGCTTCTTGGGTCTGAATCCCTTCTCCTTGGATTACAGCTGGGCAGTGTTTCTCTTTCCAAGTCAAGGATTTCTGAGTCAAAGGCTACTTCCTGCCTTCCTCTCTGCTTCTTTCTTTCTCCTTCCGGCTTCGCTTGCCCTTGCTTTGGTCTCTCTTGCTTTGCTCCCCCTTGCTTCCCATCTTGTCTGCTTAACAAGCTGCCTCTGCTTTGGACAGCCCGCCTCCTGCTAGGGCGTGCCCAATCAGTAACTCTGCTTCTCCCCTCCCCCGAGGTGAGCTGTGTTAGCTGATTAGCCATGTGTTTCTTGTTCTGAGCAGAGAAAATCCTGCATTCACCTGCAGTACCAATACTTTCCACAGGGTCACCATCTGTTTCCATGGCTTCTGGGGATGCTACCACGTCACAGATTCCCCCCCCCCCCTTAAGATATCACGGGCTGATTTAGGATCATCCGCACAGCACGTGATACATTCTATGGGCTCTGGGCTAGTGGGCTGTAATGAATGCAGTTGTCTTGGAGAGGCTATTGTGGCTACTTGGGCTAAAGGTACCCTATCATGCCATGGCTTTAACAGGTTGATGTGGTAGACTTGCCTGCGACCTTTTTTATTCTCAACTAAATATGAGACGGGTCCTACAGGATGTACGATCCGACATGGGCCTTTCCAATGGCTCTCAAATTTCGGTTCAGTCCCTGCCACCATTACTATAACCTTTTCTCCTGTCATAAGTTGACGCTGTTTGGTGTTCCTATCATAATACGACTTTTGTTTGACCTGACTACGCTGCAAATTCTCTACCGCAACCTGTGAGGTTCGGTGTAGCCGCTTCTTTAAGTCTCTTAGGAACTCCGGGACCTCTACCTCCCTGGCGTCCGGTTCCACCCACTGTTCCTTCAAAATTTCAAGAATCCCACGGGGAGACCGACCATACAGTAACTCGTACGGTGCTGTTCCTAACGAGGCTTGTTTCCTTTCCCTACATGCGTAGAGAACAAAAGGGAGCATCGTATCCCAATTGTCTATCTCACCCTCCAAACTTCTACGTAGCATTCTCTTAAGTGTCTGGTTTTGTCTTTCGACTAGACCATTCGTTTGAGGATGGTATGCCGCTGTCTTAATGTGGTGGATACCAAAGGCATCCCACACTTGCGTGAGGTACTTCGAGAGGAAGTTACTCCCCCTATCGGTGAGAACTTCCCTAGGGAAACCTACTTCGCAAAATAACTTGATAAGTTCGTTTGCTATTATTTTTGCCGAAATAGTGCGCAGTGGCATGGCCCACAGGAATCGTGTAGCAGGTCTACTACCACTAGGATGTATCGGAATCCTCGAGGCGTTTTAATCAGTGGTCCGACTATATCTACACCTATTCTATGAATTGGGTCTTTGATCACAGGAGACGGTATCATAGGGACATCCCTGGGATGGGTCGCCGAGACACGTTGGCAAGTGGGGCAAGCCTCACAGAACCGGGTCGTTTCTTTAAAAATACCCGGCCAGTAGAATCGTGCTAGAATCTGGTCGAGGGTCCCCTGACTGCCTTTATGTCCCCCTACTGGATGGTCATGAGCCAACCGTAGCACAATGTTTTTAAAGGTAGTCGGTACTACCAACTGTTTCCTGCTGTCTCCAGTGAAGGGATTTCTACTCTCTCTGTAGAGTATACCTGACGTGAGGAGAAATCGAGGCAATGTATCCCTAGGGTCCTGAGCCCACTTGAATGCATGTTTGAGAGCGGGGTCAGCCTGCTGCTCCTTTGGGAACGTGGGAAACTTACTCATCAGCTCCTCAGGTACCCATGGCAGCTCTTGCCCTGCCTGCACTTCGGACTTATTTCTAGAGCGCGACTGTTTCTCCTTACGCTTCTCTGCCTTTCCCTTCTTTACTTTGGGATCTGGAGTGGTCACTAATGCGTCATCAGAGGGAAGGACTTCCCCAAAATCCTCTGAGGTATTTTCTTGACTTTCTAGGGCCGAGGTCTGGGCTCTCGTGGAGACCATTGCACCTTTCTCTTGCAACTCTCGTTTCATCTCCCTATAGAATTGAGGCCAGTCTCTGCCTAGAATTACCGCATGTGGAAGGTGTGGGACAACTGCTAGTGGGATAGTTCTTTGGGCACCTAACCCTGCTATGTGTAGGTCATAGACGGGGTAGGAAGATGTTCCTCTGTGAACACATCTTATCTTCACTGAATCTACAGGCTGAATTACTTCTGGGGCCTGCCTGGCTTCTATCGCTTTCCAGAACTCCTCAGAGATCATACTTAACTCGGCTCCTGAGTCTAACAAAGCTTGAGTGGTAATCCCCTGTACTGATACAGCCAGAAGAAACCCTGGTCTATCTTCCATGTAACTATCCGCAATTAAAGCAGTTTTTACAAAACAATGTTTTTGTACATGTCCTACCTGCCCACATTTGTAGCATCTTGGCTTACATGCAGAACTTTTCCAAAGAGGCATGCACATTTTTATGGGATCCTCCTGCACCCTCTTTCTCCTTTCTGATCCGCTCGTGCTTAACTCATAGGAAGGGGTGCCACCTCTCTGGGCAGTTAACTCTGCCTCTATATATCTCTCAGAGAGAGCAACCGCTTCCTGGGGAGTTTTGCAATTTTGCAGGATCAGGAAGGTGCGGATTCCTTGTGGTAGAGCGTCCATATACTGCTCTAATACTAATTCGTCCAGAATGGATTCCACAGACCTCCTTTCTGGAGTTAGCCGTTTGTTAATCAAACTACGAATTCGATGGCACAAGGACTTAGGGGTTTCACTCGGCCTCAGTCTCACGCTCCTCAAGCGAGTGCGGTAGACTAGCGGAGTGAGTCCTAGTCTCTCCCTTATTGCCTTTTTGAAATCATCGTAGCTTCCGGCCAACTCAGCGGACATGGCGCGGTAAGCGGCCATCGCTTCCCCAGTAAGGGAGGCGGCTAACCTTAAGGCCCAGTGTTCCTTAGGCCATAAGCTAAGGCGAGCTACCCTTTCGAAGCTCTCAAGATAATCATCTATATCATCTTGACTGGTGAGTTGTCCAAAATTAAACAGAGTTCCTGTTTGTAAATTGGCAGGCTGTACTGTGTTAGTCAAAATGGAACCTGTATCAGGCGCTGGTACAGTGGCTTGCTTCCTCTCTTTTAACCACTCTTCCAACAGAGTTAGTAGAGGTTGCTGCTGTTCCTTTAGACTCGCACTGGCTCTCTGCTGCGCTTCCAACGCAAGGTCGGCCTGGCGCTCCAGCTGCGTCGCCATCCAGTTGAATATCTCCTTGGGATCCATCGCCATCTTGGGATTCCTGTAATAAAACAGAACACGGACCCAAGTGTGGTATCACAACACTCTGGATTATCTGTGTTTCCTCTATATATATATTTTTTTCCTTCCCCCAGTTACCACTAGGAGACACCCTCGCCCTGGTATCCTCACAACCCGGGGTGTATACCCTTTACCTGGCTAAGGTGTTTTTCAAGCACGTCAGCAATGGCTCCTGTAGCCTTCTGCAGTCCCTCTTCCTCTGCTGAGCTCGTCAGCTCTTCTGCCGGGGTCCACTGGAAGAAGATCTCTGCAGCTCCTGTTGTGGCTCCTTTTGCGCCTGCGCCAAATCCTTAATACTACGCCACTTTTGCCACCCACCCGCTCCCTAACCTTGAGGGTTTAAGGAGGGGTTGGCCTTTGGTTGAGGTTGTAGTTGTGAAAGGTCAAGTGATAAGGCAGGCAAAAGAATATTTTTTTACATAAGGATTTATTTCTCCCGCTCCGCGGTGGAATGGAACAGACGTGAAGGAATATTTTAGCCAAAGTAAGAATAAAGCAAAAACAGGCTCTTCAATGCTGTGCTCAAATGTCCTTTAACGCTAGGGTTCACATTTAGTCATGTGACCTCTGCTTTTAAATCAAACAAACACTGGCAAAACAAGAATGTTCCTGAGTTGTGAACAAGATATGCTTTAGCTTATTTTTACTTCTTCATAAGCTCTTCAGCAAGGTACTCATACAGGATACGTTTAGTATATTATAGCATATGACCATTCAAGCTTTGCTTCACTTATCTCTGTCAATAAGACAGGTTGAACAGTCCATTGGCTGGTCTACTTCTATCATTGGCAAAGGACAAGCCAAGGGCATTTCTGCTTCAGGACTATTTTCTGGTTGTGCTAGCTTCTGGTCAGAAATTGCTCGTTTGTCTAAGAATTCCTTACATTCTCTAAGGAGTAATTCAGCCTGTCTTCTAACTGCGCTAAGCTGAGGATCTGCTCCTTCCTTAGGTAAGCATTTGTTTGCAGTCCTTATTTCAGGATAGCTAGTAATGCCGTCTCTGGTAAAACAATCAGTCAATGTGCTGGAGTTACCCCTCCCCCACTTGTCTCTGAAAGTAAGTGTCGGGTTACCAACTTCAGTTGTATGAGGAGTGCTTCTAAAGAGTGCTTCAAACGCAGGACCGTCTAACTTCTCCTGGCTTATTTCTCTGCCATCCAGGTCAGCTGTTTTCTTTCTATTAGCTTGCTTGCTAAAGCTTTCAGCTGTCTGGTGAGAATAGCTGGGACTGTTTAAACGATTTCCAGGCTGCAGCCAACTGCCTTCATATTGACTGAGTCTGTCCTGAGTTTTAAAATCAGCATTCACTCTTTCTGGCTTCTCATTATAAAAGTTGTCATCTATATCAAACACACCATGTACCTTGTATTGAGGCTTGTCTGAGAATTCCTTGCCACTCTGCCTTCCTTTCCACGTGTCAGCTCTCCCCTCCAGAAGCCTGGGCTTTATCCCTGGGTCTCTCAGTGCTTCAAACCTCTCCTGTTCACAGACGATTCTATCAGCCTCTGAGTATCCCTGGTACCTGCTTCTTGGGTCTGAATCCCTTCTCCTTGGATTACAGCTGGGCAGTGTTTCTCTTTCCAAGTCAAGGATTTCTGAGTCAAAGGCTACTTCCTGCCTTCCTCTCTGCTTCTTTCTTTCTCCTTCCGGCTTCACTCGCCCTTGCTTTGGTCTCTCTTGCTTTGCTCCCCCTTGCTTCCCATCTTGTCTGCTTAACCAGCTGCCTCTGCTTTGGACAGCCCGCCTCCTGCTAGGGCGTGCCCAATCAGTAACTCTGCTTCTCCCCTCCCCCGAGGTGAGCTGTGTTAGCTGATTAGCCATGTGTTTCTTGTTCTGAGCAGAGAAAATCCTGCATTCACCTGCAGTACCAATACTTTCCACAGGGTCACCATCTGTTTCCAGGGCTTCTGGGGATGCTACCACGTCACAAGGCACTGGGGCAAATTACCTCATGTTGTCCATCAGGACCCACCCCTGGGACCAGGATTACAATAATTTGACTGCATCATTCAACCAATTCTTCTTTAAAAATCTGGAGTCTATAAAGGATGGAAGAGAATCTGAACATAAAGCCCAACCTTCACTTCTGTAACATACCTAGAGGCATGTTTATAAAGAGCACGTTGGCAGCATGCGTTTGGACTGCAGATCAGAGTGGAGGCTCGCACGAACTTTGGGAGAGTATGCATCTGTCCCCCTGACATTAGTTGCAAATACATACATGGCATATGGGGGCACTTAATGCACACCCAATAAGTTGTCATTATGTGCACCCTTCCTAACAGCAACATTCATGGTTAGCACATGCCCTGAACATCTGTATCAATTGTGTGCCATCAGTGCCCACGTTCTACCTCCAATCCACCCAGTCCCTACACAATTGCATGCTACCCAGTGAGCATGAGATTTCTAGCGCAGGGCCTCACATTAAATTTTAGTATGGTGCACTTACTGCATGCTAAACCCCACTCTAACGGTGCATTTTAGTAAACACTACCCCTAGAGTCAGTGAAATGCGCCTTATAATGAATGGAGAGTAAGATCA
Source organism: Ichthyophis bannanicus (assembly GCA_033557465.1). Taxonomy (NCBI): domain Eukaryota; kingdom Metazoa; phylum Chordata; class Amphibia; order Gymnophiona; family Ichthyophiidae; genus Ichthyophis; species Ichthyophis bannanicus. The sequence goes on from CM066035.1 coordinate 640,493,980, forward strand.
CCATAATGTGCTCTCTGTGTCCACACAGAGGAATATTCTAGAATCTCTGCTCCTAATCTAACCTGCCTATAACATGAAGTAATGGAGACCTGACCTGCCAGTCAGTCACTGGTCAGGGGGATGTTGCCTCTACTACTTTTGGGAGGGAAGGACAGAAGACTTAGAAGCCTGGGGCTGGGCTCAAAAGGAATTCAAGGAAGGATGAGAGGCTGCAGGAGCCGAAGGTGTTCAAATGCAGACTCCAAAAAAAGCTACATAGTCATACAACCACAGGGTATCATTATCCCTAAGCCATCTAGGCTAAACCAATAGCCAAGGCTGAAGTAGAGAAGTTTGGAGAGAAGTGAAGTGGGAGAGTGGTCCGAAGCCTGAAGAAGCATCCTGAAGCAGATTTTTATACGTGAGGTGAGTGGGTCCAAGAAGGAACAGAGGCACCAGAGACTAGACATCCCTGTGTATCCCAAACACCAAGTCCAGTGAGTATTTTGAGATTTACAGTGTTTGGGGATTTTTCTCCTCCAACTTAATCTCTTGGAGAGAAGAGTAAAAAGTACTAATTTTTATATCTCCAATTAGGTGATCCACTGAAGGAGTTTCTGGATTTTGTATGACTATCCAGGAGCACAATCCACAAATAGTGGCAGCTTAGTGTACAGAGAATTGGGAGGCTATGTACTTTTCCTTAGCAATTATCTTGCAGAAACTAGAGAAGGAGACCGTGATGACCACCTTCCAACATATAGGCAAGAACGAGGGAGAACTAAAGAAAATGCTTCATGAACTATTGATTCTTTTGGGCTTGATCTGCCCCTTTTAATTTGTCTTTGTTGATTTTATTCAGCATTTTGTCATGTGAATACTTGACTTTTGAGGATTGCCAATAAAGATATTTTATTCTACAGTGCCTTTGATGCTCACAGGTCCTTTGCAGAGCTGCCAGGTTACCCAGTTCCAGGAAAAAATAATTTTTGGCCTGTACTGGTTTCAAAGGCTTAGGAGGAGATACGCAGTGCGGGTGGTCAGCTCTGCTAATGCGGCTGGCCGCCGGTGCTGAAACCTAAACCCGGATATTCAGTACAGGCGTCCTATGCGGCCCCAGCATTTAATATCTAGGCTAGCCGCATTTGCCGCTTGCTAACTGGGCAACAGTGATATTGAGCCACTGCCTGGTTAGTGATATGCGGCGAAAGATAGGCCAGGGTTTCCTGTGCCTAGCTATTGCTGCATATCGCTAACTGAGTGGCAGCTCAATCTCACTGCTGCCCGATTAGCAATTGGTATTGCCTCCACTCTACCCCAGAAAGCCCTGACACTAAGCAGTTCACATCGGGGCGTGCAGAGGTAGCACTCATGGATATTCAGTGGCACTATGTCTGCAAACCGTGTAAATGACTTGGAATATCTCCCCTTACATCCTAAAGCAGGGTGATACTTACAGTCACTGATTCTACCCATTGAAATCAGTGCTACAGGTCCCAGAATGCAACCAGAGGGGGCTTTCGGAAAGCCAGGACTGGCCTATAATCTCTCTCTTCGAACTGGGTAACTTGGCAGCTCTGCCTCTTGGAGTAATTTTTACATCTTTATTTCACATTACTTAGGCCTTGAGGTTTCTGCCTCCCCCATTTTCACCAGGACTCTATTTTGTTGCACTAGTTGATTTGTTTCTGTTTCTACTATTGTTTAAAGTACCAGTACCCTTTCTTTTATTTATTTATATTTATTAACCACCCTTTAGGAAAGGATTCACCCAAGGCAATGTACAACACAAACAACAGGGTCTCTCACTAAAGGAGGCACTACACAAGATCGATTTGCATGCAACAAGTATGTTCATGGTGGTAATCCCAAAATCCCACTGGCTAGGTATGCCTCCAGAAGAGGGTTGAAAAGCACTGTACTAAAGTATGGCAAATATTTGCTCTTACCGTGGCTTAACATGTGGTAAATGTAAAGCCTGTGTGTTAACTGTTGGCTAGGAACATGGGCAGACCAAGCAGAGCAGCTGGCAGGAGAGGAGCTAAGAAGCAGGGGAGACTAAAGGTCAGGTCAGGCGCATTACCAGAAGGCTAGCAGAAGTCGGATACTGAAGATCGGCAGGCAAAGTAAGACACTCAGGAACTCACACATAAGGACAAGGTGGAATGGGCAGTTCCTGGGCTTAAAAGATGCTGGGGGCCAATCAGAGGAGATGCCTTCCTCCAGAACCAATCAAACCAGGATACATCCTCAGGCCAGTCAAGGCCAGCTGCTTGCTACGGGGGCTGGTTCTGGGAGCTCGTTATAAAGGTGCTTTTGTCGGCCGCCTTTACAAAATAACACAGAAAATTTGTTTCCTCAAATTATTATTTATTGATTTACATTTATATTAATTTATTTATGGACCTCACAAGAGCTTGCCAATAGAAAATTTCACCAAGGCAATGGCACTCTGATCAGTGGTCCCATTTGAGCCTATTTTCTAATTGTTTTAATATTTTATGATTATTCCTAAAATCTCATAACTCATTTCGTAAGTTTTCATAGTAGTAGTCTTATTTCAATATTTTAAAATACAGAATTCCAAGAAGCACTTATCTGAAATCCACTTATCATAGTTAAATACAAATTTTCACCTCTCATTGGGCCATAGTGTCTCCCTTTTAGTTAGCCATAATCAGATTAAATCAATTAGTATTTAGCTAACACCTTTCTAGTAATTTTTTTAAGGCAAGTGCAGCAGGCATTTCTCCATGCCCAGAGGGCTTCCAAAGTTTGGATGTGAGGCAATGGAGGGTTACATGACTTGCCCGAGGTCACAAAGAGTGCCAGTGGGATTCAAATGCTGGTCTCTCTGGCTACCAGGCCACTGCTGTAACCACTAGGAGGTAATAGAATTTTATGTAATTCTGCAAGATCCCCTGAATGCAGGTTTCTATCTGAAGCTATAGCTGTTGCTATCTAAAGATGACGCACGGTGTAGGAACTCTGGCACTGGTTTTGCGAGGCTTGAGAACGAGACCAGAGCGAGAGAACCGGGGAGGGGAGAGTAAGATTTTGGCCTGGCTCCCTAAATTAGCATTAAATTTCTCAAGGCCTGCTTTAAGGGAAAGTATTAAAAACACTTGGTCATTAAACAGAGAATAAGGGGGTCAGGATGCAAACTTAGCAAGTCTAGCTATAAGTTAGCAATTAATCTACAGTCAAACCTCGGTTTTCATGATTAATCCGTTCCAAAAAGTCTGACTAAAACCGAAACGGACTAAAACCGAAGCAAGATTTCCCATAGGAAATAATGTAAATTCAATTAATCCGTTCCAGACACCCAAAAATATTGACAAAAAGTACATTTTATATACATTTTATATATTTTTGGCAGACAAATTCTTTAAACTGCTGTGAAGGGAGAAAGATTAACAGCACAGTCAAGATTCTTCAGCAAAAAAACATCCTCAAATTTTTAAAGAAAACAGAAAAAAAAAGAAGGATCAACAAAAAAAAAAGGCACCAGCCACAGCCACCGGAAACACCACTCTCCCGCTCAGCATGCGTTCCAGAGCCATGTGGCAATGGCTGCAGCAGCACGAGCTCCCGAAGTCTGAGCCAGCAGTAGAACAGCTCCTGTCACTTCTCTCAGCAAACACACAGATACCTTAGGACACCAATGTGATCGCTGACTCCGTCTCAACAGCATACCCCGCAAGAGAAAGAACTGCCTGCCACATTCATTCAACATCTCCTGCTTACCCCTCAACATCTCCTGCTACCTCCGAGCCTGAGGGGGCGCTCCAGAGAACAGGCAGGCGGTGGAGAGATCGGGGCCTTCCTCTCTGCAATCCTTCCATGTCTGGCTCGAGGATGTTGCTCACCTGGGCAGGCAGTGTACTGTTTGCAGGCACACGCAACAGCTGGGTTTGAAGTCTGCCCATCTCCAGTCATCTCCAGATCTCCTTCACGCACACGCGATCGGTGAGTCCGGGGGGGGGGGGGGGGGGTAAATCAGCCGGGACTGGGCAGGCAGTGTACTCTGTTTGCAGGCACACGCACACGCGATCGGTGAATCGGGGGGGGGGGGGCTGTAGGAAAACCGAGGCTATCAACGAAAACCGAGACAACATCTGAGTGGGGAAAAGACGTCGAAAACCGAAACCGACGAAAACCGGGGCAACCGATAACCGAGGTTTGACTGTACTTGGCTTATTTCAAAAAGTTACATTTGCACTGAATTATTTTTGGTTATTAGTATTTTCTTAAATAGGAGCCTATTTTGGGTTGAACAGTAGCTGCGACCTCCAGAGGTCACATTGTGCAATTGTGCTGTCAGCAGCAGTGACAGCATGCGGTAACGTACCTTGCGCTGTAATTTCTTTCGAAATCCATTCTCCGCCCATACCCTACCCAGTTCCTATCCCGCACGGCCTAGAGCATTTAGCTGTTTTTAAACGCATGGTTGCCATTGCTGCCAATCTGTGCTAATGGTTTTGCTAAAATACACATCAACTGCTTAACACACTTTAGTAAACATCTCCCTCAGTTACTGCAGCTTGTTAGGTGTTTAATGCAGGAATTAGCATGTGCTAATGAGAACTCATTATGAAACATGGAACGGGTGGGATTGCGCCTTAAAAGTTAGCATGCTAACATTTGTTAACTAACACTGCTGATAATGCAGTGCACTTGGAGGTGCAGATAGCTGCATTCCACGTTAATGCTGGGGTAAGGCAGAGGCCTTTGCCACACTATGAGCAGCATCACTGTCCTCCCCGAAGTTTCAAGAATGCCCCTTAGAGGTTTTGCAGCTACCGCAGATCAGCATGGGTGAATCGCAAAAGGTAATTGCCAAATCTGAACTCAGCTTAATAAACAGACCTCATAGTGTGACATTGACTGCAGTTATGACTGCCATAAATATTAGCTTTTTCAGGCAAAGAGTCTTTAATTAATCACTTTTGGCATAAATTGTACAATATAAATCAATCTGACAATATTTTATTTGTTTATGTTTTCCTCCATGCTGTGTAATGTAGTGGATCTTCCAGAAGCTATGGATCTGGGTGAAGCTGAAGAAAGTGTGTCTGAAACTGACAGCATAGAAAAGCACATGGCTCAGGGTTGCCATGAGCAACGTAAACAAAGAGTATCACGAGGGGAGAGAACACGCCCAAACTGCAAACAAGCCTCGAGCTCAGTGTGTAATGAGAGGCAGCTGGATGAGGGCGGGGTGCAGTTAAGCCCTGGGACACACGCACATAAAAATTATTCACCTGAGGATAGTGGGAGAGCAGCAAGAGGGAGAGCAGCAAGAGGAATAACAAGGAGAGCAAGAACAGGAACAGAGAGAGCAAGGAGAGGACTCAGAACCAGGAGGAGTCTCGGCAGGAGAGTTGATGAGAGACCCAGCTGCAGGACTGAAGGAAGCCTTGGTCGGAGGACTGGTTGGGGAACCAGTTGGAGAAAGGGACCAGAGGAAAGTGTCCAAGTTGAATGCTGCAGGTCCAGTGAAGCAGAGACGTCCTGGCCAGAGGACATTTATATGTCAGAGAGAAAGCAAAGGGTAAAAGGCAGGAGAACGCAGCCGTGCTGTGAAAGCCTTATTGACCCAGCTGTGCTGAGAGGTTCCTGTGTGAGAAAGCCGGAAGGTAGGCTGTATAAACCTTATAGAAGAGAAACTGAATGTAAAAGTTTTCCCTGTGACTGCCAGAGTTTGTGGGGCTCTCCTATAGCAAACTCAAGTATATGTGGTAATCTTCCACCCTGCTCTGTAGCAACGGGGGAAGGGAAGTCTCGAGGCAGTGAAGAGAGACTGCTCTTTGGAGGGACGTATAATAATCCACAAGAATACTTAGCTGGGGGTGAGTGTGAAGAAATGCCAATAGAATTTCTTATGGAACAAACCCCAGAAGAAGAAATGGATTGTACGCTGTCTGTAGCAGACCATGTCACGTCTCTATGCTAGAATAGCTGTTTAAAAGTTTTGGTGAAACAGCACTGAAAGCAAGAGAGTTTGCCTTTGAGAAAAGGGACTGCTGCAGTTACGTTTTTGTTCAACTAATTGTTTATGTGAGCTGAAGATAGAAGCTGTTTCTGTTCCTGTTTCGTTTCATTTTTGTACCAGAAGTATGGTCATTTTTGTTCTTGTTTTTCTTGCAATGAATCCACCCGGAAGGGGAAATAAAATCCTGTCTTTTGCCTAACTCCACTCAACTACAACTCATTCCTTGCTTAGTAAGAGGGACTACAATACCCAGAAGGCAGTGCAGGGCCAACTGCACTATCCTTCTTGCTAGGTGTGGACATGCCCAGGCTGACCTACCCCCATGCTTTTGCCTCTGGGGAGGGTTACTGGTGACAGCTGATTAGGTCATGTTTTGCATTGTTTTGGAGGGTTCCCAAAATAGTAGAGGACTGGTTCTGTGTTGTAGGTTTTGTGAAAGTTTTGTTAAAGATGCCTTTAATTTCTTGCCTTGGCACAGGAAACAGTTTAATCTCCAGCTGTAGGTCTGCATTTCTTCGTTTCCAGTGCTATGCTGATTTCCATTGGATTACGGTTGGATATTGCATCCACAAAAGATTTGTCCTAAATCTGTTAAAAATGTCTCCAAATATTAAAATGTTGCTTATTCCATGTAGGGGACATGATTGTATAAGCCTTTATGCATATGGAGGGTAATTATATAACAGGTCGCCCAGGTTAAGGCAGTCAAAATGGTCCTCTTTAAGCCAATTTTGTAAAGACGTAAGTGGCAGAGATGGTGTCTTAAGTTAAGGCACACAAAACCAGCAAGGAAAACAGCACAAGCCACTCACAGCTGAGCAGAAACAAAAACAAGAGAGTGGCAGGTTCACACACAACACCTTTATTGAATAAACGGCTTTGGTCTCAGATGAAACACAAAACATTTCTAATCTCTAATGTGTCCCATAAAACCAATGTGATGCTCAAAAATTAACTAGAAGTACGATTAAAAGTACAGTCAAAATTATAATTAAAAAAACAAAATCTGTACATGTATATTTCTAATATCTAATGTGTTACATGCAACCAATATGGAACACAAAAAATGTTTTGTGTTTCATCTGAGACCAAAGCCGTTTATGGTATAGTGCGACAAAAGTTTTTTCAATGTGTAACTTCTGATTTATTAATGTTGATATATATTGTTTTTAGCCTTTTACTTTAAAGTACTGTTTTAATTGTGTCTATTTAATAATTTATAATTGTATTATTTATTTATATGTTTTTTAGTGTGCCCTGATAACCCCTGATGAAGTACACCACGAAACACGGTCCTGTGTTGGGTTTAGGCCACCTATTATTTGTTCAATAAAGGTGTTGTGTGTGAACCTGCCACTCTCTTGTTTTTGTTTAAGTTAAGGCACAGACATTTACACCTGCACTATGGCAGGTATCTATGAAAGAGCATAAAGTTTACAAGGGCGGGGGTAAATTAAGGTTTGTAAACTGCTTTGACATACTTGTGCCTAAAACTGTATGCTACTAAATAAAATAAATACATCTTATAATCAATGCACGTACTTACCAATTCTGCCCACGCTCCACCCAGATCATGCCCCCGGTTACGCCTGCCAACAGAGTACAGCCTTCCTGTCAAAGTGCATACATTTACGTCGGTCGGGATTTGATAAGAGACCATTAACATATGTCAGCTGCCATGAGTGCATTAATGCCTTTATAAAATGGCCTCCATAATGTCTATTTAACATGCATAAAAGGGCTTTTATAAAATGTGTAACTTTCATGCAGTCTGCACCTCAATGTTCTTAGAGGCATAGCATGAAAAGAATGAAGGTGGAGCTGTGATCTGTGCATTTTTTTAGAAAATGTGTGAATACCCCCGTAGAGTACACTGCACCCATTTACACCTTCCCTCAGTCTTCTCTTCCTTAATCCTCATCCCCCCAGGTTCTTTAGCCTGCCTTCTTTCTTTTCTTGTTTTCTGTCCCTCTTCCACCATTTGATTTTATAATCCCCTCTCTTGCCCCTTTTTTTACTCCTCTTCTGTTGGCTTCTCTTCCTTCTCTCCGTCATAATTTTATACTAATGTAAACCACTATGGCGGCCATTTGGCCATTGGTAGTATATCAAGTGCAGTTAAATAAATACATATAATTCATTCCAGGGAAGGGGGAGGGGCTTTTCCAGAAGGATGAGCTTCAATTTAACTGGAAACAAAAGATACATAGCGGAGGGAGCAGGAGAGGGAAGGGGATGAAATTGTGTTGAATATTGCACACCCTCGTGTACCATTCACTTTTGCACTATCCCTTCAATTATAAAATGATTTCTCATCTTGGCACGTAAAACAATTGTTGAATGAGTCTATTCCTAACAGCCAAAGCTGATGCTGTGGATGGATGGCTGGCTAGTGCCATGTGGGTGCATCTTGTGGAGGAATCCATGCCCTTGTCAAGGTCCTCAGCAATCTCCTGCTATGGGAGAGCAAGTCCTCTTTTAGTTGCTATGTTGTGAGGATGGTACACACTTTCTGTGGGCTATACAAGAGTTCTCCTCCACGCCTGTCTAGGCACCTGAAATGGCTCATTAGGATACCAAAGATGCACTCTATCACAGAACTCGTGTGCTGGTGTATCCAGTTGCATCTTTCCTCCAGTGCTGAGTGTAGTTGTCTCACAGGAGTTAGCAACCACGTTCTCAAGGGATAGCATATCAACTTTGGTTAGGAATATACACAGAAAGGTGTTGTTAGGGTCTATGGCCCCTATTAGGCATAGAGCAGACTACTTTAGAAATAATAGTTAGCATGGCAGAGTTACTGCAGATATGCATTCGTTAGATCCAGGGCACTCCGCACATGGATGTGTGAATGTGAGCTTCCGCATGGCTCTTGCCTCCTTTACCAATGCCCTTCCCACATAACACAGTAGAAGAAGGTAGAGGGTTGGAGATACAAGTTGTGCTATTTACAGAATGGCAAGTATTAGAACTAGCAAACATTAGTATAGTGTGCAAGAAGATTTGAAAGGCTAGGTGGTGGAGTACATTTCCATTAACAATGGCTTACCTAGCAGCCAGATGTCTCCGAGTAGCCTCTAGGCACACTCTTCGCCCAAAATGAACTAAGACACAGGACCGTACCAAGCTAGAAATGCACCCTGTGCAACTAACGAATCTGGTGCCCCTTCCCCACCCAGCTACGTGCAGTAACTCACTATTTTTGAGCTTTATGGAAGCTCAGAGATGATATTAGTAACCTTTCTGTACTTGCACCCTGTGTGGCCACGCCGCTCGCACAGCTCTAGATACGGCCCTGCGGTGGGACAGCACAAATGAATCATGACATGAGCCTGGTATCTGGCAAAAGCATTTGTTATGATTAGCCTGGCCAAGCACATGACCTGCATATTCATAGACTAGTAGTGCCTGTAGTTCCTAAGGGTTCTTTTTCCTAGCCTGGTGGCCTTAGAACCAACATGGGTTCGGTGTATGGCCCCCACTACAAAGGGGAACTGAGAAATGGCACAGAAGTCCCTCAGTTTGTTCTTTCTACTCTCTGTTGCTTGGAAAGGTAACAACGTCAAACAGGCTTCTGACCATTGCTTGTAGAAAGGCCTCTATACAAGTGGCAGGCTGCTGAAAGCATGATTTCTATCACTGTCCTGAGCACATGCTGAAAACTGCTTGTGGCAAAAAATGCCAGGGTTATCATGGACTGGCAAGGTGTGGCTCCTGAGAGTTGGTTCCTCCAGGTCATTTCTCAAAAGGTAATGAGCTCAACTATGGTGGCTTTGTTGAACCGGTATCTTTGAAATACCTCCTCTTCTAGCAGATCTAGATAAGTTATTCTAACCCTATATATCCTAGGGGCCCTGTACCTCTGACTTCTGCACTGGACTGTAGCTGTGCCTGGGCTTGCCTCCTCTATCTCCTCCTCTGTGGCTCCTTTCTCCTCAGCTGGAGGCTCATAATATACCATCATATAAATGGTATTAACATAAGAACGTAAGATATGCCATACTGGGGCAGACTAAGGTCTGTCGAGCCCAGTATCCTGTTTCCAACAGTGGCCAATCCAAGCTCGCTAGAGCTTACAATCTAATCAAGAGCATTGTAGCGTCATTGTGTGTCCCGTAGTCTTACTTTTTGAAGGCGTAAACAACTGATTTATGTCTACCCGTTCATTCATTATTTTCTAGACCTCAATCATACAATAACAGCAGTTACGGGTGCCAGTCTGTCAACAATGAGCCGCCTGACTGAAGATCGAACACAATTTAGGACAACTATCCAGAGGGTGGCCATGAGTCGACACCGACTCGACGGCACTTAATAACAACATCATATCTCCCCTGAGCCATCTTTTTTCCAAGTTGCAGAGCACTAACCTTTTAAAGCCTTTCCTCATAGCAGTATCCTTCCATCTCCTTTACCATTTTGGTGGAACTTCTAATTCTGCTATATCTTTAAGATATGGTGACCAGAATTGCAGACAATATTCAAAGTGCGGTCGCACTATGGAACGATACAGAGACATTATAATATCCTTGGTTTTAGTCTCCATTCCTTTCGTTATGATTCCTAGCATTCTATTTGCTTTCTTGGCCGCTGCTGCACACTGGGCAGAGGGTTTCAATGTATTATCCACAATGACACCTAAATCCTTTTCCTGGGTGGTAGTTTCTTGCATCGTATAGCCATAGTTTGGGTTGTTCTTCCCATGGAGGCCAATTCCATTCAGGCTGTGCAGCCCTTATGTGGCCAATCAGAAATGGAGAGTACAGAAGAAGACCCAATTCTGATCCCGTGGGGGGAGGTTAGACGTGCCCACGGGATCAAAATCATTTCTACGGCCTGGTTATGCAGGCCATGCCCCGATTCTGATTGGCATGCACGCCCAGCCATATACCTAGCTAGCTCACCCAGGCTCCTGAATGGAGCTGCAGTGCCATGGCATCCCGTTGCTATGGCACAGTGGCTCCATTCAGGAGCTGCAATCCCCGGCCACTGACCAAGCTCTTTTTTCCTCGCAGCCCAACCCCCGATCTGGCCTTCCAAGACCTGAGTCAGGCTGCAGGGAACCACCTGCGCCCTCAGATCCCAAGCCACGATCCCCTTCCATCCAGGTGGACTTATTCCACCTTCGAGGTGGAATCATTTCCCTGTCTAGATTCGAGGCTCCAGACATACAGGGCCGACCTCTGAATTGGCCCTGTACATCTGGGGTCATGGCCCGCCCATGCCTCGCCCTCGCTCCGCCTCTGGAACGCCCCCTCCCACCTCCATCTAGGCCTTCCTGTAAGTGAGGAAAAATGATTAGAAAAGACAGTATCCACTGATGGAAAAGCTGCCAAAGTGTCAGCCATAATGCTCCTAAAAGAGCTTGGTGATTTAGCTGCAGAAAATAAAATACTATAAGTATGACTAGCAGAGGAGGATATCAGCAAAGATACATCAAATAAAAGAAGGACATGATCTGTCCATGGAAGGGAAAGGGTGCGAAGATCAGATAGCATTTCATTATCCTTCTGTTCATTCTAGCCAGGTGCATGGATGAGAAGATGGTGCAAGAAGAGGGTTTTGTATTTGTTACCAGGTGGATGGTGATACACCCGACTGCCTTTGCTATCTCCTTTTTACATGGAATGTCTATCCATAGAGATTCTACAGTGTATTTTGTTTCCTGCAAAACTTTTATCCTGCTTGACTTAATGCCCTCTCTAACACAGAGCGCAACCCCTCCACCAAATTGATCTACCTTATCACTGCGATATAGTTTGTACCTAGGTATTACAGTGTCCCATTGGTTGTCCTCCTTCCACCAGGTCTCTGAGAGGCCAATTATATCTAACCTTTAGTGCTATTTAGTGCTATATATTCTAACTCTTCCATCTTATGTTTTAGAGTTCTAGCATTTGCTTACAGGCATTTCAGAGGTTGTATTTTATTCATATTAACAATCTGGTTATCAGTTTACAGGGGTTGGAATCTTTCAGTTCTCTCTGCTCCATACTTAAAGACATCTGGGTTACTTTTTCCTTTATTAGAACCTCTTTATCAGGATGCCCTAACTTCCCTTTTTTGCTAGTTTGCTTCAAGGATACTCATTCCAAGCCATACACTTTTGGACAATTGTCAGCAATTCCCTATTATCTAGTTTAAAAGCTGCTCTATCTCCTTTTTAAAGGTTAATGCCAGCAGCCTGGTTCCGTCCCGGTTAAGGTGGAGCCCATCCCTTTAGAAGAGCCCCTCGCTTCCCCAGAAGATTGCCCAGTTCTTAACAAATACAAAACCCTCTTCCTTGCACCATCTTCCCATCCATGCACTGAGACTCTAGAGCTCTGCCTGCCTTTTATTTTATTTATTTTTATTTATTTTATTTATTTACATCTCTTATATACCGCACTATTTGCGATCAGCGCGGTTTACATAGAACAAACAATATCCGACAATAAACAAGAGTCAGGTCATTACAATGAACAGGAGCAGTAACTTGGATAACAAGGGAAACTATCTACATATGTGGAACATTGAACAAGGTAACTGTATATATGAGAGATGGAGTTATTGTGTGTTGCTCATACATGGTGGCTGGGGTTCGGGGGAGGCTGTGAGGGTCCTGCATGTGGAATGAGAAGCATTTCTGAGAATGCTATCCTAGACGTTCTGGATTTCAACCACCTATCTGAAAGCCTAAATTTGGCTTCCAGAACCTCCCTCCCACACTTTCCTTTTTCATTAATACCAACAAGTACCAAGACAGCGGGGTCCTCCCCAGTACCATCTACAACTTTGTCTAGGTGGTGCATGAGGTCTGTTACCTTCGCACCAGACAGAAATATTAGCCTGTAATCTTCATGTCCGCCAGCTGTAGAGACAGCTGAACCCCTAGGCCAATGAAATATGACTGACTTCAGAGTTTGCCAAAGGTATGCTCAGATATTCAAAACTGTAGTGACAAAATTGCACCAAAAGCAATCCTTAATATAACCAGATAGATATCATCAACTGGCCACTACTATGGTGCCAAAAAACATAGTTACTCAACTGTAATAGGTGTTCTCCAGGAACAAGCAGAAATCAGTCTTCACATATGGGACTCCCTACCTCCAGGCTGCAGAGGACCAAACCACAACAACACCAACGGTGACCAAGTTGGGTAGCCGTGAGTTGCAGAAGATGAGTCCCCACTGAGAGACTCTGCAGGACCCTAGCATCTAGCAGCATTATCACTCTGGTAGCCACAGATGGGTCAGACAGCAGGAGTTGCCTACACCCCGAGAATACTATGGAGTACTGCCTGATCAAACATACTGTCCCTGTGTGACTCACTCTCCAAGCAGTAGTGAGCTGTGAATATGTGAATCAAAGACCATGTGGCAGCCTTGCATATCTCCGTCACCAGGCACTGAGTACAGGTTGGCCACAGACATGATCACCACCCTCACATGATGCGCTGTGATCTGGTGCTCAAGGGAGAGGCCAGCTTGCTCATAAGGGAGGACAATACAGACTGGTACCCAAGTGGACATTGTTGCTTAGTCACAGGGAGCCCCAGTCTGCTGGGGTTTTAAGACACAAAAAGCTGAGGAGCTTTGCGATGGACCTGGGTCCACTGTAGGCAGAAGGACAGGGCCCATTTGCAATCCAGTGTATGAAGTACTTGTTCCTCCCTGCCGGCGTGAGGCTGTGGGAAGAAGGTGGGAGAACCACCTCTTGGGTGAGGTGGAAAGGAGATACCACCTTCGGGAGGAATTTGGGGTGCATTTGGAGCACTACCCTGTTCTTGTAGAATCTTGTATATGGTAGATCCACCACCAGGGCCTGGAGTTTTCTCACTCTTCTAGCGGGCATGAGGGCCACCAGAAAGGCCACTTTCCAAGATAGGTACTACAGGTGGCAAGTGACTAGGGGCTCAAATGGCAGTCGGTGAGCTGTGAGAGTACCACATTGAGGTCCCACTTCACTGCTGGAGGGCATAGAGGGGGCTTGGATAACAGGAGGCCCCGGAGGAACCTGGAGACCAGGGACTGGCCCGAGAGGGGTTTTCCCTCAACAGGATAGTGGTGAGCAGCTATTGTGCTCAGATGCACCCTCACTGAGTTAGACTTCAGCCCTGTGTGTGACAAGTGCAGTAGGTACTGGAGGACTAATTTTACTTGGCAGGAGAAAGGGTTCTCTCTTCTTTCCACACACCAGGCAGAGAACCTTCTCTACTTAAAGGCATAAGCTCACTCCAGCCCGATCGGCATCAGCGACGGGAGCAGGAAGGTAAGCTCCCCCTGCTCCCCATCTCCAAGGCCAATCAGGCTGAAGAGGAACACCAGCAGCAAGTTTGAAATTCTTCAGTGCTACCAGGCGCATCTGCAGCCGGCTCACTCCAGCCCGATTGGCATCAGCAACGGGAGCAGGAAGGTAAGCTCCTCCCTGCTCCCCATCTCCAAGGCCAATCAGGCCGAAGAGGAACACCAGCAGCAAGTTTGAAATTCTTCAGCGCTACCAGGCGCACCTGAGGGCCTCACCAGAGGGCCCTTTGGCATGGCCCTTAGGCACGGGCCCAGTGGCGGGTAAGGACGTACGCCGCGGGACCTCTTCCACCTCCTCTCTGCTTCAACTGCAACCATATGTGCCAACAGGCACGAAGAACCCTGCAGCTCTCCCTCTCCTTTGCTTCCCTGTCCGGGGCTCGGCGTCTGGGCACACTTCCACCCGCCATCAGCGATTCCACCTGCCATTAGCGATTGCCACCGGAGACGTGCCATCGGACGCAACAGCCGTGCTGTAAATATAGCATATGCTGCATAGCCTGCGGATTCCACTGCTACCTCTTTGCTACCTCACTAATACCTCATTGCTGTAAGGATAGCATATGCTGCATAGCCTGCTGTAGATAACATATGCTGCATAGCCTTCTGTAGAAAACATATGCTGTAGATAACAGCAAGCTATGCAGCATATGTTAATATAACATATGCTGCATAGCCTGATGTTAATATAACATATGCTGCATAACCTGCAGATTCCACTACTACCTCTTTGCTACCTCACTAATACCTCATTGCTGTAAAGATAACATATGCTGCATAGCCTATTGACTCCATTTCTACCTCTTTGCTTGTTTGCTACCTCACTGCTTGTAAAATAACATACTGCATAGCGTGGAGACTCCATTACTAGTTTAGAGCTACATGAGAGAAGGAGAGACCGAACAAAGAGAGCAGGCAAGTTTAAAGCTAAAAGAGAAGGGTCAAACACCCACCACCACTAGGCCACAATTCAAGCCGATCCCAGGTCAGTAAATTGCAAAAATGCACTCCACTCCCCACTACCTCATTGCCTACCTTATACTCCTCCACACTTCCGCACCCTGCACACAGGGCATCGGACCCAACGAGCAAATCCCCTTGCTCCACCTACATACCACCCAACCTGTATGGACACCAGGCTCATCCCTCTCTAAAGAACCCCAGCATACTAAGCCTGCAGTTCACAAAACACATTTAGTGTACGCACCAACCAAATCATGTATATGTGTATATGTGTATATGTATCTATGTATATATGTAAATGATCTTCCCCATAGCTACGAATTGTTAGCTCTGTGTGACGTGTTGTTCTGATAATCTGAAACTCTGTGTGACGTGCTTTTCTGATAATCTGTATGTAAACAAAATTTGTACCTGCTTTGATTTTGCAGTTTCGCAATAGTAATCTTACCGCTTCTGATCGCTGGAAGGAGCGGGATACAAATACTCTCTAAATAAATAAATAAATAATGGCCAACATTAAGTGTGCTTTACTAAACGCCAGATCAACCAAGAACAAACCAAATACTATCCTCGACAAAAAACTGGATATAATCTGCATCACCGAGACCTGGCTAGATGACGCAGACCAGGTCATATTAAATCAAGTAACCCCAACAGGCTACTCAGCATTCAATTGTATCAGAGCACAAAAGAGAGGAGGAGGTGTGCTAATACTGGCCAGAAAGGAATACAGATTTAAAACAATCTCTACCACTAATATGATTGAATCCAATACAATCATCATAGCTAACAATTACCTAAGCGTCTCCCTCACCTACAGACCTCCTGGAGCCACAACTGAACATCTCTCCACGGTACTTGAAGCCATAAGTGCACACAGCAGAAAACACAAACCCCTCATTGTACTAGGAGACTACAACCTAACCTCCACACCCACCAAGGAAGCCGCAGCATTCCTAAAAGCCATGGAGTCAATAAAATATTGCCAATCAACGCCCCAACGCACCAGCATGGTGCAACTCCGGATATGGTCTTTATGCCAATGCACTTGGTGCAACAGGGCAAGGCCACAACACCAACCATCACGCCGGTCCCTTGGTCAGATCATCATGTGATTGACTTCACCTTGACCCTGAATAACCCCACCCAACACATGAAAGATGAGAGCATAGCCAGGCATTTTAGAGCCTTCAACAAAGACTCATTCATAAACAAAATCATTCCACAACTCCAGCGGGAATACGACACCCTTGACCTAAGCACAGAGAAATGGAACTCCATAATATCTAATGCAGCATCAGCCCCTATGAGTAAAGAACCACAAGGACGCAGGAGGACCAACACCCCCTGGTACTCAAGTGATTTCAGAGATGCAAAGCGCACTCTCCGAAGACTGGAGAGAAAATGGAGACGGAACAAGTCGCATAACTCCCTGACTCAATACAGAGCCAAGCAGCTGGAATATAACAATCTGATAAATGAGCGTAAACAGCAACACCATACCAACCTAATCATGAAATCTGTCAACAGACCGAGAGAACTCTTTAACATTGTCCAAAAGCTCACTAAGGACACCACGCAGCACTGTACCCACCATCTTGACCCACAGGAATTTGCGGACTACATGAAATCGAAAAACACCATCCAGACATGCTCCATCACACCACAGACAGATGACCATGAAATGAAAGAGCAGCATCAAACCTGGGAGGACTTCAGCATACCATCAACACACCAAGTAGAGGGCATAATAAATGGATTCAACACAGCAAGCTCACCGTCAGAGCCATGCTCAGTGTCTTGGCTCAAAGCCACAAGAAGCCAGCTCCCCCATCACATTCACAAAATCGTCAAAGATTCACTCCAACAAGGATATATGCTGCAATCCCTGAAGCATGCCATAATATGACCGATACTTAAAAGTAACAACCTAAGCCCCTCTAAACCAAAATCATACCGTCCCATCTCCAGCCTACCATTCCTTGCAAAAATCGTTGAAAAGACAGTGCAAAGGCAACTTCAGGACCATATTGACATGAATGCCCCACTGGACATCCATCAGCATGGCTTTAAACCCCAGCACGGTGTGGAAACACTACTCACGTCCCTCGTTGACAATCTCCTAAGAGGCATGGATAACATAAAGAATGGATTCCTGCTAGTGTTCATGGACATCTCGGCAGTCTTTGACACTGTGTCCCATGCCAGGTTACTGCAACGCCTGCAGCAGATAGGAGTATGCAAGAATACTCTGAAGTAGTTTACTTCCTACTTGGAAGATCGAACGCAACAAGTCAAATGCGCCCAAAAGAAATCACTGCAGTTCCCCGTCATGCAGGGAATACCACAAGGCTCAGCCCTGTCATCAGTGCTCTTTAATATTTACATCCAACCCATATGCAACATCATTAAACGCCACAAACTCCACTATCACCTCTACTCTGACGACATCATGGTGTATGCTCCAATCAACCTACTAGCACTTAACACCACAACAATAACCAGATGCCTTGAAGACATGATTACCTGACTCACAGCCAATAACCTGATGGTCAACTACGATAAAACTGAGGCAATGTTCGTCATCAGGAACCCCACCTTCATTCCACCACAAACTATCAGCATTCTAGATAAACTCATAGTAGTCAAAGATGAAGTTAAATACCTGGGTATCACAATGGACAGAGCTCTGAATCTGAAATCCCACATCACCAAAACCGCAAACAAGGCATATCAACATTTGAGGACCATCAGAAAGATCAAGCCAATACTCCACCAGGACCACTTCCATACAGTGTGCCAAGCACTCATCATACTTCTGCTTGATTACGGAAACTCGTCCCTCAGCAGACATTACACCCACTCCAAATAGTGCAAAACACTGCAGCACGCATCATTACAGATACTCCAAGAACTGAGCACATCACCCCCGTCTTACAGCAACTGCACTGGCTCCCAATGATGGCCAGAGCAAAATTTAAAACAGTCTTGATCATCTTTAAAATCATTCACCATCTCTCAGCAGATGCACTCCAAGATATCATAGCAAGGGATATCAGCAATAGATCAAGAAGGACTAATAATGACAACATGATCGGCACACCTGCAGGATATCACAAGACTAAACAAACAACTTCAAGAACAGCTCCTTCACTACTGGCTCCACACTTTGGAACTCCCTCCCAGCGAGCCTGAGGGCATTAAATGGCATCATAGACTTCCTCAAGACCCTTAAAACCCTGCTCTTTACAGAAACCTATGAGCAGAAAGACAACAGTCTCCACCCGAATGGTAATGCAACTACCTCCACCAACTCGATACCCACTCATCCTAACTAGACATACAAGTTCATTGTATAATGCTGTTAAGTACCCTCATGTTAAATGTAACCCTCCAATTGTGATGTGACCACTTTGATTGTAGGATAATGTGGAAATCTGTCTAAATAAATAAATAAATAAATAAGCCTGGTGGAGGGCTTTTGGGAGGCCAGTAGGATCTCCTCAACTTCTCTCGGAAGATTGAAAGAGGCCAGTGCTACCCTTTCAGCAGCCACGCTGTTAGTGTCAGGGACCCCAGGTTAGGATGCTGGAGTGGGCACCCCTCCTGAGAAAGGACTGGGAGTGCCACTGACAGGACGGACAGCAATGGAAACCAGGGCTGCCTTGGCCACCTGGAGGCAATTAGAATGACTGATGCCCTCTCACTCTGGACCTTGAAGAGGGTCCTGGTGACCAGGGAGGTCAGTGGGAATGCATAAAGTAGGCCCTCAGACCACAAGATCAGGAAAGCATCTGCCGCCACTCTCTCCAGGTGTGGTTGGCATGAACAGAAGCGAGGCAGCTGCATGTTGTCCGGAGAGGCAAATAGATTCATCATGGGCCTGCCCAGAGGTGGCCACCCTGGGGTTCATGTGGCCGAAGGGCTATGCTCAGCCCATCCGCTAGGAAGTTGTCCTGGTCCGGGAGGTAAACTGCTTGCAAGAGCATGTTGTTGCAAGCTGCAAAGGAGAGGAGGGTCACCGCCTCCTGGCAGAGGGAGTTCGAACCCATGCCCCCCTGCTTGTTGATATAGAACATGGCGACTTGATTGGACTGGTGTTGCAGGCGGAGTTGGAATGCTCGTAGGTCTAAAAAGATTGCCCTGAGCTCCAGGAAACTGATCTGTAGAAGCGACTCCTCCTGGGACCAGCTGCCCTGTGTGTCCCCACAATGCGCCCCCACAATGCAGTCCCCATAATGCAGTCCCCACAATGCGCTCCCAACTTAGAAGGGAGGCATCCGTGGTCAGGGTTCTCTGAGGTTCGAGTGCTTGGAAGGGCAATATGGCCCAAGGTGGAAGATGTTTTGCCACTAGTTGAGTGATTTCGCCAGTTGGCAGGTAACCCTGACCCTGTCCCGTAGCCTCCCCATGGCTTGAGTCCACTGTGAGTGGAGGCACCACTGGGCTGTCTGCATGTGCAAGCAGGCTGAGGGTGTGACATGGACCGTAGAGACCATATGGCCCAGTAGGAGATGAGCTGGCACGGATTGACGACGTTGTGTTTCTCCTGCCAGTTGTCTGAGGCGTTCTGCCCTTTCCCCAGAGAGGACCGCCTTGACCTGCAGTGTGTCAAGCTGAGCATTTATGAACTACAGATTTTGGGCTGGAGAGCGGTGGGATTTGGGGTAGTTGATGATGAACCTCAGCGCTGCAGAAGGAGGGACACCTGCTCTGCCACCTGACTGGCCTATGAGGCTATGCCACTCTTGATTAGTCAGTCGTCTAAGTAGGGGGAAGATGAAGGCCCCTTGCAGACACAGGTGGGCGGCCACCACAGCCAGGCATTTGGTAAAGACCCTTCGCAAGGAGGCAAAGCCGAAGGTTAGTACCCTTTACTGATAGCGCCCACCTCCTACCACGAACCTTAGGTACTGCCTGTGGAAGGGGTGGATTAGGATGTGTGTGTACGCATCCTTTAGATCGAAGGAGCACAGCCAATCTCCCTGGTGGAGGTAAGGCAGCAGTGTTCCAAGGGAGAGCATCTTGAACTTCTCCCTCACCAGAAACTTGTTTAAGTTTCACAGGTCTAGTATGGGCCTGAGGCCCCCAATTCTCTTTGGGTCAAGGAAGCATCTGGAGTAGAAGCCCTTTCCCCATAGGTATTTGGGTACAGGCTCTACTGCGTTGTCCCTGATCAGACCTGTAGGATCTGAGAGCAGAAGAGTCTAGCGAAGGAGGGGTCACACCGGCTCTCCTGGGAAGAACCTGGGTGGTATCTGCTGTAGGTGGAAGAGGTATCCTTCCCTTACCACTTGCAGTACCCACTGGTCCAAGATGATGTTGGCCCATCTGTGGGCAAAGAACACCAGGTACCCCCCTGTGGGCTGGTGAAGGTCTCCTGGGGAAGGGAAGTCCCTGCCCTGGGAGTCAAAAGCTCCCCCAAGGTTGGGTGAGAGCTGGGGCCTGAGGCTTCGGTGCTTTCGCCTTCAGAGTGCCATGGCCTTACCTCTTAGGGTGAGGTCCTTTTTCTGGCCCAAGAAGGGATGGTAGTGGTGAGTCTGTGGGAAAGGACCCTTTTTCCTTGGGAACAGGGGCCTTTTCCCCAATGGTTTCCTGCAGAGAAGGGATGAGGTCTTTTTTAGAGAGCCTCTAGCGGATCACCATGTCAGCCTCGATCTCAGCCGCCTTGTTGGCCATGGGTTTGCTGAATGGCTTCTCCCCAGAACAGGGAACATTGAGCAGCTTGTCTTGGACCCATTGCTTGAGGTCAGAAGACTGTAGCCAGGCTTGGTTTTGGGCACCGATACTGGCTGCTGCGACTCATGCCACTGACTCAAAGCCATCGTAGGCTGCCTGGGAGAGGAACTTGGAGCAGTCCTCGATCCTCGAGATCAGAGACTGGAACCATTGGAAGTGTTTCCCTACAAGACCAGCCGAAAACCCTGGCAGCTCCTGGTTTAGAGCCTTCAGGTACATACCTATGTATAATTCATAGGCTTGTATCCGGCACTCCAGCATCGAGCCCTGGTAACACTTGCGCCCGAGGGCATCAAGGGCTCTGGCCTCCCTTCTAGGGGAAACTGAGGAGTGGGTCCTTTAGCTCTTACGTTTTTGCATGGTCAACTCAATGACCATGGAGTTATGTGGGAATTGAGGTTTGTGGAGCCCCAGGCTCTTCCGGATGCAGTACACGGTGTCGAGATGCCAGCTCACCACTGGCACCGACACCGGTGACTCCCACATTCTGAGCAGTAGCCACTCAAAGATCGTCTGCATGGGCACAGTGAGGGTTTCCTTGGGTGGAGACTCCTATTGGAGGATCTCCAGCTCATCGGAGCATGAGTCTTCCTCCACCTCGGCCTGAACCGAGAGGGCTCTGACCCTGTCCTTTACAAAGTCATGCAAGGCCACATCCTCTGGAGGACAGTGGCGCCGGGCGCTGAGGGAGACAGGTCTGAAGGAATAGCTCAATGCTGTTTAGTTTCCAGGGATGCCTCATGGTCGGTCTCCCACTTGGAGTCAAGTGGTGATGATGAGTCCGAGGCCCTGTGACTCATTCTGTCGACGCCGGCACCGAGGGGTCAGCGGTATCCAGAGGACCTGGGCTCCGAGCCACAGGAACTAGCTGGAGAGGATCGGATGCCTGAGGAGCGGGACTGGGACCTCGACCGACACTGAGGGCTTACCCGAGGCCGGTGGTGCTCAAAACCCGGCTCGATAACCGAGAACTCCCCCGCATTCGGGGGCCCAGTCATTGGGGCAGATGATGCGGATGAACCAGCCATTTTTGCCTGCTGCAGAGCCTGGATGGCAGGGATATTCTGCTCCAGAGTAACCATTCTGGTTTCCAAGCCAGAAGGCACCGCAGCTTTTGGTGCGGCACCGAGGATCTCGGGCCTGGAGCTGGCACTCTCGAATGCATCCTTGATGAGGACTACAGCCTCAAGGAACCTTGCATGGTCTCTGGCCGAGGAATCCTTCTTGGAGCCGCCCGAGTCCCTCTGGTCGGTTTTACCGGGTTTCTCTGGTGCAACCTCAGTGGACTTCAAGGACTTTTTCTTCTTTTTCTCCAGGTCTGAGGTCTTCTTGGAGGAGCCACCGCTGTGGGACTCCAAGGACACTCGGGCTTTATGGGAAGTGCTGGGCTTGGAGCTCGGCATCGGGAAGGCCGGGGACGAGTCAAACCTGGGGAACAGTTTTTCCTGCAACTCCAACCTCTTTTTATTGGTCTTTGGCATCATGGACTGGCACAGGTTGCAAGAGGTGCTGTCATGGTCTGTCCCAGGCAGTACAGGCAGCAGTCATGGGTGTCAGTCAGTGGCATGGTTTGACTGCAGCGATCACATTATTTTAACCCACCGGGGGACATGATGGGGAGTACCCAGACGGGGTCGATGACCCCCATGCAAAAAAAAGGCGCATATGCAGGTCGAGGCAAGCCTCGATCAAAAGAAAAAAGGAAAAAGGGGCTGAGAACAGTGCCAAGACCAGTGCCGGCTCGAGGCAGGAAGAGGAACCGATACATAAACCGGGAAAGCTAACTTTTAAGGATAATTAGCCACAATATTTTCCAGGGAAACAGGACAGACATCCATTGAGCTACACGTAAAAAAGGAGAATGAACAAGATGGCACCCTTGGGTAGGAAGGGGAACCCGCATGTGTGGTAGTGTGTCCCAAAGGCTTCTTTGAAAGCTGGAAAAATGCTCCGCATGGGCTTTGTCAGCACTGACCTTACCCATATGTGAGGACTGACCTCCTGCTTGTTCCTGGAGAAACTGCCTTATCTGCAAAAAACTGAAGTCATAGCCCCACAACGCCAGAAACACCTTTGCAGTTATCTGGACATCTACCAGTGGTTAGTGGAGACACTGGGTAAGCCACCGACGACTGAAAATTGCACTTATCAAGATATGGCACATTTTCCCGGATATATGTGCCATGTGTCCACAATTTTTAAATTACCACTGCCTTACCTACCAGAATGACTTTGAAAATAAAAATAAATAAACCTTAAATTGCGGTTGCAGGGCTAAGAAAGGTGGTTGCGCCGGTGTCCATGGGCTGGCAGTTGGATGCTGGTCAGTCGAGGCAGGAGGGCAAGAGTTATAAGAAAAAGTACTGCATTAGGGGAGTGTTAGGTTGGAGTTGGAGGGGAAGTACAGGAGCACACGACTGAGGAAGGGAAGAGACAGGAGCCATTGGACATAGGGAGACAGAGGGAAGATACTTGGCATAGGGGAGGGAGAAGGTATGGAGATAGAGGGAACATGCTAGATCTAGTTGATCATAAGGAGATGAAGGGGTATGCTAGACACAGAGGAGGGAGTAATAGGGAGACTGAGGAGAGAAGCTGGAGACAGGGGAGACAGAGGGGACAGGAGGATGGAAGAAACTTGCTGACACAGGGGGTCACAGGGAGACAGAGGGGACATGCTAGACACAGGGGGATCAGGGAGACAGTGAGAGGAAGGGGCATAGGGAGACAAAGGGGAGATGGATCAGAGATGGTAAACATGGGTGGAAATAGGGAAATGGATCAGAGATGGCAAACATGGGAGGAAATAGGGAAATGGATCAGAGATGGTAAACATGGGAGGAAATAGGGAAATGGATCAGCGATGGTAAACATGGGAGGAAATAGGGAAATGGATCAGAGATGGTAAACATGGGAGGAAATAGGGAAATGGATCAGAGATGGTAAACATGGGAGGAAATAGGGAAATGGATCAGAGATGGTAAACATGGGTGGAAATAGGGAAATGGATCAGAGATGGTAAACATGGGAGGAAATAGGGAAATGGATCAGAGATGGTAAACATGGGAGGAAATAGGGAGATGGATCAGAGATGGTAAACATGGGTGGAAATAGGGAAATGGATCAGAGATGGTAAACATGGGAGGAAATAGGGAGATAGATCAGAGATGGTAAACATGGGTGGAAATAGGGAAATGGATCAGAGATGGTAAACATGGGAGGAAATAGGGAAATGGATCAGAGATGGTAAACATGGGAGGAAATAGGGAAATGGATCAGAGATGGTGAACATGGGAGGAAATAGGGAAATGGATCAGAGATGGTAAACATGGGAGGAAATAGGGAAATGGATCAGCGATGGTAAACATGGGTGGAAATAGGGAGATGGATCAGCGATGATGAATATGGGAGGAGATAGGGAGATGGATCAGCGATGATGAATATGGGAGGAAATAGGGAAATGGATCAGAGATGATGAATATGGGAGGAAATAGGGAAATGGATCAGAGATGATGAATATGGGAGGAAATAGGGAGATGGATCAGCGATGGTAAACATGGGAGGAAATAGGGAGATGGATCAGCGATGATGAATATGGGAGGAAATAGGGAGATGGATCAGCGATGATGAATATGGGAGGAAATAGGGAGATAGATCCGAGATGATGAATATAGGAAGAAATAGGGAAATGGATCAGAAATGGTGAGCATGGGTGGAAATAGGGAGAGAGGAGATGTGCTGGACATTCTTGGAGGATACTGGACATGGGAAGAGATGGGATAGATGCAGGATGGGGGGATGCTGGACAACAGAAAGAGAGAGGAGGCTGCCAACACAGCAAAGAAAAGACAAAGGAGAGAGTTAGTGAGATATTGAGGAGTAAGAGAATGAGCAAGTAGAGAGAGATGGGGAATGTCAGATGGATGTAGGAGAGAAAGTGAAGAAGACAGAGGAGGGGTGAGAAGAAGTGGCAGATGGACTTGAAATCCTGAAAAGAGTTGATAGAAAATCGAAGAAAGCAGAAACCAGACAATGGAACCAAAACAATTAGAGAACTAAAATAGCCAGAGAATAAGCATTGAAAAAAGTCTTTGGAAAAAAAGTCTTTGGAATATGTCAGGTTTTGTAATTTACATCTTTCTATGCATCTCTTCCTATTTCTCTGGTATTTGACTGCACACAGAGTCTGGCTACTTGGGATTTCAGCTTAATATTTTCTACATATTTCTATTTTTAGTTTGTAATCACTTATGCTGTACTCGATGAGGATCTGCCTATATTTTAAGGAGCATATTTACCAAAGGTTAACGCGCATTAAGTGCTGCTACACCAATGGAAATAAAAGGGCTGTGAATATTTCATTAACGCGCGTTAAAATCTTTAGTAAACATGCCCCTAAGTGTGTGATTGCGGCCAGTTGTCTGGTAGCATGGAACTTCTATATAGGGATCTGTACTAATCTGGCTTGTTCAGTTTTCCCAGTAGGTGTGTGGATGTTCTAGGGCCCACTGCAATATTTACACTACTGCCCTTTTTGGGGTAGGCTCCTTTTGTGAGTTTTGGAAGTTAATGCCATTATGAAATGATAGATATATTCTATAGGTCCTGTGCTGTAATTTTCACTTTCTTTTTTTTCGTTATGTGGCATCAGCTGTAGGGTGCTGGTGGGGGTAGTGGAATATGGATAATTCTTGAGTTTTTCAGGTTTGTGTTCTTGCTGACAGTGTAATATTGGTTGTGGCCTATTACTTTCACTATTGCTGATTTCTGGGGTTTTACAGCTCTGGAACACTCCAAAACAGCTTGAAATCATAGCCAGCAGGATTATTTTTCAGTATGAAAATATTTATGCAAATAGTTTTTGCAAATGAGGCCCCGCAATGAGTGTCCACACAAAGCCCCGCATTACCCTTGGGGCAAAGCCAAAATATTGCAAAGAGATGGTAGTTCCAGACTCGCTATTTCAGAAGGAATCTGTGAAAGAACTTTGAATATCTCGCTTCATTGAGACACCCAAGATAGCACTCAGGCTCCTGAAGAAGTCTCCTGTCGTAATTTAGGTATCTAGGAAAGAAGAAAAAAATACAAATCTTCTGCAAACTTTTCTACTACTGCAAGTTAGGATTCTTGGGGAAATCTAAAATGATTGAAAATGAAAGCAAGTAGGATTTCATTTATTTTTTTTTAAATGCTGAATCCATTGAATCTATTCATGGTGCATAAATGGCACTCACCATGATTCCTCCAGTCTGAGTTCAACTTCAGTTCTAGTCTCTTATTTGTCTGCGCCCCATACTGTACAGTGCTGTGAAAATGCCAGCTTATTTGTGGTAAATATAATGAATAAATGCCTAAATAGCTCCTAATAAATAAAAAAGGCTTTCTCGCAGTTGACAACCAGGAAACTTACACTACATATTACAGCTGCTGTGTGCCAAGTCAGAGCATGGAAACAATAACAGATGACTCCAAAGTAGAGTAAGAGCCCGATATTCAAAACATTTAATATGCAAATGCTATGGCAGTCAGCTCTAATGTTTAAATTATCATCCGGATATTCAGTGCCAATATCCAGATTGCGGCCGACACTGAAAATCTGGAGACCGCTATCAGTATAGTAGCAATATTCATCCACCATCCAGATGGCACTTCAGACAGCTCTTCTCCTGTCCTAAGCTATTTGGAAACCCCATCTACATAAGGGCAGAAAGTATCCAGATAGCGGCTGAATATGCCACTATCCAAACAGTCGGCCCCTAAGTTTAAAATTATAAAGAAACATGGATTATAGTTTTATGCGATTGTACTTCCATGATTTTGAAAACTAAAATGAGTAGAAAATGAATTCACTTCCATCTGCAGATGAGAAGCAAGACAATCACCCAATCTGCAGGATTCACGTAAAAATATATTTAAATATAGATATTTATTTTATTTATTTATTTATTTATTATTTATTTACATTTCTTATATACCGCACTATTTGCGATCAGCGCGGTTTACATAAAACAAACAGTATCCGACAGTAAACAAGAGTCAGGTCATTACAATGAACAGGAGCAGTCAACTTGGATAACAGGGGAAACTATCTACATGTGTGGAACATTGAAATAGGTAACTGTATATATGTGAGATGGAGTTATTGTGTGTTGCTCATACATGGTGGCTGGGGTTCGGGGGAGGCTGTGAGGTATTTAATGAAGAGGAAGTGTTTTAAGGCCTTCCTGAACTGGCTCAAGTTGGGGATAGCTCTGATGTGTGGTGGTAGAGAGTTCCAGAGGCTTGGGGCACTCAGACTGAAGGCTCTATTTGAAGTTGATATGGTGCATCTTGTCATAGCTTTTGGTATTGCTAGCATGTTGGCTGCAGCGGCTCTTCTTATCCTGTTGGGCGTGGGTGGTTGTATGAGGTCACATATTGAAGAGGCGGATAACCCGTTGATGGCTTTGAATGTCATCACTAAGGTCTTGAAGCTAATCCTGGCTTGGATGGGGAGCCAGTGCAGCTGCATCAGGAGGGGTGTGATGTGCTCTCTCCTTGGTGCTCCAAAGAGGATTCGCGCAGCGCAGTTCATGGCGAGTTGTAAGGGATGTAAGGTTGCCTGAGGGAGTCCTTGTAGGATGGCGTTTGCATAATCAAAATGAGGGATGATGAAGGCTTGGTAGATGGTACGGAAGTCGCTCAGCTCAAGTAGAGGGCGTATGTGTCTGAGGGATCTGATCTTGAAGTAGATCGCTCTTACTGTTTTTGCTATGTGCTGCTTCATGTTGAGGTTCTGATCCAATGTGACTCCGAGATACCGTATGGCTGATTTTACTTGCAGCTTGGCGTTGTCTACTTCCAAGTGGTTAGGTGGAGTAAATTCCGGATTTCTAGAGATGAACAGGACCTCTGTTTTCTTATGTTGGATGCGCAGATTTTGGGAGAGGAGCCATTCTGATATTGCATTGAAGCACTTGGTTAGTGGGGTGAGGTCCGGGCAATCCAGGGATATTGGTAGGTACAGTAGGACATCGTCTGCGTAAATCATGCAACTCACGTTGAAGGATCTAATGATGTTACAAATGGGTTGGATATAAATGTTAAACATAAGTGACGATAGGGAGGATCCTTGAGGGACTCCTTGACTTTGTAGGAATGGCTCGGATGTGGTTCCGTTTGCTCGTACATGTTGCCATCTTCCAGACAGGTAAGACCTGCACCACTCAAGCGCTGTTTCGGTAATGCCTTTCTCTCTTAGCCGAATCAGGAGAATCTCGTGGCGGACTGAGTCGAAGGCTGCCGCAATATCTAGAAAGATAAGTGCGAAACCTGTACGTGAGTTGTCAATGCCTGAGATTATGGTGTTGAAAAGAGTAGTGAGTAGTGTTTCCACTCCGTGTGACTCTCTGAACCCGTGTTGTGATGGATCTAGAGGTGCGTTGGTGTCCACATGATCTTGTAGCTGCCTGTAGACTATTTTATCAACGATTTTGGCGAGCATCGGGATACTGGATATGGGTCTGTAAGACTCGACCTTTTGAGGGTCTAATTTGGTGTCCTTAAGCAGCGGTCTAACGGAGGTCTGTTTGAGCGTGGATGGGAACGACCCGGTGCTGAATGATAGTCCTATCATTTTAGTTAAGATTGGGGCAAGGTCGGATCGCAGATCTTTTATCCAGAATGCTGGACATGGATCTGAGTATGAAGTGGAAGTATTTAGGGTAGCAATGGTGTCTTCGATAGTTCTCTCAGACGGAGTGGTAAAGGTGGTTAGATACGCTGCGCATGCTTGAGCATCAGGAGGGTCTGGTATCATCATCTTGTCAGTCTTGCATAGTTTTGATTGCATAAAGACGGCATAATCCTGTGGGTGTATAGATCCTGTGCGCTCCGGGGTTGGTTCTTTGGCAAGAGATTTGAACAGGTTGAAGAGGTCGTGCGGTTTGTTTGATGAACGTTTCAGAGTGTCAGTGTGATGTTGTTTCATCTTGTCTGTGACAGCCCTGCGATGTGTGTGTAGGAGTTGGATGTATGCTGTTTGGTCACTGCTGGTACGTGATTTCCTCCAGCGTTTTTCCGATCTTCGTAAGAGGGTTAGTGACGCCCTTAGGTCAGCTGTGAACCATGGTGCGGATGGTCTTTTCTTTGGGGCTTTAGTTGGGGGGACGGATTGCGATCGAGCTGAGTCTGCTGTTCCACGTGGAGATTAGGACATCTAGGTCTTGTGAGGTATTGTCAAGGAGAGAGTTTGTTTCAGCCAGGATGCGTTCTTTGTTAAACGGGTGAAATCTTCTGGCATTTGAGGTTGTGTTTGTTTGTGAGTTCGTAATGGGCCTTTGTGACCTGATGGGGGTCGGAATTTGGAAGGAAATAAGCTTATGATCCGACCATGGAACTGCTGTTAGTGATAACGTGATGTTTTGTGCTTGTTGAAGCACCGTTTGTGGGGCGAATATCAGGTCGAGAATGTTGCCCTTTGTGTGTGTGGGTTCATGAACCAATTGGGTGTATCCCAAGATATCTAGGGCTTCTGTGAAGGCGGCTGCCTGATTGTCCTGTAGGGATGGTAAGTTAAAATCTCCTAGTATCCAGTTTGGTCTATGTGGAACATGGGTATTTGATGCTAAGTTTATGATATTGGAGAGGTTGTCTGGATCAGCAGAGGGCGCTCTATAAATAAGGTTTATGGAGCAAAAGTGGTTGGAAATAGATAATGTTTCAAGGGTATTGGTGTTGCTGGCTTCTTCCATTTCGAATTGAAGGTCAGATCTGGTGATGATGGCAACTCCTCCACCCCTTTTGTTTTGCCTGTGGCTGGTGAAAGTAACAAAGTTGGGTGGGAGAAGTTGATTGAGGATGGTATTATCTTCCGGTGAGAGCCAGGTCTCAGTAATCATAATGATATCTAAATTATGGTGAGTTATTGTTTCAGTGATTGCTGGCCATTTTTTGCGAAGTGATCGAGAGTTAATGAGTGCGCACTTCAGGCTGTTAGTGTGTGGGCGTTTATTTTGCTTTAGTTTTGAGGAATTTTGTAGAGGGATATAAACTAGATGGGGGCGGCGTGGATAGCTCGCTCCATGATAAAGGTTGTTGGAGTCATCGGGCCATTTTCTTCCGCTAGTAGAGAGCGTTGGGATGCGGTTTTGTGCTGTCAATAGTGCTAGTGAGCTATATTATCATATTTTTGCTACTCTTATTTTGGAAGGCATTAGCAAGATGCTATACACTGCTCATTTCCAGAGTTCAACTCTTGTTCCTCAGGCTTGCAGAACCTAGGGCTAGGACTGGAAATGAGCTAATTGGGGGAGTTAGAGCTGGAAATGGGTAGACTGGGGGGGCTAGGACTGGAAATGGGCTGATCGGGGGGTTAGGACTGGTAATGGGCTGATGGGGGACTAGCACTGAAATGGGCTGATCAGGGGAGTTAGGACTGGAAATGGGCAGACTGGGGGGCTAGGACTGGAAATGAGCTAATTGGGGGAGTTAGGGCTGGTAATCGGCTGATGGGGGACTAGCACTGTAAATGGACTGATCGGGGAGCTAGCACTGGAAATGAGCTAGGACTGGTAATGGGCTGATGGAGGGAGCTAGGACTGGAGTGGGCTGATGGGGGGAACTAGGACTGGAAATAGGTTGGGACTGGAAAAGGGCTGATGGGGGAGGAGAGAGTTGCTGGCACTAGAAGAAGACTGGGGGCAGGAGGAGAGAGCTGCTGGCCCTGAAAGAAAACTTGGGGCTAGGGCTACAAATGGGCTGATGCAGGGGGATCGGAGAATGGGACTGGAAGGGAACGGATGCTGAGATAGTCTGCCAGGGGAAGGAGAGGGCAGGAAAGGAGCTGATATGGGGGGGGGAGGTAGGGGCAGGAAGGAAGCTGACATGAGGGGAGGTGGGGGTAGGAACTAACACAGGAGGAATGAGGGGGCTGGAAGTGAGCTGACACCTGGGGATGGTACTGAAGGGGGACTAGAAGGGAGCTGATACTTGGGGATGGGACTGGTAGGTGGCTGGGTAATGGGGAGGAGGCTGGAAGGGAGCTGACATGTGGGGATGGCACTGGAAGGGGAATGGACAGAGGGTAGGGTGACTGGAAGGGAGCTGACGGGGGGTGGCACTGGGAGTGGAATTGAGCTGATACCTGCGATGGTATTTGGACTAGAAGGGGCTAGACAGTGGGGAAGGAGGAGGACTGAAAGGGAATGGACACAAGAAGCAGTCCTGGGAATGCAAGGTGGTTCACATTGGAAGGTACAGGGAGGGGAGGACTGGAAAGGGGGTTGATACTGGAGAGGGTTACCAGGACATGAAATAGGCTGATGGAAGGAAGTGAAGAAAACAAAAGAGATAAGAAATGGCAGATGGACCATAGACCACAGAAAGAGAGTTAAGAAAAGATAGGAAAGCAGAAGCCTCAGATCGGGACCAGCATGATCATGGAATAAAATGGTCAGACAACAAAGATAGAACCGAGAAAAGAAGAATGAGGTATCCGCAGAAACAGGTGAGAGAAACCAGAAGCGGACCCCAAGGACCAGGCCTTACTTTAGATTGTGGTTACTTATTCTGTATTTGGTGAGGATCTGTGTTCTGAGTGTGTGACTGAGCCCAGGTGTTCCGTTAACATGGAGTTTGTACATAAAGATCTATATTGTATTGTAGTAATTTGACATGTTCAGCTTTTCAAAAAGGTGTATGGATGTTCCAGGGCCCACTGTAGTATTTACAGCGATGCATTTTTTGGATAGGCTCTTTATGTGAGTTTTTGAAGTTGGTGCTGTTATGGTATGGTATGGTAGATTTGCTCTATAGATACTCAGTGACTTTTTTGTAGGGTTTTGTATTAATTCACAATATGCCTGGTACTGGAGAATGTTTGTTGTTGTTGTTGTTTGTGAGATGATCAGAATCAGATATTTTTTTAAAGATATTGATTTCTGTGGGTGAATTTCCTGGTTCTGCTCTGCACTCACTGTTGAAGGGGGTTCTGTGGATGCAAAATATATGTTGAAAAAGAAAAAGCAAGAACCTTAACGCAGTTTATAACAACAAAATAAAAATGAATTATAATTTAGTTTTATAAATTGTGCTGTGGTTCTCGCTCTCTTTTACTTCCTTTGTGTGCAAACATCTTGCATTTCCTCCATATAATCTAATCGGCTTTTTGGTGTGGTTCAGTCCCTGATTGGAGTTTTGAGAAAGCCCCGCTCCCTTGAGGGGGGGTGCCATCTCATTCTTCACCTCAGGCAACAGATTGCCTTGAGCAAACCTTGAGCATACCCACTGATAAACAAGCCAGTCACAAAAAATGTACCTCAGGCTAAACCGCATGGTAAATTGTTGACATCTCTGATTAATAAAAAATGATGACTGCAAATTAAAAATATGCAAAATGGGGTCTAACTAACTGATAAGCTCATTTCTCAGCAATCACTTACTAAAGAAAACAGAGATTTTCCACACCTTGCTTACTATTCAGTTTTTCTCCAATGTAAGGAACATGCGACCATATTCTGTACATTAAGAGGCTTATTTTGGAAGGTTTATTCACAATTTCTATGTGCTAAATCCAGCATTTAAACAAGGAAATGGCATCTACGTGGAAATGGTGATTACAGAAGGGTCTCAATTAACACATGGATATTGTTACTACATAAAAGCCACAATGGAGTGTGTTGGGGGCATGTTTAGGGTGTGGCCTAGATGGGTCAAATATTTACATGTATATACCCTATTTTCCATAGGAAATACATGTGTATGATCAAAACTGTCCATGTCAGGATTTACATCCTTTTCCTGTCACATTTAGGTTTAGAAAAAACCCCTTGAAAAAGTACTAGTTTTGACAAGCCCTTTATGTAAACGTAGGACAAAAATGTATGTCCAAGTGTTTAATGTTCGATGTAAACCGCACTGATGAGAAATAGCGCGGTATATAAGAAGTGTTAAATAAATAAAATAAATAAATAAAATACAGGAGGTATTGAAGGTGTTATTCTCTTTAATCCTCCCCTTGCTTATTTCCCCCATTAAACTGGATTTAGATAAAGATAGCGGCTTCTGTAGTTAACTGGTGGCATTTACACGAGGAAGGTGACGAGTTGCCTCCATTGAATTTTCCCACTTGTAGGTCAGCAAAATTGATTCTCCGTCTCCACGTATCTGCAAACACATGTGCACTCCTGTATTTCCATATTCATATTTTAGAAAAAGCTCCACATTTTGCAGAGCCTTTTCTAAAATACTGGTGGAATTGTGTACTGCGGGCATGTCCAACAGGTAGATCGCAATCTACCTGTAGATCGAGGAGGGGTCAGAGGTAGATTGCCAGTCCCACTTGGCTCTGTCTCTCCAGCAGCTCGTCCCGTCGCTAGGAGAGAGCTCGTGCCGGCAGGTCATCTGCCAAGGGCTTGCGGCCGCCGCTGATCCTTTGCCTGTCTTTTTTCCCTGCCTGCATGAATCTTGCCTGTGGGTGTATTGGGGGCGCTTGTTGTTTTTGTGCCAATAGTTTCTGGGTACCCCAGGGGGCCGCCGCCCGTGCACCGCGACGAGACACCACAGGCCCGGTATCTGATAAAATTAACTGTATTAGAGTAACAATTAACGGCTAAGCTAGAAGTAGTTCTTTGACACTAGGTATTAATGATTTGAAATATGATACTCTATTTTGGATGACAGCAATATGCAACAAGGATACAGTGTTCTGCACAAGGGCTAAAAGTCCTCATCTTCCATGTCCAACCGCTAGAATGATATTCATTTGTCTTACTGTTGAATTATCTACCTCAAATACTAATACAGTAGCTGATGGAAAAGTTTGTGGGTTCAACGAATGTTTGTGTACTGCAACATTTCAGGAGAAAGGACATTTTTAAATTGCATAAATCTATACATAGGAAAGAGTTCTAATAAAAGATGCAAAGAGATTAGACATATTAACTCATGATAAAAAGCATAGTGAACAAGTCAACTTCCAACAGCAAGAGGGTTTAGTTTAGGTAGGTAAGAAGGCTCCTTCTTCTAGCCTATTTTATAAAGACACATAGGGGCCCTTTTACTAAAGCGAGCTGTGGTTTTGCACCTAAAGTGCCTTTAGTATGCAGAGCCAAGGTACGTTACATGCAAAGCCCCTCATTACCTGTTGGAGGTGTGGACCACATTTCTCCAATAGCTAACATATCATGATGGAACTAATGCAGGTGGGGAATAACAAGGGTGCAGTTAGCGTCATCTATTGAGGTGGAGGTAATTGCACTGACACTATTTGCAAGATGCACCATTACCATGTGGTGTATACTGTGGCGCCGCACCGTCTAGGCAATAGCCTATAAGGAGCAGCGTGCCAACTGTTCTTTGTTAAACTAGCTTATTTCCAGAGCATATGCTGCTGGGACCTTTTTGTAGTTGTGGTTAATAAGTAGTCCGAGTAGTTTAGGCAGTTCACAGGAAATTTATTTATTTTATTTTGTTTCATCAAAACTTAGCAAAGTAAACTTCTCTTTGAAACATGAACAAGGTGTAACAGAAATAACTCAAATAGCTTACTTCAGCAAACTTGAAATCAATGCTTTAAACAGTGCTGGCAAAACAAACTTGTAATCCTTTTCTTTTCTTCCAGGATTCCCAAACATTCAGATCATTTAAACACAGTTCTGAATTCTTACTTTTAAACCAGCAATTCAGCTTTTCTTCTTATCACACATAAGCTGTTGAGCAATCCATTATGGAATCTGTATCGTGGTCTAATTCAGATAATTCTGTTTCCATATCTTTTATTCCATCCTGAAACAGCTCTGGGTTTTTATCATCCCAACCTGGTTTCAGTTGTTGCATTAATTTAAACACTTTATCCCAGGGATTTCTTTTTCTCCTCACGGGTTTTCTATATGCATTGCAGGGCTTTATAGCTCTAGGCAAAACACTCATAGGACTTTGCTGTCTCTGTTGGCTTCTAGGTACAAGCTTCCTTTCAGGCTTTACAGAAGAATAAATCTCCCCTTCAGAATCCTCAGCAACCTCACTGCTATCTGAGCTATATTCTACAATTCTCTCAGAGTTCTGGCTCCTACCTTCACAAGGGCTTGCAAACTCTGTACAGCTGTACCTTGTAGAAGAACTGCCGTTGGAATCCTTTCTGTGCTGAGAGTCAGACCTGCTCTGCCATTCCCTTGGCTTTGGCTTCTGAACTCTCTGCCGTGGTTCCAGTGTTTGCTCAGTCCAAGACTTCTGTCTGGACTCTGGTTCAACCTCTGCTTCTGCTTCCTGTCCTCTCCGTCCTCGTGCTTCCTGTGCTTGTGCTTGAGCTCCCTGTGATAACTCTCTTTGCTTCTGAGAGCTTAAATCTTTGTGTGTGAGAGGCGTTTTCCTAGCTCTTTCCCCCACGTGTTTCTCATTTGCATTTTGTGTTGCCATGGAGGCAGGGTGTGGTCTGTACTCAGCCCTCTGAATCATGTGGCTTTTCTCTCTATGTGTTGATTTAACTGATTGCCTGCCTGAGCCCTGCTTTGACTCAGAAGAAAAGGTTTTAAAAGCAGCCCTTTTTCTATGCCTGTCAGTGTCCTCATTACCACATATCCCCCCCCCCCCTTAAGCTATTACTGGCTGGCGCGCTAAGCCGTGCACAGTCAGTAATCCCACAAAGGGCTATTGGGTCCCTATAATCCCTTACCGCTACTTGAGCAGTCAGGGTTCGCTCTTGCCAAGGCCGCAAGACATTAACGTGGTATACTTGCTGCCTCCCTCTGTTATTCGCTACAGAATATGTTACAGGTCCTACCTGCTTTACTATTTTATAAGGCCCTTTCCAGGTGCTTTCAAATTTGGAAGTGGCCCCTGTAACTATGACAAGTACTTTGTCACCAACCTCTAGATGGCGTGGTTTAGCCCGTCGGTCATAATAAGCTCTCTGGCGGGCATGACTTGTCACCAAATTCGCTTCCGCCACTTGGGACATGCGCTGTAACCTCCCTTTTAAATCCTTTAAAAATATGGGTACCTCCTGCTCCCGTATAGTCGGTGCTACCCATTGCTCCCGCAAAATATCAAGGACACCCCTAGGAGTACGTCCATACATAAGCTCATATGGGGATGCCCCTGTAGAGGTTTGCTTACGCTCTCTGGAAGCGTATAACACAAATGGTAGCATCACGTCCCAGTCCGCTAGATTACCCTCTAGGCTCCTCCGTAACATATTTTTCAGAGTCTGGTTAAACCTCTCTACTAAGCCATTTGTTTGAGGATGATATGCGGCCGTACGAACGTGACGAATATCAAAAGCCTCCCAGACCTGGGCTAGGTATCTAGACATGAAATTGCTTCCCCTGTCCGTTAGGATCTCTCGGGGGAAACCAACTTCACAAAATATTTTTACCATCTCCTGGGCTATGATACGTGCGGACGTATTTCTCAGAGGAACAGCCCAGGGAAACTTCGTAGCCCGATCAATTATCACTAATATGTATTGGTAACCCCTTGGTGTCTTAAGAAGAGGTTCCACTATATCTACTGCAAGTCTATCCACTGGTTCTGACATGGCGGGTGCTGGTACCATGGGTACCTCAGGCGGATGTCTCACGGTGACGCGTTGGCAGGCAGGGCAGGACGCACAAAACCTAGACATTTCCCTGAACACTCCAGGCCAGTAAAAACGATTCAGGATTTGATCTAATGTGCCCTGTATACCCTTGTGTCCTCCCACTGGGTGATCGTGTGCTAACTTTAACACCACGTTCCTGAAAGAGGTGGGTATGACCAACTGCTTCCTCCTATCCCCCGTCCTTGGGTCCAAACTCTCCCTATAAAGCAAACTGTCCTCCAAGAAAAATCGTGGCAGGGTCTCAGATCCTTCCTGCGCATAATCAAAAGCACGTGCTAGCGCCGGATCTGCCTGCTGTTCTCTCAGGAATGAGGGAAATTTCTCCATTAGTTGGGCTGGCACCCAGGGCAATTCCTGTCCCATCACTAGCTCAGCCCTATTTCTTGACCTAATCTGTCTATCTTTCCGCCTTTCAGCGTTTCCCTTCCTTGGGCGACTACTGGAGGGGCTTATCAAATCATCATGTGAGGGCATTCCCGCCATGGGATCCTCTGATGAATCTAGCTCCCCACCAACTGCCTGAGAACTGGCACGAGTAGAGACCATGCCTGCTCTATCCTTACGTTTGTCAGAGTTCTCAACTCTTCTTACACTGGGTGAAGCTTTGTCTAGGCTGCCTGGGATAGTGGTCTTCCCTGCTTTGTCCTTTAGCTCCTTTCCTAAGCTATGCCAAAGTTGGGACCAATCCCTCTCTAGGACTAAGGTATTCGGGAGTTTGGGCACTACTGCTACCGCTATCTTTTCCCTAAGGCCTTGACCTTCTACCCATACATAATATAGTGGATGGTAGGTTGCTGTCCCATGAACACATCTGATCCTCACCTGACTTTCAGAAGAGAACAGGTTATGATCAGATTGAGACATAATCCTTTTCCACAGTGTTTTGGAAATCATTGACTGGTTTGCCCCAGAATCAAGTAATGCCTCTGTGGGAACCCCTTCCACTTCTACCTCTAGTAGGAATCCCTTTCCCACCCTACCAGGATCTGTGGTTACCAGGGCTATTCTGGCCTTACAATCCTTTTTGAAATGCCCTATTCCCCCACATGCAAAACATTTTCTTTCCTGGGCATAGAAACATTTATCCATAGACAAATACTTTTGTTTTCCAACATTTTCTGACCTTGCCTTCCTTTCTGGTGCCTCAATCAGCGCACACTTCGTCTGGCCCACCAATTCGGCGGCTAGAAAACGCTCTGCCAGTGAAATGGGGTCTTTTGTATTGCCACAATTTTGAAGGACCAGGAAGGTTTGTAACTCTGTAGTTACTGCATTCTTAAATTGCTCAAGAACAATGCAATCTAATACCTCCTCCAGACTTTTAGTCTCTGGAGTGAGCCATTTATATGCCAGACTCTTTAAGCGATGGCATAAAGCTTGGGGTGTTTCACCCTGTCTTTGCTTAGACGCTCTAAAATGACGTCTATAGACCGCTGGATTTAAACCCATACGATCCCTTATAGCTCGCTTCACTTCTTCATAGCTATTAATTAGCGCTGTGGGCATAGCCCTATAGGCTTCCATGGCTTCCCCTGTAAGAGAAGTGGCTATTCTGACTGCCCATTGGTCTTTCGGCCATCCAACTAACAGTGCTACTCTTTCAAAGGACTCTATAAAATCGTCAATATCAGCGTCTTTACTGAGTTGTCCAAAAGAAAAAATACCAGTGTCCAGCACCCCTAGACCTGGTAATACAGCTTGTGAACCTGACATGGTTCTTGTAAGTCCCGCTGCTTTTTCTTGTGTGCCCAACCATCTCCCCATCATCTCGAGCAGTGGATTTTGCTGGGCCTGCAGCATGGAAAGTGCCTGCTCTTGGCTTCTCGCTGCCATCTCCTGCTGTCTTTTGAATTGCTCCGTGACCCAGGCCATGAGATCAAGCGCTTCCATCTCCGGTCTGCTGCTTCTCTAGAAAGGAAAGAGAAAGAAAAAACCCACCAAGTGTGGCACTACAAACGCTCCCTGTTGCTCTCCCAGTGACTGGTATTACCATCCACTTCCTACACCAGTATCCACCATTAACCCCCTCATTTCTACGGGTTACCTGGTTCTGGCGTAGATTCAGGCTCTGCAACAATAGGAACAGTGCTGGAACTCCCTCCGGTTCCCTCTGGATGCCACTCCTGATTTTCTTCTCCACACTTTATTTCTTTCTGTTGTGCTTGGCCTCCTACAGCTTCTTGCTTGCTTGCAGGTGCACAAAACTTGTCCACGCTTGTAGAAGTTAGATGAAAAAAGAATCCTGCCAACTACGCCACCTGTGGCGCCGCACCGTCTAGGCAATAGCCTATAAGGAGCAGCGTGCCAACTGCTCTTTGTTAAACTAGCTTATTTCCAGAGCATATGCTGCTGGGACCTTTTTGTAGTTGTGGTTAATAAGTAGTCCGAGTAGTTTAGGCAGTTCACAGGAAATTTATTTATTTTATCTTGTATCATCAAAACTTAGCAAAGTAAACTTCTCTTTGAAACATGAACAAGGTGTAACAGAAATAACTCAAATAGCTTCCTTCAGCAAACTTGAAATCAATGCTTTAAACAGTGCTGGCAAAACAAACTTGTAATCCTTTTCTTTTCTTCCAGGATTCCCAAACATTCAGATCATTTAAACACAGTTCTGAATTCTTACTTTTAAACCAGCAATTCAGCTTTTCTTCTTATCACACATAAGCTGTTGAGCAATCCATTATGGAATCTGAATCGTGGTCTAATTCAGATAATTCTGTTTCCATATCTTCTATTCCATCCTGAAACAGCTCTGGGTTTTTATCATCCCAACCTGGCTTCAGTTGTTGCATTAATTTAAACACTTTATCCCAGGGATTTCTTTTTCTCCTCACGGGGTTTCTATATGCATTGCAGGGCTTTATAGCTCTAGGCAAAACACTCATAG
Source organism: Ichthyophis bannanicus (assembly GCA_033557465.1). NCBI lineage: Eukaryota > Metazoa > Chordata > Amphibia > Gymnophiona > Ichthyophiidae > Ichthyophis > Ichthyophis bannanicus. The sequence goes on from CM066035.1 coordinate 640,533,411, forward strand.
GACTTTGCTGTCTCTGTTGGCTTCTAGGTACAAGCTTCCTTTCAGGCTTTACAGAAGAATAAATCTCCCCTTCAGAATCCTCAGCAACCTCACTGCTATCTGAGCTATATTCTACAATTCTCTCAAAGTTCTGGCTCCTACCTTCACAAGGGCTTGCAAACTCTGTACAGCTGTACCTTGTAGAAGAACTGCCATTGGAATCCTTTCTGTGCTGAGAGTCAGACCTGCTCTGCCATTCCCTTGGCTTTGGCTTCTGAACTCTCTGCCGTGGTTCCAGTGTTTGCTCAGTCCAAGACTTCTGTCTGGACTCTGGTTCAACCTCTGCTTCTGCTTCCTGTCCTCTCCGTCCTCGTGCTTCCTGTGCTTGTGTTCGAGCTCCCTGTGATAACTCTCTTTGCTTCTGAGAGCTTAAATCTTTGTGTGTGAGAGGCGTTTTCCTAGCTCTTTCCCCCACGTGTTTCTCATTTGCATTTTGTGTTGCCATGGAGGCAGGGTGTGGTCTGTACTCAGCCCTCTGAATCATGTGGCTTTTCTCTCTATGTATTGATTTAACTGATTGCCTGCCTGAGCCCTGCTTTGGCTCAGAAGAAAAGGTTTTAAAAGCAGCCCTTTTTCTATGCCTGTCAGATATGCCATACTGGGTCAGACCAAGGTCTATCAAGCCCAGTATCCTGTTTCCAATAGTGGCCAATCTAGGTCATAAGTACCTAGCAGTTTCCCCAAAAGACACAGGTTCCTCATTGCTTATATTGGGTCAAGCAGTGATATCCTGGGTCCTGTTTTAATAATGGTTTATGGACCTTTCCTCCAGGAACTTGTCCAAACCTTTTTTAAACCCAGCTACACTAACAGCTTTTACTACATCCTCCAGTAACAAATTCCAGAGTTTGATTACACATTGAGTGAAAAAATATTTTCTCTTATTAGTCTTAAATAGTTTACCCTGTAGCTTCATTGCATGTCCCCTAGTCTTCCTGCAGTCTGATAACATAAACAATCGATCTACGTTTACCCGTTCCACTCCATTCATTAATTTATAGGCTTCTATCATATCTCCCCTCAGCCATTTCTTTTCCAGGTTAAAGAGCCCTAACCTTTTTAGCCTTTCTTCACAGGGGTATCCTTCCATCCCCTTTACCATTTTGGTGGCTCTTCTCTGAACCTTTTCTAATAACGCTATATCCTTTTTAAGATTCAGTGACCAGAATTCCACACAATATTCAAGGTGCGGTCGCACCATGGAATGATACAGAGGCATTATAATATCCTTTGTTTTATTTTCCATTCCTTTCCTTATGATACCTAGCATTCTATTTGCTAGGTATCATAAGGAAAGGCCGCTGCTGCACACTGGGCTGAGGGTTTTAACATGTTATCCACAATGACGCCTAAATCTTTTTCCTGGGTGGTAGTTCCTAATGTGGAACCTTGCATCGTGTAACCATAGTTTGGGTTGTTCTTCCCTAGGTGCATAACTTTACACTTGTCCACATTAAATTTCATCTGCCATTTCAATGCCCAGTCTTCCAATTTATCAAGATCCTCTTGCAAATTTCCACAATCCTCATGGGTTTTAACAACTTTAAATAGTTTTGTGTCATCTGCAAATTTGATAACCTCACTCGTTATTCCCTTTTCCAGGTCATTTATGAATATGTCAAAAAGCAGCGGACCCAGCACAGATCCCTGGGGTACACCACTATTCACCTTTCTCCATTGGGAAAATTGGCCATTTAGCCCTACCCTCTGCTTTCTGTCTTTTAACCAGTTCTTGATCCACAATAGTACACTGCCTCCTATCCCATGACTCTTTAGTTTTGCCAAACGTCTCTGATGAGGGACTATGTCAAAGGCTTTCTGAAAGTCCAAATACACTATATCAACCGGCTCGCCTTTGTCTACCTGTTTATTCACACCTTCAAAAAAACATAACAGATTAGTAAGACAAGATCTTCCTTGTCTAAAGCCATGTTGGCTGTCTCCCATTAAGCCATGACTGTCTACATGTTCAGCAATTTTGTTCTTTATGAGGGTTTCTACCATTTTTCCCGGTACTGACGTCAGGCTCACCGGTCTGTAGTTATCACAGGCTGCAGTACATGGTTAGTGCCCACCAAAACCCGTGCTTACTGCACAGTGCACTTTCGTAACAGACCCCATAGGTACCTATGTGTCTTTATAAAATATTAGGGGGCTGATGAGTAAAGTGCACTAGGCTTTGTGCACAGGTTAGTTCTGTTTTTGCGCACAATTGTGCATGCTACTAGTACAGAAAGGAGTTTTGTGCATGAGCTGTGTAGAAACCCTTGAGCAGACTACAGCACACAAAACATTTAAATTCCACGGTAATGAAGCAATTAGCTGTTCAGTGCAAATGCTGAGAAGTGTGCAGAAGACCGAAGGCTGAGCTCAGTGCTCGGGATTTTAATTATAGTTCTATGGAGGCATAAACGGTTTGCTCATAGATCTGTGGTCAGCACTGGTGAGGGATTTATGCCTGTGACTTGAGTGTACAGCTTTTTGGGGCATGTTTATAAAGCCTGTTCTGGTAACACTTGTGTGTGCTGTGATACCAGTGCAAGTGATGCACACTAACTTCAGGAAGCGTGTGTGTTCATCCCCCCCATAGTTAGCGCAGGCCCAAGATGCAGCACCCCATAAGCCAGCATGCGGGTGCACTTAACACCATCCATTGAGGTGGCGTTAAGGGTAGCAAGTGTAGTTAGTGTGCGCACATAATGCTCATACTAGCCACACCTTGCCATCAGCACATCTGTTCCACCCCTTGGCTGCCCAGTTCTCACCCCATCGCATCCATCCCGGGTAGTGTGGGATTTTTAGCATCCATGCTACTTCTTAGCGGGTGGCCAAAACTGCAGCCATACCACAGGCTACCGTGTAGCACACTTTAGTAAACATGTCTCTTCGTGCACAAGGTATTTGCATGCTGTTTGTTTACAGCATTGGAGAGCAAAACATGTGCTAGACTTGCGCTAGGGAACCCTGTGTTGAGCTTAATTGCAGGGTTGTAGCACAAGGTTTCTGTACTGGTCTCTAGGAATACACGACAGAAATGGTGGCTGGACTGAAACCGTGGACATTTAACCCAGCTTGGGAGCTGATGTTAAAGTAAATGTATAGAATTTATACAAGTGCATGTATTTTGTTCTTTATAAAGAACACCCTTACTTCACAACACTGCCCAAGTTCCAGCTAATCAATATCCAAGAGCATGCATACACGTGTTGCATAAAAGTGCATGCTGTTTCGTCACCGCACCTATTTTCACATAAACAGAGTGGTAATTTTATGAAAGCCATTTTCTGCACATAAAACAGGACTTTATGCATGATAAACTTATAACATGTTCCCCTAAAAAGCATTCCAGTGATGACAGCAGGGCCGGCCCGTCCATTGTGTGAGAATGTTGTTCGCACACGGCCCCGCGCTTCAGGGAGCCCTGTGCCAACAATATCCCGCACTGAATGACAGGCAGGGCAGCTTTTGAGGGAGTCGGAGAGGCCCCAGCTCACCTCTAACAGCTGCCGAAGTGAAGCGTGTCTTTTTCCTTCACTTCGGCAGCTGTATTGAATTTTAGAATGCTGCTGCGCGGAGGTCATAGGGGACTTCCTGTTTCCTGGCACTCAGCGCAGCAGCATTCTAAACTTCATACAACTGCTGAAGTGAAGGAAAAAGACGCGCTTCACTTCGGCAGCTATTAGACGTGAGCTGGGGCCTCTCCGGCTCCCTCTAAAGCATTTTAGATGGCCGTGGAGCTCTTCGGGAGGGGAGGGGAGGGGGGACTTGGACTGGAAATGGGCTGAGTGGAGGGGGAGCTTGAACTGGAAATAGCTGATGGGGAGGGGGGCTTGGACTGGAAAAGGGCTGAGTGGGAGGAGGGAGCTAGGACTGGAAATGGGCTGAGTGGAGGGGGGCTTGAACTGGAAATAGCTAATTGGGAGGGGGGCTTGGACTGGAAATGGGCTGAGTGGGGGGGAGCTAGGACTGCAAATGGGCTGATGGTAGGGCTAGGAAAGGACTGGACATGGGCTGTTTGGGGAGCTAGGATTGGAAATGGGCTGTTGGGAGGCTTGGATTGAAATGGACTCATGGAGGGGCTTGGACTTGAAACTGGCTCTAGAGGGGCTTGGATTGGAAATGGGCTGAGTGGGGGGAGCTAGGACTGAAAATGGGCTGAGTGGAGGGGAGCTAGGACTGGAAATGAGCTGATGGTGGGGCTAGGAAAGGACTGGAAATGGGCTGATGGGGGGCTAGGATTGGAAATGAGCTGATGGAGCGGCTAGGATAGAACTGGAAATGGATGGGGGAGCTAGGACTGGACATGGGCTGTTGGGGGGGCTAGGATCGGAAATGGGCTGTTGGGGGGCTAGGATCGGAAATGGGCTGTTGGGGGGCTAGGATCGGAAATGGGCTGTTGGGGGGTCTTGGATTGAAATGGACTCATGGAGGGGCTAGGACTGGAAATAGGCTCATAGGGGGGCTTGGATTGGAAATGGGCTGCGTGGGGGGAGGACCTAGGACTGGAAATGGGCTGATGGTGGGGCTAGGAAAGGATTGGAAATGAGCTGATGGAGGGGCTAGGATAGGACTGGAAATGTATGGGGGAGCTAGGACTGGAAATGGGCTGATGGGGGGCCTTGGATAGGACTGGAAATGGATGGGGGAGCTAGGACTGCAAATGGGCTGATAGTGGGGCTAGGATAGGACTGGAAATGGGCTGATGGGGGGCTAGGACTGGAAATGGGCTGATGCGGGGACTAGAAGGGAGCGGATGCTGGGTGGGGCTGGAACTAGAAGGGAGCTGATGTTGGGGGAGGACTAGAATGGTATGGGGCTGGGAGAGTGAAATGGAGAAGGGAAAAAATATTTTGTGTGGGAAGGAAGAAAAATCTATGATTGGCCGGGTATTGGGAGAGTAATTGGGGATTGAAGATGGAGGGGTAAAATTTGAGTTGGTGAAAAAGGAATAAAGAAAGAGATGGAGGAAACAGCAAAAGGAGAAAGATCAATATGTTAAAGCAGATACAGAGAGAGAATGGAAAAAAAAACTATGAGAAAATAAAGGACAAATGGACAGCAGACAATGGAGAGATAGCAGAAGAGAAGAAGAAACCAGAAGAAAGTGACTGGAGCAATTGCAACTGAAAAATAAAATGCACAAATAACAAAAGGTAGAAAAATATTTTTTTATTTTGAATTTATTAACTGGAATATGTCAGCTCTGGGAAAAGTATGTCTTTAACGTCTGCATTTTGTTTAGTACAAGTGGAAATTAATTTATAGTTTTATTTCTGCAGTGTTGTTGTACATTCAAAGTTTGTCTTTTGGGGTTGTCAGTTTAATTATTGTCTTTCTATTTCTAAATTGTGATTCCTTGTTCTTTGTTTGGCAACGGTCTATATTCTGCATGTGTAACTGAGCTGAGGTACTCTGTTTATGTAGTTTCTATTTGACAGTGCCGCTTGTTCTCTTTCCCCAATAGGAGATGTAGTGGTATTCTATGAGATGTATTGGCTTAATATTTGCAATGTTGCCTTTTGATAGGTAGGGTTTGGTGCTTTATGAGTCCTGATAGTGCTGTTATGATATGGTGGGTTTGCTATGGGTTCTAAATGGGCAGTGTTTGTAGTACTTCCTAATGTGCCTGGCGGTTGGCACTGGAGTATAGTAATGTAGAAATCCTTTAGTCTTTCTTTATCCGTACACTCATTAAGAGGCATGTTTACTAAAAGTTAGTACATGCTGACATTATGCAAATATTTATGCAAATGAGGCATATTATGCAAATTTATTTATTTAAACGCTTTTCTATACCGCACTCTTTAAAATCAGTGCGGTTTACATTTAACTTATCCTTGTACAATGAGGGAGGAACTGCATTGTACTTACATTGAACGGGAGACATAACTTGGAACTGTAACTGGGGTAACTATATACAGGATGAGCCCTTTGTGTCTACAGCATTCAACGGTATGGCTGGGACTCATAACTATGTACAAAGTTTGTCATATGTTTACAGTTATTTACAGTCTTACTTTATTTACGCTTGTTATCAAATGAGGCCTGTTATGCAAATGAGGCCCCACACCGAGTCTCCGCACATGGCCCCGCACCCCCCTTGGGCCGCCCCTGGATGAGAGAGAAGGTCTTCAAAAAATCATCATCATAATATGAGGAAAAAAAGCTTCAGGGTTCTGCTACTGCTCATACTGGAGTGTATTTTCCTACCTTCTGTAGCACTGGATTTGCGGGCTGCCTTAAAACTATAACTTTGGCTCTAGCAAAACTCCACGAGACTTTGAAATGGCAGTAATGCAAGTGACAGCCCATTGCGTTTTCCTCTCATGCAGCTAATAAATTTGGTTGAAAGGAGAGCAAAGGTTGCCGTATCTGAATGTGACACAAAAACTGGCCTTTGTGCAAAGGTTTTACAAAATTGTGGCCTTTATGTATGAGTGAGTGATAATAACTTTGGTCTGTATTTCTACAGGTCTCATCCTCATGGTGTGTGCAGTGTCTGACACTACTCATTTCTTTGTTTTTATTTGTGTTTGTTTTTTGGTTATCTGGAATGAGATTTTGCTTATAGCACAATTTCAGGTTCAATTTAGAGCTTTCCAACTGTACGCCCCATCTACATGGAACAATCTACCAGATCAGCTCAGAAACATAACAGACCTCAAGACCTTCAGGAAACATCTGACAGCACACGTTCTCAGAACATTTCAGCCCCGTCACCTAACCTCCTCCCCCAATGGAAGCAAAGCCGAACTGTCTAATTTCCCACCATTGTATATACTTTTAAATTGTATAGTTCTGAACCCCTGTTACTGTTGCCTGGTTGTATTATAGTTATCCAAATGCTGTTTTAATGTATTATCACACTAGTTTTTTGTAAGCCACCTTGATGTGGCGAAAGGCGGTATATAAATACAGCTAAATAAATAAATAAAATAAATTAGTTTTCCAAGACGTGACATTAGGGCATTGCAGTCATCCTAAAGCAACAGAAAAACCTCAGTGCTATTTGTTTCGTTTTCTCTGATTTTTCACATGAAACAACTAAAAAAATACCACCATCTTTGTCATTCTAGGATGCACTAATTACAAAAATACACATTGCACATAAAAATAACATGCTCTAAAAGTGAAAACAAAATGAAGTAGATGAAAAGCAGAAAAACTAAAGATAAAAAAAATTCCCCCCCCCCCCCCACTTCATTGTGATCATGGCTAAATAATAGTGCAGGTAGCAACTGTTGAGTAGATTCTGCCCCAGGTCATCTCTCTGAGATGTACAGTTTATATATTTCTATTACACCTTCCTCCAAAACACTCTCCCTACATCTGCAAAATCATCAGTCTTCTGACAGAAGGCATTAATGGCAAATTAGTCAATGAAGGGCTTTGGGAAGAATTAACCAACAGGAAATCATCATGGAGAAAGTTGAAAAAATGGGAGAAGGTTCTCTAGAATTAAGAGAGTGTTAGCATATTAATATATAACTAGCACAGTGTAGCAAGTAACTAATCATCATCAAACGCCATTGGCTTTCCATTCAAAAGAAGAGAAAGCCCTTAAGATATGACAACACAAATTAAAGCCCCTGCAGTAGGTTAATAGCAAAACAATAAAAAGTGTATGTCCTTAAAATACACACAATACCCTTTAAAATCACCCAGCTCATTCCTTGATCATCACTTGTGTTTCTGAGATCACACTGAAATATGAAAGCAGATTCACCACCGTTCTAGTTTTAGCAGAGCAGGCAAAAGAGCTTAAGAAAAAAAAACAACAAGCTGGTATATTTCAATAGAACAAATTAAAAGGGGGCACTTCAAAAGTTGTGGCATGCTTTGTGTTAAATCACTGAACTTCTGTGAGCAATTTGCATATGGTAGAATAAAGGAGGCAATCTAAGGTACAACAGCAAAGCTTTAGCTGACATAAGGTTATAAAGTGCAGGAATAGAGACAAGGAACCCTGACACTGCACTGACTTACCTCTGCATAAATTGCAATCCAGGTTCCAAGCAAAAACAGCAGCTTATTAACTTGAATGTTTCATCTTCTGCTTCATCAGCTACATGGCACATGAAAAGTCAACTATTTCTACCCTAACACTGGGTTTAACAAAAACACTAACCAGAGTTGCTGATTTTTATTTTTATGTTTTTTTAAACTCCCTTGTTTACTGTGTGTTCCCAATTCAGCCACTTGAAAATCAAAGATGAAAAGGTTTAAATGGAGTTAATGGCAGCACACCAGATACTGCAAAAATGTATGATGAAAACTCTCCATGTTTCATCTGCATTAATCTTAATCCAGGACACCGTACATAAAGCCTTTACATTGAAAAGGAGTCTCTTTTTCTGTTAGATTACATTATTTAAATTAATTTACATCCCAATTTTAATGCTCATCTTGCCTTAAAGGCTTGTATAAGAGGGAGGCAAGAGGAATAGCACGGTTGGAAGGATGGCATAAAATTCAGTATTCCTTACTCTATAGGGAAAAGTCTCCAAAATGTTATTTTCCATTTCATATTGTACACACAGCAAATAACTTGGATGTTTCCAGCAATACATGGTAATACTCTACAAGGGTTTTGCTGTAAATGTATTAATATGATCAAGTTTTAAATCATCTACAAGCTCAACTTACATGTTAGTAAACATACCCCTAGGTTGCTTGTTTAAGTGGACCATAGTTAAGATGTGCTATTATGTAACTAGGTCCCAGGGAATAACATGGGAGTTACAAATAGCATGCCTTCCCCATTAGCCTGGCTTAATAAACATACCCCTTAAAGAATCTTTTTTCTATGGGGTGGTCCAAATTTTCAGTGGTACATGAACAATGGTCAACTATTAACAATTCAAATGATCTTCATGGTATAAGTAAACATTTTTATTGAAGGAGTACCTCTTTAACATGATCCTTATGGGCCCTTAAAGGGGTTGAGGGAGTACAGAAGATGTGCTTCACTCCCTTAGAAAACTTTCAAAAGCTATTCTATATTGGTTCTGACTGGATAGGCACAGGGTCATTTGATGGACTTTATGAAAAGGTGATACATAGATTGCTTAGATTTTTAAAACCTAAGAGTTCTTTTCGTATTGGACACTAGGTGGCAGCACATGTTCTGGCGTGAGCTGAAGGCACACTGGGACACGCTAGCGCAGGATCATGACAGCGCAGGATGATTCCGTTGCTAACTGTGCGACCCATGTTAAGGCTGTGAGTAGGCAGGTTGGGGCAGAGAGTGGGCATGGTAAGCTCAGCGCAGTTAGTACGGTGTTCACAGCACTCGCTGCCTCAATAGAGGGCGCTAGATGCACCCATGCACTTTCAGCACACACTAGAGGAGAGGGCTCTGTGTTAACTGACAGGAAAATGCTTTCCACGCCACCAACTGTTAAGATAAGGGTACTGCACGTCACACGCCTTCATTTCAGTGCTATTGGCCCATCATGTGCAACCACTTGACATCTGTTAGTGAAAGAGTCCCTTAGTGGCGCTTGGGGAAGGGCGGGGTAGTCTATGGTTGATTTAGAGAAATTTTTGTGATGTTTCTTCAGACATCCATCAGTGTTATGTTACACATATTAGATAAATCAAAGAGTATTTTGTAAAATCAATAAAGAGAAATTATATTTTCACATGACTGGTAAGAGTGCTAGGCTCTTGCTAGTGGCATTTTTACAACCCATCAGAGTGCACATGGAAGAGCCGCCTTCATGACAATCTCCCAAGAGCAGCCCTTGGATACTTCCAATCCAACTGTTTTGCTAGTCACTGCTCTTTAAGTATTTTGGATGCAATCAGAGCTGGTATGAAAACAGCCACACACGACGAGAAAAACATTCAGTGCAATTTTATAGCCCTGGGCTTTTGCTCCCTGGACTTTATTTGCCTACTTATTAATTTAACATCAGTGCTCATGTTCTGCTTTTTTCATTCAGAGAGAGTACAACAAGGCGATTGCATGCAGGTACAGTAGGTTTTTCCCTCTTAGTGGCAAAGCAAGTGAAAGTTAAGTTAGAGAAGAGAGATGCTTTTAACTTGTGGATATTAGTAAAGCAGTCTACGTAGTAGACTTTTAACCCTGGAGGCATGGATTCAGAGAAAATTTAGAGCAGGTATTGCAATTCCAACCTAATTAACTAGCATGGATCTATGCTTCAAATCAGTGTCAAAAGCAAATTTGTCATACAGTGTGTTCCACAAAACAGAATAGAAAGTAGCTGTTACGTTGTGAAACTTATGAACATAGGGGACTGCAGAATGTTAAATGGAGCATGACCATGTCTAATCAGATATGGCTGCCATTTTCAATTGTGATTTTAAAAGTTGTGTCTTAAGATACATTCATTACAAAAAAAATGTTAAACAACCACAACTGTAGCATGACACTTGGTACAATGATACCACTTGTAGATCCAGTGGTTTGCTATATTCGATTTTGTGTTGGCAGCTAGACATGGACTAGGAAGTTGAGTCCCTTGAGTCCAACTTTGTCATGCCCTACACTTAGGAGTCCTGTCTTCTAAAAGTATGCTAAGCAGTTAACAGGTGATTTGGCGCATGGTAAGTGCACATTCGGGTCTGCTGTGACAGTTAAGTGAGGGGGCATGACAATTACCGCATGCCAATTTTTGCCCTGCCAATTTGGCGAGTGGGTGTGTTGAGCACATTGTAATTATCAACTGGGTGCAAATCACACGCTGTCAATGCTGCAGTTAGCGCGAGTGCATATAACGTCACCTCGGTAGGTGGAGGTAGGTAAGTGCACCAGTACCAGTGGTAATAGATCCGTACACCAGGGTATTCATCTCTGCGTGAACTGTCAGGAACATGCTGGTCATGACCCCGACAGTTACTGTGGAGACTTTGCACTTAACACATGGTTGTTATGCTAAAATGCATCTTAGGTGCAAAAACTTACATAAAAGGGCCCCTTAGCGATCAAACTCTTCTGAATTGCTTCCGTGTTAATGATAAAAATCACATGGAAAGTAAAAGCTTCTACGCCTGCAGCACCTACAAGCTACCCTTTCTGAAAATTCGGAAAGGCAGAAGAGCTCACAGAATGCCTTTGGTTCGTAAGTGAAAAATATAAATAGAGTCTGACAGACTGCCCTCTGTGATGTACAACATATTTAAAATGCAAGGGCTCAACATCCAAAAACATCATACAGTCCAAACAAGAAACTGCACATTACAATACTCACTCACGGTGGGACTATTTGATACCTTCTAGTACCCCTTAACATGAGTGGGGTCTATGCATCTCTCACAGTGCATTGGAAATTCACCAGAGCAGTTGGAACGAACATGCATTTTTATTATCTGCAAACCAATCTCAGGCAAAGATTCAAACAGAAGTATTTTATATGACAATTATGAGACTAAAGTAGTATTAAAGGGTATCGTTCTACCAGCACCTTCATCATAAGTTCACTTGCACATTTCTTAAAACCCGTAAATTAACTTATATGAAACTTCTTGGCCAGGCTAAGATGCATATCTATAGCACGGTACATTTTTACCCTATTGTCAGACCTTTTAAGCTCAACAAAGAAGACATACGGCTTGGAAAATTTGATTTTGCACCTTGACGTTCCACAGTAACTTGCAGATCGTACATCTCAACAAAACAGGACTATGTCCAGACACCAACAGCCGGCAACAAAAACTGAAAGGAAATGCATGTAGAAAGACCCAATTCCATGTATCGGAAAGACACTTACAAAATATATTCTTTCTACAGTGCCTGTCCTCTTGACGCTCTCAACTTGTGTCCTCCATAAACAGCAGCAATACTCTGTACGAACTGTCCTCTAATACACTTAATTATTTTACAACCACACTTTTTAAATTAGTCACACCCAAGTTCAAGTACAGTTTGTAAGCCTGCCTTAGATTTGAGATCAAATCTTCCCTCTCCTTAACTGAGCCGGGGAGAAAAAAATAAATAGTTCTGCCTACCTCTCCGTTTCCTGCAAGTCAGTTCTGCGCCCAGTACTGAAGAGCGGAGAACTCTTGGGGTGATGCTCGGCGCTGGGGAGCTGTTGCTGTGAAGAAGGCACATCCTGTAGCAGCGGACTCCGTTTCCAGCAGCTGTCGCAGTCACAGTGATGAGCACAGCTTGATATCATCCACAATTAACCAAATATTGTGTGGCAGCAACAAATCAACAGCTAAACCCCAGCCTATAAAGGAAAAAAGAAAAAAAAAAGGCAAAGTGCAATTTCATCTGGAAACTGAAAAGCTTAAGTCACTGAAGGCTACGTTTCTTCTTCAAGATTATTCCGGCAACCTCCTTCTGCTATTTTTACTGTACCATAATGCACTAGGTCTGGCTTTTACCCTATTGAAAGAACATGAATATATTATTATGCACACAAAAGAGCAGGTTATTGTTTATGAATTACCAGCCTTCCCAGCAACAAAGGCTATTTTCATAAGAAAACTCAATTTCATTTCAGCTCCAATTTGATTACCAGCTGAAGAAAAGAAGCCCGATGCCTAAACCTCAAAGGATTTTTATTCATACCATTGAATGGGCTTTATTGCTTCCTTTTCAAAACTGACGTAGAAAGCTTTTAGAGTAAAACATTGACAAAAAATTATTGCGCTGCTATTTTGTGCTATAACAGAGCTGAAGAGGGGCAATGATTTCTCAGTCATCCTTCACTGTATTTCAGAATAGCAAAGGCTGGAATTAATGACAGACCACAGAGAGGAGCCAAGTTAAGGTCTCACAATGCATGTCAAATCTAAATGATCACTATACATTGAAAAGACCACCAGAAAAAAAGGCTGCAGCTGATTGATTCATGGCTTTCACAAGAAAGACAGGCTTGAAGAGTTTATTGCACCACAATTTACTCTGAATTATCATAAAAATGAATGCTGGAGCTGAATGTCACCCTGGCACAAAAAAAAAAAAACCACGCATCCAGGGACAAAGTTCACCCAAGACTACCATAGAGCACAGCAGTGTTTTATGCCATCTACCAGATTGAAAGTGGCAAAAGATTGCATTAAAGGCTATTCTCATGGAAAATAAATGAAACCTCACATGCTTGCCTAGACCCTGAAGACACTTCGGGCAAATAAATCAATGGCCCTAGAACAGAAAACTGCTTCCCAGGGCTACAGTGGTTTCTCCAAGTTCATGGTTTCCACTGTAAATGAAGGCGTACAAGTCATTAGCAAACTTTCAGCACCTGGCACAATGGATGAATGAGGACAATTAAAGCAAACTGGTAAATGTTTGTGTGTTAAAGCTTGAACTAAATAAATGAATGACTGATTTATTAAATCATTACTCATAGTTTCCATAGCTACAGCACAAGGGACACCACTTAAGGCCCTGCATAACACAGTTCTCTAATTCTGTCTCTCTTGTCAATGGGGAACGTGCTTAGACCTGATACAGACAAAGTTGTGTGCGGTGGGATACAGCCCTACACAGCTTACAATTTTATTTGGATCACATCCTTTGACCTGTCTTCATAAAAATTCCTGGGCCACATAAATGCCCAAACCTATTGGTCCCAGGGGCTATAAAACAGATCACCACGCAAGTTTGGTGAATATATGGATCTATCATGTGGAAATGGATGTTTATACTCACTGTCGAATTTACAGAATAGGGGCTTGTAAATGTACCAAAATACATTCACCAATCTACCTCCTCATTAAGGTTGCTAGATATCCCAGATTTTCGGGGATTGTCCCCAATTTTAGAGCTGTGCCCTGACTCCTGTTTGGTAGCGCCCTATTCAGTAATTCCCCCTTATTGTCCAGCAATAAGGGGGTAAAACAAAATTTCCTTTCAATTCAGTGATTTGAATAGGTCAGTTTTTAGAATTTACATGCATTCTCTTTATATTTTGCACAGTATAGAGGAAATGCATTATTGTGTCTATTTCTGCTTGGATTGATTTGTCTGCTAGGAAGTGATATTGTTGCTGTCATGGGATGGATGGGAGGGGGCAAGGCAGCGATTCCTTTTCCTTCCTTCATGCCTTGTTCCTCAAACCTGGAACTAAGGTGTCCCTTCCTCGCCTTCCCCACCACACTTTGGAAAAGTGTGCCAGATTCGCCTGCAAAAATCTGATAACTTTACTCTTCACCCCAATGGAACTACAGTCCTCAGTACTATTCTAGAGTCAAAAAGATTTATTTGATAACTACTTCTTCAAACCACTCAGTATATGAGGAAAATTCACTGTTTAGAACAGAAATAATTAAAATTTAGCCCTCGGCATAAGTTTCATAGTTCTTCTGGCATGCCCCATCTGCCAGGCAGGCCTAGAGCCTTGAGTATTCGACCTTGCTCCTCTCTGAGCTGAATTTATAATAGTTCATAGGCCTCAGGATAGCCTGCCCACTTTTGTTGGCAGGAGTTTTCTTTCCTGCTCGTTTGCTTAGAAACTTTTGGTGACAGGAAGCAAGGCTCAATGGATCTTGGCCTGACTCAGCAGGGCTTTTCCTATGTTTCTATAAAGGTCTCTGAGATCTCAGTCCAGTCTGGATTTCTGAATACTTTGTCTGTGCAAGGATCTAGATCCTCTTTCTGCAATCTTCTCTCTCTTCCTGTAAAAAGATATGACCTTCTTTTCTTTTTATTTTATTATCTATATGTGTAAATGGCCATATTCACCCATTGCATCATGAGGGTAATTTTATAAAGTTTTTTTTGAACATAAAACCAGTCATATAGCCAGAAGAGACCTGTTACAAAATTGCATGATTGTTTATGAGCATGTGTGTTTGCATGCCTGCAAGCTTATGCACTGATGTCCCTGGGGGTGTAGTTTGGGCAGGGCAGAGGTAGTGTTTCAATGTATGTGTAAATTTGATAAGATATGTGGGTATATGTGCACATGGTCACACCTCCCAAGTGTGCTCGATCTCATCTAATCTCAGAAGCTAAGCAGGGATGGGCCTGGCTAGTACTTGGATGGGAGACCACCTTGAGAGACTGTATGCTGTAGGCTTACAGTATGGAAGAAAGGCCTCACAATCTACTCCTGCTTGCGCCTTGCTAAGAAAACCCAGGAGATAACCACAGCATGGACAACTATTCACAGGTTCGGCAGGAGTTGACATCTACTTGATGCCACTTAACAACAACATGAGTATAGTACATGTAGATTCAGCAACTTCCCAGCATGTGTGCATCCACATGTACCCACTACTGGGGCTGGTTCTGGGTGCCTATTTCATAAAAACAAAGAGGTGACGATCTTGCCTTTATAAAGTAGGTTTTAAAATGGGCACCTTTTTCATACTTGGACATAGGCATCCTGTTATAAAAATTACCTCCCACATATCTAGCTGTGCGAAACAAAAAGGAAGATATAAGTGAAAATGTCCACTGCCTAAATGGAGAGCACCACCAAACATGTGAAAAACTGAAACATCTACATTAGACATTTTTAAATTATACACTTCCTGTTCCACTGAATATCGACTTCAATATGTTTATATTAGTAAAATAAAAACAACAACAAAGCTTCAGTCTTCTCTTCATTCTTCCAAGTATACACTGCCTCCACAGCTCAGAACGAATTATGAAGAGCACCACAGTACAGGAAGTATAAGGGAAGGGGGCATTTTTTAATTATGGCATCACTTACTTTCCAACAGCTCAAGATCTCAACGTGACAGCGGCAGCACATAGATGCACGTGCAGAGGTGAGCAACAGCAGAGCAGCCGAGACCGAGGTCATATCCAGCATACCCTGCAATAGGACTGAGGTTCATTCCTGTCATTTTATGTGCAAAAGTAACCCATTTGGAGAGATTACCCAGAGAGGTCCCCATCTACCAACTCCTATCCAAAACCGTTAAGCATGAGCACCAAACTCGATCAACGCAACCACCTCAATCAATCACATCTACCTTCTAAAACTCATAAAGTATTGACTTGCAGTTCAGCCTCTCCGAGATGCTGCCACTCTGCCTGAAAGATTTATCTCATTTTCTTTAACCTGAAGTTCCCATACCTTTAGCCCCTATAGGCTGTTCTTCCAACTAAGGCAGACAATGTATAAAACTCATATAGACTGTGGAGTATCACAAAGGCCATACACACTTTGACTGATATCAAGGCTAGGAAGCTTCTTTTGTCACTCAGATAGCAAGTATCAGTTTTCAGGATGCCAAATGTGTGCTCATGTCAACCTCAGTAGACAATTCTGAGTCCACAGATGGCCACAGGAATAGAGTTGATGGCAATTGCAAGAGAATATCCATTCCCAGGGCCCAAGCATCTAAGCAAGTGGTTAGAACAGCAGGAAGCTAGGGTTCTAATCTCATTGATGCTCCTCGTGACTTTGGGTAAATCACTTAACCCTCCATTGCCTCAGGTACAAACTTAGGGGTCATTTTACTACAGTGTGCTAAACAGCAGTCATTCTGGCGCATGGTAACTGCGCGCTCAGACCTCAAGTAACTGTTAGCACGGGGGCAGTTATCATATGCCACTTCCCATGCTAACTGCAAATTGTTCATTGGGGGAAATGGGCAGGTTAGGGGTGGAGAGTAGATATGGAGAGTGCATCGCAGTTAGCACGGGGGGACATATTGCACAGTGTCAATGTGGCAATTAGGTGCAACTGCGCTAACACCACCTCAGTGGGCAGCATTAGGTGCATTTGTGGTAATTGTGCATCACATTAGGGTATGTGCCCCCATGTTAACTACCAGGAACATGCTAGTCACGCTTCTGAGAGCTACTGCAGAGGCTTTGCACATGGCTTCAGCACTAAACGTGCATTAAGTGCAAAAACTTAGCACACTTTAGTGAAAGGGCCCCTTAGATTGTAAGCCCTCTAGGAACAGGGAAATGATGACTTACCTGAATGTTATTTGTCTTGAACTAGTACAGGAAAGGTGTGAGCTAAATACAAATAGAAATTCCTTAGAGCACATTATAAACTTGTAAAGCAGGCCTTTTTCACATACATATCATCCCACATGCATATCATCCCACACAATATCATCCCACATAATATCATCCGACATAATATCATCCCACACAATATCATCCCACACACATATCATCCCACACACATATCATCCCACATGCATATCATCCCACACACATATCATCCCACATACATATCATCCCACACAATACCATCCCACACAATATCATCCCACGTACATCATCCCACACACATATCATCCCACAAACATAATATCCCAGGAATCATGGGATATTATATTTTAATTTTTCATATCTATTTAGTAATCTATTAATAGTATTACAGTTGTGTCAACAATATTGGCACCTTTTCAGTTCAACCCTTTAATGTCCAATATCTCCTAAAAGAACATGACCAGTGAAATGGCTTTGGATTATATATGCACACATATTTGATACATAAAAGAATCAATTAAAACAAGCCCAATTAAAAAATTAAATAGTAGGAAATAGCATACAAACTGGGACATTGCCAGGCATGATTATTGGCACCCTTATAAACAATTCAAATCAGTTTGAACAAAAGAACCACATTCCTAATGCAGTAAAATTACTGTAGATACACCTGTGATCAATTGTCAGTACTCACATGACTTGAATCAACCAATGAATGATGGCTCTAATGTTTAAAATGGCTACATTCACTCCCTGTTCCATTTTCACAATGGTGAAGACAAGAGAGATGCCTAAGACTGTCAGAAAAGCCATTATCATCAAACATCAAACTTCAAAGGGGTGCAAAGCCATCTCCATAGACCTTGGGATTCCTGTGTCTACAGTTTTCAATGTTATTAAGAAGTATTCTGTTCATGGCACAGTCAGGACATGGTGGAAAGAGGAAAATCAATCTAAAAAGTCTTCAAAGGCTAGTGTGAACTGTTAGAAAAACACCATATACAACATCCAAAGAGCTTAAGGCTGGCCAGGAGCAATCTGGAGTGCTGGTTTCAATCTGCACCATATACCATGCACTACACAAACAAGGACTTCATGGATGAAGGCCAAGTAGGACCCCACTGCTCAAAGACAGACATAAAAAGTCACACCTGATCTTTGCCAAAACCCACTTGAAGAACCACAATCCTTCTGGGGAAATGTTCTGTGGACAGATGAAACCAAACGAGCTGTTTGGCAGTGCAGACCAGTGATACAAAGAAATGATGCTTATAAGAAAAAAAACACCCTTCCTATAGTTAAATATAGTGGAGGTTCTATAATGTTGTGGGGCTGTTTTGCTACCTCAAGAACTAGAGGCCTGGAATGTATTAACTCCCGAAGTATTTTGGAGTGAAATGTGCTACCTAGTGTTAGAAAGCTAGGTCAGGGTCGAAGGTCCTCCAGCAGGACAATGACTCAAAACATACATCCAAAAGTACAAAAGAATGGTTAAAAAAGAACAAATGGACTGTTTTAAGTGGCCTGACCTTTGGAAAGAGTTGAAATCTGTCATTGGTAAAAGGAATCCTAGAAACATTCATGAGCTGGAACAAACCACAATTGAAGAGTTGGAGAAACTACCAACAGACAGATGTACGAAATCTATAGATGGCTACAAGAAATGTTTGGAGGCTGTCATCACTGTCAAGAGCTGTGCAACCAAATACTAGTGAAGGGTGCCATTAATCCTGTCCAAGTCACATTTTTCTTTTTTTCTCAGAAATTACTACATCTAAGTTGAACAGATATCTTTTTCTTTGTTGTATACCTTTGAACATACTAATAAAATATTATGATGACATACAGCTGGAATATTTCCAGTTATTTCCCAAGATATTGTGCACAACATACCTAAAATGCAAAGGTGCCAATGTTGACCACAACTCTAGCTGGTCAATGTACGATTTTTAATAAGTCAACCTGGCTGCAAATATTTTATAAATAGATCAATGTGCTTAAAGTTTTATTTACTGGCCTTTTTCATAGCGAAAATCATGTCAATTTCTTTTGCAACTTCACACTCAGACAAAATAGCATGTAGACTGACCTGTTCATTCTAACAGTAGATAAAACGTTTTTGATCTAATTTATTTTGTTCATGCCTTTCCAGTAGTTGTTCGAGGGGAACTTCAATCAAGTACAGCAGGTATTTCCCTGTTCCCAGAGAGCTTACAATCTAAGGACCCACTCTAGAAAGGTCCCTTACATTTGTTATGTGATTGTTACCTAACCTTGTTCCGTATAAATATCTCATGTATATAGTTAACCCCTGTTATCCAAGTTTGCACTCCTGTTCGATGTAAAACCAGACAACTTGTTGTTATGGTCGTTGTGTTATGATGCAAACCGCGCTGATACCGAATAGCGCGGTATATAAGAAATTGTAATAAATAAATAAGGATGTACCTGAGGCAATGTAGGATGTGAACTCTCTGGTCACTTTGCTCTAACCACCAGGCTACTCCTCCACTCATGAAGAGTAGGTTACTGAAATTCTTTCAGCTGTTGCTGCCATGACTCAACGTGTACAAAACATCTGTAGGGCTGCGGACAGTTCTCGGAAAATTAGTTGCAAGAGGCTTTTTGTAACACTCATTGAATAAGATAAATAGGGACAGTACATACACTTTTCCAAAAGTAGATTTGACATTCTTTTCAAGATTCAACATTTCATAAAGGAAATTTTCTGAAAACTCTGTAAGGTAATTGTGAAGTAGTTATCTAGAAGCTTCCTCTAGTTCCTCGGGCTCTACGGTCGCCTATTTTAGAAGTTCACATAGTGTAAAATAATGTTATGGGTTGTTTTCAAACTACATTCTAACTCACAGTTAACATTGCTCAAAGTTAAATCAAACACAGTCATTCTGAATAAAGATTCCAGATCATTTTTCAAGGATGGTACATTGCTTTTATTTACTTTACTATGATTCTTTAAATTACTGCCTTTCAAATAAACAAAGCAGTTTACAGTATATTAAAATCCAACAGGTAAAAAAGAGTGAAATGAAGATGGGCGGTTAACAATTTGTGTGCGGTAGAGGACAGTTTAAAAAAAAAAGAATTGCAGCCCAATCTCAGCAACAACCCTGAGCAGCACTACAAAGCACGTTGCTGGGTATTATGCTGCCATAAGGTGTCCTTGTGCTTTGAACTTTAGATAGTGGTGTTCTGTCTCCGAGATAAGGTGGTAAGGCATTCTATAGAGAGGAAGCCAAACAGAAGGCTGACGGGTAGGTATTTTCAAAGAAGATGACTCTGAATGATGGTAATACTAAGAAGTTGCTTGAACGTAAATCTTCTGTAAAGTTCTTGAAGGATGGTGGAACTAACAACTTAGCCAAATCTAGGAGCAATTCAGTAAGAAGTGCCTAATGGTTCAAACCTAGTTTAAAGCATATTCGGTAAAACACCGGAAGCCAGTGTAAATCCATGAGAAGAGAGGAGAAATGGTCCTATCTATGGGCTTCATAGAGAATACAGATAGCAGTGCTTTGTATCATTTGCAAGTTCTGTGGATCAATATAGAACATGATTCTCCGCAGCAGTAGCAAAATGTCCATGAGTTCTCTTACATGACATGCTTCCTAGAGATTTGTGCACTGATCTCTAACTTGTTTTTCCTTGTCAATGTAAAATCTTGTGTTTTTGTCATTAATGATTAAAAGAACCTTGCACCTAATGAGCTGAAGTACTTTTTTAGTAGTTCTATTTCTCCACGTTTCTCCTCTTCTGATCTCACTGTACTGGCTCCCAGTCTCCTTCCGTATCCATTTCAGGATCTTTACCCTCGTTCATCGCACTCTTTACTCAGCCTGTCCTCCTTACCTCACTACCCTGATCACATCATATAGACCTGTTAGTTTCTCCCACTCTTTAACTGTGATTTTTTCCAGTTCATGAATGTTTCCAGGATTCCTTTTATCAATGACAGATTCCAGCTCTTTCCAAAGGTTTTCGATTGGATTTATTTATTTATTTTATTTATCATATTTCTATACCGCGCTCTTTAAAATCAGCGCGGTTTACATTTAACAACCGATTGCATAAAGCAGCAGAGCATGCGGTGTACATTACATATAACAGGTTTTACAACTTGGGTTAAATCGGTATAACTATATACATTATGTACAACTAATCTGTTCTACTTTTATGGAGCACATGAACATGATCAAGACTCATTGCTGGCCAGTTTAAAACAGTCCATTTGTTCCTTTTTTATTTAACAGGTTTTTATACTCCTTTATCATTTCAGTCAAAGCGGTTTACATTTTAACTTAAACTTGGTAATGTACATTAAACAAGGACATTGATAACTTGGATTTTTCTGAGGCAATGGAGGGTTGAGCAATTTGCTCAAAGCCACAGGGAGCAATAGTGGGAATCAAACCCAGGTCTCTTCAGTCCCAGACCAGTGCTGTAATCATTAGGCTACTCTTCCACTCTGCCATTTAACCATTCTTTTGTACTCTTGGATGTATGTTTTGGGTTATTGTCCTGCTGGAGGACCCATGACATTCGATCCAGACCTAGATTTCTGACACTAGGTAGCACATTTCACTCCAAAATACTCCGGTAGTCCTCTGATTTCATGATTCCTTTAATAGGTTGCAGGCCTACAGTTCCTGAGGCAGCAAAACAGCCCCACAACATTATGGAACCTCCACTATATTTAACTGTAGGAAGGGTGATTTTTTCCTTATAAGCTTCATTTCTTCACCTGTAAATTTATCACTGGTCTGCATTGTCAAACAGCTCAAGATTGGTTTCACCTATCAACAGAACATTTTCCCAGAAGGATTGTGGTTTCCCAAGGTGGGTTTGGGCAAAGATCAGGCATGCCTTTTTATATCTGTCTTTATTTATTTAAAATACTTTTATACTGCAGCACTCAATTAATAATCAGAACAGTGCCGTTTACATTTTTAAAAAATCATCTTTACAGAGAATTGAGCAGTGGCCTTTGCCCATGAAGTTCTTCTTTGTTTAGTGCGTGGCATATGGTGTGGTTTGAAACCACCACTCCAGATTGTTTCAGGTCAGCCTTAAGCTCTTTGGATGTTGTACATGGTGTTTTTCCAACAGTTTGCACTAACCTTCAAAAATCTCTTGGATTAACATGTCCTGGTAGGTTCTTGACAGTTCCATGAGCAGAAAACTTCTTAATAACATTGTGAACTGTAGACACAGGAATCCTAAGGTCTTTGTGGATGGCCTTGCACTCTTTTGAAGTTTGATGTTTGATGATAATGACTTTCTGACAGTCTCAGGCAGCTCTCATCTTCACCATTGTGAAAATGGAACAGGGAGTGAATGTGGCCATTTTAAACATTAGAGCCATCATTTATTGGCTGATTCAAGTCATTTAAGTACTGTCAATTGATCACAGGTGCATCTTTTTTACTGCAGTGGGAATTTGGTTCTTCTGTTAAAACTGAATTGTTTATAAGGGTGCCAATAATCATGTCCTTCCAGTGTGTTTCCAGTATCCTATATTAGTTCTTATGCTCCAACTATAGAAATTTAAATAAAATTGATTTTTTTTCAGACAGATTATTAAGGTTGCTATAGAAAATCATCCTCCAACACGTCCTTTTTATTCTAATTTAAGTGATCTTATAGTGCATTGAAAAACAAACCAACACATTTTGAACATATCAATTTTGTTCTGCTTCAGGGTAAATACTTATCTGAACAGGAAAATGTCCATTTTTTCATAATCAGCAGCAGACTGTATGAATCTTCAGATCATTCTGGAGCTCAACCAGCTTAAAAATAAAATGGCCGTGGCGTCCTTTTAACCATTCCTGACTCCACCCACAGAAACCATTTAAAGAAAAACACACTTATAATAAAGTATGCCATTCTATTTGTGCATTGAGACCCCTAGATGGAAGGGTATCAAAATGAAAAATCCAGAACTGTTCTCTATAATTGAGGGTCGCATCCCGGTCTCCCCCACTCCAGAGCAGGGGAACTCACTGCAGAAGTTTTTATAAAAGATTTGTTGTGAACTACAAACCAAAATACCAACATGTGCTTTCGTAGTTACCAACATAAGGAGTAGCATCACATGATAGAACAACTAATGTACTCCCTCTGCAAAGATGGCTTTCTGCAAGCTTTCACCAAACAGTTCTGACTCTCCTATGAAGGAGAATCAACCTGTCCTTGTATTGTTTTACCTCCTTTTTGCTTCTGTTTGAATTTGGCTAAATGGTCATGAGGGATATTAGCAGAGGTCTATTTACCAAGCAGGACAATGGGTTAATTTCTTAATGCACTTCAAAAGCACATTAATGCACATAACATAGATAGCCATGATCAATTTGACCCCAACTATAACCCAAGAGTTCCCACATTTTGCAGTTTTTAAATAGACAAATAGTTGGATAATTTGTAGAGGAGCAGTTTAGTGGTTAGAGCAACTGCCTAGTACCCAGAAGATCAAGGGTTTGATTCCTATTGGCACTCCTTGTGGCCTTGGACAAGTCACTTTACCCTCCATTGCCTTCGAAAAATGGTCTGGCAATTTACTTCTGGTCACACCTTGCCAAGAAAACCCAGGGGCTGCTGGGTTTCCAAGGAGTCGGTACTGACTCAACAGCAGTAAAGTAGCTGGATAATAAGCCACAGATTAAAAATAATTTTAAACAAATAAAAATCAATCAATCTTCCTATCACAATCTTCTAGGCAAGGAACAATATGAACATTTCACAATAGCATATTACATAAATGTATCACAAACATAACATTATTAAGGGTTCGTCTTTATTGTTCACTTGCACTCAATCGATTAAATCAAATCTGACTTACCCCCCTTCTGAAACATCAGTAAATCAAATTAAGGTTGAAGGGATCTAGAAATTATATTCCACAGGAGTGGCTCTGTAGCCTAATAAGCATAGGACCTAATAAATGCTTATAAATTACTTTCATATATGGAATTTTTGACAGGGTTCATTGGGAAGAACACAATGATCAAACAGGAGCATAAGGGTGTACTCGTATAATCAATTACCTGCAAGTCGGCATCATACCATTTCACGCTTCATTACTCCAATAGAAGCAAAATCTGTCTCTTAAACCACCTTCAATTAATTCAGAATATGGCATCAAGCTCCTATATGGAGCCAGGAAATTTGACCATGTGACCCCAACACTTGAGGAAGAACATTGGCTCCTGATCACTTGTAGATCCTAATTCTGATGCAATGCATCTTTTATCCATGGAATGCTTAGATTTCTTTCAAGTCAACCATTTCTTTACATTTCCTCTCATCTTTACAGAGCAACCTTCTCTTAATATGGCGCCTCACTATTTATTTATTTAAAAGGATTTATATACCGCTTTATCCTGAAATCAAAGCAGTTTACATATCAAACAAATCAAGTGGCAAGGTGCGTGGGTATGGGCATGCAATGAAAAATTGACAGAGTATATGTGTGAGTGTTGTGTAAATGATTGCGTGGTGAGCTATATACAATGTGAGCTATGTACAGAAACTATATACATATTGTAGGAAAGGGGAAGGGGGGAGGCTGAGGGGATAGGAAGAGAGGAGGGCAGAGAGAGAGGCCGTTGGTCAGGTCATGTGATGTCCTTGTAGTGTTCTGTGAAGAGCGTCATTTTGAGCATCTTCCTGAAGTCCTTGAGGTCAGTTGTTGATCTCAGGTCATCGGGGAGTGAGTTCCAGAGCATGGGTGCAGCCAGGGATAGTGCTCTTCTTGAAGTATCTTGTCTTGTTTTAGCAAAGGCTCTGGGTATGTTGATGGTGTCTGAAGTGCCTCTCCTCCTGGGTCTGGTGCCTGGGTCAGGTCTGATGAGGGGTTTTAGACTATCTGCTGAGAGGTTCTGTTTGATTTTGAAAGTGTTTAGTAGCACTTTATAATGGATGCGGGAGCTGATTGGGAGCCAGTGGAGGTGATTGAGAATGGGGGTGATGTGATCGTGCCTTGAAGATCCATTTATTATTTGGGCGGCAGTGTTCTGAGCCATCTGTAATGGCCGGGTTGCTTGTTTTGAGAGTCTGAGATAAATGGGGATGCAATAGTCTAAGATGGGAGTGATAAGAGCTTGACAGACGGTTCAGAAGTGATCCTTTGAGAGGATTGGCTTGAGGCATCTTATGGTTCTCATTTTGAGGTATGCGTTCCTGGTGGTTTTGGCGACGTGAGATTGAAGGTTCAAATCTTTGTCGAGAGTCACACCGAGATACTTTACTTCGGGTTTTATTGGCATTGTGATGCCGTTCAGCTTGATGACAGGAGGAGGAGTGAAGGCAGAGTTTCTGGTGATGAGTAGCGCTTCCGTCTTGCAATTTATGGTTAAGTTGTTTTCCAGAAGCCAGCTTGTCATCTGTTGCAGACAGTTGGCTATGCTGGAGTAGTCTGGGCTGTCAAGGCTGATAGGGGTATATATCATAATGTCTTCTGCGTAGATGGTGTATTGAATTTTGTTGTTCCTGATGATAGAGCAGATAGGTTGTATGTACAGGTTGAATAACAAGACTGAGAGGGCGGAGCCTTGTGGAACACCCTGGGAGGTTCTCAGTGGTCGGGAGGTGGCTGAGCCGCATTTGACTTGGAGGTGTCTGTCTGTGAGGTACGAGGGGGTACCCAAAAAAAACAGGAATTATTTTTTAAAAGCTATTTATTTCAAATTCTTTACAAAACAACCTTATCCCCTTCAAAATACTCTCCATTACAACTGATACATTTGTCCCACCGGTGCTTCCACTGTTCGAAACATTTTTTGTAGTCATCTTTAGAAACGGCTGACAGCTCCTCCCTCTTTTTTTTCTTGACTTCTTCAATGTTGTCAAATCGGTGTCCTTTCATGCCCCTTTTCATGCATGGAAATAAGAAACAGTCGCACGGAGCCAGGTCAGGCGAGTAAGGTGCGTGGGGCAGCGGAACTATGCCATTTTTAGCCAAAAACTGTCTAACAGAGATGGCTGTGTGTGCAGGTGCGTTGTCGTAGTGGAAGAACCAGTCTCCTGTCTGCCACAAATCGGGTCTTTTTTGACGAACACTGTTGCGCAATCTTCTTAAAACTTCCAAATAAAAGGTTTGATTGACGGTCTGACCTGGGGGAACAAACTCTGAATGAACTACCCCCTTGGCATCAAAAAAGCAAATCAGCATTGTTTTGATGTTTGATTTGACTTGACGACATTTTTTTGGACGGGGTGACGATGACGTCTTCCATTGGCTTGACTGTTGCTTTGTTTCTGGGTCGTAACCATAGCACCATGACTCATCACCTGTAATGACCTTTGACAGAAAATCTGGATCAGTTTCAAGCTGTTGTTTCAAAACACGACATGTTTCAACTCGATGTTCCTTTTGATTGTCAGTCAGAACCCGAGGAACAAACTTGGCAGCAACCCTTTTCATTCCCAAATCTTCTGTTAAAATTCGCTGAACCGAGCTCCAAGATAACCCACTAATCTCTGACAGTTGATCAATTGTCTGTCGACGGTTTGTGAGCACAAGCTCTCTAATTTTTTCAATATTTTTGTCGATTCGGGCAGTTGATGGACGCCCAGAACGAGGTTTGTCATCAATCGACATGTCGCCATTTTTAAACCGAGCAAACCACTGGTACACTTGACCTTTTCCCATAGCGTCATCTTGATAAGCTGTTTTCAACATTAAAACAGTTTCAGCAGCATTTTTACCGAGTAGAAAACAAAATTTCACAGCTGCACGTTGTTCACTTAAACTTGTCATCATAAAAAAAGAAACAAGAACAAAACAGCGCTAGCAAAAACAATCACTGCAGATGAACAGAACAAGCCAGGTCGACAACACAGGCGGCACTGAACTGACAATGAGTTGCACTATACACGCCTAGCAGCAGAAGTGCGTACTACACAAGCTCCGCCCACGGCAATGTTATTCCTTTTTTTTTGGGTACCCCCTCGTAAGATGTGAACCAATTCAAAGTGGTGTTGTGTAGACCAATTCCCTGAAGTCTTGACTGCAGAGTTCTGTGGTCGACAGTGTCAAAAATAGAGGAGATGTCTATAAAGAATCAGATTGGAGGATATGTGGCAGGCACTTTCCATATGGTTGTGCCCACTTTATAGAAGGCAATGGCATTAGATCAGAGGTTTGAAACCTCATATGCTTTCTTTAAGATGGCCTCTCTAGGTATGCCTTTAGTACCTAGAATGCATGCTGGGGCCTACAAGGGAATGAAGAGTAGAACAATCTTTTCCATTTCCCTTGATCTTCTTGCCCTATTAACTAATTGATGTTGTTTGAATTTCAAGATTTTGGGGCATGTTTACTAAGCTGAGCTAAAAGCCCATGCTAACCATTAGCCCAGCTTAGTAAATGTTCCCCATTGTTTTAATTTTATCTTATTGTAAACTGATTTGCTATTTATATTTGGTGGTATATAAAATTAAACTAAGAATCTACAAAGCTCCATTCTTTGAATCTAGGCTAAAATACAACATATTCAACACAGAAACAAGCAATGTTTCAGTATTTCATGTTCCCAAAACCATATTGATGCAAGTCTAATAAGCTATTTAAATAATCCTGCAGCTGTATTAGTACAACTTGTTCAAATACCTTTGCAAGGAATGACAAGCTGAAAACTTGTTGATAAATACTTTGCTCATTAAGTGACTTACTAGACTTATTAAGCACTTATGGCTCACTAGCACATTTCACTGCATCAGGAACACATTTTGGAACAGTACGACCTCTATAGCAATTGTAGGTAAGGTCTTATAGATTCCCAGATTTCCTTCATCACTGTACAGCAATAATTTAACCCACAACTCAAAACATTTTGTTTTTGAATACCTTGGTCTATCAATGCTACCCAATACTGTTGATACATTAATAGCAGCTATGGATACCACTTGATCAACAATGAGCCGCTTGGCTGAAGAGTGAACAAAGTTTAGGTCAACTATCCAGAGGATCACCAGGAGTTGACACCGACTCAATGGCACTTATCAACAACTGTCAAGTTCATCCAATTTTACTAAGATTCAACTTAAATGGGTTCTACATGAGTTAGAATATATTCTGGTATAGTACTTCTACAGATATTTGCTATTTTGATTTCATGATAATCAGTGAATAGCTGTGCATCTAGGCAGTTCTGATGGATTTTGACCAATTCGTACCAATTTACGTATTATGGAAAACAATGCTCACGGTCTGTTAATGGCAGGCTAAATTCTACATGCAAATTCCTTTAGCTGCTTGAATATTTCCATAGTATGACTCTAGTAAAATACAAATAAAGCATTTCTAAAGCATATTAATGGGAAAAATGTTTCTGATGTTACAGTGGGAGATCATCTTGCATCTAGTGATCACCAGATGGTATGGTTCAGTATTAGGACTAGGGCTGATAAAATCCATTCAAAAGGGAGGGTTTTAGACTTTAGGAAAACTAATTTTGTCAAGATGGGACAATAACTCAAAGAGTCGTTAGTGGGATAGGAATGGCTGGGGATGTACAAAAATAGTGGGAAAAACTGAAAGGGGATATTTTAAGGGCAACAAACCTTTTTGTCAGAAAGGTATACAAATTTAAAAGGAAAAGGAGGCCGCTGTGGTTCTCAAAAGAAGTAGCTAAAAAGGTGAAGAAACTGAGGGAGGTCTTCATGAAATATGAGAGATCACAAACAGAGGAAGATATTTGGAAAAACCTAGATAAGCTAGCAAAGTAGTCAGGAAAGAAAAAGTACAAAAAGAAGAAGAAATAGCTAGTGCAATAAAATGTAGTGATAAGTGTCGTGAGGGCATCCCCTGGTGACCATTCGAAGTATGGGCATGCTCCACAATAGAAAATATTTAGGAAGCGTGATGAAATGTAAGGTCCACGAATGGCGAATGGTCTTACTTATTTCCAGCTTCCTATGAGAGCTCAATAATCAAACCAAGTGTAGGGAAAACAAGGCTTTATTCCCCGTCTGTGCAAGGGTTCAAATAAGACATTGAGAAATCAAAAGAATGTCCTTTGTTTCAAAAGGTACCAGTATTAACAAGCTGACTAATTGTTAAACTCCACAATTAGTGCAAGGGTTAATCAGAGGAATTCACTTCATTCCAACACAACAAGAATTAAACAAACTTCTTCTCAGTTATACAGTGGCTACAGATTCTAGGCTCGTGGCCATGCACAAACCACAATCCATCTCTTCTGGTGGAGGAATGGGAACAGCATTTATATATTCAATTTCCATGGATTCTGCTCCACTACATTCATCATCAGAGTAGTCACTGTCCCTGTCTGCTGCAGGTCTACGTGAAGTGTCTCTAGGCTCTTGCCTCCAATAAGACTGTGTTTTAAGTTCTCTGGGAATTTTCTGAAACCACCCTGGTTTCTTCTTCCTTACAAACTGAGTATTTGTTTTAGCAGTGCCTCTAGGAGTTAAGCATTCAGTATCATGAATAAAGCTTTCATACCTGGAGCCTCTGTGGTTTGAATCCGTGGAGCTTTCTCTCCCAGAAACGTTTCTCCTGCAACAGGTTCTCTGCCGACAGGCTCTAGGCAGGGCTGTGCTTTCTGGCAGCTTGGTAAAACGTGGTGTGGATTCAACTTTATGCTTCGGTAAGAACTTAGCTTTGTCAGAAACTGCTTTTCCTTTGGTGCCTGGTAAAACTTGACTAGTATTTCCCAGAGACTGCAGGTTTTCCTCCAAACCTATCTCTCTGGTTCTCTGGATACGTCTCTCTGCTTTTGAATCAGAAACGTTGTGGGAACAGGGAGTGGCACACTCTCTAGCCTTAATGCTTTCTCCAACAGACTCCCTCTGAACAGCTGCTCGCTTAGCCTGGCCCTTCTGAACTCCACCTTTGTGAACTCTGTTCCTTTGGGCTTGCTCAGGTAGGATTCTTTCTCCAAGTCCTTCTCCTTCTCTTAGAGCTGCTCCTTCCCTCAGAGCTGTTCCTTCTCTCTGTCCTCTCCTTTGAGGTATTCCTCTCAGTAGAGATGTTCCTCCTTTCTGGATCCGGTTCCAGTTCTGCCCTTCCTCTGGAGCTGTTCCTCTCAATAGAGGTATTCCTCTCAATAGAGGTGTTCCTCTTTTGCTAGCATTCAGCTTCTGTTTATAAAGGAATCTTTCCTTTGAAACTCCCGGGCTCATTCCCAGGTGCAAGTCATTAGCTCTCTTAGGCTCATTAGCTCCTGTATGATCACTCCTGCCCCCTCTAGCTGTGCCTTGAGGTAACTGCACATCTAGATTTCTCTGAGAAACAGGGTTTCTTTTCAGGTTTGCATCTTTATTGATACCCACTTCATGACATAAGACATTTTTCATATATATTAGTGAGAGGAGGAAGGGCAAAAGTAGTATTATCAGACTCAAGCGTCAAGGGGAGGAAAATGCAGAAACAGATGAGGATAAAGTAGAATTGCTTAACAAATATTTCTGTTCTGTGGTCACAGATGAAGAGCCAGGAGCAGAACCTCAGAAAACACCCACAAAAAGGAAAAGAAGTGACAGGGATCTTGAACAATTTTCAAAAGACTGTGTTCGTGAGGAACTAGCTAAACTAAAAGTAGACAAAGCCATGGGTCTAGATGGGATACATCTTTTAACATTTTTGTTAATGATATTACAGAAGGGCTGTCGGGTAAGGTTTGCCTCTTTGCAGATGATACCAAAATCTGCAATAGAGTAGACTCCCAGGTAGGTGTAGATAACATGAGGAGAGATCTAGCTAAGCTCGAAGAATGGTCTAGAATTTGGCAGCTGAGATTTAATCTTAAAAAATGCAAGGTCAATCCAAGGGGTGAACTACTTCTGTCCACAAAAGAAGAGCAGGACCTAGGCATGATTGTGTCTGATGATCATAAAGTAGCTAAACAAGTAGAAAAGGCAACGGCAAAAACTAGAAGGATGCATGAGTGCATAGGGAGAAGAATGACTAGCAGAAGAAAAGAGGTGATAGTGCCTCTGTATAAGTCTTTGGTGCGACCTCATTTGGAGGATCGCCAATGTAACGCCAATTTTTAAAGAGGGTTCCAAGGGTGATCCGGGAAACTACAGACAGGTGAGCCTGACATCAGTACCGGGAAAAATGGTAGAAACCATCATAAAGAATAAAATTACTCAGAATGTAGATAGTCATGGCCTAATGGGACACAGCAATATGGCTTTAGACAAGGAAGATCTTGTCTTACTAATCTGTTGTTTTTTTGAAGGTGTGAATAAACAGGTGGACAAAGGTGAGTCAGTTGATATAGTGTATCTGGACTTTCAGAAAGCCTTTGACAAGGTCCCTCATCAAAGACTTTTGGCAAAACTAAAGAGTCATGGGATAGGAGGCAGTGTACTACCATGGATCAGGAACTGGTTAAAAGATAGAAAGCAGAGGGTAGGGCTAAATGGCCAATTTTCCCAATGGAGAAATGTGAATAGTGGTGTACCCCAGGGATCTGTGCTGGGTCCGCTGCTTTTTGACATATTCAAAAATGACCTGGAAAGGGGAATAACGAGTGAAGTTATCAAATTTGCAGATGACACAAAACTATTTAAAGTTGTTAAAACCCAAGAGGATTGTGGAAAATTGCAAGAAGATCTTGATAAACTGGAAGACTGGGGCATCAAAATGGCAGATGAAATTTAATGTGGACAAGTGCAAAGTTATGCACCTAGGGAAGAACAACCCAAACTATGGTTACACGATGCAAGGTTCCACATTAGGAACCACCACCCAGGAAAAAGATTTAGGCGTCATTGTGGATACCATGTTAAAACCCTCGGCCCAGTGTGCAGTGGCAGCCAAGAGAGCAAATAGAATGCTAGGTATCATAAGGAAAGGAATGGAAAATAAAACAAAAGATATTATAATGCCTCTATATCGTTCCATGGTGAGACCACACATTGAATATTGTGTACAATTCTGGTCGCCGTATCTTAAAAAGGATATAGTGTTATTAGAAAAGGTTCAGAGAAGAGCCACCAAAATGGTAAAGAGGATGGAAGGATACTCCTATGAAGAAAGGCTAAAAAGGTTAGGGCTCTTTAACCTGGAAAAGAGACGGCTGAGGGGAGATATGATAGAAGTCTATAAATTAATGAAGGAGTGGAACAGGTAAACGGAGATCGTTTGTTTACGTTATCAGAATATAGAAAGACTAGGGGACATGCAATGAAGCTACAGGGTAAACTATTTAAGACTAATAAAAGACAATATTTCTTCACTCAATGTGTAATCAAACTCTGGAATTTGTTACCGGAGGATGTAGTAAAGGCTGTTAGTGTAGCTGGGTTTAAAAAAGGTTTGGACAAGTTCCTGGAGGAAAGGTCCATAAACCATTATTAAGAAGGGACCCAGGATATCAATGCTTGACCCAGTACAAGCATTGTGGAACCTGTGTCATTTGGGGAAACTGCTAGGTACATATGACCTAGATTGGCCTGTGTCTAACACACGCCGCAGCACCCTTGCACTGTTCTTTTAATCTGCGCCGGGTCCTCCGCCGGCATTCCTGCTGGTGGGGGGAGGGGCAGAGCGTCAATCGCTCTGCACCTCCCCCCACTGGCAGGAATGTTGGCGGCGGACCCAGTGCAGGTTAGCAGGAACATTGCTCAGGAGTAATATGCAAAAATATTTTTTTACAGAAAGAGTGGTAGATGCGTGGAATAGTCTCCCAATGGAGGTGCTAGAATTGAGGACAGTATATGAATTTTAAAAAAAGCACGGGACAAACACAGAGAATCTCTAAAGGAAAAAAGGGTACTGTTGTAGTGGTTGATATAGAAGGGCAGACTAGATAGGCCATGTGGTCTTTTTCTGCCGTCATATTTGTATGTTTCTATCCAAGATTACTGAGGGAACTTGGGAACGTTCTAGTGGCTCCAATGTCTGAACTTTTCAATGCCTCTTTGGAGTCGGAAGTGGTTCCAGAGGACTGGAGAAAGGCACATGTGGTCTCTTTATACAAAAGCGGATGTAAGAATGACATTGAGTACTACAGGCCAGTTAGTCTAACCTCTGTGGTTAGTAAATTATTGGAAAGGCTACTAAAAGAGAGAATAGTGAGGTTTCTGGAGTCCAATGGCGTGCAGGATCCAAGGCATCATGGATTCACCAGAGGCAGATCTTGTCAGACAAATCTGATTGATTTGTTTGACTGGGTGACCAGGGAGTTGGACCGAGGGAGAGCCCTACATGTGGTGTATATTTCGATTTCAGTAAAGCCTTTGACACCGTTCCGCACAGGTGACTTAAAAACAAACTGAGCATCCTGAAGTTACTGACTGGGTTAGAAATTGGTTGAGTGGGAGGCAACAAAGGGTACAGGTAAATGAAGCTCACTCTTCAGGAGGAGGAGGTTACTAGTGGTGTGCCGCAGGGATCTGTCATTAGTCCGATCCTTTTAACATCTTTGTTAGTGATATTGTGGAAGGGCTGTTGGGTAAGATTTGCTTGTTTGCGATGATACCAAAATCTGCAATAGAGTAAACACCCAGGAAGAGTAGATAACATGAGGATGGATCTAGCTAAGCTTGAAGAATGGT
This sequence comes from Ichthyophis bannanicus, assembly GCA_033557465.1. Lineage (NCBI taxonomy): Eukaryota > Metazoa > Chordata > Amphibia > Gymnophiona > Ichthyophiidae > Ichthyophis > Ichthyophis bannanicus. The sequence goes on from CM066035.1 coordinate 640,566,883, forward strand.
CTAGAATTTGGCAACTGAAATTTAATGCTAAAAAATGCAGGTCATGCATTTAGGCTGCAAAAATCCAAAGGAGCGGTACAGTGTAGGGGGTGAGGTACTTCTGTCCACAAAAGAAGAGCAGGACCTGGGCATAATTGTTTCTGATGATCTTAAAGTAGCTAAACAGGTAGAAAAGGTGACTGCAAAAGCCAGAAGGATGCTTGGGTGTATAGGGAGAGGAATGGCCAGCAGAAAAAAGGAGGTGATAATGCCTCTGTATAAGTCTCTGGTGCGACCTCATTTGGAGTATTGTATGCAATTCTTGAGACTGTACCTTCAAAAGGATATAAACAGGTTGGAGTCTGTGCAGAGGGTGCTATTAAAATGGTTAGTGGTCTTCGTTATTTAGCATATGAAGACAGACTTAAAGATCTTAATATGTATACTTTAGAGGAAAGGTGGGATAGGGGCGATATGAAAGAGACATTTAAATACCTCCATGGCACAAGAGGGTCTCTTTCAGTTGAAGGCAAGGTCTGCTATGAGGGGATATAGGATGATGGTGAAAGAGGATAGACAGGCATAATATACGGAAATATTTCTTTACGGAAAGAGTGGTATATGCGTGGAATAGTCTCCCAGTGGAGATGATGGATATGAGGACAATATCTGAATTCAAAAAAGCATGGGACAACCACAGAGGATCTCTAAAGTTAAAAAGGGGACTATTGTAGTTGATATGGAAGGGCAGACTAGATATGCCATGTGGTCTTTTTCTGCCATCATGTTTCTATGTTTCTAATAAATTTACTCATTAGCCTACCTCTGCTAATATCACTCATGACTATTTGGCCACATTCAAAACAGAAGCAAAATATTTGTGCATGGACATCTATATCAGAAAAATTGTGAACAGGAAATATAAGCGCCTCGGTAAGCTTACTTTCTGGTTTTATTGAACCTTTGATATACTGCCAGTACCTCCCCCTCCCCCCAACTTCCACCCCTGCCAACTTCTCCATTAATAGATGCACTACTACATAAGAAGGAGGTTATAACTAATTAAATTTTACTAAATCACAGGATAATGAATCAGATCTCAACTATACAAACCAATCAAATATTTCATCTGTAATCAGACCGTAAAAATAACTCTTATTCCTAACAGACTATTTATCAAAAAGACTGAACATCTATTAGGTAAGGCACAGTCGTGTTCATATTGGGTATGGAACGGCAGGGTTGAAACTACAATAAGGGTTCCTGGCCCTCTTTCTGGAAGACACTTGTAAAGCACATGGTAAACTCCACAGCAGCCATGGCCTGTTATTAACACACATAACTATGTCACATTTCTCTATACTGTAGCAAATCTCAAAAACTAATTCCAGACATATCTGATTCTCCACCATGAAAGTAAGCAGGATAATTTCAACTGCTTCAGTCTGTTTCTGCCAAATCTGTATAAATTTCCCATGAAGGCAGTCATCAGGGGCCCCATCATGTTTCCAAACAAGGGTGTCCATGCCTATATCACGTCTTTGTCTAGGGACAATACCCAAGCCTCAGTATGAACAGATCTTGAAAATGTCTCTGAATAGCTTAATGTATGGCCATCAGGAGCTGCACCTCCAACCCTAATTTATTGATTATTCTAAATAATGCTCTATTCAATGTACAGTAGTCTATAGTACTCTCCCTATCCATGCCCACTTAGGCCCAGAATCTGAGAGGTGAATAGTGGGCTGTGAGGGGAGAGCCGGGCGGAGGTGGCAAAGGGGCAGAAAGTGGGTGGTGCGGGAGCGGGCCAGGCACCCAGACATACAAGGTCCATTCAGGTCACGGCCCTGTATGTCTGGTGGTCTCCAGGAGGGCACCCAGCTTATTCCACCTCGGAAGTGGAATAAGCGCAGGGCACCCATGCGATCTGGCCCGGCAGTCCACAGTAGCAATGGAGCAGCAGAAGGTGAAGCCCCACCACCCAACCCTGGCCCTCACTGCCCCCGCCGAAGATCAGGCCGCGGGGAAACGATATCCGGCACTGCGGTGGGCTGGCTGTGCTGTAGGGTGGATGTCTCCTGTGGGGATCCAGCTGGGCCATCTCTTGCCTGATCCTGCACCCACAGGAATGTCTGGCTCCTGCGGAGCAGAATCAGGTACAACACAGCCCATCCTGATCTGGGATGTCTGGATGGCCCAGATGTTCCCCTTCCTGGATCGGGCTCTTACTCTTTTTGCCTTATCTATTTCTCAGCTACCTTCCAAGATTCATAATTATCAACTATCCATATATGTCTCCATTTTCTAATCTTTCTTCCAGGGGGCTTGGGCATACCTTCACATGTCTGGAAATAGATTGCTCATATCTGATGTTCCTCACCAGATGTTTCCCCCTTCTTCATGCTGCTTGATATTGCTTGTTGTAGCCAAGTTATCAGAATCCAGTTGAACCAAAAGAATTACCTGAAACTGGTACTCGCCCTTGCCTTTTCTCAGTCTGTAGTTTGTATATTTTTACTTTGCATATGAGGGAGGAGGACCTCACAGAATACCCATCTTTTCAACAAAAGGCCTAGTACCAGTCAGGAAAGGAGTAACCTAGTTGTTAGACCAGCAGGAAAGTACCAATGAAGCCAGGGTTCAAATCCTGCATTGGTTACCGACGCTCCCTGTGGCGGTGGGCAAGTCATTTCGCCCGCCATTGCATCAGGTAGAAACTTAGAGGCCTATTACTAATCTGCTTTAGGGGGTGGCAGGGCCATACCAAGGGCGCAAGTACAGAAAGGGCACCAATATCACTGGTCTTCCAGGAAGCTCAAAAAGAGTGAATTATTGCATGTGGCTGGGGTGGAGGGGCACCAGATTTGTTAGTCGCACAGGGCACATTTCTAGCTTGGTACGGTCCTGGGGGGTAGGGATGCCACCTACTGCAGGCTGTGCACCAATTCCCTGGGCACCCAAAAAAGAACATAAGGTGATACCCTTCTAATGGATTACCTTTCAGAGGTTAAAACCTCTTTCTTTAGGTCAGGACAGTACTGCTTTTGAAAGTATTAGATAGAGGCATATAATGCATCTAGCAGCTTTTCTTCATCATCAGTTGCCATATTAAAATCATTTCCATCCTACCTTTGCTCATCTAGTTCCCTAGCTCATGAATTACCTGAACTAGACTGTATGAAGATCTTGTCTGTTTTGAAAAATGAAGGAATGATTAGTACTCTCAGATCCAAATTTTCATCAGGTCGACTGGCATAAATAGAAACCTTTTGTTTACATGTCTCAATTTATGCAATATTCAGTGCCACTATGTGTTCATTTAGCATTGATGAATACAGGCACCTAGTTATGTGGTAAAAAGGGCGCATGGAGGGGAATTTTATAAGATGCGTCCAAGTACAATCTGGGACATCAAAGCCAGAAAGTCTGAAAAAAGAATGCAGGCACGTGCAGATATGATTTCACAAACCTGGAAGTGTCCAATAGGGATATCCGCAGGGGCGTCTACTTAGACATCCTCAGAACCATATTTCAGAACCAAGACATCTAGAATAGCCTAACGGTTAAAGTAGTGCATTAAGAACAGGGCAGCCAGGGTTCAAATTCTTTTGCTGCTATAGCTGAAATTGTGCTGAGTACTGGTGAAGATAGAGTGTTTTCTTCTCTACACACTGGATCTTTTTCAGCAAAAACTGGCACTTTTCATATGCTTGTTGGTCGCTATGCATGCCTCGGAGCAGCTCTAAAGTTTGCCATGGACGTTCAGCGTCATGCCTTTTCTGTGATCAAGCGGGAAGATCCTGGTTCCTGGGAATACCCTGGCCATGCCTCCTCCATGCCCCCTCCACGACCCTGTTCAGAATTGGATGTCCTCACATTGGGGATGTCTCCACAGCTGGCTTCTAAAATGGCTCTGGAGATGGTCTCTGTGCTTTGGACATCTCTATGCCCTTTTTTGGGCATCCAAATCATGAATAGGACTTCTAAAATAACTCCCATGGAGCCTGATTCACTATGGGCACATCCGGGCCATCAGCACCCAATTCTGCACCACGGATGCAGGATCAGGCGCTGGGAGATGGCCCGGATGCCCCCAGAATCACCATGGGGATGTCCTCCTGATGCCCACCTGGACCCCGATTCCCCGCCGCTCAACCCCGATGGGGGCAGTCAGTGCCCTGATCAGTTGGCAAGGACCCACCTTGACCTTTCTTTTGCTCTGGGGGGGGGGGGCTGCTGGGCAGTGTGATAATGAGAGTTGTGCTGAGCCCATGGAAACACAGGATAGTGGTGACTATGTCTTTAAGACAAGAGACAGGCAAGCTTTTCAGAGGGCTAAAGCTACAGCCAAGCAAAAGAAACACGTACTTGCTGAGGCTAAGCCACACCCAAGCCCCAACGTGAGTGCAGGCTTGAACTTTAATGACAACCACCTGTGCAGAGATAAGGGTGTGGTAGCTAGAAAGCAGCTTTTTAAACCTGCTTCAGTGCAGGAGAAGGGAGCAACGAGAGGAAGGATGAAGGAAGGAGAGAGGAGCAGTTCCAGCAGCAAAGGAAGCAACCCTTGTGTGGAAAGTACGCTTGAGCCAGAGACCAGCAGATGTATAGCTGGGGAGATTGCTGGAGAGGCGGAACAAAGTGCAGTGCAGTGTGTGCAAGAGACAGTTCAGAAAACTCAAGCTGCCAGAAGGGGGGTGGAAGCTGTTACAGACGGACGTAACCAAGACCCAGCCAAAGGCAGAGACGTAAAGCTGAACACAGGTGAAGCAGTTAAGCTTTTGTTCCAGGGAAAGAAGCCCCATGCTCCTGATACAACCAATGCTTACCAGGGAGAGCAGTTCTGGAAAGGACTTTTGAAATTTCTACAGAATAGTAAGTTGGAAAACCTTATGGAAAATCCTGAAAGAGATAAGCAATTTGCAGCACAAGAAGGTATGCAAATTGACATTCTTGAGTCAGATTCAGTGTATGACGAATCACCGATGGATTGTTCTTTATGTATGAGAGAGATTGAAAACTGCTAGAAAGGACTGTAAAAAGAACCTTTTGTAGAGAAATTTTTCCTTAGCCAGGAAAGTGCAAAAAGCTACCTTAAACTAAAGAGCTTTGGCTAAGAACAGAGTTTGAACTAAAGCAGCATTATTGAAAAAGGATCAGAATTTACCTTGCTGTTTGAATGAAGGAAAGTTGTAACACAGGTGCTGAGATGTGTACTGAAAACAGCTGCCTTTTTTGAAGAAACACTTCAGTTCTTTAACTTCACGTTTACTTTTGTTCCTGTAAGTTTTCTGTTTTGGAGAATAATCCTTTTGCCTGTGTTGTTTGATTTTAATGCGTGGAAGGAACCCAAAAAATAAATTTCTTGTTTTTGCCTTAAACAACCCCAGTGGTCACACACTACTTTGTCTTTAATGAAAAGAACTACAAGTCCCAGGATTCCTTGCTGGAGACAAAATAGCTTTATTTAAGGACAAACATGGCAGCCCTTTGCCTGTGAGCCACTGGCCCAGGCAGGGAATCACGACAAGTGGCGTAGTAGTTCGGATTTTCTTGGATCTACGCATGCGCTGAGGATTTCCAACCATCAGGAATTGGCACAGGTATTGAATTCGCTGCAGAGCCGTGCAGAGGAGCACGGGGAACTAAAGCGGAGTAATCAGGAAGAGTGCAGACACCTATCCTTTGTGAGAAGCCTGAAGCTAAACCGGTATCAGGTAACCCGTACCTAACTGGGGTTATTCAAGGATACTAGACAGGGTGTAGAAATCTAGCCTGGAAAAAGGAAAAGGTCACAAAGGTATAGTGCACTGGGTATTGTGATACCGCACTTGGGTGGTGTTCTTTTCTTTTTCTTCTCTTCACAGAATAAAAGGGGACCATGGATTTCCAGGAGACGCTGCGCTGGATGGCAGGCCAATTCGAAAAACAAAGAGAAATGTCTTTGCAAGTGCAGGAGCAAGCAGCGGCGCGAATGCAGGCCGAACAGCAACCGCTCCTAGAAATGATGGCGGCATGGATAGCGAGCCAGAAGAAGGAGCCGGATCCAGCTATGCCTCCACCAGGTTCTACAGAACTGTTTCATGCATGTACACTAGGACCACACACTAGTGGGACATTTAACTTTGGACAGTTATCTGATAGGGATGATATAGACGATTTTTTGGAAGCCTTTGACCGAGTAACACATATAATTGGGTGGCCAAAAGACCAATGGGCCGTATGCTTGGCCATGTCCCTCACAGGTGAGGCCTTGGCAGCGTACCGAGCCATGCTTGCGGCACTAGCAAACAATTACGAAGAATTAAAGAAAGCCATTAGGGACAGGTTAGGACTAACTCCCTTGGTGTATCACCGTTTGCCGAGGAGCACAAAATTGAGGCTGGGCGAAACACCAAGAGCGTTATGCCAGAGAGTTAAGAGTCTGGTGTTAAAATGGTTTGTATCAGAGGGAAAGACAATAGACTCTATAATTGACAGTATTGTATTGGAACAGTATATGGCCGCAGTTCCGCAAGAAGTGCGTACCTTCCTGATATTACAAAATTGCCAAAACACACAAGAAGCGACATTGCTTACTGAGCGTTTCATGGAGGCCGAAGTGGCTGCTCAAGAGAAAGGCAGTGCTTCTGGGTTGGCAATTCAAGCATTATCAGAAAGGAAGGGAAGGCCAAAAGATGATGGTGCAAAACTGTGCATGCCTATGTTAAAGAACAATTATGTAAACCGAAAATGCTTTAAATGTGGTAGCGAAAGTCATTTACTGAAAAATTGTAAAGCGAAAACAGCACTGATAACTGCAGACACAAAAGAAATCAGAGAGGGTTTTCTTATATCTGTTAAGTACAAGGTGTTGTTGCAGAGGCTTTACTGGACTCTGGATCGGATCAAAGCATGATATCCAGAAAGCTTTGGCAACAAATTGAATTCCAGAATGGGGCAGTCCCACTCAAGTCAGATGGATCTGTAAAGATAAGGTGCATTCACGGGTCAGCATCCTCTTACCCTGTATATAAGGTTTCAGTGAAAGGGTTAGGAGTGGAAAAGGAAATCCCCGTAGCCGTTGTACCCAGATTGCCACATGACTTGGTATTGGGGAGGGACTGGCCACAATTCCGGAAAGGTTTAAAACAGGGTTTGCAGTCAAGGGAAGGTATGATTTCCATGAAGAGCCAGTCAGGGGCCCTAGGGAGGGCAGTAACTAAGGTAGCCGCCGTTCCCAATCCATTGTTTGGAAAGCCAAGGGATCCAGGCCAGGAGTTGCACCCTCAGAAAGGAGAAACAGCGAACAAGCCCCGGTTCGTGTTAAGGTATTGTAAAATGAATCCTAATGCCCAAAGTCCAAAAAGAGCTTCCTCCCAAGCAGCCGGCTATGATCTATATAGTGCAGAAGATATAATAGTCCCGAAGCAGGGGAAAGCCCTGGTGAACACAGCACTCCAGATGGAAATGCCGATAGGTTGCTATGGGCGTATAGCACCCCGCTCTGGGCTGGCGGTGAAGCATTTCCTTGACGTAGGAGCAGGGGTCATTGATCCCGATTTTAGGGGAACCGTGAAGATATTGCTTTTTAATTTCAGAAAAGAGGATTTCAAGATAAGTGTGGGAGATCATGTGGCCCAACTTATTTGTGAGAGGGTGGGTTTTCCTCCTCTCGAAGAGGTGTCTATGCTGTCCACCACGGCACGAGGAACCAAAGGATTTGGATCCACGGGGGTGCAGCCCTACAAGGGTTGGTGGCCACTTTCGAAGAAAAGGTGGAAGATGATCTGGGACCACAATTGTCCGATTGCAAGACAAACCCAGAGCCTAGGATGGGCGAAGGACTTTCATGGTCGCAGAGACAAGAGCTGGTCCAACTATTAGCAAGGTTCACAGATGTCTTGACCCCCGTGCCAGGTGAAACCCAGATGGTAGCCCATGAGATTATAACGCCGCCTGAAGAAGTGGTGAGACAGAGACCTTATAGGCTGCCGGAAGCTAAAAAACAAGAAGTGGTTACGCAAGTTCAAGAGATGCTGGACTTAGGGATAATTGAAGAATCGAAAAGCCCGTGGAACAGTCCCATCGTACTGGTACCTAAGCCAGACGGAACATTGCAGTTTTGCATAGATTTTAGGCGAGTCAATGCAATCTCAAAATTTGATACCTACCCGATGCCTCGTATAGAGGAACTATTAGACCGGTTGGGGCAATCCAGATCCTTACCACTTTAGATATGACGAAAGGCTACTGGCAGATACCCCTGATGCGAGAGTCCCATCAAAAGACAGCATTTAGTACACCTGTAGGGCTATTTCAGTTTAGAAGAATGCCGTTCGGATTGCATGGGGCAGCTGCCACACGTCAGAGGCTGGTAGACCTGGTGCTGCGTCCCCACCAGGATTACGCTATTGCCTATATGGACGACATAATAATACATAATACTCGATGGGATCAACATTTGCCAAGGATAGAGGCAGTCCTACAGGCAATGAGAGATGCAAGCCTAACCTTAAATCCTGCGAAATGCATGTTTGCCGGACAGGAGGTGAAGTACCTTGGCCACCTGGTAGAGGGCGGTATAGTGAAACCTCTGGTAAACAAGATAGAAAGTGTGGAAGCTTTTCCTAGACCCACTAATAAAAAACAGCTACGCAGTTTCCTGAGTTTAGTAGGATACTATCGGCGTTTTATCCCACACTTTGCTGAGAAAAGTGCATCACTGATGGATATGCCGAGGAAAAATGCACCCAACCAATTAAAGTGGACCTTAGAAGCCGACAAAGCTTTTAGTGGATTAAAAGAAAAGCTCTGTGCCACACCGGTGTTAAGAGGAGTGGACTTTAGATATCCATTCATTGTGCAAACGGATGCGTCCAAAACAGGGCTAGGTGCAGTGTTATCCCAAAAATATGAAGATACGGAACATCCGGTTATGTTTCTTATCCGAAAACTGTCCCCAGCGGAGAAAAACTACTCCACCATAGAAAGAGAATGCCTGGCGATAAAGTGGGCGGTGGAGTCTCTAAAATTTTACCTTGCAGGAAGGTAATTTTTACTGGTCACTGACCACGCTCTGCTGAAGTGGCTCAATCAAATGAAGGACCACAAAGCCAGATTAACTCGTTGGTACATGGCTCTACAGGCCTTCGATTTCCGTATCGAACACTGGGCAGGAAAGATGCACCAAAACGCAGATGCCCTATCCAGAATTACGAGCTGTGCAGATAGTGTTCAGCCAGCCCGTAATATCTTAAGGGGGGGAATGTGTGATAATGAGAGTTGTGCTGAGCCCATGGAAACACAGGATAGTGGTGACTATGTCTTTAAGACAAGAGACAGGCAAGCTTTTCAGAGGGCTAAAGCTACAGCCAAGCAAAAGAAACACGTACTTGCTGAGGCTAAGCCACGCCCAAGCCCCAACGTGAGTGCAGGCTTGGACTTTAATGACAACCACCTGTGCAGAGATAAGAGTGTGGTAGCTAGAAAGCAGCTTTTTAAACCTGCTTCAGTGCAGGAGAAGGGAGCAGCGAGAGGAAGGACGAAGGAAGGAGAGAGGAGCAGTTCCAGCAGCAAAGGAAGCAACCCTTGTGTGGAAGGTACGCTTGAGCCAGAGACCAGCAGATGTATAGCTGGGGAGATTGCTGGAGAGGCGGAACAAAGTGCAGTGCAGTGTGTGCAAGAGACAGTTCAGAAAACCCAAGCTGCCAGAAGGGGGGTGGAAGCTGTTACAGATGGACGTAACCAAGACCCAGCCAAAGGCAGAGACGTAAAGCTGAACACAGGTGAAGCAGTTAAGCTTTTGTTCCAGGGAAAGAAGCCCCACGCTCCTGATACAACCAATGCTTACCAGGGAGAGCAATTCTGGAAAGGACTTTTGAAATTTCTACGGAATAGTAAGTTGGAAAACCTTATGGAAAATCCTGAAAGAGATAAGCAATTTGCAGCACAAGAAGGTATGCAAATTGATACTCTTGAGTCAGATTCAGTGTATGACGAATCACCGATGGATTGTTCTTTATGTATGAGAGAGATTGAAAACTGCAAGAAAGGACTGTAAAAAGAACCTTTTGTAGAGAAATTTTTCCTTAGCCAGGAAAGTGCAAAAAGCTACCTTAAACTAAAGAGCTTTGGCTAAGAACAGAGTTTGAAATAAAGCAGCATTATTGAAAAAGGATTAGAATTTACCTTGCTGTTTGAATGAAGGAAAGTTGTAACACAGGTGCTGAGATGTGTACTGAAAACAGCTGCCTTTTTTGAAGAAACACTTCAGTTCTTTAACTTCACGTTTACTTTTGTTCCTGTAAGTTTTCTGTTTTGGAGAATAATCCTTTTGCCTGCGTTGTTTGAATTTAATGCGTGGAAGGAACCCAAAAAATAAATTTCTTGTTTTTGCCTTAAACAACCCCAGTGGTCACACACTACTTTGTCTTTAATGAAAAGAACAAAAACGGAACACCAAGGACCAGGCCTACACGCAGAAGTAGTATTGTGCAGAAACTCTTTATTAAAAGACCCAACTTTATAAGTTTCGGCCTGAGGCCTTCATCAGGGGTCTAAAAACCAAATATATAAATAAACATAACCATAATAAATAAATAATAACATAAAAATGCCAAAAATCAATTACATAATAAAATAATAAAAATCGAAACCATGGAGAGAACATTACCAAATAATCACATAGAAGGAGTGTACCACGCCCATGCGGTAGAGTAGCCACTTTTGCCAATCTAAAAATAAAAGTATAAAGTATGGTTATGTTTATTTATATGTTTGGTTTTTAGACCCCTGATGAAGGCCTCAGGCCGAAACTTATAAAGTTGGGTCTTTTAATATAGAGTTTCTGCACAATACTACTTCTGCATGTAGGCCTGGTCCTTGGTGTTCCGCTTTTGGTTTGGCTTGTCTCCTGGGGATACCTTCTTCTCCTGTGGTTTTCGACTTTTTAATGAAAAGAACTACAAGTCCCAGGATTCCTTGCTGGAGACAAAATAGCTTTATTTAAGGACAAACATGGCAGCCCTTTGCCTGTGAGCCACTGGCCCAGGCAAGGGGTCACGACAGCAGGAATTTTTACTTTGATTTGTGTTTTACATCTCAAACCAAATTGCGGAACACAAAAATTTAATTTAATGGGCTCCAGTAAAACTCACAACTTAAATAACCTACTGTATGTAGTACATAACTTTCTTGAAATATCCTCAAGCATAACTTACAATTTACAGTAGGCTTAGATTTGTTTCCTCATGGTAATATGAATCTCCAGATCCCAGTAAAGTGTATCTCTCTTCTATACTCCATGCTTGAGTCCTCCCTGTTCTGGCCTACAAATATCACAACAAAAATGATGATATATCACTAATAAGACTCTGTTCATAATGGCATTAAAACAGGCCACACAAAGATCCATTTGATCTGACATCTAACCAGTAGAACTCCATGCCAAGGACCACCAATCCATACCTTCATGCCTCAATATATGAACTTTATGGTAGACTCAGAAAACCTGACTAAGAGTTCCCTCACAGTACATCTGCAGACCCTGACTAGCATAATGCTTATGATTTTGGTGATCAAATAGTGGCCTTAAGGTGGCCAAATATGTAGAAGAGGTGACGGCAAAAGCCAGAAAGATGCTTATGTTAGGGTTGCCAACTTTTTGAAAGGGAAAAACCCGCCACCTGTGGCTATTCATGCTCCGCCCATGCTCACCCCTGCCCTGCTCTTTCCCTGCCCCCTGTTCCACCCCACTCCACCCTTGCTCCACAGCCCTGTCTCCCAAAAATAATCGCAGAGAGGGCAATGTGCGAACTGAACAAGCAAGATTGCTACACATTCTTAAAAAGAAATTCCATACTGACAGAATACCGAGCATTGGTTGTATGTACACACACGCACACCATACAGACAGGCCTTCATCAATAAATCAGCATAAAATGAAAAGAAAAATATATAGATACAAATTAAACGAATACCTCAGAAAGCCAGACGCTGCATGTAATGCAACACAAGCGAAATAGAAATGCATTTCCCCGTACTGTACAAAATAAAAGACAGCAGATGTCAGGATTGGCATTAGGAGGGATGCAACCTGGCAATTGCCCTAGACCCACAAGCCAGAGAAGACCTCAGATCTTACCTGGATCACAATGAGATTTCTGCGCTTTCCCCAGCCTATTAGTTTCCCCTATGTGCATCTAACTCCTTTACTCATTTAATAGGCGTTCCTTTTCTTACTGTTTTTATTGTAAACCGCTCTGACACACTGTAGAAGGGCAGTATATCAAGTTTTTTAATAAACCATAAACCATCATAGAGGAAGGAGCAGGGTTAAAGAGGGGAAAAAAAGAAGATGGGGACGGGTTACAGAGGGAAAGGAGCGAAGGAAAAGAGGAATGGAGCAAAAAGAAAGGGGTAGATAGAGAAGACACACCAAGGCACTATGAGGCCAATTCCGTGCTGTATGTGCCTGGCCCATCTGGGCATACAGAATCGGGATGGCCAGGAGTTGCATCCAATTCTGATCCTGCAGGAGCTAGACGTCCCTGTGGGATCAGAATCTGGTGCAAACAGCCTGGACATTCAGGCCTGGCCTGGACGTGCAGGCTGGGCCCTGATTCTGGGCTCCCGGATGTCCGGCACACTACCCATCTACCTCAGCCAGACTCCTGCATGGAGCAGCAGTGGCATGGCGTCCCATTGCCATGCAGAAGATGCATGCGATCACCGGCCACCCACCAGACCCTTCTTGCCCTACAGCCTGACCCCTGAATGGGCCTTCCATGGCCAGGGTCGGGCTACGTGGCATCCCCTGCACCCCCTCAGCTTTTATCCATGCCCTGGCGCCACCATCCCCCGACATCCAAAAGGACTTATTCCACCTCGGTGGTGGAATAAGTCCCCTGTCTTTCCTGGTGGACCCAGAAGTACAGGGCCATGACCAGAATCGGCCCTGTACATCTGGGTTGTGCGACCTGTTCCTGGCCCGCCCATTGTCCTCCTCATTGCCGCCCCTGCCTGTCCCCATCCAGAGCTCTCCACACATCTCCTATGTGCGTGTAGGGAGTTTTAGGCAGGAAATTTGGTGCCGGGCGTTTAGCGGGGATGGACGTCCAAACCGGATGACCATCCCCGCTTACTGTGACTCAGAATCTACCCCATTGCCAACACGCACATACTCCTAATACACTCACATCCTTCAAAACAAACTGCTAACACATACTCAGACAAATATACACCTACAGAACTTCTGATATACACTACTCCCTGCACACACAGCCTCCAAGACACACACTCTGACATACATACATAGTCTCCAACACATATTGGCAACAAGCATACGCTCATATAGCCTCCAAGACACACTCAAACATTCAGTACATACACAGCTTCTGATACACACTGCCAACCAGCACACAACCCCAAACACACACATCCTCCCTCTCACATGCACACAGATAGACAGTTAAAGTCTTCCCATTGAGATAGACATATACATTATATCATTTATATAGACACACTCACTCACACACACACTTCCAAGTCTGCATATGGAGAAAAGGGGAAACGTGCCACTGTGTCACACTGTAAGTATACACTTTTCAACTTGTTATTTATTCAATGGGCTTATCTTTCTCTTTTGTCAAGGTGTAGATGAGAATCTAATCATGTTTTGAGTATAAATTGTGCTAAACACAGACCATCCTAGGCGTTTCACTAACTTTTTCTCAACACTGTATCTTTAGCTCTACATATGACTTTCCACCTCCAAGAAGCCAAGGCAGGAGAGAATCATGTTCCATCTACTGGGCTGCTAGACTTTCCTTTAGCAATAATAAAGAAAAACAACAATAAAAAAAAAAGTTAACCATAGAAAAGAACAGACGATTTAGAATTCGTAATTTTTGTCGAGGTGGGTGTCAAGAGAGGAAAAAAAACATGCTCCTGTGACAGGCCTTCCTTTTCATTTTTATTATAGGCAATTCAAACTCAAATTTCAATAAAAACACAAAAGCACTTAGCTTTCACAGCACCAGTGTAGCAGAGCAGCAAGGCATCCCATGACATAGCACCACGTTTTGAGCTCTCTCAACTCTTTCAAAAGCTCTGCATCAGGTACTCTAAAGCCTCTCGCTGCCATTTGACATCAAAGTGCACAATTTAAGCCATAATCTTGACTATACTCTGCTCTGAATTTATTTGATGAGCATCTGACGTCACCCCCAACTGGGCGAGCGTGCTGCCTCTTTGCCTAAAAGCTGCCAATCCGCCATAGAAATGCAGCGGCTGGATTCAAGTGATTCAAATGATTAGAGGAGACTTGACCAGTCCTGTTCTAAATTAAGTCCATGGGGGTTGACAGTTCGTAAATTGAAAATCCAGCGTTGCTCCAGCCATTATGGGGGTCACAAGGGATGTGATCTATAAACCGCCACGGTAAATCCTGAAAAGTATGATGAAATTCTACACAATGTGATACAATGTGTGTCATTTGTGTTGACAGACTTTCCTTTAGGACAGATAGTTCATTATCTCAGCTTTCTTGACAAGTACATGAAATGGTGTATGACGAACAAGGACCTTTTAAATCCCTCTGCTCTTCCAGTCTTTTGGTCATCTATGGACCTCTCAGTGCTTCCATTCTTTGGCTTTGCTCATTGGCTGAGTCCAATAAAAGCTGCAAGAAGACAAGCACAATTCTATGGTATCAAAGAAATCTTTGCCTCTTTTTGAAACTGGCCCTCTCAGTAGAGGATTATTCTCTCTGTCCCAACAAGTAGTTTTCCATCAGACAAAGCTCTGTGATTTAGAAGAACTTTAGTCTAAACCTTGCATAAGAGGGCGTCAAAGTGAATTTAAATACAGCATCAATACAGTAAAAAGTCACCTTATTTTTTCAGCGTCCCTCATACATGTGAGGTATAATGGGGTATATGTCCCATCACAAGGGAAATCCGTAGAGCCACGGGTCAGGAGAAGGAGACCATACACCAGTTCCCAAACTCATCCCCAAACCTAGGGTCCAGACATTGACAGGAGAGTTTCCGATCCCTGGGATATGGGGGTAGGAAGAGCAAAAGCCCCTTGGAATCAGAGTGAGGGGGTAGTTGAGTCCCCAAATATAAGCCCTACGGAACCTAAAGTATGGGAGGGAACCCCTGCCTCTGACCAGGACATGGAGATGAAACTCCCTTCAGAGGACTCAAATGGAATGGAGTGTGAACAGGAAGACCCAGGTCTGAGGGAGAACTCGAGATTCAAAACCCTCATGTATGTTTCCTTGATAGATACCAGGTAAGGCCTGCCTGGGGGTGGAAGTGGCTGGCAGGCCAACCAGGCAACTAGAGGCCTGAGTCAATTACCTAGGTGGAAGAGACTGTTAAATTACTATGGGGGCTATAGACTGTGTAAGAGGCAGTGCAGAGGTATAACCTCATTTGCAT
This sequence comes from Ichthyophis bannanicus, assembly GCA_033557465.1. Lineage (NCBI taxonomy): Eukaryota > Metazoa > Chordata > Amphibia > Gymnophiona > Ichthyophiidae > Ichthyophis > Ichthyophis bannanicus. The sequence goes on from CM066035.1 coordinate 640,582,287, forward strand.
ACAGCAATGGGACACTATAAAGGAGAGTTCCTCGGACATTGGAGGAAGCCATGAAGTCAGAGAATAAGATCGAGCGAGGAAAGTGATGGATCTCTTTTGCTGAGATGTAGTGGGGGCTATAACTGTTAGCAGGCCTGTACCTAGCCCTGTGTGAGCGTACGGCCGCACAGGGCGCAAAGGCTTAAGGGGCACATTTTAGCTGTCTGCTGTTGCCTGCCGCCGCCACTTTTTCTTCTCTCAGCGGCGGCAGGCAACAACCGACAGCTAAAATGCACTCCTTAAGCCTTCATGCCGGCATGCTAAGAGCATGCCAGCGACTTGCACATTGGGCGCGCCTCTTCTCTCCCACTACAGAGGGGGGCGCACGCCCGATGTGCAAGTCACACACGGCGCAATTTACACTCGGTTCGGCCCTGACTGCTAGTTTGTCTTTTTCACCCTGAGCATATAGGGACTATTACCCATAGACTCTCAGGCCTTGGAGATTTCAAAAGCAGAGTTCCCCAGCTTTTTCAAGTGGACTTGGATGGAAACAGCAGGGGGATGATTCTGAGATACCTATTTTGTGCCAGAGGGACATGGCATTGAAAGACAAGAGAGGCCAGTTAGGTGGCTGTTTTAGCTTAGTTCATCTGGCAATTGTCACACCTCTCAGTTAGACCTCACTTGCCATGACAATTCCACTATGCTAAACTTTACAGAGATACAAAGGTACCTATGTGTCTTTATAAAATACGACAGGCGATCCGACAAAAATTTAGAATTTTGAGTATTAGTTTACTGTCTAAACATGGCCATGGTGTCTACTATGGGCGTTTAGTGAGTGACCTTTCATATTGGATATTGTTACTGGTTTCACTTGCTGAGGTTGTAGATATACTTTATAAAATACCAGCCAAAAGCAGACAAACGTTCAGTTAAAATGCACTGCACTGGAGTACGCTCCGAAGTAGGCATGTAGGTGCGTATTTTATATATTACACACATACTTCATTACTGTACCTCCCCGTGTCATCTACAACTATAAGCCTACCTGACACTTGTACACAAGGGGGTAATTGTATAATTATATTGTAGCTATATACTACTGTATGTATGCAAAATACCTCTTATAAAATCAGCTCCATAGTAATGTCTCTTATATGCACAACACTGTTTACGCTACGTAGAGAGAGAGTGTAGGTATGCTCGGTGAATGTATGGGCATATTTACTGACTAGTTTCATGTGTAACCTTTTCATAAAGCTAATGTGAAGCAAACGCCTAGGGGCTCATTTCCTTCACCTGTCATTGCAACATGCAGATCCGTGGATATCCGTGACTTAGAAAAGGATGCAAATGGTAGCCCAGATGCAAGTAGCCCGTTATTAAGTCAACAAGGATAGAATGGACTGCTGTTTTGACTGCGAGGCTTTGTTTTTGTTTTATTTCTGGGGTGATTAAGAAGTCTCCTTGTCTTTTGTAGACATGGGTTAGGTGCCGGTTTTATTAAACCAAATTTTCATTTGACAATAACCAAGAGGAAGAGCAGAGACCTTTCGCTCACCACAGAGTAGCAATCAGAGGATTTGGGAGGAGCTCACACACCTCCCGTTCAATGACAACTGCTCAGACTGCAAATGAGAAGTGAAGAACATTTGTTTAATTAAGGGGTCCTTTTACTGAAGTCCATTAGGGATTTGAACTTACTGTAATGTGCATTTAGTGCTAAAACTAACACCCAATAAATGCAAAGACTCTGTGCTAACTGTCAAGGGACATGGCAGGCAAACTCTGGAATTTGTTACCAGAGGATGTAGTAGAAGCTGTTAGTGTAACTGGGTTTAGAAATAAGTTTGAACAAGTTCCTGGAGAAAAAGGTCATTAACCATTATTCAAGTGGACTGGGACTGGGTAAACAAGCAGCATGGAATCTGTCTACCTTTTGGGAACCTGACAGGTACTCGTGACTTGGATGAGCCACTGTTGGAAACAGGATTCTGGGTTTGATGGACCCTTGGTCTGACCCAGTATGGCATATATTATGTAGTTACCATGTGAAAGTCTTCCCTAATTTGTGACACAATTAACACGGGTACGCAACACCATCCATAGAGGCGGTACAGTTGACAGCATGTGACAGTTTTCCTCCCGCCCACCAACTGCAATGTGCTCTCCACCCCACACTCCACCCCTAACCCACCCTATTGTGCAATGTGCACTTACCACATGAATTAGCAGATAACCATCGTCATGCTCACAGAACAGTTACCGTGGGCAGTTTCCATGTGCTAAAATGTGGGTTAATTGCTTAGTGGTCTTTAGTGAAAAGGCTCCAAAATCTTTTTTAAAATTCAGTCCCTGACATGTCTGCGATGACTTCATATTCACTAAACATTCTTTTGTGCTATGTATGACAGTGAAGATATGAATATTAAATTGTCAGGATGCTTTTAATGTGCATGCTTCAGACTTCTTCATTCTCAAAGAGAAACAACTGAAAATTCTCAGGGGTGTGCGTGGCCAAAAAGTTCCATCCTCATTTTAAATGACATTTTCCCAATTCTTGGACATTTTTTCATGTTCATAAGAACATAAGATATGCCATACTGGGTCAGACCAAGGTCCATCAAGTCCATATCCTGTTTCCAACAGTGGCCAATCTAGGTTGTACGTACTTAGCAGTTTCCCCAAAAATGCATGCATTATAAGCAAGTTAAAACCTTTTAAGTGTGCAAATCAATTGTCTGTGCATTCATTCATAGCTACACCTATGTACAAGTGATTTGGGCACACTTGCAATTTAAGATGCCTAAACAAACCAAATACGCACCCATAGGCTTTATCTGCCATCGTTTTTCTATATTTCTATGCCTCAAGTTGCTTCTCACATGGCCCCCAAAAAGGATAATTTTAGAACAGGCCATCTAACTTGTGTAACAGGCCTATCAGTTTTTGCTTATACACACATGCAAAAAGCACCCACACGGTTTACAAGTAGGCCAACATGCTAAACAATTATGTGCCAATGCTAGAACATGGTACCACTTTAGGTAATGGAATAACAACTGTTTTTATCCTCATTTCTTGCCTTTCCCTTCTTTTATTTTGCCTGCGGTCACAACAGCTTTCCGGTGAAATGTAGCATTCATTTCCACGGCAAAGGCTAAAACGCAAAAAGGTTTTTGCTCACAACTAATAAAGAAATAAGAGCTTTCTTCTTGCCTTGACACAACAAAAACTTCACAAGGCATTTTCATCATATCAGAACAATATAGATGTACACCAGAAGTTTTAATAAACAAAAGTTTTGGTTATAATGGTGTTTCCCAAGCAGATTTGTTAAAGACAGGGTAACTGACTACAAAATTAGAGGAACTTGACTACAAAAGGCCTCCAGTAGCTGGAGTATAATATCAGCATAATTTTACAGTGCATTAAAAAATTTCTGGCAAGCATTAAATAAAAGAGGCAAAATGCAGTATTGTATAATCATATAACTAACAAAGAATAGTAGCCTACATGAAGTATTAGAAAGTAGCTATTTTTATGTCTCATTGTTCTTCTATCGCTCTTTGCACTGGAAGGCAGCATCTAGCACGGATTCCCAGTATCTAGGTATTTCAACTGCTGCGGAGCAGGCAGAGAGCTTTTTCAGTGGCAGGTCCATTTTGATGGAACAAAACACCTCTTGAAATTCAAACTGAAATCCATTATTTACATTTTCATAAATCGGTTAATTCTTGGGTTTGGCAACAGGCATTTGGTGGACACGATGCAGGCTGAAACTACTTTTTGCTGTGGATATTGTGTTGCTGGATTTTTAAAAGGGGGGGTTATTAATGATGCATTTTAGTTGTCCCTTTAGCATGGTATTTTAATATGTGTTTCTATGTTTGATGAATTTAGGATGTACTTTGAGGCTGTGAATGTTTTATGTTTTGCAAATCATCTCAAATCTTTTGATAGAGGTGATTCATAAATCACAGTAAATAGATGCAGGTTGAAAACTGCACCCTTGCAGTGTGACACAAGGGCACCTTTTCCCCATTTGCAAAATCAGGCATGTGGGGGCTGCAGGTTAGTGCATGTCATAAGGAGCATGTGGGTGTCTGCATGTCTTGGGGGGTGTCATGAGCGTGTGTGCATGCATGCGTGTTCATCATCAGGGGTATGTGGGCAGGTATTTGTGTCATAGGGAGTGTGCGAGTGTCATGTATGCGTGGGCATGGCATGGTGGGATGTGCATGTGTGCATGCATATCATGGGCTGCTTGCATGCATGTGGGTGCATGAGTTCATGCACCTGCATGTGCATGTGGGTCATTAGGGGTGTGTGTGCATGTGTGCATGGCTATATGTGGGAAGCTGTGCATGAATATGTATATGTATCATGTCGGGGTGTGCATGGATGTGTGCAAGTGTCCGTGCCATGCAGGGGGTGATGGGAGGTGTGTGTGTGTGCGTGCATGCATGCGTGAATCATTACGGGGGTATTAGGGGATGCACAAATGTGCCTATGTGTCCTGGGCAGTATTGGAGATGCGTTCACGTGTATATGTGTGTGTCAAAGGGGTTTCCCATTCCTAATCTTTTCATACATTCCCTCCTGAACTTTTCCTCCTTTCCCACAGACTTTGTACTCTCTGTCCCTTCCTTGCCTTCACTCTCTCACTTGCACTATCTCTCTCTCTCGTCTCGATCTCTCCGTAATGCTCTGCCCCTCTTCTCCCTCCCTCCCATCTTCGCCCCACTCATTACCTCCTGCTTTTCTGCCTCCCTCTCCTAACAGTGCTCTTTCTATTTATGCTCCACCCTCTTCTCTCCTCTTGAGCAGACACGCTATAGCTCTGCTTTTCATCTTTCATCTTCACATTTCAAGTCAGCAAAACCCGTGGGACTCCCACTAGCTCTTTGTACTGCTGCTTTGCACATGCGGGCACCCTTCCCCCATAACACACAAATATACACACACACGCACCTGACTAGCGCAGCACATGCACACACTGGCACCCCACTCCCACACCACACACACACAGGTAGACACCCTACCTCTACACTGCAAGACATCTACACATAGATATCGCACCCATGCACCACATACCCACTGTCTGACAAGAGAGAGACATATATACATAACACCAGTTGTAAAGATTCCTCATACAGCCTTTGCTACCATAACAAAACATATTTTATCATTTCTCTTTGAACTCGTCTTCCACACACCTCTTCCCTCCCCCAGATATATATGATTTTTCACATTGTAAATGTGCTGTTTACACATGAACAGAGTCCCTCAATAGATATTAACATACACAACCTCACACACACACATCCTTCTGGTATCTGCCATTATATTTTCTACCTGTTTAGCCACTTTAAGAGCTTCAAAAACAATTAGCCTCAGGCCCCACTCTTCTTTTGTAGACAGAAATACATAAGAACATAAGATATGCCATACTGGGTCAGACTAAGGTCCATCAAGCCCAGTATCCTGTTTCCAACAGTGGCCAATCTAGGTCATACGTACCTAGCAGTTTCCCCAAAAGGCACAGGTTCCACAATGCTTGTACTGGGTCAAGCATTGATATCCTGGATCCCTTCTTAATAATGGTTTATGGACCTTTCCTCCAGGAACTTGTCCAAACCTTTTTTAAACCCAGCTACACTAACAGCCTTTACTACATCCTCCGGTAACAAATTCCAGAGTTTGATTACACGTTGAGTGAAAAAATATTTTCTTTTATTAGTCTTAAATAGTTTACCCTGTAGCTTCATTGCATGTCCCCTAGTCTGTCTATATTCTGATAACATAAACAATCGATCTACATTTACCTGTTCCATTCCGTTCATTAATTTATAGACTTCCCTCTATACTGTACCGCTCCCTTGGATTTTTGAGCATTAAATTTCAGCTGCTGAATTTTCAGCCATTATTCAAGCTTTTCTGGATCCCTCCTCATGCTATCTACATCTTGCTGGGTGTCTACTATATTGCAGATTTTGGTATCATCTGCAAAGTTCTTCCACAATATCACTTACAAATATGTTAAAAAGGATTGGACCAAGGACGGATTCCTGCGATACTCCACTGGTAACATTCCTCTCCCGAGAGTAAGCTCCATTTACCTATACCTTTTGTCACCTCCAACTCAACCAATTTCTAACACAGTCAATCACTTTAGGGTCCATCCCTAGGTTACTCAATTTATTTATAAGTTGTCTGTGAAGAACAGTGTCAAAGGCTTTACTCTATGATGTGTGCACTTTTCAAATTGTTTCATCTTTGCTGCAGGGCACCAATCACCGGACTTCCTTCCTTCCTTCCTCTTGTGGCATGCTGCTAGGGTGGTATTTATTTCCTGGCCAGGCAGCCAGTCATAAAGAACAGAGGAAGTGGGGGCAGCTCTGGGTGCAGTACGTTGGTTGGTTAGAGTCGGACATATGTGCACTGTAGCACAGAGCCTCAAGCTTGTGGTTAGCAAGACTGTCAGTCCACTACAAGGAGCACCACCGCTGGCTCTCATGGGAGGCTATAGACTGATCTTTCTACTTTCGGTCAGCCTGGCTGTAATGCCAAGAAAGTCTCTGCATGTTTCGCAGTTGCAGCTGCTCCAACAGGCAGTAATAGAGCAACACTTTGAAAGAAATCTCAAAGTACAGCCAAGTGGTGGTTGTCACATTGTTTTTGCCACTGCCAACCGTTGGGATTGCCAACATGAGCTCAGGGATTGAGTTCTGCTTCTTAGTGCTCAACGTAGCTTCCATTCTGCTTATACCCAGGGACAGCAGTGGCTTTCCCCTGGTCTCTTAACAGTTTATTGACTTTTTCTCCAGGAACTTAACTAACCCTTTTTTTCAACCCAGCTACATTAACTTCTTTTATCACCTCCTTATTTTTTGGATTTATAAAAGAGCTGTGCATGCAGAGATAGAGCGGGAGTATCTATAACAACGGTAACAGGCGGGAGTAGAGGCACAAAATGTTAAGTGGTTGTAATCTTTCTAGACCTTTGTTGGGTAAAATAAATAAATACATTGATTTTATTTGCTTCAATTACATTAATCCTTTGACTATCAGAGCCTTTAAGAATCTAAGAACGTAAGATTTGCTATCAAGCATGGCATATATGAGACCATCAAGCCCAGCTTCTTGTTTCCAACAGCGGCCATTCCAGGTCACAAGTATCTGTCAGGTTTCCAAAAATACAGACAGATTCCATGCTGCTTATCTCAGGGGTAAGCAGTGAATTTCTCTGGTCCTCTTTAATAATGTTTTATGGACTTTTCCTCCACAAACTTGTCCAAACCTCTTTTCATCCCAGCTACACTAACAGCTTTTACTACATCCTCTGCTAATAAATTCCAGAATTTGATTACGAGTTGAGTGAAAAATATTTTCCCCAGTTAGTCTTAAATGAGCTACATTGTAGCTTTATTGCATGGCCCCTCATCTTTCTACTTTTTGAAGGAGCGAACTACCGATTTACATTTACCCGTTCCACTCCATTCATTATTTTACAGACCTCTATCTTATGTCCCCTCAGCCATCTTTTTCCCAAGTTGAAGAGCCCTAAGCATTTAAGCCTTTCGTCATAGGGGTATCCTTCCAACTCCTTTGTCAATTTGGTAGCTGTTCTCTGTACTTTTCTAATTCTGTTCATAGAACGTTAAATATTTAATCCTCAGTGTTGATATTTATTCCAGCAATACATTTGCCCTTTGACCGCAATTTTCTTTTTAAAATATTTAATTTAAAGAAGAAATACTAGTATAATGTGAACACAAAGGAGTTTGGGGAAAGGGGGGGAATGCAGTCTGCCATTAATAGTAATGGGGGAGGAGGGGCACCGTTCTGTAGGTTGTAGGGAGCACCAGAGGCCCTAGCACCAGTATTAGTGGCAGCATGCAAATCAGCAAGTGGGTCCAAGAGTTTCTTTAAATACCATACACCAAAATGCACACTAAGGGGGTCATTCTGACCTGCAAATAGCGCAGATGTATGTCTGGTTTGGATGTGCAAGCCACCGCTATTTGCAGGGACCATATTCTGTAGCAATAGCTCCGTGCATGCACAGGGCCTTTGTGCGGGGGTTCCAGATGGGGGTGGGAGGGGCAGCAATTGGGCAGAACGAGGGCAGGCCCAGGCACCCGGATGTACAGGGCCTATTCTGGTCAGGGCTCCGTACATTCGGCGGGGGAAAGATGGACATGGGATTTATTCCACCTTGGAGGTGGAATATGTCCCATCAGAGGTGACGATTGGGCCAGGCAGCACCCCCCCCCCCCAACGCAGGCAGCCACAGTAAGTGAGGTCCCTCTGCCTGATACCAGTCCTGGCCGACCTCACCGAGGGTCGGGTGGTGGGGAAAAGTCACTGCAAATGCTGTCGAGCTTTCTGCGCTCCTGCTAGGCATCCCGGTATCATGGCGAAGGGATGTCACAGCACCGGCACGCCAGCGGGATGGTCGGGCAGTAGGGTGGATGTATCCTGCAGCAGAATCAGGAGCACACCGGGCCGTCTAAGTGCCCATTTCTGCAACTATGGGAACGTCTAGCTCCCGCGATTGCAGAATCAGGTACATATTGGGCCCATCCATTTTTTGGATGTCCCAGCGGCCCACATGTGCCTCTGTTAGATTGGCCTCCACATGCTTAGCGCACTTTAGTAAAAAGGCTCGTATGACTGTATACTGCAATTTGATTCACTTTATGCTTGGATGTGTCATTTCTCCTCTGTCAGTCGATAAACAACAGTAGTGGGAAGGAACACATTGGTACTTTTAAGATATGCCTAGCCACAAACAAACTGCTCTCAATGCAAGAGTTCCTGGAAGAACAATCAAACAGGATAGTTGATTCATGAACGTCAAGATCAATGTGAATTCAGTCTCAGGAAAAGGTTACACCAAATTAGTGTTATCGGATGATGAGTTGAAGGATTACAAGAAATGCAAAACTGTCCGTGATTTGTCTAGTAGCGTACCCAAACCATTTACCTGTGAGACAACGGACACGTCAAGGCAAAACAGGAACATTTCTATTTCTATTATTTATTATTTTGGAAACTAGGATTTCAGGAAAAGAACTGCACATAAAGGGTTAATCATAGACAAGTCTAGTGTAGAGACTGTTCAGATGTTGCTCTGGAGGTAGCATTCAATCACAAAAAACATTCTATATCCCGAGTATCAACAACATAAATCCACAATGACCCTGTGGTGTAATCAGGCTATACTCTTCCAAAAATGTATCTTTTCAGAAACTTGCAAAATGTATGTTATCCACTGTATCAAAATTAAATATATATGGATGAGTGAACCATTAATAACGGGAGTTTTTTGGTCTGAATAAATATTGATTTTAGCAGTATATGATATTTAAAAGAGTAAAGGCATGGTCTATTATAGACTAAAAACTCCCCGTATTGATGGTTCACTCATTCATATACAGGGTGGCCCAAAAAAAGTGAGAACATCTCGTAGCATATAGGTTATTTAAAAATTCTAAAAGACAGATGTAAACGATTGACAAATTAAAAGAAAAAAGATGGTGACCGGAAATTGTTGAAATAAAGACGTTATATAGCTAAAAAAAAGGTAAATAAGTAAACTATTTAAGCTTTTAATTTACAAGATGTTCTCACTTTTTTTGGGCCACCCTGTATATTTAATTTTGATACAGTGGATAACATACATTTTGCAAGTTTCTGAAAAGATAAATATTTGGCTGTGTGATTAACAGCACCATCCAGGGAGTATCTTGCTGTCAGTCACTTCATGCTAGGAGAAGGCTTTTGTATATAAACCACTCCCAAAGACATAACACTGTACCATGCAGGACTAAGGTGTCCACCCTTATGGGGCAGGTTCTTCGGCACCCAGTCACTGCACCAGAAGCAAAAGGCGTCTTATGCACACAGCTGCTCATATCATCCAGAATGAGCAACAGACTTAGAGCAGCTGCATAGGAAGAGAGAACAGAAGGTTGATGCCTGTACAAACCCTGCCAGCACCCCACTATCTCAGAAAGCAAGTAGCTCAGCCTGTGAGAGAGTTTCCAAGAACTGTTCCAGCAACCAGCCTTCTAGTTCACCAGAGTCAGGAACTCTGCAGAGTAGTTTCAGGGACCTGCATGTTCAGAAGCTTCCAGCACCCCGGAAAGAAAAAAAAGGAACCCAAGACTCATCATACACCAGTGACACCAGCTCCAGAATTGAGCCAGTCCAGTACTGTGCGCAGTTCTGATCGCTGCATCCAAAAAATAAAAAGATATAGCCGAATTGGAAAAGGTACAGTAAAGGTCAACCAAAATGATAAAGCGGATGGATGAATATTCCTATGAATGAAAAATATTTTCTCCAATTGTTGCTATAGGATATAGTAAAAGCTGTTAGTGTAGCTGGGTTGAAAAAAAAAGATTTGGACAAGTTCCTGGAGTAAAAGTCCATAACCCATTATTAAAGTGTACCTTTTGGGATCCTGCCATGTACTTGCGACATGGATTGGCCACTGCTGGAGTCAGGACACAGGGCTCGATTTTTGTGGCAAATCTTTCTCCATAATGAAGAGATTCGTCAGCATCTCAGCCTTTGTATACTTTGCATATCTGGCCAGACTGAAGCTTAAATACAGAATGGCATTTTTTTCTTACATTTCCTAACCCACTTTGGAAGTGCAGTTGCCTCCACCATTAGAATTCATATATATTTTTTTCCTGTGACAGGATATGTTTATATTTGATTTAGCATTGTAAGTTTTTCACAAAAAAACTCAGAGAACAAAAGAACCAAAGGAAAGCAGAAATGGCCTAAGAGAACACAACAAAGGGGACCAAAAAGGCTACCTTCCTACTTCTCTTCACAGAGTACATTAAGCATATTACAGCAGAATGAAAGAAATTCTATTTTTTTCAGAATAGAACAATATAAAAACAGGAACATTTAACTGTCAGCAAAGCTTTATGTACTTTTTTATATAATTCAATCATCGATTTCTTTGTGCATTTAATCTGAATGAAACTGGCAGGTTCTTTTTAATACATTACCTAGATGAAATCAGTAATTTTTACTCCTGGGGAAATGTAAGGCCAGGTATTGTGTGGCACCATAGTTTTAACATAGACGTGAAAGTTTTAACTATATTCCAGTGACAATTCAAAAACCATGGACTCAGCTCCTTAACTAGCAGGATAAAATAAAGATGTAGTAAGTACCAAATGTCCTCTTTACTATTTACCAAGAAAACAAATAGAATGCTAGGAATCATAAGGAAAGGAATGGCGAATAAAACCAAGGATATTATAATGCCTCTGTATCGCTCCATGGTGCAACTGCACCTCAAATGTTGTGTGCAGTTCTGGTCATTATTTCTTAAAAAGGATATAGCAAAATTAGAACAGGAGAAGAGAAGAGTGGCCAAAATAATAAAGGGGATGGAAGGATACCCCTAGGAGAAGAGGCTTAAGAGATTAGGGCTTTTCAAACTCGAAAAGAGACAACTGAGGGGAGATATGAAAGAGGTCTATAAATTAATGAATGGAGTGGAACGGGTAAATGTAGATCGGTTGTTTAGTCTTAAATATAGCACATTTAAGACTAATTTGAGAAAATATTTTTCACTCAACGCATAATCAAACTTTGGAGTTTGTTGCTGGAGGATGTAGTAAAAGCTGTTAGTGTAGCTAGATTTAAGAGAGGTTTTGACAAGTTCCTGGAGGAAAAGTCCATAAACCATTTTTAAAGTGGACTGGAGAAATCCACAGCTTACCCCTGGGATAAGCAGCATGGAATCTGTCTACATTTTGGGAACTTGATAAATACTTGTGACCTGGATAGGCCGCTGATGGAAACAGTATCCTGGGCTTGAGGGACCTTTGGTTTGACCCAGTATGGCATATCTTATGATCTTATGACCAAGTGCATATCAACATCAAGCAGTGTATGTAGTGCCCTATGCACTAGATCTGTATGTTCATTAACAGATGATCATTTGCTTGTTAGAGAGCCTTTAAAAATGTAGTCTGCAAAATCAACTTCCTTAAACAAAGGAACCCCACCAACGTACTCCGCTTACAATTGCCACAGAATTCACAAGAAAGGACGTAGAGTTCTAATTCTCACAAAAAGCTGCTTCAAATTCAAGCTCACAACCTCACACAGCTCACAAAATACATACTTAATCACCATTGCCAACAAATATATCAGCAAATACCTCACATATAGAGCTCCCAATGCCAACTCTGATGAACTCGCCACTGTACTTTTGAAAGTTAAACAGTAGTACTCTGGATTTCATTACAATCCTTCATTTATTAAATCAAACGCGGTCATGCTATGATCACTATTGCCAAGTGGCCCCAAGACCCTTATCTCTTGCACCAGATCTTGTGTTCCACTAAGGACTAGGTCCAAAATGGCTTCCCCTCTGGTCGGTTCATGAACCAGCTGCACCAAGAAGCAATCATTTATTTCATCTAGAAATTTTATCTCCCTAGCATGTCCTGCCACGACACTGACCCAGTCGATACTGGGATAATTGAAATCACCCATTATTATTACTGTGTTATGACTTTTGTTAGCTTCCCTGATTTCTTTAAGCATTTCATCATCCATTTGTTCATTCTCGCCAGGCGGTCGATAGTACACCCCCACTGTCATTGCCTTCCCCTTCCCCTTTTTACATAGAATTTCAATCCATAGAGATTCTACAGTGAATTTTGTTTCCTGCAAAACTTTAATCCTTTGTGACTCAATGCCCTCTCTAACACAGAGCGCAACCCTTCCACCAATTTGATCTTCTATGCCATTACGATACAGTTTGTACCCAGGTATCACAGTGTCCCACTTGTTGTCCTCCTTCCACCATGTCTCTGAGATACCAATCATATCTAACCTCTCATTTAGTGCTATATATTCTAACTCTCCCATCTTATTTTTTAGACTTCTAGTATTTGCATACAAGCATTTTAGAGGCTGTATTTTATTCATATTCATCTGGCTATTGGTAGGCAGGGGTAATTTGGAATCTTTAAGCTCTGTCTGCTCTGTACTCAAGGGCATTTGGGCTACTTTTGTCTTTATTGGAACCTCTCTACTGATATGCCCTAACTTCAATCTCTTGCTAGTATCCTTCAAGGATACATTGTTCCAAACCATGCACTCTTGGGCGACTTTCGGCTTTCTCCTATTATCTAGTTTAAAAGCTTCTCTATCTCCTTTTTAAAGGTTAATTTATTTTATTTATTTATTTAACATTCCTTATATTCCACCTTTCATGATATCAAGGTGGTTTACATTGAACAAACTGAAATTACATTGAACAGGGCATTATAACTTGGAGATAACTATTTTACAGGAAACATGGGCAATGGAGGGTTGTGACTTGCCCAAGACCACAGGGAGCACCTGTGGGACTAGAAACCCCAGTCCTTCTGGCCCAAGGTTGCTGTCCTCTAGTGGGATTTGAACCCCCAACCTTCCGGCCTGAGGTACCTTGCCCCAACCACTAGGCCACTACTCCACTCCACTTAATGCTAGCAGCCTGGTCCCATTTCGGTTAAGGTGGAGCCCATCCCTTCAGAAAAGCCCCTCCTTTCCCCAGAGTGCTCCCAAGTTCCTAACAAATCCAAAACCCTCATCCTTGCACCATTGTCTCATCCATGCATTGAGACTCGAGAGCTCTGCCTGCCTTTTGGGTCCTGCACGTGGAACGGGAAGCATTTTGGAGAATGCTACCCTGGAAGTTCTGGATTTCAACTTCCTACCTAAAAGCCTAAATTTAGCCTCAAGAACCTCCCTACCACATTTTCTATGTCATTGGTATAGACACATACAAAGACAGCAGACTCCTCCCCAGCACTAAGACCTTGTCTAGCTGGCACATGAGGTCCACTACCTTCGCACCAAGCAGCCATGTTACCAGGCGATCCTCACGTCCACCAGCCGCTGGACTCCAGAAACCTCACTATTTTCTCTTTCAGCAACGTTTCCAATAATTTACTCACCACTGAAGTTAAACTAACCGGCCTGTAGTTTTCAACCACATCCTTACTTCCGCTTTTGTGTAAAGGCACCACACGAGCCTCTCTCCAGTCCTTTGGCACCACTCCCGACTCCAACGAGCCATTGAAAAGGTCAGTCAGTGAAGCTGCTAGAACGTCCTCAAGTTCCCTCAGTATTCTAGGATGTATCCCATCCGGTCCGATCGCTTTGTCTACTTTAAGTTGAGCTAGTTTCTCACAAACACAGTCTTCTGAAAATTGTTCAAGATGCCCCTTGCTTCTGTTCCTGTTTGTGGGTGTTTTCTGAGGTCCTGCTCCTAGTTCTTCATCTGTGAACACAGAACAGAAATATTTGTTAAGCAATTCTGTTTTATCCTTATCAGCTTCTACATATTCCTCCCCTGCACCCTTGAGTCTGACAATACCACTTTTGCCCTTCCTCTTCTCACTAACATATCTGAAAAATGTCTTATTCCCCCCATTTTATTGTATTGGCTATTTCCTCCTCCTTTTGAATCTTTGCCTTCCTGACTACTTTGCTAGCTTCTCCAAGTTTTTCCAAATATAGATGCCTGTCTTCCTCTCTCTGTGATCTCTTGTATTTCATGAAGGCCTCCCTCTTTTTCTTCACTTTTTCAGCTACTTCTTTCGAAAGCCATAGCGGTCTCCTTTTTCTTTTACCTTTATTTACCATTTTATCAAAAAGGTTGGTTGCCTTTAAAATATCCCCTTTCAGTTTTGCCCACTGTTTTTCTACATCCCCCAGCTGTTCCCATCCCACTAACGACTCCCTGAGGTATTGGCCCATCTTGGCAAAGTTAGTCTTCCTAAAGTCTAAGATCCTCACCTTTGAATGGATTCTAACAGCCCTAGTCCTAATACTGAACCACACCATCTGGTGATCACTGGATGCAAAATGATCAACATCAGATACACTTTCACCATTGGTAAGCACCAAGTCCAGTATGGTCACTTCACGTGTGGGGTCTGTTACCAATTGCCTGAATAGTTCTCCCTGTAGAGAATCCAGGATCTCCTTACTTCTAGATGATACTGTAGCAGGAATGTGCCAATCAACATCTGGTATATTGAAATCTCCTATCAGTAGCACTTCCCCTTTCCTAGCAATGCTGTGTATGTCTTCAATTAACTCTGTCCACCTCTTCCTCTTGTGAGGGAGGTCTGTATATCACACCAATGCAAATGGATTTCTCTTTCCCTCTTTCTAGTTTAACCCACAATGCCTCCTCTCTCCCTTTTAAGCTCTGTAATTCCAAAGCTTTAATAGTAGTTTTTACATATAGTGCCACTCCTCCTCCCCTTCTTCCTACCCTGTCCTTTCTGAATAAAGTATAGCCAGGTATATTTACATCCCAATCATGGTTTTCTGTGAACCATGTTTCTGTAACTGCCACTAAATCCAGGTCAGTCACTCCCACCCAAGGAAGTAAAGGAAAGAAGATAGGCTGGGTACCCGCCCCCCCCCCCCCCCCCACCGCCTCACTATGAGGGCCCCTCAGCAAAATTTTGCTTGAGGGGCTCCCCTTAAGAACTTACACCACTGATCTTATCTACACATGGTTGATTGCAAAGTACTTGCTCATGGTTAAGTATGGATGTGAGACCTCCAATGGCTAAGATGGTCCTCATGTGTCTGCAGGGGTTCCATAAAAATCACTATCTCTTCCCTATTAACACAAGTAGGGAGGGATACTCTGCTTGATTTGGGTAGGTATATCTCCTGCATGCATACAGGAAACAGCCTCCTCCCCATGGTGTGGCTCTTGGGGAGGCAGGAAGGAGAGATGTTTGTGTATGTTTTATTTATTTATTTATTTATTAGTATTTAGCTCACGCTTTTCTAATGGTAGTTCAAGGCAAGTTACATTCAGGTACGTAGGTATTTCCCTTTCCCAAGAGAGCTGACAATCCAAGTTTGTACCTGAGGCAATAGAGGGTTAAGTGACTTGCCCAAGGTCACAAGCAGTGCCAGTGGGAATGAAACCCATATCTCTTGGGTACTAGGCTGTTGCTTTAACCAAAAGGCTAATCCTCCACTCTGTGTGAGGTTGCATAGGCAAGCAGAACATGTGTACAGCAGATCAGGACACATGCAGGCATATTTAGGCATGGCCTCCATCTGGCACTGGATCCCATTCTATGTTGGGCCTTCTTTTGCTCCCAATGGAGAATGACTATGGCTGGGACTCTCAATTGTCCCTAATGAGTATTTTATTAAGGATCCAACTTGACCAAGTTTCGGCAAACTGTGCCTGCGTCAGAAGTCTGTAAAATCAACAGTAAAAAAATACAAAAAATAAAAATAAAAACCACATAAAATGACATTGCAAAAATGTATCAACACAAAAATATAATATAAAAGTATATAAGACATGCAAAAATTATAAATAGAAATAAAACTAGACAGCAACTCTAAAATATTGTAAAAATAAAAAATCATAATGACGACAGTGGCACAAAATTATATACCCACATATATATATCTAAAAACATCAGATAGGACATCGTGAGACCAAAACAAATTAATAAACACATTCATAGACACAGAAAAATAAAAAAAGAATAACTAAATGAATAAATCCATTTAAAAAATATAAAAAAGAGATATATGTCTCTAAAAACATTTGAATGGTACAAGATAACCAACCTGAAATGGTGTCTGTATCAGAGAATCAGGGCCGGCTTATCCATTGTGTGAGAATGTTGTTCGCACAGGGTCCCGTGCTTCAGGGGGCCCCGCGCCAACTACATCCTTCATTGAATGGCAGGCAGGGTGGATTTAGAGGGAGCCGGAGAGGCCCCAGCTCACCTCCAACAGCTGCCGAAGTGAAGCACGTCTTTTTCCTTCACTTCGGCAGCTGTACTGAAGTTTAGAATGCTGCCGTGCTGAGCGCCAGGAAACAGGAAGTCCACTTTGACCTCAGCGCAGCAGTGTGCTAAACTTCAGTACAGCTGCCAAAGTGAAGGAAAAAGACGCGCTTCACTTCAGCAGCTGTTAGAGGTGAGCCGGGGCCTCTCCTGCCCCCTCTAAAGCATTTTAGATAGCCATGGGGCTCTTCGAGAGGGGAGGGGGGGTTTGGACTGGAAATGGGCTGGGGGGAGCTAGGACTAGAAATGGGCTGTGGAGGGGGGGCTTGAACTGGAAATAGCTGATGGGGATGGGGGCTTGGACTGGAAATGGGATGACTGGGGGGATCTAGGACTGGAAATGGGCTGATGGAGGGGCTAGGATAGGACTGAACATGGGCTGTTGGGGGGGCTAGGATTGGAAATGGGCCACGGGGAGGACTTGGATTGAAATGGACTCATGGAGGGGCTTGGACTGGAAATTGGAGGGGAGCTAGGACTGGAAATGGACTGATGGTGGGGCTAGGAAAGGACTGGAAAGCGGCTGATGGGGGCTGGGATTGGAAATGAGCTGATGAAGGGGCTAGGATAGGACTGGAATTGGGCTGTTGGGGGGCTAGGATTGGAAATGGGCCACGGGGAGGACTTGGATTGAAATGGACTCATGGAGGGGCTTGGACTGGAAATTGGAGGGGAGCTAGGACTGGAAATGGACTGATGGTGGGGCTAGGAAAGGACTGGAAATGGGCAGATGTGGGGGCTTATATAGGACTGGAAATGAACTGATAGGGGGCTAGGGTTGGAAATGGGCTGATGGGGGAGCTAGGACTGGAAATAGGCTGATGGGGGGCTAGGATAGGACTGGAAATGGGCTGATGGGGGGCTAGGGTTGGAAATGGGCTTATGGGGGGGGCTTGGATAGCACTGGAAATGGATGGGGAGCTGGGATTAGAAATGGGCTGATGGGGGCTTAGATAGGACTGGAAATGGATGGAGGAGCTAGGACTGAAAATGGGCTGATGGTGAGGCTAGGATAGGACTGGAAATGGGTGGATGGGGGACTTGGATAGGACTGGAAATGGATGGGGGAGTTGGGACTGGAAATGGGCTGATGGTGGGGCTAGGATAGGACTGGAAATGGGCTGATAGGGGGCTAGGACTGGAAATGGGCTGATGGGGGGCTAGGGTTGGAAATGGGCTGATGGGGGGCTTGGATAGGACTAGAAATGGATGGGGAGCTGGGACTGGAAATGGGCTGATGAGGGGCTTGGATTGGAAATGGGATGATGCGGGGACTAGAAGGGAGCGGATGCTGGGTGGGGCTGGAACTAGAAGGGAGCTGATGTTGGGGGAGGACTAGAATGGGATGGGGCTGGGAGAGTGAAATGGAGAGGGGAAAAATATTTTGTGTGGGAGGGAAGAAAAATCTACGATTGGCCGGGTATTGGGAAAGTAAGTGGGGATTGAGGATGGTTGGGTAAAATTTGAGTGAATGAAAAAGGAATAAAGAAAGAGATGGAGGAAAGAGCAGAAGGAGAAAGATCAGTATGGTAAAGCAGATGTAGAAAGAATGGAAGAAAACTAGAAGAGAGAAGAAAGGACAAATGGACAGCAGACAATGGAGATATAGTAGAAGACAAGAAGAAACCAGAAGAAAGTGACTGAAGCAATTGCAACTGAAAAATAAAAAGCACAAACAACAAAAGGTAGAAAAATACATTTTTATTTAGAATTTATTAACTGGAATTTGTCAGCTCTGGGAAATGTGCATCTTTAACGTCTGCATTTTGTATAGTGCAAGTGGAAATTAATTTATAGTTTTATTTCTGCACTGTTGTTGTACATTCCAAGTTTGGCTTTTGGGGTTCCCGGTTTAATTATTATCTTCCTATTTCTAAATTGTGATCCCTTGTTCTTTGTTTGGTGATGGTCTGTGTTCTGCATGTGTAACTGAGCTGAGGTATTCTGTTTATCTAGTTTATATTTGATAGTGCCACTTATGTCTCCTACTGGGGAAAGAGAACATTGGTATTTTCAGAGATGTATTGGTTTAATATTTGCAATGTTGCCTTTTGATAGGGAAGATATGGTGCTTTATGAGTCCTGGTAGTACTGTTATGATATGGTGGGTTTGCTATGGGTTCTAAATGGGCAATGTTTGTAGTATTTCCTAATGTGCCTATCTTTTAGTCTTTCTTTATCCATACACTCATTAAGAGGCATGTTTACTAAAAGTTAGTGCATGTGAACATTATGCAAATGGTTATGCAAATGGAGATGATTATACAAATGAGGCCCCGCACCGAGTTTCCGCACCCCCGATGGGCTACCCCTGCAGAGAATTATCAATAAGTGCAAACTATACAGCAACATGTTACATCAAACATGTAATCCAAAAAAAAAAAATGAAAAACTAAATAAAAATGTGTTTTGTTTTTTCAGGTTTTTTGCATTATGTGTTTGAGACAATATGTTGTTCGTATAATTTGCACTTACTGTATTTAAAATTCTCTGATACAAACAGGGTGAAACAAACAGGGTACCAGCTCCCTTCCCTCCACATTGTGTGCAGTCGAAGGTGATGCATGTGTGCACATTTTCCAAACACAGCCAGTGCACATGTGTTTGTTGATATGGAAGGACAGATGGGCCAAGTGGTCTTTTTCTGTCGTCATTTTTTAATGTTTCTATGTTTCTATCCTACAGACTAGATGGGCCAAGTGGTCTTTTTCTGTCGTCATTTTTTAATGTTTCTATGTTTCTATCCCACAGACATCTACAGCCTTTTGCCCTCCTGTATGAAATCTCTGGTCCAAAGCCATAAGCCTTCCGTGTGTTTCAGACCATGAAAGTCAACTACCATTATTGCGCACCACAAATCCAAAAGCAAATCATTACACTACTGAACTAAGGTCTCTGACACGTATCCCTTCCCCAGGTTTTCGGCCTATTTAGTGAATAATCCCTTCCTGATGGTGAAGCTGAGTTCCAGAGTTTGTTTAATGGATGTCTTCAAATGCTTAGAAAGCAGCTGCTCCCGATACTTTCCATGACTACCATGCATGGTGACTGCAGCCATGTCTTGGTCTATCCCTGTACAAGTGTTTATCTTTTTCAACCATCAGTCATGTAAGAAGCTACCTCTATATGTTAAGGGGTCTTCCACTGCTGTGACATACCTTGACACTCTGCCAGCTCTTCTCACTTCATCTCACGGTGTATATCAAAATGTTTGCAACATAAAAGCCAATTGAACTTGTAGTCCAGAGGTCATTGGGCATAGATGGTCCCTGCTACCTTTAAAATGGCTTTCTGTGCTCAGACATGCCAGCTCTGTTGAGAGGGTTATATCCATCAGGTTAGGTGTGAGCTGTGGCAGCTGGGCTTGCAGGGCTGCAATCATATTTCTGCCATTAAAACTAAGAGCAAAACCTTTATGATGGAAAAGGTGGCCGGCCTTTCTGGCCATTGTTTTGAATGTGACCTATATACCTTCCAGTTCTGACTATATACTCTCCTATCCCCAACCATAGCGCCTATCCTAGCTCCCTATCCCCCCACTATTAAGACTCTAGTATGGCCCTCTCACAATTTACCTACTACTGAGGTCTAACATGATATTGCTGTATAGTATTATTGTCCAATAGTATACCTAAGTTCTCAAATGTTATTTGTATAATTCTCCAAGTTAATTGTCCCTGTTCATTGTAAAGTTGTTGTTGTAACGTAAACCTCCTTGAATGGAAGATGAGGCGGTATAGAAGACATGTTAAATAAATAAATAATAGGCCTAGAATGGGCACAGAGCTGAATGCAGAGCATAGTGTGCATGCATGACCTACGCCACAGTGTTAGGCACTGCATGTCTATGGCGTTGGGGAGGAGAGAGTTGGGTAACGCAAAATGCCTGCCTGCCTTCCTGTGGTGTCATGGACTATGACTGATACAGCCATCTCCATGTGAGCAGAACCTCAGCTACCTTGCTGTCCAGCCCTATGCCTGCTCTGTGCAGTGTCACAACCTGCATGATTTGTAGACCTTGATATAGCATTACAGCATTTTAGAGTATTTATCTGTGTGTGTGTCTGGCAGGCTGCAAAAGCGCTCCTGCCATTTCAGTATGTTGCTGCCTAATCCAACGCTATCGTCCCAGAGCTTGTTGGCAGCCTAACAGGTGTTGCACTGGATGGGAGGAACAAGTTTTCTGCTTACCTGGCCAGAGCCATCCAGATCTTCCCCCACACCCTCTATGCTACAGTGTGGGGTGCCCACCAACCACCAGAATGGTAAAGCTTGCCCTCATTAGAGAGCATCAAATGCACCAATGGGTCGCTGTCTGCCTCAGAGAAATTATGCCCCCTCCTAGCCAAAGCTTAGCGCTTTCTAATGAGGGGCCCAGTAGTGACCTCTGCAGTGTGCAGGGACCAGAAATGCATTGATATGGTTCCATAGGGGAAGACGCGCCATTCACTATTGTAGTGCAGTTGGGCACGCGCATTTTGCTGCAAAATAGCACTTACACATATGGAATACATATGCAGCATTCGAAAATACACCCCTTTGCACATGCATCAGTCCTATTGGCGCTCTCTATAGTTCCCCTGTGTATATGGACTGCCTGCTGCACCAGCCACACATAAGCACACCCTCACTTCTAAAATTGACAGATTTGCAGACATTTTCACTTTCACGTCTCTTCTACCACAAAGGACCTTTCTAAAATGTGCATTAAAACAGATTGACTTATTCGTGATTTTTACCTGCAAGAAAAATGACTTGAGCCAAAGAAAACGTTCTTAAGATATATAGAGAAAATTGCTACATAATTGTACTTGAATTTAATGAAAGCCAAGGCGCCTTTTTCATATGGAAAACTAAGCTCCTACTTCTCTTTATAAAATACTAGCATAATTGGCCAAATATACCCGTTAATTTAAGGCGAGATTAGTTATACAGCTCTGCAGCTGGTGTTAATGCCCATGCCTAGATTTGCGAAGAATACACGGAAATTCATTTGCATACATACTTGTGCGATCTGTCCATGCTCCACTCATACTTTGCCCATGTGCATGCCACTGTGAGGTGGCATGTGTACTTATAAAAATAGCAACAAGGTCACGTGTATGCATAAATATCCATTTATCTGCGTAAATCACTAAAATACAGTGATTTGTGCGCATCAATGGCACATAACTAAGCGACTCCTTATAAAATTTCAGTCCATAATTCAGGAGATTCAGTTCTCAAACCCAAGCAGGGATCAGAGATGTGCAAACTACAAAAGATAATGTATCATCTTGGCACCAAAGATAATATGCTACAATGATTCAAGGCTTTTTCGACCTGGCAATGATTCAAAGTTCATATTTAATGGGGAAATATCAGAGGATTGGGCAATGCAGTCGAGATGTTAAAGGGTCTCCGCTCCCTACCATCCTGTTTAACATATTTGCTCATGATTTGTGATTAAACATGCTATAAACTGAGGTGCAAAACTTAAGAGCCCTATTTGACTCCTTACTCTCTATAAAGAAAGTGCCACATTCGTGAAACCTTTTGGAGCTTTACATATGACAAAGCAAATTTGCATCTGGTTATTCCATCCTCTAGGGCCATTAGGCTTTGGTTAGCATGCATTATGGGGAAATTTTATAAAGCATTTTCAACATGGATAAGCAGAAAAAAATGCTATTATAAAATTAGGCTGCTTAATACAGGCATACAAGTATATGTCCTAACAAGATCACGTATGCGTATGTAGATATCATGCTTTGGGATTCTCAGGGATGTAGTTTGGGCAGAACTGAGGCGCAGTTATGATGTATCTATGCATTTTATTTAAAAAAAAAAAAAGACACATATACATAGATATTCACAAGTGCTCCAAAGAAGGTGCAAATTTGTGCATTGGTATCTGCACGCTATTGGGTCTGGTTCTAGGCGCCTGTTTGAGAAAGGTGCATAGGCACCTAGGTTGCTTTAAAAATAAGCATAAAGGCTAGGCGCCTTTTTTGAAATGTTACATCAGCATCATATCATGAAATAATCCCACATCTAGAAAGGCGCCATAGCTATGGAATAGCTCCTCATCGGGCCTTCCATTGAAAAAATGTCTTCTAATTTTCAGATAAAAACGTAGAGGGTCATTTTATGAACTGGCACCTAGTTAAGGTGCATCTTTGCATACATACTTCACGTCTGTTCGATAAAGTCAAGTACACGCTCCGCCTACGTTCCTCCCAAATTCTGCCGATGTGCACTCCCACAGTGAAAGTATGCATAATGCACATACGTTTACACTAGTAGATATTTTTCAAAAAATAAATCATTTACGTGCTGATGTGGCCACCATTTACACACACACACACACTGGCCTTCTAAATCTACCTCCAGAAAATGTGGTGCTTAATCACTTTCCCATGAAAAATTAAGAAATATTGTGCATTTTTCATTCCAAATGCATCAAAAGTAGGTTATTTTCCTTTTGCTGCTGTGTTTTTATTAACAAAACTAGAATAATGCTGTAATTTAGAGTCATAATACAATATAGTCCGCAATAACAAAACCAAATAGGACTATAATGTCTGTTTAAAATTAAATTAAGATAAAACTTGAACTACTGTAGGTAAAATTTTTGTCTGTTCTGAATTCATCTTAACTTAGTGCTGGTCTGACTCGATGCAAGTTTTTCATGGCTTTGGCTGCATTTATCAGAATTTTTATTCCCTGGGTTTAGAAGTTCAGCAATTGCCAAATGACTTTTTCATATAGTTTCATAAGATTCAGAAGTTCCAAAGGAATACAGAAGTTCTAATAAAATATACTTAAACATGGCTTGATTCCAAATGTTTTAAACTTTCAATAAAATGCAATGTATGCCTTCAAGTCAAGGCTGATTCCTGGTGACCCAGTAGCTCCTGGGTTTTTTTGGCAGTAGATTGCCAGGCCTTTCTTCTAAGGCATTGTAGGGTTAAGTGACTTGCCCAAGAAGTACTAGTGGGAACTGAACCCTGGTCTCTTGGTTACCAAGCCAATGCTCTAGCCATTAGGCTACTGCTCCACTCCATAAATTGCAATAAAGCCAATGATATTCTAACAAACTGATTTTTTTTCCAGATTCGTGTATTTCCCAGACTGAGAGGAGAAACCCCGAAGTATTTGACTCTGGAGTCAAATAAGATCTCTGGAATAGGAGTTGGATAATGTGTTTTCTAACTTGGCCAATCCCACATAAGTATTTCAGGGGTATGTTTACTAAGCCCTACACCGGTAACATGTGTCAGGGCCACTGTTCCCTCTAAGCTGTGCGCTTGTGCATGTGCACACACCTTACCGAGCGAGCGCACATAACTTACAAAGGAGCACACAAAAATTACAGAGTTCTTGGGTTTTCAAATTAAAACCTTGGGTTTTTTAAGGCTGCGGCTGTGCCGCCGATCTACTGCCATTTTTCTGCAATTTCCGGGCAATTCCGGGACTCGTGACGTCACTTCCAAATCTGCTCCTCTGCTCTGAGTCCTCACTCCTCTCACATGTGACCGACGATTGACGAATCTGATGATCAGTGACTGAGATCACATGACACAGGCTAAAGAGAGACATAAAAAGGAGGGGCAGCCAGCTAGCCAGCCTCTCTCTGCTGGTCTGCTCTTGTGCCTGCCTGCCAGCCACACACATCCTTTGATCCCTCCCTCAGCCAGGCTACACTGCCACGTGCTGCCTTGAATGCAGAGAGCAACAGAATTTTATCAGTAGGTGAATGTATGCTTAATGTGCTTATTTATTCTCTGAAACATCTTATAGGTCTCGGTCTCAGTTACAGTGAAAACTTTCCCCTAAATTTTGCCGGTGGCCGGAAAAGCAAAGAAACCCCACCTCTCGTCAACCGCCTCCATTCGACCATAAGAAGGGCGGGGGAGAGGGGGAGGAGAAACATTTCCAGACTGATGCCACTCTAAACATTAACTAAAAATAATCAAAAAGCTTTTCGTAGACACAACACACAAAAACAATTCTCGAGGCCTGACGAAATGGGGTGGGGCGAGAGGATGGATTTTCTGGTTGTTGTTATGCGCTTGACATTCTTGTGGGTTGTATAGCGCCTGACGAGTCCTCTCTGGTTACTTGCTGGCTCGTGCTGGTTGTGGTGGTTGGAGGGAGAGTGAACTCGCGCACGCGTGGATGCGCGGCATGGCCCAGAGTCCTGTTAGGCTGCGCACGACGGCTCTCTTGCTGCTCTCACTAGAGAAGAGCTGTTTGGTGGCGGGGACTTTGTGTGCTTTCTCCGCACCGGCGAAGAAGAGGGGACTGGTGCTCCGGGACTGCTGCCTGAAGATCGTGCGGGGTTACGCTGGGGACGGGCTATCGGCAGCGGAGCAGGGCCGGACAGGTGAGGTCGCAACAGCTAGAAACTTTTCTGGACCTTCTGGGCTTGAGGATAAGGTTTTAATTAATCTTTAAAAGAGACAATGACACTATTCAATAACTAATTGGCCCTTCTAGTTTGCCCAGTTATGCAGATCCCCACACTGCTATAATTAAGTCACTTTACTGGATTTGTGTTGATGGTTGTCTACCTCCCCTTCCCCCCTCCTTTTTCTCTGAATGAATGTGATCCTTTCCTGTCCGTGGTTCTGGAATTCCTTTCATCCGCTCTCTTTACCACTCTGCCAATTTGCTTGAAGGGCGGTATATCACATTTTACATATATATAGCTGAGGAAGGGATGCCAGGATGCTTTGGAGGCTGACTTTTCTCATCCCAGCCATTTATCGACCTGTTCATTGAAAGTTAATAGCTGACTTGCTGATTCTAAAACTCTATCCAGACCATTTTTTGGTACTTTTTACTCTGTATATATGTATTCCAATTTATGGATGTATTATTCATAGTTTTAGTTTAACTATGTCTACCAGAAAAGATCCTGAAACATCTTATAGGTCTCGGTCTCAGTTACAGTGAAAACTGCAAGGAGCAGGGAAGGTTTCTCATGAGCTAGAATGGTAAATAATACACAGTACTGTAGCGACTATTGATTAGCCAATGGCCTTCCTCAGGGAGAGGAGCTCTCCAATGGAATAGTTTTACATGCACTAGCAATCTTATCATTCGCTAACATTGGTTGAAAACTGCTAATCCATGTAAGTAATACTGTGCCTTCTTTTTACTATGTATACTTATGGTTCTTTTTCTCTTTGTTACCACTATAACAATATTGTTATATTGCTTGCAGTTCCAAGCCCCCTGATGAAGGCTTTGGATGAAATGCGTTGGGGCATTTCTTTTGAATAATAAAGCACCTGCTGTGACCACCACACCACTTTTAAAATATCGAAACCAATAGCAATGAGAGGTGCAAAACGTAAGAGAACGGCCAGAGCTTTTAAGCCTGAATGGCTTGAAGAAATTGTTGAAACGGAGACACCGAAATCTCGGGATAAAAAATGTGTTCAACTGCGTGAAATATTCACTTACGAAGAGGATGATGGAGTAGTCTTTTTATACTGCCGAGATGCAAAAACCATCGGAGAGTTTTCGAATGGCAAATTTTGGGATGATGTGTGGAAACTGCACTTTTTGAAACGACATCTGTCTAGTAAGACTCATACTGAAAGTGTTAAGAAACTTAGAGCTAAAAATCCAAATTTAAGAGGTGGATTATTTAACTTGTTGCTTGAGAGCACCGCTGAAAGAGCGAAAAGGCAAATTAGTAATGAATGGAAGCATTCTACACCAGAAGAAATTAAAATTTTAATTGATAGTGTTTTGCTGGCTGTTCGGATGAATATTTCCATGCTCTCTGTTCAAGATATTAATGAACACAGGTCCAAGTACATAACCATACCAGAAAGCTGGAGAAGCAAAAACTATTCGTTTGAATTTCTTGAAATTATAAACACGAATGTCCAAGATAAGCTCATGGCAGATGTTGCATCAGCAGCGTATCATACATTAACTATTGATGAAAGCACAGACATTTCTGTCAACAAATACTTAATACTGTACTTCAAATATCGGCCAGTAAATTCATGTCTGTATAAAACTTCATTTGGTGGGATGCTACAGTTGGAAGCATGTGATGCTGCATGAATAGTCAGTGCACTTCGGGAATTCTATGGGAAATACAAGCTTGACCTTAACAAAATGGTCATGTTTACTTCGGATGGTGCCTCTGTCATGTCAGGCAGAATAAATGGTGTTGCTGCGCAGCTAAAACAAAACATTTCACATTTAGTGCAGCAGCATTGTGTTGCCCATCGTGAAGATTTGGGGATCTGTCCTGGCTGAGCCGCTGGGCCCCGGTCCCGCGGCTGGCCTAGTAACCGGGTTCCCAGGGCCCGACCACGCGGCAGGCCTCTTTCCAGCGGGGGGGGGGCGAAGGAAAGGGGGGGATTCTGCCTGGGGGGCAGGCGGGCATGCGCGCCGGGGCTCCACGCTGTTCTCGTGGAGCCCGGCAATTGGACCGCGTAGGCGGTCATGGGGGCGGGGCAGCGCGAGCAAGGAGGGATCGCCGGCCGGCGATCTCTCTCTTCCTGCTTGCTCGCACTGAAAGAAGGTTTGTGGGGAGCTGCTGGGGGTGTGTGGGTGGGTTAGGCCTTGCTTCGGCGGGCTGCGGCCTCGTTTTCTTCCGCCTCCGGGCGGTCGCGCATGTGCAGCGCCGTCTGGTCCTCGATTACAAAAAAAATAAGTAAATAAATTAAGAATATTAAAGCAGTGCACCGCGTGCGCGCTTGCTGCTGGGCACGTGGGGTTTCTTGTCTGGGCCCCCCTTTTCTCGTGAGGGCCGGTCCCTGGTGCTGCTGTTGGTGGGGGTGGGTGTGCGGGGGGGGGGCCATTTCTTGTGGGCCGGAGGGCTGGTGCTTTTCCTTTAAAAAAAAAGAGGACAGGAAAACCAGCAGGAAAAGAGCAGCCTTTTGAATCTTTCAGCGCTACTTCTGGCATTGGCTGTTGCTCTCCTTCCCTTATGGCCCGGCGTGTCTCGGCGTGGGGTGCGGCCAAGGGGCCGCAGGGCGCTGCTCGGGGGCGGGGAGTTGCGCGGCATGGGGCCACACACATGGGCCGCGGTAGGGCAGTGCGCACTGCGTCCCCGGCTCCCAGTGTCCTTCCTGGGGTCCGGCAGGGGCGCGGGGGCAGCAGAGCTAGAGGGGCCCGGGGCTGGGGGACCACTGATGGGCTTCCCGTGCCCGTGAATGCGGCTGAGAGCGCTTCACGGGGTGAGCTGGCCCCTCCATCGGTCTTGGGTGGGGGCTGTGCGCCGGCGGCGCTCGGGGGCGGGGATGATCTTGGCTACCCGGTCATTGGTGGGCCCGAGTCCCCACGGGCTCCGGTCACTAGCCTGCTGCCGGAGACAGGGGCAGGCTGGCCTCCGGTCTCATCCCCTCCCCTGGTAGATGGGTGCCCTTCCCCCTCCCCCCTGGTTTCCCCTCCTCCTTCCGACTTCTTCGGTCCATCGGGCCCGTGGGCGTATGGGGCGGTCCCGTGGGGGGGTTTAGGGCATTGGGGGGGTGGCTGGGGTGGCTGGTTCGGTGATGGGCGTGGGGCGGCCGGGGGTGCTGCTGCGTGGGAGGCCGGTGGGCTGGGGCCTTCTGTTCGTGCGTGGGGGGCCGGCCCGCCTGCAGCGCCCAGTACTCCTGGGGCTCCGGCTGCTTGTTTTTCTTCTTTCTCTTCGCAGGTCCCGAGGAATTCGACGCCTTCAACCTCCATGGCTTCTTCCGACAGGCCGGTTGGTGCGGGTCCTTCGGGTTCCACGACTGAGCTGGTTGCTCCGGCGCCTGGTAGTCCCCCGGGGGTGCTCCAGTCGCTTCTTCCGGGGGGATCGGTGAGTATTCTGGTGGGGCTGTGGGAGGGGCCCTTGACTCCGTTCCGGGCTCCGTGGGGGGGGAAAAGTTAAAGGTAAGCGCAAGCAGGCTCATCGCTGCAGGCGAGCGTCCTCTTCCTCTTCTTCCTCGACGTCGTCCTCGGCCTCCTCGCACGGCTCTGCTCCGGTGTCGGCTGACGGCGGTGTGAGTGGCGGGACCTCCGTCATACGTTGCTCGGAGTTGTGGGAGTCCGTTCCGCGGAAGTTGCGCCGGCGGATTAAGCATCGTAAATATATTGATATCTTCCGTCTGCTCGATGGTCAGAAGCGCTCTGGTGAGAGCAGGAAAAAGCGCAAGGAAGACGAGAAGGCGGGCAGGGTGCGTAAGGTCTCTCGCAACACCCTCAACTGGACCCGCGCTTTCTTGTGCTTGGCGAGCGTCTGGGGGCATTACTTCCCGGACCAGTACAGGGCTTTGCTGGCCTATGCCGATAACATCTTGGCAGCGTCCCAGGCCCACGAGGGGTGGGCTTGGTTGAATTATGACGAGGAGTTTCGGGACCAGATGGAGGAGAACAGTCACTTGCTGTGGGGGACGAAGGACATCAACCTGTGGTTGACCCAGATGTCCGCGAGGGGTCGGGTTGGGGGATCCGGCGCGGCGGTTGCCAAGGCGGGGCAGTCTCCACTGCCGTTGGGGGGGCGGTCCTTTCGCGCCTCCGGCCCTGCTTTGCCTCAGCCAAGGGGGGGCGTCATCGGGGGGGATATCTGCTGGCGCTTCAACAAGGCGTCCTGCCCCTTTCCTGACTGCAAATTCAAGCATGCGTGCTCCTTGTGTGGGGGCGCGCACGCGGCCGCAAAGTGAAGCAGGAAGGGGGTCGCGGGGGGTAAGTGAGGCAGTGGGTGGGGTCTTGGCCCGTACCCTCGTACGGGTCGAGGTGATGCGCCCTTGGTTGCTCAAGTACGGGTGGTCCCGTCGCGGAAGGGCGGCCGGTTTGATTCTAGGGGGGTTTTCACGGGGTTTTCGCATCCCCGTCCGGGGTGCGTCCGCGCGGGGTGGGTCCCACAACGCCGCTTCTGTGCGGCTCCACGGGGATTTCATGCGGCGGAAGATCTCTGAGGAGTGTGCACTGGGCAGAGTGGCGGGCCCCTTCTTGGCACCCCCCTTTTCCCCGTTCACGGTCTCGCCATTGGGGGTGGTCCCCAAGAAGGAGCCGGGCAAGTTCAGGTTGATACACAACCTCTCTTGCCCTCCGGGCAATTCGGTCAATGACCGCATACCTCGCGAGCTCTGTAAGGTGCATTATGCCTCTTTTGACGCCGCCGTCTCCCTGGTCCGCCAATGCGGGCCAGGCGCCCTACTTGAGAAAGTGGACATCAAATCGGCTTTCCGTCTGTTGCCGGTACATCCCTCGGCTTTCCCTTTGCTTGGTTTTCGCTTCGAGGCGTGGTACTATTTCAATATGTGCATGCCTATGGGCTGTGCAATCTCTTGTGCTTATTTCGAGGCCTTCGGTACCTTCTTGCATTGGGTTGTGGAACGACAGTCGGGGGTCTCATGCATTGTGCACTATCTTGATGATTTTCTGTTTGTCGGGCCTGAGCGGACCTCCAACTGTCCCACTCTCTTGCGCACTTTTCTGCGCGTGGCCGCTGCCTTCGGCATTCCCATTGCGGCCGATAAAACGGCCGGGCCGGTTACTTGCCTCACCTTCCTCGGCATTGAGATTGATACGGTTGCTATGGTCGTGCGCTTGCCGGCACCGAAGATCCATCGGCTCTGGGAGCTGGTGGCCTCAGTCAGCTCCGCCTCTAAGACTTCCCTCCGTGTCCTTCAGTCGTTGGTAGGCCATCTCAACTTCGCTTGCTGTGTCCTTCCCATGGGGCGCCCCTTTACGCGGCGTTTATCCTTGGCCATGGCGGGTCTGAGTCTGCCTCACCATCGGATCAGGGTGTCCGCGGGGATGCGGGAGGACTTGCAGGTATGGGACGCGTTTCTGGCTGGCTTCGACGGGTGCTCCGTCCTTCAGTTGCCTGAGCTCTCGAATCTTGATCTGCAGTTGTTTACCGACGTGGCTGGCAGTTCTGGTTTTGGTGCCTTTTGTCACGGTGCCTGGTGTGCAGAGCCTTGGCCTGCAGATTGGGTGCGATCCGGCTTGACCCAGAATATCACCTTCTTGGAGCTTTTCCCAGTCGTGGTTGCCTTTTGGGTATGGCCGGACCGGTTGCGCGACCGGCGGGTTGTCTTCTGGTGCGATAATGCGGCGGTTGTCGAGGTCATTAACCGCCATGCGCCCCGGTGCCCGATGGTAGCTTCACTGATGAGGGTGTTTGTGCTGGCCTGCTTGCGCCTGAACGTCACCGCCCGGGCGCGGCATGTGCCGGGCTCCCAGAATTCCATTGCTGACGCTTTATCCCGTTTTCAGTGGGCGCAGTTCCAGCGGTTGGCTCCAGGGGCGGACGAGCTGCCCTCACGGGTTCCGGAGCATCTCTGGAAGATTGGGACCCCGACCTAATGGCTCTGCTGGCAGCATCGGTGGCTCGCAGTACCTGGGCGACATATCGGCGGGGCTACTCTCAGGTGAGTGCGTTTTTGAGCGCGCAGGGTTGGTCTGGGGGGGCGGTGCCTGATGGCCTGGTCGGCCGTTTCGTGTTGTGGGCAAAGAAGGAGGGCTGGGCTCAGTCGGCGGTCACTGGAGCGTTAGCGGGATTCTCTTTCTTTTGTAAGGCTGCCGGTTGGGGTAACCCGCGTGTCTCCTTTTTAGTCGGGTGGTTGCTCGCCGGCTGGGCTCGCGTGCAGCCGGGGTCGCGGGATTGGCAGCTCCCGGTATCTCACGAGCTTTTGCTGCAAATTTGTGAGGTTTTACCGTGGGTGTTGGCCTCTGGGTTCGAGGCGGTGCTGTTTCATGCGCTGTTTACTACGGCTTTTTTCGGCGCCTTCCGGGTGTCCGAGCTCGTTCCTCGGTCCGCGAGACGGGGGGCTTTTGGTGGGCTTGAAGTTGGGCACGTCCGGGTAGATCCGGCGCGTGTCCGGATCTTCCTACCGCGGTCCAAGACGGATCAGTCCGGAAAGGGGGGCTGGGTCCTGCTAAGTGCCATCCCCCCTTGTTGTCCTGTCCCGTTCGTGCTCTGTGTGCGTACGTGCAGCAGCGACCGGGGGCACGTGGCCAATTTTTCATTCATGCGGACGGCAAGCTGGTGACTCAGTTCCAGTTTACGGCTGTGCTACGCCTGGTTTTGCGTGCCTTGGGTTGTGCCGAGCGGAGTTACGCTTCGCACTCATTCCAGATTGGGGCGGCTACTAGTGCGGCGGCTGCGGGCCTCGACACGCGGGTTATTCAGCGCATTGGCAGATGGCGTTCGGGAGCCTACGCTGGGTATGTTCGCCCATCGGCTTCTGGCGGTGCGGCATAGTGCCGTGCGGTGCCTGGGCGGCGGTCTGCCTACGGTGCGGTGGGGGGAGGGGGCCTGGGGGTACTAATAAATTTTCTTCCTATTGCAGAGTTGCTTGCTGGTGGCAGTCTGCTCTTTTCTGCTTTCAGATGGTGTGTCCGCCGGGGACTGGTGGATCATCGGGCACTCCTTTGTCTACTGGGCAGAGCGTCGTGCGGCGGTTCGGCCATTGGGTGCTCACCTTGGTCTCGCCATGGCTGGAGTGCGGCTGTGCTGGATGGGCCACCGCGGCATGCATTGGGGACAGCTCCTGGACCGTGTTCAAGCGGAACTTGGACGGCAGCAGCGGCCAGTCGGGCTGCTGCTCCACCTGGGTGGCAATGATGTTGCTGGTTGGGCTTGCCGGCAACTCATCATGACTGTTCAGAGCGACATTGCCCTGTTGCGGGAGGTCCTCCCCGGGGTGGCCATTATCTGGTCGGACATTATTCCCCGCCCTGCTTGCTGGACCCAGCGGCGTTGGTCGAGGGGTTTGTGCAAGATCAACCGTCAGATTGGGCGTTGGGTACAGCAGACGGGCGGGCTTCAGGTTCGGCATCCTTGGGCAGACGTCGCTTGCGCCGGTCTGTACCGGCTTGATGGGGTTCACCTTGCCCCGGTGGGGCAGGACTTACTCTTGAATGACGGGCAAGAGGCATTGGAGTCTTGGTGCTGGTCGCAGCTTTCGGTGGTGGGGGCGGCGCAAGGATAGCGGTCTACCTTGCGCCGGTGGCGGGGTGGCGAGCTGGTGCTCGTTGACCCGGCGGGTCATTTCAGCTTGATGCCGCTTTCCATGTGAGCCTAATAACCCCAAAACTCAGTGAATGTTGTAAGAACCAGAAAATATCTAAATCTTTTTGTCGGAATGGCCAACTAAGTAGAAAGGGAAAACACCTTCTACCGCCGTGGCCCGTTCTTTTTAATCATGTTATTAACTTTAAAAACAGCTCTTCAAAATTGGCTGATACTTAGCTTTAACAGTAGAGGCTGTATACAGCAGGTCTGAATTTTTTCGACGTGTCACGTTTCGGGGGTGTATCCTTAAACCCCCTGCTTCAGGTCAAACCGCTGTTTGCAGAAACATTAGCCTTAGATAGTGCTAAAACAACTGGTTTTTTATAACCATGGCGCTGTCATCAAAAAGAGCGCGTTCTTCAGGTGTGGTGGATTGAACCAGCAATTGGATTGGCACACTGTTTTTTGACTTCTCAGACGGAGAGCGGTTACCTGATTGGTGGTCTCCTCTTTCTGTTCTGATTGGTTTTCTGTTCATACCACACCTGAAGAACGCGCTCTTTTTGATGACAGCGCCATGGTTATAAAAAAACAGTTGTTTTAGCACTATCTAAGGCTAATGTTTCTGCAAACAGCGGTTTGACCTGAAGCAGGGGGTTTAAGGATACACCCCCGAAACGTGACACGTCGAAAAAATTCAGACCTGCTGTATACAGCCTCTACTGTTAAAGCTAAGTATCAGCCAATTTTGAAGAGCTGTTTTTAAAGTTAATAACATGATTAAAAAGGACGGGCCACGGCGGTAGAAGGTGTTTTCCCTTTCTACTTAGTTGGCCATTCCGACAAAAAGATTTAGATATTTTCTGGTTCTTACAACATTCACTGAGTTTTGGGGTTATTAGGTTCAATTTGTACTCAGGGTGAAGGTGTTTTGGTTATCGCTTTCCATGTGAGCGGCACGGCTCTTTAGGTTGGGGGAGACGTCCCGGCTGGGGTCTCTACCCGGAAAATTGGCAACCCCTTCAGCCGGCCTTTGCTATAACATGGCGAGGCGGGCGGTAGGGGGTAACGGGGGGGGGGGGTTGGATGATGCTCCACTTTGCTACAAATGGCTGGTGGGGGGCATCATCCGGATGACGGGTGTGGGGGGGGTGTTCTGTTATTGTTCTGATTGCTGAGTTGGCCCATGTTGGGCCGGTGTTCTTTACCGTTAATAAAAGCTGCGACCAAGCAATTTTGCACCAATACCTGATGTCGGTGTGCTTTGTCAGTGGTGGGGGAGGATTCTGTTGGGTTGGTGGGGGGGGGGCTCTGGCTGGGTTGGGCATCCGGATACCTCGGTTAGTCCTGGCTGAGCCGCCGGGCCCCGGTCCCGCGGCTGGCCTAGTAACCGGGTTCCCGGGGCCCGACCACGCAGCAGGCCTCTTTCCAGCGGGGGGGCGAAGGAAAGGGGGGGATTCCGCCTGGGGGGCAGGCGGGCATGCGCGCCGGGGCTCCACGCTGTTCTCGTGGAGCCCGGCGATTGGACCGCGTAGGCGGTCATGGGGGCGGGGCAGCGCGAGCAAGGAGGGATCGCCGGCCGGCGATCTCTCTCTTCCTGCTTTCTCGCGCTGAAAGAAGGTTTCCCTCCCTCCCTCCCTTGTTTTCGGCTGGGGGGGGAGGTGGGAGTGTGTTGCAGCTGGTGGGGGAGGGCGGCATTGTCTGGGCCGGGCGGGCGGGGTGGCGAGCTGGTGCTCGTTGACCCGGCGGGTCATTTCAGCTTGATGCCACTTTCCATGTGAGCGGCACGGCTCTTTAGGTTGGGGGAGACGTCCCGGCTGGGGTCTCTACCCGGAAAATTGGCAACCCCTTCAGCCGGCCTTTGCTATAACATGGCGAGGCGGGCGGTAGGGGGTAACGGGGGGGTGGGTGGGTTGGATGGTGCTCCACTTTGCTACAAATGGCTGGTGGGGGGCGTCATCCGGATGAAGGGTGGGGGGGTGTTCTGTTATTGTTCTGATTGCTGAGTTGGCCCATGTTGGGCCGGTGTTCTTTACCGTTAATAAAAGCTGCGACCAAGCAATTTTGCACCAATACCTGATGTCGGTGTGCTTTGTCAGTGGTGGGGGGAGGATTCTGTTGGGTTGGTGGGGGGGGGGGGCTCTGGCTGGGTTGGGCATCCGGATACCTCGGTTACTGAATCATGGAAGGAAGTAAAGTTGATGAAAGAAGTTGAAACTTTCATGAGAACTGTTTACACAACATTTTGTCGATCTTCTATTAAAAGGTCACAATTTAAAGAATTAGCAGATGCTTCTGAATGCGAGTCAATTGCTTTTAGACCTCTGAACGAAGTGTGGTGGTTATCTAGACATTTTGCTCTTCAAGCAATTATTCGAAATTATGATCCATTATTAAAATACTTTGAAGAAGAGAAGGATAATGATCCCATTGCAAAGTACTGTTATAAAAAGCTAAACAGCCATCAATTCCATATAACACTGCAAATTTTGAATGATGTTTTATCTGAACTAGCTCCATTAACAATGGCATTTCAAAAATGTGGGCTAATACCACTGGAAGCATATCATCTTGCACAGGGTAAGCTGAACAAAATCCGAATGCAATACTTAGGTGACACAGTAAAATGGAGTGATAATGTTAAAAAAAATGTCTCGACAAGATACCTGGAGACGTTTCAGTGGATACTGTTTCCACACTTATTTTCATTAATATGCTGTGTCTGCATTTAGGGGAAAGATTTCCTGAAAATGAAATTGAGGAATGGTCTGCTTTTGATTTGACAGCAATAGCACAGTGTGATTATGAATTTGGAATTGAAAACGTCCGATCACTCTGCTTAAAGTACAAACAATTTATTATGGAGGAACATATTGTTATTCAGCAGTACAATGACTTCAAGTTTTTAGTCGCAGAAAAAATCAAAAGCAAACTGATAGTTTTTCAGATATGGTGACTATGGCGTTTCAGAATGCTCACTTTGCAGATTTAGCGAAATTGATGGATATTGGTGGAACATTTTTGGCTTCTAGTGCAGATTGTAAGCATGGTTTCAGCTTGATGAACAGTTTAAAAACCAAAATAAGGAATCGCTTACATTTAGAACATTTGGAAATGCTGATGCGTGTTAAGAGTCATCTTCAAGATGGCGGATCAGTAGACCATGATAAAATTTATTCAGACTGGGTAAGTTTGAAAGATTGAAGAGAAAAATTTTGAGAATGAACTCTTCTTCCATACATAAATTATTTACATGGAATAACAATGGCTTTCAATAAAAATTAACTGAAATAATACCGCATTTGTGATTGTAATTACTAGAAATGTTCCGCTTCGTTTAGTAATCGTCTATTTTCATTTAATTTGATTAACATCAATGTGGTGTACATACTGTATTCTGACGTGTAGTCAAATTTTAAAGTATATAACTCCGAGTGTCGTTATGTGGCGCACAAAAAATTGAACCTTCCTTCAAAAGCTGCACAGCTGATATTTTATGCGCACACAGCCTACAGAAAATTAGAGAGAACATTGGTCTGGGCCACTTTACTAGGTGGAACTATGCACTACTGTAACTGCAGAGGGTGTTAGTTGCACTCATGTTACTTGCACCAAGTGTAGGCAGCATGAGCTACAATGCCAGTGCCAGCTGTGCCATGCTGGGAATGACCCTGTCCCTCCCAGTCTCCACCCAGACAGGCACTACCAAGGTAGCATGGGATTTTTAGTGTGGGGACCAGCACTACATTTTAGCACAGCACCCAAACTGTGCATTAAACCCCACGCTACTGGGTAGCGTACTTGAGTAAACATGTCCATAAGTGAGTTACGGGGCAAGTTACCATAAGTGATAGGATGTGCATTTAGGCAGGGAAAAGTCTGGGACATCTCCCAAAGCAGGAAATATTCAGACTCTTTAGGCACTAGACATAACTATTGTGTAAATTACATATATATGAGAGAGAGAGAGAGAGAGAGAGCAAAGGTTCTAGATTGTTTGTTCTCCCAGACAAAGGCCTAGGGATTCAAAAGAACTCCAGCTTTTTTTTTCCACACAGTGCATAGAAGCTACAGCATTCTAAGTACAGCAGGATGGACTGCTTACCTCTTACAGAACACAGCACAGCCTCTTGACTCACAACGAAAGGCTGAGAGAAACGTAGATAGAGAAATATGAAAAAGGATTCTTTAAACATTTGTTCATTGTGAAAAAAAAAAAAAAGATTACATCTTTTCATTGGTATTTGAATTATAAATTTCCCCAGTGCCTGGATGTAGGAATTACAGCCTAGACAGAAGAGGAGCTAAAGCAGCCACGATGATAAAATTAGGTCAAATGTAATTAAAATGTATTTTAATGAAAAGGGATAGATGCACCCAAAGGAAAAAATAAAGGACAATTAATTGAACAAGTGAATATTATGGTTAGATTATTTTTCCTAATATTTGGACACATTTTGGGTGGTAAAATGGTACAAAGGAGCTTTTTTAAAAATTTTATATTTATTGTAGTTTATACATAACATTATAACATTCAAGCATATTACATGAATGAAAAAAACAGCATGGTATATCATGCACAAGTTTTTGCTTCTTTGATTTTAATTTAACAAGAAATACTCAATCCATTCATTTAGTCCAAAAATAAAGGAAACTACCAAGGGCACCAGGAAATACATCAAAATAAAGGAAAGAAAAAACTCCCTCCTTAAATAATTATACAACATTTATAGCTGATTGGAAACTTACACATCAGCTGGATGGGGTCCTACTGCTACCATTACTTCTTCCCTAGCGATTATAAATTCCAGAAGCTGCTGTGGCTCAAAAAACAAGTAATTATTCCCTTGCAAGGTAACATGACATTGAGAAGGAAATTTAAATAAAAAAGATCCACCAAGGAATAAAACCCTGGGTTTATATCCCAAGAATTCTCTCCTCCTTGCCTGGGTATCATGTGCTAAATCTGGGAAAATACATACATGAGAGCCAAAAAATGTTTACCAAAATTTTTAAAGTATACACAGAGAATTATAGATTTATCAGATTCCAAAGTCAGCATAATAAATAGGGTACAGTGGCCAATAATCACCTGCAATGAGCTCTTAAGGAACCCCATAAGGTCCCCGGCTACAATGGAGCAAAACCAAAGCAACTGCCAGGGCGATAGAACCCAGGGACAAGTACTGGGGGGCAGATCCCCCAGGGGGATTTATAAAACCTCCTGGAAGTATCTGCTCACCATCTGAACAGGAGAACAAGGAAAATTCAGAAACCTAAGTTATTTTTATGGACTTGATTCTCCAAATATTCAATCTTTTTAGAGATCACAGTCCTATCTTTGATCCTGGCCTTCTCCAATCCCTGGAGCTGCTGAAACTCTTCTTCAAACGTCACCAATTTTATCCCGTTCCTCCTGGACTCGGGAAACTTCACATAACTGATTTTTAAACCACTTCACAGTTCCTGCAATAAACATCAGGGAAGTATTCATAGCAGCAACAGCATCCCACAGTGTGTCTAAAGTTATTGCCGCATGCTTTACCAACACCCCAATGCCTGGAGCCATATCTTCTCACAGTGCTGTGGTCGACGCTTCCACCACCAACTCTGAGCCTCCACCTTCACTTCCAGCCTCTGGAGAAGAAGAATGCACTGACAGTGGGCCCCCTTCACTCCCCCTTGCCAGCATACTCATCGCTCAGCCAAGGGGAAGCACGCCACTGACCAACGCTTCTCTCCCGGGTTGCAGCGGAGGGGTTCACAACTCAGGAGACAGCCATACTCCCAAAATGCTCAGATTCTCTAGCTCCACTCCCAGATGACCTGCCAAAGATATTGCTCCAGCTCCCGACCATCCAAACCCACACACATCCAGTGTCCACTAAGCTGCACCCCTCTCATCAGCATTACCCGAGGGTAGGTAAGCCTATTTGCGCTTCCTCCAACGCATCTCTGCTGGCCAGGAAAATGGAGAACCTCAGGAGGAGCCTGGAAGTCATGAGTCACTCAACCACCATCTTGCCTCCTAGTGTTCCTCATTTGCATCAAGAGCTTTTAATTTAATAAATACATTTTCTTTTCTGTTATCCTTATGTAAGCAAGTTGTCATGATTCTGCTAGACACTTTTCAAAGTACAATGGTGGGCAATTTTAATGAAAAGGGATAGATGCACCCAAAGGAAAAAATAAAGGACAATTAATTGAACAAGTGAATATTATGGTTAAATTATTTTTCCTAATATTTGGACACCTTTTGGGTGGTAAAATGGTACAAAGGAGCTTTTTTAAAAATTTTATATTTATTGTAGTTTATACATAACATTATAACATTCAGTCATATTACATGAATGAAAAAAAACAGCATGGTATATCATGCACAAATTTTTGCTTCTTTGATTTTAATTTAACAAGAAATACTCAATCCATTCATTTACTCCAAAAATAAAGGAAACTACCAAGGGCACCAGGAAATACATCAAAATAAAGGAAAGAAAAAACATGCCGCCTATGCTTGATCATGCATAGGTGGCATGATCAAGCTAATCTCAGCTTTCTTTTGACAATCTTTCCAAATTCTGTGGCAGAATCCTGGCTTATTATATACTGTTTTGTTGCAAATTTAATTCAGCAGTCATTTCTGCATGCAAAATTACTGGTCTGTGAACTTTTGTATGGCTGTCATGGGGAAACGATGTCCCAGTATGATCAACAGGATTTGGTATCAAAGCAGGATCGCCAATAGGAAGTCATATTTGATAGCCAATCAGTGCATGGTATTTTGGCAGGGTTTGAATTTAATGTGGATCAACTGGTGCGTATCGCATCTGATGCTCAACGTCTTGGCATGGTGAAGAAGTTGCATTTTCTATCAATAGAGGACCAGATCCAGGTGGTGGTTTTGCATAAGGAGGGGTATTCCAGCCTGTAGATTGCAGCAAAGGTTGGCTGTAATTAGAGCATGATTGTCCTCATTCTGCAGAAGCATAAGGAAATGGGAAATATGCAGGACCGACATCATAGCGGTCAACCTAGAAAGACAACCTAGAGAGACGACAGGGCCTTGATACAGACATCTCTTGGCAACCGCAAGCTAAGTTCTCCTGAGCACCTGCAGAAATGGAAGTGTTCCATTGCAGTTTGCACTTCCACTGTGAGGAGACGATGCTTGGATTATGGGTTGAGGGGCTGTAAGGCATGGAGAAAGTCACTACTAATGGTGGAACAGAGGAAGAGACGCACTGAGTGGGCATTTAAGTACTCAAAATGGAGCAAGGCTGACATGTTCTGTGCAGCAACGAAAGCACATTCTGCAATCTGGTTGACCAGAGCAAAAACTATGTTAGGAGGTGTCCTCATGAAGAATACAAACCAGAGTGCTTGAATATCTCCGTGAAGCATTCAACCAAGGTCATGATCTGTGGAGGCATGGCAGCCAGTGGTGTTGGAAGACACCATATCGTTGATGGGATGGTGAATGAAGTGAAATACATAGGAATTCTGGAGACGTGCATGCTGCCATCAGCTGAGCAACTGTTTCCTGGCAGATATTTCTTCCAGGATGACAAGGCACCTTGCCACTGAGCGAAAACTGTCGCTGACTGGAAGAAAACAAACGGAGTTCAGACCATGGACTGGACAGCTCAATCACCCGATCTTAACCCGATTGAGAATCTTTGGTACAAGGTATCAGTTGAGATTGCCAAGAAGCAGCCGTGGACCAAGAGAGAGCTGATTGAGTCCCTGATTACAGCCTGGAATTGCACCATAACATAAGAACGTCTCATCAAACTGTTCCACTCCATGCCAGACAGATGTCATCTGTGAGAAAGAACGAGGACTGGCACATCAAGTACTAATGGCCACCCACAGCAAAAAAACAGCCCTTTTCAAGGCTAGAAAACATGGACACTGCCAATATACATGGAACAGAAAACACAATGTTTTGGACACAGATTCACAAACATGGGTATTAAATAATCATAAAAGAATGCTCAAGTCATAGCAAATACATATGTCAGATTTCTACAAAAGACAAAAGAGAAGAAAATGGCATGTAGAAGGGGTTGTAAATTGTAATGCATTTTGTCCCTGTGATCCAAACAACTAAAAAGTGCCAATTCGACACTACTTATGCAAGACTTTTTCACACCACTGTAGGTCATACCCAAGATGATATAGTTGTGGTCAGCATTATTGGCACCCTTGCAGTTCAACCCCTTAATATCCAATATCTCATTTAAAAAAAGTGGCCAATGAAATGGCTTTGGACTATATATAAACATATTTACCACATAAAATAATCAAATAAAACAAGACCAATTAAAAAAGGAAATAATAGGAAATAGAATAAAAGCTGGGACATTTCCAGGACATGACTATTGGCACCCTTATAAACAATTCAAATCAGTTTGAACAGAAGAACCGCATTCCCACTGCAATAAAATTTGACGCACCTGTGATCACTGGTCAGTACTTACATGGCTTGAATCAATCAGTGAATGATGGCTCTAATGTTTAAAATGGTCACATTCACTCCCTGTTCCATTTTCACAATGGTGAAGACAAGAGAGCTGCTTGAGACCGACAGAAAAACCATTATCACCAATCACCAAACTTCAAAGGGGCATATGGCCATCTCCAAAGACCTTGGGATTCCTGCGTCTACAGTTCACAGTGTTATTAAGAAATTTTCTGCTCATGGAACTGTCAAGAATCTCCCAGGAAAGAGGAAAATGAATCCAAGAAGTCTTCAAAGGTTAGTGCGAAATGTTGGAAAAATACCAGGTACAGCAACCAAAGAGCTTAATGCTGATCTGGAGCAATCTCAGTGGTGGTTTCAACCCACAGCATACGCTGCACAGTAAACAAAGAAGGACTTCATGGGCGATAGACATAAGAAAAGCACATCTAATCTTTGACCAAACCCACTTTGAGAAACCACAATTCTTATGGGAAAATATTTTGTGGAGAGATGAAACCAAACTTGAGCTCTTTGGCAGCTTATACCAGTAATACATTTATAGGCAAAGAAATTAAGCTTATAAGGCAGAGGTGGCCAACTCCGACCCTGGTGCACCACAATCCAGCCTGGTTTTCATGATGTCCCTAATGAATATTAATGAGATATATTTGCATCCACTGCCTCCAATTGTATGCAAATATATCACATGAATATTCATTAGGGACATCATGAAAACCAGGCTGGATTGTGGTGCACCAGGAACAGAGTTGGCCACCCCTGTTAAAAGAAAAAAAAACACCCTTCCTACAGTTAAATATGATGGAGGTTCAATAATGTTGCGGGCCTATTTTGCTGCCTCAGGAACTCGAGGTCTGGAACGTTTTAAAGGAATCATGAAATCAGAGGATTAGCAAGGTATTTTGGAACAAAATATGCTACCTAGTGTCAGAAAGCTAGGTCTGGGTCAAAGGTCATGGGTCCTCCAGCAGGACAATGACCAAAAATATACATCCAAAAGTACAAAAGAATGATTAGAAAGGAAAGAATGGACTGTTTTAAACTGGCCAGCAGTGAGACCTGATCTCAGTTCAGTCGGAACCTTTTTTATTTATTTATTTATTTATTTATAGTCTCTACTATACCGCACTATTCAGCATCAGCGCGGTTTACAATGAACAAAGAATTTACACATTTCCGATGGTACTTTGTGTTTACAGTTGAACAGGCAAAAACAACTTGGATAACAGGGGTAACTATTTACAATTATAACATAATCATGAACTCTTCATTGGTTTCAGCCTTAGGGGTTTTGGGAGGTCTGTGAGGTGGTTGAAGTGTCTGCATTGGTTACTGGGTAATACAAGAGGAAGAGGTGGTGTTTCAAGGCTTTTCTGAACTGCAATAGATCCGGGATTGCTCGGATGCCTTGAGGGAGGCTGTTCCAACAC
The DNA here is from genome assembly GCA_033557465.1 of Ichthyophis bannanicus. Taxonomy (NCBI): domain Eukaryota; kingdom Metazoa; phylum Chordata; class Amphibia; order Gymnophiona; family Ichthyophiidae; genus Ichthyophis; species Ichthyophis bannanicus. Next base: position 640,625,010 of record CM066035.1, read on the forward strand.
CTTGGTGCACAGAACTTGAAGGCCCTGTCTGCTGTTGCTTTGGTGCATTGTGTTATTGATTTTGGGACTACTAGTGTGTTGAGTGTTACTGACCGTCTGTCCCTGTTTTGGGGTGTCATCTGGATCAGATCCGTTAGTGACGCAGATGAGAGCCCTTTGATGGCCTTGAATGTGAGTAGTAATGACTTGTAAGTGAGTCTACTTCGTATCGGAAGCCAATGGAGTTGTTTTAGGATGGGTGAGACATGGTCTTTCCTGGATGCTCCGTGTAGGACTCTTGCTGCGGCGTTCATTGCCAGTTGCAGTGGGTGCAAGGTGGCTTGAGGGAGCCCTTGTAAGATTGAGTTTGCATAATCAAAATGTGGTATGATTAGGGCCTGATAGATGGTTCTGAAATCATCCGGCTCTAGCAGGGATTGTAGGTGTCTAAGGGAACGGATTTTATGGTATACCGCTCTTACAATGTTTCCTATGTGCGCCTTCATATCCAAGTGCTGGTCTAAAGTGACACCGAGGTATCTGATAGTGGGCTTGGTCTGGAGGTCTGCTTCCTTCACCTTCAAGAAGGACGGAGCAATGAAGTTTCGGTCTTTTGTGATGAACAACACCTCCGTTTTCTTGTGTTGGATCCTGAGGTTTTGGGATTGCAGCCAGTTGGATACTTCATTTTTGCAGTTTGTTAATGGAGTGAGGTCGGGGTTCTCTGTTGTAAAAGGCATGTATAACAGCACATCATCCGCGTATATCATGCAGTTGATACTGAAGGACCATATCAGGTTGCAGATAGGCTGCATGTATATATTGAACATGAGGGCGGAGAGGGAGGAGCCTTGTGGGACCCCCTGCTTTTGATGGAACAGATCTGATGCAATATCGTTGGATCGTACCTGCTGCCACCTGTCAGAAAGGTAGGACCTGCACCACTCGAGTGCTTTATCGGTAATTCCTTTACCCTCGAGTCGTTCCAGGAGGCGTTCGTGGCTCACGGAGTCGAATGCCGCTGCTATGTCTAGGAAGACAAGGACCTTAGGAAAGAGTTGAAATCTGCTATTGGTAAAAGGAATCCTGGAAACATTCATGAGCTCGAACAAAATGCAGTTGAAGAGAGGGAGAAACTACCAGCAGACTGATGTACGAAACTTACAAGAAACGTTTGGAGGCTGTCATCACTGCCAAGAGCTGTGCATCCAAATATTAGTGAAGGGGTTTTTTCTCAGAAATTACTATGTCTAAATTGCACAGACATCTTTTTTTGTTGTATAGGTTTGAACATACTATTAAAGTATTATGACGACATACAGTTGGAATATTTCCAATTATTTCTGAAGATATTTTACACAACAATCTAAAATGCAAGGGTGTCAGTACATGGTTACAGTTCAGCCGTATATTTGATCAGGAATTTTGGTTTTCTGCAATTCTGTGGCTTTGGTAATCTCCTTATAAAATGGCCTTTGCTGAAAAATGAGTATCTTTCTGCTTTATCTATTGCTTCCTTCTGAGGCCCCCTCCACCCCCATCCCCAGCCGCATTGCCGCTTCAACTTCCAAGTTTCCAGGTATCAAGTTTATTTCGGTTTTCTATGCCACTCTGCTGTATAAAAATATACAGCAGAGTGGTGTATAATTAAATAATAAAAAGAAGAAAGAACACAATATCTGTGAAATAAGGTTTACATTAATTAAAACAAAGTAATAGAATAGATTCTCAGCCTAGGATGCAGCAGGTTAGACAGAAGGAGGAGAGAAGGACAGGAACATAACTGGATTATGCACAAGAAGGTCGGATTCCACATGAGGAAATGCAAGTACACGTCGAAAACAGCATCTTCCAGTTCTTCTTCTATGTTGAATAGGACGTTTCTTTTTGTAGGTTAGAAAGAAAGGTATTCCAAAAATAAAGGGCTGTAGGCTTCCTCCTCTTTTGCTAGGGCCATCGCATGGTGCTGTCACTAACTGCTCCTGTGGGCACCGCAGGGCTCATTGTGCCAGTGTGGCAAACAGCAGCCTATAAGGTGGGATGGATGGAGGAAGAAAGTAGATACAGAGGCACAGAAGTAGGGGGTGACAGTGGGAGAGGAAAGTGAAAACTAAGAAATAACCACAGAACAGTGAGAGTGGAGAAGAGGAAACAAAATGATACATGAAAGGGTGAGAATAGAGAAGGGGGTGCAATGATTTCAAGGGAAAGAAAGGGGTGACTGGGGGACTTGGGATGGAAGGAGAGGTGCAGGGACGATGGGAAAGACGAGAGGAGAGAGAAATGGGAGGAGATGAGGTAAAGGAGAAGTGAAAGAACAGAGGGGAAGGCTATAAGGTGAAAAACGACAAAGGGATGAATATTTTGATCAAAGGATGCAAAGGACAGACTAGAAGCATAGAGGCAGTTGAGAGGAAGAGAGAAAGTGATATTCGGAAAAGTGAGACAGACCATATTTTATGTACTGTATGTATAGTTTTGTGTTATATAATGCACCATGATGGATGTAAATGGGTCATTATACGTTCCTTGCCTTGAACAGTGTTTGAGGACGCTACACAACAGCAGTACTACTACGTATTTCTCTAGTGCTACAAGGCATCTGCAGCACTTTACAAGTATGAGATTGTTAGCTCTGCTGAGGAGGGACTATCTATTCAAGATAGATGAGAGATTAGGGAATTTCATTATACAGCATGATTAAAACCACACATGCATATTAAACAGGAGAATAGGGCTTAAGATGTAAAAGTAAGCTTGAAAAGGTGAGTTTTAGTTCAGATTTAAATAGGACCAGAGACTGAGCCTGATGTATTGACTCAAAAGTCTATTCCAGGTGTATGATGCAACAAGGTGGAAGGAATGAAGACTGGAGTTGGCAATGGAGGAGGACATAGAAAAGTGGTTTACTTGGTGATCAGAATTCCTAAGGAGGGGTATAGGGAGAGAAGAACAGAGAGGTAATGAGGGTCTGCAGAATGAATGCACTCGTAGGTCAGTAAGAGAAGTTTAAATTGTATGCTGAAATGGATAGGGAGCCAGTGAAGTGACTTGAGAGGAGGGGTTATGTGAGTGTAGCAACACTAGTAAAAGATTAGTTGTGGAGATGAATTTTAAGTAGATTGAAGAGCAGAGAGATGGTTCAGTGAGAGATCAGTGAGGAGCAGCTTGCAGTAGACTAAGCAAGAGGTGATGAGGGTGTGAATTTTGGTAGCATGTTCAGAAAATGAGGGGTGAATTTTGAGATGTTACAGAGAAAGAAACAACAGGTTTTAGCTCAAGGTTGGATAGGTTCAAAAGAGCGGGGAGCCAAAAAGCCTAGGAGATAGAGAAGATGACAGTGTTATCCAAAGAAATAGAGAAAGGAGGAAAGGGAGAAGTGGTTTTAGGGGGAAGATGAGAAGCTCCGTCTTGACCATGTTCAGTTTCAGATGAGCAGGCTGAGCTTCAGGCATAGATTCGTGATGAAATTTCTGGCACTGAGAGCTAAATCTGGGAGTCATCAGTTGAGTAAAGACTCTTGGATTTGTCCAGGAAAGGTCACTGAAGAATGGTAAGAACCATTTCTGTAAAGGCAACGGTGGCGGTATTGGGTTCCTACTCTCTCATTCCTGCCAATTTCAGCCCCTCTTTCTGTCTCCATCTAATTTCTTTGCTTCCTTTGAAATCCATGCCATCCGCCTATTTTCTCCACTACCTCTCTGGGTAGCTGTCATTTATCGATCCCCAGCAAGTCCACCTCTACCTTTCTCACAGACTTTGAATCCTTGCTCTCCTCCTTTCTGGATGTGTCTTCCCCTTCCCTTATTCTTAGGGATTTTAACATTCATGTTGAGGACTCTTCTGACCCCTCTGCCTTAAAACTCCTTTTCCTAACCTCTTTATTCAATCTGTATTTGTGCTCTACCGCTCCTACTCACAAGCATGGCCACTGCCTTGACCTTGTCTTCTGCTCCAACAGCTCACCCTCAAACTTCTCCACCTCAGTTCTACCCTTATCTGACCATCATCTGCTAAGCTTCACCCTCAACCATCCCCCCATCTTGGTCTCACCCAATCTCCATCAACATGTTTAGGAATCTTCACACTGTCGACCCTTCAGCTCTCTCCACTGCTGTCTTATCACCTCTTTCCTCCACTATGTCATCTGAGTCCACTGATGAGGCAGTATCCTCCTATAATATTATACTCTGCTCTGGATGCACTTGCTCCTCCCATTCCACACCCTGTGAGGCGTGTCCTTGACAACCCGCTACCTACATTCCTGTGCCCACTCAGCTGAGTGCTTTTGGCTTAAATCACGTACCTGACTACCTACATTTCAAATTCATGCTAACCTTCAAGTCAGCCATAGCACTTGCTAAAAAAAGAATACTATGTCCATCTAACTAACTCTTTTGCCTCTGACCCTCCCCATCTCTTTGCTAAGCTCAACTCTCTCCTCAAGGTCCCTCCTCTCACAGTCCCTCCTTCACTGTCTGCCCAGACCTTGGCTGACTACTTCCATGACAAAGTCCAGAAGATTAGCCTTGAATTCTCTGCAGGTCACCTCCAACACATCTTCCCCTTCTTCAATCCATAATCCTTCCATCACCTTCGGGCACCCTTTCTTCCTTTTCTGAAATCACTGAGGAGGAAATGGCAATTCGTGTCTCCTCCTCCAAACTGACTACCTGCTCCTCAGAGCTTAGTAAACGGGAGAGGATGGGATCTATCTTTTCTGCCGTCATCCCTTCCATTTGTCATATCTTTAAGCGTTTGCTTTCCACTGCAACTGTTCCTGTGGCCTTAACATAAGAACATAAGATATGCCATACTGGGTCAGACCAAGGTCCATCAAGCTCAGTATTCTGTTTCCAACAGTGGCCAATCTAGGTCATATGTACCTAGCAGTTTCCCCAAGAGACACAAGTTCCACAATGCTTTACTGGGTCAAGCATTGATATCCTCGGTCACTTCTTAATAATGGTTTATGGACCTTTCCTCCAGGAACTTGTCCAAACCTTTTTTAAACCCAGCTACACTAACAGCCTTTACTACATCCTCCGGTAACAAATTCCAGAGTTTGATTACACGTTGAGTGAAAAAATATTTTCTTTTATTAGTCTTAAATAGTTTACCCTGTAGCTTCATTGCATGTCCCCTAGTCTTTCTATATTCTGATAACGTAAACAATCGATCTACGTTTACCCGTTCCACTCCGTTCATTAATTTATAGACTTCTATCATATCTCCCCTCAGCCGTCTCTTTTCCAGGTTAAAGAGCCTTAATCTTTTTAGCCTTTCTTCATAGGAGTATCCTTCCATCCCCTTTACCATTTTGGTGGCTCTTCTCTGAACCTTTTCTAAAATCTCTATATCCTTTTTAAGATACGGCGACCAGAATTGCACACAATATTCAAGGTGCGGTCTCACCATGGAACGATATAGAGGCATTATAATATCCTTTGTTTTATTGTCCATTCCTTTCCTTATCATACCAAGCATTCTATTTGCTCTCTTGGCCGCCGCTGCACACTGGGCCGAGGGTTTTAACATGCTATCCACAATGCCGCCTAAATCTTTTTCCTGGGTGGTGGTTCCTAATGTGGAACCTTGCATCGTGTAACCATAGTTTGGGTTGTTCTTCCCTAGGTGCATAACCTTGCACTTGTCCACATTAAATTTCATCTGCCATTTTGATGCCCAGTCTTCCAATTTATCAAGATCCTCTTGCAATTTTTCACAATCCTCTTGGGTTTTAACAACTTTAAATAGCTTTGTGTCATCTGCAAATTTGATAACCTCACTCGTTATTCCACTTTCCAGGTCATTTATGAATATCTCAAAAAGCAGCGGACCCAGCAGAGATCCCTGGGGTACACCACTATTCACCTTTCTCCATTGGGAAAATTGGCCATTTAGCCCTACCCTCTGCTTTCTATCTTTTAACCAGTTCCTGATCCACAATAGTACACTGCCTCCTATCCCATGACTCTTTAGTTTTGCCAAAAGTCTCTGATGAGGGACCTTGTCAAAGGCTTTCTGAAAGTCCAGATACACAAAATCAACCGACTCACCTTTGTCCACCTGTTTATTCACTCCTTCAAAAAAACATAACAGATTAGTAAGACAAGATCTTCCTTGTCTAAAGCCATGTTGGCTGTCTCCCATTAGGTTGTGACTATCTACATGCTGAGTAATTTTATTCTTTATGATGGTTTCTACCATTTTTCCCGGTACTGACGTCAGGCTCACCAGTCTGTAGTTTCCCGGATCACCCCTGGAACCCTTTTTAAAAATTGGTGTTACATTGGCGATCCTCCAATCTTCAGGTATTAGAGATGATTTTAATGATAGTTCACAGATTACTGATAGCAGGTCTGCAATCTCAGATTTCAGTTCTTTCAACACCCTTGGATGTATACCATCCGGCCCAGGTGATTTGCTACTCTTCAGTTTATCTAATAGTTGTAAGACATCTTCCCGATGTATCGATATTTCCTTCAATTCTTCCGCACCTTTAAATACCACTTCACTCATGGGTAACATCCCTACATCTTCCTCAGTAAAGACCGAAGCAAAGAATTCATTCAGTCTCTCCGCTATCACCTTGTCACCTCTTAGTGCTCCTTTAACCCCTTTATCATCTAATGGACCAACTGACTCTCTCACAGGTTTTTTGCTACGAATGTACTTGAAAAGGTCTTTATTTCGCGTTTTTGCTTCCGCAGCAAGCTTCTTCTCAAATTCTCTCTTTGCCTGCCTTATCAATGCCTTGCATTTGACTTGCCAGTGCTTGTGCTGTTTCCAGGTTTCGTCGTTTGGCTCTTTTTTCCATTTCCTGAAAGATGCTTTTTTGGCAACAACAGCCTCTCTGACCTCACCTTTAAACCATGCTGGCAGTTTTTTGGACTTCCTTCCACTTTTCTTAAAGCGTGGAATACAGCTGGTCTGGGCTTCCAAGATAGTATTTTTCAACAACACCCAAGCTTGATGTAATCTTTAACCTTTGCAACTGCTCCTTTTAGTTTTTTCTTAACTGTTTTCCTCATTTTATCATAGTCTCCCTTTCGAAAGTTAAAAGGTAGTACTGTGGATTTCCTTACTATCCCTCCTCCACTAATTAAATCAAAGGCGATCATGCTATGATCACTATTGCCAAGTGGCCCCAACACCCTTATCTCTTGCACTAGATCTGGTGTTCCACTAAGGACTAGGTCTAATATGGCTTCCCCTCTGGTTGGTTCATGAACCAGCTGCTTCAAGAAGCAGTCATTTATTTCATCTAGGAACTTTATCTCCCTAGCATGTCCTGATGTGACACTGACCCAGTCGATACCGGGGTAATTGAAATCACCCATTATTATTACTGCGCTGTAACTTTTGTTAGCTTCCTTGATTTCTTTGAGCATTTCATCATCCATTTGGTCATTCTGGCCAGGTGCTCGATAGTACACCCCTACTGCCATTGCCTTCCCCCTTTTATATGGAATTTCAATCCATATAGATTCTACAGCAGATTTTGTTTCCTGCAAAACTTTAATCCTTTCTGAGTCAATGCCCTCTCTAACATAGAGCGCAACCCCTCCACCAATTTGATCAGCTCTATCATTACGATATAGTTTGTACCCAGGTATCACAGTGTCCCACTGGTTGTCCTCCTTCCACAATGTCTCTGATATTCCAATCATATCTAACCTTTCATTTAGTGCTATATATTCTAACTCTCCTATCTTATTCTTTAGACTTCTAGCATTTGCATACAAGCATTTTAGAGAATGTATTTTATTCATGTTAATTTGGCTATTGTTAGACATGGGTAAATTGGGATCTTTAAGCTCTGTCTGCTCCATACTTGAGGGCATTTGAGCTACTTTACTCTTTTGTGGAACCTCTCTGCTTTTGGTAGTATCCTTCAAGGATACATTCTTCCGAACCATCCGCTCTTGGGCGACTGTCGGCTTTCCCCTAATATCTAGTTTAAAAGCTGCTCTATCTCCTTTTTAAAGGTTAATGCCAGAAGCCTGGTTCCATCCCGGTTAAGGTGAAGCCCATCCGGACTTCCGGTGATGCGGTGAGAGCGAGTAGTCGGGTACTGCTCGACCTCCGATCGCCCTCTCCTTAAACCGGCTATTTGAACCGTACCTTTTGGCCCCCCAGCCCCCTCCGCGCAAATATCAGAGCGCCAAACACGCGGTGCCTACCTCCGAGTTGTCTACCGGGTGTAGTGAGGATGGCTTCGGCTCTCCGGACGGGGAAGAAGGAGCGGGACCGGGGACCGGGTCCCAGCAAGATGGCGGATGGTGCGGCAGTGCCGAGCTCCCCGACCCCCCCGGCCAGAGTGGAGGAAATATCGGCGGCGGTGGCAGAGGCGCTGGCGACTCAATTTACAGCCCTGCGAGAAAAACTGGATACCATGCAGAACCTTATGGAATCCTACGGCACGAGACTGCAGGAGGTGGAGGACCGTGTGGGGCAGGTCGAAGATACCTCCACGGGGCTACAGCAAACAATGGTCACAATGCAGGCCCAGTTGCAAGCCCAGGAGGCAAAGATAGACGATTTAGAGAACCGCTCAAGAAGAAATAACCTCCGGGTGATGGGCGTACCGGAATCGATAGCGGACAAGGATCTGCCGCAGTACCTGGTAGAACTGTTTTCCCCCCTCATCCAGAGTGGCGGTATGGAGGAACAGATCCACGTTGAGCGAGCTCACCGGATGGGGAATCGCAATGCCAGAGAATCTAGACCCCGCGTGGTTATGGTGAAGCTTCTCCACTTCCCTCAAAAAGAGCGGATTCTGCGAGCGGTTCGAGCACGTGGGGGTTTGGAGGTGGAAAACTCTAAGATCCGAGTAGCGCAGGACTATTCCTTGCATTTGAGCCAGCGCCGTCGGGCATATGCGCCGGTCTGCCAGAAACTCATTGACCGCCAAATTAAATTTATTGTCCAGTATCCGGCCCGCCTCCACGTCTTTATTGAGGGACAGCGGAAGATTTTCGAGACGGCCGAGACAGCGGCGACATACGTGGAGAGCCTGGCCCCGACGGGTGGAGTATGCTGAAACCTGGCCACCACAAAAGCAACGCCTTCGGGAACCAGAGATCTGAAAACTTCAGTGATGGCTGGATCTACTGGGGGAGCAACTGGACCTGGACTTAGCTCTGCGAGCTCCGTGGCAGAACTCCCCGGGTTCAGAGACCCAGCTGATGGGTTTACTCTCAGGCCTATGGCTAGAGAACTTTACCGTACTGAAAAGGCTGGAGGAGTAACTTAGTTTCTGTAAGTTATATAATGTTACAACTAGCTGATTCTTCTCTGTTACTTTGTTTTTGATGGGGTATGCTTGTTACATGCATATGTAAAGCTTGTTTGGTTGGGAGGGGGTGGAGGGTGTTAAGATGGGATCGTTTACAAAGTTACTGAGGGCCATGTTCGGGGACAGGCAAAGGGGAAGAATTGGGAAGCATGCGGCAGGCCTCAGATACCCCCTTTTTACCTCACATGTGCAGGTGGGCCGGGGAGGAGGGGGAGGGCTTTTGTGGGCAGAAGCGAGGGGGAACACACGCGAGATGGCGGATAGGACCCCGTGGGCGGAGGGAGCCACATCCCCGTGGTTGCCGAGCTACGGCCGGAGGGCCGGGGAGCTTGACGTCCTGGGGAGTACCGGGTCCATAGGGGACGTTGCCGGACCTGCCGCAGTTGTGGAGCCTGCGGGAGGAACCTCCTCTGTTGCAGTTACTTCGAGGGCATTACCCCTGGCCTCAGATTAGCATACCCAGGATGGGGCGGGGGCTAGAGGGGTTACTCGGTATGTGCACACTATATCCTGTTGCAATTGCCTGGCGTCTTAATGTTTTAGTTCCTGCTGGGGGGATGTTTGATGTAAGGCTATATGTGGGGGGTGTAGTTGAGGGAGGGAAGCTAATTCCGCTGCCACGGGCGCGGTGGTTAAAGCAGGGTGGAGGCGGGGGGGGGCTGGGGGGGGATGTGGGTTCAGTATAAGTGGGGGGCGATGGAGCGCACCACCGAAAGATCTATGCGGGAGGGGAGCGGTGAGAATGGGATAGGAGTGTATGGATTAGGGGGGGGGATTAGAGTGGGGGGGGAGGGAGAGAAGGGGGGGGGCGGAGGGGGGCGACGGGGGGGGAGGAGGGGGGGAGCGAAGGGGGGGGAGGGGGGGAGAGGCGAGGGAGGGGGTAGGGGGGGGAAGGGGGGAAGGGAAGGGGAAGGGGTAAACCGCATGCCCTGTAAACTTTTGCTGTGGCCAAAGGCTCAGAGAGCGAGGAGGGGGTTCCAGGCTGGGAGAGCCCCGTCCCGAAGGGTTGATAGAACAGGTTCGGAGATGCTTGACACTGCCCTGCCACCCTGAAAATTATTACGTGGAATGTCTGCGGCCTGGGCCATCCCATTAAGCGATACAAAATATTGCAGGCGTTATCTAGGCATGATTGCGACATCGCCCTCCTGCAGGAAACCCACCAGACGGCGGAAGAGCATGACAAGTTGCGTCGAGGCTGGGTGGGACAGGTTTGGGGGGCGCCGGCGGTGGGAAGGAAAGGCGGGGTGGCCATCTTGGTCCACAAACGGGTCCGATGGGTCATGGATGTAGCAGTGCAAGACGAGGCTGGGCGCTATTTACTTCTGCAAGGCCGGTTGGAAGGACAGCCGGTCATATTAGGGACAGTGTACGGACCGAATGCTTTAGATCCCCACTTCTATGCCACTGTGGCCTCTAAGGTGGAGCAGATGCCTGATGTTCCCCTGGTGATGGGGGGTGACTTCAATGGCGTTTTGGATGTGGACCAGGACACCACCAGGGGGGGGGAGGCACGAGAAAGAGGACCAGTGACTCGTGTTTTGCAGCGCTTCAAAGCTCGCTTGGGGCTGGTAGACCCCTGGCGAATTCTCCACCCCACTGAAAAGGATTTTACCCACCAGTCCAGGGCGCATGGCTCCAGTTCTCGTATAGATTTTATATTGCTGTCTAAGAGCTTATTTGCAAGGGTGGGGGAAACGCAGATTGGGCCTTTTATTATATCGGACCACACCCCGGTATGGGTGGACATAGGTTGGGGAGGACAGTCGGAGCGAACGCGACTATGGCGATTCCCACTGGAATTATATAAAGATGCGCAGTTTCATAAGTTTCTGGAACAACGCTGGCACGACTTTGCCGCGGTTCATCAGGTGCATCGAGATGACCCAGAGCTGGTCTGGGAGACGGCCAAAGCAGTGCTGAGAGGGGAGATTATCGGATATGCGGCCCGGAAACGGCGGCTGATGGCAGATCGTATCGTCCGGCTGGAAAAGCGGGTATCATTCTTACGCCGTCGGCTAGCGCAGGCCCCGTCTACGGGACTGCAAAAAGAATTGTGGGAAGCCCGGGTGAGTCTGGACGAATTGCTTCACCAGAGGGCCAAAAAGTCCATGTTATACTATCGCTATCGACTCCAGTGTCATGGGGATAGACCTGGGCGACTGTTGGCTAGCTGCCTGCGGGGACAGCGGGGGTTCTAACGTGGTGGCGGGTTTGAGGGACGAACAAGGGCGCCTACAGAGTGATTCTCATGCAATCGCCCAGATATTCCGGGTTTTTTTTCGGAAACTTTATATGAAAGACTGCGTATCGCCATCGGCAGCCTCGGAGTATCTCCAGAAGTTGAATCTCCCGTCGTTATCAGCCGAACAACGCCGGGATTTGGGTCGCCCAGTCACTTTGGAGGAGGTGGGGTCGGTTATTGCGTCGGCTAGCTGCTATAAAGCACCAGGACCGGACGGCCTGGGAGCTGAGTTTTATAAATTACTACAAGGTTTGGTCGGTCCGGCATTGGTGGAGGTGTATGCGCAGCGAGTAGAGCAGGGGGGATTTCGCTGGGGCTCGAACAAAGCCCATATTACCTTAATACCCAAGCCGGGCAAGGACCCCGAGCTACCAGCGTCATACCGCCCGATCTCCCTATTGAATTTTGATGTCAAGATTTTTGCAAAAGTGCTGGCGAATCGACTGGCGGAATACCTGGACATCCTAATTCATGACTCTCAGGTCGGCTTTGTAAAGGGTCGATACATTGTACGGAACATGCGAAAAATTTTAGCGTCGCTGGAGTGGGTACATGACCGACATTTGTCTTCTCTATTGGTAAGTTTTGATGCAGAGAAGGCCTTTGACCGGGTCGACTGGAGCTATCTGAAAATGTTGTTACCTTGGTATGGACTGGGCGGCTCGTTCGGTGCGATGATTGATTGTTTGTACGCCACCCCGACGGCGGGCATACTCTGTAATGGGGTGTTATCGGACGACTTTTCGCTGGAACGGGGCACCAGACAGGGCTGCCCACTATCGCCGTTGCTATTTGTTTTATCGTTGGACCCACTGATCCGAGCGATTGAGGCCTCGCCGGTGATCCAGGGGGTGCGTATAGGAAGTCAAACTTTCACAATCTCGGCATTTGCAGATGATATTCTGGTGCATCTCCTATCGCCGGAGGAGTCCCTGCCCCGGTTGATGGCTGAATTCCAGGTCTATGGCCGTTTCTCCGGCCTACGGATTAACGGGGACAAATCCGAAGCCTTGGATGTTTCTGGAGCCTTGCGACAAAGCTGGGTAGGTCGGTTTCCCCTGCAGTGGGCGAATTCTTACTTCACCTATTTGGGCATCCGTCTGACCAGACATCCGCGGGACCTTTACAAGAGTAATTTGGACTGGATGGTGACTCGGATACGCTCACAACTGGCAGCATGGGGACCGCTACCATTATCGCTGTCGGGACGTGTGGCAGCAATTAAGATGGTAATTCTGCCGCGGCTATTGTACTGGCTGCAGACACTGCCGGTCTGGCTCTACCGGAAAGATCTGCGCCACGTCGAGCAGTTGTTCCGGTCATTTTTGTGGCATGGAGCACGGGCTCGTGTCCCTCTAAGACGGCTGGTGGGGAAGTGGCGCGAAGGGGGAATGGGGCTACCGGACCTGGGGACTTATGCTTTGGCATGTCAGGCCCGCCACCTCGGGGACTGGCTAGGGCAGACGACCACATACACTCCCACTCTTTTAGAAGAGGCGTTGGCAGCACCCCTCTCGTTGTTAGGGGCCTTACATACTCGGCCTAAAAATCTCCCAAGCCTATTGGCAAATAGTGTCTTATTTGGTTCGGCACAGCGGACCTGGAGATACCTTAATACCCAATGGAGGACGCCTTGGACAGTGTCTTGCTGGCTACCTTTGCAGGGCAATGTTCATTTTACTCCGGGTTCCGGATCTTGAGGGTTCCGGGACTGGAGACGGAAAGGCCTACGCCTTGTTGGACATTTAGTAGAGGCCAATGGCCGCTGTAAATCTTTCCAGGCCCTAAGTCAGGAATACGATTTGACGCCTAAACATACCTATGCGTTTTTGCAGGCTTCACATTATATTTCTTCCTTGCCTCGGGAAGCGCTGGTGTCGACACGTTCTGAGCAGCTGTTAGGGTTCTTTGCTTTAGGGGAGGACTCCCCTTCTACGATAGCAGGCCTAAGGACTCGCCTGGACAGCTTCTGTGCACCTGTCGACTATGGTGGGGTGGAGGCGGCTTGGGGAGTGGAACTGGGGAGGGAGGTGGCCCCGGGCACTATTAGGGCAGCATTATGCCGGATTGCTCTTTTGGCATTGGGGGCGAAGTGGAGAGAGATACAATTCAAGTGCCTTACCAGAGCCTATTTTTCACCGCGTCGAGCCAACCGCAGCTGTATCACAGAAGATGGCCGATGCCCCCGCTGCTCGGCTCCCCTGGCTAATCTACTGCATATGTGGTGGGCGTGCCCCCACATCCAGCCCTATTGGGCTAGGATACGAACCTACATCAGCGACCTGCTGAAGGTGCGGGTGCGCTGGACAGGAGCCTTTGTAGCATTAGACAAACTGGACCCCCCTAACCCGACCCGGCGCCTCGATCGATTGCTTATGCGTAAGGCTTGTCTGGTGGGGAAAGGCCCTATTTTACGCTTGTGTGGCGTGAGCAACGTTCTCCCACGTTCATGGAATGGCGAAACTCTTTTCACCAGGTTATGCTGATGGAGCGGTGGCAGGCGCGGGGCAGTGTCAAGCATTGGACTACCTTCATTCAGGTGTGGGGGGTCTATATTGAAACCTTGGGAGCCCGGTGCCGGAATGAGCTTCTCCATATTGGCTATTAGAGGGTGGAGTACGGGAGGCAAGCGGGCATTGGCCGACAGAATGGGTAGCGGAGATGGGCGGGTGGGTGTGCGGCGGGGGGAGGGGGGGTGGGGTTAAAATATAAAATGCTGTATTCATTACATAATGCTGCCCTCCGGGTGGGGATCAGAGCACACCCCCCCGGAGTCGGATTGTTATTTTCCTTTGCCTGTTTTTGTTTATGTACTGAATAAAATAAAGCCTTGAAAAAAAAAAAAAAGGTGAAGCCCATCCCTTCAGAAGAGCCCCTCCTTTCCCCAGAATGTTCCCCAGTTCCTAACAAATCCAAAACCCTCATCTCTGCACCATTGTCTCATCCACGCATTGAGACTCCGGAGCTCTGGCCTTTAAACATATTGTGGATATATCTCTCCTCAAAAAAGCCTTCACTAGATCCTACCTATCCTTCCAGTTATCAACCTCTCTCTCTCTCCTCCCCTTTGTTTCAAAACTACTTGAATGAGCGTTTCACTGACGCTGTCTTGACTTTCTATCCTCTCAAGATCTTCTGAACACATTGTAATCTGGCTTTCGTTCTCTACATTCCACAGAAACAGCTTTTGCCAAAGTCTCCAGCAACTTGTTCCTTGCCAAATCCAAAAGCCTCTACTCAATTTTCATCATTCTTGACCTTTCTGCTACTTTTGACATTGTTGATCACCACCTTCTCCTCGATACCCTGTCCTCACTTAGATTTAGGGGCTCCATTCTGTCCTGGTTTTCTTCTTCTCTCCCATCACACTTTTAGCGTATGTTCTGGTGGTTCCTCCTCTACCACCATCCCGCTTTCAGTTGGTATACTTCAGGGCTCTGTCTTGGGACCTCTCCTTTTTTCTCTCTACACTCAGTACCTTGGTGCACTTATTTCCTCTCATGGTTTTCAGCACCATTTTTATGCTGATGACTCTCAGATCTCTGCCTGCTTATCCAACATTGTTGCCTGGATGTCTCACCGCCGTCTGAAACCGAACATGGCCAAAACTGAGCTCCTTATCTTCCCCCCTAAACCCACCACCCCTCTTCCTCCCTTCTCTATTTCTGTGGATAATATCACACTCCTTCCTGTTTCCTCAGTTCACAACCTTGGGGTCATCTTTGACTCTACTCTCTCTCTCTGCACACATCCGATAGCTAAAACCTGTTGCTTCTTTCTCTATAACATTGGCAAAATTAATCCCTTTCTTTCTACACACACTACTAAGACATTTATCCACTCTTTAGTCACGTCCCATCTAGACCAGTGGTTCTCAACCAGTCCTCTGGGATCCCCAGGTCAGTCAGATTTTCAGGATATTCACAATGAATATGCATGAGATATGCATGCACTGCTTTCATTATATACAGATCTATCTATCTCATGCATATTCATTACACAGGTACACTACCAAAAAACTGCCTCCAGTTTTGCAACTGATTCCTATAGATTTTGGGGTGCTGAATCCAGGAAAAATAGCCAAAATGTTCCATCACGTCACGTTTTCTTGCAAAATTAGATTTCTTACCCATATAAGGAATGTTCACATAATTTCTTTTTAGCCGACTGCAGTTTATTTTCTTGGCCCAAAATAGAGGTTGTAATGGTTAACTAACTAGACACACTCCCTCATGATATTTTAGAGTGTTTTGGATTCATTTTATACATTAACAGGACAATTGGGAGGCGGGGGGCTAAATCCAGTACTCGCGCTGGCGCATGTTCTTTCCTGTTCGCCTCGCCTCGTTCGCTCGCTCAAACACGGTGGTTGCGACATGAACGTTCCTGTCAAATTTCAGTTTCTTGCAAGTTCATTATTACCTTTTGTTTGCTCAGTCGTAATCCAGCTTTATTCCGAAGTGGTTCACTACAGTTGTAGTTTGCAGTGCTGTTTATTTGTGATGGCTCACAGAGCCAGAGGTTGCGTCAACTCTCCAGACAGTTTTTGTTTTATTTGTGGGGAATATACCGTGAAAAAGCGGCAGAGGAACATTTCTGCATTTATTTAAAAAGTATATTTCGCCTATTTCGGTTTGAAGTTAGGTGATCAAGACAAACCGTGGCTCCTCACAAAGTGTGCAAGACATGTGAGGAAGATCTACGCTTATGGATGAAAGGTAAAAAACAAGCATTTCGTTTCGGAATACCTATGATGTGGCGTGAACAAAGAGACCACAGCAGTGACTGCTATTTTTGCTCTTGCATTGTGAAGGGATACAACTTAAAAAATAAGAACGTAATAAGTTACCCCAACCTTCCCTCAGCAATTAGGCCTATGCCTCATAGCAACGAAGTACCTGTGCCTGAACCACCAAAATCTTTGGATCATATTTGTGTGGACGGTTCTGATCATGATGAGACTCATCAGATGGCTTTTCCCGATGAGTCCAGTACTTCCGAGTTTGAAACTGAACCAGATCCGAAACCTGAACTTTTCTCTCAAGCTGAATTGAATGATTTAGTCCGGGATTTAGGACTCCCAAAAGATGCTGCCCAACTGCTAGGTTCTCGGCTTAAACAGAAAAATCTATTGTCACCAGGAACAACTTTTTATTGGTACCGCAACCGCGAGACACAATTTTTGAAGTATTTCAGCAAAGAGGAAGATTTGGTATTTTGCAACGATATATACGGAGTGATGGAAAAGTTTAAACTCAAGTATGATCCTGCTGAATGGCGGCTGTTCATTGATTCGTCAAAAGACAGCATAAAAGGTGTTCTTCTTCATAATGGCAACACATTCGCTTCAGTTCCTATTGCTCACTCTGTTATTCTCCAAGAAAAATACGAGAATTTGGCCCTGATTCTTCAGAAGATTCGTTATGATGAGCATAAGTGGATGATTTGTGGAGACTTTAAAATTCTATCCATGCTATTAGGGCAGCAATCCGGTTTCACCAAATATCCCTGCTTCCTTTGCTTGTGGGATAGCCGGGCCCGCGACCTACACTGGGGGAAAAAAGACTGGCCAATTCGGGAGTATTTGAGACCCGGTGAGAAAAATGTTCTTCATGAGAGCTTGGTACCTCGTGATAAAATTCTATTACCACCTCTCCACATTAAGTTGGGTCTCATTAAGCAATTCATCAAGTCCCTTCCAAAAGATGGTGAGTGCTTTCGGTACCTTTGCTCAAAGTTCCCCCGACTTTCTGAAGCAAAGCTAAAGGAAGGAGTGTTTGTTGGCCCTGATATAAGGAAACTCATTTCAGATGGAGCATTCGCTGAAACGATGTCTGAGAAGGAAAAAGAAGCCTGGGATTCCTTCAAGGATGTTGTTCTCAAATTCTTGGGGAACAGGCGGGATGAGAACTATAAGGATATTGTTGCCAGGATGCTCAATGCCTTCAAAGAACAAGGCTGTAACATGAGCCTGAAAGTCCATTTCTTGCACTCCCATGAGAACTACTTTCCCGAAAACATGGGGGCATACAGTGAAGAACAAGGTGAAAGGTTTCACCAGGACATCAAGGACACAGAGAGAAGGTACCAAGGAAGATGGAACACCACTATGATGGCTGATTTCTGCTGGTTGCTGCTGCGGGAAACCCCAGATGAAAAATACGCCAAGCAGCGCACCAAGAGAAGCATTCGGGGGAAGAAGAAACGGGCCCACCAGGAGATTGATTGACCCAAGAATGACTTTAAAATCTAAACTGTGTTGACAAATATCGTGTTTTTACTAAACTTTGAAATAAAAATTTGCTAGTTATTACCACAGTGTCGGATCTCATTTATTAGAATTTTATTTTCACACCATCGGGTGTTTGTCTTCATGTATTGCAGGTTTGCGTTTTCTATTCTTACATACATACCTGTACAACATTTTTTGCACATTTCTTTGCTTTGCTTTGTGTCTAACCTCGCTCTTATATGCTCAATGTTTGTGCACATGTATGTGGCTGTTTTAAGTGCAGACAATTTTGCTACCATCACAGTGTGTTTTGTTGACATTACTCTATTCTTATGTGCTGCCTTGTTACAATTTTCTTTATTCTTATTTGAATAACTACTAAACAATTAGTATAAAGAATTCATCCAAGAAACTTTTATCTCGATCGCACTCAATCTGAAACGTTCACCTCAAACTGCTAACCCAATGTAGCAAAAAATCTGTACGTGATGGAGCAAATTGGTTACCAGATTTGGATTCAGCGCACCAAAAAACGTAAAAATCAATCGAAACATTAGAGGCAGTTTAAAAAAAAATTTTTTAGTGTACCTGTGTTATGGATATCCTGAAAAATCTGACTGGCCTGGGGATCCCAGAGAACTGTGTTGAGAACCACTGGGCTAGACTAGTGCAACTTCCTCCTTGCTGATCTCCCTCTGAATCATCTCTCTCCCCTTCAATCTGTTCAAAACTCAGCTGTGCGGCTAATCTTCCGCCAGCCTCTACATTCTCATATAACCCCCCTTCTCAAGTTGCTTCACTGGCTCACTATCCGTTTCCATATCCAGTTCAGGTTTCTCCTACTGACCTATAGGTGCACTCATTCTTCAGCTCCTCACTACCTTTCCTCTCTTATCTCTCCCTACACCCCCTCCTGTTCTCCTGACAGATCCCTTCTATCTGTGCCCTTCTCTTCTACTGCCAACTCCAGACCTCAATCCTTCCACCTTGCAGCTCCTTACCCCTCGAACAAACTACCCGAGTCCATGCATCAGGCTTCATCTCTGGCCTTTTTCAAATCCAGGCTGAAAACTCACCTCTTTGAGACTGCTTTTGGGTCCTGATCCGCTTAGTTTCCTATGTGTTTCCTTGCCACTCCCCTAGATGTGTCCTTGTCCTCACCTGTTGTGTTGTCTGTCTTGACTAGATTGTAAGCTCTGATGAGCAGGGACCATCTTTTACATGTGTCTGTACGGCACTGTGTATTCCTTGTAGCACTATACAAGTGACAAGTAGCAGCAGTATTACTAGTAGTACTACATCCCTGTAGGTCTCGTCTGCTCCAAGTCTGCTACTCTAGCCTCAAGAGATCAGACTCGCTCCCTGAGAGCAAAGAGCTCTTTGCACCTAATACACGTGTAAGACCTCTCACCAAATGGGAGAAAATCATACATATAATACCCAATGTAAAAGACTGGATAGCCCCCATCTCTCTGCTGGACTGCTGTCTGCATCTTAGATTTAAAGATTTCTTTTAGCTATTTAGAGTTGTTAAGTTATATAAAGTTGCTAGGGGAATAGGGATACTTGAACCAATATACTTAATAAGTTTAAGGGACTTTTAGTTTCCACCTCAAGGTGAACTTCAAAGACTTAATTAATCTACTCCAAGGCCTAATAACTTGCTGATTAAGATAATCAGTTAAACCTGAAAGTAGAATCACGCCCTTCCTCTTAACTGGTTTTAATTTATTTCTTATGCTGTCAAATCAGTGCTGGTTCCTGGTGATCCAACTGCCTCTGGGTTTTCTTGCAATATATCACTGGAAGAAGATTTGCAGGCCTTTGGCAATGGAGAGTAAAGTGACTGCCCAGGGTCACAAGATGTGCCAGTGGAAATCGAACCCTTGATTTCCGGGTACAAGACAGTTGCGCTAACCACTAGGCTACTCCTCACTGGTTTATGAGGTTATAAATCAAGGATTATGCCCGAGGCGGTTGGGAGGGAAAAACACACTAACTGAAAGTTGGCTTGTAATAGCATGCCCTCACTGATTTTAATTTAAATAAAAGTTGTCTTGTTATAGTAAGCCCTAACTGATCCAACAAAAACACTGAATTTAAAATGCGCAGATTCTTACAGCTTTAGCCCAAAGAATTCCCTTTTCCCCAAGATTTAAAGAATTCCCAGCAGATTTCTCCACAGTAGTAGCAATTCCTCTTAGTAGTCCTTGAGTTAAATTATCAAAATCTCAAGGAAGTCCTTATAGACTGAAAGTTAACAGAGAGGGGCAGGACACAACATTGATGGTTTGCCCAGAGCAACTAATATTTGTGTGCCTGCCCTATCCCAAAAAAAGAACAAGGAATATCTGGAGTCCTCCCTTGGACTAAAGAAAGTAGTATTTGCAAAGAAAAATGGGAATTGGACTACTAAGGAGCTTCAGCAATAAAAAAAGGTATTTGTCTGCACAGCAGACAAAAGCTTCTCTTGGGACAGATCCAGTTACCACAAAGCTGCGCTACAGAGTGCCTGAGAACCAGAAGAGGTACACAGAGATACACAAGAGATAAAATCCCTAAAGACACCCAGAAGTAACAGAAGCATATCAGCTGAATTTGGAAGCCACAAACAGTTCTAGGGACCAGTCAGCTCAAGAAGGATTTCAAACCAAGCAGTGCTCTGAAAGGGCTTTTTCATCAAAGAGCACATAGAGCCAACATAGTTTGTGAAACTTTCCTATCCCAAGTTAAAGCTTTATTTATTTCCCTAGAGTGTTCAGGGAACTGTATAGCCTAGAACTAGAATCCAGCTTTCTAAGAGAGGCCATCACCTAGACTGGATGCACACTCTGCAGAATAATTCTGTTTTTCTTAACATTTTCAGCCATCTTGGCTACCAGCTCATCTTTTTTTTTCAGTAATTGGGCCTGGGATTGTGGCTGCTGTTATATATTATTTTCTGGCCAGGGTTTCATTGTGCTTGAAACTCCCTTGAATGTTTTATGTTAATGTCTTCCTAATGTTTAGCCTGATATTTTATTTTCCTGTAAATACTATTTACATGCTATCTTACACAATGCAGCTAACAAGTAGATGCTAGTAAAGTTCATTGCTGTTAAACACTATGATGGTCATTCTGATCCGCGAACAGTGCTGATGGCTTGCGGGCCAGACATCCAACCGGCGCTCATCTGAAGCCAGCGCTCCCCACATGTACACAGTGTTTGTGCGGGGAGTGCTGGATGTAGGTGGGAGGAGGCGGTGTGGTGGCGGAGTGGAGGTGTGGCCAGGTGCTGGAACATACAGAGCCTATTCAGGAGAGGCCTCTGTAAGTCCCCCGGCACCCCAATGGACACCTACGTTATTCATGGCTGCAGGTGGAATACGGGTCTAGCAGAACGGCCAATGTGCAGTGAACCCTGCTTCCACCCATGCTGCTGGCCAGCAGTGACCCCTGTGTACCCATTCCAGCCTATGCTGGCCACCGGCTGTGGGTGTGCAACAGTGTTCAGGGTCACAGCCAATTCTGTGCAGCTTGCTGGGCCAGGGTTTGATTCCCACTAGCACTCCTTGTAGCCTTCGGCAACTCACTGAACCCTCCATTGCCTCAGAAAAATCCAAGATATCAGTGTCCCTGTTTAATGTACATTGCCAAGTTTAAGTTACAATGTAAATCACTTTGACTGAAATGATAAAGCAGTATAAAAAAACCTGTTAAATAAATAAATGATCAAGAACACCCACAATTTAGCTGACAAGTCCCAGAACTCTGATCCCAGGTCATGCAGGGCCTAGTCTAAGAAAGTTCCAGGAGTTCCAAGGTATAAGGGGCTTGTCTCCTGCAATACACAAGCAACTACAGAGTAGATTGTGTAGTCGGTGGTTGTCCTATGTCCTGACTTTCTAGGTAGAGTATAGACAACAACGCCAATGTTAAAAATAAAAATCCACAAATCGAAGTCATATGACCTGACCCATCTCAGTAGGCCTCAAATTGAGAAAACTAAAATTTAATATGGCTATTATTTATTTTCTTTTCTATGATAGTTGGAGTACCATATATTTAACAGTTTTCTATAATGATAAAACATGCTCGGATAAACAAGGGGGGTCAACAAGGAAAATAAGTGTTTAAGAACAAAATCTCCGGGGGGCGGAGCCTGATGTCCAGCGGGTTAGACGTTTCGCGCTGAAGCTCCCGAGAGGCCTACTCAGAATCCTGACTTAATACCTACATAAACTCAATTTTTTGCTCCGAACTTACCGGGGTACCTCGGGGGGGATGGCGGCCCATAAACCAGCGCGCTTGGACTTCGGGTCTCCTTCTTCTTCACACGGAAAACGCTCCAAAACAGAGGTGTCTTCCCCACAGAAGATGGTTCCACTTCGGGAAAACCCCAAAATGCATCAGGAGCTCTTAGAGGAAATACGCGGAGTGAAGGAACTGGTGCAGTCCAACGGAGAAGCGCTTCGAGCCATGCGAGAAGACTTCGGTGTGCTCCAGGACCGACTTGAAAGCCTTTCATTACGGCAGGACAACATGGCGGGGGTCCTCGACTCGCACGCGGTGCGCTTGGTCAAACTGGACAAGGCTGAGCGCCAGATACAGAATCTTCAAAAAGAGTTAGAAGATAGCAATAATCGCGCCCGTCGCAACAATGTGAGGCTCCTTGGAATACCGGAGGGGGCGGAAGCAGGAGATATCAGAGAATTCTTGCTCAAAACTCTTCCCTCCTTGTTGAAGATCACATTTCATAGAGACCTGGAAATTGATCGAGCACATCGTGTTCCTACCCATATGGCGCTCAACCGCACGACCCCCCGGCCTATTATCTTTCGATTACTACGATATCAACAAGTGGAACAAATTCTAAATGCTGCCCGGGCGAATCGTCATCTGGAGTTTGAAAGTCATAAAGTCTCCTTCTTCCCTGATTTGGCAAAGCCCACAGTTGACCGTCGGAAGAGGCTCCTTGCTTTTCGCCCTCGACTTCAACAGCTACAGGCTCGCTTTGGCCTGTTGTATCCAGCGAAGCTCCGAGTGACTCTCCACAACCAAACTAGGACATTCGAAGATCCTGATCTACTATCAACATTTTTAGACTCCAAAGAAGCAGAGCAGATGCGTTAACCCAACAACTTGGACTTATTGTCTGCCGGCTCTGTCCGCCATTTTGAGGGGCCCGACGTGGTGGTCATCGCCAAGCACAGAGACTGCCTGGACTTTTCTTTCTGTCTTTATATGACTTACTTGGTCTTCTATCCCTCCATGATGTGTGCCTCGGTTGGATTCGGAGCACGCACATTTATACAGGTTATATGTTTTCAATTTCGGCCTTCTCTGGGGTTTCTCCCCGCAGACACATGGTCGCCAGTAATTTCTGGGGTTCTGCTTCTTCTCTACCCGCGCTGCTGTTCTTATTTTTTAATGTGGGGCGCTTCATTGTATTACATTAGCTTATTTTCTATCATGTCATGTGTACAGCCAGATACAGTTACTATGAGGGACATTGTGAACTTATGTGCGCTATCATGTTCTCTTTCAGAATTTTTAACCTTGCTCAATGGCCTTATGTAAGATCTTATCACTTAACGTAAAAGGCATCAATAGTCCAATCAAAAGAAAGAAAATTCTTAGCTATCTTAATCATGAGCATGCTGATTTAGTGTTTCTTCAGGAAACGCATCTAAATTCCGCTGAAACACTGAAACTCAATGCTAAACCTTATCTGGTAGCTGCCTATTCTCCCGCCGTTTCCAAACGGTGTGGGGTGGCCATTCTGGTTAAGAGGTCTTTGCAAGCTACTGTAATAGATACTAGCTCTGATAAGGAGGGTAGATGGACCCGTGCACATTTTAAGGTTGGAGATAGTGAATTCACGTGTATTTGTATTTATGCTCCGAATGTGGATAACCCTGCTTACTATGCAAGTATTGCGCAGTTGGCACAGGCCTCTGCCAATACTCCATTAATACTTGGTGGCGATTTTAATCAAGTGCTAGACCCTTTGATAGATAGACAACCGCCCAGAACGAGTAGTCCACCCAAGAGTCTTGCTACCCTTACAGCTCTAATGCAAGACCTTGCGCTAGTAGATATATGGAGGCTGCTTCACCCCTCCGACTTAGAGTACACCTTTTTTTCTGCCCCCCATCACTCACAATCTAGAATAGATTTTTTTTCTCATTTCCAAAGCACTGATTTCTCAAGTGGACACGGCTAGGACTCATCCTCTTCATATTTCTGACCATGCTGCCATATCTTTTTCATTGCATGTCACTACGCGAGATGATCACCCCCGTGCTTGGTTTTTTGATAGATCCCTACTGGATCAAAAGGATTTTCAGGTTGACATAAAGGCCGCTATCCAAGATTATTTTCATTTTAACTCACCCCATGACACAGCGAGCTGGGCTTGGTGGGAGGGTTTTAAGGCATCTATCCGTGCTACTATAACCAGCTACCAAATTCGACAGGGGAAACAAAGAAAGCAGCACTTACTGATTCTAGAGCAACAGATACAAGCTGGGGAGCGTCTCCTTACGTCCCGTACTGACCCATGTATTTTACTCCGTTTACAACGCCTCCGCTTTCAATACAATCAGCTTTTATATACTGCTGCTGCTAAAAATATTGCATCACAACAAGGGTTGTATTACCGGGAAAATAACCGTGCTGGCAAACTATTAGCGAATGCCCTGAAAGGTCAAAAAGAAGCCAAGCGTGTTACCGCTCTCCGTAATCCGTCGGGGGGGGCCTGGTCACTAACGATACAGAAATTTTAGAACTCTTTCGTGATTTTTATACTCGGCTTTATCAATCTGAATGTGATTTTGAGCCAGAAGTATTTGAACGATTGCTCTCAGGGGTACAACGACCGACCCTATCTGACGAAGATAGAGAGGCCATGGACAAACCATTCACTTTATCAGAAATTCATTCTGCTCTCAAGAGATGTGCCACAGGTCGAGCTGCCGGCCCGGACGGTCTCCCTGCTGAATTCTACAAAACCTTTAATGCTGACTTAGCTCCAGTTTTGAAACTTTATTTTTCTGCTCTGGCCGAGGAGGGATCTCCTGCTGGGTCCTTTTCTATGGCAAATGTAGTAGTTTTTGAGAAAGAGGGGAGAGATCCGCAACTAACAGCCAATTATTGTCCAATTTCCCTTCTAAATGCGGACTATAAAATATTTGCCACCATTCTCTCCACCCGGCTCTCTGATAGGATGTCTACTTTGATACACCCAGATCAATGCGGTTTCATTCCCGGTAGATCAACCGCTGACAATGCTCGGACTCTATGTCATGTACTGACTACCGCAGTTAATCTTGATCGACCATTTGTCGGCCTCTCACTTGATGCTGAGAAGGCCTTTGATCGCTTAGAATGGCCTTTCCTGTTTGCAACTCTCCGCTGGTACGGATTCGGAGAAGGTTTTCTCCGTTGTCTCCACACCATGTACGCACAGCCTACAGCCAGTATCTGTGCTAATGCTTTAAAGTCTCAGCCATTTCCCCTTCAACGCGGTACTCGTCAGGGATGCCCACTGTCTCCAATTCTTTTCGATCTTGCACTCGAACCCTTAGCTTTACTAATCCGGCAATCGGAGGAGATTCATGGAGTCCCCTTCTCTCATAGGGAAATTAAAATTTCAGCATATGCTGATGACCTTATGCTCTTTGTCTCTTTAGACTCGGTGCCGGCTGTCCTAGAGCAAATCGGTAAATATTCACAACTCTCGGGGTATAAGATAAATTGGACCAAATCGGTAGCCTTCCCATTAAACTCTCTAATTCATCATGCAGATATGCAATCCTTTCCCTTTCTATGGCAACCTCGCATGGTCAAATACCTTGGGGTCCACTATTGCTCTCCTTTGGAAGATGCTATCTCCTTTAATGCCAAAGACTTAACCTCTAAAGTCCGGGCGCTTACTCACCGTTGGACTCCTTTAACACTTACCTGGTGGGGTCGCCTAGAAACCATAAAAATGATGATTGTTCCTAAAGTGAATTACATTTTAGAAATGTTGCCCTGTCTCCTACCTCGACGTACATATAAAGATTTAGAGGGCCTTCTGACTAGATACTTATGGCAAAACAAGACACCTAGGATAGCGAAGCATAAGTTGCAAGCTGATAAGGACAATGGGGGTGTCCGATTCCCTGATTTCCTGAAATATCACCACTCTTTTCTTCTCAAACAAGGCGCTCGTTGGCTGGAAGATCTAGCACCGAGTAGACCTGTGTGGCTAGATATAGAGGAGAACCTTTGCAAACCGTTTCCTCTTACTTCTCTCCCTGGTATGACTCTCCCATCAGACTCCCACTATCCACCAATGCTTTTAGACACTTTAGGTGCCTTTAATACTCTTATTCAATCTCTAGACTCCCGATTCTGTCCGTTAGACAGACTCCCGCTCTGGTACAATACTCGATTTCAAATACAAAATAAACCGATGGCGTGGAGCCCCTGGTACACTAGGGGCATTTGGACCCCTACCCAGTTGTTCCATGATGGTCGCTGGAAAACGTTTAGTGAATTGCAAATTGAATTTGGTCTCCCAGCGAAACACTACTTTCAGTTGGTGCAACTACAGCATTGTCTTCGGAGTGCTAAGGTGCTCCCGCCATCGGAATCCCCTACCCAAGACTTGTCGGAGACTATCCGATCTATCGGGAGCTCATCGGGTGTAGCATCTAACTTTTACAAAACCTTAAGTACTGCTGTAAATAGAGGTACCCCTATTGCACAGAAAGCATGGGAGCGGGAACTGCATGTAACTTTGACCCCGGAGCAATGGAGCCTTGTCTGGAGTAGAGTGACACGGGTCTCCAGATCCGCCTCACTCACTCAGACACTCTTCTTTCTAGCCCACCGGTGTTTCTATACTCCTGACAGATTAGCCAAATGGAACACCTCCCAGGGCAATAAATGCTGGACATGCCATGCGGCCATTGGTTCACTATCTCATGTTATGTATGAATGTCCCGCACTACAGTATTACTGGCGTCGGGTCTGGGGTCGTATCCAATCTATTTTGCACTTTCAAGAGCCCCTGTCTTGGAGGATAGTGGGACTCCGCTCAGCTGCGGGGATCCCCTCTCTTCCAAAATCGGCTTACTTCCTTTTAGACTTTATGTTGGGCATTGCTATTTCCCTAATTACGAAATACTGGAAAAATAGCTCCCATCTGAGCCCCAATGAATGGTGGAATCATGTCTGTCTTTACAGTAAATATGAACAAATACCTCGTATGTTTGCCTCTTCCATTCAGACCCCCCACCATCTGTCTAAATGGAAGATGCTCAATGACTATGTTCACACCGCTAAATGCTCTCATCTGACTGTTTAAATTTGTATAAATCTCTGTCACATGATTATTCTGTATCGCAGATGCTATTTATGTTCGTTTTGATGTACAATCACTGTTGTTTGGAAGCGCTCACATGCTGATACTGTCGACTTAGAGAAGAAGCAGGGGGGTGGGGGGTAATAGGGTTTGTTTTTCCTTATTGTATACTTGTTTTGTCTCCTTTGGTGTGTTGTTTTTTTTTTTTCTTTGTTTGTTGCAAAATGAAAATAAAAGTTTAAAAAAAAAAAAAAAGAACAAAATCTCCTCTTCTTCAGGAAGTACAAATATAATGCAATGACCTCAGCTACTCTGTCCAAGGCACTCCAAACTTCTCCTAGAACCACATGTTCTGCTGACCCCATCCCAACACAATGGTTCACTGAGCCATCACTGGCACTACTTCCTTTCATGCTCACCATCTTCAACTCTAGCCTCAATTCTGGGACATTTCCCTCCTTATGGAAGCATGCTATCCTCCGTCCGATCCTCAAGAATCCCTCCCTACCGCTCAATGTCCTTGCAAACTGGCATCCTGTTTCTAATCTCTGTTTCTTATCCAAAATATTAGAGAAACTGTTTTTTGCACAACTTTCTTCCCACCTTGAGTCTACCTGCGCCTTCTCACCTTGATTCTTCTGCACCCCAGTCAGTCTGGTTTTCGTACAGGCCACAGTACTGAAACCGTTCTTCTCTCACTACTTAATGAAGTCCACATTGCACATGACAGGGGGGAATATCTCAATTGCAGTTTCTTTAGACCTCTCGTCAGCTTTTGGCCTAATGGATCACTCTATCCTGCTCTCTCGACTTCAAGACTTTGGACTCCGGGATTCTGTTCTTTTGTGGTTTCAGTCCTTCCTATCCCGTCGCTCCTTTGTTCTGACCTGTGGAACAGCCACCTCCCCGACTGTTCCTCTCACAAGCAGTGTCCCCAAGGATCGGTGTTGGCCACCCTCCTCTTTAATATCTTCCTGGCCCCTCTTGCCCTCATAATCCAACAGTCTGGTATCTCATCTGTATTTACATCTGTACAATTTGCATTGTACAGATGTAAATAGTTACCCCTGTTTCTTTCCAAGTTCCTATTCCTGTTAATTGTAAACACAAATCAAGTCATTTGAAATGTGTATGTAAAATGTTCCATGTAAACTGCACTGTTGGAAAATAGCGCGGTATATAAGAAAATGTAAATAAATAAATAAAATAAATAAATCTCTGCCTATTTCTATGCCAATGATATTATCCTTCTACATCAAACCAGCTCTCCCCTGATTTATCTCTCCTGAACTCCTGCCTATCAGATGTCTCCTCTTGGCTTACCACGAATCGTTTGCACCTCAAACCCTCCAAGAGTGCCGCAATTTGGCCAATTTTTAATCTCCAATATCCTGCTATGGCTCCCCTCCTGGCCCATTCCCCCATCCCACTAGTGCAATTGCTACGGTATCTCGGAGTCATTCCTGACTCCTCCTTATCATTTCACAATCACTTGGCCTCTTTAGCTCAACGTTCCTTTAAATACATCCTTTTCTCGACAACTATTCCCTCACAACCCTTCTTTTGTCACTGGTAATATCCAGACTTGATTATTGCAACTCCACACTTGCTGGCCTCCCTCATCTCCTGCTTTGCCATTTCCAACTCCTGCAAAACACAGCCATGCGATTATTTACCTCCTCCTCCTGCCATGACCATATCACACCCCTTCTCATCAGCCTCCACTGGTTACCCCTTAAGTACCGCATCGACTATAACATTCTTACTGTGGTTCACCGTGCTCTTCACACGGACATACCCCAATATCTGGCTGACCTCCTTCAGTTCCGCACTCCTCCCGTCTCCTTAGGTCACTCCATGTCCATCACCTGGCACTTCCCTTAGTATCTCGGGCACGCTTAGAACAAACACGGCATTCTGCCTTCTTTTTTCTTGGCCCTGCACTATGGAACTCTCTGTCATTCTCCAGATTCAAATCCATGCTAAAGAGCCACCTATTCCAACTTGCCTTTGACCTCCCCCCCCCCTCCAGCTCTAGCTGACTGCCCTGTATCCTGCTTTGCCTACGTTCCTCTGCTTCTCTCCTCATTCTGTCCTGTCTGATTATGGTGTTCTTTTCTACTTTCTATACAGCCATTTTCGGAAATTGTAAACCGCTCTGATACCTTAAAGTCTAGGGCAGTATATCAAGTGTTAAGAAAGATAAAGAATATGTAGTGTGCTAACTCCTTATATTACCTAGTAAACAACCTCAGGCATGACCTGTACATACCACTCAACTAAATGTCAGGAAGAAATAATTGTCTTACGTCTGGCACAAAGACAGGCTTGTGGATGGCTGCAGGATAGAGAGCATTGTCTGCTTCAAAGCAAGACCAGTCAATTTATTTTCTTGAAGATCTCTACCTGGGTACTTATGCACAAAGTGAAAGGGTGGAGCTTCAAACAAAGCCACATAGCTCCTTGAAATGCAGTCATGAATCCTAAGATAGTCCCAGAAAAAAAAAAGATATTTTCATTCTTTTTAGCACTGCACACAAATATTTTTCATCATTTATTATGTCAAATAGGTGCCAAATGCATCAGTACAAGAATAGGAAAATAAGAAAGGTTTGGATTTACAGAAGTATGTAGCTGCTTAGACATAGTTCAGAAGGTTCAAAACCTAAACTGACCAATCCGATTTGTTGATTTAAGCCTTACTCACACTTAAAACTATTTCACTAGTCAGCCATTTCTTAGTGAATAGCAGCAGAGATGAGTAATGCTTTACAGTACATCAAATTTAGATTTTTGAGAGCTTAACATCCACAAATATGCAATACAGTACTACTAAACTCCTCTGTGAAGTATTACTACAATACCTCAGCATACATAATGGACAGATTAGCAATTGACTCAACAGCCTTGATTACATAACTATCATACTGCTTTACTGTGAAGTCACATTTTAGAAAGGCCATGTAGGTGAAATATGGGACATCCAAGTCAAAACATCTGAAATTCTGTGGCAGGGGCTGCAGAGAAGGTGAGCACATGTAAGTAGCCTTGTAAAATCAACCTTTCCCCACCTTGAAAGATACACGTCTGCCACAAAAGCAAAAATGGGTACATGCAGAGTAAAGGTTCAGGCATATGCAGACTTTCACATGATTTTAGAAACTTGCATGTGTTGGATGTGGATGTCCACTGTTCTGGAAACAGACATGCCCATGTATCCTTTCCCCCATACATGTTCCGGCCTGCCATATGTTATTTATATTATTCTATGTCCATGTAAGAAGATCTACGTTGGAAGTACTAAACGAGCAATGAAAATCCATCTTCAGGAACACAGACCTCTATTAAATACTCAAAATCGTAATGCCCCTCTTGTGGACCATTGTTGGATTTACCATCACACATTTCTTGACTTAAGATGGAGTATCATTGATCATATTCTTGTGCTTTGGCAGGGTGGATACCGTGATATGAAGTTGAACTATTATGAACAATTTTGGATTTACACTTTAAATTCTACTATACCTAATGCTTTGAATATAGAATTAGAGTGGCGCTCTTTGAAATAAAGGTTTGCCCTATTAAATACTGTCAACAATGCAACAAGACGCTCAATTCTATCAACTTAGAACCAAATCTCTTTTTATATATTGTACAATCTCTTATGGTTACTCAAAAATATTTCTTACCATCGCTAAAAGGTCTCAGACTTTTTTAGCACTTATTTTCAGACTTATAATTCACAGGTCTGCAAAAAAATGTTTTTCGAGAGCTGTTTTGGTTATTCCATATAATCTTTATGTTTTTTGGTGCGCTGAATCCGAAAATGACCTCCATTTTGTCATAGGACATCACGTTTCTTGACAATTTAGGTAACTATGTTAAATAAGGCAATACCTCAAAATAAATGGAAATAGACTTATAAAATTAAAGTTTTATTACAATATTTTCATGAAAATCCTTTTTTGAACTGAAATGAGCTCACCTACACACACTAAACTCGATTCTTCTTCCTTGTGAGGCTCCTCTTGGTGCATTTACGCTTGTGAGTAGCATCTGGAATGTCTCTCTGAAGCATCCAACAGTAGTCTTCCATCATTGTAATGCTCCATTTTCCCTGGTATCTCCTTTCCATCTCTTTAATGTCTTGGTGGAATCGTTCACCTTGTTCCTCACTCACAGCTCCCAAATTTTCAGGAAAGTAGTCAAGGTGGGACTGGAGGAAATGCACTTTCAAACTCATCAGGCAACCTAAAGCTTGAAATGCTTTCAGCATTCGTCCGATGATCTTTTTGCAGTGAGGATCTTTGTTATTGCCTAAATATTTCTGTACGACTTCTTTAAATGCAATCCACCCTTCTTTTTGAGGATCCATCATGGTATTGACAAACTCTTGATCAACTATAAGCCTTCTAATGTCTGGTCCGACGAACACACCTTCCTTCAATTTTGCCTCTGACAGGCCTGGAAACTTGGTGACCAAGTATTTGAAGCATTCTCCATCTCTTGGAAGTGATTTTACGAACTGCTTCATCAATCCCAATTTTATGTGGAGAGGTGGTAGAAGAACTTTATGGGAAGGTACCAAAGTTTCTCGGAGGACATTTTTTTTCACCAACTGTTAGCACCCTCGGCCGCCAACTCTTCTTGGTCCAGTGATTTTGTCGGCCTCGACTGTCCCATAGACACAGAAAACAAGGATATTTGGTATACCCAGCTTATTGCCCGAGCAGCATGCACAAGACCTTCAAGTCCCCACACACTTGCCAACCATGGTCTTCATATTTAAGTTTACGAAGAACCAATTCCAAGTTCTCGTAGGTTTCCTTCAAGTGTACGGAATGACCTACTGGTATGGAGGCGTAAAAACCGTTGTGGAGTAAAACTGCTTTGAGACTTCTTTTTGAAGAATCTATAAAAAGATGCCATTGCTGTGAATCATATTGGATTTTAATTGACCCATCAGACCTTCGACATCAATGCAATAAACCAACTTGTCTTCCTGGGCGAAGTAAGGAACGAACTCCTTTTCACGATGTCTGAACCATGAAGATGACACTCCTGGCAACAATAAATTCCTGCTTTTCAGCCTTGATCCGAGTAACTCAGCGGCATCTTTGGGAAGATTCAAGTCTCTTACCAAATCATTTATCTCCTCCTGAGAAAACAATTTTGGTCTTGTATCATCTTCAAAGTCAGAACTTGATTCGTCATCTGGTTCAGGTATGACTTCACCTTCACTGGATCTAGGTATCTCTTCCAAGGTAGCAGGGGGCTTGGGTACTGGTATATCTGTGCCATGAGGGATGGGAAGAATTACCAAGTGAAGATTGGGGTATGAAATGGAATGCTTCCATTTGGAATTAAACCCTTTCACATCGCATGAACAAAAGTAACAGTCGTCACTATGGTTCTTTTGCTCTCGCCATACCATAGGAATCCCATAACGGAAAGATTTTTCTTACCCTTGAACCAGTTTCAGAGGTCCTCAACACACCGTCTGCACAATTTATGAGACGCCCAGACTTTATCTTGATCTCCAATTTTTAGTCCAAAGTATGCAAAGTATACTTTTTTCACAAAGTCTGTAATATTCTGCTGTTGCTTCAACACTGTATATTCACCACAGATGAAACAGAAACTGTCTGGCGAATTAATACACTTTCACGGAGCCATAACATAACAGTTGAAGAATGACGAGCTAACACGAATTGCGATGAAAAAAGTGTGAACAGCCTAGAACCAAGAACCTGATGATGATTCGTGCACAAGTGTGGCATGCAGGAGAGAGCAGCTCTGTGTCTGTACACGAGACGTCACAGTGCTGGCCACGCCCCCCTGCACTGACCGGAGCTGCTGCTATCTGCCCTGTGTCTCCCTCCCACTGGATTCTTCAGGAAAGATTAACCCCTTCTACCATTAGAAGCACGGACTTAAAACTTGCTTAGCTTATGTATATATTGCTGACCATCAGATTTACAGTGCTATTTTTTTTTACATAACTCGGACAACCCCTTTAAGGTTTTTTTGGCATTTTTTTTTTCCATTTAAACGTTTTTATTAAATTTTTTGTCACACTTAAACAAAACAATTCAACACAAACACTCCAAGGAAGTCAGCCCCCATTTCCATCCTGCTATACAATAACAATAGCAAATACCCAACCCCTAGTCCCCTTCAACCCCCCCGACCCCCCCCCCCAAATTCCACCCCTTCCCCTCACCCCGCACCGCCCCCCCTCCCCCCATCCCTCCCCCCTCCGGATACATGCCTCGCCACAGCTTCCCCCACCTAACTTCAAAGAGCCCCCCCTTCTCCCTTCTGGCTGCTGTTAACCGCTCCATGGAGAGTATATGATGTATACGCCCTTCAAACTCTCCAATCCCTGGCGCTTCCTTGCGCTTCCAGGCTGCCGCTACTGCACAGCGCGCCGCGCATAAACATGCTATTACCCCCCACCCCCTCCTTTTCCCCTGTAGCCCCCCCCAGGACAGCAGGAACAGGCTCGGGGATAACTCAAGATCCTCCCCCAAGGTAACCCGTATCCAATCCCGTATCTGATTCCAGAAAATCTGGATTTTTGCACAATCCCACCAAATATGCCAAAAAGTCCCCACTCCCCCACACTCACGCCAACAGGCAGAGGACGTGCCAGCATACATCTTGTGCAACCGGTCTGGTGTGTAGTACCACCGCATCATTATTTTATAACTGTTTTCCCTGATGCTAGTCGACATTGGAGTCTTTTTAAGCTGATCCCAAATCTCCTTCCAGGCAGCCTCCCCCAGGGATACCCCCAGGTCCCTCTCCCATTCTAGCATATATTTAAATTTAGTACCCCCCTGCCTACAAATCCCCTTATACAGAGCTGAGATCATCCCCCGAGTAGTC
This sequence comes from Ichthyophis bannanicus, assembly GCA_033557465.1. Classification (NCBI taxonomy): domain Eukaryota; kingdom Metazoa; phylum Chordata; class Amphibia; order Gymnophiona; family Ichthyophiidae; genus Ichthyophis; species Ichthyophis bannanicus. The sequence goes on from CM066035.1 coordinate 640,658,993, forward strand.
CCCATCCCTACCCACACCGCTTCGACGTTGGTCAGGTCCACTACTAAATCACCTTTACCCTTCCTTCCCCGGAGGTAAGACTGAGCCTGAGCTAAAGGGAAGCGGTCCACCTCCCGGAGCCCATAACTCTCCCGCAATTCACCAAACGACAATAGTTCATCACCGTCCATCAGCTGGAAAAAGCACTCAAGCCCCTTTCGGGTCCAACCATCAAATGCCCCTCCCTCCCACCCGGGGCGAAACTCCTTATCCCCCCTCCACGGAGTCGCAAGAGAGAACCCCTTCCCCCCTCCTATGAAGCCCTTTGCCCGGACCTCATCCCATACCAATCCCACCTGCTGCATGGATGGGGAGCCCACCCCTAAATCCCGCCGATCCTTCCCCCTTGCCCAGAGCCATGCCGACAGCCTCCCACCCTTCACATATTCCCGCGCTACTAGCACCCCCTGTTTCACCTCCCCCCGACCCCTCCAGTCCATGGCCAGCCGCAACTGCGCCGCTTGATAATAGACCCGTAGGTTGGGCACCCCGATCCCCCCTTCCCGTTTGTTAGCATAGAGAACCTCCCGCGCTATCCTCGGGGGTTTCCTTTTCCAGATATATTGAAACACCTTCCGCTGCAGGGCCCGAAATACCTTGTCGGGAACCTTCACAGGGAGCACCTGAAACAGATATAGAATACGGGACAGAAGATTCATCTTCACCCCGGCGACCCAACCAAACCAAGATACTTCCGCTTGCATCCAGCAGTCTAAGTCCCTGTGCAGCTCCCCAAGTACTTTGGGATAATTGACCCGATATAACTCCTCGTATCTTCCGGGAATTTGAACTCCTAAATATCCCAGAGACCGCGAGACCCAACGAAAGGGGTAAGCCTTCTTTAAACCCTGTACCACACCGCAAGGGGCCGTAAGATTTAAAACCTCCGTCTTACCCGGGTTCATCTTGAATCCTGCCACTCCCCCAAACCTCTCCACTTCTGCCATAATACTTCTCAGGCTCTCCACTGGCTTGCTGATGAACAAAAGAATATCATCCGCGTATAGCGAGATCTTATGTTCCACTCCACCCGCCACTATCCCACTAATCAAAGTATTATCCCGAATCCGTTGCGCCAGGGGTTCAACCACCAGAGCGAATAACAAAGGGGAAAGGGGACATCCCTGCCGAGTCCCGCGTTCCAAGGCAAAGTCCTCCGTATAACTCCCATTAACCTTGACCCGCGCTCGGGGCCCCCTATATAGCCCCTCCACCCAGCCGAGAAAGTTTGGCCCGCACCCTATCTTCCTTAGCACCTGCCAGACAAGGTTTTTTTGGCATTTTATATCTTAAATGCACTTATGTGAATTAATTAATAGTAATTTGAATTAATTAATAGTAATTTGAAAAAATTAATAGTAATTTGAAAAAAATTGATAAATTTGAAGACAATTTTGCATGTTGTGGCAAATCATGACGTCTAGGAGTTTTTTCAATATTTTATTTGTTTTCAGCACGCCAAAATACATGGAAATTAGATGAAAATAATCAAACAGCTTTTTAGTCGCAGACCTGTGTAATGTTTAGCTAGTGCTTGGACTTTTTCGTCACACTCCCATTTTGCTTTCTGATCCCAACTGCTCGTGAAAAAACGCCGCGAATGAGAAGTTCTGAATGAAGTTTCAGTATATTGTAGTTGCTGGATTAAAGGAGACAAGAGACGTGTGCAGCATCGTGTGTTTTCCCGAGTTTGAAGGGCAATGAATAGAGATCCCCTGAGGAAACAACTAATGTGAAACATGGCAGAGGCACCTGAGGAAGGCGTTGGGATCAGAAAGCAAAATGGGAGTGTGACGAAGAAGTCCAAGCACAAGCTAAACACTCATTGTTTGTTGAGTATTGAAGAACTGAGATTGTTATGTTCTTTTAATAAGAGCACTTACATTGGAATGAAGAGAAATGTGACACATCACACGTACCATACGCTTTCATCATTATTACCCTGCAGTTTCGCTAAAGGTCATTGATGCTATTAGGCACTAGTACTGGACGTATTATAAGTCTGAAAATAAGTGCTAAAAAAGTCTGAGACCTTTTAGCGATGGTAAGAAATATATTTGAGTAACCATAAGAGATTGTACAATATATAAAGAGATTTGGTTCTAAGTTGTGTGGTGATGAAAGCCCTTTGGAAAACATGGAACTGGATGAAAATCCTGAATTCCCCATGGAAGTGAGTGGCAATGCACATGTGCAGGGGAATTACAGCCCAGGTCAGAAGCAAAGTCAGCTTCCTGCAAGAGTCAGACCACGCCCTAGCTCAGGGGTGGAGACAGGATTCCCTGCTGATTGGTCACATGGGGGCAGAGAGCAGGGAAGGCCCAGCAGGCAGCAGTGGTTAAAAACAGGTGCAAAGCAAAGGAAGACAGAACTACCAAGGGGCAGCTGCAGAGAAGCCTCCAGAGTCAGCTGGAGAGAACCGCCCAGAGAAGCACCCAGGGGAGCGTGGAGAGAACCACGCAGAGAAGCACAAGGAGAAGCACACGGCAGAGAAGCACACGGAGAGGCAGAGGCAGTGGCAGTCTCAGGCTGGAGCCCGGACACAGATACAGACCGGGAGGAGGAAGAGACTGAGCCAGCAACTGAAGGCCGAGGCACGAGTGAATGGAGGAGAGCTGGACGTAAGGCAAGGAACAGCTGTGAGAGCTGGAAAGGTGGGAGAGAAAGGAAAGAGGCTGAAGCTGTGCTAGGCTGGAAGAGAAGGCCAGAGAAAATCTCTCCAGAAAGCAGCTACTTCAGAGGGACTGGAATAGGAGAGAAGGAGCCTGCATTTCAAAGCCTGGAGAAACCCAGGAGGAAAGAAAGCAGTGCTTATGTGAAGAAACAGCTTCAAGGTAAAGCCAACACTTTCATTTCTGATAATATAGCAGAAAGACAATGTGCTAGTTTTAAAGGGCAGGAAGTTGAGCCCTCACCTCCCACGATTAAGAAGTGGATAGAAAGCTTATCAGATGTTAAAGGCCGTAGCTCTGATAACAGTGAAGCCTTTGAGACCTCAAAGCTAGAGGCATTAAGGAAGCTATTCTCTGAAGGGAAGTTTCACTCCCCTAAGTTAAAAGTGCCAACAAGGGCTGAGTTGCTGTGGAGCCAATTTCTGGAGTTCCTAAAAGAAAGGAAGTTTGAGGAAGCTCCTAATTGTGAGAGAGACTCTATTTACCCTAATTATAGTGAGGGAATGCAAATAGATGCATGTGTGCCTAGCTCTGAACATTTACCTATGCCCATGGACTGTTCTTTGGCACAAAGAAAGAATTCTACAGTTGTGAACAAGAACAGAGAGTCTGGAAACCCTATAGGAAAATAGGGGCAGTTCTTACCTTTATTGAAAAAGTTAATTCTGTGTTTATTGTATCACTGGCTGGAGTAAAGAAGCAGTGAGGAACTGTGTGTTTGAAAAGGAAACCCAGCTGTGACAAAGTTTGTTGGAATTCTGCTAATTGACCACACGGGGCAGTTCCCGGTGAATGTGTAGGAAAGCAGAACAGCTGAGAAGTGAAAAGGTTTTTGTTTGTTATTCTCTCCTGGTTTAAATCCTGATTTCATCTTTTTCGTTGGAGATGTATCCTACTGCCTTAGTTGTGTATGAGCCCTAGCGTATTTTGGAAATCCCCACAAATAAATTTTCTTGCATGCCTTACCACCGACTCAACTACATTATTTCCCTCGAGGAGTAAAGAGTACTACAAGACCCAGAATCCTCTGGTGTCTTTAAAAGAACTTTATTCCAAAAGGACATACAAGGCCGTCCTCCAGGCTGTAAGCCCCTGGGCCCAGCTGGAGGTGTCGCAGTTGATAGACTTGAGCGTCTTGTTGCATTGTTGCTTTATAATCGCTCAGAGAGAGACCATAACTAATTGTTTTATCACAACTATTAAATACTGTGGCAGATATAGGTATAAGAAAAATTAAATCACAACCATTTTTTTTGAGAGCCATGAATTGCCAGGCTCCTTCTCTAGCCCTATTCAGATCCAAGCTAAAACACCTACCTCTTCGAGTCTGTTTATGGATCCTGATGCCCCTCACTCACATGAATCTTACCACACTATTGTCCTCCGTAGTATTGTAATGTTTTTTTTCTTGATTAGGTTATAAGCTCTGATGAACAGGGACAGTGCTGCATACGGCTTGTAGCGCTATACAAATGATAAGAAGTAGTGGTAATAGTAGTAGTAGTTTGATAAATGGAGACACATAGCACTTTGCCACGTATTTGAAGTTGACAGCGTTTCCAGCTAAGTCAAAATTATATATTTTCCTGAAGCAGAACATGTGAATTGATGAGATTATTTGAATTGCGACGTGTTGGGAGTTATGTTTTTGAGCTGGAGCAAAATGTATATTTGATTATATTTAATTACTTCTATTCATGGCAATTTTATAAATAAACTAAAATGGACCTTCTCACTGAAGGTGCGAGACACAGAGCTCCTCAGCAAGCCCACGATTCGGTACCTAGGGGTAACGCTGGATCAACAGCTCAATATGAAGGCCCAAATAAGCAACATGGTCAAGGCGATCTATAACAAAATTCGGACGCTTGGCCACCTGCGGCAACTGCTTGAGCCAGAAGACTTTCGGACAGTCTACCAAGCACTAGTGATCCCACATTTTGACTATGCGAACGCCATACTACATGGTCTCCCGAAAAACACGCTGAACCCTTTGCAACTTGCAATGAATGCGGCCGCCAGAATCCTGCACGGAGCCTCCAGGAGGGAACATATAACCCCAATTATTAAGCAACTGCATTGGCTCCCGGTCCACTGCAGGATCTCCTTTAAGATCCTAATGATGACCTACAAAGCCATCAACAAGTGCTCCTCCACCTCCCTCACAGATCTCATACAGACCACCCCCCTCAACAGACTAAGGAGATCAGCCGCCGTCAATACCCTGAAACTCCTCAGCGTGATCACAAAATGCTCACAGGCAACTAGAAACAGAGCTTTCACCCTATATGCACCCACATGCTGGAACGCCCTGCCACCTGCTATCTGGGCTATCAGTGACCTCGCCCAGTTTAGGAAGGCATTGAAGCACTATCTGTTCCTCCAGCACTACACCGAACATAAGAACATAATAACATAAGATATGCCATACTGGGTCAGACCAAGGTCCATCAAGCCAAGTATTCTGTTTCCAACTGGCCAATCTAGGTCATATGTACCTAGCAGTTTCCCCAATAGACACAAGTTCCACAATGCTTGAACTGGGTCAAGCATTAATATCTTCGATCACTTCTTAATAATGGTTTATGGACCTTTCCTCCAGGAACTTGTCCAAACCTTTTTTAAACCCAGCTACACTAACAGCCTTTACTACATCCTCCGGTAACAAATTCCAGAGTTTGATTACACGTTGAGTGAAAAAATATTTTCTTTTATTAGTGTTAAATAGTTTACCCTGTAGCTTCATTGCATGTCCCCTAGTCTTTCTATATTCTGATAACATAAACAATCGATCTACGTTTACCCGTTCCACTCCGTTCATTAATTTATAGACTTCTATCATATCTCCCCTCAGCCGTCTCTTTTCCAGGTTAAAGAGCCCTAACCTTTTTAGCCTTTCTTCATAGGAGTATCCTTCCATCCCCTTTACCATTTTGGTGGCTCTTCTCTGAACCTTTTCTAAAATCGCTATATCCTTTTTAAGATACGGCGACCAGAATTGCACACAATATTCAAGGTACGGTCTCACCATGGAACAATATAGAGGCATTATAATATCTTTTGTTTTATTTTCCATTCCTTTCTTTATCATACCTAGCATTCTATTTGCTCTCTTGGCCGCCGCTGCACACTGGGCAGAGGGTTTTAACATGGTATCCACAATGACGCCTAAATCTTTTTCCTGGGTGGTGGTTCCTAATGTGGAACCTTGCATCGTGTAACCATAGTTTGGGTTGTTCTTCCCTAGGTGCATAACCTTGCACTTGTCCACATTAAATTTCATCTGCCATTTTGATGCCCAGTCTTCCAATTTATCAAGATCCTCTTGCAATTTTTCACAATCCTCTTGGGTTTTAACAACTTTAAATAGTTTTGTGTCATCTGCAAATTTGATAACCTCACTCGTTATTCCACTTTCCAGGTCATTTATGATTATGTCGAAAAGCAGCGGACCCAGCACAGATCCCTGGGGTACACCACTATTCACCTTTGAAAAGGTCTTTATTTCGTATTTTTGCTTCCGCAGCAAGCTTCTTCTCAAATTCTCTCTTTGCCTGCCTTATCAATACCGAAACAGATGACAACCCGCAGTCAGTCACACTCAGGACCCTGGTTGACGCCCCCAACGCAGCCACTCCACGAGTCTGCAGCCCAGCCCGCTAGACCCCGTTCCCCTCTACCCCGGGTAGACGTATAATCCCCTGCCCTGTCACCATGTATATAGCTGAGCCAACGTGTAAATAGTGCCGAGCTGTCATCATAACCTATGACAGCAAGTTATCTTGTACATAGTCACCCTGTTAACCTTGTATATAATCCTCTGTTTATTGTAAGTCCAATGTAGGCCTGCCTGCACTGCACAAATCTGTTACCTGTAAACCGCGCTGATTTTTAAAGAGTGCGGTATAGAAGAGACATTAAATAAATAAAATAAATAAAAAATTGTTACTAGCTGAAACTGGGTTGGGTTACATTTCAAAGTTCCAACAAAAATAGTTTAGATCTACATTAAGAATTATTGTTTGCAAATGGGGACCACAGCAGCATTGGAACCAGGAGAAATGCCGTTTTACTTACAGATAGGATTTTTTGAAGGAACCAAAAATATCAGGGGAGTAAGAGGGCATTTCCTTCACCCTACAGTCGCTGGTTTGCAGAAACCATTCATGCCTTGGAGCAGCTATAGCCACGGACATCTGAGAGCGAGTAGAGATGTGCGGAGTGGGTCTAAAATCAGGTGCATACGTGTACCTTGTGACGATGAGAGTGGTGTTGAACAGATGGAAACAGGAAAATAAGGAATATGCCTTTAAGACAAGAGACAGGCAAGGTTTCCACAGGGTTCAAGCTTCAGATAAACTAAAGAAACACATACTAGCTGAGGCTGAGCCACGCCCAAGCCCTAATGTAGGTGCAGGTTTAAGCTCTAATCACAGGCACATGTGCAGGGAGCAGGGAGTGGTGGCAGGAAAGCGGCTTTTTAAAGCCGTCCTCAGTGAGAGCAGAGGGAGGAGAAGGAGAAGGAGCAGCTGAGAGTCCAGTAGCTGTGAAGCCAGAAGGTTCAGGAGCAGTGAAGCCTGGTTCAAGGAAGCCAAGAGAAGGCAGACGTGGAAAGCTTTACTCCACGTGGGAAAAAGGTTTTAGCAGCCAAAGAAGCAGTTCTAAGGTGAAAGGTACGCCTGCTTCAGAGTCCAGCAGATGGATAGCTGGGGACGTTGCTAATGAGCTGAGCCAGACTGCAGAGCAGAGTGTGCAAAACCCGGTTCCAGGAACCCAAGCAGAGAGAAGGTGGGTGCAAGCAGTTATAGACAGAGATAACCAGAACCCAGCCTCGAGCAGAGAGATAGACCTGAATACAATTAAAGTATTAAAGAAACTGTTCCAAGACAGAAAAGCCTACTCTCAAGGTACAACCAGTTCTTATCCAGGAGAGCAGCTTTTAGAGGAACTCCAGAAGTTTCTACAAAACAGTAAGTTTGAACGTGTTGTTGAAAACCCAGGGGAAGATAAGCAATGTATGGTGCAAGAGGACATGCAGATTGATCCTTGTGAGGAAGATTCTGGGGGTAATGAAGCACCGATGGATTGTTCTCTATGTAGAAGGGAAGTTTAATTATTGCTAAGAAAAGGACTGAGACAGGAAGTCTTTGAAGAACAATATTGTACTTAGCTAGGAGAAAGCTAAGACCTTCTGTTAAACTAAAGAACAATCACTGAACCCTGAGTTTATTAATTGGATATAAATGGAATGAATTTACCTGGTTTGAATGACAAGAGGTAGCTGTGAATTAACAAGCTGAAGAATTAGCTGGGAACAGCTGTGATGTGAAAAGATGTTTTCAGTTCTGAGGTTTCCGATGCAATTTTTGTTCCTGTTATCTTTGGAGAATAATCCTATTTTGCCTTGTGTTTGAATTTGATGCGAAAGGGGAACCCAAAATAAATTTTCTTGTTTTGCCTGAACAAACCCGAGTGGTCATACTACTTTGTCTTTAAGTAAGAACTACAACTCCCAGAATTCCCTGGTGGAGAAAATCAGTGACTCTTTATTTAAGGACAAATAAGGCAGCACTTTTTGCCCTAAGTCTCTGGCCTAGGCAAGGGGGTACGACAACCTTTATCAGCATGCCCTCAACATGCCCCCATGTGATTTGGACATTATCACATCGTACACATGTATATTTGGGCCTTTTTAAAATGGATTGGGGGTCATCCATGTGAGTTCCATGTCTGAACAGGGCTTCTACAATGACCCCCCCCCCCCACACCAGTGTATCACCTCTGTAGATCTATGAAGCATATGCAGAGCTATACAGATACATAGGAAGCATTCCCTTCTCTCTGATCTAGTCAAGACACACACACAGGCAAGACAAATGAGAAACTTCAAGAAATGTATTTATTATAGAAAACCTAGTTAAAATCAACAAAAGATATAACCAGGGTATTGGAAATACAGTATATAAAAAATGCTAAATAAATAAAATATGATTTCAAATTAGTCTCAGGTGGCATTTAAATTAAATTTGAATATTGTCAGAACTAGAGCCTGATGCCAACAAGTGCAGAGGTTTTCCAGGTATACGGTGCAGCAAGGTGAAAATTGTGGACACAGGATAGAAAATAAAGCCACAGGTAAGAGCAGCTTGGGCAATAAACAGAGGTCACAAAGTGGGGCATGGGAGGATACAAGGGAGAAGTAGTGAGGCAATACAGTATGAATGCATTTCTGAGTAAGGGAAGCTTCAACTGTATGTAAGTAGTGACTTGAGAAGAGGGCTGATATGGTCATGATAACATAAGAGGAAGATAAGTTATGTTGCTGAATTTTAAATATAGATTCTTGTTGGGATAAATGGTTCTAGCCAAGAAGCAAGTTGCAGTAGTCTAATAGAACCATGATCAGAATGTGGATAAGGGTTTTGATAGAGAGTTCAGAAAGGAAAAGTTGGATTTTGATGATGCCATAGAAATAAAAGATGGCACGTTTTAGCAGCATATCGTGTGTATATGAGAAGGAAAGAGATGCCAAGGATGACCCCATGCCAGCAGATGGAAATGGCTGCTATGATAAGTGTTACCAACAGAGATAGAAGAAAGGGAAGGAGGAAGGTGGTAATGAATAGTGGGACTGGTAGAAAAGGTAAGAAGTTTCGTCTTGACTATTTTAAATTCAAGGTGGTGGTGGGACAGCTAGTCAACTACAGCAGACAAGCAGGCCAAGATGTGGGACTGTATTCTGGGTGATAATCTAGTGGAGAGAGGTAGATATGAAACTCATCAGCACAAAGATGGTACTGAAAGCCAGAGGTGGCGATTAAAGTACGAAAAGTACAAGAAGAGAAAGAAAAGTAAAGAACCCAGGATGAGACCTGAGACACACCAATTTATTATGAGATAGTAGAAAAGCAAAATTCACTAGAGAATACACCAAGAGAAGTAAGTGTCTGAAATCCAAGTAAGGACAGGGTGTCAGGAAAGCGATCAACTTTATCAAAAGTAGCAGATAGATCAAAGGGAATGATTGAGTAAGGGCTTCTGATTTTGAAGGAGATCACTGGAGAATTTGGAAATTTAGAGGAAGATTAGAGAGCATCACCAGATTTGTGAGGGGAATTAATTCAACCCACTTTGATGCTTCAATTGTCCGAGGGGCTTTCTAGTACATAAATGCTGGTAAGTAAATAAATAAATGCCAAAAAAAACAATAAGAAATAAAACCAAAAATTCTCAGAAGTCTGAACTAGACCTAAATAAGTTGGTTGTTTATTATAAAAGATTGTTATTGTTTGAAACGAGAAACCATAGAAACAACAATTCCAATCAAGAAGTCAAAAGAAGTTACCTTGCACTAATGAGAGCATAGCTCATCAAGCCCAGTATCCTTTTTCGAACAGTGACCAATCCAGGTCACAAGTACCTGGCAGAATCCCATGAGGTAGACAGATTCCATGCTGCTTATCCCAGGGATAAGTAGTGGATTTCCCCCATCCATTTTCATAATGATTTATGGGCTTTTCTTCCAGGAACTTGTCCAAACATTTTTTTAAAACTCAGCTACACTTCTACTACATTCTCCGGCAACTAATTTCAGAACGTAATTAAGCACTGAGTAAAAAAAATATATATGTTCACTGATTTGTCTTAAATATACTACTTTGTAGCTTCAATGCATGCCCCCTACTAGTCTTTGTACCTCTATCAGCCTCTAGCATTATCTCCCCTCAGTTGTCTCTCCAAGCTGAAGAGCCATAACCCCTCTAGCCTTTCCTCATTAGGGGTATCATCCCATCTCTTTTATCATTTTGGTCACCCTTCTCTATACCTTTACTAAATAACCACTATATCTTTTTTGAGATGCAGTGACCAGACTGGCCCACAGTACTCAAAGTTTGGTTGCGCCATGGAGCGATAAAGAGGCATTATGTTATTTTCTGTTTTACATTCTCCTGTCCTTAAAATCCCCTGTTAGCATTCTATTTGCTTTCTTGGCCACCACTACACACTGAGCAGAGGATTACAACATATTATCCACAAGGACACTTAAGGGCTTGTTTACAAAGCTGCGGTAGCGGTTCGTGATCGTTATCGGAGCCGCGACCCCATTGATTTCAATGGGGCCGCGGCTCCGATAACGACCGCGAACCGCTACTGCGGCTTTGTAAACAAGCCCCTTAGATCCTTTACCTGCATGAGGACTCCTAGGGGTAATTTTATAACATGCGCTTGCGTTTCCGTGTGTGGTTACATGCGTAATGTAGTTTGTAACCATTCTTTAGACACTCATGTTTAAACTCCACAGTAAGAAACTTCATAGAAAATAAAATGAAACGAACACAGTAGAGACAAGGCTGAAGCACAGGGGTAGGCAAGTCACACACCAACTCAGTTGGTGTACACAGTATGAGAATTTCTTCACTTTTAAAAATCTGATATCCTCTGAGGGCCCACAGAGACTGCAAGGCATCTAGCTCTGCTACAGTAGCCACTACTCTAAATAGTAAGTATGGTGTGTGCATTGCATTGTACATTAACAGTAAAATCTAGAAGCCTCTCTCTCATTGAATCATGTCAAAGCTTGCTAGAAGTAGGTATGATCACCACTAGTGCGGTCAACTCATCAGAGAGTTGGCTTTTGGAGCCCCTGCAGTCGATCAGCCAAAAGAGAGAACTTCTTTTCTTTTTAAAACCAGCAGCAGCTGTAGATGCAGGTTTCAGTGAAAACTTGAAATACGGGATGGGAGGGCAGGAGACCAGCCTACTGCATTAATAGGTACCCTGTTCCCTCCTGAGAAGGATATGGAACAGTTCTTGGAAGATACTAAGTTGGATGAATCATCATGTGAGGGACCTCCAGAATCATAGAAGACTAAAAGTTGAGCAGCTGAGGGAAGTTTTGATAAACTAATTGCTAGCATGTTAGGGTGGCGAGCAGCCACAGCAGTTAGGAACTGATACTGCCAGGCACAAGAGCAGAAGTGAAGAGTACAGGAGATGGTACTGACCTCTCATCTTCTGGTCCAGCCTCAGCAGCAGCTCCAGCGGCTGTCTCCAAGGATACAGAGAGGGTCCCTCGTAAAACCAATTTGAGGTGTGGAAGCATCTTACAGCACTTCAGTATCAGTGTTTGGCAGAATGCATTTACTGTCAGAAAGCCATCAAGCCATCTTTCCATCAGTGACACACTATCGTTTGCACAAAAAACACATTAGAGCACCAGCTGATAATAGGCTGGGGACTCAATCCTGCGCTTCAAGTAATAGGAACAGGAAAGCTACTTGTTACGATCTTATTGTCCCAGAAGTTGTACTTTGGGACTGGTCTATAGCAAGTCCTTTGATGGTTCCTTTGACTTGGGTCATACTTCTTTTAGCATGAATGCCCATCCCAAGTGATGTAAAAGGTGGCCTACTGCCAGGGCTGGTGCAAGGATTGGAGCACCCTTGGTGGGTCTCCATCCTGCTACAACCCCCCACTGCTCCTCTCTGGGGCCTACAGCAGCAACAATGGCTTGGAACCACGACGCAGCGCTCACTTAAACTCTCTGGCGCTGCATCACAGTTTATGTCTTATCTGCCATTTCCGCCCCCTTCAGACAGAGATTTCCAGTGTATGCAAACCAGAAGTCTGCATCGGAGGGGGGCGGAAGTGCTAGATAATATAAGGCAGGAACTGCGATACAGCACTGGAGCGTTTAGGTAAGCGCTGTTTCGTGGTTTCCAAGCCATTGCCGCCACTGCAGATCCTCGAGGGGTCGGCACCAGGTGCCCCCAGAGGGCCAATGTTCTAGGCTGGTAGTGCTCGACCTGGCTACTACTGGACTTTTTTCTGAATTATTCCACATGGAGTTGATTCAATTTTACCAGCACTCTCATTTCTGGATATTTTCGAACACTACAAGAAAATGTCATTGCCTCGCCACTTTGTACAGAATAGCTGTTTTCTAAAGAACTGTTGCTGTTCACTCTGTCCCTGAAGAGACTATATATTGAACAGCTTCTGGCAGCTTACATCTTTGTTCACAGAAGTTAGCATGAGCCTGGCCTATATGTACCTGAAGCCCGAGTAGTCCCAAGCATTACATGCACTACAAATGCAGAAAACCCTGCTGGCCTCCACAAGAGGATCTCGAAATGTAAGAAAGCAAAGGCAGCAAGGCTGAATGGCACATTCAAGTAGTTTGGATATTAAAGAGACAAGCAATAGTTATCAGGACAGGTAGAAATCACTGAGGAGTCCTGTCATCAAAGCACATTTGAAGAACTGAGTGGGAATAGGGTCAAAAGAACAAGTAGTTAGTTTGGAGGAGGGAAGAAGATGAACAGTTTCCTCCTCAGCAATTTCAGAAAAGGAAGAACGATTGGCAAGTGCTAAGGAAAGAAAAGAGGGATGTGCCTTAACAGCAATAGCCTTTGAGAAAGAGTAAGCGTGGTCATCCACATGAAAGCTAAAGTTCCCATTCAATCATTCAAGGGCAGGAGAGAGAAAAGATGGGTGTGGTTTTCTTTTTCTTCTTTCTACTTTCCTTATGCCACATACCTCCCACAAGTGGAAAGCAAAGTTGTTTCTATGCTTTCCTGTGATCTGTGGTCTCTGGATTCTGCTTCGAGGGATCCTGGAGCTGGCATCCATCAGTGTTCGTGAGACCTCTGTTTTTTTTTCCTTGGAAACTTTATGGGAAGTGTTATTCAAGCTTGAACAGTTTCTTTCTACACAACTCCAGGCTATCTCAGTACAGTTTGCTCAGTCTGGGCAGAGGATCGAGGCACATGAGCTTTTCCTGAACACTCTTCAGACGAAGGTTTCCTCTGTAGAAAATCGGTTGGACCAGTTCCAGGATACTGCTTCGGCTGCTATGAAGGATTCAGAGGTTATACATCGGAAAATGGAAGCTCTTGAAAACTCTTCTAGAAGAAGGAATTTAAGGATTCTGAACTTCCCTAGGATTCCTTCCATTTCGCCTCTGGAACTGTTCAAAAAATGTATAGTTTCAGTTTTAAAGATACCTCCGGAATCATTACCTCCAATATCTAAAGCTTTTTATTTGCCTACCACTAAAGATAAACTGATAGAGGGCCAGGATCAGTCTTCTGTTTTGTCTTGTGATAGTTTGGATTTAACTGCTTTTTTGGAGCAGTCTTACTGCTATGTTATTAGTCACCTTGTCTTTAAACATAGATCGGGATTGGCTTCTAAAACTATATTTTCGCTCCTCTAGTATATTGTTCATGGATTGCCATATCAGGATTTTCACCAACTTCTCTAGGGCTGCACAGAAAAGAAGGAAACTATTTTTGTTGCTTAAGCCTGGGGGTGCTTCAGTTGGGCGGGTTATTCTTTTTACATTTTCCCTGTAAATGTCTAGTCAAGTTGGCTGGGTCTAATTTACCTTTTTCTTGACTCGCAGCAGCTGCCCCCTTTTAACTCCTCTAGGGTGGCTGTGATACAGTCCGCTCCCATAGAGGCCTCTAAAATTGGCCCTGCAGTGGAGTAGGGCTCTTGCTCAGTATGAATAAAGGCCCCTTCTATATCCACCCATATTTCTTAGTAATGTATCCAGTTTGGATCTTTTTCTTTTGATTTGTGCTCTTCCACTCTCCTTTTGTTGAGGACTCGTGGGTGAAGGTTTTTATTTTTTTTTCCTTGGATTTATTTGTATGTATTTTTGTATTATCTTGACTTGTTGCCTTTTTCTGTGCAAGATATATTATTGTAATTATTTGAAAACTGCATAAATAAAAACATTTAAAAAAAAAGTTCCCATTCAAGCAAGAAGGAAAACCAGAAGTCAAAGTTCATGAAGGAGGAGGAGGAGAAGAGGGACTTCTGTTGATGATGAGGTGAAACAGGATGGTATGGGCCTCAGAATAAGCAAAAGGAGCAATAGTCATATTAATACTGCAGAGACTACTTGGATGCTGCTGCACTATCTTTTTTTTTTTTTGTTTGCTTTTAAGTGCTGTCAAGTCAATACCAATTCCTGGCAACCCAACAGCCCCTGGGATTTCTTGCCAAGGTATGACTGGAAGTAGATTGTCAAGCCTTTTTTCTTCCAAGGCAATAGAAGGTAAAGTCACTTACCCAAAGTCACAAGGAGTGCCAATGGGAATCAAACCCTGGTCTCTTCCACTCCAGCACCATTTAGTCCCCTACTTATTGCCAGAATTAGAGAGAAAAGGTTGGCTAGGTTCAAATCCCAGTGTGGGCCTTTGTGATCTAAGGCTAGTCACTTAATTCTCCATCTTCTCTACAGTCTCCGAATGTTTTAAGGTGAAAACAAGCACTTTCCTGATGCCTAGAACATGTACAAACGTGCCCAGAAGAAGTATAAACATGGACATGCCTGCAGACATGCTGACATTTCTGAGATCGAACGAGGATGTGTAAGTCCATTGCTCCTCCCCAGATATGCCTCTGCCACACCCCCTTACCTACTTGGACATCCCTGCACCTGAGACATCTGCAAACATCATTTGTAGAAGGGCTACGGAGACGTCTCCGTGATTTCAACATCCACATGCATGTCTTCAGACATCCAAATCACGACCAAACCTTTTAAAACAAGGGTCCCTATAGTGGTCAATATCAACCCCCAGGGGTCAATGAGGCATTTCTGCTGGTCGAAAATCACTCAAGGGTCTATTGAGGGTCGATCAACATTACACCATTGCATGGTTCATTAAAAACTGTTAACGCAGCATAATATCTTGTGTCAATCAGCTAGAGTCATATAATTTAGGATTCTGTTCTTTTTATATAAGAGTCCAGCTGTAACAACTGTACAAAAATGTATGAGTAATTTATGCATCTGGCAAGAGATTTGCTTACAGGACAAAATGAGTGACAATTCGCCATCCACCCTGCTGACAGCTGTGCCAATCAGGAACCATTGTGAGCATGACGTATTCACTGCCCATCCCATTGACAGTTGTGCCAATATGGAAGCATTGTGAGCGTGATGTATTCACTCCATATATATCAGTTTCATTTTGGATTTCATTAGTGTTGGTTACCGGTGCAATTTTTGTTCGCGTTTCTTTGTCTGAATTTGGGTTGGTAGGTAGACAGGCCTAATGTCCTAATGCAATAGTAATTTATCCGCTTTTGTTTATGTTTTAAAATTTTTAAACATTGATCTGTGCTTCTTGTAACTTATAAATACAGTCCATTTTCTTTCATTTTAGGTAGAACCCCAGAAACCATAATGGCAGCCGCAGATCGTAAAAAGAAATGCAGACAATATTCCTTAGATTATTTGAAACTTGGATTCATACCTTTGCTAACAAATGAAACGAGGCCTATGTGTCTCCTATGTGAAAAGACTTTTAGTAATGATGCGATGAAAACAGCAAAGATGAAAGATCACCTTGAAAGAATTGAGCCTGATAAGGGAAATAAAGATCTTGATTTTTTTAAAACATTGAAAGAAAAATACAAACAAACATCAACCAAATATAAAGTCATTTATGAAGGAGGGTTAAAGGCCTCATACAATATTTCTCTCAATATAGCAAAGAAAGGAAAACCGTACACTATTGCAGAGGAGATCATAATTCCAGCAATTTAAGAAGCAATTGAAACCGTTATGAAAAAGGACTCTAGTCCAGTTTTGATATGCTTGCTGTTACAAAGACGTATTGATGAGATTGCTAATGATGTGGAAAAAATCTTTGGTATCTAAGCTTATACATTGCAAGTTTTCCATCCAACTTGATGAATCAACTTTTGGTAGTTCAAACATTCTCATGGCCTATGTGAGGTACTATAGTCAAAAGGGATGATGATTTTTCAGAGCTTGGAGGAATATGTAAATAAGCACGATATACCACTCAGCAATATAACTGCAGTGGCCACAGATGGCGCACCTTGAGCGATTGGCCATTACCGAGGTTTTGCTATCTTTCTTAAGGAAAAGGTTCCTGATGTGCGTACAATTCACTATAGGGGTCATTCTGTTCCGTGAATAGCGGGGATGGACATCACATCAGGATGTCCATCCCTGCTATTTGTCCCCCTGCTGACTCCATCACTACCCTCCCTGTATGTATAGCAGGTTTGTACGGGGAGGCTTTGACTGAAATGATAAAGCAGTATAAAAATCCTGTCAAATGAATAAAATTAAAGCACATCCACTTAATTCATGATTGTTTGCCAAACTATGTGATGAAAATGATGAATTAGTGAAACAATTACTCTTGCTTACTGAAGTGAGGTGGCTCTCGAGTGGTGTTAGCTTGCAAAGACTTGTTGAGTTGTATGATTCAACAGTGGAGTTTCTTACAGATGTTGACTCCTTTCTATGTGATGAGTTGAAAAAGAATAACAAGCATCTTTGCTATTTGGCAGATCTATATTCAAAATTTAATGATGTACAGACCCATCTGCAAGGTAAAGAGATAACAATTGTTCAAACTCGAACAATCCTTTTAGACCCATTTAAATATTCATAGCTACAAAGATTTTCGGTACTTTTCGAACCTACAGCAACTGGAAGATGATGACCATGTTCTTTCTGATGATGACTTGGATATATCTATCACCTTGAAAAATTGAGTGAAGACTTTAAACTGCACTTTGAGGACTTGGAGAAAATGCACATACCTGACTGGATTGTTACGCCATTTTATTCAGAAATAGAAAATGTAAATATTGAATCTAATTTACAAGATGAACTCATTGAACTCTCAGTGGATCTCAAAGCTAAATCACTGTTCAAAATTACGAGCCTCAGTAACTTCTGGAGCAATGTAAATATTGTCAATAAGTATCCCAAACTTTGCGCAGTGGTGAACCCTTTTTTATTTGCATTCTCAAGTTGCTATATGGTTGAAGCTGGTTTTAGCCACGTAAATTTGATCCTAACAAAGCAGAGGAACAAACTGAGCATATAAGAATGTGATGAATTAAGACTAAAGCTCACCAATCTATAACCAAATATTAGTGCTCTTGTCACATATCATCAACCACATCCCTCCCATTAACGATGTCAGGCACATACTAATGAGGTTTAGTCAGTTTATTTAATTTATGATAATATGTTCTTATTTTATATATTTTTATAAGGTGACAAACATCCTTTAATGATGACTTATATGGAGTTTTATTCATTAAAAGAATGGAGGGGTCGATAAAAGGTCAAGGATTTCTTGAAGGGGTCTACAGTAAAATAGGTTTAGGGACCCCTGTTTTAAAATGACTTTCAATGTCTATAAAAGTGCTTGATGAGGAAAAGAGCCATCCCCTACAGCTGCTACAATTATATTGGCCTCTAAGGTCTTGGTCTTAAGTGGTGGAGGAGCTGACTAATATAATTACTCAGCAAATTGTTTCTCTGCCATCTTCCATCATTCTACGGTGACTTCAGCCTACACGTTGAAGATACTACCTCTATGGACTCTGCAGTTCTTATCCCATGGCTCATCTGAACCTAAAGTAAGCTATGTCCCCTCCCGTGTCAAAAGGCATCAACTGGACTTTATTCTCTCCCCGTGTGATGACATAAACACCATAGCTAGGGACTGCTCCAATGTCAGGCAACTGGAAACTGAGACCTTTGCAGACAAGACTGAATCCATTACAGCTGACCATCAATGGGATGAATTCACACATATTTTGGTGCTCGAAACTACTAGAATAAGTAAAAAAATATGCAAAGGGTAGGGAAGAACAGGATAGCTGACCAAACTAGCTCTATAAGCAGGCTTCAATTGGGAGTGTGTGTTAGATAACACTGTTCTTAAATGAGATGCCCATTGAGGGCTGCTTCTCAGAAACAATTGGTTGTTTCTCTTCAGCACCTCTGCCTAAGAATAGGGGCCTAGGCTACTCAGATTGGAAAAAAAAAATCCATTCCATAGCAAAGACCCACTTGTTAACTAATATCACTGAGGCAGTGGTGGCTATAAGACTACAATAATACCTGGAAGATTACAACCTGCTTGATGCCTTTCAATCAGGGTTTAGACCCTGTCACAGCATTGAGACCATTTTGAACTTGATGATAAATGAATTAAGGACAATTATAGACAGGAGAGACACAGCTGTTCTGATGCAATTCAATCTGTCCTTGAATTTTGACTCAGTCAGTCAATCATGACCTTCTACTTAATAGACTGAGTTAGGCAGCGGAGGGAAGTGTTGCATTGATTCTCAGATTTTCTGGAAAAAAAAACCCACCCAAAGATCAGTCTGTGTTGGATGGCATGGTCTAATATCATAATCCTGGAGTTTTACTTGCAGTGTCCCCTAGGGCTCCTCACTCTCATCAATTCTGTTGAATGTCGTCCTCAGTGCCTTTGGAACTTCTTACTGGGATTAAATGTGATTGTTTATAGCTATGAAGATGACATCCTAATGGTTATTCTGGTATAGAGCACTGAACCTTACACAAATGCTCGCTTAAACTGCTTCAATTAAATTTATCAATGGATGAGCACGCGGAAACTGAGAAAACTATTTACTATGGGTTAGTTCACGAGACAATACCGTGTTTCCCCAAAAATAAGACTGGGTCTTATATTAATTTTTGCTCCAAAAGATGCACTAGGGCTTATTTTCAGGGGATGCCTTATTTTATGGGGAGGGTTTTCATATACAGCGTGACAGCACAGAATGAGTGGCGCTGCAGCTCCCGCCTGCACAGATGATGGAAGTGGCCTGCAGCACAGCACCAGCAACCGATCAGCGTCGGGGAGTGGAGCAGGAGGAAAACTCCTCCCCGGTGACCCCCCCAGGTACTGAATCTGTTAGACATGATCGGCACTAGGTCTTATTTTCGGGGTAGGGCTTATATTATGGGAATCTCAGAAAAAACGTGCTAGGTCTTATTTTCGGGGAAACACGGTAATACACCCCCTTCTGGTCCTGTTTTCGCAGGCTCAAATCTGGACTTCAGTTCAGTGATAAACGTTGTGGGAGTCTTTACTGACTCCAAATTAACCATGGGACCT
Source organism: Ichthyophis bannanicus (assembly GCA_033557465.1). Classification (NCBI taxonomy): domain Eukaryota; kingdom Metazoa; phylum Chordata; class Amphibia; order Gymnophiona; family Ichthyophiidae; genus Ichthyophis; species Ichthyophis bannanicus. The sequence continues at coordinate 640,678,653 of CM066035.1, forward strand.
CAAATTTCATCAACTGTCAAGGCAGTCTTTGCGCTCCTAAGAATACTATGGCAAGTGAGAGACTACTTCAAAGTGAAACAGTTCAAAAATTTAGTCACAGTGATGCTAATACCTCAACCTCAACTATTGTAACTCAAATCTTCTAAATCTGCCAAAATGGCAGATTGTACATCTGCAAATATTTCAAAACACAACAATAAGACTAATCTTCAGAGGGTTCAGGTGGGATAGCACAACTGCTTACATGAAACAATTATACTGGCTGCCTATCCTGATGCACGTGCGATTCAAGGTACTTCTCTGTTTTTAAATGTCTACATGGTCTAGCTCCGGAATACATGGCAAAACTAATTCAACTTTGTAGACCTACATGGCGATTGAGATCATCAGAATCACCTAGACTAGCATCCCTTCCAGCAAATAAACTGCATCTATAGACCACGTTAAAGAGCTCTCCACAAGGTACAGCCCCGAGACAATGGAACACGCTGCCAACAAAACTATAAACCATGACCAGACATGTTCAATTCAGGCTTTAAAACCATGGCTATTCCAGAAATTCTATAAAGGCTAATGCTGGAAATGGTCATCCATTTATATCCAAAACTGCATCTGTCTTCACCATTTTGTAATCTACCTTGAACTTCTTATACTAGGGATATGTGAGGGGAATATAAGAAATGTTATTCAATTAAATACATTAGATTCCCAGCAGCAGTAAGCAGTAGTAAGTTTTAATCACTGCTGAGTTTTGCTTTAGCATGAAAAAAAGACACAGTCAGCCCAGGAGGATTTGCAGAAATATTTCTCTGGAACTGCATGATACAGGAACCTTTATAAACAGCAAATGATCTGTATGAATACCCAGTGGAGTCACATGATACTTAATTCACTTCAACGTGAAGTCAGCTCCAATCCATGCCTCAACTTTCCTAGATCATTTGTTTCAGCATTCAAAGCACTGAGCTGAAAGTAACATTAGGTACCTAACTAGCTTGGACAATGTGTTCTGATTCTAAATATGAATGATACCCCATGCTGCCTCGCTCTTTTTCTATATAAGATTAGGTTTCTGTATGCCATTCTCTAATTGATAATGTAATTACCATCAATACATGCATATTACTTCAGATGAAGCATTTTCAACAATTTAATCACAATGTTGATCTTTGTTTTAAATATAAATCAGACAATCATTGGTGTCTTTCATGTACTTTGTATTTATTCAAGAATATTTAACAGGAGACAAAAGGCGACTTATTCATTATTCATCCAGAACAAGGCAAGTATGGCAATTTGAAAAGCCTGACATTTGAGCTTTTTGCCAACACTAGCAAAATTATATCCTTCCCATTGTAAATCAATGAAGTAGAATCATCGTGCACAAAAGAATTAAATTGCCTTGTCACTTTAATAAGGCCACCTTATATACAACCTTCAGCCAATGCCATTGTGCAGAGGAAGGGGGCATCCTCTGCCTCAGCTGTCTTAGATCTCTGTAGGCTTTCCAATTAAATGAATGTCCTTTTTAGTCTTTTCACTCCACACTTTCTCTTCAATGAGAGCCAATGTCAGAATGTCACAAGCATAACTTGCTATCAGCGGCATGCACACATCAATGTAAATTAACTTTCCCAAACTATTGCTTTCTTTTGTCTGCTTTTAAAGTCATTTGTAAATTTTATTTTTAAAGGTAGGCTGCAGTGGTGTATTTTACATCTTTTCTTTCATTCCCCTGGCAATTTCCCTAGCTTTTCTTGCCCAGTTCATATTCTTCTCTGCGTTCCAAGACCTGCAGTGTTTGAAAAGCTGTGAAAAATCCCTGCTCCACCTCTATGGGCTTTCCAAGAAGCCCCAATCTGAAGCACAGAAAAGTAAGCTTCCACAGACGCTCAAAACTGGAGAATTGTACAAGTCCCCACAATATATAAGCCGCAAATTGCGCCAGCATATATCACAGGACCCCACAGTTACCCAGATATGAAGGATTAAGAAAAACAATCATTCCCTTAAAAGTAATTAAACACTTACAGTACAGGAGACTCTAAAGAAAAAAGGTTCCTCCAGTTTCAAGTACCCTAGCCCTCAGGAAAGAACATTTCCTCCAAGCTTGAGTCGAACAGGCCATATCTGGAAAAATTGAATTTTTGGTTCACAAAACAGAATCCTTTTTAAAGTAAAACGTCTTAACCATAATCTTCTCTCTTTCACTGACACTAGTATTTTCTAAGAAAGCAGTTAAATCTACACTAGAAATGGAAATGAACTTAAATTCACCCTCAGCATCATTTGCCAGACCAGTTTTCTAAGGAATATAGTAACAATTAGCAATAAAGAAAATGTCCTGGAATCACAGGGGTATGTTTACTAAACAGAGGTAGTGGCCTCCGTGTGATATCGGAGCCGCAGCCCCATTGAATTTTTCATTGAATTCAATGAAGCTGCAACTCCGATACCGCACGGAGGCCGCTACTGCTGTTTAGTAAACATACCCCCCAGTCTCCTTAAAGTACTTCTTTTTAAGGATTTCTGTACATAAATGCATAATTGGAAAATTAAGAAATCCAGGGCTGTCTTTTCTGCAGTTGCTTAAAACCTACAGGAGACAGGCCCCAAGATACCTTCAGTAGGCTGGAAATTTTTGGTGCTTAGATATGTGCTCCAGCTCCTGGACAATTTACAGGGTTCAGATGTAGTGAGACTGATTAACTCTAAATGAGATAGTGGGTACTGTGCCATGTGGTATAATGTATTGTGTTCAGAATAAAAACAGACAAAAAGGACTTCCGGTTGGCAATGAGCTGATCAGACAGGGGGAAGATCAGCTCCGGCCATCCCACCCCGATTATCGGCAACGTTTCATTACCTAAGTGACCAATTCAGAAAATCCTCACTGGCTACGGGCCGAGGAACTATCCGGCTAGCAACGAGGAAGGATCTATCGGCGAGAAGCAGGCGAATGGCAGCAAAACCGCAGCGCCGGGAGAAGCCGCGTGCCCCAGAGGCTAAGATGGCGGAGGGGGCACCTAAGAGCCCTAAATCACCTGGCGAACAGAATCTGGTGGCGGAGGTCAGCGCCGCGGTGGTGGAGGCGCTGGATGTTAAATTCCAAAATTTGACAGCGCAGATCTCCACAATCAGCCAACGGCTCACCGACTTTACGGGGCGTCTCGAGCAGGCGGAGACCCGCATCTCCGATGTGGAAGATACACAGCAATCCTGGTCGGCAAAGGTTGAGTCCCTGGAACGCCTGGTGAAGCAGCAAGGAGAAAAAATTGACGACCTCGAAAATCGAAGCCGTCGCAATAACCTCCGCTTTATTGGCATTGAGGAAAGTGTGAGTGACAATGCCCTGTCTGCTTACCTGTCGGCCTGGATAGAGAAGCTGCTCGACGGCAAGGGGGGAGGCCCCATTCGATTGGAACGCGTTCACCGCCTGGGCCCTAAACGAGACCAGGCCCGGCGACCTCGTGCGGTTATCGCACGCTTCCTGGACTTCCAGCAAAAGGAGGCAGTGCTACGGGCCGCTCGTGGTCGCAGAGCTGCGGCTGGAGACTCGACGCCCATCCTGGTCTTTCAGGACTATTCCGCCCTGGTGAGCCAACAGAGGCGCGTTTTCACTCCCATCTGTGCACAGCTTCTAAACCAGGGAGTCCGTTTCTCCTTGCTCTACCCGGCGAGACTGCGCGTCGAGCACCAGGGACAGATCCGGTTCCTGCGGTCTGCGGAGGAGGCCCAATCTTTCTTGGACACACTGGCTGAGGCGGCAGGCACAGCTTGCTGAAAAGGAGAGACCCGGATGGTGGTGGTCGTGCCCACACTGCCGGATGAACCTTTGGCTTGCGGGGGGCTAAGAGAGGGCCCCGGAACAGGACTGAAGGTGAGAGTATCCTGGCTGCACCCGGTGGGTAACCACTGATGGGAGCCTGTAGCAGTATGGGCAATGCGCAAGCTGACAGAATGTTAGCTGGCCTGGGACTGTGGACCATGGACACATTTCGATACATTCAGATGCCTGATTCTTTTTGTTTCTTTGTTGCCTTTTTTTTTTCACATAGTTCCATTTGTTACAATGCTTTAAATATAACTCTGTAGCCTGTATTGACTTTGCATTCCCTTTCCTATTGTATGGGGCTCACTGGCAGGCTCACGGAGTTCTGCCTAGGGGGGGGAAGGGGGGGGTACTTGATGTTCCTCTACCCCGAGTTAAGAGGGGGAGGTTGTTAGCGGAGTCACTGTTATTGGGGCCCTGTATTTTGGGTTCCCACCCTCTGCTCTGCTGGAGCGAGGTGGGTGGAACGAGGCTTGGGGCCAAGGGGGGGGGGAGTGTTTTGGTGGCTCAAGGGTGCCTTAAGGGGTTGAAGCTACGGGGAGGGAATGGCAGACATTAGGTACAATGGGATCTGGGGGGAGTGGGTGGCGGGGTGGGGCCGAATGCCATAGGAAGTTAGTCTGGTCCCATGGGAGGTCCAGGCGGGAGTGTGGTAGGCGGAGATGGGGGTGAAGGGCAGGAGGGGAGGAGGGGGATGCAGGGGGGGAGGGGGGGGCTGCAGGGGGGGAGGGGAAGGTTCTTCACCGGGGATTTGTCGTGCTGCACCCTCAACATGCTGGAGAGAGGGGGGTCCCAGGCTGGGAGGACCTCCCTAATATATGTGCGTTTAGCTTTTTGGCGGATCTCTGACACTGTCTCATGCCTTTAAAGATTATTACCTGGAATGTGTGCGGTCTGGGGAGTCCGATCAAGCGATATAAGGTGCTGCAGGCCCTTGCTCGCCAAAGATGCGACATCGCCCTCCTGCAGGAAACCCACCAGACAACCGAGGAACATGCTAAACTATGCCGTTCATGGGTGGGCCAAGTTTGGGGTTCTCCGGCACAGGGGCGGAAGGGAGGTGTGGCGGTTTTGTTCCACAAGAGAGTTCGTTTTTCGTTGGCCACCCTTGCAGCGGACGACATTGGCCGATATTTGCTTTTGCATGGTCACCTTGATGGAAAATTAATCACTATCGGTAACCTGTATGGGCCTAACACGTTTGACCCCACTTTTTTCTGTGATTTGGCTTCCCGGATTGAACAGCTTCCCGATTGTCCCCTGCTCATAGGGGGGGATTACAATGGCGTTCTGGATGTCGAGTTGGATACATCGACGACAGGGGAGAACCGGGACAGGATCCCCACGACCCGCATGTTGCAGAGATTTCGGAAACGGCTGGATTTGGTAGACCCCTGGCGCTTACTCCATCCCCTGGAGAGGGATTATACCCATCAATCCCGGGCACATGGTTCAAGTGCCCGTATTGACTACATACTGCTTTCGGGGGGAGCCATTGCCAGGGTGGGAGAGGCACAGATTGGCCCGGTGGAGATCTCCGATCATGCCTGGGTCTGGTTGGAACTACATTGGGGAAAAGCCTCATCCTCTGGGTGTCGGCTCTGGCGCTTCCCGCTCGATCTTTACCATGATGCTCAGTTCCACGGCTTCCTTCGCCAGCGATGGCATGAATTCTTGGACAACCATCGGTGTCATGAGGGGGACCCGGAACTGGTTTGGGAGACAGCGAAAGTGGTGCTACGTGGGGATATTATAGGCTTCGCGGCTCGCAAGCGCCAGACGATCGCTAACCGTATCGTACACTTGGAAAGACAGGTGGTGAGTCTGCGCCGGCGCTGTGCTCGGGCCCCACTTGCAACGAATAAAAAACGTTTGTGGGAAGCTCAGGTGGCGTTAAATGAGCTAATACACCAGCGGGCCAAGAAATCCCACCTTTATTATCGTTACCAACTGTATTGTCACGGAGACAAAACGGGGCGGCTGCTTGCCCGTTGTCTGCGGGGACAGCGTGGCTCCCGCCTGGTGGCAGCCCTGCGCGATGAAACGGGGAGACTCCGCAGAGGAAACGAGGAAATTGCACAACTTTTTCGGACCTTCTTTCAGTCTCTGTACGAAGCCGAGAGTATGCCTCCGGCTGACCTCCGTGACTATTTGAGGGGCCTCGACCTCCCCCAGCTGACACTACACCAGCGTGAGTCCCTGGAACAGCCGTTGACGGCTCAGGAGGTCCAGGCGGTAATCACCTCAGCCTGTTGTTGCAAGTCGCCTGGTCCGGACGGCCTGGGAGCTGAGTTTCACAAGATCCTAGGAGACACTGTGACCCCAACATTGCTGGCGGTCTATGACCGTCGTATTGAGCAGGGGGCTTTCCGCTGGGGGACCAACCATGCTCATATTGTACTAATTCCCAAGCCAGGCAAAGACCCCTTAGAGGCTGGCTCCTATAGGCCCATTTCGTTGCTTAATTTTGACTTGAAAGTTTTAGCTAAGATTTTGGCCACTCGGCTGGCAGAGGTATTGAGTCACCTTGTGCACGTCTCTCAGGTGGGCTTTGTTAAGAGCCGCTACGCAGTGCGGAATCTGCGGAAAATTCTGGCCTCTTTGGAATGGGTACATCATCACCAATTATCTTCTTTGCTGATTAGTTTCGACGCCGAAAAGGCCTTCGATCGGGTGAACTGGGAATATCTCTGGGCACTCCTGCCTCAATATGGACTTGGTCCCCACTTCTGCCGGATGGTGCGAAGTCTCTATGCCCAGCCGACGGCGGGGGTGGTATGTAATGGCGTTGCTTCGGAAGCTTTTGACTTAGGACGCGGAACTCGACAGGGGTGCCCTCTTTCCCCCCTTCTTTTCGTCCTCTCTCTCAACCCCTTGATTAGGACTATCGAGGCCTCCAGAGAGATTCTCGGCGCACGCATTGGGCCACGGGAGTTCAAGCTCTCTGCCTTCGCCGACGATCTCCTTGTTCATCTCCTGTCTCCGGAGCGGTCCTTGCGCTGTTTGCTGCTGGAACTTGAAAGATTTGGCAGAGTGGCGGGAATGCGCATTAATAAGGAGAAATCGGAGGCCCTTGATGTGTTGGGCACCCTTCGGGGCGCATGGGCCGGAGAGTTCCCGCTCAAATGGGCATCAGGCGAGTTCCTATATCTGGGGATTGTCTTGCCCACCCACCCCGCCAGGCTGTATAGCCGTAATCTTGACCGGATCCTGCGGAGATTGCAAACGCAGCTGCGGGCATGGGGGGCTCTCCCACTGTCCCTCTCCGGGAAGATAGCGGCGGTAAAGATGGTGGTCCTTCCCCGCCTCCTCTACTGGCTTCAGACCCTGCCAGTCTGGCTGCTCCGCAAAGATCTGCGCCGTATCGAGCTCTGCTTTCACTCCTTTTTTTGGAAGGGGCGGAGAGCACGTATTCCGTGGTCCCGGCTGCTGGGCGGGTGGCGTGCGGGGGGGATGGGTTTCCCGGATCTGCGAGCTTATGCCCTGGCCTGCCAAGCGCGACATTTGGCAGACTGGTTTGGCGACACTGCTTACTACACACCCCGGCAGTTAGAGGAATGTTTTGTCGCCCCGCTTACTTTATTAGGGGTCCTGCATGCAGCCAATTCAGCGCTTCCCCGTTATATACGGCAGAGTGTGTTGATAACCCCGGCGAAACGGACCTGGCAATATCTTAACGTCCGATGGGGGGACTCATGGCAGACCTCTAGTTGGTTGCCATTGCGAGGGAATCTGTCCTTTTCCTCGGGCTCGGAGTCAAAACTTTTTCAAGATTGGCATGGCCGTGGAATCCAGCTTCTTGGCCATGTGGTAGAACCCTCAGGAGCCTGCAAATCCTTCAGGACGTTGAGCCGGGAGTGGGGTCTTTCCCCCCGGCACGCCTATGCTTATATTCAGGTAACCCACTATATATCTTCATTGCCGCGAACAGCGCTGTGTGCGGAGCGGGCTCAACGGATTCTGGATTTTCTTGGACTCGGGGGTGACACCCCGGTATCGGTATCTGTTTTTAAAGCCCGAGTGGCTGACCTGAACCCTCCTCCCGATTAACGGGAGGTTGAGTTGGCTTGGGAGGGGGAACTGGCTTGCGAGGTACCGCCTGGTACGTTAAGAGCGGCGCTTTCTCGCATAGTTGACCTGGCTGGGGGGATGCGCTGGAGGGAGGTGCAGTTTAAGTGCCTCACTAGAGTTCATTTTTCCCCAAGACGGGCGCTGCGGAGCCGCCTTACTACAGATGGCAGCTGCCCCCGCTGCTTGGAGCCGTTGGCGACCCTCCTCCATATGTGGTGGGAGTGCCCATCCTTGCAACCCTATTGGGTTAAAATCTCTTCCTTTTTGGAGGGGCTTCTTCGACAGCGCATCCGCTGGTCGGGCTCCCTTGTGGTGCTGGACTGCATACCCCCCCCATGCCCGGGAAAGAAGGGGGAACGGCTCTTGGTCCGTAAGGCTTGTCTGGTGGGGAAGGCGCCGATACTTCGATTATGGAGGGACCCCCAGCCCCCCACCTTTGGGGAGTGGAGGAACAATTTCCACCAACTGATGCAAATGGAGCATCGCTGGGCGCGAGGCAGTGTCAAACGGTGGCCGGCCTTTATGGCAGTTTGGGAGCCCTACATTCTCCAACTGGGGCCCCGAAGTCGGAATGAGATTTTGCAATGCGGAAGCTGAGACACCGCAATGGAAAGCAAGGAAGATCGATTGAGACGTGCAGTACCACTAGTCATATTGGGGGGGGGGATGGTCGGGAGGGGTAGGTAATTTGGGGGGGGGGCCTTGGGGGGGTAAGGAGGGGGGGGGGAAACAACTGTGTTAAATGCCACCTTATATTCTTTCTGTATTGCCCGGGGGGGAGAGGATCAGAGTACACCCCGCCCTCCCGGGCCTCCATTGCTTGCCTTTGTGTGCTGTGTTGTACTGTTTTTTGGTGGATTATAAATAAACTATTATAAAAAAAAAAACAGACAAAAAATATTTGAACCAAACCTTTTCTTTTACTCTCATGAACAAGAAATGTCTCACAAAGAAAAAATACAGATTTACCAAAGCAAACCAAAGCCAGAGATAGAATCATTAAATAATATGTTCCAAAATAAATCAGCAATTAAGGTAAACAAGTAGAATATGTAAATTAAGTTTGCCGTGCTGAAACCAAGGCAGTTTTTCTTAACCCAGCTCAAGTAGTCAATTTGGTAAATAAACCCAGTGATTTTGAGGATGTTGCACAAGTACTACAAATTCTTTTTGAATCCAGATATATCTGGTCCCATCCAAATCCTTGGTGCCTTTTCCTGATAGGAAAAAAAATCCAGCTTTCTTTACTTCATTTATGGTTACATCACACTGTCTGGCAGTTTAATTTGGTCTCTGGCTGTTGCAAGGCTCAACCTTTTCCCAAGGAAACCTTGAATTTGCAGGGCTGTCAGGAAATGCAGAATCTGTTCCTTCTGAACTCTGACCCAGGGTAGGGGTGGAGTAAACCCTTGCTGTTTTTTTTTTTTAAGTCTGAGTCTAAGGCTGGGAACTCTGGAAGAAAGTTGAAGCCCAACTCCCAGGTTTTCTCTCCCAAAACCAGCAGCAGTCTCTTGATGCTTTTTAGCCAAAAGATGGCCAGCCATTGACCAACAGCTCCTCATGCTTCTCAGCTAAAGGCTAGCCAGCAACAGACTGACTTGATTCAAAAAACTCATGAGGTTTCACATGAGGGCTGTAGTCTGATGCAAGAGCCAATTCCCCCCCCCCCCCAATTAATGGAGGAGGGATAGTAAGGAAATCCACAGTACTACCTTTTAACTTTCGAAAGGGAGACTATGATAAACTGAGGAAAATAGTTAAGAAAAAACTAAAAGGAGCAGTTGCAAAGGTTAAAGACTTACATCAAGCTTGGGTGTTGTTGAAAAATACTATCTTGGAAGCCCAGACCAGCTGTATTCCACGCTTTAAGAAAAGTGGAAGGAAGTCCAAAAAACTGCCAGCATGGTTCAAAGGTGAGGTCAGAGAGGCTGTTGTTGCCAAAAAAGCATCTTTCAGGAAATGGAAAAAAGAGCCAAACGACGAAACCTGGAAACAGCACAACCACTGGCAAGTCAAATGCAAGGCATTGATAAGGCAGGCAAAGGGAGAATTTGAGAAGAAGCTTGCTGCGGAAGCAAAAATATGAAATAAAGACTTTTTCAAGTACATTTGTAGCAAAAAACCTGTGAGAGAGTCAGTTGGTCCATTAGATGATAGAGGCACTAAGAGGCAACAAGGCAATAGAGAAGAGACTGAATGAATTCTATGCTTATGTCTTTACTGAGGAAGATGTAGGGATGTTACCCATGACTGAAGTGGTATTTAAAGGTGCAGAAGAATTGAAGGAAATATAGATACATCGTGAAGATCTATTACAATTATTAGATAAACTGAAGAGCAGCAAATCACCTGGGCCGGATGGTATACATCCAAGGGTGTTGAAAGAACTGAAATATGAGATTGCAGACCTGCTATTAGTAATCTGTGAACTTTCATTAAAATCACCTGTAATACCTGAAGATTGGAGGATTGCCAATGTAACGCCAATTTTTAAAAAGGGTTCCAGGGGTGATCCGGGAAACTATAGACCGGTGAGCCTGATGTCAGTACCAGGAAAAATGGTAGAAACCATCATAATTAACAAAATTACTCAGCATGTAGATAGTCAAGGCCTAATGGGAGACAGCCAACATGGCTTTAGACAAGGACGTTCTTGTCTTACTAATCTGTTATGTTTTTTTGAAGGTGTGAATAAACAGGTGGACAAAGGTGAGTCGGTTGATATAGTGTATCTGGACTTTCAGAAAGCCTTTGACAAGGTCCCTCATCAGAGACTTTTGGCAAAACTAAAGAGTCATGGGATAGGAGGCAGTGTACTATTGTGGATCAGGAACTGGTTAAAAGATAGAAAGTAGAGGGTAGGGCTAAATGGCCAATTTTCCCAATGGAGAAAGGTGAATCGTGGTGTACCCCAGGGATCTGTGCTGGGTCCACTGCTTTTTGACATATTCATAAATGACCTGGCAGAGTGAGGTTATCAAATTTGCAGATGACACAAAACTATTTAAAGTTGTTAAAACCCAAGAGGATTGTGGAAAACTGCAAGAGGATCTTAATAAATTGGAAGACTTGGCATCAAAATGGCAGATGAAATTTAATGTGGAGAAGTGCAAAGTTATGCACCTAGGGAAGAATAACCCAAACTATGGTTACACGATGCAAGGTTCCACATTAGGAACCACCACCCAGGAAAAAGATTTAGGCGTCATTGTGGATAATATGTTAAAACCCTTGGCCCAGTGTGCAGAGGCAGCAAAGAGAGCAAATAGAATGCTAGGTATCATAAGGAAAGGAATGGAAAATAAAACAAAAGATATTATATTGCCTCTATATCGTTCCATGGTGAGACCGCACCTTGAATATTGTGTGCAATTCTGGTCGCTGTATCTTAAAAAGGATATAGCGTTATTAGAAAAGGTTTAGAGAAGAGCCACGGAAATGGTAAAGGGGATGGAAGGATACTCCTATGAGGAAAGGCTAAAAAGCTTAGGGCTCTTTAACCTGGAAAAGAGACGGCTGAGGGGAGATATGATAGAAGTCTATAAATTAATGAATGGAGTGGAACGGGTAAACGGAGATCGATTGTTTACGTTATCAGAATATAGAAAGACTAGGGGACATGCAATGAAACTACAGGGTAAACTATTTAAGACTAATAAAAGAAAATATTTTTTCACTCAACGTGTAATCAAACTCTGGAATTTGCTACCGGAGGATGTAGTAAAGGCTGTTAGTGTAGCTGGGTTTAAAAAAGGTTTGGACAAGTTCCTGGAGGAAAGGTCCATAAACCATTATTAAAAAGGGACCCAGGATATTAATGCTTGACCCAGTACAAGCATTATGGAACCTGTGTCTTTTGGGGAAACTGCTAGGTACGTATGACCTAGATTGGCCACTGTTGGAAACAGGATACTGGGTTTGATGGACCCTAGTCTGACCCAGTATGGCATATCTTATGTTCTTATGTTCTTAAGATAATGAATAGTTTATTTTAACTTGAAGCAATCAATTTCGCTTATCTGTCCATTGCTTCTTGCACACCGAAAATACTGGTTCCACTAGTGATGTTATACATAATTGCAAATTAATTTATATTAGTAACATTACTATGACAACAAAAATTGAAAAATTTTAACCAATGATAAACTATGATCAAGACTTTACACTTCTGGAAAATTTTTATAGTTTCCCCCTCTTTACACACATCTTTAATTCGCTTTATATTGTGTGTACAATGGAACCCAAACTTTCCCATTTTCGGGAAAGAGCCCAAAATTGTTCCCCTTTTTCAAACAAACACCAAAAGGAACATTTTGGGGCATAAACACTGAGTCACACTCACATGTTGAAAAAGAACACGTATAATTGTTTCATTTCTCCATTGTATGTATCATAATCAAATAAAAATAACTTAATTTGTATTATAATGTTCACCTTAATCATCTGTCAGAATTTTACAGAAATTCCAGATAAGTCAGGAGAAAATCAGGACATTTTTCAAATTGGGACAAGCTTCCAAATATCAGTACAATCCTGACAAAATCAGTACATCTGGCAACCCTTAACAAGACTGATATGTATACCATCATCCTCACCCAAATTTTTACTGCTATCACTTTCCCCATTTTCATTGGCACCAGGGCTAGCACTATCATTAAGCAAACCAGGCAGTCACCTAGAGCGCTGGCCCTCCAGTGGGTGCCCATTGCTGCCTCCCCTCTCTGGGGCCTGCAGTGCTGGCTATGGACCCCAAATGGCGACGCAGGGCTTACCTGCACACACTGGTCCTGCGTCACGGTTTCCTTTGTATTCTCCCTTCTGCTCCCCTCTGGTGCAGACATCTGGCGGAAGAGGGGCAGCAAGATGGCAGGTCTGCCTAGGGCACTTCCAGTCTCTGCACCATCCTGATTGGCACCGAGAAACTCACTGCCACTTAAATCTAAAGTAGGTTATCTAAACATCTTCAGAGAATCCTGGAATCCTACCAATTTTACACGGAGGACTACACACTTTTCAATATTTTTGGAGTAGCAGATGCCTGTAACAATCACTCACAGAGCTAAGAGCAGTGCTAAGGATTCTCCCAGCGGGGACACTGGCTGATGGGCACCTTCTATAAGGCTGACAAGATGGTGCTCTTTTCCTGCAAGCATCCACAAAGGATGTCTTGAACGTTTACTTTCTTGCCTGTAAGCGATCTTCACCAACAGCAATGTGCTTCATCAATCAGACTTTTCCAAGGTCTTACATGTTTGCCCAAACGACATGTCTTCTTCATACTAGAGATCCAGAAGGATGCAATACCTCTCACTATCGCTGGCAAGCAGTGCTTCTCAACCCTCTCCTGGACGTCAGATGGGTTTTTAGGATCACCACAATGAATATGCATGAAATAAACTTGCATTTACTGGAAACCCACGGTGTGCAGCTTTCTCTCAAGCATATTCATTGTGGTGACCATGAAAACCCGAGTGGCTAGGTGAACCTCCAGGAGAGAGGCTACATTTTCTTTCAGTGTTGCAATATGGCAGAAGGACCGCCTGTCTCATTAGTTTATGTATATTCATATACAGGACATGATCTTCATATACTGAGTCCCTGACCAACTCTTGTTTGACAGTCTCTTGCAGCTGCACCCCACTAGGATACAGCTTTGTTTTAAATACTACTCAGTATTCAATTTACACTGTAACAGAGACACTTCACTGCAAGTGTAAAGAGCAAACAGTCCATATGTGTATGAATGATTCCACAGCAGCCCAATCCCTTTATTCCAGTCCTATACTTAAGCAGGGCTGGCGCAAGGACGAGGCGCCCTAAGCGGACCCCTCCATTCTATGCCCCCTGCCACACCCCATGCCCCCATTACCACCCTGCTCGGGCCAGCAGTGGCGGCCATGTCAAAGGAACTGAGACACAGTGATTACCAAAGGCTCATCAGGCATTTCTACCCCCCCATGCCAACTTTCCAAACTGGAAATCTGCATCAGAGGAGGAGCGTAAGCACCCAAAGATAGCAGGCAGGAATTGCGATGCAGTGTCAGAGCCTTTGATCTGCGTCACAGTTTCTTTGCTATTGCTATTGCCACTGCCACCAGCCCCGGAGAGGGGCAACAGCGGAGGCAATGGGTGCCCGCCAAAAGGCCAGCATTCCAGGCGACCGCCTACATCCCCTAATGGTAGAACCAGCCCTGTACTTAAGGTTTCAGCCAAGGGACTTGCATAAAGGAGAATAAACATTAAAATTAATCAATGATTCCACATCATAAGACAGTCATGTTTTTATCCCCATTGTATATGTTTTAAGACAATCCCTCAGAACTGTATAAAGGACAAAGGTGAATAGTGGAGTGCCCCACGAATTTATACCATCTTCGCTGCTTTTTAACATGTTTATAAATTACCTGGAAATGGGAACAATGAATGAGGTGATCAAATTTGCAGACAATACAAAATTATTCAGTTGTTAAATCACAAGAGGTTGTGAAAAATAGCAAGAGGACTTTGCGAAATTGAAGACTGGGCACCCAAATGACTTAGATAATCCAAAGCCCTTTCACTGGCCACTTTTTTTAAAGAGATATTGGACATTAAGGGGTTGAACTGCAAGGGTGCCAATAATGTTGACCACAACTGTACAATAATTAAGCTCTAGAATTCGTTGCTGGAAGATGTAGTAAAAGATGGTAGGGGCATGTTTACTAAAACGCGTTACCCAGGAAGCACGGAGTTAGTGTGCGTTTTTGGTACCGTGCTACAAAGTAGCATGTTGTGCCCTGCGCTAAAAATCCCACACTGTCCGGGTAGTGCATGTACGGGTGGCGCTTGGGCGGAGCATGGACATTCCCACCACAGTGCCGCTAGCATGGGACTTAGCCTGCGCTGCCAACGCTTGGTGGGGAGCAATTACCACCAGCACACAGGGTGGCACTAGTTGGTCCCTGTGGTAGTGTTAATGCTGTAAGCTGCAATAAATTCAGGTGGGACATCTGTCCCCACCCCTCTGTTTCTAGCACGGTGCCCCACAGGAGTAATGTGGCCGAAACCTCCATTACTAGCATGTAGTTCAATAAACATGCCCCCTACTGGAGGAAAAGTGCATAACCGTTACTGAAGTGGACTGGAGGAAACTGTTTATCTCTGGGATTAGCAGCATGGAATCTGTCTGCCTTCTGTGATCTTGCCAGGTACTTCTGACCTGGATGGACCACTGTTGGAAACAGGATACTGGGCTTGATGGACCTTTGCTCTGAGCTGATATGGCTAATCTTATGTTTTTAACTGTGGGATCTGTTGCCAAAGGATGTGGTCAAGAAAACTATTACGAGATTTCGAGAGATTTCGGCAAGTTCCTGGAAAACAGATCCATAAAAAATTATTAGGCGGGTAGATTTGGGAGACTCATTGCTCAGTCCTGGAATGAACTATGAGGAACAGATCTACGTTTTGGGATCTGCTGGGTATTTGTGACCCAGACTGGCCACTATTGGAGATAGAATAGTGGGCTATATGGATCTTGATCTAATCCAGAGCTACTCAATTCCAGTCCTGGTGGCCCGCAACCCTGCAGGTTTTTGGGATATCCCTAATGATATGCATGAGATATATATGCATTAGAGATAGCCTGCCAACCCGACTGGTGTTTGGCCCTCCAGGGCTGGATTTGGAGACCCCTGCCTTACACCTCTGTCATT
Source organism: Ichthyophis bannanicus (assembly GCA_033557465.1). Lineage (NCBI taxonomy): Eukaryota > Metazoa > Chordata > Amphibia > Gymnophiona > Ichthyophiidae > Ichthyophis > Ichthyophis bannanicus. Next base: position 640,694,250 of record CM066035.1, read on the forward strand.
TAAGATTGTAAGTGGGCAAGGTGCAGATGTCCAAGACATCAAAGAGGTTAGAATTTGTCACATTCCTCCTTGCTTCTCACCACCACCAAAATATTGTCTATTAGACAACTTTTGGTGGTGTTGAGAATCTAGGAGGAATGTGACACATTCTATCTACCCTTTTGATGTCTAGAACATCTGTACCTTGCCCACTCACATTCTTAAATGACAGAGGTGTAAGGCAGGAGTCTCCAAATCCAGCCCTGGAGGGCCACAAACCAGTCAGGTTGGCAGGCTATCTCTAATGCATATATATCTCATGCATATCATTAGGGATATCCCAAAAACCTGCAGGGTTGCGGGCCACCAGGACTGGAATTGAGTAGCTCTGATCCAACATGACCTTTCTCATATTCTTATAACTTTGTGTCTGTGCATGATGATATATATTTTATAAAGGCCTTATGGCTTCTGAATCTCCAAACTTCCCACCTCAGAGTTCAACTTAACACAGTCATCTCATGTTCAGTAAAATACAGATTAGGCTTACCCCACCAAGTTAACTGCAGAATTCAGTTTCTCCACTAAACAACCGTTCTTTGCCTTCTGTTATCCAGTATTTTCATTCCACCATCCAGGCCAGGGGTGTCAAACTCAAATACACAGTGGGCCAAAATGTAAAACTTGAACAAAGTCGCGGGCCAGCATTGAACAAATGAACCTTTTAATATGGACCCAAACAAGATTTGCTTTAACATTGAATATGAAGCAACACTTATTACTATACAATTTATAACTTAATAGTTCAGATATGCAAAAACCAATTTCAAATAAAAAAAAACATCAACGACATTCATTTATTAAATAAGATTTAAATAATAATAAATAATAATTTTTAAAATAAAATAACAATAATAAAATTAATCAACCATTCAAGCCCATGTCTTGGAGTAGCAAGAAAAAGTGCATAAAGAAAACGTTAATTATTGCTCAGTTTGCTGCACACTGATCTAATCTGATGTGCCCAAGCCAGATACCTGGCATCTCTTCTTGGATGATAGTTCATCAATGTCTGGGCTCAGGCTTTGAGCTGAGGAAATCCTCAGTATCGAGCGAAGGTGTTCATCAGTCAGACGTCTCCTGTGAGATGTTTTGGTCATCTTCATCGAGGAAAAAAGTTGCTCACATAGATAAGTGCTGCCGAACATGGAGAGCATCTGAGCAGCTTGGGTGCGGAGCTGAGGCATTGTGTCAGGGATGAACTGTGGAAACTGGGCGGCGCCCACAGCATCATACTTTGACTTCAGCGTGTCATTACACTGGAGTTCAATTAGCTCCATTTGGAGGTTGGTTGGTGCGTTTTCCACATTAACTGCAAAGGGATTACTGAGCAGTTCAAACCTACATTTCTGGACATCAAAGTCGGCAAATCGCCGGCTAAACTCAGCGCCGAGTACACTGAGTTTTTCAGCAAACTGTGCGCATGGGAACAAGTTGGTAAAGAACTGCGTTTTCATGGTTTGGCAGCAGGGAAAATGGCCAAGGTTTCCTTGCAGCATCTGATTCTCCCACAGGCACAGTTTAGTTTTAAAAGCCCTCACTGCAGCGTACATGTCTGTGATGATGCGCCCCCGCCCCTGAAGCTGCAGGTTCAGCGCATCGAGATGGCTCGAGATGTCACACAGAAAGGCCAGCTCACACAGAAACTTTTTCTCCCGAAGCTCTGCTGTGTCCTTCCCTTTGCTTTCCAGAAACTGACATATTTCCTCATGCAGCTCAAAACATCTATTCAGTACTTTTCCTCGGCTTAACCATCTCACCTCTGTGTGATACGGCACGTCTGCGTATTCCGAACCACACTCCTCCAGAAAAGACTTAAACTGGCGGTGATTCAGACCTTTGGCTCTTATAAAGTTAACTACTTGTGTTACTGTGGTCATAACATGTTCCATCTTTAGGGCTTTGCCACACAATGATTCCTGATGTATGATGCAGTGATAAACAGTTAGTTCACCTGCACAGTTCTCTTCCTGCATCTTCTCCCGGACCCTGCCCACCAGTCCACTTGTTTTACCGCACATCGCTGGCGCACCATCTGTCGTTAATCCCACGAGTTTATCCCACGGCAGCTTTATTTCAGTTACACATTTGGAAACCTCCTCAAAAATTTCCTTTCCTGTGGTTGTGCCATGCATTGATTTGAATCCCAATAGCTCCTCCGTAACACACATATTTGAGTCCACTCCATGGATGAAGACTGACAGCTGAGCAGTATCAGATGCGTCGCTGCTCTCATCCACAGCAAGGGAGAATGCAACGAAATCTTTTCCCTTTTCCAAAAGCTGGTCATACAGATTGGTGGCAAGATCACATGTGCGATCAGCTACTGTGTTTCTGCTCAGGCTCACGTTTGAAAAGGCTTGCTTTTTCTCTGGGCACACGATGTCACAAACTTTCAACATGCACTTTTTTACAAACTCTCCCTCATTAAAGGGCCGGGCTGATTTTGCGATCTCTGCTGCCACAATATAACTAGCCTTTACAGCAGCCTCACTTTGTGATGTGGCTTTTTTGAACATATTCTGTTGTGAAACCAAACTTCTTTTCATCTCCTCCACTTTCTGGCTCCTTTGAGTCATGTCCAGGTCCTTGTACTTGTCATGGTGTTTTGTTTCATAGTGTCGTCGAATGTTATACTCCTTAGTTATAGCCACGTTGACTCCACAAATCAGACAAACAGGTCTGTCTTTTACATATGTAAACAAATATTCTGTCTCCCACCTGTCCAGAAAGTTCCTGTTGTCTGCCTTTCTTTTTGCCATTTTTGGGAAGGGGTTCCACAGTGACAGTTGTAGCTTGAGATCACTATGACTTCTGTCACACAGGAGAGGGCGTTTCTGGGACCTGTCCTGATTGACGCGCCAAAACAACAGCAAGGCATTATGGGATTTGTAGTATTAGCGATGAATGAATGCGCTGTATAATACCGGCGGGCTAGCTCTAGTAGTCATTTGGTATAGCCTCGCGGGCCAAATATAATTACACTACGGGCCAAATTTGGCCCGCGGGCCAGAGTTTGACACCTATGATCCAGGCTATCCAACAAGTAATTAGAGTCTTAAGGCCATTCCTCCCTTGCATTAATAGAGCACGATATCAACTGCAAACTCCTGCTACTAACCACCCACTTTGCCCTTAGAAGTCTTAGATTCATAAAATAGTAGCTTGCAAGGAATGTCTTCTCTCAGCAGTCTGCTCAAACCATTCTGTGCATTGCCAGGCTCTTTTGTCTCTTCAGTTATACAGGACCAAATTTTTCAAGCAAGAGTCCAATGCCCCAGCACCTAGCAGGCTTTAAACATCTTTCCTTCCAAGCTAGCTCAGTTCCACAAACAAATTTCTTCTACCTGCTTTCCTTTGTAAGTGATTCACTTAGCTATGCACAGACCTCCAGGCTTTCCTTAGCCATTTCAGACTTTGCTTGATTAACTGTGTCTTGGCTTTCTACTTCCAAGCGTTCTGAACCCCAATTCATCTATCTCCAACTATCACCTTTTTAAGTTTGAAACTGAGTTTTTATTTGAAGCCCTGCCCACCCTACTCCCAGGATTTCCTCCCATAGGGTTCCTTCCCTTACAAAATCCCTCCAGTAGTTCCTTTTGCTCCTAGGAATGTAGGGAAATGTAGTTTTATCTACCTTCTCCAAGCCATTTGCCTTTTTACCCTTTCCTGCTTTACAAGATATAAATAGGGTGAGGTCTGTATAATGATAGATTTCCTTTTTATGAATAGAGTGCTGCAGAAAGATGACTCTGAAGTGAATATCATAGTGGAAAGGATCCTTCATTCCCTGTTAAGATCCATGCACCTCCCAACACAGATCATATTGAGGCTGTCAGATCAAAGCAGACTGGCCAATTTCATATGGTCCATTAGTACAATCCAGGGTGCTGGTTAGTGCATCTCCAGAAGAGGGTGTTAGGAATAGAAGACTGAACCTCTTCCCTGCTCCAAGTGTTACTGGGAGCTAGGGTTGCCAACCGGCTGGTTTTCAGTTGGCCTGACTGTTTTTTGCATGGCCAGGCCAGTTGCTGGCAGAGATCTAAAATCGTCCATTGAAAAGCCGTTTTTTGCTCTGGCCATGGGACCGGGAGCAGCCAGAGCATAAAACCGGCTTTTCATCTCTCTTTGTACCCCCCCCCCCCCCCCATGCACCCTCACCCTCTCCTCTGTTCCAGCCGCGGCTCCTGCGTCTTACAGAGCCACAGCTGATATAGCACTAATAATTTAAAATCAAAGCAAAACCCGTGCGGAGCCTTCCGGCATTATGAAACCCCTGCTGTTGTGTCTTGCCATCAAAAGGAAGTGACGCTAGAAGGGGCGGGACGCAGCAGCAAGAGCTTCATAGGGCCGGAAGGCTCTGCACTGAATTTGTTTTGATTTTAAATTATTAGTGCTATTGCGGCCAAAGATCTGTAAGAAGCAAGAGCCGTGGCTACCGAGGGGAAGGTGGGGGCAGGAAATGAGCTGACACGGGGGAAGGAAGGTACTGACCCAGGGGGAAGGTGGGGGCAAGAAAGAATCTGACACAAGGGGAGAAAGGAGGTGGCAGGAAGAGACTGACACGGGGGGAAGGAAGGAAGTGGCAGGAAGGGAGTTGACATGGGGGAAGGCGGGGGAAGGTGGGGGATGGATGGGAGCTGACGGGGAAAGCTGGGACTGGAAGTGAGCTGAAAGAGGGGAATGTGAGGACTGGAAAGGAGCTGAATTGGGGAGAAGGTGGGGGCTAGAAGGGAGCTGACAGAGGAGTGAAGGAGGTGGCAGTAAAGGAGCTGACACTTGGGGGGAAGGTGGGGGCTGGAAGGGAGCTGATGGGGGGGAGGAGGTGGCTTGAAGGGAGCTGACAGAGGGGGGAAGAAGGGGGCTGGAAGGGAGATGACACCGGGGGGGTGTACTGGAGGGAGCTGACACTTGGGAATGGGACTGGCAGGTGGTTGGGTAATGGGGGGAGTTGGAAGGGAGGGGGCACATTGGGATGGCACTGGAAGGGGGTGGACCAATGGTAGGGTGACTGGAAGGGAGCTGGCATGGGGAGTGGCACTGGGACTGGGAGTGAGCTGATACCAGGGATGGTATTTGGACTAGAAGGGGCTGGAAAGTGGGGAAGGAGGGGGCTGGAAGGGAATGGACACCAGTGGCAGTCCTGGGAACATAACGGGAGGGGGGGACTGGAAAGGAGGCTGATACTGGGGAGGGTTACTGGGACTAGAAATAGACTGATGGAAGGAAGTGAAGAAAACAAAAGAGACAAGAAATGGCAAATGGACTATAGACCATAGAAAGAGAGCTAAGAGAAGACAGGAAAGCAGAAGCCTCAGATCGGCACCAGCATGATCAGAGAATAAAATGGTCAGATGACAAAGGTAGAAAAAATAATTTTATTTTCAATTTAGTGATTGGACTGTGCGCTATCTTTATATTTTACACAGTATGGGGAATCTCTTGTATATCTGATGATGTACTGCATGGAAAGTCTGGCTTCTTGGGGTTTCAGTTTAATTTTTGCCTACATATTTTTATTTTTTACTGTAGGTTGTGGTCACTTATTCTGTATTTGGTGAGGGTCTGTGTTCTGAGTGTGTGACTGAGATCATGTGTTCTGTTAACATAGAGGTTGTATGTAGGGATCTGTACTGTACTGTAGTAATTTGTTCAGCTTTTCAAATAGGTATATGGATGTTCTAGGGGCCCCTGGTGTTCTGGGTAAGCCCCTTGTATGATTTTTGGATGTTTATGCAGGTATATGGTAGATTTGGCCTTGTAGATCTTCAGTGACTGTTGTAGGGTTTTATATTAGTTCACCTATTTGCCTGGTACTGGAGAATGTTTATGTTGTTGTTAGTGAGATGACCAGAATCAGATTTTTTTTTTGGACTGTTTGAATGATGCTAAGTATTTACTGCTAAGTAGTTATTTTTATTCTGACTGTACATTTGCCCTTTCACTGCAATTTTCTTACAACATTGGATCTAAAGGAGAAATACTAGCATCACATGAAAAGAGTTCACAAAGGAGTTTTGGGAAAAAAGAGGGGGAGTATAGCCTACATTAATAATAATGAGGGAGGGGCGCTAGAAACCCTAGCACGGCCCTGCCAAGGGCCAACTGTACTGTCTGTGTTGGCCAACTTAACTTTGACTTTTAATTCAATATCTATCCTTGCTCTGCCTCCATAGTTTGAGTCTATATTGTTTCCCTGTCTCTGCTCTTAGTCTACCTGAGTGATTAGCCCCTCTTCCTGTCTCCCAGGTGTGCCTAGCTCTCTGTTTGCCTCTCTGTGCTCTGGGAAGAGCAGTGCCCTCATAGTGCTCTGCTTGAGAGGTGAATTTTCGCTACTGTGAGTGAATTTGCACTTATTTATTTATTTGTCACTGTTAGTGTGTTCTCTTACCTCTATGCCCTTAATTTGCACTTTTATTCTACTTTCTCAGTTGTATAACTTGTACCCCCTCCTCCCCTCTACCCACCCACCCTGTGGCTCGCTGTCTCTTATAGCTGTCATCTGCTCATTACCTACTTCACACACAGGTGCGCCCAATCTCTTTGATTCTCCCACCTTCTATATCCTCTGGCCTTTGTTCTCCTCTCTATTCCTCTCCTATGGCGCCTCATCACATTGTCTTCCTCTTCTTCATTCTCCCTGTCTCCCCTCGTACCAGCACCCTCACTCCTCCCCTCCTTATCTCCCCTTTACCATCCTCACTTACCCCTCCATTCTGTCATCTACCCTATCATCAGCTCTTGAGCTTCATCGCTTTCTCCCTCTCATTCAACCATCTCCTCTCTCTTTAAGGCAACCTCACCCTCGTTTCCGCCGTACTGTCTCCTCTCTACCCCGTACTCTGCTACTCCTTCTCCTTCTCTCATCCGGAGATATCAATCCCAATCCTGGCCCCCTAGACTTCTGTCTCACTCTGAGAAGAGATCTTCATGCAACACGTCTAATCTTATTCATATCCCTCTCCTTTCCCCTTCCACTCTCCCTTTCTCAAGTGCCTTGTGGAACCCACACTCTGTCTCTGATAAACTTGCTTTTACTCATGATCTCTTTAACTCTAATGCTGTACATCTTCTTGCTCTAACTGAGACCTGGCTCCTCCCAGATGATACTGCATCTATTGCTGTTCTCTGTCATGGGGGCTATCAGTTCACCCACACACCTCGTCCCACTGGCCGTGGTGGTGGTGTTGGGCTTCTACTTTCTCCCTCCTGCCAATTCCAACCCCTCCTGCTGTCTCAGTCTCACTCCATTCTTTCTTTTGAAGTCCACTCCATCCACCTTTTCACTCCACTTCCTCTCTGGGTTGTTGTTATTTATCGACTTCCTGACAAGTCTGCTTCTCCCTTTCTCACTGACTTTGACTCGTGGTTTTCCTTCTTTCAGGATTCCTCTTCCCCCACTCTTATTCTTGGGGATTTTAACATTCATGTTGATAACCCCTATGATCCTTATGCTTTAAAGCTCCTCTCCCTTACCTCCTCGTTTGACCTCCAGCTTTGTTCCACTGCCCCCACTCACCAGCATGGACACTGCCTTGACCTGATATTTTTCTCTAGTTGCTTACCCTCAAACCTCTGTAGCTCAGTTCTTCCCTTATCTGATCATCACCTTTTAAGCTTTAATCTTCATCACCCGCTGCCTCAACCTCAACCTGTCTCCTCCAACCTATTTAGAAATCTTCATGCTATTGATCCCTTGGTTCTCTCTTCCACTATTTCTTCATCTCTTTCTTCCACTATGTCATCGAAGTCTGTTGACGAGGCAGTAACTTCCTATTATGCTGCATTCTCCCCATACAAACTCCTTGTTCGTACAGGGAGACTTAGTTGGGGGCAGCAAGGGGGATGAATAGACCCCATACCACTGCCTGGTTATCCCTCAGCAGAAAAAGTTAGATGCAGCAAAAGCTGTCCTAACTTTTGCTGCCAAAGCTAACCAGGCAGCAGCTGAATATCACCACTGCCCAGATAGCTTCCACGCCATGCAACTCATTGGGATATGTTGTGCAGACCTAGATATTCAATTCTGGTGGACGGAAATGGCCCCGGATTGAATATCTGGGGTTAAAGTTCAGTGGTGATGGCTGTACATCTTAGAGGTGCATAGCCTTCTCAAATCAATCTCGGGCCCACAATGCTGAGTCAAACTAAGGTCCATTGAGTCCGGTATCTCGTCTCCGACAGTGACCGATCCCAGTCATGAATATCCAGAATATGCCAGAAGGTAAATCTATTTTCACAACTCATTTCCAGGGATAAGCAATAGTTCTCCGAGATCTACTGGCTAAGAATTTTTTATGAACTTTTCTCCAGGAACTCATCCAAACTTCTTTTGAACCTTTACCATGTTAATCACCATGTCCATATCCTCTGGCAACAGATTCCGCAGGAGTAGAATTGAACAAGATTTAAGAACAGGAATTAAGAGGAGAGGTTTAAGCATTTGGAGTGATAGGTATCAAAAAGGGTCCTTAGGAAGTCAGGGAGCTCAGTCCAAGTCCACGGCGAACCTAAAGCCCAAAGGAAGGGGAGTATGAGGAAAGAAGAATCAAAACTCCTCATCTACTTTTGTACTTGTATGAAACTGTTGCTGTATTATCGGATGGTTTTGCTTTGAAAAATGCTTATCCCAGTAAAGACTCTTATTTTGAAACACTCCAGACATATCTGGAATATTTCCTTGTCCTAAAAATTCATATGCCCTGCCATTTTGGAGAATCTGTGTCAGAACTAGGAATAAATACTGTACGTAGGACCTAGCTCTGGAATCAAGTGAACCCTCTGAGTCAACAAACACAACAGGGTAAAACAATTCCGCTTTTATTTCAGGAACCAGAACTGGGATAGGAAAACAATATATAAAGGTTAACTGTGGACAGCTATGAACATTTATACACAGTGCCAACTAGTTTTCAGTAATACTCTGCCCTCGTGCAGCAAACTGGTACCAAGGGCTGGTGCATGTATAGCTTTAGATCAAGGGTTCTCAACCCAGACCTTGGGACACAGCAAGCCAGTCAGGTTTTCAGGATAGCCATAGTGAATATTCAAGAGAGAGATCTGAATGCACTGCCTCCCTCGTATGCAAATCTCTCTCATGCATATTCATTGTGGCTATCCTGAAAACCTGAATGGCAAGGTATTTCCCAAGGATTGGGTTGAGAACTCCTGCTTTAGTGTCTCAGTGTAGCACCAGAGGGTAAATAACTGTACTATAGTTGGCCCAGTTATATAGATGCATGGATATATGTCATTATCTCCAGGCCCTCTGAAGGCAATGATGAAGCACACAAACCTTGTAATTTCACACACTACAGAGAGCTTTTAGAAATTTGTGTGACCACATCCGTGCATAAAAAGTACGAGCGTGGAAAGCGCGCTTCTTCTTTTATGTGAGCTACATGTGCGTATTTCCACGGGCATTGTTTGGGCAGAGTGGAGGCAAAGTTGCAGTGTACACACATATTTTATAAGGTAGAATGTGGGGTCCTAATTTAAGAGGGCTAGTAGTCTTTATAAAATATTACAGTAAGAAGCAGAGAAGATGTGTTAAATACAAGCGCAGACATTCAGGTCTGCTTGAGAGCAGGTGTGAACGAAGCGCATAAAGTAGGCAAGTATGAACATAGATTAACATATTTTTTAATCAAAAGCCGTACTTGTCAACTTTGCCCACACTCTGCCTGAAACATATCCCTGGCTACACCTACAGCAAAGTACATGCTTTCAGGCCAATGAGCGTACTTTTATGCCTGCTGGTATTTTATGAGGTCACCGATGCACAAAAGTGACTTTATAAAATTACTCTTAGAGCGCACAACTATTGTGGAGCAGATGTAAAAGCAAGTGTCAACATTTTCAGGCTGTTGCGACTGGTTCTCTATTTCAGTGGTTCTGAAACCTGTCCTGCGGGTCCTCCAGGCAGTTGGGTTTTCAGGATAGCCACCATGAATATGCATGTGAGAGATTTACGTTTAATGGAGATAGTAGGCATGCAAATCTCTCTCATGCATATTCATGGTGGCTATCCTGAAAATCCGGCTGTCTGCTGGTCTCCCAGGAAAGGTCTGAGAATAAGGTTACCAGATTATTTACAGGCAAATCTGGGACACGTTATCCAAAGTAAGGGGGGGGATGGGAGTAGGAAGGGACACCTTAGTTCCAGGATTGAGCGACAAGGTATGGATAAGGGAAATGGGCTTGCCCCCTCCCCACATCCATTCCATGGCAACAACATCACTGCCAAGCAGATAAATTGACAGAGAAATAGGAACAATGATGCATTTCCCCCATACTGTGCAAAATAGAAGGATAATGAATGTAAATTCTAAAAACTTAAATATTCCAATCACTAAATTGAAAATAAAATGTTTTATTCTATCCTCCCTTTCCCCAGTATTGGAACTGGGGACAGGAGGCTACCAAACAAGTGGGAGTCGGGGACCCAGCTCTAAAATCGGGGACATCTGGTAACCTTATTTCAAAACGACTGCTCTTTCATAAAGGCACATAGGTGGGATTTTGTCTTTATAAAATAGACTTAAAATACGTGCCTTTTTATGATTTCTCACATAGATCTCTTGTCCTATCTGTCTAGGATAACAGAATTTGGGGCGTGGTAACACGGCGCCAGCATGGCATGCAATGCGTCACTTAAGCCACCATCAGCATGGTTGCAGGCTTTTGCATACCCACACATGCTCAAGGCCACCACAACCTTCCCTCTCCAACAGGATGTTGGTGGTGGAGGGGGCAGAACTCAACAGACCATCAGTGCACATGGGTACCAAAGACTCCCTGCTGTACTGCACTTCTTTGGTCTAGGGTGGAAGGTAGAGGATGGAGATAGGGTAGCGACGGTGACAGCAGGAGGAACGGAACAGGAGGAGATGCTAGACATGGCAGAGGTTAAAGAGTTATGGAAGGAGAGATGCTGGACACTTTGGAGGGAGGAAACAGAAGGAAAGATGGTGGATATTTCGGGGGATGGACACTAGAGGAGAGGGGGAAATAAAGGGAGAGATGCTGGACATTGGGGGGGATATGGAAAGGAAAGGAGAGATGTGGACTATAGGGGATGCAGGAAAGGGGAAATGCTAGACACAGGGAGGTAGTAAGCAATGGAAGGGGGGATGCTGACATGGGGGTGAGAGACAAGCAAGAAAATGGGAGATGATGGCCTATATAAAGGTAGGGAAGGAAAGATGCTGGAAAGAGGGGGAAGGGCTGAAGGTTTGCCTAGAGTGTCAGATACTCTTGGGACACCACTGAATCTTCTACTCTCTAAATGAACCAAAAATCCCAGTGAGATCGGAAAATCCTTGTCCTTTCCATTCCTCCTCTGTTCCCACATTATTATTATTATTATTATTATTATTAACAATTCTTATATACCGCACTATTAGACATCAGCGCGGTTTACATTGAACAGAAAACATCCGACAGTTTACACATGTCTGGTCGTTACATTTAACAGGAAGTATAACTTGGCGAAATAGGGGAAACTAAATACAATGCAGGGTTATCTGATGAAGGATATCCTGATTAACTATATACAACAGTGGTACAATAGTATATGGAACAACTTGTTATTTACATTGTGAAGTTGGTCTGTTGCGGGGTCTATCTGTTTGACCACTTCTGCTATTCACCTGGGGGTTATGTTCGGAGCTGTCATTGAGATATTTAAGGAAGAGGAAATGCTTTAAAGCCTTTCTGAACTGACTTAGATTAGGTATTGCTCTGATTTGTGCTGGTAAGGTGTTCCATAGAGATGGGGCGCAGAATTGGAAGGCTCTGTTGGCTGTTGATCTAGTGCATCTTGTGGTGTCATTTGGGATAACTAGTGTGTTTAATTCTGCTGTCCTTTGTGGCCTGTTTGGTGCAAGTGGTTGTATGAGGTTTGAGAGAGAGGAAGAGGTGAGCCCCTTAGCTGCTTTGAATGTTAGCAGTAAGGTCTTGAAACTGATCCTTGCTTGAATGGGGAGCCAGTGTAGCTGTTTTAGAAGGGGTGTTACGTGATCTCTCCTGGATGCCCCGAGGAGTACCCTCGCTGCACTATTCATGGCTAATTGCAGGGGGTTCAGGGTGGACCGGGGGAGTCCTTGTAGTATGGAGTTTGAGAAGTCAAAATGGGGGAGTATAAGGGCTTGATAAATGGTACGGAAATCATCCGGTTCGAGTAGCATGCGTAGGTGTCTGAGGGATCTGATTTTAAAGTAGATTGCCTTGACTGTGTTGGCTATGTGGTTCTTCATATCAAGGTTTTGGTCCAGCGTTACTCCCAGGTAGCGTATTGCCGGTTTAACTTGGAGTTGGGCATCCTTTACGTTAATACAACTAGGAGGGGTGAAGTTGGTGTTCCTCGAGACGAACAGGACTTCCGTCTTTTTGTGTTGTATTCTTAGGTTTTGTGATAGGAGCCACTCTGATATGGTGTCAAAGCAGTTGGTCAGCGGGGTAAGGTCTAGGCAGTCCAATGATATTGGCATATATAGTAGCACATCGTCTGCATATATCATGTAACTGACATTAAAGGATCTGATGATGTCACAGATGGGTTGGATGTATATATTAAACATCAATGCAGATAAAGAGGATCCTTGGGGTACACCTTGACTTTGTTGGAAAGGTTCAGATGTATCCCCGTCGACTCTGACATGCTGCCATCTGTCGGACAGGTAAGATTTGCACCATTCGAGTGCTGTTCCACAGATGCCTTTTTCCCTTAGTCAGCAGATGAGAATTTCATGGCATACCGAGTCAAAAGCCGCTGCTATATCTAGGAAGACAAGAGCGAAGCCCTGGCGTATGTTATCCACACCTGAGGTTATATTGTTGAGGAGTATTGTGAGTAGTGTTTCTACTCCATGTGACTCTCTGAAACCATGTTGAGCTGGATCCAGTGGGGCTGATGTGTCTATATGATCCTGTAATTGCCTGTGCACTATTTTCTCGATGATTTTTGCTAGCATAGGTATGCTAGATATGGGCCTATAAGATTCTACTTTTTGAGGATCAAGTTTGGTGTTCTTTAGCAGCGGTCTTACAGAGGTCTGCTTGAGCATAGATGGGAAAGAGCCAGTGGTGAAGGAATAGTTTAAGATTTTTGCTATAGTTGAGGATATGTCACATTGCAGGTCCTTTATCCAGTGCGCAGGGCAAGGGTCTGTGTGTGCAGTGGTTGTGTTTAGAGCTAGGATGGTGTCTTCAATAGTTTTTCTTCGAGGGAGTAAAGAAGGATGCCAGTGATACTGGGTAGTCTTGTTCATCAGGAGGGTCTGGTATTAATATTTTGTTGGTCTTGCACATTTTAGATTGCATGTAAATTGCATAGTCCTGTGGGCAGATCCTGCTGTGGTGCTCAGGGGTTGGCTCTTTGGCAAGTGTTTTAACTAAGTTAAACAAGTCGTGAGGTTTATTCAGTGACCGTTTCAGAGTATCTGTGTGGTGTTGTCTGATTTTATCTGAGATGGCTTTACGATGCTCTGCCAGGTGTTGGATGTAAGCTGATTGGTCACTGCTGGTACGTGACTTTCTCCATCGTTTTTCTAGCCTTCTTAAAATGGTTAGTGAGGTTTTTAAATCGGCTGTGAACCATGGGGCGGTAGATCTCTTCTTTGGGTTCTTGTTCGTTGGAGGGCGGATAGCGATTGCGCTGAGTTTTTTGTTCCAGGAGGAGATCAACTCTTCTAGGCTTAGTGAGGTGTCATCAAAGAGTGTGCTCATTTCAGTGAGGATGCGTTCTCTGTTAAATGGGTGGAATCTTCTGGTAGCTGAGTTAGCGGGCCTGCTTTCATCCGTTTTCGTCTTGTGTGAACAGATAGTGGTAGGCATCTGAAAGGTGATGAGTTTGTGGTCAGTCCATGGGACTGCAGATATCGATAATACGATGTTTTGTGGTTGGTCCAAAATTAGCTGCGGTGCGAATATTAGGTCGAGGATATTGCCTTTCTCATGAGTAGGTTCTTGCACCATTTGTGTGTATCCTAGGCTATCTAGGGCATCTAGGAATGCTGTTGCTTGAGTGTCCTGTAATGATGGTAGGTTGATATCTCCTACGATCCAATTAGGTTTATTTGGACCCTGGGTGAAGGATGCCAGATTTATTATGGTTGCTAGGTCGTCTGGATCCCCTGACGGTGATCTATAGACCAAGTTTATGGAGCATGTGTTGTTTGAGACTGATACTGTTTCTAGATGGTTGTTACTGTTGGATTCATCCATTTTAAACTGGAGGTCAGCTTTGGTGATGATTTATTTGGTTTTTTTTAAATAGACCACTCATCCCAAAAGGCTTCAGAGTGGTTTATAACATTAAAAAACACATGTAAAACATTTCACAGCAGATTTCACATTTCATGGCCTATTCCTACAGCATTTAATTAAATCAAACATATGCAACTGAAAACGACCAAGGCTTGCAAAGTTTACATAAAATGAGCTAAGTCTTAATCGGATTTCCAGAGGAAGTCGATTCCAAACAAAGGAACCTTCATAAGAGAATGTTTGCCGCTTAGCCATTGTAAATTTTGCAAGGCATGGCTAGACGATTCTGGTGCACAGAGCACAAGTTTCTATTAGGCACATACCACGAGATAAGATGGAGCCCTGCCTTGTATTTTTGCAAACCCATGTGAGAATTTTGAACTCTAATCTCTGCTGAATGGAAAGCCAATGGAGTGTTTTTAAACTGAGCTGAATATGATCATAGGTGGATTTGCCTGTTAAGATTTCGAACTCTCTGCAATTCCATTTATTAGCATTGCCAGAAGACCAATGTAAAGTGCATTGCAATAGTCCAATCATGAAGTCACTGCCACTTGGATGACTGTAGCTAGATCCTTAGGATCCAGGTATGAGTGTGTGACTCAGATAACCATGTGATCAGGAGCTTGGTGTAGTCCCATGAGGAACTGAGGTAACCATGTTTAGCAGGACTATTGAAGTATTAGTAAAATGTTAGCAGTGTCCTGGTGGAACTTTTGACAGGTGACTGCATAAGGGCAATGTTACTCAGCTTCAAGGGTGAAACGTTTGGACAGGTCTGGTTTTGAACTTACATCCCCGAGCACTATTTTATTTATAGTCCTTGTAGAACCCATTATGCATCAGGATAATGTTGTCCGAAATCCAGAACTAGCCTAAAATCTCACTCCTGAAAGTGAGTAACTTGGCAGCTTTGCTCTACCCATACGAATGTGGCCAGGCGCTAGCTCCCCATCCCTAGTGCCTGTGCATGAGTTTGCATTTGGGTTTTAGATTACTCACCTTTTTCAAGTCTGAGGTCAAGACAACTTACAAACAGGTGCACAGGTTATTTCCCTCTCCAAGTGGACTTATAAACTAAGTCCTACCTGAAGTAATGGAGAGTGAAGTGATTTGTCCAAGATCATAAGAAGAGGGCCGGCTTCAGAGTTGGTTCAAGGTATTGCCCCCTTGGCAAACCTTAAGCCTTACGCCCCAGCTGATGGTCAGAATCGATTGTTTAGCTTTGAATGTCCTGCTGTTTGCTGTCCCTCAGAAGCCTGGTTGGCCTGGTGGTTGAGTAGCCCTGCATGGGAAGCATCAGTGGGAGAGGCGGAATCTGACCCCTGGTGTCAGCCTGCTGTTCTATATTAGGCCACTCCTCCACTCAAGTTCCTCATGTGCTGCTGCTTGCCTGCCTGTGGCAATGTCTTTTTCTTTCAGGTCACTGCAATTCAGCTTTACAAGGTTAATCTGACACCGTTTGTGATGTAATGAAGGGGAAAAAGAAAGCGCCCGCTTTCTTGAAGCCAGTTTAAACCATTAAGAAGGATGGGCTGTCGCCTAGGGAAGGAGCTTCTGACTGGGTTAGGGTGGCCAACTGCCCAGTTTTCAGCTGGACAGTCCGGTCTTGAAGTATTTTCTATAGTATCCAGTTACAAACTATAACTGGACACAGTAACATCTGGTCAAATCTGACATGGCTATCGAGTTCTGCTCTTGCCTCTCCCTCTACACTTTGAGCTACCACCCCCTTTACTTGTAAGCTGATGGGGCTGGGGATGCATTTCCATCCAGGCATGGCTGCCTTCTGCCTCCCTCCCTATGCTGCTACTGTCAGCCACTCAACCGAAACATGCGCTGCCTGAACTGTGTGGCCATGCACCTACAGAGTCCGATATTCAAAGGCATTTACACGGTTTACAGAGCTCTAAACCATGTAAAGCCCCTAATCGGGATATTCGGCGCCACTGACATGGTTAGTGCTGCCAAATATCCCAGAGTAATGCTGTTATACGCTGTGATGCTAGCCACTTAGCATCGGGGTGTGTCGGAAGCAGTACCTGGGGGTAACCATGCAGTGACAATATTCAGCCACTGCGCTGTTATCCCTCAGCAGCAGCAAAAGCTGTCCTTTCGCCGCTGAAGCTAACCGGGTAGCAGCTGAATACTAAGACAGTCGCATAGCCGACAAAAGCAGCAAACGGAGGGAGGCCGGAAGTGCCGGTGTCTGGATGGAGTCACATCTCTAACCTCATCAGCATGCAGGTATAGCACTGTCTGCTGGTCCAAGTTACAGAGGCTGGGGGAGAAGGAAGAACAGAGGTTTGGGAGAGCAAGGACGGATAGGACTCAGGGTCTGGAAGAGACCGAGCAGAATAATGGGACTCGATGGCCACGGGAGACAGCGAGAAGGATGGAACTCTGGAGACTGGGCAGGCAGCGCAGAAGAAGGATGGGACTTAGGGAAGAATAGAGACACGGTGATTGCATATGAGAATGGGGGAGGGGAGCAGAGTAGGGATTTGGGTATGGAAGGGACTGATTGGGAATTTGGAGGTGCCATTAAGAACCTGGCAATTTGTAGGTATACGTGGGGATGTATCAGAGCTGGGGAATGTGAGTGTGTAAGAGAAAGGAGATAAAGGGAGAGAAGAGGATGACACATGGGGTAAATGATCTGGTGGACTGGAGAGAAGATGAGAGGCAGTGAGAAGGAATGAGGGTATTGTGGAAGGAAGGATAGGAGAGAGCAAAACGAGGGGGCCTCTGCAGAGGTGAGTGAGGGTAGAAATGGGACTGAAAGGCTGGTGAAAGAGGAGCAGTAGAGGGCTGAGTAGAGGATAAGAGATAGATGAATGCTCTGGATTCAAAGTAAGGAATGAGTGACAGGAACAGAGCTGAGGTTTGTGAGAGGATAAGTGAAGGGTAGAAGAGGACCGAGGGGGGAACTAGGAAGTGAATGAAAAGTAGCGGCATAGTGGAGATTGAGGAAGGAGAGAGACAAGGGAGCAATGAAAATTCTGTAGAGAGGATGAAAAGGAGATAGCCAGTAGGCAGATGAGAATTGAAAGTAGGAGACTAAGGACTAGAGAATGAGAGAAAGGGAGAATGAGGAATAAAATCAGCTATGAATGGGTGCAGAGGCAGAGAAAAGAAAAATGGAAAAAAACAGAGAAGGAATATAAAGGAAAAAAGAACTTAGGAAAAGAGTGAAACAAAAGAAGCATAAGAAAGAGACTGGAACTAACCCAATTAGAAAAATAAAATGTTCAGACAGCAAAGATAGAAAAGAAAAAAAAATATTTTCAGTTTTCAAGGATTGGAATGTGCGAGTGTTGGGAAATGTGCCTCTCTTTTGTATTTTACCAAGCATGGGAGGAAGTGCTTTTCTGAACCGGAACTTGAAAGATTACATCATAGTATAGCTAAGACATTGGCCCTTATTTAAAAAAAAAGGATGAGGAGTCAAATTCTGAGCCAATGGAAAAATATTGGTAAGGCTCATTGTGTTTCATCCTTTACAATTTTATCTTTTTTCAGACTTGAGAAATTCTTCATCCTCCATCTGAGCTCCCACCTAAATTAAAGCAAGGGCTGGGATTTAAAAATAAAATAGATAGGAAACAACAGTTGTTTCACCTCTCAGTAAGAACAGGGACTAGGGTTGCCAACCAGCCGGTTTTCAGCCGACCTGACCGTTTTTTCCATGGTCAGGCCGGCTGCCAGCAGACATCCAAAACCAGCCCTTGAAAAGCCGTTTTTTTGCTCTGGCCATGAGATCGGGAGCGGCCAGAGCAGAAAACCAGCTTTGCGTCAGCGGTCCGCGGTCCCCCCTTGCAGCTGCTGCTTCTACTTCTTACAGAGCAGCGGCTGCAATGATGTTAAGTTAAAAAGAAAAGAAAACCTGTGCGGAGCCCTCTGGCCCTATGAAACTCCTGCTGCAGCGCTTGCCTCCTGTAACGTCACTTCCTTTTCAGCCCGGGCGCTGCAGCAGGAGTTTCATAGTGCCGGAGGACTATGCACAGGATTTCTTTTCTTTTTAAATTAACTCTATTGCAGCCACTGCTCTGTAAGAAGCAGGAGCAGGGGCTGCAAGGGGAAGGTGAACCTGCACTAGTGGGGGGGAGGTGAAGCTGCACTAGGGGGAGAGATAAAGCTGCACCGGGGGGGGGGGGAAGGTGAAGCTGTACGGGGGGGGGGGAGGTGAAGCTGCATGGGGGGGGGGGAGGCTCCACATAGGTTTAATTTTGTTTTTAAATTAGTTTTACTGCAGCCGCCACTCTGTAAGAAGCAGGAGCAGCGGCGTAAGGGGAAGGAGGTAGTAGAAGGGACTGATAGGGTGAAGGAGGTGGCTGGAAGAGAACTGAAAGCGTGGGGGGGAGGTAGTTGGAAGGGAGCTGACAGAGGGGGGGAAGGAGGTGGCTGGAAGGGAGCTGACACCTGGGGATGGTACTGGTAAGTGACTTGGTAATGTGGAGGAGGCTGGAAGGGAGAGGGCATTGGGACTGGAAGGGAGCAGAAACGTGGGGATGGCACTGGAAGGGGGACAGACAGAGGGTAGGGTGACTGGAAGGGAGCTGACATGGGGAAGGCACTGGGAGTGGAAGTGAGCTGATACCTGGGATGGTATTTGGACTAGAAGGGACTGGACAGTGGGGAAGGAGGTGGACTAGAAGGGAATGACACCACTGGCAGTCCTGGGAACAAATTGGCCTGTCCTAATTTTATGCAATTACCTTTCTGGTTAGTGGGCTGAAAATCATCGCTAACCAGATAGGTGCCGGGACCACCCCAGCCCCACCCCGAACTAGTCCAACTAAAAAGCACAGGTGCACTCGCAATAGTCAAGCAAACAATATAGAATGTGTCATTCAACAATGGATTTTATTAAAAACAGGAAAGTCAATCCTACTGAAACCACACAAGGAATACTTAAACCAACATGGCTGTGTTTCAGCAGAGCCTTCTTCAGGGGTTAAGACTACAATAAATCTTATAATAAAAAATTAAAATCAATGTTAAGATGACAAATAACATCTTAAAACAAACATACGGAGGAAAACATGCAAAATGAGCTAAAATATGGGAACACATCATATATTAAGAAATACATATATACAAGTCCTAAAAAGGTTAAAAAAGCAAATCATAAAAGTGCATATGTGGACTATATGTCGTGTAAGGAGGCAGAATAAGAGAGCATTAGATATAAATAATAATGAAGGTAAGCTAAAAATAATATAGGCTAATAGTAAAATAGTAGTGTAAAAATAGTATGGATAAATATGCTGAATGACATAAAAACATATGTAAAAAGTTGATAAAAGAATAAATACATCTGGTTCTTAAGAGCCCTTGTAAAATTGCATTTATTTAACCAGTTTTCTATACTGCCTTATCCTTCAATCAAAGTGGTTTACATTATGTAATCACTGCAAGCAGGTACTGGATGCATTCCCTTGTCCCCAAAGGGCTCACAATCCATGTGTACCTAAGGCAACAGAGGGTTAAGTGGCTTGCCCAAGGCCACAAGGAGTGGACTAGAAACCACAGTCCCTCTGACCTGTCCTCAGGTGGAACTTGAACCCCAGCCTTCCAGCCTGAGGTACTATGTCCTAACCACTAGGCCACTCCTCCCTCCCCAACTTTATAATCCCTACTGTGTATCATGTTACCCATGGAGTAGAATAGAGACAATACATTGCAAAGAGTTGCGCTATCCCCTGCCTTGCCTTGCCCCTAGTCTCAACTTCCTCCGCTGCCTCGGGGCCCTCTCGCCTCAAATGTTGCATCACCCCCTCTATCCTCCAGCAGTCCCCCCCCCCCCACCTCAGATGCCTTTTTCTCTTCCAACTTCTCTTCTCTCCCAACTGACTGCCAGGTTCAAGCAATCCTCTGAGCACCTCCAAATATTAAACCACAGACAGACCAAGAGCACCCAAGTTCACCTCAGTCTCCCACCACAGACTCACAAATGCAAACAAACTACAAGGATAAGAGCATTCTCTCTGTACGCCCCCACTTTCTGGAACTCACTACCCCCCTCACTCTGCAATATCAAATCAACTACTGACTTTCGCAAACAACTAAAGACTCATCTCTTCCTGGAACACTTTGGCAATGGACACTCACCGAGTACAGTTCAGAACAACCATATGCAAACAAATACATCAACCCCTACTCCCCACTGTACATAGTTTTATATTTGCCTCTACACATATATATTGAGCTTTAAATATGTTCTTCGTTCCCTGTCCACACCTGAAATATTTACATTTGAAATGTTCTCAATGTTTATTGTAAAATCTTCTTAATGTTACTTCTACCTGTTCATTGTATCAAACCAATTCCATGTAAACCGTTTTTACTTGTAGAAAAATGGTATATCAAAATATGTTAAATAAATAAAGTTGGAACAATATCCTCACCTCTGCACTTAACCAAATATTTCCCCTCCGTTCCGTTCCTCTTACACATCCCCACAATCATTCCCCCTAGTACCATCCCAATCTGCCTTCTCTGCATTCAGCTCCATCGTGCCAAACATTGCTGGCGTAAACACCCCTTACTTGACACCCTGTCTCACTTCCAACTCTGTTACCAACACCACCGCTCCTGCATTCAAACTGCCAAGCAGTCCTATTTTACTACCCTTATCTCTTCCTCTTCCAGCTCTTCCTGGCAACCCTCTCCATCCCTCAAACCTCTCTTCCTCGAGCTACCACCTTGGCATTTCCTGATCCCACCCAATTAGCCACTTTCTTCTCCAACAAAATCCTTCAGCTGCGCTCCACATTTCCCACCTGCCCCCCCCTCCCCCCGCTCTTCTTCTCACAAGACCACCTGCCCTCTGGACCCCATCCCTTCCCACTGGTTGTCTAAATCATCTCTTGCCCTCTTGCCACTCATCCTCGGTATCTTCAATTTTGGTCTTACCTCTGCTACATTCTCCATCCTCTGGAAACACACCATTATCCGCCCTGTTCTTAAGAAACCTACCCTGGATCCCTCTATTCTCTTCCACTGGCGCCCCATTTCAAATCTCCCTTTTCTTTCAAAGGTCCTTGAAAAATTGTTTGTTTCTCAGCCCTCCACCCATCTTGACTCCACCCATGCCTTTCATTCTCGACAATCCAGATTCAGACCTGGCCATGGTACAGAAACTCTCCTCCTCTCTTTCCTGAATGAACTTCATGCCTCACATGATCGTGGTGACATTTCTCTTGCTGTCTCACTGGACCACTCCTCGGCTTTGGACCTGGTCAATCATTCCACCTTTTTCTCTTGTCTCTATGATCTTGGTGTTTGGGGAACTGTTCTGCACTGGTTCTGTTCCTTCCTCACTGCACGATTCTTCGCTGTTCAGTCCAGCCTCTCCACTTCCTCTGTTACCTCCCTCTGCTGTGGTGTCCCCCAGGGCTCTGTTCTGTCTCTTCTTGTTTTCAATATCTTCTTGGCCCATCTTACCCTCATTGTCCAGCAGCACACCGTATCGGCCTATTATTACGCTGATGATATAATAATTCTCTATCATACTAGTCGCATGGCTCCTGATTTGAACCCACTGAACTCCTGTCTCTCTCATATCTCCTTCTGGCTGTCTATGAATTATCTACACTTTAACTCCTCCAAATCTGCATGATCTGGTTCACATTCGGTGCCCCTGTCCCCCACTGGCCCCCTTGCTTACATGCACTCCTGTCCTACTGGTATCACCACTCCGCTATCTTGGCGTCACCCTTGATTCCTCCTCCTCTTTCCATGAACTGCTTTCATCCCTCTTCCACTGCTCCTTTTATTGACTACGTCAGATCCATGCAGTTCAGTCTTTTTTGACTCCCCCATCCCTGACTACGCTTCTTTTATCTCTAGTCATTACCAGACTCGACTACTGTAATGTTGCACTGACAGGCCTCCCACATTATCAGTTACAATGATTACAGCTTCTTCGAAATACCGTGGCATGTATTATCATTCACTCCTCCCATTCAGACCACGTCACCCCCCTTCTCATCCGCCTTCATTGGCTTCCACTCAAATTCAGAATCCACTATAAGATCCTCATCCTTGTCCATAAAGTCATCCATACCTCTACCCACAATACCTAGTTGACCTAATCCATCTTCAGCCCCCTCCCCCCCATCTGCTTTGCTCTGTCCATGCTAACAGTCTGTCCCTTCCACTCACTTCCCATGCTCATCTAGAAAGCACCCACAACTCTGCTTTTCTTTTCCTTGGTCCCACGCTCTGGAATTCCCTGCCCCACACACTCTGACTGGAACCATCTTTTCAAAGGTTCAGGTCAATGTTAAAAACCCATTCATTTGGCCTTTGACCTTCCCTCCCTTCGGGATTGACTGACTTGCTCTCTTTTCTCCTTCTGCCCCATTTGCTGTATCTTTCCTCCCTTTTCCTTTGCATGACTATCTACTCCCTGTCCTATCAATCAATGGCGTTCTTTTCACCCTACGACTTCTTGCAGTGTTTATTGTTACTGTAAACCACCCTGATGCTATCACCTATGCAGTATATCAAGTGCATGAATAAAGGATAAAGAGAGGATTAGGGAGAAGACAGGGAATAATGCACAAGGAATGGAGGAGGCTAGGGAGACAGTGAGGGGATGCTGAATATAGGACACTGGATGGGAAGAGAGAAAGAGGAGGGATGCTGGACCAGTGCAGAAGGAGAGAGGGGGAACACTGGACCTTGAGAGAAGGAGAAAGGGAAGATGCTGGATCTGGGGAAGAGGAGAGAGTGGAGATTCTAGACTTGGGGAAGAGGAGAAAGAAGGGTGAATTAATGAGAGACTGATGAAAGAGAGAGCAGTGTGGAATGGCATGGTTGCAGTAAATATAAAAAGAGGAAGACTGAGGACTAGTTCGTAAGGAGAGATGAAATCTGGATAAGAAAACAGAAAATGAATGGAAGAAAGCTGAAAAGAAGAGATCACTGTTAGAGATGGAAGTAAGTAAGGAAGTGGAAGAAAGAAGTTGAGAGAAGAAATGGACAATAGACAGGTGAATCTGGAAACAGACTTAAAAGACAGAGGAAAGAAGAAATCAGAGCCTGGGACCAACACCATTAGCAATATAAAATGACCAGACAACAAACGTAGAAAATAAAATTTTATTTTCTGTTTACTAACTGAAATGTCAGTTTTTGGAATGGGAACCTGACAGGTACTTGTGACCTAGATTGGCTAACTAAACAAGATACTGAGCTTGATAGACCTTTGGTCTGACCCAGTATGACATCTCTTATGGTCTCATCTGGGAGAGTCAGTATTAAAACATGGTGGGGGCCCAGGCAGAAATTTGGCAGGAGACTTCAAAGCCTGCTAGTGGGCTTTAAACAGGCTTAATGTCCTCTCTGGCCTGTGAGCTCAGGGCAATTGCACTGGTTGCAACCCCCAACCACCACCAATGCCATCCCTGACAGCAGCTGTCTTATATTTTCCATAATATTGTATTAAAAAAAAATTCTATTTCTCTGGTGCTGTACTGCCTGCAGCATCTGGCTTTTGCAGGTTTCAGTTTAATTATGTATTTCTGTCTCTGTTTGTGATAACATTCTGTACTTAAAAGGGTCTGTTTTCTTTGTATAACCAAGGCCAAGTATTTTGTTTGCATGCATTTTCTATGTAGCAATCTGTAGTAATCTGACTCAATCTGCTTTCCTACTAGGTGTATTGACATTTTAGGGCCCACGGCAATAGTTAGGATGCTGCCTTTTCATAGGAAGGGTCCTTCTTGTATAAGATTTAAAAGTTAGTGCTGGCATGGTAGATTTGCTCTAAGGCCCTGATTGACTTGTTTTTATAGTTTTCTATTACTTCACAATATGCTTGGTGCTGACTGAGTTTATGGTGCTCTTAATGAGATGTCACTAGAATCAGAAATGTTTTTTGTAAAGTAAGTTTTATGGGGAAATGTCCTAGCTCTATTCTGCATCAATATTCCCAAAAAGCTACACAGAGTCCTCCACTCACACGGCTTCAGAAGGGGGAGGTGTAATGATACGCATTTTTAGTCAGAGGAGCAGGTACTACCTGTCCCTCATGGCTAAAAGCATAATATCACAGCACCGCCCCCTATTGGCAGCAATGCTGGTGGAGTAGGCCCACACAGGTTTGTGTGAACATTGCTCTGCATCCATTCTTGGGGAAGGAGCAGAGTGGGTTCTGTGGAGGCAGGATATACAGTATGTTTGTTATGATTGGATTTAACACTGTATGGGTGAGCATGTATATGTTGGGGGTATGAGGAGGGGACTGTAGAGACCTCTCAGGTTCTGATTTATTTGAACAACAGAGACCTCTAGTGTTTCTACCAAAATATTGCATTGTGACCTTTATATGCCACCTAGTGTTTCCAGAACATGGGCGGGCTCTTTTCACAGATGAGGCAATGTTACAAGGAGACCTCAGTTGGAGGGAAACATGACAGATATAAAGATAAAGTCCAAAGGTAGTTTCCTGTCTTTGGTTGCATAGCCATTGTATCACAGCAGCATGTTCCACTGGTTCTACAACCATACACTATAGGAGAGGAGGAGAGGTTTTTGGTTAACTCAGCCAGGGAACCAAATAATAGAGGTAGTGATGACAAGGGTAGCTTAAGCCACTTCTCTACTAACTAATGAGTAGCACCAGAGAGGAAGAGCCTTGGAGACAGAAGGAGCTGCAGGGAGTTCTGATCCTGGAACAAGATAGTAGGAGGATACAGAGGACTTCCAGGGGCAGATTGCCTTATTGGGGGTTAGGGCATCCCCTAATGGGCCACTGATGTAAACAATAGGCTGCTGTTGCAGTTTCTTTACATCAATTAGGTAGGAGTATGCAGCAATAGCAGCAGAAGCTGCAGCGGCAAAGTTAGGTGAGGAGGAAGAGGAAGAGAGAAACTAAGGGGACAGGATCATCATGCTCAGGCTGATTTTTGTTCACAATCTACTCTGGAACATCCCCTGGAACAAAATCAAGAAGGACTAGGCCCAATGTGTGCAAGAACTGCAAACACGCCAAGTCCAGCACCCAGCTCTATTAGGTACTCTGGGGCACTAATGAGGAGAGGTTCTCCACCTGGATGCACTGCATCTACAGCCAATAGGGCGTTTAGTATCAGCGCACCAAGATGCTGGAACGCATTACCTCCAGATATCCGGGCTATTAAGGGCCTTACACAGTTTAGGAAAGCCCTCAAATACCATCTTTTCAATAAGTACCTCATTGAACCCAACCTCACCCACCGAGACAGAGATGCAACCCACTAAGCAAATATGTGGTTTCCCAACAAAATGCCAAGAAAGATTCCCTAACCCTTAGTGGTGCAGTTGTTTCTATGGAATTCTTGATCATACGACTTTATGTAGCAATATTTGTAAATAGTTTACCACCGGTATCCAAGTTTATGTAGCAAGTTCTGTAAATAGTTTACCCCTGTTATCCAAGTTACTTGCCCTGTTATCTGTAAACTCATACATGTTAACTGTACTGAGCATTTCTGTTCCATGTAAACCGCGCTGATGCTGAATAGTGCGGTATATAAGAGACTGTAAATAAATAAAATAAATAAATAACTAAATCCTGAGTGAATGCAACTGTCTGATTTTTTGCTCTACCATTATACTATTTTTATTATTGCTTGTGATCCCTAAATATTTTCTGTAATTCCATGGTTCAGAAGAACCAAATTCTGGCCTGGACTGATTTATTGAGTAAGAGGATTTGAGTGAATGGATTTAAGATGCCAACAGCCTCCCAGTTTTACTGGTCCCATACTAAGAACCCTAAATTCCCAGTGAATTAAGGCTGCAAGGACAGTATTAGCTTCCTGAAGTTGCGCCCCTAGTGTATCAAGTAGCTGCAAATAGCCTCTGTGAGGGACTCATGGACTGGCAGGGCTTACAGGACTATGGCTTAATGGGAGTTGAAGAATACAATCTCTTGTAATCCCCCCTCACCCCATGTGGCCTGCAGGTGATGTCACTGCAGTTATTTTTAGGAGCAAGGAATGGGTCATTGAAGGGGTAGACCATGGGCAGCGGCAGATGTCAGGGTTTCTCTTTCAAAAAGTTACCGACCCTAAGAGAGGTTTTTTGTTAACTTTGTAACTAGGTGCAATAAGGGGCAAGGAGACATTCTGGCCCACAGTTAAGGAGCTGTGCTGTTCAGCACAAGACCCTGAGTCTATGCATTGGATCTGAATATTGACTGTACAATGTGGACCACTCTTCAAGACACCAGGCAGTGAGAATTAAGCTTGCACTAAGACATAAGTGACTAGAATGCTAGTCTTTAATTAAGCTTGATTAACACCTAAAAGATGAACAATTTGCTGGGGCATTCCAGGGCCCGAGAAGCACAATCATTAAGGGAGGTAACCTGCACCTTTGTGGCCTAGCCATTGAGTTGGCTATGAA
Organism: Ichthyophis bannanicus; assembly: GCA_033557465.1. Taxonomy (NCBI): domain Eukaryota; kingdom Metazoa; phylum Chordata; class Amphibia; order Gymnophiona; family Ichthyophiidae; genus Ichthyophis; species Ichthyophis bannanicus. The sequence continues at coordinate 640,720,959 of CM066035.1, forward strand.
ATATTCATGCTTTAAGAAAATACCCAGGAGGGTTTGGTCTGAGAGGGGGGACACAGAAAAAGGACAATTTGTAATTGAGCTTGTTGGCTTGTTGTTGCAATATTACCAGATATTATGGATCCGCATTAATCATGGTGACCGGGATATTCAGCAGCACTGTGATTAGTTCCGCTGAATATTGCCAAATGCCACTGTTGCACCCCCCCCCCCCCCCCCCAATGCTAGCGGGCTAGGATTAGGGTATTCTGGAGGCAGAGTGGAGGCAGCACCCAGCGATATTCAGCCACTGCCCAGTTATCCTTAAGCGTGAAAGTTAGACAACTTAAAGGCTGAATATTGCCGCTGCCCCATTAGCTCTGCCACTATACAGCTGACCTGGATATTCAATACTGGTGGCTGGATATGGCCCTGGCATTGAATATCCAGGTCTTAAGTTCAGCGGCAACTGCTAGCTGCCACTGCTGAATATCGGGTCCTATGAGTTTACTGTCCAGAGGGTCGCCAGGAGTCAACACCAACTCAACGGCACTTAGCAACAACAAAAACATGAGTTTACTAAATCAGACAAATGTTTTACTGATCTGATCGATTACGATTATTTGTACCGCTTAAGTGTTTCTGAACAATGTTGTCTTCTTATTCTATCCACCCTACCCCATGACCCCCAATAAAATGTATTTACCTATCAGCTATTTCTGCTTATTGCCTAACTCTCTCCATCCTCTAAAGAATCTTTGTATTTTGGAAACATTTTTCTTTTACAAAACCAACCCTTCTCCCCTGCTTCTGGGAAAACCATTCATGGGCATTCATAGTCATGCCAAGGAGGGGTGGTGCCACTTGTGCCCAACAGTCCTGGTTCAGCACTGTGATACATGGAGAGATCAGGCAACTGATCTTGCCCACACCGGTGCATGAGTCACACTATGAACTTTCATTTGCAATTGCACAGGGATTTTTTTCATATCTGTCTCTTTTATTGCAGCTACAGTCCACAGATGGGGACGATGCAGAATCCCCAAGCCCAGCTGAGCCAAGGAATGGAAGACCTGAGTCAGAAATGAAACCCACGTCTTCGGTGTGGCAGTGCATAGTGCTATCACTGATCCATCAGGCTGGCACCACATTTGCACCTTTTTGAAAGCTTTTAGTATGCTTTCTATAACCTGAATGAAAGGAACTGCTTTTAGATTTTCTGTATCTCAGTGGATGAAGCATGCAATAAAAGTTTCTAAAATTTTCTACATATAATCTGACTAGGAGTGATCACATAAAATCAGCTTGATCACAAGTGCTGAAAAAAAAAACAATAATCGATATCCTGGATGCCTGCAGGGTACAATTTCTGCATATTTCTCCTTCATCATTCACAGTCATTGAGCTCGAGTACAGGTCTGCAATTTCCTTTGACAATGTCTGCAATTTCTAAAATGTGCTTTTAATATTTTTCTTCCAATGCAATTCCATTCATTTTTCCACTGACTTTCCAGAAAATTTGGTTAAAATAAAAACTGATTGTGTTAGTCCCAGTACATGTAATATAATCAAGTCCTTATGAGTCTGATCTATCTGGCCTTGACAAATTCATCGTTTCATTTAGGTAGTGCTAAATGATTATTATTTTGTGTTTAAGTACTGTCTCTCATCCCAACTTTCATAGCACTTTAGAAATAGGTTACACATCATTACCTTGATCCATTAGATTTAAGCTTATTTCAAAAGGAGCGTCTCCAAAGCTACCAACTGCTGCTGTTTTATGTCTTTCAGACCTTTTGTTGTCTATTAATTACACCTTTGGTTAAAAAAAATACTCAGGTGCTAGACTGGCAACTCCGTAGTAACGTCAGAGGCACCATTTTGAAACTTGCCGCCGATGGTGCACAAGCATTTGGTGATTACTCCTGCCTCCGACTAGACACCAGGGCAAACCCCAATAAGAGCCAGGGGGATCCAGGTGGGGGAGGAGGCATGTCAGGGGTCTCCAGGCAAGGGTGGGGATATTGGAAATGTCTGAGCCAGTCTGAGAGATGGAAGAGGTACCGTTGCATTCTGTACCTCCCCCTTGATATAGACCGCAGGTCAAAACAGGGAGCTAGCAAAAGTTGATGTGAATATTTTTTAATATAGATATAGTTTCCAATTCTAACATGGAAAGTACCCGACTATTTTAGAGGTACAGTAGACCTAAACCGTACTCCACCATCCCCTTAAAATCTCTGCATCCAGGGAGTACAAATCTACAGATAGGGAACTTCTAAAATCATTATTTTCGCGCGTGTGTGTGTGTGTGTGTGTGTGTGTGAATGCTGCAATTTACAGTTGTGGTTAACATAATTGGCACCCTTGCATTTTAGGTATGTTGTATACACTATCTTGAGAAATAATTGGAAGTATTGCAACTGTATGTCATCATAATAATTTAATAATATGTTCAAAGGTATACAACAAAAAGAAAGATGTCTGTGCAACCTAGACATAGTCATTTCTGAGAAAAAAAAATAAAATATGACCTGGATAGGATTAATGGCACCCTTCACTAATATTTGGTTGCACAACCCTTGGCAGTGATGACAGCCTTCAAACTTTTCTTGTAGCCATCTATAAGTTTCATACCATCTGTCTGCTGGTAGTTTCTCCCATTCTTCAACTGCGATTTGTTCCAGCTCATGAATATTTCCAGGATTCCTTTTACCAACAGCAGATTTCAGCTCTTTCCAAAGGTTCTCGATTGGATTGAGATCAGGACTCATTGCTGGCCAGTTTAAAACAGTCCATGTTTTTCTTATAAACTTTATTTTTTCACCAGTAAATGTATTGCTGGTCTACATTGCCAAAGAGCTCAAGTTTGGTTTCATCTGTCCACAGAACATTTTCCCAGGATGATTCTGGTTTCTCAAGGTGGGATTGGGCAAAGATAAGACATGCTTTTTAATGTCTGTGTTTGAGCAATAGGATTCTCCTTAGCCTTTGCCTATAAAGTCCTTCTTTGTTTAGTGTACAGCATATGGTGTGGGTTAAAAACTATCACTCCAGATTGCTCAAGGTCAGCCTTAAGCTCTTTGGATGTTGTACCTGGTGTTTTTCCAATAGTTCGCACTAACCTTCGAAGATTTCTTGGATTAATTTTCCTCTTCCCACCATGTCCTGGGAGGTTCTTGACAGTTCCATGAGCAGAAAACTTCTTAATAACATTGCAAACTGTAGACTTAGGAATCCCAAGGTCTTTGGAGATGGCCTTGTGCCCCTTTGAAGTTGATGTTTGGTGATAATGGCTTTTCTGATAGTCTCAGGCAGCTCTCGTCTTCACCATTGTGAAAATGGAACACGGGGTGAGTGTGGTCATTTTAAACATTAGAGCCATCGTTAATTAGTTGTTTCATGTCATGTGAGCAGTGCTGTACCTAGCCCTGTGCAAGTGTTGTGGCCACAAAGGGCACAAAAATAGGGTCACAGTTGCTGGCCTCAGATCCCTTCCCCTACACTGCTGTCCTTGCTCTGCCGCCGCTTTTCATGTTTCCTTGGCATCGATGGCAGCAGCGGAGCCAACAGCAAATTGAAAAAAAAAAGTGGGTCTATCCAATTTCCTACTAGCATGCAGGTCTGATCCTAGAGGGAGGGATCAGGCCTGCATGCTAGCAGGAAATCGGAAAGACCTGTGTTTTTTCTTTTTCTTTTCAATTTTATGTCCATTCCGCTGCCAAGGAAACATGAAAAGCAACAGCTGGGCAAGGGCAGGCAGCGCGGGGTGCCAGCCGGATATGGATTGTGGGGTATGCAACATGGGGAGATGCTGGGCATGGGGCAAATGGCAAACCTGTGATGGGGGCATGGAGCGCACCAGATGTGTAAGTCGCACAGGGTGCATTTATGGCTCAGTACAGCCCTGCATGTGAGTGCTGACAATTGATCACAGGTGCATCTAATTTTACTGCAATGGGAATGTGGTTCTTCTGTTCAAACTGATTTCAATTGTTTATACATCTCCTTGATTTGTGCTTCAAAGAGTAGAACCTGGTCAGTAATAGAGTGATAAATCACAAATTCAAAAAGACACTCAATTATAACAAAAAGTAGGTAGTAGCACCATACAAATTACTATGAACACAGTGCGTTGCCACAATTCATCTGGGATAAAGGTCTCAGTATCTAACGGGCCGGTGTAAACCGTGATATTGAATCACAAACACCTACTTCACTGAGCTCAATTCACATCAGCGACCTTATCCCATAGATATCCCCGACAGAACAGGTGAGGAGAAACCGCAAAGAAGGCACACTTAGCTCGCCACAGCAGATTTAAGCCACGGTCTCTCTGAACCCCAACGCCATACACCAAGTGCTCACAAGCGTTTCGCAAGTCAGCTTGCTTCTTCAGGGGGGCACCGAATACTTAAACAAATCAGTGCACCATACGCAAACAACCAGCTGCACACCTCAGCAACACCTCATGCACAGTGTTTTGAAGGTCAGGGGTTCAAATCCCACTAGAGGACAGCAACTTTGGGCCGGAAGGACTGGGGTTTCTAGTCCCACAGGTGCTCCTTGTGGTCTTGGGCAAGCCACTTAACCCTCCATTGCCCATGTTCCCTGTAAGTATTAGTGTGTGTGTCTCATATCCCCACGTGTTAAATGTATCCCCCACTTGTGTTGTGACCGCTTTGATTGAAGGATAAGGTGGTATACAAAACTGTCTAAATAAATAAATAAATATATTGGCTCACAAAGGGGTAATATTCAGCCCATGGTAGGAAGTAATTTTTTTAAATGCCAACGCCCCGGACAAAAATGTCCAGGTATTCAGCTGCTGGCAAATGTCGAGATTACGGGACACTGTCTGGATAAAGATCATCATTATCCAGATAGCGGTAATGTTCAGCAGTTATCTGGGTTGCACTTAGGGCAGCTTTTTTTCTGTCCTGAGTTATCCAGATAGTTATTGGGCTTGAGATGTTCAAAATCTCCGCTATCCGGATAAATCAAGTCTCTATCCTACCATAATGTGGACAGTGCAGGGCAGTCTGCAGTGACATTCAGTAGTACTATCTGGATAATTGCCACAGAATAACTGTTACAGTGGCATTTATCTGAGTAGCAGGTGCCATTGATGCTGCCCGGATAAGTGCTTTAGAAATATCAGCTTCAAAGTTTTGATGTCATATTGGTGATCGTCTAGGATCAGCTGGAATGGTATGACTCGATATAGAGTGAAGATGGAGATGGTTCATTCAAATTCAAAAGTCCTAGACTTTAGGAAATCTAACTTTCTTAAGATGGGAAGTTTAAGAAGTTTTAAAAAGTTTTAACTGGATGGAAAAATCTAGGAGAATATGAAGGACAGTGAGCAAAACTGAAAGGCAGTATGTAAGGGCAAAAAATCTTTTACTTTAGATCTTTAAGTATGTCCACATATGCTGTATGATGAAGAATCATTGCCCCCTGGAATGATTTCATCTGGTATATCTTTTTCAAGTTGAAGTCTCAGGAACTGCACACAGTACTTCAAATGGGGTCTCACCATCGACTTGTACAGAGGTACTATCACCTCATTTTTCCTGCTCATTTTCCTCTGTGCACATCCAAGCATCCTTCTGGCTTTTGCTGTCACCTTATCTACCTGTTTGCCTCTTCCAAATCCAAACTGAATGCAAGTTACATTCAGCTACATGGGTTATTTTCCTGCCTAAGTGGACTTGCAAGCTAAATTTCACCTATTACAATGGAGGATGAAGTGACTTGCCCAAGACCATAAAGAGGGGTCCATCGGTAAGACCAGGCAGCAGATCCTAGGGAGTGGAAGAAGGGGGCCAGGCAAACCAGAAGAGGAGCAGATGAAAGCAGTAATGCTACAGTGATGTTCCTTTGAAGCAGCACATGCACCTAGCCTAAAAGTAACCAGGAACAGGCCCCTCTTTGGGCTGGATATTTAATGCCCTAGGCAGTTGCCTATGCCTAAATCCAGGTCTGAGTGAGATTTTGTTGCACAGTCATCAAGGAGGAAACATCTAACCTCTAAGAGAAGCAACAATATAAAGCAAAACAATATCAGTGAGTCCATTTCATGGTGCTTAAGCCATTTAAAAGTACATTCTCAAAAGGTTACATGCTATTTATGCATTCGATATTTTCCATCGACAAGCAGGCACCTTAATGGGTGACATAATCCAATGGTGCCAAGACTGAACTGCTCTCCCACAGATCAGAACTTGGTGTAAAATTCTGAGCATGTGCTGCCCTTCTGGCATAGGATGCTCTTCTCATCTACGCAGTTTTGTTTCCTCTGTCCTGATGAAGAGACACAGGACAAAGAATTTTTCTACATTCTGTAATCCAATAAAGGTTTATCGTAGTCTTTGACCATTATTCTTTTTATTTAGGAAGTTTTATTAAGTTTGTTACAAGCGTCCTTGGCCATGGTGTGCTAGAAGTTAGAACATTCTATGGTGGAGACCTTCACCTGCTTTTCCTCAGATATCTGGACACGAGCCATGATGTTGATCATTGTGTCTTCTGCACGGTCATGTCTGTGGCCTACTGCAGGGACCGTGTGACTCATCTACGTTGTTATCATGAGCTCAGAGAGTTCCTCTTGCACAAGACAATTCAGCAGAAGGCACAAATTGCACAGAACTTAGCTGATTCCATGCATCACCTCTCTATTAGAGAGGGATACCTCATTTTTGCACAGTGGTCTGAGACATCCAGATGCATAGGAGCTGGATAAGGTGGCATCTCCATGTTGCTAGCTCCATGAAGCTTCCCAGATAACAAATGCCTTCCCCTTCTCAGGGTTTGCATTGGCCTGCAGGAAGGTTACATTCTTTGCAACCCTAAACAGCGCAGCCTATATAGAATGAGCACAGGGTGGTGGTACAGGTTCTAATGCTCTGTGTAACTGCTCGCCCTTGGGATTTGTGAGACCATCTAGACAGTGCTGCAACAACAGCTACCGCATGGTCTTACAGTATTACGCAGCACATATCCCTGCACAAATAGCCATGACCGGATGTTTTCTGTGCTGTCATCATCACCTCAATCATCTGGCCTGTAGGCAGCGCTAACTCCCCGAAACATAAATACTTCTTCATCTGCACAAGAAGGGTTTGTTCTAGAACAATCCTCCATGGATTTAGAATCAGCTTACAGATTCTTAAGGCTATCATTAAGAGATTTGGGAAAGCACCTGTAGACAGGCTACTTCCCTTTTAGTTATGATATCGCTTAAATGTCTCTATAAGTCACTTGACTAGAACACTTCCCTTATATGGAGGATATAATAAACATGCCTTCTCAGCAACAGGAGTCAAGCAAGTCAAAGTGTTCTATTTCGATGTCTGGTGCATATGATTATATAAGTTAAACAGTGATATCATTATGCATAAATCATGAAAATTCATGGCTGGGACCTCTCTCTTTGCTTTGTTTCCTGGTATTAAGCATGTCAATGTTTTGTTGTAAAACTGAAAGCTGCACAGAATAAATAGCCTACATAAATCACTTGTGATTATCTTTGTCTATTGGTCTCTCATATATATTTGCTCTCTGTTTCAGAATCTCCTCATTCTTCAATTATTTATTTTTATTTTGATACTAAAGGTATCTAGATAACCTCATCAGCTCACCGCTGGATTAATTTTTGCGATGGATTTGGTTCTCAGTGAAATGCCAACAACTGGGTTTTTGAATGAATAAATGAAAGAAATTAAATTAATTTTAATAAAAACAGGGAAAGGTGAAATCTTCTTGTATACTCCACAGTAGGTCTGAACAAATTTAACGGCAAGGCCTCAATTTCAAACATATTAACATTTCCTCTAAAAATGTTCATGAACAGCTTCATTCTACCAGATATTCAAAGGCATGAGCATACTCTATTTTTTTCTTAAACTCAGCTAATGCCTTCTAATCTCTTACATGGAATAGTGGAATCTAAAAAGAAAAAAAAAGATTTACAACCAGAGGGTTGCTTTGCCTCCCTCAAAACTTTGGGGTTCCTCAAACACCATGGCTGCTACAGAATAGTATATAAGCCATCATTTTGTTCATGGAATCTAGTCATAGATTTCAACAGCAACACTCCAGGTTTTTGTTGTGATTCTATATTTACCTCCTTCCCTTCCTATCAGGTCCAGATGGTAAACTTGAATCTTTGCAACAAGTCTGGCTGGGGCGATTGTCCACTTCCACAAGCAAAGTCATTTACTAATCCAGTATCATGAGCACTGACCTCCAGTAGCTTCTCAGAAGCTCAGATACTGGTCTAACAGTCCAGACAATTTGTCTTGCCACCATCAGGTTGTCCTTTTAGAATTTTTAGTAACCTCTTTTGCACCTGGCAAGCACTATTGCTTTTATGGGTGCCGGGCCATCCTAACCACAATTTTAGCAAGAATTTTCCTGCTACAAGACATATGACAGGCCTCACTGGAATTTCAATCTATTCTAACAGTATTCAGAGTACAACTCAGGATTTACTTCTGAAATTTGGCCCACAGGGCTGCCGCTCTTTTTGTGCCACTCTTATTATGTCATTAATTTTCTTGTAATCCACTTAATACTCCTTCAATAAGAAGTATACAGTATAAAATGAATAAATCAAATACTTTATAATAAGAACAAAAAAGCAGAAGTAAGGATGTGGTTGAAAACTACAGGCCAGTTAGTTTAACTTCGGTGGTGAGTAAATTATTGGAAACACTGCTGAAAGAGAAAATAGTGAGGTTCTGGAGTCCAGCAGATTACAGGATCCGAGGCAGCATGGATTCACCAGAGGCAGGTCTTGTCAGATAAATCTGATTGATTTCTTTGACTGGGTGACCAGGGAGTTGGACCGAGGGAGAGCCCTAGATGTGGTGTATTTAGATTTCAGTAAAGCCTTTGACACTATTCCTCACAGGCGACTTATAAACAAACTGAGCACCCTAGGGAGGGACCCTAAAGTTACTGCTTGGGTTAGAAATTGGTTGGGTGGGAGGCGACAAAGAGTACAAGTAAATAGAGCTCACTCTGAGGAGAAGGATGTTATCAGTGGTGTGCCCCAGGGATCTGTCCTTGGTCCGATTCTTTTTAACATCTTTGTTAGTGATATAGTGGAAGGGCTTTCAGGTAAGGTTTGCCTCTTTGCGGATGATAACAAAATCTGCAATAGAGTAGACACCCAGGAAGGGGTAGATAACATGAGGAGGGATCTAGCTAAGCTTGAAGAATGGTCTACAATTTGGCAGCTGGGATTTAATGTTAAAAAACTGTAAGGTCATGCATTTGGGCTTCAGCAATCCAAGGGAGCAATATTGTATAGGGGGTGAAGTACTTTTGTCCACTAAAGAAGAGCGGGACCTAGGCATGGTTGTGTCTGATGATCTTAAAGTAGCTAAACAGGTAGAAAAGGCGACGGCAAAAGCTAGAAGGATGCTTGGGTGCATACGGAGAGGAATGGCTAGCAGAAAAAAGGAGGTGATAATGCCTCTGTATAAGTCTTTCGTGCGACCTCATTTGGAGTATAGTGTGAAATTCTGGAGACCGCACCTTCAAAAGGATGTGAACAGGATGGAGTCAGTGCAGAGGGTGGCTACTAAAATGATTAGTGGTCTTCATTATAAAGCATATGAGGACAGACTGAAGGATCTTAATATGTACACCTTAGAGGAAAGGCAGGATAGAGGTGATATGATTGAGATGTTTAAATACCTCTGTGGCATAAATGTTCAGGGAGAGAGCCTCTTTCAAATGAAAGCAAGTTCCGCTACGAGGGGACATGGGATGAGGGTGAAGGGAGGTAGATTCAGGAGTGATATGCGGAAATATTTCTTTACGGAAAGAGTAGTGGATCCGTGGAATAGTCTCCCAGTGGAGGTGATAGAGATAAGGACAGTAACTGAATTCAAAAAAGCATGGGACAAACACAGAGGATCTCTAAAGGTAAAAAGGGGACTGTTGTAGTTGTTATGGAAGGACAGACTAGATAGGCCATGTGGTCTTTTTCTGTCGTCATATTTCTATGTTTCTATGTAACAACCCTAATAGGATCTTAAATGCTGGGTGATTAATCACCACCACCTCTCTCGTCGATTTTTTATCTACTTGTTCACCTTCCTATGATGTTATGATTGTTATAGCTTATTAAAAATTTGATATACCACCTTTTGCCAAGTGTCAAAGTGATTTACAAAGTATGAAAATCATAAAAAGTAGGGGGACTGAGGGGGACTAGTAAGTGAGGGGAAGGGGGAATTAAAAAGAATACAAAAAATAAATAGATCTAGGTCACAGCTGGGCTTATTTAGACAATCAAGCAACACTGTGCTATCAGCAAATGAATAAGGTAGGATATTTTTCTCTCTGTTAAAAGACAGTAGGCATTTAAAATTTTGCCTTAGCCATTCACATCCAGACAGACACTGCCCATATCCCTGGAATTCAGAAACAACTGACAAACTCAATAAAGTTAAACAGCCTGTTAAAGGTCCCTGCATACATCAGTCCTAAGAACCATCTTCTAAGACTGGGAGGACCCTGTAGATCAACCGGTTTCATCAGCATTTAAAAAGCAAAGCTACCTTTCTTTTGCTTCATTCTCCCATTCTCCATACATCTAGTTTTGGATGCTCTGGCCATTCTATTTAGGCAAAAGGATTTTTCAGAAAGCCATATTTTCAGCCCACATAGCAGCTTAGCAAATTTTCATGAGTCTAGTATAAGCATACAGCCTTCCAGAAAGTCCAAGTTTTTCTTGCAGACCTTCTCATCACAGGCTCAACCCCAGTGAATGGTCCATACTAACAGAGGGGTATGAGTGTGGCACTCATCTTATACAGAATGCATCTTCTAGAATTTCCACTTCTGCAATCATGGTCAGAGACCTAGCCTGGATATGAACCTCAGGCTTTTGTGAGGATGTGCACTCCAATTTGGCAGATGCTTCATGTAAAGGAGACTCCTCATTTGGGAAGAAAGTAAAGGAGAGAGTAGATATGATAAAAGATCGCTGCTCCATCTTTCAACATCTATCTGTCCTGCTTCCTTCTGCATCATTGGGATCTACTTCTCTAATCCTCATGGTAAAGAAAATGAACAGCAACTAGTTTCTGTTCTTGGATTACCAGAGCCTATCAGCACATTTTAATAGTTGCTAGGAAAACATCTACTAGATGCACAAATGCTTTTAAGTGAGAGATATTTAAACTGGTATTCTAATAAGAGTTACGACCCTGTCATGTGTCTACTATTATATTACACTGTCTTTACCATTTATTTTGTCTAGGCCTTCAGACCTCCTATACTGAGTCTACCTCAGTGCTCTGTTGGCTTATCATTCTCTGGTCAATAATCTGCTTACAGCTCCATGTCATATTATTGCTCTCTTCATGAAGGGTCTTATTCATGTAAAAACTGTGCCTTGGGACTTTAATCTGGTGCAAAGTTTACTTATAAAGTCATCTTTTGAACCACTGCACTTTGGTGATCTTAAGTTCCTCACCTAGAAAATACTCTTTCTAATAGCAATTATGTTGGTTAAAAGAATCAATGAACTTCAGGCATTGGTAACCTATAAACCATACACACGCTTTCATCATCACAAGGCTGTTCTCTGAATGCACCCTAAATTTTTACCGAACGTGATACCCTTTCACATAAATGAAGAAATAGTGCTTCCACATTTTGTTCAAAACAGCATTTAAATTCGCTTGAGAAAGCCCTACATATGTCAACTGTAAATAGGTTCTCACCTATTGCCTTAAAAGGACTGAATCGTTTAGGAAGGCCACACAACATTTCATCTCTGTTGATCCCAACACAGCTGGTGTGCCAGTTGTAAAAAAGAACTTTAGCAAATGGCTGGCGGCCTGTATCTAATTTTGCCATGAACAAGCAGATGCTCCTCTCAGCTCTAACATAAAGTCTTATCAGATTATAGCTACGCAGTATCAGTTGTGCTCCTAAAATCTGCTTCTCTGTATATGATCTGAAAAGTATGGTCCTCACTTCATACTTTTAGTGCACATTATTGTTGGGACCAGGCTTCAGCAAAAGACAAAACCTCTGGTCAACGTGTATTGGCCAATCTAACCATCTGAAATGTCAGCCCCAGATAGGGGTGCCAACAGAGGCAATGGGTGCGGGGGGGGGGGGGGGAGGGCACAACCAGAGGGCCAGCACTCTAGGTGACCACCTAGTTTGCCTAATGGTAGCATCGGAAATGGATTCACCCAATTGTGTGCCTGCTTCAATCCTGCTTGTCGACAGAAAAAGAAATTTAGTTGACCTGTAAAAAGTATTTTATATAGACAACAGGATCGGTAAGGCATACAATTCCTTCCACCTCCCTAAAAGTCGCCAAGAGTTCTCCTCTTGAGCTTTGTAACTAACTGAGGAGCTGAGGAGACCACGCCACATGGACCTATCAGATGACATCATCTACTTGTGTGCCTTATCAATTCTGCTGTCTACAGAAAATGTCTCTTACAAGTATGCCACTTTGTTTTATTATTGTGTTTATACTATACATGCATGCATAAGGTATATACAAAACCTGCATGTAAGATGACAACCATTTTATTCTGTAGCATATTCTCAAATATTTAGTTTTTGCTCTTCCTTATCTTTTTCTCTTTCCTTTCTTTGCCATAATCATTCTTCAGCTTCTCCTTCTTCCTAAGTATTGATCGATTTCACTTTATATGAAAAAGATAGAAATTGAAAAGAGTCATGGATGGAAGCATTGGATAACCACTCAAGATTGACTAATTTACGTATGATTAATTTTCCAAAAGTGGCAGGGATTTCTGCTAAAGATATGTTTAAAACCTATTTGTCAGAGGTGCTTGGGGTGTCCTCTGAGCTTTGTCCACCATTGGTTAAGATATATTATATTCCTTTGGGTCAAAAGGTTTCTTCAGATGCTGTTGTACCTGGTTTACAAGAGCTAGTGGAGGAGTGGAGGAGTGGCCTAGTGGTTGGGGCAAGGTACTTCAGGCCGGAAGGTCGGGGGTTCAAATCCCACTAGAGAACAGCAACCTTGGGCCGGAAGGACTGGGGTTTCTAGTCCCACAGGTGCTCCTTGTGGTCTTGGGCAAGCCACTTAACCCTCCATAGCCCATGTTCCCTGTAAAATAGTTATCTCCAAGTTATAATGCCCTGTTCAATGTAATTTCAGTTTGTTCAATGTAAAACCGCACTGATGCAGAATAGCGCGGTATATAAGAGAATGCAAAATAAATAAAATAGATGTTTTAAATGTTACAGCTATGTTAGAGTCATCAGATATAGAGGTAGCCATTCCGGCTACTTGTTTAATAACTTTCGCCTTGGCATCTGACAGGGAATGGCTTCTAAAAATGTTCTTTAAGAAGAGAAATGTTGTTTTTAAGGGTTGCCTGGTCCGCATGTTTCCTGATTTGGCTAGAGAAACCCAAAGACGCAGAAAAGAATTTTTAATTCTGCATCCAAAGGTTTCCCAATTGGGCGGGCTCTTCTTTTTGAAATATCCTTGTAAGTGCCTTGTGAAATTAGAAGGTAATTTATATATTTTTTTTCCATCTCAATTGATTTCCTTTTTGAATGCCTGAGGGGCCCTTACTGGTGGGTCTATTTCCTGTTCTACTCCCTCTTGATTAAGTTGGGCTGATATGTCTCTGTTTAGTTCCTATTAGAGTATCTTGTTGTATTAGATTTCTATTTTTGGATCTCTCCATATTGTGGGCTAGAACGGGAATTTCAGTTAAGAGCATTTCTTCTGGATTTTTCTTATTTGATATTTGTATTCTCTGTTTTCCCGATTTCCTTGCAAGTGTTATATCCTTGTAATTATTGATTATTCTATAAATAAAAAGTTTAAAAAAAAGAGTCATGGAGTTTCACAATGTAGCATTTAAGTGTAATAATTTATCACTTTATAGGTTCTTACAACAGGGTTCATCATGATGCTTTATGTTCAAATATGTACCTCCAGATAAACATGAATGAACTAGTTCAAATGCAATAGATAGATAGATACACACACCCTTATCCAGGGCTTTCCCAACCTGTCCTGGTGACCCCACAGCCAGTCAGGCTTGCAGGATATCCAAGATGAATATGCATGAGATAATTGTATATATACCAGGTCTCTAATATATGTAAATTTTATCTCATGGATTTTTTTTTTTAGGATATCTTGAAGATCTGACTGGCTTTAGGGTCAACAGAACAGATTGGGAAACTCACCTTTAGCCAAAGAGAGATAGTATGGGGTCCCCTTGAATCATTCTATCTATTGATTCAACAAAGCATCTTCTTCTTAATCAAGATCTCTTTCACCCGGCTGGTGGAAATCCAAATCAACCAAAACAATGTCAATTCCTACTTTTTGGCACAGCTCAGCAAGTCATATCATCTCTGACTGACTCATTACTAAATAAAAAATTCAGGAACTTTAATGCAATTTGTTTGTTAAAGGTGGAATACCAAATACAATAAAACAAATCAAATTCTCCTCTTTTTCTCTCTCCTTCTTTAATTGACGCAGTATGATTTTTGTTCTTTCAGAGAAGGAGCAAGCATAGTCTCCCCCTGCCTCTAGTAGCCCCACCCCCTCATCCCTACTATTCTCCAAAGTCAAGAATTCTCATATGATCTGTCTGGTAACTATACAAATAGAAGAGAACGGTACTGAGTGTAACAGAAACCAATATCTACAACTACTAGCCAAAAGCCAGTGTATTATAGATAAATGCTTGCCCAGTCATAGTAAAAAGGGAATATTCTACAAGTTTCCATGACCATATATCAGCATTTTTTCATTTCAGTTTTGAGTGACCATTAAAGCTCTAAGTCTGACATTTTAAGCCCTTCAGAATTTAACTTCAGCCTGTTTAAGGAATGCTTATAAAGATATATGCCTGTGAGTATGTTAAGAAAGGCTCGTTCGTGGTGCCCTCAGTGATAGAAGTGAGATCAGCTACTTTGTGAGTACAGTGGGTGCTTGTGCCCACCCAGTACTGAACAAACTCATTCAGTGTGTCCAGAGAGGGTTAATTTGTACTTAATTGAACACCTCCAACGGTTTTAAAAAATGGACCCCTATGGATAAAACCAAGCAGAGGGCATGCCGTACAATGACAAAAAAAGGTGAGGTTATTTTCTGATGGTTTTCATAGAACTTTAAGACGTGGGGCCCAATATTGAGGCTGTGGTGGTCAACATTTATAAAGAAGCAGACCACCATGGAATAAAGTGAAACTGGATACTCAGCACTGGAACCTCTCCAGCATCTGGTGTTGAATATCTGATTTCAATCAAAACAAAAACTCACTCCAAAACAACATTAGTTTCTGATTTAAAACAATGTATCCATCTTCATGCTGATGTATAAATACTTGCGGACCCTTCCCCTGTTTTTGATAAGCTAAATAATTGTGGTTGGGTTTGGCTGTCGCCTGTTTTTGTACTTTTCATGAGCATTTTTAACATTTATGGGATGGTGGTGGCATTTGGTCCTTGATGTTAAAGGGCTTTTGTTTGGCAGTGTGACCTCGGCTTGCGCCTTGATCACGTTTTGCTTCTTGCCCGGATTGCTGAGACCTTGCCTACCACTTTTGTTATACAATTTCTTAAGTATTTATACATCAGCATGAAGATGGATACATTGTTTTAAATCAGAAACTAATGTTGTTTTGGAGTGAGTTTTTGTTTTGATTGCTTCTTACACTCTTATACATTGACCAAGCATTTTTGGAATATCTGGTTTCGCCACTGACAGTTTTTGCTCTCTGTTCAGCCGCTATCTGAAAATTGCCACTAACCAGCTAGGTGCTGGGGCCACCCCTGCCCTATCCACAGACTGCTCTGGCACTTTCTGGTTAGTGCCAAGGTGGTCTATGGGAATATTCGGATAGTGCTGCTGAATATCGGGGTCTGTGGGGTTTATGCAGTTTGCAACTCCCATAACTCTTCATTCAGGCCTTTGATGAGACAAATTTACTTAACTTAGATAGTGCCAGTAACAACCTTATTTCAACTAAAGTCTATTACAGAAAATCCATTTTTGAAGGGAGATAGCTGGTGTGATGCTGGCAGTTAAGTGCAGCCCTATTCTGTCTAATGTACAGAGCTATTCTGTTTAGCAGAGAGAGAGGTACGAGTATGCAGTGAGTTATTGTGCATATTTGTTTATGTTATGTATTCAGATACTGCCCAGTTACCTTCTGCTATGAAAGTTAGGCCCCTGGTTATCATCAGGTGCTGCCTCTGCTGTGCACCCAGAACACCCCAGTGCTAGCCGGATAGCATCAGCGCATTCAGCGGCACCACCCGCAGATATTCACCGACACTAACCACGATAGTGCCGCTGAATGTCTCGGTGACCGCGATTAATGTGATTGGCAAGTCTGCTAACCGCGTTAATCACCCCTTTGTTTTTATTTTTGTATTTTAATTCTATTTTTAATTTAGCAATTTATTTATGATTGCTATGTTTTGCTTATTGCAATGCTATTTTACTATTATTACATTCCTTGAGAATTTACAGGAAGGCATGAAAGACCACAAGGAATTGTTCAAGCACCATCTCCATAAAATTTCTGACTCGGGCCCAAAATCTATCTACTTTCATGTATTGCCAAAACATATCGCTCAATTGGCACTGGGTTCTGGACACTTGGGGCACTGTATTGATTACAATTCAGGATGCCTGATTGGGTGCATAATAAAGATTTTATATTGAATCTCCTATGAATTGGGGATTTGGTCCAAAGCCTTCAAGAGATCTAGTCTCATTACTCTTAGATTCAATTCAAAGTTCCAGATCCTTGCCAGTTTTTCACAGTCCTCTGACACTTCCACCTCTGGCAATTCCTTTTGCAAATCCATCACTAAGACTCAACCATACCAGCAGCAGATTTTCTAGCTCCGAGTATAATGCACTTGAGAGATCCTCGTTTCTCAGGCCAGAACTACTACTGAAAATAAGCAAATGTCTCTGCCCATGAGCCCATATTAAGTCTTCAAATCAACAAATGAAAAAAAGGTGCCATCTTCTACCACTAGTTGATCTCATCCAAGTTTGTGCTATCTCCGGTTCACTACATTGTGCAGTCCCAGCTGGAAATTCATGATATTACACAAAGGCAAATAAACCGTGCATTCAGCAGACCATTTCAGCCGCTTGCACACCTGTCTCTATTCCTTGTTCACTGTGGAGAACAAGGGGGCATCTTGCAGAAACAGGTTTCATTGGGGTATTTTCACCTGTAAGATACACTTTAGCACAGGGATTGAGGGCAATTCCTATTCATACCCCAACACAGTATATTCTGATGTGTTGAAGAGCCACATTCCTTGAGAGGCTTGAGAGTCCACATGATTCATGTCAACATAAATCTCTAAATCCAGAAATCCCATACCTCCCCATTGCCATACCCACTGGAAAATTATGGCGCACACTCATGCTTGTCATCCCATCCATGAAAATTTATTAAGATGTCACACTAAAATCATCCGATCTTCTTTGGTAAACAGAAAAGGGAGCACCTACAATGTGTACAACTATTTAGGAAAAACAAAACATTTTGTACAGCACTATTCTCCCCCTATCCCCAAGGAGATGGGTAGCTCTCACCAAAGTTATAATTATAGCTACAGTGGTGTGCAAAAGTCTGGAATCACTTGTAAATTTTACATTTTTTCAACTTCGTGACCTTATATCTTTTTTTTTTTAAACTTTTATTTTCATTTTACAACAAGCAAAAAGAAACAACACACCAAAGGAAACAAATACAAACATACAATAAGGAAAAAGCAACCCTAATTACCCCCCACCCCTATGCTTCTTCTCTAAGCTGATAAGTATCATCATATAAGCGCTTACAAACAACAGTAATTGTACATCAAAACAAACAGAAATAGTATCTGCGATACAGAATGATCATGTGACAGAGATTTACACAGATTTAAACAGTCAGATGAGAGCATTTAGCAGTTTGAACATAGTCGTTGAGCATCTTCCATTTAGACAAGTGGTGGGGGGTCTGAGCGGAAGAAGCTAACATACGAGGTATTTGCTCATATTTACTGTAGAGACAGACATGATTCCACCATTCATTGGGGCTCAGATGGGAGCTATTTTTCCAGTATTTCGTAATTAGGGAAATTGCTATGCCCAGCATAAAGTCTAAAAGGAAGTAAGCCGATTTGGGAAGAGAGGGGATCCCCGCAGCTGAGCGGAGTCCCACTATCTTCCAAGAGAGGGGCTCTTGAAAGTGCAAAATAGATTGAATACGACCCCAGACCCGACTCCAGTAATACTGTAATGCGGGGCATTCATACATAACATGAGTGAGTGAACCAATGGCCGCATGGCATGTCCAGCATCTATTGCTCTGGGTGGCGTTCCATTTGGCTAACCTGTCAGGAGTATAGAAACATCGGTGGGCTAGAAAGAAAAGTGTCTGAGTGAGTGAGGCGGATCGAGAGACCCGTGTCACCTTGCTCCAGACTAGGCTCCATTGCTCCGGGGTCAAAGTTACATGCATTTCCCGCTCCCAGGATTTCTGTGCTGTAGGAGTGCCTCTATTTACAGTATTACATAAAGTTTTGTAAAAGTTAGATGCTACACCCGATAAGCTCCCAATAGATCGGATAATCTCCGACAATCCTTGGGTATGGGGTTCCGATGGCGGGAGCACCTTAGCACTCCGAAGACAATGCTGAAGTTGCACCAACTGAAAGTAGTGTTTCGCTGGGAGACCAAATTCAATTTGTAATTCGCTAAAAGTCTTCCAGCGACCATCAGAGAACAGCTGGTTAGGGATCCAAATGCCCCTAGTGTACCAGGGGCTCCACGCCATCGGTTTATTTTGTATTTGAAATCGAGCATTGTGCCAAAGTGGGAGTCTATCTAGCGGACAAAGTCGGGAGTCTAGAGATTGCTCAAGGGTATTAAAGGCACCTAAAGTGTCTAAGAGCATTGGTGGATAGTGGGAGTCTGATGGGAGAGTCATACCAGGGAGATAAGTAAGAGGGATTGGTTTGCAAAGGTCCTCCTCTATATCTAGCCACACTGGTCTACTCGGTGTTAGGTCTTCCAGCCAACGAGCGCCTTGTTTGAGAAGAAAAGAGTGGTGGTATTTCAGGAAATCAGGGAATCTGACACCACCATTTTCTTTATCTGCTTGTAACTTATGTTTCGCTATCCTAGGTGTCTTGTTTTTCCATAAGTATCTAGTCAGAAGACCCTCTAAATCTTTATATGTACGTCGAGGTAGGAGACATGGCAACATTTCTAAAATGTAGTTCACTTTGGGAACAATCATCATTTTAATGGTTTCTAGGCGGCCCCACCAAGTAAGTGTTAAAGGAGTCCAGCGTTGAGTAAGCGCCCGGACCTTAGAGGTTAAGTCTTTAGCATTAAAGGTGATGGTGTCTTCTAAAGGAGAGCAGTAGTGCACCCCAAGGTATTTGACCATGCGAGGTTGCCATATAAAGGGAAAGGATTGCATATCTGCCTGATGGATCAAAGGATTTAGTGGAAAGGCTACCGATTTGGTCCAATTTATCTTATAGCCCGAGAGTTGTGAATATTTACCAATTTGCTCTAGGACAGCCGGCACTGAGTCTAGGGAGACAAAGAGCATAAGGTCATCAGCATATGCTGAAATTTTGATTTCCCTATGAGAGAAAGGGACTCCATGAATATCCTTGGATTGCCGGATTAGTAAAGCTAAGGGTTCGAGTGCGAGATCGAAAAGAAGTGGAGACAGTGGGCATCCCTGGCGAGTACCGCGTTGCAGGGGAAATGGCTGAGACTTTAAAGCATTAGCACAGATACTAGCTGTAGGCTGTGCATACATGGTTTGGAGACAACGGAGAAAGCCTTCTCCGAATCCGTACCAGCGGAGAGTTGCAAACAAGAAGGGCCATTCTAAGCGGTCGAAGGCCTTCTCAGCATCAAGTGAGAGGCCAACCAATGGTCGATCAAGATTAACTGCGGCAGTCAGTACATGACATAGGGTCCTAGCATTATCAGCAGTTGATCTACCGGGAATGAAACCGCATTGATCTGGGTGTATTAAAGTAGACATCTTGTCAGAGAGCCGGGTGGAGAGAATGGTGGCAAATATTTTATAGTCTGCGTTTAGTAGGGAAATTGGACGATAATTAGCTGTTAGTTGCGGATCTCTCCCCTCTTTCTCAAAAACTACTACATTTGCCATTGAGAAGGATCCAGAAGGAGATCCCTCCTCGGCCAGAGCAGAAAAATAAAGTTTCAAAAACGGAGCTAAGTCAGCGTTAAAAGTTTTGTAGAATTCAGCTGGGAGACCGTCCGGGCCTGCGGCTCGACCTGTGGCACATCTCTTGAGTGCCGATTGAATTTCTGATAAAGTGAATGGTTTGTCCATGGCCTCTCTATCTTCGTCAGATAGGGTCGGTCGTTGTACCCCTGATAGTAATCGTTCAAATGCTTCTGGCTCGAAGTCACATTCAGATTGATAAAGCCGAGTATAAAAATCACGAAAGAGTTCTAATATTTCTGTATCTTTAGTGACCAAGCTCCCCCCCCACGGATTGCGGAGAGCGGTAACACGCTTGGCTTCTTTTTGACCTTTCAGGGCATTGGCTAACAATTTGCCAGCACGGTTATTTTCCCGATAGTACATCCCTTGTTGTGATTCAATATTTTTAGCAGCAGCGGTATATAAAAGCTGATTGTATTGAAAATGAAGGCGTTGTAAGCGAAGTAAAATACATGGGTCAGTACGGGACGTGAGGAGACGCTCTCCAGCTTGTATCTGTTGTTCTAGAATCAGTAAATGTTGCTTTCTTTGTTTCCCCTGTCGGATTTGATAGCTAGTTATAGTTGCACGGATAGACGCCTTGAAACCCTCCCACCAAGCCCAGCTCGCAGTGTCATGGGGTGAATTAAAATGAAAGTAGTCTTGGATAGCGGCCTTTACGTCAACCTGAAAATCCTTTTGGTCTAGTAGGGATCTATCAAAAAACCAAGCACGGGGATGTTCACCTTGCGTAGTGACATGTAATGAGAAAGATATGGCAGCATGATCTGAAATATGGAGAGGATGAATCCTAGCCGTGTCCACTTGGGGTATCAGTGCTTTGGAGATAAGAAAAAAATCTATTCGAGATTGTGAGTGATGGGGGGCTGAGAAAAAGGTGAACTCTAAGTCGGAGGGGTGAAGCAGCCTCCATATATCTACTAACGCAAGATCTTTCATCAGAGCTGTAAGGGTATCAAGACTCTTGGGTGGACCACTCGTTCTAGGCGGCTGTCTATCTATCAAAGGATCAAGTACTTGGTTGAAATCGCCGCCAAGTATTAATGGAGTATTGGCAGAGGCCTGTGCCAACTGCGCAATACTTGCATAGTAAGCAGGGTTATCCACATTCGGAGCATAAATACAAATACACGTGATTTCACTATCTCCAACCTTAAGGTGTGCACGGGCCCATCTACCCTCCTTATCAGAGCTAGTATCCATTACAGTAGCTTGCAAAGACTTCTTAACCAAGATGGCTACCCCACACCGTTTGGAAACGGCGGGAGAGTAGGCAGCCACCATGTAAGGCTTAGCATTAAGTTTCAGTGTTTCAGCGGAGTTTAAATGCGTTTCCTGAAGAAACACTAAATCAGCATGCTCATGATTAAGATAGCTAAGGATTTTCTTTCTTTTGATTGGACTATTGATGCCTTTTACGTTCAGTGATAAGAGCTTACATAAGGCCATTCAGAAAGGTTAAAAATTCTGAAAAAGAACATGACAACGCACATAATTTCACAATGTCCCTCATATTAACTGTATATGGCGGTACACATGACATGATAGAAAATAAGCTAATGAAAAACAATGAAGCGCCCCATATAAAAAAATAAGCACCGAAGTGCATTAGAGAAGAAGCAGAACCCCAGAAATTACTGGCGACCATATGTCTGCGGGGAGAAACCCCAGAGAAGGCCTAAATTGAAACATATAACCTGTATAGCTGTGCGTGTTCCGAATCCAACCGAGGTGCACATCATGGAGGGATAGGAGACCAAGAAAGTTAGATATAGACAGAAAGAAAAGTCCAGGCAGTCTCTGTTCCAGGCTGTGATCACCGCGTCGGGCCATTCAAAATGGCGGGCAGATCCGGCGGATTACAGATCCAAGTTGTTGGATTAGCGCATCTGGTCTGCTTCTTTGGAATCTAAAAATGTTGCTAGTAGATCAGGATCTTCGAATGTTCTAGTTTGGTTATGGAGAGTCACTCTGAGCTTCGCTGGATACAATAGGCCAAAGCGAGCCTGTAGCTGTTGAAGTCTAGGGCGAAAAGCAAGGAGTCTCTTCCGACGGTCAACTGTGGGCTTTGCCAAGTCAGGGAAGAAGGAGACTTTATGACTTTCAAACTCCAGATGATGATTCGCCCGGGCAGCATTTAGAATCTGCTCAACTTGTTGATATCTCAGTAATCGAAAGATGATAGGCCGGGGGGTCGTCCGATTGAGGGCCATGTTGGTAGGAACACGATGTGCTCGGTCAATTTCCAGATCTCTGTGAAAAGTGATCTTCAGCAAGGAGGGAAGAGTTTTGACCAGGAATTCTCTTATATCTCCTGCTTCGGCCCCCTCCGGTACTCCAATGAGCCTTACATTGTTGCAACGGGCTCGATTATTGCTATCCTCTAACTCTTTTTGAAGATTCTGTATCTGACGCTCCGCCTTGTCCAGTTTCACCAAGCGCACCGCGTGCGAGTCGAGGACCCCCGCCATGTTGTCCTGCCGTAGTGAAAGACCTTCAAGCCGGTCCTGAAGCATACCGAAGTCTTCTCGCATGGCTCGGAGCGCTTCTCCGTTGGACTGTACCAGTTCCTTCACACCGCGTATTTCCTCCAAGATCTCCTGTTGCATTTCGGGGTTTTCCCGAAGTGGAACTATCTTTTGTGGGGAAGACAACTCTGTTTTGGAGCGTTTTCCGTGTGAAGAAGAGGGAGACCCGAAGTCTAAGCGCGCTGGTTTGTGGGCCGCCATCCCCCCCGAGGTACCCCGGTAAATTCGGAGCAAAATATTAAGTTTAGGTAGGTATTAAGTCAGGATTCTGAGTAGGCCTCTCGGGAGCTTCAGCGCGAAGCGTCTAACCCGCTGGACATCAGGCTCCGCCCCCCGTGACCTTATATCTTAATTTCTTTTTCCTCCCAGTGGCTTTTTCTGTGTATCTCATGATAAGTGATAGATTTGGCTATTAGGGCCAACTTTTAGTATTGGTTTGGCCCTTATTTTCTGAGTTTGTTCCCCATAGTTGTCCTGTTGATAGATTTTCTGTGAAAATCCCAATAACCAAGCTGGCCAATAGTGATATTAATGATAAACATAAAGCAACACTACTGACAAAGCGTATAAATTAAGATATCATGTTTGAAAGAGTCTATGCTCTGTCCCCCTACAAAGTAAATGATCCCACATTGAAATAGCACTGATCAGGGTTTCTGCCGTTTAGATTGGGCAGGTTTGTTATGGCGTGCACATGTGCAGCAACAGCAGAGTGGGCACGTAGGAAAGGGCAACTGTACTAATGCTGTAAATGGGATCAGGGGGCTGCAGGCGGCACATGCTGTAGTCCAGCTGGGGCACAGTACAGACTAGGCAGATGCCTAGGTGGCACATAGGAATGCCAAAACTGTAAAGCAGCAAGACAGCAACTGACGAGGGTCCAACATGGGCATAAGTGTGTGTCCCACAGTGTCCCAGGGGATATTACCCAGCAGGTACCCCCAAGGGCACATAACATTGGCAGGCTGTGCCAGGGGTAAGCGCGCATGTCCATGTAGGCACCCATACCCGAGAACCCACACTATAGGCAGCTGCCTACCGGCACACTGGATGGCCTGGGACTGCGCACCACCAGCACCACCGGCATAATGGCATGGCAGCATGGTGGCGGAGGGGTGCTGGTGGCAGAGGGGACCATGGCCTAGCCCCGTTTAGGTGGGTGCTGTGCACTGCAACAGACAGGGTCTGTCTGACGAACAGTCACAGTATCCCCAGGGAATGATCTGTCCCTGTGGCAACAGTGTGGTGCAGTACACACAGCCAGTGTGTTCAAGAGCAGAAGGTCACAAGTTCAAGTCCCAGCTGTGGCTCCTGCCAACCCTGTCCCCATATTTTACCCAGTACTAAACTGTGGTAATAAAGATGGAACCTTTATTGCAGATAAAATAAACATGCCTGAAATGCCTATATTTTACCCTACAGAGCACAGACACCATAAACATGTGCAATCCCTAGAGCAGAGTTTCCCAACTGCAGTCCTGGAGGGCCAAACACCAGTCAGGTTTCATGATGACCCTAATAAATATGCTTGTGCTGCATTTGTATGCGCCGCCCCATTGTATGCAAATGTATCTCATGCATATTCATTAGGGACAGCATGAAAACCTGAACAGTGTTTGGCCCACCAGGACTGGAGTTGGGAACCTCTGCCCTAGAGCAGCAGCCAACAGGGGCATAAACACCCACACCCACAGGCTCCACTATCCAAAGCCTCATGGAGAGTCAGGCTGTTAGGCCCTGCGCGGAGCAGCATCTCCCAATACTGGCACCTGCATACCTTAGCAATGCCGTCCTAAACTTGGGAACACGTTCCACATATATCAAAAGGTTGCTATGATTAATGTCAGCTAACAAATCCTAAGTTAAACACAATTTGTTGATAGAGATTCATCATAGCAACCTTTCTGATATCTGTGGAGTGTGTTTCAGTTATTGATTCTGACAGTGTTTACCACCCCGGGGAGTGACCCAAACAGTATTGAGTACCATAGCAATGCCCACACTGTGCCCAGGACTGGTGTGGCGGCCAGGGCTACCACAAACCTCTATATTTGCACAATGCTGGCATAGGTGTGGGAGTGTGTGTCTGTCTATCCAGTGTGTTGTGGCTGCCTACACCTTACTGAGCCACATTGCTTGCACTGCTTCCAGTGTTAGCCTGCCAATGTGCATAATGAGGAGCAAGGTACTGTGGGTATGGCCCGGACAGGGTGGCATGGGCAGGATGCATTTGCACAGAGTATAGGGCAATGACTGGGACACCTTAGTGCCCGACCACCACCTGCACAGTCAGGGTGGCCACAGCATGTCATGCTGGGAGGTCGCTCTCACCCTGACTGAGCAGTGACCACGGCATGGCTAGGTTCCCCCGATAGTGCTATACAGTATTTCTCTCAAGTGATATTTATGGTTTCTCTTTTCTGGGGCCCAATCACTGATATACCTGCATGGTGTGTGTGCTGACATCCTAGTTTTGGGTGCACACAGGTCCTCCAGGAACATGTACTATGTACTAGCTAGCAGGCTGTCTGCAGTTAGCATGTTTGGACACACCACCTTGCAGGGTGCAGCAGGTGCACACTGACTGCTCTCTGCTGGTGAATGTCAGATCGTAGTGGGGGGCAGCTGAGCTGACTGGGCCCCCCTACCTATCTGCCAGTGGTCCTGTCCCAAGTGCAGATCTTCAGCAGCTGTCCGTTTGCCACCAGGACTGGGGTTGCTGGTCCCACAGCCTGTCCTCATGTACCTTCCACTGCCCCCCTTGCAAAGGGTGAGAGCGCGGGTCTGTTGGGGGCAGATCATGTCCCCCACCCTGACCCAGAGAGGGTGGTTTGCTCAGTACATTGTCGCCATGTGAGCCCTGACACACCCCTGCTCCCTAAACAGGTGACCATAGCAAGCACAGTGGATATGCACTATGTTTGGGCATCATGGTCCACACGGGCCAGACATGACTGGCAATTACAAATGGACACAGAGATCCCCTAAAAGTGTCTGCAACAAATACTTGTCACACACTGGCACTGATGGAGACCTGCAGCACAGCCCACCTCAACCAACCCGGGTACTGCAGACCTGGTGCTGGCCATTCCACCTCAACCTCAGGGTGAGCACAGAACACGCACATTGGCATGGCCTGTGGGTACTCTGTTACCAAAGGGGAGCAACCAGTACCTGCACACTAGATATGAAGACCAACCAAGCAGGTACACAAAGACTGGTAACAAATTGATTCAGATGTAAATTCTTTAATGGGCCCCAATGCGTTTCGGCTAAAAAGCCTTCTTCAGGGGGTCTTTAAAAAGAGAACACACTTCAAAAACAATAATAAATTATAATAAAACATTAATGTAAATGTTCAAAAAGACATAAAAAACATATGAAATATAATGAAACAATAATCAATATAAAAGATATGTAAAAAACAAATTGTTAAAATATAAAACATATGGAAGATGTAGATCCAAATGGACAAATATAAATACATAAGATGAAACATCAAAAAACTTAAGAATAAAAATGTAAAATATAATTAAGAACATAGATATGATAGAATCATATTTATTTATTTATTTTATTTACATTCTCTTATATACCGTGCTATTCTGCATCAGTGCGGTTTACATTGAACAAACTGAAATTACATTGAACAGGGCATTATAACTTGGAGATAACTATTTTCCAGGGAACATATGGTCAAAGTATATGAGAATAGCAAAAAGAGAGACGATGAGGAGGACACAAGCAAAAAATTGATTGAAAATACCTTAATTCTGTCGCGTAGCGCAATAAAAATAATCACTAAAGATAAAACAAATAAATAAATAATTTAGGTGTTAAGACAATAAATTATTTAGACATTAAAACCAGCTATAAAGGCATAAGAATAAAAAAGCATATGCATAAAAAGAAAACAATGCTTAATTAAATGTTTGTTTGAAAAAAACTCCATATGCTGTTTCTTAAAAAATGCATCATTTATTGCACCACTATAAAATGACAATAAAAAGCACTCAAAAAGAGCATTTCAAGGGATAAAAAACTCTAAACACATAAATAGATATTTCATATAAAACCTCTGTTGAATATATGTCTAAACATGATTGTCCGATTTTATAAGATACTTTATTCTACGTTTAGAATTGTGTGCAAGTGAACTGTTTCAAAAATAAAAACCTCCATGATTAATCAAGACGTATTCAAAAAAGAGAGGTGACCAGCTTTTGCCGTTAAATATGAGAAACCGCATACATAAAAAAGAGAGAAAGTGCAGTACTTGTTTAAATGTTTGAGAAGAACTCCATATACTATTTCTTAAAAGACACATCATCTATCGCACCACTATACCTTGCAAAATGAAAATAACAACCATTTTGCAAGATGAAAACCTCTAAATACGTAAATGGGTATTCCACAGAAAACCTCTGTTGGATATGCGTCTGAGCATGATTGTCCAATTTTATAGAATGCTATTCCTCTATGTTTTAAAAAATGGAAGAAAAAACAGCTGTTAAAATGCACTCCGTTTGTTTTTATCTGATGTGTGATGGGGGAGGATGTGCAGAGGAAAGAGCACCTTAGTTCCAGGTTTGAGCAACAAGATGTGGAGGAGGGCAGAGAAGTCATTATCTTCCCCCCTCATTCCATCTCATGACACTATCCAGATAGTACTGGGCAGGGCCAGCCCATCCATTGTGCAAAAATATTGTTTGCACAGGACCGCGCTTCATGGGGCCCCGCACCAACATCATCCTGAACATGCTGTTCAGCTCCTGGCAGGCCTCGGCTCACTTCTCTACAGCCGCCGAAGTGAGGAGTGCCATTTTTCTTCACTTCGGTTGCTGTGTTCTAATGTAGGCCGCTGGCACGCTGGAGGTCTAAGGACATTTCCTATTTTCTGGCACTCAGCGTGCCAGCGGCCTACATTAGAACACAACTGTCGACATGAAGAAAAACGGCGCTCTTCACTTTGGTGACTGTAGAGAAGTGAGCCAGGGCCTGCCCGGCTCCCTCTAAAGCCAAGCAGACAGGCGCAGGGCTCTTTGGGGAGGGGGGACTAGGACTGGAAATGGCTGATAGGGCGGCTTGGACTGGAAATGGCTGATGGAGGGGTTAGGATAGGACTGCAAATGAGTTGATGAAGGGGATAGGATAGGACTGGAAAGGGCTAATGGGGAGGTTAGGACTGCAAATGGGCTGATGGAGGGGCTAGGATAGGACTGGAAATGGCTGATGGGAAGGCTAGGATTGGAAATGGGCCGATGGGGAGGGGGCTTGGACTGCAAATAGGCTGATGGGATTTAGGATAGGACCGGGAAGGCTAATGGGGAGGCTAGGACTGGAAAGGGCCAATGGGGGGGGGGCTAGGACTTGAAATAGACTGATGGGGCTAGGATAGGACTGGAAATGAGCTGATGGGGGGCCTAGGACAGGACGGCAAAGGGACTGATGGAGGGGTTAGGATAGGACTGGAAATGGGCTGATGGGGGGGCTAGGACTGGAAATGGGCTAGGGAGGGTATTGCAGAATGGGACTAGAAGGGAGCAGATGCTGGGTGGGGCTGGAACTAAAAGCTGATGTTGGGGGAGGACTAGAAGGGGATGGGGCTGGGAGAGTGAGGATGGAGAGGGGAAAAGATATTTTGTGTGGCCGGGTATTGGCAGAGTAAGAGAGAATTAAGGATGGAAGGATGAAATTTGAGTAACACAGAAACAGAAACATAGAAATATGACGACAGAAAAAGATCACATGACCTATCTAATCTGTCCTTCCATATCAACAACTACAACAGTCCCCTTTTTACCTTTAGAGATCCTCTGTGTTTGTCCCATGCTTTTTTGAATTCAGTTACTGTCCTCATCTCTACCACCTCCACTGGGAGACTATTCCACGGATCCACTACTCTTTCCGTAAAGAAATATTTCCGCATATCACTCCTGAATCTATCTCCCTTCACCCTCATCCCATGTCCCCTCATAGCAGAACTTGCTTGCAATTGAAAGAGGCTCTCTCCCTAAACATTTATGCCACGGAGGTATTTAAACATCTCAATCATATCACCTCTATCCCGCCTTTCCTCTAAGGTGGACATATTAAGATCCTTAAGTCTGTCCTCATATGCTTTATAATGAAGACCACTAATCATTTTAGTAGCCACCCGCTGCATCGACTTCATCCTGTTCACATCCTTTTGAAGGTGCGGTCTCCAGAATTGCACACTATACTCCAAATGAGGTCGCACAAAAGACCTATACAGAGGCATCATCACCTCCTTTTTTCTGCTAGCCATTCCTCTCCGTATGCACCCAAGCATCCTTCTAGCTTTTTCCTGCTAGAGTAATGAAAAAGGAATAAAGAAAGAAATGGAGGAAAGACCAAAGAGGAAAGATCAGCACGTTAAAGCAGATGTAGAGAGAGAATGGAAAAAAACTAGAAGAGAGAAGGACAACTGGAAAGCAGACAATGGAGAGTTAGCAGAAGACATGAAGAAGCCAGAAGAAAGTGACTGGAGTAATTGCAACTGAAAAATAAAATGCCCAAACAAAAGATAAAAAAATAATTTTTTATTTTGAATTTATTGGCTGGAATATGTCAGCTCTGGGAAATGTGCATCATTAACGTCTTATGTTTTGTTTAGTACAAGAGGAAATTAATTTATAGTTTTATTTCTGCAGTGCTGTTGTACATTCCAAGCTTGGCTTTTGTGGTTCCCAGTTTAATTATTATCTTTCTATTTCTAAATTGTAATCCCTTGTTCTTTGATTGGTGACGGTCTATGTTCTGCATCTGTAACCGAGCTGAGGTATTCTGTTTATGTAGTTTCTATTTGACAGTGCCACTTGTTCTCTTTCCCTAGTAGGAGATGTATTGGTATTCTCTGAGATGTATTGGTTTAATATTTGCAGTTTTGCCTTTTGATAGGTAGGGTTTGGTGCTTTGTGAGTCCTGGTAGTACTGTTATGATATGGCGAGTTTGCTATGGATTGTAAGTGAGCAGGGTGCATAGTACTTCCTAATGTGCCTGGCGGTTGGCACTGGAGTATAGTAATGTAGAAATCTGGTAGCCCTTCTTTATCCAGACACTCATTAAGAGGCATGTTTACTACAAGTTAGCGCACATTAACATTATGCAAATATTTATGCAAATTAGGCAACTTATGCAAATGTATCTCGGCACATGGCCCCGCACCCCCCTTGGGCCGCCCCTGAGTGCCAGGACCTTCCGAGGGTAAAGTGGGGCGGCATGCTATCCTGACTTTATGCGGTTTTGTAATCCAGTTAGCAGCTCAATATTGTTGCTGACTGGACTGCAAAACTACAAGTCTGACCAACTAGATAGTCAGCGGCACTGACTATCTGGTTTTAATTTAAAGTGATGGAGGCCAACCGCTTTATAGTTAGAGTTTATAGTTTATTCACTGCTTGATATACCGCCCTATTACACAATATCAGGGCAGTTTGCAATTAAAATTATAATTGAAGTGGAGGAGTTTATTTATTTATTTATTTATTTACAAGTTCTTCTATACCGCGCTTTTCAGTATCAGTGCGGTTTACAAATAATAAAAAATTTTGCATCAGACCAACGGCCTTATGCTTACATTGTAACAGGATAGGTAACTTGGGACTGAAACTGGGATAACTAAATACTGGGATAACTATATACATGTACAACAACAGTAGTGGGAGTGAAACTATTTACAATTTATAATAAAATTTAAATACAAGCTGTTATTCTTGATGCATTAATCCTTATACTCTATGAGCGTCGTAAATGTACCTGATGGAAGGATCTGTTGTATGCCTTGTCATAAGTCAGGTTATGAGTGTGTTAGGGGCCGCATGAGTGAGTTGAGGTGTGGGGAGTGGTTGTGTTGGGTTAGGGTGGGCAAAGTGTAGGAGGAACAGATGATGTTTAAGGGCTTTCCTGAACTGCGAAAGGTCCCTGATTGATCGGTAACCAAGGCAGGTCGGACCTGGTGGTACCCCGCTCCCGCCCCCCACGCTACCGACCCCCTACCCCCCCCCCCCAATAGCCTACCATCCCCCCCTCCAAACCTCAAAATAACCAGCCCAGACACCAAGAACTTTGACTCGTATGGTCACAGCTTTATTAACAAACATAGCATTCCAAAACATTTCCTTGCAATATCCAACGTCTTAATAATAATAACCCACAAGCAGAATGAGCCCTCACCCGCCATACCACTAGCAAGGTGACCTCATTCCACTCCCACCGCGGCCGAGCCAGCGGCAAATGCCAACCCCCCCCTTTACCCGGCCTCGCCATATTACTAGCAAAGACAGGCCAGGGGTCATCCGGGTTGGGGGCGACCGCCCCGCCCCAATTCCAGATTAAGGCTCCGGACCCCGGAAACCTCCGGGATCCCGCCCCCCCCCCCCCCCCAGCTGCGACAACCCATTCCGAATCCAACCCCCAAAGGAAGGGCGGGCGGGTGGGAAGCAAGAGCCCTCGCACCCACCGCTGGTCTCACCGTCAGAGACTGTCGCCGCCGCGCATCTCCCTTAAAACCCCCCCACGGCAAAGCCCTTCTCATTGGCTCGCACCCCCGCCTGTACCGGGCGAGCCAATGAATTTAAAATGCTGCCCCGCAGGCAACCGTCCCTCACAAAAGGCCGCAAGCAGGGTCCCCGCACCGGGCCGAGCGCCTGGTTACCTTCGGCCGCCAGGGACCCTGCCCCGCGGCCTCGTCATAACCAAGGCAGGTCGGACCCGGTGGTACCCCATTCCCCCCCCCCCAATGTTACCGACCCCCTACCCCCCCATAGCCTACCATCCCCCCCTCCAAACCTCAAAATAACCAGCCCAGACACCAAGAACTTTGGCTCATATGGTCGCAGCTTTGTTAACAAACATATCATTCCAAAACATTTCCTTGCAACATCCAACGTCTTAATAATAATAACCCACAAGCGGAATGAGCCCTCACCCGCCATACCACCAGCAAGGTGACCTCATTCCACTCCCGCCGAGGCCGAGCCAGCGGCAAACGCCAAGCCCCCCTTTACCCGGCCTCGCCATATTACTAGCGAAGACCGGCCAGGGGTCATCCGGGTTGGGGGCGACCGCCCCCGCCCCAATTCCAGATTAAGGCTCCGGACCCCGGAAACCTCCGGGATCCCGCCACCCGGCGTAGAGCAGGTTCACGCCTCTACGCTGCCCCCCCCCCAAGCTGTGACCATCGAGACTCCCACTGAACAACACATTCCAAAGCCTCCTGCCAATCGTTCAACAGTAGATCCACACCCACTGGGGATAAGTGCACCCCGTCCTGGCGATACAATCGAGCACAATCAACATCAACCCAGGGGTGCAAAATTTGATATCCCCCGTGCTCACCAACCCACCGCCCAATCTGCCGATTGATTTTTGCCAATCCCCTAGACCAACGCCGCTGCTGCCGGCAGGCAGGCCTTGGAATGATGTCCGACCACAACAAAATAACTTGAGGGAACAGCCGAAGAACCTCCACCAGATCCCTCTTTACTGCTCGAATCAACTGTTTACAAGTCCATCCACCTAGATCATTTCCACCCAAATGCAGTAGGATCACGGCGGGCTCCTTCCTCACCTGGCTATGGTGCCGAAGCAAAGGTAAAAGCTGCGGCCAACTCAGACCACGCTCACCCAGCCATAGTAGAGACACCAATGCCGGGTCAAGTCCTAAATTACAACCCAATGGTCGTTGAGCTGCCTGCAGTCCCGCCCAATGCACTAATGAATGTCCGATCATCCAGCATACATGCGGGCACCGCACAGCATCTGAAAAAGAAAACAAAGGTTATCCCCACGACCACCAGCTTCCCCTCACAATCCAACATAACCCTTAAAGGCCTGCGATCTCCACCTGCCAATGCTCTGAATCGCCACCTCTGAGAGCCCCGCCGCCGCTGCACTTGTTGCCACTCCAATACGAAAGGAATGTGGCGCAAAGCGCATAGGATCCAAGCCCAAGTGCCATATGGCCATCCTCAGCATCACTGCCACCTGAAAGCAAGTCACCCAACATGAATTCTCATGCAAGAAAAACAGACGACCCGCCACCATGCGCACCAATAAATAGTCCCGCACTGCCGACACAGGGCAGGTCGGAAGGGAAACCACTTTGTGAAGGACCACCCACAACCCTTTGCCCAACTGGTCCGTCTTTGATCTGGCCAGCTTCACCCTCAGCTGCCCCCCCCCCCTGACCTGCACATGACTACACAACAAGCCACCACCACACGTGGCCCTACCGGCGCTAGCCACCAGCTCCCCGATCCGAAAAGCCCCGAAAAAGGCCAAGCAAAACAATGCCTTAAAAAGAATAGCCTCATAGCGCGAGGACGCTACACTCGGCAGTGTCGCACAAAGCCTGACCAGCAGTTCGTGTGTAACTGGCAACCGTGCATCCCCAGGAGACGGACACGCTCTCTCCCAGCCCCGTAACAACTTCCGAGCCAAAAAACCGGGCACCGCAGATCCCCAACCGGCAGCCCTGGCAAAAAAGGTAAAGCCCGCCAACCGACTCCGAACCGAGGCCCTGGACACACCATTGCATTTTGCCATCACTATATACTGTTCCAGCAAACTGTCGGTGACAACGCCGGGCCGCCATCCTTGAGACTCAAGGTACTCCAACACTGTGTCAAATCCTCTCCTATACGCCGACCACGTCGCAGGCGACAGAGAATTCTTCAGCAGCCGTACCATTTCCGCTGGCCAATCCTCCACAAGTGCTCTGGAACCGCCAAGCCCTCTTCGCTCGCTTCTGGTGCCAAGGTCCGAAACAGCTCCCACTTGAAACGAGAGAGAGCATCAGCAATTCTATTAGTGCATCCCGGAATGTGTCTAGCCTTCTCAGCTACATTCAAACGCAAACAAGCAAAACCTATGTCCCGCATTAACCCAGCGACCTGCACGCAGCGTGGCGTATACCGGTTAATCACCACAACCACGGCCTCGTTGTCACACCACCATACCACTCTGCGATTCCTCAGCCGTTCAGGCCACAAGTGCAACACTACCAACAAGGGAAACAGCTCCAAGAATGTAATGTTACTAGTCAAACCAACTGTCTGCCACGCCTCAGGCCACTTGGCCGCACACCAATCCCCCCCGAAGTAAATACCCAAACCACCGCTACCTGCCGCATCCGTATACAGTTGTAAATCCGCACTGGACACCTCTGCCTCCATCAAAACAGACACCCCATTAAAATCCTCAAGGAAAACATCCCAAACTCTCAAGTCGGCCTTCATGACCTTGGAAATTCTGATACGATGATGCGGCTTATGAATCCCCGCTGTGGCCGCCGCTAATCGTCGCATAAAAACACGGCCCATTGGTATAACTCTGCAAGCGAAGTTTAAGGAACCAATCAATATGTGCAACTCCCGCAAGGATAACTAAGCGGACGCCAACCCATTAGCCACAAGAACCCGCAACTTCACCACCTTATCCATCGGGTGGCGCACCACCATTTCGACCGAATCAATCTCCACCCCCAAAAAAGTGATACAGGTGGCCGGGCCTTCCGTTTTGTCGGCAGCCAATGGTAGCCCGCAAGCGCTAGCCATGCGTACAAAACCTTCCATTAACTGTTGACACTCCTCAGACAGCGCCGCCCCAACAAACAGAAAATCATCGAGATAGTGCACCACATTCCCACAGCCCACCCTCCGGACTAAATTCCAATGCAAAAAGGAACTAAACATCTCAAAGTAGGCACAAGACACCGAACAGCCCATAGGCATGCACTTGTCCACGTAGAATTCATTATCAAAAGAAAAACCTAACAAATAAAACGAAGACGGATGGACGGGTAGCAACCGAAAAGCCGATTTGATGTCCACCTTCGCCAACCGAGCCCCCGGGCCACAACGTTTCACCAGATCCACAGCCTCATCAAACGACGCATAACGAACCGTGCACAGCTCCTTTGGTATATGATCGTTCACTAAGTCCCCCAATGGAAAAGAGAGGTTATGGATCAAACGAAACTTCCCCGTCTCCTTCTTGGGCACCACCCCCAACGGGGAAACCACAAAATTCACAAATGGTGGCTCAGCAAAAGGACCAGCAACCCTGCCCAAATGCAGCTCGACTGCCAACTTCTCGCGGACAACCGACGCCAAACGCCGCACCGAGGGAGAGTTGCGTGCCGACCTACCTACTATAGTACCTTGCACCGGAATAATGAACTCCCCTGAAAACCCCCGCTCCAACACCTCCCTTTCCCGCCTCTGCGGATAAACTCTCAACCATTCGCCTATAATCTCCTGGGAAATTGGAGTGGGAGACAACCCCGTTACATCGCCTTTACTTGGGGGCCAAGGTGGGGGGGGCATGCCGCCTTTTTTGAAACATTTAATCTCAGAATGTCCGCCCTCACAGGCCGAGCAAGCGTGCCGGAACTTGCAGTCGGGGAAGGGGCACGAGGACTTATTGAAATGCCAACAGATGTCCCCTGCACCCCCTCCACCGGCTTTCTGCGGTGGAGTACCCCCGCTCGCATGAAAGGGCCACCCCAATCCTGCCGCGCTACCCGCCCCAACATGCACCCCAGCCCCCCCACTCACACCCGCCCCGACCGACATTTGGGTTAACCACAGATTGATATCCTGCGTACCCCAAGACAACCACTTACTCTCCTCCATCTTGTCCCGAAACTTCTCATCGTAATTCAACCAAGCAAAACCGCCATGTGTTTGCACAGCTTCCAAGATAGAGTCCGCGTACGCCAAAAGCATCCCATAATCCTCTGGAGCTTGACGACCCCAAACGCTCGCCAACCGTAAAAAAGATCTGACCCAATTTATAACATTCCGCAAGACTTTCCTGATCCGACCCGCCTTTTCATCCTCCTTTCGCTTCTTTCTACTCTCTCCCGACCACCTCCTGCCCTCCAGCAATCTGAATATATCTATGTACCGCCTCTTCCATATCTTACGCCGTAAATTACCATTGACAAAGCTCTATTGAACCAGGCTGAAGCAGTAGTGATGATGTGAATGCTTTCCCCTGAAGAAACCAGTAGGAGAAACACATTTTATAGCGCATGGAATAGCGTCGGGAAATTCATCACACAGCTAAGCTAAGCACTGGTTTATTTTTCAATATTAAGCAATATAATTGTTTAGATAAGTATTGCAACAATTCACATCAAAAAAGCTGTTTCAAGAGTGACGTATATGGCTGAATGTTTAAGATAGAGGTCATTGATGTATTTTTAGGCATCAGTCCACTGAAGCTTCATGAACCAGTGGCAGCCTATGGTATCTGAGACCTCACCAGCCAAAAGTTCAATTCAATACATGAAAAGCTTCTATAGCAAAATCACAGTACCCACCATTATTTGCATCGATTGATTCTGTGATAGATAACCACGTTAACACTTGATAATCAAGGGAGAGCAGGAAGGTAAGCTCCTCCGTGCTCCCCTCCGATAAGGCAAATCGGGCAAGACTTCAGACTGCAACTGGGACTAATACAGACCAAGGGAGACAACTGCAATAAACAGAAACTTCACCACATCTCACAGAAAGCAACAATGGATAATAAACATAACATCACAAACACAACCAGGGAATTGCAAACACAATGAAAAATTTAAATCAAATACACCACAATGACTTTCAATAAATGCAAGATCAGTAAGGAACAAGATCCCCATCATATCTGATCTCATTCACAACTCTCAACCTGACATCATTTGCATTATAGAAACCTGGCTCTATGCCACTGATACCTTACTCCTTTATCAGATCAAAGCACCAGACTACAGCATTTTTCACTGTTCTTGACATAACAAAAAAGGAGGAGTACTTATCCTCTGTAAAAAGAACTTAGGAGCACATCAAACATCCTCCGTAAGCATAGAAGGCCTTGATATGTTAACAGTACAGTCCAAACGCATAACAGTAACTCTAATCTATAGGTCCCCATCCATAGACACTAATGCATTAGCCAACATATTAGAATCTGCATGCTCTGACACACAAACTGGCAAAGAACATATTATATTTGGAGATTTCAACCTCTTGTCTGTATCTAATATTCAAAGCGCTTCATTCCTTCAGGCAGTGGACGACATTGGATACCAACAAAGCATCGGCACCACAACACATGCAAGAGGGAACTCACTGGACCTAATATTCTTGCCTAAAGATTGGTCAAATAAAGGAAATATTTCCTCTACTTGAACAAAACCAGTACCTCGGTCAGGCCACTACCTTATCCAATTTGACACAATTCATGAATACTTACGCACATAACACACCATAGTGAGCAAACACTTCACCGATTTAAGAAATTCAACAAAGAAAACTCCCTAAAGAACACTATACCCTCATTGGCAAACAACCTGGAACAATACTCTACCCATAGCATCATCAAAGCCACAAATGAATACGTCAAAGAAACTCAGAAACTCGCAATCTTGATACTCCCAGAGCCTTAGACCAATAAAGAGAACATTGAGGAAAGACGAGAGGAAATGGAGAGCCTCAAAATCCGAATCTGACCATCTGAAATACATGGCTACATTAGAACAATACCGTCTAAGAATTAATACCCTAAAAAAGAATACTAGGCAAAAATACTATCAAAATCATTGAACCGACCAAGGGAACTCTTTCTCATTGTACAACATCTAACAAGAAAACCAAACGAAGATGCTCCACAAACTAGCAATATAAGTGCACAACTACTTGCCAATCACTACATGGAAAAATCTAGATTCAAAACAAACAGTCTAATGAACACAGCTGCTGATGAACCAACCAACGCCATACTCTGGGACTCATTCTCACCATGTAGCAACGAACAGATCGAACAATGTATCAAATCCATCAATACAACTACCTCTCAACTTGACCCCTGTACTGTTAGCTGGATTAAAGCAACTAGAACAGAGATAACACCCCACATCCAAAAAATTGTCAGTCTCTCATTACTCCAGGGCAATATCCCAAATGATATAAAGAAAGCTACCATCCTCCCCATCCTAAAAAATAGCTCACTAAACAAATCCTCCCCCAGCTCCTACAGACCAATATCAAACCTCCCTTTCTTATCCAAAGTGATAGAAAAATCAGTACTTCAGTAACTCCAAGACGTCATAGACTCAAATTCCCCAATAGATCAACACCAGTATGGTTTCTGAGCATACTATGGAGTAGAAACCCTCCTAATATCCATATTCGACACAATCATTCAAGGAATAGAAAACTCAAAGCAAGCTTACATACTGGTATTCTTATAAATAACCACAGCGTTTGATACCATTTGCCATAAAATACTAATCAACCACTGAAAACATCTTGGAATAGGTGACAACATAATTCAATGGTTTGAATCCTACCTTTCGAACCACATGCAATGGGTTATTTTCAATACTACCATCTCCAGTCAATTCAATCAGATACAAGGTTTTCCTCAGGGCTCAGCACTATCTGCCTTACTTTTTAATATCTACCGCCAGCCTATCTGTGATATAATCAAAGTCAACAACGTGGATTATAGAATATATGCAGACGACATCATGCTTTTCATATCAATTGAAACATTGAACCCAAACTATGAGAAAATAATCAACTGCTTCAATGAGGTATCACATTGGCTCAGTTCAGTCAAACTATTAATAAACCTAAAAAAGAAAGAAGTTCTAATCATCATCAGAAACAAAATATTCAGTCCACCGCACCATCTGCAAGTAAACGATGCCTCCCTAGAAGTCAAGAAAGAAATAAAATAGTTGGTAATCCTACTAGGCCAAAATATCAACATGATCAAACATATTAACATCACAACACACAGAATTTACAACAAAACAAGAATGATTCAATATTTACGACCCCTCCTGTCGATGGAAGGCTTCCGCACAATAGCTCAAATGCTGATATGTCACACTTCGACTTTAGTAACATTATCCCACATGACCTCCCCAAACATACCTTAAAACTCCTTCAATTGGCATAGAATATGGTTGCGCGCACAATAATGAAAGTAGCCAGATTAGAACACATAACTCTCATACTGTACCACCTTCATTGGTTACCAGTGATACAAATAATCAGATTCAAGGCTCTGATGATCACATTCAAAAAAGTAAACAACACTGCACCAATCTATCTTATACACTAATAACAAAACAGTAAGAAACAAGAAAAACATAGAAACATGATGACAGAAAAAGACCATATGGCCTATCTAGTCTGTCCTTCCATATCAGCCACTACAACAGTCCCCTTTTTTCCTTTAGAGATCCTCTGTGGTTGTCCCATGCTTCTTTGAAAAAAAGAAGGGATAATATGCAGAACCTACTGAACATCCCTAACAACTTCAGAAAAGCAATCCAATCAACATCTAACAGGGCATTCACATTCTTCTCCCCATCCCTATGGAACACACTACCCAACTACCTGCGAGAAATAAAAGACCTAACCACATTCTGAAAACACCTCAAAACCTTCCTATTAGGAGGAATATTACCAATCCACAATAGAAAACCTAAATATGTAAGAAAACTACATCTCTTTTTCTCAGGCTCACCCTACTACACTCCCATATCTCCTGATGTAAAAGTCAATTATCTATTTTATAAATCTCACAATCTGTAAATAGTTTGCCTAGCATCTCCCTAAGGCATTTATAAGGTGTTTAGCTCAGTTATGCTCTTTTTATGATCAATCTGTTTTTGTTATATAATTTGTTCCTTATTAACTGCCTTGAGAAGTATTCATTCTACATTCAATGTGTTTTTTGCTATGCAAACTGCTCCATGTAAGCTACGGAGAGGAGTAATAACCATTAGTTCCCTGTAAACCGCCTTGATTACTTGAATAAAGTGGTATATAAAACATGAAAAGAAATAAAGAAATAATTGGTATTGCTAGTAAATGTGCATTGAGAAACTTAAGGGTATGTTTACTAAGCAGCGGTAGCGACTTCTGTGCGATATTGGAGCTGCGGCCGCTGCTTAGTAAACATGCCCCTTAGAAGCACTGGTGGCCACCGCTGAATATGCCCCGCCCCCCATGTATCTAGATGGCCTGCACAAATAGCACAAATGTCTAATTTAGATTGTTGAAATCATACATGGGTATTCAGCTGTGCTGCCTGAATGACCAGCATTATTGAATATATTGATGATTTTAAAATGTCTAAGCTAAAGATATCAAATTACACAGTAAGTTCTCTGTGTGGCTGAACACTGGCCTCTATGTTTTGGCATGTTTTTCCTGCTCAGGTTGGGAGCTGTTGTTCTGTCTCTCCCTGGTGCCTTCGTCCCAATTCCAGCCCTCTCTCATCCCTCTTTGAGGCCCATAGGAATCTACGTTTTGCAGTGCAGGAGAGGCACAGTGGCAAAGCAGAAAAATATGATGTGTGCACCAGCGACCAGTCATCTCTCTAACATTATTTTTGCAATTTCTACTTACCAGTTCTGAAGATACAGGCGTGAAAAAATTGACTAGATTACATAACCATAGGGCTACAAAATCACAGTTTGCTTCAGTAAAATTTGACTATCACTTTAAAACAGTGGTTCTCAACCCAATCCTCTAAGACCCCCAGGCCAGTTAGATTTTCAGGATATCCACAGTGAATATGCATGAGAGAGATCTGCATAAAATGGAAGCAGTGCATGCAGATGTATCTCAAGCATATCATTCTGGATACCCTGAAATCCCAACTGGACTAGGGATCCCAGAGGAATGGGTTGAGAACCACTGCTTTAAAACATAGAAAAAGACACCTGAAGGTGAGAGCAAAGCATGGAGCAGCTTGATCTCTAGTGGTAGTACTGAGAAACTCCCACTAGGGGTCAAAGGTGCCATTTTGAACCTGGCATCAGCATGGGCAGGAGAGGTTGGGGCTTGCTCCTGCCTGGTACTACTTAGACCACAGGGGAAAGATTCAGGTAGGCCCAGGGGGCTGGGGGGTTTGGGGGTTCTTTTTGTGGGGGAAGGTCTGAAAGGGGAGGGAGTGCAAGAGGTGACACTGGGGGTTGGCAGGCCTGGACTAAGGTTATGATAGCTTATCTTCTGGGGGGCTCTGCACTGGGAAGGGGAGGGAGCCTCAAGATTTTAAGACCTGCACTGGCCCCTTTAAGACAGTAGTCGGGAGCACTAGGCTGTGTGTTGTGTTTGACCCGATGCCCCTGGCCAAGAAAATTAATGCCATCTTCGAGTTGGCATTATTTTTCCCTGGAATAACAGAGGAGGCAGAGTTCAGCTCAAGTTGCATTATTCCTTTACCGCAGGAGTTACTAAGCTGCAGTACTGAGTTAGTCCAGGTTAGTGACTTCCTCAGTGAATACAGCTGCAGTAAAATCTGAGATTTTACCCAGCTTAGTAAGTCCCCCCCTTTAATGTCCTATGACACAACCAGAAAAATGGATATATTCTTGGCAAGGATTTTGCTCCAGCTAGGGAAAAGTGAAAATGAATTTACTTACGATATTTGAACAACTGATGTGGTTTTATATGGACATTAGTTGAAGGAATGGTTTGAGAACATTAAAGGGGTAATTTGATAAGAAGATGTAGAAAGTTATGTACTATTTACGTGCATAAATCACAGTATTTTAGTGGTTTATGTGTGTCAATGGGGACTCACATGTACTGTATACTTTCAGCAGATCAACCATATGTACTTTCACTGTGGGTGTGCACATGGGCAAAGCTTGGGT
This sequence comes from Ichthyophis bannanicus, assembly GCA_033557465.1. Taxonomy (NCBI): domain Eukaryota; kingdom Metazoa; phylum Chordata; class Amphibia; order Gymnophiona; family Ichthyophiidae; genus Ichthyophis; species Ichthyophis bannanicus. The sequence goes on from CM066035.1 coordinate 640,762,446, forward strand.
AGAGTCCAAATTCACATGCACAAATTCTAAAATACCATAATTTATGTGCATTCTTGAGCAATCTTGAAGGACTACAAAAAGAGAATGGAGAGAGATCTACAATTGTAAGTAAAGGGTGAGCCAGTCAAACCTGCATTTTTGAAAAGGGCGGGAGAGCCGTGAAAGTGGGCGGAGCGAGTTAGCAAGGTTACCATTGTGTCCCCCACAACTAAGCATTTCAGTCGCCATGGAGCAGTGGTCTAAACAACAACGTTCATTCGCTGTGAAAGCGTTTTACCAAAGTGGTAGTTATGCAGCCGCTCAGCGTCGTTTCCGGACGAATTTTCAAATTAATCGAAATAAGCCAGTGCCGTCTGTTAATTCAATCAAATTGTGGGTGACAAACTTTGAAGCAATTGGTGAAACGAGAAGCAGAAGGGGTGGCAGTGCAAGATCAGTGCGAACTCCCGCGAATATTGACCGCGTGAGAGTTGCTGTGGAAAGAAGCCCTCGGAGATCGGCGCGTCGACAGAGTGCTGCGCTTGGCATGGCAAACACGAGCGTCCGAAGAATCTTGAGGTTAGATTTACACCATCACCCGTACAAAATTCAGGTTGTTCAGGCTATGAATGAAAACGATTTTGCAGCTCGACGGCGTTTTTGTCAAACGTTGTTGGACATGTTTGATGAAAACGAGGACCTTGTTCACAACCTGTGGATGAGCGATGAGGCACATTTCCATCTCTCCGGTTTTGTGAATAAACAAAATTTCCGATATTGGAGTGATGAAAACCCTCAACAACTCCATCAAAAACCACTCCATTCAAGCAAGGTAACAGTTTAGTGCGCAATGTCCTCATTGGGAATCATAGGCCCGTATGTTTTTGAAAATGACAGGGAGCAAGCAGTTACTGTGAATGCACAACGCTATTCGGAAATGTTGCATTCGTTCTTCATTCCTCAGCTTCGTCAACATGGAATGAACAATGAAACCTTATTCCAGCAAGACGGTGCCACAAGTCATACAGCCCGTGTGAGCATGAATGTTCTCAACAATGTTTTTCCAAATCGGGTGATATCCCGAAATGGAGCAATTTCTTGGCCTCCCCGATCGCCCGACCTCACAGTGTGCGATTTTTTCTTGTGGGGGTACCTGAAGAGTAAAGTCTTTGAACAACGACCTCCAACGCTTGGGGAACTCAAGAGGAGAATCCGGTTGGAAATCAAGAGAATTCCTCAGCGTATGCTCCGTGATGTGATGGGCAGTTTCAGAAATCGCCTACAAGAATGTCTCAATCGGGAAGGACACCATCTTACTGGCGTTATTTTTAAACAGTGAATGTTGTTTCTTAAATGCTTTTTAATGTACATTAAGATAGTAACAATAAAATTTTGAAATATCCATCCGTTTATTTTTTACAGTCATTTCAAAAATACAGGTTTGACTGGCTCACCCTGTATTTACTTCTGGGAATTTTTCTAAATCTTGGGAAAAAAGGAATTCTTTAGATTAAAGCTGATTAATCTGTGTGAATTAGAATCCAGTGTATTTATTAAATCAGTCAGGGCCTAGTATCAGCAAAGAGCTTTTAGTGAAGTTTAAAACCCAGCAGAGAGCTTTCAGTTTAAATATAAAACCCAGCAGAGGGCTTTCAGTTTAAATTCAGAACACTTTTTTTGACACTTACCAACTTGAAGATTTCTTAAAGAGGAAGAATGGTTGAATTTTACTCTAATGGGTGATGATTAAGAGGGGTATTATTGTTTTGCTCTGTATTAACTTTATTTGGATAGAATGTTATCCTTTTGTATTGGCTCCAATTTATTCTTATGTTGTGGACTTTATGAGTGCTTACATGGTCATTATGTTTTGGTTTACTTTATATCTTTCATTTTCCTGTACTTTCCAATTGTAATTTGGATAAATGCAAAGATAAATAAATAAATAAACACACTCAGAACACAGCAGAGAGCTTTCACTTTAAATTCAAACCCAAGCAGAGAGCTTTCAGTTAAATTTAAAACCCAGCAGAGAGCTTCTTGTTTAAATTTAATACTCAGGCAGGGCCTAGTATCAGTAAGAGCTTTAATTTAAATCAATTCAGAGTATAACTTAGCATAAAAGGAAAAACAGGGTCATATTCTTTGAGCAATAAATTGTTTCTAGAGACCTTTACAAAGAAGCCTTCTAGAAAGATGGTAAGAGACCTGTAAAATTGTTTTAAATAGGTGTTAAAGCCAAGTGATAGATCAAAGGGGCATTCTGAAAGACTCCCTCTATCCAAGGAAGGGCTGTGCAAATCACCCAGGAAATTGGTCACAGATTACCTTAGAAGCACAGGAGAGGGTAATTGTATAGCCAGCTTTTAAGAGGTCTTCTTTCCCTTCCTCCCTGACTCCCACCCACCCCTGGGATAATCGTAGCTTTATAGGTGCTTAAATCTCTTAAAGGAAAGTAGGTGCCCTATTCACTCTCAGGTGCAGCTGTTTTTCCTCATCAGGCATATATTAAGGACCCAAGATTAATTAAGCTTGAGGTGAACAAAGTCCATTAAACGTATTAGGTATACTTTTATTAGTATAAGTATTCCCAGCAAACCTCAGTAAGTAAACAACTTAAATACCTAAACACAACCTTAAAACTAAGGGGCTTGTTTACAAAGCCGCGGTAGCGGTTCGCGGTCGTTATCGGAGCCGCGGCCCCATTGAAATCAATAGGGTCGCGGCTCCGATAACGATCGTGAACCGCTACCGCAGCTTTGTAAACAAGCCCCTAAGATGCAGACAGCAGTCCAGCAGCGAGATGGGGGCTTTCCAGTCTTTTGCATTGAGTGTCACATGTATGGTATTTTCCCATTTGGTGAGGGGTCTTATGTGTGCACTAGGTGCAAGGACCTCTTTGCTCTCAAGGAATGAGTCCAATCTCTGGAGGCCATAAGGAAGACAGAGAGGTACATAGTCGAGACCTACAGGGACATAGTACTGAAGTCCCACCTCCAGTCTGGCAGCATCCCTGTCGCCATAGAGAAGAGAGGTCACATGACAGGAGAGCATCACCCTGGTGTGGCAGGAAGTGATCCTGTAGCTAGGACCTGTCCTCCAGGTGATGTAAAACCCTCTTGCACCAAGAAGATTTCTCCAGGGTCATGTGCCCACAAGGGAAGGGTTAGGACAGCCGTTATAGTTGGTGATTCGATCATTAGGCATGTAAATAGCTGGGTATCTGGTGGATGTGAGGATCGCCTGATAACATGCCTGCCTGGTGCGAAGGTAGCAGACCTCACGCGCCACCTAGACGAGGTCTTAGACAGTGCTGGGGAGGAGTCTTCTGTCTTGGTACATGTCAGTAACAATGACATAGGAAAGTGTGGTAGGGAAGTTCTGGAGGCCAAATTAAGGCTTCTAGGTAGGAAGTTGAAATCCAAAACATCCAAGGTAGCATTCTCTGAAATGCTTCCTGTTTTATGTGCAGGACCCAAAAGGCAGGCAGAGCTCCAGAGTCTCAATGCATGAATGAGACAGTGGTGCAAGGAAGAGGGTTTTGGATTTGTTAGGAACTGATGGGCTCCACCTTAACTGGGATGGAACCAGGCTGCTGGCATTAACCTTTAAAAAGGAGATAGAACAGCTTTTAAACTAGATAATAGGGGAAAGACGACAGTCGCCCAAGAGCGCATGGTTCGGAACAACGTATCCTTGAAAGATATTAGCAAAAGACTGATGTTAGGGCATATGAACATAGAGGTTCCAATAAAGACAAAAGTAACCCAAATGCCCTTACAGAGCAGAGAGAGCTTAAAGATTCCAAATTACCCCTGCCTATAACAGCCTGATTAATATGATTAAAATACAGCCTCTAAACTGCTTGTATGAAAATGCTAGAAATCTGAAAAATAAGATGGGAGAGTTAGAATATATAGCACTAAATGAGAGATTAGATATGATTGTTATCTCAGAGACATGGTGAAGGAAGACAATCAGTGGGATATTGTGATACCTGGGTATAAACAATATTGTAGTGATAGAGCAGATCAAATTGGTTGAGGGGTTGCACTCTACATTAGAGAGGGCATTGACTCACAAAAGATTATAGTTTTGCAGGAAACAAAATTAACTGTAGAATCTGTATGGATTGAAATTCCATGTAAAAAGCGGAAGGGGAAGGCAATGGCAGAGGAAGTGTACTATCGACCACCTGGCCAGAATGAACAAATGGATGATGAAATGCTCAAAGAAATCAGGGAAGCTAACAAAAGTTACAGCACAGTAATAATAATGGGTGATTTCAATTACCCTGGTATTGAGTGGGTCAGTGTCATGGCAGGACATGCTAGGGAGATAAAGTTTCTAGATGAAATAAATGACTGCTTCTTGGAGATGACACAAAACTATTTCAAGTTGTTAAAACCCAAGAGGATTGTGGAAAATTGCAAGAGGATCTTGATATATTGGAAGACTGGGCATCCAAATGGCAGATGAAGTTTAATGTGGACAAGTGCAAAGTTATGCACCTAGGAAAGAAAAGCCCAAACTATGGTTACACGATGCAAGGTTCTACATTAGGAACCACCACCCAGGAAAAAAATGTAGGTGTCATCGTGGATAACATGTTAAAACCCTCCGCCCAGTGTGCAGCGGCGGCCAAGAGAGCAAATAGAATGCTAGGTATCATAAGGAAAGGAATAGAAAATAAAACAAAGGATATTATAATGCCTCTGTATCGTTCCATGATGTGACCGCACCTTGAATATTGTGTGCAATTCTAGTCGCCGTATCTTTAAAAGGATATTGCGTTATTAGAAAAGATACAGAGAAGAGCCACCAAAATGGTAAAGGGGATGGAAGGATACCCCTATGAAGAGAGGCTGAAAAGGTTAGGGCTCTTCAACCTGGAAAAGAGACGGCTGAGGGGAGATACGATAGGGGTCTATAAATTAATGAATGGAGTGGAACGGATAAATGTAGATCGATTGTTTATGCCATCAAAATATAGAAAGACTAGGGGACATGCAATGAAGCTACAGTGTAACCTATTTAAGACTAATAAGAGAAAATATTTTTTTCATTCAATGTGTAATCAAACTCTGGAATTCATTACCGGGAGGATGTAGTAAAAGCTGTTAGTGTAGCCAGATTTTAAAAAGCTTTGGAGAAGTTCCTGGAGGAAAGGTCTATAAACCTTTATTAAAGGGAACCCGGGAAATCCACTGCTTGCCCCAATACAAACATTGTGGAACCTGTGCCTTTTGAGGAAACTGCTAGGTATTTGTGACCTAGATTGGCCACTGTTGGAAACAGGATACTAGGTTTGATGGACCTTGGTCTGACCCAGTATGGTATATCTTATGTTTTTATATTCTTAAACTAGGCACAGGCATTTACTCCAGCCATTGAGCTGGTGTTAGATGCTCGTGCCTAGATTTAATGCATGTTTTCAATCGTTTATGCCCTCCTTTTATGAAGTAAAGTATGCACATACTCACCATTATATTATACAGTAGGCATTAGTGATGAGCAGTAAAACACATGTTAACTACACTAGTCTTTAAAAAATTAACTTTTAGATAATGTGCATGCATAGTAAAGTGATTTTAACTGAATTGGAACAATTTTGAAAAGAAACAATTCTGCAGGTATGATTAAGGACTTATGATGACAATTAATAGTGATGATACACAGAGCTGAACATATCCACTTAAGTCTGCTCCCTTTTTTGATGGTCTATAATTTATTGTATAAATTTGCGAAACGAGGAGAGTACATTTGATGTGTAGATTTTTTATACCGCTCTCTGTAGGTTGATGTAACTGTCTTTATTAGTTCTGTAGAACACATTTTGAAGGCATTTTAATATTTATTTTGTCGCATAAACAGAAGAATAATTGTAGAGGAAAAGCAGAATTTTGGTGGTTTTCTTCACTATGCTTTCTCTCTGAATTGTTTTAACAAAGGTGTTTCTGCTGTTTCAGAAGGCTCTGCTGTTACATTGAAAGAAGCCAGTTTTGATTTCCCTGCCAAAAATCTCATTAGACCTCCTCAGTTCTCTTGTGAAAATGTTATTAACTTACTACTGGCATTAATCTCAGTAAATTGGTCCAGCAGGCTTTATTAGCACAGCCTCTCATTGACCTCTCAGTTCTGCTTTATGCTCTTGTTATCAACTCAGATATAAATCTGCTTGTCTAAATTCCTACTCTGATGCTTACAGAGCTCACTGGTGATCTGAAGAGCTGTAGAAGAGTATGGTAACATTAGATGTCAGCAGATAAGGACCACTTAGTCTGCCTGGTTTCCCTCCTTCAGACTATATCAGATCATTACGTCATGGCATGCTGATTGACCTTGCCTCCTCTTCTTGGAAGCTTGACCAAGCAGCACCATGGTTCTCTGCATAGTGGTTTCCATTTTCTCCTACATTTGACTTTCTAATGCTCCGTGAATCACTGCAAATTGGCAGAAATAATGTGTTGAGCTAACATAGGAAAATACTAATTTATATGAAGTCAAATTACTAATGTGCACATGTGCTGTATTCCCAACCTGGGGGACCTGCGTTGACTTCAGGGGGCTTGTGCGTGCACCGCCTGCAGTTAGTACGGTACAAAGACCCAGTGCACACGAACGGCAGCAAGCGCAGTTAGCATGAGCTACTAAAGCCTTCACTAACTGTGAATTGCCGTCAGTGCCTACATTCCACCCCTCACCTACCCAGTCCCGGCTCTAATGTGCACCACCCAGTTATCATGGGATTTTTAGCACGAGACCCAATGCTACATTTTAGCATGGCACTCTTACCACATGATGAACCCTGCACTACTGGGTAGCACACTTTAGCTAGCATGCCCATAACTTCTTTATGCACTTCAGTAAAAGGGCCTCTAACTGTTGATGCAGCAAATAACAGGGAGCAGTTCACACCACCCCATTAAGTGCATCCACAGTTATCGTACATTAAGTAGTTAATGTTATAAGAAACCTCGTAGATCATACGTTTTTAGAGGCAGAGCACAAATTTATGCAAGTAAGTTATTTACCCCAGCCCTAGGGCTGATGTAACTGATCACACCTAGATTTGCACATGTATCCCACCCATCTTTTATAAAGTTCAGTACGTGTATAATTGATTTTATAAAGAAAGTGCGATAGATGTATGGTCACCGGTGCATTAACTAGCCATGACTTGATAACATTCACCTCTAAGAGGGTAAATCTTAGAAACTCCCGCAGAGTAAAAGCACGGTTTTCTGCACATTGCTAGAGCCTAGTTTATAAGGTCGAGTATGGATATACTTTATAAAACAGGTGCATAAGTGGTGGAAAATGTGTGTTAAATCTAGGTGTGGTGTAAATGCCCACACCTAGATTTTTAAGGAATGCATGTAAAAGACAGCATTTTATTATTTGCACATGTGAATTTGTGGTCCTCCCATGAAAGTCCTCATGAACAGCCCGACGCACATGCTTACAGAATAGCATCCCCGCAAAGCATGATTTAAGCATGTAAATGACACATAACTTTCCAAAGCTCCTTATGAAATTACCCCCTTGGAGAGCAATTTTATAAAGTCGTGCATAGTTAGCACTTGTTTTCACACACCTATTTTTTAAAGTCAAGAATAGGTGTACTTGATCTTTTAAAATACTAGCATTAGACGCAGAGAATGCACCTTAGATGAAGGTGCAATTACTTACACCAGCCCTAGAAATGATATAAATAACCATGCCTACTTTTTGCAAGTATGTGCATAAATTATGAGTGGACGAGTAGCCTAGTGGTTTGCAGGGCCGCTTGAACCGCTTATGGGGCCCTGTACAAACAGTGCAAATAGGGGCCCCTATTTGCAAACCTGCTCCAGTTCGTAGGGGCCCCCTTCCCATTCATGGGGCCCTCCCAGAGCAACACAGTCAGTGGCCCTGTTCCTACTTTATGCCCCCTCAGGCTGCTTGCAAGTGAAACGAGCGGCACTTTAACCAATAGACTGGAAGCAGGAAGTCATCGGTCTGTTCACTAAAGCAGTGCCTGCTTCTCTTGCAAATAACCTAAGGGAGCAGAAGGGAAGAAAGGGGACGCTTTTACCTATGGGCAGCAGGACCTGTATAGGGGCCTGAGGCAGCTGCCTCTTTTTCCCATAGGTAAAAGCATCTTTAGTGGTTACAGGAGTGGTCTGGTGACCAAGAGACCAGGCTTCGATTCCACTGGCATACCTTATGACCTTCGACAAGTCACTTTACCCTTCATGGCCTCAGAAGAAAGGCCTGGCAATCTACTTCTAGTCACATCTTACCAAGAAAACCCAAGGGCTGCTAGGTTGCCACAAGTCAGCATTGACTCAACAGTACACATCGTAGTATTATGTAAATTATAATGTTCTATCAATGCATGTACTTGCTCGCACAGCCCCACACTCTGCCATCGTGCATGCTCACAGTGAAAGTACATGCCATGCAAATGTAATGGCAGAGAAAAATATAAATTTGTACCTGGCTGGCCAAGTTTTAAGGTCTGGGCAACTCCAGGGCATTGTGCGCATGTTCAGAGCATTCCATGTGAGAGAGGGGGGACTGGAAAAAGAGCAGAGAGCTGGGAAAAGAGAGGAAAACTATAAATAAATGAAATTAAAGCACCGGCTCAAAAGTACCTAAATCAGGTCAAAGGGGCATATTGGATACTCAGGGGCTTTAAAACACTGAAAGAGTGCAATTGAAATGCAGTTAATAAATGGAAACTATTTTCAAAAAGAGCTAGGTGAATGAACACTTTTACAGTGAAGATCTAATACTAGTGTAGGAACTTCAGTAGGAGGGGCTGGAAAGAAGACGGATGAAGTGAGATTGCCAGAGTGAATATCTGTGTGGAAGATCTGTGAAAGAATTTGTTCAGGGGCAGCTGAAGGCCTTTTATTTTGGGGGGCCCAGCACCACCCCAAACTCTGTCCCAAGCACCATCCTGCAGGCAGAGACTCTTCCTGTTCTGCCCACAAGAGATCAGATCTCTGCAGGCAGAACAGGAAGGGTCTTCCCCATGATCATAGCTGACAGGCTACCCGCAAGGATCCCATCCCTCACGGGCAGAAGAATTAGAGAAGCTTCAATTGTGGCAAAGACCCTTTCTGTTCTGCCTGCAGGGATTCAACCTCTTTTCTCCTTCTTCTGCCAGCAAGGGATGGGATCCCCATAGGCAGCCTGCTGCCTGCCACCATGATTTTTGGTGGGGCCAGAGCCCATCTGGCTCATCCCTTTCCAATGCCTATAGATTTGTTTGATGTCAGAATTGTGAATAATTGGGTAGTTATTACAGAGATGTGTGCAAGGAAATTAAATGAAAGCTAAAGAGAAATTTTAAAGTTAAAACATTTTCCTTGCTGACTGGAATAAGGCTGGAGAAGTTCTGTAACTCATTTAAGCAGTTTTAAAACCAAGCTAAATGAGAATTTGAAGTGTTTTATCAGAGTGAAATAATGGTGTATGGATCTTTCCTGGAGGAAAAGTCCATAAACCATTATTAAGAAGGTACCCAGGTTATCAATGCTTGACCCAGTACAAGCATTGTGGAACCTGTGTCTTTTGAGGAAACTGCTAGGTACGTATGACCTAGATTGGCCACTGTTGGAAACAGGATACTGGGCTTGATGGACCTTGGTCTGACCCAGTATGGCAAATCTTATGTTCTTATGTTCACTTTTTTAATTAAAAGTTCAACAGTGTGTAAGACTTGCTTTCAGTAGCACTGGAATCCTTCAAACACTGAAAGGAAAGTAAGGCTGAAGGTACTATATAAAACTTGAGAAGAAAAAACTTGATATTGATCTGATTTGAAAAAAAGTACTGTTTAAAGGATTTGTTTAATCTTGAAACAGCTTGAACCATTTCAGTGAGGAAGAGTGCATGTATGAGAGAGAGAAGGATTGAATGTGTGTATAAAAGAAAAAATAAACTTTTGCCATATTTTAAAGAGCTAATTTATTTGGCAATTTGTATACTTCTCCAGAACTGGTTGGCAGTTTTGAAACATTGGCTTTGGCACACAAAGAAAAAAAAAAGATTTTGGCACAGAGAGTTCTCTGAGAGGGAAAGATAGGGAACTTGTTTATCTTTTATTTTTTTGAGAATAGCAAGCCTTACAAGTAATAGATTGAAACAAAAAGAAAAAAAGACAGGAACTTTTTTTCCCAGATTGCACACATAGCTAGGGAGATAGTTTATTTTATTGATTTCTAAAGATAGATGATAGGTATCCAAAAGTATCCTGAGTACAGCTGAACATCGCTGGAGAGGAAGGGATCCTGGAAAAGAAGATTGAGATACATGACCAACACATCACAGTGACTATTTTTGAAACACACTAGTGCACTAGTATTTTTTTTTTTTGAGAAAGAAAAGGTTTCCTTACCTGAGTGGTACTACCCATTCACCTGCAAGAGTATATATGGATGTAAAAGATAGTGTTAGAGTTCTTCTACTACATAGTAAAGAAAATTCCAGCCTTTAACAAGTTAACTAATACTTGCCTGCTGTTGAAAGGGTCCATATTGTACCACTGTTGAAGAATAGAAACATTTAAAAAATTGTTCATAGAATTAATTTAATTAACAGTTTCTTATATACCGCACCTTCCAGCGATCAAATGCGGTTTACATGGAACAACATAATATAACAGGTCAACTTCTGTTATTACAGTGAACAGCTTAAAACCATAACAACTTATATTACATTACATAGAACATAAAGAATCAAAATGAGAACTAAAACAGTGGTGGGTGAGACATGGGTGAATCATAATACATAAGCGTTTGGGTTTCACATCCTATGTCAAATCCAATTTGCTTTATGAGGACTGACATTGTATTATCCATTTTCTAGTTGGGTAGGTGTGTTTGGCAGAGATCCGTAGTGTGAAGTGAACAGGTACGTTTTAAGTTTTTTGCGGAATTCGTTGATCTCTGAATGTGATCTCATCTCATCTAGAAGGGCGTTCCATAGAATGGGGGCTGCATGAGAGAATGCTTTTTTCTTTGTTATCTTTCTGGCTTTTATAAATTCCTTCGGAGTCCTTAGTTTGTTTGTATGATCTCTCCTGTGTAGGTTTTTAGCAGGTTCTTTAGTGATGAGGTTGAATAGGGTAGGTGGTGCCATGTTGTTTAGAGTTTTGAAGGTAGTTATTAGGGTTTTATATACTATTCGGCTTTGTATCGGTAGCCAGTGTAAGTACGCCAGAATCGGTGTGATATGTTGAAATGGGGGGACCTTCATAATGGTCCTGGCCACAGCGTTTTGTGCAATTTGAAGTCTTTTCAAGTTTTGTTTTGTTGTACCTAGTAGTGTTAGATTTGCAAAATCAAAGTGAATATAGTTGAATATAGAATATAGTTCTATATTCAACTATATTCACTATATTCAATATATTCAACTATATTCAAAATCAAAGTGAATATAGTTGAATATAGAATATAGTTGACTACATTATAGTGCAATGTACCAATGTGTTTTTGAAGAAAGATCGTTATAGGCACATGAATATACTTGAAAGCATTGCTAAAGATAAGGCTTTTTTCCTTTAAAAATATTTATAAAGACTGTTTATTTACAAAACAGTGAATTTACACTATTTTTTTCAAATTCAATTTGGAATATTTTTAGAAAGTTAAAGTTGTTCACATGATTCATTGTGGCAGAGCTCTCTCTCCTTGGTAAGTCCTTATTTGATATTTGAGGTTCATGAAACTGTGGAGTGCATTGTAGAAAAAAAATAAAAATATTTTCTCTGTAAGCTAGGAGTTTCCATTGGTGGCTTACCCGAGGTAACTCAACCTATTGCAACACTCTCATAACATCAAGGTAAAGTAAGGTAACTGCCCACTGGAGCCCCCGATTTACACAAACAATACATGCACTTTTATACAAGTCAGTATTTTATAAGGAGCCACTTACATGTATAAAAGGCTAAAATACTGACGTTTACATGCAGTGTTAATTGTTAGACCAATTAACTTGCCCTGGTAATAAGGAAGCAAATGTTGGTCTTGTAACTACCATTAGTACAGAGACTCCTCAAACCCTTTGTGCTCTGCCTTTAAGATGGATGAACAGCATATTGGTTCAGAGTCTGATGTCAAGCCATTGAAGTCCATCCTAGTTTGTTCATAAATACTCCTCCCCTGGTTTGCTAAGCCTACAATCCCACTTTAATCCTGAACTGAAACGTCCAGAATAGATAGGGCGAGGGCTCGGTCCCGCGGCCCGCAGGTAACCGGGTGCCCGGCCCAATGCTGGACCCAGTTGCGCTTCAGTGAAGTGCCGAAGGGTAGTAGGGGGGGGGTTCTGAGCGGGCGTGGGGGCAGCGCGGCTATTGGCAGGGAAAGAAGGGGCATCGTTTAATTTCACTGGATCCCCCATCCGCGTGCGCGTGCGGGGGATCCACCGGCAGGTGCGTGCATGCGCGTGAGGCTTTAGGCATCGGGGCCCATGTGAATCGCACGCTGCCAGCTTCTGCTCCTGTGGTTGTCGGCATCGGGGTCGTCGTGGAGGATCGTTTCGCAGGCTGGAGGGTACAGGCGACCGGGTCGGCGCTGGAAGTTTGACGACGTCAAATTTATTTTTATCCGGACGGGACACGCGGCGGTGTGCAGCGCCAGGAAAGACAGGCGAGTTTGGGCGCGAAGGGTGAGGATTGGGTCCCGGGAGGCCTCGCGTGCGATTATTTAAGAAATAAAAATAAACATAATAAAGAATAAATAAATAAAAAAGAAAATTTTGTGTTGCGGCGATAAGCCAGTCACGATGCCTGCAGGCAGGGCAGGCCGCGGGCGCGGGCGGGGGGTGGAGAGGGCTAGGTTGACAAGGCCACGGCGGAGCCGGGGGGGGTTGGAGGGTGCGGCTCGAAGGGGAGAAGAGCAGGGGGGACGCGCTGTGAGCCGGGAGCCGCGACCAGTCAGGGGACAGGCAAGGGGCCCTCCGAGGTCACGGGGGAGGTCCGGGGGTCCAGCCAATAGGGCGAGGGCTGGCCGCAGAGCAGGAGGGCAAGGTAGGGGGGTGAACTACTGGGAGGGGGGCTAGAGCGGGGCTATGTGCAGGATGAAGGCCCGGGGATCAGGCAGGGGGGCAATGAGGGTAGGGGGGGATTGGGGCGCAGGGGTGTGTCACTCCAAGCCTTGGGGCGGGAGGGGCGCCGGTACACTATTTGGGGAGCCAGGCCATGGTACCTGGCAGTGCCTCAGTTCAGGAAGGTGCATCGGTGGGCGCGGGGGCAGGCCCATCAGCCGCGGGTAGCTATGGGGGGTTGCCGGGGTTTCTCCCTGGCGAACGGTCGTGCGAATGGGAGAGGTGGTTGGCTGGGGGGGGCCAAGGCCCGTCGGCGGCGGATTGGGCAAGGGCCTGGCAGCCATCCTGGTCTGCCTGTTTTTTTCCCCAGGTTTTTCCCTTTCTTTCTCCAACAGGTTCCCTACCTGCCGTCGCAGGGTCCTGCGCAAGGTGTCAGCAGCCCTCAACAGTGGTACATGGAGGCCCACGGAGTCGAGATGCGCAGCAGAGCAGAGTCCAGTTCGGTGCCGCAGAGTGGCGATGGACGGCGTGGGGGTGCGGAACAGGCACATGGAGCGAGTTCACAGACAGGAACTGAAGAGTCGGCAGCGGGTGAGTTGTTGTTAGAAGATGAGGCCGTGAGGGGGGGCGCGAGGTCCGAGAAAACGGGCAAGGCGGCGCAGAAGCGGAAGCACTCATGCCGGCGGAGGAGAGCGCCTGATTCGTCATCCTCGTCGTCTTCGGAGTCGTCGGGATCATCGTCGGATCGTCCGGGCACGGGTTCGGAGGCGCGGGAAACCGGGTCGGCAGGGACGCACCAGAATGTCGCGACTTTATCGGAACTCTGGGAGGGGGTGCCGAAGAAGTTGCGTCGGAAAATTCGGAAGCGGAAATATATTGATATTTTCCGTCTATTGGAAGGTCGTAAGCGGTCGGGCGACAGTAAGAAGAAGCGGAAGGAGGACGAGAAGGCGGGCAGGGTTCGGAAGGTATCCAAGACGGTCGTGAACTGGGTACGGGCATTTTTGCGTCTCGCTAGCGTATGGGGTCAGCATCACCCGGGCCAGTATGGCATGCTGCTGGCCTATGCGGATACCATCCTCGAGGCTTCCCAGACCCACGACGGGTGGGCCTGGTTGAATTATGATGAGAAGTTTCGGGATAAAATGGAGGAAAACAAGTTGTTGACCTGGGCAACTCAAGACATCAATTTGTGGCTTACACAAATGTCGGGGCGGGCGGCTTCAGGGGGGGGTCCGGGAGGGGTGGCTCGAGCGTTAACTTCGGGACGGGGCGTTCCTTTCGTGGTGGACTTTCCCCCACTCAGGGCAGAGGGGTGTCGGGTATCATCGGGGACGTCTGCTAGTGGTTCAACAGATCAGCGTGCCCTTTCCCGGATTGCAAATTCAAGCACGCCTGCTCGGCGTGTGGCGCCGGCCACCCTGCATCCAAATGCAGTAAAAAAGGTCCCTTGGGGGCGGTCTTGCCTGCCGGGAAGATACCAGGGGGTGTTTGAGGTGGCCCCTACACCAATAAAAGTGGACGCGTTGCGACGGTGGCAGCAGGGTTACCCGAGTCCACGCGTACGTCGAATGTTATTATTGGGGTTCCAGTTTGGTTTTGTTATACCAGTGGGGGGGATGGTGGCGGCCTCGGCCGTGAGGAATTCCCCATCAGTTAGGAGGTATACGGCAATAGTAGAAGAGAAGGTTGCGATCGAGCTACATTTGGGCAGGATGGCGGGGCCATTTCAGCAACCTCCGTATCGAGATTTCGTGGTGTCCCCGGTTGGGATTATACCGAAGAAAGATCCGGGGAAGTTTCGCTTGATCCAAAATTTATCCTCTCCCCTGGGGCATTCAGTGAACGATCACATACCACGCAAATGGTGTACGGTCCGCTATGCGTCATTTGACAGGGCGGAGGAGCTTGTTAGGCGGGCCAGGCCCGGCGCGCTGATGGCAAAGGTGGATATCGAATCTGCTTTTCGTCTATTGCCAGTGCATCCCTCGTCTTTTCGTTTCTTAGGTTTTCAATTGAGTGGGAGTTTCTATTTTGATAAATGCATGCCCATGGGTTGCTCGGTATCCTGTGCCTACTTTGAAAAATTCAGCACCTTTTTGCAATGGGCCGTGTCGCGTTTGGTTGGGAGGGGCGAGGTAGTGCACTATTTGGATGATTTTCTCTTTGTTGGTCCAAGCGGGTCCCCGGCGTGCTGGGAGCTACTTGAGGGATTCAACACTTTAGTGGGACAGTTGGGTGTACCGCTGGCGGAGGAGAAAACAGTCAGGCCATGTTCGAGGCTTACCTTTTTGGGTGTCGAGTTGGATTCTGAGCGGATGGTGGCACGCCTGCCAGTGGAGAAAGTCGTGCGGTTGCGTGTCCTAGTGGCTAATGCTCTCGCGTCTGCAAAGTTCACGTTGAAGGAGATGCAGGCTTTGATAGGATCCTTGAACTTCGCATGTAAAGTTATTCCAATGGGGCGCGTATTCTTGCGGCATCTGGCAGCAGCAACGGTCGGCGTGAGGAAACCGCACCATCGTATCAGGCTTTCCAAAGAGGTCAAGGACGATCTGAGAGTTTGGGACACCTTTTTGAAGGATTTCAATGGTACCTCGGTTATTAAAGAGGTGGTGTGTTCGAGCGAGGACTTGCAGCTTTACACGGATGCAGCAGGAGGTGTTGGTTTGGGTATTTACTTTCAAGGGGCGTGGTGCGCAGAGCGTTGGCCCGAGCAGTGTCGAGACAGTGGTTTGTTGCGGAACATCACATTTTTGGAGCTTTTCCCTATGCTGGTGGTGCTGGAGTTGTGGCCGGATCGATTGCGCGATCGTAGGTTGTTGTGGTGGTGCGACAGTATGGCAGTGGTGGGAGTTGTGAATTGCTTCACTCCGAGATGTCTGCGGGTGGCAGGGCTGATGCGAGCCATAGTTCTGGGCTGTTTGCGTTTAAATTTAGTGTTGAAGGCGCGTCACATTCCAGGTCATACTAACGCAATCGCTGATGCTCTTTCTCGTTTGCAGTGGGAGCGCTTTCGACAATTGGCACCAGAGGCGGAGCCGGCGGGGAGAGAGGTCCCCTCGAGCTTGTGGAGCTTTGGCCAACAGAGATGAGGGAACTGCTGCGGAGTTCGGTAGCCGAGAGTACCTGGGAGGCGTATCGGAGAGGCTGCGGAATGGTGGTAGCTTTTTTGCGGGAGCGCGGGTTGCAGCCGGGTGCGGTCTCCGATCATCTGTTGGGGCAATATATAATATGGGCGAAGCGCCAGGGATTCTCTAGATCGGCGGTGAAGGGACACATCGCGGGTTTCGGGTTTTTTATGAGAGCTGTTGGGCGGGGCTCGGGTGGAGGTGGGTTTATGGTTCGGCGGCTGCTGCGCGGTTGGGAGCGGTTGAGGCCGTCTCCGCCGGATGCGAGGCGGCCAATTTCCCATGCATTACTCACGAGGCTGTGCGATGAATTGCCGGTTGTCACGGCGTCGTCTTACGAGGCGGTGCTATTCCGGGCGGCGTTTACCTTCTTCGGGGCGGCGTTGGCCTTCTTCGGGGTGTTTCGGGTCGGGGAGTTGGTGGCAAATTCTAAGAGGGCAGGGTTGGGTGACAGTTTGCGGCTCCAGCACACCCAGTTGGGGAGGGAACGATTAAGGGTACTGCTGACAAAATCCAAGACGGATTAGGGGGGTAAGGGGGAGTGGGTGATACTCAATGCAATAGGCAGTCCCACTTGCCCAGTTTCGGCGATGCGGGACTACTTGCAGTTGCGCCCTGGGGTGGGGGACGGACTGTTTGTGCACGAAGATGCGCAATTTCTTACGCGCTTTCAATTTTCGGCGGTGTTGCGGAAAGGGCTGGATTCCCTGGGCGAGGTAACGGTGCAATTTTCTGCACATTCCTTTCGTATCGGGGCGGCGTCCAGCGCTGCGGAGTTGGGGCTCGGGGATAGGCAGATATAAAATATAGGTCGGTGGCGGTCTAAAGCATTCCAGGGCTATGTACGTGTATAGGCTGGGGGACGGAATGGGGGGGGGCTTACTAACTCTTGATTTCTTTTTCAGATGAGGGACATGGTGTACGGGAATGTTGGATCATTGGGCATTCCTTTGTCTTCTGGGCAGAAACTCGAGCGGCAGTCCGGCCAGTTGGGATCAATCTAGGATTCAATCCGGCGACGTTGTCGGTGTCATGGCTGGGCGTGCAGGGGCTATGGTGGTCGCAGATGCTGCCCTTGCTTCGACAACAGATACAACTTGGGAGTCTGCCGGAGATTCTGCTGGTGCATCTAGGAGGCAACGAAGTGTCCTCATGGACTTGCAAGCAGTTGATCAACGCGGCCAAGAGAGACTTCGCAGTGGTGCTGAGTTGGTGCGAAGGTGTGGTCCTGATATGGTCGGACATTGTACCTAAACCAGCTTGCCGGGGACAGCGGAGATGGGCCAGGGGGTTGACAAAAATAAATCGTAAAATTGGGCGGTGAGTTTGTGAAAAGGGGGGTTATCAGGTTCAGCACCCATGGGTAGAGGTGGGTTGTGCTGGTCTCTACCGGGACGATGGGGTTCACCTATCCCCGGTGGGGGTAGACCTGCTACTTAACGATTGGCAGGAAGCCTTGGAGAAAGTCGTGCGGGATGGCAGAACTGGTCGCAGATAAGTGGGGGGGGGCGGCACAAGCGGGTAAGGCGCATGTGCCGGTGGCGGGGTCCTGGAGGTACTGGGATCCGGAGCTGTAGGCCATTTGGGCGAGGGCGGGGTGCCCTCGACCCGGTTAAACCCAGGCCGGCTTGTGCTACTGAGACGGCCAAGTCGGGGAAGGGTTCTTGGCAATTGGCCAGTACCTGGACTGTCCTGGGACGGCGGTGAGGTCACCATGCTAATCATATGGCTGGTGGCCGAGCGTGCCGCAGGACATGGGGGTCCCTGGTTTACTGTTATGTTTGTTGTTAACAGTTGGCTGTTGTGAATAAAGCTGCGACCAGTTTACGCCAATCCCGGTCTCTTGTGATTATTGGCGATTGCCATGTATGTCATGACTGAGCAGGAATCACCAAAAGGGGGCTGGAGGGGGGAATGTAAGTGCTAAATGGGTTGGTGTGATTAGATGGGGAGGGTGGGCAGTGGGTCCGGCTACCCGGTTATAGATAGGGCGAGGGCTCGGTCCCACGGCCCGCAGGTAACCGGGTGCCCGGCCCAATGCTGGACCCGGTTGCGCTTCAGTGAAGTGCCGAAGGGTAGTAGGGGGGGTTCTGAGCGGGCGTGGGGGCAGCGCGGCTATTGGCCGGGAAAGAAGGAGCATTGTTTAATTTCATTGGATCCCCCATCCGCGTCCGCGTGCGCGTGCGGGGGATCCGCCGGCAGGTGCGTGCATGCGCGCGAGGCTTTAGGCATCGAGGCCCATGCGAATCGCACGCTGCCAGCTTCCCGCCCACCCGCCCTTAGTGTCGGCGGCGTGATTAGCGGGCTTGGGTTGTTGCAGCTGGGTGGGGTGGCGGGGTCCCGGAGGTACCGGGATCCGGAGCTGTAGGCCATTTGGGCGAGGGCGGGGTGCCCTCGACCCGGTTAAACCCGGGCCGGCTTGTGCTACTGAGACGGCCAAGTCGGGGAAGGGTTCTTGGCAATTGGCCGGTACCTGGACTGTCCTGGGACGGTGGTGAGGTCACCATGCTAATCATATGGCTGGTGGCCGAGCGTGCCGCAGGACATGGGGGTCCCTGGTTTACTGTTATGTTTGTTGTTAACAGTTGGCTGTTGTGAATAAAGCTGCGACCAGTTTACGCCAATCCCAGTCTCTTGTGATTATTGGCGATTGCCATGTATGTCATGACTGAGCAGGGATCACCAAAAGGGGGCTGGAGGGGGGAATGTAAGTGCTAAATGGGTTGGTGTGATTAGATGGGGAGGGTGGGCAGTGGGTCCGGCTACCCGGTTACCATCAGTTATTTACTTATGTATTGGTTTGTTGGTTTAAAAATGTGTAGCCGGCTTTCCTACAAAGCACTTCAAGCAGGGGATAATTTCATGTTTCATAATTTAAGTGCAAGCTTATTCCATAATTAAGAGTAATAGATTTCATAGTCCATGATAAATGATACACATTCCATAATCTGAACCCGTGCATATTTCAGAATTAAAGTACTTAACACATTCTACATCCCATTACTTAAAATAGTAAGTGCAATCATACATGCTGTCTAGACATAATAATCCAATAACTTGAATGCCACAGCATTAACTATTAAGCCCTTCTTACAGTGAAGAATTAAATTCAAACTATACAACCCGAGACCTTGGTAAAATCTGTCTTCCTTCCCAATTGCTCCCTACTAACACCCAGTACATATCAAATTTAAAAGGTAATAAAAGTAATTGATCGCTTTCACTATCTAGGACTAAATGCCTCAGAGAGGAGCTATGTCTTACGCATACATGGCAAGATATGCACTCACCCTCACATCATATCTCATGGGAGGAGACAGGAAGAGCCTGTGCGGGACGCAGAGACTCATTGCTGAAAGGCAGGGCCAAAAAGCAGAGTCGTGTGCGAAAAACAGACACTCGCAGGAAGGGCCGCATGGGAGGAGGGCATGCCACTACACAAGAATGATAGATGAGAACACCCTAATTTTCATCCTGATCACTTTTGCTTCTTTAACAGGGGAGTACTACAAGAAAAGCCTCCTAACATGATCACAGATGATAAAAAGAAATATGAGACTTTAAAAAAACATACTGCACCCTAACTCTGGAAATAACTATTTCTTCTTGTTGCTTCTTACTTTAATTATCCTCTGGATCAACTCTTTCTTTGGCTGGTTTCTTCTCTTCAAGCCTTTTCTTTCTTCTTTTTCTTTCCTCTAGAATACTAATTGACATTATTTTCCCACATTACTGGTGAGACACAGTTCCACCATAAGGTAATTTAAAATTAAGCACAGCTTCTCAGAATGCAGCACTACAACGCGCTGCAATAGGAAACACAGAAAAGTGGCCATTTAAGCTCAGCTTCTGCCAGAATTTCTTAATGCATACAAATTAAACCAACATGAAATATTAGCATAACAAATACTGCATTTACTTGTTCAATTCACATTAGCATGCAATAACATTAGCCTAGATAAGAAACACAATATAATGTGCCATGGAATTTCATACAAGTTATAGCAAATATTTAATGCAAAAACTAGCTAGCAATCATAACAAAAACATCTCTAGAACAAATGGCACACAGTGGAATATTTAATATATAATCCTTTACAATGTGAAATTCCAAGATGCTAACTGAAGAGAGTTTAGCTTCAAAGGTCACTTTAAGGGGCATGTTTACTAAACCACGCTATCTGTACGCGTCAGGTTTTGCATGTGGTAAGTGTGCCACACTTAACAACTTGGTGCCCAGCACTAAAAGTCCCATGCTAACAGGTTTGAGCAAGACTGGGCATAGCCTGGGCAAGTTGGGACAGAACATGGGTATGGTAAGCATGCACGTGCATTGATTACTATAATTTAGGTGTGTACCTGCAAAAAACAGGTGCGGTCATTTATACCAACTCTAGGGCTGGGGTAAGTGATCGCGCCTTAATGTAAGGAGTATTCTCTACCACTTACACTAGCAGTCAAGTGCACCAGTTCTTGACGTTATAAAACAGATGTGTGAAAACCCTTGTTAACTACACACAACTTTATAAAATTACTCTCTGAGGGGCTCATTTTATAAGGAGCCACAGAAAGCTACCCGTCATTCATGTGCTTCAATCATCCCGTCCCATAAAGGGATGGTCAAAAGGAGCACTGTTTAATCCCCTTTGCATGCCAGGGAGCAGGTATAATGTGGATAAAGGTGATCTGGGGCTTACAAGTGTATACCCTATACCAGGGGTCGGCAACCCGCGGCTCCGGAGCCGCATGCGGCTCTTTCTCACCTTTGCCGCGGCTCCGGAGCACACTGCCCGCCCGGTATTTATGGCGTTATGGGCTCCCTCCCTTCTTCTGCAGCCGCGGCTCCCTGCCTCTTAGGGAACCGCGGCTGTGCTTTTAAAATCATCTCGGAGCCCTTCCTGTCTTGACGGGCTCCGTGCAGCATTGTCCCGCCTCTAAAGGAAGTTTGGAGGCGGGACAATGCTGCACGGAGCCCGTCAAGACAGGAAGGGCTCCGAGATGATTTTAAAAGCACAGCCGCGGTTCCGTAAGAGGCAGGGAGCCGCGGCTGCAGAAGAAGGGAGGGGAGCTGACATGGAGGGAGGGAGCAGATATGGATGGAGGGAGGGGGGCTGACATGGAGGGATGGAGGGGGCTGACATGGAGGGAGGGGGGCTGACATGGAGGGAGGGAGCTGATATGGATGGATGGAGGGAGGGGGGCTGTCATGGAGGGAGGGAGCTGATATGGATGGAGGGAGGGGGGCTGACATGGAGGGAGGGGGGCTGACATGGATGGATGGAGGGAGGGGGGCTGACTGGGAGGGTGGGAGCTGATAGGGATGGAGGGAGGGGGGCTGACATGGAGGGATGGAGGGGGCTGACATGGAGGGAGGGAGCTGATATGGATGGAGGGAGGGGGCTGACATGGAGGGAGGGAGCTGATATGGATGGAGGGAGGGAGCTGATATGGATGGATGGAGGGAGGGGGGCTGACATGGAGGGAGGGAGCTGATAGGGATGGAGGGAGGGAGCTGATATGGAGGGAGGGGGGCTGACATGGAGGGATGGAGCAGAAATAGATGGATGGAGGGAGGCGAGCTGACATGGAGGGGGGGGGGCTGACATGGAGGGAGGGAGCAGATATGGATGGATGGAGGGAGGGGGGCTGACATGGAGGGAGGGGGGCTGACATGGAGGGAGGGAGCTGATATGGATGGATGGAGGGAGGGGGGCTTACATGGAGGGAGGGAGCTGATATGGATGGAGGGAGGGGGCTGACATGGAGGGAGGGAGCGGATATGGATGGATGGAGGGAGGGGGGCTGACATGGAGGGAGGGTGCTGATATGGATGGAGGGAGGGAGCTGATATGGATGGATGGAGGGAGGGGGGCTGACATGGAGGGAGGGAGCAGATATGGATGGATGGAGGGAGGGGCTGACATGGAGGGAGGGAGCAGAGATGGATGGATGGAGGGAGGGGGCTGACATGGAGGGATGGAGGGGGCTGACATGGAGGGAGGGAGCTGATATGGATGGAGGGAGGGGGGCTGACATGGAGGTAGGGAGCTGATATGGATGGAGGGAGGGAGGGGGCTGACATGGAGGGATGGAGGGGGCTGACATGGAGGGAGGGAGCTGATATGGATGGATGGAGGGGGCTGACATGGAGGGAGGGAGCTGATATGGATGGAGGGAGGGAGGGGGCTGACATGGAGGGATGGAGCACTGGTAATGGGGTTGAGGGGACGAGCACTGGAAATGAGCTGATTAGGGGAGGCTAGGACTGGTAATGAGCTGATGGGGGGTAGGACTGGTATTGGGCTGATTAGGGGAGGCTAGCACTGGTAATGGGGTTGAGGGGGGATTAGCACTGGAAGGTACTGGGAGTGAGGACTGGAAAGGGGCTGATATTGGGGAGGGTTACTGGGACTGGAAATAGGCTGATGGAAAGAAGTGAAGAAAACGAAAGAAGAGATAAGAAATGGCAGATGGACCATAGACCACAGAAAGAGAGCTAAGAGAAGACAGGAAAGCAGAAGCCTCAGATCGGGAACCAGCATGATCAAAGAATAAATTGGTCAGACAACAAAGGTAGAAAAAATAATTTTATTTCATATTAGTGATTTGACTACAAAATCATCATAATTTTGAAATCAAATATTGTTACTTGTTGTTGTGATATTTTCTGGCGTTTTTTTTTTTTGGTGTGTGAAGGAAGAGGGGTAGTCTTATACGGCGAGTATAGCCCAAACACCTATATTTTAACAGGAAAAGTAGGGGGTCGTATATAGCATTAAGGTAAGAAACAATATATGCAGTGTTAGATTTGTTTTAAATGTCGCAATGGTTTTGCGGCTCCCAGTTTTTTTTTTCCCTTCGGAAACGGGTCCAAGTGGCTCTTTACGTCTTAAAGGTTGCAGACCCCTGTCCTATACAAAACAGGGGTTATACGTGTAGACTTTTGTCTCACCCAGGACACACATACCACTACCCTCCCTACGCCCCCCCCCCCCATATACTTTGAATGTGGTGCTGTCATCCATGTGTAAATAGCACCCTTTCTAAAATGGTCATTTACATATATATAGGATTGCTTGTACATGAGTAAATCGTGAATAGGGCTTAGAAAATAACCCCATAACCTTTAAAAATAAAATGTGTAAGCCAATTATGTGTTTTGCCGCTAATGTCAAAATTGGTTTTGAATATCAGCCTCTATATTTTTTACAAGATATTGTGGACTATGAGCAGTTTCTTGCCTTTCTACCTTTCGTTGAAAATTTTCAACTTCCTTTAAGGCAACATCAGCAATTGTAGCTTAAGCACTGTGGGGCATATTTACTGAAGTACACTAAATTAGCATGCGATTGGGCTGTGAAACTAGCGTGGAGGCCCACACTCACCCAGGGAGCTGGGTGTGTTCAGTTAATAAGAAGCTATGAGAATCATAAATCATGGGTCCTTCTTTTTAGTGAAGTCTTTTATATGCATACAGGAAATTCTCTTCCCAGTCCAGAAAGAAGGCATCTCATGCTAGCTTGCCATGAACTACTGAACTGAGAAATCTTCCAGTTAAGAGGAGACACAAACACATCTAGCATGGTTGAGTCCAACTAGTGGAATATCTTGTTTGTTACCCCTCTCTCCAGGAACTACTGTAGTTGTGAGACTGAAGATCTCAATTCAATCTTTTCAATAAAATTTAGTCCTTTCCTGCCAGATGTGTGATTCTAAGGATCGTCTCAGTTTTATATTATGACAGTATTCTGGCACAGGAGACAATCCTGTTTTCCCCCTGCTTGTTCACATAGAGCACTATTACATGATTACCTCTTTGAATTAGGATAATTGGACAGTTGATCTCTGGAAACCTTTAGAACATTAAAAATTGCCCTTAGTGCTAGAAAAACTACCAGTTTAAGTTTTACCTGAGCACCCCAGGGGCTCTGAATGTGATGCGCCTCTAAATGAACTTCACAGCCCAGATTGGACACATCTGTAGTAAGCACAATTTGAGATGCAGAAACTGATTCAGCTACCAGGACAGAGAATCCCTGAGCTCGTTTGTAACATGGAAATTATCTCGTAAATTCTGAGTGGCTGGTCTCATGTCACAACAATCCAGGGGAGTCATGTGTTCTGTTGTTACCAAGAGGAGTGGGACAAACGAGAGCAAGGAGTAGAAACAAAAGTCCTTTTATTGATAAAAGCACCCTGACATGGCCATGTTTTGGTATGCTGACTTCTTCAGGGGGAGCCTCAAAAAGTAAAAATATACATGGATAAAACAAATATGAAATTAAAACAATATGGAATCAAATATTAATAAAAAAAATAAAAACACAATGGCCTTCATTCCAGAACATGGATTGCAATCCGCCTAAACTCTATTCCCCCACCGGCTCTCCCCATACGTCCTGTGCTTCAGGACGGGGAGAGCCACAGGGTGGCGGAGTGGGGACAGGCCTGACAGCACGTACAGGGTTGATTCCGGTCATAGCCCTGTACGTGCTACCAAGCCTGATGGGACGTACTGCCTATACCACCTCAGAGGTGGTAAAAGCAGCAGTTTATGGAGAATCGGGGCACGGCAGCCACCACCAGTGCCAGATTGGGTGCGGGGGGTCCCCAGTGCCCAATGCAGGCAGCGGGAGACTAGCCATGGGTTGAGCGGCAGGGATTTTGGGGTCTGGAGTCGCAGATATCTGAGGCGCCTGCGGGGAGGACATCACTGTAGGCAGGAGGGGCATGCCAGGCCATCCTCAGGCCCAATTCTGGCTCCCGCAGGAATGTTTTGTTCCCACGGACCAGAATCGTGTCCTCATGCCCCGTCTTCTGCGGGGATGTCCAAACAGCCTGGACATCCCGCTCCCAGAATGGGGCTCAAGATAAATAAACATGAAAAATGTCCATTGGACCATGTACCAAGCATATATTACAAGCAAAGAGTATAAATACATAAAAATAAGACTAAAATCACATATTCATACCATGCATCACAAAACTGTCAAAGGGCTAGGACAGGAGACAACAGTACTATACAGAAGGGACACTATCAGATAGAACAAATGGTGTGCATGTGAAATCATGAACAGCTAGTGAGGACCCGCAGAGTCCATTCCGAACTGAGAAATAGATAAAATGCTGGGGAAAAGGGGAAACAGGGGCGGGAAGGGGGAAGGGAGAGAGGGAAAAGGGGGTAAAGGTGAGGGAGGGGGAGGAAAACACAATCCACCCAACTAGGAGCAAAAAACTTACTAGATATCAAGTAGAGGCTTCGGAGGGTAAAGGACTAAAAAGCTGGGCACCTAAAAATGATAATTCATCTATACACATAAAAAAGAGATATAAAAATGAGACATTTATAAATCAAACTTGCAATGGGGGACATAAAAATCAGCAATAAAAGAACAGGTAAAACCATAAGAGAGGCTTAAAAGCTACTAAACATCATACTGATGTCATGACAGTCCATAAATAAGATGAATTAAAATGATTAAGAGTTGTTTTAAAATCGGATCGCCTTCTGGGATAACAAGGCATTGAAAAATAGTCTTGAGACATAAAAAGATCCAATCGGCTCAGCCTAAAAAATGTGAAACCCATGGATAGAATAGTTAAAATGTATAACAAAATGCATTCAGCATCAGGGGTAGTTAAAAACAGGTATCCTTACAAGATCTAAAAAGATTGTGGCGACTTCCAGTGACGTCATCGGAACGCATAGCAGGGGTAAAAGATCAGCTCTGCCAAAAAGGCCTGCCAAAGACAGGGAAAATACCCTAACAAGCCTAAAACAAGGCGGCGTAATGAATATATAGGGGGAGAGCACTGGAGCAATTTTGGAGCGGGCACGAGCGGTGGAACTCACCCCCGGCATGGTACCCCTGGAGCTGGCGATCTGAAGGCAGCAGTGCATACTGGAGAGGGTAGTGAACAGGGCGCAAGGTCGGCAAGCGAGCGAGAGGTGGATCGGAGAGCACCGGAGCGTCAGAAAACGATGGTCTGCTTGTGTGGAGGAGAGAGGGAGGCTGTGAGATTGGCGCCTCAGGAGGCCACAGTGCATGAGGAATAGCGAGAGGCCCAAGCGAGCAGCCACGTGCTGGGGGAGAGAAGCGCATGCAGGTGCGGAGCAGCACGAGAGCGGGACGGGAGTGCTCGGCAGAGAAACAGGCAGGACAACAACAGGACAATAAGCTAAAGACGCTGAAATACGATGCAGGACAGGCAAGTAACAACCTGGGCTCCACAGGGAGAGCACTAGCTCAGAAGTCCAGAAGCAAAGGCAAAATAACGCTACGATCCAGCGGCACTTCTAGCAGGAGGAGCAGAGGTGCCTGAGTAAGGGGGCGCGGGACGCAGCCTGGAGACCACTATCTGAAGGGGGGGAGAGCAGCAAAGCTCCTACCAGTAGCCACTGTACGTGGTGTGGATCTCACTAACAATAAGTCATGGGCAAATCAAAAGAAAGGGGTCTGTGAAGAAAAAACTGGCGGAATTCCGCTCCTCCTATGCGACATCAAGGAGCGGGAAGGAGGGAGAGAAGACAGGTAGAATGCTGGTGGAGACACCGCCAGAACAGGAGGAGGAGACGGAGAGAGAGGAGAGCTTGGGAATTGTGGAGAAAATCAAAATGTAGCTCACAGAGTTCAAAGAAGAGTTAAAGGAAGAAATCAGTGGTGTCAAAAGTGAGCTAAAGAGACCCTACAAACAATTAAACAAGACCTTAATGATCTGGGAGGCCGGGTGGACGACACAGAGACACAGCTGGAACAACAAGAGATAGCGGTGGAGAGTCTCCAGAAGGGGTGGGGAGAGTTGCGGCAAGCTCAAGAGGAGATGAGGGTCTTTATCTTTATCTTTATTAGTAGACTTTGATAAACTGCCCATGCCGGAGCATCAGAGCGGTGTACAATACAAAATAGATAGAGGCTACTGAAAAATAAAGTCAGAAAGGCATGCCATCAATAGACAGGAAAGGGATAGACAAAACAGAAAAAGATAGAGAACCGAGACAGGTCCAGAGAAAGAACATGGTGACAAGGGACAGGGAAGGGGAAGGGGACAGAGGAGCAAATGAAAATATGAGGGGAAAATATTATGAAAGGTGAGGGGCACGGCTGGGGGATGTGGCGCCATCGGTGGAAGAGGGGAGATCAAAGGCCTGGCAGAAAAGATGAGTTTTAAGGAGAGCTTTGAAGCGGGGGAGGGATAGTTCAGTGCAAAGCAATTGTGGGAGCGAATTCCATAAGGCAGGGCATAGAAAGAAAAATGCAGAGTGATGGGTGAGTTCAAGGTGGGTCTGAGATGGGGAGGGGAGGAAGAGGCGATTGCCGTGAGCAGAGCGAAGAAGACGTGGGGAAAGTTGAAGGTGGATAATATCAGCCAAATACTGAGGAGTGCTGACATGAAGAGCCCTATGTACAATGATGAGCAATCTATAAATGAATCTGACCTTAACCAGAAGCCAGTGGAGGAAGAAAAGGCAGGGAGTGACGTGAGAGCGAGCGGGGGAACAAGTGATGAGACGAGCGGCTGCATTTTGGACTAATTGGAGACGGTGAAGCTGATAGGAGGGAAGGCCTGCAAAGATGGCATTGCAGTAATCTAAACGTGTGATCACAAGTGACAGAACAAGGGTGATAACAGAAGAAGAAGGAAGAAACGACCAAACAACCCTTATCCGATGAAGGTGAATAAAGGAAGTACGCACCACAGAGGAAATATGTTGATGGAAAGAGAGAAGAGTCCAGGGTGACTCCCAGGTATCGGAGAGTCGATACCAGGGGGATGAGGCGGGAGGACATAACAGGCAACAGATCGGGAGAGGGGACCCCGAAAGAAAACCAGATAGTAGAGGATTTAGCAGGGTTGGCATGGAGAAAGTTTTGATCAAACCAGGAAGCAACTGAGGTAAGACAGGAGGAGGAAGAGGAGGTGTGATGAACCAGAAGAATGTCACCAGTGTAGATGTAGGCAGAAATTCCAGCTTGTTGAATAAGCAAGGCAAAGGGGGCGAGAAAGACAGAGAGCAGGGGAGCAAGGATAGAGCCCTGAGGAACACCACAGATTGAGGGGGATGAGGAAGAAGCAGAGGAACCAGAGTGGACAGCGAAAGAACGGGAATAAAGAAAGGAACGGAACCACTGTAAAACTGTGCCACGAATGCCGAAGTCAGATAGACGTGTGAGAAGAGTGCGGTGATCGACAACATCAAAGGCGGAGGAGAGATCCAAAGAAACCACAAGAGAAAGGTCACTGCAGTCGTGAGCGCGGTGAAGTTCTGAGAGAAGTGCTTCAAGGATAGTCTCTGTGCTATGGCCGGCACGAAAGCCCGACTGGCGTGGGTGGAGTGCAAAGGTAGAGTCAAGATGGGTGGCAAGTTGGGAGAAAACAAGCTTCGAGGATAAACGGAAGACTTAGAGGACCGTTCCAGGAGATGTAACATCAGGGTGCGAGGTGTCCCAGAGGATCCCACCTATAAGAACAGTGAGGAAAGTGGTACAAAAAGTGCTTGGAGAATTACTAAAAGCCGCGGACATAGCAGAGGCGGTTGAAGGGGTGCCTCTGAAAATTGAAAGGCTGCACAGAGGGCTGGGGCCCATAAGGGACAATCGTCCAAGAGACGTGGTCTGCTTGTCCTCCTTCAAGATGAAAGAATGTCTTCTGGGAGCAGCTAGAAAGCTATGGAATGTCCAATGGGAAGGACACAAGTTGGAATTGTTCCAGGACTTATCTCAGGGAATGCTGCAGCACAGAAGGGCGCTTAAGGAGGTTACGGCTAACCTGCGGAGGGCCGACCTGAGATACAGATGACTATACCCATTTGGTTTACTGTTCACAGTACAAGGGAGGTCGCGGAGGTGATGACATGTGAAGAAGCTTGGAGTGCATTGAGAGACTTAGGGGCAGCAAATCTCCCAGAAGAGGCCAGGAGTCCAGCTAAGAGAACTGACAACTCTGCAGCTACCGCTAAGGCAGTCAGCATGCGGTGGCAGAGAGCAGGAGAAGGTGGCAGGAGACTGGCGAGACTAGCCAAGAATCAACCACAAAGGAACGAGATGGACAGTGCAGCGGGATGAAGCCAAGGATAACATATGGACTGGAACCAGATGTAATTTAATAAGGAAAGTGTTGTAGATGCAGGTTCTATATGTCATATAGGGATGTTGGGGGGACGTAGGAGGTTGGAGGGAGAGGTGAGGAGAGGGTAAGGAAGAAGGGGGGATCATGGGTAGGGTAGAGGAGAGACTAGATCAGGAGAGGGGTATGGGCTAGCAGGTGGAGGGGGGAGGGGGAGGAGGGGAGGAAGGGAGGCTGGGGGGTGAGAAGGGGGGGAAGGAATATGGAGGGAGTGAGGGAGCAAGGGAGGAGGGAGGGAGGTGGGGCGGAAGATAGGGAGGCAGGGGCAGGCGGCGGTCCGATAAGCGGTCACCGATATGGAAGTCGTTTCTCCTAACCGGTGAAGAGGGAAGGGAGGAGGGGGGAGGAGGCAGAAGGAGGGAGGGGGGAGGGAAGGATGCGAAGGAGGGTGGTGAAAGGGTGGGAGGTGGGGGAAAGGTGGGGGAAGGGGGGAGAGGGGAAGGATTGCAAGCGAGGAGGATGGGGGAGGGCTGGAGAAAGTGCTTTGAAGATTGTTACGTTGAATGTGAAGGGGTTGAACTTACCCGGCAAGAGACAAAAACTATATAAAGAATTGACAACGCATAAAGCGGCGATTGTACTTCTGCAGGAGACACATTTATTAAAAAAGCATGAATATGTAGTGAAACCTAAAGGGTATAGTGACTGCCTCTTTGCCTCAAACTTAAGAGAAAGAAAGAAAGGAGGGGTAGCAGTGTTCCTCAGTGGGGAGCATAAAACCGAAGTGCAGTCGGTAACCAGAACATAAGAACATAAGATATGCCATACTGGGTCAGACCAAGGTCCATCAAGCCCAGTATCCTGTTTCCAACAGTGGCCAATCTAGGTCATATGTACCTAGCAGTTTCCCCAAAAGACACAGGTTCCGCAATGCTTGTACTGGGTCAAGCATTGATATCCTGAGTCCCTTCTTAATAATGGTTTATGGACCTTTCCTCCAGGAACTTGTCCAAACCTTGTTTAAACCCAGCTACACTAACAGCCTTTACTACATCCTCCGGAAACAAATTCCAGAGTTTGATTACACGTTAAGTGAAAAAATATTTTCTTTTATTAGTCTTAAATAGTTTACCCTGTAGCTTCATTGCATGTCCCCTAGTCTTTCTATATTCTGATAACGTAAACAATCGACCCGTTCCACTCCATTCATTAATTTATAGACTTCTAACATATCTCCCCTCAGCCGTCTCTTTTCCAGGTTAAAGAGCCCTAAACCTTTTAGCCTTTCTTCATAGGAGTATCCTTCCATCCCCTTTACCATTTTGGTGGCTCTTCTCTGAACCTTTTCTAATAACTCTATATCTTTTTTAAGATACGGCGACCAGAATTGTACACAATATTCAAGGTGCGGTCTCACCATGGAACGATATAGAGGCATTATAATATCTTTTGTTTTATTTTCCATTCCTTTCCTTATGATACATAGCATTCTATTTGCTCTCTTGGCTGCCGCTGCACACTGGGCCGAGGGTTTTAACATGTTATCCACAATGACGCCTAAATCTTTTTCCTGGGTGGTGGTTCCCAATGTGGAACCTTACATTGTGTAACCATAGTTTGGGTTGTTCTTCCCTAGGTGCATACTTTGCACTTGTCCACATTAAATTTCATCTGCCATTTTGATGCCCAGTCTTCTAATTTATCAAGATCCTCTTGCAATTTCCCACAATCCTCTTGGGTTTTAACAACTTTAAATAGTTTTGTGTCATCTGCAAATTTATAACCTCACTCGTTATTCCACTTTCCAGGTCATTTATGAAGATGTCAAAAAGCAGCGGACCCAGCACAGATCCCTGGGGTACACCACTATTCACCTTTCTCCATTGGGAAAATTGGCCATTTAGCCCAACCCTCTCTGCTTTCTATCTCTTAACCAGTTCTTGATCCACAGTAGTACACCTCCTCCTATCCCATGACTCTTTAGTTTTGCCAAAAGTCTCTGATGAGGGACCTTGTCAAAGGCTTTCTGAAAGTCTAGATACACTATATCAACCGACTCACCTTTGTCCACCTGTTTATTCACACTTTCAAAAAAACATAACAGATTAGTAAGACAAGATCTTCCTTGTCTAAAGCCATGTTGGCTGTCTCCCATTAAGCCATGACTATCTAAATGCTGAGTAATTTTATTCTTTATGATGGTTTCTACCATTTTTCCAGGTACTGACGTGAGGCTCACCAGTCTGTAGTTTCCCGGATCACCCCTGGAACCCTTTTTAAAAATTGGTGTTACATTGGCGAACCTCCAATCTTCAGGTATTAGAGATGATTTTAATGATAGTTCACAGATTACTAATAGCAGATCTGCAATCTCATATTTCAGTTCTTTCAACACCCTTGAATGTATACCATCCAGCCCAGGTGATTTGCTACTCTTCAGTTTATCTAATAGTTGTAATACATCTTCCCGATGTATCGATATTTCCTTCAATTCTTCCGCACCTTTTAATACCACTTCAGTCATGGGTAACATCCCTACATCTTCCTCAGTAAAGACAGAAGCAAAGAATTCATTCAGTCTCTCCGCTATCGCCTTGTCGCCTCTTAGTGCCCCTTTAACTCCTCTATCATCTCATGGACCAACTGACTCTCTCACTGTTTTTTTTGCTGCGAATGTACTTGAAAAAATCTTTATATCGCGTTTTTGCTTCCACAGCAAGCTTCTTCTCAAATTCTCTCTTTGCCTGCTTTATCAATGCCTTGCATTTGATTTGCCAGTGCTTGTGCTGTTTCCAGGTTTCATCATTTGGCTCTTTTTTCCATTTCCTGAAAGATGCTTTTTTGGCAACAGCAGCCTCTCTGACCTCACCTTTAAACCATGCTGGCAGTTTTTTGGACTTTATTTATTTATTTTATTTAACAACTTTTATATACCGCGCTATTTGTTATCAGTGCAGTTTACATATAACAAAGGTTGCACAGTCAGAAGACAGTTCTGTGCTTACATTGTAACAGGAGATTAAACTTGGAGCAACAGGGAAACTATATACATATGTACATCAAACATAATTAAATTAGGTTGGTATTTTCAAGAAGAGCTAAGGCAAGCTCAAAAATACTTGTGACAGAGTTATCTATGTAGAGAATGAAAGGTTTGTGGGCGCTGGTGTGTGGATGATCAGAGGCGGGGTGGATGCTTGTGCAAAGTGAAATAGGAAAATGTGGTGTTTGATTGCCTTACGGAACTGAATAAGGTCTTTGATCGATCTTATTTCTGGTGGAAGGTCGTTCCAGCATTTCGGGGCGTAGAAGGCGAAGGTTCTTTTCTTGGTCGTCTGGGTGCACTTGATGGACTCTTTAGGGATGATCAAGGTGTTGTCAGTTATTGACCTTCTCATTCTGTTTTTCGGGGTGAGGGTGATAAGGTCACTGAGTATCGTGGGGGCTAGGTTATTGATGATCTTGAAAATGATGAGAAGGATTTTGTATGTTAACCTGCAATGAATTGGTAGCCAGTGGAGTTCCTTAAGTATCGGGGTGATATGGTCTGATCTTGCTATACCACAGAGCACACGCTCAGCCGCATTCATAGCGAGTTGCAGCGGATTAAGGGTGTTCTTGGGGAGTCCATATAGGACAACATTTGCGTAATCAAAGTGTGGTAGAATGAGGGCCTGGAAAATGGTCCGGAAGTCATTATGGGGTAACATGGGCCTGAGGTGCCTTAGCATTCTAATTTTATTGTAGACGGATCTGGTGGTGTTTTGTATGTGCTCCTTAAAGTCGAAATGCTGGTCCAGTGTAATCCCTAGGTAGCGAATGGAGGGTTTACTAGGGAGTTCTGTGTCTCTTACTCTTAGGGATGATGGAGGGGAGAAATCTTTGTTCCTTGATATGAACAGAACTTCAGTCTTCTTGAAGTTTATGCAGAGATTTTGAGATAGTAACCAGTCAGTGATGGCGTTGAAACAGTTGATATGGTTGGTGAAGTCTGGTTGTTTGATTTTGAATGGTGTAAACAGCAAGACGTCATCCGCATAGATTAGAGTGGAGATATTGAAGAAGCGTATGATGTCACATATCGACTGCATGTAGACATTGAACAGCAGCGCAGATAAAGAGGAGCCCTGCGGAACACCTTGATGTTGGTGGAAAGGTGCAGATGTGTGTTTGTACCCAGGTATCACAGTGTCCCACTGGTTGCCCTCCACTTTTCCTTCCACTTTTCTTAAAGCGTTGAATACAGTTGGTCTGGGCTGCCAAGAAAGTATTTTTCAACAACACCCAAGCTTGATGTAAGTCTTTAACCTTTGCAACTGCTCCTTTTAGTTTTTTCTTAACTATTTTCCTCATTTTATCATAGTCTCCCTTTCGAAAGTTAAAAGGTAGTACTGTGGATTTCCGTACTATCCCTCCTCCACTAATTAAATCAAAGGCGATCATGCTATGATCACTATTGCCAAGTGGCCCCAACACCCTTATCTCTTGCACTAGATCTGGTGTTGCACTAAGGACCAGGTCTAATATGGCTTCCCCTCTGGTCGGTTCATGAACCAGCTGCTCCAAGAAGCAGTCATTTATGTCATCTAGGAACTTTATCTCCCTAGCATGTCCTGCCATGACACTGACCCAGTCGATACCGGGGTAATTGAAATCACCCATTATTATTACTGCGCTGTAACGTTTGTTAGCTTCCTTGATTTCTTTGAGCATTTCATCATCCATTTGTTCATTCTGGCCCGGTGGTCGATAGTACACCCCCACTGCCATCGCCTTCCCCTTTTTACATGGAATTTCAATCCATAGAGATTCTACAGCAAATTTTGTTTCCTGCAAAACTTTAATCCTTTCTGACTCAATGCCCTCTCTAACATAGAGCGCAACCCCTCCACCAATTTGATCAGCTCTATCATTATGATATAGTTTGTACCCAGGTATCACAGTGTCCCACTGGTTGTCCTCCTTCCACCATGTCTCTGATATTCCAATCATATCTAATCTCTCATTTAGTGCTATATATTCTAACTCTCCCATCTTATTTTTTAGACTTCTAGCATTTGCATACAAGCATTTTAGAGACTGTATTTTATTCAGTCTCCCCCCCCCTTATCCCTTAACCAGGGATAAAAGGGGGAGATACCTGATGATGCGAGTGAAAATAGGAGAAGAATGGTTTTGTGTGATAAATGTTTATGCGCCCATGGGGTCCCAAAAAGAGTTTTGGTAAGAATGAAGGTTAATTTAATGGGGGTCGGTGCGATGGTCTGTGCTGGGGATTTCAATGTGCCCTGGGAGGGGGGAGAGATACGACGGGTAAGGTGGATGGGCGAGGGGCAGATAGAAGACGATATCACAGGTTTGTGAAGGAAAATGATTTAATAGATGCTTGGCGCCTGATGAATCCAGGTCAGCGTCAATTTTCATTCTTTTCTGCGGCACAAGGCACATACTCCAGGCTTGACGCCATATGGTTAGGGAAAGAGCTGGCAGGAAGGATAAAGGGAGGTGAGATTGAACCTATCATGTGGTCCGATCATGCTCCAGTGGTAGTTAAGGTGAGGGTGCGGGGAGAAAATAAGGGGGTGCAATATTGGAAGCTGAATGAGGGCCTATTGGAAGATAAAAGGGTGGTGAGTGAGTTGGAAAACTTTATACCGGAGTATTTCGAAAGGAATGGGAGCGGAGAGGTAAAAGAGGGAATAGTATGGGATGCTTTTAAAGCAGCGGTGAGAGGGGTGCTGATTAAATGGGGGGCATGGAAAAAAAGGGAAAGGGAGGAGCAGGAATTGCAGTTAAGGCGCCAGTTAATGAGGTTGGAGGAAAGAGATGCTCAGTGGGATAGTGGACAATATAGGGGTGCAGTACTGGAGACTAGGACTAAACTGAATGCGCTAGAGGCGAAAAGGATAAGGTTTCGTATGCAATTGTTAAGGCAGACTTTTTTTGAAGGGGGTAATAAAGTGGCGAGGTATATGGCTCGGAGATTGAAAAAGCGAGAGGAATGGAACAGGATATTACAGCTTCGGAGCCTGGGGGGGGGGGGGTGAGGAACGATAAGAAGATAAGATAAGAGTTTGTAACCTTTTATCAGAAGTTATATGAGGCTAAATTAAAGGGGCCCGCAAGGGGGATAAACAGTTATGTGGGAGAAGCTGAGTTGTCACGGCTAGATGAAGGGGACCAGCAGAACCTGGACAGAGAGATTGGGGCTGAGGAAATAGCAAGGGCGATTAAAGCTCTAAAGCGTGGAAAGGCCCCAGGATTAGATAGGCTGACAGCGTTGCTTTATAACAAATTTGAGAGCCTGCTGGTACAACCCTTAACGACAGTTTTCAATATGCCAAGGTATGGGGAGAAGCTGGCGGACACGATGGGGTGGGCCGGAATAACACTTATCCATAAGGAAGGGAAGGACCCATAGGAGTGCGCGTCCTACAGGCCGATATTGCTGCTAAACATTGATGTGAAGTTGATGGCTAAGACACTAGCGACAAGGCTTAATAAAGTAATGGGCAAGTTGGTACATGACGATCAGGCAGGTTTTATACCGGGTAGGCAGGTGGCTGATAACATCCGGAAAGTACTGAATGTGATTTGGAAAGTTAGGCACACACAAGAACAAGCAGTGTTGGTATCGCTGGACGCAGAAAAAGCGTTTGATCAGGTGTTGTGGAAATTTCTTTTTTCAGTGTTGGAGACTATGGTGTTTGGGGCAGAGTTCGTTAACTGGATAAAAGCATTGTATGCGAGCCCTAAAGCCTGTGTGAGAGTAAATGGGGGATACTCATGCTTCTTTCCTCTGGGGAGGGGGACGAGGCAGGGGTGCCCTCTCTTGCAGCTGCTTTTCGCGCTCTCTTTAGAGCCCCTGGCAGTGCGGATAAGGGGGTGTCAGGATATCAAGGGGGTAAGGGTGGGGCAAAGAGAGTATCGCATGTCGCTTTTTGCGGATGATATTTTGTTAACGATTACAAGGCCAGGAGCTATGTTGCCAGCAATAATGAGAGAGATACAGGTCTATGGGGACTTGGTGGGGTTCTGGATTAATTGGGGAAATCAGAAATATTGAGTATGGCAGGGGAGGAGGAACTCCCAGAGGGGTTACAATGGAATTTCCTTTTTAAGTGGATAAGCGGCCAATTAGGTATTTGGGGGTGCAGATAGGGAGGGAACTGGATGATTTATTTGATTTAAATTATAAAAAGCTCTTAGGGCAAGTGGAGATGCAGCTGAGGGGGTGGAGTAGGGGTTTCTACTCTTGGTTTGGGCGGATGGCGATAGTCAAAATGATGCTACTACCCCAGTTCTTCTTCTATTTTCAAGTATTACCGATAGCACTACCAAGAAAAGTATTGAGGAAGGTTCAAAAACAAGTAGAGGGTTTTTATCGGGGGGGGGGGGGCAAAAGGCCTAGGGTGGCAGCTAGGACATTGCAAGCTCATAGGGGTGCCTAATTTCCTACTGTACTATAAAGCAGCCCAGCTGCGGGCAGTGTATTCATGGCTACAGGAACAAGCAATGGGTCAGGATGGAAGCAGTGGGATATGGCCCCGGAGCACTGGAAAGGGTAGTATGGGGGGGGGGGAGGGAGAGAGGGGAGAGAATCACTTTGTGGAGCATACCTTCACTATGTGGCAGCAGAATAGACAAAGGATGGTGGGGGATAAGAGGTGGTCACATACAATGTCCCTTGTTGCGTGCTGTGAAGAGGGAGCGGGTCCAAGTAAAATAGCCCTACGCAGATAGGCGGAGCAGGGCCTAAGTCAGGTGTCACAGATACTAGTAGGGAAAGAAGTAAGAGAATTTGAGGGTATTCGAGATTTGTATCATTTGCTGGAAACAGATCGGTATGCTTATGCACAAATTGGTTCTGTGGTTCGACAGAGGAAGAGATGGCAGGATATTGGGGGGGAAGTTAGTTGGTTTGAAGGTTCCTGCTTGGGATCCCTGGGACAGAAGGGAATGCTTTCTAGATTGTATAAGGGGCTAAATGCGAGGGGAGGGGAGTAATTGAGCTATATGGAAGCATGGGAGAGGGATTTGGGGGTGCACTGGGAGGTGGAGGATCGGGAGGGAGTAGCATTGGGAATAGCTAAATTTTCTATAGCCACGTCACTGCGGGAGAATGGGTTCAAGGTGTCGAGTAAGTGGCATCTTACACCAGAGAGATTGTATAAAGCGGGTGTAAGGCAGACGAATGAATGTTGGCGGAACTGCGGAGCAGGGGGTACCTGGATGCATATGTGGTGGTCTTGTCCGGTAGTCCAACAGTATTGGGGGAAAATTGGGGATAATATTACTCTAATTGTGGGATCATGCTTGGATCTTACTCCGGAAATGTGTCTCCTGCAGAAGAAGGATGGGAAGTGGGAAGGAAAGTGGAGCATCATCTGGTACTGTATAGCGGCAGCCCGGTGCAAAATAGCATGGTATTGGAACAGAATGTACCTACCATCAATGACCAGTTATGCTAAGCGTCTGTCAGAAATTTATCTTATGTATAAAATAACAGGGGAGAAGAAAGGTAGAGGGGAAAAAATGGCGAAACGCTGGGAGGGGGTGTGGAGATGGTTAAGGGAGGGTAAGTGGAAGGGAGGAGAGGTGAAATGCAAGGGTGGGGGATCGGTGCAGATGGGGTGAATAAGCATGATTAGAATTATTGGCTCCAATATCAAAATGTAGAATAAAGGAGGGTCGGGGTGGTAGGGAGGGAGGGAGGGGGTGGGGGGGTTGGGGCAAGCTCAAAGCCAAAGGGTCAGGAAGGGTGTACCCGAAGTAAAGTGAGGGGGTGGAGGTGGCTAAATGTTCAGTGGCGGACAGGGGTTTATGTATATGTAAAGATGTGATGTAATTACAATTGTTGTTATCAAGCGTGGTTGAAAATGTTAATAAAGTGTAAGTTCAAAATAAAAAGATTGTGGCAAAAAGTACATTAAAGAAGGAACGAGGACACACTCCACGATATATAAATGTAAAAATGCATGCTGTAACCAATGTAATAAAATATCCCCAGTGAAATATAATCGGCAAAGAAATCAGATTAAAGCCAAAAGATAGGTAGGCAGACCCGCAATGTAAGATGCTCCCAAACTAGTGAAAAAAAAGAAGAGGATAACCTTTGTGAACACCAATTTGGGAAAGTAAGTGCCGACGCGGTGCAAGCAGTCCAGGGAATGGCTGGCAAACCCAACATAAACAATATACTGTAGTAGCGATGTGCTATCATGTCTCATGTATCATGCGCTAAAGCAAGCTACCATCCACCCTATCCCAAAGTCTACACCTCTGCACAGCAACGACCCATCAAACTACCGCCCAATATCCAGCATTCCATTTCTAGCTAAATTGAGAAGATTGTTCAGAGACAACTCCAGGACCACATTGACCTACACGCCCCTCTGGAACCTCATCAACACGGTTTTCGACCAAATCACAGTGTAGAGATACTCCTCATCCATCTATTTGATAATCTGCTCAAAGGTATTGACAACATAAGAAGAGGTTTCCTATTAATCTTCGTTGACATATCATCTGCCTTTGACACGGTCTCCCACAACATCCTCCTGGAGCGACTGTCATCAACTGGGATCCAAGACATCACCCTGAAGTGGTTCCAGTCATACCTCGAAGGCAGACAACAGATAGTCAAATCTGGTCTGCTCACCTCAACCACATTCCACACCGTCCAAGGAGTTCCTCAAGGAATCTTCGCTCTCTGCCCTCCTATTTAACATATATGTACAGCCAATCTGCAATATTTTCAAGAAACACAACATACAATATGCCATATATGCAGATGATATCATGGCCTACACACCAATCCAGTTAGACTCTCTAGACCTCACTACAATGTCAACCTGCTTCCACGAAATGACAACATGGCTTACCAAAAACAACCTCAACATTAACATCAAGAAAACGGAAGCAATAATCATTATTAGGAACACTGATTTCAACCCCCCTGCTTCAATCAAAATCTCTAATTCACAAATCACAATAAAGGACAAAGTCCGGTACCTAGGTGTTATTATAGCATCTCAACCTGCAAGCTCACATTAACAAAATCTCTACGTTTTCCTTCCACAAGCTTGCAATAATTAGGAGACTAAAGCCTCTCATCAGTCAAGAACACTTTCGCACAGTATGTCAGTCCATCATAACGCCATCTCTGGACTACTGTAATGCTCTCCTACAAGGACTGCAGAAACAAACTACCCAACCCCTGCAACAGGTCCAAAACACTGCTGCCCGAACCATCATGGGATCATCTCGGCGAGAACACATAATGCCCCTCCTGCACCAACTGCATTGGCTACCAATTATACTACGTGCCAAATACAAATCTGCCTTGACCATCTTCAAGATCAAAAACAACCTGACAGCCGGATGTCTCCAGGACCTCATCTGCACCAAACCTAACAGACCTGTGAGAAATAGAAACATCAATACCATATCAACACCCAATCTGTTCACAAAAACCAAACAAACTACTTCCAAGAGAGCTTTCTCGGTTGCTGCTCCCTCTAGCTGGAACAATCTCCCAGAGAAAATGAGAACCACCACAGACATAAAGGAATTCCGAAAACAGCTCAAGGCTCTTCTTTTCATTGAACACTTCAACGAAACCTGATTGCCACCCCCCATGAACACTTACACTCACATTTGTACATAAGTTTAACATTAGCACTCCCAGTTTCTCCCATCCCCTTGGTGAATACCAATGAAGTTAATATGTAATCAGTTAAACGTTGTTTTTCCCATTGTAAGTTTTCTATAAACTGAAGTTTTATTGTAAACTGCCTTGATTCAAGATAAGGTGATATAGAAAAGTTGTTAAATAAATAAAATAAATAAATAAATGTCTAATCAAAGATTAATAGCAATGAAACGGAAGTAAAATACTTAGAAATAAAATTCATCGTTAAAAACAATAATATACATGCCATGAAGGATAGCAGTAGGCACATTCCATTTTCTAATCGCACAGGAATTACTGAAGATCTGTAAAAGACACCATTTAAAGGAACTAGTCTTGGTCCCAAAACTTGCTTAAGGTCGTTCAGGGAAAAATAAAAATAAAAGGGATAAAAATGTAATAGTGAATTAAAAACTTAATGTCCACTCATATGACTAAATGAAGCAGATAAAAAGGGGTTAAAAGGAATAAAAATGGCACTTAAGAGAATGGGAAGCAACAAAGTGGCTAAAAGAACAAATTAAATAAGAACCAATTAAAAACCACTAAAAGACAGATCAGGGCTTGTCATAGATGTGCCAACCTTAACAGAGGTATATTGAGGATGTGTAAATCGTGCTTTTGAAAGAAATAAAAACTTGAATAAAATGTGAAAGGAAAAACATTAGGTGATGTGATAAAAGGCTCAGACTGAATGAACAAAAATTAATATCATAAATACCTAAAAACTAAGATGAAAAAGGTAATTAAAATCAAAGGTAAGAAGCAAAAGTAAAAGGAGAAATTTGACTTACCATTAATTTTCTTTTCTGAAATTCTGCTAGACCAGTCCAGACTAGTGGGTTATCTCCCACTGCCAGCAGATGCTGGAGACAGAGAAAAAGCTAGATGCTTAAGTGACATCCTCGCTAGTACATAACCCTGAACCCCTAGGAGTTAGGTGCAGTATGCCACTGACAAAGCATGAGGACTTCCAAGACAGCCCAACGAGAAGGCACAGAGACAGCACAAGGTTTTCTGCTGCCCTAGGCGGAAACCCCAGCCTCGTCATCCACCCAGCTGAGGCCCCCCCAGGCTGACTTCACCCCCCCCCCTCCAGCTGCCACCAATTCCATCTCAGGAGGAAGAGGCGAGTAGTAGCAGCGGCAGTATTTTCAAAAGCTGTGAAGGAAACTTCTACCGGCCAAAAATTAAACCAAGCTGCAAGCAAGGGACTCGGAATAAATGACAACAAGCAAGCACTTTCCCACCAAAGATA
Organism: Ichthyophis bannanicus; assembly: GCA_033557465.1. Classification (NCBI taxonomy): domain Eukaryota; kingdom Metazoa; phylum Chordata; class Amphibia; order Gymnophiona; family Ichthyophiidae; genus Ichthyophis; species Ichthyophis bannanicus. The sequence goes on from CM066035.1 coordinate 640,803,607, forward strand.
ATGGTGACCACAGTCACAAAAGAACAGGAAGCTGTGAGGAAAGAGTTCAATGCAGCCTGTGTTGGTCGAATTGAAGAAAAATAGGCGGCGTCAAGTAGACTCAAGACTGCAGCCGGAACTTGTCCTTACCATGAGCACCACCGTGAAAAAAAAGACAGCCCGAGAGGGAGACAGGAGAATTGGCGGCAGATACTAAACACTGGCAAGGTTAAGCAGGAAATGGTGGCAGCAGACAGGAGAGCAAGGCAAACATGAGGATGTACAAGGGAGGGGAGGGGAGGGAGGAGGAGAACCGTCCAGCGACAATCAGGAAAGAGAGTAACTCACTACCTGGAGAGAAGCTATAGCCGCTGCAGCAGTCAGGGAGCCTCAGTGAATTTGCCTTAAGTCTGAATGAGAGAAGCAATGCTGTTGCCCTTCATCCATTTTTTTTTGTCGTTGTTTCTGAAGATTAAGGGGCCGAGATAAAAACAACAAAAGGAAGGCTGGTCAGGCAAGCTGTTCTGGAGGTCCAGAGGACTGCACTGCTCCTCCCGAAAAGGAACCCATCCATTCAGAGGTGCTCTAGTGATCCTCCTGATCACGAGCACCTCTGGAAAAAAGAAGGGTAACCTGAACCCCCCCCCCCAAAGATAACACCTTCCATGTGTTCTGGACAGGACCCAGAGAATAAGCTTCACTAACAGCAACTCTCAACTAGAGGCTGTAAGGAACTCATTTGAAATACAGCATCTGCTGGAGAGAGAGAAAATACAGAGAAGCTGACCCCTAGGGGTTCCAGGTTATCTACTAGCAAAGATGTCATTAAAGCTTCTAGCTATTTCTTTGTCTTCAACATCAGCTAGCAGGGGGAGATAACCCACTAGTCTGGACTGGTCTAGCAGGATGTATTGGAAACAAAAATCACACTATAACTAAAAACATAATACAAACCCTATAGGCTAAAGTTAAAGTTAACAAGTGCATGTAATAGAGACCTGTCATAAATATTATCTATGATGTACCAATAGGGGGAAGTGAAGGGAGGAAGGGAGAGAAGGGGAGCAGGAAGGGGAAACGGAAAGGAGGGAAAGAGGGAGGAAGAGAAAAGAAGAATAAAAACAGGGGTTTAGGACTCAAGTGAAAAATAAAAAATAAATAAATAATTAAAATATAAAAAGGGTCACGTACATTAAAAAAAAGAAACATCCCTGACATGAAGGATTGGCATCCCTCCTTCCCTAGTGTCAGACTGGCAGGAAAACCCTTAACCTATAGAGTCTGTAGCAAAGGAGAGATGGATGCGGGAGGGAGTGGTGGGGAAGGGAGGGAAGGGGGTAGAAGGAAGTGGGGGAGTGAGGACAAAAAATATAGGGCTGTGAAGTAGCAATTGTTCTGGTTGAGGATTTTGTGTTGTTATATTGTGCATGTATTCTGTGTGCAGTTTATACGGACTCTTCTTGTTATAATTGTCTGAAAGCCTTTAAATAAAAATAAAAAAAAGAGAAACATCCCAGGACTCAGTAGCTCAACCGATCAAGGGATCAGGAACACACCAGGGCCTAGAAGTCTCCAAAAATAAAAACTTTTGTGCTTATAAAAAGACAGAAAAATCTTGATCTACTCGTAGATTAAGACCAGAGAGTGTCAAAGTAACCATGTTAAACATATCTTTCTATTCAAGTTGTAAGAGGATTTTATCAATATCACCACCCCTCCAATGTGGTCCCACAACCCTGATTCCAAAAATTTTAAGTCCAAAACATCATGTTGTGCAGCTATCCAGTGGGAAACAAGTGGTTTATCCTCAATCTTCCTTCTAAGGCAACTACGGTGCTCTGTTATCCTGGTATGTACATTGCATATGGTCTTAAGAACATAAGAAATGCTGTACTGGGTCAGACCAAGGTCCATCAAGCCCAGTATCCTGTTTCTGACAGTGACCAATCCAGGTCACAAGTATCTGGCAGGTTCCAAAAGGTACACAGATTCCACAATGCTTTTTCCGGGGCAAGCAGTGGATTTCCCAGGTCCACTTTAAAAACAGTTTATGGACCTTTCCTCCAGGAACTTGTCCAAACATTTTTTTAAAACCACCTACACTACCAGCCTTCACTACATCCTCCAGTAATGAATTCCAGAGTTTGATTACTCGTTGAGTGAAAAATATTTTGCCTTATTAGTCTTAAATGGGTTACATTGTAACTTCATTGTGTGTACCCTAGTCTTTCTATTTTTTGATGGCATAAACAACCGATCTATGTTTACCCATTTCATTCCGTTCAATAAAATTATACACCTCTATCATATCTCTTCTCAGCCGTCTCTCTTCCAAATTGAAAAGCCCTAATCTTTTAAGCCTTTCCTCATAGGGATATCCTGCCATCCTCTTTACCATTTTGGTGGCTGTTCTCTGTACCTTTTTTTAATTCCGCTATATCCTTTATAAGATATAGCGAACAGAATTGCATATAATATTCATGGTGTGGTCACACCATTGAATGACACAGAGGCATTATAATATCCTTGGTTTTATTCTCAATTCCTTTCTGTATGATTCCTAGCATTCTATTTGCTTTCGTGGCCACCGTTTCACGTATAATCCACGATGACGTCTGAATCGTTCTTCTCGGTGGTGGTTCCTAATGTGGAACCTTGTATTGTGTTTGGGTTGTTCTTTCCTAGGTGCATAACTTTGCACTTGTCCACATTAAATTTCATCTGCCATTTGGACATCCGGTCTTCCAATTTATCAAGGTCCTCTTGCAATTTTTCACAATCCTCTTGCATTTGAAAAGCTTTGAATAATTTTGTGTCGTCTGCAAATTTGATCACCTCACTCATTATTCTCATTTCCAGGTCTTTTATGAATACATTAAAAAGCAGCGGGCCCAGCACAGATCCCTGGGTTACTCCAATATTCACCTTTCTCCATTGAGAAAACTGGCCATTTAGCCCTACTCTCTGCTTTTTATATATTAACCAGTTCCTGATCTACAATAGTACGAATGACTTTTTAATTACTCCTCTTCATGAGCGACCTTGTCAAAGGCTTTCTGAAAATTCAGATACACTATATCAGCGATGGCGAACCTATGGCACGCGTGCCAGCTGTGGCACGCGAAGGCCTTGCAGCTGGCACGCGTGAAGGTCCGCAAAAAAAGAAAAAGCGGGCTCTGGCTGCTGCCGCGGACGCGGCAGCATGCAGTGTCCCGCGGGGCCCCCTCCGCCCGCTAAGCCCCTCTGCAAGGGCTTTCAGATTCGCGAGGGAGACAGCGTCTCCCTCGCGTCTCTGTTAAGCCCGCAGGGGTTAATGGGAAATTTCCCATCAGCCCCTTTAGACGCGAGGGACTGATGGGAAATTTCCCATTAGCCCCTGCGGGCTTAACAGAGACGCGAGGGAGACGCTGTCTCCCTCGCGAATCTGAAAGCCCTTGCAGAGGGGCTTAGCGGGCGGAGGGGGCCCCGCGGGACACTGCATGCTGCCGCGTCCGCGGCAGCAGCCAGAGCCCGCTTTTTCTGTTTTTAAATTTGCCGGGGGGGGGGGGGTTAGGACTGCTAATGGGCTAGGGGGGGGGGTTAGGACTGCTAATGGGCTGGGGGGGTTTGGACTGCTAATGGGCTGGGGGGGGTTAGGACTGCTAATGGGCTAGGAAGGGGGAGGGGGAGGGGGAGGGGGGGGGTTAGGACTGCTAATGGGCTGTGGGCTGATGGGGGCTGTCTGGAAATGGGGTGATGGGGGTTAGGACTGCTAATGGGCAGGGGGGGGGTTAGGACTGCTAATGGGCTGGGGGGGTTTGGACTGCTAAAGGGCTGGCGGGGGGTTTGACTGCTAATGGGCTAGGAGGGGGGGGTTAGGACTGATAATGGTCTAGGGGGGTTAGGACTGCTAATGGGCTGTGGGCTGATGGGGGCTGGCTGGAAAAGGGGTGATGGGGGGTTAGGACTGGTAATGGGCTAGGGGGGGGGTTAGGACTGCTAATGGGCTAGAGAGGGGGGGTTAGGACTGCTAATGGGGTAGGGGGGGTTAGGACTGCTAATGGGCTGGGGGGGGGGTTAGGACTGCTATTGGGCTAGGAGGGGGGGGTTAGGACTGCTAATGGGCTAGGGGGGGGTTAGGACTGCTAATGGGCTAGGAGGGGCGTTAGGACTGCTAATGGGCTAGGAGGGGGGTTAGGACTGCTAATGGGCTAGGGGGGGTTAGGACTGCTAATGGGCTGTGGGCTGATGGGGGCTGTCTGGAAATGGGGTGATGGGGGTTAGGACTGCTAATGGGCTATGGGGGGGGGGTTAGGACTGCTAATGGGCTAGAGAGGGGGGGTTAGGACTGCTAATGGGGCTAGGGGGGGGGTTAGGACTGCTAATGGGGCTGATGGGGAGGGGGTTAGGACTTGAGGTGGGCTGTTGGGTGGGGTTAGGACTGGAAATGGGCTGATGGGGGATAACACTGGAGGTGGTCTGATGGGGTTAGGACTGGTAATGGGCTATGGGGGGGTTTAGGACTGATAATGGGCTATGGGGGGGGGCTGGGACAAGAAATGGGCTGATGGGGAGGGGTTAGGACTTGAGGTGGGCTGATGGGGTTAGGACTGGTAATGGACTGTGGGCTGATGGGGGGGTTAGGACTGGCAATGGGCTATGGGGGCTGACTGGAAGTGGGGGGTTAGGACTGGTAATGGGTTTATAGGGGGGGGCTTAAACTGAAAATGGGGTGATGGGGGGTTAGGACTGGAAGTGGGTTGATGAGGGGGGGATAGACTGGTATTGGGTTGGGGGGCTGCTAGGACTGGAACTGGGCTGATGCAGGGACTAGAAGGGAATGGATGCTGGGTGAGGCTGGAACTAGAAGGGAGCTGGTGTTGGGGGAGGATTAGAATGGGATGGGGCTGGGAGAGTAAAATGGAGAGGGGAAAAATATTTTGTGTGGGAGGGATAAAAAATCTACAATTGGCCGGGTATTGGGAGAGTAAGTGGGGATTGAGGATGGAGGGGTAAATTTTGAGTAGATGAAATAGGAATGAGGAAAGAGCCAAAGGAGAAAGATTAGTATGTTAAAGCAGATGTAGAGAGAGAATGGAAAAAAAAAACAAGAAGACCGAAGAAAGGACAACTGGACAGCAGATGGAGAGTTAGCAGAAGACACGAAGAAACCAGAAGAAAGTGGCTGGAACAATTGCAACTGAAAAAAAATGCACAAAAGGTAGAAAAATATCTCTTTATTTTGAATTTATTAACTGGAATATGTCAGCTCTGGGAAATGTGCATCATTATTTTTTGCGCTTTTGTTAGTACAAGAGGAAATTAATATATAGTTTTATTTCTACAGTGTTGTTGTATATTCCAAGTTTGGCTTTTGGGGTTCCCAGTTTAATTATTGTCTTCCTGTTTCTAAATTGTGATTCCTTGTTTGGTGATGGTCTGTTCTGCATGTGTAACTGAGCTGAGGTATTCTGTTTATATAATTCCTATTTGACATTGCCACTTGTTCTTTCCCCAGTAGGTCATGTATTGTTGTTCTCTGAGATGTATTGGTTTAATATTTGCAGTGTTGCCTTTTGATAGGTAGAGTATGGTGCTTTGTGAGTCCTGGTAGTGCTGTTAGGATACGGCGGGTTTGCTATGGGTTCTAAATGGGCAGCGTTTGTAGTAGTTCCTAATGTGCCTGGCGGTTGGTACTTGATTATAGTAATGTAGAAACCTTTTAGTCTTTCTTTATCCATATACTCATTAAGAGGCATGTTTACTAAAAGTTAGTGTATGGTAACATTATGCAAATATTTATGCAAATGAAGCACCTTATGCAAATGGGGCTTTAATTGACGTGCTGGCACTTTGAGGAAATTCTTTGGTTTTGTGCGGCAGTTTGGGCACTCGGGCTCAAAAAGGTTAGCCATCACTGCACTATATCAACCGGCTCACCTTTGTCTACCTGTTTATTCACATCTTCAAAAAAATATAACAGATTAGTAAGACAAGATTTTCCTTGGCAAAATCCATGTTGGCTTTCTCCCATTAAACCATGACTATCTACATGTTCATTAATTTTATTCTTTATAATGTTTTGTACCATTATGCCTGGTACTGACATCAGGCTCACCAGTCTATAGTTTCCTGGATCCCTCCTGGAACCCTTTTTAAAAATCGTCGTTACGTTGGCCATTCTCCAATTTTCCGGTACTATATAATGATAGTTCACAGATTACTAATTCTATGTTTGCAATCTCATATTTCAGTTCCTTCAATATCCTCAGATGTACAATCATCTGGTCCAGGTGATTTACTACTCTTCAATTTATCAAATACTTGCAATACATCGTCTCTGTTTAGCGATATTTCTTTCAATTCTTCTGATATATCACCTTTAAATACCATTTCAGGCATGGGTAACTTCCCTACATCTTTTTCAGTAAGGACCAAAGTAAGGAATTCATTCAATCTCTCCACTATGGCCTTGTCCTCCCTTAGCGCCCCTTTTATCCCTCTTTCATCCAATGGTCCAATTGACTCTCTCAGGTTTTTTGCTATGAATGTACATGAAAACGTTTTTATTATGCATTTTTGCTTCCACTGCAAGTTTTTTTCAAATCCTTTCTTTGCCTGCCTTATCAATGCCTTGAATCTAACTTGCCAGTGTTTATATTGTTTCCCATTTTCCTCATTTGGTTCCTTTTACAATTTCCTAAAAGATTTTTTTTTTTTTTTTTTGCTTCAACAGCCTCTCTGACTTGCCTTTAAACCATGCTGGCAGTTTTTTGGCCACTTCCACTTTTCTTAAAGCATGATATACATCTGGTCTGGGCTTCTAAAATAGCATTTCACTTTCTGTGTAAAGTGCATTCATTTGAAATGACATGGAAACGATCAGTGACATTTCCCATGCCATTTTGTTTTATTTTTAGATTGAAATAACATGAAAAAGCCCCCCAATTCTTTTCCTTTAGTGTTGTCATGGCCTGGCCCTTGGGTTGGAAGGCACTGATTTTCCAGGAGGAACTGTTAAGTCACTGGGGGGACTGGTTCTAGCCAGTCTATCCTTAGATATGTCTTGTATTTCTGGTAATATTAATTCCCTTTTCCTGATTGGCAGAAGTTTCCTTGCCTGGTCTTGAGCTCTGTAAAAACCCTTCCTGGATTTTTTTTTTTTTTTTTTTGCCTTGTGAATCTATGTAGTCCTGCTCTAGAGATTTATTCCAAAGACTTTTCTTGTGCCATGTCCTTGTGCCAAAAATTCTGTGAAACCATGTCTAAGGACCCTTTTACTAAAGCCTGCTAAAGATTTGCCATTAACGCACTGATCTCACCCATGTTAATTGAAAAACCATACATTAGCTCCTAGAAAGGAGTCATTAGCTGAACCCGCGTTAAGACCTATGTTGCTGATGAGCACATGGCAATTACCCTGGTGCTAGCCATATTGCACTCTCCATGCCTACTCTCTGCCCATTCCCCACCCCATCCCATCCAATGATTGCAGCTTAACATGTGTATTAGCATGTGGTGACAGACACTATCATGCATTAATGTTCCTGACTGTCAGTTGCTGTGCATTAAATTGCCTGTGAGCTAGTTCATGGACTTTATTAAAAAGGGCCCTAAGTTTCTTATACATGGTTTCACATAATTTCTGAGCAGGACCACTATTTGGACAACTGGGATATGGAGTAGGCTTGATAAATATCTCTGATAGTATACTAATAACTGGAATTTGATGCAAAGATTCAGGATTGTATGTCCAAAAATTAAACAAGGAAAACATTTTAACAAGGATTCCAGGATAATTTTCCCAGAACTTACAGGGCTAGCAAGAAAGCACAAAAAAGTCTTTGGCATAAGTCTGTAGAAGAGGAACTAATAGTCACAAGGTATATGAACCAGTTTTCCATGGAACTCAAGACCAGGCAAACTTTGGGACTATTAAGAAACAACTAATATTACCAGAAATACAAGTCATAACTAAGGATAGGCTGGTTAGAGCCAGCCTCCCAAACTGTATAATAGTTCTTCCTGGAAGACAAATGTCTTTCAAGCCGAGGGCACTGGTTTGAGGCCAGCTCATGACAACTGTTAACAAAACTGGAAAAGTCCCCCAAACTTGTATTTTTTTATTTGGTCGGAAACCTCTAGTAAACTTTCAGCAGTTATTTTTGGTTTGGACAGCAGCCATAGCCACATATTTAAAATAAAATTGCCCTGAAATGAAAATGTATAGAAACAAAATGAAAATATATAACAAAATGATAAAGGACTTTTGTTTCTATGCCTCACTCTCCTTTGTCCAGTTTGTGTTCTCCCCCTGGAGAAATGTGCTTAGCTATGGAGAAGATGTGCTCCAACGCATGCTCCCTGAGGACCCCTTCTTTTCTAAGGAAGACAAGGGAGCTGACAAAGATATCAAAAAGAATGGGCAGAGCTAGTCCATCTCATGCAAAGACTCATCAGAGAAGAAATGCATCCCTTGTCGCTGTTGGAATATTGTAGAAGCAGGATGATCTCCAGGGGCCTGAAGATCAACAGGATCTCGGGGATGTTCACAGAGGATGAAGATTTTAAGAGAAATTGGGCAGCTATTGTAAATAAATGCTCATTGGGCCTTATGATTTTATCAGGGGGAGGAGTGGCCTAGTGGTTGGGGCAAGTTACCTCAGGCCAGAAGGTCAGGGGTTCAAATCCCACTAGAGGACAGCAACCTTGGGCCAGAAGGGCTGAGGCTTCTAGTCCCACAGGTGCTCCTTGTGGTCCTAGGCAAGCCACTTAACTCTCCATTGCCCATGTTCCCTGTAAGTATTAGCACATGTGTCTCATATCCCCTCACATTAAAATGTATCCCCAATTGTGTTGTGACCACTTTGATTGAAGGATATGGTGGTATACAAAACTTCCTAAATAAATAATTAATACTTCCAAATAAAAAGCAGAAAGTAGACAGCAATTTGAACTCTCTTAAAGAGGAGGACTCCTACTTTGAATCCTATAAGAAGGATTTAGATAAAAATTTATTAGATTACAGGAGACTTAGTAAAGACAAAAAACTAGAGAAATACAGGAGGGATGAAGAAGACTACAGGAGGGGTTCTGTTTACTCCTGGGATAAGAAACAGTTACACCATTTTAGAAGTGAGCCATCACACAGGAGACCTCATTTTCTGCGATATGGAATACCACCAAGACTAGATCTCCTCCAGAACAAGAAAAGATGGAATTCGAACAGGTTAAGAAGAGTACCCGCAGCCAATTTGAGGATCTCCTAGTGGGGTAAGCATCCTTGTTCCCCTCAGGACAGATCCTGTCTAGCCAGGGTTTTTCCATGGAGCAACTCTGGAAGGGTGGGGCGAACCAATATAAGTTGGAAGTGCACAAGACCAGGGATTATCACAACCCTTTTGTCCACAGACAGGCTGGGGAAGGGGAAGGGGACCTCCTTCTGGGATTAAGAGATAACATTGTCAACCTTTCCGTGTATGTACTGAATAAGATTGAATTTTGTGTGCTTAACAAGGGCCTCTCTTTCATGCCTACAACTAGGGCCTCTCTTTCATTCCTACAACCCTTTTACCACTCATGAGAATTATATACGTTTTTTAGGAAGCTGTGAATTAAGGATTTTTTCTCACAGAGAGGAGAGGTACTAGAGGATTCCTCAGTTATTAAGAAATGCTCTACTTGGGTGTCCCCAGATACTACTAATCCCTCTATCGATGCTTTTGAAAAGGATGTTCTTAAACAAGTGGAAGAATTATATTCAAGGAAGTCACACGCTTATTTTAATATTAGAAAGAATGAGAGAGGCCCTAATGGCATTGAGAGATAATCCTGGCATTATTATCAAACCCGCAGGTGTCCTCATCATTCAGAACAGGTATGATTACATAAGAGAGGTTGAGCATAAATTATGTGGCAAAGATTTTTATGAAAGGCAGGATGAAGATCCCACTCTACCCCTTAAGAACAGTCTTGACTATTTGGGTCGAGATATGGGTTATTTGACACATAAATAGTTTGATTTTCTGTCACTGCTTCGGTGATTCTGACTATTTATGTCCTACCAAAAAACACACATCATTGCTGGACCCTCCTGGCCGCACAATAAAATCTCAGTTTACCTTAAGCTTTTTGTGGCCAAGGCACCATCGTATGTCACAGACTCATCACACATGATACATACGTATTTTGAAAGAATTCATCGGATACAATGATCAGCTCATCCTAGTGACTATGGATATTTTTTCATTGTATACAAATGTTCCACAGAAAGCAGCCCTGGTTACTTTAACTGATGTTCTTTTAGAAAGGCCTGGTCCGGTTCATATTCTTACTGCCTACTTGATGCAATTGGCTTCCTTAGCACTAACAGAAAATTACTTTTGTTTCAGGGGTCTGTTTTATAAACAGATTAAGGGTGTTTCCATGGGGTCCTCCATGGCCCCTGATGTTGCCAACCTCTATGCTGCAGATGTTGAACATAAGTAAGTTTTTAATTCGCCATCCATTTACTGATAGGATTAAATTGTGGAAGAGGTATATTGATGATGTTTTTATGGTGTGGGACAGTGAAGAAAATGATCTTAATGATTTTTTTAGATGAATCAATGCATTAGATTTGAATTTACAATTACAGATTACATATAGTCACATTCAAGTCTCCTATTTGGATATCCTTGTCAAGAAGGGTCCAGATGGTTTTATGACAGACTTACATAGGAAACCAACGGATCAGAACAATTTGCTACACTTTGAGTTTTCATACGAGATCTCTCAAAAATAACTTACCCATCAGTCAATTTCTCAGGTTAAAGAGAATCTGCTCCTCCCATACTGATTTTGAGATTCATGCTAAAGATGTATCAAGGTGTCCAACAGAGAAAATATCCTTCTGAGTGTACATGTGCCAACAACAGGGCAAAAATCCATAATCCAAGACCTCATCTCATCTCAAAGGAATGATATCCTCTGTATAACTGAAACATGGCTATCAGAGGAAGACATCGAACTCATGAACCAGCTCACACCACAGGGATACAGCCTCTACAACTGCTCTCGCTCACATTCCAGAGGAGAAGGAGTAGTCATAATAGCAAGATCAAATCTCCACCTCCGAAAACATACAGCGGAAAGCTCAGAGGAATCAGATATAATCACAATCACCAACAGACACCTATCAATCTGCCTGATTTACAGAGCTCCTACAGCAACCTCGGACCTATCAGATATTCTCAAACAGATGACCGAAATTACCAACACTACAAAAGAAATGATAATCCTTGGGGACTTCAACCTCTTCTCCATGCAAGAGAATCATGCAAATGCTTTCCTTGAAGCAATGGAAGCCATGGAACTGAAACATATCATTCGTGCACCAACACATGAGAAGAGCTACACCCTGGATCTCATATTCCTCAACCCTCTAACTTCCATCACAGGCAAGACTCCCCGGATCGCACCTGTGCCATGGTCTGACCACTGTCTCATCGCCTTCAACACATCCAACCATCCATTTACCACTGCTGAGGATGCATGCCTAATAAGACGATTCAAACCATTTAATAAAGACAGCTTCCTCAAACAAGTTCTACCGAACATACAATCAGGGCAGTCCAATCCCAATATGTTAACCAACAACTGGAACAACGTAATAGCCACAGCAGCATGATCAACAGCCGCCAATAAAAAAAGAGGCACACTGGTTCACACCCACCTTACGGAAGCTAAAAACACAACTTAGAAGAATCGAGAGAAGATGGAGGAAAACCAAACATGAACCAGACAGAACAAGATATATGGATGCACTAAATAACTACCGCACCGAAATAAGACAACACATGAAGAGCCTACCACATGAAGCTTCTAAACACATCTCTTAACCCGCCCACATGAGCTCTTTGATATAGTCAAAAAGCTGACCAAAATGCCTAATCATTCTAACCAACTCCCAAACATTCCACCACAGCAACTCACAGCACAATATAAACAAATCCCACCCACACCAATAGTAAACTGCCACAATAGCGCCCCAATACCACATGGGGCACATTTGAAACAGTCAGCAAAGAGAGGGTTGAAACCATTATGATGATACTCAACACCACAACTCTCCTCTTGACCCCTGCCCAGTCAGATGAATTAAGATGACAAAACAAGAGCTAAGCCCAGCACTCGCCACCATTGCACTCGAATCTCTTAAACAAGGCCAGATACCTAATACCCTCAAAATGTCCATCATCCGCCTTACCCCTTAAGAAACTGGAACTTGACCCATTGGATCCTACCTCATTCAGACCAGTAGCAAGCCTCCCATTCGCAGCAAAAGTCATTGAGAAGGCAGTATAACAGCAATTGCAGGACCACATGGACAGAAACAACTTACTTGACCCACAGCAATATGGATTCCGGCCATCAAATGGGATCGAAACACTCATGGTCTCATTAATAAATATGTTAATCAAGGGAATACAAACCAAACAAACTGGATACACCCTCATCTTTCTAGATATATCAGCAGCATTTGATACCGTACCACACAGCATTCTCCTCCACAGACTACAAGAAACTGGCATACAGGACAAAATTCTTCAATGGTTCCAATCCTAGCTAACAGACAGGTATCAGCTAATTTGAACAAGCACTGGCACCTCCACCCCATACCACTAGACTCAAGGAATATCACAAGGCTCCGCACTAGTGGCACTGCTTTTGAACATCTACTTACAACCACTCTGCTCCATTATACGGTCACACAACATCAACTTTCACATATATGCAAACAACATTATGCTTTATGGACCAATATCCACTGCAAATCCAGTAAACACACAGTTACTACACTGCTTCATTGACGTCTTCAGATGGCTACAAGAAAATAATTTCACAATCAACCTCAAGAAGACAGAAGCATTATTTGTTACAAAGAATCAAACCTTCACCCCACCAACACACCTCACCCTGGTAACAACCCAGATAAGAGTTCAAACACAAATAAAGTACCTGGGAGTAATTCTCGACCAAACCCTATCATTCAAGCAACAGATAGCAAAAACTGCAAGAACAATATTCTTCAAAACCAAGATGATACATTTCCTCAGACCACTTCTAGACCCCCAGGAATTCAGATCAGTTCTACAAGCAATGACACTCCCCCACTTGGACTACTGTAATGCAATATATCAAGGACTCCTACTCTCCATCTCAACCCACTACGGACAGCCCTTAACACAACAGCCAGGATCATTCAAAGGGTGAAGAAATATGACCACATCACCCCAGTACTGAAGCATCTCCACATCCTCCTGTTGGAAGCTCAGATCAAGTACAAATCCTTAATACTGATTCACAAAGCACTACACCAACAACAAACATCGCATCTTCACACCCTACTACCACAGGCGAACTCTGGAAGACCATTAACAATGTTCTGACTTTACCACATGCAAGGACAAAGTACAATCTACAAACATGTACTCGTGCATTTGACCTCTACACCCCGTCCCTATGGAACTCTCTTCCAACTAAAATCCGGAACAAGGACCTCTCCTCAGTTTGAAAACTATTATTAAGATACACTTATTTAGAGAACACTTTGGCACTGATCCAAACACCACCCAATGAATCCATGACTGCGTTGATTATCAGATAAGTCTGAGACTGAGAGACAAAGGAGCATTGTAAATAAGTTTGGAAAGCCTGATATATACCCAATCAAAAATGTAGATAAGTTGAGCCCACATTGAATGTATAACCCCTGTAAATATGTTATGACCTATTCTATGTATCTCTTGTTGTTTATTGTAAACTGCTTTGACCCAGTGAAAAGTGGTATATAAGCATAGCTAAATAAAAATAAACAAATAAATACAAATAAAAAGCTCTGAACGCTTTGTGCTCTTAGAGAAAGTCAATAGAAGAGAGACTGACAAGATAATTTGTTCCCTGACATTCTGTAACTTGTAACTTGTCAAGGGACATCCCGAACATTTTAAGAGAAGAATGGCATATTGTTTCCACAGTTCCCTCACTTAGCCACAGTGAATTCATGGTAGCACATAGGAGAAACACAAATCTCGCTAATCTCCTTGTTCCCTCTGCTCTGTCTGTTCCTAAGTCAAACCCAAGGTGGGGGGGTCATTTTAGATGTATTCACTGCACAGTTAGTGATCATGCCCTGGTTACAAAACAATTTTTTTATTCATCCGATTGCAAATAAAAAATACCACTAACTGATTCTTCAAACTGTAAGTCCCAACATGTGATTTACTTAGTGATCTGTCCCTGCAATCTCTTCTATGTTCGCAGGGAGCTTTTTAGTTTAAGCAGGGAGCTTTTAGTTTCAATCAATTTAGAGTATAGCTTAGCATAGAAGGAGTAGAAAGAAAGAAATTGTTTCTAGAAACCTTTACGCCGAGGCCTTCCAGTTAGGGGGCAAAAGACCTGTGAAATTGTTTTAAATAGGTGTTAAAGCCAAATGACAGTTCAAAGGGGCAATTTGAAAGGTGCCCTCTAGCAAACCAAGGGTTGTGTGAATCACCCAGGAAATTGTTAAGATATTACCTTAGAGGTACAGGTCAGGCACTGTATAGTAAGCTAGCTTTTATTAAGTGTTCTTTCTTTCCCACCCACCCTAGGCATAATCTTAGCTTTGTAGGCTCTTAAACCTATTAAAGGGGAAGAGGTGGTCAAATTCCCTTGCAGGTTCAGCTGGCTATCTTCACCAGAAATAGATTGATTAATCTTAAGGTGAACTAAGTCCCTTAAACTTATTAGGTTTAGTTGTATCAGGATCAGTATTCCTAGCAACTTTTAATAGACAACTTAAATATCTAAACAAAACCTTAAAACTAAGATGCAAACAGCAGTCCAGCAGCGAGATGGGGGTTATCCAATATTTTGCACTGAGTGTCAGATGTATGATTTTACGTGTGCACTAGGTGCAAGTTGCTATTTGCCCTCAGGGAACAAGTCTGGAGCCTAGAATGGCAGACTTGAGGACATAAGGAAGACAGAAAGTGATAACGACGAGACCTACAGGGAGATAGTACTGAAGTTCCACCTCCAGTCTGGCAGCCTCTTAGTTGCCATGGAGGAGGGAGGTCGCATAAAAGGAGAGCAAAACCTTGGTGTGGCAGGAAGTAATCCTATAGCTAGGACCTGAACTCCAGGTAATCTAAAAGCCTCTCACACTGAGGAGGTTCCTCCAGGGCCATGTGCCCATGAAGGAAGGATTAGGATGGCCGTTATAGTTGATGATTCAATTATTAGGCATGTAGATAGCTGGGTGGCTGGTGGACCTGAGGGTTGCCTGATAACATGCCTGCTTGGTGCAAAGGTGGCGGACCTCATGCGCCACCTAGACAAGATATAGATCAGCGATGGCGAACCTATGGCACGCGTGCCAGCTGTGGCACGCGAAGGCCTTGCAGCTGGCACGCGTGAAGGTCCGCAAAAAAAGAAAAAGCGGGCTCTGGCTGCTGCCGCGGACGCGGCAGCATGCAGTGTCCCGCGGGGCCCCCTCCGCCCGCTAAGCCCCTCTGCAAGGGCTTTCAGATTCGCGAGGGAGACAGCGTCTCCCTCGCGTCTCTGTTAAGCCCGTAGGGGTTAATGGGAAATTTCCCATCAGCCCCTTTAGACGCGAGGGACTGATGGGAAATTTCCCATTAGCCCCTGCGGGCTTAACAAGAGACGCGAGGGAGACGCTGTCTCCCTCGCGAATCTGAAAGCCCTTGCAGAGGGGCTTAGCGGGCGGAGGGGGCCCCGCGGGACACTGCATGCTGCCGCGTCCGCGGCAGCAGCCAGAGCCCTCTTTTTCTTTTTTTAAATTTGCCGGGGGGGGGGGTGTTAGGACTGCTAATGGGCTGGGGGGGGGGGTTGGACTGCGAATGGGCTGGGGGGGGTTGGAATGCAAAAGGGATAGGAGGGGGGGGGGTTAGGACTGCTAATGGGCTAGGAGGGGGGGTTAGGACTGCTAATGGGCTAGGGGGGGTTAGGACTGCTAATGGGCTGGGGGGGGGGGGGTTTGGACTGCTAATGGGCTAGGAGGGGGGGGTTAGGACTGCTAATGGGCTAGGAGGGGGGGTTAGGACTGCTAATGGGCTAGGAGGGGGGGGGGGGGTTAGGACTGCTAATGGGCTAGGGGGGGGGGGGTTAGGACTGCTAATGGGCTGGGGGGGTTTGGACTGCTAATGGGCTAGGAGGGGGGGGGGGTTAGGACTGCTAATGGGCTAGGAGGGGGGGGGGGTTAGGACTGCTAATGGGCTGTGGGCTGATGGGGGCTGTCTGGAAATGGGGTGATGGGGGGTTAGGACTGCTAATGGGCAGGGGGGGGGTTAGGACTGCTAATGGGCTGGGGGGTTTGGACTGCTAATGGGGTCCTGGGGGGTTAGGACTGCTAATGGGCTAGGAGGGGGGTTAGGACTGCTAATGGGCTAGGGGGGGTTAGGACTGCTAATGGGCTGTGGGCTGATGGGGGCTGTCTGGAAATGGGGTGATGGGGGGTTAGGACTGCTAATGGGCTAGAGAGGGGGGGTTAGGACTGCTAATGGGCTAGGTGGGGTTAGGACTGCTAAAGGGCTGGGGGGGGTAAGGACAGCTAATGGGCTAGGGGGGGGTTAGGACTTAAAAAGGGCTAGGGGGGGGGTTAGGACTGCTAATGGGCTAGGAGGGGGTTTTAGGACTGCTAATGGGCTGGGGGGGGGGTTAGGACTGCTAATGGGCTAGGAGGGGGGGTTAGGACTGCTAATGGGCTGGGGGGGTTAGGACTGCAAATGGGCTAGGAGGGGGGGTTAGGACTGCTAAAGGGCTAGGGGGGGTTAGGACTGCTAATAGGCTGTGGGGTGATGGGGGCTGTCTGGAAATGGGGGGTGATGGGGTTAGGACTGGTAATGGGCTATGGGGGGGGGGGTTAGGACTGCTAATGGGCTAGAGAGGGGGGGTTAGGACTGCTAATGGGCTAGGGGGGGGGGTTAGGACTGCTAATGGGCTGAGGGGGAGGGGTTAGGACTTGAGGTGGGCTGTTGGGTGGGGTTAGGACTGGAAATGGGCTGATGGGGGGTTAACACGGGAGGAGGTCTTATGGGGTTAGGACTGGTAATGGGCTATGGGGTGTTTTAGTACTGATAATGGGCTATGGGGGGGCTGGGACAAGAAATGGGCTGATGGGGAGGGGTTAGGACTTGAGGTGGGCTGATGGGGTTAGGACTGGTAATGGACTGTGGGCTGATGGGGGGGTTAGGACTGGCAATGGGCTATGGGGGGCTGACTGGAAGTGGGGGGTTAGGACTGGTAATGGGTTATAGGGGGGGGCTTAAACTGAAAATGGGGTGATGGGGGGTTAGGACTGGAAGTGGGTTGATGAGGGGGGGATAGGACTGGTATTGGGTCGGGGGCTGCTAGGACTGGAAATGGGCTGATGCAGGGACTAGAAGGGAATGGATGCTGGGTGAGGCTGGAACTAGAAGGGAGCTGGTGTTGGGGGAGGATTAGAATGGGATGGGGCTGGGAGAGTAAAATGGAGAGGGGAAAAATATTTTGTGTGGGAGGGATAAAAAATCTACAATTGGCCGGGTATTGGGAGAGTAAGTGGGGATTGAGGATGGAGGGGTAAATTTTGAGTAGATGAAATAGGAATGAGGAAAGAGCCAAAGGAGAAAGATTAGTATGTTAAAGCAGATGTAGAGAGAGAATGGAAAAAAAAAACAAGAATACAGAAGAAAGGACAAATGGACAGCAGATGGAGAGTTAGCAGAAGACACGAAGAAACCAGAAGAAAGTGGCTGGAACAATTGCAACTGAAAAAAATGCACAAAAGGTAGAAAAATATCTCTTTATTTTGAATTTATTAACTGGAATATGTCAGCTCTGGGAAATGTGCATCATTAATTTTTGCGCTTTGTTTAGTACAAGAGGAAATTAATATATAGTTTTATTTCTACAGTGTTGTTGTATATTCCAAGTTTGGCTTTTGGGGTTCCCAGTTTAATTATTGTCTTCCTGTTTCTAAATTGTGATTCCTTGTTTGGTGATGGTCTGTTCTGCATGTGTAACTGAGCTGAGGTATTCTGTTTATATAATTCCTATTTGACATTGCCACTTGTTCTTTCCCCAGTAGGTCATGTATTGTTGTTCTCTGAGATGTATTGGTTTAATATTTGCAGTGTTGCCTTTTGATAGGTAGAGTATGGTGCTTTGTGAGTCCTGGTAGTGCTGTTAGGATACGGCGGGTTTGCTATGGGTTCTAAATGGGCAGCGTTTGTAGTAGTTCCTAATGTGCCTGGCGGTTGGTACTGGATTATAGTAATGTAGAAACCTTTTAGTCTTTCTTTATCCATATACTCATTAAGAGGCATGTTTACTAAAAGTTAGTGTATGGTAACATTATGCAAATATTTATGCAAATGAAGCACCTTATGCAAATGGGGCTTTAATTGACGTGCTGGCACTTTGAGGAAATTCTTTGGTTTTGTGCGGCAGTTTGGGCACTCGGGCTCAAAAAGGTTAGCCATCACTGATATAGATAGTGCTTGGGAGAAGTCTGCTGTCTTGGTAGATGTTAGCATCAATGACATAAGAAAGTGTGGGAGGAAAGTTCTGTAGAAAAAATTTAGGTAGTAAGTTGAAATCCAAGACTTCCAGGGTAGCATTCTCCAAAATGCTTCCTGTTCCATGCGCAGGGCCCAAAAGGTAGGCAGTGCTCCAGATTCTTAATGCGTGAATGAGACAATGGTGTAAAGAAGAGGGTTTTGGATTTGTTAGGAACAGTACTGGGCAAAATGGTAGAAACCATTATAAAGAATAAAATTACTGAACATGTAGATAAGTCATGGCTTAATGGTAGAAAGTCAACATGGATTTAGCTGAAGAAAGTCTTATCTTACTAATCTGTTATAGTTTTTTGAAGGTGTGAATAAACAGGTAGATCAAGGTGAGCTGGTTAATATAGCGTTATCTGGATTTTCAGAAAGCCTTTGACAAGGTCACTCAGGAGACACTCTTGGCCAAATTAAAAAGTCATGAGATTGGAGGCAGTGTTCTACTGTGGATCAGGAACTGCTTGAATGATAGAGAGCAGAGAGAGAGCTAAATGGCCAATTTTCTCAGTGGAGAAAGGTGAATAGTAGAGTACCCCTAGGAATCTATGCTGGGCCCACTGCTTTTTAATATATTCATAAATGACCTGGAAACGGGAATAATGAGTGAGGTGATCCAGTTTGCAGATGACACACAATTATTCAAAGCTGTTAGAATGAAAGAGGATTGCAAGAAATTGCAAGAGGACCTTGATAAATTGGAAGACTGAATGTCCAAATTTCAGATGAATTTTAATGTGGAGAAGTGCAAAGTTTTGCACCTAGGAAAGAACCACCCAAACTACACTTACATTAGGAACCACTACCCAGGAAAAAGATTTAGGTGTCATCATCATGGGAGTGGAGGAGTAGCCTGGTGGTTAGAACACTGGCTTGGTAACCAAACAACCAGGGTTTGATTCCCACTAGCACTCCTTGTGGCCTTGGGCAAGTCACTTAACCCTCCATTGCCTCGGAAGAAAGGCCTGGCAATCTACTTCCGGTGACACTGCCAAGAAAACCCAGGAGCTTCTGGGTCACCAGGAGTCAGGACTGACTCGAAGGCACACATTGCATTGCATGGATAATACATTGAAACCCTCCACCCAGTGTGCAGCGGCAGCCAAGAAGGCAAATAAAATGCTAGGAATCATAAGGAAAGGAATGGAGATTAAAACCAAGGATATTATAATGCCTCTTTCATTGCATGGTGCAACCATAGCATGAATATTGTGTACAATTCTGGTCCCCATATCTTAAAAAGGATATAGCAGAATTAGAAAAGGTAGAGAAAAGAGCCACCAAAATGGTAAAGGGGATGGAAGGATATCCCTGTGAGGAAAGGCTTAAAAGGTTAGGGCTTTTCAACTTGGCAAAGAGACAGCTGAGGGGGAGATATGATAGAGGTCTATAAATTAATGAATAGAATGGAACGGGTAAATGTAGATCGGTTATTTACACCATCAAGAAGTAGAAAGACTAAAGGACACTCAATGAAGCTACAATGTAATCCATTTAAGACTAATAAGAGAAAATATTTTTTCACTCAACGCATAATAAAACTCTGGAATTCGTTACCAAAGGATGTAGTGAAGTGTGATGGTGTAGGTCAGTTTAAAAAAGGTTTGGACAAGTTCCTGGAGGAAAGATCCAAAAATCATGATTAAAGAGGACCTGGGAAATCCACTGCTTGCCCCAGGACAAGCATTGTGGAACCTGTGTGCCTTTTTGGGAACCTGCCAGGTACTTGTGATCTGGATTGGCCACTGTTGGAAACAGGATACTGGACTTGATGGACCTTGGACTGACTCAGTATGGCATTACTTATGTTTTTATGAAACACTTCATTCTTAGTTTGCATAAATGTGTCGAACGACTTTTAGACATTTTGAGAGTAAGTTTATGAACTGGTGCCTAGTTTATGTGCATTTTCATGTGCACACTTGACTTGATAAAATAGAGTAGAAGTGAGAAAGTACGGGCTCGACATTCAAAAGGCATTTACACGGTTTCCAGTCCAGAATCTCCCCTTCAAAGCCCACTTCATGCTCCGACTCTGTGAGAAATGTCCTACAATATCTGATTTTTTTGTAGGTTAGATACTATCGTGAGGTATTAATCCTGCGTTAGTCCCCACAGTAGCAGCTAATGCATGTTAGTAGACTTACACCTTAGTATGTGGCAAACCCCATGCTACTGGTTAGCACGATTTAGTAAACATGTCCCAAAATGAACTACAAACATTAATCATATGTACAGCTTAAACATCTTCAAGAATTTTTATTTTAAAAAAAGAAACCCATCCTACTTTTTCAACTAATTCCTCTCTCTATTTACTATATCAGCTTTCTTAGTCGTTTTTTTGAACTGATTTTATCTCCTCTTTTTTCATACAAATAATAATTTTAAGAATCATTTTTTGTTTAATGTAGTTGAAAAAAGCTTTGGGCCCGATTTACATCTAGGCAGGCTATGCGCTGCGTCCGCACCTAGCCTGCCCGCTGACCCCCTTAACCCGGATTTTCACTTCTGCAATGACGGAAGTGAAAATCCGTGTTTGGCTGGATGCACCCGGAGCCACCAAAGTTAAACGGGTAGCAGCAATTTCCGATGCTACCCGCTTAGACGCCTTGCCTTAAAGATAGGTGAAAAAAAACCCTCACTTATCTTTAAGGCACAGAGGGCTAAGGGGGTAGCATCGAAAATCACTGCTACCTGTTTAGCCCTTTCCTCCGCCCCCGCTCTGCCACAGAATGCCCTCAACATGCCCCAATACTAACCGCATAGCATCTGAGCGCATTAGGGACTTATCCAGGATTTTCCAAAGGCACTACCTGAGTAGGTGCCTTTGGAAAATCCTGGATAAGGCATTTTACATGGGTAACTAGGGCAGTTACCAGTGTAAATGCCTTCGAAAATGCCAGCTTTCGTTACTACTTCCTGTACTCCTCTTCCTGGATCAAATTTCACACAACCACATCAGGCATTCTTTCACTGGACATGCTGAAGTTCTTTCAGGCATATTTTGAAAAATTACTCACATGCAAATAACAAGTAAAATGCACAGTCCAAAGGTGACAACAATCATGACGGAAAATGCTTCCGCGTACGCTGAAAAACATAATTGCACAAAGACATTTCAAAATCAAATTCAGGATTTGGGTTATCTACCTCTTCCACCCTCTACATATTAATCTTCGCCTGTAAATTCCATTCTCCAAATCTTCTTTAACAAAGTCTGTCCTAGGTCTTCTTCAACCCTGCACCCTGCCCATATACATGGAAAGGACCATTTCAGAAACGAAAAAACAAGAACCAAGGGGCACGCCCACAAAAAGCAAACGTGAAAGTATTCAATTTCACATACATTTGATACCACATTAGTGGAATTGGGTTTTTTTGTTATTTGCCCCTGGTGACAGTATTAAACGCCGAAACATGGCTGTGTCAGCATAATGAAATCTGTTCAATTCTACTGCCTCTGCTTCTTTTAGGACTATCTCAGAGCCATTCTTGTGTGTAAAATATTGATTTCCCTATAAAATGGGCTTTTTTGAATATTGCCCAGGTGTGCAGTATATGAGTAGAAGCCTGAGCAATTTTCCATAACACATGTAATTTTACCTGTATGGCTCAAAATGGACACAGCAATTTCCAAAGTGATATCGCGTGACACAAAGTCCAAGGTGACACCCTATCTCGGCAGTCATTGAGAGTCCATAGAGAGCCTCTATAATGAAGATCTCCTCAGTTTAACTACTAAATATCTGGGAAATAAAAAGTAATGGGTCTGCTCTTTGGGATACTGCAGACTACTTCTGAGCTGGATTGGCCACTGCTGGAAACAGGATGCTGGACTTGATGGGCCTTTTGTCTGACCCGGCATGGCAATTCTTATATACAAGTGTCTATTAACATCCCAGTTATAGAAATCAGATGTCATGGTTTGAGTTCAGAATAATTACAAGAAACCTTTGCAATTAATAGATTCAGAGAAAAGGTGGTAGCAAAGTAGTAGAGACAATTGGAAGTAATTTGTAAGGAGCAGCAAATACTTTAAGGAATGAGGATAAGCATTCAGAGATCTCAAATTTTCACCCCATTTCCAATCTACCATTCCTACCAATGGTACTTGATAAGGTGGTTCATCTCCAGCTTTGCAAATCTCTTGACAACACCAGACTCTCCACCCAAAGTAGACTGGCTTTCATCCAGGAAACAGCACCAAGTCCTTTCTTTTAAGTATGCTCAATGAGATCAGGTGCTTCCTGTAACTCTGCATGAAACTGTTAACTGTCCTTAGAGCTCAACCTGATTTGCTTTTAACCTTGATGGTTAGATTACAGCTATTGTCTTTACCTGAGTAACAGATGGCAACATGTCCGCTCCGGCTCCTCATTATCAGACCCTTTCCCACTAGAAAAAGGCGTTCCGCAAGGTTCATCCCTCTCAGCCCTATTATTCAATATCTATATGCAGCCCATCTGCAGCCTTATCCGGTCCTTTAACATCAACTGCCTAGTATATGCTGATGATGTCCTAATGTTCACCCCAATAGACACAGACCATCCAAACCTTGACCAGCTCTCCTCTTGCTTCAACGCCGTCACAGACTGGCTACACAACCAAATGCTCAGAATAAACCTAAAAAAGACAGACGTCTTATTCATTGGAAGAGACCAGTCATTCACTCCCCCCTCATTAATCAAGGTGAACAACGCTGAACTCATCTCCAAGACAACGATCAAATACTTAGGTGTAACACTTGATCAGCACCTGGACATGCATGCTCATATAGACAATACCATCAGGACAATCTACCATAAATTACGGACACTACGCCTCATAAAGAACACTCTTGAACCAAATGACTTCAGAACAGTCTTCCAGGCCATAATCATGCCCCACTTCGATTACGCCAATTCCATCCTACTTGGCCTCCCAAAGAGCTCGATAAACCCCTTGCAGCTTGCGATGAACACCGCAGCTAGAACCCTCTATGGAGCGTCTCGCAGAGACCATATCACCCCTATTCCTATGAGCCTTCACTGGCTCCCCGTCCAATACAGGATCACATTCAAGATCCTAACCATGACCTTCAAAGCACTCAATTGTATCACCGCAACTACCCTGTCAGATCTGATTCAACCTACACCAGACAACAGAGTAAGAAGAGCCACATCCTGCAATACCATCCTCCTTCCAAAAGCCATCACAAAATGCAACAAATCCACTAGAAAGCGTGCCTTTGCCTTGTTTGCCCCCTCATGCTGGAACTCCCTCCCAACAGAAATCCGGACCATAAACAACCTCCCCCAGTTCAGAAAAGCCCTCAAACAGCACCTATTTATACAACACTTTTATAACTCCGACAGCATCACCTAGACTGTATCACTTGACCCTACAGTCTCTCAATCCAATGCCGCTAACCAATCTCCTATGATAACTCTCCACCTCATCCAACCATCCCCTTTAGGGCCTGTATCATAAACTCAGCTATGATGCAATCCCCTTTTGTATACAATGTATAAAGTTCACCTGTTATCCATGTTTAAATTCCCCTTTTGTATATTATGTATAAAGTTCACCTGTTATCCATGTTTAATTCCCTGTTTTATGTAAGTTTAATGTATGGCTGTTCCACATTGTACAAACGTGTTCCTTGTAAATCGCGCTGATGCAGAATAGTGCGGTATAGAAAAACGTTAAATAAATAAATATTGTCCATTCTTGTCTTTTCTCTTTGTCGGATTCAGTCTCTTAGCAGCTTTTGCAATCTTGGTTATCTCCATATCCTCATGCATACCCTTGTACTGTGCCAACTTGATCGCTATAATTCCCTTTTCACTGGTATCAAGCTATCCTCTCTCACAAGATTTCAATTAATCCAGAATACTGCTGTTAGGATTCTCTATAATGTGACCATGTTTTCACCATTTTTGATGGCTCTACATTGGCGTCCTTTTTTCTATAAAGTCTGATTTTAAATTTCTTGCTTTAACACATTAGGGTCTCCATAAGAATATGCGCAAAACTAACCCATTTGGAGACATTGTCCCTGAAGCCCCTCTTTATCTTGTTAAGCTCCTGGCTCCATATTATTCAACCAAGTCTCTCCATTCTCCACTCAACAACCTACTTGTTCTCCCATCTTCCACTTCTATTTGTTTTAAGGTTATGCTTGACCTGCATGTACATATCTAGCTCCAACTTTCTGGAATTCTCTTCAGCGTTCTCTTAGGATCAAACTTTCTGTAGTTAAATTTAAGATTGGCTTAAAGACAGTCTTCTTTTTACAGGTCTTTTCACATCTGCTCTAATTCCATTAGAGGGCTGGGACATGGTTTCAGACTGAAACCTTCCCCTTCTCTTGCTTGCTAGATTTCTGTTTGTTGCTGTACTCCTCTCCCTCCCCTCACCCCAACTTCATTACTTTTCTCGCTGTGTGTTTTGGCTCAACC
The DNA here is from genome assembly GCA_033557465.1 of Ichthyophis bannanicus. Classification (NCBI taxonomy): domain Eukaryota; kingdom Metazoa; phylum Chordata; class Amphibia; order Gymnophiona; family Ichthyophiidae; genus Ichthyophis; species Ichthyophis bannanicus. The sequence continues at coordinate 640,828,595 of CM066035.1, forward strand.
TTTTATTGTACAACAAACTAAACTAATGAAACTGTGTGTGGACTGTTACGTGTCTATATCATGTACTTACTTGGCACAGCCTTGCTATAGCAGTTGTCGTTAAAGAAACAGCATCCTCTTAATACGCACCGCAATCTGGATGTGTTTGTTAGACATATGTCATGAAGAGGAAGCTCACAAACTGCCAAGAGAGAACATGAGAACAATTTTCTAAAAGGCAGCAAATAAGCTTGGAAAAAGCGAGACTGAATTTATATCCTTATGAAAACAGAACGCCATGTCTACGCAGGCTGGCATAGGAAACTAGAACTGCATTAGTCTTGTGAAATTACTTGATTGAGGGGCAATTCTATTCAGCAAATATGAATTTCTGTTTTTGACTCTTTACGATATGTCATATATACGCACATATATTTCTCTGTGTAATTACAGTTAGGAAGATTTTGCATAGGTACCGAGGATACTCTCTTTACAGATCCAAGGAAATGGATCTCTTGTGAGGCTGAATTTTCACTTAGCTGTGAGGCAGACTAAAAACCCAAGAAGAATTAAACAAGCATTGAAATGTATACAGTTAGAGAATAAGGACTGCGACAAGATCAATGGCAATGTGTGATTCTTGCTATATTTTTTATGAATTTTGTCATTTATCACCAGAACAGCATCCCAATTACTTTTTTTAAGTGCTCTTTTTCATGCTCTCTTCTGCCCCAATCCCCCCTGGACAATCATCTCCACAAACAAATTTGTTCATCTATTCATATTTAAATTTCCCAAAGAAAGTCCTCAAGAATTTGCAGATGAATGCCACTCAGTCATTTCTGATCTAAATATGATGTGAGATATAGTTTCCACTTTAGATCATTTTTAAGATAATTAAAATACGAAATGTTTGAAAGATCAGTGAATGGACAGTAGTCAGATTTGAAGCCTTGATGACTGGCGCATCAATCTCATGAGGATTTTGTGTTTGTTACCAAGTGTCCAATATATGTGCAATGTTTTTAAGGTTATTAACTAATTAGATTTGTTATTTGCAGTCTCCTTTAACCAGGATAATCTAGGCTCAGGACAACTTCAAATAAAATAATAAAAATAAAAAACAATGACAGAATATTATGTGCATGACAATGTACCACTAGAGGGAGCTATGCAACAACTTATGCATCATTCATTTATCTATGTGCACATATACGTAAACAAAACAACAGAAGCTAAATGACATTATGAGGGTAATTTTATAAGGAGACGTCAACAATGTGCATACTACTCATCAGAAAATGATGCAATCAACTCTGGATGATGTGTGCATGCTGGTATTATGCAATGTGAACATAAGTACATAAGAACATAAGATATGCCATACTGGGTCAGACCAAGGTCCATCAAGCCCAGTATCCTGTTTCCAACAGTGGCTTATCTAGGTCATATGTACCTAGCAGTTTCCCCAAAAGACACAGGTTCCACAATGCTTGTACTGGGTCAAGTATTGATATCCTGGGTCCCTTCTTAATAATGGTTTATGGACCTTTCCTCCAGGAACTTGTCCAAACCTTTTTAAAACCCAGCTACACTAACAGCCTTTACTACATCCTCCGGTAACAAATTCCAGAGCTTGATTACACCTTGAGTGAAAAAATATTTTTCTTTTATTAGTCTTAAATAGTTTACCCTGTAGCTTCATTGCATGTCCCCTAGTCTTTCTATATTCTGATAACGTAAACAATCGATCTACGTTTACCCGTTCCACTCTGTTCATTAATTTATAAACTTCTATCATATCTCCCCTCAGCCATCTCTTTTCCAGGTTAAAGAGCCCTAACCTTTTTAGCCTTTCTTCATAGGAGTATCATTCCATCCACTTTACCATTTTGGTGGCTCTTCTCTGAACCTTTTCTAAAATCGCTATATCCTTTTTAAGAAATGGTGACCAGAATTGCACACAATATTCAAGGTGCGGTCTGTGATAAGGAAGCTTATCAGAGCCCAGAGAATAGTGACAAAGGAAAGGAATTTACCCTAATCAAGGGACCTGTTTTGTCAGGTCAGAGGAATAAAACTGCATGTTTTCCTAAAAGACAGGTTATTCCAGGCTGTAATGGCCTGCAGAAAGCCCCTAGTGGAGAGGAGGAGAAGGAGTATAAGCCCAGATTGAGAAACCCTTACGTCACTCCTAATTACTCAGCTGCCAGGAGGGAGTTTGACCACCAACACCTGAGGCGTGAAAGGGAGGGGTTGGAAATTGGGAACTTTAAAACTAGAACAGAATATTCAGAAGAGGAGAAGAGGGAGAAGGAGAGTGGAGCTCAGAGAGATTTGTGTTCTTGGAGAGATTCCTGTGAGAAGCCAGCTTCAAGGGATTGGAGAAATCCAGGGGTTTGGAGAACTTCAGCTAGGAACCCTAAAGCAGCCAGTAAGAGGACAGAAGCAGCTGAAGGGAGAAGGAACACGAATACCTTTTGGAAGAGGTATGGAGCAGATGCCCTGAGGTCCAGAAACCCCACAATTTGCAAAGCTAGGAACAGTTTGGTTGAAAAAAGATTTGCAAATTGTGGGGTAACGGTTTTAGAGCGATAAATTTGTTGATAGGTACAGTAGTATACGCTCTGTAAATACACCCAAATATCACACCTGAGGTCCAGAAATACAGACTGGAGGACAGGTCATAAAAGCTCAAATGCATACTGGCCAGAGTATCTAAGAGGACAGCCTAATGCCAGCTTTAACTCAGGTATGAACTTTGGACGTTTGTCTAACCTAGAGCAATGTAAAGTGCTTAGAAACAGTTCCTGTCCTAATGGAGGTCAGTCAGTAAAACTCTTCGAGCCAGACCCTGATATAGAACCCATGCAGATAGAAGAACAAGATATAATTCCAGAGGAAGACGATTCTTTCATGGACTGTTCTGTATGCAAAGTTGCTAGCACAAAGAAATCCTGAAAGTGGATCAAACATAAAAGGAAATGTTCTAGTAACTGGCACACCAGAAATTTTGTGTGGAAAGAGAGAAGGTTTTGGGAGAAATGAAATACTTATTTTATTTTTATTTATTTATTTATTTACTGCACATTTATATACCGCTACTTCCAGCGATCAGCAGCGGTTTGATTCATGTTCGGGGATTGTCAATCAAGACTGGGGGGGTGGTATGTACAAAGAACTGGGGTCACAGCACACATGGTTAGCGTCTTAGGGGGTGACTTATACATTGTGCAGAGAAGGTGAAAAGCTGTTGATTGAAGCTTGTTACCCAGCTGATTGCAAGGCAGAGCAGAGCTTAGGCTGTGCACATGTTGGTTATAAAAAGTTCTTTCAATGTGGAAAAGAAAATCTGTTATGTGAAGAAGCTTTTACTTTTGATTTGCTATACATCAGCATTGCTAAGCTGGTTTGTCAGCAGTGGCTGAGAGAAAGACTTTCCGTTGTTTAATGGACTTTACAAGTTACTTGCATAAGCTTTCAGTTGTATTGTTATTTTGAATATAAATCCTGGAGAAGACATCCTAAGGTGTTACCAAGTGAATCTGTGTGCATTTGGATTTACCTCATAAATAAATTCTGTCATTGCCTTAACACTCGAGCCAAATACCATAGTCTTCATTTACCTCAAAGGCAAGCACCACATGACTGGACTACCATTACCATAATCCTTTGCAAGATAGTCAGTCTGGAACATTGCCAAAGTGGTGAATCCTATATAACAAGCACGCCCTCCATACATATGTAAGGGGCTATGGGCATGACAGGTCTCACCATGGAACAATATAGAGGCATTATAATATCTTTTGTTTTATTTTCCATTCCTTTCCTTATGATACCTAGCATTCTATTTTCTCTCTTGGCCGCCACTGCACACTGGGCCGAGGGTTTTAACATAGTATCCACAATGACACCTAAATCGTTTTCCTGGGTGGTGGTTCCTAATGTGTAACCTTGCATCGTGTAACCATAGTTTGGGTTGTTCTTCCCTAGGTGCATAACTTTGCACTTGTCCATATTAAATTTCATCTGCCATTTTGATGCCCAGTCTTCCAATTTATCAAGATCCTCTTGCAATTTTCCACAATCCTCTTGGGTTTTTTTAAATAGTTTTTTGTCATCTGCAAATTTGATAACCTCACTCGTTATTCCACTTTCCAGGTCATTTATGAATATGTCAAAAAGCAGCGGACCCAGCACAGATCCCCGGGGTACACCACTATTCACCTTTCTCCATTGGGAAAATTGGCCATTTCGCCCTACCCTCTGCTTTCTATCTTTTAACCAGTTCCTGATCCACAGTAGTATACTGCCTCCTATCCCATGACTCTTTAGTTTTGCCAAAAGTCTCTGATGAGGGACCTTGTCAAAGGCTTTCTGAAAGTCCAGATACACTATATCAACCGACTCACCTTTGTCCACCTGTTTATTCACACCTTCAAAAAAACATAACAGATTAGTAAGACAAGATCTTCCTTGTCTAAAGTCATGTTGGCGGTCTCCCATTAGGCCATGACTATCTACAAGCTGAGTAATTTTTTTTTTTTTTAATTCGTTTTTATTGAAACAAGGTATCATATGTACAGTGTCATGAAGTGACGCCAGCAGTGCCCATGGAGGTAAACGAAAGTGAGCAAAATAGTAGGAAAAATGACAGCTCAGCTTCACAAGTGGGAAAGGGTTGCCAAGAGCAACCGTGGAAAACACATTCACATGGTGTTAGGGAACGCCCAAGCAGAGACGGAGCTCAGAGCTCATTAGAGAATAGGGAGCAGCTGCAGGGGGGCGGAGCCCAGGCTAACACTAAGCACAATATAGTGAGAACTCACTCACCAACAGAGAGGACAGGTGGGAGGTCCGGTGAGAGAACCCTGAACACAGGTGGGAGAATTGAGGAGAGAACACGAGAAGGAACACGTGAGAGTGTTGGGAGGACAGTGCCAAGGAAAAGACAGGAGTCAGAGGTTGGTGATTTGCAAAGAGGCTGTGGGGAACAGCAAGGCATTTCTTACCAGTATCCTGTGGAGTATTGCAATGAGGCAATAAGGAGGGGCAGTCCTACGGCTAAACGTACACGCTATAAGCAGTTTAACTCCAAACAAACAGAAGAGAAGAGTTCCTACCCTGAGGCACATTTCCTGGAGGTAGAAAAACGCCGTGGGAGAAAGAGAGCAGACCAGGGCTATCCACGTTATAGAAAGCAGGAAACTCTAGGAGTTGAAGAGAGACGTATTCTCCCTAAGAGATGGGATTTAGAACACCCAGACTTCCTATGCACATATGAGGAGCTATGCAGAGCTCAGGAAGAAAAGTACAAACACTGTGGTAATTTCCCACAAGCCACGAGGGTAGTGGAGGAAGGGAACCTCTTCACTCCTCAGCAGGGACAGTGTGACTCAAAGGGCATTTTTGAGCCAGAAGCACTGTCCGATGAAGGAGAAATGCAACTGGAATTCCCTGAAGAGATTTCACAAGAGATAGACATGGATTGTACTTACACTGTGTCAGATTATGTTCATTCTTTGTGCTGAAGCAGCCAGAAGGGCTAATTGAAGAAACAGCTGAAAAAGTTTCACGTGAGTGAAAAGAACTCTTTCTGTTACTTTTGCTGTTGGTTTATGCTGAAGGAAGCTTATATTTTTGTTCTAGTATTTTTCCCTTTGATTGATGCCAGACGTATGTTTTGTTATACCTTTGTTCCATAGTTTTTGAATCCACCCCGGACGGGGAATAAAACCTAAGTTAACCTTACACTCTGCCTCAACTACAATTATTGGTCTAAGGTATAACTACGGGAACCAGAAGGCTTAGCTACTGCCTTCCCGGGGACGTATTGGCCAGTAAAGCATTGCCCCATCAGCCTGTCTAAGCACCTCTTATGCCTCTGGGCCAGCTAGTGGGTCACATGAAAGTGGCGTCGTCTTAAGGATTTTTTTTACTGTGGAAAAAAAGGACACTTTTAAAGGAGAAGAATACTGCTGGACAACCAGACCTGTAAAGAAGCAAGCACCCAGGACAGGCCAGACGCGGACCAAGCACCTCTCTTGCCAAAGCCTGAGTCTACGCAGAACCTAAGGTAAAGGGTACCTGGGGCACGTGCGTAGAAGGACAGCAGGGCAAGAAAGGGGGCGCTCCTGTGGTGTGGGAAAGGGGGAAGAGCTTTTAAAAAAAAGTACCGCACTTGGTGGTGTTTCTTTTCTTTCCTTTTACAGGGTCATGACTGGAAGATGGAGGTCCAGGACGTTATGAGTTGGATGCAACACCAATGGGACAAACAGTTGGAGATGGCACGGCATATGCAGGAACAAACTGCCAAGATGATTATGGAGCAGCAGAGGCCACTCCTGGAAACCATGAAGGCGTTTGTTGAGAGGTCACCAGGTTCTGGGACTGAAAATCCCTACATTACTGGGGTAGGACTGACTGCGAGTCAGGCGTTTTCTTTGGGACAATTAGGTCCAAGAGACGATATAGATGATTTTATAGATGCCTTCAAAAGGATAGGGGGGGCATTAAAATGGCCACCTGAGCAGTGGGCCACACGCTTTGCTGTTGCTCTTACAGGGGAAGCTCTCTCTGCGTATAAGGCCATGCCTGCCATCCTTGCTACCAGTTATGAGGAAATAAAAAAGGCAGTCAAGGACCGGTTAGGTTTGTCTGTTATGCATTATCGCAGATTATTTAGAGAGTCCAGGATGAGGGATCAGGAAACCCCGAAAGCCCTACAGCAAAGGCTTAAGAGTTTAGCCTATAAATGGTTAACTCCTGACCAGAGGACAATGGAATCACTGCTGGATGTAATTATTTTAGAGCAGTTTCTCCAGGCTGTCCCGAGTGAAGTAAAAAAATACCTCACCTTGCAGAACTGCCAGAATACAGAGGAGGCAGCTAACTTAGCTGAGCGCTACTTTGAAGCACAGATAGTGGGCGCCTCAGAAATAGGGCCCAGAAAGGCAGCAGGAATGGCAGTGCATAAAAATGAGAGTTATGTTAAAAACAAAAAGTTTAATATGTCTAAATATGCTAATAATGATGACATGTTTTCTGTGTGTAAAGGAAGATGCTATGTATGCGGGCGAGCAGGCCACTACCAGAAGGACTGCACGGAGAGAATGATCCTTATGGCTGGGCGAGAGAAACCAGCGCAGGACGGGTTCCTAATTCCCATCCAGGTAGAAGGGATAGAGGAACTGGCGCTGCTTGACTCGGGGGCTGACCAGAGCATGATTTCACGGAGGCTCTGGAAGGCCATTGAGGGACGCTCCCAGTCAGCCCCGAGTCAAGCAGAGGGCCAGGTACGGATCCGTTGCATACATGGGACATCATCACCTTATCCTTTATACAACGTATCTGTCAGTGGGTTGGGAGTCACACAACCTCTCCGGGTAGCCATAGTCCCACGATTGCCACACCAGGTAGTATTAGGACGGGATTGGGGACCCTTTTGCCAGGAGTTAGGGGAAGGACTTCATAAAATACGTTATGAAAGTACACCACCCCAACCAGAGACAACGGAAGTGAGGGTAGAGGCCTTAACGGCAGGAATCCCCAGTCCGCTGTTTGCAAAAGTAAAAAAGGCAGGCTCCCCATCCACTACTCGGGTTACTAGTGCACCACCAGTGAAGCAGAAATTCGCTTTAAAATTCTGTAAAGCCACAGCTAGAGCTAAGAGCCCACAAAGAGCTTCCGCTGGAGCGGCCGGTTACGATCTCTTCAGCGCGGAGGAGGCAGTTGTCCCAAGAGGTGGGAAAGCTTTAGTAAATACTGGGGTACAGGTCCAGATTCCCGAGGGATGTTATGGCCGAATAGCCCCTAGGTCAGGCTTGGCAGTGAAGCACTTCATAGACATCGGGGCAGGAGTGATAGACCCCGACTATAGAGGCTTGGTTAAAGTCCTTCTTTTCAACTTTGGGAAAGCGGATTTTAAAATACAAGAGGGGGATCGTATCGCAACAGGAACAACCATTGCATACAGAAATAAACAGTCACCCGAGCAGGGCTGTATCTTGTCCTCCGCCCGGGCGAAACAACCGGAAGGTGTTACAAGGCAACCGACATAACAGTTTCAACTTATTCCCTAACCCCCCCCCTACCCTCCCCCCCTAGCCCGCACCCCCCCCCCTCGCAGCCCATTCCCCTGCCCCCCTTTCCGGAATCATCCCACCCTGTCCACCACCATCCTTATCACAGAGATCCATCCCTTCTGGCCTCTATCTAATAGTATGCCTGCAATACTTCATTGCGAGTAACAGGCCGCAAGGTATGGATGTAAGGCTCCCATGTTAGCAAAAAGGAGGTCCAGCGCCTAGCCCCATCTCTAGCCCCCCGCTTCTCTAATAACATCAGCTGGTGAAAGCTGTTGCGCCACTCCCAGAAGGAGGGAGGAAGGGACTCCCGCCATCTACGGAGCAGCGGGCCCTTGCCCACGAGACATGCTTTCCTAACTAAGAGGCGCTCCCATCTGCCCTTCGGGTGGAGTGGTCCAAGTTGATCTAGCACCACAAAAGACCCCGTCCAACCAATCCGCTGGCGCAAGACGCCACTCAAATAGTTTCGGATGAGCATCCAATACCGGCGTATTTTCGGGCAGCCCCACCACATGTGACCCAGATCTGCCAGTGGAGCGCTACATTTCGGGCAGCTCCCGTCTGTCGTGAGATGACTGCGGAAGGCTCGTCTCGGGGAAAAATGGGCTCGAACGATACATTTGAACTGTATCTCTCTCCATCGGGCCCCTTCAACCAGCTCCCCGATCCTGCACAGGGCCCCATGAACCGCACCCGGCAACACTTCCAACCCTAGCTCTCTGGCCCACGATCGTTCCTCCCCCGAATAATCAAGTGCGGGTACCCATTTGTCAATGCGCCGCTTCAACCCAGCAATGGACGGTGGAGATTCCGCTCCCAGGGCAAAAAGCTTTAATATCCGCGCAGCCCGCTCCGCCATAAGCCCACCCCTCGATAGCGAGGCGACATAGTGGGAGATCTGTACATACGCAAAGTAGTGTCGAGAGTTCAACTCATATTCCCCACATAAAATCACAAAGGATTTACAGTTCCCTTCTTGGTCCACTACATGCCCTAAGTTCCGAATCCCCCTCTGTTCCCAGAGTCGAAACATGGACGTATCCGTTCCCGGGGTGAATTGAACATTCCCTTGCAGGGGCAGCCAGCTTGAAACTTCCGGGGACTCCCCCCACCATCTATTTAATTGTTGCCATGAGCACCGAGCCGGCCGTATTACCACGCTCCGGGTCACCCAACTGGGTAGACTCGAAGCTGCCAAATGCAATGCCGCCAACGTCTGCGGGGCCACCAAGGCCTCCTCCAACGCCCGAGGGGTGAAGATCTCCGTCTCTCCCAGCCAGTCACCAATATGCCGCGCCTGACAGGCCAAGGCATAAAGCCGTAGGTCAGGAAGCCCAACCCCCCCATCCCTCCATCTCCTCTGTAAGCGATGCATTGGAATACGAGCCCGCGCCCCTCTCCACAAAAACTTCCGAAATTCACATTCCAACTCCTGCAGATCCCGCTTCCTCAGCCACACGGGGAACGTCTGAAGCCAATATAAGATACGCGGAAAGATTACCATACCCAGAGCCGCTGCCCTACCCAACATAGACAGGGGGAGGGGGGCCCACGCTTGCAATTGTAGGCGAGTTTTAGACAAAATCCGGTCCACATTTTTCCGGTATAAATGCTTGGGATCTTTGGTCAGGGATATACCCAGGTATGTGAAAGAGTCCTCTGCCCACTGAAGGGGGAAGGTATCTCCCCAGACCCCTAGAAGTGTTCCCCCTACATCCAACACCTCTGATTTGCCCATATTAATGTGCAGCCCCGCGAAGCTCCCAAAGCAGGAAAACTCCTCCAACAGCCTCGGTAGGGAGATCCGCGGGGCCAACAAATGCACCAGCAAGTCATCAGCAAAGGCCGCTATCTTAAACCCGGATTGCCCCATGCGCACCCCCTTGATGTCCTGTGACGCCTCAATCTTCCGTATCAAGGGGTCTAAGAATAACACGAAAAGCAAAGGAGATAGTGGACACCCCTATCGAGTACCTCTTTCCAAATGGATATCAGCTGATAACGTCCCGTTACAAAGCACACTCGCCGTTGGCTTAGAATAGAGAAGGTCCACCATACGACAAAAAGACACCCCGAGTCCATATTTCGGTAAGAGGAACTTCAGGTACGGCCAGCCCACCCGATCAAATGCTTTCTCAGCATCGAAACTGACCAGGAGGGATTGCAATCCAGCGCGATGGACCCATTCCAGGGACGCCAAAATCTTACGCAAATTCCGCACCGCGTACCGACCTTTCACAAATCCGACCTGAGACTCGTGCACTAAGGCCCCAAGAACCGTGGCGAGCCGCAGTGCGAGAACTTTAGCTAATATCTTCAGGTCGAAATTGAGTAAAGAAATAGGTCTGTAGGACCCTGCCTGTGTTGGGTCTTTACCGGGCTTAGGGAATAAGATAAGGTGCGCATGATTTCCACCCCAAGTAAACGTCCCTTGTGCAATCCGGTGACGATAAACCGTCACTAACGTTGGCGGGAGCAGATCCCCCAGCAATTTATAGAACTCGGCCCCCAATCCATCAGGCCCCGGGGCGCGACTGCAGCTCGCCTGTTGAACCACCAGGGATACTTCCTCCGACGTAATCGGCGCGTCCAACCGCGCCTGCTGTTCAGCCTCTAGGTGGGGCAGCTGCACATCCCTCAGATACGCTTCCATATCGGTAGCAGAGTCAGCCCCTTTCGAGTACAGCTTCTGATAGAACTGACGAAAGATCTGGGCTATTTCTCGGTTCTCCTTCTGTAGCTTACCCTGTTCATCCCACAAAGCCGCCACCGTTCGGGTCCCCCCACCGCCCCGAAGACATCTGGCCAACAGCCTCCCGGATTTGTCCCCGAAGCAGTAGAGTTGATATTTATAGTACATAAAGGACTTCTTGGCCCTCTGGTGAAGTAGCTCGTTAAGAGCAGTTTGAGACTCCCACAGCATCTTCCTATTTGCGATCGATGGGTCGCCCGTCTGCCTACGTCTGGCTCTGCACACTTGCTTTTCCAGGCGGACAATCTGCTTTGCAATCAGCTTTCTTTTACGAGCCACATATCCAATAATGTCTCCCCTCAAGACCACCTTAGCCGTCTCCCAAAACAGTTCTGGGTCTTCACGGTGCTGTTCATTATAAGCAGGAAAATCCTGCCATTTCCGTTTAATAAACGAGGAAAAATCAGCATCCCGATATAAATCCACAGGGAAGCGCCAGATTTTGGCCTGCGGGACAGCATCGCGCCACTCTACCTCCACCCAAATCAAGGTATGATCAGAGACTTCCAACGGGCCAATCTGTGCATCAAGTACATAAGCAAAAAGTCGCTCCGAAACTAACACATAATCAATTCTGGCGCTGGTACCATGCGCTCTGTACTGATGTGTAAAGTCACGTTCACCAGGATGCAAAAGTTGCCACGGGTCCACCATCTGCAATCTCCGCCGCAAATGCTGCAAGGCCCTAGTACCCTGTCTACGCGCCCCACTATCACCGTCCCTAGAGGTGTCCAACGTAGGATCTAGCACACCATTAAAATCCCCGGCCAAAATCAACGGGGCATCTGGCAACTGTTCAACCCGGGATCCCAATCGCGGATACAGGTCCCGATCGGGCACATTTGGGCAGTATAGATTGCCCAACACCACCGGTTTCCCGTCAAGCACTCCATACAATAACACATATCGCCCATCCGGATCTACGTAAAGCTCCTCTTTGGTGAACCGGAGTCTTCTATGGATCAAAATGACCACTCCACCCTTCCTACCCTTCGCTGGAGCCCCCCATACTTGACCCACCCACTCTCTTTGAAGTTTAACATGTTCCTCCAAGCACTGGTGGGTCTCTTGTAACATAGCAATATCACATTTGTGTCTAGCCAAGGTCTGCAGCACTTTATATCGCTTCATAGGATTGCCTATACCACATACATTCCAAGATAGGATCTTCACGTCTGCAAGCAATAAAGGTTGTTATGCATCACGTAACATACATAATACATGGAAGAGACCCCCCCCAGCCTGAGGCCCTCCCCTCCTCTCTGCAAGATGATTCCCCCTTTCTGTCCTATAGTATCCCCAGGGGCTACGAACCCTCCCTCCCTCCCTACTGTCAATACCTTCCCTTCCCCCTCCCTCCCCCCTTCTCCTCCCCCCTCCCAATCCCCTCTCCCCCCCCCCCCCCCGCCTATGCTCAATCTCCGAACTCCTCCCCACTCCCATGGTAATCACTTGAGATGTGATCGGGACCCCCTCCCTCTCTAAACCCATTTATCCATCCCACCGTCCCTCCATCCCCGGGCATCCAACCTTCCCATGTTATTCCCTCCCCTATCCCTACCCAGCTCCCTTGTACAAATCCCATTCAGCGATATCCACCGCCCGGGTGCCCAACAATGAAATGCACCCCCGTCCCTAGAAGGCGTGCCTACCGGCTCCCTCTCTCCCCCGTGCGCCCTCACTCCCCACTCCCCTCTTATCACCTCCCCCCTCAACATACATTCCTCCGCACATATCTCTGCAGGATATCGTATCTTACATATTTCAACAAACATTTTTATGTTCTCTGTCCAGCACAATCAACATAGATAGGCCCAGCAGGTTGAGCCATAACCATAGCTTAGTGCCACGGTACACCCCGCAGCTATATGTGTCTCGGTGCAAGTTCTGCAACCCCCAAGTACGGCTCCTCGGGGCCCAAGGTATCTCTTCAATGAGCAGGTTAAGGCTGTGCTCCCACCACGGGGCGCGGGATCGCGGGTTCCAGTATTTCCGCCATCTAAAACACCCCCGAGGGGGAATAGCAGCCACGAAAACAGGCAGCCTGGGGGCAACGAAACAGACTCACCCTGCAGCGTCGGCAACAAAAATGCCCATTCAGCAAAGTCCAGCAACTTGAAATATGTAATTGGAAGGCAGTAGTCCTCCTCGCAGGCACATTGTTAGAGACTCCCGCTTCCCATAAAGTCTTTGCAGTCCACTCGTGGAAGCCACCATTGTAGTGAACCCGGCAACACTACCCAGCAGGAAGCACCAGTTTTCTTCACAAGGCCGGTCAGCCCTCTGAGAAACAAACCACCGGACCACCATCATGATTCAGGGTCCCTTGGGCTCGTCGTCATTTGCTCCAACAGCTGCTCTACTTAGGGACTTGCGGCCACTGCAGACTCAAACACACGGTGGGCTCCCTGGTGTAGCACGTGTAATTTAGCTGGGTACTGGACATGGAAGCGCACATTCGCCTCAATCAAGCGCTGACACAGCGGAGCATATGCCTTGCGGTGCTGACTCAGCGCGGCGGAATAATCCGGCGTGATTCTGATCTTCATATGCCCGCATTCTACAATCCCCTTCTGCCGCGCTGCTTTTAACACTGCTTCTTTTTGTGTGTAATAAAGGAATCTTGCTAAGACCACTCTGGGTCGGGAGTTTTGTGTTTGTTGCTTCGGCCCTACTCGATGGGCTCTATCAACGACAATTGGAGCGCTCTCACCTTCACTGTCCCTCAGGGAGGCAGAGAGATTTTCCACATACTCTCTCAGGTCTTTGTCCAAGATTGACTCGGCAATGCCCAGCAAACACAAATTGTTGCGTCGGGATCTGTTCTCCAGATTATCAAGCTTCATTTCATGGGCTTTAGACTCCCTCTGCACTACACTCAGCTCACGCTTTAATTTCTCCACTTCCTCCTCAGTCTGCGCTATGCGGCCTTCAGCCTCGTGCACACGAGTGCCCAGTGTGGCCAACGAGCTCTGTATGGCATCCATTTTCATATGCAGAGTGTCAAATTGCACGGAGAGTGCCGCTGTAACCGCAGCCGATATTTCCTCAATCATAGTAGGTGAGGCCGCCGTACTCGCTTTTGGAGGGGATTCTGCCATTTTCGGCGGCCCTGTGGCCCGATCCTTCTCTCGCCTCCCCACCTTCGCAGATGTCGCCATTCCAAGTTCCATTCGCAGAATATGATTAAGAACGCTGTCACCGACCCTTCGGAGCTCCGCTCAGGCAAGAATTCCTGCAATATACAGCGCTATTTTCACGGTTAGAGGAGGGGGGCCCGGAGCTTAGGTGACTCACGTCTTCCCCAGCTCACCACATCACGTGATCTCCAGCTGAGTAATTTTATTTTTTATGATGGTTTCTACCATTTTTTCCGGTACTGGTGTCAGGCTCACCGGTCTGTAGTTTCCCGGATCACCCCTGGAACCCTTTTTAAAAATTGGTGTTAAATTGGCGATCCTCCAATCTTCAGGTATTAGAGATGATTTTAATGATAGTTCACAGATTACTGATAGCAGGTCTGCAATCTCATATTTCAGTTCTTTCAACACCCTTGGATGTATACCATCCAGCCCAGGTGATTTGCTACTCTTCAGTTTATCTAATAGTTGTAAGACATCTTCCCGATGTATCGATATTTCCTTCAATTCTTCCGCACCTTTAAATACCACTTCAGTCATGGGTAACATCCCTACATCTTCCTCAGTAAAGACCGAAGCAAAGAATTCATTCAGTCTCTCCGCTATCGCCTTGTCGCCTCTTAGTGCCCCTTTAACCCCTCTATCATCTAATGGAACAACTAACTCTCTCAGGTTTTTTGCTACGAATGTACTTGAAAAAGTCTTTATTTCAGGTTTTTGCTTCTGCAGCAAGCTTCTTCTCAAATTCTCCCTTTGCCTGCCTTATCAATGCTTTGCATTTGACTTGCCAGTGCTTGTGCTGTTTCCAGGTTTCATCATTTGGCTCTTTTTTCCATTTCCTGAAAGATGCTTTTTTGGCAACAGCCGCCTCTCTGACCTCACCTTTAAACCATGCTGGCAGTTTTTTGGACTTCCTTCCACTTTTCTTAAAGCGTGGAATAAGCTGGTCTGGGCTTCCAAGATAGCATTTTTCAACAACACCCAAGCTTGATGTAAGTCTTTAAACTTTGCAACTGATCCTTTTAGTTTTTTCTTAACTGTTTTCCACATTTTATCATAGTCTCCCTTTCAAAAGTTAAAAGGTAGTACTGTGGATTTCCTTACTATCCCTCCTCCACTAATTAAATTAAAGGCGATCATGTTATGATCACTATTGCCAAGTGGCCCCAACATCCTTATCTCTTGCACTAGATCTGGTGTTCCACTAAGGACTAGGTCTAATATCGCTTTCCCTTTGGTCGGTTCATGAACCAGCTGCTCCAAGAAGCAGTCATTTATTTCATCTAGGAACTTTATCTCCCTAGCATGTCCTGCCGTGACACTGACCCAGTCGATACCGGGGTAATTGAAATCACCCATTATTAATACTGCGCTGTAACATTTGTTAGCTTCCTTGGTTTCTTTGAGCATTTCATCATCCATTTGTTCATTCTGGCCAGGTGGTCGATAGTACACCTCCACTGCCATCGCCTTCCCCTTTTTACATGGAATTTCAATCCATAGAGATTCTACAGCAAGTTTTGTTTCCTGCAAAACTTTAATCCTTTCTGACTCAATGCCCTCTCTAATATAGAGCACAACTCCTCCACCAATTTGATCAGCTATATCATTACAATATAGTTTGTACCCAGGTATCACAGTGTCCCACTGGTTGTCCTCCTTCCACCATGTCTCTGATATTACAATCATATCTAACCTTTCATTTAGTGCTATATATTCTAAGTCTCCCATCTTATTTTTTAGACTTCTAGCATTTGCATACAAGCATTTTAGAGACTGCATTTTATTCATATTAATTTGGCTATTGGTAGACATGGGTAATTTGGGATCTTTAAGCTCTGTCTGCTCCATACTCGAGGGCATTTGGGCTACTTTACTCTTTTTTGGAACCTCTCTGCTTTTGGTAGTATCCTTCAAGGATACATTCTTCCGAACCATGTGCTCTTGGACAACTGTCGGCTTTCCCCTATTATCTAGTTTAAAAGCTGCTCTATCTCCTTTTTAAAGGTTAATGCCAGCAGCCTGGTTCCATCCCGGTTAAGGTGAAGCCCATCCCTTCGGAAGAGCCCCTTCTTTCCCCAGAATGTTCCCCAGTTCCTAACAAATCCAAAACTCTCATCTCTGCACCATTGTCTCATCCACGCATTTCTTCTCCGGAGCTCTGCCTGCCTTTTGGGTCCTGCGCGTGGAACGGGAAGCATTTCGGAGAATGCTAGCACGGAAGTTCTGGATTTCAACTTCCTACCTAAAAGCCTAAATTTAGCCTCCAGAACCTCCCTACCACATTTTCCTATGTCATTGGTACCGACATGTACCAAGACAGCAGACTCCTCCCCAGCACTATCTAAGACCTTATCTAGGTGGCGCGTGAGGTCCGCTACCTTCGCACCAGGCAGGCATGTTACCAGGCGATCCTCACGTCCACCAGCCACCCAGCTATCTACATGCCTAATGATCGAATCACCAACTATAACGGCTGTCCTAACCCTTCCCTCATGGGCACATGACCCTGGAGAAACTTCCTCGGTGCGAGAGGATTTTACATCACCTGGAGGACAGGTCCTAGTTACAGGATCACTTCCTGTCACACCAGGGTGATGCTCTCCTGTCACGTGACCTCTCTCCTCCATGGCAACAGGGATGCTGCCAGACTGGTGGTGGGACTTCAGGACTATATCCCTGTAGGTCTCGTCTATGTACTCTCTGTCTTTCTTATGTTTTCCAAATCTGCTACTCTAGCCTCTAGAGAACGGACTCGTTCCCTGAGAGCAAAGAGCTCCTTGCACCTAGTGCACAAGTAAGACCTCTCACCAACTGGGAGAAAATCATACATGTGACACTCAGTGCAAAAGACTGGAAAGCCCCCATCTCGCTGCTGGACTGCTGTCTGCATCTTAGTTTTAAGTTTGTGTTTAGATCTTTAAGTTTTTTACTTACTAAAGGTTGCTATGGATATTTATACTAATAAAACTGTACCGAATACGTTTAATATACCTTGTTCGCCTGAAGCTTAATTAATCTCAGGTCCTTAGTGTATGACTGATTTGGGTAACGAGCTTCACCTGAGAGCACCTCCTGTCTTTTAAGATGTGTAAGTACCTATAAAGCTATGATTATCCCAGGGGTGGGTGGGTGTTGGGGAGGGAGGGAGGGAGATAACACTTATTAAAAGAGGGCTGCTACACAGTACCCTGTCTTGTGCTGCTGAGGTAAGCTATATTCTGATTTGATTTAAATTATAGCTCTTTGCTGCTGCTAGGCTCAAACTTATTATGAAATTTAAACTACAAGCTCTCTGCTGGGTTCTAATTTTAACCAGAAAGCTCTCTTCTGTGTTTTAAATTTAAACTAAAAGTACTTTGCTGATGCTAGGCCCTGAGTGACTATTAAATTTAAACTACAAGCTCTCTGCTGGGTATGAAATGTAACCAGAAAGTTCTCTTCTGTGTTTTAAATTTAAACTTAAAATGCTGCTAATGTAATGCAATATTACATCATTCAAGGCTTATTTGGGATGTTGTTGATGTCCTATTGGATAAATTTACACGGTGAAACGTCAAAAATGAACTACATGCAATAACTACATGCAATATCGGTTTACTAAAAGCGCACGACAGAATTGCGTGTCCTCTCCACTGCCTGCACCCCTCCGGCCCAGCCACTGCTCTCCCGATCGGGGAGGAGCACGCCGGAGCAATGCGGCTCCTCCAGCCTGCTGCTCTACCCAATCGGGGCAGAGCAGCCACGGTTTAAGGAAGCGCCGGCAGGCGCACAGGCCTCTCCACTGCCTGCACCCCTCCGGCCCAGCCACTGCTCTCCCGATCGGGGAGGAGCACGCCGGAGCAACGCGGCTCCTCCAGCCTGCTGCTCTACCCAATCGGAGCAGAGCAGCCACCGTTTAAGGAAGCGCCGGCAGGCGCACAGGCCTCTCCACTGCCTGCACCCCTCCGGCCCAGCCACTGCTCTCCCGATCGGGGAGGAGCACGCCGGAGCAACGCGGCTCCTCCAGCCTGCTGCTCTACCCAATCGGGGCAGAGCAGCCACCGTTTAAGGAAGCGCCGGCAGGCGCACAGGCCTCTCCACTGCCTGCACCCCTCCGGCCCAGCCACTGCTCTCCCGATCGGGGAGGAGCACGCCGGAGCAACGCGGCTCCTCCAGCCTGCTGCTCTACCCAATCGGGGCAGAGCAGCCACCGTTTAAGGAAGCGCCGGCAGGCGCACAGGCCTCTCCACTGCCTGCACCCCTCCGGCCCAGCCACTGCTCTCCCGATCGGGGAGGAGCACGCCGGAGCAACGCGGCTCCTCCAGCCTGCTGCTCTACCCAATCGGGGCAGAGCAGCCACCGTTTAAGGAAGCGCCGGCAGGCGCACAGGCCTCTCCACTGCCTGCACCCCTCTGGCCCAGCCACTGCTCTCCCGATCGGGGAGGAGCACGCCGGAGCAACGCGGCTCCTCCAGCCTGCTGCTCTACCCAATCGGGGCAGAGCAGCCACCGTTTAAGGAAGCGCCGGCAGGCGCACAGGCCTCTCCACTGCCTGCACCCCTCCGGCCCAGCCACTGCTCTCCCGATCGGGGAGGAGCACGCCGGAGCAACGCGGCTCCTCCAGCCTGCTGCTCTACCCAATCGGGGCAGAGCAGCCACCGTTTAAGGAAGCGCCGGCAGGCGCACAGGCCTCTCCACTGCCTGCACCCCTCTGGCCCAGCCACTGCTCTCCCGATCGGGGAGGAGCACGCCGGAGCAACGCGGCTCCTCCAGCCTGCTGCTCTACCCAATCGGGGCAGAGCAGCCATCATTTAAGGAAGCGCCGGCAGGCGTGCCCGCGCCTGGCGGGCCCGCGCCTGAGGGCCTCGCCAGAGGGCCCTTTGGCGTGGCCCTTAGGCGTGGACCGAAGGAACAAGGCCATAGAGCTGCGCCTTGGACCACATCAACCAACTCCAATCAATGCTGAAAATCTAACCAGCAGTGCCACTTCAGTAATTACACCAGCGAAATCGGAACCCTCACCTGAAGAAAAAGTCCCCCTCGTCAGGAAAGTACTAAACAGATAACCTGGGACTCAGACTGACCCAACATCCAACTGCCAGACCAACATCCAAACAGCAGAGAAAAAGTCCAGAACATTAAACCGCGAAAACGCAAGTAAAATCTCTCTACTCTCAGCTTAGCACCTACCCTACACGGTAGCCATCATAGAATCAGATATACATGATAACCCAAGCAAAGTAGTTCATATGCGAACTTTACTATATACTCTAAGAAATATTGCTCATACATATATCCTTATAATACCAGATTAATGTATTATCCACACTTGTTCTATGATGTATGTAGCATAATTGTCTAACCTACTAGATCTAGTTTGCTCAAATAAGTGATAATTGCGTAACCTGCTACTAGTGTTACTGTTGTATGATCAGATGTTATCAGCTTAACCTTCTATTTACAATTACCTCGGAGATATGTTGTATAATCTACGAACCAGCCAGTCCCAGTTAGCTTTGACTCAATATACCTGTGTAATCTGCAGTTAGCCAATATTAACAGTTATCTGTTAAGCTGCAGTTCTCTACTACCCGTGTAATCTGCAACTGAAGCAAAACTATCACAACCCACCACCGCCAACCAACATCCCAGCCCAAATCCACACCTCAACATAGATCACAAAATGGCCCTATCCTGCACCATCTCAATTGCCCTCTACCTCCTTGCTACAGGATTAGGCAATGTCACTGGCCTATATACTAACAACAATCACATACCAACTATCCACAGTTATAGAAAGAGGTGGCCAGATGCCCCATTCTATGAATCACTAGAAACCACTCAAACACACCACCACCACCTCCTGCATGTATCAATACAGCATAGTAAAAAGAAAAAACAGCGACTCCCACGTCTCTTGAAATGTGCCCTTGTAAATGCCCGATCTGTACGTAAAAAATGGCCAATCATCTCAGATACGATTACACTACACAACCTTGACCTGCTACTGATCACCGAGACATGGCTTTCCTGTGATGACAACGTGATACTCAACCAGCTCCTGCCCGCTAACTTCTCTGTCCATACATGTCACAGATCAGGCAAAAGGGGTGGCGGCGTCCTCGCCATCACCAGATCTGACCTTCATTTCAACATAAAAGATGCAACCAGCTCGCCGCTCCTAGACTCAATCTCGATAGCGAATAAGTGTTCCTCCATCAATCTACTTTACAGAGCTCCATCATCCGATCCAGATGCACTAACAACGATAATCGACACGGCCGCAAACTCCCAGAGCCCGCATGCA
Source organism: Ichthyophis bannanicus (assembly GCA_033557465.1). NCBI lineage: Eukaryota > Metazoa > Chordata > Amphibia > Gymnophiona > Ichthyophiidae > Ichthyophis > Ichthyophis bannanicus. Next base: position 640,848,841 of record CM066035.1, read on the forward strand.
ACAAGCTGGGTACTAGGAGATTTCAACCTCCCCTCCCTGCAAGACACTCACTCAAAGGCGTTTCTCGAAGCCCTGAAGGATCTAGGATATAGCCAATTAATCAAGGAACCTACCCACACAAAAGGAGGCATGCTTGATCTAATATTCACCACAGACCCAACCAGCAGAGGAACAACCATCCCTGAACTATCTATTACTACTGTCCCATGGTCTGATCACTCATTAATCCTATTCCAAATTCCTCAACCAAGCCAAGGCCAAAAGGAAGATAACTCAACAATTGGTCAATCCAACAATCCGCCAAGAAGATTCCAACCATTCAACAAAGAACTAATCCTGGAATCAACAATCCCACTAATAACCTCAACAGCACACAACCCAGACGAACTAGTCTCCAACTGGAATGAGATACTCAGCTCAATAGCTGTTCGCCCAGCAATAAACAGACCTCAAGGGAAACGACACACAGCAACATGGTACTCTACTGAGTTGAAAGCCTCACTCGCGACACTAAGAAAACTTGAGAGACGATGGCGCCGCTCACGTTCAGAAGTAGACCAAAGTGCATACAACCTACAGCTCACAGCGCACCGTACCGCAGTAACTGAAACCATGAAACGTTACCACGCTGACACCTTAAAGAGATCCCTCAACAAACCTCGTGACCTGTTTGCCCTTGTTAAGCGACTTACAACAGAACCTGCATCAGAACAAGCAAATGGAATCCATCCTCAAATATATGCAGATTATCTACAAACCAAACTATGTCAGATAAACAACAACTCTGCGTCCAATACTATCCTTCAGCCTTACAACCAAACATCACTCACTACCTTCATGACCCCATCCAAACAATGCATCGAAAACACCATAGCAGCTATCAACACGACTACAGCACAATCTGATCCATGCCCAGCATTCTGGATCAAAGAACTACGAACAGACCTCAGTCCCATCATAGCCAGACTCATGCAACAATCGTTCACAACAGGTGATTTCCCACGCACCCTCAAACACACATCAATAAGACCTCTACTAAAAAAACAACAAACTCGACCAACAGAAACCGGAATCCTACAGACCTATAGCAAGCATACCGATGCTAGCAAAAATAATGGAAAAGGAAGTTCAGAGACAAATACAAGACCACATTGACTCCAATGCACCACTGGATCCATGCCAACACTGATTCAGAGAATCACACGGGGTTGAGACCCTTCTTACCACACTCTTCAGCAGCATAATATCAGGCATCAACAATACCCGCCAAGGCTTTGTCCTTGTCTTCCTTGACATCGCGGCGGCGTTTGATTCCGTGAACCATGAACGCCTCTTAGAACGCCTCAAAGAAAAAGGAATCTCCGGTAAAGCGCTCGAGTGGTGCAGGTCCTACCTCTCTGACAGATGGCAGCAGGTTCGATCCAAAGACACATCATCAGAACCATTCCACCAAAGCCAAGGTGTCCCACAAGGATCCTCCCTCTCTGCCTTACTGTTCAATATATACATGCAACCTCTCTGCAACCTTATCCGGTCCTTCAACGTGAACTGCATGATATACGCAGATGACGTGCTATTATACATGCCTTTTGCAACAGAAAACCCAGACCTCTCACCAATAACATGCTGCATAAATGAAATATCCAACTGGCTACAATCCCAAAACCTCCGGATTCAACACAAGAAGACGGAGGTCATGTTCATTACAAGAAATCGTAACTTCACTGCGCCTACAGTACTAAAGGTGAAGGAAGCTGACCTCCAGATCAAATCCGCGATCAGATACCTTGGCGTCACACTAGACCAGAACCTGAATATGCAGGTGCATATAAGTAACACTGTAAGGGCAGTATACCATAAAATCAGATCCCTTAGATACCTACGATCTCTGCTGCAGCCTGATGATTTCAGGACCATCTTTCAAGCACTAATAATTCCGCATTTCGATTATGCGAATGCAATACTGCAAGGACTCCCCCAAACCACTCTGAACCCACTGCAAATGGCAATGAACACCGCAGCAAGAGTACTACACGGAGCATCCAGGAAAGACCATGTCACACCCATTATGAAACAGCTCCACTGGCTCCCGATTCAAGGTAGGATTACATTCAAGACCTTGCTACTCACCTTCAAAGCCACCAATGGTCTCTCGTCAACATCACTATCAGAGATAGTCCAGAAGACACCCCACAATAGGGACAGAAGGTCAGTAGCACAAAACACCTTGATAGTCCCAAGTTCAATGACTCAATGCACCAAGTCAACATCCAGCAGGGCATTCAAACTTTATGCACCAATGATCTGGAACAGCCTCCCTCACAACATCCGAACAATCCCAGACATATTCCAATTCAGGAAGGCTGTGAAACACTACCTCTTCCTCCTACATTACCCGGAAACCAATGAAAGCTCAGCACCAATTACCGAAACCTCACAAATCTCCTCTGTCTGAAACCATAAGAACACATGACCAGCCTGTAAATTGTATATATTGTTATTGTATATAGTTACCCTGTTAGCCAAGTTGATTCTCCTGTTCATATGTAAACACAAAGTACTATTGGAAATGTGTATGTTCGTTGTTTATTGTAAACCGCGCTGATGCTGAATAGCGCGGTATAAAAGAGACTTTAAATAAATAAATAAAATAAATAAATAAATATATCTTCAAAACGAGAGCCAATAAAAATTTTTTAATGTTATATTCGTGTTCAACTCACCAAAATACTACAGATTAAGGCCTTTTAAAGTCAGTAACGATTTCAATGTTGACCAATTATTAATGAGCTTATGAAAGACATGAAGGTCAACCAACCAGTGGCTGATAATTCTCGTCTATTGACCTAACTTAATACACAAGGGATTGGATTTGAAGAGCTGTGCTGACTTCTTCAGATCTGTGCAAAATGAGGGAAATATTTTGTGGTGCTGGTCGCATATGCAACTGTTGGTTGGATTACAACACTAGTTATTGCTTTCAAAGCTGAAAAACAATGCAGTGGACATCTGGCACTACATAGAGATAGGTCCAGGATACTATGCCTAAGTATCTTTCCAGCTATTTGAATGATCATAAATAGCCCACATGGAAACTACAAAATAATTCAACTTCATCTGAAACGGTTTGTAGAAAAGACGGCAGAGAAGCAAAATGGAGTCTAAGGTACATCGTCTCAGATCTTTTTCAATCATCAGACAGAAAAAACACTTGTACTTTTCCATTTATAGTCATACGTGCTTTCTTCTTACATCAACATCTTCAACATAACTTAATCTTGTAAGTGCTTAGAACTCAGAATTCAACAAACTCGAAAATAAAAAATCTTATCTTTCCAGTGCAGATTTCAGTCATGGAGCAAGTTTAAGATTTCCTCAGTTCAGACCCAGTTGAGATTCTACAAATAGTTCCACATTAAGTTAAATTTTGTAGTTTTCACATGAGCTGTTTTTGATTATTCGATTAGAATCATATTTAGTTCACATTTTCCTTTGGTTTTTCTAGTGTGACCATTTTTCCAACTATTACATTTGTCAAGGTTCATTTATTTTAGCGTGTGAAGGATTTTGAAAACAGTAAGAAAGACCAATGACAGTAATAAAGCAGAATTTCCTTTTAAAAGACAACTGTGGAATTTAGAAAACGCAATATTCAGCAAGCTGCTGCGTGGTAAATTTATCCTGATAAAGTTAAAACAAAAACAAGTTATTTTCTTATTTTAATAGATTACAGCTCAAAAAAAAACAAACCCACACGCTTCTTCATTTTACAATAACTAAATTGCGTGGATAAAACATATCAGGATATACTGATCGATTTCTATACAGTATAAGCTAGCCGTCCTGAGCAGTATAATAGCACAGGAGTACATGAAAAAACGCTGGAAATAAGAGAGAAGGAAAGGCCACAAAGAAATGAGATCTATCATCACAAACTGTTCATATCCTAAAACCAAATAAAAACAAAGTAGAACCCCTTAATAGTTCATAATATCCTCACCAAGAGCAGGAAGGCAATCCTGACCCTTAACAGGCTTATTCTGTCCCAGATGTAAATCCCCTCTGTACATCCAGTCTGAGCCGGATGTACAGAGGGGATCACGATTCTGATCCCGCAGGGTACATCTAGCTCCGCGGGATCAGAATCGCTAACAATCCTGTACGTGCAGGCCGGGCTCTTCAATAGACCTGTGGGCAGTCAGGGCTCTTCAATGGACCCACGGTGTCATGTTTCCATGGCACCGCGGCGCCATTGAAGAGCCACGATGCTGGCCTCTGACTTCCCAAGCTTCATTCCCCATAGCCCGACCCCCAATCCGGCCTTCTAAGGCCAGAGTCGGGCTGCAGGGAATGTCTTTGGGCCCCCCTACCCCATCCGTGCCCCGGGCCAGCAGTAAAAAAAACCTTGGAGTTGCAATAACGTCCACGCAAAAGTCGCCGGCCCTGGACATACAGGGCCGACATTAGAATCGGCCCTGTACATTGTCATGCAGCAGGATCTGATGGAAGCAAAGATGCAAGAAAAGAAGCTGTTTATCATAATATAAAAGATGTGCACGGGATGCAATTCCCGCACAGAGCAGCTAGAGGGAGCAGCCGTGCACTCACAGAGGCTGACTGGACACACCTAGCTAATCGACACCACCTGACAAGCAGCCCAGAAAGCTCAAACACAGGAGAGCTTTATAAGCAAGAGGCTGGAGACTGGAAAGGTAGTAAAGGTAGAGGTGGAGGTAGAGGTGGACCAGAGAGAAGCACCAGGAGCAAAGCCGTGCGAGAGAAATGCACCACGAGCAAGGGCCAAGAAGAAGGAAGCACCAGGAGCATTGAGCTAAGCCCTAGGAGTGAAGGGGAAAGCAATGCTGAGCAAAGGAACAGGCACTTTGGGAAGCAGAGCAGTGCTGAAGGAAGAAGCCAGAAGTTAGGCTTGGAAAGAGGCCTGCGCGTACCGGAGGAACCAGTGACCAGACTGAAAGGTAACAAGAGCTTTCAGGGAAAAGACTGGCATGAGGATTGTAGCCCTGGAGAACTACTAGAAGGAGAAAGTTCCTGTTCTACATGCTGCTGGAAGCCAAGGTATGCTGACTCTGTTTTTATGAGAAAAAGCTCATCTTATAAGTGCCCTTTTAAAAGCAATGCTCGTCTTACAAGAAAGGAAAGTAAACCTACCTTGTATAACCCAGATGGTAAAAGCACAAAGGTAGGCCACGCTCACTGGCAAACTTTAGAAGAACTCTACAAACACCCAGAGAATAAGAATAGCGACTGGCCAGAAACAATAGCCAGAGAAACCCCAGATACAGAAAGGGATAACTCTGACTCAGAGCCGATGCAAGTGGAATTTGTGGAGCCTAGTCTTCTGTCTCAAGAGGAGATGGACTGTTCTCTGTGCGTTACCAGCAGTTTAGAATCACTGCTAGACTTGTAAATAATATACTTCTTCCAGAGTGTTACTTGTATACTAAAAGGAAGAAGAGTATTGAAACGGTTGAGTTACTCTAGGAAGCCTTAATTAATCCTTGTTGCAACTGTGAAGCATAACAGTTTTTCTTTACCATGAGTTTGTTTCATTCCTGAAGTAAAGGACATTTTCCTCTATGTTGTGACCCACCTGAATCTTTTGCGTAAAGGGAAATAAAAGCCTATGTTATCCCTCTATTCTGCATTCACAATTTACTTCTTAATAGGAGCTGAACTACTAAGACCAGGCTGCACCTGGCTCTTAAAGGAACCTCCTCTCATATAAAAATATCTTTGTGTCCAACCTACCCCTATGACCACTGACCACCAGGGGCGGTACGCGACAACGTCCATGGCCAGTGACCGCCCACCACCTGCCCTGCCTCAGCCTCCGATCCACCCTTCCCGGCCCCCGTCTAACATCCCCATACAACCAGCAGGGAAGTTAGATGGCTGCAGAGAAGGCATGAATAGCGGGAATGCCCATCCCCACAATTCGTGGCATAGAATAGGGCCCTATATATCAAAAACCTTCAAAGCAATGAATGATACAACAGCTCAGAAGTGACTTCCTTTGTTACATACAAAAGCAAAAGGGAAAAATGTAATTGACTTTGAATAAGCTGGGGTGTCATATATTCAGGGGCCATGGAATGCCTCTTGGATTGGGGGGCTCTGCCTTGACTCCGTCCCTAACTCTGCCTTGATTCCGCCTCCTAACCCCCATGGTCTTCCCCTCCTGTTCTGCCCACGGGGATCCCATCTCCCACATGCAGAAGAGAAGGGAATAGCTGTGATCGCTGCAGACTCCTGTCTGCTCGCAGGAGATCAAATCCCTGTGAGCAGGAGAGGAAGGCCACTGTGATTCATGTCAAAGAACTCCTATCTGCCTGCGGGGATCTCCCACAGCCAGATAGGAGGAGTATTTTCTGCAATCACAGCAGCCTTCCACCCTGCCTGCAGGGATCTGGATCTGCCTCCATCACAGTTGCTCTCTGTGGGCAAATGTTTGGTGGGGCCAGGGCCCATGTGGCCCACCTCATTCTGACACCCCTGCACATATTTATCCTTCAAACAGGGAAATGCAAACCAAGGAACATTATGGGGCCTGTTTACTAAGCCATACTAACCATTAGTATGGGGTTTAGCGCCACGGTAAAAGTTAGTACAGGGTCCAGGACTAAAAAATCCATGCCAACAGGATAGCATGCAATTGGGCACTAACAAGGCAGAATGGGACGGAACATGGGCTTTGCTGGAGCATTGCAATTAGGACAGGTGTTATGGGCATGTGCTAACCGCAATTCTTGCCATTAGCATGGGTGTACTTAACGCCACCTCAATGGGTGCTAACGTGCCAAGTTCCACAGTGCCGCACATTAGCAAGTGCCGATAGTAGGGGGATGGACACGCATGCCCCCTGAAGAAGACATCTGTGTTGGTTTTGCAGCCCAACCTCATACTGCTGGGTGTCACAGCCTCCAAACAGCAAGCACTTTGACTCATAGTAGAGCCACAAATCTCTTCTGGTACATTAGACACTGCAGTTTGGTAAACCATTCCTCTACTGATGGTGGATGTACCTTTTTAACATGCAAGCAGCCAAAGGCAAGAAACTTTCCAGATTTACCCTTTGCAACATAGGACCAGGAAAACCATTTCACCATCAAAAAGCATTAAACTAACTCATGGGAAGATCATCTTTTGCAATGTCAAGGACCACTCTCTTGACCTACCCCCTTCAAACCTTTCAGGATAATTCCACTACATATGCTTGAATGTGCCCCTCTCACCACAACTTCCCCAGGATTCTTTTCAACTCCTTAAATAGCAACCATTTCACCTAGGTAAGTGGACATTCAGACAAGTTCCTATGAGAAGATAAATGTTTGATCTTCAGAACTGAATTACATTAGGAGGACTGTTACATTTTCCAAAAATTTGAACTCTAGACATGTAATTCTTGTCTGAAATAAAATCCACAATCCAGGTCAGATCATTAACCCATATCCACCAAATCTACCAGAATCAGCAACACCAGGTAAAAATCTGGGGTTCCCATATATAAGGACTAAAGGAGAAGATTCCATTTCTTTTCCAGTTAAGTCAAGCATCCAGTACCATATCCTCTCCGCCATTTTAACACATGACAAGGCTTAAGAGTCCGGGTCTCCATTCCTTCCTTTACTAACAATAATGCACTCAACTCTAATGGGGAACATACTCCCTCTCAGTCTTACCCAATGCTTATCCACTCTGCCTAACCACCAACATGGTCCCACATCATGGAGATTAAGCCTAACTAAACAAATTCCCACCATAGTAAGAAAATCAAACATTAAAGCTATTAATTGGAGGATTACATAGAATACCCTACATTCCCACCCTACTAACCCTGTTTATCTATCAGAAACTTCTCCAAATGAGATGGGTCAAGAAAAACATAGGCCTGACCCTGCAGCACTACCAAACATTTGTATGGAAATTGCAAATAAAAAGTTGCTGCAAACTATCTTAGCCTTCACTGCCTCAGCAGTGAAGGTTACCAATAAAGTGTTCCGCTTTACAATGGTGTCTGTAGAATCTTCTAAAAACTGTGTTAGGTACGGACTGTCAGTAGGGAGGAGAGTATCAAACTTCCCCTCCTCCACTACCAACAACCGAACCTTAAAAGATATATAATAGATATCAGCATTTTCTACAAGATTAGGTAATTTAAGAATGTCAGAAAAATATTTAGCAAGCAAGATCTCCGGTGACAATAAATACGTCACCGGAAAATTCAAGAAACGAAGTTTACATGCCCGAGAGGCGTTTTCCAATGCCTTTAAATGGGTTTGAGTCACTTGCACAGTACTAACTGACTGCAACTGGGCTTCCACTCGGGAAAAAGAATTATACATAGTAATACAACTGGCATCCAATTCTGTAACCTTATCTACCATAGCAGAACTGTAATTACATAAAGAAAGAACCGTAGCAGATAATTTGGTATCAATAACTGATATCGCACCCCATAAATCTTTAAGAGTTATTTCTCCATCAGATGAAGGCACAGATAGCAACACAGTCTCTGGAAGACCGACTGGTTTAGATATGGGTACCTGGTGTTCATCTACCCCAGTTGCTTGGGGAGGAGTCCCAAATACTGTTGAAGACAGAAGAGGAACAGGATGTGGGGGAGGTGTAGGAGTCCTGAAGCTAAAAGATGATCCATCTGGGAAGGGTGATGCAGTCTGCAGAAGGACCAAATGCCTGTCCAGGGGGCCAGTAGTTTTACCAGTAGATAGACATACAGTAGCAGGCAATTTCATGCCCCCCTTACTCCTACGCTTCCCCATTTTCTTAACGCTCACCGTACTTTTCAAATGCCAACGGAACACCAAAGGGGTGTCAAAGGGGCATGTCACACCCCTTTGTTCCCTCCCTTTGACGCACGACCTGTGTAGCCATGGTGAATTTGTAGACCAAACAGGCAAGACCTCTGCCGAGAGCAGCCATCCAAGGATATGCCAGCAAAGAGGAAATATTGGCAGCAAGAGCAGGTAGGAAAGCCCGAGAGCAGATCACACACCCCTTTTCCTCCACACAACAAGCCATCCAGCTCAATCCCACTCTCCTTACATGCCACAGCGAATCTGTAGACCAAACAGGCAAGACCTCTGCCAAGAGCAGCCATCCAAGCATATGCCAGCATTGAGGAAATATCGGCAGCAAGAGAAGGTAGGAGAGCCTGAGAGCAGATCACATGCCCCCTTTCCCCCACACAACAAGCAGTCCAGCTCAATCCCCTTGTTTCACTGTGCTTATACCCTGACACATATCTGAACTCCTGATATGACTGCATAAGCTGATGAAGAGAGATCAATGAATTTGGCAGCATTAACAGGTCAACACATCTTTGGTAGTAGACTGGCTAATCTACTGAAGAGGGCTTTAAACTAGATTCGTTGGGGATGGGTGAAGAAAGCCCCCAGGTAAGTGAAAGCCCAAAGGTAGGTGATACATTAAATACCTTTATGGAAATGGGTAACAGGGGTAACATATGGAAAGCAGTGTGTATTAATCCCCTTAGCATGGGAAATAAGATCCCTGAAGTTGAAGCTTTGGTGGGAGTGGCTGACTTGGATTTAGTGGCAGTTACAGAAACATGGTTCACAGAAAACCATGACTGGGATGTAATTATACCTGGCTATACTTTATTCAGAAAGGACAGGGTAGGAAGAAGGGGAGGAGGAGTGGCACTATATGTAAAAACTACTATTAAAGCTTTGGAATTACAGAGCTTAAAAGGGAGAGAGAGGAGGCATTGTGGGTTAAACTAGAAAGAGGGAAAGAGAAATCTATTTGCATTGGTGTGATATACAGACCTCCCTCACAAGAGGAAGAGGTGGACAGAGAGTTAATTGAAGACATACGCAGCATTGCTAGGAAAGGGGAAGTGCTACTGATAGGAGATTTCAATATGCCAGATGTTGATTGGCACATTCCTGCTGCAGTATCATCTAGAAGTAAGGAGATCCTGGATTCTCTACAGGGAGAACTATTCAGGCAATTGGTAACAGACCCCACACGTGAAGGGGCCATACTGGACTTGGTGCTTACCAATGGTGAAAGTGTTTCTGATGTTGTAGTGGGAGATCATTTTGCATCCAGTGATCACCAGATGGTGTGGTTCAGTATTAGGACTAGGGCTGTTAGAATCCATTCCAAGGTGAGGATCTTAGACTTTAGGAAGACTAACTTTGCGAAGATGGGCCAATACCTCAGGGAGTCGTTAGTGGGATGGGAACAGCTGGGGGATGTAGAAAAACAGTGGGCAAAACTGAAAGGGGGTATTTTAAAGGCAACCAACCTTTTTGTTAAAATGGTAAATAAAGGCAAAAGGAACAGGAGACCGCTATGGTTTTAGAAGGAAGTAGCTGAAAAAGTGAAGAAAAAGAGGGAGGCCTTCATGAAATACAAGAGATCACAGAGAGAGGAAGACAGGCATCTGTATTTGGAAAAACTTAGAGAAGCTAGCAAAGTAGTCAAGAAGGCAAAGATTCAACAGGAGGAGGAAATAGCCAATGCAATAAAATGGGGGGATAAGACATTTTTCAGATATATTAGTGAGAAGAGGAAGGGCAAAAGTGGTATTGTCAGACTCAAGGGTGCAGGGGGGGAATATGTAGAAGCTGATAAGGATAAAGCGGAATTGCTTAACAAATATTTTTGTTCTGTGTTCACAGATGAAGAACCAGGAGCAGGACCTCAGAAAACACCCACAAATAAGAACAGAAGCGAGGGACATCTTGAACAATTTTCAGAAGACTGTGTTCGTGAGAAACTAGCTCAACTTAAAGTAGACAAAGCGATGGGACCGGATGGGATACACCCTAGAATACTGAGGGAACTTGGGGACGTTCTAGCAACTCCACTGACTGACCTTTTCAATGCCTCGTTGGAGTCGGGAGTGGTGCCAAAGGACTGGAGAGAGGCTCATGTGGTGCCTTTACACAAAAGCGGAAGTAAGGATGTGGTTGAAAACTACAGGCCGGTTAGTTTAACTTCGGTGGTGAGTAAATTATTGGAAACGCTGCTGAAAGAGAAAATAGTGAGGTTTCTGGAGTCCAGCGGATTACAGGATCCGAGGCAGCATGGATTCACCAGAGGCAGGTCTTGTCAGACAAATCTGATTGATTTCTTTGACTGGGTGACCAGGGAGTTGTACCGAGGGCGAGCTCTAGATGTGGTGTATTTAGATTTCAGTAAAGCCTTTGACACTGTTCCTCACAGGCGACTTATAAACAAACTGAGCACCCTAGGGATGGACCCTAAAGTTACTGCTTGGGTTAGACATTGGTTGGGTGGGAGGCGACAAAGAGTACAAGTAAATGGAGCTCACTCTGAGGAGAAGGATGTTACCAGTGGTGTGCCCCAGGGATCTGTCCTTGGTCCGATTCTTTTTAACATCTTTGTTAGTGATATCGCGGAAGGGCTGTCGGGTAAGCTTTGCCTCTTTGAGGATGATACCAAAATCTGCAATAGAGTAGACACCCAGGAAGGTGTAGATAACATGAGGAGGGATCTAGCTAAGCTTGAAGAATGGTCTAGAATTTGGCAGCTGGGATTTAATGTTAAAAAATGTAAGGTCATGCATTTGGGCTGCAGCAATCCAAGGGAGAAATACAGTATAAGAGGTGAAGTACTTTTGTCCACTAAAGAAGAGCGGGACCTAGGCGTGGTTGTGTCTGATGATCTTAAAGTAGCTAAACAGGTAGAAAAGGCGACGGCAAAAGCTAGAAGGATGCTTGGGTGCATACGGAGAGGAATGGCTAGCAGAAAAAAGGAGGTGATAATGCCTCTGTATAAGTCTTTGGTGCGACCTCATTTGGAGTATGGTGTGCAACTCTGGAGACCGCACGTTCAAAAGGATGTGAACAGGATGGAGTCGGTGCAGAGGGTTGCTACTAAAATGATTAATGGGCTTCATTATAAAGCATATGAGGACAGACTTAAGGATCTTAATATGTACACCTTAGAGGAAAGGCGGGATAGAGGTGATATGATTGAGATGTTTAAATACTTCCATGGCATAAATGTTCAGGGAGAGAGCCTCTTTCAATTAAAAGCAAGTTCTGCTACGAGGGGACATGGGATGAGGGTGAAGGGAGATAGATTCAGGAGTGATATGAGGAAAAATTTCTTTACTGAAAGAGTAGTGGATCCATGGAATAGTCTCCCAGTGGAGTTGGTAGAGATGAGGACAGTAACTGAATTCAAAAAAGCATGGGACCAACACAGAGGATCTCTAAAGGTAAAAAGTGGACTGTTGTAGTTGTTGTTATGGAAGGACAGACTAGATAGGCCATGTGGTCTTTTTCTGTCATCATGTTTCTATGTTTCTATGTAACAGAGTGTCATCCGCATGTATCCCCCTTTGTTTGCAGTCCTCACAGCTGCTTGTAGCATCTTGGCAGAGAAAGTGGGACATAAATTCTATGAGCCCAATATTCAAAGCGATTAATACACTTACCAGAGCTGCTATTTTAATTGCGGTGAATGGAATATTCAGCAACACTAACAGAATTAGTGCTGCTGAATATCCACGACTCCCGCTATTGTACACTCCAAGTACTACATGGTCAGCATTAGGGTGTTAAAGGGGCAGCACCTGGGGATAAGCAGGCAGCAGAGATATTTAGCCACTGCCCAGTTAACCCATGGTGGTGAAAGTTATGCACAGAAAAGGCTGTCCTACCTTTTGCGGCCAAAGTTAATCGGGCAGCAGTCAACCCGGATGTTCAGTGCCAGTGGTCAGATATGACACCAGCTTTAAATATTTGAGTCAAAGGTTCGGTGCCAGTGGCTAATTGCTGTATGAGTGCTAGCCGCTGTTGCTGAATATCGGGTGCTATGAGCCTTTTTTCTCGGTCTTTACTCTGGAGCTCATGGACTTTAAGTATCAGGGTTCTTTGGTGGGGACTGACTTAGCCAAGATGCCTTTGCACTTGATACTTTCACACCACCCCCTTCTCAAATAACTGAGTCTAGGTCAGAAAATGTGTTCTGAACCAAGGGTTTACTTGACTTTAGGGTCAATGAAAAAACACAACTAAAATAACAATTGGCAGAATTCTTTAATGAAGCCAAAAACTGTTCGATAGACCAGCCAGCTCTCCGAGTTCAAAGGATTGTAGAATTCGCGCAGCAGTCTCTATCCCCAATGACTCCTTCGGTAAAGATCCCACATAATGGCGGAGTTGATAATATACAAAGATGTGCTGATTATGAATATCATATTCTTCTTTTAGGGCCTTGAAAGTTTTACAGACCATTGACTCATCCAGTATGTGTCCTAAATTTCGTATCCCTCTCCTCGCCCAGTCACGGAATGCTCGTGTTTCTTTCCTCAGAAGAAATTGCGCATTTCCACATAGTGGCAAGCAGCTCAAGGCTGTCGGGGTAATCTGCCAGTATGAGCACAACAAGCGCCATGCTGTGCGTAAGGGTTATATCAATGGACTTTTCTCTAAGCATTCTGGTAGAGTCTTAGTGTCCATGTGTAATCTAGCCAATACCGAGTGTGGGGAGACAAAAGTCTCCTCCATCACTCAAGGAGTAAATGTCTCAGTGTACCCCAACCAGTCCCCACGTACCGCATTTGACAGGCCCATGCATACCGCATGAGATCTGGAAGCCCCAGCCCTCCCTTCTCCCATGGGCCTTTCATCCGCTGTAATGGAATTTGTATTCTCTTCCCTTGCCACAGAAACCTCCGCAGAGCCCCCTCAACTCAGGCGACATCTTTGCATAGAAGCTGGCATGGGTGGGTCTGCAACACATATAGCAATTTGGGGAAAAGCGTCATATGAAAGGCTGCTACTTGTCCCGAGAGCGACAAAGGCAAGGAGGCCCAATCTTCCATCTGAGCCCTCATCTGCTGCAATACTTTAGAATAGTTGAGTTTATATAAAAGAGGGGGTCTCCCGGTAATTGAAAACACAAGTATGTAAAAGTGGTATTCGCCCATTTCAGGGGGAATGGGGAGCCCCATGACCCCCGCAACTGTCCCAACACATCCAGCACTTCAGACTTTTCGTGATTTATCCGGAGACCCACTACCTTCCCAAATATATTGAATTCTGCTAACACATGAGGAAGGGTCGTTCTCGGTGAGGTAAAAAATATGAGCATGTCATCCGCAAAGGTCGATATCTTAAACTTCTGTCATCCTATCTGTACTCCTGGAACTTCCCCATGGGCTATCAGCTTATGCACCAGTGGGTCCAGAGAGAGCACCCCTGTCTTGTCCTACACCCCAAATGAAATGCCTCCGATAATGTCCCATTTATCATAACTGCAGCTGTTGGCTCCTTGTAGAGAACCTGCACCATACAAAGAAAATCATCTCCAAGGCCATATAAGAGTAGCAGCTGGAACAGATATGCCCACCCCACCCGATCGAAAGCCTTTTCGGCATCAATGCTGACCAGCAAGGATGGGATCTGGTATTCGTGGACCCACTCCAAGGATGCAATAATTTTCCGTAGGTTATGACATGCATATCGTCTTCAAATAAAGCCTACTTAAGATTCCTGCATCAGGATAGGGAGCTAGTGGCACTAGCTGGTCCGCCAAGATTTTTGCCTTTATCTTGATGTCAAAATTAAGAAGGGAAATTGGCTGATATGATGCCATCTATAAGGGATCTTTCCCAGGCTTTGGGATCAGAGTAATATAGGCCTGATTACCTCTCCATGTGATCTGGCCCCATTCCACTCTCTCCTGGTACATGTCCACGAGCGGCGGAGTCACCACATCTGTCAGCAGTTTGTAGAATTCAGCCTTTAGACCATCTGGGCCCGGGGTCTTACGGCGTTGAGATTTCTTAATACCTCGCTGTACCACCTCTGCTGTGATAGGTGCTCCTAGTTCTTCTGCCAGGAGGTCAGTAAGCTGGGATGTGATAGGCGATGGCCTAGTATGTAGCAGAGCTAGGTCTGAAGCCCTTTTTCCTGTTTTAAAATGTTATTGCTGATTTTGGAAAATTGCAGAATGCTGTTAGCTGTTAGAAAGAAATTCCGTTCTATTCTGGTTTGATAACATGTTCTGCTCTCCTGGAGATAAGAGAATTAAACCTTGGTACTGTTTATTGTTTAGGTAAGTCAGATGTCTCTTTCAGTAGAATGCCGCGCCACTGTATCTTTGCTGATTGTGCACTGACCTCGTAATTAGGATGAAAATATAGCAGAGAAGCCGAACAGTGTAAGAATATTTTGTCTAGCATTATGAAGATTGTTTAGTGTTTTGAGCCAAGGCTAGAGATAGTCTTAACCTTGCTTTGTTTGGCCTCGCTTTGTTTTGCTTTTGTTAAGAATGCTTCTGATATGCCTTCCACTATCTTTGCAAGCTAACTGACCTTGCAGAAGTAGCAAAATATACTGTAGTAAAAGTATTATGTTTAGTGTTATGTCTAATTGCTGACCTGTGGCTAGTAAGACCCAAGCAGGGGAGCGAGTCCTGGGCCCGGTCAGAGATGTCTATTGGATGAGAGTAAGTGGGCCACTGTGGCCAATGAGGAGTTTTGCCTGTATTAGACTGGAGAAGAAAAGTATATAAACTGTCATTTTTCTGAGCTCTGTGCTCAGACCATTTTGAATGCTACTGCAATCTGAGTCTGTGCACATTAAATTGGCTTGAATCTTTGCCTGACTCCGGGTATTATTTATTGCATTCTTATCAGCTACTACAGGGAGAGTGACAAGTCCTGTAGATATGTGGAAATTCTGGTAGGGGACACCTCCTCACCCTTGTACAAATCTTGCTAAAAAGCTCGGAAGAGATGTGCCATGCTCACAGAATTATTATGTAACCTGCCATTCCCAGCCCGTAGGACCGCTACCATTTGCGATCCTCTGTTATCCTTAAGACATCTGGCTAGAAGCCGACCTGTCTTATTGCCATAACGATAAAGCTGGTACTTGTAGTACATCATAGATTTCTTTCCCTGTTGTTGTAGTGTTTCATTCAAGGCTGCCTGCACTTCTAACTGTCTCACTTTGGATGCTATATGGGGCGGCTTGCGTGCCTCCTGCGTTCCAAGACTACCTGTTTCTCTAGCAAAACCACTTAAGCAATTAGTAGGTACCGATGCCTGGCCATATACACAATGACGTCCCCCCCTGAGAACTGCTTTCGCTGCTTCTCAGAAAAGCTCTGGTGTTTCAGTGTGCTGAGCATTGTGTAGGGCAAATTACCGTAACTGTGCCCTTATGTATATTTGAAATTGTTCATCTCTGTACAAATAAAGTGGGAAGCGCCATGACCACTGACCACCGCTATGCGAGATCAACCCAGATAGGGGAGTGATTGGAGATTTCATCAGGCCAGATCTATGCCCTCTCCACCTGAGAGAAGAGCTGTTTGGAAGTTAGTAGTAGAACCATGTGCCCTAGATCGGTGTGAATAGTCCCTTTCTGTGGGGTGTAATAGTCACCAAGTATCAACCAATCACAGCCGTCTTTTAAGACTGCCCAGTATACAGGTTACTGTTCACCTCGCCCCTAATCCTCTTCCACCTGAAATATCCACCTCTGGATCCAGGACCCCATTGAGGTCTCCACCTACTACCAATGGGTCTTCTGGTAGTTGCTCTATATCTGATGCTAGACATGCATACAGTGCTGCATCTGGGTTGTTTGGGCCATATATGTTACAAAGAATAATTATTTACCCTCCACATCGCCTCTCAAGATATGATACCAGCCCATCACATCTAACTGTTCAGCTCCCAGTGCAAACCGGACGTTTCGATGAGTTAGCATGGCCACTCTCCCCCTCTTCCCCTGGGTCGGTATGCCAAACACTTGTCCTACCCAGTCTCTGCAGAGTTATGCATGTTCTGAGGCCGTCTGATGAGTTTCTTGGAGGAATGCTATATTACACCAGTGGCAGGCTAATACTCAAAGGACCTTAAAGCACTTAATGGGAGTCCCTAGTCCACAAACATTTTCACAAGATAATTTTCAGGGCATGTCCCATAGGTTTGGTCTTTGGTTTGTCTGGCAACTTTCCAAAGCATTACAGGGGCCCCCCAAGCCTGGAGTCCCCGTTTTGTGGCACCACCCTTTGGGCCTCCACCAGCTGAGTCTCCTCCTGAGTTTGTGTGAGTCACTGACCATTATCTCACCCCTCTTTTCCTTTCCTTCTCTCCGCCTCCCACCCTTTACCCTACCCTCCTTTCCCCCCTCCCCTCCAATATCCTGCATTCTTAACAGGTCACATCTTGACGTGATGGGTCTCTCTCCATTGTCTATAACTCTTCACCCTCTTGCCTGATGCTGCTACCAGCTCAGATACTGTCTTCACATTCTCACTGTCAAACATTCATCCCCTTCCCTGTTCTCACCTCCACCCTTTGCCCTCTACTCATACCTTGACATCAGAACTCCTATCCCCCCTTCCCGGTAGACTCTGGCTCCAGTGGTCTTTCCTATGGGTAATCATGGGTGGCCTGGAGCACTTACACAATTTTGTTCCACCCAGCTCCAGTCTCCGCCTTCTGAGCTATATATGTCCATGCACCATTCCATATCAACCCATCATGCACCATATCCAACCTACATGCACATCAGCCGCTAGAAGCCCCGACCCTCCTCCCCGACACCCCTAATTCCTAATTTGCTTATATTCATCCTACCCTCCACTATTACCCTTTCAACTCGCAGTCATTCTTCCATCCGGACCTTCGGGGTTCCCTCCCTCCCTTTCCCTACTCAGACTTTGTGCCAACCCCCTCAGTCTCTCTTGATACATCAATGGTATGAAGATACTTTCCTTATTTGAATGACCCAACCCCCAGACATCACCTCTGTAATCCCATAATTACATCCTTCCATGTTAACTTGTCTATTTTTAACACATTGATATTTACACATCTGGGTGCTCCTCTGAGACTGCCTTCATCTCACATTATGCCTTGGTAGCGTGGGGGATACCAAGCCCAGCAGCCATCTGTCCATTGAGGGGTCGCTCTGCGAGGCCCTCCTGCCCAGTGCTGATAGCTAGGTCTCTACAAAAGGTTCTTTAAGGGTGGGTTGCTACTTGTAGGATAGGAGCTAGCAACCGACAATTTCACTGCCATTTCACTGCCTTCAGGTACTGAATCCCTATCAGCCCCTATTACCTCCAACAGCTAGACCAATCAAAGTCTCCACATAAGGACTGGCCTGGGCCACCTCATCAAACACCCTGAAGGTGTCATTAGTGAAGATGCAAAGACGGGCTGGATATAGCACTGAAAATTGTAACTTTGCATCCACTAGTCGCTGGCAAATCCCGGCATATGTCTTACATTTCTGGCTTAGTGCTGGAGAGTAATCCTAGAAGGCCCGACTCTTAGCCCCCTCATGGTGGAGATATCTTTGTGCCCGAGATGGACGGAGCATTTCCTCTTTTTGCATGAAGTTGAGGAAGCAAGCCAAGACTCTGCGAGGATGTTGATCTTGCGGTCGGGGCAGTCCAATTCAGTGCACCCGCTCAATGATCAGTGCATCACCTGATGTTCCCACCAGTAGCATTAATTGTATATGGCCACAGAGCTCTGAATCTTTCACCAAGTCCAGGATTCCAGCAAACCGCAAGTTGTTTCGCCGACTGCGGTTTTCAAGGTTCTCCAGCTTGTCAGCTTGGCGCTCTGCCAGTGCGGTTAGTCTCTTCAGCTCCTCTCCTGCCTTGAGTAAAGCATCCTCCTGCTGAGAAACACACTGTTCGACCTGCTGCAGGAGGTTTCCAAACGCAACCAAAGTTTGTGTCAAAGTGTCCATTTTGCCGTTCAAGTCATCTAGTTTAGAGCCCAAAACCCCCATTACTGTGGCAGTTACCTCCTCTACTAGGTTGGCCTGTGCTGGGGAGGCCAGGGACGACAGAGCCTCTGCCATTTTGGATGGGCCAGAGGTAGCCTTCTTCCTTTCTTTTTGTGCTGATTTCATTGTCGTAATAGGCTAGTAAGCCCTTCAAAGGGTGGAAGGAGATATCCGGACACCGTACCTCTTCAGATTTTTCAAAAGCACCGCTTGAGCCGCTATATTTCTGCCCTTCGGGGAGAGAGCTCAAATCACGTCTTCTCTCTCCACCGCATCACTTGACCTCTTCTGTAATAGTTTTAATCATTAGTCCTCTGTGGCTGCGATTTGAAGCTCAGCACTTTCACATAGCCTGATAATTCCCGTAGCTCTATTCTTACTTTGCCCAAATCCATACATATTTTTTTTGACAGCTGCTCTTTTATAGTTGTGTTCTCCACTGTAATAGCATTTGCTCAAAACCCACCTGTTTAAACAAGCTTTTGACCTCAAAGAATGATCTTCTTGGTCTATTGTCTGTGTTTTGCTGTTTTCTCTGTTTCTTTCCTGTCTCATATATTATTAACAATTATTATTTATTTATTAACAATTCTTATATACCGCACTATTAGACATCAGCGCGGTTTACATTGAACAGAAAACATCCGACAGTTTACACATGTCTGGTCGTTACATTTAACAGGAAGTATAACTTGGCGAAATAGGGGAAACTAAATACAATGCAGGGTTATCTGATGAAGGATATCCTGGTTAACTATATACAACAGTGGTACAATAGTATATGGAACAACTTGTTATTTACATTGTGAAGTTGGTCTGTTGCGGGGTCTATCTGTTTGACCACTTCTGCAATTCACCTGGGGGTTATGTTCGGAGTTGTCATTGAGATATTTAAGGAAGAGGAAATGCTTTAAAGCCTTTCTGAACTGACTTAGATTAGGTATTGCTCTGATTTGAGCTGGTAAGGTGTTCCATAGAGATGGGGCGCAGAATTGGAAGGCTCTGTTGGCTGTTGATCTAGTGCATCTTGTGGTGTCATTTGGGATAACTAGTGTGTTTAATTCTGCTGTTCTTCGTGGCCTGTTTGGTGCAAGTGGTTGTATGAGGTTTGAGAGAGAGGAAGAGGTGAGCCCCTTAGCCGCTTTGAATGTTAGCAGTAAGGTCTTGAAACTGATCCTTGCTTGAATGGGGAGCCAGTGTAGCTGTTTTAGAAGGGGTGTTACGTGGTCTCTCCTGGATGCCCCGAGGAGTACCCTCGCTGTACTATTCATGGCTAATTGCAGGGGGTTCAGGGTGGACCGGGGGAGTCCTTGTAGAATGGAGTTTGAGAAGTCAAAATGGGGGAGTATAAGGGCTTGATAAATGGTACGGAAATCATCCGGTTCGAGTAGCATGCGTAGGTGTCTGAGGGATCTGATTTTAAAGTAGATTGCCTTGACTGTGTTGGCTATGTGGTTCTTCATATCAAGGTTTTGGTCCAGCGTTACTCCGAGGTAGCGTATTGCCGGTTTAACTTGGAGTTGGGCATCCTTTACGTTAATACAACTAGGAGGGGTGAAGTTGGTGTTCCTCGAGACGAACAGGACTTCCGTCTTTTTGTGTTGTATTCTCAGGTTTTGTGATAGGAGCCACTCTGATATGGTGTCAAAGCAGTTGGTCAGCGGGGTAAGGTCTAGGCAGTCCAATGATATTGGCATATATAGTAGCACATCGTCTGCATATATCATGTAACTGACATTGAAGGATCTGATGATGTCACAGATGGGTTGGATGTATATATTAAACATCAATGCAGATAAAGAGGATCCTTGGGGTACACCTTGACTTTGTTGGAAAGGTTCAGATGTATCCCCGTCGACTCTGACATGCTGCCATCTGTCGGACAGGTAAGATTTGCACCATTCGAGTGCTGTTCCACAGATGCCTTTTCCCTTAGTCGGCAGATGAGAATTTCGTGGCATACCTAGTCAAAAGCCGCTGCTATATCTAGGAAGACAAGAGCGAAGCCTTGGCGTATGTTATCCACACCTGAGGTTATATTGTTGAGGAGTGTTGTGAGTAGTGTTTCTACTCCATGTGACTCTCTGAAACCATGTTGAGCTGGATCCAGTGGAGCTGATGTGTCTATATGATCCTGTAATTGCCTGTGCACTATTTTCTCGATGATTTTTGCTAGCATAGGTATGCTAGATATGGGCCTGTAAGATTCTACTTTTTGAGGATCAAGTTTGGTGTTCTTTAGCAGCGGTCTTACAGAGGTCTGCTTGAGCGTAGATGGGAAAGAGCCAGTGGTGAAGGAATAGTTTAAGATTTTTGCTATAGTTGAGGATATGTCACATCGCAGGTCCTTTATCCAGTGCGCAGGGCAAGGGTCTGTGTGTGCAGTGGTTGTGTTTAGAGCTAGGATGGTGTCTTCAATAGTTTTCTTCGAGGGAGTAAAGAAGGATGCCAGTGATACTGGGTAGTCTTGTTCATCAGGAGGGTCTGGTATTAATATTTTGTTGGTCTTGCACATCTTAGATTGCATGTAAATTGCATAGTCCTGTGGGTGGATCCTGCTGTGTTGCTCAGGGGTTGGCTCTTTGGCAAGTGTTTTAACTAAGTTAAACAAGTCGTGAGGTTTATTCAGTGACCGTTTCAGAGTATCTGTGTGGTGTTGTCTGATTTTATCTGAGATGGCTTTACGATGCTCTGCCAGGTGTTGGATGTAAGCTGATTGGTCACTGCTGGTACGTGACTTTCTCCATCGTTTTTCTAGCCTTCTTAAAATGGATAGTGAGGTTTTTAAATCGGCTGTGAACCATGGCGTTCCTTTCTCCTTCCACGGCAATGTTTTAATATTTTATTGTAAACCGCCCTAATGTCTCGACGTGGGCAGTATATCAAATGTAAATAAAGATGAAGATAGATAAAATTATCTCCACACTAGCCCCTAAAATTGTATCCAAGGCTGCTGAAGAAGGACTACATTCAGAGACAGGTGACAGAGAACCATCCTGAATCCAGGCGCCATCTTGATTTGTAAGGTATTCTGCCATTATTGCCATGATGGCTTTGTGATTTTTTAGATCTGTGCGGGCATTGTCCCAATCTTTTTTATTGTTCAAGTCTCATCCTCATGCTCTCCAATGTCAATTACATGCACTTGGAATCAACTCAGTCTCCAGTACAAGGATCTAGTAAAGGATTTTCCTCCTGCATATAGAGGAGCTCAGCCAGGCATCACATGACACCCCCCCCCCCCCCTATTCTAATAACTTTAATGGGATATACAGCTGGACTCACCTGGATACATCTAGTGCTGAATGAATATATCCAGTTAAAGATATCCTGAAAACTTTATATGGACAACTTTATGATCGTCTTTTGTGTGGACCAACTCATTCACTTTATCTATTCTCTTTATATGGCAGCTTAAGACCTAATATGGTAGTACTGCGAGACTACTGTTAGAGGTTGACCGGCAGCATTTTGATTCTAGCAGCCCACAGGATAGGAACAACTGGGGATTGCTCCTACATTCCACATGCTAAGAACCAGGGATTTATTTATTTAACTAGGTTTATATACCACTTTTCTATCAGTCAAAGCGGCAGAAAGAGATAGCCCCAGGAAGTCCTATGGGAGGTTGGGATCCATTTTGGGAAGGCCACATTTGTGGTGGGGCCTTGGATCAGTGGGCCCATTCAGTCCAGGGCAGAGAGAAGCACTTGTTGGGGAGATTATGACTATAAGGGCTTTAGTTGAAGAGGATCGGGGGAGGGGGACATGATCATTGGGAGACTGATGGCTCCTTAAATGAAAACAGGCTTGACAAGGGACCCACTCTCTGTGTTCATGCAACCAGGAATGACGATGTTCCCAACTACAACAAACAAATTTATATTTACTGTGAGCAGCCCTAACCTGCACAATATATCATGGTAAATATTGCTGCAGTAAAATGCATTATTTTACCACAGTTTAGTAACTACCCCCCTAAATGCAGGACTTGCCCATCCACTAGGTGAACTAGGCAGTTGCCTGGTGTGGCAAGCCCCGTGGGCAGCATCCCCCTTCCCAGTGAAGCGGCAGTTCAGTGCCTCGGTAGGTTTTAGAGGATTGAGGCACCATGCCACCCCCCCCCCCCTGACATCCATCTTCTCGACCGGGCGAGGGAGAATGACATGGCAATCCTTTTGTTGTGTCAGGTTTTAAAGTGCTCACACTGACGTGGTCACAGCCTGCTACTCCTGCCCTCTCCATCAGAAAGTTGCATTGAAGGGGGTAGGCTGTGAGCATGGTTACTTTAAGAGCCTATGCAGCAGAGGGATTGCTGTGCTGCCCCCCTTACCCTGCCCCCCCTTCCTCCATGTGAGAAGACGAATGCCGGGGGGGGGGGGGGGAGTGGCAGCATGGTGGGCTAGGTGGCACCACAATCCTCGGAAGGCAATGTGGAGCATCTGTCTAGGGCGGCAGAAACGCTTGGACTGGTCCTACCTAAATGTGCAAAGGTTTTCTCATGATCCAAGTATCGCATTGTAGAAATCTAAACAAATCCTTCCTCTTAGGGGTATGTTTACTAAACCATCTTAATGTTACCGGCGCTAGTTGCAGCGTTAATGTGAAAAATTCCATATAAGGTAGTGGGCGTTCCAGAGGCAAGGTAGCAAGAATCTGTATCACGCGATAGTGGGCACCGTGGCACATTAAGGTGCGTTAAACCTAAGTTCATGCCAGCGCAGGGCTAGAAGTGATAAAAGTGTTGCCCACTGGTTACTGCAATGACTGTGGAGGCAGAGGTTATGTAAGAAGACTGTCTGAGGCATTTCCTTTTAATTTAAATCAGTGCTGCCAGCAAAAACACCCTCACAGTGCCGTAACCTAAGGTGCCACATAAGGCACCCTATAAGGCACTCCATAGGGCACATTATAAAGTGCTCTGTCTGCCAAGGTGCCTTATAATGTGCCCTATAGGGCGCCCTATAGGGCGCTTTATGAGGCACCTTAAGGTTACGGCACTGTGAGGGTGCTTTTTGCTGGCAGCACTGATTTAAATTAAAAGGAAAAGCCTCAGACAGCCTTATTAAATAACACCACTGTGGGATCAAACCCATGACCTCGGCCTCCACAGTCATTGAAGTAACCAGTGAGCTACATCTCTATAGCTACTAACACACTGCTGGCTGGCTACAGAAAGACTGCAGGTCACCACATAAACTGTCTGCTGTGATTACCAGGATAGGGTAAACCCACCCGTACCCATGATGCACTGCACATGCAGATCAGCAACTTACATCTGATCACCAGATGGGGTATGCGCCTCTATAGCACCCCGGCCTGGTAGGGGGAACTGACTGTGTGTGTTACTGGCACAGAGTAGCTACAGACCGTGACATTGTGCGGTTCCTGTGCTCACCCTGAGGGTGAGGTAGGACGCCCAGCACCAGGTCCGCAGCACCTGGCTTGGCTGAGATAGGCTGTGCTGCAGATCCTCATCAGTGCCAGTGTGTGATAGGTAGTCCTTGCAGACACACCTAGGATACACCTGTGTTCACCTGTATTTCCCAGTCCTGTCTAGCCCTTGTGGACTATGATGCACCCAGAATAGCGCATATTCTGTGTGGTTGCCATGGTCACATGTTATAAAAGAAGGGTGGTGTTTGGACCCAAAAGCGGATTATGTAGCACCACCCAATCCGCTCTCTGTGGCTCAGGGTGGGGGACAGGATCTCCCACCAACAGATCCACATTCTACATCTCTGCAATGGTGGCAGTAGAGGGGACCATCAACCCCAATCCTGCTGGGGAATAGGCACCCCCTACAGCGCAGTCAATGCAGATCTGTACGCATCACATAGGGCAGTGGCAGACAGGCAGTGGACCTGGAAAAGATCAGCTGCCCCCACCACTATCTGACATTCACCAGCAGAGGGCACAATCAGTCTCCACCCTGCAAGGTGTTCCAGCCATACACATGCTAACTGCAGACAGTCTGCTAGCTAGTACATGTTCCTGGAGGAAATCGGTGCACCCAAAAATGGGATGCGAGCACACATACCAAGCAGGTATGTCAGTGATTGGACCCCAGAAAAGAGAACTCATAGATATCACTTGAGCAAAATACTGTATAGCACTATGGGGGAACCTAGCCATGCCATGGTCACTGCTCAGTCAGGGTGAGAGTGACCCCCCCCCCCCCCCAGCATGACATGCTGTGGCCACCCTGTCCATGCAGGTGGTGGTCAGGCACTACAATGTCTCAGCCATTGCCCTATACCCTGTGTAGATGCGCCCTGTCCAGGCCATACCCACAGTACCGTGCTCCTCATTATGCACATTGGCAGGCTAACACTGGAAACAGTGCAAGCATTGGGGGCTCAGTAAGGTGTAGGCAGCCACAAAACACTGGATAGACATACACACTCTCCCCACACCTATTTCAGCATTGTGCAAATATAGAAGTGTTTAGCAGCCCTGGCCACCATACCAGTCCTGGGCGCAGTGCAGGCATTGCTATGGTACTCAATGCTGTTAGGGTCACTCCCCTTGTCAGAAACAAGAACTGAAACACACTCCACAGATATCAGAAAGGTTGCTATGATGAATCTCTGTCAACAAATTGTGTTTAACTTAGGATTTGTTATCTGACATTAATCATAACAACCTTTTGATATATGTGGAACGTGTTTCCAAGTTTAAGACGGCATTGCTAAGGTATGCAGGTGCTAGTACTGGTAGCTGCTGCTCCATGCAGGGCTCAACAGCCTGACTCTCCATGAGGCTTTGAATAGTAGAGCCTGTGGGCATGGGTGTTTATGCCCCTGTTGGCCGTTGCTCTAGGGCAGAGGTTCCCAACTCTGGTCCTGGTGGGACAAACATGGTTCAGGTTTTCATGCTGTCCCTAATGAATATGCATGAGATACATTTGCATACAATGGGGGCGGTGCATACAAATGTATCACAGGCATATTTATTAGGGACAGCATGAAACCTGAATGGTGTTTGGCCCTCCAGGACTGCAGTTAGGAAACTCTGCTCTAGGGATTGCACATGTTTATGGTGTATGTGCTCTGTAGGGTAAAATATAGGCGTTTATGGTGTGTTTATTTTATCTGCAATAAAGGTTCCGTCGTTATTACCACGGTTTAGTACTGGGTAAAATATAGGGACAGGGTTTGCAGGAGGCACAGCTGGGACTTGAACTTGTGACCTTCTGCTCCTGAATATACTGGCTGTGTGTACTGTGTCAAACAGGCAGATCATTCCCTGGGGTTACCATGACTGTTCGTCAGACAGACCTTGTCTGTTGCAGTGCATGGCACCCACCTAAACAGGGCTTGGCCTTGGTCTCCTGTGGGCAGATGCCACTGCCCCCTCCATCACCCGCACCCCTCCGCCACCATGCTGACATGCCCTTATGCCAGTGGTGCTGGTGGTGCGCAGTCCCAGGCCATCCAGTGTGCCGGTAGGCGGCTGCCTATGGTGTGGGATCTGGCATAGGGGTGCCTACATAGCCATCCCCGCTTCCCCCCGGCACCGCCTGCTAATGTTATGTGCCCTTTGAGGTACCTGCTGGGTAATGTCCATTGGGGCACTGTGTGACACACACTCGTGGACATGTTTGCCCTTGGTCAGTTGCTGTCTTGCTGGTTTTCCGTTTCTACATTCCTATGTGCCAGGTAGGCATCTGCCTAGTCCACACTGTGCCCTAGCTGGCCCACTGCATCCATCACCATAGTGCCTTTTGCTACGTGGCCACTCTGCTGTTGCTGCACATGTGAAAGCCACATAAGCAAGCTGCCCAATATACACCACAGCAAACCCTCATCAACACTATCAATGTTGGAACATTCACTTTGTAGGGGAAATCAGAATTGACCGTTCCAAAAGTGACATTTTCCTTTTTATTCTTTATGGGTAGTGTTGCTTACCGTTTATCATTGTTTTTTCTACTGGCCAGCTCAGTGTTTTGTATTTCTATTTTGGTTCTGGTCATTATCTCTCTGTTTTTTGCATGTTTTGTTACTGCACATGTATCACTACTATCACTTTTCTTGGTCTCCCTGCCTTTGCTGTACATTGCTGACTGAACTGGTTTCTCTCTCCTGCAAATGTGCCTCTAGCACGAGGTTTTCACTGGCGCTAATTTTCAGACCTTCCATTCACGGCGTGTGCATGGAACCTTTCCCCGCCCACTCTCCACCCATTGACCCCTTATCTCCGTCCCTGGGGTACCTTATTCCACCCTCTGGGGAGCCTTACTCCACCCTCTGCGCACCTTAACGCCGCCGGAGACATTGTCGCATGGTAATGCACCATAATCGCGCGATAACATCGCCGCTGCGACGTTAGTGCTGTTTAGTAAACATACCCCTTAATGTTTTCCTATTACAGTTTATAGATTTTGGTCATTGTAATATATTATCTGCCTTTGTTGGGTAAATGGAAAAAGAATGTCAGACAGGTCAATTTATTTATTTATTTACTTATTTATTTGTGCATGTTTTTATATTGCTCCTTCCAAAGATCAGGGGCGGTTTACATCATAACAGGTTAACTAAAACAGTTACATGGAATAGTGATAAGAACTTTATACATAGTACAAAAAACAGGGTAGTTGAGTTTTCTCCTCAAACTATTTACATTGAATGGCACTGAGAGTGGCCACTTTTAACTATTTACAGAGCAAATTTACAGGAGTATGAGGTTGGTATACTTCTTGTGGGGAGGAGAGGGGGGGAGGGAGAAATGGGAGGGGCGGATAGGTAGTGAGGCGAGCCGGAGTGTGCTATGAGTTGGTGTAATATTCTCTAAATAACCATAGCTTTCCTCCTAGGAGGGAGCTACACTATGGAGGTAATTCTATAAGCCTTTTCCATGCATTAAACACCATTTACAAAATTAGGTCATAGCACAGAAGTATATGCAGTGCATTTAGGAGAATACATGTAGAGTAGACACAGGCAGAATCATGATTAATTAACCTATTTTATAAAATACACCTGTACTTTATGCACTAAAATTCACGCCTGCTCCCAAACAGGGTAAATGTCAGTGCCCACAATCTAGGCGTTAATTCTGTAGGATTTGGACAAGTAGGGCCCGATATTCAAAGGCATTTACACAGCTTATAAGGCTGTAAACCGTGTAAATGCTCCTAAGCGAGATATTCAGCGGTACTAACATGGTTGTGCCATTGAAAATCCCCGACTAATGCCGCTATACGCCCCGACGCTTAGCACCAGCACTTGTCAGGGGCAATACCCGAGGATAACCATGCAGCGGCGATATTCAGCCACTGCGCAGTTATCCCTCAGAGGTGAACGTTAGGTGCAACAAAAGCTCTCCTAACTTTTGCTGGTGCAGCTAACCGGGCCGCAACTGGATACTGCCGCTGCACAGTTAGCTTCTGCGCTGTGTGTGGCTGTATAGTGACCACGGATAGTCAATGCTCGTGGCATGCACCTTAGAGATGTATAGCCGTCACAAATGAATAATGGGCCCATACGTTATAAAGACATAGACATCTCTATATCTTTATAAAACAGGCAAAAATTAGGCTCCTTCTCCACCTCCAAACCTAGGCACTCTGATATAAAATACCCTCCACAAGTGGCAATAAATAGGCCGGCAAGTTCAGGTTCTCCTGCTGGCCAAGAGCCTGAGGGGTCGTTGTCCTCTCTGAAAGGAACCCTTCAAAGCTCCTCCCTAATCTAGATCTCAAGAACATCACCTCTTTGAGAAACTCTGCAAGTCCCACAGATGGAAGACCTGAACTAATGTCTCTTTTGCTACAAGATGTAGAAATGCCTCTTTAGGAAGTGTCCCCATGTTTTCCTTTGTTTTGTTACACCCAGTAACCCTGATTTCTTACAAGTAATGTATCATTTTACTTGTATTATGTTGTAAAATGTAGAAATATAAAAAAAAAATTACAAAAAAAAAAAGAAATACAACTGAGCTATGGGGTCAGCCTCTTCACATTTTAAGAGCATTTGTGCTTGAAGGCACGCGTATCTTATAGTCTGTAACTATATACCATAAGGGCATTATATCTTAGCAAACAGGAACATAAAAATGCTCTACCACAACAGAACTCCTTGATTTACCCATTTCATTTGCTTAGATGTTTTGGGAGCAATTTTATAAGGAGGTGTTTATTTTTAGGCACCAACACTATGCATAAATGTTATGTTTGTCATTTATGAACGCCAGTGGCCACAAACACATTAACGGCCTCGTATAAAATACTGACCAGCGTAAAAGTACACACGTTGCTTTCACGGCACTTACTTTTGCTATGGGTGTGCACATGGATGGAATTTGGACAGAGCAAGGGTTGTGAGAGCAAGTATGTGTGCTTATTATAGAATACGATAATTGACGCATGTCTTTGCAAAAAGCAAGCCCAGTCATTCACACAAGCTCTAGGGCTAGTGTAAGTGATTGTACCTTAATTTAAAGCGCGATTTCTGCCACTTAGGTCAGTGTTTTATAAAGACAAGTAGGTACCTACTTGTCTTTTTAAAATAGACTTAATTTAGACACATTAAAACACATTATGAATAGTCACTCTGTTATAAAATTATCCTCATTATGCCTTACATTGACCAGTTTTACCTTCATCTGTGAAATTCAATGCTGTGTAAAAGATTATGCACAGAGGCTATCTCCAAAAGGCATGAAAAAAATTTCCATATCGCCCTGAATATCTTTTCTTATGCCTTGCGGAAAAGAGCCCCAGATAGACCATCTCCAGGAATGTGATCGTTTTCATAGCCCCTGAATGGGGCCTTGGTGAAGAATGCTATTGATTGTTTTATTTGGATTTACCTTCAAAGTACCAAAGGAAAGGTACAGATCTCTTCTTCAAGGGATAAGTTGGCATAGTGTACTCAACCGTATTGTGAAAAGGGAAAGTAAATGCACCTGAAAAATGTAGCAAACAATTACAAAGCTTTGCGTTCCTTGTAAAATTCCATTTATTAGGAAAACAGCAAAACTAACACACAAAACAGAATGGCGTAAATTTACACTACAGCAATCTGACACAAGAATCTGGAAGGACATGAAAAGAATTATAATTGGTAGAGAATCATTTTTTATTCATCTTTTATTTTATTTTTCATGTTTTAAATGGATTTGGTGCTAATGAAAGACTATCAAATCAATGATGTTCTCGATTTCTCCTCAAAATAGTCACAGCACAGTAAGTAGCAGTGCAGACTTCTGAATACTGCCCTGCTAATTTTTTAACCCTGATCGCAATCATTTCAAAGGTGAGAGGGCAATTTAGGAGCCCTTTTACTGAAGCCCAGTATGGCTGTACATGTATAATGTGCATTTGTGATGCACGCTAGGTGCAAAGCCTCGACGCTACCTGCCAGAGGCATGTCCAGCATGTTCCCCACAGTTAACATGTGAATGAGGACCTTAACGTATGGTGCATTTAACACTAGTGTACCTAAGAGCCACAGAGGTGCCGCTAATCATCACATTGCCACTGAGCATGCCCCGTCACATGATGCCCCGTCGCTAGGTGCCCCGTCGCATGATGCCCAGTTCCTGTGCTGTTTAACATACGGTGGCTGGCATACTTCCACATTTGCGTTCCCAGCTGCTAGTTGGCACTCATTAAAATGCAAGTTAATCAGTTATTGGGCTCTAGTAAAAGGGCCCTTAGACTCTCAGCATACGCAATCTTTGTTTTTTTAGTTGAAGCTACCAACAATAGTACCAAATAGTGCCAAAGTTTAATATTGTGTAAGAAGCAATTGAGATTACCAACTCATTGCACATCGGCCATAGCATTTCTAATTCAGCACTGACTTTTGGGCACTCCTAACTTGGGTTAGATTTGAGCCAGTATCGAAAGATGACGTGCCAGTTCTCTTGAGCCCCCCCCCCCCCAATTCCCCTGACAAATTAAATTTTACAATTTAAAAAAGTCAAACCATAGCGTCAATGGCAGCATTTTGAAGTGAGCAGGTAATGGGAAGTTCACAAGTTAATTTCTAATTTTGGAAAGTCATAAAAATACAAAATATAGTACATGCATCCACATCTAAAAGTACCTCAACACGCCTTTTCGCAAAGGTGTAAGAAAGCACTAATATGCAAAACGCATGTTAGTGAACAAAAGAGCCTGCAGTTAAAAATGCACATTTTTGGCACATGAATGCACCTTTATGAATAGGGGTATTTATGTTTTCAAAAGTCAAAATAAACAGTTGTCATTGATATGCCACCACATTCTTATCAAAGTGTTCTCACCAGCTCTGCTCTATACGGTAAGGCACTCCTGGCTTTCATAAAATAATTTAACAAGGAATGTTTGGATTCTTCCTCCAGCAGCACATCCCTAACCTAGTCCAGTGAAAAAAAAACATAATAGTTTGACTTTAAACAATAGGTTGCAGCGTGCTGATGTACAATATAACAATATGGTACTAAATGCTATTTTCAGGTATAAAAATAATATAAAATGCCATTTTCACCAGAATTCTTTTGATGCCTATTCTAGAATTTTTATGTTCCTCTGTCTCTGCGGGCACTATCTGGAGGCACGAACAATCTGATTACACCAAGCAGCAACTACGTACCCTGAACAAGCTCTATAAATTGTAGATGATTTTGATCTTATTTTGTTAATCAAGGAATTTTTTCCTCTGGTATGTGTGCAGAGCATCTGAAAGGCATATACTATCAGTGTTTCTCAAGTGCATGCAAATCTATTTCATGCATATTTCATTGTGGGTATCCTGAAAACCAGACGGGCTAGGGGGTACACTAGGAATGGCTTTAAGAAACACTGGCTTATATAAATGTACTGTATCTCTAGTCTCAACTTGTGAAGAGTATTAAAACACATCCAAAAAGAAGCTAGGACTGTATTTTGTGTGGGTCTGTACAGCACTGTGTATGTCTTATAAAGTTTAATAAATTAATTAATAAATAATAGTCAGACCTGACTCAACCACCAGGCACGACTACACAATGGCTTAGAGCGGCAGCTTCTGGGGAAAAGGCAAAGAGCAGCAGTGATCAAAGCAAAGCAACAGACCCTGACAGCCAGACAAAGTCAAAGAGCCATAGGCAAGTCCTTGTATTCGCAGGGAGAGAAGACACACGCATACATACAAAGCAGAGCTTAATATTTAAAAGTATAGAAGTCAGTACTCAATAAAATGTCTGGGAAATAATTTGAAATGTCTAATCTAGATATTTCAAATTATTCCTATATTCAGCAGCACTGTACAAATGGGGAGAGGGGGCCATTTCAACTGGCGTTAAGCAGGGCTGGACGTCTGATCCGGAGGTCCAGCCCCGCTAAACACCAGGGTCGCGATTCCCAAGGCAGAGCTTCCCACACGTTGATCCCTGTTGTGCAGGGAGCTCATGGGCAGGAGGGTGCAGGCTGGGGGAGGAGCGAGGGTGGGGAATGGGCTGCACCCTGACCCCAACCACGGATGTTCAGGGCCGATTCTGAGGTTGGCTCTGTATGTCCGGGGTCGGTGGGTTGGAAGGGGGACTTAGTCCACCTCGGAGGTGGAATAAATCCCCCTAGATGGAGGATGATGGGAGGCCTGGACCCAGAAAGCAAGGTGAGGGGATGCAGGGGGATCCCCACGGCTCAACCCTGGCCATTGAAGGGCTGATCAGGGGTCGGGTGGCAACATGACGCCATGGCATTGCGGCTCCATGCAGGAGCCTGGCTGAGCTAGCCGGGGATGTGGCTGAATGTCCAGGGTGCCTGAATCGGAGCATGTCTCAGACGTCCAGCTGTGATTCTGCTCACGCGGGGTCATCTAGCCCTGTGGGATCAGAATTGGGTGCATCTCTGGACCGTCCAAATTTTGGGCATCTGGACAGCGTGGACTTGCACCTTCAAAATGACCCCCATAGGGAGTGCCGCTGAATATGCAAGTATAAATTATACGCATAAGTAGACATGCAAGCATACGCAGAACATCTGGATATAGCGTAGTTACTCACCTGTAACAGATGATCTCCGGGAACAGCAGGAATTACGTCTTCACATATGGGTATCGTCTGTACCGACGGAGCCTGTGCGGGAATGCTCCCCAGCGTCCAATAGGAAAGCTTTTGGGAGCATCCCACTATGCCTGCATTGCTGCCTTCCCACCTTTCTAACTCTTCCTCTTCAGTTGAGTTTATAGCTGAGACAAAGGAGAGAAGGAGATAGAGAGAAAAAGACAACTTCCAAGGGAAGGTAGGTGGGTTGTGAAGACTTAATTCCTGCTGTTCCCGGAGATCACCTGTTACAGGTGAGTAACTACGCTATCTCCAGGAACAAGCAGAAATGTAGTCTTCATATATGGGGACTCCCCAGCTGAGAGATGCCAGGGAGATGACCCCAGAAAGCTGCGAAAGACAGATTGAGATGGGTCATGTTTCCTCCCATGAATCTCTGGCATCGAAACCCGGGACAGCGGGTAGGAGTTGTTCTAAGTCTGAAAGAGATGCTGGAGAACAGCCTGGCCAAACGAGGCATCCCGACAGGAATCCTTGTCTAAGCAATAGTGGGCTGCAAACATGTGTACCGAAGCCCAAGTGGCTGCTCTACAAATGTCGTCAATGGACACAGAGCGAAGGTTAGCCATAGAGGCTGCCATTGCTCTCACATTGTGAGCTGTGACATGACCTTTGAGAGAAAGTCCCTTAATCTCATATGCAAAGGATATGCAATTTGCAATCCATTTAGACAAAGTTCACTTGGAAACTGGTAGTCCAAGATGACTAGAGTCAAAGGCAACAAAAAGCTGGGAAGACTTTCTATGTCGCTTAGTTCTCTGAAGGTAAAAAGCCAAGGCTCTTTTACAATCTAGAGTGTGAAGATTCCTTTCTGCATTGGAGACAGTCAGATGAACTCTCAGACATCATAGACCTAGCCTGTAATCCTGTAGACCCCTCCAAACCAAACTGGTTGTTGGGAGACTTTAATCTGGCCTCTACTCAACCTACCTTAGCCAATACTTTCTTAGACCACTCACCAATTTCCCATAATTATTGTCATAACATGTTCTCTACTAGGAACCTTGTTCTCAAATTAATATTTTTTGTCGGATCACCTGCTGTGAGGGTGTAACACACTCTCTAGTAGCAGGCCCTCCTTTTTATTCAACATTTATTTAAAAGGTCTGTATGACCTATGAATGCCTGAGGCTATAGCAAGCCCTAAAGGACCAGCCCCTGCATAAATTAGAACTGCTTATTGTAGACTTAAGCGTTTTCAAACAAATCTGCAACTAGCAGAACAATCAATGTAAGGAAGTAGTAACACTTAGCTGAGTAGAAGGGAGTCCAGGACCGTTAATCGCCAGAGAAAACCATCTGGAAAGCCATCTAGAAAACTTCGTAAACTGGATAGTCCAAAAAATGTTTTTGTCCTCAAAGAACTCCAATTAACTCCCAAAATGACTCGCTAGCCAAACTTCCGTATCACATCAAACTGTGGTTGGGTACTTGCGACACAAATCAGTTGTGTTTCAAGCCCACTATGAATTTGGCTCTTTTTCAAGCTAAACCCATCCAACTTCCTGTTCCGTTTGAACACGTGATGACATCAGCATTACGCACAGGAGTAACCGATGACATCAATAACACTGAAAGTGAAATTCATTTCAATAACCCCCATTCAATCTCCGCATTCAGTCCTAAAGGGGTAACAGTATTAAGAGTGAAAATCCAGCGCTGTTCCCTTTGATGAAGCAGCGCTCGACGATCACCTCCTCGCAAAAGCGGAGGAATCATATCTAAGACAGTCCATCGTAATTGATCAAATTTGTGGGATTTAGACATACAATGATGAACTATTGGAGCAGTTAATGTTTTAGTGTTTAACCTCGACCTGTGTTCTTGTAACCGCTTCCTAACTGATCGCGTTGTCATACCCACATAGCAGAGTATCAAATAGACAACATGATTAGATGTACAATCTGTAAGGTGTCACCGCCTATAACGATAGTGAGAACGGGGATCAATCCATTCTGTTCCTTCCAGAACATAATACTGTTACCCCTTTAGGACTGAATGCAGAGATTGAATGGGGGTTATTGAAATGAATTTCACTTTCAGTGTTATTGATGTCATCGGTTACTCCTGTGCGTAATGCTGATGTCATCACGTGTTCAAACGGAACAGGAAGTTGGATGGGTTTAGCTTGAAAAAGAGCCAAATTCATAGTGGGCTTGAAACACAACTGATTTGTGTCGCAAGTACCCAACCACAGTTTGATGTGATACGGAAGTTTGGCTAGCGAGTCATTTTGGGAGTTAATTGGAGTTCTTTGAGGACAAAAACATTTTTTGGACTATCCAGTTTACGAAGTTTTCTAGATGGCTTTCCAGATGGTTTTCTCTGGCGATTAACGGTCCTGGACTCCCTTCTACTCAGCTAAGTGTTACTACTTCCTTACATTGATTGTTCTGCTAGTTGCAGATTTGTTTGAAAACGCTTAAGTCTACAATAAGCAGTTCTAATTTATGCAGGGGCTGGTCCTTTAGGGCTTGCTATAGCCTCAGGCATTCATAGGTCATACAGACCTTTTAAATAAATGTTGAATAAAAAGGAGGGCCTGCTACTAGAGAGTGTGTTACACCCTCACAGCAGGTGATCCGACAAAAAATATTAATTTGAGAACAAGGTTCCTAGTAGAGAACATGTTATGACAATAATTATGAGAAATTGGTGAGTGGCCTTCAATATTGAGAGACTTATTTTGGTTTACTCACAGAGGTTTACTATTGATAATACTTTCTTAGAAGCAATGTCTTACCTCAACTACAAGCAAGTAGTGATGGACCCTACCCATCAACATGGGAACCTCTTGGACTTAGTCTTCATCCCTCAACCAGAGGCGATTAAGCTGAACCAAATGGAGCTCTCTATCACCCCTGTCCCCTGGTCAGACCATAATCTGATAACATTTCAGATTCCAGCGTTTCAAACTACAGACAGCTGCTCAAACTCAACCAAATGTTCAAGACCTACCAGATTCAAACAACTTGACAGAGAGAAGTTTACAACTCACGCACTTCCTAAGCTCGCCAAACCAACAGTCAACCTCAACGAAATGGTAAGCAACTGGAATGAAACCCTCTCCTCATACGCGCAGCACCCGGTCACTGTCAAGAAATCGATTCCTGACAACCTAACCACTAAAAAACAATCTGCTCCATGGTTCTCCCCTGAACTGCGTACTTCACTTATCCACCTCAGAAAACTAGAGAGAAAATGGAGAACTACACGTAATTCCTCCGACCAAGTCACCTATTTATGTGTTTATGTTTATTGAATTTGATATACCGCTCAGACCCAAAGGCATTAGAGCGGTTTACAATACTACATCATTTAGGGAAATAAGAAAAGAACGCCATTTATAAGATAGGACAGAGTAGAGGACAGAGACAGTCAAACAGATAAGAGAAAGAGAAGGAAACGGAACAGCAAGTTACCCTGATATATAAGCAGGACATCAATACATCAATATAGACTCCAGATACTGTCACCAGCAGTGGCTGGACTGGGCGTAGACAGCCAGACACACTGCTGGGCCTGACCCTTCTATATAAAAAGGAGTAGTTGAGACGGAGTGGTCAGGTTGAAAAAAAGGATTTTTATTCCCCTCCCAGGGTTTGGATTTTCAAAATAGTACAACACACAGGAACTTAAGAGGTAGCCATACTTCTGGCAAAACTGAGGGTGAAAAGAAACACAGCTTCTCGCTTGAACAGAAACAGGGATCATAACAAACAGAAACCAGGTAAAAATGCTGACAGTTTCCTCTGTGCACGTTTAGCTCTCTACAAGGCACTCTTGTCTTCAGCTAGCGCAGAGAATTTATATCAGTCATTACCAAAGAGCAGTCCATGTCCTCAATATAAGGAGTGAAATTACTTGGCTCCGTGATCATGGGCTCTTCAACCACATTACTGTCTTTAGGGCAGAGAGTTTGGAACTTCCTTAAATCAGTCCCTGAATTTTCTTCACAGCTCTCTCCACAATATGGCAGGTAATTACCAGATAGCTTATAAAACTGCCCTGTTCTGTTCCTAACAGACTTCTCTCTTTGCAGTCTTCTGCAGGGCTTTAAAGACACACATTCACCTGGCCTGTCCCAACCGATCTAACAGATCGTCAATTCTCGGCATGGGGTATGCGTCGAACTGTGATATCGCATTAATCTGCCTAAAATCTATACAGAAATGGAGTGTTCTGTCTGGTTTTGGGACTAAGACTATAGGACTAGACCATGGACTATGGGACTCCTCAATTACACCCATTTCCACCATTTCCTTAACCTGGGCAATGACTTCGTTTTTCTTTGCCTCCGGCAACCTATACGGGTGCTGTCTAATTATCTTCCCCGGGATCGTGATGACCTCATGTGCCACTAAGCGTGTTTCGCCGGGCACAGCTGTCAGGACATCGGAGAACTTCCGTAACAGCCTGGCTAAATCTGCCTGTTGGTGCTCTGACAGGTCCGTACCTGCACGTATCTCGGGTTGTTCCCTCCAATCTGAGGGCTGGGGACCTAAGTCCTCCTCTTTCTTTTCCTCAGTAATGGCTGCTAAGCCCTTAACATCCTTCATCCCTGTGGAGCCAAACCCTCCAGACCCACGACTTGTGGAAGTTAATGAGGGTGTCTCTTCTAACACGGGGAAACCCACCCGTTCACAAATTAACTGGGCTATTCTTTCACCCCTTTTTACTGCGAAATCCTCTTCACCGAAGTTGAATAGTAGGGCCTTGACCACACCACGGTAATCAGGGTCTATTACCCCCGCCCCGATGTCAATTGAATGTTTGACCGCTAGGCCAGACCGCGGTGCTATGCGGCCATAGCACCCTTTAGGGATTTGAATTTTTACCCCTGTGTCAATGAGGGCCTTCCCTCCCTTAGGAACTATTACGTCCTCGTTACTAAACAGGTCATAGCCTGCTGAGGCTTCGGTAGCTCTTTGTGGGCCTTTTGCATGTGGGGATGTTTTTGTGAATTTTAACACAAACTTCTTTTTAACTGAGGACCCCCTTTCTACCCGTGGTTTCCCAAATAAAGCACTCGGGATCTTTTGGGCAATAGCCTCAGTTTTTGGGGTCTCAGGTGGTGCCTTTTCTCCTAGATGTCCTACCTGACTGGGGCCTAACTTTCCCTTGAGGCCTTTTCCCATTTCTCCCTCAAATGGGGGCCAGTCATGCCCTAGGACTACCTTAAAGGGAAGTCGGGGGACAACTGCCATGTGTACCTTCTCCCTAGTATTCAACCCATTCACACACATCTCATATATGGGGTAAAAAGAGGCGGCACCATTCACGCATCTAACTTTCACCCATCCATCCACACAATTCAACAGGGAAGGGTTATGGGCCTGAATGGTCTTCCACATTTCTTGTGAGACCATACTCTGATCTGCTCCGGAGTCAAGGAGCGCTACAGCATCCACACCCTCCACCTGGACATCTATAACAAATTCTTCCTCACCGTCTCTCTCCTTTCCTGATACAAGGGCTATGTGCTCTTTACAGTCCCTGCGCATGTGACCACTTTTCCCGCATTGAAAACACTTCATCACATCATCATATTTCCTTACATTTTCTCTCTGTACCCTAGGAGTATAAGCCTTCTTTATACCTGGCATTCTTTCCATGCCGGTTACTCTTAGCATGCTATCTCTGGAAGCTCCGGCTAATTCAGCTTCAAAATAACATTCTGTCATTTCAGCAGCTTCCCTAGTGGATTTGCATTTCTGCAACAACAAGAAAGCTTTTACTTCAGGTGGTACAGCCTCAAAATACTGCTCAAGGAGCACAGCGTCCATCAAGGATTCCACTGTGGCCTTCTCTGGAGCAAGCCATTTTGTTGCTAGACCTTTAAGTCGCTGCATCAAAGCTTTCGGCGTCTCTTTAGGCAAGAGCCTTGCCTCCCTAAAAAGACGTTGATAGTGCGTAGGTGTTAAACCTAGCCTATCCTTTACCGCTAGTTTTACGTCTGGGTAATTGGACGCTAGGCCTGCGGGCATTGCCTTGTAGGCCACCAATGCCTCTCCGGTTAAAGACATGGCGAACCTAACGGCCCACTGGTCTAGTGGCCATTTAGCCGCCTCCGCAATCCTTTCAAAGGCATCAGAGTAGTCGTCAAAATTGTCAGTCTTTTGCAAAGGACCTAATGCCAATGCACTACAGTTCTGCAGTCCTACCACAGGTGGTATCGGTACGCCTTCCTCATCTGTGGTGGGTGTCCTCTTCAGCAGCACGGTTAGCAAGTCCAGGAGTGGCTTCTGCTGCGCAGCCAGTGCTGCCATAGTCCTATCCTGGGCTTGTCTCGCGAGCTCACTCTGAGCTTTCCATTGCTCCTCCATCCAGCGAAGCATGTCCTGGGGATCCATCCCGGCGTTGAGGTATACCTGTATGGGCGAAAAAAAAAACAGGGCCCACCAAGTGCGGCACAATATATATTTTTTTCTCCCTTTCTGCCTTTAGCAAGGTATCCTTCGTCCCCCTTTCTCAGCAATCCCTACCCCCGTGCCCACCTACTTATACCTTAGCACGGTGTAGGATCTCGCATTGAGAAAGGTTCTCTGCACGCCTCCTTCAGGTCAGCCTGTGGATGTCCACTCACTGTGTCAGGATATCCTCTTTCAGGATTTTCCTTTTCACTGGTGTGTCTTTTTTTCTTTTTTTCTTTCTTCTTTTCAGCCACTTGTATCCTCTCTTAGGAAAAACCTTGGGTAGTACTTCTTTTTTTTTTTTTTCAAAAATCCAAATTACTACGCCATTTACGTCACCAGCAGTGGCTGGACTGGGCGTAGACAGTCAGACACACTGCTGGGCCTGACCCTTCTATATAAAAAGGAGTAGTTGAGACGGAGTGGTCAGGTTGAAAAAAAGGATTTTTATTCCCCTCCCGGGGTTTGGATTTTCAAAATAGTACAACACACAGGAACTTAAGAGGTAGCCATACTTCTGGCAAAACTGAGGGTGAAAAGAAACACAGCTTCTCGCTTGAACAGAAACAGGGATCATAACAAACAGAAACCAGGTAAAAATGCTGACAGTTTCCTCTGTGCACGTTTAGCTCTCTACAAGGCACTCTTGTCTTCAGCTAGCGCAGAGAATTTATATCAGTCATTACCAAAGAGCAGTCCATGTCTTCAATATAAGGAGTGAAATTACTTGGCTCCGTGATCATGGGCTCTTCAACCACCTTACTGTCTTTAGGGCAGAGAGTTTGGAACTTCCTTAAATCAGTCCCTGAATTTTCTTCACAGCTCTCTCCACAATATGGCAGGTAATTACCAGATAGCTTATAAAACTGCCCTGTTCTGTTCCTAACAGACTTCTCTCTTTGCAGTCTTCTGCAGGGCTTTAAAGACACACATTCATCTTCTTCACTCATACAAATATCTTCAAATGCATTACTTTCCTTTTCCCAAGGTTGCAAGTATTTCAGGCAGTTCTGCCTTTCACTCATACATGGTTCCTTACCAGCTGCCTTCCGTCCCTTCCACTGAGCTCTGTGTCTGGGAAAATCTTCTGTAGTTAATCCCTCTGCTGGCAGATAGCTTTCTTTCCCTTTTCAAATCCCTCCTGGGCTTTCTGCTCCAAGGCTCAAACAAAACAGAGTCAGCATGGGAGTATTCTGAACCTCCGTCTGAGACCTGCAAGTCTTCCCTTACTTGCCAAGCTTCCTGTTCCTCGTGCACTTCCTGCTTGCCTCGGTCTCTCTGATCCTCCAACTCTTCAAAACCCTCCAAACCTTCAGAACCTAACCCTGTTTGCTTCACACGTTTTTTATACAGGTTTAGGGGCGTTTTCCTACCCATGTGCAAACTGTTCTCCTGATTACTTGGGGAGTGTTTGTTAGCTAGGCGTGCCTTCAGACCTCGTGTCTCAGCCTGCTTTGGTTGCCCATGGTAACTGGGAAGCTTTTGATCTCCCTGCCTGTCAGAATCTGTGCTAAACTCAGCAGATTTCTGTGTTTTAAAGGCGCAAGGCAGATCTTCGGTGTCACAATACAGACGCCACGGACCAATGCCACGCGGTTCTTAAGCCATTGGGCCTGGTTACTGATTGGCGGGCTCGGGGAGGAAGGCGGAGCTCCTGCTCTCACCCCCGTCAAAAGCGCTGCTCATCTTGCGCCCTGGCAATGGCGGTTCTTAAGCCGTTGGGCCTGGTTACTGATTGGCGGGCTCGGGGAGGAAGAGGGAGCTCCTGTTCTCACCCCCGTCAAAAGCGCTGCTCATCTTGTGCCCCGGCAACGGCGGTTCTTAAGCCGTTGGGCCTGGTTACTGATTGGCGGGCTCGGGGAGGAAGGGGGAGCTCCTGCTCTCACCCCCGTCAAAAGAACATCTTAAACAACATCGTGAATCAACTTGGGCCAGGAGGAAGGAATTCCACGCTGAGATCCTCAACCGCTCATTGAACAAGCCAAGGGAACTATTCAACTTAGTAAAATCCTATACCAACCAACCATCCCCACCACAAGATTTTATTCAGCCCCAGGCTTATACGAACTATATACAATCAAAAGCAATAAAAATAACAACTGCAACACCACAAGAACCCTCCCAGTCTTCTCACCCGCAGTTCCCAATCACCAAACTTGTCCTGCCCTCTGCAAAGACCATAGAGGATGTAATCGCCTCCATCAACACGACAACGGCCCCAACTGACCCATGCCCAGCGCACTGGATTAGGACCATGCGCACAGAACTCAGTCCATTCATAGCCAACATTGCAAAGAGGTCATTTGAATCTGGTGTCTTCCCAGAAGCTCTCAAGCAAACTTCCATCCGTCCACTTCTAAAAAACAACCATCTGGACCCAAAGAGAGAGGACTCTTACCGACCAATTTCTAGTATCCCATTACTAGCTAAGATTCTCGAGAAGCTAACCCAGAGACAGATTCAGCAGCATATAGACTCCTCTTTCCCATTAGATTCTTGTCAACACGGATTCAGAGAGCCCACGGTGTAGAAACTCTACTAACAACTCTAATTAACACACTTATCAATGGCATTGACAATCTCAAGATGGGCTTTGCTTTAATCTTTCTGGATATAGCGGCTGCGTTTGACTCCGTAGATCACACACAGCTTCTGAAGCGTCTTCACGAGAAAGGAATCCATTACCGAGCATGGGACTGGTGCAAATCTTACCTGGAAGGCCGACTGCAACACGTACACATTGGTAACGCTACATCTGATCCCTTCCAGCAGACACTGTCTGTGCTTCTGTTCAATATATACATGCAGCCAATTTGCGACATTACACGTTCCTTCGGCATATCCTGCCTCATGAATGCAGACGATGTACTGCTATTCTCACCCATATCTGTCGCATGCCCAGACTACACAGTGTTAATCAACTGTTTTAATGCAATAACGGATTGGCTACTTACTCAGAACCTCCGTATCAACTTCAAAAAGACAGAAGTCCTAATAATTACAAGAAATAAATGTTTCTCTCCTCCACCTACTCTAAAAGTCAGAGATGCTGATCTGCCGGTCAAATCCAGTATACGCTATCTGGGAGTGATATTGGATCAACAATTGGACTTCAAGGAACATATAAGATGCACCGTAAAATCAATATACTTCAAGATTAAAACCCTGAGGCACTTGAAACCTATGTTGGAACCTGATGACTTACGAACTATCTTCCAAGCGCTAGTCACACCGCACTT
Organism: Ichthyophis bannanicus; assembly: GCA_033557465.1. Lineage (NCBI taxonomy): Eukaryota > Metazoa > Chordata > Amphibia > Gymnophiona > Ichthyophiidae > Ichthyophis > Ichthyophis bannanicus. The sequence goes on from CM066035.1 coordinate 640,891,339, forward strand.
CGATTATGCTAATATAATACTGCATGGCCTCCCTAAGATCACCATCAACCCCCTACAGTTATCCATGAATGCAGCAGCCCGTATCCTCTACGGAGCCTCAAGGAGTGACCACATCTCCCCCATTCTAAAAGAGCTTCATTGGCTTCCAATAAGCTGTAGGATCCTATATAAGGCCCTCCTTATTACCTTCAAGGCCTTCAATAAACTATCTCCTGCAGCCATCTCAGATCTCATCACACACACAGAGAACAACAGGCCTAGAAGATCTTCTGCTGTGGACATGCTAATCATACCAAGCGGCTCCATAAAGTCTAACCAATCAACTATCAACAGAGCTTTTGTGAACTTCGCCCCAGATGCTGGAATAAACTCCCTCCTGGCATTAGAGCAATCAGGGACCTGAGACAGTTTAGAAAAGCCCTCAAACACCACTTTTTTACCACACACTTTAAGCTTCTGGATATACCTCCCCCTCTCCCACCCTTACCCTCACAACCCCATACCTATCCTATATGAATGCATAGAACTGACATATGTACCAACAGGTAGTTTCAAAGACTGTATATAGTTCCCCTTGTTTACCTCCATGTTAATTCCCTGTTATCTGTAAACGAAGGCCAAATTATCTGGCCAATGTGTTTTATTGTTACAATGTAAACTGCACTGATGACAAATAGCGCGGTATATAAGAAATGTTAAATAAATAAATAATGCACTCAAAGCAATCAAAGGTTGCAAGATTCATGAACTTAGACACATTCTGGGCATGTTTGACCAGAGTGAGGAAGTCTGTTCTTTTATTATCTGGGAGAAGTGGAGCCATGAGCTCTAGATCCCTTGTAACCTCCTTAAGAAACTTTCCAATATAAAGAATGTAAGAGCTGATCCTGGCTGATAGCATTGAGGACTGAAAGCATCGACGCCCAAAGGCATCGAGTGTCCTCGCTTCACGGCCTGGAGGATTGGAAGAATGTGTTTTAGCACTCTTGATCCCACACATCGCCGATTCCACTACCATTGAATGGTGTGGTAATTGTGTCTTCTGAAAACCAGGGCATTGTGGAACTCGGTACATGGTATCGAGTCTTCGAGAGTGTGGAGACACCATTAAAGGAGATTCCAACATCCTTAGCATGAGGTCATGCAAGATTCGGTGAATGGGAAGGGTAGCAGCTCCTTTAGGAGCTGCCGGGTACTGAAGAATTTCTAATTCTTCTGCTCTCGGCTCCTTCTCAGGGATCACTGTGATTGGATGTCCTTGGGCTACATCATGTATGAAATCCTGAAAAGTTATGTCCTCTGGAGGAGACATCCTATGTTAAGGAGAAGGAGAGGGATCCTCTGGTAGAATCACCCCGGTACCGGCGGAGTCCTCGAAGTCATCGGAATCGGAGGACTCGAAGTATCTCTGCGCCGGGTGCTCTTGCATCGCTTGATGCCGGTATTGATCGAAGTCGACATCGGAATGTCTCGATACTGGGCCCTTGATACCGGATATTGATTCAAGAGCTGGCATGGGGGGAAGCACATCGGTTAAAGCAGGTGCGGTTGGTAACGGTACCAATGACTGCGGAACCGTCTGAAGCAGTCTTAGCGGTACCGAGGCTGCTAAGAGAGCCGCTAGGCTGCGTTCGATGTCCAGAATGCGCTGATCCATAGCCCCTGCCGATGCCTGGATGTCGGTACCAGTGGAACAGGCCACGACACCAGAACATGGCACCAGGAGTTCTCCCAATGTGGAAGCTTCGGAAACATCCTGGAGCCCCGTTAATGCTTTGGAGGCCGGGCCTCCCGCCGGGGCTGTTTTGCCGGTATGTTTTCCTCAAGGGCAACGTTAGTAGCATCTCAATGCTTCGAAGGAGATCTACCCTTTGAGGACCGGCCGGTCTTGGAAGACCTGGGTTTAATTACCTGCGATCCATGGGAGGAAGATGAAGCCCTGGAAGACGTCGATGCAACGGACATTGCATCTGTGGCAAAGAGGGTGCCGAGTTTTGCAGCTCTGTTCTGCATGCCTCTCTTGGTCATCTTTCTACAGAGGAGACACTCTGATGGTAAATGGTCAGGACCTAAACATTTAAGGCACCAGTCATGGGTGTCAGTAGCAGAAATGGTACCACTGCACTTTGAACATTTTTTGAAACCACTAGATGGTTTCTCCATTTTAGAAGAAAAGAGGGCCTAGTGCCCAAAATGGCACCTGGCATCTAGAGGGGACAGACCCTCCAAAAAGAAGAATTCTTTTTTTTCTTTTTTAGGAAAAGAAGAAAATGAAGAAAAGACCAGTGGTACTGGTATAGGCGTCGATGGTGAAGGCAGACGCGATTACAAAAAGAAAATTTTCTGCGGTGACAGGGTTTGCTGCCTGTCGGCTCCACGGAAAACAAAAAACTGAAGAGGGAGAGTTGGAAAGGCAGGAAGGCAGCAACACAGGTGCAGTGGGATGCTCCCAAAAGCTTTCCTATTGGACGCTGGGGAGCATTCCTGCGCATGCTCTTTCGGTACTGATGGTACCTATATATGAAGACTACATTCCTGCTTGTTCCTGGAGAATGGGGCTTATATGTGTAAGTTCTCTGTTATAACTGGTTTTGGCACATCTGAGTCACATCTATGAGCTATACATATACGGGATCATTCCGAGTTGCCCTGTTGGGACGTCCATCCCCACTATTCAGCCCCCTCTGCTGATCCCAACTAACTTCCCCGTACAAGCAGGGAGTTTGTATGGGGAAGCTGGATGGGGGTGGGAAGGGGACGGCATGGAGGCAGAGACAGGGCGGGATGTGGGCATTCTGCGGCCCCGGACATACAGGGCCAATTCAGCTGTCGGCCCTGTATGTCCGGGGCCGGCAGACAGAACGAGGAAATTATTCCGCCTCTTGAATAAGTTCCCCTAGACAGGGAGGAGACGGCAGGCCTGAGGCACATCGAAGAGTGGAGAGGGCATAGGAGATTCCCCACAGTCTGACCCTAGCCTTGGGAGGCCAGATCAGGGGTCGGGCTGCAGGGAAAGCATAGTTACTTGCCTGTAACAGGTGATCTCCGGGAACAGCAGGAATTTAGTCTTTACATATGGGTATCATCGGTACCGATAGAGCCTGCGCGGGAACGCTCCGCAGCGTCCAATAGGAAAGCTTTTGGGTGCATCCCACAGTGCCTGTGTGCTGCCTTCCTGCCTTTCCCAACTGTCCCTCTCCAGTTGAGTTTAAAGCTGAGACAAAGAGAGAGGGAAAGAGAGAAAGAGAGAGATAGAGAGATACAACTCCTAGAGGAGGTGGGTGAGTTGTGAAGACTAAATTCCTGCTGTTCCCGGAGATCACCTGTTACAGGTGAGTAACTATGCTATCTCCAGGAACAAGCAGGAATGTAGTCTTCACATATGGGGACTCCCTAGCTTACCTCAGCAGCACAGGCATAAATAGCTCAACCAGAGCTCTGTGATCCTCAGTCTTGAAAGACTAGAAAAGGGAACTGTTATTTCTGGAGACAGATCTGCAATTGTGAGTATATACTTCTGGGAATTTTCTAAAAGGAATTATTTCTATTAAAGCTATTTAATCTGTGAACCCACTATTTTTTGTTAAATCAGTCAGGGCCTAGTAGCAGCAGTTTAAGTTTAAATTTAAAACACAGAAGAGAACTTTCTGGTTACATTTCATACCCAGCAGAGAGCTTGTAGTTTTAATTTAATAGTCACTCAGGGCCTAGTATCAGCAAAGTACTTTTAGTTTAAATTTAAAACACAGAAGATAGCTTTCTGGTTAAATTTGGAACCCAGCAGAGAGCTGTAGTTTACATTTAATAGTCACTAAGGGCCTAGCATCAGCAAAGTACTTTTAGTTTAAATTTAAAACACAGAAGAGAGCTTTCTGGTTAAATTTAGAACCCAGCAGAGAGCTTGTAGTTTAAATTTCATAAGAAGTGAGAGCCTAGCAGCAGTAAAGAGCTATAATTTAAATCAAATAACAATATAGATTAGCACAAAAGGCAAAACAGGGCCAGTACTCTTTGAGCAGCAAATAAAGTCTTCTAGAGACGTTTACAAAGAGGCCTTCTACCTAGGGGGCAAGAGACCTGTGAAACTTTTTCAATAGGTGTTAACACCAGGTGGCAGTTCAAAAGGCCATTTTGAAAGACTCCTTCTATCCAAGCAAGGACTGTTAATCATCCAGGAAGTTGGTCACAGCTTACCTCAGCAGCACAGGCATAAATAGCTCAACCAGAGCTCTGTGATCCTCAGTCTTGAAAGACTAGAAAAGGGAACTGTTACTTCTGGAGACAGATCTGCAATTGTGAGTATATACTTCTGGGAATTTTCTGAAAGGAATTCTTTCTATTAAAGCTATTTAATCTGTGAAGCCACTATTTTTTGTTAAATCAGTCAGGGCCTAGTAGCAGCAGTTTAAGTTTAAATTTAAAACACAGAAGAGAACTTTCTGGTTACATTTCATACCCAGCAGAGAGCTTGTAGTTTTAATTTAATAGTCACTCAGGGCCTAGTATCAGCAAAGTACTTTTAGTTCAAAGTTAAAACACAGAAGAGAGCTTTCTGGTTAAATTTAGAACCCAGCAGAGAGCTTGTAGTTTAAATTTCATAATAAGTTAGAGCCTAGAAGAAGCAAAGAGCTATAATTTAAATCAAATAAGAATATAGCTTACCTCAGCAGCATAGGACAGGGAACTGTGTAGCAGCCCTCTTTTAATAAGTGTTATTTCCCTCCCTCTCTCCCCACACCCACCCACCCCTGGGATAATCGTAGCTTTATAGGTACTTACACATCTTAAAAGACAGGAGGTGCTCTCAGGTGAAGCTCATTACCCAAATCAGTCATACACTAAGGACCTGAAATCAATTAAGCTTCAGGTGAACAAGGTATATTAAACGTATTAGGTACAGTTTTTATTGGTATAAATATCCATAGCAACCCTTAGTAAGTAAGGAACTTAAAGATCTAAACAAAAACTAAAAACTAAGATGCAGACAGCAGTCCAGCAGCGAGATGGTGGCTTTCCAGTCTTTTGCATTGAGTGTCACATGTATGATTTTCTCCCAGTTGGTGAGAGGTCTTACGTGTGCACTAGGTGCAAGGAGCTCTTTGCTCTCAGGGAACAAGTTCATTCTCTAGAGGCTAGAGTAGCAGACTTGGAAAACATAAGAAAGACAGAGAGGTACATAGACGAGACCTACAGGGATATAGTCCTGAAGTCCCACCTCCAGTCTGGCAGCATCCCTGTTGCCATGGAGGAGAGAGGTCACGTGACAGGAGAGCATCACCCTGGTGTGGCAGGAAGTGATCCTATAACTAGGACCTGTCCTCCAGGTGATGTAAAACCCTCTCGCACCGAGGAAGTTTCTCCAGGGCCATGTGCCCATGAGGGAAGGGTTAGGACAGCCGTTATAGTTGGTGATTCGATCATTAGGCATGTAGATAGCTGGGTGGCTGGTGGACGTGAGGATCGCCTGGTAACATGCCTGCCTGGTGCGAAGGTAGCGGACCTCACACGCCACCTAGATAAGGTCTTAGATAGTGCTGGGGAGGAGTCTGCTGTCTTGGTACATGTTGGTACCAATGACATAGGAAAATGTGGTAGGGAGGATCTGGAGGCTAAATTTAGGCTTTTAGGCAGGAAGTTGAAATCCAGAACTTCCAGGGTAGCGTTCTCCGAAATGCTTCCCGTTCCACGTGCAGGGCCCAAAAGGCAGGCAGAGCTCCGGAGTCTCAATGCGTGGATGAGACAATGGTGCAGAGATGAGGGGTTTGGATTTGTTAGGAACTGGGGAACATTCTGGGGAAAGGAGGGGCTCTTCTGAAGGGATGGGCTTCACCTTAACCGGGATGGAACCAAGCTGCTGGCATTAACCTTTAAAAAGGAGATAGAGCAGCTTTTAAACTAGATAATAGGGGAAAGCTGACAGTCGCCCAAGAGCGGATGGTTCGGAAGAATGTATCCTTGAAGGATATTACCAAAAGCAGAGAGATTCCAAAAAAGAGTAAAGTAGCCAAAATGCCCTCGAGTATGGAGCAGACAGAGCTTAAAGGTCCCAAATTACCCATGTCTACCAATAGCCAAATTAATATAAATAAAATACAGTCTCTAAAATGCTTGTATGCAAATGCTAGAAGTCTAAAAAATAAGATGGGAGAGTTAGAATATATAGCACTAAATGAGAGGTTAGATATGATTGGAATATCAGAGACATGGTGGAAGGAGGACAACCAGTGGGACACTGTGATACCTGGGTACAAATTATATAGTAATGACAGAGCTGATCAAATTGGTGGAGGGTTGCGCTCTATGTTAGAGAGGGCATTGAGTCAGAAAGGATTAAAGTTTTGCAGGAAACAAAATTTGCTGTAGAATCTCTATGGATTGAAATTCCATGTAAAAAGGGGAAGGCGATGGCAGTGGGGGTGTACTATCGACCACCTGGCCAGAATGAACAAATGGATGATGAAATACTCAAGGAAATCAAGGAAGCTAACAAAAGTTACAGCGCGGTAATAATAATGGGTGATTTCAATTACCCCGGTATCGACTGGGTCAGTGTCACGGCAGGACAAGCTAGGGAGATAAAGTTCCTAGATGAAATAAATGACTGCTTCTTGGAGCAGCTGGTTCATGAACTGACCAGAGGGGAAGCTATATTAGACCTAGTCCTTAGTGGAACACCAGATTTAGTGCAAGAGATAAGGGTGTTGGGACCACTCGGCAATAGTGATCATAGCATGAACGCCTTTATTTATTTATTTACATTCTCTTATATACCGCGCATCAGTGCGGTTTACATTGAACAAACTGAAATTACATTGAACAGGGCATTATAACTTGGAGATAACTATTTTACAGGGAACATGGACTATGGAGGGTTAAGTGGCTTGCCCAAGACCACAAGGAGCACCTGTGGGACTAGAAACCCCAGTCCTTCCGGCCCAAGGTTGCTGTCCTCTAGTGGGATTTGAACCCCCGACCTTCCGGCCTGAAGTACCTTTCCCCAACCACTAGGCCACTCCTCCACTCCTTTGATTTAATTAGTGGAGGAGGGATAGTAACGAAATCCACAGTACTACCTTTTAACTTTCGAAAGGGAGACTATGATAAAATGAGGAAAATAGTTAAGAAAAAACTAAAAGGAGCAGTTGCAAAGGTTAAAGAATTACATCAAGCTTGGGTGGTGTTGAAAAATACTATTTGGAAGCCCAGAGCAGCTGTATTCCACGCTTTAAGAAAAGTGGAAGGAAGTCCAAAAAACTGCCAGCATGGTTTAAAGGTGAGGTCAGAGAGGCTGTTGCCAAAAAAGCATCTTTCAGGAAATGGAAAAAAGAGCCAAATGACGAAACCTGGAAACAGCACAAGCACTGGCAGGTCAAATGCAAGGCATTGATAAAGCAGGCAAAGGGAGAATTTGAGAAGAAGCTTGCTGCGGAAGCAAAAACGCGAAATAAAGATTTTTTCAAGTACAGTCATAGCAAAAAACCTGTGAGAGAATCAGTTGGTCCATTAGAGGAAGATGTAGGGATGTTACCCATGACTAAAGTGGTATTTAAAGGTGCGGAAGAATTGAAGGAAATATCGATATATCGGGAAGATGTATTACGACTATTAGATAAACTGAAGAGTAGCAAATCACCTGGGCCGGATGGTTATACATCCAAGGGTGTTGAAAGAACTGAAATATGAGATTGCAGACCTGCTATTAGTAATCTGTGAACTATCATTAAAATCATCTCTAATACCTGATGATTGGAGGATCCCCAATGTAACACCACTTTTTAAAAAGGGTTCCATGGGTGATCCGGGAAACTACAGACCGGTGAGCCTCACGTCAGTACCGGGAAAAAGGGTAGAAACCATCATAAAGAATAAAATTACTCAGCATGTAGATAGTCATGGCCTAATGGGAGACAGCCAACATGGCTTTAGACAAGGAAGATCTTGTCTTACTAATCTGTTATGTTTTTTTGAAAATGTGAATAAACAGGTGGACAAAGGTGAGTCGGTTGATATAGTGTATTGTCGCCGCGTCGCCCCTACTGGCGTAGTAACGTAAGGGCGTCCGGTGACATTTAATTTGTATCAGAGAGTGTTCAAGCTGAAGGACCAAAAGGATTGTGGTCCTTGTAGTGTAGAACTCCCTGGAAAGAATAACTACGCCAAGTGTAGGGTAAATAAGGCTTTATTTCCCCAGTTAATGCTCTAGGTTCAATGGGACATCAACATAAAGTGGAGGTAATGCTTTCCTCAAACAATAAAGTTCCACCATGGACTAAACAGTTAAAGGTTGTAAGCTCTACAATTGACTGTTTAGCTGGGTTAGGGGATTTTCCAAACCAATAGAAAACAATATCAGAACAAAATGGTTATCAGCTTCACCATATTCAGACTTATTTCTTCGCTATACAATTAGCATGGCAAGCAACTACTTCTTAAGCAAAAGTTACATTCCACAGGTTCGTTGTGAGGCATGGGAATACTGGAGCTATAATCCAAGTCCATTGATTCTGGATCGCTACCCTCTTCAGGATTAAGAATATCTTCAGAGTCTCTTAATTCCTCACAGAAGTTCCCTGGCTTCTCATATAACTTTCTTAAAACACTTTTAGGAAGCGGTTTTAAATAGCTTTACTCCTTCTATGATACTGAGGTTTATCTACTTGCATAAGACTTTCCTCATTTAGAGTTCCTTTTAGAATGAAAGGCTTTTCATACCTTAGCTTCCGAGGAGCGCCACGCCCAGGATTCAGCTTACAACGTAGCTTTTCCTGCTGACACACTGTCTTGTGAACTGCTCCACAATCCAGGCTGCTAGGAAAACCAGACGTGGATTTCCCCTCTCTATCTTTCAGGGTAAGAGGATCAATGTAAAAGGAATCTCCTTTTCTTGTGCCTTTCTGGCTTGGCTTAAAGGACTTACTTGGAGTTGGAGAACTTCTTTCAACAGGCAGGCTGCTTCTCTGGGCTTTATCCCATGGAGTATACCTCTTTTGGCTCCTGCCACCTAGAGCTGGCCGCAGCTGGAAACTATCCTGTTCCAGGCTTCTCTCAGAGCTTGTGCTGTCGGTCCTTCTGACCTTGTCCTTAGCACTTCCCCAGAACTGAGTCTTGCCTCTGTCTATGTCCGTTCTTCTCCTTCCTTCTCTTTGCTGGTCCTTTTCCTGGTCCCCTTGCTGGACCCCCTGGTCTCCTTGCTGGAGCCCCTGGTCTCTTTGCTGGATTCCTTGCTGGCCTCCTTGCCGGGCTCTCTGTTGGACTCCTTCTCTGCTCATCTGATTTCCCTTATAAAGGTATTTCCGGCTTGCACTCTGTGAGTTTGAGGACAGGTGAAAGCACTTATCATTAAGGTGCTCAGTGCTTGAGCACGTTGCTTCGGGTACTGTGTAACTGTTCATTCGCCCTCTGGCTGAGCTACACTGGAACTGCGCTCTCTGCCTTTTCTGAGATTCATGCAAATCAGGAGTTTTTTTCAAGGCTGTTTCTTCCCTAGCTCCAGCCTCATGACAGTATCTAGACTTTCAGAAAGCCTTTGACAAGGTCCCTCATCAGAGACTTTTGGCAAAACTAAAGTCATGGGATAGGAGGCAGTATACTACTGTGGATCAGGAACTGGTTAAAAGATAGAAAGCAGAGAGTTCGGCTAAATGGCCAATTTTCCCAATGGAGAAAGGTGAATAGTGGTGTACCCCAGGGATCTGTGCTGGGTCCGCTGCTTTTTGACATATTCATAAATGACCTGGAAAGTGGAATAACGAGTGAGGTTATTAAATTTGCAGATGACACAAAACTATTTAAAGTTGTTAAAACCCAAGAGGATTGTGGAAAATTGCAAGAGGATCTTGATAAATTAGAAGACTGGGCATCAAAATGGCAGATGAAATTTAATGTGGACAAGTGCAAAGTTATGCACCTAGGGAAGAACAACCCAAACTATGGTTACACAATGCAAGCTTCCACATTAGGAACCACCACACAGGAAAAAGATTTAGGCGTCATTGTGGATAACATGTTAAAACCCTCGGCCCAGTGTGCAGCGGCAGCCAAGAGAGCAAATAGAATGCTAGGTATCATAAGGAAAGGAATGGAAAATAAAACTAAAGATATTATAATGCCTCTATACCGTTCCAAGGTGAGACCGCACCTTGAATATTGTGTGCAATTCTGGTCGCCATATCTTAAAAAGGATATAGCATTATTAGAAAATGTTCAGAGAAGAGCCACCAAAATGGTAAAGGGGATGGAAAGATACTCCTATGAAGAAAGGCTAAAAAGGTTAGGGCTCTTTAACCTGGAAAAGAGACGGCTGAGGGGAGACATGATAGAAGTCTATAAATTAATGAACGGAGTGGAGCAGGTAAACGTAGATCGATTGTTTACATTATCAGAATATAGGAAGACTAGGGGATATGCAATGAAGCTACAGGGTAAACTTTTTAAGACTAATAAAAGAAAATATTTTTTCACTCAACGTGTAATCAAACTCTGGAATTTGTTAGCGGAGGATGTAGTAAAGGCTGTTAGTGTAGCTGGGTTTAAAAAAGGTTTGGACAAGTTCCTGGAGGAAAGGTCCATAAACCATTATTAAGAAGGGACCCAGGATATCAATGCTTGACCCAGTACAAGCACTGCGGAACCTGTGTCTTTTGGGGAAACTGCTAGGTACGTATGACCTAGATTGGCCACTGTTGGAAACAGGATACTGGGCTTGATGGACCTTCGTCTGACCCAGTATGGCATATCTTATGTTCTTATGTTAGCTACAGATGCCAGGGAGAAACCCCAGAAGTTGTGAGCCCTTGTGAAAGGGCTCCACTTCCCCCCATGGATCTCTGGCATCCTACCAGGGATGGTGGGTAGAAGTTGATTAAGTATGGAACAGGTGGAAGTCCTTGTCTAAGCAGTAATGGGCTGTGAAGGTATGAACCGAGGCCCAAGTAGCTGCTCGACAGATGTCGTCGATAGACACAGAGTGAAGATGAGCCATAGAGGCTGCCATGACCCTCACATTGTGAGCTGTGACATGGGCTTCAAGAGGAAGATTCTTACTCTTATAGGCAAAAGAAATACACTGTGCAATCCAGTTGGACAGTGTTCTTTTGGAGACTGGAAGTCCCAAATGACCAGGATCAAAAGCAACAAAGAGTTGAGAGGACTTCGTATGTTGCTGTGTCCTTTGTAAGTAAAAGGCCAGGGCCCTTTTACAGTCCAAAGTATGAAGATTCCTTTCTGCATTTGAGGCGTGAGGCCTTGGGAAAAATACAGGAAGGTAAACCGCTTGGTTTAAATAAAAAGGTGACACCACCTTTGGCATAGTCCTAAGGACTACCTTGTCATGATGGAACCTTGTATAAGGAGGATCAGCCACCAATGCTTGCAATTCACTAATGCAACGTGCTGATGTGATTGCAATAAGAAAGATGACCTTCCAGGAAAGGAATTTCAAAGAGGTAGTAGCTAACGGTTCAAAAGGTGGCTTCATGAGCTGCCCAAGAACCAGATTTAAGTCCCATGCCACCGGTGGCGGCTTAATGGGAGGCTTAGTTAAAAGTAGGCCTCTCATAAATCTCGCTATGAGAGGATGAGAGGAAATAGGTTGTCCATTTAAAGGCTTGAAAGAAGCTGCAATAGCACTCAAATGAACTCTCACTGAATTGGTCTTAAGCCCTGCATTAGACAAATGAAGGAGATACTCGCGTAATGATTCCAGAGGTATCGCAAGAGGGTCAAGACCCTTCTGCGAGCACCATATGGTAAACCTTTTCCACTTGAAAGCATAAGAGCGTCTTGTGGAAGGTTTCCTGGAAACATAAAGAATATCCTTTACCTGCTGAGAAAGGTTAGAACCATGAAGTTCTAGGCTTTCAGCAACCAGGCCCTGAGATGGAGACTGGGGATTGGGATGCCACAGCATCCCATACTCCTGAGACAGGAGATCTGGAGCAGATCCTAACTCCAGAGACGGAGCTTAAGAGAGATGTAGAAGCAGGGGATACCACACTTGCCGTGGCCAATGTGGAGCTATGAGAATCATAAGGCCTCTGTCTCTCTGAAGCTTGAATAGGGTTTTGGGAATTAGGGGAATGGGTGGAAAGGCATACAGGAAGTCCTGACCGCAATGGAGGAGGAAAGCATCCCTGGCCTGACAATCCTGAGTCAAAATTCTGGAGCAGAACCGGGGAAGTTTGGCATTCAGCAGACTTGCAAAGAGGTCTATGTCCGGGGTTCCCCAAATTTGAAAACTTTTTGCCACTTGGTCTGCATGGAGAGACCATTCGTGGGGAAGCAGAACTCGACTGAGTCTGTCTGCCCAAGAGTTTTGAATGCCTGGAAGATACGCCGCAAGGAGATGAATCTGATGCTCTCTGGCGAGGGCCCATAGTCACAAAGTTTCATTGCAGTGACAGAGAGCCTGTTCCACCCTGCTTGTTCACATAGAATATGGCTACCTGATTGTCCATTTGAACTAGGACTGAGCTGGGAGTGGAATACTCGAAGAGCAAGGAAGATTGCTCTGAGTTCCAGGAGATTGATGTGTAGATAGGTCTCCTGTGGAGTCCAGGTACCCTGGGTAGAGAGGCCTTGCAGATGGGCTCCCCAACCTACCTGTGAGGCATCTGTGGTCAGAGTGGCTTGGGGTGGGTGTTGTTGGAAAGGGGACCCCACCAAAAGGTTTTGGAGTGACTGCCACCATTGGAAGGACAAAATAAGACGATCTGAATTTGTTATTTTGTCCGACAGGCAACCTGATGCCTGAGTCCATTGAGTAGATAAAGTCCACTGAGCTGCCCTCATATGGAGGCGAGCATAAGGAATCACATGCACGGTGGATGCCATGTTGCCTAGCAATTGTAACATTTCCCGAGCAGTGAGGTGAGGCTTTAGCACTGCTTGGGAAGCTAACTGCACAATGCAAAGACAGCGGGGCTGTGGAAGATAGGCCCTTGTCTGTCTGGTATCCAGCAGAGCTCCTATAAACTCTAGAGACTGAGTGGGAGCAAGGTTGGATTTTGGGAAGTTTATGACAAGTCCCAAATACTGAAGGAGGCGCATTGTGCGAGAGAGAGAAATCCTGGCCTCTGGCTCTGAAGGGGCTCAAATGAGCCAGTCGTCCAAGTAAGGGAAGACATATATTCCCAGGGTGCGAAGAAATGCTGCTACCACAGCCATGCATTTTGTGAACACCCTTGGTGCCGAGGCCAGGCCAAAAGGAAGAACCCTGTATTGGTAGTGCTTCCCTTGAAACAGAAAGCGAAGGAACTTTCGATGAGTTGGATGGATGAGAACATGAGTGTACGCATCCTTGAGATCTAGAGAACAAAGCCAATCCTGACTGAAGGTATGGCAGCAGAGTTCCTAGAGAAACCATTTTGAACTTCTCTTTGAACAGGAATTTGTTCAATTCTCTGAGGTCCAAAATAGGTCTGTGTCGTCCTGTTTTCTTTGGGATAAGGAAATAGGGGGAGTAGAACCCTGTACCCTTTTGGAGAATGGGTAACTCTTCTATTGCCCCCTGGGCAAGAAGCAAAGTGACTTCTTGACCTAACTGGGCGTTGAGAGGGGTCTGAGAATTGAACTGTCTTACCATTGTAGGAGGGGGCATGCTGAGGAAATGAAGCTTGTACCCCTCTCTTACAATGGACAGAGTCCAACTTTCTGCTGTTATCTGCTCCCATCTGGGGGCAAACTGACATAACCTTCCTGGAATGATGGAAGGCTCTGGGCCGTTCAGGGCCAGGAAGACAAAGTTCTCTAGATAGGAGTCAAAGCCCCTGTGGAGGCTGAGTCTGCTGAGCAGGTTGAGGTTTAGCAGTTTTTGTTTTTCTTTGCCTAGGTTGTTGTTGCTGTTCCTTTTGGGCAGACTGACCTACACGATGTCCCTGTTGGGTATAGGAGCAGTAAAACTTCTTCTTACTGAAGAATAGTTTCTTGGTGGATTTTTTTCTTCCAGGATCAGCTGTAGATTTAGACAATCTATCCAAGGTGATATTGTCAGCATCTATCTCATTAGCCTTTTCCTGCCAATTCTTGCCAAAGAGATTCTCTCCTGTGCAAGGAATATTCCCCAGTTTATCCTGTACCCAAAGTTCCAAGTCAGATGCCTGGAGCCAGGCAATCCTACATGCACCTATGGCAATTACAGAGGTTCTGCTTATGCACTCAAAACAGTCAAAGGCTGCACGATTTACAAACTTGGAAACATCCTGAGCATGTTTGACAAGTGCAAGGTAATCCTGCCTCTTATCGTCAGGAAGGAGAGGGCTCATAAGCTCTAAATCTCCCGTGACCTCCTTAAGGAACATTCCCATATATCATATATAGAAACTGATCCAGGCAGAAAGCATGGAAGCCTGGAAGGTTCGATATCCAAAGGCGTCAAGAGTCCTACACTCACGTCCTGGAGGATTAGATGCATGTCTTTTTGCACTCTTGATCCTTCTCATAGCTGATTCCACCACCATGGAATGGTGTGGTAGCTGAGCTTTTTGAAATCCAGGACAAGGAGGAACTCGATACATGGTGTCGAGCCTTCGAGAATGAGGAGAAGTGGATAGAGGTGTTTCCCACATCCTTAACATGAGATCATGCAAGATCTCATGAATAGGTAAGGTAGCTGCCTCCTTGGGAGCTTTAGGGTACTGCAGGATTTCCAATTCCTTTGCCCTTGGCTCTTTTTCAAGAGCCACTGTGATGGAAAGACCTCGAGCCACATCTCTGATAAAGTCCTGAAAGGACATATCCTCTGGAGGAAACATCCTACGTTGAGGAGAAGAAGAATCCTCGGGAAGAAGTACTCTGGTATTGGTAGAACTTTCAGAGTCTTCAGACTCATCCGAGGATTCAAAGTAACTCCGATCCGGGTGATCGTGCAAGGCACGATACCGGTACCGATCGAAGTCAGCATCGGAGGGCTCCGGTACCGACTTGTCGATACCGGATGGATAAGCCTGACTCGGTCCCAGTCACTGTTCCCTCTAAGCTGTGCGCGTGTGTGCGCGCGCACACACCTCACAACAGAGCGCACAAAAATTACGGCTCTGATTCTGATAGAAAACAACACAGACGTCTTAAAATTTAAAAGTTATGATTGTAATTACTAGAAATGTCCTGCTTCATTTAGTAATCGTCTATTTTCATTTAATTTGATTAAAAGCAATGTGGTGTACATACTGTATTCTGACGTGTAGTCAAATTTTAAAGTATATAACTCCGAGTGTTGTTATGTGGCGCACAAAAATTTAACCTTCCTTCAAAAGCTGCACACAGCTGACATTTTATGCACACACATCCTACAGAAAATTATAGGGAACATTGGTTCCAGTAGAATACCTGCCGATGTCGATGCAGTCGGTACCGGTACCGATGTCGGTGCCAGTACCGGTTGAATAGTCTGTAGCGGTTTCAAGGGCATTGAGGCCATGAGAAGAGCTACTAGACTGCGTTCAATAGCCAAGAATCTCTGTTCTATCGACACTGCCGATGCTTGGGTATCGGTACCGGATGAAGCAGCCGGTACCCCAGAGCATGGCACCAGTAGTTCTGCCGAGGTTGAGGCCTCGAGAACATCCCAGAGCCCCGTTAGTGCTTTGGAAGCCGAAGCCTCCAGCCTGGGCAATTTTGCCGGTACAAGTCCCTCAAGGGCAATGCCAGAGGCATCTCGATGCTTGGAAGGAGATCTATCCTTTGAGGACCGGCCAGATTTATGTTTAGTTACCTGAGATCCATGGGAGGAAGACGAAGCCCTGGAAGACGTCGATGCCACAGACGCTGCATCGGAGGGAAAAGGGTGCTATGTTTAGCAGCTCGGTTTTGCCGGCCCCTCTTCGACATCATCCCACAGGCAACACACTCCGAAATAGAGTGGTGGGACCTAAACATTTGAGGCACCACTCATGGGTGTCGGTGATGGAGATGGTACCGCCACACTTGGAACACTTTTTAAAACCCAAAGCGGGTTTTTCCATTTTAGAGGAAAAGTTGGGCCTAGTGCCCAAAATGACGCGTGGCACCTGAAGGAGAAAAAAGCTGGAAAAGACTCCAGAAGATAGTTTTCTTTTGTTTTGTTTTTTAAGAAAAAGGAAAGAAGAACCGGCAGTACTGGTGTAGCGTCGAAAGAATGCAGACGCGACCACAAAAAAGAAGAAGAAACAGGAATATTTTCTGTGGTGACAGGATATGTGACTTGTCGGCTCCACGGAAAATGAAGAACTGGAGAGGGACAGTTGGGAAAGGTGGGAAGGCAGCACGCAGGCACTGTGGGTTGCTCCCAAAAGCTTTCCTATTGGGCGCTGGGGAGTGTTCCCGCGCAGGCTCCGTCGGTACCGACGATACCCATATGTGAAGACTATATTCCTGCTTGTTCCTGGAGATTGCATTAAGTCGGCGGCGGCCAGGGATCAGGCTCCTGAATGGAGCCACGGTGCCATGGCAGCCAGATGTATTGGGCAGAATGTAGGCCGAGCACATATTTACATGTATACTTTACAGAATAGGACTTCAAAACACGAAAGATCTGTGTGGTCATTTACACCTACTTTAGAGTTGATCTAAGTGACTGCAATGATATTTACATGAATTTGCAACAACTTACACTAGTCTTCTACAAAGAAAAATCCATACAGACTTTATAGAACAAACATTAATGTGCATATATATGCACATAAATCTAGATCAGTGGTTCGCAACCCAGTCCTCTGGGACCCCTCATCCAGTTGGGTTTTCAGGATAGCCACAATGAATATGCATGAAATAGATATGCATACAATAGAAGCAGTGCATGCAGACCTATCTCATGCATATTCATTGTGGATATCCTGAAAACCTGACTAGCCTGGGGTCCCAGAAGACTGGGGTTTGAACCATTGATCTAGATGCTACTTACAGAATTATCTCCAATATGTAATTTTTTTTTTAATGCCATCAAGTCAGTGTTGACTCATAGTGACCCAGCTACCTCTGGGTTTTCTTGGCAATGTATCACCAGAAGTAGATTGCCAGTCTTTTCTTCCGAGGCAATGGAGGGTAAAGTGACTTGCCCAAGGTCACAAGGAGTAGCCTGTGGGAATTGAATCCTTGATCTTCTGGGTACTAGGCAGTTGCACTAGGCTACTCCTCCACTCACCAATATGTATAAAGCTTATGTATTTTTAGAAAATGGTACTTAGATATTCAGAACGTTTAAATGCTTTTTAAATATTGACCAATTAAGCATTTTTATAGGATTGTTATGGAAAGGGTTGTGTTGGGACCATATAGGATTGTTATGGAAAGGGTTGTGTTGGGACCACCATGCTTTTCTTTAATTAGCAAAAGCTTGGGGGGTGGAAAACGTAAGGCTTAATATTCACCAGGGCCGGCCCTACAGTTGGTTCAAAGTGTTGCTGCCGTAGGTGAACCTCATGCTTTACACCCCCTCTCGCTGTCAAAATCTATTATTTAGCTTTGAATGCCCTGCTTTTGCTGTCCTCTGGAAGTTGCTGCCCTAGGCAACCGTCTAGTTTGTCTAGTGGTTGGGTCAACCCTAAAGTTCATCTAAAGCAAACAATACCCTTAACACCAGTCCTGCTAAAAGTAGAATCGCAGTAGAATTTATTCTCTCTGTGCAAAGTCCAATAAAAAAAGGCTTGACAATAATAAATGTTGCTTTTCTGTGGTAGATTATACAGTATATGCACACTATGTAGACCTGAAGCAGGGATCAGACAAAATCTTGAAACGCAAACTGGTTGTCATATCACCTAATATCAAATACCAAACTAAATACAAACTTGATAAGGTACTAAATTAAACTAGCTAAATAAATAAATAAATACATAAAACTTAACACCCACTTCCACTTCCAGGCTCCCTTGTAATCACTTTCTTGGGTCTCTTTTTTAAATTATCTATTTTTTTTAAATTCAGAATGCCAGAAATGTAAGTCCATTTGAGCCATAATGAATGAATACTGCACACCGAAACCAGACTGCATATCACATATTCTTCTACTTACTGCTAACACCACTCAAATTCAGCAGGCCGAACACTGGTATTAAAAGTAACCAGCCATTCCTTTTAAACCCATACAAGCCTAGGGTTTAATGAGTAACTGAGTGCATTCCTATGAAGACACTTACTCCAGAAAGCTGGAAGAGAACTTAGTGATGTCACTGTGACATCATAAGTATAATTGTTAAGGAATCATAACTCCTATAGGCCCAGACACAAGCTCAAATTTTCACAAGAACCCAAACCAGCTGGCTTTCTGTTGGCATTCAGCTCTTGTCACAAATGCATCACCAATTAATGATGCAAACGACTCCTCTATTCTTTTTAATTCATCAGCATTCATATCTTTGATTTTCCATAGAAGCTTAAGCATGAAGTCAAAACAAAGTTCTTTGAGGCTCTATTTATCAGAGATGTGTGTTTGAGTTTATTCAAATGGTAAGAGACAACAAATAAGGATATTTTTGGCTTGCATACCTTTAATCAAACTGAGGACTGAGACAAAATGAGTCTCATTCATGCACATTCATTTTTAGTAACATTGTAATACAGACATAGCAAAGTCGCTTTGGGGAATAGGGGAGAAAGAAGAAACATGAGGCACTTCATCAAACATGACAAAAGCTCCTCACAAGTAGCTATGAGGTAGGCTATGGCCTAGCATGGCCTGCTACTATGAAAGGCCTGTAAGTTAGGCCTGGATCCTAACTCCTATTATTGTTGCAGCAGAGTGCAGACAAACCAATAATACCAGGAGTCTGTTCAGAAGGTCCAAATCATTTATTTGTGCACAAGTCTCAAGCAGAATCAAATTCAAAATGGCTGAGCAATGGTTTCTAGTAAAACAACAATTTTTATAGCTTTCTTTCCCATTCTAGACATAGGCAAACCTTTCATTGGTCCCGGTAACCCCTCGTACACCTTCTATTGGTCCCGGTACTGATATGGCTATCCAATTGGGACTCTGGTCTGGGCCCAGCACCTGCTCACCCCCCTTCTAGTCCCAATTACAATGGTCAGTGTCTCTAACTTGTTACATCTCTCCTCCAAGGTCATTGGGCTAGTTAATACGTGCAGGGAAGCAGGGCTCTGTAACCTTTCTGTCAGCAGTTTTAATTAAATCCCTTACAGCTGTATTTTCTTATCAGTGGCTTTTAAACATATTTTTCTGTATTTTTCCAGGTTCAGTTCTGCTTGTCTAAGCTAATTCAATTGCTTTACTGAGTTCTAATTCTATAATAGCAGCATATTGGGGGATGTGCAATTCCTATGGGCCTCTTCACAGGCTTCATTTACAGGTCAAGCTAGTTAGGCCTGTCTGATTAGTTCAATTAGCATGGAGCATAGGCCTTCGCCTACCACATTATAACTAGAAAAGAACCAAAAAATCTGTGGAAAATGAGAAAGCTGTTTTAAACTGCTTAATAAGGAGTTTTTATGAATCCATAAGTCTTCTATTATTCTCTTGTGTGTGAAAGAACAGAAATGTAACAGAATATGCATTCCAGAAGCCGAAGTTAACCTTGCAGTAGAAAAGTAATGAGATTCAGAACTTGGTGGTGGCATTATAAAACCTTTGGCTGAAACAGACCAGCTGTCCTACCTGTTGGGTAAACTGAGGTCCAGTTCTGGCATAGCAAAGACGTCCAATTATTGCTTGTGCTAACACCCATTCGCTGGTAGTCTTGTGTAATTCAGTCTGATTGTAAGTCAGAGAATAATTTAATTCTTGGGCTTCCCATGGCCACTGGTCACCCATTTGTGTCCCACCACAAAAATAACAATCTGAGATTTTGAGACTAGATACTACTGCTCCAGCTAATTCTAAGAATAAATTCTGAGAAGGATGAGGAATCTCAAACTTATTTACATGCATGGCTTCATAAAAAGTGTTGTGGATATTATATTTAGATAACTTGTGGGCTTGGGTATTCAATCTTATATACACAATGGTTCCTGGATCTGATCCGGAACCTGCAATACGTAAACCAAACTTATATCCTTGTTTCCATACATTAGGATTACGTATCCATAATTGTAAAGGGTTACAGGCACCTTTCTTACATTTGTCAAGATTTTCATATGGCTTAGTTAAAGAAGCCACTCGATTATCCTTGTTATTTTCTATTATACCAGTTTTCCATGTGGCATAGAAAACACATTCCCATCTTGGGCAATAGTAGTCCGCCACTGATGCAGTGCTATATACATGGGCTGAAACTCTTTTACTTGTACATATTTCCCATCCAGTAGTACCTTCTGGGCACATATACTTATCATCATTACAATATGCTTTCTCCCAAGTGCCACATTTGGAGCGACTATCTCTGTTTATGGCATCACAAGCATCAAAACTCAAAATAGCAGGTCTACTGGGATCTTTAAGTGGGGGTGTGGCATTGAGCAAAGGTCCATCTGCATCATTCCATCGTATTTCCAAAGTGTAATAGGACGGATTCTGATGCGGATTAAAGCATACTCTAGATTTACCTTTAGTACAAACATTTAGTTCAGTAGTGTTATAAATACACCGAGTCACTTTACCAGTGCAGGTATAGTAAGAATGATAAAGCAAAGTCTGAGTTACTTTTGTTCCAGTCCAAGTGGAAGTAATGCAAGCAGTGCATGGAGGCAAAGCATAAGTCAGTTCAAAGTCTCCTAAGCAGACAACCAAGGCAAAATAAAAGCAAAGAAACATGTTGATTGGAGTTCTTCTGAATCCTCAGCTTGAAATCTTGACCTCGACGTTCTCTTCTTCGTCCCGTTTGCTAATGAAGCAATTCAACGGGTGCTGAGTGTTGATTGAAGATCCTCAAAATGTCTATCATGCATCAATCAACTTGTCAACTTTCAGTTGGCTTGAAATATTATCAATCAATGTAATATCAAAGTATCAAAGTGGTGTGTAAAATCACACATATGGTTCAAGCAAATCTTTGTTGTATTGGAAACAGCAATCCTCTTTGAAAGACTTGGCTACTGCAAGGCACTTGTATTTGTTGGGATAATCCCAATAAGTGTCTAAGTTGCTGGTTGCCATCTTAGGGTGATTCGCAAAGGTACATCAGGGTGCTGTTCTGCTGTCCACTGCTCGGGTTCTGGATCTGCTGCGGGCTTGACTCTGCTGTGGTGGATCCAGGAATCGATCTCCGCTACCTTTACTGCAGTTGGGGTAGACAGGATAACGATATATGGTCCCTTCCAATGAGGTTCCAGCGGTGTCTTCTTCCAATCTTTGATCCACACCGAGGTACCAGGCTTGTAGCGATGCAGGGACTCCGTCAAGTTGATAGGCAACTGATCTTGGATCCACGCATGAAGAGTCTGTAGAACAAAACTGAGAGCTAGAAGTTCTTGTCTGGTAATTTCTGAACCAATCTGTGATAAACTACCTTTAATTCCCTGTACTATTGGTGGGGGTTTACCATACAAAACTTCAAAAGGGGAAAATCCTGTTGACTTCACAGGAGCTGAGCGTATTCTAAGCAAGGCTATTGGGAGTACTTGGGGCCACTTCAGGTGAGTCTCCTGACATAGCTTAGACATTTGAGCTTTTAAGGTGCGATTCATTCGCTCAACTTTCCCTGAACTCTGGGGTCTGTATGCAGTGTGAAGTTTCCATTGTATCTGTAAAGCTTTTGCTAACTGTTGTGTTATCTGAGAAACAAATGAGGGCCCATTATCTGACCCTATTACTGCAGGAATTCCAAACCTAGGGATAATCTCTCTTAGCAAAACTTTGGTGACTTCTCGAGCTTTTTCAGTTCTGGTGGGGAAAGCTTCTACCCACCCAGAGAAAGTACAGATTAACACTAACAAATAGTGGTATCCACTAGCTTTTGGCATTTCAGTAAAGTCAATTTGTAATTGGCTCATAGGGGTTGTACCTCCTGATTGAGCTCGGGGCGGTGGTATAGGACCTTGTTTGGCATTATTCTTAGCACAAATTAGACATTGGCGTGCTACTGAAGCTGATATGGTTGTTAACATAGTGATGCAGAAGTGTGGTCTAAGTGCTTTTTCCATAGCACTTTTTCCATAATGTGTGGCTTCATGGAAGGCTTTGAGAAAAGCTGGACCCAACAACTCAGGGATTACTATTCGTCCTGGCGGTTGACTTCCCTCTGCTGGTGGTAGTTCAATCCACCCATCTTTAAGCACTCCATCTTCCTTATTACAGTAGTAATCTAATTCTTTGGTGGTATATCGTGGTGTCCATAAGTTCAAGGGTACTGGAAATAATGCTGCTTGTATTGGTATAGCTTGTGGTGCAATCTGTCCTGTCATAGCTGCTTGTCGTGCTGAGGCATCTGCAAATCTATTTCCTTTGGCAACTTCTCCTTTACCTGCTTGATGTCCTCTGCAGTGCATGACAGCTACACGAGCTGGGGCCCATACTGCATCTAGTAGCATCAGTATCTCTCGGCCATACTTAATTGATTTTCCTCCGGACGTGATGAGCCCTCTTTCTTTGTAGAGAGCTCCATGGGCATGTAAGGTAGTAAAGGCATACTTAGAGTCTGTGTATATATTCAATACAAGTTTGGCACCTAACAGTAATGCTCTGGTAAGTGCGATCAATTGGGCTGATGTGCCTGAAGCTAAAGCTGATGATTCAACGACTTCATGTTGAGTGACTACTGCATATCCGGCACAGCGTCGTCCATTGATGATAAGACTGCTTCCATCTACATAATAAATCTGATCAGGATTCTCTATGGGCACATCTGTTAGGTCAGGTCGACTTGAGAATACAGTGTCCATGACTTCTATACAGTCATGTTCTGGAGATTCTTCACTGATGGGTATCAATGTGGCTGGGTTCAAAGCATGGCTCACTTCCAGTTTTATCTGTGGATTTTCACATAGCATACTCTGGTATTTCAACATTCGAGAATTGGTGAGCCAATGATTTGCTTTCTGTTCCATGAGGGCAAGTACTGCATGTGGCACAGTGACTCGTAGATTCTGTCCCAATGTGAGCTTGTCTGCTTCACTTACTAGCAGTGCTGTAGCTGCAAGTGCCCTCAGGCAGGGTGGCCATCCTTTGGCCACAGTGTCCAGTTGTTTTGATAGGTATGCTACAGGTCTCTCCCAGTTTCCCAATTTCTGAGTCAACATGCCTAAGGCATTTCCTTGTGCTTCATGTACAAATAAGTGAAAAGGCTTATGAACATTTGGTAGTCCAAGTGCTGGTGATGACATCAATTCTTCCTTTAACGTCTTAAAGGCTGTATCCTGCTCAGGTCCCCATTCTAGTGGCGACCTTTCTTCTCCTTTTGTGGCTTCATACAGTGGTTTGGCAATTTGGGCAAAGTATCCTGCCGCTCCCAGAAAGGCTCTGACTTGTTTTCTTGTAGTTGGAGTTGGGATTCTGCATACTGCTTCTTTTCTTTCTCTGCCTAATCTTCGGCTTCCTTGAGTTATACGGAAACCTAAGTATTTCACTTCTTTTTGACATAATTGTGCTTTTGCTCTGGAAACTTTGTATCCAGCTTCATCTAGTAACTGCAAGAGGTCTTTGGTGGCTTGTATACACTCACTTTCCGATATAGCAGCTATCAGCAGATCTTCCACATATTGGAGAAGTACTCTCTTCCCCGGGGCCACTGAATAGCTTGAAAGATCTTGACTCAGTGCAGCACTGAAGATGGTAGGTGAATTTTTGAATCCTTGGGGTAATCGTGTCCAAGTAAGTTGGCCCCCTCTTCCAGAGATAGGGTCTTGCCATTCAAATGCAAATATCAATTGACTTGTAGGGGCTAATCTTATGCAAAAGAATGCATCTTTTAAATCCAGAACAGTGAAGTGGGTAGCTTCAGCAGGAATCAGTCCTAAAAGTGTGTAAGGATTTGGCACAACTGGATGTATGGTTTCAACTGCTTCATTCACTCTTCTTAGGTCCTGCACTGGAAGGTAGTCATCTGTCCCAGGTTTTTTACTGGCAGAAGTGGGGTGTTCCATGGTGATTGACATACTTTCAGTAGGCCATGCTCTAGTAATCTTAACAAGTGGCGGTGGATGCCTTCAATTGCAGCTCTTGGTAGAGGGTACTGCTTAACATGTACTGGTGTAGCACTAGGTTTTAGAGTTACAATTACTGGAGCTATATGCTTGGCTAGGCCCGGAGGACTGCCTTCTGCCCATACTCCAGGTGGGGCATCAATGCTTTTCAAAGTTTGTTCAAAATAGGTATCTTGGGTAGATTCATCACTGTAATATCTCCATTCTTCTTCTCGGGGAACTGTAAGTAGCATTATTCCTGCAGGCTTGTTTTGGGAATTCACTGTCATTTGCATTTCTCCTTTTTCAGTAAAGGATATTTGAGCTTGCAGCTTGGCTAACATATCTCGACCCAGTAATGGTACTGGACACTCGGGCATATAAAGGAATTGATGGGTTATTTGCTGTCCTCCCAGACTGCATATGCGATTTTGAAGAAAAGGTTTTGTGGCTTTGGCACCAGTTGCTCCTACAATGGTGACTGCTTTTGCGGAAAATGGGGCAATCTTTTTGTCTACTACTGAATGTTCTGCTCCAGTATCAACCATAAAGTTCATAACTTGGTCTCCTATTTGTATTCCGACCATAGGCTCCTGGAGACCTAAAGCGAATTCGGAGCCCGGTCTGTCCTAATCCACATCATCCTCGTCATTGGCTGTTGCGGCCAATGCTTGAATGGCCTCTCCTCTTTCTTGTTGGAATTGTTCTCGATTGGCTCTTCCGCGATTCCGGGGACGGCCTCTTCCTCTTTCTCTCCATTGATGATTATTTTCGTCATCTTGGTGGGCGTCTTCGAGTTGCGGGCATGTATCTCTCCAATGTCCTTCTTCCTTGCAGTAGGCGCATTGGTTCACGCCTAACTGGGGGTGGCCTCCTCCTCGGCCCCTCCCTCTTCCTCTGCTCCGTCGACTAGGGAAACCTCCCCTTTTCTGTTCAACTATGGCCGTAGCCAAAAAATCAGCTTTCTTATTCATCTTTCGATCACATTCTCTCTGTTTTTCATTATCACGATTCACATATACTTTATGAGCGACTTCCAGTAACTGAGTTGCATTCATGCCCGCAAACCCTTCTAATTTCTGTAGCTTATGTCTAATGTCTGGTTGTGACTGATTTACAAAAGCAGAATTCACCATGCATAAACTTCCTGGCGCATCTGGGTCATAGGGGGTATACATTCTATACGCTTCAGTTAATCTCTCATAAAACACTGCTGGGCTCTCATCTATGCCTTGGATAACTTCAGTAACTTTAGAAAGGTTCATAGCTTTCTGGCCCCCCCTTTGCAGACCTTGCATAAGGCCTTGGCGAAAATGGGCTAGGGCTCTCGCTCCTCTTTCTGTATTCGGATCCCATCGGGGGTCTTCATTTGGGAATTCTCTTTGGGCCGCTTCTCGATTATCTATTCTGGCATCTTCCCCTACTCCGGGAGCTATGGGGTTATCTGCCAGCCAGTCAATGGCTGCCTTTCTAATTCGTGTCCGCTCTTCAGTAGTAAATAAGGTGGACAGGAGCTGTCTGCAATCTGCCCATGTAGGTTGGTGGGTTTCCATAATGGTATGCACTAGTTCTGTGAGCTCCTGGGGCTTATCGGTATAGGAAGCGTAATGCGTCCTCCAGTTTAACAAATCAGTGGTAGAGAAGGGCACATATACATAACTTAGGGGCCCCGCCACCACCTCATTCTCATCATTCCTTACGGGTATTCCCGGGACTTGCCGTAAAGGCATCATCTTGGCAGTAGATGTCTTTTGGGATCTGAGGGATATTTTGGTAACTTTCCTGTCAGGGGTTGTCTTTTTCTCTATGTGCTTTGCTTTAGATTTACTTTTTACTGACGAGCTAACCCTGACAGCCGCTTTTACACTGTCAGTATCGCTCTGGGAAATTTCAGTTTCCTCCTGTTCTGTTTCTGTCTCTGATTCACCTTTCTCTTCGGTCTCAGTGGAATCTTCTTCTTCATTTAGAGGGAGCTCATCTACCTGCTCTTCGGGTGATGGCTCGGGGGTTGGGTCCCGTTCCCGCTGTCTCCGGGGTTCTGGGGCAGGACGCGGGGCTACCCTTACTGGGCGCTGAGCTTGGGGCCGTCGGGTAATCACTTCTGGGGAATCGGGATCTGCCAGGACAGGTTTCTGTTTTGACTTTTCACCTTTCCCTTTCTTTCTAGACTGTCCTATTTTCTGCACAGGATCTGTTCGTGCTAACATTATTCTGCACTGTTCTTCATAACAGCGCTTCGCCCAAGAAGGCTGATTTTCACAAATACTTAACCAGGAATCTATATAAGGGTACTGATCTGGGTGCGATACTCGCACTTTCTGATGAACTGACTGGATAATTCCTATATTAAGGGTTCCCTCTCGGGGCCAGGTGGGGTCTAAATCGGGCCACTCCCTAGTACACAAAATCTGTAATCGGGATGCAGTCATTTTAACACCATAGTCTCCTGAATATCCTTCTTTAAAATGTGCGATCATACATTCTAATGGAGTGTTCCTAGTAGACCCCGCCCCTCCCATTTCGATGTGTGCGTGCAACAACAAACAGAAGGGAAAAGGAGAGCGGACTGTGGGTAAGGGGTCCTCACGGCCCTAGAAACATATAAAGGAAACAAATAACAAGACAAGACGACAGTCGCTTCCCCCTTTTTACGACCGGAACGCGGTCGCCCGGTCAGGAACTGCGTTACTCAGGGGTCCGCCTTCGCTTGGTCCGTGCTGCCAGACCTCTCATTCACACTTCATTCACACAATCATGCTAGCAACGTATCCCAAAATGCATTTCAATTCTGTCTATTCTGACTAGTCTTTTACAAGTTCCAAATACAAGAAGGCGGGGGTTTCACCCTGCGCTTATGCAGGGGTAGTCGGCCCGTCTTTGAGAGGTGATCAAGCTCTCTTACCAAGTTCCAAGTTCCAAAATTCAAGTGGCAGTACTGCTCTGTCTCATCTGTCTAGACTTTCAAAGCCAAAATTCTACTCACTGGATCCGGTCCTCAAAGTTCCCAAGCAAGCGCATGAGTTGGACCTCGGACTCCCCTCACTCGGGTTCGAGGCGTTGGCTCCAGCCGGGCTTGGCACCCACCAAGGTCCGACCAGCTCCCTCCGATACAAGGGACCGGTGGCGCCAGAGAGCAAAGTCCCGTCGGAAGGGCGCCATCCCGGCAGGACCAAGCCTGTAGAAGCGGAAAGTCGTGGTATATTGCCCTATATACCCTCTAATACCACACCTTCCCGGCCAACGCACCAAGATTAGGATCCAGGCCTAACTTACAGGCCTTTCATAGTAGCAGGCCATGCTAGGCCATAGCCTACCTCATTCCCCCCTTTGATTATTCTCACCCGCAAGTGAGAAAGGGTGAGAATTAAATCACTCATTAGTCAATTAACACATTATACAGGTGTAATACATCATCGTGTGGTATAGGTTAATATTGCCACATAGCTAATATCTTTGTAGCTGCCTTCCTTTCTACATTGCTATCAATGGCTGCTGACTTTATTAAACTGTGATGAATCCAGGGTTCGAGTTTTGCAACTTTAACTGTTGGGGTTAACAAGCTGACAACATAAGGTCCCTTCCAATGTGGTGTTAACGATGTCTTTCTCCACTCTTTGATCCACACCGAGACTCCAGGCTCGAGAGGATGCAGGGGTTCTGTTAGATGGATGAGCAGCTGGTCTTGTACCCACGTATGAAGACTCTGCAAAACAGAACTTAAAACCAATAGCTTTTGTCTAGTAATTTCAGATGTAATCTGTTCCATATCTCCCTTTATTTCCTATACAATAGGCAGGGTTCGCCCATACAGAATCTAAAAAGGGAAAACTCCTAAAGACTTAGCAGGGGCTAAGTATATCCTAAGAAGGGCTATAGGAAGAACCTGGGGCTACTTCAGGTGAACATCTTGGCAAAGTTTGGACAACTGAGATTTCAGGGTTCTATTCATACATTCTACTTTTCCTAAATTCTGAAATCTGTAGGCAGTATACATCTGATAATGTCAATATCTCGGGGCCATACTTAATGGACTTGCTTCCTGAGGTTATCCTCCCTCATTCTTTGGGCCCCATGTGCATGCAAGGTTGTAAGGGTATACTTGGAATCTGGGTACACATTTAGACAGAGCCCCTTTTCCTATTGTTAGTGCTCTAGCAAGAGCTATCAGTTCAGCTTTCTGTTCTGAAGTTCCTGGGGCCAGGGCTGAGGACTCAACTACCAGATCAAGGGTCACTACTGCATATCTGGCACAACAATGTCCATTAATGATGACAAGACTGCTTCCATCTACAAAGAAAGTCCGTCCAGGGTTCTCCAAAGGAACATCAGTCGAATCAGGGTGACTTGAGAATATAGTGTCCATAGTTTCTAAACAGTCATGATCAGGGGGTTCAAGACCAACTGGTAACAATGTAGCAGGATTCAGAGCTTGACTGACCTTCAATTGTATCTGGGGGTTTTCACACAGCATACTCTGATACCTCAACATTCGTGAATTAGCTAGAAGTTTCCTTTGTGTTTCATAATGGTTAGAACAGAGTGCGGTACAGTAACTTGAAGATTGCTCACTAGGAGGGCTGTAGCTGCAACAGCTCTCAAACAAGGGGCCAGTCTTTTGCAATTACATCCAATTGTTTTGACAAATAGGCTACTGGTCATTGCCAAGATCCAAAGAGATTGAGTCAGCATTTCTAGAACATTTCCTTGTGACTCATGAACATAGAGATTGAAAGGTTTTCTGGACATCTGGTAGACCCAGAGCTGGTGATAACATCAGAGTGGTTTTCAAAGATCAAAAGGCTGCATCCTGTTCAAGTCCCTATTCCAATGGAGACTTTTCCATTCCTTTGGTAGCTTGATACAATGGTTTTGCTAGCAGTGCAAAATTGGGGATCCATATATGACAGTACTCTGCGGCACCCAAGAAGGCTCTCACTTGCCTCCTGGTGGTTGGAGTAGGAATACTGCATACAGCTTCTTTGCGTTCTGGTCCCAGGCGTCTAATTCTGCTGGACAACTGGAATCCTAGGTATTTAACTTGTTTGACATAATTGCGCCTTGGATCTTGAGACTCTGTATCCAGCCTCATTAAAAAGGTGCAAGAGTTCACTGGTGGCTTGTAGACATTCACTTTCTGAGTTGGTGGCTATAAGCAAGTTGTCCACATACTGGAGAAGAACCCTTTCTCCTGGGTTCACATAGTAGCTGGAAAGACCTTGATTTAAAATAGCACTGAAGAGAGTAGGTGAATTCTTGAATCCTTGAAGTAAACTAGTCCAGGTGAGTTGGCCCCGCCTTCCTGTTGTGGGGTCTTGCCATTCAAAAACAAGCAAATGTTGACTGGTGGGGGCTAGGCGCACACAGAAAAAGGCATCTTTCAGGTCCAGGACAGTGAAATGAGTAGCCTCAGCGGGGATCAGTCCCAAGAGAATATAAGGATTTTGGTACCACTGGGTGTATAGTTTCAGCTGCATTATTCACTCGCCTCAGATCTTGTACTGGGCGGTAATCCCCTGTCCCAGGTTTCTTGACTGGGAGAAGGGGGTGTTCCAAGGTGACTGACATTCCTTGAGAAGTCCATACTTCAGCAGTTTCATCAAATGGCAGTGGATTCTTTCAATGGCTGGTCGAGGGAGAGGATACTGCTTCACATGCACTGGTTCCACTCCCAGCTTGAGGGTGACAATAACAGGGGCTATGTTCTTCACTAGGCCAGGTGGATTATCTTCTGCCCATACTTCAGGTGGGGCTATGAGGTTGGTAGGTATACAGGAACTAGCTGGCTTGATTGGAGATGCACTATAGAACCGCTACTCTTCTTCTCGGGAACAGTCAGCACCATCAATCCAGCAGGCTTTGGGTTCACAGTCATTTGCATTTCTCCCCTTTCAGCAAAAGATATTTGTGCCTGGAGCTTAACAAGCATGTCTCGGCCCAGAAGTGGAATAGGGCATTCAGGCATATACAAGAACTGGTGCGTTATTTTCTGTCCCCCTAGTTCACACATGCGGTTCTGCAGGAGAGGCTTTGTGGCCTTAGCCCCAGTAGCTCTGACAATGGTGATGCATCAAGAAAACAAAGGGGCTACTGGCTTTAGTATTCTGCTCCTGTATCCCCCATAAAGTCCATATATTGGTCCCCTATTTTCAGACTGACCATAGGCTCCTGGGGACCCAGGGAAACTTGGAGTCCGGTCTGGCCTAGTCTTCATCCATGCTGTAGCCCTCTTCGGCTGCCACTCACTCTATAGCTGCTTCCCTCTCTTGCTGGAACACTGTGCTCGGTTTATTTTTTTCTAAAATCAAGTACTCCCTCCTCCCCTCCTGGGGGTGGAGTCAAAATATGGGCATTCATTTCTCTAATGTCCTTCTTCTCTGCAATGGGCACATTGATTCACACCCAGTTGAGGCCTTTCACTTCCGCGGCCTCTTCCACGTCCTCTGGTCCTTTGATTAGGAAAACCTCCTCCACATCATTCAACTAAAGTATCAGCAAGAAGATCTGCTTTCTTCTTTATTTTACATTCACTTTCTCTGTTACATTCATTTTCACGATTCACATACTTTCTGAGCTACTTCCATTAACTGTCAGGCCCGCAAATCCATCCAGTTTCTGCAATTTCTGTTTTATATCTCTCTGGGACTGACTGACAAAAACGCAAATTCTCCTGGGCTACTGGTCTGCATAATACTGTTCATTAGTTCAATCAAATCCTATGGTTTCTCAGTGTAGGAGGCATAATGCAGCTTTCAGTTCAGTAAATCAGTGGCAGAAACAAAGCTGGTCAGCTGGCTAGTGCAAAGCTGGCCCTGGACCTAGTGCAATGGGATTACGTGACCCTCCCTTTTACTGGTAGTTGTACATCTGAAGGCATACGGCAATCGGGCTGAACTAGCAAATGAATCCCTGCTTGTAGTGTCATCGGTGGACTGTGGCCTACTCTGAGTACTTTAAACTGTGCCGGGGCTTTCGGTCAAGAGGGAGTGCACGTCCTCCTGCTGCGGAGGTGGCTGGTGACATTTGCAGGGAGGCATCCCCCCCCCCTGCCCCAGGCTCTGCTTGGGGTGGTGGAAGAGCTGAGGGAACTGGCCTATAAAGATAATAAACGGGCAGGTTTTTTTTTCTTTAAAGATTTAACCAGGAATCCTATGTAGGGGAACTGATCAGGGAACATTCTCTGTACAATCTAATAAACACGGGAAACTACGGGGCCATGAAGTAACTAACACTAGCCACCCCCCTTTCACAGAGCATTTCTAATAGGGACAGAGACAGCTTATGTCTGTAGTCTTCAACAAAGTCCTAATTGGCCCCCTCCCCCCCCATGTGCTTGTCTACAGACAGAGGGGGCGGGCTGCATTTCCCTGTGCACTGAGCATAATAGATGTGTGTCCTCATTCTAAATAAGAACAATTTAGATAAAGTCCTTAAAATATAAAACTGTTATTTTGCAACATGTTATAACAACAATCCCAACAGAAAGAACTATAGCTCCTAACATGACGGCCACATATCTGTTACGTATGACTGGAATAAAATTACTTGGCATGAAAACTAACTGCCAGCCGTAATCAGCATGTCTCTGCAAAAGAAATTACTTTAAATCTTTCAGTTTTAGGAAGCAGATATTCAAAAGACATTCCGAATACTTTTGCCATAAAGTGGGTGGATATCTAGAATACATCTACATTTTTTTTCCTATCTTATTTTTATTAACAATAAGTATGTCTTCTATGAGGTGCTTGCTGCAGTATATCAGGAACTAGAATTCAAACATGATGAACTCCTTATCCACTCAGGATTTAAATCACTTTCAAGTCGCGATCTGGTACTACTGGCTCAGAATGGTTCTTAACCTCTACTTCGTAGGACAAAGGGAAAACAAAAGCAGTTTCCTGAATTTCTCTATCATTTCCCATTTAAACCATTACAATACTTACTGAAGGTTGGAACATAAATAACACAAAACAAAGCTAAGCCCACAAATGCATTATACCTGTAGCCCTACAGAAATTCTTCTCACTTGGTCCGTACAAGTACAGTAACTCGAAAGGGGTTAATAAGAACTTAACCCTTTCCAGGCTAAGCCCAAAACTATCGGGATTCAAATTTCTGACTAAACATTCCTATTAAATGATATATAATACATGACCTTAGCAGAAGGAACATCACTATTAAAACACATTGAATAAAACAGGTACAATTTTCCTAAAATAAGCACAAATTAACCCAGCTACAAAGTGTTGAGATTAAGCCTTCACAGGGTTAAAAAGACACTGCACATTCCTGTCTTTAAACACGCCCCGTCTCTCTCGCTAGCTAGCTTCATGCTGTGCTGAAGGAACAAAAAACTAGAATGAATGAAACAGCTTCTTGATTTAAACGTGATTCCTGCCTTCTTAATACTATTTCTTAATTGGTAAACTGTCACAAATTACCCAACAGAATAATCTTACATCATACCAGAAGGGAAACTCGCGGTTTTAACAGATAACAAAAATCAGAGACAAACAACAAACAGTAAGAACAGATAAACAGGAACTGCGCTTCTCAGACGTCCCTCTCACTCACACAAGCAATCATATTTTTAACAAGAAATCATTTTTCAATATTTCAAGTGCCCAGGTTTTCTGACTAACTGATTATTCCAAACAAGAAGGATCGATGGCTTCAGCTGCCGCTTTCTCTTATGCGGAGCTTACTAGGACCGCCCTTATGGGAGGTGATCAGGCTCCCTTGTCTCGCCCATACTTAGGCGAGATTTTTCCCAGTTAGTCTATACCAAATATACCAAAGTAGTCCTGCGCATACTCATGCAAGACTGTTTCCCCAGGCTGCACTGACTTTTAAACAAGAAAATATCTACTCACCGGATCCAGTTCCTGATACCAAACCAGTTCGTGGGTTGGACCCTGGACTCCCCCGGGTCGGAGGTGTTAGCCAGCTGGACCCGATGGCCTGCCGAGGCAGGCAGAACCCTCTCCGATACAAAGTGATCGGCGGCGCCTGAGAAGTTCCCCTGCGGTCGGACAGACATGGTTCCAACCGGACCAAACCTCAAGGCGAAATACGTGGATTATTCACTTGAATACCATTTACCACTCGCACTTCCCGGCCAATGCACCAAGAATATGTTGTAACAAAGTTCAGTCAATGAATAAATCCAGGAGTCAATTGACAGGGTCCAAGCCAGTTTAATGTGCACAGGCCCAGTCAGTCAAAGCTTCAGGGTCCAAGCCAGTTTAATGTGCAAAGGCACAGTCAGTCAAAGCTTCAAAGTAACTGAGCGAAAGTTTATACAGAGACATAACTTTTTATACCTCTTTTTCAGTTCGATACATGAATACTTTCTATTGGTTCTAACTCGATACTTGCATACTTCTCATTGGTTGTACATTCCCTGCACCTATCCAATCAGAAATCCCTCCGGAGCCTAGCAACCGGCCCCCCTCCTTTAGGATTGCTTGAACTGTGGTAGGCGAAGGCCTGTGATCCATGATGTCTGAAGTATATAGACAGGCCTAACTAGCTTGACCTGTAAATGAAGCCTGTAAAGAGGCCCATAGGAATTGCACATCCCCCAATAGGCTGCTATTGTAGAATTAGAATTAAATTAGTTTGAACAAGCAGAGCTGAAACTTGGAAAAATACAGAAAAATATGTTTAAATGCCCCTGATAAGAAAGTACAGCTGTAAGGGATTTAATTAAAACTGCTGACAGAAAGCTTACAGAGCCCTGCTTCCCTACACGTACTAACTAGCTAAATGGCCTTGGAAGTAGGAAAGTAACAAGTTGGTGAACTGGCCATTGTAATTGGGACTAGAAGGGGGGGAAAGCAGGTGCTGAGCCCACTCTAAGAACATAATTGGATAATCATATCAGTACCGGGACCAATAGAAGGGGTACAGGAGGTACGGGAGGTTACCGGGACCAATGAACTAGTTTTCTATACCTAGAATGGAGCAAAAATCTATAAAGGTTGTTGTATTGCCAGAGAACATCGCTCAACCATTTTGAAATTGACATAGTTTGAGACTTGTGCACAAATAAATGATTTGGACCTTCTGAACAGACTCCTGGTATCATTGGTTTGTCTGCGCTCTGCTGCTACATATTCTTGGTGCGTTGGCCGGGAAACTGTGGTATTAGAGGGTATATAGGGCAATATACCACGACTTTCCGCCTCTACAGGTTTGCTCCTGCCGGGATCGCGCCCTTCCGACGGGGCTCACTCCCTGGCGCCATCGGTCCCTTGCATCGGAGGGAGCTGGTCGGACCTCGGCGGGTGCCGAGCCCGGCTGGAGCCAACACCTCGAACCCGAGTGAGGGGAGTCCGAGGTCCAACTCATGCGCTTGCTTGGGAACTTTGAGGACCGGATCCGGTGAGTAGAATTTTGATTTTGAAAGTCTAGACAGATGAGACAGAGCAGTACTGCCACTTGAATTTTGGAACTTGGAACTTGGAACTTGGTAAGAGAGCTTGATCACCTCTCAAAGACGGGCCGACTACCCCTGGTAGAAACCATCATAAAGAACAAAATTACACAGCATGTAGATAGTCATGGCCTAATGGGAGACAGCCAACATGGCTTTAGACAAGGAAGATCTTGTCTTACTAATCTGATATGTTTTTTTGAAGGTGTGAATAAACAGGTAGAAAAAGGTGAGTCGGTTGATATAGTGTATCTGGACTTTCAGAAAGCCTTTGACAAGGTCCCTCATCAGAGACGTTTGGCAAAACTAAAATGTCATGGGATAGGAGGCAGTGTACTATTGTGGATCAGGAACTGGTTAAAAGATAGAAAGCAGAGGGTAGGGCTAAATGGCCAATTTTCCCAATGGAAAAAGAGTACCCCAGGGATCTGTACTGGGTTAGCTACTTTTTGACATATTCATAAATGACCTGGAAAATGGAATAACTAGTGAGGTTATCACATTTGCAGACGACACAAAACTGTTTAAAGTTGTCAAAACCCAAGAGGACTGTGGAAAACTGCAGTAGGATCTGGATAAATTGGAAGACTGGGCATCCAAATGGCAGATGAAATTTAATGTGGACAAGTGCAAAGTTCGGCACCTAGGAAAGAACAACCCACACTATGGTTACACAATGCAAGGTTCCACATTGGGAACCACCACCCAGGAAAAAGATTTAGGAGTCATCGTGGATAACATGTTAAAACCCTCCGCCCAGTGTGCAGCGGCAGCCAAGAAAGCAAATAGAATGCTAGGTATCATAAGGAAAGGAATGGAAAATAAAACAAAGGATATAATAATGCCTCTGTATCGTTCCATGGTACGACCGCACCTTGAATATTTGTGCAATTCTGGTCGCCATTTCTTAAAAAGGATATAGCGTTATTAGAAAAGGTACAGAGAAGAGCCACCAAAGTGGTAAAGGGGATGGAAGGCTACTCCTATGAAGAGAGGCTACAAAGGTTAGGGCTCTTCAACCTGAAAAAGAGACGGCTGAGGGGAGATATGATAGAGGTCTATAAATTAATGAATGGAGTGGAACGGGTAAACATAGATTGTTTACGTTATCAGAATATAGAAAGACTAGGGGACATGTAATGAAGCTACAGGGTAAACTATTTAAGACAAATAAGAGAAAATATTTTTTCACTCAACTTGTAATCAAACTCTGGAATTTGTTACCGGAGGATGTAGTAAGAGCTGTTAGTGTAGCTGGGTTTAAAAAAGGTTTGGACAAGTTCCTGGAGGAAAGGTCCATAAACCATTATTAAAAAGGGACCCAGGATATCAATGCTTGACCCAATACAAGCATTGTGGAACCTGTGTCTCTTGGGGATACTGCTAGGTACATATGACCTAGATTGGCCACTGTTGGAAACAGGATATTGGGCTTGATGGACCTTGGTCTGACCCAGTAAGGCATATCTTATGTTCTTAATCTGTGAACTACCATTAAAATCATCTGTAGTACCTGAAGATTGGCGAATGGCCAATGTAATGTTAATTTTTAAAAAGGGTTCCAGGGGTGATCTGGGAAACTACAGGCCGGTGAGCCCAACATCAGTACCAGGCGAAATGGTAGAAACCATTATAAAGAACAATTTGCTGAACATGTATATAGTCATGGTTTAATGCGAGAAAGCCAACATGGCTTTAAAGAGTCAAGGAAGGCCTTGTCTTAATAATCTGTTATATTATTTTGAAGGTGTAAATAAACAGGTAGACAAAGGTGAGCTGGTGATACAGTGTATCTGGATTTTCAGAAAGCCTTTGACAAGGTCCCTCATGAGAGAATCTTGGTGAAGTTAAAAAGTCATGGGACAGGAGGCAATGTACTATTGTGAATCAGGAACTGGTTAACAGATAGAAAGCAGAGGGCAGCGATGAATGGCCAATTTTCACAGTGGAGAAAAGTGAATAGTGGAGTACCCCAGGGATCTGTGCTGGGTCCGCTGCTTTTTAACATATTTGTAAATGACCTGGAAATGGGAATAACAAGTGAGGTAGTCAAAATTGCAGATGAGACAAAATTATTCAAAGTTGTTAAAACCCAAGAGGATTGTGAAAAATTGCAAAAGGATAAACTGGAAGACTGGACGTTCAAATGGCAGATGAAATTTAATGTGGACAAGTGCAAAGTTATGCACCTAGGAAAGAACAACCCAAACTATAGTTATACAATGCAAGGTTCCACATTAGAAACCACCACCCAGGAAAATGTTTTGGGTGTCATCGTGAATAGCATGTTGAAACCTTCCGCCAGGGTGCAGCAGTGGCCAAGAAGACAAATAAAATGCTAGGAAGCATAAGGATAGGAATGGAGAATAAAACAAAGGATATTTTAATGCCTTTGTATCATTCCATGTTGCGACCGCACCTTGAATATTGTGTGCAATTCTGGTCGCCGTATCTTAAAAAGGATATAGTGTTATTAGAAAAGGTACAGAGAAGAGCCACCAAAATGGTAAAGGGAATGGAAGGATATCCCTATGAGGAAAGACTTAAAAGGTTAGGCCCTTTCAACCTGGAAAAGAGACGGCTGAGGGGAGATATGATAGAGGTCTATAAATTAATGGAGTGGAACGGGTAAACATAGATCGATTCTTTACGGCATCAAAAAGTAGAAAGACTAGGGGACATGCAATGAAGCTACAGTGTAACCCGTTTAAGACTAATAAGAGAAAAAAAATTATTCAATGAGCAATCAAACTCTGGAATTCATTACCAGAGAATGTAGTAAAAGCTGTTAGTGTAGCTGGGTTTAAAAAAGGTTTGGAGAAGTTACTGGAGGAAACCATTATTAAAGAGGACCCAGATAATCCACTGCTTGTCCCCAATACAAGCATTATGGAACCTGTGTCTTTTGGAAAACTGCTAGGTACTTGTGACCTGGATTGGCCACTGTTAGAAACAGGATACTGGGCTTGATGGACCTTGGTCTGATCCTGTATGGAATTTCTTATGTTAGCGCAGCATCTCCTCCCTCTCTTCCCCTCCAACTAGTCCAACATCTCTCCCTTGCTCTCACCTCTATAATAACCAAGCAACACTTTCCTCTCTCTTTCTGTGGTAAAAGGATTCTCTCCCTGCCCTGTCCCGCAGTCAAACATCTCCCCTCTCTTGCCACTCAATGTCCCCTTGATAGCAAAAAAAAATGGTGTACCACCATCATTCAACTGGTGGTACACCACTTCTGGTGTGTAGTTCAATGGCACCCGTCTTCTTCATTCTTTGACATTCCTAACATTGTTTAGACTTACCTCGAGTGATCTACCATTCTGATCCTACCTGCAGCCTGTGTCTAGCCCTTTGGATTCCTGCCCTGAATAGTTTGATTTATTAAACTTGTGCTGATTGCTTTATTTCCAGGTATTAGTGATTTGGTTAACATATCTTTATGGGGAGGCAGATCTCTGTGGGCAGCAGGCCATTTGCTTCGGCAAACGTGGTGTGCCGAGCCATGCTGTGCTGCCACTGATTTCGGCAGCAGGGAGGGGATGCTTCGGCACACATGGCCTACTGCTCCTGAACCCTTGAAGTTATGTCAGAGGGGGTTCAGAAGCAGCAGGCAATGTGTGCCGAAGCACATGGCCTACCGCCGAGCTGCACCCCCCGACGAAATTGTCAGTAGCATGGTACAGCACGGGGGGGGGGGGGCACGGTGTGGCACTGTTCGGGGGAGGGGCAGCATGGCTCAGGAGGTGGGGGGGGGGGGGGCATGGCCAGGGCTTCTGCCTAGGCAGCAGAAACCTTGGGTCAGCTCTGTACATAAGTCTCGATACGTTTTGATCCACCTCATATAATAAATGGCAATAAATATACTGTATAAATAAACCTTGCCAGCAGTTTACATCCTCTGCATCATTGTCTTTGCATGTTGATGACAAGTCTTCTTCCCTTGCATGCTTTGCACCATTCTTTGCATCTTTATCCCACTTGTGTTGGTGCTGCTTAACCCTTTCAGTGCTGCCATAGGGGAAATGATCACCGCACCTTCTGGCCCCCAATTACCGGTTGCCCTCCAGGATAATATTTCCTAAGCTAACAAATTTCATACATGCAAATGGCTTAGGAAAACTTGAATATTGATTGCATCTCTTCCGGTACCATGGGGTTCTCCATGCTAATGTTTGTGCCACTTTACCCCCTCTTAGTTTTTTGGAGTTTCCATGGCAGTGTTAGCACTACTTTACCCCTCTCGCAGTAAATTTGAGTTTAATGCTAGTGCTTTGCCCCCTTCCCCATGCTCAGGGGTCTTCATTCTACTATTGGTACCACTTTGCTCCTCTTTTGGGTGTTGTGGGGTCTTCATTTATTTATTTTATTTATTTAGACAGATTTGTATACCACCTTATCCTTCAATCAAAGTGGTCACATCACATCACAATTGGAGGGTTACATTTAACATTAGGGTACTTGACAACATTTAGACAGTACTATTGGAGGGTTACATTTAACAGGAGGGTAATTAACAATCTCCAGGAACAAGCAGGAATGAGTCCTCACATATGGGTACGTCGGTACCGACGGAGCCTGCGCGGGAATGCTCCCCAGCTTTCCAGGATGAAAGCTTTTGGGACATCCCACAGCGCATGCGCGCTGCCTTCCCGCCTTTCCTACCAACTCTCCTCAGTTCTTCTTTTCCGCGGAGCCAGCAGGTCGTGTTCCTGTCACCGCTGAAGAAGTTCTTTATTTTAATTTATTTCTTTGGTCGCGTGTCTGCCTTCCCAGACGCCGGACCGGTACCGCCGGTCTTTTTCTTTTCTTTTCTTCTAAAAAAAAAAATAATAATAATTTTTCTCCTCACTTGGTGTATTTTTCTTCTTAGGCCTCCAGGCCCACAAGAAACTTTCCTTCATGGAAAAAACAGCCTCTGGTTTTAAAAAATGCACTAAGTGCAGCGGTACAATTTCTGTTACAGACACCCATGAATGGTGTCTTAAATGTTTGGGGCCTGAGCACTCCGTTCCAGATTGTCAGTCCTGTTCCCTAATGTCTAAACGGGGGTTACAGAACCGAGCAGCCAAGCTCCATGTGCTGTTTCCCACGGATGCACCGGCGGTGGCATCGACATCTTCCAGGTCTTCCTCTCCTGATGGGTCTCAGGTAACCAAACATACTTTTAGCAGGTCCTCAAAGGGCAAATCTCCCTCCAAGTATCGAGATGCCTCCGGGCTTGCCCTTGAGGATCCTGCCCCAGCCAAACAACCCCGGCGG
Source organism: Ichthyophis bannanicus (assembly GCA_033557465.1). Lineage (NCBI taxonomy): Eukaryota > Metazoa > Chordata > Amphibia > Gymnophiona > Ichthyophiidae > Ichthyophis > Ichthyophis bannanicus. Next base: position 640,931,018 of record CM066035.1, read on the forward strand.
GAAGCTCCGGCTTCCAAAGCTCCTCCTATGGGGTTACAGGTTGACATCGATGGCACGGCCTCGACCGATCACCTGTTAGACTGCTCTGGGGTACCGGCACAATCTCCCGGTACCGACATCCAGGCAGTCGTGGCATCCATGGATCACACTGTGCAATCCATGCAGCAGGCCATCCTGGCTTTCATCAAGGCTGCGACACCGTCGGTACCGCAACAAGCCCTGTTGTCGGTACCGGCGCCAGTACCGGTACCAACCTCGATACCGGTACCGGCTGCATCGACATCAGCTAGGATGCCGCTTCCGGCTCCCTGTCTTGGGCTTTTTCTCGGTACCGACCCGGTACCGATCGATACGCCTAGCGATCTTTGGAATCGGGCAGACGATACTTCGATTCTTCTGATGATTCTGAGTCATCGGATGAGTCCCCTGAAGTATCTGTCACCCTTCCTGAGGAGCCTTCTTCTCCAAAAAGGAGAATGTCTCCTCCAGAGGATTTGTCCTTTCAAGACTTCATAATAGAAGTAGCTAAAGGACTCTCTATTTCAGTAACCTCTGAAAAAGAACCTAGAGCAAAACAATTAGATATTTTGGGATACTCTAAGGTTCCCAGAGAGGCAGTCACCTTGCCAATTCATGAAATTCTTCAAGAACATTTGATTGAATTGTGGGAGACTCCTCTCACCCTTTCTCCTCATTCTCGTAGATTGGACACTATGTACCGTGTCCCTCCTTCTCCTGGATTTCAAAAAACTCAGCTTCCTCACCACTCCATTGTGGTGCAGTCGGCTATGAAGAGGATAAAGAGTACCAAAAGACACTCTTCTACTCCTCCAGGAAGAGAATGCAGGACCTTGGATGCTTTTGGTAGGAAAATCTTCCAAGCTAGCATGCTTATTGCCAGAATCAATTCATACAGCCTTTATATGGGTATGTTTCTGAAGGAGGTTGCAGAAAATCTGCACAACTTTCTCCCTTTTATTCCAGAAGATAAAAGGGATGAATTCCTTCTTTGGCTTAAGCATACTCAAGATATTTCAAAGTTTTCCAACAGGGCAGCCTTTGATTCTTTTGAGGGTGCCAGCAGAGCCTCAGGCATTGCTATAGCTGCTCGTAGAATTGCTTGGCTCCAGGCTTCTGATCTAGAACCCTGGGTTCAAGATGGTTTAGGAAATCTGCCCTGTACAGGTGAAAACCTATTTGGCAAGGAGTGGCAAATTAAAGCCACTCAAATGGATGCAGAAAATGCTGCTCTGGATAGACTTTCTAAGTCTACCTCCACTCCGGCCAAGAAAAAATCTTTTAAAAAGTCTTTTTACAAGAAGGGCAGATTTCCTTCCACTTCTGGTCAACAGTCTTCTACAGGTCGCTTTGCTACTAAGCGTCAGCAACCTAAACAGGCCAGGCCTAAACCTGCAGGGGCTGCTGCAACCCAGCAGTCCCAAGCCCCTCAGGGTTTTTGACTTGACACTAGAGAACTTAACCTTTCTGGCTCTACAACAGCCAGAACCTCTCACCATTCCAGGAAGGTTAGCTCATTTTGCTCCCAGATGGGAGCAAATCACATCAGAGCAGTGGACCCTCTCCATCATCAGAGAGGGCTACAAACTTCATTTCTTAGACCTTCCTCCCTACACCATGGTGAGACATTTCAATTCTCCCACATCTCTCCTCGACCTTCTGGATCAGGAGGTGACTACCCTTCTGGCCCAGGGGGCCATAGAAGAAGTTCCTCTTCTTCAACAGGGGTCGGGGTTTTACTCCCCCTATTTTCTCATTCCAAAGAAAACAGGGGGATACAGACCCATTCTAGATCTCAGAGAATTGAACAAATTCCTATGCAAGGAGAAGTTCAAGATGCTTTCTCTAGGCACTCTCCTTCCATACCTGCAGAGTCAGGATTGGCTTTGTTCTCTAGATCTCAAGGATGCGTACACTCATGTCCTCATCCATCCATCTCACAGAAAATTCCTACGTTTTCTGTTCCAGGGAAAACATTACCAATACAGAGTGCTTCCTTTCGGTCTAGCCTCTGCTCCAAGAGTGTTCACCAAATGCATGGCAATAGTTGCTGCATTTCTTCGCACTCTGGGAATATTTGTCTTCCCATACCTGGATGACTGGCTCATCCGAGCTCCAACCCAGTCAGAGGCTCAGATCTCCCTGAACCGCACCAGGCGCATTCTGCAATACCTGGGACTTGTGGTAAACCTCCCAAAGTCCCAGCTCACCCCTACTCAGTCCCTGGAATTCATAGGGGCCTGGTTGAACACCACTTCTGCAAGGGCCTACCTTCCTCAGGCCCGTTGTCAACGTCTAGTGCAGTTAGCCTCCCAGATTCAGTCAAAGAGCCATTTAACTGCCAGGGAGATGCTACAGCTGCTAGGCCATATGGCTTCCACAGTACATGTGGTACCCTATGCTCGCCTACACATGAGAGCAGCTCAATGGACTTTGTCCTCCCAGTGGACTCAAGCTTCAGGAGCTCTCTCAGATCAAATAGCAAACTCCAAACGTCTCTTTTGGTTTCTCCAATGGTGGATGTCCACTCAAAATCTGTTGCTGGGGTCCCCCTTCCAACCTTTGTTGCCCCAAGCAATCCTCACAACAGATGCCTCCCAAACAGGTTGGGGAGCTCATCTACAGGACCTCTCCACCCAAGGCACTTGGTCCCCACAGGAGACCTCTCTTCATATCAACCTCTTGGAACTTCGAGCAGTGTTCCTAGCTCTCAAGGTCTTTCATACCCTCCTCAGCTACCAGACAGTCCTCATTCAAACGGACAATCAGGTAGCCATGTTTTACATAAAAAAGCAAGGAGGAACTGGCTCTCTGTCGCTTTGCAACGAAGCTCTAAGATTATGGGCCTTCGCCAGAGAGCATCAAATCCATCTCCTGGCAGTATACCTCCCAGGAATTCAAAACTCTTGGGCAGACAGACTCAGTCGAGTTCTGTTTCCACACGAATGGTCCCTGCACATGGATCAGGTGCTCAGAATCTTCCAGGAATGGGGAACCCTGGACATAGACCTGTTTGCAAGTCCGTGGAATGCCAAACTTCTCCGGTTCTGTTCCAGAATTCCGTGTCAGGGAGTTCAGGCCAAGGATGCCTTCCTCCTTCATTGGGGTCAGGACTTCCTGTATGCCTTTCCACCCATTCCTTTGATTCCCAAGACTGTGTTCAAACTTCAGAGGGATCAAGGATCTATGATCCTCATAGCTCCACGCTGGCCACGCCAAGTGTGGTACCCTCTACTTCTGCATCTCTCCCAAGCCCCCTCCCTGGACTTGGGAGCTGCTCCAGACCTTCTGTCTCAGGAGGAGGGGACTTTGTGGCATCCAAACCCCAAGTCCCTTCACCTCAGAGCTTGGTTACTGAAGGCCTAGACCTTCAAGACTTCAATCTTTCGCAGCAAGTGAAGGATATCCTCCATGCTTCCAGGAAACCTTCCACTAGGCGTTCCTATGCTTTTAAATGGAAAAGATTTTGCATTTGGTGTGCTCAAAAGGGTCTTGACCCTCTGGCACTTCCTCTGAATTCTCTATTAGAATATCTCCTGCATCTTTCCAATGCAGCCACCAAATCACAAACTCAGTGAAGGAAACCACAATTATATTCAAAAAATTTTTTGTCGGAAATGGCCAGCCAGGTAGAAAGGAATTTTACCTTCCACCGCCGTGGCCTGTCCTTTTTAATCACTTAGAAAAATCTTTTTTTTAAAAAACAGCACTTATTCAAAAATGGCTGGTACTTAGCTTTGACGACTTAGGCTATAAACAGCAGGTCAGATACACGACGTGTCACGTTTCGGGAGTATATCCTTAAACCCCCTGCTTCAGGTCAAACCGCTGTTGATAAAGATGTTAGTGCTGTTTTTTAAAAAAAAAGATTTTTCTAAGTGATTAAAAAGGACAGGCCACGGCGGTGGAAGGTAAAATTCCTTTCTACCTGGCTGGCCATTTCCGACAAAAAAATGTTTGAATATAATTGTGGTTTCTTTCACTGGGTTTTGTGATTTGGTGGTTCAATTGGAGCTCAGGGTGGAGGTTTTTGGTTACGTTTGGTCTTTCCAATGCAGGCCTTAAGACAAATTCAGTAAGGGTCCATTTAAGTGCTATTGCAGCATCCCTTAAGCCTATCAATGGACAACCTGTTTCCTCTCATCCTCTTATTGCAAGATTTATGAGAGGCCTAACTTTAACTAAACCTCCCATTCGACCTCCTCCGGTGGCATGGGATTTAAATTTGGTTCTTAGTCAGCTTATGAAGCCACCTTTTGAACCCTTAGCCACTACCTCCTTGAAATTTCTTTCATGGAAGGTTATTTTCCTTATTGCAGTCACTTCTGCTCGCCGCATCAGTGAACTGCAGACCTTAGTGGCTAATCCACCTTATACAAGGTTCCATCATGATAAGTTAGTCCTTAGGACAAATCCTCACTTTATGCCTAAAGTGGTCTCACCATTTTATCTTAATCAAGAGGTATATTTACCTGTCTTTTTTCCAGCTCCTCATGCATCCAGTGCAGAGAGGAACCTTCATACTCTAGATTGTAAAAGAGCTCTTGCTTTTTACTTGCACAGGACACAGCAACATAGAAAGTCTTCCCAGCTTTTTGTTGCTTTTGATCCTTCTCATTTAGGACTTCCAGTCTCTAAGAGAACACTGTCCAATTGGATTGCTCAGTGTATTTCTTTTGCTTACCAGAGTAAGAACCTTTCTCTGGAGGGCCATGTCACAGCTCACAATGTGAGGGCCATGGCCGCCTCTATGGCTCATCTTCATTCTGTGTCCATCGACCAGATCTGTCGAGCAGCCACCTGGGCCTCGGTTCATACCTTCACAGCCCATTACTGTTTGGACAAGGACTCCCGCCGGGATGCCTTGTTTGGTCAGGCTGTCCTCAGACACCTGTTCCATTCTTGAACAACTCCTGCCCTCCGTCCCTTAATGGATGGCTGAGATCCATAGGAAGACGAGGAACCTTTCAGGGTCTCATACCCTTGGAGATCTCCCAGGCATCTTAGCTAGGGAGTCCCCATATGTGAGGACTCATTCCTGCTTGTTCCTGGAGATAGCACAGTTACTTACCTATAACAGGTGATCTCTGGGAACAGCAGGAATTAGTCCTCACAACCCTCCCACCTCCCCTAGGAGTTGTATCTCTCTTTGTCTTTCCTTTCCTCTCTCTCTCTATTGTCTCAGCTTTAAACTAGAACTGAGGAGAGTTGGTAGGAAAGGCGGGAAGGCAGCGCGCATGCGCTGTGGGATGTCCCAAAAGCTTTCATCCTGGAAAGCTGGGGAGCATTCCCGCGCAGGCTCCGTCGGCACCGACGTACCCATATGTGAGGACTAATTCCTGCAATTCCCAGAGATCACCTATTACAGGTAAGTAACTGTGCTACATTGTAAAATGAACTCATATGTCTAGTTGGGATGAATGGGTGTCTGGTTAGCGGAGGTAGTTGTATTACTGTTCAGGTGGGGACTGTTGTCTGTATGCTCATATGTTTCTACAAAGAGCAGGGTTTTAAGGGCTTTGCGGAAGACTGTGATGTCATTTAATACCCTCAGGCTCATTGGGAGGGAGTTCCATAGTGTGGACGCCAGTAGTGATGGAGCTCTTCTTGAAGTTATTTGTTTAGTCTTGTGATATCCTGCAGGTGTGCCAATCATGTTGTCATTATTGGCCCTTCTTGGTCTACTGCTGGTATCCCTTGTTATGATGTCTTGGAATACGTCTGCTGAGAGATGGTGAATGATTTTAAAGATGATCATGATTGTTTTAAATTTTAGCTCTTGCCACCATTGGGAGCCAGTGCAGTTGTTGTAAGACGGGGGTGATGTGCTCAGCTCTTGGAGTGTCTGTAATGATGCGTGCTGTGGTGTTTTGCACCATCTGGAGTGGGTGTAAGGTCTGCTGGGGAAGGCCTTGGTATAGTGAGTTTCCGTAATCAAGCAGAGGTGTGATGAGTGTTTGGCACACTGTGCGTAAGTGGTCCTGGCGGAGTATTGGCTTGATCTTTCTGATGGTCCTCAAGCATTGATAGGCCTTGTTTGAGGTTTTGGTGATGTGGGATTTCAGGGTCAGAGCTCTGTCCAATGTGATGCCCAGGTACTTAACTTCATCTTTGCCTACTATAAGTTTGTCTAGGATGCTGATAGTATGTGGTGGAATGAAGGTGGGGTTCCCTGGTGATGAACATTGCTTCAGTTTTATTGTAGTTGACTGTTAGGTTGTTGGCTATGAGCCAGGCATTCATGTCTTCAAGGCATTTGGTTATTGTTGTGGTGTTTATTTATTTATTTTTATTTATTTATCTATCTATATTTTTCTATACCGCCCCTTCCAGCGATCAAGGGCGGTTTACAAGGAACATTTTAACAATTGTACACAGATGTATACATTTACATTGAACAATCAGATTCAACTATTTACAATGAACGGTTAAGTTTAACTATTTACATTGAACAAAACTTCAACTTCATGATGTATTAGTAATACAAACAACCATTAAATTATTTACAATGGATATTTACAGTGGTTTAGTGCTAGTAGGTTGATTGGAGCATACATCATGATGTCGTCAGCATAGAGGTGATAGTGGAGTTTGTGGCGTTTGATGATGTTGCATATGAGTTGGATGTAAATATTAAACAGCATTGATGATAGGGCTGAACCTTGTGGTATTCCCTGCATGACGGGGAACTGCAGTGATTTCTTTTGGGCACATTTGACTTGTTGCGTTTGATCTTCCAAGAAAGAAGTAAACCACTTCAGAGTATTCTTGCATAATCCTATCTGCTGCAGGCGTTGCAGTAACTTGGCACGGGATACAGTGTGGAAGGCTGCCGAAATGTCCATGAATACTAGCAGGAATCTGTTCTTTATGTTATCCATGCCTCTTAGGAGATTTTCAAAGAAGGAAGTGAGTAGTGTTTCCACACCGTGTTGGAGTTTAAATTCATGCTGATGGATGTCCATTGGGACATTCATGTCGATATGGTCCTGAAGTTGTCTTTGCACTGTCTTTTCAATGCTTTTCACAAGGAATGGTAGGCTGGAGATGGGATGGTATGATTTTGGTTCAGAGGGGCTAAGGTTGTTGCTTTTAAGTATTGGTCATATCATGGCGTGCTTTAGGGGTTGCGGCATGTATCCTTGTTGGAGTGAATCTTTGACGATTTTTTGAATGTGATGGCTGGCTTTTTGTGGCTTTGAGCCACGCCACTGGGCATGGGTCTGACGGTGAGGTTGTTGTGTTGAGTCCAGTTATTATGTCCTCTACTTGCTGCTTTGATGGTATGCTGAAGTCCTCCCATGTTTGATGCTGCTCTTTTATCTTATGGTCATCTGTCTGTGGTGTGATGGAGCATGTCTGGATGGTGTTTTTTGACTTCATGTAGACCGCAAATTCCTGTGGGTCAAGATGGTGGGTACATTGTTGCGTGGTGTCCTTAGTGAGCTTTTGGACAATGCTAAAGAATTCTCTTGGTTTGTTAGTAGATTTCATGATTAGGTTGGTATGGTGTTGCTGTCTACGCTCATTTATTAGATTAGTTATATTCCAGTTGCTTGGCTCTGTATTGGGTCAGGGAGTTATGTGTCTTGTTCCATCTCCATTTTCTCTTCAGTCTTCTGAGAGTGCGCTTTGCATCTCTGATATCATTTGAGTACCAGGGGATGTTGGACCTCCTGTGTGCGTGTGGTTCTGTGCTCATAGGGGCTGATGCTGCATTGGAAATTATGGAGTTCCATTTTTCTATGTTTTGGTCAAGGGTGCCGTTTTCCTGTTGGAGTTGAGAAATGATTTTGTTTATGAATGAGTCTCTGTTGAAAGCTCTAAATTGTCTAGCTATTCTCTCATCTTCTATGCATTGGGTGGGGTTAATCAGGGTCAAGGTGAATTCAATCACATGGTGGTCTGACCAAGGGACCGGCGTGATTTTTGGTATTGTGGTCTTGTCTTGTTCCACTAATTGCATTGGCATAAAGACCATATCCGGAGTTGTACCGTGCTGATGCGTTGGGGTGGTGATTGTTTGGCAATAGTTTAGTAACTCCATGGCTTTTAAGAATGTTGTGACTTCTCTGGTGGGTGCGGAGGTTAGGTTGTAGTCTCCTAGTGCAATGAGGGGTTTGTGTTTTCTGCTGTGTGCACATATTGCTTCAAGTATTGTGGAGAGATGTTCAGTTGTGGCTCCAGGTGGCCTGTAGGTGAGGGAGATGCTTAGGTACTTGTTAGCTATAGTGAGTGTTGGATTCAATCGTATTAGTGATAGCGATTGTCTTAAATCTGTATTCCTTTCTGGTAAGTATTAGCACACCTCCTCCTCTCTTTTGTGCTCTGATGCAATTAAATGCTGAGTAGCCTGTTGGGGTTACTTGGCTTAATATGACCGGGTCTGAGTCATCTAGCCAGGTCTCGGTGATGCATATTATATCCAGCTTTTTGTCGAGAATAGTATTTGGTTTGTTCCTGATTGACCTGGCATTTAGTAGAGCACATCTAATGTTGGTCGTTATGATTGGGTTGGTGTGTACATTATTTGTGTGATGAGTGGACGTATTACGTGTGGCATTGTGTGGTTTGTGAACTGCGTGCTTAGGATGCTGGTGTTCTTTGGATAGTCCATCTGGGTTGGGTGGTATGTAGGTGGATCAAGGGGATTTGCTCGTTGGGTCCGATGTCCTGTGTGCAGTGTGTGAAAGTGTGAGGTAGGCCATGAGGTAGTGGGGAGTGGAGTGCATTTTTGTAATTTACTGACCTGGGATCAGCTTTGTAGTTTACTGACCTGGGATCAGCTTGAATTGTGGTCCAATGGTGGTGGGTGTTTGACCCTTCTCTTGTCTGTATACTTGTTTGCTTTCTTTATTCGGTCTCTCCTCCTCTCATGTAGCTCTACACTAGTAATGGAGTCTTCACTCTATGTATTATGTTGTTTTACGTGCAGTGGGGTATCAGACAAGTAGTGAGGTAGTGGTGGAGTTAATAGGCTATGCAGCATAAGTTATTTTTACAGCAATGAGGTTTCATGCCACGCTTGATGCTTTGATGTGCTGTTGCCTCTGCAGCACTTACCTGCCAGCAAATTTTAAGCAAGTTAGATTGCAAATGAAGAGAAAATCCCACTATTAGAGTGCAAAATTACCTGCTCCAGTGGATCTGAATTAGCCAATGAGTCAAATAATTCAGAATCTGAAAAAGAACCAGACAAAGTTTTTGCCATGTACATCCCTACTATTTCTTTAAAAAGTGGCAAAGCACATGCAGGCATGTGCTTAACATGTTATTCATTAAGGAGTATAAAGCATTTAAGGGGTTATTTTAGAAGCCTTATTCATCCATTATACATAGCAACACGACCATTTACACGTCAGTGGCATCCACGTGCAAATGGCCATTTTAGGAAAGACTCATTTTACACGTGGATGACCATACCACATCAAAAGCTGATGGTAACATGCAGGGGGCATGGCCTGGGTGGGACAAAAATTTACAGGTATATTCCTCATTTCCCATAGGGAATGCATGTTCAAGTTTATTATTTATTTATTTTATCTGTAAGTTTTTCTATACCGCCCCTTCCCAAGATCAAGGGCGGTTTACAATGAACAACCATGATACATTAGAACTTGGAACAATGGTGATATTTTAAACTGTAAGTAACCTATTTACAGGTAACATATTTTACAGACAACATATTCACAAGTGTGATTTGCTCTAGTTTAATACTGCAGTAACTCGAAGAGGATATAAGGGACAGCTGAGTGGAAATGGAAATCTAAGTAAATTATTGCTAGGTCAGATAAATGTTGTTATTGTCATGAATGTTACCATAGTGTTCAATGAACAAACAGGTTTTCATATCCTTTCGGAACATTTGGAGATCCTTAATAGATCTTAATTTTTCTGGTAGAGCATGCCAGAGAATGGGAGCAATGTAAGTGAATGCCCTATTACTTGTAGATTGGTTTGTATTAAAGAAGTCAGAAGGAACTATTATCGTGTTTTGTGTGTATCCTCTTCTGATTCTTTCATTAGTGAGTGTGATCTGGACATGGGCCCTGACATGAACAGGTATGGAAAAAGTGCTCTGTTTGCCCCTCCCGTTACAGAAAGTATGAAGGGGAATATCTCCCTTAATCCTCCAATGTTTTTTTCCCCCTCCAAATTGAACTGACTCAAAGATAGGATCCTCTGTAGTTGATTAGCAACAACTGCATGTCTCAGTTTGCAAAATGGTTTAGATATATGTCTAAAGGCTGACATTTCCATGTGCACATAGTGAAATGCCAGCGCGTCCATGTATAAATTTCTGGGTTCCCACTGTTGATATTTCCATTGTGTAACCTTCTGAAATGAACCGACTGCACATGGATGTGCAGTTTAGAAATGGCTCCACTTTTAGCAGTGCTATTTCTAAAATTCGATCAGAAATGACTATGTCCTGACCTTGATTTCTCAATTCTCATCTCCATATCTTATCTAAAATGTGCCTTAATATGAATAGTGTAGAAAATGCATGTTTTATTGCAGCTGCAACAAATATGCATTACCAACATCTGTCTCAATAAAACCCCCAAAAATCTTCATTGGTGGTAATATCATGTTAATAAAGAAGAACCAACATATAATATGCACTCTAATACAGGGGGAAGCACCATATCCAAGCTCACAAAATTATAGAAACATAGAAATATGACGACAGAAAAAGACCACATGGCCTATCTAGTCTGTCCTTCCATAACAACTACAACAGTCCACTTTTTGCCTTTAGAGATCCTCTGTGTTGGTCCCATGCTTTCTTGAATTCAGTTACTGTCCTCATCTCTACCACCTCCACTGGGAGACTATTCCACGGATCCACTACTCTTTCCGTAAAGAAATATTTCCGCATATCACTCCTGAATCTATCTCCCTTCACCCTCATCCCATGTCCCCTCGTAGCAGAACTTGCTTTCAATTGAAAGAGGCTCTCTCCCTGAACATTTATGCCACGGAGGTATTTAAACATCTCAATCATATCACCTCTATCCCGCCTTTCCTCTAAGGTGTACATATTAAGATCCTTAAGTCTGTCCTCATATGCTTTATAATGAAGCCCATTAATCATTTTGGTAGCAACCCTCTGCACCGACTCCATCCTGTTCACATCCTTTTGAAGGTGCGGTCTCCAGAATTGCACACTATACTCCAAATGAGGTCGCACCAAAGACTTATACAGAGGCATTATCACCTCCTTTTTTCTGCTAGCCATTCCTCTCCGTATGCACCCAAGCATCCTTCTAGCTTTTGCTGTCGCCTTTTCCACCTGTTTAGCTACTTTAAGATCATCAGACACAACCACGCCTAGGTCCCGCTCTTCTTTAGTGGACAAAAGTACTTCACCTCCAATACTGTATTGCTCCCTTGGATTGCTGCAGCCCAAATGCATGACCTTACATTTTTTAACATTAAATCCCAGCTGCCAAATTCTAGACCATTCTTCAAGCTTAGCTAGATCCCTCCTCATATGCACTTCACTTTATCTTACGAACCTCATAACATCTTATGTGACATACTGTTTGGATAATATCATTGGTCCCTGGAAGTCCAGTCACATATGTTTTATATATTTTTGAGTCTTGCACATAAAAATAATTATAAAATGTTACTTCCACATTCACATTTTTCAAAGGACACCTCTATGCCACACCCGACATGGCTCCAACAGTTGCAACACATTTGCATTACTGTTGCCAGAAATACATCTGTCTTAACAGCAGTATGACTCCCACCATGCACGGATGGGCAATCATGGCCTATTTACCCTCTGCCTGCCACCTATCTGAGTGACTAAAAGGTCTTCTAGTGCCTCAATGACCTCTTCCCCACCTAGGGGAGCAGAACCTGGCCACCAGGAAGATAGGGGAGGAGGCTCGGAGCCTCTCAATAGCCTGTAGGTGCTCTCGCTAAAAGTTAATTCTAAGGTATAAGTAAATTTATGCATTAGGTTATCACAAATCAAGTGCCTTAATGTGATTCATTATACCAAATTGAATATTAACGATCTTTTTAGTTTAAATTTACATTTGATGCACTTCGTTACCATTTTGGCACACTATAGCTATTTAGTTTTTGTATTACCATTAATGCAGATAATTTCATAAAGCATTTTCCATGTGTAAAGCATGTTTTACACATGGAAAATTGGCAGGGGGCATATTTGAAGCAATTTAATCATTTAGCAAATCTGCTAACCAGCTAAAATGCAGTACTCCTGATATTCAGTGGCACTATCCCAATAGTGCCGTTTAATATCCCCACAGGCCATGCAGAAAAGATGCCTGGTTAAAACTGGGGCGGTCATGGGCAGTCCCAATCACTATCCAGTCAGTAAATATCAGCCCTGTATTTTTATTAAATTGCTTAGCAATAAATTTACCTGAAATAAAATGGAAGGCTGAGAAATGGAGAGATCAAGGCTACTAGTCAAATAATAAAGGGATGACTACTACAATTCCTATGGAGGAACAAACAGGAAACAAGAGAAAGAATTTGGAATGTTATGTATATAAATGCTCAGTCTATTCAACAAACTGGTGAAAGAGGATATAGACATTGCACTAACTGAAACATGGTTCAGTAATTGGAACTGGGAAGCAAATATACTGGGATACAATCTTTTCAAAATGGAAAGGAAAGGCAGAAAAGGGAGAGGAATTTGCATTATAGGTTAGGGACACAATAAATGCCATTGAGATACCAAGTGAGCAAGGAGCCATTGAAATGCTATGGGTTCTTTTAAAAAGGCCTATGGAAACTAACATCTATATAATGATAGGCCATCATCACCAGAGAAAGAGAAAAATATGATAAATGCAGTGGTGGGAGTTGGCTGGTTCGGCCCAGTGCATGTGAACCAGTTCCTGCCACGGGCTGCATTTGCCAAATTGGGCCAAAAACAGCACACTGATGCTGATGCTGCACTGGCAGGAATCCCCCTACCTGCCAGTGGTTTGACGGCATCAGGGGACCGCGGCAGTCAAACCACTCACGGGTGAGAGGATTGGGCCACTGGGCCACCAGGGAGTTGCTGCCCTGCAGTGACTGCCAGTGGCCCGAGTGTGGCACCGGCAACACAAACACGTGCTGTGCTGCTGTATGTTTGGCTCCTTCAGTGGCGAGTTTGATCCAAACAGGTTCCTGGTCAGATCAAATCCTGCTACTGGATAAAAGCCATACAAAAGATAGCATACAAAAAGTGAGGTGCCATTAATGGGAGACCTGACACTGACAAATGGTAAACCTATTGCGAGAGTTAAAGGGAAATCTTGGTTCAAGTGATCATCATACTATGCTTGGCAAGGCTGAAGGTCAATGCAAAAGATGGAGACTGGAAATGTGTTAGGTTGAAACAATAACAGCAGCTATGGATGTCCTCTATCAACAATTATCTGCCTGACTTAAGACCAAATACAGTTTAGGAAAACTATCCACAGGGTTGCCATGAGTCAACATCGATCGATGGCACTTAACAACAACAATGAATATGGATGATAGAGATTTGCATATAATGGAGGCATTGCATGCAAATTTATCTCAAGCATATTCATTGTGGTTACCCTGAAAACCTGACTGGCTAGGTGTGTCCAGAAGACTAAGTTGAGAACCACTGCACTATTAGCAAAAGGGAAGTAAATATTATCGCTCTATGGATCCCTGGTGAGATCCCACTTGAAGTATTTTATTCAGTTCTGGAGACCACACCTACAGAAGGAGATTGATACAGTCAAAGCAATTTAAAGGAGGACACTAAACTGGTATATGGACTGAACTGCACTGCAAGTCTAATGCAGAGAAGGCAAGGGGATTTCAAGTCGTGGTCTCTGAAAGCAAGAAAAAAGATATGAGGCAAGCTTCAAATAAAGTTCTAGAAGGGAGTTTTCCCCATAGAATAGAAGGCTCAAGAACAAGGAGTCATCATATGAAAGAGAAGCATCAGAACCACAAAATAAATGTGAGAAAATACTTTTCCATGGAGTAGGTGGTGGATGCCGGACACAGATTTCCATTGGAGATTATAAGCTCCAAGCACTGGCAGAACGCAAGCATATTTGTAGATACATAGGTACCTTGGTAGCAGAGTGAGGGAGATGACAGCAAAACTAAGAAGAGCTGTGACAAAACAGCAGGCAGGTACAAATGGGCAGACTAGATGAGCCAAAAAAATGTCTTTTTCTGCCAACATGTACTCTTTCTACGAGATCTTGTTGCTTTTAAACTATCTTGGTTTGGGAGAATCACAACAATTTTAATGAATGATCTCTGGAGAACACTATTAATGTGTTAAATGCTGCCCATACAGGTTATGTCATTTTATTGTAAATAGCTTCATAATTCACTGAGCTGATTTGTTTGAAAAAAGAGTGACAAAGAAGAGCAACAAAAATGGTAAAGAGGATGGCAGGATATCCCCACAGGGGGTTATTCTGTGCCACGAATAGCAGGGATGGACTTCCAACAGGATGCTATTCGTGCCTTCTCCTGCCGGAGTCTAACCTCCCCGCCGGTTGTGTGGGGAAGTTAGATGGGGGCGGAATCTGGGTGGGCGGTGGGTGGACACCGGCCCTGGACATACAGGGCCGATTCTAATGTCAGCCCTTACGTCCAGGGCTAGCGACATGTGCAGGGACGTTATTCCACCTCCGAGGTGGAATAACTTCCCTGGATGTGTTTTTTTTAATGCCGGGGCGTGGATGGGGCGGTGGGGGGGGGGGGCCGGAAGACATTCCCTGCAGGCTGACCCTGGCCATAGGAAGCCAGATGGGGGTCGGGCTGTGGGGGAATATGACTTTTTTTCCAGTGGCTAGCATCACGGCTTTTAAATAGCACCGCAGTACTATGACAAATGGACGCCATTGCGCCGCAGCTCCATTTAAAAGCCCTGACTGAGTTAGTCGGGCTTGTCATGTAAGTGCAGGCCAGACTGAATCATAGTATCAGCCTGCACGTACATGACTGATACCGATTCTGATCCTGTGGGGCTAGACGTGCCCTGTGGGATGAGAATCGCGATCCCCTCTGTACGTCCGGACCAGACGTACAGAGGGGCTGGATGTCCAGGATGGAATGAGCCCTACAAGGAAAGGCTTAAAAGGTTAGGGCTCTTCAACTTGGAAAAGAGGCAGCTGAGGGGAGATAGAGGTCTATAAAATAATGAATGGAGTGGAACAGGTAAATGTAGATCGGTTGTTTACGCCTTCAAAAAGTAGAAAGACTAGGGGACACGGAATGAAGCTACAATGTAGCACATTTAAGACTAATCAAAATAAATATTTTTTCACTCAACGCGTGATCAAACTCTGTTATGCATTACCCGAGGATGTAGTAAAAGCTGGTGTAGCTGGATGAGTTTGCATGAATTCCTGGAGGAAAAGTCCATAAACCATTATTAAAAAGGACCAGGCATATCCACTCCTCACCCACGGGACAAGCAGCATGGGATCTGTATACCTTTTGGGAGTATAGAGAACACAAGGAGCAGGAGATAACCAGAGAGGTTATTGATAATAACCAGAGAGGTTAGCCCGACACGTATTTTGGCCGGGGGCCTTCTTCAGGGGAGCAAATAACCTCTAACAAAATGATAAAAATATATATATAAATATGAGTAAATCATAAAACATCAATAAATAATAAAATAAAATAAAAATATTGCAACATAGTCAGAATACAACCAGAAGATAAAATATATATCGAAAAAAATAAAAATAAAATATAAATAACACAATAGGTAAAGCTATAAAACATAATCAGTTACAAACGTTATAAAAATCTATAAGGATGAATGTAAGTGGTAATCTAAAAGTTAAAATGAGGAAACATAAAAACATATAGACTTGTAGAGACATATGTATGATCATATATAAAGAAACAGTGCTAGAATTAACGATACAATGGTGCATCAAAGTAAAAGACCGGATTTATCAACTAATGTATTATACAGACTATAAAAACCTGGAGGAACATACAAAATGGAGAGGCATCAGAGATAATAGAGACCCATCAATTATTTATTGATGTTTTATGATTTACTCATAGATAGATAGATAGATAGATAGATAGATAGATAGATAGATAGATTTATTTTTTGCTCCCCTGAAGAAGGCCCCAGCTGAAACTCATTTTGGGCTAACCTCTCTGGTTATTATCAGTAAAGATACCCTTCCATGGTGTCCCACTTTCCTGCTCCTTGTGTTCTCAGCTGTCGCTGCAGGAGGGGTGTTGTTCTTTGCTCATGTACCTTTTGGGAGTGTGACAGGTACTTGTGACCTGGATTGGCCAGTATTGGAAAGAGGGTCCTGGACTTTATGGACCCTTGGTCTGACCCAGTATGGCATATCTTACGTTCTTATGTCTGGATATCTCATCTCCTTCTCATTTGATTATGTAGCAGAGGGGATATGAGCTTTCCAAACTTCAATAGTTATTTAAAAGTTATTCATCTTAACAGCATAATGACGTAGTGGAGGAAGCCTTGTGATAAAATGGGTGTCTTCAGAGAAAGACTATATTCTCAAAAAGGTTAATTTTCAGAATTATGACTCCCCTATAAATATCAAATATAAGAAATCAACTGTTGCAGACATGTTCTCCTCTACAGAATATTCTATAGCCCCAGGGGATCTGAATATGCATGCTGACTACCCCCTAATACAGCTGAGAAAGAATTTCTGAATTCATGAAAGATATTGGGATGACCCAGCACATCTGTTTTCCCACACACAAATTGAGGCATATGCTGATTTGGTTTTTAGTCCTTCTTTTTCCCCCCTGGAAGTTCGCACAATTCAGAGGCATCCCCATTGTCATGGACAGATTGCATTTTAGTTTTAATATCGTTAAGTCATAGTAACATAGTAAATGACGGCAGATAAAGACCAGCATGGTTTGTTTGTGTTTGTGTTTGTCCCATGCCATTTTGAATTCCGTCACCGTGTTTGCCCCCACCACTTTCATCGGGAGGGAATTCCAAGCATCCACCACCCTTTCAGTGAAGAAATATTTCCTGATATTGCCTTTCAATTTACCACCTTGCAGCTTCATGTTATGCCCTCTAGTTTTACAGCTTCCCTCTCTTTGGAAGAGGTTTGTTTGTTCATCATTTCTCTTTAAGTATTTAAAGGTCTGAATCATATTTTCCCTGTCCCTCCTCTCCTCCAAAGTGTACATATTTAGGTCTTCAAGTCTCTTCTCATAAGGCTTCTGACGCAGGCTCCAAATCATTTTGGTCACCTTTCTCTGAACAGTTTCCAGTCTTTTTACATCTTTTGCAAGATATGGTCTCCAAAAGTGAACACAGTATTCCAAGTGAGGCCTCACCAGTGACTTGTACAGTGGCATAAGTACCTCTTCATTTCTGCTGGTAATCCCTAAGGTATGCAGCCCAACATCCTCCTGGCTTTTGCCACCGCCTTGTCGCACTGTTTTGCCACCTTGAGATCATCAGAGATAATCACACCAAGGTCTTTCTCTGTGCATACCAACCTCTCGCCCCTATCGTGTACATTTCCCTTGGATTTCTGCTACCCAAGTGCATGACACTGCACTTTTTCGCATTAAATCGTAATTGCCAAGCATTAGACCAGTCTTCCAGCTTTTGTAGATCTTTCCTCATGTTAACCACTCCCTCAGGGGAGTCCACTCTGTTGCAAATTTTTGTGTCATCTGCAAAAAGACACACTTTTCCATTCAGTCCTTCAGCAATATCACTCACAAATACTTTGAACAGTGCTGGGCCCAGGACCGAACCCTGGGGCACCCCACTAATCACCTTCCTCTCATCTGAGTGAGCTCCATGTACCATCACCTTCTGTTGTCTGTCAGTCAACCAATTTCTAATCCAATTTACCATCTTGGAATCCATCCCCAAGCTACTGAGTTTTTTGACAAGCCTCCTATGAGGAACAGTATCAACGGCTTTGCTGAAATCCAGGTAGATGACATCCATCGCATGCCCCTGATCTAGTTCATTGGTCACCCAGTCAAAGAACTCAATCAGATTTGTTTGGCAAGACCGTCCTTCGTAAAACCATGTTGCCTCGGATCTTGCAACCTGTTGTTTTTGAGAAAGTTCACTATTTGCTCTTTCAGGAGCGCCTCCATTACTTTTCCCGCCACCGAGGTAAGGCTCACGGGCCTGTAGTTTGACACTTCTTCCCTGTCACCACTTTTGTGTAGAGATACAACATCAGCCATTCTCCATTCCTGAGGAATCTCTCCTGTTTCCAAGGATCTGTTGAAGACATCATTTAACGGTCCTCCAAGAACCTCTCTGAGCTCTTTCATTATCCTGGGATATATCCCATCTAGTCCACTTTCAGTTTAGCAAGTTGTTCTAATACCTCATCTTCTGTGTATGGTGTGGTATCTACTTCATTCCCATTTTTATATTTGGGAGTCACAGATGGTCCATCTCCAGGATCTTCTTTAGTAAAAACAGAGCAGAAGTATTTGTTTAGCAATTTCGCTTTTTCAGTGTCACTTTCCATGAGTCCTTTCCCAGCACTTCTGAGTCCTGCAATTCCAACTCTGATCTTCTTCCTTTCCTGAATATACCTGAAGAAAGTTTTGTTGCCACCCTTAACATATTTATCCAACTTTTCCTCTGCTTTTGATTTTGCTATCCTTATTTCTCTTTTAGACTCTTTGAGCTTGATCCTGTATTCATTTCTGTGTTCTTCTGTTTGCAAGCTTTTGAATTTTGTGAAAGCTATGTTTTTTGCCTTTATTTGAGCAGCCACCTCTTTGGAAAACCAAATAGGTTTCCTTCTCCTCTTGTTTTTATTTACTTTTCTTACATATTTATCTGTTGCCCCTTTTATTGCCACCTTTAGTTTAGCCCATTGCAATTCCACTTCCCTTATCTCCTTCCACCCCGTCATCTCCTCCTTTAAGTACTCGGTCATTTTATTGAAGTCAGTGTTTTTGAAGTTTAGGACTTTGAGCTTGCTATGATTGGCCTGTACCATGGCTTTTATCTCAAACCACACCGTGTAATGGTCGCTGTTGCTCACAGGGGCACTCACGCAGACATTAGACACGCTATCACCGTTGGTGAGCACTACATCCAACGTTGAGTTTTCCCTGGTTGGTTCCATCACCATTTGTCTAGGTAATGCATCTTGGAGAGCATCCACAATTTTTTTGCTTCTTTCCAGATGTGCAGAAGGAGTAATCCAATCCACATCAGGTAGATTAAAGTCACCCAATATGATAGCTTCCCCCTTTGTTGCTATCTTGGCAATATCTATAATCAATTCGTTATCTCTCTCTTCAATTTGAGTCAGAGGTCTGTAGACTACAGCAATATGGATGACAGTGTCATCTCCTCTTTCCAATGAAATCCTGAGCGCTTCTTTTTTTCCCCATGTCCCCTGCATTTCAGTAGCTTTAATATTGCTTTTGACATACAAGGCCACTCCTCCTCCTTTTCCATTTTCTCTGTCTCTTTTGAATAGATTATAGCCAGCTATGGCTATATCCCAATCATGTGATTCATTAAACCATGTTTCTGTAATGGCCACAATGTCCAAATCTGTTTCCACCATTAGGGCTTCCAGGTCCGGAATTTTGTTGGCTAAGCTTCTAGCATTTGTGCTCATTGCTTTCCAGCATTTACCTGGCTTGTGTGTATTTTGCATTGATTTTGTTCTGCCCACTTCTTCCCACTTGTTTTTGATGTGTGGTTTAAAAGTGTGGCTGTTTCTGATGTTATTCTGCTTTTGCAGGGGTGGCATGCAGATGTTGACCTTCCACATCCGTCACCCCCTTTTCCTAGTTTAAATGCATATCCACATGCTGCCTGAATTTTTCACTTAGGTTTCTTTTCCTTGTGACAGAGAGATGTAGTCCATCAGCACAGTATAGTCTCTTGTTGGGCCATCTGTTGCCCCAGTTGCCAATAAATCTGAATCATTCTTGTTTGCACCAGGTCTGGAGCCATGTATTAAAGCTGTTAATGTGATGCAGCCTTTTTGTCCCCTTACCAAGAACAGGTAGTACTTCTGAGAATGCAACAGTGTTAACAATGGGCTTGAGTTTCTCTCCCAGAGACTGGAAGTCCTTTTGGGCTGTAGAGGCACTGTTTCTAGCCAGGTCATTTGTGCCCAAGTGGATAATAACATCAAGTTTGGAGTGTTAACTTTTTGCGTTAAGTATTTCAACAACTTGGTTTGTATTCCTGCTGGCTGAAGAGCCTGGTAGGCACATGACTATCTTCTCTCCTTTGAACTGTGTTCCCAGGTTGGTGTCTCTGATGATGGAATCTCCAAGTAGTAGTAGTAGTTTTCTGTTTGGTAAGGTTTTCTTCATATTTGGTGCTTTAGCAGGAGATTGGGCATTGTCTGACTCATTTAAGGGCCCTTCAGTTTCTTTGGATTGGGCATCCTCATTAGCCAAGGCAGAGAAGGCATTGTGCAGGGATATCTCTTGATGTATAGGATGTCTCTGCATTACAGGTCGCAATCTACCAAAACCCACTGTGATCCATTTGTTCCTGGGGTGTTTGATTCTTTGTGGGAGCAGTGGTGGACTTTGTTCAGTTTGTATCCTAGAAGAGGTGCACTTCATTGCAGCCAGTTCCTCCCTCAGTAGAGACACTTCTTTATGCATGGCAGTTAGGTCTTTCCTTAGTAGAGTCAGTTCTTCATGCATGACAACTGACTTTAGGCATATAGGACAAGCTCTTAGGCTCCAAATGATTCGTCTTTGAATGAAAAGTACCGCAGTTATTACACTGAATACACGACATGTTGATTAAGCAGTTCCAGAAGAGGAAGAAGAAGAAGAAGAAAATATGAAGAAGATGTGGGCTTTAACCAAAGTTAGGAACGATAGATGGCATGTATGTGACCACTATATAGGCAATGTGGCCCCTGGGGTGGGTGGGGTGAGGGATAGGGTGGGCGGGAACCTAAGTGTCTCTGGCCAGTAGGCTGTTCCTGAACTGTGGGCACACACAATGGAGTAGGTAAGGGAACCCACCAATAAGGACAAATAGATAGATAAATATGTGGAGACAAACAGACAGACAGATAGAACTCACAGTTAAGCAGCAAATTCAGCAAAAATCACCTTTTGGGTGAGGAGCTTCTGGCTGCTTCTCAAAGGAAAGGGACTGAATATGGATCATCTAGGGCAGGGATCTCCAAACCCAGTCCTGGAGGGCCACAGACCAGTCAGATTTTCAGGATATCCCTAATGAATATGCATGAGGGAAATGTGAATACAACGGGGGCAGTGCATGCAAATATCTCTCATGCATATTCATTAGGGACATCCTGAAAACTTGACTGGTTTGCGGCCCTCCAGACTGGATTTGGAGATCCCTGATCTAGGGAAAGCCTTTCCATATAACTCTGTCAAGCTATCCTTGGAAGAGCAAGCAACTTGATTATGGTAATTCTCTTCTCAGGATGAAGGAGGGACCTTACAGAATAGATTATATAGAACAGCATAGAAAGACTTCTGTATGGGGATTTGAGACGAGCACGCTCAACTGAGCGGGCACAGGAACGTAGATAGCAGGTAGAAGAAGACAGCCAGGGTTGAGGTACCGTACGCCTCACAGGACGTGGCATGGGCGGAGCAAGAACATCCAGAGCAGAGGAGAGTGCAGTGTTATAGGAAGCTACTGCCTCATCAACAGACTCAGATCGCATAGTGAAGGAAAGAGATGATGTGACAGTGGAGGAGAGAGCCAATGGGTCAACAGCATGAAGATTTCTAAAGAGGTTGAAGGAGAAAGGGTGAGGTTGAGGCTGTGAGTGATGAAGAGTGAAGCTTAGCAGGTGAGGTCCCTCTTTTGGTCCACACACACCAGCCTCTTGTCCCCTATCATGTACATGCTAGTATATCATGCAAATTTACTTCATGTTGCTGCAGTCATGCACTTTTCACATTCCCCACCATGGGGTCCTGGGGAGAGGAAATAGTTTATATTTTATTTCAGTTTTGATATACCACCCTATCACAGTGTATCAGGGTAGTTTACAATAAAAATACATTTTAAAGCAGAGAAAAAACCTAAGAAAGATGTAAAGAGAGGTTGACTGGATCAACCAACTATCATCTGCATTGAGGTAACAGCCGACTCCTTAGCCTTGAATCAGGGTTGCTGACAATGTTAAGTAGAGATTGAATAGTACAGGGGCAAGAATAGAGCCCTGTGCAATGCCAAAGGTCAGGGAGCATGGAGATGACTGGGGAGTATCCCGATTAACAGAGGAAAATTCAGCAAGCCAGCTCAGGAGAAGGGTGTGATGAAAGCCTGCTGTTATGTCTAATGAGATAATGAGTGTGTCATTGTCTCTGTCAAGGTTTGTTACCATATCATTTGTCATTGCAATCACAGCCGATTCAGAGCTCTGCCCTGGCCTGAAGCCAGATTGACAGGGAGGAAGAACATTAGTTTTATAAAGGAAATTAGTGAGCTAAAAAGAAACAGCTTTTACTACCAGTTTGCTAACAACTCTAAATTGGATGCTGGCCTGTAATGTCACATCTTTGCAGGCGCAAGATTTGGAGTCTTTAGAAGAGGGCGCAATCTAGCAATTTTCTAACTGCCTGGAACTATTTATGATAATGTAGAATTAACAAGTAAGTGAAGGTATGGGAGCAGTTTAGGTGCAGAAGTATAGGATCCCCTGCTGAAGAGGAGGGATTCATGGAAGTCAGTACTATTTCTAAAATAGGTATAGGTACTGGTGTAACAATTTTAAGCTGACATGGAAGACTATGGGGGCTATTTTAGAAGCCCTGTTTGTGCTTTGGACATCTGAAAACAGACATAGAGATGTCTCCAGAGCCATTGTAGAAGCTGGATCTGTGGACACCCCCAGCGTGAGGACATCCACATCTGAACAGGGGTGTGGCAGAGAACCCGGATGTCCAAACATGAATAAGCATTGGGAAAGTGCTTGTTTTGTGGAGGAGTGGCCTAGTGGTTGGGGCAAGGTACTTCAGGCCGGAAGGTCGGGGGTTCAAATCCCACTAGAGGACAGCAACCTTGGGCCGGAAGGACTGGGGTTTCTAGTCCTACAGGTGCTCCTTGTGGTCTTGGGCAAGCCACTTAACCCTCCATAGCCCATGTTCCCTGTAAAATAGTTATCTCCAAGTTATAATGCCCTGTTCAATGTAATTTCAGTTTGTTCAATGTAAAACCGCACTGATGCAGAATAGCGCGGTATATAAGAGAATATAAATAAATAAATAAATAAAATAATAAATAAATAAATAAATAAAACATCCGAGGCTGGCACTCCACCATCCCCAGTACTCTGCACAATCACAGTGATAGCAACAGTGGGATCTGAGTCATAACGTCCCTGGTCCCAGCCCACTATTGTAACCATTAGGTTATTTCTAGATGTACACACATATAGGGCACATTCACGTTTGTGAAACTGTGCCTGAACTTGGACATGCCTGCTTTTTTCAGACCTTTTGGCTTGGATATCCCAGACTGCACTTGCATATAATTTGTAAAATGACGCTTTATATCTAGTTGCTGCAGGCCCTATCAAAGAGCCAGCTGGAAAAGAAGCTTTGTTGAAAAGAAAGAAGAAAAGATCTCTGAGCTGAAAAAGTAATTAGACATACTCTTTAAATAAGCAGCAGGATTACAAAGATTTCTGGCCAATGAGAAGAGCTGCTTGGGGCTCTGAAAATGCTGGGTGAGAAAGTGAGAGTAACAAGCCTTTTTCTGCTCACACTGTAGCCTCTTTAAACACTCTTTGGTATTCCTGACAGACATGAAAGTTGGTGAATTGTTTTTTTCGCCATTGTCTTTTGGCAGGTCGCATTTGGCGCTTAAGAAGGTGCAAGTCTTCATGAAACCAAGGAGAATCTCTTGAGGATGAGAGGATATACAATATTCTTTAAATGGTGTAAGGGTATATAAACAAAGCTTCTTTCATGACTTTATCCCATCTAAAAAGACTTGTTCCTCTAGGAGTTGGGAGAAGATATCCCCAAAAGCTGGATGAATTAAGTCCATAAGGTTTGTTGATTTTATTTTCCGCCAAGACTGGGAAGTTCTGGTGACCTTGTGGTGTTTTTGCACAAAGAATAGAATCTTAAGCTTAAAAGTAATTAAAAATAGTAAGACCACATAACAGCAGTGGAAGTTACTGAAACTATACTGGAGGCAAGAGGCCGGCTGAGGAGGTCGACAACGACAACGGCCTGACTGATGGGTAGGGGAGGAGTTCATGTTGGCCAAAGCCAAGATCATGCATGGAGATCAAAAAATTCCTATCTCACGGATATGAGGGGGCATCAGCATGGCTATTGAAATCCCCCATAATAGGAACATTAGAATACTGAGAGACAGCATCTGAGATAGTCTCCAGTAGGTTGTCTACTAAAGATGAGTGTTGGAAGGTGGTTGATACAAAAGTGAGTTCAAAGAAGGACATGAGGAAATCTGACTGAAACTGATGCACAAACCCTATGTTACAGCCCTGCGCTAAAGCACAGTGCAGGGTTTCCTAACTCAATTTTAATATAGAGGTTTTGTTCTCCAATGCTGTAAGGAAACGGCATGCAAATAAGTTGTGCACAAAATGTCTGTGCTAAACAAGGAGAGGAAGTCTGCATTGGCAGCATCTATTTCTTGCACACAAAAAATGTTTGGTACTTGTGTATGTGTGCTGGAATACTATCTGCACAGACGTTCTTCAGAATATCAGTGTTCATAAATACCAATATTATTCTGTAATTCTGTGCAAAATAATATTGCTGTTTATGCACCAGATAGTATTCCAGCACATATGCACAACACTGTTACAGCACACCGGCCCCGCAATTTTTTTTCAACATTCCCTTCAGCAAAGTCAGAAAAACGATACGGATGCTATATGTTCAAAACAGAGAAGAAACAGGCATAAATTCCTCACCAGTGCTGACCTATGAGCTAACTCTTCAATGCTTCCTCAGACCTTGCATTAAAATCCTAGTATTGAGCTCAGCCTGTCTTCTGAACACTTCTCTGCATTTGTGCTGAATAGTTAATTGTTCATTACTATGGATTTAAATGTGCTGTGCACGGTTGTCTGCTTGAGGCTTTGAGCACAGTTAGTTCGAGCACAAAGCTCCTTTATGGAGTTTGCATTGATAGAAAAAGGAGTAATCTTGATGGCATGCAGCACGAAGAGATAAGGATTCCCCCTCTTTGAACCAGATTCAGTGAGGCATAATACATGTGACTGATGTTCCCTAATCAAGTCCAAAATTAGAGCCACTTCAGACCTGGGAGAGTGAACATTCCTAAGACCCATATTTAGTTCAAATCTTCTTTATTAGATAGAACAAATAACAATAAATAAAACTGATGCCAAATAAATAAAACTGATGCAGATCTGATGACCAACAATTGGTACATCCATTACATAACACGTTTTTGTTTTTTTACACATTCTACAGAGATAACCCTCTCTCCCTACTCCTCCCCCTGCCTAAATAATAAAACTTACAGAAAGTGGAGAAATGCAATGATCGCCCAAGTGGGATGAACTCCTCTAGAACTAAGTCCAAAAGTCCTCCCCTCCAGATAACGATTACCAAACAGCCCCATACCAACCACATCAACATCCCCACCTTCTTGGCATACCCCCTTCACCCTCTCCCCTACACCTTACCTACCTACCCCCCTTCTATCCCTCCCATAACTGCGACTACTTGAAGACCCAGAACCCGCAAACTCAAAGCCCTAAAGATTGTTCAAGATCAGGCTCCTCACCCGTGGGAACAGAGTCTTAATATATACACAGAGCCAGAAATTTAGGCACGCTGTTCCTCTCCCATGCATGTGATGATACAGCATATTCCTCCAGCGCCAAAAACCTGGAGGCTCCACGTCAATCCAAGCAGACAGCACTGTCTTCTTGGCCAGTAACCAGACCAAATGTAACCAATGCCTACACCCCAGTCCAGTTATCGGAAACTCTCCAAAATATGGAAAAGGACTGTTGAAGCAGTCAAGGACCACCTGTCCCACAACACCCGCTTCAAGTAAGCATGGACCTGTGACCAAAACAACTGGATCTGTGGGCATTTCCAGAACATGTGACCCAGGGAGGCTACCTCTTCTCCACATCGCTTACAGGCAGAAAACAAACTACACCCCATCTTGAAGGCATAAGCAGGGGCCACATAAGCTCTGCACATAATCTTATATTGAATGTCCAGAAGTGCTACCATCACTGTGTGCTGTGGGATCTTAGCCATATTTTTTTTGCAAGGCATCACAAGTGGTCCAAGCTTGATTCCCAGCAAAAGAATGTTGGGCCTTAGAGACAGTGACCCTTAATAGATGCATCAGAAAAACAAATCCTCCCAATGTGTACAAAAGTCACTACAGAGGTGTTCCTAGTCTAGATTACATAGTAATATCGTAACATAGTATATGATGGCAGATAAAGACCAGTATAGTCCATTTAGTCTGACCAGCAAGGCGGCAAGAGTAGGTGCACTTGCCGCTCCGTGCAGGTCACCTCTCTCCATGCCTTTGTTTAAGAGTGTACTCACCGCTCCGTGTAGGTCATCCCTATTTGTTCAGATATAAGAGATAGTTATGTTTATTTTGATTTTATCCTGTTGCTATAAAGGGATCCACTATGTCTGTCCCATGCCATTTTGAATTCTGTCACTGTATTTCCCCCACCACTTCCATCGGGAGGGCATTCCAAGCATCCACCACCCTTTCAGTGAAAAAGTATTTCCTGACATTGCCTTTCAGTTTACCCCCTTGCAGCATCATGTTATGCCCTCTAATTTTACAGATTCCCCGTCTTTGGAAGAGGTTTGTTTGTCCATTAACTCTAAGTATTTAAAGGTCTGAATCATATCTCCCCTGTCCCTGCTCTCCTCCAGAGTGTACATATTTAGGTCTTCAAGTCTCTTCACATAAGCCTTCTGACGCAGGCTCCAAATCATTTTGGTCGCCTTCTTCTGAACCGCTTCCAGCCTTTTTATATCCTTTGCGAGATACGGTCTCCAAAACTGAACACAATATTCCTCACCAGTGACTTGTACAGTGGCATTAGTAACTCTTCCTTTCTGCTAGTAATTCCTCTCTGTATGCAACCCAGCATCCTTATGGCTTTTCCCACCGCATTGTCACACTGTTTCGCCACCTTGAGATCATCAGAAACAATCACACCGAGGTTTTTCTCCTGGTCCGTGCACATCAATCTCTCGCCCCTTATCGCATACAATTCCCTTGGATTTCTGCATCGCAAGTGTATGACACTGCACTTCTTCACATTAAATCTTAACTGCCAAGCATTAGACCATTCTTCCAGCTTTTGTAGATCTTTCCTCATGTTCCCCACTTCCTGAGGGGAGTCCACTCTGTTGCAAATTTTGGTGTCATCTGCAAAAAGACAGACTTTTCCATTCAGCCCTTCAGCAATATCACTCACAAATATATTGAACAGTACCGGTCCCAAGACCAAACCCTGAGGCACACCACTAATCACCTTCCTTTCATCCGAGTGAGTTCCGTTTACCGTCACCCGCTGCCGTCTGTCAGTCAACCAATTTCTGATCCAGTTCACCATCTTGGGACCCATCCCCAAGCTGTTGAGTTTATTGATAAGCCTCCTATGAGGAACAGTATCAAAGGCTTTGTTGAAATCTAGGTAGATCACATCCATCGCATGCCCTTCATTTAGTTCTCTGGTCACCCAGTCAAAGAACTCAATCAGATTTGTTTGCAAGATCGTCCTTTGGTAAAACCATGTTGCCTCGGATCATGCAACCTGTTGGTTTCGAGGAAGTCCACTATTCGCTCTTTCAGGAGCGCCTCCATTACTTTTCCCGCCACCGGGGTAAGACTTACTGGCCTGTAGTTTGTCACTTCTTCCCTATTACCACTTTTGTGGAGAGGTACCGCATCAGCCCTTCTCCAGTCCCGTGGAACTTCTCTTGTCTCCAAGGATCTATTAAAAACATCTTTTAAAGGCCCTGCAAGAACTTCTCTGAGCTCTTTCAGTATCCTGGGGTGTATCCCATCTGGTCCCATAGACTTGTCCATTTTCAGTTTTGCAAGCTGTTCTAACACATCATCTTCTGTGAATGGTGTGGCATCTACTCCATTCCCATTTGTATATTTGTCAGTCACAGGTGTTCCTGCCCCAGGATTTTCTCTAGTGAAAACAGAGCAGAAGTATTAATTTAGCATTGTCGTTTTTTCAATGTCATTTTCCACAAATCCGTTCCCAGCACTTTTGAGTCCTGAATTCCACCTCTGATTTTCCTCCTCTCCCGAATATACCTGAAGTCGTCGCCACAATTCACATCTTTAGCCATTTTTTC
Organism: Ichthyophis bannanicus; assembly: GCA_033557465.1. Lineage (NCBI taxonomy): Eukaryota > Metazoa > Chordata > Amphibia > Gymnophiona > Ichthyophiidae > Ichthyophis > Ichthyophis bannanicus. Next base: position 640,959,383 of record CM066035.1, read on the forward strand.
TTCTGCCTTTGATTTTGCTATCCTTATTTTCTTTTTGTCTCTTTTAGTTTGATCTTGTGTTCTTTTCTGTGTTCCGCTGTGAGCTTCTGAATTTTGCGAAAACTGTTTTTTGCCTTTATTTGTGCAGCCACTTCTTTGGAGAACCAAATAGGTTTCCTTTTCCTTTTTATTTACTTTCCTTACATAGGTATCTGTTGCACCTTTTATTGCTTTCTTTAATTTAGCCCATTGCAATTCCACTTTCCTTAACCCCTCCCACCCTACCAACTCCTTCAGGTATTTGTCATTTTACTGAAGTCAGCACTTTTGAAGTCTAAGACTTTGAGTTTGCTGTGATTGGATTTCACTTTGGCTCTGCAGCTGGAGAAAAGGAAAGGTGTCCATTTCACCTAAGTCGAACTGAGTCGGACCATCAGCAAAAGGGCACAATGTACCTTCATCCATGACAACCAGCTCTAGATGCCGCAGGCCTTTTTCCCCACACACACGGAACTGTTGCGATGACATACCCAGGAGGAAGTCAGTATTATCCTAGATAGGTAAATTTAGCAATGCTTATATACTGCTTTTCACTGGGTCAAAGCAGTGTATATTCAGGTACAGTATATATTCCCCTTGTCCCCGAAGGGCTTACAATCTGTTTTTTGTACCCGAGGGTAAATAGACTGACTGCCTCGCCAAATAGCCAAGCCACTGACAAATCCAACGCAGGATCGTAAATACCAACGCAGAACCCCCCAAACCCCCTGGCAACCGACCTCTACCCACATGCAATACATATTTCAAAGACAAAAGTGCTATCAGGGCCCTGTCACAGGCCAGGTACGCACAATCCTCTGAGTCAAATAACCAGTCTTTCAAGTGATGTAACAATCAAAAAGAAAAAACAGGGGAGGAACTACCGCTGTCAGAGGCCTGTCGAATGCGGAAAAAAACAGAGCTATATTTGTGAAGTAGTGGTTGTCCAAAGGGTTGTTTACAGAGTGCATAACTACATCCCCCTCCCCCTGAGGAAGGCAAAATGCCAAAATATGTAGGGGTATTTCTTAATTAATAAAGGCACCTGTGACCTCCATACGCCACTTGCTTGCTGTGTTCTACTCTTGACAGAGACATATGACTTCTTGCTGTGCCACAAGAACTTAGAAAGGGCACCCTCCGGTCAATGCAGATCCCTAACCAAGAGTCATAGGGGTAGCATCTGCAAACCAGCACAGGAAAAGTATCATCTTGAACAAGATAATCCAGCCCCCCCAATGTGAAGGGGAGGTCCTGCCATCTACAGAACACCTCAAAAGTATCACTGAGCAATGGGGAAACGTTACAATAGTAGAGATCTGACAACATCCATGGAATAACTATCCCCAAGTAACAAATGACTCAGAGGCACAGCGAAGTGGGAAAGGTCCCACCTGGTCATCCCAAATGTGAGCCTGCAGGAGCAACATTTCAGATTTATCCAAATTGAGCATGAAACCAGAAAAAGAGCCAAACTCACAAAAAGGCTCCAAAAGAGCTGCCATAGTGGTGCCTGGTTATGTAAGGTGCACTAAGAGATTGTCTGCAAACGCTGAGACCTTGAAAGCAAAATCTCCCATAGGTACTCGCTTAATACGGTCAGTGGCCTGGATGGTGTTTAACAATGGTTCACGAGTCGGCAAAAACAGTAAAGAGGGCAACCCTGTTGCATGCCCCGGATAAACTATCCGTCTGAGATACATTGATCAAAAGGCGGGCCTAGGTGGTGTACAACAATCTAACTGCCTGAACAAATGAGCATTGAAACCCAAGCTGATCTAAAACTATGAACATAAAGGGCCAATTGACACGGTTGAAAACCTTCGCTGCATCAAACTTAAAAGCTTTAAGAATATCCCGTGAGCTGCACAATGCTGCATAGTTGCCAAAACCTGGTGGACATTAACCACAGCATGATGTTTTTGCATGAAGCCCACCTGTGAGGGATGAAATCAGCTGGGGCATTATGGGCGTTAAACGATCTGCCAGGATTTTACATAGAAACTTCTGATCCAAACTGATCATCCAAATCGGGCAGTAGGAGCTTGGAAGGATAGGGTCCTTACCAAGTTTCAGGATCACCGTGATTAACACCTTGTTGCATAGGGGAAGGATGCACTCTCAACTAATTGCTGATTCATTTCAGATAATGGCAGGCTCACTTTATCCTGTAACAACTTAAATTCACCACTAACCCACTGGAGCCAAGAGCCTTCACCAGCTACAGGCACTTAACTCCCTGCACCTCCAAGACACTAATGGGCACATTGTATGCCACTAGCTGTTCCTCCAAGAGCCACTAGCCCACAGGTAACATCGAGCCTTTTCCACATCCTCCCTCAGTATAAAGCCTTTGGTTGTAATCCCGAAACACTGCCTCAACATGTAGATCCACCAGACGCTTACCAAAGATTTTCCAGTGCCTGCACGAACAGCTAATAATCTATCCTCTCAGAAAAGCCTTAGCTGTTTCCCAAAAGACAGCCAGAGCAGCTTTATGTTCGGCATTAGTTTCCTCAAAAAGATCCCATTGACTCCGCAAAAAGGATTGAACAAGCCTAGCTACTCACCTGTAACAGGTGCTCTCCAGGGACAGCAGGAATCAGTCCTCACTTATAGGTTACGCTGGCACCGATGGAGCCCGCGCAGAGCAATTCGCCAGCTTTCAAAGAAAGCTTTTGGAATTGCTACCACGCATGTGTGGTCCTCTTCCCGCCCAATGGTGCCATCTTGTTCAGTCAGGTCCCTTAGCTTGAACCCTACCAAGCAGATGGCAAGGGAAGGAGAAAAAATTCAGCAACTCATTAGTGGAGGTGGAAGGGTAGTGAGGACTGATTCCTGCTGTCCCTGGAGAACACCTGTTACAGGTGAGTAACTACGCTTTCTCCAGGAACAAGAAGAAGTCAGTCCTCACTTATGGGCTACAGGCTACCTAACTACAAGCTACCGAACCTGTAACCAAAAAATGCCTCCGCGAGGCCATAAGCAGAAGCCGAAGCCTGAAGCAGCCCGAGTCCTCGAGTCCTCGGGTTCTCGGAGCGAAGCCCTCGGTAGCTGTGAAGAAGGGTCGGAGGGCAGGAATTGCTTATACCCCGAACAAGTTACGGAGTACAGCCTGGCCGAAAGCACTGTCCCAGTGGGACTCCCTCTCCAGGCAGTAGAGGATGGCAAAGGTATTCGTAGAAGATCAGGTTGCTGCCCGGCAGATGTCCATCATGGGCACGGAGCGCAGCAAGGCCACCGAGGCTGCTTTGGCTCGGACCCCATGTGCAGTGACCCGATGATCCAGGGGGATGCCTGCCTTCGCATGGGTGAACACGATGCAGTCTGCCACCCAAAAAGAGAGGGTGCGCTTGGTGACTGCTTGCCCCTGCCTATTGGGATCGTAGGTCACGAAGAGCTGATCAGACTTGCGGTGAGTCTGGTTACGCTGCAAGTAGAAGGTGAGGGCCCCTTTGCAGTTGAGGGTGTGGAGAGTCGCCGATGCCTGATCGGCGTGGGGCCTCGGGAAGAAGGTCAGGAGCACTATCTCCTGATTGAGATGAAAAGCCGACATGACCTTAGGTAAGAATTTAGGATGGGTCCGGAGGACCACCCTGTTCCGATAAAACCTGGTGTAAGGGGCGCCAGTCATGAGCGCCTGAAGCTCACTGACTCGGCAAGCCGAGGTCAGTGCCACCAGGAAGGCCACCTTCCAGGACAAATGCTGGCGCGAACACGTCGCCATCGGCTCGGTAGGCGGACAAGTGAGCACCATGTTCAAGTCCCATTCCACCAGAGGGGGATGGATGGGTGGCTTGGACAACAGAAGGCCCCGAATGAAGTGGGAGACTAGTGGTTGCCCCGAAAGAAGCTTACCCTCGATAGGGAGGTGATTAGCCGATATGGCGCTCAGGTGGAACTCGAACATAGTTTGACCTCAGTCATTCCCTCGAGAGGTGGAGAAGGTACTGTAGAACCCACCGAACTGGGCACGAGAAGGGGTCAATCTGGTGCTCTGAGCACCAGACGGAGAAGCGTTTCCACTTAAAGGCGTAAGCTCACCTAGTGGAGTCCTTCCTCTAAGCAAGGAGGATTTCCTCGACCTCCTCTGGGAGGGCCAGTGATGCTAGAGAGACCCATTCAGATGCCAGGCCGTGAGGGACAGGGAGGGTAGATTCAGGTGTAGCACCCAACCCTCCTCCTGAGTCAGCAGGTCCCTGGCAGAGCCCAGGGGGATCGGAGGCTCCGACGACAGCTGGAGCAAGAGCGGAAACCAAGGCTGCCGAGGCCACGAGGGGGCCACAAGGATCAGCAATGCCCTGTCCCGTGAGCCTTGAACAGAGTCCTTGCAATGAGGGGGAAAGGAGGGAATGCATAGAGAAGACTAGAACACCAATCCAGGTGGGGCCCTCCCTGCTCGGGTGTGGCACCGGGCTGCAGAAGCGAGGGAGTTGGGCATTCTGAAGGCTGCCGAAGAGGTCCATCGCTGGAGTGCCTCAGCATAGAAACAACGAGCTTGCCACTCTGGGATCGAGGCGCCACTCATGGGGGCAAAGGATTCTGCTGAGCCTGTCTGCCAGGCCATTCTCCTGACCCGGGAGGTACGTTGCATTGAGAGACATCCTCCTCCAGGCAGCAAAAGAGCAGATGAAGATTGCTTCCCTGCAGAGGGAGCGCGACCCCATGCCCCCCTCTTTGTTGATATAGAACATCGCTACCCGGTTGTCGGTCTGCACCAGAACCGACTTCTCGCTGAGGACATCCTCAAAGGCATTCAGGGCCCACCGAATGGCCCGGAGCTTGAGCAGATTTATCTGCTGTTGAGCCTCCAACGGCAACCACTGCCCCTGTGTGCAGAGAGACCTGTAATGGGCTCCTCACCCTAACAGGGAAGCATCCGTGGTAAGTACCACATCGTGATGTGGGGCCTGGAAGGGCGATCCCCGCAGGAGGTTGCAGGGGTTTTGCCACCAGTTCAGGGACAAACGAAGGTCGGGAAGAATCCTGACGAAGAAGCCTGATGTGCAGGTGTGAGTGAGGAACCACATGCACGGTCGAGGCCATGTGGCCCAAGAGATGTAGCATGGACCGAGCGGTGACCTGGTGGGCGCTCTGGACATGCGCTGCCAGAGCCTGGAGGCAGGTGGAGCGATCCACCGGCAGGAAGGCCATGGCCTGCCGAGTATCAAGGCGCGCCCCGATGAATTCGAGAGCCTGTGCCGGCTCGAGGTGAGATTTTGGGTAGTTGACCAAGAACCCCAAACGCTCCAAAAGGAGGAAAGTGTGTGACATCGTTTGCCAGGCCTCCTCGATGGAGGAGCCCGTAACGAGCCAGTCGTCAAAGTAGGGAAACACCAACATGCCCCGGTGCCACAGGTGAGCGGCGGCCATGACGAGGCACTTCGTAAAGATCCGTGGGCTGGATGCAAAGCTGAAGGGGAGCACCCTGTACTGGAAGTGCTCTCCCTGCACCCTGAAACACAGGTACTGTCTGTATTGGGGATGGATCAGGATATGGGCGTAAGCATCCTTTAGATTCAAGGAGCATAGCCAGTCACCCTGCCAGAGGAAGGGCAGCAGCACGCCAAGAGTTAACATCTTGAATTTCTCCTGCACCAGAAACTTGTTCAGCTTGCGGAGGTCGAGGATGGGCCGCAGACCCCCCCCGTCTTTTTCGGGATGAGGAAGTACCAGGAATAAAAGTCCCAACCTCGAAGGTGGGGAGGGACCTTCTCGACTGCCCGTTGGGCGAGGAGAGAGTGTAATTCCCGCTGCAGCAAGAGCTGGTGTGCGGGGAGTCGAGGAGGCTCCGCTGGGGAGAAAGGGGGCAGGAGCCTGTTGAAGTGAAGGCAATAGCCCTCCCGGATGACCTGGAGGACCCAGGTGTCCGAGGTGATAAGTGGCCATGCCAGGGCGAAGCATGACAGGCATCCCCGCACTGGCTGCTGCTCCACCGGAGGGCAAGGGGCCATGCCACTGGCGTGAAAACCCCTGAGAGGGTTGTGGGGGAACCAGCGTCTGGGCCTTCGGGCCCTTTGGTTTGCGGTGACCCTTGCCAGAGTTCCCTTGCGCCAGAGTGGTCGGTGTGGGGGTAGCCGGGTATGGCGGGTAGCCGCGGTACTGGAGGCCTTTCCTGGGGTAGAAGGGCTTCTTATCAGGCTGCTTCTTCTGAGGCAACGTCAAGGTCTTGCGGGAGAGATGGGTCCTAGTGACGTACTCCGTCTCAATCTCTGCAGCCTTCTCCTCCATCGGCTTACTAAAAGGTTGCTCACCAAGGCAGGGCACGTCCAGGAGCATCTCCTGCTCCAGATCCAAAGATTGAAGCCAAGCCTGGCAGCGGGCTATGATGCCTGTGGCCGCCACCTGAGCCGATGTCTCGAAGCCGTCATAGGAGGCTCGAGACATATACTTGGAGCAAACCGCCACTGACTTCAACAGGGTGCGGAACCTGCCGAGGGGCTCGCCCTTGAGACCTGCGGAGAAGCCTCCAAGTTCTTTTGCCAAGTCGTGGAGGAACATATCCATATATAATTGGTATGCCTGGATGCGACAAGAGAGCATGGAACCTTGGTAGTCCTTTCGGCCCAGGGCATCAAGGGCTCTCAATTCTTGGCCCGGCAGGACCGATGAATGGGACTTCGGGCTTTTCTGCTTCTTCATGGCTGATTACACTACTATCGAGGTGTGTGGAAGTTGGGTCTTTCGGAAACCTCGTCCTTGCTGCACCTTGTACATTGTGTCAAGGCATTTGCTCACAATGGGGACTGAGGCCGGGGCCTCCCACATGCAGAGCAATAGCCGGGAGAGGATCAGCAGCACCAACACAGTGAGGGATTCCCTGGGTGGGGCCTCATACAAGAATATCAAGTTCTTCAGCATGGGGGTCTTCCGCGGTCTGGGTGACCAGATTGAGGTCCCAAGCCATGTCCCGAACAAACACCAAAAAGGAGGTGTCCTCGAACGGTGAATGCTGTTGGAGGTCAGGCAGTAAGGGTCCGACAGAAGATCCCGGTGAGTGCGGGTCTCCGGGGATGTGTCCCCATCGGATTTCCAGTCCGAGAAATCGGTCAAGGAATCTAAGCCAGGCGGTTCGCCTGTCCGATGGCTGGCGGCCTCGAGCTGGAAGCCCTGGACGATCTCGCCCCCGAAGAATGGGAAGGCGAGTGAGACTGACGTCGAGGACCCTCACGAGGCCCATGGTTCTTAGTGGTTTCCTGGATGGATTTGGGCATCCCACGCGAGGGACCCACGGTCTCCAGGTGCAAGTCAGCGAAGCTGGCCATGAGCGCCTGCTGGGAAGCAATGAGCGCAGAAACGATGCTTTCTAGCACCAGCATACGAGACTCCCACGCGGGCATGGGGCCCTGGGATGCTGATACCGGGGTCACAGGATCAAGCGTCGAGGAGGAGAAGGGGTCCTCACCGGGACAGCCCTCAGGAGACTGGGCGCCTTCGCTGGAGGCCTCCGTTTCTCTGCGAGGTACCTTGAGAGGCCACTCCTTGTTCGACTCTTGGGAATGCCGAATGGGGCTAAGCGACCGGGCACGCTCGTGCTTGTCGGGGGCCCCAGACAGCGACTTCGAGGCCTTCTTTTTGCGCTGGTCCGAATGCCGTCTGGAACGCGGGGCCGCAGGGGGAGATCCCACCGGAAGGGAGATGACCAAGGGTGCCACCAGGGACTCCAAGGCAGCTTTTCGAAAAATGTCTTCGGACTTCTGCTTATGGATGAGCAGGGCCTTAGAGGACATTTTCTTGCAGAGCGAACAGAGCTCTGGGTCATGGTCAGCTCCCAGACACCATAGACAGTAGTCATGAGTGTCCGTAAGCGACATGTTCCTAGAGCATCAATCGCATTTTTTAAATCCGGTGGCCATGTGGGCAAAAATGGCCCCTGCGAGGTCGAAGATCCACGTGGCCAGCGGTTGGAGAGAAAAAAGGGTGTGAAGCCCAGGAAGAAAAAATTTATAAAGTGTATCCCCGCAAGCTCCAAAAGAGAGCAAGGGGAGGGCAGATAGAGGAACGGTGCAACCGGAAAAAAGAGAAATAGCCTGTTAAGGCGAGGAAAATGAAAACTTTTTCCAAGGGACGAGGACATGTGTCCAAAGGGCTCTGCAGAAAAGGGAGACTGAGCAAAATGGCACCCTTGGGTGGGAAGAGGACCATGCATGCGTGGTAGCAATCCTAAAAGCTTTCTTTGAAAGCTGGGGAATTGCTCCGCGTGGGCTCCGTCGGTGCCAACGTCATCCATAAGTGAGGGCTGACTTCCTGCTTGTTCCTGGAGAACCAGAGGCTTCTGCAAGCCCCAGTGGTAATCACCAATGTCTTGCATTCCTAGGTCACTGGGGCATGGTCAGAGATCTGAATATTCCCAAGCTGGGCACTATGCACCACTCCCGTCAGTTCTCCAGATATTAAAAATATTAAAAAGTAATCGATACACTCCACTGAATGTAGTCATGCTCCGTGGGGTGGAGCACCTTCCATATGTCCAGCAGGTCACGACACTCACAAATTCCTAAGGGGCGCCTCCGTGATTTCAGGTCACTGTCTCCCCACCCTGAGGAGCAGTCAAGACCAACATCCACTGCACAATTATAATCCCAATCCATAAGGATCCCTTGATAGCCCATCACAGTCAAATGCCTGAAGAAGCCATCAAAAAATCCAGTCAAACAAATTAGGCCCATATACACTCCCCAATAAAACCGGACTACCCTGCAGGTGTTCAGACATAAAAACATACCTAACCCCTGGATCACTATGAATCTGCCCAAGCTGAAAGTCGAACCCTTTATTGCTTTCTTCCCTCCAGCATCATAGCACTCACTTACCCACCACTACTTGAGTTTAAAGTGTTCACTAGCATCAAGTGAGTTTCCTGTAGTAAGGCTATATCCATCCCTTGATCCCTCAAGGACCTTATGTCTCTTCACAGGTCTCCCAATCCCTCACACATTCCTGGATATCAAATGGATATCAGCTCTCTGTTTGGGACTCATCCCAGGGTGTCTAGCAGGGAGCCTAAGTCTTGGTCAGAGTTGCCAAAAAACAGGAGGCTTCTCTAGCCAAAAACCTCCTATTTCCCCAATCCCAGACCCACAGGAAGTTGCAGGGCCCTACCCCCCCCTTGTTCCGCCACCCCTCTCCTCAAACTATACAATATAGAAGTACTACTACTACTAAACATTTGTATAACACTACAAGACGTACGCAGATCTGCACAGAGACATGTATAAAATGTTACTGCTCATCAGAGCTTACAATCTAGTCAAGACAGAGAACACAGTAGCTATAGACACAGGATACTAGGGGAAATGGTAAGGAAACACAAAGGTGAGTCAAGATCTGAAGGTGGCAGCGAAGAGGTGAGTTTTCAGTCTGGATTTGAAAAGGGCCAGAGAAGGCGCCTGACATATAGACACAGCTAGTTTTTTCCAGGCATAAGAAGCAGCAAGGTGAAAGGAGTGAAGTCTGGAGTTAGCAATAGAAGAGAAGGGCACAGATAGAAGCGATTTGCCAGAAGAGAGGAGTTCCCGAGGAGGGATTTAGGGAGAAATAAGAGAGGAAAGGTAGTGAGATGCTGCAGAGTGAATGCACTTATAGGTCAGCAGGAGATGTATGAACTGGATGTGGAAATGGATAGAGAGCCAATGAAGTGACTTGAGAAGAGGGTATTATGAGCATGGTGAGGCTGGTGGAAGATTAGCCGTGCAGCAGAATGTTGAACAGACTGAAGCTGATATAGATGATTCAGAGGGAGACAGCAAGGAGTAGGTTACAATAGTCAAGATGCGAGGTAACTAAAGAATGGATAAGTGTTCAGAAAGGAATGGGCAGATTTTGTTGATGTTATAGAGAAAGAAGTATCAGGCTTTAGCTATCAGATGAATGTGTGCGGAGAGGAGAAAGAGGAGTCAAAGATGACCCCAAAGTTGCAAACCGAGGAAACAGAGAATTAGAGAGTTATCCACAGAGACTTAGAAAGGAGGAAGGAGAGAGAAGGGTTTAGGAGGAAAAATAAGAAGTTCAGTTTTGACCATGTTCATTTTCAAGCGTCAGTGAGACATCCAAGTAACAATGTGAGAAAGGCAGGCAGAGCTCCAGGCCTGGATTGCCGGAGAGATTTCAGGTGTACAGAGGTAGATCTGGGAGTCATCAGCATAAAGATGGTACTGAAAGCCATGGGAAGAGATGAGTGTACCAAGGGACTGGGTATAAAGATAGAAAAGGAGTGAACCCAAGGCAGATTCTTGGGGTACACCAACTGAGAATGGGATAGCAGCAGAGGAGGATCCACCAGAACAAACAATGAAAGAGAGATGGAAGAGATAAAAAAACCAGGATAGTACAAAGCCCTTAAAACCAAACGAGGACAAGGTATCACGGAGAAGGTTGTGGTCAACAGTATCAAAAGCAGCAGAATGATCAAGAAGGATGAGGATCGAGTAAAGGCCCTTGGATTTTGCCAGGAACAAGTCGCTGGAGACTTTGTCAAGAGTCATTTTTAGTAGAATGTAAAGGACAAAAGCCATTGTAAAGAATTCAGGAGGGCTTGAGAGGAAAGTCGAGGCAACAGTAGTGAACCGCACATTCAAGTAGTTTAGAAATGAAGGGGAGGAGGGAGATGGGTTGATTCTTAGAAGGACAGGTAGGATCTAGTGAGGATTTCTTGAGGAGAGGTGTAACCACAGCATGCATAATGGCTGCAGGGACAGTTGCAGTGGAGAGCAATGGGTTGAGAATATGAGAGATAGAAGGGACAACAGTGGAGGAGATGGGGCTTAAGAGATGGGCAGGAATAGGATCAGACAAGCAGGGAGTGAGTTTGGAGGAGGAAAGAAGGTGTGTGGTTTCTTCTTCAGAGATCATAGAAAAGGAAGAAAGGGTAGCAGAGGTGTGTGTGTGTGTGGGGGGGGATTTGGGAGTGAAAAGGAGGGGGGAAGTAACTGACCTCATGGGGAATTGGAGAGTGATCTTGTGAATTTTGTCATGGACAGGGCTGGCGCTACTCGGTAAGCGGGGTAAGCCTGGCGCCGATGTGCAGGGGTGCCGGAGCGGCAGCTGCTATTCACCTCTTCAGCAGCCGGTGATTTAATTGATGTTGAGCTGTGTCTGTGCAGTGCGGGCAGACGATCGGCGATCAGGCAATGCAGCAAAGCTAATCTTACTTCATTTTATCGGTACTGAAAAAAGCTGCTCTTCTTTCTTTCTGGGGTCGCAGCGGCAGGAGGCATTTAATATGATTTAATTTCCGGTGTGCAGGGACACCGAAAGTGAAATCATATTAAGTTCTTTCTGCCACTGTGAGCACAGGAAGGACTGAGGAGTGAGGAGCGTGGAGAGCGTACGGCCAGGCAGCGCTGTGGAAATGTTCCATTCACCAAAAGGACCAACACCACACCACTCAGAGAAGACAGCACATAAGGTATATGGGGGGGGGGGGGGTGGGGGGAGGGGAGGAGGGGGGTTATAGGAGGGTAGATTGCTGTGCTTTTTAAGATTCACAGGGCAGTCCATAAAAAACACAGCAATCTCAATCCACCCCTCATACTCTTCCCCCCCCCCCCCCCTTCATCTGCTCTCTCAGAATCTGGAGTTTTTATGGCCTGTGAATCTGAGAGAGCAGATGGGGGGTGGTTAATGGGGGGGGGGGGGGGGGAAGAGGGGTGTGATTGTGGTGTTTTTTATGGTCTGTGAATCTGAGAGAGCAGATGAGGGGGGTATGGGGGGTAGATTACTGACGGCAATCTACCCCCATTTCCCCTCCCCTCCCACCCATTTGCTCTCATATTCACAGGCCATAAAAAACACCACAATTTGCCATGTTTTTTATGGCCTGTGAATCTGAGAGAGCAGATGGGGGGGGGGGGTGATTGTGGTGTTTTTTATGGCCTGTGAATCTGAGCGGGTATGTTAATATTTCTCTTTCTAATCTATGGTTGCTTGTTGAGTATTTGGCGACAGTCTGTATTGCTTGTGATGGAGGCACAGAATTCTTAATGTGGTGTTTCTATGTAGAAACCTGTAGTAGTACCACTTGTTCTGTGTTACCAGTAGTAGGTGTATTGGTGTTCTAGGGCCCAATATAATGTTGTAGTGGCTACCTATTAATGGTAAGGTTCATGGTGAGTGACTCTTAGGAATTGGTGCTACTATGGTGTGGCAAATTTGCTATATGGGGATTTTTTTTCAGGTTTGTATTATTTAACAACATGTATGGTAATGGAGAGATTTATGTTGCTGTTATCATGATTTTCATGTTATGGTATGATCTTGATACATTTAGTCTCCTATGCATTTCCTTACCATTTCCCTAGATGTATCCTTGTCCTCAGCTGTTGTGTTGTCTGTCTGGACTAGACTGTAAACTCTGATGTGCAGGAAAAGTGTGTTTAGATTTACAGATTCAAATTTGTGAACTTAGGGATGTGAATATGTAGTATCTAGCTTAATCTTTTGCAGAAATTTGCATAAAGTATATATATATTGTGCAGTCATCTCAGAAATCTCTTTTCTCTGACTTGTTTGCACTGGCAAAGAGACTTCTTGCAGTTTTCAGACGTGGAGAATTTGTGAGGGTTCAGATGCATTTATAGTGCTTCTTCTAGTTACTTGTAAATCAGACAAATCCTACCTCCTCTGGAAATTGGAGGTGCTTGTGAGTGAAGAAAAGTCCTGTTCATACAATACTAAGCGATGTTCATTACTTACTTTTAATCTAGCTATGCATTTATCCTTTCATTGCAGTTTTCTTACAACATATAATTTGAAGGAGAAATACTACCATATGAAAAGAGTTTGCAAGGTAGTTTTGGATAAAAGAGGGTGGAGGATAGCAACCATTTATAGTAATGAGGGAGGAGGCGCCAGGAACCCTAGTGTCGGCCCTGGTCATGGAAACAGTCAGCCAGGATTTTGGCAGAACGAGAAGGAGGGGTTGGAGGCGAGGCATCTTGAGGAGAGAGATCTGTAAATAGATGGCGAGGGTCAGAGGCAAGAGAGCTAGATGGACATAATAATCTCAGGCTAGTGCTATGGCCAACTGAAAAGAGACAACATGAATATGAAGTGTAAAACGTCTGCAAGGGTGCGGGATTTGAGCCAAGCACACTTAGCTGAATGGGCACAGGAATGTAGATAGCGGGAAGTGGAAGACAGCCAGGGCTGGGGTATAGTACGCCTTACAGGACGTGGCAATGGTGGAGCAAGAGCATCCAGAGCAGAGGAAAGTGTAGTATTATAGGAAGCTACTGCCTCATCAACAGACTCAGATGATATAGTGGTGGAAAGAGATGATGAGACAGTGGAGGAGAGAGCTAAAGGGTCAATAGCATGAAGATTTCTAAAGAGGTTAGAGGAGATAGGGCGAGGTTGAGGCGGCGGGTGAAGAGTGAAGCTTAACAGGTGACGGTCCGATAAGGGAAGAATTGAGGTACAGAAATTTAAGGATAAGCAAGTCACCATAGATGCATTCAGGCCCCCTCCTTCAAATCGCAACCAACCAGCCAGTCCCCCCCCCCCCCCGTTAGAACCAAAACCCACCAGCTTACCACCCCTATTCAGCCACATCCATACAGTTGCCTACCGCCAGGATCCCACACACCCCATTTGCACATGCAAACCACACATATCACACGTGGTGGTCACACTGGCACACTCAAGCACATTATCCAGCCTAAACCACAGACACTCAACTCACTCAAAGACCGTGCACAAACTTCCTCCTGCAGGGAGGCGCATGGAACCCCCATCACCCCACCTAGGGGGATACCTGCTAGAAAAGAGTGATGATAAAATTTAACCAAAAACAAAGAGCAAACCATAAGCCCTCCCTACCGCAAACATTAAAAGTTCAGAGGGCCACCAAGCAGGGCATTAAATTAAAAGAGAAACATAGATATAGTCCCTTTTTTTTCCATTAGAGATCTTCTGTGTTTGTCCTATGCTTTCTTGAATTCAGATGCTGTCCTCGTCTCTACTACCTCCACTGGGAGACTATTCCATGCATCTATCACTTTCCTAAAGAAATATTTCCGTATATTACTCCTGAGTTTACCCCCTTTCACCCTCATCCTATGCCCCCTCATTGCAGAGCTAACTTTCAATCAAAAGAGGCTTTCCTCTTGTGCATTTATATCGCGGAGGTATTTAAACGTCTCTATCATATCTCCTCTATCCTGCCATTCCTCTAATATATACATATTAAGATCTTTAAGTCTGTCCCCATATGGTTTATAATTAAGACCATGATCATTTTAGTTGCCAACCTCTGCACCAACTCCAACCTGTTTATATCCTTTTGAAGGTGTGGTCTCCGGAATTGCACACAATATTCCAAATGAGGTTGCACAAGAGACTTATATAGAGGCGCTATCACCTCCTTTTTTCTGCTGGCCATTCCTCTCCCTATGCACTCAAGCATCCTTCTGACTTTTGCAGTCGCCTTTTCTACCTGTTTAGCCACTTTAAGGTCATCAGAAACAATCACGCCCAAGTCCTGCTCTTTTTTCGTGGATAGAAGTATCTACCCCCAACATTTTACCGCTCCCCTTGGATTTTTGCAGCCCAAATGCATAACTCTGCATTTTTTAGCATTATATCTCAGTTGCTACATTTTTGACCATTCTTCAAGCTTAGCTAGATCCCTCCTCATGTAATCTACTCCTTATTTATTTAACATTTTTTATATACAGCCTTTCAGATTCTCAAGGCGATTTACATAGAACTTGGCTTAAAACGCTTTTCAGAACTATATACAAGAGATGTTAACTGTGTTTACATTTAACAATTTAACTATTTACATTGAGTTTGAGCTCTGCAGGGTGCTTGAGAATTTCAGGTCTATCTGGTGTGGTAGTCAATACGCTACAAGGTTGGTGAGATATGGAAGTGTTCGGTAAATAGGTGAGTCTTCAAGAGCTTCCGGAAGTCAGTGACGTCTTTGGTGGCTCTCAGGAGGTGTGGGAGAGAGTTCCAAAGTGATGGGATGTAGATTTCAAATGCTCTCCTTAGGGTATTCTGAGAGATTCCAGTATGGGATGTGGAGCTTGCAAGGGAGTTTTGATGCTGTGTTCTTCTTGATCTGCTGTCAGGGGCTCTTCGGATTAGGTCTATTAGGCAGCTGGCAGATTGCTTGTGTTGAATTTTGAAAGCCTATTTTATTCGGGAATTGATGGGGAGCCAATAGAGGGATTCAAGAATGGGGGTCATGTGAGCATGTTTGCTGAATCTTGTGATTAGTCGGGCTGCTGCGTTCTGGGCTAGCTGTAAGGCCTGGGTTGCATTTTTGGGTAAGCCATGAAGGATTAGGTTGCAATAATCAAGGTGCGGTGTGATTAGTGCTTGACACACAGTTCGGAAGTGGTTCTGCTCAAGTAGAGGATGTAGGTTTTGCAGGAATTTCATTTTGTAATATACTTTGGAGGTGGTCTTGCTGATATGGGTCTGGAAGTTGAGCCTCTGGTCGAGGTAGATTCCTAGGTATTTTACCTCCATTTTTTACAGGGATTGATCTGCTTCCTATTGTTAAGTTGTCTGGGGGTTTGAATGTGGAGTCCTTTATGACTATAAGGGCTTCCGATTTTTTGTAGTTGACCTCGAGGTTTTGTAATGTTAACCATTCTGATATTGCTGTCATGCAGGATGAGGTGGTGGAGTAGTTGGGGTTCTTTATGTCTAGGGTGGTGTAAATCATTAGATTGTCTGTGTATAGGTGGTAGTGAATGTTGTAGGCTTGTAGTATTTTGCAAACTGGTTGTAAGTAAAGGTTGAAGAGTAGAGCTGAGAGAGATGATCCTTGAGGTAGACCTTGTTTTAGTGAGAAAGGTCTCGAAACATTGCATTTTATCTTGACTTGAGATTTTCTGTCTGTGAGGTAGGAATGAAACCATGCCAGGGATGTACCACTTACTCCTATTTCGCTTAGCCTGTCCAGTAGTATGGGGTGGATTATTGAGTCAAAGGCAGCTGTTATGTCTATAAAAATGAGGACTAAGCCTTTCTTGATGTCTTCAATTCCTTTGATTACTGTGTTCAGGAGGGATGTCAGTAAGGTTTCAACCCTGTGGGCATCTCAGAACCCGTGCTGTTGGGGGTCAAGTGGAGCAGTAGCGTCTACATGGTCTTGGAACTGGCATTGTACCGTTTTCTTGATTAGCTTGGATATTAAGGGATGATGGATATAGGTCAATCCATAAGGGATGATGGATATAGGTCAATATGAGACTGGAGAAGTTGGGTCAGAAGTGTTGTTTTTTTAGTAGTGGTCTAATGGATGAGATTTTCAGAGGAGGAGGCATAGTTCCCTGTGAGAGAGAGGAGTTAATTATCTTACAGAGTGTTGGGGCTAGTTCATGTGCCATTGTATTTATCCAGGGGGTTGGGCATGGATCAAGCAGTGAAGTGGAAGTGTTCAGAGATTTGAGTAAGTTGGTGCAGAGGTCTTCTGTGACTGAGTAAAAAGTGGTCCAAGTATTTGATCAGCCGAAGGTGGGGAGGGCTGATTTAGAGGAGATTGTGGGCAAGCTAGCTTGCAGTGGAGATATGAAGCATAAGTCTCAGGGGTCAGAGCATCAGTGTCTTGGCTATGTGGAGCCTTTGATAGCGTTTTCACTATTTTATTTATTTTTATTTACATTCTCTTATATACCGCGCTATTCTGCATCAGTGCGGTTTACATTGAACAAACTGAAATTACATTGAACAGGGCATTATAACTTGGAGATAACTATTTTTACAGGGAACTATGGGGAATAGTTCCCTGGGGCGATTTAATGAGGCCATTATGATGTTTGTGTGGTGTTGCCTCATGTGGTTAAGGTTATTGTAATTGATATGGAGGGGCAGACTAGATAGGCCATGTGGTCTTTTTCTGCCGTCAAGTTTCTATATTCTTCTCCTTCCCCCTTGAGTCTGACAATACCACTTTTGCACTTTCTCCTCTTACTAACATTGTCCCCTCATTTATTGCATTGGCTATCTCTTCTTCTCTTTGTATCTTTGTTTTTCTGACTACTTTCCTAGCTTCTTTTTTCCAAAATATTGATGCTTGTCTTCCTCTCTCTGTAATCTCTTGCATTTTAAGATGGCCACCCTCTTTTTCTTCACCTTTTCAGCTACTTTTGAGAACCATAGTGGCCTCCTTTTCTTTTTACATATATTTACCTTTCTAACAAAAAGGTTTCTTGCCCTTAAAATATCCCTTCAGTTTTGCCCATTGCTTTTCTACATCCCCCAGCTGATCCGATCCCACTAACGGCTCCCTGAGGTATTGTACCATCTTGGTAAAGTTGGTTTTCCTAGCTTTGAATGGACTTTGTCAGCCCTAATTCTCATACTGAACCACATCATCTGGTGATCACTGGATGTAAGATGATCTCCCACTATAATATCAGAAACACTTTCCCCATTGGTAAGCAATGTTCCCTCTAATTTTCTGTAGGCTGTGTGCGCATAAAATATCAGCTGTGCAGCTTTTGAAGGAAGGTTAAATTTTTGTGCGCCACATGACGACACGCTGAGTTATATACTTTAAAATTTGACTACATGTCAGAATACAGTATGTACACCACATTGATTTTAAATCAAATTAAATGAAAATAGACAATTACTCAATGAAGCGGAAAATTTCTAGTAATTACAATCACAACTTTTAAATTTTAAGACGTCTGTGCTGTTTTCTATCAGAATCAGAACCGTAATTTTTGTGCGCTCTGTTGTAAAGTATGTGCGCTTGCTCGGCAAGGTGTGTGCGCACGCACACGCGCACAGCTTAGAGGGAACAGTGTTGGCAAGCACAAGTCCATTATGGCCCCCTTCATGTGTGGGTTCTGTTACCAGTTGCAGGAATAGTTCTCTCCCTGTAGAGAATCCAGGATCTCCTTACTTCTAGATGATACAAAGCAGGGATGTCTACAGCCTGGGTCTTTCCACAGTTGAGCATCACAACAGCAAAAGCCCAACCAAAGCCCCAAAATAATTCATCAAGCCTATCTTCTCCAAAGAGTTCACTGTGGTAGAGTCCTCAGGTGCTCAAAGCTGTTAGCTAGCATAGTCATCATGAGCAGGTTGCAACTAGGTCTCCAACAATAGGTCTCTCAATGACCAGAACAGACCATAAGAAGCATAGGTCCATCAGAGCTCAACAGTCCACACATGAAATAGGTTCTCCACATGCGCATGAAGCTACCCGACTAGGCCGCCACCCCATTGCTCCCATCAATGACCTTCTGTGTCTCACAAAACTTCCAGGCTACCTCTGGCGAGGTAAGCAGGTGGGCCACACCATTATGAATAAGCCCCAATCTGGCTGGGTACTGCAGAGTGAATCGCACATTCTTCGAAAACAGCCACAAACACACAGCCGAGAATTCTTTATGCTTCTGGGCCACTGTGGCAGAATAATCCTGAAAAACCAGGACCCTCAGGCCCACATGAGTTAGCTCTCAATTGCTTTGGGCTTCCCTCAGCACCGTTTCTTTCTGTACAAAGTTTAGAAAGCAGGCAATGACCAGGCAGGCTCTAGAAGAGTTCTCACATTGTGGCCCAATTCAGTGTGTCCATTCGATCGGTAGAGGACCTAAACTCTTATCCAAGGTAAGGCTAGAGGGGACTTAAATCTCTAGGAAGCCCCGAAGCTCTTGATCCACAACCGATTTGAGAATCACCAAAAACCTTAGGTTATTGTGGTGGGATCTGTTTTCCAGCTTCTCCATGTGACATCCTAAAGCCTTCTTCGTAGCTGCAAGCTCATTGCCAAACTGCCATGCCTTTTTCTCTGTGAGCTCCATCCACTGCTCTATGCCCAATACATGACTCTGAAAGGATGCCACGTTGGACTCATTTTTGAGAAGAGGCATTCAAATTTACCTTCCAGGGCATTCATGACTGCAGCCATTATTACCTCGTCCACTACTTCACCAGTCAATGTAGCAGGGGAACGTAGGACAGCAAGATCAACGGCCTGCATCTTGGAATCGCTGACCTTTGGGCTGTCATGATCCTTCCAAAAGGATATGGAAGCCATGGGGGTCCTCCATGCATAGACCATAAACAATAGCCTCGCCTGCCACTGTCTGGGTTCCAGGCTTGGGGATTAAAAACCTCCAGAATCTTGACCAGATAAGGGAGGGGGCCCGGGAGCTTAGCCAATACAACTCTTTCTCTTACTCACCCATCATGTGACCCCCAAGGCCCATATTTAAAAAATGGACAGGTGAAGGACCTATGCTTGAGGAAGGAGCGTGTATAGTAGGATGTTTTGAAGAATGAGGCAGAGGTACTGTGGTCTCTGCAAACAGAAAGAGTCCTTGTATTAGGGTTTAACAGGCTTCAGCCTGTTGAAATCTGCAGCCCCAGAAAACATAATATCCTTTGTCTTATTTTCCATTCCTTTCCTTATGATTCCTAGCATTTTATTTGCCTTCTTGGCCACAGCTGCACATTGGGCAGAGGGTTTCAATGTGTTATCCACAAGTTAGGAATCATAAAGAAAGGAATGGAGACTAAGACAAAGGATATTATAATGCCTCTGTATTGTTCCATGGTGCGACCGCACCTTGAATATTGTGTGCAATTTTGGTTGCCATATCTTAAAAAAGGATACAGCGTTATTAGAAAAGGTACAGAGAAGAGCCACCAAAATGGTAATGAGGATGGAAGGATATCCCTATGAAGACTGGTTAAAAATGTTAAGGCTTTTCAACCTGGAAAAGAGACTTCTGAGGGGAGATATGATAGAGGTCTATAAATTAATGAATGGAATGGAATGGGTAAACGTACATCAGTTGTTTACACCATCTAGAAGTAGAAAGATTAGGGAACATGCAACGATGCGACAATGCAACCCATTTAAGACTAATAAGAGAAAATATTTTTTCACTCAACGTATAACCAAACTCTGGAATTCGTTACCAGAGGATGTAGTAAAAGCTCTTAGTTTAGCTGGGTTTAAAAAAAGGTTTGGACAAGTTTCTGGAGGAAAGGTCCATAAACCATTATTAAAGGAGACCCAGGAAATCCACTGCTTGCCCCAATACAAGCATTGTGGAACATGTGTCTTTTGAGAAAACTGCTAAGTACTTGTGACCTAGATTGGCCACTGTTGGAAACAGGATACTGGGCTTGTTGGACCTTGGTCTGACCCAGTATGGCATATCTTATGTTCTTATGATGATGCATAAATCTTTTTCCTGGGTGGTGGCCAGGTTCGCCTGTGCATGGACATCCAAGCGGTAATGCTTGACAAAAGTAGAAAGTGATGCCCACATTGCTGCCCGACAAATGTTTGCAGGGGCTACCAAGCACCACGCCGCCCAAGAGGATGCTTGTGCTTGGGTAGAACGGGTGGGCAAATCCTCTGGAACTGGCTGATTCTGCAATAGATATGCCAAGGCAATAGCTTCCTTAATCCAGGGCCCCAAGGTCGACTTGGCCGCTGCGTCACCCTTGCGCGGGCCAGCAAACATCACAAAAAGATGGTTGGACTTATGAAAGGAATTTGTACCCTCCAGGTACTGGAGGAGCACCCTCTGGACATCCACCAGGTAAAGATCCTTATCCTTCCCTCAACACTACTCCTTCAGGAAGAAGGGCAGGGAGACCACCTGGTTCACATGAAAGAGAGAAAGCACCTTAGGTTATAGTTAAAGCTGTTAATACAGCTGAATTTAAAAGTGGTTTGGACAAGTTTCTGGAGGAAGGGTCCATAAATCATTATTAAAGTGTATTGTGGAAATCCACTGCTTACTTCTGGGATAAGCAGCATGTCCACACCTTTGGCAAACTTGACAGAGACTTGTGACCTGAATTGGCAATTGTTGGAAACAGGATACTGGGCTTGATGGACCTTTGATCTGACCCAGTATGGCAAATCTTAAGTTCTTAAGAAAAATTCACAGTTAAGTGGCATATAGGATTACCTGGCACCACCTAGTACCCATGCAAGGTAGATAATAAAGATAAAGATACTGCACCCATATTCAAATATTTGCTATTGTAGGGCCTACTCAGTAAGAGCTCAAAATTTTTCAAATGTGGTAGAATTCTCACTACATCTGCAAAGCTAGTTAATGTCTCATTAGTAAATACAAATCTAATATTAAAGATATATCAAACAACAATGGAAGATGAAAGGGATCATAGCAAAGTTCAAACAGGTGTAGGTAAATGATACTGATGAGGAAATTTTATTTTATATTACTCAAATTTTATTAACCACTTTTACCAATCAAATGCCCAATGTAACAAAGTTAAAATGAAATTCTTCCTTTATAAACAGAGTTGTTGTGAGAATTCTGTGCATACAGCCAAGTAAATAAGATGACAGCATAAATGAGAAAGACAACAAAATCTCTTCTGGATAGAGAGAGATCCGCTCTACAATTTTTTTTTTTTAAATTTCAAATTTTATTAATCCCAAAGTAAAAATGAAAGATTAACAAAAAAATAAATCAGTGATCCAAGAAGAAATATGTAACAAAAGACAATAAAGGAAATAACAGCCTAGCAAGCCACTAGTTTAGTAAATCAGATTACAATATCAGAAAATTAAACTCCAGATTAGATAAAACATCCTCTTCGTCTATTTCCAGATCTTGTAAATGAGAACACAAAAAAATCAGACAACTATTCTGTTTCAGTAAATACATACACTTTCCCCTGATAAGAGACCCTGAAACCTTCTATCCAAAATTTAAGACCCTCCTAAAACCAATCTCTTCTCCCTTGCCTTTGACCTCCCAGCCTCCCACTCCTTCATCTTACCTTCCCTACCCTAACTCCTATCTCCCCTTCCCTTTTGTTCCTCCTAGCATGATTGTTTTTAACTTTCCTTTAAGATAAATGGAGTTCTTTTCTGCCCTTTGTTTTTAAAATGTTGTAAACCGCCCTGGTGTGTCCTATGAAGGGTGGCCAATCAAGCTAAATAAACATAAACTTGGAAAAGAGACGGCTGAGGGGAGATATGATAGAGGTCTATAAATTAATGAATGGAAAGAAACGGGTAGACACAGATCGATTGTTTTACCATCAAAAAGTAGAAAGACTAGGGGACATGCAATGAAGCTACAGTGTAACCCGTTTAAGACTAATAAGAGAAAATATTTTTTCACTCAACACATAATCAAACCCTGAATTCATTACCAGAGGATGTAGTACAAGCTGTTAGTGTAGCAGGGTTTAACAAAAGATTTGGACAAGTTCCTGGAGGAAAGATCCATGAACCATTATTAAAGATGAACTGGGAAATCCACCGATTGCCACGATACAAGTATTGTGGAACCTGTGTGTCTTTTTGGGAACCTGCTAGTACTTGTGATCTGGATTGGCCACTGTTGGAAACAGGATACTGGGCTTGATGGACCTTGGTCTGACCCAGTATGGAATATCTTATGTTCTTATCAGTTGAACCAATATGAAAGATAATTTAGAGAAAATAGAGAACAGCTTCCTTGATGGGAACTGACAGATTGATTCAATCTTGAAAAACAGGCTTTTTCAGCTAGGACAATTTTCTTGTGATAGTATTGCTGTCATTCTTTACAGAACTGAAGGTTTTCAGACATTCTATTTTTACACAATTTTCTTTTGGCATGCCTTGCCTGTGTTTTAAGAATTCATATACACTGATGGCATCAACCCTTAATTTGATCCACTGAAATAGTTAGAAGCCTCAAAGGGGTCAACTGATCAATGGCCGAGAGAAGACAGCATTGCAGCTACCTCGATGGTATTCTACTAACAAATCATTGAAATCCTGAGGTAAATAATAGCCAGGGAATCTGAAGAAAGATGTGCCATATTCCTAACATTTTTGGTTATTTTCTGGGCAGTTTTCTCTGGACTGAACAATTAAAACTAAATGAGACAATTGTATGGTTTGACTAAGTAAGAGAACTAGCTGAAATGTAAAGAGAAGGAGCTGAAAAGAAAAATAAAAGGCCCAATATTCAACAGCAGCAGCTAGTGCGATTACAGCGCTTAGCTGTCGCCGCTGCACACTAGACACAGATATTCAATGCCGGAGTCATATCTGGCCACCGGCATTGAACATCTGGTTCAACCATGGAAACTGCAAGCTAACTGGGCAGCGGCAATATTGAGTTGCTGCCTGCTTAGCCTTGGCGGCAAAGGTTAGGCCAGCTTTTGCTGTGCCTAGCTTTCTCCGCTGAGGGATAACCAGACAACGTCTGAATACTGCCGCTGACTGATTATCCGCAAGTATTTCCCCCGGAATGCCCCAATGCTAACAGCACAGCATCAGGGTGTATAGCAGTGGTACCTGTGGATATTTAATGGTACTAGCCATGAATATAAACTGAAAGTAAACGGAGTCCCTCAAAACCCGCTTTATGGGGGGAAAAAAGGGGTCGATAAAGGAGGAGAATTAAAGACTCTTTCATACATAATTATATAAGAAGGGCATCAAAGTGCTGTAGGGGGGGTTAAATGGAGTTCAACAACTGGCAACACACATGTATAAGTGCTGGATAGAAGAGCTGCCAGTTCAGGAGCTGAGCGAAAACTTTTTTTATTTTTCAGGTGGTGTTGGACATCACAGAGGTAAGCACAATTGTCCTGTCAATCACTGGTGAAGACTCCAGGTCTAAATGAGCAATTCTTAAACACTTCTATGTGCCCTTGAACATATATAAAGGCTGCCATTGCACATTGAGAAATACATGTATAATTTTTTGGACTGTCTAAACCACGATGATAACACTTACCCTTAAAATCTACATGCCCCCAGGGCCGGCCTGTCCATTGAGCAAGAATGTTGTTTGCACAGGGCCCCGCGTTTCAGGGGGCCCCGCGCAAACAACATTCTGCATCAGCCCATAGATTACAAAAAACAAACAAACTGGCTGCTGCTGCCGCTGCGGCAGAATCAAGAATCCCACAGGGCCCCCCCTGCCCCGGCAAAGCCCTCCCGGCAACAGCTCTATCAGCGGTGGCTTTCAGAGCTGCGAAGAGAGAGTTTCTCTCTCTCGGCTCTGTTAAGCCCACGGGGGCTGATGGGACTTCTTGTTTCCCATCAGCCCTGGTGGGCTTAACAGAGCCGCGAGAAAGGGAAACTCTCCCTTCGCGACTCTGAAAAGCCCACGCTTTGAGAGCTGATGCTGGGAGGGCTCTGCCGGGCAGGGGGGGGGGCCCCGCAGGACACTTGATTCTACCGCAGCGGCAGCAGCAGCCAGGTTTTTCTTTTTTTTAATCTATGGGCTGATGGGGGAATGGGGGTTAGGACTAGTAATGGGCTATGGGGGGGCTAATACTAGAAGTGGGCTTATGGGGGGGGGTTAGGACTAGTAATGGGCTAAGGGGGGGCTAGGACTGGAAATGTACTGATGGGGGGGTTAGGACTTGAGGTGGGCCGAAGGGAGGGTTAGGACTGGAAATGGTCTGATGGGGGGGTTAGGACTGGAAGTGGGCTGATGGGGAAGGTTAGGACTGGTAATGGGCTATGGCGGGCTAAGACTAGAAATGGGCTGATGGGGGGGTTAGGACTGGTAATGGGCTATGGGGGGGCTAAGACTGGAAATGGGCTGATGGAGGGTTAGGACTGGAAGTGGCCCAATGGGGGCAGGGGGGGTTAGGACTGGTAATGGGCTATGGGGGGGCCTAAGACTGGAAATGGGCTGATGGGGGGGCATTAGGACTAATGGGCTATGGAGGAGCTAAGACTGGAAATGGGATGATTGGGGGGTTAGGACTGGTAATGGGCTAAGGGGGGCTAAGACTGAAAATGGGGTGATGGGGGTTAGGACTGGAAGTGGGCTGATGGGGGCTTAGGACTGGAAGTGGGTTGATGGGGGGTTAGGACTGGTAATGAGCTATGGGGGGGCTGAAAATGGGGTGATGAGGGGGTTAGGACTGGTAGGGGGCTGATGGGGGGATTAGAACTGGTAATGGGCTATGGGGTGGCTAGGACTGGTAATGGGATGGGGGGGTTGCTAGGACTGGAAATGGCTGAGTGGAAGGGGGGACTTGAACTGCAAATAGCTGATGGGGACGGGGGCTTGGAATGGAAATGGGCTGAGTGGAAGGGGGCTTGAACTGCAAATAGCTGATGGGGAGGGGGGCTTGGAATGGAAATGGGCTGGGTGGAAAGGGGGGCTTGAACTGCAAATAGCTGATGTGGAGGGGGGATTGGAATGGAAATGGGCCGTGAGGGGAGGGAGCTAGGACTGAAAATGGGCTGAGTGGGGGGAGCTAGGACAGGAAATGGCCTGATGGAGGGGCTAGGATAGGGCTGGAAATGGGCTGTTGGGGGGTGCTAAGATTGGAAATGGGCTGTGGTGGGGGCTTGGATTGGAAATGTGCTGAGTGGAGGGGAGCTAGGACTTGACATGGGTTGATGGTGGGGCTAGGAAAGGACTAGAAATGGGCTGATGGGGGTCTGGGATTGGAAATGAGCTGATGGAAGGATTCGGATAGGACTGGAAATGGATGGGGGAGCTAGGACTGGAAATGGGCTGATGGTGTGGCTAGGATAGGATTGGAAATGGGCTGATGGGGGACTAGGATTGGAAATGGGCTGATGTGGGGACTAGAAGGGAGCAGATGCTGGGTGGGGCTGGAACTAGAAGTGAGCTGATGTAGGGGAAGGATTAGAATGGGACAGAGCTGGGAGAGTGAAATGGAGAGGGGAAAAATATTTTGTGCTGGAGGGAAGACAAATCTACAATTGGCCGGATATTGGGAGAGTAAGTGGGGATTGAGGATGGAGGGGTAAAATTTGAGTGGATGAAACAGGAATGAGGAAAGAGCAAAAGGAGAAAGATTAGTATGTTAAAGCAGATGTAGAGAGAGAATGGAAAAAAAACTAGAAGAGAGAAGAAAAGACAAATGGACAGCAGACGATGGAGAGTTAGCAGAAGACACGAAGAAACCTGAAGAAAGTAGCTGGAGCAATTGCAACAGAAAAAAAATGCACAAAAGGTAGAAAAATATCTCTTTATTTTGAATTTATTAACTGGAATATGTCAGCTCTGGGAAATGTGCATCATTAACGTCTGCGCTTTGTTTCGTACAAGAGGAAATTAATTTACAGTTTTATTTGTACAGTGTTGTTGTACATTCCAAGTTTTGGCTTTTGGGGTTCCTAGTTTAATTATTATCTTCCTGTTTCTAAATTGTGATTCATTGTTTGGTGATGGTCTATGTTCTGCATGTGTAACTGAGCTGAGGTATTCTGTTTATGTAATTCCTATTTGACAATGCCACTTTTTCTCTTTCCCTAGTAGGTCATGTATTGTTATTCTATGAAATGTATTGGTTTAATATTTGCAGTGTTGCCTTTTGATAGATAGAGTATGGTGCTTTGTGAGTCCAGGTAGTGCTGTTATGATACGGCGGGTTTGCTATGGGTTGTAAATGGGCAGTGTTTGTAGTAGTTCCTAATGTGCCCGGCGATTGGCACTGGATTACAGTAATGTAGAAATCTTTTAGTCTTTCTTTATCCATACACTTATTAAGAGGCATGTTTACTAAAAGTTAGTGTATGGTAACATTATGCAAATATTTATGCAAATGAGGCCCCGCACATGGCCTCGCACCCCCCTTGGGCCGCCCCTGCATGCTCCACAGCATCATATAGTGGTACTGTAAAATAGGTATTTACCCAGGTATACCATATCATTTACATGTGTCAATGCCGCTATTTACACGTATAAATGCCATGTAATCATTCTAAATTAATCCTCAAAGACCAACTGTAAAAAGAAACCACAGGAAATACAGGAATGCTCTTTGAACTAACTACAAGTTACTTACTCAAGGAAAAGTAAATGGCTTTTAGTATTGCAATTATTATACTAACCAAGTGGCTTTGTTTCAGGAATGCTTAGATGAAGATTCTGGATGAGAATATTACAAAGATCATTGCTGTTGTTTTGACCTATCTCTAGTACTGCTGTGGCTAAATGTTTTGGGCCTTTACTTTGATCTCACACATGACAGCATGATGCACCATTTATAAATCCATGAATTTAAGTTATTAAGGACAATATACTGGGCCATGAGACAAAAACAACACTGCAGCAGTTTAACTCAAAATATGACACCCAGTAAGTTGATCAAGTATGATATGGAAAACATGGACTATCTAAATAAACAGCTGTATCACAGAAGTGTTGGCACTAGGTATAGCTAAGTTCTGTAATGTCTAGGGAGTGTATAAGTTCTCAGAAACATCTGCAATTTAGGACTGAAAAGAAGGCAAATTGTTAATTATTTTAATTTTATTTTTCAATTTTCTATTCCATTTTTCACCAGAAGACTATAGATACATTACCTAAAGATTTTCATCTATTATTAAGAATTCAGAAGTCTTCCCACAAGATTTGATTTCATTACAATTGGTTACATTTATTTAACATATAAAAACTGCTAAAATAGACTTTTATGAATAGGAAACAGGGAAACACAGAACTTGAAAATAGATAATTGCATTAAAAACTCTGCCCATTGGATAAATTTGGACACTTCAATATATATAGAGAAAAAACACTGTTTAATAACAGCAATGTACTACAAACATTATAGTAGTCAACGTCAGGACATTATTGTGACATCTAGATCAAGGCTGCAATCCCCTCACCCCTTATATTCCTAGGCAAATGAATTGGAATTAGGAAGCCTATAGCAAGGCAGTTAGCTGTTTAATGTTCAAGCTTTCATGACAAGCACATGCATCATTGAGTAGGCAAAAAGAATTATTCATGCTACATTTAGAACAGTCTAGAACTGAAAAAGTGCTTCACATCTATAGGATTAAGAAATGGCTTTGTGTCCTCATCCTCAAATGATGAGAGCAAAAAAGTAAGTCATGTTGTGGAAGGTAAAATGTGTCCCACTGATTAATGCACAGATAAAAAAAGTCCTCAGTGAGAAGAAAACACAAACTGTTTTTTTAAACAGTAAAGATGCAATGTACTAAATTTTTTTTTTTTTTGCTGTTAACCCCAAATACTTGTTTTTTGGTCTTTGATTTGGGAGGTGCAGAAAAAACAGCATTGCATTAAATTTTCACACTACTCTGCAAAAAAAGATCCCCATTCTTGTGCTGAAAGAACAAATACTCCTTAAATTAAAATCACCAGTTCAGTGAACATTCAAATTCTAACATGTAAGGCAAATCTGGTAAGACAGCAGTATGCTGTGTATAGTCCGCCATAAACATTCAACCACAGATGTATAAAGTCTTTCAAGCAAATCCACATAATCACTTTTATGCTCATTACATAACCACACAAAGACAAGCTTATGTTACTCCACCTGGTCCCGTGTACAAATTTGCTAAAACACTGCTTAACTGAAACACTTTCCTTCAGTTTTCCTCTGGAATGTCCATTCATGTATACTCAGCAGAAAGAAAACATTTCATAATTAAATACAAAAGAAATAAAAGCTGCACAAACATTGGAGTGGATGCATAAGAACCAAATGCAAGCTATTCTAATATTTCCAGTCTTCAGCTTCCAAATTTAGACTACATCTTAATCAGCACCGATATTTTGGAAGCCGCATTTAAACATCTAGTAAATCAGAATGTTACAACGAACAACCAGCATATATTTTAATGCATATATTCTTTAAATGGCTTGTGTTTAGCAAGGCTTTAAGTAATGTTTTACAACAGCTAATAGAGAGTTTGAATTGATCTAACACAGGTGCACAGCAACAGTCGAGAAATGAAAGCTTTTAAGTAGAGATAGGCTAAACAGATTCAGCTCAAAACAAGATGGGATCAGGTAACAGGTAAGGATATTATATCATTGCTTACCCAATCTTTCTTAAGTAGAGTCTACTGCCATCTTGGTTGCTGCAGCTTCTTTTAGGACTAAAGCTAAAAAACTGCACTTTGATAGCTGCTGCCAATAGCTGATGCTGTGCTACTATCCCTGGCAGTAAGCTGCTACAGTGAGACATGACACAAAAAAGACACCTTCCACCAACACCCTGGTGAGTGGACACTTCCCATCCTGGTAGGCTACAAACCTGTTAGCATTGGGCAACTGAAGTAGAAGGTATCTCAAGCTCAGCCAATCTCTACTGTTTTCACTACTTTAAGCACTTGCAATGACTGTAAAATAAATAACACTTTTTATCAATAACCTCATTGAGTATTATTTTTGTCAAAACTATACGTTCCATTCAATTACAAGCCAGCTGCAAATAAAAGTACTGTATTATATATGATTTACACTAGAAAATGTATCAGATAAACACTGTAAGCATTGCTTATCTGATAAGTATAAAAATGCAAGCAACTATTTACATCTTTAATTGGCCAAAATAATGTATGCTAAATGCTACAAAACTGTTTTAATAAATATAGGGGTCACAAATTATTTGAAGTGAATTTAGAATATGAAATTATGCATCTTCAATTTGTACTATTTTCATGGTACAATAGTATTTTGAACAATTTGTAATTATGTGCGCACAAATATAAATAATATAATTAAATTAAATTCATGGGCTACAGCCATTTCTATGATGTGGGCTGTATAATTTGTAATCAAAAACCTTTAACTGAGAAAATCAGTTTCAAGATACTTTGATCCTTCTTAGGCAAAGAGTTAGAGCTAATGGTAATACTTGTGACCATTATATAAAAAAGTATAAAGATGAATCAGCCCTGATGCAATAATCACACCTGCATTCAACATTATGGTTATTTACAAGAAATATATTTTTGAATTTAAAAAGTCACTGAAACACCACAGACATTTTAGTCAGCAACTGCAATTTCAGCAAAATGAGGTAATTTAAAAACAAAGCAGAAAACAAATTCAATTTAGAACTGTTCAAAATCCATAACTTTTACTCTTTGCATATGGATCACGATTTCAGTTGCATTGTTGAATTGTTTAAGATACAGTACAGGATGACCGTCTCAGGAAGATCCAGTTAAATTCTGCTTTGCGGATGCTCTCAATACCACCTGGAAGGCTGCCCAGTTTGGTTCAATCACTGGTCTTTCCATGGAAAGAAACAATGGCAGGTTCTTTATAAATTTGTTTCATCCCATGAAGGATCGTTGAGGTTTTTCAAAACTTTCCTAATAAGTTTTTCCAGCTCCTTGCGAGCTCTTTGCTCTTCTTCTAAAGATTTCTTCATTTTCTTATTATCCTGTTAACAACCAAAGAAAAATGTCATAAACATGAACCACAATATATAAAGAAAAAGTACAATGCTTACCGACCTGGCATAAAGAACGCAGACTTGGGTCATTTCTGGTTTACGTATACCCAAATTTTATGACATGTCATAAAAGAAAATCACAAAGGAGTATAAATGACCAGATAAAAGCATTAAATACAATCAGACATCAAGGGCAGAATGATTCTCAAACCCAGTGGGCAGCTTGCAGGTCCACAAGTAAATTTCCAAGAGAAATTCATGTGGGGATTTCCCTTGAAATCAGGCAGTGCACATAACGTCACTACTTTTATAACTGCACATGGTGCTCCTACATGGGAGCAAGTGCAAAGTATTCGCTAATATTGGAAAACAAAATCTCCACGTATACATTTGCTTCCCCAATCTAAGTCCTTCCTTTTTTCACATAAAGTATGAGAGTTGCAAAAGTAAAGGACTCAAAACATTTTTTGAAATCTGATACAGACATTTAAACAGTTGAAAGATATTAATGAATAAACTTTCTCCAAAGACAGAAAACAGAACTAGAGGGCATGAAATGAAGCTGAAAGCTGATTTAAAAGTAACATCAAGAAATATGTTTTCATGGAAAGGGTAGTGAATGCTTGGAATGCCCTCTTGGTGAAGGTGTGGGGACAAAAAGAGTGATGGAATTCAAAAAGGAATACGATCAACACAGAAGATCCCTATTTTTTCTTCTTTTTCTCTCTGTTTCTGGTGTGACTGTTGCTTTCTTGTCAGAAAATGTAGTTCTGGCCTTGTGCCGCTGCAGCTTCTCGCTCCATTGTAAACCGCCCTGATGGCTCCGAAGGTGTGGTAAATCAAGAAATCCGATAAAGATAAAGCTAGCAAGAATATGGAATCAACGTATAGAGCATTTCCACTCAAACCAAAACTTAAAATGACTTTCACACAACAAAAAAGCATACAGGGTAGGTAACCTGCATGGAGCAACAGTTGCAACCTTAACCACACCTTACTGAGCAAACTAGCAGGCCAATGTAGCAAGCTGCTCTACTCCTTAGCGCAGCAGTTTACACTTCATTTTCCCACGTTAATCTTACTTCCTGATACAGGAAGAAAGATTAGTGCAGGAAAGTCAACGTAAAACCACTGCACTAAAGGATAGTGCAGTGGGCATTCAAAATGCAAACAAAATAGCTGAATAATAAATTGCGCCTAATATAAAAAACTGCCATGAAACTTGGCTAAATCTTAATGTCAGCTCAGGGCTGGTTTAATGATGCAGCTGTGAGCACAAGGGTCATCTGAGGTAAAGTGTGACACTTCATCTCAGATGAACCACCATCCCTGGTGACCATCTCAGATGAACCACCATCCCTGGTGACCCAAATGGGTCTCAGACAACATGATTCCTCCCTTTGTTACTCCCCACTGCACTATCATAACTTTCTGATTTCCGCCCCCCCCCCCCCAAAGCTTCCAACCCTACAATTATCTCTGGCGGCCCACAACCCCTAGACTCACACTCTAAAGATGCCTCTGGTGGGCCCCAACCCCCACAAAAGAATCACTGGTGGTCTGTAGTGGGCCTCTCCATATCCTCAACCCTCACCATGGTATCTCTAATGTTGAGAGGTAGAAGTAATACACATACACTCCTACTTCCACGTCCCCATCTTGGAAAATGGTGGCACCTGATCTTATGCAGTGCATCCTGGGATGCACTAGGCAACAAAGTCTGCCAAAAAATGCAAAAATTGTCTTATTTGGTAGACTTCCCACCCATGATGCATTCTAGGATACACAACATGAATCAGCAGACTGACTGACCCCCACCTTGTGCATCCCAGGATGCACCATGGGGAGAGGGGGGCGGGGGTCAGTCTGTCAAATAAAGCAATTTTTACCTTATTTGGCAGACAGCCCTGCCTGATGCATCCCAAGGTGCATCATGTGAGGTCAGATGCCATCATTTCCCAAGACAGTGGCACAGAGGCAGGAAGTATGGGGGCATCACTCCTGCCTCCCAATACTGGAAATACCATGGGGAAGGGGGAGGTCAAGGGTATAAGGAGGTCCATCACAGACCACCAATGATTCTTTTGGGGGGTTTGAAGAGGTGGGGAGAGATACAGAATCAATTGGTCATCAACGATTCTTTTGGGGATGAGAGGGTAGAGCTCACAGGCCATCAATGAATTTTTTTTGAAAGGGGAATTTGTGGAGTTTGGGGAAAGGAGAAATTGGGTGGGAGAAGATGACTGACCTCTTATTTATTTATTTTTTTTAAATTCCCTTCCTGTCAGCGCGAGATCGAATCCCCATTCATGCACTGGCACGAAGGGAGATAGTTTACAAGCATTCCAGCCCTGTGTGCATGTCTGGCTTGCTCACCTTGTTTAACGCACAGCCCATTTGGATGTTATTTGCTTACAGCATTGGTCAGTAAAACATCTGTGTTAAACTTGCATTAAGAAATCCCGTGCTAGGGCTTTAGCACTCGGATCTGGCACAGGGTTTCTGCATTTAGGCCTATATGGGCCATGCTGGTCTTTACCCGCGTCATTTACTATATTACTTTTGTGCACCTCTCTGAACTGCTGGGGGCAGCCATATTTGGAAGAGTATTAAAGATAATATACCAAATCCTAGTATCTGGTTTATACAGTGATCATGTCAGAGATGGTCATTTGTGATATCATAACCAATATGAACCATTTGGATCCAGTGAATGAAGTTATTTATAACCCTTGCTCTCAGGATGGCTGAGAATGGTAGAGGAAGTTTAAACAATTTAATTAATAAAATGTTAATGGAAATACTTTTAAAATATTGGACAGGACACAATTTCTTTACATTATTCATGAATTGCTTATGAAGTTCACATGACAATGAAAAACAGCTAATGGCCCTACATGTCCCATCACTCAGAGTTCCAGATACTCTATTTCATAGTTCTTGCTGAGTGATGTTTTCTGATCTCAGTTCCTAAAACGCTGCTAAAGTAAATTATTTCACAAAATGATATTTGCTTCTACCTCATTTTTTTTGTCCAGACTGAAACATTTGATATTCCAGCAATCATGAAAACAGACACATTTGGCTGCTCTCAAAACAAAAATCATACCTGGTCTCTAGTTTTTTCAATACATCCTAAACTGCTTCTATCAAGTCCATCATAAAAGGTCCCAATAATGCAACTTCTCCATGATTTAGTAGCAGTTAGTTATTCTGGTGATGCTGACCTGTTGTTTTAATAGTGTGCTTTGGAACGGTGGCCAGGTCTCTCACCTGCTGATATGCCAGTTTCTCCTTCAGGATAGTGTTCTGAATCTACAATCTAGCCTGCCCTAAACCTGGATGACACAAACTAATCTTACCTGCACTCTTCAATAAACTTTAGCACATTAATTAAAAGCTGAAAATTACAACTGCTAATACACAAAAATAATTACCAACCTGTTTCAATTCTTGAACTTCATCTTTTAATGCGTATACAGTGTCAACAAGGCTTCTGAAAGTAAAGTAAATCATTAAAATATTTAAACATACAAAATGAAATACCTGAATAATAATCAGAGGGAAATCTATAGACAAAGTTCGCCAGATCCAGTTGTCATTTTCTAAAATTCTGCTTTTTAAAGCAAACATGTGTATATCATTGAAAATATGAGCTTCCATTATTCCTGTTTACAGCACCATGCATTCCAGACCATTCATGTCCATTAGTGTGATCAACAGAAAGCATGACGTTCAAATTGACATTGTTGGATTTATCATAAAAGTACTGCAGTAACCCCCTCCTAAATCCTTCCTGTCCTTATACATAGAGCAAATCTATTTGCAAGATGAACTATGCTGGATTTAGTGTAGTTACTCACTTGTAACAGGTGTTTTCTGAGGACAGCAAGAATCAGTCCTCACATAAGGGTGACGTCGATGCCGACAGAGCCCTGTACGGAAGCTTCTTCTCCCCAGCTTTGAAAGAAAGCCTTTGGGAAATGTACCATGCATGCATAATCCCCTTCCTGCCCAAGGGTGCCATCTTGCCTCAGTCAAATGACATAGCTAGAGACGGCAAAAAAGACAAAGAAGCAACTCCATGGGGAGAAGGTAGGTTTGTGAGGACTGATTCCTGCTGTCCCCAGAGAACATCTGTTACAGATGAGTAACTATGCTTTCTCCAGGAAGAAGCCAGACATCAGTTCTTACATATGGGACTCCCTAGCTACAGGCTACTGAAAACCTGTAGAAATGCCTCGGGTGACCGGAAAAAAGTGAGCCATGAGCAGCAGCAATTGAGTCTTAAGGAAAAGATTCCCAGAGACCCAAGTGTCCAGTGAGAACCAGCACTCTGGTAGCCTGAATACAGAAGGGTCAGAGGGCAGGAGTTGCCTACATCCTGAAAAGATGACGGAGTACGGCCTGGTCAAAGGCGCTGTCCCGTCGGGATTCCCTCTCCAGGGAGTAATGAGCTGCAAAAGTGTGGACTGAAGACCAGGTGGTGGTCTGGCAGATGTCCGAGAGAGGGACAGAACGCAGGTTTGCCACAGATGCCGCCATTGCCGTGTCGCTGTGTGCGTGACCCAGCACTCCAGCAAAAGCCCAGCCTATGCATAGGCGAGAGCAATGCAGTCTGCCACCCAAGTGGACAGAGTTTGCTTGGTCACCACTCCCTCAGCCGACTGAGGTCATAGGAGACAAAAAGCTGAAAGGCTTTGCAATGGTCCTGTGTACGTTGAAAGTAGGAGGACAAGGTCCTTTTACAGTCCAGGGTATGAAGGACGGTCTCTGCCCTGCTAGCATGAGGCCACGGAAAGAAGGTGGGGAGCACCATCTCCTGACTGAGGTGGAATGGGGACACTACCTTGGGAAGAAAATTGGAGTACATGCACAGCACCACCCTGTTCTTGTAGAACTTCGTGTATGGCAAATCCGCCACTAATGCCTGAAGCTCGATGATCCTGCAAGGGGACGTGAGCACCAATAGGAGGATGACCTTCCATGAGAGGTACCATAGGTGTCAGGTAGCCATGGCTCGAACGGTGTCCCAGTGTGCTTGGATAGCACCACATTGAGGTCCAACTCCGCCACTGGAGGGCTTGGATAAGAGGAGGTCATGCAAGAAGCAGGTCATGAGGGGCTGGGCAGAGAGGGGCTTGCCCTTGATAAGGTGGTGGTGTGCCGCTAGAGCACTCAGGTGTACCCTGATCAAGTTGGACTTCAATCCTGCCTGTGACAAGTGGAGAAAATATTGCAGTACAAGCTGCACAGAGCACAAGAATGGGTTAACTTCCTATTCTGTGCACCACACTGAGAAACTGTGCCATTTGAAGGCATAGGCCCATCTCATGGAGACCCTATGGGAGGCCAGGAGGACCTCCTCTACCTCCTCAGAAAAGAAAGGATGAATGGGGCCAAGGCTACCCTTTCAGCAGCCATGCTGTTAGTGACAGAGGCCCCAGGTTGGGGTGTAGGAGGGAGCCCTCCTCCTGTGACAGCCTCCCTGGGGCACTCCTGAGGGGGACCGGGGCCACCAAGACAAGCAGAGGAGCAGCAGGAACCACAATTGCCAGGTCAATCATTATCAGCAATACCCCACTGTGCTGAGCCTTGAAAAGGGTCTTGGCAATCAGCAGAGTGGGCCTTCCATCCATGGGATGAGGAACGCATCTGCTGCCACCCGTGAGGGCTGCAGTTGACAGGAGCAGAAGTGGGGCAGCTGAGTGTTTGTCAGACTCGCAAAGAGATCCATTAGCGGAACCCCCCAGAGTTGGAAGAGCCAAGAGGCCACCCTGGGATCCAGCCACCACTCATGAGGCTGGAGGACCCTGCTCAGCTTGTCTGCTGGGGCACTGAGCTGGCCTGGCAGATACACCGCCCACAGGAGCATCCCATTGAGCAGCACAAAGGAGAAGAGAGCCACCGCCTCCTGACAAAGGGCATAGGACCCTGTGCCCCCCTGCTTGTTCACATAAAACATTGCCACTTGATTGACTGTTTGGACCAGCACTAACTGGTGTTGCAGGCAGTGGTGAAAAGCTCAGAGAGCCAGGAATATGGCCCAAAGCTCCAGCAGATTGATCTGCAGTTGCTCTCTGACTGTGACCAGCTGCCTTAGGTGCAGAGATCTTCGCAGTGTGCACTCCAACTCAGCAGGGTGGCGTCTGTGGTGAGGACCCTCTGGGGATAGGGAGCCTAGAAGGGCATCCCCACCTGAAGGTGCTGTGAAGTCTGCCATCAGCTGAGGGAGTCTGCAAGTTGGCGGGTCACTGTCACCCTGTCCTGAAGCTGTCCGATGGCCTGAGTTCACTGGGAGCGGAGGCACCATTGGGCCGCCCTCATGTGGAGGTGGGTGTCAGGGTGACATGGACTGTAGTTGCCATGAGGCCCAGCAAGAGTAGCAGAAGGCGAGCAGACACAGTGCGTTTGCGTTGTATGTTTGTGGCCAGTGCCCTGAGGCGGTCGACCCTGTCTTGGGGTAGGAACGCTCTGGCCTGGAGGGTGTCTAGTCAGGCTCCTGTGAACTCCAGACATTGCGTCAGGAGGAAGTTAACTCTAGGTGTTGTAAGACTCTAATGGTGTGGGCCATGGCCCACTGTACCTTGGTGGCCAAGCCCCCTCTGATGAGCTAGACATCCAGGTAGGGGAAGACGAAGGCTCTTTGGAGATGGAGGTGGGCTGCAACCTACGCTAGGAACTTTGTGAAGACCCTTGGGAGAGAGGCCAGGCCAAAGGGTAGGACCTTGTTTTGGTAGTGGGCGCCCCCCACCATGAACCTGAGGTATTGCCTGTGGCTGGGATGGATGAGGATGTGTATATATGCATCCTTTAAGTCCAAGGAGCATAGCCAATCTCCCTTTTGGAGGTATAGCAGCAGTGTTCCAAGGGAGAGCATCTTGAACTTCTCCCTCACCAGGAACCTGTTCAGGTCCCGCAGGTCTAGGATGGACCTTAGGCCCCCTGTTCTTTTCGGTACAAAGAAGTACCTGGAGTAGAACCCTCTGTCCCAGAGGTGTGGGGATACGGGTTCTACCGCCTTGTCCTCGAGAAGGCCTGCGAACTCCTGCAGTAGCAAAGTCTGGTGAAGGGGAGTCCTGGTGGGCTCTCCCAGGAAGAATGGAGGGGGAGTCTGCTCCAAGTGGAGGAGGTAGCCCCCCTTGACCATCTGGAGGGCCCAGGCATTGGTGGTGATGGCTGGCCACCTGTAGGCAAACAGGATCAGATGTCCACCTGTGGGCTGCTGAGGTGGGCATCCTGGGGGTGGAGAGGCTATGCCGAAGGAGTCAAAAGCTCCCTCCAGGCTGGGCCAGAGCCGGTGCCTGGGTTTTGGGAGTTTTGGGCTTAAGAGGGCCATGCCCTTGTCCCTTGGCCTGCTGGGGAGCTTGAGGTCTGCTAATAAGGGTAGTTTCCATAAGCCCTTCCCTTCCTTGAATAAGGGGTCTTTTTACTCAGGGCCTTCCGTCAGTGAAGGGTAGCGGTCTTCTTGGAGAGCCTAGTCCTCGTCAGAAACTTGGACTCCAACTCTGCAACCTTCAGTCATAGGTTTGCCAAAGAGGTTCTCTCCTTGACAGGGGATATCGACCAATTTGTCCTGAACCCATTGCTCCAGGTCGGACGACTATAGCCAAGTCTAGCTTCAGGCACCGATGCCCGACGCGGCTACTCTAGCCACTGGCTTGAAGATGTCATAGGCTGCTCGAGTCAGAAATTTGGAGCGCTCTCTGACAGCAGAGGACAGGCTCTGGAACTGCTGGTGGGGTTCCTCGGACAGACCAGCTGAGAACCCAGCGAGTTCCTTTGCCAGGTCCCTCAGGTACATGCCCATGTACAACTGGTATGCTTGGATCTGGCCGATGAGCATCAAGCCCTGATAGCACTTTCTGCCCAGGGCATCCAAGGTACGGGCATCCCTGCCCATGGGCACCGAGGAGTGCATCTTCTGGCTCTTAAGCCATGGGTGACTCCATCACCATGGAGTTGTGTGGCAGTTTTGTTTTCTGGAAGCCCGGGCTCCAATGGATCCGACACATCGGGTCCAGCCATCGGCTCACAATGAGCACCGAAGGATTGGAGGATTGGAGGAACAGGCACGGTAAGTGCCTCCTTCGGAGAGGCCTCGTATTGGAGGATCTTGAGCTCCTCCATACAAGGGTCCTCCTCCAACTCAGTGTCAAATGACAACATCTTTGACATGTCCTACAAGAAGTCAAGGAAGGCCATATCCTCAGGCGGGGAGTGGCACCGGGTCTCGGAGGAAAATGGGTCCGATGGTACGTCATGATGGTGATGGATGTCTGGTGATTCCTCATCCTCGGTCTCCAAATCCAACTCATCGTCGGTGGAGGAGTCAAGGCTGGGCTAAGTTTCGAGGTTGGGCCCTGAGCCTGACTGTCCATGTCCCTCGGAGGTTCTGCGGGCAGAGCCGCAGCCACTCATCTGGGAAGACCTCGGTCCTGAGGATCGGGACCAGGATCGAGACTGATGTCGAGGATTAACTCAAGGCCAATGGCGCTCGAAGATCAGCTCGATGTCTGGGGATGTCATCGAGGCCGCAGTGGTCTGGGCAGATGACCTGGTGGAACCGGACATCAAGGCCCGCTGCTGGGCCTTGAAGGCAGACAAGCTGCACTCCAAGGCCGCCATTCTGGTCTCCAGTCCAGATGGCTCCGCAGCCTTTGGCGTAGGCAATGAGGATCTTGGACCTGGTGTTGGCTCCGATGAGGGGGAGTCCTTAACGAGGATGGCCTCGGGGGTCCAAGGCCGGTCACCAGAGGTTGATGAATCCTTTCAGGTGATTTTGGTAGGCCGCTCCCGCTTTGATCCCTTGGACTCGCGGCGTGGACTGTGGGACTGAGCGTGAGACTTAACCCGCCTTCCCTGACTCATCCACAGACGCCGTCCTCGAGGATTTCTTCTTCTTCTTGTGCTCCACCTCCGGGGTGCTCCGCTTGGAAGACCCCTGGTCTCGGTCGGAGAAGGCAGGGTCCCTTCGGGGTTCCAGGGTCCCGGAAGGGGCCTTGGAGCATGATGTCGCTGGAGGATCCAGGGCAGAGTCTGACCTTTGGAAGATCTTGTCATGCTGCTGCTGACGACTCTTAATGGCCTTGGAGGACATCTTTTTACAGACACCACAATCCAAAAGGTCGTGGTCTGCCCCGATGTAATGGAG
The DNA here is from genome assembly GCA_033557465.1 of Ichthyophis bannanicus. Taxonomy (NCBI): domain Eukaryota; kingdom Metazoa; phylum Chordata; class Amphibia; order Gymnophiona; family Ichthyophiidae; genus Ichthyophis; species Ichthyophis bannanicus. The sequence goes on from CM066035.1 coordinate 640,998,681, forward strand.
GCAGCAGTCATATATGTTAGTGAGGGACACCAATCACACTTTTTGAAGCCGCTGGCAGAGGCCATGAGGGAATAAAGGTCCACATCAAAGTCGAAGGCCCGGGGCTCTGCCAGTGAAAAGGGCGCAAACCGCACCGGTCAAAAAAACAAGAAAAGAAAATACGAACCCGAGACAAGTGAGCTCGGGGGCAGGAAAGGGAACCAGTACTTGACCGGGGAAGAAAACTTCCAAGAGAAAAAAATAGCTCTTTTTCCGGGGGAAAAGGACACGTCTGCTGGGCTCTGCAGAAAAAAGAAGACTGAGGCAAGGCGGCATACTTGGGTGGGAAGGGGATGACGCATGTGTGGTGCATCTCGGAAAGGCTTTCTTTGAAAGCTGGGGAGAAGCTTTTGCACAGGGCTCCATTGGCGTCAACATCATGACTTCCTTCTTGTTCCCGGAGAATGAATGTAATACTATTTACCCTGAACGTTTTATTTAATTTCTCTGAGGAAAGGATTTTAAGAGGTTTCCAAAGCTTGTGCAGCCAGAAACATTATGGTTTATCAAATAAAAAATATATATGCGCTCTCTCTTTTGTAGGGTTGGATCTAAGATCAACAGAACTACAAGTTTGGCTTATCTTTCAAAGCCTATTTTCAGAAATGTGAACTATACAAGCATCCATGCTTCAGACAACGTCCCTGACAATTTTGCCTTCATTTGTATTCATTTTGGATTTAGCCTGTTAAGTTTTCTCCTGCTCCTTAAGGATTCCAACTGGCATGTGCTGTGGGGCGATGTTATGAACCTACATTCATAACCGCCTAAGATGGTGTCCTGGGATTTTTTAAAATCTTTCTGCTTGAGAATCAAAAGCTGATTTGAAAATCCAACCCAGATCTTCCACATGGTTGCAAGCAGTACTACAACCAGACAATTGGACTAGCTCATGTTCAAGGCATCCAAACTCCCAACAATCCCAAGAAGCCATCTTACTTTTCCTCTATGACAGTCTGACCATTACTTTTTGTTTCTTCAACAATAATTTTTTCTTCTTCTGGAAGTAGCACCTGGGGGGCAGATTCTTTGCGTGAGCCTGTGGCAAATAAATAACAAAGAGTAATAATTCAAATGAACATGTTGGAATGCTTTTTCTAAATATAGTTGCATAGCTGCCATCTTTTTGGGGCATGTTTACTAAAGCATCGTGAGTATCACGAGGCAAATACATGGTTAGCATACATTTTTTACTGCAGCAGATCCTAGCGGCCATGGTAGGAACAAAGGGCACAGCTGTGGCAGGCTACTACCGCCACCACACTGCTCACATCATTAGTGTGGTAGTAGGGAATGCACGGCCACTGCACATGCGGACTATAAAGGCACGTCCTACGTGTGCCCTTCATGGGAAAGCCACAAACGCATTATTAGGGCAGCAGTGGGCTACAGAATCACTGCAGACAGTAATAAATGTACCCCAACCACACCTACAGGAAAGTAGAAATTGACCAGTTCAGAATACCAAGATATGACCAGGAATAGGCATAACTGCCTGTACAGCTCAGCCCTGGGGCTAGGTACAAGAGGGCAGGACATGCAAATCAGAAAAGTAAACACAGTTAGAGAGTCTGTGCTACGTCCCTAACTGTGGAAGGTAGGGTGCAAAGGTGGTATCTGAAGATGCAGGGGCACTGTATGGGATCAGGCAGGGTGTTCTCGGTGTCATAAACTACACTGGCAGGAATCAGTAGTTTAAAGTATACAGGAGGAGAGTAGTGATTGTGAAAGGAATGCAGTAGCCAAGCTGAAAGACAATAAAGAGTAGTTACTCATCTGTAACAGGTATTCTCTGGGGACAGCAGGAATCAGTCCTCACATATGGGTGACGTCGGCACCGATGGAGCATTTCCCAGCTTTCAAAGAAAGCCTTTGGGAATGCTACCATGCATGCGTGGTCCCCTTCCCACTCAAGTGTGCCATCTTGCTCAGTCAGATGACATAGCTAAAAGACAGCAAAAATAAAAGATGGTAAAGGAGCAACTCCAAGAGGAGGAGGGAGGGTTGTGAGGACTGATTCCTGCTTTCCCGGAGAACTTCCGTTATAGGTGAGTAACTACGCTTTCTCTGGGAACAAGCAGGAATTCAGTCCTCACATGTTGGACTCCCCAGCTACAGGCTACTGAAAGCCCATAGCAAAAAACAGGGCTCCCTCATGGGGAGTCGCAAGCAGCAGCAATTGAGTCTGTACCCACAGATCACAGTAGGACCCCTATGTCCGATGAACCATCACTCCGGTAGCCTGAACACAGAAGGGTCGGAGGGTAGGAGTTGCCTAAACCCAAAAAAGGTTACGGAGCACAGCCTGGCCGAAAGCACTGTTCCGTTGGGACTCTCTTTCCAGGCAGTAATGGACTGCAAAGGTATGGACTGAAGACCAGGTGGCGGCCCAGCAAATGACCCCATCAGGACGGAGCGCAAGTGTGCCATCAAAGCCACCATGGCCCTGATGCGGTGTGCCGTGATGTGGACGTCCAGTGGAAGCCTCGCCTGCTCATACGCGAAGGCAATACAGTCCGCCACCCAAGTGGACAGCGTATGCTTGGTCAGCGCCTCCCCCAGCCTACTTTGGTCGTAGGAGATGAAAAGCTGAGAAACTTTGCGGTGGCCCTGAGTGCGTTGAATATAGGACAAAGCCCTCTTACAATCCAAGATGTGGAAGACCGTCTCCGCCCAACTCGAGTGAGGTCTTGGAAAGAAGGTAGGGAGCACCACTTCCTGAATGAGATGGAAGGGCAACACTACCTTTGGTAGGAATTTGAGGTGTGTGAGAAGAACCACTCTGTTCTTGTAGAAGGGCCTAGAGCTTGCTAACTCTGTGAGCAGAGGTAAGCGCAACCAGGAAAACCACCTTCTAAGGGAGGTATCGGAGGTGGCAGTTAGCCTGAGGTTTGAAGGGCGGGCAAGTAAGCTGGCCCAGCACCACTTTGAGGTTCCATTCGGTTGCTGGAGGGTGAACCAGGAGCTTCGATAAGAGCAGGCCCCGAAGAAAACAGGTCACCAATGGCAGAACCAAGAGGGGCTTACCATCCACCAGATGGTGGTACGCTGCCAAGGCAATGAGGTGCACCCGGACAGAGTTAGACTTGAGCCCAGACTGAGAGAGGTGGAGAAGGTACTGCAACACCAGAGCCACTGAGAAAGGGTCAGCCCCATGATTGGCGCACCAAACAGAGAACCTGCACCATTTGAGGGTGTAAGCCTTGCTACTAGAGGCCTTTCAAGAGGCCAGCAGGATATCCTCCACTTCAACTGGGAGGTTGAAGGGGGCCAGAGTCACTCTCTCAGCAGCCACACTGTCAGTGACAGGGACTCCAGATTGGGGTGCAGGAGAGAGCCTTCCTCCTGAGACAGGAGTCCCGGGGCAGTCCCCAAGGGGATGGGGGTGTCCACCGTCAACTGTAGAAGCAACAGGAACCACGGCTGCCTGGGCCACCGAGGAGCTATCAGGATGAGAGAGAACCTGTCGTGGAGGGTCCTGAACAAGGTCTTGGCGATCAACAGGGTAGGAGGGAAGGCGTACATGAGGCCTCCCGACCATGAGACCAGGAACACGTCCGCTGCCAACCTAGAGGGTGGGCCTGCCGGGAGCAGAAGCGGAGCAACCTAGAGATGTCCGGGCTGCCAAACAGGTCCATCACGGGTTCTCCCCAGAGCTGGAAGAGTCGACTAGCTACCCTGGGGTCCAGCTGCCAGAAACTCTGCTGAGCCTGTCAGCCAGCTGGTTGTCCTGACCGGGCAGGTACACTGGCCGCAGGCGGATACCCTGTTGGACTGTATATGAGCAGAGTGCTAGAGCCTCACGACAAAGGGTACGAGACCCCATGCCCCCTTGTTTGTTCATGTAGAACATTGCCACCTGGTTGTCCATCTGGACCAGAACTGACTGGTGACGCAGGTGGTGATGGAAGGCCCTCAGGGCTAGGTATATGGCTCAGAGCTCTAGGAGGTTGTTCTGCTGGGTACTCTCGTCTAGTGAACAGTTGCCCTGGGTGTGGAGATCTCCGCAGTGGGCTCCCCAGCTGAGCAGGGAGGCGTCCATGGTGATGACCCTCAAGGGGCTTGGGGCCTGAAAAGGCATGCCCTCCTCGAGATGCTGGGGTGACTGCCACAAGACCAGGGAGTCCGCCAATTGGCGGATCACAGAAACTCTGTCTTGGAGGCGGCCAGAGACACCACTGCACCACCCTCATGTGGAGGAGATCGTTTGGGGTGACGTGGACTGTGGAGGCCATGTGCCCAAGGAGGCACAGGAGAAGCTGGGTGGGCACCGAGGGATGGTGCTGCACATCCCGAGCTAGAGACCTGAGATGGTCGGCTCGGTTCCTGGGCAAGAAAGCCTTCGACTGAAGAGTGTCGATCTTTGCCCCAATAAACGCCAGACACTGTGTCGAGAGGAGGTGAGACTTGGGGTAGTTTATGACAAAGCCCAGGTGTTGTTGTAAAACCTGGATTGTGCGTGCGGTGGCCTGCAGCACCTCTGAGGCTGTGCCTCTCTTTATGAGTCAGTCGTCCAGGTAGGGGAAGATGAAGACCCCCTGGAGCCGAAGGGAGGCGGCCACGACTGCCAGGCATTTTGTGAAGACTCTTGGGGCAGAGGCTAGGCCAAAGGGGAGCACCCTGTACTGAAAGTGCCTGCCTCCCACTACGAACCGCAGGAACTGCCTGTGGTATAGATCGATGAGGATGTGTGTATAAGCATCCTTGAGGTCTAAGGAGCATAGCCAGTCTCCCTGCTGGAGGTATGGCAGCAAGGTTCCAAGGGAGAGCATCTTGAACTCACCAGGAATTTGTTGAGGTTGTGCAGGTCGAGGATGGGCCTTAGGGTCCCTGTCCTCTTTGGCAAATGGAAATACCCGAAGTAAAACCCCTTGCCCTTGAGGTAGTGGGGCACCGGTTCCACCGCTTTGTCCTCAAGAAGACCTGCCAACGCCTTCAGAAGAAGGCCCCAGTGGAGGGGAGACCTGAGAGGCTCTCCTGGGAAATAAGGGAGAGGTATCTGAGTCAGATGGAGGAGGTAACCCTCCTTGACCACCCAAAGAGCCCATGAATCGGTGGTGATGGACATGCACCTCTGGGCATAGAGGGCCAGACGTCCCCCTGTGGGCTGCTGATCTCCTTGGGGTACAGAGGCTATACTAAAGGAGTCAAAAGCTCCCCCCTGGCTGGGCTGGAGCCGGTGCTTGGGGCTTTGGAGTCTTCTGCTTACGCGGGCCATGCCCATGTCCCTTGGCCTGCTGACCCTGTTGGGAAGCCGGGGAGGCTGGATAAGGCAGGTAGTTTAGGTAGGCAGTTCCCTTCCTCGGGTAAAAGGCCTTCTTACATGAGCCCTTCCATCGGAGAGGGGCAGCAGTCCTTTTAGAGAGCCTGGTCCTTGTCATGAACTTGGTCTCCAGCTCAGCAGCCTTGTCAGTCATGGGTTTGCCAAAGAGGTTCTCTCCTTGGCATAGGACATCGAGCAATTTGTCCTGAACCCACTGCTTGAGGTCGGACGACTGAAGCCAAGCTTGGCGGCGTGCACAAATGCCCGCCATGGCTACCCGGGCTGCTGACTTGAACCCATCATAGGCCGCTCGAGACATGAAATTGGAGCACTCACGGACTGCCTTGGCCAGGTTCTTGAACCACTACAAAGGTTCCTCGGAGAGACCAGTCGAGAACCCGGCGAGTTCCTTTGCCAGGTCTCTCAGGTACATACCCATGTACAACTGGTAAGCCTGGTTGTGGCAGGTGAGCATTGAGCCTGGTAGCACTTTCTGCCAAGGGAGTCCAAGGTGCGGGCCTTCCTGCCGGGGGGCACTGAGGAGTGCATCTTCTGGCTTTTCAGCTGAAGCATTGGCAACTCCACCACCATGGAGATAAGCGGCAGCTGTGACTTCTGGAAGCCTGGGCTCCAGCGGACTCAATACATCGAATTGAGCCATTTGCTCACCACTGGCACCGACGCGGGTGTATCCCACATTCGGAGCATGAGCCATTCCAGGATGGGAGGAATGGGCACTGTGAGCGACTCCCGCGGAGGGGCCTCGTATTGGAGGATTTCCAACTCGTCCACCCGAGGGTCCTCCTCCAACTCGATCTGGAATGCCAGGGTCTTAGACATGTCCTTGACTAAGTCCAGGAAGCCCATGTTCTCGGGCAGGAACCGTCGCCAAGGCTCCGAGATGTAAGAGTCAGAAGGGACGTTGCGATGGCGACTGGTATCGGGGGACTCCTCGTCCTCCATCTCCCACTCAGAGTAGTCTGTCACGGACTCGTCGGAGGGCTGCTCTACAGGCCTCAGGGCCCCCGATGTCCTGTGGCTGGCGCCCAGCAAACTTGCCGGGGATGTCTGTTGACCCGTCGAGCGGTACTCGGATCGTGACTTCAGCCGAGGATAGACTCGAGGTCAAAGGACTTCGAGGATAGGCTTGGCCTCCGGGGACATCTTGGACATCGAGGGCCCAGTGATCAGGGTGGATGAACCGGTCGTGCTGGACAACAGCGCCTGCTGCTGGTCCATGAAGGCAGACAAACTGCGCTCCAGGGCCACCATTCTGGACTCCAGACCAGAAGGTTCCGCAGCCTTCGGCACGGGCACCGAGGGACTCTGGCCCAATGTCAGCTCCCTCAAAGGGGAATCATCGATGAGGATAGTGTCTGGATCTGAGACAGGTCTGCCGTTGGATCCTTCTGGGGGACCTTTGCAGGCCGCTCCTTCTCCGATGCCTCGGAGGAGCATCTTGGACTGTGGGACCATGCCCGGGGAGGCCCCAGCCGGTCGGAACCATCCAAGGACGCCACCTTTGAGGGCTTTTTCTTCTTCCTAGGTTCCCTCGACGGAGCCCCCCTTTTTGAGGACCCATAACTAGGCTCGGGCTCAGAGTGTTCCGCCCAAGATGGGGCCTCAGACGAGGCCCTGGCCTTCGGAGGCATCAGGGATTCAGGAAAAAACTTATTATGCTGCTGCTGGCAGGTCTTGAGGGCCTTGCTGGACATCCTCTTGCAGAGACCGCAGGCTGTCGGGTTGTGGTCTGGCATGAGGCAGTGAAGACAGCAATCGTGTGTGTTAGTGAAAGACATGATTTTGGAGCACCGATCACACTTCTTAAAGCCACTGGTAGCCATTGGGGAAAAATGTATCCCTGCGAGGTCAAAGACTCTCCGGGCTGCCAGCGGGAGAAAAAAGGGTGTGAAGATGCCAGAAAAAGAAAACAACAAAAGACTACAAAAATAAACCAAACATGCCAAGGCACTGAGGTTGGTAGGCGGGAAGAGTACTGGTGCGATACCGGAGGCAAGGGTGAAACTCAGAGAGAGAAAAATCAACTTTTTCCAGGACAAGCGCGGCAAAAAGGAGACTGAGCAAGATGGCACCCTTGGGCGGAAAGGGGACCATGCATGTGTGGTAGCATTCCTAAAGCTTTCTTTGAAAACTGGGGAAATGCTCTGCTCAGGCTCTGTCAGTGCCAACGTCACCCATATGTGAGGACTGATTTCCTGCTTGTTCCCAGAGAACTATTTTGTTTCCATTAGAGGAGATGGTAAAGGAGTACAGCGATCTTGTGCTGCATGTAAAGAGAAATAGCTTATGCGGATTAAATAAAAGGGTCATCCATAATGAACAAATGGATGATGAAATGCTCAAAGAAATCAAGGAAGCTAACAAAAGTCACAACAGAGTAGTAATAATGGGTGATTTCAATTACCCCGGTATCGACTGGGTCAGTGTCACAGCAGGACAAGCTAAAGAGATAAAGTTTCTAGATGGAATAAATGACTGCTTCTTGGAGCAGCTGGTTCATGAACCGACCAGAGGGGAAGCCATACTGGACCTAGTCCTTAGTGGAACGCCAGATCTGGTGCAAGAAATAAGGGTGTTGGGACCACTTGGCAATAGTGATCATAGTATGATCATGTTTGATTTAATTAGTGGAGGACAGAGAGAAAAGGCATCCACAGTACTACCTTTTAATTTTCAAAAGGGAGACTATGATAGAATGAGGAATATAGTTAGGAAAAAACTAAAAGGAGCGGTTCTAAAGGTTAAAGACTTACAGCAAGCTTGGGTGTTATTTAAAAATACTATCCTCGAAGCCCAGACCTGCTGTATTCCACGCATTAGGAAAAGTGGAAGAAAGTCCAAAAAACTGCCAGCATGGTTTAAAGGTGAGGTCAGAGAGGCTGTTGCTGCCAAAAAAGTAACCTTCAGGAAATGGAAAAAAGAGCCAAATGATGAAAACTGGAAACAGCACAAGCACTGGCAAGTTAAATGCAAAGCATTGATAAGGCAGGCAAAGCGGGAATTTGAGAAGAAACTTGCTACGGAAGCAAAAACACGAAATAAAGACTTTTTCAAGTCCATTCGTAGCAAAAGGCCTGTGAGAGAGTCAATTGGACCATTAGATGATAGAGGGTAAAAGGGGCAGTAAGAGGAAACAAGGCTATAGCAGAGAGACTGAATGAATTCTTTGCTTCGGTCTTTACTGAGGAAGATGTAGGGATGTTACCCAAGACTGAAGTGGTATTTAAAGGTGATACTGCAGAGGAATTGAGAGAAATATCGCTACACCGGGAAGATATATTACAACTATTTGATAAACTGAATAGTAGCAAATCACCTGGACCGGATGGTATACATCCCAGAGTGTTGAAAGAACTGAAATATGAGATTGCAGACCTGGTAATCTGTGAACTTTCATTAAAATCATCTGTAATACCTGAAGATTGGAGGGTCGCCAACGTAACACCAATTTTTAAAAAGGGTTCCAGGGGTGACCCAGGAAATTACAGACCGGTGAGCCTGACGTCAGTACCAGGGAAAATGGTAGAAACCATCATAAAGAACAAAATTACACAGCATGTAGATAGTCATGGCCTAATGGGAGACAGCCAACATGGCTTTAGACAAGGAAGATCTTGTCTTACTAATCTGATATGTTTTTTTGAAGGTGTGCATAAACAGGTAGACAAAGGTGAGTCGGTTGATATAGTGTATCTGGACTTTCAGAAAGCTTTTGACAAAGTCCCCCATCAGAGACTTTTGGCGAAGCTAAAAAGTCATGGGATAGGAGGCAGTGTACTATTGTGGATCGGGAACTGGTTAAAAGATAGAAAGCAGAGGGTAGGGCTAAATGGCCAATATTCCCAATGGAAAAAGGTGAATAGTGGAGTACCCCAGGGATCTGTACTGGGTCCGCTGCTTTTTGACATATTCATAAATGACCTGGAAAAGGGAATAACTAGTGAGGTTATCAAATTTGCAGATGACACAAAACTGTTTAAAGTTGTTAAAACCCAAGAGGATTGTGGAAAACTGCAGAAGGATCTGGATAAATTGGAAGACTGGGTATCCAAATGGCAGATGAAATTTAATGTGGACAAGTGCAAAGTTATGCACCTAGGAAAGAACAACCCACACTATAGTTACACGATGCAAGGCTCCACATTAGAAACCACCACCCAGGAAGAAGATTTAGGAGTCATCGTGGATAACATGTTAAAACCCTCCGCCCAGTGTGCAGCGGTGGCCAAGAAAGAAAATAGAATGCTAGGTATCATAAGGAAAGGGATGGAGAATGAAACAAGGGATGTTATAATGCCTCTGTATCGCTCCATGGTACGACCGCACCTTGAATATTGTGTGCAATTCTGGTCACCGTATCTTAAAAAGGACATAGCGTTATTAGAAAAAGTACAGAGAAGAGCCACCAAATTGGTGAAGGGGATGGAAGGCTACTCCTATGAAGAGAGGCTAAGAAGGTTAGGGCTCTTTAGCCTGGAGAAGAGACGGCTGAGGGGAGATATGATAGAGGTCTATAAATTAATGAATGGAGTGGAACGGATAAACGTGGATCAATTGTTTACGCTATCAGAGTATAGAAAGACTAGGGGACATGTAATGAAGCTACAGGGTAAACTATTTAAGACAAATAAGAGAAAATATTTTTTCACTCAACGTGTAATCAAACTCTGGAATCTGTTACCAGAGGATGTAGTAAGGGCTGTTAGTATAGCTGGGTTTAAAGAAGGTTTGGACAAGTTCCTGGAGGAAAGGTCCATAAACCACTATTAAAAAGGGACCCAGGATATCAATGCTTGACCCAGTACAAGCATTTTGGAACCTGTGTCTTTTGGGGATATTGCTAAGTACGTATGACCTAGATTGGCCACTGTTGGAAACAGGATACTGGGCTTGATGGACCTCGGTCTGACCCAGTATGGCATGTCTTATGTTCTTATAAAGGGAACAGTATCCTAGTGGTTAGGACAGCAACCTAAAACTCAGGAGACTGGGGTTCAATTCCCACTGGCACTCCCTGTGACCTTGGGCAAGTCTCTTTACCCTCCCATCCCTTGAAAGAAAAAGCCTGGCAATTTACTTCCAGTCATACCCTGCCAAAAAGACCCAGGGGCTGCTGGGTCATCATTAGTTGACACTGATTTGATGGCACACAAAAAAAATTAAAAGAATATGATAAAAGTAAAAATAGAGAGGAATTTTTTAGATCAATGATTGATACTAAAAGTTGTCCCTATAAATTAATAAGGGATATAGTTTCTGAAGTCTTTTCTCCTTTCAAATATAAAATTTGTTTATGTTCTGAATTCAAACATATATCATGGGAGTTATTGTCATTAATCAGTAGAGGGTGTCCTCAGTGTCCATCATCGGACAGAGGTATATGAAAGCCCCCTCATCCTGAGGCGCCCAGGGTGCCTGTTTGCCTAGGCTGAGTACAAGGCCTCTGATGTTGGGGGATGGGCTCCCCCTCTCAGTCACTCCTCTAATATTGCTTGGACAGCAGCATAGCCATTGTGGAGTGTGTCCCCCATGTTAGGAGATGGAGGGTGCTGAGCCAGGGAGAGGTCTGGAGGCCAAGCACAATCAGCACACATGCATGGCAGCCTGCACCTTTACCACATGGGATCCACAGGGTCAAAAAGCACCCCCATGGCCCACTATATGTTACACCCACCCTATGGCTTGACATCTACAATGGAGGATGCAAGGCAGGCTACCCACAGAGGGCACCCATGCTCCCCCTTACTGGGAAGAGATCTGGGAGAACACTGCATCGAGGTGGCAAATTTCAAACAGCCCCCAGGCTGAGCACCTTAGCTGTTAGGCAACCAAAGGCTCACCAGACCAGGGAAGACCATAAGAACTTCCCAGGTCCATGGAATGCCACATCCCCAGGGCATGGGTGCCAGGAAAGGAACACTGATCATTGAACTCCAACAAAGCAAACCCATATTCAAAGCTAAAAATGTTAAGTAGCTGCTCAGAGCTGGTAGACCTCAGCCCTAAACTCCCTTGGTCAGGGAGAGGGGTCATCTGGCCATAGAACATGGCCAGGGCTGCGACATGGCCCCCCAGAAAGTGTAGTTACTCACCTGTAAGAGGTGATTTCTGGGAACAGCAGGAATTAAGTCTTCACATATGGGTATTGTCAGTACCGACGGAGCCTGCGCGGGAACGCTCCCCAGCATCCAATAGGAAAGCTTTTGGGAGCATCCCACAGCACCTGCGTGCTGCCTTCCCACCTTTCCAACTCTCATTCATCAGTTGAGTTTATAGCTGTGACAAAAGGAGAGAAGGAGAGAAAAAGAGAGAGAGACAACTCCCAGGGGAGGTGGGTGGGTTGTGAAGACTTAATTCCTGCTGTTCCCAGAGATCACCTGTTACAGGTGAGTAACTACGCTATCTCCAGGAACAAGCAGGAATGTAGTCTTCACATATGGGGACTCCCTAGCTGAGAGATGCCAGGCGGATGACCCTAGCAAGCTGCGAACCTCTGGTGAGACGGGTCATTCTTCCTCCCAAGGATCTCTGGCATTGAAAACCCGGGACGGTGGGTAGGAGTTGTACTAAGTCTGAAAGAGATGCTGTAGAACAGCCTGTCCAAACGAGGCATCCCGACAGGAGTCCTTGTCTAAACAATAATGGGCTGTAAAGGTGTGTACTGAAGCCCAGGTGGCTGCGCTACAGATGTCGTCAATGGACACAGAACGAAGATTAGTCATAGAGGCTGCCATTGCTCTCACATTGTGAGCTGTGACGTTGCCTTCGAGAGAAAGTCCCTTACTCTTGTAAGCAAAGGATATGCAATTTGCAATCCATCTAGAGAGAGTTCTTTTGGAAACTGGAAGTCCCAAAAGACTAGAATCAAAAGCAATGAAAAGCTGAGAAGATTTTCTATGTTGTTTAGTTCCTTGAAGGTAAAAAGCCAAGGCTCTTTTACAATCCAAGGTATGAAGATTCCTTTCTGCATTAGAGACATGAGGCCTAGGAAAGAATACAGGAAGGTAAACCGCTTGGTTTAAATGAAAAGGCGAAACCACCTTTGGCACGAAGTGAGGATGAGTCCTAAGAACTACCTATCATGGTGAAATCTTGTATAAGGAGGATTAGCCACTAAGGCTTGCAACTCACTGATGCGTCTTGCAGAAGTGAGAGCAACTAGGAAGATGACTTTCCAGGAAAGAAACTTCAGGTCCGTAGTGGCTAAGGGCTCAAATGGCGGTTTCATAAGCTGCCAGAGAACAAGGTTAAGATCCCATGCCACCGGCAGCGGCTTAATGGGAGGTTTTGTTAAGAGTAGACCTCTCATAAATCTTGCTACGAGTGGATGAAAGGAGATATGTTGTCCATCTAGTGGTCTGCGGGAAGCAGCAATGGCACTAAGATGAACCCTTATTGAATTGGTTTTAAGACCAGAATTTGATAAGTGGAGAAGATACTCCAGTAGCAATTCCACAGGCACTGAAAAGGGGGTAAGTCCCCTTTGAGAACACCATACAGAGAACCTTTTTGACTTAAAGGCATAGGATCGACTTGTGGAAGGTTTTCTGGAGGCCACCAGGATATCCCTTACCTGTTGAGAAAGGTTGATATCTGGAAGCTCTACGCCCTCAGCAACCAGGCCCTGAGATGCAGGGACTGGGGATTCGGGTGCAATAGCGTCCCATCCTCCTGAGACAAAAGATCTGGAGCATGTCCCAATTCCAGTGGCATGGCTTGAGAGAGACGTAGAAGCAGAGGATACCACGTTTGCCGTGGCCAATGTGGAGCTATGAGTATCATACGTCCTCTGTCTCTCTGAAGCTTGAACAGTGTTTTGGGAATGAGGGGAATGGGTGGGAAGGCATAGAGGAAGTCTTGCCTCCAGTGGAGGAGGAAAGCATCTCTTGCCTGACAGTTTTGAGCCGGAATTCTGGAACAGAATCGGGGAAGTTTGGCATGCTGTTGACTTGCAAAGAGGTCTATATCTGGGGTCCCCCAGATTCGAAACACTCAAGCAATCTGGTCTGAGTGAAGAGACCATTCGTGTGGCAGCAGTATTCGACTGAGTTTGTCTGCCCAAAGATTTTGAATGCCCGGAAGATATACCATTAGGAGGTCGATTTGATGCTCTCTGGCGAGGGCTCACAGTCGCAAAGCTTCGTTGCATAACGACAGAGCGCCTGTTCCGCCCTGCTTGTTCACATAGAACATGGCTACCTGTCATGTAGCTGAGCTGGGCCTGGAATACTCGAAGAACATGGAAAATGGCTCTGAGTTCTAGGAGGATTATGTGAAGACAAGCCTCCTGCAGGGTCCAAAGACCCTGAGTCGAGAGATTGTGCAAGTGAGCCCCCCAAACCAACTTGGACGCATCCGTTGTTAGGGTGGCCTGGAATAGAGGCTGCTGGAAAGGAGAGCCTACTAGAAGTTTTTCCAGCGATTGCCACCATTGAAGGGACAAAATGAGACATGTGGAGTTTCTGATTTTGTCCGATAGGCAACCCGAGGCCTGTGTCCACTGAGAGGAGAGGGTCCACTGGGCTGCTCGCATGTGAAGGCGAGCATAGGGAACCACATGGACAGTGGATGCCATATGCCCCAGAAGCTGAAGCATTTCCCGAGCAGTTAGGAAGACTTTCATAGCTGCTTGGGATGCCAGCTGCACTATACGAAGACAGCGGGGCTGTGGTAGGAAAGCCCTTGACCGTCTGGTATCCAGTCCAGCCCCTATGAACTCCAGGGACTGAGAAGGGGTGAGCTGAGATTTTGGGAGGTTTATGACCAATCCCAAGTAGCGAAGAATTTGCATCGTGCGAGAAAGAGTGAAGCTGGCTTTCTGGAGCAGTGGATGCTCGAATGAGCCAGTCGTCTAAGTAGGGGAAGACGAATATTCCTAGAGTTCTCAGAAATGCTGCTACTATTGCCATGCATTTTGTGAAGACTCTTGGGGCAGAAGCCAGACCGAAAGGAAGAACCCTGTATTGGAAGTGTCTTCCTTGGAAAAGGAATCAAAGGAATCTTCTGTGATCTACATGGATGAGAATATGAGCATGTGCTTTAGATCTAGAGAACATAGCCAGTCCTGACTCTGAAGGTATGGTAGGAGTGTTCCGAGGGAGATCATTTCAAATTTTTCTCGGAACAGATATTTGTTTAATTCTCTGAGGTCCAGAATAGGCCTGTGTCCCCTTGTTTTCTTGGGAATGAGAAAATAGGGGGAGTAGAATCCCGTTCCCTGTTGGGGTATGGGTACTTCTTCTATTGCTCCTTGAGCAAGAAGTGATGCGACCTCCTGACCCAAGAGATTGGTGACAGGGACCTGAGAAGTGAACTGCTTTATGATTGCAGGAGGGGGCATGCTGTGGAAGTGAAGTCTGTACCCCTCTCATACAATGGACAGAGTCCAGTTTTCTGATGTTATTTGTTGCCATCTGCTGGCAAAATGGCATAACCTTCCTGGAATGGTGAGGGGTTCTGGACCTTTCAGGGGCAGACAGACTAAGTTCTCTAGGAAAGAGTCAAAGCCCCTGAGGAGGCTGAGCTTGTGGAGCTGATTGAGTTATTGGAACTTGTGGCTTTCACTGCTGTCTGTTCTGTTGGTTCCCCTTTTGGGGAACATGAACTGGACAGTGAGCATGATGGGTGTAAGATGTGTAAAACCTCTTTTTCTTATTGAAAAAGGGTTTCTTGGCTTTTTCTTTGCTGGGTTGGCTGTAGACTTTGATAGTCTGTTCAAAGTAGTATTTTCAGATTCAAGCTGATTTGCCTTGCCTTGCCAATCCTTGCCAAAGAGATTTTCTTCTGTGCAAGGAATATTTCCCAGTTTCTCTTGCACCCATTGCTCTAAGTCCGATGCCTGAAGCCAGGCAATACGACGTGCACCGATGGAAATAGCAGAGGTTCTGCTAATACATTCAAAGCAATCAAAAGTTGCATGGTTCACAAACTTAGAGACATCCTGGGCGTGTTTGACGAGAGTAAGAAAATCCCCTTTTTTATCCTCAGGAAGAAGAGGGCTCATGAGCTCCAAGTCTTCTGTAACTTCTTTGAGGAACATTCCCATATAGAGGATGTAAGAGCTGATCTTGGCTGCCAACATGGAGGATTGGAAGCATCGACGCCCAAAGGCATCGAGCACCCTCGACTCACGGCCCAGAGGATTGGAAGAATGCGTTTTAGCAATCTTAATCCTACGCATTGCCGATTCCACTACCATTGAATGGTGTGGTAACTGAGTCTTTTGAAACCCAGGACAGCTTGGAACTCGGTACATGGTATCGAGTCGTCGGGAGTGTGGAGACACCGTTAAAGGGGTTTCCCACATTCTTAACATAAGATCTTGCAAGATCCTATGAATGGGCAGGGTGGCTGCCTCTTTAGGAGCCTTAGGGTATTGAAGAATTTCTAATTCTTCTGCTCTGGGTACCTTTTCTGGAGTCACCGTGATTGCAAGACCTCGAGCTACATCATGTATGAAATCCTGGAAGGACATGTCCTCTGGAGGAGACATTCTGCACTGAGGAGAAGAAGATGGATCCTCTGGAAGGATTGCTCTAGTACCGGCAGAGTCATCGGAATCGGAGGATTCAAAGTATCTCTCTGCCGGGTGTTCCTGCAACAGTCGGTACCGGTACTGTTCGAAGATGGTATCAGCGTGTCTCGGTACCGGCCCCTCGATGCCTGAGATAGACTCAAGGCTCGGCATGGTGGCCAGCATACCTGCCGAGGCAGGTGCACTTGGTACAGGCACTGATGTCGGTACCGATACCTGTGGAACCGTCTGTAGCGGTCTTAGCGGTACTGAAGCTGTTAAGAGAGCCGCTAGACTGCATTTGATAGCAAGGATTCTCTGATCCATCGCTCCTGCCGATGCCTGGGTGTCGGTACTGATGGAAGTGGCCACAACCCCAGAACATGGCACCAATAGTTCTGCAGAAGTTGAAGCCTCTGGAACATTCTGGAGCCCCGTTAATGCTTTGGAGACCGAGGACTCCCGCTGGGGTTGTTTTGCGGTGAACTTTCCTCGAGGGCAACGCCAGTGGCATCTTGATACTTAGAAGGAAATCTACCCTTTGAGGACCGGCCAGTCTTAGAAGAATTAGGTTTAGTTACCTGAGATCCATGGGAGGAAGATGAAGCCCTGGAAGACATCGATGCAACGGACATCGTATCAGCGGCAAAAAGGGTACTGAGTTTTGCAGCTCTATTCTGCAGGCCCCTCTTGGTCATCTTTCTGCAGGAAAGACACTCTGATGGAGAATGGTCAGGACCTAAACATTTAAGACACCACTCATGAGAGTCAGTGACGGATATGGTACCGCCACATTTAGAACATTTTTTAAAACCACTAGCTGGTTTTTCCATGTTTGAAGAAAAAATGGGACTAGGGCCCAAAATGGCGCCTAACCCCGAGAGGGGAAAGGCTCCTAAAGAAAAGATTTTTAGAAGCTAGTTTTTTTTTTTTTTTTTAAAGAAGAAAAGAGAACCGGCGGTACCGGTAGGCGTTGAGTGAAGGCAGACGCGACCACAAAAAAACAAAAGAAGAAGAAGAATTTTTCTGCAGTGACAGGGTATACGTCCTGTCGGCTCTGCGGAAAACGAAGAACTGACGAAGGAGAGTTGGAAACGGGGGAAGGCAGCACACAGGCGCTGTCGGATGCTCCCAAAAGCTTTCCTATTGGACGCTGGGGAGCGTTCCCACGCAGGCTCCGTCGGTACCGACAATACCCATATGTGAAGACTACATTCCTGCTTGTTCCTGGAGATTCATATATGCACTGCTACATGCACCCCATGCAGGGGAGGTGGGGTCAGATGGTGCCTTTCGGTGCCACACAGTCATGTTGCCAGTATGTAAAATACCTAATATGCATGCCCCACCCCCGCTGTACTCTTCTGGCTACAACTCTAGCTCTGTGGCTAGTACTGGCTGAAGCATAGAGCACAGTCTCTATTCTCCTGACACCTACACAACACCGGCAGCCCTCTGACATCTATCCACTGCATAAGAAGATGTGAACAGCAGTCCATCAGGTTAGCTGTTGATGTGTCTGTGGATGTTTACCCACTGTCCCAGCAGAGTCACTCCTGAGCTGCAGATCCTTGTTTTGGGGCTATCAGGCTGCTGTGGTGCACTGCCATGGCAGCTGCACCATGCTGTCCCTCTTCCCTGATGGCCTAGGCAGGTGCCTAGATATTCTGCTGTCATTGCCTCTTTTGCTTCCATTGTAGTTGCCCTGTTTCTAGATTTCCTATTTCCTAACACTTGCGAATGAACAGTGCATTCACAATCTACTAGCAAAGCAGGTGCATCTACTACCAGGTCAGAGGCAGGTGTTAGTTGCGCCTGCTCTAGCTGTGTGTTTGTATCACTCATGCGTTACTAGTGCAGCCGCCCCAGCCATAAGCCATGTCCCTGCCCACTCTCTACCTTAACGCTGCCTATTTGTGCACTGCTCATATAGCACAGCATTTTTAGCATGGTTGCCTTTTGGCCATGTGCTCTTTGCTACTGCACGGCCAAAACACAAGTTAGCCCCATGCTAACAGCTACCATGCTTTAGTAAACAAGTCCCTTTGATACAAGTGTCTGGTTCTATAAATTAATTCCCTTGGGGATTTCTCTATTCTTTGCTTCCAGAAATGGCTGGTTCTATCTTAAACCTTTCAGAAATGTAGCATATGACAATGAAGGTGAAATTAGACTTACCTGCTAATTGTGGTTCCTGGAGTGTAGCCAGTCTAGTCCCGGACCTCTGGGTTCCCTATCTCATCCAGCAGCTTTGGAGACTGAGAAACTCCTCCTTTTTATGATGTCACCAGTATATCTATTCGGGATCTGCCCCCTGCCATCAGTAACCTATTGACAAAGCAGACTCACCGGAGACACAAGTAAGTGTTTAACAAACTAAACTATTTAAACAAGAACCAAATTTGAAACTACTGCCATACAGAACCGAAAGCTCTGTTAACGACTGTGACTTTAACTGACACAGGCTTCCCCCTCACGGAAAGGAAAGAAGACCCCCGTATTAGAGACCTATTTCCTTACCCCGTTATCTGATTTTGCCCTTCTCTGAATTGCAGCTACTACTCCTAGACAAATGCAATATGTTTATGTATATTAAAACTTTATATACCGCCCAATACGATTAGCATCTGGGCGGTTCACAATACATAAAATCGTTAAAAAGAGAGCTGCGAAAAGAGAATCAGAAAAGGAACACCATAAAATCTTAAAGAAAAAGAGATAGAGTCAGAGAACAGTCAGGGGACAAAGGTGGCTAACATGAGGGGAGAAAGGGAACACGTTGACAACGCAGGAGGGTGAAGGAAAGAAGGGGATAAGGATCTAGTGTACTAATACTAGGGAGGGGAGGAGGGTGGAGCAGGAAAGGGGAGATTAAATGCAGAACAGAAAAGATGGGTTTTCAGTTTGGCTTTAAAGGATAGGTAGGAGGTTTCTAGACGTAGGGAGTGGGGAAGTGAGTTCCAGAGCCTTGGACCAAGAAAAAAGAAAGCTGAAGATCGAGTGGATTCTAGGTGAGCTTGGGAGGAAGATACTCTTACCTGAAAATGAGCCAAATACTTCAGGCTACTGTAGCACTACAGATACTGGGGAGGGATACGGGACTAGACTGGCTACACTCCAGGAACCACAATTAGCAGGTAAGTCTAATTTCACCTTCCTGTTCGTGTATCCAGTCTAGTCCGGGACCTCTGGGTAAGTACCAGAGCAGTAACAAATTCAAGCCTGGGAGGGTCCCGGAAGACCAGCCTGAAGTACAGCCGCGCCAAAATTAGTGTCATCCGCCTCTTGAACATCCAGGCGATAATGTTTCGCAAAAGAATTTAGGGATGACCAAGTGGCCGCTTTGCAAATCTCCACCGGAGGAACCCAACGTAGCTCTGCCCATGAGGAAGCTTGAGCTCTAGTGGAATGTGCCCTAAGCCCTTCCGGCACTGACTTACCTTTTAGTATGTAAGCCGACGCAATGGCCTCTTTAAACCACCTTGCGATGGACGCTTTTGAGGCTGCTTCACCCTTTCTTGGACCCGCGAAGAGAACGAAAAGCCTATCCGACCTGCGAAAGCTGGCCGTCCGAGAAAGATACTTCTGTAACGCCCGACGGACATCCAAACTGTGTAAGTTTCTCGCTCCGGATGCTGCAGCGGACTGCGAAAACACCGGTAAAGAAATCTCTTGATTCACATGAAAGGGCGAAACCACCTTATGGAGAAAGGTAGGAACCGTCCTCAGGACCACCTTCGAAGAGAAGAACAACAGATAGGGTTCCCTGCAGGAGAGAGCCTGTAATTCCAAGACTCTCCTTGCCGAACAAATAGCCACTAGAAACACTACCTTTAAAGTGAGATCTTTGATGGACGCTCGGGACAGTGGTTCGAACGGCTCGTCCTCCAAGGCATCTAAGACGGAGGGCAAATGTCACTTTGGAATAATCTGCCTAGACGGGGGGGCTGCAAAATCATTCCCGCCCGCAGAAAACATTTAACATCCCCATGACACCCGAGCGTTTGACCTCCTATCTTTCCCCTGTAGCACGACAAGGCCACTACCTGTACCCGTAATGACGTAGGAGCCAGCCCTTTGTCGAAACCATCCTGCAAAAAATCCAAGATTTGAGATATGGAGGATTTTTTTTTGTTGTAATTTTTATTTTTATTGAGTCTGTTAACACGTAAGCACACAGCCATAGTCAACATCCAAAACTCCCCCGTCCTCAACACCCGCCCCCTCCCCTCCCCCCCTCCAACACTTCCCTCCCCATCCCCTCGCTACAAACAACAACAATAATTCTCAAACCAATACCCCAGTGCCTTACCATATACCATAGTGCCCCCTCCCCCCCACTTTAACAGTGCAGTAAAAACAAACAAACAAACAGACAATCCCCGTTCTTTGGCAGTACTAGACAGCAACACATCCCCGCCCTCACATAGTGCCAATTTACAGACCCAGTTTTCCCCCTCCCTCCCCCACCCCCTCCAACCCCGCCCCCCTCCACCCTTACTTCCTCCTCTTCTTCCCCACCCGAAATTACCCCCCCTCTTCCTCTCCCCCCCTCCCATCCACCTACCTACTCCCTTCTACCTCCCCAACCTCCACATCCTCCCCTAACCGATGAGCCCCCCCCTCCTTCCTTTTCGCCAACCAACCATCAAACCCCTTCCACATCTCCCGAAAACCCTTCACCTTATGTGCTCCATAGGCCGCAATCTCACACATAGTCCTCAACCCACTCAGTCGCCTTACTATATCTCCCCGAGATGGCGCCTCTTTACACTTCCATCGCACCATAATCTCCCCGCTCGCAGCTCCAATACAATAGCCAGTCATCAGTTGCAGTCCCCTCTCCCCCTCCTCCTCCATTTCATTCAGCAGTGCCAGGGCCGGGGTTATCGCCACCCGCACACCCGTCACCTCCCGAATGACTACCTCCCAATCCTCCCACATTCTCTGCACCACAGGGCATGCCCACAAGATGTGATACAAATCTCCCTTCCCCTTACACCCCCTCCAGCACTCCCCCGATTCCTCCCTACGAAAGTTCCGCAGTTTCCACGGTGTCCAATATGCCTGATACCTAATCTTTAAGCTGCGCTCTAAATAAACCGTTCCTGGAGCCAGCCTTCTAGACCAAACATAAATGTTCTGCCATCTCGCTCTATCCCATTCCCCCCCTAAAGCCTTCTCCCACTCCACCTCTCCCCTTATCCTCCCCCCCCACCCCCTCCCCCACTCCTTCCTGCTTAGTCAATTCTCCATACAGTTGAGCTATTGCCCCTTTCCTCCCCCCTCGCATCATGAGTTTCTCAAATACCGTTACTCCTCTTCCCAGATCCTCCTTCACCCCCCTTTTACCCAGAAAAGATGCCACCTGCAAATATGCAAAGAGTCCACCACCCTCCAACCCAAATTCCCTTTGCAGGTCCCCCCATCCCTTCAGCCCCCCCCATCGAGGATATCAGCTGCCCCATAACCCTCAAGCCCTTCCCCCACCATTCTCGAAACACCCCCCCTCCCTCCCTGGTGTAAACTCCCCTACCCCCATAATATGCATACCCCTAGTATAACGCTTCCCCTCTAACAACTGATTCCTTGTTCGTAGCCAAAGATCTTTCGTTAGTGCCCGAAAAGGGTTACCCCCCCTCCCCTCCTCCGGTTTGGCCCCAGGATCCAAAATCCAGGCTTCCAAAGTCCTCCCTCGCTGTTGCTCCTGCTCCAAGAGGACCCACCGAGGTGTCTCCCCTTCCCCCTGCCAACTCTTCAACGCTCGCAGCTGCGAGGCTAGATAGTACTTCTCCATCCATGGCACCCCTACCCCCCCTTCTATACTATGTCTGAACAATGTTTGTCTCGCCACCCTCGGGCTTTTCCCCTCCCAAATAAACTCCATCATGACCCGCTGAACCTGCTTCAAATACATCTGGGGCACCTTACACGGTAGGGAACTGAACAGAAAAATAAAGCGCGGCAGAACATTCATCTTTATAACTGCTATCCGTCCCAACCACGTAAGATACAGGCCCTTCCACTTTTGCAAATCCCTCCGCACTTCTTTCAGCAATGTTCCATAATTTGCCTCCCCCAGGTCACCTAAATTTGCCCCCATCTTTATCCCCAAATAGCGATAAGTACCTCCCACCCATTTAAACGCATACGCCCCCTCAAAACCTCCACCACCTCTTTCCTAAGATTAAACCCCAAAATCTCCGACTTGCTTCCATTAATTTTATAGCCCGCCACTTTACTATAATTCTCTATCTCCCTCATTAAGACCGGTAAGGATAACAAAGGCTCCCTGATCGTGAAAATAACATCATCAGCGAAGAGCGTGATTTTCACCTCATTCGCATTCATTATGACCCCCTTAATATCTGGCAGCCCCCTAATCCTCTCTGCCAGTGGTTTGATTACCAGAGCAAAAAGCAAAGGTGACAAGGGGCACCCCTGCTGAGTCCCCCTACCCAACCGGATTACCCCGGAGTAGCTACCATTAACCTTAACCCTAGCCCGTGGATCCTTATACATTGCCTGAACCCACTAAACAAAATTTGGACCCAACCCTACTTTCTCCAACACACTAATCATAAACGGCCATTCCACCCTATCGAACGCTTTTTCAGCATCCACCGTCAGTAACACTACCCCCTGCCCCGTCCGCTGCACTTCCCATGTAAGATTACAAATTTTCCGTATATTGTCCCCCCCTTGCCGCCCTACTATAAAACCCGTTTGGTCCGGGTGCACCAGAGCCGGCATCACCTCTTTCAATCTATTGGCCAGCACCTTTGCCAACAATTTTGCATCCACATTCAGTAGTGAGATGGGCCTATACGACCCACACACCATCGGGTCCTTTCCCGGCTTGGGGATAAGAGTTATCCCTGCTTCTCCCATCGAACCTGGAATCCCCCCCCCCTGTCAATACCCTATTAAACACTTCAACCATCAAAGGTCTAAGAATAGGCTGGAACACTTGATAAAATCTCCCCGTCAACCCATCCAAACCAGGAGCCTTTCCCTGCTTCAGTGTGCCAATCGCCATTTCCACCTCCCCCTCCGTTATGGGTCTATCCAACCACTCCACCTCCTCTTTCGACAAAGATGGCAGTGCGCACTCTTGCAAGTACTCCTCACACTGCACTTTCCCCCCTACTACCTCACTGCTGTACAGCTTTTTGTAATACTCCTCAAAAGTCGCCCTAATTTCGTTGTTACCATGCACCAACTTCCCCCCTGGCCCCTGAACACTCACTATATTCTTTTGCACCACCTTGCTTCGTAATCTTTGCGCCAGCCGACGCCCCACCTTATTTACCTCCTCAAACATTCCTTGCTTCAATACCCTCAACTCGTGTGCTATTTCACTCGCCTGCAACTGCTCCAGCTGTCCCCTCAACTCCTTCAATTGCCCTTGTACCTCCCTCCTCCGCCCCCCCGAGAGACCTTCTCCAATCTACTGATATTTGCAACAACTGCTGCTCCTTTGCTCCCTTCCGCCGACGCTCCCGGGCCGCTTCCTGCACTAGATGCCCCCTCACCACAGCCTTCAGCCCATCCCACACCATCCCTAACACCACCTCCCCAGTCAAATTAAATTCCTGATAGTCCTTCACCACCTTCCCCAAGCGCTCAATTACCTCCGACTCCTCTAACAGGGTCTCATTAATCCTCCAAAATTTAACCCCCTCATCTACACATCCCAAACTAAACTTAACCCACACAGGTGCATGGTCCGTCCATGTTATGGATCCATGTTCCGCCTCTACCACCCTATTCACCCACCCCCCACCCGCCCACACCATATCTATTCGGCTGTATGTTCCATGTGGTGCCGAGTAAAAGGTATACTGTTTGCACCATGGATTCTTACTCCGCCAAACATCGACTACCCCAACCTCTCCCTCATTTGCGCCAACTTTACCCGGTCCGCCCGCTTGCCCTCTCCACTCCCCCCCCCCCCATTATCCAATCTCAGATTCATGGTCATATTAAAATCCCCACCAATGATTATAGGTGCACCACTCAGACCCCCCAATTCTTTCTGCATCCTTTCAAAGAACTCCCCCTGCTTCTCATTAGGACCATATAAGCTCACTATCCACACTTGTTCCCTCCCCAGCTGTACCTTAACTCCCACAGCTCTACCCTTTTTATCCCTATATTCCCCCACCACCCGATCAACCCAGTCCGCCCCCACCATAATACCTACCCCCCCTTCCGAACCTCCGCCCTCTGCCCCGCCAACATCACCCTGGGATATCTTTTCGTTTGCAGCATCCGTTCCTGCCCCACCTTCAAATGTGTCTCCTGGAGGCACAGAAAGTCCGCTCTCAATCTACCTCCTTCCCGCTCCACCATTCTTCGCTTCTTCCAGGTCCCCAACCCTCTCACATTCACAGTAGCTACTACCATATTTTGTTGTCCCACCCTTCTCCCTCCCTCCCCCCTCCCCTTCCCCCCTGCCCCTCCACCCCCCTGCTCCCCTCCCCAACCTCCCCCCCTTCCCCCCTCCCCGGTCCGCTCCCCCGCCCTCCCTCCCCCTCCCCCCCTGTATCCCCCCTCCTACCCCTGGAGGTCTCCTCTAGAGTAGTGCCCATCAGCCAGAGACAACTCCCTACCCCAGCCCCCCTCCCTATATACCACCTCTTCCCCCATCCGACCTTACTCCCCCCCCCTCCTCATTCCCCTCCCCACCACCGCCATCCCCCTCCAGCCCCCAGATCCTCCTCCTTACCCCTACCCACCTCCTCCATCCTCCCCCACAGCCACCCCCTTCAACCTCCCCACTCCCACACCCCCACCCCTCCCCCATACCATGCATACATATATCCCTGAACATCCAACATATTTCACAATGCAATGTCCTTCACATTATTTGTGCAGCAGCTACTATCTCCTGTCTCCTCAGGTTTCTGCACCACCGCGATTGCCGTTGGACTGCTCCTCCTCTATCACCTCCGGGCTCCAGCGACGCTTCTCTCCTCCCCTCTTAAACGCATACACCTCTCCTCCATAAGTGCCCTCCTTCGGGTCTCCTTGCAGGCCGCCCCCTAGCCCAGCCACTTTCAGCACCGCCATGGCCTCTACCGCTGTCTGGACCTTCCAATTCTTAAACCCAACAGTAAAGAAAAGTCCAAAAGGATACAGCCAACAATAGTGGACATTCTCCTTCTGC
Organism: Ichthyophis bannanicus; assembly: GCA_033557465.1. Lineage (NCBI taxonomy): Eukaryota > Metazoa > Chordata > Amphibia > Gymnophiona > Ichthyophiidae > Ichthyophis > Ichthyophis bannanicus. Next base: position 641,023,689 of record CM066035.1, read on the forward strand.
AGAATAGTTGTGACCGGCTGCATTTCTCTCCTCCATTGCAAAGTTCCCGCAGCCAAATCGGGATACAGCTTGTGATAAGGAAGCTTATCATAGTTCAGGAAGGAGTTATAATAGAGGTGAATTGGCTCTGAACAAGCAACCTGTCTTTGCTGGTAGAAATACTAAAACAGAATGTTTTCATAAAAGACTACCAGTCCCAGAATGCACCAGGTTTCAAACAGCCTCTAGAAGAGCTGAAGTGGGGAAACGTGTGTTCAATCAGGAGAGCTATGAGGTAATCCCCAATCACTCATCTCCAAGGGCAGGGCTTGATTCAGCACAGCTGAGCTGTGCTAGGGTGGAGTATCCCTCTAAACAAGTTAAAAGTAAAACATATTCTACACAGAATCAGATGGAGTTGAGGAACTCAGAGCTCAAGGACAGAGAGAGGAAGCAGCAGCATCAACGTGGAAGGAAGAGGAGGAAAACATCTTGGAGGTCTAAAGAAGGAGCCCATAGCAGTACATGTGTTGGGAGTCATTCCAGAGGCAAGCATACTCCATTGGACTGGAGGAAGCCAGAGGAGTGGGGTTACAGAGCCAGGAATTCCCGGACGGCACCTGTGAAGGAGACGGCTGCATTTGGAAGGGGCCCTAAGACCAGTGCAAGAAGGTATGTGAAGAGAGACCCAGTGTCCAGGGATCTTGATTGGAAGGCTGGACATAAAAGCTGGACTACTTATTGGCCAGGATATCTGGAGAGGAACCCTAACAGCAAAGGAAGCTCAGGTATGAACTCTGATCTATGCCCTAGCTCTTTACCTGGAAGACAGCAGGGAAACAAGTGTTATCCTGAGAGTGATCCATTAAGGAATTCCTCTGAGCCAGACCATGATATTGATTCTATGATATTTGAAGAAGAAGGAGATATTTTAAATGATCAGAATGAATACATGGATTGCTCTCTGAATAAGCTGCTGTGGTAAAATACTTTCACAAATACAACAACCATCAAAAGGAAATATAACTTGTTCTTTTATCTACCCAGAAAAGTTTACAAGAAAGCTTTAGGGTAGGATTTGAGCCACGTAGAGAAAGTGAACCAGCAAAGGGGTTTGCAGCTGGCTAATTATTGGTAATTAAGCCATGCACAGTTGCACGTGAGCTCTGAAAGGAAACTACTGTTTGTGTGTGAAAATACAAGAAAGTTATCCTTGAAAAACAGTTTTTGGTTACTTTTTGGGTTTTGTTTTTGCTTTTGGAGCACTGCTAAAAGGTATTAGCAGGAGCCCTCAGAAAGACCTTTCTGTTTCCCATCAAGGTCTTTATTGTTTGATTGATTGCTTAAGAAGCTCAGTTGCTTATATCATGATTTGTTTTTCCTAAGTACAATACTGAAAGCAAGTGTCCTTTTTGTGTTACCAAGTAAATCTGTGTGGGAGAATTAACCCCAAGAATAAAATATATTTTTCTTTGCTTACACTCGAGCAACACAACTCATTATTTTGTGAACGGCTGATTCTGGTATGAATGGACTACATTCCCCACAATCCTTTGCAAGTCATAATAGTATTTTGCCTTTGCCAAGACTGTGGACATTCACGCCCAGCGCCCCCGTTTACAAGCTGTAGAGAGTAGCCCTGCCACACAAAGTCTCTCCGGGGTCGCATCAATGTCAAAATCCTCTCCTTAAGTTTATAATCCTCCATGCACAAGACAATATCCCTCGGTCTGTTTGGCCTGCTTGGGCCTAGCGCACGGTGTGCACGCACCAATTTCACCCCCACCAACTCAGTCTCGCTCCCCACCTCTTGTAAGATATTCTGGAGCACTGCTTGCGCTACTTTCTCACTGTCCATGAACTCCTTCTCCTCTGGTACTCCGCGGATTCTCAAATTATTCCTTCTTGACCGGTTTTCCAAGTCCTCCAGCTTCAACAGCACCTGCTCCTTCCAAACCTCCAGCTCCTTCACCGATCGCTCCACTCCGGTCTGCCTTACTTCCAGCCGCCCCATCTGCTGTTCCTGCTCCTCTGTTCTCCTCACCAACTCGCCCATCTCCTCTCTCAATTCACTGCACATGTCACCTACTTCTGTTTTTACCGCCATCAGTTCAGTTTTAAGCTCTCCAAACCAGCCACACAACTCTTCTCTGGTCACATTCTGAACCACCGTCTCCGCCATCTCTGGCACCACACTCCGTTGCCCCTTTCGCTCCTGTGCTTCTCCACTTCCCGCGCTTTGCCCCGCCATCTTCTTTTCTCCGCCCGCGGGCTTTGCGCTGCTATATGCGAACTCCTTCAAGTCCGCCGCCTTCTTTCTCGTCGCCATAGGTCCAGGTAGACTTTCCACTTCTACCTCCTGCGTACGCTCTCCTTTTCCACCGTCTCGGATAGGGGAAGAAACTCCAACTCTCAAGTTGTCCTCCGGAGCTCACCACCTAAGCTGCCATTCCAGCTGATGACGTCATTTCCTCCCCGATATGGAGGATTTTAACGCCACATACTGTCTGTCCGCACACCAAGACTCGAACACCCTCCATACACGAACATATGCCAACGACGTAGACCTCTTTCTGGCTTTCAACAGAGTAGATATAACCGTCGCCGAGTAACCTCTCGCTTTCAACCGTGCCCTTTCAAGAGCCAGGCCGTAAGCGAGAATCGATGCACGTGGGGCATGAAGAGGGGTCCCTGCGACAGAAGATCCGGACGAGTTGGGAGCCGCCATGGCTTTGCCACTAGTAGCCTTACTAGATCCCCGTACCAGGGTCTGCGAGGCCAGTCTGGTGCTATCAGAATTACTTGACCTCTGAATAACTCAATCCGTTGTAGTACTCTGCATATGAGGACCCACGGCGGAAACACATACAGGAGTTGTCCTAGTGGGCATTCCTGAATGAGAGCATCCAGGCCTTCCGACATCATTTCTCTTCGTCTGCTGAAAAACCGGGCGACCTTTGCCGAGGCGAACGTTGCCATGAGATCCATGACCGGTGTGCCCCATCTGCGGACGATCATCTGGAAGATCTTGGGATGGAGGACCCATTCCCCCGGATCCACTCGTACTCGACTGAGAAAATCTGCTTGTACATTGACATGTGCCGCTGACAGGTCCAGAAGATTCGACTCGGCCCAATCGCACAGGGCTGCGGCCTCGATTTCCAGCACCGTGCTGCTGGTCCCACCTTGCTTGTTGACATAAGATACCGCTGTGGCATTGTCGGAAAACACCCGAACCGCCGTACTCCTGATCAGCGGCCTGAACACCTGCAGCGCTAAAAATACTGCTCTTAGTTCCAGCCTGTTGATAGACCAAGCCTTCTCCTGGAGGGACCAGTGCCCTTGCGTGAGCATGCCTTGACAATGAGCGCCCCAGCCTGAAAGACTGGCGTCTGTCATCACCGAGATCCAGGCCGGAGCTTCCAAGGTCTTCCCCGCTTCTAAGGACACGGGACGCAACCACCATTGGAGGGACTGGCACGCCTCCTCCAGACAGGGTAATTTCCGAGATAACGGATCCTGTTGATGCGACCACCGGCGAAGCAATGCTCTTTGCAACGGTCTCATGTGAGCTCTTGCCCATGGAACTGTCTCTATGGACGCGGCCATCGTGTCTAGTAAATGGAGATAATGCCAGGCCGAGGGCGCCCTGTAGCGAAGGAAACGGGTCACCAAATGCCGGAGACCCTGCGTTCTTTTGTTTGTTAGAAACACCTTCCCTACCTTTGTGTCGAAGCGAGCTCCGAGATATTCAAGATTCTGAGAAGGAGTCAAATGACTTTTTGCCAAATTGACAATCCAACCGAGTTCTTCCAGAAAAGCCACTACTCGAGCCGTGGCCGACGCGCTGTCGGACCTTGACTTTGCTCAAATCAACCAGTCGTCGAGATACGGATGCACCAAGATGCCTTCCCTTCTCAGTGCCGCTGCTACCACCACCATGACCTTGGTGAAGGTTCATGGAGCCGTCGCTAAGCCGAATGGCAATGCGCGGAACTGAAAATGGCCGAACGGGACTGCGAATCTGAGAAACTTGTGATGTTCCGGCCATATGGGAATGTGGAGATACGCTTCCGACAAATCCAGGGAAGTAAGGAATTCTCCCTTTTGTACCGCCACTATGACCGAGCGTAGCGTCTCCATATGGAAATGCGACACGCGAAGGCACCGATTAACCCCTTTGAGGTCCAAGATCGGACGGACGCCCCCGCCCTTTTTTGGGACAATGAAATAAATGGAGTATTGACCGCCGCCGAGTTGGTCGGGTGGAACAGGTACTATTGCCTTGAGCTGTAACAGCCTTTGGACCGTCTCCCTCAAAGCCGCGCACTTGGTGGGCGACCTGCTGGGCGACTGTACAAAGGCGGGACGCACTGGCTTCAGCAACTCCAGCGCGTATCCCTCTCGAATAACTTCCAGTACCCACTGATCTGAGGTTACCCGGACAAAGGCAGGATAAAAGTCTTGCAACCGTCCCCCTACCGGAAGCAAGGGTGCCTGGGCCCCCCTTATCTCATTGTTGCTTTTTGGCCGGGAATGAAGAGGAAGAGGAAGGGCCAAACCCCCTTCCCACCCCTCGAAACCCCCGGAATCCGTGACTTCTGTTAGAGTAACGTCCTCTCTGACCTGAACTGAATCGCTGCGACCGAAACCGGCGAGAATCTCTCAACTGCCCTCTACCAGCCTGAAACTGGCGGGTCGGCTTAACCTTATCTTCTGGCAGCTTACCCCCTTTGGACTCACCTAAGTCCTTTACCAATTTCTCTAAATCCTCCCAGAACAAAAGCCGCCCTTTAAACGGGAGCTTGCTTAATCGAGCTTTGGAGGAACTATCTGCTGCCCAGTTGCGAAGCCACAAATACCGTCTTGCTGCTACTGCCGATGCCATGCTGTTAGCCAAGCTACGCATAAGATCATACTGAACATCAGCTAAGTAGGCCGCACCGGACTCCAACTTAGCCACCTCTCCAGGATCTTCACAGTCCTGGCTGACTTGCACTCGCTGCGACCAACGGAGACAGGCTCTAGCGACCCACGCTCCACACATGGCCGCCTGAAGCGATAAGGCATTTACATCAAAGACCTGTCTCAACAACACATCTAACTTCCTATCTTGAGGATCCTTTAGAGCTGCACTACCCTCAACCAGGATGGTAATTTTTTTTGGTCACAGCCGAAACGGCTGCATCCACCTTAGGTGACTTAAAAACCTCCTTATCCTGATCCAACAAAGGATAGAGGCGACCCATGACTCTGGACCCTTTCAGAGGAGCTTCCGGCACGTTCCACTCCTCCTGGATCATTTCCCGAAACACCCTGTGTACCGGGAACGCTCGTTGATTCTTCCTGAACACCTGTAACAAGAGATCTTCCAGGGCGTCCTCTTCGGCTGCTCCTGGAACCGGCATATTCAAAACCTTTAGGGATTCCACTATCAACGCTGGAAGCTCTTCTCTCCTGAAGACTCGTACCACTTTGGCTTGGTCCTCCCTTTCAGACAGCTCTCCTTCTTCCAGCTCTTCATCTCCGTCTAACTCGCGGGCTTCCTCATCTGACAGCGGACCCTCGGAGGCTAGAGAATAGTCCAGGGGTAACCCTTCCGTGCGCGGTGGTCTCTTGGCTGTGACGGACGGATCCTCGGCCTGGGTAGACATCGTGGCCCTCTTCATCTTGGCCGATGCCTCCTGCCTTTTCACCTGCTGCGAGTCAGAAAATAAAGTGTTTTGCAGCAGCGTAAGAAAATCTCTGGAAAAAATGGCTGTCAAGTCTTTGGGCAAAGGAGCCGGAGCTCGAAGAGTATCCAGAACTGAAGAAGGCCCCGCCACCGGCTCCCCCTGGGCTGCTTCAATTAATTGTGTAGTAGAGCCTTCAGACTCTGTCAGCTGGACCTCCCCTTTGTCTTCCCTGGAGAGGTCCATGTTAGATGAATCCCTCACGCAGGCCTTACAAACCCCTGAAGAAGAGCTTTTCCTTAAGCCACAAACCAAACAAAGTGGCTTAGAGGGCATTGCAACACTGATCACCAGTGAAACACGCTCTTTCCGTTTAAACTGTTTCACCCTCCCACAGGCCAGAAACAGCTTCTCTAGCACTGCAGACCTAAAACAGAATACACAAAGTTTCTTTTTTTTTTTTTTTTTACAACTAAACTAACCTAAGCTAGATATGCTGGCTGAGAACCCCCAAAAAAATTAACACACTGAAAACCGCAAGGGCAGAGAGCTGCCTGACTGAACAGAGCACCGGCGTTCTCACGTGGCAGCACCACGCGGCTAGGCCCGCCGAGTCAAGTCCAGTGCGCCAAAATTACTCCCCACCACAGGTGCTGCAAGAGCTGGCCATCTTACTGTTGCTGCGCCCGGAACAAGCAGACTGCTGAATTTTAAGACGACCCGCTTGCCACCGGTCCCGGAGAATGTCTGAGGCAGTTGGACGTCTGAGCAGCCTGTCTCCGTTAAATTTCTTGTGCGATCGCACAGAGCCTGCCAGCACGCTTACAGGCAATCTTCTGGGCGGCGCTGGCTAGGCTGTACTCTGTGTCTCTCTCACTTACAAGACATTTTAAAGCTCAGAGCGCCCATAAATAATTTAGGGCCTGCTGAGACTGCTTTCTGCGATATTGAAAAAATCAGAAAGCTCCGGAGAGAGAGGGGGGGGGGGGGGGGAAGGGAAAGGAAGGGAATGAGAGAGATGCCTGCAAACTAACAACTTAAAGGCACAGTCCTTTAAGGTAACTCCCCTTCCCTAACTAAACTAAATAATCCATCCAAACACTTAACCACCATATCACAATCAGTCTTAATTGTTTCTCCAGTGAGCCCGGCACTCCGGGCTCTTATCTATCCAGCTGCTTGGAGACTGAGGTAACTGATGGCAGGGGGCAGATCCCGAACAGATATACCGGTGACATCATAAAAAGGAGGAGTTTCTCAGTCTCTAAAGCTGCTGGATGAGATAGGGAACCCAGAGGTCTGGGACTAGACTGGATACACGAACAGGAATGTGAGTTGCATGCTAAAATCATACTGATAAGACAATGAGATATCCTTATGTAGACAGATAATTACTTCATAATTCTGAAATAATAGTAATGTAATAGACTGTTCTGAAAACCAATTGTTTTAAAGAGTTCAAATTGTTGCCTAATTCTACAGAAAACTGTAACTAAGTTCTGCTTCTTACAATAAGACAATAAACTAATAATATAACACTGAAGATTTACACGCAATCACAGATATCAAAGACTTTTGGAAAAAACCTCAAAACCTTTCTGTTCATTGAACATTACAGCCACATCACCTAATCCTACAGCTACTTTGGCCCCAACCAAAAACTCCTTGATACACCATGTGAACACGATACCCAATCAGCCCAACGGATTAATCCCATGTTGATATGTAAATATGTTTGAATTGTAAATCTGCTAAAAAGTTGGAAATAGTTCACCCCTATTAATATCACTAACCAATAATGTACCCCGGTTCATGTTCTAAGTTCAATGTCAACCGCTTTGATTTCAGGATAAGGCGGTATAGAAAACAGGTTAAATAAATAAATAAATAAATAAATAAATAAATAAATAAACATCACATTTTATTCATGTTTGAAAAATTAAACTTACCTAATAAACATATTAAATTACAGAGGGCAAAGAATTACGAACATTTTAAGCGAAACTCTCAGTTACTGGTTTTGTTAATAGTCTGCAAACAGTACAGGTGACTGAAGTGAACCATGTTTTTACAATCAGCTTTTTATATTAAATACATAGCTGCAGATCAATTTATAAGCTACAAAACAGATGGCTTTGCAAATCACACTCGTTTGCTCTCAAAACAACATGGGGCAGACTTTCAAAGAAAGATATTCTAAAGGTGATATTTTAAACTAATTGTAAAATGTAATACAAATTAAGACTGCACATTAGGAAAAAATGTCATCTCTGCATTTTGGTTTAAGGATATATTTTGACAGCAAGTCCGCATTCTCTTGGAGTGGACAAGCTGTAAACATTTACCTCCAACAATGCACACTGAATTAAAATACATGCTTACATATGAGGGCCACAATGTACTAAAGTGCAGTAAGGTTTTGCACTTACTGCACATTAGCTGCCAAAATTAACTGTTTGGGGTATTTCCAGCGGTTTCCAATACAATTAATGCAGAGGAACATTTGTGAATGCGTGTTAACTGCATTGCAGATAACAGAATGCAGTTACCTACATCTAATTCAGGTGATGCTAACTAATCATGTTATCTTCCATGTTAAACGTTAACACACTGTGGACTTCCGTGACATCACGGAGCGAATGGCGGTGGAGTAGCCGAGCTCTGTCCGAATCCTGCAGAACTGCTTGAAAACTAGCGAGCTCCCGTGAGGCATGGTGGAAGGGAGACAGACACTTGAATACGCATGCCATGTCGGCCTGAAAGAAACTGGCGGGGTTTCAGTCTGCGTACGCAAAGAACGAGGTGGCAGCGGTGCTGAATCCGGGAGGCTTAGAGGAGGAAGAAGAAGGTCTGAGCACGCGGCAAAGAGAGGGAGAGAACATTAAAACCTGGCTGCAAGTGTTTAAAAGAGAAATGCACGAGGAATTAAAGAAGATGCAAAAGGATTTAAAGGAGACATTAATAAACATACAAAAAGATCTGGGTACACTCGGACAGCGCGTGGAGGACCTAGAGGAGCACGTGGAGACTCAGGAAGGAGATTCAAGAGTTCGCAGGGGAGCAACGCAAACTAGAGGCCCAGCAGGAAGGGATGAGGGAGAAACTGGAAGAGATTGAAGACAGAGCACGGCGGAGTAATCTTCGCATCAGAGGGATACCAGAGACAGAGATGTATAAAGATTGTGATCAAGTGGTACAGCGCTTATGTTTGCATATTTTGCGAATGGAGGAGGGGAGGAAGGTCGGCAGGGCTTGGTGGGGGTGGAGAGAGCTCATCGGAGTCTGGGCCCAAGGAGAGAGAAGCAGACGAGGGATATAATAATATGCATGAGCAACTTTCCAATAAAAGAAAAGATATTGAATGTAGCTAGGAAATATGGCCGGATTGCCTGGGAGGGCTGTGAAGTGGAAGTCTTTAATGATCTTTCGAGGGGCACGCTTGAAAGAAGGAGGAATTTAAAAGAAGTAACAGCATACCTGAGAGGAAAAGGACCGAGATACCTTTGGATGTTTCCGTTTGGATTGCTGGTGACTGTAAATGGGGTATACAGAAAGGTAAAGACAGCGGAAGAAGCTTGGACTGTGTTGCAGGAACTGGGATGTGAAAATATCCCAAAAGCAGTGGAGAAAGAAAGGTCAAGGCATGATACCGGTCCTGGCAGCAGGGGGCAAAATGTGTCACGATGGCAGAGAGTGGTGGAGAAAGGGAAGAGATTGAAGAGACTGTTGCAGGAAAGGAGAACAACGCAGGATGAGGAAGATACATGAGCAGAGGCAGACGGAGCTGGTGAGAAAGATTGAGGCCACATGGCAAAAGGCTGTAGAGCTTAATGGACACTGGACTTTTAGGGCATTGCGGGGGAAATTTGAATTTTGGGGTAGGGGTATGCATATATGTATGGGGTAAGATGGGGATGCAAAGGGGGTGAGGGGAGGAGGGTCTGGTCTCCATGTGGATGGGATAAAGGTACGGGAATGGTAATGGGATAGGACATGACACACACGGAAGATAGATGGGGAGGGCAGGAGGGAGAGGGGGATGGGGAGGGGGCAGTATTTTAGAGGGGGGGAGAGGGAGGAGTGGGGGGAGATGGGGGAAGGGATAGAAGGGGAGGGGGAGACACGTCATAGTTGGAGGAATAAGGGGGCGGAAAGGGGAGAGGAGAAAAGGGGGATGTTGCGGATAGGCTCGATTAATGTTAAGGGGCTGAACTCACCCACTAAGTGCAAATTGCTGTACAGGGAGGCATGGAAGAATCAGTGGGATGTGGTGTTCATGCAAGAAACGCATCTGAGAAGAACAGATGTGGGGAGGATGAAGAATGGGAGGTTCCCAGATCAATTTTATTCATTTAATAAGGATGGGGTAAAGAAGGGTGGGGTAGCCATATTGGTAAGGGAGGGAAGTGGAATTCAGGTGCAAGATTGCTTTAGGGACTCAGAAGGAAGGATGGTAGGGATAAAGGGGATAAAGGGGAAACAGAAATTTACTATGATATTGGTTTATGGACCGAATGGAAACCAGGTAGCCTTCTGGAAGGGAATACGAAAGGTGGTGGATAGGGAAGTGCAAGGGAAGCTTATCATAGGGGGGGACTTTAATGTGGTGTTACAGCCAGGGATCGATAGGGACCTGGGAGGGCAGGATGGAGGGGGACGGAATAGAAGGGGGTTACAGCAACTGATGAAACAGTACAATTTGATAGATGTCTGGAGAGAATTGTTCCCCAGGAGGAGGGAGTACACGTTTTTCTCTAATCCCCATAAAAGTTGGAGTAGGATTGATATGATATTAATTGACAAGGAGTGGCTGTTAGAGGTTCAGGATGGAAGTATAGCACCGATAGTGTGGTCTGATCATGGAGCAGTAGAGGTCATAATTGGAAGGAGGAGACAGGAAGGGACGAAATTTTGGAGATTAAATGAGAGCTTGCTTAAACACAAAGAGGTGATGGCGGATATAAGAGCTGCAATAAAGGAATATTTAGAGTTTAATGATAATGGGGAAGTGAGAGATGTCACCCTTTGGGAAGGGTTGAAAGCTTTTATTCGGGGGAGGTTTATCATGTGGGGAGCAAAGCTGAAAAAGGCTAAGTACCAGAAGGAGGAGGAGTTGGGCAGGATACTTAAGGAGGCAGAGGTAAGGTGCAGAAAGATAGGAGGGAAGTGGAGAAGGTGTGGGGGGAACTACAAGCGGTACAGGTGGACCAAGTAGCTTTTGAAATGAATCAAGTAAAGCAGATATATTACGAATTTGGTAATAAATCAGGTAGATTGTTGGCCCAAAGGCTGAAAGAGAAGAAAGTGAGATTGCTGATATCCCACATAAAGGGTAATAGGGGGGAGGCGTGTAGGGGGGAAAAGGATATTCAAGAGAGATTTTTGGAGCATTACCAAGATTTGTATAAGAAGGAGGAAGGAATTAAGGAAGAAAATATCCAACAGTATTTAGAAGACATACAATTGGTAGGTATCCCAGTGGAGGCTCAAGGGGGTATGGAGGCTAGAATATTGCGAGAGCAGGTGGGTCAAGTGATAAAAGGTCTGGTGGGGGAGGAAGCGACAGGCTTAGATGGATTGACAGGAAACTTTTATAAGAGCTTTGTAGCAGAGATTGGGGATTTACTGGGTAGGGTATTTAATGGGATATTAGAGGAAGGGGGAGAGCTAACACCTGAAATGTTGATGGCGGGGATCACTATAATACCGAAACCGGGGAAAGACCCTCTTTGCTGCAGCTCTTATAGGCCCATTTCACTACTTAATGTAGATGTTAAGATACTAGCAAAGATACTAGCGGGGCGTTTAGCGCCGTGGTTACCAGGAGTAATAAAGGAGGACCAAGCAGGGTTTATTATGGGAAGGCAGGCAGCGGATAATATTCAACGAGCAGTAGGGGTGGTCTGGGAAGTAGGGCAGGGAAATGAGGAATTGATATTAATGTCGATTGATGCCGAAAAGGCTTTTGATAGAGTGCATTGGGAGTTTCTGCTAACGGTAATGGGGAAAATGGGGAGCAGGCCAAATTTTGAAAAATGGATAAGGGGTTTATATGCTGGGCCTAGGGCACGGGTCAAAGTTAATAGCAGTTACTCAAGGGATTTTGGGTTAGGGAGGGGGACCCGACAGGGGTGCCCGATGTCACCTTTATTATTTGCAATGGTAGTTGAACCATTGGTGGAGAGGATAAGGTCAAATGATAAGATAACTGGGATGGAAAGGGGTGGGGTAAGTCATAAAATCTCATTATATGCGGATAATATTATCTCCAGGAACAAGCAGGAATGTGGTCTTCACATATGGGTATGGTTGGTACCGACAGAGCCTGCGCGGGAACGCTCCCCAGCGTCCAATTAGAAAGCTTTTGGGAGCATCCCACAGCGCCTGCGTGCTGCCTTCCTGCCTTTCCCAACTGCCTCTCTCCAGTTCTTCATTTTCCGAGGAGCCAGCAGGTCGTTTTTCCTGTCAACGCAGAAATTATCCCATCTTTTTCATTCTTTTTTGTGGTAGCGTCTGCCTTCCTCGACGCTATACCAGTACCGCCGGTTCTTTCTTTTTTCAAAAAAAAATAAATTTGTAATCTTTTTTCTGGATTTTCCAATCTTCTTTCTGTCGGGTGCCACGCGCCATTTTTGGCACTAGGCCCAACTTTTCCTTCAGAATGGAAAAACCCGCCTTGGGTTTTAAGAAGTGTTCCAAGTGTGGCGGTACCATCTCCGTCACCAACACTCATGAGTGGTGCCTTAAATGTTTAGGTCCTGACCACTCCATCTCGGAGTGTGTTGCCTGTGGGATGATGTCGAAGAGGGGTCTGCAAAACCGAGCTGCTAAGCTTAGCACCCTATTTCCCTCCGATGCAGCATCCGTGGCATCGGCGTCTTCCAGGGCTTCGTCTTCCTCCCATGGATCTCAGGTAACCAAATATAAATCTGGCCGGTCCTCAAAGGGAAGATCTACTTCCAAGCATCGAGATGCTTCTAGCGTTGCCCTTGAGGGACTTGTACCGGCAAAATTGTCCCGGCGGGAGGCTTCGGCTTTCAAAGCACTATCGGGGCTCCAGGATGTTCTCGAGGCCTCAACCTTAGCAGAACTACTGGTGCCATGCTCTGGGGTACCGGCCGCTTCGTCCGGTACCGATACCCAGGCATCGGCAGCATCAATAGACCAGAGGTTCTTGGCTATTGAACGCAGTCTGGAGGCTCTCCTTGCGGCTTCGGTGCCTTCGGGACCGTTTCAGACGGTTCAACCGGTATCGACACCGGTTCTGGCACCGATATCGGTACCGGTACCGACAGCATCGACATTGGCGATTGTGTTACCGACACCGAGTCATGCTGTTTCCTCCGGTATCGACAGGCTGGTACCGGACCCCTCTGGTACCGACTTCGATCGGTACCGGTATCGTGCTTTGCAAGAGCACCCGGACAGGAGATACTTTGAATCCTCCGAGGAGTCTGACAGCTCTGTCGGTACCGGAGTACTTCTCTCTGAGGAGCCTTCCTCTCCTAAACGTACGATGAATCCTCCAGAGGATATATCCTTTCAGGATTTCATCCGGGAGGTGGCTAGAGGTCTTTCCATCACAGTAGCTCCTGAATCAGAGCCCAGAGCAAAGGAATTGGAGATTTTACAATATCCTAAAGCTCCCAAGGAGGCGGCTACTTTGCCTAGTCATGAGATCTTGCATGATCTCATGCTAAGAATGTGGGAAACACCTCTTACCACCTCTCCTCATTCTCGTAGGCTTGATACCATGTATCGAGTACTTCCTTGTCCTGGATTTCAAAAAACCCAGTTACCACACCACTCCATGGTAGTGGAATCAGCTATGAGAAGGATCAAGAGTGCAAAAAGACATGCATCTAATCCACCAGGTTGTGAATGTAGGACTCTTGATGCCTTTGGGCGTCGAACCTTCCAGGCCTCTATGCTTTCTGCCAGGATTAGTTCCTACATTTTATATATGTGAATGTTCCTTAAGGAGGTTACAGGAGATCTAGAGCTTATGAGCCCTCTCCTTCCTTATGATAAGAGGCAAGATTATCTTACACTTGTCAAACATGCCCAAGATGTTTCCAAGTTTGTTAATCGTGCAGCTTTTGACTGCTTTGAGTGCATAAGCAGAACCTCTGCTATTGCCATAGGTGCTCGTAGGATTGCCTGGCTCCAGGCATCTCACTTAGAACTCTGGGTACAGGACAAACTGGGGAATATCCCTTGCACAGGCAAAAATCTCTTTGGCAAAAATTGGCAAGAGAAAGCTAATGAGCTGGATGCTGATAACACCACTTTGGATAGACTATCCAAGGCTACAGCTGATCCTGCAAGGAGAAAATCCTACAAGAAACCATTCTTCTCTAAAAAGAAGAGGTTTTACCCCTCCTATACCCAGCAGGGGCATTCTGCAGGTCAGTCTGCCCAAAAGGGACAGCAGCCACCAAAACAAAGAAAAGCAAAGTCTGCTAAGCCTCAACCGGCCCAACAGACTCAGCCTCCACAGGGGCTTTGACTCCCATCTAGAGAACGTGGCCTTCCTGGCCCTCAACGGGCCAGAGCCCTCCACCATTCCAGGAAGGTTGTGTCATTTTGCCCCCAGATGGGAGCAGATAACAGCAGAAGAATGGACTCTCTCCATTGTAAAGGAGAGGTACAAGCTTCATTTCCTCAACATGCCCCCTCCTACCGTTGTAAGACGGTTCAATTCTCAGTTAGGTTAAGAGGTCAATTTACTTCTTCCCCACGGGGCAATAGAATACGTACCCATTTCCCAACAGGGTAAATGGTTTTACTCCCCCTATTTCCTTATTCCAAAGAAAACAGGGGGACGCAGACCCATTTTAGACCTCAGAGAATTGAACAAATTCCTGTTCAAGGAGAAGTTCAAGATGATTTCTCTAGAAACTCTTCTGCCATACCTTCAGAGTCAGGATTGGCTTTGTTCTCTAGATCTCAAGGATGCGTACACCCATGTTCTCATCCATCCAACTCACCGAAGATTCCTTCGGTTTCTATTTCAGGGGAAGCACTACCAGTACACCTGTGAGGCGTCTGTTGTTAGAGTGACCTGGGGTGGGGGCTGTTGGAAAGGGGACCCCACCAACAGGTTTTGGGTTGATTGCCACCATTGTAGGGACAAAATAAGGCGACTGGAGTTTGCTATTTTTTCTGATAGTCAACCTGATGCTTGAGTCCATTGAGTGGATAGAGTCCATTGGGCTGCTCTCATATGGAGGCGAGCATAGGGAACCACATGCACGGTAGATGCCATGTGGCCTAACAATTGTAACATTTCCCGAGCAGTGAGATGAGTTTTTAACACTGCTTGGGAAGCTAACTGCAGAATGCGAAGGCAGCGGGGCTGTGGAAGATAGGCCCTTGCTTTCCTGGTATCCAGCATAGCTCCTATAAACTCTAGAGACTGAGTGGGAGTTAGACTGGATTTTGGGATGTTTATGACCAGACCCAAATACTGAAGGATACGCATTGTGCAAGATAGGGAAGTCCTGGCCTCTGACTCTGATGGGGCTCCAATGAGCCAGTCGTCTAAGTAGGGGAAGACGAATATCCCTAGAGTGTGGAGAAATGCTGCTACCACAGCCATGTATTTCATGAACACTCTTGGTGCTGAGGCCAGGCCAAAAGGAAGCACCCTGTATTGGTAGTGCTTTCCTTGAAAAAAGGAACCAAAGGAACTTTCTGTGAGTTGGATGGATGAGAACATGAGTGTACGCATCCTTGAGATCTAGAGAACAAAGCCAATCCTGACTCTGAAGGTATGGCAGCAGGGTTCCTAGAGAAATCATCTTGAATTTCTCTTTGAACAGGAATTTGTTCAATTCTCTGAGGTCTAAAATAGGTCCGTGTCCCCCTGTTTTCTTTGGGATAAGGAAATAGGGGGAGTAAAACCCCGTACCCTGTTGATGAATGGGTACTTCTTCTATTGCCCCTTGGGCAAGAAGCATAGTGACCTCTTGATCTAACAGGGTGATGAGAGAGGTTTGAGAATTGAACTGTCTTACCATTGTGGGAGGGGGCATGCTCAAAAAATGAAGCTTGTACCCCTCTTTTATGATGGAGAGTGTCCAATGCTCTGCTGTTATCTGTCCCCATCTGGTGGCAAAATGGCACAACCTTCCTGGAATGGTGGAAGGCTCTGGTCCATTGAGAGCCAGAAAGGCTATGTTCTCTAGCTGAAAGTCAAAGGCCTTGTGGAGGCTGAGACGGTTGAGGCTTAGCAGTCTTTGCTTTCCTTTGTTTGGGTGGTTGCTGACCCTTCCAGACAGGTTGACCTGCAGAACGTCCCTGCTGAGAATAAGCAGGATAAAATCTTTTCTTTTTAGAAAAGAATGGTTTCTTGAAAGATTTCTTTCTTGCAGGATCAACTGTGGACTTGGATAATCTATCCAGTATCCAACTCATTGGCCTTTTCTTGCCAATCTTTACCAAAAAGGTTCTCACCAGTACAAGGAATATTTCCCAGTTTGTCTTGTACCCAGAGCTCCAAATCAGATGCCTGGAGCCAAGCAATTCTACGTGCACCTATGGCAATGGCAGAGGTTCTGCTTATGCACTCAAAACAGTCAAAAGCTGCACGGTTGACAAATTTAGAAACATCCTGGGCATGTTTGACCAATGTGAGAAAATCCTGCCTTCGATCCTCAGGAAGAAGAGGGCTCAAAGCCTCTAAATCTCCTGTGACTTCCTTCAGGAACATTCCCATATATAGACTATAGGAACTGATCCTGGCAGAAAGCATGGAAGCTTGGAAGACACAACGTCCAAAAGCATCCAAAGTTCTGCACTCACGTCCTGGAGGATTAGAGGCATGTCTCTTTGCACTCTTGATCCTTCTCATAGCTGATTCCACTACAATAGAGTGGTGAGGAAGCTGACTTTTCTGGAAAAGAGGACAAGGAGGGACTCAATACAGAGTATCCAGTCTACGAGAGTGAGGAGAGGTGGTAAGAGGTGTCTCCCACATTCTTAGCATGAGATCATGCAAGATCTCATGGATGGGCAAGGTAGCTGCCTCCTTAGGAGTTTTAGGATATTGTAAAATTTCCAACTCCTTTGCTCTGGGCTCTGTTTCAGGGGCCACAGTAATGGACAGACCCCGAGCCACCTCCCTGATGAAATCCTGAAAGGAAATGTCCTCTGGAGGAGACATCCTGCGTTTAGGGGAGGAAGGTTCCTCCGGGAGAAGTATTCCCGCATCGACAGAACTGTCAGAATCCTCAGATTCCACTGAGGACTCGAAGTACCTTCTGTCGGGATGCTCTTGAAGAGCCCAATACCCGTACCGACCGAAGTCGGTACTGAGGGGAATCGGTACCGTTGTAACGGTACCGGAAGGCATCGCATGACTGGGTGCCAGCAATGTGGATGCCGATGTCGATACCGATGCTTTCGGTACCGGTACCGATGCCGGAGTCAGTGCCAGTACCGGTTGAACTGTCTGACGCGGTTCCGAGGGTGTCGATGCCGCAAGGAGAGCCGCCAGACTGCGTTCAATAGCCAGGACCCTCTGGTCTATCGACGCTGCCGATGCCTGGATGTCGGTACCGGAGAAGATCGCCGGTACCCCAGAGCATGGCACCAGTAGTTCTACCGAGGTCGAGGCCTCGAGAACATCCTGGAGCCCCGATAATGCTTTGGAAGCTGAAGCCTCCTGCCGGGGCAATTTTGCTGGTGCAGAATCCTCAAGGGCAATGCCAGAGGCATCTCGATGCTTAGAGGGAGATCTACCCTTTGAGGACCGGCTAGACTTATGTTTAGTTCCCTGAGATCCACGGGAGGAAGACAAAGCCCTGGAAGACATCGATGCCACCGAAGCTGCATCAGAGGGAAACAGGGTACTGAGCTTGGCAGCTCGGTTCTGTCGACCTCTCTTGGACATCATGGCACAGGCCATACATTCCGAGATGGAATGGTCAGGACCTAAACATTTAAGACACCACTCATGGGTGTTGGTGACGGAGATGGTACCGCCACACTTGGTGCACTTTTTAAAACCCGAAGAGGGTTTTTCCATTGTGGAAAAATTTGGGCCTAAGGCCGAAAATGGCGCGTGCACCTGGAAATAATGGGAAAAAAGTACTAAGAATTTTTTTTTTTTAAAGAAAAGAAAGAAAGAAAAAAACCCCGGCGGTACCGGTAAAGCGTCGAGGAAGGCAGACGCGACCACAAAAAAGAAGGAAAATTTTCTGCGGTGACAGGAACACGACCTGCTGGCTCCGCAGAAAACGAAGAACTGGAGAGAGGCAGTTGGGAAAGGCGGGAAGGCAGCACGCAGGCACTGTGGGATGCTCCCAAAAGCTTTCTAATTGGACGCTGGGGAGCGTTCCCGCGCAGGCTCCGTCGGTACCGATGATACCCATATGTGATGACTACATTCCTGCTTGTTCCTGGAGATTCAAGGAAATGAAATTAACAGGTATGGAACATTTCTTCTTTCTTATCTTGCTAGACTAGTCCAGATGAGAGGGACATACCCAAGCATTCAGGACCCACGGCAGAAGGAAGATGATACCCCAGCCAGAACTGCTCTGCCAAACAAGCCATCCACACTGGCTCCCACCTGCAGCCTATAGTGCCTGATGATTGCATTAAGAGATGATCAGGTAGCTGCCTTACAGATGTTGTCCGAAGACACTAAGACCAATTTCACCCAAGAAGATGCATGTGCCACAGCAGAATGGACTTTGATGTCCTCCGGCACCTGCTTCCCCAACAAGATGTAGGCTGAAAGAATAATTTCATTAATTCAACAGGCAATGGAGGACTTGGCCACTGCCTGCCCTTTCCTTAGACCACTAGAGGATGAACAATAACCCAACCACTAGAATGAGTGGGTGATTTTCAAATATCTTATTTATTTATTTAGCATTTTTTATATACCGCATTTCCAAAATCAATATGGTTTACATGAAACAATTTGAATTTAAACTTATTACATGGAACATAGAGGATACCAGCTTCATGGTCAAATCCTTGAGAGTGGCTCTCCTCCCCCTGAAGGGGCTCAAACAGGATGGGCCTTGAGAGGTTTCAGAGAACCAGAGAAAGGCTCCACGATGGAAGAACCAGGTGTACGGGCAGATGAATGTGTTTCATGCCCTTGAGGAAACGAGACATATCAGGGTGCACCGCCAGAGACAACCCTTGAATCTTTCACCAGTAGGACAAAATGGCTGCCACCTGGACCTTAAGCAAGTTCTTGATCTAGTGCAGCTTGCAGGAAGGCCAAATTGGAAATTTTGTCCACTCTCTATGCCAGAGTCTGATTTGAGCACCACTACTTGAACAGATGCCACACTCTCACATAGGCTAACGATGTAGAGGTCCTCCGAGCCTTAAGGAGAATGTTCACAACCGTGCCACTAAATGGCCAGCCAGGCCATAAGCGAGAAAGGAGCAGGGTCCTCCGTGATCAGAGGACCTTGGTGGAAGAGACTCAGCTTCTGTTGTGGCAAGAGTGGAGGGTCCACCATAAGACTTAAGAGATCTGTGTACCATGGCCGATGGAACTAGACTGGAGCTACAAGGATGACCAATTCTAAGTAACACTGAATCTTGCAGATGACCTGACTCACTAATAGCCATGGAGGGAAAACATACAGAAGCCTCTTCAGGGGCCAAGCTTGAAGGTCAGCATCCAGGCCCATTGCTCTGGGATCCTTCCTGTGGTTGAAGAAGCTCTCCACCTTGACATTCATCTGAGATGCCATCAAATCGCAAACAGGAAAATCCCATCACCTAACAATGAGATTGAATGTGTGAGGACCTAACTCCCACTCCACGGGATTGAGGAGATTCCAACTTAGAAAGTCAGGCAGATCATCCGGGCTTCCATCCTGCTGAGTGACCAGCAGGACTCTTTGCTTGACTAAAGTCCCTTCACAAAGTGACCCTGATAGTGGGACCCCTTCCATTCTGGTAGGTCCAATGACATCCCATCTATCAGGGGGCGGGTTTGCAGCCAAAAAAGCTAACTCCTTCTTGACCATGCTTAGAAGAAGAAGATGCTATTCAAGCACTTAAGAGCACAGATCCCAGCATGGCAGGAGGTGTCAGAGAAAGCGTAGTTACTCACCTGTAGCAGGTGTTCTCCGGGAACAGCAAGAATCAGTCCTCACATATAGGTGACATCACCAATGGAGCCTGCATGGGAACGAACTCCAGCTTCTATAGGAAGATTTTGAGAGGTCCACCAAGCATGCATGCCTGTCTTCCTGCCCAAGAGAGCCATCTTACCTCAGAATGATGACATAGTTTAATCAAGCCAAAAAGTAACAACCCCACAGGGAGGAGGGAGGGTAGTGAGGACTGATTCCGTTTGTTCCCAGAGAACAACTTCTACAGGTGAGTAACTACGCTTTCTCCAGGACCAAACAGGAAGTCAGTCTTCACATATGGGACTCCACAGCAACAGGCTACTGAAAAAAACCTGTAAAAAGCCCAACGGGGCAACCAGAAAAATGAACCAAGAAAAACAGCATGAGAAATAGCTGAAAGGTTCTGACAGTCAATGTCCAACATGGACATCTATAGCAGGTCGACTCTAAGGTAGCCTGATGGATAGAAGGGCTGGTGGGAAGGAGTTGCTTTAATTCCCAAACAGGTACCGGAGTATGGCTTGGCTGAAGTTGCTGTCACATCGGGAATCTCCATCCAGACAGTAGTGGCCCATGAAGGTTTGGACCAAAGACCATGTAGCAGCCTTACAGATTTCCACCATGGAGACAGAGTGCAAATTTGCCACTGAAAGCCATAGCTCGGATGTTGTGAGCCGTGACATGGCAGGTCAAACTCAGACCAGCTTGGGCATAAGCGAAGGAGATGTAGTCCGCAACCCAAAGTGAAAGGGTGCATTTCGAGACCACCACACCCAGCCTATTAGGGTCAAAGGAGACAAAGAGATGTGAGGAACAGCAGTGGGCTTTCCTTCATTCGAGGTAGAATACCAGTACTCTCTTAGAGTCCAATGTATGTAGAGGCCTCAGCACTGTTGGTGTGAGGTCAGGGAAAAAAGGTCAGCAGTACCACTGACTGAATGAGATGAAAAGCGAAGACCACCTTTGGTAGAAACCTAGGGTGAGTATGGAGAACCACTCTATTCTGATGGAATCCTGTACAAGGCGGATGCACTGCAAGCACCTGTAACTCGCTGACTCTGCGTGTAGAGGTGACTGCCACCAGGAAAATGACTTACCAAATGAGAAACGTGAGTGAGCAGGAGCTGAGCGGCTCAAAGAGGGGAGAAAAAAGCTGCCCCAGTACCATGTTAAGGTCCTATGCCACCAGCGGTGACTTAAATGGGGGACACAAGAGCAAGAGGCCTCTCATGAAGCAGCCAATGAGAGGATGAGCGAAGATAGGCTTATCAGCCGAGCTGTGATGGTAGGCTGACATCGCACTCAGATGCACTCTGACCGAGTCTGATTTGAGACCAGAGTCGGAGAGGTGGAGAAGGTAAGTCAGCACTGCCTCACAGAGCAGGAAAAAGAGTCCAGTGCCTTGTTTTCACACCAGATTGAGAATCTGTGCCACTTGAAAAAGTAGCAGCATTGCGCAGAATCTCTGCGTGACACAAGGAGCACATTCTCCACTGCTGCCAGCAGATGGAGGTTTGCAAGAGCTACCTGCTCAGCATCTATGCCGTGAGAGCCAGGGATCGGACACTGGGGTGAAGAAGGGATCCACCGTCCTGAAAGACCAGATCTGGGGCACAGCCGAGCCAGAGAGACTGCCTCTGTGACAGCTGAAGCAAAAGAGGAAACCAGGGTTGTCTGAGCCAGTGTGGCGCTGAGGATCATGGTGTCTCAATTTGCTTGAAGCCTGAACAGGGTTTTAGCTACCAGAGGAATTGGTGGGTAGGCATACAGGAGGCCTTTACTCCAGTCCAGAAGAAAAGCATCGGAAACTATCCGAGTGCTGCACGGTACCCTGGAGCAAAACCACGGCAGATGAGCTTTGTGGGTAGTCGCAATGAGATCTATCGATGGTGTACCCCACATGCGGAAAATGTGGTTCAAAATCTGTTTGCTGAGGGTCCATTTGTGTGGTTTAAGGACTCTGCTGAGATGATCTGCCAGGACATTGAGTTCCCCAGGCAGATATACTGCTCTAAGAAGCATTCCATGTGAGATGGAAAACTTCCAGAGGCGGACTGTCTCCCAACAGAGGAGGGAGGAGCCCATGCCACTCTGCTTGTTGATACAGAACATGGCCACCTGATTGTCCATTTGGATGAGGACCATCTAGTTGGCCAACTGTTCCTGAAGTGCTCGGAGCGCATTGGCAATAGCTCGAAGCTCCAGGAAGTTAATCTGATAGAGGCTCTCCTGAGCCATCCAGAGCCCCTGTGTATAGAGGTTGCCCTCAACAGGTTTGAAGGCTGTAGCCACCAAGAGAGAGATTCCTTGAGTGGGGGAGTGACCACAACTTTGTCCTTGAGTCAGCCAGTGACCGGACGCCACTGTGTGCAGAGAGTCCACTGTGCCTGCCGCATGTGGAGCAGTGAGATGGGGCGTCGTGGACCGTGGAGGCCATGTGGCCGAGGAGGCACAGCATCTGAGGAAGACAATGTCATAATCAACCAGCTCCTCCCCCCAAACTTTACAGTACATACCAGCCACAGGCAAGATAAAAGAGGAGGCGGTGTCCTCATCCTCACCAGATCTGACCTCCAGTTCCAGACGATTCACTCCACCTGCACAAGCCATATGGAAACCATTACCATTTCCAACAGGCGCTGCTCAATCAGCTTGCTCTATAGAGCACCATCTACGTCACTGGATGAACTTGCCTCCATCATCGAGCTTGCCTCCAATACTCATAGCCCACACACCCCAACGTGGATCTTAGGTGACTTCAACCTACCAACATTACAGGATAATCAAGCAGCCTCTTTCCTAGAAGCCCTTGAGAACCTAGGCTTCAAGCAATTGGTGAAAGTCCCTACTCACACTAAAGGCAACACCCTTGATTTGGTATTCGCCCCACAATCATCTCTCAACCCACCCCTTGATCCCATTACATCCATCACCCCTGTTCCCTGGTCTGATCACAAATTGATCATCCTCCAAATTCCTTCAAATAAAACCCTTACCAAGAACACCAGCTCTCCAGCTAATACAGCAAGACCAACCACTAGATCTTTTAAGCCATTTAATAAAGAGCTCATCCTTGCTGAAACTCAACAGATCATCAATACCACTACCACGAACCTCGAGGACCTAATCTCTCACTGGAACAACAGTCTCAGTGCTATTGCTGTTCGTCCTCCATCAGAAAAGCAGTCAAGGAAAAGAGTGAATGCTCCTTGGTTCACAGCGGACCTTAGAGAATCTCTCATCCAGTTAAGAAAACTCGAAAAACGCTGGCGTCGCTCTCATGCTATTGTTGACCTGACAGCATTCAATAGCCACCTAGCTGCTCACCGCAAGACAATCTCCGAGTCAATGAAACGGTTCCACTCTGACACATTGTTGAGATCTCTTAATAAGCCACATGACCTCTTTGACCTCGTTAAGTCCCTATCTAAAGAACCATCCTCAGGGCCCCAAGTGGAGATACACCCTCAAGACTTTGCAACCCACTTACAATCCAAGATGCACCTTATCAACAAAACCACTACAACATTCACCACACCTGTGCAGGATGTCCCTGGAGCCCTTTCTGCATTCTCTATTCCCTCCAAGAAAGGAATTGAGGACACCATTACATCCCTCAACATCACTACATCCCAGTCCGATCCATGCCCTGCCTTCTGGATCAAGGAGCTCCGCAGTCACTTCAGCCCAGTAATTGCCAACATAATGAACCTCTCCTTTTCAACAGGTTCATTCCCTTCAGCCCTTAAGCATACTTCAATCAGACCCCTGTTGAAAAACTGCAAGCTCGACCCTCTAAAGGTAGAGTCCTATAGACCCATCTCTAGCATACCCCTACTTGCTAAGATTATTGAAAAAGAGGTCCAACGACAGTTACAGGACCACATTGACACCATTGCACCGCTAGACCCTTGCCAACATGGCTTCAGAGAATATCATGGAGTCGAAACTCTCCTCACCATTCTCTTCAGCAAGATAATCTCTGGCATTGATAACATCCGCCAAGGTTTTGTCCTCATCTTTCTGGACATCGCCGCGGCGTTCGATTCAGTGAATCACGAACTCCTTCTAGTGAGACTAATTGAGAAGGGCATCACTGGAACAGCGCTTAAATGGTGCAGGTCCTATCTATCCGAAAGATGGCAGCATGTCCGCTCAGGAGGCAAAACTTCAGAACCCTTCCACCTTGATCAGGGTGTTCCTCAAGGTTCCTCACTCTCTGCCCTTTTATTTAACATCTACATGCAACCAATCTGCGAGATCATACGGTCATTTAAGGTTGACTACATGCTCTATGCCGATGATGTCCTACTCTACACCCCCATCTCTACTGACCATTTGGACCTCTCCCCTATAATAAACTGTTTCAATGCAGTTTCTGACTGGCTTCTCTCGCAAAACCTCCGT
The DNA here is from genome assembly GCA_033557465.1 of Ichthyophis bannanicus. Classification (NCBI taxonomy): domain Eukaryota; kingdom Metazoa; phylum Chordata; class Amphibia; order Gymnophiona; family Ichthyophiidae; genus Ichthyophis; species Ichthyophis bannanicus. The sequence goes on from CM066035.1 coordinate 641,047,861, forward strand.
ATACAACATAAGAAAACGGAGGTCCTCTTTATCACGAGAAACCCCAACTTTAACCCACCACAATATCTCAAGACTAAGGAGGCTGAACTGCAATCCAAACCCTCAATACGCTACCTAGGAGTCATTCTGGATCAACGCCTAGATATGAAGTCCCACATAGGAAACACAGTCAGAACAGTATACTACAAGATCCGATCTTTGAGACACCTACGCTCCATGTTGGAACCAAAAGATTTCAGGACAGTATACCAGACACTGATCATACCTCACTTCGACTACGCTAATGTCATTCTTCAAGGTCTTCCTCAAACCACATTAAACCCGTTGCAGCTGGCGATGAATGCCGCAGCAAGGGTACTTCAGGGAGCCGCCAGGACTGACCATATTACTCCTCTGCTGATCCAATTACATTGGTTACCCATTCAGGCCAGAATTCTCTTCAAAACTCTACTTATCACATTCAAAGCTCTCAACAAGCTCACCGCTACATCCTTATCTGCCCTTATCCACACCACTACACCAAACAGAGCAAGAAGATCCTCGACCATCAACTCCCTAAAACTCCCAAAGGCCCTTACAAGCTGCTCTTCATCTACTGCCAACAGAGCCTTTATCCTTTGTGCCCCTAGGTGCTGGAATGCACTACCCCCTGGCATCCGGGCCACCAACGGCTTATCACAATTCAGGAAAGCCCTCAAATTCCACCTCTTCAATAAGTATCTTATAGAGCCATCAACACCCATTGACATCAGTGTTCCCACCTAGTTACCCAAGTCCACAATGTCATTGACATTGATGTCCATTGACATCACTGATCCCAACTAATTCCACGATGTCTCATTAACATGATTAGGCTGATTCTCTATAACGATTGACCCTGTTCCTAGTAACATGTATCTATTCAGTTTGATTACACCTGTAAATAGATTGTAGATAGTTTCCCTTGTTATCCAAGTTCCTTCCCTTGTTATCTGTAAACTCATGCAAGTTGACTGTACTGAGATTTTTGTTCTATGTGAACCGCGCTGATGCTGAATAGTGCGGTATATAAGAGAATATAAATAAATAAATAAATAAATCTGCCAAACTGTCGCAACCTGGGAGTCCTTAATATTGTGTGTTAGGGTGACTAAGCACCAGGCCCAATTCAATGGCAGGCTCAAGTTAGAGTAGTATTGAGGAGGGCACCAATGAACTCTAGTCACTGAGAAGGCTGCAAGTGAGACTGGGTAGTTGATTACAAAGCTCAGATGTTCCAGAATGTGAATGGTAAGTTTTGCAGAGCGCCAGACCTTGCCCGGTATCCCACCTCTTATCAGTCAGTCGTCCAGATAAGGGAAGACAAAGCCCCCTGGGTCTGGAGAAAGACGCTATGACTGCTAAACACTTCAAGAAGATCTTGGGGTGGAGGTTAGGCCGAAAAGCAGCATCCTATACTGATAGTGTGTTCTACTGAGTATGAAGCAGGGATACTGCCGATGAAGGGGGTGAGTGGGAATGTGAGTGTAGGCATCTTTGAGATCCAAGGAGCATAGCGACATTATGGTGAATAATTACTGAATCTCTGAACTAAATACCACCATTTTCACACTTGAATTTATTATTATTATTATTTTTATTTTATATTTATGCATTTATACATATAACACAAGCATACAATCACATACTTAGGAAATGAGGTAGAACTCAGAAAAATCATCAAACAGGAAACCTATAACAGCAATGAAATAAGCAATACCTCCTCTAGCCCACAACAAGGGGAGCTCAACAAGAAAAAAATAAAATAATGATACTTTCCAAGGAAAGGAGACAGAGCTAAACAGTCAGCTAAACTACTTATTACGGAGTTGAAGTATCCCCAAATCCCAACCTAGGAGTTTCCCTGGCATTCAAAAACAAAATTAATTGTGAGGGAAAAAAGAATATATATGAAACTTCTTGCAGCCTCACAAGGCACTTGCAGGAATATTTTAGAAAAAATAACCCACCCAGCTGCAGAACTCGAGGACACAGCAGCAAAAATACCTTCCTGTGTCGTTGAGTCTCCTTAGCTAAGTCTGGAAATATCTGGGCCAAGCAGCCCTTGAAGCGAAAAGTTTTCTTTTTAAAGAATAAATTTATCAACCTTCAATTGGCCAATCTACTATCAAGCTCTTCTGTCCGAGCCTTCAATTAATTAGTGTCTTTCATCAAGGCTTCAGAAAAGTTCTCTAATCGATCACTTCACTGAGAAAGTTCTTCCACATTTGCCTTTAAAGTATCAGTCACTTCCTTGGCCTTAACACATAAATCCTCATTATGCTGTACCTTTAATTGCATTGTCTGGATTTGTTGGGTAATGGTTTCCTCTAAAGATTTAATCACAGTCCAAATGACCTCGAATGTAAACTGCTCAGGTCCTTGCAGTATCCCTCTAAACAACCTCTGTAGCCGCTGATGGTTCAGGCTTTATGGGAGGGCACAAAATGGCCACTCCTGCTGCCGCCAACACCTGTCCACTCCAAGGCTCTGCGCCGCTCAGAAGACCTGGGGGGATTCCACCAACTCCCACTTCTCGCCTGGGTTGTGCCCCCAGCCGAAGACCTGGAGCTCCAAACGCAGGAGGCCCTGGACCTTTCTGGCGACCTGGAAGCACACCTGCACACACCTGCTTGGAGGGTCTCTGCAAATCAGAAAGTGTGAGAGCTTCTCCTGAAACTACTCCACACTACTCAGTTCTGGCCGCTTCACAGCCAAGCTACCGCTCCTGTCGAAGCCAACTGCTGTTCTCAACGCTGCACAAAAGCATCCATTCGACCAAGTCCAGAGGTAATTGATGAGGGGGACAACTGGGCAGCCTGGGGCAACCTACCCTGCTTAACCTTCCTCTTCTTGCCCATTAGGAAAGAGCATCAGAACACGAACCACCGCTGACCGCCATCTTAGTTGAGCTTCCTTACAAAAGCCTTTAACCAAATTTATTCTTTTAAAAAGTAAAAAAAACAAAACAAAACATTGAAGGTAGGGCGACAACATTCCCAGGGAGACCATCTTGAACTTTTCGCTCACTAGGAACAAGATGAGGTTCCGAAGATCCAGTATGGGCCCGAATCCGCTGGTTTTCTTGGGAACCAGAAAGTAATGGGAGTAGAACCCTCTTTTCGTCTGAGACTGGGAAATCAGTTTGATGGAGGAGCTCCCAATGTTGAGGGTTGAGTGAGTACTCCCCCAGAAAGAATAGGGAAGAAAGTTGATCGAAATGCAAAACGTACCCGGTCCTGGACAATCTTGAGGACCTAGGAGTCAGTAGTTATTATTGGCCACCTGTGGGCAAAGTGGATCAATCTTCCTCCCACCTGCGGTGGAACCATGCCCAGTGTGGGAAGCAGAGCCATGCTCCTGAGGAAGGAGTCAAAAGCCACCCCCAGGTTGAAGTTGTGGTTCTGGCTGGAGCTTTGGAGGTTTTGGCAGTTTTTTAGGATAGAAGGTTTCTTCCTGGAAGACTTGTGCCTGGAAGGATGCAAAGTTTACTTGGAGAGCCTGTTCATAGTTAGCTGCTCCTTCTCCAGCTCTCCATGGGCTTGCCAAAGAGATTCTCGCCCCACGAGGGAACACCCATAAGGATTGTGAAAAATTACAAGAGGACCTTGATAAATTGGAAGACTGGGCATCCAAATGGCAGATTAAATTAAATGTGGACAAGTGCAAAGTTATGCACTTAGGAAAGAACAATCCAAACTATGGTTACACAATGCAAGGTCCCACATTAGGAACCCAGGAAAAACATTTAAGCGTCATCGTGGATAACATGTTAAACCCCTCTACTCAGTATGCAGCGGCAGCCAAGAAGCAAATTGCATGCTAAGTATCATAAGGAAAGGAATGGAGAATAAAACAAAGGATATTATAATGCCTCTGTATCGTTCCATGCTGCGACCGCACCTTGAATAATGTGTGCAATTCTAGTCGCCGTATCTTAAAAAGGATAAAGTGTTAGAAAAGCTACAGAGAAGAGCCACCAAAATGGTAAAGGGGATGAAGAGAGGCTAAAAAGGTTAGGGCTTTTGAACCTGGAAAAGAGACAGCTGAGGGGAGGTATGATAGAGGTCTATAAATTAATGAATGGAGTGGAACGGGTAAACACAGATCGATTGCTTATGCCATCAAAATATAGAAAGACTAGGGGACATGCAATGAAGCTACAGGGTAACCTATTTAAGACTAATAAGGGAAAATACAAGCATTGTGGAACCTGTGTCTTTTAGGGAAACTGCTAGGTACTTGTGACCTAGATTGGCCACTATTGGAAACAGGATTCTGGGCTTGATGGACCTTGGTCTGACCCAGTATGACATACCTTATGTTTGTATGTTCATCTGCTTGCTTGTGCTGCACCCACTGTTTCAAATCAGATGACTGCATCCAAGCCAGACAGTGGGCTCCGATGCCCACAGCAGTCACCCAGGCCAACGATTCAAACCCATCATAGGCCACCTTGGTCATATATTTAGAACATTCCTTAGCATGGGAGACAAGACCACAGAATTGCTCGAGCTGGTCTCCCCAAAGTGTGGAAGAGAACTCAGCCAGACCCCCTCAAGATCTCTAAGATACATGTCCATATAGAGCTTATAGGCCTGGATGCGGGCCACCAGTATTGAAACTTGATAATACTTTCTCCCGAAGCTATCCAGGGTTCAAGCGCCTCGGCCTGGAGGCACCAAGGAGCGAGTCTTCGAGCTCTTGATCCTAAGAACATAAGATATGCCATACTGGGTCAGACCGAGGTCCATCAAGCCCAGTATCCTGTTTCCAACAGTGGCCAATCTAGGTCATACGTACCTAGCAGTATCCCCAAGACACAGGTTACACAATGCTTGTACTGGGTCAAGCATTGATTATCCTGGGTCCCTTTTTAATAATGGTTTATGGACCTTTCCTCCAGGAACTTGTCCAAACCTTTTTTAAACCCAGCTACACTAACAGCTCTTACTACAACCTCCGGTAACAAATTCCAGAGTTTGATTACACGTTGAGTGAAAAAATATTTTCTCTTATTTGTCTTAAATAGTTTACCCTGTAGCTTCATTACATGTCCCCTACTCTTTCTATATTCTGATAGCGTAAACAATCGATCTACGTTTACCTGTTCCACTCCATTCATTAATTTATAGACCTCTATCATATCTCCCCTCAGCCGTCTCTTTTCCAGGTTGAAGAGCCCTAACCTTTGTAGCCTCTCTTCATAGGAGTAGCCTTCCATCCCCTTTACCATTTTGGTGGTTCTTCTCTGTACTTTTTCTAATAACGCTATATCCTTTTTAAGATACGGCGACCAGAATTGCACACAATATTCAAGGTGCGGTCGTACCATGGAACGATACAGAGGCATTATAATATCCTTTGTTTTGTTCTCCATTCCTTTCCTTATGATACCTAGCATTCTATTTGCTTTCTTGGCCACCGTTGCACACTGGGCGGAGGGTTTTAACATGTTATCCACGATGACTCCTAAATCTTTTTCCTGGGTGGTGGTTCCCAATGTGGAACCTTGCATCGTGTAACCATAGTGTGGGTAATTCTTTCATAGGTGCATAACTTTGCACTTGTCCACATTAAATTTCATCTGCCATTTGGATGCCCAGTCTTTCAATTTATCCAGATTCTCCTGCAGTTTTCCACAGTCCTCTTGAGTCTTAACAACTTTATACAGTTTTGTATCGTCTGCAAATTTGATAACCTCACTAGTTATTCCCTTTTCTAGGTCATTTATGAATATGTCAAAAAGTAGCGGACCCAGTACAGATCCCTGGGGTACTCCACTATTCACTTTTTTCCATTGGGAATATTGGCCATTTAGCCCTACCCTCTGTTTTCTATCTTTTAACCAGTTCCCGATCCACAATCCCATGACTTTTTAGTTTTGCCAAAAGTCTCTGATGAGGGACCTTGTCAAAGGCTTTCTGGAAGTCCAGATACACTATATCAACCGACTCACCTTTGTCTACCTGTTTATTCACACCTTCAAAAAAACATATCAGATTAGTAAGACAAGATCTTCCTTGTCTAAAGCCATGTTGGCTGTCTCCCATTAGGCCATGACTATCTACATGCTCTGTAATTTTGTTCTTTATGATGGTTTCTACCATTTCCCCCGGTACTGACATCAGGCTCACCGGTCTGTAATTTCCCGGGTCACCCCTGGAACCCTTTTTAAAAATTGGCGTTACACTGGCGACCCTCCAATCTTCAGGTATTACACATGATTTTAATGAAAATTCACAGATTACCAATAGCAGGTCTGCAATCTCATATTTCAGTTCTTTCAACACTCTTGGATGTATATCATCCGGTCCAGGTGATTTGCTACTATTCAGTTTATCAAATAGTTGTAATACATCTTCACGGTGTAGTGATATTTCTCTCAATTCCTCTGCAGTATCACCTTTAAATACCACTTCAGTCTTGGGTAACATCCCTACATCTTCCTCAGTAAAGACCGAAGCAAAGAATTCATTCAGTCTCTCCGCTATAGCCTTGTCTCCTCTTACTGCCCCTTTTACCCCCCTATCATCTAACGGTCCAATTGACTCTCTCACAGGCCTTTTGCTATGAATGTACTTGAAAAAGTCTTTATTTCGTGTTTTTGCTTCCGTAGCAAGTTCCTTCTCAAATTCTCACTTTGCCTGCCTTATCAATGCTTTGCATTTAACTTGCCAGTGCTTGTGCTGTTTCCAGTTTTCGTTGTTTGGCTCTTTTTTCCATTTCCTGAAAGATGCTTTTTTGGCAGCAACTGCCTCTCTGACCTCACCTTTAAACCATGCTGGCAGTTTTTTGGACTTTCTTCCACTTTTCTTAATGCATGGAATACAGATGGTCTGGGCTTCGAGGATAGTATTTTTAAATAACACCCAAGCTTGCTGTAAGTCTTTAACCTTTTTAACCGCTCCTTTTAGTTTTTTCTTAACTATGTTCCTCATTTTATCATAGTCTCCCTTTCGAAAGTTAAAAGGTAGTACTGTGGATTTCTTTACTATCTCTCCTCCAGTAATTAAATCAAACACGATCATGCTATGATCACTATTTCCAAGTGGTCCCAACACCCTTATTTCTTGCACCAGATCTGGTGTTCCACTAAGGACTAGGTCCAGTATGGCTTCCCCTCTGGTCAGTTCATGAACCAGCTGCTCCAAGAAGCAGTCATTTATTTCATCTAGAAACTTTATCTCCCTAGCATGTCCTGCCGTGACACTGACCCAGTCGATACCGGGGTAATTGAAATCACCCATTATTACTACTCTGCTGTGACCTTTGTTAGCTTCCTTGATTTCTTTGAGCATTTCATCATCCATTTGTTCATTCTGGCCAGGCGGTCGATAGTACACCCCCACTGCCATCACCTTCCCCTTCATACATGGAATTTCAATCCATAGAGATTCTACAGCAAATTTTGTTTCCTGCGCATGGCTGACTCCAAAACCATTGAGTTGTGCGTGAGCTGCGTTTTTCAAAGCAGAAAAGCAATCGCTTTAGGACTGCGTGCACGCGCACCATGATGGCCTCCTTGGAAGAAGGATATTGGAGGATCTCCAGCTTCTTAGCCTCAGTGTTAAAGGGCAGGGCTTTGCCCATGTCCTGCATGAAATCGTGGAAAGAAATGTCCTTTGGAGGGAACTTCCATAGTTTGTATGGGGGCAAAGGATCTGAGGGTATTTCCCTGTGGCACTTGGTCACCTGCGACTACTCCTTGGTCTCCCAGCCATCAGAATCGGAGTCCATTAGAAAGTCGAAGTATCGACGCAACTCCTCACAGCACTGTTGGCACTTGGGAGAGGGTCCATGGCCCCCAATGATCTGACCCCGAGGTGCTCGGGGGGAAACACTGGGCATTGAGAGGGACCTTGAATGCCCAGATGCACAGTTTTCCCCATTAGGGAGAGTGGGGGCCTTGAGGATGGGCTGCACCTCTGATGGTGAGGCCACCGCTCGTGACAAAGCCATTACTGGCACCAAGGTAATCGGGTCTCGGGCAGTTTGCTGGGTGAGGAATGCAGCCAGGCTGCGCTCGAGGGCTTGCATACGCTCTGCCAGGAGCATGGTGTCTGAGGTGGTAGGAGCTGATGCAGCAACCACAGTCACCAGTGCTGGTTACTTCAGCGAGGACTTCACGATGGTCACAGCATCAGAAGTCACCCAGTGGATCTCCTGGGCCTGGGAAGGCAACTCCTACTGCCCCTCGCCCTCAAAGTCTCGTTGAGGGCTTTGATGCCAGTGCCGTGGGTTTTCACCTGGCCCTCGGCATCACCATTTGGTGTCGACGGGGCTGTAGTCCGGTCCTTCTGAGAGTGACCTTCCTCAAAGGACAGCCTCCAGTCTCGGGCACCATGGCCCCTCTGCTCCGAGTGAGCCCAGCCAACGCACGAAGCCAAAGCCTTGGTGGAGGCCTTCGAAGGCATCAATGCTGACACTGATGCTGGTTGACATTGATGCTGGTGCCGATGTCGATAAATCGGAGAAACCAAACAGCGATTCTTGCTGTTTTTCTAAATTACTGAGCCCCTTGCGCATCATCTGCAGGCAGAGAGCGCAGATGGAGGGCTCATGGTCAGGCCCAAGGCACTGAAGGCAACAGTTGTGGCGGCCCATCACCGAGATGGTTCGATCACACTGGGTGCACTTCTTGAAGCTACTGGCTGGCTTAGACATATTGAGGAAGATGGCTTCCGCCAAGTCAAAGGACTCCAACATCCAAGCTAACCAGGGAGGCATGAGAGAAAAAGAAAAACAAGAAAAACGCGGCACCGAGACATCGACACTCCTGGAGGCAGACAGGAAGATGAGAGAAGAGCACGCGACCGAAAAACAGCATGAAAAATCAAGAAACTGTACCGCATGGGTACTGACTATTTTCCGAGGACAGACAAATATCTAAGAGGCTCCACAGAAAAAAGAAGACCGGAGGTAAGATGGATCCTTCGGGGGGTGGGGGGGGGGGGAGACAGGCATGCATGTGTGGTGGACCTCTCAAAGCTTCCTATGGAAGCTGGAGATTGTTCCTGCGTGGGCTCCGTTGGTGACGCATCCATATGTGATGACTGACTTCCTGCTTGGTCTTGGAAAAGAAAATGCAATCTTGACTAGAAAAACAGAAGCATATTAAATAAAAAGGATTATGGGCCTCACACAAAAAGCTACAGAAAAAAAGATCTGAACTATGTGATGAATAGTTTCCTGAGACACAGGGGCTTGATAAAGATATGGCCATCATTAAATATGAATAGGCTGACCAGCTAGAAATAAAGAGAGAAAATAACCAGACAGCTACGCACATGACCCCAAAAGCTTCAAATTATGAGGGTCATTTTAAAAGTCTTAGTTGTGATTTGGACGTCCGAAGACATACATGTCGGCATCCAAGTAGGCAGGGGGCTTGATGGAAGCATAATGAACTCCGATGTCCCTGTTCAATTTCAGAAACAATGGAGATGTCTGCAGGCATCTCCACCTTTAGACCTGCTTTAGGCATGAACAGGCATCAGGAAAGTGCTTGTTGCAGCCTTAAAATATTCAAAAGTTGCAGAGAAGATAGAGAATTAAGTGACTAGACTATGATCACAAAAGCCTACAATGGGGATTTGAACCCTGACCACACTGCTCCTAATCCATTACTTTTAACCATTAGGCTATTAGATGTCCCTGTTCTGAAAACCTATTCTGGGGATGTCTATGTAGACATCTCCATAGGCCATATTTGGCATCCCCATGTTTCTGAAATTGTGCCAGACGTTCTGGTTTTGACATTCCAGATTGCACCTGGATATCCTTTGTAAAATGTGCTTTTAAGCCAGTAAGTTAAATAGATATGTTTTTATCAGCATCCAAGAGAAAAAAAAAACATCAGTATTTATTTATTTAAAACTGTTTTATATACCGACCCTTGTTTTTGGACTTTTAGCCACTGTTCTAAGTGATGCTTAAAGCTATTTATAGCATCATTAGAATTCCAGCATAATAAAACTTTGCTCAAAAAGAGTAGTTACTCACCTGTAACAGGTGTTCTCCAGGAGCAGCAGGAATCAGTCCTCACATATGGGTGACGTCAGCGCCGACAGAGCCCCCATGCAGAGCATTTCCCAGCTTTCAAAGAAAGCCTTTGGGAATGCAGCGCGCATGCGCAGTCCCCTTCCCGCCCAAGGGTGCCATCTTGCTCAGTCTGATGACATAGCTAAAAGACAGCAAAAAACAAACTGAAGTATATGACTGCAACTCCAGGGGAGGAGGGAGGGTCGTGAGGACTGATTCCTGCTGCTCCTGGAGAACACCTGTTACAGGTGAGTAACTACTCTTTCTCCAGGACCAAGCAGGAAGTCAGTCCTCACATATGGGACTCCCCAGCTCTAGGCTACCGGGCACCCAAAGCTGAAAAAATGGCTCCCTCTAAAGAGCCTCAGCATCCGTGATAAGAATATACTCTGAGAACGCCCCCCCGTATGGTAGCCCAACACAAGGGCCGGAGGGTAGGAGTTGCCTAAACCTCAAAGAGATTACGGAGTACCGCCTGTCTGAAAGCACTGTCCCTTCGGGACTCTCTCTCGAGGCAGTAGTGGGCTGCAAAAGTCTGGCTTGAAGACCAAGTAGCGGCCCGGCAGATGTCTGCCAACGGAACAGAGCGGAGATGAGCTACTGATGCGGCTTTTGCCCTGACACGGTGGGCCGTGACTCGACCCTGCAAGGGGAGGTCGGCTGCCTTGTATGTCTAGGCGATACAATCTGCTACACAAGTGGACAATGTACGCTTGGAGACAGGTAACCCCAGCTTATTAGGGTCAAAGGAGATGAAGAGCTGAGTGGCACTTCGATGCCCCCGCGTACGTTCTATGTAAATGGACAACGCCCTCTTACAGTCCAGGGTATGCAAGACTGTTTCAGCCTGGCTGATATGTGGCCTGGGAAAGAAGGTCGGAAGAACCACCTCCTGGTTGAGGTGGAAAGAGGAGACAACTTTTGGAAGGAACTTCGGATGGGTCCATAGGACCACCCTGTTCCTATAGAACCACGTGTACAGTCTATCAGAAACCAGAGCTTGTAGTTCACTCACACATCTGGCCGAGGTAAGAGCTGCCAGGAAGAGTGCCTTCCAAGAAAGGAAGCGTAAATGGCAAGTAGCCATCGGCTCAAACGGTGGGTGAGTAAGTTGCTGCAAGACCACGTTCAAATCCCACTCAGTGGCTGGTGGACGAACCAGAGGCTTGAGCAGAAGCAGACCTCTGAGGAAGCGGGACACCAAGGGGTGAACCGACAGAGACTGTCCCTCCACCGGTGAGTGGTGTGCTGATAGAGCACTGAGGTGGACCCAAACAGAGTTGGACTTAAGGCCTAGGTCTGACAGGTGAAATAGATACTGCAGTACTACTGGCACAAGGCAGGAGAAAGAATCTTCATTGCGCTGAGCACACCATATTGTGTACCTACGCCACTTGAGGGCATAGGACTTTCTGGTGGACTGCCTCCTAGAGGCCAAGACCACCTCCTCAACTTCCCTAGGTAGAAGTAAGGGAGCCAGCACTATCCTTTCAGCAGCCAGGCCATCAGATTGAGGGATCTGAGATTGGGGTGCAGAAGGGAACCCTGATCCTGAGACAGGAGATCGGGTTGCAACCCCAGAGGGAATGGAGTTTCCACCACCAACTGGAGCAGGAGTAGAAAACACTGTTTCCTCGGCCATCTGGGGGCTACCAGAATCACCGATGCCTTGTCCCAGAGAATCTTGAACAGAGTTTGGGCCACCAGGGGCGTGGGAGGAAACGCATACAGGAGGCCCGTAGACCAAGAAATCAGAAAAGCATCTGCTGCCATTCTCAGGGGATGCGGCTGTCTGGAGCAAAACCTCGGCAGCTGATGGTTCAGTGGACTTGCAAAGAAATCGATGGATGGAAGTCCCCATCGTAGAAAGATCTGCTGGACCACCAGTGGATTCAACTGCCATTCGTGAGGCTGGAGAATCCTGCTTAGTTTGTCTGCCAAGAAGTTCTCCTGACCAGGTAGATAAACTATTTTGAGAAACATGCCTTGTTTGACTGCAAAGGAGCAAAGGGCCTGCACCTCCTGACATAGGAGTCTGGACCCTGTGCCCCCTTGCTTGTTCATATAGAACATTGCTACCTGATTGTCTGTCTGAACTAAGACAGACTGGTGAGAGAGGGCACGAGAAATAGTCTGTAGAGCCAAGCGGATTGCTCGCAGCTCCAAAAGATTAATCTGCTGTGTGGCCTCCCGAGGAGACCAGAGGCCTTGAGTGCACGTGCCCTGGCAATGCATCAAGGCCTTTAAGGAAGCATCGGTTGTCAGCACTCTTGTGTGTGCTGGGGCATGAAAAGGTACCCCCCTGAGAAGGTTTGGGAAATGTAGCCTCCACTGCAAGGAGTCCAAAAGTGGTTTGGACACCTTTACTCTGTATCGGAGATCACCTGTGGCCTGCGCCTACTGAGCTCTGAGGCACCACTGAGCAGCCCGCATGTGCAGATGGGCATTCGGAGTCACATGTACCGTGAATGCCATATGGCCCAGGAGCCGCAGGAAGTGCCTGGCGGAGACCTGAGAATTGCTTTGGAATTGGTTGGCCAAGTTCATCAGCCTGTGGGCCCTGTCCTTGGGCAAGTAAGCTCTTACCTGCAGCGTGTCTAATCTTGCCCTTATAAACTCGAGGTTCTGTGGGGGGAGCAAAGTGGACTTTGCGTAGTTTATGACAAAACCCAGATGCTGAAGAAGAGAGAGAGTGCGAAGAGTGGCTTGTCTGGCCTCCTGGAGAGACTGGCCCCTGATGAGCCAGTCGTCCAGGTATGGGAAGACAAAAATTCCCTGATTCCTGAGATAGGCCGCCACCACCGCCAGGCATTTGGAAGTTAGGCCAAAGGGGGGACATTTGGAAGTTAGGGGGTGGAAGTTAGGCCAAAGGGAATTACTCTGTACTGGAAATGGCTTCCTCCCACCACAAATCTGAGATATTGTCTGTGGTCTGGATGGATAAGGATGTGAGTATAAGCATCCTTTAGGTCTAGGGAGCATAGCCAGTCTTCCTGCTGGAGGTAGGGCAGCAGTATCCCAAGGGTAAGCATCTTGAACTTTTCCCTCTCCAGAAACTTGTTTAAATTTCATAAGTCTAGGATAGGCCGGGGGCCTCCTGTCCTTTTTGGTACCAGGAAGTACCTGGAGTAGAAGCCTTTCCCTTTCAGGTGGTGAGGCACCGGTTCCACCGCCTGTTCCTTTAGAAGACTTGCCACCTCCTGAAGGAGGAGGTTTCTGTGTAGAGGGAGTCTTGGAGGCTCCCTTGGAAAGTAGGAGGGGGTAGCTGGTAGAAGTGGAGCATGTAGCCCTTCTGGACTATGCTCAGTACCCAGGTATCCCCTCTGATGGCTGGCCACTTGTAGGCGTACAGGGTCAGCCGACCTCCTGTGCTGAGTGGAGCCAGCTGTGGAAAAGAGGCTATGCTGTGGGAGTCAAAACCCCGCTCCCAGCTGTGCAGGAACCGGAGCTGGCGGCTTGGTGGTCTTCTGCCTACGGGGCCCATGCCCCTGCCCCTTGGCCTGCTGGCGCTGTGGGGGAGCTGGAGAGGCCTGATATTGAGGGTAGGATTTGTAGGCAGCGCCCTTCCTTGGGAAAAAGAGCTTCTTTCCCGAGCCCATCTTTTTCTGAGAAGGGGCAGAAGTCTTCCTGAACAGCCTTGTCCTGGTGAGAGTCTCAATCTCGATTTCCGCAGCCTTTTCAGTCACGGGCTTACCGAGAAGGTTTTCACCTCGGCAAGGGACATCGACCAACTTGTCCTGCACCCATGACTCCAGGTCTGATGACTGTAGCCAGGCCTGACGGCGTGCACCGATGCTGGCCGCGGCTACCCGGGCCGAAGCCTCGAAGCCATCATAGGTTGTACAAGAGATAAACTTCGAGCACTCTCAAATCCCTGTTGACAAAGCCTTGAACCTCTGCAAAGGTTCCTCGGAGAGGCCAGCTGAGAACCCAGCAATCTCCTTTGTCAGGTCTCGTAGGTATATGCCCATGTACAGCTGGTAGGTCTGGACACGGCAAGACAGCATAGAGCCCTGGAAGCACTTTCTACCAAGGGCATCCAGGTTCCGGGCCTCCCGGCCGGGGGGCACCAAGGAGTGCATCTTCTGACTCTTCAGATGGTGCATGGCCAATTCCACAACCATGGAGTTGTGCGGTAGCTGCGCCTTTTGGAACCCAGGGCTCTTACGGACTCGATAAATGGAATCAACCCGTTTGCTAAGAACCGGCATCAAGGCCGGTGCCTTCCACATACGGAAGAGCAGCCATTCCAGCATCGGAGGAACCGGTAGAGTAAAGGCTTCCTTCGGAGGAAAGTCATACTGGAGGGCATCGAGCTCCTCGGCTCGAGGCTCCTCCTCGGCATCCGCAGGGAAGGCCAAGGCTTTGGCCATGACCCTCACGAAGTCCGAGAACCGGGTATCCTCCAGGAGGGACCGTCTCCGAGGCTTGGTGAGTCCAAAGGGACGCACCAGGTCCGGAAGGTGTCCGGGACTCCTCTTCCTCCATCTCCCACACCGACTCCTCTGAGGAGGAATCGAGCGACTCCTCTGAGGAGGAATCGAGCGACTCCTCTGAGGAGGAATCGAGCGACTCCTCTGAGGAGGAATCGAGCGACTCCTCTGAGGAGGAATCGAGCGACTCCTCTGAGGAGGAATCGAGCGACTCTGGCCGTGTGGGCATTGGTATCACCTGCCCCGACACCGAGGGTATTGGCGTCGACGACCTCGGCCCCCGCACGGGAGGTCGAGGAAGACCTTGACTGAGGATCGACTCGAGACTTCATTGACTCGAGGATCGGCTCGGTCTCCGGGGTCAACTTAGATGTCGAGGTCCCGGTGGTCGGGGCAGATGCACCGGTCAGACCGGCGATCAGCACCCGCTGCTGTTCCATGAAGGCAGTCAAGCTGCTCTCCAAGGCTGTCAACCTGAGTCCAAGCTCAGGAGACTCAGCAGCCCCTGACTCGGGCCCGATGTCGGCTCCCCCGGAGGAGTGTCCATGAGGACAACTGCACTTACGTGACTCGGAGACTCCGGCTCCACACGACATAACTTGGAGGGCCTCTCCGACTCCGAGAGCCCGGGGCGGCGGTCAGGGCTAAGCGACCTGGCCCTCAAGGAACCAGGAGCCTCCACCACTGCCGCCCTCGCGAGCTTCTTCTTCCTTCTGTGCTCCTGGGTGGGAGACTCCCTCTCAGAGGAACCCCGACGGCGCTCAGGGGTCAGACTCCCGAGATGTCGAGGCCTCTGACGAAGTCCGGGCCCAACCGGACGCGGAGTCAGAGAAAATTTGCTCACGTTGATACTGACGGCTCCGAAGCAAAACAGATGAAAGTGAAGAGGGAGAACTGTGTCAGCACTTTGGTTATTCTACTACCATGGGTTTGCTTCTGTATGTTTTGCTGGTGGGGGCAGGAGCTCTGCTAGAACTTCTGTGATTCACATCACTGCAAGGTGTTCATGTCAGTGATATCAGAACAGAGGTGCTTAAAGGTGGGGGTGTGGATGTGCACAAGGTACATATGCATCCCATTAAATTATTTAGACAGTGAACACCTTTTCATTGCTAACTCAAGATGAATTAAATTCAGGCACAGTAGGTATCTCCATGTACTTGGAGGACTTACTATCAAATTTTATCCCTGAGGATAACGTGTCATTTTACTTACCAGTCCTTTTCTTGAGTCCTGCTAGACCCATCCAGACAAGTGGGTTGTGTTCCCCCACCAGCAGATTGGTGGAGACAAAGAACCAATGAAAAACCTGTTTCAATGACATCACTCCCATACCTCTATTTGCCTCAGCCACCAGAGGTCCCTTCAGTATGGGGGGAAACATAGCAAGCCTCATACAATCTCAATGGTGGGCAACAAGGAGTAAGCAACAGTAGAGAACTATTTACAGGAAAGTATAAACAGAAAGCTGTCCATAGAAGATGAACCTGCAGAGCCAAGTATAAAAATCATAACAGACCTAAGGGAACCACAGCCAAACAACAAAACAAATACAGTTTCAAGGGCGGGCCCTGGACTGTTCTAACAGGACTCAAGGAAAGGACATTAACTGGTAAGTAAAGTGTCACCTTCCATATCATCCTGCTAGACCAGTCCAGACAAGTGGGATGCACCAAAGTTACAATTCCACTGGGTGGGAAGAAGACACAGCAGCTCGGAAAATGCTAGAGCCAAAGCTGTGTCTGCCCATGCATGTACATCCCAAAGGTAATGCGTGACAAAAGTCGAAAGTGTTGCCCGGGTTGCTGCCTGACAACTGTCTGCAGAGGCTATGAGCTCCACTCCACCCCGACGATGCTTGTGCTCGGCCGGTTCCACAACAGAGATTTCGAGGCAATGGCCTCCTTAATCTAACATCCTAAGCTAACTTGGCCACAGTATCAACATTGCACAGGCCAGCAAACAGCACCAAAGGTTGGTCGTACTTAAGAAGGAAATTTGTAACCTCCACGTACCACCCTCTGGGCATCCACAAGGCGAAGATCCTTATCCCTCCCCTGACATTGCTCCTTAGAGAAGGAAGGTAGGCAGACCACCTGGTTCACATGAAGGGTAGAAATCACCTTAGGCAAGAAGGAAGGTACAGGCCAAATGGAAACAGCCTCCTCAGAAAAGACAGATAAGATGGGGGGAAGGGATGAGAGAGGGGGAGGGGGGAGGGAGAGGTCAGGGGAGGAGGTTGGTGCAGGGAGGAGCGGAGTGTACTTGGAGTCTATGAAGGAAGAGGTGGTAGTTTTGAGCATAAATGTTGAGCATATTACTGTTTTTTCAATGATTAATATTATAAATGCTGGTATTATTGAAGGCATCCCTTTTTGAATTCTAGGCTAATAATCTTCTTAAGTGGATTACTATAACTATCGGGGACATTCGGGACACGACCTGAGATGCCTCTGAAAGGGAATGAACTTCGATGTCCAGATAGGGATGGACACAGATCCCTCAGCGCCGTAGTGCTGCCGCCACCACCATGATCTTGGAGCCCAAAAGGGAGTGTGGCAAACTGATAGTAAGAACCAAGCATAGCAAAACTCAGATACATTGCTGATCTGCCCTGATTGGGATATGAAACTATGCCTCGGCCAGATCCAGAGAAGTCAATAATTCCCCCCGGTGTACTGCTGGAATCACGGAGTGCAAGACTTCCATCCAGAAATGCAGAACGCGCAAGTGCTCATTGATCCCCTTGAGGTACAGAATGGGCCAGAAGGAACAGTCCTTTTATTTTTGGCAAAACAAAATAGACGAGTATCCAGCCTTGCCCCACTTGTCCGGCGGGACAGGTCCCACTATCTTTAGGTGCAGCAACTTTTTAAAGGTGGTCTACACAGCGGCACTTTTGATTGCAGATGATGAAGGCATCCAGAATAGGCCCTTTGCAGCCCAGGACATAGCGGACAGAATGGTGTCTAGCACCCAGCAATCCTTGGTAACCCGGGCCCATCCCTGAACGAAAAGGTGAAGCCTGCCTCCAATCGGAGTAACCAGGGAATGGGACCCCAAATCTTCATTGCGCAGCCCACGAGGGTCCTCCTCTGGGTGGGACAGAGTCCCTGGGACCATGCACTCCACAAAAGGACTGAGAATGAGCCCGAAAAGGGTTTTTTTTTTCAGGTCGGTAACGACGAGAGTCCTGAGACCTCTGGGGATCCAGCCAGCATGCCCTTGATTGGTGGGCAGAGGCTGATGAAAAAGGGGCACAAGCCTGCTTCACAGGCTCCTTGGACCTGTTTTCCAGAAGGCGGTAAAATTTTGTCTCACCCAAGTCCTTCACCAGATTCTCCAAATCGGCTCCAAAAAGAAGCTTTCCCTTAAAAGCCAGGTAGGCTAACTGGGCTTTGGAAGATGTATCCACTGCCAAGTGCCGGAGCCAAATCCCATGCCATGACACCATGGAGGCGTAGCCTAATGGTTAAAGCACTGGCTCAGTAAGGATCATACCAGGGTTCAAATTCCACTTGTGCTCCTTGTGGCCTTGGGAAACTCACTTCACCCTCCATTATCCTGGAAGAACAATCTGGCAATACACTTCTAAAAAACCCCAGGAGTCAGCATTGACTTGAGGGCACTGGCTTTTTCCACAGTTTCACTATTTTATTGTCTTGTAAGTTTTGATGAGCAGAGACTGTGTTTTACATCTATATGTACAGCGCTGAATATGCCTTGTAGCACTATACAAATGATTAGTAGTAGTTATAGGGCACCATCCCTGGCCGCCAAAAGCACATGATCATACAAGGCATCAGAAAGGAAGGTCGTAGCTGACTCCAAAAGAGGAGTAGAAACATCCAGTGGAGGAGATTGAATCCATTGAAGCAGAACTCGAACTGTCAGGCCTGCACATACTGCAACTGAAGAATAGCAGGCGTCCAGCAAACTGGTTCTTCAACACAAATCCAGCTTTTAGTACAGAGTATCCTTTAAGGCCAATCCGCCTTCCACAGGAATGATGGTCTGTCTGGTAATCGCCGTGACCTGTGTATCCACCTTGGAAATATCAACCACACAATGCATTCCCTCTCCAGGAGAGTGTGCATCTTCTTAAACACCCTTAGACCCCTAAGCGAGGAGTTGGGCTAATCCCACTCCGGCCAGAACAGTCCCTTGGGCACCTCCGTAAAGACAGTAGTGGATTTCCGAACCCCTTGCAGGAGCAGATGCTTCTTCGGTTCCTGCTCCATCATTAGAGCATCTTCCAAGTTCAAAGTGGATAAGACCCTGGGATCAACACCTCCAGTTCCTACTCCTGGAAAAGGCAATTAACCTCAACCTCCTCATAATCCTCTAAAGGCAAGAGTACATTATCATCTACATCAGACATCCAAGCCACAACTGATCCCCTCCGGGGGGGGGGGTCCTGTCAGGGACGCTTTGCCATCAATCGAAGAAGGCTTCCACTCTCAGCATGCCCCCATGGGACTGCACGCAGGAGAAACAAAAGGCCGCAGAATGACCAGGACTGCTGCAAAGGGAAAGAACTCCGGGGAGGACAATCTAGACTCCAGAAGCTTTCCTCATGACCCTTCTAAACTCAGGGACATAGACGCAGTTGATCCCTTAGAGGATGGGGAAAGGCCACCAGCACGGACACTGGATCCTCCAGCTGGCTGAATAGCATCATCCGCCACTTACTGCCCGGAGGCAGGAAAGGTCAGGCTAACAGTATCCCCTGGCTGAGAGAGGGAGAGAAGGCCCATTAGGGATGACTCGGAAGCAGTCATGCAGGAAGAGCAGAATCCAGAAGCTGGAGATGAGGCACCATGCTTGCCACAAAGCCAAACAACGTCACCTGGAAGAAGACATAAAAGTTAAGGTAAGTGTCGCAACAGCACGCACAAGGACCATGTGACTGCCAGGCACACAATATTGCTATTAACGCATGCAGAAAATGGCAGGAAAGCCCCATACAGCCCTAATGGTCACCAGTAGTCTACCCTGAATTGCGACGACCACAGATGGAATCAGGAGTCCCCAACAAGGACAATGACAAGGTCAAGCCTTGGTATTCACACCCTGAGAGTCCCAGGCAGAGAATCTGTGCCAGGCTCAGCTCTATTCCCCTGAAACTGTTTGGCTAGCTTTCAGCACTGCGTCTAAGGTGGTATATAAAACTTGCTAAATAAATAAAATCACCTGGACTGTATGGTATACATCCAAGGGTGCTGAAAGAACTTAAAAATGAAGTTGCAGACCTACTATTAGAAATCTGTAAACTATCATTAAAATCATCTATAGAACTTGAAGACTGGAGAGTGGCAAACATAATTCCAATTTTTAAAAGGGTTCCAATTTTTAAAAGGGGTGATCAGGGAAAGAAAACTATTATTTATTTATTTTTTTATTTATGCAATTTATCAATAATACATTTAAGCAATAACACTTGAATGGGAAATGGGCATCAGCAGGAAAATCAAACAATCATGCAGAAGAGAAAAAAAAATAACAAGAAAACCAATGCATCTACCCATTTCCACTCTAGCCCTACTCACTTAAAGAGGCTCCAAGGAAGAAAAGAAGAATTACTTCTCACATGAGGGGAAAATAGACCACTACCCTAAGCACCAAACCATTTTTATCTACAAACAACATTATACCATCCACCTACCTAGGGGACAGGAGAGCTTTCTATTAGAGGAATGGGTAGGCATATGTATAGAAGGTCATCCCCCAGTGAAGGGGGAAAGCGTCTGAGGCAAGTTTGCCATCTGACCCTACTCTGGAGCAAAACTGAGGAACTTGCTTGTTTTGGGGAATGGCAAAGAGGTCTATCTAGGGTGGTTCCCCACCTCCCTGACCAGAGCCCATTCGGGAGGATGAAGGACTCAGCTTGTCCCTCAGAGTGCTGTTCTCTCCCATCAGATATGTAGCTCTGATTGTCATTCTGTGAGGGATGACAAATTGCCACAGTCTCACGTTTCCCCAACACAGGAGGTTTGAGCCTGATTCTCCCTGCTTGTTGATACAAAACATGCCAACTCGATTGTCCACTTGAATCATGATAATTTGACTTGCCAACTGATCTCTGAAAGTCTTTAGCATGTTTGAAATAACTCTCAGTTCCAGGAACTTGATCTGATGGAGACTCTCCTGTGTGGACCATAACCCCTGGGTGTGAAGCCCATCGAGATGAGCCCCCCAGCCCAGTTTGGATGCATCTGTCATTGGCAGTTTTTGGTAAGGTGGCTTCTGAAAGGGAATGCTCTTGGTCAGATTAGAGGGAAGCATCTACCAGGAGAAAGACTGCTGAAGAGGCTTGGTGACAGAGATGATATAGCTAAGCTTGTGAATTGACTGCATCTACTGTGTACTCAGGGTCCAGAGACTGCCTCAAATGAAGACGTGCAATGGGAGTGACATGAACTGTGCAAGTCATGTGACCCTACAGTCTCACCATGATCCTCGCTGATACCTGCTGACTAAACGGGTGAGTTGATCATGCAGAAGTAAGGCTCTCATCAGAGTAGTGTCTAGTAGGGCTCTTATGAATTCCAGTCAACATGGTGGAGTTAACTTGGACTTGGGATAGCTAATGACAAATTCCAGTGGCCCCAGTACCTGGATGGTAATGCACATGGATTAAATTCCTTCTTGAGTGGTGTTCTTGACAAATCAATCATTCAAGTAAGGAAATGCATGCACTCCCAGTCTGCACAGATATTCCATGACAGCAGTGAAGCATTTGTGAAACCTGAGGAGCAGATGTGAGGCCAAAGGGCAGAATGCAGTACTGCAAGCAGTGTTTCTTACAATGAATCTGAGATATTTCCAGTGATTGGGATATATATGGATGTGGGTATACATCCAGAAAATATAGCCAATCTTTTTTGAAGAAAGGGGAGCAGGGTGCTGAGGGAAAGCATTCTGAACTTTTCCCTTATGAGAAACATGTTCGGATCTTTCAGATCTAGGATAGGACAGAATCCCCAGTAAGTACCTGGAGTAAAACTCCTGCCCTTCCTATTCTGGTTGCACAAGCTTGATGGCTTTTGCCATGCGAAGGATGGAGATTTAGAAGTAGTCCCTGGTGATGAGACATGAGGAAATTATGTCTAAGGGAAAATATGGAGGGAGTTTGAATAGACTGAATCGGTAGCTAAAGCGGACTATTTTAAGTACCCAGCTGTTAGAGGTTATGAAGGGACAGCGGTCTGCAAAGATGGCGAGCCTCTCTCTGACAGGGAAGGTATCTGACTCTAGTACTGGTAGTTTAGCTATGTTCTCGAAGATCCAATCAAACCTCATCCCTGGTATTGACTTTAAAGCTGGCTGGACCTGCTGAGGCCTCTGTTGTCTGGGACAAGAGAGTATGGAGGAGGCAGAGTAGCTATGCCTGTGCAAGTAGTAGGTTCTCTTCTGTTCTTCACTCTGGAACCTCCTCTGAAAGAGGACGACGGGTCCATAGTGGACCTGGAGAAAATTCACAGCCCATGGGTGTAGTTTGGGGGAGGGGGGCGAGCAGGGCATTACCCCCCCCCCCAATGAGTTGCCCCAATAGCTGCAACTCTCTGCCTGCCCACGGGGATCTGATCTCCCATGGGCAGACCAGATCTCTTCTCTTCCACCCACGGATGATGGGATCCCCACAGGCAGACAGTTTGCTTCTGGGCTGTGATCATGGCTTCCCCCTTCTCTTGTGCCCGAGGGGATCCCATTCACTGCAGACAGAAGAGAAGGGGATGGCTGTAATCGCAGTAAAGACCCCTTCTATCTGCCCATGGGAGACTGGATCCCCGTGGGCAGAGAAAGCCGTGATCACAATCCAGAGACCTCATGAGCAGAAGAGAAGAAAGACCTCTTATATTTCCCTGCGGGAGATCAGATCCCAGCGGGCAGATGAGAAGAGGGAGGTCATGGTGGCAGCCTGCAGCAAAAAATGTGTTGGGGGGGGGAGTGACATAAAGGCAGGGATAATTTAAAGAGACAGTGGCTTATTTAGAAAGTAAGGATGGGGAGGGGATTTTGGGGCAGGGGATGGATTAGTGAAGGGGGAGAGTCTGAAGGGTAATAGAGGAGAGGAGCCAGCAGGAGAGGGACTGAAGGGGAAGGAAGAGTGCAAGGTGTTGCCAAAGGTGCATTCCCCTCCCCACCCCCACACCTCACTTCTGCACCACACACACACACACACTCCTCACATATATACTAAACACACACATAGAGGCACCTCACCTCTGCACCACACAAAGAGGGCCTCCCCAGCTCTGCAGTACCCACACACATGCACCGAAGCTCCGCACCCCATCCCTACAAAGACATTCACTGCCACATCCCACGCATAGATAGGCACACCTCTTTTGCTTCACACAAACATACATACATACACTTAATGTCTGAAGCTATAACTGTTGTTATCTGTAGTTTTGGCTAACGATGCTGCACAATATAGAAATCTTGTGCTAGTCTTGTGAGATGAGAACATGAGATCAGCGCGAGAGATAATTGGGGGGGGGGGGGGCGAGGAGATTACAAGCACTGGCTCCAAAATCCACACAAAATTTGAAGAGGCCTGTAATAGAGGCACAACACAGTATAGCACATTTGGAATTTTGGTGCCACTGTAGGCTGCACAAATACTACTACTACTACTGAGCATTTCTATAGTGCTGCAAGACATATGCAGCGCTGCAAAGACATGTAAAAGACAGTCCCTGCTCATCAGAGCTTATAATCTAGTCAAGACAGAAAACACAGAAGGTGTAGACAGGGATACATCTAGGGGGAATGGTAAAGAAACACAAGATTAGGTGAGTCAAGATCTCCTTGTGTTTCTTTACCATTCCCCCTAAAGTCCCATCACCATGTGCACCTTTCTGTTAACTGCTGCTTTTACATTTACTGAGCAGTAACATGAGGCACGGTTCTTTTTGATCCCACATGCAGGCAACCCTACCTCTCGCTATGGTCTACCCCCTCCCTCGATCACGGTGATTTTTGTTCAGAGAAGGGCTGTGGGGAGAGCCACCACTGCACCTAATCAGAGACATGGCCGCCTCTGAGCAAGTGATAGCCTCTGATCTACAGAGGTGGAAGTATTTTTTTAAATCTTAGAGTGGCAGGCTAAATAATTAAACAGCTACAATTTTTGCTGCATTTTAGTTATATAGTCTGGGAATGTGTTTCTTTCTTTTTTTTCTTTTGGCAAAGTTACTGAATGAGAATCTCTGCTTCCTCTGAGTATCTTGGGAACTCTAGCTCATCCCTTGTCTATTTGAAATACCAGTATTTTTTTTAAAGATAACCACAATGAATATGCAAATATATGTTGCTCATCCTTTGCTCCCCCCCACCCAGTGAAGCCACCAAACTATGCCCATGTAGTTGCCTCCTGAACCTTGTCTGAAGAGATTCTCTCCATGGCATGGTACATCAGTGAGTTGTTCCTGCACACTGGACTATAAGTCTGAGGCCCAGAGCCATAACATTCTTTGGGCACCAATACTCTTTTGATTCAAGAAAACTAATAGGTAGAAGAAGAAATGCAGCAGCAGGCAGGTAAAAGAGAACAACAAAATGTATTATGTACACAATGAAAATCAGTAGTGTACCACAGTGACGCACACAGACCTAAAAAAAGTGTGGTGCCTCCGTGGAATAAAAGTGACTGAAGTCCTCAGGCAAGGCAGCAGCAGGCAGGAATAGGCACACGTGTGAAGAGTTTTCTAAAAGCTTCTAGAAGGAGCAGAGAAAGTTCCCATGCAGGCTCCATTGGTGATATCACCCATAAGTGAAGACTTATTCTGCTTGCCCATGGAGAAAGTGACTTGCCCAACGTCAGAAGCAACATCAGCAAGATTTGAACCTTAATTTCCTTATTTTCAACTTGCTGCCTTAGGAGTGGGTTCATTACCAGGGCACAGAATGCATGTGTGCAAAGTTTACAATACATGTAGAGAGGGATGCTAACCTGCCTTACCTGTATTATATCTACAGATATTCTGTTCACATTGATTTGTTGCTGGAGATTGCCAATAGCAGATTTGTTCTCTGATATGGCTCTGAAGTCAATAGGGTGAATACAATAAATAAATAAATTAAAAGAATGACAACTGTACAGGCAAACCTGGAAATACTACGGAAATTGGGCACCTATTTCATTTAAATTAAGTTTATCAAAGCTTTGTATATTGTAACAGAGAAAAACAGCAAAGTACCACATTTATATTTGATAATATATGTATGTATAACTCTGTTTATGCATATGTATGATAGTGTATGTATGTGTACATTGTGGAGTCTATTCTGTCCCGTGAAAAGCAGGGATGAACGTCCTGCTATTCACTCCCTTGCCGTCCCTGACTAAGCCTCCCCATACGAAAAAGGAGTTTGTACGAGGAGGCTTAGATGGGGGTGAGAGGGGGCAGTGCGTAGGCAGCATTATGGTGGGCAGTTGACGGTCCTCAGCCCTAGACGTATAGGGCCAATTCTGAAGTCGGCCCTGTACGTCTGGAGCCGGCAGACTGGATGTGGGATGGGAGGCCCGGCCAGCAACGAAAAGATGAGGGGGTGCAGGAGATTCCCCACAGCCCCACCCTGGCCATGGGAGGCCAGATTAGAGGTCGGGCTGCAGGGGGAAAGAAGAAAGTGGTCAGTGGTCGGGGATCTCGGCTCCTGAATGGAGCCTTACTGAGTTAGTTGGGTAGGGGCCTGTACATGCAGGCCAATGGGAATCAGGTCCCGACCTGCACGTACAGGCCCAGACACGATTCTGATCTCGTGGGGGCTAGACGTGCCCCTTGGGATCCGAATCGCATCTACCTCTGTGTGTCCAGTTCCGACTAGATGCACAGAAGCCGGGATGCATACAATGGAATGTGTCTCCGCACACATAAGTATAGCGAGTTCATATGTGGGGAATAACCTGAACATTTGCAAGTATACAAAGATAAGGTACATATGAAGGGCAATCTTCACACTGTCTGTACTGCTGCAGAGTTTTCAGGTAATTTTTATTCACAGATATTGCACTGATTTTTGAGTAAATGTATAATTTTCACACTTAAAATTACCAAAGGAAATAATATCTGCAGGGACTTGCACCTGCCTTTTCTGTGGTATTTTTTTCTGACACAAAGTATGCATATTATTGCAATCCCCACTTTAACCCCATTTCATGAAATGCCTCCACTCAATGCTGGTAAAGGTACATACTGTATATTGTAGAACAATATATTAACATTTAACCACAGACAGGAAGGACAATGTTCAAATAAGCCCACTTATGTGAGAAAAACTCTGGTGGAAACGACTTTTACTAAAGCACATTTAATAATTAACATAAAAATGAGCATGTGTTAGGAAAACCTATATTATTAATGTAATGGTTTAGCATTTTAACTAACAAACATGAAATGGGGCAAGGAATTAGTGGAGAATGAGCAAGGACTGTATTAATGGATAGTATGGTACCTTGTGTTAACATACCAGATAACACAGAGCAGTTAACATCAACTAAACATATGGCGTTAAATGCATTCATGTTATTTGCAATGCAGTTAACATGTGGTACATGACTGACTGTGTTAACTGTATGGGAAGATGCTGAGCATGCACTCAACTAATAATGCAGAGATGTTGCAGTTATTGTGGATTAATTTGGGGCATTAACACATTATCTACAAAATTTCAATGCATTTTAATAAAAGGAGCCCTATGAACTGTTGTAACTCAAAATTCAACAAGCATGGGGAGGCTGGGTTTTGTTTACAACAGCCTCACTATTCTTGGTGGCTGGTAAGACACAGACGTGAGGTCTATGGGTTGGCTTAAGTATTGGTCTTGCAAGAATTAAAGTTGAAGACAGCAGGGCCCACCAATGAAAATGATGGAAGGCCATCATTCCAAAGAAATTTGGGCATTCTTGAGATAGAGATGATGGGCAATAGTAGTAAAAGGGCAGAGAGGTCAGAGAAGAGACATGGGGCAGAAGCTGTTTATGGAATTCATAGGCATACTTACCCAAAGTGGAAAAATCTTAACAAGGCAGACTGGATGGACCATTTTGGTCTTTATCATCATTTATGATATGATGATGCTATCAAGTTTTCATCATCTGAATCATAGTTTTTGGGACCTAAAGTCCATACTCTCTAATCTGATTTATTATTATGTTTCAAAAACGGAATGTAGCATGCAAAACAGGTGGTAAGATGCATGCACACTGGGGTAAACAGTGTACTGTATATACTCCTCAAGACATGTGGGTTCCTGTACAATGCCATAACTTTGTAAGACTTCTGAAGCTGTTCACAATGGGGGTTATTTTGGAAGCCCTATTCGTGCTTTGGCGGTCTAAAAATGGGCATAGTCTCATCCAAAGGACAGAGACGTGTCCAGAGCCATTTTTGAAGCCAACTCTGGGAACATCCTCATAGTGGGATGTCCAAGTCTGAATGGGGAATGGTGGAAGCATAGCCAGAGTGTTCCCAGGAACCTGGATGTCCCCGCCTGATCTCACAAATGTACTAGATGTCTGGAGTCGTATCTTTAAGTTTAGACCTGCTCCTGGCACAAACAAGCATCTGAAAAGTGATTGTTTTGGCTGAAAAACATCCAGAGGGTATAGAGAAGAAAGCATTCCATCATCTCCAGTACTCATCACAATGTCAACGATAGCAGCAGTGGGATTTGAACTTTGACTTCCCTGTTCCACTGCTCTAACCATTAGGCTATTCACAGATGTCCACATTCTGAAATACGATTCTGAGGATATCTATATAGGCACCACCACAGACGTCCATATCGGTCTTGTCCACTTTAGTAAAATTGTGTCTATACCTGGACATGCCTTGGTTTTTTTCCAAACGTTCTGGCTGAGATATCCCAGATTGCACTGGGACATCCCTTCTAAAATTCCCCTTGAAGCTTTTTTGAGACCTGTAATAAGAGATTTGAATGCTAAGGAGTAAAAGCCAAGGAAAGCAGAATGCAAGTATTTTGGGGTCTGATATTCAGTGGAGATTATATGGTTAGCTGCACCTGCTAACTGCATAAGCCCCACTGACCATGATGTTCAGCAGCACAATCTAGACAGAGCTACTGAATATCACCATAGTCTGTCTTGGCACTATCTGGAAAAATACATAAAAATAAATAAATACTGGGCAGTGCAGATGCAGAGTCTGGGCAAAGTGGGAACTTTTCCTGATAGTGGCAAATTTCAGCCCTGCTATCTGGATAGATAGCTACATAACTTAGAAAGCTAGCCACATATCTTAGAAGAGTAAAAAGCTCTCCTAATTGCTATAAAATAGCTATCTAGATAGTGGGCTAAATATCACTGCTTTCTAGGTAGCGCTTGGTGGCCAGCACTGAATCTGGATCTCCAGCACTGGTCACTATCCAAAGACCAACACTGACTATCTGGGAGGGGGGGGGGGGTTGTTTTTTTTTTATAACTGCAACAGATGATGTTCAAAAAAAATGTGACTGCCATGGGCCGAATATCAATCTATTAATTTTTACTAGACCCGATATGATGCTTATAGAGTCGTATCCCTTTTCAGTGGTTGCTATTCGCTCCTTCAATTTCTATTGAATGCTTGCCTTATCTTGTGTAACAGAGACATCTCAGCGAATATGTTGGGTCCCATGGACAGCCTCACACAGTATGAGCTTTTATATATGTTTTACACCTTTTTGAAGTGATGGTCCTTTCAGTATAGTTTTTTCTTATGTTTTGAGTATGTTTTGTAGGTGGGTTTGGCTGCTCTATGGTGGCTCTTCATATCTGAGAAAGAGTAGTTACTCACCTGTAACAGGTGTTCTCCAGGAGCAGCAGGAATCAGTCCTCACATATGGGTGACGTCGGCGCCGATGGAGCCCTCGTGCGGAGCATTTCCCCAGCTTTCAAAGAAAGGCTTTGGGAATTGCAGCACGCATGCGCGGTCTCCTTCCCGCCCAAGGGTGCCATCTTGCTCAGTCTGATGACATAGCTAAAATACAGCAAAAAAATTAGCAAAATAAAGCATATGACTGCAACTCCAAGGGGAGGAGGGAGGGTTGTGAGGACTGATTCCTGCTGCTCCTGGAGAACACCTGTTACAGGTGAGTAACTACTCTTTCTCCAGGACCAAGCAGGAAGTCAGTCCTCACATATGGGACTCCCCAGCTTAAGGCTACCAGAGACATCAAGCCGAAAAAATTAGCTCCCTCTAGCTCGTCAGTACGTAAGGAAGGAATCTTCTCTGAGAACGCCCCCGACCGGTAGCCCAACACCAGAGCCGGAGGGTAGGAGTTGCCTAAACCCCAAAGAGATTATGGAGTACTGCCTGTCCGAAAGCACTGTCCCTACGGGACTCCCTCTCAAGACAGTAATGGGCCGCAAAAGTCGGGCTTGAAGACCAAGTAGCGGCCCGGCAGATGTCTGCCAACGGAACAGAGTGGAGATGAGCCACTGACGCAGCCTTCGCCCTGACACGATGAGCCGTGACTCGACCCTCCAACGAGAGGCTGGTTGCCCCATATGCCCAGGCGATACAGTCAGCGACCCATATGGACAAAGTACGCTTGGAGACAGGTAGCCCCAACTTATTGGGGTCAAAAGAAACGAAGAGCTGAACAACCCTCCGATGCTCCCGCGTACGGTCAAGGTAGAAAGATAACGCCCTCCTACAGTCCAGGGTATGCAGGACCATCTCAGCCCGGTTGGCATGCGGCCTGGGAAAGAAGGTCGGAAGAACCACCTCCTGATTGACGTGAAAAGGGGAGACAACCTTAGGAAGAAACTTCGGGTGAGTCTGTAAGACTACCCTATTCCTGTAGAACCTAGTGTAAGGGGGATCAGACACTAGTGCCTGAAGTTCACTTACTCACCTAGCAGAGGTAAGAGCAACCAGAAACAAGGTTTTCCAGGAGAGAAAACGGAGAGGGCAGGTAGCCATAGGTTCAAATGGCGGATAAGTAATCCGCTGTAAGACCACATTCAGATCCCACTCAGGGGCTGGTGGATGTAAAGGAGGCTTAAGGAGGAGGAGGCCTCTGAGAAAACAAGCCACCAAAGGGTGGTTGGAAAGAGGCCGGCGAGTGGTGCGCTGAGAGAGCACTGAGGTGAACCCTGACAGAGTTGGACTTAAGGCCTAGATTGGAGAGGTAAAGCAAATATTGCAATACCACCGCTACCAAGCATGAGAAGGGATTCTCACTGTGCTGAGCACACCATGTGGAGAATCTACGCCACTTAAGAGCGTAGGATTTCCTGGTGGATTGCCGTCTAGAGGCTAAGACTACGTCTTCCACTTCTCTAGGCAGTAGTAGGGGAGCCAGGACTACCCTTTCAGCAGCCAGGCCATCAGATGAAGGGACTGGAGATTGGGGTGCAAGAAAGATCCCTGTTCCTGAGACAGGAGATCGTGCTGAATCCCCAGAGGAAGAGGAGTGTCCACCGCCAGTTGCAGCAGAAGTGGGAACCACAGTTGCCTCGGCTACCTGGGGGCTATCAGAATCATTGAGGCCCCGTCCTTGAGGACTTTGAACAGTGTTCGGGACACTAGTGGCGTGGGAGGAAACGCATACAGTAGGCCTTGGGACCACGGAATCAGAAACGCATCCGCTGCTACTCTGAGAGGATGCGGTTGTTGGGAACAGAATCTCGGGAGTTGCCGGTTCAGAGGACTGGTGAAAAGATCCATAGTGGGGAGGCCCCATCTGAGAAAGATCTGCTGAACCACCAACGGATTCAATCTCCATTCGTGTGGTTGCAGGATCCTGCTCAGTCTGTCCGCCAGGTAATTTTCTTGACCTGGGAGGTAGACAGCCTTGAGGAGGATTCCGTGATTGACAGCCCAAGAGCACAGCCGTTGTGCCTCCTGACAGAGAAGGAAGGAGTCTGTGCCTCCTTGTTTGTTCACGTAGAACATGGCAACTTGATTGTCTGTCTGGACCAGTACAGACTGGTGAGAAGTGAGGTGGGAGAAGGCTCTCAGAGCTAGGCGTATCGCCCGTAGCTCCAGGAAGTTTATCTGCTGAGCAGCCTCCCAATGGGTCCAGAGACCCTGAGTACATGCCCCTTGGCAATGTGCTCCCCAACCTAGAAGAGAAGCATCTGTCGTCAGCACTTGAGAATGCGGAGGGGATTGAAAAACCACTCCGAGTACCAGATTCGGAAGATGAAGCCACCATTGCAGAGAGGAGACGAGCAGGGCGGATATTCTTACTTTGTCTGCAAGGCTCCCTGGGGCTTGATGCCACTGAGTTCGAAGGCTCCACTGAACAGGCCACATGTGCAGGCGGGCATTGGGGGTTACATGAACCGTGGAAGCCATATGGCCGAGAAGTCTCAGGAATTGCCTGGCGGAGACCAGGGAATTGCTGTGAAACTGCCTGGCTAGATCCATTAACCTGTGGGCTCTGTCCATTGGCAGAAAAGCCTTCGCCTGAAGAGTGTCCAGCCTTGCTCCTATGAATTCTAAGTTCTGGGACGGGAGCAAAGTGGACTTTGCGAAGTTTATGACAAACCCGAGCCACAGTGCGAAGGGTGGCTTGACTGGCCTCCTGGGAAGACTGGCCCCTTATGAGCCAGTCGTCCAGGTATGGAAACACAAAAAGACCTTGAAGCCTCAGGTAGGCCGCCACCACCAGCAGGCACTTGGTGAACACCCTGGGAGCGGAGGTTAGGCCAAAGGGTAGTACTCTGTACTGGTAGTGGTTTCCCCCCACAACAAATCTGAGATATTGTCTGTGGTCTGGATGAATAAGGATGTGAGTATAAGCATCCTTTAGATCTAAGGAGCATAGCCAATCTCCCTGCTGGAGGTAGGGCAGCAGGATTCCAAGGGTAAGCATCTTGAACTTTTCCCTCTCCAGGAACTTGTTGAGGTTGCGCAAGTCTAGGATGGGTCTGAGGCCTCCTGTTCTTTTTGGTACCAGAAAGTACCTGGAATAAAAGCCGTGACCTCTCAGGTGGTGGGGCACTGGTTCCACAGCCTGTTCCTTTAGCAGACTTGCTAACTCCTGAAGGAGTAGGTCCCTGTGCAGAGGGAGTCTTGGAGGCTCCCCTGGAAAATAGGAGGGAGGTACCTGGTGAAAATGGAGAAGATAGCCCTTTTGGACTATATGGAGCACCCAGGGATCTGATGTGACGGCTGACCACCTGTGGGCAAAGTGGGCCAGCCGGCCTCCTGTGCTGATGTGAACCAGCTGAGGAGAAGAGGCTATGCCTTCTGAGTGAAAAACCCCCACCCTGCTGAGCAGGGGCCAGTGTTGGTGGCTTGGGGGCCTTCTGCCTACGGGGCCCATGACCCTGCCCCTTAGCCTGCTGACCCTGTTGGGGAGCTGCAGAGGCCTGATAATGAGGGTATTGTTTATAGGCAGATGACTTCCTTGGGTAAAAGGTCTTTTTTCCCGAGCCCTTCTTTTTCTGAGAAGGGGCAGAGGTTTTTCTGGACAGCCTAGTCCGGGTCAGAGTCTCGGTCTCGAGTTCTGCAGCCTTTTCAGCCATGGGCTTGCCAAAGAGGTTTTCACCTCGGCAGGGGATATCGACCAACTTGTCCTGTACCCATGGCTCGAGATCGGATGACTGTAGCCAAGCCTGTCGGCGTGCACCGATGCCGGCCCCGGCTACTCGGGCCGAAGCCTCGAAGCCATCGTAGGCTGCTCGAGAGATAAACTTCGAGCACTCTCGAATTCCAGTGGACAAGGCCTGGAACCTCTGCAAAGGTTCCTCAGAGAGACCAGCAGAGAAGCCGGCAATCTCCTTTGCCAGGTCTCGGAGATACATGCCCATGTAGAGCTGGTATGTCTGGACACGGCAAGCAAGCATAGAGCCCTGGAAGCACTTCTTACCGAGGGCATCCAGGTTCCGAGCCTCCCGGCCGGGAGGCACCGTGGAGTGCATCTTCTGACTTTTCAGTCGATGCATGGCCGATTCCACAACCATGGAGTGGTGTGATAATTGTGCCTTTTGGAACCCGGGGCTCTTGCGGACTCGATAGATGGAATCGACCCGCTTGCTCAACAGCGGCGTCGAGGCTGGGGTCTCCCACATGCGGAAGAGCAGCCGCTCCAGCATCGGAGGAACTGGTACAGTAAAGGCCTCCTCCGGGGGAGAGTCATACTGGAGGGTCTCGAGCTCCTCAGCTCGAGGATCCTCCTCGGGATCCGCGGGGAAGGCCAAGGCCTTGGCCATATCCCGCACGAAGTCCGGAACCGGGTATCCTCCGGTGGGGATCGTCTCCGAGGTTCGGACTCCAGCGAGTCCGATGGGACACACAGAGTCCGATAGGTGTTGGGTGACTCTTCGTCCTCCGTCTCCCAGTCCGACTCCTCGGAGGAGGTATCGAGTGGCTCCAGTCGGGCGGGCACCGATGCCCACTGCCCCGACGCCGAGGGTACCGGCATCGACGACCTCGGTCCCAAACGGGAGGCCGAGGGAGACCGTGGCCGAGGATCGACTCGAGCCCGCATGGACTCGAGGATCGGCTCGGCCTCCGGGGTCGACTTGGACGTCGATGTCCCGGTGGTCGGGGCAGATGCACCGGTGATACCGGCGATCAATGCCCGCTGCTGTTACATGAAGGCAGCGAGGCTGCTCTCCAAGGCCGTCAACCTGAGTCCGAGCTCAGGAGACCCAGCAGCCCCCGACTCGGGCCCCGATGGCGTCGGGCCCGACATCGGCTCCCCTGGAGGAGAGTCCACGAGGCTTGGCAGGCCTCTCTGACTCCGAAGACCCGGGACGGCTATCGGGGCTATGTGACCTGGCTCTCGAGGAACCAGGACCGTCCACCAACGCCCCCCTCGCGGGTTTCTTCTTCCTGCGCTGTTTCCGCGAAGGAGACCCCCGCTCAGAGGAACCCCGACGCTGCTCGGCGCCGGAGTCCCGAGACGTCGAGGCCTCTGACGAGGTTCGGGCCCGTCCGGACGCGGAATCAGAGAAGATCCTATCCTTCTGGTGCTGCCGACTCCTCAACGCCTTCAAGGACATTTTGTCACACGGATCACAGATCATTGGGTCATGATCGGGTCCGAGGCAGCGGAGGCAGCAGTCATGTGTGTCGGTAAGAGACATAAGTTTCTTACACCGATCACACTTTTTAAACCCGCTGGCAGCCATCGGGGGAAAAAGGGCCCCTGCGAGGTCAAAAGACAGGGCGGCCAGTGAAAAAAGAAAAAATGGCGTGAAGGTTAGTCACGAAGGACAAAAAACGAAAAAGAGAGAGTGGGCTCAATACCGGCATACCAGGCCCAGGCGGGAAAAGGATCCGGCGTTGAACCGAAGGAGAAGAACAAAAACAGGGAAATCAACTTTTTCCTCGGCGAAAAACGAACTACGTCCGTCGGGCTCCGCGGAAAAAAGACTGAGCAAGATGGCACCCTTGGGCGGGAAGGGGACCGCGCATGTGCGCTGCAATTCCCAAAGGCTTTCTTTGAAAGCTGGGGAAATGCTCCGCACGAGGGCTCCGTCGGCACCGACGTCACCCATATGTGAGGACTGACTTCCTGCTTGGTCCTGGAGAATATGACATGTCAGACCAAGGTTTGTTTTTTATGAGTTTTTATGTCTTATTAGCTTTATATATTTTTATGCTTTGATATCTGGATTTATCAGTGTATTCATTATTATTTGGTGTTATTTTTATGTATTTATGTTCTTTTAAGATTATGTTTTTTTGTCCTGTCTGTTTGGTTTTTGTAGGCTTTAGATTGCACAGCACAGAGGAAGAAGCATCTGACATTATTTTTAGTACGTGCCCCTGACGCAGGCTTAGGCCAAAACATGCTGGGGCTTTTTATAAGGACTTGTTTGGGTATCTCTGTTTTGGTTTTATATAAAGGATTGTATGGTTATTTGTTTTTATATTTTTATGATTTATATTTATGTTTATATATTACATTTTGTTTGTCCATTTATCTGATTAGCAATTTATTGTGTTCACTACTGTTATTGTGATTGCTTATAGAGTTGTGTACGGTGAGGAATGCAGTTTATGGCACTAGGAAGCCTTGTTACTAAAATGTGGTAAGGTTTTGCTCATATACATGTCAGGAGCAAAAACTAATGCAAGGTAAGTGCAACCACCCGTGTTTCTTGTTAGGGGCATGTTTGGTGTATTCCAAGCAGTTACTGCACTGAAAAGTCCCTTACCGTACATAATGCCACTTTTTCAGGTGTCATTAAGTGCACCCACTAATTGCAACATTGACAGCACTCGGCTATTACCGTGCACTATCATGGGCAGTCCACACTCATTCTCTCCTCATAATTTGCCCATTCCCCACCCCATCATATAATGAGCACTTAATGCGAGAATCTGCATTCAGTAACTCTTAAACCAGTTACTGCAGCCCTATGCTACCCGCTTACCACACATTAACTGTTGGCACACTTTAGTAAAAAAAAGAAAAAAAAAGCCCCTAATTGTTATTTCAAAGAAACAATGAGGCAGGTGTCACCCACACATACACAGAATAGGAAACAAGGGCACACACAGGAATAAAATTAATCTTTAATAAAATTTTCAAACACAATCATAAACAAACACATCCTAATATGGCCATGTTTCAACAATTTGTCTTTATCAGAAGTTGGTTTAGAAAATTCTCATCCAGCTTTATCAAAGCTTAAATGGCACACTGATCTCATGGACCAAGGCTGACCTTTTGGCGATATTGTGGCTCCTCTTTTAATTGCACTGCTATGTGGTTCTTTGGAGTTGTGAGTTTATAATACAGTCAGACTTGATCCATGGAATCAAGTGAAGACATACTGTTGAAAATTTGCCATGTAGAGTGTGTTCATATGTGACTGCTTGAAGATTTTATTAAAGAAAATTAATTTTATTCTTGTGTGCACCCTTGTTTCCGTGTCTGCTCCAAATTTTTATTTTCCACTATTACAAAGCTAATTAGATTTCAAAAGGGGAGGGCAAATTTATAGGGGAAATTTCTACAGGAGTTGGGAAATGACACTTTTACCCTCTGGTTTCCTCCCATGCCTGTGAGGAGAGAATTAGGGAACTGAGAGATAACTGAAAGGCAAAGTATGGAAAGGATTCAAGGAGAGGTGCAGAGGAAGAGGGACAGAGACCTTGTGTGAAGTGATATGGCCTACTAGTGGATGCAATACAGGTTGGACAGATACTGCAAAAGTGTTGTTAACTGGATTTGAGAGTATGTGTGAGATGCTGACATTTGGTGCAATGATTAGTAAAATAAAGAATTTGATTTTTATTTAGACCTGCATCATTGTGGTGACCAGGTGGTTGTTTTCAATACAACATTAAGATAAGTGTGCATGTCATTCCCCTGAAGCAGGTATTTTTCTGAAACACTGACTGGTGTTGGGGTCTTCATAGTTGGTGATGACTCTGCCAACTTGCCTGTAGTGTCTTTTCACACAAACATTGTTTCCTATAACTTGGGGACTAGTGATGTTGTGCTTGTATATGAACATTTAGATCTTTGTTTTGGAGACTGGTTTAAGCATGTAAAAGAAAAAAAAATTAAACAATACACATTTTTAGAAATGGGGAGGCAAACAATTTATACCATTGGGTACAGCAAGAATGTGAGAATAGCCCTGAGTGATTTTTCTCTTCTGCATCAGATATGCACATAAGGCTTCATTCCGAGCTGCATTTAGCGGGGATGGACGTCTGACCTAGATGTCCATCCCTACTAAATGCTGGGACCGTATCCCCTGCCCAAAGCTCCCCTTATGTACATAGGAGATGTACGGGGAGCTCTGGATGGGGGAGGGAGTGGCTGGTTCGAGGGAGGAGCGAGGGCGAGCGGTGGCGGGGATGCGACCCCGGACGTACAGGGCCAATCCTGAGTTTGGCCCTGTTTGTCTGTGGTCACGAACATGGATGGGGGACTTATTCCACCTCAGAGGTGGAATAAGTCCCCCTGGATGTCAGGGGATGGGGACGCAGGGCCAGGTCAGTGGGACGAGGAGGTGCAGGAGCTTCCTCGCAGCCCGACCCTACCTTTGGAAGGCCACATTGAGGGTCAGGCTGCGAGGAATGAACTTTATGGCAACACCGGGGATCACGGCTCCTCAATGGAGTCGCAGTGCCATGGCAACAGGATGCCATGGCACCACAGCTCCATGCAGGAGCCAGGGCACACCTGTGCGGGGAGACGATTGGACGTCCGGCGGCACAGAATCAGGGGACAGCCTCTCTGTCCAGGCACGGGCCGGCCGTCTAGACTCGTTTTTGATCCCACGGGAAAATCTAGCTCCCACGGGCTCAGAATCGGGGACTAGACCGGCCCATCCAGATCCTGGACATCCGAGTGGACAGGACGTTCCCCATTCAGAATCGGGCCCATAGGTAATACTAATCTTCAAAGGGAAATTTGCATATTTTCCCTTTGAAAATTACTCCATGCACACATTTATGACCTATGACCTGATCTTTGTAATACACAAATCTCCTGCATGCTTGCATTTTATAAAATATCCATAAAGATTTACATCCTGCCTCAACCTTGTCCCCTGAATGTCTCTGCCAAGGTCAGCTTAATTTAAGTATAGATGTGGAAGGCGATTCAGGTCCCTGCACGTCTGTCTGCAGTGCCTGGCCAAAACCTGGACGTGCCAGAGATATACCTGATTCTGCCACCGCAGGACCTGGATGTACCCACGATGGCAAACTGGAGGACATGGACATCCGGATGCTCCTCGTATGCCGAAGAGATCAATGTATGGGGAGCAGCCCATCCCAAAGCCAGACTGCCACTGCTGGGGTGAGGGAGCAGTGGCATTTCAGCATCATGGCAACAAGATGTTGATATGGAGCTCAGAACGCCATTGTACACAGCTGCCCCTGCAGACCACGGTCCGGCCAGCTCTGGAGGTCCCCTATGACCTGGATTGTGGCTGCATGATCAAGGCGAGGCTAGGGTCCAGGAGTGCAGGGGTCTGTGATGCGCGATTGGCGAGGCCCCCTGGGCATATTCAACCATAAGGGTGGAATAGCCTGGCCATCCAAGAGGGTGCCGGGGAACGTACAGAGGTCTGATCTGCATTGCCTCTGTACATTCTGGCAGTCAGTCACTTTCTTGCTCCACTTCCTCCTGCCCAATCCAGCGCTCCCCGCACAAACACTGTGTACGTGTGTGGAGCGCAGGCAGCAGAATAGGGTCAGGAAGCTGGGCGTGGTTTGGATGTCCAGCCTGCACATATATGGCCCTTATTCGGCATTTGGAATGCCTCTCAGGATGTATATGCTTAAGATTAAGAGCACATACTACAAATCATTTAAAGATTTTTAAAAGGGGGATGCTACTACTTTTGCTCTAATTTAGGCTCCCTTTATAATCTATATGGAATATTATGGGGATCATTTTAGAAGCTCTAGTCGTGATTGATATATCTGAATAGGAGTTTTCAGATTTGCAAATCACATCCATGGCCCAAAGACATTTTATAAGAATCAAATTTACACATGTCCAATGAGAACACGTCTTGGTCGCACAGGGATGTAGTGGAAGTATGTCTAGAGTAGTCTGTAAAAGATCCATGTGTATGCCCAATTTTAGAACATTGCTGCATGTTTATGACCGCCAACAGACATGTCTACATTTATGCCTGATCCTGGCAGGGCTGGTGCTACCATCAGATGAACTAGGCGGGTGCTCTTGGGATGAAGGCCCATTGCTGTCCCTCACCAGGGCCTGCAGCGGTGGCAATGGCTCAGTAATCATGGGGTAGTGCTTACCTCAGGTCATCAATGCTGCCCATATGGTTCTGGTGCTTTACAATGCTTCTTCCACTCCCCTCCAATGCAGACTTCAAAACCAGAAGTAGCGTCAGAGGGAGGCAGAAGAGGCATCGTAAAGCACAAGAACTGCAGGTGTAGCGCAGGCAACCTGAGGTAAGCGCTGTCCCGTATTTAAAGAGCCACTGCTGCCGCTGCAGGCCCGAGAGAGATGCATGAGCAAGATGGCAGGGCTTGCTTAGGGCACTTCCAATCCTTACACCAGTCCTGGCTCTTGGGCACGAATAGGTATTTGTAAAGTGCTCCTTACAGGCAACAAACAACATTTGGGAGAAGAGGGGAATACCCTCTGTCTCCTCCAATTTTTGCCCCCTCAAAATGCATGCAGGCCTTTTTGTGAGCTGCTGCACCGCTGCAAGTCTCCACTTGCAAGATGGCAAGTCAGGATGTGTATGTGGCAAAAGATACACGTGCACTTTCTGAAATACTATTGTAGACATGTCCATGTTGCTGGTATCGCATTTTTCATGTCAGTTTTCCTGCATGTGTCTGAGGCTTTATTCTACATGTCTCCATTTTCTTGTATTTTGATGAAGATGTTTACATTTTGAGGCAAAGATAGCTTGATTTTACAATGCATTAACACGTGCCCACGTTCTCTGCTGGCCTTCCTAAGAAATTTCAGACATTTTGACATGGACATTAACAGATGGCACCTAATGGTCTTTCTAAAATGTTGCTTTATGTAAATAACAGCATTTTGTCCTTGATAGACTACCATATTTTGTTCATAAAGAAAGCCTTATTGCTACCTGTTTGACCTTTTATCTTTAGAATTTTTTGGCAAAGTATACTTTGATATACTTACCTGTTGTTGCTATAAAACCTTTTGTTTTCTAAACTAACAATAACAATAATAAAGTCTGAAAGATAGAAAAAATGTGGTGCCCATGTGGTGGCTCTCCAAGAAATCCACTTAGAAGACAAAAACCATCAAAAGTTAATTAGAAAGTAGGTATGTCAGTGTGGGTTATCCATCTTATTCTTGCAAACAAAGAAGAGGGGCTAATTTATAGCTTAATCTGTGCCCCTTGTGTGAAAGCTGGTCAAAGATACCTTCGGAATATATGTGATTATGATAGAATCTACCTAGAATGAAAGGTATGTGTTTTGTAATCTTTGATTATTCATTTTTTTGTTTGGGATGGTTACTTTGATATAATATTGAAAATCCCATTTGAAATCACAGCCAATGCTTAATGTAGTGGCTGACTCAAATCTACACTGTAAAAACAGTCAAATCTATATTTAGCCACTCACAAACTCTATTAATTTTCCTGTTAAAGAACTGGTGTTCTTGGATAAGAACATAAGAACATAAGACATGCCATACTGGGTCAGACCGAGGCCCATCAAGCCCAGTATCCTGTTTCCAACAGTGGCCAATCTAGGTCATACGTACCTAGCAATATCCCCAAAAGACACAGCTTCCACAATGCTTGTACTGGGTCAAGCATTGATATCCTGGGTCCCTTTTTAATAGTGGTTTATGGACCTTTCCTCCAGGAACTTGTCCAAACCTTTTTTAAACCCAGCTATACTAACAGCCCTTACTACATCCTCTGGTAACAGATTCCATAGTTTGATTACACGTTGAGTGAAAAAATATTTTCTCTTATTTGTCTTAAATAGTTTACCCTGTAGCTTCATTACATGTCCCCTAGTCTTTCTATATTCTGATAGCATAAACAATTGATCCACGTTTATCCGTTCCACTCCATTCATTAATTTATAGACCTCTATCATATCTCCCCTCAGCCGTCTCTTTTCCAGGTTAAAGATCCCTAACCTTTTTAGCCTCTCTTCATAGGAGTAGCCTTCCATCCCCTTCACCAATTTGGTGGCTCTTCTCTGTACTTTTTCTAATAATGCTATGTCCTTTTTAAGATACGGTGACCAGAATTGCACACAATATTCAAGGTGTGGTCGTACCATGGAGCGATACAGAGGCATTATAATATCCTTTGTTTTATTCTCCATCCCTTTCCTTATGATACCTAGCATTCTATTTGCTTTCTTGGCCGCCGCTGCACACTGGGCGGAGGGTTTTAACATGTTATCCACGATGACTCCTAAATCTTTTTCCTGGGTGGTGGTTTCTAATGTGGAGCCTTGCATCGTGTAACTATAGTGTGGGTTGTTCTTTCCTAGGTGCATAACTTTGCACTTGTCCACATTAAATTTCATCTGCCATTTGGATGCCCAGTCTTCCAATTTATCCAGATCCTCCTGCAGTTTTCCACAATCCTCTTGGGTTTTAACAACTTTAAACAGTTTTGTGTCATCTGCAAATTTGATAACCTCACTAGTTATTCCCTTTTCCAGGTCATTTATGAATATGTCAAAAAGTAGCGGACCCAGTACAGATCCCTGGGGTACTCCACTATTCACCTTTTTCCATTGGGAATATTGGCCATTTAGCCCTACCCTCTGCTTTCTATCTTTTAACCAGTTCCCGATCCACAATAGTACACTGCCTCCTATCCCATGACTTTTAGCTTCGCCAAAAGTCTCTGATGGGGGACCTTGTCAAAAGCTTTCTGAAAGTCCAGATACACTATATCAACCGACTCACCTTTGTCTACCTGTTTATGCACACCTTCAAAAAAACATATCAGATTAGTAAGACAAGATCTTCCTTGTCTAAAGCCATGTTGGCTGTCTCCCATTAGGCC
Organism: Ichthyophis bannanicus; assembly: GCA_033557465.1. NCBI lineage: Eukaryota > Metazoa > Chordata > Amphibia > Gymnophiona > Ichthyophiidae > Ichthyophis > Ichthyophis bannanicus. Next base: position 641,088,805 of record CM066035.1, read on the forward strand.
ATGACTATCTACATGCTGTGCAATTTTGTTCTTTATGATAGTTTCTACCATTTTCCCTGGTACTGACGTCAGGCTCACCGGTCTGTAATTTCCCGGGTCACCCCTGGAACCCTTTTTAAAAATTGGTGTTACGTTGGCGACCCTCCAATCTTCAGGTATTACAGATGATTTTAATGAAAGTTCACAGATTACCAATAGCAGGTCTGCAATCTCATATTTCAGTTCTTTCAACACTCTGGGATGTATACCATCCGTCCAGGTGATTTGCTACTATTCAGTTTATCAAATAGTTGTAATATATCTTCCCGGTGTAGCGATATTTCTCTCAATTCCTCTGCAGTATCACCTTTAAATACCACTTCAGTCTTGGGTAACATCCATACATCTTCCTCAGTAAAGACCGAAGCAAAGAATTCATTCAGTCTCTCTGCTATAGCCTTGTCTCCTCTTACTGCCCCTTTTACCCCTCTATCATCTAATGGTCCAATTGACTCTCTCACAGGCCTTTTGCTACGAATGTACTTGAAAAAGTCTTTGTTTCGTGTTTTTGCTTCCGTAGCAAGTTTCTTCTCAAATTCCTGCTTTGCCTGCCTTATCAATGCTTTGCATTTAACTTGCCAGTGCTTGTGCTGTTTCCAGTTTTCATCATTTGGCTCTTTTTTCCATTTCCTGAAGGTTGCTTTTTTGGCAGGAAACAGCCTCTCTGACCTCACCTTTAAACCATGCTGGCAGTTTTTTGGATTTTCTTCCACTTTTCTTAATGCGTGGAATACAGCTGGTCTGGGCTTCGAGGATAGTATTTTTAAATAACACCCAAGCTTGCTGTAAGTCTTTAACCTTTGGAACCGCTCCTTTTAGTTTTTTCCTGACTATATTCCTCATTCTATCATAGTCTCCCTTTTGAAAGTTAAAAGGTAGTACTGTGGATTCCTTTACTATCTGTCCTCCACTAATTAACTCAAACATGATCATACTATGATCACTATTGCCAAGTGGTCCCAACACCCTTATTTCCTGCACCAGATCTGGCGTTCCACTAAGGACTAGGTCCAGTATGGCTTCCCCTCTGGTCAGTTCATGAACCAGCTGCTCCAAGAAGCAGTCATTTATTTCATCTAGAAACTTTATCTCTTTAGCTTGTCCTGCTGTGACACTGACCCAGTCGATACCGGGGTAATTGAAATCACCCATTATTACTATTCTGTTGTGACTTTTGTTAGCTTCCTTGATTTCTTTGAGCATTTCATCATCCATTTGTTCATTCTGGCCAGGCGGTCGATAGTATACTCCCACTGCCATCACCTTCCCCTTCATAAATGGAATTTCAATCCATAGAGATTCTACAGCAAATTTTGTTCCCTGCAAAACTTTAATCCTTTCTGACTCAATGCCCTCTCTAACATAGAGCGCAACCCCTCCACCAATTTCATCAGCTCTATCATTACAATATAGTTTGTATCCAGGTATCACAGTGTCCCACTGGTTATCCTCCTTCCACCATGTCTCTGAGAGTGCAATCATATCTAACCTCTCATTTAGTGCTATATATTCTAACTCTCCCATCTTATTGTTTAGACTTCTAGCATTGGCATACAAGCATTTTAGAGACTGTATTTTATTAATATTAATCTGGCTATTGGTAGGCATGAGTAATTTGGAATCTTTATGCTCTGTCTGCTCCTTACTCAAGGGAATTTGGGCTACTATACTCCCTTTTGGAACCTCACTGCTTTTGGTAGTATCCTTCAAAGATACCTTTGTCCGAACCATGCGCTCCTGGGTGACTGTCGGCTTTCCCCTATTTTCTAGTTTAAAAGCTTCTCTATCTCTTTTTTAAAGGTTAATGCCAGCAGTCTGGTCCCATCCTGATTAAGGTGAAGCCCATCCCTTCGGAAGAGCCCCCCCTTTCCCCAGAATGTTCCCCAGTTCCTAACAAATCCAAAACCCTCATCCTTGCACCATTGTCTCATCCACGCATTGAGACTCCGGAGCTCTGCCTGTCTTTTGGGTCCTGCACGTGGAACAGGAAGCATTTCAGAGAATGCTATCCTGGAAGTTCTGGATTTCAACTTCCTACCTAAAAGCTTAAATTTAGCCTCCAGAACTTCCCTACCACATTTTCCTATGTCATTGGTACCAACATGTACCAAGACAGCAGACTCCTCCCCAGCACTATCTATGATCCTATCTAGGCGGTGCATGAGGTCTGCTACCTTTGCACCAGGCAGGCATGTTACCAGGCGATCTTCACGTCCACCAGCCACCCAGCTATCTACATTCCTAATGATTGAATCACCAACTATAACAGCTGTCCTGACCCTCCCCTCATGGGGACATGGCCCTGGAGAAACGTCCTCGGTGCGAGAGGCTTTTACATCACCTGGAGGACAGGTCCTAATTACAGGATCACTTCCTGCCACACCAGGGTGATGCTCTCCTGTCACGTGACCTCTCTCCTCCATGGCAACAGGGATGCTGCCAGACTGGAGGTGGGACTTCAGGACTATATCCCTGTAGGTCTTGTCCATGTACTTCTCTGTCTTTCTTATGTCTTCCAGGTCTGCTACTCTAGCCTCTAGAGAACGGACTCGTTCCCTGAGAGCAAAGAGCTCCTTGCACTTTGGAGGACAGCAAATTATAAACAATTAGATTTTACCATTTTCTAAATAAATTGCCAAAGCGGTATCAGCAATAAGAATAATGAAATTCAAAATGCCATGGAAAATGTACTTGAGAAAGCAATTTGGGAACATGTACATATTTGGTATTACTGGTGAAACAGTAGTAGCTTCTATATATAATTCCCTGTAGGCAGCAGTTAAAATCAATAGACATGTTTCTGAGTCTTTTGATTTAGAGTATGGAATTAGACAAAGTTTGCCATTATCCCCTTTACTTTTAAAACTTGACCTCTGGCGATTAAAATTATGATTTTTATAAAACTATATAGGCACAGAGAGGTCACGTGATGTGGTGAGCTTGGGAAGTCGCATCTATCCTGAGCTCCGGGCTCCCCTTGCTCTAAATTGGAACAATAGTGCCTATTTTTAGGCACTTCAGCCGGAACACAGCCCCCCTCAAGCACCATACCCTCCAGAGTCTTGTCGAGAGGAGGTAGAGGCGCATGGCGACAACGACCGCGCGAACCGGGAGGAGAGAGAAAGACCGGGCGGCGGGGGCCTCCAAGATGGCGGAATCGCCCCCGAAGGTGGGCGAAGTACAGGTGCCGGCTTCTGGGGCCTCGGTCGCAGAGATTTCAGCCGCGGTCTCCAGTGCCCTCTCCCTGCAATTTGATTCCTTGCGCAGTAAAATGGACGCGGTGCAGCAGTCCGTGGAGGCCATCGGGGCACGAATGCAACAGGCTGAGGCCTCCTTTCGCAGGCGGAAGAGGAGGTGCTGAGATTGAGCCATGAGCTGGCGCAGACACGGTCTACCCTGAAGGCCCACGAGGAGAAATTGGAAGACCTCGAGAACCGCTCCTGACGCGGTAACTTGAGGTTCCTGGGCATACCGGCTTCGGTGGGGGATACAGACCTGCGAGAATACATCACAGCGCTGTCGGCATCTCTGCTGGGCGAGGAGGGACACAATGCGCAGGTGGTGATCGAGAGGGCGCACAGAGTGGGCCCTCGGAACTCTGGGGATCCGCGGCCACGAGTGGTGCTGGCCAAATACCTACAATTCCAGCAGAAGGAGGCTGTGCTGCGGGAGGCCAGGAAGCGTGGAACTGTAGAACGAGACAACGTTCGGATCCGTGTCACGCAGGACTATTCTGCGGCTGTGAGTAAGCAGCGGAGGGCGTACACTCCAATTTGCAAAAACCTCATCGATGCTAACATTAGGTTCTCTGTCCAATACCCTGCACGCCTGTTGGTGTTCCACGGAGGGAAGCAGAAGGTGTTTAGTTCGGCAGAGGAAGCAGCGGCCTATGTGGAGCAACATGTGAGGCCGGGTCTGCGGTCGGGCAGTGGGACTGCGGGTGTGTCATGACTCTCTGGCTGATTTTCTGCCTGTTCAGGTGTTGGCAAGGCCTGAGCGAGCTCGGGGAAGCTGTGCTTACCTCCCATGGGCCCAGTACCCAAGGGAGTGAGATGGTGAAGGCATTATGAGTGTTTTTGTTATGAGACTGTTTAGCTAATTGCCCAGACTGCTGATGGTACTTCTCCCTGCTCGTCGGGCATGGGTTGGGTACCCTGGGGTGGCTTAGACACCATGTAGGATGACCCAGGAATGTTCATGGGCCAGGGTAAGTGGGTCCTCTCCGGATAGGTACCGTGGCTGCCCATCTCTTGAGTGTCCTGATGATAGCGGGGTGCGTTGCAGTTGAGCCATCTTGGGGCAAGCGGACGCTGCTGACACTGGCCTGACGGGACGGGAAGGGGGGGGAGGCCAGGGCTGTGAGCAGATGGAGAAGTACCTGACCATATAACCTCCCCATTCCCATGGACGGGTGTTGTGGGGGGTAGATTGCAGCTCTGTCACTGGGGACCGGAGCTGTGATCATTCCTAGGGTCATTTTGGGCGTCTGTTAATGTTTGCTGTTACAGTATTTATTGGGGGTCCTTGGGAGGGGGATGGATCGAAGGGAGGGGGGGCGCATGACTGAGAAAAGGGGGGGGGAGCCCGGACACCTCTGGGTGATAGGGTAGGTGGGAGAGGATGACAGAGGTGGGGGAACTTATGGTGGGTGGGGGAGGTTGGGTGGGGGGCTAGGGGTGGAGGGGGAGTCAGGGAGGGGGTTCAGCGGGGGGTCAGAGGAGGGGGGGAACTGGGGGGGGGGGAGATCATACCTATTCAACAGCCCGGAGAGGGCAGGTCTTGGATCAGTTGGGTGTGTTGTACATGACCCGGTTGAGTCATAAGTATAACTGTCAGGGGGGAGCCTCAGGCTGGGGGGGGCACCCTCATGGTACTAGTTTACAGTGTAACACAGGTATATTTGTGTAATACATGCTACTTAAGATAATATCTTGGAATGTATGTGGTTTGGGCAACCCGATTAAGCGTTCCAAAATCCTGCAGGCCTTGGCTAGACATAAGGCGGACATAGCCATGCTTCAGGAAACCCACCAGACAGCTGAGGAGCATCGTAAATTGTGCAGGGACTGGGTGGGGCAGGTGTGGGGGGCTCCAGCCCTTGGGAAGAAGGGCGGGGTGGCGCTTTTGAGCCACAAACGGCTCAGGTTGGAGGTTGTACGTGAACTGGCAGACCCGTCGGGCAGATTTATCCTCTTGCAGGGTGTCTTGGAGGGGAGGCCAGTTATTCTGGGCAATCTTTATTGTCCTAATGTATTGGATTTGACCTTTTATTCCCGCCTCGCCTCTAAAGTAGAGATGCTGCCGGAGCTTCCTGTGATTATAGGGGGAGATTTTAATGGTGTCATGGATGTGACATTAGACACGTCTAAGGGGGGGAGTCACGAGACCGGTTGCAGACGGCTCGCGCATTGCGTCGATTGTGCACCAGGCTGGGGCTTGTGGATCCATGGCGGCTGCTGCATCCGACCGAACGGGACTATACGCATCAATCACGAGCGCACGGCACTAGTGCGCGTATTGATTACCTGTTGATCTCAGCTGGGCTGTTCGCTAAGGTTGAAGAAGCGCTGATTGGTCCCGTAGAGATCTCTGATCATGCGTTCGTTGGGCTGGATATTCACTGGAGTGGGATGACCCTCAGGAATTTTCTTTGGCGATTTCCGCTCGAATTATATCGGGATGCCCAGTTCCGTTCATTCCTTCGGCAGCGATGGCGGGAGTTCGAGGCGGATCATACAGCCCACCAGGATGAGCCCGAGTTGGTGTGGGAAACTGCGAAGGTTGTGTTACGGGGGGGATATCATCGGGTTCCTTGCCAGGAAGAGGAAACTACAGGCAGCGCGTATTATTAGCCTCGAAAAGCTGATTACACGGTTGCGACGCCAGTGGGCTCAGAGCCCAACGGTCGGGCTTCAGAGGCGGCTATGGGAGAGGCAAACGGAACTTAATGAACTCCTACATCAGAGGGCTAAGAAGTCTGTGCAGTATTACCGTTATCAATTGTATCGTCATGGGGACAAACCCGGGAAATTACTGGCCAGATGCTTGTGAGGCCCCCGGGGCTCAAAATTGGTGCCTGCGTTGCGGGATGACCGAGGAGTACTGCATTGGGAGAGCGGGGCGATCGCGGGGGTTTTTCGATCTTTTTTCCAGCAACTTTATGCAGCGGAGTCTCCCCCTTGTCGCAGATGGCGGACTATGTGGGGGAGCTGAATCTGCCCCGGCTCTCCGAGGCGCAACGGGCGCAGTTAAATCGGCCGATTACAGTTGCGGAGTTACAAGCTGCTATCTCCAAAGCTGGATGCTACAAATCTCCGGGGTTGGACGGTCTGGGAGCGGAGTTCTATAAGATTTTGAATGAGCTGATTTCCCCAACCTTAGCTGCCGTCCATAATATGAGGGCCCAGCAGGGGTATTTTCGATGGGGGGATAATCAGGCCCATATTGTTCTTATTCCAAAACCGGCCAAAGACCCTCTAGTAGCATCCTCATATTGCCCTATCTCTTTGCTTAACTTTGATCTTAAATTAATGGCAAAAATTCTGGCCTGTCGGAGTTCTTGGGGCAGCTTGTTCATGACTCCCAAGTGGGTTTTGTTAGGGACCGCTATGCAGTACGGAACTTGCGTAGAATAATAACTTCCCTAGAATGGGTCCGGCGCCGAGGCACGCCCTCCTTATTAATCAGTTTTGACGCGGAGAAAGCCTTTGATAGGGTAGATTGGAAGTATTTGATGTACCTTCTCCCGCACTATGGTATAGGGCCCTCTTTTTGTAATATGGTGGCGAGCCTCTATTCAAACCCGACCGCAGCGATCCTTTGTAATGGGGTTTTGTCTGAAGCCTTTTCCTTAAGACGGGGGACCCGTCAGGGATGTCCCCTTTCTCCCCTTCTTTTTGTCTTGTCTTTGGACCCCCTCTTACGTCGGTTGGAGCGGACGCGAGAGATCCGGGGGGTGCGTATCGGAGACCAGGAGTTTAAACTATCCGCTTCTGCCGATGACTTGTTAGTCCATCTGCTCTCACCCGCAGAATCACTGCCCCGCCTTTTGCGGGAGTTCCAAACCTTTGGGAACTTTGCGGGGTTCACTATTAATCGGGATAAATCAGAGGCCTTGGATGTTTCGGGTCAGCTTCGGCGTAGCTGGCCGGGCGAGTTCCCCCTTAAATGGGCGGACAATCAATTTACTTACTTGGGGATAGTACTGCCTAGTCAGTTGTCTCAACTATACAGGAGTAACCTGTCTCGGGTGCTGGCCAAGGTGAGAACTCAATTGCAGGCTTGGCGGACTCGTCCCCTCTCCTTGTCGGGGAGGACTGCGGCAATTAAGCTGGTGATATTGCCCAGAATCTTGTATTGGTTACAGACTCTCCCGGTTTGGCTACTACGACGGGAGCCGTGGTATCAGAATTGGGTCTAATTTTGGACAGCCCGATTCAGCCCGCACGTACAGGGGATGGACGGCCTGATTGGAATAGGCCTCCACACAAGTACACACAGATTAGCATATTTTATCATCAACATGCGTAGTTCATGACTCACCCATGCTTCACCCAAATTTTGTCCCTGACAAGGCCTACAGTAAAAAATATACGCATTCATACCAATGGAAGAATTTTTACTCCTGATCTAATTTTATAAAACTTATTTTATATGAATGTATTGCCACTTACGCGCTAAAATGACTTTATAAAATTACTCTCTGAGTGCACTGTAGATTATGCAATGGGGTTAAACTAGACATTAACATTTAACATCCGATAACTACATCAGTGTTAACTGTAAGGTGCAGCCCCTACCCATTCTCTGCCTCTTTCCATGTTAACAGCAGCATTTAGTGCATGTTAACAATGGTTCTGCTGGTAGTGCTTGATAGCTACCATGTTAACAGTTAATGCATCTTAGTAAACAGAACCGGCATCAGGGGAGGGAGTTCTTGATGAAGGGGAGGTGGGAAAATCTTTTTTTTTTTTTTTTATAATTATTTATTTATTAAGTCAGAAATACATAAATACAAGAAAAACAAAATATAGAAGAAAAAACATTTTTACATTATATATCACATAAACTCATATAACAGATCCAATCCACATCAAGGAGGGTATGGTTATAAAAATAAGAAAAATAGAACCTAAGTGGGCCCGAAATAAAAACAGCAACTCCAAAATCTTTTTTGAAGGACACTGGTTACCACTGACTTATCAAATCCAATTCAAGATTCTAATAATTACTCATAAGCCATTTTATACATGTTTACCTCTATATTTATCTTCATGCTTGATTCCCTATCCCACAAGTAACCTACTTGTGATCCCCTCAATTAGAAGGATGTACCTCCAGCATGCTCGTGACAGCACCTTTAGCTGTGTTGTGCCATCTCTATGGAACCCCCCCCCCTCCAATTAATCTCTGTCTCAAATCCTCCTATACTAAATTTAAGAAAGGAGTAAAGACCTGGCTATTTCAGAAAGCCTTTTCTGTATTCACGCAACCTTAACCCCTTAGTTAGAAGTCCCATTTAGTTTGACAGCGCTCTGTTAATAAGAAACGGTTGTTCCGTTTGTGTCCTTTGTTATAGATTGATGTGCAACTCCATGTAAATTATTACTTGTAGTTTGTTGTGACAGCACCTTTAGCTGTGTTGTGCCATCTCTATGGAACCCCCCCCCCCCCTCAAATTAATCTCTGTCTCAAATCCTCCTATACTAAATTTAAGAAAGGAGTAAAGACCTGGCTATTTCAGAAAGCCTTTTCTGTATTCACGCAACCTTAACCCCTTAGTTAGAGGTCCCATTTAGTTTGACAGCGCTCTGTTAATAAGAAATGGTTGTTCCGTTTGTGTCCTTTGTTATAGATTGTTGTGCAACTCCATGTAAATTATTACTTGTAGTTTGTCTACGTGTGTTTTAATATAATATTTTACAGTTGTGGTCAACATTATTGGCACTCTTGCATTTTAGGTATACTGTATACAAATATCTTGAGAAATAATTGGAAATATTCCAACTGTATGTTATAATATTTTAATAGTATGTTCAAAGGTATAAGACAAAAAAAATATGTTTATGCAAATTAGACATAGTAATGTCTGAAAAAAAAACCTAAATATGACCTGGACAGGATTAATGACACCATTCACTAATATTTGGTTGCACAACCCTTGTCAGTGATGGCAGCCTCCAAATGTTTCTTGTAGCCATCAATAAGTTTTGTACATCTTGCTGGTAGTTTCTCCCACTCTTCAACTGCGATTTGTTCCAGCTCATGAATATTTCCAGGATTCCTTTTACCAATGGCAGATTTCAGCTCTTTCTAAAGGTTCTCAACTGGATTGAGTTCAGGACTCATTAATGGCCAGTGTAAAACAGTCAACGTTTTCCTTTTTAACCATGCCTTTATACTTTTGGAGTATGTTTTGGGTCATTGTCCTGCTGGAGGATGCATGACCTTCGACCTAGACCTAGCTTTCTGACACTAGGTAGCACATTTCACATCAAAATACTTTGGAAGTCCTCTGACTTCATGATTCCTTTAATACATTCCAAGCCTTCAGTTCCTGAGGAAGCAAAACAGCCCCACAACATCATGGAATCTCTACCATATTTAACTGTAGGACGGGTGTTTTTTTTTCCTTATAAGCTTCATTTCTTCACCTGTAAATGTATCGCTGGTCTGTACTGCCAGAGAGCTAAAGTTTGGTTTCATCTGTCCAAAGAACATTTTCCCAGAAGGATTGTGATTTCTCAAGGTGGGTTTGGACAAAGATCAGGCGTGCCTTTTTATGTCTGTCTTTGAGCAGTGGGGTCCTCCTTGGCCTTCAACCATAAAGTCCTTCTTTGTTTAGTGCACGGCATATGGTGCAGGTTGAAACCACCACTCCAGATTGCTCCAGGTCAGCCTTAAGTTCTTTGGATGTTGTACGCGGTGTTTTTCCAACAGTTTGCACTAACCTTCGAAGACTTCTTGGATTAATTTTCCTCTTCTCACCATGTCCTGGGAGGTTCTTGACAGTTCCGTGAGCAGAAAACTTCTTAATAATATTGTGAACTGTAAACACAGGCATCCTAAGGTTTTTGGAAATAGCTTGTATCCCTTTGAAGTTTGGCAATAATGGCTTTTCTGAAGGTCTCAGGCAGCTCTCTTGTCTTCACCACTGTGAAGATAGAACAGGGAGTGAATGTGGCCATTTTAAACATTAGAGCCATCATTCATTGATTGATTCAAGTCATGTGAGTACTGACAATTAATCACAGGTGCTTCTAATTTTTACTGTAGTGGGAATGTGGTTCATCTGTTCAAACTAATTTGAATTGTTTACAAAGGTGCCAATAATCATGTCTTATATTAATCCTAACTGCAATTTATCTCACTCAATACCATATATCACCAAGAGATAAACTAAATACATTCAACCAGCCCTATTAATTCTATACTTAATGTATGCAATTTTTTATCAGATCGTTTGCCCTGAAAGGGAACCTTCCCTCTCTCGTAGCAAACCCTCCTTTTTTTCTGTTGTTAGAAGAGTGCACTCACCCTTTTCATCCACTGAGGCCAAATTACAAAATAACCCTCAGTAAACTCAATTATAAGATCACCATTATAAGAATGGTATTGTAAGCAGATTAATAGTCAACTTAGCTCGAGGTCCTGGAATCCCAACGAAGGCACCCTCGTTACTTCCAAAATGAACGACAATATCGTGTCTCCAAAATCAGACTGACAATAATCAGTGTTAACATAATCATCTGGAATAACATGGTTTTTAGACCCCAGGAATCCTCCGAGTCTTCTGCTTCTCACTTCTCAAAATCATTCTCAATGTGCAGGTATCCAAGAAGACGTATACTAAATTTAAGTAAGATGATACATGTAAGGAAATAGAATCAGACACTATTAAAGGAAGAACAAGATCAGCTTTCCTAAAGTTACAAGAGTTAAAGAAAAAATTCCAACCTAGAATTGGAATGCTACAAGTTGATTAAGGATCCATGTTGAATGATACTGAGAAGATCAAGAAAAGGTGGAAAGAATAAACAGAGTTTTTATATGATAAAGATCAAGTGGACCAACAGCCGTTTCAACCTGTATGTTATGATCAGGAACCATTGGTAATGAAAGAAGAAGTCGAGGCAGCATTGAAAGCCTTATCAAAGAATAAAGCACTGGGCATTGATGGCACTTCTATTGAAGTATTACAGTAGTCTGATGCAGCCGTTATCATACTTACAAGGCTCTACCAGGAAATTTGGGAGACAAATTCATGGCCAACTGATTGGAAAAGATCTGTGTTTATACCAATACTGAAGAAAGGTGATCCGACTGACTGTGGAAATTATCGCACAATCGCTTTGATCCCACATGCCAGTAAGAGCCTATTCAAGATTATTCAGCAGAGACTACAACCATACCTGGAACGAGAACTGCCTGAAGTGCAAGCAGGGTTCAGGAAAGGGCAAGGAACGAGAGACATCATTGTGGATGTGAGATGGTTCCTTGAAAAGACAAAAGAATACCAAAAAGATATCCATATGTATTTTATTGACTACAGCAAGACTTTTGGCTGTATAAACCATGAGAAACTCTGGGCCACATTACAAAGCATGGGTATACCAGAACACTTGATAGCTCTCTTACACAACCTTTACACTGATCAAGAAGCAACAGTTCAAATGGAACAAGGAGAACAGAATGGTTTAAAATCAGCAAAGGTGTACAACAAGGCTGCATACTTTCCCCCTACCTGTTTAATTTATATGCAGAACAAATCATCAAAGAAGTAGGACTGTATGAAGACAACCAAGGTGTGATGATACCACATTACTGGCTGAAAGTGAAGATGATCTGAAACCTTTGCTTCCCAAGATCAAGGAACATAGTCTTAAAATGGGCCTGCACCTTAAAGTTAAGAAGACAAAGATCCTGACAACTGGCAAAATCAATAAGCTCATCACTGATGGAGAAGAAATTGAAATAGTTGACAAATTTAACCTACTTGGATCAACAATCAATAAAGACAGGACAAGCAGTCAAGAAATCTGATGATGCATTGTTCTTAGCAGAATGGCTATGAAGGCCCTAGACAAGACTCTCAAGAGCAGAGATGTCTCTCTCCATACAAAGATTCGACTTGTTCAAGCCATGGTGTTTTCAAAAACATCATATCAATGTGAAAGTTGAACAGTGAAAAAGATAGACAGGAAGAAAATTGATGCCTTTGAATTATAGTGCTGGCGAAGAATACTGTGTATATCATGGTCTGCCTGAAGAACAAACCAGTCAGTACTAGAGGAGATCAAACCTTAGCTTTCCTTAGAAGCTTAGATGACAAGACTTTGACTTTTATATGTTGGACACACCATGCAAAGAGAGAGGTCATTGGAGAAAGACACAATGCTTGGCAAGGTAGAAGGTCAACGTAAAAGAGGAAGACCGGCAATGAGATGGATTGATACAATAACAGCAGCTATGGGTGCCACTCTATCAATAATGAGCCGCCTGACTGAAGGCTGAACACTGTTTAGGTCAACTATCCAGAGAGTCACCACTGACACGATGGCACTTAATAACAAGTAAGATTTACCCCCTTGACTTATCATCAGTTGTAGGTCACAACTAAAGCAAGCAACGTTGTCTTCAGGCTAATTCCATATCTAAAACCCAAATGAGCTTGATCAGTTTTCTTCTTCTTTTAATCTTGGGCAAATCACTTAACTTTCCATTGCCTCAGGAACAAAATGAAATTGTAAGCTCTGTGTACAAGAAAATACTCTACCTGAATCTAACTCGCCTTGAACTTCTGAGGCAAGGAGTGAGCTAAATTCAGTTCTGTTCCCTTCTTCTAAGAGTTCCTACAAATGTGACGTCGTGAAGACTTCCATAACTTTTGCTATTATAGAAAAGGTGGAGATAGGGTGATAAAGAGTACATTTCGAGAGAACTTGACTAGCTTTTTTATAAAAATGGCCTTTAGAAAAGGTCAGGTTAATCAACGTAAACAATAGGGTCGTAATTTGACTTGGGAGTATTTCTATCAGCATGGGCACAATTCTAGGCTGGTTAAACCTTTTCCTATCTGTGCTACTCAATTATTTACCTTCTTCCACATTTGTATGTTCAAAACGCCTCAACAAGATAACAGAGGGGAATGAATTGTCAGGAAATATTTTTTCACTGAAAGGGTGGTGGATGCTTGGAATGCTCTCCCGATGGAAGTGGTGGGGGCAAACATGGCGATGGAATTCAAAACAGTATGGGACAAGCACAGTGGATTCCTTTACAGCAACGGGATAAAAATAAAATAAACTGAACCATCTAACTTCAACAAATAGGGGTGTCCTACATGGAGTGGTTGGGGCCACCCCTAAACAAAGACATGGGGAGGGGTGGCCTGCACAGAGCGACAGGTGCACCTACTCTTGCCATATTGCTGGGCAGACTGGATGGACCATGCTGATCTTTATCTGCTGTCATTTACTATGTTACTATGAATTCACATCCACAAACCTCCCTTTTGAGTTTAAGTACCATACTGGATTGCGAATACTTACACTCTCCCAGCTTAAAATTTAAAAGATTTTAGCATTATCAAATATGTCCTTAAATCTTTAAGAAGATTAAGGGCATTTACAAAATGTTGGCATTGGAGAATGTTTACAGGGAGATTTTGTCTCTTTGGGTATGTGCCCTGATCTAATGCTCCCCCCCCATCCTCTATTCAAAATACCCCGATGTCAAAATATTTTTAAATTTAAGCTGGAAGAGTAAGTATTCTAAATGTAACCTGGTGCTTTAATGCTAGCTTTCTGAAGGATCTGGATTTGGTAAATCAAATTAATGTAGCAATTGTATGATGTTTTTCATTTAATGATTTAAACCTCGGTGTGGTTGTGTCTGATAATCTTAAAGTAGCTAAACAGGTAGAAAAGGCGAAAGCAAAAGCTAGAAGGATGCTTGGGTGCATAGGGAGAGGAATGGCTAGCAGAAAAAAGGAGGTGATAGTGCCTCTTGTCGTGAAGTACAAGGTTCAGAGCTGATGGAAACAGAGGATTCACTGCAAAGTGAAACCAGAATTAACAGATCTGAAGTAAGCATGGAGGGTTGGCATGGAAACCCCAAACAAAGGACGTCACAGTGTGCTAGGGAACGCCCATCCCCTGAGCTAGCTCCTGCTTCATCAGGGAAGAGGGAACAGCTGGTGGGAGGTGTGGCCAGGCCCAACGGAAAAAGAAACACAGATAAAAACTCTTTAGTTAAGGATAGAGAGAGCACAGGAGGGAGCACAGGAGGAGTGGAGAAAACTGAAGGAACGAGGAGAGCAGAGAAGGATAGATATCCCGAGGGCAGCCAAGGTTTGGGGCTGGGAGAAGAGAGGAGGGAAGGGAATCCCAATCTCACTCGGAGAAACTTCTCAGAGGAGGAGAGCTGTGAAAGACATACAATTCCAGCTCACAGAGAGCAGTGCTCAACTACCAAAAACACTGGGGATTTTTACCACTCTAAAAGCAAAGACGTTTATTCTGGGAACCAGAGAAGACAGCCATGCTGTGCTCATTACAGTCATCCTGAAGGTAAAGCTTATTTCCCTGATACAAAGCTTTTATCAGAAAGGAGGGACAAGTTTTACCTACCATTTTGTAGCCAAGGGAGATTCCTGGGGGAAAGCAGTTTAAAAGGCAGACACAGAACTTCCCATAGCCAAGCAGAAGAGGGAAGCGTGTATCCTTTCAGTTACCGAGAGCTGTGTGCACAAGAATCCAAACACCCAGACTCCTTTAGCAGGTTGGGGGAAGGGAACCCTTTGATTGAAGCAGAGAGGTTTGCCCGGCAGACAGAAGAACCCTCTCTAAGAGACATTGAAGGAGAAGGTGATCCTATGCAGTGGGATTCTTATCAACCCCCTGAGACTGAAGTGTATATGGACTGCTCATATATGATAGCAGACAATGTGCAATCCCTTTGTTAATATTGCTGAATTTTGCTAAAGAAGAAAACAGCCAAAAGGAGCATTTTGGAGAGAAACACTGTTTTATTCTTTTGTGCCTTAAAAGCTGAGGATAAGCATTTATTTGAGTTACATATTTTTGTTCACACCAGAAGCATGGTTTCTTTGTTAATATAACCTTCTGTTCATGGTCAACAATATCCAACCCCGGGAGGGGAAATAAATCCTTATTTAACCTGAACCACTCGTGTACAACTTGGAATCATTTCAGTGCTGTGGAACTACGTTACCCAGGAGGCCCTTCCAAACCTCCATTAAGTAGTTTTCAGCACAAGAAGCACAACTGCCCACTCGCCTTGCTCATGCTATATGCCTCTGGGAGGGTGAGTGGCGACACTCTGTATAAGTCTTTGGTGCAACCTCATTTGGAGTACTGTGTGCAATTCTGGAGACCACAGAAAACCCCATACCACTTTTCACCTAGGGAAAAGCCAGATCTTTACGTTCTTCCAGGAATGTTCTAAATCCTTTTGACTCCACAGCCCTTCGTGTATCTTATTCCACAATTCTGGCAAGATCTGAATTTTACCAGCCATATCCATGTCAGAGGGCATTGCCAACAAGGTGCCCTCTCTGGAACGCAATTTTTTTCCCTGATCTGTACCAATACAATTCCCTAGCCAAATACTCCAGTCCCTTTCTGCATAAAGCTATAAAAGTCAAGCACAACACTTTATACTTAATCCTCTCCCGCAATGGCAGTCAATGAAGACTGGCCAATAAGGGAAGGCTGAAGTCCACTGCTAGTGTTGGTGGAGAAGCAGCCTCCCAGCTTGAGCCTGATATTATTTTTATCCTACTTGAATGGCCTTTACCCTCAGCCTCTCAGTGAAAAGAGATAAGCAACTGTTGTGTAAAGGAATACAGATCGGTGATAAGAACATAATAAATGCCCAACTGGGTCAGATCAAGGTTCCTCAAGCCCAATATCCTGTTTCCAACAGTGGCCAATCCAGGTCACAAGTACCCAGCAGTTTCCCAAAAAGGCATAGAGGTTCCACAATGCTTGTACCTGGGTAAGTAGTGGATTTCCTGGGTCCTCTTTAATAATGGTTTATAGATCTTTCCTTCAGGAACTTGTCCAAACCTTTTTTAAACCCAACTACACTAAGAGCTTTTACAACATCCGCTGGTAACGTAGTCCAGAGTTCGATTAAGCGTTGAGTGAAAAACTATTTTCTCTCATTATCTTAAATGGGTTATATTATAGATTCACAGCATGTCCCCTAGTCCAGGGATCTCCAATTCCAGGCCTGGAGGACCGCAAAGCAGTCAGATTTTCAGGATATCCCCAATGAATATGCATGAAATAAATTCAAATACAATGAGGGCAGTGCATGCAATATATCTTATGCATATTCATTAGGGACATTCTGAAAACCTGACTGGTTTGCGGCCCTCCAGGACTGGAGTTGGAGACCCCTGTCCTAGTCTTTCTACTTTTTGATGGTGTAAACATCCTATCTACATTTACCTGTTCTGCTCCATTCATTAATTTATAGACCTCTATCATATCTCCCCTCAGCCGTCTCTTTTCCAAGTTGAAGAGCCCTAATCTTCTAAGTCTTTCCTCATAAGGGCATCCTTCCATTCCCTTTAACATTTTGGTGGCTCTTTTCTGTACCTTTTCTAGTTCTGCTATATCCTTTTTAAGATATAGTGACCAGAAATGCGTACAATATTCAAAGTGCGATTGCACCATGGAATGATACAGAGGGTATTATAATATCCTTGGTTTTATGCTCCATTCCCTTCCTTATGACTCATAGCATTCTATTTCCTTTCTTGGCCGCCGCTGCACACTAGGTGGAGGGTTTCAATGTATTATCCATGACGATGCCTAAATCCTTTTCCTGGGTGGTGGTTCCTGATGTGGAACCTTGCATCGTGTAACCATAGTTTGGGTTGTTCTTTCTTAGGTGCAAAACTTTGCACTTGCCCACTTTAAATTTCATGTCATTTGGATGCCCAGTCTTCCAATTTATCAAAGTCTTCTTGCACTTTTTCACAATCCTCATGTTTTAACAATTTTAAATACATTTGTGTCATCTGCAAATTTGATGTCAGCGTTGGTTGGTGAATCAAGAGGAACAGTATCCAGAACGCTCACAGCCAGAATAATGACTGGGGCAAGAGTGTGCACAGGATAGAGTGTAGAAGAATAGCAGAGGGGTTGAGTTGCAATATCGTCTTGCTACAGTCTCACTTGACAATATCTTGTGTGGGTGATGGAGGAAGAGCCGGAATGGTGAGTGCTGTTAACGTTTCTCCTCCCCTTTAAATTCTCTGGTTGTGAATTTAGACCTCCTGTGAAGTTACTAGATCTGCTGCAGAAATTGCAATTTTGTCTTTGGAAGTGAAGTTTTTGACTCAGGTCCAGGACACTCGTTTTACTGGTCAAGAAGCTTGGATTGGAGCTTTGGAGGTAAGTGGAAAACAACGTTAGACATCTAAACTTAATGTTGTTTGAATTTTCCCAGGGTGCCAGCCATGGCTCCCAAGGAGATATTTTAAAAACAAGTAAACAAGATTTTACACATACTGGAAGAGGCAGTTCCCCCACTGATTAAGATTTACTTCTTACCAAAGGGCAAATGAAGATCATCGATAGGTGTGGAATACAATCAAAGCCAGCTATTCCTGGATAATTTAGATATTTTTAGACTTTCAAAATCTTCTATGTCCAGTGAACTGTGGGGGGTATTTTTTTAGTCAGCTTTGTTTTTGAACAAAACTTGAATATGGTACTTAGGGGTCTGTTTACTAAAAGGCCGGTGGTGTGCGGTCCGCGGTACCGAGCGGGTGCCGTATAAGGAGTGGGCGTTCCGTCGTGAAGAACAGAAGCTGTGAGTGACAGATGCGCTAAGGTGCGCGGCGCCCGTGTGGCTAGTGCCCTGTGACATTACGGAGTTTGATCTGTGCACATGGATCACACTGCTCACGGTTTTTGGGCTTCCACTATTGTGCTGCACATTGCTGACGGAAACGGTTTCTTTTCCCTGCACAGCACCTCTAACGCGAGTGTTTCACTGGCGTTATATTTCTTTGCAGATTCGGGCACGCTCCTGTGCGGCGAGTCTCTCCCCTCCCACATTCCGCCCACTGACCCCGTCTCTCCGCCCCTAGGGGGCCTTCCTCCGCCCTCATTTCGCCTTTGCACGCCTCTTTCGCACATTACCGCCCCGCAAATGTGCGCGTTGTCGGCGCACGCTTGCGGGACCCGTTAATGTGCCGCGCACTCGTACGGGGCGCTTAAGAGCACTTAAATACATCTTTTAGAGCGCTCATGTGCGCCCCGTACAAGTGCGCCGTTTAGTAAACAGACCCCTTAGACTTTACTACGCAATGCTAATTCTTTCTATTTTTGGTCAAAGAATTTGGATTTTTCTTGGCCTGACAAGTTCTACATAAGAAAGAAAGTTTTTTGAAGTTACATCCTAAATCTTTGGCTTTCGGAGTTTCATATATACTTTGATTTCCTTGTAAATGTATAATTAGGTTGAATACTGTGAAGTATATATTCTTTGATCCAACTCACCTGAAAGCATTTGTTGATACTAAGCAAACTGACTGGGTTGTCTTAGAAGATACTATAACTCTCAATACCAGGACTATTCGTAGTGGAAGTGGTTAGCCATAATTAGTATCAGAAGCTTTCAAAGCTTACTTTGCTATTTCATTTGTTTTGATTTATGTTATATTGTAGGTCCAAGATTTCAGACTCCTCTCCCCTTGTAGCTTGGGGACTAACATTCATCGATTATGGGCCTGATTTTGAGTTAGGCAGGTTATGCGCCATGGTGGTGCATAGCCTGCTCGCTGACCCCCTTAACACAGATTTTCAGTTCCGCGGTGGCTTCAGTTGAAGAACTATACAAGAACAGGGAAAACTGATATCTATTCATTGCAGTGAGTGGCAGAAACTTTTATATAATTAATTAGGTGCCAGCAGCTGCCCTAACTTTTGTTGCTGAAGCTAACCAGGCAGGCAGCTGAATATTGCCACTGCCCGATTAGTTTCAATACTATCCAGCTGATCTGGATATTCAGTGCCAGTGATCAGATATGGCCCCGGCATTGGATATCCGGGTCTAAGGTTCAGTGGCGATGGCTAGCTGCCACCACTGAATATTGCGCCCCTAAGAGTTTATCATTTAGAATTTTAGTAGTTTATTTTGAAGGTAATTAAGTGCTTTCCCAGTGAGAAAAATAGAGGTTTATCAGTGTATTTGCATTACAAGAACAAATGGTGTGGGGCTTTGTAGGTGGATTCCCTTCAATGATCCAAAACACAATTTCACAGCTCCACCCCCCATCCCTTGTCCAAGCATCACCTCTGGCATCAGCACCCCCATGTCCAAGCCCCAACAACAGCATCAGCATCCCCTTCTCCAAGTCTCACCAACAGTCCCCCTTCCGGTCCCAGCAACAGCCCCTTTCTCCAAGCCCTAACAACAGCCCCCCATCCCAGTCCCAGCATCAGCCCCCTTCTCCCCTCCTCAATCATCTGCCAGCACATCTCCTTCTAATTACCTTAGAATCTGTTACCATCTCTGAGCCTCGGCTTCAGCCTTCAGTTCCCAATCTCCTTCTTTCATCTGCACAGTGCCAGGATGTTCATCAGAGCTGCAGGAACTTGCTGCTTTGCTCCTTCCACAGCATGCCTTTCCTCCTCTGCCTGCCGGCACCCTGTGAGAGTACTTTCTGCATCTCTCAAGAAGTATTTGCTCTTTGGGTGCTGGCAGCCAGAGGAAGAGAGGTAGACTGTGCGGAGGCAGCAAAGCAGCAAGCTCCTGCTGCTCTAAAGAGCACACCAGCACAGGCAAGTCCTTGAACGCCCTCCACTCTGATAATGTCATCAGCTGTGATTGCAGCTGCTGGGTGATATTATCAAAGTGCCCCTGGAATGACCATTATTTTGATTTTTCAGTTATGACCACAAACCCTAAATTCACTATCAGTGGTGTTTTATCAAGATTGTCGGACTATAACCAAAAATCAGAAGCCTTAAACATAATTAAATACAATTTCAAGCACCACTAAGCACAAAAATTTACTATAGACTGCTGTGGATTATTTTTGCAAATAATGCTTACCAAGCTAACAAGCCTATTTACTAAATCATGTTAGGTGCCTAACACATGTTTTAATGCACATTAATTGTTACGGCAGAGCTCAAAAACAGTTAACAAAATGTGTTGACAGCACATGTTAATCACCATGTCAACACCTAGTTACTAAGCTGTGCTAGGGTGTCTCACATGGCTTTTAATACATACTAGCAGTACTATGCCACACTGACTGTTAGTACGCACTAATTGCTACATTAAATACCTAATGCAGAAATTCCTATTACGTTGTGAGGTACAGGTAAGGAAGACGCACTTCACTATGAGGTTGTTAACATAGTGCAGTTAGTTATACCTAACTGCATTCCATGTTATAAGCTACTGAGTTAAAGCATGGTACCAATCATCAACCTGTCTTAACTGCATGGCTGCCTTTCCCATCACACACAGAACACTACTAACAGTTAATGTAGAGGTTTTGCAGCTACCGCACATTAACTTTCCAGTTAGCACATGCTAGGTTCAAAATAGTAAGTAGATTCTCCAGTATGAAAATTCCAGTAGGAGCTGGGAAGCATTCCCACGTGGACTCCATTGGAGGACGTCACCCATATGTGATTCATTCCTGCTTGTCCACAGAGAATAGTTAACTACACCTCTAGAGGAACAGTTAACTGCATTCAGTGTTAGCAGCCGTGCCATCAACAGACCATTGCTCTGCATTAATGGCATGGCTGCATTGCCCCATATCTGCTGGTAATGCCCCCAACAATTACCATGGAGGTTAGGCAGCTACTGCAGGTTAATCTTTGCAATTAATGTGCTTTAATTGCAAAACCTTAATCCAATTTAGTAAATAGACCCTTAAATGTCAAAATAGCCCTAATTGTGAAAATATTTAATGGTAGGTACCCCATCCTTAATAAATGTTGGTCTTGCTACACAAATATAAAGAAATTCTGATGTGTTATACCTCTTTAATAATACGAGGGTATGAACAAGAACTAAGTATATATTGCATATTTAATGTAAACTTTCAGTATTTAGAAACTGACTGCAACTACGGGGGATATTCCTCTCTGTAATAAGAAAATGACATTTTACTATCTTTGGCCTAACAACAGGGAGGATAGCTCTTTCCAAGAAACACGTATTTGGTGGATTAGAATATATTTGATGTGTAAATATCAAACTTCTGTAGCCAAAAAACCTAACAGGCTTTGAAAATCTCAGGAAATGGGAACTCCATAGATCATGTCATATCTTAGGTGCTGTAATTACAACCTTTGTTGTGAAATAAAATATGCTGGAACAATATGGTGGAAGTATCTTCCCAGACAAGTTAATGTTATGTTCATTAAGTGGAAATTGTATAAAAAAAAACTTCCTGTGAACTCAATAAAAATATATGGTCCCACATAAAAACATGCTGTCTTTGTCATGTGTGAGCCTCGAGAGCTGTAGCATTCAGTACTTGTGAGCTCCAGACACTGAACAACAAATTCATGAAATGATGAAACAGAAAAAGAAAAATATCAAATGGAACAAAAATTAAGTTTGACGTAATGGCTGCAGACTATGCATCAAAAAGTTCTTAAATATCAATGAAGTTATATGAATGCACTGACTTTTGGTTGCTATAGTTCAGCTTTTATCTATGTGAAGCTCTTGAAGAGGAGCGCTGATCAAAGTGCTTTGTGAGCTATGCTGTAGTTTTGGCCATAAATAATAATTAAATATTAAAGCCACAGGCTAGCAAAGACAAAATTTATTTCAACTGTACATAACAGGTTTGTTTTCTTTATAAAACAAAAAAACACTTCATTGCCATATATAATCACAAACAATAATATGCATACTGTACAATACAATGCAACATTCAGATATACATCCATTTTGTATTTCCAAAAGGCAGTTTCCTTTATGATGGCTTACCCCAATCACAGATGAAACATACACATATATATAAATATCAATATTTATGGTACCATGTATGCCCATAACAGTGTTTTAGCAAGATTTTGCAAAACACTCAATGATTTAGTGGGAATTTATGGTAAATACTAATTCAATGAAAACACTATTTAAATCATGTGAAAGGGAGAGACAATGGCCAAAACATACCCTCTAAATTAGACCACCATCCATCCACTATAATACTAGCTGTACATGTTACATATTCTGTACATATTACAGAATTGCATAAACAAGGTCTTAGCAGGACTAAAATTTCACATTATATGCTGAATAATTACTGAATCTCTTGACTAAATACCACCATTTTCACACTTGAATTTATTATTTAAAAAAAAATTCAAACAAAATAATCACAAAACCAACATATCATCTACTAATACTTTTGACTCCATTCTCCAATAGCTAATTCTTTGTAACTTTAAAACACTGGTATTTCTTCTTTTACAGTGGTCTTAAAAATGAAGACAAAACCATCACCAGACTGATGTTAAGAGTTTTAGTGAATGGTGGTAAACAGCCAAAGCTTTGGTGCATAGAAATTGAATAAATATGGAAAATCAGCATAACATTAAAAAATACACCGTTCATCATTCTGTTACAAAAGAAACTCCAAGAGCAGCAACAATATTTTATACCACCTTCATGTTTAACATATGTTACATATGCAACAGATGCCAAATAAGGGCCTTGTTCACTAAGCTTTTCTCCCAAAGAGAGAAAAGAAGAAAAACATTAGCGTATCTATCAGTCCCCCAGATTTGGCATTTTAGCTAGTGCTAAAAAAGTTGATTTTGTTATGTAACTCAATGTTGTTGTTAACAAGGGTGTACACACAACGTATTCAAAAACATAAGTAATACTAAATACCTGATGTGACTACTACATCAAAATGTGCTAACAGAATTATTCTTTGTAAATGTATCTTTCAGATATAAAGTGGAGCGCATAGAATATTGCCACTTCTCTTGCAAGGTTTTCACTAGCCTCAACATTTGCAGGCATTCATGTACACATAATACATACAACCCATAGTGTTAACAAAACAGATCAGCTTCAGTGCATTATGGGCTTAAAAAATGATTTTGGACAAACTTTATAATGTACAGTAGTCAGACATATGAGGGATTTTCTTTTCAGAAATACAACAAAACATACTAAGATGCCATTTCTTTTGAAATGAAAAAGAATGCTACTGAGCTAAGTGCCTAATAAATCATCTAAGCCCAAATTCTGCACAACTCCTGAGTGCTACAAATGGCTGAGTAGTTGAATCTATTTCAATAATGCCATTTTCCTCATTCTAGTAAAAAATTAAAAAAACAAACACCACAGGAATATACTTGACCAGGCATGGGGCAAATCTGACTGTGCTTCTGAGTGTATAATTTGTATACATCTTTGTATTTTGGAGAACACAAATAAATATGGCAACACTGTTTATCTCAGGGATAATAATTAGCAGTGGCAATCACTGTAGTAATTTAAACACTGGCCATGACGTTTAAATTACTGTGTATATTCAGCAGTGCTGAATATACATTTGGCCACTAATCACCACTACTCTCCATTTAAATGTATAAAACATCTGAACTGCAGCTGACTATCACCGTTCCATAGATAGTTCTCAACTGTTGCCCTTATTTCACCCTCCCGTTGCACCTTCATTATACAAATATTTATAATCATCCTGGCACTGTCTGCATAGAAAGTAAGTGCATAATAGGTTGCCTACATGTGAAGGCCATATAGGCCCCTATTTTTAACTATTACATAGCCACCTATGTGTCTTTCTAAAATACTAATACAAATCGAGCAGAAACAGTGGCTAGATGGAAGTCGCCGACATTTACACCTGCATTCAAGTAGGTATCTAATTGCACTGCATGAAATTTTGAGCTTCAGGTAATATTATAAGATGCCTTTTACATGTGCATCTAAGTTAGTTACTCACCTGTAGAAGGTGTTCTCCGTGGACTGCAGGAATTAGTCCTCACATATGGGTCACGTCTCTGACGGAGGCCCTGTAAGGGAACACTACCCAGCTTCTACGGGAAGCTTTTGGGAGGCTGTGCTCCTTTTTCCCACCTACTGCAGCGGGACCATCTTGAATCATTCTGAATGCTGTAGCAGAAGACAATTCCTCAGGGAGGTGAGAAGGTTGTGAGGACTAATTCCTGCTGTCCATGGAGAACACCTGCTACTGGTGAGCAATTCCTTTTCTCTGTGGACAAGCAGGAATGACTCCTCACGTATGGGACACCCAAGCTAGAGGCTACCGAAAACCGAGGCGGCCACTGAGAAGCCCAATAAGAAGGCCATACAACTCAACATCCAACTATGTACAAAATGAGTGATTCTCTCTTCTGTTTTTTTTTGGTAGCCTGGACAGAATAGAATGAGCCTAGGGGGGATGAAGTTGGATTCTAATCCCCAAACAGATTCTGGAGTACAGACTGGTGGAAGCTGCTGCTTGTCAGGAGGTCAATAAATATCAGCTACCCGGAAAGGAAGTGGAGTGAAAAGGTGGATGGAGTGGACTTCAAAAGAGAGAAAGGAGTGAGCCTGAGGCAGCAGGAGGGGTTGGAATTGGCAAGAGGGAGAAAGTAGAAGCCCAACACCACCACCACAGAAAAATGGGATGAGGCGTGTGGGAGAACTGATAGCCCCCATGACAGAGGGCAGCAGTAGATCCAGCATCATCTGGGAGGATCCAGGTCTCGGTTAGAGCAAGGAGATGCAGAGCTTTAAAGATAAAAAGATCATGAGTAAAAGCAAGTTTATTAGAGACAGAGTGTGCGTTCCACAAGGCACATGAGAAAGGGAGAGTGAAAGGGGAAAGGAGAGAGATATGGATAAGATTAGAGATGTTGCGTGAAGATCTCTTCTCAGAATGAGACAGAAGTCTAGGGGGGCCAGGATTGGGGTTGATATCTCCGGATGAGAGAAGGAGAAGGAGTAGCAGAGTACGGGGTAGAGAGGAGACAGTACGGCGGAAATGAGGGTGAGGTTTCCTTAGAGAGAGAGAGGAGATAGCTGAATGAGAGGGAGAAAGTGATGAAGCCCAAGAGCTGATGATAGGGTAGAAGACAGAATGGAGGGGGAAGTGAGGACAGTAAAGGGGAGATAAGGCGGGGAGGAGTGAAGGCGCTGGTAAGAGGGGAAAAAGTTAAGGAGTATGAAGAAGAGGAAGACAATGTGATGAGGAGCCATAGAAGAGGAATAAAGAGGAGAACAAAGGCCAAAGAATATAGAAGGTAGGAGAATCAAGGGATTAGGTGCACCTGTGTATAAATTAGACAATGAGCAGATAACAGGGGCGGCCCAAGGGGGGTGCGGGGCCATGTGCAGAGACTCGGTGCAGGGCCTCATTTGCATAAGTGGGCTCATTTGCATAACTATTTGCATAATGTTACCATACGCTAACGTTTAGTAAACATGTCTCTTAATGAATGTATGGATAAAGAAAGACTAAAAGATTTCTATATTACTATAATCCAGTGCCAACTGCCAGGCACATTAGGAACTACTACAAATGCTGCCAATTTAGAACCCACAGCAAACCCACCGTATCATAACAGCACTACCTGGACTCATAAAGCACCAAACCCTACCTATCAAAAGGCAACACTGCAAATATTAAACCAATACATTTCAGAGAATAACAATACATGACCTACTGGGGAAAGAGAACAAGTGGCAATGTCAAATAGGAATTACATAACCAGAATACCTCAGCTCAGTTACACATGCAGAACACAGACCATCACCAAACAAGGAATGACAATTTAGAAACAGGAAGGCAATAATTAAACTGGGAACCCCAAAGGCAAACTTGGAATGTACAACAACACTGTAAAAATAAAACTATAAATTAATTTTCTCTTGTACTAAACGAAGCGCAGACGTTAATGATGCACATTTACCAGAGCTGACATATTCCAGTTAATAAATTCAAAATAAAGAGATATTTTTCTACCTTTTGTGCATTTTTTTTCAGTTGCAATTGCTCCAGCCACTTTCTTCAGGTTTCTTTGTGTCTTCTGCTAACTCTCCATCGTCTGCTGTCCATTTGTCCTTTCTTCTCTCTTCTAGTTTTTTTTCCATTCTCTCTCTCTACATCTGCTTTAACATACTAATCTTTCTCCTTTTGCTCTTTCCTCATTCCTATTTCATCCACTCAAATTTTACCCCTCCATCCTCAATCCCCACTTACTCTCCCAATACCCGGCTAATTGTAGATTTTTCATCCCTCCCACACAAAATATTTTTCCCCTCTCCATTTCACTCTCCCAGCCCCATCCCATTCTAATCCTCCGCCATCATCACCTCCCTTCTAGTTCCAGCCTCACCCAGCATCCGCTCCCTTCTAGTCCCTGCATCAGCCCATTTCCAGTCCTATTCGAGTCCCTCCATCAGCTCATTTCCAATCCCAGCCCCCGTCAGTCCATTTCTAGTCATTTCCTAGCCCCACCATCAGCCCATGTCAAATCCTAGCTCCCCTCCACTCAGCCCAATTCTAATCCAAGCCCCCCATGAGCCTACTTCCAGTTCTAGCCCCTCCATGAGTCCATTTCAATCCAAGCCCCCACCACAGCCCATTTCCATCTTAGCTCCCCCCAACAGCCCATTTCCAGTCCTATCCTAGCTGCTCCATCAGCCCATTTCCTGTCCTAGCTCCCCTCCTCAGCCCATTTCCAGTCCTAGCTCCCTCCCCTCACAGCCCATATCCATTCCAAGCCCCCCTCCCCATCAGCTATTTGCAGTTCAAGCCCCCCCTTCCATTCAGCCCATTTCCATTCCAAGTCCTCGTCCCCATCAGCTATTTGCAGTTCAAGCCTCCCCTTCCACTCTGCCCATTTCCAGTCCTAGCAACCCCCCAATCCATTATCAGTCCTAGCCCCCATCAACCCACTTCCAGTCCTAACCCATCACCCTATTTTCAGTTTAAGCCCCCCCATAGACCATTACCACTTCTAACCCATCAGCCCACTTCCAGTCCTAACCCCATCAGCCCATTTCCAGTCTTAGCCCCCCCATAGCCCATTACCAGTCCTAACCCCCCCATCAGCCCACAGCCCATTACCAGTCCTAACTCCATCAGCCCATCAAGTCCTAACCCCTCCCCATCAGCCCATTTCCTGTCCTAGCCCCACATAGCCCATTATCAGTCCTAAGCCCCCCATAGCCCATTACCAGTCCTAACCCCCCATCACCCCATTTCCAGACAGCCCCCCATAGCCCATTACCAGTCCTAACCCCCCTATCAGCGCACAGCCCATTACCAGTCCTAACCACATCAGCCCACCTCCAGTCCTAACCCCCCCATCAGCCAATTTCCATTCCTAGCCCCCCATAGCCCATTACCAGTCCTAACCCCCCATCAGCCCACAGCCCATTACCAGTCCTAACCCCATCAGCCCACCTCCAGTCCTAACCCCCCCATCAGCCTATTTCCAGTCCTAGCCCCCCCCATAGCCCATTACCAGTCCTAACCATCCCCATCAGCCCACAGCCCATTACCAGTCCTAACCCCCCCCTGGGCCCAGGGAAAATTTAAAAAAAAAAAAAAGCTGGCTGCTGCTGCTGTCGCCACGGCTGCAGCAGAATCGAGGGCCCGCGGGCCCCCCCCCCCCCGCCTGGCTGAGCCCTCCCTGCCCGGCTGAGCCTCTCCGCAACGGCTTTCAGATCCGCAAACGGAGAGTGTCTCCCTCACGGCTCTGTTAAGCCCGCAGGGGCTGATGGGAAATTTCCCATCAGCCCCTGCAGGCTTAACGAGGCCGAATTTCCCATCTGCCCCTGCAGGCTTAACAGAGCCAAATTTCCCATCAGCCCCTGCAGGCTTAACAGAGCCGAATTTCCCATCTGCCCCTGCAGGCTTAACAGAGCCGAATTTCCCATCAGCCCCTGCGGGCTTAACAGAGCCGTGAGGGAGACACTCTCCCTTCGCGGATCTGAAAGCCGTCACGGAGAGGCTCAGCCGGACAGGGAGGGCTCAGCCGGGCAGGGGGGCCCCGCGGGACACTCGATTCTGCTGCTGCCGTGGCGGCAGCAGGCAGCTTTTTTTTTAAATTTAATTTATTTTTAAAGCAGAATGTTCTTTGCGCGGGGGCCCACTGAAACGCGGGGCCCTGTGCAAAA
Source organism: Ichthyophis bannanicus (assembly GCA_033557465.1). Classification (NCBI taxonomy): domain Eukaryota; kingdom Metazoa; phylum Chordata; class Amphibia; order Gymnophiona; family Ichthyophiidae; genus Ichthyophis; species Ichthyophis bannanicus. Next base: position 641,117,032 of record CM066035.1, read on the forward strand.
AACATTCTCGCTCAATGGACGGGACGGCCCTGGCAGATAACAGCTATAAAAGACAGCCAGTCATGGGGTGGGTGGGTAGAGGGGAGGGGGGTGGGGTATAAGTTATTCAGCTGAGAAGAGCTGAAGAGAAGTGCAAATTTAAGGGGAGCAGCAAGGTAAGGGAACACACGAGTAATGACAAATAAATAAGTAAATAAATATGTGGAGACAGAAAGATAGAACTCACAGCAAAGCAGCAAATTCAGCAAAGATCACCTTTCAGGAGAGCTCTGCTCTTCTCAATGGACAGAAAGGCAATCAGAGCAGGCACATGTGGAAGACAGGAAATGGGGTCTAAAACAATACCCCAGCAGGGGGGAGGGGTTGGCTACTCAGGTAGGCTAAGAGCAGAGAGAGGAAAATAGTTTTAAACTCTACAGCAATGGAGACAGAGCAAGGATAGATATGGAAGTAAATGTTAACCAGGACCAACACAGACAGGCCAGATAGTTGAATGAGGAAGAAAGGAAAGTTGCAGTTAGTTAAGGAAAGGGATAAGTTATTCAGCTGAGAGGAGCTGAACAGAAGTGCAAATTTAGGGGGAGCAGCAAGGTAAGGGAACACACGAATAATGACAAATAAATAAGTAAATAAATATGTGGAGATAGACAGATAGAACTCACAGCAAAGCAGCAAATTCAACAAAAATCACCTTTCAGGAGAGCTCTGGGGAGCACTGCTCTTCTCAATGGACAGAAAGGCAATCGTACAAAATATTGTACTGGAAGTGCTGTTCCTCCAGGAGGAATCTAAGATACTTCCTATAAGTGGGATATATCTTTATGTGGGTAAATGCATCCTTCAGATCCAGGGAGCATAGCCAATTTCCTTTTTGAAGGTAAGGAAGCAGGGTGCCAAGAGAAACCATTTTGAACTTTTCTCTTACCAAGTACATGTTCAGATCTCTTAGGTCTAGGATAGGACAGTATGCCCCTGTTTTTTTAGGGATCAGGAAGTAACTGGAATAAAACTCCCGACCTCTTTACTCTGGTGGCACAAGCACGACTGCGAGATCTGACAAGAGGGCAATGATTTCTCTCTGAAGCATCCTGATGCAGAGGGTTGAGATGCATTCTTGGGGGCAATTTGATGGCAATTCCAATAAATGTAGTTTGTAACCACTTTGGATGATCTGTAGAAACCATGAGTCTGAGGTTATGAGGGGCCACCTGTGCGAAAAAAGTGAGACTTTCCTTGACCAGAGGGTTTCCTACTGCAGATATTGGAAAAGTGGCTATGCTCCAAAGGAACCAGTCAAAACCCCACCCCAGGTTTTGGCTGGTGAGCCGGATGTACCTTCTGGAGCTTCTCTCAATGCTGCTGTTGGCGAGGGGTCTGTTTATTTGTTTATTTATTTTATTTAACTGTATTTATATCCCGCTTTTCACCGGGTCAAAGCAGCGTTACATTCAGGGGTGGGGAAATTAAGTATGAGGGTGGGACCATCACCAGGGAGACAATATTGATGATTTTGACATGAGACGAACTTAGGACATGGACAGTTTAGTGCAGCTTTGGATCAGTGGATCACGGTTGGCAGATCAGAGGTTGGTGCACTTTTTGGTGGGAGTCGTATTGAAGTATTCCTGGAATAAGGTGGTTTTTAGCTGTCTTCTGAAGAATAGTAGATCAGCATTGTTTCTGAGATGGCTCGGTAGAGAGTTCCATAGGGATGGAGCATAGAGTTCAAAGGCTCGATTGCATGTCCGTTGAGAGCATTTAGTTCTTTTGTGAGGGACGGTGAGGGAGTTGTTGGAGGCTTGTCTGGTAGTTTTGCCGTGAGCTGGTCGAGACAGCAGGGTGCGAAGCTGGGTGTTCTGTGTTTGGTGGATGGCTTTGTGGGTGAGTAGGATGGATTTGTATTTAGTCCTTGCTTCGAGTGGAAGTATGTGTAGGTTTTTCAGGATTGGGGTGATGTGGTCAGTTTTCTTTGCTTTCTGAATGATTCTTGCTGTGGTGTTCAATGCTGTTCGGAGGGGGTTGGTCTGTGTGGCTGGAAGGCCATGGTAGAGTACGTTGCAGTAGTCCAGATGTGGGAGTGTCATAGCTTGCATTATTGTCCGGAAGTCTTGATGATCGAGAAGTGGTCTGAGACGTTGCGCTAATTTTGCTTTGTGAAATATTATTCCACAGGTTTTGGCAATTTGTTGCTTTAAGGTGAGGGTTGGTCAATGATAATGCCCAGATATCTTATTTGTGGCTGAATTTGAATGCTTGTGGTTCCTATGTTGAGGTGTGTTGGTGGTGTGAAGTCAGGGTCTTTTGTCACTATGAGGGCTTCAGTTTTCTTTATGTTGATGGACAGGTTATTTTCTTGTAACCAACTGGATACCTCAGAGAAGCATGCTGATAGATGTGGGTTTGTTGGGTTTGTGGTCGTAATAGGGGCATAGAGCATGATGTCATCAGCATATATGTGGAAGCTGATGTTGTGAGAACGTATGACTGAGCAGAGTGGTTGGAGGTAAATGTTGAAGAGCATGGCTGACAGAGTTGATCCTTGAGGGACTCCTTGGTATTGCTGGAAGGGGGGCGAGGTCGAGGTGCTGGTACAGATTAGTTGTTGTCTATTTATTAGGTAAGATTGAAACCATTTAAGTACGGTGTGTTTGATCCCAATTGTCTGTAGTCTGCGTATGAGGATGTTGTGGGAGATAGTGTCGAAAGCTGCAGATATATCAAGGAAGATCATGGCATATCCAGAGTGTTTTTCTTGTGTTCCTATGATGAGGGTGTTCATCAGTGTAGTCATGAGGGTCTCCACTCCATGTAGTGGGCAGAAGCCGTGTTGTTGTGGGTCCAGTATGTTGTTGGTGTCCAGGTGTTCTTGAAGTTGCTGTTGGACGATCTTCTCGATTATCTTGGCGGTGAAAGGTAGGCTTGCTATCGGTCTGTATGAGGCTGGGTCAAGGGGATCCAGGTTAGGCTTTTTTAAGGATGGTCGGACGATTGTAGTTTTGAGGGTGTCTGGCATGTGACCTTGGGCGAAGGATTCTTGGGTTGGGAAGTCTGGGGCCCAGAAAAGTACCTACGCCTACGAGGGTTGTAGGTCTTCTTCTGGCTCCCACCTTGGTACCTCCTACAATAGGAGGCCGGGCTTTAGCGTCTAGTGAGAATGATATGCTGCTTCTCAACACAGCCAGCCTTCTCTTCGACCTGTTCGCCGAAGAGATTCTCTCCATAGCATGGGATGTCCGCCAGCTTGTTCTGCACTGACTGTTTGAGGTCCGAAGACTGGCATCAGACAAGTCTCCAGACGCCAATACCTATGGCAACATTTCTTGAAGCCGTTTTGAAAGTGCCAGATGTTGCTTGGACCATGGAACTTCGAGGAGTCCTTGCCATGGGCCTCTAGAAAATGGTATTGATCCAATTTCTCTGGAGGAAGAAACTGGGCCAGGTCTACCAGGTCACACATGATGTTTTTCAAAAACATGCTCATGCAGAGCTGGTAAAAGGCCATGCGGGCTATAAACATGGAACTCTGAAAACACCTTCTCCCTCAAGTGTCCAATGTCTGAACCTCCCTTCCTGGGGGTGCCGAAGAATGAGTCTTACATATAAATTTTTGTCGGAACGTTCACCGTGAAGAATAAATTCCTCTCGAGGTGTAATGTTCCTTTTTTATCTTTTTTTAGTGGAAATACCACAGTTTTAAAGGTCCTGAGAGAGGTTTTCTCCCAACACTAAATTATAATCTTCGATTACTGATAGAGAAAACACTTAGCTGAAGCAGAGTGTGCGGGTCCAATCCTCGTAGCATCCCAGCTTTAAATACTCGGGAGCAGATTATCAGAGCACTAATGTCCAAACGGTATGGAGAACACTGCAGTTCCAGCTCCGCTATTATTCAAATCCAAATTGTGGCAACATCACCAAGATGTACACATCTTAGTCTGGTAACCCAACGTTGTGTTTCTGGCCAAAGGCGTTCCTGGCCCTTCCTCAAACCATGTCGGACCAGGAACGCCTTTGGCCAGAAACACAACGTTGGGTTACCAGACCAAGATGTGTACATCTTGGTGATGTTGCCACGATTTGGATTTGAATAATAGCGGAGCTGGAACTGCGGTGTTCTCCATACCGTTTGGACATTAGTGCTCTGATAATCTGCTCCCGAGTATTTAAAGCTGGGATGCTACGAGGATTGGACCCGCACACTCTGCTTCAGCTAAGTGTTTTCTCTATCAGTAATCGAAGATTATAATTTGGTGTTGGGAGAAAACCTCTCTCAGGACCTTTAAAACTGTGGTATTTCCACTAAAAAAAGATAAAAAAGGAACATTACACCTCGAGAGGAATTTATTCTTCATGGTGAACGTTCCAACAAAAGTTTATATGTTTGTCTCTGTTTCCCTGTTTGATTGAGTATATGAGTGGGAGATAGCTTAGGTTTTTTATTAGTCTATAGAAGAATGAGTCTTGGCACACTTCATTCTCTTTAGGGTGGATTTGACCACCAAGGAATGGTATGGAAGCTGGGTCTTCTCAAACTTGGAAGTCTTCTTAACTCTGTAAATAGTCAAGCCTTCTACTAACCGGTGGCACAGTGAGGGGATTCTCCCACATTTGTATCTGTACTCTCTGCAGGATGCAGTGCATGGGCACTGTCACTGCCTCCTTAGAGGCCAAAGAATACAGTAGGATCTCCAACTCTTCTACCCTGGGTTCATCCTCAGTCTCCAAAGAAAATAGTATGGCCTTGGCCATGTCCCTTACAAACTCCTGGAAGGTCCTCAGGAGGGACTTACGGTGTTAATGAGATGGAGAAGGGTCCAATGGAAACTCAGGGGACCTGCCCTCCAACAAGTCTTCTGCCTGGATTTCTCTCCTGTCTCGAGGGGATTGATAGCTCCATCGGGAGCGATGATGCACTGATATCCATCTAGACTTCAAGGGCACATCGGACCCCAAAACGCTGTGCAAAAATGGAAAGTTAACCAAGTGGATGATGACTGGAACGCGTCCATGGGGCTCCGCGGAAAACTAAAGACTAATTCAAGATGGTGTTGTACTGGCAGACAGGAAGAAGGCGCATAGGCGCAGCGGAGCCTCCCAAAATCATCCAGAAGCTGGGGAGCATTCTCGCACAGGACTCTATAGGAGATGTCACCCATACATAAGGACTCATTTCTGCTTGTCTATGAAGAATGGCATTTACACACAAAAACCTTTTACAAAATAACCCCAATAGCTTATAATATCTAAGGAAAAGGAACTTACAGGATTACCAGATGCTGGTGAACGTATATCTTCCTTGGATAATTGGCCCATTCATGATTAGCACAATTTGATACTCTCCCACAAAATTGATTTAATTCTTAAATCAGAAAAAATAGTTTAGCATTGGTTTCACTTATAACTTCTTGAAATGAAACCAAAGGCAACAGTTTGAGCCATACTGTAATTTATCAGTACTGCATTTTTTAGATGAATAATATCAAAACACACAATGTATGTGCATTAGTTAAACTGCTTTGTACCTATATGTGTGGGCATATATTCCCTCCTTTTTGCTCCCTAGAAAACTGCTGGGGATTTATCAAATCTAGTCACATAACTAAAGCGGTTTTTCTCCATTTTCTTTCTGGCAGTTCACAGTTTGCCTATCACTTTCACAGTTAGCATCTCCTTTAATGCTGTCACTATATTTCTTAATATGTTGTTAATATTTCTGTAAAAAGAGAAAATAGAAACAAAAGAGAAATGTTTGTTGGACATCCGCAAATGGAAAGATATATTAGAACCAGCATTCTGTTTTTATCACCAAATAAAGGTGGTCTAAATTTAGAAAATCAATTGAAAAGTTACTCGATTTGATGGCGAGATACAAAAGAAGTAGCGTAGGAAGAAAATAAATCATAGGGAAGCATACAAACACACACATCTATCTATATACACATATGTATGTATAGTATATTCAGGTGCACATGTGTATGTGAGCACACGTACACTCATATATATATGTATGCATTGGAAGAGTATTTAAAATATGAGACTAAATATGGTAGACTGCTGCAATCAGTTTTGTTTGTAATAAAATATACAAAAACTATTCTTGTTGCTGAAAAACAAGAAGTGTGCTTACAAGAACCATTACAGATATAGCTTCTTAAAAACAGTATAAAGCAGTGCTTTCCATACTTTTATCCCATATGACCCCATTTTAGCAACTGAAAGTTCATGTGACTCCGGATGATGATGAAATCAAAATAGCAGGTCTCCAGCCTCTTTCAACTCATCTAAAGCAGAAAGCAGTGGCAAGAGTAGTGGCAACAGCAGCTGCACAGGGCCCTATGTGTGTGTGCAGCCTGTGCTTACACATCCCAATACTCAGCATGGGTTTCCAGTCTAACAGGAAGCTTAACCAGTTGGGGGCAAGGGCCTATGACTATTCACTGGCTCACAGGCCACATGCTGATTGGTGACTGCCACTACTTTGCATAGGTCACAGTGAAAGTCCAGAGGGAAGTGGAAATGACTATGGTTCTGTGACTCCATCCACTGATGATGTGACTCCATTTGCGGTTCCGACTATTGTTCCCTCTAAGTAGCTTGAAGCTGCACTAGAGTCCTCCGCCGGCATTCCCGCTGGTGGGGAGAAGCGAAACGCGATCGCGCTTAGGATCGCAAAGCATAGGCAGATCCCTCGGGACCTTCCTATGTCGCGTGATCCTAAGCGCGATCTCTGGCACTGGCAGGTATGCTTGTGGAGGACTCCAGCGTAGCTTCAAGTTACTTAGAGGGAACATTGGTCCCGACCCCAAGTTTGGGTACTACTGATATAAAGTCTAAATTATGTCCACCTATGTTCCACATGTGCATCATTTTATTAGAAAGATGGCTTAGCAAACAAGAGTCCATGTTTTCTTTCCAGAGTTGATCTTCTCAAGGACATCTGGTTCTCAACTATAGGATATAAGAAAAGCTAGGATCACCATGACTTATTCCCCTAGCTATAAACCATAAAAGAAAGCAAGTGTGCGGTCTAGTGAACAAAAATGTCACTTTAAGGGGAGATCTTACAAACCACAAACTACGAAAAATAAAAATCCTTACCCTTCCAAGTTAAGGACTCTTAAGCAATTTTAGCTTTTTCTTTGACAAAAATTTATGGAGCAATGATACTGAGACAGAAGAGCAGTTCGTCTTAGTTTAGGGGATCCTGATATTCTTCCCACAGTTTATTACTACTGATATAAATCTACTAATTGCTCAGGGAGACATATATCGGTGTCTAACACCGAAAGTATACACCACCATTCTGAAAATTGGCTGACAACTTTAAAATGACTATGATTGTGCAGAGAAACTGGAAAGTCAGCAGAACTGAGAAATACTGTAATAAGACAACTTTGCACTGCTGCTGGTGAGAGACAATAAGATCATAAGAAATGCCATACTGAATCAGACCAAGGTCCATAAAGCCCAGTATCCCAGTCACAAGTACCTAGCAGTTTCCCAAAAAGACACAAAGGTTACATAATGCTTGTATGGAGGCAAGCAGTGGATTACCTGGTTCCTCTTTAATAATGGTTTATGGGCTTTTCCTCCAGGAACTTGTCCAAACCCTCTTTAAACCCAGCTACAATAACAGCTTTTACTACGTCCTCTGGTAACAAATTTCAGAGTTTGAATGAATGCTCCTGGCAACAATAAAACGATATACTTTGTAGACAAAGAATTCCTCAAGTCAGCTGTAACTAATCATCAGCAATCCTCTAGTAACAGCAGCTCTGCCAAATAAGGAGGAAAGCATAATTTAATGATTAAAAGAAACTAATAGATCAGGGAACTATTTAAGATCCTTTTCAATGCTTATTCAAAGACTGTAAAGTAGAAGGATAAAATGAGAACCTCCCTTTAGAGTGATTGTCTTGAGATCTCAACTCAAAAAAGATACAAGACACTTTCCAAAAATGAGTTATCCTGCTTTCCTTTCCTCTTCTTTTGATTTCTTAAGTATATCTGGGCAGACTTACCACTAGTGAAATGAGAATACATGGGGCAATACAGTAATCTACATCTCCACCATTGTTTTATTACTACAATTATATATATATATATTTTTTCTTTTCACTACTTTCTTTATTACTCTGGCAAAACGTGTAAAAATGACTGTGCCAAATGTTTCTTGACAGTTAATGCTAAATTGAAAGTCTCTTGACAACAAAGCTGTGTGTCCCCCAAAAGCGATGTTTATATTAAAAGTTATTCAGAAGGTTCCTATTAGAGAGCAAGCCATGATAAAGAGGTGAACTTATTTTCCCTGACTGGCACATATTTCTCAATGCAATATATTACAATTATAGAGAACATCAGATGAAACTACACAGTTGGATCGCCTTCGAATTATCTGCCTGATTCAAATCAATGACCAGATTAAGTGGCAGAAAAAGGGATGAGAGAACACCCCCATGCAGTTTGTTTATACAATTTGGAAAGAGCTCAAACTTCATCCAAGCATTTAATTCTTTGGAGCATCTGGAAGAAAGGAATTTTCACAGCTAAAATTGGGGAGGTAAAAAACCTATGCAAGAAGTAACTTTACCTAATTTTTAAATTACACTTATTACACAAGTTGTTACTAGCATAATTTTCTGCATGGGGTTCTTTCTTCTCTGAAGTTGTAGCAAAGGAAACACTTGCAAAAAAAGATACACAATTTCAAAACTGACTTGCTTGTATCTAAAATTTAAATCAGATTCAAGGTATATTAATATCCCCAATATGTACCAGATACAGTGCCTTCTAAAAGTCTTCACATTCTTGCACATTATTCACATTCTGTTGTCTAAAACACAATTTAAAATAGGATTTTGCTTAACTGATCTATATAACATACTTGTTAGGCATGCTGATAGGATTCAAACCTGTGACCTCGGGAAGCAGAGGCCACAGTTGTGTAGGAGGAGTCATAGAAGCAACAGACTGAGCTTGACTCCTGCTACTATGTCTGTGAGCAACCGAAGGGGAAGCTTTCTTCCCCCACCCTCCCGGAGGAACCCATTGAGGGTGGACCATCCAGAGGTCTTTTGGGCCACCATACATAAGGAAGTCTAGCCAGGTACACTCTTGCTGATTCATCAGTTTTCAATGGATCTGACCTGTGTCTACTGCTACCCAGCTCTACCTTGCTGCTTGAGTATTCCTTCCACTTCATCAGGCTCTTGCACTGCTCTACACTCTCAATGTGAAAGAACAATTATAGAAATATTTAAAAAGTAATTATAAAGAAGAAAACTTAAAAGTCTTGCTTACTAAAATCTTCACAGCAAATCCACATTAGCTCTCTTTCCAAAAACTGCCATAACAAGGCCCATAATAAGTTGAATAGAGCTCATTTTTGTCCAGTCAGAGTAGTTGAGCTGATATGAATACTCCTGGATGAGGAATCAAATTGTTTTTGTTGAATGAAGTGAATTTGAAGCAAAGGTCTAAAGATGCTGAACATGAGAAAGAACTCCTGGATAAAGTTTTTCAAAGGTACAAATTGGGGGAAGGCCATATGAAAATATCAGTGTGCATAAATATCCCTTGAGGCACTGTCAAGTCTATCATTGTAAAATGGAAACAGACTTGACACCACTAAGACCCTGCCTTAGTTAGGCCATCCCTCAAATTTCAGCAGCCATGGAGGTCACTGTGGAGCCAAAGGAGGTCACTGTGAGGCCTAAAATTACTTTAAAAGAACTACAGAGGTCTCTGAGTGAGAGTGGAGAAAATGTTTACTATTCAACAATTTCAAGATTACTCTGTAAACATGACCTGTATGACATGGCGGCATGAAATGTATCACATAGCATTTGCAAAAAAACACGGGACACCGCACACATGTGGAAGAAGGTTTTGTGTTTTGATGATACCAAAGTGGAACTTTTTTGGTTTCAATGCTAAAGGATATGCATGGTGTAAAAAAAGCACATCACCCTCCAAACACTATGGGGTCTATTCTGTAACACGCTATTTGTCCGCCATTCCCATCCCCGCCAAGTCTCCCCGTACGAACAAGGAGTTTGTACACGGAGGCTAGACAGGAGCAGGAAAGGGGTGGTGCGGAGGTGGAGTTAGGGTGGGCAATGGGCGGTTCGCAGTCCCAGACGTACAGGGCCGATTCTAATGTTGGCCCTGTACATCCGAGGCCGGCACACTAGACGGGGAACTTAGCTCCCCTAGACGTGGGTGACGGCAGGCCCAGGCCGCAGCAAAGGGTGAAGGGGGTGCAAGAGATTCCTCACAGCCCGACTCTGGCCATGGGTGGCCAGATCGGGGGTCAGACTGCGGGGAAAGAAAAAAGTGGTTGGTGGCTGGGGATCATGGCTCCTGAATGGAGCCGCAGTGCCATGGCAACTGGACGCTGTGGCTCCATTCAGCAGCCTGACTGAGTTAGCTGGGCAGCAGTCTGTATGTGCAGACCGATTGGAATCGGGTCCCAGCCTGCACATACAGGCTTAGATGTGATTCTGATCCCGCGGGGGCTAGACATGCCCTGTAGGATCAGAATCGCGTCTGCCATTGTGCGTCCATTTCTAGCCGGACGCACAGTGCCCCGGGACGTACAGATCAGAACAGGCCTCTATCCTTACATTAAAACATGGTGATGACAGCTTTGCAGCAGCATGGACCGAGAGGCTTATGAAAGCTGAGGGAAAGATGGATGGTGCAAAATACAGGCAGATCCTGGGGAAAAAAAACCCTTTTTCAGTTTGCCAGAGACCTGGGACTAGGGAAAATATTCATCTTTTAGCAGGGCAAAGATCCTAAGCAGAAAGCAAACACAACAATGGAATGGCCCAGTCAAAGTCTAGACCTTAACATAATAAAAATTCTGTGGCAAAACTTGAAGACTACAAGTCAACAGACATATTCCCAGCCAACCTGAGCTACTCTATCAAGTAGAATAGGCACAAAATCTATACCATCATGCTGTGCCAAGTTGATAAACACATTCTAAATGATGTGGTTGCTGCAAAAGTCAAAAGTTGTAAAAACTTTTATAATCATGACTTTGTTTCTTATTCATACTTTTTGAATATTTCTATAATTGTTCTTTCACATACTGGGGGTAGTTTTATAGGGGGACACCTATGTCAATGTAACAAAAAGGTGCTTATTTCATAAAAGCTTCAAATAAATTATAATTATAATAAACATTATGGAAAAAGGTAAACAGCTAAAAAAATTCTTTTTAGGTTATGCACCGACCCCCCCTTAACCCGGATTTTCACTTCCGCGGCAATGGAAGTGAAAATCCGGGTTTGGTTGGACATGCTGGCAGCCGCCGAGGCTAAGCAGGTAGCAGGAATTTTCGATGCTACCTGCTTAGCCCCTGTGCCTGAAAGATAGACAAGGAAAAACCTTGCCTATCTTTTAAGGCGCAGAGGGCTAAGTGGATAGCATCAAAAATCGCTGCTACCCACTTAGACCTTTCCCCCGCCCCCGCTCTGCCCCAGAACGCCCCCCAACACACCCCAATGCTAACCACATAGCATCTGAGCACATTAGGGACTTAACTGGGATTTTCCAAAGGCACTACCCATGTAGGTGCCTTTGGAAAATCCCGGTTAAGGCATTTACACGGCTAACTAGGGCAGTTACCTGTGTAAATGCATTTGAAAATCAGGCCTTAATGAATAGGGAGGAAAAGACCCCAGAAAAGTAGCCACTTCAACAGCAAACACTCTTCGCAGACTGTTTCAATGACAAGTCAAAAAAGCCCCCCCCCCCATTTCAACCTTTCTCTTTTTATCAACACTTTATCCATCAAAGATTGAAAAAAACTTATCAAGATTTTTTTTTATGTGAACCCAAGAAGGAATTTTTTTAAAGTTTTTTTTCAAAACAAAAAAAAAAAATTGAGTTATTTATAAAGACAACATGGGGTGGAGAAGTGGACTTGTCGTTAGGACTGTGATCTAGGATCTAGGGAAACCAGCGTTCAAATCCCAATGACACTCCTCTTGGGACCTTGGGCAGGTCACTTAACCCTCCACTGCTTTAGGTACAAACTTAGATTGTAGGTCCTTCAGGCACAGAGAAATAATTACTGTATCTAATGTAACTTGCCTTGAAACTGGAAAGGCGTGAGCTAAACATAGATGCAAATAAGCACCTATGGGCCTTTATAAAATAAGCACACAGAACCAGCTCTGACAGCATGTATAAATTTACCATTGCTTTGAAGATGTAAATGTATGCTTAACAAGGATACGGTGCCTTGTAGAACTCTTCACATCTCTGTGCATTTTTCACATTCTGCTATCTAAAACATACAGTTCAAAATGCTAAAGTAGTAGTTTGGCTACACAACATACTCTAAACTTTCAAGGGCTAATTTGAAAAAGCTTTTCTGCATGTAAAGCATGTTTTATATGCACAAAAGCACTTAATAAAATTGCTTGGCTGTACAAGCACTTATGCTGAAAAGATCATGTGGCTTTATAGGTACAACATGGGCAGGTATTCTTAGGGGCATAGTAATGGCAGAGTGGGGGAGGAGTTGCAGTGTGAGAATAAGTGTGTGTGTATTTTAAAAAAATACGCAGATACCCGCATAGGATATATTACAGTTTCTCCAACTCTGTTGCATGATCTTATTAACAAATGGTCCTTAAGTAGATTTCAAAATGAAATGTCAGGCTTGCAACCTTTTTTTTCTACTTTAGTCAGTAAAGCATCTAAGCACTCATTTGAGACTTTCTAGTTCCAATTTTCTAGTGCAATTGTATATGTTAAATATAAAAATATTAGAGGTATGTTTACAAGGCAGTGGTAGCGGCCTCCGTGTGATACTGGAGCCGCGGCCCCATTATGGTGCCGTGGCTCCAATATCACACGGAGACCGCTACCGCTGTTTTGTAAACATATCCCTTAGTATCAGAACCTGTTCCCTTAAGCACAATGGCAACAGCCCAGTTTGCCACAGTTACAGCATCTGCTAATGGGGGTTACTTCTATTTCTATTCCCTTTTTTTTTTCAAAAACCCTTAACAATCAAGCACAAAATATGATGCCGATAAAGACCATGAGGCCCGTCTAGTATGCTGCATTTACTTCCTGGTGCAATGCCATAGACTACAGCAGATCTCTGGCTTTCCCTCATGGCTTATGCCATGCTTTTTTGAATACACTTGATGTTACGGTTTCTACCACCTCCTCCAGAAGGCCATGCCATACATTCGCCACTTTTCCTGTGAAAAAATATTTTCTAAATTTACTACAAAATCTTTCCCTCTGGAGCCTCTTATTCTATAGCTTCCTTTACACTGCTAAAAATTTTCTTCTGCACTATTTAGGCTGAGGTATTTGAATATCTATCAGATATCCCATCTCTCATCTCCTCTATGGTACATATATTTGGGTCCTCAAATCTTATGTTGTATGACTTTTGGTAGCCCTTCTCTGGACCACTTTCTACATTCTTTTAGAGATTTGGCCTCCTGAACTGGACACAACGCGCAAGATGGAGATAGTATCACCTCTTTTTTATTACTGGCTATAAAGCTTCCTATGTACCCCACTGGGATTCAGGAATACCTCCCTTGTCTCTCTAGGTCAGCCTCCTTGTCTGATGCCTAGAGATGCATTGAGATCTGGAATTCGGTGGCAGCAGCTGTTAGTATAGATTTTAAAAAATATGCAGTTTCTACAAGTTGGCATACATGCCTGCAGGCCCTGATGTTGCATGGTTTTCATAGCTAATGGGAAACCCTTATGAGAGTAGAAGATGGGGTACATTAGGTTCTGCAAACTTATGTCATGGAGGTAAAGGAAAAGTGGCAAGAAGGAATCCCTAAGCCGTGTCAGCCAAAGAAGGTGAAGAGCCATCAGTTATGAATGGGCAGGCATTCCACTGTCAAGTATGCTGTACATGAGGTAGGTGGACATGAGAAGAAGGGAAGGGAACAGGCATGATTGAGGGGATGAAGGTCGACCCCAGAGTTGGTTCAAGGTATTGGCGCCCTAGGCAAACCTTAAGCCTTACATAAAATCTGTTGTTCAGTTCTGAATGCCCTGCTCTTTGCAGCACCCCCTGTGTGAAGCCATTCCCCTAGGCGATTACCTGGTTTGCCTGGTGGTAGGGCTGGCCCTGGAGGGAATGGAAGTGGGAGGGAAGGGAAGAGGAGAGGGATGGGGGAGAAACAGAGAGATGGGGGAAGGAGGGGAAACTGAGGGGTAAGAGGTAGATAGGGAAAGGGACAGGATGGGTATTGAGTAGGGACTGTCTCTTATGTGTACATGCACAGCATTTGCTGTATAGTGCTATAGAAATGTTCAGCAGTAATAGCAGTAGCTGTAATGGGTAAGTGAATTGGGGAGGAACTGAGTGTAGATACTGCACCAGAAAACATGGGACTTGTTTTAACAAACTGGCACTGGCACATGCACACAAAATAACTTTAACACTATCCTCTATACACATACACACCCCTCATCCATTCGCACAGCAACCTATTAACTCACTTCCTGGGAGCAACTGCAAGAGACACGCACACATGCTGAGCAACTTTCACATACATGTTCAGAGAATGGAGTTAAAAAAAACCAACATGCTAAGTTGCCATGCAATTCCAGACCTGTTTACTTATGATGCTGCTGCTGCTCTGAGACCTCCAGGGCAAGAGAGATTCTTATACCCCTTGCTTTAACGGCACCTTAGATTTCCAGGGGTAATTTTTCCCTGTTTTTCAAGTCTCCAGGAGAGTACAGAGGGAAAAACTCCCATCCTTTTTTTCAGGTCAGGGAAAGCACTCTACTTACAGACCCCACACCCAGAGTGCCACCAGGGCTCTGGGAGGCCCTACCTCCTCCCAAACCCAAGCTCCTCAGTCTTATTTGCACTGGACAGGGATCCCTCAATTTCAACCGGCCCTAAGATCCCGAGAAAGATTAAGATGGCATTGATGTACCCTAGAATTACTTTGGCTCTTGTTGTACAGTTTTGCTACCTTGTGACAATCAAATATGACCCCTCTGAAGTCTCTTTTCTGCTTGGCGAACATTACCTCTCTACCATCAAACACTAGTCCCTTGGATTTTGGTATTCCCAAATGCGAGATACGGCACTTTTTTGCACTGAAACATAGCTGCTAAGCATTAAACCGCTCCAAAGGTTTGATTAGCTCTATCCAGCAATTTTCAATCAAACAGTATCTAATGTCATGACTTCTAGGTTCATGTTTCAGTCACAAGACCACACTTCTTCATTATGTTGCACAGTATTACAAAACTATTTCTTAATATTGCCCTTCAAGCAGACTGACCTGTGAGTAACATTTGACAAATAGTATTTGAAACTCAGTTTAGAGAGATAGTTGAGTTGAGACCCAAGGAAAATGACGTAATGCACACCCTGTTAGTGGTACTAGAGGGCATACTACCAACTTGAAAACAAGAGAGACAGTGAGATTAAAAGTTATGACAATGAGCACAGCAAGGATGATAAATGTATGGCATCTAATTCCTTTTCTGATTTAAAGTCAAAATGCTTTTCATGGGCAGTGAAAGCACAAATGACCAGAAAGACATTAGTTCTACAAAAGGTTAAGGGTGATTTATTAAAAGCACTATTTGTGATTTGGACATCTGCAAATGGGCATGCAGATGTCCAAATCACAGAGACTTCCCCGGAACCAATTTAGAAGCCAGGTCTGTGGATGTCCCCAGTGCAAGGATGTCCAAGTCTGAATGGGGCATTCCTAAGAACCTGAACATCCCTGCCTGATCTCAGAAATGCCCTGGATATCCCAAATCACATATAACATCAAACCTACTCCAGGCACAAACAGTCATCTTTAAAGTGCTTGTTTTGTTAGGCAAACGTCTGGAGGGTTTGCAGGAGCTATGCTAATACCCTCTGTATTTTAAAATATGTCAACAAACACTGGCAGGGAATAGGGACTCATGTTTTCACTTTGCTATGCTGTTGGACGTCCCTTTATGTTAGCTTGGCTGAGATGGATGTTACTGACCCAAGTGTCCCTTACTGGGAACGTCTATGTGACTGCCTAAGTGCATGTCCAGGTAAGGAACATCTACTTTCCTGAAATTGGTCAGAGACAAAGACGTCCCTGGCATTTTTCTGTATATTCTGCCCTGGACGTCCTCAATTTAACTTGGACGTCATTTCTAAAATCCCTCTCATTATGATCAAGAATGCAAAAAACAAAGATGCTTTACACTATAAATCTGATTTCTTTTTGGCATATTTTTTCTTTTAAAAGCTATGTGCTTCCTCTGTACATATTTAGTTGATATTCACTGCCTTTCTAGCTCAGGAGAGGGGAAAAAGGAGTTCCTACCCAATTTATCTGAAACTACCAGTATCATGATGTAAGTAAAGGAAGCATGAAGTTTCTTTGCCTTTAGACATACAGGTCTAAGAAGTAAAACTGGAAAGGTAATCAATTATCCAACATCATTATACACAAATTTGTCCAACTCTGAATTAGCTTACTGTGCTTACGCTATTTACAGTCAACCCCAATTGTATGCATAAATTTCCTATATCTTTTTGTTAAACCTGAAGCTTTTCTTGAGTTGCTTATACAGTTCTGTACTGTACTATTGTGATGAGAATCCCAATAATACCTCTTAATTTCTGAATAGCAAGCTGTCTTTCTTGTCCTTACATACCCCTGTACTATTTCAAACTTAAGGATATTAAATCTAGGCATAGCCCTGAAATTGCCCTTCAATATACTCTGTTCATGATGGTTTGCAAATCATTAGTGAAATATTAGTACCTAAAGAAGTAGCCGATAATTACAAATACAAAAGTTAAACAAAATATGGATGTATGCACATGTCTGAGTCCTAAGGGTATGCATACAAAAGGAAGATGCTGTAGTTTCTTTCAGTGCCTCACTCCCTGTGCTGAACACCAACATGATTCACACAATTACTATACAAGTAAAATTAGAACACTACAAAGTTAAAGTCATTCAAAATTCTTGGCACTTAGCTCACAAATCGGTATGATTTCAGTGCAAAATACAAAAATATATACTTGGACAAAAAAATAAAAAAGGAGCTGCTAGACTATCTGAAGTGGGGGAAGGTAAAACATAAAAATTCGAGCTACATATCAATTGAGTCAGCATAAAAAAATTTGACGCATACCCTTAATACACATCCTTTTTCATAGACAGTTATTTATGAACATATTTAAAATTGGCTAGAGTCTCAAATGGTACATGAGAAATATTAAGAGACTCAACAACAAATTGTTAAAACATCACATAAAGGAGACAAAAAACACGAGAAAACATCTAAGAAAAAGCAGGTTGTGATATAATAAGCATTCGTTAAGAAAAGGTCAGAAGTGCATTAGTTCTGGTGAGAGATATATGAGCAACAGCTCTTACGAGATGTAGACCCCATTCTGTAACTATGGGCTGTCCATATACTGTCATAGTCAGAGTCTTCTGAGAGGTCTGAAGGCTCCAAACGGGAAAGGCTACTGCGACGACCCAAGGAGTCTAGACTTGATTGGTCATCATCAGCCAAGACGTGATTATGCATCAGGTCAGTGCCTTGCCATGCTAAGGATGTACAGGGGATGAAATGGAATGGTGACGGTGGAGAGGTAGAGGTGAGATGAGCAGGAGAATAATGGGACAAAAAAAAGCCACAATCAAAATAACATGAAACAAAAGCAAAGGGTGATGGGAAGAGAAGGGAAAGAGAAAATACTGTTAAAAAAGTACAGCAAGAGCTACATTCTTCTAAGTCTTGGGCAAGTTATGTCTAATAAAGATTCAGTATACAGCTTGGCAGACCCACAAAAACAAACTCTAAAAGCAAGTAAAAAGTCCATAACTATATCTGAGATTGGTGTAACATTCAGAATACATTTTCTACAGGAGACTGATACTTCACAAGGACATTAGACTGGACTAGGAAAGTTTTACATTAGCCTTTTTTTGCATTTGTAAAATAGAAGAGGCATTACTATTATAATAGACTTTCTAATGATGAACTTGCTTGTTTGCATGGTCTAATGATTTAAGAACCTTTTCAAGTTCTATACATTTACTTTATATTTAAGGACAAATAAAGTATTAAAGATTTTTGAAATCTCTTCTAGCAATCCCCTCTCTTATGAATTAAAAAGAATGAAAGCATTGTTGTGCAAACCATACCAGAATCCAAAACAAGACATCAAACTGAAATAAGTAATGCATAAATAGCTGAGGGGTAGATCCAAGAAAAGCTGTGTTCTTTAATGATTAAAAAAAAAATTACACATGAAAAAAGGAGACCTAGAAATAAGATCATGAATAAATGCAATAGTGCCAAAAAAATGCAAGATGACATTTTAAGCAAGGTTGCCAAGTCTTGTCCACACAAAACTGCTCGGGTATACAAACTTTCCAAGGGCGTTTTTTACACTGAGTCGAAATTTCCAAAGTGTGCTTGTGTGTTTGAGACATGGGGAGTCTGTGGTTGTGTATGAGAGTGAGAGTGGCTTTTCTGTGTATATGTGAGAGGGTAAAAGAGGTTGTTTCTGTGTAACACAGATTTACAAGAGTTCTTTATGCAAGAGAGTGGCTTTGTGTGTTTCTGCGAAAAGAGTGAGCATGTATGTGTGAAACTGAGAAATAGTTTATATTTTTTTGGAGCATGTGTGTGCACTGATAAGTGAATTTGATCTTTGTCGGAAGCAGAGAATATTGATATGTACATCAGAAATGGAAAGCGTAATTGCTCACCTGTAGCAGTTGTTCTCCGGGAACAGCAGGAATAAGTCCTCATATGTGGGTGACGTCATTGACAGAGCCCACGCGGGAATGCTCCCCAGCTTCCACAGGAAGCTTTTGGGAGGATCATCATGCATGCATGTCTGTCTTCCCGCCTGAAAGGAGCCATTTTACCTCACTCCACAGGGACGAGGGAGGGTAGTGAGGACTTATTCCTGCTGTTCCCAGAGAACAACTGCTACAGGTGAATAAAGCATAGTTACTTACCTGTAACAGGTGATCTCTGGGAACAGCAGGAATAAGTCTTCACATATGGGTACGTCGGTACCGACGGAGTCTGCGCGGGAACGCTTCCCAGCGTCCAATCAAGAGCTTTTGGAAGCATCCCAGCACGCCTGCGTGCTGCCTTCCCACCTTTCCCAACTGCCTCTCCTCAGTTAAGTTTTAAAGCTGAGACAAAGAGAGAGAGAGAGAGGAAAGGAAAGATAGATAGAGATACAACTCCTGGGGAGGCGGGAGGGTTGTGAAGACTTATTCCTGCTGTTCCCAGAGATCACCTGTTACAGGTAAGTAACTGTGCTATCTCCAGGAACAAGCAGGAATGAGTCTTCACATATGGGGACTCCCAAGCTGAGATGCCTGGAGTCCCAGCATGTCATAGGCTGGAACATTCTATCTCCCAGAACACCAGGCATCCTGAGGATGGAGGGTAGGAGTTGAAGAAAGAAGGATGCTGTGGAACAGCTAACCTAGCATAGGACTGCAGAGATGGAGTCCATGTGTGGATGATGATGGTCATCAATAATATTGCAAAAGATATTGCAATATGGACCTCCCCTGACAGGATTTCACAGAAGTATGGAGGTTCATGGATCTATTGGGAAACCTAGTAGAGGAACCTTGAAGAGGACCTCACTGTAAGTGGAGGTAATAATCCTGTAGGAAAACCAGTGGAGGTCAGAATCTTGAAAGGTAACAGGTAACCCCAGTAGGGAAACTGGGGTAGTCCAAAAACGGTGGGCCGTCAGCGGAAGGCTTTATGAGAAAAAGCCTAGCTCTTTTGGAGGCAGAGTGAGTCACTCTTAGGAGCAAAAAGAGAAGGCTAACCAATTTGGACAAACAGGCACAGTCCTTGTGGGGAGAAAGGGTGTGGGAACTCCTTGTATCCCAAAAAGAGAGGACAAATGCCTGAGGCATTAAGCCTGTGATTAACTTAAGATCCACAATGTCTCACCTAACTGGGGTAAGCTAGGAGAGATATTGGGCACGGAGAGCTTCAGAGGTACCTAAACCGTTAGGTTATGGTATAGAAATTGTTGACTACCACAGGAGTGGTTGTGTGTGTAGAACCCCAAATCTGCTAGATAGCATAGGTATGGGTAAAGCCCTTCTGTCAGAATCATATAGCTATATGAGGATAGACAGTGAGATAGATAAGTATATGGATACATATCTATCTATAATAAAATCTATCTATCTATAATAAAATATCTCAACAGATACATATATATATATAGATAGACAGACATATAAAAATATATCTATAGTGAGATATGGCAGGGCATAAAATACACACAAAAAATAAATATGGATATGTAGGCCTACATATGAGTGTCTGCAATTAAACAGACAGAGATATGCCTACAGCACAGTGATCACATAGGATATGTGGAGAGGAAAGATTCATCTAATAAGAAGGAGGTGGAACCTACTTGAGAAGACATATAGAGAATCTATTCCTCCTGGTTATGATCTGCAAGAATGCTAGTTAGTGAAAAATAACCAGGACTGTTACATGAAAAACCAAGGATAATGTCAATGTGCAGCCAGCAAGTCCCGAGTCTTCCAGGACTCTAGCATGGTAAGTAGACAGAAGACGCCTAGAGATGAGATACCATGTTGACCTGCTTAAGGGCAAAGGTATCATGCGTTCTTACCATGAAGACGAGCATATCCCCGATTGGGAATACTATGGACCAAAGCAGGGAACTCCTTGAGCTTTCACGTAAGAGAAGGCCTATGTCCTTTATATCAAAAAAGGAGATAGTAAAAGAAGGGAGAACCTTCTAGTCATGGGAGACATGACTGAAAAGCCTTTTCTAACCAGCTAGGATAGCTGTTGGAGAAAAAAAAACCCATGCTCTCTAGCAAGGGCCCATAGTGAAAAGCTTCTCTGTAGATTGCAGAGAGCATGATGCAGGAGAATGAGAAGATAGAACTGGCTGTTAGAGAGCCAGTATCTCTGCCAACTATGCTGACAAAGTCAGGAAAATGAAGAGGGCAGAATAGAAGACAATCTAGAAAGCTTGTAGTGAGATGATCTCCAAGAGAGATGAAGCACTGACTTGGAGCCACTACTAAGACTAGACAGAATGTTAGTGGAGGACAATCTGGTTCTTTGTGGACAAGAACCAGTGGTCCAAACATTAAAGCTCCTGCATAGGCAGCTGTTAGCAAGACAGCAGAAGAATCTTACTGTTCAAAAACAGAAAGAACAGACAGAACAGGAGTAGACAACTCTGGACATGTCTGATAAGCTGCCCCAAAGCAAGATTGAGCAGAGGAGGTAAACTCCGCACTGGAAAGTGAGAAAAGTAGAGAGGCTGAAGAAAAAGCCTCCCAGTAAGTAATTCCCTCTTACAGGGGAAAAACTTGGTAAGAGGGTGAAGAGAATGGAGCAGAAGAAGACTTACACAGTAGGAAGTCTATAGAAAGGAAAGATACATGCTGGCACAGGAACTATCATTTGATAGTGGTTAGACCTCTTTCCCTAGCAGGAAAAAGAGGAGAAACCTGTGACCTATAGGCATGAATATCCTGACAGCTCATAGAAAAATAGAAAAAATGGATATCTTTTGGAAAGGGATCCATGTGTAGGGGTTAGAATGAAGCGGTGGATTGCCTCCATTGAGAAGAAGCAGCTGTAGATGCTAACCCCAAGAGTCACAAGCATCTGATGATGATTGATCAGAAACCCTGCAGATGCTGGGTTTGCTGAGCCTGGTGAGAGGTTGGATTCTTCAGACCAGGACGATGCCTCCCCTATTGGGAAACATTTGTATGATGGGCAAGTGATGAATAAAACCTTCTTCTCCTGTGGAAAGAAAGTTTGGTAGGACATTTCCTACCTAGTGGGACAGAAGAAGGTGTAGAACAAACCTTAGGAACAGGTAAATCAGTGGATAACTGAGTAACCTGGCGTAAAGACTCCCTGTTGAAAAGATTTTCTCCAGTGCAAGGAGTATGTCCCAGACGTTGTGCCCATTTGTCCAAGTCTGAAGATTGGAGCCAGGCTCTACGTCGTGCTCCTATAGCAATAGCAGAAGTTCTGCTAACAGATTCAAAAGAGTCTAGGGAAGCATGAGAAAGAAACCAAGAAATATTCTGGATATGCTTAAGCAGTGAAGAATAGTCTTTACTCCTAGAATCTGGAAGGAAAGGAGTCAAAAGATGTAACTGCTTTGTGACCTCCTCAAGAGAAAGACTCATATAAAAAATATATGAGAGAATTCTTGCAGAAAGCATAGATGTCTGGAAGGTTTGACGTCCAAAGGCATCTAGTGTCTTAGACTCACGACCTGGCGGATAAGAAGAGTGCTTTTTCTTACTCTTTACCCGCCTCATTGCTGATTCCACTACTATGGAATGATGAGGAAGTTGAGTCTTTTGAAACCCTGGAGAGGGGGGCACCTGATATAAAAGATCAGTTGCCCTGGGAGGTGGGGGTACCCTTAAAGGTGTTTCCCACATTCCTAGAAGGAGATCCTGCAAGGAATGATGCAAAGGAAGCACTATGTTGTCCTTTGCTTTGGCAGAAACAGAGCCTTGTGCAGGATCATGTCCTGGAATAGGAATGGCAAGAGATCTTGCTATATCCAGGAGGAAACTCTGAAAAGAGGGATCCCAAACAGGAATCTCCCCTGGACAGGGTAGATCTAAAGAACTAGCCTGAGTATCCACAGAGTTATCCAAATATATAGGAATAGAAGATCCTGCAGAGTGCAGTGTGGAATGCTTAAAAGATGGTTGCTGGTACTGGCTGTCAGGAGCAGCCCCCATCCTTACCACATCGTCCATGCCAGGTATCGACTCCAAGCTTGGTATAGAATGGAGTGATCCTGTTGAAAAAAGCATGGCAGGAATTGGCGACGATGCTACTGTGGGTACCGGTACCGATGCTGATACCGGTACCAATGTCGGAGTCGAAGTCGACAAAGACATCGGAGCAGTCATCGGTGACAGTTCAATCGGTACAGAGGTAAGCGAAAACCTCTGGCCGCTATCCTCGGTACCGAAGCACCGGTATCGATCGGTGTCGGTACCAAAATCTATTGGTACCCAGTCTTCTAGACTAGAAATCGATTCCAAACTCGGCATCGAGGGCAAAGAGCCTGATAAGCGAAGCATGGAAGGCACCGACCGTGAAGGTAATGAGGACATCGGTACCAACTTCGGTACCGTGTCTGATACCAGTGAAAGAAGGGCAACCAGTGGCAACTCAATCGGCGTCAGGGGAACCGAGAGTTGCGGATCCGAATCATCGGAACCAAGCCTTCGGTACCGTCGAGAGCCGGTACCAAGGCGAGTCGGTACCCAGTCCTCCAGACTGGAGATCGATTCCAGACTCAGCATCGAAGGAAGCGAGGCTATCGATGCACATCTGGAGGGTACCGACGTCGGTTGGCATATCGGTGTTGGTACCAATAATGGAAAGTCAATCTGGAAGGTATCCACCGGTCCCGAAGGTACCGAGGATGCCAGATGACAATCCCTGGTGAGGAGTGTTTCATCCAACACCAGTGCCGATGCCGGGGTATCGGTACCGCTCAAAGCGGATGCCACCACCGTACAAGGCTTAGGTATGTTCTGTGGGGGGTGAACCCCAGGAACAACCTGAAACCCCTTATAGGCTTTGGAGATCGAAGACTCCCGCCGGGGTTTTGAAGCCAGTGGGCCCTCGAGGGCAAGGCCGGAGCCGTCTACATGCTGTGCATGAGACCTACCACTCGAGGACTGGCTAGTCTTAACAGACTGTTTGTGGGTTACCTGACCCTGTGTGGACGAAGAAGGGGACGGTGCCCCGAAGTTGGAGGGCAACCGTGTATCGAAGGAGCCTCGATGTTGAAAACCTCTTCTTACCAAACTGTTGTCAGGACCCAAGCAGGTTAGACACTGACTTCGAGGGTCTAAAAATAAAGTTGTACCGCTATAGTCTGAACATTTTTGGAGAAAGTGTCTGGCGGTTCCATGAAGGAAAAAGAAGAGGCCTAAAAGGCCTAAGAAACCGTGGGACACTATGAAGAAAAAATATCCCGTGGAAAAGGAAAATTTTTCAAGAAAAGAAAAGAAAACATCGGCGGTACCGGTGGCGTCGGGAAGACAGCCGCGAACACAAGAAAACTAAAAAATAAAAAGAAGAATTTTTTGCGGTGACAGGAGGACGTCCTGCCGGCTCCGTGGAAAACCGAAAACTGAGGAGAGGCAGTTGGGAAAGGCAAGAAGGCAGCACGCAGGCATGCTGGGATGCTTCCAAAAGCTCTTGATTGGACGCTGGGAAGCGTTCCCGCGCAGACTCCGTCGGTACCGACGTACCCATATGTGAAGACTCATTCCTGCTTGTTCCTGGAGATAGCGTAGTTACTCATCTGTAACAAGTAATATCCAGGAATAGCAGGACGCAGTCTTCACATATGGGTGATGTCGGCACCAACAGAGCTGATGCGGGAACAGTCCCAAGCATCCAACAGGAGAGCTTTTGGGAGTATCGCTCCACGCATACGTGTATGCCTTCCCAACTGGTTTCCTCAGTCAGGTAAAAAGCGGAGTAAAGATAACTCATAGAAGCAGGTAATAAAAAACAATTTGAAGGGGAGGTGGGCCGGTTGTGAAGACTGCTTCCTGCTGTTCCCAGAGATCATCTGTTACAGGTGAGTAACTATGCTATCTCCAAGAACAAGCAGGAAGTCAGTCTTCACATATGGGATTCCCTAGCCCATGACAACCTAGCGAGAGGAAGGACCCCAGGCCCATACAAGGATTGCAGCAGGGATCTGACAAACCCAGCTCCTCATGGGTTAGTTGTTGGCAGTGGGCAAGTTATTTTAGACCTGAAATAGGTTGCGTAGTACAGATTGTCCGAATTGAGCATATCTGCTGGAGTCCTTGCCCAGGCAATAATGAGCTGCAAAGGTATGTAAGGAAGACCATGTGGCAGCTTGGCAGATCTCTGGAACTGAGACCAAATGAAGGATGGCTACAGTAGCAGCCATAGCTCGGGCATTATGGGCTGTGACATGGTCCTGGAGAGACAGTCCAGCCTGGGAATAAGCAAAAGCAATGCAATCTGCAATCCAGTTTGACAAAGTTCTCTTGGAAACTGCCAAGCCAAGATGACTTGGGTCATAGGAGACAAAGAGTTGAGAAGATTGGCGATGACTCTTAGTACGGTCTAGATAGAAAGCAAGCGCTCTCTTGCAATCAAGCATATGAAGCTTGACCTCAGCTTGAGAGCTTTGAGGTCTGGGAAAAAATGTTGGTAAGCAAATAGACTGGTTTAAGTGAAAGGAAATTTTGGGTGTGTCTGTAGGATCACCTTGTCATGGTGGAATCTAGTATATGCAGCATAGTCTACTAGAGCATGCAGCTCACTGACTCTTCGAGCTGAAGTTAAAGCAACAAGGAAAAGGACTTTCCAGGTTAGGAACTTCAAAGGAGCCAACACTAATAGCTCAAAAGGCGTGAGCATGAGTTGCGCGAGAACAACATTTAAGTCCCATGCGATAAGTGGAGGAAGTAGAGGCAGTTTTGTTAAGAGGCCTCGCATAAACTGCATCACCAACGGTTGAGTGGAGATAGAGCAATTCTCACATGGATGGTGGGAAGTGGAAATAATGCTCAAGTGTACCCTCACTGAAGTGGTTTTGAGACCCAATGTGGATAAATGCAATAGGTACTGGAGTAGGTGCTACACTGAACAGGTGAAAGGAACCAGGCTTCTCTGCGAGCACCAGAAAGAAAATTTGAATTTAAAAGCATAGGAACGTCTAGTTGAGTCCTTATGGGAAGATAAGAGGACTTGTAGAACATCTTTTGGAAGCCCTAGTCCCAAGAGAACTATGCGCTCAGCAGCCAGGCCATCAAGTGCAGAGTCTTGAGGCTGGGGTGTAAAAGAGTTCTCTGATCCTGTGAGAGCAGATTTGGATCGCAACCCAGTCTGAGGGGAGGAGCCCCAGCTAGATGAGGAAGAAGTGGAAACCATGGTTGTCTGGGCCAAAAGGGGGCAATGAGGATCATCATTCTCTGGTCCCTCTGAAATTTGAACAGAGTCTTTGGAATGAGAGGGAGAGGAGGAAATGCATATAGCACACCCTGTCCCCAGTGTAGGAGAAATGCATCCGAACTCTCGCTGTTGGGAGATGGGATTCTCAAGCAGAAGTGAGGTAGTTGGGCATTGTACGGAGAAACAAAGAGGTCTAGGACCGGCGTCCTCCAAAGTTGAAATAAGTGTTGTGAGACTTGAGGATCTAGCATCCACTCGTGCGGATGGAGGACTCAACTGAGTCTGTTGGCTAGCTGATTCTCTTCCCTTGGGAGATAAACAGCATGCAGATGAATTCCACAGGCTATAGCAAACGTCCATAGGCGGATTGCCTCCTTGCAAAGGGGCGAGAACCTGTTCCTCCTTGTTTGTTAATATAGAACATGGCAACTTGGTTGCCTGTCTGAATCAGAACTGACTGCCCTAGAAGGAGGTGAGAAAAGACTCATAGAGCATTGGAAATCGCCTTGAGCTCCAGGAGGTGAAGAGAAGATTCCTGATTCAACCACAGACCCTGGGTCATGAGGCCATTGAGGTGAGCTCCGCAGCACTGCTTGGATACATCGGTGGTCAGAGTACACTGCGGGACAGACTTTTGAAAAGGTAACCCTATGTTTATGTTGTGAGGCATGCGCCATGACTGAAGGGAGTTTGACATTTAAGGAGAGATAGTTATGAGATTGTACAGATGACCCGTGGACTGTGTCCACTGCTGTGACAAGTTCTATTGCCCCATCCACATGTTGAAAATGGGCAAGTAGTAGGACATGGACTCTGGAGGCCATGTGGCCTAGTAAGTGAAGAAAATCCCTGGCAGATATGGTTTGCTCTTGAAAATGGGTTGCGAAAGTGACCAGTCGAGCTCGGCGGTCGTCTGGCAAAAAATCTTGGGCTTGAACCATGTCTAGGAGAGCTCCTATAAACTCTAGGTCTGAATCTGGAGTGAGGTGGCACTTTGGATAGTCTATGATGAATCTAAGTCTTGGAGGGCCTGAATAGTCTGACGAAGGGCCTCAGTGACGGAATGAGGGGTATTTTCCCTTGATTAGCCAATTAAGGGAACAAAAAGACCCCAAACTGCGAAGAAGGCTGCAACAACAGACAGACACTTTGTGAAAACTCTGGGGGCTAAAGTCAGACCAAAGGGAAGAACTCAATACTGGTAGTGATGGCTGAGTAACAGAAACCTGAGGAATCTCCTGTACCTGGGGTGGATCAACATGTGTGTGTATGCATATTTGAAATCCGGCTTTTTTTTTTTTTAAATTAATTATGTTATTTCCAAGTTTGTTTTCCTTGTTCTATGTACTATGTTTTGTTACAATGTAAACTGCGTTGACCACTAGATAAAATGGTATACAAAAATTGTTAAATAAATAAATAAATAGCCAGTCATTTGATGGAGATAAGGGAGAAGTGTACATATGGAAATCATTTTGAATTTTTCCTTGACTAGAAATTTGTTGAGGAATTGGCCAAGTCGCTTGCCAGATCCTGAAGATACATGTCCATGTAAAGTTGATAGGCCTGGATGCAGGCCACCAACAAGGAACACTAGGAGCACTTCCTTCCGATGCCATCCAGGTCCGAGCCTCCCTGCCTGGAGGAACGGAGGAAAGCGTAGTTACTCACCTTTAACAGGTGTTCTCCAGGGACAGCAGGAATCAGTCCTCACTTATGGGTGATGCGGGCACCGACGGAGCCCGCGCGGAGCATTTCCCCAGCTTTCAAAGAAAGCCTTTGGAATTGCTACCACGCATGCATGGTCCTCTTCTCACCCAAGGGTGCCATCTTGCTCAGTCAGGTTCCGTAGCTCGAGCCCTACCAAACAGCAAACAGATGGCAAGGGAAGGATAAAAATCAGGGGAAAAAAGGCAAACAGATGGCAAGGGAAGGATAAAAATACAGAAACTCATCAGGGGAGGTGGGAGGGTAGTGAGGACTGATTCCTGCTGTCCCTGGAGAATACCTGTTACAGGTGAGTAACTACGCTTTCTCCAGGAACAAGCAGGAAGTCAGTCCTCACTTATAGGACTCCCCAGCTATAGGCTACCAAACCTGTAACCAAAAAACACCTCTGCGAGATCGTGAGCAGAAGCCGATGTCTGCAGGAGCTCGATTTCTCGGGTCCTCGGGGCGAAGCCCTCGGTAGCCGTGAAGAAGGGTCGGAGGGCCGGAGTTGCTTATACCCCGAACAGATTACGAAGCATGGCCTGGCTGAAGGCGCTGTCTCGACGGGACTCCCTCTCCAGGCAGTAGTGTGCAGCGAAGGTGTTCTCTGAAGACCAGGTCACTGCCCGGCAAATGTCCCGCAGGGGCACTGAATGCAGCGAGGCCAACAAAGCTGCCTTGGCTTGGACACCGTGTGCGGTGAGTCGTTGAAAGGGGCACCCACTTTCGTATGTGTGAAGGCGATGAAGTCCGCCACCCAAATAGAGAGGGTGCGTTTGGTGACTGCCTGCCCCAGTCGATTGGGATTGTAAGTCACAAAGAGTCGTCCAGATTTGCGATGAGCCTGGGCACACTGTGACAGAAGGCAAGAGCCCTCTTGCAGTCAAGTGTATGCAAAGCTGCCGACGCCTGGTCAGCATGGGGTCTCGGGAAGAAGGTTGGTAAGACTATCTCCTGATTGAGATGGAAATACGAGACAACTTTCGGCAGGAATTTGGGGTGGGTACGGAGGACTACCCTATTCCTACAGAAGCTTCAGCCATGAGAGCCTGGAGCTCACTGACTCGCGGGCTGAGGTCAGAGCCACCAGGAAGACCACCTTCCAGGATAGGTGCCGAAGCAAACACGTCGTCATCGGCTTGAAGGGCAAATGTGTAAGCTGCATGAGTACTACGTTCAGGTCCCATTTCGCAGGGGGCTGTCGAATGGGCCAGTTTGGGCATTCCCTCGATGGGGAGGTGATTCGCTGAGATGGCGCTCAGATGTACCCTGAAGGAGTTCGACTTCAGACCTTCCTTCGAGAAATGGGGGAGGTACTGAAGGACCCACCAAGTGGAGCAGGAGAATGGGTCAATCTGGAGCCCTGAGCATCAGACCGAGAAACGCCACCACTTGAAGGCGTAAACTCGCCTAGTCGAGGTCTCCCTAGATGCGAAGAGAACCTCCTCGACCTTCTCCGGGAGACCCAATGGGGCTAGGGAAACCTGTTCAGCCGCCAAGCTGAGGGATAACGAGGCCAGATTCGGGTGCCACACCTGACCTTCCTCCTGCAATAACAGGCCTGGGGCACAGCCCAGGGGGACTGGAGGCTCCGTCGACAGCCGGAGCAGGAGCGGGAACCAGGGCTGTCGAGGCCACGAGGGAGCTACGAGGATCATCGATGCCCAGTCCTGCTGAGCCTTGAAGAGAGTCTTCACAATGAGAGTAGTGGGAGGGAATGCATAGAGCGGGCCGAAGGACCAGCTCAGAAGGAACGCATCCGGGCGCTCCCTGCTTGGGTGTGGCACCGGCCCGCAGAAGCGGGGAAGCTGCGCATTCAGCAGACTGGCAAATAGGTTCATAGCCGGAGTCCTCCACCGAAGGAACAGCCAGCCAGCCACCCCCGGATCCAGCCGCCATTCGTGAGGGCGGAGTATTCTGCTAAGCCTGTCTGCTAGGACATTCTCCTGGCCCAGGAGGCAGACCACCCTGAGGGTCATCCCCCAATGGGAGGCGAAGGAGCAGAGGAGGACTGCTTTCTGGCAGAGGGAGTGTGATCCGGTCCCCCCTTCCTTCTGAGGTGACTGACGGACGGACTTCACTGGGTGCTGAGGCACCACTGAGCTGTCCGCATGTGCAGCCGGGCGTGGGGAACCACATGGATGGTGGAGGCCATGTGGCCCAGGTGGCGCAGCATAGTTCAGGCCGGGACCCGGGGGGTGCTCTGGACCCAAGCCACCAGGGCTCGGAGGCGGTCGGTGCGATCCACCGGTAGAAACGCAGTCTCCCGCTGAGTATCGAGGTGTGCCCCAATGAACTCTAAAGCCTGCACTGGTTCGAGGTGGGAAAGTTGACCAAGAAACCCAGGCCTTCGAGCAGAAGAATTGTGCGTGCCCAGAGAGTTTTCTTGACCAAGGATCCCGTGATGAGCCAGTCGTTGATGTAGGGGAAGACTAGTACGCCCTGCTGCCTGAGACAGGCGGAAAACGCGGAGAAACATTTCTATGGGGCGGACGCGAGGCCAAAGGGGAGCACCCTGTACTGGAAGTGCTCTCCCTGCATCCTGAAGCGCAGGTATTGCCTTTGCTGGGGGTGAATCAAAATGTGGGCGTAAGCATCCTTTGGATCCAAAGAGCATAGCCAGTCGTCTTGCCGGAGGAAGGGCAGCAGAACGCCAAAGGATAACATCTTGAACTTCTCCCGCACCAAGAACGTGTTTAACTTTTGGAGGTCGAGTATGGGCCGCAGACCCCCTGTCTTCTTTGGTACGAGGAAGTACCGGGAATAGAAGCCCCGACTGCAGAGGTGCGATGGCACCTTCTCGACCTTCCGCTGGGTGAGGAGGTTGACTAATTCCTTCTGCAGGAAGGCCTGGTGCGCGAGGAGTTGAGGAGGCTCTGCTGGGGAGAAGGGAGGGGGAAGCCTGTCCAAGCGGAGGCGATAGCTGTTCTGAATGATCTGGAGGACCCAGGTGTCCAAGGTGATGGAAGCCCACTGAGGGGCGAAAGAGGACCGACGTCCCCCCACTGGCAGATGAGTCGCCGGAGGACGACAGGCTATGCGGCTGGCGTCAAAACCCCTGTGCGGGTTGCAGTGGAGCTGGGGTCTGGGCTTTGGGCCCTTTTGGCTTGCGGTGACCCTGGCCGGACTTCCCTTGCACTGGAGTGGTCAGCATGAGGGTGGTCGGGTATGGTGGGTAGCCACGATAAGGAAGGCCTTTCCTTGGGAAGGAAGGCTTTTTGGCCTGTTGCTTCTTCCGAGCAAGGGTGGAGATCTTTCATGAGAGACGGGTTCTAGTGGCGAATTCCATCTCTATCTTCGCGGCATTATCTTCCATCGGCTTGCTGAAGAGCTGCTCGCCGAGGTAAGGTACATCCAGGAGCTTCTCCTGCACCCACTGCTCCAAGTCTGAGGATTGGAGCCATGCCTGGCAACGGGCCCCGATACCTGCAGCCGCTACCCGAGCCGAGGACTCAAAACCATCGTAGGCAGCACAGGAGAGGTATTTTGAGCAGTCCGCAGGGTACTGAACCTATTGAGAGGTTCGCCCTTGAGGCCCACGAAGCTTGCGCAAGAACATGCAATATGTATAATTGGTATGCTTGAATGCGACAGGAGAGCATGGACCCCTGGTAGGCCTTGCAGCCTAGGGCGTCAAGGGCTTTCGACTCCCAGCCCGGGGGGACCGAAAAGTGCGATTTTGGGCTCTTTTGCTTTCTCATAGCATATTCCACCACCATGGAGGTGTGGGGGAGTTGGGTCTTTCTGAACCCCAGGGCCACGCTGTACCTTGTACAAGGTGTCGAGGTGCTTACTCACGATGGGGACCGAGGTGGGTGCCTTCCACATGCGAAGGAGCAGCCTGGACAGGATAGGAGGGACTGGGACAGTCAGAGACTCCCTAGGTGGGGACTCGTACTGGAGGATGTCGAGCTGTTCAGCTCGAGGATCCTCCTCGACCTGGGTGGCCAAGTTAAGAGCCCGTGCCGTGTCCCAAACGAACACCAGAAGGAGGTGTTTTCAGACGGCAAGCGCTGTCGAGATGCAGGCGAGGAGGGATCCAGCAGAAGGTCCCAGTGGATACGGGTTTCCTTGGAGGTGTCCCCATCGGACTCCCAGTCCGAGAACTCGGAGGAGGAATCCGAGCCAGGCAGGTCGCCCTGTCCAGCGGCCGAGGCCCGCTTGGTGCCAGAGGCTCTGGATGATCTCACCACCGAGGAACGGGAAGGCGAACGAGACCGACGTCGAGGACCCTCACGAGGCCTGCGGCTCTCAGGGGTTTCCTGGACAGATTTTGGCATCCCACACGAGGAAACCATGGTCTCTGGGCGTGAGTCAGCGAAGCTGGCTGTGAGCGCCTGCTGGGAAGCAATGAATGCAGAAATGCTGTGTTCGAGCACCAGCATGCGGGATTCCCACACAGACGTGGGGCCCTGTGATGCTGACCCTGGGGCCACTGGGTCGGGTGTCGAGGAGGAGAGGGGGTCCTCACCGGATGGCCCTCAGGAGAACGGCTGCCTTCACCGGAGGCCTCTGTATCTGTGCGAGGTACCTTGTGGGGCTGCTCCTTGTCCGACTCTTGGGAACGCCGAAGGGGGCTGAGCAACCGAGCGCAGGAGCGCTCGCACTTGTCGGGAGCCCCCGACAGTGACTTCGAGGCCTTCTTCTTCTTGCATCGCTCCACTTCAGGGGACCCCTGGTCGGAGTGCCGCCGAGAGCGCGGGGCCGAGGTGGGCGATCCCACTAGAGAAGAGATGACAGAGGGCGCCACTGGGGACTCCGAGCCTTTCTGAAAATGTCTTCGGACTTCTGCTTACAACTGTGCAGGGCTTTAGAGGGCATTTTCTTACAGAACAAAGAGAGCTCCGGATCATGATCACCACCGAGACACCACAGGCAACAGTCATGGGTGTCCGTAAGCGACATGTTCTTAGAGCATCTATTGCATTTTTTGAATCCAGTGGCCATAGGGGCAAAAATGGCCTCCGCGAGGTCGAAGACCCACGCGGCAAGGGGTTGGAAGAAAAAAGGGCATGAAGCCCGTTAGCCAAAAAAGGTGAACCCGTCCCCTAATAGCTCTAAAAAGGTAGAGCAGGGGAAGGATGGTAGAGGTCCGGTGCAACCGGAAAAGAGAGGGCCAGTAGGCCGAAAAATAAATACTTTTTCCGAGGGATGAGGACGTGCATCCGAAGGATTCCGCAGAAAAAGGGAGACTGAGCAAGATGGCACCCTTGGGCGGGAAGAGGAGCATGCATGCATGGTAGCAATCCCAAAGGCTTTCTTTGAAAACTGGGGAATTGCTCCGCGCGGGCTCTGTCGGTGCCGATGTCACCCATAAGTGAGGACTGACTTCCTGCTTGTTCCTGGAGAATGGGTCTTAGTGCTCTTGATTCTTCACATGGCTCACTCCACAATCATGGAACTGTGTGGGAGCTGTGGTTTTTCAAAGCCAGGGGCCTTGTGGAAAGTACATGAAGTCCAAGTGCTTACTCACCAGGGGCACAGGGAGGGGAGCCACCCACATGTGGAACAGCAGCTGCTCCAGGATTAGTCAAAATACCGATGTGATTCCTCATGGTGCCTCTGGCAGTCGGGAAGGGAGGACAGAGTCAGGAACTCTGGACATTCCGGCCCAGATGCGCTTAGGGGGAACCCCGGGGCACCGACCGGGACTTTGACGGTTTGTCTGAACTATCTCCCTGGCCAGAGAGAGCAAGGGCCTCCAGGATGTGCTGCACCTCTGACGGGGACACCACTGCATGAATGGGGCCACCCTTAGCACTGAGGGCAATGGGCTTTGAGCAGCCTGCGAGGCCAGAAACGCAGCCATGCTGTGCTCGAAGGCCTGCATGCACTTGGCCAGACGCACAGAGTCTGAAGTGGTGGGAACCGGCACGACCGAAAAAAACATACCGAAAATTGGAAAAACAAACCTGAAGGGGATCAACTAATTTCCGGCGACAGAGAGACATCCGAAAGGCTCCACAGAAAAAAGAAGACTGGGGTAAGATGGCTCCTTTCGAGTGGAAAGACAGGCACACATGTTACCTATGGAAGCTGGGGAGCATTCCAGCGCGGGCTCCATCGGTGACGTCACCCATATGTGAGGACTTACTCCCTGCTTAGTCTCAAAGAATGCATTTGTTTGTGATAAAGGAGGTGGTGTGTGTTTGAGAAATAGAGTATTATTTTATGTGTGTATATATGATTAAGTCCTTGATGATTTGTGTGTCCCTTTTAAACTGAGGAATGTAACTTTGAAATTTATGTACATAAGTTCCATGACATATGAAAAATTCACCTTTATGCAGACTCTGATATTAAAACAAGATGATATCTTGCTGCACCTAATACAGTCGATGAGTCCTATATTCTATGATGTTACAGAACTTATGTGCTTAATTTTGAAAGTTATATTTGTAATAACATGCATAAGTTGTAAAAGGAGATAGAAAGAATTGGCATATTCAAAAAGATTTCTCTAAAACATCCTGTAAAAAATACCTAAAAATTAAGAAAAATGCCCTTTTATATTACTATATTTAAAAGTGACCCACTGCACTGACTTTTTATATTACTATCTATAGTCTGGGACAAAATTATCCATATATGGTAAACACTGTCACTTACACATTTTATAAGCCTAGAGATACAATGGAAGCCATTAGAATCATCAAAGAATCATTTAAAGATATGAAACAGCCAAAAATTGTAAAAATGTCACAATTCAATGTTTTAACTGATGAAATATGCTTTGTGCTTTCTATGCAGAGGTTAAGGAAATAAGGTTAAAGGAAAAGAGTTCTCTCTCCACAGACCTGATTTAATATGCTTCTTCACCTCCCTAGAAACATAGACACAAGTTGGCAGAAAAAGACCATATGGCCCATCTAGAATGCCCTTCAATATAGCGTAGTTACTCACCTGTAACAGGTGTTCTCCAGGAGCAGCAGGAATCAGTCCTCACATATGGGTGACGTCGGCGCCGAAGGAGCCCTCGCGGAGCAATTTTCCCCAGCTTTCAAAGAAAGCCTTTGGGAATTGCAGCGCGCATGCGCGGTCGCCTTCCCGCCCAAGGGTGCCATCTTAGCCAGTCAGATGACATAGCTAAAAAAGATAGCATAAAAATTTGCAAAAAAACTTAAGCAGATGATTGCAACTCCAAGGGGAGGAGGGAGGGTTGTGAGGACTGATTCCTGCTGCTCCTGGAGAACACCTGTTACAGGTGAGTAACTACGCTTTCTCCAGGACCAAGCAGGAAGTCAGTCCTCACATATGGGACTCCCAAGCTTAAGGCTACCGGAGACCCTAAGCACAAAAATGAGCTCCCTATAGCTCAGCAGCACAGAAGGAAGGAATCTTCACTGAATTATTACCCACCGGTAGCCCACATCCGGGATGGAGGATAGGAGTTGCTCAAACCTCAAAGAGATTACGGAGGACTGCCTGTCCGAAAGCACTGTCCCTGCGGGACTCCCTCTCGAGACAGTAATGGACCGCAAAAGTCTGGCTCGAAGACCAAGTAGCGGCCCGGCAGATGTCTGCCAGCGGAACAGAGCGGAGGTAAGCCACTGACGTGGCCTTTGCCCGAACACAATGAGCCGTGACTCGACCATCCAAGGAGAGTCCGGCTGCCCCATAAGCCCAAGTGATACAGTCCGCAACCCAGATGGACAGAGTACGCTTGGAGACCGGGAGTCCCAATTTATTGGGATCAAAAGACACAAAAAGCTGAGCAGCTTTACGGTGCTCCCGCGTACGGTCAAGGTAGAAGTTCAATGCCCTTCTACAGTCCAGGGTATGGAAGACCATTTCAGCTCGGCTGGAGTGTGGTCTGGGAAAGAAGGTTGGAAGTACCACCTCCTGATTGATGTGAAAAGGGGAGACCACTTTTGGAAGAAATTTTGGGTGAGTCCGTAGGACTACCCTATTTTTGTAGAACCGAGTGTAAGGGGGATCAGACACGAGGGCCTGCAATTCACTTACGCGTCTAGCGGAAGTGAGGGCTATCAAGAACAATGTTTTCCAAGAAAGAAAACGGAGAGAACAGGTAGCCATAGGTTCAAAAGGCGGACAGGTGATCCGCTGTAGAACCACATTCAGATCCCAGTCAGGCGCTGGCGGGCGCAGAGGTGGTTTAAGCAGAAGGAGACCTCGGAGAAACCTCGCTACAAGAGGGTCGCTGGAAAGAGGTCTGCCGTCCACCGGCACATGATGTGCTGAAAGAGCACTGAGGTGAACTTTGACGGAGTTGGACTTAAGTCCCAGATTAGAGAGGTATAGCAAGTACTGCAGGATCACCGACACCGGGCAGGAGAAGGGATCCTGAGACTGTTGGGTACACCAAACGGAAAAGCGACGCCATTTAAGGGCGTAGTATTTGCGGGTAGAAGGTCGCCGAGAAGCTAGGACGACCTCTTCCACCTCTGCCGGCAGGAGAAGGGGAGCAAGGACTACCCTCTCAGCAGCCAGGCCATTAGATTGAGAGATCTGAGGTTGGGGTGCAGCAGAGACCCCTGATCCTGAGTGAGGAGATCCGGTTGTAACCCCAGAGGGAATGGATCCTCTACCGCTAATTGCAGCAGGAGTGGAAACCACGGCTGTCTGGGCCAGCGAGGGGCCACCAGGATCATGAAGGCTTTGTCTCGGAGGACCTTGAAAAGAGTCCGAGAGACTAGCGGGATGGGAGGAAAAGCGTATAGAAGGCTCTCCGACCATGAGAGTAGAAAAGCGTCTGCCGCAACTCGAAGGGGATGTGGCTGACGAGAGCAGAAGCGAGGAAGTTGCCGGTTTAGAGGGCTGGCAAAGAGATCCATCGTGGGGAGGCCCCACTTTAGAAAGAGCTTCTGAACTACCAAGGGATCCAGGCGCCACTCGTGCGGCTGGAGGATCCTGCTGAGTTTGTCCGCCAGGCAATTTTCTTGGCCTGGGAGATAAACTGCCTTGAGAAGAACGCCGTGACTGACGGCCCAAGAGCAGAGCTTCTGTGCTTCCCGACAGAGAAGGAAGGAGCCCGTGCCCCCCTGCTTGTTCACGTAGAACATGGCAACTTGATTGTCCGTCTGGACAAGGACGGACTGGTGAGAGGTCAGGTGGGAGAAGGCCTTGAGAGCCAGGCGGATCGCTCTGAGCTCCAGGAAGTTGATCTGCTGAGCAGACTCCCACGTGGTCCAGAGGCCCTGAGTACGTGCCCCTTGGCAATGTGCTCCCCAGCCCAGGAGGGATGCATCTGTCGTCAGCACCTGGGCCGGCTGAGGTGACTGAAAAGGCATGCCGAGTACCAGGTTCGGCCGATGAAGCCACCACTGGAGAGACGAGGCCAGCGGCTCGGAGACGTGCACTAGGTCTGCTAGGCCGCCTGTGGCCTGTTGCCACTGCTTGCGAAGACACCATTGAGCAGGCCGCATATTCAGGCGGGCATTGGGGGTCACATGGACGGTGGAAGCCATATGGCCGAGTAGTCTCAGAAAGCGCCTGGCGGAGACCAGGGGCTGGCTGCGAAAACGGTCGGCTAGGTCCATGAGCCATTGAGCCCTGTCGAGCGGTAGGAACGCTCGTGCCTGAGGAGTGTGCAGCCTTGCGCCGATGAACTCGAGATCCTGTGAGGGGAGCAAAGTGGACTTTGCGAAGTTTATAACAAAGCCCAAGTACTGCAGAAGAGTCACCGTGCGGCGTGTGGCGTTGGTGACCTCCGGAGCGGACGCTGCTCTGATGAGCCAGTCGTCGAGGTACGGAAAGACATAGAGGCCGTGAAGCCGGAGATGGGCCGCCACCACCGCGAGACATTTTGTGAAGACTCGCGGTGCGGAGGACAGGCCAAAGGGCAGTACCCTGTACTGGTAATGATTTCCTGCCACCACAAACCTTAGGTATTGGCTGTGGCTTGGGTGGATGAGGATGTGCGTGTAGGCATCCTTTAGATCCAAGGAGCATAGCCAATCTCCCTGCTGGAGGTAGGGCAGAAGGATTCCAAGGGTAAGCATTTTGAACTTTTCCCGCACGAGGAACCTGTTGAGGTTGCGCAAGTCCAGGATGGGTCTGAGGCCTCCTGTCCTTTTTGGCACTAGAAAGTACCGGGAATAAAAGCCTTGACCTCTCAGGTGGTGGGGCACCGGTTCCACCGCCTGTTCCTGTAGAAGACCTGCTAACTCCTGAAGGAGTAAGTCCCTGTGCAGAGGGAGTCGTGGAGGTTCCCCCGGGAAATAGGGGGGAGGGACCTGGTGGAAGTGGAGAAGATAGCCTTCTCTTACGACTTGAAGCACCCAGGCATCTGAAGTGATGCTGGACCACCTGTGGGCGAAGTGAACCAGCCGGCTTCCGGTGCTAGGAGGAGCCAGCGGAGGGGGAGAGGCTATGCTTAAGGAGTCAAAAGCCCCCACCCTGCTGAGCAGGGGCTGGTGGTGCAGGCTTGGGGGCTTGCTGCCTACGGGACCCGTTACCCCGTCCCTTGGCCTGCTGGCCCTGTTGGGGAGCTGCAGGGGCCTGATATTGGGGGTAGTGTTTGTAGGCAGCCGCCTTTCTCGGGTAAAAGGACTTCTTTCCCGAGCCCTTCTTTTTCTGGGAAGGGGCGGAGGTCTTCCTAGAAAGCCTAGTCCTGGTGAGAGTCTCCGTCTCGATTTGTGCAGCCTTTTCAGCCATGGGCTTGCCAAAGAGGTTTTCACCTCGGCAGGGGACATCGACCAACTTGTCCTGCACCCAGGGCTCAAGGTCAGACGACTGAAGCCAAGCCTGTCGGCGGGCACCGATGCCGGCTGCGGCCACTCGAGCCGATGCTTCAAAGCCATCATAGGCTGCTCGGGATATGAATTTTGAGCATTCCCGAATGCCAGAGGACAAGGCCAGGAACCTCCGCAAGGGTTCCTCGGACAAACCAGCGGAGAATCCGGCTAGCTCTTTAGCCAGGTCCCGGAGATACATGCCCATGTATAGCTGGTAGGTCTGGACACGACACGCAAGCATAGAGCCCTGGAAACACTTCTTACCAAGGCCATCCAGGTTACGGGCCTCCCTGCCAGGAGGCACCGAGGAGTGCATCTTCTGGCTCTTAAGACGATGCATGGCCGATTCCACTACCATGGAATGGTGTGGTAGCTGTGCTTTTTGGAAGCCAGGGCTCTTGCGGACTCGATAGATAGAATCGACCCGCTTGCTCAGGACCGGCGAGGAGGCCGGACTCTCCCACATGCGGAAGAGTAGTCGTTCCAGCATGGGAGGAACCGGTACAGTAAAGTGTTCCCTGGCGGGAGAGTCATACTGGAGGGCGTCGAGCTCTTCGGCTCGAGGCTCCTCCTCGGGATCCGCAGGGAAGGCCAAAGCCTTGGCCATATCCCTGACGAAGTCCGAGAACCGGGCATCCTCCGGGGGGGACTGCTTCCGAGGTTCGGACTCAGGTGAGTCCGAGGGGACACACCGAGTCCGAAAAGAATCAGGTGACTCTTCCTCTTCAGACTCCCAGACCGACTCCGACGAGGAATCGGTGGGGTCGGCCCGGGCAGGGCGCGGCGCCTGCCGCCCCGACGCCGAGGGAGTCGGCGTCGGCGACCTCGGTCCCGAACGGGAGGCCGAGGGTGACCTCGACCGAGGATCGACTCGAGTTCGCATGGACTCGAGGATCGGCTCGGTCTCCGGGGTCGACTTAGACGTCGACGTCCCGGCGGTCGGGGCAGCGGCGCCAGCGAGGCCAGCGAGCAGTGCCCGCTGCTGGTCCATGAAGGCAGACAGTCTGCTCTCCAAGGCCGTCAACCTGAGTCCGAGCTCAGGTGACCCAGCAGCCCCCGACTCGGGCCCCGACGGCGTCGGGCCCGACGTCGGCGGTCTCGGAGGCGAGTCCAGGAGGACCACAGGACTTACCCGAGCAGGCAGCTCCGACTCCAGGCGAGGTCGCTTCGAGAGGTGCTCCTTCTCCAAGGACCCGGGACGGCTATCGGGGCTATGCGACCTGGCCCTCGCGGAGCCAGGAGCGTCCACCGACGCCGCCCTCGCGGGTTTCACCTTCCGTCGATGGTCCCCGGAGGGAGAACCCCTGTCGGAGGAACTCCGGCGACGGTCCGAGCTGGAACCTCTGGACGCGGAGGCCTCCGACGAGGTCCGGGTACGGCTGGGGTCAGCGAAGATCCTATCCCGCTGATGCCGCCGACTTCTCAACGCTTTGGAGGACATTTTGCCGCAGGCTCCACAGATCATTTCTTCATGATCCGGGCCCAGGCAGCGGAGGCAATTGTCGTGTGTGTCAGTTAGTGACATATTTCGGTCACACTGACCACACCGCTTGAAACCACTGGCAGCCATCGGGGGAAAAAGGGCCCCTGCGAGGTCAAAGGACCGGGCTGCCAGGGAAAAACCGAAAACGAAACTGACTAAGTCAGAAAAACCGAAAAAGAAGAAGAGGACTCGTGACCGGCGTCGCGAGTCCGGGCGGGAAAAAGACCGGCGTCGAACCGAAGGAAAAAAGAGAAAATTATGAGTAAAATCAACTTTTTCGCGGGGACACGACGGGTACGTCTGTAGGGCTCCGCGGAAAAAAGAAGACTGGCTAAGATGGCACCCTTGGGCGGGAAGGCGACCGCGCATGCGCGCTGCAATTCCCAAAGGCTTTCTTTGAAAGCTGGGGAAAATTGCTCCGCGAGGGCTCCGTCGGCGCCGACGTCACCCATATGTGAGGACTGACTTCCTGCTTGGTCCTGGAGAACAACTATTATAGTCCCTTTTTTTACTTTAGAGACCTTCTGTGTTTGTTTCATGATTTTTGAATTATGTATAGTCCTTGTCTCTACTACCTCCATTGGGAGACTATTCCATGCATCTATCACTCTTTTCGTAAAGAAATATTTCCACAAATTACTCCTGAATCTATCCCCTTCCATCTTCATCCTATGTCCTCTCATTGCAGAGCTGTCTTTCAGTTGAAAGAGGCTCTTCTCCTGTGCATTTATGCCATGGAGGCAGTTAAACATTTCTATCACATCGCCTCTCTCCTGCCTTTCCTTTAAAATATACATATTGAGATCTTTAAGTCTGTCTCATAATGGATTATAAGAAGATCACTGACCATTTTGATAGCCACCCTCTGCATCGACTCCATCCTGTTTACATCCTTTTGTGGGTGTGGTCTCCAAAACTGCACACAATATTCCAAATGAGGTCTCACCAAAGACTTGTACAGAGGCACTATCACCTCTCCTTTTTCCTCCTGACCATTCCTCTCCCCATGCACCCAAGCATCCTTCTGGTTTTCACTGTCGTCTTTTCTATCTGTTTAGTCACTTTCGTCTTTTCTACCTGTTTAGTCACTTTCAGCTCATCAGAAACAATCAAGCCCAGGTCCCGCTTCTCTTTTGTGGACAGAAGTACTGAACCCCCCTAAACTGTACCACTCTCTTGGATTTTTGCAGCCCAAATGCATGGCCCTGTATTTTTTAGTGTTCAATCTCAGCTGTCAAATTCTCAACCATTCTTCAAGCTTAGCTAGATCCCTCCTCATGTTATCTACTTCTTCCTGGGTGTCTACTCTATTGCAGATTTTGGTATCATCCGCAAAGAGGCAAACCTTACCCGACAGCCCTTCCACAATGTTACTAACAAAAATGTTAAAAAGAATCGGACCAAGGACAGATTCTTGCGGCATGGCACACCACTGGTAACCTCCTTCTCCTCAGTGAGCTCTATTTACCTGTACCCTTTGTCGCCTCCCCTTCAACCAATTTCTAACCCAGTCAGTCACTTTAGGGTCCATCCCTAGAGTACTCAATTTATTTATAGTCGCCTGTGCGAAACGGTGTCAAAGGCTTTACTGAAATCTATGTACACCACATCTAGGGCTCTCCCTCAGTCCAACTTTCTGGTCACCCAGTCAAAGAAATCAATCAGATTTGTCTGTCAAGACCTGCCTCTAGTAAAACCATGCTGCCTCGGATCGTGCAACCCACTGGACTTTGGAAACCTCACTATCCTCTCTTTTAGCAGCATTTCCATTAATTTACTCACCACAGGCTAACCGGCCTGTGGTTCTCAACCTCATGCTTACCTCCACTTTTGTGTAAAGGGACCACATTCGTCTTTCTCCAGTCCTTGGGACCACTCCTGATTCTAAAGAAGCATTAAAATGGTCAGACAGTGGAGCCACTAGAACCTCCCAAAGTTCCCTCAAGACTCTCGGATCTATCTTATTCAGCCCCATCGCTTTGTCTACTTTTAGGGGCTTGTTTACAAAGCCGCGGTAGTGGTTCGCGATCGCGATCGCAACCGCGGCCCCATTGAAATCAATGGGGCCGCGGCTCCGATTACGATCGCAAACCGCTACCGCGGCTTTGTAAACAAGCCCCTTAGTTTAGCTAGTTCCTTAGTTTAGCTAGTTATAGAATGTGAAAAAGGTTTTAGTAAATGCGACTCTATGTTGTGCATTAAAACATTTGCTGCTCTAATAAAAGCTATCCCAACCTCCAAAGCATCCTGTATATTGTGCAATGTTTCAAAATATTTGAGAAGAAACAGCATCACAAAAATATAAGTGACAACACCACAGCAATCCAAAATGTCATCACATTATTATTCTTAAAATTCTTTTAAAGCAGCTACCATTCTTTTGAAGTTCTGAGAGAAGTCATGCTGACAAATGTCATAAATCACCTCACATTCACTTCATCTGACTGGACCATTCTACTTAGGATACGTCTATTTAGATCAAACAAATTTGGTAACTATTATTCATAACCTGGCAACAAGTCAAATTCATTACTGCAGCTCTTTGCAGGAAGGGAATTACCCACATGGCAATAACAATATTAGGAGGAGGAAGGAGTTAAGATATGACAGTTCTAAAGGAGTAACAATGACTGCCTGTGGTACCAAGGACCAAATTCAAGATGCTATGTGTAGTCTTCAAACATCTGTATTCTTTGGCCCCCCTATATCATCCCTCTTGATGGTCAAGTTAACATCGGCTAGAATCGTGTTTCGCCTGGAGACACACCTAGCCAGTCACATTTTCAATATATTATATTTACTTTAATCTACTTTGTGCTGTAGAAGTAAACCCAGAACATCAAAAACAATAACATAAGGATTTGTATGTCGATAACACAGAGCAAACAGAAGCAAGTAGAGCTATGAACTGATTACAAAAGAGGAACATGACATGCTTACTCAAACATGACTAGTTTACTGCACAGTATGATCACCAGGGAAAGTAACAGGATGAATATTTCTTTGTCTTTGGATGCAATAGGATAGGATATAATGTTGGCAACATGGAAATGGCCTGATATTCAAAAACAAATATCCAGATAATGGCAGCTGCTGACCCAAATATTTGCTCTAGGCAGCACTATCTGTGGATAGTGCTGAGCCATACATGGGCACAGCGGCATGTTCTCCAGAGATCAATGATACAAAGGGGAGTTTAAATATTTACACGAAAGGTGGTAAATGCATGTTTATGTAAGCAGAACTGCATTTTGAAAATTGTACTCCCTATCCCAAAATGTGGGAAGAGCATATGAAAAAAGGGTAGGGACAGGTTGAGAGGGTGAAAGTATGCAGAAAGATTTCACAGATGTATAGTATTTTGCATGTGCTTCCAAGCAGGAAGAACATGTGTGTACAAACAGTCATACTGTGTGTACCTGCTGCATTTTCAAAGGGAAATTCCGTGAGGTGCTCCCTTTTGAAAATGAGACTGCAAGTCTCACTGCTGCTAGAGAATATAACAAAATTATTTAAACTTTTGCAATCTATCCTCCTAAGAAGAACAAAAACAAAATAAGGAAAAACAAATGTAGTGTTAAGTCTTGTGAGACTCAAAAGATTTTGCCCAAATTGTATTTGTTGATCACTGCTTCCCCCTTTCATTAGTACTGTTCATAATGCTGACATCCCTGATGGCCCTAACATAACACATCTAGTACATCTGTGTGAATCTGAAGTAGTACTGTGCCATTCAACTGACTATAAAAGCGATCTATGTAACAAATACCACAATTCACTAATGAATTCACAATAGTGGAGTCTCTGGCAGTTGTCCTTGCCTCTCTCTCTCCAGGAAGCTTTATCATATTTCCATCAACATCATAGTTTCCTTTGCATCTATAAGTCCGAAATGTTCCAGGACACAGTTGGTATCTGCCTCCTGTGTCAGAGTCATGCTACCATATTCAGATGATCAAACATTACAATTGGAAGATACTGTATGATAAAGGGGATGGAACAACACTCTTATGAGGAAAGGCTAAAGAGGTTAGAATTCTTCAGCCTAGAGAAGAGATGCCTAAGGGGAGGCATGAAAGAGGTCCACAAAATCCTGAGTGGTGTGGAACGGGTAGATGCAAATCAATTGTTTACTTTCAAAAACTACAAGGACTAGGAGACATGCTATAAAGCTACAAAATATCAGGCCCTTTGTTCTTTTAATAGCTTCTACTCTTGTCTGGTACTAATGTTAGGCTCA
This sequence comes from Ichthyophis bannanicus, assembly GCA_033557465.1. Classification (NCBI taxonomy): domain Eukaryota; kingdom Metazoa; phylum Chordata; class Amphibia; order Gymnophiona; family Ichthyophiidae; genus Ichthyophis; species Ichthyophis bannanicus. The sequence continues at coordinate 641,161,181 of CM066035.1, forward strand.
CTAGTTTGTAGTTTCACTGATCACCCCTAGAAATCTTTTCTAAAAAAGCATAGTTACTCACCTGTAACAGGTGTTCTCCTGGAATAGCAGGAATTAGTCCTCACATATGGGTGACGTCAGTGCCGACGGAGCCCACGCGGAGCATTTCCCCAGCTTTCAAAGAAAGCCTTTGGGAATGCTACCATACATGCGTGGTCCTCTTCCCGCCCAAGCGTGGCATCTTACTCAGTCAGATGACATAGCTAAGACGGAAGTCAAACAAAAAACAGAAGGACGGCAACTCCAAGGAGAGGGAGGGAGGGTTGTGAGGACTGAATCCTGCTGTTCCCGGAGAACACCTATTACAGGTGAGTAACTATGCTTTCTCCAGGAACAAGCAGGAAGTCAGTCTTCACATATGGGACTCCCTAGCTCCAGGCTGCCGAGGACCGAACCACAACAGTACCAACGGCGACTGGATGGGTGGCCGTGAGTTGCAGAAGGTGAGTTCCTGCTGAGAGACTCTGCAAGACCCTAGCGTCCAGCAACACTATCACTCCGGTAGCCTGAACACAGAAGAGTCGGAGGGCAGGAATTGCCTTTACTCCAAGAATATCATGCAGCACTGCCTGACCAAAGGCACAGTCCCTGCAGGATTCACTTTCCAGGCACTAGTGTGCTGAAAACGTTTGAATGGAAGACCAAGTGGCGACTCTGCAAATTTCTGTCACCATCACAGAATGGAGGTGGGCCACCGATGTGGCCATCGCCCTCATGCGATGTGCTGTGATCCGGTGCTCCAGGGAGAGGCCCGCCTGCTCATAGGCAAGGGCAATGCAGTCCGCCACCCAAGAGGATAGGGTACGCTTGGTTACAGGGAGCCCTAATCTGCTGAGGTCATAGGACACGAATAGCTGAGGTATTCTGCAATGGCCCCAGGTCCACTGCAAATAGAAGGAAAGGGCCCTTTTACTGTCCAGTGTGTGAAGTATGAGCTCGTCCCTGCTGGCATGAGGCCGCGAGTAGAAGGTGGGGAGTACGACCTCTTGGTTGAGGTGAAACAGAGATATCACCTTCGGGAGGAACTTAGGGTGAGTGTGGAGCACTACCCTGTTCTTGAAAAATCTGGTGTACAGGGGATCCGTCACCAGCACTTGAAGCTCGCTGACTCTGCGAGCTGAAGTCAGGGCCACCAAGAAGGCCGCCATCCAGGATAAATATCTGAGGTGGCAAGTGGCTCGAACGGGAGAGCACCATGTTGAGGTCCCATTCTGCCACTGGAGGGTGGGGGAGGGGGGGGTGGACAGGGGGCTTAGAAAGCAGAAAGCCACACAGGAATCGGGAAACCAGAGATTGGCTGGATAAGTGCTTTCCCCCTACTGGGTGATGGTGAGCGGCTATGGCACTCAGATACATCCAGACTAAGTTAGATTTCAGCCCTGTGCGTGAGAGGTGGGTTCTCCTGCCAATCTGCACACCACAGGGTGAATCTGTGCCACTCAAAGGTGCAAGCCCTCCTCATGGAGGGTTTCCTGGAGGCTAGCAGATCTCCTCAACCTCTTGTGGCAGGTTGAGCAGGGTTAAGGCTATCCTCTCAGCAGCCAGGCTGTTAAGAGTCAGTGACCCCACATTGGGGTGTAGAAGGGAGCCCTCCTCCTGAGTCAGGAGATATGGGGCTTGACTCAGGGGTACTGGGAGTGTCGCCGCCAGCAAGAGATCGCCACGTGGGGGCGATCAGTGTCACTGATGCTCTCTTGTTCTGAATTTTGATCAGAGTCTTGAAAACCAGGGGAGTCGGTGGGAATGCAAATAGCAGTCCCTCGGCCCATGAGATCAGGAATGCATCTGCTGCTACCCTCTGTGGGTGTGGCTGCTTGGAGCAAAAGCGAGCTAGTTGCTCGTTGTCCAGGGAGGTGAAGAGGTCCATCTCGGGCCAGTCCCAAAGGCAGAAGAGCTTCTCTGCCATTGCAGGGTCGAGATGCCACTCGTGAGGGAGTAGGGCTCTGCTGAGTCTGTCCACCAGGTAGCTGTCCTGGCCCGGGAGGTAGACTGCCTGCAGAAGCATGCCATTGCACACTGAAAAGCAGAGGAGGGCTACAGCCTCCTGGCAGAGGGAGTACAAGCCTATGCCCCCCTGTTTGTTTATATAAAACATTGTGACCTGGTTGTCCACCTGGATCAGCCCAGGTCTGTTACGCAGGAGGGAGCGGAATGCATGCAGGGCGAGGGATACCGCCTGGAGTTCCAGGAGGTTGATCTGGAGTAAAGACGACTCCTTGGACCAGCAGTCCTGAGTGCGGTGAGAGGCATCTGTGGTTAGGGTATTCTGCAATGGGGGCGTCTGGAAAGGCATTCCTGCCTGGAGGAGGCACAGGTTTTGCCACCAGTCGAGGGATCTCGCCAGCTGGCGGGAGACCCTGACCCTGTCCTGGAGTCGGCCTGTGGCCTGGGTCCACTGAGAGCAGGCAACACTGGGCTGTCCATATGTGTAGGCGGGCTAGGGGTGTGACATGGACCATAGAGGCCATATGTCCCAGCAGGCAGAGAAGGCGAGCCGGCACCGTTCTGTGGTGCTGGACCTCCCCTGCCAGCTGTTTGAGGCATTCTGCCTTGCCTTGCTGGGCAGACTAGATGGACCATACTGGTCTTTATCTGCCGTCATTTACTATGTTACTATATGTTACCATGTCTTGAGGGAGGAGGGCTCTGGCCCGCACTGTGTCCAGCTGAGCACCGATGAACTTTAGGTCTTGCACTGGGGAGAGATGTAATTTGGAGTGGTGATGGTTGTCATGAGGTAGCGCCATCAGAACCCATGGAAGTAGGGGATTGTGAGCAAAACATAAGGGAAACTGACAGCTCAGGTTCACACATGGGGAAAGGTTGCTATGAGCAACAAGTGAAAACAAAGCCACGAGGTGTTAGGGAACGCCCGAGCAGAAAGGGAGCACAGAATTCATTAGAAAATGAAGAGCACCTGCATGGGGGCGGAGCCCAGGCTAACACCAATTGCAACATATTTAAAAATCACTTACCGGCAGGTAGAGGGAGAGAGAGAAGGAGAGAAGCAATAGGAACTGCTGAGCGTGAGAGCAGTGTCCGTAGAGCTGTAAGGACAGAGCCAAGGAGAATATCCGGGGCACATGAGGTTGGTGACTTCCAGAGAAGCTGTTGTGAACAGCAGTGCACAGCCTCCCAGTATCCCCAGGAGCATTGCTGTGAGGCAAATAGAGAAGGCAGTCCAACAGCCAAGGCTAGAGGATACAAATTACCTAACTCCCGAAGGGCAGAAGGGGAAAACTTTGACCTTGAAGCACATGTGAATGATTCAGATAAACACCGTGGAAAGGGAGCTTCAAGGCAGAGCTGTGTTCATCCGAGAAAGCAGGAAGTAGCAGTGCCTAAAGGTAGGCGTATTTACCCTAATAAGAGGGATTTGAAATACCCTGACTTTCTCCGTACTTACCAGGAGCTCTGTAGCTCTCAAGAACCCAACTACAGGAAATACGGTAGTTTCTCACGGGCCACTAGTATAGTGGGGGAAGAGAATGTTTTAACTCCACAACAGAGACATTTTAACTTCCACGGCAATTGGGAGCCAGACGTTTACTCTGATGAGGAGGGAATGCAGATTGAATTTCCTGAAGAAGTTTTAGAGGAAAATGAAATGGATTGCACGTACACTTTATCTGATTGTGTAACGTCTCTGTGTTAAAAGCAGCCAGAACTGTTTATGAGAAGAAACAGGTGCAAGAGTTACGTGAGTGAAAGGAACTGTTTTTCTGTTACTTTTTGTGCTGTTGTTTAATGCTGAAGAAAGCTGAGTTTTGTTCAAAGTATTTTTCTTTAATTGTGTTATCAGACGAATGGTCTGACCTCCTTTATGTTCCATGGTTATGAATCCACCCCGGACGGGGAATAAAACCTGAGTTTAAACCTTACCCTCTGCTTCAACTACACTTTTTGGCTAACGGTGAAAACTACAGGAACCAGAAGGCTTTGCTAGTGCCTTCATAGGAGCTTAACAGCCATAAAAATACTGCCCCATCAAACGACCCAAGCCCTCTTTAGCCTCTGGGTACGTTAGTGGGTGACATGGTGAACCCCAGGTGCTGCAGGGTGAGGATGGTACATTCTGTGCCGTGACTGGCTTTAGCAGCTGTGCCACCTCTGATGAGCCAGTCGTCCAAGTAGGGGAAGATGAACACCCCTTGTAGGCACAGATGTGTGACTACGACTACTAGGCATTTTGTGAACACTCTAGGGGAGGAGGCCAGGCCGAAGGGGAATACCCTGTATTGGTAGTGGCCTCACTCTACCATGAATCTCAGGTATTGCCGGTGAGATCGGTGGAGCAGGATGCAGGTATAGGCATCCTTTAGGTCAAAGGAACAAAACCAGTCTCCCTGGTGGAGGTAGGGCAGCAGTGTCCCAAGGGAGAGCATTTTGAACTTCTCCCTCACCAGGAAATTGTTCAGGTCTTGGAGGTCCAGGATGGGCCTGAGACCCCCGGTTCTTTTGGGAACAAGAAAGTACCTTGAGTAGAAGCCCTTGTCCCAGAGGTGCTGAGGAACAGGCTCTACTACCTTGTCCCTTAGTAGTCCTCCTAGCTCTGAGAGTAAGAGGGCCTGGTGAAGGAGAGGTCACATTTGCTCGCCTGGAAAATGCCCCGGAGATGACGGCTCCTTCATGACCCAGAGCACCCACTGGTCCGAGGTGACCTTGGGCCACCTGTGGGCAAAGAGTGCCAGGCAGCCCCCTGTGGGCTGGTGAGGATCTTCCAGGAGGAGGGAGGCCCTGCCCTGGGAGTCAAAAGCTCCCACCAGGTTGAGCCGGAGCTGGTGTCTGCGGTTTGGGAGCCTTTGGCTTCCTGGGTCCATGTCCCTGGTCCTTGGGCTGGGATCGCTGCTGCTGCTGCTGCTGGCTTGGGAAGGCTTGGTAGTGGTGGCTCTGATGGAAAGGGCCCTTCTTCCTTGAGAAAGTTGGCCTTTTCCCTGAGGTTTTCTTATGGGGAAGGGTAGAGGTCTTTGAGAGCATCTGCCTGGTCACCACCTCGGCCTTAATCCCGGCCGTAAGTTTCCCAAACAGGTTCTCCCTGGTGCAGGGGACATCCAGCAGCATTTCCTGGACCCATTGCTCGAGGTCCGAGGTCTGCAGCTAGGCCTGGCGCCGAACACCAATGCCTGCAGCTGGTGCCCAGGCTGCCATCTCAAACCCATCATAGGCGGCCCGAATCAGGAACTTAGAGCAGTCCTGGATGGTAGCCACCAAGGTCAGGAACTATTTCAGAGGTTCCCCAGTGAGCCCTTCTGAGAAGCCAGCGAGCTCCTGAATGAGGTTCTTAAGATACATCCCTATGTAGAGCTCCTAGATTTGTATCCCGGCAACCTAGCATGGACCATTGGAAACACTTGTGTCCTAGGGCATCGAGGGCTCTGGCCTCTCTACCCAGAGGTTCAGAAGAATAAGTCTTCTGGCTCCTGAGCTTTTGCAAAGAAGACTCCACCACCATGGAATTGTGGGGAAGTTGGCCCTTCTGAGGTCCTGGACTCCTCTTGATGCAGTAGATGGCGTCAAGGCGTTGACTGACCACCGGCACTGAGGCTGGGGTCTCCCACATCCATAGGAGCAGCTGTTCGAGGATGGGTTGCACTGGTATCGACAGAGCCTCCTCTGTCAGAGACTCATACTGGAGGATCTCCAGTTCTTCGGTGCGCAGGTCCTCCTCGGACTCGGTCGGGACTGAGAGGGCTGAGGCCATGTCCCAGATGAAGTTGTGGAATGCCACATCCTCGGGTGGCGAATGGCATTGGAGTTCTGGGGGAGACAGCTCTGAGGGGATGTCTCGGTGTCGAGATGTCTCAGGAGAGGTCTTGACATCGGTCTCCCAGTCTGACTCCGAGGACGTCGAGGAGTCTGAGGCTTGGAGCTCCTGCACCAGGAGTCCTGTGTCGGGGAACCTGGGTCCTCTGACCGGTCTCGGATCAGACTCCCAGAGACTAGCTGGGGAGGACCGGACACCCGAGGATCGGGACCGGGACCTTGATTGGTGCCGAGGGCTAGCACGAGGCTGATAGCACTTGGGGCTCAGCTCGACGCCCAGGGACGCCACTGCAGTTGGGGCCTGGATGTCAGAACAGATGATACGGATGAACCTGACATCATCGCCTGCTGCATGGTCAGGATGACAGAGATACTGTTACAGACCACCATTCTGGCCTCAATGCCAGAAGGCTCCACAGCATTTGGTGCGGGCACCGAGGGTTTCGGGCCCTGCGCCAGGGCTCTAGAGAGCACATCCTCAATGAGGACTGTGGCCTCGGGGAGCCTCCTGCAGTCACCGCCAGCCAAGGACTCCTTCCTAGAGAACTTAGGGGGGCACTGCTCGGAGCCGCCTGAGTCCCTCCACGGGACCTTACCGGGTTTCTTTGGTGAAATCTCGACTGGCTTTGAGGATTTTTTTCTTGCCAGGGTCCAGCATCTTTCTGCAGGAGCCACCGCTGCAGGACTCTGAAGATGCTTGGGCCTCACAGGAGGTGCTTGGCTTTAGGCTCAGCATCGGGGAAGCCGGGGCTGAGCCGGATCGCAGGAATATCTTCTCCTGCAACTCTGACCTTTTCTTGTTGGTCCGATGGATCATGGCTTGACACAGGTTGCAGGAGGTACTGTCGTGGTCCAGGCCAAGGCAGTGCAAACAGCAATCGTGGGTGTCTATGACAGACATAATTTGACTGCAATGATCACACTTTTTAAAGCCACCGGGAAACATGGTGGATCACACCCAGGCAGGGTCGACAACCCCATTCGAAAAAGGGCGTGACCACCAGTCGAGGCAGACCTCAATGAAAAAAGGAAAGGGAGCCGAGAACAGCGCCGGTCAAGGTGGGAAGAGGAACCAGTATGCAAACCGGTAAAAACTCAACTAAGGGGAATTTTTCTGGGGAAACAGGACATGCATCCATTGGGATCTGTGGAAAAAAAAGAGACTGAGCAAGATGGCACCCTTGGGCACGAAAAGGACCACGCATGCGTGGTAGCATTCCCAAAGGCTTTCTTTGAAAGCTGGGGAAATGCTCCGCGCTGGCTCCGTCGGCGCCGATGTCATCCATATGTGAGGACTGATTTTCTGCTTGTTCCTGGAGAATTGTTGTTACATTGGCCACTCTCCAATGTTCAAGTACTATAGGCGATTTTAATGATAGTTTACAAATTATTTATAGTAGATCTGCAATTAAACTTTTGAGTTCTTTAAGCACCCTGAGATGTATATCATCTAGTCAAAATGATTTTCTTCTCTTTAGTTTGTCAAATTGCCCCATTACATCTTCCAGTTCACCGAGCACTAGAAAGGCAGAGGTAGGAAATTATGTAAGAGAATGAAAGTTGCAAGAGAGGTGATAGAAAAGCAAGAGATGGAGAAAAATGAAAAAGTAAAAAAGATACAGAACAGGGGCGTCTGACCCATTTTGATGTTCTGTCACAATGGGGAAAAAAAGCACTGCAACTGAGTCAACCAACTGGAGTTGAGGAGGGACCCCTCGGATGTCATGACAGACAAGAGGATGGGTAAAATTACAAGGGTATATTAGCACATCTTTAATACAGTTAAAACAAGCAAATATTCAATTATCAGAAGTATATTAGCATATGTTTAATTCAGTTTAAATAAGCAGATATTCCTTGTCCCCGGCATTCACTCACACTCTCATTCCCCCCCTCCTTTGTACCCAGCACTCACTCTCTCAGTTCTCTCTCTCCTGAGAAGCCAGACCCTGCTTTGCAAGCCGTGGAGTCAACCAGTGCTACAACAGAGAAACAGAAAACAGTTCTTGTGTGCAAAGTGCAAACATGTATGCAACATAACAGCTCCACCCAACCCTCCCCTTCCAGAAGCAGACAAAACCTGAAATGGAAACCCTGACAAGCAAGCAGTAGAATCAACTAGTGCCACAATAGAGAAACAGAAAAATGACTCTGCATTCTTCCCTTCTACAGGCAGAGAAGACCAACCTGGGTCTCTCACCTGACAAGTCAACTGTACCCTGAAATCTTCACCTGTGCTTGGTGCAGCTCCTGCAGCTTTGAAAAGAATATGTTACACAGAACAGGGTAGGTTTTAGGAACTGCAGAATTATATGGTCTGGGGAGGGGATGGCTCATGCTCCAGGGGCAATCCTCTCCCTATGCTTCCAATCTGTTTGCCTCAAATTCAAAGAACCCATTAACTCAAAAACTCCCAAGATAAAGGTGTTGAGTGAAAGAAATCTACCCAAATAGTCACTTTATATGAAAAATTGTTAACACAATTTGATACCTAAGCAACCAATTACTACACCAATATTGCACAAAAGTTATATATAAAGGTAATTAATGGAAGACCTTAGCCGGGAAAAGCCCCGCCTTTTATAGCAGTATTGCAATGGCTACAGGCATTATATAAGTCCCACTTTTCTCATTCATCAGTCCCCATTCACCAGCAGTTCATTTGAATGCTTTTCTTTTTGATATTTTTTAAGCAAATAAAATCAGTCACGGAGTGCAAGAAAGCAACAGTGCTAGAAATAACATTGTGGAAAGTGCTAAACAATTTAAACAAAATTCTCTCAAGGTAACCACTGGTGCCGTGCTGTGTAGCTTTCTCCTGAAGCAAAATGATAAAGAGGATGAAACGATGACCCTAGGAGGAAAGGCTGAAAAGGATAGGGCTCTTCTGCTTGGAGAAGAGATGGCTAATGGGACATATGACAGAGGTCTATAAAACAATGAGTGGAGTGGAACGGGTAAACGCTGATCAGTTGTTTACTTTTTCAAAAGTACAAATATTAGAGAACATGCAATGAAGCTATTAAACAATACTTGTATGATAAGCTGGAGAACATATTTATTCATTCAACACATAATCTATTTCTGGAATTTGTTGCCAGAAGTTGTGGTAAAAGTCGTTAGTATAGCTGGGTTGAAAAAAGGTTTCGACAAGTTCCTGGAGGAAAATTCAATAATTAAAAACCCATTATTATTATGGTGGACTTGGGAAAATCCACTGCTTATCTCTGAGATAAGCAGCATAGAAAATGTCTATCTTTCAGGATCCTCTCTAGTACCTGTGACCAGAATTGGCCACTTTTAGAAACAGAATACTGGGCTTGATAGACTTTTGGGCTGACCCAATATGGCATATCTTGTGTTATGTAAAAAGAAATTCAAGGAAAGATTCAAAAGAGAGACTGCTAAACTCTAGGGGAAAAAAATTCTTTGGACATCAAAGGCAGACAAACATTTTTTAAATTCTTGAAGTTATTAGCATAGGTGGTAAAAGGTTTATGTAGCCACATAGGGCAGAAGTACAGTGATCTCAAGGGACTGCTTCCCATCGACATTGGGGTATGAAAGGGATACATGAGCTGACACAGAGAGAGAAGGGGCACACTTTTTTAAAAAAGATTACCAACTACTGTAGCAGACCGTCCTATTCTTAAAATACTGCATTATCATTAGACAAACCACATGAACATTCACATCCCATTCCATGCAAAGTCATTTGCAACACTGTTCTGAATATGACTATTCCTGCAAGTACATGGATATGCAACGACTATCTTAAACACCCTACAGAAATTATGACTGACTGTTTGATCATTATAAAAGTAAGTTTAATGCCCTGCTGTCTGTTGCTTTTAAATACTGAAGAGAGGATGTCCTCCGCAAACAGCAAACTGCCACACCAAATATGCCTTCACAGATACAAACATTTTAATGAAAAACCCAATTTGGCCAAGTTTCGGCACAAATGCCTGCATCAGTGATTTTGACCAGCTGTAATTCTGGTCTTTGATTGTAAATGTCAATGGGCCCGATATTGAGTTGGGCAGGCTATGTACTGCGGTGGCACATAGCCTGCCCGCCGACCCCCTCCTAACCTGGATATTCACTTCTGCGCCAGTGGAAGTGAATATCCGGGTTAGCTCGGATGCCCCAGCAGCCACAGAGGCTACATGGGTAGCAGTGATTTTCGTTGCTATCCGCTCAGCCTCTGTGTCTTAAAGACAGGCAAAGATTTTCCTCGCCTATCTTTAAGGTGCAGAGGGCTATGCGGGTAGCAACGAAAATCACTGCTACCCATGTAGCCCCTTCCTCCGCCCCCACTCCACCCCGGAATGCCCCTAACATGTCCCGATGCTATGTGGATAGCATTGGGGCGCGTTAAGGACTTAGTTGAGATTTTCGAAGGACACCACCCGTGTACCCATGTAAAGGCGTTCGAATATTGGACCCATTGTTTATATTCTTTGTCAAGACAAAGCTGATCAAGATACACTCTTACTGACCCCTAACGCAGGCATTTGTGCCGAAACTTGGCCAAGTTGGGTTTTTGAATAAAAGTTTTGCATCTGTGAAGGCATATTTGGTGTGGCCATGGCTGTTCTTCACTCCCTTGGTGTGCTTTTAAATACTGGACGGTATACATAAGATACAACCTTCATTAAATAAATAATAGCTAAGAAATTGGAGCCATAGCTATTTAAAAAAATAGCACCGATTCTATTTTCAAGCCTCTGTAAGAACTGATCCTACTCACAGAGAAAATAAAAAGAAGGGCACCTTGGGAGCAATAACAAAATCTCTAAATTTTGAGAAGGCAAAATTATATATATATAAAGAGAGAGAGAGAAAGAGAGAGAGACAATATATAAAGACAGAGAGCGAGACACACATATACAGTGTCTTGCAAAAGCCTTAAGATCCTTTTTCAAATTTTACTGTCAAACAATACAACTGAAAATACATTAAATTTGGCATTTGTTTCACTGATCTACCCAACAGACTCTACACTTTCAGCATAAAATAAAACTATTCAGAAAGTAATTAACAATAATAAATCAAAAGTCTGAATTACATAAATCTTCACAGTTCTTGACTCAATATTTGGTGGAAGCCCCATTTGCAGCAATAACAACCATGCATTGTTTAAGATAAGTATCTACCAACTTAGCATATCTGGTTGGTGCAGATTTTGCACATTCTCCTTGACAGAATAGTTCAAGGTCCTTTAGGTTGGCTGTAGATTGCTGTCTTCAAAGGTCTTGCCACAAGCTTTGTATTGGATTTACGTCTAACTAGGTCTACTGAGAAACTAGGCCAGTCAGGACATTCAAAGTACATTATTGCTTTATAGCAATAAATGGTTTCTCTCTCTGTTTTATTCAGCAAGCCTGCTGACTGAGTTTACAAATACAACCTTCAAAAAGGTATGTGCTAGCCTTACTAAAAAACACAAGCACTTCAAGCAAGATTGAACCTATAGGTGTATACTAGTTTATTTATTTATTTATTTATTTAACAGTTTTTATATATAGTTTTATCTCATCTTTTATTAGCTACTGTGGGAAAAACCTCATCCATGTGTTGATGTAATGTAAACTTCTTTAAGATTGCCTTGATAAATTCTATTTAGAGATGGAGCAATAAATAGCAAATCTAGATTACAACTGTAAATTCCATACATTAACAGTAATGTTAGCAGATGAGGATTGATCAAACACAACATACAACTGAGAGAAAATGATCCACAAAAACATAAAGGTCCCTGAACACTGAAGTCAGAACGTTTTCTTGTGCTGAACATTTTAACTTTAACAGGACAGCAAGCTGAACCATTGAATATCAATGTCCTTAAATCTGTATCTAAGAAGATTTAAAGATTCATGTTGCATAGCAAATTGAGGGAGGAATTGGAACGTCCACATCTAGATGTTCACAATATTTTAGAAAAGGCTCTGCTGAATGTAGTTTACAAATGCCTTTTGTAAACTACATAGAAGAATGCCAGCAAATACACACATATTTGCAGGGGAAGCAATGATTTTACAAAAGTATATGTACAGAAAAAGAACGACATTATTTGGCAGCATCCATGTAGAACTGCTGGCAGTTAGATATGGAAGTGGTGATTTTGCAACTTCCTTGTAAAAGTGTTAGCACTTACAGGTATAGTCATTCCATCTCACAAAATTAAATGTATAAATGGCATTATTTAACAAGCAAAGTCAAAATTTAAGAAGAATTTTCCCCCCTAATTATTCTTTGAAAGCCTTGGTCCTAACAAGCATTTTTATAACACCTATGTGTGCCTCAAAGCTAGTGCAAAAGCCGACAGGGAACTTTTCTTAAATATACAAGTATTCTTATTATAAAATGGGAAATACACATACACATTTTTGGGCTGCCCTAGCCATGCCCAAAACATACCTCCTTGAAATCTCTGCAAACTATACATGTAAATAGTGACTCTCTGAAATTGACATTTACATGGGTACCCAATGTACATGTATAAAAGTCTCTGTTTACATGTATAAATGTTTCTAAAATGACCACCTTATTATTATAAATTTAAGAACTGTTCAAACTATTTATTCAGACATACAGATAAATACCAATCAAAAACGCTTACTCACTTGAATTAAGTGTTTGACGTGTTTTGGCACTTGTGCAGTAAGCCTCAATGACCTTTAGAATCTGTGCATCTTCTTCCAAAGCAGCTGTACCTGAATTCAATAAAAAGCCAACAAACTTTATTGAACTGTTCTAGATAAGATAGAAACTAGTGACTGCTGTCATGCAAAAGTGGTTGCGCCACTGTACCCTCCAAAAGTGATTGCCTTATTCCTAAGTTTTACCTAATGTGATATGCCGCAGCATTCTCCTGACCTATTTTCTATGCATATCCGAGACACGATGGTCTTGGTTTTATTTGCCTTTTATATTTATTTTAGATAAACTTTGAAAACTTTGTAAATCGCTTTGGTGTTGTCTGTATGACTTGAAAGGCGGTTAAGCAAATCATGAATGTAATGTAATTGGGTGAAGAGAGGAAGATCGTGCAAAGGACAGTGATTCTCCGATCAAAAGGATCCGCATAACAAGAGAACTCCACATGCAACCATCTGTGCAACTCCTTCTGAGTATTTGTGTTAGCAGAACTTAGCAGGTTGCATAGGAGAAGTAAATAACCTATCAAAATCTTAAGGGTAGCTAATGAACAGAAACACATTCCACAAATTCTAGCAGGGTGAGAAGAGATATTAGCTGAGAGAAATGATAAAGGAAGTGGTGCCGGCGACAATAAAGTAGAGTGTCTCTTACCACCTATGACTTGACCAATCATTTGCCACTGCCATATTGTTTTAAAACCTTTATGCCATTATTAGACCTAAACGTTTACCCTGGTGATATAGCTTTGGTAATCAGGATGTGCCAGAGCAATATTCATCTCTCAGCTGTCCAAACTGTAGGGACAGAAACTTGGCACATCAGTAGTGGTGGTGGTAACAGTGATTTACAGTGCATTCTATGACATGGGGAAAAAGCAGGCTTAGCACTGAAAAGTCAGATGGTACAAAGATAGACAAATATTTTAAGAAAACCTCAGTGAGGCATACTGCCAACTGAAGATACATTTGTATATGATCGCTACACAGAGAATACAGGGCCATTTTATAAATGTGCAAGCACAAATAATGAGCCATTTAACATGTGGGGTCATATATGTTTAGATATATATCTATGTAACTGTGATGTTGGATTGTTCTCCGAGCTTGAAAGTTTGATGCAACTATTTTATAAGCTTTAGGGATATCTACGTGCATACATTGGCACTTAGGCATGTGAGATGACTTTTGTAAATGTGCACACACAATAGCAGGGAAAAAAAAGAGCCTTCCTCAGAAAACCAAACTGTTTGCTAGTCGGGGAGGTGGATTTGCTAGTCAGAAAGGTGATCAGATCTCCACCATCAAACACATCGTCAAGCCTCAGGTCTCAAGACAAGTTAGGCATGATTTTGAACAGGTGCATATATATGCCAGCGGGTAAATGTGACAAGGTATATATATATTGTCCTTACAAAATATAGACTATGAGTACATTTGAAAGGAAGTGCTAGAACATGCTTCCTTTCCTAGGGGTGTGCATTCGTGCATGTGCATTTGGTTTGTTTGGGCGCCTAAAAGCTGAAAATACACAAAAATGGCTTGTGTGAGCCTATACTTACAAACTAACACATATACAATTGATCTGTGGGCTAAAGAAAGTTCTAGAATTCATATAATACATGCATAAAGGTCAAATGCATACCAAAATGCCCAAAAGGTGGAAGAAATTTCTTTAAAACGAGCACGAACCAAATATTATTTTGGCCATGCGTACCTCTTTCATTTCCCTACGCAAAAAAATCCAGTGTTCTGTTGTATACACATATAAAAAGCACCTTTTATAAAATCACATTAATAAAATTCACCCATTCCTTTCTGAGCACACTATTAAAACACTTATCCACTCTTTGGTCACCTCCCTCTCGACTATTGAAACCTTCTCCTTGCTGGTCTCCCTCTGAGTCATCGCTCTCTCCTTCAATCTGTTCAGAACTCTGCTGCACGGTAAATCTTCCACTAGCCCCGATATACTCATATAACCCCTCTTCTCAAGTCACTTTATTGGCTCCTCTTCCTTTTATGCATCCAATTCAAACTTCTCTTTCTGACCTATAAATGCATTCATTCTACTTCTCCTCACTACCTTTCCTCTCTCCTCACACCTCTCCTGATGAACTCTGCTCTTCCTCTAGCTTACTTCTGTCTTTGCCCTTTTCTTCCACTGCCAACTCCAGACTTCAATCCTTTCATTTTGCTGTTCCTTATGCCTGGAATAAACTACCAGAATCTGTACGTCAGGTTTCATCTCTCCCCCTTTCCAAATCCATGCTAAACACTCACCTCTTTGAGGCTGCCTTTGGATGCTGATCCCTTGTTCTCCTTACCTTTTCCCTACTTGTAGCCCTGTTCTCAACTATTGTACCGTCTGTCTTACTTAGATTGTAAGCTCTGACCAGCATGGACCATCTTTCATGTGTACCTGTACAGTGCTGAGTATGCTTGTAGCACTATATAGCACAGTTACTTACCTGTAACAGGTGATCTCTGGGAACAGCAGGAATAAGTCTTCACATATGGGTATCGTCGGTACCGACGGAGCCTGCGCGGGAACGCTCCCTAGCGTCCAGAAAGAAAGCTTTTGGGAGCATCCCACAGCGCCTGCGCGCTGCCTTCCCGCCTTTCCCAACCGCCTCTCTCCAGTTCGAGTTTTAAGCTGAGACAAAGAGAGAGAGAGGAAAGGAAAGATAGATAGAGAGATACAACTCCTAGGGGAGGTGGGTGGGTTGTGAAGACTTATTCCTGCTGTTCCCAGAGATCACCTGTTACAGCTAAGTAACTGTGCTATCTCCAGGAACAAGCAGGAATGAGTCTTCACATATGGGGACTCCCCAGCTAGAGATGCCAGGGAGATCTCCAAGGTTGTGAGTCCCTGAGAAGGGCTCTACCTGCCCCCATGGATCTCGGGCATCCAACCAGGGATGGGGGGTAGGAGTTGATTAGGTATGGAACAGGTGTTTGAGAACAGCCTGACCAAACAAGGCATCCCGGCGGGAGTCCTTGTCCAAGCAGTAATGGGCTGTAAAGGTATGAACCGAGGCCCAGGTGGCTGCTCGACAGATTTGGTCGATGGACACAGAATTCAGATGAGCCATAGAGGCTGCCATGGCCCTCACATTGTGAGCTGTGACATGGCCCTCCAGAGAAAGGTTCTTACTCTGGTAGGCGAAAGAGATACACTGAGCAATCCAATTGTACAGAGTTCTCTTAGAGACTAGAAGTCCCAAATGAGAGGGATCAAAAGCAACAAAGAGTTGAGAGGACTTTCTATGTTGCTGTGTCCTTTGTAAGTAAAAGGTGAGCGCTCTCTTACAATCCAGGGTATGGAGATTCCTCTCTGCACTTGATGCATGAGGTCCTGGAAAAAAGACAGGTAAATACACCTCCTGGTTCAGATGAAAAGGTGAAACCACTTTAGGCATAAAGTGTGGATTAGTACTGAGGACTACCTTGTCATGATGGAACCTTGTATAAGGAGGATTAGCCACCAAGGCTTGCAGCTCACTGATGCGGCGAGCTGAGGTGACTGCAATGAGAAAAGTAACCTTCCAGGAAAGAAATTTCAAGGAGGTAGTGGCTAAGGGTTCAAAGGGTGGCTTCATAAGCTGGCCAAGAACCAAATTCAAGTCCCATGCCACTGGAGGTGGTCTAATGGGAGGTTTAGTTAAAAGAAGGCCTCTCATGAATCTTGCAATAAGAGGATGAGAGGAAATAGGCTGTCCATTGAGAGGCTTAAGGGATGCTGCAATAGCACTCAAATGGACTCTTACTGAATTCGTTTTAAGGCCTGCATGGGATAAATGCAGCAAATATTCTAGTAAAGAATTCAGAGGTATTGCAAGGGGGTTAAGACCCTTCTGTGCACACCAAATGGTACACCTTTTCCATTTAAAAGCATAGGAACGTCTAGTGGAAGGCTTTCTGGAAGCATGAAGGATATCCTTCACCTGCTGAGAAAGATGCAAATCTTGAAGGTCTAGGCCTTCAGCAACCAGGCTCTGAGATGAAGAGACTGGGGATTTGGGTGCCACAACGTTCCCTCCTCCTGGGACAGGAGGTCTGGAGCAGATCCCAAGTCCAGGGAGGGAGCTTGAGAGAGATGCAGAAGTAGAGGGTACCACACCCGGCGTGGCCAATGTGGTGCTATGAGGATCATAGACCCCTTGTCTCTCTGAAGTTTGAACAGTGTCTTGGGAATTAGGGGAATGGGTGGAAAGGCATAGAGGAAGTCTTGCCCCCAATGAAGGAGGAAGGCATCCCTGGCCTGAACTCCCTGACACGGAATCCTGGAACAGAACCGGGGAAGTTTGGCATTCCACGGACTTGCAAACAGGTCTATGTCTGGGGTTCCCCAAATTCGGAAGATCTTGGCTATCTGGTCCCCATGGAGGGACCATTCGTGTGGAAGCAGAACTCGACTGAGTCTGTCTGCCCAAGAGTTTTGAACCCCTGGAAGATACACTGCCACAAGATGAATTTGATGCTCTCTGGCGAAGGCCCACAATCTCAAAGCTTCGTTGCAAAGCGACAGAGAGCCAGTCCCGCCCTGCTTGTTCACGTAGAACATGGCTACTTGGCTGTCCGTGTGGATGAGGACTGTCTTGTAGCTGAGCAGGGTGTGGAAGACTCTGAGAGCTAGAAGGATTGCTCTGAGCTCCAAGAGGTTGATATGTAGAGATGTCTCTTGTGGAGACCAGATGCCCTGGGTGGAGAGATCTTGTAGATGAGCTCCCCAACCCTTTGGAGAAGCATCTGTTGTAAGGGTTGCTTGGGGTAGCAATTGTTGAAAGGGAGACCCCAGCAACAGATTTTGAGTGGACCTCCACCACTGGAGAGACCAGAAGAGGCGACTGGAGGTTGTTATTTTGTCTGACAGGCACCCTGATGCCTGGGTCCATTGGGTGGACAGAGTCCACTGAGCTGCCCTCATGTGAAGGCGAGCGTAAGGAACCACATGCACGGTGGATGCCATGTGGCCTTACAGTTGTAACATTTCTCGAGCAGTTAAATGGGACTTTAACTGAATTTGTGAGGCTAACTGCACCAAGCGTAGGCAACGGGCCTGGGGAAGATAGGCCCTTGCAGTTGTGGTATCCAGCAAGGCCCCTATGAACTCTAGTGACTGAGTAGGGGTGAGATGGGATTTTGGGATGTTTATTACAAGTCCCAGATACTGAAGAACACGCCTTGTGCAGGCTAGGGAAGTCTGGGCCTCTGACTGGGATGGAGCTCGGATGAGCCAGTCGTCCAGATATGGGAATACAAATATTTCTAGAGTACGTTGAAATGCAGCTACTACTGCCATGCATTTTGTGAACACTCTTGGAGCAGAGGCCAGACCGAAAGGAAGCACTCTGTATTGGTAGTGCTTTCCTTGATAAAGGAACCGAAGGAACCTTCTGTGTGTTGGATGGATGAGGATATGGGTGTACGCATCCTTGAGATCTAGAGAACAAAGCCAATCCTGACTCTGAAGGTATGGAAGGAGAGCACCGAGAGAAATCATCTTGAATTTTTCCTTGCATAGAAACTTGTTCAATTCTCTGAGATCTAATATGGGTCTGTAGCCCCCTGTTTTCTTTGGGATAAGAAAATAGGGGGAGTAGAACCCTGAGCCCTGTTGAAGAAGGGGTACTTCTTCTATTGCCCTTTGGGCAAGAAGGGTAGCAATCTCCTGATCCAGAAGGTCGAGGAGAGATGTTGGAGAATTGAACTGTCTCACGATGGTGTGAGGAGGAAGGTTTAAGAAATGAAGCTTGTACCCCTCCCTTATGATGGAGAGGGTCCATTGCTCTGCCGTGACTTGTTCCCATCTGGGAGCAAAGTGGGCTAACCTTCCTGGAATGGTGAGAGGCTCTGGTTCTTCTAGAGCCAGAAAGGCTAAGTTCTCTAGATGTAAGTCAAAGGCCCTGAGGAGGCTGAGGCTGTTGGGCCGTAGCAGTCCTTGCAGCCTTAGGCTTGGCTTGTTTAGGTTGTTGCTGACGCTTTGCAGCAAAACGACCTGCAGAAGATGCCTGCTGACCATAAACAGGATAATATTTCCCCTTTTTGGGAAAGAAAGCCTTTTTGAATAACCTTTTTCTAACAGGAGCAGACGTAGACTTTGAAAGTCTATCTAAGGCAGAATTCTCAGCATCCATCTGAGTGGCCTTTGCTTGCCAATCCTTGCCAAAAAGGTTTTCACCTGTACAAGGAAGATTTCCTAATCCATCCTGGACCCAGGGTTCCAAATCAGAAGCTTGTAACCAAGCAACTCTGCGTGCACCTATGGCAATAGCCGAGGCTCTGCTGGCACACTCAAAAGAGTCAAAGGCTGCACGGTTGGAAAATTTGGAAACATCCTGGGCATGTTTAAGCCAGATGAGAAACTCTTCCCTTTTATCTTCTGAGATAAAAGGAGATAAAGTTTGCAGATGATCTGTAACTTCGTTTAGAAACATCCCCATATAGAGACTATAGGAGTTGATTCTGGCAACAAGCATATTGGCCTGGAAAATTCTCCGGCCAAAAGCATCCAAGGTTCTGCATTCTCTTCCTGGAGGATTAGATGAGTGTCTTTTTGAACTCTTTATCTTCTTCATAGCAGACTCCACCACAATAGAGTGGTGAGGAAGCTGAGTCTTATGAAAGCCAGGACAAGGAGGAACACGGTACATGGTGTCCAACCTACGAGAATGAGGGGAGATAGTAAGAGGTGTTTCCCATATGCCCAACATGTGATCATAAAGGATCTCATGAATTGGTAAAGTAGCAGCCTCTTTAGGAGCCTTAGGATATTGTAAAATATCCAATTTCTTGGCTCTAGGCTCTGATTCAGGGGCCACTGAAATGGAGAGGCCCCTGGCCACTTCCCTAATGAAGTCTTGAAAAGACAAGTCTTCTGGAGGAGATATTCTTCTTTTTGGAGAAGAGGGCTCCTGAGGAAGGAGTACCGATGCTTCGACAGAAGCCTCTGATTCATCAGAGTCTTCGGAGGAATCGAAGTATCGCTTGTCTGGATGCTCCTGCAGAGCCCAATACGCGTACCGAGTGGTATCGACATCGGGCGTGATCGGTACCGATTCGGTACCGATGGGCATCACAGAACAGGGTACCGCTGCAGTCGACACCGAAGCCGATGTCGATGCAATCGGTACCGGCAATGGAGTTTGTTGCGGTACCGGAGGCGTCGCAGCTTGTATGAATGCCGTAATGGCACGCTGCATGGTCAGAATATTCTGATCCATCGACGCAACCAATGTCTGGATGTCGGTACCAGTGGAAACCACCGGTACCCCAGAACATGGCAACAGGTGATCGGTCGAGGCCGAGCCATCGATGTCATCCTGTAACCCCATAGATGAAGCTTTGGAAGCCGGAGCTTCCCGCCGGGGTAATTTTGCCAGTGCGGGATCCTCGAGAGCAAGCCCGGAGGCATCTCGATACTTAGAGGGAGATCTGCCCTGCGAGGACCGGCTGGACTTATGTTTGGTTACCTGAGATCCATGGGAGGAAGAAGCAGCCCTGGAAGATGTCGATGCCACCGAAGCTGCATCAGAGGGAAACAGGGTACTGAGCTTGGCCGCTCGATTCTATCAACCTCTTTTAGACATCATGGAACAGGACTCACAATCGGTGATGGAGTGGTCAGGACCCAAACATTTTAGACACCAGTCATGGGTGTCGGTGATAGAAAGAGTACCGCTGCACTTCGTGCACTTTTTAAACCCGGAAGCGGGCTTTTCCATGAGGAAAGTTTTTCTAGGCCTAAGGCCCAAAAGGAAAAAATGCACAGAAGTGGGAAATGGTAGGGTTTTGTTTTGTTTTTTTAAAGAAGAAAGAAGAAAAGACCGGCGGTACCGGTCCGACGTCGAAGAAGGCAGACGCGCGACCAAAGAAATAAAAGAAAATAAAGAACTTCTTCAGCGGTGACAGGAACACGACCTGCTGGCTCCGCGGAAAAGAAGAACTGGAGAGAGGCGGTTGGGAAAGGCGGGAAGGCAGCGCGCAGGCGCTGTGGGATGCTCCCAAAAGCTTTCTTTCTGGACGCTGGGGAGCGTTCCCGCGCAGGCTCCGTCGGTACCGACGATACTCAGATGTGAAGACTCATTCCTGCTTGTTCCTGGAGATAAATGATTAATAGTAGTAACAGTGGTTATTTAAAGAATTTCTAAATTGCCTTTTAATAATTCACAACAAAGTGATTTACAATAAATAAAAAATTAAGCAGTGGCAACTACAATAAAATAGCAATATAGATAGGTAAACATAGAAAAAGTAGAGTTAATAGAATTCAAAGAGAGAAAGAAACAATCAACAATTACTGAAAGGGGAAGAGTGAAACTGGATTAAGATAGTTGGTTAATGGTGGAGTAGCTCGCAGTTCCTCCTCCAGCCGACTGGCCTGTGACCGCTGCTAGTTCTGCTTAGTTACAGGCCTAAGCAAAGACAAATGTCTAAGCCCAACCTTAAATTTCATGCAAAAAGACTCAGAGGGTCTTTTACTAAACGGTGCTAAGATGTTACACGTAACACACCAACAGCGCCAAAACTATGGCTTGTTAGGTGCAACACCACTGTGTTAACTGTCAGGGGTGTGGACAGCATTGTCCCGGTAGTTAACATGGAGCCCTATCCCCTAACATACACCACATTAGCGTGGGTACACTTAACTCCACCTATGATTTGGCATTAGGTAAACCCGCGCTAGTGCAGCTAGCATGCAGTGTGAACACAGTGCTAACTATGCTGAGCTCACTACACCCATTCTCCGCCTCTAACCCACCCACTTGTGACCCCAACGCGAGTTGCACAATTAACGTGGTAATCATCCTGTGCTGTCATAGCCCTGCTGTCTGGCAACATATGACCCAGCATGCTGCCAGCTAGCGCCCATTTATAAAAGACCCCCCTCAGTTCTTAGATAAGGTAGAATAGAATTTCAGAGTGAGGGAGCCAAGTAGACAAAACTAGTACGATGAGTGGTGAATGATCACAGGAGAAGGAATGGTAAGTAGATTATTGTGCTGCAAATGAAGGCAGAAAATTTGCCAGTATGGAGGCAGGGGATTAGTTAAGTACAGAAGGATGCTGGAGTAAAAGGTTTTATGTGTTAGCAAGAGAATCTTGAATTAGACTCTAGGAGAGATCAGGAGTCAGTGTTGTTCAGCCAACAATGGAGTTGTGTGATCGTTTCTAGGAGCATTATAGAGAAACCTGACTGCTGGGTTCTCTATCAGTTTTAGGGGGCAAGTTACTAAAGTGCGCTAACGTTAATGTACATTAATTTACTGTTAACACATATTATCTTTGCGCAGTCCAATGTTATTCAATGGGATCTAGTTGCTAATAATGCATGTTAATGGTGAATTAAAGCAAGTTAATGTTAGTGCACAATAGTAATTAGCCCCCTTAGTGGCTTAAGAAAAACAAGTCTAATACTGCTATAGAAAGAGTTAGAATAATCAATACAATTAAGGATAAGTACATACCTAAGAGCTTGAGTACTTTCATTTGACAGAGCAAATTTGCCACACAAGACAAAGGAGGACATTTTTATAACAGATGTAATCTATCAAAAGTCAGTAACAAGTCTAAACTAAAGCCTAAAGGAGCAACAGATTCCAGGACATATATAGAAAGACCCAGACTGGTAGGAATTAAGTGAGAAAGAGGAGATTTCCTGGCACTCCAAATGACGCCTGACATTGCAGGGTTAAGTTTAAGTCTATTCTTACTCTTACACATAAGGTTCTCCACAGTGAGGCCCCTGCCCCGACACGCTCACTTTGTTCAATACATGGCAATCCCTTACATATTCTCCCATCATCTAAGCCAAAATATGAGCTCACCAGCCATTCAGCCCTTTTCTTTGTTTCTCTGATGACTTGGAATAGTTTTCCATCGTTTCTTTGCCTCAAAGCACTTTTTAAATTACTTAAAGCAGCCTTGAAAACATCTTCAGGAACCTGAGATCGTGCTCTGGTGTCGCTAGTCAGTATTATTTTTATTCTCCTCCCCTCGTTCTCCCTCATTCTATTCCTTAATTTAACTCTAACTTATAAGAGTTCCTTTTCCTTTTCTATTAATGTGATTTTATTGTAAAACGTTTTGTTTGCTAAAAGCAGTAGTAAATATAATAAAACCATAAACCATATTTTTAGCAAACCAATTGGTTATTATCGTGTCCAATCACGTGTTCAGAGAATTAAGGTCAGACAGGAGGGGGTCAGTATAAGCAACCACCTGGATATCATTAGCCTAACAGAAATCAGTTGTATATATTTGGTAGCTTATAGGAGTAACTGTCTTTTAACATGCACCCAGCACCTAACATTGATAAAATCACCTCCTCTGCGTCCAAAAACAATTTGACAAAAATGATAAACCACATCTTTGTAGAACATTTAAAGAAACACAGAGGGGCAGACTTTCAGCTAGCACAATCATCAGATTAAGCTATGTGCTGGTGCTTAACTTAATCCATGTACTTAGAGCGGCTATCTGTATTTATTTATTTATTTATTTACATTCTCTTATATACCGCGCTATTCTGCATCAGTGCGGTTTACATTGAACAAACTGAAATTACATTGAACAGGGCATTATAACTTGGAGATAACTATTTTACAGGGAACATGGGCTATGGAGGGTTAAGTGGCTTGCCCAAGACCACAAGGAGCACCTGTGGGACTAGAAACCCCAGTCCTTCCGGCCCAAGGTTGCTGTCCTCTAGTGGGATTTGAACCCCCGACCTTCCGGCCTGAAGTACATTGCCCCAACCACTAGGCCACTCCTCCACTCCACAAATAAATAGCAGCACCAAATATATGCGTAATATGATGACTGTGCTAGCACCATTCATTTCGTGGGTATTGCCACTAGACAGATCAAGTCTGATATTCAAAATCCAGATAGTGCCACTAAATATGCCCTCTGACTGCTGCAGCACTATCTGGATAGTGTGGATTGGTCCATTGGCAGAGCTTGGGAGGAGCTGACAAATATGCAGATAGCGGTGGTTTTAGGCACTACTATCCAAATAAGTATCTGCATAATTTAGCACAGGTAAAAAACAGTCATAAGTATATGTGAATTGGCTATCTGGATATCAAATACAAATCACTGTTATCTGTATAGCCGTTGCCTAGCATTGTTCGAGAACACTTGAGCTGCTCTGCTCTTGACAAGGGGCCAACCAAATGGCCCCCATTTCAAATCGGCTGATGTGCCATGCCACCTCCCTGCAGCTCCAGTGATTCTGAGCTGTCTGATTTCGACAATGGGCTCCCCAACCCATAAGGTTAGCATCCGTTGACAGGAGAAACCACAAGTGATCGTCTAAAGGCCTCTTTCCCCAGATGCTGTGGCTGCTGCCACCACCGCAGGCTGGACCTCACCTGAGGCTGGAGGGGAAGGCTGAGTCCTAACTCCTGAGAGCTCGGAAACCAACAAGTCAAGCAGGAATCTCTAAAGTGGCCTCCTATGTGCTCGCGCCCATGGCACTATCTCAATTACTGTTGCTATTAAGCCGAGAAGCTGTAGACAATTTCAAACCCTGGGAGCCTGTTAAGAATGGAAAACTGTCAGCAAGGCCAACAACTTCTGCACTCTCTCCTTGAACATGAAGATTCTGCCCACTCGTGTATCGAACCATGCTTCCAGGTATTCCAAAGATTGGGAAGACACCAACTGGCTTTTCCCAGACTACTCACCCATTCAAGGCTTTCCAGAAAGAGAACCACCTCAGCTGAAACACAAGTCACTTTAGATTGAAACTGGGCTCGGAAGAGCCCATTGTCCAGATATGGGTGAACTCAGATTCCTTGGCACCATAGCATGGTGGTTGCCACTCTCATGAGTTTTGAGAACATCCTTGAGGTAGTGGAGAGGGCAAAAGGGAAAAGCTGCAAACGAAAAACGAGTCAAACATGGCAAACTGAAAACGCTGCTGATCCTCCCAGATCGGGAAATGAAAATAAGGGTCAGCTAAATCCAGCGACACCAGGAACTCTCCACGGTGCACTGCCTGGGTCACAAATCTCAGTGTCTCCATATGAAAGCGCAGCATGTGTAAGAGAGCGTTGATTCCCTGAGATCTAGGATGAGCCACAAAGACCCCTCTTTCTTGGCACCACAAAATAAATGGAGTACCTGCCCTTGCTCTGCTCAGCGGGCAAAACTGGCACTACTGCATGATGATGCCGCAACTTGTCCAACGTGACCTGGATGGTGGCTTTCTTGTCTGTTGAACCACATGGGGAGATAATAGGCTCTCTGCATTCCAGGACATAACAATGTTAAACATCTGGGATTGGGCTCCCAAGCTTTCATTGCACAGAAAGGGAGGAATCCCCTCTGGAGGGGACAGAATCCCAAGGCCCATGAACCCTTCAAAAGGACTGAGACCAGCACATAATCCAGAAGAGGAAGAAAAGGAAGGTTTCCCAGTTTAACACTAATTGGAGTCTCGAGACCACTGGGAATCTGGCCAGCATGCTTGCCAAGAACAGACATATGTCCAGAAGGAGAACTCCCCTGTACACTTCCCAGGCTCTTTCAGCCTGTCTTCTGGAAGATGTTGAGGCTTGGACTTGTCCAAATCCTTCACCAACATTTCCAAGTTGGTCCCAAATAGAAGGCTCCCCTTAAAGACTAGCTGCATAAGCCAGTCCTTGGGTGTGTGTCTGCTGCCCAGAGATGAAGCCAAATCCAATGCTTGTCATCATCGAGAGGGCAATATCTCTAGCCACCAAGTGGACAAGATCATACAAAGCAGTCGACAGGAAAGCTGTTGCTGACTCCAAGAAAGTAGAAACATCCTCTGGGGCGAGAGACTGCATCCACTGGAGAAGGGCTTGAGTCATCAGGCAACTGAAGGAAAGCAGTAGAAGCTACAAATTGACTCCTCAGATGAGAATCCACCTTATGATCCAGGGTATCTATCTGAGGCCTGCTAAACCATGTGATGTACTCTTCCTCTGGGAAGGCACACATTCTCTACCACACCCCCAGATCCTTGGCTGGGAAGTAGGATGAATCCACTTCTAATTGGATCATGCTTTAGATAATCTCTGAAAATGGGAAAACCGCCATAAATTTCCAAACTCCCTGCAGGAGTGGATAAACTTGTGCCCCCTGCTCTGCTGCCAAAGAGTCAGCCAGACCTAGAGCAGACGAAGCTTGAGCAAACCAAGCCGCCAGCTCTTCTTTCTGGAACGGGCAAATAATACCAGCATCATGAAGATCCTCTGGAGAATGCATCTCTTTCTCCGCATTAGACTTCTCAGCCGCGATATCAGGTCAAAACCATACAGTCCAAATCTCCAGACTGCAACATCCGCAAAAGTTGCTTAAAAGGAGGCACTCAAGCTGTGCTTCTGCTCACTGTCTGCTCCTCTTCCAAACCAGTGGAAAGATAGTGATGAAATCCAGAGGCTCCAGGGACTGAGTTACCACATCAGTAACCAAGCTTGCTGTAGAAATGAAAGAATTCTGGGAAGGACAACCCAGAGTCTGGAAGTTCCCATTCCTGAGCATGACCCTGACCTCAGAAGGAACAGCCGTCCTCAAATTCTTTGAAGAAGTGGAGCATCCCGAAGTATGGTCAATGGAGCTCAAGGCCTGCCAGTTATCCTTACCCACAGTGCCATCCATTGCCTCCTGCAATGAAGCGGAAAATGCCAGCTCAATCGAGTACCTTTGGTGGGAAAAGGGTGGTGGGCCCTCCATGAGAGTCTCAGAGGCTGCCATACCAGAAGATCCTGAAATCAGACGATGAGGTTCTCCGCTTGCTACAGGCCAAACAACGTTTCCTAGAAGTTAACATAAGAGTTACGGCAAGGCCAACACTTGCGTGTGCTACAGCTGCGTATGCATGAGTGCGCATGGTCAACAACAATGCGCATTATAGGCGCTTGGGCAGAAATGAGTATTAGGACCACTCAGGCCAGAATGCGCATTAAGGCTACATGGTAGCAAGGCGTAACAAGAGAAAAGGTTAACAGCACACATTGGGAAAAGACAGGAAGACCGTTGCCATACCAACAGTCATCTGTGGCCCAGCTAACATATGCCCCAGCCACAGACAAGGTTGGGAGCCCCAACAAGGAATAATGACAAAGTCAACCTTGGTACTCACCCCTGGGAGCCCAGGCAGGAAAACTGTGCCAGGCTCAGTGCTACTCCCCGATTGCTGTCCTTCCCTTCTTTTTTGTTTGTGTGTGTTTGTGCTAGTTTGCAGTCACATATCTCTGAGAGTCTTCTTCAGTCTTAGGGGGAGAGCAGGGGGGACAGAGGAGGAAGGAGAGGGCATCAAGGTTGTGTGAGGCAGTTCAACTCCAATTCTTCCAAATCTTTCTAAATTTCTGGCTGCTCAACAGGCCTTTAAGAGAATAAGAGCATGGAGCTGAACCAATTTGCCTCCTCCTATGGCTACCAAAAAGACCGCAGTCTAATGGAGCCTCCCACGCTGCATTCATGAGAGAGTGACCCACAGGTGGTCATTCACAAGTGAAATCAATCTTTTTCCTAATCCAAATTATAGCTTGTTCAGAATCTTTCAGAGTTGAGGTAAATGCTTCCACTGTATGCTGGAGACAGAAAAATACTGGTTTTGCCCCTAGTGGCTCAGGCTGATAAAGGCATGATGATGTCATCAGAAGCCTGGATGTTTCACTCTTTTCTGTCTCCAATGACCTGCTGGTAAGGGAACACAACCCACTGGTCTGGTCTAGAGGACGATATGGCATATAATTTTAACGTGGTGCAAGAAAAGCTCCCAGAACCTGCAAAGAATCCACATTTAGCTAAGACCAATACAGATATTAAAACCCCACGCTACAGTTAATTACACAATGATCAAATGAGATAGGACAGTAAGTAATGATGCCATTCATTCTAGATAACCAATTGAAGATATAATTATTTGAAAGATAGCACAAGCAGTACAAAAGTACCACAGACGTTCCCGTGTGCTGCTGTAAGAATGCAGTCACTGCCTACTGCACTTCTGTTTACTCATAATAGCAGATCAAAAACGTACTTTTCCTCAGTGCAAATTCTTCATCTGACGGTTTCCGTTCAGGTTTGCGTTTGGGAAGCAATTTTTTCATAGTTTTGGGGCTCTTGCTGAGATCCTGAGTAAAAAAAAAATCATACACACAGTAAAACTTCCTGCTTTTAGAATCTGAACAAATAAGAAATGTAGCCTATTAGTTGTTAACTGAAGCCTACAGAACATAGCCACCACAAAAGGTACTGTTAGCAGATGTTATGTTTTTATGGTTTTGCCAGTAATAGGGTTTTAAAAATAAAAAGCCTCCTGATTCAGCTAAACTATTTTTTCTTTTATCATGGAAGGAAAAGCACTGTATTCTTTGTAAAGGGTTGGGTTTCTCTGAGCAAAGGAAAACAGCAACAAAGACACAGCAATTCTGCCTTACAGCAGGGACATGCTATTTTACAATAATGCAGTTGTCTATCCCCTTACCTTCAGAATACAAGACATCCTCTAAAAAGTGCAGAACAAGAAAGTGAAAAAATGAATGAGCAGGACAAAGTCCACTGGGAGATGAGTGAAGACAGGTTTCAAAATGTAAACTTAAATAATAAGCTCTATGAAGAATGCCAATATGTTACAGCAATGAAAAACCCATGATTCCATGCTCAGTGCTGCTAGTGATTTTCAGTAATGCACATTACAGTTGAAGATGATTTTGCTCTAGAGATGCTGGCCTCTAATAACTAGACAGCTCTGTACCTACAGCATTATATAATGCTCATACTGTTAATATTTCCACATCAAGCAGAGGAGTTAAAATTAAAAAAAAATATATATATAATGCAAATACATTAAAACAAAAGTCTTAACTCTGTCCTTACATACAGAACCCCTTAGACCAGCGATGGCGAACCTATGGCACGCGTGCCAGCTGTGGCACGCGAAGGCCTTGCAGCTGGCACTCGTGAAGGTCCGCAAAAAAAGAAAAAGCGGGCTCTGGCTGCTGCCGCGGACGCGGCAGCATGCAGTGTCCCGCGGGGCCCCCTCCGCCCGCTAAGCCCCTCTGCAAGGGCTTTCAGATTCGCGAGGGAGACAGCGTCTCCCTCGCGTCTCTGTTAAGCCCGTAGGGGTTAATGGGAAATTTCCCATCAGCCCCTTTAGACGCGAGGGACTGATGGGAAATTTCCCATTAGCCCCTGCGGGCTTAACAAGAGACGCGAGGGAGACGCTGTCTCCCTCGCGAATCTGAAAGCCCTTGCAGAGGGGCTTAGAGGGCGGAGGGGGCCCCGCGGGACACTGCATGCTGCCGCGTCCGCGGCAGCAGCCAGAGCCCGCTTTTTCTGTTTTTAAATTTGCCGGGGGGGGGGGGGGGGTGTTAGGACTGCTAATGGGCTGGGGGGGGGGTTAGGACTGCTAATGGGCTGGGGGGGGGGTTAGGAATGCTAATGGGCTAGGAGGGGGGGGGTTAGGACTGAAAAGGGGCTAGGGGGGGGGGGGGTTAGGAATGCTAATGGGCGAGGGGGGGGGTTAGGACTGCTAATGGGCTGGGGGGGGGGTTTGGACTGCTAATGGGCTAGGAGGGGGGGGTTAGGACTGCTAATGGGCTAGGGGGGGTTAGGACTGCTAATGGGCTGTGGGCTGATGGGGGCTGTCTGGAAATGGGGTGATGGGGGGTTAGGACTGCTAATGGGCAGGGGGGGGGTTAGGACTGCTAATGGGCTCGAGAGGGGGGGTTAGGACTGCTAATGGGCTAGGAGGGGGGTTAGGACTGCTAATGGGCTAGGAGGGGGGGTTAGGACTGCTAATGGGCTGGGGGGGTTAGGACTGCTAATGGGCTGGGGGGGGGGGTTAGGACTGCTAATGGGCTAGGAGGGGGGGGTTAGGACTGCTAATGGGCTAGGAGGGGGGGTTAGGACTGCTAATGGGCTAGGGGGGGGTTAGGACTGCTAATGGGCTGGGGGGGTTAGGACTGCTCATGGGCTAGGGGGGGGATAGGACTGCAAAAGGGCTAGGAGGGGGGGGATAGGACTGCTAATGGGCTAGGGGGGTGTTAGGACTTCTAATGGGCTAGGAGGGGGGGTTAGGACTACTAAAGGGCTAGTGGGGGGGTTAGGACTGCTAATGGGCTGTGGGCTGATGGGGGCTGTCTGGAAATGGGGTGATGGGGGTTAGGACTGGTAATGGGCTATGGGGGGGGGTTAGGACTGCTAATGGGCTAGAGAGGGGGGTTAGGACTGCTAATGGGCTAGGGGGGGGGGGTTAGGACTGCTAATGGGCTGATGGGGAGGGGTTAGGACTTGAGGTGGGCTGTTGGGTGGGGTTCGGACTGGAAATGGGCGGATGGGGGGTTAACACTGGAGGTGGTCTGATGGGGTTAGGACTGGTAATGGGCTATGGGGGGGTTTAGGACTGATAATGGGCTATGGGGGGGCTGGGACAAGAAATGGGCTGATGGGGAGGGGTTAGGACTTGAGGTGGGCTGATGGGGTTAGGACTGGTAATGGACTGTGGGCTGATGGGGGGGTTAGGACTGGCAATGGGCTATGGGGGGCTGACTGGAAGTGGGGGGTTAGGACTGGTAATGGGTTATAGGGGGGGGGGCTTAAACTGAAAATGGGGTGATGGGGGGTTAGGACTGGAAGTGGGTTGATGAGGGGGGGATAGGACTGGTATTGGGTTGGGGGGCTGCTAGGACTGGAAATGGGCTGATGCAGGGACTAGAAGGGAATGGATGCTGGGTGAGGCTGGAACTAGAAGGGAGCTGGTGTTGGGGGAGGATTAGAATGGGATGGGGCTGGGAGAGTAAAATGGAGAGGGGAAAAATATTTTGTGTGGGAGGGATAAAAAATCTACAATTGGCCGGGTATTGGGAGAGTAAGTGGGGATTGAGGATGGAGGGGTAAATTTTGAGTAGATGAAATAGGAATGAGGAAAGAGCCAAAGGAGAAAGATTAGTATGTTAAAGCAGATGTAGAGAGAGAATGGAAAAAAAAAAACAAGAAGACAGAAGAAAGGACAAATGGACAGCAGATGGAGAGTTAGCAGAAGACACGAAGAAACCAGAAGAAAGTGGCTGGAACAATTGCAACTGAAAAAAAATGCACAAAAGGTAGAAAAATATCTCTTTATTTTGAATTTATTAACTGGAATATGTCAGCTCTGGGAAATGTGCATCATTAATTTTTGCGCTTTGTTTAGTACAAGAGGAAATTAATATATAGTTTTATTTCTACAGTGTTGTTGTATATTCCAAGTTTGGCTTTTGGGGTTCCCAGTTTAATTATTGTCTTCCTGTTTCTAAATTGTGATTCCTTGTTTGGTGATGGTCTGTTCTGCATGTGTAACTGAGCTGAGGTATTCTGTTTATATAATTCCTATTTGACATTGCCACTTGTTCTTTCCCCAGTAGGTCATGTATTGTTGTTCTCTGAGATGTATTGGTTTAATATTTGCAGTGTTGCCTTTTGATAGGTAGAGTATGGTGCTTTGTGAGTCCTGGTAGTGCTGTTAGGATACGGCGGGTTTGCTATGGGTTCTAAATGGGCAGCGTTTGTAGTAGTTCCTAATGTGCCTGGCGGTTGGTACTGGATTATAGTAATGTAGAAACCTTTTAGTCTTTCTTTATCCATATACTCATTAAGAGGCATGTTTACTAAAAGTTAGTGTATGGTAACATTATGCAAATATTTATGCAAATGAAGCACCTTATGCAAATGGGGCTTTAATTGACGTGCTGGCACTTTGAGGAAATTCTTTGGTTTTGTGCGGCAGTTTGGGCACTCGGGCTCAAAAAGGTTAGCCATCACTGCCTTAGACAGTCTGGCTTTCAGGTTATCTATACATGAAACATTTGCATACAAAGAAGGAAGTGCTTGCAAATCTCTCTCATACATAGCTATTGTGAATATCCTAAAAAACAGACTGGCTGGTGGGTAACTTAACAGAATTGAAAACCTCTATTTTAAAAAATTAAATAAGGGAATATATCACTTTAAGTAAAACCCCTACAAACAAAATAACTTGGAAAGGTTTATTTCCAGCCAGGTTTCATCAGGATAAATACAATGGTGGCTTATGGCACTGCAAAACTGATGCAGGTCAATAACAAAACACTGTGCAATGGTGGGAGGTCAAGGCTTCATACAAAATATAAGAAAGGAAATGGAAAGCATTATTGGAAAGTAAGATAATCTCAACATTATGTCCAAAAGGTAAAGCAATACAGAAAGCTTTTGCAAAATATTCCAGAGTTCCATTATCTCACCTCCTTGTAGCAGAGTGCTGCTGATGGTCGCAATGGAGGTGCAGGTCGTAGACAGCTGAGACTCCAGGGTTTGGAGACTTTGGGAGGTTCCAGAGGTCCCCAGTTGATTGTGCTGTGTGGGGTCCCATGATGTGAAAGGTGTGGAAGTGTGTGGTAGGCTGGAGTAAGTGGCATTGGTTTGCAGTCTGAATGTTTGCTGGATGGTGTGACAGGATGGGAAGGAAGCTTGTGAACGTGCAAAGAAAAAAAACATAGTCAAACAGATATATCAAATCATGATGAGTTAATTGTTTATTCTTTCATGTAGAGAACTACTAGACTCATAAAACAGCTCAAATTTTACACTTTTGCTTATCTTTAACCAAAATATCTGGATGTTTCATGGGAAAATATGTTCAGTTTGAAATAAAATTGGAGAATTCTAGTGCTCTTAAGTTAAAGACATATACAATATATGCATGCTTTATAACACTCATTCTCTGCTATATCACACAACTTACAATGATAATCTCAATATATGTAAACATAGCAAGTTTACAAACTGGAAATGCCTAGTATTTTATCCCTGAAAGCTATTAGTATGCCTGACTAGTTTATATCAAAATTGCTTACCAGTAACAAATGTTCTCCGAGGACAGGAGGATATCAGCTCTCACAAATGGGTATGATTACACAATGAAGCCCAAGAAGAGAAATGTAAACAAGACTTAGTGCTTTCTAGTGCAGTATACTACTACTACTACTACATATTATCTGTACAGTGCTATTAGGCACTGAGAATGTGTGTGATTTCCCACATCAGCATCTTTATACAGGTCTACCTCAGTTCCATATAAAGCTGTTATGAGAAGCCAACTGCTATGGGAGGCAGATTGATTTTGTGTGGACTGATGTCCTTGGAGAACAACTGTTACAGGTAAGCAGCTTTTCTTTCTCCAAGGACAAGCAAGACATAATTATTATGAAAAGGAAACCCCCAGCCACAGGTCGCCTTTAAAAAGAGGGAAGGCAGCACGGAAAAACTGAATTCTATTCAGTAAACAACCTATTTTTGTTGTTAATAGGTCTTTTTTTTAACGGCGACCTGGAAATCATAAATAAAAGGGGATCTTGGGGAAATGGAACAGGATGCTAAATCTCAAAGCCATGCCACAGGACAGATGGGCCAACCCAGGATGTGCAGGCTTAATATTGTGCTACCAGTACTGGGTCATCATGCCGCAAAAGAGACAGGCTGGCTTACTGTTTCAGGATAGTGATCAGCAAATTATTCCATTTGGAAACTGTTCCTAGTGCAGAGTAGCAACTTTTCAGCAGCTCCAGGGTTGCTGAATCCCATGGAGAATTCCTCTGAACATGGCAAAGACAATGAACTTTTGGAAACAGTGACCCCTCTCAAAAACATGATACACTCAAGTCAGGAAAAAGAAGGGGAGGGGAAGACAATGGTGAAGACAGGGAGAAGAGGAGAGCCCAAAAAATGTCCCCTTTCTCACATGTGCTTTGAGACACTGAGTAAACTGAAAGTGTTATGACAGGGCTACATTTAAGATTTTGGTGCCCAGAGGCAAGATCAGAGAGCAGAT
Organism: Ichthyophis bannanicus; assembly: GCA_033557465.1. Classification (NCBI taxonomy): domain Eukaryota; kingdom Metazoa; phylum Chordata; class Amphibia; order Gymnophiona; family Ichthyophiidae; genus Ichthyophis; species Ichthyophis bannanicus. Next base: position 641,194,475 of record CM066035.1, read on the forward strand.
CCCTGGGGATAGGAGAGGGTCAGAGACCCCAAAGACTAGAGAGCCAAGAGAGGAGCACAGAAAGGACATAGTGGTGCCTTTTTTAAGCAGCACATGCACATGGCCTCAGTTGAATCCAGGGCTGTGTTCTGTATGGATCTAAAGTTTTAAAATAGCCAGGTCCGCAATGAGCATTTTCAAGGAAAAACCATTGAAGGCCTAGAAGAATGGACCAACTATGAAGACATCACCATGTGCAGGAAGATTCCGGGTTTTTCTAAGAATGTAGGTTCAACACAGAGAAGGCAAAAGGAAGCAAGACCATTTTAGACTTGACAAGTTTATGTCATCAGAGGGCAGGAAAACCCAAATTCTTTGATAAAAAAACTCCCAATAGAAGAACCAAAAGCATTTATATTCCACTGGAAGTTCAGTTCATGGATATCAAGAAGCAGCATAAAGATGCCATTTTGAGTGTGGAATATGGATACAAATACACTCTTTTTGAAAAGGATGCAGTTGAGAATTCAACATTTATTGTCACTTGGATCACAACTTCAAGACAGCTAGTATACTAACCCGCAGGCTGTTTGTGCATGTATGTCAACTTGAGGCTAAGAATACAAAGATGGGTGATGTAAAACAGACAAACTACAGAACTGAAGACTGTTGACTGAAAAATAAGCCTTTGTATTTTTCAACAACTATCTGCCCTCTATTGAAATCCACACTTACTGGAGGAATTGTTAACCCTCTGTTGAAAGTGGATAATATGATGGATACTGAAGAGATAACAGCAGCAGATATTTCCAAAAATACCTCCTGTGTATCTGTGAAATGAGAAAGAGAAAAGACAAGAAAAACAAGGAGGTCACACTTAGTTTGGTAGCAGTCCAGCTCACTACAGGGTAAGTGATCCTAGGTAGTTTCCATGACTCAAAGCTGCACTCAGAGTTCGAGTCAGATTTTGCGCCTCCAACCAACTGACATTCTACTTAGAATTAACAGAGAAACTGGAAAGACTCATTGACAGCATAAACTTTATTAGATAGGTGCTTAAATGATGGCAAAAGTAATTTTATTTCATATGGCTTACCATAATTAAACTGAGGTCCAGACATTTACAGATATATTATTGTCAGCGTGTAAATTTGTTGGTCAGAAAAATATAAATAAATGCTGATCAAAGATGGAGTATAGAGTGTTTTTACATGCTGATCTTAAAGCTCAAGCTGGGACATATCATGATAAATGTTACTTCAAATAACGCGGACTATTTTATATTGAAGCTTTGAATGCCAGTGTCAAAATTTTATGGGAGAGAGTCCCCCTGTTCTCTTGGGGGATCAGGATATATCTAGAATAAAATGCTCACCCTACCTCCTTGGTGGAATGGATATGACCACATCGGTATGCAAGAGAGAGGAAAGTTCCTTTAAAAGTATATCCTGATACTGAGAGTCTGATCATGATATTCTCAGTGGGCAATCTGATGGGGCTTCTATTAGATGCAGTCTTATCTATTCTGTACTATGTTGAGAATCTGCTGTAATACTGGACAATGATTTATGTAAAAACTTAGCACTCTTCCTAGAGGAAGGTTCTCTAGCCATGTTTCCCTGAACTCAGTCAAAGCCCATTCTACGTTTTGGCTTGGGAGCTGGCTATGGCTTTTGGGCTATCTTCTGTCTCCAAAGGTTCCTGTTGGTGTTGAAGGGATCAAAAGGGTGGAGGTTAATTCCTCTTTGGCAGACAGAAATTTCTCCTCAGCGCCCCACTTGAGTACTTCTTAGACAAAGACAGCAAGTCAGAGATGGCTGCAGAAAGAGTCTGAAGTGCCACACAGTGGACTTTGAATTGATCTCTTGTTTCAATATCTTTTTGTCATAGGCATTAGCCCCTTGCAGGGCAAGTCAGCAAGCTTTTCTTGTACATTGTATCTTAGGTCTGACCCCAACAGTCATCAGAGTCTGTGAGTGCTTATAGCCATGACAGAAGTTATCCATGCTAGCTTTAAAATCTCACCGTGTGATTTCTGTATTCTTTTCATTTATCCACTGGTGTCCTGAGGTCATCATGTTTCTCTTCAGCAAGGAACTGTGACAGATCTTCTACCTTGTACAGAATTTTTCATATATACTGACTAACAAAAAGAGGTAAGCACAGTATACTAGTAAACTTTCCTCCTAAAAAATGTTTAGGATGCAGGCATCTGCCTCAAGAGCACTAAAGAGTGACTCCTCACATCTGGCTGTCTTTAGAAGGGATCTGACTCTTTTGACTGATGTGGTAACTGACTGATGTGGTAACTGCTTCCCAAATCTAGAAGCCTTCTGACTGATAGGCTACACGGGGACAGCAGGCCTCCCACATTCTCCTTAAGGATGCTGTGAATGGGCATGGTCATGTCATTCATGGGGAGAGGAGGCTGAAACTGGAGGATGTCCAGCATTTGCGTCCTGGGCTCCATGTCCTTCTCAAACTTAAATGGAATGGTCTTGCCATTTCCTTGAAAAAACTGGGAAAGGAGAGGTCCACCAGCAGAGGCTTTCTCCTTTACTGTGCAGAAAAGGACTTCTGAAAGAGACTTATTGACTCCTGATCAGACCAGTTTTCTATAAGTATAACCCAAGACGTGTTTGATATAAACAAATGTGATATGTTATTTTTACAATGTAATATAATTTTTGTATTCCACTCACCTACCACTCTGTAATATAATTTTGTATGTAATAACTTTCTGACTCCCTTTGTTGTATATCTGCATCCTGGAAGGAGAGGCTACATGGCTAGTAATACGTAGCCTGCCACAGGTGCGGAAGTGCAAGGAGTGGAGTGAGACAGTATTAACCAATGAGTTATAGACATGCTGGAAGAGGGAGAGGACATATTGTACTATAAAAGAACTGTGAATCAGAGGATAGGTGTGTCTGCTTGTTCAGGATCCATGCTTGCAAGAATGTAATAAAGTTGACCCTTTGCTTCACTGAGGAGTCTGTTATTGTGTAAAAAGTTATGTTTTATTATAGATTGGGGGCTCGTCTGGGATTGTGTCATCGCTGGAGGAGACCACCGCTGCCGAGGACAGGGAGACATGTCCTGTTCAGTTCAATGGCCTCGTGTACTGACGACGGGGGGCTACGACATCATACTGACAGCAGAATCCTGAGATCATGAAAGAAAAATCAATACAGACTCAGTGAAGCAGACCAGGTATTAAGTAGGCACAAACGCATCAACCAGGCAACTCCGTGCACGGACCAAGGTAAGAAACAAGATTGTAAAGTATTGTCTTGGTGGTTGGGTATCAAGACACATTGTTGTGTGTATGAGACGTGTCCTAGACATGAAGTGAGTGTGGAGTCTCAATCCGCGGTTCCGACACATCCGCAAGGAGTGTGGCCGGAGAGAGACGAAACAAAAGGCATATTGGTGAAGGAGGTCTCGATGATTGTTAAGAATTCTAAAGGAAATTTGAGTAAGGATGGAGCTAGGAATAAAGATCCCGGGGACATTCCTCCAGACAGTCCATTAGGGAGGATGCTGAAGTAAGTATTGGCAGAGCAATGAACATAAGGACATAAGATATGCCATACTGGGTCAGACCAAGGTCCATCAAGCCCAGTATCCTGTTTCCAACAGTGGCCAATCTAGGTCATACGTACCTAGCAGTTTCCCCAAAAGACACAGGTTCCACAATGCTTGTATTGGGTCAAGTGAACGCACTAAGAATAAGGATAAAGCAAAGAAGTGTTTTAAGTATTGCTGTTTTATATGGACAAAAGAAAGCATAATGCCACCTGCAGTCTTCTGGCTGAAATTTGGCACAGACGAAGGGTGGTTATGTCAAATCCTTAACTTATATGTAAACAGTGAAAAGATTAATTCTGCAAATGTTAAAGAATTTGCTGCTGCCACAAGAAATAGCAGTGGTGCATGTAAACTGTCAACAAGCAGGGAATTCATTTGAAGCCAGAGGAAATAGATTAGCAGATGAGACTGCTAAGAACGCTGCCTTAGGGGAAGACCTAACCCCTATATACAATTTAACCCCAGAAATAGTGAGTCAGGCAGCAAATCCCATATTTACTGAAAGGGAAAAACGACAACTCGAAGATATAGGGGCAGCAGAAACTGAAGGGGGAAAATGGGTTTTACCCGATGGCAGGCAAATGGTAAACAAACAAATAATGAGACAAATTATGGCCATTCTACATCAAGGGAGTCATAGGGGTGTACAGGCAATGTGTGATCTGGTTCTAAGGCAATATGGGTGTATGGGAATATACACAGTAGCCACGTAAGTGTGTGAGAGGTGTATAACCTGTAAGAAAATAAACAAAAAGGTCCTTAGGAAACAACCACAGGGAGGTAGAGACCCTGGTCTTCGTCCATTCCAAAGTATACAGGTTGATTTCACTGAGTTGCCCCTGGCTGGGCGGGTGAAGTACCTTTTGGTAATAGTGGACTATTTGACGAGATGGGTGGAGGAATAAGAGTAGTTACTCACCTGTAACAGGTGTTCTCCAGGAGCAGCAGGAATCAGTCCTCACATATGGGTGTCATCGGCGCCGAGGGAGGGTTGTGAGGACTGATTCCTGCTGCTCCTGGAGAACACCTGTTACAGGTGAGTAACTACTCTTTCTCCAGGACCAAGCAGGAAGTCTGTCCTCACATATGGGTGACTCCCTAGCTCTGGGCTACCTAGTAACCCAGGCTGAACAAGAGAACTCCCTCTAGTCCCAGCAGCAAAGAAAGGCTTTTCAAGGACACAACCTCCACCGGTAGCCCAACAGAGGGCAGGAGTTGCCTAAACCTCAAAGAGATTCCGGAGTACTGCTTGGCCAAAAGCACTGTCCCTACGGGACTCCCTTTCCAGACAGTAGTGGGCTGCAAAAGTCTGGCTTGAAGACCAAGTTGCAGCCCTGCAGATGTCTACCAAGGGCACAGAGCGGAGATGAGCCACTGAGGCAGCCATTGCCCTGACATGATGGGCCGTGACCCTACCCTGCAAAGGAAGGCCAGCCGCCTTGTAAGCCCAGGTGATACAGTCAGCCACCCAGATAGACAAGATACACTTGGACACAGCTAACCCCAACTTATTGGGGTCAAAGGATACGAAGAGCTGAGTAGCCCTTCTATGCCCTTGCGTACGGTCAAGGTAGAAGGATAAGGCCCTCCTACAGTCCAGGGTATGCAGGACTGCTTCAGCCTGGCTTGCATGAGGCCTAGGGAAGAATGTTGGAAGAACCACCTCCTGATTGAGGTGGAAAGAGGAGACAACCTTAGGGAGGAACTTGGGATGAGTCCTGAGGACTACCCTGTTCCTATAAATCCTGGTGTAAGGCCTATCACAGACCAGGGCCTGAAGCTCACTCACTCGCCTAGCTGAGGTAAGGGCTATCAGGAAGAGTGTCTTCCAGGAGAGGAAGCGCAGTGGACAAGTAGCCATCGGCTCAAAGGGTGGGCGAGTCAGTTGCTGCAAGACCACATTCAGCTCCCACTCAGGAGCAGGAGGATGGATGGAGGGCTTGAGCAAAAGCAAGCCCCTGAGAAAGCGGGACACCAAGGGGTGACCTGACAAAGAATGTCCCTCCACCAGTGAGTGGTGAGCTGCTAAAGCTGAGAGGTGGACCCGAACAGAATTGGACTTAAGTCCTTGATTTGATAAGTGCAGTAAGTACTGAAGCACTACTGGCACAGCACAGGAGAAAGAATCCTCTGTACGTAGCTGACACCACACAGAAAACCTCTTCCATTTGAGAGCATAGGCTTTCCTAGTGGACTGTTTTCTAGAGGCTAGGACAACCTCCTCAACTTCCTGAGGCAGGCCCCAGGGAGCCAAGACTACCCTTGCAGCCTCCAGGCCATCAAATGGAGAGTCTTGAGATTGTGGTGTAGTAAGGAACCCTGCTCCTGAGAGAGAAGGTCGGGTTGCAACCCTAGAGGCAGTGGGGGATCCACCGCCAGTTGAAGCAGAAGAGGAAACCAAGGCTGTCTCGGCCATCTGGCAGCTACCAGCAGGACCGAGGCCTTGTCCCGAAGAATCTTGAACAGAGTTCGGGCCACCAAGGGCGTGGGAGGAAACGCATACAGGAGGCCCTGAGACCAGGACATCAGAAAAGCATCTGGTGCGATCCTCAAAGGATGTGGTTGCCTGGAGCAGAACTTGTGTAGCTGCTTGTTTAGTGGACTGGCAAAGAGATCTATCCAAGGGAGACCCCACTTCAGGAAGATCTTTTGAACTACCAAGGGATGCAGCTGCCACTCGTGGGGCTGCAGAATCCTGCTCAACCGGTCTGCCAGGCAGTTCTCCTGGCCTGGGAGGTACACCGCCTTGAGAAGCATGTGGTGCTTCAGGGCAAAGGAACAAAGGTCCTGAGTCTCTCGACAAAGGATCTGGGACCCAGTGCCGCCCTGCTTGTTCACATAAAACATGGCCACCTGGTTGTCTGTTTGAATCAAGACTGAGCGGTGAGCCAGGGCTGGAGAAAAAACTCTTGAGAGCCAAGCGGATAGCTCGAAGTTCCAGCAGATTGATCTGTTGGGCTGCCTCCCAGGGAGACCAGAGGCCTTGGGTGCACTTGTCCAGACAATGAGCACCCCAGCCCTTCAGAGAGGCATCGGTGGTGAGGACCACTGAGTATTCTGGCATTTGGAAGGGCATGCCTTTGAGTAGATTGGGTGGATGTAGCCACCAGCTGAGGGAGGCCAAAAGGGGTTTGGACACCTTTATCTTGTCTCGTAAGTGGCCTATGGCTTGAGACCACTGAGTCCGAAGGCACCACTGTGCAGGCCTCATATGGAGCCTGGCATTGGGAGTCACATGTACTGTCGAAGCCATGTGACCCAGAAGCCTGAGGCAGAGTCTGGCGGAGACCAGGGACTTGTTCAGAAACTGCTTTGCCACGTCCATCAGCCTTTGAGCCCTGTCTTCTGGCAAGAATGCTTTTGCCAGTTGAGAATCCAACCTTGCCCCTATGAAGCCATATGTGAGGACTGACTTCCTGCTTGGTCCTGGAGAAAGAGTAGTTACTCACCTGTAACAGGTGTTCTCCAGGAGCAGCAGGAATCAGTCCTCACAAACCCCCCTCGGCGCCGATGACACCCATATGTGAGGACTGACTTCCTGCTTGGTCCTGGAGAATCCCATGGTAGCTGCCACGGCAATAGGAGTAGCAAAAATAGTCTTGGAACAAATCATTCCAAGATATGGAATGATAGGTCACATTGACTCGGACCAGGGAAGTCATTTCACAGCCAAGGTATTGCAAAACATAAGGGAAATTCTGAGAGTATCCTGGGATTTCTATACTCCATGGCATCAACCCTCCTCAGGGAGAGCGGAACACATGAATCAGACTATAAAGAAGCAGCTAGCCAAACTGATGTTAGAAACAAAATTACCTTGGACTAAGTGTTTGCCCTTAGCATTGTTAAGAATCCAAACAGTCCCTCGGAAAAATTTAGGATTGTCCCCCTACGAAATGTTAGTCGGATTACCCTATATGGGACAATTAAAGGAACCTCCTCAGTTTGAAACTAAAGATATGTTTCTTACAGAATATATAATTGGGCTGTCCTCTTCTTTATCTGTTCTCAGGTATAAAGCACTGTTGGCACAAACACCCCCGTTGGAGTTTGCAGTTCACGGTCTCAAACCAGGACAGTGGGTCTTGATAAAATCCTGGAAGGAGTCCAAATTGCAACCAGACTAGAAGGGCCCATTCCAGGTCTTGCTAAGTACTGAGACTGCTGTAAGAACTGCGGAAAAAGGATGGACTCATTATACAAGAATTAAAGGTCCAGTCGAAGCTCCTTCAGATGACCAGGGAACTAATGTCCCTCTGCGCCTGAAAATAACAAGGAAAAGAAGAACAGGAGAGGAGTTGGTTAAAAGGGACTAATAAATATTATAAAATGGACAAAGAAAAGTGGATGGTGTTGCTATAGTGAGGGGGATCACTTTCTCTGTTAAGGGGAATGACATGGGATCTAGGAGGGGAAAGGGATGATGGATGGATAAACAAACACAGACATGATGGGGAAGGGCATACCCTAAAATATTTACTGTAACCATACCAGAGGGAGAGGAACCAGTGAGCCTAGAATTTTATGCCTGCCAAGTGATAAGTTGTGATGGGGGATACTACGAAATGTTGTGGGGAAATAGTCATAAGTATATGTGTCCAGAGACTGCCCAGACACTTGTGTATGGGATGCCCTGTTAAGGGTGGTCACAAGTTTGGTGGACCACTGAGGATGGAGGCTGTTTCCCCAGAGGGGAAGGGGCACCCAGTTCAAAAGAAAATAACAATAATAAAGAAACACAGCATTCAGCAATGTAACCCAGGAGGTTGCAACCCCATCATGGTCACCCTCTCTGGAAGGGATGAGTTACTGGATGGGGCCTTTGGACTAGGAATAGACGTTAGTGGGCAAGATCCCCTGGGAAGACTGAGGATAAAAATACCCCTCAAGAATCAGACTCGGGTCTCCACACCATTCCCCAGCATATCCTTTGAACCTAATAAGGACCTTAAGGCAGTCAAGATAGTGGAGATTAAAGATTTGAGGGACACTCTAGAGGTAGAAACGGGTTATGGGGAAGTGAACGCCTGGATGGAATGGGTTAAATATACCATAGGAAGTCTCAACCGTAGCAATTGCTACGCATGTGCCTCTGGGAGGCCCAATGCACGGGTTGTGCCCTTACCCTTGAGGTGGGATACAGATCCCGATGGAGTAAGATGCCTCATAACTCTGTATCAGGAAAAAAACCGGCTTGGGGAAATGAAAGTTGCAAGTCATTGAGTTTGCTCTTTCCCCCTACAGACTTGAAGGAGGTGAAAGTTCCCCCCACATTTTCAGCAGTGTTTGGAAATCACTCTGCCTGTACAAGGCAGGGGAAGAGCTACACGAGGGAAGTGGGGGAACTGAACACCTGCGTTTTAAGCTTAAACCTGACGGGGATGGAAGGAGAAGAGAAGAACTACTCCAACTTGATAATCCCTAGGGCAGACCTGTGGTGGTACTATGGACGGCGGACATTGAGACCAACATTGCCCACCCTATGGTTGGGAACATGTGCAATAGTTCAATTTGCAGTCCCTTTCTCCTTGGCATTCACAGAACAGGACAAGGGGCAAATACAAAGGAAAAGGAGGAGTACCTTGGGAACCTCATTTGATGACAGGATATATAGAGATGCAATAGGAGTCCCTCGGGGAGGTCCGGATGAGTATAAAGCCCGAAACCAGATTGCAGCTAGATTCAAATCCCTGTTATGGGTAATCACAATAAACAAAAATGTAGAATGGATAAATTATATATATTATAACCAACAGCGATTTATCAATTATACCTGGGATGCAATAAAGGGAATTGTGGAACAATTGGACGCCACTAGCAGAATGGCTTGGGAGAACCCAATGATTTTAGAAATGATGGTAACTGAAAAAGGGGGCGTGTGTGTGATGTTGGGGGGGAAATGTTGTACATTCATTCCCAATAACATGGCCCCTGATGGCACTATCACTAAAGCCCTGCAAGGACTAACTATCTTTGCAGATGAATTGGCAGAAAATTCAGGTATGGATGCCTCTCTCACTGGATGGTTGGAGTCATGGTTTGGGAAGTGGAAAAGGGTGGTAGTATCCATATTTACCTCTGTATTTGTTGTAACCGGAGTATTAATTACAGTGGGGTGTTGCATAATACCGTGTATAGGAGGGCTAACTCAAAGATTGATAGAAACAGCAAGCACTAAACAAAGATTGTATCACCTTCAGTGCACAAGGATGCAATGTTATTGACAATAAAGGGGAAGAGATAGAGTCAGGAAGGATGTTATCTAGATTAGAAGCTTCCTATGGAACTGTAGAGTAAGTGTAAAAAGTAACAAGAAAACTCTAAAAAGAAAGAGGGAGGAGTTTGATATAAACAAATGTGATATGTTATTTTTACAATGTAATATAATTTTTGTATTTCACTCACCTACCACTCTGTAATATAATTTTGTATGTAATAAACGTTCTGACTCCCTTTATTGTATATCTGCATCCTGGAATGAGAGGCTACGTGACTAGTAACATGTAGCCTGCCACAGGTGCGGAAGTACAAGGAGTGGCGTGAGACAGTATTAACCAATGAGTTATAGACATGCTGGAAAAGGGAAAGAACATATTGTACTATAAAGGAACTGTGAAACAGAGGATAGGTGTGTCTGCTTGTTCAGGCATCCATTCTTGCAAGAATGTAACAAAGTTAACCCTTTGCTACACTGAGGAGTCTGTTATTGTGTAAAAAGTTATATTTTATTACATGTTCATACTTTATTTCAGAAAAGTGTTTTGTTGAGGAGAGCTCAGTATTCACCTGGCTGGCAGACAAGGCCTCTATGAGGGCACCTCTTATCTGTTAGGACCTAGACTCTGAAGCCTGATCAGTGCCATTATCATTTCCTCCTCCAATGTATTGGAAATGGACATCAGAGCAGCAGTACTGATACCTTTGTCTTTTGATGCCTTAAAATTGATGCCATGCCTTCGGAATTGGATGAATCTTCTTCAGCCTCAGAATCAAAGCAGTCGGTACTGATTCAGCAATTGTTGCCAGGTGGTGGTTTAGAGTCTCTTAGACTTTCTAATCTAAACCAATTCCCCAGCAAAGGCTGCTAATGCCAATGATGCTATGCAAAAAGGAAAGAGGACACCCTTCTGGTTCTCTTGAGTTATATCAGTGGCTGGACTTTGGCCCCTTGAAGACTGCTACAATCCCTCAGATATGCTTTAGAATGCATGATCCTCTCTAAGGAATGTTTGAAAGGTAGTTTCGTGGCCATTCTGATCTCCCTGCTTCCAGCACTGAGCACCGAAGAAGATAGATGCTGATATTTCCTTGCCTTTGCTCAACACTGGAATCCCTTGATTCTGATACCAGTACTGTGGAATCCTTTGCATGCATTGGATAGGACTTTAATGATGGTCTATTCCAATGGATTTTATCAATGTTCAGCTTTGAAGGGTACCAATATTTCTTCAAAAAGCATAGTTACTCACCTGTAACAGGTGTTCTCTGGGGACAGTAGGAATCGGTCCTCACATATGGATGACATCGGCGCCAACGGAGTCCATGCGGTAACCTCTCCCCAGCTTTCAAAGAAAGCCTTTGGGAGATGTACCACACATGCGTGGTCCCGTTCCCGTCTAAGAGTGCTATCTTGCCTCAGTATGATAACACAGCACAAGACGGCAAAAAGAAAAGCAACTCTACAGGGAGGAGGGAAGGTTGAGGACTAATTCCTGCTGTTCCCAAAGAACATCTGTTACAGGTGAGTAACTACACTTTCTCCGGGAATAAGCATGAAGTCAGTCCTAACATATGGGATTCCCCAACCACAGGCTACCGAAAAAAACCTGTAAAAGCTATGGGTGACCAGAAAAGGTGAGCCATAAGAAGCAGCAACTGAGTCAAGGAACACCAGACCCAAGAGCGGCCCACATGTCAAGTGAGGAACCAGTTCTCCAGTAGCCTGAACACATTGAAGGGACAGAGGATAGGAGTTGCCTTACACCCCAAACAAATGATGGAGTACTGCCTGGCTGAAGGCGCTGTTTCGGCGGGACTCCCTCTCCGGGCAGTAATGAGCTGCAAAGGTATGAAATGAGGACAAGGTGGCGACCCGGTATATCTCTGCCAAGGGGACAGGATGGAGCGCAGGCTTGCCATAGAGGCTGCCATGACCTGGACGCTGTGCGCCGTGACTGGGCACTCCAGTGAAAGACCAACCTGCTCATAAGTGAAGGCAATGCAGTCTGTTACCGAAGTGGACAGGGTATGCTCGGAGACCACTGTTCCCAGTCGATTTGGGTCTTAGGAGTTGAAGAGCTCTGAGGAGCAACAGTGGGTCTGAGTATGCTTTAAGTAGAAGGACAGGGCCTGCTTACAGTCCAGAGTGTGGAGAGCTGCTTCTGCCTTGCTGGCATGGAGGATCTAGGAAGAATGTAGGAAGCACCACCTCCTGGTTGAGGTGGAATTGGGACACCACCTTTGGGAGAAACTTGGGGTGTGTGCAGAGCATGACCCTGTTATTGTAGAACCTCGTATAAGGTGGGTGAGCCACCATAGCCTGGAGTTTGCTGACCCTGTGAGCTGAGGTGAGCGCCACGAGGAAGACCACCTTCCAAGATAGATATTTTATGTGGCACGAACTGAGAGGCTTGAACGGTGGCGCATTGAGTTTTGAAAGAACTACGTTGAGATGCCACTCTGCTGCCCAGGGGCGAACAGGTGGCTTAGAGAGTAGTAGGCCCCTCAAGAATCGAGTCACAAGGGGCTAGGCAGAAAAGGGCTTGCCCTCGACAAGAAGATGGTGTGCCAAAAGCATGCAGAGGTGTACTCTGATGGAGTTAGACTTCAGCCCTGCCTGGGGCAAGTGAAGCAGGTACTGGAGGACCAGTTGGACCAAACAGAAGAAGGGCTTAATCTGCTTCTCTGCGCACCAAACCGAGAACCTTCACCACTTGAAGGCATAGGCACGGTGGGTGGAAGGCTTGCGAAAAGCCAAAAGGACTGCTTCCACCTCACTGGAGAGATCGAAGTGGGCCAAGGCTACCCTTTCAGCAGCCAAGCTGCTAGAGATAGGGGCCCCAAGTGGGGTGCAGAAGAGCTGTCCTCCTGCGAGAGCAAGCTGGAATTGTAACCCAGAGGGACTGGGATGGCTGGGACAGGTGGAAGAGCTGCAAGAACCATAGCTGCCAGGCCCACCGAGGAGCCACCAGTATCAATGTGTCTCTGTCAAGCTGGATCTTGAACAGGGTCTTGGCGATCAGCAACGTGGGCGGGAAAGCATAGAAGAGGACCCCCATCCATGGGATGAGGAACACATCCACTGCCACTCAGGAGGGATGTGGCTGCCTGGAGTAGAAGCGGGATAGCTGGGCATTGGCTGGGCTGGGCTGCCCTGAGAGGCAGAACAGTAGACTGACCACCCTAGGGTCCAGTTGCCACTCGTGCATTTAGAGGACTTGGCTGAGCTGGTCCGCCAGGATGTTGTCCTGGCCCAAAAGACAGACAGCCTGCAGGAGCATCCCACTGCTGCTGGCAAAGGAGCAGAGGCTCACTGCCTCCTGGCAGAGGAGGAACAAACCACTGTTCCCTCTAAGCTGTGCATGTGTGCGCGCGCACACATCTCGCTGAGTGAGCGCACATACTTTACAACAGAGCACACAAAAATTACGGTTTTGATTCTGATAGAAAACACAGACATTCTTAAAATTGAAAAGTTGTTGTGTATTTATGGTTTTCACAAGTTCTACAGTATTTTCTAGTGCAATCAATGTGGTATACATACTGTATTCTGACGTGTAGTCAAATTTTAAAGTATATAACTCCGAGTGTCGTTATGTGGCGCACAAAAATTTAACCTTCCTTCAAAAGCTGCACAGCTGATATTTTATGCGCACACAGCCTGCAGAAAATTAGAGTGAACATTAGAACAAACCCGTCCCTATCTGCTTGTTGATGTAGAACATCGCCACTTGGTTGTCGGTCTGGGTTAGGACTGCTCAATGCTGAAAGTGGTGTTGGAAAGCCCGAAGGGCAAGCGCTATCGCATGGAGCTCCAGGAAGTTGATCTGCTGGAGGCTCCATGCCTGCAACCAGCTGCCCTGAATGCGGAGGTTGTCGCAATGGGCTCCCCAGTCCAGTTTGGAGGCATCCGTGGTAAGGATCCTCTGGGGGCGGGGGCCTGGAAGGGCATCCTGGCCTGCAGATGCTGGAGCTATTGCCACTAGCCAAGGGAGTTGTCCAGAGGGCGGGTCACAAACACTCTGTCCCAGAGGCATCCCACTGTTTGTGACCACTGGGAGCTCAGAGCCCACTGGGCCGGCCACATTGCAGGTGGGCATCCGGGGTGACATGCACTGTGGATGCCATGTGGCCCAGAAGGCAAAGCCTGAGGCGGGCAGAAAGCAAGGATAGACCCTGGACGTTTGAGTGTCTTGAGGCGCTGGGCCCTGTCTGGAGGGAGGAAGGCCTTGGCCTGAACGATGTCCAGCAGCACCCCTATGAACTCCAGGCGTTGTGTCAGATGGAGATGGGACTTTGGGTAGTTTACGAAGAACTCCAAGTGTTCCAGAATGAGCATGGTATGGGCCATCGCCTGATGAGCCTCTGTGGCAGTGTTGCCCTTTATGAGCCAATCATCCAGGTACGGGAAGAAGAAAACCACCCTGGAGATGCAGGAAGGCAGCGAATACTGCGAGGCACTCAGTGAAGACTCCTGGGACAGAGACCAGACCAAAGGGCAGAACCCTGTACTTATAATGGCAGTCTCCTACCATGAAGCGGAGGTACTGCCCGTACAAGGGGTGGATGAGGATCTGTGTATAGATATCCTTTAGATCCAAGAAGCATAGCCAGTATCCCTGCCGGAATTTCTCCCTCACCAGTAGCCAGTTGAGGTCTCAAAGGTCCAGGATAGCGTAGTTACTCACCTGTAACAGGTGATCTCCAGGAACAGCAGGAATTTAGTCCTCACATATGGGTATCGTTGGTACCGACGGAGCCTGTGAGGGAACGCTCCCCAGTGTCCAATAGAAACGCTTTTGGGAGCATCCCTCAGCACATGCGTGCTGCCTTCCCGCCTTTCCAACTGTCCCTCTTCAGTTAGGTTTGTAGCTGAGTGAAAGGATAGAGGGAGAGAGGAAAGAGACAAAAGAGAGAGACAACTCCTAGGGGAGGTGGGTGGGTTGTGAGGACTAAATTCCTGCTGTTTCCGGAGATTACCTGTTACAGGTGAGTAACTACGCTATCTCCAGGAACAAGCAGGAATGTAGTCCTCACATATGGGGACTCCCTAGCTGAAGATGCCAGGGAGATAGCCCCAGGAAGGTGCCACCGTCGAAGGTGAGAATCCTTCCCCCCATGGATCCCTGGCATCCCACCAGGGTTGGTGGGTAGGAGTTGGTTTAGGTTTGAAAGAGATTTTGAAGAACAGCTTGGCCAAAGAAGGCATCCCGACGGGAGGCTTTATCCAGGCAGCAGTGGGCTGTGAAGGTGTGTACCAAAGCCCAGCTGGCTGCTCGACAAATGTCATCGATAGACACAGAGTGGAGATTAGCCATAGAAGCTGCCATGGCTCTCACATGATGAGCTGTGACATGGTCCTGAAGAGGAAGACCCTTACTCTCATAAGCAAAGGATATGCATTGGGCAATCCATTTAGATAAAGTTCTTTTGGAGACTGGAAGTCCCAAATGACTAGGGTCAAAAGCTATAAAAAGTTGTGAGGACTTTCTATGTTGCTGTGTTCTTTGTATGTAAAAGGCCAAGGCCCTTTTACAATCCAAAGTATGAAGGTTTCTTTCTGCATTAGAGGCGTGAGGCCTTGGAAAAAATACAGGAAGGTAAACTGATTGATTTAAATGAAAAGATGAAACCACCTTTGGCATAAAATGTGGGTGAGTTCGAAGAACAACCTTATCATGATGAAATCTAGTATAAGGAGGATCAGCCACTAAAGCTTGCAATTCACTGATGCGACAGGCAGAGGTGATTGCAATTAGGAAGATGGCCTTCCTGGTCAAAAACGTAAGGGCTGCAGAGGCTAAGGGCTCAAAAGGCTGCCCGAGAACTAGATTTAGATCCCATGCCACCGGTGGTGGCTTGATGGGAGGTTTAGTTAATAAAAGGCCTCTCATAAATCTTGATAGGAGTGGATAAGAGGAAATTGGTTGTCCATTTAGAGGTTTATAAGAAGCTGCAAATGCACTAAGATGGACTCTTACCGAATTGGTCTTTAATCCAGAATTCGATAAGTGAAGGAGATACTCTAGTACGATTCTAAGGGTATGACCAGGGGGTTTAATCCCTTCTTGGAGCACCATATAGTAAAACGTTTCCACTTGAAGACATAAGATCTTCTTGTGGAAAGTTTCCTAGAAGCCTGAAGGATATCTTTTACCTGCTGGGACAGGTTGAAATCCTGGAGGTCTAATCTTTCAGCAACCAGGCCGTGAGGTGCAGGGACTGGGGATTCGGGTGCCATAGCATCCCGTTCTCCTGGGAAAGGAGATCTGGAGCATGCCCTAACTCCAGAGGTGCCGCTTGAGAGAGATGCAGAAGCAGGGAATACCACGTTTGGCGTGGCCATCGTGGTGCTATGAGGATCATGCGACCCCTGTCTCTCTGAAGCTTGAAGAGTGTTTTGGGGATGAGGGGAATGGGTGGGAAGGCATAAAGGAAGTCCTGACCCCAGTGAAGGAGGAAGGCATCCCTTGCCTGACAGTTGTGTGCCGGAATCCTGGAACAGAACCGGGGAAGTTTGGCATTCAGTGGACTTGCAAAGAGGTCTATGTCTGGAGTGCCCCAGAGATGAAATATCTTCGCCACCTGGTCTAGGTGGACAGACCACTCGTGAGGTAGCAATACTCAACTGAGCTTGTCTGCCCGAAGGTTTTGAATGCCTGGAAGATATACCACTAGAAGGTGAATTTGATGCTCTCTGGCGAGGGCCCATAGTCGTAAAGCTTCGTTGCATAACGACAGAGAGCCCGTTCCGCCCTGCTTGTTCACATAGAACATGGCTACCTGAATGTCCGTCTGGACTAGGACTGTCTTGTAGCTGAGCTGGGCGTGGAACACTCGAAGAGCTAAATACATTGCTCTTAATTCCAGGAGGTATATGTGTAAGCCTACCTCCTGTGGAGTCCAGGTGCCCTGTGTAGAGAGATGATTCAGGTGTGCTCCCCAACCTACCTGTGATGCATCTGTTGTTAGGGTGGCCTGAAAGAGGGGTTGATGGAAAGGAGACCCCACTGTCAGATTTTCTAGTACTTGCCACCATTGGAGGGACAAAATTAGCCGTTGAGAGATTGCTATTTTGTCCGACAAATGACCCGTGGCCTGTGTCCACTGTGTGGAGAGGGTCCACTGAGCTGCTCGCATGTGGAGGCGAGCATATGGGACTACATAAACTGTGGATGCCATGTGTCCCAGTAACTTCAGTAGTTCCCGAGCCGTGAGGGAGGATTTGCCTGCTACTTGGGAAGCTAGCTGCATAATGCAAAGACAGCGGGCTTGTGGAAGGAAAGCCCTTGCCTGTTTGGTATCCAGACAGGCTCCTATGAATTCTAGGCATTGGGAAGGAACTAGTTGAGACGTCGGGAAGTTTATTTCCAATCCCAAGTATTGAAGGATTCGCATTGTACGGGACAGTGCAGTGCTGGCCTCTGCAACTGTGGAGGCTCAAATAAGCCAGTCGTCTAAGTAAGGGAAGACAAAAATCCCCAGGGTTCGTAGAAATGCGGCTACTACTGCCATGCATTTCGTGAACACCCTTGGTGCTGAAGCCAGACCAAAAGGCAGAACCCTGTACTGGAAATGTCTTCCCCTGAAAAGGAAACGTAAAAATTTCCTGTGATCTGGATGGATGAGAATGTGAGTGTATGCATCCTTTACGTCTAGAGAGCAAAGCTAGTCCTGGCTTTGAAGGTATGGCAGAAGAGTTCCTAGAGAAATCATTTTGAATTTCTCTCGAAACAGATATTTGTTCAATTCTCTGAGGTCTAGAATGGGTCTGTGTCCCCCTGTTTTCTTTGGAATAAGAAAATAGGGGGAGTAGAACCCTGTCCCTTGTTGAAAAATGGGTACTTCTTCTATTGCCCCTTGGGCAAGAAGTGTGGAGGCCTCGTGATCTAGCAGATTGTCTGCAGAGGTTTGTGAATTGAATTGTTTTAGAATTGTAGGAGGGGGTATGCTGTGAAAATGAAGTTTGCACCCCTCTCCTACAATGGACAAAGTCCAATCTTCTGTTGTTATCTGATGCCATCTGTTGACAAAGTGGCATAACCTGCCCGGAATATTGGGGGGTTGGGGACCCCTCAGAGGCGGGAAGGCAAAGCTCTCTAGGAAGGAGTCAAAGCCCTTGAGGGGATGAACCTGGAGAGCTGGTTGGGCTCTTGGGCCTTTTGGTTTCTTTTGCTGTCTAGTTTGTCCCTTCTGGGCAACCTGACCTGGAGTCTGACTCTCTTGGGTATAGGAAGGATAAAACTTCCTCTTTTTGCTAAAAGAGGGTTATTTTTATAAGGCTTCCTTTTGGCTGGAGTGGCTGTAGACTATGACAATCTATCTAAGGTAGAGTTGTCAGCATCTAACTCATTAGCCTTTTCTTGCCAGTTCTTGCCGAAGAGATTCTCCCCCGTGCAAGGAATGTTGCCTAACTTGTCCTGTACCCAAGTCTCCAAGTCTGATGACTGCAGCCAGGCAATCCGTCGTGCGCCATATCCCACCTGAAGTTTGGGCTACCCCAGAAAAGCCCCAACAGCCAATGGCAATAGCAGAAGTTCTGCTGATGCATTCGAAGCAATCAAAGGGTGCACGATTGACAAACTTGGAGATATCTTGAGCATGCTTAACTAGAGCAAGAAAATCTTGTCTCTTATCATCTGGGAGAAATGGGCTCATAAGTTCCAAGTCTCCTGTAACTTCCTTAAGGGACATTCCCATATATAGGATATATGAACTGATCCTAGCTGAAAGCATGGAAGCTTGAAAAGTTCTGTGTCCAAAAGCATCCAGAGTCCTGCATTCACGACCTGGAGGATTGGATGCATGCCTCTTTGCACTTTTCATCTTACGCATGGCTGATTCCACTACCATTGAATGGTGTGGCAGCTGAGTTTTCTGAAATCCAGGACATGGTGGAACTCGATACATAGTAGCAAGTCTCCTAGAGTGAGGAGAAGTAGTCAGAGGTGTCTCCCACATTCTGAGCATCAAGCTATGCAGAATTTCATGGACAGGCAGAGGAGCTGCCTCCTTAGGAGCTTTAGGATATTGGAGGATTTCCATTTCCTTTGCTCTGGGTTCTTCTTCAGGAGCTACTGTGATTGAAAGACCCTTGGCCATATCACGGATGAAATCCTGAAATGACATGTCCTCTGGAGGTGATATTCTGCGTTGGGGAGAAGAGGGATGTTCTAGGAGAAACCCTCTAGTGCCAGCAGAATTGTCAGAGTCTTCGGAATCGGAGGAATCAAAGTATTCCTGACCCCGATGCTCTTGCAAAGCACGATCCCGGTACCGATCGAAGTCTGTACCGAGGTGACCTGGTACCGCTTTGTCCACTCCAGCCAGAGATGGCATGGGAAGAGTTCCCACTGGGGCCGGTACCGTCGGTACCAGCATCGCCGGTGTCAGTACCGGTGTCTGTACCGGTGTCAGTACCGGCATCGGTGTCGATGTTGGCACCGGTGCCCTTGGGATCAGCTGAAAGAAGAGCTGCAATACTGCGTTCGATAGCGAGGAACCGCTGATCTATCGACGCTGCCGATGCCTGGGTGTCGGTACCGGTGAGGATGGCCAGAACCCCTGAGCATGGCACAGGTAGTTTTTGCGAGGTTGAAGCCTCGAGAACATCTTGAAGCCCCATTGATGCTTTGGAAGCCGAAGTCTCCTGCCGGGGCTGTTTTGCCAGTGTGGTTCCCACAAGGGTAATGCCAATGGCCTCTCAATGCTTAGTAGGAGAGCTACCCTTTGAGGACTGGCTTTTATGTTTAGTTACCTGAGATCCATGGGAGGAAGAAGAGGCCCTTGACGATGTCGATGCAATGGATCTGGCATCTGAAGAAAAGAGGGCACCAAGCTTTGAGGCCCAGTTCTGTCTTCCTCTTTTGGTCAAACCAAGAGCAAAACGTCACGTCAGATACAGTACACAGTAGAGAAACGTGATGTGTCCAAGGATAGAACAACTGATCATATAATGTTGAAACAGAGGCTTTTATTTACAATACCAAATGGATGATGCCCACCCGACACAGGCCGTGTTTCGTTTAACAAAACTTCATCAGGGGTACAGGGCAACTAAAAACAAAAACATCCAATAAATACACTCAAATATAAAGAACATTAAAACATGCATGAAAGAATATAAATAACTAAAATCATAATAAGTAAATAAATAAGCACTAATATAAATGTACCTAAAATGGTGTTGGAATGCTATAAAAATAAATATAAATATACATAAATATAAATATAACCATAAATAAAAATATCAATATAAATATATAAATATAAATATGACGATTTTCCTTCTCTTCTTCTTTTGGTTCATGGTTATTGCACCTTTTTAAATCCCCCCTCCTTCCTCAGTCTCCTTCTTTTTTATATTTATCTATATTTTTTTATATTTATCTATATTTATATATTTATATTGATATTTTTATTTATGGTTATATTTATATTTATGTATATTTATATTTAGAAACATAGAAACATAGAAACATGATGACAGAAAAAGACCACAAGGCCCATCTAGTCTGTCCTTCCATAACAACAACTACAACAGTCCACTTTCTACCTTTAGAGATCCTCTGTGTTGGTCCCATGCTTTTTTGAATTCAGTTACTGTCCTCATCTCTACCACCTCCACTGGGAGACTATTCCACGGATCCACTACTCTTTCCGTAAAGAAATATTTCCGCATATCACTCCTGAATCTATCTCCCTTCACCCTCATCCCATGTCCCCTCGTAGCAGAACTTGCTTTCAATTGAAAGAGGCTCTCTCCCTGAACATTTATGCCACGGAGGTATTTAAACATCTCAATCATATCACCTCTATCCCGCCTTTCCTCTAAGGTGTACATATTAAGATCCTTAAGTCTGTCCTCATATGCTTTATAATGAAGCCCATTAATCATTTTAGTAGCAACCCTCTGCACCGACTCCATCCTGTTCACATCCTTTTGAAGGTGCGGTCTCCAGAATTGCACACCATACTCCAAATGAGGTCGCACCAAAGACTTATACAGAGGTATTATCACCTCCTTTTTTCTGCTAGCCATTCCTCTCCGTATGCACCCAAGCATCCTTCTAGCTTTTGCCGTCGCCTTTTCTACCTGTTTAGCTACTTTAAGATCATCAGACACAACCACGCCTAGGTCCCGCTCTTCTTTAGTGGACAAAAGTACTTCACCTCCTATACTGTACTGCTCCCTTGGATTGCTGCAGCCCAAATGCATGACCTTACATTTTTTAACATTAAATCTTATAAATAAACATTAACTAAATTTATTTTTATAGCATTCCAACACCATTTTAGGTACATTTATATTAGTGCTTATTTATTTACTTATTATGATTTTAGTTATTTATATTCTTTCATGCATGTTTTAATGTTCTTTATATTTGAGTGTATTTATTGGATGTTTTTGTTTTTAGTTGCCCTGTACCCCTGATGAAGTTTTGTTAAACGAAACACGGCCTGTGTCGGGTGGGCATCATCCATTTGGTATTGTAAATAAAAGCCTCTGTTTCAACATTATATGATCAGTTGTTCTATCCTTGGACACATCACGTTTCTCTACTGTTTCCTCTTTTGGTCATCCACATTCAGGAGAGACATTTAGTTGGAGAATGATCAGGTCCTAAACATTTTAGACATCAATCATGGGGGTCAGTGACAGAAATGGTACCGCCACACTTAGTACATTTTTTAAAACCACTAGTTGGCTTTTCCATGATTTAGGAAAATGGGGCCTAATGCCCAAAATGGCGCCTAGCACCAAAGGAGAAAGTTTCTGAAAAGAAACAGACAGTTTTTTTTTTTTTAAAAGAAAAGAAAAGAACCGGCAGTACCGGTAGGCGTCGTGCGGTAGGCAAATGCGACCGCAAGAAATAAATTTAAAGACGGAATTTTCTGCGGTGAAAGGGAATAGGTCCTGTCGGCTCCGCGGAAAACGAAGAACTGAAGAGGGACAGTTGGAAAGGCGGGAAGGCAGCGCACATGTGCTGAGGGATGCTCCCAAAAGCATTCTATTGGCTGCTGGGGTGCGTTCCTGCGCAGGCTCCGTCGGTACCGACGATACCATATGTGAGGACTACATTCCTGGAGATGGGATGAAACACCCCCCCCCCCTCGGTCCTTTTTGGGCACCAGGAAGTAGCAGGAGTAGAACCCTTTCCCCTGAGGTGGAGGGAGACGGGTTCCACCAACCTGTCTGCCATAAGGTTTGCGAGTTCCTGACAAAGTAGGTCCTGGTGAAGGGGATGCATCAAGAGCTCTTCCAGAAAGAATGGCAGGGGCACCTGTTTGAGGTGGAGGAGGTATCCCTCCTTCACCACCCCGCAAGGTCCACACATCGGTGGTGATGGTGGGCCAGCGGTCGGCGAAGAGTAACAGATGCCCCCCTGTGTGCTGTGGATCAGACCCTTCCGGGGGAAGAGAGGCTATGCCCCAGGAGTCAAAGGTCCCCCCCCAGGTTGCGCCTGAAGGTGCAGTCTGGAGCGTGGGGGCCTTGGGCTTACAAGTGCCATGCCCTTGTCCCTTGGCCTGCTGGGAAACTGGGAAGGCCATGTGCTGAAGGTAGTTTCCATAAGTCTTCCTCTTTTTCGGGTATAGAGGCTTTTTACCCAAAGCTTTCTTTTGGGAAGGGTCAGCGGTCTTCTTAGAGAGCCTGGTCCTGGTCATGAACTCGGACTCCAGCTCAGCGGCCTTGTCCGTCATGGGTTTGCCGAAGAAGTTCTCTCCCCAGCAAGAAACATCAACCAACTTGTCCTGTACCCATTGCTCCAAGGCGGAAGATTGTAGCCAGGCATGGCGGCGGGTACTAATGCCCACCACTGCTACTCTAGCTGCCGACTCAAAGCCATCATAGGCCATTCGAGTCATGAATTTGGAGCACTCCCTGACTGTGGAGACCAGGGTCTGGAATCGCTGAAGAGATTCCTTGGAGAGACCAGCCGAGAATCTGACAAATTCCCTCGACATGTCCCATAGGGACATGCTCATGAACAGCTGGTAGGCTGATGAGCATTGAGTCCTGGAAGCACTTCATGCCCAGGGCATCCATGTCATGGTTCTCACAACCGGGGGCACCGAAGAGTGCATTTTATGGCTCTTGAGCCTATGCATGGCCAACTCCACCATTAAAGAGTTGTGAGGCGGTTGAGCTTTTGGGAAGCCAGGACTCCAGCAGACCCGGTACATCAAGTCCAGTCACCTGCTCACAATGGGAACTTAGGCCAGATTCTCCCACATATGGAAGAGCAGCCACTCCAGGATAGGGGGAACTGGCACCATGAGGGCCTCCTTGGGGGGAACCTTGTACTGGAGAATCTCAAGATCTTCTGCCCGGGGCTCCTCCCCAGACTCGGTGGTGAAGGCAAGGGCCTTCACCATATCCCTCACAAAGTCCAGGAAGGCCAGATCCTTGGGTGGGGACTGGTGCCGGGCCCCTGGAGGGGAAGGGTCCGAGGGCACATCCCTGTGGAGCCAGGTGTCCAGAGACTCGTCGTTCTCGGTCTCCCAATCTGACCCGGAGTTGGAGGAGATGTCAAGGGTCCTCTGGGCCTCTGGCTGGGGCCGCAGTCCCGATGGCCTGGGCATCCCGATGGCCCTGCACTCCGAGTTAGGTATGCTGTGAGGTGGTCCCAAACAGGACTGGGACCAGGACCAGGCCCGAGGAGCCTCTTGAGGATAGGCTCCACCTCTGGGGAAGCCCTCACTGTGAAGGGGCCAGTGGTCAGGAGTGATGACCTGGAAGAACCGGGCATTACAGACCGCTGTTGGCCATGAAGGCAGACAAACTGTATTCCAAGGCCGCCATCCTGGCCTGGCGCAGGCACCAAGGACCTCGGGCAAGATGCCACGCCATCGAGGGGGTGTCCTCGACAAGGATAGCCTCAGAGGACCGAGACCAATCCCCGGACCCCGATGGTGTTTTCTCTCACCAGGGCAGCTTTGAGGGCCATTCTTGGCCATCACCCTCATGTCAGTGGCTCCGAGGATGGGTGCCATGGGACTCCCCTACGATCCTGGAATTGTCACCCAAGGAGGCCACCGATGATGTCAGGCTCTTTGAGGGGTGTCCCTCCCCGAGTGAGCCCTAGCTCAGCACTCTGCAATCTTGAGGCTCCGAGGCAGTGCGGTCGCTGCCCAAGTTTGAAGGTGTCACAGCAGCCTTCAAGGGCACTGGTCCCACAGATGGCTCCAGGGCTGAGTCAGTCTTATGAAAAATTGGCTCATGCTGCTTCTTGCAGCCTCAGAGAGCCTTATGGGTCATCTTCTGACAGAGACCACATGCCAAGGCATCATGTTCCAGCCCGAGGCACCAAAGGCAACAATCATGCGGATCCGTATGCAACATACTGTGAGCGCAATGGTTGCAAGGCTTGAAGCCACTGACCGAAGTGGGAAATACGGTCTCCGTGAGGTCAAACTCCCTTGGCCTGGCCAGAAAGGGTACAAAAACCCATGCACTGGAGAAAAACCCTCGAAGGGGAAAAAGAAAAAGAAACCAAAGAAAAACACAATTCAAAGGCAAGCAGAATTGGGAGGCAGGAGGGCACCAGTATGCAACTGGAGAAAAGACAAGAAAAAAAATCTACTTTTTCCAGGGGGAACAGACACACGTCTGATGGGCTCCGTGGAAAAAAGGAGACAGAGGCAAGATGGCACCCTTAGGCGGGAAGGGGACCATGTATGCATGGTACATCTCCCAAAGGTTTCTCTTGAAAGCTAGGGAGAGGTTACCATGCAGACTCCGTCGGCACCGACGTCACCCATATATGAGGACTATCTTCCTGCTTGTTCCCGGAGAATCAATGCATCACCAATTCCCAATGCAGTTTCAGACTACTTGAGGATTTTTGCCACTAATACAGATGCAACTGGACCAGGCTTCAAGGAACTAAAGAGCTTCTTCATGCGCTCTTCAAAGTCTCAAAGGCCCAAAGGCATCATCTTATGAAAGGTGAAACAACTAGAGGTATTGTGTTCTGGCCCACAGCATGACAGGCATAAAGCATGAGTGACTTTGTGCAAAGTTGTGCAAACTGATTCTTGACTTCACTGGGGATCTTCTGCTTCTAGAACACTGGAAGAAAAATAGCTGATGTGAAATCAAACACCTCTATGAATTTTCACCCAATGCATTGCTGCAGGCTGCAAACACACACAAAAATTAATGAAACTTAAAACACAACCCTAAAGGGGTCACTATGAGGAGGAACCACTAAACTGAGCTGATCGAACATGAAATATGAATTTTTCTCAAGGTGAAGAAACCAGGGAGAAAAATGTATTTTTGATGGGCTCTACATAAAATGGGAACTGAGGTAGTTCCTGAACATGCTCAGTAGACTGCTCTAAAAAGCTGTAAAGTTTTGTTTACATTCTCCATTCTGGGCTCTGGCAGATGTCACCCAATTGGTAAGGACAATGATATCCTATTTGTTCTCAAATATAGACAAAATAGATAGATTTATAGCTGCTTAGATGGTGGGCAGTTTTCAATAAGTCCTTTTGCCTGGTAAATGGCTTTTGCCCTCCCTAATGGTTTAAGCAGTGGGCAGAGAACCGGATTTGAATCCTGCTGCTGTTCCTTTTGATCTTGGGCAAGTCGTTGAACCCTCCATTGCCTCAGGTGCAAACAGATTGGAAGCCCTCTGGGGAAAGGGAAATGCCTACTGCCCCTGAGAAAGGTGTGAGCTAAATTCCTCTTATATATAAGGAGGGCAAAGGCAATTATCCAGGCAAAAGGGCTTGTTGAAAACCGCAGATTCACACAGATATATACACATACTGTACATATGTATGCATGTGTGTATATGTATGTATTTTTGTGTGTGTGTATATAAATGCTGGGCAATTTTCAAAAAGCCCTTTTGCGCATATACACATACATACATATATCTTATAAAAAGAGTGGGCAAAAGCCATTTATCTCGGCAAAGGGACTTGTTGAAAATCGCCCACCATCTAAGTGGTTAAAAGTACTAGCACTGCAGAAAGGTATTCCGGGAGCAGGGCTAGGTTATGGGAGGCAACCTACATACATTTGCTTTTTCAAAGTAAAGCACATTATTTCCTATTTCAAAAATACTCCACAAAAAAAAAAAAAATTGATGCAAATTTCTGCAGGTACTTGTTTCAGAGGCAGTTTTCAAAGGGGAGATATGCTCATACTTTCCCTATGAAAACTGGTGTAAATCCTGTAGTTAAAAGTACCCATGAGTTTTGGACCTATGTAGGCAGACAGAAATTGCTTAAGAAAAAGGAGAACATTGGTTTATTCAACACATTTTAGAGAAAAATTTGGTTAAATACCATCTTAATGATCTCTAGTTCAAATCTGTAACAAATAAGAATTCTTCTTAACCAAAGTGTGGCTCAAATTGCATATGGTATTGTTTTTATTATTTATGACTGTTGGGCACAGACATTGATAAACTCAATCTCTGAGGTAATAGCTGTGTGTGCAGTTTGTTTTTACAACTTATGCTAACATAAATCATACTCAACTGCCATTCAGCTGATAAAGACAGTGTGTAGGGTGATAATGTCTCTAAAAATAATTGGGCCTATACTGAGTCCACAGTGGTTAGCTTTATTTTTTTTCCCAAACCACAGCCATGGCAGGTAAAAAATTAATCAGTGGCAGCATCCAGACAGTGACTGTCATCAAATATCTGGGTAGTGTGGCAAGTGGCTGGTACTATCCAGATAGCAGCAATATCCAGCCATTATCTGGATATCTTATAGCTTTTTGCTGTCCTAAGTTTTCTGGATTACTCAAGATTCCACCCCGGAACTGCTCCGCACTGACTGGATAGTGCCAAGATGGTCTGTAGAAATATTCAGTGACATTATCCAAATAGTGCCACTGAATCTCTCTCGTTGCAGGACTTAACTAGTTAGTAGGTGAGGCTAATCAGATGAAATCCTTTTAAATATTGACCCCAATATTTAACATTAGTTTAATGAAATGACTCCATGAGTAATGTTTACGGAAATGTTTCTCCATTAGAAAAGTCACTTATAACCCTCTTATCCAGTGACATAAAGCAAATCTATGCAAAATAATAAATACTACTAACTTTAGTCCCATGAAGCTTCTGGTTCTTAGTCTTATTGGCAAGGTGATCAAAACACTTTGGCATTTATTTTAGAAATAGTCGCGCATGTAAATAATGGCTTTTAAACATATAGATGCCTACACATGCAAATAGCATTTTTAGAAAGCTGCTGTTCATATGCGGTGATCCACACCAAGAAGAGATTACTAGGTTGTGTGGTAAGGGCATGGAGAGGGAGTGGTTTGAGTTGTACTGCCCATTTTACAAGGGCAATACACATGAAAGCACAGTTACTTACCTGTAACAGGTGATCTCTGGGAACAGCAGGAATTAGTCCTCACATATGGGTACGTCGGCACCGACGGAGCCTGCGCGGGAAAGCTCCCCAGCCTTTCAGATGAAAGGCTTTTGGGGCCTCCCACTGCACATGCGCGCTGCCTTCCCGCCTTCCTGGCCAGCTCTCCTCAGTTCGAGTTTATAGCTGAGACAATAGAGAGAGGAAAGGAAGATAGATAGAAGATACAACTCCTAGGGGAGGAGGGTGGGTTGTGAGGACTAATTCCTGCTGTTCCCAGAGATCACCTGTTACAGGTAAGTAACTGTGCTATCTCCAGGAACAAGCAGGAATAAGTCCTCACATATGGGGACTCCCTAGCTAAGATGCCTGGGAGATCCCCCTCCAAGGGTAAACCATCTTCGTATGGATCTCAGGCATCCATCCAGGGAAGGTGGGCAGGAGTTGTTTAAGTATGGAACAGGTGTTTGAGGACAGCCTGACCAAACAAGGCATCCCGGCGGGAGTCCTTGTCCAAGCAGTAATGGGCTGTGAAGGTATGAACCGAGGCCCAAGTGGCTGCTCGACAGATCTGATCTATGGACACAGAGTGAAGATGAGCCATAGAAGTGGCCATGGCTCTCACATTGTGAGCTGTGACATGGCCTTCAAGAGAAATGTTCTTACTCTGGTAAGCAAAAGAAATACACTGAGCAATCCAATTGGAAAGTGTACGTTTGGTGACTGGAAGTCCCAAATGAGAAGGATCAAAAGGCACGAAAAGTTGGGAAGACTTTCGATGTGGCTGAGTCCTGTTGAGGTAAAAGGCGAGAGCTCTTTTACAGTCAAGAGTATGAAGGTTCCTTTCTGCACTGGATGCATGAGGAGCCGGGAAAAAAACAGGTAGATATACCTCTTGATTAAGATGAAAAGGCGAGACCACTTTAGGCATAAAGTGGGGATTCGTCCTAAGGACCACCTTATGATGATGAAATCTGGTATAAGGTGGATTAGCCACCAAAGCCTGCAGTTCACTGATGCGGCGAGCCGAAGTGACTGCAATAAGGAAAAGAACCTTCCAGGAAAGAAATTTCAGGGAGGTAGATACCAACGGTTCAAAAGGTGGCTTCATAAGTTGACCCAGAACTAGATTCAAGTCCCATGCTACCGGAGGAGGTCGGATGGGAGGCTTAGTTAGAGTCAGGCCTCTCATGAATCTTGCAATAAGAGGATGAGAGGAGACAGGTTGTCCATTTATAGGTTTTAAGGATGCTACAATAGCACTTAAATGGACTCGTACTGAATTCGTCTTGAGGCCTGCATTGGAAAGATGCAGGAGATAGTCCAGTAGAGAATTCAAAGGAAGTGCTAGAGGGTCAAGACCCTGTTGCGCACACCAAATGGAAAAAACGTTTCCATTTGAAAGCATAGGAACGCCTAGTAGAGGGTTTCCTAGAGGCATGAAGGATATCTTTCACTGGTTGGGAAAGATTAAACTCATGAAGGCTTAAGCCTTCAGTAACCAAGCTCGGAGATGTAGGGACTTGGGGTTTGGATGCCACAAAGTCCCCTGCTCCTGAGACAGAAGGTCTGGTGCAGCTCCCAGGTCCAGGGAGGAGCCCTGGGAGAGCTGTAGAAGTAGAGGGAACCACACTTGGCGTGGCCAGCGTGGAGCAATGAGGATCATGGATCCGTGATCCCTCTGAAGTTTGAACAGAGTCTTGGGAATCAAAGGAATGGGTGGAAAAGCGTACAGGAATTCCTGACCCCAATGTAGGAGAAAGGCATCGTTGGCCTGAGCTCCCTGACACGGAGTCCTGGAACAGAACCGGGGAAGTTTGGCATTCCACGGACTTGCAAAGAGGTCTATGTCCGGGGTCCCCCATTCCTGAAAGATTCTGCGTATCTGGTCCATATGCAGGGACCATTCGTGTGGGAGCAGAACTCGACTGAGTCTGTCTGCCCGAGAGTTTTGAACTCCTGGAAGATATACTGCCAGAAGATGAATTTGATGCTCTCTGGCGAAGGCCCATAATCTGAGAGCTTCGTTGCAAAGCGACAGAGAGCCCGTCCCTCCTTGTTTGTTGACATAGAACATGGCTACCTGATTGTCTGTCTGGACTAGAACAGTCAGGTTGACAAGGAGGGTGTGGAAGACTGTGAGGGCAAGGAAGATTGCTCGCAGTTCCAGAAGGTTGATGTGAAGGGTGGTCTCCTGAGGAGACCAGGTGCCCTGAGTGGAGAGGTGTTGGAGATGAGCTCCCCACCCTGTTTGGGAGGCATCTGTTGTGAGGGTTGCTTGGGGCAACGAAGGTTGGAGGGAATCCCCAACAACAGATTTTTGGAGGATGTCCACCACTGGAGAGACCAAAACAGTCGTTTTGAGGTGAGTATTTGGTCTGAGAGCAGTCCTGATGCTTGAGACCACTGGGTGGCCAAAATCCATTGAGCTGCCCTCATATGAAGACGAGCGTAGGGCACCACATGGACCGTGGAGGCCATGTGGCCCAGAAGCTGCAGCATTTCTCTGGCTGACAAGTGACTTCTGGACTGAGCCTGGGAGGCCAAGCTTATTAGCCTTTGGCCTCGGACCAGAGGGAGGTAGGCCCTTGCAGTGGTGGAGTCCAATTGGGCCCCTATGAATTCCAGGGACTGAGTAGGGATGAGTTGGGACTTGGGAACGTTTACCACAAGTCCCAGATATTGAAGAATACGCCTTGTGCGGTCCAGAGAAATCTGGGCTTCTGACTGAGATGGAGCTCGGATGAGCCAGTCGTCCAGATATGGGAAGACAAAGATTCCCATGCCTCTGAGAAATGCGGCTACGACTGCCATGCATTTTGTGAAGACTCTTGGAGCAGAGGCCAGACCGAAGGGTAGTACTCTGTACTGGAAATGTTTTCCCTGGAACAGAAAGCGAAGATATTTTCTGTGGGATGGATGGATGAGTATATGAGTGTACGCATCCTTGAGATCTAGAGAACAAAGCCAATCCTGACTCTGAAGGTATGGAAGGAGAATGCCCAGAGAGAGCATTTTGAATTTCTCCTTGAATAGAAACCTGTTCAATTCTCTCAGATCTAGGATAGGTCTGAAGCCCCCTGTCTTCTTTGTTATGAGAAAATAAGGGGAGTAGAAACCTAACCCCTGTTGTGGAGGAGGAACCTCCTCTATTGCCCCTTGGGCAAGGAGAGAAGAGACTTCCTGACCCAACAGGGTCAGAAGAGATGGGGGAGAACTGAATTGCCTCACCATGGTATGGGGAGGAAGGCTGGAGAAATGAAGTTTGTAGCCCTCCCTGATAATAGAGAGGGTCCATTGCTCTGATGTGATTTGTTCCCATCTGGGAGCAAAATGAGCTAGCCTTCCAGGAATGGTGAGGGGCTCTGGTTGTTCTAGAGCCAGAAACGGCAAGTTCTCTAGGGGCAAGTCAAAACCCCTGAGGGGGTTGAGCCTGCTGGGGTGTAGCAGACACTGCAGGCTTTGACTTTACTTGCTTAGATTGCTGACGCTTAGCAGCAAAGCGAGGCTGAGCAGATTGCTGGCCAGTATTTGTGGAAAATCTGGCCTTCTTATAGTAAGGCCTTTTAAAAGACTTCTTTTTGGCAGGGGTAGAAGTAGACTTAGAAAGTCTATCTAGAGTGGCATTTTCTGCATCCATTTGAGCAGCTTTAATTTGCCAGTCTTCACCAAATAAGTTCTCACCTGTACAGGGCAGATTCCTGAGGCCATCTACAACCCAGGGTTCTAGGTCAGAAGCCTGGAGCCAAGCGAGACGTCGGGCTGCAATAGCAATTCCCGAAGCCCTGCCAGCAACCTCAAAGGAATCAAAGGCTGCCCTGTTGGAGAACTTGGAGACCTCTGAAAGTTGTGTCACCATAGAAAAGAAGTCCGCCCTTTGATCATCAGGGATAAAGGGGGCAAAATGCTGTACCTTTAGGGCAAGTTGTCCAAGAAACATGCCCATATAAAGGCTATAAGAATTGATCCTGGCTATAAGCATACTAGCCTGGAACATCTTTCTACCAAAAGAGTCCAGGGTCTTACATTCTCGCCCTGGAGGGGTAGAAGAATGCCTTTTAGGACTCTTTATTTTCTTCATGGCAGACTTCACCACAATAGAGTGGTGAGGCAGCTGAGTTTTCTGGAACCCAGGAGAAGGAGGGACCCGATACATGGTGTCTAACCTACGGGAATGGGGAGACAGTGTTAAAGGAGTCTCCCACAAATCCATCAAGTGTTCTTGAAGGATTTCATGGATAGGCAGAGTGACTGCCTCTTTAGGAGCTTTAGAGTATCCTAAAATATCCAATTTTTTTGATCTGGGTTCTTTTTCAGAAGATGTAGCAATAGAAAGTCCTTTAGCTACATCAACAATGAAATCCTGAAAGGATAAATCCTCTGGAGGAGACATCCTCCTCTTTGGAGAAGAGGGCTCCTCAGGAAGAGCAAGCTCAGCAGAGTCATCAGAGGAATTGAATTCATCAGAAGAATCTGAGTATTCTCTCTGTGCTTTCAATGCACGATACGCATACCGATCGGTATCGACATCGGGTGTATCGGGCATGGGATCGGTATCGGGCGAAAGCCTGAATCCGGCATGCGGAACCGATCGACGTTTGGAAGTCGATGGTCTCGGTTCCGGTGTGGATACCGGAACCGGGGTCGATACCGATGGAATCGGTACCGAGGGCGTCGCAGCCTTAATGAATGCCAGAACGGCCTGCTGCATGGTCTGGACAGTATTGCCCATAGACGCCACTGCTGCCTGGATGTCGGTACCGGTATGGGCCGGTACCCCAGAGCAGTCCAACAGGTGATCAGTCGAGGCCGTGCCATCGATGTCAACCTGTGACCCCATGGTTGCTTTGGAGGCCGGAGCCTCCCGCCGGGGTTTTTTGGCCTGGGCAGAATCCTCGAACTCAAGATTGAGAGGCTCTCGATCTTTAGAAAGAGATTTGCTTTTAGAGGATTTGCCCACAGAAGTTTTGGTTACCTGAGATCCATCCGGAGAGGAAGACCTGGATGACTGTGATGCTGGATTATCTGAAGCAAACAGCACATGGAATTTGTTGGCCCGGTTCTGCAACCCACGTTTAGACATCTGGGAGCAGGATGGGCAGTCCGGTATGGAATGGTCAGGTCCCAAACATTTAAGACACCATTCATGGGTGTCTGTGACAGAAATGACAGCACTGCACTTGGTACACTTTTTAAAACCAGGGACTGGCTTCTCCATGAGGCGAATTTGTGTAGGCCTAAAGGCCTAACAAAAGTTACCAAGCTGTGCTGAAGAAAATAAAAAAGTCTTTTTTTTTTTTATAAAGAAAGAAAGAGAGACCGGCGGTACCGGTTTCGGTATGGGGAAGGCAGGTACGCGGTCTAAAGAAACAAACAAAATTAACAATTTCTTCAGCGGTGACAGGAACACGACCTGCTGGCTCCGCGGAAAAAGAGAAACTGAGGAGAGCTGGTCAGGAAGGCGGGAAGGCAGCGCGCATGTGCAGTGGGAGGCCCCAAAAGCCTTTCATCTGAAAGGCTGGGGAGCTTTCCCGCGCAGGCTCCGTCGGTGCCGACGTACCCATATGTGAGGACTTATTCCTGCTTGTTCCTGGAGATTATCAAAAAGTCTAAACGTCTTGTAGTACTATCGCTAGGGATTAAGCCAGGCCTTAATTTTGTGCGGATGTAGGAGCCAGGCCAAAATCTTAGGAGCCAGTGCTTGTGACCTCTTCGTCTGCCCCCCCCCCCCCACAGTTCTCTTGTGCTTGTCTCATGTTCTCATAAGACCAGCACAAGAGTTCCTACACTATGTGTCATCTTTAGATATCAATAGCTATAGCTTCAGATAGCAAGTGCCTCTGTAGGTGTGTGGTGCAAGTGGTACAACGGTGGTGTGCCTGTCTGTGTGTGCCTTTGTGTGGGTTGGGTGTAGCGCTGTGGTGCATGTGTGTGTGCTGCAGAACTGGGGAGCCTCTGTGTGTGGCACCAAGGTGGGTTGCTTGTGTGTGTTTATGTCATGTGTATATGTGGGATGGAATCCAATATTTCACAGGCAGAATAGGAGGGATCTTTGCTGCGATCAGGACTTAGATGTTGCAGACAGCCCACGGGATTGGATCCCTACGGGCTATTTGCTGCATCTAAATCCTGATCACGGCAAAGATAGCTTCTATTCTGCCCACGGGAACCCTGTCTCCCGCAGGCAGAAAAGGAAGGGTTTTCTGCCCGTGATGGGGGGGAGCAAATCCCAGCCACCAGGTATAAATGTCTGATCATCATGGCGACTTAGCACTTGGGCTTTGTTGAGCCTTGGGTTCTGTTGCCAAATAAAACATGTATACACTTATCCTTAGAAACGTCCTCTCCTTATACTAAAAATACATGGCAACAAACTAAAGCCCATGGGCTGGAAGTGGCTCATGGAGCTCATTTTTCCAGCCCATAATACTTTTCTTGCGCACAGCTAAATTTGGCCCATGGAGAAAGTATTACTCCATTACCCTTATTTGATGTTTTTTTCATTTTTGCCTTTATTTGGCATTTGACCCCTTGCAATAGTACCACAAGAACACCATTAGAGATCACAAGTGCCATTTGAACATGGGACTCTGACAGAGCAGGATTAACTGCCAATCGCTCCTGCTGTCCACAAGACACCAGAGAACTCTGGCAAGAGCCGGGGGGGGGGGGGGTATGGTGAGTGGTAGGGACTAATGGGGGGTTGCTGTTTGGGGGGGCTGTTGGGAGGGATATTGGGGGGGCTTGCTGATGTTGGGGGAGGGTATCAGGAACACTGGCTGACATCAGGGGGAGGTGAGGGAGATAGATGCTGTCAGGAGCAGAGATTTAAAAAAATTGATCCCACGCACATTTGGGGAAAAGCTGCACACTATTCATCCCCAACATGGAGCTTTTTAATAATTACACAGGTACACTAAAAAAAATTTTTTTTAAACTGCCTCTAATGTTTAGATTAATTTTTACGTTTTTTGGTGCGCTGAATCCAAATCTGGTAACCAATTTGCTCCATCACGTACAGATTTTTTGCTACATTGGGTTAGCAGTTTGAGGTGAACGTTTCAGATTGAGTGCGATCGAGATAAAAGTTTCTTGGATGGATTCTTTATACTAATTGTTTAGTAGTTATTCAAATAAGAATAAAGAAAATTGTAACAAGGCAGCACATAAGAATAGAGTAATGTCAACAAAACACATTGTGATGGTAGCAAAATTGTCTGCACTTAAAACAGCCACATAAATGTGCACAAACATTGAGCATATAAGAGCGAGGTTAGACACAAAGCAAAGCAAAAAAATGTGCAAAAAATGTTGTACAGGTATGTATGTAAGAATAGAAAACGCAAACCGCACCATTGCAATACATGAAGACAAACACCCGATGGTGTGAAAATAAAATTCTAATAAATGAGATCCGACACTGTGGTAATAACTAGCAAATTTTTATTTCAAAGTTTAGTAAAAACACGATATTTGTCAACACAGTTTAGATTTTAAAGTCATTCTTGGGTCAATCAATCTCCTGGTGGGCCCGTTTCTTCTTCCCCCGAATGCTTCTCTTGGTGTGCTGCTTGGCGTATTTTTCATCTGGGGTTTCCCGCAGCAGCAACCAGCAGAAATCAGCCATCATAGTGGTGTTCCATCTTCCTTGGTACCTTCTCTCTGCGTCCTTGATGTCCTGGTGAAACCTTTCACCTTGTTCTTCACTGTACACCCCAAGTTTTCGGGAAAGTAGTTCACATGGGAGTGCAAGAAATGGAGTTTCAGGCTCATGTTACAGCCTTGTTCTTTGAAGGCATTGAGCATCCTGGCAACAATATCCTTATAGTTCTCATCCGGCCTGTTCCCCATGAATTTGAGAACATACTCCTTGAAGGAATCCCAGGCTTCTTTTTCCTTCTCAGACATCGTTTCAGCGAATGCTCCATCTGAAATGAGTTTCCTTATATCAGGGCCAACAAACACTCCTTCCTTTAGCTTTGCTTCAGAAAGTCGGGGGAACTTTGAGCAAAGGTACCGAAAGCACTCACCATCTTTTGGAAGGGACTTGATGAATTGCTTAATGAGACCCAACTTAATGTGGAGAGGTGGTAATAGAATTTTATCACGAGGTACCAAGCTCTCATGAAGAACATTTTTCTCACCGGGTCTCAAATACTCCCGAATTGGCCAGTCTTTTTTCCCCCAGTGTAGGTCGCGGGCCCGGCTAACCCACAAGCAAAGGAAGCAGGGATATTTGGTGAAACCGGATTGTTGCCCTAATAGCATGGATAGAATTTTAAAGTCTCCACAAATCATCCACTTATGCTCATCATAACGAATCTTCTGAAGAATCAGGGCCAAATTCTCGTATTTTTCTTGGAGAATAACAGAGTGAGCAATAGGAACTGAAGTGAATGTGTTGCCATTATGAAGAAGAACACCTTTTATGCTGTCTTTTGACGAATCAATGAACAGCCGCCATTCAGCAGGATCATACTTGAGTTTAAAACTTTTCCATCACTCCGTATATATCGTTGCAAAATACCAAATCTTCCTCTTTGCTGAAATACTTCAAAAATTGTGTCTCGCGGTTGCGGTACCAATAAAAAGTTGTTCCTGGTGACAATAGATTTTTCTGTTTAAGCCGAGAACCTAGCAGTTGGGCAGCATCTTTTGGGAGTCCTAAATCCCAGACTAAATCATTCAATTCAGCTTGAGAGAAAAGTTCAGGTTTCGGATCTGGTTCAGTTTCAAACTCGGAAGTACTGGACTCATCGGGAAAAGCCATCTGATGAGTCTCATCATGATCAGAACCGTCCACACAAATATGATCCAAAGATTTTGGTGGTTCAGGCACAGGTACTTCGTTGCTATGAGGCATAGGCCTAATTGCTGAGGGAAGGTTGGGGTAACTTATTACGTTCTTATTTTTTAAGTTGTATCCCTTCACAATGCAAGAGCAAAATAGCAGTCACTGCTGTGGTCTCTTTGTTCACGCCACATCATAGGTATTCCGAAACGAAATGCTTGTTTTTTACCTTTCATCCATAAGCGTAGATCTTCCTCACATGTCTTGCACACTTTGTGAGGAGCCCACGGTTTGTCTTGATCGCCTAACTTCAAACCGAAATAGGCGAAATATACTTTTTTAATAAATGCAGAAATGTTCCTCTGCCGCTTTTTCACGGTATATTCCCCACAAATAAAACAAAAACTGTCCGGAGAGTAGAGCAACCTCTGGCTCTGTGAGCCATCACAAATACACAGCACTGCAAACTACAACTGTAGTGAACCACTTCGGAATAAAGCTGGATTACGACTGAGCAAACAAATGGTAATAATGAACTTGCAAGAAACTGAAATTTGACAGGAACGTTCATGTCGCAACCACCGTGTTTGAGCGAGCGAACGAGGCGAGGCGAACAGGAAAGAACATGCGCCAGCGCGAGTACTGGATTTAGCCCCCCGCCTCCCAATTGTCCTGTTAATGTATAAAATGAATACAAAACACTCTAAAATATCATGAGGGAGTGTTTCTAGTTAGTTAACCATTACAACCTCTATTTTGGGCCAAGAAATAAACTGCAGTCGGCTAAAAAGAAATTATGTGAACATTCCTTATATGGGTAAGAAATCTAATTTTGCAAGAAAACGTGACGTGATGGAACATTTTGGCTATTTTTCCTGGATTCAGCACCCCAAAATCTATAGGAATCAGTTGCAAAACTGGAGGCAGTTTTTTGGTAGTGTACCTGTGTTATTACCAAAAAGAGGTAGACTCCAGTGATATAAATCCAAATAATAATAAAAAATAGCCTGCCACAGGTTATTTAATACCCAAACATTCTGTTTTGTGGTTTCAGTGAGCGCATTCCTGATACAGCAGTGGTGAAATGTATGCCTCGTTGAGTGTACCACATTATTAGAGAGCTGCAAAATTATCAACAGCATCACCAGCAAATAAACTGATGCGTAGAGCATGAATTGCTGACAACATCACAGATACTCGTATTTGAGTAACTGTAAAAGTTTATCTGAGCAGTTACGTGGGGAATTGATGACATTATAAGGTAATACTAATAACACTAAAGAGTTTCTTCTTGACCCATGAGGAGCAATCCAAACAGCCAGTTACCAGCCATAGGAAATCCCCTGTGAAAGGGATCTCCTATGGCTAGTAACAATATGAAGGACACATTCTGAAGTCTTTTTCACATCTTATTACATTTTAAAGAAAAAGGAAAGAAAAAGGCTGTACATGTATTGTAGATATACTGTGTTATATATATATACTGTGTTATATAAACAAGCTTTTTTTAGAAATTGCCATTCCTGCTTGAGCTGGTAAGACATTGATATGCACCCCTGCACATCCTTATATATATATTTTACAAGAGACTGCATTTGGAAGAGCCTTTGTAAAATACAGTGGGGATATTCCACATCCCGATCTGGACATCTTAATTCCCCTCTCCACAACCTATCTAAGTTGGGCCTCCATGTGTAAATTCTGACCATATCTACAATAATTTTTTTCAAAACATGCTCCCAACATGAACCATACGACAACAAGAAGAGGACTCTTACAGTGTGGCATGGCACAGAATGGGGTTTAATAGCAGGATTTCCAACAGTTGTGACTTTGGTTTGTTTCTGCAGGTGATCCACCCATTCGTTCAGATCCTGCTGGTTGTTACATGACACCAATATCCTCTCAATCATATTTCCTGGACACAAGGAGAACACAGTTGGAAAGGGAAACAGAAAATCTCTTCTTTATGACTCTGTAGTTAACATATAGGAATTTTCCCAATTCACATCAGAAAATCAGTACTACTTTCTTCTTCTCATTTTCAATGATAAGTAGTAATTTGATTTCTGCAGAGAATATGAATAAAACAAAACCAGATGGGTGGCGATAGGGAAGGATGTAGCCATAATAAAGTGTACCCGTTTTTTATTCAATAGAGATTTGCATATAAAAGATATAAAATACGTAAACAAGAAAAAAAAAATCCTAAGGGCAATAGCAAGAAAGGAGCCTCTACGGAATCCAGATTCAAGAAGGCTACTGCTATAAATGCACCAAATATTCCTGTGAAGATAGCAAAGACTTAAAAATTCAGACAAGAAATTACCTGCCTAGGATGGAATTCTCCCTTTCTTCTAGTCCCCTCTCGCCCCCTCATCATCATTAAGTTGGCATTTTACTTACTAGTTAGCGTAGTTACATAATTGTAACAGGTGTTCTCCAGGGATAGCAGGAATCAGTCCTCACTTATGGGTGACGTCGGCACTGACGGAGCCCACGCGGAACAATTCCCCAGCTTTCAAAGAAAGCTTTTGGTTTTGCTGCCACACATGCGTGGTCCTCTTCCTGCCCAAAGGTGCCATCTTGCTCAGTCAGGTCCCATAGCTAGAGCCCTACTCATTAGATGGCAAGGGAAGAAAAACAAAAATGGCAACTCTTAAGGGGAGATGGGAGGGTAGTGAGGAATGATTCCTGCTGTCCCTGGAGAACACCTGTTACGGGTGAGTAACTACGCTTTCTCTAGGAACAAGCAGGAAGTCAGTCCTCACTTATGGGACTCCCCAGCTACAGGCTACTGAAACCTGCAGGCCAAAAATGCCTCCGCAAGGCCGTGAACAGAAGTCGATGACCGAAGGAAGCCTGAGTCCTCTGGCCCTTGGGGCCAAGCTTTCGGTAGCCACAGAAGAAGGGTTGGAGGGCAGGAATTGCTTATACCCCAAAGAGATTACGGAGTACAGCCTGGCCGAAGGCGCTTTCCCGGCGGGACTCCCTCTCCAGGCAGTAGTGCAAAGCGAAGGTATTTGCGGAAGACCAGGTTGCAGCCTGGCAGATGCCTGTCAGAGGCACGGAACGCAGCAAAGCAACTGACGTCGCCTTGGACTGGACGCCGTGTGCAGTGACTCAGTGATCTAGCAGGGCCCCAGCCTTTGTCTGAGCGAAGGTGATGCAGTCCACCACCCTGACGGAGATGGTGCGCTTGGTGACTGCAAGCCCCAGGCAAAGATAAGGATCGTAGGCAATGAACAGCCGATCGGACCTGCGATGACTCTGAGTGCGCTGCAGGTAGAAGGCGAGAGCCCTCTTGCAGTCGAGCGTATGCAGGACCGCCGATGCCCGGTGGGCATAGAGTCTCTGGAAGAAAGTCGGTAGGACGATCTCTTGGTTGAGATAGAAATCCGAGATAACTTTCGGTAGGAACTTGGGGTGAGTTCGAAGGACCACCCTGTTCCTGTAGAACCTTATGTAGGGAGCCACAGCCATGAGGGCCTGCAGCTCACTGACTCACCGGGTCGAGGTGAGCGCCACCAGGAAGACTACCTTCCAGGAGAGGTGCCGAAGCGAGCACGTTGCCATCGGCTCAAAGGGCGGCTGAATGAGCATAACGTTCAGGTCCCACTCCGCTGGTGGAGTCCGGATGGGGGGCTTGGAAAGTAAGAGGCCCTGCATGAAGTGGGAGACCAGAGGATGGCCTGAAAGGGGTCTACCCTCAACGGGGAAGTGGTTGGCTGAGATGGCACTCAGGTGAACTCGGACCAAATTGGATTTCAGTCCCACCTGCAAGAGGTGGAGGAGGTATTGGAGAACCCACTGGATAGAGCAGGAGAATGGGTCGATCTGGAGCTCGGAGCACCAGACCAAGAAGCGCTGCCACTTCAGGGCATAGGCCCGTCTCGTTGAGTCCTTCCTTCATGCAAGAAGGACCTCCTTGATCTCCTCTGGGAGGTGCAGCGAGGCTAAAGACACCCGTTCAGCCGCCAGGCTGTCAGGAATAGCACAGTTACTTACCTGTAACAGGTGATCTCTGGGAACAGCAGGAATAGTCCTCACATATGGGTACGTCGGTACCGACGGAGCCTGCGCGGGAAAGCTCCCCAGCTTCCCAAAGGAAAGCTTTTGGGGCTTCCCACAGCGCATGCGCGCTGCCTTCCCGCCTTCCTGACCAACTCTCCTCAGTTCGAGTTTAAAGCTGAGACAATAGAGAGAGGAAAGGAAGAGAAAGAGATACAACTCCTAGGGGAGGTGGGTGGGTTGTGAGGACTATTCCTGCTGTTCCCAGAGATCACCTGTTACAGGTAAGTAACTGTGCTATCTCCAGGAACAAGCAGGAATGA
The DNA here is from genome assembly GCA_033557465.1 of Ichthyophis bannanicus. Taxonomy (NCBI): domain Eukaryota; kingdom Metazoa; phylum Chordata; class Amphibia; order Gymnophiona; family Ichthyophiidae; genus Ichthyophis; species Ichthyophis bannanicus. Next base: position 641,234,738 of record CM066035.1, read on the forward strand.
GTCCTCACATATGGGGACTCCCTAGCTGAGATGCCTGGGAGATACCCTACGTAGGTATGTCATCTTCCGATGGATCTCAGGCATCCATTAAGGGAAGGTGGGCAGGAGTTGTTTAAGAATGGAACAGGTGTTTGAGGACAGCCTGACCAAATAAGGCATCCCGGCGGGAGTCCTTATCCAAGCAGTAATGGGCAGTGAAGGTATGAACCGAGGCCCAGGTGGCTGCTCGACAGATCTGATCTATGGATACAGAGTGAAGATGAGCCATAGAGGTGGCCATGGCTCTCACATTGTGAGCTGTGACATGGCCCTCCAGAGAAATGTTTTTACTCTGGTAAGCAAACGAAATACACTGAGCAATCCAATTGGAAAGTGTTCGTTTTGAGACTGGAAGTCCCAAATGAGAAGGATCGAAAGCAACAAAAAGTTGGGAAGACTTTCGATGTGGCTGAGTCCTATGGAGGTAAAAGGCAAGAGCTCTTTTACAATCTAGAGTATGAAGGTTCCGCTCTGCACTGGATGCATGAGGAGCTGGAAAGAAGACAGGTAGGTATACCTCTTGATTAAGATGAAAAGGTGAAACCACTTTAGGCATAAAGTGTGGATTTGTCCGAAGGACTACCTTATCATGATGGAACCTTGTATAGGGTGGATTCGCCACTAAGGCTTGCAGTTCACTGATGCGACGAGCTGAAGTGACTGCAATGAGGAAAATAACCTTCCAGGAAAGAAATTTCAAGGAGGTAGTGGCTAAGGGTTCAAAAGGTTGCTTCATAAGCTGACCAAGAACCAAGTTTAAGTCCCATGCCACCGGAGGAGGCCTAATGGGAGGTTTAGTTAAAGTTAGGCTTCTCATGAATCTTGCAATAAGAGGATGAGAGGAAATAGGTTGTCCATTGAAAAGCTTGAGAGATGCTGCAATAGCACTCAAATGGACCCTTACTGAATTCGTTTTAAGGCCTGCATTGGAAAGATGCAGGAGATATTCCAATAGAGAATTGATAGGAAGAGCAAAAGGATCAAGATCCTTTTGAGCACACCAAATGGAAAATCTCTTCCATTTAAAAGCATAAGAACGCCTTGTGGAAGGTTTTCTGGAAGCATGGAGGATATCTTTCACTTGTTGAGAGACATTTAAGTCTTGAAGGTCTAGGCCTTCAGTAACCATGCTCTGAGGTGGAGGGACTTGGGGTTTGGGTGCCACAAAGTCCCCTCCTCCTGAGACAGAAGGTCTGGAGCAGCTCCCAGGTCTAGGGAGGGACCCTGGGAGAGATGCAGAAGTAGAGGGAACCACACTTGGCGTGGCCAGCGTGGAGCTATGAGGATCATAGATCCGTGATCCTTCTGCAGTTTGAACAGAGTCTTGGGAATCAAAGGAATGGGTGGAAAGGCATATAGGAGGCCCTGACCCCAATGAAGGAGGAAGGCATCCCTGGCCTGAACCCCCTGACATGGAGTTCTGGAACAGAACCGGGGAAGTTTGGCATTCCACGGACTGGCAAAGAGGTCTATGTCCGGGGTTCCCCATTTCTGAAAGATTCTGAGTACCTGATCTATGTGCAGGGACCACTCGTGTGGAAGCAGAACTCGGCTGAGTCTGTCTGCCCAAGAGTTTTGAATTCCTGGGAGATACACTGCCAGGAGATGGATTTGATGCTCTCTGGCGAAGGCCCACAGTCTGAGAGCTTCGTTGCAAAGCGACAGAGAGCCAGTCCCTCCTTGTTTGCTTATGTAGAACATGGCTACTTGATTGTCGGTATGAACAAGCACTGTCATGTTGTAAAGGAGGGTATGAAAGACCTTGAGAGCAAGAAAAATTGCTCGAAGCTCCAGAAGGTTGATATGAAGGGCAGTCTCCTGTGGAGACCAAAGGCCTTGAGTGGAGAGGTCTTGAAGATGAGCTCCCCAGCCTGTCTGGGAGGGGGTGGTAGCGGTTGGAAGGGGGACCCCAGCAACAGGTTTTGAATGGATATCCACCACTGGAGAGACCCAAAGAGACGTTTGGAGGTTTCTGATGCTTGGGTCCACTGAGTGGACAGAGTCCATTGAGCTGCTCTCATATGCAGGCGAGCATAAGGCACCACATGAACTGTGGAGGCCATGTGGCCTAGCAATTGTAACATCTCTCGGGCAGTCAAGTGAGTTCTGGACTGAATTTGAGAGGCCAGGTGCACTAGCCGGTGGCAACGTGCCTGGGGAAGATGTGCCTTTGCTGTGGTGGTATCTAACCAGGCCCCTATGAATTCTAGGGATTGAGTAGGGGTGAGTTGAGACTTTGGCAGATTGACGACAAGTCCCAGATACTGCAGATGCAGATGGTGTGGTCCAGGGAAGTCTGAGCCTGAGACTGAGATGGAGCTCGGATGAGCCAGTCGTCCAGGTATGGGAAGACAAAGATTCCCTGAGAGCGTAGAAATGCAGCCACTACTGACATGCATTTTGTGAACACTCTTGGAGCAGAGGCTAGACTGAAGGGGAGTACTCTGTACTGGAAATGTTTTCCCTGGAACAGAAATCGAAGGAATTTTCTGTGGGAGGGATGGATGAGTATATGTGTGTACGCATCCTTTAGGTCTAGAGAACAAAGCCAGTCCTGACTCTGAAGGTAAGGAAGGAGAATACCCAGAGAGAGCATTTTGAATTTTTCCTTGTACAGGAATTTGTTTAATTCTCTCAGATCTAGGATGGGTCTGTGTCCTCCTGTTTTCTTTGGTATCAGAAAATAGGGGGAGTAGAACCCGGAGCCCTGTTGGAGGAGGGGAACCTGTTCTATGGCCCCTTGGGCAAGCAGGGTATTCACCTCCTGATCCAACAGGTGTAGGAGAGATGGGGGAGAGACGAAATGTCTCACCCTGGGATAGATAGGAAGGCTGGAAAAATGCAGTTTGTATCCCTCTCTGATGATAGAGAGGGTCCACTGCTCTGATGTAATCTGTTCCCATCTGGGAGCAAAATGAGTCAGCCTTCCTGGAATGGTGAGAGGCTCTGGTTGCTGCAGAGCCAGAAAGGGTATGTTCTCTAGAAGTAAGTCAAAAACCCTGAGGGGGTTGGGACTGTTGAAGCGTAGCAGCTGCTGCAGGCTTTGTTCTGGCCTGTTTAGTCTGCTGTCGCTTAGGAACAAAGCGAGCTTGAGCAGATGACTGGCCAGCATTGGAACCAAATCTAGGCTTTTTGTAGAAAGACTTCTTAAAAGACTTCTTTTTGGCAGGGAGTGAAGTAGACTTAGATAGTCTATCCAAAGCAGCATTCTCTGCATCCATTTGAATGGCTTTGACTTGCCATTCTTTGCCAAAGAGATTTTCACCTGTACAAGGTAAATTGCCTAGGCCATCTTGTACCCAGGATTCCAGGTCAGAGGCCTGGAGCCAAGCAATTCGACGAGCAGCTATGGCTATGCCAGATGCTCTACTAGCACCCTCAAAAGAGTCAAAGGCAGCCCTATTGGAGAACTTTGACACATCTTGGATATGCTTTAACAGAAGCAGGAACTCCTCTTTTCTATCCTCTGGAATAAAGGGGAGAAAATCCTGTACTTTAAGAGCAAGCTCCTTTAGAAACATGCCCATATAGAGGCTGTAGGAGTTGATTCTGGCAATAAGCATAGTAGCTTGAAAGATTTTCCTGCCAAAAGCATCCAAAGTTCTACATTCTCTTCCTGGAGGGGTAGAAGAGTGCCTTTTGGTACTCTTAATCTTTTTCATAGCAGACTTCACCACAATAGAATGGTGAGGAAGCTGGGTTTTTTGAAAACCAGGAGAAGGAGGGACCCGATACATGGTGTCCAACCGACGAGAATGTGGAGATAGTGTAAGAGGAGCCTCCCATAAATCCATCATATGTTCTTGGAGAATATTATGAATGGGTAAGGTGACTGCCTCTTTGGGAACCTTAGAGTATCCTAAAATGTCTAACTTTTGAGCTCTAGGTTCCTTTTCAGAGGATACTGTAATGGAAAGTCCTTTGGCAACTTCCAAGATGAAGTCCTGAAAGGACAAGTCCTCTGGAGGAGACATTCTTCTCTTTGGGGAAGAAGGCTCCTCAGGAAGAATAAGGGATGCTTCATCAGAATCATCTGAGGTATCGGCATCCTCAGAAGACTCGAAGTATCGCCTACTTGCTTCCAGAGATTGATACGGGTACCGACCGGTATCGACCTCGGGCGTACCGGGTGCCGGGTCGGTACCGAGAATATCGCAGGAAGCAAAAACCGGTACTGGCCTTCTACTGGAAGTAGATGCTCTGGGTACCGGTATCGGTTGTGGTACCGGAACCGGGGTCGGAACCGATGGTTGCGGTACCGAGGGCATCGCAGCATTAATAAAAGCCAGTATGGCCTGCTGCATGGATTGTACCGTAGTACCCATTGACGCCACAACTGCCTGGATGTCGGTACCGGTTTGAGCCGGTACCCCAGAGCAGTCTAACAGGTGATCGGTCGAGGCCGTGCCATCGATGTCAACCTGTAACCCCATAGGAGGAGCTTTGGAAGCCGGAGCTTCCCGCCGGGGTTGTTTGGCTGGGGCAGGGTCTTCAGGGTCGAACCCAAGGGCCTCTCTCTGCTTTGAGGGAGATTTGCCCCTTGAAGACTTGCCCGAGGAATGTTTGGTTACCTGAGATCCATCCGGAGATGAAGATCTGGATGATGCTGATGCTGGATTATCTGCAGAAAACAGCACATGAAATTTAGCTGCTCGGTTCTGTAAGCCCCGTTTGGACATCAGAGAGCAGGATGGACAATCCGGAACCGAATGGTCAGGGCCCAAACATTTAAGACACCACTCATGGGTGTCTGTGACTGAAATAGTACCAGAGCACTTGGTGCATTTTTTAAAACCAGAAGATGGTTTCTCCATGAGGGAGAATTTGTAAAGGCCGGTAGGCCTCACAAAAAGAAATACACCAAGTGTGGAAAAAGAAAAATATATATATTTTTTTAAAGAAATAAAGAAGTAAAGACCGGCGGTACCGGTTCGGAATCGGGGAAGGCAGATACGCGGTCAGAACAACTTTTAAAAACAAGAAATTCTTCAGCGGTGACAGGAACACGACCTGCTGGCTCCGCGGAAAAAGAAGAACTGAGGAGAGTTGGTCAGGAAGGCGGGAAGGCAGCGCGCATGCGCTGTGGGAAGCCCCAAAAGCTTTCCTTTGGGAAGCTGGGGAGCTTTCCCGCGCAGGCTCCGTCGGTACCAACGTACCCATATGTGAGGACTCATTCCTGCTTGTTCCTGGAGATAGCGAGACCAGGTTCGGGTGGAGCACCCATCCCTCCTCCTGCGTCAGCAGACCTGGGGTCCTGCCCAGGGGAACCAGAGGTTCTGATGAGAGCCAGAGTAGAAGTGGGAACGAGGGCTGTCAAGGCCACGAAGGGGCCACAAGGATCACCGAGGCTCGGTACCGCTGAATCTTGTGGAGAGTCCTTGCAATGAGAGGAGTGGGAGGAAACGCATACAGAAGTGCGGAGGTCCAGATGAGGGGGAACGCATCCGGGGCTACCCTGTTAGGGTGCAGTATTGGCCTGCAAAAGTGGGGAAGTTGCATGTTCGCCGGGCTGGCGAACAGGTCCAAGGACGTAATCCACCAGTGGCGGAACAGGTGGAGAACCACCTCTGGACTCAGGTGCCACTCATGTGGGCGAAGGAGCCTGCTGAGTCTGTCTGTGAGGACATTGTCCTGGCCTGGGAGATAGAACGCTCTCAGGGTCATACCCCGGCGTATGGCGAAAGAGCAGAGGAGGAATGCCTCCTGACAGAGGAGGCGGGAGACTGTACACCCCTCCTTGTTTATGTAGAACATCGCAACCTTGTTGTCGGTCTGCACGAGCACCAACTTGCCTCGCAGGTGGTACTCGAAGACCTTCAGGGCCAGACGGACCACTTGAAGCTCGAGCAGGTTGATCTGTTGCCGAGATTCCTCGGGTGACCACCGCCCCTGGGTATGGAGGCTGCCACAGTGGGCTCCCAGCCCAACAGTGAGGCATCCATCGTCAAGATGAGCTCGTGTTGTCGAGTCTGGAAGAGCATGCCCTGAAGCAGGCTTTGGGGGTTCAACCACTGAACTGGAAAGGCTGTGGGAGACCGACACGGGATCCCGGAGGTGGTCCGAGGCTTGGGCCCACTGCACCCTGAGGCACCATTGGGCTGCTCGCATGTCTATGCGACTGTGGGGGATGACATGGATGGTAGAGGCCATGTGCCCCAGAAGGCGCAACACGGCCAGTGCCGAGACCCTAGACCGGCTTTGGACATTGGCAGCCAGAGTGTGGAGCTGATCTGCGCACACTCGAGGGAGGAAGGCAGTCGCCTGTTCCGTGTCGAGAAGAGCGCCAATGCACTCAGGGTCTGCACTGGCTCGAGGTGGGACTTGGAGTAGTTGATCAGAAAACCGAAGCGCTCGAGGAGGAAGACCATGCATGACACCGAGAGGCGAGCCTCCTCTGCTGATGTGCCTGTGACAAGCCAGTCATCCAGATAAGGGTAAACGGATATGCCCTGTAGCTGGAGGTGGTCTGCGGCCACTGACAGGCATTTCATGAAGACACGCGGGGCAGACACGAGTCCGAAAGGGAGCACTCTGTATTGAAAGTGCTCCCCTTGCACCCTGAAACGCAGGTACTTCCTGTGCTTTGGATGGACCAGGATGTGGGCGTAAGCGTCTCTGAGATCGAAGGAGAATAGTCAATTGCCCTGCCGGAGGAAGGGCAGTAGGACGCCAAGTGATAGCATCCTGAACTTCTCCCGCACCAGAAATTTGTTCAGAATCCTGAGATCGAGGATGGGGCGCAGGCCCCCCGTCCTCTTCGAAACGAGAAAGTACTGGGAGTAAAACCCCCGACCTTGGAGGTTCGGTGGAACTCTCTCAACCGCCTGTTGACCGAGGAGGTTGATCAGCTCTTGCTGCAAGCAAGCCTGGTGTGAGGGAAGCCGAGTAGGCTCCGCTGGGGAGAAGACAGGAGGGAGTCTGTCCAGACGAAGATGATAACCAACCCAGATTACCTGAAGGACCCAAGTGTCTGATGTAATGGAGGCGAAAAGGGACAGCGCCCTCCCATGGGCGGATGTGCCGCAGGGAGGCGAGAGGCTATGCTTGGCATCAAAACCCGGGGATGGCTGGGGCAGTGCCGGTGGTTGAGCTCTGGGCCCCTTCGGTTTCCAGTGACCCTGAGCTTCTCCTTTGCCCTGGCCTCTGGGCATCGGCACTGGGGCGGGCGGATAGGGTGAGTATCCCCAGTAAGGGAGCCCCTTCCTCTGGAAGAAAGGCTTCTTGCTGTGTTGTTTCTTCCGCGGAAGAGAAGAGGTTTTATGAGAGAGACGGGTGCAGGTCACAAACTCCGTCTCGATCTTGGCTGTCTTGTCCTCCATGGGCTTGCCGAACAGATGTTCGCCAAGGCAGGGGACATCCAAGAGCTTCTCCTAGACCCATTGTTCCAGGTCTGAAGACTGGAGCCACGTTTGACTCCGGGTTCCGATGCTGGCTGCTGCCACCTGGACGGAAGATTCAAACCTGTCATATGCGGCATAGGAAAGGTATTTTGAGCAGTCCGTGATCGATTTCAAAAGGGTCTGAAATCTGAGGAGGTGTTCGCCTCCAAGGCCCATGGAGAAACTGCCGAGCTCTTTAGCAAGGTGGTGAAGGAACATCCCCATATACAGCTGGGAAGCCTGGATGCGGCACGCCAGCATGGATCCCTGGTGATCCCTGGTACGCCTTGCACCTGAGGGCATCGAGGGCACGGGATTCCCTATCAGGCGGAACTGACGAGTGAGACTTCAGGCTCTTCTGTTTCCGCATCACGGATTCAACTACCATGGAGGTATGGGAAAACTGAGTTGTCTGGAACCCCAGGCCACGCTGGACCCTGTATATGGCATTAAGTCTTTTACTGACAATAGGGACCGAGACGGGTGCTTCCCACATGCAGAGGAGCAGCTGGGTCAGGATGGACAGTACCAGATCGTGAGAGACTCCCTAGGGGGAGACTCATATTGCAAGATGTCGAGTTCTTCTGCCCTCGGCTCTTCCTCAGCCTAAGTGGGCAGATTGAGGGCTTGAGCCATATCCTGCACAAACACCAAGAAGGAGGTGTCTTCGGGGGGCGACCGCCTTTGCAAGGTGGGAGAGGACGGGTCAGAAGGTCGGTCCCTGTGTCCACAGGTTTTAGGGGATATGTCCCTGTCCGATTCCCAGCTAGAAAGGTTTGAGGAGAACTCAGTCGGGCTGATCCCCGTGCTCAGTGGCCGAGGCCCACTTGGAGCCAGAGGCACTGACTCTGGAAGACCTCGCCCCTGAGGAATGGGATGGCGAGACTGGTGCCGAGGACTCTTGCAAGGCCTGCGGTTCTTGGGGGTTTCCAAGGCAGTTTTTGGGACCCCAAACGAGGGACCCTTGGTCTTGAGGTGCGAGCCAGCCATGCTGGGTAAAAGCACCTGCTGGGCAGCTAAGAAGGCAGAAGTGCTGCGCTCCAGTGCCAGCATATCAGACCCCCACTCAGGAGTGGGTCCCTGCGCCATCAACACCGGGGTTACCAGGTCTGGCGTGGAGGAGTAAAGGGGGTCCTGGCCGGGACGACCCTCAGGAGACCGGGCACCATCATCGGAGGCCTCTGTATCCATACGAGGTACTTTTCAAGGCCGCTCCTTGTCCGACTCTTGGGAATGCCGAGGAGGGCTAAGGGAACGAGCGTGAGACCGTTCACGCTTGTCTGGAGCCCCCAAAAGCGATTTTGAGGTCTTCTTCTTCTTTTGCTGTTCCACCTCGGGCAAACCCTGATCGGAATGACACCTAGGGCGTGGGGTCGCTGCGGGGGACCCCGCAAGTGGTGGATCGGTAGGAAGAGGCACCACCGGGGACCCCAGGGCTGCCTTGCGGAAGATATCGTCAGACTTCTGCTTACGGCTTAGCAAGGCCTTAGCGGACATTTTCTTACAGAGCGAGCAGAGCTCCAGGTTGTGGTCGGTCCCCAGACACCACAGACATTAGTCGTGGGTGTGTGTAAGCAACATATTCTTGGATTATCTGTCACATTTTTTGAAGCCGGTGGCCATGGGGGCAAAAAGCGCTTCTTTGAGGTTGAAAATTCTCGAGGCCAGCGGTTGGAAAAAAGGGCGCAAAAAGGGCACGAAGGGAAAAAAACACTAAAGGAGAAAAGAAGGGATCCCCTGGCCCACAGCCAGTGCAGGGGCGATGGGGAGGATGGGAGAGGACCGGTGCTACCGGAAAAAAGGGCCAAAAGGCCGGAAAGAAAAATCTTTTTCCGAGAGACGAGGACATGCATCCAAAGAGCTCTGTGGAAAAAGGGAGACTGAGCAAGATGGCACCTGTGGGCGGGAAGAGGACCACGCATACGTGGCAGCAATCCCAAAAGCTTTCTTTGAAAGCTGGAGAATTGCTCCACGCTGGCTCCATCAGTGCCGACAACACCCATAAGTGAGGACTGACTTCCTGCTTCTTCCTGGAGAAAATGTTCTTTCCTTGAGTGCTGCTAGAACAGTCCAGACAAGGGGTTGTGTTCCCCTACCAGCAGACTGGTGGACACAAAAGACCAATGCTCAGGTTTCAATGATATCACTCCTATGCCTCCATTCACCTCAGCCACCAGAGGTCTCTTCAGTATTTGTCCCAAAGCATATTGGAGAAACATGGCAAGCCTCACACAACCTCAATCATGGGCAACAATGAGTAATAAACACTAGCAAACTGTGTACAGGAAAGCCTAAACAGAAGGCTGTCAGTAGAAAATGAATCTGCAGAGTCAAGTATGAAAATCATAGTGGACCCAGCAGAAGAATAGAGCAAATACAATTTCAGGGGCAGGCCCTGGACTGGTCTAGCAGGACTCCAAGGAAAGGTCATTACCTGGTAAGTAAAATGTCACCTTTCATATCGTTCTGCTAGACCAGTCCAGACAAGTGGGACGTACCAAAACTATGACTCCACTGGGTGGGAAAAAAACCCAACAGCTCGCAAAATACTTGAGCTAAAGACCGTGTCCGTCCACGCGTGGACATCCAAGCAATAATACTTGACAAACGTGGAAAGTGAGGTCCATACTGCCACCCAATAAAAGTCTGCAGGGGCTACCAAGCTCTGCTTTGCCAATGAGGATGCTTGTGCTCGGGTAGAATGGGTGCGCAAACCCTCTAGAACTGGCCAGTTCTGCAACAGATACGACGAGGCAATGGCCTCCTTAATCCAGTGCCCCAAGATTGACTTGGCAGCTGCGTCTCCCTTGAGCAGGTCAGCAAACAGCACAAAAAGATTGTCAGGCTTATGAAAAAAAGTATAACCTCCAAGTACCGGAGAAGTACCCTCGGGAAATGCACAAGACAAAGATTTTTATCCTTCCCCCGATATTGCGACTTAGAGAAGGAGGGCAGGAGGACCACCTGGTTCACATGAAAGAGAGAAATTGCCTTAGGCAAGAAGGAAGGCACAGTCTGAATGGAAACAGCCTCCTTTGAAAAAGACAGATAAGGATCTTAGCATGCAGAGCCTTCAACTCGGAAATCCATTTTGCGGAACAAATTGCAACCAAGAAGACCTTCTTGAGCATCAAATCCCTCAAAGTAACGTGCTCAACGGCTCAAAGGACACAGCTATCAGGGCCCTGAGCACCAGACACAGATCCCTGGAAGGGACCACAGATCGGAGGGGAGCACACAGATGCTGAATCCAATGGAGAAAGTGCAAGACATCTCGGTGCAAGGCTAGAGACTTACCAGCCACTCGACCTTTGAAATGGGCCAAAACTGCCACCTGAACTTTCAAGGAGCTAAGCAATAGGCCCTTCTCCAGGCCATCCTGTAGAAAAGCCAACAGAGATGCACTCTGGCCACCTCAGGAGCCTATTACCGAGTGCCGCACCATCACTCAAAAAGGCACCAGAGCTGCATATATGCTAACTTGGTAGACCTCCTTCAGGCTCTGAGCAGAGTGGAGACCACCACTGGAGAATAGCCCTTACAGGTTAGCCATCTCCTTTCAAGACCAAGCCGTAAGCGAGAAGGGAACCAGGACCTCAAGGCTGATCAGTCCTTGCCACAATAGACCCAGAGAAAGATGCAACCAAAGAGGAGGTGCCTGCAGGAGCTGCATCAGGTCTCCAAACCATGCTCTCCTCGGCCAATCCAGTGCCACCAGGACAATCCTGCCTAGGTGGCATTCTATATGCCGAATCACACGCTCTACCAGGGGCCATGGAGAAAACACATATAGCAGGTGTTGACTTGGCCAATGTTGGGCCAGGGTGTTGACGTCCTCGGACTCAATCTCCTTGTGGTGACTGAAGAAGCGGAAAACTTTGGCAAAGGAGTGTGTTGCTAGGATCCAGAGAATGACGGCTGAGGAAGTCTGCTTCCACAATGTCGAACCCGGCAATGTGAGGAGCCAAGGCTAGGAGGTTTTTCTCCACCAGGGCAAGCAAGAAAGCCATCTCCAGAGCTACACCAGCACTCCTCGTGCTGCCTTGCTGATTGACATATGCCACCATCCTGGCATTGTCTAAAAACACTCGAATCACCTGGCTCTCGACCAGGGGCAGGAAACGCAGAAGAGCTAACCTGATGGCTCTCGCCTCGAGGTGGTTGATAGACAACACTGCTTCCCTGTGGTTCCAATGGCCATGGGCGGTACAGTCTTGGCAATGGGCTCCCCAGTCCAAGAGACTGGCAGCTGTCATCAGGAGGATCCAGAAGAAATCATCCAGCAGCACACCCTTCCTCAGATGACAGGGCTGCTGCCACCACCGCAGGCTAGACTTCATCTTGCCCAGGTCCTCCACCAGCTTCTCTAAATCGGCTCCAAAAAGAAGCTAACCCCTTAAAAGCCAGCTGGGCCAACCGGGCTTTGGAAGATGAGTTCACTGCTCAATGCAGGAGCCACATCCAATGCTATGACATCATCATCATCAGGGCATAAGAACATAAGATAAGCCATATTGGGTCAGACTAAGGTCCATCAAGCCCAGTATCCTGTTTCCAACAGTGGCCAATCTAGGTCATACGTACCTAGCAGTTTCCCCAAAAGACACAGGTTCAGCAATGCTTGTACTGGGTCAAGCATTGATATCCTGGGTCCCTTCTTAATAATGGTTTATGGACCTTTCCTCCAGGAACTTGTCCAAACCTTTTTTAAACCCAGCTACACTAACAGCCTTTACTACATCCTCCGGTAACAAATTCCAGAGTTTTATTACACGTTGAGTGAAAAAATATTTTCTTTTATTAGTCTTAAATAGTTTACCCTGTAGCTTCATTGCATGTCCCCTACTCTTTCTATATTCTGATAACGTAAACAATCGATCTACGTTTACCCGTCCCACTCTGTTCATTAATTTATAGACTTCTATCATATCTCCCCTCAGCTGTCTCTTTTCCAGGTTTTAGAGCCCTAACCTTTTTAGCCTTTCTTCATAGGGGTATCCTTCCATCCCATTTACCATTTTGGTGGCTCTTCTCTGAACATTTTCTAAAAACGCTATATCCTTTTTAAGATACAGCGACCAGAATTGCACACAATATTCAAGATGCGGTCTCACCATGGAACAATATAGAGGCATTATAAAATTCTTTGTTTTATTTTCCATTCCTTTCCTTATGATACCTAGCATTCTATTTGTTCTCTTGGCCGCCGCTGCATACTGGGCCGAGGGTTTTAACATGTTATCCACGATGACGCCTAAAGCATAGTTACTCACCTGTAACAGGTTATCTCCGGGAACAGCAGGAATTTAGTCCTCACATATGGCTATCGTCGGTACCGACAGAGCCTGCGCGGGAATGCTCCCCAGCGTCCAATTAGACAGTTTTGGGAGCATCCCACAGCGCCTGCGTGCTGCCTTCGCGCCTTTCCCAACTGCCTCTCTCTAGTTGAGTTTTAAAGCTGAGACAAAGAGAGAGGGAAAGGGAAAGAGATAGATAGAGCGATACAACTCCTAGGGGAGGTGGGTGGGTTGTGAGGACTAAATTCCTGCTGTTCCCCGAGATCACCTGTTACAGGTGAGTAACTATGCTATCTCCAAGAACAAGCAGGAATGTAGTCATCACATATGGGGACTCCCTAGCTTTAGGTGCCAGGGAGAGACCCCAGAAGTTGTGTGCCCCTGAACAGGGCTCCACTTCCCCCCATGGGTCTCTGGCATCCTACCAGGGATGGTGGGTAGGAGTTGATTAGGTATGGAACAGGTGTTGGAAAACAGCCTGACCAAACAAGGCATCCCGGCGGGAGTCCTTGTCCAAGCAGTAATGGGCTGTGAAGATATGAACAGAGGCCCAGCTGGCTGCTCGACAGATGTCGTCGATAGACACAGAGTGCAGATGAGCCATTGAGGTTGCCATGGCTCTCACATTGTGAGCTGTGACATGGCCCTCCAGAGAAAGGTTCTTACTCTGATAGGCGAAGGAAATACACTGAGCAATCCAGTTAGACAGTGTTCTCTTGGAGAATGGAAGTCCAAAATGAGAAGGATCAAAAGCAACAAAGAGTTGAGAGGACTTTCTATGTTGCTGTGTTCTTTGTAAGTAAAAGGCTAAGCTCTTTTGCAGTCCAAGATATGAAGATTCCTCTCTGCATTTGATGCATGAGGCCTTGGAAAAAACACAGGTAGGTAGACCGCTTGATTCAGATGAAAAGGCGAGACCACCTTTGGCATAAAGTGTGGATGAGTCCTAAGGACTACCTTGTCATGATGGAACCTTGTATAAGGTGAACATAAGAACATAAGATATGCCATACTGGGTCAGACCAAGTTCCATAAAGCCCAGAATCCTGTTTCTAACAGTGGCCAATCTAGGTCATACGTACCTAGCAGTTTCCACAAAAGACACAGGCTCTGCAATGCTTGTACTAGGTCAAGCATTGATATCCTGGGTCCCTTCTTAATAATGGTTTATGGACCTTTCCTCCAGGAACTTGTCCAAACCTTTTTTAAACCCAGCTACACTAACAGCCTTTACTACATCCTCCGGTAACAAATTCCAGAGTTTGACTACACGTTGAGTGAAAAAATATTTTCTTTTATTAGTCTTAAATAGTTTACCCTGTAGCTTCATTGCATGTCCCCTAGTCTTCCTATATTCTGATAACGTAAACAGTCGATCTACGTTTACCCGTTCCACTCCGTTCATTAATTTATAGACTTCTATCATATCTCCCCTCACCGTCTCTTTTCCAGGTTAAAGAGCCCTAACCTTTTTAGCCTTTCTTCATAGGAGTATCCTTCCATCCCTTTTACCATTTTGTTGGCTCTTCTCTGAACCTTTTCTAATAACGCTATATCCTTTTTAAGATACGGCAACCAGAATTGCACACAATATTCAAGGTGCGGTCTCACTATGGAACGGTATAGAGGCATTATAATATCTTTTGTTTTATTTTCCATTCCTTTCCTTATGATACCTAGCATTCTATTTGCTCTCTTAGCTGCCGCTGAACACTGGGCAAAGGGTTTTAACATGTTATCCACAATGACGCCTAAATCTTTTTCCTGGGTGGTGGTTAATAATGTGGAACCTTGCATCGTGTAACCATAGTTTGGGTTGTTCATCCCTAGGTGCATAACTTTGCACTTGTCCACATTAAATTTCATCTGCCATTTTGATGCCCAGTCTTCCAATTTATCAAGATCCTCTTGGGTTTTAACAACTTTAAATAGTTTTGTGTCATCTGCAAATTTGATAACCTCACTCGTTATTCCACTTTCCAGGTCATTTATGAATATGTCAAAAAGCAGCGGACCCAGCACAGATCCCTGGGGTACACCACTATTCACCTTTCTCCATTGGGAAAATTGGCCATTTAGCCCAACCCTCTGCTTTCTATCTTTTAACCAGTTCCTGATCCACAGTAGTACACTGCCTCCTATCCCATGACTCTTTAGTTTTGCCAAAAGCATCTGATGAGGGACCTTGTCAAAGGCTTTCTGAAAGTCCAGATACACTATATCAGCCGACTCACCTTTGTCCACCTGTTTATTCACACTTTCAAAAAAACATAACAGATTAGTAACACAAGATCTTCCTTGTCTAAAGCCATGCTGGGCTGTCTCCCATTAGGCCATGACTATCTACATCCTGAGTAATTTTATTCTTTATGATGGTTTCTACCATTTTTCCCGGTACTGAAATGAGGCTCACCGGTCTGTAGTTTCCCGGATCACCCCTCGAACCCTTTTTAAAAATTGGTGTTACATTGGCGATCCGCCAATCTTCAGGTATTAGAGATGATTTTAATGATAGTTCACAGATTACTAATAGCAGGTCTGCAATCTCATATTTCAGTTCTTTCAACACCCTTGGATGTATACCATCCGGCCCAGGTGATTTGCTACTCTTCAGTTTATCTAATAGTTGTAATACATCTTCCCGATGTATCGATATTTCCTTCAATTCTTCCGCACCTTTAAATACCACTTCAGTCATGGGTAATATACCTACATCTTCCTCAGTAAAGACCGAAGCAAAGAATTCATTCAGTCTCTCCGCTATCGCCTTGTCGCCTCTTAGTGCCCCTTTAACTCCTCTATCATCTAATGGCCCAACTGATTCTCTCACAGGTTTCTTCTACGAATGTACTTGAAAAAATCTTTATTTCGCGTTTTTGCTTCCGCAGCAAGCTTCTCCTCAAATTCTCTTTGCCTTCTTTATCAGTGCCTTGCATTTGACCTGGCAGTGCTTGGTTTCATCGTTTGGCTCTTTTTTCCATTTCCTGAAAGATGCTTTCTTGGCAACAACAGCCTCTCTGACCTCACCTCTAAACCATGCTGGCAGTTTTTTGGACTTCCTTTCACTTTTCTTAAAGCGTGGAATACAGTTGGTCTGGGCTTCCAAGAGTATTTTTCAACAACACCCAAGCTTGATGTAAGTCTTTAACCTTTGCAACTTCTCCTTTTAGTTTTTTCTTAACTATTTTCCGCATTTTATCATAGTCTCCCTTTCGAAAATTAAAAGTAGTACTGTGGATTTCCTTACTATCCCTCCTCCACTAATTAAATCTAAGGCGATCATGCTATGATCACTATTGCCAATTGGCCACTACACCCTTATCTCTTGCACTAGATCTGGTGTTCCACTAAGTACTAGGTCTAATATGGCTTCCCCTCTCGTCGGTTCATGGACCAGCTGCTCCAAGAAGCAGTCATTTATGTCATCTAGGAACTTTATCTCCCTAGCATGTACTGCCGTGACACTGACCCAGTCGATACTGGGGTAATTGAAATCGCCCATTATTATTACCGCGCTGTAACTTTTGTTAGCTTCCTTGATTTCTTTGAGCATTTCATCATCCATTTGTTCATTCTGGCCAGGCGGTCGATAGTACACCCCCACCGCCTTCCCCTTTTTACATGGAATTTCAATCCATAGAGATTGTACAGCAAATTTTGTTTCCTGCAACTTTAATCCTTTCTGACTCAATGCCCTCTCTAACATAGAGCGCAACCCCTCCACCAATTTGATCAGCTCTATCATTACGATATAGTTTGTACCCAGGTATCACTGTGTCCCACTGGTTATCCTCCTTCCACCATGTCTCTGATATTCCAATCACATCTAACCTCTCATTTAGTGCTATATATTCTTGAAGGAGTAGAAAAAGGGACTGTTACTTCTGAAGAGAGATCTGCAACTGTGAGTATATACTTCTGGTAATTTTCTAAAAGGAATTCTTTGTATTAAAGCAAATTAATCTGTGAACCCACTATTTTTTGTTAAATCAGTCAGGGCCTAGTAGCAGCAGTTTAAGTTTAAATATAAAACACAGAGGAGAACTTTCTGGTTACATTTCATAGCCAGCAGAGAGCTTGTAGTTTAAATTTAATAGTCACTCAGGGCCTAGTAACAGCAAAGTACTTTTAGTTTAAATTTAAAACACAGAAGAGAGCTTTCTGGTTACATCTGGAACCCAGCAGAGAGCTTGTAGTCTAAATTTAATAGTCACTCAGGGCCTAGTAACAGCAAAGTACTTTTAGCTTAAATTTAAAATACAGAAGAGAGCTTTCTGGTTAAATTTAGAATCCAACAGAGAGCTTGTAGTTTAAATTTCATAAGAAGTTAGTGTTATTTCCCTCCCTCCCCTGGGATAATCGTAGCTTTATAGGTACTTACACATCTTAAAAGACAGGAGGTGCTCTCAGGTGAAGCTCATTACCCAAATCAGTCATACACTAAGGACCTGAGATTAGTTAAGCTTCAGGTGAACAAGGTATATTACACGTATTAGTATAAATATCCATAGCAACCCTTAGTAAGTAAAGAACTTAGATCTAAACACAAACTTAAAACTAAGATGTAGACAGCAGTCCAGCAGCGGGATGGGGGCTTTCCAGTCTTTTGCATTGAGTGTCACATGTATGATTTTCTCCCAGTTGGTGAGAGGTCTTACGTGTGCACTAGGTGCAAGGAGCTCTTTGCTCTCAGGGAACGAGTCCGTTCTCTAGAGGCTAAAGTAGCAGACTTGGAAAGCATAAGACAGACAGAGAGGTACATAGACGAGACCTACAGGGATATAGTCCTGAAGTCCCACCTTCAGTCTGGCAGCATCCCTGTTGCCATGGAGGAGAGAGGTCACGTGACAGGAGAGCATCACCCTGGTGTGGCAGGAAGTGATCCTGTAACTAGGTCCTGTCCTCCAGATGATGTAAAACCCTCTTGCACTGAGGAAGTTTCTCCAGGACCATGTGCCCATGAGGGAAGGCTTACATCCCTACATCTTCCTCAGTAAAGACCGAAGCAAAGAATTCATTCAGTCTTTCCGCTATCGCCTTGTTGCCTCTTAGTGCTCCTTTAACCCCTTTATCATCTAATGGACCAACTGACTCTCTCACAGGTTTTTTGCTACGAATGTACTTGAAAAGGTCTTTATTTCGTGTTTTTGCTTCCGCAGCAAGCTTCTTCTCAAATTCTCTCTTTGCCTGCCTTATCAATGCCTTGCATTTGACTTGCCAGTGCTTGTGCTTTTTCCAGGTTTCGTCGTTTGACTCTTTTTTCCATTTCCTGAAAGATGCTTTTTTGGCAACAACAGCCTCTCTGACCTCACCTTTAAACCATGCTGGCAGTTTTTTGGACTTCCTTCCACTTTTCTTAAAGCGTGGAATACAGCTGGTCTGGGCTTCCAAGATAGTATTTTTCAACAACACCCAAGCTTGTTGTACGTCTTTAACCTTTGCAACTGCTCCTTTTAGTTTTTTCTTAACTGTTTTCCTCATTTTATCATAGTCTCCCTTTCGAAAGTTAAAAGGTAGTACTGTGGATTTCCTTACTATCCCTCCTCCACTAATTAAATCAAAGGCGATCATGCTATGATCACTATTGCCAAGTGGCCCCAACACCCTTATCTCTTGCACTAGTTCCACTAAGGACTAGGTCTAATATGGCTTCCCCTCTGGTTGGTTCATGAACCAGCTGCTCCAAGAAGCAGTCATTTATTTCATCTAGGAACTTTATCTCCCTAGCATGTCCTGACGTGACACTGAGCCAGTCGATACCGGGGTAATTGAAATCACCCATTATTATTACTGCGCTGTAACTTTTGTTAGCTTCTTTGATTTCTTTGAGCATTTTATCATCCATTTGGTCATTCTGGCCAGGTGCTCGATAGTACACCCCCACTGCCATTGCCTTCCCCCTTTTATATGGAATTTCAATCCATATAAATTCTACAGCAGATTTTGTTACCTGCAAAACTTTAATCCTTTCTGAGTCAATGCCCTCGCTAACATAGAGCGCAACCCCTCCACCAATTTGATCAGTTCTATCATTACGATATAGTTTGTACCCAGGTATCACAGTGTCCCACTGGTTGTCCTCCTTCCACCATGTCTCTGATATTCCAATCATATCTAACCTTTCATTTAGTGCTATATATTCTAACTCTCCCATCTTATTCTTTAGACTTCTAGCATTTGCATACAAGCATTTTAGAGAATGTATTTTATTCATATTAATTTGGCTATTGTTAGACATGGGTAAATTGGGATCTTTAAGCTCTGTCTGCTCCATACTTGAGGGCATTTGGGATACTTTACTCTTTTGTGGAACCTCTCGGCTTTTGGTAGTATCCTTCAAGGATACATTCTTCCGAACCATCCGCTCTTGGGTGACTGTCGGCTTTCCTCTAATATCTAGTTTAAAAGCTGCTCTATCTCCTTTTTAAAGGTGAATGCCAGCAGCCTGGTTCCATCCCGGTTAAGGTGAAGCCCATCCCTTCGGAAGAGCCCCTCCTTTCCCCAGAATGTTCCCCAGTTCCTAACAAATCCAAAACCCTCATCTCTGCACCATTGTCTCATCCACGCATTGAGACTCCGGAGCTCTGCCTGCCTTTTGGGTCCTGCGCGTGGAACAGGAAGCATTTCGGAGAACGCTACCATGGAAGTTCTGGATTTCAACTTCCTACCTAAAAGCCTAAATTTTGCCTCCAGAACCTCCCTACCACATTTTCCTATGTCACTGGTCCCGACATGTACCAAGACAGCAGACTCCTCCCGAGCACTATCTAAGACCTTATCTAGGTGGCACGTGAGGTCCACTACCTTCGCACCAGGCAGGCATGTTACCAGGCGATCCTCACGTCCACCAGCCACCCAGCTATCTACATGCCTAATGATCGAATCACCAACTATAACGGCTGTCCTAACCCTTCCCTCATGGGCACATGGCCCTGGAGAAACTTCCTGGGTGCGAGAGGGTTTTACATCACCTGGAGGACAGGTCCTAGTTACAGGATCACTTCCTGCCACACCAGGGTGATGCTCTCCTGTCACGTGACCTCTCTCCTCCAATGCAACAGGGGTGCTGCCAGACTGGAGGTGGGACTTCAGGACTATATCCCTGTAGGTCTCGTCTATGTACCTCTCTGTCTGTCTTATGTTTTCCAAAAAAGGGGGTCGGTCTCTGTGAATGAATACTATAGACTATGTGAAAACCTCATTCAACTTTTCACCAATATTGCCAGATATCATAATACTAAATATCACAGCACAGCCTCAGAAATAACCGTGGGCACTCAATTATTCTGGATTAAATGTATTACACTTCCAGACTCGTGCCGGTTCTTACATCAATGGCTGAATAATATGTTGTATTGATGATATCACAAGTTCATATTATGAGCAAATCAAAAAAATAATCGAAAAATACTTAGCTCAAGCTGAACCGTGGAACTGTGCTGTGTATTTCTTTCTTTATTTATAAAAGTATCACGTTCTCCTTCTCCTTCATTCTCTTTTTTTATTTTTTCATTTTTTTGTATATGAAGAACGTCCTTCCACTCGCTGGTACTGAATATAAAACACGTCCCAACGCCAATTTATCACGGCGCCCATGCGTTTCGCCAAATGGGTTTTTCAAGGGACTATGGCATAAAGTGGAATATATTTCTGTAAATGAAGACATTAAAAGTGACTAATCTGTGCAAAATGATTCAATCAAAGCAGAACATAATTTAGTACCACCTTTGAAATATTGCATCAATTGGAACTAGAATAAGAAAAACCAAAGATACAAAACCTGTGGATAACGCGGTTCGATTGCTTGACAACTGGTCTCCTGCTAATGTATTCGGTAGACTCAATAAACGCCGCGCATGCGAGTTTTCGGCTGCTCCACCCTGGTTTAAATGCCTGGAACCGAGGTATCCTATTGGTTCATCAAGCAATGCAGGCCGCCCAATCGATGTTCTGGTTTAACCCAGTAGGTTGTACCGTGGCCAGGTTATAGATCCATCTTTGTTCCTTATAAAGAAGTCGCTGATCGAGGGTTTTGCCCGAGGCAGATCCAGACACCATTTCTATACACCAGCAGCGAAGCTGTGAAAAAGTGTGATGGTGAGACAAACAGTGTTGTACCAGGGGAGCTTCCCTCCGGGCACAACGGAGCCGGCTGGCGTGTTCCTGCATACGAACCCGGAAACAGCGAATCGTCTTACCAATATATAGAAGAGCACACGGGCACCTCACAGCATACACTACCCCAACAGAATCGCAAGTGGTAGCTTGACGTAATTTATAGGTGACACCCTTATGGAGGAAATTTTGACATTCGTGTGTAATTTCACAAATCGTGCAACTCCCACATTTACGGTGTCCTAATTCTTGAGGTGCATTCAGTGATGAGAATAAAGGTCGTAACTGAGTGGGGCTCAGATATTCTTTTAGATTACGACTCCGTTTCCACACACAACGGATGGATTTATCTTGTAAACCCGGTACTGCTGATAGAACGTTGCCATGTTTCCTAAGAATTCGTTGTATGCTCAAACTTGCTGGCGAATATGGTGTAATTAAATTCACATGCTGTACATCATCCTGAGATGCTGTGTGATTCTTGGGAGTTAAAAGTAGATCCCTGTTGCAATAAAGCGCCCGCTGGTAAGCGCGATGTATTGCTGAAGGAGGATAACTTCTGTGTAAAAAATCCTTCTTCAGTGTTTTAGATGCGATCTTATATGTCTTGAGACTAGAGCAATTGCGGCGATAACGTAAAAATTGCGATAGAGGAAGACTATCCTTTACATTAGGGGGATGTGCACTATCGTGATGAAGAAAGGTGTTACAAGCAATGGGTTTGCGATAAACCGAAGTGTCCCATCCCTCGGTTTGACGCTTGATTTGTACATCTAGAAAAATGATGATCTCCCTGTGGCAATTACTCGTAAATTGAATGTGATGATCCCGGGAATTCAACCACTGAAGGAAATCCTTGAACACCGTCTCAGTGCCTCGCCAAAGCATAAAGACATCATCAATGTAGCGGTACCAGGCCTTGATGTTGGCCATGAAAGGGGAGGTGGAAAAATGTAGATCTTCATATGACCCCATATATAAATTGGCCACCGAGGGGGCGCAAGTGGCGCCCATCGCCACTCCTGATATTTGGTGGTACAAAAGACCTTGGAACTCAAAGTAGTTGCGGAACAGGGCTAAATCTGACAAAGCCTGTAAAAACTGTAGCTGAGCTGGGGACAAATCACCACGAGAGGCCAAAGCCCGTTGCACTATGGTGCTAGCTGCTGCTTGCGGAATGCTCGTATATAGTGACTGGACATCCAGCGTTACCAATAGGATCTCCTCATCACCAGCCCAATGTGCTAAGCCCTGTAGCAGTGACAAGAAATGGGTAGTATCTCGAAGGTATGAGGGAATGTCCCGTAGCAATGGACGCAAATAAGAATCCACATAAGTGGAGATGGGTTCGAGAACTGTGCCCTTGGTAGACACTATCGGGCGACCGGGAGGGTTCACCAAACGTTTGTGGATTTTTGGGACTGTGTAAAATAGAGCTGTCCTAGGAGCAGAAACGTTCAAATAATTGTATTCTTTTTTGGAGATGAGTTTATCTTGTAAAGCACCATATGTCAAGTTCTTTATGATAGCCTGTAATTCACTGAGAGGATCTGTCTCAAGGATGGTGTAAGTCGTAGAATCACGAAGTTGTGTCAAGGCTTCATGGAGATAATATTCTCGTGTTTGTAAGACTATAGCGCCTCCTTTATCAGCTTGGCGGATCACCCAGTCTGTCCGGGCTTGTAATGTTCTCAACGCGTCCTGTTGAGATCGAGAAAGGCGAGCATTGTAAAAGGAACGAGTATCAGTCAACTTCTCAACCTCGCATAAAACCAAGTCTTTGAAAATTTGTATAGCTGGATGCAACGGACTTGGAGGGGTCCAAGTGGAACGGAGAGGTAGCTGAATTCTTTGCAGAGCTGGCCGGTCCGGTGTTAGTGTGTCCCTTGGCGTGTCCAACGGCGTGTCTGCTGGTAATTGAGAAAAATAATGTTTCAAATGAAGCTTACGTATCAATCCCTCTAGATCTATGTGAAACTGAAAAAAATCAAAATGAATGAAGGGTACATAAGATAAACCCTTTTCTAAAAGATCCACCACGTCTGATGTTAACTGTTCTCCAGTGAGATTTACTATGGAGTTCCGAGAGGTTATTTCCCTTTGGATTTCGGCTTGCCCCGACCCTGTCCTTGGCTGGGACTGGAGGCAGGTTGAGAAGTGTTTTTCCTGCGGGGGCGACCTTCGCGATCGTCTTCTAAAAAATTCTCCTTTGAGGATCTGCTAGAGTCTGTACTGCCACCATCTTCTGTAGTGTCCTCAAAGTAAACGTGCCGTTTGGCTCTCTTAGGCTTACGGTTCGCGTTCATCCATGGATAAACATAGCCAATAGAATAGTCCACTCCATCATGGATCATCATTTTTCTAGATGTACAAATCAAGCGTCAAACCGAGGGATGGGACACTTCGGTTTATCGCAAACCCATTGCTTGTAACACCTTTCTTCATCACGATAGTGCACATCCCCCTAATTTAAAGGATAGTCTTCCTCTATCGCAATTTTTACGTTATCGCCGCAATTGCTCTAGTCTCAAGACATATAAGATCGCATCTAAAACACTGAAGAAGGATTTTTTACACAGAAGTTATCCTCCTTCAGCAATACATCGCGCTTACCAGCGGGCGCTTTATTGCAACAGGGATCTACTTTTAACTCCCAAGAATCACACAGCATCTCAGGATGATGTACAGCATGTGAATTTAATTACACCATATTCGCCAGCAAGTTTGAGCATACAACGAATTCTTAGGAAACATGGCAACGTTCTATCAGCAGTACCGGGTTTACAAGATAAATCCATCCGTTGTGTGTGGAAACGGAGTCGTAATCTAAAAGAATATCTGAGCCCCACTCAGTTACGACCTTTATTCTCATCACTGAATGCACCTCAAGAATTAGGACACCGTAAATGTGGGAGTTGCACGATTTGTGAAATTACACACGAATGTCAAAATTTCCTCCATAAGGGTGTCACCTATAAATTACGTCAAGCTACCACTTGCGATTCTGTTGGGGTAGTGTATGCTGTGAGGTGCCCGTGTGCTCTTCTATATATTGGTAAGACGATTCGCTGTTTCCGGGTTCGTATGCAGGAACACGCCAGACGGCTCCGTTGTGCCCAGAGGGAAGCTCCCCTGGTACAACACTGTTTGTCTCACCATCACACTTTTTCACAGCTTCACTGCTGGTGTATAGAAATGGTGTCTGGACCTGCCTCGGGCAAAACCCTCGATCAGCGACTTCTTTATAAGGAACAAAGATGGATCTATAACCTGGCCACGGTACAACCTACTGGGTTAAACCAGAACATCGATTGGGCGGCCTGCATTGCTTGATGAACCAATAGGATACCTCGGTTCCAGGCATTTAAACCAGGGTGGAGCAGCCGAAAACTCGCATGCGCGGCGTTTATTGAGTCTACCGAATGCATTAGCAGGAGACCAGTTGTCAAGCAATCGAACCGCGTTATCCACAGGTTTTGTATCTTTGGTTTTTCTTATTCTAGTTCCAATTGATGCAATATTTCAAAGGTGGTACTAAATTATGTTCTGCTTTGATTGAATCATTTTGCACAGATTAGTCACTTTTAATGTCTTCATTTACAGAAATATATTCCACTTTATGCCATAGTCCCTTGAAAAACCCATTTGGCGAAACGCATGGGCGCCGTGATAAATTGGCGTTGGGACGTGTTTTATATTCAGTACCAGCGAGTGGAAGGACGTTCTTCATATACAAAAAAATGAAAAAATAAAAAAGGAGAATGAAGGAGAAGGAGAACGTGATACTTTTATAAATAAAGAAAGAAATACACAGCACAGTTCCACGGTTCAGCTTGAGCTAAGTATTTTTCGATTTGCTCATAATATGAACTTGTGATATCATCAATACAACATATTATTCAGCCATTGATGTAAGAACCGGCACGAGTCTGGAAGTGTAATACATTTAATCCAGAATAATTGAGTGCCCACGGTTATTTCTGAGGCTGTGCTGTGTTATTTAGTATTATGATATCTGGCAATATTGGTGAAAAGTTGAATGAGGTTTTCACATAGTCTTTATGTTTTCCAAGTCTGCTACTTTAGCCTCTAGAGAACGGACTTGTTCCCTGAGAGCAAAGAGCTCCTTGCACCTAGTGCACACGTAAGACCTCTCACCAACTGGGAGAAAATCATACATGTGACACTCAATGCAAAAGACTGGAAAGCCCCCATCCCGCTGCTGGACTGCTGTCTGCATCTTAGTTTTAAGTTTGTGTCTAGATCTTTAAGTTCTTACTTACTAGGGATTGCTATGGATATTTATACCAATAAAACTGTACCTAATACGTTTAATATACCTTGTTCATCTGAAGCTTAATTAATCTCAGGTCCTTACTGTATGATTGATTTGGGTAATGAGCTTCACCTGAAAGCACCTCCTGTCTTTTAAGATGTGTAAGTACCTATAAAGCTATGATTATCCCAGGGGGGTGTGTGTGTGGGGAGGGAGGGAGGGAAATAACACTTATTAAACGAGGGCTGCTACACAGTACCCTGTCTTGTGCTGCTGAGGTAAGCTAAATTTTGATTTGATTTAAATTATAGCTCTTAGCTGCTGCTAGGCACTAACTTCTTATGAAATTTAAACTACAAGCTCTCTGCTGGGTTCTAAATTTAACCAGAAAGCTCTCTTCTGTGTTTTAAAACTAAAAGTACCTTTCTAATGCTAGGCCCTGAGTGACTATTAAATGTACACTACAAGCTCTCTGCTGGGTTACAAATGTAACCAGAAAGCTCTCTTCTGTGTGTTAAATTTAAACTAAAAGTACTTTGCTGTTACTTGGCCCTGAGTGACTATTAAATTTAAACTACAAGCTCTCTGCTGGGTATGAAATGTAACCAGAAAGTTCTCCTCTGCGTTTTAAATTCAAACTTTAATTGCTGCTACTAGGCCCTAACTGATCCAACAAAAAACAGTGGGTTCACAGATTAAGTAGCTTTAATACAAAGAATTATTTTTAGAAAATTACCAGAAGTATATACTCACAGTTGCAGATTTCTCTCCAGAAGTAAAAGTTCCCCTTTCTAGTCCTTCAAGACAGAGGATCACAGAGCTCTGGTTGAGCTATTTATGCCTCTGCTGCTGAGGTAATGCTGTGACCAACTTCCTGGGTAATTAACAGTCCTTGCTTGGATAGGAGGAGGAGCAACAGGGATGCTGCCAGACTGGAGGTGGGACTTCAGGACTATATCCCTGTAGGTCTCGTCTATGTACCTCTCTGTCTTTCTTATGTTTTCCAAGTCTGCTACTCTAGCCTCTAGAGAACGCACTCGTTCCCTGAGAGCAAAGAGCTCCTTGCACCTAGTGCACACGTAAGACCTCTCACCAACTGGGAGAAAATCATACATGTGACACTCAATGCAAAAGACTGGAAAGCCCCCATCCCGCTGCTGGACTGCTGTCTGCATCTTAGTTTTAAGTTTTTGTTTAGATCGTTAAGTTCTTTACTTACTAAGGGTTGTTATGGATATTTATACCAATAAAACTGTACCTAATATGTTTAATATACCTTGTTCACCTGAAGTTTAATTAATCTCAGGTCCTTAGTGTATGTCTGATTTGGGTAACAAGCTTCACCTGAGAGCACCTCCTGTCTTTTAAGATGTGTAAGTACCTATAAAGCTATGATTATCACAGGGGTGGGTGGGTGGATGTGGGGAGGGAGGGAGGGAAATAACACTTATTAAAAAAGGGCTGCTACACAGTACCCTGTCCTGTGCTGCTGAGGTAAGCTATATTCTTATTTGATTTAAATTATAGCTCTTTGCTGCTGCTAGGCTCTAACTTCTTATGAAATTTAAACTACAAGCTCTCTGCTGGGTTCTAAATTTAACCAGAAAGCTCTCTTCTGTGTTTTAAATTTAAACTAAAAGTACTTTGCTGATGCTAAGCCCTGAGTGACTATTAAATTTAAACTATAGCTCTCTGCTGGGTTCCAAATTTAACCAGAAAGCTCTCTTCTGTGTTTTAAATTTAAACTAAAAATACTTTGCTGATACTAGGCCCTGAGTGACTATTAAATTAAAACTATAAGCTCTCTGCTGGGTATGAAATGTAACCAGAAAGTTCTCTTCTGTGTTTTAAATTTAAACTTAAACTGCTGCTACTAGGCCCTGACTGTTTTAACAAAAAATAGTGGGTTCACAGATTAAATAGTTTTAATAGAAAGAATTCCTTTCACAAGAATTCCACTCACAATTGCAGATCTCTCTCCAGAAGTAACAGTCCCTTTTTCTAGTTCTTCAAGACTGAGGATCACAGAGCTCTGGTTGAGCTATTTATGCTTGTGCTGCTGAGATAAGCTGTGACCAACTTCCTGGATGATTAACAGTGCTTGCTTGGATAGAAGGAGTCTTTCAAAATGGCCTTTTGAACTGCCACCTGGTGTTAACACCCATTGAAAATGTTTCACAGATCTCTTGCCCCCTAAGTAGAAGGCCTCTTTGTAAAGGTCTCTAGAAGACTTTATTTGCTGTTCAAAGAGTACTGACCCTGTTTTGCCTTTTGTGCTAATTTAAACTAAAAGTACTTTGCTGATGCTAAGCCCTGAGTGACTATTAAATTTAAACTATAGCTCTCTGCTGGGTTCCAAATTTAACCAGAAAGCTCTCTTCTGTGTTTTAAATTTAAACTAAAAATACTTTGCTGATACTAGGCCTTGAGTGACTATTAAATTAAAATTATAAGCTCTCTGCTGGGTATGAAATGTAAGGTGGATCTGCTACTAGCGCATGCAACTCACTAATGCGACGTGCTGATGTGATTGCAATGAGAAAGATAACCTTCCAAGAAAGGAATTTCAAGAAGGTAGTAGCTAAAGGTTCAAAAGGCGGCTTCATGAGCTGCCCTAGAACCAGGTTTAAGTCCCATGCCACCGGTGGTGGCTTAATGGGAGTCTTAGTTAGAAGAAGGCCTCTCATAAATCTTGCTATAAGAGGATGAGAGGAAATAGGCTGTCCATTTAGAGGCTTAAAGGAAGCTGCAATAGCACTCAAATGGACTCTTACTGAGTTAGTCTTAAGTCCTGCATTGGATAAATGAAGGAGATACGCCAGCAATGATTCCAGAGGTATCGCAAGGGGGTTAAGACCCTTTTGCGAACACCATATGGTAAACCTTTTCCACTTGAAAGCATAAGAGCGTCTTGTGGAAGGTTTCCTGGAAGCAAAAAGAATATCTTTTTCTTGCTGAGGGAGATTAAGATCATGGAGATTTAGGCCTTCAGCAACCAAGCACTGAGATGCAGAGACTGGGGATTGGGATGCCACAACATTCCGTCCTCCTGGGATAGGAGCTCTGGAGCAGACTCTAATTCCAGGGAGGGAGCTTGAGAGAGATGCAGAAGCAGAGGGTACCACACTTGCCGTGGCCAATGTGGAGCTATGAGAATCATATGGCCTCTGTCTCTCTGAAGCTTGAACAGGGTTTTGGGAATTAGGGGAATGGGTGGAAAGGCATATAGGAAGTCTTGACCCCAATAAGGGAGGAAAGCATCCCTGGCCTGAGCCCCCTCAGCTGGAATTCTGAAACAGAACTGGGGAAGTTTGGCATTCCACGGACTTGCAAAGGGGTCTATGTCCGGGGTTCCTCAAATTTGAAAAATCTTGGCTACCTGGTCTGCATGCAGAGACCACTCGTGTGGAAGCAGAACTCGACTGAGTCTGTCTGCCCAAGAGTTTTGTATGCCTGGAAGATACACTTGGACCATCCATTCTTATGTGGTTACACTTTATGTTGGTCTATTTCTAAACGATTGCTAAATGCTCTAACTATAAATGTTGTTCATGCTCAACAATTTATGGATAGGAATTCCTCCAAATCCTGCAGTTTAACTTATATAAGCTCGTTTCAATTAGATCCAATATTCAAATTAAATCCAGAAAGGTCTCAGACTTGAGATGGCTCTGCTTTCGCGACTCACGTCATTTTTGAAAAAGCAGTTCGCCCTTTTGCATCAACAACCTTTCAAGACACTCTGGAGCTGCTCACAGGAAATTAACCTCCAAATGTTAAGTAAAAATTATACATCACTTAACTTAACTGTTGTGAGTAAACTCCACTGTTGTATATAAGCATAAGATCCCGACGCTTATCCCAGGCACCATTCATGCGTTTCACATTGCTAGTTTCAGCAGGGGATCGCTCACTGTTCCATGCTCAGTGTCTTAGTTGTGTTTCATTACTGCATTAAAAAAGTAACTATACATTAGTTTCACTCCCAATCCAATTAACTACCATATCGGTTAAAATATTCAGATTTTTGACTACCAAATGCTATGTCCATTATCTTACCCGTCTTACTACTGCTACCCACGTTCAACCGTTAAATGCTTCTTCATTAGTGCATGTTTCTAAGAGAACACCGCGCATGTGGATTAGTAATTAGAGTCCTTCCTAATTGAAACGAGCTTATATAAGTTAAACTGCAGGATTTGGAGGAATTCCTATCTATAAATTGTTGAGCATGAACAACATTTATAGTTAGAGCATGGAAGATACACTGCCAGGAGATGAATCTGAGGCTCTCTGGCGAGGGCCCATAGTCGCAAAGCTTCATTGCAAAGCGACAGAGAGCCTGTTCCCCCTTGCTTGTTCACGTAGAACATGGCTACTTGATTGTCCGTATGAATGAGGACTGTCTTGTAGCTGAGCAGGGTGTGGAACACTCGAAGAGCAAGGAAGATTGCTCTGAGCTCCAAGAGATTGATATATAGAGGAGTCTTCTGCAGGGACCAGGTGCCTTGGGTGGAGAGGTCTTGCAGATGAGCTTCCCAACCCATCGGAGAAGCATCTGTTAGAGTTGCTTGGGGTAAGGGTTGATGAAAAGGGGACCCCAGCAACAGGTTTTGAGTGGACTTCCACCACTGGAGGGACAAAATAAGGCGACTTGTGTTTGCTATTTTGTCTGACAGGCATCCTGATGCCTGGGTCCATTGAGTGGATAAAGTCCACTGGGCTGCCCTCATATGGAGGTGAGCATAGGGAACCACATGCACAGTAGATGCCATGTGACCTAGTAGTTGAAGCATTTCTCGGGCAGTGAGATGAGACTTTATCACTGCTTGAGAAGCTAACTGCACCATGCGAAGGCAGCGAGCCTGGGGGAGATAGGCCCTAGCCTTTCTGGTATCCAGCAAAGCCCCTATGAACTCTAAAGACTGAGTGGGAGTTAGACTGGATTTTGGGATGTTTATTACCAGCCCCAAATACTGAAGGATACGCATTATGTAGGATAGAGAAGTCCTGGCCTCTGACTCTGTTGGAGCTCGAATGAGCCAGTCGTCTAAGTAGGGGAAGACGAATATCCCTAGAGTGCGGAGAAATGCTGCTACTACAGCCATGCATTTCATGAACACCCTTGGTGCTGAGGCCAGGCCAAAAGGAAGCACCCTGTATTGGTAGTGCTTTCCTTGAAAAAGGAACCGAAGGAACCTTCTGTGAGCTGGATGGATGAGAACATGAGTGTATGCATCCTTGAGATCTAGAGAACAAAGCCAATGCTGACTCTGAAGGTATGACAGCAGAGTTCCGAGAGAAATCATCTTGAATTTCTCTTTGACAAGGAATATGTTCAATTCTCTGAGGTCTAAGATAGCTCTGCTGTTATCTGTCCCCATCCGGGGGCAAAGTGACATAACCTTCCTGGAATGGTGGAAGGCTCTGGTCCCACGAGAGCCAGGAAGGCTACGTTCTCTAGCTGAAAGTCAAAGGCCTTGTGGAGGCTGAGACTGCTGGTACAGCTGAGGCTTAGCAGTCTTTGCTTTCTTCTGTTTGGGTGGTTGCTGACCTTTTCTGACAAGCTGACCTGCAGAACGTCCCTGCTGAGCATAAGCAGGGTAATATCTTTTCTTCTTAGAAAAGAATGGTTTCTTGAAAGATTTCTTTCTAGCAGGATCAGCTGTGGACTTGGATAATCTATCCAAGGTGGAGTTGTCAGCATCCAACTGTGGTAAGGACGATACTGACAGGCATAGAAAAAGGGCTGCTTTTAAAACTTTTTCTTCTGAGTCAAAGCAGGGCTCAGGCAGGCAATCAGTTAAATCAACACATAGAGAGAAAAGCCACATGATTCAGAGGGCTGAGTACAGACCACACCCTGCCTCCATGGCAACACAAAATGCAAATGAGAAACACGTGGGGGAAAGAGCTAGGAAAACGCTTCTCACACACAAAGATTTAAGCTCTCAGAAGCAAAGAGAGTTAGGACAGGAACGAGCTAGAGAATCACAGGGAGTTGTAGCTCGAGCACAGGAAGCACGAGGACGGGAAGTAGAAGCAGAGGTTGGAGCAGAGTCCAGACAGAAGTCGTGGACTGAGCAAACACTGGAACCACGGCAGAGAGTTCAGAAGCCAAAGCCAAGGGAATGGCAGAGCAGGTCTGACTCTCAGCACAGAAAGGATTCCAACGGCAGTTCTTCTACAAGGTACAGCTGTACAGAGTTTGCAAGCCCTTGTGAAGGTAAGAGCCAGAACTCTGGAAGAATTGTAGAATATAGCTCAGATAGCAGTGAGGTTGCTGAGGATTCTGAAGGGGAGATTTATTCTTCTGTAAAGCCTGAAAGGAAGCTTGTACCTAGAAGCCAACAGAGACAGCAAAGTCATATGAGTGTTTTGCCTAGAGATACAAAGCCCTGCAATGCATATAGAAACCCCGTGAGGAGAAAAAGAAATCCCTGGGATAAAGTGTTTAAATTAATGCAACAACTGAAGCCAGGTTGGGATCATAAAAACCCAGAGCTGTTTCAGGATGGAATAGAAGATATGGAAACAGAATTACCTGAATTAGGCCATGATTCAGATTCCATAATGGATTGCTCAACAGCATATGTGTAA
Organism: Ichthyophis bannanicus; assembly: GCA_033557465.1. Taxonomy (NCBI): domain Eukaryota; kingdom Metazoa; phylum Chordata; class Amphibia; order Gymnophiona; family Ichthyophiidae; genus Ichthyophis; species Ichthyophis bannanicus. Next base: position 641,266,444 of record CM066035.1, read on the forward strand.
TAAGAAGAAAAGCTGAATTGCTGGCTTAAAAGTAAGAATTCAGAACTGTGTTAAAATGCTCTGAATGTTTGGGAATCCTGGAAGAAAAGAAAAGGATTATAAGTTTGTTTTGCCAGCACTGTTTAAAGCATTGATTTCAAGTTTGCTGAAGGAAGCTATTTGAGTTATTTCTGTTACACCTTGTTCATGTTTCAAAGAGAAGTTTACTTTGCTAAGTTTTGATGAAACAAGATAAAATAAATAAATTTCCTGTGAACTGCCTAAACTACTCGGTCTACTTATTAACCAAAACTACAAAAAGGTCCCAGCAGCACATGCTCGGGAAATAAGCTAGTTTTATAAAGAACAGTTGGCACGCTGCTCCTTATAGGTTATTGCCTAGACGGTGCGGCGCCACACAACTCATTGGCCTTTTCCTGCCAGTCTCTACCAAACAGGTTCTCACCAGTACAAGGGATATTTCCCAATTTGTCTTGTACCTAGAGCTCCAGATCAGATGCCTGGAGCCAAGCAATTCTACGTGCACCTATGGCAATGGCAGAGGTTCTGCTTATGCACTCAAAGCAGTCAAAAGCTGCACGGTTGACAAATTTAGAAACATCTTGGGCATGTTTGATCAATGTGAGAAAATCCTGTCTTCTATCATCAGGAAGAATAGGACTCAAAGCCTCTAAATCACCTGTGACCTCCTTCAGGAACATTCCCATGTATAGGTTATAGGAACTGATCCTGGCAGAAAGCATGGAAGCTTGGAAGACACGATGTCCAAAAGCATCCAGGGTTCTGCACTCACGTCCTGAAGGATTAGAGGCATGCCTCTTTGCACTCTTGATCCTTCTCATAGCTGATTCCACTACAATAAAGTGGTGGGGAAGCTGAGTTTTTTGGAAACCAGGACAAGGAGGGACTCGATACAGAGTATCTAGTCTGCGAGAATGAGAAGAGGTGGTAAGAGGTGTCTCCCACATTCTTAACATGAGATCATACAAAATCTCATGAATGGGCAAGGTAGCTGCCTCCTTAGGAGTTTTGGGATATTGTAAAATTTCCAACTCCTTAGCTCTGGGCTCTGTTTCAGGGGCCACAGTAATGGACAGACCCCGAGCCACCTCCCTGATAAAATCCTGGAAGGAAATATCCTCTGGAGGAGACATCCTGCGCTTAGGGGAGGAGGGCTCCTCTGGGAGAAGCATTCCTGCATTGACAGAACTGTCAGAATCCTCAGATTTTTCTGAGGACTCGAAGTACCGTCTGTCTGGATGCTCTTGAAAAGACTGATACCCGTACCAAGCGAAGTCGGTACCAGGAGTAGTCGGTACCGGGGTATCGGTACCGGAAGGCATCGGATGACCGGGTACCGGCTAAGCAGACACCGATACTGATGTCGATGCCAACGGTACCGGCATCAGGTCTGTGCCGGTACCGGCCGGATTGTCTGTCGCGGTTCCGAGGGCATCGATGCCGCAAGGAGAGCCGCCAGACTGCGCTCAATAGCCAGGACTCTCTGGTCTATCGACGCTGCCGATGCCTGGATGTCGGCAACAGAGAAGACCGCCGGTACCCCAGAGCATGGCACCAGTAGTTCTGCCGAGGTCGAAGCCTTGAGAACATCCTGGAGCCCTGATAATGCTTTGGAAGCTGAAGCCTCCCACGGGGCAATTTTGCCAGTGCAGAATCCTCAAGGGCAACGCCAGAGGCATCTCGATGCTTAGAAGGAGATCTACCCTTTGAGGACCGGCTAGACTTATGTTTAGTTACCTGAGGATCCACGGGAGGAAGACAAAGCCCTGGAAGACGTCGATGCCACTGAAGCTGCATCAGAGAGAAACAGGGTACTGAGCTTGGCAGCTCGGTTCTGTCGACCTCTCTTGGACATCATGGCACAGGCCATACATTCCGAGATGGAATGGTCAGGACCTAAACATTTCAGACACCAGTCATGGGTGTCGGTGATGGAGATGGTACCGCCACACTTGGTGCACTTTTTAAACCCAGAGGAGGGTTTTTCCATCGTGGAAAAAATCCTGGGCCTAAGGCCCAAAAAGGCGCGTGCACCTGGAAAAAAACCGGGAAAAGTACTAAAAAGGTTTGTTTTTTTTTTAAGAAAAGAAAGAAAGAAGAAGAAACTGGCGGTACCGGTAAAGCATCGATGAAGGCAGATGCGCCCACAAAAAGAAGAACAATTTTCTGCGGTGACAGGAACCCGACCTGCTGGCTCCGCGGAAAATGAAGAACTGGAGAGAGGCAGTTGGGAAAGGCGGGAAGGCAGCACGCAGGCGCTGTGGGATGCTCCCAAAAGTTTTCTAATTGGACGCTGGGGAGCGCTCCCGCTCAGGATCCGTCGGTACCGACAATACCCATATGTGATTACTACATTCCTGCTTGTTCCTGGAGATATCTTTTTACTGGGTGGTGGTTCCTAATGTGGAACCTTGCATTGTGTAACCATAGTTTGGGTTGTTCTTCCCTAGGTGCATAACTTTGCACTTGTCCACATTAAATCTCATCTGCCATTTTGATGCCCAGTCTTCCAATTTATCAAGATCCTCTTGCAATTTTTCACAATCCTCTTGGGTTTTAACAACTTTAAATAGTTTTGTGTCATCTGCAAATTTGATAACCTCACTCGTTATTCCCTTTCCCAGGTCATTTATGAATATGTCAAAAAGCAGCCGACCCAGCACAATTCCCTGGGGTACACCACTATTCACCTTTCTCCATTGGGAAAATTGGCCATGTAGCCCTACCCTCTGCTTTCTATCTTTTAACCAGTTCCTGATCCACAATAGTACACTGCCTGCTATCCCATGACTCTTTAGTTTTGCCAAAAGTCTCTGATGAGGGACCTTGTCAAAGGCTTTCTGAAAATCCAAATACACTATATCAACCGACTCACCTTTGTCTACCTGTTTATTCACACCTTCAAAAAAACATAACAGATTAGCAAGACAAGATCTTCCTTGTCTAAAGCCATGTTAGCTGTCTCCCATTAAGCCATTGAGCCATGGGGAAAAGGCAGGGGAAGGTTACATACCCTGAAGCGGATCTTCCACCTAAACAGCAGCCCATAACCAACTTTGTTACCGTCGGAGCAACGCAGGAGTCTGCTGGGGTTAGCGTCGGAGCTGACTTGAAGGCGGTCCTTTCGACCTCAGATGTGAGTCTGAGCCCCGAGCAGCATGTCCCGCCTGATGAGCCTCTCTTGCTGTCCGTTGGCCCGGCTTGCCGGCTGCAGCCGCATCTTAATGAGGCAGCTGTTGGATTGCCATTTTCGGGGGCATCGCCGAGCACGGGTTTGCTGTTGGATGTTGCTGGAGGAACCGGGGGATCCACCCTGAGTACTTCTGCTTCTTGTGCAGAAGCCCTGATTCCCTTGGCGTCTGGTGTGACAGGAACTTCAATTTCGGGGGTCACAGGGGGACCTGGAGCTACAGCCATTCACAGTGCCTTAGTGAAGCCAGTGGTGGTGACTTTGGATTCCATTTGGACTGCGATTGTTTCATTAGAGCGCTCTATTTCCAATTGTTTAAATATCGTGGAACAGATTTCTCAGGACTCACAGATGAGACTGGATCGACAGGAACAAGCTAGTAAGGATTCTACTCAAACACTTCAGAAATTGTCTTCTCAAATGACTAATGTGCATACACAGTGCTCTACCTTTATTAAGGACAGCACTGTTCTTCATGCTAAATTGGAAAAGTTGGAGAACTTTTCCAAAAGGTTAAATTTACGTATTGTTAATTTCCCTGTATCTCCTGGTGTTTCCCCTGTTGAGTTATTCAAAAAGTACTTGTTAGAGGTTTTAGGGATTCCGGTAGCTGCCCTCCCACCCACCTCCAAGGTTTATTATTTGTCTATGAAGAAACGTTCTAGTTCTATTGATAATGGGTTGGGTGTTCAGAGAGATAGTTTTGACATCCTGAATTTTTCTTGGCTACTGGAATCCTCTATGGAGGAAATTACGAGGAGAGCTACTCTTATGGTGGTGTTGTTTTGGAACCTGATAAAGTTTGGACCTTAAAATGTTTTTTAGGAATTCTGATAAACTTTTTTTTGGTCAGAAAGTCTGGGTCTTCCTGGACGTTTCCTATGTAACTCAGGAAAAAAGGAAATTATTTCTCTCTATGCGCCCTGGGGTAATCTCACAGGGTTATTTCTTTGTTTTAAGGTTTCCATTTAAATGTGTAATTAAGTCTGCTTAATCTAGATTTATTTTCTACAATCCAAAACATTTATGTACGTTTTTGGAAGCTAGAGCTGTTCCTGAACCAGTCCCAGTACCAGTGGAGCCTAAATAGATCGATTCATTTTGGAACGCTAGATTTGTTAATGCGTCCCGCGGTTGCTTTTTCCTAGGGAATTGTTTCCTTTTAAGTTTTCGATTTATCATTATAGCCTCTTTACTAGGATCCTCTCTCCCCTAAATTTTGGGAAGGAGTGTCAGGTGCAATTTGGAATTATTGTATTTTTTCTCTGTGACAATTTCTGTAATTTGCATCTTTCCATTTCTTTCAAGTATGTATTATTACTTGATGTAATTCTGAAAATTTAGAAATAAATAATTAAAAAACAGCCATTAAGCCATGACTATCTAAATGTTCAGCAATTTTGTTCTTTATGATGGTTTCTACCATTTTTCCCGGTACTGACGTCAGGCTCACTGGTCTGTAGTTTCCTGGACCACCCCTGGAACCCTTTTTAAAAATTGGTGTTACGTTCGCCATCCTCCAATCTTCAGGTATTACAGATGATTTTAATGATAGTTCACGGATTACTAATAGCAGGTCTGCAATCTCATATTTCAGTTCTTTCAACACCCTTGGATGTATATCATCCGGCCCAGGTGATTTGCTACTCTTCAGTTTATCTAATAGTTGTAATACATCTTCCCGATGTATCGATATTTCCTTCAATTCTTCTGCACCTTTAAATACCACTTCAGTCATGGGTAACATCCCTATATCTTCCTCAGTAAAGACCGAAGCAAAGAATTCATTCAGTCTCTCTGCTATTACCTTGTCGCATCTTAGTGCCCCTTTAACCCCTCTATCATCTAATGGACCAACTGACTCTCTTACAGGTTTTTTGCTAGGAATGTACTTGAAAAAGTCTCTCTTACGCGTTTTTGCTTCCGCAGCAAGCTTCTTATCAAATTCTCTCTTTGCCTGCCTTATCAATGGTTTGCATTTAACTTGCCAGTGCTTGTGCTGTTTGCAGGTTTCGTCATTTGGCTCTTTTTTCCATTTCCTGAAAGATGTTTTTTTGGCAACAAAAGCCTCTCTGACCTCATCTTTAAACCATGCTGGCAGTTTTTTGGACTTCCTTTCACTTTTCTTAAAGTGTGGAATACAGCTGGTCTGGGCTTCCAAGATAGTATTTTTCAACAACACCCAAGCTTGATGTAAGTCTTTAACCTTTGCAACTGCTCCTTTTAGTTTTTTCTTAACTATTTTCCTCATTTTATCATAGTTTCCCATCCCTCCTCCATTAATTAGATCAAACGCGATCATGCTATGATCACTATTGCCAAGTGGCCCCCAACAACCTTATCTCTTGCACCAGATCTGGTGTCCCACTAAGGACTAAGTCCAATATGGCTTCCCCTCTGGTCGGTTGATGAACCAGCTGCTCCAAGAAGCAGTCATTTATTTCATCTAGGAACTTTATCTCCCTAGCATGTCCTGCCATGACACTGACCCAGTCGATACCAGGGTAACTGAAATCACCCATTATTATTACTGTGCTGTAACCTTTGTTAGCTTCCTTGATTTCTTTGAGCAGGAGTGGAGTGGAGGAGTGGCCTAGTGGTTGGGGCAAGGTACTTCAGGCCGGAAGGTCGGGGGTTCAAATCCCACTATAGGACAGCAACCTTGGGCCGGAAGGACTGGGGTTTCTAGTCCCACAGGTGCTCCTTGTGGTCTTGGGCAAGCCACTTAACCCTCCATAGCCCATGTTCCCTGTAAAAAATAGTTATCTCCAAGTTATAATGCCCTGTTCAATGTAATTTCAGTTTGTTCAATGTAAACCGCACTGATGCAGAATAGCGTGGTATATAAGAGAATGTAAATAAATAAATTTCATCATCCATCTGTTCATTCTGGCCAGGCGGTTGATAGTACACCCCACACTGCCTGGATGTCACATGTACCAGATCATACATGGTATCAGAAAGAAAGTCCATTATAGACTCCAAAAGAGGGATAGTATCATCCGACAAAAGAGACTGAATCCACTGGAGCAAGGCTCGAGACATCAGACTGTCACATATCGCCAGCTGCAGAATAGCAGCAGCCAGAGCAAACTGGTGCTTCAACAACGAATCCACCTTATGATCCAGAAAATCCTTTAAGGTCAATGCATCTTATTTATTTATGTAATTTAACAATTTTTTTATACTTCCTTATCATTTCAGTCAAAATGATTTACATTATAACTTAAACTTTGTAATGTACATTAAACAGGGACATTGATAACTTGGATTGTAGGGCTGGTACCCCTGCAATTCTGTGCCTGCAGATCTCCGGCCTACTCAGATGCTGAAGTCTGAACCAAAGCTGACCAAACAAGATGGTTTCCTGCTACAAAGGACTTTTGCTGTGCTTACAGTCTCAGACCTGACCTTCACACAAATGCCTGCCAAGTGATCATACCTGAGCATACAGAAGACTATTGTTTCTGTCCAATTAGTTTTCCAGGCCAATTAGTTGTCTACATGCAAGAACATCTGCTTCTCTGATCTTCATCATCCACTAATGATGCTACTGGTCTTGGGAACTGCATACTGTTATCTTCCCTCATTATGGCTCCTAGGACTGCAGGATGAACACCTGTTCATTACCTTCTGATTCGCTGAGAACACCTCGGACTGTCTTGTACCAACCAATAACCAGACCTATGACAGAGACTCATCAAAAGAATAATACGGTCTGCACAGAAGAACTTTTGTGCCTTTTTGCTGTGTGTTCCCTTCTGCCATTTTGGGCTTTTTACCTTGTGTCTGCTACCTGATCTGTCGGCAAGACAGACACACACTACGTGTGTGTGAGGCCGTTCTCCTAAGGACTGAGATAAGACTTTCACAGATACCTTTTGGTCTGTGTTCTCCCGCGGCTCGCCTCCGAAGGGGCTGTAGCCTGCGTTATCTAGCCTAGCTGCCTCTTTGCACCTGTGCTGCTCCAGAGACTTATCGGACCTCAGCCACCAGAGTACCAACAGGAGCTAAGGTACCGTCTTATTTCTCCTCCTCCGGATGGGCAATGGTTAGCTAGAAACTTATTCCATAACTCTTCTCAGTGCAGAGCGAATCAGTAACTTCTGGTTACTAATCCGTGATCTACCACTTTGTCTAACTGTAATCTTATGCTGCTACAATTTCTTACCTCACATTTCTAATTATATATATCTTTGGCTATATGTCTGTACATTTTTCTACCTCACTGTCCATAATAAACATAATGATGAGACTTCTTCTGTGGCTCACTACCAGCACACTCATAGAACTTTGGGCTGGGTATTAGTAGCTAATTTCCCCTGGACATAACTGAGAGCATTACTTACTTTTGCGTGCTACTAACCACCCCTACAGGATTTCTTTTTTTCTGAGGGTTAAGTGACTTGCCCAAGGTCACAAGGAGTGCTGGTGGGAATCAAACCTTGGTTGGTTGGTTTCCAAGCCAATCCTCTAATCATTAGGCTACTTCCCCACTCCACATGAATGGTGGTCCATCTAGTAACTGCCATGACCTGCGCACCCACCTTAGGAATAACAAACCACTCAACGCACTCCTTCTCTGGGAGAGGGTAGATCTTCTTACACACCCTCAACCCCTTAGGTGGGGAGTTGGGAGAGTCTGACTCTGATCAGATGATATTCTTGCTCACATCTGGGAATGGGAAGTCAGTAGTGAACTTCCGCACACCTTGAAGGAGTGGTTGCACCTTTGGCTCCTGCTCTGTGCTGGAAGCATCCATCAATTTCAAGGCAGAAGAGACCCTGGCAATCAATGCTTCCAGCTCCTCCCTCCAGAACAGGTGGATCACTCTGGCCTCTTCACAATCTTCTGAAGGCAAGAGTACTTTTTCATCTTCTTCTGAGCCCAATACCGAGCCATTTGAATCCAAATCATAGTCAAAATCTCAGACAGCTCCTAGCTGTTGCCCATCTCCAGTGATTGAACAGAGCTTCCACTCTCAGCCTGCCTCGTATGAGACTGCGACTGGGGCACCCAGAGGCACCCAGGGTCCGAATTTCCATGCCAGAAGGATCAGGCCTGCTGCAAAAAAGAAAAGAATTCCAGGGAGGACAATGCAGAGTCAGAAGCTCTCCTATCAGAAATGACCCCCACCGCTAAGAGGCAGAGTTGTCGCAAAACCCCTAGAAGATGATGAGCAGCTCACAGCACGGTTGCCAGACTAATTGCATCCTCCAGCTGAGAGAGGGGGAGTAGGCCCTCAAGGGATGATTCAGAAGCTGCCATGCAAAAAGGACAGAGGGCAGAGTCCAGAATCTATGGATGAGGCACCTCGCTTACCACAGGTCAAACAACTTTTCCTGAAAGAAGACATAGGGGCTTGTTTACAAAGCCGCGGTAGCGGTTTGCGATCGTAATCGGAGCCGCGGCCCCATTGATTTCAATGGGGCCGCGGCTGCGATCGCGATCGCGAACCACTACCGCGGCTTTGTAAACAAGCCCCATAGAGAATTAAGGCAAGTATCACAACAGCGTGTGCTAAAGTCACAGTGGCCTGAAAGAGCATGTTAACTGTGCTTTTACTGCAATGCGCATTACAGGCATTAGGGTAGGAACACAAGTTGGAGCCGCTTGGGTGGAACACATGTTCAGACTGTGTGACAACTGGGCGCACAATAGGAGAAAATGTTACTAATGAGTGCAGAAAACATGGTCACCAGTGGCCCATCTCAAACTGCGTCCCAGGAAGATGGAATCAGGAGCCCCCAACAAGGACAATCCCAAGATCAAGCCTTGGTACTTACCTGCTGAGAGGTCCAGGCAGAGAATCCATGCCGGGCTCAGCTCTACTCCCATGAAACTATTTTACTGGCTTTGCAGTCCTGCGTTTAAGATGGCAGGCAGGGAAATCCCTCTGAGAGCCTTCTGCAACCTTCAGGAGAGAGCAGGTGGGACAGAGGGGGAGGAAGGGAGCACTGAGGTTGTGTGAGGCTGGTGCACTCTTCCAGATCTTTCCGAATCCTTCCAATTTCTGGCTACTCAACAGGTTCTTATCATGATAAGCACATGGAGCTGAACCAATTTCCCCCCTCCTATGGCTACCGAAAAGACCGCAGTCTAGTAGAGCCTCCCACGTTGTGCTCAAGCAAGACAGTCACACTCAAGGTGGTTGTTCACCAGTGTTTAATCAATCTTTTCCTCCCAATTTTCAGATTTTCTTCAGAGAGGAGAAAGTCCATTCACCATCTGCTGGAGACAAACAGAAATTGAAGGGATCTCTGGTGGCTGAGGCAACTAGAGGTATAGGAGTGATGTTATTGAAACCTTGGCTTTTCATTGGTTCACTGTCTCCACCAATCTGCTGGTAGGGGAACACAACACACTTGTCTGGACTAAGCCTAGCAGGATGATATGGAACTTTATTTCTTATTTTTCCATCATTAAAATAAATTTCAGAGAGTTACAACAATACAAACAAAGCAATAAAACCTAAAAAATAAAACATGCATATATGCTAATCTTAACTATTTCCTCTACTTAAACTAAAAATCCATGGCAATAAAAAAAGGTTTTAAGTCAGGGGTCTCCAAACTGCAGCCCTTGGGCTGGATGTGGCCCACAGAGATCATTTTTCCAGTCTATCCTACTTTTCCTGCTCACAGCTAAATCTGGTCCATGGAAAAAGTTTTACTTTTATTTCAGGTGTGGTAGCAAATAAGGAGGCAAAGATGGCAGAGTTCACAGGCTCTACCAGCCAAAGAAGATGACATAACAGCAAACTCAAAAAACTCTTATGGTGACTTTCCACCCTAAAGGGATTTGGAATGCCCTATGTGGCTCTTCTTTAGAAAGGTTTAAATGCCCTGTGTTAAATGAAAGCTTTTACTGAAGAGCTAGATCTTAAACTGCTTATGGAAGACCATCCTTTGGAATTTGACTCCGAAGATATGGATCAATTACTGAAAGAGCTCTAGTTTACGTATGTATCTATTCATCTCTAGACCAGTATTTCTCAACCCTCTCCTGGAGCCTATACCTATCATTCAGGATTACCTCAAAGAACATGTATGACAGATATGCATACACTGGGTCTCTAATCTCATACATTTTCATTGTGCTAATCCTGAAAACCTGACGTGGCTAGGTATGCTTTCAGTTAAAGGCTGGAAAACACTGCTCTAGATTGGCAGTTCTCAACCCTGTCCTCAGGACACACCCAACTATTCCGATTTTCAGGATACCCACAATGAATATGTATGAGATATATCTGGGCAGAATGGAGCCAGTATATGCAGACTTATCTCATGTATATTCACTGTGGATATCTTCAAAACCAGACTAGCTGGGTGTGTTCCAAGGACTGGGTTAAGAACCCCTGCTCTAGACAATGGTAGTACAGTAAGAAAAGCCTCATTAGCTGAACCCCAGCTGTGGAATGGAATGAAAAGAAACAATTGTTTTTTTAATAAAAAGCTCCATTATCATTCAATACTCTAAAAATGAATGATGAGATATAGTTCAATAACTTAACAGTTCTGGACAGGATTTGTAATAATAACAGTAAACCTTTCAAAACTACATATTTCCAAAGTGTATAAATAAAATGGAGGAAGCAATTGTTGTTAAAAAACAGTCATTTATTGAAAATCATTAAAATGAGGACACTTCTAAATTCAGAATAAAGGACCATTTAATATTGAGCTTGGTAGCCCATCTCTATCACTGGAACATTTTAGACCAATCACAAATGCATGCAATACACACATTGACAGATCAAGATTCAAAACTGAGTCAACACAGACAATCATTTGTAGCCACTTTTCCCTCTTTTCAATCCAAATACCTATACTGATAACTAGCTCAAATATCACAAGTTTATTCCAATATGCAAAGAATTAAAATTGCAGCTCTTGGTTACAGCCTAGCACAAATATGTGCTTAGGTTTGATCAGCAAGTCTCCTAGACTCCCTTCACCCTTTGAGAAATGTCTATAAGCACTGCTTAAGTAGCATATTCAGGCCAAGTGGCCCAACAAGCAAGAATCTAGTAATCACGGATTCCAAAACAGAGGTTTTCAAAAACAAATTTAACTGACTCTACAGTCCCTTCTATTATGATGCTAAATAGCAAAATTGTTTCTTCTCAATCTTCTGACCTCTGTGTATCCACCACGTCAGCATGCTTATCTGTTTTTCTTCTACTAGATAATTTATTTAGATTCTTTTCTTATAAATAGCTGTCATGTGTTTGCCTGCTTATTACTACGTACTTCAGTTCATTCTATTAAAATCATTTACACAGAATGTTACGAAATACATATTTACATATCCTAATCATTTATATATACTCCTTATTTTACCTGCTATTTCAAATGCATTTTTCTGATTTTCCGGGTCTTCTAGCTTTCTGATTGTTGTTCCTGTTAATGGCAGTTTTCCCTGTAAAAGTACAAGAGAGAACCAATTTTTCGTCCCCCCAAATCTACCATTTCTTCTCCAAGACCTTTAAATTTGCAACTGAAATTCATGCACAAGTTGCAGTTTGCCAATGGAGCCTCCCTGAAAGTAGAGCTATTTAGTAACAGCCTTTAATTAGCTATTTTTCTCTTTTCCTGTGGGTCTAAACATGTTACCTCTGCCCCATGCCTGAACCTTGTCAGGAACATTTGAGAGAAGACCAAATTTTAGGTCACCAGCATGGTAATGGACAGTAGTACTACCATGTCATCTACCAGCTAAACTAATTATATGACCAATTAACATCAATGTCATCTGAGATAAACAAGGGAATTTATAAACGTATTGTGAATTTGAAAAAAGACCAAGTATAAAATCAAGAAAAACATGAAATTAGTTGAATAATTAACAAGTTTATTTCTCACTGTCAATGAGTAACTGTAGCCAAATTTCACAGCACTGATGAAGGGGCTGATGAAACATACCTAGCATAGTAGACTATGAAATGTGAGGTAAGAAGGGCACGTGGATGTGATTTGGCAGTTATCTTATGAAGCCTGGGGAACTTTATGCATTCATCCTACAGACCTTTTCAAACCAAAAGGTACATTTGCTGTAAAAACTGCTGCTCAAATTCATGTACTACACCTAGTGATTGAAACATTGCAAAGGTTCTGAGGGTTCTCAGTTCTTAGGATCTATCAATACCACTATTTTAATTTGTTTGGTGAGAACAACATTTTCTTCTAGAATTTATTCAGAGTACTCAGGGTTACAAAATATTTCCTCTTAAATAAGTGCTTCTGAACTTTATTTTTCTTCTCATGAAATATGCAGCTAAACAGCACTTTCTGCTCTTTAAAGAAATATAAATAAGCCTAAGGCATACTGTTTTAAATGTGATGACAAAGATATTTTTACATCTTGGGACTATAAGCAAATATTTTGGAATGCAACATTACTTAGGTTTTACGTTTTTACTCTCTTAATACATGATGTATAATTGCTGGCTATTTCTTATCACCTGAACATAAGGACCTCCCTCTGGATGATGGAATCTCCTTTCACACTGAGGAACTCTCTCTAGGGGCACGTGCCCAGAACAGAAGAGTTAGAATGGCCATTATAGTTGGTAATTCAATCACTAGGCATGTAGGTGGCTGGTGGACATGAAGACAGCTTAGTAACTTGCCTGCCTGGTGCACAGGTGGCAGCCCTCATGCGCCACCTAGATAGAATTTTAGACATTGATGGGAGGAGCCAGTTATTTAGGTAAATGAGGGTACAAATTACATAGGAGTGCAGAAGCAAGGTGCTAGAAGCTAAATTTAGGTGTTTAGGTAGGAATTTGAAATCCAGAACTTCCAGGGTAGCATTCTCAGAAATGCTCCCTGTTCCAAGTGCAGCACTAAACAGGAAGGGTGAGCTCCAGTCCAAATATGTGGATGTGACAATGGAGCAGGAAGATTTGTTAGGAACTGGGCAACATCCTGGGGAACAGGGTGCCTATTCTGAAAAGATGGACTCCACCTGCTGTTGTTGCTAACATTTAAAAAAAGATAGAGCAGCCTTCAAATGAGAACCTGGGCAAAAGTCAAGAATCACTCAAGAGTACATGGTTTGGAGCATCTTTGAAGGATAACAGCAAAACAAGGAAGTTAAGGCATCCCAATAGAGAGGTCACAATAAAGGTCGAAGGGGTTCAGGTACCTTTAATTAAGGAACAGAATTTAAGGATTGCAAATCATTCCTATCAATTGCTAAGAAGGTTATAAATATAAAAAAAATACTTTGAAATGTTTGTATTCAAATGCTAGAAATCTCAAATCTAATCAAGACAGACAACACAACAACTGGGGACTAGGGGAAATTTAGGGAATTGTAAAGATGCACATAGGGGTGAACAAGAGAATAAGCGTTTCTTAGCCTGAAATTGAATAGGGCCAGAGATGAAGCCTGACGTACTGACTTGGGTAGTTTATTCCAGGCATATGGAGCTGCAAAGTGGAATGGATGAAGTCTAGAGTTGGAAGCGGCAGAGACGGGCACAGATAAAGCATAATTACTCACTCGTAGCAGGTGTTCTCCAGGAATCAGTCCTTACATATGGGTGATGTCATCAACAGAGTCCACATGGGAACACTTCCCAGCTTCCAAAGAAAGCTTTTGGAAGGTGCTCCATGCATGTGTGCTGTCTTCCCGCCCAAAGGAGCCATCTTACCTCAGTATGATGACATAGCTTAATTAAGCCAAAAAAGAAAACAACTCCACAGAGAGGAAGGAGGGTAGTGAGGACTGATTCCTGCTGATCCCGGAGAACACCTGCTACAGTGAGTAACTACGCTTTCTCCAGGACCAAGCAGGAGGTCAGTCCTCAAATATGGGACTCCCTAGCTACAGGCTATCGAAAAAAACCTGTAAATGGCCCAATGGGGCAACCAGAAAAAATGAACCAAGAACGAGCAGCATGAGCAATCACTGAAAGTTTTGAGAGTCAGCTTCCAACAGGGACATCAACATCAGATCGATTCTATGGTAGCCTGGATGGACAGAAGGGCCAGAGGAAAGGAGTTGCTTCATTTCCCAAAGAGATGCCAGAGTACCACCTGGCTGAAGTTGCTGTCACACTGAGAATCTCCATCCAGACACTAATGGGCTGTGAAGGTATGGACTGAAGATCACATAGCAGCCCTACAGATCTCTTCTATGGAGATGGAATGCAAGTTGGCCACCGAAGCGGCTATAGCATGGACACCGTGAGCCATGACATGGTGTTCCAGCGTCAGCCTAGCCTGAGTGTTTGCAAAGGAGATGCCACCCAAATGGACAGGGTGCATTTTGACACTGCCACTCCCAGCTTATTGGGGTCAGAAGAGACAAAGAGCTAGGAGGATCGGAGATGGGGTTTTGTTCTCTCCAGGTAGAAAGCCTGTGCTCTCTTACAGTCCAAGCTGTGAAACGAAGTGTCAGCTCTATTGGCATGAGGCCTTGGAAAGAAGGTGGGTAACATCACAAATTGACTGAAATGGAAAGCAAAAACTACCTTAGGTAGGAATTTTGGGTGAGTTCAGAGAACCACCCTGTTCTTAAGAAACCTGGTGTACAGTGGGTGCACCACCAGCATTTGCAATTCACTGACTCTGCGCGCCAAAGTAAGCACCACCAGAAAAATGACCTTCCAGATAAGAAACTTGAGCGGGCAGGGGCTAAGTGGCTCAAAGGGGAGTGCGAGGAGCCATCTGGCAACCACATTAAGGTCTCACGCCACTGGGGGTGGTTTAATGGGGGGCAAGATAGTAGGAGGCCCCGCATAAAGCAACCCACCAAGGGGTGAGCAGAGATCGGTTGATCAGCTATGGGCCAATGATAAGCGGCTACAGCACTGAGGTGCACTCTGACTGAGGTGGACTTTAGACCAGAGTATGACATGTGCAGATGATAAGACAGACTCCACAGAGCAGGAGAAAAGGTCCAGAGACTTGTTCTCACACCATTTGGAGAACCTGTGCCACTTAAAGGCATAAGCACATCTCATCGAATCCTTGCGCGCGGCAAGAAGTATGTTCTCTACGTCCTGAGGCAAGTGGAGGTCTGCGAGAACTAGCTGCTCAGCAGCCAAGCCATTAGCGCTAGGAACGACAGGTTGGGATGAAGCAGAGTCCTGCCATCCTGCGAAATAAGATCCTGGGCATAGCTCAGTCTGAGAGATTGCCGAGACAAGCGGAGGAGGAGTGGAAACTAGGGTGGCCTGAGCTAGTGCGGCGCAATGAGGATCATGATAGCACCGTCCACCTGCAACTTGAAAAGGGACTTGGCCACTAGAGGAGTTGGTGGGTTGGCATTAGGATGGTCCAAAAAAACAAATTACAAGATTTCAGTTCTCCACAAGGCTGTTTTTGTTCTTTGTCATATTTATAACAAACACACAAAATTTTAATGAAAATAAAAGGCATTTATGTATTGAAAAGATTCCTTTTTAAGGCTCAGTTCAGGATGACTGCACGTGAGTTCAAGAATATCACAGGTTTGGCTCTGTTTGTCAATCTTGTTTATGTCAGACAGTGGAATGAAGCACCATTTGCAATCCAAGCTTCTCTCAATTACATTGAATTTTTATCTGTTCTTAAGACTTGCCCAAATCAGGCTGTTGCATTTTCAAGGCACCTCTGGTTTTTGTCTTAACATTTGGCAGGCTTAGCCCTTTTTGATGACAGAGTATCAACAGAAAGAAAGAAAAGGATGGTGTAGAACCTTCAGTGGCCACCATTACCAGACATTCCAGTTGTCTGCTGTTTAGTTCAGATGACATAAAAACTGCCAAATGGGATGACCTCTAAATGTTGTTTCCATCCATAAAATGTTCTGAATGGGGTGACCTCTAACTGTTTCGCAATCAGGCTGAAATTTCACAGGTAAGCAAGCTATTCCTAATGGACAAAAATAAGTCATGTGGAGAAATGATTCTACAAACATTAACTTTTTGCAATGGTTTGTGAACCATCCTAGTAGGCATAGAGAAGACCCTCAGTCCAATCCAGGAAAAATGTATCAGGAGGGCACTTTGGAGCAAAACAGTGGGAGCTGGGTATTTCTGAGAGTGGTAAAGAGGTCTATGGATGGCGTGCCCCATATCTGGAAGATGCAGTCGGCCACTTGCCTGTTCGGAGTCTACTCGTGTGGCTGAAGGACTCTGTTGAGGCTATCCGCTAGAATGTTGAGCTCCCCTGGTAGGTATACCGCTCTAAGGAGCATACCATGCGAGAATGCAAACTTCCAGAGGTGGACTGCCTCCCAGCAGAGGAGGTACAAAACAGTGCTGCCCTGGTTTGTTAAGGTAGAACATAGCCACCTGATTGTCCGTCTGCATGAGGATGACCTGGTGGGAGAGCTGTTGCTAAAACACTTGGAGAACATTGACTATTGCCCAAAGTTCCAGGAAGTTGATCTGATATCAGCTTTCCCCCGCAGTCCAGAGGCCCTGTGTGGACAGGCCATTCAGGAGTGCCCCCTACACGAGTTTAGAAGCATCAGTCGTTAGGACTTGCTGATGCAGCAGGGTCTGGAAGGGAAGCTCCGCAAGCAGGTGAGTGGGGTGCAGCCACCAGGACAGGGATTTTTAGAGAGGCAGAGTCACTGTGACCCTGTCTGAAAAATGACCTGTCCACTGCATCTGATGCATCTGAAGGCAGGCTGAGGGGGTAACATGGACCGTGGAGGCCATGTGGCCCAGAAGGCACAGCATCTGCTGAGTTGTGACAACTGGACAACTCTGAACATCTCCTGCCAAGATGACAAGGCGTTGGGCCATGTCTACTGGAAGGAATGTTCATGCCAGTGTGGTATTAGGGAGAGCCCCAATGAATTTGAGGCGTAGAAAGGATTGCAAGTGGGACTTTGGATAGTTGATGACAAAGCCCAGCTCTTCCAGAACCTGAATGGGGTGCTGTATGGACTACCTGACCTCATCCAGTGTCCTGCCCTCTGACAAACCAGTCACCCAGGCAGGGGAAGACAAAGATTCCCAGGAACCGGAGGAAGGTGACAACGACTGCCAGACATTTGCTGAAGACCCTAGGGGTGGCGGCATGGCTGAAGGGCAGAAACTGTACTGACAGTGCTGTCCACTGAGCATAAAGCAGAGATACTGACAGTTGTGATAAGGAAGCTTATCATAGTTCAGGAAGAAATAATACAAGAGGTGAACTGGCTCTGAATAAGCAACCTGTGTTGGCTGGTAAAAGCACTAAAACAGGGTGTTTACCTAAAAGACTACCAGACCCAGAACGCACTGGTTTACAGAAAGCCTCTGGGAGAGCTGAAGTAGGGAAACGTGTGCCTAATCAGAGAAGCAATGATGTAATCCCTAATCACACATCTCCTAGGGCAGTGCTTAATTCAGAACACCTGCAGTGTGCTAGGGTGGAGCGGCCATCTAGGCACTTTAAAGCTAGAAGAAATTCATCATACAGACAGCAAGAGCAAGGAGAGCAATGGTGGCAAGGACAGCAAGGGGAGCTGGAGAAGGAGAGACTGATCGTGAACAGAAGGAAGAACAGCAAGACGTCCAGAAGGTCTAAGAAAGGAGCCCAAGGCAGTACGTATACTGGGAGAGATTCCTGGGGCAAGCATTCTTCATTGGATTGGAAGAAGCCAGAGGCTTGGAGATATACAGCCAGGAACCCTCGGACAGCACCTGTAAGGGAGACGGCTGCATCTACAGAAAGAAGGAGCTCTAATACCTATTCAAGGAGGTATGGGAAAAGAGACCTAAAGTCCAGAGATTCTGACTGGAGAGCTGGGCACAGAGGTTTTGCTACCTACTGGCCAAAATACCCAGAGAGGAAACCTAATGACAACGTGATCTCAGGTATGAACTCTGATCTGTTCCCTAGCTTTGCACAAGGAAGACAGCAGGGAAACAGTTTCTATCCTGGTAGAGATCAGTTAGAGAAATCCTCTGAGCCAGTGTATGAAAGTGATCCTATGATATTTCAAGAGCAAGGGGAAATATCAGATGAGGAAGTTGAATGCATGGATTGTTCTCTTTCTAAGCTGCTGTTCTAAAGTAATCCTCAGTTAAGGATCAAACACCAAAAGGAACTGCACTGATTTTTAGCTTCCCAGAAAAGTTTCTTTGAGAGAAAGCTTTGGGGAAAGTTGGAGCCAAGTGGAGAGTGGACCAGCAATGATTTGCAGCTGGTTAAGCACCTGTGATTAGAGCAAGGCACAAGTGCACGTGGGACTTTGAGAAAAAGCTTCTTCTCTGTGTGAAACGAAGAAAGCTTTTTTTTTTTGATAAAGAGAATTTTCCTTTTGGGTTTATTTTTCATTCCAGCACTGCTAAGAAAGTTTATTAACAGGGGCTAGAAGAAAGACCTTATCTGTTCCATCAAGGTCTTTACTAAGTTGTTGCATAAGTAATTCAGTTGCCTTATTTGTTTTGTTTCCTGAATAAAACTCCTGGAGAAAATTATCCTGTTGATGTTACCAAGCATATCTGTGTGAGGGAATAACACCCCATAAATAAAATCTGTTTTCTGCTTTACACTCGAGCAACTACAATTATTTATTCTTGTTAAACGGCTAGTTTTGTGTGATTGAACTACAAGACCCACAATCCTTTGCAAGTCAAGTAAATTAATGTCCTTGCCAAGATTGTGGAACTTTCACAACAAGCACCCTCGTTTACACAGTGCAGGGGATGGATGAGGATATGCGCAGAGGAGTCTTTGAGATCCAAGGAACACAGCTAATCTTCCCGTTGAAGGTAGGGTAGCAATGTTCCAAGGGATATCATCTTGAACTTTTCCTTCACTAGAAATCGAGGATGGGTCAGAACCCTCCTGTTTTCTTAGGTACCAGGAAGTAACGGGAGTAGAAACCCTGCCCTGTTTGAGAGGGTGGAACAGATTCTACCGCCCGATCTACAAGCAGGGCTTGGACCTCCAGTTGGAGTAGTTCGCATTGGTGATACTCGATGGAAAGAAGGTGGGAGGAATCTGCTCGAAGTGGAGCAGGTAGCTCTCATGGACCACCTGCAGTGCCCACGCATTGGTTGTTATGCTGGGTCACCTGTGGGAAACGTCTATCAGCCATCCCCCCACCTGTGGTGGAATGAAAGTTGGGAGGGGAAGATGGGCCATGCTCCGAAGCCAGGAATCAAAAAACCCCACTTGGCTGGGGTTGCGGCACTGTTTGAGGCTTTGGGGCTTTCGGCTTGCGCGGTTGCCTCTGATTTTGATCCTTAGGTTGTTAACCCTGTTGGGGCGGCTGGTACGGATAATACAGGATATAAGTATTATAGACCTTCTTCTTCTTAGGATAAAAGGACTTCTTCCCTGAAGTCTTTCTCCTGGAAGGGTCAGGGGTCTTCCTCGAAAGCCTGTTCATGGTGAGTTCTTCCATTTCCAACTCTGCGGCCTTCTCCGCCATAGGTTTGCAAAAGAGCTTCTCTCCCCGGCATGGGACATCGGCCAAGTTGTCCTGAACTAATTGTTCTAAGTCTGAGGACTGTAGCCATGCCAGGCGACAGGCACTGATGCCCATCTGTGGCCACCCTGGCCATGGACCCGAACATGTCCTAGGCCACCCGGCTGATGTACTTGGAGCACTCCTTCATTCTGCTCACCATGATCCGAAAGTACTCAAGGTGCTCTCCAGATAAACCAGTCGAGAACCCGGCAAGATCCCCTGCCAGGTCACGCAGGTACATGCACATGTACAACTGGTATGCTTGGATCCGTGCCACCAGCATTGAGCCCTGGTAGCACTTCCTCTCAAAGCTGTCCATAATGTGAGCCTCCCTACCGGGGGGCACCGAGGAGTGCGTCATGGAACTTTTAATCCGATGCATGGCCAATTCCACCACCATGGAGTTGTGAGGGAGTTGTGCTTTTTGAAACCCAGGGCTTTTGCGCACTTGATACATGAAATCGAGGTGGCAGCTTACTGTTAGCACTGTGAGCGGTGTTTCCTACATTCTAAAGAGAAGTCAAAAGACTTTAACGTCCTCACCAACCAGGGGGGCGCAAGAGAAAATCCCACATGCCAAGAGAAAAAGGAGAAAGTAAAAAACCCCAGAGAAAAACGCAGTACTGAGGCACTGATGTTCCCGGAGACAGAAGGAAGATGCTGCACAGCATGCGATAACAAAAAAAGAAAAGACTATTGAAAAAAGGCTAATCTTAGTTCCGGGGCACAGATGACATCTGAAGGGCTCCACAGAAAAAGAAGACTGAGGTAGGATGGCTCTTTGGGCAGCAAAATCGGTACACATGCATGGAGCACCTTCCAAAAGCTTCCTTTGGAAGCTGGGAAGCGTTCCTGAGCAGGCTCCACTGGTGACGCCACCCAAATGTGAGGACTGACTTCCTGCTTGGTCTCAGAGAAAAAGGATCTGCCAGGAGTAGAGTTCCTGGGGAGTCCCCAGAGATCTTTACTGGAACTAGTGCTTTTTAACAAATTTATAAATGATCTGGAAATAGGAGCAATGAGTGAGGTCATTAAATTTTCAGATGACACCAAATTATTCAAAATTGTTAAATCACAGCGGATTGTGAGAAACTGCAGTAAGACCTTGCGGACAGGGGCGGCACAAGGGGGGTGCGGGGCCATGTGTGGAGACTCAGTGCGGGCCCTCATTTGCATAAAGGACCTCATTTGCATAAATATTTGCATAATGGTACCATACACTAACTTTTATTTATTTATTTAGACAGTTTTTGTATACCGCCTTATCCTTCAATCAAAGCGGTCACAACACAATTGGGGGATACATCTAACACGCAGGGATATGAGAGACATACACTAATACTTACAGGGAACATGGGCAATGGAGGGTTAAGTGGCTTGCCCAAGACCACAAGGAGCATCTGTGGGACTAGAAACCCCAGTCCTTCCGGCCCAAGGTTGCTGTCCTCTAGTGGGATTTGAACCCCCGACCTTCCGGCCTGAAGTACCTTGCCCCAACCACTAGGCCACTCCTCCACTCTTTTTCCCCTTTCCATTTCACTCTCCCAGCCTCATCCCATTCTAATCCTCCCCCAATATCAGCTCCTTTCTAGTTCCAGCCCCACCCAGCATCCGCTCCCTTCTAGTCCCCGTATCAGCCCATTTCCAGTCCTATCATAGCCCCACCATCAGCCCATTTCCAGTCCTAGCTCCCCCATCCATTTCCAGTCCTATCTGAATCCCTCCATCAGCTCAATTCCAAGCCCAGCTCCCCATCAGCCCATTTCTAGTCATTTCCTAGCCCCACCATCAGCCCATGTCAAATCCTAGCTCCCCTCCACTCAGCCCATTTCCAATCCAAGCCCCCCATGAAGCTACTTCCGGTTGTAGCCCCTCCATGAGTCCATTTCAATCCAAGCCCCCACCACAGCCCATTTACAATCTTAGCAACCCCCAACAGCCCATTTCCTGTCCTAGCTCCCCCCCCCACTCAGCCCATTTCCAGTCCTAGCTTCCTCCCCTCACAGCCCATTTCCATTCCAAGCCCCCCTCCCCATCAGCTATTTGCAGTTCAAGCCCCCCCTTTCACTCAGCCCATTTCCATTCCAAGCCCCCGTCCCCATAAGCTATTTGCAGTTAAAGCCCCCCCTTCCACTCAGCCCACTTTAGGAAGACTAACTTTGCCAGGATGGGCCAATACCTCAGGGAGTCATTAGCGGGATGGGAACAGCTGAGGGATGTAGAAAATCAGTGGGCAAAACTGAAAGGGGATATTTTAAGTGCAACAAACCTTTTTGCTAAAATGGTAAATAAAGGTAAAAGGAGACCGCTATGGCTTTCGAAAAAAGTAGCTGAAAAAGTGAAGAAAAAGAGGGAGGCCTTCATTAAATACAAGAGATCACAGAGAGAGGAAGACAGGCATCTATATTTGGAAAAACTTAGAGAAGCTAGCAAAGTAGTCAGGAAAGCAAAGATTCAAAAAGAGGAGGAAATAGCCAATGCAATAAAATGGGGGGATAAGACATTTTTCAGATATGTTAGTAAGAAGAGGAAGGGCAAAAGTGGTATTGTCAGACTCAAGGGTGAAGGGGAGGAATATGTAGAAGCTGATGAGGATAAAGCGGAATTGCTTAACAAATATTTCTGTTCTGTGTTCCCAGATGAAGAATCAGGAACAGGACCTCAGAAAACACCCACAAACAGGAACAGAAGCGAGGGACATCTTGAACAATTTTCAGAAGACTGTGTTCGTGAGAAACTAGCTCAACTTAAAGTAGACAAAGTGATGGGACTGGATGGGATACACTCTAGAATACTGAGGGAACTTGGGGACATTCTAGCAGCTCTACTGACTGACCTATTCAATGCCTCATTGGAGTCGGAAGTGGTGTCAAAGGACTGGAGAGAGGATCATGTGGTGCCTTTACACAAAAGCGGAAGTAAGGATGTGGTTGAAAACTACAGGCCGGTTAGTTTAACTTTGGTGGTGAGTAAATCATTGGAAACACTTCTGAAAGAGAAAATAGTGAGGTTTCTGGAGTCCAGCGGATTACAGGATCCAAGGCAGCATGGATTCACCAGAGGCAGGTCTTGTCAGACAAATCTGATTGATTTCTTTGACTGGGTGACCAGGGAGTTGGACTGAGGGAGAGCCCTATATGTGGTGTATTTAGATTTCAGTAAAGCCTTTGACACTATTCCTCACAGGCGACTTATAAACAAACTGAGCACCCTAGGGATGGACCCTAAAGTTACTGCTTGGGTTAGAAATTGGTTGGGTGGGAGGCGACAAAGAGTACAGGTAAATGGAGCTCGCTCTGAGGAGAAGGATGTTACCAGTGGTGTGTCCCAGGGATCTGTCCTTGGTCCGATTCTTTTTAACATCTTTGTTAGTGATATAGCGGAAGGGGTGTCGGGTAAGGTTTGCCTTTTTGCGGATGATACCAAAATCTGCAATAGAGTAGACACCCAGGAAGGTGTAGATAACCTGAGGAGGGATCTAGCTAAGCTTGAAAAATGGTCTAGAATTTGGCAGCTGGGATTTAATGTTAAAAAATGCAAGGTCATGCATTTGGAGTGCAGCAATCCAAGGGGGCAATATAGTATAGGGGGTGAAGTACTTTTGTCCACTAAAGAAGAGCGAGACCTAGGCGTGGTTGTGTCTGATGATCGTAAAGTAGCTAAACAGGTAGAAAAGGCGACAGCAAAAGCTAGAAGGATGCTTGGGTGCATACGGAGAGGAATGGCTAGCAGAAAAAAGGAGGTGATAGTGCCTCTGTGTAAGTCTTTGGTGCGACCTCATTTGGAGTATAGTGTGCAATTCTGGAGACGGCACCTTCAAAAGGATGTGAACAGAATGGAGTCAGTGCAGAGGGTGGCTACTAAAATGGTTTGTGGTCTTCATTATAAATCATATGAGGACAGACTGAAGGATCTTAATATGTACACCTTAGAGGAAAGGCGGGATAGAGGTGATATGATTGAGATGTATAAATACCTCCATGGCGTAAATGTTCAGGGGAAGAGCCTCTTTCAATTGAAAGCAAGTTCTGCTACGAGGAGACATAGGATGAGGGTGATGGGGGATAGATTCAGGAGTGATATGCGGAAATATTTCTTTACAGAAAGAGTGGTGGATCCGTGGAATAGTCTCCCAGTGGAGGTGGTAGAGATGAGGACAGTAACCGAATTCAAAAAAGCATGGGAGAAACACAGAGGATCTCTAAAGGAAAAAAGGGGACTGTTGTAGTTGTTGATATGGAAGGACAGACTAGATAGGCCATGTGGTCTTTTTCTGTCGTCATGTTTCTATGTTTCTATTTCCAGTCCTAGCAAGCCCCCCAGCCCATTACTAGTCCTAGCTCCCCCATAGCCCATTACCAGTCCTAACCCCCCATCACCTCATTTCCAGTCCTAGCCCACCATAGCCCATTACCAGTCCTAACCCCCCATCAGCCCACCTCCAGTCCTAACCCCCCCATCAGCCCATTTCCAATCCTAGCCCCCCATAGCCCATTACCAGCCCTAGCCCCCCCACAGACCATTACCAGTCCTAACACCCCATCACCCCATTTTCAGTCTTAGTCCCCCCATTAACAGTCCTAACCCCCCTCCTACCCATCAGCCCAGGTAAATAAAAAAAAAACTGGCTGCTGCTGCTGCCGCCGTGACAGCAGCAGAATCAAGTGTCCCACGGCCCCCCTGCCTGCCTGGCATAGCCCCCTGAATCACTCCCCTCAGCGCCGGCTTTCAGAGCCGCGAAGGGAGAGTTTCTCTCTCGCAGCTCTCTTAAGCCCGCCAGGGCTGATGGGAAACAGGAAATGCCTCTCCCTTCGTGGCTCTGAAAACCGGCACCGAGGGGAGTGATTCAGAGGGCTCTGCCGGGCAGGTGGGGGGGGGGGGGCCTGGGACACTTGATTCTGCCGCTGCCACGATGGCAGTGGCAGCAGCAGCAGCCAGTTTTTTTTTTTTAAATTTACTTGGGCTATTAAGAAGAATGTTGTTTGCGCGGGGCCCCCTGAAATGCGGGGGCCTGTGCAAACAACATTCTTGCTCAATGGACGGGCCGGTCCTGCTCTGCTTGTGGACTGGGCAGCCAAGCGACAGATAAAATGTACTGTGGACAAGTGCAAAGTGACGCACATAAAGAACAACCCAAAGTATATTTGCATGATGCATGGTTCTGCTAAACCAGCCCAGAAAGGTGAGTTGTGTTCCCCTACCAGCAGATTGGTGGCGACAAAGAACCAATGAAAAGCCCAAGTTTCAATGATATCATTCCCATGCCTCTATTTGCCTCTGCCACCAAGTCCCTTCAGTATTCGTCCCAAACTATATGGGAGAAACATGGCAAGCCGCACAAAATCTCAATCACAGGCAACATTATCCCTGTTACAATGTAAGCATTGATATCACTGTTCTGATGTAATGCAAATGTTATGTTTGATGTAAACCGCACTGACTTTGAATAGCGTGGTATATAAGAATGGATAAATAAATAAATAAATAAACAAGGAGTAATCAACAATACAGAACTATGTGCAGGAAAGCCTAAATAGAAGGTGTCTGAAGAAGATGAACCTGCAGAGCCAAGTTTAAAAATCATAGCAGACCAAAGGGTACCGCAGCAGAACAGAGCAAATACACTTTCAGGGACAGGCCCTGGACTGGTCTAGCAGGACTCAAGGAAAGGACATTAACTGGTAAGTAAAATGTCACCTTCTATATCATCTTACTAAACCAGTCCAGACAAATGGGATGCATCAAAGCTATAACTCCACTGGGCGGGAAGAAGGCATAGCAACGTTTAAAACCCTTGAGCCTAAGGCCGTGTCCACCCACACATGGACATCCAAGCAGTAATGCTTGACAAAAGTGGAAAGTGATGCCCAAGTCGCTGCCCGACAAATCGCTGCAGGGGCTACCAAGTTCCGCTCTGCCCCTCATGACACTTGTACTTCGGTAGAATGGGTGCACAAACCCTCCAGAACCGGCCAGTTCCACAATGGATAAGCCGAGGCAATGGCTTCCTTAATCCAGCGCTATAAGGTTGACTTGGCCCCACATCACCTTTGCACGGGCCAGCAAACAATACAAAAAAATGGAATTTGTAACCTCCAAGTATGGGAGAAGCACCCTCCGGACATCCACAAGGCGAAGATCCTCATCCTTCCCCCAACACTGCTCTTTAAAGAAGGAGAGCAGGCAGATCACCTGGTTCACTTGAAAGGGAGAAAGCACCTTAGGCAAGAAAGAAGGCACAAGCCAAATGGAATGGTCTCCCTTGATAAGGATCTCAGCAAGACAGAGCCTGCAGCTCGGAAATCCTTTAAAGTAGCATGCCTCAAAGGCTCAAAGGACGCAGCCATCAGGGCCCTGAGCACCAGACACAGATCCCAGGAAGGGATCACAGACTGTAGGGGAAGATGTAGATGCTGAACCCCCTGGAGAAAGTGCAAGATGTCTGGGTACAAGGCTAGAGACTTACCAGCCACCGGATGATGGAAACAGGCCAAAGCTGTCTCCTTAACTTTCAGGGAGCTACGGGAAATGCCCTGCTCCAGGCCATCCGGTAGAAAGGCCAACAGAGAGGGCACTTGGCTGCCTCAGTAGCCAAATGCAGAGCGGTGCACCATCGCTCAGAGGCACCAGATCCACACATATGCAAGCTTGGTAGACCTCCACCGGGCTCTAAGCAGAGTGGAGATCATCACTGGACAGTAGCCCTTACACGCTAGTTGTCTCCTTTCCAGATCCAAGCCATAAGCGAGAAGGGAACCGGGTCCCCCAGGATGACTGGTCCTTGCCACAACAGGCCCCGAGACGGGGGCAACCAAAGAGGAAGTGCCTGTAAGAGTCGAATAGGGTCTTTGAACCATTCTCTCTTCGGCCAATCTGGTGCCACCAGAACAATCCTGCCTGGGTGGCATTCTATACGCTGAATCACATGCCCCATCAGGGGCCATGGAGAAAACATGTACAGCAGGTGCTGACTTTGCCAAGGCTGAGATAAGGCATCAATGCCCTCAGAACCCGTCTCTGGGTAATGACTGAAGAAGCAGCAAACTCTGGCACTGGAGTGTGTTGCCATCAAATCTATTTCGGGCTGAACTCAGCAGTGCAGAATCAAATTAAACATCTCCTGACTCATCTCCCACTCTCCGAGACCCAAAGAGGGCCGACTGAGGAAATCCTCTTCCACATTGTCCAGTTCAGCAATGTGCTGAGCTGACAAGGCTAGGAGATTCTTCTCCGCCCAGGCAAACAGGAGAGCCATCTCCAGAGCTAACCTGGCACTCCTTGTGCCACCTTGCCAACTAACAAAAGCCACTGCTGTGGCATTGTCTGAAGTCACACGAACCGCCTGGCCCTCGACCAGGGGTCAGAAATGCAGAAGAGCCAACCTGATGGCCCTCGCCTCGAGGCAGCTGATGGACCACACCACTTCCCTCAGTTCCAATGGCCCTGGGCCATGCGCCTTGGCAATGGGCTCTCCAGTCCGAGAGACTGGCATCCATCATCAGAAAGATCCAGGAGAAATCATCTAGCGGTAGGCCCTTCCTCAGATGACAGGGTTGCCACCACCACCGCAGACTGGCCCTCATCCTCAAAGTGAGTGGAAGCCTGCGCTTAAACTCCTGAGAACTCAGGGACCATAGATTCAATAAAAACTGCAGGAGTGACCACATGTGAGCACATGCCCATGGCACCATCTCTATTGTCACTGCCATCAATCTTTGGAGCTGAAGAGAATCACAGACACTAGGAAACTGCTGCGCACAGAACAATGCCAGGCAATCCAACAGCCTTTTGACTTTCTCCTTTGGCAGGAAAACTCTGCCCACTCGAGTGTTGAAACATGCTCTCAGGAACTCCAAAGACTGGGAAGGTAACAGCTGGCTCTTTCCCGATTGATCACCCAGCCGAGGTTTTCCAAAAAGGCCACCACTCGGGACACCACTCGAGATGCCTCTGAAAGGCAACGGGCCTAGATGAGCTAGTCATCCAGATAGGGATGGATACATATGCCTTGGCGCCACAGCCACCACCATCATGACCCAGGAGAAGCCCAAAAGGGAGAGCGGCCAACTGATAGGGAGAGTCACGGCAACACACAAAAGCTTTCCTGATCCGCCCGGATCAGGATATGAAAATACACCTCAGGCAGATCCAGAGAAGCCAAGAACTCCCCTCAGCGCACTGCTTGAATCATGGAGCGCAAGGTTTCCTTCTAGAAGCGCAGGATGTGCAAGTGCTTGTTGACCCTCTTGAGGTCCAGAATGGACCGAAAGGAACTATCCTTTTGGGCAGCATGAAATAGATGGAGTATCTGCCCTTGCCCTGCTCGCACAGAGGGAAAGGCATCACTGCCTTTAGGAGCAGCAATTTGTCCAAGGTGATCCGCACAGCAGGACTTGATTGCAGACCCAGAAGGGGAGATGACAAAAGCATCTGGAATCAACACTTTGCAATCCAGGACAAAGCTGAACTGAAAGTTGTCTAGCACCCAGCTATCCTTGGTAGCCCCGGCCCATTCCTGAAAGAAAAGGCAAGGAGGAACCATGGAATGGGTCCCAAAACCCTCAATGCGCAACATGGGAGGGTCCTCTTCTGGAAAGGACCAAGTCCCTGCACCCATGCGCTCCATGAAAGGTTTGAGAACGAGACTGAAGCCCAGAAGCAGAGGGGAAGAAAGGTTTTCCCTGGTCGGTAACGATGAGAGTCCTGAGATCCCTGGGAATCTATCCTGCGCAGATGGGCTGATGAGAGGGGGTGCCAGCCTGTTTCACAGGCCCCTTGGGCCTGCCTTCTGGAAGGTGGTAGGTTTTTTTTCACCCAGATCCTTCACCAGCTTCTACAAAGCGGCTCCAAACAGAAGCTTCCCCTTAAAAACCAGTTGGGCCAACTGGGCTTTGGAAGACGTCTCCACTGCCCAGAGCCAAAGTACCATGACACCATTGTAAAGATACTATCTTTGGCCGCCAAACATACCAGGTCATACATGCTATCAGAAAGGAAAGCCATACCACCTTCAAATGAGGTGAAGTACTATCTGGCTTAAGAGACTGAATCCACTGGAACAGGGCTGGAGACCTCAGGCTGGTACATACCGCCAGCTGCAGAATAGCTGTAGCCAAGGCGAACTGGATCCTCAATCACGAATTCACCTTACGGTCCAGAAAATCATTTAAGGCTGATCTGCCTTCCAAAGGACCAAAGTAACAGTGGTCAGTCTGGTAACGCCATGACCTGTGTATCCACCTTGGGAATGCTAATCCACTCAACGCACTCCTCCTCCAGGAGAGCAGAGATCTTCTTACATACCCTTAACTCTTTAAGCAGGGAGTTTGGAGAGTCCCATTCTAAGCAGATCATATCCTTGATCACATCTGGGAATAGGAAGACAGTAGTTGATTTTCGCATCCTTTGGAGGATTGGGTGTACCTTCAGCTCCTGCTCCGTGCCTGAAGCAGCCGTCAAGTACAAGGCGGATGCAAACCTGGTAATCAATGAGACCAGTTCCTCCTTTCAGACTAGGCGGATCACTCTGGCTTCTTCACAATCTTCTGAAGATGAGAATACTTCTTCATCCATATCAAAGCCCAGTACTGAACCATCGAATCCAAGTCATAGTTAAAATCTCGGACAGTTCCCAGCTGTTTCCCCTCTCCAGGGGGCGCCCCATGCCGGGGACGCTTAGTCAAAGGCAATCAAACAGATCTTCCATTCTCCGCACAAGTCTGCGCTTGGGGGCACTCAAAGGTTTCAGGGTCTGAATTTCCACACCAGAAGGACCAGGACTGCTGCAAAACTGGGTCAGTGTCACGGCAGGACATGCTAGGGAGATAAAGTTCCTAGATGAAATAAATGACTGCTTCTTGGAGCAGCTGGTTCATGAACCGACCAGAGGGTAAGCCATATTAGACCTAGTCCTTAGTGGAACACCAGATCTAGTGCAAGAGATAAGGGTGTTGGGGCCATTTGGCAATAGTGATCATAGCATGATCGCATTGGATTTAATTAGTGGAGGAGGGATAGTAAGGAAATCCACAGTACTGCCTTTTAACTTTCGAAAGGGAGACTATGATAAAATAAGGAAAATAGTTAAGAAAAAACTAAAAGGAGCAGTTGCAAAGGTTAAAGACTTACATCAAGCTTGGGTGTTGTTGAAAAATACTATCTTGGAAGCTCAACCAGCTGTATTCCACGCTTTAAGAAAAGTGGAAGAAAGTCCAAAAAACTGCCAGCATGGTTTAAAGGTGAGGTCAGAGAGGCTGTTGTTGCCAAAAAAGCATCTTTCAGGAAATGGAAAAAAGAGCCAAACAACGAAACCTGGAAACAGCACAAGCACTGGCAAGTCAAATGCAAGGCACTGATAAGGCAGCCAAAGGGAGAATTTGAGAAGGAGCTTGCTGCGGAAGCAAAAACGCGAAATAAAGACTTTTTCAACTACATTCATAGCAAAAAACCTGTGAGAGAGTCAGTTGGTCCATTAGATAATAGAGGGGTTAAAGGGGCACTAAGAGGCGACAAGGCGATAGCGGAGAGACTGAATGAATTCTTTGCTTCGGTCTTTACTGAGGAAGATGTAGGGATGTTACCCATGACTGAAGTGGTATTTAAAGGTGCGGAAGAATTGAAGGAAATATCGATACATCGGGAAGATGTACTACAACTATTAGATAAACTGAAGAGTAGCAAATCACCTGGGCCAGATGGTATACATCCAAGGGTGTTGAAAGAACTGAAATATGAGATTGCAGACCTGCTATTAGTAATATGTGAACTATCATTAAAATCATCTCTAATACCTGAAGATTGGAGGATCGCCAATATAACACCAATTTTTAAAAAGGGATCCAGAGGTGATCCGGGAAACTACAGACCGGTGAGCCTGGCGTCAGTACTGGGAAAAATGGTAGAAACCATCATAAAGAATAAAATTACTCAGCATGTAGATAGTCATGGCCTAATGGGAGACAGCCAACATGGCTTTAGACAAGGAAGATCTTGTCTTACTAATCTGTTATGTTTTTTTGAAGGTGTGAATAAACAGGTGGACAATGGTGAGTCAGTTGATATAGTGTATCTGGACTTTCAGAAAGCCTTTGACAAGGTTCCTCATCAGAGACTTTTGGCAAAACTAAAGAGTCATGGGATAGGAGGCAGTGTACTACTGTGGATCAGGAACTGGTTAAAAGACAGAAAGCAGAGGGTAGGGCTAAATGGCCAATTTTCCCAATGGAGAAAGGTGAATAGTGGTGTACCCCAGGGATCTGTGCTGGATCTGCTGCTTTTTGACATATTCATAAATGACCTGGAAAGTGGAATAACGGAGTGAGGTTATCAAATTTGCAGATGACACAAAACTATTTAAAGTTATTAAAACCCAAGAGGATTGTGGAAAATTGCAAGAGGGTCTTGATAAATTGGAAGACTGGTCATCAAAATGGCAGATGACATTTAAAATGGACAAGTGCATAGTTATGCACCTAGGGAAGAACAACCCAAACTATGGTTACACGATGCAAGGTTCCACATTAGGAACCACCACACAGGAAAACGATTTAGGTGTCATTATGAATAACATGTTAAAACCCTCGGTCCAGTGTGCAGCGGCGGCCAAGAGAGCAAATAGAATGCTAGGTATCATAAGGGAAGGAATGGAAAATAAAACAAAAGATATTATAATGCCTCTATATTGTTCCATGGTGAGACCGCACCTTGAATATTGTGTGCAATTCTGGTCTCCGTATCTTAAAAATGATATAGCGTTATTAGAAAAGGTTCAGAGAAGAGCCACCAAAATGGTAAAGGGGATGGAAGGATACTTCTATGAAGAAAGACTAAAAAGTTTAGGGCTCTTTAACCTGGAAAAGAGACGGCTGAGGGGAGGTATGATAGAAGTCTATAAATTAATGAACGGAGTGGAACGGGTAAACGGAGATAGATTGTTTACGTTATCAGTATATAGAAAGACTAGGGGACATGCAATGAAGCTACAAGGTAAACTATTTAAGACTAATAAAAGAAAATATTTTTTCACTCAACGTGTAATTAAACTCTGGAATTTGTTACCGGAGGATGTAGTAAAGGCTGTTAGTGTAGCTGGGTTTAAAAAAGGTTTGGACAAGTTCCTGGAGGAAAGGTCCATAAACCATTATTAAGAAGGGACCCAGGATATCAATGCTTGACCCAGTACAAGCATTGTGGAACCTGTGTCTTTTGGGGAAACTGCTAGGTACGTATGATCTAGACTGGCCACTGTTGGAAACAGGATACTGGGCTTGATGGACCTTGGTCTGACCCAGTATGGCATATCTTATGTTCTTATGTTAAAACAGAAAGAATTCTGGGGAGGACAAGCTGGACCCCAGAAGCTCTCCTCTCAGAAATGACCCCTCAGCACCAGGGGCAAAAGCGCCACAGAACCCCTAGAGGACGATGAGCAGTTCACACACGGTTGCTGGATCCTCCAGCTAGCTGGATATTCTTATCCATAACACAATCTGTCACTTCCTGCCCTGAAGTAGGCAAGGCCAGACTAGTCACACCCTCCAGCTGAAAGAGGGAGAGCAGGCCCTGCAGGGACAACCCAGAAACTGCCATACACAAAGAGCAGAGTCCAGAATCTGGAGATGAGGCATCTCACTTGCCACAAGTCAAATAATGTTTCCTGGATGAAGAGACAGAGAGTGAAGGAAAGTATCACAATAGTGCGAGCTATGGCTGCGGTGGCCCGAAGGCACACATTAACTGCACTTTTACTGAGGCGCATGTTAACTGCACTTTAATTGTGGCATGCGTTAACTGCTTTTCCTGCAATGTATATTACAGGCACTAGGGTAGCGACACGCGTTGGAGCCGCTTGAGCGGAATGCACGTACAAACCACATGACTGCCAGGCGCAGAAGAGGAGAAAACGCTACTAACGTGTGCAGAAAATGGCAGTAAACTCTCACACTGTGCCAAAGGTCATCAGCAGTTTAACCCAAATTGCATCCCACACAGATAGAATCAGGAGCCCCCAACAAGGACAATGATGAGGTCAAGCCTTGGTACTCACCCTGAGAGCCCCAGGCAGAGGATCCATGCCGGGCCCAGCTCTACTCCCCTGAAACTCTTTTATTGGCTTTTGCAGCACTGTGTTTAAGGTGACTGGCAGGCAGATCCCTCTGAGAGCCTTCTGCAATCTTCGGGAGAGAGCAGGGGGGACAGAGGAGGAGGAAGAGGGTGCTGAGATTCTGTGAGGCTGCTGTACTCTTCCAGATCCTTCCAATTTCTGGCTGCTCAACAGGCTCTTGCCATAAGAGTGTGGAACTGAACCAATTTCCCCTCCTTCTATGGCTACCGAAAAGACCACAGTTTGGTATAGCCTCCCACATTGCACTCAAGTAAGAGAGTCACCCTCAAAGTGGCCTGTCACGAGCATTTATATCAGTTTTTCCCTCTCAATTCTTCAGATTTTCTTCAGAGAGGAGAAAATCCATCCACCATCTGATGGAGACAAAGAAATACTGGAGACTGAGGTGACTAGAGGAATGAAAGTGATGTCAATGAAACCTGGGCTTTTCATTAGTTCTTTTTCTCCACCAATCCGCTGGTAGGGGAACACAACCCACTTGTCTGAACTGGTCTAGCAGGACGATATGGAACTATATTTACAAACTCATCAGTATAAGCAACTCTATCAAAAATATGCTAATATGACTTAATCATCTAAGTCACACTGTACTAAAATAAACAAGCTATCATTTACCCCATTTACAGGTCCACATATATTTAATGATGCTTTTTATACAAGCAAAATCTAAGCAAAAAATAGAGTCCATGCATATCTTGAAAATGTGTAGTTAGAGGGCATCAAATAAACATTCACACAAACAAGCAATGTAGTCATAGAGAGTAGAATCAGAGTACCAAAACCAGGCCTATGATCCAGGCAGAAGCCCTGGCTGTGCCACCCCCCATGCTGCACTGTGCCACTGCCGCCAATTCAGTTAGCAGGGTCTGGGGGGGTGGCAGTGGCAGCGGTCTGCCTTGTTCTTTGGCACACATAGCCTGCTACTTCTGACCCTCCTTTGACACAACTTCCTGTCAGAGGGGTTCAGGAGCGGCAGTTCATGTTTGTCAAAGCACATATCCTCCTATGGCCGCCGTGCCACCCACAGAGGTCTGCCACCCTGGGCAGCTGCCTAGGCCGCCTAGTGGACAGGTCAGCCCTGACCTCAGGAGACCTTTGCAGCGTAGCAATAATGTGTGTGCATCTATCAAAAAAAAAAGAAACAGAAAAATGAAGAGACACTACCTGGGTCATTCTGAACCATATTTAGCAGGTCTGGATGTCTGATCCAGATGTCCAGACCCGCTAAACACCCATATCATGATGCTGGGGACAGAGCTCCCTGCATGTATTGCCGATTTGTGTGGGGAGCTCTGTTCATGGGCGGGAGCGGGTGAGCTGGGTTGAGGAGCAAGGGCAGGCAGTGGGCGGCGACTGACCCCAGATGTACAGGGCTGATGCAGAGGTCGGCCCTGTATGTCCGGGGCCTTCAGTGTAGACAGAGGACTTATTCCACCTCAAATGTGGAATATGTCCCCCTGGATGGCAGGGGATCGTGGCGTGGGACCCGAAGTAGCGGGTGAGGGGGCACAGGGGGTTCTTCGCAGCCCTACCCTAGCCTTAGAAGGCCCGATTTGGGGTCTGGCTGCAGGAAAATACAGATCAGGGATCTTTTCCCTGATGGTTTTTTTACTGGGTAAGAATGAGGTCTTCTTGGAGAGCCTTTGTCGAATCACCACATCGGCCTCTATCTTGGCTGCCTTGTCGGCCATAGGTTTGATGAATAGGTTCTCCTGATACAGGGAACATCAAGCAGCTTATCTTGAACCCACTGCTTGAGGTCCGAAGACTTCAGCCAGGCTTGGCGTCGTGTGCCGATGCCGGCCGCTGCTACCTGAGCCGCAGACTCAAAGCCATTGTAGGCTGCCAGGGAAAGGAAATTGGAGCAGCCCTTGATGCCAGAGGACAGGGACTGGAACCATTAAAGGAGTTCCCCCACAAGCCCTGCTGAAAACCCGGACAACTCTTAGGCTAGGGTCCTGAGATACATGCCTATGTATAACCCATAGACCTGGATCCGACACCCCAGCATCAAGCCCTGGTAGCACTTGCGCTCAAGGGCATCGAGGGCTCTAGCATCCCTACCTGGGGGAACAGAAGAATGGGTCTTCTGGAAGTTGAGTTTTTGCATGGTTGACAACCATGGAGTTGAGTAGAAGTTGGGGTTTTTGGAACCCGGGCAGTACATGGCATTGAGGCATCGGCTGACCACTGGTACCGACGCCGAGGTCTTCCACATTCTCAACAGGAGCCTCTCGAGGATCCTCCCTCGAGTAGGGTGGAGACTCGTACTGGAGGATCTCCAGCTCTTCGGTGCGTGGTTCCTCCTCTGCCTTGCTTTGCACCGAGAGGGCTCTGGCCATATCCCTGACAGTCGTGGAAAGTCACGTCCTCCAGAGGAGAATGGCACCAGGGTGCCGACGGAGACAAGTCTGAGAGGATGCCTTGGTGCTGTCTGGTTTCCAGGGATGCCTAGTCATCAGTCTCTGACTTGGAGTTAAGGGGTGACAATGAATCCAAGGCCCTGCGACTCCCTGTCTCAAGGCCAGTGCCGAGGGGCTTGGGGCCTCTGGAGGACCTGGGTTCTGAGTCACGGAAACTTGCCGGGGAGGATTGGATTCCTGAGGAACGTGACCGGGACCTCAACCAGCGCCGAGGACTTACCTGAGGCCGGTGGTGCTCGGAGCTCGGCTCAATGACTGGGGACCCCCCTGCAGTCAGGGGGCCGGTCGTCGGGGCAGATCATGTGGACAAACCAGTCATCATTGTCTGCTGCAGGACCAGGATAGCAGTGATGTTCTGCTCCAGGACCGCCATTCTGGTTTCCAAGCCAGAAGGCTCTGCAGTTTCAGTGTGGACACTGAGGATCTTGGGCTCGGCGCTGGCACTCTCGCGAGGACGTACTTGACGAGGACTATGGTCTCAAGGAACCTCGCATGGTCTCTGCCGGCAGCAGTCATGGGTGTCAGTTACTGACATGGTTTGACTGCAGTGGTCGCATGTCTTGAACCCACTGGGAGACATGTTGGGAACACCCGGCTCGGATTGAAAAAAGGCACAAACGCCCGTCGAGGCAAACCTCAATCGAAGAAAGGGGAAAAGAGCCAAGAACAGTTCCAAGTCCAGTGCCGGCTCGAGGCAGGAAGAGGAACCGGTACACAAACCAGGAAAAGTTAACTTTTAAGGATTTAGCAAGGATTTTTTCTGGGGAAACGGTACAGATGTCCGTTGGGCTCTGTGGAAAAAAGGAGACCAAGCAAGATGGCACCCTTGGGTGAGAAGGGGACCACACATGTATGGTAGCATGTCCCAAAGGCTTTCTTTGAAAGCTGGGGAAATGCTCCATGTGGGCTCCATCGGCACCAACGTCAGCCATATGTGAGGACCGACTTCCTGCTTGTTCCTGGAGAATTGAAAGTACACATGTAATTTTTTGGTTCTCCCCTTTGAATCTGTGCATTCTGTGGCACTGTGAAATTGCCTTGTTCACATGTACACACCAAAATAGATCAAATGGGCATACAAGAGAGCAACAAATTGCCAGGACTGGATGGTATTCACTCCAGAGGGCTGAAAGAGATCAAGCGTGAATTACTAACCTGTTTCTAGCAATCTATCATCTTTCATTCAAAATGGCCATTATACCTGAGGACTGGAAGACGGCTAATATAAATAGCAATTTTCTAAAAGGGCTCTAGAGGTGATCGTGAAACTATAGGGTGGTGAGCCTTCCATCAATGCTAGAAATAATTGCTGAAAGTATACTGAAAGTCCTATGGCTCTCCCATAATTACAGGTCATTCCATCTCCACCCAAATATCTCCTCCCACCCTATTCTTGTTCAGAAGTCCATTTGCTCCTTAGGTGTAATTATCAAACATCAGCTCTCCTTCAAACCTTACAGACCTGATATTGAGTTGGTCAGGCTATGCGCCCCTACAGCACATAGTCCTGTTCACCGATCCTTAATCACGGATATTCAATGCCAAGGTCATATGTGGCCTCGGCATTGAATGTATGGGGATCACCGCGCATGCCAAAAGCCGCAGTAACTAACCTGGCAGCAATGATATCTTTTAGGCGCAGGTCGCTAACCGGACAGCATACAATATCGTCGCTGCTCGGTTAGCTACAGTCTCCATCTCAGCTCCACCCCGGGATGTCCCCAATACGCCCTGATGCTAACCGCATAGCATCAGAACAAGAAGGGGATATTCAACGGCACTAACTGTGTAATTGCCATTGAATATCCTGATTAAGGGCATTTACACAGTTTATTGGGCTGCAAACCATGTAAATGCCTTTTGAATATCAGGCCCTACATTTCTAAGATATTAAAAATGTAGTCTTTTTCTCTGTACTCAGGATAAGATCTGTCAAACCTTTTTTCAACAACAGAACATGTAAAACAATAATACACTCACTGGTTATTAATAAATTAGACCTTTGCAACGCCTTATTAGTGGGCACTTCACAATCCCAATTGAAAATAATTCAAGTGGAGGTCCACTGTTGCTGCTGACAAGGGAACAGGAAAAACGGTGGCAGGGCAAGGGCAGGCAGCATGGGTTGAGAGCCAAGGCTTGCTGCAGCAACTCTAAATGTGCCCCTGTTTTTTTGTGCCCTGTACAGCTTCACTGCTCACACAGGCCTAGGTACAGCACTGCTCTCAAATTATCCCCTACTGCCCCCCTCATGCCCTGTGGTCTGCCAATCAGAATATACAGGTTATTATTCCCTCAAAATCCAATTTGTACCTTGAAACATACAGATCCATGCCCTTCTGTTTTTTTGCCCCCTCCCTTTGGAACACTCTCCCCATGAATCTTCACCTTGAATCATCTCACACGAAATTTAAGGCAGGGCTGAAAACTTGGTTTTTCAAAAGAGCCTTTAAGTGATTCTTTTCTCCTTAGTAGACCTCATTACACCTTAACCTTTCAATTTAACTTTAATTTTAAGCCCTAATTTCTACTTAATTCCCACCTTTATGTTCCATCTGGCTACATGTTACTTTGTTCTGATAGATATTCTTGTCCTACAATCAATTTGTTACATTTATGTTTTTACACCCTGTTTTCCCCTGTACTTGTCTTTCCTATTCGGTTGTTACTGCATGTTACAGCAGTTTACAATCAGAATAAAAGGGAGCAGAGTAACATTCACACCTTAGCAGCATAGAAATGCCACAAATAAATAAATGAAACAAAAAAAAATTACTGACCATGTAGACAGACATGGCTTAATGGGAATGAGGAAGCATGGGTTCAGCAAAGGCAAGTCTTGCCTTACCAAACTGATTAGATTGTTTTGAAGGCTTAAACAAACAAGTGAAGAATAATGAGCTAGTTGATAAAGTGGACTTTGGTTTTCAGAAGGTGTTTTGTCCCTTTGAGAGGCTCCATAGGAAATTAAAGAGTCACAGGCCATGCGGTTTTGTAAACTGCAAACAAGCTAAATGGCAGGAAACACAGAGTAATATTAAAGATGACTTTTTACTTACCAGTTAATGTCCTTTCCTTGAGTCCTACTAGACCAGTCCAGATAAGTGATTGTGTTCCCCTACCAGCACATTGGTGGAGACAAGGAACCAATGAAAAGCCCAGGTTTCAATGACATCACTCTCATGCCTTTATTTGCTTCAGTCACCAGAGGTTCCTCAGTATTCGCCCCAAAGCATATGGGAGAAAACATGACAAGCTTCATACAACTTTAATCGTGGGCAAAGCGTAGTTACTCACCTGTAACAAGTGTTCTCAGGGCAGCAGGAATCAATCCTCACTTATGGGTGACATCGGCACCGACGGAGCCCGTGTGGAGCAATTCCCCAGCTTTTACAGAAAGTCTTTGGGATTGCTGCCACATATGCGTGGTCCTCTTCCCGCCTAAAAGTACCATCTTGCTCAGTCAGGTCCCATAGCTAGAGCCCTACAAAGCAGACGGCAAGGGAAGGATAAAAATAGCAACTCTTCAGGGGAGGTGGGAGGGTAGTGAAGACTGATTCCTGCTCTCCCTGGAGAATACCTTACAGGTGAGTAACTACGCTTTCTCCAGGAACAAGCAGGAAGTCAGCCCTCACTTATGGGACTCCCCAGCTAAAGGCTACCGAACCTGTAACTCAAAAACGCCTCTGCGAGGCTGTGGGCAGAAGCCGATGCCTGAAGGAGCCCGAGTCTTCGGGTCCATGGGGCGAAGCTCTCGGTAGCCGCCGAAGAAGGGTTGGAAGGCAGGAGTTGCTTATATCCCGAACAGATTACGAAATACAGCCTGGCCGAAGACGCTGTCCTGGCAGAACTCCCTCTCCAGGCAGTAGTGCGAAGGAAAAGTGTTTGCTGAAGACCAGGTCTCAGCCCGGCAGATGTCTGTTAAAGGCACCGAGCACAGCGAAGCCAATGAAGCCGCCTTGGCCCAGACAATGTGTGCGGTGACTCGCCGATTCAGCAGGGCACCCGCCTTTGCCTGGGCAAAGGTGATGTAGTCCACCACTCAGATGGAGAGGATGCGCTTGGTGACTGCCTGCCCCAGGCGGTTGGGATTGTAGGCAACAGAGAGTCGATCGGACTTGCAATGAATTTGGGTGCACTGCAGGTAGAAAACGAGAGCCCTCTTGCAGTCGAGTGTATGTAGGACTGCCGATGCCTGGTCAGCATGAGGTCTTGGGAAGAAAGTCAGCAAGACTATCTCCTGATTGAGATGGAAGTCCAAGACAACCTTCGGTAGGAACTTGGGGTGGGTGTGGAGGACCACCATGTTCCCATAGAACCTGGTGTAGGGAGCCTCAGCCATGAAGGCCTGGAGTTCACTGACTCGCCGAGCCGAAGTCAGAGCCACCAGGAAAACTACCTTCCAGGAGAGGTGCCAAAGTGAGCACATCGCCATCGGCTCGAAGGGCAGCTGCATAAGTTGTATGAGCATGATGATCAGGCCCCACTCTGCCGGGGGAGGCTGGATGGGAAGCTTGAAAAGTAAGAGGCCCCGCATGAAGCGGGAGACCAGGGACTGCCCCAAGAGGGGTTTACCCTCGATGGGGAGGTGGTTAGCTGAGATGGCGCTCAGGTGTACCCTGACTGAGTTGGACTTCAGCCCCTCCTTCGAGAGGTGGAGGAGGTACTGGAGAACACACCGGAGAGAGCAGGAGAATGGGTCGATCTGGAGCTCAGAGCATCAGATCGAGAAACGCTGCCACTTAAAGGCATAGGCTTGCCTTGTCGAGTCCTTCCTTGACGCAAGAAGGACCTCCTCGACCTCCCCCGGGAGGTACAGCACGATTAAGGAGACCCGTTCAGACACCAGGCTGTATGGGACAATGAGGTCAGGTTCAGGTGGAGCACCCGTCCCTCCTCCTGCGTTAGCAGGCTCGGGCACAGCTTAGGGGGACTGGAGGCTCAGACACGAGCCGGAGCAGAAGCTGGAACCAAGGCTGTCGAGGCCACAAAGGAGCTATGAGAATCACTGAGGTTCGCTCCCGCTGGACCTTGTGTAGGGTCCTCGCAATAAGAGGAGTGGGGGGGGGGGGGGAGGCATAAAGAAGCCCAGAGGTCAAATTCAGGAGGAACGCATCCGGAACTACCTTGTTCGGGTGTGGAACCGGTCCGCAGAAGCGGGGAAGCTGCACGTTCAACGGGCTGGTGAACAGGTCCATGGATGTTGTCCCCCACCTCTGGATGCAGGCACCACTCGTGTGGGCGGAGGATTCTGATGAGTTTATCCACAAGGACATTCTCTTGGCCCAGGAGATAGACCGCTCTGAGGGTCATGCCCTGGCGAACAGCAAAGGAGCAAAGGAGGACCGCCTCCCGGCAGAGAGGGCAGGAACCTGTTCCCCCCTCCTTGTTTATGTAGAAGATAGCTACCCTGTTGTTGGTTTGCACGAGCACAGACTTTCCCCTCAGGTGGTACTCGAAGGCCCTTAGTGCCCACCGGACCATCCAAATTCTTTGGGCGACTATTGTCCCTGGGTGCGTAGGTCGCCGCAGTGGACTCCCTAACCCAGCAGGGAGGCATCCGTCACAGGACAATCTCATGCTGTGGGGCCTGGAAGGGCATTCCTCGAAGAAGGCTTTGGGGTTCTTGCCACCAATCCAGGGAGGTGTAAAGACTGCGGGAGATCCGGACAGGGTCCCACAGGAGGCCTGGCTCCATTGAGTCCTGAGGCACCACTGAGCTGTCCGCATGTGCATGCGGGAGTGGGGAACACCGTGGACGGTGGACGCCATGTGCTCCAGGAGGCGCAACATGGCTCACACCGGAATTCGAGCCCTGCCTTGGACCTTGGCTGCCAGGGCATGGAGACAATCCGCACAGTCCCAGGGCAGGAAGGCAGTCGGACGCTCCATGTCGAGGAGTGCGCCAATGAACTCCAGGGTCTGCACCGGCTCGAGGTGGGACTTGGAGTAATTGACCAGGAAGCCAAGGTGTTTGAGAAGGAGGATCATGCGAGATGCCACAAGGTGGGCTTCCCTGGCTGATTCCCCTGTGACGAGCCAGTCATCTAGTTAAGGGAAAATGGGTATGCCTTGCCGCCGGAGGTAGGCGGCGGCTGCAGAAAGACAATTGGTGAAGACCCACAGGGCAGATGCGAGCCCGAAGGGGAGCACCCTGTATTGGTAGTGCTCTCCCTGTACCCTGAAGTGCAGGTACTGCCTGTGTTGGAGGTGGATCAGAATGTGGACATAAGCATCCCTGAGGTCCAAGGAGCATAGACAATCGCCCTGCTGGAGGAAGGGCAGCAGGACACCAAGAGATATCATTTTGAACTTCTCCCACACCAGAAACTTCTTTAGGTTCTTGAGATCGAGAATGGGGCATAGGCCTCCCGTCTTCTTCGGAACGAGGAAGTATCAGGAGCAGAACCCTCGACCCCAGAGGTGCAGCGGTACCTTTTCGACCGCCCGCTGGCCAAGGAGGTTGGTCAGCTCCAGTTGCAAGCAAGCCTGGTGCGAGTGAAGCCGAGAAGGCTCCGCTGGGGAGAAGGGAGGAGGGAGCCTGTCCAGGTGCAGATGATAACCATCGTGGACCACCCTGAGGACCCAGGTGTCTGACGTGATTGACGCCCATTGGGGGGCGAAAAGGGACAGGCGGAAGCACCGCTGTGGGTTGAGAGGCGATGCCTTCGGCGTCAAAACCCCTGAGTGGGTAGGGGTGGTGCCAGTGATTGGGCTTTGAGCCTTTTAGGCTTGCGATGGCCGTGTGCTCCCCCTTACCCTGTGCGCCAGTGGTTGGTGCAGGGGTGGGCAGGTAGGGCAGATATCCCCGGTAGGGGAGTCCCTTTCTCTGGAAGAACGGCTTCTTTGTTGGCTGCTTCTTCCATGGGAGAGAAGAGGTCTTATGCAAAAGGTGGGTTCGAATTACAAACTCCATTTCAATTTCGGCGGCCTTATCCTCCATGGGCTTGCCGAACAGTCATTCACTTAGGCAGGGGACATCCAAGAGCTTCTCCTGGACTCACTGCTCCAGGTTCG
Source organism: Ichthyophis bannanicus (assembly GCA_033557465.1). Classification (NCBI taxonomy): domain Eukaryota; kingdom Metazoa; phylum Chordata; class Amphibia; order Gymnophiona; family Ichthyophiidae; genus Ichthyophis; species Ichthyophis bannanicus. The sequence goes on from CM066035.1 coordinate 641,308,629, forward strand.
AAGACTGGAGCCATGCCTGGTGCCGGGCCCTGATGCCAGCCGCCACTTGGGCAGAGGACTCAAAACCATCATAAGCGGCGCAGGAGAGGTACTTCGAGCAGTATGCGACCGATTTCAGGAGGGTCTGGAACCTGAGAAGGTGTTCACCCCCAAGACCTGTGGAAAAACCGCCAAGCTATTTGGCGAGGTCGCGCAGGAACATGCCCATGTACAGTTGGTAGGCCTGAATGCGGCATGTCAACATGGACATAGCGATATTAGAAAAGGTTCAGAGAAGAGTCACCAAAATGGTAAAGGGGATGGAAGGATACTCCTATGAAGAAAGGCTAAAAAGGTTAGGGCTCTTTAACCTGGAAAAGAGACGGCTGAGGGGAGATATGATAGAAGTCTATAAATTAATGAACGGAGTGGAACGGGTAAACGCAGATCGATTGTTTACGTTATCAGAATATAGAAAGACTAAGGGACATGCAATGAAGCTACAAGGTAAACTATTTAAGACTAAAAAAAGAAAATATTTTTTCACTCAACGTGTAATCAAACTCTGGAATTTGTTACCGGAGGATGTAGTAAAGGCTGTTAGTGTAGCTGGGTTTAAAAAAGGTTTGGACAAGTTCCTGGAGGAAAGGTCCATAAACCATTATTAAGAAGGGACCCAGGATATCAATGCTTGACCCAGTACAAGCATTGTGGAACCTGTGTCTTTTAGGGAAACTGCTAGGTACGTATGACCTACATTGGCCACTGTTGGAAACAGGATACTGGGCTTGATGGACCTTGGTCTGACCCAGTATGGCATATCTTATGTTCTTATCTTATGTTCTTATGACCCCTGATAGGCCTTATGCCCAAGGGCGTCAAGGTCTCTGGACTCCCTGTCCGTCGGGACCAAAGAATGTGACTTCGGGCTCTTTTGCTTCCACATTGCCGATTCCACTACCATGGAGGTGTGCGGAAGCTGGGTCTTCCGTAACCCTGGGCTGCGCTGGACCCTATACATGGCATCGAGGCGGTTGCTCACAATGGGGACTGAGGCAGGTGCCTCCCACATGCAGAGGAGTAGCCGAGACAGAATGGGAGGAACTGGTATCGTAAGAGACTCCCAAGGAAGGGACTCATACTGTAATATCTCTAGTTCCTCTGCCCTCGGTTCTTCCTCAGCCTGCGTGGCCAGCTTTAGGGCCCGTGCCATGTCCCACACGAACACCAGAAAGGACGTGTCCTCTGGAAGTGAACGCCTCTGGGAGATGGGTGGGGATGGGTCCGAGGGAAGGTCCCTGTGAGTGCGGGTCTCCAGGGAGGTATCCCCGTCCGACTTCCAGTCCGAGAGCTCCGAATAGGAGTCCGAGTCATGCTGGTCACCCTGTCCAGAAGCCAAGGCCTACTTGGAACCGGAGACACTAGCCCTGGAGGACCTTGCCCCCAAGGAACGGGACTGTGAGCGAGACCAGCGCCGAGGACCCTCACAAGGCCCATGGCTCTCGGAGGTTTCCAGGGCAGTTTTAGGTGTTCCTCTCGAGGGAACCTTGGTCTCGAGGAGTGGGCCAGCTGGGCTGGGCAGAAGCGCCTGCTGGGCAGCTAAGAAGGCAGAAATGCTGCGCTCTAGTGCCAGCATTCAGGACTCCAACATGGACATGGGTCCGTGCGATGCCAACACCAGGGTTACCGGGTCTGGCGTGGAAGAGGAGAGGGGGTCCTTATCGGGATGATCCTCAGGAGACCGGGCGCCATAGCTGGAGGCCTCCTTGTCTGTACGAGGTCTGCCACTCCTTATCTGACTCTCGGGAACGCCGGGGAGGGCTGAGCGACCGAGCATGGAAACTTTCGTGCTTGTCCGGAGTCCCCGACAGTGACTTTGAGGTCTTCTTCTTGCGCCGCCCCACCTCAGGGGACCTCTGATCAGAGTGCCGCCATGAACGCAGGGCCACTGCGGGGGATCCCGTAAGCGGAGGGACAGCCGAGGATGCCACCAAGGATTCCGGGCTGCCATACAGAAAATGTCATCGGACTTCTGCTTATGACTTAGCAGGGCCTTGGCTGACATTTTATTACAGACAGAGCATAGCTCTGGGTTATGGTCGGCCCCCAGACACCAGAGACAGCAGTCATGTGTGTCTGTGAGCGACATATTTTTGGAGCATTTGTCATATTTTTTTAAAACCGGTGGCCATTGGGGCTAAAAGGGCCCCTGCTAGGTCGAAGACCCCCGAGGCCAGGGGTTGAAAAGGGCGCAAAAAGGCCCAAAGAGAAAACGTTTTCCAAAAAAGGCTGGAATAAAGGACATCCCTTCGCTTGGGGAAAAAAGAGCGAAGGGGAGGATGGGAGAGGATGGGAGAGGACCGGTACTACCGGAAAAAAGAGGGCCAGAGGCTGAAAACGAAAACACTTTTTCTGAGGGACGAGGACGTGCATCCGAAGGGCTCCGCGTTAAAAGGAGACTGAGCAAGATGGCACCTTTGGGCGGGAAGAGGACCACGCATGCATGGCAGCAATCCCAAAGGCTTTATTTGAAAGCTGGGGAATTGCTCCGCGCGGGCTCCATCGGTGCCGACGTCACCCATAAATGAGGACTGACTTCCTGCTTGTTCCTGGAGAACAAGGAGGAATCAATAGTTGAGAACTATGTACAGGAAGCATAAACTACACCACTGGGCGGGAAGAAGACAGAGTAGCTCGCAAAACTCTTGAGCCAAAGGCCATGTCCACCCGCCCAGGGACATCCAAGTGGTAATGCTTGACAAAGTGAAAGGAATGCCTATGTTGTTGCCCAACAAAGTCTGTAGGGGCTACCAAGCCCTGCTCGCCCACAAGGATGCTTGTGCTCAGGAAGAATGGGTGCACAACACTCCAGAACCAGCCAGTTCCTCAACAGATATGCTGAGGAAAGAGCCTCCTTAATCCAGTATCCCAAAATCAACTTGGCTGTCGTTTCACCATTGCACGGACCAGCAAACAGCACAAAAAGATGGTCTGACTTACGAAACGTAGTCATAACCTCCAAAAAACAGAGAGGTACCCTCTGGACAGCCACAAGGCAAAGATCCTTTTCCTTCCCCCAACACTGCTTCTTAGAGGAGAGCAGTCAAACCATCTGGTTCACATGACAGGAAGACAGTACTTTAGGCAAGAATGAAGGCATAGGCAGAAGGGAAATGGTCTCCTTTGAAAAAGGCAGATAAGGATTTCAGCAAGATAGAGCCCGCATCTCAGAGATCCGTCAAGAGGTGTCAAGCCTTTAAGGAAGCGCACTTCAACAGCTCAAGGTGGGCAACCATCAGGGCCCTGAGCACCAGACAAAATCACAGGAAGAGACTGGAGAACGCAGACACCGAACCCCCTGGAGAAAACATGAGACGTCCAGGAACAAGACCAAGACTTCCCTGTCCCTGGGCCATTGAAATAGGTCAGCTCCCTGAAGGTTCAGGTGGCAGCTCTAAGTAAGAAGCCCTTCTATAGGCCATCCTGCAGAAAGGCCAACAGGAAGGACACCTTGGTTGTCTCAGGTGCTAAGTGCTGTGTGCTGCACCGCTAAAGGAGGCATCATATTCATACATAAGCTAGCTTGATAGCCCTCCTCCAGGCACTAAGTATAGTAGAGATTACTGCTGGAGAGTAGTCCTTATGTGCTAGCAGTCTCCAGTCAAGAGCAATGCTGTAAGCAAGAAGGGAGCTGGATCCTCCAGAATGATTGGTTCCTGCTGCAATAGCACCCAAGATGGAAGCAGCCGAAGAGGAGGTGCCTGTAGGAGCTGCATCAGGTCGCCAAACCAGGTTCTCTGCGGCCAATACAGCGCTATGAGAACAATCCTGCCCGGGTGGTGCTCTATACGCCAAATCATGCGCCTCATCAAGAACAATGGAGGAAACACGAGCAGCAGTCGCTGACTGGACCAAGGCTGGGTCAGGGCATTGATGCCCTCAGACCCCATCTCCATGTGGCTGCTGAAGAAGTGGCACACTTGGCATTGGAGCAGGTTGCCATCGGATCCATTTCGGGGCACCCCAGGGGCGCAGAATCAACTGAAATGCCTCCTGATTCAACTCCCACTTGCCAGGATTCAGAGAGTGCCGGCTGAGGAAGTCCGCTTCCACACTGTCCGCTCTGGCAGTGTGCTGAGCCAACAAGGCTAGGGGGTTCTTCTCCACTCAGGCAAACAGGACAGCCAACTCCAGGGCCACTCTGGCACTTCTTGTGCCGTTCTGTCGACTGACATAAGCCCCACAGTGGCATTGTCTGAAAACACTCAAACCGATGGCTCTCACCTCGAGGCAGCTGATGGACCACACTGCTTCCTTGCAGTTCCAACGGCCCTGGGCTGTGCCGTCTCAGCAATGGGCTCGCCAGCCTGAGAGATTGGCATCCATTGTCAGCAGGATCCAGGAGAAATTGTCCAGTGGTAGGCCCTTCCTCAGATGACAGGGTTGCCGCCACCACTGCAGACTGGCCCTCACCCTCAAAGTGAGTGGAAGCCTGCACTTAAATTCCTGAGAAAGCGGGGACCATTAATTCAATAAGGACTGCTGGAGTGACCACATGTGAGCATGCGCTCCTGGGGCCATCTCTATGGTCGCTGCCATCAATTCAAGGAGCTGAAGATAATCCCCGACTCTGGGGGCCTGCTGTGCACAGAACATCGCCAGGCAAGTCAACAGTCTTCTGACTTTCTTCTCTGGCAGGAAAACTCTGCCCACTCGAGTGTCAAAATGTGCTCCCAGCAACTCCAAGGACCAAGAAGGCAAAAGCTAGCTCTTTTCCTGATTGATCACCCAGCCAAGGCTTTCCAAACAGAATGTCCCCACAGATGCCTCTCACAGAGAATGTGCTTGGATGAGCCAGTCATTCAGACAGGGATGAATACAGATTTCCTGGCACTGTAGCCACCACCACCATTTATTTATTTATTTGTATTTCTTCTATACCGCACTCTTTTTCATCAGCGCGGTTTACATTAAACAGGAATACTCATTTCAATCAACAGACTGTGGTGAGCTTACATATAACAGGAAATATACAACTGGGATTATAACTTAGGGAAACTATGTACATATTTGTAGCATGTAGCATGACCTTAGAGAACATTCTTGGGACAGCAGAGAGCCCAAAAAGCCCAAAAGTGTGGGTGTCGAAATGATAGTGAGAACCAAGCACAGGAAAACGCAGATACTTCTGCTGATCTACCCAGATCAGGATATATAAAATATGTCTTGCCCAGATCCAGAGAAGTCAACAGTTCCCCTTAGGATATTTATTTATTTATTTTATTTATTACAGTTGCTTATATACCGCACTATTCGGTATCAGCGCGGTTTACAATATAACAAAAACAACCTAAACACAAACTGTTTGGTTTTACATAGAACAGGAGTACCAACTTGGATAACAGGGTTGAACTATATACATGAGGGATAAATTCAATAAAAGGGTTGGACTATATACATGAAATATTAGTTGCAATGAGCTATATGCAACACAATGCTTACTTAAGACGGTATGTGTCTGATCTGCAGGAAGGAGGTTGGGACTGTAATAAGACTAAGAATGGGTGCTTCTTAGGTGGGGTTATTTAGATTCCATTGCTGGCTGGGTAGAATTGTCGGAAGAGGTGAAACTTGATTGCCTTCCTGAATTTGGTTAGGTCTGCAATAGCTCGAATGTCAGGTGGTAATGCATTCCAGCATTTGGGGACGTAAAGACTGAAGGCCCTGTTTGCCGTTGTACAATTGCATTTAGTCAAAGTCTTCGGTGTTATTAGTAGATTTAGGGCTGTTGATCTCCTGGATCTGTTGGGTGGCACGGTATGGATAAGCTCAGTAAGTGCAGTGGAGGAGAGGCGCTTGATGGCCTTGAAAGAGAGAAGTAAAGTTTTGAAGATAATCCTTCCATGTATTGGTAGCCAATGAAGCTGTTTTAGAATAGGAGTCACATGGTCACTTCTGGATGCTCCATGGAGGATCCTTGCTGCAGCATTCATGGCCAGTTGTAACGGGTGTAGTGTGGATTGAGGGAGACCTTGTAAAATGGAATTGGCAAAGTCAAAATGCGGCAGGATCAGTGCTTGGTATATGGTCCGGAAATCATCTGGGTCCAGTAGGGAGCGCAGATGTCTGAGTGAACGGATTTTGAAATATATTGCTTGAATCACGGAGTGCAAGTTTTCCATGCGCAAGCGCTCGTTGACTGATTTGAGGTCCAGAATGGGCCCAAAGAATCGTTCTTCTTGGCTACATAAAATAGATGATCGGCCCTTGCCCCGCTATTCTGGGGAGACGGGCACCACTGCCTCAAGGTGAAGCAACTTGTCCAAGGTGGGACGCACCGCAGCACCATTGATCGCAAACCCAGAAGGGGAAATGATGAAGGCATCGGGAATCAGCTCTTGCATTCCAGGAAATAGCCAAACTGAATGGTGTTTAGCACCTAGTGATTCCTGGTATTAGGGAATGGGCCCCAAATCTTCATTGTGTAGCCCGGATGGAGGGGACTGCATCACTGGGTCCATGTGCTCCACGAAAGGACTGAGAATAGGCCCGAAGCCCTGAAACAAAGGGGAAGAAAGGGTTTTTTTTAAGGTCAGTAGTTATGATAGTCATGAGACCCCTGGGAATCTGGCCAATGCACCCTTGGTGGGATGGGTGGAGGCTGACAAGAAAGGGGCATTAGCTCGCTTCACAGGTCCCATGGACATATCTTCCAGGAGGCAGTAAGATTTTGTCTCACCTAAGTCCTTCACTAGCTTCTCAAATTGGTTCCAAACAGGAGTTTCCCCTTAAGGTCAGTTCAGCCAACTGAGCTTTGGAAGATGAATCTGCTGCCTAGTGCCAGAGCCAAATCCAATGTCATGACGCAGTCGTCAGGGCACTATCCCTGGACACCAAATGTAGCAGGTTATACATGACATCAGAAAGGGAGGTCACAGTCGAGGGAAATATCATCATGAGGCGGTAGACTGAATCCACTGGAGCAGGGCTGAAGATGTCAAACTGGTACATACCCCCAGCTACAAAATAGCACACTAGCTCTTCAGCAAGGAATCGACCTTGTGGTCCTGAACATCCTTTAAGGCTGATCTGCCTTTCACAGGAATAGTGGTTTAGTTGGTAACCGCTGTGACTTCTGCATCCACCTTGGGAATGTCAAACCACTTGCCACGCTCCTCCTCCGGGAGAGCGTAGATCTTCTTGTAGACCCTGAACCCTTTAGGCATGGAGTTGGGTGAGTCTCACTCTGACTGGATCATATATTTAATTACCTCCAGGAATGGGAAGACAGTAGTGGATTTCCGCACCCCTTGAAGAAGCAGGTGTACCTTCGACTCCTGCTCTGTGCCGGAAGTATCTGTCAAGTTCAAGGCGAGCAAGACTCTAGAATTCAATGCCTCCAGCACCTCCTCCCAGAACAGGTAGATCACGCCGGCCTCTGCATAGTCTTCAGAAAGTGAGAGAACGTTCTCATTCACATTAGAGTCCAATACCAATTCATCTGGGTCCAAGGCATAGTCAACATCTGGGATAGATCCCAACTGTTCCTCATCTACAAGGAGTGTTCTGCGCTGGGGATGCTTAGCCAAAATAATAAAACAGGGCTTCTACTTTCAACCTGCCTAGCAAGAAACTGAATCCAGGGGCACAGGCCACAGGGTCTAAATTTCCACGCCAGAAAGACCAGATCTGTGGCAAAAAAGGAAAAGAATTCCGGGGAAGACAATCTGGATTCCAGAAGCTCTCTTTGCATAAAAGGTTCTCCAACACCAGGGAGCATAACCGCCACAAATCCCCTCGAGGATGAAGAGTGGCTCACAGCACAGTCACTAGAGCCTCCAGCTAGATGAACATCCTTACCCTATCCTGCAACTCCAGCCCTGAGGCGAATAAGGGCGGACTGTGTCCCCTGGCTGACAGGGGGAAGGCATGCCCTAAAGGGGCAACTCAGAAGCTGCTGTACAGGAAGGCAGAGTCCAGAATCCAAGGCTGAGGTTCCTCACTTGCCACCGGTCAAAACAACATTTCCTAGAAGACATAGAGAGTTAGGGTAAGTATCAGAAGAGCGTGCGCTAAAGCTGTATCGGCTTTCAGGTGTGCATTAACAGCGCTTTTATGTAACGCATGTTAAAGGCACTAGGGAAGGAGCGTGTGTTGGAGCCATTTGGGTGGAACGCACGTTAGAACCACATGACCCCCCAGGGGCACAATAGGCAAAAATATTACTAATGTGTGCAGAAAATGACAGGAAACTCCCACACAGTCACTAACAGTACACTCCGAATTCCATCCCTCAGAGACGGAACTGGGAGCCCCCAACAAGGAAAATGACAAAGTCAAGCCTTGGTACTCACTCCCTGAGAGCCCCAGGCATAGGATCCATGCCAAGCTCAGCTCTATTCTCCTGAAACTGCTTCACTGGCTGGGTTTATTTTAACAGCACTATGTGAAAGGTGGCTGGCAGGCACATTCCTCTGAGAGCCTTCTGCAATCTTCAGGAAAGAGCAAGGGGGAATGGAGGAGTAGGGAGGGGGTGCTGAGGTTGTGTGAGGCTGCTGTAATATTCCAGATTCTTTCAAATCCTTCCAATCTGTGGCTGTTCAACAGACACTTATCATGTAGAGCTGAATCAATTTTCCCTCCTCCTAGGGCTACCAAAAGGACCTCAGTCTAGTGGAGTCTCCCACATCGTGCTCAAGTGAGAGAGTCGCCCCTTTAGGACTTGAGATGGTCCTTCACAAGCATTTACTCAATCTCTTTTCCTCTCAATCCTCAGATTTTCTTCAGAGAGGAGAAAATCCATCCACCATCTGCTGGAGACTAAGAAATACCGAGGGACCTCTGGTGGCTGAAACGGATAGAGGCATGAGAGTGATATCATTGAAACCTGAGTTTTTCATTGGTTCTTTGTCTTCACCAATCTGCTGGTAGGGAAACACAGCCACTTTTTTGGACTAGTCTAACAGGACGATATAGAACGGTCAGTTATCCATATGGAAAAGGGTCTATACTGGGACCATGATTGTTTCACCTATTCATAAATGATTTGGAGACAGAAGTGACGAATAAAGTGAACAAATTTATGGCACAAAATTATTCCATGTCGTTAAAACAACAGAGGATTGAAAGGATTTGCAGAATTATCTTGTAAGCCAAGGAAACTGGGAATCTAAATGGTAGATGAAATGTGGAGGGTAATTTTATAAACTGGTGTTAATTAGGCTTATTTTCACATGGTACTTTATGCCTATCTTATAAAGTACTTTATAATCTATGTATGTTAAGGTGTGATAACTTACACCAGCCCTAGAGTTGGTGTAAATCACCATACCTACTTCTGGCGATTATGTGGGTAAATTAAAGAATTTTATAGTAGATGTGCATACTTACTCACACCACACTTGCTCCACCTAAACTCTGCCCATCTGCACACCCACAGTGAAAGCATGTGTAATACAAACTACACCCATACTTTCAAGCTGGCTGGTATTTTATAAGAGGCCACTCAGACAAGTAAATAACTAAAATACCAGAATTTACGTATGTTGTTCACATGTAAATCTAGACGGCTCCTTATAAAAGTGCCCCCTTAATGTGGACAAGTGCAAATTATTGAATATGGGGAAAATAATCCTAATTACAGGTAAAAATATTGAGTTCTGGGTTAGGAATCACCACCCAAGACAAAGATCTTGGAGCCACTGTGGACAAGACATTGAAATTTTTAGCCCAGTAAGGGTCATTGCGGCTAAAGAAACAAATAAATCTAAAGGACTATTCAAAAAGGGATGGAGACCAAATCTGAGAATAGCATTATGCCTCTATACAGATCCCTGCTGTGACTGCATCTCGAGTATAATGTGTGATTCTGGTTGACCCATTTGAAAAAGGATATAGAAAAATTGAAAAGGTTCATAGAAGGGCAAGTAAGATAACAAAGGGAATGGAAAATCTCCCTAATGGAGAGAGGCAAAATAGGTTAGGGCTCTTCAGCTTGCAGAAAAGATGACTGAGGGGGTATATGACAGAAGTTTATAAAATCATAAGTGGTGTGGAAAAAATTTAAAATTAATATTTGCTTAACCTTTCAAACACAAAACACAAGGACCATGAAACTAATGACCAGCACATTGAAAAATGAAACAGAAAAAGTAATTTTTTTATGCATTACATAACTAAGCAGTGGGATATACTTCTGGAGGATTTGGTCAAACTGATTAACACAGCAGGATTCAAAAGAGGTTTGGACAAGTTCCTCAAGAAGGGGTCAACAAAAAAGCATAGCTAACAGGTGTTCTCCGGGGAAGAGCAAAAATCAGTTCTCACATATGGGTAACGTCGGCAACGATGGAGCCTGTGCAGTGAATACTCTCCAGCTTTCACAGAAAGCCTTTGGAAGTTAGACCACGCATGCATGGTCACTTTCCTGCCCAATGGTTCCATCTTAACTCAGTATGATGACATAGCTTAATCAAGCCAAAAAAGAAAACCAACTCCACAGGGAGTCCTTTGGACTTCTCTGAGCTAAGGGACAGCCGGCACTGGTGCTGTCACCTGGACAGCATCATGGAGTGTGCCTGCATCCCTGTGCTTGCATATGGAGGAAAAAAGTTAACAGAAGTGAAGGAAAAGGGAGAAGAATGAAGTGGAAAAGGCAGAGAAGGCTTAGCAAAGTAGGAGAATACTTATCATACCTGATTGTAACTCACCTTGAGTTACCAATGAAAAGTCACGAGCTAAATTTAAATGGAGACTTGCTTAATAAGTACAGTAACATACTAGAAGAAGTTGAACATGAATCTGAAACATAGGAAACCAATATTATAAAGATTTCAGCCCAAGCAGCTCAGGAACATAGGAAACAAACTTTGGAGGTGAGCCAAGGCACAGGTTTGGTATACCTTACAGAACAGAGGCAGCAAGGATTGGAGAGTGCTGTAAGTAGAGACTATAGTTTTATGAGAAGAAACTGCCTCATAAACTTTGATGATTTTGCAATGAGACAACAATGAAGAGATTTGTAAAGCTGTTCATGGTGACCACATAGGACAATAAAGGTGGATGGTTAAGAAAAAAAGCTATTGGGTGATGATGAGTATTAGCAACATTTACAGTTGTGGACATCCAGTACTTATTGCACTGCCCAATACTCATGACCATCATGCATTACACTATGGTGTCCATGGCACCCATATTATCATCATCAAGGCATGGGGCAGGAGGGCTGTTTGATGGCATCAAAAATCATAATTCCATCACTGCAAGTATTTAGTTCTACTTTAACATTTCAGTTCTGTAATGGCAAAATATATTCAAAACATTTGTTTTACCTGATAAATAAACCCACTCATCCTAGGACTCGCAGATAACATTAATAAAATATTAGGGAAGAGTAGAAGATATCTTTCATTCTTTTCCTGAAATAAAAAACACACACAAAACAAAATTATTTCAGGAATACGTCTAAAGTTGCTGATACAAGGCTAAATATTTCCAAGAAAAACAACCGTGTGCAATAGTTCGATCATCTTGAATTAAATATTTTATGCCATAATGAAGAAATAGTGAAATGTAAGAAGGCAAAACTTGCATAAAATAATTAAGCATCTTAAATTCCAACTTAGTGTCCAATCTAAAGTATAGAAAAAATAAATTAGATATAAAAATACATATCCTATGTTGAAATTTAGAGGGGATTCCAGAGTTAGCATTCTTATTCTTGGGAGGTTTATCTTTGTACTATTTAGCTGGGTGGGGTTGAGGACAGATTCATTTCCTTTGTTTGGTCCATTTATTAGTTATTAAAGGTCAGAGTAGGGATGATTTTATGGGATTTACATTTCTTATGTTTATTTGTAATATTAATGTTTGGTTTTGAAACGGAATATAATTTTGATGAGATTGTTTTAGTTTTATTATAGTCTATTCCAGCTCTCTAGTGAGAATGAGGGTGAGATTGAGGTTATAGAAGGGATTTTTTCTTTGAGGAGGCATTTGATGATTTAAACTGCACAAGTGAGGGCTTTGCCCATAGCAAGGCATGTGTTAACTAAAATCACAATTACTCTTACAAAAAAATCCCATCTGCATCGCTAAATCTTCAACATGCATATATGTTTAATGTTAAAAACAGAGCATCCCCTGGCTGAGGTGACTGTAAAACTTCATGTCAAGAGGGGTAAAATGAGCCAGTTCTGGTTTTAACCCACTATACGCATGAAGATGTAGCCCTGTTTTATTTAGGGAAATCGAGATATAACTTCATGCAGGTAACAGTGTCAAAATAGTCCTAACTGAAGTGCTAAAACAACTTCATGCGTCACCCTGAGAATCAATGGGAGATAGAGTAGTTACTCACCTGTAACAGGTGTTCTCCAGGAGCAGCAGGAATCAGTCCTCACATATGGGTGACATCGGCGCCGACGGAGCCCCCGTGCGGAGCATTTCCCCAGCTTTCAAAGAAAGCCTTTGGGAATTGCAGCGCGCATGCGCGGTCCCCTTCCCGCCCAAGGGTGCCATCTTGCTCAGTCTGATGACATAGCTAAAAGACAGCAAAAAATATTAGCAAAATAAATCATATGACTGCAACTCCAAGGGGAGGAGGGAGGGTTGTGAGGACTGATTCCTGCTGCTCCTGGAGAACACCTGTTACAGGTGAGTAACTACTCTTTCTCCAGGACCAAGCAGGAAGTCAGTCCTCACATATGGGACTCCCCAGCTTAAGGCTACCGGAGACCTCAAGCGGAAAAAATGAGCTCCCTCTAGCTCGTCAGTACATAAGGAAGGAATTTCTCTGAGAACGCCCCTGACCGGTAGCCCAACACCAAGGCCGGAGGGTAGGGGTTGCCTAAACCCCAAAGAGATTATGGAGTACTGCCTGTCCGAAAGCACTGTCCCTGCGGGACTCCCTCTCAAGGCAGTAATGGGCCGCAAAAGTCTGGCTTGAAGACCAAGTAGCGGCCCGGCAGATGTCTGCCAACGGAACAGAGCGGAGATGAGCCACTGACGCAGCCTTCGCCCTGACACGATGAGCCGTGACTCGACCCTCCAACGAGAGGCCGGCTGCCCCATAAGCCCAGGCGATACAGTCAGCGACCCATATGGACAAAGTATGCTTGGAGACAGGTAGCTCCAACTTATTGGGGTCAAAAGAAACGAAGAGCTGAACAGCCCTTCGATGCTCCCGCGTACGGTCAAGGTAGAAGGATAACGCCCTCCTACAGCCCAGGGTATGCAGGACCATCTCAGCCCGGTTGGCATGCGGCTTGGGAAAGAAGGTCGGAAGAACCACCTCCTGATTGAGGTGAAAAGGGGAGACAACCTTAGGAAGAAACTTAGGGTGAGTCCGTAAGACTACCCTATTCCTGTAGAACCTAGTGTAAGGGGGATCAGACACTAGTGCCTGCAGTTCACTCACTCGCCTAGCAGAGGTAAGAGCTACCAAAAACAAGGTTTTCCAGGAGAGAAAACGGAGAGGGGAGGTAGCCATAGGTTCAAAGGGCGGACAAGTAATCCGCTGTAAGACCACATTCAGACCCCACTCAGGGGCCAGTGGACGCAAAGGAGGCTTAAGCAGAAGGAGGCCTATGAGAAAACGAGCCACCAAAGGGTGGTTGGAAAGAGGCCTTCCATCCACCGGCGAGTGGTGCGCTGAGAGAGCACTGAGGTGAACCCTGACAGAGTTGGACTTAAGGCCTAGATTGGAGAGGTAAAGCAAATATTGCAATACTACCGCTACCAAGCACAAGAAGGGATTCTCGCTGTGCTGAGCACACCATGCGGAGAATCTACGCCACTTAAGAGCATAGGATTTCCTGGTGGATTGCCGTCTAGAGGCTAAGACCACATCTTCCACCTCTCGAAGCAGTAGTAGGGGAGTCAGGACTACCCTTTCAGCAGCCAGGCCATCAGATGAAGGGACTGGAGGTTGGGGTGCAAGAGAGTCCCCTGATCCTGAGTCAGGAGATCGTGCTGAAACCCCAGAGGAAGAGGGGTGTCCACCGCCAGTTGCAGCAGAAGCGGGAACCACGGTTGCCTCGGCCACCTGGGGGCTATTAGGATCATTGAGGCCCCGTCCTTGAGGACTTTGAACAGTGTTCTGGACACTAGTGGCGTGGGAGGAAACGCATATAGTAGGCCTGTGGACCACGAGATCAGAAACGCATCCGCTGCTACTCTGAGAGGATGCGGTTGTCTGGAGCAGAATCTCGGGAGTTGCCGGTTCAGAGGACTGGCGAAAAGATCCATGGTGGGGAGGTCCCACCTGAGAAAGACCTGCTGAACCACCAACGGGTTCAACCTCCATTCGTGTGGTTGCAGGATCCTGCTCAGTCTGTCCGCCAGGTAATTTTCTTGACATGGGAGGTAGACAGCCTTGAGGAGGATTCCGTGATTGACGGCCCAAGAGCACAGCCGTTGTGCCTCCTGACATAGAAGGAAGGAGCCTGTGCCTCCTTGTTTGTTCACGTAGAACATGGCAACTTGATTGTCCGTCTGGACTAGTACAGACTGGTGAGAGGCGAGGTGGGAGAAGGCTCTCAGAGCTAGGCGTATCGCCCGTAGCTCCAGGAAGTTTATCTGTTGAGCAGCCTCCCAAGGGGTCCAGAGACCCTGAGTACATGTCCCTTGGCAATGTGCTCCCCAACCTAGAAGAGAAGCATCTGTCGTCAGCACTTGAGAATGCGGAGGGGATTGAAAAACCACTCCGAGTACCAGATTCGGAAGATGAAGCCACCATTGCAGAGAGGAGACTAGCAAGTCGGATATTCTTACTGAGTCCGCTAGGCTCCCTGTGGCCTGATGCCACTGAGTGCGAAGGCTCCACTGAGCAGGCCGCATGTGCAGGCGGGCATTGGGGGTGACATAAACCGTGGAAGCCATATGGCCGAGTAGTCTCAGGAATTGCCTGGCAGAGACCAGGGAATTGCTGTGAAACTGCCTGGCCAGATCCATCAGCCTGTGGGCTCTGTCCATTGGCAGAAAAGCCTTCGCCTGAAGAGTGTCCAGCCTTGCTCCTATGAATTCTAAGTTCTGGGACGGGAGCAAAGAGGACTTTGCGAAGTTTATGACAAACCCCAAGTGCTGAAGCAGAGCCACAGTGCAAAGGGTGGCTTGATTGGCCTCCTGGGAAGACTGGTCCCTTATGAGCCAGTCGTCCAGGTACGGAAACACAAAAAGACCTTGAAACCTTAGGTAGGCCGCCCACCACTGCCAGGCACTTGGTGAACACCCTGAGAGCGGAGGTCAGGCCAAAGGGTAGTACTCTGTACTGATAGTGGTTTCCTCCCACAACAAATCTGAGATATTGTCTGTGGTCTGGATGAATAAGGATGTGAGTATAAGCATCCTTTAGATCTAAGGCGCATAGCCAATCTCCCTGCTGGAGGTAGGGCAGCAGGATTCCAAGGGTAAGCATCTTGAACTTTTCCCTCTCCAGGAACTTGTTGAGGTTGCGCAAGTCTAGGATGGGTCTGAGGCCTCCTGTTCTTTTTGGTACCAGAAAGTACCTGGAATAAAAGCCGTGACCTCTCAGGTGGTGGGGCACCGGTTCCACAGCCTGTTCCTTTAGTAGACTTGCTAACTCCTGAAGGAGTAGGTCCCTGTGCAGAGGGAGTCTTGGAGGCTCCCCTGGAAAATAGGAGGGAGGTACCTGGTGAAAATGGAGAAGATAGCCCTTTTGGACTATATGAAGCACCCAGGTATCTGATGTGACAGCTGACCACTGGTGGGCAAAGTGGGCCAGCCGGCCTCCTGTGCTGAGAGAAGCCAGCTGAGGAGAAGAGGCTATGCTTTCTGAGTCAAAAACCCCCACCCTTCTGAGCAGGGGCCGGTGTTGGTGGCTTGGGGGCCTTCTGCCTACGGGGCCCATGACCCTGCCCCTTGACCTGCTGACCCTGTTGGGGAGCTGCAGAGGCCTGATAATGAGGGTATTGTTTATAGGCAGATGACTTCCTCGGGTAAAAGGTCTTTTTTCCCGAGCCCTTCTTCTTCTGAGAAGGGGCAGAGGTTTTTCTGGACAGCCTAGTCCTGGTCAGAGTCTCGGTCTCGAGTTCTGCAGCCTTTTCAGCCATGGGCTTGCCAAAGAGGTTTTCACCTCGGCAGGGGACATCGACCAACTTGTCCTGTACCCATGGTTCAAGGTCGGATGACTGTAGCCAAGCCTGTCGGCGGGCACCGATGCCGGCCCCGGCTACTCGGGCCGAAGCCTCAAAGCCATCGTAGGCTGCTCGGGAGATAAACTTCGAGCACTCTCGAATACCGGAGGACAAGGCCTGGAACCTCTGCAAAGGTTCCTCGGAGAGACCAACAGAGAACCCGGCAATCTCCTTTGCCAGTTCTCGGAGATACATGCCCATGTAGAGCTGGTATGTCTGGACACGGCAAGCAAGCATAGAGCCCTGGAAGCACTTCTTACAGAGGGCATCCAGGTTCCGGGCCTCCCGGTCGGGAGGCACCGAGGAGTGCATCTTCTGACTTTTCAGTCGATGCGTGGCCGATTCCACAACAATGGAGTGGTGCGGTAATTGTGCCTTTTGGAACCCGGGGCTCTTGCGGACTCGATAGATGGAATCGACCCGCTTGCTTAACACCGGCGTCGAGGCCGGGGTCTCCCACATGCGGAAGAGCAGCCGCTCCAGCATCGGAGGAACCGGTACAGTAAAGACCTCCTTCGGGGGAGAGTCATACTGGAGGGCCTCGAGCTCCTCGGCTCGAGGCTCCTCCTCGGGATCCGCGGGGAAGGCCAAGGCCTTGGCCATATCCTGCACGAAGTCCGAGAACCGGGTATCCTCCGGTGGGGATCGTCTCCGAGGTTCGGACTCCGGCAAGTCCGATGGGACACACCGAGTCCGATAGGTGTCGGGTGACTCTTCGTCCTCCGTCTCCCAGCCCGACTCCTCGGAGGAGGTGTCGAGCGGCTCCGGTCGGGCGGGCACCGATGCCCTTGCCCTGACGTCGAGGGTACCAGCGTCGACGACCTCGGTCCCGAACGGGAGGCCGAGGGAGACCGTGGCCGAGGATCGACTCGAGTCCGCATGGACTCGAGGATCGGCTCGGCCTTCGGGGTCGACTTGAACGTCGATGTGCCGGTGGTTGGGGCAGACGCACCGGTAAGACCGGCGATCAATGCCCGCTGCTGTTCCATGAAGGCAGCGAGGCTGCTCTCCAAGGCCGTCAACCTGAGTCCGAGCTCAGGAGACCCAGCAGCCCCCGACTCGGGCCCCGACGACGTCGGCTCCCTTGGAGGAGAGTCCACGAGGGCTACAGCACTCACGTGTCCAGGAGACTCCATCTCGAGACGAGGTTGCTTGGCAGGCCTCTCCGACTCCGAAGACCCGGGACGGCTATCGGGGCTAGGCGACCTGGCTCTCGAGGAACCAGGAGCGTCCACCGACACCGCCCTCGCGGGTTTCTTCTTCCTGCGCTGTTCCCGCGAAGTAGACCCCCGCTCAGAGGAACCTCGACGCTGCTCGGGGCCGGAGTCCCGAGACATCGAGGCCTCTGACGAGGTCCGGGCCCATCCGGACGCGGAGTCAGAGAAGATCCTATCCTTCTGGTGCTGCCGACTCCTCAACGCCTTCGAGGACATTTTGCCAAACGGACCACAAATCATCGGGTCATGATCGGGTCCGAGGCAGCGGAGGCAGCAGTCGTGTGTGTCGGTAAGAGACATAAGTTTCTTACACCGATCACACTTTTAAAATCCGCTGGCAGCCATCGGGGGAAAAAGGGCCCCTGTGAGGTCAAAAGACAGGGCTGCCAGTGAAAAAAAAGAAAAAATGGCGCGAACGCTAGTCACGAAGGACAAAAAACGAAAAGGAGAGAGTGGGCTCGATACCGGCGTACCGGGCCCAGGCGGGAAGAGGATCCGGCGTCGAACCGAAGGAGAAGTACAAAAAAGAGGGAAATCAACTTTTTCCTTGGCGAAAAACGAACTACGTCCGTCGGGCTCCGCGGAAAAAAGAAGACTGAGCAAGATGGCACCCTTGGGCGGGAAGGGGACCACGCATGCGCGCTGCAATTCCCAAAGGCTTTCTTTGAAAGCTGGGGAAATGCTCCTCACGAGGGCTCCGTCGGCACCGATGTCACCCATATGTGAGGACTGACTTCCTGCTTGGTCCTGGAGAATCCTACTATCCAAACACTAAGCAGAATCATGTTTAATTTCCAGGTTTTTGGGGGACAATTAGCCCAAAGTGATATGGCTGCAGCCAAGTTTCACTGCATTACTTACTTATTGATTTGAAGTTTTATGACTTTTTTTTTTACCTCTAAACAGGCTGAATTATTAATTTAATTGCTTCAAATTCAGCAGAAAGGGAGTAAAGTCTTAAGTGAGCATGTGAAGGTTATTACCTCATTTCCTGCACACTGAATCATGACCTGTGACATATAGATAACAGTGCCTAATGTTTTGATATCCTCTCCCTCCCAGCAGCGAATGGCTTCCGTAAGTATTTGGAGCTCCAGTTCTTTTCTTTTCCGAACCTCTTGACACTGTGCCTGTAGGCGCAAAGGAAGAGCATCAACTGAAAACAGGTGTAAATAATGAACAGAAATTTACTCTGCAAAATTGCTGTTTCAGAGAGTGCTTTCTTCCACTCTGTGCTCAAGGAATTCTTAACCGAAAGCGAATAAAACTGTGTGCCATTATGGAAATTTGCATATGCAAAGTTTCTTATAATGAATGTTTACCCATTGCTATTTTCATTATCAATTAGGAATCTTACCAATCATTTTTTCTTTTCTCAAGTGCAATTCCCAGCACTACTGTAAAGCCAGCTTTGTTCATCAAAGTATAAGAAGAAACTGCAGAGCCTGGGTAGTTAAAGTCACATCTCTCTTTGTCTTCTAGTAAAAAGGTCCATAGGGCAGTGAAAAGTAAATGAACACAATTTTTTTATAACTTTGTTTTTACTGAATGTAAATAAATACAAGAAAAATATGAGCTCTCACCTGTTAGCGAGTAACAACCATAACTTCCATAAAGTGTGAAAGATGTGTGCCATCAAGTCAATGCTGACTCTTGGTGCACCAGCCCCTGGGTTTTCTTGGCAAGGTGCAAACAGAAATAGATTGCCAAGCTTTTCTTCTGTGCAGTAAGTCTACAGCACCTGGCATTCCAAGGTGGTCGCCCATCTAATTAACAAACCCAACCCTGTTTAGCTTCTGAGATAAGCTGAGATAAGGGCAGCGAAGCCAAAGATAATGCCCCACTCCCCCCTGACTAAAATACCAAATTTTGCATGAAAGCAAGAAACAGATGGAGAAGGCTTCAGGCTAGAGCAGGGCTTCTCAAGACACACCTAGCCAGCCAGGGCTTTGGGATAACCACAGCAAAAATGCATGAGAGAGATTTACATGCACTGCCTCCATTATATGCAAACCTCTCTCACATATATTCATTGTGGCTCTCCTGAAAACCTGTCAGGCCAGCTGTGTCCCAAGGACTCAGTTGAAAACCCCTGGGCTGTGGCAGCATAATGAGAGCTGCAGGTATGGCATGAAAGTGTGTAGGTGTAGTGGGATATGGAGAGGTGCAAGTAAGAGTAAACTTTTATATAAAATTGAGCTATGAGATGAAATATGAGCTTCTAAATATTTCTGAGTATATTTTGAGTAGAATGTCTAGACAATAATTTGAAATGCCTTATCTAGACATTTAAAATTATGCTTATATTCAGCAGCTGAGCACTGCAGAATATAAGTGCAGGGGCATGTACAGAAATATGTAAATACTTTATATCCACAGATGCCCAATATCGGCATATATGCATGTAAACTACATACAAAAGCACTGAATATAGGCGCCTATACGTATAGTATGTGTGTTTGACTCAGACAGCACAGGTTACACCTTGTTTTTCCGTGTCTGAGCCAAACACATAAGCCATATGTACGAATACGAAACATCTGCACCTATGCATGTAGTTTACATGTATTGACTGCCCCACCCTTGGAATTGCCTCCAACTCACCCTCTCTGCTCTACTGATAGCATTATATGAAGAGCAGAATATTTATATTCCGCTCTACATATAATGCCAGTGAACATTTAAATAAAAAGTCACTTATATTTGACAAGGTGACAAACGTCTAAATGCTTTTTAAATACTGACTGGTTTCTAAATGTAAAAAAAGACACACAATATGCAGGCACTTATTACAGTAGGCACTTTAGGATACTCATATAACCAGAGTTGCATGTTTGGTTGGTCTTTCTTTGCCTCCATAAACCTTCTCTACAAATAATACATAACGTAACAGACTAAAAGAATAATTGACTTTTAATTACAACATTTTTCTTATCAGCTCAGAATGATAGAGATGAGAGCACTTATATAATTAATACACTAGCTTGTAAAAGTCTTCACACCCATGTACATTTTTCACATTCTGCTATCAAAAAATACAATTCAAAATGAATTAACGTAGGAGTTTGTTTCACTGATCTACACAACATACTTACACCGGGAAAGAACAAGTAGAGAAACAGTCAAAAATAATTAATAAGAAAGCAAAATATCTTGGCTACATAAATCTTTACAACCCTTGAATCAATACTT
This sequence comes from Ichthyophis bannanicus, assembly GCA_033557465.1. Taxonomy (NCBI): domain Eukaryota; kingdom Metazoa; phylum Chordata; class Amphibia; order Gymnophiona; family Ichthyophiidae; genus Ichthyophis; species Ichthyophis bannanicus. The sequence goes on from CM066035.1 coordinate 641,329,171, forward strand.
GGTGGAAGCTCCTCTAGCAGAAATAACAACCATGCGTTGTTTAAGGTAAGTGTCTACCAATTTTGCACAAAAGGATGGTGCAGTTTTGGCCCATTCTTCTTGGCAGAATAGCTTAAGCCAGTGTATCTCAAGCTTTTCCTGGAGTACATTTTAACCAGTTTGATTTTCAGAATATCCAAAATGAATGGAGGCAGTGCATGTTCTATCTCATGCATACTGTGGATATCCCAAAAAAACAGAATGGCTAGGGCAGTGGTTCCCAAACGTGAGGTCGGGACTTCAAATGGAATCACATTATCAGTGGATGCAGTCACAGAAACATGGCCATTTCCCCATCTCTATGGACTTTCACTGTGACCTATGCCAAGTCACCAGTCAGCATGTGCCTGTGAGCCACTGAATATTCATAGGCCCTTATGGTCTGTAAGCACACACTGCACACTGACACAAAGGACCCTGTGCAGACTGTTGCTACTGCCTTCCTGCTTTAGATGTATGGAGGGAGGGGAAGGAGGCTGGAGATCTGCCAGTTTGACTTCATCATCATCTGATGTCACATGAATTTTCAATTGTTAAAATGAGGTCATATGAGATAAAAGTTTGAAAAGCACTGGGCTGGGGGTTACTCCAGGACAGGCCCGTGCCTAGCCCTGTGCGAGCGGTGCGGCTGCACAGGGCGCAAAGGCTTAAGGGGCGCATTTTAGCTGTCTGCCACTGCCTGCCGCCGCCACCACTTTTTCTTTTCTCAGCGGCGGCAGGTAACGACAGACAGCTAAAATGCGCCCCTTAAGCTTTCTCGCCGGCATGCTAAGCAGATCTGTCCCTCCCTCAGGGACAGTTCTGCTTAGCATGCCGGCAACTTGCACATTGGACGCGCCTCTTCTCTCCTGCCGCGGGAGGGGGGGGGGAGGCGCATGCCCGATGTGCAAGTCACACAGAGCGCGATTTACACTCGGTACGGCCCTGCTCCAGGACCAGCTTAAGAAACACTGCCTTAAGCTCTTTCAAGCGCCTGGGGATCATCTTGAAATGGCGACTTCAAAGTCTTCCCCAGATTTTCTATTGGATTCAGATCTGGGCTTTGACTGAATCACTCAAGGACCTTCACTTCTTGACTGCAGAGCCACTCTATTGCCATTTTTGCTTTGTGCTTAGGATTATTATCCTCCTAAAAGCTGAATGTTGTTCCCAGTACCAGATCTTTGGCAAACAGAAATAGGGTTTCCTCCAGTCTCTGCTTGTACTTAGGACCATCCATCTTTCCCCACTGCTGCAAAACATCTCCTAATAGTGCTGCTATTACTATGTTTTGCTGTAGGAATGGTATTAACAGGGTAATGTTCTGTGTTTAATGGCACATATATTTTAGCATGGAGAACAAAAAGTTTCACTTTAGTCTCTTCAGACCACAAAGCCTCGCATATACCTGTAATGTCCCTTAAGTGTTACTTTACAAAATCTATGCTGTATATCATATAGCTTTTCTTCAGTAGTGGCGACTTCCTTTTTCCCTCCTCCCATATAGACTACTACTACTATGTCTGCAGGATTATTTGAAAAATGATCAACAGTCAACACTTCAGCCAGTCTCAGCCAGAGACTCTATAATTCTTTATTTTTTTGACCCCATGGAGGGTAATTATGTAAATTTACACATGCATTTCACACATATTTTATAAAATAGGTATGTGTGTACTTCACTTTATAATACAGGGGCATAAGTGGTAGAAAATACACATTAATATAAGCCTGTAAGCACTTACGCTAGTCATATGGATGGTGTAAATGTCCAAACCTAGATTTTCCAAATACATGTGTAAATTACAGTATTTTAAAATTTACGCACATAAAAACATAATGTACTGTAATAAAACTAGGCAAGTGGGGAGAAGGAGCTCCAGCTTATGAAGCATAGAAACTTATACACAGTGAAATACTGCAGTTAGTTAATACCTCCTTTCAAACTTCCTTCCCCTGTATTCTACTCTCCCAACTCCCCAAGCTGCCCCCCAAAAACTACCCGTCCCAACTTACCCACCACCCTAAAACTGCCCCCACAACCTAAAGCTACCCCCAACTGCCCCACTACCCCACAAATTGCCCTATCCCAAAAATAAACACTCCACTGCAACTGTACCATTACCACAAACTATCCCACCCCACAAAACTATCTCCTCACAACTGCCCTCCACCATGAAAACTACATTCCCTGGAATTGCCCCACCATCGCCACAACACATGCAACAGAGAATGAACACACAACAGAGAATGAACATACAACAGAGAATGAAAAACACACATACACACACACAGGGTTTACAAATACTTCTTTAGCATTTCTGATTATTCAGATACATATTTCATTGTCGTTATTCCTTATCGTCCCTCAAGTCCAGTCCCGAACTTCTAGGGTTGTGATCCTCTTCCAGCAGCTTAGAGACTGAAAAACATAACTTTTCTGTGATGTCACCGGTATATAACCAACGGATCCGCCTCCTCACTCCAGTTATCTCAGTCTCCAAGCAGCTGGAGGAGAGTGAGCCTGGAGGTTCGGTGCTCACATGAGGAATAATTAAGGAGAGCTAGGATAGAGAAGTTGGGTTAGGTCCCTTTAAATTGAGTGGATATAGAGAATTTATTGCTTTTTGAGTTTAGGTACTTCCTCTTTAAATTTCTGGCTGTAGTGTGCCTTCCACCCCCCCCGGGGATGGCAGCAGTGAGGCCTCAGCATCAGATTCAGACCGATTGACTTATCCGGTTCCCCGTGCCGATTGCAGAGGTGTGGTACCGGGGTTGACAGCTCTCCGATACATGCAGAAGTGTTTGCCTGCTAGTGTGTGGAGACCGGAGAAGGGGGAGAGCAATGGCAGCACCGGCGGTTTTAGCCGCGGGGTGTCTGGGCCGCCACAGGAGCAGCCATGAGGCAGATCAGAGGATCGGGTGCCTACACCGGCTGAGGTGCGCACACCAGGTAAGGGAGCTCATTTGTAGATCGAGGCACTGAGCTTTGATCGGCGGGACGGCAGTAAAGAGCTGGTCGGCGGCAGAGGAGGCCGCACCGCGTGTGAGGAGCGCAGGAAACTCAGAGCTGCTGAGGCGTCCTGCAGAGGCTCCAGTACGGGGCGGGAACCTTCGTTTTGGCTTCTGCCTGGCAGGATAGGAGTGGGGCAGATTAGTTAAAGGTTTCCAGTTAGTTAAAAAAAAAAAATAGACACTGAGGTAGAGCAGTTTCAAATCGGGACTGTTAGGTTTTCATTGCTTTGGAGCTGCAGGAAGGAGCCTGTTTCACAGTGTAAAGCCTCTGTTTAGGCGGGATGCCTTCTAGACCGCACTGCTTAGTTTGCGGGGCTAGAAGGAGTACAGTTTCTGAAGCAGGCGTGTGTAAGGGCTGCATTCTAGAGGCAGCTTCAAAGGAGAAAGCCTTAGAGGACGCTGGTGAGAGCAGTAGGAGTGTTGAAGGGATGCAGGAGCAGGTTTCTCTCGATACGCCCCCTCAGAAGCCGGTAGCGGGGACTTCTTCCTCTCTGGATGGGTCAGTCTCGCAGCCAGCGTTGCCGGGGGGTCTAGCAGCAATTTTTTCTCCGGAGTTTGTGGCTCTTATACAGCAGGCATTTGGTGGCTCCCAGTGTAGGGTGGCTGCTACTGCCGCAGCAGTGGACCTGGGAGGCAAGAGGCCCGATACACCATTGGATGCGGGGGCGTTAGGTAGTCGGGCAAAGAAGCTCAGGGTTGATAAAGAGCAGTCGGAGCCTTCTGTGGTTTCTGACGGGCTTCACTCCAAAGGCGGGGAGCCTGAGCTGGAATTGGAGGATGAGTTGGAGGAAGGTGAAATGCAGGCGAGGGTGGTGCGCGTTTTTTGCAGAGATGAACTGCCAGCGCTCATCTCGGAGACCCTCAAGGCGCTGAATATGCTGGCAATGGAGCTGGCAGAGGATTCAACCCTGGAAGACCCCTTGTTACAGGCCTTTAGAAAGACTAAAAGAGCCTTTCCAGTCCACAGGGTGGTACGAGAGATGATTCAGGAAGAATGGGACATGCCCGAGGCGGCCCTTAAAGGGTCCAGCGTTATGGCCCGGCTTTATCCGCTAGTAGATCAAGATCAAGAGTTGTTTAAAGCTCCGCGAGTCGATGCGGCGGTCTCGGCGGTGACCAAGAAGACTACCATTTCGATGGAAGGGGGTGCGGCCCTCAAGGATGCTCAGGACCGGAACCTGGAGTTTTTATTGAAACAAGTGTTTGAAGTGAATGCGCTGTCCTTACAGGCTTCTACTTGTGGAGCATGGGTGGTGAGGGCCTGTCTGCGGTGGTCGCAGAGGATTCAAGGGGAGCCTGTAGAAGAAGCGACCGCGGAAGCGTCCAGGTTGGAGTCCGGGGCAGCTTATCTGGCTGATGTGCATTATGACCTGATACGGGGGTTAGCAAAGAGCACGGCCGCGGTGGTGGCGACTCGGCGTTATCTGTGGCTACGCAATTGGGCAGCGGATGGCGCCTCAAAGGCCAGACTGAATAAACTCCCCTTTAGAGGGAAACTTCTCTTTGGGGAGGATTTGGATAAATTGGTGAAAGATTTGGGGGACTCGAAAGGAGGTAGGCTTCCAGAGGACAAGCAGAAGCAGGGGTGAGCCACTTTGATGCCCAAAGGACAGCAGAGAGAGTTCCGTCGTTTTCATCCCCCGAGGTTCGGTCAAAGCCAAAGAGGATGTTTTCCCTATAGAACCCAAGGTTTTAGGGGGTTTCGGGGAGCGGGTAGAGGTTTTGCAGCCTCTTCCTCCTCAAATCTTAGAAAGTCGCAATGAAGTCAGGGGGACCCGGGGGGGGGGGGGGGGGTTTGGTGCCCGTAGGGGGTCAGCTACGAGATTTCTACCTAGCCTGGGTCCAGATTACATTGGATCGGTGGGTGCTGGAGGTCATTCGAGAAGGTTATGCCTTGGAGTTTCACCGGCCGGTGATCGATTCTTTCGTGCAGTCGCCGTGCAGAGCGCGCTTCAAGGGGGCGTCAGTGCGTCAGACGGTGCAAAGGCTTCTGGATCTCGAGGCTATAGTTCCTGTACCAGCAGACCAATGCGGCTGCGGTCGGTACTCTATATACTTCATTGTCCCAAAGAAAGAGGGAGCCTTTCGGCCAATTTTGGATCTCAAAAGGGTAAATCGTTGTCTTTGCGTGTCTCACTTTTGGATGGAGACTCTCAGATCGGTCATAGTGGCAGTAAGAGCGGGCGAGTTTCTTACATCCTTCGACCTATCAGAGGCGTACCTACACATTCCGATCCATGCGGAGCATCAGAAATACCTCAGGTTTGCGGTGCCGATGGGGCATTTCCAGTTTCGGGCTCTGCCGTTTGGGCTGGCAATGGCGCCTCGAACATTCACCAAGATAATGGTGGTCGTGGCGGCGGCGCTGCGGAAGGAAGGGGTGCTGGTGCATCTTTGTCTGGACGATTGGTTAATAAGGGCAAAGTCCAGGGCAGAGAGCGAGGCGGCAACAGCCAAGGTGGTGGCGTTTCTTCAGAGTCTTGGTTGGGTAGTCAATCAGGAGAAGAGCTGGTTGGTACCGTCACAGTGCCTGGAGTATCTGGGGGCGAGATTCGATACGAGCATGGGGAGAATCTTTCTGCCTCAACATCGCGCGTAGGCGTTGAGGAAGCTGGTACTAGAATTTCTAAACAGGCCGAGGACGATGGCTTGGTACTATCTGCAGTTGCTAGGGACTATGGCGGCAACGCTCGAGCTGGTTCCGTGGGCGAGAGCTCATATTAGAGCGTTGCTCCAGCGGTGGTCGCACCAGAGGGATCCATTGTCGTTGAGGTTGCCCTGTCCACGGACAACACGACAGGCCCTCAAGTGGTGGCTGCGGCCAGGAAATCTAGAAAGCGGAATGCCCTTAGAGATGCCGGTATGGGTTCCGTTGACGACGGATGCCAGTCTGCTGGGCTGGGGAGCTCACTGTCAGGGGCATTTCTCCCAAGGTCAGTGGACCACGCTGGAAAAAGGTTGGTCAATCAACAGATTGGAGCTACGCGCGGTGACGTTGGCACTACGGGAGTTTCAGTCTTATCTCAGAGGCAAGGCCATTCGGGTGTTTTCCAACAATGCGACGGCAGTGGCTTACATCAACCGTCAAGGCGGTACCAGCAGTGCCGCGCTGGAAGAAGAGGCCGAGGAGCTGCTCGGGTGGGCAGAGGCGCATCTGGTAGCTCTGTCGGTGGTGCATGTAGCAGGGATAGACAATGTAGAGGCGGACTTCTTGAGTCGAGTGAGAGTAGATCCGGGAGAGTGGAGCCTTCATCGGGACGTGTTCGAGATGCTCGTGCAGCGGTGGGGCACGCCAGTGATGGATCTCATGGCCACCTTTCAGTCGGCAAAGGTTGAGCGTTTCTTCAGCAGAAGAAGAGAACGGATGTTGGAAGGACTGGATGCCCTGATACAGCCTTGGCCCGAGCGTCAACTCCTATATGTGTTTCCACCTTGGGTGTTGATAGGACAGGTGTTACAGCGAGTGGAATGTCACAGAGGGCTGGTAATGTTGATAGCACCGGACTGGCCGAGAAGGCCTTGGTATGCGGATCTGATGAGGCTGGTAGTGGAGGAGCCTTGCCGCCTACCTTGTCGCAGGGACCTGTTAGCTCAGGGACCGTTGCTTATGCCTCAAGTGGATCGGTTCTCGCTTATGGCTTGGCTCTTGAAAGAGCGAGGCTGAGAGCGAAGGGGTATTCCACGGCAGTCATAGATACCTTGTTGAAGGCGCGGTGGAGGTCTACCTCAGTTGCGTATGTCCGAGTATGGCGTATATTCGAGGCTTGGTGTGAAGACAGGAAGGTGGTGGCGTTACGGTCTTCCGTACTGCAAGTGTTAGCATTTTTACAAGCTGGTTTTCAGAAAGGATTGGTGGCCGCGTCTCTGCGGGTGCAGTTGGCGACGTTGTCCTGTTATCGAGGAAAAGTGAAAGGAAAGACGCTGGGAGGCCATCCGGATATAAAGCGTTTCTTGAGAGCGGTGGTGCTGTTGAGGCCACCGTGTCGGCAGGTAGTTCCAACGTGGGATCTCCAGATAGTGCTGGAGGCGTTGCTGAAGGAGCCATTTGAGCCGTTATTGCGAGCAACTATAAAGGATCTTACTCTTAAGATGGTATTCCTGGTGGCGATCTGTTCGGCGAGAAGAATCTCTGAATTGCAGGCCTTGTCCTGTAGGGAACCCTTTTTGGCCTTTTATGACTCGAAGGTGGTATTGCGGCCAGTACCAGCCTTTTTGCCTAAAGTAGTTTCGGCTTTTCATGTGAATCAAGTGGTTTCTTTGCCGGTGTTCAATGGTGAGGTGGTTGAGGCTTCGGCAGGGAAGTTATGGCTGTTGGACGTTCGTAGGGCATTGAAGAAGTATTTGGCCAGGACGGCAAGTTTCTGGAATACAGATCAGCTGTTTGTGTTGTTTGGAGGAGCTAGGAAAGGTGACATGGCATCGAAAGTGTCAATAGCAAGATGGCTCAAGGAAGCAATAGGGTTGGCGTATCTGTTGAGGGGTAAGCCGGTTCTAGATGGGCTTAGAGCTCATTTGACTAGAGCGCAAGTGGCGTCTTGGGCAGAGTAAGGTTTGGTACCGGTGGCGGAAATTTGTAAAGCGGCAACCTGGTCATCTGTGAATTCGTTTGTCCACCATTACCAGTTGGATGTTCAGGCGAGGAGAGGGTGAAATTAGACTTACCTGCTAATTGTGGTTCCTGGAGTGTAGCCAGTCTAGTCCCGGACCTCTGGGTTCCCTATCTCATCCAGCAGCTTTGGAGACTGAGAAACTCCTCCTTTTTTTGATGTCACCGGTATATCCACTCGGAATCTGCCTCCTGTCATCAGTTACCAATTGACAAAGCAGACTCACCGGAGACACAAGTAAGAATGTAACTAACGAACGTAAAGCACTAACCAACTTCAAAAACCACACTAGAAAATTACCAACACACAGAACTGAAAATTCCTGTTACAGGCTGTGACTTTAATGCACGCAGGCTCCTCCCTCCTTCAAAGAAAGGAAAACCCACCATAGAAAAGGCTATTCCTTTTGGTTTTCTTTTTTTTTTTTTTTTTAGTAAACTCCCTTGGTGCTTCTACAAATTGGAAATGCAATAGACACTCTTACCTGCAAATGAACTAAGCACTTCAGGCCCCTGTAGAACTACCACCCTTGGGGAGGGACATGGGACTAGACTGACTACACTCCAGGAACCACAATTAGCAGGTAAGTCTAATTTCACCTTCCTGATCGTGTAACCAGTCTAGTCCCAGACCTTTGGGTAAGTACCAGAGCAGTGAAAAATTCAAACCTGGGAGGGCCCTGGGAGACCAGCCTGAAGCACAGCAGAGCCAAAAGAGGTCTCCTCCGCCCTGTGCACATCAAAGTGGTAATGCTTCACAAAAGAATTTAACAACGACCAAGTCGCTGCCTTGCAAATCTCCACTGGAGGCACCAAACGCATCTCCGCCCATGACGAGGCCTGCTCTCTAGTGGAATGTGCTTGAAGACCTTCCGGAACTAACTTACCTCTCAGAATGTAAGCCGACGCAATAGCCTCTTTAAGCCACCTTGTGATGGATGCTTTCGACGCTGCTTCACCCTTTCTTGGGCCCGCAAAAAGGACGAAAAGTCTGTCCGACCTGCGAAAACTGGCCGTATGACGAAGATACTTCTTGAGCGACCTACGGACATCCAACAGGTGCAAGTTTCTCAACCCCGACGCACCCGCGTCCTGCGAAAACACTGGTAAGGAAATTTTCTGATTCACATGAAAAGGCGAAACCACCTTAGGAAGGAAGGCCGGCACCGTCCTCAATACCACCTTTGAGGAAAAGAAAGACAGATAAGGCTCCCTGCAGGAAAGCGCCTGCAATTCCAAGACTCTCCTTGCCGAACAAATGGCCACGAGAAACACTACCTTTAAAGTGAGATCTTTGACTGACGCTCGGAACAGCGGTTCAGAAGGTTCGCGCTCCAGCTCGTCTAAAACGGATGGCAAATGCCACTTCAGAATGATCTGCCTAGACGGCGGCCCTGCCCGCAAGAAACGTTTGACATCCCAATGACATCCGATCATCTGACCTCCTACCTTGCCTCTGTAGCAAGACAAAGCTGCAACCTGTACCCGCAGTGACGCGGCTGCTAGTCCTTTGGCAAACCCATCCTGGAGAAAATCTAAGATTTGAGGGATGGATAATTTCAAAGCCTCGCACTTTCTGTCCACGCACCAAGATTCGAAAACTCTCCAGATACGAACATATGCCAGCGAAGTGGACCTCTTTCTGGCCTTCAAATAGGGTAGATATAACTGCTGTCGAATAACCTCTAGCCTTCAACCGCGGCCTTTCAAAAGCCAGGCCGTAAGCGAGAATCGATCCACGTGAGGCATGAACAGAGGCCCCTGCCCCGAGGGGGCAGCCGCCATGGTTTTGCTACTACCAACCTCACCAGATCCCCATACCAGGGTCTGTGAGGCCAGTCTGGGGCTATCAGAATTACTTGTCCTCTGAACAGCTCGATCCGCTACAGCACTCTTCCAATCAGGACCCAGAGCAGAAACACATACAGCAGCTGCCCTACTGGCCACTCTTGGACAAGCGCATCCAAGCCTTTGACATCCTTTCTCTTCGTCTGATGAAAAAACGGCAGACCTTCGCCGAGGTGAAGGTTGCCATGAGATCCATGACCGGTGCGCCCCATCTGCGCACTATCATCTCGAAGACCTCGGGATGAAGGACCCATTCCCCTGGATCCTCGTACTCGACTGAGATAATCTGCCTGCACATTGTCCACTCCTGTGACGTGCGCTGCTGACAGATCCAGAAGATTTGTCTCGGCCCAATCGCACAGGTCTCCGGCCTCGATTTCCAGCACTGCGCTGCTCGTTCCTCCTTGCTTGTTGACACAGGATACCGCTGTGGCATTGTCGGAAAATACTCGGACTGCCTTGCCCTTGACCAGCTTTTGAAACGCTTGCAGCGCTAGGGCCACCGCTCTTAATTCCAGCCTGTTGATCAACCACATTTTCTCTCGACCCGTCCACTGTCCCTGGGTGAACATGCTTTGGCAATGACTCTTTGCTATATTGACAACCCAACTGAGTTCCTCCAGAAAGGCCACTACTCGAGCCGTGGCTGACACGCTCTCGGCCCTTGACTTCGCCCGAATCAACCAGTCGTCGACGTACGGATGCACCAAGATTCCCTCCTTTCTGAGAGCCACCGCCACCACCACCATGACCTTGGTGAAGGTACGTGGAGCCATCGCTAATCCGAAAGGCAACGCTCAGAACTGAAAATGGCCGAACGGGACTGCGAATCTGAGCAACTTGTGATGCTCCTGTCTTATTGGAATGTGGAAATAAGCCTTCAATAAATCCAGCGAGGTAAGGAATTCTCACCTCTGCACCGCCACTATGACCGATCGCAGCGTCTCCATATGGAAATGCGACACGCGAAGGCAACGATTCACCCCCTTGAGATCCAGAATCGGACGTACGCTCCCACCATTCTTTGGGACGATGAAGTAGACCACCGCGTTGGTCTGGCGGGACAGGAACTATCACCCTGAGCTCTAGCAACCTTCGGACTGTCTCCCGCAAAGCGTTGCGCTTGGCGGGCGACTTCCCGGGGGACCGTACGAAGGCTTCCCGCACTGGTCTCAGCAATTCCAGCGCGTACCCTTCTTGAATAACTTCTAACACCCACTGATCTGATGTTACCCGGACCCAGGCAGCATAAAACTCCTGCAACCGCCCCCCTACCGGAAGCAAGGGTGCCCGGGTCCCCTGTATCTCATTGCTGATTTTTGGCTGTGAAGGAAGAGGAGGAAGAAGGACCGAAACCTCGTCCCGCTCCTCGAAACCCCCGGAAGCCGTGACTTCTATTAGAGTAACGTCCTCTCTGTCCTGAATTAAATCTCTGGGCTCGAAACCGGCGAAAGTCTCTCTGCTGTCCCCTGCTAGCCGGAAACTGACGGTTTGACTTAGGCTTGTCTTCAGGCAACTTGCCTCCTTTAGATTCTCCTAAGTCCTTCACCAGTTTCTCTAAGTCCTCCCCAAACAAGAGACACCCTTTAAAAGGAAGTTTGCTTAATCTAGTCTTGGAGGAACTATCCGCCGCCCAGTTGCGTAGCCACAAGTACCTTCGCGCCGCCACTGCTGATGCCATGCTCTTAGACAAGCCACGCATAAGATCATACTGAATGTCTGCTAAGTAGGCCGCGCCAGATTCCAACTTTGCCGCCTCTCCAGACTCTGCACTGTCCTGGCTACCTTGCACCCGCTGTGACCAGCAAAGACAGGCTCTAGCAACCCACACTCCGCAAATAGCCACTTGAAGCAACAGGACACTCACATCAAACACCTGTCTTAACAATACATCTAACTTCCTATCTTGAGCATCTTTGAGGGCTGCACTACCTTCAACCGGAATGGTAGTCTTCTTGGTAACCGCCGAGACGTCTGCATCTACCTTGGGCGACTTAAAAACCTCCTTATCCTGATCCAACAAAGGATATAGGCGGCCCATGACTCTGGATCCCTTGAGAGGAGCTTCCGGATCATTTCCCGAAATACCCTATGTACCGGGAAAGCTCTTTGATTCTTTCTGAAAACCTGCAACAAGGGATCTTCCAGGGTGTCATCTTCGGCTGCCCCTGGAACCGGCATATTTAAAACCTTTAGGGCCTCTACTATCAAAGCCGGCAGCTCTTCCCTTCTGAAGACCCGCACCACTCTCGCTTGGTCCTCTCTCTCGGACAGCTCACCTTCCTCTAGCTCCTCGTCAACCCTAAACTGTGGGTCTCGTCATCTGACAGCAGCCCCTCCGAGGCTACCGAACACTCCGCAGGCACCCCTTCCGAACACGGTCTCTTGGTTCCGCTGGAAGGGTCCTCGGCCTGTATAGGCGACGCGGCTCTCTTAACCCCTCTTGTTGCCTCAGGCCCTTTCCCGTGCTGAGCGTTAGCAAAGAAAGCCTGTTGAAGTAGCGTAACAAAATCCTTTGAAAAAAGTGCTGCCAATTCCTTGGGAAAAGGAGTCTGAGGGAGAGGCGTGTCTGGAGCCGAAGAAGGCCCAGCTACCGGCTCCCCCTGGGACACCTCATGTAACTGTGAGCCCGAGCTCTCCGACTCTGTTACCTGCCCTTCCCCTTTCTCTTCCCTGGAAGGGTCCATGGAGGAAGTGTCTCTTACACAGGATTTACATACACCTGACGAAGTGCCTTTCTTCATGCCACAGACTAAACAAAGTGGTTTGGAAGGCATGGCAACTAAGGAAAGAACTGGGAATAATTGGAACGTATACTGTCACTTCAAGCTGTTTCACACACCCTCTGAACACAGCAGCTTTACCAGCCCTGCGGGCCTAGAGCATAACGGTCCCCCTTTTTTTTTTTTTTTTACTAAACTAAACTAAACCGCAGATTCTAAAAGAAACTACCTAATCTGGCCAGAGGAATAATTAACTAATTTTACCGAGGCGCCAAAGGCAACCAGACCAGAGGCCTGACTACTGCACGCAGCACCAGAGCTGCCACGCGGCTAGGCCCGCTGAGTTCACTTTCGCGCCCAAAATGCTCTCCACAACCCCCGCTTCAAGAAAACTGCTCCCTTACCGTTAGCGCGACCGAGACAAGCAGCCTGCTCAAATTTCACAAGGCTCGCTTACCCCTGGCCACGGAGAGCGTCTGAAACCGCCAGAGTGTGGGTACTCTCGCACCGTTGAATCTTGCGTGAGATCGCAGAGCCTGCCAGCGCTCTGACAGGCAAGCTTCTGTGTGGCGCTGGCTAGGCTGTCCTCCGGGTCTCTCCCCCTTCAATTTTAGCTGACTGCAGCGGGAGTACGCAGAAAGCTAGTTACTGCTGAGGCTCCCTGCTAAGAAAGTTACAGGAGAACCCGAAACCAACAGAGGCAGGGGGAGGAGGGGGGGGGGGGAAGAACGAGAGAGGTGCCTGCAGGCAAACTTAAAGGCACAGTCCTTTAAGTTAACTCTCCTTCCCTAAATTAAACTAAACAACCAACTAAATAAACCAGTCTTAATTGTTTCTCCAGTGAGCCCGACCCTCCGGGCTCTATCTATCCAGCTGCTTGGAGACTGAGGTAACTGATGACAGGAGGCGGATTCCGAGTGGATATACCGGTGACATCATAAAAAGGAGGAGTTTCTCAGTCTCCAAAGCTGCTGGATGAGATAGGGAAACCAGAGGTCCAGGACTAGACTGGTTACACGATCAGGAAATGCCTGTTTCGGTTCAGCTGTGCTTCAGGCGGGGGTGGCAGGTCCCTCCCGTTGACTTTGTTGTACTGCTCTGTTACATCCCTAGAAGTTCAGGACTGGACTTGAGGGATGATAAGGAAAGTTAAATTAGACTTACCTGCTAATTGTTGTTCCTTAAGGAACTCAAGTCCAGTCCTGTATCCCGCCCGAGTAATTTTGGGCTACGGCCTGAAGCATGACAGCTATCACAAGTAAGAAGTATTTGCCTGAGGGGTCTGGTGCATAAGAGCGGATGGTCTAGAGCAGGGGTCACCAACCTCCAGAGGGCCGCGGGCCGCACAGCTGACTACCGGCAGACTCGCGGGCCGCACCCCCCTCCCCCCCCCGCGCGAAAAAAAAACTGCTCATACCTGACCTTGAATAATCCATGTCAACTCCCTCCCTTCTTCTGCAGCCGCGGCTCCCTGCCTCTTAGGGAACCGCGGCTGTGCTTGTAAAATCATCGCGGATCCCTTCCTGTCTTGACGGGCTCCGTGCAGCATTGTCCCGCCTCTAAAGGAAGTTGTTTACCACTTCCTTTGGAGGCGGGACAATGCTGCACGGAGCCCGTCAAGACAGGAAGGGCTCCGCGATGATTTTACAAGCACAGCCGCGGTTCCCTAAGAGGCAGGGAGCCGCGGCTGCAGAAGAAGGAGTCGGTGAGTTTGCCTTGGCGGGCCGCACCGGGGTAGAGTCTCGCGGGCCGCACGGAGGGACCTCGCGGGCCGCAGGTTGGTGACCCCTGGTCTAGAGGGAATTTAGTTGGGGGTCAGCATCCTTCATAAGGGGGGAGGAAGGACCTCAGCATGGTAAGGCCTTTGTGGTCTGTTTAAGAAGAATATGAAGAACATTCAGGATGTTTGATAGTTACATACAGGTTCAGTTGGTTATAGTTTTTTGGTGGTAATGTCTACTTAATTGTTGCTCCAGGGAGTTTGCTTTGTCAATAGGTTACTGGAGTGAGGAGGCGGATCCGGTGGTTATATACCGGTGACATCACAGAAAAATGATGTTTCTCAGTCTCCAAGTTGCTGGAAGAGGATCACAACCCTAGAGGTTCGGGACTGGACTCGAGTTCCTTAAGGAACAACAATTAGCAGGTAAGTCTAATTTAACCTTGTTATTTCTACTAAGAAACCTACTAATAAATTGTACAGCTTTCTTACTGATCGCTATATATTCTGCACACTAACATTTGTTGCTATGGACAACGCTAGATTAAGGCACTGGCAAGCTGAGAACATATCTTAGGTCCAAAGTTTAGGGGGCCTGAGTCAGACGTGCTGAGGAGTCAGGAGGTTAGGACTGATGACTCTCTGGCTTTTCTACTACTACTACTACTACTACTTATCATTTGTATAGCGCTACAAGACATACACAGAGCTGTTTGATAGGGCTTACAAACTATTCAAGACAGAAAGACAGACAAACACGACAGACAGGGGATTAGATTAAAGCGACATGAAGTTGGAAGGATGGCTAGCATATTTGACCATTTTTCAGGGTTTAAAACCTCTATTTGCAGATCTCCTAATTTTTCACCTCCCTTCCCCCGTGAGTGAGCCTGCCCTGCCTGCTTCTAAAACTGTATAACTAGCAGCAGAGAGTGTGGGAAGGATGAAACAAATTGGAAGGCTGTAGGGGCAGAACACTAGAATGCTGCTCTAGGTACAGAAAGGGAAAAAGGGAGGTGGTGAGCTAAGGGAAGTGTATGTGCTCTACGCGTGAAATTTATGCATGTGGTGGGAAATGGAAGAGAAATGAAACCTCCCAATCCCCCTCTCTCCAAAAAAATGCTCAATGCATTTCTATAGGAAAAGCAGTTCCAATAACTACATAAAACACAGAGTCACAGTAACATAGCAATTACAGAATGGCACCTGTCAAACAGCCCTTCCCCCTCTCATCTCCTCTCTTGATCACAAACAGAACCAATACAGATACAAATAAAAACACACACACAAAGATGCCCACACATGCAAGCATGCACAAATACACATACAACGAGGCACTGACACACAAACACGTTCACATACATAAAAACACACACAGACATACCAGCCAATGAATATACACAGACACACAAAAAAAATATAAAGGTACACACACAAAAAACAGATAAGCATACAAAACAGAGATATATTAAACACACACAGACAAAACACAGCCACACAGGCAATGCAGATACAGATGGGTGTGTGAGTGCACATGCACATACTTGCACACACACACAGAGGAGTTGGAAAGAATTTCATAAGCCATGCTTTGCATATTTTTCACACTTGTGAATATTTCTGAAATTGTTCTTTCGCAATGTTTCACTTAGCTGTACTTATCTACACTTTCAGACTCCTACTCTTAACACATTTTGAACTGTATTTTGTTAGAACGCAGAAAGCAAAAAAAGTACAAAGGCGTGAAAACGTTTATAAAACGTTGTCAAGGAAATGTTTTTCACTACCAACAAAATTAATGAATGTCTGTCTATAATTATACAGACTGTAACCAGTTCCTAGGTGCACACTGTTCATTACAAATAGGAAATGCACACCAAAAGTCAGACATGGCACAGTATGCATTTTGTTTTGTACCTTCTGTTATGAGGCTCCCAGAATGGCTGCTGACTTGACAGTACTGTAAAACTGAGCTATTCTTCACCCCTTCATCTGGTTAGTTAACACTAGCAATTAGCAGTCACACAATTCACTACTACTACTTAGCATTTGCACAGTGCTACAAGGTGTACACAGCGCTGTACATGTAAGAGACAGTCCCTGCTCAAAAGAGTTCACAATCTATCCAAGACAGACATATACAACAAACAAGGGACCAGAGTAGAACAAAGGGAAAATGGTTGTAGTACACAAAGGTGGTAAACAGGAGAATAAGGGGGCCAGGATTCAGAAGCAGCCTTAAAGAGATGAGTTTTTAGCCTGATCCCATTCCAATGCAATTCCTCTATCCTTCAATATAATACACTACACATTCAAGGTTTTTTTTGTGGTCTGGGGAAGTTAGTAGTTTACTATATTGTAGTTAGAGCACTGATGGGAAAATTTGGTCTTACCTGCTTATTTTCTTTCCTTTAGTCCTACCAGACCAGTCTAGAACCAATGGTTTATGTCCATCTATCAGAAGATGGAGAGCAAAATGTAATCATCTGAATTCTGTCCTATAAGGGCACTGTTACTCTCTGCCCAGTATTTTCTGCAACAAAGCATATGTAACCACTCCCATATGTCTCATGAAAGAAAGGCACGGGGGGTGTTATCCAAAACTTAGATAGTGATGGAAAAACTCTTGGCAAGCATTCTTCCCAAGAAGATCAAGAATAGTGAGAGTAAACCAGAATAGGGAAGGTAACCTGGATTACTATGGTAGGATTAAAGCAAAGAAAATTAGGTTAGGCCTTATTTTCCCTTTCTTATCATCTCTACCAGACCAATCCTGAACCAATGGAATGTAGCAAAGCACTTCTTCTTATGGGCTGGACTCCAAGACCCCCCTCTTTAAGCACCCCAGCAACAAATAATGATTCCTCTCTTGCATACACATCAAGGCAGTAATGCCTGAAAAACATATGCAACGAAGCTCAAATTGTGGCTTTGCAGATATCTGCTGGAGTGACAGAGCACAGCTCTGCCCAAGAAACTCATAGAGTGCATCTTGAGACCTTTGGGTGAAATAGAAGAATTTCTCTCTTTCAACCAAAATGCAATAGTTGCTTTCAATGCTGCTTCACCTTTTTAAGGCTCCCAGACAGCATAAATAACACAGGTCTGCGACTAAAAAGCTGTTTGATTATTTTCATCTAATTTCCATGTATTTTGGTGTGCTGAAAACAAATAAAATATTGAAAAAACTCCTAGACGTCATGATTTGCCACAACATGCAAAATTGTCTTCAAATTTATCAATTGTTTTCAAATTACTATTAATTAATTCAAATTACTATTAATTAATTCACATAAGTGCATTTAAGATCTAAAATGTCAAAAAAACCTTAAAGGGGTTGTCCGAGTTATGTAAAAAAAAATATAGCACTGTAAATCTGATGGTCAGCAATATATACATAAGCTAAGCAAGTTTTAAGTCCGTGCTTCTAATGGTAGAAGGGGTTAATCTTTCCTGAAGAATCCAGTGGGAGGGAGACACAGGGCAGATAGCAGCAGCTCCGGTCAGTGCAGGGAGGCGTGGCCAGCACTGTGACGTCTCGTGTACAGACACAGAGCTGCTCTCTCCTGCATGCCACACTTGTGCTCGAATCATCATCAGGTTCTTGGTTCTAGGCTGTTCACACTTTTTCATCGCAATTCGTGTTAGCTTGTCATTCTTCAACCGTTATGTTATGGCTCCGCGAAAGTATATTAATTCGCCAGACAGTTTCTGTTTCATCTGTGGTGAATATACAGTGTTGAAGCAACAGCATAATATTACAGACTTTGTGAAAAAAGTATACTTTGCATACTTTGGACTAAAAATTGGAGATCAAGATAAAGTCTGGGCGCCTCATAATGAGGCAGCCATGAGGTTTAACTGTAGGTAGCCCTTCCCCCAAGCCATGCGGCAAGCCATGAGATTTCAGTAGACACCCTTCCCCCACTCCAGGTCTGAGCACAATAGCCCCTAGCCCAGAAATCAGCAGACCTGAGCATACCGGTTTGGACAGGTCACCCAGGTACCTTCCCCAGGGGCTGCTGATTGGTGGGCAGGAAATACCTGTGGCAAATGGGATTGTAGAATGAGTTTAAAACTGTACTGTATATAAGGCATTGTAGGCCGTCCCTCGGGGCTCAGATTTTTTGTGGAGGGTACCGGCTCTCTGTCTGATCCTGTGTGCACATTAAAGATCCTGTTTGCATTCCAGCCTGTCTGAGAGTTTTCCTTCTGTGGGTGAGTGATTGAATAAGAGCTTTTCACAGCGTTTGCGATAACATTTTTGGTGCATTGGCCGGGAAATTTAAAGAAAAGCCTCTCTCATCACACCCACAGTGGGAAGACTACTGCTTTTTGCAGGATCGGGGCCTCCACCGGTCAGGGACCGACCCGTCCAGGTGATTAACGATCCTTGGCGCCACGGGGCCCCTTTGTGCTCCGAAGGACTCTTTGACTTGTCTGGTCAGTTGGTCCCTGCGGCTGAATCCCCGACTGAAAACCGGCTGGATAGACTGGCATCCAAACTACCTGCCTGATCAGAGTTCTGGTGAGTACTGCTACGTTCTGTACTCCGTCTGTAATTCCTAGTAAATTCTAGGAACCTGTAGCGGCCCGATCACCCGCACGAACGGTCCTAGTAGGGACCCCGGGGGGGGTTTTCTGAAGCCATCGTTCGTCCAGTTTTGAGTAGAAATCAGAGTCCTTTTTGTGGACCAGTAAGATAAAATCAGAGTCCTTTTTGTGGACCAGTAAGATAACTGTAGTATGAATTAATTTTGCTACCTTGGGCCCCTTTAAAAAAGGTATTTAAAGTGCAGCGCTGCCAAAGATATTGAAGAAAAATTGCCTAGGATATTAGTATTACCACTCTTAAGAATCTTTTAAAAGCGCTGCCGAAAACTTCTAAAAGTAACCAAAATATAGCACTTGATAAGTTAAACATACCTGAGATAAAGAATAGATAGCTGCTTCTCTTCTTTCCTTTCTGCTTGTGGGGAGTTTTCTGAAGTGTGACTGCAAGGAGAGAGTTCACTAACATGCTCCCCTTGTGCCCGATGTTAATTTCTGCTCCCCTCATGCTTCCCGATGTTAATTTCTGCTCCCCCATGCTGCCCGATGTTAATTTCTGCTCCCCCATGCTGCCCGATGTTAATTTCTGCTCCCCCATGCTGCCCGATGTTAATTTCTTCTCCCTCATGCTGCCCGATGTTAATTTCTTCTCCCTCATGCTGCCCGATGTTAATTTCTGCTCCCCCCATGCTGCTCGATGTTAATTTCTTCTCCCTCATGCTGCCCGATGTTAATTTCTGCTCCCTCATGCTTCCCGATCTTAATTTCTTCTCCCCCATGCTGCCCGATGTTAATTTCTGCTCCCCCATGCTGCCCGATGTTAATTTCTGCTCCCTCATGCTTCCCGATCTTAATTTCTTCTCCCTCATGCTGCCCGATGTTAATTTCTGCTCCCTCATGCTGCCCGATCTTAATTTCTTCTCCCTCATGCTTCCCGATCTTAATTTCTTCTCCCTCATGCTGCCCGATGTTAATTTCTGCTCCCTCATGCTTCCCGATCTTAATTTCTTCTCCCTCATGCTTCCCGATCTTAATTTCTTCTCCCTCATGCTGCCCGATGTTAATTTCTGCTCCCTCATGCTTCCCGATCTTAATTTCTTCTCCCTCATGCTTCCCGATCTTAATTTCTGCTCCCCCCATGCTGCCCGATGTTAATTTCTGCTCCCCCCATGCTGCCCGATGTTAATTTCTTCTCCCTCATGCTGCCCGATCTTAATTTCTGCTCCCCCCATGCTGCTGCTGTGTTATCTGTGTGCCCCGATGCTGCCGCTGTGTTCCCGCTCCTGATCTGTGTGCCCCGATGCTGATTTATGCTGCCCCGATGCCTATCCCTGTATTTTCCTTTGAGCCCAGAATCAGCAAAAAAAACCCAAAAAAAACCAGAATCATTAAAGGAGAAAACCTAGATGTCCATCACTTTCCTTCTTTCCTCATCTGTGAGTGGAGAGTGAGCCGGTGTGGAACGCACGAGGAGGCCGCCATCTTGCAAGGACCACATTTTAGGAACTGCTGAGTCGTGTCCGGAGGTGTGCAGAGCTGAAATCCGGTGTGGAACGCACGTGGAGGCGGCCATCTTGAAAAGACCACGTGTAAGCTACACTCCAATATACTTAAAGCAATTCTGGAGCTCCATCTAGTGGACATTAGCTGTATTTACTACTATTCCTCATGGTTAAAGTGATCCTGGAGCTCCATCTGGTGGACATTTTAAGAATAGCTAGCTTATATTTTTTTTTAACTCTTAACTAAATCAAATCTGAGTATATATATTTTGTAAATTGCCAAGACCTATATTGTAAAAATTTTGTGGTTTTTTTTGTCTCTCTCTCCTCTCCTGAATTAGGACTAGATAGGGTCTGTATTGTAAATTGTATTATTTTTCCTGGATTAAGTCTAGATAGGATCTGTATTGTAAATTGCATTTTTTTCTTTTTCTCTTACTGTAAATTGCATTTTTCCCCGAATTGAGATTAGGTTAGAAGATCTGATCCACATTGTATACTGTACTTAGTTATTGAACTAGAATTAGAGCATGGGGTTAGGAAAGTCAAAAGAAAAAACGCCCCTACAGTGCATGCTTCTCAATTTTAAATCTGGGTTTGGAGAGGATTACGGGGTACCTCTCTCCGCCTCCAGATTATCCTTTTTGTGTGAGAGGGAATGGCCAGCCTTAGTTAAGTTATGGCCTCCCCAGGGGTCCACTGACCTGTCCACTGTGTCTTTGCTCCATCAAATTGTTGCAAAAGAGCGCCCTGACCAGTTTCCCTTATATTGATTCATGGCTGGCCATATGCCAGCTCAGACCAAGATGGTTCCAGCGCTGTCACGAGGATCAGTGTAGAATAATGGTGGCGGCCAGTGGTCGCCAAAAGGGATGGACACCCGCCTCTATCTACCAGGGGCGGGACTCTCCAGACATTCCTCCACGCCCTCTCCCTCTGCTTCAACCTCATGTCCCATCTGCACCACGGCAGGGTCCGCCCCTAGCTGAAGAGTCAGGAAGACCTCCTCTTGGGGTGGGTGATGCCAAATTTAGGGAAGATTCTGCGGATTCCAGCCCCTCATCTTCAGACTCCCCTCCCACTCTTGGTACCACCTCTAGTGCCACCATCTCCTTCCCTGAGAGCACACAGGCTGAGCTTGAATCGTCCACCCCGGTAGCCTGCCGCCTGCAGTCGCATGATCTCCAATTGCCACTACGACAAGTACAGGGGCTCCCGTACCTTGATGCTGCTGGGCGTGTGACACTGGGACCATCCAGCCTGATTTATGTCCCTATCCCCACTACAGACCTGTTGAACTGGAAAACCCATTATGCTTCCTATACTGAAAAGCCCCAAGAACTGACAGACCCTATGACCAGTAGTATACAAACACACCAGCCTGCCTGGTCGGACACTAGACAACTGCTTCCTACTTTGTTCAGCACAGAAGAACGAGGGCGAGGCCGCGGATACGGGGGGCCGAGGTTTCCCCTAGCCCCAATCAATGTGCCTACTGCAAAGAGGAGGGACATTGGAAGAATGAATGTCCAAATCGTAACACAAGACAAGGGAGGTGGCCGGGATCCAGATGGAGCAGACCATCCCGAGAACTCAGAGCTGCCCACCGCTGAGATGTGTGAAGGAGACCCTATCTGGATCAGTGTGTCACATTGAAAACGGGCCAGGGTGTCTGCCTAGGAGAATGGGAGGTTTAAATTTTTGAGAGAAACAGAACTTAGACTTCAGAGAGGGATGGAGCACACTGCGAGGTCCTGAGGAACTGCTGAGAGGCAGGAAAAAAGAACTGTTGGACTGACTGGGGGGTTTTGGGGGCTTCTGTGAACGACTGTATTGTTATCCTTTTAATATTGTTTTCTTAGAAAGTAACTGAAATCTACAAGCCATTTCGGCTTCAACAACTGCAATACCCACACCAGCTCAAGATTTTGCTGTACTATTTTCTCAGAGCTTTCTTTATCACATTATTAAGCACTGCTGCTTTTGACATACTTTCATGTTATGTGTTTTCAATATTATTGACCAGCTGCAAGAAAATGATATTACAATGTATGTTGTCTCTAGGGAACAGTACCAGAAGCTGCTTTCCTGATGACCCCTATCTGTCTCAAATGGTTGCTTGTCCATTGCCCTTAGTGGGATTACCTTTGCCCCCATAAACAAGAAAAGAAAAAGAAAAATTGGGACTGAAGGGAAATTGGCTGATAGGTATGTCTAGTATGGCTGCATCCTTGCCTGAGGCTGTAATACATTATGATGGCACGGAAAAAGCATGTGGGCTAAGAAAATGAGTACCCAGAGCCCAGCACAACAAGAGTAAAGCCAGGGGGAACCATACTCTGAACAGAAGTGCACAGAGAATGGACCTAGCTAAGAAACAGGTCAGGCCTGAAAGTGCACAGAAAATGGACCCAGCACAAGAAAAGACATGCCAGGCCTGAACAGGTTAAACAGGCCAAACAAAGCTGGTGATACAAAGTACTCATATGCCCCGAAGATTACAGTGCCAGTGATTAATGAAGCAGAGGGAATGGCAGGGTGCAGCCAGAATGACTCAACACTAGCAAGAATAAAAAGCCATTAATATGCTGATAAGGGTGGATCCCAGGGAAAGAGCCTTTGCCCCAAAGGAAAGAAGCCTCTGCAGACTTTTTGCACACGGCCCTCCTTTGTCCCAAAGGGAAGAGGCCTCTGCAGGCCCTGCAACCTTTTACAGTCAGAACAGCAACTTTTGCACACGGAACAAAAACGTTGTGCAGGAGTTGCTATAGAGGGTATAGGGTATGTGTTGTTTTAAATTCACTGATGCAAGTGTTTCCATTGAACACCCTATCCAAGACCTAAGTGATCTAGTTACCTGTCCATGGGTCCTGGGTGGTTTATGAAGTGGTTCAGTTGGCCAGGGGGACTAAAAATCCCAGTGGTAGGGGTTTTTTTCATTTACTGCTATGTGCCATTCTGCCATGTTATATCCCTATTCTTTACCGCTTCATGACCACCACCCTTGATACCCTGGTAGAACGCAAGGTGGTTACCACTGTCATGGCCCTGTCCCAAATACAGCCCTCAACCGCTTCTAGCAGTTGAGGTCCTACTTAAAAAGGGGGGAATGAGGCAGCCATGAGGTTTAACTGTAGGTAGCCCTTCCCTCAAGCCATGCGGCAAGCCATGAGATTTCAGTAGACACCCTTCCCCCACTCCAGGTCTGAGCACAATAGCCCCTAGCCCAGAAATCAGCAGACCTGAGCATACCGGTTTGGACAGGTCACCCAGGTACCTTCCCCAGGGGCTGCTGATTGGTGGGCAGGAAATACCTGTGGCAAATGGGATTGTAGAATGAGTTTAAAACTGTACTGTATATAAGGCATTGTAGGCCGTCCCTCGGGGCTCAGATTTTTTGTGGAGGGTACCGGCTCTCTGTCTGATCCTGTGTGCACATTAAAGATCCTGTTTGCATTCCAGCCTGTCTGAGAGTTTTCCTTCTGTGGGTGAGTGATTGAATAAGAGCTTTTCACAGCGTTTGCGATAACAATAAAGTGTGCAAACGGTGTGTTGAGGCCCTCCGAAACTGGTTCAAGGGTAAGAAAAAATCTTTCCGTTATGGGATTCCTATGGTATGGAGAGAGCAAAAGAAACATAGTGACGGCTGTTACTTTTGTTCATGCAATGTGAAAGGGTTTAATTCCAAATGGAAGCATTCCATTTCATACTCCAATCTTCACTCGGCAATTCGTCCCATCCCCCATGGCACAGATATACCAGTACCCAAGCCCCCTGCTACCTTGGAAGAGATACGTAGCTCCGATGAAGGTGAAGTCATACCTGAACCAGATGACGAATCAAGTTCTGACTTTGAAGATGATACAAGACCAAAATTGTTTTCTCAGGAGGAGATGATTGATTTGGTAAGAGACTTAAATCTTCCCAAAGATGCCGCTGAGTTACTCGGATAAAGGCTAAAAAGCAGGAATTTATTGTTGCCAGGAGTGTCATCTTCATGATTCAGACATCGTGAAAAGGAGTTCGTTCCTTACTTTGCCCAGGAAGACAAGTTGGTTTATTGCATCGATGTCGAAGGTCTGATGGGTCAATTTAAAATCCAATATGATTCAGAGCAATGGCATCTTTTTATAGATTCTTCAAAAAGAAGTCTCAAAAGCAGTTTTACTCCACAACGGTTTTTACGCTTCCATACCTGTAGGTCATTCCGTACACTTGAAGGAAACCTATGAGAACTTGGAATTGGTTCTTCGTAAACTTAAATATGAAAACCATGGTTGGCAAGTGTGTGGAGACTTGAAGGTCTTGTGCATGCTGCTCGGGCAACAAGCTGGGTATACCAAATATCCTTGTTTTCTGTGTCTATGGGACAGTCGAGACCGACAAAATCACTGGACCAAGAAGAGTTGGCAGCCGAGGGTGCTAACAGTCGGTGAAAAAAATGTCCTCCAAGAACTTTGGTACCTTTCCATAAAGTTCTTCTACCACCTCTCCACATAAAATTGGGATTGATGAAGCAATTCGTAAAATCACTTCGAAGAGATGGAGGATGCTTCAAATACATGGTCACCAAGTTTCCAGGCCTGTTAGAGGCAAAATTGAAGGAAGGTGTGTTCGTCGGACCAGGCATTAGAAGGCTTATAGTTGATCAAGAGTTTGTCAGTACCATGACGGATCCTCAAAAAGAACGGTGGATTGCATTTAAAGAAGTCGTACAGAAAATTTTAGGCAATAACAAAGATCCTCACTACAAAAAGATCGTCGGACGAATGCTGAAAGCATTTCAAGCTTTAGGTTGCCTGATGAGTTTGAAAGTGCATTTCCTCCAGTCCCATCTTGACTACTTTCCTGAAAATTTGGGAGCCGTGAGTGAGGAACAAGGTGAACGATTCCACCAAGACATTAAAGAGATGGAAAGGAGATACCAGGGAAAATGGAGCATTACAATGATGGCAGACTACTGTTGGATGCTTCAGAGAGACATTCCAGATGCTACTCACAAGCGTAAATGCACCAAGAGGAGCCTCACAAGGAAGAAGAATCGAGTTTAGTGTGTGTAGGTGAGCTCATTTCAGTTCAAAAAAGGATTTTCATGAAAATATTGTATGAAAAATTTAATTTTATAAGTCTATTTCCATTTATTTTGAGGTATTGCCTTATTTAACATAGTTACCTACATTGTCAGGAAACGTGATGTCCTATGACAAAATGGAGGTCATTTTTGGATTTAGCGCACCAAAAAACAAAGATTACGTGGAATAACCAAAACAGCTCTTGAAAAAATTTTTTTTGCAGACCTGTGTAATTTATCAGATCTCATGAAGTTATTAGGGACCTCTAAATAACGAATTAAGACTCTCCTAACATCTAGAAGAAGGCGGAGACTATACGCCATACTACGGTATTCCCTGCAAAAGGAAGGCTTGTGTAGCTCCAGATTGATATGAAAGGCTGACATCACCTTAGGAAGAAAAGGCGGCACCACCAGCCAGAGAAACCTGCCTCAGCAAAATGCAAAAAGGGATCTCTATATGGCACAGCTTGTAATTTCTAAATCTGACAGGCTGAGGATATAGCAACTAGAAAGACAGTCTTAAGGGTGAGATATTTTTTAATGTGCAAAATACGGTAGATCAAAAGCACACAGGACTATATTGAGATTCCAAACTGGCAGAACTGTCTTCAATGGAGGTCGCAAATGTGACAATCCTTTGAGGAATCAAACCACATCTGGAAGAGAGGCAAAGAGGCTCCCTTCAAGCAACCTCTACAACAAGATAAAGCAGTTACCTGCACTTTCAAAGAACCAACAGCCAAATCTTTTTAATGACCTTTCTGTAAAAAGCTGGGATGAACTCTAATGAAGCTTGAAAGGGAGAGACTGACCTCTCAGAACACCAAACTTCAAACAATCTCTAGCACAGGCTAGGGAGGTAGATCTCGTCTACGCCCGCAACAAGGTGATTAAAACCTCTTCCACATAACCACGACATCTTAAATATGACCTCTCAAGGACCAAGCCATAAGACAAAAGTGAGACAGATTTTCCATAACTACTGGGCCCCTGGAAAAGAAAACCTCTCTTATGAAAACTTGAGAGTCCAACCTGTCATGAGCCAGCCTAGACCCCCATACCTTGATGTCCTGGGCTAATCCAGAGCTACCAAGATCACCAAGCTACTTTCTGGAAGACCTGACATAGAAGAGACAAGGGGGGAAATAAAGAACCCTCAATCGGGGCCAAGGTTGTAGAAGCACGTCTATCTGCTGAACCTCTTTCCTTTTGATGACTGAAGAATTATGGCATCTTCCCATTGTCTTTCATGGCCATCAGGTCCATGAACGGAATTCCCCAGTGTTTCCTGATGAGAGCAAATGGCTGCTCCAATAACACCCACTCTCCAGATAATCTGCCTTAATATTCAGGATACTGGCAATATGGGCTGCTAACATCTGAAAATGAGCTTCTGTCTAATTCAGAAGCAGAGTAGCTTCCCAAGCCACTGTGCTGCACTCTTCGTTCTGCCCTGCTCGTTAATACATCCATCCGACCACTGCTGAAAAACAACCAGCTTGACCCAAAGAAGGAGGACTCATACCGTCCAATCTCTAGTATCCCATTTCTAGCCAAAATTCTTGAGAAATTAACTCTCAGGCAGATACAACAGCATATAGACTCATTTTCCCCTTTAGATCCATGTCAACATGGATTCAGGGAAGCCCACGGTGTAGAAACTCTCCTAACAACATTAATCAAAGCACAGTTACTTACCTGTAACAGGTGATCTCTGGGAACAGCAGGAATTAGTCTTCACATATGGGTACGTTGGTACCGACGGAGCCTGCACGGGAATGCTCCCCAGCATCCAATCAGAAAGCTTTTGGGAGCATCCCTCGCGCCTGCGCGCTGACTTCCCGCCTTTCCCACTGCCTCTCCTCAGTTGAGTTTCATAGCTGAGACAGAAGGAGAGAAAGAGGAAAGGAGATAGATAGATACAACTCCTAGGGGAGGTGGGTGGGTTGTGAAGACTAATTCCTGCTGTTCCCAGAGATCACCTGTTACAGGTAAGTAACTGTGCTATCTCCAGGAACAAGCAGGAATGAGTCTTCACATATGGGGACTCCCTAGCTGTGGGTGCCAGGGGAGATCCCATAAAATGCGTATTCCTGGAACAGGACGGCATTTCCCAAACCTGGATCCCCGGCATCCCCTGAGGGATGGGGGGTAGGAGTTGAATAGAGAAGAGCTGTAGAGGAACAGCGAATCTAAAGACTACAGAAAAAAATGAGTCTTTAGAATGTATGTCAGTGTCATTAAAATATTTAATGAACTAGTACAATATAGAACTTACCTACTGGATTGTAGGAAGTAGAACTGTGATGGAGTGTACTGTAGATGCAGTAGCGGAATCCTCAAGGTAACTTCACAGCAGTGAGGATGAAGTTCCAAACCTGGAATGGGCAGGTGACCCAGGTGTCAACTGGGGCAGGAGAAGAACGGCAGGTCTTCAATGGAAAGCTTTATGGGAAAAAGCTGAAAACTCTTTTAGGTACAGAGTTATTAACATTGAGAACTAAAAGAAGAAGACTGACCGATCTGGAGAATTAGCCCAGTCCTGAAGGGAAGAGGGGGTATGGAAAAAAGCCCCTATTCCCAAGGAGAACAGAAGTGTACTCAGAAATACTGAAGATGTACACTGTCTTTCCTAGCTGGTAAGAGATAGGAAGACATTGAAGTTTGATACTTCATAGACAGGGAGATCTATAACAAAAATAGAAGCTGTTGACATCACAGCAGTAATTGTGTGTATAACCGCTCCCAGTTACTGAGCCGTATGAGAATAGGCAAGTTGACTGTCTGGATCCCTTAAGAAGGTAAAAGCTTTATAGCACAGACAGTTAGGGAGATAGTAGGTAATACATAGCGTCCTATGGACATCTCCCGATGGGCACATATATATATATGGAGATACATACATATCTATATATATGTGCATATATGTCTAGATATGTGTGATATATATAGATATATAGATATAGATATATATATATAGATGGGCATGACTTATGCCCACACAGATTACAGAAATATGTATGTATAGGACATATACATACATGAATATAAGTCTGAGGATACATGCCTGCAACTGAGCCCCACAAAAACATTCACATGGGGAATGTGATGGGAAAAGATTCATCTAATAATAAGGGGGTGAAACCACCTGAAGATATATAGAGAATCTATTTCTGCGGTGCAGGAATGTATTTCAGTGGAATAACCAGTATGGTTGCGTGAAAAAATAGAGGATAATAGCAGTCTGGCAAGAGCACGTCAGGAGTACTTTAGGACTCGGACATGTCCAAAGGACAAAAAAACGCATAGACTAAGACACCAGGATGACCCAGCCAAGGGACACAGGGGTATCATGTACACTAAAAGAGTATGCGTTGTCTAAGTGGAGCAAAAAGCATAATGCCAAGCTGTAAGGAAAAAAGGGTGGATTCCTGCAAGATTGGGAACTCCTTGGACATTCACGCAGAAAAAGCTTGTCTTCTGTATCACAACAGGAGACAAGAGGGTATAAAGAACCCATATAGTCATGGAATGATTATATAAGTTTTTTCTACTATATGGAAAAACCCTCAGAGATAAAGTTCAATGCTCTGTAGCAAGGGCCCATAGTAGTAAGCTTCTCTGAAGATTGCAGAGAGCATTGTGCAGGAGAATTATGAGATAAAACTGACCGAAGTCAGGTGTCTTGCCACATCCTAGGAAAGGATATGGCTAGAAGAAGATAACCTGCAGTGAGTAGTACTATGCAAGATAGTTGAAAGTAGCTTGCAATGAGCACTAAAGTAATCACTGGAAATCCTGCATGCACAGCAACTGAACAAAACAGCAGAGGGGATTCTCCTGTGCAAAAACAGAGAGAAAACAGACAAAGGGAGCGGAGATATTCCCGTCCCTGTCTGATGAGTTGTTCAGAGCATGCATTGAAGGATAACAAAAAATCTACACTGGAAAGAAAGAGAAGTGATTCAGTATGGTACCAACTCAAGCAGGGGAAAACCCTGGAAGAGAGGTGGAAGGTGACTTACCATATGGTAAGTTAGCTGAAGGAAAAGATGTCCATGTGGGGACAGAAACTATCATGGGATAGTTGTAGCCTCCCTTCGTAGTAGTAAGAAGGGGAGAATTCTGTAACCCATGGACAAAAGTATCCTAACAGCTTTGAATACTGAAAAAGAAAAAACCAGTGTAGAGTTTGAAGAATAAACCTCTGCTAGAAGAAGTTAACTGTAGATTGCAACATACAGGAACCTATGGTTGCTGGATATGATTAGACTGGTTAGAGTCTGGAGACTTCAGACTAGGATGAGATGTCCCTTGCTTGGGTACATCTGGAGGATGGGCAGGAGAAGGGTGAAACCTTCTTTTCTTAGGGAAAGGAGGTTTGGTAGGACATTTCCTATGTCCTGGGGAAAAAGAAGGCTTAGGATGGTTTCCAGAACCAGGGAAGTCAGTGGAGCAATGAGCAACCTGACGTAAAGCCTCTCTATTGAAGAGATTTTCTCCAATACAAGGAGAATTACCCAGTGTATGTTGTGCCCATCTACTCAAGTCTGAAGCTTGCAGCCAGGCTTTATGACGTGCTCCAATGGCAATAGCAGAGGATCTGCTAACAGACTCAAAAGAGTCTAGAGAAGCACGAGAAAGAAACCAAGAGATATTCCTGCTATGATTAAGAAGCAAGGAAAGCGTAGTTACTCACCTGTAACAGGTGTTCTCCAGGAGCAGCAGGAATCAGTCCTCACACATGGGTGACGTCGGCGCCGACGGAGCCCTCGCGGAGCAATTTTCCCCAGCTTTCAAAGAAAGCCTTTGGGAATTGCAGCGCGCATGCGCGGTCCTCTTCCCACCCAAGGGTGCCATCTTGCTCAGTCAGATGACATAGCTAAAAGACAGCAAAAAATTAGCAAAAAACGAAAGCATAAAACTGCAACTCCAAGGGGAGGAGGGAGGGTTGTGAGGACTGATTCCTGCTGCTCCTGGAGAACACCTGTTACAGGTGAGTAACTACGCTTTCTCCAGGACCAAGCAGGAAGTCATTCCTCACACATGGGACTCCCAAGCTTAAGGCTACCGGAGACCCCAAGCACAAAAATGAGCTCCCTCTAGCTCAGCAGCACAGAAGGAAGGAATCTTCTCTGAATACGTCTCCAACCGGTAGCCCAACATCCGGGATGGAGGGTAGGAGTTGCCTATACCTCGAAGAGGTTACGGAGGACTGCCTGTCCGAAAGCACTGTCCCTGCGGGACTCCCTCTCTAGGCAGTAATGGGCTGCAAAAGTCTGGCTTGAAGACCAAGTAGCGGCCCGGCAGATGTCTGCCAATGGAACAGAGCGGAGGTAAGCCACTGACGTAGCCTTCGCCCGAACACGATGAGCGGTGACTCTACCTTCCAGCACGAGGCCCGCAGCCTCGTAAGCCCAAGCGATGCAATCCGCAATCCAGATGGACAGAGTACGCTTGGAGACAGGGAGCCCCAACTTGTTGGGGTCATAAGACACGAAGAGCTGAACAGCCTTCCGGTGCTCCCGCGTACGGTCAAGGTAGAAGTTTAGCGCCCTCCTACAGTCCAGGGTATGCAGGACCATTTCAGCTCGGCCTGGGAAAGTAGGTTGGAAGTACCACCTCCTGGTTGATGTGAAAAGGGGAAGAAATTTAGGGTGAGTCCGTAGGACTACCCGGTTCTTGTAGAACCTAGTGTAAAGAGGATCAGATACTAGGGCCTGTAGCTCACTAACGCGTCTAGCAGAAGTGAGGGCCACCAAGAACAAGGTTTTCCAGGAAAGAAAACGAAGAGGGCAGGTAGCCATAGGCTCAAAAGGCGGACAGGTAAGCCGCTGTAAAACCACATTGAGATCCCAGTTCGGGGCTGGTGGGCGCAAAGGTGGTTTAAGGAGAAGGAGGCCTCTGAGAAAACGAGCCACCAGAGGGTGGCTGGAAAGAAGTCCACCCTCCACCGGCAGGTGATGCGCAGAAATAGCACTGAGGTGGACCTTGACCGAGTTGGACTTGAGGCCAAGATTAGAAAGAGAAAGCAAGTACTGCAAGACCACTGATGCCGAACAGGAGAAGGGGTCTTGAGACTGCTGAGTACACCAGACGGAGAACCGACGCCACTTAAGAGCGTAGGACTTCCGGGTGGAAGGTCTCCTGGAGGCCAAGACGACCTCTTCTACATCTGGAGGCAGCTGGAGAGGAGCAAGGACTACCCTTTCAGCAGCCAGGCCATCAGATGAAGGGACCGGAGGTTGGGGTGCAGGAGCGACCCCTGATCCTGCGACAGGAGGTCGGGCTGAAATCCCAGTGGAAGAGGAGTGTCTACCGCTAGCTGCATCAGAAGCGGGAACCAAGGTTGCCTCGGCCACCGGGGAGCCACTAGGATCATCGATGCCTTGTCTCTGAGAACTTTGAAGAGCGTCCGAGACACCAGAGGCATGGGTGGAAAGGCATACAAGAGGCCTGTGGACCATGGAATCAGAAAGGCATCCGCCGCCACCCGGAGAGGATGCGGCTGTCGAGAGCAGAATCTGGGAAGCTGCCGGTTCAGAGGACTGGCGAACAGATCCAGGGTGGGGAGGCCCCACCGTAGAAAGATCCGCTGAACCACAAGCGGATCCAACCTCCACTCGTGTGGCTGGAGGACCCTGCTCAGTTTGTCTGCCAGGTAGTTCTCTTGACCCGGGAGATAGACAGCTTTGAGGACGATGTTGCGGTGGATGGCCCAAGAGCAGAGCTTCTGTGCTTCCTGACAGAGAAGGAAGGAGCCGGTTCCGCCTTGCTTGTTCACATAGAACATGGCAACCTGATTGTCTGTCTGGACAAGTACTGCTTGGTGAGAAATCAGGTGAGAGAAGGCTTTGAGCGCTAGGCGGATGGCTCTGAGCTCCAGGAAGTTGATCTGCTGAGCGGACTCCCAAGGAGTCCAGAGCCCCTGAGTACAAGTCCCTTGGCAATGTGCTCCCCAGCCATGGAGAGAAGCATAGGTCGTCAGGACCTGAGAATGCGCAGGAGTTTGAAAGGTCACTCCGAGCAGTAGGTTCAGTAGGTGAAGCCACCATCGCAGAGAGGAGACCAGCTGGTCGGAGATCCGTACGGAGTCCGCTAGGCTCCCAGTGGCCTGATGCCATTGATTGCAAAGGCACCATTGAGCAGGCCGCATGTTCAGGCGGGCATAGGGGGTTACATGGACCGTGGAAGCCATATGGCCGAGCAGTCTCAGAAATCGCCTGGCCGAGACCAGGGAATTGCTGTGAAAGCGGCTGGCGAGATCCATGAGCCTTTGGGCCCTGTCTAGAGGCAGGAAGGCCGGCGCTTGAAGAGTGTCCAACCGGGCACCGATGAATTCTAGATCTTGAGAGGGGAGCAAAGTGGACTTTGCGAAGTTTATGACAAAACCCAAGTGCTGGAGCAGAGCTACTGTGCGATGAGTAGCCTGAGTGGCTTCTTGGGCAGACTGGGCCCTGATGAGCCAGTCATCCAGGTATGGGAACACAAAGAGACCCTGAAGCCTCAGATAGGCCGCCACCACTGCTAGGCATTTGGTGAACACTCTGGGGGCGGAGGAGAGGCCGAAAGGCAGTACTCTGTACTGGTAATGGCGTCCGTCCACCACAAACCTTAGGTATTGTCTGTGGTCTGGATGAATAAGGATATGAGTATACGCATCCTTCAGATCTAAGGAGCATAGCCAGTCTCCCTGCTGGAGGTAGGGCAGCAGGATTCCAAGGGTAAGCATTTTGAACTTTTCCTTTGCAAGGAACTTGTTGAGGTTTCGCAAGTCCAGGATGGGTCGGAGGCCTCCTGTTCTTTTTGGAACCAGGAAGTACCTGGAGTAAAACCCCTGACCCTTCAGGTGGTGGGGCACCGGTTCCACGGCTCGGTCCCG
Organism: Ichthyophis bannanicus; assembly: GCA_033557465.1. Lineage (NCBI taxonomy): Eukaryota > Metazoa > Chordata > Amphibia > Gymnophiona > Ichthyophiidae > Ichthyophis > Ichthyophis bannanicus. The sequence continues at coordinate 641,362,110 of CM066035.1, forward strand.
AACAAGACTTGCTAACTCCTGAAGGAGTAAATCCCTGTGCAGAGGGAGTCTGGAAGGCTCCCCTGGAAAGTAGGAGGGAGGTACCTGGTGAAAATGAAGAAGATAGCCCTTTTGAACTATCTGAAGCACCCAGGTATCTGTGGTGATGTTGGACCACCTGTGGGCAAAGTGGACCAGCCGGCCTCCTGTGCTGAGAGAATCCAGCTGAGGGGGAGAGGCTATGCTGAGAGAGTCAAAACCCCCACCCTGCTGAGCAGGGGCCGGTGGTGCAGGCTTGGGGGCTGGCTGCCTACGGGACCCATTACCTCGTCCCTTGGCCTGCTTTCCCTGCGGGGGAGCTGTGGAGGCCTGATACTGAGGGTAGTATTTATAGGCAGCCGCCTTCCTCGGGTAAAAGGGCTTTTTCCCCGAGGCCTTCTTCTTTTGAGAAGGGGCAGAGGTTCTCCTCGAGAGACGAGTTCTGGTGAGAGTCTCTGTCTCGATTTGTGCAGCCTTTTCATCCATGGGCTTGCCAAAGAGGTTGTCACCTCGGCAGGGGACATCGATCAACTTGTCCTGCATCCAGGGCTCGAGGTCGGACGACTGGAGCCAAGCCTGGCGGCGTGCACCGATGCCAGCAGCGGCGACTCGAGCCGAAGCCTCAAAACCATCATAGGCTGCTCGAGAAATAAACTTGGAGCACTCCCGAATACCAGTAGACAAGGATTGGAACCTCTGCAAAGGTTCATCGGAGAGACCAGCAGAGAACCCGGCTATTTCTTTAGCCATGTCTCGGAGATACATGCCCATGTAGAGCTGGTACGTCTGGACTCGACAAGCAAGCATAGAGCCCTGGAAACACTTCCTACCGAGGGCATCCAGGCTTCGGGCTTCCCTACCAGGGGGCACCGAGGAGTGCATCTTCTGACTCTTCAGTCTATGCATGGCCGATTCCACCACCATGGAATGGTGCGGTAGTTGTGCCTTTTGGAACCCGGGGCTCTTGCGGACTCGAAAAATGGAATCGACCCGCTTGCTCAATACCGGCGACGACGCCGGGCTCTCCCACATGCGGAAGAGAAGCCGTTCCAGCATGGGAGGAACCGGTACAATAAAGGCCTCCTTCGGGGAAGAGTCATATTGGAGGGCATCGAGTTCTTCGACTCGAGGCTCCTCCTCGGAATCCGCAGGGAAGGCCAAGGCTTTGGCCATATCCCGCACGAACCAGGTATCCTCCGGGGGGGACCGTCTCCGAGGTTCGGACTCGGGGGAGTCCGATGGGACACACCGAGTCCGAAAGGAACCAGGTGACTCTTCGTCCTCAGATTTCCAGGCCGACTCCTCGGAGGAGTCGACCAGCTCCGGTCGGGCGGGCACTGAAGCCATCCGCCCCGACGCCGAGGGAGTCGGTGTCGACGACCTCGGTCCCGAACGGGAGGCCGAAGGAGACCGCGACCGAGGATCGACTCGAGCCCTCATGGACTCGAGGATCGGCTCGGTCTCCGGGGTCGACTTGGAGGTCGACGTCCCGGCGGTCAGGGCAGAAGCGCCAGCGAGGCCAGCGATCAATGCCCGCTGCTGGTCCATGAAGGCAGCCAAGCTGACCTCCAAGGCCGTCAACCTGAGTCCGAGCTCAGGAGACCCAGCAGCCCCCGACTCGGGCCCCGACAGCGTCGGGCCCGACGTCGGGTCCTTCGGAGGAGAGTCAACGAGGACAACAGTACTCACGTGAGCGGGCAAGTCCTCCTCGAGTCGAGGATGTTTCGACGGCCTCTCCGACTCCAAGGACCCGGGACGGGAATCGGGGCTATGCGACCTGGCTCTCGAGGAACCAGGAGCGTCCACCGAACCCGCCCTCGCGGGTTTCTTCTTCCGATGATGATCACGGGTAGGAGACCCCCTTTCAGAGGAACTTCGACGATGCTCAGGACCAGAGTCCCGAGACGTCGAAGCCTCTGACGAGGTCCGAGCCCGGCCGGAGTCAGAGAAGATACGCTCCCGCTGGTGCTGCCGACTCCTCAAAGCTTTTGAGGACATCTTGCCGCATGGCCCGCAGATCATGGCATTATGATCCGGGCCTAGGCAGCGGAGGCAGAAGTCGTGAGTGTCTGTAAGAGACATGAGTTTCTTACAGAGGTCACAGTTTTTGAAGCCACTGGCCGCCATAGGGGGAAAAAGGGCCCCTGCGAGGTCGAATGACCGGGCAGCCAGGGAAAAGAAAAAAGTTCGAAGTCTGTCACGAAGGACAAGAAAAACCGAAAAAGAACGGACGGACTCGTAACCGTCGTCGCGAGTCCGGGCGGGAAAAGAACCGGCGTCGAACCGAAGAAAAATAAAGAAAATAGAGAAAAATCAACTTTTCTGCGGGGGATTCACAGGCAACGTCTGTAGGGCTCCGCGGAAAAAAGAAGACTGAGCAAGATGGCACCCTTGGGCGGGAAGAGGACCGCGCATGCGCGCTGCAATTCCCAAAGGCTTTCTTTGAAAGCTGGGGAAAATTGCTCCGCGAGGGCTCCGTCGGCGCCGACGTCACCCATGTGTGAGGACCGACTTCCTGCTTGGTCCTGGAGAATAGTCAGTGGCCGTAGGCTCTGACAAAAAAGGGGACAAAAGAGATAATTTCTCTGTGACCTTCTGAAGTGTCAGACTCATATAAAAAATATATGAAATAATTCTTGAAGCCAGCATAGAAGTTTGGAAGGTTTGACGTCCAAAAGCATCAAGTGCTTTAGATGCACGACCTGGCGGATAAGAAGAATGCTTCTTCTTGCTTCTTACCTTTTTCATTGCTGATTCCACTACAATGGAATGATGCGGAAGTTGGTTTTTTTGAAACCCCGGAGAGGGAGGCACCTGATACAGAACATTAGTGGCTGTAGAAGGCGAAGGAACCTTTAAAGGTGATTCCCACATCCTCAGAAGAAGATCCTTCAAAGAATGATGTAAAGGAAGCATTATAGTTTCCTTTTCTGCAGGATCTTGGTTAAGAGTAGAGCCAGGAAGAGGAATGGCCAGAAAGGTTGCCATGTCAAGGAGAAATTTCTGAAAAGAAGGACCTCCAATGGGAACTATTCCTGGGTAAGCTGAGGTTGAAGGAGCAGCTTGAGCACCAGAAGACATACTGGACTGGTGCAGAAAAAGAATCCTGCTAGATGGACAGTGATACTGACAGTTCTGATTCGAGGCAGTTAGTACTGCATCATCAGTGCCCGGTATCGATTCCAAGCTAGGCATAGAAAGGATCGACGGCACCGATGGAACTGCAGGAATCGATACCGATACCGGTATCGGAGACGGTAATGTCATCGAAGCAGTAATCGGGGGCTGCTGAAGCGGTACCGAGGTAGCCAAAGAGCCTTGGTGAATATCCTTGGTACTGCGTAGACGGAAACGATATGGATCGGGTTCCGAAACGCGTCGGTACCAAGTCATCTAGACTGGATATCGATTCTAGACTCGGCATCGAAGGGAGCGAGTCTATCGATGCATGTCTAGAAGGTACCAACGGTGGTGGTGGTATCGGCGATGCCGATACAGGAAAGTCAATCGGAGTCGTATCAATCGGTTCCGAAGGTACCGAGGATGTCTGAAGACGATGCCTGGTGAAGACTGGAACACTCGACACCGGCGCCAATGTCGGAGTATCGGTACTGCTCGAAGCCGGTACCAACCCCGAGCATGGCGGAGATACAGGAAAGTCAATCTGGTTCGTATCGTTCGGCCCCGAAGGTACCGAGGACACCAGATGACGATCCCTGGTGAAGAGTGGAACACTCGACACCGGTGCCGATGCCTGGTTATCGGTACCGCTCGAAGCGGATACCACCCCCAAGCATGGCTCAGGTATGTTCTGTGAGGGGTGAGCCCCAGGAACAACCTGAAACCCCGTAAATGCTTTGGAGCCTGAAGACTCCCGCCGGGGTTTTATTGCCAGTGGGGTCTTGAGGGCAAGGCCGGAGCCGTCATCATGCTGGGCATGAGACTTACCCTTCAAGAATTGGCTAGTCTTAACAGACTGTTTGTGGGTTACCTGATCCTGGAGAGAAGAATAAACCGGTGTCCTCACCTCAGGAGGAAAAACGGCATCGAGGGAAACTCGAAAAAGGGAAGGTCTTCTCCCAATAATACAGCCTGATGGATCAGGGAAAAAAGGGTCAGGACCCAAACAGGTTAGACACCAAGCATTGGAGTCTAAAAAGAAAACCATGTTTCCACAGTGAAGGCACTTCTTAGGGGAAGAAGGCTCCATGTTGGAGAGGCCTGGTAGGCCCAAAAGTTAAAACAAAAACTGAGGAGAAAAAATTTCTCTAAGTTTAGAAAAGAAAAGAATAAAGCACCGGCGGTACCGGTATCGGCGGGAAAGACAGCCGCGACCACAAGAAAACAAGGAAATAAGAATTTTAAAGAAAAAAGTTTCTGCAGTGACAGGAGGACATCCTGTCGGCTCCGCGGAAAAACGAAAACTGAGGAGAGGCAGTGGGAAAGGCGGGAAGTCAGCGCGCAGGCGCGAGGGATGCTCCCAAAAGCTTTCTGATTGGATGCTGGGGAGCATTCCCGTGCAGGCTCCGTCGGTACCGACGTACCCATATGTGAAGACTCATTCCTGCTTGTTCCTGGAGATTACACTTATCAACGGCATTGACAATCTGAAAAATGGCTTTGCTCTAATATTTCTTGATATAGCTGCTGCGTTCGATTCTGTGGATCACATACAACTACTAAAGCGACTTCATGAGAAGGGAATCAAGAACCGTGCTTGGGACTGGTGCAAATCCTACCTGGAAGGTAGATTACAACAAGTTCGTATTGGTAATGCTACTTCTAATCCCTTTCAGCAGAAACAAGGTGTACCACAAGGCTCCTCCTTGTCTGCGCTGCTGTTCAACATCTATATGCAGCCAATCTGTGACATCGCACGCTCTTTTGGTATATCCTGCCTTATGTATGCGGATGATGTGCTATTATTCTCACCGATATCTGTATCATACACCAACTATACAGTGCTAATCAACTGTTTTAATTCAATAACTGATTGGCTTCTCTCTCAAAACCTCCGTATTAACTTAAAAAAAACAGAGGTTCTAATAATCACAAGGAATAAATCTTTCTCCCCTCCATCAATTCTAAAAGTCAGAGATGCTGATCTCCCAGTCAAATCAAATATTCGATATCTAGGAATAATTCTGGATCAAAGGTTAGACTTCAAGGAACATATAAAACGCACCGTAAAGGCCGTTTACTTCAAGATAAAAACCCTTCGTCATCTGAGACCTATGATGAAGTCTGATGACTTCCGCACCATCTTTCAAGCTCTAGTCATGCCGCACTTTGATTATGCTAACATAATACTCCATGGCTTACCAAATATAACTATTAATCCTCTACAATTAGCCATGAACGCAGCTGCTCGTGTCCTCTGCGGATCATCAAAGTGTGAGCATATTTCCCCCATTCTAGAGAAGCTTCATTGGTTACCAATAAACTGTAGAATCCAATATAAGGCCATCCTTACCACCTTTAGGGCCTTCAATAATATTTCTCCAGATTCCATCTCTGATCTCATCATACACACAACAAATAACAGGTCCAGGAGATCTCCAGCTGTTGACACACTACTTATACCAAACGTTTCCTTAAAAGCTAATCAATCATCCATCAATAGGGCTTTTTCGAATTATGCTCCTAGATGTTGGAACAAACTCCCTCCCAATATCAGAGCAATTAAAGACATCAAACAATTCAAAAGCCCTTAAACACCACCTTTTCATCGCACACTTCAAACACCTAAACACCCCTTCCCCTCCCCCATCCTTTTAACCTCATACCTACCCTAACTAACTGTATAGATTTTATATATCTCCAACATGTATTTTCTAGAAATATAAATGATTTCCCTGTTTACTTCCATGTTAATTTTCCTGTTACTTGTAATAGGTCTGTTATATCTGACCAATTGTTGTATTGTTTCAATGTAAACCGCACTGATGACAAATAGCGCAGTATATAAGAAAATTAAATAAATAAATAAATAAATAAAATAAATATATGCTACTGCTGTGACATTACTGGAGAATACACAGACTGGCCTGCCCCACAGAAAAGGCAAGAAGACCACTAGGGTCTTGCGAATAGCTCTCATTTTCCAATGATTGATAGACCATTTTGCGTTGGACTTCAACTACTGCCCCTTGCGCAACTCACTCCTGATAATGGCTTCCTACCCACTCAGGCTGGCATCTGTTATCACTATGATCCACTCAGGAGACTCCAAATCTGTCCCCTTTGTCAGGGCCCAAGTCACCAGCCACCAGTTCATACTTCCCATGCTAATGGTGACCACAGAAGACTATACTTGTAAGACTGGTCAGGATTGATCACTTCCCTAGCAAAGAGGTCTGTACGGGGTGCATGTGCATTTTTGAATCCAAGGAACCAAGTCTAAGATCATCACCATGAATCCCACGAACCCACAATCTGCATACAGTCCCATGCCTGAGGAGACCTAATTCAGAGAATATTCCAAATCTGATCTTAGAGTTTCAGGATATGGTGAGTGAGGAGACAACCTTTCCCTTTCCATGTATCAAAACAAGCCCCTAGAAATTCTACATTGGTTGCATCACTGTTAAAAGAAAATCATCTGCAAATAGTGCAATCTTATGGTGATCCCGCTCTATCAGGTTCCCTTTAATGTTGGTGTTAGTCCTAATCATACATGCTAACGGTTCCATCACAAGGGTGACAAAGGGCACCCCTGCCTTGCACCCTTTGCAAATAAAAAAAATGTTGAATAGCACCCACTAACCCACACCATGGTCCTCGGGGCAGTATATAATGCATGCACCCATGCCACAAACTTGGGCCCCTATGCCAACCCTATCGAATACAGGAAATAGGAAATCCCAATGCACTCGATCGAACGTTTTTTCAGCATCAATAGCTACCAAAAGGGCTGCCCAACGATCTCTTCGAGCTCGCCAAATCAACTGGAATATTGTCACCCGCCTGGCGCCCGTGTACAAAGCCGGTCTGATCCAACCCAATAAGGCCTGGAAGCAGTACAGCCAGTCAATTGGCCAGGATCTTTGCCAATAGCTTAGCATCTGTGTTATTCAACGATATAGGCCTATAAGAGGCACATACCACAGGGTCTCTCCCCAGCTTAGGTATCACCGAGATGACTGCGTCCTTAAAGGTCTGTGGAAACCTGCCATCCTGCAATGCTCCATTAAAACCCTCAGGAGGATCGGCACTAAGACCGAAGCAAGTTTCTTATAGAACAGACCCGTGAACCCATCTAGGTCAGGAACCTTGCCCAGTTGTAAGCCCTTGATTGCCATTCCCAACTCCTCTGCCCTGATAGCCCACTCCAATCCTGCTTTCGCATCCTCCCCTAGGGTTGATAGGCCAATAACTAAATATCCAGTTTAAAGAAACCCCCCCTCCCGTTAATATAACAACTGGTAGAATTGCGCAAATTTCTCCCGGATCTCTGAATTCTTAAAAAGTATCCAGTCACCCGTTGCCTTTAATTTAGTTACCTGAGAGGCTCGCTCCCTAGCACGTAACTTACGCGCCAATAATTTCCCCGATTTATTATCAAATTCGTAGTAAAGTTGGCGCATTTTTTGTAGCTGGAAAGAGACCCACGCAATTTGTTGTTCATTTAATCCTGCGCGCACCGCCGATCGTCCATCTTCCTGTGTAGCTTCTCTAGATCCTCTAACAAGTGCTGTAATACTTTAGTGCACTCTGTCCTCTCCTTTTTCTGGCAGCTCCCAGCTGAATCAACCTGCCCCACACCATGGCCTTTAATCCATCCCACAAAGTACCAATCCCCACTTCCCCAGTATCATTAAGCTCTAGATACTCTCCAATTGTATCGTCTAGCACTTTAACCACCTCTGCTTGTTGAATGAAATGCTCATTAAGGCGCCAAAATGGTCTACACTCCGCCTCAGGGCCATCCCCAAATTCTGCCCATACTGGCGCGTGGTCTGACCAGGTAATGGTTTCAATCTTCGCCCCCAGCAACCTCTCTGCCCAATGCTGGGTGGTAAAAAGATAATCAATGCAGCTGTAACTGTCATGAGGTGCAGAATAGAAGGTATATTCCCTAGCTAAAGGATTTGCTAAGTGCCACAGATCCACCAATCCCCAACTCTTTGCCAGGTTAATCAGCCCTTGGTCACTGAGGGCTAGGACTCCCCCCATTGTCAGGTACTGTGACCGGTCCATCCTCACATCCATGACTGCAATGCAATCACCAGCTGCAATAAGCTGGCCTCAAACCCTATCTTCCATCCAACTGCCCAGGTCTTCCCAAAATTGTCGGCCATCCTCACTGGGGCCATATATATTTAGCAGAGTCATTTCTTCTCACCCCAAAGTTCCCCACACTACAAGGGCCCCCCCATCCTTTTTCTTTTCTATCCCACCCAGTTGAAACAAAGCATCCCCTCGAATGAGAATGGCCAGTCCTTCCTTCCTTCTTTTCTGTCTCCAAGCCCACAAAAAAAACATGAGGATAGGCCCGTGGACGGATCAGGTGCTCATCCCTTTTTATTAGGTGGGTTTCCTGAACAAAAACTATATGTCATCCTCCCCGGCGCATGTTGTTATATAGCAGCTTACATTTTTGTGGGGTATTAAGGCTCTTAACATTGAGGGGCCCAGTTTAAATCTTGGCATATCTACTTAAGGGATAAACCTGCTTTCCGCTCGAATCCCGCTGAGTACATCTACTACCCCCCACCCCCCTCCCACTCCTCTCCTGCAAAGTACTCCTCTGCCTTATCTCCAGAGGAAGTGCCCCTACTGCAGAGCAGTGCCCAGTTTTAGTGCCAGACCCTTTACCTACCATTCCCTTTCTGCACTAATCATCCATTCAAACACCTTCATGTCATCCATTCACACATCCAGCCTTTCATCCGCACTGCACAGCACCATTCCCCCCTCTCCTCCTTCCACCCACCATACAACCACTTGTTACCAATAAAAGTCTAATGTAGAAAAGAGAAAGAAAAAAGTCCCGCACCCAAAGTCAGTCCTACAAACAGGCACGTGTCCTTTTCTCTGTAAACACTGACCCTTGGAGGTGGCTCACTCCCACGCCTCTTTCTCAGTCCACACATGCTTCGCCCATCCATTAAGCTCAAATTGTAGTGCAAACAGAAATAGCCAACGGTAACAGATCTGTTCTTTCCGTAGGTACTGGGTAACTCCCCGCATTGCACGGTGGTGTTGCAGTGGGATTGGCGCTAAATCTTGAAAGATCTCCACAGTATATGAGTCCCAAGTAAAAGTTCTTTTTTTCCGTGCTAAACGTAAGACTTGTTCCTTGACTGTGTAGGAGCTCATACATACCACAATGTCCCATGGCTTCTGACCCACCGATGGGCCCAGTGCCTGGTGAGCTCTTTCAATATCAAATTTCTCTTCTTCAGCGTCCTCGCCTTCCCCAGACCACAAGGCCTTACATATGCTTTGTATCACAACTCTAGCCTCTTTATATTTATCTGTACGAGGGATACCTCAAAACCAAAGATTACACTGTTGCAATCTATTTTCCAGATCTTCCACTTTATCGTATAGCTGAGCTTGCTCCATTTCCAGCTGCTGAATGTGCGCCACGTGCATGCGGGAGGCCTCCTTGTGCTGTTCCTGCCAGAGCTTGACTGTTCTGAGGTGATTGCCAATAGCCTTAATTTCACCATGCATTTCTCCCAACCCCTCCCGCAGTTCATTCCGCACTGCACTAAAGTCCTTCCGCAATTCACAAAACCATTGCCAAAGATTGCCCCTTGTACATTGATTGCCAGCTCTCTCTATCTCCTCCTCCGACTCTGAATTCCTAATTCCTGTTTCAGAGCCCTCCGCCGCCGCTCCAATCCTTCCTTGTTAGTATAAGAAGAGCGAAAGCGCTCCAATTTCTTCCGCACCAACATGCCGCTGTTAATAAGGGGCCTTTCCTCTAGTTCAGCGGTTCTCAACCTGTGGGTCGCGACCCCCACGGGGGTCGCCACAGGATTTAGCAGGGGTCGCTTCACTCCGCCAAGTTAAAAAAAATAAAAAAGCGCAAAGTTGCTGCCACTGCCGAGTCCGCTTCTCAGCAGCGCCAAACTCACCGCTTCCCTTCTTCTGCAGCCGCGGCTCCCTGCCTCTTAGGGAACCACGGCTGTGCCTGTGAAAATATTGTGGAGCCTTCCCATCTCTCGACGGGCTCCGTGCAGCATTGTCCCGCCTCCAAAGGAAGTGGTAAACAACTTCCTTTGGAGGCGGGACAATGCTTCACGGAGCCCATCGAGAGGTGGGAAGGCTCTGCAATGGCTTCACAGGCACAGCCGCGGTTCCCTAAGAGACAGGGAACCGCGGCTGCAGAAGAACAGGGGGGGAGGGACAGGGCTGATGGAGGGATGGATGGAGGGCTGACATGGACAGAGGGGGGCTGACATGGAGGGAGGGAGGGGGCTGACATGGACAAAGGGGAGAGACAGGGACATACTGGCCAGACAGGGGATAAATGCTGGACAGAGGGGAGAGACAGTGTGGGTTAGGATTATAATGGGCTGATGGGGGGGCTAGCACTGGTAATGGGCAGATCGGGGGGGGGACTAGGACTGGTAATGGGTTGATTAGGGAAGGCTAGGACTGGGAATGGACTGATCAATGGGGGGTTGGGACTGGTAATGGGCTGATAGGGGGGGTAGGACTGGTAATGGACTGCTGGGGGATTAGCATTGGAAATGAGCTGATCGGGGAGGTTAGGACTGGAAATGGGCTGATTAGAGGAGGCTAGGACTGGTAATGGACTGATGGGGGGGGGGGGGGTAGGACTAGTAATGGGCTGATTAGGTGAGCCTAGCACTGGTAATGGGGTTGAGAGGGGACTAGCACTGGAAGTGAGCTGATTGGGGGGGCTTCAACTGGAAATGAGCTGATGGTGGGGAGGGGAGGATAGAGCTGCTGGCCTTGGAAGAAACCTGGGGGCTAGGGCTACAAATGGGCTGATGCGAGGGGATGGGAGTATGGGACTGGAAGGGAGTGGATGCTGAGAGGGGCTGCCATGGTATTTGGACTAGAAGGGGACTGGAAATAGGCTGATGGAAAGAAGTGAAGAAAACAAAAGAAAAGATAAGAAATGGCAGATGGACCATAGACCACAGAAAGAGAGCTAAGAGAAGACAGGAAAGCAGAAGCCTCAGATCGGGACCAGCATGATCACAGAATAAATTGGTCAGAAAACAAAGGTAGAAAAAATAATTTTATTTCATATTAGTGATTTGACTACAAAATCATTATAATTTTGAAATCAAATATTGTTACTTGTTATTGTGATTAATTACTGTGGTTTAAATAAGTACATTTTATAAATAAAAACATATTGCAAAGGCCTATAATATAATTCAACAAATGATTACAGTGACAATTCTTTAACGGTAAAGGAAGAGAGACGCATTTGATTTTATTATTGGGGGTCATCACAAGTTGACCACTGGTAAAAGGGGTCGCGGTACAAAAAAGGTTGAGAACCACTGCCCAGGGGGTCTTGGTGCCGCTTTGGATGCTCTAATTATTGCACTGCTGCAGGGAGCCCCAACTTTAGGCTGCCATCTTTGTCGATGACGTTACTTTTTCCATCAAATTAATTTTATTCCTAATTCATATTCGCCAAAAATTGGTGATCTAAGGCTGCCACATCAAAGATTTGCTTCAATAAGGATTCTAAATTCTAGTCCTGCACATTCTTCAAGGCTGTGCCACCTTCAACCAGAATGGCTGTTTTCTTCATGACTGCAGTACCCACTGTATCTTTCTTGAGTTGCCTCAATTTCTTTTTCTCCACCAACATTAAGAGGTACACCTTCCCCATAGGCCTGCCAACCTACAGACTAACCTCTGGAGCTTCTCATTCAGCAGTGGCCTTCTTTATGATCTCCAAAATTGGATCCCCTGCTGAAACTGAGGGTGGTACAAAGGCTCCAGTAAAACTCATTGCTTCCAATGATTGAGGAAAGGGTAGTTACTCACCTGTAACAGGTGTTCTCCGCAGACAGCAGGAATAAGTCCTCACATATGGGTGACATCCCGATGGAGCCCCGCGCGGGAATGCTCTGCAGCTTCCATTGGAAGCTTTTGGGAGGCTCCATCGTGCCTGAGCACCTCCATCCTACCTGCTGTGGTGTGATAATATAGCTGTAGTAGAAGACAACTTATTGGAGAGGTGGGAAGGTTGTGAGGACTTATTCCTGTCCAAGGAGTACACCTGTTACAGGTGATTAACTACCTTTTCTCCGTGGACAAGCAGGAAGTAAGTCCTCACATATGGGAATCCCAAGCTACAGGATACTTAAAACCGAGGAAGCCTCCAAGGAGCACAAAGGGAAGCAAGAACTGCGGAACATGGAAAATCATCTACAGTATGTACAGCAAAGGCAAATCACACCACATCTGTTCTGCACTCTGCAGCAATTCTTTCTCTCATCAACTCGTTATTCATTGTTCCGATTATTTTTATATTTTTTTGGTAGCCTGGACAGACAGAAGAGCATTGGGGGGATGGAGTTGTATTCTAATCCCCAAGCAGGTGCCAGGTACAGATTGGCCGAAGTTATTGTCGTGTCAGGAATCCACTTCCAGGCAGTAATGAGACGTGAACGTGCGGACTGAAGCCCACATTGCAGTCCTGCAGATCTTCTCCATGGAGACCAAGTGCAAGTTGGCCACCGATGCAGCCATAGCTTGGACATTGTGAGATGTGACTTGACCATCAAGGCTCAGGCCTGCCTGGGCATAAGCGAAGGAAATGCAATCTGCTAGCCAAATGGAAAGAGAGAGTTTGGAAATGGCAGCCTCCAGTTTGCTGGGGTCAAAAGAAACAAAAAATTGGATGGACTTTCTATGGTCCTTTGTCTACTTCAAATAGAAGTCTAAGGCCTGCTTGCAGTCCAACAGGTGCAACACCACTTCCCCTCTTGGCTGTGAGGAAAAAATGTAGGTAGCACTATGGACTGGTTGAGATGGAAATCCGAAACCACCTTCGAAAGGACTTTAGGATGCATTCAAAGAACCACTCAATTATGGTGGAATCTGGTATATGGTGGATGAACCACCAGAGCCTGAAGCTTGCTCACCTAGCATGCCGAGGTGACAGCTACCAGAAACAAGACCTTCCAGGTCAAGAACTTCAGTGGACACGAGTTGAGCAACTCAAAAGGAGCCTTCATGAGCTGCGCTAGAACCAAATTGAGGTCCCAAGCTACCATGGGGGCTTATACGGAGGCTTCAAGAGAGAGAAGCAGCCCTTGCATGAAGTGAGCAATTAAAGGCTGTGCTGAGATGGATGTTCCATCTACCCCGCAATGGTATGCCCCAATCGCACTGAGGTGAACTCGGATGGAGTTGGATTTCAGGCCTGAGTCAGAGAGGTATTAGAAGATACTCAAGCAGACTCCTAGTGAGGCAGATGAAAGGATCCAGGGCCCAGCCCTCACATCAAACCTCTTCCACTTAGAGGCGTAAGACCTCCTCATCGAGAGCTTCCTGGAGGCCACCCAGACATCAGTTATGAATCTCTGACAGGAATAGCCTCTCAGCATCCATGCCGTGAGATCCATGCCTTCCATGCGAAATGAGGCCCACAGCATGGCCAAGCCGGAGGGGGTTCCCGCATGGAAAGCTGCAGCAGTAGCGGGAACCAGGGCTGTCTGGGCCAGTATGGCAAGATGAATTACATCGTACCTCTGTCTGTCCTGAGCTTCATTAGGGTTTTCGCTGTGAGAGGTACTGGAGGGTAAGCATAAAGAAGAACCTCCCCCCAGTGCAGGAGGAAAGCACCAGATGCTGGGCCACTGTGGGATCCCGCTCTGGAGCAGAACCAATCTACCTGGGCATTTTGTAGAGTGGCAAACTCATCTATCAAGACAGTGCCCCACTCCTTGAATATTGTGTACAATTCTGATCACCGTATTAAAAAGAATATAGCAAAATTAGAAAAGGTACAGAGAAGAGCCACCAAAATGGTAAAGAGGATGGAAGGATACACCTATCAGGAGAGGCTTAAAAGGTTAGGGCTCTTCAACCTGGAAAAGAGACAGCTGAGGGAGGGATATGATAGAGGTCTATAAATTAATGAATGGAGTGGAACAGGAAAATATAGATCCATTCTTTATACCTTCAAAAAGTAGAAAGACTAGGAGACATGCAATAAAGCTACAGTATAACCCGTATAAGACTGATAAGAGAAAATATTTTTTCACTCAATGTGTAATCAAAATCTGGAATTTGTTACCGGAGAATATAGTAAAAACTATTAGTGTAGCTGGGTTTAAAAAAGATTTGGACAGGTTTCTGGGGGAAAGGTCCATAAACCATTATTAAAAAGGACCCAAATAATCCACTACTTGCCCCAATACAAGCATTATGGAACCTGTCTGTCTTTTTTGGAAACTGCTAGGCACTTGTGACCTGGATTGGCCACTGTTGGAAACAGGATACTGGGCTTGATGGACCCTGGTCTGACCCAGTATGGCATTTCTTATGTTTATGTTTATTTAATTTGATATACCGTCCTTTATAACATCAGGGCGATGTACAATTACTAAAGCAATACAGGGCGCCACAGGCTAGAAAAAGAAAGAGGAACTACAATATGTGACAGGAAAGAGAAAATAGATGAGCAGACAAGACACGAGAGACACCAATTATACAGGATCGCATATGTTCTTATGTTCCTAAAAGATGTGGGTAACTTATCTCTGTTCAGCATCCATTCATGCGGCTGAAGAACCTGGTTCTGCCTGTTCGCCAGTATGTTGGTCTCCTGGCAGATATGTGGCCCTCAGCTCCATGCCGTGAGTGATGGCGAACCTCCACAACTGAACCATCTCCCAGCACAGGAGACAGGAGCCTGTGCCCCCCTGCTTGTTGCTACAGAACATAGCCACTTGATGTCGGTCCGAATGAAGACAGTGTGGTTGGTCAGCTGATCCCGGAAGGCCTTTAGAGCACTTGCTATGGCTCTCAATTCCAGGAAGTTGATCTAATGAAGACTCTTTTGGATAGACCAGTCGCCCTGAGTGTGGAAGCCATTGAGATGACCTCCCCATCACAACTTGGATGCATCCATTGTCAAGATCTTCTGGGGCGAGGCTTTTTAAAAGAGGAGACCCTGAGCAAATTATGAGGGACCGTCCACCAATGCAATGATTGGACCAGGGGACTGGTGATGTACATTCGATCCTGGAGGCGAACCATGGCCCGGGCCCACTAATTCTGCACTGTCCATTGAATCTGCCTCATCTGAAGACATGCCAGGGGTGCAGCATGCACTGTAGAGGCCATGTGACTCATGATGGTTAGCATCCTCCAGGCCGTCACTCAGTGATTCAGTTGAGTGTCCCAAACCAAGGCTGTCAGTGTTGATGCCAATCCTGTGGGAGAAGAGCCTTCTCTTGAGTGGTATCGAGCAGGGCTCCTATGAATTCCAGATGTTGGGTGGGCTGAAGGTGGGACTTGAGGTAGTTGATCACAAATCCCAACAGCTCCAATACCTGAATGGTCAGTCATGTGGCATCCTGAACTCCCTCCAGAGTGGTGCTTTTTATTAGCCAATCATCACGGTAAGTGAACACAAACACCCTCAGCGTTTGGAGGTAGGCTGCCACTACCGCGAGACATTTTGTGAAGACTCAGGGAATATTGCGGCTAGGCCAAAAGGCAGCACCCGATACTGAAAGTGTTCTCCCAGAACAAATCTGAGATACTTCCTGTGGACAAGATGAATCGGTATGTGGGTACACGCATCTTTTAGATCCAGGGAGCATACCCAATCTCCTCCTTGAAGGTAAGTGAGCAGGGTGCCCAGAGAAATCATCTTGAATTTTTCTCTCACCAAGTAAATGTTTAGGTCCCTGAGGTCCAGAATGGGACAGAAGCTCCCCATCTTTTTGGGAACCAGAAAGTACTTAGAGTAAAAGCCCCACCCCATTTCCTCCTGCAGAACGTGCTCAATAGCTAGGTCAGCCAGAAGAGCAGAGATTTTCTATCACAGCAGTTCCTGGTGTGGAGAGTTGAGGCTATGTGCCCTCGGGGGCCAGCTTGGAGGTAGTTCAGAGAGGTGCAACATGTATCTGCTCCAGATAATTTGCAGCACCCAGGAGTCTGAGGTTATGATGGGCCATCCCTGGGCAAAGAGACTGAGCCTTCCCCCCACTAAAGGGTTCAGAACAGCGACCCCTAGTTGATTGGCTAGGCTTTGGGGAAACCAGTCCAAACCCTGCACCGGGCTTTGGCTGCGGGGCTTGCTGGGATTTCTGCGCTGGTGCTGGCGAGGGGCTTGCCATTTCTGCTGGGAGGTTTGGGATCCAGGCAATTATTGACGTTTATGGGAGTAGTAGGTCTTCTTCTGGCCCCCTCCTTGGTACCTCCTATGGCAGGCAGGTACAGATGTGTACCTGGAGAGTCTGGTAAGTGTGATATGCTGCTTCTCTACAATGCCAGTCTTCTTCTACACCTGTTCACCAAACAGATTCTCATCACGGCACAGTATGTCCGCCAGTTTATTCTGAACCGACTGTTCCAAGTCAGAGGACTGGAACCAGGCAAGTCAATGCCTACTGCAGACACTCTCGACGCCGTCTCAAAGGCATCATAAGTCACCTGGACCAGGAACTTCGAGTGGTCCTTGCCATGGCCCAATAGGATGTGAAACTGCTCCAATTTCTCAGGAGGAAGGAACTGAGACAGGCCAGCTAGGTCCCGCATAATGTCTTTGAGGAACATGCTCATATAGAGCTGGTAGGAGGCCACTCGGGTGACGAGCATCGAGCCCTGGAAACACATCATCTCGAAAGAATCCAAGATCCGAACCTCCCTTCCAGGGGCACCGAAGAAATGAGTCTTGGTGCTCTTATACCTGAAAAACTCTGACTGATGTATCCGGCACCTGTGCAGGAATATTGGCGGCTTGGGCTCGGTTATTGGGAGGATGTCAGTGTCCCTCCAAACCCTTGGAGGTTGAGCAGTCCTCCCTATGTGGGACATTCGAAGGGTACTCACGCAGCCTGCCATCACTCTCAATGGACTGTCACAAAGGGCTCCGATGCTGATGCACTTGGGCCTTTTCTCGGTGCTTGGTCCGAGCACCCTGCAAAGTCAATGAGGGTGATGTCGGTTCCCTCCTCACTGAGAGCAGACTGATGACCAATGATATGGGGCCATGTGGGTGCTCGGCTCTGACTGAGCTTGAGAGACCTTCGATGTCAATGTCCCTCTGACCTTCGAAGGCATGGAGGCCGATGACATCTATGCCAATGACCATGGACCAGATTGTGGAGTGCTGAACAGAGTTTCTCACTGTTTTTCATGACTCTTGAGGCCTCTCCTTGTCATCTGCAGGTACAAATTACAAGAAGCCAGCTGATGATCGGGTCCTAGGCACTAGAGGCACCAATTGTGCTTGTCCATGACTGAGATGGTCTGGACACACCTGGTGCACTTTTTAAACCCACTGGTAAAATCAAATGGCTCGATGATGGAGAGCCCAATTGGCTCACCAACGGTACTGCTGAATAGCAATTTTTTTTTTTTTTAAACTTTTATTTTCATTTTGCAACAGACAAAAGAAACAACACACCAAAGGAGACAAAACAAGTATACAATAAGGAAAATAAACCCAATTACCCCCCACCCCCATGCTTCTTCTCTAACCGATTATGTCAGCATGTGAGCGCTTCCAATTAACAGTGATTATACATCAGAACGATCAAAAGAGTATCTACGATACAGCATGATCATGGGAAAGAGATATATACAAATTTAGACAGTCAGATGAGAGCATTTAGCAGAATGTACATAGTCATTGAGCATCTTTTATTTAGACCGATGATGAGGAGTCTGAACGGGGGAAGCAAACATACAAGATATTTGTTCATATTTACTGTAGAGACAAACATGATTCCACCATTCATTGGGGCTCAGAAGGGAGCTAGTTTTCCAGTATTACTTAATTAGGGAAAGAGCAATGCCAAGCATAAATTCCAAAAGGAGGTAAGCCATTTTTGGAAGAGAGGGGATCCCCGCAACTGGGCGAAGTCCCGTTATCCTCCAAGAAAGGGCCTCTTGAGAGTGCAAAATAGACTGGATACGACCCCAGACCCGACGCCAGTAATACTGTAGTGCGGAATATTCATACATAACATGAGGTAGTGAACCAATGGCCGCTGGGCTTATCCAACAACTATTGCCCTGAGTAGTGTTCCATTTGTCTAATCTATCAGGGGTGTAAAAACACCGGTGGGCTAGAAAAAAAGAGGGTCTGAGTGAGTGAGGCGGATCGGGAAACCCGTGTCCCTCTACTCCAGACAAGGCTCCATTGCTCCGAGGTCAAAGTCACATGCAATTCTTTCTCCCATGCCTTCTGCGCTATAGGGGTATCTCGAGTTATAGCATTACATAAGGTTTTGTAAAATTGGAGGCTACACCCGGTGAACTGCCGATAGATCGGAAAGTCTCCGATCAACCTTATGTAGGGGATGCCGATGGCGGGAGTACCTTAGCACTCCGAAGGCAGTGCTGAGGTTGCACCGACCAGAGTCGGGAGTCTAAAGATTGCATAAGAGTATTAAAGGCACCTAAAGTGTCTAAAGCATTGGTGGATAGTAGGAGTCTGGTGGGAGAGTCATACCAGAGAGAAAAGTAAGAGGAATCGGTTTGCAAAGGTCCCCTTCTATATCTAGCTACACAGGTCTACTCGGTGCTGGATCGTCCAGCCAACGAGCGCCTTGTTTGAGAAGAAAAGATTGATGGAGTACTTGAGTAAAATCACCACCAAGTAATAATGGAGCATTGGCAGAGGCCTATGCCAACTGCGCAATACTTGTATAGTAAGCAGGGTCGTCCACATTCGGGGCATAAATGCAAATACACGTGAATTCACTATCTCCAACCTCAAGGTGTACACGGGCCCATCTACCCTCCTTGTCAGCGCTATGATCAATTACAGTAGCTTGCAAAGACTTCATAACCAGAATGGCTACCCCGTACCGTTTGGAAACGGCGGGAGAATAGGCAGCCACCATGTAAGGCTTAGCATTGAGTTTCAGTGTTACAGCAGAGTTTAGATGCGTTTCCGGAAAAGACACTAAATCAGCATGCTCATGGCTAAGATAGCTAAGGATTTTCTTACTTTTGAGTGGACTATTAATGCCTTTTACGTTGAGTGATAAGATTTTACATAAGGCCATTCAGAAAAGTTAAAATTCTGAGCATGATAGCACACATAATTTCACAATGTCCCTCATATTGACTGTATCTGGCTGTACACATGACATAAAAAAATAAGCTAATATAATACAATGAAGCGCCCCACATTAACAAAGAAAACCGCAGTGCGGTAGAGGAGAAGCAAAACCCCAAAATTACTGGCGACCATGTGTCTGCGGGGAGAAACCCCAGAGAAGGCCGAAATTGAAAAAACACATAACCTGTAGGACTGTGCGTGCTCCGAATCCGACCGAGGCACACATCATGGAGGGATAGGAGACCAAAAAACTAAAAAGTCATATAGAGAAAGAAAGAAAGTCCAGGTAGTCTCTGTGCTTGGCTATGACCGCCGCATCGGGCCCTTCAAAATGGCGGACAGAGCCGGCAGATAATAGTCCAAGTGTTTGGATTAGCGCATCTGCTCTGCTTCTTTGGAGTCTAAAAATGTTGATAGTAGATCAGGATCTTCGAATGTCCTGGTTTGGTTGTGGAGAGTCACTCGGAGCTTCGCTGGATACAACAGGCCAAAGCGAGCCTGTAGCTGTTGAAGTCGAGGGCGAAAAGCAAGGAGCTTCTTCCGACGGTCAACGGTAGGCTTTGCCAAATCAGGGAAGAAGGAGACTTTGCGACCTTCAAATTCCAAATGATGATTCGCCCGGGCAGCATTTAAAATTTGTTCCACTTGTTGATATCGTAGCAAGCTAAAGATAATAGGCCGGGGGGTCGTTCGGTTGAGCGCCATGTGGGTAGGAACACGGTGTGCACGATCGATTTCCAGTTCTCTATGAAAAGTAATCTTCAGCAAGGAGGGAAGAGTTTTGAGCAAGAATTCTCTTATATCTCCTGCTTCCACCCCCTCCGGTATTCCGAGGAGCCTCACATTGTTGCGACGGGCTCGATTATTGCTATCTTCTAACTCCTTTTGAAGATTCTGTATCTGGCGCTCAGCCTTGTCCAGTTTGCCCAAGCGCACCGCGTGCGAGTCGAGGACCCCCGCCATGTTGTCCTGCCGTAATGAGAGACTTTCAAGTCGGTCCTGGAGCACTCCAAAGTCTTCTCGCATGGCTCGAAGCGCTTCTCCATTGGACTGCACCAATGCCTTCACGCCGCGTATTTCCTCCAAAATCTCCAGGTGCATTTCGGGGTTTTCACGAAATGGAACCATCTTCTGTGGGGAGGACACCTCTGTTTTGGAGCGTTTTCCGTGAGAAGAAGAAGGAGACCCGAAGTCCAAGCGCGCTGGTTTATGGGCCGCCATCCCCCCCGAGGTACCCCGGTCAGCTCGGAGCGAAATAGTAAGTTTGTATAGGTATTAAGTCAGGATTCTAAGTAGGCCTCTCGGGAGCTTCAGCGCGAAGCGTCTTACCCGCTGGACATCAGGCTCCGCCCCCCCCTGAATAGCAATTTTAAAAAACATACAAAGGGAGGGAAAATGAATCTAAAAAGAATGCAATGGCAAGCAGGAAAACCAAAGCAGAAAAAAATCAAGCAATTAAGCCAGCGGTTCCCAAACAGTGGTCGCGACGGTTGCCCTATCAGGAGTTTAGGCAGAGCAGAGGCAGCACAAAGGTGACCACTTCACTTCAATGACAGCCCTCTATATTGCTGCTGCCAGCGGAAATCAAACATAAAG
Source organism: Ichthyophis bannanicus (assembly GCA_033557465.1). Lineage (NCBI taxonomy): Eukaryota > Metazoa > Chordata > Amphibia > Gymnophiona > Ichthyophiidae > Ichthyophis > Ichthyophis bannanicus. The sequence goes on from CM066035.1 coordinate 641,382,985, forward strand.
CAGGCGCGGGGCCTTTCCAATACAGGTGGGTGTGCTTCTAAGACCCTGCCAACCTTCCCTGTTCCCCCCCCCTCTGACGCGACAAGGATGCGTCAAAGGGGGAAAGACAGGGAGTGCTGGTAGGGCCTTAGAGGCGTGTACATGCCTTTATTGTGCTATCTTTGATTTCCGCCGGCGGCAGCAAGGTCAAGGGCTGGATTTGAACATAAATATCAGATATGCATGTTGGTGGGGTTGGTAGATCAATGCAGGGCAAGGCAAAGAAAAAGAAACAGAAATCTGCAATATGGGAGTGGAGAGAGACCAAAGAGATGCTGGGGGTGGGGGCAGATATTGAATGACAATGATGCTGGATGGGGATGGGGGCTAGAGACATTGGGTGATGCTGGACATATGAGAGAATATAAGGAGACAGAATGATGATGCTGGACATCAGGGGAGACAGAGGAATGATGCCAGATGAGGGGAGGAAGGGCAAAAAATAGAGATACTGAGGCTAGGGAGATGCTAGATATAGGGGAACAGGGAGAGTGAGGGAGAGAGAGAGAAGGGGAAAGATGGGCAGGGAAGGAAAAACAGGGAGAGAGGGGGCAAGATGTTGGCTGAGATTTAGAAAAGACTGGGAAATAAGAGACGGAGGAAAGAGAAATGGAGAATGGCAAGATAGGATGAGGGTTAGAGAGCTATGACGGATGTGGTAAAAATGAGGAATTAGGGACTGGAGGGTAAGGAGGAAGAGAAGTGAAATCTGAGAAGACAGAGTGAGAAATTATAAATAGAAGAAAGCTGATGGAAAAGATCAATGTTCAGAGATGGATGCAGGAGAGCAAGTGAAGATGACAGGAGGGGATAGAAGCTGCAGATGGAATACAAACACTGGAAAAGTGTGGTTACTCACCTGTAACAGGTGTTCTCTGGGAGCAGTAGGAATCAGTTCTTACTTATGGGTAATGTCAACGACAGAGCCCTCGCACAGGAATCCTCCCCAACTTTCACAGAAAGCCTTTGGGAGATCCAGCATGCATGCATGATCGCCTTCCCGCCCGAATGGAGCCATCTTACCTCAGTATAATGACATAGCTTAATTGATCCATAAAGGAAAAACAACTCCATGGGGAGGGAGGGAGGGCAGAGAGGACTGATTCCTGCTGCTCCCGGAGAATATATGTTACATGTCAGTAACCATGCTTTCTCTGGGACCAAGTAGGAAGTCAGGCCTCACTTATGGGACTCCCATAACTGCAGACTACCGAAAAAACCTATAAAAGGCCCAATGGGTCAAACAGAAAAATGGAACCATGAAGAACAGTGGAAAATGCTGAAAGGTTCCATGAGTTCACATATGGCTCTGGCATCAAGCAAGAGAACAACTTTCCAGTAGCCTGGGCCAGAGGGAAGGAGTTGCATTAATTCCCAAAGAGGTGCCAGAGTATGCCTTGGCCGAAGGTGTTCTCACACTGGGAATCCACATCCAGGCAGTAATGGGCTGCAAAGGTATGGATAGAAGACCACATTGCAGTCCTACAGATCTCCAGCAAGGAGACCGATCGCAGGTTAGCTACAGAGGCTGCCATAGCGCGAACATTATGTGCCTTTGTATGGCATTCTAAGGAAAGTCCAGCCTAAGCATAGGCAAGAGATGCAGTCAGCCACCCAGATGGAAAGGGTGCGTTTAGAAACTGCCACACCCAGCCTCTTTGGGTCGTAGGAGACGAAGAGCTCGGAGGAACGGCGGTAGGCTTTTGTCCATTCTAGATAGAAAGCCAATGCCCTCATACAATTCAGGGTATAGAGAGTGGCCTCTGCCCTGTTCACATGAGGCCTGGGAAAGAAGGTGGAAATACCGCTAGTTGAAATGAAAAGGCAAAACCACCTTAGGCAGAAATTTAGGATGAGTGGTATAGAGCGCGTGAGCCATCAGCACCTGTAGTTCACTGACTGCACGCTGATGACCTTCCAAAAGATAACGTGAGCAGCTGTCCGAGGACCACGTTAAGGTCCCACGCCACCCGTGGTGGTTGGATCGGTGGATGCGACAGCAAGAGGCCCCTCATGAAGCGGCCAATGAGGGGGTGAGTGGAACGGGACCGACAATTTATTTTTAGGATGGTGGGCTGCCAGAGCACTAAGACGTACTCGGACTGAGTTAGACTTCATTCCATCACGAGAAAGGTGTAGAAGGTACGGCAGGACCTGCTGCACCGGGCAGGAAAAAGGGTTAAGGGCTCTGTCCGCACATCAGACAGAAAATAAGCACCATTTGAAGGCGTATGCATGTCTGGTGGAATCCTTGAGGGATGTGAGAAGAATATTCTCCATGTCCCCAGGGAGGTGGAACTATCAAGAGTTATCCTCTTAGCATCCAAGCTGTGGGGGCTAGGGACTTGAGAATGGGATGAAGGAGAGTCCCCTCCTCCTGAGAGAACAGATCCGGGCCTGGCCAAGGTGAAGAGGAAGTGCCTGAGAGAGGTTAAGCAACAGGGCATACCACGGTTGCCTAGGCCAGCATGGGGCAATAAGTATCATGGTGGTCCGGTCTGTCTGGACTTTGAAAAGGATCTTGGCCACCAAGGCAGTTGGTGGGTAAGCATAAAGCAAGCCTTTGCCCCAGTTCAGAAGGAACACATCATAGGTCATCCGATTGTGACAGGGAGCTCTGGAGCAGAACAGCAGCAGCTGGGCATTGTGATGAGCGGCAAAAAGGTCCAGGGATGGAGTGCCCCACTTCTGGAAGATGTTGTGAGCTACTTGCGCATTGAGAGTCCACTCGTGCGGCTGCATCACTCTGCAGAGTCTGTCCACCAAGCTGTTGTCCTGACCGGGGAGGAAGACCACCCGGAGAAGCATGCCGTGCTTACTGGCAAATCTTGAGTCGAATGGCTTCCCAGCAAAGGAGCTATGAGTCCGTGCCACCCTGCTTGTTGATATAGAACATCGCCATCTGGTTGTCCATCTAGATGAGGACTACTTGGTTGGACAGCAGTTGCTGGAAAACTCGAAGTGCATTTGCAAATGCCCCGAGCTTGAGGAAGTCAATCTGATGAAGACTCTCCTCCATCGTCCAGAGTCCTTGGGTATGTAGGCCATTGAAATTGGCTCCCCAGCCTAGTTTGGAGGCATCCATGGTCAGTACCTGTTGCTGTGTCAGGGCCCGAAAAGGAAGTACTGCTAGAAGATGAGTTGGCTGCTGCCACCAGAAAAGGGAGTTCTTCAGTAGCAAAGTAACCCTGACCTGGTCCATGAGACGGTCCATTGCCTGATGCCATTGTGTACAGAGCGTCCATTGTACCTGCCGGATCTGAAACCGGGCAGATGGGGTTACATAGACTGTGGAGGCCATGTGGCCCAGGAGGTGAAGCATTTAGCAAGCCGAGACCATTAAGCAATGTTAGATGTCCTGGGCCAGGTCCAAGGGAAGGAAGGCTCTGGCTGCCGTGATATAGGGGAGAGCCCCAATGAACTTGAGGTGCTGAATGGGTTGCAGGTGGGACTTTGGGTAGTTGATGACAAAACCCAGATGCTCCAGCTCCTGGATAGTGCATTGTGTGGACCAACAGACCTCGTCCGGCATCCCGCCTCTGATCAACAAGTCATCTAGATAGGGGAAGACCAAGATACCTTGCATCTGAAGAAAAGTGACTACGACCACCAGACATTTTGTGAAACCCTTGGAGCGGACGCTAGTCTGAAAGGTAGAACCCTGTATTGATAGTGATATCTGCTGATGAAGAAGCAGAGGGGTGCAGGGGGTGAATGAGGATGTGGGTATAAGCATCTTTTAGATCTAAGGAGCATAGCCAATCTTCCTGCTGAAGGTAGGGCAGCAATGTTCCAAGGAATACCATCTTGAACTTTTCACGCACTAGAAAGCGATTGAGATTGTAGAGATCCAGAATGGGACAGAATCTGCCTGTTTTCTTTGGAACCAGGAATTAGCGGGACTAAAATCCCCTTCCCGTTTGAGACGGTGGAACAACCTCCACTGCTCTTTTTTGTAAAAGAGCCTGGACCTCTTGCTGAAGAAGTTTGCAATGGTAAGGTTCCAAAGGATAGTCCCTTGGAAAGAACAGGAGGGGGGGGGGGGTCTTTCTGGGGTTCTGATCAAAGTGTAGGAGGTAGTCCTCCTTTACCACTTGTAGAGCCCAGGCATTGGAGGTTATGCTGGGCCAACAATGGGCAAATGATGTGAGATGCCCCCCCCCCAAATGTGCTGTGGACTGGGTCGCAAAGAAGAAGAGCCATTGTCCGGGAGTCAAAAGCCCCTCTCAGGCTGTGGTTGTGGCACCGGTTGGGGCTTTGGGGCTTTAGGCTGATGTTGCTTCAGGCCTTGGCCCATGGCTTGCTGCACCTGCTGGGGTGGCTGGTAGGAATGGTACGGGACATAAGCTTTCGTCTTCTTTGGGTAGAAGGACTTTTTCCCCTGAGACCTTCCAGCAGGAAGGATAAGCAGTCTTTCTTGAAAGTCTGTTCATGATGACCTGTTCAGTCTCCAACTTCGTAGCCTTCTCTGTCATGGGTTTGCCAAAGAGGTTCTCTCCCCGACATGGGACATCGACCAATGTGTGCTGAACCCATTGCTCCAAGTTTGACGACACTAGCCATGCCAGGTGGTGGGCACCAATGCCCACCGCAGCCACTCTGGCCACAGACTCAAAGCCATCGTAGGCTGCACAAGTCATGTATGTGGAGCATTCCTTGATCATAGCTACAAGCCTCTGGAAGCGCTGAAGATGGTCTCGAGATAAGCAAGCTGAGAACACGGTGAGCCCCCCACCAGGTCTCTCAAGTACATGCCCATGTACAACTGGTACGTTTGGATAAGGGCCACGAGCATCGAGCCCTGGTAACATTTCCTGTCCAACCCATCCATAGTGCATGCCTCCCTAAGGGTAAAGCCTTTCCCATGTCCCTGATGAACTCCAAGACGGAGAGATCCTTGGTAGGGGACCACCTGCGCTCAAATGGGGGTGGGGGGGGGTGGGGGGAGTGGTGGTGGTGAGCGATTCCTCCTTACTCGGAATCCGAGTCAGACAAGAAATCAAAGTATCGATGTTCTGGTGGTGGAACCGAAGGCGACATAGGTGCTCTGCGGTTCGAGTCTGAAGCACTCGAAAAGGAGATCTGCTGCTCCAAGTGGGACTGAGAATGGTCCCAGGAACCGGAGGGGACAGCATGTTTATCAAGAATCAGCTGGACCTCCACCAGTAAGGCACCTGTGGTGAACAATGTCGTCACCAGCCCTGAGGAACCAGAGGTTCCTGGTTCCCGAGGCCTGTGTTGTGCCATAAAGGCAGGCAGCTGTGCTCGCGAGGGCTGTTAGGAGGGAGTGCTCCACAGCTGCTTGCAGCGGTGTGGCACTCTTTGGTGCCAATGCTAGCTTCTTTGGCAGGGACTCCTCGATGGTAACAGGTTTGGGAGTACCATGCCAGCCCTCCGCGGCCACAGGAGGTACCTCCTTCCACCAGAGAAGCTTCGAAGGCCACCCCTGGCCTTCAGCTTCGCAGTCACGTCAAGGGCTTTGATGGCGATATCCATGGGTTTTCACCCTGGACTCGGTATCACCCTTCAAAAATGACTGAGACGGAGTCTGTTCCTTTAGGAGATGCTCTCCTTTGAGGGAGAGTCTCCGTTCAAGAGCCCCGCGACCTCCGAAAGGGCTCAGTCACCATGTGAGGCCGAGTCTTCGGCAGTGTCCTTTGAAGGCATCAATTACGATGTCAAGCTGGGGTTGATGCCGAAGTCTTGGAGCCGAACAGTGATTCCAGCTGCTTTTCACTGTTCTTCAGCCCCTTGCACATCATCTGCAAGCAGAGAGCACATGTAGAAAGTTCATGGTCGGGCCCGAGGCACTGAAGGCACCAGTTATGGCGGTGTGTGATGGAAATGGTCTGGCCACATATGGCACACTTCCTAAAACCACTGGTTGGGGTGGTCATGTCAGGGAAGACAGTTTCCACCAGGTCCAAAGACTCCAATGCTCCGACCAGGAGGGCGTTAGAAAAAACTTACGCGCCAAAAATTAAGTAAAGAAAAATAAATTAAAATTAAAAAAACAAAACATTGCGGTACTGAGGCAGCAACAATACTGGGAAGCACAGGAAGGTGAAAAAAGAGAAAAATAAGTACCGAGCAGCAAAAACGACTGACAGGGTAAAAAACATTTCTCCAGTATACAGACAGACATCTGGAGGGCTCCGCGAAAAAAAGAAAACTGAGGTTAGATGGGCCAGTTCGGGTGGGAAGGCAATCCCGCATGCATGCTAGATCTCCCAAAGGCTTTCTGTGGAAGCTGGGGAGTGTTCCCACATGAGGGCTCCCATTGGTGACGTCACCCATAAGTGAGGACTGACTTCCTGCTTGGTTCCAGAGAAAAAGAGAAGAGAAGACAGAGGATGCAGAAACCGGACACCGGTACGAAGGAAATTAGAAACATTAAAATAGTCAGCCACAAAGGTAAAGAACTTATTTTCAGTTTAATGACTGGAATATATAATTTTTTGGATTTGATATGTGCCATCTTTATATTTTGCACAGTCCAGGGGGAAATATATTAGTTTATTTCTCTGGTGTTGTACTGCATGCGGAGCCTGACTTTTTGGGTTTCAATTTAATTTTGTGTTATCTCTAAATTTTATCACCTCATTCATTATTCCTATTTCCAGGTCATTTATGAATATTGTCACCAGTAACCCCCCTAGAGCCAGGGGCAGTCTGGGCTATCCAAAACTTAAGGAGCAGGGTAGTGCAGTTGGCCCTGCACTGCCTTCTGGGTGTTGTAGTCCCTTTTACTCTCTAAGCCAAGGAATAATTGTAGTTGAGTGGGTTAGGCAAAAATGACAAGGTTTTATTTCCCCTTCCGGGTGGATTCATTGCAAAGGAAATTAAGAACAAAAATGACCATATTTCTGGTACAAAGAAAAACAATGCAGGAACAAAACAGCTTCTTTGGTTTTCAGCTTTCACATACGGTGTTCAAAACAAACTTACATGCAGCAGTCCCTTTTCTAACAAAGGCAAACACTCTTGCTTTTCCCACTGCTGTTCCAACAGCCTTGTTAACAGCTAGTTTAGCAAAGTGATATGACGTGATCTGCTAAAGACAGCGTACAATCCATCTGCTCATCTGATGTCTGTTCATTAACAAACTCTGTCTGCATTTCCTCACAGTCACTGTCAGACAAGTAAGTTTGTGGATAATTATACGGTACTTCAAAATGCAGTCTCTCTCTACTTCCCCGAGACTTCTCTTCACCGGGTGCTACAGAGCAGGGTGGAGCATTACCGTATATATAGGATTTAGCTAAGGGAGAGTCCAGCAAACCTTGGCAGTCACAGGGAAAACTTTCAAACCCAGTTTCCCTTCTACACGGTTTATACAGCCTACCTTTTGGCTTCTTCACAAAGGGATTTCTTAGCACAGCTGGGTCAGCAAGGCTTTCACACACCGGCTGTGTTTTCCTGCCTTTTAACCTTTCTTTTCTCTCAGTCATACAAATGTCCTCTGGCCAGCACGTCTCTCCCTCTCTGGACCTGAAGCTCTCCGTTTGGAAACTCTCTTCTGGTCTCCTTCTCCAACTGGTTCCCTCTCTGGTTCCCCAGCTCTCTCTGGTTCTCCCTCCGGTTCCCTCTCTCTCTTCTGGTGAGTACTTTTTATATCCCTGTAACCTAGGGCTTAACTGCGCCCCTCCCCCAACCAGGTGCTTCTCCTTAATCCCTGAGCTCGGGGCTACTTTGCAGTTTGGGCGTGTTTTCTCCCCTCATGACTCACTCTGTTTATGTTGTCCCTGGCAACCCTGGGCCATGTGCTTTGCCTGGCTGTCAGTTTCTGACACAATCTCTTCAGCTTCACCCAGTTCCATATCCTCAGAAGGATCCTCTACATGACAATATGTTAAAAAAGCAGCGGGCCTAGCTCAAATCCATTTAGCCCTACTCTCGTCTTTCTATCTTTTAACCAGTTCCTGATCCACAGTAGTACACTGCCTCCTATCCCAATTTAATTTTGCCAAGAGTCTCTCATGAGGGTCATTGTCAAAGACTTTCTGAAAATTCAGATACACTATATCAACTGGCTAACCTTTATCTACCTGTTTATTCACATTCAAAAGATGTAACAGATTAGTATTTATTTATTTATTTAACAGATTTTCTATACCGCCTTTTCGTTTAATCAAGGCGGTTTACATTAACTTCAACTTTTACAAAGAACATCCGATTATAAACAATAACTTTTACAAAGAACTTTCAATTGTAACAGTAACATCACATTTCAAAAAACGTAAACAGTCTTGTAACTTCATACTTCAAGAATAGAGATTTCTGTACAGGAAGGGAAGGGTTAGATGGGAGTTTTGAAACAAAACTATATACATTGAAGTATGAGTAATGGGAGGTGGAGTGGTGCAAATACCTTGGCTTGTGAAACTGACTTGTGGGGTGGAATAGACATGGTTATATGTAGAGATTACAAAGATTGGGGGTCTTCATTGAAATGTTCAATGAATAGGGTGATTTGGGGTAATTTCCAGAAATCTTTTATATCTGTTATGGATCTTAGCTTTTCCGGGAGTGCATTCCAAATAGCAGGGGCAGCAAGAGAGAAAGCCCTCATGGATGTGGATTTATTAGTTCTTGTGAATAAACTAGGAGTTGGTATTGTGTTTTTAGGGCTGTTTCCGTCCGGTCTTTTGTGTGCTTTGGTTCCGATGAGATCTTGTAGTATTCCTGCTGACATGTTATTTTTGATTTTGAAGATGGTGAATGCTGATTTATATTTTGCTCGTGAAGAGATTGGTAGCCAGTGCAGATCATGTACTATGGGAGTTATATGGTCTTGTAGTGAAGCGCCAGCAATAATATGGGCAGCAGTGTTTTGGACTATTTGAAGGGGTCGAGTGGATTGTTTGGGTAGACCTTGGAAGAGGAGATTACAATAGTCCAGCACAGGTGTGATGATTGCCTGGCATACTGTATGGAAATGTTCTCTATTGAGAAGAGGTTTTAGTCTTAGGAGCATTACTAGTTTGAAGGAGGTTGTTTTGGACGTCTTGTTGATGTGTGCCTGGAGGGTAAGTTGTTTGTCTAGTATTACTCCAAGATACCGAACTTCATCTTTTATAGTGATTGGTATATTTGAGATGTTGATAGTAGTAGGAGGAGTGAATGTGGATTCCCTTGTGATGATGATTGCTTCAGATTTTTTTATGTTGATTTTTAAGTTGTTGTTAGTAAGCCAGGTCATTATTTCATGAATGCAGGTTGATATATCGGTATAGTCTGGGGCATCCAGGTGGATAGGAGTATATGCCATGATATCGTCGGCATATATGGCATTTTGTATCTTGTATTTATTAAATATTTTGCATATAGGTTGAATATAGATGTTGAAAAGGAGTGCAGATAGTGAAGAGCCTTGGGGAACTCCTTGTGTTGTATGGAAGGGTGCTGAGGTGAGGTTACCGGATGCTACTTTTTGTTGTCTGTCTTCAAGGTATGATTAAAACCATTTTATGGTGGTGTCTTGGAGGCCAATCTCCATTAGGTGCTTCAGTAGGATATGATGAGAAACTGTATCGAAGGCGGATGATATGTCGATAAAGATTAGTAAGAAGCCCTTTATCGTGTCTATTCCTTTGAGTATATTATCAAATACATGAATGAGACGTGTCTCAACGCCATGGTTTGGGTGGAATCCGTGCTGGTGAGGGTCTAGTAGAGCATATTGATCAATATGTTCTTGAAGCTGTCTCTGAACGATTTTTTCGGTTATTTTCGCTAGGAATGGAAGGCTTGATATTGGGCGGTAGGATGAGGGGTCAGTGCTAATAGTTGATGTGGTTTTACGGATAGGGCGTATAGTAGATTGTTTGAGTGCTTTGGGCATATAGCCTTGATTGAGAGAGGTGCTTACTATCTTTTGAATGTATGTGCTTAGTTCTTCTTTGGTGGATTTAATCCATGTCACCGGGCAGGGGTCCAATGGAGAAGTGGTGGTGTTTAGAGCGGAGATGGTTTGAGTTATTTGTTTCGTTGATGGAATGCTAAAGTGTTTCCATTGATTGATAGTTGTACAGTCAGCATCAGTAGTTGATGTATCTATAAGAGGGATGTTTGTAAGTGGTGTGTTGTGACTGGGACTGTTCTTAGATATTAGAAAGTCTGCAAAGGTTTGCGGGTGGATCTTGCTTTCATCCTTTATGGTTGGGTCATTTGTAAGAGTGCGTACAATGTTGAAGAGCTCCTTGGGTTTGTTACAGGCTTTTAGAAAAAGGTTTGTGTGGTATTCTTGTTTATGTTTGTTAGTTAGATTATTGTATTCTTTTTGCATCTCTTGATATTGTCTCAATGTAGTTTCTGATTTGTTATGTCTCCAGCGGTGTTCCAGCTGTCGTAATTTCCTTTTGGATTCTCTTATGGTGTTAGAATACCATGATGTAGATCTAGGTGTTTTTGTTGTGGTGTGAGCTCTTTAGAGGTGGGAGATGAGATGCGGCAAGGATAGTGGTATTCCATGCATCGACGGCTTCGTCTAGGTTTGTGATACGAGTGTGACGAGATTGGAAAGAATGTAGGAAAGTGATAATGAAGCTGAGCTTGGGGTTACGTTAAGAACATAAGAACATAAGACATGCCATACTGGGTCAGACCGAAATCTAGGTTATACGTACCTAGCAATATCCCCAAAAGACACAGGTTCCACAATGCTTGTACTGGGTCAAGCATTGATATCCTGGGTCCCTTTTTAATAGTGGTTTATGGACCTTTCCTCCAGAAACTTGTCCAAACCTTTTTTAAACCCAGCTATACTAACAGCCCTTACTACATCCTCCGGTAACAGATTCCAGAGTTTGATTACACGTTGAGTGAAAAAATATTTTCTCTTATTTGTCTTAAATAGTTTACCCTGTAGCTTCATTACATGTCCCCTAGTCTTTCTATACTCTGATAGCGTAAACAATTGATCCACGTTTATCCGTTCCACTCCATTCATTAATTTATAGACCTCTATCATATCTCCCCTCAGCCGTCTCTTCTCCAGGCTAAAGAGCCCTAACCTTCTTAGCCTCTCTTCATAGGAGTAGCCTTCCATCCCCTTCACCAATTTGGTGGCTCTTCTCTGTACTTTTTCTAATAACGCTATGTCCTTTTTAAGATACGGTGACCAGAATTGCACACAATATTCAAGGTGCGGTCGTACCATGGAGCGATACAGAGGCATTATAATATCCTTAGGTAGGTCAACATCTCTGGGCGAGCAGGCAGCTTTAGCTGGACAGAACTGAATGAGTGACTCATAGGCAGCTGACACCCTTCAGTTGTAGATCACGAGCACAGCATTAACCCTAACCAATCCTGATTTGAGCATGCACCATGCTAACCTATGAATTACAATAGCATGCAGCAGGCACAATTTAGTTAAAGTACTTAGGAGGGGGATTTCCAGCAGGAAAACGGGACTTCACCAGGGACGAGACAGACGTGTTTCGGTGGCCTCCCGGATTCCTCCAAGTGATCGCTGACAAGTCCCCCGACCTACTGGAGTGAAGCTACAATATCCGGTGATGTATTGATGCTAAACTTTTCCTTATTATTCTAAAAGGACTTAATTTAATAAAAGCATATTGTATTTACCAAAGTGTCTGTGCCTAGTCAGTGAGCTAGTGAGTGACAGGGTTAAAGGAAAAGTGTAAAATTTGGTAATACATAATTGGCGCTGCGAGCAGGGTAGCCGGTGGTTCTTGCAGTGCACGGCAGGAACCATAAGCTAGTCTAAAAAATGTTTCGTAGAAAAAATAAATCAAAAGAGCTACCCGCGGTAGAGATCCCCGGCTGGACCGAGGCTCCCTTCGATGTGGTAGCACAGAAATTATTACATAATGGGTTAGCAAAGTCCTGGGATAATAAGCTTAAGGAAGCAACCCCCGCCGATGTGGAAAGAGTACTCGGCGGGCTCCCCAATAAACCGGGTGAAGTAGGGACCCTAGGACGACAGACCTGGGTGTTGTTAACAGCATATAGGAAAATTTATAATCAAGCACTGGATGCTCAGCGCAGAGCAAATTTAGCTGAGCAAAAATTAATAGAAGCAGAAGGTCGGGTAGTGGTATTGGAATGTCATCAGAAATTACTAAAGGATAAGCTCGACCATTATCAGGGAGTGGCAGAGAAAGCTGCAGTTAAGGTAGCACAAAATAAGTACAGGAAACGAAAGGGGAGAGTGAATAAGCAAAATATTTATAAGGCAGTGGTGGCTGCCACTGCCGAATGGGATTTGGATAAATGGGATGGAGACATTTGGGACTCTATGTCTTCGGACGACTGGGATGATTGCCCCGGGGGTCCCTCATGCCCTGACCCCGAAATTGATCCTCCCAGAGCCCCATCATATAAACGAGCCCAACCTGTGCATCGTAGGCAGGAGAAAACAGAGTTAGGGCCGGATAGGCGTCCTGTCTTAGGGAATGACGGACAGCCAGTCCCTCGGTTGGGTTTAGATGGACAACCACTGATGAATGATCAGGGGCAGCCTATACTACTAGACGAACCAGTGCCCCACACACGAATGAGAACTACAGTAGAGGATTTTACATAGGCTGAGGTGGATGATATCTTAGCCCGGTTTCAGCAGCAGTCTGGAGAAGGGGACTTGCAATGGTTGGTACGGGTTTATGATACTGGAGGAAGGGAGGTAAATCTTGATGCCCAAGATATAGGGAGATTTATTACCCTCAGTAGAGAGCCAGTTATCCAGCGGGCTATTAGACAGTATTTTGGGGATCATGGAGGTATAACCACACAAAATCTGTTTCAAATTTTGGTAGCTGGTTATATGGATAAATACCCAAATGAAAGTGATATCCCGATTAGTGAGAAAACATGGTTCACGCTGCGGGATGGGATAGAAAGGTTAAAACAGGAGGCCATGCGGTCCGCCCTACCTATAACTGATACATTAGATGATTATACAGAAGTTTTGGTAACCCCAAGGTATGCGAAATCGATTGATCAAGGCAGCTCCTCCCGCTTATAAATCTGTCATGATGACTCTGTTATTGTCCATGACAGAACAACCAGTAGCTATAGTGCTAAGCCGGATGGAGGATTTGCAAGACATGGGAAATTGGGGTGGTGAACCTAAGGATATAGTGAAGACGTCAGGGAATGTGAATACCGGGGGGAAAGCCCAAGGGGGGGCTCCCAGGGTTTCCCGAAAAGATATGTTCATGGCATTGCTAAAAGCAGGGGTGCCTAAAGAACGAATTGATGGGAAGGAAACAAGTCATTTGTGGCAATTGTACAAAAAAAAGGTATTGTCAGCCAAACCAGTAGAGCGGCAGGGGCAGAAAAAGAAGCTAATTCCCTCTTGGGAAGATTTTCAACAAATCTATCCTTGGAAGGAAATGGCGGCAGCGGTGGCTAATCAAGTAAGGGAGACATTAACACACACCGCTCCGCTGCTGGATTTAGATGATTTTGATGAATAGGGAGGGAGCCAAGCCCCGGTTTGGGTCCACCGGGACGAACGACCCTATGTCCCGCTGGAAATACATTGGAAAGGGGGAAACGTACAGCGGGTCCCAGCTTTAGTGGATACCGGGGCGGAGACTACCTTGATTCAGGGAAATCCAAGTAAATTTAAAGGACCCCGGGTAAAGATTCCAGGACTGGGGGGAAGAGTCATTGAGGGCGTACAAACTAAAGTAACCTTAAAGATAGGGAACCTACCATTGCGGAAGTATTCCGTTTTGGTAGTGCCCCTATCTGAACATATCATTGGGATAGATGTTTTACGAGGAATGACCCTTCATTTAAAGGAAGGAAGATTTGCTTTTGGAGTAAAGCAAAATCAAGTCGTTCAAATGAACATTGTGACAGTAGGGAAGCTGAAAATGCCCCCAGTACATATACCACCACCTATTAAGTTGGTGGCAATGAAACAATATCGAATCCCTGGGGGGCATGCAGAAATTGGGGAGACCATAAGGGATTTAGTCACAGCGGGTGTTCTACGCCCTGCTACTACGGCGTGGAACAATCCTGTCTGGCCGGTGAGAAAGAGTGATGGATCTTGGCGAATGACTGTAGATTACAGAGAATTAAATAAACAAACTCCTCCTCTTACTGCAGCTGTGCCAGACACGGTAACACTCATAGAAGAGATACAATCACGGCAGGGGCAGTGGTATGCGGTGATAGATTTGGCTAATGCGTTCTTCACAATACCGATTGAAGAATGGGCACAGGACCAATTTGCGTTTAGCTGGATGGGGAGGCAATATACGTTTACTAGATTACCGCAGGGATGGTTACATAGTCCCACCATATGCCATAGGATTGTGGCAGAACATTTAGCTGAATATAAATACCCCCCAGAAGTGAGTTATTCCCATTATATTGATGATATACTTATTCAGGGGGAGACGGAGCAGCAAGTAGCTGAAACACTGAACTCATTAATTGTGGGCTTTCTTTGCCCCCCTCACCAGCAACCTGCAGGGCTCTTGGGGACACAGAAAACTACATTCAAAGCAATGAGAAGGTAAAGACAGCAATAAAATTACCACACACTTCTATATATAGATACATAAATACACCAAAGCTTTATCGGAGAGAAACAAATAGAAACAAGTTCTCTTTGTTTACTCTAACTGTTAGCCATGGTTTACTTTATTTATAAGGCTCTTTTGGATGATACAGCATAATTTCACTTTATTATTACACATCAGGTATTACGTATTTCTCACATCATAGGTCAACTTCTAATCAGTGTAGGCCAGTATGAGGAGACATACATGTATTCCAAGACATAATTGTTTACTGCTGACTGCTTGATATCTAATAACCCTGAGACTAAAAGGCTGGAGTACAAGCTGCCCTTTTTCTTTATTTACAGGACATGTACCTCTTCACCTACTTAGTAAGCAAATATATGAAGTTTATTTCTGAGTAAAGTTCTGAACAACTTTAACTCTTTCTCAGGTTTACTTAGACAGTCCGGTTGTGTACACCACCCTGTACAAACAAACTTACTTTCTTTTTTTTTTTTTTTTGAAACTTTTATTTTCATTTTGCAACAAACAAAGAAACAACACACCAAAAGATACAAAACAAGTATACAATAAGGAAAAGTAAACCCATTACCCCCCACCCCGGTGCTTCTTCTCTACCCGTTTGTATCAGCATGTGAGCGCTTCCAGTTAACAGTGATTATACATCAAACAATCAAAAAATATCCACAATACAGCATGATCATGAGACAGAGATATATACAAAGTTAGACAGTCAGATGAGAGCATTTAGCAAAATGTACATATTCATTGAACATCTTCCATTAAGACCAATAAGAAGGAGTCTGAACGGAGGAAGCACACAGACGAGGTATTTGTTCATATTTACTGTAGAGACAGGCATGATTCCACCATTCATTGAGGCTCAGATGGGAACTAATTTCCCAGTATTACTCAATGAGGGAAACAGCAATGCCAAGCATAAAGTTCAAAAGGAGATAAGCCATTTCTTGGGAGAGAGGGGATCCCCGCAACTGGGCGAAGTCCCACTACCCTCCGAGAAAGGGACTCCTGAGAGTGCAATATAGACTAAATACGACCCCAGACCCGACGCCAGTTATACTGTAGTGCGGGATATTCATGCATAACATGAAATGAAGTAATAAACCAATGGCCACAGGACGTGTCCAGCAACCATTACCCTGAGTAGTGTTCCATATGTCTAAACTGTGAGGAGTGTAAAAACACCGGTGGGCTAGAAAGAAGAGGGTCTGAGTGAGTGAGGCGGGTCAGAAACCCGTGTCCCTCTGTTCCAGATAAGGCTCCATTGCTCCGAGGTTAAAGTCACATGCAATTCTCTCTCCCATACTTTCTGCGCTATAGAGGTGTCTCTAGTGATAGCATTACATAAGGTTTAGTAAAATTGGATGCTACACCCGGTAAACTACCGAGAGATCGGAAGTTTCCAATCAACCTTATGCAGAGAGTGCCGATGGCGGGAGTACTCTAGTGCTCCGAATGCAATGCTGAAGTTACACTGACCAGAGTCGGGAGTCGAAAGGTTGCATAGGAATATTAAAGGCACCTAAAGTGTCGAAAAACATTGGTGGATAGTGGGAGTCTAATGGGAGAGCCATACCAGGGAGCAAGGCAAAAGGAATCGGTGAGCAAAGGCCCGCTACTATATCTAGCCACACAGGTCTGCTCGGTACTGGAGCTTCCAACCAACAAGCACCTTGTTTGAGAAGAAAAGATTGAGGGAGCACTTGAATAAAATCGCCACCAAGTATTAATGGAGCATTAGCGGAGGCCGAGGCCAACTGCGCAAAACTTGCATAGTGAGCAGGGTTGTCCACATTCGGGACATAGTGCAAATACACGTGAATTCACAACCTCCAACCTCAAAGTGTACACGGGCCCATCTACCCTCCATGTCAGCGCTAATATCAGGTACAGTAGCGTGCAAAAACTTCTTGACCAGAATGACTATCCCGTACCATTTGGAAACGGTGGGAGAGTAGGCAGCTACCATGTGAGGCCTAGCATTGAGTTTCAGTGTTTCAGCAGAGTGTAGTGCGTTTCCTGAAGAAACACCTAATCAACGTGCTCGTGGCTAAGATAGCTAAGGATTTTCTTTCTGCTGAGTGGACCAGCAATGCCTTGCACGATGAATAATAAGATTTTACATGAGGCCATTCAGAAAAGTTAAAATTCTGAGCATGATAGCACACATAATTTCACTGTGTCCCTCAAACTGACTGTATCTGGCTGTACACATGACATAGGAAAATAAGCTAATATAATACAATGAAGCGCCCCACATTAACAAAGATAACCGCAGTACGGTAGAGGAGAAGCAAAACCCCAAAATTACTGGCGACCATGTGTCTGCGGGGAGAAACCCCAGAGAAGGCCGGAATTGAAAAAACATATAACCTGTAGGACTGTGCGTGCTCCGAATCCGACCGAGGCACACATCATGAAGGGATAGGAGACCAAAGACAAAAGTCATACAGAGAAAGAAAGAAAGTCCAGGCTATTTCTGTGCTGGGCTATGATCGCCGCATCGGGCCCTTCAAAATGGCGGACAGAGCCGGCAGATAAGAGTCCAAAATTTGGGATTAGCGCATCTGTTCTGCTTCTTTGGAGTCCAAAAATGTTGATAATAGATCAGGATCCTCGAACGTCCTGGTCTGGTTATGGAGAGTCACTCGGAGCTTCGCTGGATACAACAGGCCAAAGCGAGCCTGTAGCTGTTGAAGTCGAGGGCGAAGAGCAAGGAGTTTCTTCCGACGGTCAACGGTAGGCTTTGCCAAATCAGGAAAGAAGGAGACCTTACGACCTTCATATTCCAAATGATGATTCGCTCGGGCAGCATGTAAAATTTGTTCCACTTGTTGATATCGTAGCAAGCTAAAGATAATAGGCCGGGGGGTCGTGCGGTTGAGCGCCATGCGGGCAGGAACACGGTGTGCTCGATCGATTTCCAGTTCTCTGTGAAAAGTAATCTTCAGCAAGGAGGGAAGAGTTTTGAGCAAGAATTCTCTTATATCTCCTGCTTCCACTCCCTCCGGCATTCCAAGGAGCCTCACATTGTTGCGACGGGCGCGATTATTGCTATCTTCCAACTCCTTTTGAAGATTCTGTATCTGGCGCTCAGCCTCGTCCAGTTTGCCCAAGCGCACCTCGTGCGAGTCGAGGACCCCCGCCATATTGTCCTGCCGTAATGAAAGACCTTCAAGTCGGTCTTGGAGCACTCCAAAGTCTTCTCGCATGGCTCGAAGCGCTTCTCCATTAGACTGCACCAATTCCTTCACGCCGCGTATTTCCTCCAAAATCTCCAGGTGCATTGCGGGGTTTTCACGAAATGGAACCATCTTCTGCGGGGAGGATACCTCCGTTTTGGAGCGTTTTCCGTGAGAAGAAGAAGGAGACCCGAAGTCCAAGCGCGCTGGTTTGTGGGCCGCCATCCCCCCCGAGGTGCCCCGGTCAGCTCGGAGCAAAATAGTAAATTTATATAGGTATTAAGTCAGGATTCTGAGTAGGCCTCTCGGGAGCTTCAACGCAAAGCGTCCTACCCGCTGGACATCAGGCTCCGCCCCCCATAAACTTACTTTCATTAATGACACATTTAAAGGGGAAGGGATGGGAAATTAATCCCAGTAAAGTACAGGGCCCGTCCCAAACAGTGAAGTTTTTGGGTATACAATGGAATCATGGGCATAGGGAAATAACGCCCAAAGCCAGACAAAAAATATTAGACTTTGCTATACCAAAGACAAAAGTGGAAGTGCAATCATATATTGGGCTATTCGGGTTTTGGCGACAACATATTCCACATTTGGAACAACCACTGGCTCCATTGTATAAGGCTGCCCGGAAGAAGTATGAATATACATGGGGAGAGGAACAGCAAAATGCTTTTGAACAAGCCAAGGAGGCTATTCAAAAGGCGGTGGATTTATGGCCCCTCCTGCCTGGTGAGGTGGAATTACATGTGTCAGTGCAAGATCAATATTGTAATTGGTCCCTATGGCAAAAACAAGGGGGGGAAACGGGTCCCGTTAGGATTTTGGAGCAGGAAACTCCCTGAGGCGGGAGAGAAATATACCCCCCTAGAACGGCAACTACAGGCTTGTTACTGGGCATTAGTAGATACCGAACAACTGACAATAGGACATGAAGTGTTACTTAGACCCCAAATTCCAATTATGCAGTGGGTCTTATCTAATCCCAAATCAAATCGTATAGGTCATGCTCAAGAACAAACAATTATTAAGTGGAAATGGTATATAAGTCAAAGGGCTAAAGCCGGTGAGACTGGGGTCGCCACTCTGCATGAAAAGGTGGCGACGTCCCCTTCCTCTGCAGAACCTGTACAAAAATCTGTGGAAATAGAAGAATCCCCAGTTAAATGGGGAAAAGCATATGACCAATTAACAGAGAAACAAAAGAAACATGCCTGGTTCACTGATGGATCTGCGAAATATATAGGTGGCCGGCGACATTGGAAGAGTGTAGCGTTTAATCCTATTGCCAATAAAACAATAGTTATGGAGGGGGAAGGGAAGAGCAGCCAATTTGCAGAATTATATGCCATATTTTTAGCATTAAAACAAGAATTAGGTAATGAATGCCATTTGTATACAGATTCGTGGTCAGTTGCCAATGGATTAGCCACATGGCTGCCAGGATGGAAGCGGCATGACTGGCAAATTCATGGTAAAGAATTGTGGGGAAAAGAGGTATGGCAGGACATAGAAAGCATGCTAACAAATACTCAATGTACGGTTTTTCATGTAGATGCTCACATGCCCCTTGACTCACTTGAACGTTTGTTTAATTCTCAAGCAGATGCAGCAGCCTCCGTTTTTGTGGTGGAAGCTTCAGAAGCTTCTCTTCCTAGTGACAACGAATGAAAAACATGGCTCCAGGGTACTGCCCTTTGGGCACACCAGAAAAGTGGGCATTTGGGAGAAAAAGCCACCTACAGGTGGGCACAAAGCCGAGGGCTGCCCTTAACTCTTGATATTATAAAGCAGGTAATTTTGGAATGCCCTATCTGTCAACATAGTCAGAAGAGGGCGGTTCCACATACAGTAATGGGGCACATTGGACGAGGACAACTACCTGGCCAAATTTGGCAGATGGATTTTATCGGCCCTCTTCCGGAAAGCCGAGGCTGTAAGTATGTTTGTACTGCAGTAGACACATATTCAGGATTAATGGTAGGCTTCCCTTGTCGTTCTGCTACTCAATGGAGTACCATAAGAACCATTGAAATGATTACTCAATACTATGGGGTGCCTTTGCAAATTCAAACCGATAATGGTACCCATTTTAATGGGCAGCAAGTAAAGGATTATGCTGCCCAATACAATATAGAATGGATCTATCATGTCCCCTATCATCCACAGGCAGCTGGCCTGGTAGAGAGGATGAACGGATTATTAAAAGAAGCGTTAAGAAAGTTAAATATACCAGATCCTACCAAATATGGACAGTGGAGAGATCATATAAGTGAAGCATTGCAAAAGCTTAACAATAGGCCGATCACGGATTCCATGACCCCCTTGATGCGGATGTTAACTCCTAATTTACAAATACAGACAATCCAAATTGACTCTATTATTTATTGGAAAATCAATCCTGCGGCCCAGGCCCCATATCGTAGCTCCCCATTAGCTGCAGGACTTGATTTATTTTCGACAGAAACCTTAATTATTGCCCCAAATACCGTAGGAACTGTACCCACTGGAATTGGATGCCAAATTCCTAAGAATCATTATGGCCAGATAGCCACTGGATCGAGTCTTGCCCTATGCGGAATTATCACCATAGGAGGAGTAATTGATGCTGATTATCTGGGGGAGATCAAAGTATTATTATTAAACTTAGGAAAACAACCCTTGGTAGTGGCTACTAAAGAGCAAATTGCTCAATTATTACTCATCCCGATATTTTTTGCACCAGTGGAGGAAGGAAATGCCCCTACCGAACTTACCTTACGGGAGAATAAGGGGTTTGGTTCAACCAATATGGTTAATGTTGGAGCAAAAATATGGATCCAAAATCCCCAAGGACCGCCATCACCGGGGGAGGTGATTGCAGTAGGAAAGGACAAAATCCTTCTGGTAATGCGTCCTGGGCGAGAAAGTTGGGAATATATACCTGAAGATAAATGTTATTTACGAGAATAATATCTTTTATTCCTTACCAGATCCTTACCCGTGGCATCCTTTTGTATTGGTATTTGGTCATCCTCGTTGATACATGGACTCCAGGAGTGCCCCTTGTGCCCAGCAACTCCTCTTTCGGAAAATGGGCATGGCGGAGTGCGACCGAAAGTCGACAACTTTATGTGCAACAGGGGGCAGCGTTGTCACATAATCAATATAACATATGATGGACATATGTGGGCAGGGCCTCCCGTGTCCACAACAAACCTTTATCGACCTGTCTACGCCTTACACGAAGGAACTGGGATGATTAATATTACCTCTGAGGTGAATGTTAGTTGTTGCAATCGTCCTTCGTCGTTTGTATTTGCCTCTAATCGGGACTGGGCACAGCAACAACGTAACTGCAGCAACGAAACCCAAGGGGCTTATCGGTACAACTTTCCAATAGCCAATATGACTGTATTAGTATGCGTGAATGCCACGCCCATTGTTAATCGTACATGGTGGTCATCCTACATAGTATTTGTTAACATGAAGGCTTCTAAAATTGATCCTGGACATGTAAAGAGAGTTCCTTCCACCTGTATCATGGTGGGACGAGAAGCACGAAAAACGATTATTTATTCAGAAATAATTTTTCCTGTTGTACCACCATGTCCCATAAGACGAGTGAGACGAGCTTGGTATGATACATTGTTAGGCGGCATTGGAACTGTGACTGGAACTTTAAATAGTTTTGATATAAAGACGTTAGCTAATCGTTTACATAATGCTGGGGCAGGGATTAATGATGCCCTAACATTACAGGCAAGATGGCTACCTACTCTATGGCATCCTGCACAAATACAAGCAGGTGTATCTACAGATATGATAAATCTGTTTGCTAATTTGACTCAATTTGATCAACAAGTTGATAAAAATATAACCCAATTTGTCAATTGGACCACTTGTACTTTACGAAGAAGTACTATGCAATACATGCAAAAAATGAATTATCAAACACAATTAATGACAGGAAATGAATATATTTGGAAACAATTATTGAACCTGACTACGGAATGGATTTACTTAAATGTACCCAAAGTACGATGTAATGACACTGCATGTGTAGGACATATTATCATCTATAATGTAACTACATCTACTACTATGTGTAAATATGTTGTGTTACCTTTATTATTAGGCCCTCCGGATTCCCCCTACTATTGGGTTCCGGAATTGTATGGGGAATATATTGACCACAATAATCAGATGCATGATCTTTCTCTTTGTGATACAACCTTAGAGGGAAAAATCTGTAAACTACAATCAAACGTTTATGAACCTTGTTTATTACAAAATAGTATGAATGTGTGTAAATTTAACATTCTGCCATCCACCTATGAATGGATGGTAGAAATAGCCCCTCAAGAGATCTGCCTAGTTACTTCGCACGCTGTTATACCTGATATGATAACCCCATTTATTGGCTGTTTACGAAATGTGTCGGTTCTTACATGGCATAATGAGACTTTTCTTCTAACTTCCGAACATTATATAACTACTCGGGAGATATGGTCCATACAAACCTTATCGATACCCAATTGGGATTTCAACTTGACCAAATTACAAACCATTTTAAATAACTCGAAACTTATACATGATCACATTACTATGTTAAATAAAACAATTGCTGCACATCAAGTGCAGACTGTTGTTGTAGCTGATCAATTAGTACATATTGGTACTTCAGTTGCTACTCACCATTGGTATGATATTTTCTTCGGATATTTGCCGTCAGCAACGGCCACTTTAAATTTATTAATTCATCCGGTATTGGTTTTGATTATAGTTGTGGCTCTTCTGTCCTGTTTTAACTGCTATATCGCCTATCGACTATTCTGTAAAACCCGGAAGATACGGGTTATGTCATATGCCCATGCTCAGTTCCATTAAGGACCGAATGTGATACGAGTGTGACGAGATTGGAAAGAATGTAGGAAAGTGATAATGGAGCTGAGCTTGGGGTTACGTTAGGTCAACATCTCTGGGTGAGCAGGCAGCTTTAGCTGGACAGAACTGAATGAGTGACTCATAGGCAGCTGACACCCTTCAGTTGTAGATCACGAGCACAGCATTAACCCTAACCAATCCTGATTTGAGCATGCACCATGCTAACCTATGAATTACAATAGCATGCAGCAGGCACGATTTAGTTAAAGTACTTAGGAGGGGGATTTCCAGCAGGAAAACGGGACTTCACCAGGGACGAGACAGATGTGTTTCGGTGGCCTCCTGGATTCCTCCAAGTGATCGCTGACAAGTCCCCGACCTACTGGAGTGAAGCTACAATATCCGGTGATGTATTGATGCTAAACTTTTCCTTATTATTCTAAAAGGACTTAATTTAATAAAAGCATATTGTATTTACCAAAGTGTCTGTGCCTAGTCAGTGAGCTAGTGAGTGACAGGGTTAAAGGAAAAGTGTAAAATTTGGTAATACAAGGTTGGTGAAGTCTTGGGGTAGGGACTGAATGGTGTCTTTGAGGAATTGCTCTTTCTTAAAAGCTTTGAAGCATCTAGTTGGCTGTTCAGTTCTCCGAGATGA
This sequence comes from Ichthyophis bannanicus, assembly GCA_033557465.1. Taxonomy (NCBI): domain Eukaryota; kingdom Metazoa; phylum Chordata; class Amphibia; order Gymnophiona; family Ichthyophiidae; genus Ichthyophis; species Ichthyophis bannanicus. Next base: position 641,406,261 of record CM066035.1, read on the forward strand.
ATGATGGGTATTGTGGTGGAGCTCGAATAGTATTGCATGGTGATCTGACCATGGTATTGGTGTGGTTTTAGGTGGTTTTATGAGACTGTAATCCAGGGTGTTAGTTGGAATGAATATGCAATCTGATATAGAGCCAGAGCAATGTGATGGACCAGAGAGGACTTGCTTTAGATATATGGATTTCATTGCTTTGTGAAAAGCCGTTTCGAGTGTTGTAGATGAAGAAGTGAAATTCAGGTCTCCTAGAACAATGAGTCTTGTGTGGGGAGTTCGCTGCGTATATCATATCTAGGATGTTGGACATGTCCTCAGTTAATGCCTTGGGGGGTCGGTAGATAAGACAGATGGATAGAGTAGTTACTCACCTGTAACGGGTGTTCTCCAGGAGCAGCAGGAATCAGTCCTCACTTATGGGTGACAATGGCGCTGATGGAGCCCCCGTGCAGAGCATTTCCCCAGCTTTCTATGAAAGCCTTTGGGAATACTACACGCATGCGCGGTCCCCTTCACGCCTAAAGGTGCCATCTTGCTTAGTCAAATGACATAGCTAAAAAACAGCACACAAAAATGAACTATGTACAACTGCAACTCCCAGGGGAGGAGGGAGGGTTGTGAGGACCGATTCCTGCTGCTCCTGGAGAACACCTGTTACAGGTGAGTAACTACTCTTTCTCCAGGACCAAGCAGGAAGTCAGTCCTCAACTTATGGGACTCCCCAGCTTCAGGCTACCGGGGACCTAAAGCTGAAAAATGAGCTCCCTCTAGCCTCAGCATCAGAGACAGGATTTCACTGAAAACACACCTCCACCGGTAGCCCAACCAGAGGGCTGGGGGGTAGGAGTTGCCTAAAGCTCAAAGAGATTCTGGAGCACTGACTGACCAAAAGCACTGTCCCTACGGGACTCCCTCTCCAGGCAGTAATGGGTCGCAAAAGTCTGGCTTGAGGACCAAGTTGCAGCCCTGCAGATGTCTGCCAATGGTACAGAGTGGAGATGAGCTACTGAGGCAGCCATTGCCCTGACACGGTGGCCGTGACCCGACCCTGCAAAGGAAGGTCAGCTGCCCTGTAAGCCCAGGTGATACAGTCAGCCACCCAGATGGACAAGGTACGCTTGGACACAGGTACCCCCAAGTTATTGGGGTCAAAAGATACGAAGAGCTGTGTAGCCCTCCTATGCCCCTGCGTACGCTCAAGGTAGAAGGATAAGGCCCTCCTACAGTCCAGGGTATGCAGGACTGTCTCAGCCCGGCTGGCATGGGGCCTAGGGAAGAATGTCGGAAGAACCACCTCCTGGTTGAGATGGAAAGAGGAGACAACTTTGGGGAGGAACTTAGGATGAGTCCTAAGGACTACCCTGTTCCTACAGAAGCGAGTGTATGGCCTGTCACAGACCTGGGCTTGAAGTTCACTCACTTGCCTGGCCGAGGTGAAGGCCACTAGAAATAGAGTCTTCCAGGATAGGAAGCGCAGAGGACATGTAGCCATTGGTTCAAAAGGTGGGCAAGTCAGTTGCTGCAAGACCACATTCAACTCCCACTCAGGGGCCGGTGGACGGATAGGAGGCTTGAGCAATAGTAAGCCTCTGAGAAACCTGGACACCAAAGGGTGAACCGACAAAGATTGTCCCTCCACCATTGAGTGGTGAGCTGCCAGAGCAGAGAGGTGAACCCGAACAGAATTGGACTTAAGGCCCTGATTAGACAAGTGCAGAAGGTACTGGAGCACTACTGGCACAGTGCAGCCGAAAGGATCTTCCTTGCTTTGCTGACACCACAAGGAGAACCTCCTCCACTTCAGGACATACGTTTTCCTGGTGGATTGCTTTCTAGAGGCCAAGACCACCTCTTCTACTTCCTGAGGTAGGCCCCAGGGAGCCAAGACTACCCTTGCAGCCTCCATGCCATCAGATGGAGAGATTTGAGATTGGGATGCAAAAGGGAACCCTGATCCTGAGAGAGAAGGTCGGGATGGAATCCCAGAGGCATGGGTGTCTCCACTGCCAGTTGAAGTAGCAGGGGGAACCAGGGCTGCCTCGGCCACCTGGGAGCAACCAGAAGTACTGAGGCCTTGTCCCTAAGAATCTTGAACAAGGTTCGGGCCACCAGAGGCGTGGGAGGAAACGCATAGAGCAGGCCCTGGGACCAAGAAATCAGGAAGGCATCTGCCGCCACCCTTAGGGGATGCGGTTGCCTGGAACAAAACCTGGGCAGTTGGTGATTCAGGGGACTGGCAAAGAGATCCATGGATGGAAGTCCCCATTTCAGGAAAATTTGTTGAACCACCAAAGGGTGCAGCTGCCATTCGTGGGGCTGCAGAATTCTGCTTAAGCGGTCTGCAAGAAAGTTCTCCTGGCCAGGAAGATAAACAGCCCTCAGCAACATCTGGTGCCTGAGGGCAAAAGAGCAAAGGGCCTGTGCTTCCAGGCATAGAGGCCTGGACCCAGTACCGCCCTGTTTGTTCACATAGAACATGGCCACCTGGTTGTCGATCTGAACTAGAACAGACTGGTGGGCCAAGGTGTGAAAAAAAGCCTTGAGGGCTAAACGAATAGCCCGCAGTTCCAGTAGATTGATCTGTTGCGTGGCTTCCCATGGGGACCAGAGGCCTTGGGTGCAGCTCTCTTGACAGTGTGCACCCCAGCCCTGCAAGGAGGCATTGGTTGTCAACACCACTGTGGGGCCAGGCACCTGAAAAGGAACGCCCTGCAGCAAGTTCGGGGGGTGTAGCCACCACCGAAGAGACTTCAGGAGAGGTTTTGATACCCTTACTTTGTCTGCTAGGCTCCCTGTGGCCTGCTTCCACTGAGTTCTGAGGCAACACTGTGCAGGCCTCATGTGGAGGCAGGCATTGGGGTTTACATGCACAGTTGATGCCATGTGTCCCAGGAGCTGCAGACAGAGCTTGGCAGGAACCCATGGCAGACTGAAAAACCGGGATGCCAACTCCATGAGCCTTTGAGCTCTGTCCTCTGGCAAGTAAGCCCTCACTTGCAGAGAGTCTAGCCGTGCTCCTATGAACTCTAGGTTCTGGGAGGGGAGGAAAGTGGACTTTGCGAAGTTTATGACAAAGCCTAGGTCTTGAAGGAGTGTGACAGTCCTGAAAGCGGCCTGCCTGGTCTCCTGGTAAGTCTGACCTCAGATGAGCCAGTCGTCCAGATAAGGGAAGACAAAGACCCCTTGAGTCCTCAAGTAGGCCGCCACCACAACTAGGCACTTTGTAAATACCCGTGGGGCGGAAGTTAGGCCAAAAGGCAGCACCCTGTACTGGTAATGGTTTCCTTCCACCATGAACCTGAGGTACTTTCTGTGGTCTGGATGAATGAGGATGTGAGTGTACTGTGACAAGGCAGAGCCGAAGAAACAGGAGAAAATGGGTTTAAATCACTTTCTGTCACCTCAGATGCTTGGAGAGGCAGGACAGGAAGGGGTTAAGTTTCCTGCTCACAAACATTCTCTGCAGAGAAGAGCAGGGAAAGAACCACACCCTAGCTCTAGGCTAACCCAGAGACATAGCCAATCAGGGAGGTGGGCGGAGTCAGACCGGATTGGGCCACTCTGCACTCATAACCAGGAAGCAGCAGTTAGCAGTAGATTCGGATTTGGAGGCAGAGAGAGATCCAGACTCGAGAGAGGAATCAAGGAAGAGAGGAACTGGTTACAGAGCAGTGCAAGCAGAAAGGCTGAGCCCAGAGGAACTAAGGAGAGAACCAGGGAAGGGAGAGTTCCTGCAAGTGGTCCAGGAAGAGACACAGGCAGACCTCAGCTCCATGAGAGAGAAAACCTTGGAGGTGACCCAGAACTGGATTCAGAAGCCTGGAATACTGACTTGGAGTCAGGGGAGTTTCCCAGAGGCAGACGCTGCAAAAACCAGGTCAGAGAAAACTCTTCTAAGCCTTGTAAAGTAAATAGCTTTGAGAGAAGTCAGTCTATAGGAACTTAGTGGTCTTTTTTGCTGGAGGGGTATACCATTAAAACTGAAAAAACCTCCACATTGCAACTTGAAAGCTTAAATTGTAACTAAATAGTGACATGCAAATGTCTAAGCATAATTGTACACTCTTCAAAATCAATATTTCTTATTAGAGATGTACTTTCTAGCAATCAAAGGTCTCAGTTCTAATAGGAAACCAATAGACTCAACTAATCGTCTAGTGGACTTATATCCTTGTTCACATCAGCGACCTTTTTGCAGAAGAGTGTAAATCAAAATTTGTTCAAAAATTGTTAATGATTAAAGTGCTTAACTTTCAGGAAAATTGGACTTGCATTGTCCCGACGCTGACAGACGCGCCACTTCGTGTGTTTCACCCTTGTACAGGTTTCGTCAGGGGAACTTCATGAAGCACTAAAACAGATGAAAAACATGTTCATAGGTTACCAGCTTTCAACAATACTTCATAAGAAAGCAGCGAACACTATAAGACAATCCATAACTCATTAGAATACTGCACCTCAAACCCAGAAAGTCCACTCTTATTCAAAGACGGTGTTTGTGAGAATCGTTGAAACTCCGCGCATGCGAAATGCTTATATAGAACACATGTGATCATGTCATCCAATCAGCTGTCAGTTACAGGCACACCTCCCATTCAACTCTGGCATTAAGCCCTTCGGGGATTGTAGATTGTAATTTAAAGATCCAGCGTTGTTCATTAAAAAGCAGGGTCTGATCAAGAGACTTCCCGCCATAGGCTGTTTGGATCTGCATAATGCAGAAACATCGTAAATCAGAAAATTGATGATGGTGTTGAAGACAGTGGTCTACCATTGGCGCCTCTCTCCGTTGGCATTTAAGTTTGCTTTTATGTTCTAACATGCGCGTTCTAAACATGCGATTGGTCTTCCCAACATACAACAGTGCACAGGGGCACCGAACCGCATATACCACCTGTGTGGAGGTGCAAGAGGTAACATCTCGCAATTTGTAAGTTGTGCCGTGATATTCAAACTCAGTCAATTCTTGTGTAACTTCGCAAATGGTACATGCCCCACATCTCCTATGTCCTGCAGGCAGAGGTGTATCTGATATCTGTTCCCGTTTCAAAACCGTCGGACATAAGATCTCTTTAAAATTCTGTTGCCTTGTCCAGACACAGCGAACCTGGTGTTGCTCTAAACCCGGGATGCTATTAAGGACATTCTTGTGACGCTTGAGGCTACGTTGCAGATAATGACTATAGGGAGAAAAGGACGTGATGAGATTGATATGCCGCTCATCAGATGCCCGGTTACGAATCACAGGCGAGCGGAGCATCAAATCCCGATTACTAAATAACGCTCTTTTATAAGCCGTGGTAATGACCCTATCTGGGTAACCTCTCTGTCGAAACTGATCTTTCAAAATTTTTGCTTGTGTTTTGAAATCTCGAATGTCAGAACAATTTCGACGATACCGGAAAAATTGTGACACCGGCAAGCTATTACGCAAAGACACCGGATGTGCACTAGTATAGTGCAAAAAGGTATTTTTAGCTGTCGATTTGCGATGGACAGAGGTTTTCCATCCGGCTGAGGTCTTCTGAATAACCACATCCAAAAAAGTAACTTCCTGAGCATTATAAGTAAGAGTAAATTGAATGTTATTCTCTCTCTCATTAAGCCACTTAAAAAAAGATTGCAACTCCATCTCAGATCCACTCCAAAGAACAAAAATGTCGTCAATAAACCTTTTCCAGAGTTTTACTGATTCTTTGAAAGGGGAAACCGCTAACCATTTTTTCTCGAACCATTGCATATAAAGGATCGCGATGGAGGGCGCACAAGTGGCGCCCATCGCCACCCCTGTGAGTTGGTGATAAAGCTCTCGATCAAAAAGGAAAAAATTATGGTTCAGAATAAGTTCAATGAATGCTGATAGAAAATCTAGTTGTGCACGAGACAAATCTCCCCTCTCTTCCAATGCTTCCATCACTATTGTTCGAGCTGACGACTGCGGAATAACCGTATAAAGTGAAGTGATGTCAAGTGTCACTAGAATCAAATCAGGTAGCTTAACCAACTGTTGGTGATCTTCCAGAATGCACAAAAAATGAGTGGTATCTTTAATAAACGCTGGTATGGAAGACATTAGAGGCCGTAAAAAGGAGTCGAGGTACACAGACACAGGTTCCAGTACTGATTTACGCGTGGAAACAATTGGCCGTCCTGGTGGATTGGTGAGGTTTTTATGAACTTTGGGAACCAAATAAAATTTGGCTATCGTTGGATTCGGTGAATTCAAATAAATGTGTTCTTTTTTAGAGATAAGACGTGTTGCAAGTGCAGCATCAGTTAGAGCTTTTATTTGTTGTTGCAGGCATGGTGTTGGGTCAGTCGTCAAAACTTCGTAAACTTCCTTGTCTGTAAGTTGACGAAAAGCCTCTGTATAATATTGATCACGGCTTAATATCACTATTCCTCCACCTTTGTCAGCGCGTCGTATAACAATGTCTGGTCGAGAGCGCAATATTCGAAGCACATTCCTCTCAGCCTGACTAAGTACATATTTAATACTAGAATGGGCAGATTCTACTCGCTGCATATCCTGTAAAACCAGAGCACGAAAAAGTGACAAGGAGGGATGTAAAGGACCCAGAGGCATCCAGTTGGACTTCAACAATAGCGGAGCTCGAGTGATGGTATCCACAGGCTGGTCAGACAAAGGGTGATCATAATTATGAAAAAACATTTTAAGATTAAGTTTACGAATCAGTTGTTCAAGATCCAGTCGGAACTGAAACGCATCAAAGCGAACATGGGCAACAAAAGATAAGCCTTTCTCCAAAAGAAGAAGTTGTTCAGATGGTATATCAATTCCTGAAATATTAAAGACTAGGTGTTTTGCGTCGAGAATTGTCCCCTCGTTGCGGTAGCTGTCGTTCTCCCTCTTTCTTTTTCTTTTTCTCTTCTTTTTGTATCACCTGGGGAAAATCCTTTCTGCGGGAACCTTCTCCTGAATCAACGGAATCAGTATCATCAGAGGTATTATCAAAGGTGACCCGTTTCTTCTTTGGTCTATCCTTCCGTTTTGCGTTCATCCAAGGATAAACATAACCTCTGGTATAATCTTCGTAATCACGACGCAATTTCTTCTCTTTTGTCTTTCTAACCTCATCCTGAAGCGTTTTAACTTGTGTTTCAATCTGCTCCAGTTTTTGTTCTACTTGTTCAGACTTGTCTTTATCTTTTTGTTTCAGCTGTTCCATATGATCCTCAATTTCTCCAGTTACTGCAGCGAGATGAGTAGTAGTGGTATCAATAATGTGAACCATGAGGTCAAGAGAACACTTATTTAGAATTTGGTTCCATTTATCAAGAAACCCGCTGTCAGTATTAAATAATCGAGGTTCCTTATAAATTATGGCTGGTCATTCACAAGATATGGACACCTTTAGTTTTACTGATGATTACATTTCTCGCCTCTGCAAAACCCCCACTCCATTCTCCCTAGATGGGGATGACGTTGAGCTTGTAACAGGTGTGGATTGGGAAGATCTGTTACGCTTACGGAAGAGGAAAGTTCGCATGGAACTTCATCGTCTGTCCTTAATTGAATATGTACGACGGCGTCACATCCCGAGGGGGCTACGAATTTATAAGGAACCTCGATTATTTAATACTGACAGCGGGTTTCTTGATAAATGGAACCAAATTCTAAATAAGTGTTCTCTTGACCTCATGGTTCACATTATTGATACCACTACTACTCATCTCGCTGCAGTAACTGGAGAAATTGAGGATCATATGGAACAGCTGAAACAAAAAGATAAAGACAAGTCTGAACAAGTAGAACAAAAACTGGAGCAGATTGAAACACAAGTTAAAACGCTTCAGGATGAGGTTAGAAAGACAAAAGAGAAGAAATTGTGTCGTGATTACGAAGATTATACCAGAGGTTATGTTTATCCTTGGATGAACGCAAAACGGAAGGATAGACCAAAGAAGAAACGGGTCACCTTTGATAATACCTCTGATGATACTGATTCCGTTGATTCAGGAGAAGGTTCCCGCAGAAAGGATTTTCCCCAGGTGATACAAAAAGAAGAGAAAAAGAAAAAGAAAGAGGGAGAACGACAGCTACCGCAACGAGGGGACAATTCTCGACGCAAAACACCAGTTCCCTAGTCTTTAATATTTCAGGAATTGATATACCATCTGAACAACTTCTTCTTTTGGAGAAAGGCTTATCTTTTGTTCCCCATGTTCGCTTTGATGCGTTTCAGTTCCGACTGGATCTTGAACAACTGATTCGTAAACTTAATCTTAAAATGTTTTTTCATAATTATGATCACCCTTTGTCTGACCAGCCTGTGGATACCATCACTCGAGCTCCGCTATTGTTGAAGTCCAACTGGATGCCTCCGGGTCCTTTACATCCCTCCTTGTCACTTTTTCGTGCTCTGGTTTTACAGGATATGCAGCGAGTAGAATCTGCCCATTCTAGTATTAAATATGTACTTAGTCAGGCTGAGAGGAATGTGCTTCGAATATTGCGCTCTCGACCAGACATTGTTATACGACGCGCTGACAAAGGTGGAGGAATAGTGATATTAAGCCGTGATCAATATTATACAGAGGCTTTTCGTCAACTTACAGACAAGGAAGTTTACGAAGTTTTGACGACTGACCCAACACCATGCCTGCAACAACAAATAAAAGCTCTAACTGATGCTGCACTTGCAACACGTCTTATCTCTAAAAAAGAACACATTTATTTGAATTCACCGAATCCAACGATAGCCAAATTTTATTTGGTTCCCAAAGTTCATAAAAACCTCACCAATCCACCAGGACGGCCAATTGTTTCCACGCGTAAATCAGTACTGGAACCTGTGTCTGTGTACCTCGACTCCTTTTTACGGCCTCTAATGTCTTCCATACCAGCGTTTATTAAAGATACCACTCATTTTTTGTGCATTCTGGAAGATCACCAACAGTTGGTTAAGCTACCTGATTTGATTCTAGTGACACTTGACATCACTTCACTTTATACGGTTATTCCGCAGTCGTCAGCTCGAACAATAGTGATGGAAGCATTGGAAGAGAGGGGAGATTTGTCTCGTGCACAACTAGATTTTCTATCAGCATTCATTGAACTTATTCTGAACCATAATTTTTTCCTTTTTGATCGAGAGCTTTATCACCAACTCACAGGGGTGGCGATGGGCGCCACTTGTGCGCCCTCCATCGCGAACCTTTATATGCAATGGTTCGAGAAAAAATGGTTAGCGGTTTCCCCTTTCAAAGAATCAGTAAAACTCTGGAAAAGGTTTATTGACGACATTTTTGTTCTTTGGAGTGGATCTGAGATGGAGTTGCAATCTTTTTTTAAGTGGCTTAATGAGAGAGAGAATAACATTCAATTTACTCTTACTTATAATGCTCAGGAAGTTACTTTTTTGGATGTGGTTATTCAGAAGACCTCAGCCGGATGGAAAACCTCTGTTCATCGCAAATCGACAGCTAAAAATACCTTTTTGCACTATACTAGTGCACATCCGGTGTCTTTGCGTAATAGCTTGCCGGTGTCACAATTTTTCCGGTATCGTCGAAATTGTTCTGACATTCGAGATTTCAAAACACAAGCAAAAATTTTGAAAGATCAGTTTCGACAGAGAGGTTACCCAGATAGGGTCATTACCACGGCTTATAAAAGAGCGTTATTTAGTAATCGGGATTTGATGCTCCGCTCGCCTGTGATTCGTAACCGGGCGTCTGATGAGCGGCATATCAATCTCATCACGTCCTTTTCTCCCTATAGTCATTATCTGCAACGTAGCCTCAAGCGTCACAAGAATGTCCTTAATAGCATCCCGGGTTTAGAGCAACACCAGGTTCGCTGTGTCTGGACAAGGCAACAGAATTTTAAAGAGATCTTATGTCCGACGGTTTTGAAACGGGAACAGATATCAGATACACCTCTGCCTGCAGGACATAGGAGATGTGGGGCATGTACCATTTGCGAAGTTACACAAGAATTGACTGAGTTTGAATATCACGGCACAACTTACAAATTGCGAGATGTTACCTCTTGCACCTCCACACAGGTGGTATATGCGGTTCGGTGCCCCTGTGCACTGTTGTATGTTGGGAAGACCAATCGCATGTTTAGAACGCGCATGTTAGAACATAAAAGCAAACTTAAATGCCAACGGAGAGAGGCGCCAATGGTAGACCACTGTCTTCAACACCATCATCAATTTTCTGATTTATGGCGGGAAGTCTCTTGATCAGACCCTGCTTTTTAATGAACAACGCTGGATCTTTAAATTACAATCTACAATCCCCGAAGGGCTTAATGCCAGAGTTGAATGGGAGGTGTGCCTGTAACTGACAGCTGATTGGATGACATGATCACATGTGTTCTATATAAGCATTTCGCATGCGCGGAGTTTCAACGATTCTCACAAACACCGTCTTTGAATAAGAGTGGACTTTCTGGGTTTGAGGTGCAGTATTCTAATGAGTTATGGATTGTCTTATAGTGTTCGCTGCTTTCTTATGAAGTATTGTTGAAAGCTGGTAACCTATGAACATGTTTTTCATCTGTTTTAGTGCTTCATGAAGTTCCCCTGACGAAACCTGTACAAGGGTGAAACGCACGAAGTGGCGCGTCTGTCAGCGTCGGGACAATGCAAGTCCAATTTTCCTGAAAGTTAAGCACTTTAATCATTAACAATTTTTGAACAAATTTTGATTTACACTCTTCTGCAAAAAGGTCGCTGATGTGAACAAGGATATAAGTCCACTAGACGATTAGTTGAGTCTATTGGTTTCCTATTAGAACTGAGACCTTTGATTGCTAGAAAGTACATCTCTAATAAGAAATACTGATTTTGAAGAGTGTACAATTATGCTTAGACATTTGCATGTCACTATTTAGTTACAATTTAAGCTTTCAAGTTGCAATGTGGAGGTTTTTTCAGTTTTAATAGTCTATAGGAACTGACAATAGACTACTTGCTAAAAGAGGCAGGGGTAAACCAGACCCTGAATATATACCTGAAGTTAATAGAAGGAAGAGGGGCTATAGAAAAGTCCCTGTTAGAAAGCTGCAAACATTTCCATGGTATAGACAGCGTGACCTAAGCTCTAGTTCAGAGGAGCACACACCTGTTAGCCAGCAAGAGGCTAATTGGCAGCAATCGTGCAGAGAGCTAAGAGAACCCTTTGAGGACCAAGAGGAAGCAATGGAATTGGGGGCTCCATTATCTAGTTTCAGTGAGTCAGAAATGGAGTGTGGAATTTGCATGATAGAGTGAAGAACTATAAGTATTCCTAATTGATGATTGAGTGCTGAGAAGCCTTAAGCCAATGCTCTAGAACCTGCATGAGAGACAGCAGCGTTCTAGTGAATGGAATGAATCAAAGCTTCATGTGGTACAGCTGTGAATAGAAGGCAATATAGAGAAACTGCTCCTACACAAGAAGGCAGTCATTAACAAGCCAGAGTTGTGGAGATTGCCATTTCTATGGGAAGCTGTTTGACACTAGAAAGAAGTACAACAGGAGAAAGATTCTTTATTACCAGTAGATACTGAGAAAGCAGTACTAGAAGATTGAAGCCCTGTTGTAGTAATGAAGCTGGAAGAATGATGAAAGCTTGTAAATATTTTATGTGTCCCTGAGAAGTATCAGGAGAAGCTGTATAAACACTTGAACTTTTATTTGGTACAGAAGGTTACCATTATACTTCTGTGGCGGGGGAGTAAGTCCTGTACGGTGTCCTTTGCTATTCTTTGTGCAAATACCTTATGCATGAATAAAGCATTACTTACCTTGGAAACCCAACCTTGGCTGTCATCACTCACTCCACAACTACAGTAGGAAGGCTTCAGCACTAACAAGGACTCTTTTAAACTCACCCCACTGTGTGGCTCACATTCCCTTGGCCTGCTTACGCCACAGGCTAGGCGGTGCGTTGTCACATAGAAGGGGGGTGGAGTTTTGGCGTAGTTGTTTCGGATTAAAAAAAAAAATTGCTGCCTTGCACAGAAGAAGTGGTTAACCACAGATACCCGTAAAGTTCTAAAGAGTGGACACTTTGAAAAAAAAAAAAAAAAAAAAAAGAAAAGTTTTTTTTCACCAAGATACCTGAAGAGCTTACCAGTGCTGCAGATTACAAGTTTCAGCTGAGGTGGACCAGAGTTCCTGTTATTAAGGCTACCATACTGCTGACAAGCGAGATACTCCACTTGTAGCAGGTAACCCGTAGCTAATAGCGTCATCTTAGGACACTGCTACAAGGGGGTGGTAATCTGGCAGAGCTAAACTGGGAGCAAAGGAAGGTGCTTTTGTGGTGGTACCGCACTTGGTGTTTCTTTTTCTATTCCCTACAGGTACATCAAAATGGAGGCCGCAACCTTGATGGATTGGGTAGCGGAGAGATTCCAGGAGCAGGAGGCCAGATCGGTGCGGACCCAAGAGAAGATGGCGGCGATGATACGTGCCCAGCAGCAGCCGGTGTTGGACATGCTAGGATCCTGGATGAAAGAGCAGAAGCGGACGTCGGAGACTCTACAAAATGTGACCAGTTCGCTAGGAACTGCCACAGGACTTGGAATGCTTGGACAGGGAATGTTATCATTAGGCCAGTGGTCTAAGGACGCTAATATTGATGACCACCTCGAAGTGTTTGAGCGCATAGCAACCATGAGCGGATGGCCCAAAGAACACTGGGTTATCCGATTGGCTCCATCCCTCACGGGAGAGGCTCTCACGGCCTACAAGGAAATGCCCAGTGCTCTAGCCAACGATTATGGAGCTGTCGTTGAAGCAATACGAGACAGATTAGGCCTAACACCCGTGGTGTATCGCCGACTTTTAAGAGGGTGCAGGTTAACCCCAGGCGAGACACCACAGGCCTTATGCCATAGGATAAAGGCTTTGGCATACAAATGGCTATCTCCACAAGGTAAGAGCATAGACACAGTAATAGATGATATTATACTTGAACAATTCTTAGAAGCACTACCCCGGGAAGTACAGTCCTTCCTAATCCTCCAAGACTGCCACAATACTAAGGACGCCGTTGCCCTTGCTGACCGGTTCCTAGAGGCGCAGGCCTTAGGTCAGAGGAGGAAAGGTATTCCAGAAAGTACAGTCTTGAGGGAACGAGGAATGAAGGGAGGAGTACAGATGGGTGAATCGTCATCTAGGCCTTTGTTTAGCCCTGGTATGAATGAGCGAAAGTGTTTTGCCTGTGGTCAAAAGGGACACCTCAGGAGGAATTGTAGCACTAGGCTGGCACTAATCACCACCCAGTCCAAGGAGGTTGGGGAGGGATTCTTGCTGATGGTCACAGTAAATAATATCCCGGTTGAAGCCTTGTTAGATTCAGGTGCAGACCAGTCTATGGTCTCGGAAAGCCTATGGAAGGAGATAGGACCTCAGAGTGGGAGTGATAAAGAGCACCCTGAGGATAAAATTAAGATTCGATGCGTGCATGGTGCTGCTACAGCATACCCAAGGCACACAGTAACAGTAAAGGGAATGGGTTTAAGTAAGGACATCCCAGTAGCGGTGGTACCAAGGTTGCCCCATCCTATTGTATTAGGCAGGGATTGGCCGCAATTTCGAAAGGGCCTAGCTAAAGGTTTAGCGGCTACTGCAGAGGCCAAACACCCTGAACACCCTAGGGTAGAAAAGGACCCTGAGAGGAAGGAGCATGGGGAAAAACTAGTAACCACCCCTCAGAGAAACCAACCCAGGCTAGGGATGATTCCAGCCCCATTATTTGCGGAACCTCAAGAGAAGACAACTAGGGAGAGAACCTCTGTTCAAGACCCTCCCAATAAGAAAAACACATTTGTCTTGAAATGTTGTAGGGTCACCCCAAATGCAAGGATTCCTAAAAGAGCCACAGAGAATGCTGCAGGTTTCGACCTCTATAGTGCAGAGGACACTATAGTCCCTCGACAGGGTAGAGCCTTAATAGAGACCGGTATACAGCTGGAAATCCCGCCAGGTTGTTATGGGCGAATCGCCCCACGGTCAGGCTTAGCTGTGAAGGACAACATTGATGTGGGTGCAGGGGTTGTAGACCCAGATTTTAGGGGTGTGATTAAGGTTTTACTTCTCAATTTTTCACAGAAGGAGTTCAAGGTGACAGTAGGAGATAGGATAGCCCAGCTTATCATGGAAAGGGTGGGTTTTCCCTCAGAAGAAGAGGTCACGGAATTGAACACCACCGTGAGAGGCTCACGTGGGTTCGGGTCTACTGGCCGAGCCGTGTTGATGGGCTTGACAGACCCCGAAGGGGAGGAGAAAACAGGGATGGATTTGGGACCCCAGCTAGAGGACTGTAAGGCCAAAGCTCTTCCTAGGATAGGGACAGAGCTCTCCTGGGTTCAACAACAGGCCCTGTTGAGATTGTTGGGAAGCTTCCCGGATGTATTAACCCCGATGCCGGGAGAAACACGGTTGGTTGCTCACGAAATAGTGACCCCGCCGGGAGAGGTAATACGGCAAAGACTGTATAGGCTACCAGAGGCAAAACGCAAGGAGGTGATTAGGCAGGTCCATGAGATGCTCCAGATGGGGGTGATTTAGGAGTCAGTCAGCCCCTGGAACAGTCCCGTGGTTATGGTCCCAAAGCCTGATGGGAGCATAAGGTTTTGTATTGATTTTAGGAGAGTAAACTCCATCTCACAATTCGATACATATCCCTTACCTCGCATAGAGGAGCTGTTAGATCAGCTCGGGCAAGCCACCTACCTCACCACCTTAGATATGACCAAGGGGTATTGGCAGATTCCCCTCACCCGGGAATCTCGCCCCAAAACTGCTTTCAGCACACCCCTTGGTCTATATCAGTTTCGCCGCATGCCCTTTGGACTGCACGGCGCCGCGGCAACGTGCCAAAGACTGATTGACATAGTCTTACGTCCCCATCGTTCATACGCACTAGCCTATATGGACGACGTAATTATACATAGCGATAATTGGGACCTCCATTTAGCCCAGATCCAGGCAGTACTTAAGGACATGAGAAAGGCAGGACTCACGTTGAACCCTGCGAAATGCCTCTTTGGAGGGAAAGAGGTAAAATATTTAGGGCATCTAGTGGGACGAGGGGTAGTGAAACCACTCATGGATAAAATAGTGAGTGTAAGGGATTTCCCCCGACCATCCACCAAAAAGCAGATCAGGAGCTTTTTAGGCCTTATTGGGTATTATAGAAGATTCCTGCCCCATTTTGCTAGTGAAAGTACCCCCCTCACGAATATGTTGAAGAAAAATGCACCCAACCTAGTGCAGTGGACCCCGACAGCTGAAGAGGCCTTTGCCAGGTTAAAAGAGCAGTTGTGCGCGGCCCCGATTCTTAAGGGGGTAGACTTTAGTAAAACATTCATTTTGCAGACCGACGCATCAGATACCGGGCTAGGAGCCGTCCTCTCACAAAAGCATGGGGGAGTGGAGCACCCCTTAATGTTTTTAAGCAGAAAGCTAGCGCCGGCAGAACAAAAATACTCTACAGTGGAGAGGGAATGTTTGGCCATTCGATGGGCCATAGGGGCCCTTAGATTTTATTTAACAGGCCGCCGTTTCACCCTGGTAACGGATCACGCTCCCCTAAAATGGCTGTCAAGTATGAAGGACCATAATCCCCGCTTGACTAGGTGGTATATGGCCCTGCAAGCCTACGAGTTTCACATAGAGCATAGGCCGGGTAAGCTACACCTTAACGCTGATGCCCTTTCAAGGATTCCGGGCTGTTCTGGAGCTGTTCAGCCAGCCCGGAATATCTTAAATGGGGGGTTATGTGACAAGGCAGAGCCCCAGAAACAGGAGAAAATGGGTTTAAATCACTTTCTGTCACCTCAGATGCTTGGAGAGGCAGGACAGGAAGGGGTTAAGTTTCCTGCTCACAAACATTCTCTGCAGAGAAGAGCAGGGAAAGAACCACACCCTAGCTCTAGGCTAACCCAGAGACATAGCCAATCAGGGAGGTGGGCGGAGTCAGACCGGATTGGGCCACTCTGCACTCATAACCAGGAAGCAGCAGTTAGCAGTAGATTCGGATTCGGAGGCAGAGAGAGATCCAGACTCGAGAGAGGAATCAAGGAAGAGAGGAACTGGTTACAGAGCAGTGCAAGCAGAAAGGCTGAGCCCAGAGGAACTAAGGAGAGAACCAGGGAAGGGAGAGTTCCTGCAAGTGGTCCAGGAAGAGACACAGGCAGACCTCAGCTCCATGAGAGAGAAAACCTTGGAGGTGACCCAGAACTGGATTCAGAAGCCTGGAATACTGACTTGGAGTCAGGGGAGTTTCCCAGAGGCAGACGCTGCAAAAACCAGGTCAGAGAAAACTCTTCTAAGCCTTGTAAAGTAAATAGCTTTGAGAGAAGTCAGTCTATAGGAACTGACAATAGACTACTTGCTAAAAGAGGCAGGGGTAAACCAGACCCTGAATATATACCTGAAGTTAATAGAAGGAAGAGGGGCTATAGAAAAGTCCCTGTTAGAAAGCTGCAAACATTTCCATGGTATAGACAGCGTGACCTAAGCTCTAGTTCAGAGGAGCACACACCTGCTAGCCAGCAAGAGGCTAATTGGCAGCAATCGTGCAGAGAGCTAAGAGAACCCTTTGAGGACCAAGAGGAAGCAATGGAATTGGGGGCTCCATTATCTAGTTTCAGTGAGTCAGAAATGGAGTGTGGAATTTGCATGATAGAGTGAAGAACTATAAGTATTCCTAATTGATGATTGAGTGCTGAGAAGCCTTAAGCCAATGTTCTAGAACCTGCATGAGAGACAGCAGCGTTCTAGTGAATGGAATGAATCAAAGCTTCATGTGGTACAGCTGTGAATAGAAGGCAATATAGAGAAACTGCTCCTACACAAGAAGGCAGTCATTAACAAGCCAGAGTTGTGGAGATTGCCATTTCTATGGGAAGCTGTTTGACACTAGAAAGAAGTACAACAGGAGAAAGATTCTTTATTACCAGTAGATACTGAGAAAGCAGCACTAGAAGATTGAAGCCCTGTTGTAGTAATGAAGCTGGAAGAATGATGAAAGCTTGTAAATATTTTATGTGTCCCTGAGAAGTATCAGGAGAAGCTGTATAAACACTTGAACTTTTATTTGGTACAGAAGGTTACCATTATACTTCTGTGGCGGGGGAGTAAGTCCTGTACGGTGTCCTTTGCTATTCTTTGTGCAAATACCTTATGCATGAATAAAGCATTACTTACTTTGGAAACCCAACCTTGGCTGTCGTCACTCACTCCACAACTACAGTAGGAAGGCTTCAGCACTAACAAGGACTCTTTTAAACTCACCCCACTGTGTGGCTCACATTCCCTTGGCCTGCTTACGCCACAGGCTAGGCGGTGCGTTGTCACAGTACGCATCCTTTAGATCTAAGGAGCATAGCCAATCTCCCTGCTGGAGGTAGGGCAGAAGTGTTCCAAGAGTAAGCTTCTTGAACTTCTCTTTCTCCAAGAACTTGTTGAGGTTCCTGAGGTCTAGAATAGGTCTTAGGCCTCCTGTTCCTTTTGGTACCAGAAAATACCTGGAGTAGAACCCTTGCCCCTGTAGGCAAGGAGGTACAGGCTCTACCGCCTTGTCCAGAAGCAGACCTTGAAGTTCTTGGAGGAGGAGGTTGGTGTGCAGGAGAGGCCTCAGAGGTTCTCCTGGAAAGTAGACAGGAGGTAGCTGTTGGAAATGAAGCATATAGCCCTGGTGAATGATGCTTAAGACCCAAGCATCCCCTGTAATGGGTGGCCACCTGTGGGCAAACAGGGCTAAGTGACCTCCTGTGCAGGGATGGGACAGCAGGGATGGGACAGCGGAGAGGCTATGCCTTGGGAGTCAAAACCCCCCACCCTGCTGGGTAGGAGCAGGAGCCGGAGGCTTGGGGGTCTTCTGCCTACGGGGCCCATGTCCCTGCCCCTTGGCCTGCTGCCCCTGAGGGGGAGCTGGGGAGGCCTGGTACTGAGGGAAAGGTTTGTAGGCAGACACCTTTCTCGGGTAGAAGGACTTTTTACCCGAGCCCTTCTTTTTGTGAGAAGGGGCAGAAGTCTTTCTGGACAGTCTTGTCCTGGTCAGGTGCTCGGTTTCGAGCTCAGCCGCCTTCTCGGCCATGGGTTTGCCAAAAAGGTTTTCACCTCGGCAAGGGACATCGACCAACTTGTCCTGTACCCAAGGCTTGAGGTCCGATGACTGCAGCCATGCCTGACGTCGGGTTGCGATGCCGGCGGCCGCCACACGAGCCGAAGCCTCGAAGCCATCGTAGGCCGCTCGGGACATGAATTTGGAACAGTCCCGGATTCCTGAAGACAAAGACTGGAACCTCTGCAAAGGTTCCCCGGAGAGGCCAGCAGAGAACCCGGCAAGCTCCTTTGCCAGGTCCCGGAGGTACATGCCCATGTACAGCTGGTATGACTGGACACGGCAAGAAGCATCGAGCCCTGGAAGCACTTTCTGCTGAAAGCATCCAGGTTCCAGGCCTCCTTGCCGGGGGGCACCGCAGAGTGCATCTTCTGGCTCTTCAGACGATGCATGGCCGATTCCACCACCATAGAATGGTGCGGCAGCTGTGCCTTTTGGAAGCCAGGGCTCTTACGAAGTCGATAAATGGAATCAACTCGCTTGCTGAAGACCAACGCCGAGGCCGGTGCCTCCCACATCCGGAAGAGGAGCTGTTCCAGCATCGGAGGAACCGGTACAGTAAAGGCCTCCTTCGGAGGAGAGTTATACTGGAGGGCCTCGAGCTCCTCGGCTTCCGCGGAAATCGCCAAGGCCTTGGCCATGTCCCGCATGAACTCCGAGAACCGGGTGTCCTCCGGAGGGGACCTACTCCGGGACTCAGACTGCGGTGAGTCCGACGGGACGCACTGAGTCCGGAAGGTATCGGGGGACTCCTCATCCTCCAACTCCCAGGCTGACTTATCCGAAGAGGAGTCGAGGGGCTCCGACTGCGCAGGTCGAGGTGGCACCCGCCCCGACGCCGAAGGCACCGGCGTCGACACCCTCGGTTCCGAGCGGGAGGTCGAGGGAGACCTTGACCGAGGACGACTTCGAGCCTTCATGGTCTCGAGTATCGGCTCGGTCTCCGGGGTTGACTTCGATGTCGATGTCCCGGTGGTCGGGGCTGATGCACCAGCGAGGCTGGCCATCAGTACCCACTGCTGCTCCATGAAGGCAGACAATCTGCACTCCAGGACTGTCAGCCTGAGTCCAAGCTCAGGAGACTCAGCAGCCACCGACTCGGGCCCCGGCGGTGCCGGGCCCGACGTCGGCTCCTGCGGAGGAGAGTCCACGAGGACTACAGGACTTATGTGTCCGACGGTCTCCGGCTCTACACGAGGTACTTTGGACGGCTTCTCCTGCTCCAAAGGCCCGGGACGGCGGTCGGGGGTCTGAGACCTGGCCCTCGAGGAACCAGGGACCTCTTCCGACGCCGCCCTTGTGAGCCATTTCTTCCTCTTGCGTTCCCGGTCGGGGGACCCCCTGTCCGAGGAACCCCGGCGATGCTCGGGATCAGACTCCCGAGACGTCAAGGCCTCAGACGAGGTCCGGGCCTTGCCGGAGGCAGAATCCGAAAAAATCCTTTCCTTCTGGTGCTGACGGCTTCGGAGTGCCTTGGTGGACATTTTGCCACATGGGCCACAGATCATGGGATCATGATCTGGGCCGAGGCACCGAAGGCAGCAGTCATGTGTGTCGGTGAGAGACATTAGTTTCTTGCACCGATTACACTTCTTGAAACCACTGGAAGCCATCGGGGAAAAAAGGGCCCCCGCGAGGTCAAAAGACCGGACTTCCAGGGGAAAAACAGAAAAAAGGGTGCGAACGCCAGCCACGAAGGGCAAAAACCGAAAAATAGAAAACAGGCTCAATACCGGTGTACCGAACCCGGCGGGAAGGGGAACCGGCGTCGAACTCGGAGAAAAAAGCGAAGAATTCTTCGAAAAAAACGTCAACTTTTCCTGGGTGACTAGGACAAATGTCCGAAGGGCTCCACGGAAAAAGAGAGACTGAGCAAGATGGCACCTTTAAGTGGGAAGGGGACCACGCATGCGTGTAGTATTCCCAAAGGCTTTCATAGAAAGCTGGGGAAATGCTCCGCACGGGGGCTCCATCGGCGCCTATGTCACCCATAAGTGAGGACTGACTTCCTGCTTGGTCCTGGAGAAAGGTATTTATTTTCCGTGTTGATGAAGTCACAGTATTCAGAGGGTTCTGAGGTAGACGTTTTGAGTCCTAGGTCTGATCTGGTGAGAATTAATACACCTCCTCCTCGTTTGTGGGTTCTGGGACAGTTGTATGCTTAGAATGTTGGCAGTGTTATTTGATTCAGTATCACCTGGTCTGAATTCTTGAGCCATGATTCAGTAATGCATAGGATGTCAATGTTATTTTCATGGATGTGATCAATAATAGTGTTTGTTTTGTTGCATATTTATCTCGCGTTGATCAGGCCTATGGTTATGCGGGTGGTATATGAGGGGTGTGTTTTATATGCAGATGTATTTGAGGGTGGTTTTATTTGTATTTATCTGGAGAGTTTCTTACATGGATGTTTGTAGGGAGCAGATATGTAGATAGGTTGGTATATCGTGGGGAGATATGATACATATATAGGGGAGGCTTGTATAGCTGTAAAGTAGGTAGTGTAGTAATAAGCATTTATATAGTGAGAGCATAGGATAAGAATTAGTAAAAGAGCATTCCTCCAGAATGTCTGTTTGTACATTTGCTGTTTGTCTTGGAGTTTGTTGGTCTTGTATGCAGGAGGAGTATGCTGGAGTTGATGTTCCATGTTGGTATCCGCCATGTGGACTGAGCTACTCACCGCTTGTGAGACCTTGTGCGATATTTGAGGCAGTAGTGTTGGTTGGTGGTTTGAGATATTTAGTATGGGTCTCTCGTTTCGTTGTGCAGTCGTGGAGGTCAACAGTTCATCTTATCGGTATTGGCGTAGGGGTTGGATTCATTATGCGGCGTGTGTCGGTTTCCGCCCTGGGGATCCTGCCTAAGGGCCATGCCAAAGGGCCCTCTGGCGAGGCCCTCAGGCGCGGGCGCACCTCGGTGCTCCCTGAGCTTTACCGGGCCGTCCACTGACCTGATTGGTCCTTGGGGGGGAAGATCGGGGAGGAGCACTTCTTCCCGCTCGACTCCCCGATGGCGATCAGGCCAGTGCTGGCAAGATCTTCTTTGGCTAAATCTATGTTGGCTTTCTCCCATTAAATCATGACTATCTACATGTTCAGTAATTTTATTCTTTATAATGGTTTATACCATTTTGTCCAGTACTGACATCAAGCTCACCAGTCTGTAGTTTACCGGATCATACCTGGAACCCTTTTTAAAAATTGGTATTACATTGGCCATTCTCCAATCTTCAGGTATCACAAATGATTCTAATGATAGTTCACAGATTAATAATATGAGTAGTAGGTCTGCAGTCTTATATTTCTGTTCTTTCAGCACTCTTGGATATATATCATCTGGCCCAGATGATTTGTTACTCTTTAGTTTATCAAATAGTTGTAACAAATCTTCCCAATTTATCAAAATGTGTTTCAATTCTTCTGATATATCCTCCTTAAATGCCATTTCAGGCATGGGTAACTTCCTTACATCTTCTTCAGTAGAGACCAAAGCAAAGAATTCATTTAGTCTCCCTGTTATGGCCTTGTCCAGCACTCCTTTTACCCCTCTTATCATCTAATGGTCCAACTGACTCTCTCATACGTTTTTTGTAATGAATGTACTTGAAAAAAGTTTTTATTTTGTGTTTTTGCTTCCACAGCAACTTTTTTTCAAAATCTCTCTTTGCCTGCCTTATCAATACCATGCATCTAACTTGCTCCTTTTTCCATTTCCTGAAAGATGCTTTTTTAGGCTACAACAGCCTCTCTGACCTCACCTTTAAACCATGCTGTCAATTTTTTGGCCTTCCTTTCACCTTTCTTAAAGCATGGAATACGTTTGGTCTGGGCTTTCAAGATAGTATTTTTAAATAACGCCCATGCTTGATGTAAACCTTTAACCTTTGTAGCTGCTCCTTTTAGTTTTTTTCTTAACTATTTTTCTCATTTTATCATAGTCTCCCTTTTGAAAGTTAAAAGGTAGTATTGTGGATTTCCTTGCCATCCTCCCTCCATTTATTAAATCAAATGTAATCATGTTATGATCACTATTGCCAAGCCGCTCTAACACTGTTATCTCTTGCACCAGATCCTTTGTTCTACTATGGACTAGGTTCAAAATAGCCACCTCTTTTATCGGTTTATGAACCAGCTGCTCCAAGAAGCAGTCATTTATTTCATCTAGAAATTTTATCTTCCTAGAACAGAGCTACTCAAATCAGGTCCTGGAGGTCTGCAACCCTGCAGGTTTTCGGGATATCCCTAATGAATATGCATGAGATATAGATGCATTAGAGATAGCCTGCCAACCTGACTGTTAAGATTGTGAGTGGGCAAGGTGCAGATGTCTAAGACATCAAAAAGGTTAGATAGAATTTGTCACATTCCTCCTCGCTTCTTACCACCACCAAAATATTGTCTATTAGACAACTATTTGGTGGTGGTGAGAATCGAGGAGGAATGCGACACATTCTATCTACCCTTTTGATGTCTAGGACATCTGTATCTTGCCCACTCACAATCTTAAATGACAGAGGTGTAAGGCAGGGGTCGCCAAATCCAGCCCTGGAGGGCCACAAACCAATCAGGTTGGCAGGCTATCTCTAATGCATATATATCTCATGCATATTCATTAGGGATATCGCAAAAACCTTCAGGGTTGCGGACCTCCAGGACCGGATTTGAGTAGCTCTGCCCTAGAATGTCCTGCTGCGATATTGACCCAGTCGATACCAGGGTAATTGCAATCACCCATTATTACTGTATTGTAACTGTTTCTAGCTTCCCTGATTTCTTTTAGCATTTCATCATCCACCTGTTCATTCTGGCCAGGCGGACGCAGCACACCCCCACTGCCACTGCCGTCCTCTTTTAACATGGAATTTCTCTCCAAAGAAATTCTACAGTGCATTTTGTTTCCTGCAGAACATTTATCCTGTCTGAGTCAATGCCCTCTCTAACATAGAATGCAACCCCTCCACCAATTCGATCTACCCTATGATCGTGATATAGTTTGTACCTAGGTATCACAGTATCCCACTGGTTGTCTTCCTTCCATCAGGTCTTTGAGATGCCAATTATATCTAACTTTTCATTTTGTGCTATATATTCTAGCTTTCCCATCTTATTTTTTAGACTTCTAGTATTTGCATACAGGAATTTTAGAGGTGTATTTTATTCATATTAACAATCTGGTTATCAATTGACAAGGGTAATCTGGAATCTTTCATCTCTGTCTGCTCTGTACTTTATCTTTATTGGAACCTCCCTATCAGGATGCCCTAATTTCCCTCTTTTGCTAGTATTCTTTAAGGATGCATCCTTCTGAACCATGTGCTCTTGGGCGACTGTCAGCTTTTCCCTATCATCTAGTTTAAAAGCTGCTCTATCTCCTTTTTAAGGGTTAATGCCAGCAGCCTGGTTCCACCCCTGTTAAGGCAGAGCCCTTCCTTTCGGAAAAGCTTCCCCCATTCCCCAGAATGTTGCCCAATTCCTAACAAATCCAAAACCCTCTTCCTTGAACATCGTCTCATCCATGCATTGAGACTCCGGAGCTCTGCCTGCTGGTCCTGCGTGGGGAATGGGAAGCATTTCTGAGAATGCCACGCTGGATGTTCTGGATTTCAACTTCCTAACTAAAAGCCTAAATTTGGCCTCCAAAACCTCCCTCCCACATTTTCCTATGTCACTGGTACCAACACGTACCAAGACAGCAGGCTCCTCCCTGCGTCTAGGTGGCGCATGAGGTTCACTACCTTTGCACCAGGCAGGCATGTTACCAAGTGATCCTCATGTTCACCAGCCACCCAGCTATCTACATGCCTAATGACTGAATCACCGACTACAGACTGTCTTAATCCTTCCCTCATGGGCACATGGCCATGGAGAAACCACCTTGGCGCAAGATGGTTTTACATCACCTGGAGGACAAGTTCTAGCTACAGGATCACTTCCTGCTAAACCAAGATGATGCTCTCCTTTCATGTGACCTCTCTCCTCCTTGGCAATAGGGAGGCTGCCAGACTGGAGGTGGGACTTCAGTACTTCGTCCCTGTAGGTCTCTTCTATATACCTCCCTGTCTTCCTTAGCTCCTCCAAGACTGTTAGTCTAGCCTCCAGAGATCAGACTTGTTCCCTGAGTGCAAAGAGCTCCTTGCACCTAGTGCACAGGTAAGACCACTTACCAACGGGGAGAACATCGTACATTTGACACTCAATGCAAAAGAATGGATAGTCCCTATCTCGCTGTCTAGAATGCTGTCTGCATCTTAGTTTTAAGAATTTGTTTAGATATTTAAGTTGCTTACTTACTTAAAGTTGCTAGGGATACTTATTCCAATACCTAATACGTTTAAGGGACTTTGTTCACTTCAATATTAATTAATTTTAGGGCCTTACTTAATTTCAGGGGCTTTAATTAATCTATTCCTGTTAAGGATAAGGATAACCAGCTGAACCTGAAAATGAATTTGGCCAACTCTTTCCCTTCAATAGCCTATAACTCTAAGATTATGCCTGGGGTGGGTGGAAGGGAAAGAAAACACTTAGGGGTAGATTCCAGTTTGCGTTTAGTTCATCCTCGCTAAATGCCGGGGAGCCTCTGCAGCCGACAGAGCTCTCCACACATTCAGGCAAGATGTGCAGGGAGCTCTGTTCGTGGGCGGGAGGGGGAAGGCTGGAGGAGGAGCGAGGGCAGGCAGTGGGTGGGAACCTGATCCTGGACATACAGGGTCGATTCCAAAGTTGGCCCTGTACATCTGGGATCAGCCATTTGCCCGGGGGATTTATTCAATCTCGGAGGTGGAAGAAGTCCCCCTGGATGGCAGGATATGCAGCAGCCAGGGCCGCAAAGTGAGGAATGGGGTGTAGGGGGTTCCCCGCAGCCCGACCCTGGCCAAAGCAGGCCCGATTGGGGGTTGGGCTGCTGGGAAAGAAACGTTTCGGGGTCTGTCGGAGATGTACAGCACCAAATTTGCCTCCATGTAAAAGCTGGCTTGATACACAATGCTCTGACCTGTACTTCTAAGGTAATCTCTTAACAATTTCCTGGGTGTTTCACACAGCCCTTGGTTCGATAGTGGAAGCCTTTCAAATTGCCCCTTGGCCTTAACCTTGCCTCCTAACTGGAAGGCCTCTTCGTAAAGGTCTCTAAAAACAATTTATCTCCTTCTGCTAAAAGAATATTTACCCTATTCTACCTTCTGTGCTGAGCTCTACTCTGAATTTGAGTTAAATGAAAAGCTCTCTGGTGGTACTAAACCCTGACTTACTTAACAAAAACAATGAATACTAAAATACAAAGATTTATCAGCTTTAATGCAAAGAATTCCCTTTTCCCAAGATTTAGAGAATTTCCCAGAAGGTAAATATTTACAAGTTGTGATAAGGAAGCTTATCATAGCTCAGGAAGGAGCTATAGAAAAGGTGAAGTGACTCTGAACAAGCAACCTGTCAGTTCTGGTAGGAATAAGAAAACAGAATTTTCCCATAAAAGACTACCAGTCCCAGAATGCACCAGGTTTCCAACAGCCATTAGAGGAGCTGAAGTGGGGAAACGTGTGTTCAATCAAGAGGGCTATGAGGTAATCCCCAAGGACTCATCTCAAAGGGCAGGGCCTGATTCAGCACAGCTGCGCTGTGCTAAGGTGGAGCACTCATCTAAGCAGAATAAAGGTAGAGTTTATTCTACAGAGAATTATCCTCATCCTCAGTTTCATCTGGGAGATCCTCATCCTCAGGATCAGCTTGGAGATCCTCATCTTGGACATCTTCATCATCGGGAGGATCATCAGAAGCAGAAGCCAAACCGGACGGACAGAGAGGGCAAGAAACCCTTTGGAAGAAGGAAGAGAAAAGCCTTTGGGAGGTCTGAGTCCAGAGCAGTATGTATACTGGAAGGCATTCCAAGGGCCAGCATACACCATTGGACTGGGGAAAGCCAGAGGAATGGTGCTGCAGGGCTAGGAATCTCCAGACGGTACCTGTGAGGGAGACGGCTGCACGTGGAAGGGACCCTAGGACCCCTGCCAGAAGGTATGTGAAGAGAGATCCAGTGTCCAGGGATCTGGATTGAAAGGCTGGACACAAGAACTGGACTACATACTGGCCAGGCTATTTAGAGAGGAACTCTAACAGCAATGGAAGCTCAGGTATGAACACTGATCTATGCCCTAGCTATAACCTTGAAAGACAGCAGGGAAACAAGTATTCTCCTGAGAGTGCTACATTGAGAAATTCCTCTGTGCCAATCCATGATATTGAACCCATGATTGTTGAAGAAGGGGGAGCGGTCTTAGATACAGGCTGTGAATATATGGATTGCTCTCTGTCTAAACTCCTTTGGTAATTTACTGTTACAAAGTACAACAACCATCACAAAGAAATACAAACTTGTTCTTTAATCTACTCAGAAAAGCTCCTGAAGTAGGATTTGAGCCACGCAGTAGAAAGCAAGTCAGGTAAGTGGTTTCAGCTGGGTAACTGCTAGCAATTGAGCCTTACCTAATTGCTTGTGAGCTCTGAGGGAATCACTTCTGAATCTATGTGTGAAGATATAAGAAGTTAACCTGAAAAGAACAGTTTTTCCCTTCTTTGTGGGTTTTGCTTGTTGTTTGAAACACTGCTAAGAAAATATTAGCTAAAGCCTACAGAAAAGACCAGTTTGTTGCCAACCAGGTCTTTATTCTTTTGCTTTGATTGCCTGACAAGTTCAAATGTTGTTTTCCTGATTTTGTTTTTCCAAGTTTAACACTGAAAGCAAGTATCCTGTTTTATGTGCTACCAAGCATATCTGTGTTGGGAGAAATAACCCCATAAATAAATATCTTATTGGCTTTACACTCAAGCACAACTAATTATTGTGAGTGGCTGTGTCTGGTGTGAATGGACTGCATTTCCCACAATCCCTTGCAAATCATATTGATATATGCACTTGCCAAGACTGTGAACATTCTCACCCAGGCAGCCGTCTGACAAAGTGCAGATTTCTTTCCAGCAGCAGTAGTCCATTTTGATAGTCCTTCAAGTATAAACAAGAGGCAGCAGGGCTCCCAAACTTGTTGGAATAGTTTTCCAGGGTGGGCCCTGGACTGGTCTAGCAGGATTCAAGGAAAGGAAATGACCAGGTAAATTTCTCCTTCCTTATCATCCTGCTAGACTAGTCAGGACGAATTGGATTACCCAAACAGTCATGGCCTAGGGTGGGAGGAAGACACACTGAACAAAACTGCCCTGCCAAAAGTACCATCTGCTTCGGCTCCCAAATGCAACTTATAATGCTTCGTAAAGGTGCTCAGAAGACCAAGTAGCTGCCTTTAAGATATCCTCCAGGAAACTAATGCACTCAGCCCAAAAGGAGGGCTGTGCCCTAGTAGAGTTAGCTCTGATTCCCTCCAGCAAGTGTATCCCATACAGAAAGTAGACTGAACTAATAGCCTCCTTAATCCAATAGGCTTGGCCACTGTCGGTCCTTTTCTCAGACCACTGAATACAACAAAGATATGGTCCAACCGATGGAAGGAACTAGTATTCTCGAAATACCTCATTAGCTTTCCTCACATCCACCAGATGCAGCGAGGGGTCCTCCTGAAAGTTTTCCTCTGAGGAGGAGGATAAGACTGTCTTATTAAGGTGAAAGGAAGACAGCAACTTTGGGAGGTTGACACAGTCGAGAGAGACACAGACACCATCAAGATGACCAGAAAAGGCTCCCTACAGGACAAGGCCTGTACTGCCTATACCCACTTTGAAGAAGCAATAGCTACCAAGAAAACTGCCTTTTGGGTCAAATCCTTGAGAGATGCTTTCTGAAAGAGATCAAAAGGGGAACCTTTCAGCACTTTAAACATCAAAGAAGACTCCACTGAGAAACAATCAGTTGCACTGGCAGACAGATCTGCTTCACTCCCTTGACAAAGCAGGAGATGTCAGGATGCACTGCCGAGGACCTCCTCCTGAACACACCAATAGTAGCATGTGAAGGCGAGAACAGTATCTGAATTCAAAAAAGCATGGGACAAACACAGAGGATCTCTAAAGGTAAAAAGGGTACTATAGTAAAATGATATGGAAGGGCAGACTATATAGACCATGTGGTCTTTTTCTGCCATCATGTTTTTATGTTTCTCCTTGCAGATGATACCAAAATCAGCAATGGGGTAAACATCTAGAAAGGTGTAGATACTATGAGGAGGGATCTAGCAAAGCTTGAATAATGGTCAAGAATTTGGCAGCTGAGATGTAATGTTTAAAAATATGTGGGATCATGCATTTGTGCTGCAAAAAACTAAGGGAGCAGTATAGTACAGGAGAGTGACGTACTGTCAACAAAAGAGGAGGTTCTGGGGGTGATTGTTTCTGATTATCTTAAGGTGGCTAAATAGGTAGAAAAGACGATGGTGAAAGCCAGAAGGATACTTTGGTGCAAAGGAAGAGGAATAGCCAAGAGGAAGAAGAAGAAGATATTGCTTCTGTGGAAGTCTTAGGTGAGATCTCATTTGGAGTACTGTGTGCAGTTCTGGAGATCACACCTTCAAAAGAATATAAACAAATTGGAGTCAGTGCATTAGGGCAGATGCTAAAATGGTCAGTGGTTATCATCTTAAGGCATATGGTGGCAGACTTAAAGATCTTAATATGTATTCTTTGGAAGAAAGGCAGGAGAGAGAAGATATGATAGTTAAGTACCTCTGTAGCATAAATGCACAAGAGAAGATCCTTTTACAAGTGAACAACAAAAGGGCAGGGATTAAGATGAAAGGTGATAGAGTCTGGAGTAATCTGAGGCAATATTTCTTTATGGAAAGAGTGGTAGATACATGAAATAGCCTCCCAGTGGAGATGGAAGAGACAAGAAGTGTATCTGAATTCAAGAAAGCATGGAACAAATATAGATGATCTCTAAGGGAAGAAAAAAGGGCTGTAAAGCTTAGTAGTTGGCAATGAAGGGCAGATTAGATGAGCTGTAAGGTCTTTATCATCATTTTTCTGACTATTCTTCAAGTATAGCTAGATCCTTCCTTATGTTATCTAGTCCTTCCTAGGTGTCTACTCTATTGCAGATTTTGTATCATCCGCAATCAAGCAAACTTTCCCCAACAGTCCTTCCATAATAGCACTAACAAAGATGTTAAAAAGAAATGGACCGAGGAGATCACGTGATGTGGTAAGCCCGGGTGGACGCTGATCGCCTGGGCTCCGGACCTCTAATCCCTGTACCGGTATCTCAGAGCCGTTTGTTGGGGGCGAGCAGAAACAAAACCTGCCTCTCGGAGTGTGGTAAACAGGGGAGGCCACTTTTCCATCGTGATTGGCAGCGGAGCCGATGGCATCGGCGACGAAATCGAGCCGGAGGGAGAAGGAACGGGCAGTGGGCTCGCAAAAGATGGCGGATCCGCCATCGCCGAGTGCACCTCCCACAACCTTGGCTTCTGTCGAGGAGATCTCCGTGGCGGTGTCCGGAGCTTTGTCGGGGCAGTTCGATGCCCTTCATGGCAAGATGGACACTTTGCAGAGCTCCGTGGATGGCCTGGGCACGAGGATGCAGGCTGCAGAGGACAGAATTTCACACACGGAGGAGGAGGTGCTCACTCTAACGCGGGAGCTGGGGAAGGTGCAGGCCCTGCTCCAGGCGCACGATGCCAAGATTGACGATATCGAGAATCGTTCCCGGAGGAACAATTTGAGATTCCTGGGGGTTGCCGAGCGGATAGCTGACAAAGACCTTGCATCGTTCATGGCAGCCCTCTCCGTGTCTTTGCTGAGTGATGCGGAGGAGGGACGACACATACAACTGGAGCGAGTCCACCGAGTCGGAGCTCGGCCGGTGGAGGGCCGTCGGCCCCGGATAGTTCTCGTCAAATATCTGCACTATCCACAGAAGGAGGCTGTCCTGAGTGCTGCTAAAAAAGCTGGGGCGGTTGAATATGACGGAATGAAAATACGAATTGCACAGGATTACTCTCTTGCCTTGAGTCAGCGCCGGAAGGCTTATGCACCCTTGTGCCAGAGATTAATTGAGGCCAAGATTCGCTTTTCAGTGCAGTACCCGGCTCGGTTACACATTGTGCATAATGGTGTGCATAAGGTCTTTGACTCCGCGAGTGAAGCAGGCCCCTACGTAAACCAGCTGCGGAGCAGGGATGAAGGATCTGGGCCTGAATGAGGTGGTGGGCCTGCTATGCCGCATGGAGGAGTCCTGTCTTACCCCCTGGCTGAGAGGGGCTTTTGGACCAGTTTGAGTTCTGTTCCGGGGGGGGCCCCGGCGGCCTGCTGACTGCATATCCCCCTACCCCCTGAAGAGCTGTGCTGTGTAAAGGGAGCGGGGGGGGGGGGACAAGTTGCGTTTTTGCGGGGTCCCCCTTTGCCGCTCTCGGCTTCCTGTGCACGACTGGAGCCTTTCATTTGTGGCGTCGGATGGGAGTCTGCTCCCCCTGCTGTGTTTGGCCTGCAGGACCGGCATCACAGCGGCTGGTTTACTGTGGTCGCTGTCAGTGCGTCGGAGATGCCGCTCCTGCCCTATTCCTGGTGGACTGCCCAGGGGATGAGAAAGTGCTTGGCCCGGTCTTGGGCCCCACTTCTTCCTGCACTGCCGGTTGGGTGGCGTGAAGAGAGGAAAGAAGAGGACGTCGCACATGCGGATGCACAGGACATTGGGAGGGTTGTTAATTGTATCCGGGATGGTATTAATTAGTATTATGTTTGTGGAGGGTATGGGGTTGTTGTATCTGTTGTTTGTTGGGGAATAAGAGGATGGGGGGAGAGTAGGGTAGGTCATGTGCGGTAGAGGACTGTGGGAGGTGAGGGGGGGGTTGCATGGCGGGGTGTTGCATCGGGGGGGAGCAGGGGGAGGGGCAGTGGGATAAGTGAGTACGGTATGCCTATAACAGTGAGAGGGGAAGGGGGTCTGGAGCACATCAAGCGTGATCCCGGTAAGAGGGAAGTGGGGGAGCGACAGAGAAGGATGGGGGTTCAGAGCGAGGGGGGGTGGGTGGGGGGGGGCGGTAGGGGGGGAGGGAGGGGTGGGGGGCGGCTGTGGTGGAGAAGGGGGGGTAGGGGGGAGGAGGATCCAGAACACACAGAGGAACTCTTGCTGTTTTTTTGGAATTGAAGCTGGGAGCCAGCTATTGACCATGGGGGGACTCCAGGCTGGGGGGGTCCCGCCCTACTTTCGCTACAGGGTGGATAAATATAACTTGTTTCCCTATAATCCCCCTTAGGGTTGTTTCTTGGAATGTGTGCGGGGTCGGTAACCCCATTAAAAGATATAAAGTGCTGCAAGCTTTAGCACGGCTGCAATGTGATGTCGCTATGCTACAGGAGACCCACCAGATGGCCGAAGAGCATGCTAAATTGCGGAAGACTTGGGTGGGGCAGAGTTGGGGTGCCCCGGCCAAGGGGAAAAAGGGTGGAGTGGTCATTTTGATTAGCAACCAGGTTCGTTTTGAATTGGAAAAGCAGTACTCAGACCCAGAGGGTAGGTATATTCTGTTGTATGGCTGCCTCGAGGGCCGGCCCATTGTGTTGGGCAACCTGTATGGACCCAATGTGTTGGATCGGGAGTTTTATGCCCGCTTGGCCTCCCGGGTGGAGCAGTTGCCGGATGTTCCGTTGATTCTGGCTGGAGATTTGAATGGGGTGCTGGATATTGAGCTGGACACTTGTGGAGGTGGGAGTGACAGAGTGCGAGCCCCGACCACTAGGGTGTTGCGGGGGCTATGCCATCGTTTGGGGATGGTGGATCCTTGGCGGCTGTTGCATCCACTCGAAAAGGATTTTACACACCAGTCGAGAGCCCATGGCTCTAGTGCTCGTATCGATTACGTGTTGGTCTCTGAAAGACTCTTTGCGCGGGTTGGAGACGCACAAATAGGCCCCCTGGTGGTGTCCGATCATGCCCCGGTCTGGGTAGATCTTTCATGGGGGGGTCCCGGTTACTTCCTCGCGTGTTTGGCGATTTCCAATGGGGTTATATTATGATGCTAACTTCCGCGATCATCTTGTACGGTGTTGGAAGGACTTTATGGTCCATCATGAGCAGCACCGGGACGAACCGGAGTTGCTCTGGGAAACGGCAAAGGCCGTGCTGCGGGGCAATGTCATTGAATACTCTGCAAGAAAGCGTAAGTTGCTGGCGGCGCAAATTGTCCAATTGGAACGGCAGGTGGTGCGGGCCCGGCGGCGTTGTGCTGGGGATCCTAGCAGGGCTCATAAGCGCAGCCTTTGGGAGCTGCAAACCTCTCTTAATGAGCTGCTCCACCAGCGTGCAAAGAAATCTCACATGTATTACCGGTATCAATTATACCGGTTTGGAGATAGACCTGGGAAATTGTTAGCGCGATGCCTGCAGGGCAGCTGGGGGGCTCGGTTGATAGCCGCGCTCCGGGATGAGCGGGGTTGCTTGCAGAGGGAGAATTCGGCCATAGCACGTACATTCCGTTCCTTTTTCCAACAGTTATATGCGAGGAGGGAGGGGTCCCTTACTGAAATGCAGAATTATTTATGGGGGGTATCGTTGCCCACCGTGACGGCTGCTCAACGGGCTTATTTGGATGCCCCGGTCACGGTGGAGGAAGTTGGTGGTGTCATTCGCAGAGCAGCTTGCTGTAAAGCGCCCGGCCCTGATGGTTTTGGGGCAGAGTTCTATAAGCTGCTGGGGGATCTTGTGCCCCCCGCGTTGGTGGCGCTGTATCATCGTAGAGTGGCGCAGGGGACCTTCGCGTGGGGCACCAACCATGCGTATATCACCTTAATCCCTAAGCCCGGCAAGGATCCCACTCAGGCGACGTCTTATAGGCCCATCTCTCTGTTGAATTTTGACCTAAAAATACTGGCTAAGGTCTTGGCGGATAGACTTGCCTCGGTCTTGGGAGACTTGGTGCATGATTCTCAAGTTGGCTTTGTTAAGGGGAGATATGCGGTGAGGAACATACGGAAAATCTTGGCTTCACTTGAGTGGGTGCGTGAAAAGGATTTATCTTCGCTTTTGGTTAGCTTCGATGCGGAGAAAGCATTCGACCAGGTGCATTGGGATTATTTGAAGTATCTTTTACCGTATTATGGCCTAGGGGACTCCTTCTGTACGATGGCGAATGTGCTCTATGCGGACCCTACAGCGGGAATTCTCTGTAATGGGGTGATCTCAGAAAGCTTTCGTTTAGAGCGGGGTACCCGCTAGGGATGCCCACTCTCCCCTTTGCTCTTTGTGCTAACCTTAGACCCGCTTTTGCGGCGAATAGAGGAGTCCCCGGGTATTTTTGTCGTGCGTATTGGGTTGCATGAGTTTAAAGTGGCAGCTTTTGCCGACGATATGTTGGTCCACCTTACGCGGCCCCAGCTGTCACTGCCCCGATTACTGGAGGAGTTCTCCCTTTATGGCAGCTTCGCAGGCTTACGTCTTAATTTGGACAAGTCAGAGGCTTTGGATGTGGGACGCTGGGAGAGAATATTGGTGCGGAAGGCCTGTTTGGTGGGTAAGGGACCGATTCTTCACCGGTGGAGGGAACCTACGGCTCCCACGTTTTGGGAATGGCGCAATAGCCTGCATCAGTTCATGCTTCTGGAAAGGAGGAGTGCGCAGCAGCACCCCCGGAGGTGGGCCACCTTTTTGCTAGTTTGGATGCCCTATATTCAAGGGCTGGGGCCCAGATCCCGTAGTGAAGTGCTTAAAGTGGGGTAGTAGGGGGTGGGGCGGAGTGTTGATCCTTGGTATGGGTTCCTGTGGTGTTCTGGTTCCTGGGGGGGGGGATTGGGGGGGATTTGGGTACTTTTGTGTAGATAGGTATTGTTCAACTTGTTGTCGCTATACTCCTTGGGCGGTGGACGAGACAAAGCCCTGTCCGGGAGGTGCCCTTGTATAATACTGACGGTTGTTGTGTACCACTGGCCCTTGTTGGGCATTTGCTGTTATTGTCTTATATGATATTAATAAACAGATTTGCCAAAAAAAAAAAAAAGAAATGGACCAAGGACAGATCCCTGTGGCACACACCACTGGCAACCTCTTTCTCCTCAGAGTGTGCTCCATTTACCTGTACCCTATATGGCCTTCCACTCAACCAGTTTCTAACCCAGTCATGTTAAGGTCCATCCCTAGGACACTCAATTTATTTATAAGTCTCCTATACAGAACAGTGTCAAAGACTTTATTGAAATCTAGGCATACCACATCAAGGTCTCTTCCTTGGAGCAACTCTCTGGGCACTCAGTCAAAGAAATCAATAAGATTTGTCTGAAAAGACCTGCCTCTGGTGAATTGATGCTGCCTCGGATCCTGCAATCCAATAGACTCCAGAAACCCCACTATTCTCACTTTTAGCAGCCTTTCCAATAATTTACTAACCATAGAGGTTAGACTAACAGGCCTGTAGTTCTCAATGTCATCCTTATGTCTGATTTTGTGTAAAGGGACCACATACGCCTTTCTCCAGTCTACTGGCACCACTCCCGACTCCAAAGAGGCACTGAAAAGGTCAGACAGTGGAGCTGCTAGAATGTCTCCAAGTTCCCTCAGTATTCTTGGATGTATCTCATCTGGACCCAAGGCTTTGTCTACTTTTAGTTTAGCTAGTTCCTCATGAACACGGTCTTCTGAAAATTGTTCTAGATCCATGTCACTTCTGTTCCTGTTTGTGGGTGTTTTCTGAGGTCCTGTTCCTTGCCCTTCATCTGTTAATGCAGAACAGAGATATTTGTTAAGCAATTCTGCTTTATCCTCATCGGTTTCTGCATATTCCTTCCCTGCACTCTCGAGTCTGACAGTACTACTTTTGCCTTTTCTCAGCTCACTAACATATCTGAAAAATGTCTTATCCCCGTATTTTATTACATTGGCTATTTCTTCTTGTATCTTTGCTTTCCTGACTACTTTGCTAACTTCTCTAAGTTTTTCCAAATATAGATGCTTGTCTTCCTCTCTCTGTGATCTCTTGTATTTCATGAAGGCCTCCCTCTTTTTCTTCACCTTTTCAGCTACTTCTTTTGAGAACCATAGCGGCCTCTGTTTAATTTTATCTGACAGTTCTTTCTCAATATCACTTAAAAATGTTAAAAAGAAACAGACCAAGGAGAGATCCTGTGGCACATCACTGGTAACATCATTCTCTTCAAAGTGAACTCCATTTACCTGTACCCTATATGGCCTCCCATTCAACCAGTTTCTAACCCAGACATGTTAGGGGTTAAAGGAGCACTAAGAGGCGACAAGGCGATAGCGGAGAGACTGAATGAATTCTTTGCTTCAGTCTTTACTGAGGAAGATGTAGGGATGTTACCCATGACTGAAGTGGTATTTAAAGGTGCGGAAGAATTGAAGGAAATATCGATACATCGGGAAGATGTATTACAACTATTAGATAAACTGAACAGTAGCAAATCACCTGGGCCGGATGGTATACATCCAAGGGTGTTGAAAGAACTGAAATATGAGATTGCAGACCTGCTATTAGTAATCTGTGAACTATCATTAAAATCATCTCTAATACCTGAAGATTGGAGGATCGCCAATGTAACACCAATTTTTAAAAAGGGTTCCAGGGGTGATCCGGGAAACTACAGAGCGGTGAGCCTGACATCAGTACCAGGAAAAATGGTAGAAACCATCATAAAGAATAAAATTACTCAGCATGTAGATAGTCATGGCCTAATGGGAGACAGCCAACATGGCTTTAGACAAGGAAGATCTTGTCTTACTAATCTGTTATGTTTTTTTGAAGGTGTGAATAAACAGGTGGACAATGGTGAGTCAGTTGATATAGTGTATCTGGACTTTCAGAAAGCCTTTGACAAGGTTCCTCATCAGAGACTTTTGGCAAAACTAAAGAGTCATGGGATAGGAGGCAGTGTACTATTGTGGATCAGGAACTGGTTAAAAGATAGAAAGCAGAAGGTAGGGCTAAATGGCCAATTTTCCCAATGGAGAAAGGTGAATAGTGGTGTACCCCAGGGATCTGTGCTGGGTCCGCTGCTTTTTGACATATTCATAAATGACCTGGAAAGTGGAATAACGAGTGAGGTTATCAAATTTGCAGATGACACAAAACTATTTAAAGTTGTTGAAACCCAAGAGGATTGTGGAAAATTGCAAGAGGATCTTGATAAATTGGAAGACTGGGCATCAAAATGGCAGATGAAATTTAATGTGGACAAGTGCAAGGTTATGCACCTAGGGAAGAACAACCCAAACTATGGTTACACGATGCAAGGTTTCACATTAGGAACCACCACCCAGGAAAAAGATTTAGGCGTCATTGTGGATACCATGTTAAAACCTTCGGCCCAGTGTGCAGCGGCGGCCAAGAGAGCAAATAGAATGCTAGGAGAGACGGCTGAGGGGAGATATGATAGAAGTCTATAAATTAATGAACGGAGTGGAACGGGTAAACGTAGATCGATTGTTTACCTTATCAGAATATAGAAAGACTAGGGGACATGCAATGAAGCTACAGGGTAAACTATTTAAGACTAATAAAAGAAAATATTTTTTCACTCAACGTGTAATCAAACTCTGGAATTTGTTACCGGAGGATGTAGTAAAGGCAGTTAGTGTAGCTGGGTTTAAAAAAGGTTTGGACAAGTTCCTGGAGAAAAGTTCCATAAACGATTATTAAGAAGGGACCCAGGATATCAATGCTTGAACCAATACAAGCATTGTGGAACCTGTGTCCCTTGGGGAAACTGCTAGGTACATATGACCTAGATTGGCCACTGTTGGAAACAGAATACTGGGCTTGATGGACCTTGGTCTGACCCAGTATGGCATATCTTATGTTCTTATCCCTAGGACACTCAAAATATTTATAAGTCACTCATGTAGAACAGTGTCAGAGGCTTTACTGAAATTTAAGTATACCACATCAAGCTCTCTCCCTCGGAGAAATTCTCTGGTCACTCAGTCAAAGAAATTAATCAGATTTGTCTGACAAGACCTGTCGCTAGTAAAGCCATGATGCCTCAGATCCTGCAATCCATTAGATTGCAGAAACTTCACTATCCTTTGTTTTAACAGTGTTTCCATTGATTTACTCATCATAGAGGTCAAACTAACTGGCTTCTAATTCCCAACCTCATCCTTACTTCTGCTTTTGTGTAAAGGGACTATATGCGCTCTTCTACAGTACTCTGGGACCACTGTTGACTCTAAAGAAGTACTGAAAAGGTCAGACAATGGAGCTGCTAGAGATTCCCCAAGTTCCTTCAATACTCATGGATGTATCCTATCTGGTCCCATTGCTTTGTCTGCTTCTAGTTTAGATAGCTCATCATGAACACAGTCTTCTGAAAATTGTTCAAGATCAGCCTCACTTCTGTTCCTATTTGTGTGTGATTTTGAGGTCCTTCTCCTGACCCGTCAATTTGTGAACATAGAACAGAAATAAAGTATTTGTTAAGCAATTCCACTTTGTCCTCATTAGTTTCTACATATTTCCACCTTTCATCCTTGAGTCCATCAATACTACATTTGCAATTCTCCTTTCACTAATATATCTGAAAAATGTTTTGTCCCTCCCATTTTACTGCTCTGGCTTTTTTTATTCTGTTTGTATCTTTGCTTTACTGACTACTTTCCTAGCTTTTCTTAGCTTTTCCAAATATTGATGCTTGTCTTACTCTTGCTGTGATCTCTTGTATTTTATAAAGACCACCTTCTTTTTCCTCAGCTTTTCAGCTACTTCTTTTGAGAAGCACAGCGGCCTCCTTTTCCTTTAACATTTATTTATTTTCCTAACATAAAGGATTGCTGCCCTTGAAATATTATCTTTCAGTTTTGCTCACTGCTTTTCAACATACCCCAGTTGTTCCCATCCAGCTGACTCGTTGAGGTATTGTCCCATCTTGACAAAGTTAGTTTTCTTGAAGTCTAGGACCCTCACCTTTGAATGAACTATCTCAGCCCTTGTCCTAATACTGAACCACAACATCCAGTGATCACTGGATGAGGGATGATCAGCAACTATACATAAAAAAACACTCTCTCCTTTGTAAGCACCAGGACCAGTATGGCTCCCTCCAGTGTGAGTTCCATTACCAGTTGACAGAATAGTTCTCCCTGTAGAAAATCTAGGATCTCCTTACTTCTAGATGACACTGCAGCAGGGATGTCTCTTTTTTAATTTTTTATTTCTAACTTTTTACAATTATATTAGGGGAGGAGTGGTCTAGTGGTTAGGACAAGGTACTTCAGGCCGGAGGGCCAGGGGTTCAAGTCCCTCCTGGGGACAGCAATCTCAGGCCGGAGGGACTGGGATTTTTAGTCCTATAGGCACTCCTTGTGGTCTTGGGCAAGCCACTTAACCCTCCATTGCCTATGTTCCCTGTAAGTATTAGCGTATGTGTCTCATATCCCCTCGTGTTAAATGTATCCCCCAATTGACCGCTTTGACCCGGTGAAAAGCAGGATATAAATACAGCTAAATAAATAAATAAAATTACATCAAGCAATAATACATACTTGAAAGAAATGGAAATATGCAAATTTACAAAAATATGTCCCAATGGAAAATTTAACAATAGTTCAAAAGTTCCAAGTTGCAAATGATTCTACAGCCCAAAATAAAAGGAGAAAGGATCCTAGTAAAGAGATTATAATAATAAATCAAAAACTTAAAAGGAAAACAACTCCCTAGGAAAAAGCAGCAGGGATGTCTCAATCAACATCCGGCACATTGAAGTTGCCTCTTAGTTGCACTTATCCTTTCATAGCAATTCCATGAATGTCTTCAATTAAATCTCTGTCCACTTCTTTTGCCTTTGAAGTCACTTCAATGCAAATGAATGCTCCATTCCCTCTATCCAATTTAACCCACAGTGCCTCCTCATTTGCTCAAAAGCCCTGTAATTCTGTTGCTTTAAAATTATTATTTATATATCGTGCCATTGCTCCTCCCTTTCATCCGACCCTGTCCTTCCTGAATAACTTATAGCCTGGTATAATATATCTCAGTCATGGTTTTCCATTAACCATGTCTTTGACTGTCACTAAATCCAAGTCAGCCTCTTCCATTAAAGTCTCATGATCTAGGAGGTCACGTGATGCGGTGAGACCGAGAGGTTGTGGACTGCTCGAGCTCCGGGCCCTCCCCCCTCCTATCGCTGCTAAATTGAGCCGTACATGAGCCCTGAGAGCACTTTTAAACCCCGGGTGAAGCAGCGGACAACTTGAGAGGTGACGGGTGTGGACCCCGCGGCATGGCGACAGCTGAGAAAACCGGCAGGAGGGAGAAAGAGCAGCAGATGGGGCAGTCAAAGATGGCGGACTCACCCCCAGCAACATCATTGCCTGTATCGGCAGGGGCCATAGTGGAAATATCAGAGGCAGTCTCCCAGGCACTATCGGGCCAATTTGAGGTCCTGCAAGGGAAAATGGGCGCAGTGCAAACCTCAGTGGAAGCCCTGGGGAAGCGTCGGGGCTACGGAGGACCACGTGGAGATTCTAATGCACGAGGTGAGGAGCCTGCAGAATGCGCTGCAACTGCAGGAGGCCAAAACAGATGACCTCGAGAACCGTTCCCGTCGGAACAATCTCCGTTTTTTGGGGTCCCGAGTAGTGTGTCAGACAAAGATTTGAAAGCCTATGTGGAGGCCCTTGCTATGCAGGTGCTGGGCAACGGAGAAGAGCATGGCAGGTTGAGGCTGGAGAGAGTGCACAGAGTGGGGCCTAAAAGACCAGCCGATAACAGACCCCAGGTGGTGCTAGCAAAATTCCTCTACTTCCCCCAGAAAGAGGCAGTGCTAAAGGGAGCCCGGAAAGCTGGGGGAGTTGACAAAGACAATGTCACCGTGAGAATATCACAAGACTACTCGGCAGCCCTGAGCCAGAGAAGGAGGGAATATGCACCCCATTGCCAAAAGCTGGTGGAGGCTAATATCCGCTTTACTGTGCAATACCCTTCAAGGCTCCACATCATGCATGGCGGGTCACAGAGCAGCTTTGCCACAGTGGCAGAGGCGACTAAATATATAGAGGGACTTATACAGAAGACAGCCCATACTGTAGGAGAGGAGGAAGAGCCTTGAATACAGCATGTGAGACCGGAGGAACATCCAGGTGAAGAGGGTGAAAGGCAGACGAGTGGCCTGAGATTGTTGAGAGGATTTGAGATCTGAGATGTTGGCAGCGCTGGTGGGTTGAGTTATACCCCACCTTGAAGAGTTGCATTTATGTGTGTACTTGAGGGGATCACAGAGTGTGTGTTATGTTCAGGCTGAGGGGTAGGAGGGGGGACAGGGGTATACGAGTGTTAATATATGTCATGTTGCATTGGGGTCTGAGTTAAAGTTGAAGAATTGCATTTATATGTGTGTTTGAGGGATTTATAGAATGTTTGTTATGCTCAGACTGTGGGAGGGGAGGGGGGATTTGGGACGGATGAGTGTTAATATATAATTGCCTGTATTGGGAAAGTTCCATGGGACATTGATGGGTAAGCATAGTGTAGTTGGCTCCAAGCAGAAGTGCTCCATGTTTGATGTGGGGGTGCGGGGGGTTAAGGAGGTAGCAGGGCACCATTGACAGGGATGGGGGAGGGGGGAACCCATACGCATCTAAGAGACCCAAAACGAGACGGAGATTAGAGATAAAGAGGGGGAGGGGAAGGGATAAAGGGGTAGGCTGGGGGAGGGGGGAGGTAAACGTGGGGATAGGGGTGTTAGAGAGGGAGGGGGAGAGGGGCAGGGGCAGCGCAACCAACCCTGGAAAGAGTAGTTACTCACCTGTAACAGGTGTTCTCCAGGAGCAGCAGGAATCAGTCCTCACATATGGGTGACGTCGGCGCCGACAGAGCCCTCGTGCGGAGCATTTCCCCAGCTTTCAAAAAAAGCCTTTGGGAATTGCAGCGCGCATGCGCGGTCCCCTTCCCGCCCAAGGGTGCCATCTTGCTCAGTCTGATGACATAGCTAAAAGACAGCAAAAAAATTAGCAAAATAAATCATATGACTGCAACTCCAAGGGGAGGAGGGAGGGTTGTGAGGACTGATTCCTGCTGCTCCTGGAGAACACCTGTTACAGATGAGTAACTACTCTTTCTCCAGGACCAAGAAGGAAGTCAGTCCTCACATATGGGACTCCCCAGCTTAAGGCTACCGGAGACCTCAAGCGGAAAAAATGAGCTCCCTCTAGCTCGCAGTACGTAAGGAAGGAATCTTCTCTGAGAACGCCCCCGACCGGTAGCCCAACACCAGGGCCGGAGGGTAGGAGTTGCCTAAACCCCAAAGAGATTATGGAGTACTGCCTGTCCGAAAGCACTATCCCTGCAGGACTCCCTCTCAAGGCAGTAATGGGCCGCAAAAGTCTGGCTTGAAGACCAAGTAGCGGCCCGGCAGATGTCTGCCAACGGAACAGAGCGGAGATAAGCCACTGACACAGCCTTCGCCCTGACACAATGAGCCGTGACTCGACCCTCCAACGAGAGGCCGGCTGCCCCATAAGCCCAGGTGATACAGTCAGCGACCCATATGGACAAAGTACGCTTGGAGACAGGTAGCTCCAACTTATTGGGGTCAAAAGAAACGAAGAGCTGAACAGCCCTCCGATGCTCCCGCGTACGGTCAAGGTAGAAGGACAACGCCCTCCTACAGTCCAGGGTATGCAGGACCATCTCAGCCCGGTTGGCATGCGGCCTGGGAAAGAAGGTCGGAAGAACCACCTCCTGATTGAGGTGAAAAGGGGAGACAACCTTAGGAAGAAACTTAGGGTGAGTCCGTAAGACTACCCTATTCCTGTAGAACCTAGTGTAAGGGGGATCAGACACTAGTGCCTGCAGTTCACTCACTCGCCTAGCAGAGGTAAGAGCTACCAAAAAGCGTAGTTACTCACCTGTAACAGGTGTTCTCCAGGAGCAGCAGGAATCAGTCCTCACTTATGGGTGACGTCGGCACCGACGGAGCCCTCGCGGAGCAATTTTCCCCAGCTTTCAAAGAAAGCCTTTGGGAATTGCAGCGCGCATGCGCGGTCCCCTTCCCGCCCAAGGGTGCCATCTTAGCCAGTCTGATGACATAGCTAAAAAACACAGCAGAAAAATTTGCAAAAAAACTAAAGCAGATGATTGCAACTCCAAGGGGAGGAGGGAGGGTTGTGAGGACTGATTCCTGCTGCTCCTGGAGAACACCTGTTACAGGTGAGTAACTACGCTTTCTCCAGGACCAAGCAGGAAGTCAGTCCTCACTTATGGGACTCCCAAGCTCAAGGCTACCGGAGACCCTAAGCACAAAAATGAGCTCCCTCTAGCTCAGCAGCACAGAAGGAAAGAATCTTCGCTGAATTATCACCCACCGGTAGCCCACATCCGGGATGGAGGGTAGGAGTTGCTCAGACCTCGAAGAGATTACGGAGGACTGCCTGTCCGAAAGCACTGTCCCTGCGGGACTCCCTCTCGAGACAGTAATGGACCGCAAAAGTCTGGCTCGAAGACCAAGTAGCGGCCCGGCAGATGTCTGCCAGCGGAACAGAGCGGAGGTAAGCCACTGACGTAGCCTTTGCCCGAACGCAGTGAGCCGTGACTCGACCTTCCAAGGAGAGTCCGGCTGCCCCATAAGCCCAAGAAATACAGTCCGCAACCCAGATGGACAGAGTACGCTTGGAGACCGGGAGCCCCAATTTATTGGGGTCAAAAGACACAAAAAGCTGAGCAGCTTTACGGTGCTCCTGCGTACGGTCAAGGTAGAAGTTCAAAGCCCTTCTACAGTCCAGGGTATGGAGGACCGTTTCAGCTCGGCTGGAGTGTGGTCTGGGAAAGAAGGTTGGAAGTACCACCTCCTGATTGATGTGAAAAGGGGAGACCACTTTTGGAAGAAATTTTGGGTGAGTCCGTAGGACTACCCTATTTTTGTAGAACCGAGTGTAAGGGGGATCAGACACGAGGGCCTGCAATTCACTTACGCGTCTAGCGGAAGTGAGGGCTATCAAGAACAGTGTTTTCCAAGAAAGAAAACGGAGAGAACAGGTAGCCATAGGTTCAAAAGGCGGACAGGTGATCCGCTGTAAAACCACATTCAGATCCCAGTCAGGCGCTGGCGGGCGCAGAGGTGGTTTAAGTAGAAGGAGACCTCGGAGAAACCTCGCTACAAGAGGGTCGCTGGAAAGAGGTCTGCCGTCCACCGGCACATGATGTGCTGAAAGAGCACTGAGGTGAACTTTGACGGAGTTGGACTTAAGTCCCAGATTAGAGAGGTATAGCAAGTACTGCAGGATCACCGACACCGGGCAGGAGAAGGGATCCTGAGACTGTTGGCTACACCAAACGGAAAAGCGACGCCATTTAAGGGCGTAGCATTTGCGGGTAGAAGGTCGCCGAGAAGCTAGGACGACCTCTTCCACCTCTGCCGGCAGGAGAAGGGGAGCAAGGACTACCCTCTCAGCAGCCAGGCCATTAGATTGAGAGACCTGAGGTTGGGGTGTAGCAGAGACCCCTGATCCTGAGTGAGGAGATCCGGTTGAAACCCCAGAGGGAACGGATCCTCCACCGCTAATTGCAGCAGGAGTGGAAACCACGGCTGTCTGGGCCAGCGAGGAGCCACCAGGATCATGAAGGCTTTGTCTTGGAGAACCTTGAAGAGAGTCCGAGAGACTAGCGGGACGGGAGGGAAAGCGTACAGAAGGCTCCCCGACCATGAAATCAGAAAAGCGTCCGCCGCAACCCGTCGAACCGAAGGAAAAAGAATAAAATAATGAAGAAATATCGACTTTTTCGCGGGGACAAGACGGGGACGTCTGTAGGGCTCCGCGGAAAAAAGAAGACTGGCTAAGATGGCACCCTTGGGCGGGAAGGGGACCGCGCATGCGCGCTGCAATTCCCAAAGGCTTTCTTTGAAAGCTGGGGAAAATTGCTCCGCGAGGGCTCCGTCGGCGCCGACGTCACCCATAAGTGAGGACTGACTTCCTGCTTGGTCCTGGAGAAACAAGGTTTTCCAGGAGAGAAAACGGAGAGGGCAGGTAGCCATAGGTTCAAAGGGCGGACAAGTAATCCGCTGTAAGACCACATTCAGATCCCACTCAGGGGCTGGTGGACGCAAAGGAGGCTTAAGCAGAAGGAGGCCTCTGAGAAAACGAGCCACCAAAGGGTGGTTGGAAAGAGGCCTTCCGTCCACCGGCGAGTGGTGCGCTGAGAGAGCACTGAGGTGAACCTTGACAGAGTTGGACTTAAGGCCTAGATTGGAGAGGTAAAGC
The DNA here is from genome assembly GCA_033557465.1 of Ichthyophis bannanicus. NCBI lineage: Eukaryota > Metazoa > Chordata > Amphibia > Gymnophiona > Ichthyophiidae > Ichthyophis > Ichthyophis bannanicus. The sequence continues at coordinate 641,450,494 of CM066035.1, forward strand.
AAATATTGCAATACTACCGCTACCAAGCACGAGAAGGGATTCTCGCTGTGCTGAGCACACCATGCGGAGAATCTACGCCACTTAAGAGCGTAGGATTTCCTGGTGGATTGCTGTCTAGAGGCTAAGACCACATCTTCCACCTCTCGAGGCAGTAGTAAGGGAGCCAGGACTACCCTTTCAGCAGCCAGGCCATCAGATGAAGGGACTGGAGGTTGGGGTGCAAGAGAGTCCCCTGATCCTGAGACAGGAGATCATGCTGAAACCCCAGAGGAAGAGGGGTGTCCACCACCAGTTGCAGCAGAAGCGGGAACCACGGTTGCCTCGGCCACCTGGGGGCTATCAGGATCATTGAGGCCCCGTCCTTGAGGACTTTGAACAGTGTTCTGGACACTAGTGGTGTGGGAGGAAACGCATACAGTAGGTCTGTGGACCACGAGATCAGAAACGCATCCGCTGCTACTCTGAGAGGATGCGGTTGTCTGGAGCAGAATCTCGGGAGTTGCCGGTTCAGAGGACTGGCGAAAAGATCCATGGTGGGGAGGCCCCACCTGAGAAAGACCTGCTGAACCATCAACGGGTTCATCCTCCATTCGTGTGGTTGCAGGATCCTGCTCAGTCTGTCCGCCAGGTAATTTTCTTGACATGGGAGGTAGACAGCCTTGAGGAGGATTCCGTGATTGACGGCCCAAGAGCACAGCCGTTGTGCCTCCTGACATAGAAGGAAGGAGCCTGTGCCTCCTTGTTTGTTCACGTAGAACATGGCAACTTGATTGTCCGTCTGGACTAGTACAGACTGGTGAGAGGAAGGTGGGAGAAGGCTCTCAGAGCTAGGCGTATCGCCCGTAGCTCCAGGAAGTTTATCTGTTGAGCAGCCTCCCAAGGGGTCCAGAGACCCTGAGTACATGTCCCTTGGCAATGTGCTCCCCAACCTAGAAGAGAAGCATCTGTCGTCAGCACATGAGAATGCGGAGGGGATTGAAAAACCACTCCGAGTACCAGATTCGGAAGATGAAGCCACCATTGCAGAGAGGAGACTAGCAGGTTGGATATTTTAACTGAGTCCGCTAGGCTCCCTGTGGCCTGATGCCACTGAGTGCGAAGGCTCCACTGAGCAGGCCGCATGTGCAGGCGGGCATTGGGGGTGACATGAACCGTGGAAGCCATATGGCCGAGTAGTCTCAGGAATTGCCTGGCAGAGACCAAGGAATTGCTGTGAAACTGCCTGGCCAGATCCATCAGCCTGTGGGCTCTGTCCATTGGTAGGAAAGCCTTCGCCTGAAGAGTGTCCAGCCTTGCTCCTATGAATTCTAAGTTCTGGGACGGGAGCAAAGTGGACTTTGCGAAGTTTATGACAAACCCCAAGTGCTGAAGCAGAGCCACAGTGCGAAGGGTGGCTTGATTGGCCTCCTGGGAAGACTGGCCCCTAATGAGGCAGTCGTCCAGGTACGGAAACACAAAAAAACCTTGAAGCCTTAGGTAGGCCGCCACCACTGCCAGGCACTTGGTGAACACCCTGGGAGCGGAGGTCAGGCCAAAGGGTAGTACTCTGTACTGATAGTGGTTTTCTCCCACAACAAATCTGAGATATTGTCCGTGGTCTGGATGAATAAGGATGTGAGTATAAGCATCCTTTAGATCTAAGGAGCATAGCCAATCTCCCTGCTGGAGGTAGGGCAGCAGGATTCCAAGGGTAAGCATCTTGAACTTTTCCCTCTCCAGGAACTTGTTGAGGTTGCGCAAGTCTAGGATGGGTCTGAGGCCTCCTGTTCTTTTTGGTACCAGAAAGTACCTGGAATAAAAGCCGTGACCTCTCAGGTGGTGGGGCACCGGTTCCACAGCCTGTTCCTTTAGTAGACTTGCTAACTCCTGAAGGAGTAGTTCCCTGTGCAGAGGGAGTCTTGGAGGCTCCCCTGGAAAATAGGAGGGAGGTACCTGGTGAAAATGGAGAAGATAGCCCTTTTGGACTATATGAAGCACCCAGGTATCTGATGTGACGGCTGACCACCTGTGGGCAAAGTGGGCCAGCCGGCCTCCTGTGCTGAGAGAAGCCAGCTGAGGAGAAGAGGCTATGCTTTCTGAGTCAAAAACCCCCACCCTGCTGAGCAGGGGCCGGTGTTGGTGGCTTGGGGGCCTTCTGCCTACGGGGCCCATGACCCTGCCCCTTGGCCTGCTGTCCCTGTTGGGGAGCTGCAGAGGCCTGATAATGAGGGTATTGCTTATAGGCAGATGACTTCCTCGGGTAAAAGGTCTTTTTTCCCGAGCCCTTCTTCTGAGAAGGGGCAGAGGTTTTTCTGGACAGCCTAGTCCTGGTCAGAGTCTCGGTCTCGAGTTCTGCAGCCTTTTCAGCCATGGGCTTGCCAAAGAAGTTTTCACCTCGGCAGGGGACATCGACCAACTTGTCCTGTACCCATGGCTCGAGGTCGGATGACTGTAGCCAAGCCTGTCGGCGGACACCGATGCCGGCCCCAGCTACTCAGGCCGAAGCCTTGAAGCCATCGTAGGCTGCTCGAGAGATAAACTTCGAGCACTCTCGAATACCGGAGGACAAGGTCTGGAACCTCTGCAAAGGTTCCTCGAAGAGACCAGCAGAGAACCTGGCAATCTCCTTTGCCAGGTCTCGGAGATACATGCCCATGTAGAGCTGGTATGTCTGGACACGGCAAGCAAGGATAGAGCCCTGGAAGCACTTCTTACCGAGGGCATCCATGTCCCGGGCCTCCCGGCTGGGAGGCACTGAGGAGTGCATCTTCTGACTTTTCAGTCGATGCATGGCCGATTCTACAACCATGGAGTGGTGCGGTAATTGTGCCTTTTGGAACCCGGGGCTCTTGCGGACTCGATAGATGGAATCGACCCGCTTGCTTAACACCAGCGTCAAGGCCGGGGTCTCCCACATGCGGAAGAGCAGCCGCTCCAGCATCGGAGGAACTGGTACAGTAAAGGCCTCCTTCGGGGGAGAGTCATACTGGAGGGCCTCGAGCTCCTCGGCTCGAGGCTCCTCCTCGGGATCCGCGGGGAAGGCCAAGGCCTTGGCCATATCCCGCACGAAGTCCGAGAACCGGGTATCCTCCGCTGGGGATCGTCTCCGAGGTTCGGACTCCGGCGAGTCCGATGGGACACACCGAGTCCGATAGGTGTCGGGTGACTCTTCGTCCTCCGTCTCCCAGCCCGACTCCTCGGAGGAGGTGTCGAGCGGCTCCGGTCGGGCGGGCACCGATGCCCTCCGCCCCGACACCGAGGGTACTGGCGTCGACGACCTCGGTCCCGAATGGGAGGCCGAGGGAGACCGTGGCCAAGGATTGACTCGAGCCCGCATGGACTCGAGGATCGGCTCGGCCTCCGGGGTCGACTTGGACGTCGATGTCCCGGTGGTCGGGGCAGATGCACCGGTGAGACCGGCGATCAATGCCCGCTGCTGTTCCATGAAGGCAGCGAGGCTGCTCTCCAAGGTCGTCAACCTGAGTCCGAGCTCAGGAGACCCAGCAGCCCCTGACAGCATCGGGCCCGACGTCGGCTCCCTTGGAGGAGAGTCCACGAGGACTACAGCACTCACGTGTCCAGGAGACTCCATCTCGAGACGAGGTTGCTTGGCAGGCCTCTCCGACTCCGAAGACCCGGGACGGCTATCGGGGCTAGGCGACCTGGCTCTCGAGGAACCAGGAGCGTCCACCGACGCCGCCCTCGTGGGTTTCTTCTTCCTGAGCTGTTCCCGCGAAGGAGACCCCCGCTCAGAGGAACCTTGACGCTGCTCGGGGCCGGAGTCCCGAGACGTCAAGGCCTCTGACGAGGTCCGGGCCCGTCCAGACGCGGAGTCAGAGAAGATCCTATGCTTCTGGTGCTGCCAACTCCTCAACGCCTTCGAGGACATTTTGCCACATGGACCACAAATCATCGGGTCATGATCAGGTCCGAGGCAGCGGAGGCAGCAGTCGTGTGTGTCGGTAAGAGACATAAGTTTCTTACACCGATCACACTTTTTAAACCCGCTGGCAGCCATCAGGGGAAAAAGGGCCCCTGCGAGATCAAAAGACAGGGCTGTCAGTGAAAAAAGAAAAAATGGCGCGAACGCTAGTAATGAAGGACAAAAAACGAAAAGGAGAGAGTGGGCTCGATACCGGTGTACCGGGCCCAGGCGGGAAAAGGATCCGGTGTCGAACCGAAGGAGAAGTACAAAAAATAGGGAAATCAACTTTTTCCTCGGCGAAAAACGAACTACGTCCGTCGGGTTCCGCGGAGAAAAGAAGACTGAGCAAGATGGCACCCTTGGGCGGGAAGGGGACCGCGCATGCACGCTGCAATTCCCAAAGGCTTTCTTTGAAAGCTGGAGAAATGCTCCGCACGAGGGCTCCGTCTGCGCCAACGTCACCCATATGTGAGGACTGACTTCCTGCTTGGTCCTGGAGAATAGGTATATGGGCTATGGATTCAAGAAAGAAGGAGGGGAGGAGCCCCAGGCTGGGGGGGGGAGCTTCCCGGGAACTACTTGGGTAATGTGAAACATGGGCCTACACAGTATGTGGTATTCTGAAGGTCATCTCATGGAATGTTTGTGGGATTGGGAACCCAATTAAGAGATCTAAAATATTACAAGCTCTGGCCAGACAAAAACGTGACATAGCCTTCCTACAGGAAACACATCAATCTAAGGAAGAGCATTTGAAATTGCAGAGAGATTGGGTAGGTCAGGGCTGGGGGTCCCCAGCAGAGAGCAAAAAGGGGGGAGTGGTCATTTTGGTCCATAAGCGTGTAAGATTTACCCTAGAGAAGGAATATGTTGACCCAAATGGAAGGTATATGTTACTGTACGGGTTGCTGGAGGGGAGGCCTATAGTAATTGGAAACATGTACAGCCCCAACGTATTGGACCGTGCACTGTATGTGCGCCTGGCTCCCAAAATTGAGCAGCTTCCGGATGTTCCGCTGCTCCTAGGTGATGACTTTAACAGGGTACTGGATTTGGAATTAGACACTTCAAGGAGGGGAACGGACCGAGCATGCCTACAGGGGGCAAAGGCTTTACAAAATCTTAAAAACCGAGTGGGGGTGGTTGATGCCTGGCGTCTGCTTCACCCATTGGAAAGGGATTTCACTCGCCAGTCACGAGCACACGGCTCAAGCGCCCGGATAGATTATATCTTTACATCAAGTAGAATCTTTGTGCAGGTAATTGATGCGCAAATTGGGCCCCTAGAGATATCTGGCCACGCTTTAATCTGTGTGGAAATAGACTGGACCCAATCAGACTCACGGTCCAGGGTGTGGCGTTTCCCGCTAAATCTATATCGAGATGCTGAGTTTTATCTGTATCTCAAGCAGCGCTGGCAGGACTTTGCATGTAACAATGAACGGCACCAGGTTGACCCAGAACCTTTCTGGGAAACGGCTAAGGTTGTTTTGTGGGGGGACATTCTGGGCTACTCGGCACGGAAAAAGAGGGTGTTAAACGAGCAGGTAATCCGACTGGAGAAGCAGGTGGTCAAGGCCCGGCGTAAACATGCGAGTTGCCCCACTGCAGCGAATAAGAAGTTATTATGGGAAACCCAGACAACTCTCAATGAATTGCTTCATCAGAGAGCAAAAAAATCCTTTATGTATTATCGCTACCAGCTGTATCGGTTTGGAGGTAAACCGGGGAAACTTCTGGCGCGATGCCTGCAGGGTAGTAGGGGGACTAGGACGGTTGTGGTCATTAGAGATGCCCAGGGCAGGCTCCAGAAGGGAAACTGTGAGATTGTTCAGGTGTTTCAGGCTTTCTATAAGAAACTCTACCAGAAAGAAGAAACACCCGTACCTCCCCTGGAGGATTATTAGAGAGGGTTGGGAGTGCCGAGGTTGGGAACGGAACAGAGGGCCCAATTGGAGCAGCCGATCACACAAGCAGAGATACTCCAAGTAATACAAAAGGCAAAATGCTATAGGGCGCCGGGACCTGATGACCTAGGGGCCGAGTTTTATAAGTTGTTGGGAGACCTGGTGGCCCCTCCGCTGGCGGCGATATACCGCCATAGAGTGGAGCAAGGTCGATTTAGGTGGTGGGAGAATCAGGCACATATTATTTTAATTCCTAAACCAGGTAAAGATCATGAGCAGGCCTCCTCATATCGGCCGATATCTTTGTTGAATTTTGATTTGAAGGTGATGGCAAGGGTGTTGGCGGATCGCCTAGCCCCGATGCTGCAGGAATTGATACATGCTTCCCAAATAGGATTTGTAAAGGGCCGTCATGCAGTATATAACTTGCGCAAGATTCTGGCATCATTAGAATGGACTCGGGAGCGGGAACGGCAGTCCCTGTTAATCAGCTTTGATGCAGAAAAGGCATTCGACCGAGTGGATTGGAAGTATTTGCACGCCCTTTTACCCCACTATGGTCTAGGCCAGTGATGGCTAACCTTTTTGAGCCCGAGTGCCCAAACTGCCGCACAAAACCAAAGAATTTCCTCAAAGTGCCAGCACGTCAATTTGCATAAATATTTGCATAATGCTAACATACACTAACTTTTAGTAAACATGTCTCTTAATGAGTGTATGGATAAAGACAGACTAAAAGATTTCTACATTACTATAATCCAGTGCCAACCGCCAGGCACATTAGGAACTACTACAAACACTGCCCATTTAGAACCAATAGCAAACCCGCCGTATCCTAACAGCACTACCAGGACTCACAAAGCACCATACCATACCTATCAAAAGGCAACACTGCAAATATTAAACCAATACATTTCAGAGAACAACAATACATGACCTACTGGGGAAAGAGAACAAGTGGCAATGTCAAAAAGGAATTACATAAACAGAATACCTCAGCTCAGTTACACAGTTGCAATTGCTCCAGCCACTTTCTTCTGGTTTCTTCATGTTTTCTGCTAACTCTCCATCATCTGCTGTCCATTTGTCCTTTCTTCTCTCTTCTAGTTTTTTTTTCCATTCTCTCTCTCTACATCCGCTTTAACATACTAATCTTTCTCCTTTTGCTCTTTCCTCATTCCTATTTCATCCACTCAAATTTTACCCCTCCATCCTCAATCCCCACTTACTCTCCCAATACCCGGCCAATTGTAGATTTTTTATCCCTCCCACACAAAATATTTTTCCCCTCTCCATTTTACTCTCCCAGCCCCATCCCATTCTAATCCTCCCCCAACATCAGCTCCCTTCTAGTTCCAACCTCACCCAGCATCCATTCCCTTCTAGTCCCTGCATCAGCCCATTTCCAGTCCTAGCCCCCCCATCAGCCCATTTCCAGTCCTAGCAACCCCCCAACCCAATACCAGTCCTAGCCCCCCCCATCAACCCACTTCCAGTCCTAAACCCCCATCACCCCATTTTCAGTTTAAGCCCCCCCTATAACCCATTACCAGTCCTAACCCCCATCACCCCATTTCCAGACAGCCCCCATCAGCCCAAAGCCCATTACCAGTCCTAACCCCCCCATAGCCCATTACCAGTCCTAACCCCCCCATAGCCCATTACCAGTCCTAACCCCTCATCACCCCATTTCCAGACAGCCCCCATCAGCCCACAGCCCATTACCAGTCCTAACCCCCCCTAGCCCATTAGCAGTCCTAACCCCCCTAGCCCTTTAGCAGTCCTAACCCCCCCTAGCCCTTTAGCTGTCCTAACCCCCCCCCTAGCCCTTTAGCAGTCCTAACCCCCCCTAGCCCATTAGCAGTCCTAACCCCCCCTAGCCCTTTAGCAGTCCTAACCCCCCCCAGCCCTTTAGCAGTCCTAACCCCCCCCAGCCCATTAGCAGTCCTAACCCCCCCATAGCCCATTACCAGTCCTAACCCCCCCCCATAGCCCATTACCAGTCCTAACCCCCATCACCCCATTTCCAGACAGCCCCCATCAGCCCACAGCCCATTAGCAGTCCTACCCTCCCAGCCCATTAGCAGTCCTAACCCCCCCCTAGCCCATTAGCAGTCCTAACCCCCCCAGCCCATTAGAAGTCCTAACCCCCCCCATAGCCCATTACCAGCCCTAACCCCCCATCACCCCAGTTCCAGACAGCCCCCATCAGCCCACAGCCCATTAGCTGTCCTACGCCCCCCCCGGCCGCCCATTTGGAGTCTTAACCCCCCCAGCCCATTAACAGTCCTAACCCCCCCCCTAGCCCATTAACAGTCCTAACCCCCCCCCCTAGCCCATTAACAGTCCTAACCCCCCCCTAGCCCATTAACAGTCCTAACCCCCCCCCCCTAGCCCATTAGAAGTCCTAACCCCTCCACCCCTGGCAAATTTAAAAAAAAAAATGATGGCTCTGGCTGCTGCCGCGGCAGAATGCAAGGTCCCGCGGGGCCCCCTCCGCCCGCTAAGCCCCTCTGCAAGGGCTTTCAGATTCGCGAGGGAGAGCGTCTCCCTCGCGTCTCTGTTAAGCCCGCAGGGGCTAATGGGAAATTTCCCATCAGTCCCTCGCGTCTAAAGGGACTGATGGGAAATTTCCCATTAGCCCCTGCGGGCTTAACAGAGACGCGAGGGAGACGCTCTCCCTCGCGAATCTGAAAGCCCTTGCAGAGGGGCTTAGCGGGCGGAGGGGGCCCCGCGGGACACTGCATTCTGCCCTTGCCGCGTCCGCGGCAGCAGTCAGAGCCAGCTTTTTCTTTTTTGCGGACCTTCCCGCGTGCCAGCTGCAAGGCCTTCGCGTGCCACAGCTGGCACGCGTGCCATAGGTTCGCCATCGCTGGTCTAGGCAGTGCCTTCTGTAGCATGATTCACCTTCTTTATACAGGGCCGACCGCGAGAGTGTTATGCAATGGGCTATTGTCTGAGATGTTTTCATTAGAGAGAGGTACGAGGCAGGGATGCACACTTTCACCGCTGCTGTTTGTGCTGTCTCTGGACCCCTTCATACGCAGAGTAGAACTTTCCGACAACGTACGTGGTGTGCGCATGGGACGACATGAATTTAAGATCGCGGCTTTCGCGGATGATATTCTTGTACACCTACAATCACCGCAGCAGTCGCTACCCAAATTATTAGAAGAATTCTCAGTATTTTGGAAAATAGCGGGACTGCGTATAAATATGGATAAGTCTGAGGCCCTAGATGTGCGAGGGGATGTAAAAGGGAGCTGGGGATGCCTTCATCTATCTGGGAATTCTTTTAACCAGAGATCCACAGGAACTGTATAAACGGAACTTTGAGCGGATTTTGGCTGGTCTTCGAGTGCAGTTGCGGGCCTGGCGACCATTGCCCCTGTCGCTGGGGGGTCGAGTATTGGCTGTGGGGATGGTGGTTTTGCCCGTGTGCTGTACTGGATGCAGACCCTCCCCGTATGGCTGCTGAAACGCGATATAGCTTGCTTGGAGCGAGAGATAAAAGGATTCTTATGGAAAGGGGCGAGGGCGCGGATCCCAATGCATCGTCTGCGTGGAGGCTGGCGGGCTGGGGGGATGGGCGTCCCAGATTTGCAGGCCTATGCCTTGGCGTGTCAGGTAAGACATTTAGGTGATTGGTTAGGTGATAAGGAGACCTATACACCTTGGGCCCTCAAGGAGGCACTAGTGGCTCCCCAGACATTACTGGCGGCCTTGCATTCGGAAGGCTTGCAGTTACCGGGTTGTATAGCCCGGAGTGTGTTTGTAGAGCCGGTGAGGCGTACATGGCGACAATTGTGTCAATACTGGGGTAGGCCTCCGGCAGTATCAAGCTGGTTGCCACTGCGGGGTAATAGTAACTTTATCCCGGGGTCCACAACGGCGGCCTTCCAGACGTGGAGGGCAGCGGAAGGGCAACAGGTCTTCGTTATGTTGGGCATGTGGGTGGATGTAACGGGAAATGTAAATCGTTTGCGAGTCTCCGCAGGGAGTATGAGCTGAGTGGCAACCATTTCTTCACCTATTTACAGGTCTCCCACTATGTGGCGTCTCTTCCAGAAGGGGAGTTAACTTCGGAGAGCTCGGTGCGGATCTTAGAGTTCTTTGCATTAGGCGAGGCGTCCCCCATTACAATATCAAGATTGAAAGGACGGCTGGGGCAGTATCTTGAGAGACTGGATTATTCCAGGGAGGAGGCCCGGTGGGCGGAGGAACTGGGTCAGGGGGTCCCCCTGGACTCGGTTCTTAAAGCTCTTGGTAGGATTGTGAGACTGGTAGAGGGGGTAAAATGGAGGGAGGTGCAATTCAAAAGCATCACTCGTGCTCACTTTTCCCCAAGGAGGGCAATGCGGAGTGGCCTTGTGTGTGATGGGAGATGCCCCAGGAGTTCGGCCACTCTCGCAGATTTGGGGCACATGTGGTGGGGGTGTCCACATATCCAGCAGTATTGGACGAGGATTAGTACTTATATGGGCGGCCTGCTCCATCAGCGCGTTCAGTGGGATGGGGCCTTTGTTGTGCTGGACCGGCTTGGCCCGCTTCACCCTAAGGAAAGATGGGAAAGGTTGCTGGTGAGGAAAGCGTGCCTAGTGGGGAAGGGGCCAATACTTCATAGGTGGCGGGAGCAACGGACCCCTACCTTTTGGGAAAGGCGGAATAATTTTCATCAACTGATGCTTTTTGAAAAGAGAGGGGCCGTGACTAATGTTAAGCGCTGGGCTACCTTCTTGTTGACATGGGAACCCTATATCCAAGATTTGGGACCCCATGCCTGTAATGAAGCCGTTCAATGGGGTAGATAGGTAGGGGGGGGAACAGGAGAATTAGGAGGAGCTACTGGAGGGTTGGGGAGAGAATGGGGGTATCGGGGAAATTCCTGGGGGGATAAGCGAAGGGGGGAGAGTTGTGCTGTGGGGGAAGGGAGGGAGGGCAGGGGACGGGGGGGGGGGGGAGTTAATGGAAATGTTGTACCACAATTATGTTAACTCGGGGCCTCTGGTGCGGGGATAAGACTCAACCCAGCCCAGTGGCATTGATGTATTTGTAAACCTTTGTTTGTAATTTGGTTTGTGGTTCAATAAACAAAAGTTTAAAAAAAAAGTCTCATGATCTAGAATCTTATTTCCTATATTATGGGCATTAATACACACTGCTTTCCAGATGCTGTACCTTTCTCCCATTTCTACATAGGTATTTAATGTTTTACTTACCTGGGGGGCTTTCTTCTCCCAACCTCAATGAATCTAGTTAAAAGCCCTCTTCAGTAGATTAGCCAGTTTGCTGTGGAAGATACTTTGATCCTTCTTGAATAAGTGGACACCATCTCTGTTTAGCATCCCTTGGAAAATCATCCCATTGTCCAGGAAATCAAAATCTTCTCAAAGACACCAACGATGTATTCATCTTTAGGAGCAAGCTTCTCTGGTTTGGCCTTTATTCTCAAAGGGAGGATTGAGAACACATCTATGCATCTACTTGCTTCACCCTCTCTCCCAAAGCCATCAAGTGATATGGAAGGGCAGACTACATAGGCCTTGTGGTCTTTTTCTATGTTTCTAAGTCACTCTTGATATCCTCAGAGGGATACCCAGCAGTATCATTTGGGCCGATATGAGTGACCAGCATCGGAGAACAGTCAGTAGGCTTTTCCTTTTCCCTTTTAAATTATTATATAAACCACTTCATTAGGCTGTAAGCCTTAAAGGCGGTATAGCAAAAATTCAAATAAAGAGCAATGGACATGGCAGCTATCAGTTTGAGGAGAGAAGGGTGTACGCAAGCTTCAAGCAAACTTTGGGCCTACAGGTCTCAATCACTTAGGCCAGAAGATCGTGATCTGGTCTAGGGGAGACAGACCTATCTGCATTGCACAACAGTCCACATATCTTGCCACCTGCTGAAGAAAACTATACTGGTTTCTCTCAGTGCTGCACCAGTGAAGACCTCACTGAAAGTTTGCTCTAGTCTGCCCCTTGTCTAGACTAGTCTAGCAGAATGATAAGCAAATAGGCATGGACTAAAACTCTTGAAAGAAAGTAAGTTATCTATCACCTTCTGCTCAGTTAGCTGACACACCACAGTTATACGGGGGGACTCTGCTTATCTCCAGGAATAGGCAGGAATGTAGTCTTCACATATGAGTGATATCGGTACTGACAGAGCTTGCGTGGGAACACTCCCCATCATCCAATAGGAAAGCTTTTGGGAGCATCTCACTGCGCCTGCGTGACTGCCTTCCCACCTTTCCAACTCCCTCTCTTAGTTCTTCGTTTTCCACAGAAAAACTCTCTTTTTGTGGATAGTGCCTCTGCCTTCCCATTGTCACTGACACGTCGAAGACATCGCCGGTTCTCTCATTCTTTCTTTTCTTCTCTAATTTTACTTTTCCTAACAAAAAAAAAAAGATCCCCAGGAGTCTCAATGCCCTTTTAGGTCCTAAGCCTACCATAGCCTTCTCATCGTTGAAGGCATGGAGAAACCAGCTAGTGGTTTCAAGAAATGTTCCAAGTGTGCCAGCACCATCTCAGTGACTGACACACATGACTGGTGTCTAAAATGCTTCGGCCCAGATCACCAGCCAAAAGACTGTCCCATCTATCAAAAGATGATTTGAAGAGGCCTACAGAACCGGGCCTCTAAATTTGGGACACTCTTCACCTCGGACGTGGAATTATTGGCATCCACTTTATCGAGGACTTCATCCTCCTCTCATGGATCCCAGGTATCCTCAAAGTCAAAGCCCAAATCTGCATCAAAGCAAGACAAAATTTCCAGGGGTAGATGATTTCACTCGAGGAATCGAGATCTCTTGGGCATTGCATCGGAAGTAGATTGGCCTGCCAAACAGCCCCGGCAGGAGGCCGTGTCCTCCAAAGTCACAGAGTGGCTCCAGGATGCTCCCGAGGCCTCGACCTCCGGAGGGCTACTGGTGCCATGCTCCGGGATGGTAGTGCAAGTACCCAGGACCGATACCCAAGCATCAGCAACCTGAATTCAAAAAAGCATGGGACAAACACAGAGGATCTCTAAAGGTAAAAAGGGGACTGTAGTAGTTGTTGATATGGAAGGACAGACTAGATAGGCCATGTGGTCTTTTTCTGTCATCATATTTCTATGTTTCAATGGACCTGTGCATACAAGCCATTAAGTGGGGCTTAGCAGCTCTCCTGGCAGCCTTGGTACCTATCAAGCCCTTGGCTCCAGGCACCGGTACTGACATCGACAACAGTTGACGGCATGACATCAGGGCTGATGCACATGGAGTCAACATCGCTGCCATCCATTCCCTCCATGGAAACCATCACCGGTATCGGTTCCCAACCCAAATGGCTCAATGAGGCCAATACCTCTGAACACCGGTACCAACATGGAGCTTCAGGTGAACACCGTATACGTTGATACTTCGAGTCCTCCAATTCCGATTCCAATGTTTTGGATGGGGAATCGCTCGATTCCCATGGGTTTCAGGACCTTCCTTCGGAGCCTTTTCCAGCTCATCAGCGACACATGTAAGACCAGCAAGAGCATGTTGGTTCACACCCACCCTGTGAAAATTAAAAACACAGCTTAGGAGAATAAAAGGAAATGAAAAAAACAAAGAGTGAAGCAGACAAGGTAATATACATGACTGGCCTAAACCACTATCGCCCTGAAACAGACAATGCAAGAAGAGCATATCACTCAAAACTCATAAATGCATCAATCAACAGACCACGAGAACTCTATGAGATTGTTAAGCAGCTCATTAAGACACCAAGCCACACAAACCAACGATACCTAACATAACATCAGCGACTATAGAGGAAACCAGCTTTACAACCTGACATTGTATGGTCTTCATTTGAAACAATCTCCAAAGAGAGGATTAAGACCACCATTTCAGGACTCAACACAACCACCTCCCTCCTTGATCCATGCCCTATGACCTGGATAAAACAGTCAAAACAGGAACTAAGTCCAGCAATTGCCAACATAGTAAACAAGTCCCTCAAACAAGAACTGATGCCAAGTAGCCTCAAGTTGTCCGTTATCCGCCTGACCCTCAAGAAACCAGAACTTGACCAAATGGATCCTGCTGCATACCGACCAGTGGCAAGCCTCCCTTTCACTGCTTAAATCATGGAGAAAATAGTTCAACAGCAACTACAGGTCCACCTGGACAAAACCAACACCCTCGATCCGCAGCAACATGGATTCAGACCCGCACATGGGGTTGAAACCCTCATGATATCATTAATAAGCACTCTGACCAAAGGAATACAGACCAAACACACAGGATACATCCTGATCTTCCTGGATATATCGGCAGCATTTGATACTGTCTCTCATAGCATCCTCCTGAAGAGATTGTGAGAAACAGGCATTCAAGACAAGGTCCTACAATGGTTCAAATCCTATCTAACTGACAGATATCAACTAATTTGAACCCGTACCGCCAAATCTTCCCCATTCCAACAAACTCAAGGCATACCACAAGGCTCTGTGCTCTCAGCTATATTGTTTAACATTTACCTGTAACCACTCTGCCCCCTAATATGGACCCATTATCTCCATTTCCACATATACACTGATGACATTATGCTCTACAGCCACATCACAACTATGAACCAGACAATATGCAGTTAATGAACTGTTTCAATGATGTCTCCAAATGGCTCCAGGCGAACAACCTCGCAATCAACCTAAAAAAGACGGAAACTTTATTCATTACAAATGACCATACCTTTACCCCTCCCAACACACCTCACCCTGGCATCAACTCAAATAAAAATACAACCCCACATAAAATATCTAGGTATCACTCTTGATCAAACACTCTCCCTCAAGCAACAGATTGCAAGAACAGCAAAGACAATATTCTTTAAAGCCAAAATGCTGCAGCGCCTCAGACCACTTATAGACCCACAGGACTTTAGGACAGCCTGGGAAGACTGGTACTGTTGATGACCGCTGTCGAGGATTGATTCGAGGCTGTAAGCTCATGAGGATCGGCTTGACAACCAGGGAAGTCCTTGAAGTCGAGGTCCTGATGATCTGGGCAGATAAACCAGCCGAGCCGGACAACTGCGCCTGCTGCGTCTCCAGACAGGCAGTCAAGCTGCACTCCAGGGACTCCATCCTGGGCTCCAGTCCAGATGGTACTGTAGCCTTCGGTGCAGACACCAGGGTAGCCAGATCTGGCGCCAGTGAGGAGGGGGAGTCCTCAATGAGGATGGCCTTGGAGGTTTGAGGCCGACGCTGAGGGGCCAACAATTTCTTCCTGGGGACTTTGGACAGCCGCTCCTACTCTGACACCTTGGGTCTTCGGGGGCTGAGGGATTTGGCATGGGGCTTGTCCACTTTCATTAAGTCCCACAAAGAGGTCCTCGAGGATTTCTTCTTCCTCTTGTGTTCCCGGTCTGATTACCTGCATGCCCGGTCAGTTGCAGCGGGGTCACTACACGACTCCGGGGTCTAGGATAGGGCCCTGGATCGTGGGGCACTGGGGACTCTGGGGCAGAGTGACCTGGAGAAAATTTGGTCATGCTTCTGCTGACGGAGTTTGATTGCTTTAGTGAACATCTGCTTGCAGAGGCCACAAACCTCCGGATCATGGTCAGGACCAAGACAACAGAGGCAGCAATCATGTCTGTCGGTGAGGGACATATTTTTGGAGCACCGATCACACTTCTTGAAGCCGCTTGGCCATCGGGGGAAAAAGCATCTCGGCGAGGTCGAAGACCCGAGGAACTGCCAGTCAGTGGAAAAAAGGTGCGAAGCCACGCTGGGGAAAAAGGAACTTAACTAGGGGAAAAAAAGGACGATCCGAGATGCAATGCCAAGGCAAGCGAACTCAGAGACGGGAAAGGAACCGCTCGCAGCCGGAGAAAAACAAAATACTATAGGATGAAATTTAACTTCTTTTTCTGGGGAAATCAGACACATGTCCGGTGGGTTCCGCGGAAAAATGGAAACTGAGCAAGACGGCACCTTTGGGCGTCAAGGGGACCATGCATGTGTGGTGCATCTCCCAAAGGCTTTCTTTGAAAGCTGGGGAGATGTTACCATGCAGGGCTCCAATGGCGCTGACGTCACCCATATGTGATGACTGAGTTCCTACTTGTTCCCGGAGAACAGGAGGCAGGAGAAGGGAAAAAGCCATCGAGCTGAGAGCCTGCCTGTGTGTGAGGCAGGTTGCTCCTGCTGGCAGAAGGCTGTTACAATGGCGATCCTCCAAACCTCAGGTATTACAGATGATTTTAATGAAAGTTCACAGAGTACTAATAGCAGGTCTGCAATCTCATATTGGAAGTGGGTAGCGAAGTCCTACGGATGGAGTATGCCATCAGTATGTTGCTTTATCGTGTCCTTTACAAGGGACTGAATGATTCCAAAAAGCTCTCGGGGGTTGTTAAGGGAGCGCATAAGGATATTGGTGTGGTATTCCTTTCTTCTCTGGTTAATTGCATTGTGGTGTTCTTGCAGGGTCTTCATGTATGTGATGCGATCTTGGGGAAGCCTAGAGTTCTGCCATTTCTGCTCCAGCTTCCTGAGATGTAGCAGGGACTCACGTAGAGCAGTTATGAACCAAATGGCTGTGTGATTCCTTTTGGTGGATCCCATAGGCTGTGGTAGGCGTGCAGTCTTGCTTAAGGTGGAATTCCATGTGTGTACAAGCTCAACAAGCTCAGAGGTGTCAGTATTAAGGTTGGGTAGCATTTCTTCAAGGAATGCTTCTTTGTGTAAAGGTCGAAAGTGGAGAACTGGTGGTGGTGTAGAAGTCGAAGAAGGACCAAGGTCCATTGCGAATGAAGGGATATGGAAGATATTGGCTTTGTGGTCTGACAATGGTACTGATATGAGTTGTGGTTGGTCAGTACTGCTGGCTATCAGCATGTATACGGATGCGAATATGAGGTCCAATGTGTTTCCTCTTTTGTGGCTAGGGATGTGTATTTGTTGCTCATAACTTAGTGCATATGACTATATTTCTCCCTCCAATCATCTCTAAGACTACGATGTTTTCTAAGATTGGAACCTTTAGTATTTATACAAACTATTTCTTTAAACTGTTAAGTTTCTGTGTTTTATAAAATTAATATGAACTCGGGGTCTCAGACTTCCGTTGGCACTACTTTTTGGACTATGTCCTCATATAGTGTGCCGATCTTGCATCAATGACCACCTTGTTCAAAGTAAATTTTAAATACTTCTAAATTTTATCGTTCAGAAACCCAAACAAGTGCTTATCTGGATCTTCTTCAGTGTTCCCCAACGCCCCGTTCTGAAGCCCTGCCTGCGTTTCACCACAGTAGGTTTCTTCAGGGGGTTCTGTATATTGAAGCACTGTCGATAAAACAATTGCGTTACAACTCTTATTATCATGCCTTAGTTTCTATAAATGAACCATAGCTATCTATGTGATGTTTTTCTGACGTACCTTTATCGCTGGTTTATTCTTTGCTGTTTGGCGTGTTGCCTTGAGTCTACCGGCTTCCAAAAAGCGCCACGCATGCGGATTGGTATATTTCGCCACTTTTAAATGTTTATCTGGCACAATTTCATTTGATCTCATGTCCTAAATGTACGTCAGAAAAACATCACAAGGTGGTCATTGATGCAAGATCGGCACACTATATGAGGACATAGTCCAAAAAGTAGTGCCAACGGAAGTCTGAGACCCCGAGTTCATATTAATTTTATAAAAAACAGAAACTTAACAGTTTAAAGAAATAGTTTGTATAAATACTAAAGGTTCCAACCTTAGAAAACATCATAGTCTTAGAGATGATTGGAGTGAGAAATATAGTCATATGATAAATTCAACCCTCTGTAACCAGACCAATTATTTAGAGTGATAAAACATAGCTTAGTGCAGACATAGCATCAAGAAAAGCTGTGGAGTATTTCGTTAATAGCACAGGGAGGTTGAAATCGCTTAGCAGCCAAAGTGTTCTACCCTTCGTTGACTGGTTTCATGTTAGGTCAAGGACTATGGAGAGGTCGTCAGCATATGTAGATGGGGCTCAGAAGCACAGAGCTGTTGCTAGGTGCTTATTTGCTATCATGATGGCACCCAGGTTGTTAGTGTTGTGTGACGTAAGGCATTGGAATTGTAGATCACATCTGACCATGATAAAGATGCACCACCTCTTCTGCTTGTTCTTGGGCAGTTAAAGAGGTTGTAGTTAGCGAGCTTTAGCTAACTTGTGAGAACTATGTCAGTGTTGGTGAGCCATGATTCCATGACGAAAAGCATGTCTAACTTATGACTTTTAACATAGTCAACAATTATTAGCAATTTGTTTTGGATAGACCGCGCATTTATGAGCATACAGGTTAGATACAATATAGAACCTTGAGCATCTTGTAACATTCCAATTCGAGGCTGGAACTTTTTCTTTAACTCTCGTAGCTTTAGGAAAGCCGATCTTGTTCTTCCTCTAATAGTTTCTGCTTCTATTTCCTTGCAAGTGTCATTGTAGTACTTTTCCTTGTCCTGTCTTGCTGCACGTTGGAAATCTCTGTTGAGTTCTGCGATTGTCTTTCTTTCTCCTCTGGCTTTAGCTTCTCTGCGTTTCTGGGCAATTTTCAGAGTTTCTTCCGCCATCCATTTTGGCCGTTTTTGCTTTTTCACCTTTTGTAGAGACTTCTCGCTTTCTTCCAACACAACCTTCTTGATGTCATTCCATAACTCTTCCGGAGCTCTGTCATTTGTATCTAAAGCAGCAAATCGAAAAGAAGCTAAAGCCAGAGGAGAAAGAAAGACAATTGCAGAACTCAACAGAGATTTCCAACGTGCAGCAAGACAGGACAAGGAAAAGTACTACAATGACACTTGCAAGGAAATAGAAGCAGAAACTATTAGAGGAAGAACAAGATCGGCTTTCCTAAAGCTACGAGAGTTAAAGAAAAAGTTCCAGCCTCGAATTGGAATGTTACAAGATGCTCAAGGTTCTATGTTGAATGATGCTGAGAAGATCAAGAAAAGGTGGAAGGAATATACAGAGTTTTTATATGATAAAGATCAAGTGGACCAACAGCCGTTTCAACCTCTACCTTATGATCGGGAACCATTGGTGATGAAAGAAGAAGTTGAAGCAGCATTGAAAGCCTTATCAAAGAACAAAGCACCAGGCATTGATAGCATTCCCATAGAAGTATTGCAGCAATCTGATGCAGTTGTTACCGTACTCACAAGGCTCTGCCAAGAAATATGGAAGACAACATCATGGCCAACTGACTGGAAAAGATCTGTGTTTATAACAATACTAAAGAAAGGTGATCCAACTGACTGTGGAAATTATCGCACAATCGCTCTGATCCCACATGCCAGCAAGATTCTACTGAAGATTATTCAAAAGAGACTACAACCATACCTGGAACAAGAACTACCTGAATTGCAAGCAGGGTTCAGGAAAGGGCGAGGAACGAGAGACATCATTGCGGATGTGAGATGGATCCTTGAAAAGACTAAAGAATACCAAAAGGATATCTATTTGTGCTTTATCGACTATAGCAAGGCTTTTGACTGTGTAAACCATGAGAAACTCTGGGCCACATTAAGAAGCATGGGTATACCAGAACACCTGATCGTTCTCTTGCGCAATCTGTACATTAATCAAGAAGCAACAGTTCGAACAGAACAAGGAGAAACAGAATGGTTTAAAATAAGCAAAGGTGTAAGACAAGGCTGCATACTTTCCCCCTACCTGTTTAATTTATATGCAGAACAAATCATCAGAGAAGCAGGATTGTATGAAGACAACAGAGGTGTGAAGATTGGTGGAAGACTCATCAACAACCTTCGCTATGCTGATGATACCACATTACTGGCAGAAAGTGAAGATGATCTGAAACATTTGCTTCTCACAATCAAAGAACATAGTCTCAAAATGGGCCTGCACCTTAATGTAAAGAAGACAAAGATCATGACAACTGGCATAATCAACAGGTTCATCGTTGAAGGAAAAGAAATTGAAATTGTGAACAACTTTAACCTACTTGGATCAACTATCAATAAAGAAGCAACAAGCAGTCAAGAAATCAGACGACGCATTGCTCTTGGCAGAATGGCTATGAAAGACCTAGATAAGATTCTCAAGAGCAGAGATGTCTCTCTCCATACAAAGATTCGACTTGTTCAAGCCATGGTATTTTCAATAACATCATATGGATGTGAAAGCTGGACAGTGAAAAAGATAGACAGGAAGAAAATTGATGCCTTTGAATTATGGTGCTGGCGGCGAATACTGTGTATACCATGGACTGCCTGAAGAACAAACCAGTCGGTACTAGAGGAGATCAAACCTAAGCTTTCTTTAGAAGCTCAGATGACAAGACTTCGACTTTCATACTTTGGACACATCATGCGAAGAGAGAGATCATTAGAGAAAGACATTATGCTTGGCAAGATAGAAGGTCAACGCAAAAGAGGAAGGCCAGCAATGAGATGGATCGATATAATAACAGCAGCTACGGGTACCAGTCTGTCAACAATGAGCCGCCTGACTGAAGACCGAACACAATTTAGGATAGCTATCCAGAGGGTCGCCATGAGTCGACTCCGACTCGACGGCACTTAACAACAACAACAGGTTAGATATTTTTCCTGTGGGGGCTTCCGCCTGAGGCTCTTTCCTGGGAGTTGGCATACAATGTGAATGAGATGCTTGTAGCTCGTTATATGTGGTAGCTTTGAAGTGGAGAATGCATCTTCCTGCCCTCTCCGGCCGTAGACATGTATGGTGGAAATTAGGCCTTGTTGTTGAGAAAAGGTTTCTGCACATATGAAGGATTAGGCCAGGCAGTATAGAAATAGCATGATGGGAATCAGGTCCGGCATTGTGTTAGGGAATGGTGAATATCTAGGTGTGGGAGGAGTGAGGCTGATGGATTGCCAGTGTGGTGACTAAAGCGTGAGTGAGATGCAAACTACTACCCAAATCTAGTTGGTGAGCTGTAGTGACAGTATTACGTGATCCATTAGCATTGCCAGAATGAAATAAACATGTCTGAATGCTTAATATGAGTCTAGAAAGTTAGGTATTCTAAGAAACATAATAAACCAACAGATAACGGCATTATTATCCAGGTACAGGCTATAACAGATTTATCTAGCAGGCTATATACTCTACAAGCATGTTACCAGGGCACTGATAGCTTTATTGCGGCATTTCCTACAGGGAGTTGTCTAACTCAGAGAATTTCTTACCCTTGGTTGCAGGTTCTGGACTTCATAAGCGAGCAAAGGCAACAACAACTCTCATTAGCATAAAATGTCGGCTTGTCTACACAGCAGTGGAGGCTGGTGCCAAAGGCCCTCTGGTGAGGCTCTCAGGCACGAGCCCACCAGGCATGGGCATGCCTTCTAGCGCTGCTTTTATGGAAACTCATTTTTATTAAACAGCAGTAAGGACATACAATCTTACATTGTAACAAACTCCATTTTCGCTGATTTAAACACATCAAGTTCCAACACAATTTAGCTGACAGATCATTAGCCTTCCCCACTCCTCTCCCCCCCCCCCCCCCGGAATCTGCTTCCAGGCAGGCCAATATAACCACATACAATCATAATTCTTTCTTGAAATTCTACCTTAGAATTCTATCAACTCAATAACTGTCCAACTTAACAACAACCCAATGTACCTTCACGTATATCCACCCCCTCCCAAGAACTTCCCCCTACCCCCTCAGCCCCCCTCTCCTCCTCCCCCCATTCCCCCTTCCAATGACTAGCCGTAGGCCCCCGTGCTCCTTCCTCCCCTGAAGTCTGCGCTCTACAACTTATCACCCCCACTTCCTCGTGATCCTCTCCCGAATGTTCTCTGAAGCCCTTATTTGGGTACTATTCCAAGCCCCCCTCCTATCCTCCTGGGTTCCACTGGCTCACTGGGTCCCAGATCGCAATATACATATCCCTCTTTGGCCCTCCCAACAGCTGAGCAGTTCTCCGCTCCATGTCCATCAACGCTAACATTGCCCTCTCCCAGATCACCACTACTGGGGGCTGATCTACTAGCCAGTTGCCTAAGATGCACTGCTTAGCCAGGACAAACCCTTTTACACATAATTTCCTTTGATGGGTCGGTAAAGCCTCCCCCGGGGCAGACGCCCCAAATAGACACCATCCCGGGGATGCAGGTATATCCCAACTTACCCACCTACTCAGTTGGGCACACACCCCCACCCAAAAAGTGTGGACGTGCAGACATCCCCAAAACGATGACTTAGTGTACCTTTAGCGCTCTTACAGAGTCTGCACACATCTGTCTGAGACAAACCCGCCCTCCAGGCCCAAACATCATGCACATATGCCCGCCAAAGAAATTTATATTGCACTTCCTGCAAGCGAATCGACTCCGACACGCTGACCACATCCGCAAACGCCCTCTGCAAAATCTCTGGTGTGGCTTCTGGTAATCCATCGACCCCCCTATT
This sequence comes from Ichthyophis bannanicus, assembly GCA_033557465.1. Classification (NCBI taxonomy): domain Eukaryota; kingdom Metazoa; phylum Chordata; class Amphibia; order Gymnophiona; family Ichthyophiidae; genus Ichthyophis; species Ichthyophis bannanicus. The sequence continues at coordinate 641,472,736 of CM066035.1, forward strand.
TTAAGGCTAATCTCTCCAAAGCTCCCCAAATGGAAGCCGGCTCCAATTCCTTCCACAGACTTCATTTGGTGATCTTCCCTTCAAGGGAATGCATAAGTTCTATCAACACGCCAGCGCTCAGAAGTGCAGGGAACTCGTTCTGCAGACTACGCACATAGTGCCTTGTCTGCAAGTAAAAATAAAAATCTCGCTGTCCTAACTGGAACCTTTTCTGCAGCGACTGAAAAGAATCAATCTCAGGGGATTGCTCCATCCTTAAGTGCCCTACATAAGTCAGCCCACAACGGGCCCATCTCCTCGAAACCGCGTCCCTCATGCCAGGGGTGAAATCTGTATTATCTGCCAAAGGCAAGCAATCCGTCCCTCTCCAGTCGACCTTCCTGTACTTACAAAGCACCTTCCATGCCTGGCGTAACGACTGCAGATAAACCGAGGCCTTCCACTCCACCGGCAACCTCCCCATGGGCCAGTGTAATAACAAGGCCCTATGGATTCCCCCTGACATATCATCCACCAACTTCACCGGGAGAGTTCCCTCCGATCCCACTAATAAATCTCTCAAGGGCCGGACCAGGCAAGCCAAGTTATAAGCCCTAATTTAGGGCAAATTCGCCCCTCCCACTTCCTTCGGCTCCATCAATCCGAGCATGCGATACACGCTCTACGACCCCTCCACAAAAATTTGCCGATATGTCTGTATAGAAGCCCCAGGTCCTTCTTCGTGACCCACAGTGGCACATGTCTTGATAAATAGATCCCTCTGGGAAGCTCCACCATGTTAAAAAGAGCTATCTGGCCCGTGAGAGATATAGGGAGGTCTCTCCATTTTACCAAACGTGCTATCGTCGACTCCAGCTGCGTCTTAATATTTATCTGGTATAAACGCACCATTGAGCTTGGTATCTGTATGCCCAGGTACCGAAGTCGATCCTTAGCCCACACCAACGGGAACTCTCCTTGCCAGTGTGGTTTCACTAAGCCCCCCACATCTAATGCGTTAGACTTCGCTCTGTTAATTCTCAGCCCCGAAAATGAATCAAACATTTCTATTATCCCTAGCGCCGCTCCCAACGACTCCAAAGGGTTTTGGAGGCACAGAAGCAGATCGTCCGTGAAGGCACTTAACGTTATGCTCCCCTCCTTCCAACTAATGCCGCTGATCTCCTCCGCGTTAAGCAATGTTAAAAGTAAGGGTTCTAATTGTAAGACAAACAGGAGGGGGGATAAAGGGCACCCCTGCCTCGTCCCTCTCATCAACGAAAACGCCTATGAGTGTTGTCCTCCTACTAAGATACAGGCCCTCGGGTCCGCATACCCATTCTAAAAAGGGACCCCCAAAGCTGAACCTTCGCAACGCCTCAAACATATAAGCCCACGATACACGATCAAACGCTTTTTCGGCGTCTAAGCTAACTAACAGCAGCGGACACCGCCGAGCCAAACACATCTCCATACCCAACAAGATCTTACTGATGTTCAGGAAAGCTTCCCTCCCTTTTACAAACCCTGATTGGTGCGTCCCAACTAATCTGAGAAGGATGCTCTGCAGTCTGTTGGCCAAAATGGAAGCTAGAAGTTTCATGTCGTAATTGATTAAAGATATCGGCCTATAGGAGGCAGAGTCATCCATTGCCTTCCCCGCCTTGGGAATTACTGATATAAGGGCTGTACGCATATCCCTTGGGAAGTGTCCCACCTCTGCTGCTTCTCCAAACAGGGCCGCCAACGTGGGTGTTACCTGCGGCTCCAACATCTTGTAAAATTCAACCCCAAACCCATCGGGCCCAGGGGCCTTACCTTCTGAATTTCTCCCCCTGTAATGGGCCTATTTAAGTCAAGAACCTCCGCCTCAGTTAGGGTCAGAAGCGTTACCGCGTCCAAGAATTGGCGCTCTCCCTCTCTGTCCTCCACATCAGGGGCATAAAGCCTCTCATAGAAAGCCTTGAATACATCGGCTACTGCTCGCGGATCCGTGTGTTTCACCCCATTTACATCTTTAATAACCACCACTACTTTGGTACTTCCCCCAGGTCGTATTAGCCTAGCCAACAACCGCCCTGACCTGTCCCCATATCTGAACAATTGATGTCTATAGTATTGCATAGACTGCACTGCTCTCTCATGCAACAAAGCATTAAGCTAGGCTTGGATTTACTGATATTCTTTAAAACCTGCCCCCCCTGGTTTGACCAAGACTTCTCTCCAAATGCTCTGCAGCTCTTGCAACAACTGTAAAATCCTACTATCCAGCCGCTTCCGTTCTTTTGCTACATATGCTATCACGCACCCCCTAATTACCGCCTTCCCCATCTCCCAAAACACAACCGTCAAGCTCGCAGAAGCTTCATTAAAGCGCACGTACTCGTCCCAATTCTGAACCAAGTATTTCCGAAATTCCTCACTCTTCCATAAATGTCTCGGGAAGGACCATTTCCGTCCCACAGAGCCTCGTCCTCCCCAGACCATTTTTACCATCGCATGATCAGACACGATAATAGGCTCTATTTCAATACTCCTCACTCTTCCAAAGGCGACTTTCGAGACTAGAATATAGTCTATGTGTGACCAAGTTTGGTGAGCCCGAGACAGATGTGTGAACTCCTCGGCCCCTTCAAGCAGCACCCTCCAAGCATCCAGCAAATCTCCCATTTCACAAACATACCCCACACCTTTGTGCGCCCAATCACCCACCCCTTTGGAACCCGTCCTATCTAATGTCGGATCATGTGGGCAGTTGAGGTCTCCTGCTAACACTACAGGCATGGTCGGCGTCCGCATGAGTCGCCCGATCGCTCCTTTAAAGAAAGCATGGTCATACTGATTAGGTGCATAAATGTTGGCTAACAACATATCCTCTCCCCCTATTTTCACATATAGAAAGAGATAGCGGCCCTGCGGGTCTCTCTCTTCAGAGATAACATCCAGCAAGACCCCTTTCTTTATCAATATCGCTACTCCTCTCTTTCGGGTTCCAGATGAGGCCCCATACACCTGCCCAACCCAATCCCATCTTAGCTTATTGTGTTCCTCTTCAGTAAGGTGAGTCTCCTGCAAAAATGCCACCTGAGCCCCTTTCCACTTCAGGGCCTGCAGGATCTTTGTATGTTTAATAGGGAAGTTAACTCCGCCCACGTTCCAAGTAATCATACAAAGATCCTTAGCCAACACCCCAGCGAGTTGGATTCCCCTGCGTCTTTCTTAGTGCTTGAATAAACCTTACCCAGAGTTGCCCAGCTTCAACCCTGGGCCCACTGCTCAGCAGACTGTCTCTTTGCATCAACTCATCCATACCAGTACCATCTTTCACTCCCAAGAACTGAGCCCTTCCGCTAGTTACCTTTACCCCACCCCCCTATTTCCCCCTCCCCTCTTCCCCCCTGTAAGGAACAGATTGTCTTTCCACCCACCCCCTCCTCCTCTCCCCTCTTCTTTGCCCCCTACCCCACTTCCCTGCCGCCCTCCACCCAGTAACCCCCCCCCCCCAACACACAGAGTCTCTTCCCCTAATCTTCAGCCGCTTCTCCGCTGAGGTCTGGTCTCTCCGGGCACTGCAGGGCTGCCTCACGCCTCCATCCTGCGTACGAAGGTCTCTTGTTGCGCGAGAGTGACTCTCTCTATGCAGCAGCTCGCCTCCAGAATCTCTGTTATTGCTCCAGGTGCATCGTCTGGCTCCAGCCCCCACTAGTAGCTAAAAGGGTTGAACAATGCATACTAGGTCCATTTCCCCAAAGCGGGGAGCCCGCCTTTGCATATCCATGAATAATCCATCATTTTGTTAGGCACAGTGCCGACGAAAAAAAAACAGTTCCACACCGTCAGACACTCATAAGTTTATAAGCTCACACATCCGGCTCCTCCGATTGCTCTCCCTCTAGGCCCACCACGTACCGCTTAGCTGCCGCCGGAGACTCAAACACATGCTGCTGTCCTTGATTGTTGACCCGAAGCACTGCCGGGAAAGCCAGTGTAAAGCGCATCTTCCGCTTAAACAACGCTGCACACAGCAGGGCAAACTCTTTTCTCTGAGCCGCCACCGCCACAGAGTAGTCCTGAAATATCAGGATGCGCTGGTTCTCCAACAGGAGTTCTCCCTTCTTGCAATATGCTTGTAAGATCCTCATTTTATGCTGCGAGTTCAGGATACGGGCGATCACCACCCTGGGCCTCTGTCTGCCCTCTACCCGCGCTCCGAGGCAATGTGCACGTTCCACTTGTATCAGGCCAACCAACGAGTCGAGGCCCAGCTCCTTGGGTAGCCACGTTTCGATCACAGATGGAAGCATACGATCCGGCGTGGTCTCAGGGACTCCCACCAATCGAATATTATTTCTTCTCGATCGGTTCTCCAAATCGTCTACCTTTGCTAGCAAAGTTTCAATTTGCACATGCTGCACTGCTAAGTCTCTGGACAGCTGGCCCCCTTCGTCCTCCACGTCTGCCACACGGTGCTCAAGCTCATCCACTCACCGTCCCACTTCTCCCAGAGATTCTCCTACTTCCTCCAGCTTCTTCAAAATTAGGTCAAACTTAGGGTCCGGCATTTTTACTACTTCTTTCGCCACCTCCTCTGTTGAGGAATCCGTGCTCTCCGTTCCGGGCGATACTGGCTGCACCCCCGCTGTAGCAGAGGCTCCGGCCTTGACTCCTCTCTCACGATCCTTTCGGGCTGGCAAAGGCATTTTTGCACACACAGTGCCTCCGTGGAGTCCCCTCAGCTCTCCACTTTATCCCTCACTTTGAGACCTTCAGTTTTCCAGCAAAAGGTCTGTTTTCAAACGATTAATACATGAGGCAGCCCCGGAGCGAGGTAAGATGCGTCCTCACCCGGTCATGCGTCCACGTGACCTCCTAGCACTGCTTTTAAGATGCTGGGGTGCGCTGGGCTGGATCAGGCCTTGTGGAGGCGAACAGGGAGGGGCTATACTTCCTGCTCGCCTCACCGATGCTGATCTGGATGCCGAGTGGAGAGAGTGAGTCCTTGTGCGCCTTCCAGCACTGCTTTTAAGATGCTGGGGTGCGGTGGGTCAGATTGGGCCTCATGGAGGCGATCTGGGAGGGGCTATACTTCCCGCTCACCTCCCCGATGCCGATCTGAATGCTGGGTGGAGAGAGTGAGTCTTTGTGCGCCTTCCGGCACTGCTTTTAAGATTCTGGGGTGCAGTGGGCCGGATCGGGCCTCATGGAGGCAATTGGGGAGGGGGTTATACTTTCCACTCGCCTTCGATCTGGATGCCGGGTGGAGAGAGTGAGTCCTTGTGCGCCTTCCGGCGCTGCTTTTGAGATGCTGGGGTGCAGTGGGCTGGATCGAGCCTCATGGAGGCTATCAGGGAGGTGCTATACTTCCCGCTCGCCTCCCCGATGCCAATCTGGATGTTGGGTGTAGAGAGTGAATCTATTTAAGATGCTGGGGTGCGGTGGGCCGGATCAGGCCTCGTGGAGGGGCTATACTTCCCGCTCACCTCCCCGATGCCGATATGGATGCCAGGTGGAGAAAGTGAGTCCTTGTGAGCCTTCCGGCGCTGCTTTTAGGATGCTGGGGTGCGGTGGGCCGGATCGGGCCAGGGACACCGACACGACTCCAAGGGGAGGAGGGAGGGTTGTGAGGACTGATTCCTGCTGCTCCTGGAGAACACCTGTTACAGGTGAGTAACTACGCTTTCTCCAGGACCAAGCAGGAAGTCAGTCCTCACATATGGGACTCCCCAGCTTAAGGCTACCGGAGACCCTAAGCACAAAAATGAGCTCCCTCTAGCTCAGCAGCACAGAAGGAAGGAATCTTCTCTGAGTAATCTCCAACCGGTAGCCCAACATCCGGGATGGAGGGTAGGAGTTGCCTAAAACTCGAAGAGATTACGGAGGACTGCCTGTCCGAAAGCACTGTCCCTGCGGGACTCCCTCTCAAGGTAGTAATGGGCCGCAAAAGTCTGGCTCGAAGACCAAGTAGCGGCCCGGCAGATGTCTGCCAATGGAACAGAGCGGAGGTAAGCCACTGACGCAGCCTTCGCCCGAACCCGATGAGCGGTGACTCGACTCTCCAACGAGAGGCCTGCCGCCGCATAAGTCCAAGCGATACAGTCAGCTACCCAGATGGACAGAGTGCGCTTGGAGACAGGGAGCCCCAATTTATTAGGGTCGTAAGACAGGAAGAGCTGAACCGTCTTACGGTGCTCCCGCGTACGATCAAGGTAGAAGTTCAGCGCTCTTCTACAGTCCAGGGTATGCAAGACCCTCTCAGCTCGGCTGGAGTGAGGCCTGGGAAAGAAGGTCGGAAGCACCACCTCCTGATTGATGTGAAAAGGGGAGACCACTTTTGGAAGAAACTTAGGGTGAGTCCGCAAGACTACCCTATTCTTGTAGAACCGAGTGTAGGGAGGATCAGACACCAGGGCCTGCAGCTCACTAACGCGTCTAGCGGAAGTGAGGGCTACCAGAAATAAGGTTTTCCAAGAGAGAAAACGGAGAGGACAGGTAGCCATGGGTTCAAAAGGCGGGCAGGTGATCCGCTGTAAAACCACGTTCAGGTCCCAGCCAGGGGCTGGGGGGCGCAATGGTGGTTTGAGAAGAAGGAGGCCCCAGGAGAACCGAGCCACGAGGGGGTGGCCGGAAAGAGGCCTGCCTTCCACCGGCACATGATGTGCCGAAATAGCACTGAGGTGAACCTTGACCGAGTTGGACTTGAGCCCAAGATTGGAGAGGGAAAGCAAGTACTGCAAGACCACCGACACCGGGCAGGAGAAGGGATCTTGAGACCGTTGAGCACTCCAGTTGGAAAAACGACGCCATTTAAGGGCGTAGGATTTCCGGGTAGAGGGTCGCCTGGAAGCCAGCACGACTTCCTCCACCTCCGGAGGCAACAGGAGGGGAGCAAGGACTACCCTTTCAGCAGCCAGGCCATCAGATGGAGAGATCTGAGGTTGGGGTGTAGGAGAGACCCCTGATCCTGGGTCAGGAGGTAGGGTTGAAACCCCAGAGGCAACGGGGTATCCACCGCCAGCTGCATCAGAAGCAGGAACCACGGTTGCCGGGGCCACCGGGGAGCGATCAGGATCACGGAGGCCTTGTCCTGGAGAACCTTGAAAAGAGTTCGAGACACCAGCGGCATGGGAGGAAAGGCATACAGAAGGCCCATGGACCATGAGAGCATAAAAGCATCCGCCGCCACTCGGAGGGGATGCGGTTCCCGAGAGCAGAATCGAGGAAGTTGCCTGTTCAGAGGACTGGCAAAGAGATCCAGTGTGGGGAGGCCCCACCGCAGGAAGATCCGTTGAACCACCAACGGGTCCAATCGCCACTCGTGCGGTTGGAGGATTCTGCTCAGTTTGTCTGCCAGGTGATTTTCTTGACCTGGGAGATAGACAGCTTTGAGGAGGATTCCCCGGCCGACGGCCCAAGCGCAGAGCTTTTGTGCTTCCCGGCAGAGAAGGAAGGAGCCCGTGCCCCCCTGCTTGTTCACGTAGAACATAGCAACTTGATTGTCTGTCTGGACCAGCACAGACTGGTGAGACGTGAGGTGGGAGAAGGCCCTTAGAGCCAGGCGAATGGCCCTGAGCTCCAGGAAGTTGATCTGCTGGGCAGATTCCCACGGGGTCCAGAGACCCTGAGTACATGACCCCTGGCAATGTGCTCCCCAACCCAGGAGAGAAGCGTCGGTCGTCAGAACCTGAACCGGCGGAGGAGACTGGAAAAGCATTCCGAGCACTAGGTTGGGTAGGTGAAGCCACCACCGCAGAGAAGAGACTAGCGGGCTGGAGATGCGTACTGAGTCCGCCAGTCTCCCCGAGGCTTGACGCCATTGAGAGCGAAGGCACCACTGAGCCGGCCGCATGTTCAGGCAGGCATTGGGGGTCACATGGACCGTGGACGCCATATGGCCGAGCAGCTTCAGGAAGAGCCGGGCCGAGACCCGGGGATGGCTGCAAAAACGGCTGGCGAGAGCCATGAGCCGTTGAGCCCTGTCGAGCGGCAGAAAAGCCCGCGCCTGAAGCGTGTCCAGCCTGGCGCCGATGAACTCGAGGTCCTGAGAGGGGAGCAGAGTGGACTTTTCGAAGTTTATGACAAAGCCCAAGTACTGGAGCAGAGCCACAGTACGCTGCGTGGCGTGAGTGGCCTCCGTGGCGGACGGGGCCCTGATGAGCCAGTCGTCCAGGTACGGAAAGACGAAGAGGCCTTGAAGCCGGAGATAAGCCGCTACCACTGCGAGACATTTTGTGAAGACTCGTGGTGCGGAGGATAGGCCAAAGGGCAGTACTCTGTATTGGTAATGATTGCCCGCCACCACAAACCTTAGGTATTGGCGGTGGCTTGGGTGGATGAGGATGTGAGTGTAGGCATCCTTTAGATCCAAGGAGCATAGCCAATCTCCCTGCTGGAGGTAGGGCAGCAGGATTCCAAGGGTAAGCATCTTGAACTTTTCCCTCTCCAGGAACTTGTTGAGGTTCCGCAAGTCTAGGATGGGTCTGAGTCCTCCCGTCCGCTTTGGTACCAGGAAGTACCGGGAATAAAAACCGTGACCCCGCAGGTGGTGGGGCACCGGCTCCACTGCCTGTTCCCGAATAAGACTTGCCAACTCCTGAAGGAGTAAGTCCCGGTGGAGAGGGGTTCGCAGAGGCTCCCCTGGAAAATAGGGGGGAGGTACCTGGTGGAAGTGCAGAAGATAGCCCTCTCGGACTATGTGGAGCACCCAGGCATCGGACGTGATGTTGGACCACCTGTGGGCAAAGTGGACCAGCCAGCCTCCCGTGCTGAGAGAAACCAGCGGAGGGGGAGAAGCTATGCTGAACGAGTCAAAAACCCCCACCCTGCGGAGCAGGGGCCGGTGGCGCAGGCTTGGGGGCTTGCTGCCTACGGGATCCGTTACCCCGTCCCTTGGCCTGCTGACCCTGAAGGGGAGCTGCGGAGGCCTGATAATGGGGGTAGTGTTTATAGGCAGGGTAAAAGGGCTTCTTCCCCGAGCCCTTCTTCTTTTGGGAAGGGGCAGAGGTTTTCCTGGAAAGCCGAGTCCTGGTGAGAGTCTCTGTCTCGAGCTGGGCAGCCTTCTCGTCCATAGGTTTACCAAAGAGGTTATCACCTCTGCAGGGGACATCGACCAACTTGTCCTGCACCCAGGGCTCGAGGTCGGATGACTGGAGCCAAGCCTGGCGGCGGGCACCGATGCCGGCTGCGGCCACTCGAGCCGACGCCTCGAAGCCATCATAGGCTGCCCGAGAAATGAACTTGGAGCACTCACGAATACCAGTGGACAAGGCCAGGAACCTCCGCAAAGGTTCCTCGGAGAGACCAGCAGAGAAGCCGGCTAGTTCCTTAGCCAGGTCTCGGAGGTACATGCCCATGTAGAGCTGGTAAGTCTGGACCCGACAAGCAAGCATAGGGCCCTGGAAACACTTCTTACCGATGCCATCCAGGCTGCGGGCTTCCCTGCCGGGAGGCACCGAGGAGTGCATCTTCTGGCTCTTGAGCCGATGCATGGCCGATTCCACCACCATGGAATGGTGCGGCAGCTGTGCTTTCTGGAAGCCAGGGCTCTTGCAGACTCGACATATGGCATCGACCCGCTTGCTTAATACCGGCGACGACGCCGGGCTCTCCCACATGCGGAAGAGAAGTCGTTCCAGCATCGGAGGAACCGGTACAGTAAAGTGCTCCTTCGCAGGAGAGTCATACTGGAGGGCATCGAGCTCCTCGGCTCGAGGCTCCTCCTCGGGATCCGCAGGGAAGGCCAAGGCCTTGGCCATATCCCTTACGAAGTCCGAGAACCGGGCATCCTCCGGGGGGGACTGTCTCCGAGGCTCGGACTCGGGGGAGTCAGAAGGGACACACCGAGTCCGGAAAGAACCAGGTGACTCATCCACCTCGGATTCCCAGGCCGACTCCTCGGAGGAGGAGTCGAGCGGCTCCGGTCGGGCAGGCACAGACGCCGTCCGCCCCGACGCCGAGGGAGTCGGCGTCGACGACCTCGGCCCCGAATGGGAGGCCGAAGGTGACCTCGACCGAGGATCGACTCGAGCCCGCATGGACTTGAGGATCGGCTCGGTCTCCGGGGTCGACTTAGACGTCGACGTCCCGGCGGTCAGGGCAGACGCGCCAGCGAGGCCAGCGATCAATGCCCGCTGCTGGTCCATGAAGGCAGTCAAGCTGCGCTCCAAGGCCGTCAACCTGAGTCCGAACTCAGGAGACCCAGCAGCCCCCGACTCGGGCCCCGACAGCGTCGGGCCCGACGTCGGACCACTCGGAGGCGAGTCAACGAAGACAACAGCACTTACGTGAGCAGAGGAGTCCAGTTCCAGACGAGGCTGTTTGGACGGCCGCTCCAGCTCCAAAGACCCGGAACGGCTGTCGGGGCTATGCGACCTGGCCCTCGAGGGGCCAGGAGCGTCCACCGACGCCGCCCTCGCGGGTTTCTTCTTCCGCTGATGTTCCCGGTTAGGGGACCCCCGCTCAGAAGAACTCCGGCGGTGCTCAGAGCCAGATTCTCTGGACACCGAAGCTTCTGACGAGGTCCGGGTACGGCTGGAGTCAGAGAAGATTCTCTCCCGCTGATGCTGCCGACTCCGCAAAGACTTCGCGGACATTTTGCTACAGGGCCCACAGATCATTTCTTCATGATCGGGGCCCAGGCAACGGAGGCAGCAATGACGTGTGTCGGTAAGAGACATAAGTTTCTTACACTTAACACACTTTTTAAAGCCACTGGCGGCCATCGGGCGCGAAGATGTCGTGAAGGACAGAAAAAAATGAAAAAGAAGGGGAGGCCTCGCAACCGGCGTCGCGAGGCTGGGCGGAAAAAGGACCGGCGTCGAACCGAAGAAATACAGAAAATAATAAAGAAAAAATCAACTTTTCGGCGGTGACTATTAGACAACGTCTGTAGGGCTCCGCGGAAAAAAGAAGACTGGCCAAGATGGCACTTTGGGCGGGAAGGGGACCGCGCATGCGCGCTGCAATTCCCAAAGGCTTTCTTTGAAAGCTGGGGAAAATTGCTCCGCGAGGGCTCCGTCGGCGCCGACGTCACCCATATGTGAGGACTGACTTCCTGCTTGGTCCTGGAGAAATTTATGATAGTTTCAGTAATGCTTGCAAGTGGGGAAAATAGCTTCTCTAAACTAAATCAAATGAAAACCATTTCTGCTCCTCTCAAACCCTAGAATGTTGGCTTTCATACTATTCAAGAACAAAGTTGCCTAAACTCTCTGTTACAGAATGAATTCAGATTCTTACAGCCCAGAAACTACGGAAAGCACTCATCTGACTTTGTGAAGATGTTCCAGTGCCCTTGCCAGAAAAGTCTTTCCATAAAAAACTCACTTTGAACAATTCTCGATCAGAGAATACTGCAGGATGTTTGAGATCCGATACAACAGTGCAAAACATTCAGCTATTGCACTTGACGTCCTCCTACAAAAGTGTGCTGAAATTGAGAGAGTGTGCTCTAATGGTGAGAACTGCATGACATGGATGCAACTGACTTAACTGAGGATGCTCTTAGCAAACTTCAGCCTACAGATATGTAACTGCCTGTCTTCTGCAGTTGAATATGGAGTTTAATTGCTTGATTATGTATTTCAAGGTACCCCTGATTCAGCATTTATTTATTTATTTTATTTATTTACATTCTCTTATATACCGCGCTATTCTGCATCAGTGCGGTTTACATTGAACAAATTGAAATTACATTGAACAGGGCATTATAACTTGGAGATAACTATTTTACAGGGAACATGGGCTATGGAGGGTTATTTTTATTTTATTTATTTATTTAACACTCATTTATATACCGCATCTTCCAAAGTTCAGTTGCGGTGTACAATTAACAACAATTAACAAAGCGCAGTTTGTTTTACATAGAACGTCATAAAATCTTACATAGAACATCATAAATTAAACAAAGCACAGTGTAATAAACAAATAGTATATTTAAGCTAGAACAGTGTGAGTAACAATTAACTAACATAGTGTAGTGTCCAACAGAGTAAGATAGAACATAACATATGCAACTATATACATGTGGAGGTATTTGGGCATAAGAGCTTGGTTACTACTAGCAATATCATTGCACTAATAACAATATAAATAAAATAAATAAATAAAAAATAAAAATAAATAAAAAATAAATGTGGCTCCAACAGCCAAAGTGTCTTGGCACACGGATAAAAACAACTTTCTCTTTTCCTGTGTTGGTTGAGACATCTGAAAATATCTAAACTCTCTGTCCCATAAACAGATCTTTAGATCTTCAAAACCATATTAAGATCCTGTTCAGAAACAAAGGATATTAATAAAGTGGCTCTTATCTGTACAATCATTCTGTGAGGATTCCAGTAAGAGTAGTTACTCACCTGTAACAGGTGTTCTCCAGGAGCAGCAGGAATCAGTCCTCACATATGGGTGACGTCAGCGCCGATGGAGCCCCCGTGTGGAGCATTTCCCCAGCTTTCAAGGAAAGCCTTTGGGAATGCAGCGCGCGTGCGCGGTCCCCTTCCCGCCCAAAGGTGCCATCTTGCTCAGTCTGATGACATAGCTAAAAGACAGCAAAAAACAAAAATGAAGTATATGACTGCAATTCCCAGGGGAGGAGGGAGGGTTGTGAGGACTGATTCCTGCTGCTCCTGAAGAACACCTGTTACAGGTGAGTAACTACTCTTTTTCCAGGACCAAGCAGGAAGACAGTCCTCACATATGGGACTCCGCAGCTCTAGGCTACCGGGAACCCAAAGCTGAAAAAATTAGCTCCCTCTAGAGCCTCAGCATCCATGATAAGAATCTTCTCTGAGAACGCTCCCATACGGTTGCCCAACACAAGGGCCGGAGGGTAGGAGTTGCCTAAACCTCAAAGAGATTACAGAGTACCGTCTGTCCGAAAGCACTGTCCCTTCAGAACTCCCTCTCGAGGCAGTAATGGGCCGCAAAAGTCTGGCTTGAAGACTAAGTAGCGGCCCGGCAGATGTCTGCCAACGGAACAGAGTGAAGATGAGCTACTGACGCAGCTTTTGCCTTGACACAGTGGGCCGTGACTCGACCCTGCAAGGAGAGGCCGGCTGCCCTTTACGCCCAGGCGATACAATCTGCCACTCAAATGGACAACATACGCTTGGAGACAGGTAACCCCAGTTTATTAGGGTCAAAAGATACGAAGAGCTGAGCAGCCCTTCGATGCCCCTGCGTATGGTCTATGTAAAAGGACAACGCCCTTCTACAGTCCAGGGTATGCAAGACTGTTTCAGCCAGGCTGGCGTGCGGCCTGGGAAAGAATGTTGGAAGAACCACCTCCTGATTGAGGTGGAAGGAGGAGACAACCTTTGGAAGGAACATAGGATGAGTCCGTAAGACCACCCTGTTCCTATAGAACCGTGTGTACGGTCTATCAGAAACCAGAGCTTAGAGTTCACTCACACGCCTGGCCAAGGTAAGATCTACCAAGAACAATGCCTTCCAAGAAAGGAATCGTAAATGACAGGTAGCCATCGGCTCAAACGGTGGGCGAGTAAGTTGCTGCAAGACCACATTCAAATCCCACTCAGTGGCTGGTGGATGAACCGGAGGCTTGAGCAAAAGCAGGACTCTGAGGAAGCGGGACACCAAGGGGTGGGCCGACAGAGACTGTCCCTCCACCGGTGAGTGGTGCGCCGATAGAGCACTGAGGTGGACCCGAACAGAGTTGGATTTAAGGCCGAGGTCCGACAGGTGAAACAGATACTGAAGCACCACCGGCACCAAGCACGAAAAAGGATCCTCCTGGCGCTGAGCACACCAGGTGGAGAACCTATGCCACTTGAGGGCATAAGACTTCCGGGTGGATTGCCTCCTAGAAGCCAACACCACCTCTTCCACTTCCTTAGGTAGAGGTAAGGGAGCTAGAACTATCCTTTCAGAAGCCAGGCCATCAGATTGAGGGATTTGAGGTTGGGGTGCAGGAGAGATCCCTGGTCCTGAGACAGGAGATCGGGTTGCATCCTCAGAGGGAGTGGAGTGTCCACTGCCAACTGCAGAAGGAGTGAGAACCATGGTTGCCTCGGCCATCTGGAGGCTACCAGAATTACCGAGGCCTTGTCCCGAAGAACCTTGAATAAGGTACGGGCCACTAGAGGCGTGGGAGGAAAAGCATACAGTAGGCCCATAGACCAAGAAATTAGAAACTCATCCGCTGCTATTCTCAGAGGATGCGGTTGTCTGGAACAGAACCTGGGCAGCTGCCGGTTCAGTGGACTCACAAAGAGATCAATAGTTGGAAGACCCCATCTGAGAAAGATCTGTTGAACCACTAGTGGATTCAAGTGCCATTCGTGAGGCTGTAGAATCCTGCTTAACCTGTCTGCTAGGTAATTCTCCTAGCCAGGTAGATAAACTGCTTTGAGAAACATGCCTTGTTTGACTGCCAGGGAGCAAAGAGCTTGTGCTTCCTGACAAAGAAGCCTGGATCCTGTGCCTCCCTGCTTGTTCACATAGAACATGGCCACTTGATTGTCTGTCTGAACTAAGACAGACTGGTGAGAGAGAACATGAGAGAAAGTCTGTAGAGCCAAGCGAATAGCTTGCAACTCCAACAGATTGATCTGCTATGTTGCCTCCCAAGGAGACCAGAGGCCCTGAGTGCATGCACCCTGGCAATGCGCCCCCCAATCCTGTAAGGAAGCATCGGTTGTCAGCACCTGTGAGTGTGGCGGCACTTGGAAAGGCACTCCCCTGACAAGGTTTGGGAGATGTAGCCACCACCACAGGGAGTCCACCAGTAGTTTGGACACCCTTACTCGGTCTCTTAAGTCTCCTGTGGCTTCCACCCACTGAGCTCTGAAGCACCACTGAGCAGGCCGCATGTGCAGACGGGCATTCAGAGTTACATGGACCGTGGATGCCATGTGACCTAAGAGCCTCAGGAAATGTCTGGCGGAGACCCGAGAACCGTTCTGGAACTGTTTGGCCAAGCCAATCAGCCTGTGGGTCCTGCCCTCGGGCAAATAAGCCTTTGACTTAAGGGTATTTAGTCTTGCCCCTATGAACTCTATGTTCTGTGAGGGGAGCAAAGTGGACTTTGCGAAGTTTATGACAGAGCCTAGATGCTGGAGAAGAGATACAGTGCGAAGGGTGGCTTGTCTGGTCTCCTGTGGAGACTGACTCCTGATGAGCCAGTCGTCCAGGTATGGGAAGACAAAGATGCCCTGGTTTCTGAGATAGGCCGTCACCACCGCCAGGCACTTGGTGAAAACTCTGGGAGCGGAGGTGAGGCCAAAGGGAAGTACCCTGTACTGAAAATGATTTCCTCCCACTACAATTCTGAGATATTGTCTGTGGTCTGGATGAATGAGGATGTGAGTATAAGCATCCTTTTGGTCTAAGGAGCATAGCCAATCTCCCTGCTGGAGGTAGGGCAGCAGTATCCCAAGAGTAAGCATCTTGAACTTTTCCCTCTCCAGGAACTTGTTGAGATTTCGCAAGTCTAGGATGGGCCTGAGGCCTCCTGTCCTTTTTGGTACCAGAAAGTACCTGGAATAGAAGCCGTGCCCTTTCAGGCAGTGAGGCACCGGTTCCACCGCCTGCTCCTTGAGAAGACTTGCCAACTCCTGAAGGAGGAGGTTCCTGTGAAGATGAAGTCTTGGAGGCTCCCCTGGAAAATAGGAGGGGGGTAACTGGTTGAAGTGGAGCAAGTAGCCCTTATGGACTATGCTCAGTACCCAGGCATCCCCTGTTATGGCTGACCACCTGTGAGAAGGGGCAGAAGTCTTTCTGGACAGCCTTGTCCTGGTGAGAGTCTCAGTCTCGATTTCTGCAGCCTTTTCAGCCATGGGTTTGCCAAAAAGGTTCTCACCTCGGCAAGGGACATCGACCAACTTGTCCTGTACCCATGGCTCCAGATCTGATGACTGTAGCCAGGCCTGACGGCGTGCACCGATGCCGGTTGCGGCTACCAGGGCCGAAGCCTCGAAGCCATCATAGGCTGCTCGAGAGATAAACTTTGAGCACTCTCGAATCCCCCCGGACAAAGCTTTGAACCTCTGCAAAGGTTCCTCGAAGAGGCCAGCTGAGAACCCAGCAATTTCCTTCGCCAGGTCTCGGAGGTACATGCCCATGTACAGCTGGTAAGTCTGGACACGGCAAGACAGCATAGAGCCTGTCAGACGGCTGCCTGGGTGAGAATCTTCACACTCTTGGCAAGTGCATATTTCTATATGATTTGCAAGGTATTGTGGGCAATGTAGTTCATTCACACCAGACACAGCTGCTGACAATAATTTAGTTGTGCTCTTGGGTAAAGCCAATAAGATATTTATTTATGGGGTTATTTCTCCCAACACAGATATGCTTGGTAGCACATAAATTAGGTTACTTGCTTTCAGTGTTAACTTGGAAAAACAAAGTTAAAATCAGGAAAACAACAAATGAAAAGCCACAAAGCAAGAAACAAACTGTTCTTTTCAGGTTAACTTCTGATTACTTCCCACATAGATACAGAAGTGATTCTCTCCTAGCTCACAAGCAATTAGGTAAGGCTTAATTGCTAGCAGTTACCAGCTGAAACCCCTTAGCTGGCTTGCCTTCCACTGTGTGGGTCAAATCCTGCTTCAGGAGCTTTTCTGAGTAGATTAAAGAACAAATTTGTATTTCTTTGTGATGGTTGCTGTACTTTATAACAGAAAGTTACCAACGGAGTTTAGATAGAGAGCAGTCCATATAAACAGGATCCTCATCTGCTATTATTCCCCCTTGTTCAACAAGCATGGGTTCAATATCATGGATTGGCACAGATGAATCTCTCAATGGAGCATTTTCAGGAGAATACTTGTTTCCCTGCTGTCTTTCAAGGTTATAGCTAGGGCATAGATCAGTGTTCATACCTGAGCTTCCATTGCTGCTAGAGTTCCTCTCTATATAGCCTGGCCAGTATGTAGTCCAGTTCTTATGTCCAGCCTTCCAATCCAGATCCCTGGACACTGGATCTCTCTTCACATACCTTCTGGCACAGGTCTTAGGGTCCCTTCCACGTGCAGCCGTCTCCCTCACAGGTAGCCTCTGGTGATTCCTAGCTCTGCAGCACCATTCCTCTGGCTTTCCCCAGTCCAATGGTGTATGCTGGCCCTTGGAATACCTCCCAGTATACGTACTGCTTTGGACTCTTCTAGACCTCTCAAAGGCTTTTCTCTTCCTTCTTCCAAAGGGTCTCTTTCCCTCTCTGTCCGTCCGGTTTGGCTTCTGCTTCTGATGATCCTTCAGATGAAACTGATGATCAAACTCAAGCTGATTCTCAGGATACTGAGGACAATTCTCTGGATATCCAAGGTGATCATGAAGATGGTCATCTGTAGAATAAACTCTACTCTTATTCTGCTTAGATGAGTGCTCCTCCCTAATACAGCGCAGCTGTGCTGAATCAGGCCCTGCCCTTTGAGATGAATGCTTAGGGATTACCTCATAGCCCTCCTGATTGAACACACGTTTCCCCACTTCAGCTCCTCTGATGGCTGTTGGAAACCTGGTGCATTCTGGGACTGGTAGTCTTTTATGGGAAAATTCTGTTTTCTTATTTCTACCAGAACTGACAGGTTGCTTGTTCAGAGTCACTTCACCTTTTCTATAGCTCCTTCCTGAGCTATGATAAGCTTCCTTATCACAAGCCCTGGAAGCACTTTCTACCGAGGGCATCCAGGTTCCGTGTGGGCTTCGATGCCACCCGCCCCGATGCCGAGGGTATCGGTGTCAACGACCTCGGCCCCACACGGAAGGTTGAGGGGGACCTTGACCAAGGATCGACTCGAGACTTCATCGACTCGAGGATCGGCTCGATCTCCGGGGTCGACTTGGACATCGAGGTCCCAGTGGTCGGGGCAGATGCCCCGGTCAGACCGGCGATCAGCACCCGCTGCTGTTCCATGAAGGCAGCCAAGCTGCTCTCCAAGGCTGTCAACCTGAGTCCAAACTCAGGAGACTCAGCAGCCCCTGACTCGGGCCCCGATGGGGAGAGTCCACAAGGACAACTGCACTCACGTGACTTGGGGACTCCGGCTCCACACGAGGTAATTTCGAAGGCCTCTCCGACTCCGAGAGCCCAGGGCGTCGGTCGGGGCTATGCGACCTGGCCCTCGAGGAGCCAGGAGTGTCCACCGACGTCGCCCTCGCGAGCTTTTTCTTCCTTCTGTGTTCCCAAGAAGACCCTCTCAGAGGAGCCTTGACGGTGCTCGGGGTCGGACTCCCAAGATGTCGAGGCCTCTAACGAAGTCTGGGCCCGGCCAGACATGGAGTCAGAAAAGATTCTTTCACGCTGATGTTGACGGCTCCTCAGCACCTTCAACGACATCTTGCCGCACGGACCACAGGCCAGCGGGTCATGGTCGGGCCCGAGGCAGCGGAGGCAGCAGTCATGTGTGTCGGTGAGAGACATAAGTTTCTTGCACCGATCACACTTCTTGAACCCGCTGGCAGCCATCAGGGGAAAAAGGGCCCCTGCGAGGTCAAAAGACCGGGCTGCCAGTGAAACACACAAAAAAAGCGCGAACGCTCGTCTCGAAGGACAAAAACCGAAAAACTAACTCCGGGTTCGATACCGGTGTACCTGGCCCAGGCGGGAAGGGGAATCGGCGTCGAACTGGGTAAAACCATGAAAAAAACGTAGAAAATCACTTTTTTACCGGGTGACATGAACTCACGTCCATCGGGCTCTGTGGAAAAAAGAAGACTGAGCAAAATGGCACCTTTAGGCGGGAAGGGGACTGTGCATGCGCGCTGCATTCCCAAAGGCTTTCCTTGAAAGCTGGGGAAATGCTCCGCACGGGGGCTCAGTCGGTGCCAATGTCACCCATATGTGAGGACTGACTTCCTGCTTGGTCCTGGAGAAAAACTGTAACATCCAAACTCAAATTGCCATCTGCAGACGCTAGTTTAGTAAGCAAAAAATATATTTTATTAACCGGTGGGACATGATCTGGGGTAATACCCAAAACTGCAACCAGATATTTCTTAAACATATCCAAAGGCAAAATTGCTAACAACTTTGGAAAATTCAAAATCCTTAGATTAAGTCTCCTAAAGCAATTCTCAAAATTTTCAATCTTCCACTGTGTCATCAGTTTACCTTTAACTAAAGTGTCCAACACTGCTTTGGCCTCTTGAACTTTAATTTCCAATGCACGAAACCTCTTGTTTGATTCTTCAATATGATCCTCAGCTTTCTGAGCACGAACTTCGGCTTGTTGCAATAACTAATTTATATCTACAGAGCACTGCTTAATAAGGGTCTGACTGCAAAAGTTTGTCCCTGATAGCTACCACAGTTACCTCTTTTGTGCCCCTCTGCTCTGATGTTTCAACTTTCCCCGAAATCCCTTTGGGGGTCAGAGTTTCAGGTGAAGGGGCTAATGCTTGCTCTTCCAGCACAACCACTATTTCCAAAGCCTTGGGTAACTGTGGGGAGGGAGAAGCAACACAACTGGTGTTGCTCTCCACATCTACCATGCAGTGGCTGCGCAAAGGCCCTCTCCAGAGTCGGGCTGCCGCTCAATAGCAAAAGACTTACCCAAAGGCTTATTCTCTAGGACTCTGAGAAGTCCATCAATCCACTGCTACTACAATGGGGCATTCCTGTCACTTGAAATCTTGGCAGGGCCTTCTTAGGTTTCTTCAGAGCCGTAAGGATGGGTAAAAAGGGAAAAGGAAAAGAACAGCTACAGCAGAGCTCACTATTGTGCCGTCATTTTGCTCTATCCCCGGCTGTTTTTCATTGATATTAAATAGTGTGCCTGTAGTACTCTACACATGACGAACAATTTACACATAAAACCTGCATCAACGAACAGTCTGATCTTGTTATGGAAAGAAATTCATAGAGCTTACTGAAAGGTTCTTGAATGCCGTCATGGATTTCTGAATGTCTGATCGATCTGGATGATAATCCTAAACCCCCCCCAAAAAAAACAGTACATACTGAATTAATAAAGAATTTCCTTCGAAAAAGAAATAAAAGCATCTTTTAGTTCATGATCTTTACTTCTTTCTTTTATCATCTTCCCTACAAAAAGGCCACATTTTTTCTTAAAAAAATATTATTAGACGGGGCCTCAGGAAAATGTCCATAAAAGCATTTAAACATTTTTCTTTCTTTTTTTTGTTTTTGAAGTCCTACCAGTGGTTTGTTTACAAAGCAACAAATGATGGGTAAAAGTCAGTCCTGCAATATTCTCATGCACAAATATACAGAAAGAAATATGTATGTACAAATTTATAGATGGATAGGTAGATAGATAGATAACAGGCTTAGTTGAAAATGGTGCCGATCTGTTGGGAAATACCCGATGTGACTCTGTCACTAGGAGGAGATGGGCAGAGGGCTGGCCCAGCAGACAGCAAACACCTCAACCTCACAGGTACAAGAGCTAAAATGTGAAGCAGTCATCAGGGGTGCAAGTGGGAGGGAGGGGAAGAATGAGAGCGCTCAGGTGACTGTTCATCAGGTGACAGCTAGTCATAAATACACACACACACATACAGGGTGGCCCAAAAAAAGTGAGAATATCTCGTAGCATATAATTTATTTAAAAATTCAAAAAGACAGATGTAAACGATTGACAAATTTTAAAAAAAAGATGGCGACCAGAAATTGTCGAAATAAAGACGTTATATAGCTAAAAAAGGTAAATAAGTAAACTATTTAAGCTTTTAATTTACAAGATGTTCTCACTTTTTTTGGGCCACCCTGTATATAGAAATATATATATATTTTTCAGAAACAGCATAAATGTTGACAAGTTAAATGCTAGGCATTTATAAGGCAGGCAAAAAGAGAATATGAAAAGAAGCTTGCCATGGAAACAAAAACCCGTAATAGGTAAAAGGGGAACTAAGGGAGGAGAAGACCATAGTAGAGAAACGAAGGAGCATATTTACTAAGCCCTGCGCTGGTAACGCAAGTAGGAGCCATGTTACTAGTATGGGGCTTTGTGCTAACAGCAGGGGAGTGGGCACTGCTGTCCCCTTGCAGTTACTGTGGTTTACTAAGGTGGAAAGTTTAGTTACTCACCTCTAACAGGTGATCTCTCTGGGAACAGTAGGAATCAGTCTTCATGTATGGGTGATGTTGGTACAGACGAAGCCCACGCGGGAACACTACCCAGCATCCAATATGCGCCTGCACATCTGCCTTCCCACTTTCCCAACTCCTCTCCTCGGCTGAGTTTGCAGCTGAGAGACAGAAGAAAAAATAAAAACTACCATACAACTCCTAGGAGAGGAGGGGTTGTGAAGACTGATTCCTGCTGGAGATCACTTGTTACAGGTGAGTAACTATGCTATCTTCAGGAACAAGCATGAATGCAGTCTTCACATACAGGATTCACTAGCTCCCAAGTACCAGACTGGCATGGAGGACAGCAGTGTGATCCCTGAGGCTAAAGCATAGAGCTGAAGAGTGTGGACACAATGTGGACAGTGGACTCGATTCCAATCTGCTATAGGCCCTCTAATGGAAGTATGGTCTCTTGTAGAAGTCTGGGACGGAGAGTAGGAGTTGAGCTTGTCTGAAAAAGGTGTTGGAGTACAGCTTGGCCAATGACAGTGTCCTGACAGGAGTCCCTGTCCAGATAATAATGTGCAGCAAAAGTATGAATGGAGGACCAGGTAGCTGCCCGACAGATCTTGCAAATGGATACCAAACCGAGGTTGCCATGGCCCGTACATTATGAGGGGTTGAGACTGTGCCACGCGAAGAAGCAGAGAAAACCACGGTTGATGGGGCCAAAATGGGATTATGAAGATTATGGAGCCCTTGTCGACTTGTAGCTTGAAGAGTGTTTTCGGCATCAAGGGGATGAGTGGAAATGAATAAAGCAGGCCCGGACCCCAATGGAGAAGCAAGGTGTCTGAGGCCTGTCGGTGAAGGGACAGAAGCCTTGGGCAGAACAATGAAAGCTGTGTGTTCTGTTGAGTGGCGAAAAGATCTATGAGTGGGATTCCCCATGTTCAGAAGATCCAAGCAGCTGTCTCCAATGTAGGGTCCACTTGTGTGGATGAAGGATAAGGCTGAGCCTGTCCACAAGGACTTTGAGTTTGTCTGGGAGGTACACGGCTCTGAGGGTGAATGTGGTGTGCAATGGCAAAAAAAAACAAAGGCAAAGCACTTCGTGACATAGGGGATAGGATTCTGTCCCCTCCCTTCCCATTTGTTCACATAGAACATGGCCATCTGGTTGTCTGTTCTGACTAATACCTGTTGGTCCGAAAGTTGTGGTTGAAAAACCCGAAGGGCATTTGTTAGGGCATGCAGCTCCAGGAGGTTTATCTACAGTGCATATTCATGCAGTGTCCACAAACCCTGTGTGGTCAGGTCATTCAGATGTGCTCCCCAACCTAGTTTGGAGGCATCTGTTGTTAGTGCGCATTGAGGTGAAGGCATCTGAAAAGGTGACCTGCTGAATAGATTCTGTGGGAAATACCACCAGTGAAGAGACCTGATTAGTTGAGGGGTGATGTGTATCTAGTCTTTGAGACGCTCCTCTGCTTGAGACCATTGAGAATTGAGAAGACAGAATCCATTGGGTTTGCTGCATGTGTAGGCGAGCATAGTGGACTACATGGACCGTTAAGGCCATGTGTCCCAAGAGGTGTAGCATCTCTCAAACTGTTAACCAGACTTAGTTGCTGTATGTGTTTTACAAGCTCAATGAGGCGGGCAGAGCAATCCTGCAGAAGGAAAGCTCAGGCCTGCTGAGTGTCCAAGAGTGCTCCAATGAACTTGAGCCTTTGGGATGGAACGAGATGCGACTTTGGGAAGTTTAGGACAAACCCAAGATTTTAGAGCATGGTGATGGTGCGATGAAGAAAGAATTTTACCTCCTGAAGGGAGTCTCTCCTGATTAGCCAGTCATCTAAGTAAGGGAAGATGAAGATTCCCAAAGTACAGAGATAGGCTGCAACAACTGCCATGCATTTTGTGAACACTCGCAGCACCCGGTATTGGTAGTAGTTTTGCTGAAACCTGAAATGCAGATACTGTATGTGTTGAGGATGGATGAGTAAGTGCGTGTATGCCTTCTTTAAGTCTAGAGAACACAGCCAATCATACCTCTGGAGGTATGGGAGAAGAGTTCCTAGGGAAATCATTTTGAATTTTTCATGGGCCAGGAATTTGTTTAGGTCCCTGAGATCCAGAATGGGCCTGAATCCTCCTGTTTTCTTTGGAATGCCAAAATAAGGAGAGTAGAAGCCCATCCCTTCCTGAGGGGGAGGAACTCTTTCTATGGCGCCCAGAGTTAACAGGGTGGACAATTCTTCCTTCAATAGTGTGCTTTGAAGGGGGTTTGTGGAATAGTCTCCTGTGAAGCCGATGGGGGGTAAATTTTCAAAGTGAAGCAGATACCCCCTTGGACGATATTGAGAGTCCACTGTTCTGAAGTTATGAGGTGCCACCTGTAGGCATAGGAACAGAGTCTGCCTGCTATGTTCAAGGGCTGGGGACTCTGTAGAGGCAGAGTGGCAATCCTCTCTAGAAAGCAGTCAAAAATTAGGTGCAGTTTGTGCCTGTGCTGCTGGTTGGGGACTTAGAAGCCTTGGGTTTTTTGGGTTGGTGAGGGCCCTGCTGGCACTGCTGTTGCTGATGAGGTGGTAAGCAGCTGCAGGTGTGTAGGAAGGATAATATCTCTTCTTCTTAGAGTAGAAAGGCTTCTTTGGAAGAGCCTTCCTTTTGGAGGGGTCAGCCATCTTCCTGTAAAGGCGTTTGAGGGTGATATCATCTGTCTCAATCTCACTGGCCTTTTCTCTCCAACCCTTTCCAAAAAGGTTCTCTCCAGTACACAGGATATTAGTCAACTTGTCTGGGACCTATTGTTCAAGATCTGATGCCTGTAACCAGGCCATCCTTCAAATCCCAGTGCAGACTGCTGAAGCTCTGCTGGTTGATTCAAAAGCATCAGAAGATGCCTTTGTGAGAAATTTTGAGGTATTTTGACCTTGTCTGATAAGCGCTTGGAATGCACTCCGCTTATCGTCTGGAATGATGGGGGTAAACGTCTCCAGATCCCTGGTGACATCCTTTAGGAACATGCCCATGTATAGCATGTAGAAGGTAATCCTTGAGGTCAGCATGCATGCCTGAAAACATCAACGCCCAAAGGCATCAATTGTCCTCAAGTTTCTACTTGGAGGCATGAAAGAGTGATTCTCTGAACTCTATTCGGCGCATGGCCAATTCCATTACCATTGAGTGGTGGGGGAGTCGAGGTTTCTGAAAGCCTGGGCACTTTGGAACTTGGTACATGGTATCAAGCTTTGTGCTGACTGGCAGAACTGTGAGAGGAACCTTCCACATGCGGAGCATAAGATCCTGTAAGCTATGTATGATGCACCGGTAAAGAGACTCTTGTGCTTTGGAGGACAGGTCCTCCTGCTGGGGCTGTTTGGCTGGCCGGTCTGCATCGAAAGCACCCTTCAGTGAGTCTCTATGCCGATGGCGGGACTTTCCTCTTGACTAGGTATTGTTCTTCGATGCCGATGTCTTAGACTTACTCTTATGTTTGGACTTTGACGAGACCTGAGACTCATGCGAGGAGGTCTATGTCCTCGATGATGTGGAAGCCACTGAATTGAGTCTGGGACAAATAGCAAACCATACTGTCTGGCTCTATTCTGTAGGCCTCGTTTTGTCATTTGTTGGCACAAAGGATAAGACTTTGGTAAATGGTCAGGGCCCAAGCATTTTAAACACCAGTCATGTTTATCCGTGATTATGTTTATTTATGTTTATTTATGCTTATTTTGAATTTGATATACCGCTCAGGCCAGAGGCATTAGAGCGGTTTACAATACTATATCATTTAAGGAAAAAAAAGGAAAGGAACGCCATTTAAATGATAGGACAGAAAAGAGGACAGAGACAGTTAAACAGATAAGAGAAGAAGAGGAACAAGGAACAGCGAGTTACCACAAAACAGCAGCATGTCATCCAGTCCAAATCATAACATCAATGCTACCTTCAGCAATAGACGCCCCGGACCAACGCCTAAGGGCCACGCCAAAGGGCCCTCTGGCGAGACCCTCAGGCACGGGCCCGCAAGGCGTGGGCGTGCCTCCGAAGCGGCAGATTTTCAAATTGCTGTGGCAGGCAGGGGAGATGAGGAGGAGGAGCTCCCGCTCAACTCCCTCCATGATGGCTGTTGCTCCCGCTCTGGCCGCGCGCCTCCGAAGCGGCAGATTTTCAAATTGCTGTGGCAGGCAGGGGAGATGAGGAGGAGGAGCTCCCGCTCAACTCCCTCCATGATGGCTGTTGCTCCCGCTCTGGCCGCGCGCCTCCGATTGATATTGTACCAGAATATTTGGTACATTTTTTAAAACCACTGATGGGTTTTTCCATGTTTGAGGCTCCCTTCAGGAATAAAGAGGAAAATGTAGGCCCTTGGCCTAGTTGGCAGTGAACACCGCAGAAAAAGAAAAGAAAGAAATATGTTGAAGTTAAATGAAAAAGATATCGGAGCCAGTGTCGGACTGATGGAATCAATGTTGATGGAAAGCAGAGCACAGTATTAATCCAAAAAAGAAAAGATTTTTGGCAGTGATAGGAATGTACAACCTGCTAGCTCAGCGGAAAACAAAGAACTGAGGAGAGGAGTTGGTAAGGCAGGAAGGCAGATATAAAGGCACAGTTGACTGCTCCCAAAAGCTTTCATATTCAATGCTGGAGAGCGTTCCTGTGCGAGCTCCGTCAGTACTGATGTCACCCATATGTGAAGACTGCATTCCTGCTTGGTCCTGGAGGTTTAGTGGCACCCATGCTATCTGCCGAGCGCAAGCAGTGCAGGCTTCAAATGCCTGCACTAGCAGTATTGAAATGGGAACACCCCATCCCACCCAGTCATGTGCTTTGACGGTAGCACAGGATTTTTTGTGAGGGGGACTGTGCTACTTTTTAGCAGGGCATCCAAACCGCACACTAAACTCCATGCTATGGGGTAGCGTGCTTTTGTAAACATGTCCCTAAATGAATTCGTTTGATGCAGATTGACCTTTTACAACCTCATATATTCATCTACAGCCCTATCTGTAAAACATTTCAGTACCATCTTCCCTAACCCGACCATGACTATACAGTTGAAAAAATATAGTACACTACTATATAACCATCTCTTTTTCTAAATGGTCTTTTAGTAGAAAGCTATTTTTCAAAGATATTTCATTATAAGCTGCAGCCTATCTACTCTATGGCCATTTTCATCTAGCTCCATAACTCACACAGAAATGCACTAATCTCATCTTGAGAAGCTGGTCTAGGCTTGATTTCCTGGTAAACTTGAACTTTATTTGAATATAGTCAACATATTTGGCACTATGCAATAGAACTTAAACATGCTGGCAAAACCATCTTAGCAAAAGGTGTCAAAAAAGAGGCTAAGTTGCATAAGGTGACATTTTACTAATCAGATGATGCCCTTATCTTGAGTCCTGCTAGACCAATCCAAACAAGTGGGTTGTGTTTCCGTACCAGCAGATGCATGAGAAAGAGAGCCAATAAGATATCCAGGTTTCAATAGCATCACTCCCATGCCTCTATCAGCCTGAGCCATTACAGGCAACTCAGTACTTGTCCCAAAGCATATGGGAAGGAATGGCAAACCTCACACAACCTCAACAAGGGCAACAATGATTAATCAAACAGTAGAAAAACTATGTACAGGAGAGACTGAACAGAAGGCTGTCAGTAGGATATGAGCTCACAGGGCCAACCATGTAGATCATAGTGGACCAAAAGGTACAGCAACCGTCTGGTACAGCAAACATCTTGTAAATAATAATAATAATTCTTTTTATTATTATTATCTTTCTGTTCGCTATAAACTGCCCCTGATCACTGGAAGGGGCGGTATAGAAAAATGTACAAATAAAAAAAAATGTACAAATAAAATAAACATAACAGACCAAATACAGTTCCAGGGGTGGGTCCTGGACTGGTCTAGCATGACTCAAGGAAAGAACATTCCAGCAGGACTCAAGGAAAGAGCATTACAGTATTTGGTAAGTAAAATGTATCCTTACATAAAGTCCTGCTAGACCAGTCCAGACAAGTGGGGCATACCAAACCTACTCCTTCAATGGGCGGGAAGAAAACACAGCAGCTCACAAAACCTTTGAGCCAAAGGCCAGGTCTGCCTATGTGTGAACATCCAAGTGATGCTCATGTTGCTACCAAGAAATGTCTGAAGGGGCTACTGAGCTATGCTTTGCCCACAAGGATGCTTGTGCTCGAGTAGAATGTACATGCAAATCCTCTGGAACCGGCCTGTTCTGTAACAGATACGCCAATGGCAATAGCTTCCGTGATTCAGCGCCCCAAGGTAGACCCAGCTGCTGTGTCACCCTTGTATGGGCCAGCAAACAGCACAATAAAAGGTAGTCCAACTTACGAAAGGAATTCGTAACTTAAAATACTGAAGAATACTCTCCGGACATTCACAAGGTGAAGATACTTATCTTTCTCTCGACACTGCTCCTTAGAAAAGGAGGGCAGACAAACCACTTGGCTCACATGAAAGAGAGATATCGTCTTCGGTAAAAAGGCAAGCACAGGCTGAATGGAGATGGCCTCCTCCAAAAAGACATATAAATCCTGGCAAGACGGAGCCTGCAGTTCGGAAATCTATCTTGTCAAACATATCGCGTCCAAGAAAACAATCTTGAGAGTCAAATCCTTTAGAGTAGCACATTTCAAATGTTCAAAAAGCTCTGACATCAGGGTCCTGGTACCAGACAGAGATCCCAGGAAGGGACATCTGACTGGAGGGGAGAACGAAGACGCCGAACCCCTTGAAGAAAACGCAAAACATCTGAGTGCAAGGATATAGACTTTCTAGCCACCGAACCTCTGAAACAGGACAAGCTGCCACCCGGACCTTCAGGGAGCTACAGGAAAGGACATTTTTCAAACCATCCTGCAGAAAGCTCAACAGAGCCAGCACCTTGGTCGACTCAGGAACAAGCCTTGGTGCGCTGCACCAAAGCTCAAAGAGGCACCATACTCGCATATATGCCAGGCTGGTAGAACCCCTCCTGGCTTTGAGTAGAGTGGAAACCACTGCAGGAAAGTAGCCTCTATGCGCCAGCTGGGTCTTCCAGGATAATCGGCCCCTGATGCAACAGGCCCTGAAACGGGCAGGTGAAAGAGGAGGTTCCTACAGGAGCCGAACCAGGCCCCCAAACCATGCTTTCCTTGATCTATCTGCCACCGCCAGATCAATCCAGCCCAGATGGCTCTTTATGCGCCGAAGCACACACCCCAACAATGGCAATGGAGGAAACACATATAGCAGTCTTTGCCTTGGCCAGGACTGAACCAAGTTGTCAACACCCTCGGAGCCCGCTTTTGTGTGGCAACTGAAAAAACAACACACCTTGGCATTGGATTGGGTCACCATCAAATCCATCTCGGGGTGATCCCAATGGCAAAGAATCATCTAAAACACCCCTAGACTTAGGATCGAGAGAGTGATGACTAGGGAAGTCCGCCTCCACATTGTCCACCTCAGCAATGAGCTTAGCTGACAGAGCTAGAAGGTTCTTTTCTGTCCAAACAAGACAGTCATCTCTAGAGCCACTCCAGCATGCCATGCACTACTGCCATGATATTGTCCAAGAACACTCGCACCGCACTGTCCTTGACCAAGGGCTGGAAATGCAAGAGGGCCAACCTGATGGTCCTTGCTTCAAGATGGTTGATGGACTATGCTGTCACCCTGTGGCTCCAACAACACTGAGCCATTTGGTCTTGACAATAACTTCCTCAGGCCAAAAGACTGACATCCGATGTCAGAAGAATCAACTGTTGCCACCACTTCAAGCTGGCTCTCACACACAGCTGGAGAGGAAGCCGGTGCTCGAACTCCTGAGAACTCGGGGACAACCAAGTCAGCAAAGACTGCTGGAGCGTCCTTATATTGACACACACGGCACCATTTCGATCACTGCCATCACCATTAAGCTGAGAAGCTGTAGATAATCCAAACTCCAGGAACCTGTTAAGAACAGAACACCGCCAGTCATTCCAACAATCTCTGCACTCTCTCTTCCACCAGGAAGATTCTTTCCACTCACGTACTGAACTGTGCTCCCAGGACTAGGATCAAAAGCAACAAAATGTTGAGAGGATTTTCTATGTTGCTGTGTCCTTTGCAAGTAAAAGGCCAAAGCTCTTTTACAGTCCAAAGTATGAAGGTTCCTTTCTGCATTTGAGGCATGAGGCCTTGGAAAGAATACAGGAAAGTAAACCGCTTGGTTCAAATGAAAGGGCGAAACCACCTTTGGCATAAAGTGTGGATGAGTCCTAAGGACTACCTTATCATGATGGAACTTTGTATAAGGGGGATCAGCCACCAAGGCTTGCAATTCACTGATGCGACATGCTGATGTGATTGCAATGAGAAAGATAACTTTCCAGGAAAGGAATTTCAAAGAGGTAGTAGCTAATGGTTCAAACGGCGGTTTCATGAGCTGCCCAAGTACCAGATTCAAGTCCCATGCCATCGGTGGTGGCTTAATGGGAGGCTTCATTAAAAGAAGGCCTCTCATAAATCTCGCTAAGAGAGGATGAGAGGAAATAGGTTGTCCATTGAGAGGCTTGAAAGAAGCTGCAATATCACTCAAATGGACTCTCACTGAATTGGTCTTAAGCCCGGTATTTGATAAATGAAGGAGGTACTCCAGTAATGATTCCAGAGGTATCGCAAGAGGATTAAGACTCTTCTGCGAGCACCATATGGTAAACCTTTTCCACTTAAATGCATAAGAGCGTCTTGTGGAAGGTTTCCTGGAAGCATGAAGGATATCCTTTACCTGCTGGGAAAGGTTAAGACCGTGAAGTTCTAGGCTTTCAGCAATCAGGCCCTGAGATGCAGAGACTGGGGATTGGTAGCCACAGCATCCCGTCCTCTTGAGAAAGGAGACCTGGAGCAGATCCTAACTCCAGAGGCGGAGCTTTAGAGAGATGTATGAGCAGAGGGTACCACATTTGCCGCGGCCAACATGGAGCTATGAGGATCATATGACCTCTGTCTCCCTGAAGCTTGAACAGGGCTTTGGGAATTAGGGGAATGGGTGAAAAGGCATACAGAAAGTCCTGACCCCAATGAAGGAGGAAAGCATCCTTGGCCTGACAACCTCGAGCCGGAATTCTGGAACAGAACTGGGGAAGTTTGGCATTCAGCGGACTTGCAAAGAGATCTATGTACGGGGTTCCCCAAATTTGAAAAGTTTTGGCCACCTGGTCTGCATGGAGAGACCATTCGTGTGGAAGCAGAACTCGACTGAGTCTGTCTGCCCAAGAGTTTTGAATGCCTGGAAGAAACACCGCAAGGAGTTGAATCTGATGCTCTCTTGCGAGGGCCCATAGTCACAAAGCTTCATTGCACAGCGACAGAGAGCCTGTTCCGCCCTGCTTGTTCACATAGAACATGGCTACTTAACTGTCCGTTTGAACTAGGACTGTCTTGTAGCGGAGCCGGGCGTGAAATACTCGAAGAGCAAGGAAGATTGTTCTGAGCTCCAGGAGACTGATATGAAGATAGGCCTCCTGTGGAGTCCAGGTACCCTGGGTAGAGAGGCCTTGCAGGTGGGCTCCCCAACCCACCTGTGAAGCATCTGTTGTTAGAGTGGCTTGGGGTGGGGGTTGCTGAAAAGGAGACCCCACCAAAAGGTTTTTGGGTGACTGCCACCATTGGAGGGACAATATAAGGCGATCTGAGTTTGCTATTTTGTCTGACAGGCAACCTGACGCCTGAGTCCACTGAGTGGATAAGGTCCACTGGGCTGCCCTCATATGGAGGCCAGCATAAGGAACCACATGCACGGTGGATGCCATGTGGCCTAGCAACTGTAACATTTCCCGAGCAGTGAGGTGAGGTTTTAGCACTGCTTGGGAAGCTAACTGTACAATGCAAAGGCAGCGGGGTTGTGAAAGGTAGGCCCTTGTCTGTCTGGTATCCAGAAGAGCTCCTATAAACTCTAGGGATTGAGTGGGAGCGAGGTTGGACTTTGGGAAATTTATGACAAGTCCCAAATACTGAAGGATGCGCATTGTGCGAGACTGAGCAATCTTGGCCTCTGGCTCTGAAGGGGCTCAAATGAGCCAGTAGTCTAAGTAGGGGAAGATGAATATTCCCAGTAGGGGAAGACGAATATTCCCAGTCATCTAAGTAGGGGAAGACGAATATTCCATAGAAATGCTGCTACCACAGCCATGCATTTTGTGAACACCCTTGGTGCGGAGGCCAGGCCGAAAGGAAGAACCCTGTATTGGTAGTGCTTTCCTTGAAACAGGAATCAAAGGAACTTTCGGTGAGTTGGATGGATGAGAACATGTGTACGCATCCTTGAGATCTAGAGAACAAAGCCAATCCTGACTCCGAAGGTATGGCAGCAGAGTTCCTAGAGAAATAATTTTGAACTTCTCTCTGAACAGGAATTTGTTCAATTCTCTGAGTTCTAAAATGGGTCTGTGTCCTCCTGTTTTCTTTGGAATAAGGAAATAGGGGGAGTAAAACCCTGTAACCCGTTGGGGAATGGGTACCTCTTCTATTGCTCCTTGAGCAAGGAGCATAGTGACCTCTTGACCTAACCGGTCATTGAGAGAGGTCTGAGAATTGACCTGTCTTACCATTGTAGGAGGGGGCATGCTGAAGAAATGAAGCTTGTACCCCTCTCGTATGATGGACAGAGTCCAATTTTCTGATGTTATCTGATACCATCTGGGGGCAAAATGACATAACCTTCCTGGGATGGTGGAGGGTTCTGGGCCGTTCAGGGCCAGGAAGGCAAAGTTCTCTAGACAGGAGTCAAAGCCCCTGTGGAGGCTGAGTCTGCTGAACCGGTTGAGGCTTAGCTGCTTTTGGTTTCCTTTGTTGCCTAGGTTGTTGCTGCTGTCCCTTTTGGGCAGACTGACCTAAACGATGTCCCTGCTGGGTATAGGAGGGATAAAACTTTTTCTTCTTGCTGAAGAATGGTTTCTTAGAGGATCTTTTCCTCACAGGATCAGATGTAGATTTAGACAATCTATCCAAAGTGATATTGTCAGCATCCATCTCATTAGCTTTTTCCTGCCAATTCTCGCCAAAGAGATTCTCTCCTGTGCAAGGTATATTCCCCAGTTTGTCCTGTACCCAGATTTCCAAGTCAGATGCCTGGAGCCAGGAAATTCTACGTGCACCTATGGCAATAGCAGAGGTTCTGCTTATGCATTCAAAGCAGTCAAAGGCTGCACGATTTACAAACTTGGAAACATCCTGAGCATGTTTAACAAGAGCAAGATAATCCTGCCAAGAGTCCTACATTCACGTCCTGGAGGATTAGATGCATGCCTTTTTGCACTCTTTATCCGTCTCATGGCTGATGCCACCACCATGGAATGGTGTGGTAATTGAGTCTTCTGAAACCCAGGACAAAGAGGAACTCGATACATGGTGTCGAGTCTTCAAGAGTGAGGAGATGTGGTCAGAGGTGTTTCCCACATCCTTAACATAAGATCATGCAAGATCTCATGAATAGGTAAGGTAGCTGCCTCCTTGGGAGCTTTAGGGTATTGTAGGATTTCTAATTCCTTTGCCCTAGGCTCTTTTTCAGAAGTCACTGTGATGGAAAGACCTCGGGCCACATCTCGGATAAAATCCTGAAAGGACATATCCTCTGGTGGAGACATCCTGCGCTGAGGAGAAGAGGAATCCTCAGGAAGAAGTACTCTGGTATCGGCAGAGCTTTCAGAGTCTTCAGACTCATCCGAGGATTCGAAGTATCTCCGATCTGGGTGATCGTGCAAGGCACGGTACCGATCGAAATCGGCATTGGAGTGGTCTGGTACCGACTTGTCGATGCTGGATAGAGATGCATGACTCGGTCCCGGTAGAATACCTGCTGATGTCGATTCAGTCAGTGCCGGTACCGGTTGAATTGTCTGAAGCGGTTTCAGAGGCATCGAGGCCATGAGAAGAGCCGTCAGACTGCGTTCAACAGGTAAGAATCTCTGGTCTATTGACGCTGCCGATGCTTGGGTATCGGTGCCGGATGAAGCGACCGGAACCCCAGAGCATGGCACCAGTAGTTCTGCCAAGGTTGAAGCCTCGAGAATATCCTGGAGCCCCGTTAGTGCTTTGGAGGCCGAAGCCTCCCACCGGGGCAGTTTTGCCAGTGAAAGTCCCTCAAGGGCAACGCCAGAGGCATCTCAATGTTTAGAAGGAGATCTACCCTTTGAGGACTGGCTAGACTTATGTTTAATTACCTGAGATCCATGGGAGGAAGATGAAGCCCTGGAAGACGTCAATGCCACAGAGTTTGCATCGGAGGGAAAAAGGGTGCTAAGCTTAGCAGCTCGGTTTTGCCGGCCCCTTTTCGACATCATCCCACAGGCACTCTGAAATAGAGTGGTCAGGATCTAAACATTTGAGGCACCACTCATGGATGTCAGTGACGGAGATGGTACTGCCACACTTAGAACACTTTTTAAAACCCAAAGCGGGTTTTTCCATTTTGAGGGAAAAAATTGGGCGTAGTGCCCAAAATGGCGCGTGGCACACGAGAAGAAAATTGCTGGAGAAAGACTCGAGAAACAAAATTTTTTTTTTTAAATAGAAAAAAGAAAAGAACAACCGGCGGTACCGGTATAGCATCGAGGGAAGGCAGACGCGACCACAAAAAAGAAGTATAAGAAGGGAAATTTTCTGTGGTGACAGGATGTGCGACCTGTCGGCTCTGCGGAAAACGAAAAACTGGAGAGGGACAGTTGGGAAAGGCGGGAAGGCATCACGCAGGCGCTGTGGGATGCTCCCAAAAGCTTTCCTTTTGGATGCTGGGGAGCGTTCCCGCGCAGGCTCTGTCGGTGCCGACAATACCCATATGTGAAGACTACATTCCTGCTTGTTCTTGGAGATACCATATTGTCTTCTTTTTATTATTCTTTCCATTAGCTCTCACAAAATGTGTGTGGGGGGGGGGGAATTCCAAAATGCTCTATTGCTTATAATAACAATAAAAAAAAACAATTAAAGCAACATCCTTTAGTTCTATTTTATTGCCTTCAGGTTTATTTGATTTTTTTCCTTATTTCTCTGTCTGCAATGCAATGTGTGCCTTGAAGTCAGTGCTGACTCCTGGCAACCCAGCAGGTCCTGGGTTTTCTTGGCAATGTTACTGGAAGTAAACTACCAGGCCTTTCTACCGAGGCAATGGAGTGTTAAGTGACTTGCCTATGGCCACAAGGAGAGCTAGTGGGAAGTGAACCCTGGTCTCTTGGTTAGCAAGCCAGTGCTCTAACCACTATGCTACTAATTATGAAGTTTCCTCATTTCTTATCCCTTCATAATGCATCTCAAGCTTCACCATTTGGAGCCCTGGTTAAAGACTGTGTGTTAAATCCACTAATTAAAGTAAATTTGATTGCAAGAATTTTTGATCTAAAAAATGGTACCTCCATATGTCGCTCCAGCTCCTTAAGTAATGTCGGGTATTTATCCAGTCGCATGAAAGGTTTACTGAGGCCTGTAGTCAATACGAGAATTCCTGGACTGTTGGCACCTTTCATCTCCATGAACTCTCCCAGCTCCTCACTGTCATATGCAAAGTAGACAGACAAATATAAGAATAAGATATTAGTTATCATGTTATTTTAAAAAAATGCACTAGTATGAAGGGTCCTATTACTAAAGGTTTTAACATGCATTAATTAAGTTAATGCACATTAAGTGCCCAAAGCCCTTTTATTTCGATACAATGCATTACAAAAGTATTCTTACCCTATGTGTTTGTCCTGTTTTGTTGCATTACAACCTGGAATTAAAATGGAGTTTTTGGGGTTAGCACCATGTGATATACACAACATGCCTACGACTTTGAAGGTGCAAAATATCCTTTATTGTGACACAAATAATATTCCTTAAGGCAAAACTGCTCCAATTCCTTCAAGTTAGATGGGTTGCGTTGGTGTATAGCAATCTTCAAGTAATGCCACAGATTCTCAATTGGATTGAGGTCTGGGCTTTGACTAGGCCATTCCAAGACATTTAAATGTTTCCCTTTAAACCAGTTTTAGCAGCATGTTTAGGGTTATTGTCCCGCTGGAAGGTGAACCTTCGTCCCAGTCTCAAAACTTTGGCACACTGAAAAAGGTTTCCCTCAAGAATTGCCCTGGATTTACTGTCATCCATCGTTCCTTTAATCCTGACCAGTTTTCCTCTCCCTGCCAATGAAAAACATCCCCACAGCATGATGCTGCCACCACCATGCTTCACTGTGGGAATGGTGTTCTCGGGATGATGGAAGTGTTGGGTTTGTGTCACAAATGGCGTTTCCCATAATGGCCAAAAAGTTCAATTTTCATCTCATCTGACCAGAGCACCTTCTTCCATGTGTTTGGAGGATCCGTCACAAGCTGTTGTACAACCTCCAAATGTGTTTTCTTATTTCTTTCTTTAAGCAATGGCTTTTTTCTGGCCACTGTTCCATAAAGCACCACTCTGTGGAGTGTATGGCTTAAAGTGTCCTATGGACAGATACTCCCATCTCTGCTGTGGATCTTTGCAGCTTCTTCAGTGTTATCCTTGGTGTCTTTGTAGCATCTCTGATTAATGCCCTCCTTGCCCGGTCCGTGAGTTTTGGTGGATGACCTTCTCTTGTCAGGTCTGTAGTGGTTCCAAACAAATATGCCTTAATGTCACCTCTCAGAGCTGTGTAACTTCGCAGTCCAATCTATATAATAAGCTCTACTTTTCACCTTCAAGATGATATATGTCAAAAAATTTTCTTTGTGTTACAACCCATCCATTGCTTCACATAAATATGCAACTGAGTCTCAGAACCAGAATGGGGCGACTTACTGAACACATATATTCATGTGGAAACAGCGCCCAAACTTCACATCAATGACCCAACTTGTTGCTTATTTATTAATCAAACGCTAAAAAGGATGTGATATTATTCAACAAACATTATTTGAGGATGCTTATCTGAAACATGGTGAGTGTACTCCCAACGCCTGAATCATAGCGCCATAGCGTTTCACAATCCAACGTTTCGTCAGGGGATGCTAATCATAACTGCTCAAACTTAGCATTAGTCCTCATTAATTATCTGTAATGTTGAAACAACACTGAATATTATTATATGCATCATCTTCTTTTTTGGTTACTTTCAATATACAAATAAAACTTAGTTGACAAGCACTCACCCCATGCCGGCTGTTGTATCGTCTATCAAAAAACGCCGCGCATGCGAACTACGACTTGCTAGAGATTTTTTAATGGCTAAACGAGAACACATGTGATTAACTATCTGTTTTTTGATTCATCAATAACATATGCTCCACTCTATTTGTGAATTCAAGCCCTTCGGATGCACAGTATCCAAAGTGAAAATCCAGTTTTGCTCTCTTCGGGACAACGTAAGATCTTTAGACTTTCCCTCACAACCTCGCTCAATCAAATCAATGCAAAAGCATTTCAATGAATCAAAACTATGTTTTAGATCTAAGCAATGTTGAACTATAGGAGCTTGTGTATAGCCACATTTTAGTTTACTTCTATGCTCCCTCATGCGTACCCGAAACGGACGTGTAGTTTTGCCAATATAAATTTTTTGACATATATCATCTTGAAGGTGAAAAGTAGAGCTTATTATATAGATCATCAACCCTCTAACACATTCCAAGCCCTCATAGTAAAATTGTAAATATCTTATTTACTCAAGATGTTAATAAATAATTCTATTCATTGTATATAGGTTCATAACATATATGTACAAAGTTTCCCAAAGTTGAATCCCAGTTGAATTCTCCTGTTACATGTAAACTCACAACAGCCTGTTGCTTGCTATGAGTATTCTTGTTCAATGTAAACCGCGCTGATGAAAAAGAGTGCGGTATAAAAGAACTATAAATAAATAAAATAAATAAAATAAAATAAATAGATTGGACTGCGAAGTTACATAGCTCTGAGAGGTGACATTAAGGCATATTTGTTTGGATACACAATGGAAAATCACATTTTATGGAAAGATATATTTAGTTACACAGATGAATATATAAAACATGTGAGCAAAGACATCACCCCATTTGCGATTGATCTACAGGCAGAGACACAGTCTAAAGGATCTTGGGAGGATCTATTGAAGCTTCGCAAGAAGATAACACGTTTGGACTTACATAGACTATCATTAGTGGAATACGTTCGGCGTCAGCATATCCCCAGGGGGTTACGTATTTATAAAGAACCTAAAATGCATACGACACATCCATCATTCATGGAAAAATGGAATTCAATACTGAACAAATGTTCACGACCTCATGGTCTTGATTGTGGCCACCACTCAACAAAATGTAGAAGCGTTGCAACAAGAAGAAAAACAATTAACGACCCAATTAAAGGATACAGAAACAACAGAAACTTTTTCAAAAATGATTGTTGAACAGAAAAAGTTGGTGGAAATTACCAAGGATGAGGTCACGAAAATTAAATAAAAAAACTTAGACGGGACTACGAGGACTACACTGTCGGCTATGTGTATCCCTGGCTTAATCCACGGCGAAAAGAAAAGTTTACAACTAGACGAAAACGAGTGGAGTTCGCCGATACCTCCGAAGACCAAACATCTTCTGATTCTAGTGCACGGTCTAGAGATGATTTTTTAGCTGAAGAAGAGACTCGAAAGAAAACGAAACAAAAAGAACAGCCAACATGCCGAGCTCCGAGTCGTCAAAAACGCCTGTAATTATGGATTCAACAGTAATTAATGTGTCTGGCTGCGATATTCCATCTGCCCAAATGCAAATTTTGAATAAAGGGCTATCATATGTGCCGGCATTGCGTTTTGATGAATTTCAATTTAGAATTGATTTGGAACAGTTTTTTCGTAAATTAGCACTGAAGGCATATTTTGCTTATCAAGAAAACGATTCAATACAGACAGGTCCTGCCAATCGAGTCCTGTTACCATTGAAATCCACTTGGACTCCCCCAGGTCCGGTACCACCCTCTCTGATTTTATATAAGACTCTGGTTACACAAGAAGTAGCTTCTCTGGTACAAGGACGTAGAAGAACAGTTCACATGTTAACAAAAGTTGAACGACAATCCCTGCGAGTTTTACAGACCCATCGGGATGTCATTATTCGGAGAGCAGATAAGGGTGGTAGTACCGTTGTATGGGGTAGGCAGCAATATTTGAATGAGGCAGCACGCCAATTGGCAGATGACACTACCTATAAGGTTTTAACTATTGATCCGACTTGGCAATTAAAAGAGGAGATTCACAGGTTGACAAAACAAGCATTAATAGACAAAATCATTTCAAAGAAAGAGTGCCAATTTTTGAACGATACGGATGACACGGTGGCGAAATTATATTTAGTTCCAAAAATTCATAAGAACATTGTGCAGCCACCAGGAAGGCCAATTGTGTCAACAAAGGGCTCCGTGCTAGAGCCCTTATCGATTTATGTTGATTCTTTTCTTCGACCACTTTTAATCAATATCCCTTCATACATCAGGGACTCTTCGCACTTTTTACAAATTTTGGAAGCCCATACACATTTGGCTACAGCACATAACCTTCTATTGGTGACCTTAGATGTAGCTTCCCTCTATACAAAGATTCCACAAGCAGCAGCAGTTCAAGTTATAGAGGCAGTCCTCATCGGCAGACAAGATCTTTCACAAATCCATCAACAATTTTTGATGCAGCTATTAACGCTTGGTGCTGTTTCATAATTATTTTCAATTTGAGAAAGTTCTTTATTTACAAACCTCAGGAGTAGCCATGGGCGCTACTTGCGCTCCATCGGTAGCCAACATCTATATGGAAATGTTTGAGAGTAAATGGAATTCCATGTCCACTTTTGGTAACAATATAAAATTATGGCGTCGCTACATAGACGACGTATTTATGCTTTGGCAAGGTACATCGGAATCCCTGGCCCATTTTGTACAATGGCTTAATACTTGTGACGTCAACATCCAGTTTACTTATGAGAGCAGTGAGGAATCCATCGCGTTTTTAGATTTGAGGATATCTTAGGGTATTAATAAATGGAATACATCAGTCTATTGCAAACCCACCGATCGCAACACTTTGTTGCACTATACTAGTGCTCATCCAAAAAAGTTGAAGGATAGTCTTCCTTTTTCGCAGTTCCTCAGATTTCGTCGCAATTGCTCAGAAGTAAATGAGTTTAAAACACAGGCAAAGTGGTTAAAAGAAAAATTTCGAACACGAGGATACCCGCATCACACAATTGAAACAGCATATAAACGGGCTTTGTATTATAATCGTGATAGCTTATTGATTCCTAGGCATGCACATGCATCATCCCAGAATTGTGTCAATCTTATCACGAAACATTCCCCGTATAGCCACAATATAATAAAAATATTGAAGAGACATGAGAATGTTTTTCATAGCATACCTGGATTGGAAAATTAATACACGCGTTGTGTCTGGCAAAGACAAAGAAATATGAAAGAGCTTCTAAGTCCAACTGTTTTACGCTCCGAACCACTGAGTTCAGTACGAGAAACGTTTGGCCATCACAAGTGTGGTTCCTGTGACATTTGTCCTTTCACTTTAGAATTAGACGTTTTTGAATACAAACAGAGGAAATTTTGTTTACGACATTCTACATCTTGCAGTTCCACTTATGTGGTGTATTGCATTTTATGCCCTTGTCAGCTGGCTTATATTGGCAAAACTACACGTCCGTTTCGGGTACGCATGAGGGAGCATAGAAGTAAACTAAAATGTGGCTATACACAAGCTCCTATAGTTCAACATTGCTTAGATCTAAAACATAGTTTTGATTCATTGAAATGCTTTTGCATTGATTTGATTGAGCGAGGTTGTGAGGGAAAGTCTAAAGATCTTACGTTGTCCCGAAGAGAGCAAAAATGGTTTTTCACTTTGGATACTGTGCATCCGAAGGGCTTGAATTCACAAATAGAGTGGGGCATATGTTATTGACGAATCAAAAACCAGATAGTTAATCACAGGGGTTCTCGTTTAGCCATTAAAAAATCTCTATATAAGAATTATCCATTTATAAGCTCAATAATAAACCCTGAGTTCAGTATTCTTTTCAATCGCTATAGGAAAGCCAGTTAACAGGATGCAACGAGGTCTCAGATATTCATGAGGCGTTTAATCAGCCAGACTTGCTGGAATGAAAAGTGCCTTCTGCAACATCAACGACCTCCATTAAGTATGCATCCACATGGCTTTTCATAATTTAAGAATATCTTACTATAAGAATATATATTTTTTTAATTCAATGATATTACTCTTCTATTTATAGTATAGTATCTCCCGTGTCATCAGATAGTTACAGCACTCTATTTAAGACTTAGCGCATGTCATAATAGTCCATCAAGATAATCAAAATTCATAGTCCTCTAATCAAAATTTTCTCTTGAAAAAGATAGCGCTTATCTGTTGTCATTGGTGCGAAGCTTGTAATGATGTCAAATTGAAGAAGTTCGAAAAAGATGTTCCCGACGTCTAACCGTGAAGCGCTCACTCGTTTCACTCTTCGTTTCTTCAGGGGAGTTGTGCTTCAGACATCTAACCACTTTTTTAACTGCACGGACTGGAAAAGATTATATAATTCATACTAGCTTCTACATACCGAACTCTCATGCAATTATAATAATGCTCTATCAAGAACTGTAAGAAACCAGTTATTACCTTTATTCATTCAGCAAACGCTTGAATCTTTCTATGGTGCTTGAAAAAACGACGCGCATGCGGGTTGTCTCTTTCCCCCACTTATACAGAAAAAATGGGAGGTGTCTATATCGGTTTCCTTTAAAGGGACTCACGGTCCTAATTCAATTAACTAAATGCCAATCTACCTGGGCATTTAACCCTTTAGGTGAAACTGTTGGTAGGGAAAATATCCAGTGTTGTTCTCGATAAAGAAGTTGTTGTTCTCTTGTACGACCCTTCATCCCACTTACAACTTGTTCAATACTAAAACAACGGAGCTCAGAAAAACTATGTTGAAATTGAAGGCAATGTTCAACCATAGGTGCCTCTCTTCGCTGGCACTTTAATCTGCTACGATGTTCTTGCATACGTGTTTGTAATGAACGAATGGTTTTACCCACATATAACAATTGGCAAGGGCAAAATATCCCATACACCACATAAACGGACTGACAAGTAGTAGAACTTGTTAACCTATAATTTCTTCCTTCATAAGAAAATGAGGATGCTTCTAGTGTGACCGGGCAAATATTACACCCAGCACATTTACAGTGACCTTGGTCTCGTGAAATGTTTCTAGGAATAGATGATCGTAATTCTGTAGGACTAAGTATTTCCTTAAAGTTGCGTTGCCTTTTCCAGACACACCGGATACGTTTGTCTTCCAATCCCTTAGTATGTTGTAACACATTACCATGGCGTTTCAGAATGCCTTGTATTTTATAACTCAAAGGGGAATAAGCTGTTATAAGAGTAATACATGTATCATCTATATTCGTTCTATGTGGTGAGTCTGCAAGTAAGACCTCCCGATGGTTATATAAAGCACGTTTATATGCTTGAGATATAGCAGACTGTGGATAACCCCGAGCTTTAAATTTTCTTTTCAGACTCTCTGCCTGTTTGGTATACTCCGAGGTTTCTGAACAATTTCGACGGTAACGAAGAAACTGTGAAAACGGAAGACCATTTTTGAGATTAGTAGGGTGCGCACTAGAATAGTGTAAAAGAGAATTACGATCTGTGGGTTTACAGAAGACTGATGTATTCCAGACCCCTTCTCCTTTAATCACTAAGACATCCAAATATGTAATGCGTATTGTGTCCCATTCATATGTGGTTATATTTTGATCCCTCTCATTTAGCCATGATATAAAGGCTGTCAATTCTATTTCTTGACCCTCCCAGAACATAAAAACGTCATCTATATAACGCCGCCATAATCTGATATGGTGGTTAGGGGGCTCCGTGAAAATCCATTGGCGCTCAAAATCTTCCATATAAAGATTTGCGATGGAAGGGGCACAAGTAGCGCCCATCGCTACCCCAGACAGTTGGTGATAGATGTTACCATCAAAACCAAAATGACTTTCATATAGAATTAAATCTGTCAATTTTCCCAAAAAATTCTGTAAAGTCACCGATAGATCCCCTCTATCCTGCAGTGCTTTCTGAACTATTCTATTAGCTGACTGTTGTGGGACTGTTAAAAAATCTCTAGCAAGTCGTAGTTCGCATGCGTGGCGATTTTTGATAGACGATACAACAGCAGGCATGGGGTGAGTGCTTGTCAACTAAGTTTTATTTGTATATTGAAAGTAACCAAAAAAGAAGATGATGCATATAATAATATTCAGTGTTGTTTCAACATTACAGATAATTAATGAGGACTAATGCTAAGTTTGAGCAGTTATGATGAGCATCCCCTGACGAAACGCTGGATTGTGAAACGCTATGGCGCTATGATTCAGGCGTTGGGAGTACACTCACCATGTTTCAGATAAGCATCCTCAAATAATGTTTGTTGAATAATATCACATCCTTTTTAGCGTTTGATTAATAAATAAGCAACAAGTTGGGTCATTGATGTGAAGTTTGGGCACTGTTTCCACATGAATATATGTGTTCAGTAAGTCGCCCCATTCTGGTTCTGAGACCCAGTTGCATATTTATGTGACGCTATGGATGGGTTATAACACAAAGAAAAGTTTTTGACATATATCATCTTGAAGGTGAAAAGTAGAGCTTATTATATAGATTGGACTGCGAGGTTTGTAGTGTGCCATATTCTTTCTATTTTGTTATAATGGATTTAATGGGGCTCCGTGGGATATTCAGAATTTTGGATTTTTTTTTATAATGCAACCCTGATCTATACTTCTCCACAACTTTGTCTCTGACCTGTTTGGATTGCTCCTTAGTCTTCATGTTGCTTGCTTAGTGGTATTGCAGAGTCAGGGGCCTTTCAAAACAGGTATATTTATACAGGCATCATGTGACAGATCATGTGACACTGATTGCACACAGGTGGACCCTAATCAACTAATTATATGACTTCTGAGGTTAACTGGTTGGACCAGATCTTATTTAGGGATTTCATAGCAAATGTGATGAATACATATGCATTCACAACTTTTCAGTTTTTACTTGCTTTTTTATATATACTGTGGTGAACAGCGCCCTCCTGAGCCTATGGAGATAGTAGAAAATCCTGAGGGTCAGCAGGATTTATACCAAAATGACAGGGCAAGGAAAAAAGAGAGACTCTATTCCTCAGAGCTGAGTAGGGAGACCAGCCCAGGGGAGGAGCCCTGCAGTTCTGATTGGGCACACCCAGCCCTAGGAAGGGGCGTGTCCAAAAGAGAATGTACATTTAAACCAGAGCATGGCTCTGAAGAGGGAGGACGGATAAGAGATCCGAGTGGAGGACGGATAAGAGATCCGAGTGGAGGACGGATAAGAGATCCGAGTGGAGGACGGATAAGAGATCCGAGTGGAGGACGGATAAGAGATCCGAGTAGAGGACGGATAAGAGATCCGAGTGGAGGACGGATAAGAGATCCGAGTGGAGGACGGATAAGAGATCCGAGTGGAGGACGGATAAGAGATCCGAGTGGAGGACGGATAAGAGATCCGAGTGGAGGACGGATAAGAGACCCGAGTAGAGGACGGATAAGAGACCCGAGTAAGGGAAGGACGAGAGACCCGAGTAGAGGAAGCACGAGTGGAGGTAGTACAAGAAGTACAAGGAATACAGGAGGTAAAGGAAGGAAGGAATATTGGAAGAAGAAACAA
Source organism: Ichthyophis bannanicus (assembly GCA_033557465.1). Lineage (NCBI taxonomy): Eukaryota > Metazoa > Chordata > Amphibia > Gymnophiona > Ichthyophiidae > Ichthyophis > Ichthyophis bannanicus. The sequence goes on from CM066035.1 coordinate 641,516,491, forward strand.
GGGGATGGCTGGAAAGCCAGTGGAGTGATTAATGATACTTTGGAACCTGGCATAAGAAGAAAACCTGCACAATCCTATTCCAGGGAAATAAGCAGAAGTCCCACGCAGAGAGGATTTAACCTTGAAGTGGATAGCCCTTGGAAGGCATCGCCTTGGGGGAGAAAGACTTCAGGACAAGCACAGGTGAAAGAGCAATCATTCCCTGAAACGTCGTTTGTGCCGGAGAGCAACAAACAGATCAGCTGGAGAGCCTGGGAGCCATCTGCAGGCAGAAGTGCTGCACAAACAGTGAGTAATTGGCCACCCGGCTGCCAAGCTGAATATAGAGATAATTCTTCCTCCTATGAGTCAATTGCTAAAGAAACTAGCAATTATCCTAATACCTTTATCTTAAAGGAAGAGAAGACAAACAGCCTTGAGCAGAAGGGAAAAGCTATAGCAGATAGTAGTGCCCTCTCTCATAAGGAACAGGCTGAATTGCTACTTCAGAGCTTCCAACAGTTTTTAGACTTACAGGCTAGAAAACAGCTAGTACCATAAGAGGCAAATAATTCAGCACAGCTTGAAGGAGTAACCCAGGGAAACACAAGCATACCTGAGTGTGAACAAATGGACTGTACATTTTGTTGTATAGGAAAGCCAAGCTGAAGGGAACTGCCTTTATCGTGTGTGAGCTGAGTTCTGTAAAGCTGTTGTATTGCCGTGAAAATGGAAGTTCTAATTACCTCCACCTGATTCTCAGCATAGTGAAAGTAACTGTGGCTGTAAGAGGTGCAGTGAAGCCAACTGACCTCTGGAGGCAAAAGAGAGCAATTTGCTGGAAAGTGAAAAAGCAGCATTTGTATTTTGAGTTGCATTTAACCTGAAGTTTCTGTTTGCCTTTTGAAGCACCCTTGTTTGCATTATTATATGCCATGTGATGGAACATTTACCTTTTGCTTTAATAAAATACTTATTATAAAGAAACCACAACTACAGTTTCTTTAATTCGGAGTGAGAAGAACTGGAACTACAACTCCCAGCATTCCTGGGGGCAAAGGTTTCCTCCTTCCCTCACGAAGTACAGCGGCTGCTCATGTCCTTAACCCCTTGAGCCGGGCAGGGTCGCCGCAATACAAGGTATTTTATTGTCATTTCACTTCACCAATTTGGACTATATTCTTAGGTCCATTACCTAACATCCAAATGAACCTCCATTTTCATTCCAGGTTGTATGTAATGCGACAAAATGGGACAAAAACCAAGGGGATGAATACTTTTGCAAGGCACTGTAGGTGAAATGGCACTTAATGCACGTTAACCTCATTAACATACGTTAACCTTTAGTTAAAGAGCTCCTTCGAGTCCCAATGACTTGTCTTATTAACACATAAAACAGAATAGACATAACGGGAAATTATGGTAACTTACTAGAGCTCAGAGAATGTTAGAAAAACTGAGGGAGGGATATTCAGCGGCAGCAGCTGAAACTAACACCCGGATATTCAAAGTCAGGGCTATATCCGGCCGCCAGCATTAAATACTGAGTAAGCCAGAGAAACAGGAAGCTAACTGAGCAGCTGTGATATTCAGCTGCTGCCCAGTTAGCATCTACGGTGAAAGTTAAGCCAACTTTTCAGGTGCCTAACTTTCACCTCTGCCCAGTTATTGCTGGGTTCTGCCTCCGCTCCAATTAGCATCGGGGCATACAGCATTGGCACACAATGATATTCAGTTGCACTAATCACATTATTTCTGCTAAATATCCCAGTGACCGTGATTAACGTGGTTAGCAAGTCTGTTAATCACGTTGAATATCTCCCCGAGTATCTGAGGTAGCAAATTGTGTTTGTGAATAAACGTATTAATTTCTATATTTTTTAAAATAATCTTTTGTCATAATACAAATCCAATAAAACATATACGAAATGCTCTTTTGAGACAAAAGGGACCCCCCCCCCAATTACAATCTCTCAAATACAAAGAAATAGAGCAACAGTCCACATCAAGGGAAGACGAGGCAAACAAAGGCAATTACCAAACAATTCAAAGAAAACATAGGAAGGTCAAAGGGAATAAAACAGAAAGACCTTCCTAACTGAATCCCTGTGAACTCATTCCTTTTAGGCTCCAGTAGGGACTCACAACTTGCCTATCCACAAGAAATTTCTCCAAATGCGAAGGATCACAAAAGAAAAAAGTATTACCCTGCAAAGTATCAATGCACTTGCATGGGAATCGCAAGAAGAAAGTTGCGCCCACACCCAAAATCCTTGATTTCAAAGCTAAGAATTGTTTCCTACTAAGTTGAGTGTTCAAGGAGACATCAGGAAACACATTTAATTTCTGACCACAAAAAGTTGCTTATTTATGTTTAAAAAACAATTTCAAAACCTTGATCTCGTCAGCTCTGAAAGAAAAATTACAAGCAAAGTAGCTTTTTTAGATATAGTATCTGTAGAATCCTCTAGGAATTGAGTTAAGTTTTGACTTTCATTAGATGAGAATATATCAATACACTCCTCTTCACATACCTCTTTCCTAAGCCTATTGGGCAGGTAATAACATTTTTGAACTGGATGGGTTCAGTAACCAATAGAACCTCCTTAAAATACTTAGCAAGCAGAATTGAAGCACAGCGCTGATGGGTTGCAGGAAAATCAAGACATCTTAAATTATTAGTTCCAGAGGCATTCTCGAGCTTCCATTTTATAATGAATAGAAAAGGAATCACATATAGAAGATACACTGGTCTGCTGCAAAGACTGCAACTGACCTTCCACTCTAGAAATATATTTATCCACAGCCAGTAACTTATTGTCTGCTTCTTGCAACTTTTGAACCGTTTCCTGAGGGAAGAGATAGACTGAGGTAACAGTTGTAGAAAGTTTCTTCTCAATATTCGATATAGCACACCATAAATCTTTCATAGTAATATCATTCAGTTGTGTTAATACTGTTTGCCCTCCTCGAATTCGGGATAAAGCAAAGTATGGGGTAAAACAAAGTATGGCAATTACAATTTGGGCAAACCAAGTATGGCATTTACAAAAACCAAGCATGGCATTTACAGTTTTAGACATGACAAAGGACGGGAGTCAGGTTAGGACAAAGGGTAGAAGTCAGGATCTGAAAGCGACAGTGAAGAGGTGGGTTTTCAACCTGGACTTGAAGAGGGCCAGGGAGGGTGCCTGGCGTATAGACACAGGTAGGTTTTTCCAGGCATACAGTGCAGCAAGGTGAAAGGAGCGAAGTCGGGAGTTAGCGGTGCGAGTGGAGGGTCTAGATAGAAGTAATTTGTTAGAAGAGCAAAGTTCCTGAGAGGGGATGTAGAGATGAGAGATGAAAGGTAATGAGTGGCTATAGAGTGAATGCATTTATAGGTCAGGAGGAGAAGTTTGAATTGGATGCAGAATTGGATAGGGAGCCAGTGAAGCAACTTGAGAAGAGGAGTAATGGGGGCATGGCGAGGCTGGCTAAAGATTAATCAAGCAGCATAATTTTGAAGAGATTGAAGGGGAAAGAGATGGCTCACAGAGAAACCAGTAAGGAGAAGGTTGCAGTAGTCGAGGCGAGAGGAGATTAAGGAGTGGACAAGGATTTTAGTAGTGTGTTCAGAAAGGAAGGGGCGTATTTTGCTAATGTAGTAGAGAAAGAAGTGGCAGGTCTTAGCTACATGTTGGATATGTGTGGAGAAGGAGAGAGAGGAGTCAAAGATAACTCCCAGGTTGTGGGCTGAGGAAACCGGAAGGATTGTAGAGCCATCCACGGAGACTGAGAAGGGAGGGAGAGGAGGGGAGGAATTGGGGCGAAAGACAAGGAGTTCAGTCTTGGCCATATTCAGTTTCAAGCAACGGTGAGACATCCAGGCAGCGATGTCAGAAAGGCAGGCAGAGATCTTGGTCTGGATTGCTGGAGAGATATTAGGCGTAGAGAGGTAGACTTGGGAGTCATCAGCATAGAGATGGTATTGAAAGCCATGGGAGGAGATAAGCGTACCAAGGGAATGGGTATAGAGAGAGAAAAGGAGCGGACCCAGGACGGATCCCTGGGGTACACCAACATGGAGCGGGGTGGGAGAGGAGGAGGAACAGCCAGAGCATACACTAAAGGAGCGATGGGCAAGGTAGGAGGAGAACCATGTACCAAAGAAGCATTAGATAAAACCATAGACGACAATTGAGGGTTGGGGAGGAGACCGTTCTGCAGAACTATGCAGAATGCTCCCTCAGAGGACGCTGGGTGCAGACACTGACTGTAAAGTGTTTGTCAAGTGGACCAGTCACTCTGCCTGAAGATTGAACAACAGACTGAGTTTTGGTCACATTCTTTATTTTGGCTTTCATGTTCCCCAAGAAGAAACGGAAAACGCCAAGCAAGCAACGTCTTCTAAGCTGAAACAGTACCTGATCTTCTCAAATTTCTCCCAGAGAGGGATGGCCTCCGTTGATCTTCTGTCAGTATTCTGAAGGGGCTACCAAGGGGCGCGACCTGCCCCTTCGGGCAAAGGCCCAAGGGTCTCCCTACCAGCTTTTGAATGCCTTCATGAGGACAGCTCTCTGCTGATGTCACTGAGAGGTGGCCGTGTCGATGCCTGAAGCGGCTCAGCAGCACAAGATCTTCCCTTCTCGAGTCTCAGAGAACCTCAGCCCGAAGTGCAGGATGGCTCAACACAGGAACCTCAGGTCTTCCAATGAAGAGAGCCTCCCTATCGGCTTTTGAATGCCTTCAGGGGGATGACCCTCTGCTGATGTCAACCCCTAGTAAGTAAGAACTTAAAGATCTAGACACAAACTTAAAACTAAGATGCAGACAGCAGTCCAGCAGCAGGATGGGGGCTTTCCAGTCTTTTGCATTGAGTGTCACATGTATGATTTTCTCCCAGTTGGTGAGAGGTCTTACGTGTGCACTAGGTGCAAGGAGCTCTTTGCTCTCAGGGAACAAGTCCGTTCTCTAGAGGCTAAAGTAGCAGACTTGGAAAACATAAGACAGAGAGGTACATAGACGAGACCTACAGGGATATAGTCCTGACGTCTGTGATAAGGAAGCTTATCATAGTTCAGGAAGGAGCTATAATAGAGGTGAATTGGCTCTGAACAAGCAAATAAAACAGAATGTTTCCATAAAAGACTACCAGTCCCAGAATGCACCAGGTTTCAAACAGCCACTAGAAGAGCTGAAGTGGGGAAACGTGTGTTCAATCAGGAGAGCTATGAGGTAATCCCCAAGCACTCATCTCCAAGGGCAGGGCTTGATTCAGCACAGCTGCGCTGTGCTAGGGTGGAGCAGCCCTCTAAACAGGTTAAAAGTAAAGCCTATTCTACACAGCAGAATGAGCAGAATCTTCATGATCATCATCAGCAGGAGCAGAGGCAGCAGAAGCCAGAGCTCACGGACAGAGAGAGCAAGAAACACTTTGGAAGAAAGAAGAGAGAAAAGCATCTTGGAGGTCTAAAGGAGTCCATAGCAGTACGTGTGCTGGGAGGCATTCCAGAGGCAAGCATACTCCATTGGACTGGGGAAAGCCAGAGGAGTGGGGTTACAGAGCCAGGAATCCCCGGACGGCACCTGTGAGGGAGATGGCTGCATTTGGAAGGGGCCCTAAGACCAGTGCAAGAAGGTATGTGAAGAGAGACCCAGTGTCCAGGGATCTTGATTGGAAGGCTGGACATAAAAACTGGACTACATACTGGCCAGGATATTTGGAGAGGAATCCTAACAGCAATGGAAGCTCAGGTATGAACACTGATCTATGCCCTAACTTTTCACTTGGAAGACAGCAGGGAAACAAGTATTGTTCTGAGAGTGCTCCATTAAGAAATTCCTCTGTGCCAATCCATGATATTGATTCTATGATAGTTGAAGAAGCAGGAGATATTGTAAATGAACAGTGTGAATACATGGATTGCTCTCTGTCTAAACGTCTGTGGTAATATACTTTTACAAAATACAACAACCATCACAAAGAAATATAAACTTGTTCTTTGATCTACTCAGAAAAGCTTTTGAGCAGGATTTGAGCCACGTTTAGAAAGTAAACCAGCCAAGAGGTTTGCAGCTAGTTAATTGTTAGCAATTGAGCCTTGCCTAATTGCCTGTGAGCTATGAAGAGACACTTCTGGGTGTGTGTGAAAATACCAGAAGTTAGCCTTGAAAAAGAACAGTTTTTCATTACTTTGTGGGTTTTGTTTGTTTTTGAAGCACTGCTAAAAAGATATTAGCAGGAGCCCACAGAAAAGACCTTTCTGTTCCCATCAAGGTCTTTATGATTTGATTTGATTGCTTAAGAAGTTCAGTTGTTGTTTTTCCTGATTTTGTTTTTCTAAGAATAATACTGAAAGCAAGTATCCTTTTTGTGCTAACAAGCAAATCTGTGTTGGGAGAAATAACACCATAAATAAAATATATTTTCTTTGCTTTACACTCGAGCAAGCACAACTAATTTATTTGTGAACGGCTGATTCTGGTATGAATGGACTACATTTCCCACAATCCTTTGCAAGTCATATTAATATTTGCCTTTGCCAAGACTGTGGACATTCTCACCCAGCGCCCCCGTTTACAGTTGGCGTAGTTTTTCGGATTGCTTTTGCGCAAAGGATTTACATGCTAAGGATTACAACTGAAGTCTGAAGAAAAAAAGAAAGTTCAAGTTAAAAGCTGGAAAAAAGATTTTCCCTTAACTACACTTTGGAGAAAAGAGGTGGCTGATTCAGGTGGCTGTCCCAGGAGGAAAAGACCCTGTGTAGAGCTGGATTCATCACTGACATAAGGTAATAAGTACCTGGGCATGTCTAGTGGTGGATGGGAGTAAGGCACAGGGGTAATTGAAAAACAAATTAGGAGAAAAACACCTGCTTGGAAGGTGTTGCACTGTGGGGTTTTTTTTGTTGTTTTCTTGCAGGGATCAAGATGGATCCAAGGGAAATGGCCGGCTGGATGGCAGCCCAGTTTAGCAGGCAACAGGAGCTAGCGCAGCAGGCTCAGGACACTGCTATGAAAGCCTTAATGGACCAGCAGAAGCCAGTGCTTGATCTGGTGGAAGCCTTGGTGGCTCTGCATAAACAAAGTGGACCGGATGCAAGACCAGCAGTAACTACTGGTATACCAAATGTGGACAATGTGGGACTCAATCAGGGAATTGGGGCATTTAGTTTTGGAAAGCTAACTCCAGATGATAATGTTGATGATTTCCTAGAATCTTTTGAGAGAGTGGCACAAGCATTAGCATGGCCAGAGACCCAGTGGGCAGTAAGGCTGGCAGCCTCATTAACTGGAGAGGCGCTTGCAGCTTATAGAGCAATGCCAGCAGCTCAGGCTTTGAATTATAAAGATGTAAAGGCTGCTATTAGAGATTGCCTAGGGTTGTCTATTGCAGAGTATAGGCGAATGTTTAGAGCTACTGCATTAAGAGTGGGTGAAACACCCAGGGCTCTGAGTCAGAGAATCAGAGGATTGGCTGTAAAATGGTTGGAGCCTGAGGGAAAGACTGTGGAAATGTTATTAGACATTATTATGCTTGAACAATTTATGTCTGCTGTGCCTAAAGATTTGCACACTTTCCTTATACAGCAAAATTGCCAGAATCTTGGAGAGGCAACCATGCTAGCAGAGAGATTCTTGGAAGCCACGCAGGTTTGCCATAGAATGGGTGGCCCTCTGAAGATTGGTGCTGAGGCAAGCTGTGCTGTATCAGAAAAGAAAATGGGTAAAAATGTTTCTGAAAATAATTGTACTGTGCCAGCCCAGATTACACAGTGGAGTAAAAAGAAATGTTTCAAATGTGGAAAATGGGGACATTTAGAAAGGGGATGCCAGATACACACTAGCTTAATGGGTGTTGATTTAAAACAGCCCAAAGAAGGATTTCTTTTGATGGTTGATGTGCAGGGAATTACCACAAATGCTCTGTTAGACTCTGGGGCAGACCAGAGTATGTTGTCAAAGAGGCTTTGGAAGAGGATAGAGGCCCAAGAAGGATTTGTGCCTAGAACCCCTGAAAGCCAAGTTCACATCAGATGCATTCATGGTGCTGCAACATCATATCCCACCTATAGGCTAATGGTTCGGAAGAATGTATCCTTGAAGGATACTACCAAAAGCAGAGAGGTTCCACAAAAGAGTAAAGTAGCCCAAATGCCCTCAAGTATGGAGCAGACAGAGCTTAAAGATCCCAATTTACCCATGTCTAACAATAGCCAAATTAACATGAATAAAATACATTCTCTAAAATGCTTGTATGCAAATACTAGAAGTCTAAAGAATAAGATGGGAGAGTTAGAATATATAGCACTAAATGAAAGGTTAGATATGATTGGAATATCAGAGACATCGTAGGAGGACAACCAGTGGGACACTGTGATACCTGGGTACAAACTATATCGTAATGATAGAGCTGAACAAATTGGTGGAGGGGTTGCGCTCTATGTTAGAGAGGGCATTGACTCAGAATGGATTAAAGTTTTGCAGGAAACAAAATCGGCTGTAGAATCTATATGGATTGAAATTCCATATAAAAGGGGGAAGGCGATGGCAGTGGGGGTGTACTATCGAGCACCTGGCCAGAATGACCAAATGGATGATGAAATGCTCAAAGAAATCAAGGAAGCTAACGAAAGGTACAGCGCAGTAATAATAATGGGTGATTTCAATTACCCCGGTATCGACTGGGTCAGTGTCACGTCAGGACATGCTAGGGAGATAAAGTTCCTAGATGAAATAAATGACTGCTTCTTGGAGCAGCTGGTTCATGAACCGACCAGAGGGGAAGTGTGATGGGGAAAAGATATCCTGTGATAGGAAAGCAGTGGAACCTAGGACTAATAGGGCTGTTTCTAGCAGGAAGGAAGATATAAGGACACCCAGTTGCCAAGAGCAACACAAACATTCCCAGCCACGAGGGAGAGAACCCTGCACAGCTGATAGGCATTCCCCAGCTCTTAGCTCTGATAGCCTTCACCTGGGAGGGGGAGGAGCTGGAGTAGAGCCTCAGCGAACGTATAAGGGACGTTCATTAGAGAATAGAGGGAGGAGTGGAAGCAGCAACGAGAGAGGTTGAAGCAGCCACAGGAGAAGTGGAAGCAGCAACAGTTCTAGCTGGAGAAGGAGATCTAACGTGGGCTTTGGCAGCGTTGATAACTTCAGAGAAAGCAGTTTTAAGGATACAGTGAGACCAGCAGTTGAAAGCAGGAGAGACGTGTGGGATCAAGACCAGCTGAATAATGAGTGCAAGCTGAGGTCTGAACCTGGGAAACAACGTCTGCTTTGGGCTGGTAGGAAAACTGATATAACTGACTTTGATTCTAATTGTGAGAAAGGCTGGCAGAGAACAGCTGATAGTGGTAATTGGAGGAGAAAGGAAAAGAAAGCTTTTAACCAAACCTCCAAACGTATACCTTATGCTGAAGATAGTTATAAGGGGAAATTACCAGTCAGGACAGCTGGAGAGCCGGTACAAGCCTCAAGAAAGAAAGGATACACAGTGTCAGACATCTGCATGTGGGAAGAGGGTGACAAACAGCTAAAATCTAGAGAAAAGCCTCTGAGATTTAAACCCTTACTGGAAGAAGCAGTACCTAGTTGTTCTCCTGACTCAAACCCAAGAGATAGGCTGTTTTACCAGGGTAAAGCTGTGCCCAAGTCTTTTCCTCGTAGAGGTTATAAAGGACATAAAGCCCATTGGAATTATATACCAGGATATGCTGACAGTGACCCTTATCTGCTGGAGGAGATAATAGGAAAATCCAGAGAGTTGGCAGAGGAGAATAATCTGCCAACATTATATAAGCAGCAATGTATTACAGATGATAGTCAGGTTGAAGCAATGATCATTGATCCTCCTGAACCGGACGTATCTGACTATCAAATGGATTGTACATTGGCTGTGTTTAATGAGGAAATTTCATTGTGCTGAAGAGATACAGTGTTAGAAGTGAGTTAACTGCCTGTTATAAAGCACAAGACTTTATTTTTGTCCTTATTCTTTTTGGCCAGAGCATGGCTTATGTTCTTTTGTACTTGTGTTGAATCCAAACCCCGGGAGGGGAAATAAAACCTTGATTTAAGCTTTACCACTCGAGCTTCAACTACCTTATTGAAAAGGAATCCTTTCAGTAAAAGGTCCCCCTGTAGCCCAACCAGCTTGCCACGCTGCTGGTGGACCAGGGTGTGACAGGAAATGGCGTAGTATTTTGGATTTTTGAAAAAAAAAAAACACAGCAAAAAGGACATTACAAAGAAAAGGATTTACCTGAAAAAAAATCAGGAAGGAGTTCGGCTATCCTGTGGGAAGGAGAAAAACCGGACCGGACTACAGATCCAGACCTGATTTGGAGCCACCCAGGAGAGCTTTCTCAAGGCAAGATCCTGCACTGTGCTCAGGTACAAGTGAGGGGGCACGGGTGTAGAAGGATCTGGGAGAAAGTCTCCAATTTCTGTGCTATAGTGGGAGGCATAGATTTTCTTTTGGTACCGCACTTGGTGGTTTTTTTTTCTTGTTTGTGTTTTCACAGATAAAGCAAACCTGATGGATCCCCAGGACGTAAAGAGCTGGATGGACGCTCAGTGGAGGCTCCAGAATGAGCAGGCCCAAGCGATCCAGGAGAGGACTATAGCAGCCATGAATGCTCAGCAGCAGCCGTTGCTGGAACTACTGGGAGCCCTGCTGCAGAAAAGTGTGGACAAAGAGGCAACTATTCCCTCATTACAAGTGGGGGTAGGACTTAATAATTGTGGTGCAATGGCACCGGGACAATTTCATGATAATGAAAATTTTGATGATTTTGCTGATGCTTTTGAGGAAATAGCAGAATCAGCTAAATGGCCAGCTGACCAGTGGGCTGTCCGCTTGGCTATGACTCTATCCGGTGAGTCATTAGCAGCGTATAAAGCTTTGCCCTCTGATCAGGCGTTCAATTACCTGAATGTAAGAAATGCTGTAAGAGACAGGTTGGGTTTAACGCCCATCCACTACAGGCGCTTATCAGGGAAGCTAGGCTTAGGCCTAGGGAAACACCCAAGGCACTATTTCAGCGTCTAAAAGGTCTAGCGCTGAAATGGCTCACTCCTGAAAAGAGAACAATAGAGTCAGTGATAGATGCCATAATTATGGAGCAGTACCTTGAGGCTGTACCGCCTGAGGTAAAAGCATTTATAGTGCTCCAAAAATGTAGTTCCACAGAGGAAGCGGCTGAACTCTCAGAAAGATACTTGGAGGCAGAGTTCGCCGGCACCTCTAAGGAAAAGGTATTAAAAGTAGCTGGAATTGGTAAACTACGGGGCTTAAAAAAAACCTCTAGGAGAGAAATGTGTGACCCAAATGTGAATTTTCTAAAGAGGAAATGTTATAATTGTGGTCAGTTAGGACACATACGTAAGGATTGCACTGTACGCACTGCCTTAATATCAGGGAAGAAACAACCCCTGGGGGACGGATTCCTCCTTAATGTCTGTGTAGAAGGGGTAGAAACTTTGGCCCTGCTGGACTCCGGCGCAGACCAGAGTATGGTCTCCCAGAAGTTATGGAAGACCATCTCTGACCGTGATCCATCCGCCCAGCGCCCAGCAGAGGGAAGAGTACAAGTGAAGTGTGTTCACGGGTCAGCGCCATACTGCCCTGTGCATAGAGTATCCATAACAGGCTTAGGGATTGATGGGGAGATACGCGTGGCAGTCATACCACGGCTTCCGAGTGGCCTTGTTTTAGGCAAAGATTGGCCCCCCTTTCAAGAAGAGTTAAGGAAAGGTTTAGCTGAAAGGGTAGGCCTAATTACAACCAGGTCCCAAGCACAAGTTCCTGTAATAGAGGTTAGGCCCATAGAGGGGGAAACGGAAGCTCCTGAGGGTGGGGGAGAACCCCAAGGAGATGAGAAGGGAGAGAGTGAAAAGATACCCGATCCAAAACCCCAAGGAAGTGAGAATGAAGAAGGAAGTGAGAATGAAGAAAGAGAGGAGGTACAAGGTATACTTCCCCCTCAAGAGGACTTGGTAAACATACCCTCTAGAGAGAAGAAAGGAAAGGCTGAAATGCGACAAGAGCATAGGCATAGGTTGCAGGCAAGGGTAGAACTGGAGGCCGGAGAGGGGTTACCCTGGGTCCCAGCAGAACTTGTCTGCAAATTCCCTTCCTTCCCTAGAGAGCAGAGGGATGACCCAGCACTAAAGAGAGCCTTTGAGTATGCCCGAAAGAGTAGGACTATTTTGCCTAGGTTCTTTTTAGAAGAGGGATTACTGTACCGGGAGTGTACAGACCCTTGGAAAGGCACCCTAAGAAAACAGTTGGTCGTGCCCGCTACCTTTAAGGTGGTAGTCCTGAAAGGGGCACATGACCTTCCTGTTGGTTGCCATAATGATACATGGAGAACATTGGACCAGATACTGGCCCGATGTTATTGGCCTGGCGTTCTCAGGGAGACGGCCCGCTACTGCGAGTCCTGTCTCACCTGCAGACAAGTTAGGGCTAGTAAACCAAAACCGGTCCCCACAAGACCGGAGCCTATTGGCTCAAACTCAGTCCATAAGTTAGTGATGGACATTATAGAACCCATTGTTAAAATAGTAGATATCCTAGAGGAACAATGGGGCGAATCTGATAAACCAGAAATAGGGGTATCCAAATTTCCTAGGAATCTTAGGAGCCGCCTAGAGAGGACCTCCCGAGTGTCAATAGATAATCTGCAGGCTAGTCAGCGCAGGCAGAAGCACTATTATGATCGGGGAACCAAGACACGACAATTAGAAGTCGGTGATAAGGTTTTAGTCCTGGTAGCAGAGGTTGGTCCTAAATTTGAATCCAGATGGAAAGGACCCTATACAGTAGTGGAAAGGGTCGGGCCCGTCTCCTATAAGGTGGAGAATGATCAAGGGCGACGACAAGTATATCACGTAAATCTGTTAAAACCTTGGCAAGACAGAACGGCCATCGTACGGTTGGTCAAAGTGGCAGGTGGTTCACCTCATAGAAATGGGATTACATGCTGGCAGAGTCAGGGAGCCGCAGCCTGTAATATCTTAAGAGGGGGGATATGTGATGGGGAAAAGATATCCTGTGATAGGAAAGCAGTGGAACCTAGGACTAATAGGGCTGTTTCTAGCAGGAAGGAAGATATAAGGACACCCAGTTGCCAAGAACAACACAAACATTCCCAGCCACGAGGGAGAGAACCCTGCACAGCTGATAGGCATTCCCCAGCTCTTAGCTCTGATAGCCTTCACCTGGGAGGGGGAAGAGCTGGAGTAGAGCCTCAGCGAACGTATAAGGGACGTTCATTAGAGAATAGAGGGAGGAGTGGAAGCAGCCACAGGAGAAGTGGAAGCAGCAACAGTTCTAGCTGGAGAAGGAGATCTAACGTGGGCTTTGGCAGCGTTGATAACTTCAGAGAAAGCAGTTTTAAGGATACAGTGAGACCAGCAGTTGAAAGCAGGAGAGACGTGTGGGATCAAGACCAGCTGAATAATGAGTGCAAGCTGAGGTCTGAACCTGGGAAACAACGTCTGCTTTGGGCTGGTAGGAAAACTGATATAACTGACTTTGATTCTAATTGTGAGAAAGGCTGGCAGAGAACAGCTGATAGTGGTAATTGAAGGAGAAAGGAAAAGAAAGCTTTTAACCAAACCTCCAAACGTATACCTTATGCTGAAGATAGTTATAAGGGGAAATTACCAGTCAGGACAGCTGGAGAGCCGGTACAAGCCTCAAGAAAGAAAGGATACACAGTGTCAGACATCTGCATGTGGGAAGAGGGTGACAAACAGCTAAAATCTAGAGAAAAGCCTCTGAGATTTAAACCCTTACTGGAAGAAGCAGTACCTAGTTGTTCTCCTGACTCAAACCCAAGAGATAGGCTGTTTTACCAGGGTAAAGCTGTGCCCAAGTCTTTTCCTCGTAGAGGTTATAAAGGACATAAAGCCCATTGGAATTATATACCAGGATATGCTGACAGTGACCCTTATCTGCTGGAGGAGATAATAGGAAAATCCAGAGAGCTGGCAGAGGAGAATAATCTGCCAACATTATATAAGCAGCAATGTATTACAGATGATAGTTAGGTTGAAGCAATGATCATTGATCCTCCTGAACCGGACGTATCTGACTATCAAATGGATTGTACATTGGCTGTGTTTAATGAGGAAATTTCATTGTGCTGAAGAGATACAGTGTTAGAAGTGAGTTAACTGCCTGTTATAAAGCACAAGACTTTATTTTTGTCCTTATTCTTTTTGGCCAGAGCATGGCTTATGTTCTTTTGTACTTGTGTTGAATCCAAACCCCGGGAGGGGATATAAAACCTTGATTTAAGCTTTACCACTCGAGCTTCAACTACCTTATTGAAAAGGAATCCTTTCAGTAAAAGGTCCCCCTGTAGCCCAACCAGCTTGCCACGCTGCTGGTGGACCAGGGTGTGACAGAAGCCATATTAGACCTAGTCCTTAGTGGAACACCAGATCTAGTGCAAGAGATAATTGTGTTGGGGCCACTTGGCAATAGTGATCATAGCATGATCGCCTTTGATTTAATTAGTGGAGGAGGGATAGTAAGGAAATCCACAGTACTACCTTTTAACTTTCGAAAGGGAGACTATGATAAAATGAGGAAAACAGTTAAGAAAAAACTAAAAGGAGCAGTTGCGAAGGTTAAAGACGTATATCAAGCTTGGGTGGTGTTGAAAAATACTATCTTGGAAGCCCAGACCAGCTGTATTCCACGCTTTAAGAAAAGTGGAAGGAAGTCCAAAAAACTGCCAGCATGGTTTAAAGGTGAGGTCAGAGAGGCTGTTATTGCCAAAAAAGCATCTTTCAGGAAATGGAAAAAAGAGCCAAACGACAAAACCTGGAAACAGCACAAGCACTGGCAAGTTAAATGCAAGGCATTGATAAGGCAGGCAAAGAGAGAATTTGAGAAGAAGCTTGCTGCGGAAGCAAAAACGCGAAATAAAGACCTTTTCAAGTACATTCGTAGCAAAAAACCTGTGAGAGAGTCAGTTGGTCCATTAGATGATAAAGGGGTTAAAGGAGCACTAAGAGGCTACAAGGCGATAGCGGAGAGACTGAATGAATTCTTTGCTTCGGTTTTTACTGAGGAAGATGTAGGGATGTTACCCATGACTGAAGTGGTATTTAAAGGTGCGGAAGAATTGAAGGAAATATCGATACATCGGGAAGATGTCTTACAACTATTAGATAAACTGAAGAGTAGCAAATCACCTGGGCCAGATGGTATACATCCAAGGGTGTTGAAAGAACTGAAATATGAAATTGCAGAACTGCTATCAGTAATCTGTGAACTATCATTAAAATCATCTCTAATACCTGAAGATTGGAGGATCGCCAATGTACCACCAATTTTTAAAAAGGGTTCCAGGGGTGATCCGGGAAACTACAGACCGGTGAGCCTGATGTCAGTACCGGGAAAAATGGTAGAAACCATCATAAAGAATAAAATTACTCAGCATGTAGATAGTCACAATCTAATGGGAGACAGCCAACATGGCTTTAGACAAGGAAGATCTTGTCTTACTAATCTGTTATGTTTTTTTGAAGGAATGAATAAACAGGTGGACAAAGGTGAGTCGGTTGATTTTGTGTATCTGGACTTTCAGAAAGCCTTTGACAAGGTCCCTCATCAGAGACTTTTGGCAAAACTAAAGAGTCATGGGATAGGAGGCAGTGTACTATTGTGGATCAGGAACTGGTTAAAAGATAGAAAGCAGAGGGTAGGGCTAAATGGCCAATTTTCCCAATGGAGAAAGGTGAATAGTGGTGTACCCCAGGGATCTGTGCTGGGTCCGCTGCTTTTTGACATATTCATAAATGACCTGGAAAGTAGAATAACGAGTGAGGTTATCAAATTTGCAGATGACACAAAACGATTTAAAGTTGTTAAAACCCAAGAGGATTGTGAAAAATTGCAAGAGGATCTTGATAAATTGGAAGACTGGGCATCAAAATGGCAGATGAAATTTAATGTGGACAAGTGCAAGGTTATGCACCTAGGGAAGAACAACCCAAACTATGGTTACACGATGCAAGGTTCCACATTAGGAACCACCACCCAGGAAAAAGATTTAGGCGTCATTGTGGATACCATGTTAAAACCCTCGGCCCAGTGTGCAGCGGCGGCCAAGAGAGCAAATAGAATGCTAGGTATGATAAGGAAAGGAATGGAAAATAAAACAAAAGATATTATAATGCCTCTATATCGTTCCATGATGAGACCGCACCTTGAATATTGTGTGCAATTCTGGTCGCCGTATCTTAAAAAGGATATAGCGATTTTAGAAAAGGTACAGAGAAGAGCCACCAAAATGGTAAAGGGGATGGAAGGATACTCCTATGAAGAAAGCCTAAAAAGGTTAGGGCTCTTTAACCTGGAAAAGAGACGGCTGAGGGGAGATATGATAGAAGTCTATAAATTAATGAACGGAGTGGAACGGGTAAACGTAGATCGATTGTTTACATTATCAGAATATAGAAAGACTAGGGGACATGCAATGAAGCTACAGGGTAAACTATTTAAGACTAATAAAAGAAAATATTTTTTCACTCAACGTGTAATCAAACTCTGGAATTTGTTACCGGAAGATGTAGTAAAGGCTGTTAGTGTAGCTGGGTTTAAAAAAGGTTTGGACAAGTTCCTGGAGGAAAGGTCCATAAACCATTATTAAGAAGTGACCAAAGATATCAATGCTTGACCCAGTACAAGCATTGTGGAACTTGTGTCTCTTGGGAAAAACTCCTAGGTAAATATGACCTAGATTGGCCACTGTTGGAAACAGAATACTGGGCTTGATGGACCTTGGTCTGACCCAGTATGGCATATCTTATGTTCTTATGTGGCCGCGTTGATGCCTGCAACGACTCAGCCTGGCTCAGCAGCACAAGACCTTCCCTTTTTGAGCTTCAGAGAACCTCAGCCTGAAGTGCAGCACAGCTCAACACAGGAAGCTCAAATCTTCCAATGACGAGAACCCCCCTACCAACTTTTGAATGCCTTTGGGAGGGCATCCCTCTGCTGATGTCACTCAGAGGTTGCCGCATTAATGACTGCAGCAGTTCAGCCCAGCTCAGCAGCACAAGATCTTCCCTTCTCGAGCCTCGGAGAACCTCAGCCTGAAGTGCAGCACAGCTCAACACAGGAACCTCAGGTCTTTCCCTATATTTCTTTTTTAAAGAATTTACACAGGATTAATATAGTCAATGCACAATCTTATTTTGCCCTACAATTTATTTTCTAGTTTCCTTAACTCTACCCACCACCCAAGAGGAGTATATTGTCTGCTTTAAAATATTTTAAATAAGTGCCTCTTATGAGACTAAACAGCGATCTTGTTTTCTGATTGACTGAAACTAAATCCTCCTGATTGTGAGAATTATCTTTGCCTCCTAATGAAAGTAGTGGAATTTCTGCAGAAGACTAGACTGCAAATGTTGAAGGTTCTCCCAAAGGAAGGAAAAATACATTAAGAGATACCGAGAATCAGGCTATGAAAGATGCGATTTCAACTCATATTTTACAAAACCTATAATAAAGAGTTACTTCTCAAGAGGTTCTACAAATATCCTTCCCCAGAAAGTCATCTTGCTCAGATCTCTTTACAGCTTCTTTCCTACTTGATGCTGCACTAAGGTCTGTAATTACTAAGCTGCAGTAAAATACTGCATTTTACCACAGCAAAGTTTACCACACAAGTCACTAACCTGTGGTACCTCAATACTGCAGGTCGGTGAGTGGTACAGTAAACCTTTTGCAATGCCGCTGCCTGGCCACAGCAACACAAAGATAGTGGGTTCAAAGTCAGGCCCGCTGTCTTTTAAAGGGGCTGGTGGTTTAGGAAATGACTTTTCCATCCCCTTCCCAACAGGTCCTTCAAACAAACAATTCCCCCCACCCCACCCCGACAAGATTCCCCTCTCAACCCACTGGTCTGCCCTGCTACCTGCCAGAGGTCTCCACTGATCAGGGCCAGACTTGTCCATTAGGCGGACTAGGTGGCTACCTAGGATGGCTGACCCTGGTGGGCTGCATGACTCCATTTTGAAAGTGGTGGCACACATACGCCGTTTTGTAAACAGTGTCATGTTACTGCCACCCCCCGAATCAATCTTCTCATCTTGTGGCAGTGGGGGGAGATATGTGTGTGCCGCCACTTTCAAAATGGAGTCATGCAGCTCCTCCTGCCACCACCAGATGAGAAGATGGATGAGGAGTGAGGCAACGGCAGGGAGAGAGAGGGACGGCAGCAGTGGGAGGGATGGGAGGGCAGTGGCAGCTTCTGCTGGGGTGGCAGAACCCTTTGGGCCGGCCTTGCAAATGATCCCTGGTCTCTCCTATCCTTTTGAAGCCCAGGCTCAAAATGGCACTGCTAGACCCCTAGCAGTAGTCTTGCAGTACTACTGTACCACTAATGGTCAAGCTGCCAAATAAGTTGATGAGAACCTGTGATAAGGGGAGTGTCTTGTAGAGGAAGATCTGGTTAGGGGTATGGGAGGTAGGTGAGTCATTGGCAAGATCCATCAGCCCCTTAGGTCCTCGGGAACATCAGGCTGCTCATTAGCAGCCCAGTCTCATGCCTTTGGGGAAGAAAGATAATGACAGCTCAAAGCTGGTGTTATCTTTCCATTAATAATGCAGTTTGCAAGGTGAAACACAAGTTGTACTATTTATTTTGCGTAAGTATGAGCTACTTTGCATGCACTTTCTTGCTTTGCATTTCATTGCTATTTACCTCGTATTGTACTAAGCAAATATGTTTTGAAAACAAATGTTGCAGATTTTGCCATTTAACATGCGTTATTTGTCAAAAAACGTGCATAATTCCCTTAACATCCTCTAGTAACTGCGAGCTCGATATTCAAAGGATTTATACTCCTAACTTTGAGAGTTATGCTCCTAAACTAGCTCTTTAAAAATGTACTAGGGTTGAGTGTCTAAATATTTTCTTAAAATTTCTCTAAACTAAATTTAGGAGTATTAAAAGTGGGTAGCAACGGGGACGGATTTAGGGTGGAGAAAAAAGAGTTATGAGCTTAGCACTGATTTTCAGCACTGGTCAACTATATTAGGCTCATAAATCTAGGCAAATGAATGGCAGGCTTAAATTTAGGACAGTGCTTCCAAACTCTTTTCCTGTGTGACCCCTATTTTATCAGAGGAAAATTCATGTGATTCCCAGATACTAATAGCAATGTGCTGTGATGCGGTGCTCAAGGGAGAGGCCAGCTCGTTCATAGGCGAGGGCAATACAGTCCACCACCCAAGTGGACAGAGTTCGCTTAATCATGGGAGCCCCAGTCTGCTGGGGTCATAAGACACAAAAAGCTGAGGAGCTTTGCAATGGGTCTGGATCTGCTGTAAGTAGGAGGACAAGGTCTGTTTGCAATCCAATGTATGAAGTACTAGTTCCTCCTTGCTGGCGTGAGGCGGCGGGAAAAAGGTGGGAAGGACCACCTCTTGGTTGAGGTGGAAAGGAGATACCACTTTCAGGACGAATTTGGGGTACGTGTGGTGCACAACCCTATTCTTAAAGAATCCTGTACATGGTGGATCCGCCACCAGGGCCTGGAATTTGCTCATTCCACTTCGCCCTAGCCATTTTCCAAGACAGGTACTGCAGGTGGTAAGTGGCTAGGGGCTCAAATGGTGGTTTGGTGAGCTGAGAGAGCACCATGTTGAGGTCCCACTCTGCCACCGGAGGATGGAGAGAGGGCTTGGATAAAAGGAGGTCCCAGAGGAACCTGGAGGCCAGGGGCTGGCCCGAGAGGGGTTGTCTCTTGATAGGGTGATGGTGAGCGGCTATCGTGCTCAGATGCACCCTCACTGAGTTAGACTGCAGCCCAGTGTGGGACAGGTGCAGTTGGTACTGGAGCACTAATTGCACATGGCAGGAGGAGGGTTCTCCCTTCTTTCTGTACACCAGGCAGAGAACTTTCTCCACTTAAAGGCATAAGCCCGTCTGGTGGAGGGTTTTCGGGAGGCCAGTAGGATCTCCTCGACTTCACTCGGAAGATTGAAAGAGGCCAGTGCTACCCTTTCAGCAGCCATGTTGTTAGCGTTGAGAACCCCAGGTTGGGGTGCAGGAGTGAGCCCCCCTCTTGAGACAGGTCCGGGGCTTGGCCCAGTGGGACTGGGAGTGCCACCGACAGGGAGAGCAGCAGTAGGAACCAGGGCTACCTCGGCTACCTGGAGGCAATTAGTATGACTGAAGTCCTCTCTCGCTAGACTTTGAAGAAGATCCTGGCGACCAAGGGGGTTGGTGGGAACTCAAAGAGTAGGCCCTTGGACCACGAGATCAGGAAGGCATTTGCCACCACTCTCTCTGGGTGCAGTTGGCACAAGTAGAAACGAGACAAATAGATCCATGATGGGCCTGCCCCAGAGATGGATGAGCCTCTTGGCCACCCTGGGGTTCAAGCACCACTCGTGCCGCCAAAGGACTCTGCTCAGCCTGTCTGCTAGGCAGCTGTCCTGGCCAGAGAGGATAGATATGCTCGCAAGAAGATGTTGTTGCGAGCTGCAAAGGAGAGAAGGGCCACTGCCTCCTGGCAGAGGGAGAGCAAACACGTGCCCCCTGCTTGTTGATATAGAACACGGCAATTTGATTGTCCATCTGGATCAGTACGGACCGGTGTCGCAGGCAGTGGCAGAATGTTTGCAGGGCTAGGAAGGTCGCCTTGAGCTCCAGGAGATTGTGCCCTACAACCTAGGAGGGAGGCATCCTTGATCAGGGTTCTCTAAGGTGCGGGTGCTTGGAAGGGCATTCCCGCCCTGAGGTGGCAGACATTTTGCCACCAGTTGAGGGATTCCGCCAGTTGGCAGGTAACCCTGACCCTGTCCCATAGCTCAGCCATGGCTTGGGTCCACTGTGAGCGGAGGCACCACTGGGCTGTCTGCATGTGCAAGTGGGTTGAGGGTGTTAAGTGGACTGTAAAGGCCATATGGCCTAATAGGCAGAGGAGGAGATGAGCTGGCACTGACCGGTGATATTGTACTTCTCCTGCCAGTTGACTGAGGCATTTTGCCCTGTCTCTGGGGAGGACCGCCTTGACTTGTAGTGTGTCGAGCTGAGCACCTATGAACTCCAGGTTTTGGGATTTGGAGTAGTTGATGACGAACCCCAGGTACTGCAGGAGGAGGAATGCACGTTTTGCTACCTGACTGGCCTCTGTGGCTGTGCCACCCCTGATCAGCCAGTCATCTAGGTAGGGGAAAACAAAGGTCCCTTGTAGGTGCAGGTGGGCAGCTAACATCGCCAGGCATTTGGTAAAGACCCCTTAGTGAGGAGGCCAGGCTGAAGGGTAGCACCCTGTACTGGTAGTGCCCTCCTCTTATCACGAACCTTAGGTATTGCCTGTGGGAGGGGTGGATCAGGATGTGTGTGTACGCATCCTTTAGATCCAAGGAGCACAGTCAGTCTCCCTGGCGGAGGTAAGGCAGCAGTGTTCCAAGGGAGAGCATCTTGAACTTCTCACATATTAGAAACTTGTTTGTTTCGCAAGTCTAGTATGGGCCTGAGGCCCCCAGTTCTCTTTGGGACAAAGAAGTACCTGAAGTAGAAGCCCTTTCCCTATAGGTGTTGAGGTACAGGCTCCACTGCATTGTCCCTGATCAGACCTGTAAGCTCTGTGAGCAGAAGAGTCTGTTGAAGGAGGGGTCGTACCGGCTCTCCTAGGAAGAACCTGGGTGGTATCTGCTGTAAGTGGAGGAGGTATCCTTCCCTTACCACTTGCAGTACCCACTGGTCCGAGGTGATGGTGGCCCATCTGTGGGCAAAGAGAGATAGGAGCCTCTCTGTGGGCTGTTGAAGTTCTCTTGGGGGGGGGGAGGCCCTGCCCTGGGAGTCAAAAGCTCTCCTCAGGTTGGGTGGGAGCTGGGACCTGAGGCTTCGGGTGTTTTCGCCGTGACCTTGCCTCTTAGGTTGAGAACTTTGTTCTGGTCCGAGAAGGGCTGGTATTGGTGATTCTGTGCAAAGGGACCCCTTTTTCCTCGGGTAAAAGGGGTCTTTCCCCGCGGCTTCCTGCGGGGAAGGGATGAGGTCTTTCTAGAGAACCTCTGGCATGTCACCATGTTGGCCTCAATCTCAGCTGCCTTGTCAGCCATGGGTTTGCTGAATAGGTTCTCCCTGGGGCAGCGGACGTCGAGCAGCTTGTCTTGGACCCATTGCTTGAGGTCGGAAGAATGTAGCCAGGGCTGGTGTTGGGCGCCAATGCCAGCTGCTGCAACCCAAGTCGCTGACTCAAAACCGTCTTAGGCTGCTCGAAAGAGAACTTGGAGCAGCAGTCCTTGATTCCAGAGGTCAGGGACTGGAACCGTTGGAGGGTACCCCGACAAGGCCAGCCAAAACCCCAACAGTTCCAGGGTTAGAGCCTTTAAGTACATGCCTATTTACAATTCGTAGGCTGCTGGGCCACCAGGGATTTTTTTTTATAGGGATGGTGGGGGGGATCAGAGCCACTGGGCCACCAGCAATTTGGTTTCTGTGGGAGGGGGGGCGGTGGCAGGGGCACTGGCCCCCCGACAATATTTTGATGGCATTGGGGGCTTTCCCTGATGACTGGATCATGTTTGATACTTCAGCTTAAATGATCCAGGAATCGAGAAAAGCCCCCGATGCTATTTTAATACTGTCGTGGGCATGCACAAAACGTTTAAGCCACCTCAGACCAGGCATAGAGATATTGGTGCTTCAACTGGTTGTGTAAGCCTCCAAGCGTGTCTCTGCATTGGACGCAGACAATATTAGCATGCCATTTTAATATGCGCAGCTCATTTGCATATTGCATATAATTCAAATATGCTTGCTTTCCCTTTGCTGTTCACGTGCGCATCAATCTCTTTTCTGCATTTGGCATGTCAGAACTTGCGCATATAACTTGTGTTATCTGTATACAAAGGGTGCGTTAGTCTTTCTGCATTGGCCCATCAGATTGTAAGACCTCCGGGGACAGGGAAATACCTACAGTACCTGATTGTAACTTGCCTTGATCTACTACTGGAAAGGCATGAGCTAAAAACTACTACTAAATAAAACTACTACTTATGGAATAATCCTCACTGGGCAGGAAATTGAATACTAGTTAATGCACTGCCCAGAGGAGCTGAAAACCCAAGAGGAAGACTCAGGACATTAAATTAGCATTAACTAGCATTATATGTACCACATACTGAATATGCTGATGACCTAATGCTATATGCCCCTTCTCCACAAAAAACCAAAGCCACATAACCATAAAAAAATTCTTTGAGGCAGTTACAGGCTGGCTAACCGACCACAAACTTTCAATAAACTCAGTAAGACAGAGAAGTCTTCCACAATAAGACCCACTTTACATACCTCCAGAAATAATTAAGATTGATGATATCACCCCTCACAGTAAAACCAGAAGTCAAATACCTCAAAGTCATCCTAGACCAGTGACTAAAACTGCAAGCCCACATCAAGAAAACCACCACATCAGCATACTATAAAATGAGGATCCTTCACAACTTATGTCCGCTGCTAGATCCCAACCATTTCCATACCATATGCCAAGCTATAACCACCCCCCACCTGGACTACTGCAACTCAGTCTTCATAGGCCTCCCAAAACATGTTCTACACCCTCTGCAATTAGCCTAAAACACTACAGCCCGCCTAATCATAGGGACAGCAAGGCAAGAACACATCACCCCCACTCTTAAGAATCTACACTGGTTCTCTAAACCAGCATGCATCAAATATAAAGCAATAATTATCACATTCAGAACCATACATAACCGATCAGC
The DNA here is from genome assembly GCA_033557465.1 of Ichthyophis bannanicus. Lineage (NCBI taxonomy): Eukaryota > Metazoa > Chordata > Amphibia > Gymnophiona > Ichthyophiidae > Ichthyophis > Ichthyophis bannanicus. The sequence goes on from CM066035.1 coordinate 641,540,228, forward strand.
AGACTGCCTACAAACCCTAATACAGATGACTCCCAACACTAGATCAAGAAGATAACCAAACCAAAATCTCCTCACTATACCAACCCATAAAGCAAAGAGTTCCCAGGCCACATGTAACAGAACCTTCACCATACTGTATATGGACCATCAATCTGGAACACACTACTAAGTAACCTAAGAGCCATCGACAGTATAACCGAATTCCACCAAAATGTTAAAAACCCATCTCTTTCAAGAATTCTTTGGATCTGACACATAATAAAGGCTTTCTTCCCCAAGTTTCACAACCCAACCCCTCCCAACACCTTACATTGAGTATGCTCCAGAGACCACCAAAACTGTTATCTGAATGGCTATTATGTATTATAAGTTAACTTGTATTATAAGTTTTAATGTTCACCCCATTCTCCCTACCCTTTTGTTCATTGTAACCACTCAAGTTAATGTTCACTGAAAATCGCAATGATATCATGAAAAGCAATATAGAAGAAAAGCTAAATAAATAAAATAAAATAAATGCTTGATCGAGATGGGGCTGTCGGATTTGGTTTACCGTTTTTTATATATAAACAAAACAGTTAACAAAAAATATTGCAATTAATTTAGTAAAGCAACATTTCACTCAATTGCTGTTCAGAATCTAAGCATTTTATTTAGCTGTCCTTTTCCTACTCCTTTCAACCACAAAAATCTGCATGATCACTGGGAAACAGACTAGGGTTTAGAACATCACCCAAACACTTTCCAAACCTGCCTTCTCCCATTACTAAAGGCACAATTACAATTAGAGACAAGCTAGCAAAACTAATGAGTCTCAGGAGAGCAGTCAAATATTGCACAAGCTTGAAAACTGAATTATTCTCACCCTTACAGGTGATCTCTCCAGAATAAGGATTAAAGTACACTATCAGGGCAGTGTGAGAAAGTCTGTATTGGCATTAGCATTAGCTGCATTACACCTGCTCTGTAGATAAATAAAGGACTTCAGTTTCCAGTGTTGTCAATTTACAATTTTTCACAAGTACTAAATACACTAAGAAGGGAATCAAAACTTATACAATTTCAAAAGTTAGCAGCTTCATAAATGATCAAATTAAGAAGGTAATGTGCTAAGTTGCATTCAGATCAGCCATTAATATGCACCATGTTTAAAGGTCTAATGTATTAAAGGGATACCACCACCAGTAATATATCAGTGATACTGGTAGCAGTAACTTGGGTTTCAGTTAGGGCTTCCATCCACCTTTCCCCAACCACCCCTAGCAGTCAAATTCAGTCCTTTTCATGATCCTTTCCATAGTTTGTGACACACTCAAGAAAGACCATAGAGGCAGTACAACTCACTCAGAACACTGCTGCCAAAATCCAGAATGGTCTCACTTGACTTGTGAGAAGTCAAAAGACCAGATAAGGTCAGTCGACCCTATTTTGGATTTTGACACTAGAAGGGAAAAAGGACTGTCCTCCTTCCTGTCTTCCCTGACCATGGTCCTACTTCAAATGAGATAGGCTAGAAGGGAGAGGGGTCCCAAAAAGGAGTGTATGGTGGGGGACGGTGCTTAACTTAAGGGCCAATGTACCAAAGTTAGAAAGATTTATTTTATTTATTTATTTAGCACATATTTGTATACCGCTACTTCCAGCGATCAGCAGCGGTTTGATTAAGGATACAGAGAAATTCAAATCATTGACAGAATTTAAACACTACATTGTGATTAACAAGGTTATGTGATAGGTTTTAAAAACAAATCATGCGGGTTTCATTAAAGTATACAGCAGATTTTCAAAACAACTCGAGCGAGTTTCATTATTGTATACAACATAATTTCAAGATTAAGAGATTACAGTAAGTCTCCTTGGAGTGTGTAGAACAGGTTCAATTAAGGTATATAGGATTTTCAAAATTATAATAGGGTACAGTGGGGGGTGGGGCGACTATAATTATACTTTTCTACAGTATATAGACATTTATATTTTACATATATTACATATATACATTTTGCGCTGATTTATAATACGCTGTATCTCTTGGTGCGTACATTGTTGATTTATGGTACATTGTAGGCCTCTTGAAATAGGTATGTCTTCAGATCTTTTCTGAAGCCCATCAGGTCCGTTATTGAGCGCAGTTCGGGCGGTAGTAGTTGGTTCCAAAGTGATGGGGCAGTGAAGGAGTATGCTCTGTTGCTTGTGGCTACATTAACTGATCTTATACTTATTGGTACTTGCAGGTTGTTTATGGTGGCGGTTCTCCTGTTTCTGTTAGCAGGTTGTAAGGTGATTAGGTTTGTGAGGAAGGTTGGTGTCAGATTGTGGATGGTTTTAAACGTCGTTATTAGGATTTTGTATTTTATACGGGCTACGATGGGGAGCCAATGTAGTTCAACCAGCACCGGGGTGATATGTTCTGCCACACCTGTTTTGGTGATGATTCTGGCTGCGACATTTTGTGCCATCTGGAGTATGTTTAGTGCTTTCTTTGGCAGGCCCTGCAGGATTGCATTACAGTAGTCGAAATGTGGTATGATTAGGGCTTGGGCTACTGTCCTAAAGTCGGTGTGTTCTATGATGTTCCTGAGAGGTTGTATAACCCTGAGTTTGTGGAAGATGGCTCTGTTTACTAGGCGAAGGTGTTTTGTCAGCTTTAGTTCGTTATCCAGTGTTACTCCGAGGTATTTTATTTCAGTTTTTGTGTGATAAGTGTTGTCACCTAGGGTAATTGAGGCTGGAGGGTTGAAATCTGATTTTCTTGAGATGAACATGACTTCGGTTTTTTTGTGGTTTATGGCCATGTTGTTCCGCTGGAGCCAGGCTTGCATGTTTTTTAAGCATGTTTCTAGCTGAGAGTAGTTTGGGTTGCTTGCATCAAGTTGAGTATAGAGCATAATGTCGTCAGCGTATATGTGATATTGGATTTTATGCTTTTTGAATATTTCGCAGATTGGTCTCATGTACACATTAAAGAGAAGCGCGGATAGGGCTGAGCCTTGTGGTATGCCCTGTGTTTGTGGGAAAGCCTTTGCTTTTTCGTTATTGAACTGTACCTGTTGCATTCTGTTGGAGATATAAGATGAGAACCATTTTAGTGGGGTTCCTGTTATTCCTATATCTCTCAATCTGTTTAGTAGTGTTTGGTGGTGAACCGTATCGAAAGCTGCGGAGATGTCTATGAATATGAGAATGAAGATTTTCTTTTTGTTTTCAATCCCTTTGAGTAGATTGTCCATTAGTGCAATAAGTAGGGTTTCTACCCCATGGTGTGGTCTGAAGCCATATTGGTGTTCGTCAAGTGTGCTGTTGTTGTCCAGGTGGTCTTGTAGTTGTTGTAGAACGGCCTTTTCGATGATTTTTGCTAGTAGGGCTATGCTGGATATTGGACGATAAGATGTGGGGTCTTCTCTGTTGAGGGTCTTGTTTTTTAGTATCGGTCTTATGATGGATCTCTTGAGTTGGTTTGGCATGATGCCCTGTTGGAGTGATTGGTTTATTATGTGTGCAATTTGGTGGGTGGTTTCTGCTTTTGTTGCTTTTATCCATGAAGCTGGGCAGGGGTCTAGGGGAGAGGTTGTGGTGTTGATGTTTGAAATTATATTACTGACATGTTTGTCCCCAATGTTGTAAAATTTGTTCCAGCGGGTGACGTGTGTTTGTATGGCTGTCATAGTAGGTTGTGGTTCGGTGGATGAGACATCTGGTGAGGGTGCGTGTTTGGGTCCGACCTGTGGGTTTAGTTTGCTGGCATAGTGGTCAGCTATCGCTTGGACCTTGATTTTATCATTGTGTTGGTCCTCTTGTGTTGTTTTGGTGAGGGATTTGACCAAGGCGAATAATTCTCTGGGTTTGTTTAATGCTTTACTTAGTACGTTTGTGTGGTGTAAACGTTTTGCTGTGTTGGTTTCGTTTTTGTATTTAGAGAGTATGGTTAGGTATTCTGTTTTACGTTCGTTGGTTTTGTTTTGTCGCCATTTTCTCTCTGCTCTTCGTAGTTCTCTCTTTAGGGTGGATAGAGTTTCTGTGTACCATGGTTCCATTTTGGGTCTGTGGTTGTTATTCGTTGCTTTCCATTTTGGTTCAGATATCTCTTGAATTCCTGAGTTCCAATTGGTTACTAGGCTATCGAGGTCGGTGCTTGTCAGGTCTATGTGTGAGGTGATGGAATTTATGAGAGTTTCGCTGTTGTATTTGTTGAAGCTTCTGCGGGTGTGTGTTGGTAGTTCAGGATTTGGGTTACTGGGCGTTGTGTGGATCCTAATTTCAACTTGGTGGTGGTCGGACCATGGAACTTGGGTTATTTTTATTACAGGATTATTTTCCTTGTTTGATTGTTGATCTGCGGGTGTGAATACCATGTCCAGGGTGTTACCTTTGTTGTGTGTTGCTTCGTTTATTATTTGTTTATAACCAAGTTGTTCCATGGCTTCCATGAATGTGTTGGCTTGACATTGTGGTAGTGATGGTAGGTTTATGTCTCCCAGGATGATTTGATATTTTCTGATTGCTGTAGTTGATACACATTCTAGTGCTGTGGCTAGAGTTTCTGGGGGTGCGGACGGGGGTCTGTATATTAGGCATGTTGCTATTGAGTTGTTTTCTACTTTGAGTATATCAATGTCTTTGTTGGTGCTGTGTGTGGTGCTGGTGAGTGACAAGGTGGACTTGGCTGCAATCAGGACTCCTCCTCCTCTTCTAGAAATGCGGGGGCGGTTGTATATTTTGTATCCGGGGGCGGTTATTTGGTTTGTTATTGCGGCGTCGGTCTCTGTGATCCAAGTTTCAGTGATGCATAGGATGTCTGGCTGTTCGTCCGTGATGATGTCATGTATTATGTGTGTTTTGTTCCTTATTGATCTGGCGTTGATAAGGATGATGGTGTAATAGTCTTTCATCTGGTAGGCCGTTGTTGTGGACTTGTTTTTTGTTTTTTCTTGCTAGGTTTTTGATGTGATTTGTTCTCTTCTGTTTGGGGTGTTGTGGATCTCGGGGTGCTGTCTGGTTTCTGAGATGGGGTTGTAGATTTGGACGTAGTATGTGATCTTGGTGGGGGGGGGGGTGAGGAGTATTGAATCTGTTGAGGCAGTACTGTTATTAATGAGGGGTGATATATGTAGTAGAGTGGGTTTATTATGTGATATATAGTATGTTGTTGGTTAAGGTTGAGAGTCAGTGCGGGTATGATTAGGTACAAGGATAAGAGCAGTATGTATTTGATGAGATCCATTTTTCTATTTTGTTGGTTATTTCGTTGTTGAGGTGTATCGCTCTCTTTCTTTTTGCGATGGAATGTTGTTTCTTTACTAATACAGTATGTAATTTCTTCTCTAAGCAGTGTGTTTAGGCTCAGGTGGATTGTATTGTGTTTTTATCTGCACACTTATATTGCATGTGGAGCTGATAATGAAATTTTTATAGTAATAGAGCTTAGGGGTTATAGTTATGTAATTATAGGCATGTAGAGCTGCTGGTACCGTGCTATAGATATATGTGGGCAGGTACAAAGAATCTATAGGTATGCAGAGTTGCAAAGACAGGTACAGAGCTGCAGAGACAGGTACAAAGAATCTATAGGCATACAGAGCTGCTGGTACAATGCTATATAATATATGTGGGCAGGTATAAAGAATCTATAGGCATGCAGAGTTGCAAAGACAGGTACAAGGTTGCAAAGACAGATTTACAAAAACAGGTTCAAAGAATCTATAGGCATACAGAGTTGCGAAGGCCGGTATGTTTTACAAGTACAGTAATACAGTATGGTAATGCTATTATTATGCAGGGAATATCCTTTGGAGCGAAAGTGTTCAGCAAGAGAGGGGTGGTGAGATGATGTTTACGAGTTTTGCTGGGGGTAATTCACTCTTAAGCGGATAATGTACTTACAGTTGTTGTTGCTGGTGCCGGTTGGGCTGTGTTTCTAAGCGAGCTCAACCTGTGAGAGGGAGCTCAAGCTTTAGCTGGGCTTTTTAATTAGCGGTGTCCTTGGAGCTGGTATTTTGATAGTGGGCTCCACTTTCCAACTGGGGCTGCGGGATGAGTGTCGACCGTGTACGGCGAGCTCAGACCCAGCCCGGGGAGCTCAAACCGTCGGGTGTTTTGTGCGTTGCACTCTGGTCTTGGTGCGTTGGTGACAGTCTGGATTATTCCTGGGTTTTGTCTCCGTCGGTTGTAGTGTTGTCTTCTGTGCCTCTCGCCTAAGGGCCGACGCCAAAGGGCCCTCTGGCGAGGCCCTCAGGCGCGGGTGCGCCCTGTAGGGACGCCTGCTTTTATTCCGTGCGGGTGAGTGCGGGTGTGCCTCCCACTGTCCCGATTGGACAGGAGTGCTGGAGGATTAGTCTCCCACGGTCCCGATTGGGCCGGAGTGAATGCAAGTTTGTCTCCCACTGCCCCGATCTGGGCAGGAGTGTTTGCTGAGGACGCCGGATGGCTGGTGGGTCAGGAGCAGCTCCCTCGGGGTAGGGGCGCCTGCTTTTATTCCGTGCGGGTGTGCCTCCCACTGTCCCGATTGGACAGGAGTGCTGGAGGATTAGTCTCCCACGGTCCCGATTGGGCCGGAGTGAATGCAAGTTTGTCTCCCACTGCCCCGATCTGGGCAGGAGTGTTTGCTGAGGACGCCGGATGGCTGGTGGGTCAGGAGCAGCTCCCTCGGGGTAGGGACGCCTGCTTTTATTCCGTGCGGGTGAGTGCGGGTGTGCCTCCCACTGTCCCGATTGGACAGGAGTGCTGGAGGATTAGTCTCCCACGGTCCCGATTGGGCCGGAGTGAATGCAAGTTTGTCTCCCACTGCCCCGATCTGGGCAGGAGTGTTTGCTGAGGACGCCGGATGGAGATAATTGTCTCCAGCAAATTTGAAGCCGCTTTTGGATCCTGATGCTCCTCACTCTCTTGTCCACAACTTGTGTGTATCTTACCATACTCTAGTCCCCAGTTTCACTATGGGCCCAATTCCGACATGGACGTGGCGGCCCTCTGTGCGCCCGGTCAGAAGCTGATGCACAGAAGAAGCCAGGATTCTGATCCCATAGGACACATTTAGCCCTGCAGGATCAGAATAGCGACTAGGCCTGTACGTGCAGGCTGGGACCCCGATTCAGTCTAGCCTGCACATACAGGCCTTGCCTGGATAGCTCAGTCAGGGCAGTTCAATGGAGCCACGGCGCCATGGCATATGGTTGCCATGGTACCACGGCTCCACTGAAAATCCATGATACCCTGCCACTTGCTATAAAGTTGCTTTCCCCACAGCCCAACCCCCGATCTGGCCTCCGAAGGCCAGGGTCGGGCTGCAGGGAATGTCCTCGCCCCCCCCCCCAGCCCTTTACGTGTCTTGAGCCCGCCATCCTCCGCTGACTAGGGGAACTTATTCCACGTCTGACTGGCTTTCCGGGACATTTTGAACATCAGGGGAGGGGGTATGTGCATTGATCCTCGCTGGGCAGTTCCTGTTGGGGAAAGGGAGTTGTCCAAGGCGGATGAGTGCTTAAGGGGTGTCCACATTTTAATTTGGATCACAGCATTGCGGCAGCAAGAATATTGTGTGGGGGGGGGAGGCCCGATCACGGCAGTTGGGGGCACATGGTAGGTGAGCACAGAGCACCTGTGCACCCAATCACTACCATCCCTGTCTATGGATTTACCATGGGGACTTGCGTTACCTGCCTTGGCAGGCAGCATGGGACTTTTCCAGCAGTATCTACCAAGACAGGTAATGCAGGGGTCTCTGTGGGAAATCCAAACCTCTGTGGTATCTGCAGGACCTCCCTGGGAACTCCTCCTGTAGATACCACAGAGGTTTGCTGCTTAACGTATTAGCAGCCAAAACTAATGCGGTTTAGTAGACATATCCCCTACCGTTAATATCATGGCACTATCGCAAGGGGTTAGTCAGCCAAATAAGGGCACACTCCCAAGGAATCTAGTGGTGCCCTCTTTACAACAGCAACTGCTGCAACAGGAGGAAGTAGAGATTGCTCTTGCCCCCAAAGTTCTTGGACTCCTTAGGTAAGTCAGGGTCCACGGAGGGGAACAGCCCTCACTTTTCATTGTTTTAAGGGAAGGCTTTCTGGTTATCAGCTTTTCCATGTTTGTGTCCCAAGTCAGCCTAGGGGTAGTTGTTTCCCGGGTCCACTACAGCATCAGAGATTAGAGGTCCTGCCAAGGGACGAGACTGGGGGACCCTTTTTCACCAATGAAACCCTGTGTCGAGGTTGCAGGGATCCACTGGTCTACTAGTGATTGGAGGTCTTCTCCAGGTGGCCTCCAATTTTGCCATGAGGGCCCTTTAACATTAGAAGCCCCAAAAGGAATTTTACCTAGAAACCCCAAAGTGCGTCAATTGACGCCTTATCACGACGACTGCATTTAGCATGAAATGCAGATGTGAATTAATGTGAAGTTACTTATTTGTTAAATACGTGCAGTATGCGACGTCATTACATGACATCATCGTATTTTTACTGTTTGTAATGTCGGAGTAAAACTGTAAACAGTGATTGAGATGCGCCACCTAGTGGGAACATGAATTTATACCTAGAATCCCCAAAGTACGCCAATTGACGCATCCAAGACAATTGAGTGCGTCAATTGACGTACTTTGGGGCTTCTAGGTATAAATTCATGTTCCCGCTAGGTGGTGCATCTGTCATTAATTTTCGATGCACATATTTGAACATTTTGACCTTGCTAACAAAGTCATGGAACATGACTGACATGGCTCTAGCAGTGGCGCTGGTATACAACTTCGAAGATGCATTTGCGTCGATTGACGCACTTTGGGGCTTCTAGTGTTAATTCATCCCACCACCCTTCAGCAAAAGAGGCAATTCCATTTAAAAATATATATATTTTTTTGCATATTGCCAAGGCCAGGAATATGTGAAGTTCCTGGACTTAGCAATGTGTGAAAAAATTCTTACGGAATATATCTATGAATGCAGATGAAACACAAGCTAATTTGCCTCCTGCTGCTACAAAAATGGGCACTAACCCACAAACGTTTTTGCAGGTTAGTAAATGAGGTGTTTAGAGAGTGGCTGGGATGCGGAAGAGAAAACATGTGAAATCCTATGTCGAGAGCATCACCCTGGTGTGGCAGGAAGTGATCCTGTAACTAGGACCTGTCCTCCAGGTGATGTAAAACCCTCTCGCACCGAGGAAGTTTCTCCAGGGCCATGTGCCCATGAGGGAAGGGTTAGGACAGTCGTTATAGTTGGTGATTCGATCATTAGGCATGTAGATAGCTGGGTGGCTGGTGGACGTGAGGATCGCCTGGTAACATGCCTGCCTGGTGCGAATGTAGCGGACCTCATGCGCCACCTAGATAAGGTCTTAGATAGTGCTGGGGAGGAGTCTGCTGTACATGCTGTATTGGTACATGTCGGTACCAATGACATAGGAAAATGTGGTAGGGAGGTTCTGGAGGCAAAATTTAGGCTTTTAGGTAGGAAGTTGAAATCCAGAACTTCCATGGTAGCATTCTCCGAAATGCTTCCTGTTCCACGCGCAGGACCCAAAAGGCAGGCAGAGCTCCGGAGTCTCAATGCGTGGATGAGACAATGGTGCAGAGATGAGGGTTTTGGATTTGTTAGGAACTGGGGAACATTCTGGGGAAAGGAGGGGCTCTTCCGAAGGGATGGGCTTCACCTTAACGGGATGGAACCAGGCTGCTGGCATTAACCTTTAAAAAGGAGATAGAGCAGCTTTTAAACTAGATATTAGGGGAAAGCCGACAGTCGCCCAAGAGCGGATGGTTCGGAAGAATGTATCCTTGAAGGATACTACCAAAAGCAGAGAGGTTCCACAAAAGAGTAAAGTAGCCCAAATGCCCTCAAGTATGGAGCAGACAGAGCTTAAAGATCCCAATTTACCCATGTCTAACAATAGCCAAATTAACATGAATAAAATACATTCTCTAAAATGCTTGTATGCAAATGCTAGAAGTCTAAAGAATAAGATGGGAGAGTTAGAATATATAGCACTAAATGAAACGTTAGATATGATTGGAATATCAGAGACATGGTGGAAGGAGGACAACCAGTGGGACACTGTGATACCTGGGTACAAACTATATCGTAATGATAGAACTGATCAAATTGGTGGAGGGGTTGCGCTCTATGTTAGAGAGGGCATTGACTCAGAAAGGATTAAAGTTTTGCAGGAAACAAAATCTGCTGTAGAATCTATATGGATTGAAATTCCATATAAAAGGGGGAAGGCAATGGCAGTGGGGGTGTACTATCGAGCGCCTGGCCAGAATGACCAAATGGATGATGAAATGCTCAAAGAAATCAAGGAAGCTAACAAAAGTTACAGCGCAGTAATAATAATGGGTGATTTCAATTACCCCGGTATCGACTGGGTCAGTGTCACGTCAGGACATGCTAGGGAGATAAAGGTCCTAGATGAAATAAATGACTGCTTCTTGGAGCAGCTGGTTCATGAACCGACCAGAGGGGAAGCCATATTAGACCTAGTCCTTAGTGGAACACCAGATCTAGTGCAAGAGATAAGGGTGTTGGGGCCACTTGGCAATAGTGCTCATAGCATGATCGCCTTTGATTTAATTAGTGGAGGAGGGATAGTAAGGAAATCCACAGTACTACCTTTTAACTTTCGAAAGGGAGACTATGATAAAATGAGGAAAACAGTTAAGAAAAAACTAAAAGGAGCAGTTGCAAAGGTTAAAGACGTACATCAGGCTTGGGTGTTGTTGAAAAATACAATCTTGGAAGCCCAGACCAGCTGTATTCCACGCTTTAAGAAAAGTGGAAGGAAGTCCAAAAAACTGCCAGCATGGTTTAAAGGTGAGGTCAGAGAGGCTGTTGCTGCCAAAAAAGCATCTTGCAGGAAATGGAAAAAAGAGCCAAACGACGAAACCTGGAAACAGCACAAGCACTGGCAAGTCAAATGCAAGGCATTGATAAGGCATGCAAAGAGAGAATTTGAGAAGAAGCTTGCTGCGGAAGCAAAAACACTAAATAAAGACCTTTTCAAGTACATTCGTAGCAAAAAACCTGTGAAAGAGTCAGTTGGTCCATTAGATGCTAAAGGGGTTAAAGGAACACTAGGAGGCGACAAGGCGATAGCGGAGAGACTGAATGAATTCTTTGCTTTGGTCTTTACTGAGGAAGATGTAGGGATGTTACCCATGACTGAAGTGGTATTTAAAGGTGCGGAAGAATTGAAGGAAATATCGATACATCGGGAAGATGTCTTACAACTATTAGATAAACTGAAGAGTAGCAAATCACCTGGGCCGAATGGTATACATCCAAGGGTGTTGAAAGAACTGAAATATGAGATTGCAGACCTGCTATCAGTAATCTGTGAACTATCATTAAAATCATCTCTAATACCTGAAGATTGGAGGATCGCCAATGTAACACCAATTTTTAAAAAGGGTTCCAGGGGTGATCCGGGAAACTACAGACCGGTGAGCCTGACGTCAGTACCAGGAAAAATGGTAGAAACCATCATAAAAAATAAAATTACTCAGCATGTAGATAGTCACAACCTAATGGGAGACAGCCAACATGGCTTTAGACAAGGAAGATCTTGTCTTACTAATCTGTTTTTTTTTTTTTGAAGGAGTGAATAAACAGGTGGACAAAGGTGAGTTGGTTGATATTGTGTATCTGGACTTTCAAAAAGCCTTTGACAAGGTCCCTCATCAGAGACTTTTGGCAAAACTAAAGAGTCATGGGATAGGAGGCAGTGTACTATTGTGGATCAGGAACTGGTTAAAAGATAGAAAGCAGAGGGTAGGGCTAAATCGCCAATTTTCCCAATGGAGAAAGGTGAATAGTGGTGTACCCCAGGGATCTGTGCTGGGTCCGCTGCTTTTTGACATATTCATAAATGACCTGGAAAGTGGAATAACGAGTGAGGTGATCAAATTTGCAGATGACACCAAACGATTTAAAGTTGTTAAAACCCAAGAGGATTGTGAAAAATTGCAAGAGGATCTTGATAAATTGGAAGACTGGGCATCAAAATGGCAGATGAAATTTAATGTGGACAAGTGCAAGGTTATGCACCTAGGGAAGAACAACCCAAACTATGGTTACACGATGCAAGGTTCCACATTAGGAATCACCACCCAGGAAAAAGATTTAGGCGTCATTGTGGATGCCATGTTAAAACCCTCGGCCTAGTGTGCAGCGGCGGCCAAGAGAGCAAATAGAATGCTAGGTATGATAAGGAAAGGAATGGAAAATAAAACAAAAGATATTATAATGCCTCTATATCGTTCCATGGTGAGACCGCACCTTGAATATTGTGTGCAATTCTGGTCGCTTTATCTTAAAAAGGATATAGCGATTTTAGAAAAGGATCAGAGAAGAGCCACCAAAATGGTAAAGGGGATGGAAGGATATTCCTATGAAGAAAGGCTAAAAAGGTTAGGGCTCTTTAACCTGGAAAAGAGACAGCTGAGGGGAGATATGATAGATGTCTATAAATTAATGAACGGAGTGGAACGGGTAAACGTAGATCGATTGTTTACATTATCAGAATATAGAAAGACTAGGGGACATGCAATGAAGCTACAGGGTAAACTATTTAAAACTAATAAAAGAAAATATTTTTTCACTCAACGTGTAATCAAACTCTGGAATTTGTTACCGGAGGATGTAGTAAAGGCTGTTAGTGTAGCTGGGTTTAAAAAAGGTTTGGACAAGTTCCTGGAGGAAAGGTCCATAAACCATTATTAAGAAGTGACCGAAGATATCAATGCTTGACCCAGTACAAGCATTGTGGAACTTGTGTCTCTTGGGGAAACTGCTAGGTACATATGACCTAGATTGGCCACTGTTGGAAACAGAATACTGGGCTTGATGGACCTTGGTCTGACCCAGTATGGCATATCTTATGTTCTTATGATTTCAGAAGGAATCAAATGCACATGCATGGCCATTCTAAAATCAACACATCTCTGCCCCAGAAAGCAGACTTATTTAAAAAAAACTTGTGGCAGAAGCACACACAATGAAAAATGGAGTGTGGTCAGAGCAACAGCATGGGACCAGAAAGGCCATGGTTCAAACCTCACTGGTACTCCTTGTGACCTTGGGAAAGTCACTCAACCCTCCACTGCCTTAAGTACAAACTTAGATTGTAAGCCCTCTGGGGACAGGGAAATGCCTACCGTACCTGAATGTAACTCAACTTGAACTGCTACTACTGGAAAGGTGTGCTCTAAATACTAATTAATAATAATAATAATTACAGCAGGCAGCCGCAACAATGTGCATATGTGCTTCAAAGTCAAGATGGATGGGCATCCTCACTGACTACACCAGAAAGGCGTAGGGATCTAAGAGGGTCTGTATATGCATGCATGCAGATTTCAGTATCTTAAATGTGTAGGATGCCCATCCATGCTCACTCCAGCCAGACTCACATGTGCCCATTTGTACTGCACATGCTGCCACCCCCAAACACATGTCCATGTGTTTCCAGTCCCTATATGATCCCCATGCACAAAACTAGAGCTAGAAGAGAAGCCCAATGTCAGCCGCGCACCAACCCAACTTCATGCAGGCAGACACCCTTATCCTCTGCAGGCTCATACTGGAAAATGAGGAGCTGCTCTACCCCCTCCCCCCCCTGTTGGATGACGCAGGGCTCCACAAGCTGCATCAAGGAGGGTCTGGAAGGGGTTCCACATGGCTCTAGTCGGATAAGGAAACCTTCATACACCAATAGCTGATTATCTCACAGGGGCACACCTAGCTACTGGCCAAAACCCAGTGTGCATTCAGGGAAATATGGAAGTCAAAGATGGCCCAAACATAGGGCAAGACTGGGTAGTCACCCAAGGTATAATCCTTTGAGGGTCAGCAATAAGCAGCAGCAGCTGTCAAAGCAATGCAGCAGATCTGGTCAGTCACAAACTGACATCCAGCAGCACATTCTGAACCTGGTAGGGAGAGTGGGCACATACATACATACAAACAAAACAAACATAGCAATGGCTAAATTATTTATTTATTTATTTAACAGTATTTCTATACCGCCTTCTCCTTCAATCAAGGCGGTCTCACAGCAAGCATTCAAAAAGTGGACAAGTGTTTTCATGCAGTGATGCGTGTTGAGTGTTTGTATTGGTGAGCATTTGATTTAAATTGTGCTTTCTACATTGTGTGCTATTGTACATTGTGAGCTATTATACAGTTTTATATACAAGGTTGGGGGGGGAGGGTCCGTAGTTCTGGCTTGGTTAGTAGATCAAGTGGTATGTCCATAGTGTTCCATGAATAGAGTTGTTTTCAGTTGTTTACGGAAGTCCTTGAGGTCTGTGGTTTGTCTTAGTTCAAATGGGAGGGTGTTCCAGATTGATGGAGCAGCCAGTGAGAGTGATCGTTCTGCGGTGTCCTTGCGGGACTTGACGAAGTCTATTGGGGTGTTTACTCGGTTGGTTGTGCCTCTTCATATATAATAAGAGTTCCCAATTATGTCTTAAATTGTAAATAGTTACCCTGTTATCCAAGTTGCATTACCTGTTCAACTGTAAACACAAAGTACAATCGGAAATGTGTATTTTATTGTTCATTGTAAACCGCACTGATGCTGAATAGCGCGGTATAAAAGAGACTCTAATAAAATAAAAATAAATAAAAAAAATATGAAATATATGTCATGATGACCACATACAGGATCGACCACTGAGTGTACAAAAGGATTCTCAGGGGAAAAGGAGCAAGGCTGAGGGGTTGCCAAGGCACTCAATTCCCCTGCCCTGGGTATGAGGGCACTCCGGTGAACACATCTGCTGCTTGCTAAACAGTAGTCCCTGCCAAGCCACACACAAACACCACTGCCTTGGCCCATGCCATAGCAGGATATGCCAATCAGTAAGAGACACCAGCTGGACAGGAATGATACATGGCGAGGGCAAAAGGATGCACTAGTGTTGGCATATGGCGATGTGTGCAAATGCCATGAGACATGGGCACAGAGGGGCAAGATGATGCTTGCAGGCATGCATCTAGCCTGGCAGGGACCCTCCTCTCAGTCCTAGACAGATGATCTGCCTCCCTGGTTCTAAGCTTGGCTGGGGAGAATCCCTGCAGGGGATGGGGGTGTTTCCCACACACTCCATCACACACCCCTAATGTCCACATGCCACAGTTCCTACTCACCAGGACAGGGCAGTCCTCAGGACAAAGGTCAGTCACCCTAGGACTTCAAGAGGTAGAAAGTTGTGAAGATGGCAGGGGATGAACTGCTGAAATAAGCAGACCTCAAATCATGTGAACTCCACTTCTCCTTTAAGGATGGTTCTGCTTACTCTAGGACTTGGAGGCATTAAAGATGTGCTGGAGGGCCATACGGAGGACCCAGCCACAATTGCTGGAGCAACTCTGCCAGAAGCTGCATCAGCTGGAAGGTAAATCATGGCATATGAAGCATATGTGTCACACACAGGGTGGATCCCACGGATGGCCATATACAATGCACAAGATTATAAGATGCATGTTAATATTATGCAACAATCACATGGACTACCAAACCATAGTATCAGATGCACTAGCATGGCATAGCTATCACCAAATATGGAAAAGAGGGCCAGAGCTGTGCACAAAAAGACAAGGTGATACATTATACATGGAGTGGCAGCAGGGGAGGCCCATTAGCAAGGAACTGGGATCCCCAGTTTTGGCTACTGGGACAGAAAGAAGCAGTGTTGGAGGACTAGCCAGGTCAGTGTGCACATATGTGGTGGATGGTGATGCCATGTGAAGAACGGATATAAGAGGACTGTGCAGATGACACTATCTGCATCCAGTCATATGTGTCGGTCTTAATTGTATGTGAGTTACTGATGGAATGCACTAAAATGCACTATGAATGTAGCGTGCACTGCCTCCTCAGACACACAGGTACCAGCTCTCTGAGGACACGTGGTGCAGTGGCCGCCCTAATCCATGGCATCTGGTATGTTGGGTCCTGATGGTGTAGGCCTCCACCTCTGCATCCTGATGTTCCCCCTGTCCAGACATGAGGTGCTCCACCTCGCTTCCTGTGTCCCCTCTGGCCACCATGGACTGTGCGGGGGACCCATCTCCAAGAATCCACTCCCTGTCATCAGTGCTGCAGCTCTCCTGCAGAGCCCCATGGCCTCACCTCTACATAGGACATCAAATGTACTTATTCACTATATGCATGTCTGATATCTATCCATTGTAAAATCATTGCTGCATGCCCATTGCCAAAAACATATCCTTTCTGATTCAGATATGCATGGTGTGGGGCTGATGAGGGTATACACTATGGACCTCAGAACCCTTATCACACTAGCACTGATCATTCCTATTGGTGACATTCAGGTGATAAGAATAGGGTCATGTGAAGACCCATGATGGTGAGGAGCTGAAAGCTGTGCCTTCCAATGCCACACACTCTGCATGTCCATAGCAAGCCACGTGTTCCACAATGCACACTGGGTGTGGGTCCACTGGGGTGGAGGGTTAGGAAGCTGTAAAACTAAAGGACATGAAATGAAGTTGCAAAGAAGTAAACCTAACAGCAACATCAGGAAATACTATTTCACGGAAAGGGTGGTGGATGTCTTGAATACTCTCCTGAAGGAGGGGGTGGGAGCAAAAAGTGGTGGAATTCAAAAAGGCATGGGACAGAGGATTACTTCATAACAAGAGGGTGGAATCAAAGCAAACCCAAATAACTTTATAGAGAGGGATAACCTACCTGGAGAGTCAGGTACAAACTTAAGCAAAGGCATAGAGGGGGAGTAACCTGTACAGCAGCAGGTGCAGCTCTACAACTCTAATGGGCAGACTAGATGGACCATGCTGGTCTTTATCTGCCATCATTTACTATGTTACTACAAACAGAGATCAACTAGAAGAGAGTGACATCCTGACTCTGCTACCATCTCACTTCAATGACAGTTTGGAGTCTTAAGAGGGTGCACCTGTTATTTTATTTACCGTAATCACCCAAGTATAATGCTCCCATTTTTATCTCAAATTTCAACATCAAAAATTGGAAGAGCATTATACTTGAGTATGTGAGAAATCCCAGTTTGCAAAGTCAAATTCTGTGTAAGAGGAGATCAAATTATGTAATAAATTTTATTGGTACATTGCTGGTGTTTTATCAATCAGTATAATACAGTGCGTGACTGCGTGTCATAATTATTTTTCGTAGGTAAAAAATTCAAATAAATACCCTCCTCTCTCTTTCCTCCTCCTCCTCCTCCCAAGGAAGACGTTCTTTAGCCCCTTTGACGGCATCATCTGAGTATAAAGTGCACCGAAATCCCTTTCCCATCAAAGTCACGAATTTGAAAATCTAACTCACATTCATCATTTGTTCCAAGAATCCACTCCCTCGCCAATGCTGAGACAATAAACGGGACAGCAATATAGCATTTAGGTTCGCGTCGCACGGCACTCCCTCTCAACTCAATTGACTTGGCGCAGCCGTAGGCGTCACTCATTTCATTCGAGGCTTCGGGTGTCAACCAATTATAATCACGGATTGCCTCGGCAAAACAATCCTTTACGCTTTTCATGCGGAGGTCATGCACTGATTGGCCAGTGCTGGTAAAGAAGTTACAGTGAGAATGAACGCATGAACTTCTGTAATCATTCTGTATCATTTTTTGTGTAAAATAAAATTTAAACAAAATTCTGAAAACTTACGGGGAGCGTTATACTTGGGTATGTCAAAAAAGACTAGTTTTTCGATTCAAAAGTGGGGGAGCATTATACTTGGGTGATTACGGTATTTATTTTATTTACATTCTCTTATATACCGCGCTATTCTGCATCAGTGCGGTTTACATTGAACAAACTGAAATTACATTGAACAGGGCATTATAACTTGGAGATAACTATTTTACAGGGAACATATTGCCTGTTGCCATGAACCCAGAAGAATCATGCGCTACTCACGAAATCATCTGCTGCTGAAGTGTGGTGAACATCTGTGGCAGCATAATCAACAGTTCCAAACATAGCAGGCAGAGAAAGTCAAGCTGCTGAGGGGATTGCTTTTGATGGGAGAGTGCCATTTGAACCTGGAAGCAAAACAGCTTGAGGGGCTGCAAAAGGACTTGAGCCACTTGATAGAACATTGTGTCATAGACCCTCTAGCAGCTCAACAAGCTTCCACAGTGCTATCTGCATCCCCAGCCTCCTGGCCTACACATGCAACATGGAAGCAGAGGGCACTGCCACGCTCACTATCACCCCGGCCTCCAGCACATCAGAGCAGCTGACTATCCAGGACACTGCACCCTCTTCTCATATCTTGATGCTGTGCCCCATGGAAGGGGAAGACCCTCTGATTACCCCACTTCCAGGAGACTAGCCATCACTCTGGTGGCTTGGATGATGTCTCCAAAAGCTCCTCTGGTAGAAGTGAGGGAGGAGTGGTCTAGTGGTTAGGACAAGGTACTTCAGGCCGGAGGGCCGGGGTTTCAAGTCCCACCTGGGGACAGCAATCTCAGGCCAGAGGGACTGGGATTTCTAGTCCTATAGGCACTCCTTGTGGTCTTGGGCAAGCCACTTAACCCTCCATTGCCCATGTTCCCTGTAAGTATTAGCATATGTGTCTCATATCCCCTCGTGTTAAATGTATCCCCCAATTGACCGCTTTGACCCGGTGAAAAGCGGGATATAAATATAGCTAAATAAATAAATAAATAAAATAAAGTGAGACATCATCCAGTCCACAATCACAGCAATCTATTCAGGTACGGGAGCAAGGGACAGGTTGGAGGGGACAGAGAAGCAGGGGAGGGGGGAAGAGGGTGTGGTAGCAAATCACCTTTGCATCAAACTTTCTGCACTATAGGAGGGGAGGGTCAAAGGGCTACAGCTATGGGAGGAAGGGTGGAAGGCTACTAAGGGGTGTGGATTTGAGGGAGGAAGGTACTGGAGCAAAGGCGATTGGAGTTTGTGGTATTAGGCTGGTGATGGGGGTGTGGGGGGTGGAAGGGTCTGAGATAGGAATGCGTGGTGCTATGGAGGATGGGCAGGGGCTGGGGTAGATAGTGTTGGATAAAACACTTCCATGTACATACTTTCATTTAGATCAATAAAACACCTACCTTCAATGGAAATACCTATGCATGAGCCCATTCCTTACAGTCACGCCAAGTTGGTGTGGATGGCTCTGGTCCTCCTGCAAAGGGAATTCTGCATTGTCTTCTATGCCTGGTCTGCCATTTCCTCTTCTACTGGCAGGAGTTGTCACCACTTCATTTCAAGATTGTGGAGCATGCAGGAAGCCATAAATATCTGACAGACCGTGAATGGGCTGTATATGAGTTCTTTCCCAGGTTGATCTAGACATCAGAAGCAGCTCTTGAGTTGGCCAAAGGTCCCCTCTGTGATAGAACGGGTGTATCTGTGGATCCTTTTGTAGTGCTCCTCAGCATCTGTGTGTGTGGTGTTACAATGGAGGTCAAGAGCCACCTTCACAGATGGTAGCCTCTATCACCTGTGTGAATGGAGATAGAGTGGGCACAGATTAGAGTCTAGAGCCAGGATATATGATGGGCTTGGTAAGTTCTGCGACCATGAGCTCTGTTTGGCTATTGTTGCATCTACCATGGATCACTGGGGCATATGCTTGTCTTGGTGATGAAGTGGCCTGCTGCAAGGCTTATGTAGCAGCCACCCACCGGTGATTTCTCTGCTCTCGAATCTCTTGTAGATGCCAGAGTGAGTCAGGATGTAGAAGTCATGGCAGAAACCTGGAAATCTCTAAAGACATCAATTATCTCTCCTTGTGCATTGCAGATCACCTGCACAATCAGTGAGTGGAATGCTTTTTTATCAAGGTTGGTCGCCTCCCTCCCTTGTGGAGGCCTGATGGCCACATGTATGTGGTCAATGACCCCCACTACATTTGGGAATCTGGCCACCTCAGAGCGCTAGTTAGCTGCTTGTGCTGCACAGTCTGGAGAAAAGATACATATTATGCAGTGTGGGTTAGAAATGCCCTCAGGAAGTGTGGATACACTGTGAGACAACTAACTGGCTGTGACCTGCTGTGGCGGCAAACACAGACCAGAAACTACTAGTGGCTAGGAAGATCAGAGCTGTAGTAACTTTGAGGTGGATGGGCATGGGCTGACCCCTCTGAGTGTTGGAGGGAGGAGCAGCTCTAGCTGCTGGCTTAGATGATGGCTGTCAAAATGGAACCTGGTGAGGCACTGCTCATTCGGAGTTTTAGAAATTGGGACCTGGGTCTATAGACCCTCCAATATGGATGGCTCCTGGGAACACTGGCATAGGCCACACATACAGCAGGCACAATACAGCTGGAAAACAGGAATACTGATGTAACAGGGGCTTGGATGGGAGACATTAGGAGTATGGGATTGGCATGACTGGGGCAGGGAGTGTAAAGATAATTGGGGCTTTGAAAGGGGGTGGAGAATTGGTTTGGAAATGAACAGGAAGGAATGCAGAAAAACAGAGCTATGCACAAAAGACATCTACAGGTACACAGACAATATTCAAGGCCAGGGAATCGCAAGCGAAGGCTCTCCAGTCATCAGCACCACAAGCAGTACCAAGAGAGAGCAAAGTTCTGTGTTTATTCATGATTTATAGCTGATGTTGGCACATTTAAACATTGCACCCTGCACGTCGCCAGCCTATGTGAAATACATCATGGATATACACATGCCGGTGCTGCCAATACTGCAAAAATGTGGATCTAGCAACGTCTGTAAAATAGCTTTTTAAGAGATCTGAACAGAGAAAATATTATTCCCATCATTCTACAAGTGATACTTCTCTTTCTGCACACAAGTATACTATTACTTTCCCCAAATGCTTGTGAAGATACTGTAAAGGATTCTACCTAGCAATGATCCTTGTGGCACTCCAATGATCACCAATATAACCTCTTAATTTTTGCAACTGTTCCTTTTAGTGGGTTTTTTTTTACCATTTTCCTCATTTAATCATAGTCTTCCTTTTGAAAGTTAAATGCTAGTGCAGTAGATTTACTTGCTGTAATCCCTCCATTTCAGGCCATGGTCTTGCCACCCCTGGACTATTGTAATGTCATCCTCCATGGTCTACAGGCATACACAATAAACCCAATACAAATGGCGCAGAACACGGCTGCCAGGGTTCTTACAGGAGTATCCACACAGGACCATATAACATCAATTCTTAAAAACCTCCACTGGATCCTCATTAATGCCAGAACCAAATACAAGACCTTAATTATCATCTTCAAAGCCTACCACCAACTAGCCTCCAAATACCTACATTCCCTACTCCAAAAAACAACAGAAAATAGGCCTCAAAGAGCTAACTCACAATCTACACTTACCATTCTGCTAATAAACAGAAAAAGCACACAAGCAACATCGAAAAGGGCGTTCTCCCTATTTGCACTAAAGATCTGGAATAACCTGACAACATCTGAACCACAAGTCTGGAAGACTTTCACAAAAAAATAAAGACATACCTATTTATTGAACACTTTGTAAATGTGCCTACCTAAATTATGTTCCCAGTACTGCAGCAATAAGAAGTTAGTACCCTCCTCTATCCTCTTTGCCTCACTCCTTTCCTCTCCTTTCACTAAGCTCGCTCTCCTTCCTCCCCCTCCTTTTTAGCTTATAGCCTCTCCCATACACCAATGTAATATCCACTTCATGATTTTGTATATAAGCTCTTTCATGATACCCCTGTTAATTGCCCAGCTTGTATGTTCTGTTATGTTATCGCAAATGTTCCATGTATGCTACCATTTATCTTGTTCCATGTAAACTGTCTTGACACTCTGAAAGGCAATATGTAAATCTAGCTAAATAAATAAATATCCGTCCTATGAACAGCTAAAGAAATATGATACATTAGTGCCGCAAGCATCAGAAAGGATTTACGTCCATCTAATGGAAAACACCCTCTAGAACAAGTTCAACTGTAAAATGAAACCAGGGATACTAGAACTTACAATGGTCAAATCATCCCTGTAAGAACTTGAAGGATACTAGCAAAAGATTGAAGGTAGGGCATATTAGCAGAGAGGTTCCAATAAAGACAAACGTAGCCCAAATGCCCTTGAGTACAGAGCAGACAGAGCTTAAAGATTCCAAATTACCCTGCCTACCGATGGCCAGATTAATATGAATAAAATACAGCCTCTAAAATGCTTGTATGCAAATGCAAGAAGTCTAAAAAAATAAGATGGGAGAGTTAGAATATATAGCACTAAATGAGAGGTTAGATAATATTGGTATCTCAGAGACACGGTGGAAGGAGGACAACCAGTGGGACACTGTGATACCTGGGTACAAACTATATCGTAATGATAGAGCAGATCAAATTGGTGGTGGGGTTGCACTCTGTTAGAGAGGGCATTGAGTCACAAAGGATTAGTCTTGCAGGAAACAAAATTCACTGTAGAATCTCTATGGATTGAAATTACATGTAAAAAGGGGAAGCGGAAGGCAATGGCAATGGGGGTGTACTATTGACCGCCTGGCCAGAGTGAACAAATGGATGATGAAATGCTCAAAGAAATCAGGGAAGTTAACAAAAGTTACAGTACAGTAACAATAATGGGTGATTTCAATTACCCCGGTATCGACTGGGTCAGTGTCACGGCAGGACATGCTAGGGAGATAAAGTTTATAGATGAAATAAATTATTGCTTCTTGGAGCAGCTGGTTCATGAACCGACCAGAAAGGAAGCCATTTTGGACCTAGTCCTTAGTGGAACACAAGATCTGGTGCAAGAGATAGGGGGTGTTAGGGCCACTTGGCAATAATGACCATAGAATAAAATTACTGAACATGTAGATGGTCATTGCTTAATGGGAGACAGCCAACATAGTTTTAGCCAAGGAAGGTCTTGTCTTACTAATCTATTATGGTTTTTTGAAAATTTATTTATTTATTTAAAAGGATTTATTTATATACCGCTTTGTCCTGAAATCAAAGTGGTTTACACTTCAAACAATAAAGACATACCTATTTATTGAACATTTTGTAAATGTGCCTGCCTAAATTATGTTCCCAGTACTGCAGCAATAAGAAGGTAGTACCCTCCTCTACCCCCTTTGCCTTCCCCAACCCCTCTCTCCCTTCCCTCTCCTTTCACTAAGCTCGCTCTCCTTCGTCACAGGTAGACAAAGGTGAGTTAGTTGATTTAGTGTATCTGGATTTTCAGACAGCCTCTGACAAGATCCCTCATGAGAGACTTGGTGAAATTATAAAGTCATGGGATAGGAGGCAGTGTACTATTGTGGATCAGGAACTGGTTAAAAGATAGAAAGCAGAGGGAAGGACTAAATGATCAATTTTCCCAATGGAGAAAGGTGAATAGTGGAATACCCCAGGGATCTGTGCTGGGTCCACTGCTTTTTAATACATTTATATATGACCTGAAAAAGGGAATAACGAGTGAGATAATCAAATTTGCAGATCACACAAAATTATTCAAAGTTGTTAAAACCCATGAGGATTGTGAAAAATTGCAAGAGGACCTTGATAAATTGGAAGACTGGGCATCCAAAATGGCAGAAGAAATTTATTCTGGACAAGTGCAAAGTTATGCATCTAGGAAAGAACAACTCAAACTATGGTTACACGATACAAGTATCCACATTAGGAACCACCACCCAGGAAAAAGATTTAAGCGTCATCATGGATAATATGCTAAAAACCCTCCACCTAGTGTGCAGTAGCAGCCAAGAAAGTAAATAGAATGATATGAATCATAAGGAAAGGAATGGAGAATAAAACAAAGGATATTATAATGCCTCTGAATCGTTCCATGTTGCGAACACACCTTGAATATTGAGTGCAATTCTGGTCGCCGTATCTTAAAAAGGATATAGTGTTATTAGAAAAGGTACAGAGAAGAGTCAACAAAATGGTAAAGGGGATGGAAAGATACCCCTATGAAGAGAGGCTAAAAAGGTTAGGGCTCTTCAACCTGGAAAAGAGACGGCTGAGGGGAGATATGATAGAGGTCTATAAATAATGAATGGAGTGGAACGGGTAAACGTAAATCAATTGTTTACGCCATCATAATATAGAAAGACTAGGGGACATGTAATGAAGCTACAGGGTAATCTATTTAAGACTAATAAGAAAAACTATTTTTTTCACTCAACGTGTAATCAAACTCTGGAATTAGTTACCAGAGGATGTAATAAAAGCTGTTAGTGTAGCTGGGTTTAAAAAAGGTTTGGACAAGTTCCTGGAGGAAAGGTCCGAAACCATTATTAAAGGGGATCCGGGATATCCACTGCTTGCCCCAAAACAAGCATTGTGGAACCTGTGTCTTTTAGGGAAATTGCTAGGTACTTGTGACCTAGATTGGTCACTGTTGGAAACAGGATACTGGGCTTGATGGACCTTGGTCTGACCCAATATGGCATATCTTATGTTCTTATGTAAATGTACAGGAGTGTTTGCCTCAGCTCCACTACTACCTTACTGATTCTGGCAGAGAGACCAAGCTAATGATATACCTCTAACCCAAAACATAAACAGGGCCATAAGTCCTTTCATCACAGTGCGCTAAGACTTTGCTGTTAAAGAGAGGTAGGAAGCAGGCCATCTACAGCACCTCAACCACAACTTCTGGGAGGAATGTACCGTATCCTGCCATCTCCTAAACGCAGAAAATAGCTGCTAACCACAGTACAAGAAACTCATGGGCCAGTAGATATGAGGACGTCTCCCTCAATGGCAGCAGCCAAATACCCTGCCTTAAATTACATGGGAGCACTGACAGCCTGTCTCTGTCTACAAGGTGTGATTAGAAAGTATCAGAACTTGTTGTGTAGCTATATAACAATATGTTGCACCAAGATGCTATTAAACATGCAGTGACCTAGTAATATGCTCTGTGTGTGCAGAGTGTAGCTTGGCTGCAGCACACCTGTACTTTTTTTAATCACATGATGTTTGGTATCATATAAAGTGTAGTTACTAACCTGTAACAGGTGATCTCCGACTCCAGCAACCATCTGCAAAGGCTCCCCAGTCGGGGTTGAGCACAGGGCAATCACCGGTTTCGTGCTCCTGCACTCCAACCCAATCGGGGTTGTGGGAGGTTTCAGCGCGCGATTTAAAAAGCGCCGCCAGCAGGAAGTAGCCCTCTCCGACTCCAGCAACCATCTGCAAAGGCTCCCCAGTCGGGGTTGAGCACAGGGCAATCACCGGTTTCGTGCTCCTGCACTCCAACCCAATCGGGGTTGTGGGAGGTTTCAGCGCGCGATTTAAAAAGCGCCGCCGGCAGGAAGTAGCCCTCTCCGACTCCAGCAACCATCTGCAAAGGCTCCCCAGTCGGGGTTGAGCACAGGGCAATCACCGGTTTCGTGCTCCTGCACTCCAACCCAATCGGGGTTGTGGGAGGTTTCAGCGCGCGATTTAAAAAGCGCCGCCGGCAGGCGCACCCGCGCCTGAGGGCCTCGCAAGAGGGCCCTTTGGCGTGGCCCTTAGGCGGGGCACGATAGGCGAAAAACGAATAACCAGAGAACAACCATCCTCGTGCTGCAAGCTCTCCCTGAGAAGGGATATCTCCACCTCTCTGAGAACGCAACCACAGGCCCTGTAGAGTGGCCCCTCGGTAGTGGCACTCTGATAGATCTCAGAACTTCCGAAACAGCAAGTATTTCATCTTAATCGGACCTATATTTCTGAACTGCAAGTATCACCAAAACTATCATAAGAACTCTCACCCACCGTGCTAAAGTTGTTTTTCATTGTTGCTAAGTGTCCCAATCAACTGTACCAGCGTATTACTGTTGCCAGTATCACTGTATCAGCGTATTATTGTATCAGCGTATCAGTATCACTGTATCAGCATATTACTGTTGCCAGTATCACTGTATCAGCGTATTATTGTATCAGCGTATCAGTATCACTGTATCAGCATATTACTGTTGCCAGTATCACTGTATCAGCGTATCAGTATCACTGTATCAGCGTATTACTGTTGCCAGTAATTCTCCCCTTCACTGTGTCACCTCTACTGTTGTCAGTAATCTCACCCTCATTAATTGCCACCCTTCATTACTACCATATACTACTGCCAATCCAGAATGTACAAGCCCCTATTAGCACTCATCTCCCTCCTCGTCTTTGGGCTCCCCAACCTCGCAAACGCATTCAACCAGGGCTCTAACTCCATTCCCATCCTTTTCCATGGAAGGAGACGGCCTGAACTCCCGCACAATACCTCAACAAGAACCAACCACTCACCTCACTCCCACCTACTCAACATACCCCTCCAACTCTTCAAAAAAACACAAACCAAGAAAGAACGTCAGCAACGCCTACTAAAATGTGCTTTGATAAACACCAGATCAGTACGCTCCAAATGGCCCGCAGTCATTGACCTAATTCCACTACATAATCTTGACATCTTGATGATCACCGAGACATGGTTGTCCGCTTGCGACAACATCCTCTTGAATCAAATGCTACCCCCAGGATTCTCCCTATTTACATGCCACAGGGCCACTCAGAAAGGAAGCGGGACACTCATCATTGCTAAAGCCGACCTTCAATTCAAGTTGCGGAACGCCTCCAGCTCAACTCACCTTGACGCTCTCACCATATCAAGTGAACTATGCGCAATCAACCTCATATACCGGGCACCCACTCCATCACCAGACGACCTATCAACAATAATTGAGCTAGCATGCACCACTTCCACCCCACATTCTCCAAATTGGTTAGTCGGCGACTTTAACCTCCCATCTCTCCAAGATAGCCACTCAGCAGCATTCCTTGAGGCCCTAGAGAACCTAGGTTACAAACAATGTGTTAACTCTGCCACCCACACCAAGGGAGGCAAACTGGATCTCATATTCGCACCTCTTCCTAACGCCTCATCATCCCAAGACCTCACACTATCCGTGTCACCAGTGCCTTGGTCCGACCACCATCTCCTTAGATTCCACATACCCTTAAGCACTCCCAGCAACATTCAAACAACAACTAATACAAATAATACCAAAACTCCAATAGCCTGCTTCCGCCCACTCAACAAGAGCGAAGTCCTAGAGAACCTCCAACCTCTCATGACCAACACTTCCCTCAGCTTGGATGACCTCATATCTAAATGGGACGAAAACCTTAGAGCTGCTTCTTGTCCATCCTACGCCGAAAAGACCACAAAACGACGAGAACATGCACCCTGGTTCTCCACGGACCTACGAACATCTCTACACCATCTACGCAAACTCGAGAGACAGTGGCGACGAACCCACTCCGCCGAAGCACACACTGCATATAACTCATACCTGCTGATCCACCGTGCAAAGATAACGCAGAAAAGGAAACTCTATCACACTGATATACTAAAACGCTCCATCAACAAACCACATACCCTATTCAATATAGTAAAGTCCATAACAGGAGAACCGGTCTCAGTCCACCTCCCAATGCCCCAACCACAGGACTATGCAGACTATTTACAATCAAAGATGGTCAAGACCAATAGAAACCTAGACACTAACAATCCCTCCACACCATCCAAAACATTTCAAGCAACCCCACTATGCAACTTCACCACAGTATCCAATAAAGAGGTTGTTGACATCATTGCCTCTGTTAACCCCAGCACAGCACCCAATGACCCCTGCCCAGCCAACTGGTTCAAAGAGCTCCGCCATGACATAAGCAACATCCTGGCCAAAATACTGAACCAATCCTTTATCACAGGATCATTCCCGCAGAGCCTTAAAAACACCTCTATCAAGCCCTTACTAAAAAACAGCAAACTAGACCCATCCAAAGTAGAATCCTTCAGGCCAATATCGAGCATCCCCCAGCTAGCCAAGATCATCGAAAAAGCCGCTCAACAACAAATCCAGCAACATATCGACACCGAAGCACCATTGGATCCAGCCCAACACGGATTCAGAGAAGCACATGGGGTAGACACAGTCCTCACAACCCTGCTCAACGATCTGATCACAGGAACCAACAGCACCCAACAAGACTTTGTCCTTATTTTCCTAGACATCTCCGCTGCCTTTGACTCGGTAAGTCATGACATACTTCTACAACGCTTGAAGGAAAAGGGGATCCAAAATACAGCTCTAAAATGGTGCGAATCCTACCTATCCAATAGGTGGCAACAAGTCAAGGCTGGCCACTCATCCTCCAAACCATTTCTGCAAACACAAGGAGTTCCCCAAGGATCGTCCTTATCATCACTGTTGTTCAACATCTATATGCAGCCGATATGTGACTTAATCCGATCCTTCAATGTAAAATGCCTTGCCTACGCTGATGACATCCTCCTCTACATGCCGTTCTTGATAGACCAACCAGTGCTCTCCCCAATAATTAATTGCTTCGAAGCAGTAGCCGACTGGCTACTATCACAAAACTTACGCATCAATCACGGGAAGACAGATGTCCTATTTGTCACAAGGAACCTCAAATTCACACCTCCCTCATCACTACGTGTCAACGACGTAGAATTGAAGTCTAAATTCACAATCCGCTACCTCGGTATCACACTGGACCAGCACTTAAATATGACAGCGCATATAAAAAACACTACAAAGGCAATATACCATAAGATCAGAACGCTACGTCACCTCCGACACCTACTGGACTTCACAGACTACCGAACAACCTTCCAGGCACTAGTCCTTCCACATGTCGATTTCGCGAACATCATCCTCCATGGTCTCCCACAATCGACCTTAAACCCACTCCGCTTAGCCTTGAATACAGCCGCAAGAGTTCTCTCCGGATCGTCAAGATCCGATCACATAACGCCCATCATGAAGGAATTGCATTGGCTACCTCTTCATGCCAGACTCCAATACAAATCATTGGTCCTCACCTTCAAAGCCCTAAATAACTGCCCCCCTACGCCAATCAGCAAGCTAGTCCATGGCACCCTGGAAAATAGGAGCAGAAGGTCCACTGCACTGAACACATTAGCAGTACCCAAACTAATGACCACATGCACAAAGGCTACCTCCAACAGAGCCTTCTCCTTATTCGCCCCTTTAAACTGGAATGCACTCCCCCATGACATCCGTGGAACAAAAAGCCTCATCCTGTTCAGAAAAGCCTTAAAATTCCACCTGTTCACAAAATGTTACCCAGGAACCTCAAGCGATAAAAGCACAACCACCAACCAGCAAAACTCCGCCAGACACCAGTCGCCCCTGCATGTCAATACCACAGACAATAGGTAGCCCCCACCACCACTTATATTAGAGTACTGTACATAGTCCAAGTATAATATGTATATAGTTTCCCCATTTTTCTTCCCTTGTTCAATTCCCTGTTCTATGTAAAACTCGATGTTGTTTGTATACATTGTAGTATCTTTGTTCGATGTACACCGTGCTGATTTTAATAGCGCGGTATAGAAGAATTGCTAAATAAATAAATAAATAAATAACAGCAAGAATTGAGTCTTCACATATGGATGATGTCGGCACCGACGGAGCCCGTGCAGAAATGCACCCCAGCATCCTATAGGAAAGCTTTTGGGAGCATCCCACTGTGCCTGCGCCGCTGCCTTCCCACCTTTCCAACTCTCCCTTCTCAGTTGGGTTTGTAGCTGAGATAAAAAGAGAGAAGAAGAGAGAGAGAGAGAGAGATACAACTCCTAGGGGAGGAGGGTGGGTTGTGAAGACTCAATTCCTGCTGTTCCCGGAGATCACCTGTTATAGGTGAGTAACTATGCTATCTCCAGGAACAAGCAGGAATGTAGTCTTCACATATGGGACTCCCTAGCATGGAGATGCTAGGGAGATGACCCCACAGAGAGCAGTGAAACACAGGCTTAAGTGGGTCATGTATCCTCCCAAGGATCTCTGGTATTGAAACCCAGGACAGGGGATAGGAGTTGTTCTAAGTCTGAAAGAGATGATGAAGAACAGCCTGGCTAAATGAGGCATCCTGATGGGAGTCCTTGTCCAAGCAATAATGGGCCGTAAACGTGTGGACAGAGGACCAGGTTGCTGCTTTGCAAATTTCATCAATTGCCACTGAGCGTAGGTTTGCCATGGAGGCAGCCATTGCTCGCACATTGTATGTTGTGACATAACCTTCAAGAGAAAGTCCCTTACTCTCATAGGTAAAAGATAGCGTAGTTACTCAACTATAACAGATGCTCTCCAGGGACAGCAGGAATCAGTCCTCACATATGGATGACGTCGGCGCCGATGGAGCCCCTATGCGGAGCAAATCCCCAGCTTTCTAAGAAAGCCTTTGGGATTGCATCACACATGCGCGGCCCCCTTCCTGCCCAAGGGTGCCATCTTGCTCAGTCTAATGACATAGCTAAAAAGACGGCAAAATGAATAAAATTTAATAATAGAAACTCAGCACCATTTGCCGAATCCACCCAAATCACTACTGTCTAAAACCACACAAACACATGATCAGCCTACAAATTGTATATATTGTATATTTTATGGTTGTACATAGTTACCCTGTTAGCCAAGTTGATTATCCTGTTCATATGTAAACACAAAGTACTATTGGAAATGTGTATGTTCACTGTTTATTGTAAACCGCGCTGATGCTGAATAGCGCGGTATAAAAGAGACTTTAAATAAATAAATAAATTAAATAAATAATAGGACTGCAACTCCAGGGTCGGAGGGAGGGTCGTGAGGACTGATTCCTGCTGTCCCTGGAGAAAACCTGTTACAGGTGAGTAACTACGCTTTCTCCAGGAACAATCAGGAAGTCAGTCCTCACATATGGGACTCCTAGCTATAGGCTACCGAGAACCCATAACTGAAAAATAGGTTCCCTCTAGAAGAGCTGCATCAGCCATGATAGGAGTTCACCTGAGAACGTAACACTCCGATAGCCGGACACCAAAGGGTCGGAGGGTAGGAGTTACCTAAACCGCGAACAGGTTACGGAGTACAGCCTGTCCGAAAGCACTGTCCAGTTGGGACTTTCTATCCAGGCAGTAATGGGCCGCAAAAGTCTGGCTTGAAGATCAGGTGGCGGCCCGGCAGACTGCCAGCGGAACAGAGCGGAAGTGAGCCACTGATGCCACCTTAGTCCTGACCCGGTGGGCCGTGACTCGACCCTGCAACGGGAGATCGGTCGCCCTGTATGCCCAGGAGATACAATTCGCCACCCAAGTGGACAACGTACACTTGGAGACAGGCATCCCCAGCTTACTGGGGTCATAAGAAACAAAGAGCTGAGAAGCCCTTCAATGTCCCCGCGTTCGCTCCATATAGAAGTCCAAAGCTCCCTTACAGTCCAGGGTGTGCAGAACTGCTTCTGCCCGACTGGCATGTGGCCTGAGAAAGAAGGTCGGAAGTACCACCTCCTGATTAAGGCGGAACGAGGAGACCACTTTTGGGAGGAACTTGGGGTGAGTGCGAAGCACCACCCTGTTCCTATAGAACCGTGTGTACGGTCTATCGGACACCAGAGCCTGCAGCTCACTCATTCGTCTGGCCGATGTGAAAAGCACTTTCCAAGAGAGGAAGCGAAGATGGCAGGTAGCCATCGGCTCAAAAGGTGGGCGAGTAAGCTGCTCTAAGACCACATTCAAATCCCATTCAGTCGCCGGGGGGGCGAACCAGGGGCTTCAGCAGAAGTAAACCTCTCAGGAACCTGGACACCAAAGGGTGTACAGAAAGGGGTTGTCCTCCCACTGGAGAGTGGTGTGCTGATAAGGCACTAAGGTGGACTCGGACAGAGTTTTGACTTGAGGCCTAAATCCGAGAGGTGAAGCAGGTACTGCAACACCACTGAAACTTGGCAGGAGAAAAGGGTTTTCTCTCTACTTATCACACCACACTTCAAACCTATGCCACTTGAACACATAGGTTTTCCTAGTCGATTGCCTTCTTGAAGCTAGCAGCACCTCCTCTACATTTTTAGGGAGCAGAAGTGGTGCAACAACTACCCTTTCAGCAGTCATGCCATCAGGTTGAGAGACCTGAGGTTGGGATGCAGAAGAGAGCCCCCCTCCTGCGATAGGAGGTTGGGATGTAATCCCAGAGGAATTGGAGCCTCTGCTGCCAGTTGAAGCAGCAGCGGAAACCATGGCTGTCTCGGCCACCTGGGCGCTACCAGGATGACTGAGGCTTTGTCCTGAAGGATCTTGAATAGAGTCCGGCCACCAGGGGCATGGGAGGAAACGCAGGAGGCCCACAGATCATGATATTAGGAAAGCGTCTGCAGCCACCCTGCATGGGTGTGGCTGTCTGGAGCAGAAGCGGGGCAACTGGAATTCTGTGGGCTCGTAAACAGATCTATGGATGGTCGCCCCCAGCACTGGAACAGCTGCTGGACTATGCTGGGATCCAGTTGCCACTCGTGCAGTTGCAGAACTCTGCTTAGCTTGTCGGACAAGAAGTTCTCTTGACTGGGCAAGTAAACTGCCTTGAGGTGCACACCCTGGTTGACTGCAAAAGAGCACAAATCGTGGGTCTCTTGACAGAGGATGTGAGACCCTGTGCCCCCCTGCTTGTTCACATAGAAATTGCCACTTGGTTGTCTGTCTGAATTAAGACAGGCTGATGAGTCAGGGTTTGACAGAAGGTCCGTAGAGCTAGGCGGATAGCTTGAAGCTCTAGGAGATTGATTTGTTGTGTGCTCTCCTGTGGAGACCACACACCCTGAGTGCACAATTTCTGGCAATGGGCTCCCCAGCCCAGCAAGGATACATCGGTAGTCAGCACTCTCATGTGCGAGTGAGGCTGGAAAGGCACTCCCTCCAATACGTTGTATGGCTGAAGCCACCATGTCAACGACTGTACCAGTTGTTTGGACACCTGGATGCTATCTCTGAGTTGACCTGTGGCCTGTGTCCACTGGTCCCTCAGGTACGACTGAGCGGTTCTCATGTGGAGGCGGGCATTGGGTGTCACATGTACCGAGGAGGCCATGTGACCAAGGAGGTGCAGAAAGTGTCTTGCTGAGATCTGGGATCTGCGGCTCACTTGCTGCACTAGGGCCTGAAGTCTCTGTGCCCTGTCTTCCGGCAGATAGGCCCTTGCTTGAAGTGTGTCTAACCTTGCTCCTATGAACTCCAGTCCCTGAGAGGGAACCAGAATGGACTTTGTGTAATTTATCACAAACCCTAGGTGCTGTAGCAGCTGGATAGTGTGAGATGTGGCCTGTTGGGCATCCAGTCGTCCAAGTAGGGGAACACAAATACCCCCTGGTTTCTTAGGAAGGCCGCCACCACCGCTAGGCACTTTGTGAACACCCTGGGTGCAGAGGCTAGGCCAAATGGAAGCACCTTGTATTGAAAGTGGTTTCCTCCCACTACAAATTGTAGATATTGTCTGTGGTCTGGATGAATGAGGAGGTGTGTATAAGCATCCTTTAAGTCTAAGGAGCATAGCCAATCTCCCTGGTGGAGGTAAGGCAGCAATATTCCAAGGGGAAGCATCTTGAACTTTTCCCTCACCAGGAACTTGTTTAGGTTTTGCAGGTCAAGGATGGGTCTTAGGCCTCTTTGGTATCAGAAAGTACCTGGAGTAGAAGCCCTTCCACTACAGGTGGTGGGGCACTGGCTCTACCGCCTGATCCTCAAGAAAACATGCCAACTCCTTTAAGAGGAGGTCCCTGTGAAGAGGGGGTCTGAGAGGCTCCCCTTGAAAGTAAGAGGGAGGTGCCTGGGTGAGATGTAACCGATAGCCCCTTTGGACCTTCTGTAGAACGCAGGCATCTGTTGTGATGGCTGGCCACCTGTGGGCATACAGGGTCAGCCTTCCTCCTGTGCATGGCCTTGCTTCTTTGGAGAGAGGGACTATGCTCTGGGAGTCAAAAGCCCCCGCCAGACTGGGCCAGAGTCGGTGCCTTCAGCTTGGGGGGCTTTTTGCTTATGCGGGCCATGCCCCTGTCCCTTGGCCTGCTGCCCCTGTTGGGGAGCTGGGGAGGCCTGATATGTGGGGTAGCTGCAGTAAGCCATACCTTTTCTCGGGAAAAGGGGCTTCTTACCCGAGCCCTTCTTAGAAGGGGCAGAAGTCTTCTTCTCAAGTCTTGTCCGGATCAGGTACTCGGACTCGATCTCGGCAGCCTTTTCTGTCATGGGCTTGCCAAAGAGGTTTTCACCTCGGCAAGGGACATCGACCAACTTGTCCTGTACCCATTGCTCCAGGTCTGACGACTGTAGCTATGCCTGGTGGTGTGCACCGATGCCGGCCGCAGCTACTCGGGCCGACGCCTCGAAGCCGTCATAGGCTGCCCGAGTCATAAACTTCAAGCACTCTCGGATCCCAGTGGACAAAACGTGGAAGAGCTGCAAAGGTCCCTCGAAGAGGCCAGCTGAGAACCTGGCAACCTCCTTTGCCAGGTCTCGTAGGTACATACCCATGTATAGCTGGTATGTCTGGATTCAGCATGACAGCATTAAGCCCTGGTAGCACTTCCTGCCGAGAGCATCCATGTTGCGGGCCTCCCAGCCAGGAGGCACCGAGGAGTGCGTCTTCTTGCTCTTGAGCCGGAGCATGGCCGATTCCACAACCATAGAGTTGTGCAGCAGTTGTGCTTTTTGGAACCCAGGGCTCTTACGAACTCGGTAAAAGGAATCGATTCGCCTGCTGAGTACTGGCATCGAGGCCGGAGTCTCCCACATGCGGAGCATCAGCCATTCCAGAATGGGAGGCACCGGTACAGTAAGGGCTTCCCGAGGGGGAAAGTCATACTGGAGGATCTCGAGCTCTTCGACTCGAGGCTCCTCCTAGGCCTCCACCAGGAATGACAAAGCCTTTGCCTTGCCCCGGACGAAGTCCAAGAACCGAGTGTCCTCCGGAGGGGACCTTCTCCAAGGTTCAGATCCCGGGGAATCCGAGGGGACGTATTTGGTCTGATGGGTACCCGGTGATTCCTCGTCCTCCGTTTCCCAACCAGACCCCTCCGAGGAGGAATCGAGCGGCTCCGGCCTCGAGGGTTTCGGTCTCGGCCGCCCTGACGCCGGTGGAATCGGCATCGATGACCTCAGTCCCGAACAGGAGGTCGAGGGAGACCTCGGCCGAGGATCAATTCGAGTTCTTAGAGTCTAGAGGATCGGCTCGGCCCCCGGGGTCGACTTCAATGTCGATGTCCTGGTGGTCGTGGCAGATGGACCAGTGAGACCGGCAATCAGCTAAAGCGGCTACAAGCGGCTGATACATGAAGGCAGACATGCTGTGCTGCAAGGCTGCCATCCTGAGACCAAGCTCAGGAGGCTCCACAGCCCCTGGGTCGGGTCCCGATGTCGTCTCTCCCGGAAGAGAGTCCACAACGAGGACAGTGCTTACCTGCATCGTTGTCTCCAGTTCCTTACGAGGGAGTTTTGCTTGCCTCTCAGACTCCGAGGATCCGGGGCAGCGGGCCGGGCTCCGTGACCTGGCCCGCGAGGGACCAGGCCGCTCTGAGCCATCTGAAGACACCGCCCTCACAGATTTTTTCTTCCTCCGGTGTTCCCGCGAGGGAGACCCCATTTCAGAGGACACCCGACGCTGCTCAGGATCAGAGAGCTCCCGAGATGTCGAGGCCTTCAGCTGATGAGGTCTGGGCCTGGGCGGGTGCGGACTCAGGAAAAATCCTATCATGTTGCTGCTGCCTGCTCCTCAAGACCTTGGAAGACATTTTCTTACATGGGCCACAGACCTTCGGGTCGTTGCTGGGCCCGAAGCAACGGAGGCAGCAGTTGTGTGTGTCGGTGAGGGACATTAATCTCATGCACCAATCACACTTTTTAAACCCGCTGGCAGCAATCGGGGGAAAAAGGGCCCCTGCGAGGTCAAAGGACCAGACTGCCAGCTAAAAAGAAAAAGAGCACGAATGCTAGTCTCTAAGGACAAAAACTGAAAATTTGGACCGGATTTGATACCGGTGTACTGAGCCGAGGTGGGAAGGGGAACCGGCGTTGAACCGGTCAAATAGAAAAGTAATTTTCTGACTTTTTTAAACACTTTTTTCACAAGGGAACTTGGACGACGTCCGTTGGGCTCAGCGGAAAAAAGGAGACTGAGCAAGATGGCACCCTTGGGCGGGAAGGGGACCGCGCATGCGTGATGCAATCCCAAAGGCTTTCTTAGAAAGCTGGGGATTTGCTCCGCATGGGGGTTCCGTCGGCACCGACGTCGCCCATAGGT
Organism: Ichthyophis bannanicus; assembly: GCA_033557465.1. Classification (NCBI taxonomy): domain Eukaryota; kingdom Metazoa; phylum Chordata; class Amphibia; order Gymnophiona; family Ichthyophiidae; genus Ichthyophis; species Ichthyophis bannanicus. The sequence continues at coordinate 641,576,289 of CM066035.1, forward strand.
GAGGACTGACTTCCTGCTTGTTCCTGGAGAAATACAGTCTGCAATCCACTTGGATAGTGTTCTTTTGGAAACTGGTAAACCCAGGTGACTGGAATCAAATGCAACAAAAAGCTGTGAAGCCTTTCTGTGCTGCCTAGTTCTCTGAAGATAAAAGGCCAAAGCACGCTTGCAATCCAGAGTATGTAGATTCCTTTCTGCACTAGAGGCATGAGGCCTAAGGAAGAAAATAGGAAGGTAAATCGACTGGTTCAAATGAAAAGGCAAAACCACCTTTGACATAAAGTGAGGATGAGTCCTAAGGACTACTTTATCATGGTGGAACCGTGTATAAGGAGGGTCAGTCAAATGAAAAGGCAAAACCACCTTTGACATAAAGTGAGGATGAGTCCTAAGGACTACTTTATCATGGTGGAACCGTGTATAAGGAGGGTCAGTCACTAAAGCCTGGAGCTCACTGATGCATCTTGCAGAAGTGAGGGCAATTAGAAAGATGACTTTCCAAGAAAGAAACTTCAGAGATGCAGTGGCTAGGGGCTCAAAGGGCGGCTTCATCAGCTGTCCAAGGACAAGATTGAGATCCCATGCCACAGGTGGTGGCTTAATGGGAGGCTTAGTTAAGCCTCATAAAGTGCGCTACAAGCGGCTGAGAAGACACAGGTTGTCCATCAAAGGGCATGTGGAAAGCCGCAATGGCACTGGGGTGGACTCTTATCGAATTAGTTTTAAGTCCAGAGGATGAAAGATGGAGGAGATACTCAAGTAACGCCTCCACTGGAACGGAAAAAGGATTAAGTTCCTTCTTTGAACACCAGATTGAAAACCTTCTCCATTTAAAAGCGTAAGCACGCCTTGTGGAAGGTTTCCTGGAGGCCAAAAGGATATCTTTAACCTGTTGAGAGAGGTTGATATCCTGGAGTTCTAAGCTCTCAGCAGCCACGCCATCAGGTGCAAGGACTGGGGGGTTAGGTGCAGAAGCATCCTGTTCTCCTGGGATAGGAGATCTGGAGCACGTGCCAACTCCAGAGGTTTGGCTTGAGAGAAACGTAGAAGCAGTGGATACCATGTCTGACGTGGCCGGTGCGGGGCTATGTGGATCATGTAGCCCCTGTCTTTCTGAAGCTTGAACAGAGTCTTGGGAATGAGGGGAATGGGTGGGTAGGCATATAGGAAGTCCTGACCCCAGTGGAAGTGGAAAGCATCCATCGCCTGACTGTTCTGAGCAGGTATTCTGGAACAGAAGGGGGGAAGTTTGGCATTCTGAGGACTTGCAAACAGATCTACATCTGGGGTTCCCCAGATCTGAAAGATTCAAGCAGTCTGATCCAAATGCAGAGACCACTCGTGTGGCAGTAGTACTCAACTGAGTGTGTCTGCCAGGAGATTTTGTTTGCAAGGGAGATACATCGCTAGTAGGATCTGATGGCATATGGCAAACGACTATAGGTGTAGGGCTTCGTTGCACAATGCTTGAGAACCTGTTCTACCTTGTTTGTTCACATAGAACATGGCTACCTGATTGTCCGTCTGGACTAGAACTGTTTTGGAGCGCAGGTGGTGCTGGAACACTCTGAGAGCATGGAAGATGGCTCTTTCTAGCAGGTTTATGTGGAGAGGTTGTCCAGATGAGCTCCCCAACCCAATTTGGATGCATCCGTCATCAGGGTAGACTGGTGTGGTGGCCTCTGAGAAGGTGACCCTATGAGTAGGTTTTCTGGCGATTGCCACCATTGGAGGGATGAAATCAGGCATACAGAGGTCATGATTTTGTCCCCCAGACGACCTGATGCCTGAGTCCACTGCGAAGCTAGGGTCCATTGAGCTGCACGCATGTGCAGACGAGCATAGGGAACCACATGTACAGTGGAAACCATATGACCGAGCAACTGAAGCATTTCTCAAGCAGTTAGGAAAGACTTCATACCTGTTTGAGAAGCTAGTTGAACTATTCGAGTGCAGCAGACCTGTGGTAGAAATGCCCTTGACTACTGCGTGTCTAGAAGAGCCCCTATAAACTCTAAGGTTTGAGAAAGGATGAGTTGCGATTTTGGAAGATTTATTACAAATCCCAAATGTTGAAGAACCTGCATTGTGCAGGAGAGAGCAGAGCTGGCTTCTGGAGCTGACGATGCTCGGATGAGCCAGTCGTCTAAGTAGGGGAAGACAAATATCCCTAGAGTCCTTAGGAATGCTGCCACTACTGCCATGCATTTTGTGAAGACTCTTGGGGCAGAAGCCAAGCTGAAGGGTAGAACCCTGTACTGGTAATGTCTTCCCTGAAAGGAATCGAAGAAACCTCCTGTGTTCTGCGTGAATAAGGATATGTGTATATGCATTCTTTAGATCTAGAGAACATAGCCAATCCTGACTCTGGATGTAAGGGAGAAGTGTTCCGAGAGAGATCATCTTGAATTTCTCTCGGAGCATATACTTGTTTAATTCTTTGAGGTCCAGGATGGGCCTGTATCCTTCTGTTTTCTTTGGTACAAGGAAGTAGGGGAAGTAAAAGCCCAGGCCTTGCTGAGAAAGTGGCACTTCCTCTATCGCACCCTGAGCGAGAAGGGTGGTAACCTCCTGGCACAAGAGAGTGGTGAGAGGGGGCCGAGAAGTGAACTCTCTTGGAGTGGAGGGAGGGGGCATACTTTGAAAGTGAAGTTTGCTCAGTCTTGAAGGACTACATTTTTCCACTCAACGTGTAATCAAACTCTGGAATTTGTTACCGGAGGATGTAGTAAGGGCTGTTAGTATAGCTGGGTTTAAAAAAGGTTTGGACAAGTTCCTGGAGGAAAGGTCCATAAACCATTATTAAGAAGGGACCCAGGATATCAATGCTTGAACCAATACAAGCATTGTGGAACCTGTGTCTCTTGGGGAAACTGCTAGGTACGTATGACCTAGATTGGCCAATGTTGGAAACAGAATACTGGGCTTGATGGACCTTGGTCTGACCCAGTATGGCATATCTTATGTTCTTATGTTAATTTAATAGTCACTCAGGGCCTAGTATCAGCAAAGTACTTTTAGTTTAAAACACAGAAGAGAGCTTTCTGATTAAATTTGGAACCCAGCAGAGAGCTGTAGTTTAAATTTAATAGTCATTCAGGGCCTAGCATCAGCAAAGTACTTTTAGTTTAAATTTAAAACACAGAAGAGAGCTTTCTGGTTAAATTTAGAACCCAGCAGAGAGCTTGTAGTTTAAATTTCAGAATAAGTTAGAGCCTAGCAGCAGCAAAGAGCTATAATTTAAATCAAATAAGAATATAGATTAGCACAAAAGGCAAAACAGGGTCAGTACTCTTTGAAGAGCAAATAAAGTCTTCTAGAGACCTTTACAAAGAGGCCTTCTACCTAGGGGGCAAGAGACCTATGAAACTTTTTCAACAGGTGCTAACACCAGGTGGCAGGTCAAAAGGCCATTTTGAAAGACTGCTTCTATCCAAGCAAGGACTGTTAATCATCCAGGAAGTTGGTCACAGCTTACCTCAGCAGCACAGGCATAAATAGCTCAACCAGAGCTCTGTGATCCTCAGTCTTGAAGGACTACAAAAGGGGGCTGTTACTTCTGGAGAGAGATCTGCAATTGTGAATATATACTTCTGGGAATTTTCTGAAAGGAATTCTTTCTATTAAAACTAATTAATCTGTGAACCCACTATTTTTTGTTAAATCAGTCAGGGCCTAGTAGAAGCAGTTGGGTTTAAATTTAAAACACAGAAGAGAACTTTCTGGTTACATTTCATACCCAGCAGAGAGCTTGTAGTTTTAATTCAATAGTCACTCAGGGCCTAGTATCAGCAAAGTACTTTTAGTTTAAATTTAAAACACAGAAGAGAGCTTTCTGGTTAAATTTGGAACCCAGCAGAGAGCTGTCGTTTAAATTTAATAGTCACTCAGGGCCTAGCATCAGCAAAGTACTTTTAGTTTAAATTTAAAACATAGAAGAGAGCTTTCTGGTTAAATTTAGAACCCAGCAGAGAGCTTGTAGTTTAAATTTCACAATAAATTAGAGCCTAGCAGCAGCAAAGGGCTATAATTTAAATCAAATAAGAATATAGCTTACCTCAGCAGCACAGGACAGGGTACTGTGTAGCAGCCCTCTTTTAATAAGTGTTATTTCCTTCCCTACACCCACCCACCCCTGGGATAATCATAGCTTTATAGGTACTTACACATCTTAAAAGACAGGAGGTGCTCTCAGGTGAAGCTCATTACCCAAATCAGTCATACACTAAGGACCTGAGATTAATTAAGCTTCAGGTGAACAAGGTATATTAAACGTATTAGGTACAGTTTTATTGGTATAAATATCCATAGCAACCCTTAGTAAGTAAAGAACTTAAAGATCTAAACAACAACTTAAAACTAAGATGCAGACAGCAGTCTAGCAGTGAGATAGGGGCTTTCCAGTCTTTTGCATTGAGTGTCACATGTATGATTTTCTCCCAGTTGGTGAGAGGTCTTATGTGTGCACTAGGTGCAAGGAGCTCTTTGCTCTCAGGGAACGAGTCCGTTCTCTAGAGGCTAGAGTAGCAGACTTGGAAAACATAAGAAAGACAGAGAGGTACATAGACGAGACCTAAAGGGATATAGTCCTGAAGTCCCACCTCCAGTCTGGCAGCATTCCTGTTGCCATGGAGGAGAGAGGTCACGTGACAGGAGAGCAGTGCAGCGGCCCAGTGTGCAGCGGCAGCCAAGGGAGCAAATAGAATTCTAGGTATCATGAGCAAAGGAATGGAAAATAAAACAATAGATATTATAATGCCTCTATATCGTTCCATGGTGAGACCGCACCTTGAATACTGTGTGCAATTCTGGTTGCCGTATCTTAAAAAGGATATAACGTTATTAGAAAAGGTTCAGAGAAGAGCCACCAAAATGGTAACGGAGATGGAAGGATACTCCTATGAAGAAAGGCTAAAAAGGTTAGGGCTCTTTAACCTGGAAAAGAGACGGCTGAGGGGAGATATGATAGAAGTCTATAAATTAATGAACGAAGTGGAACCGGTAAACGTAGATCGATTGTTTACGTTATCAGAATATAGAAAGACTAGGGGACATGCAATGAAGCTACAGGGTAAACTATTTAAGACTAAGAAAAGAAAATATTTTTTCACTCAACGTGTAATCAAACTCTGGAATTTGTTACCGGAGGATGTAGTAAAGGCTGTTAGTATAGCTGGGTTTAAAAAAGGTTTGGACAAGTTCCTGGAGGAAAGGTCCATAAACCATTATTAAGAAGGGACCCAGGATATCAATGCTTGACCCAGTACAAGCATTGCGGAACCTGTGTCTTTTGGGGAAACTGCTAGGTACGTATGACCTAGATTGGCCACTGTTGGAAACAGGATACTGGGCTTGATGGACCTTGGTTTGACCCAGTATGGCATATCTTATGTTCTTATGTACCCCTCTGCTACTATAGAGAGAGTCCAATGTTCTGATGTTATCTGCGCCACCTTTGGGCAAAGTAAAACAGTCTGCCTGGAATGTTGATTGGCTCTGGAATTTGCAGAGGTAGGACAGCTAAATTCTCTAGCAAGGATTCAAAGACCTTGTGGAGGCTGGGTCTGTTGAGCTCTGGGGACCTGAGCCTTCCTTTGTTGCTTCGGTTGTTGTTGTCTCTTCTGGGAAGAATGGATCAGACAGTGAACAGCATGGGTGTAAGAAGGATAAAACTTATTTTTCTTGTTGAAAAAGGGCTTCTTTACAGTCTTTTTCTTAGCTGGGTTGGCAGTGGTCCTAGAAAGCCTGTTTAGGGTAGTATTCTCGGACTCCAGCTGAGAAGTCTTGTCCTGCCAATCCTTGCCAAAGAGGTTTTCCCCCATGCAAGGAATATTCCCCAGCTTATCTTGCACCCACTGTTATAGATCAGATTCTTGCAATCAAGCAATCCAACGTGCACCGATGGGAATAGCAGAAGTTTTGCTAATACACTCAAAACAATCAAAGGTTGCCCTGTTCATGAACTTCGAAACATTCTGGGCATGTTTTACAAGTGTCAGGTTATCAGCCATCTTGTCATCCGGGAGAAGAGGAGCCATTAATTCTAAATCTTTAGTCACCTCCCGGAGAAACATACCCATGTATAGTATGTATAAACTTATTCTGGCCAATAACATGGAGGCCTGAAACATCGATGGCCGAAGGCATTGAGAGTTCTCGCCTCACGGCCCAGAGGATTAGATGAATGTGTCTTAGCACTTTTGATTTGACGCATTGCTGATTTCACAACCATGGAATGGGTGGTAACTGCGTCTTCTGGAAACCGGGACACTGCGGTATCCGGTACATGATATCGAGTCTCCGAGAATGTGAAAACACCATTAAAGGTGTTTCCCACATCCTAAGCATGAGGTCATGCAATATCCAATGAATGGGTAAGATAGCAGCCTCGTTAGGGGCTGCTGGATACTGAAGAATTTCAAGTTCTTCAGCTCTCGGTTCCTTCTCGGAGGTCACCGTAATGGAGAGGCCCCAAGCCACATCCCGTATAAAGTCTTGAAAAGACATCTTCAGGAGGAGACATACAGCATTGAGGGGAAGAAGGATCTTCCAGAAGAGCCTCTCCAGTACCAATCGATTCATCAGAAGAATCGGAATCGGAAGACTCGAAGTATCGACGAGCCGGGTGCTCCCTCCCGGCCTGTCAATGATACTGATCAAAATCGGCATTGTAATGCCTCGGTACCGGACCCTCGATGCCGGACACTGACTCAAGGCCCGGCATGGGTGGTAGTGTGGAGAGCGGCGTAATGGTCGATGCAGATACATTCGGTACCGGTGCCGGTACCGATGACTATAGAACCAAATGCAGAGGCTTTAACGGTACTGAAGCTGCCAGCAAAGCTGCAAGACTCCACTCAATGGTTAGGATCCGCTGATCCATGGAGCCAGCCAATGCCTAGGTATCGGTACCGGAACAGCGGTCCACGACCCCAGAACATGGTGGACGCCTTGGGAACATCTTGGGACCCCGTTAATGCTTTGGAGGCAAGGACCTCCCGCCAGGGGTGTTTGGCTGGTATATTCTCCTCTAGGCCAACGCTTAAAGCATCTCGATGCTTAGGAGATCTACCCCTGCCCTTTGAGGACTGACCAGTCTTGGGTTTCGTTACCTGAGATCCATGGGAGGAAGATGAAGCCCTGGATGACGTCAATGCAACAGACATTGCATCCGTGGCAGAGGGTGCCGAGTTTTGCAACTCTATTCTGCAGGCCCCTCTTTGTCATCTTCCTGCAGAGGAGACATTCCGATGGCGAATGGTCTAGTCTCAAACATTTAAGACACCAGTCATGGGTGTCGGTAGCAGAAATAGTACTGCTACATTTGGAACACTTTTTGAAATCACGAGTTGGTTTCTCCATTTTGAGGAACAAAGGGGGCCTAAGGCCCAAAATGGCACCTAAGCACCTGGAGGGCAAAAACCCTCAAAGAAAAACTTTTTTTTTTTTTTTAAAGAAAATAGAAGAAAGAAAAGAGACACTGACGATACCAGTGCTAGCATCGACGGGAAGGCAGGCGCGACCACAAAAGAATTACATTTTCTGCGGTGACAGGAATTGCTCCCTGTTGGCTCCACGGAAAATGAAAAACTGAGGAGGGAGAGCTGGAAAGGCAGGAAGACAGTGGCACAAGTGCAGTGGGATACTCCCAAAAGCGCTCTGTCAGTACCGACATCACCCATATGTGAAGACTACATTCCTGCTTGTTCCTGGAGATAAGTAGTTTGTCTGATTTACGATGAGTGAAAAAAGCTGAACAGTGAATTTGCATTAAATTCTGACAGAAACTTAGAGATTTGTGCAAAGAGACTTATGACAACTTATAGCAAGTGTACGGCAATGAATGCATGAGTCATGCTCGAGTTTATGATAGTACAAACGTTTTCAAGAAAGCCGCCAAAGTGTTGACTGTGACGAACGTTCTGGAAGGCCATCCACGAGCAGGAATGAAGACAAAGTTGAAACAGTACGTGCTGCAATTTGGTTAGATTGTCAACTGACTATCAGGCAGCTTGCTGAGGATATGGGCATCAGCTTCAGGTTGGTACAGTCCATTCATACTGTTGATATGGGGATGAGACGTGTGTCTGAAAAATTTGTGCCGAAACTCCTGTCCTCTGACCTAAAAAGAAGATCAACTTTCTGCAGCCAGGGAGTTGTTGGAATGTGTTGAAAATGACTCAGATTTTATCAAAAAGATTATTACTGGTGATGAATCATGGGTTTATGGTTATGACCTGGAAACTAAGGCTCAGTCCTCACAATGGAAGACTCCAAACTCTCCCAGACCCAAGAAAGGCCTTCAGGTGAGGAGCAATGTCAAGGTCATGCTTACTGTTTTCTTTGATTACCAGGGCATTGTTCATCATTAGTATGTTTCAAAAGGTCAGACCATCAATAAGGAGTACTATGTCCTAGTTCTGACTCATTTGAGAGATGCAGTTTGTCGTAAGAGGCCAGAATTGCACAGGAATGGTGAATGGTTGCTTCATCACGATACTGCTCCATCTCATGCATCACATCTTGTCCAGCAGTTTTTGGCCAAACACCAAAACGAGCAAGTCTGCCAGCCTCTGTACTCACCTGACAAACTGAAAGTACCACTGAAAGGAAGCAGATTTGATGACTTGGAGATCATTAAGCAAAATTTGACACAGCAGCTTCGCAGCATAATATAAACAAAGGATGTAGCAATGCCTCTGTATCATTCCATGGTATGACCGCACCTTGAATATTGTGTGCGGTTCTGGTCATCATGTCTTAGAAGGGATGTAGCATTATTGGAGAGGGTAGAGAGAAGAGCCACCAAAATGGCAGAGGGGATGGCAGGATACCCCTATGGCTAGAAAGGTTGGGGCTCTTCAACGGCTGAGGAGAGATATGAAAGAGGTCTATAGATTGGTGAATGGAGTGGAACGGGTAAGCGTAGATTGATTGTTTACATCATCAGAGTATAGGAAGACTAGGGCACATGCAATGAAGCTATAGGGTAACCTATTTAAGACTGATAAGGGAAAATGTTTTTCACTCAACGTGTGATCAAACTCTGACATTTGTTACCGGAGTATGTAGTGAAAGCTGTTAGTGTAGCTGGGTTTGAAAAGGGTTTGGACAGGTTCCTGGAGGAAGGGTCCATAGACCATTATTGGAAGGGACCCAGGATGTCACTGCTTGACCCAATACAGGCATTGTGGAGCCTGTGTCTTTTGGGGAAGCTGCTGGGTACTTGTGACCTAAATTGGCCACTGCTGGAAACAGGATACTGGGCTTGATGGACTTTGGTCTGACCCAGTATGGCATATCTTATGTTCTTAATGAAAGAGACATTTCAAAATTGTTTCCAGCAGTGGCAGGAACACTGGAGGAAGTGTGTTTTATCGGAAGGGGACTACTTTGTTGCAGACTGAGTGCAGCTTCGTTTCCTGAGCTGACTCCCCTGATATTACTGGCTAGCCAACCAGCCAGTACCATGCGTAACGTCCTAGGCCTCCTGAACCTATACTGCCTGTAGTTCAATGCAGCAATATCTCCAGTAGAGAGTCACTGTACCTCCTGGGCTTCCCTCATATTCTTCTTTTTTTTAACAAAGTGGCAGTGAATGCAACTCTACCACTATAGTAGGTCTTTTGAGCTTTTTTCCCAAAAACAATTTAAAGACAGTGCCTAAAAATATATTCCAAAAATGTACTTAAGAGACTAAGACTAAATGGACCCTGCCAGTCCAGCACAGTTACTTACCTGTAACAGGTGATCTCTGGGAACAGCAGGAATAAGTCTTCACATATGGGTACGTCGGTACCGACGGAGTCTGCGCGGGAACGCTTCCCAGCGTCCAATCAAGAGCTTTTGGAAGCATCCCAGCATGCCTGCGTGCTGCCTTCCCGCCTTTCCCAACTGCCTCTCCTCAGTTAAGTTTTAAAGCTGAGACAAAGAGAGAGAGAGAGGAAAGGAAAGATAGATAGAGAGACAACTCCTGGGGAGGTGGGTGGGTTGTGAAGACTTATTCCTGCTGTTCCCAGAGATCACCTGTTACAGGTAAGTAACTGTGCTATCTCCAGGAACAAGCAGGAATGAGTCTTCACATATGGGGACTCCCAAGCTGAGATGCCTGGAGTCCCAGTATGTCATGGGTTGGAACATGCTATCTCCCAGAACACCAGGCATCCTGAGGATGGAGGGTAGGAGTTGAAGAAAGAAAGATGCTGTGGAACAGCTAACCTAGCACAGGACTGCAGAGAAGGAGTCCATGTGTGGATAATGATTGTCATCAATGATATTGCAAAGAATATTGCAATATGGACCTCCCCTGCCAGGATTTCACAGAAGTATGGAGGTTCATGGATCTACTGGGGAACCCAGTAGAGGAACTGTGAAGAGGACCTCACAGTAAAGTGGAGGTAATAAACCTGTAGGAAAACAGTGGAGGTCAGAATTCTGAAAGGTAACAGGTAACCCCAGTAGGAAAAACTGGGATAGTACAAAAACGGTGGGCCTTCAGCGGAAGGCTGTATGACAAAAACCTAACTCTTTTGGCGGCAGAGTGGCTCACTCTTAGGAGCAAAAAGAGAAAGGCTAACCGATTTGGACAAACAGGCACAGTTCTTGTGGGGAGAAAGGGTATGGGAACCCCTTGTATCCCAAAAAGAGAGGACAAATGCCTGAGGCGTTAAAGCCTGTGATTAACTGAAGATCCACAATGCCTCTCCTAACTGGGGTAAGCTAGGAGAGATATTGGGCACGGAGAGCTTCAGAGGTACCTAAACCCTTAAGTTATGGTATAAAAATTGTTGACTACCACAGGAGGGGTTGTGTGCGTAGAACCCCAAACCTGCTGGATAGCATAGGTATGGGTAAAGCCCCTCTGTCAGAAACATATAGCTATATGAGCATAGACAGTCAGATAGATAAGTATGTGGAGACATATCTATCTATAATGAAATATCTCGACAGATACATATATATATAATATATATATACATATAGATATATAGACAGACATATAAGAATATATAGTGAGATATGGAGGGGCATAAAATACACACAAAAGATAAATATGAATATGTAGGCCTAAATATGGGTGTCTGCAATTAAACAGACAGAGATATGCCTACAGCATGGTATTCACATAGGATATGTGGAGAGGAAAGATTCATCTAATAACAAGGAGGTGGAACCTACTTGAGAAGATATATAGAGAATCTATTCCCCCTGGTTATGATCTGCAAGGATGCTAGCTAGTGAAATAACCAGGATGGTTACATGAAAAACAGAGGATAATATCAATCTGCAGCCAGGAAGTCCCGAGTCTTCCAGGACTCTAGCATGGTAAGTAGACAGAAGACACAGAGATGAGATACCATGTTGACCTGCTTAAGGGCAAAAAGTATCATGTGTTCTTACCATGAGGACGAGCTGCAAGGAGAAAGAGCATATCCCCGATTGGGAATGCTATGGACCAAAGCAGGGAATTGGCAACTCCTTAAGCCTTTACGTAAGAGAAGGCTTATGTCCTTTATATCAAAAGGAGATAGTAAAAGAAGGGAGAACCTTCTAGTCATGGGAGACATGACTGAAAAGCCTTTTCCAACCATCTAGGATAGCTGTTGGAGAAAAAACCCTATGCTCTCTAGCAAGGGCCCATAGTGGAAAGCTTCTCTGTAGAATTGCAGAGAGCATGATGTAGGAGAATGAGGAGATAGAACTGGCTGCTAGAGAGCCAGTATCTCTGCCAATTATGCTGCCAAACCCAGGGGAATGGAGATGGCAGAAATAGAAGACCAATCCAGAAAGCTTGTAGTGAGATAATCTCAAAGATAGAGGAAAGCACTGACTTGGAGCCACTACTAAGACTAGACAGAATGTTAGTGGAGGACAAATCTGGTTGTTTGTGGACAAGAACCAGTGGACCAAACATTAAGGCTCCTGCAGAGGCAGTTGCTAGCAAGACAGCAGAAAGAATCTTACTGTTCAAAAACAGAAAGAACAGACAGAACAGGAGTAGAAAACTCTGGACATGTCTGATAAGCTGCCTCAAAGTAAGATTGAAACAGGGGAGGTAACTCAGAGAGGAAAACTCTGCACTGGAAAGTGACAAAAACTAGAGAGGCTGAAGAAAAAGCCCCCCAGCAAGTAATTCCACTCTTACAGTGGTAAGAGGGTGAAGAGAATGGAGCTGAAGAAGACTTACCAAGTAGTAAGTCTATAGAAAGGAAAAATACATGCTGGCACAGGAACTATCATTTGATAGTGGTCAGACTTCTTTCCCTAGCAGGAAAAGAGGAGAAACCTGTGACCTATAGGCATGAACATCCTGACAGCTCATAGAAATATAGAAAAAAATGGATGTCTTTTGGAAAGAGATCCATGTGTAGGGGTTAGAATGAAGCAGTGGATTGCCTCTGTTGAGAAGAAGCAACTGTAGATTCTAACCCCAAGAGTCACAAGCATCCGATGATGATTGATCAGAAACCCTGCAGGTGCTGGGTTTGCTGAGCCTGGTGAGAGATTGGATTCTTCAGACCAGGACGATGCCTCCCCTGTTGGGGAACATCTGTATGATGGGCAAGTGATGAATAAAACCTTCTTCTCCTGTGGGAAGAAAGTTTGGTAGGACATTTCCTACCTACTGGGACAGAAGAAGGTGTAGAACAACCCTTAGGAAACAGGTAAATCAGTGGACAACTGAGTAACCTGACGTAAAGACTCCTTGTTGAAAAGATTTTCTCCAGTGCAAGGAGTATGTCCCAGCCGTTGTTGTGCCCATTTGTCCAAGTCTGAAGCTTGGAGCCAGGCTCTAAGTCGTGCCCCTATAGTTATAGCAGAAGTCCTGCTAACAGACTCAAAAGAGTCTAGGGAAGCACGAGAAAGAAACCAAGAGATATTCTGGATATGCTTAAGCAGTGAGGAATAGTCTGTACTCCTGGAATCTGGAAGGAAAGGAGTCAAAAGATGTAATTGCTTTGTGATCTCCTCAAGAGAAAGACTCATATAAAAAATATATGAGAGAATTCTTGCAGAAAGTATAGATGTCTGGAAGGTTTGACATCCAAAGGCATCTAGTGTCTTAGACTCACGACCTGGCAGTTAAGAAGAGTGCTTTTTCTTACTCTTTACCCGCCTCATTGCTGATTCCACTACTATGGAATGATGAGGAAGTTGAGTCTTTTGAAACCCTGGAGAGGGGGGCACCTGATATAAGAGATCAGTTGCCCTGGGAGGTGGGGGTACCCTTAAGGGTGTTTCCCACATTCCTAGAAGGAGATCCTGCAAGGAATGATGCAAAGGAAGCATTATGTTGTCCTTTGCTCTGGTAGAAACAGAGCCTTGTGCAGGATCATGTCCTGGAATAGGAATGGCAAGGGATCTTGCTATATCCAGGAGGAAACTCTGAAAAGAGGGATCCCAAACAGGAATCTCCCTTGGACAGGTTAGATCTAAAGAACTAGCCTGAGCACCCACAGATTTATCCAAATATATAGGAATAGAAGATCCTGCAGAGTGCAATGTGGAATGCTTAAGGGATGGTTGCTGGTACTGGCTGTCAGGAGCAGCAACCGTCCTTACCACATTGTGCATGCCAGGTATCAACTCCAAGCTTGGTATAGAATGGAGCAATCCTGTTGAAAAAAGCATGGCAGGAGTTGGCCACGATGCTACTGTGGATACCGGTACCGATGGCAATACCGGTACCGATGTCAGAGTCGAGCCCGACAAAGACATCGGAGCAGTCATCGGTGACAGTTCAACCGGTACCGAGGTAACCGAAAACCTCCGGCTACTATCCTCGGTACCGAAGCACCGGTATCGATCGGTGTCGGTACCAAAACCTATTGGTACCCAGTCTTCTAGACTAGAGATTGATTCCAAACTCGGCATCGAAGGCAGAGAGCCTGATAAGCGAAGCATGGCAGGCACCGACCGTAAGGGTAATGAGGACATCGGTACCGACTTCGGTACCGTGTCTGATACCAGTGAAGGAAGGTCATCCAGTGGCAACTCAATCGGCCTCGGGGGAACCGAGAGTTGCGGATCCGAGTCATCGGAACCGAGCCTTCGGTACCGCCACGAGACGGTACCAAGGCGAGTCGGTACCCAGTCCTCCAGACTGGAGATCGATTCCAGACTCGGCATCGAAGGAAGCGAGGCTGTCGATGCACATCTGGAGGGTACCGACGTCGGTGGTAGTATCGGTGTTGGTACCGATAATGGAAAGTCAATCTGGGGAGTATCCACCGGTCCCGAAGGCACCGAGGACGCCAGATGACGATCCCTGGTGAGGAGTGTTTCGTCCAACACCAGTGCCGATGCCGGGGTATCGGTACCGCTCGAAGCGGATGCCACCACCATACACGGCTTAGGTATGTTCTGTGGGGGGTGAAACCCAGGAACAACCTGAAACCCCTTATACGCTTTGGAGACCGAAGACTCCCGCCGGGGTTTTGAAGCCAGTGGGCCATCGAGGGAAAGGCCAGAGCCGTCTACATGCTGTGCATGAGACCTACCACTCGAGGACTGGCTAGTCTTCACAGACTGTTTGTGGGTTACCTGATCCTGTGTGGAAGAAGAAGGGGACGGTGCTCCGAAGTTGGAGGGCAACCGTGTATCAAGGGAACCTCGATGTTGAAGACGTCTTCTCACCAAACTGTTGTCAGGACCCAAGCAGGTTAGACACCGACTTCGAGGGTCTAAAAACAAAGTTGTACCGCCACAGTCTGAACATTTCTTGGAGAAAGTGTCTGGCGGTTCCATGAAGGAAAAAGAAGAGGCCTAAAAGGCCTAAGAGACCGTGGGACACTATGAAGAAAAAATATCCCGTGGAAAAGGAGAATTTTACAAGAAAAGAAAAGAAAACACCGGCGGTACCGGTGGCATCGGGAAGACAGTTGCGAACACAAGAAAACTAAGAAATAAGAACAATAATTTTCTGCGGTGACAGGAGGACGTCCTGCCGGCTCCGCGGAAAAACGAAAACTGAGGAGAGGCAGTTGGGAAAGGCGGGAAGGCAGCAGGCAGGCGTGCTGGGATGCTTCCAAAAGCTCTTGATTGGACGCTGGGAAGCGTTCCCGCACAGACTCCGTCGGTACCGACGTACCCATATGTGAAGACTCATTCCTGCTTGTTCCTGGAGATTATCTGTTACCCCTTAATGAGAGAACTCCTGCTATGCTGGAAACAGCCCTGTGCCTCCAACAAAACTGAAGTTTTACCATTTAGCAAGAACAGTGCCAAATGATTCCAGCAGTTATACATCCAGGCAACAGATAATAGAAACATAGAAACATAGAAATATGACGACAGAAAAAGACCACATGGCCTATCTAGTCTGTCCTTCCATAACAACTACAACAGTCCACTTTTTGCCTTTATAGAAACATAGAAATATAAGTGAGCTGTCTCCTGGAGGGATCCAAGATGGTGACATGAACGGACACACCCGAAGTTTCCTCTTGAGGTGTTCCATGGTTTGAAGGTGCTCAGTGGTTTTGTCCAGGGCAACCATGGGCAAAAGGAAAGGGAAGAACAGAGCCTTACCCTCCGAAGCCGGCTCGACCCAACCACTGTGCCAGATGACTTTGAATGTCTTTTGGGCTATTTCGGGCCCTGCTCTAGCATCTTCTTTAGCCCAGCCCATCCAGTCATTGGCAGGCAGCAGTGTGGATGGGGCTTCATTAAGCCTCTTGGCAAGAATGCCACCCCCAAGACCCAGAAGCGGATATGCAGTGAGGCTGCAGCGGGAGAAGAGTCATATGGGAGACGTGTTGGCTTCTCTCTTGCTTGGGGGGTCCCCTGCAGAGGTTTCATCCCCTCTCATGGCTAGAGGTGGATTCTCTGGAACAGCAGCAGCAGCCTCTCCAAACTGTGAGAGACATCATCTAGGGGAGAGGAGATTTCCTGTATGTTGTCCCGAGAGGTGACGAAGCACGGCGTTATGATGCTTGAGTCACTTTGGTATGCTATCCAAGCCCTCAATTCCTCTATGCTGGCATTATCTGGAAAATTTGTTGGTGATTTAACTATGATTTCTGAAGCTCAATCTCAGGTGCTGGAATAGCATGCTGCCAAATGTGTCCAAAGCTTGGGGGAAGCCTTGGTGAAGGACAAGAACTTTATCCATCGTAGAATAGAGTACTTGGAAAGCCAAGTGCAGAGAACTAATATGAGATTCTTATTTTATTTATTTTTATTTATTTACATTCTCTTATATACCGCGCTATTCTGCATCAGTGCGGTTTACATTGAACAAACTGAAATTACATTGAACAGGGCATTATAACTTGGAGATAACTATTTACAGGGAACATGGGCTATGGAGGGTTAAGTGGCTTGCCCAAGACCACAAGGAGCACCTGTGGGACTAGAAACCCCAGTCCTTCCGGCCCAAGGTTGCTGTCCTCTAGTGGGATTTGAACCCCCGACCTTCCGGCCTGAAGTTCCTTGCCCCAACCACTAGGCCACTCCTCCACTTCTTGAACTTTCCAAGATCTCCCTTAATATCATCAATAGATATGATCAAGAAATATATAACAGGGGTTTTGGGGATGCCATCAGAATCACTACCTCCATTGATTAAAGCCTAATATTTATCTGGTGGACAAGGGTATTCTGTAGCTATAAATCTTACATATTTTTTGGAATCATCATTGGAAGTAATGACACAGAGGACCACTTTGGTAGTTATGTTTGCCCTGGAATTTGATCACGCTGTATTTGAATTATATTTTCGCTGTATGGATAAGCTGTGTTTGGGTTTTAAAGTCCAGGTGTTTCCTGATTTGTCTAGATTTGATCAAAAATGTCGCCAGTTCCTGGTGTTAAGACCTAGGGCAGTGGCCTTGGGAATCAGTTTTTTGTTGCAATTTCCTTGTAATTCTGTTATTGTATTTGAAGGAAGTAACTATGTGTTCTTTGAACCTAAAACAGTGTTTGGATTTTATTGTGACTAGAGAGGAGGTGAGGGTTTAGGTTACTGTTCCAGAAGTTAACATTGTAAGGGGTGGCTGAAAACCTCAGTGCGGGGGTGGCTTCTGAGCAAATTTAGTTTTTTTCTTATTGCTTTTTCTTCCAAAGTAGAATGATTATTTCTGTTTCTGTATTTCACTTTATTTGTGAGTGAACTTCATTGATGAATTCATTAAAAATATTATAAATATATATACATAAGCACGGCCATACCGAGCTAGAATCGCACCCTGTGCGATTTGTACATCGAGCACTTGCGCCCCGTCCTCCCCATACCTCCATCCAACCACTGCCTGCTCCTGCCCTGCTGCTGTTGTCCTCTGTTTTCTTCATGGCGGTGCCGGCAGCAGGGAAAGAGCAGAAAGCGGCTGGATGGAGCTGGAGGAGGGGGCACACACCCGATCTGCAAGTCGCTGGCACTTTAAGCAGAACTGTTCCTCCCTGCTCTGATGTCGCATCAGAGGAGGGAGGGGCAAACCTGCTTAGGGGGCGCATTTTGGCCCTTACACATGCTGCTAACTCCAGTAAAGCCTGCCAAAGGCAAATGGTGACCATTCCTGCTTAAAAACCCCATCAAAAAATGGCCAATCAGAGGCTCAACAGAATTCTTAACTCACCATGGGCTTTGCATCTCCAGTGTTGGCTCCTCAGTCACAGAAAAAAAATAAACCCTTAGGAGTCAGTTGCAGTGCAGCCACAGCAAGGAAATTCTCACCACTCAGCCAGCTGTGATGCCCCAGTCACGCACAGCCTGAACGGAATCGAGTGCCGCATCAGCTATGCTAAGCCCGAAAGCCCAGGGTGCTCCGCCGGCCACACCCCATCCAGTAGGCCCCTTACTCTGAGATGTGCTCCTGCCGAAAGGCTCTGTGCTCAGCCCTGGCCATGCTCCAGTCGTGCACAAACGCAAAGGCACAGTAAAGTTGGAGGCCCCTTCACCTCGTGGCAGCCACACTGAGTCAGAATGGCCTTTGCTTCTTGCTGGCCCCACTCCAACAGAGGCACTATGAGATACTGCAGTCGTGCCCAGCAATGGGCCCTGCAGCAATCAATTCTCCACTTACCTTCGCAGCATTATCCAGTGCTGACAGCCTCTGCCGCCCCCAACTGTAAGGATTCACAATTACCTAACCAAAGGAATTGGTGTCCTTCTGGGTTTTTTTCTGTTTTCTTTATATGTGTTTCTCGATAACCCTCAATGAGCTAAGGAGGCATCCATGGGCATCTGACTTTCCCGTAAGTGTGTCACGGCCAAAGGGCAGCAGGGAGAGAGGGGGAGGGACCTGGTACCACTGGGTTCTGCACTTCAAGATTGCATCCACCACGACTGATCCAAACCCACTCCCCAGGAAATCTGAGGGAGGGTAGGGAGATGAGGGAGGGGGTGGGATCCAGTCGCACTGGTGGAGGACTTGCTGCACTATACCGCTCCTCTCTCCCTCTCATTCAGATTGCCTCTCCCTCATTACACTATCTGGAATCCCTCCTCTTGTGTCTTCAGACCTCTCCTGCATTTTTTTCCTGGTAGTCTACTCTCCTCAAACCTTCTAGTCTCAACTTAGGGATGCTTTCTTCCTCTCCATTTCTGACCTTTCATTACAATTCCCACATCTAATGATTTTAGGCGATTTCAACGTTTATTTTGAAGCACCTTCCTCTTCCAGAGACCACTCCTTTACTACTCTCCTCTATGATCTGTCCCTCACACAGCATGTATCCCTGCCAACCCATGTGGCCGGCCACACCCTGGATCTGGTGATAACTTCCTCTAATTCTTCTCTCCTGCTTTTAAATCTTTCTATCAGGCCACTACCTTGGACCGATCATTTTTGTTTGACCTTCCTATTAAGACTTCCAGGATCCGGTACTGCTGTTCCCTCAGCTTCTCTTCACCTGACTCTCATACGTCTAACCCGTCGCATCACTCTTCTTACCCTCCAACTTTTTCCTGTCGCCAACCAAATTCTCCCAGATGACTTTCTTTCTCTCTCTCTCCCCTAACTCGCAGGTCTCTCGATGGACTGCAAATCTTTCCTCTGCCTTTGACTGTTTAGCCCCACTGCAGCCCTGATTATCACATCCCCGTACCCGCCAGCCCTGGCACCATCCCGAACTGCACCTTCTGCATTCTCATCTTCGAAGGGCACAGCATATCTGGAAGAGATCTCACACTCCTGCAGCTCTTCAGTCTTTTAAGGAACTCCATCTCCAGTATCATTCTTGTATCCATCAGGACAAGTAGGCATATTTTTCCAACATTATTTCTACTGCCTCCAACCCATCCCACCAGCTTTATTCGGTTCTCAGTCTCTCACTGCATTCCAGCCCAACATCCCTTCAGTTTCTCCTCAACCAACCCCTGGCCCCTCTCAACTGGCATCTTTTTTTGCTACCAAAATCCTTGAACTTCGTTCCTCTTTACCATCCTGTCCCCCTCCGCTATCTTCCCCTCTTCCCCCCTTCTCCCCACTCTCCCATGTTTGGGCCACATTTCATCCTCTTACTACCACAGAACTTATAAAATTCAACTCCACATCACATAGGACAACTTGCTCCCTTGATAAGATACCCTCCTTATGGCTTCTGGAACCCTCTCTTGCCCTTGTCCCCTCCATTCTTGCCATGTTCAATGCTTGCCTTTCCTCTGGTACCTTCCCAAATTTTTGGAAACATGCTTTGGTCCGTCCCCTTCTAAAAATGTCATCCCTTGATCCTCTCATTCCAGCACATTATCGCCCAGTCTCAAATCTCCCCTTTCTCTCCAAAATCCTCAAAAAATACGTCTTTGCCCAACTCTCATATCACCTTAACTCCACTCACTTCCTTCACCCACGCCAATCCAGTTTTTGTCCTGGACATAGTGTCAAAACAGTTTTACATTCATTTCTTAATGAACTTCACACGATCACGGCGATGTTTCTGAAGTGGCATCCCTTGACCTGTCAGTGGCGTTTGATCTCGTGGATCATTCAATTCTCCTCTCCTGTCTACGTGATGCTGGACTTCGGGGCACGGTCTATCGGTAGTTCCACTCCTTCTTTTTCTCCAGGTCTTGCACGGTCATCTCATACACCACCCCTTCCTCTTCTTCTGATCCCATTCTTCTTCACTGCTGTGTCCCTCAGAGCTCAGGGCTGGCGCCCCTTTTATTCAATGTCTTTCTTGCACCACTTGCTCTTCTTATCCAGCAGTCCGGGCTATTGGCCTATTATTACGCTGATGATATTGTAATACTTCATCGCACCAACCCCTCGCAGCCAGACTTATCCCCCCTCAACAATGGTCTCTCTCTAGTTGCTGATTGGTTAACCACGAATTGCCTCCACCTGAACTTGGCCAAAACTTCAACTATATGGTTCACTCATGGAAACCCCTGCCCCCTCACTAGCTCCAGTCCTCACTGATTTTCCCATTCCTCTAGTGTCCTCCTTTCGTTATTTAGGGATCCTTCTTGACTCTGACCTATCTTTCAAGGACCACATCTCCCAGCTTACAAGGAAATCGTCAAATTCAGTCAATCCGTCCATTCCTCTCCCCCACAGGCACTAACCATTCTCCTCCTATCCATGGTCATGTCTCGCTTAGATTTCTGAAATTCCGTTCTTGCTGGTGTCACTCATAACCAACTCCACCACCTCCAATTAAAACAGAATACAGCAGCTCGGATCATCACGCACTCCACCAGTCGAGACTATGTTACCCCTCTTCTAATTCAACTCCACTGGCTTCCCATGGATTTTTGCATTAGTTATAAAATTCTTACTCTGGTCCACCAAACTATCTATACTCACACTCCTCAATACTTGGCTGACCTCCAATTTCAGTCCCTCCATGTAACCTTCGCTTGGCACATATTAACCGTCTCCATCTTCCCTCACCATCCGGTGCTCACTTACAGCCTTCTTTTTCCTCAGTCCCGCCCTGTGGAATTCTCTCCCTACAACGCTCTGCTTGGAATAGAACCATGCCATATTTAAATCACTCCTCAAAACACACCTATTCTCTACTGCCTTTGACCTCCCAACACCTACTGGCTAATCTGGGTTATCTATGTTGTCTGTCTCTTTGTCTTGTTTGAATGAGCTCTCCTTTCTTGTCACACACTGTAGTTCTTTTTTCCTTTTCTGGCCCCTGGCCTTACTTTTATTCTTTTTTGGACTGTACACCGCCTTGATGTAACGAAAGAGTGGTATATCAAATGCAATAAACATAAACATACCACTGGGTTCTGCACCCCAGGGCTCTGAGGGAGGCCGCTGCCAGCCTACAGCCCTTGGCCCTCTTTAACTGCCTTATCCTTCCACTCCATTCCAGACTACACAGGTTTAGTCAACCTCCATATTCTGGAGACTGAGAAATACTGGAGAGACAAGGGCTGCACAGTACCCTTATACCATGACATCATCAAACCCGTGTTCTCAGTCTCTATCTGCTGGTAGGCGAGCATAAACCCATGCATCTGGACTGGGCTGCAGGGACGATGAGGAAAGTATTTGCTTAAGGAATCAGTTTTCTTCGGATGATTCATTTCACTAAACTTATCCTTTGCTCAAATTTTTAATTCTTACAATTTGTCTTTTTTCTTCCTCTTTTGCACTTACATAGCTAAAGAAATTTTATTCCCTGCTTTTACTGAATCAGCAATACATTCCTCTAGTTGAACACTTGCCTGTCTAACTGACCTTCTCTCTATATATGCTATTTTTTTAGAGGTAAACTATGGATATGCCTTTATTGGGTTGAGAAGGATGCTCAGAAACATTTTAAATGAACTACCAGTGCTCTTATAAACCACATGGGCATTATTAGGATTATAGTTTGCAGCAAGAACAAAAACAAAACCATACAAGTAGTTTGGCTTTCATTATTCCCTAACAAAAAAAAAAACCTGCAGAGATTTGCACTTGCTTTCTCTAAAGGTAATTTTAACATTGCAACATTTTACCTATGGAAATAGCCATGATTACTGTCTTCTTAGTTTTCTCTTCATTCTCTTCCGTTAATATACCTCGCATAATGATCGATTTCCATTTCAAAGTTTAATTTTATTACTTGTTATACTTCCTCTTCGTTTTAGATGCCTTACTACTCCTGGACCAGGCTTATTTATTTTCTGAAAGCCAATCCTGCTGAAATCTAGAATACATGGTTCAACTATAGCTTGGTTTTTAATCCACTGTTTACACTGAACTATACAATACGATGAACGCTAGACCCCCAAAGGCAGTCCCTTATGAAAACCTCATGTGATATTGTCATCTCACAATACATAGTCTCCTCAACTAATCACTTAAGACTTCTTGCAAGGAGTCCATTGTCCTCTATATAAATGATAAGCAGTAGCAGTAATATTAAATGTCCTGTGGTTTTCTTTTAGGACAACCCATAACAAATCAGCTGCTCCTTGCTCAATTGGTAAAAGCATGTAACACTGTAACATAGTAGAAAAGGGCAGATAAAAATCAAAAGCCATCCAAAACGCCCAGATTATCCGTTAATATGCCTACACATAAAATCAGCCAATCAAGATTCTGCCTCTCTTATTTTGGTAATTTCAGTTGACAAGATAATGAAAACACATACCTATGCTGTGTGAGAACATTTACTGCTGAAGGATGATTGGCACAGTATGCAAGGTACAAACTTTTCATTTGTGGCATCAGATTTAGAAAACATCCTCCAACCCTCTGCTGAGCTTCAGGCAACCTAAAAGAAAAGTAAAAAGGATAATGGTAAAATCAAAGGCTATAGAAATATGAGGGGTTACAATTGGATACAAGCTTTTATTATGTAAAATTATATACGTTTTAAAATCTTGGAAATTCCACAAGTGCAGCCATGTTAATCTAGAGTGGTAAAAATGACACAGGCTGGTTTGGCACCTTATAGACGAACCAATTTATGAAAACACAAGCTTTCTTGCCCTTGAAAACTCATACCTCAAACTGATTATCTAGAAGTGCCACCAGCCTGCATCCTTTTTAAATACGTTAGTACTTTCTATATCTTTAATGACTTTTTTTTTGGGGGGGGGGACAGCTTCCTCCTACTCTTTTGGACTTGGAGCTCATTCAGAAATGGCTCATATCAGGCAATGAAGTCAACTACCCAAGAATGTTTCCTATTTTATATCTCCTTTCTACTCACAACCCAGGAAACGTAGCAAAGGTCTGCAGGCAGGGGACACCTACTAATCTTCTGAAACCCAGTTATCATGGTCTCCACCCTGGGTGACTAGGGAAGCAAAAGACCTAAAGTAGAAATTGAATCAGGTCCCCTGAATGGTGTGCAGCACTTGCCACAGACTAACCCGAATATTTAATATTCTTGATAGGGTTACTCATTTTCAGTGGAACACATTTATGCACCTCTTTTACAACAAATTTCATATGCTGGCTCATTCTACACAGCCCACTTATCAAATAAATGACAGCAAACAGATGTAAAGTGCCTTGGGTACCATGAGATTTTCATTTTGACAGCAATATAAAGATAAATTATAATCAGAGAGTGTGAGCATATCCATCTCATGAAAAAGACCATCAGCTGCATCAGTATAAACATTTCATAAAGAACTCTAACAAACAAAAATTTACTACTCTATATCATTCAACAACATGGGAATAAATTAAGAACCCCCCCTAAGCAACAGCCTGATGCACATGTCAGATGTTCCTTCAATAGTGGCAGTACAACCATTTAACGTGATTGTTATATTTATTCTGATGTGATTTGTTACATTACCTTTTTTAACATCCATTCAAGGTACTTTGCCTTCAGCTTTCAGGGAAGGATGATAAAAATATAAATAAAAAATATTTCCCCCAAGAACCCCATCAGCACTGTCACCATCCAACATCCATTGAACAATTGTGTATACACTAAAATTTTGCACAAAACTCACAAATAAAACAATCTATAACCCAACGTACTACACTACTTTACTAATTAAGTCCACTCCCAAAATGAATTTAGATTCAGATTTGGCCCGTGTAATACTCTATGAAAATGTTTTATGCATTACTACCTGTTCCTGTGAAATTTAGTTAAGAGATGCAAATGAGTTCTTGGCTCATTTACATCCTAAATCACTCGTTGCCATATCTGTCCTGGAGGCTCCCCAGCCAGTTGGGTTTTCAGGATATCCACAATGAATATGCATAAGATAAATTTGCATGCAGTAGAGGTAGTGTATGTAAATCTCTCTCAAAATATTCATAGTAGATATCCTGAAAACCCAACTGGCTGGGGAACCACCAGGACAGGTTTGGGAACCATTGTCCTAAGCTAATTTTCACAAGGAATGTCTCACGCATTGCCACAGCTAGGAACTATATTTTTAAAACCCTTTGCATGGCCAGTGAAAATGTAAGGATCCACTGGCCCAAATTGGAAGTTCCCTGGACCCCCATCTCCTTGTTGGGAGAGGGGGGGACCTGCACTCCCTGGTGCCCAAGGACCATAACAACCCCCTTCCCAGTCCTAACATGGCACTAAAACATTTTTAAACACCCTCTCTCTGAAACTATGTCCCTTAACTATGGGTACGGTCAGGGGTGGGGCAGGACAGCTTGCCCATGCCCCCTTTCCTCTGTCCAATCCTCCCAGCATGTCAACTTACCTCAAGGGGCACAGGAGATGATAGGGGCAACAGCAATCCCTAGTCACTCTTGCCCCAGCGGCTGCTGTCCTCAGAGTGGTTCCACTGCCTTCTAGTGGCAGTCTCCAGGTACTACCGCTAGGGGGGTCAGATTGCCAAATAAGGATGTGCCCTTATTTAGTAATCTGATCCCTAGCAGCAGTGCTGCAATACTACCATTATGGGTTAGCCGGCACCACCTTGAAGCTGGCAGTCTATGGGGCTGGAACTCGTGGAGATCGCTTCTGCCCCATCATCCTCGGACCCCTTTAGGTGAGTCAGGGTGTCAGGAAAATAATGGAGGAAGAGAGGATAGCGAAAGAGAGGTATAGGCCAATCTGACTCATCTTTATAGTTAAGGGACAGGGCTTTGGAGAAGGGGAAGCATATCTAACAAACCTGCTAAAGAGCTTTAGAACTATATGCACCATCTCTCTGAAACACACTCTCGAACGCTATAAGAAAAATCACGGACCTCCACTCCTTCTGTAAACAACTGAAAACCCTCCTCCAATCACTTCGACCCCGCTGCCTAACCAAGACTATATTGAGTTCCTCTGTAAATGAACCTACCACAACTGTAGAAAATATAGAGTTAACTGTTCCCTGTATATAGTTTCATTGTTCCCTGTACATAGTTAACTTTTACATGTAATTTGAATTTCTCTGTTCAATGTAAACCGCTTTGACCCGGTGAAAAGCAGTATATAAGCCCTGCTAAATAAATATGTTTTAGCCTCCCCTCCTCCGGTTTGCATGGTGGTCTGAATAGACATGGGTAGAGCCGCTCCTGAGCCTCCCCGCACAGCAAAGCAAAAAACACCTCCTTACCCAAGCAGCTAAGAGAGTGGCATTGAAGCAGCAGAACGCCGAAGACTGTGAAAGTCAAAGTGGTCAAGATGATTCGGAATATATATGCCACGACAGCAAAGGCTACGGGGAAGGTGGTGGATGCGACTTTGCAGCCATCATCATGCTGGAACAGGGGCTGGATGTGGGCACGATGCTTGCCGCCATGTTCCAGGAGATCTGATCGTCCAAAAACGAGATCATGGAAAAGGTGCTTTCCAAGATAGAGGAAACGTTTGTGGGAATCAAGGAGAGGTTGGACCAGACTGAAACCCACATAGGCAAAGTGGAGGATCAGTAGAAGGCCATGTTGGAGGACACTGTTTGTCTGGATGTCGGACAAGCTGGAGGACCATGAAAATTGGGACTAGAGCTCTAAGGTCCATTTTTGGTATCCCAGAGGGGGAGGAAGCTATGGAGCTCTGTAAATTTGTGAGAGAGCTCTTGCAGGCCTGTTTCCCAGGCTCGCCCTCTCCTAGGGACTTTGAACTGGAGCATGCCCACCAGAAACTGCGTCCCCGCCCAGATTGCACAGCTCAACTGCAGGCGTTCATCACAAAATTCCTCCAGTTCCAAGACAGAGAATTTGTGATTAGAGAGGCCTACAAAACTGTTTTTGTGCAGTATAAAGAATGGAGAGTGAGGGTCTTTCCTGACTTGGCTACAGACACAGTCCGTCCCAGAAAGGACCTATTAAAGTGCAGAGATTAATTGTACTTTTCACTCTATGGATCCCTCAGCAGCATCAGCTATCATGGTCAATTCTTTCCTCATTCATTCAGGCAGGAGGATGAGACTGACAAAATGCTACATGCTGCTGTGGGCCCCTCATTAGCACTGTCACTGCCAATTTTGAATTTGATGGCTAACTCCATTTCACCTCCTAACGTGCATCAACTGCAATAACTCCAGCAGACTGTGTGGACAGAAACCTCTGTTTTTGAGCTTTCTGCTAATGAGGTATCTTTAAATTAAATTTGGCAAGCCATCTTGGAATTAAATTGGCTTTGGTCCCAAAGGTGAATACTTTATAGGAAACTATCCCATAGAAAGGGGGAAGTCACAGAACATAAATCAACTATAGAAATGTTCAGAGTTTGATAAGTAAGCAGTCAGGGTTCTGGGCCTGTGTGAGACCCAGTCTATACAAAGGCCAGCTGAGCCCAAGTTCCAAACAAAAGCATGTCTTTATTTCTTATAAATACAAATGCCTGTTTTATCTACTGCAGGCTTTACAAGCAGTATAATGGCTGGCTCATACATACACTGTTTCACTCTGGGTCTGGGTTTGCTTCCTCCCCTGTGCCCCTCCTGTGACTCTAGGGGGCATGTTTTAACATTCATTAATGCAAGTGCACATTAAGTGGCCATAGCCCTTTTATTTCTATGGGTGCAGTGGCACTTAACGCAAGTTAATGTCATTAACGCACATTAGCCTTTAGCAAGCATGCCCCTTTCTCAGCTACACCTCTCAGCTACACCCTTGTTAAAGTGGGCTACAATTAAGGAAGACCAGGGATCTCTTCTATACACTCTTCTACAAAGAGAATGAAAATTTGTTAAAGAAAATGATGCTGTGAACTCTGCAGTTAACAGGTTGGTTCAAGGCAATATTGCCCTAAGAAAGAGATTGGAAAAATTGAAAAAAGCTTCCATACATTGAAGGATTTCTCAAGTTCTTTTAAAAAACATGGCTGAATGTTGATTCTATAAGATGCTTTTCCATCTCTCTTGAAATTTAATTAACTTCCTTCTAGAGAATTAGCCAATTCAAATAGACCAGAAGATTTATTTATTTTGGACTTAAGTCTTGAGTTCGATACGTCTAAATATCAAATAGCTTTTGGGGACTTACTTCTTAACAGGTTTGCTTTTTTGTGTGTGTAAAGAAATGGAATCTATTTCTTGATGGGAAAATTGTAATTTCTCCTGACCTGTCAAGAGCTACTTAAGCTGAGATTGAAAACAATTTTGCATTTAAAATCTTATGCTTTAAAATTAGGTGCTGAGTTTATGTTGCATCATCCATGTAGGTGTAAGTTTAAATTACATGACTTCTCTTATGTTTTTTGGGACCTAGATCAGCTTCTGATGCTGCTCCAAAATGAGAAAGCAAAATTGAATGTCAGAACTTATTGTGGTTTTCTTTTGCTTCCCCTATTTGTGACATTTTGGTTTTGTTGGGGGGGGGGGGGGTTGTGGACTTTCTATCAATATATGGTTAAGAACATAAGAAATGCCATAGTGGGTCAGACCAAGGTCCATCAAGCCCTGTTTCCAACAGTGGCCAATCTAGGTCACAAGTACTTAGCAGTTTCCCCAAAGACACAGGTTCCACAATGCTTGTATTGGGGGCAAGCAGTGGATATCCCGAGTCCCCTTTAATAACAGTTAATGAACCTTTCCTCCAGGAACTTTCCAAACCTTTCTTAAACCCGGCTACACTAACAGCTTTTACTACATCCTCCGGTAATGAATTCCAGAGTTTAATTACACGTTGAGTGAAAAAAATATTTTCTCTTATTAGTCTTAAATAGGTTAACCTGTAGCTTCATTGCATGTCCCCTAGTCTTTCTATATTTTGATGGTGTAAACAATCGATCTATGTTTACCCATTCCACTCCATTCATTATGATTTTGTTGTTTACTGAGTACCTTCTTCTGTATCTTGTTTTACTGTAAACTACATAAGTGAAAAAGAAAACAGGGAAATGAGATTCTTTACAGTATACATCATAGCACTAAAGTTCCAACATACTACCAGTAATCCCCAATATTATGGGAAACCTACATTTTAAAAAAAATCAAGCTTTAAGATGTCACTAAAAAAAAGGTAATTAATTTTAAATGAAGCTCTCCTGGCATGGCACTCCACAACATAGGTCCCAATCAAAAGACATTTCTATTCCTACAATAAGCTTTTCTGTTGTGGGGCATTTACTCTGGAACAGTCTACCTCAAGACACTCATTTATAGCTGAATTACTTAAGGTATCAAAACAAAATAAAAACCTATTTCCTTATGATGAATGTTTGGGGCATGTTTGATTTGTAGTCATGTTGGTGGGGTGGGAAGTGAGTTTTGTTGATTGGTTTCTTTTCTTTATATGTTGTGTATGTTATATTGTACACCTCTTGGGAGGATTCAGGCTGGCTTTAGCAATTTATAAATTCGTAACTTGAGGGCGCAGGTAGGCACAGTCAGTTTTGAATGAAAGGTAATATAGGAAAAGTCCCATTAAGAATAAAAGTTTCAGTTTTAAAATACCAAGAATATTTAATTGGGAGCCAATGAAAAAAAAAGTGTCTTGCCTACAACTAGAGATATTCTATGAAAAGCCATTATGACTCTGACTAGTTACTAAACTAGTTACTAAGACTATTGGCGCTTACATAATTCTTGAATCTCTCAAGGCTCGGTTAAGAGAGTAATTCTAAAAGGCATTACTTCAGATAAAACACTGTTTCACATGAAGAAATAGCCTTTTCTAAAACTGCCTGGATTATATGAGCATATTGTGCAAGCAGGGTTCAGAAAAGGATAAGGAACAAGAAACATCATTGCAGATGAGATGGAACCTTGAGAAGACAAAATAATACCAAAAGGATATCTATATGTTTCATTGATTAGAGCAAGACCTTTGATGGCGTAAATCATGAAAAACTCTGGGCCACATTAAGTTGGTGACTCTCTTTTGAGGGGTACTGAAGCGTCCATCTGCCGACCAGATTTGATGTCCAGAGAGTGTGCTGTCTGCCAGGTGCCAAAATCCGAGATGTTACGGAGAGTTTGCAGAGACTCAACAAGCCTATTGACTAATATCCGATGTTGCTCATCCACGGTTGGCACAAATGATACTGTTAGGTATTCCTCCGAGCGTATTAAAAGTGACTTCATGGCTCTGGGATAGAGCGTGAAGCAGATAGGTGAGCAGATGCCGTTCTCTTCAATCCTCCCTGTTGAATACAGCCAAGGCAGAGAAGCTCGCATCCCGAAGTGGAATGGGTGGCTGTGTGGATGGTATCATCGATCGTTTTCATTTCCTGGACCATGAGATGATTTTCCAAGGGCTGCAGAGCAGGGATGCTGTCCACCTATCCAAGAAGGGTCAAAGTGTCTTTCGTAGCAGGACTAGCTAACCTACTGAAGAGAGCTTTAAACTAGGTTTGTTGGAAATCGGTGAAGAAGGCCCCCAAGTAAGTAAAACATTAAATACCTCTGTTGAAATGGGCTAAAGGGGCAACATCCGGAAAGCGGTTTTCCTAAATGTCCGTAGCACGGGAAAAAAGATCCCAGATGTTGACGTTTAATGCAGGGGTTCCCAAACTTGTATCCCAGCCAGTCGGGTTTTCAGGATATCCACAATGAATATTCATGTAACAAAAAAACCCACACTTTTTCCGGGGAAAACTGGACAGATGTCTGGAGGGCTCCACAGAAAATAGGAGACTGAGGCAAAATGGCACCCGTGGGCAGGAAGGGGACCACGCATGCATAGTGCATCCCCCAAAGGCCTTCTTTGAAAGCTGGGGAGACTCTTCCGCGGGGGCTCCATTGGTGCCAACGTCACCCATATGTGAGAACTGACTTCCTGCTTGCTCCCAAAGAAAGTGCTCATCACCTTCCTTGTTTAAGAATGAAAACCATTTACCACACTCTGTCTTCTACCCCATAGCCTGTTTTTAATACAGCTACCACCTGGAGGTTCAGCCCCAGTTCACTCAGATTACTTATAAGTTTTCAGCATCTGTGGTTGACCAATATTAAAACTTTTGCTGAAATCCAAGTACACCACATCCAGAGTCTGCTTTGATCCAATCTTCTAGTCACTCAATTTAAAAAAAAAATCAATCCAATTCACCTGATATAGTCTTCCATGCTACCTCAGATCTTTCAATCCATGGTATGTTGCAGAGTCCTATAAAGCACAGTTACTTACCTGTAACAGGTGATCTCCGGAACAGCAGGAATTAGTCTTCACATATGGGGAGACGTCGCCGATGGTGCCCGCACGGGAATGCTCCCCAGCATCCAATCAGAAAGCCTTTGGGAGCATCCCCCGCGCCTGTGCGGTGGCTTCCCACCCTTCCTACTGCCTCTCCCCAGTTGAGTTTCATAGCTGAGCCAGAAGGAGAGGAGAGGAAGGAATAGAGAGAAAGAGATACAACTCCTAGGGGAGGTGGGCGGGTTGTGAAGACTAATTCCTGCTGTTCCGGAGATCACCTGTTACAGGTAAGTAACTGTGCTATCTCCAGGAACAAGCAGGTATGAGTCTTCACATATGGGGACTCCCTAGCTGAGGATGCCCAGGGGAGATCCCGTAAGCCCGGCCCAGGACAGGATGGCATTTGCCCAACCTGAATCCCCGGCATCCCCCGAGGGATGGAGGGTAGGAGTTGAGAAGAGAGGAACAGCAAAACCCAAAGACTACAGGGAGAGTAGTCATTAGAATGCATGGAAGCATCATTAAGTTTTTAATGAATTAATGACTTAGTACCATGTAGAGCTTACCTACTGAGTTGTAGGAAGTAGGACTGTGATGGAGGTACTGTAGACGCAGTAGCGAGGTCTTCAAGGGAACTTCACCGCAGCGAGGAGGAAGTTCCAAATCCAGAAGGCCAGGAGATCCAGGAGTCAGCTGGGTCAGGAGAAGGACGGCAGGTCTTCAAGGAAGCTTTATGCAAAGCTGAGCACTCCCTCAGGAGCAGAGTCCATAACTCAGAGGACTAACAGTAGAAGACTGGCCGATCTGGATAGCCTATTCCGGAGAAGAGTAGGGGTGTACCCCGGAGCAGAAGGAGTACACAGCCTGCCCTAGCTAAGAGATAGGGAGACAAGGGTCTGAACCTCCGGGAGGAGGGCATAACTGAAAATAGAAGCTGTTGACTTCACAGCAGTAGAGTACAACCAGTCCGAGGGCCGATCTAAGGAATAGGCAGGCGGACTGGCTGGACCCCGGAGGGGGGGGGGGGGGTGAGTACCGGCCATTGGGAAAAAACAAAATAGGCGGCAGAACAAAACGCGCCTATCGAGCAGGCGATATCTGTGGAGAACGCCCCCCCCCCCGCAGTAATGCAGGTATGCCGAGGAACCTACCTCCATGAGCATAACACTGGTAAGGCGGACCTGCCAGTGATCCACAGAACGTCCACCTGGGGAGGTGGCGTCAAGATCCGTCGGGGAGAGGGATCTATTCCGGTGGAACACGGGCAGATCGGCGAACGGTAGCGTGAAGGACAGAGGATAGCATCAGTACGGAAGAACACACCAGGGGGCTCGAGGCCCTATAGGTGTCCCCAGGACCTGCACGCAGAAACTCGCCCCCCGCACTAATCGGGGGACATGAGGGCATAGCCCCTGGTAAGCATAGGGGAACTATAGCGGCTGGAAGGAAAATTCCGGGGATACTGCCGAGAAGGGTTCGGGGACGTACCTAAGGGTAAGCCAGCTGACCGTGGGCCAGAGCTATCATGGAGTAGAGGTGGTCTCCCTCTACCAACGGAAGGAGAGTACCTGAACCCCTGGATAAGCCCCCGAACCATTTGCCCTATTGAACGAACCCCAGAGTAGAGCTCAATTGTAAACTTCTGGTAAGAAGGTAATTGCAGGCAGCCGCCCACCGGAGCCTAAAACTGCTTGGTATGAGAGTGCTGGTGCGGCCCCGGGGACTGCAACCCAGGGCGAGGGGTCCCTTGCTTGGGAGCACCTGGCGGTTGGGCGGAGGGGTGACATTTCCTCTTCCTAGGGAAGGAGGGCCTGGTGAGACGCGCATCACCGCCGGGGGGGAGCCGGGCCCTAGGATGGCTTCTAACGCTGGGAAGGTTAGAGAAGCACGGCGCGACCTGACGTAAGGCTTCGCTATTGAAGAGGTGATCTCCGTCACAGGGAGAATTACCCAGGTTATGCTGTGCCCGTCTACACAACTCGGACGCCTGCAACCATGCTGTACGGCGTGCTCTAATGGCAACAGCAGAGCATCTGCTGACCGACAGGAAGGAGTCTAGAGAAGCACGAGAAAGGAACCCAGAGATATTCCTGCAGTGATAAAGAAGCAAGGAATATTCAAAGGCCTTGGTTGCAGACAAGAAGGGAGACAATAGAGATAATCTCTCGGTGACCTCCCGGAGCGACAGACTCATATAAAAAATATATGAAATAATTCTGGACGCCAGCATAGACGTTTGGAAGGTTTGACGTCCTAGGGTATCTAGCGTCTTCGAGGCGCAGCCTGGCGGGCGAGAAGAATGCTTTTCCTTGCTGCCGGCCTTCCTCAGCGCCGATTCCACCACAATGGAACGATGTGGAAGCTGGTGCTGCCGAAACCCCGGGGAGGGAGGCACCCGATACAGGGCATGCATCGCAGTCGACGGTGCCGGAACCCTCGAAGGCGACCGCCAAGCCCCCAGCAGGAGATCCTGCAGGGAGGGATGCAGAGGAAGCATCACGGCGGCCCGTTCCGCAGGGCCTGGAGTTAGGTCTGGGATAGGGATGGCCAGCAAGTCCGCCATGTCAAGGAGGAAATTCTGAAAAGACGGCTCTCCCGGAGGGGCTATGCCATGGGAGGCGGTGGCGGGAGAGGCCGCCAGGGCACCGAGAAGCCTCTCGGGCTGCTGCCCGCTGGGCAGAAGAGGGGACCAACAGCCCCGGACTGGGGTGGTCAACAAGGCGTCGTCGGCTCCTGGAATTGATTCAAACTAGGCATCGAAGGGGTCGATGGCGCCGCCGGAGCCGCCGGAATCGGCCTCGGCCCCGAACCCGGGGGCGGTGCTGCCCCCGGCAACTGAAGCGGTTCCGTGGCAGCCGGAGGGCAGTGGCCAATGATCTCCGCTCTGCGTCGCGGGAGGGGACAGGGGCCGATCCCGAGACGTGTCGTGGCCAAGTCTTCGAGGCTGGATACCGATTCCAGGCTGGGCATTGAACCGAGCGATGAAATCGACTCCCTTCTAGAGGGCCCTGGCGGCGGCGGCCGCACCGGCGATGCTGATCCCGGGGAGCGGATCGGAACCGCGTCGATCGGCGTCACGAGCATCAAGGGCCCCCGAGGACGAAGCTCGGTGGAGAGGGGCCCATCCGACGCCGATGTCGGGCGGCGGGCACTGCCAGATGCCGGGCCCCCTCTCGAGCCCGCCTGACCCAGGGGGAAATCCTTCCGGGACATACGACCCGTCCCCGAGGGTACCCAGGTCACCCGTCGACGAGCCCCTGCGGGAAGGGAAGTGCCAGACTCCTGTGCCGACGCCGGGGTACAGTTGCGGGATGGCGCGGATCCAGGCTGGATCGAAGCGATTGAAGACCCCGGGGCCCCCTTTCTTGGAAAGGGCGGGGCCCTCGACGGCCACGACGATGCCGGGGGGTCACCCGTCTGGGGCTGATCAACATACCCCCAGGCTCCCGGGGAAGGCCGACGGCGGTCCCTGGTGTTCGACGACCCTGCCGTCTCCGGCGGAGCGGTGCCACGCAAACCCGGTACCACCCTCGCGCAGGGCTGGGATACCGGCAACCCAGCGCGGGTCGAGGCGACCGGCCCTGAGGCCAGATGACCATCCCCGGCGAAGAGTGGAACCACCGACGCCGACGCGCCCGAAGCGGGTACCACCTCCGCGCATGGCCTGAACATAGGGCCGCCAGACTGTGTCGAGTCGGTCGGCCCTAGAGCTGCCGAGGGCAGTGGCAGGTGATCCCCGGTGGGGAGCGGGTCACTCGACCCCGACGGGTCAGCACCGCCGGGAGCGGATACCACCCCCATAGGAACGCCATACCGGCAGGAGTCGGTTGGCCCCGGAGGCGCCGAGGACCGCGGCTGACAGCCCCCGGTGAGGAGCGGAACGCTCGACGCCGGCGTTGAGGGGTCGGCACCGCCCGTAGCGGATACCACCCCAGCGCATGGCAGGGATGACGGAACGCCAGGCTGGACCGATTCGATCGGCCCCGGACGATCCTCGGTGAGTAGCGGGACGCTCGACACCGACACCGATGCCGGGGGGTCCGCACCGCTCGAAGCGGGTACCTCCCTCGAGCACGGCTTGGACATAGGGAGGTCAGACTCGGTCGAGTCGATCGGCCCCGGAGGCGCCGAGGACACCAGCTGACGATCCCTGCCGAAGAGTGGAACACTCGACGCCGGCGCCGATGCCGGGGAATCGGCACCGCTCGAAGCGGGTACCTCCCTCGAGCACGGCTCGGGAATGTTCTGTGAGGAGCGAACCCCAGGAACATCCCGAAACCCCGTAAATGCTTTGGAGCCCGAGGACTCCCGCCGGGGTATAGTAGCCAAGGGGGACTTGAGGGGTTGGCCGGAGCCGTCGCCATGCCGTGCATGAGACTCGCCCCTCAAGACTTGGCTAGTCTTAACAGACTGTTGCGTGGTTACCTGATCCTGGAGAGAAGAAAAACCCGATGACCGCGCCTTGGGCGTGAAAACGTCATCGAGGGATACCCGAAAAAGGGAAGGTCTTCTCCCGACACTGTAGCCCGGAGGACCCGGGGGGAAAGGGTCAGGCCCCAAACAAGAGAGGCACCAGGCATTGGAGTCCATGTGGAAAACTAAGTCCCTGTAGTGAGGGCACTTCTGGGGCTCCATGCTGTAAGCCTGGTAGGCCTCGGCGCCCAGAGGGAAAAAGGTCCCGCTAGGCGACAAAAATAAGTGAGAAAAGAAAAACAAAAGGGCACAGAGGTGCCGCTGTCGGCGGGAAAAGCCGCGACTACAGAAACAAGAAAAGAAAAGAAAAAAGTTGAAAAGTTCTGCGGTGGCTGGAGGGACGTCCTGCCTGCTCCGCGGAAAACGAAAAACTGGGGAGAGGCAGTAGGAAGGGCGGGAAGCCACCGCGCAGGCGCGGGGGATGCTCCCAAAGGCTTTCTGATTGGATGCTGGGGAGCATTCCCGTGCGGGCTCCGTCGGCGACGTCTCCCCATATGTGAAGACTCATTCCTGCTTGTTCCTGGAGATTCTAAAGCATCCTTCTCTCTTGCGCCATAGGAAGTAACCATTAATGCTACAATGTACTAATACCTGTCTGGGGGCTTCTGGGTTAGAAAGAAGGTTGTCCCAGAATCTGTATGCATGACTAACCACTTGGCAAACATATTTTAGATGCAATAAAATTGAACGGAATTTAAGCAAAGTTTGATGGTGTAAAATAGTCATCAAAACAAAATTATTTCTTTTAATAATCAAATCTCTCAAGCATTTACTAGTGCTTACATTTGTTGTTAAACACAGAGAAGGTGATTTGCAGTGGTTCTGCAAACAAGTTTGGAGAGGAAAAATCCTTGAGGTGTTTCCTTTTCAAAAACTGCCTAGCCATGAAATGCTGAGGGATGGCTTTTCCTCAAGCTTATTTTATTTATTTATTTCCTCACCCATCAGCATATCTGGGTGACTTACAAAGTACCATACACAAAATTAGTAAACATAAATCAAATATACAATAAACATCTGGGTCCCAGTATTTGAAGGCATTTACACGGTTTGCAGACTTGTAAACCGTGTAAATGCTGCTCAGCAGGATATTCAATGGCATTAATACAATCAGTGCCACTGAATATTTACAGGTGCTACCTATGCTGTTTTGAAGGGGGGAAGCTTCATATAAATTAGGCTCCGCAAAATCACTATAAAATCAACAGTAATAACAAAAGCCTTTAAAGCACAGTTACTTACCTGTAACAGGTGATCTCTGGGAACAGCAGGAATAAGTCTTCACATATGGGTACGTCGGTACCGACGGAGCCTGCGCGGGAAGGCTCCCCAGCGTCCAATCAGAAAGCTTTTGGGAGCTTCCCTCAGCGCCTGCGTGCTGCCTTCCCACCTTTCCAACTGTCTCTCCTCAGTTGAGTTTTATAGAGAGAAAGAGGAAAGGAAGATAGATAGAGAGATACAACTCCTAGGGGAGGTGGGTGGGTTGTGAAGACTTATTCCTGCTGTTCCCAGAGATCACCTGTTACAGGTAAGTAACTGTGCTATCTCCAGGAACAAGCAGGAATGAGTCTTCACATATGGGGACTCCCAAGCTAAGATGCCCGGAGCCCCAGCATGGTGAAGATTGGAACATGCTACACCTCATATGGCCAGGCATCCTGAGGATGGAGGGTAGGAGTTGAAAAGAGAGGAGCTGTAGGAAAAACAGCTAACCTAAGGACTACAGGTAAGGAGTCCTTGTATGTATGATAATTACCATGAAAAATATTGACATGAACAAACACAATATGGACCTCACCTACTGGATTGCAGGAAGTAGAGAGGCTGATGGAGTCTACTGGAGATCCAGCAGAGGAATGTTCAAGGTGATCTCACTGAAGTGAAGGCGAAGGTCCAAATCTGGAATTGACAGGTGACCCAGGTGTCACCTGGGGTAGTACCAAAACGTCAGGTCTTTAGTGGAAGCTTTATGGAAGAAGCTGGGAACTCTTTTGGATACAGAGTTAGTAACATTTAGGAGCAAAAGAGGAAGACTGACTGATTTGGACAGCTAGCCCAGTCCTGGAGGGAAGAAGGGGTATGGAAAAAAGCCCATATTCCCAAGGAGGACAGATGTCTGAAGGGCTGAAACTTCAGATCTACTGAAGATCCAGCCTGTCTTTCCTATCTGTTGAGAGATAGGAAAGATAGTGAAGCATGGAGCTTCAGGGATACCTAGACCTAGGGTTAAAGTAGGAGCTGTCAGTACCACAGTAGTGGTTGTGTGCATAATACCCAGACATACTGAGGGACAGTATGAAGATATGCAAGCCCACTGTCTGGAACCTATAGAAAGGTAAAAACCTTTTATAAGCATAGACAGTTAGAGAGATAAGTATGGAAATACATATCTACCTATAAGGAAGCATCTCGACAGATACACATATATATAAGGATATATATATATAGATATATGTGTGTATATATATATATATGTCTATAGTGAGATCTGGAGGGGCATAAGATATGCACACACAGCTTACAGACATATGTATCTATAGAGAAGTATATAGAAATATATACATACATGTATATAGATGTCTAAAGATAAATGTCTGCAACTAAGCAGATAGAGATATGCCCATAAGAACATTCAAATGGGAGATGTGAAGGAGAAAGATTCATCTAATAACAAGAAGGTGGAACCTACTTGAGAAGCTATATAGAGAATCTATTCCCCCTGGCTAAGATGGTGCAGGAATGCTATCTAGTGAAAAAACAGGATGGTTGCGTGAAAAACAGAGGAGAATATCAGTCTGTAAACAGCAAGTCCTGAGTGCTATAGAACTCTTGCATGGTAAA
Organism: Ichthyophis bannanicus; assembly: GCA_033557465.1. NCBI lineage: Eukaryota > Metazoa > Chordata > Amphibia > Gymnophiona > Ichthyophiidae > Ichthyophis > Ichthyophis bannanicus. Next base: position 641,613,995 of record CM066035.1, read on the forward strand.
TGGACAGAAAACGCATAGGATGAGATACCAGATTGACCCACTTGAGGAACAAGGGGGGAGGAGGGGTATCATGCGTTGTTTAATTAAATATGTGCTGTCCATGAAGGATTAGGATACCATGAGGACAAGCTGCAAGGAAAAAGAGCATATTTCCTGTAGAAACTGGGTAACTCTTTAGACTGTCACACAGAGAAGGCTTATGTCCTTTATTAAAAGGAAATAGAAGGGTGTAAAGAACCCCTACAGTCATGAGGAATGACTGAGGAAGCCTTTTTCAACCATATAGGATAGTAATTAGAGAAAAAATCCCCATGCTCTCTAGCAAGGGCCCATAGTGGAAAGCTTCTCAGTAGGATTGCAGAGAGCACTATGCAGGAGAATTGGGAAATAAAAGTGGCTGTTGGAGGAAACCAGCTGCCACCTCAGTTATGCTGCCAACTCCAGGGATTTGGAGACGACAGAAAAGAAGCGATAAGGATTTTCCAAGATAGATGAGCACTATCTTGGAAGCACTACTAAGATCAGAAAAAAATAGTGGAAGACAAGACTGGAACTCGTAGGAAGTACCAGAAGTCCAATCACTGGAACTCCTGCATGGGCAGCTGCTAAATAGAACACCAGAGAGAATACTTCTGCTTGTAACGGAGAGAACAGACAGAACCAGAGGAGAAAATCCTGATTATGTCTGATGAGCTGCCCAATGAAAGCAGGGAGGTTACTCCAGAGAAAAATCTACACTGGAAAGGGAGGGAAGACTAGAAAGGCTAAGAAAGCCTTCCAATCGTATGGTACCACTCGTACAGGGGAAGCCCTGGGAACGAGGGTAAAGAAAAATAGGAGCTGAAGGGAGACTTGCTATATGGTAAGTCTGTAGAAGGAAAAAAATTCATGGTGGCACAGGGAAAACTATCATGAGATAGTTGGCAAACCTCTCTTCATGGTAGGAAGAGGAGGAAAACCCTGTGACCCACAGATATGAATCTCCTGACAGCTCAGCTTACGTGAGAGCAAGTGGATGTCCTGGGAACAGGAATCCATGCGTAGAGTTTCAAATGAAAAAACAGTGAAAAAACTTCTGCTGAGAAGAAGTGAACTGTATGTTAAAAGAGATCAATTAGAACCCTATTGCGGGTTAATTTTCCTGGCTTGAGTTTGGATTCTTCAGACCAGGGCGAGGATTCCCTTGTTTGGGAACATCTGTATGATGGGCAGGAGAAGAATAAAACCTTTTTCGTTTAGGGAAAGAAGGTTTGGTAGGGCATTTCCTACCTACTGGGGAAGGAGAAGGCTTAGGAGAGCCCTCAGAAACAGGGAAGTCAGTGGAGCAATGAGCAACCTGACGTAAAGACTCCCTATTGAAGAGATTTTCTCCAGTACAAGGAGTATTACCCAGTCTTTGTTGTGCCCATCTGTTCAAGTCTGAAGCTTGGAGCCAGGCTCTACGTCGTGCTCCTATGGCTATAGCAGAGGCTCTGCTAACAGACTCAAAAGAGTCAAGGGAAGCACGAGAAAGAAACCAAGATATATTTTGGCTATGACTAAGAAGTAAGGAATAGTCTGCAGCCTTGGGCTCTGATAGAAAAGGAGTCAAAAGAGATAATTTTTTTGTGACCTCCTGAAGGGATAGACTCATCTAAAAATATATGAGAGAATCCTTGTTGCCAGCATAGATGTTTGGAAGGTTTGACGTCCAAAAACATCCAGTGTTCTAGAAGCACGACCTGGCGGATAAGAAGAATGCTTCTTCTTGCTTTTTACCTTCCTCATTGCTGATTCCACTACAATGGAATGATGGGGAAGTTGAGTTTTTTGAAACCCTGGAGAGGGGGGCACCTGATACAGAAGATCAGTTGCTGTAGAAGGTGAGGAAACCCTTAAAGGTGTTTCCCATATTCTCAGAAGAAGATCCTGCAAAGAAGGATGTAAAGGAAGCATTATATTTTCCTTTTCCCCAGAAGAGCCTTGTGTAGGATCATAGCCAGGGATAGGAATAGCAAGGAATGTAGCCATGTCAAGGAGAAATTTCTGAAAAGAAGGATCTCCAATGGGGACCATCCCTGGACAGGTTAAAGTTCAAGAACTAGCCTGGGCACCGGAGGATGTACTGGTCCGGTGCAGAAAAGGAGCCCTAATGGATGGATACTGGTACTGGCGGTTATGACTTGAGAAAGTCAGTACTGCATCGTCCATGCCAGGTATCGACTCCAAACTAGGCATAGAAAGGAGCAATCCTGGTGAAAAGGGCATGGAAGTAGTTGGTCCCGATGTTACTGCAGGAACCGGCATCGGTACCGATACCGGTAGCTGTGCCAGAATCGAAGGCGATACCGACATCGAAGCAGTCATCGGAGGCTGCTCAAGTGGTACCGAGGCAACCAAAAACCCTTGGTGAGTATCCTCGATACCGCACATCCGGAATCGGTAAGCATCGGTTCCGAGACGCGTCGGTACCCAGTCTTCCAGACTAGATATCGATTCCAGACTCGGTATCGAAGGAAGCGAGTCTATCGATGCATGTCTGGAGGGTACCGGCGTCGGTGGTCATATCGGCGATGCTGCCGATACTGGAAAGTCAATCTGGGACGTATCGATCGGTCCCGAAGGTACCGAGAACGCCAGATGACGATCCCTGGTGAAGAGTGGATCACTCAACACCAGTGCCGATGCCGGGGTATCGGTACCGCTCGAAGCGGATGCCACCACCGAGCATGGCTCAGGTATGTTCTGTGAGGGGTGAGCCCCAGGAACAACCTGAAACCCTGAAAGGCTTTGGAGACCGAAGACTCCCGCCGGGGTTTTGAAGCCAATAGGGTCTTGAGGGCAAGGCCGGAGCCATCATCATGTTTGACATGAGACCTACCACTCAAGGATTGGCTAGTCTTAACAGACTGTTTGTGGGTTACCTGATCCTGAAGAGAAGAAATGGTCGGTGCCCTGACACTGGAAGGGAACTCGGTATCGAGGGAAACTCGAAATGGAAAATCTCTTCTCATAAATTTGTAGCCTAATGGCTCCGGAGGAAAAGGGTCAGGACCCAAACAGGTTAGACACCAGTTTTTGGAGTCTAAAAAGAAAACTGTATTTCCACAGTTAAGGCACTTCTTAGGAGAAGAAGGCTCCATGATGGAGAGGCCTTACAGGCCCCAAAAATTTAAGACAGAAACGAAGGGAAAAACTCTCCCTGAGTTTTTGAAAAGAAAAGAAAAAAACCCACCGGCAGTACCGGTGGAGGCGGGAAAAACAGTCGCGACCACAAGAAAACAAGAATTAAAGAAAACATTTTCTGCGGTGACAGGAGGACGTCCTGCCGGCTCTGCGGAAAAATGAAAACTGAGGAGAGACAGTTGGAAAGGCGGGAAGGCAGCACGCAGGCGCTGAGGGATGCTCCCAAAAGCTTTCTGATTGGACGCTGGGGAGCGTTCCCGCGCAGGCTCCGTCGGTACCGACGTACCCATATGTGAAGACTCATTCCCGCTTGTTCCTGGAGATTAATCATAATAGACGGAATTTTAAAACATGCAGACTTGACCAGTTCTTTAAACTATGGTACCTTGGATAATGTAGAATGAAGGAAAACACTAAGGCTCTGAACTTGCTGAGACACCTGACTGAATATCTTTAACAATAAATGGGAGAACAGAAGAACCAGACCTACTAAATACCACCATCTCTATTTTCTTGATCTTATAAGCAAGTCTATTAGAAAACAACCAATTCACATACTGTAGCTTTGTATTTCAAAATCATATTTATTTTAGCCAGAAAAATTACCTACAGAAAAAAGCAGGTACAAAGGTCTCTGGGTTATCTACAAACCCAATGTAAATTAATAAGGCTATTTTTTTAGTTAGCTGATTTTTAAGCAAACACCACAAATTTTACATTCATGTTAAATCATGGGTGTCAACTTGTGGCCTGAATTTAGAAAAAGAATACTATGCTAAACTATCAACACACATTTCAGGGTATCAATGAGTAGAAATCAATAAACATGGATTAATGTTGACTCCTTTGCATATGGAATAATATACAATCACATACTTTATGTTATGAGAAAAAAATGAACTTCTATGTTGTCTCTTCTTTTGAGAGAATGAAGTTGCAGGTGTTCTTCATGGACAACAGGATAACATCTCTCTTATGGGTGACATCACCAACGGAGCACCATGCAGGAACCTTCTCAGCTCTTTCTATAAGCTTTTAGAAAGCTCTTCGAACATGTACACCAATTCCTACCTGTCACCTCCACACCTATGGACTTCAGTCGAGTTCCTAGCTTAGTCGAACATCCATTAGGAGAGAGACTTCTGAAGGGGCTTGGTGACAGATGATGTTGCTGAGCTTGTGAACAGACTGCATCCACTGTGTGCTGAGGGTCCACTCATATTGCATCAAAAAAGGGCGTGCCATGAAAGTGCTACAAATGGTTGAGGCCATGTGGCCCAGCATTCTTAATATGGTTATCACTGTTCCCTGCTGATGGTTTTGAACTTCCCCTACTAATTGTGTCTAGTACAGCTCCAATGAATTCCGATTGATGTGATGGGGCCAAAGAGCAGAAGCAGTACTGGAAGTGGTGTTTCCCTACAACAAATCTGAGATACTTCCCGTGAATGGGATGTATCTGGATGTGGATATAAGCATCCTGTAAGTCCACAGAACATATCAATCTACTTTTTGTAGAAAGGGGAACAGGGGTACTGAGCGAAAGCATTCTGAACTTTTCACGTTTGAGAAACATGTTCAGATCTCTCAGATTTCAGGACAGGATGCAATCCCCCTGCCCTGTTTTCTTTGGCACCAGGAAATACCTGGAATAAAACCTTTCTGCTTTGGTGGCGCAAGCTCAATGGCATTTGCCACACAAAGGGTAGAGATTTCCTGTAGAAGTAGCTCATGGTACTAACATAGTAACATAGTATATGATGGCAGATAAAAACCAGTATGGACCATCTAGTCTGTCCAACAAGATGGCAAGAGTAGGTGCACCTGCTGCTCCGTGCAGGTCACCCTTCCCATGCCTTTGTTTAGGACCGCTCTGTGTAGGACACCCCTATTTGCTGAGACATAAGAGATAGTTATGTTTATTTTGATTTTATCCTGTTGCTATAAAGGGATCCACTGTTTCTGTCCCATGCCATTTTGAATTCTGTCACTGTATTTGCCCCCACCACTTCCATCGGGAGGGCATTCCAAGCATCCACCACCCTTTCCATGAAAAAGTATTTCCTGACATTGCCTTTCAGTTTACCCCCTTGCAGCTTCATGTTATGCACTCTAGTTTTACAGCTTCCCCATCTTTGGAAGAGGGTTGTTTGTTCATTAATACTCTTTAAGTATTTAAAGGTATGAATCATATCTCTCCTGTCCCTCCTCTCCTCAGAGTATACATATTTAGGTCTTCAAGTCTCTTCTCATAAGTCTTCTGATGCAGGCTCCAAATCATTTTGGTTGCCTTCCTCTGAACCATTTTCAGCCTATGTCCTTTGCGAGATATGGTTTCCAAAACTGAACACAATATTCCACTTGAGACCTCACCAGTGACTTGTACAGTGGCATTAGTACCTCTTCCTTTCTGCTGGTAATTCCTCTCTGTATGCAACCCAGCATCCTTCTGGCTTTTGTCACTGCCTTGTCACACTGTTTCGCCACCTTGAGATCCTCAGAAACAATAACTCCGAGGTCCTTCTCCTGGTCCGTGCACACCAACCTCTCGCTCCCTATCGCATACAATTCCCTTGGATTTCTGTTTCCCCAGTGCATGACACTGCACTTCTTCACATTAAATCTTAACTACCAAGCATTAGACCATTCTTCCAGCTTTTGTAGATCTTTCCTCATGTTACTCACTCCCTCAGGAGAATCCACTCTGTTGCAAATTTTCGTGTCATCTGCAAAAAGACTTTTCCATTCAGTCCTTCAGCAATATCGCTCACATTAAACAGTACTGATGTTGCTGATACTCCCAAAGGCGATTACGAAATGTTCACAGGCAACAAGAAACAGAGCCTTTGCACTGCATGCACCCACATGCTGGAACGCCCTGCCCCCGGCCATCCGTGCCATCACCGACCTGGTCCAGTTTAGGACGTCACTGAAGCACTATCGTTTCCTCCAGCACTTCACTGACCCAGAGGCCGTCTCACAGCCTGTCACACTCAGGAACCAGGCTGATCTCCCCAAAGCATCCACTATGCCCACTTGCAGCCCTGCCCCCTAGACTCCAATACCCCGGCAGAAACAACGTATACCTACTGTAACCCGCCAATCTGTATATAGCTAGGCCAACCTGCAAATAGTTATGAGCTGCCCATGTAGCCCAGTGACAGACTTTTTTTTGTTTGTACATAGTTACCCTGTTAGCCTTGTTAGAAACCCCTGTTCGTTGTAAGTCCAGTGTAGGTCCTGCCTGCACTGCACAAATTTGTTTTCTGTAAACTGCGCTGATTTTAAAGAGTGCGGTATAAAAGAGACGTTAAATAAATAAATAATAAATAAATAAATAAATACTGGTCCCAGGATCGAACCCTGGGGCACACCACTAATCACCCTCCTTTCATCTGAGTGAGTTCCGTTTACCGTCACCTTCTTTTATCTGTCAGTCAACCAATTTCTGATCCAATTCACCATCTTGGGACCCATCCCCAAGCTGTTGAGTTTACTGATAAGCCTCCTATGAGGAAAAGTATCAAAGGCTTTGCTGAAATATAGATAGATCACATCCATTGCATGCCCTTGATCTAGTTCTCTGGTCACCCAATCAAAGAACTCAATCAGATTTATTTGGCAAGATTGTCCTTTGGTATAATTATGTTGCCTCGGATCATACAACCTGTTGGTTTCAAGAAAGATCACTATTCGCTCTTTCAGGAGTGCCTCCATTACTCTTCCCGCCACCAAGGTAAGGCTTACTGGCCTGTAGTTTGTCACTTCTTCCCTACTGCCACTTTTGTGAAGAGGTACCACATCAGCCCTTCTCCAGTCCTATCGAACTTCTCCTGTCTCCAAGGATCAATTAAAAAACATCCTTTAACAGCCCTGCAAAAACCTCTCTGAGCTCTTTCAGTATCCTGGGATTCCATCAGGGGTGAGAGCAGGAGCTCCCCCTTCCTCCTTAAATCGCCAAGCTGACATCATGCTTAACGGCATAAAAACCGCCATTTCAAGGGCTGTGAGAGAGAAGGCATTCCATCAGGGGTGAGAGCAGGAGCTCCCCCTTCCTCCTTAAATCGCCAAGCTGACATCATGCTTAACGGCATAAAAACCGCCGTTTCAAGGGCTGTGAGAGAAAAGGCATTCCATCAGGGGTGAGAGCAGGAGCTCCCCCTTCCTCCTTAAATCGGCAAGCTGACATCATGCTTAACGGCATAAAAACCGCCGTTTCAAGGGCTGTGAGAGAGAAGGCATTCCATCAGGGGTGAGAGCAGGAGCTCCCCCTTCCTCCTTAAATCGCCAAGCTGACATCATGCTTAACGGCATAAATACCGCCGTTTCAAGGGCGCGCCAGGCGTTGGTCCGTGGCATCTACTTATGAAGTGGTTTCCGGGACTGTTTGCACCCCTTACAGATGGTATGTTATGTACTATAATTCATGTTGTAACTTATTCTGTAAAGTTATTCTATGTATGTACTGTAATATATTCTGTGTTATGTAATCCCTTTGTTACTGCTCTGATTTTATGAAGAGTGGTATATGTTTCATCCACCTCTGTTTAACTTTGTATTGTATTGTGCTGTGACCGCTTTGATTGAAGAAGAAAGCGGGGTATAAATCTGTTTAAATAAATAAATCCGGTCCCATGGCCTTGGCTACTTTCAGTTTTGCAAGCTGCTCTAACACATCATCTTCTGTGAATGGTGCGGTATCTACTCCATTCCCATTTGTATATTTGTCAATCACAGGTGGTCCTTTTTCCAGGATTTTCTTTAGTAAAAACATTTAGCATTTTCGCATTTTTCAGTGTCACTTTCCACAAATCTATTCCCAGCACTTCTGAGTCCTGGAATTCCACCTCTGATTCTCCTCCTCTCCCGAATATAGCTGGAAAACATTTTGACGCCACACTTCACATCTTTAGCCATCTTTTCCTCTGCCTTTGATTTTTCTATCCTTATTTCTCTTTTTGTCTCTTTTAGTTTGATCCTGTATTCTTTTCTGTGTTCCTCTATTTGCAAACTTTCGAATTTTGTGAAAGCTGTGTTTTTTGCCTTTATTTGTGCAGCCACTTCTTTGGAGAAACAAATAGGTTTCCTTTTCCTCTTGTATTATTTACTTTCCTTACATACATATCTGTTGCCCCTTTTATTGCCTCTTTTAGTTTAGCCCATTGCAATTCCACTTTCCTTATCCCCTCTCACCCTGCCAACTCCTCCTTCAGGTACTTGGCCATTTTACTGAAGTCAGTGTTTTTAAAATTTAGGACTTTGAGCTTGCTGTGATTGGATTCTACGTTGGCTTTTATCTCAAACCACATCGTGTGATGACCGCTGCTGCTCACATGGGCACCCACTTGGATATTCGACACGCTATCTCCGTCGGTGAGCACTAAATCCAGAACCAAGCTCTCCCTGGTCAGTTCCATCACCATTTGTCTAAGTAATGCATCTTAGAAAGCATGCACCATTTTTTTCCCTCTTTCCAGATTTGCAGAAGGAATACTCCAATCCACTTTGGGTAGATTAAAGTCACCCAATATGATCACTTCATCCTTTAAGGCTATCTTTGCAATATCAGCAATCAATTCACTATCCATTTCTTCGGTTTGAGTTGGAGGCCTGTAGACTACACCAGTATGGATGATAGTGCCATGTCCTCTTTCCAACACAATTAACAGCGCTCTTCTTTTCCCCATGTCCCTTGCATTTCAGCAGCTTTAACATTGCTTTTGACATATAGGGCTACTCCTCCTCCTTTTCTACGCTATCTCTTCTAAATAGATTATAGCCAGCTATGGCTATATCCCATTCATGTGACTCTTTAAACCATGTTTCTGTAATGGCCACAATGTCCAAGTCCATTTCCATCATTAGGGTTTCCAGATCAGGAACTTTGTTGGCTAGACTTCAAGCATTTGTGCTAGTTTTCCAGCATTTGTTGACTGGCTTGCCTGTATTTTGCATGGATTTTGTTCTACACACCTCTTCCCACTTGCCATTGATGTGTGGTTTAAAAGTGTGGCTGTTTCCAATGTCATATTGCTTTTGCTGGGGGTGACTTCCTGAACTTGTCCTTCTCCATCCGTCACCCCCTTTCCCTAGTTTATATGCCTGACCACATACTGTCAAAGTTTTTCACTTAGGATCCTTTTCCCTACGATGGAGAGATGTAGTCCATCATCACAGTATAATCTCTTGTTGATCCATCTGTTTCCCCAGTCGCCTATATATCTAAATCCTTGTTTGCACCAGGTTTGGAGCCATGTATTAAAGTTGTTAATGTGATGCAGCCTTTCTGAACTGGTAGAACTTCTGAGAATGCTATAGTGTTAGCAATGGGCTTGAGTTTCTCTCCTAGTCTCGAAGTCCCTTTCAACTGCAGAGGCACTGTTTCTAGCCAGGTCATTTGTACCCAAGTGGATGACATCAGTTTTGGAGTGCTCACTTTCTGCACTAACTATATCATCAATTTGGTTTGTATTCCTGCTGGCTGAAGAACTTGGGAGGCATTTGACTACCTTCCCTCCTTTGAACTGTTTTCCCAAGTTGGTGCCTCTGATGATGGAATCTCCAAGTAGTAATAGTTTTCTGTTTTGTAATTTTTTTCCCTATTTGGTGCATTATCAGATTTGGCATTGAGTCTTTCATTTAAGGGCACTTCAGTTTCCACAAATTGAGCACTCTTTTTATCCAAGGCAGAGAAGGTATTATGCAGGGATATCTCTTGATGAATAGGGTGTCTCTGCATTACAGGTTGCAACCTACCAGAGCCCACTATGATCCATTTGTTCCTGGGCTGCTTGATTCTTTGTGGGAGCGGTGGTGGATTTTGTTCAGTTTGTACCCTAGAGGAGGTGTGTTTAATTGAAGCTAATTTTTCCCTTAGTAGAGTCAAATCTTAATACCTGAGGCATATAACCTGAGGCATATTGGGCAAGCTCTTAGGTTCCAAATGATTCTTCTCAGAATGAAAGCACCACGACATGTTGATTTAGCTGTCCTAGGAGGGGAAAAGGAGAAAAAGTGGGTATAACACCTAATTAAAGGATAGAAATCAATGTATATAATGAATATATAGGCAATGCAACTCTATGGTAGGTGGGGTGAGGGGTAGGGTAGGTGGGGATCTAAGTGTCCCTGGTCAGTAGACCTTATATGAACTGAGGGAACATTCAGATATCTGATTTAAAGGTTATGCAAGGAATGTAGGCAGAATGAATATTCTTAAAAACCTATATCCAACAGTTAAAATTTATATTAAAAACAGGCAATTGTAAAGTCTGAAAGCCTTAGCTGAGTGTGTAGTCTCTTGAAGTTGTGATGAAGAGACTGGTTCTGGTACTTGGTCAGTTGTAGAGTTGATTCAATTAGCCCCACCCTGTGAAGCAGGCTTGTGCCAGACAATGGAAACGAAAATATTCAAACTGAAATCTTACAATTATGTATCAGCCCACTATGCAAAGGTCCCTGTAACTTTAAAATCTCTTTGCTGCAAAATTAAGTAGGAGACCTAAGTAGAAGACCAGACTTCTGTAAACCTAAAAGAAATTTAAATATTTCTATTCCAAGTAGCTATATATCACAAGTATCCCTGGCCAGTAGACCTTACATGAACTGAGGGCACTCTCAGATATCTGATTTAAAGGCTATGCAAGGAATGTAGGCAGACTGAATATTCTTAAAAAACTATATCCAACAGTTAAAATTTATATTAAAAACAGGCAATTGTAAAGTCTGAAAGCCTTAGCTGTGTGTGTAGTCTCTTGAAGCTGAGATGAAGAAATGATGTCTCAGGGAAGAATCTGGAGGGTGTTTGAATAGAAGTAATTGGTAGCTAAAGTAGACTATTCTGAATACCAACTGTCGGATATTCTGAGGAGCCAGCAGTCTGCAAAGACGGTGAGTCTTCCTCTGACAGGGAGGAAGAGTCTGACTCCGGTACTGATAGATCGGTCATTTTATCTTTTATCTTTATCTTTATTAAGAAACTTAATATACCGCTCATACTAAAAGCATTTGAGCAGTTTACAAACAAATTTTAAGACTGCTGGGAAACAGAAAGGAACGCCAATTCATGGTAGACATGAAAGACGAGATAGACATAGATAAGAACAGGTAGGGATGGGGGTGAGAGATGAGGCAGGGAGTATCAGCGAGGGGGCGGTGATAGTGTAAGGAAAAGGGAGGTCATATGCACTGCAAAATAGGTGAGTTTTTAACCTTGATTTAAATGTTTTATATGAGGTTTCTAAGCAGAGGGCAGTGGGGAGCGAGTTCCAGAGCCGGGGACCCAAGAAGAAAAAAGCTGAGGAGCGTGTGGATTCAAGATGGGTCTGGGATGGGGAAGGGAGAAAAAGACGATTAACATGGATTGACCTAAGGGAACGATGAGGTGAATGAAGGCGGATCAAATCTGCGAGGTATAGTGGAGTGCCGGAATAGATTGACTTGTGTATGAAAAGAAGCACTTTATAATGTATCCTGTATGGAACCGGGAGCCAATGCAAGTGAATCAGAATAGGTGTAATATGGTCATAACGTGAAGCATGGGTCAAAATACGAGCGGCGGTGTGGTGAACAAGCTGTAATCTTCGTAGTTGGGATTGGGGAAGACCAGCTAGGGAAATGTTTCAGTAATCCAGGTGTGAAACAACTAAGGATAAGAGTAGAGTGGTCATGGAGGGGATGGACAAAAAAAGGTGAACTTCATGAAGTTGTCGCAAGGTGTGGAAGGACTTTTGCACCACCGAGGAAATGTGCTCTTTAAAGGACAGAGAAGAATCCAGAGTAACCCCAAGATAACGCAGGGAAGAAACAAGAGAGATTGGAGAAGAGGAGAGGAGGGGAACAAGAGGAGGAGCAGGATTCCCAAAGGTGAACCAGATGGCAAAGGTTTTGAAAAGGTTAATATGCAGAAAATTAGAAGAAAGACAGGAGGCGATAGAAGCTAAGCAAGAATTGAGAGGAGAAATGTCGGGGGAAATAGCATCAGTGTGGTGAAGGAGGAAGATATCAACCATGCAGAAGTAAGCTGAGATGCTGTGCTGTTGAATTCGGAGAGCAAGAGGTGCTAGGAAAATGTTAAACAGGAGAGGAGCAAGGACAGAACCCTGGGGGACACCACAGAGAAGGGGGGTGGGAGAGGAGGAGGAGGGCCCCGAGAGTACAGAAAAAGATCTGTTTGAGAGAAAGGAACGGAACCAGTGAAGGACCGAACCAGAGAGCCCAGTGTCGTGAGGAGTGTACAGTGGTCCACAAGATTTTCTCGAGGAGGCAATCAAAACCCCATCTCTGCTTTTGGATAAAGAGTCAGCTGGGCCTTCTGAGGTCTTTGTTGCCTGGGACAAGGGTGAGGGTCTCATTTTGAATGGGGAGAGCTTGGAGAAGGATGGCACCTATGCCTGTGTGAGCAGTAGGACATCCTCTACTTTGGAACATCTTGGAAGAGGAGATCGTTGTGGGCCTGGAGAGGGTTTGCAAGGTATCAATATGCCATTTAATCAAGGTAGCAGCCTCTTGAACCTCATCTCTGAAAGATTCTCCCCATGGCACAGCACGGTACAGCATGACGACTTGCTCCTGCACAGTGGGCTGTAAGTCTGAGGCTCACAGACATGAGAACTTCAAGGGACCAATATTCATTGTGCAGACTCTCAGTGCTGTTCTGAAAATATAAGTCAGACCAAGTGTCTTCCACATTCCTTTCCTTGACTTACTAGGGAGAGGAACTGTGAGACCTTATCTGAAGAGAGAAACTCCATATGGTGTTCTGCAAGTACATGCCCATGAAGATCTGGTAGGATACCATGTGGACAATAGCATGGCGTTTTGATAAAATTTCTCCGTGCCTAGAGTGCCACTCAGAACATCTGACCCTTCTGAGAGCAGATTCAATGACTATGGAGTGTGCGGAAGCTGGAGCTTCTCAAATCCAGGAGCTTTATGAACTCTATTCATAGAGTTCACCTTCTTGCTAACAGAAGGCACGGGGGGGAGGGGGAGGTCTCCCACATTATCATCTGCAACCTCTGAAGTTTCAGCCAACGTCTTCAGAACTGGTTGAGGAGTATCGGCAGGTCAGTCATGGAACTTTGGAGTCTGGTGCGGCCCCTCCAATGGCCTAGAGGATGAGCTGTCTTACATCAGGACTGCTTTGGGGGACAGGTATCGCTCGATTCCCCAGTGCTTCTAGCATCCTGCTCCGATGAACTCTGATGCTGATGCAGCAAAGCCTCCGCCTGATATGCAACATTCGAAGTTTTAAATTCCTTGGAAGTAGAGGATGAATCCTTCCTCTTCTTTGGGGTTGAATTGATAACGACCAATCCCAGGGCTCGCTACTCGTACTCAGCTCTGAATGTGCTTGAGAGCCCTTCAATGCTGATGCACCACCAACATCCAGTGCAGCTCCGGGGACCATGGTAATCGTAACCACTAACGGGCTGGTCTTCTCAACACCATGACCCTTCAACCCTTGTTTTGTAATCTGTAAACACAAATGTCATAAAATAGGGTTCTGATTGGGTTCCAAACCCTGCAAGCAGGGGCAACAGATAAATATGTAAGGAAAGTAAATAAAAACAAGAGGAGAAGGAAACCTATTTGGTTCTCCAAAGGAATGGCTGCTCAAATAAAGGCAAAAACCACAACTTTCACAAAATTCAAAAGCTTGCAAACAGACGAACATAGAAAGGAATACAGGATCAAACTAAAAAAGAAAAAAAGAGAAATAAGGAAAGCAAAATCAAAGGCAGAGGAAAAGATGGCTAAAGATGTGAAGTGTGGCGACAAAACTCTCTTCAGGTATATTTGGGAGAGGAGTAAGATCAGAGATGGAATTGCAGGACTCAGAAGTGCTGGGAACGGACTCGTGGAAAGTGAAATTGAAAAAGCGAAATTGCTAAACAAATACTTCTGCTCTGTTTTCACTAAAGAAAATCCTGGAGAAGGACCATCTGTGACACCAAAATATAAAAATGGGAATGAAGTAGATACCACACCATTCACAGAAGATGATGTGTTAGAACAACTTGCAAAACTGAAAGTGGACAAGGCCATGGGACCTGATGAGATACATCCCAGGATACTGAAAGAGCTCAGAGAGGTTCTTGCAGGGCTGTTTAAGGATGTTTTCAACAGATCCTTGGAAACAGGAGAAATTCCTCAGGACTGGAGAAGGGCAGATGTGGTACCTCTTCACAAAGGTGGTGACAGGAAAGAAGCCCGTGAGCCTTACCTCGATGGCGGGAAAAGTAATGGAGGTGCTCCTGAAAAAGCAAATAGTGGACTTTCTCAAAACCAACAGGTTGCATGATCCGAGGTAACATGGTTTTACCAAAGGACAATCTTGCCAAACAAATCGGATTGAGAACTAGATCGGGGGCATGCGATGGATGTCATCTACCTGGATTTCAGCAAAGCCTTTGATACTGTTTCTCATAGGAGGCTTATCAATAAACTCAGTAGTTTAGGGATGAGTCCCAAGGTGGTAAACTGGATCAGAAACTGGTTGACTGACAGACAACAGAAGGTGATGGTAAATGGAGCTCACTCGAATGAAAGGAGGGTGATTAGCGGGGTGCCCCAGGGTTCGGTCCTGGGCCCGGCACTGTTCAATGTATTTGTGAGTGATATTGCTGAAGGACCGAATGGAAAAGTCTGTCTTTTTGCAGATGACACGAAAATTTGCAACAGAGTGGACTCCCTACTACTACTACTATTAAGCACTTATAAAGCGCCACGCACGCAGCGCTGTACTCCCCTTAGGGATAGCATGAGGAAAGATCTACAAAAGCTGGAAGAATGGTCTAATGCTTGACAGTTAAGATTTACTGCAAAGAAGTGCAGCGTCATGCACTTGGGAAGCAAAAATCCAAGGGAAGGAGGCGAGAAGTTGGTGTTCACGGACCAGGAGAAGGACCTTGGTGTGATTATTTCTGAGGATCTCAAGGTGGCAAAACAGTGCGACAAGGCAGTGGCAACAGCCAGGAGGATGTTGGGTTGCATACAAAGAGGAATTACTAGCAGAAAGGAAGAGGTACTAATGCCACTGTATAAGTCACTGGTAAGGGGATGCTGGAAGGCATTGCCTGGCACTGCTGCCATATAATGCCAGTCTCCTACCTGCTGAGCAGAAAGCCCTGCAGCCATTCTCTAGCCCTTCCCCTTTCTCGAGGGGGGGAGTGGGGGGCAACTTTAGGCCTTGCTAGATCCCTCCGGGTACTCAGCTTCTCTCAGGTCTTGCCTGAACTCAGCACGGTACAGTACAGTGGTGTCCTACACGGAGCGGTGGGTTCACCCCTAAAACAAAGACATGGGGAGGGGTGGCCTGCACGGAGCAGCAGGTGCACCTACTCTTGCCATCTTATTGGGCAGACTAGATGGACCATACTGTGGTAGGCGAGAATTACCACAATACTGGTCTTTATCTGTCGTCATTTACTATATTACTATGTTACTATATTGCAAATGCTTAATAATAAAAAAAGAGAATACAAATTACCAGCAATGCATGCATAAATATACACCAGAAAAAGAAAGGAAAAACTATCTGCCTCATTTTTAGATTTTTATTAACATCATTGGTTTTCTAAAAGGCAATTTCTGCCTGTATAATTGTTTCTTTCCATTATTTTCTCAAAAGGCTTGGCTAAATTTACAGTGTTGAACATTTCCTAAAAACATGTGCTGTAAGGACTAAAACAGTATGACCACCCCATCCTGACTGTGCCAAATTGAGCCTGATCTTGGAAGCTAAGCAGAGTCAGGCCTGCTTAGTACTTGGATGGGAGCTGTAGGCTTACTATACAGAAGATAGGCCTGGCAATCTACCTCTGGTTGCACCTTACCAAGAAAACCCAGGGAACAGCCACCACATGGACAACTATCCACAGGTTATCAGGAGTTGACCTTGATTGGATAGCATTTAATAACCACAAAGGAATAAAATGACTATACTTTCCAAATAAATTACTGCTTTGAAACCAGTTCTATTAACCAGCAGATGGCACTCTCTATTTTCCGTTCAAACATGAAGACATTTTGAGAGTAGAATACAAAGCCAATACTCCAGCAGCAACAAGCTGAATTTCAAACGCAATGCAAAGTGCCATTAAGTCAATGCTGACTCAAACCCTGATCACTTGATTACCAGGCCACTGTTCTAACCACTAGGCTACTTGTCCACTTCACAAGCTGAATTAGAGTACATTTTTCTCTTCATTGTTTTCATGTATTTATTATTTTTAATATGTTCACTTTGGCTTCAATTCCTTCTACAACATTGCTTCATTTGAACTATGCATGACCTTTTGTACTCATGATGAAAGCCAAGATCAAAGGCGGCTTTAGCCTTTCTATGTCACAGGCTGTTTTCTATCCTCCCCAAGCTACCTTTAGAGTGCCTTCAATGTTGTATAGACAAATATTTTATTAAATCAGTGTTAAAAAGAACACATTCCAATCAGTCTTCTCAGGGAACAGATGGGATCTACCCTAGAGAAAGGAGCTCAAGTCCGGATATTTTGCATATGTCTTCATCCACCTTTGCTGTATTTCCCTCTGTGTGAGAGTGACAGCATCTTTCTCTCTTTCTTCTACATTATATTGCCTGGCTACCAAAATTAGCACAGCACCCCCTCTTCAGAAGAACCTGAATGTGTTTATGATTCTGCAATGTTAACAGCTGCAAAGATTCTGTAAAATTAAGGTGCTGTACTGTAAAAGCACAAGTCATTGTCACCACAAAGAAATGACTCTGAAAACAGAGCAGAAATGCTGCCAACATTTACTGCACAACAAACCTAAAACAAGCAGGCCAATAGCAGAACATACTTGGATAGACATGATGCTCTCCATCTCAACAAGATCTGAAGTCTTTTGGTTAAGAGTGCTCAAGGAAGACTTCCGGTGATGCGGTGAGCAGGAGCAGACGCACGCTGCTTGAGCTCCGGGCCCCCTCGCCCCTCCGGCACCGATAAATGTGACACCGGGGGTTAAGTTTGGGGTCTCTCGCCCTCCCCGGAGCTCCCCCAACTGGATCGTGGCAGGGGATGGTGCCCCGATACTCCCAGCTCACCCTCACACGACGATCCGAGGAAGCGGCCTGGACCCGGACAGCAGACGCCGCATGGTAGGAGAGGCTGCGCTGCGGGGTGAGTAGACTCGCTGAAGACTTCGGCGGCGGGTGGAGCGGGGTCCCGCGGCTGCGGCAGCTCATCGGGCGGTGCACTTTGCCGTGTCCCGCCCCCCCCGCGTGACAGCAGTGCCGGATCTGAGAGAGGGGCTGCAGTGGCGGCTGCGAGGGGAGGCAGAGAGTTGTCGAGGGGCCTTGATCGGGGCCGCTGCCTGTTTGACCGCCCCCCCCCCCACGGGATCCTCGAGGGCCGAATATCTCCAGCACGCGGAGGACGGAGACCAGTGCCTTGCCCTTGGCATGTGAGAGCCTGTAACCTACCTTAAACACATGGGAGCTGTACCCCCCTGCCTCTGCCACGCCGGAGCCTCCGAATGACGCCCTGCCACCAACACACAACAGCCTGTGACCTGTACCCGACGCCCAGTCTTCGGCACAACGGAGTCTGAGACCTGTGCTCTGCGTTAAGCGCATTGGAGCTGCAACCCGCACCTTCCCTTCAACGTCCAAGAACCGGGGCCCGGTGCCCTATCCTTGGCTCTCGGAGGTCTGAGCCCTGCCCTTGCTGCCGGCGCATAAGAGCACAGACGCCTGAGACACGTGCTCTATCTTTAGTGCACAGCAGCCTGAGACTCGCACCCTGCTTCCAGCGCACGGGAGCCTGAGCGGAGTCGGTGGCGCCTGAGTCTTGGGACGGGGCCTGTACAGCGCACCTTGGAGGAGGGCAACTAAAGCCTTCGTCGCCCGGCGGTGAGGTGAAGGGAAGGGGGTTGGGACCCCCCCCCCCCATGCAGACCACAACAGCGGCCCTGGCGATGGCGGCGAAGGGAGGCCGACGAATGGAGAAGGAGAAGACCCCCCTGCAGCCAAGGGGGGGGGGAGCAATCCTCGCCGTCGAAAGGAGAGGCTAAAGTCCCGGCGGGGATGGTAGACGAAATCTCCGTGGCTGTGGCAGGGGCGCTGTCGGCGCAGTTTGACGACCTGCGGAGCCGCATGGACCTAATCCAATCCTCCGTGGAGGCCCTGGGCAACCGACTGCAAGAGGCGGAGCACCGGATAGAGAGGTCGGAGGAGCACGTGCTGGAGCTACAGCAGGAGATGGCCCGGATGAAAAAATTACTCCAGGGGCAGGAGGCTAAGCTCGACGACCTCGAAAATAGGTCCCGCCGTAATAACTTGAGATTTCTAGGGGTCCCGGATGCCATAGAGGATCGGGATTTACAACCGTACGTAGAAGACCTGGTGAAACACATTCTGGTGAATGATCCCGAAGGCACTCTAGTACAAATAGAGAGGGCGCACCGGGTCGGGCCTAGGAGAACCAGTGACGGCCGACCTAGAGTGGTCCTGGCACGGTTCCTGAGATTCCCACAGAAGGAAGCGGTCCTGCGTGCTGCGCGAAAGAAAGGGACCATCCAAAAGGACAATGTCCGGATACGCATCGTCCAGGATTACTCAGCAGCCCTGGGACAGCGACGACGAGAGTATGGACCCCTGTGCCAGATCCTGATAGACAATAATATCAAATTTATGGTGCAATACCCCGCACGGCTGATTTTCACCCATGGCGGGACCCGCCGGTCTTTTGACTCCGCGACAGCAGCAACGCCCTACGTGGAGGAGATACGGCGGAGGGCCGCAGTGGCGGTCGAGTCCTGAGGACTAGAGGTGGAGACTATTTCTCTGAAGAACAAGCCGGGAGCCTTCACTTTGGACTGTAGAAGAGATGGTGATGGTAACCGGGATGGGGGAGGGGGGAGCTAAGGGGTTTGTTTACATTACCCTCAAGTGTTGGTTGTTTTCTTTGGGCGTGGGGGTGGGCAGGGGACGGCCCGAGTAGCTGGGGGTGTCTGCTGGAGGGGGGGGGAAGCGGGGAGGGGGACAGAACCTGGAGGGGGGAGAGTCTCGGGGGGGACCCCGGATGGCCTAGCTAAGCCGGTATAATGGCGGGGTGGGGGGGTACCTTACGCATCTAGGAATTCACTGAGGAGGCGAGGAGGATGGTAGTAGAAATAAAGAATTGGAGTGGGGAGGAGAGGGGGTGGAGAAGGGATAGGAGGGGGGAGGGAAGGGATAGGGGAGTAGAGAGGGAGGGGTGGGGGGGAGAGGGAAGGGGAGGAGAAGGAGAGCTGTATCCTAGGGGACCAGTAGAGGAGGGGATGGTGCGAGGACCATTTTGGGAGGGAAATGGGGGAGGACCCCAGGCTGGGGGGGTGTCTTCCCTACATTCTGTATGGTATATAACAGATACTATTGAGCCTAGTCTAGTACTGCATGCCGCTTAAGATCATTTCTTGGAATGTGTGTGGTCTGGGCAGCCCGATTAAACGGGCAAAAGTTTTGCAGGCCCTGGCAAGGCAGGGGGCGGACATCGCTATGCTCCAGGAAACCCACCAGACCGCCGAAGAGCACCGTAAGCTATGCCGGGAGTGGGTGGGACAGGTCTGGGGGGCCCCGGCCCTTGGTAAGAAAGGGGGTGTAGCACTTTTGATACACAAACGTGTCCGGATGGAGGTGGTGAAGGACTTGGTCGATCCGTCGGGCAGATTTGTACTGGTGCAGGGAGTCCTTGAGGGGAGGCCGGTAATTCTCGGTAACGTGTATTGTCCCAATGTGCTTGACTTGTCCCTTTATGCGCGCCTTGCCTCTAAAATTGAGACGTTACCGGAGATCCCCGTTATCCTGGGGGGTGATTTCAACGGGGTCATGGATGTCGACCTCGATACCTCAAAAGGGGGAGAGCAAAGAGACAGGATGGCGACGGTTCGGGCATTACGACGACTCTGCTCTAGGTTGGGGCTGGTGGACCCATGGCGCTTATTACATCCGGTCGAGCGGGATTACACGCATCAGTCCCGGGCTCATGGCACGAGCGCACGTATAGATTACTTGTTGCTGTCCACCGGGCTGTTTGCCACCGTTGGGGATGCCCAGATAGGGCCTGTGGAGATCTCTGATCATGCTTATGTTTGGCTGGAGGTCCTTTGGAGTGGGAGTACTCCTCGAGCCTTTCAATGGCGTTTTCCCCTGGAATTATATAGAGACGCGCAATTTCGTTCCTTTATTCAGAGGCGGTGGCAGGAATTTGAAGCTGATCATAAGGGTCACCAGGATGACCCAGAGTTGCTCTGGGAAACGGCGAAGGTCGTATTGCGGGGAGATATCATCGGGTTCCTGGCCAGGAAAAGAAGATTGAGGGCCGAACGTATCATTGAACTCGAGAGATTGGTGACCAAGCTAAGACGCCGATGGGCCCATACTCCCACCGCCGGGCTTAGAAAGCAGCTGTGGGACTCCCAAACGGAACTAAATGAACTCCTACACCAGAGGGCTAAGAAGTCAGTGTTATATTATCGCTACCAATTGTATCGATACGGGGACAAGCCCGGGAAGTTATTGGCCCGGTGCCTTCGGGGACCCAGGGGCTCGAAACTGGTGCCAGCCTTGCGAGATGAATCGGGGACTTTACATAGGGAGAACCCGGCCATAGTGCGTATTTTCCGATCCTTTTTTCAGAACCTTTATGCCGCGGAGGCGACCTCCCTCACGCAGATGGCAGATTATGTGCGGCGACTGGACTTGCCTTGCCTATCGTTAGAGCAAAGAGCACAGTTGGACCGGCCGATTACGGTAGCTGAGCTGCAAGGGGCTATTTCAAAAGCTAGTTGTTATAAAACTCCTGGATCGGATGGCCTGGGTGCCGAACTCTACAAGATTCTTAATGAACAGATTTCCCCAATGTTGGCCGCCGTACATAATCGGAGAGCACAGCAAGGTTACTTTCGGTGGGGGGCCAATCATGCTCACATCGTTCTTATCCCCAAGCCGGCAAAGGACCCTCTTTCGGCGGCCTCGTATCGTCCCATCTCTTTACTTAATTTCGATCTTAAATTAATGGCTAAGATCTTGGCAGACCGACTGGCGGAGTTTTTGGGGCAACTAGTGCATGAGTCACAGGTCGGTTTCGTTAAGGGGCGATATGCGGTCCGTAACTTACGCAAGATCATCGCGTCCCTAGAGTGGGTCCAGCATAGACATCTGTCCTCTCTGTTGGTCAGCTTCGATGCGGAAAAAGCTTTTGACCGGGTGGACTGGCAATATTTGAAATTTATCCTCCCACAATATGGTATAGGGCCGTTGTTTTGTAATATGGTCGCGAGTTTGTATGCCAATCCGACCGCTGCGATACTCTGTAACGGGGTAGTATCAGACAACTTCCCGCTGCAAAGGGGGACTCGCCAGGGCTGCCCCCTATCTCCTCTTCTCTTCGTTCTCTCGTTGGATCCGCTCCTGCGGCAAGTGGCGGGTATGCGGACAATTCAGGGAGTGGGTGTTGGCAAACAGGAATTTAAGATTTCAGCCTTTGCTGACGATTTATTGGTGCACTTGCTTTCCCCTGGGGAATCCCTGCCTCTTCTTATGCAAGAGCTTCGAGCCTTTGGGCAGTTCGCAGGGTTTAGTATTAACAGGGATAAATCCGAAGCCCTGGATGTCTCAGGCCGACTTCGGGGCGGCTGGGTGGGCGAGTTCCCCCTTCGATGGGCTGAGCGTCAGTTCATATACTTGGGGATTGTACTGTCTTGTCAGCCAGGTCAACTGTATGAGAGTAACTTGCGACGGCAGTTGAATAAGGTAAGAACTCAGCTGCAAGCATGGCGGCCTCTCCCCCTGTCTCTAATGGGGAGAATCGCGGCGATTAAACTGGTCATCCTGCCGCGCATTTTATACTGGTTACAGACCCTCCCTGTATGGATCCTCCGACGGGACATTCGGCGTTTCGAGGCGGAGTTTCGGGGCTTCCTTTGGGGGGGGGTCGAGAGCACGTATCTCCTATCGTCGTCTGGTGGGGAGGGTGCGCTGTGGGGGGTGGGGGCTCCCGGATCTTGGGGCCTATGCACTGGCTTGCCAGTCCCGCCACCTAGGGGACTGGCTGGGTGACACTGATCTTTATACTCCCCGGGCCTTTGAGGAGGCCTACGTGGCACCCCACTCCCTCAAAGCCCTTTTGCATTTGGAGGTACGTAGGTGGCCTACACACTTGGCGGACAGTGTGTTATTGGCACCGGTTTGTAAGACGTGGAGGTATTTAAATGCCTACTGGGGTCGCCGCTGGCAGGTGTCGAGCTGGTTACCCATTCAGGGCAATGCCAACTTTACCCCGGGCACTGAAACCGCTGCGTTCCGTCTGTGGGGAGAGAGAGGTATGCATACTTTGGGCCATGTGGTGGACTTGGCGGGCCAACCCAAGCTCTTTCCTGCATTATCCGTGAGTATGAGTTGGGGCCTCGGCAGTTTTTCGCGTATATGCAAGTGGCCCACTATGTGGCTTCCCTCCCGCGGACGGAACTGTGTAGCGATCGTTCGGCCCAGATAATAGCATTCTTTGGTTTTGGCGAAGTTGAACGGCCATCTATTCGGACTTTTCACCTTAGGTTGGAGCAGTCTCGACCGCAGCCGGACTATAGCGATGTAGAACGGGCCTGGGGGGTGGAAATGGGGCAGGAGATTCCCCCTGGCACGATTCTGGAGGCCCTTCGGAGAGTGGCGAGCCTGGCGGATGGTGCCCGCTGGCGGGAAATACAGCTTAAGTGTTTGACTAGGGTTCACCTCTCCCCACGGCGGGCCCTTCGATGCCACTTGACTGCGGATGGTCGCTGCCCACGATGTACGGAGCCTCTGGCGACATTATATCATATGTGGTGGGGGTGCCGACGGATACGCCCATACTGGCAGAGAATTGCCTCATTTATGGCCGACCTTCTTGGACAACCTGTTTACTGGGACGCTGCCCTGATCGTTTTGGACCACATGGGCCTCACCTCTCCGAAGGGGAAATGGAGTCGTTGGCTGGTGCGGAAGGCATGTCTGGTGGGCAAAGGGCCAATACTACGTGGGTGGAGGGACAGCCTCCCTCCCTCCTTTTGGGAGTGGCGGAACTCCTTCCACCAACTTATGCTCCTGGAGTGTAGGGCTGCTCGAGGCCATGTTAAGCGATGGTCCGCCTTCTGGCTATTGTGGGAGCCCTATATTCAAAATCTCAGTCCTCGGACCCGCAATGTCATCCTGCAACTAGGCTATTGATGCCCCGATTAGCAGGGGGAGATTTTTGGATGATCCACACGGAGGTATATACTGGTCCTATTTGGTAATGCTTGGGAGGGTGGGGGGGTTAACCAGGGGGAGGTTGGGTGGGGGAGGGGGGATGGGGACATTGTTCAAAAATCATGTAACCATCTATGTGTTCCGCCCCCTGGGGATCAGAGTCCACCCCAGGGAGCGACTGTTACCAGTTGTGTATTTGCCGTTCCTGTTTGATGGTTTATAAATAAAATTTTGAAAAAAAAAAAGAGTGCTCAAGGAAAACATGTACAGCCACTTCCAAGCCAATATCGCAACAATTATTTTCAATGATTATGGCAAACTGAACATGCCTATCTGAAACCTTATCTTTTTAAAGAAAAGTAGGCACTTTTCTTTTTAAAATATGGGCGCAACTGACCAAAAACATACGTGAAATCTAGGCACAATCATTTACACCAGCCCTAGGGCTGGCGCCAATACCCACACCTAGATTTTTAAAGAATGGCTTAAGTTACAGCATTTTAGAACTTATAAATTTGCGGTCTGGTCATGCCTATATTTTT
Source organism: Ichthyophis bannanicus (assembly GCA_033557465.1). NCBI lineage: Eukaryota > Metazoa > Chordata > Amphibia > Gymnophiona > Ichthyophiidae > Ichthyophis > Ichthyophis bannanicus. The sequence goes on from CM066035.1 coordinate 641,637,929, forward strand.
AAAGAACTGCATGTTATAGTATATTATAGCTTGTGTGTGTAAAATTTGTGTCCCACCTGCACTTTGCCCCGTGAATGCACTCACTACAAATATGCATGTACTAATTTTGTGTAGCTTTTTATAAAATTATCTTAAAAGAGAGTAATTTTATAACAGATTGCCTGGTTTCAGGCAACCAAAACGCACTGATCTGAAATCTAATTTATAAAAGAAAACAAGTACTATGAATCCTAAAGGAAGGAATCCACCATGTCTTGGAATATCCAATGCACATTAGCTCACTCCTTTCAATTGTGGTAGGCGAAGGCCTATGATCCATGGTGTCTGAAATGAGCAGACAGGCCTAACCAGCTTGACCTGTAAATGAAGCCTGTGGAGAAGCCCATAGGAATTGCACATCCCCCAATAGGCTGCTATTGTAAAACTGAAACTTAGCAAGGCATAATTAGCTTAGCTGAGCAGAATCGAAACTCAGAAAAATATAGAAAAATAAGTTTAAATACCACTGATAAGAGAGTACAGCTGCTAGGAATTTAATTAAAACTGCTGACAGAAAGGTTAGAGTGCCCTGCTTTCTCATATGTGCTAACTAGTTAAATGGCCTTGGAGGAGAAAAGTAACTAAATTGGTGAACTGACCATTGTAATTGGGACTAGAAGGGGGTTGAGCAGGTGCTACGCCCAGTCAAAGGACATAATTGGATAGCCTTATCAATACCGGAACCAATAGAAGGGGTACGGGAGGTTACCGGGACCAATGAAATGTTTTTCTATACCTAGAATGGACAAGAAAAGTATATAAGTTGTTGTTTTGCTAGAAACCATTGCTCAGCCATTTTGAACTTGATTCTGCTTGAGACTTGTGCACAAATAAATGATTTGGACCTTCTGAACAGACTCCTGGTATCATTGGTTTGTCTGCGCTCTGCTGCTACATATTCTTGGTGCATTGGCCGGGAAGGTGTGGTAATAGAGGGTATATAGGGCAATATACCACGACTTTCCGCCTCTACAGGTTTGGTCCTGCCGGGATCGCGCCCTACCGACGGGGGCTCGCTCCCTGGCGCCACCGGTCCCTTGCATCGGAGGGAGCTGGCCGGACCTCGGCGGGTGCCGGGCCCAGCTGGAGCCAACACCTCGAACCCGAGTGAGGGGAGTCCGAGGTCCAACTCATGCGCTTGCTTGGGAACTTTGAGGACCGGATCCTGTGAGTAGAGTTTTGATTTGCTATGTCTAGACAGATGAGTCAGAGCAGTACTGCCATTTGAATCTTGAACTTGGAACTTGGTAAGAGAGCTTGATCACCTCTCAAAGACGGACCGATTAACCCTGCATGAGTATTCGCGGGGCGAAACTCCCGTCTTCTTGTATTTTGGAATTTGAACATGACTAGTCAGAATAGACAGGATTGAATACGTTGCTAGCATGATTGTGTGAATGAAGTGTGAATGAGAGGTCCGGCAGCACGGACCAAGCGAAGGCGGACTCCTGAGTAACGCATTTCCTGGCCGGGCGACCGCATCCAGGTCGTAAAAAGGAGGAAGCGACTGTCGTTTTGTCTTGTTATTCGTTTCCCTATATGTCTCTAGGACCGTGAGGACCCCTTACCCACGGTCCGCCCTCCTTTTCCCTTCTGTCTGTTGTTGCGCGCACACATCGAAATGGGAGGGGCAGGGTCTACTAGGAACACTCCATTAGAATGTATGATCACACACTTTAAAGAAGGATATTCAGGAGATTATGGAATTAAAATGACTGCGTCACAATTACAGATTTTGTGTGCTAGGGAGTGGCCCGATTTAGACCCTACATGGCCTCGAGAGGGAACCTTTAGTATAGGAATTATTCAGTCAGTTCATCAGAAAGTGCGAGTAGCGCACCCCGATCAGTACCCCTATATAGATTCCTGGTTGAGTATTTGTGAAAGTCCGCCCCCTTGGGCAAAGCGCTGCTATGAAGAGCAGTGCAGAATAATGTTAGCACGAACAGATCCAATGCAGAAAGTAGTCCAGTCTAAGAAGGAAGGGACAGGTGAGAAATCCAGACGAAAACCTGTCCTGGCAGACCCTGAGTCCCCGGAGGTAATAACTAGACAGCCCCAAGCCCAGCGTCCAGTAAGGGTGCCACCGCGTCCCGCCCCAGAGCCCCGGAGACAGCGGGAGAGGGACCCAACTCCAGACCCACCACCCGAAGAGCAGGAAGAGAAGCTCCCTTCAGATGAGGAGGATGATTCCACCGAGACTGAGGAGAGGGTTGAGTCAGAGGTGGAGGAGCAAGAGGAAGAGGAGGCTTCCCTGAGTGATACTGGTAGTGTAAAGACGACTGTCAGTATGAGTTCAGTTAAAAGTAAAGTGTCCCAAACGAAGCGTACTGAGAAAAAGAAAACCCCCAGATAGGAAAGTTTCAAAAATCTCCCTCAGATCCCAGAAGACTAAGATATCCACTGCCAAGATGATGCCTTTACGGCAAGTCCCGGGAGTGCCCGTAAGAAATGAAGATAATCAGGTGGTGGCGGGACCCCTAAGTTATGTGTACGTGCCCTTCTCCACCACTGACTTGTTAAATTGGAGGTCACATTACGCCTCCTATACCGATAAGCCCCAGGAACTCACGGAATTAGTGCATACCATTATGGAAACCCACCAACCCACTTGGGCAGATTGCCGCCAGCTCCTGTCTACCTTATTTACTACAGAGGAGCGGACACGAATTAAAAAAGCAGCTGTTGACTGGATGGCAGACAACCCTGAAGCTCCAGGGGAAAGGGAGGATGCAAGGATAGATAATCGAGAAGCAGCTCAAAGAGAATTCCCAAATGAAGACCCCCGGTGGGATCCGAATACAGAAAGAGGATCCAGAGCCCTAGCCCGGTTTCGACAAGGCCTTATGCAGGGTCTGAAAAGGGGGGGGGGGGGCAGAAAGCTATGAACCTTTCTAAAGTTACCGAAGTTATCCAAGGTATAGATGAAAGTCCAGCAGTATTTTATGAAAGACTGACAGAAGCGTATAGAATGTATACTCCCTATGATCCAGATGCACCAGGAAGCTTATGCATGGTGAATTCTGCCTTTGTAAATCAGTCTCAACCAGACATAAGACGTAAATTACAGAAATTAGAAGGGTTTGCGGGCATGAATGCAACTCAGTTACTGGAAGTCGCTCATAAAGTGTATGTGAATCGTGATAATGAAAGGCAGAAAGAATGTGATCGAAAGATGAAAAAGAAAGCTGATTTTTTGGCTGCGGCCATAGTTGAACAGAAAAGGGGAGGTTTCCCTAGCCGAAGGAGCAGAGGAAGAGGGAGGGGCCGAGGAGAAGGCCGGCCCCAACTAGGCGCGAACCAGTGCGCTTATTGCAAAGAGGAAGGACATTGGAGAGATACATGCCCGCAACTCGAAGACGCCCACCAGGATGACGAAAATAATGCTCAATGGAGAGAAAGAGGACGGGGCCGACCCCGGAACCGCAGAGGAGCCAATCGAGAACAATTTCAGCGAGAAAGAGGAGATGCCATCCAAGCATTGGCCGCAACGACCAATGACGAAGATGAAGCAGATTAGGACAGACCGGGCTCCGAATTTGCTTTAGGTCTCCAGGAGCCTATGGTCAGTATACAAATAGGAGACCAAGTTATGGACTTTATGGTAGATACTGGAGCAGAACATTCTGTAGTAGATAAACAAATTGCCCCATTTTCCGCAAGAGCAGTCACCATTGTGGGAGCAACTGGTGCCAAAGCCACAAAGCCTTTTCTTCAGAATCGAATATGCAGTCTGGGAGGACAGCAAATAACACATCAATTCCTCTATATGCCCGAATGTCCAGTACCATTACTGGGACAAGATATGTTAGCCAAGTTACAGGCCCAAATATCCTTTACCGAGAAAGGAGAGATGCAAATGACAGTGAATTCCCAGACTAAACCTGCAGGAATAATGTTGCTTACTGTTCCCCGTGAGGAAGAATGGAGATATTATAGTAGTGAATCCACTCAGGACACCTATTTTGAACAAACTCTGAAAAGTATTGATGCCCCGCCTGGGGTATGGGCAGAAGGCAATCCCCCAGGCCTAGCCAAGCATATAGCTCCAATAATTGTGAATCTCAAACCCAGTGCTACACCAATACATGTTAAGCAATACCCGCTCCCAAGAGCAGCAATTGAAGGCATTCACCGCCACTTGTTAAGATTACTAGAGTATGGCCTACTAAAAGTATGTCAGTCATCATGGAACACCCCACTCTTGCCAGTGAAGAAGCCTGGAACAGATGACTACCATCCAGTGCAGGACCTGAGGAGAGTGAATGAAGCAGTTGAGACCATACATCCAGTTGTGCCAAACCCTTACACACTTTTAGGACTGATTCCTGCTGAAGCTACCCACTTTACTGTCTTGGACTTAAAAGATGCGTTCTTTTGCATAAGATTAGCCCCAATTAGTCAATTGCTGTTTGCCTTTGAATGGCAGGACCCTGTCTCTGGAAGACGGGGCCAGCTTACTTGGACACGATTACCCCAAGGATTCAAGAATTCACCTACCATCTTCAGTGCTGCACTGAACCAAGACCTTTCAAGCTATCCAGTGGCCCCGGGGAAGAGAGTACTTCTCCAATATGTGGACGATCTGCTGATAGCTGCTGTATCAGAAAGTGAATGTATACAAGCCACCAAAGACCTCTTGCAGTTACTGGATGAAGCTGGATACAAAGTTTCCAGAGCCAAAGCACAGCTATGCCAAAAAGAAGTGAAATACTTAGGCTTTCGTCTGACTAAAGGAAGCTGACAATTAGGAAGAGAAAGAAAAGAAGCTGTGTGCAGAATCCCAACCCCAACTACCAGAAAGCAAGTCAGAGCCTTTCTAGGAGCAGCAGGATACTGCCGAATCTGGATTCCCAACTTTGCTCAAATTGCCAAACCATTGTATGAAGCTACAAAAGGAGAAGAAAAGTCGCCACTAGAGTGGGGACCTGAGCAGGAAACAGCCTTCAAGACGTTAAAGGAAGAATTGATGTCATCACCAGCACTTGGATTACCAGATGTTCACAAGCCTTTTCATTTATTCGTACATGAGGCACAAGGGAATGCCTTAGGCATGTTGACTCAGAAATTAGGAAACTGGGAGCGACCTGTAGCATACCTGTCAAAACAATTGGACACTGTGGCCAAAGGATGGCCACCTTGCTTGAGAGCAGTAGCAGCTACAGCATTATTAGTAAGTGAAGCAGACAAGCTCACCTTAGGACAGAATCTACGAGTCACTGTGCCACACGCAGTCCTTGCCCTCATGGAGCAGAAGGCGAATCACTGGCTCACCAATTCCCGAATGTTGAAATATCAGAGCATGTTATGTGAAAACCCACAGATACAATTGGAAGTGAACCATGCCTTGAACCCAGCCACATTGATACCTGTCAGCGAAGAACCCCCGGAACATGACTGTATAGAAGTCATGGAGACTGTATTCTCAGGTCGACCTGATCTGACAGATGTGCCCTTGGACAATCCTGATCAAACCTATTTCGTGGATGGAAGCAGTCTCATCGTCAATGGACGACGATGTGCCGGGTATGCAGTGGTTACCCGGTATGAAGTCATTGAATCATCAGCCCTAGCGTCAGGCACATCAGCCCAGAAAGCAGAATTAATCGCACTTACCCGAGCATTGGTGCTAGGTGCAAACCTCTTGTTAAATGTGTACACAGACTCTAAATATGCCTTCACCACTTTGCATGCCCATGGAGCCCTCTACAAAGAACGAGGGCTCATCACGTCAGGAGGAAAATCTATTAAATATGGCCCGGAGATATTGATGTTACTTGATGCAGTATGGGCCCCGACTCGTGTAGCTGTCATGCACTGCCGAGGACATCAAGCAGGTAAAGGAGATGTTGCCCAAGGAAATAGATTTGCTGATGCCGCAGCACGACAAGCAGCCATGACAGGACAAATCTCATCACAGGCTATGCCAATGCAGGCAGCATTGTTTCCAGTACCCCTCAATTTATGGACACCACGATATACCACCAAAGAATTGGATTACTACTGTAATAAGGAAGAGGGAGTGCTGAAAGATGGATGGATTGAGCTGCCACCGGCAGAGGGCAGTCAACCTCCAGGACGAATAGTAATCCCCGAATTGTTGGGACCAGCCTTTGTCAAGGCTTTTCATCAAGCCACACATTATGGAAAAAGCGCTATGTAAAAGGCACTTAGACCACATTTCTGTATTACTATGTTGGCAGCCCTATCAGCTTCAGTAGCACGCCAGTGTCTAATTTGTGCCAAGAATAATGCCAAACAAGGTCCCACACCACCACCTCGAGTTCAGCCAGGAGGTGTAACCCCCATGCACCACCTACAGATTGACTTTACTGAAATGCCAAAAGCCAGTGGCTACCGCTACTTATTAGTATTAGTTTGTACCTTCTCTGGGTGGGTGGAAGCCTTTCCCACCAGAACTGAAAAGGCCCGAGAAGTTACCAAAGTTTTGCTGAGAGAAATTATTCCCAGATTTGGAATCCCAGCAGTAATAGGGTCAGATAATGGGCCCTCATTCGTTTCCCAGATTACTCAGCAGTTAGCAAAAGCCCTGCAGATACAATGGAAGCTTCACACTGCATATAGACCTCAGAGTTCAGGGAAAGTTGAGCGAATGAATCGTACCTTGAAAGCCCAAATGTCTAAGCTTTGTCAGGAGACTCGCCTGAAGTGGCCCCAAGTACTCCCAATAGCTTTACTCAGAATACGCTCAGCTCCTGTAAAGTCAACAGGATTTTCCCCTTTTGAGGTTCTGTATGGTAAACCCCCACCAATAGTGCAGGGAATTAAAGGTAGTTTAACACAGATTGGTTCAGAAATAACCAGACAAGAACTTCTAGCTCTTAGTTTTGTTCTACAGACTCTCCATACGTGGATACAGGACCAGTTGCCTATCAACTTGACGGAGCCCCTGCATCCCTACCAGCCTGGAACCTCGGTGTGGATCAAAGATTGGAGAAAGACACCGTTGGAACCACATTGGAAGGGGCCATATATCGTCATCCTGTCTACCCCAACTGCAGTAAAGGTAGCAGAGATCGATTCCTGGATCCACCACAGCAGAGTCAAGCCCGCAGCCGTTCCAGAACCCGAGCGGTGGACAGCAGTACAGCATCCTGATGTACCTTTGCGACTTACCTTGAGACAGCAACCAGTGACCTAGACACTTTTGGGATCACCCCAACAACCATAGTTGCGGTAGCCAAGTCTTTCGAAGAGGATTGCTGTTTCCAATATAGCAAGATTTAGCTCAAACAGACCTTATGTGTGCGGTTTTGCACACTGTTTGATACTATATTGATTGACAAATAGTCAGAGCCAACTGAAATTGATAAGCTAGTTGGCATACGACGGACATTGTGAGGATCTTCAATCAACATTCGACACCCGTTGAATTGCTTCATTAGCAAACGGGACAGCATTGTGCCAAAACGAGAACGTCGGGATCAAGATTTTCAAGTGAGGATTCAGAAGAACTCCAATCAACATGCATCTTTGTTTCTACTTTGTCCTGGTTGCCTACCTAGGAGGCCTTGAACTGACTTGTGCTTTACCTCCATGTACTGCTTGCATCACTTCCACTCGGACTGGAATGAAAGTAACTCAGACTTTGCTATATCATTCTTACTATACCTGCACTGGTAAAGTAACTCGGTGTATTTATAACACCACTGAACTAAATGTTTGCACCAAAGGGAAAACTAAAGTTTGTTTTAACCCACATCAGAATCCATCCTATTACACTTTAGAAATACGATGGAATGATGCGGATGGACCTTTGCTTAATGCCACACCCCCACTCACTGATCCTACGCAGATTGCTTTTCTGTATTTTGATGCTTGTGATGCCATAAATAGAGATAGTCGTTCCAATTGGTAATTGGGAAAAAACCTACTCACACAATGACAAATATATGTGTCCCGAGGGGACCACTGGATGGGGAGAGTGTACAGGTAAACGAGTTCTAGCTAATGAATATAGTACAGCCCCGGAAGCAGACTACTATTGTCTGAAATGGGCATGTGTTTTCTATGCCACATGGAAAACTGGTATGATAGAAAATACCAGAGACAATCGAATGGCTGCCTTAACTAAGCCATATGACAAGGATATAGCAAAATGTAAGAAAGGTGCCTGTAACCCATTACAGTTGTTTATACGCAACCCCAGTGCATGGAAACAAGGATATAAATTTGGCCTACGAATTGCAGGATCTGGATCAGATCCAGGAAACCATAGTATATATAAGATTGAATACCCAAGCCCATAGATCATCCAGGTACCATATCCATAACACTTTCTATGAAACCATGCATGTAAACAAGTTTGATATTCCTCATCCCTCCCAGAACTTGTTCTTGGAATTAGCTGGAGCAGTAGTGTCTAGCCTTCATATCTCAGATTGTTACTTTTGTGGTGGGACACAAATGGTTGACCAGTGGCCATGGGAAGCCCAAGAATTGAATTATTCTATGACTTACAATCATACCGAATTACATAAAACTACAAGTGAATGGGTACTAGCACACCCAATAGTTGGACGTCTCTGCTATGCCAGAACTGGTCCTCAGTTTAACCTACAGGTGGGACAGTTAGTCTGTCTCAGCCAGAGGTTCTATAATGATACCACCAAAAAGACGTCCTGGTGGTCCGGAGTTAAGGAACCTGAACCCCCTAATCCATTAGCGAAATTCCCTGAGCTTGCTGATTTATGGACAAAACTTGCCAAGCCCCATGCCTGGCAAGCCCCACCTGGCCTATATTGGATCTGTGGGACCCGAGCGTATGCCCGACTCCCTATAAACTGGGGAGGGGCGTGTGTCTTAGGGACCATTAGACCTTCTTTCTTTCTTTTACCCACGGAACATGGAGAACAATTAGGATATCCAGTATACACTGAAAGACAGAAGAGAGCACCCCTACAGATAGGCAAGTGGGAGAAATGGGAGGGTGATGATTGGCCACCCGAATGAATCATTGCCTATTATGGACCGGCCACATGGAATGATGATGGTATGTGGGGCTATCGGACCCTTGTATATATGATTAATCGTATTATCCGCTTACAAGCAGTAGTTGAATTAATAACCAATGAGACTAGCCAAGCACTCACACTTTTAGCTAGACAAAGCACACAAATGCGTACCGCCATATATCAGAATCGCTTAGCACTAGATTATTTGTTGGCAGCGGAAGGAGGAGTGTGTGGTAAATTGAAATTAACCAATTGTTGTTTGAAGATAGATGATAAAGATCAAGTAGTTGAAGAGATTGCTGAAAACATGCGAAGACAAGCTTACGTGCCAGTACAGATGTGGCATGGATTTAAGTTCCCCAACTGGTTCGCCTCTATTTTCTCAGGTTTAGGAGGACTCACTACTTTCCTTATGCTAGTATTAATAATAACTGCTGTATTTCTGCTATTGCCATGCATAATCCCATGTTGTATGCGTTCAATTAACAGTGTTATTGAAAACACAGTAGAGCGGAAGACCGCGACTAAAATTATGGCCTTATGGCATCCTAGTCCTCCTGTGTATAGTCGGAACCCTCCGACCATGGTATAATCAGATTAAATGATTTAACTCTCACACCTTATTAAGTAATAGGGTGAGATTAATCAAAGGGGGGAATGTGGTAGGCGAAGGCCTATGATCCATGGTGTCTGAAATGAGCAGACAGGCCTAACCAGCTTGACCTGTAAATGAAGCCCGTGGAGAGGCCCATAGGAATTGCACATCCCCCAATAGGCTGCTATTGTAAAACTGAAACTTAGCAAGGCATAATTAGCTTAGCTGAGCAGAATCGAAACTCAGAAAAATATAGAAAAATAAGTTTAAATACCACTGATAAGAGAGTACAGCTGCTAGGAATTTAATTAAAACTGCTGACAGAAAGGTTACAGTGCCCTGCTTTCTCATATGTGCTAACTAGTTAAATGGCCTTGGAGGAGAAAAGTAACTAAATTGGTGAACTGACCATTGTAATTGGGACTAGAAGGGGGTTGAGCAGGTGCTACGCCCAGTCAAAGGACATAATTGGATAGCCTTATCAATACCGGAACCAATAGAAGGGGTACGGGAGGTTACCGGGACCAATGAAATGTTTTTCTATACCTAGAATGGACAAGAAAAGTATATAAGTTGTTGTTTTGCTAGAAACCATTGCTCAGCCATTTTGAACTTGATTCTGCTTGAGACTTGTGCACAAATAAATGATTTGGACCTTCTGAACAGACTCCTGGTATCATTGGTTTGTCTGCGCTCTGCTGCTACACAATAATTAAACCCATAAGCAAGAATGCAGCAGGATACTCCATGAGAAGAGAATCCTAATGCAGCAGACAGTGGATCTGTGAAAGCAGAAGAGAGGACCCCACTTGAAACCTGAGATGGTCAGCATGGCCAATCCTGACTCATCAGAATGACAAGCCCTAGATGGGACTGAAATTTGCATAAAGCATAGTTACTCACCTGTAAAGCATGGTTACTCACCTGTAACAGGTGATCTCTGGGAACAGCAGGAATTTAGTCCTCACATATGAGTATCGTCGGTACCGACGGAGCCTGCGCGGGAACGCTCCCCAGCGTCCAATTAGAAAGCTTTTGGGAGCATCCCACAGCGCCTGCGTGCTGCCTTCCCGCCTTTCCCAACTGCCTCTCTCCAGTTGACTTTTAAGCTGAGACAAAGAGAGAGAGAGGGAAAGAGAAAGAGATAGACAGAGAGATACAACTCCTAGGGGAGGTGGATGGGTTGTGAGGACTAAATTCCTGCTGTTCCCGGAGATCACCTGTTACAGGTGAGTAACCATGCTATCTCCAGGAACAAGCAGGAATGTACTCATCACATATGGGGACTCCCTAGCATTAGATGCCAGGGAGAGGCCCCAGAAGTTGTGTGTCCCTGAGAAGGGCTCCACTTCCCCCCATGGATCTCTGGCATCCTACCAGGGATGGTGGGTAGGAGTTGATTAGGTATGGAACAGGTGTTGGAGAACAGCCTGACCAAACAAGGCATCCCGGCGGGAGTCCTTGTCCAAGCAGTAATGGGCTGTGAAGGTATGAACCGAGGCCCAGGTGGCTGCTCGACAGATGTCGTCGATAGACACAGACTGCAGATGAGCCATTGAGGCTGCCATGGCTCTCACATTGTGAGCTGTGACACGGCCCTCCAGAGAAAGGTTCTTACTCTGATAGGCGAAGGAAATACACTGAGCAAGCCAGTTAGACAGTGTTCTCTTGGAGAATGGAAGTCCCAAATGAGAAGGATCAAAAGCAACAAAGAGTTGAAATGGACTTTCTATGTTGCTGTGTTCTTTGTAAGTAAAAAGCTAAAGCTCTTTTACAGTCCAAGGTATGAAGATTCCTCTCTGCATTTGATGCATGAGGCCTTGGAAAAAACACAGGTAGGTAGACCGCTTGTTTCAGATGAAAAGGCGAGACCACCTTTGGCATAAAGTGTGGATGAGTCCTAAGCACTACCTTGTCATGATGGAACCTTGTATAAGGTGGATTAGCTACTAGCGCTTGCAACTCACTGATGCGGCGTGTTGATGTGATTGCAATGAGAAAGATAACCTTCCAAGAAAGGAACTTCAAGGAGGTAGTAGCTAAAGGTTCGAAAGGTGGCTTCATGAGCTGCCCAAGAACCAGGTTTAAGTCCCATGCCACCAGTGGTGGCATAATGGGAGGCTTAGTTAGAAGAAGGACTCTCAATAAATCTTGCTATAAGAGCATGAGAAGAAATAGGCTGTCCATTTAGAGGCTTAAAGGAAGCTGCACTAGCACTCAAATGAACTCTTACTGAGTTAGTCTTAAATCCTGCATTGGATAAATGAAGGAGATACTCCAGCAATGATTACAGAGGTATCGCAAGGGGGTTAAGACCCTTTTGCGAACACCATATGGTAAACCTTTTCCACTTAAAAGCATAAGAACGTCTTGTGGAAGGTTTCCTGGAAGCAAAAAGAATATCTTTTACTTGCTGAGGGAGATTAAGACTATGAAGATCTAGGCCTTCAGCAACCAAGCCCTGAGATGCAGAGACTGGGGATTGGGATGCCATAACATTCCGTCCTCCTGAGATAGGAGATCTGGAGCAGACCCTAACTCCAGGGAGGGAGCTTGAGAGAGATGAAGAAGCAGAAGGTACCACACTTGCCGTGGCCAAAGTGGAGCTATGAGAATCATATGGCCTCTGTCCCTCTGAAGCTTGAACAGGGTTTTGGGAATTAGGGGAATGGGTGGAAAGGCATACAGGAAGTCTTGACCCCAGTAAAGGAGGAAAGCATCCCTGGCCTGAGCCCCTTGAGCTGGAATTCTGGAACAGAACCAGGGAAGTTTGGCATTCCACGGACTTGCAAAGAGGTCTATGTCCGGGATTCCCCTAATTTGAAAAATCTTGGTCACCTGGTCTGCATGCAGAGACCACTCGTGTGGAAGCAGAACTCGACTGAGTCTGTCTGCCCAAGAGTTTTGTATGCCTGGAAGATACACTGCCAGGAGATGAATCTGATGCTCTCTGGCAAGGGCCCATAGTCGCAAAGCTTCGTTGCAAAGCGACAGAGAGCCTGTTCCCCCCTGCTTGTTCACATAGAACATGGCTACTTGATTGTCCGTATGAATGAGGGCTGTCTTGTAGCTGAGCAGGGTGTGGAACGCTCGAAGAGCAAGAAAGGTGGCTGGTGGACGTGAGGATCGCCTGGTAACATGCCTGCCTGGTGCGAAGGTAGCGGACCTCACGCGCCACCTAGATAAGGTCTTAGATAGTGCTGGGGAGGAGTCTGCTGTCTTGGTACATGTCGGTACCAATGACATAGGAAAATGTGGTAGGGAGGTTCTGGAGGCAAAATTTAGGCTTTTAGGTAGGAAGTTGAAATCCAGAACTTCCAGGGTAGCATTCTCTGAAATGCTTCCTGTTCCACGCGCAGGACCCAAAAGGCAGGCAGAGCTCCGGAGTCTCAATGCGTGGATGAGACAATGGTGCAGAGATGAGGGTTTTGGATTTGTTAGGAACTGGGGAACATTCTGGGGAAAGGAGGGGCTCTTCCGAAGGGATGGGCTTCACCTTAACCGGGATGGAACCAGGCTGCTGGCATTAACCTTTAAAAAGGAGATAGAGCAGCTTTTAAACTAGATATTAGGGGAAAGCCGACAGTCGCCCAAGAGCGGATGGTTCGGAAGAATGTATCCTTGAAGGATATTACCAAAAGCAGAGAGGTTCCACAAAAGAGTAAAGTAGCCCAAATGCCCTCAAGTATGGATCAGACAGAGCTTAAAGATCCCAATTTACCCAAGTCTAACAATAGCCAAATTAACATGAATAAAATACATTCTCTAAAATGCTTGTATGCAAATGCTAGAAGTCTAAAGAATAAGATAGGAGAGTTAGAATATATAGCACTAAATGAAAGGTTAGATATGATTGGAATATCAGAGACATGGTGGAAGGAGGACAACCAGTGGGACACTGTGATACCTGGGTACAAACTACATCGTAATGATAGAGCTGATCAAATTGGTGGAGGGGTTGCGCTCTATGTTAGAGAGGGCATTGACTCAGAAAGGATTAAAGTTTTGCAGGAAACAAAATCTGCTGTAGAATCTATATGGATTGAAATTCCATATAAAAGGGGGAAGGTAATGGCAGTGGGGGTGTACTATCGAGCGCCTGGCCAGAATGACCAAATGGATGATGAAATGCTCAAAGAAATCAAGGAAGCTAACAAAAGTTACAGCACAGTAATAATAATGGGTGATTTCAATTACCCCGGTATCGACTGGGTCAGTGTCACGTCAGGACATGCTAGGGAGATAAAGTTCCTAGATGAAATAAATGACTGCTTCTTGGAGCAGCTGGTTCATGAACCGACCAGAGGGGAAGCCATATTAGACCTAGTCCTTAGTGGAACACCTGATCTAGTGCAAGAGATAAGGGTATTGGGGCCACTTGGCAATAGTGATCATAGCATGATCGCCTTTGATTTAATTAGTGGAGGAGGGATAGTAAGGAAATCCACAGTACTACCTTTTACCTTTCGAAAGGGAGACTATGATAAAATGAGGAAAACAGTTAAGAAAAAACTAAAAGGAGCAGTTGCGAAGGTTATAGACATACATCAAGCTTGGGTGTTGTTGAAAAATACTATCTTGGAAGCCCAGACCAGCTGTATTCCACGCTTTAAGAAAAGTGGAAGGAAGTCCAAAAAACTGCCAGCATGGTTTAAAGGTGAGGTCAGAGAGGCTGTTGTTGCCAAAAAAGCATCTTTCAGGAAATGGAAAAAAGAGCCAAACGACGAAACCTGGAAACAGCACAAGCACTGGCAAGTCAAATGCAAGGCATTGATAAGACAGGCAAAGAGAGAATTTGAGAAGAAGCTTGCTGCGGAAGCAAAAACGCGAAATAAAGACCTTTTCAAGTACATTCGTAGCAAAAAACCTGTGAGAGAGTCAGTTGGTCCATTAGATCAGGGGTCTCAAACTCAAATTGCTTTGAGGGCCAAATGAGGACTTGTAAAGTAACCCGGGGGCCGCATAAGACACGGGGCCTCATTTGCATAAGGGACCTCATTTGCATAAATATTTGCATAATGTTGCATAATGAGTATATGGATAAAGAAAGACTAAACAATTTCTATATTACTATAATCCAGTGCCAACCGCCAGGCACATTAGGAACTACTACAAACGCTGCCCATTTAGAATCCATAGCAAACCCCCCGTATTATAACAGCACTACCAGGACTCACAAAGCACCAGAACCTACCTATCAAAAGGCAACACTGCAAATATTAAATCAATACATTTCAGAGAACAACAATACATGACCTACTGGGGACAGAGAACAAGTAGCAATGTCAAATAGGAATTACATAAACAGAATACCTCAGCTCAGTTACACATGCAGAACATACACCATCACCAAACAAGGAATCACAATTTAGAAACAGGAAGACAATAATTAAATTGGGAACCCCAAAAGCCAAACTTGGAAATGTACAACAACACTGTAGAAATAAAACTATAAATTAATTTCTTGTACTAAACAAAGCACAGACATTAATGATGCACATTTCCCAGAGCTGACATATTCCAGTTAATAAATTCAAAATAAAGAGAGATTTTCCTAACTTTTGTGCATTTTTTTTCAGTTGCAATTGTTCCAGCCACTTTCTTATGGTTTCTTCGTGTCTTCTAACTCTCCATCGTCTGCTGTCCATTTGTCCTTTCTTCTCTCTTCTAGTTTTTTTTTATTCTCTCTCTACATCTGCTTTAACATACTAATCTTTCTCCTTTTTCTCTTTCCTCATTCCTATTTTATCCACTCAAATATTACCCCTCCATCCTCAATCTCCACTTACTCTCCCAAAACCTGGCCAATTGTAGATTTGTCTTCCCTCCTGCACAAAATATTTTTCCCTCTCCATTTCACTTTCCCAGCTCCATCCCATTCTAATCCTCCCCCAACATCAGCTCCCTTCTAGTTCAAGCCCCACCCAGCATCCGCTCCTTTCTAGTCCCTGCATCAGCCCATTTCCAACCCTAGCTCCCCCCCCCCCACTCAGCCCATTTCCAGTGCTAGCTCCCTCCCCTCACAGCCCATTTCCATTCAAGCCCCCCTCCCCATCAGCCATTTGCAGTTCAAGCCCCCCTTCCACTCAGCCCATTACCAATCCTAAACCCCCCCAGTGGCATTACTAGTCCTAACCCCCCCTCCATCAGCCCACAGCACATTACCAGTCCTAACCCCCCCCCAGTGGCATTACTAGTCCTAACCCCCCCCCCCATGCAGCACATATACGTAAATACTGAAGAGCTGCACAGAAAAACGCCTGCATTTTCTCGCTGTCATTTTGCTAAGTATTTTCAAAGATTCCACAACAGTCCTTACTCTCAAAATGATGAACGCTTTCGTAGGTGGAAAATGTCATCTTTAAAACTTGCAGGTAGATGCACGCTAAGAGATGACACAATCCCAAATGTTTACAATGTTCTACAGTAGTATCATTACTTCTGGCTTCCAAGGACGAAAATGGTAAAACCCCACTATTTTTAATGCCTTGTTGCATTTAGCTGATCGCGAATCAGTTGGTAGTATATCTCTGGCGTAGCTTCTTCACACAGAAATGTAAAAGACAACAAAAAGAAATTCCTGATCCTACCGAGATTTGAACATCAACCCCTTTCACAAGTGGGAGAACTAAGCTTCTTTTGAGGCACTTTGTTCCTTTCTTATTGAGGATGGTCTCCACCTAGAAGGCCACCAGCCCCCGGCTCAGCCTCTGACACATTTCTGAGATTAATGGTTCACTTTTTAAACTTGGAATGAGGCATGCTGGGATTTCAGATGAGATGTTATGAGGTCAGACACCAGTGTACCGAGTTGTTCCAGTTACGCTCTCAGAGTACTGTGTGCTGCTCTCAAGGAAAGGGGGGGGCGGGGGGATTCAACAGCCTTCAATACATTGTCAATTCTTTTACAGAACCCTTTTTTCGGTAATGAAAACGCTACCACCTCCCTCCAAGTTACATACTTACGATTGACAATGGGTCTTCACAAAGTAAACGCCTACATTCCCATAGTGTAAAAAAAATACAAAAATCAAGAAATTTAGTGCTGTGAAAAGCCATTTCACCATTACTTTGGTAGAAACATAAGACCCCGTTCCAGGCGCAGAAAGAACATATACAAGCGCTTACAGTACGAAGAAATACACATTGATTAGTTATAACGCACTTAGGAATTATGCACTTGTCATGGGAGGGGGTGAGGAAAGAGTTCTAGTCTTGAGTGAAAAACCTGGGAATGAAGATTGTAGCAGTTCCTCACTATTCACATCAGCCGCGGCAAAATCAAATGTCCTGCGGGACCCCCGCCCGGCAGAGCCAGCCCTCCCTCAGTCCTTCTCTGCTTCGGCTGAGAACCGCGAAGGGAGTTTTCCTCCCTCGTGACTCTGCTAAGCCCGCTGAGGCTTATGGGAAATTTCCCATCTGCCCCAGTGAGCTTAACAGAGTCGCGAGGGAGAAGCTCTCCCTTCGCGGCTCTGAAAGCCGAAGAGGAGAGGGACTGAGGGAGGCAGTTTTTAACCCCACGCGGCCGCGCCGGCAATCAGGTGAAAAGTGAAACCAATGGCGTCGCGGGCCGCACAAAATGCTCTCGCGGGCCGCGTGTTTGAGACCCCTGCATTAGATGATAAAGGGGTTAAAGGAGCACTAAGAGGCGATAAGGCGATAGCGGAGAGACTGAATGAATTCTTTGCTTCGGTCTTTACTGAGGAAGATGGAGGGATGTTACCCATGACTGAAGTGGTATTTAAAGGTGCGGAAGAATTGAAGGAAATATCAATAGATCGGGAAGAAGTCTTACAACTATTAGATAAACTGAAGAGTAGCAAATCACCTGGGCCGGATGGCATACATCCAAGGGTGTTGAAAGAACTGAAATATGAGATTACAGAACTGCTATCAGTAATCTGTGAACTATCATTAAAATCATCTCTAATACCTGAAGATTGGAGGATCGCCAATGTAACACCAATTTTTAAAAAGGGTTCCAGGGGTGATCCGGGAAACTACAGACCAGTGAGCCTGACGTCAGTACCGGGAAAAATGGTAGAAACCATCATAAAGAATAAAATTACTCAGCATGTAGATAGTCACAACCTAATGGAAGACAGCCAACATGGCTTTAGATAAGGAAGATCTTGTCTTACTAATCTGTTATGTTTTTTTGAAAGAGTGAATAAACAGGTGGACAAAGGTGAGTCGGTTGATATTGTGTATCTGGACTTTCAGAAAGCCTTTGACAAGGTCCCTCATCAGAGACTTTTGGCAAAACTAAAGACGACATCCTGATGTACTCATCCTTCAAGCTTGACCGACCAGATTTCTCAGCAATAATAAAATGCTTCAATGCTGTCTCTGAATGGCTCCTATCCCAAAACCTGCGCATTAATCACAGCAAGACTGATGTCCTTTTTATCACTCGCAATCAGAACTTCATACCACCGACATCCCTGCGAGTCAACAACTACGACCTCACAGTCAAACCTACCATCCGGTACTTGGGCATCATCCTCGACCAGAAGCTGGACATGTCACCGCATATCAAAAATACTGCCAAATCTATTTACCACAAGATACGTTCACTACGACACCTACGACCACTACTTGAACCGTCTGATTTCCGCACCATATTCCAAGCACTGGTAACCCCCCACCTTGACTTCGCTAACATCATCCTCCTTGGGCTCCCACAAACAACATTGAACCCCCTGAGGTTAGCCATGAACTCCGCTGCAAGAATACTTTCCGGAATATCTAGATCGGAGCACATAACTCCAGTGCTGATGAACCTACACTGGCTGCCTTTACAAGCTAGAATTGTCTACAAAGCCCTCGTACTAACCTTCAAGGCCTTAAGAAATCAGCCCACCACCCCGCTTACCAAGCTTATCCAACATACACCACCAAACAGATACAGACGCTCGTCATGCATGAACAAATTAGAAGTGCCTAAAGCAATCACAAAATGTTCAAAGACAACATCCAATAGAGCCTTTTCACTATTTGTACCAGGAGCATGGAACTCCCTCCCCCCAGAAATTCGTTCCATTACCAATATAATCTCGTTCAAAAAGGCTATCAAACACCATCTTTTCCTAAAACACTATTCTGATCTTATCCCCCCTAGCCAACCCCGACATAATACACGTACTCTCCAAGATTCACAATTAACGCAACCCCAACTACAAAAACCGTTAGCCTGATACCCCTCCTGTTACATATCCACTCTTTACTTTACATTACAACCCTTAACCATGCCCTCATTTGATCTTTAATCCTCCACTTCTATAACACTGTACATAGTTTTTCCCCTGTTTTTCCAAGTTTGTATCCCATGTTTTATTGTAAACCCAATGTAACTGCTACATTGTTTTATGTTCTGTTCCACTGTAAACCGCACTGATTGTAATAGCGCGGTATATAAGAGATGCAAATAAATAAAATAAATAAATAAAGAGTCATGGGATAGGAGGCAGTGTACTATTGTGGATCAGGAACTGGTTAAAAGATAGAAAGCAGAGGGTAGGGCTAAATGGCCAATTTTCCCAATGGAGAAAGGTGAATAGTGGTGTACCCCAGGGATCTGTGCTGGGTCCGCTGCTTTTTGACATATTCATAAATGACCTGGAAAGTGGAATAACGAGTGAGGTTATCAAATTTGCAGATGACACAAAACTATTTAAAGTTGTTAAAACCCCAAAGGATTGTGAAAAATTGCAAGAGGATCTTGATAAATTGGAAGACTGGGCATCAAAATGGCAGATGAAATTTAATGTGGACAAGTGCAAGGTTATGCACCTACGGAAGAACAACCCAAACTATGGTTACACGATGCAAGGTTCCACATTAGGAACCACCACCCAGGAAAGAGATTTAGGCGTCATTGTGGATACCATGTTAAAACCCTCGGCCCAGTGTGCAGCGGCAGCCAAGAGACCAAATAGAATGCTAGGTATGATAAGGAAAGGAATGGAAAATAAAACAAAAGATATTAAAATGCCTCTATATCGTTCCATGGTGAGACCGCACCTTGAATATTGTGTGCAGTTCTGGTCGCCGTATCTTAAAAAGGATATAGCGATTTTAGAAAAGGCACAGAGAAGAGCCACCAAAATGGTAAAGGGGATGGAAGGATACTCCTATGAAGAAAGGCTAAAAAGGTTAGGGCTCTTTAACCTGGAAAAGAGATGGCTGAGAGGAGATATGATAGAAGTCTATAAATTAATGAACGGAGTGGAACGGGTAAACGTAGATCGATTGTTTACCTTATCAGAATATAGAAAGACTAGGGGACATGCAATGAAGCTACAGGGTAAACTATTTAAGACTAATAAAAGAAAATATTTTTTCACTCAACGTGTAATCAAACTCTGGAATTTGTTACCGGAGGATGTAGTAAAGGCTGTTAGTGTAGCTGGGTTTAAAAAAGGTTTGGACAGGTTCCTGGAGGAAAGGTCCATAAACCATTATTAAGAAGTGACCGAAGATATCAATGCTTGACCCAGTACAAGCATTGTGGAACTTGTGTCTCTTGGGGAAACTGCTAGGTACATATGACCTAGATTGTCCACTGTTGGAAACAGAATACTGGGCTTGATGGACCTTGGTCTGACCCAGTATGGCATATCTTATGTTCTTAAGATTGCTCTGAGTTCCAAGAGATTGATATGTAGATGAGTTTCTTGTGAAGACCAGGTGCCTTGGGTGGAGAGGTCTTGCAAATGAGCTCCCCAACCCATCGGAGAAGCATCTGTTGTGAGAGTTTGCTTGGGGTAAGGGCTGTTGAAAAGGGGACCCCAGCAACAGTGGACTTCCACCACTGGAGGGACAAAATAAGGCGACTTGTGTTTGCTATTTTGTCTGACAGGCATCCTGATGCCTGGGTCCATTGAGTGGATAAGGTCCACTGGGCTGCCCTCATATGGAGGCGAGCATAGGGAACCACATGCAAGGTGGATGCCATGTGGCCTAGTAGTTGTAACATTTCTCGAGCAGTGAGATGAGACTTTAGCACTGCTTGAGAAGCTAACTGCACCATGCGAAGGCAACGGGCCTGGGGTAGATAGGCCCTTGCCTTTCTGGTATCCAGCAAAGCTCCTATGAACTCTAAAGACTGAGTGGGAGTTAGACTGGATTTTTTGATGTTTATGACCAGACCCAAATACTGAAGAATACGCATTGTGCAGGCTAGAGAGGTCCTGGCCTCTGACTCTGTTGGGGCTCGAATGAGCCAGTCGTCTAAGTAGGGGAAGACGAATATCCCTAGAGTGTGGAGAAATGCTGCTACTACGGCCATGCATTTCGTGAACACCCTTGGTGCTGAGGCCAGGCCAAAAGGAAGCACCCTGTATTGGTAGTGCTTTCCTTGAAAAAGGAACCGAAGGAACTTTCTGTGGGTTGGATGGATGAGAACATGGGTGTACGCATCCTTGAAATCTAGAGAACAAAGCCAATCCTGACTGAAGGTATGGCAGCAGAGTTCCGAGAGAAATCATCTTGAATTTCTCTTTGACAAGGAATTTGTTCAATTCTCTGAGGTCCAAGATAGGTCTGTATCCCCCTGTTTTCTTTGGGATAAGAAAATAGGGGTAGTAAAACCCCGTACCCTGTTGAGGAGTGGGTACTTCTTCTATTGCCCCTTGGGCAAGAAGGATAGTGACCTCCTGATCTAATAGGTTGATGAGAGGTGTTGGAGAATTGAACTGCCTTATTATTGTGGGAGGGGGCATGCTTGAAAAATGAAGCCTGTACCCCTCCTTTATGATGGAGAGTGTCCAAATGCTCTGCTGTTATCTGCCCCCATCTGGGGGCAAAGTGACATAATCTTCCTGGAATGGTGGAAGACTCTGGTCCCACGAGAGCCAGAAAGGCTAAGTTCTCTAGCTGCAAGTCAAAGGCCTTGTGGAGGCTGAGACTGCTGAGATGGTTGAGGCTTAGCAGTCTTTGCTTTCTTCTGTTTGGGTGGTTGCTGACCTTTCCTGACAAGCTGACCTGTAGAACGTCCCTGCTGAGCATAAGCAGAATAATATCTTTTCTTCTTAGAAAAGAATGGTTTCTTGAACGATTTCTTTCTAGCAGGATCAGCTGTGGAGTTGGATAACCTATCCAAGGTGGAATTGTCAGCATCCATCTCGTTGGCCTTTTCCTGCCAATCTTTACCAAACAGGTTCTCACCAGTACACGGGATATTTCCCAATTTGTCTTGTACTCAGAGCTCCACATCGGATGCCTGGAGCCAAGCAATTCTACGTGCACCTATGGCAATAGCAGAGGTTCTGCTTATGCACTCAAAGCAGTCAAAGGCTGCACGGTTGACAAATTTAGAAACATCTTGGGCATGTTTGACCAAAGTGAGAAAATCCTGTCTTCTATCCTCAGGAAGAATAGGACTTAAAGCTTCTAAATCATCTGTGACCTCCTTCAGGAACATTCCCATGTAGAGACTACAGGAACTGATCCTGGCAGAAAGCATGGAAGCTTGGAAGACACGACGTCCAAAAGCATCCAAGGTTCTGCACTCACGTCGTGGAGGATTAGAGGCATGCCTCTTTGCACTCTTGATCCTTCTCATAGCTGATTCCACTACAATAGAGTGGTGAGGAAACTGAGTCTTTTGGAAACCAGGACAAGGAGGGACTCGATACAGAGTATCCAGTCTGCAAGAATGAGCAGAGGTGGTAAGAGGTGTCTCCCACATCCTTAACATGAGATCATATAAAATCTCATGAATGGGCAAGGAGCTGACTCTTTAGGAGTTTTGGGATATTGTAAAATTTCCAACTCCTTAGCTCTGGGCTCTGTTTCAGGAGTCACAGTAAAGCACAGTTACTTACCTGTAACAGGTGATCTCTGGGAACAGCAGGAATTAGTCTTCACATATGGGTACGTCGGTACCGACGGAGCCTGCACGGGGATGCTGCCCAGCTTCCAATCAGAAAGCTTTTGGCAGCCTCCCTCGCGCCTGCGCGCTGAGTTCCCGCCCTCTCCAGAGCCTCTCTTCAGTTGAGTTTCAAAGCTGAGACAAAGGCGAGGAGAGAAAGGAGAAGAAGATAAGAGATGCAACTCCTAGGGGAGGTGGGAGGGTTGTGAAGACTAATTCCTGCTGTTCCCAGAGATCACCTGTTACAGGTAAGTAACTGTGCTATCTCCGGGAACAAGCAGGAATGAGTCTTCACATATGGGGACTCCCTAGCTGGAGATGCCAGGGGGAGATCCCATAAAAATGCAGCAGCCTGGACCAGGTGTGCATTTTGTTTCCAGAAATCCATGGCATCCAATGTGGGATGGAGGGTAGGAGTTGACAATAGAGGAGCTGTGAGGAAGAACAGCCTAGCCAAGGACTAGAGGGCCGTACAGATTGTAGGAGTCCTTGGTGTATATGAGGAGTGACATGAAACACATGTAACGTACCATTAGACATGTCACTTACCTACTGCACTGTAGGAAGTAGAACGCCTGATGTAGTCTGCTGGAGACGCAGCGGCGGAATCTTGAAGGGACCTCCCAGCAGTGAGGATGAAGGTCCATACCTGGAGGTAGTAGCCGATCCAGGTGTCAACTGGGTAGGATGGGATGTCATGTCTTCAATGGAGAGCTTTATGAGAAAAAGCTGAAAAACTCCTTTAGTCATAAAGTTATTAACAGGGAGGACTAAGGAAGAAGACTGACGGGGTTGGAGAACTAGCCCAGTCCTGACGGGGAGAGGGAAAGTGGAAAAAAATCCCTATTCCCAAGGAGAAGAGCTGTGTACTCAAAGATAAAGATGTACACCGTTTTTCCTAACTGGCGAGAGATAGGAAAAAATATTGAAGCTTGATGCTTCAAGGGTTTAAGAAAAAATAGAGAAGTTAGCACCACAATGGTAGTGGTGTCTAACAGTTTCTGCATGTTAATATGGTATGCGAAATAGGGCGATGGACTGTCTAAATCCTCTAGGAGGTAACATTTAGTATAGACAGTAAGGGTGAGAGTATAGAAATATGAACCCTTAAAAAACCGCCCAAGAGACACATATATATACAGATGTTTATATATATATGTGGGGGAATCTAAACCTGAATTGATATGTCCAGATGCGGAAATCGGGACATGGGTGGAGAGATATATCAAAATATATAAATATATATATATATATATATATATATAATATAGATATGAAATACGTAATTATAGATATCTTTGTGGGGCATGGAATTGCACCACCAGAGAAATGAGATAGGTATGTAGACATATATAAAGATGCTACATACAAGGTGACAGGTTGAAGAACATGTCTAGCACCCAGTCCCATGATTGTTACATGGGAAATAAAAAAGAAAAAGATTCTGCATACTACCAGAGGGTAAAGCCACTTGGGATATGTAGAGAGAATCTATTTCTATGAATTGAGGGATGCAGGAAGGCAATCCAACAAAATAACTGTGATGATTGCGTGAGAACAGATTATAAGATGAATCTGTAAGGAACAAGGCGGGAGTTGCACCGAACACTGGCACGGCAGAGGTGCAAAATGCAGGGGAAGATACCAGAGGGACCTAGTAGAGGGACCCAGAGGTAGCATGCATGAATGTCAGCCTTGGATCTTCACGCAGAAGAATATATCTCGTGCTAACACCCCAGGTTAAAGGGTGTGGAGAACCTTCACAGGCATGGGAAGGGGAACAAGCTTTTTTCCTACTAATAGCGAAGCTTCAGAGACAAGGTCAATGCTCTATAGCAGGCCCTCATAGTAGAAAGCTGCTCTGAAGATTGTAGAGAGCATTGTGCAGGAGAGATAAACTGACTGAAGTCAGGTTTGTTACCATATCCTAGGAGAGGAGATGGATAGAATAATGTGAGAAAGCCTAAGGGAGTAGGAGGATCCAAGGTAGCTAACGAATAGCTTGGAAACACTACTAAGGCTAGACAGAAATTGAACAAAAGACTGGAACTTGGCAAAAGTACCAGTAATACAATCACTGTAACTCCTGCAGGCACAGCAGCTGACAGAAAGAGCAGAAAGATTGCCCTGTGCCCCATAAAGAAAACAGATAAAGAGGGAGGAGATATAACTTCTCCCTGTCTGTGGAATAAGCTTGGTAAAAACATTTTAGTATGGAACCCCTCCGTTAGGGAAAAAACCCCATTGGAGAGGGTAGAGCAAATAATTAGAGGGTGACATACCCATAGGGTAAGTCAACAGAAGGAAGAATGTTCAATTGGGACAAAACCATCATGGGATAGGTGCAACTGCTCTTCTAGAGGATAAGAAGAGGAGAAGTTAGCAGTCCCTGAACATAAAATGTTTCACAAGGTAGTACACTGAAAGAAACACAGTGTATAAACTTCTAATGAATTAGAAGGAAAGTATAGAGTATAAGTCCCAGCTCCTATGGTTGCTGGGAATGCTGAGACTGGTTAGAGCTGGAGGAGTTCAGACTAGGCTGAGGTGTCTCCTGTTTAGGTACAGCCGAATGATGGGCAGGAGAGGAATGAAACTTTCTTCTCTTAGGGAAAGAAGGTTTGGTAGGACATTTCCTACCTCTCGAAGAAGGAGGTGGCTTAGAAAGGTCCTTAGTGGAAGGAGAGTCAGTGAAGCATTGAGCAACCTGACTTAAAGCCTCCTTATTGAAGAGACCCTCTCCTGTACAAGGAGAATGAGCCAGTATAGTTTGTGTCCATCTACTCAAGTCTGAAGCTTCAAGCCAGGCTCTGCGACGTGCTGCTATGGCAATAGCAGAGGATCTGCTAACAGACTCAAAAGAGTCTATAGAAGCACGAGACAGGAACCAAGATATATTCCGGCTGTGATTGATGAGTAAGGAATAATCAGTAGCCTTGGGCTCTGGTAAAAAGGGGTCAAAAGAGACAATTTCTCTGTGACTTCCTGGAGTGTTAGACTCATGTGAAAAATATATGAGAGAACTTTGGAGGCCAACATAGAGTTTTGGAAGGCTTGACGACCAAAAGCATCGAGTGTTCTTAAAGAACGACCCGGTGGATAAGAAGAATGCTTCTTCTTGCTCTTAACTTTTCTCAGAGCCGATTCCACTACAAGGGAACGATGAGAAAGTTGAGGCTTCTGGAACCCTGGAGAGGGTGGCACCCGGTACCGAACCTCAATGTTTGTAGAAACTGGAGGAAGTCGTAAGGGTGATTTCCAGACCCTGAGAAGGAGATCCTGCAGAGCAGGATGTAAAGGAAATTGTATATTTTCCATTTGTGCCTGTGAGCCCGGAGTAGGACCACTACCAGGGATAGATATATTGAGAAAGGTTGCCATGTCCCGGAGAAAAGCCTGAAAAGACTGATCTCCTATGGGAACCATCCCTGGCCCGGCTAAAGAAAAAGCAGGAGCTCCAGAGGAGGCACAGGGGACTACACCAATGCCAGGTATCGGTTCTAAAGTAGGCATGGGTGCTGATACAGGAGTAGCAGATGAAACAGCCATCGGGAATTGCTGCAGTGGTATCGAGATCATGAGAGAGTTATGACTATGATCTTTGAAACTGCCGATCTGGAATCGATCCGAGTCGGTTCCAGGGCACGTCGGTACGGAGTCATCGAGACTAGATATGGACTCAAGACTCGGCATCGAAGTAAGTGATACTATCGATGCGTGTCGCGAAGGCGCCGACGCCCATGGCAGTATCAGCAATGCCGATACTCCTAAGGCAGACTGGGTCACATCGACCGATACCGACGGTACCGAGGATACCCGATGAACACCTTTTTCAAAGGGAAAGGTGGTCCACCTCGATGCCGATGCCAGGGTATCGGAACCGATCGACGCCGGTACCGGCCCGGAGCATGGCTGAGGTTGAAGGAAGTCAATGCGGTGCGAATCGATCGGGCCCGAAGGTACCGAGGATGCCCGATGACAATCCTTGGTGAAGAGTAGGCTACTCGACACCGGTGCCGATGCCGGAGGCTCGGTACCACTCGAAGCGGATACCACCTCCGCGCATGGCTCAGGTATGTTCTGTGAGGGGTGAGCCCCAGGAACAACCTGAGACCCCTTTAACGCTTTGGAGCCCATAGACTCCCGCAGGGGTAATGCCAATGGATTCTTGAGGGTAAGGCCGGAGCCGTCACCATGCTGGGCATGGGACATACCACTCAAACATTGACTAGTCTTAACAGACTGTTTTTGGGTTACCTGATGCTGTGAAGTAGAAAAACCTGGTACCCTCACTGCCGAGGAAAAAACGGTATCGAGGGAAATTTTAAAAGTTGAAGGTTTCTTCACAGAAATATACCCCGACTTGCCAGGGGAAAAAGGGTCAGGACCCACACAGTTGAGACACCAAGCATTGGTATCTAAAAAGAAACAGGTGTTTCCACACCGAAGGCACTTCTTAGGAAAAGAAGGCTCCATAATGAAGAGGCCTGGTAGGCCCAAGAAGTTAAGGCAAAAAACTGAAGAAAAATGTTTCTCAGAATTAAGTCAAAAATCCACCAGCGGTATCGGTGGGAGCGGGAAATACAGCCGCGACCACAAGAAAACAAAAAAACTAAAGTATTAAAGTAAGGAAATAAGTAAGTTTCTGCGGTGACAGGAGGACGTCCTGCCGGCTCCGCGGAAAAACGAAAACTGAAGAGAGGCTCTGGAGAGGGCGGGAACTCAGCGCGCAGGCGTGAGGGAGGCTGCCAAAAGCTTTCTGATTGGAAGCTGGGCTGGAAGCTGGGCAGCATCCCCGTGCAGGCTCCGTCGGTACCGACGTACCCATATGTGAAGACTCATTCCTGCTTGTTCCTGGAGATCGGACAGACCCCGAGCCACCTCCCTGATAAAATCCTGGAAGGAAATATCCTCTGGAGGAGACATCCTGCGCTTAGGGGAGGAGGGCTCCTCTGGGAGAAGTATTCCAGCATCGACAGAACTATCAGAATCCTCAGATTCTTCTGAGGACTCGAAGTACCGTCTGTCCGGATGCTCCTGAAGAGCCCGATACCCGTACCAACTGAAGTCGGTACCGGGAGTAATCGGAACCGGGGTATCGGTACCCGAGGGCATCGGATGACTGGATACTGGCAAAGCAGACACCGATGCCGATGTCGATGCTATTGGTACCGGTACCGATACCAGTGCCGGAGCCGGTACCGACCGGATTGTCTGTCGCGGTTCCGAGGGCGTCGATGCCGCAAGGAGAGCCGCCAGACTGCGCTCAATAGCCAGGAATCTCTGGTCTATCAACGCTGCCGATGCCTGGATGTCGGTACTGGAGAAGACCGCCGGTACCCCAGAGCATGGCACCAGTAGTTCTGCCGAGGTCAAGGCCTCGAGAACATCCTGGAGCCCCGATAATGCTTTGGAAGCCGAAGCCTCTCGCCAGGGCAATTTTGCCGGTGCAGAATCCTCAACGCCAGAGGCATCTCGATGCTTAGAAGGAGCTCTACCCTTTGAGGACTGGCTGGACTTATGTTTAGTTACCTGAGATTCACGGGGAGGAAGAGGAAGCCCTGGAAGACATCGATGCCACCGAAGCTGCATCAGAGGGAAACAGGGTACTGAGCTTAGCAGCTCGGTACTGCCGACCTCTTTTAGACATCATGGTGCAGAACATACAATCCGTAATGGAGTGGTCAGGACCTAAACATTTTAGACACCATTCATGGGTGTCGGTGATGGAAATGGTACCGCCACACTTGGTGCACTTTTTGAAACCTGAGACAGGTTTCTCCATTGTAAGAAAAAGGTTTTGGGCCTAAGGCCCAAAAAGGCGCGTGCACCTGAAGAAAAAAATAGGAAAAATCCTAGTATATATATATATATATTTTTTTTTTTAAAAGACAGAAAATAAGAAGAAAAAAAATGGCGGTACCGGTAAAGCGTCGAGGAAGGCAGATGCGACCACAAAAAAAGAAAGAAATAAAGAAGAATTCTGCAGTGACAGGAACAACGACCTGCTGGTTCCGCGGAAAAAAAAGAACTGGAGAGAGGCAGTTGGGAAAGGCGGGAAGGCAGCACGCAGGCGCTGTGGGTTGCTCCCAAAAGCTTTCTAATTGGACGCTGGGGAGCGTTCCCGCGCAGGCTCCATCGGTACCGACGATACCCATATGTGATGACAACATTCCTGCTTGTTCCTGGAGATCAGGTGTTCTCTGTGGAAAGCAGGAATCAGTCCTCACATATAGGTGACGTCAGCACCAACGGAGCCCACGCAGTAACTTCACCCCAGCTTTCAAAGAAAGCCTTTGGGAGATACAACACGCATGCATGGTCCCCTTCCACCTAAGTGTGCCATCTTGCCTCAGTATGATGACAAAGCTCAAAAAGGCAAAAATGACAAAAAGCAACTCCACGGGGAGGAGGGAGGGGTGTGTGGACCGATTCCTGCTGTTCCTGGAGAACACCTGTTACAGGTGAGTAACTACGCTTTCTCTGGGAACAAGCAGGAAATCAGTCCTCACATATGGGACTCCCTAGCCACAGGCTACCTAAAAACCTGCAAGAGCCATGGGTGACCAGAAAAAAGGTGAGCTATGAGCAGCAGCAATGAGTCCTGGAATAATAAACCCACGAGCGGCCCAAATGTCCAGCGAGGAACCAGCACTCCAGTAGCCTGAACAAACCAAGGGTCGGAGGACAAGAGTTGCCTACACCCCGAACAAATGACGGAGTAATGCCTGGCCAAAGGCACTGTCCCTATGTGACTCCCTCTCCATCCAGTAATGAGCTGTGAAGGTATGGACTGAGGACCAGGTAGTGGCTGGGCAGATTTCCGAAAGAGGAATGGAATGCAGGTTTACCATGGGTGTCGCCATGGCTCTGATGCTGTGCACTGTCATCCGGCACTCCAGCAAAAGCCCAGCCTGCTCGTGAGGGCAATGTAGTCCACCACCCAAGTGGACAGAGTATGCTTGGTCACCGCCACCCCCAGCCAGCTGGGGTCGTAGTACACAAAAAGATGTGAGACTTGGCGTTGGTCCTGGGTATGCTGAAGGTAGAAGGCCAGGACCCTCTTACAGTCCAGAGTGTGAAGGACGGCCTCTGCCCTGCTGGCATGAGGCTGCGGTAAGAAGATGGGAAACGTCACCTCCTGACTGAGGTGGAATGGGAACACCACCTTGAGAAGAAATTTGGGGTGCATGCAGAGCAGGACCTTGTTCTTGTAGAACTTTGTATAAGGTGGGTCCACCACCAATGTCTGGAGCTTGCTCACCGTGCAAGCTGACGTTAGTGCCACCAGGAACACACCTTCCAGGAGAGGTACCTTAGGGGGCATGTAGCTAGCGGTTCAAACGGTGGAGCCGTCAGTTGCGACAGCACCATGTTGAGGTCCCACCCTGCCGCCGGAGAGTGGACGGGAGCTTTAGACAACCCTGCAGGAAGCGAGCCACAAGGGGTTGAATGGAGACTTGCCCTCGATGAGATGGTGATATGTCGTGAGCGCTCTGAGGTGCACCCTAACAGCGTTGGACTGCAGTCCCACCTGGGACAGGTGAAGTAAATATTGCAGTAAAATCTGCACAGAGAATGGGTTGTCCCATTGCTCTGCGCACCACACCAAGAATCTCTGCCATTTGAAGGTGTAAGTTCGTCTGGTGGAGGTCTTAGGAGAGACCAGAAGGACCTCTTCCACCTCCCCTGAGAGATTGAAAGGAGCCAAGGCTACTCTTTCAGCAGCCAGGCCGTTAGTGACAGCTACCCCAAGTTGGGATGCAGGAGAGAGCCCTCCTTCTGTGACGGTAGACCCAGGGCATGCCCCAGGGAAATTGAAAGTACCATGGATACGTGAAGGAGCAGAAGGAACTATGGCTTTCTGGCCCACCGAGGGGCTACCAGTATCAGTGAGGCCCTGTTGCACTGTACCTTGAACAAGGTTTTGGCTATCAGCGGCGTGGGCAGGAAGGCATAGAGAAGGCTGTCCATCAATGGGATGAGGAAAGCATCCGCCGCCACCTGGGAGAGGTGTGGCTGCCTGGAGCAGAAGCGGGGCATATGAGTGTTGACCGGGCTGGCAAAGAGGTCCATCAGGGGAATCCCCCAGAGCCGGAAGAGCCAACAGGCCACTGTGGAGGGCAGCCACTACTCGTGCGGCTGGAGG
Source organism: Ichthyophis bannanicus (assembly GCA_033557465.1). Lineage (NCBI taxonomy): Eukaryota > Metazoa > Chordata > Amphibia > Gymnophiona > Ichthyophiidae > Ichthyophis > Ichthyophis bannanicus. The sequence continues at coordinate 641,668,561 of CM066035.1, forward strand.
ACCCTGCTTAGTCTGTATACCAGGGCGTTGTCTTGGCCTGGAAGATACTTATTAATGTATATAAAATGTAAATAGTTTTGACAATTAATGCACAGTTATTTGTATAAAGTTACAATGTTATAAATCTCTGTTAATAACTATTATCTGTATAAAGTTAAAAAAAAATCTCTGTTCCATGTAATGTATACATTAGTATACAATATACAAATTTGTTTACTTGTTCCATGTAAACCGCCCCTGATCTCTGGAAGGGGCGGTATAGAAGAAATAGCTAAATAAATAAAAATAAATAAATAAATAAGATAAACTACCGACAAGCGCATTCCGTGGCAGCTCTTATACAAGCAGGTGTCCACTGCCTCCTAGCAGAGGGTGTATGACCCTGTGACTCCCTGTTGTTGATGTAAAACATTGCACCTGGTTGTCCATCTGGATCAATACTGACTGGCACTGCATGCGGTGATGGAAGGCCAGGGATATGGCACGGAGCTCCAGAAGGTTGATCTGCTGTAGGCTCTCCGTCTGCGATCGACTGCCCTTAGTGCAGAGGTTCTCGCAATGGGCTCCCCAGACCAGTAGGGAGGTGTCTGTGATGAGGACCCTCTGGGGGGCGGGGGCCTGGAAGGGCATCCCGGCTTGTAGATGCTGGAGGACTTGCCACCAGCTGAGGGAGTCGGCTAGTTGATGAGTCACTGTCACCCTGTCCCATAGCCAGCATGTAGCCTGGGTCCACTGGGAGAAGATGCCCCATTGGGTCATCCTCATGTGGAGATGGGCATCCGGGGTGACATGAACTATAGATGCCAGGTGACCCAGCAGGTGGAGCAGTAGGCGGGCAGACACTGAGCAATGGTGCTGCATGACTGTGGCCAGCGCAATGAGGCAGTCGGCTCTGTCCAGAGGAAGGAAGGCCCTGGCCTGAACGGTGTCCAGCCATACCCCTATGAACTCCAGATACTGTGTCAGGAGGAGATGGGACATGGGGTGATTTATCACAAACCCTAAAAGTTGCAAGATGAGGATAGTGCGTATTGTCGCCTGTTGCATTTTGTCGGCAGTGCACCCTCTTATGAGTCAGTCATCCAGGTAGGGGAAGACAAAGACAAAGACAAAAGTAAGCCGCGACTACCACCAGGCACTTGGGGAATACCCTTGGGGTAGAGGCCGGGCTGAAGGGTAGGACCCAGTACTGGTAGTGGCTGCCTCCCACCACGAACCTGAGGTACTGTCTGTGGCTGGATGAGGATGTGTGTGTGTATGCATCCTTTAGATCTAAGGAGCATAACCAGTCTCTCCACTGGAGGTATGGCAGTAGTGTTCCAAGGAGAGCATTTTGAACTTCTCCTTCACAAGGAACCTGTTTAGACCCTGCAGGTCCAGGATGGGCCGGAATCCTCTGATCCTCTTGGGTATGAGAAAGTAGCGGGAGTAGAACCCCTTGCACCTGAGATGTGCGGGCACCGGTTCCACTGCCCAGTCCTCTAGAAGGCCTGCAATCTCCTGCAGTAGCAGGGGCTGGTGGAGGGGAGTCCTGGTGGGCTCTCCCAGAAAGATTGTCAGGTGGAGGAGGTAACCCTCCCTCACCACCTGAAGTGCCCAAGAGTTGGTGGTGATGATTGGTCACCGGTAAGGCATAAAGTACCAGGCAACCCGCCCCACCCCCGTGGGCTGCTGGGCTGGATCTCTTGGCAGGAGAGAGGCTATGCTCAAGGAGTCAAAAACTCCCGCCAGGCTGCGCTGAAGCCTTCCTTCAGGAAGGGTCAGCGGTCTTCTTGGACAGCCTGGTCCTTGTCAGGAACTTGGACTCCAACTTTGCAGCCTTGTCAGTCATGGGTTTGCCGAAGATATTCTCCCCCCGACAAAGGACATCAACCAGCTTGTCCTGAACCCACTGCTCCAGGTCAGAGGACTGTAGCCAAACCTGGCACCGGGCACCAATGCCCGCCGTAGCTACTCTAGCCACTGACTCGAAGCCATCATAGGTTGCCCGAGTCATAAATTTGGAACACTCTCTGACAGCCGAGGCCAGGATCTGGATCCGCTGGAGGGGACCCGGCAAGTTCCTTTGCCAAGTCTCTCAGGTACATGGCCCATTTTACAGCTGGTAGGCCTGGATCTGGCCGATAAGCATCGAGCCCTGGAAGCACTTTCTGCCCAGGGCATCCATGGTGCAAGCCTTCATACCCGGGGGCACCAAGGAGTGCGTCTTCTGGCTCTTGAACCAATGCATGGCTGACTCCACCACCAAGGAATTGTGAGACAGTTGGGCTTTCTGAAAGCCAGGGATCCAGCGGACCTGGTACAGACAGTCCAGCCACCTGCTCACTATGGGCACCGATGTTGGGGTCTCCACATCCAGAGGAGCAGCCGTTCAGGATCGGGGGAACAGGCAGCACAAGTGCCTCTTTCGGAGGAACTTCGTACTGGAGGATCTCGAGGTCCTCCATCTGAGGGTCCTCCTCCGACTCAGCGTCAAAAGCAAGGACCTTAGCTATGTCCCGCATGAAGTCGAGGAAAGCCATTTCTTCGGGGAGATCGATGTCGAGACTCCGGGGAAGACGGGTCCGAGGGCACATCTCGGTGGTGATGGGTATCCGGGGACTCATCATCCTCGGTCTCCCAGTCCGACTCGTAGTCGGTGGCAAGCTCCGACCCCGATGGCCCTGGTGCTCCAGTGGCCCTGCGGTCTGAATCACAGGCGCTTAGCGAAGAAGATCTCAGTCCCAAAGACTGAGACCGCTGCTCAGGGATCTCTCGAGGCCAATAGTGCTCGAGGATTGGTTCGACCTCCGGGGAGTTCCTCGAGGTCAAGGGCCTGGTGGTTGGGAGTGATGACCTAGAGCAGGGGTCTCAAACTCAAATTGCTTTGAGGGCCAAATGAGGACTTGTAAAGTAACCCGGGGGCCGCATAAGACGTGGGGCCTCATTTGCATAAGGGGCCTCATTTGCATAAATATTTGCATAATGTTACCATACACTAACTTTTAGTAAACATGCCTCTTCATGAGTATGGATAAAGAAAGACAAAAAGATTCAGAAATAGGAAGACAATAATTAAACTGGGAACCCCAAAAGCCAAACTTGGAATGTACAACAACACTGTAGAAATAAAACTATAAATTAATTTCCTCTTGTACTAAACAAAGCGCAAACATTAATGATGCACATTTCCCAGAGCTGACATATTCCAGTTAATAAATTCAAAATAAAGAGATATTTTTCTACCTTTTGTGCATTTTTTTTCAGTTGCAATTGCTCCAGCCACTTCTGGTTTCTTCGTGTCTTCTGCTATCTCCATCGTCTGCTGTCCATTTGTCCTTTCTTCTCTCTTCTAGTTTTTTTCCATTCTCTCTCCCTACATCTGCTTTAACATACTAACCTTTCTCCTTTTGCTCTTTCCTCATTCCTATTTCATCCACTCAAATTTTACCCCTCCATCCTCAATCCCCACTTACTCTCCCAATACCTGGCCAATTGTAGATTTGTCTTCTCTTCCAGACAAAATATTTTTCCCCTCTCCATTTCACTTTCCCAGCTCCATCCCATTCTAATCCTCCCCCAACATCAGCTCCCTTCTAGTTCCAGCCCCACCCAGCATCTGCTCCTTTCTAGTCCCTGCATCAGTCCATTTCCAGTCCTATCCTAGCCTCACCATCAGCCCATTTCCAATCCTAGCCCCCCATCAGCCCATTTCCAATCCTAGCTCCCTCCCCTCACAGCCTATTTCCATTCCAAGCCCCCCTCCCCATCAGCCATTTGCAGTTCAAGCCCCCCTTCCACTCAGCCCATTTCCAGTCCTAGCAACCCCCCCAGCCCATTACCAGTCCTAGACCCCCCATAGCCCATTACCAGTCCTAACCTCCCCATAGCGCACTTCCAGTCTTACCCCCCCATCACCCCATTTTCAGTCTTACCCCCCCCCCATAGCCCATTACCAGTCCTAACCTCCCCATAGCGCACTTCCAGTCTTACCCCCCCATCACCCCATTTTCAGTCTTACCCCCCCCCCATAGCCCATTACCAGTCCTAGTCCCCCCCATAGCCCACTTGCAGTCGTATCCCCCATCACCCCATTTTCAGTCTTACCTCCCTCATAGGCCATTACCAGTCCTAACCCCCCAATCAGCCCACCTCCAGTCCTAACCCCCATCACCCCATTTTCAGTCCTAGCCCCCACAGCCCATGACCATTCATAACCCCCCCCCTGCCAATAGCCCACTTCCAGTCCTAACCCCCATCTGCCCATTTCCAGTCCTAGCCCCCACCATAGCCCATGACCAGTCATAACCCCCCCCCCTGCCAATAGCCCACTTCCAGTCCTAACCCCATCTGCCCATTTCCAGTCCTAGCCCCCACCATAGCCCATTACCAGTCATAACCCCCCCCCTGCCAATAGCCCACTTCCAGTCCTAACCCCCATCTGCCCATTTCCAGTCCTAGCCCCCACCATAGCCCATTACCAGTCATAACCCCCCCTGCCAATAGCCCACTTCCAGTCCTAACCACCATCTGCCCATTTCCAGTCCTAGCCCCCACCATAGCCCATGACCAGTCATAACCCCCCCTGCCAATAGCCCACGTCCAGTCCTAACCCCCATCTGCCCATTTCCAGTCCTAGCCCCCACCCTAGCCCATTACCCGTTATAACCCCCCAGCCCATTACCAGTCATAACCCCCCCCCCTGCCAATAGCCCACTTTCAGTCCTAACCCCCATCTGCCCATTTCCAGTCATAAACCCCCCATCTGCCCTTTTCCAGTCTTACCCCCCCCCCGCCCGTGGAAAACAAAAAAAACCCCAAAACCCTGACTTCTGCCGTTGCCGCCGTGGCAGCGGCAGAATCAATTGTCAAATTAAAAAAAAAAAAAAGACTTCTGCTGCTCAAGCAGCAATATCACCTGTCCTGCGGCCCCTTCCCCTGTGCCCGGAGATCCGAATCTGCTCATCAGCGGCGTGCTTTTCAAGCCGCGAAGAGTATTCCCCTCTCGCGCGGCTTGAAACCACGCGAGAGGGGAATACTCTTCGCGGCTTGAAAAGCACGCCGCTGATGAGCAGATTCGGATCTCCGGGCACAGGGGAAGGGGCCGCAGGACAGGTGCTATTGCTGCTTGAGCAGCAGAAGTCATTTTTTTTTATTGGACAATTGATTCTGCCGCTGCCACGGCGGCAACGGCAGAAGTCAGGGTTTTGGGGTTTTTTTGTTTTTCTCTTTCGCGGGCCGCACAAAGTTGTCTCGCGGGCCGCATGCGGCCCGCGGGCCGCGTGTTTGAGACCCCTGACCTAGAGGAACCCGGCATCACAGCCCACTGCTGGGCCATGTAGGCAGACAATCTACACTCCAAGGCCACCATTCTGGACTTGAGGCCAGATGGCTCTGTAGCCTTCAGCGCAGTCACCGAGGATCTCGGGCCCGGTCCTGGCTCCGTCAATGGAGAGTCTTAGACCAGGATGACCTCGGGGGTCCAAGGCCGATCCCCTGATGCAGATTGCTCCCGTTGGGGCACCTTGGTTGGCCTCTCCCGACCAACAGCATTGGCCTTGTGCCAGGGACTGCGCGTCCAGGGCCCTTGAGATTTCCCCACGTTCCCAGACTCGTCAGCTGATGAGGTCTTCAAGGGCTTCCAGCTCTTCTTGTGGTCCTCCTCAGGCTCAAGGTTCCATGCCCCAGGGCTCACGAGGTAGCATGGTTTTCCCAAGGTTCCAGCATCCCGGGAGGGGCCTTGGAGAGCAGCATTGTGGGAGACTCTGGAACTGAGTCAGTCTTGTGGAAGATGGACTCTCACTGCTGGTGACAACTTTTGAGGGCCTTGGAAGTCATCTGCTTATAGAATCTGCAGACCAAGGGGTCATGGTCCAGCCTGAGGCAATGGAGGCAACAGTCGTGCGGGTCCATGTGCAACATATTATATTGGACAAGGTCATGGCGGAAAAGATGACCCCCATGAGGTCAAACACATTAGGCCCAGCCAGGAAAAAGGCATGAACTCGTGCCGATGAAGATACTTGAAGAAAAAGAAAAAGGACCCAAGACGTGACACCGAGGCAAGCTCCGGGGCGGGTAATGGAGCTGCTATGCAACTGGAGAAAAGACAAAAAAAAAACCAAACCACTTTTTCCAGGGGAACAGACACACATCCAATGGGCTCTGTGGAAAAAAAGGGACTGAGGCAAGATGGCACCCTTGGGCGGGAAGGGGACTATGCATGCGTGGTACATCTCCCAAAGGCTTTCTTTGACAGCTGGGAAGAAGTTACCGCACTGGCTCCATCGGTGCTGACGTCACCCATTATGTGAGGAATGACTTCCTACTTGTTCCTGGAGAGTACCTGACTTACCAGCAGACAGATTCACTGTCTTCTGCATCTCATGGAGATTCCCTGCTCCATTCTCGCTTATGGGCTGGCCATTGAAAGGAGTTGCTGACCATCCATTTGGAGGTTCCTGCTTGGGAAAGCACCCTCATTGCAAGCCTCTGCATGTTCTGTTCAGGCATTTTCCTGTGCCTGTTTAGAATCCAGATTGTTATTTATTGTTCTGTCTATATTTCTGTTTTCTCTGTGTGTGTCCCATCTTGTGTCTGTCCTTTACCCAGAGCAGGGCAACAACAGGAGAAGGGCGAAGAAATCTCAACCCTTTAATTGTGAAAGTTGGCTCTTCACAATTAAAGGGCTGAGTCTTCTTCACCTTGCTCCTGTTCTTGCCTTGTGTTATTCTGCGAGTGTGAAAATCCAATTTTTGGATCCTCTGTGTTGTTTACCCAGATCCTACTCTCTGCAGTGCTGTGTCTGCCTTCTCCCTACCCATTAACCCACCCTCCACTGGCTTAACATTCTTTCATAGTCTTCTTCTGCTTATTGACGCAATTACTCAGGTGTACCTGAAGCCACCAGGACTTTCTACTCCCTCTCCACCTGTATCTCCTTTGATTTACATTCTCTCCTCTTCTCCCTCTCCTTGACTACATATCGCTTTGTGTTTTTAATATTAACTCTCCCTAATCTTTTCCCCTCATTCCCACAATCCCATGGCCCTACCTCTCATTACCCACTCCTTACTGTCCCCACCTCCCCTACCATTTTGTCTTCTACCTTATCATCTGTCCTTGAGCTTCACCATTTTCTTCCTCTCATTCAGCTATCTCCACTCTCACTAAGAAAATAAGATATGCCATACTGGGTCAGACCAAGGTCCATCAAGCCCAGTATCCTGTTTCCAACAATGGCTAATCTAGGTCACAAGAATCTAGCAGTTTCCCCAAAAGACACAGGTTCCACAATGCTTGTATTGGGGCAAGCAATGGATTTCTTGGGGACCCTTTAATAATGGTTTATGGACCTTTCCTCTAGGAACTTGTCCAAACCTTTCTTAAACCCAATTACACTAACAGCTTAACATCCTTCGGTAACGAATTCCAGAGTTTGATTACACATTGAGTGAAAAAATATTTCCTCTTATTAGTCTTAAATAGGTTACACAGTAGCTTCATTGCATATCCCCTAGTCTTTCTATATTTTGATGGCGTAAAGAATCAATCTATATTTACCCGTTCCACTCCATCAATTAATTTATTGACCTCTATCATATCTCCCCTCAGCTGCCCCTCTTCATAGGGGTATCTTTCCATTCCCTTTACCATTTTGGTGCCTCTTCTCTGTACCTTTTCTAATAACGCTATATCCTTTTTAAGATATGGCAACCAGAACTGCACACAATATTCAAGATGTGGTTGCACCATGGAAAACTACAGAGGCATTATAATATCCTTTGTTTATTCTACATTCCTTTCCTTATGATTCCTAGTATTCTATTTGATTTCTTGGTTGCCACTGCATACCGGGCGGAGGGTCTTAACATGTTATCCACGATGACACCTAAATCTTTTTCCTGGGTGGTGGTTCCTAATGTGGAACTTTGCATCATGTAATCATATTTTTTAAATTATTTATTTATGCAATTTTACAATAATAATCAAGCAACGCTTGTACAGAAAAACAACTACTTGTACAACAAATGATAAAGAAAATAATTACCATGAAATACATCAAAAACCAGAATATAATTAGCCCTCAATCAGTGGGAAGTAGCAAGAAAAAAAAAGATACGAGGATAGGTGGATCCTCTATCTCTAATTTATACAGAAACAATATATTAAGATCTAAGATGGAGGCAGAGGACAGAGCATTACTAACTACAATGAGACCTTAATCACTGAAGAGATGATGTCACCACATGGGAGCTGACAAACGCAGATAAGTCCTCCGGTTGAAAAAAGACATACTTATTCTCTCTAAAGTAAATATACATTTACAAGGAAAACGTAATAGAAATGAGGCACCAATCTGAACAACACCAGGTCTTAGCAACAAAAAAGCTCAACGCCTTCTCTGGGTCTCTCTAGAGACATCTGGGAACATAACAATCTTTTTCCCCATAAATAAAGCTATATGCTTCTTAAAGTATAACTTCAATATCCAATCCCTGTCTGATGGAATTGCAAAGGTCACTAACATAGTCGAAACCTCCAAATCTGCTTCTTTAAGTGACTGTAATAGAGCAGAAACATCTAACACATCCATTTCCAAAGGACCTATAGTCCTCTGACCCTCCTTCTTACCAATAGGTAAAAAATAAGCTTTCACTACAGGAGGAGTTAACCTTTAAGGTTTCATGTATATATTTTTTAAACAGTTCCACCGGGGAAATCTCTGAAACAACAGGAAAATTCAACAAACGAATATTGGAAGCTTGCCCCCTATCTAGAAGGCCTCTTTGTACAGGTCTCTAGAAAGTGTAGTTACTCACCTGCAACAGGTGTTCTCCAGAGACAGCAGGAATCAGTCCTCACACATGGGTGATGTCGGCGCCGACGGAGCCCTCGTGCGGAGCAAATCCCCAACTTTCAGAGAAAGCCTTTGGGAATTGCCAACACACATGTGCAGTCCCCTTCCCGCCAAAGGGTGCCATCTTGCTCAGTCAAATGACATAGATTAAAAGATGGCAAAAAGCACAAAATATAATAACAATAGGACTGCAACTCCAAGGGGAGGAGGGAGGATCGTGAGGACTGATTCCTGCTGTCCCTGGAGAACACCTGTTACAGGAGAGTAACTACATTTTCTCCAGAAACAAGCAGGAAGTCAGTCCTTACACATGGGACTCCCCAGCTATAGGCTACCGAGAACCCATAGTTAAAAAGGCTCCCTCTACGAGAGCCGCAAGCAGCCGCAATAGCAATGCAAACTAAAGAAATAGTACTCGGGTAGCCTGAACTCAGAAGGGTCAGAGGGCAGGAGTTGCCTAGACCTCAAAAAGGTTACGGAGTACAGCCTGGCTGAAGGCATTGTCCCATTGGGACTCCCTGTCCAGGCAATAATGGGTTGCGAAAGTCTGACTCGAAGACCAGCCTGGCAGATGTCTGCCAAAGGAACAGAGCGCAAATGAGCCACGCCGCCGTGGCCCCGATCCTATGGGCCGTAACACGACCCTCCATCGGAAGATCGGCTGCACTGTATGCCCAGGCAATGCAGTCCACCATCCAGGTGGACAGCGTACGCTTTGATACCGCCACCCCCAGTCTACTGGGGTTGTAAGATACAAAAAGCTGAGAAGCCTTCTGATGCGGTTGCGTACGTTGGATATAGAAGGCCAACGCCCTCTTACAGTCCAGGGTATGCAGGACCGACTCTGCCTGACTGGCATGTGGCATGGGAAAAAAGATAGGCAGAACCACCTCCTGAAGAGTAGCAAATCACCTGGGCCGGATGGTATACATCCAAGGGTGTTGAAAGAACTGAAATATGAGATTGCAGACCTGCTATTAGTAATCTGTGAACTATCATTAAAATCATCTCTAATACCTGAAGATTGGAGGATCGCCAATGTAACACCAATTTTTAAAAAGGTTTCCAGGGGTGATCCGGGAAACTACAGACCGGTGAGCCTGACATCAGTACCGGGAAAAATGGTAGAAACCATCATAAAGAATAAAATTACTCAGCATGTAGATAGTCATGACCTAATGGGAGACAGCCAACATGGCTTTAGACAAGGAAAATCTTGTCTTACTAATCTGTTATGTTTTTTTGAAGGAGTGAATAATCAGGTGGACAAAGGTGAGTCGGTTGATATTGTGTATCTGGACTTTCAGAAAGCCTTTGACAAGGTCCCTCATCAGAGACTTTTGGCAAAACTAAAGAGTCATTGGATAGGAGGCAGTGTACTATTGTGGATCAGGAACTGGTTAAAAGATAGAAAGCAGAGGGTTGGGCTAAATGGCCAATTTTCCCAATGGAGAAAGGTGAATAGTGGTGTACCCCAGGAATCTGTGCTGGGACCGCTGCTTTTTGACATATTCATAAATGACCTGGAAAGTGGAATAACGAGTGAGGTTATCAAATTTGCAGATGACACAAAACTATTTAAAGTTGTTAAAATCCAAGAGGATTGTGGAAAATTGCAAGAGGATCTTGATAAATTGGAAGACTGGGCATCAAAATGGCAGATGAAATTTTATGTGGACAAGTGCAAGGTTATGCACCTAGGGAAGAACAACCCAAACTATGGTTACACGATGCAAGGTTCCACATTAGGAACCACCACCCAGGAAAAAGATTTAGGCGTCATTGTGGATACCATGTTAAACCCTCGGCCCAGTGTGCAGCAGCGGCCAAGAGAGCAAATAGAATGCTAGGTATGATAAGGAAAGGAATGGAAAATAAAACAAAAGATATTATAATGCCTCTATATCGTTCCATGGTGAGACCGCACCTTGAATATTGTGTGCAATTCTGGTCGCCGTATCTTAAAAAGGATATAGCGATTTTAGAAAAGGTTCAGAGAAGAGCCACCAAAATGGTAAAGAGGATGGAAAGATACTCCTATGAAGAAAGGCTAAAAAGGTTAGGGCTCTTTAACCTGGAAAAGAGACGGCTGAGGGGAGATATGATAGAAGTCTATAAATTAATGAACGGAGTGGAACGGGTAAACGTAGATCGATTGTTTACGTTATCAGAATATAGAAAGACTAAGAGACATGCAATGAAGCTACAAGGTAAACTATTTAAGACTAATAAAAGAAAATATTTTTTCACTCAACATGTAATCAAACTCTGGAATTTGTTACCGGAGGATGTAGTAAAGGCTGTTAGTGTAGCTGGGTTTAAAAAAGGTTTGGACAAGTTCCTGGAGGAAAGGTCCATAAACCATTATTAAGAAGGTACCCAGGATATGAATGCTTGACCCAGTACAAGCATTGTGGAACCTGTGTCTTTTGGGGAAACTGCTAGGTATGTATGACCTAGACTGGCCACTGTTGGAAACAGGATACTGGGCTTGATGGAGCTTGGTCTGACCCAGTATGGCATATCTTATGTTCTTATCTTATGTTCTTATGACCCCTGATAGGCCTTATGCCCAAGGGCGTCAAGGTCTCTGGACTCCCTGTCCGGCGAGACCAAAGAATGTGACTTCGGGCTCTTTTGCTTCCGCAATGCTGATTCCACTACCATGGAGGTGTGCGGAAGCTGGGTCTTCCGTAACCCTGGGCTGCGCTGGACCCTATACATGGCATCGAGGCGGTTGCTCACAATGGGGACTGAGGCAGGTGCCTCCCAGATGCAGAGAGAGACAGAATGGGAGGAACTGGTACCGTAAGAGACTCCCAAGGCAGGGACTCATACTGTAATATCTCTAGTTCCTCTGCCCTCGGTTCTTCCTCAGCCTGCGTGGCCAGCTTTAGGGCCCACGCCGTGTCCCGCACGAACACCAGAAAGGACGTGTCCTCTGGAAGTGAACGCCTCTGGGAGATGACCTAGATTGGCCACTGTTGGAAACAGAATACTGGGCTTGATGGACCTTGGTCTGACCCAGTATGGCATATCTTATGTTCTTATGTTCTGGTTGAGGTAGAACGAGGAGACCACTTTTGGAAGGAGCTTGGGGTGCATGCGATGCACCACCCAGTTCCTATAGAACCTGGTGTAGGTCTTTCTGACACTAGGGTCTGGAGCTCACTCACCCGTCGAGCGGATGTGAGTGCCACCAGGAAAACCACCTTCCAAGAGAGATAGCGCAGATGGCAGGTAGCCATTGGTTCAAAGGGCGGCTTAGTAAGCTGCCCTAACACCACATTCAGATCCCACTCGGTCGCCGGGGGGGGGGGGCAAACCGGGGGTTTCAAGAGAAGTAAGCCTCTCAGAAACCGAGAGACCAAGGGGTGGGCGGAGAGAGGCTTCTCATCCACTGAAAAGTGGTGTGCCGCAAGGGCACTGAGGTGCACCCTGACCGAGTTGGGCTTGAGGCCTAAATCAGAGAGGTGGAGAAGGTATTGCAGAACCACCCCCACCGGGCAAGAGAAAGGATCTATCTCCCGCTCCATGCACCAGGACGCAAACCTGCACCACTTCAAGGCATATGTCCATCTAGTCGACGGCCTCCGTGAGGCCAGCAAGACCTCTTCAATATTCTTTGGAAGGAGTAGCGGAGCGAGAATTACCCTTTCAGCAGCCATGCCATGAAGTGGAGGGAGCTGAGATTGGGGTGCAGAAGAGAGCCCCCCTCCTGAGATAGGAGGTGTGGGGAGGACCCCAAGGGAACTGGGGCGTCCACCATTAGCTGTAGAAGGAGCAGGAATCAGGGTTGCCTGGGCCACCGTGGAGCGATAAGGATGACCGAGGCTCTGTCCTGGAGAATCTTGAACAGTGTCTTGGCTATCAGAAGTGTCGGAGGGAACGCATACAGAAGGTCCCCGGACCATGATATCAGAAACGCATCGGCGGCCACCCTCTGCAGGTGGGGTCACCTGGAGCAGAAATGGGGCAAATGGTGATTGTCCAGACTTGCAAACAAGTCCATCACCAGCCGCCCCAGGTCTGGAAGAGCCAATTGGCTACCCCGCGGTCCAGCTGCCATTCGTGGGGTTGAAGAACCCTGCTGAGTCTGTCGGCTAGCCAGTTGTCCTGGCCTGGCAGGTAGACTGCTTGGAGATGAATGCCATGCCGGGCTGCGAAGGAGCAAAGGTCCAGGGTTTCCTGACATAGGGGACGGGACGCCGTACCACCCTGTTTGTTCACGTAGAACATGGCCACCTGGTTGTCAGTCTGCACTAAGACAGGTTCGTAGGCCAGAAGCTGCCTGAAAACTTCTAGGGCTAGGCGGATGGCATGGAGTTCCAAGAAATTGATTTGTTGGGTCCTCTCGCTCGGGGACCATGGTCCCTGAGTAGGTAAACCCTGACAATGGGCCCCCCAGCCCAGCAGGGATGCATCTGTGGTCAGGATCCTCGTGTGCAGAGGGGTCTGGAAAGACATTCTCGCCTCCAAGTGATGCGGTTGGAGCCACCAGGCCAGGGACTGTACCAGATGTCTGGATACTTTGACCCTGTCCCGGAGGTGCCCTGTGGCCTCAGACCACTGGTCTTTGAGACACCATTGAGCGGTCCGCATATGGAGGTGGACATCCGGGGTCACATGGACTGTGGAAGCCATGTGCCCAAGGAGGCGCAGGAAATGTCTTGCTGACACTGCACACTTTCGACTCATTTGTCCTGCCAGAGCCATAAGCCTGCCTGCCCTGTCTGCAGGCAGATAGGCCTTCGCTTGAAGGGTGTTGAGTCTGGCCCCAATGAACTCTAGCTGCTGAGTTGGAGTGAGGCTGGACTTGCGGTAGTTCATCACGAATCCTAGGTGTTGCAGCACCTGGATGGTGCAGGTCGTGGCCTGGTGGACCTCTACGGTTGAGGTGCCTCTGATGAGCCAGTCATCGAGGTAGAGGAATACAAAGACCCCTTGAAGCCTGAGAAAGGCGGCAACCACAGCCAGGCACTTTGTGAACACCCTGGGGGCCGAGGCAAGACCGAAGGGAAGTACCCTGTACTGGTAGTGATTGTCCCCCACCACAAAGCGCAGATATTGCCTGTGGCTTGGGTGTATTAGGATGTGTGTATACGCATCTTTTAGGTCTAAGGAGCATAGCCAGTCTCCCTGGCAGAGGTAAGACAGCAATATTCCAAGGGAGAGCACCTTGAACCTCTCCCTCACCAGGAATTTGTTGAGGTTGCAAAGGTCAAGGATGGGTCTGAGGTCTCCTGTCCTTTTTGGTACCAGAAAGTACCTGGAGTAGAAGCCCCTTCCCTGCAAGTGGCGGGGCACTGGTTCTACTGCCTGATCCTCGAGAAGACCTGCTAACTCCTTCAGAAGAAGGTCCCAGTGAAGTGAAGACCTGATGGGCTCTCCTGGAAAGTAATGAGGAGGCACCTGGGCTAGGTGAAGAAGATAGCCCTCCATGACTACCTGCAAGGTCCAGGCATCGGTGGTAATCACTGTCCACCTGTGGGAATACAGAGCAAGCCGGCCTCCTGTGATCTGCCTGTCTCCTGTGGGAAGAGTGGCCATGCTGTAGGAGTCAAAAGCCACTGCCAGACTGGGCCGGAGCCAGTGCCTGGGGTTTGGGGGCTTTCTGCTTAGGCGAGCCATGCCCCTGTCCCTTGGCCTGCTGCCCCTGCTGGGGAGCTGGGGAGGCCTGAAAATAGGGGTAGCTTCGGTAAGCAGCACCCTTCCTCGGTAAAAGGGCTTTTTACCCGAGCCCTTCTTGCAAGAAGGGGCAGAGGTCTTCTTAGAGAGCCATGTCCTCGTCATGTACTCGGTCTCCAGCTCTGCGGCCTTGTCAGTCATGAGATTCTCCTCCTGGCATGAGACATCGACCAACTTGTCCTGAACCCATTGTTCGAGGTCTGACGACTGCAGCCATGCCTGGCGGCATGCACCGATGCCCGCCGCGGCTACCCGGGCCGCCAACTCAAACCCGTCATAGGCTGCCTGAGACATAAACTTCGAGCACTCATCCACTCACTAGTCACCTCCCCACTTGACTATTGTAACCTGCTCCTCACTGGTCTCCCTCTGAATCATCTTTCTCCCCTTCAATCTGTTCACAACTCAGCTGCATGGCTTATCTTCCGGCAGTGTCACTATGCTCATGTAACCCCTCTTCTCAAGTTATTTCACTGGCTCCCTATCCATTTCCACACCCACTTCAAACTTCTCCTACTTACCTACAAGTGCATTCATTCTGCAGCTCCTCAGTACCGTTTCCTCTCTTATCGCACTCTATATGCCTCCTCGGAAACTCCGTTTCTCTTGCAGAACTCTTTTATTTGCGCTCTTCTCTGCCACTGACAACTCCAGACTTCGTCCATTCCATCTTGCTGCTCCATATGCCTGGAAAAAACTACCTGAGTAAGTGCGTCAGGCTCCTTCTCTGGCCCTATTGAAGTCCAGGCTGAAGACTCACCTCTTTGAGGCTGCTTGTAGAGCCTGATGCTCCTCATTCTCTTGCCCACTACTTATATATATCTTGCCATACTCTAGTCCCCAGTTTTCCAATGTTTTTTCATCTTGATTAGATTGTAAGATGAGCAGGGACTGTGTCTTACATCTATATGTACAATGCTGCATATGCCTTGTAGCGCTATAAAAATGATTAGTAGTAGTAGTAGTAATGGGAGAAAGATGTACAAGGCTGAATCAGGGCATCCAGATCAGTCACTCAAGAGTCCCTGCTGAGGTTGAAAAAATGTTCCACTTTGGCATTTGACTGAGTCACCACAGATCACACACTGTGGGACCCCAGCACTACACAATGAGCTTGAATGCCTGATGACTGAGCTCCCAATCCCTGGAGTTGAGAAGGTTTTCACTCGGGATGTTTATGTACATTTTCAATGCCTACTATGTGTGCTGCCAACAGGAATGATAGATGTATCTCTGTCCAGCTGCACAGAGCCACTATCTCCTCTGCAACAGCCATGCTATGAGTGCCACCCTGTTGTTTGTTTACATACACCACCGCATTATCTGAAAACACCAATTGTCTTGCTCTCCAGGCAAGTTTTGAATCTCTCCAGAGCTAAAGGGATTGTTCTCACTTCCAGCCTGTTGATCGTTCAGGGCTCCTGCTTTGAATAACGCCCATGGGCAAACTGGTCCTGACAATGTGCTCCCCAACCCAGGAGACTGGCATCGGTGGTGATGATTACCCAGTCTGGTGGCTTCAAAGGCATCCACTTCGACAGTGGTCTCTCCTGGAGCCACCACTGGAGCATCCATCAGACTTTTGGGGGAAGGGGAAGACACTGTTCGAACTGCTGAGAGTACAAGTGAGCCAGCAGATGTCCCTGTAGGGGATGCATATGCACCCCCATCTATGGCATCAGGTCCAACATTGATGCCATCGACCCAAAAACCGGGATATAGTACCAGGTCCTGGGAGCTGGATGAGTGCCAAATACCTGCAGCTGCAAATGCAGTTGGATCATCCTGTCTTGGGCAAGAAACACCCACCCCAACTCAGTATTGAACTGAGCCCCAGGTACTCCAGATTCTGGGCAGTTTGGACAGGATAAGACCTCTCATGAAACGGACTACTAGCAGTTGAGAGGAGATGGGCTGTCCATCCAGTAGGTAATAAGAGACTGCAATTGCACTGAGGTGGACTCTCACCGAGTTGGTCTTCAGACCTGTTGATGACAGATGTAGGAGATACTGGAAGAGTGACTCCATTGGAGCAGAAAAGGGATTGAGATCCTTCTGGGAACACCAGACAGAAAATCTACGCCACTTGAACGTGTATGAATGCCTGGTGGAAGACTTCCTAGAAGTTAAAAGGATCTCCTTAACCTCTTTGGTAAAGTCAAGGCCTTGGAAAGCTACTCTCTCAGCAGCCAAGCTGTGAGATGGAGGGACTGTGGATTGGGATGGAGTAGTGAGCAGTCGTCCTGGAGCCAGTGGAAGGCTATGAGTGTCATGGAGCCCTTGTCCAACTGAAGCTTGAAAAGCATCTTGGGAATGAGGGGTATAGGATGGAAAGCATAAAGCACACCCTGACCCCAGTGTAGGTGGAAGGCATCCACTGGTTGGTTGGTGCAGAAGCGAAGAAGCTTGGCATTTTGGGGAGTTGCAAACAGATCTATGTTTGGGGATCCTTAGCTCTGAAAGATGTAGGACGTCGTGTCTGGATGAAGAGACCATTCGTGGGGAAGAAGGATGCGACTCAGTCTGTCTGCCTAGACATTTGACTCTCTCGGGAGGTACACCGCTTGGAGGCAGTTTGGAGGCATCTGTCATTAGGGTGCATTGAAGTGGAGGCATCTGAAAAGGTGACCCTACGAGAGATTTTCTGGAGAACATCACCACTGAAGGGATGTGGTCAGACAGGCAGTGACTTGGATCCTGTCCCGGAGATGGTCTGGTCTGCTTCCATTGGGAGGCAAGAGTCCACTGGGCTGTCCGCATATGCAGTCGGGCATACAGAAAGGCATGTACTATAGAGGCCATGTGTCCGAGGAGCTGTAGCATCTCTCGGGTGGTCAAATGTACTCGCAGGAGCGCCTGGGATGCTAGTTCGACTAGACGGGCACAACAGAGCTGGGGCAGGAATGTCCTGGATTGTTGGGTGTCTAGTAGGACTCTGATGAACTCTAGTTTTTGAGTTGAGCGAGCTGGGACTTTGGGAATTTTTTTTCACAAAGCCCAAGCGTTGTAGTATTGTGATGGCAGGATTGGGAAGTGTCTGCTTTTATTAACCAGTCGTCTAAGTAGGGGAAGACGAATATCTCTAGAGATCTTAGGTATGTGGCTACGACCGCCATGCACTTTATGAAGACTTTTGGGGCAGAGGCAAGTCCAAACGGGAGGACTCTGTATTGGTAATGTTTTCCTTGAAAAGTGAAGCATAGAAACTTCCTGTGTCCCAGGTGGACGAGGATATGTGTGTATGCTTCTTTTACATCTAGAGAACACAGCCAATCCTGACACTGGAGGTAGGGAAGAAGCCCAAGGGAGATAATCTTGAACTTTTTGTGGACTAGAACTTGTTGAAGTTTCTAGGCCCAGAATGGGCCTGTACCCTCCCGTTTTCTTTGGGATTTTTAAGTACAGACAGTAGAAGCTCATTCCCTGTTGGGATGTGGGGACTTCTTCTATGGCCCCCTGAGACAGAAGAGAGGACACCTTGTCCTGTAGAAGAGCAGTGAGTGGGGCTTGCATTTGATATTCCCCTGTGAAAGTGGAGGGGGCAGAGTCTACAGATGTAGTCTGTACCCTTCCTATGGTTAGTGTCCACTGTTCTGAGATGATGAGGTGCCATCTATGGGCATAGTGAAACAGTCTGCCTGTGGAGGGGGTGGGGTTCCTCCAGAGGCAGGGTGCAATGTTCTATAGGAAAGAGTCAAAAACCAGGCGCAGACTGTGGCTGCGGAGCTGGTTGAGATTTAGCCACCTATGGCTTCTTCTGATGCTCAGGAGTCTGCTGCCTCTTCTGCGGGGTCTGATCCTGGTACAGAGAAACAGGTGGATAAGAAGAGAAAAACGTTTTATTATTATTGTATAAAGACTTGATGTAAATCAGCAGCTTTTTATCCAAGTTGTTTTCTCCTGTTCTATGTGAAGCCAAACAGTTTGTTATGGTCATTTTGTTGTATGTAAACCGCGCTGACAATAGTGCGGTATATAAGAAATTGTAATAAATAAATAAATAAATAATAAGACTTCTTTGCAGGTGTCTTTTTCCTAGCAGAATCAGCTGTGACTCTGGACAGTCTCTTTAGAGTAGAGTTCTCTGACTCTAATTGAGAGGCCTTATCTTGCCAGTCTTTGCCAAAGAGGTTATCCCCTGTGCAGGGTGTGTTGTCCAGCTTATTTTGAACCCACTGTTCAAGATCTGAGGCCTGAAGCCATGTAATTCTATGGGCCCCGATGCATGTGGCTGTGGCCCTGCTTGTACATTCAAAGGCATCGAAGGTGGCCCTATTGACAAATCTGGATACATTTTGGCTATGTTTGACTAGGGCAAGATAGTCTGCCCTCTTGTCATCTGGGAGGAGAGGAGTAAAAGCCTCGAGATCCTTGGATACCTCCTTGAGGAACACGCCCATGTAGAGAATATAAGAGTTAATCCTGGTCAAGAGCATGGATGCCTGGAAGCATCGCCACCCAAAGACATCAAGTCCTTGATTCCTTACCTGGAGGATTTGAGTAGTGAATCTTCAAGCTTTTGATATGGCACATTGCCGATTCAACCACCATGAAGTGGTGTGGAAGATGTGGCTTTTGGAAGCCTGCCCACGCCAGTATCTGGTACATGGTATTGAGTTGACAATTGTGAAGTGAGACTGTAAGAGGAGTCTTCCACATATGGAGCATAAGATCATGCAGGATATGGTGCACCGGCAGAGTGGCTGCCTCCTTGAGTACTGCTGGGTATTGGAGGATCTCCAATTCCTCCGCTCTTGGTTCCTTTTCCAATGTTATGGTGATGGAGAGACCCTTAACCAGGTCTCAAATGAATTCCTGGAAGGACATGTCTTCTGAAGGTGTCATGTGTGACTGTTACAGTGGGAAAGGCTCCAAGGGAAGTTCCCGGGGCCCCCGTGAATCGAAACAATGGAATCAGAATCGAAGGACTCGAAGTATCGACGGGCACAGTGTTTGGCCGAAACTAGATGCCGGTACCGATGCTCCGAGGTATTGGCCTCGGTAAGCTGCCTGGGCTGGATACTGGTATCAGTAATAGACTCAAGAGAGTGCATGGTTGGCAACGATGTCGATGCCATCTGCATTGGTGTACCCGTCACCGGTTTCAATGTCGGTACCGATACCAATGGGGCGGTGCCTGGCACCAACAGTTTTATAGGTACCGAGGCTGCCAGGAGAGCTGCAACCTCCACTCGATGGGCAGTATGTGCTGATCCATCAATATTGCTGATGCTTGGGTATCGGTGGTGGGTTCCTGCACCACCGTCCCAGAGCATGGTACCAGTAGCTCTCCAGAGGTCGAGGCCTCAGGAACATCCCGGGACCCCTCGATGGCTTTGGAGGACAGAGCCTCCCACCGGGGCTGTTTGGCAGGCCAACTCTCCTCCACGGTGATGCCAGAGGGATCTCGATGCTTGGAAGGAAATCTAACTCCGGAGGGTTTCTCCTTCTTTGAAGAAAATTTGTGCTTGGACTTTGCCGATATCTGCAATCCATGGGAGGATGAGGCCCTTGATGATGTGGAAGCCAAGGATACCGCGTCCGAGGGGAAGAGTGTCCCAAGTTTAGAGGCCCGGTTTTATAGGCCTCTCCGTGTCATCTTTTGACAAAGGGGACAATCTTTTGGCTGATGGTCTGGGCAGAGGCATTTTAAGCACCAGTCATGGGTGTCAGTTACTGAGATAGTGCTGGCACATTTAGCACATTTTTTGAAACCACTAGTTGGTTTCTCCATACCGTCGATGGAGGGTATGGTAGGCTTAAGGCCTAAGATGGCGTCGAGGCACCTCAAAATTGTTTTTGTTTTTGGAAATTAAGTAAAAAGAAGAAAGAAAGAAAGAAAGGAAAGCGGAACCGGCGATGTCTTTGAAGATGCTGGCGTCGATGGGAAGGCAGACGCTATCCACAAAAAAGACGTTTTTTTCCTGCGGTGACAGGATTTGCTTCCTGCTGGCTCCGCAGAAAACAAAGAACTGTGGAGAAGAAATTGGGAAGGCGGGAAGGCATTCGCGCAGTTGCAGTGGAGTGCACCCAAAAGCTTCCTACGTGAGCTCCGTCGTTAGCGATGTCACCCATATATGAAGACTACATTCCTGCTTGTTCCTGGAGATTATCCTATTCTCCTACTAACTAAACTAAGATACAAGGTAATAATGACTGTCTTCAAAGTCCTATACAACATAACTGCCACACACCTGTAAAACCTGCTAAAGAGATCTCAACAGAATAGAAGCAGGAGACTAGGTACGTAAAACATGTTAAGTGTACCCATAGAAAAATTTAAATCTAATCGTAACAACATGGTACCATAGTATATAGATAAGACCAGTATGGTCCATCTAGTCTGCCCAGCAAGGTGGCAAGAGTAGGTGCACCTGCTGCTCCGTGCAAGTCACCCCTCCCCATGTCTTTGTTTAGGGGTCTACCCACCGCTCCGTATAGGGCACTCCTGTTTGTTGAGATGTAAGAGATAGTTATGCTTATTTTGATTTTATCCTTTTGCTATAAAGCGACCCACTGTATCTGTCCCATGCCATTTTGAATTCTGTCACTGTATTTGCCCCCACCACTTCCATTGGGAGGGCATTCCAAGCATCAACCATTCTTTCAGTGAAAAAGTATTTCCTGACATTGCCTTTCAATTTACCCCCTTGCAGCTTCATGTTATGCCCTCTAGTTTTACAGTGTCCCTGTCTTTGGAAGAGGTTTGTTTGTTCATTAATACTCTTAAGTATTTAAAGATCTGAATCACATCTCCCCTGCCCTCCTCTCCTCCAGAGTGTACACATTTAGGTCTTCAAGTCTCTTCTCATAAGTCTTCTGACGCAGGCTCCAAATCATTTTGGTCGCCTTCCTCTGAGCCATTTCCAGTCTTTTTATATCCCTTGCGAGATATGGTCTCCAAAACTGAACACAGTATTCCAAGTGAGACCTCACCAGTGACTTGTACTTTAGTACCTCTTCCTTTTTGCTGGTAATTCCTCTTTGTATGCAACCCAGCATCCTCATGGCTTTTGCTACTGCCTTGTCGCACTGTTTTGCCACCTTGAGTTCCTCAGAAATAATCACACCAAGGTCCTTCTCCTGGTCCATGCACACTAACCTCTCGCCCACTATTGTGTACATTTCCTTTGGATTTCTGCTTCCCAAGTGCATGACACTTCACTTCTTCACATTAAATCTTAACTGCCAAGCATTAGACCACTCTTCCAGCTTTTGTAGATCTTTCCTCATGTTCTCCATTCCCTCAGGAGAGTCCACTCTGTTGCAAATTTTCGTGTCATCTGCAAAACGACAGACTTTTCCATTCAGTCCTTCAGCAATATCACTCACAAATACATTGAACAGTACCGGTCCCAGGACAGAACCCTGGGGCACCACGCTAATCACCCTCCTTTTATCCGAGTGAGTTCCGTTTACCATCACCTTCTGTCGTCTGTCAGTCAACCAATTTCTGATCCAGTTCACCACCTTGGGACCCATCCCCAAACTATTGAGTTTATTGATAAGCCTCCTATGAGGAACAATATCAAAGGCATTGCTGAAATCCAGGTAGATGACATCCATCGCATACCCCTGATCTAGCTCTCTGTTCACCCAGTTAAAGAACTCAATCAGATTTGTTTGGCAAGATCGTCCTTTGGTAAAATCATGTTACCTTGGATCATGCAACCTGTTGGGTTTTGAGAAAGACCACTACTGGCTCTTTCAGGAGCGCCTCCATTACATTTCCCGCCACCGAGGTAAGGCTTATCAGCCTGTAGTTTGTCACTTCTTCCCTGTTACCGCTTTTGTGAAGAGGTACCACATCCGCCTTCTCCAGTCCTGAGGAACTTCTCCTGTCTCCAAGGATCTGTTAAAAACATCCTTTAAAGGCCCTGCAAGAACCTCTCTGAGCTCTTTCAGTATCCTGGGATGTATCCCATCTGGTCCCATGGCCTTGTTCATTTTCAGTTTTGCAAGTTGTCCTAACACATCATCTTCTGTGAATGGTGTGGTATCTACTCCATTCCCATTTTTATATTTGGGAATCACAGGTGGTCTTTCTCCATGATTTTCTTTAGTAAAAACAGAGTAGAAGTATTTAGTTAGCAATTTCGCTTTTTCAATGTCATTTTCCACAAGTCCGTTCCCAGCACTTCTGAGTCCTGCAATCCCACCTCTGATTTTCCTCCTCTCCCGAATATATCTGAAGAAAGTTTTGTTGCCACACTTCACATCTTTAGCCATCTTCTCCTCTGCCTTTGATTTTGCTTTCCTTATTTCTCTTTTTGTCTCTTAGTTTGATTCTGTATTCCTTTCTGTGATCCCCTGTTTGCGAACTTTTGAATTTTGTGAAAGCTGTGTTTTTTGCCTTTATTTGAGCAGCCACTTCTTTGGAGAACCAAATAGGTTTCCTTCTCCTCTTGTTTTTATTTATTTTCCTTACATATTTATCTGTTGCCCCTTTTATTGCCATCTTTAGTTTAGCCCATTGAAGTTTCACTTCCCTTATCCTCTCCCACCCTGCCAACTCCTCCTTCAGGTACTTGTCCATTTTATTGAAGTTAGTGTTTTTGAAGTCTAGGACTTTAAGCTTGCTATGATTGGACTGCACCATGGCTTTTATCTCAAACTATACCATGTGATGATAGCTGCTGTTCACAGGGGCAACCACCTGGACATTCGACATACTATCTCCGTTGGTGAGCACTAAATCCCGCATTGAGTTTTCCCTGGTCGGTTCCATCACTATTTGTCTAAGTAACGCATCTTGGAAGGCATCCACAATCTTTTTACTTATTTCCAGATTTGCAGAAGGAGTACTCCAATCCACATCAGATAGATTAACATCATCCAATATGATCACTTCTCCCCTTTTGGCTATCTTTGCAATATCCATAATCAATTTGCTATCTATTTCTTCGATTTGAGTCGGAGGCCTGTAATCAAACAACCTGTGCAAGGGCCCCTTCTCACTATACACATCAGGAATCTGGAATAACCTTCCCACCAAGCTAAGAGACATAGAATGCATCCACTAATTTGGAAAAGAGCTAAAAACATTGTTATTCAAAGAACACTTCGAGAAAAAAACATAATGAAACTCCATCCGAGGACATCCAAGGCTCATGCACTTGTATACACATACACTGAACTTTAGACAATCAGAATCCATACCCACAATGAATCTTATGAAAATCTAATCACATAATTTCAATGTCCTCCAACTACCCAACTCAAACATCACCATACAATATACACACAACTATTATTACAGCCTACTTCATGTGGTCTAGCCCTTGTAAAAAGCTCATTTCATGGTAATATTCCCTGTTAATGTTAAAAGTTATTATTCCATGTTAATACTCTCTGTTCTACAAAATGTTAACTTGTTCCATGTAAACCACATTGACCCTTGGAAATGCGGTATATATATAAAAAAATGCGGTATATATATAAAAATGCGGTATATATGTAAAAAAAAGTTATTTGTACTCAATTCCCAAGGATCTCTGGGGCAAATTAAATTGCTCGTGGCTTAGATTTAATTTGCTTATTTATTTATTTAGCCCCAGAGATCCTTGGGAATTGAGCACAAATAACTGGGCCAAAATGTTCACATGTCAAACATCTAAATATTAGATGTTATTGCTGGCAGGGATGGCAGTATCAAGAGCTCCTCTTTGGTAAGTGAAACATTACTTAGCCCAGAAGCGAGATCTTTCCAGCCTATACCAGTAATGACAACTGCAAGACGAATACACCTACAGAGAATAATGGGGAAGAGATGAGAACACTGCCTTGGTTTTTCGCTGGGCCTTTCAGCTGGCATATAGTTCCATGAAAATGCAGGAGTGTGATCTTCAGGGACAGGGGCGGCACTCTCTTTATTTTGTCAATTTTTATTATTATTAAAATATTTATATCTTGCCTATCATACCACTTCTAGGTTAATTATAAATAATACATTAAAAAAAACAATAAAACAGCCCTAACATTAAGCTACCTGTATCTACAGCCTAAAAACCTCTTTGGTTCCATTATGACTAGGTCCTAAAGGTTTCAGTGAATAGCAAAGTTTTAAGCTTTTAACTAAAACTAAGTAAATTTGGCTTGCTCTGTGTTTGCAATGGCAATTGGTTCCAAGCCAGTGGCCCAGCTACCGAAAATATGCGAGACAGCATCAAAGTTAGCCAAGCTATTTTCAACGAGGGGCAAACTAACAAATTGATTGAACTCCCCCAAATCACCTAATATCCATAACTTACAATGGGTGCTCCTAAACAGTACTCAAAGGCTGAGAGAGAGCATAAGGAAATTAAGAAGTGAGGGAGAGTCAGAGAAATAACAACAGACATAGTTAGGAAGGATAAGAGAGTTTAGAATGCTGCAAAGAAAAACAGATGGCTCTTTTGTTAAAAGGAAAATAATAGAAACTATGCTTGAACTAGTACTGAAAATGAAATTAAATATATTGTAGACGCCACAGAGACATTCTTAAATAGAAACAGAGACTATGAGGGCAGATAAGTACAAAAAGGCCCATCCACTTGGTCCAATAACTTCCTGTTGGAGGGGCACAGACCTCTACTGATGTGACACTTCAAAAGAATAGAAATCATGCCTGGAAAGCATTAGCTTGCCATGAACTTAACAAAAGCATAAACAGTGACACTTATCCAGTGCACACCAATACTATGACTTGACTTGTTTAATAACTTACTTGGTGCATTCTTCTAGTGACTGTACAAGCATTTGCTGAAAAGAACAGATTTCCTCAATGTTTCCCAATAAATAAGAAGTATTTGTAGAGCTCAACCTGCAACCAGGAAAACAGTTTTAAAAAAAGCTAAAACCTCAATAAAAATCCTTTAAAATGACAGCTACAGTCACGCAAATTGATAAGTAAGGTTCAACAATACAGGGAAAGGAAGGCAATGTCAGTATTCTCAAACATTTCCTAACAGATGAAACGCTGTAGGGTAGTTAATATTAGACGCAAAAGACAAAAATCAAATTGTTATGACTAAGTCAACAGAAAGGTAAAACAAACTTACTTTTCACTTGCTTGTAACGGCCGCAAGTAATTTGAAAGCATGGTTTGTATTTCCTTACAGTATTCATTTTCTGTTTCCAAAATATTCTCTAGCACCTGCAACAAAATGAGCATCATGGATCATCTTCGAAGAGCCATTCTCCAAAAAGTTAACAATGTAATTATTTTAGCTGCTCCATTAAAGGCTAACGATTTAATTTAAAAACGTGTAAATCACTCCTACATGTAAACTCTTAGCGATATGTTTGCTAAAACGTCTTAACGTCGCAGCGGTGGTATTATCGCGCGATAAGTGATGTTATCGTGCGATAACGCGGCGGCGGCGGTGTTAAGGCACACTAACGCTGTGAAATCCAGGTCTGAAGGGTGGAGTAAGGCTTCCAAGAGGGCGGAGAGAAGGGGTCAATGAGTGGGATGGGAGAGTCTCCAGGCACACTAACGCTGTGAAATCCGGTTCTGAACACTAACGCCAGTGAAACCCTCGCGTTAAGGCACATTTGCAGGAAAGAGAAACCATTTCAGTCAGCAATGTGCAGCAAAGGCAGGGAAACCCAGAAAAGTGATAGTTGTGATACATGTGCAGGGAACAAAAAGGCAAATGAACATATAAAAGGACCAGAACCACATTTGAAATCCCAATAACCAAGCTGGCCAAAAGTGATATTAATGAAAAACATAAAGCAACACCACTGACAAAGCTAAAAAAATAAGATATCATGTTTGGAAGGGTCTATTTTCTGTCCCACTACAAAGTGAATGATCCCACATTGAAATAGTGCTGATCAGGGTTTTTTATCGCCTATATTGGACAGGTTTGTTATGGCGTGCACATGTGCAGTAACAGCAGAGTGGGCATGTAGGAAAGGGCAACTGTACTGATGCTGTAAATGGGATATAGAAGGCTGCAGGTGCCACATGCTGTGGTCCAGGTGGGGCACAGTGCGGGTTAGGCAGATGTCTAGGTGGCACATAGGAATGCCGAAATTGTAAAGCAGCAAGACAGCAACTGACGAGGGTCCAACATGGGCACGAGTGTGTGTCCCACAGTATCACAGGGGAGATTACCCAGCAGGCACCCCCAAAGGCACATAACATTGACAGGTGGTGCCGGGGGGAAGAGCGCATGTCCACGGAGGTACCCCTACCTGAGAACCCACAACCTAAGCAGCTGCCTACCGGCACACTGGATGGCCTGGGACTGCACACCACCAGCACTACCGGCATAAGGGCATGCAGCATGCTGGTGGAGGGGGCAGTGGCATCTGCCCACAGCAGACCAATGCCAAGCCCTGTTTAGGTGGGTGCCGTGCAGTGCAAAAGACAAGGTCTGTCTAACGAACACTAATGGTAGCCCCAGGGAATGATTTTCCCTCTGTGACAACAGTGTGGTGCAGTACACACAGCCAGTGTGTTGAGGGTCACAAGGTCACAGGTTCAAGCCCCAGCTGTGACTCCTGTAAAAAATGTCACTATATTTTACCCAGTACTAAACCGTGGTAATAAAGACAGAACTGTTATTGCTGATTAAATAAACAATCCATAAACGCCTATATTTTACCCTACAGGGCACAGACACCATAAACATGTGCAATCCCTAGAGCAGAGTTTCTGAACTGCAGTCCTGGAGGGCAAAATACCATTCAGGTGTCATGCTGTCTGTAATAGATATGCCTGTGCTGCAAATGTATGCCATGCCCCCATTGACTGAAAATGTATCTCATGCATATTCATTAGGGATAGCATGAAAACCCTAACCGTGTTTGGCCCACCAGGACCGGAGTTGGGGAACACAGCCCTAGAGCAGTGGCCAACAGGGGCATAAACACCCACACCCACAGGCTCCACTATCCAAAGCCTCATGGAGATTCAGGCTGTTAGGCCCTGCGTGGAGCAGCATCCCCCAATACATTCCCACTTGCATACCTTAGCAATGCCGCCCTAAATCTGGGAACACGTTACACATATATCAAAATGTTGCTATGATTAATGGCAGATAACAAATCATAAGTTAAACACATTTTGCTGCCAAAGCTGCATCACAGCAACCTTTCTGATATCTGTGGAGTGTGTTTCAGTTTTGGTTTCTGACAGTGTTTACCACCCCGGGGAGTGACCCCAACAGTATTGCGTACCATAGCCATGCCTGCACTGTGCCCAGGACTGATGTGGTTGCCAAGGCTGCCAAAAACCTCTATATTTGCACAATGCTGGCATCGGTGTGGGAGTGTGTGTCTGTCTATCCAGTGTGTTGTGGCTGCCTACACCTTACTGAGCCCACACTGCTTGCACTGTCTCCAGTGTAAGCCTGCCAATGTGCATAATGAGGAGCAAGGTACTGTGGGTATGGGCCGGACAGGGCAGCCTGGGCAGGATGCATCTGCACAGGGCATAGGGCAATGGCTGGGACATTGTAGTGCCCGACCACCAACTGAACGGACAAGGTGGCCACAACGTGTCATGCTGGAAGATCACTCTCACCCTGACTGAGCAGTGACCACAGCATGGCTAGGTTTCCCCATAGTACCATACAGCATTTCTCTCAAGTGATATTTATGGGTTTCCTTTTTGAGGGACCAGTCACTGACATAGCTCCATGGTGTGTGCGCCACATCAGCCACCAGGGTGCACAGTGTTCCTTTTGGAACATGCACTATATATGTGGCAGCAGACTGTCTGTAGCTAGCATGGGCTGCAGCACCCTGCAGGATGCAGCAGGTGCACACTGACTGCCCTCTGCTGTTGAATGTCAGAATGTAGTGGGGGGCAGCTTAGCTGACCAGTTGCACTGCCAGTGGTCCAGTTCCATGTTGAGATCTGCATCAGCTCTCGGTTCCTTAGTTGGCCGGGGGTTGCTGAACCCATCATTTAGCTCAACAGGCCCTATTGAAAACAATGATAGTGTGTGTCTGTTGTTTCCAGATCATGTTCCCTACCCTGACCCACAGCAGGTGGGCTTGCTCCGTATATCATCCTCATGTGAGCCCAGACATACCCCTGCTCAAAAACAGGTGTCCATGGCAACCTCACTCAATATGCATTGTGTTGCAAGCATCATGGTCCACATGGGCTACGCATCAATGGCATATAGAAATGTACATAGAAAACTTCCAAGGCTGTCTGCAAAGAATACCCCATACACTGGTAGTGATGATGAACTGCAGCAAAACCTACGGCAAACATCCCGGGTACTGTGGACCTGGTGCTGTTCCCACAACTTTACTCTCAGGGTGATCACAGAACACGCACAATGGCATGGTCAGTAGGCACACTGTAACAGTAACACGCATGCTTGGTCCCCCTACCCAGCTGATGTGCTGCAGAGTTGCAAACCCCTATCCGGTGAGCAGATGTAGACTGCTGATCTGCATGTGCATTGCATCATGGGTACCCTTGATGCTAACCTATCCTGGTAGCCACACCAGACAGTGTGCCTGGTGACTTGCACTGGTTGAGTAGCTAGCCATAGTTTAATTACAACCAATATTGTTGCAGGACAATGGTGAATATACTGACCTCAGTGGGAGAGATCATGGGTTCAATAACTCAGTGGGCCTGTATATTGATGTATCAAGATGTATAGGATATAGTGTATTATCATCACATCAGAGCGTGTTACCACATGACAATATGTTCAAAAGTGTGGCCAGCTGCATGCAGTGGTTATGTTGGAAGAGTGGCATGGGCTGCAGGTTGCTAGATTAGCTGGTGAGCTGTATACAAAGTGCATCCGTCAGTATAACTGTCAGAGGATACGGCCGTCTATGCGTGTAGCAGTCTGTCATAGATCTGAAATCTGTGTGCACATCCCAAAACACCCGCAGCTCAGTTGGCCAAACCAAGGTGTCCTGTAAAGTGCCCTAGCTGTGTCCATACACTAGCCTGGTAAGCAGAATAGAACGTGTATGTAGATAACCTGGTGTAACTGTGTAGCCAGCCACTGCTATGTGAAAAGGCATAGTACACCAGTTAATACAATGCCCTACCAACCAGTGGTGATGGGTTCAAGACCCCAGTGTGCCAACACCGAAATAAATGCATAATAAACAAATTGTGGTAAGAAACATCAGACACATCACTGCAATGTGTGTCTGCAGCATAAATCTTGATATATATTGACGGCGCCACCGTTCGCTGTGTACCGGCCGGGGCACAGGCACGTAGCTAGCGCGCCTTAATGATGCACGGCAGCACGCATTGAGGAGCGGCGGCGCTGCAGCGCGCGTTGAGGTGCATATGCAACGTGCATGTGTGAGCAAGGCATTGCTGAAAATGGTGACTCGTTCGAGAAAGCCTGCTTTCACCCGCAGGGAACTGCGCCACTTTGCAGGGCTGATCTGCACTAGGCAGAAGAAGCTATTCCCTGGCTCCTCCAAGCGGCAGGACTTCAGGCACATAAGGAGGGCCTGGAACCGTGTCACGAGGCGTTATAATCATCTTGCTGACTACCCACGTGAGGTAAGTGTATGGGAACAGGTCAGTATATCCACATACATATCCAGTGTTGATTGTAGCTGTGTATGCTGCTATGTGTAGGCATTCTATCTCATTTATGTTTTGTAGTTGAACTCATGTGATATACCGCCTATTTATCACATCAAAGCGGTTTGCCCTATCCCCAGGTGGCTAAGGACCTGATCACAGAGGTCCAGTTGTCAGCCTGGTGTTATGGCAGCTGCTGCTGTTGATGTGTTAATATACACCCTAACACAAGGAGCCCCTAGATCTGCCTAAAGAGGTCTGGTAAACAGCATGCTGATATGGTAGGTTCTGCAGTTGCAGGGTCACACATCTGCCCTACCCCTAGGGGTCCTGAGACTTGTTCAAAATGGTCTGTCACTCACCCTGGTGGTATGGTTGTGTGTGCATTTGCAGGTTAAAACATCTGCCCTACCCCCAGGGGTCCTGAGACCTGATCAAAGTGGTCTGGTCAGCCACCCTGGTGGTATGGTTTATGTTGCTGTTGATGTGCTATAATCCACCCTACCCCCAGGGGTCCTGAGACCTGATCAAAGTTGTCTGTCAGCCACCCTGGTGGTATGGTTTATGTTGCTGTTGATGTGTTATAATCCACCATACCCCCAGGAGTCCTGAGACCTGATCAAAGTGGTCTGTCAGTCACCCTGGTGGTATGGTTGTGTGTGCATTTGCAGGTTAAAACATCTGCCCTACCCCCAGGAGTCCTGAGACCTGATCAAAGTGGTCTGTCAGTCACCCTGTGGTATGGTTTATGTTGCTGTTGATGTGTTATAATCCACTCTACCCCCAGGGGTCCTGAGACCTGATCAAAGTGGTCTGTCAGCCACCCTGGTGATATAGTTTATGTTGCTGATGAAGTGTGCTAAGACACCCTACCCCCAGGAGTCCTGAGACCTAATTGCAAAGGTGGGTATGACATCCAGATATTGTGGTAGGTTATGCAGGGTTAGGTCACACATTTGCCCTATTCCCTGGAGACCCAGACCTCATTACACATGTCTGTTATGGATCCTGATGGTATGGTAGGTGCAGCTGTGGATGTGCTCCAAACCACCCCACCCCCAGGAGCCCTGATACCTGATTACAAAGGTCTGTAACAAATCCAGATATCATGGAAGTGTACGCAGTTTCAGGTCACACATTTGCCCATTCCCCAGGAGTCCCATACCTGATCACAGAGGAACATTATAGATGCTGGTGTAAGGGTACATGCACCTGTTGGGCTTTCACAGCTCTGCCATAACCCCAGACAGGAGCACAGATGTTAATAGGCCAGCTAGGTGTGGTGGGCCATGCTCCTGTTGTAGTCAGCCACAACTGCCCTAATCACAGGAGGCCTTAGTCATGACCATAGAGGTATAGTAGAAAGCCAAGTGTCAAGGTATTGGCATCTGGCAATGTGCACAGGGCCACCCACCTTCCACTCGATGTCAGAACACATCACCCATGTGTTGTAGGGTATCATGGTGCCATGGCAGGTGTGTCGGATGATGTGTGTAGATCAGGCAAACACACATGTGTTTGCCAGACCACACAGGGAGTTAGGGAAGACCTCCCCTGGACACCAGCATGGCCAAACCACACGTAGCATGGTGCTGCCATGTCATGCAAGAACAGTGTAGGAACAGGATGTCCGGGGGGTTACACACAGTACACATAGGTGGCACCGCACACATGGCCAGACCCACAGGCACACATGCAGGTGGCACTGGCAACAGTTAGTAGAGGACACACTGGCCAGAGGAGCAGGAGCAGCACGATGCTGCTCACAGAGATGTGTGATATGTGTTGGGCACCCACCAGAGATATATGGTCATTAATGCTCCCACCCATTGCTTTCCCTCCCAGGTAACGGACCTACGGAAAAAGGGTCGGGAGTTGCGGCTGCACTGCCCGGAAGTCCTTGCCTGCCTCCAGAGGGGGCGATGGCACGAAGTGGAGGTAAGTGTTGCGGCCTCTGCAGCTCAGTACAGAATGTCACAGTGGCCCACCAGCATGTGGGCGGCCAAACTATGTACATGCTCCCCACCTCCTCCCCTTCCAACCCAAACCAATGACTATGGTTAGTCAAGCAAGTTCCCTAAACTCCATTGCTCGCCCCAGATTAAAATCTCGTGCATCCCTAATCTATGAAGCTCAACTTATGCTAATTTGCTGTAAATAGTTGTGAGTATTTGTTATTATCTTATCTTATCTTTAACCCCATTTATCCCTGTTTCACTCCCTGTTATCTGTAAACTTGACATATGTTTTATGCTTAAGTACAAGGTTGTTAAAATGTAAACCGCGCTGATGATGAATAGCGCGGTATATAAAAACTGTTAAATAAATAAATAAATAAATGTGGTATGTGACTCACATGATAGTGTGCTAATGACTGTCATCCCCCACAGAGGATGCTTCTGCTGGTGAGGGCCCCTCAACATCAGGGCACCCCAGAACACGCCCCAGAGCGCAACACCTGACGGAGGAGAAGGAGGAGGAGGAGGTGGGCCCAGCGGACGAGGAAGAAGAGGACACCATGGAGGGGGTGGAGAGTGGGATGGTGCCGGAGGGAGGGGAGGGGGAGCCTTATGTGGCAGGGGGTGAGGATGGCGAGGGGGAGGTTGAGGAGGAGAAGGGGAGGAGAGCATGGAGCGGGGCGAAAGAGAGGGGGTGGGAGGGGGCGAAAGAGGAGGTGGGAGGGGTCAGGGTGGAGGGGGGCGTGGAGGGGGGAGGGCTTCTCGGTGGGTGCCACGGGACACAGGACAGCACAGGGCACTGTGGGTCCCTGCCAGCTGCCACATGTCTGCGGTGATGGTGTCCGCCTGGGAGTTGTGTCCCCACCCATTGCCACAGACAGGCCCTATGCTAATGCCACCACCCAAACACCGGCCACCTGGCGTGGATGTGGTGGCACGTGTGTGCGGGACCTGTATGTGGCAGTGGGTGGCCTGCTGCAACAGCAGCAGACCCAGGACCGCACCATTCGGTGGCTGGTAGGCGCCATTCAGTGGTTGGCTGCCGAGATGCACATGCAGCGTGCAGCTGCTATGCATGGTGCATCTCGGCAGCCATCCCCGGATGGGCGTCCCTGGAGTGCTTAAGGGGCACAGGGGCGCCCACACACGTGCCCTGTGCTGTCCTGTCTACCGGCACAAAACATGGTTTGTTTGAAAGTTATGTTTAATACAGTTACAGATGTGTATGGCACCTTCCCCTCCAATCAAGGAAGTCCCCTCACATTGGAATTGGAGGATTTCATTTTAAAATAGGGTACGTGTAAATATTTAGACAGTACAATCACTGGTCAACAAATCTTTACAAAGGTGGTGTTACTGAAATAAAAAGTCACTTCTCATCAATGTTCATATGCTGAACACGAATATGACAGTGAAATTGCAAAGTTGGCTGTAGTGTTTTTGTAATCCACAAAAACTAATGTTTACATCACGAAATGCATGTCAATAGTAAATATGATAGGCTGTTGGTTAATACCTGGAAAAAAACAAGTCATACACTACTTCTTAGATTTTCACGCCTGTCTCTTATACAGCTGCTCTGGAGCTTCTCTGGGGAGTGTCCAGCAGTAGTCAGCCAGCATTGTAGTGGACCAAGTTTCCCTGGTATTTCTGCTCCATCGTTGCGATATCCTGGTGAAAACGTTTGCCCTGTTCATCACTAACCATACCACAGTTGTCAGGAAAGAAATTGAGATGGGAATCAAGGAAATGGACCTTTAGAGACATATTGCAGCCAAGTTTCTGATACTGCATCAGCATGTCTTCTACTAGTTCCTTGTAGTTTTCTGCCCTTACATTCCCGAGAAAGTTTGTTGACACTAGACGAAAAGCATGCCATGCTTGTTTCGCATCACCCTGCAACAAGTTGTTGAACTGGTCATCTTTGAAGAGCTCTCGAATATGGGGACCCACAAAACCCCCTCTTTAATCTTTGCTTTGCTGAGTTGAGGGAACCTTTCATGCAGGTATCGGGAAGCTGGTGAAGTGCGGTCCATGGCCTTCACAAGTTTTTCATAAAACCTAGGTTGATGTGAAGGGGTGGTAGCAGGATTTTGTGAAACTCAACCAGAGCTGGGTGCTGGATATTCTTCTCTCCAACTGTTACATTTTCTCTGCCATTCCATTCCTTCCACAAGTAGTGCCAATCCCTTGCTCGGCTATCCCACGCATATCCCTTGCTCGGCTATCCCACGCACATATGAAACACATGTATTTTATATATCCCTGCTGCAGTCCCATTAAAAGGGCAACAACCTTCAAGTCACCATAGAGGTGCCAGCTGAACTTGTAATAGTTAATGGAAGTCAGTAGATGCTTTAAGTTATCGTATGTCTCTTTCATGTGGACGGCATGTGCTACTGGACTCTCTCAACTAACTGGGCTTTGTGTGGTAGCCAGGTTAACTGTTCATTTTAAATTAAATCTTTCTCCCTGCTCTCCCCCCTGAACCTGCTGTGTTTTTAAATTTTGTTTTCCTGCCCTAACCTACCGAGTGAACCCCCTCCCCTCCCCCCTGCTGAGGTATTGTGTAGCCTTCTTCCTGTCTCCACCACGTGTGCATAGTCAGTTTTGTTTGCTTCTCTCTGCTCTGGGAAGAGCAGTGCTCTAACAGTTCTCTGCTAGAGAAGTGGATATTACCTCCTGTGACAACTTGCAGTGAGTTCTAGCTGTTTATTTAATTATTCATTGTTTGTCTTATTGGTGTGTTGCTTCAGCTTTCTCAGCTGTATAACTTACCTTGCCTCTCTCAACTAACTGGGCTTTGTGTGGTAGCCAGGTTAACTGTTCATTTTAAATTAAATCTTTCTCCCTGCTCTCCCCCCTGAACCTGCTGTGTTTTTAAATTTTGTTTTCCTGCCCTAGCCTACCGAGTGAACACCCCTCCCCTCCCCCCTGCTGAGGTATTGTGCAGCCTTCTTCCTGTCTCCACCACGTGTGCATAGTCAGTTTTGTTTGCTTCTCTCTACTCTGGGAAGAGCAGTGCTCTAACAGTTCTCTGCTAGAGAAGTGGATATTACCTCCTGTGACAACTTGCAGTGAGTTCTAGCTGTTTATTTAATTATTCATTGTTTGCCTTATTGGTGTGCTGCTTCAACTTTCTCAGCTGTATAACTTACCTTGCCTCTCTCAACTAACTGGGCTTTGTGTGGTAGCCAGGTTAACTGTTCATTTTAAATTAAATCTTTCTCCCTGCTCTCCCCCCTGAACCTGCTGTGTTTTTAAATTTTGTTTTCCTGCCCTAACCTACCGAGTGAACCCCCCTCCCCTCTGCTGAGGTATTGTGTAGCCTTCTTCCTGTCTCCACCACGTGTGCATAGTCAGTTTTGTTTGCTTCTCTCTGCTCTGGGAAGAGCAGTGCTCTAACAGTTCTCTGCTAGAGAAGTGGATATTACCTCCTGTGACAACTTGCAGTGAGTTCTAGCTGTTTATTTAATTATTCATTGTTTGTCTTATTGGTGTGCTGCTTCAGCTTTCTCAGCTGTATAACTTACCTTCCCTCTCTCAACTAACTGGGCTTTGTGTGGTACCCCCTCCCCCCTGCTGAGGGTTCAGGACAGGGTACCTTGTAACTGCCCTCTTTAATAGGACTTATTTCCCTCCCTCCCTCCCCAGCACCCACCCAACCCTGGGGTAATTGTAGCTTTATAGGTACCTACACATCTTGAAGGAAAGGGGCTGCTCTCAGGTGCAGCTCTTTATCCAAATCAGTCATACACTGAGGACCTGAGATTAATTAAGCTTCAGGTGAACAAGGTGTATTGGGGGTGTTAGATACACTTTTATTAGTATAAGCATCTACACCAGTCCTTATTATATACAGAATTTAAAAGACCTAAACACAAGCTTTAAACTAAGATGCAGACAAAAGTCCAGCAGCGAGATGGGGGCTTTCCGGTCTTTTGCATTGAGTGTCACATGTATGATTTTCTCCCAGTTGGTGAGAGGTCTTACGTATGCACTAAGTGCAAGGAGCTCTTTGCCCTCAGGGAACAAGTCCGTTCTCTAGAGGCTAGAGTAGCAGACCTGGAAGACATAAGAAAGACAGAGAAGTACATGGACGAGACCTACAGGGATATAGACCTGAAGTCTCACCTCCAGTCGGGCAGCATCCCTGTTGCCATGGAGGAGAGAGGTCTCGTGACAGGAGAGCATCACCCTGGTATGGCAGGAAGTGATCCTGTAACTAGGATCTGTCCTCCAGATGATGTAAAACCCTCTCGCACTGAGGACGTTTCTCCAGGGCCATGTCCCCATGAGAGGAGATTCAGGACAGCTGTCATAGTTCGTGATTCAATCATTAGGAATGTAGATAGCTGGGTGGCTGGTGGACGTGAGGATCACCTGGTAACATGCCTGCCTGGTGCGAAGGTAGCGGACCTCACGCACCGCCTAGATAGGATCATAGATAGTGCTGGGGAGGAGTCTGCTGTCTTGGTACATGTTGGTACCAATGACATAGGAAAATGTGGTAGGGAAGTTCTGGAGGCTAAATTTAAGCTTTTAGGTAGGAAGTTGAAATCCAGAACTTCCAGGATAGCGTTCTCCGAAATGCTTCCTGTTCCACGTGCAGGACCCAAAAGACAGGCAGAGCTCCGGAGTCTCAATGCGTGGATGAGACAATGGTGCAAGGATGAGGGTTTTGGATTTGTTAGGAACTGGGGAACATTATGCGGAAAGGAGGGGCTCTTCCGAAGGGATGGGCTTCACCTTAATCAGGATGGAACCAGACTGCTGGCATTAACCTTTAAAAAGGAGATAGAGAAGCTTTTAAACTAGAAAATAGAGGAAAGCCGACAGCCGCCCAGGAGCGCATGGTTCGGACGAAGGTATCCTTGAAGGATACTACCAAAAGCAGTGAGGTTCCAAAAAAGAGTATAGTAGCCCAAATGCCCTTGAGTAAGGTGCAGACAGAGCGTAAAGATTCCAAATTACCCATGCCTACCAATAGCCAGATTAATATTAATAAAATACAGTCTTTAAAATGCTTGTATGCAAATGCTAGAAGTCTAAACAATAAGATGGGAGAGTTAGAATATATAGCACTAAATGAGAGGTTAGATATGATTGCAATCTCAGAGACATGGTGGAAGGAGGATAACCAGTGGGACACTGTGATACCTGGATACAAACTATATCGTAATGATAGAACTGATCAAATTGGTGGAGGAGTGGCGCTCTATGTTAGAGAGGGCATTGAGTCAGAAAGGATTAAAGTTTTGCAGGAAACAAAATTTGCTGTAGAATCTCTATGGATTGAAATTCCATGTAAAAAAGGGAAGGCGATGGCAATGGGAGTGTACTATCGACTGCCTGGCCAGAATGAACAAATGGATGATGAAATGCTCAAAGAAATCAAGGAAGCTAACAAAAGTCACAGCAGAGTAGTAATAATGGGTGATTTCAATTACCCTGGTATCGACTGGGTCAGTGTTACGGCAGGACAAGCTAGGGAGATAAAGTTTCTAGATGAAATAAATGACTGCTTCTTGGAGCAGCTGGTTCATGAACCGACCAGAGGGGAAGCCATACTGTTCCTAGTCCTTAGTGGAACGCCAGATCTGGTGCAAGAAATAAGGGTGTTGGGACCACTTGGCAATAGTGATCATAGCATGATCGTGTTGATTTAATTAGTGGAGGAGGGATAGTTAAGAAATCCACAGTACTACCTTTTAACTTTCAAAAGGGAGACTATGATAAAATGAGAAATATAGTTAAGAAAAAACTAAAAGGAGCGGTTGCAAAGGTTAAAGACTTACAGCAAGCTTGGGTGTTATTTAAAAATACTATCCTCGAAGCCCAGACCAGCTGTATTCCACGCATTAAGAAAAGTGGAAGAAAGTCCAAAAAACTGCCAGCATGGTTTAAAGGTGAGGTCAGAGAGGCTGTTGCTGCCAAAAAAGCATCCTTCAGGAAATGGAAAAAAGAGTCAAACGAAGAAAACTGGAAACAGCACAAGCACTGGCAAGTTAAATGCAAAGCATTGATAAGGCACGCAAAGCGAGAATTTGAGAAGGAACTTGCTACGGAAGCAAAAACACGAAATAAAGACTTTTTCAAGTACATTCGTAGCAAAAGGCCTGTGAGAGAGTCCGTTGGGCCATTAGATGATAGAGGGGTAAAAGGGGCAGTAAGAGGAGACGAGGCTATAGCAGAGAGACTGAATGAATTCTTTGCTTCGGTCTTTACTGAGGAAGATGTAGGGATGTTACCCAAGACTGAAGTGGTATTTAAAGGTGATACTGCAGAGGAATTGAGAGAAATATCGCTATACCGGGAAGATATATTACAACTATTTGATAAACTGAATAGTAGCAAATCACCTGGACCAAATGGTATACATCCAAGAGTGTTGAAAGAACTGAAATATGAGATTGCGGACCTGCTATTGGTAATCTGTGAACTTTCATTAAAATCATCTGTAATACCTGAAGATTGGAGGGTCGCCAACGTAACACCAATCTTTAAAAAGGGTTCCAGGGGTGACCCGGGAAATTACAGACCGGTGAGTCTGACGTCAGTACCGGGGAAAATGGTAGAAACCATCATAAAGAACAAAATTACACAGCATGTAGATAGTCATGGCCTAATGGGAGACAGCCAACATGGCTTTAGACAAGGAAGATCTTGTCTTACTAATCTGATATGTTTTTTTGAAGGTGTGCATAAACAGGTAGACAAAGGTGAGTCGGTTGATATAGTGTATCTGGACTTTCAGAAAGCTTTTGATAAGGTCCCTCATCAGAGACTTTTGGCAAAACTAAAATGTCATGGGATAGGAGGCAGTGTACTATTGTGGATCGGGAACTGGTTAAAAGATAGAAAGCAGAGGGCAGGGCTAAATGGCCAATATTTCCAATGGAAAAAGGTGAATAGTGGAGTACCCCAGGGATCTGTACTGGGTCCGCTACTTTTTGACATATTCATAAATGACCTGGAAAAGGGAATAACGAGTGAGGTTATCAAATTTGCAGATGATACAAAACTGTTTAAAGTTATTAAAACCCAAGAGGATTGTGGAAAACTGCAGGAGGATCTGGATAAATTGGAAGACTGGGCATCCAAATGGCAGATGAAATTCAATGTGGACAAGTGCAAAGTTATGCACCTAGGAAAGAACAACCCACACTATAGTTACACAATGCAAGGTTCCACATTGGGAACCACCACCCAGGAAAAAGACTTAGGAGTCATCGTGGATAACATGCTAAAACCCTCTGCCCAGTGTGCAGCGGCAGCCAAGAAAGCAAATAGAATGCTAGGTATCATAAAGAAAGGGATGGAAAATAAAACAAAGGATATTATAATGCCTCTGTATCGTTCCATGGTACGACCGCACCTTGAATATTGTGTGCAGTTCTGGTCACTGTATCTTAAAAAGGACATAGCATTATTAGAAAACGTACAGAGAAGAGCCACCAAAATGGTGAAGGGGATGGAAGGCTACTCCTATGAAGAGAGGCTACAAAGGTTGGGGCTCTTCAACCTGGAAAAGAGACGGCTGAGGGGAGATATGATAGAGGTCTATAAATTAATGAATGGAGTGGAGTGGGTAAACGTGGATCAATTGTTTACGCTATCAGAATATAGAAAGACTAGGAGACATGCAATGAAGCTACAGGGTAAACTATTTAAGACAAATAAGAGAAAATATTTTTTCACTCAACGTGTAATCAAACTCTGGAATTTGTTACCGGAGGATGTAGTAAGGGCTGTTAGTGTAGCTGTGTTTAAAAAAGGTTTGGACAAGTTCCTGGAGGAAAGGTCCATAAACCACTATTAAAAAGGGACCCAGGATAATCAATGCTTGACCCAGTACAAGCATTGTGGAACCTGTGTCTTTTGGGGATATTGCTAGGTACGTATGACCTAGATTGGCCACTGTTG
The DNA here is from genome assembly GCA_033557465.1 of Ichthyophis bannanicus. Classification (NCBI taxonomy): domain Eukaryota; kingdom Metazoa; phylum Chordata; class Amphibia; order Gymnophiona; family Ichthyophiidae; genus Ichthyophis; species Ichthyophis bannanicus. Next base: position 641,708,489 of record CM066035.1, read on the forward strand.
GAAACAGGATATTGTGCTTGATGGACCTCGGTCTGACCCAGTATGGCATATCTTATGTTCTTATGGAAGACGGTTTCCATTGTTCAAAGGCACAGCCTTCAGACTCAGTTTCGAAGAGTCTATAAATAGTCTCCAGTCTTGTGGGTCATGAGTGACTTTTAAGGCATTCATGAGGCTTTCAATATCGGAACAGAATCCCAGATTACTTCCCGTTCCGACTGCATAAAGTACACTGCTGATGGCAGATGGCTTCAGCAGCCGTCTGGCAGTAGTATTGCATTGCAGCAGAAAATGATGCAATCAACTCTGGATGATGTGTGCATGCTGGTATTAGGCAATGTGATGCAATATTACATCATTCACGGCATATTTGGGATGTTGTTGATGCCCTACTGGATAAATGTACACGGTGAACCATCACAAATGAGCTACATGCAATATCTTCAGAACGACAGCCAATACATTTCCTTTAATGTTATATTCGTGTTCAGCTCACCAAGATACTACAGATTAGGGCCTTTTAAAGTCAGTAACAATTTCAATATTGACCAGTGTTAGACTGCTCCTATGTTGCTACAATTAACAATGTCCTGAGGTCTCTGAGGATGCATGTGAGGTCATCCAACACCCTCAATCTGGGTGGTACATCTCTATATATGTACAAATGTATATATGTAAATAAAAAAGTTTGTATGTACGGCACAATGGTCACGTGTCTCCCCCACAGACTGAGTGTGAACGTGAGCATGGGACATGTGTGTAGATCTCTATGTGTATGCGTGGTAGACATAAGTAACATACATGGACCGTCTCCACACACAGGTGTGGGGGCTGCCCATGTGCGTAGGCGTCTGTGTCCCATGGTGTCCCTGTGATGTGCCAATGTGGAGCGTGTCCCAAAAGCTATGGTCACATGCATGCTGTGTGCGATGTGTGGGCACCATATCTGATGCACCATGCTTGTGGGGCAATAGGGGAACAAGCTAGCAGCAGGTATGTGCCATGGGGGGTAAGATGGAATGCTGTACCCAGGAGCTGCACAGGGGGATAGCTGTTGAGGGCGACACAGGTCAATGCATGTCATGAGGATAAGCGGTGGGGGACTACAAGCGCTAGTGAACAGTGATCAGCTGACTGAAGCAAGCCACCTTTGTCTGCCTGTGCCGCATGCAAGCCTATGTGGGAAGACAGCCACGTAGGCCCTGGTGTGGGCAGGGAGAATGGTCACACATGTGTGTCCAATGATGGAGAGTATTTGGGGTGGGAGAGGGTGACAGATCCCTACAACAGACATGTACCACCGTGAACATCTTCCTGGGCAACGGGAGAGGTTGGGTATACCTCCACGCATAGGCAGGGGGGTGACCACCTGCAACAGTCCATGGCACACAGGGCATGGTATGACCTATGCACGATGATAGGTGGCAGTACAGACACCCCCCCCCCTTGAGGGGCATGGGAAGGCACATGTGGGCAGGGAGACAACAGGAGGTGCAGGGTACGTAGGGGACCACAGTGCCACACACTGGAAACAAACACATAGGTTGTAATAGTTTGTGATGGTTTTATTTGTAATGCTCACATCCTCCATGGCTGGCCATGGCGACCACGGCCCATCCCACCCCTCTGTTGCAGGACTGCTGGTGCAGCCTCTGGTGCCGATGCTGGCTGCTGTATACGGGCTGCTATGGCCTCCTGGGCATCCGCAGTACAGAGGAGCGCCCCTGCTATTGTGTCTGCTGTGGACCGCAGCTGGTGGATCTCTTGATGAATGGCCAACAGAGCCTGACGAGTGCCTGTGGGTGGGACACAAGGTGATATGTGAGATACCTGTTTCAAACCCCAACATGACACATGCACATGTCAGGCATATCCCACCAGATCAGTCTGCAGAACAATCATGCATGCAACAACTAGCAACGCATGACCATGTTTAGATCTGTGTGTCCAATGAGTCATTCTCATGCCTGGAAGGGGTCTTGATGAGGGGTCATGTGAATCACAGATCTCACACATGGCACAGTGTCACAGTTCAATCTGTCAATGCTTGATCTGCACATTGGTCGTCTGAGATAGGTCAGATGATGTGAGGGGTCATGGCACACACTTACATATATCTGGGGGGCCCTCTTTTCTATAACGCTGGTGCACAGTACAGATTATGCTGACAAACTATGCTGCATACCAATACCCATGGGGAGGTGTCAGTCACGTAAGGTGTCTGGGTGACCTGGAATAGGTGTTTTCCGCTGTGCGCTTCCTTGGGGTATATGGCCGTGAATAGTGTGCGTGTGTCTGAGCCCCTCACACATGCTGACACCTGACAAGCCATGCTACCGGAGGGTGGAACGCACATGGCACAGAACACTCCCCCCCCCCCCCACATAAGAAACGATCTGCTATGTTGCCAACATATTGTGGTGCACATGCAATCTTCCTGTGGATGTTACGTCAACCCCCATGGGGATTGTTGTGTATGCTGTTACCCACCTTCGGCATCGTGCCGTGCTGAGGCATTGTGGGCCCGCAGCTCCGCCAAGATTGTAGCCATGCTTGTGGGAGGGGTGGCTGATGTCCCTGGCGCCTGCATGGGGTGGTGGTTCCCCTCCATTTCAGCACCCTCTAGAGCCTGTGAGTGGCTGCCAGTGGCCCTAGGGCGTGTCCTCTGCCTCGGCCAGAACATTGGTTCCTGGTGTGCCTTCGCCATTGCTGGCAGTGTCCCCGTCCATTGTGGCCTCTGGGCCCTCCCCATCCTGAGGCCCTGCCACATCCTCCTCCTCATGTGCTTCCATGGTCCTATAGTCACCTGGGTTGTGGAAAAGGGTACACAGCACAGATAAGTTTGCATAGTGCACCTATGTACACCTGTGTAGTACATCCACCCCACAATCAATGTGCTGTCTGCCTGTGCCTGCTGTTGCGCCTACAATAGGGACAGCACAGGTGCTTACAGTGTGCTGTGCCTGGCAGGGGGAGTGGAGTAGCAGGCTCATTCTCTGGTGTAGCTGTGACACATGGGATGTGGTGTGTGGGGGATGGTGTGTTGAGTGCCATGCCCCCTATCTGCAGTATCAGATATGGACTGTCCACCTGACCTTGTCTGTGGCCTCATCAATACATGTGGCCGTGGCACATGTGGGAGTCCTGAGTGGGATTGTGTGCCGTCATTGTGTGTGCGAGCGATGTGCTTACATTGCACTGAGTGGCATGCACGTTAGGAATTGCAGGATGTGTCCATGTCAGCCAGACATGTGTGGGGGCCCTCCGCTTTGCAAGACACTGTGTGTTGTGGGTGGACAGCTATCACATACTCCATGGGTGTGGTGGGGTGTCTGGGTGGAGCCCTGCTGGGTAAGGGGTTGCACAGTGTGCGGGGGTATGGGAATGCGTGTGTAGCACTGCGGGACGTGTATATGGGCTGATCCCAGGTGTTGTGGGGGTTGTGCTATGTGCATTTTGTATGGTTGTGGCGATGTACAATCCAAGGTCTGGTGAAGGTGGGTGGGGTATCCCCACTTTATGTGGGCCCCGACAGAGTGTTAGGTGTGTGACGTGTGTTATGTTTCTGCTGCCATTTCTTTGCGTCTACGTCATCAACCCCATGTGTTAGGCCATTCCCTGTCAGTGGTCTGGGATATGTCCCTGGATAGGTAGGTGCAAACAGACGTCATATGTGTTTTGGTGGGGTGTGTGGGTACCCACAGGCCACTGTGTTCTGGGCTACTTGTATGTCCCTCTTGTATGTCTCCCCCTGTCTCAATGTGTTCAGGGACTTGCTGCAGATGTATGATGACTGGCTGTGACCTATATGCCAGATACTATATTAGCAAGTAGACCTCAGGGGGACAGACAACGCAGGCAGGTACTGAAGTACACACCCCAAATGGAGTGGGCACAGAAATTAATTAACTGTAAGACCTCATATCCCATCTGTGATGATGGAACGCTAGACCATTCTGGGTATGGTTACTCCAGTGGTAGAGGCATCTGACCTCAGTTAGTCCCACAACCACCCATCCTTAGGAGGAGGGGTACTTAGAAGGACAGACCATCCCTGTAATTGCATGAACTCTGCATACATCAGTGGCAAAAATAATCTACATGAAAGGATCCAAGGATCCAGCAGCACAGCCAGACTTCACAGCACTAGAGAGTAACAATGTAGAGGTGATACCAGGAGGTTATCTGCATACTGTCAAATGATATCCCAATGTGGCTTGTTACTGTTATAGTGCTGCTCAGGTATGCTGTGCTTCTCGTTGATTACAGTGTGATATCATTAGCCACTCCTCAGATAAGTCCTTTACATCACTGTTACATTGATGATCTGTGGTGCTGTAAATTGTTGCTATGCAGCTTAACCCTCTGGGCTTTGCTTGTCTGTTGTCTGGACCATGGATGTATAAAGTGTTGAATCAGATATGGGTCTTGTCTGCCACGCCCCCTGCTTCACCATTGCTTTGCGCACCTAGAATACGCTCAGGACTGTGCCTATCATGCACACAGGTCCAGGTACCTGTCACACACATCCTGTACCTACCCTGCCATGTGCTGCTGTGTCATCACCCCACATTTACCTGTGTTAGGGCACGCATGCCCTCAGAACATGGACCCCCACCATTCCCCTCCATGTGCCACATGTGCTTGGGCATGCCCTGTACGTGCGCTGCATATCTACTACTACTACTACTCCTACTACTACTACTAAGCATTTTATTGGGCACTACCAAGCGCACGCATCACTGTGAAAGGGAACACACAAAAAGACAATCCCTGCTCAGTGGAGCTCATAATCTGAATAGACATAACAAAACAGGTGTGGCAAGAGGTTTGGAGCAGGAGCAAAGAGTCAGGGACAGGGAAGACAGGATAAAGGATGGTGGTAGGAACACTTGTGAAAGGCAGAGAGAAACATGCAATTTAAAAGGGGTGGGGAACAGCACACTCATGAGCCAAAGGCAGAGGCAAAGATATGAGCTATGAACCCAAGTGTGAGGAGGGGCAAGGCAGATGCCTGACGCCTAGACAAAGGGCGTTTCTTCCAAGCGTAAGGAGCAGCAAGGTGTAAGGTCCATACCTACCTGCCTGTAGATGGGCGGTGTCCAGCACTTCTGGCAGTCCACACAGATAGATGGGCCCAAGACGGTCTGCTAGCTCCTGCTCCAGGGGTGTTAGAGTGGGGGCAAAGGAGGTACCCCCACCAGTGCCCGTGGCATGTTGCCTCTCAGCCACCATGTGTGCACGCACACCATGCTTAATGTCATTAAATCTCTTTCTCAGGCTGTCCAGGTCCCTGGTTGGTCCCCCTGCCTGGGCTACGGCCTCCTGCACCTCCTCCCACACGTGTGTACATGTTGCCACAGTGGTGCTGTTGCTCAGCCGGCCATAGAACACCTCATACCGCTCCAACACACTGGCCAGCAGGATGTGGTTTTCTTGCTGACTGAATCTCACTGCCCTCCTCCGTTCCTCAGCAGGCACCGGTATACGCCTTCATTTGGCACTGGGTGGCCCCTGTGTGGGCTGGGACAGACCCGATGGGCCTGCAGCCACCGCCAAATGCCCAACACTCCCTGCCGTCTCTGGGTCCTGCTGAACAGGTGCTCCCCTCCTCCTTCCCTCCTGCCATGTCCTGTTGCTCCTTCTCCCTGCCCTCTGTGCCCTCTCCCTACCTGTCACACATCCCTGCTCCTCGGCTCCTCTGCTACACCTCACACTTGCTCCTCACCCCACCTCCTCTCCCTGCTGCCAGCTCTTCAACTCTGCAGCTGTCTCTCTAGACTGTTCTTCGCATCCCTTCCTCTCTCTCTCACCTGCTTTGCCACACACCTCTCCACAACAAACCTGCCTCTGTCACTCTCCACCACCACTCATGATCCAACCACTCTCCACAACACACCTCCCTCCGACACTCTCCTCGCTTCACCAACAACGCACGCCTTCTCTCCCTCGTCTACACAAACCCCTCAATGTGAACCAGGTGTATTTATAGGTTATTTTACGTTGCACGCATTGCGCATGCGCCGCAGAGACATGGGGGTTGCGCGCGCAGAACCCCATGTTACACATGCGCTGTGCATGAGCACGAGGCTTGGCGCATGCACCTAACATCACACAGCATATGCACATGTGGAACATAGTGTCCCATGCGCATACCTTCCACGTATCCGCGGCGCATGCACAACGTGCGCAGCAGATGCGCTCGCGCCGCTGCACATGCGTAATACATATAATGTAAAATAACCTAAAAATACACCTGCACACCTGGTTCATGTTGAGCAGTTTGTGTAGGTGAGGGAGAGAAGGTGTGCGTTGTTGGTGAAGCGAGGAGAGTGTCAGAGGCAGGTGTATCGTGGAGAGTGGCTGGGTTTGTGAGTGGTGGTGGGGTAGTGTGGCTGGGTTAGAACATAAGAACATAAGATATGCCATACTGGGTCAGACCAAGATCCATCAAGCCCAGTATTCTGTTTCCAACAGTGGCCAATCTAGGTCATACGTACCTAGCAGTTTCCCCAAGGGACACAGGTTCCACAATGCTTGTATTGGTTCAAGCACTGATATCCTGGGTCCCTTCTTAATAATGGTTTATGGACCTTTCCTCCAGGAACTTGTCCAAACCTTTTTTAAACCCAGCTACACTAACAGCCTTTACTACATCCTCCGGTAACAAATTCCAGAGTTTGATTACACGTTGAGTGAAAAAATATTTTCTTTTATTAGTCTTAAATAGTTTACCCTGTAGCTTCATTGCATGTCCCCTAGTCTTTCTATATTCTGATAAGGTAAACAATCGATCTACGTTTACCCGTTCCACTCCGTTCATTAATTTATAGACTTCTATCATATCTCCCCTCAGCCGTCTCTTTTCCAGGTTAAAGAGCCCCAACCTTTTTAGCCTTTCTTCATAGGAGTATCCTTCTATCCCCTTTACCATTTTGGTGGCTCTTCTCTGAACCTTTTCTAAAATCGCTATATCCTTTTTAAGATACGGCGACCAGAATTGCACACAATATTCAAGGTGCGGTCTCACCATGGAATGATATAGAGGCATTATAATATCTTTTGTTTTATTTTCCATTCCTTTCCTTATCATACCTAGCATTCTATTTGCTCTCTTGGACGCTGCTGCACACTGGGCCGAGGGTTTTAACATGGTATCCACAATGACGCCTAAATCTTTTTCCTGGGTGGTGGTTCCTAATGTGGAACCTTGCATCATGTAACCATAGTTTGGGTTGTTCTTCCCTAGGTGCATAACCTTGCACTTGTCCACATTAAATTTCATCTGCCATTTCGATGCCCAGTCTTCCAATTTATCAAGATCCTCTTGCAATTTTCCACAATCCTCTTGGGTTTTAACAACTTTACATAGTTTTGTGTCATCTGTAAATTTGATAACCTCACTCGTTATTCCACTTTCCAGGTCATTTATGAATATGTCAAAAAGCAGCGGACCCAGCAGAGATCCCTGTGGTATACCACTATTCACCTTTCTCCATTGGGAGAATTGGCCATGTAGCCCTACCCTCTGCTTTCAATCTTTTAACCAGTTCCTGATCCACAATAGTACAGCCTCCTATCCCATGACTCTTTAGTTTTGCCAAATGTCTCTGATGAGGGACCTTGTCAAAGGCTTTCTGAAAGTCCAGATACACAATATCAACCAACTCACCTTTGTCCACCTGATTATCCACTCCTTCAAAAAAACATAACAGATTAGTAAGACAAGATCTTCCTTGTCTAAAGCCATGTTGGCTGTCTCCCATTAGGTCATGACTATCTACATGCTGAGTAATTTTATTCTTTATGATGGTTTCTACCATTTTCCCGGTACTGATGTCAGGCTCACCGGTCTGTAGTTTCCCGGATCACCCCTGGAACCCTTTTTAAAAATTGGTGTTACATTGGCGATCCTCCAATCTTCAGGTATGAGAGATGATTTTAATGATAGTTCACAGATTACTAATAGCTCTCGTATTTCAGTTCTTTCAACACCCTTGGATGTATACCATCCGGCCCAGGTGATTTGCTACTCTTCAGTTTATCTAATAGTTGTAATACATCTTCCCGATGTATCGATATTTCCTTCAATTCTTCCGCACCTTTAAATACCACTTCAGTCATGGGTAACATCCCTACATCTTCCTCAGTAAAGACTGAAGCAAAGAATTCATTCAATCTCTCCACTATCGCCTTGTCGCCTCTTAGTGCTCCTTTAACCCCTTTATCATCTAATGGACCAACTGACTCTCTCACAGGTTTTTTGCTACGAATGTACTTGAAAAGGTCTTTACTTTGCGTTTTTGCTTCCGCAGCAAGCTTCTTCTCAAATTCTCCCTTTGTCTGCCATATCAATGCCTTGCATTTGACTTGCCAGTGCTTGTGCTGTTTCCAGGTTTCGTCGTTTGGCTCTTTTTTCCATTTCCTGAAAGATGCTTTTTTGGCAACAACAGCCTCTCTGACCTCACCTTTAAACCATGCTGGCAGTTTTTTGGACTTCCTTCCACTTTTCTTAAAGCGTGGAATACAGCTGGTCTGGGCTTCCAAGATAGTATTTTTCAACAACAGCCAAGCCTGATGTACGTCTTTAACCTTTGCAACTGCTCCTTTTAGTTTTTTCTTAACTGTTTTCCTCATTTTATCATAGTTTCCCTTTCGAAAGTTAAAAGGTAGTACTGTGGATCTCCTTACTATCCCTCCTCCACTAATTAAATCAAAGGCGATCATGCTATGATCACTATTGCCAAGTGGCCCCAACAACCTTATCTCTTGCACTAGATTGTTTATTGTTTATTGTTTATACAACATTTGATATACCGCCCCCCGTTACATCGGGGCGGTTTACAATATAAATAAAAACAGTAAATCAGAGACAGAAAAGAAAGAAAAAGTTACAATTACTTGAGAAAAAGAGAAAAGAAAGTAGAAAAAAACAGGAGAAGCTAGAAAGAAGAGTCAGAGAAGTCAGCTAGATCCAGGAAAGGCACAGGAGAACAGATGGGTTTTGAGAAGGGAGCGAAATTTGGGGTATGATTCTTCGAGACGGAGGGCAGTGGGTAGTGAGTTCCAGAGGGAAGGACCAAGGTAGAAAAATGCTGATTTGCGGGTGGATTGGAGATGTGCACGGGAAGGAGCTGGGAGGTGAGGACGGTTGATATGGATGGAGCGAAGGCTTCGGGAAGGGACATGAAAAGAGAGCAGGTCAGAGAGGTATTGGGGTCTGTGCAGGTAAATTGCGCGATGGACCATAGTAAGAACCTTGAAAGGGATCCGGAATTGCAGTGGTAGCCAGTGAAGGTGTTGTAGTAGGGGGGTGATGTGATCGCGAGGAGAGGCATGTAGGAGCATCCGGGCAGCTGTATTTTGGATTAACTGTAGACGATGTAACTGATACTGAGGGATACCGGCATAAATAGAATTACAGAAGTCTAAACGAGTTATGACTAGGGAAAGAAGAAGGGTAGTGAGCGCCTGGGGAGATAGAAAAGGTCTAATGGCACGGATCTGTCGAAGGCAGTAGAAGGAGCGCTGAGAAATAGAAGAGATGTGGTCTTGAAACGTGAGTGCACTGTCAAGAATGACACCGAGATAGCGAAGTTTGGGCACTGTGAGAATAGGAACACCAGAGAGAGAAGGAGTGAGAGATGGAGTAGGGGAACCATGGGTGAACCAAACAACAGCTGTCTTGGAAATATTCAGAACTAGACCATTTGAGGAAAGCCAGGAAGAAACCGAGGATAAACAGACCTCCAGTGAGGCAATGTCAGGATGTGATGAGGAGGTGTGGTGCAGAAGGAGAATGTCGTCAGCGTAGTAATAGCCCGAAATACCCAGTTGCTGGATAAGAAGGGAGAGAGGTGCTAGAAAAAGATTAAACAACAAAGGAGCCAGGATAGAACCCTGAGGGACACCACAGGTCAAAGGGAAACGATCTGAAGTGGAAAGACCAGAAGCAACTGCAAAAGAGCGAGAAAATAGAAAAGAGTGAAACCATCGATAAATAACACCACGAATACCCGCATCCCGCAGACGAGAGAGGAGAAGGGGGTGATCCACAAGATCGAAGGCGGCAGAGAGGTCAAGGGACACAGCGATGGTGATGTTGCCTCGATCTTGGGAAGTGCGTATTTCATTCAGAACCGCAGTGATAGTAGTCTCTACGCTATACCCAGACCGAAACCCAGATTGGCGAGGGTGCAGAAAGTGTGTCGAGTCTAAGTGATGGGAGCGTTGTGAAAAAACCACTTTTTCAAGAAGCTTAGAGGCAAAAGGGAGATTAGACACGGGGCGATAATTAGCGGGGATAGAAGGGTCAAGGGAGGAGTGCTTGAAGAGGGGACGAACCAGGGCGTGTTTCCAGGGGCCAGGGAAAATACCACAAGATAGGCTGGTGTTCACAATAGTAAGAAGAGAGTGTAGAAGAGCAGGGGAAGGCTTAGTGAACCAAGAGGAGGGAATGGGATCAAGGGGACAGGTAGTCTTGTGGGTGGTAGACAGCAGCTGGATGAGCTCTGGAGAGGTGATTTGGGAGAAATGGGACCAAGTATGAGAGAGAGAGGGGGACACGGGAGGCGAGATGGGGAGCGGTGGAGGGAGGGGTTGGGGACAAGAGGGAAGAGAGGAACGAAGGTTGTGGACTTTAGAGGAAAAGAAAGAAGCCAAAGTGGTTGGGTCAGGAGCTTGCGAAGCAGAAGCTGATATGTGTTTGGGAGGTGCCTGAAGCTGGGAGAGTGTATGTAAGGTAGCGAAGAGTTGGCGTGAACGACTGGGAGCAGAGACAATAGACGTAGAGTAAAAGGTGCACTTAGCATGGTGAATGCTTGAGCGATAATGAGCGTGGGCAAGCTTAAAACGCTGATAAGAAGCATTATCGCGGGATTTCCGCCAGGAATGCTCAGCTCTCCTTAATTGAGAGCGCAGCAGGTGAAGACCTGGATGGAACCAGGGGTGGCGAAAGGTATGATGGGGATTAGTAGGCTGAAGAGGAGCAACTTGGTCTAAAGCAGAGGAAAGACCATCTGACCAGAGGGTTACTTGAGAGGAAGGTGATAAGGAGGAGAAATCCGAAGGAGGAGGGCAGTAGGTCGCAGAGAAAGCGTGAAAAGAGGCAGAGTTTAGCCGACGAGAGAGACGGACAGGTGGGGAAGGAGGGGAGGGGAGAGGAGGGCTAGACAGCAAGGAGAAAGCAATACATGCGTGATCAGACCACGGAACGGCTTCCACAGTGAGAGACGAGATCTGGAAAAGAGAGCTTTGAGAGGAAATTACTAAGTCCAGTGTGTGTCCAGCTACATGAGTAGGAGAAGCTACATATTGTAGCAAGGAAAGATCGTGAAGAAGAGTAGAGAAAGCAATATCCCTAGTGGAGACGGGTGCATCAAAATGTACATTGAAATCACCAAGAATAATCATGTGAGGAAATTGGAGAGAAAGGTCAGAAATAGTGGAAAGGAGGGAATCCCAAGAGGAAGAAGAAGAAGAAGGGGGATTATAGATAAGAAGAAATTGTAAGGCCGGCTGGCCAGCCAGTTGGAGGAGCAAAGCTTCCGGATACCGTAGAGAAGTGGAAGAAAGTTGGGACAGGGGGACTGAGGAACGGAATATGACTGCAACTCCTCCACCTGCCCGTGACTTCCGGTGGAGGGAGAAAGCTTGGTAATTCGGAGGCAGGCAGCGCGCCAAAAGAGGGTCTTCACCCTCCTTTAGCCAAGTCTCGACGAGAAAAAGAGCGTCGAGGCCCTCACGCTCAAGGAGGTCGTAGATAAGAACGGCTTTAGATCGGAGGGAACGACAATTGAGTAAACCAAGTCGAAAGGATCGGGTATATGCCAGGCCTGGAAACAATGGCGGAGACGCATGGACTAATGCAGGGGCCGGGGAAAGGGGCAGAGGCGTGCCGACGGACGTAGGGGGTGGCAACATCAAAGCACAGGAGAGTAAGGCAACGCGAGAGAGTATGCGAGGTCGAGGGGGAACATGGGAGGGAGTTGGAGACCGACGGCCCCAGACCACTGGGATAGCCGACATAAGTAATAGACAGAAAAGAGTGACATAGACCTGCCAAAAACGCCGAGATAGCGGTCGAGGTGTGGACGCCACAGAGGCCTTGCGAGTGCGACTCGCAATATCGGAGGTGCAGTTTCGGGCGTGGCAGACAGAAGAAAACAAGGAAAGCCACATACAAAAGCCAAGAATCGGCGACTAGGTCTAATATGGCTTCCCCTCTGGTCGGTTCATGAACCAGCTGCTCCAAGAAGCAGTCATTTATTTCATCTAGGAACTTTATCTCCCTAGCATGTCCTGACGTGACACTGACCCAGTCGATACCTGGGTAGTTGAAATCACCCATTATTATTACTGCACTGTAACTTTTGTTAGCTTCCTTGATTTCTCTGAGCATTTCATCATCCATTTGGTCATTCTGGCAAGGCGCTCGAAAGTACACCCCCACTGCCATTGCCTTCCCCCTTTTATATGGAATTTCAATCCATATAGATTCTACAGCAGATTTTGTTTCCTGCAAAACTTTAATCCTTTCTGACTCAATGCCCTCTCTAACATAGAGAGCAACCCCTCCACCAATTTGATCAGCTCTATCATTACGATATAGTTTGTACCCAGGTATCACAGTGTCCCACTGGTTGTCCTCCTTCCACCATGTCTCTGATATTCCAGTCATATCTAACCTTTCATTTAGTGCTATATATTCTAACTCTCCCATCTTATTTTTTAGACTTCTAGCATTTGCATACAAGCATTTTAGAGAATGTATTTTACTCATATTAATTTGGCTATTGTTAGACATGGGTAATATGGGATCTTTAAGCTCAGTCTGCTCCATACTTGACGGCATTTGGGCTACTTTACTCTTTTGTGGAACCTCTCTGCTTTTGGTAGTATCCTTCGGAAGAGCCCCTCCTTTCCCCAGAATGTTCCCCAGTTCCTAACAAATCCAAAACCCTCATCTCTGCACCATTGTCTCATCCACGCATTGAGACTCCGGAGCTCTGCCTGCCTTTTGGGTCCTGCGCGTGGAACAGGAAGCATTTCGGAGAATGCTACCCTGGAAGTTCTGGATTTCAACTTCCTACCTAAAAGCCTAAATTTAGCCTCCAGAACCTCCCTACCACATTTTCCTATGTCATTGGTACCGACATGTACCAAGACAGCAGACTCCTCCCCAGCACTATCTAAGACCTTATCTAGGTGGCGCGTGAGGTCCGCTACCTTCGCACCAGGCAGGCATGTTACCAGGCGATCCTCACATCCACCAGCCACCCAGCTATCTACATGCCTAATGATCGAATCACCAACTATAACGGCTGTCCTAACCCTTCCCTCATGGGCACTTGGCCCTGGAGAAACTTCCTCGGTGCGAGAGGTTTTACATCACCTGGAGGACAGGTCCTAGTTACAGGATCACTTCCTGCCACACCAGGGTGATGCTCTCCTGTCACGTGACCTCTCTCCTCCATGGCAACAGGGATGCTGCCAGACTGGAGGTGGGACTTCAGGACTATATCCCTGTAGGTCTCATCTATGTACCTCTCTGTCTGTCTTATGCTTTCCAAGTCTGCTACTTTAGCCTCTAGAGAACGGACTCGTTCCCTGAGAGCAAAGAGCTCCTTGCACCTAGTGCACACGTAAGACCTCTCACCAACTGGGAGAAAATCATACATGTGACACTCAATGCAAAAGACTGGAAAGCCCCCATCCCGCTGCTGGACTGCTGTCTGCATCTTAGTTTTAAGTTTGTGTTTAGATCTAAGTTCTTTACTTACTAAGGGTTGCTATGGATATTTATACTAATAAAACTGTACCTAATACGTGTAATATACCTTGTTCACCTGAAGCTTAACTAATCTCAGGTCCTTAGTGTATGACTGATTTGGTTAATGAGCTTCACCTGAGAGCACCTCCTGTCTTTTAAGATGTGTAAGTACCTATAAAGCTACGATTATCCCAGGGGAGGGAGGGAAATAACACTTATTAAAAGAGGGCTGCTACACAGTACCCTGTCTTGTGCTGCTGAGGTAAGCTAAATTCTGATTTGATTTAAATTATAGCTCTTAGCTGCTGCTAGGCTCTAACTTCTTATGAAATTTAAACTACAAGCTCTCTGCTGGGTTCTAAATTTAACCACAAAGCTCTCTTCTGTGTTTTAAATTTAAGCTAAAAGTATTTTGCTGATGCCAAGCCCTGAATGACTATTAAATTTAGACTACAAGCTCTCTGCTGGGTTCCAAAGGTAACCAGAAAGCTCTCTTCTGTTTTAAATTTAAACTAAAACTACTTTGCTGTTACTAGGCCCTGAGTGACTATTAAATTTAAACTACAAGCTCTCTGCTGGCTATGAAATGTAACCAGAAAGTTCTCCTCTGTGTTTTATATTTAAACTTAAACTGCTGCTACTAGGCCCTGACTGATTTAACAAAAAATAGTGGGTTCACAGATTAATTAGCTTTAATACAAAGAATTCCTTTTAGAAAATTACCAGAAGTATATACACACAGTTGCAGATCTCTCTTCAGAAGTAACAGTCCCTTTTTCTGGGTTGGTGTGTGGTGAGGGAGGTGTGTGGCTAGGTTGGTGAGCTGAGTGTCTGTGTTAGAGTGAGTTAGAGGAGTTGGAGGGGCGGAGTTTATGGCGGCCTTTGTGGTTGCTGCATGTGCAGTGGGAGATGAGTAGGGGCTGCGGTTGCCTGATGGGGGAGATGGTGTCCATGGGGCTGAGGCACAGGGCATGGGTTTAGTCCCGCTGCAACACAGACCTGCAGCTGTGGGGGCAGGCCAGGCAGGGGCTGTGCCGGCATGGCGCAGGAGGCGTGCGGAGTTGCAGGCCCGCCAGCCTCGCCTCTACAGGCCCAGTATGTGGGCTATTAGAGAGCTCTATGAGGATCTAAGACCTGACCTTGAGCCCCTGACTAGTCGGTTTACATGCCATACCGGGTTTGGTTAAGCTCCTTGGTGCCCTACATTTCTTTGCCTCTGGCCGTTTCCAGTCATCTGTGGCCGCAGTGGGTGGCATGAGCCGCACAACCTTCTCACGCTCTCTCCACCAGGTACTGCGTGCCATAATCAGCCAGGTAGGGAATTACGTTGCAATTCCCAACACTAGGCAACAATGGGGGACCCTGAACCAGGCCTTTGAGGCGTTTGTCGGGATACCACACGTGATGGGAGCTATTGATTGAACACATGTTGCCCTGGTCCCGCCCAGAGACAGGGAGGTAGTGTTCCGCAACTGCAAACCCTACCATTCCCTGAATGTTCAGGTTGTATGTGATGCAAATATGCATATTCTGAATGTGGTCCCTTGGTTTGTAGGGTCCACCCATGACTCCTATCTCCTGCATCACTTGGCACTATTCAGACAATTTGAGGCAGGACAGTATGAGGACTGTATACTGCTGGGTGTGTATTTCTCATCTCTGACATGCACATGGTGATCCTGTGACTAACCGTATGTGCACATGTCCGTCTTTGAGGTGTATCCCTAGTTGTGTCTGTGTCTCATCTGTCTGGGTGTGATCTAACATTGGGGGGGGGGGGGGTGCCCTCCAGCTCGAACTTGCTATGGTGCTGTGTGATGATGGTAGCA
Source organism: Ichthyophis bannanicus (assembly GCA_033557465.1). Lineage (NCBI taxonomy): Eukaryota > Metazoa > Chordata > Amphibia > Gymnophiona > Ichthyophiidae > Ichthyophis > Ichthyophis bannanicus. The sequence continues at coordinate 641,724,089 of CM066035.1, forward strand.
TGAACCCTAGCATTTGTGTCGTGTTTACAGATTATGTTGATTCCAATCCGTACACCTACCCCTTGTTTTGCGTGTCATAACTTCACACGCTAATGCATATTTGTGGAGTTCCATCATGTGCTGTCATATGTTTCTGTCAGGGTGTTTTGTGTATTTGGTTTGCACGTACATACTTGTGTCCATTTAGGTGGACATCAGCTCCTGCTTTAACGTTCCACATTTCTTTCTGCAGGTGATGCAGGATATGGGTGTCGTCCCTGGTTGCTGACCCCTGTGCGTCAACCACAGATACGTGCAGAGAGGAGGTACAATGAGGCCCATGCCTCCAGCCGCTCTGTCATAGAGTGCACCTTTGGCGTTTTAAAGAGTCGCTTCAGGTGTCTGGATAGGACAGGCGGGGCCTTACAATACAGACCACAGACTGTAGCAGAGATAATTATAGCCTGTTGCATCCTGCACAACATTGCTCTCAGGCACCATATCCCTGTCCAAATTAATGAGGATCTGGAGGATGATCCGAGGTGCCCTCCTGTACTTGCCCGTGGTGACACACGTGAAGGCAGAGCAGTCAGGCGGCTGATGATTTAGGTGCTCTTCTCATGTAAGTAGTGCATATGTTACCACATACATTTGTTTAGATATGTGTGTACTACTACTACTAGTGAACATTTGTATCCCAATGGCAGTAAGATGCAACACTGCACTGACATGTAACAGACACTGCCTGGCCAGCCCAGGTTACAATCTAGTCATGACGGAAACACAGATGATGTGAGCAGGGCACAACAGCGGGTGGTGGTGGATTATGTGTGTCGGGAGTAGTAGGCTTGCAGGAGGTGTACAGCTGTCATACCTGATTTGTGGCTGCTTGGGATAGGGGCTGCTGTACAGCCACAGGTAGTTAATTTGACGCTTTGGGTGCAGCAAGGTGAAAGGCGTGTAGTATGGGGTAAACAGTAGGAGAGCAGACCATAGATGGGACCAGTTGCCTAGATGTGTGTGTTTCACAGTTTTTAATTTGAGCTGATTGATTGGTTGGTATGCTCTGATGAACAGGGACTGTGTGTTATTTGTTTCTGTATAGCGCTACATGTGATACGTAGCCCTATATACATGCTGAGTAGTGTGATCAATCCCATGAGGACATTCAGCTGTGTGAAAGAGGAAGACGCCAAGGACGTGAATGTGCCGGTTTAGCTGGCAGTTTCAACGGGAATGAACGTCTTCCGATGAATTCCTATCCAGATACGTGACTTTTGGTGGTTTTTACCTATATAAAAGTGAGTTAATCAGTTGGTACTGAGGGGTTATTGTCCCTTGAAACTATGGTAGGTTTGCATCCCTAACAGTTCAAATAGAATAAAAAGGAACATTACACCACGAGAGGGAGTTTCCTTCACGGTGTACGTTCCAACAAAAACATTATGTTTATATGTTTCTCTGGTTGTTTGTGAATTATGTATGTATAGGTCAGCACGTAGCCTTGACATGGATGTGGAAACGGATAGGGAACCTGTGAGGTGTCCTGACAGGGGGAGTATTAGTGCCATTATGTGGGTGGCTGTAGAAAAGCCATGCAGTGCAGTGTTACATATTTTCAGGCAGACAGAGATGATTCAAGGCCAGATCAGCAAGGTGTAGGTTACAGTAGGTAAGCCAGGAGCTGATTGGGCGGGGGGGGGGGGGGATTTGGGTTTTAGTTGTGTTTTCAGGGAGGACTAGGGAGATATAAATGATGACAACTAGACATAAACCACAAGCCTCAACTACAAGCTGGGTATGTGTGTAGAGGAGGAGAGTGCAGTCCAAAACAACACCTACATTGCGGACCCTAGAGAGAGGATGTTTTGGCCACACACACAAAGATGCTCTGATGGGAGGGGAGGGTTTAGGTGCACATATAGGATATCCATGCTTTGCAATTATCAATTTCACACAGTGGGATGACATGCAGCCATCAATGTTAGGTGGCAACTGGACATTGGGGTGTGGTTTGGCAGACATAACTCAGGCGTGGAGAGATATATTTGCAACACATCAGCACACAGCTGTTAATGTAAGTCAAGGTATGAGATATACACACCAAGAAAATGTATATGGACAGAGGATAAGGATGGAGCCCCTGCATATTTCCCTGTGTTATAGGAACTGACAGCGGTGTAGCAGACGACATTGAGACACCGGATCACACACTGAAGGGGCATTGGGAGCGATATGGGGGACACAGGATAGTACTGTGTGCTTAGAGCCAAGTGAGGAGATAATTCTGTTCCACATTTTTTACAGCAACAGAGAGGTGAGGAAGGGGACAGAGTACGGACCCTTGTTGTTTGCCACACACACTTCAGTGATAACTTTAGCATGAAGCGAATCTGTACAGTGTGATGGCGAACAGTCAGTCTGTAAAGGATCTTGGGGGGTCTGCGAGCTGAGGACGTGAAGGTGTAGTGTGTCTTGCACAGCTCCAACATGACATATGTATGTTTCTCTTGTATTTCTCAATCCACAGGACATACTTGGTGACCCTCCTGGTGCTGTGGTGCATTGCCAGGTGACTGTACGTCATCCAACATGCAGTAGTCTGGGGTAGGTGGACCTACAGCTACTTTGGCTGTGACGACAGTCAGGGGAGCACATGTCTGCAGTGATCTGTCATAATGTACATATGTTGTTGTTCACCTCTTTTCCCTGCACCCCCATACCCCATATGTTGCTGTTGGCACACATATCCACGTGTTCCTGGCCAGTTTGTCTTCTCCAACACTGTCTCTGGGACACGTCCAACAGAGCTGCATGTGTGTGCAGGTCCTAAGTGTGTGGGTGGTGGAATGCACGTACACCCTTCCCTAACATTGTAGCGTCAGCCAACAGCAGGCATTTAACAGGCCTTTATCTCCACTAATCTCCAATTGTGCACATAAAGGCCGTATGCTACTGCTGGCACGCTCACCTTAGCATAATGTGTGGGTGGGTGTTTTTGGGTTGGCTGTGCGATGATACAGCATGCAGGCAATTTGCATTATCATGTGGTGTGAGGGGTCTGTACACCTGGGGAGCGGTGGTGACTGTGCTATCTCTACCTTAATGCTGTTTACCTTGTGGACACTGTGGGCATGTGTTGTGTGTTGTGAGCTGACCTATCTCTTGTGTGCTGACAGACCACTGCGCAACAGCATTCGTGTATCACAGATATTGCCATAATGTGGACATGCATCAACAGTGGCTGGACATGGGGACATGGTGACTCTACACATTTCGATGACATCTTCTCCCTTCACTGTGACGTGTTATGGCCTTTAAGAGCCTCAGGGGATCCCAAACATACACTTGCTGCAAACACACGGTAGGTTGCACCTTTGGTCTTTTGTGAATGACATCAGCCTTTACATGTTAATGATTTACTGTTTGTCTCATAGACATTTTCTGTTGTGTCTCTGTACACGAACACTGATGCACATGGGGTGGAGCTGTGAAACGCCTGTGTAACATGGGCATGGACATGACCATATCCATGTGACACCCTCGTCTGCGGTTCCAATTCAAAATGTCCTCAACATGCAGCGTGTTCTGTGTTGTGATCATGTTATGTTTGCCTGTGTGATGTTTCCTTACATACATATTGATGTTTTACTCTCTGCAATTTGGGCTGATGTTGCAAGCAGCATACCACTACATTGTTTATCCTCTTCTGACACAGGGCAGTGAACACACAAAGCACATCTACTACAGTGCATCCGGTGTCACCATCAACCACCTGTTGGAGGACACAACACCACCATGGAACTATCCCTGGGAAATGGTGCCATAGGATGTTTGACCTCTGCGAGTGGGACACATGCCTAGGATGGACAGTATTATTGTTGGACTGCTACTTTGGGCATGACAGGCCTGTCCAACACACCACTGCTGCTGTGCACTGGCTGGGTGTCGTGTTCATTGCAGGAGACACACATGACCTTTCCAGTACTGTGGCATATTGGGATGTCACACTTGACTTTGCATGCCCAGGGTTTCAAGGACAGTCATAACATGACTTGTTGTATTGCAGACACCCTTTGCACTTTGGACACTGTGTACTGGTCCCCACGTTTGCAGCAGGGACTGACATTGTCACTGTATGTTGTACATCCTTCTGACATTGTGTTGTTGTGTTTTCCCCATGTGTGTGACATGGAACGCAAGATATGCTCATCTGTTTGGTTCAACACGAGCATACAGCCATGCGTGTGGCACAGGGGGAACACTGGAGAAGTCCTCTTGTCCATGTCCACCTAGCCTCCACGTGGACATGACACAGTATTTGCCACAACGCCACGTTACTGCACACCAGCATCTTGGATTGATGTTTGCAATTACCAAGGGTGTTACAGTGCATGTGTGGCATCACTGTATCATGTTTAGACGTACACGGTGCATGTGCATGTGGCTGACTATGTTGGTGCAACACAGCAGGTTGCAATATGGCTTCTGTGTGGGTTACTGTAACATGTTTGACCTTTCTTTCCATCTCTATATACAGGTTATTGTGTCTGTTTACTGTACAGATGTGATGCTCTGCATTGATTTATAAACCTAGCATTGCATGTCTGTACAGTCCTATTTATCCCCTGAGGTAACAACACTCACAATGCCCCATTATATTTGGAGTGTGGCAGTGTGAGTGTCCATTTTCTTCCTTCATTTGTGCATTCCATGTACCGTGATATATGTGTAAGGACACTATATCCACACCAACCAGTGCAGGGGGACCTTCTGCATAGTGTCATCTCTGCATGTTTCTGCAGATGGTTTCTTTTGAATTCTCTGTGTTCATGTGCCTCTGCTACCTGTTAGCATATCCTCATTGTGCATTTGACAATTGTTTAGGGTTACATTGTTGTAGCTTTGATTCCTATATTAGGCATTATGTGATAGCTGTAAAGCACAGTTACTTACCTGTAACAGGTGATCTCAGGGAACAGCAGGAATTAGTCTTCACATGTGGGTACGTCGGCGCCAACGGAGCCCGCACGGGAATGCTCCCCAGCATCCAATCAGAAAGCCTTTGGGAGCATCCCTCGCGCCTGCGCGGTGACTTCCCGCCTTTCCCACTGCCTCTCCCCAGTTGAGTTTCATAGCTGAGACAGAAGGAGAGGAAGAGGAAAGGAAACAGATAGATACAACTCCTAGGGGAGGTGGGAGGGTTGTGAAGACTAATTCCTGCTGTTCCCTGAGATCACCTGTTACAGGTAAGTAACTGTGCTATCTCCAGGAACAAGCTGGAATGAGTCTTCACATGTGGGGACTCCCTAGCTGAGGGTGCCATGGGAGATCCCATATAATGCGTATCCCTGGACAGGAGGGCATTTTCCCCAACCTGGATCCCCGGCATCCCCTGAGGGATGGGGGGTAGGAGTTGAGGAGAGAAGAGTTGAAGAGGAACAACAAAAAACTAAAGACCACAGGGGAGATGAGTCTTTAGAATGCATGTCAGGTATCATTAGAGCATTTAATGAACTAGTACCATATAGAGCTTACCTACTGGATTGTAGGAAGTAGAACTGTGATGGAAGGTACTGTAGACGCAGTAGCGGAATCTTCAAGGGAACTTCACAGCAGTGAGGATGAAGTTCCAAATCCGGAAAGGGCAGGTGACCCAGGTGTCAACTGGAGCAGGAGAACGGCAGGTCTTCAATGGAAAGCTTTATGTGAAAAGCTGAGAACTCTTTTAGGCACAGAGTTATTAACATTGAGGATTAAAAGAAGAAGACTGACCGATCTGGAATTAGCCCAGTCCAGAAGGGAAGAGAAGGTATGGAAAAAACCCCTTTTCCCAGGGAAAACAGGAGGGTACTCCGGAACACTGAAGATGTACACTGTCTTTCCTAGCCAATAAGAAATAGGAAGACATTGAAGTTTGATACCTCATAGATAAGGAGGTGTATAACAAAAATAGAAGCTGTTGACGCCACAGCAATAATTGTGAGTATAACCGGACCCAGTTACCGAGCCGTATGATAATAGGCAAGCGGACTGTCTGGACCCCTTAGAAAATTAAAAAAAAACTTTAGTACCGACAGTTAGGGAGATAGTGGGTAATACACAGGGTGCTATGACCATCTCCCAAAAAGCGCATACCTATATATATATACATATCGATACAGATGTGAATATATATGTCTAGGCAAGTGTGACATATATATCTATATATAGATATAGATGGGCATGGTTTATGCCCACCCAGTTACAAAAAACATGTATGTATAGGACACATACAGACATGAAAAACAATACTGCCTGCAACTGGGCCACAGAAGAAACATCTACATTGTCTGTGGTACAGGGATGCAGATCAGTGGAATTAGCAGTATAGTTGCGTGAAGAACAGAGGACAATATCAGTCTGGGGAGAGCACGTCAGGAGCACTTTAGGCTGCTGATGCGTCCCAAGGACAGAAAACGCATAGACCAAGATACCAGGATGACCCAGCCAAGGGACTCAGGGGTATCATGTACAGTAAAAAAAAAAGTATGCGTTGTCCAAGTGGAGCAGAGACATAATGCCAAGCTGTAAGGAAAAAGGGGGGATTCCTGCCAGATTGGGAGCTCCTTGGACATTCACGCAGAACAAACTTGTCTTCTGCATCACAACGGAAGACAAGAGGGTATAATTATCTAGATAGCCATGGAATGACTATATAAGCCTCTTTTATTATATGGAAGACCCTCAGAGACAAAGTCGAATGCTCTATGGCAAGGGCCCATAGTGGGAAGCCTCTCTGACGATTGCAGAGAGCATCGTGCAGGAGATGGGACTGACAGAAGTCGACAGGTTGCCACATCCTCGATAAGGACATGGCCAGGAGAAGATAACCTGCAGTGAGTGTCAGCACGCAGATAGTTGAGAGCAGCGTGCAGAAGCATTAAAGTTCGCACTGGAACTCCTGCATGCACAGCAATTGAACAAGATAGCAGAGGGGACTCTCCTGTATGAAACAGGGAGAAGACAGACCAAGGGAGCGGGGATATTCTGGCCCTGTCTGAGGAGTTGTCCAGAACATGCGATGAAGGACAACAGGAGGCCTACACTGGAAAGAAAGAGAGAGAGACGTTCCAGTATGGTACCGACTCAAGCAGGGGAAACCCTGGAAGAGAGGGGTTGAAGGTGACGTACCATATGGTAAGTCAGCAGAAGGAAGAACGTCCATGTGGGGACAGAAACTATCATGGGATAGTGGTGATCTCCCTTTATAGCAATAAGAAAGGGAGAATACTGTGACCCATGGATAAAAGCATACTGAAAAGAAAACCCAGTGTAGAGTTGGAAGAGAACTTCTGGTAAGAAGAAGTTAATTGTAGACTGCAGCATACAGGAGCCTAAGGCTGCTGGTTATGATTATCCTGGTGAGAGCCTGGGAACTTCAGACCAGGATGAGATGTTCCTTGCTTGGGGACATCTGAAGGATGGGCAGAAGGAGGAGGAAACCTTCTTTTCTTAGGGAAAGGTGGTTTGGTAGGACATTTCCTACATCCTGGGGAAAAAGAAGGCTTAGGATGGTTTCCAGAACTAGGAAAGTCAGTGGAGCACTGAGCAACCTGACATAAAGCCTCAATATCCAGTGTATGCTGTGCCCATCTGCTCAGGTCTGAAGCCTGCAGCCAGGCGGTACGACGTGCTCCAATGGCAATAGCAGAGGACCTGCTAACAGACTCAAAAGAGTCTAGAGAAGCACGAGAAAGAAACCAAGAGATATTCCTGCTATGTTTAAGAAGCAAGGAATAGTCAGAGGCCTTAGGTTCTGACAAAAAAGGAGACAAAAGAGATAATTTCTCTGTGACCTCCCGAAGTGTTAGACTCATATAAAAGATATATGAAATAATTCTGGAAGCCAACATGGAAGTTTGGAAGGTTTGACGCCCAAAGGCATCAAGTGCTTTAGATGCACGACCTGGAGGAGAAGAAGAATGCTTCTTCTTGCTTCTGACCTTCCTCATTGCCGATTCCACTACAATGGAATGATGCGGAAGTTGGTTCTTCTGAAACCCCGGAGAGGGGGGCACCTGATACAGAACATGCATGGCTGTAGAAGGTGCAGGAACCTTTAAAGGCGACTGCCAAATCCCCAAAAGAAGGTCCTGCAAAGAAGGATGTAAAGGAAGCATCATGGTTGCTTTTTCTGCAGGACCTTGGTTAAGAGTAGGGCCAGGAATAGGAATGGCAAGAAAGTCTGCCATGTCAAGGAGAAATTCCTGAAAAGAAGGAACTCCCAGAGGAACTATTCCTGGGTAGGCTGAGGTTGAATGATCAGCTTGAACACCAGAAGACCTACCGGACTGGTGCACCAAAGGAATCCTGCTAGATGGAGAATGATACCGACAGTTCCGATACGATACTGCATCGTCGGTTCCCGGTATCGATTCCAGGCTAGGTATAGAAAGGATCGATGGCACCGAGGGAGCTGCAGGAGTCGACCTCGATACCGACACCGGCATCGGGGATGGCAATGCCCTCGGAGCCGGCAGCGACGGCTGCCGGAGTGATACCAAGGCAACTAGAGAGCTTTGATACCGACAGCTCCGATTCGAGGCAGTTAGCACTGCATCGTCGGAACCCGGTATCGATTCCAAGCTAGGCATCGAGAGGATCGAAGGCACCGATGGAACTACAGGAGTCGACATCGGTACCGTACTGCGTAGCCGGAAGGGACAAGGATCGGATCCGAAAACCGTCGGAACCAAGTCATCCAGACTGGATAACAATTCTAGACCGGGCATCGAACCGAGCGAGGTTATCGACGCCCGTCTAGAGGGCACCGACGTCGGTGGTGGTGTAGGCGACGCCGATCCTGGAAGGTTAATCGGAATCGCATCGATCGCTGCCGAAGGCGCCGAAGACGTCCGACGACGCCACTTGGCGAAGAGAGGAACACTCGACGCCGGCGCCGATGTCGGGGCAGAGGTACCGCCCGAAGCCGGTATCCCCTCCGAGCATGGCGTAGCAAGAGGAAAAACCATCTGTGGCTTATCGCTCGGCCCCGAGGCCCAGGATACCCGACGCCGAGCTCCGGTGGAAAGTGGAACACTCGACACCGACGCCGATGCCAGGGCATCGGCGTCGCTCGAAGCCGGAACCCACCTCGCGGCTGGCTGGGGCAGAGGAAAGCCAGTTTGGGTCGTGTCGATCGAAGGCACCGAGGACCCCAGATGGCGATCCCTAGTGACAACCGGAGCACTCGACACCGGCGTCGATGCCGGGGAATCGGCCCCGTCCGAAGCCGGCACTAACCCCGCGCATGGCTGGGGTGCAGGAAAGCCAGTCTGGGTCAGATCGATCGGCCCCGAAGGTACCGAGGACACCAGGTGACGATCCCTGGTGAAGAGTGGAGCACTCGACACCGGTGACGACGCCGGGGAAGCAGCACCGCTCGAAGCCGGTACCCACCCCACGTATGGCTGGGATGCAGGAAGGCCAGTCTGGGTAGAATCGATCAGCCCCAAAGACACCGAGGACACCAGTTGACGATCCTTGGCGAAGAGTGGAACACTCAACGGCAGCGCCGATGGCGGGGAATCGGCACCGCTCGAAGCGGATACCACCCCCGAGCATGGCTCAGGTATGTTCTGTGAGGAACGAACCCCAGGAACAACCTGAAACCCCGTGAATGCTTTGGAGCCCGAAGACTCCCGCCGGGGTTTTATTGCCAAAGGGGTCTTGAGGGGAAGGCCGGAGCCGTCGTCATGCTGGGCATGAGACTTACCCCTCAAGAATTGGCTAGTCTTAACAGACTGTTTGCGGGTTACCTGATCCTGGGGAGAAGAATAAACCGATGTCCTCACCTCAGGAGGAAAAACAGCATCGAGGGATACCCGAAAAAGAGAGGGTCTCCTCCCAACCCTAAAGCCCGATGGACCGGGGGAACAAGGGTCAGGACCCAAACAGGATATACACCAAGTGGTGGAGTCTAAAAAGAAGACTAAGTCTCCACAGTGGAGGCACTTCTTAGAGGAAGAAGGCTCCATGCTGGAAAGGCCTGGAAGGCCTCAGAAAGGACTTGAGGAGAAAAAGACCTCAAAGTGGTAAGAAAACTAAAACAAGGCACCGGCGGTGCCCGTATCGGCGGGAAAACGGCCGCGACCACAAGAAAACAAAAAATAAGGATTTAAGAGAAAAAGTTTCTGCGGTGACAGGAGGTACGTCCTGCCGGCTCCGCGGAAAAATGAAAACTGGGGAGAGGCAGTGGGAAAGGCGGGAAGTCACCGCGCAGGCGCGAGGGATGCTCCCAAAGGCTTTCTGATTGGATGCTGGGGAGCATTCCCGTGCGGGCTCCGTCGGCGTCGACGTACCCACATGTGAAGACTCATTCCTGCTTGTTCCTGAAGATCATAAATTTCGATATGTGTGTTTAAACTTTCTAACTTTTAACAACATATGCTTTTTCATTTGTGTGCCTCCTGTGTTGGCAGAAAGATATGTTTTAAGGAACAGATCATGATTAATGTGTGTTGGGACCTCATCATGCACCACCAACTGTCTACATGCACACATATGTAACTAACACATTTGGGGCATGCAGCAGCATGTGGGGGGTGGGGGCCTAATGCATACTGCACACCATGCCCCTGATGCACATTATCTCTCCTGCCCATCATCTGTAGACTGGCCTGTGACTTTTCTGTAAGATGTGGGTTGCTGCCCTGCAAAATGTGCTTTCCGATTTTCACCTGGGATCCACTCACCTTGATATTATGATAGGCGGTATTTACACTATCTGTGATGATTAACCAAAATAAAAATATGTGTTTGACGTACATTTGTCTCTGCTGCTGCTTGATCACACCAACACTTGTATTTAGTGATTTCCTGGTCATGTACATGGCCCACTTGTGCTCACATCCTTGTACAGTGCCAGCTGTCTATCTGCTAGCTGTTTGCCACATCACTGGGTGTTACAGGTTCCCATACACACCTTCCCTTTGAGGTACTATTTTTGCATTGTGCTTGTTGTGGCTGTTTGGGATAGTGGTTACAGACATGTGTTTTAACACCATAGGTTGCAGGTTTGATCTCCAGTTTACTTTTTTTTGTTCTGTTGTGCTAACCTGACCATTAGGTACCTGCAGGTTCATCACCTATGCACACACCCTTCCATCTCTTCACTGTACAGCAAAGTGTGCCCTCTGTGCTGCCTATCCATCACATATTAGCTGTTACATATGTCTCTTTCTTTATAGTGTTTACATGGCAGTCCGCTTGGGGGATTGGCATTGCTGTGGTTCAGATGGTCTGTGGCACACCTGTTTGCAGGTTCAATTCTCTCCTGTTCTGTTCAAATTTTGCCCTGCTCCACAGATCATCCCCTGCCACCCTTTGGGTTTAGGTTCTTTCCTCTTTTGCATGCTGTATCCACTGCATAACATTTCATTGTGTGTGTGCATGTAGTTATATGTGGCTCTGGTCCCAATAACAAACTGTGATCTGATCTGTACACACCAGATCTGCATGTGCATTTCATCATGGTTACTGTTGGAGGTTTGCCTATCCTAGCAGACAGCAGGCTTCTTGTGTGATGCCCTGCAGTATTCTTGTATGCAGCCTTTGCTAATGACCTCACGTTGGTGGTGTGGCCTACCGGTTTATGCATTGACATTTGTGCTAATGGTCATAGGTTTGATTCCTCTCTGTTCTCTTTCATTTGTATGCCTGTCCTGCACAGCTACTTTTCATTCCTGTGACAGTCATATCTGTGCAGATCTGTGCTGTTAGCACATTGTACCCTTATCACAGTTGCCAACCATCCTTCTGTCCATCTATGTGTGTCTTCCAGCTGTGTGCTGTCCTACCCTGATGTGCATGCTGCTACCCCATGTCCTGCACTGCTACACATTTCTGCATTGTGGCTCTCCCTGGTTGCCTCTCCTGTGTGTGCTCTGCATGGCACTGCTAATCCTCTGTCCTCCTGTCATTACACCTATCCTGCCACTTCTACCTCCTCTGCTGGACACGTCTTCCCATCCTCTGCTACACACTGTCATTGTTGCATGGTACATTACCATCACCTTGTGCATCGCTACAGCTGCCCCCGATATGTTTGTCCATTTTTCCAGCTGCCACATGGGCTGGATGCAGATTTGTCTGATCCATCAGCTCAGATCTACTTCCTTCCATTACTTGTGCATTGTCTTTCCTTGTTGCTCTGTACAGTGTTAGGGTTACATCTGTGTCTGGCCCATACCTTTCTTGCTTTTCAACTTAGGGGATCTTACTGCCCTTGGCCAACAATTTTTGGGTCACCTATACATCCTTGGGGCATCTTAAGCCACACTTTAAATTCAGCCAGCTTATGGGGTGCCTACTATGGTGCCTTGGGAGTTGACAACCTTTAGACATGGCCTCTGGGGCACATTATAACCCGCCTTGGCTGACGTGGTGGTTTAGGATGTGCCTTCTGGTGCACCCTAAAAGGTGCATTAGTTTATGGCACTGGGGTGCGGGTATTTTTAGCTGGCAGCACAGATGGTTGGACTGTTTCTAGCAGGAAAAGGAATTGCCTTGGCCAACCTTATTCATTAGGCCCACTGGGGGATTGAACTCATGACATCTGTTTCAGCAGTCATTGTATTAACCAGTGTGCTACACCTCTATTGCTGTGATTGCAGGTCAGCACACAAAGTTAAGGTTAACGCGTGGTAACGTGCGCGGCTCCCTCTATCGTGCGTTAACGTGCGCGGCTCCCTCTATCGCGTGATAATGTGCACGGCACACTTTATCGCGTGATAACCCGCGATTGCTACCTTAAGACCGGAACACCCACTCCTTTTATGGCATTCTTCACATTATCGCTGGAGCTAGCGCCGGGAGCATTAAGACGGTTTAGTAAACATACCCCTTAGCAGTACTATTGCTAGGTAGGGTTCTAGCATCCAAATAACCCTAATGGTAGTACTGCCAAACTACTGTCAGAGATGCTATTGTGAATCCGGGTGCCCAACATAGCAGGAATAACATGAGATCATTCCTGCTCCCCACTAGACCAGCATGGAAACTCTTGGTAAGATCTGAAGGGGGGTGGGGAGGTATAGTGATGTATCTGGAGGATAGAGGGATGGTTATCTCGGCCTTACATCTGTCCCTTCAAGCTAGCAGTTGCACAATCTTTGAGGCTGGTGCAAAAGCTGATGTGGACATTTATAAGTCCACATCTAAGGCACACCCAGACCATGCCTTAAGCACATTTACACCATGCCCAAACCACACACTCTTGAAATCTCTGCATCCAGGGGATTCTACACATGCAAACTGTGACTTTCTAAAATTGCTTTCTGTATGTGTATATAATCTAGAGTAAGCACTGTCATTTGCATGCCTAGATGCTTCCAAAATAACCCCCTAAATTACATGGACATCAATAATAAGCCTGCCTAAGTAGGTGGGCTTTCCGATTCTTTTCAACATTATACATTCACAATTAAAACATACAGGCACTAAATTATATTGGCACTGATAATCAGCATAAGCCTGTTAAATGGGTAGGCTTTCAGTTATTTTCTAAAAGCCAAACAATCTCGCTCCCAGAAAATTTCTAAGAGAATTCCAGCTTTGTGGCCTATAATCTGGAATGCTCGCTTACAAGTCACTGCCTTCCAGACAGTTGTTACCACTGAAACATAGAGCAGCTCTTGTTGACTTGAATGTAAAGTTCTGGATGGGATATATTCTTAGGTATGTTTTGTTTAAGTAATAGCATCTGTTAGGGAGGGTCTGTCCATCCATCTGTCTGCCATTTGTCCATCCATCCATACGCACCTATTTGTGCAAACAGATGTGTACCATTGCACTCCTGCCTCCCAGAGGAGTGGCATGAAGAGCTGGCAGAAGTCCCCAGGTCCAACCAGCACAATAAGCAAAGCTGTTGAGTGAAGCCAAAGGGCCAGTGAGAGGCAGAGCATTAAAGGAAGGGGTGGAGCTAGAAAGAAGGAGAGGAGAAAAGGGATGGCGCATGAGGGAAAGGGTGGAGTAAGAAGAGGAACAGAGAAAAGAGAGAGAAAGTGCAAGAAAGGAAAGCTGGAGTGGGGCATGAAGTGGGTGGCAAGAAAGGAAGAGAGAGTGCATGCCTGGACTGAAGAGTAGGAAAAAGAATACAGGAAGGAAGATACTGAAAGGTAGGGAGAAGATGCAGTAAAAGAGGGTAGAGGAAGGACAGTGAGTGAATGCAGTAGGACAGGCGAAAGGGAGAAAGCCTACATCCCCATAGCCATGCACACACAGAACCTACCCCCCTTGCCTCCTCCCACCCTCTGACATCCCAACCCCATATCAACAAAGATAACAGCCAAACTTTCCCCATGGAAGTAGATACTCACATCATACCATTGTTGCATACATACATACACCATCGGTCCCCTATGTCTACCTAGCTACACATCCTCTACTATTCTAAGACACACTTTACCATGTCTGTTTCAACTGAGTCCCCAACACAAATGTCTTAATCTGAGAATGGGGGAAAGGAGAAATATGTCATTGTATCTCATTGTAAGTGTGCACTTTTCAACTTGCTATATAACTAATAACTCATTAACTGCAATGCTCGGGGCAGGAGTCCCGAGATGACGAGGTCCGGGCCCGACCGGACGTGGAGTCAGAGAAGATTTTTTTCCTTTTGGTGCTGCCGACTCCGTAACGCCTTAGAGGACATTTTCCCACACGGACCACAGATCATCAGGTCATGATCGGGTCCGAGGCACCGGAGGCAGCAGTCATGTGTGTCGGTGAGAGACATAAGTTTCTTGCACCGATCACACTTTTTAAACCCGCTGGTAGCCATCGGGGGAAAAAGGGCCCCTGCAAGGTCAAAAGACAGGGTTGCCAGTGAAAAAAGAAAAAATGGCGCGAATGCTAGTCACTAAGGACAAAAACAGAAAAAGAGATACGGGCTCGATACCGATGTATCAGGCCCAGGCGGGAAAGGGAAACCGGCGTCGAACCGAAGAAAACAGGTTAACGCAGAGAAAAATCAACTTCTTCCTCGGGTGAAACGAATATACTTCCGTCGGGCTCCGCGGAAAAAAGAAGACTGAGCAAGATGGCACCCTTGGGCGGGAAGGAGACCGCGCATGCGCGCTGCATTCCCAAAGGCTTTCTATGAAAGCTGGGGAAATGCTCCACACGGGGGCTCCGTCGGCGCCGACGTCACCCATATGTGAGGACTGACTTCCTGCTTGGTCCTGGAGAACCAGGAAGCTTATTTGGTGCAGGCTCTCCTGCTCCGACCACTGGCCCTCTGTCAGCAGGCCGTCCAGGTGAGCGCCCCAACCCAACTTTGATGTGTTCGCAGTGGCAGCAGTGATTGAAAGGGGGGACCCCAGAGTAAATGCTGTGGCTCCAGCCACCACCGGAGGAACTCAGTGAGGGGCGCAGTGACTCCCACCCAGTCCCTCAGACAGCCCATGACCCGCTGTCACTATGTGCATAAAGTCCACTGAGCCTGACGCATCTGGAGACAGGCTAGCAGGGTCACAAGCACTGTAGAGGCCATGTGGCCTAACATCCACAGCATACCCTGTGCCATGGTGTAACGCTTTTGTTGGACGGCGTCTTCAACCTCTGTGAGCTGCTGCAGGCAGTGCAGAGGGAGAAAAGCACAGGCCTGAGAGGTGCTGAGAAGGGCCCCGATGAACTTGAGCTGCTGAGAAGGCTGAACGTACGGACTTCGGGTAGCTGACAACCAACCTGGAAAAGAGATGGCTAAGGGGAGATATGATAGAGGTCTATAAATTAATGAATGGAGTGGAACGGATAAATGTAGATCGATAATTTATGCCATCAAAATATAGAAAGACTAGGGGACATGCAGTAAAGCACAGTTACTTACCTGTAACAGGTGATCTCTGGGAACAGCAGGAATAAGTCTTCACATATGGGTACGTCGGTACCGACGGAGCCTTCGCGGGAACGCTTTCCAGCGTCCAATCAGAAAGCTTTTGGGAGCATCCCACAGCGCCTGCGTGCTGCCTTCCCGCCTTTCCAACTGTCTCTCCTCGGTTGAGTTTTATAGCTGAGACAAAGAGGGAGAAAGAGGGAAAGGAAGAGAGGGAGAGAGAGAGAGAGACAACTCCTAGGGGAGGTGGGTGGGTTGTGAAGACTAAATTCCTGCTGTTCCCAGAGATCACCTGTTACAGGTAAGTAACTGTGCTATCTCCAGGAACAAGCAGGAATGAGTCTTCACATATGGGGACTCCCTAGCTTTTGATGCCAGGGAGAGAACCCATAAGTTGTGTGTCCCTGGGACAGGGCTGCACTTCCCCACCTGGATCTCTGGCATCCCATGAGGGATGCTGGGTAGGAGTTGATTAAGTATGGAACAGGTGTTTGAGAACAGCCTGACCAAACAAGGCATCCCGGCGGGAGTCCTTGTCCAAGCAGTAATGGGCTGTGAAGGTATGAACCGAGGCCCAAGTGGCTGCTCGACAGATGTCGTCGATAGACACAGAGTTCAGATGAGCCATTGAGGCTGCCATGGCTCTTACATTGTGAGCTGTGACATGGCCCTCCAGAGAAATGTTCTTGCTCTGATAGGTGAAAGAAATACATTGGACAATCCAGTTGGAAAGAGTTCTCTTGGAGACTGGTTGCCCCAAATGAGAAGGATCAAAAGCAACAAAGAGTTGGGAAGACTTTCTATGTTGCTGTGTCCTCTGTAAGTAAAAAGCTAGAGCTCTTTTACAGTCCAGGGTATGAAGATTCCTCTCTGCACTTGATGCATGAGGTCCTGGAAAAAAGACAGGTAGGTAGACCTCTTGGTTGAGGTGAAAAGGCAAGACCACCTTAGGCATAAAGTGTGGATTAGTCCTAAGTACCACCTTGTCATGATGGAACCTTGTATAAGGTGGATTAGCTACTAGTGCTTGCAATTCACTGATGCGGCATGCTGATGTGATTGCAATGAGAAAGATAACCTTCCAAGAAAGGTATTTCAAGGAGGTAGTAGCTAAAGGTTCAAAAGGCGGCTGCATAAGCTGACCAAGAACCAAATTTAAGTCCCATGCCACCGGTGGTGGTCTAATGGGAGGCTTTGTTAAAAGGAGGCCTTTCATGAACCTTGCTACAAGGGGATGAGAGAAAACAGGTTGTCCGTTTAGAGGCTTGAGGGAAGCTACAATAGCACTCAGATGGACTCTTACTGAATTTGTCTTAAGGCCTACATTAGACAGATGAAGGAGATACTCCAGCAACGATTCCAGAGGTATGGCACGGGGGTTAAGACCCTTCTCAGAACACCAGATGGTAAACCTTTTCCACTTGAAGGCGTAAGAACGTCTAGTGGAAGGTTTTCTGGAAGCATAAAGAACATCTTTCACTTGTTGAGAAAGAGGAAGATCCTGGAGATCTAGGCCTTCAGCAACCAAGCCCTGAGATGCAGAGACTGGGGATTGGGATGCCACAACTTTCCGTCCTCCTGAGGGAGGAGGACTGGAGCAGACCCTAACTCTAGGGAGGGAGCTTGAGAGAGATGTAGAAGCAGAGGGTACCACACTTGCCGTGGCCAATGTGAAGCTATGAGAATCATGTGGCCTCTGTCTCTCTGAAGCTTGAACAGGGTTTTGGGAATTAGGGGAATGGGTGGAAAGGCATACAGGAAGTCTTGACCCCAATGAAGGAGGAAAGCATCCCTTGCCTGAGCCCACTGAGCCGGAGTTCTGGAACAGAACCGGGGAGGTTTGGCATTCCACGGACTTGCAAAGAGGTCTATGTTCGGGGTTCCCCAAATTTGAAAAATCTTGGATACCTGGTCCATATGTAGGGACCACTCGTGTGGAAGCAGAACTCGACTGAGTCTGTCTGCCCAAGAGTTTTGAACACCTGGAAGACAGACTGCTAGAAGATGAATATGATGCTCTCTGGCGAGGGCCAACAGTCGCAGAGCTTCGTTGCAAAGCGACAGAGTGCCAGTTCCTCCCTGCTTGTTTATATAAAACATGGCTACCTGATTGTCCGTGTGGACAAGGACTGTCTTGTGGCTGAGCAGGGTGTGGAAAACTCGCAGAGCAAGGAAGATTGCTCTTAGTTCCAAGAGATTGATGTGTAGACAAGTCTCCTGTGGGGACCAGATGCCCTGGGTGGAGAGGTCCTGAAGATGAGCTCCCCAGCCCATTGTAGAAGTATCTGTTGTAAGAGTTGCCTGGGGTGAAGGCTGTTGAAAGGGAGACCCCAGCAACAGGTTTTGAGGGGACTTCCACCACTGGAGGGACAAAATGAAGCGACTTGTGTTTGCTATTTTGTCTGACAGGCAGCCTAATGCCTGGGTCCATTGGGTGGATAAAGCACAGTTACTTACCTGTAACAGGTGATCTCTGGGAACAGCACGAATTAGTCTTCACATATGGGTATCGTCGGTACCGACGGAGCCTGCGCGGGAACGCTCCCCAGCGTCCAAAAGGAAAGCTTTTGGGAGCATCCCACAGTGCCTGCGCGCTGCCTTCCCGCCTTTCCCAACCGTCTCTCTCCAGTTTGAGTTTTAAAGCTGAGACAAAGAGAGAGAGAGAGAGGAAAGGAAAGATAGATAGAGACACAACTCCTAGGGGAGGTGGGAGGGTTGTGAAGACTAATTCCTGCTGTTCCCAGAGATCACCTGTTATAGGTAAGTAACTGTGCTATCTCCAGGAACAAGCAGGAATGAGTCTTCACATATGGGGACTCCCCAGCTAGAGATGCCTGGGAGATCACCCAGATTGTGAGTCCCTGGAAGGGCTCCATCTCCACCTATGAATCTCAGGCATCCAGTCAGGGATGGAGGGCAGGAGTTGATTAGGTATGGAACAGGTGTTTGAGAACAGCCTGACCAAACAAGGCATCCTGGCGGGAATCCTTGTCCAAGCAGTAATGGGCTGTGAAGGTATGAACCGAGGCCCAGGTGGCTGCTCGACAGATTTGGTCGATGGACACAGAGTTTAGATGAGCCATAGAGGCTGCCATGGCCCTCACATTGTGAGCTGTGACATGGCCTTTCAGAGAAAGGTTCTTACTCTGGTAGGCGAAGGAAATACACTGAGCAATCCAATTGGACAGAGTTCTCTTAGAGACTGGAAGTCCTAAATGGGAAGGATCAAAAGCAACAAAAAGTTGAGAGGACCTTCTATGTTGCTGTGTTCTTTCTAAATAGAAAGCAAGTGCTCTTTTGCAATCCAGGGTATGAAGACTCCTCTCTGCATGAGGCCCTGGAAAGAAGACAGGTAAATATACCTCCTGGTTCAGATGAAAAGGTGAGAGCACTTTAGGTATAAAGTGTGGATTAGTTCTGAGAACTACCTTGTCATGATGGAACCTTGTATAAGGAGGATTAGCCACTAGAGCTTGTAACTCACTGATACGGTGAGCTGAGGTGAGTGCAATGAGAAAAATAACCTTTCAGGAAAGGAATTTCAAGGAGGTAGTGGCTAAGGGTTCAAAGGGTGGCTTCATAAGCTGGCCAAGAACCAGATTTAAGTCCCATGCCACTGGAGGTGGTCTAATGGGAGGTTTAGTTAAAAGAAGGCCTCTCATGAACCTTGCTATAAGAGGATGAGAGGAAATAGGTTGTCCATTAAGAGGCTTCAGGGATGCTGCAATAGCACTCAAATGGAATCTGATTGAATTTGTTTTAAAGCCTGCATGGGATAAATGCAGCAAATAGTCTAGTAACGAATTCAAAGGCATTGCAGAAGGGTTAAGACCATTTTCTGCACACCAAATGGAAAACCTTTTCCATTTAAAAGCATAAGAGCGTCTGGTGGAAGGCTTTCTGGAAGCATGAAGGATATCCTTCACTTGCTGAGAAAGGTGTAAATCTTGAAGGTCTAGGCCTTCAGCAACCAGGCTTTGAGATGAAGAGACTGAGGATTTGGATGCCACAGGGTTCCCTCCTCTTGGGAGAGGAGATCTGGAGCAGACCCCAGGTCCAGGGAGGGAGCTTGAGAGAGATGCAGAAGTAGAGGGTACCACATTTGGCGTGGCCAATGTGGTGCTATGAGGATCATAGATCCCTTGTCTCTCTGAAGCTTGAACAGTCTTGGGGATGAGGGGAATAGGTGGAAAGGCATAGAGGAAGTCTTGCCCCCAGTGAAGGAGAAAGCATCCATGGCCTGAACTCCCTGACACGGAATCCTGGAACAAAACCGGGAAAGTTTGGCATTCCACGGACTTGCAAATAGGTCTATGTCTGGGGTACCCCAAATCCGGAAAATCCTGGCTATCTGGTCCCCATAGAGGGACCATTCGTGTGGAAGCAGAACTCGACTGAGTCTGTCTGCCCAAGAGTTTTGAACCCCTGGAAGATACACTGCCATGAGATGGATTTGATGCTCTCTGGCGAAGGCCCACAATCTCAGAGCTTCGTTGCAAAGCGACAGAGAGCCCGTCCCACCCTGCTTGTTCACATAGAACATGGCTACCTGATTGTCCGTATGGATGAGGACTGTCCTGTAGCTGAGCAGGGTGCGAAATACTCTGAGAGCCAAGAAGATTGCTCTGAGCTCTAAGAGGTTGATATGGAGAGATGTCTCCTGTGGAGACCAGATGCCCTGAGTGGAGAGATCTTGAAGGTGAGCTCCCCAACCCTTTGGAGAGGCATCTTTTGTAAGGGTTACTTGGGGTAGCACCTGTTGAAAGGGGGACCCCAACAACAGATTTTGAGTGGATTTCCACCAGTGGAGGGACCAAAAGAGGCGACTGGAGGTTGCTATTTTGTCTGACAGGCAACCTGATGCCTGGGTCCATTGGGTGGATAGAGTCCACTGAGCTGCCCTCATGTGAAGGCGAGCATAAGGAACCACATGCACTGTGGATGTCATGTGGCCTAAGAGTTGTAGCATCTCTCGAGCAGTTAAATGGGATTTTAACTGAATCTGGGAGGCTAACTGCACCAAGCGTAGGCAACGGGCCTGGGGAAGATAGGCTCTTGCAGTTGTAGTATCCAGTAAGGCCCCTATGAACTCTAGAGACTGAGTAGGGGTGAGATGGGATTTGGGAATATTGATCACCAGTCCCAGATACTGAAGAAGATGCTTTGTGCAGGCCAGGGAGGTCTGGGCCTCTGACTGGGATGGAGCTCGGATGAGCCAGTCGTCCAGATATGGGAATACGAATATCCCCAGAGTGCATAAAAATGCAGCTACCACTGCCATGCATTTTGTGAACACTCTTGGAGCAGAGGCCAGACCGAAAGGAAGCACTCTGTATTGGTAGTGCTTTCCTTGGTAAAGGAACCGAAGGAACCTTCTGTGTGTTGGATGGATGAGGACATGGGTGTACGCATCCTTGAGGTCTAGAGAACAAAGCCAGTCCTGACTCTGGAGGTATGGAAGGAGAGTACCCAGAGAAATCATCTTTAATTTCTCTTTGTACAGAAACTTGTTCAACTCTCTGAGATCTAGGATGGGTCTGTAACCTCCTGTTTTCTTTGGGATGAGAAAACAGGGGGAGTAGAACCCTGAACCCTGTTGAAGAAGGGGTACTTCTTCTATTGCCCCTTGGGCAAGAAGGGTAGCAATCTCTTGACCTAGAAGGTCGAGAAGAGAAGTTGGAGAGCTGAACTGTTTCACCATGGTGTAAGGAGGAAGGTTCAAGAAATGTAGTTTGTATCCCTCCCTTATAATGGAGAGGGTCCAGTGCTCTGCTGTGATTTGTTCCCACCTGGGAGCAAAGTGAGCTAACCTTCCTGGGATGGTGAGAGGCTCTGGATGTTCTAGAGCCAGAAAAGCTAAGTTCTCTAGTGGAAAGTCAAAGGCCCTGAGGAGGCTGAGGCTGTTGGGCCGTAGCAGTCCTCGCAGCCTGAGGCTTGGCCTGTTTTGGTTGTTGCTGCCTCTTTGTAGCAAAACGACCCTGAGAAGAGGCCTGACCATAACCAGAAGAAAATTTCCCTTTTTTTGGGAAAGATCCTTTCTTGAATAACCTCTTTTTGAAAGGAGTAGTAGTAGACTTTGAGAGTCTATCTAAAGCAGAATTTTCAGCATCCATCTGGGAGGCTTTTGCTTGCCAATCTTTGCCAAAGAGGTTTTCCCCTGTACAGGGAAGGTTGCCCAGACCATCCTGTACCCAGGATTCAAAATCAGAGGCTTGTAACCAAGCTACTCTGCGTGCGCCTATGGCAATAGCCGAAGCTCTACTGGCACCCTCAAAGGAGTCAAAGGCTGCACGGTTGGAAAACGTGGATACATCCTGAGCATGTTTAAGCCAGGTAATATATTCTTCTCTCTTATCTTCTGACATAAAAGGAGATAAGGTGTGTAGATGATCTGTAACCTCTTTTAGAAACATCCCCATATAGAGACTATAGGAGTTGATTCTGGCTACAAGCATACTGGCCTGGAAGATTTTCCTGCCAAAAGCATCTAAGGTTCTGCATTCTCTTCCTGGAGGAGCAGAGGAGTGTCTTTTTGTACTCTTGATTTTTTTCATAGCAGACTCTACCACAATAGAGTGGTGAGGAAGCTGAGTCTTATGAAATCCAGGACAAGGAGGAACACGATACATAGTGTCCAACCTGCGAGAAAAAGGAGAGGTGGTAAGAGGAGTTTCCCATATACCTAACATGTGGTCATAAAGAATCTCATGTATTGGTAAAATGGCTGCCTCTTTAGGAGCCTTAGGATATTGAAGAATATCCACATTTTTGGCTCTGGGCTCAGTTTCAGAGGCTACTGCAATGGACAGGCTTCTGGCCTCCTCCCTGATGAAGTCCTGGAAAGACAAGTCTTCAGGAGGAGACATTCTCCTTTTTGGAGAAGAGGGTTCCTGAGGACGGATCTCCGTTGCTTCGATGGAAACCTCTGATGCATCAGATTCTTCAGAGGAATAGAAGTATCGACTGTCTGGATGCTCTCGCAGATCCCGATACGAGTACCGAGGGGTATCGACATCGGGAGTCATTGGTACCAAATCGGTACTAACAGGCATCACTGGATACTGTATCGCTGCTTTCGATGCTGATGCCGATGCAAGCGGTACTGGTATCGGAACCGGAGCTGGATCCGGAACCGGAATCGACAACGGAGGTTGTTGTTGTACCGAGGGCGTCGCAGCTTGTATGAAGGCCGTAACAGCCCGCTGCATGGTCAGAATATTCTGATCCATCGACGCCACCAATGTCTGGATGTCGGTACCGGGAACTGCCGGTACCCCAGAACATTGTAACAGGTGATCGGTCGAGGCCGTGCCATCGATGTCAACCTGTGACCCCATAGATAATGCTTTGGAAGCCGGAGCCTCCCGCCGGGGTAATTTTGCCGGTGTGGATTCCTCAATAATAAGTTCGGGTACATCTCGATACTTAGAGGGAGATGTACCCTTTGAGGATCGACCGGACTTAAGTTTTGTTACCTGAGATCCATGGGATGAAGAAGCAGCTCTGGAAGACGTCGATGCCACAGAAGCTGCATCGGAGGGAAACAGGGTACTGAGCTTGGCTGCCCGATTCTGTAACCCTCTTTTAGACATCATGGAGCAGGACTCACAATCCGCGATGGAATGATCAGGACCTAAACATTTTAGACACCAGTCATGGGTGTCTGTGACAGAAATAGTGCCACTGCACTTTGTGCACTTTTTAAACCCGGAGGCGGGCTTTTCCATGAGGAAAAAGACTGTATCAGAAAGAAAAACAATTTTTTTTTTTTTTTTTAAAAGAATAGAGACCGGTGGTACCGGTCCTCGAGAAGGCAGACACACGACTAAAGAAAATAAGAAATAAGACAATAAAAATTCTTCAGCGGTGACACTAAACACGACCTGCTGGCTCCGCGGAAAAGAAGAACTGGAGAGAGACGGTTGGGAAAGGCGGGAAGGCAGCGCGCAGGCGCTGTGGGATGCTCCCAAAAGCTTTCCTTTTGGACGCTGGGGAGCATTTCCGCGCAGGCTCCATCGGTACCGACGATACCCATATGTGAAGACTCATTCCTGCTTGTTCCTGGAGATAGTCCACTGAGCTGCTCTCATGTGAAGGTGAGCATATGGTACCACATGAACGGTGGATGCCATGTGGCCTAGCAACTGTAACATTTCTCGAGCAGTTAGTAGGGGTTTTGACTCTGCTTGAGAAGCTAACTGCATCAAGCGAAGGCCCTTGCCCTTGTGGTATCCAGTAACGCCCCTATAAACTCCAGGAACTGAGTAGGGATCAAATTGGATTTTGGGATGTTTATTACCAGCCCTAAATATTGAAGGATACGCATTGTGCTGGTTAGAGCAGTCTTGGCCTCTGATTGAGTGGGAGCTCGAATGAGCCAATCGTCCAGATAAGGGAAGACAAATATTCCCAGGGTGCGCAGAAAATCAGCAACCACTGCCATGCATTTCGTGAACACCCTTGGTGCAGAGGCCAGGCCAAAGGGGAGCACTCTGTATTGATAGTGCTTCTCCTGGAATAGGAACCGAAGGAACTTTCTGTGAGTTGGATGGATGAGAACATGAGTGTACGCATCCTTGAGATCTAGAGAACAAAGCCAATCCTGACTCTGAAGGTATGGCAGCAGAGTTCCTAGAGAAACCATTTTGAATTTTTCTTTGACTAGGAATCTGTTCAACTCTCTGAGATCTAAAATGGGTCTGAAGCCCCCTGTTTTCTTTGGCATAAGAAAATAGGGGGAGTAGAACCCTGTGCCTTGTTGTTGAGAAGGCACTTCCTCTATTGCCCCCTGGGCTAGAAGAGTGGCAACCTCTGCTCTAACAGGTTGAGGTGGGAGGTTGGAGAATTGAACTGGTGCACTCTTGTGAGAGGGGACAAGCTGGAAAAATGAAGCTTGTACCCCTCTCTTATGATGGAGAGTGTCCAATGCTCTGCTGTGATTTGCCCCCATCTGGGAGCAAAGTGACATAACCTTCCTGGAATGGTGGAGGGCTCTGGTCCTTCCAGAGCCAGGAAGGCTACGTTCTCTAGCAGAAAGTCAAAGGCCCTGAGGGGGCTGAGATTGCTGGGCTGGAGCAGGCCTCGCAGCCTTTGCCTTCGTCTGTTTGGAGGATTGCTGACATTTGGAAGGGAACTGAGCTGCAGAAGATGCTCTCTGACTATAAGCAGGATAGGATCTTCCCTTTTTAGAAAAAGATGTTTTCTTGAACAACCTTTTCTTAGCAGGAGCAGCTGTAGATTTGGATAGTCTATCCAAAGCAGAATTTTCAGCATCCATCTGATTGGCTTTTGCTTGCCAATCCTTACCAAACAGATTCTCACCTGTACAAGGGATATTTCCCAATTCATCTTGGACCCAGATCTCCAAATGCTTGAAGCCAAGCAATCCTACGTGCACCTATAGCTATAGCTGAGGCTCTGCTGACACATTCAAAGGAGTCGAAAGCTGCACAGTTGGAGAATTTGGAGATATCCTGGGCATGTTTGAGCCCAGTGAGAAATTCTTGCCTTTTACTGTCAGACATAAAAGGACTTAAAGTCTGCAAATGGTCAGTGACTTCTTTTAAGAACATTCCCATGTAGAGACTATAAGAATTAATTCTCGCAGCAAGCATGGAAGCTTGGAAGACTCTTCTACCAAAAGCATCCAGGGTTCTACATTCACGTCCTGGAGGATTAGAGGCATGTCTCTTGGCACTTCTAATCTTTCTCATTGCAGACTCAACCACAATAGAGTGGTGAGGAAGCTGAGTTTTATGGAAACCAGGACAAGGAGGGACACGATACATGGTGTCCAACCTGCGAGAATGAGGAGAGGTGGTTAGAGGTGCTTCCCACATCCTTAACATGAGATCATACAGAATCTCATGAATAGGCAAGGTAGCTGCCTCCTTAGGAGTTTTAGGATACTGTAAAATATCTAACTCCTTAGCTCTAGGCTCTGACTCTGGGGCTACTGTAATAGAGAGGCCCCGAGCCACCTCTCTGATAAAGTCTTGAAAAGACAAGTCCTCTGGAGGAGACATCCTTCGTTTAGGAGAGGACTCCTCCTGTGGAAGAAGCATCGCTGCATCGACAGACTCTTCAGAATCCTCAGAGTCCTCAGAGGAATCGAAGTATCGTCTGTCGGGATGCTCTTGCAAAGCCCGATACCCGACTGGGATCGGTATCGGGAATCACCGGTACCGGGGTATCGGTACCGGAGGGCTGCAGAGGGCAGAGTACCGGCATAGCGGACACTGATGCCGATGTCGATGCCACCGGTACCGGGATCGGTGCCGATGGCGATACTGGAGCCGGTACCGGCGGAGTAGTCTGTTGCGGTACCACGGGCGTCCATGCCACAAGGAAAGCCGCCAGACTGCATTCGATGGACAGAATCCTCTGATCCATCAACGCCGCCAATGCCTGGAAGTCGGTACCGGTGGTACCCCAGAGCATGGCACCAGGAGATCTGTCGAGGCCACGCCATCGAGATCATCCTGGAACCCCGATGATGATGCTTTACAGGCCGAAGCCTCCCGCCGGGGTAATTTTGCTGGTGAAAAATCCTCGAGGGCAAGGCCAGAGACATCTCGATGCTTAGAAGGAGATTTGCCCTTCGAGGACTGGCTGGATTTATGTTTAGTTACCTGAGATCCATGTGAGGAAGAAGCAGCCCCGGAAGACGTCGATGCCACCGAAGCCGCATCAGAGGGAAACAGGGTACTGAGCTTGGCAGCTCGGTTCTGTTGACCTCTCTTAGACATCATGGAACAGGACACACAATCTTTAATGGAATGGTCAGGGCCTAAACACTTTAGACACCAGTCATGGGTGTCGGTGACGGAGATAGTACCGCCACATTTTGTGCACTTCTTAAATCCTGAGGCAGGCTTTTCCATATTTAAGGAAAAGGGTTTTGGGCCTAAGGCCCAAAACTGAAGTACACCTGAAGAAAAAATAAATGGAAAAAAAGGGTTTTTTTGGTTTTTTTTTAAAGAAAAGAATAACCACCGGTGGTACCGGTATAGTGTCGAGGAAGGCAGACACGACAGAAAAGAAATAAAGAAAAAATAAGGAAATTCTTCTGCGGTGACAGGAACACGACCTTCTGGCTCCGCGGAAAAACAACAACTGAGGAGAGATAGTTGGAAAGGCGGGAAGGCAGCACGCAGGCGCTGTGGGATGCTCCCAAAAGCTTTCTGATTGGACGCTGGGGAGCGTTCCTGTGCAGGCTCCGTCGGTACCGACGTACCCATATGTGAAGACTCATTCCTGCTTGTTCCTGGAGATAAGCTGTTAGTGTAGCCAGGTTTAAAAAAGGTTTGGACAAGTTCCTGGAGGAAAGGTCCATAAACCATTATTAAAGGGTTATCCACTGCTTGCCCCAGTACAAGCATTGTGGAACATGTGTCTTTTAGGAAAACTTCTAGGTACTTGTGACCCAGATTGGCCACTGATGGAAACAGGATACTGGGCTTGATGGGCCTTGGTCTGACCCAGTATGGCATATCTTATATTCATACCTCAGTCGCTCGAACACCTGCATCATCAGGTGAGCTGAATGCCACACACCGTTTGGTGTAGAGCTCTTTATGAGCCAGTTGTTTAAATAGGGAAAGATGAAGATGCCCAGAGTTTGGAGGTACGGATCCAGAGGGTACTCTCCTGGGAAGAAGTGAGGCAGTATATGGGCAAAATTCAGCCTGTACCTGCCTTGGATGATCTACAGCATTCGGGCGACCGTGATGATGAGAGAACACCTGGTGTGAGGTCGACAAGCCGACCCCAACCTGAAGGAGTACCCCTTCGAGAAGTGGATGATTGGCTACGCTCCTGAGGAACCAATCGAAAGCCCACCCCCACCTGCGTCAGGGATGCAGGCTGAGCCTTCTTCAATTTAGCACGCTTCTGTTGGCCCGGTGCCTGTGCCTTCGGCTGAGCACTTTGAGGGCTCTGATAATACTGGTGCTTCTGCTGGTAGAAGTTCTTCCTCCACTGGTATTTCTTCTTCAAGAGGCAGCCATCTTGCACGAGAGCCTAGAGACGGTCACCTGCTCCTTCTCAATCTCGCCTGCTCTCTCCTCCATCAGCTTGATGAAGAGGTTTTCCCCCTGGCAAGGCAAGTCTGCTAGCTTGTTCTGGATCCACTGTTCCAGGTCCAAGGACTGAAGCCAGGTCAGGTGCCAGGCCCTGAAGCCCACTGCCACCACCTGTCAAAGGCGTCATAGGTGGTGCGGACCATGTACTTGAAGCAATCCTTTCCATGGTCCACCAGTGCACAGAAGAAAGTTCTATTGAGGTTCCCCATGAGGTCCCGCAGTAACATATCCATGTACAGCTGGTAGGCAAGGATACGAGCGACTAATATGGAACCCTGAGAACACCTCCTGCCAAAGACATTTGCCAAAGCCAAAGCCAGGAAGGACAGACTAGATAGGCCATGTGGTCTTTTTCTGTCGTCATATTTCTATGTTTCTCTCAGCTAGGTGGCATCAATGAGTGGGTCTTCAAGCTCTTAATCCATTGCATGGCACGCTCCACCACCAGGGAGTGGTGGGACAGCTGAGGCTTCTCAAAGCCAGGGGCCTTCTGCACATGGTACATAGAATCTAGCCTGCGGCTGATGGTCAGCACCATCAGGGGGTTTTCCCACATCCTGAGCAGCAGCTGCTGCAGGATCCTGTGCATGAGCACCATGATGGCCTCCTTGGGAGCTGAGAGGTACTGGAGGATCTACAACTCCTTTGCCCTCAGCTCATCCTCTGCCTCGAAGGAAAATGGAATGGCCTTCACCATATCCTTAACAAAATCTTGGAAGGACAAGTCCCCTGGGGTGACTTGCTCTTTTCGAATGAAGGGGACAAGTCTGAGGGAAGGTCCAGAGATTCATGCTTTGAGACCAGAGATTCCTCCTCTGTCTCCCACCCCTCAGAGTCAAATTCCGAGAGGAAGTCAAAATAGTGCCTGGTCTCCTCCCGGCGCCAGTACCACTCTAGTGGATAAGGTGGGCACCGAAGAGACCAATGGCAGTCCTACCGAGGGTGCCGGGGCATCGGAGCCCAAAATGTTAGACAGTGTGATGTTGGTTGGCACCAGTGTGAACTGCAAACACCGACCTGACATCCCCATTTTGGCAGGGAGGGCATGGGTCTCCAATACTGGCTGCATGGCTGGCGGTCATATCACTCAAGGCAGCGGGATCACCGGGACCCGTGCAGCCAGGAAAGCTGCCATGTGCGCCTCGAGGGCCCAAAGGCACTCTGGTCAGTACTGCGGTCTCCGAGGTTGTTGGACCCAGTACAACAACCTCGGTCACCAACTCCAGCATCTGTCCTTGGGACTCCATGATGGTCAGGGCATTGGGAGACTGCCGGTGGTCCTTCAGGGCCTTGGGAGTTGACTCCTCTCACTGGGGCACTTTTGCAGGTTGCTCCCGGCCATTGCCCTCGACGTCGCGTAGAGAAGGGCTCTGGCGTTGATGTCCATGATTCTTGGCCCAGTTTTTGGCGTCCCTTTTGACATCAATGGGGATGATGGTGAATCCTTCTGTGGCTCTTATGGGAGGTTGATGGGGAGCCTCTGTTCCATGACCTGCAGCCCCTCAGCTCTGAAGAAGCATGGGCCCGGAACAATGCTGAGGCTTCAGCAGAGCCCCGCGAGGGACTCACACAGCTCCTCACAGCTCTTGAGGCCTTTCCTGGTCATCTAAAAGCAGAGATTACAGATGGAGGGCTCAATGTCAGGGATGAGGCACTGAAGACACCAACTGTGGTGGTCTGTGAGCGAGAAGGTGTGTGCACACCCAGTGCACTTCCTGAATCCGCTGGCCAGTTTCGACAGGACTAGAATAACAGCTGCCGCCAAATCAAAGGGCTCAATGCCTGCAGCCAGCAAAAAACTTGCACGAAAGAGAAAATCTCAAATGGTACAAAAAACTTGAAAAAATTTAAAAGACGATGCTGGTGGAAGAAAAAAGAAAACAAGAAGAAACTCCAAAGGAGTGAAAAGAAGAATTCTTTCTTTTTTTTTTTTTATTGAACATTTTAAATTGTACATAATGAACAATACAGGTAATATCAGAAAAACAAGAAGAAAAACATAAGACCCAAAGGCCCAACATAACACATATCTGCAACTACAAGTCCACATCATGGGAGAAGAGAGACTCAAGCCATATCAAATGAAAAAACAATATAGGAAAACAATTTTTCCCAGGGAAAGGAGATAAATCAATTCTAAAACCCTAAATACTAACTTGTCACCAGTTATTGGCCTATCTTAAAGCCCAAGAAGAATTATTTCTAAGGGCAAAAAAAGGAATATGTCCTAGGGGCTCTGTGGAAAAAGAAGACTGAGGCTAAGATGGCACTGTAGCCGGTGGGAAGGGAGGCACGCATGCGTGATGGAAACTCCCAAAAGCTTCCAATGGAAGCTGGGGAACATTCCCACGCAGGGCTCTGACGGGGATGCTATCCATACGTGGGGACTACTTACTTGTTCATGGAGAAAAATGTTTATAGTCTTAATTGGATTACAATGTAGCTTTATTGCGGGTCCCCCAGTCTTTCTACTTTTTGATGGCGTAAACAACCGATCTATGTTTAACCGTTCCACTCCATTCATTAATTTACAGAACTCTATAATATCTCCCCTTAGTCGTCAGTCCAAGTTGAAGAGCCCTAACCTTTTAAGCCTTTCCTCATAGGGGTATACTTTCTTCCCCTTTACCATTTTGGTGGCTTTTCTCTGTACCTTTTTGTAATTCTGCTATATCCTTTTTAAGATATGGTGACCAGAATTGCACACAATATTCAAGGTGCAGCCACACCATGGAACAATACAGAGGCCTTATATTATCCTTGGTTTTATTCTCCATTCCTTTCCTTATGATTCCTAGCATTCTATTTGCTTTCTTGGCCACTGCTGCACACTGAGCGGAGGGTTTCAATGTATTATTCACAATGACGCCTAAATCTTTTTCCTGGGTTCTTAATGTGGAACCTTACATCATGTAACTGTAGTTTGGGTTGTTCTTTCCTAGGAGCATAACTACAGTATGCACTTGTCCACATTAAATTTCATCTGCCATTTGGGCGTCCAGTTTTATCAAGGTCCTCTTGCAATTTTTCACAATCCTCTTGTGTTTTAACAACTTTGAATAATTTTGTGTCATCTGCAAATTTGATCACCTCACTTGTTATTCCTATTTCCAGGTCATTTATGAATATGTTAAAAAGCAGCGGCCCAGCACAGATCCCTGGGGTACTCTACTATTCACCTTTCTCCATTGAGAAAACTGGTCATTTAGCCCCACGCTCTGCATTCTATCTTTTAACCAGTTCCTGGATCCACAATACTACACTGTCTCCAATCCCATGACTTTTTAAAATTTTCCAAGAATCTCACTTGAGGGACCTTATCAAAGGCTTTCTGAAAATCCAGATACACTATATCAACCAGCTCACCTTTGTCTACCTGTTTATTCACACCTTCAAAAAAACATAACAGATTAGTAAGAAAAGACTTTCCTTGACTAAATCCATGTTAGCTTTCTCCCATTAAACCATGACTATCTACATGTTCAGTCATTTTATTCCTTATAATGGTTTCTACTATTTTGCCTGGCACTGACATCAGGCTCACCAGTCTGTAGCTTTCTGGCTCACTCCTGGAACCCTTTTTAAAACTTGGCATTACATTGGCTATTCTCCAATCTTCTGGTACGACAGATGATTTAATGATAGCTCACAGATTACTAATAGTAGGTCTGCAATCTCATGTTTTAGTTCTTTCAACACCCTTGGATGTATACCATCCAGTCCAGGTGATTTGCTACTCTTCAGTTTATCAAATAGTTGTAATACATCTTCCAGGTTTATTGACATTTTTTTCAATTCTTCCGATACATCACCTTTTCAGGCATGGGTAACTTCCCTACATCTTCTTCAGTAAAGACCAAAGCAAAAAATTAATTCAGTCTCTCCACCATGGCCTTGTCCTCCCTTAGTGCCCCTTTTACTCCTCCATCATCTAGTGGTCCAACTGACTCTCTCTATCCTACCTATCAAGCAGGCCATAGCATTCTGACCAACAGTAGTGATTTTATCATTGTCTCTGGGAGAACCACATATAATATATGCTACAGCAGTCCAAGTGTGATAACACCATTGTCTGAATTACTAAGCAAAAATCCTGCAGCTCTAAATAAACTTGTAATCAATGGGCTAATCTCAATTTGAAAAGCACTCTTTGCAGTACTTACAAGATTTGATCATGAAAGGACTATTAAGTAAATCAATAAAATACCAGAATACAAGGCTGATAACCATATTGCAGCCCTATTTATGAAATAACTAACTTCTCTATTCATATGTCAGCAGAAAAACTTT
The DNA here is from genome assembly GCA_033557465.1 of Ichthyophis bannanicus. NCBI lineage: Eukaryota > Metazoa > Chordata > Amphibia > Gymnophiona > Ichthyophiidae > Ichthyophis > Ichthyophis bannanicus. The sequence goes on from CM066035.1 coordinate 641,756,318, forward strand.
ACACACTCATTTTTTGAGTTAGCACAAATTGCCTTAACCCGTAACTATTTTTTTTTCAAAAACCAGTTTTTTCAACAAATTAAGGGCACAGCCATGGGTGCCGCTATGGCACCAGATACAGCTAATTTATATGTGGCAGAATTTGAAGGAAGTCATTTGGATGAATGTTCCTTTTCTTCTTTTGTTATATCTTGGAAGTGATATATTGATGATATCCTCATTTTATGGAAGGGCACGGAGAGACAATTACATGACTTTTATAATTGGTTGAACACTTTGGATACTAATCTTAAATTTAAGATGCAATTTAGTTCTACAGAGATACCTTTTTTGGATATTCTCATTAGAAACGTTTCTACTGGTTTCAATACCACAATTTTTCGTAAAACCACGGATAAAAATAAGTTACTCCGCTTTGATAGTTTTCACAGTAGTCACATAAAGAAAAATTTACCGGTTTCACAATTTTTGGGTCTTCGAATAAAGTTTTTTGGATATACCTAACTGTGTCTGGCCGTGGTTTTTGGCTTCCGCTCCCTCCTCCTTCTGCAAAATCACACCAGAAATAGCATCTCTGAAGCATTCTCTGGTGGCAATTTACTATCACTGCTTATCATTTGTATAGTGCTAAAAGTTGTATGCAGTGCTGTACATATAGATTTTTTGACACAGTGCCTGCTCATCAGAGTTTACAATCTAATCAAGATAAAGAACATCACAAAACTGGGGACAAGAGTATGGATAAGATACACATAAGTGGTGAACAAGAGAGTGAGGGGTATCAAGATCCAAAAGAATCTGTAAAGAGGTGTGTTTTTAGTCTGCTTTTGAATAGAGCTAGAGAAGGAGCCCGATGTACTGACTCAGGTAGTCTGTTCCAGGCATATGGAGCAGCAAAGGTGGCATGAACGAAGTTTGGGTTTGGCAGTGGCAGAGAAGGGCATAGATAAAAGGGATCTGTCCAAGTGGGTTCGTTTTGCACATATCTTGACAGTAATAAACCTCACTCCTAAGTCAGGGCATGTGGAGTATGTCCTGAGTCTCTCAAATTTACTCCTAACACTCACAGTAGTATTTGCATCATGCCAAAGAGAGCCTCCTCCTGGAGTTCATACAATGTAAGATGTATAGGCAATTTATGAAGGGTGCTTGAAAATTCCTCTTAAACAAGCCTCTGGGAAGCCAATACTATGAGAAGGCATTGTTTCTCACCTGTAACAGGTGATTTCCGGGAAAAAAGGAATCAGTCTTCACATATAGGTGACGTCAATACCGACGAAGCCCAAACGGGAATGCTCCCCAGCATCCAACTGGAAAGCCTTTGGGAGCAGTCCACTGCCCCTGCGCATCTGCCTTCCCAACTCCTCTCCTCAGTTGAGTTTGTAGCTGAGAGATAGAGGGAAAAAAAGTATACCCTACAACTCCTAGGGAGAAGGGCCGGTTTTGAAGGCTGATTCCTGCTGTTCCCGGAGATAACCTGTAACAGGTGAATAACAATATTATCTCCAGGAACAAGCAGGAATGCAGTCTTAAATAAGGGACTCACTAGCTCCCAAGTACCAGACTGTAAGCAGGTAGCAATGGTATCCCTGAAGGCTAGAGGATAGAGTCAAGGTGGTATGGATACAATGGTGCCTCATTGGACTCGAATGCAGTCGGCTAGACTGCCTCTATTGGAAGTATGGTGCCTGGAAGTAGTCCGGGATGGAGGGTAGGGGTTGCATTTAAGTCCCAAAAAGGTACTGGAGAACAGCCTGGCCAAAGACAGCATCCTGACAGGAATCCCTGTCTAGGCAGTAGTGAGCAGCAAAGGTATGAATGGAGGACCAGGTAGCTGCTCGACAGATCTCATCAACAGAAATGGAACAGAGATTAGCAACTGAAGTTGCCATGGCTCGCATGCTGTGAGAGGTGATGTGACCCTCAAAGGAGAGTCCCGCGTGCGCATAGGCAAAAGAAATGCAGTCAGCTATCCATATGGATAGGGTGCACTTTGACAATGGAAGTCCAAGGTGACTTGTATTAAAGGAAATGAATAGTTTTGAGGCTTTCCTGTGAAACCTGGTTTTGTCTAAGTACTAAGCCAGTGCTCGTTTGTAGTCTAGAGTGTGTAGTGCTGCTTCGGCCCAAGAGGCATGTGGTCTCGGGAAGAAAACCAGTAGGATTACTGACTGGTTCAGGTGGAAGGCCGACACCACTTTCAGAAGGAAGTGTGGATGGGTACGGAGGACTACCTTGTCATGGTAGAATCCAGTGTACTGAGGATCCGCCACTAAAGCTTGCAGTTCGCTGATACGGCATGCTGAAGTCAAAGCCATGAGGAAGATTTCCTTTCATGTCAGAAACCTCAATGAAGCAGTGACTAAAGACTCAAAGGGAGGCTTTAGAAGTTGCGCTAGAACCACACTGAGGATAGGTGGCTTGGACAGCAGGAGACCCCACATAAAACACTGTACAAAGGGGGGCAAAGAAATAGGTTGCGTGTCCAAAGACTTGTGATAAGCTGTAATGGCACTAAGATGAACTCTGACTGAGTTAGTCTTGAGACCTGCCGAGGTCAAGTGGAGGAGATATTATAGAAGAAATTCCACAGGCAGGTAGAGGGGTCAATTTGCTTTGGGGAACACCAGAGTGTGAACCATCGCCGTTTGAAGGCATATGACCATCTGTGGACAGTTTGCGTGATGCAAGCAGGATATCCTTGACCTGTTGTGGGAGGCCTAGGTCAGCAAAGATTATGCCTTCAGCAGCCATACTGTGAGGCGGAGGGCCTGTGGATTGGGATGGAGAAGCTTCCCATGATCCTGAGAGAGGAGGATGGGCATGAGCCCCAGACTAAGAGGCTGAGTGGCTGAGTCTGCATTAATCGAAGCCGTAGAGGAGACCACAGCTGACGGGGCCAATAAGGTGCTATGAGGATCATGGAGCCCTTGTCAGCCTGTAGTATCAAGGGGATGGGAGGGAATGCATAGAACAGACCTTGTCCCCAACAGAGAAGGAAAGTATCCATTGCCTGTCTGTGCAGGAGGGAAGCCGTGAACAGAACAGTGGAAGTTGTGTGTTCTCCTGGGTGGTGAACAGATCTATGAATGGGGTCTCCCACGTGTGGAAGATCCAGGATGCCATTTCTCGATTAGTGTCCATTTGTGTGGACATAGGAAATGGCTGAGTCCGTCCGCAAGGAGACCGAGTTTGCTCGGGAGATACACTGCTCTGAGGTGAATGTGGTGTACACTAAGAAGAATCAGAGGTGCAGCACTTCTTGGCAGAGGGGATAGGACCCTGTTCTGCTGCTTGTTCACATAGAACATGGCCACCTGGTTGTCCATTCTGACTAAGACCCATCAATCCGAGAGTTGGGGTTGAAAAACCCGAAGGGGGTTTGTAAGTGCATGTAGTTCCAGGTGGTTTATCAATAACAGAGATTCTTGGTGTACCAACTGACCCGTGTGGTGAGAATGTTCAATTGTGCTCCCCAACCGAGCTTGGAGGCATCCATTGTCAGGGAGCATTACGGTGGAGGCATCTGAAAAGGTGACCCCCGAATAGGTTTTGAGGAGAGCACCACTACTGAAGGATCTGTCAAGTGGAGGGGCATAGTAACATAGTACACAGTAAATGACGGCAGATAAAGACCAGTATGGTCCATCCGGAGTAAGATGGCAGGAGTAGGTGCCACTCTGTGCAGGCCACCCCTCAGGGCACCCCTCCCCATGTCTTTGTTTAGGGGTGAGCCCATCGCTCCATGCAGGACACCCCTATTTGTTGAGAAGTTAGATGGTTCAGTTTATTTTGATTTTATTCTGTTGCTATAAATGGATCCATTGTGCCTGTCCCATGCCATTTTGAATTCTGTCACCGTATTTGCCCCCACCACCTCCATCGGGAGGGCATTCCAAGCCTCTACCACCCTCTCAGTGAAAAAGTATTTCCTGACATTGCCTTTCAATTTTCCACCTTTCAGCTTCATGTTATGCCCTGTCGTTTTACAGCTTCACCGTCTTTGGAAGAGGTTTGTCTGTTCATCGTTCCTCTTTAAGTATTTAAAGGTCTGAATCATATCTCCCCTATCCCTCCTCTCCTCCAAAGTGTACATATTTAGGTCTTCAAGTCTCTTCTCATAAGGCTTCTGATGCAGGCTCCAAATCATTTTTGTCGCCTTCCTCTGAACAGTTTCCATTCTTTTTACATCCTTAGCAAGATACGGTCTCCAAAACTGAACACAGTATTCCAAGTGAGGCCTCACCAGTGACTTATACAGTGGCACTAGAGCCTCTTCCTTTCTGCTGGTAATTCCTCTTTGTATGCAGCCCAACATCCTCCTGGCTTTTGCCACCGCCTTGCCGCACTGTTTTGCCACCTTGAGATCTACAGAAATAATCACACCAAGGTCTTTCTCCTGATCCCTGCACACGAACCTCTCGCCCCCCTATTGTGTACATTTCCCTTGGGCTTATGCTACCCAAGTGCATGACTCTGCACTTCTTTGCATTAAATCTTAATTGCCAAACATTAGACCATTCTTCCAGCTTTTGTAGATCTTTTCTCATGTTAAGCACTCCCTCGGGGGAGTCCGCTCTGTTGCAAATTTTCGTGTCATCTGCAAAAAGACAGACCTTTCCATTCAGTCTTTCAGCAATATCACTCACAAATATATTGAACAGTGCTGGGCCCAGGACCGAACCCTGGGGCACCCCGCTAATCACCTTCTTTTCCTCCGAGTGAGCTCCATTTACCATCACCTTCTGTCATCTATCAGTCAACCAATTTCTGATCCAGTTTACCTATCCGATATGGATTGGATTACTCCTTCTGCAAATCTGGAAAGAAGCAAAAAATTTGTGGATGCTCTGCAAGATGCGTTACTTAGACAAATGGTGATGGAACCAAAAAGGGAAAGCTCAACACTGGATTTAGTGCTCACCAACGGTGATAGCATGACGAATGCCTGGGTGGGTGCACCTGTGAGCAGCAGTGATCATCACACGATGTGGTTTAAGATAGAAACCAAGGTGCAGTCCAACTATAGCAAGCTCAAAGTCCTAAACTTCAAAAACACTGACTTCAATAAAATGGCCATGTACCTAAAGGAGGCGTTGACAGGGTGGAAGGAGATAAGGGAAGTGGAATTACAACGGGCTAAACTAAAGGTGGCAATAAAAGGGGCAACATATAAATATGTAAGAAAAGTAAATAAAAACAAAAGGAGAAGGAAACCTATTTGGTTTTCCAAAGAAGTGGCTGCTCAAATAAAGGCAAAAAACACAGCTTTTGCAAAATTCAAAAGCTTGCAAACAGAGGAACAGAGGGGCGATGCATATTTTATCTGAGAGATGCCCAGTTGCCTGGGTCCATTGAGACAAAAGAGTCTATTGGGCTTGTTGCATGTGCAGGCAGGCATAGGGGACTACATGTGCCCAAAAAGGCGTAGCATCTCTTGAGCTGTGATTTTGTACTTTGTGGGTCAGCTCTATGAACCAGGTATAGTGATGCAAATGAAGGAAAGCTCTGGCCTGTTGAGTGTCCAGAAGTGCTCTGATGAACTTGAGCCGCTGGGTTGGCAGAAAGTGCGACTTGGGAAAGTTTAAGATGAATCCCAGATGTTGAAACACAGTTATGGTGCAATGAAGGGAGAGCTTTATATTTTGTGAGGAGTCTCCCCTGATTAACCAATCAACCAAGTAGGGGAAGACAAAGACCTCCAAAGTGCAAAGGTAGGCTGCAACCACGGACATGCATTTTGTGAATACCTGGGGTACAAAGGCTAAGCCAAAGGGGAGCATGCAATACTGGTAGTGGTTCTGCTGGAACCGAAAGCGCAACTACTGTCTGTGCTGAGTGTTTATCAGTAAATGTGTGTATGCCTCTTTGAGTTCTAGAGAACATAGCCAGTTGTTCCTCTGAAGGTATGGCAGGAGTGTACTGAGGGAAATCATTTTGAATTTTTCTCGAACGAGGAATTTGTTTAGGTCCCTTAGATCTAAGATGGGCCTGAACCTTCCTATTTTCTTGGGGATAAGAAAGTAGAGAGTAGAAGCCCATGCCCTCTTGGGGGGGGGGGCAGAATGCTTTCTATGGCCCCCTGAGCTAACAGGGTGGACACCTCTTCTGATAGGAGATTTGTCTGCAGGGGGGTTCTGGGATAATCTCCTATGAAGGTGGTGTGGGGTAAGCTTTCAAAATGAAGCAGATAGTCCCTTTGGACAATGTTGAGAGTCCACTGCTCTGATATTATGAGGTGCCACCTGTGGACATAGGAACAGAGCCTACATGCTATGTGTAAGGGTTGGGGACCCTGCAGAGGCAGAGTAGCTATGCTCTCTAGGAAGGAGTCAGAAACCAGGTGCTAGTTGTGGCTGTGCAGCTGGCTGGGGTTTAGGATCCTTGGGCTTCTTGGGTTGGCGAGGGCCTGCTGACACTGCTGTTGCTGCTGAGGCTGGTAAGCAGCTGCAGGTGGATAAGAAGGATAATATCTCTTCTTCTTAGGATAGAAATATTTCTTTGGATTAGTGTTCCTCTTAGAGGGGTCCGCTGTCTTTCTGGAGAGGTACTTGAGGGTGAGATCATCTGTCTCAATCTCTCCGGCCTTTTCCCTCCAACCCTTTCCAAAGAGATTTTCTCCAGAACAGGGAATATTGTCCAATTTGTCTTGGACCCACTGTTGAAGATCCGAAGCCTGGAGCCAGTCCATCCTTCAAGCACCGATGTAGACTGTTGGATGACTCAAAGGTATCGAAAGATGCTCTGGTAAGAAATTTGGATGTATTTTGATTCTGCCTGATTAGGGCTTGGAATGCATTATGTTTGTCATCGGGAAGGAGAGGTGCAAAGCTCTCTAGATCCCTAGATATATCCTTCAGGAACATGCCCATGTAGAGCATGTAGAAGGTAATTCTAGAGGTGAGCATACATGCCTGAAAACATCTACGCCCAAAGGCATCGACAGTTTTGGTGACTTTGCTTGGAGGCATGGAAGAGTAATTCTTAGAACTCTTGATGTGGCACATCACCAATTCAACCACCATAGAGTGGTGTGTGAGCTAAGGCTTCAGAAAGCCTGGGCATGTTGGAACTCAGTACATGGTATTGAGTCGTTTGCTGATAGTTGAAATCATTAGAGGAGCCTCCCACATATGGAGCATTAGATCCTGCAAGATGTGTTGCACCCGTAAAGTGGCAGCCTCCTTAGGTGTTGAGGAATATTGGAGGACTGACAAATCCTCTGCCCTTGGTTTTGTCTCTGATGCCATGGTAATCTGTAGGCCTGCTCCATGACCCGAATGAAGTCTTGAAAAAACATATCCTCTGGCAAGGATCAATGTCACTCATGAAGAGGGGATGAGTCTGAAGGGATGTCCCAGCTTTCTTGGGAGTTTTCCGATGCCCCATCAGAATCGTAGGAAGTGGAGTCAGAGTCTGAAAATAAATCAAAGTATCGACGATCTTGATACTTCCCTGATGTCGAGGTTCGATGTTGATACTGATGATTGGTCGGTGCAGTATCAGGAGCCTACTGAGTATCGACGATGTCCATTGGTTCCAATGGGGTGCATCAGAGGAAAAGGATCCCCCGATGCAGATTTGAGTGCCGGCTTCAGCCCCAGAACTGATGGCTGTAAACAGGGTGCCATCGCCTGCACGGCTGGAGCTGTCGATACTGTCAGTACCGAGGCTGCAAGGAGTGTGGCCAAACTCCTCTCAAAAGCCAGCATGCGCTGGTCGAGGGAGCTGACCGATGCCTGGGTAGAATCAGTCACCATCCCAGAGCATTGAACCAGTAGTTCTCCGGAGGTCGATGCCTTGGGAGCATCCTGGAGCCCCTCTTGTGCTATAGAGGATAGGTCCTCCCGCCAGGGCAGGCCGGGCAGCATCAGACGCATCGTTCAGTGAGCCTCGATGGTGATGAAGGGATTTACCTCTGAAATTGGTATCAGCCCTTGATGCCGATGCTGATGATTTAGACTTGGTTTTGTGTTTGGACTTTGAGGAGACCTGAGAGCCATGAGAGGAGGCCAATGTCCTCAACGATGTGGAAGCCACTGTAATCGAGTTCAGGGCAAGCAGAGAACCATACTGTCTGGCAGTTCTTTAGGCCTCTTTTTGTCATTTGCTGGCACAAAAGACAATCATTTGGTATATGGTCAGGGCCCAAACATTTTAAGCACCAGTCATGTTTATCCGCGACTGATATAGTACCAGAACATTTGGTACATTTTTTGAAACCACTGATGTGTTTTGATGTATTTTTCCATCTTGGTAAAGAAATCGTAGGCCAAGGCCTAGCTGGCGGTCAAAACCACCAAAATTGAAAGAAAAATAAAAAATAAATAATTGTTTAATAGAAAAGAAAATATTGGGGCCATTGTCCCGTAGAAGCACTGGCGTCAACAGAAAGGCAGAGCAAAAAATTTAACCAAAAAATAATGTTTTTCGGTGGTGACAGGAAAGAAACAACCTGCTGACTCTGCGGAAAATGAAGAACTGAGGAGAGGAGTTGGGAAGACAGATGCGCATGCGCAATGGACTGCTCCCAAAGGTTTTGCAATTGGATGCTGGGGAGCGTTCCTACGCGGGCTCCATCGGTACCAATATTACCCATATGTTAAGACTGCATTCCTGCTTGTTCCTGGAGATTTTATTTATTTATTTATTTACATTTCTTATATACCGCACTATTTGCGATCAGCGCGGTTTACATAAAAACAAACAGTATCCGACAATAAACTATAGTCAGGTCATTACAATGAACAGGAGCAATCAACTTGGATAACAGGGGAGATAAATTTCTATATCTTCTACTATATTTTCTTAGTCTCTGAGAGCAAGCACTACAGAGCTCAAAACTGTGTTGTATTGGGATTTTTTAACTACTGAGAAAGTAGCCCATTTTCATGATCATTTGGACCATCTCTAGGCAACCCTTCATGTGAATCTTATTGCAAAAGATTTATCAAGACTGTTGGGTATTTTTCTAATCAGGTTTCCAGATTTACTTCTGTATTCTGTGTGCATTTCTTGCTTATCTTTTCAAAAATGCCCTACAAAATTATGAAATGTTTTAGCACTGTACTGTGTTCTTTTTAGCATCTGTACTTTCAGCCGGGGAAAACTCAGCATAGGTTTTTGATTCTCAGGGTAGAAATGCTTTAAGGAAGGTTAAGAAGAAGAGCAAATCTACACATGTTGCTAGTCCCTGACTCCATACGAAAATCAGGGCAGAAGACAAGCAACTCTTCTCGCTCACAGCACCTACGTTGAGCTAAGAGAGATTAAGGACCTCCAATCTTTTAGAAAGGAATTAAAAACCTATCTATTTACCCAGCATTTCTACAAATTACAACATATCGATGTCCTGAATTCACAGATCAATCCTGACCAGCAACCATATACCGACCCTACTTAGACAAACATAAACACACACACCCACGCACAATTCCTCTACAATTTAGTCACTATAGCAAACGGTTTCATCGACTCCCTCTATGTAAATATTTTCTGCTTGTTAATAGTTTATAAGACTGTTTTGAATTCTCAGCCCAGTCTTACTAGTATATGCATTAGTTACATTGTTCTAAAAGAATGTTCATTGTAAAAATAATGTTCTGAATTGTTCTAAATTGTTCTTTATAAGGTTCTAAAAATGTTCTTTGTAAAAATAATAATATCTCATTATTATTGTCGTTCTGTAAACCGCATCTGATCTCTGGAAGAAGCAGTATAAAATATGTACAAATAAATAAATAAATATGAATTCGTTGGTACTTAATCAGTTCATTTAGGCATCTTAAAAATTTGAGTGCATGCAAAATTGATTTAATGCTCACTGACCTACAAATTAACATATGTATAATCAACATGCATGCATTAAAATGCTCTAATGCAAATTAAAAATGTTTGATTTAAATAAATGTGTGAAACAAATAAAAAAAAGTCCAAAAATTAGAGCAAAGTTTGAAAATCTCTCAGAAAAGGAACCAAATATTTTTTCCATATAGATCCCTAGGTTTTAGAACAACAATCACAATGCCCACAAGAAGACATGCTTAGAGATATTCCAATTTTTTCACGCTCTAGTTCAGATGAACCATACAACACTTGTACCCCCATTCAGTTCTTTAAAAATATGTTAATATGGACATATTTAGCATTTTTACAGAAAATGATTTAATATAAAAACAAGATAAATAAACATTACTTACTTTAATGAGATTCTAGATAGTGCTGGATCTGGATACTCAGCTCCAGCCACTATTCCGTTACCAACACTAAATATCCGGATTCTTTATAACCACGGCAGCCAATGTTTAAAAAAACATCAGCTGCCAAAACTGAATACTGTCCCCATATGTCTTTGTAAAAAAAAGCCTCACAAAACCTACAGCAATCATGGGTAAATGCACCCCTATACATTTACATCTGCACGTGCTTTGTGACTCCACCCATGTCCCTGAAATTATTCAGTTCCCACCTTCCAAACACCACCGATGGCAAAAAGCAGTGCTGCCGTGAAATGGCTCCGTTCCCACTTTCCAAACACCGCCAATGGCAAATAGCAGTACCTCCCTGAAATGGCGCCATTCCACGCTTCATAGCCAGCCCCTTACTGCACCATACTGTCACCCACTGACTGCCATGCTAACGCAATGTCTGGCTCCAAGCGGCCCTTAACTCCCTCTGCACCACTTGAAATCATGCAATGCGACACATTTGGCGCGTGCGCCATAAGTTGGCCATCCCTGATCTAGTGTCAAGCAAAAACCAGCAAAGTGTTGCTGTAATTACATACTAACCCTTACTATACAGACGCAATTGCAGTGTTTGACATGTGCAAAGCAACATAATAAAGAACACAAGAGAAAATAGGAAAATATATGTTGTTCTCTGATGCGATCAGGTTAGAAAGATTAACACAAACAGAATGTGCGGGGAAAGAGTAAAAAAAAAAAAAAAAAGGTTACTGTGTGACTGAATTCTTGGAGCAGGGTTTCCAAAACCTGTACTAGGGACTGATCAGCCAGTTGTATTTTTAGGATAGCCACAATGAATATGCATGAGATAATCCTGCACAAGCTGAGTCTTCAATGCATACATACTCATTGTGGATATCCTTAAAGGCCAACTGGCTACAGAGTGTCCAGGACAGGACTGCAAAGCCCTGCCTTGAAGTATATATCTATTTTTATTTCTATTTCTTCACCTCAGCTGCTACGAGTTCACTGTGACCAAGGACACAAAGTACTGTCCATATAATGACTCCCTTCGTCTTTTTTATTTTTAACACAGACAGCTCTATGCTAAAAGCTAAAGGGGTAATTTTATAACAGGGTGCTTAGGTAAGGCAATGAAGGCGGCACCTATTTTGAGCCTATTTTACTTGTCTTCATAAAATACTAGAGCAAATCCATGCAAAAATCACACCCAGATTATAGGCAAGGACATTGCGCCTGCTCAAGAGTATGTTTAAATGCCAGTGCATATTTTATCTCTGTACTTCACGCCGCCACTCAAAATACCCTCCGTGCATTCTTACTGCTAAAGCATATGCCGACTTGCACCATGCTTTATACAATTACCCACATAATGCATTCAGGATGATAACTTCCAGACTAACTTGTAATATGTATTTATTTCAATTTATGGTATTTTTTTATATAGACTATTGAAAAAAAAGAAATCCAGACTCAGCAGTATACCATAAATAAACTACAAAGAAATCTACTGAACAAACTGATGCATGCAAAGGGTTATGTTTACTAAAGAGCATTAAGGGTGCACTGGTTAGCCAGCGTTAACGGCAGTGGTAAGAGTGTTTTTGTGCGGTAAAGGCTGGGATGGGAAATAGGCATTCCGGCAGTAAGGGTGCTTGGCTCCACTTATGGGTGCTAACAGGATACCAGATGTTAAGTTACCAAGCATGCACCTTAACGTCCGAAAATGACAGGCACCTTAACGCAGGATAAGGGAGCCCTTGTGAAACTCACATTTTAGGTGATGGATGGAAGGAAAGGCAGGAGCTGATGGACATGTCAGATCTATATGTATCCTATGTGTCAGCCAGTAAGTGAGGTGAGCATGTAGGAAGCATCTGTACTGTATCAGGGAGGGGTGCCCATGTAATCTGCTGTAATGTCAGTGTGTGACATAGGATAAAGAAGAAGTGTTCCCTGGCAGAGCCAGCATTGCCACAATGTGGATAGCAAAAGGATGACTGAGCAGGAGTGGTGATTTATTTTACTTAATTATTTAACTAGTTTTAATATACCATTTTTCTACCAGTCAAAACGGTTTACATTGAACAATGGAGCATGTGGGTTACATTGAACATAGAACAGAATATGATGTGTGGATCATGCACAGGAGAGGTGTGAGCGACACATCCTAATGATGAAACTGTTCCTGTGTGGGCCACGGTGTAGCAGCTGGTAGGGGAATACATGACAGTACATAATGAGCAAATGCTGATGGATGGGCTGAAGGACAGATGGCGGTAGATGACAGTGCAGTATGGCCTTGCTGCTCCGATGTACCTGATGTGACCGCAGAAATGCAGTTGTAATGTGTTAAAAATAATTGCAGCTGTGCCACGGGGAAGCCCCAATACCAGCTATGTGGGTATGACAGCTATCCCAGCTTTCTAACTACCATACAATCCTCTTGACACATGTTCATACAACTGGACAAGTGTTTCTCATACTGGCCATATGGAGCAAGTAAGAAAGTGGCCATCCCAGGAGTGGAATGTGTCTGCATGTACTGCACATATGTGATGGAGCCAAAGATTTTCAGTCATAGTTATGATGGAATAGTCCAATCATGTGCAACTCACGTGCCATACATCTGCAGAGTGAACACTTTTGTTAAACCACTTTGACCTGGTGAAAAACGGAATATAAATGTAGCTAAGTAAATAAATGTTTGACCCTTTGCAATGCGCTACAGCCACGTCAACAAAGTCATGCTGTCAGATGGACATGATTGCAGTGTGCATGTTTGGTGGCATAATGTGCTATCGGAACACAAAAAGCATAAGAATGTGTGTCCTCCAGTCAATGCAGATCCCGGACTCTTTCTGGCAGTAAAATGAAGTGAGTTTCCCACAGCCACAAAGAGAACAAGTGGGATTCAAACCCTTGTCTGTCACCTACAGAGTCAGTGCTCTAAACATTAGGCTATACCTCCACACTTCTGCACATCAGTGTCTAGAATCAGAGACTGCGGGTCCCTGCCTGCAATGAGTAACACCCAGGACATGAAACAACGTGGGTGGCAGTGTGGTACTAATCCTAGAGACAGCACATGTGCAGGGCATGCAATCCCTTGTGACCTGCTGTACACTGCAAGACAGGTACACCTGCACATATACCGAACACAAACAACATACATCCTGGCCTCTACGAGGTTTATGCATATGTCTCTCACCATCAGCAGGTACTGAGCAATGGCCCAGGGATCACAGTCACCAATGTGGCTGCAATTGGTGTTCTGGGTGCTGGTATTGGTTATCTCCTCCATTACCCATGATACACCACACAATCTGAGCAGTTTTATGCAACTGATCACCATATGAAGAATGCAACAATCAATCACATCAGCTCTGTCATTCGCAGGGACACTGTGTGCTTCCTGCACACAACAGCTGCAAAACGTACTAAAGACTTGTTTCAGTGGTCACCCTGAATGTGAGGGGGGCACACATCACCTGGTCCCCAGAGCTAAACACTGTAATAGATGGACTCTCTAGGTTCTGGAACAGATCTATAATCACTGCCAGTGTGCTATAGGTATTGTCTGCAGTGTGAGATGTTATTCACTTGGTATGCTTGTTCTATGTAAAGTTGTTTGACTGTTCATGTTCCATGTAAACCACGCTGATGCTAAATAGTACGATATATAAAAGCAAAGAAATAAAATAAATAAATAAATAAATAAATTCCGCTCAATTGCAGCATGCTGGAGTGGCCTGTCATTACTGGGTCTTGTGCCCTCCTCCTGTTGGCCAGGGATTCTACTATAACATCTCATGTCAATCCCCAAGCTTGCAGCAGCTGATTCCAAGGAACCCGAATGCTCACCCCCACATGTGCTCACTTAAAGTGTACCCGTAACTCTGCCTTTTTCTTCCTAGCACCATTCTTATGGAACTCCCTCCCTCTTTCTCTCCATCAGGAACCATCCTATCCCAAATTTAAAGCACTCCTTAAAACATATCTTTTTTGTCTGGCCTATGACCTTCCTCCCAGCTCTCCCTGCTAGTTCCTTCTCTCTCTTTTCCTTGCCTCTTCTCCCTTCTTATGTCTCCTTCTCTTGTCTTATGTGCCTTTCGCTGTCCTATCAAGCACTGTAGTTCTTTTCTGTTTCCTGGTCATCCATGACCTTATATGTTTTTTGGATACATTGTAAACCACCCTGCTAGTTTCAAAGGTGTGGTATATCAAGAAAGTTAATAAACATAAACAGTGAGTGTTATCTAGGCAAGAAGGATGGGGGGGGGGCACTGACACAAAGCAGACAGGCCTGCTAAGTCCATAGTTATCAGCCCAAAAACAGTCACTAGCCTCACATTTGGGAAATTCCAATCAACTAGAGCAATCACAGGCAGTCTTCATGTATCAGGCAACACTGGCTGTGTCATCCACTCATATACCATTGGAACCCAATCTACTAGTCACCACACCACACACTGCATGTGCACATAGCAACCATGAACATAATGACTAGGTACAAACAGCATGGACACCCAACATCCTGTCAAGTGACTGGCCTGCCATAAAAGAAACAGCACCATGTGGATACATAACCGGAACATGGTCACAGCTTGGTCAGAGTGAGAGTGAACTCTCAGCATGAACATGTGTACACCCCAGCCATGGCCGTGGCAGACCCACACTAAGATGGCTCAGCCATTGACCCTACCTCCGACTCACACATTCTGTGCAAACCGCTCTGTTTTAGGCAATACCCACAATCCTCTGCTCCTCATTTTGTACGCCTTTAATCTGAACTGGGGACAACTTATGCAATGTGAGGCACAAAGGAAATTGGTCCAGAGACAGGCTGTGAGTGCATGCTGGCCCACAGTGGCCTACGCCCCTCACATACTTCAATACGGTGTCCCCCTATACAGCTTTTGGCAATGAGGATTGAATATAGTACCATGCTTGTACTCCCATAAACGGTCATCTTTCTAGCCATGGATACTGTAAAACTGGTCAGTGCAGCACATATACTCTCCCATGCTGCAGATGCATTGCCGCCGCCCGCCCCCCCCCCCCCCCCCCCCAGCATATGGTAGTATAGCTTGTTGGACATGGGGTTGGATGTTAGAACAGTTTCTGGCTACACATACGCCACCATTCCCTGCCTCTCTGTACTTTAACAACATCCTTGCAACTGTTGGACTCGGTGCCCATAGACAGCCAGTGAGGCTATCATTCAGGCCCTCTGATGTAACACATGCAGACAATGAGTCAACTTGCATAGCTTCTGGACATGTGAACATAGGCTTTGCCCAGCAATGACACCTATGATGGGCACAGCTGAAACATGTATGGTACTGTTCCCACCACCCCAACATTCACCTTCAGGCACTGCCTTCCCATATGGCGATGCAGAGACAAACATGGCATCCTGTGCCACATTCCAGCGGCTGGAATTGTGCACACACCATTAGGAGGTCTGTGTCCCTTGATCACAATCAGGCACACAGGTGTATTTGGACTCTCATTTGGGATGATAGAAACATAGAAAAATGACGACAGAAAAAGACCACATGGCCTATCTAGTCTGTCCTTCCATAACAACAACAACAACAGTCCCCCTTTTTCCTTTAGAGATCCTCTGTGTTTGTCCCATGCTTTTTTTAATTCAGATACCGTCCTCATCTCTACCACCTCCACTGGGAGACTATTCCACAGATCCACCACTATTTCCGTAAAGAAATATTTCCACTTATCACTCCTGAATCTATCCCCTTTCACCCTCATCCCATGTCCCCTCATAGTAGAACTTGCTTTCAATCAAAAGAGGCTCTACCCCTGTGCATTTATGCCACAGAGGTATTTAAACGTCTCAATCATATCACCTCTATTCCGCCTTTCCTCTAAGGTGTACATATTAAGATCCTTAAGTCTGTCCTCATATGCTTTATAATGAAGACCTCTAGTAGCCACCCTCTTTACTGACTCCATTCTGTTTATATCCTTTTGAAGGTGCGGTCTCAAGAATTGCACACAATACTCCAAATGAGGTCGCATCAAAGACTTATACAGAGGCAATATCACCTCCTTTTTCCTGCTAGCCATTCCTCTCCCTATGCATCCAAGCATTCTTCTAGCTTTTGCCATTGCCTTTTCTACCTGTTTAGCTACTTTAAGATCATCAGACACAACCACACCAACGTCCCGCTCTTCTTTAGTGGACAAAAGTACTTCACCCCCTATACTATATTGCTCCCTTGGATTGCTGCAGCCCAAATGCATGACCTTGTATTTTTTAACATTAAATCACAGCTGCCAAATTCTAGACCATTCTTCAAACTTAGCTAGATCCCTCCTCATGTCCCTCCTCCCTTAAACACCACTTATTCTGCCTTCACTTCACCCACCCTAACCTAACACAATCACTCCCAGCACCTCACCTCACCCACCCAGCCTCTGACATTCCAACAACTTAACCCGTAACTACACACATAACAGACCTGCCCTCAGACTTACTCATAGCAAGTATAGATTACAAGCCTCTTGCATTACGATTCCAATGTGCATTATAAACTGTAAATAGTTTTACAACCACTATTGTTGATTTGTATATAGTTATCCTTGTTTCAGTCCCAAGTTGCAATCCCTGTTTCAATGTAAGCAAAAGATCCTCTGTTCTGATGCAAAATCTTTGTTATTTGTAAACCGCACTAATACCAAGTAGCGCGGTATATAAGAACTGTAAATAAATAAATAAATGTTATCTACACCTTCCTGGGTGTCTACTCTATTGCAGATTTTGGTATCATCCGCAAAGAGGCAAACCTTACCAGACAACCCTTCCGCTATATCACTAACAAAGATATTAAAAAGAATCGAACCAAGGACAGATCCCTGGGGCACACCACTGGTAGCTTCCTTCTCCTCAGAGGGAGCTCCATTTACCTGTACCTTTTGTCACCTCCCACTTAACCAATTTCTAACCCAGGCAGTAACTTTAGGGTCCATCCCTAGGGTGCTCAGTTTGTTTATGTCACCTATGAGGAACAGTGTCAAAAGCTTTACTGAAATCTAAATACACCACATCTAGGGCTCTCCCTCGGTCCAACTCCATGGTCACCCAGTCAAAGAAATCAATCAGATTTGTCTGACAAGACCTGCCTCTGGTGAATCCATGCTGCCTCGGATCCTGTAATCCACTGGACTCCAGAAATCTCACTATTTTCTCTTTCAGCAGCATTTCCAATAATTTACTCACCACCGAAGTTAAACTAACCGGCCTGTAGTTTTCAACCACATCCTTACTTCCACTTTTGTGTAAAGGTACCACATGAGCCTCTCTCCAGTCCTTTGGCACCACTCCCGATGCCAACGAGGCACAGGTAATATACTGCTGAATGCTTTGGCCAATGATCGGTAGGCAGTGTTGAGATGGTGTTTATTGTGTGCTAATTTGCATATGGACCTGCCTATATGCGCATACACTGCGTGGAGTAAACAGTCTCCTGGATTGCATTCTGCAACTGCAGCATAGGACAGCAGCAAGGTGCATGCAGGTTAATCACAGGATCCTTTCTGTGTCAACTGAGTGAATGATTGGGACATTCACAGGGGCCAGCCCTCCCCATAAGACTAGTTCCTTACTGGCTGCAGCTGTGCCAGATGGGCTGACACCACTGCCATAACAGCTGTTATGGCAGTTGGCATTATTCAGGCCTCTCATCTGTGCAAAGTGTTGTTTCCTGAGGCCTGGTGGCTCAGTCAAAGGTGAAGGTTGCATTTCACACATGTGTCCCTCTTGCTCGCTCCAGCCAAACTAGCAGGTGATTTGGGAGCTGCACAACAATGTCATGTTGGGAGGTAAGTATAGGGGGATTTTGTGGGGGTGGACCTTGACGATGGAGTAACTGGGAATGCATTACAACGTCACAGCCACAGGTTGCAACTACTTACTGAAAACTCACCTTCTGCTTGTCAATGGTGTCTCACACAGTATGTGGGGTTGCTATGTAGCTGACCTGCAGCATGTTGTCTGCACAAACATGAAGCCTGTGCACTACATGCATGCACAGTGCATTGCTGAAGCTCACACTATTCTGGAGACACACACATTTATTTACTTATTTCTTTAACAGGTTTTTCTATACCACCTTATCTTAGATTCAAGGCGGTTTACATTGTGTTTTACATTGAACAGGGGGAGGTTTTAACATAGCTTTATAATGAACAGGAAGAATTAACTTTGAGGTTTCAACAGGAATAACCTTAATTAACTAGAATTGTGTATCAAAGTGTTACAAAAGCAGTGGAATAGGCATTACATTGTAGCAGTAGATAATAAAGTCCATATGTTTATGTTTATTTGAATTTGATATACCGCTCAGACCAAAAGTAACAATTAGTTGTTACAGTGTATTAATATGAGGAGCATATCTGCAGTGTGTTAACATTTTAACAGATGCATATGAGATTATTAATAGGTATATGGCGAAGAAGTAATATTTGAGGCATGACTGATGGGTATACGTGGTGGATGTAAGGCTCATGTAGTCATGGCATAGTGTTTGGAGACTATAAGTGTCTTTATAGCTTTCCGGAAGTCTTGCAGGTCAGTGATAGATCTTATACTCTCAGGGAAGGGAGCTCCATAGTGTTGGGGCATAAAGTGAGAACACCCTATTTCAGGTTATTTGTTTTGCTTTCGTTCTGACCTTTGGTATGAGTAATACGTTTTTGTTAGCTTTCCATCTGATTCTGTTTTCTGGATCTTTAATGATCAATATTTGAAGGGGGGATGGTGCCAGCTTGTGAATTGTTTTAAATAATTCATTTGGATTTGGATCTTTCTATTATTGCTAGCCAATGCAGCTGTTTCAACGTCAGAGTTATGTGTTCATGTCTTGCTGTGCCAGAGATTATTCTTGCTGCTGTGTTCTGAACTAGCTGTAAGGGATATGTAGTGTGCTTCGGAAGGCCTTGATATAGTAGATTACAATAGTCCATTAGTGGCATTATCATAACTTGCAGACTGTCCGGAAGTTATTTTCATCTAGCAGTGGTTTGAGTTTTTGAATTGTTCATACCTTGTGGTAGGCTGATTTTTCCATTTTCTGTATATGTGACTGAAATGTTAGGTTTTGGTCCAGACTGATGCCAAGATATTTCACTTCATGTTCAATGTAAACCGCACTGATGCAGAATAGCGCGGTATATAAGAGAATGTAAATAAATAAAATAAATAAATAAATAAATGTTTTACCTCTCCGCCTTTCTGGTGAATCTTAAGTATCTTCGGTGGGATAAAGGAGGTATTTCTGGTTACGAAGAGCGCTTCAGATTTCCCGTAGTTTATGTGGAAATTCTGGTTACTCATCCAGGTTATCATAGCTTCCAGGCATAATGATATCCTTGAGTAATCAGGTTTAGTGATGAACATAGGGGTAAAAATCATAATATCATCAGTGTAGATTGTGTTGTTAAGTGCCGTCGAGTCGGTGTTGACTCATGGCGACCCTCTAGTTAGTTGTCCTAAACAGTGTTTGGTCTTCAGTCAGGCAGCTCATTGTTGACAAACTGGCACCCATAGCTGCTGTTATTGTATTGATCCATCTCATTGCTGGTCTTCCTCTTTTGCATTGACCTTCAACCTTGTCAAGCATATCTTTCTCTAATGATCTTCACATTATGTGTCCAAAGTATGAAAGTCGAAGTATTGTCATTTGAGCTTCTAAAGAAAACTTAGGTTTGATCACCTCTAATACTGAAAGGTTTATTCTTCGGGCAGAGCAAGCGGGTACAAAGCACCATAATTCAAAGGCATCAATTTTCTTCCTGTCTTTCTTTTTCACTGTCCAACTTTTGCATCCATATGATGTTATTGAAAATACCATGGCTTGAACGAGTCAAATCTTTGTATGGAGAGAGACATCTCTGCTCTTGAGAATCTTGCTAGGTCCTTCATAGCCATTCTGCCAAGAGCAATGCATTGTCGGATTTCTTGACTGCTTATTGCATCTTTATTGATAGTTGATCCAAGTAGGTTAAAATTGTCCATGATTTCAATTTCTTCACCATCAACGATAAACTTACTGATTTTGCCAGTTGTCATGATCTTTGTCTTCTTTACATTAAGGTGACTATGTTTCTTGATCTTGAGAAGCAAATGTTTCAGATCGTCTTTACTTTCAGCCAGTAATATGGTATCATCAGCATAGCGAATGTTGTTGATGAGTCTTCTACCAATCTTCACACCTCTGTTGTCTTCATCCAATCCTGCTTCTCTGATGATCTGATCTGCATATAGATTAAGCAGGTAGGGGGAAAGTATGCAGTCTTGTCATACACCTTTGCTGATTTTAAACCATTCTGTTTTTCTTTGTTCCATTCAAACTGTTATTTCTTGATCAATGTAGACCGTGTAAGAGAATGTCAGGTGTTCTGGTATATTCATGCTTCTTAATGTGGCCCAAAGTTTCTCATGGTTTACACAGTCAAAAGCCTTGCTGTAGTCAATAAAGCACAAATAGATATCCTTTTGGTATTCTTTAGTCTTTTTAAGGATCCATCTCACATCCCCCATGATGTCTCTCGTTCCTCACCCTTTCCTGAACCCTGCTTGCACTTCAGGTAGCTCTTGTTCCAGGTATGGTTGTAGTCTCTATTGAATAA
Source organism: Ichthyophis bannanicus (assembly GCA_033557465.1). Lineage (NCBI taxonomy): Eukaryota > Metazoa > Chordata > Amphibia > Gymnophiona > Ichthyophiidae > Ichthyophis > Ichthyophis bannanicus. The sequence goes on from CM066035.1 coordinate 641,777,182, forward strand.
TCTTCAGTAGAATCTTGCTGGCATGTGGGATCAGAGCGATTGTGCGATAATTTCCACAGTTAGTTGGATCACCTATCTTTAAAATCGGTATAAACACAGATGTTTTCCAGTCAGTTGGCCATGATGTTCTCTTCCAAATTTCCTGGCAGAGTCTTGTAAGTATGGTAACAGCTACATCAGATTGCTGTAATACTTCTATGGGAATGCCATCAATGCCTGGTGCTTTGTTCTTTGATAAGGCTTTCAATGCTGCTTCGACTTCTTCTTTCATCATCAATGGTTCCGGATCATAAGGTACAGGTTGAAACGGCTGTTGATCCACTTGATCTTTATCATATAAAATTCTGTATATTCTTTCATCTTTTCTTGATCTTCTCAACATCATTGAACATAAATCCTTGAGCATCTTGTAACATTCCAATTCGAGGCTGGAATTTTTTCTTTAACTCTCATAGCTTTAGGAAAGCCGATCATATTCTTCCTCTAGTAGTTTCTGATTCTATTTTCTTGCATGCATCATTGTAGTACTTTTCCTTGTCTTGTCTTGTTGCATGTTGGAAATCTCTGTTGGGTTCTGTGAGTCTCTCTTTTTCTCCTCTGGCTTTAGCTTCTCTGCGTTTCTGGGCAATTTTCAGAGTTTCTTCCATCGTCAATTTTGGCCATTTTTGCATTTTCACCTTTTGCAGAGACTTCTCGCTTTCTTCCAACACAACCTTCTTGATGTCATTCCATAACTCTTCTGGAGCTCTGTCATTTGTATCTAAAGCAGCAAATTGATCTTGCAGTCAGTCTTTAAATTCCAGTGATATATTCTCAAGGTTATATTTTGCTACATTCATGAGTGGCTTGATCTTTTTCAATTTTAACTTGAGTTTGCATACTAGTAGTTGGTGATCTGTACCACAGTCAGCTCCAGGTTTTGTCTTTGATGATATTATAGAGCTTTTCCATCGTTGACTTCCACAGATATAGTCAATTTGATTTTTTGTACAATCCACTGGGTGAAGCCAATGTGTACAGTCGCCGCTTGTGTTGCTGGAAGAAGGTGTTTGAGATGAATAGATTTTTGGTCTTGCAGAATTCTATCAGCCTTTCTCCAGCTTCATTTCTCTTGCCAAGTCCATATTTTCCAACCATTTTACCTTCTTCTTTGTTGCCAACTTTTGCGTTCCAGTCACCCTTGACTATCAGCATATCCTGTTTGCATATTCTGTCAATTTCAGCTTGTATTTGTTCACAGAACTCATCAATTTCATCCTCTTCTGCAGCTGTTGTTAGGGCATATACTTGAATTATAATTGTGTTGATAGGCATTCCTCGTAGACAAATAGAAATTAAGCATTCACTGACTGCAATGTATTTTCATTACAGTTCTTGCAAGTTTCTTCTTAATTATAAATGCAACACCACTTCTTTGTCTTTCATTTCCAGCATAGTAGACCATGTGATCATCTGATGCAAAGTGCCCAATGCCAGTCCATTTCAGTTCACTGACACTCAACAGATCAAGTTGTACATGTTCCATTTCATTCTTGACCACCTCCAACGTCCCTTGGTTCATGCTTCGTATGTTCCATGTACCAATATGTAAGACATCTTTGCAGCTTCTCTCATTTCATGCGTAGCTACATCAGCAGTCAGACGTCCCAAGGGCTTTGATCCAACCATTTCATAAATATTGGCTTTACTCTAAAAATTCTTCAGCTCCTCCCCTGTAGCCAGTTGAGTGCCTTCCAACCTGGGGTCTCATATAGTGCAATTTGTTTTGTTGTGACTATCCATTGGGTTTTCATGGCAAGATACGGAAGTAGATTGCCAGGCCTTTCTTCTGAGAGGTTTAAGTTTAGTGTTGTTGCCGTTGTCACAGAAATGCGATCCTCCACCACCAACACTGTCCCATTCTGCAGCTGCCCAGATGAGTGGTTTGTCTTGGTCTGGCACCTCAGCTGAGACCTGTCCATCTTGGGAGACCCTGCCAGTAGTTAAACTACCGATAGCTTAGCCCTCAGCATCACTGATGCACACAAGCCCTCACAGCACGACAAGCTGCAAACCAAGTGAGGGGTAATCCTGTATTCAATCTTGTATTCCTTTATTATGTCATAAAGAGGCTGCAGGTAAATGTTGAACAGTACTGCTGATAGTGTTGATCCCTGTGGAATCCCTTGTGGTTGGTCAATTAGTGTGGATTGATGTGATCTCAATCTTACTTGTATTTATTTATTTAGCTGTATTTATATCCCGCTTTTCAGCGGGTCAAAGCGGTCAATTGGGAGATACATTTAACACGAGGGGATATGACACACATACGCTAATACTTACAGGGAACATGGGCAATGGAGGGTTAAGTGGCTTGCCCAAGACCACAAGGAGTACCTATAGGACTAGAAATCCCAGTCCCTCCGGCCTGAGATTGCTGTCCCCAGGTGGGACTTGAACCCCCGGCCCTCCGGCCTGAAGTACCTTGTCCTAACCACTAGGCCACTCCTCCTATTAGTTAAGTAGGAGGAGAACCATTGTAGAGTGGTTCTATGTAAACCAATTTCTTGAAGCCGTTCCTGTAGGGTGCTGTGGTTTATGGAATCAAACACCGCTATGATATTTATAAAGATGAGCAGTATGTTTCTACTTGTATCATCTATGCCTGTTATGAAGCTGTCTAACAGTGAGGTGAAGAACATTTTAACACTGTGATTTGGCTTGAAGTCATGTTAGTTGGATCAAGAGGAGCACGATTGTGTATGTGATCTTGTAGTTCAATCTGTACTACTTTCTCAATCATCCTTGCCATGAAAGGAAGACTTGATATGGGTCTATATGAGTTGGGGGTCTTTGGGGTCTAGGTGGTATTCTTTAATATTGGTCTTACAGTTGCCTGTTTGATGCTATGTGGCATTAGACCTTGCTTAAGAGACAACAGTGTGATGTTATATAGTATTGGGATCAGTTGCTGTAATGTCATCTTGATCCATGAGACCGGACATGGATCAAGGGGTGAGGTGGTGATGTTAATCTTGGATATTACATTTTGTAGATAATCCTTTGATGAGATGTGAAGGGAAGACCATATTTTGTTGAGTGCCTGTGTGGACTTATTAATTATTGCTTGTGTTGAGATTTGTGAGAGGTTAGATTTGAATTTTATTTCCAGAAAATCAGCCATGACTTGTGGTTTATTGAGTCAGCTTCATCTAACCTATGGGTTTCTTTAATTAAGGACCGTGCTATATCAAAGAGTTCTCCTGGTTTATTGAGTGAGTTCATGATAAGATTAGTATGGTATTCTTTCTTACTTGAGTTGATTAGGCAATGATATTCTTGCTGTTTTGATTGCACTCATGTAGGTAATCCTGGTTCTTTGTTTTCCTCCAACAGTGTTCTATTTTTCAAAGGGATTTTTTCATGTCATTAATCTCCTTCGAATACCATGGTGCTGTATGAGTCCTGCTATTGTTTAGGTTCTTGAGGGGTGCAGCTGCTGCAATCTTCAGATGGCCTCTTCGAGATTCTGGGTCGTACTTTGGAGGTTTAGAATTACATAGTCCATGAAGGCACCTTCGTAAAATTGTTTAAATCGTCTATGCTCTTTAGGCTTCACATCATTTGTGTCTCTCTTTGCTAGTATTCTCAAAGTGACATTAAGGGGTATGTTTACTAAACCGCGTTAATGTTACCCGCGTTAGGTTCTGCGGTAATGGTTCAGATGCCCATATAAAGGCGTGGGCGGTGCATTGTTACGGCAAGCCGTATCAGCTAACGCGTGTTACAAGGCACCTTATAAGGCACCCTGTAAGGTGCCTTATAAGGTGCCTTGTTAGGCGCCCAGTAAGGTGCCTTGTAAGGTGCCTTGTTAAGTGCCTTATAAGGTGCCTTGTTAGGTGCCTTATAAATAAGATGCCTTGTTAGGTGCCTTATAAGGTACCTTGTTAGGTGCCTTATAAGGTGCCTTGTTAGGTGCCTTAAAGGTGCCTTATAAGGTGCCTTGTTAGGTGCCTTCTAAGGTGCCCTCTAAGGTGCCTTGTTAGGTGCCTTCTAAGGTGCCTTGTTAGGTGCCCTATAAGGTGCCTTGTAAGGTGCCCCATAAGGCGCTTTGTCAGGCGCCCTATAGGGCTCCTTAGGCTAAGTGCCATATTAGGCACCCCTGGACAAGGCAACTTAGAAGGCATCCTGGGTTATGGAACCATAGGTTAAGGTGGCCTAACAAGGTTACGGTGCCCTAGGTCAGTGTGCCCTAAGGGCTGCAAGGTGCGTCAGGATGACATGCATGACCTGTAAGGCATAGAGACAGATGTAGCCCTAACACTAGATAGAGCACCGAGGAAAGGCAATGAACAGGTGAGTGAAGGAGGGAGAGCTGAGAGCTGCTGGACCTGCCATATCTGCAGGCATCCCATGTGGCTGCCAGTACTGTTGACAAACATGGTGTGGGCAACTGTACCACAGCATAGGGTGTTGGCAATGTAAAGTACTGGAAAGACAGTGGGTGGCAGACGATGGGAATATGTGTCCCCCAGTGGAGGCGGAGGTGGCAGGATAGATACAATGATGGGTGGACAGAGGAGTGGTGGTGCCATGCAGATCAGGCACAGGGGAGGCAAGCACAAAGAGGCACAATACAGGAAAGGGTAGCAGTGCAGGACATGGGGTGGCAGCCTGCACAGGCAGACAGGACTGTACACAGCTGACAGATGCAGATAGACGGACCGAAGGAATGTTGGCAACTGTGGCGAGGGTATTATGGGCTGGCAGCACAGCTCTGCAAAAATATGACTGTTACAGGCATGCAAACTATTTGAGTAGGACAGGCATGAAAGGAGGGAACACTGCCGAGAACAGCATTGTACTAACCAGTAGGCTATACCTGCATGGTGTATCTCACAGCAATGGCTGGGTACAGAAGGACTGCAGGTCACCGCACAACCTGTCTGCTCTGAGTGCCAGGATAGGGTAACCCCACCAGTACCTATGATGCAATGCACATGCTGAATAGCTGTCTACAGCTGATCACCAAATGGGATCTGCACCTCTCCGGTACCCAGCTTGGAAAGACGAACTGACAGTGCATGATACTGGCACAGAGTAGCTACAGACCATGCCATTGTGCAGGTTCTGTGTTCACCCTGAGGGATACGATGGGCGCCCAGCACTAGGTCCGCAGTACATGTGGTGCTAGAGACAGGTTCTGCTGTACATCCCCATCACTACTAGTGTGTGACAGGTGTTCCTGGCAGTGCATCCGAAGGTAATTTGGTGTCCATCTGTATTCCGCAATCACATGTGGCCCTCTGGGACCAGACACCACCCAGATTAGTGCGTACCCAGTGTTAGGGTCTGGCTGACAGTGGCACCTGTTATCAGTGCAGAGGGGTTTCTAGACTTGCATGAGGTTTGTGTAGCAGTGCCTCTACAGGTCAAAGTGGTATACACTATATACCCCAAAGGGTCCACAATCACTCTTTTTGTAGGTAAGGGACAGATACCTGAGGCCTGGTGAAGCAACCTCCATCCTGCTGGTATAAGACAACCCTGCAAGGTTGGTGGGCCAGAGCCATACCACTGACTGGGGCAGTGGCAGACCAGCAGTAATACTGGGGTTAGATCTAGAAAACCTCAACTGCCTCACACCACGGTCTGCCATTCACCAGCAGAAGGCACAGTCAGACCTGCAGCACCCTACAAGGTGTTCCAACCATGCACAGACTAACTGCACACAGTCCACTAGCCAGTCCATAGTGCATGCTCACAAAAGAACTATGTGTACCAGGCAGGTATCTCACTGATTGGGCCCCAACACTGGGAACACACAAGTATCACTGGAAGCAGATAGTGTAGAGCACTATGTGGGAACCTAGACATGCCATGGTCACTGCTCGGTCAGAGTGAGGGTGTCCTCCCCCCCCCCCCCCCCAGCATGACATGCTGTGGCCACCCTGTCCATGCATGTGGTGGTCGGGCACTACAGTGTCCCAGCCATTGCCCCACACCCTGTGAAGATGCATCCCGGCCAATCTGCCCTGTCCAGGCCATACCCACAATACCTTGCTCCTCATTATGCACATATTCAGGCTAACACTGGTAAGTGGGACATTGTGGGCCCGGTGAAGTGTGGGCAGCCACAAAACAATGGATAGACATACATACACACACTCCTATTGCAGCATTGTGCAAAGATAGGGGTGGTTGGCAACCCTGCCTGCCACATTGGTCCTGATCACAGTGCCGACATTGAAAAACTGTGCAGGAGGTAGTAGTAGTGCTCTGGTGATAACTGCAGCTCCGTGCTGGGGCCAACAGCCTGACTCTCCATGTAGCTTTGGATTGTGGAGCCTGTGTGAGTGGGTGTTTGTACCCCTGTTCGCCGCTGCTTTGGGCTTTGCACATGTTGCTGTTGTATCTGTATTATAGGATAAAATATAGGGACATTCTCTGCAGGATCCACAGCTGGGACTTGAACCTATGACCCTCTACTTCTGGACACACTGGCTGTGTGTACTGCACCACACTGTTACCACAGATATACAGTAGTCTCTGGAGCTACCTGTACTTTTCCTCAGCCAGAACTTTTATGTTGCACTGCACATCACGTACTGGTACAGGGCATGGTCTAGATCCACTGCAGGCAGGTGCCACTGCCCCCTCAAGCACGGGCACACACACCCCTTCCATGCTGACATGACCAAATGCTGTTGGTGCTGGTAGTGCGCAGTCCCAGGTCATCCACTGTGTGGGTAGGCGGTCGCCAAGGGAGCGGGGTCTGGGGTGGGTAGGCATACATGGGCATCCTCACATCCCCCCATCACCGCCTACCAATATTATATCCCTTCCACTTGGGGGAGGGTTGGCTGGGGGGATGTCAGGTCAGTGCCCAGGCAACTGTTAGCTAGGGTGGACCAGGTAGATGTAGGTGGATTGTGTTTTTGCCTTTGTCAGCTGCTGTCTTGCTGATGTCCGGTTTCTATGTTCCTGTGTGCCACCTAGGCGACTGCCTAGTCCACCCTGTGCCCCAGCTGCCCCGACTACATGTCCCGCCCACAGCCCCCTATGCCCCATTTGCATCATCGCCATAGTGGCCTTTCATACTTGGGCACTATGCTGTTGCTGCAAATGGAGCACTACTATCACCTTTCTTGGGCTCCCTGCCTTTGTTGTACACTGCTGACGCTGAAATGGTTTCACCCTCCTGCAAATGTGCATCTAACAACAGGTTTTCAGTCCCAGTAATGTTCGGCCCTTCATTTCCCCGCGTTAGTGTAAAAGGAGCTTTTCCCGGCCCACTGACCCCTTCTCTCCGCCCTCTCTCCACCCTCTGCGGGACTTACTGCAGCTGGTGACGCTAACGCACGTTAACGTAGCCGCTGCTACATTACCGCAGTTTAGTAAACATGCCCCTAAGCATATGATGGTCTGAATAGGGGGCAGGGGGTACAAATGGATGAATGGGAGGGAGATTTTGATTTAGGGGGCTGTTAGGTATAAAAATAAGGTTGAGGGTGCTGCCTTTCTTATGCGTTGGTGCTTTTATTATTTGTGTGTATTGTAAGTCTTCCATGGCTTGCATGAATATTTGTGCATCTTTGTTTGCTACGGATGGAATATTGAGGTCTCCTAGTATAATGAGGGATTTCTGCGGCGTTGAGTGCTCACACACTTGTTCCAGTATAAGTGTGAGGTCTTCACCCTTAGTACCTGGAGCTCTATATGTGAGACATATTGATACGTGATTATTAGATATAGTAATAATGCTGCCACATTCAGTGGAATGAGAAGAGAGGGTGCGAAACTTAATTAGTTTTCTTGATATGATGAGGGCCCTTCCATCTCTTCTTGAAGATCTTGGGCAGTTATGTAATGTGTATGTGTGTGTGTGTGTGTTGTCATCTTGTTGATTATTACCTGATCTGTGGGATTGAGCCACATTTCTGTAATGCATATGATATCTATATCAGTTTCTTCAATATAGTCAGATATGGTGTGGAATTTGTTCCGAATAGATCAATCATTGATTAGGGCACATTTTAATGTCGTTAATTGGTGTGAGATCTGTTGCTGGTTTTGCTGTAGATGGGTGATATTGACTTGTATTAATCTACTATGTCTCCTATATTTTTGTGATTGAGAGTAGAGTTGTGGTGTTTTATCTTTGTATCCATGGATTATCAGGATAGATTGGAATACTAGATGTTGTGATCCTTGTGCTGTTTGGGTAGCTAGTACCCTGAATAGGAGTATTATTGAACACAGGTACCCTGAGCTCCATGGTCAGTTGCTTCCAGTTAGTACTAGTATTATAAGATATATTATTGTTTTTCTGTGCCCTTTAAAAGTGTGAGTATGCCACATTATATTCCTTTGGTGTAGTTAGGGTGAGTGAGCATACCTTAGTTCAGGTGTAGATTGCTTAATAGTTGATTCCTCTTTCTCCCTGCGGTCCACTCCCTAGGACCCCACCTGAGGGCGCTTTTTTTTTTTGGCTCTAAGGCAAATGCCTGCATGGTGAGTACACACTTGGATGGATGTTGGTTGATATTAAGGTCATCAGCAAGTGATGTTGGCTCTGATAGTCGGAGTTCTCCAGCGTTTGCACTTTCTTTCTGGAGTTTGTCTGCTGGTCTTCCCTGTTCTCCAGGTGGTGGATAGTTGAAGTGATTGGGGTCCAAGGCTGCTGGAGGTCCCGATGCACACTGCTCTCTCACAGCTCAGACACGCTGGTCCGAGGACAGCTGTCTGTGTGTTGCCTTCTGTTTTCACGTTGTTGTTGGGTGTTCCGACGTTCCGTCCAGCAGGTGTGCTTAGGTTCCCGTCAAATGGCCCTCCAGCAAGGCCCACAGGCACAGGTGCACCCGGGCGCACCTCTATTTTTTTAAAATGGAAGCTGGCGGCTGGATGATTGCCCAGCAGTGGGGAGAAGGGAGGAGCTCACCTCTCCTGTTCCCTGCTGCAGCTCCGATCGTCCAGCTGGGTGGTGGTGGAGCCTGAGCACGCCTCTATTTTTTAAATGGAAGTCCGCAGTCCAAAAGTGGAGCAGGTTTATTTATTTAGACAGCTTTGTATACCACCTTATCCTTCAATCAAAGTGGTCACAACACAATTGGGGGATACATTTAACATGAGGGGATATGAGATATGTACACTAATACTTATGGGGAACATGGGCAATGGAGGGTTAGGTGGCTTGCCCAAGGCCACAAGGAGCACCTGTGGGACTAGAAACCCCAGTCCTTCTGGCTCAAGGTTGCTGTCCTCTAGTGGGATTTGAACCATTGACCTTCTGGCCTGTGGCACCTTGCCCCAACCACTAGGCCATTCCTCCCTGCCCCTTAGGGCTCCTTTGATGCTCCATCACTGTCAACGCCTGCTCAGTGTGCAGGCGCTATTAGCACATTCTGCAATGCTCAGGTGCTGTCAATGCCTGCTCAGTGTGCAGGTGCTATTAGCGTGCTCTGCAATGCTCAGCTGCTGTCAACGCCTACTCGGTGTGCCAGTTCTATTAATGTACTCTGCGATCCAGGGGTGGGTGGTGCAGCTTCTCAGTGTGGCAGCTGAGTGTGTGGACTCTTGCTGGAGGAACAGTTGAAGGCTGCACATGCTGATATAGTTCTGGAAACATAGGATAAAGTTAACACAACTGGACATCCCAAACCTTGTCTGCAGGCTAGTCTTGAACCTGTGACCCTTCTCTCATATACACACTGGCCATGCGTTTGGAACCACAGAGCAGCCATGTGGATTCACCATTCCATGGGTGTATATGTGGTCATTGTCAGGATGCAGGACGACATGTGTTGGGGTATGCCTATGCCTGCTTAGTTCCCTGCAGGATCTGTGCCATACTTGTTTGACAGGGTATGCTCAGCAGGAGTGGATGAGCGATATCCTGTTAGGTCTGTATGTTGCACTGCCTTGCTATGCTGCTGGTGTAACTGACACAACTGGCATTCATGTCTTCCATATGGGATCTGAAGGTATACGTTGAACAGGAGGGCTGATAGGGCAGATTCCTGAGGAACTCCTTGTTCCTGGGGAAGGTTGTAGAAGATTCCCGTTCAATTTGCACATATTGGACGCAGTTGGAGATATAAGATTTAAACCAGTTGTATGTTGTACCTTTTATGCCTATTTGATTAAGTCTAGAGAGGAGAATGTTATAATTCACATTGTCGAAGACAGATGAGATATCCAGGAAGACAAGAATGAAAGCTTGTTTTATGTTGTCCAAACCTCGGATAAGGGTGTCAAAGAGTGCTAGTAAGAGGGTTTTGACTCCATGGAAAGGTTGAAAACCATACTGTTGTTCATCTAATGGTTCAGCAGTGTCTATGAAGTCTTGCAATTGGAGTTGGATCACTTTCTCAATGACCTTCACAACGAATGGGATACTAGCAATGGGTCTGTAGGAGGTTGGGTCGTCTTTGTCAAGATTTCTGTTTTTTAGTATTGGTCGGATTGTGGTGAGTTTAAGTTTGTTTGGCATGAATCCTTAACTTAAGGATTGGTTCACTATGTTTAATAGGTAGGGGGTAAGTTCTATTTTTGCTGCTTTGATCCATGCTACAGGGCATAGATCTAGGGGGGAGGTGGTTGTAATGATTTTTGTTATTGTGTCAAGTGTTGTTTACTGCCAATGAGGTGGAAAGAATTCCACATCTCGGGGTTAAATGGGAGAATCGTTATCGGGTGTCTGTTGGTTTTTTTCACTTTAGTTTGTTGGCATAGTGTTTGGCTAGGGTTTGGGGAGTTAACTGATATTTTGTGAAAGTTGTTCCATAGGGATTTGGTTAGAAATTTAACAATTTCAAATGGTTCCCTTGGTCGGTTAATGGCCTTGGTGAGGATTTTAGTGTGGTGATTCTTTTTGGCATTATTTATGGCTTCTTTGTAAGTGTTTGTTACATGTATTGTATTTTGTATTCTGCGGACTTCTTTGATCCCCATTTATGTTCTATCTTTCTGAGTTTTTTTTTATTTTTGCTAGGTCAGGGGTATACCATTTTTCAGATATCATGTGGTGGGGTTTTAACGGAGTTGGCATTGGTTTAGCTGCATTATTGATTGTGGAGTTCCATTTTGTTATTATTTCACTAAGGTTGTTTGATTTGCCATCGAGTTGAGAAACTTTAGGAATGTTTCTTTATCAAAGGGTCTATATCTAGAGTTTTTGTGGGAAGTAGGTGTGTGTGAGTTGGTGGTTAGAGATAACGGTAAGGAGAAGCGTATTATGGAATGGTCCGACCATGGGACTGGGGTTATTTGGGGTGGATTATATTTTAGGTGATTAGTTATATGCTTTGGGAGGAATACAAGATCTAGGGTGTTGCCTCTAGTGTGGGTAAAGGATTTTATTGTTTATGCAAAGCCCATGTCTCCCATTAAATCCAGGAATGTAGCTGTTTGTGCGCTAGGGAGGGAAGTTAGGTTAAAATCCCCTAGAATGATGTAGGGTTTTCTTATTGTGGAGGTGCAGGTGGATTCAAGGATAGTTGTTATGTTTTGGTTGTTGGTTGTGTGGGGGGGGTCTATATATGAGGCATATGGTTATGTTTTTGTTTTCAAGTTTAAGGATGTCCATCCCTTCATGGTTATTACAAAGGCTGGGAGAGAAGTTCAGATCTAATTTTGTTAGTATTAGGACCCCTCCACCTCTTTTGCGGTCCCTGGGTCAGTTGAATACAGTATAGCCTTGCATTTTTAGCTGGTTCAGGAGGACAAAGTCGGCATCAGACAGCCAGGTTTCAGATATACAGAGGAAATATGGATTTTCATCTGTGATAAGGTCAGTAATGAGAGGGAATTTGTTTCTTACGGACCTGGCGTTGAGTAGGATGAATCTCAGGGAGGTAGGGGAGATTGTTTTTTTGGTAATTTGACTATTGGTGACAGGTTTATCTGGATTAATCTGTGATGAGGCCTTTTCAGGTTCGGGTATTTATCTTCAGGGAAGGGATATTTGTGCAGATAGCAATAGTGGTACCGTCTGGTGTGATGATGTATGATCGGCATATGGGAGGGTTCTTCGGTGTTAATTAGAGGAGAAAGGGTATGGAGAGGTGGTGTGCATGAGAGCAGGAGACAGAATGTGTAGCATAACATGTTTAGCAAAAACATCAACAGTTTCATAAATTCCATCATGGTAGATATTTGGTGCTGTTATGACCGATAGTGTAGTAATTCTGAGAATAATTTGATACATTAACAAAGTTTCAGATTACAATATGCATGCTAGGAGCATGCTTGAAATATCACTTTAATGGAAGATTCAGGAGGGAGAGGCTTGTTGAACTTCTGAGAAAAAAGAAACAAGCTGTGACTAGCATATAAAGTCAGAGGTAGTGAATATATGACATGATATTGAAGAAGGTACGATAAAAAGTGAGATTATTTATAATTGTATGCAATGTATCAGTGCAAATGTAATGCAGTTATTAAAATTATATAGATACTTTTGCAGGAGTAAGTAACAGAGATTATATAATAGTTTGGTAGCAAAGTCTTTGTAAATGCCTTGTGTGGTTTTCGGTCATGCACAGACTGACTTAATAGGAAAACTTAAGTGTTTTGAATTGGTAGCTTCTGATTCCGATGTGGTTGATGATTTAGTGTTCCGCCTCAGTTAGTCGCCTAAGGGAGACCTTGAATAATGTCTTGGCTACCAGCGGTGTCAGTGGGAAAGCATACAGCAGGCCTTCTGTTCATGTGATGAGGAACACATCCGCTGCCACCCGGGACGGGTGCAGCTGGCGGGACCAGAATCGGGGCAATTGCGTGTTGTCCAGGATGGTGAACAGGTCCATCGAGGGGACGCCCCAGAGTCGAAACAGCCATAAGGCTATCATTGGATCCGGGTGCAACCCATGTGGCTGGAGGACCCTGCTCAGTTTGTCCACCAGGGCATTGTCCTGGCCCGGGAGGTACACCGCCCTTAGGAGCATCCCTCTGTTTACAGCATAGGAGCAGAGGGTTACCGCCTCCTGGCAGAGGGGGCACGACCCTGTTCCCTCCCCCCCCTGTTTCTTCATGTAGAACATTGCGACCTGACTGTCGGTCTGGATCAGCACAGAGTGGTGTTGGAGCTGGTGGCGGAAGGCTTGGAGAACTATGTATACTGCCTGGAGCTCTAGCAGGTTGATCTGGATCCGGGATTCCCTCTGGGACCAGCCGTCTTGTGTCTGGAGGCTCCCGCAATGCACTCCCCAGCCCATTAGAGAGGCACCCTTGGTGAGGACTTTCTGGGGGTTGGGTGCCTGGAAGGGGATCCCGGCCTGGGGGTGACGTGGAATCTGCCACCATCCAAGGTAGTCTGACAGCTGACAGGTCACTTTCACTCTGTCCCCGAGCGTGTCTGTGGCCCTTGTCCACTGAGCGGAGGCACCACTGGGCTGCCCTCATGTATAGGCAGGCATATGGGTTCACATGCTTCACGGAGTGGAGGAGTGGCCTAGTGGTTGGGGCAAGGTACTTCAGGCCGGAAGGTCGGGGGTTCAAATCCCACTAGAGGACAACAATCTTGGGCCGGAAGGACTGGGGTTTCTAGTCCCACAGGTGCTCCTTGTGGTCTTGGGCAAGCCACTTAACTCTCCATAGCCCATGTTCCCTGTAAAATAGTTATCTCCAAGTTATAATGCCCTGTTCAATGTAATTTCAGTTTGTTCAATGTAAACCGCACTGATGCAGAATAGCGCGGTATATAAGAGAATGTAAATAAAAAAAAATAAACATGAACCGTGGAGGCCATGTGTCCAAACAGGCAGAGTAGGAGCCAGGAAGATAGCATTAGGCATCGGTGTACATCTGTGGCTAATCCCCTAAGGCATTCTGACCTCTTCTGAGAGAGGAAGGCTTTTGCCTGGAGGGTATCTAGTTGCGCCCCTATGAACTCTAGGCACTGGGCCAGAGTGAGGTAGGATGGGGTAGTTTATGATGAACCCCAGGTGCTGCAGGGCGTTGATGGTGCGCCGGTGGTGCATTGTGCCTCTGCAGTCATGTCCCCCTTTATGAGTCAGCTGTCCAGATAAGGGAAGATGAAGGCTCCTTGAAGCCAGAGGTGGGCTGAAACCACCACGAGGCACTTTATGAAGACCCTTGGTGACGAGGCCAGAACAAAGAGCAGCACCCTGTATTGCTGTATTGGTAGTGTTGTCCCCCCACCAAGAACCAAAGGTATTTTCTGTGGCTGGGACTAATTAGGATGTGAGTGTAGGCATCCTTTAGGTCTAAGGAGCATAGTCAATCTCTCTGCTGGAAAAATGGCAGTGATATCCCAAGGAAGAGCATCTTGAACTTCTCTCTGACCAGGAACCTGTTGAGCTCTCACAGGTCCAGGATGGGCCTGAAGTCTCCTGTCCTCTTTGGGATGAGGAAATGCCTGGAGTAGAAGCCTGTGTCCCAGAGATTTTCAGCACTGGCTGAGTTAGGTGAGGAGCAGGGTCTGGTGAAGAAGCCTGGTAGGTTCTCCTGGGAAGTACAAGGGTGGCGCCCATTGTAGGTGGAGGAAGTAGCCCTCCTTGACTACTTGTAGCACCCAGGTATCAGTGGTGATAGCCACCTGTGTGTAAATAGGGCTAGGTGCCCCCCTGTGGGCAGCAGGGGACCCCCTGGGGGTAGGGGGGTCGCGCCTGGAACTTTGGGGCCTTTTGTTTTCTGGGACCATGTCCTTGGCTTTTTTTATTACTGGCCATGTTGAGGGGCCAGGAAGGCCTGGAAGTGCAGTGAACAGCTAAAGCCACCTTTCTTCTTTGGGAAGAAGAGCTTTTTCCCCAAGGCTTTCTTCCGGGGTTGCACCGAGGTCTTCTTTGAGAGCCTGGTTCTCGTCATGAACTCGGTCTATATCTCTGTTGTCTTGTCCACCATGGGCTTCCTGAATAGGTTCTCTCCTATGCAGGGGACATCAATCAGTTTGTCCTGCATCCATTGTTCCAGGTTGGACGATTGTAGCCATGTCCCAATGCCTGCCAACAACTCAAAGCCATCATAAGATGCTTGGAACAAAAATTTGAGCATTCTTTTACCGCCGAGGTCAGGGTCTTGAACCTCTGTAGGGGTTCCCCATCGAGGACTGCTGAGAATCCACAAAGCTCCTTCGACAGTTCCTTCTGGTACATGCCTATGTAAAGCTGGTAGGACTGGATCCGGCACGTTAGCATCAAGCCCTGAAAGGCCTTCCGGCTGAGGGCGTCAAGGGTTCGGGCCTCCCTGCAGGATGGCACCGACAAATGGCTTATTTGGCTTTTAAGTCGGCGCATGGCCAACTCCACTTTTGAAACCCAGCGCTTCGGCATACCTGATACATAGCGTCAAGGCACCTACTGACTATTGGCACTGACACCGTTGTTTCCCACATCTGGAGGAGGCGGTGGTGGTCGAGGATCAGGGGCACTGGGACCATAAGGGTTTCCTTCGAGGATACTTCATAGTGGAGCATCTCCAGTTCCTCAGTGTGAGGGTCCTCCTCAGCCTCGGTCTTGATAGTGAAAGCCTTGGCCATGTCCTACACAAAATCAAGGAACGCGACATCCTCGTGTGGCGAACGGAATTGGGTTGTTGGAGAAGGTGGGTCTAAGGGACTGTTTCGGTGTCACCTCGTGTCCTGGGACTCTTCGTCCTCAGTCTCCCATTCAGACTCAAAGTCTGAGTAAGAATCCAATGCCGCACAATCACCTTGGTTGAGGGCCACTCCCGGTGATCTGCAACCTCCGGATGATCGTTGGTCTGAGCCGTGGGCACTCATCGGGGAGGACTGGTGTCCCGAGGAATGGAACTGGGACCTTGTCTGGAGCTGGGGGTTCTCTCAAGGCTGGTGGCGCTCGAGGGCCGGCTCGATGTATGGGGAAGCCCTCAATGTCAAGGGGCCCGTCGTCAGGGTGGATGAACCAGATGAGCAGGAAATGAACTATCTAATACCTGCATGGCTACTAGGGCAGATATACTGCTCTCTAGGGCTGCTATTCTAGTCTCCATGCCAGTTGGCTCTGCAGCCTTCGACGCAAGTACCAAAGACTTCGGGCCCAGTGTCGAGGGGAAGTCCTCGATGAGGATGGCCTCAGAAGCCAGGGCTGGTTGGCAAGTGCCAATGACTCTTTATGAAGCAGCTTGGAAGGCCGTTCCTGCCCCGACTCCTCAGACTTACGCATGGGACTGTGAGTGGGATTTCCCCTTCTTCCCGGATCCGTCCTCTGAGGCAGTCTTCGAGGGTTTCTTCTTCTTGTGCTCCACCTCTGGGTATTTCTGCTCGGAGGAACCGTGGCCGCATGACTCCGAGGAGGCTCTGGCTTTGCGGGGGCAATGAGGTATCAGAGGGGGCACTGGAGCATGGTGTCACTGGGGACTCCGGCGCAGAATCGGACTTCTGAAAAAACGTTTCTTACTGTTGATGGCGGCTCTTTAAGGCCTTTGAGGTCATGGTTCTGCAGAGTTTGCAGCCAGAGTTGTTATGCTCCGGGCCGATGCATCGGAGGCAGCAGTCATGTGGGTCTGTGAGTAACATCATTTTTCCACACTGGTCACACTCTTTGAAGCCACTGGAGGCCATCAGAAAAAGGGGGTCCCCACCTCCGGCAAGGATCCAAGTCCTTCAGTTGAAAAAAGGGATGATTGCTGGTTGAGGAACACCTCGATGAAAAATGCAAAAACAAACAGACAAACCCGAGGAGCGATGGCGAGGTGAGCTAGCTCGGGGCGGGAAGGAACTGGTACGCAAACCAGACAAAACTTAACAATAAAGATCAGACTTTTTCCAGGGAAAACTGGACAACGTCCGATAGGCTCCATGGAAAAAAGGAGACCGAGACAAGATGGCACCCTTAGGTGGGAAGTGGATCACACATGCGTGGTGCATCTTCCAAAGGCTTTCTTTGAAAGCTGGGGAGATGCTTCCGCATGGACTCTGTACGCTGACGTCACCCATATGTGAGGACTGACTTCCTGCTTGTTCCTGGAGAAAGAATATTATGGTTGAACCCTTAGTGGTTACATTGTAATATCTATAGGGCACATTATAATAAGGTCTTAGAGAAGGGGAAAGTTGTGAGCTGGGATAAATGATATGGGCCGGGGTGTCAGAGGTATGTATGGTCAGGTCTAGAAAACATTAGTCGGGTTGTAGTGGCATAGTGTACCGAGAATAGAAGTACACTATGCCACTACTAAGCTTTATAACTTTCCGGAAATCCTGTAAGTTTTTAATGACTCTTATGTTCTCAGGGAGACAGTTCCAAAGTGTTGGAGCATAAAGAGAAGGCACCCTGTTGCATGTTAGTTGTTTGGCTTTAGTTTTGGCCTTTGGTATGAGTAGTAAGATTCTGGTAGATGCTCGTCGATTTTGGGTTTCTGGGTCCTTTTCTATCAGTGGTTGGAGGTTGGCTGGGGCTAGGTGATGAATTATTTTAAAAATGAGTACAGGAGGACATGTATACTGACACATTACATGGCAGTACACGGAAGAGGAGTGAAGAATTACCAGACGGTGTGGGACCTATTGTGCAGTTACAAGAGAAACTTTATGCCCCTGCAAAAAGAGCACAATTTTAATTTTGTCTGAAGAATTCTTGGACCCAGACAACTAAAAGTTAAACAATTTGAGGAAGAGATGGGATGCAAAATTATGGTCCAAGGGAGGGGCTCAATGGGGGATAAAAAGAAAGAGGAACAAAACTAAGGCAAACCTAAATGGGAGAACCAGAATGAGGACTTGTATATAGTAATCTCTATGGAAGATGCTCCAAACAGAGCAGGAATCAAACCAAAGAGAGCTGTGGAAGAAGTGAAGTTACCGGTACCTATAGCATAAGGAGAAGACAGGAGGCAATTTCTCCAAATAGGTTAGTTTTGCACATACCATAACAGTCATGAACCTCACTCCTAAGCCAAGGTATGTGGAGTAAGATCTCAGTCTCTCAAATTTATTGCTAATGCTCGCTGTAGTACTTGCATTGTGCCAAAGAGAGCATCCTTCTGGAGTTCAGATGATGTAACAGGTATGGGTAATTTGTCAAGAAGTGACTGGCAGTTCTTCTTTATCAGGCCTGTGGCTTCCAATACAATGGGAAATATTTCTGTATCTTTCTGCCACATTTTCTTGGTCTCTTGACTGCATTTCCTGGTTCTTCAGGATCTTCTCCCTCTCCATGCGATACATAGAATAATCACTTGGAACAGACACCTCTATTATCAATGCCATTCTGGTATTTTTTCTCTTTTACCACTATGTTGAGTTCCCTCGGATCCAGTTTCCTATCCATCGGAATGGGAATGTCCCAGGTTATCATAACCTCTTTAGCCTTAAGAAGATGCAGTTGTTGGAACTAGCAATTCCTCAATGGTACCTACAGAGAAGCAAACATCAAATCACTCCCTGCCTTTCCCCTTGGAGCGACAGCTCAGGCTCCATGGACTATTACTAGGCCTGTATCTGCTCTCCCACCAGCTGACCCTAACTTAATGCTTTTGATAAAATACATAATATGCTGCTGTCATGCCAAATAGAGCGCCTCATCAAACTGCTGCAACAGTTCTTCCAGCACCAGAAGCTGGTTTAATGTACACACCTTATGATTACTCCTATACATTGTCTCTAGTTACATCAATCCCTGAGTATCCTACTGAAGCTAGCAGTGTATTAGGTGTGGTGGCTACTAAAGTTCGAAGGCCTGATATGTGTGTCCATCCTTACCAAAGGATTGTGATCGTAGACAGAGCTGCCACCAGCAACTAACATATGATATTCTGACGTCTGAACGCTTCACCCAATGAAGACCTGGTTATGCCTATCTGCTGATCAGTTAACTGCCAATTGCCTATGCTTGCCTGTCTTCAGAGCGGCAAGCTGAGGCACTTGTCTGTCTTACAATCTAACAAAAAAAAAATCATCAAAACAAATGGAGACACAAGTTGTCCTCCCACTCAGTTTTTTTCCCTAGTTGGGTGAAAGTGGTTCTAGAACTTGTACTGAAGAATAGCAAAGCAATAAGACACAATTCATCCCTCAGCACTGGTAAATCCCACACCTAAGAGACAGAGAGATAACACCCTTTTTACCTACCCTACAACAGAGGCAGTTACTTTAAGAAACTTTGAGGAAACCTGTTTCTCCTCACCGTGTAATCAAAAACTCTCTCTGAAAGAAGGACACACAAACACACATAGACAAACACACTTTTTTCTCTCTTATTGGTCTTTTTAATTATTTAACTCACTGCAAATATCAAAATATTCTTTGCGACGTTGGATGACAATCATGAAGTAGTCTTGAAAAACTAGCACCATTGCCTCATTTTTGCTTTGCCCCACTCTGTCTCGCTATGCTCGTGCGGCACGCAAAATCGCCTCTTTCTGTGCAAAATTTAAGAACCTTGCAATTACCACCCGTGGCTTGTGCATCCCCTCCTTCCACTGGCCCAGGCAATGAGCTCTCTCAATTATAATGTGGCCTTTCTCCGGGTTTAATTTGTAATTGCTGGGCAGCCAGGCTTCCAAGTGACCCCTCAGATCCGCCTCTGCCACTGTTTCGGCGATACCCACGAATCTAAGATTCTTTCTCCGTCCTCTATTCTCCAGGTCATCAATTTTTTCTCCCTGTTGCTTAATGAGATCTTCCAATCTTTTTATGGTTTTGCTCTGCGTCTGCTGTGTGTCCTCCACCGTTGAAATGCGGTTTTCTGCCTGCTCGATCCGAGGTCCAATTTCTGCAACCATCTGATTCACCTGCTGTATCTGTTCAGATAAGGATTGAAATCTTCTCTCCAATGCAGCCACCCAGGCAGCAGAGACTTCTTCCACCACACCAGTTCCCTGCCCACCGTTTAGGCCCACCAAAGACGACGCATCAGCCATTTTGTTTTCCACCACGCGGCTCTTCTCCTTACGCGCCAGTTTTGCAGCCATTGGGTATGGTAGAGGATCACTTTATTCCACCTCCTTCGGGATTCTCCACTTATCCTCCGATTACGGTATTTTCAGGGATGGGCGCCTTGGAACTTTAAAACATCAGGTTATCGTGCAAGAAACGCCAGAGCCCAGCGCGTTTGTGACCGCTTTGCTCACCGCATCACGTGATCCCTTATTGGTCTTTTTAGGTTAAGATGAAATTAAAGATCTGAGTCATGAGCTGAGGATGGTGTCTAGTTGGTCTTTTCACTGATAGTGAAAACTTCACAATATCGGGTGTTAATGCCTTGTCATCCTAAGCCACTGAGAACACAACTCAAAATGTAAAGATGTAAACCACTCCAAAATCTCATTGTAAATATGTTCGCTATTGTAAAGAAGTTACTGCTGGTTACCTTGTATGGAAGTTTCGTTCACTACTATCTTTTGTGTTTTGCTAAATACTGTTCATTGTAAATGTTATTGTTCTTTGTAAACCACTTTGATTCCTTGATAAGGCTGTATAAAAAAACATCTAAATTAATAAATAAGCAAGCAAGCACTGCTTCAAACCTCCCATTAAAAAGACTGAAATAATTTCTTTATTTCCTATACCCCAAAAAGGGGATCATGGCTGTCCTGTGCATGCTGCATAACACGTATATGTTGTTAAAAAAATCTGATAAAAATAACGAAATGCCTGAGTAACAATCTCATTAAAATTTATAAAAGATGACTAAAGGTAGCTAAACAGTGTATTTCATGACACTGGCAGGAGGCAGATCCACCTTCCTACTGGGAGTGCAGAACTTGTGCCATCGACTTATGTTGATGGAAAAGATTACTTCCAAAGGAAATGTGAAGATGGAAGAGACTTTTCTGATGCTCTTGGGTGTATATATATCCTCCCTGACTACTCAGGTGAGGAATGAGCTGGTAACTCTGTAGGTAGCCCCGAGAGATAGGGGTCTAAAAGTGTGTGATGGGAATGTGATGAAAGACTGGCTCCTCATCTGGGGGAAGGGAGGGGGATGAGGAGAGGGTGAGAAGTAATGGGAAAATGTTTATTTCCTTGCATAAAACTGACAGTGATTTGTGTTGGTATTGTGTGCATGTACCCAAAGTCTAGGATGATTTTCAAATGGTGATTGTTAACTGTTTTGTTTACACCCTCATAACAGAAAAGGAAGGGGGTAGATTGGGGGTAAAAAAAAGTAAAAATGTATAAGAAGGTTTACCACTGTTTGTGTGCTCCTGACAATGTGTAAGAGTACCCACATGCTCAAAATATGTTGTCTGCATTAATAATAAAAAGATTTAACCTAAAAAAAAATGACTAAAAAAATTGCAGTCACTTAATTAGTGCCCTGAAGACACATATGAACCAAACATGCATCAGGATTTCTCATCTATCCAATGGCAATTGTTTTCAATATGCACAACTAAATATTCAAGCTGCCTATTCAGTCTCATCATTTTCTCTGGAGTGGTATATTATTGCATCTCTATGGAAGAGAGAGGTTTAGGGGTATGTTTACTAAACCGTCTTAATATTACCGGCACTAGTTGCAGCGTTAATGTGAAGAATGCCATATAAGGTAGTGGGCAGTCCAGAGGGAAGGCTGCAAGGAATCGGTATCGTGCGAAAGTGGGCGCCGTGGCACGTTAATGTGTGCTAACCCTAAGTTCATGCCAGCGCAGTGTTCAAAGCTATAAAGATGTAGCCCACTGGTTACTGCAATGACTGTGTAGGCAGAGGTCATGGGTTTGATCCCGCAGTGGTGTTATGTAAGAAGGCTGTCAGAAGCATTTCCTTTTAATCTAAATCAGTGCTGCCAGCAAAAAACACCCTCACAATGCCGTAACCTAAGGTGCCGCATAAGGCGCCATATAAGGCACTCCATAGGGCACATTATAAAGTGCCCTGTCTGCCAAGGCACCTTATAATGTGCCCTATAGGATGCCTTATGAGGCACCTTAGGCTACGGCACTGTGAGGGTATTTCTGCTGGCAGCACTGAATTAAATTAAAAGGCAAAGCCTCAGACAGCCTTATTAAATAACACCACTGTGGAATCAAACCCATGACCTCTGCCTTTGCAGTCATTGAAGTAACCAATGGGCTACATCTCAATAGTGTCTAACACACTGCTGGCTGGCTACAGAAGGACGGCAGGTCACCACACAAACTGTCTGCTGTGGTCACTAGGATAGGGTAAACCCACCCGTACCCATGATGCACTGCACAATGCAGATCAGCAGCCTACATCTGCTCACAAGATGGGTATGCGCCTCTATAGCACCCCGGCCTGGTAGGGGGGAACTGACCATGTGTGTTACTGGCACAGAGTAGCTACAGACCGTGACATTGTGCGCTTCCTGTGCTCACCCTGAGGGTGAGGTGGAGCGCCCAGCACCAGGTCCACAGCACCTGGCTTGGCTGAGATAGGCTGTGCTGCAGGTCCCCATTAGTGCCGGTGTGTGATAGGTAGGTATTCCTTGCAGACACACCTCGGATACACCTGTGTCCATCTGTATTTCCCAGTCACCTCTAGCCCTTGTGGACTATGATGCACCCAGAATAGTGCATATCTTGTGTGGTTGCCATGGTCACATGTTATGAGAGAAGGGTGGTGTTTGGACCCAAAGGTGGATTATGTAGCACCACCCAACCTGCACTCAGTGGGTCAGGGTGGGGGACAGGATCTCCCACCAACAGATCCACATTCTACATCTCTGCAATGGTGGCAGTAGAGGGGACCATCAACCCCAGTCCTGCTGAAGAATAGGCACCCTACAGCGCAGTCAATGCAGACCAGTACGCATCAAATAAGGCACTGGCAGACAGGCAGTAGGCCTGGAAAAGCTCAGCTACCCCCCACCACTATCTGACATTCATCAGCAGAGGGCACAATCAGTCTTCCCCCCGCTGCACCCTGCAAGGTGTTCCAGCCACACACATGCTAACTGCAGACAGTCTGCTAGCTAGTACATAGTGCATGTTCCTGGAGTAACTGTGTGCACCCAAAAAATAGGATGTGAGCACACACACCAAGCAGGTATGTCAGTGATTAGGCCCCAGAAAAGGAAACTCATAGATATCACTTGAGAGAAATACTGCATAGACGTATGGGGGAACCTAGCCATGCCATGGTCACTACTCAGTCAGGGTGAGAGTGACCCCCCCCCCCCCCAGCATGACATGCTGTGGCCACCCTGTCCGTGCAGGTGGTGGTTGGGCACTACAATGTCCCAGCCATTGCCCTATGCCCTGTGCAGATGCATCCTGTCCGGGCCATACCCACAGTACCTTGCTCCTCATTATGCACATTGGCAGGCTAACACTTGAAACAGTGCAAGCAATGTGGGCTCAGTAAGGTGTAGGCAGCCACAAAACACTAGATAGACATACACACACTCCCACACCTATTTCAGCATTGTGCAAATATAGAGGTGGTTGGCAGCCCTGGCCACCACACCAGTCCTGGGAACAGTGCAGGCATTGCTATGGTACTCAATACTGTTAGGGTCACTCCCCGGGGTGGTAAACACTGTCAGAAACAAAAACTGAAACACACTCCACAAATATCAGAAAGGTTGCTATGATGAATCTCTGTCAACAAATTGTGTTTAACTTAGGATCTGTTATCTGACATTAATCATAGCAACTTTTTGATATATGTGGATTGTGTGTCCAAGTTTAGGACGGCATTGCTAAGGTATGCAGGTGCTAGTATTGGTAGATGCTGCTCCGCGCAGGGCCCAACAGCATGACTCTCCATGAGCCGTTGGATAGTGGAGCCTGTGGGAGTGGGTGTTTGTGCCCCTGTTGGCTGCTGCTCTAGGGCAGAGGTTCCCAACTCCGGTCCTGGTGGGCCAAACACAGTTCAGGTTTTCATGCTATCCCTAATGAATATGCATGGATACATTTGGATACAATGGGAGCGGTGCATACAAATGCATCACAGGCATATTTTTTAGAGACAGCATGAAACCTGAATGGTGTTTGGCCCTTCAGGACTGCGGTTGGGAAACTCTGCTCTAGGGATCGCACATGTTTATGGTGTATGTGCTCTATAGGGTAAAATATAGGCGTTTATGGCATGTTTATTTTATCTGCAATAAAGGTTCCGTCTTTACTACCATGGTTTAGTACTGGGTAAAATATAGGGACATGGTCTCCAGGAGCCACAGCTGGGACTTGAACCTGTGACCTTCTGCCCCTGAATATACTGGCTGTGTGTATTGCACCAAACTGTTGCACAGAGACAAATCATTCCCTGGGGATACCATGACTGTTCGTCATACAGACCTTGTCTGTTGCAGTGCATGGCACCCACCTAAACAGGGCTTGGCCTTGGTCTGCTGTGGGCAGATGCCACTGCCCCCCCCCCACCACCAGCACCCGTGGGCAGATGCCACTGCCCCCCCCCACCACCAGCACCCCTCCACCACCATGCTGACATGCCCTTGTGCCAGTGGTGCTGGTGGTGTGCAATCCCAGGCCATCCAGTGTGCCGGTAGGTGGCTGCCTATGGGCGTGATATGGGGTAGGGGTGCCTGCATAGACATCCACGCTTCCTCCTGGCACCGCCTGCCAATGTTATGTGCCCTTTGGGGTACTTGCTGGGTACTGTCCCCTGGGACACACACTCATGGACATGTTTGCGCTTGGTCAGTTGCTGTCTTGCTGGTTTTCCGTTTCTACATTCCTATGTGTCATTCCTATGGACTATGCATGTGTCTACATTCCTATGTGACTATTGTGACATAGTGGGTCCTTCTAGCCCGTTTAATGAAGCTAAAAAGCCAGGAACAAAAGTAGAGCTGAGCTGTAAACAGAAGCACATGGCTCCTGGTTACCGTGGGAACCAGGCACAGAGGCAAGAGAAACGCCGGTGCTATCATTCAAGGGGTGAATCACAAGGTAATGCAGGACACCTGTTAGGGGGTGGAGTTGAGCACGGCCCCAGAATTCACCCTATTAAAGAAACTGCAGTGGAGCTTATGGAGTTAGGCAGAGAAGGAGGTAATGAAGAGTTGGCTGAAGAAGCAGGAAGTGAGGCATATGAGCTGGAGAGAGAAGCCATTGAGAGCTACACTGAAGACAGCTATGCCCAGAGTAAGCCAGAGTCTCTATGGAAAGGAGAGACAGATTCCTTCTTGAGGAGAAAGAAAGAAACCCCGAGGACAGGATATAACAAGGGCAAAGGAGATTGTCTGCAATATCCTGGGGAGCAAGGGAGAGACAGAAAGCCTAGGAGGCAAGTGAAATGCTATGAGCAGGGCTTAGGTTGGGAACCTACAGCTATTCAAAAGCACCAGAGAAAACCTCCACCAGTAAGGCTGAAAGGTAAGCCAAAAGGCTTGAATATACTTAATTACAGTGACTGTTTGTACCCAGAAGGGTGGTGCTGGGAAAAGAATACTGGGCCTGATAGTCTGTGTGAAAGCCAGTATTTGACCCAAGCATATCGTGTAAAGCCTGGAGCAGTAAGAAAGGGCGTGGCACCAGCAGTGCCGGTTCAAACATTTCCTTATGAGCAGGAGGAATTGATGGACTGTGAACCAGAGTGTATTGATACTGGAGAAGATATAGATATAATGGACTGTACATTATCTCTGGCCAATGGAATAGTTTCATTTCCGGTGAAAGCCTGCTTGAAAAGAGAGTACAGCACAGATAGCACGTGGAAACAGAGAGCTGTGAGGAAACAGCGTGGTTTTGTTTGAATGTTTGTTTTCACCTTGGTTAATGCTGAAGAAAGCCTTTTTCTGTTAAGGAACTTTTGTTTGTCCAAATACCAGTAAATACCTGGATTGTGTTTTCTGTTGTGTTTTGGTTGCTTAACCACTTTTTCCACAACTGCTCCTTATTGATTTGGTGAAAAGACTACATTTCCCAAGGGGCATTGCTCCAGGATCTGAGAAATAGCTATTTCAATAGGGAAAAAGCCACTCCCTTAACCTCTACTCGGGGGTTTAAGGAGAGCTGGTGACAAATGGCGTAGTAGTTTGTATTTTTGCCTGGATTGGAGGACACCACAAGGACGGAGGTTCCTGCAGCAAAGAGCTGACAACCAGAGGAAAGATCCAGAGCTCGGCTGACGATCGGTCAGACTGGGGAGTTCCCTTTTCTCAGTGCCTGACTCTGCACTGGTGCCAGGTAATTGTGGCTGGGCACGGGCGGAGAAGGATACAAGGAGAAAGGGTGGTGCACAGGCATAGTGCACGACGTTGAGAAAAAAAAAAGAAAAGGAGAATTTTTTTTCTCTCTTTTTTTTTTTTTTGGGCCACACTTGGGTTTTTTTTGTGTTTGTGTTGCAGGTATCAGGAGATCCAGAATGGACCCGCAAGAAATATTAAGGTGGATGTCCCTGCAATGGGATAAGCAGCTGGAGATGTCACGAAGGGTGCATGACCAAGCAATGGCTGCCGTACAAGAACAGCTGAGACCAGTAAATGCTCTCATAGAACATTTAGCCAAGCAACAGCAGGAGCCAGTGGAAGTTTTTCCAGGATTTACCCAAGGGGTAGGACTGAATGGTTCAGGATCACTTTTGCTGGGACAGTTATCTCCTACTGACAATGTAGATGATTATGTAGATGCATTTGAACGGATTGCAGAAGCCGTAAAACTGCCTAAGGAGCAGTGGGCTATAAGATTTGCTATGTCTTTATCTGGTGAAGCTTTGTCAGCATACAAGTCAATGCCAGTTGCTTTAGCAATGAATTATGATGCTGTAAAGAGCGCGGTACGAGACAGGTTAGGGCTCACCCCTCTATTCTACAGGCGAAGGTTTAGGGAGGCAAAGTTAAAGCCTGGAGAAATCCCTAAAGCCCTGTATTTTAGAATAAAGGGATTAGCCTGTAAGTGGCTCAAACCTGAGCAGCAAAATGTAGAATCTATGCTTGATGAAATAATGTTGGAACAGTACATGGAAGCTGTACCTGCTGAGGTTAAAAAGTTTCTTATGTTATAGAACTGTAAGACAACAAATGAAGCAGCGGCCATGACAGAACGGTATTTTGAGGCTGACTTCTCAAGAACCTCAAAATCCGGCGTTCTGGGCATGACGCAGGTGGATAAAGTGAGTAAGAATTTTGAATGTAAAGTACCTTGGAAAAATAGTGGTTTTTCCTCTACAAAAGGAAAGTGTTTCAAATGTGGAGATGTTGGGCACTGGCAAAAAGATTGTATTACACGCACTGCCTTAATATCTGGTAATGGGGAAAACCTTAAAGCAGGCTTTTTACTACCAGTCCAGGTGGAGGGCATAAAGGCCCAAGCGCTACTAGACTCGGGCGCTAACCAGAGTATGGTATCCCAACGGCTCTGGGAAGCCATACAAGCTCAAGTAGCGCCGAGTCCAGCAGTGGGGCAGGTGAAAGTACAGTGTTTGCACGGGTCAGCCTCCTATTACCCCGTATATGACCTCATGATAGAAGGTTTAGGAGCAGCCAAGAGAGTAAAGGTGGCAATAATCCCACAGCTGTTACATGATGTAATTCTGGGAAATGATTGGCCCCCATTTTGCCGGGGAATTGAAAAGGGAATAGCGGAGAGGACAGGCTATGTCTCTACCCGCTCCCAGGCAAGAACCCCTCATAGGGAGGAGGACCCTGCTGAAGAAGTGGCAGGCCCATCTCACGTTAGGGAAGATTCCCCTGACTTAGAAAGGGGATATGATGAGGAAGCAATAGACCCATTGCCCATACAGACTGACCTTTTTGATAACATGCCCAAGGAGGTAAGGAAAGGAAAGGCCAAGAAAAAACAAGAAAGGCAGCACAGGACCCAAGGAAGGGCTGATTTGGGAGCCAGGGAGGGCTTACCATGGGTACCCTCGGAGTTGGTAAAGAAATTCCCATCCTTCCCAGGGGAACAGAAAGCGGATCCCGCTTTGAAAAGAGCCTTTGTGTTTGCGCAGGAGGAAAGAGATACTCTGCCCCGATTCCTTTTAGAAAGGGATATCCTGTACAGGGAGAGTAATAACCCACTTACCGGTGAGGTGAGAAAGCAGTTGGTGGTACCAACCACATTTAAGGCCATAGTGATGCGTCTAGCCCATGACCACCCAGTAGGAGCCCACAAGGGGATTCAGGGGACATTGGACCAGGTCTTGGCCCGTTTTTACTGGCCAGGGGTCTACAAGGAAATTTCCCGCTATTGTGAAGTGTGTCCAACCTGCCAACGGGTTACTGCCTCGAAACCGAGAGCAGTGCCTATGATACCCACACCTGCCATATCCACGCCCATTAGGCGAATGGCAATGGACATCATAGGGCCACTCGTAAGGACTCCCCGAGGTTTTCAGTACGTATTAGTGATCGTGGACCAAGCTACACAGTTCCCATGGGCCATACCCATGAGAAACACATCTGCCAGAACAATAGCTTTGGAACTGATAAAATTGTTCTGTGAGGTTGGCTTCCCTCAGGAGATGCTCACTGACCAAGGGAGCAACTTTTTATCGAAATATTTAGCCAGTGTGTGGGATGCTTTTGGCATACACCACGTGCGGACTGCAGCATACCACCCCCAGTCCAATGGGATGGTTGAAAGAACAAACCAGACCATAAAGCCAATGCTTAGGAGGGGACTAGATGGGCAGACGTCCGAGTGAGATACATTGTTACCTTTTGTTTTATATGCGTGTAGGGAGCGTGTACAGGCGTCCCTAGGGGCATCCCCGTACGAGCTGTTATTTGGTAGAGCCCCCAGAGGAGTTCTCGACATACTCAGGGAACAATGGGTGGAACCGGACAGGGGGGAGACAGACGTACCCCAGTTCCTCAAAGACTTAAGAAGTCGTTTGAAGAGAACGGCGCAAGCCTCTTTGGAAAACTTGCAGGCTAGCCAAAAGAGGCAGAAGAAGTACTACGACCGGGGAACAAAACCCCGTCAATTGGCAATAGGCGACAAAGTGTTGATTATGGTGGCCGAGGTAGGTCCAAAATTCGAGTCCAGATGGAAGGGGCCCTGTAAGGTAGTGGAGAGGGTAGGTCCCGTCTCATACAGGGTAGAGAATAGTAAGGGCCGGCGCCAGGTATATCACATTAATGTCTTAAAACCCTGGCAAGAAAGGGTAGCCACAGTACAATTAGCTATGAAGGAGCGCCACAGGAACCCTACACAAGGGATTACGTGCTGTCAGTCGCAGGCTTTGGCAGCCCGTAATATTTTAAGGGGGGGGATCTGTGACATAGTGGGTCCTTCTAGCCCGTTTAATGAAGCTAAAAAGCCAGGAACAAAAGTAGAGCTGAGCTGTAAACAGAAGCACATGGCTCCTGGTTACCGTGGGAACCAGGCACAGAGGCAAGAGAAACGCCGGTGCTATCATTCAAGGGGTGAATCACAAGGTAATGCAGGACACCTGTTAGGGGGTGGAGTTGAGCACGGCCCCAAAATTCACCCTATTAAAGAAACTGCAGTGGAGCTTATGGAGTTAGGCAGAGAAGGAGGTAATGAAGAGTTGGCTGAAGAAGCAGGAAGTGAGGCATATGAGCTGGAGAGAGAAGCCATTGAGAGCTACACTGAAGACAGCTATGCCCAGAGTAAGCCAGAGTCTCTATGGAAAGGAGAGACAGATTCCTTCTTGAGGAGAAAGAAAGAAACCCCGAGGACAGGATATAACAAGGGCAAAGGAGATTGTCTGCAATATCCTGGGGAGCACGGGAGAGACAGAAAGCCTAGGAGGCAAGTGAAATGCTATGAGCAGGGCTTAGGTTGGGAACCTACAGCTATTCAAAAGCACCAGAGAAAACCTCCACCAGTAAGGCTGAAAGGTAAGCCAAAAGGCTTGAATATACTTAATTACAGTGACTGTTTGTACCCAGAAGGGTGGTGCTGGGAAAAGAATACTGGGCCTGATAGTCTGTATGAAAGCCAGTATTTGACCCAAGCATATCGTGTAAAGCCTGGAGCAGTAAGAAAGGGCGTGGCACCAGCAGTGCCGGTTCAAACATTTCCTTATGAGCAGGAGGAATTGATGGACTGTGAACCAGAGTGTATTGATACTGGAGAAGATATAGATATAATGGACTGTACATTATCTCTGGCCAATGGAATAGTTTCATTACGGTGAAAGCCTGCTTGAAAAGAGAGTACAGCACAGATAGCACGTGGAAACAGAGAGCTGTGAGGAAACAGCGTGGTTTTGTTTGAATGTTTGTTTTCACCTTGGTTAATGCTGAAGAAAGTCTTTTTCTGTTAAGGAACTTTTGTTTGTCCAAATACCAGTAAATACCTGGATTGTGTTTTCTGTTCATGGTAAAATCCACCCCGGGAGGGGAAATAAAATCCTTTGGTTGCTTAACCACTTTTTCCACAACTGCTCCTTATTGATTTGGTGAAAAGACTACATTTCCCAAGGGGCATTGCTCCAGGATCTGAGAAATAGCTATTTCAATAGGGAAAAACCCACTCCCTTAACCTCTACTCGGGGGTTTAAGGAGAGCTGGTGACACTATGCATCTGCCTAGTCCACCCTGTGCCCCAGCTACCCCACTGCATGTCCCGCCTGCAGCCCCCTGTACCTCATTTGCAGCCTCACTGTAGTGTCCTTTTGTACTTGGGCACTATGCTGTTGCTGCACATGTATCACTACTATCACTTTTCTTGGTCTCCCTGCCTTTGCTGTACATTGCTGACTGAAACGATTTCTCTCTCCTGCAAATGTGCCTCTAACGCAAGGTTTTCACTGGTGTTAATTTTCAGACCCTGATTTCACAGCGTTAGTGTGCCTGGAGCCTTTCCCCATCCACTATCTGCCCACTGACCCCTTATCTCTACCCCCTGGGGAGACTTACTCCACCCTCTGTGCACCTTAACGCCGCCGGAGACGTTATCGCGTGATAACATCGCCGCTGCGATGTTAGCGCTGTTTAGTAAACATACCCCTTAAAGTGTGTATTGGCAGAAACCATGCCTGCTTTTTCTGTTCAAAATCAGTTAATGACAGCTATGCAGAGAGAGGAAATAAGAAGGTAGCATATAGCCTGATATGAGAAAGGGCTGAAATGCAAACATTTTGCAAATGAACTGTGACTACTACTCAAGTTCTATGTTGTCAACAGAATGCCACTTTTCCAAAGTTTTGTTGTTTTGTTTAAGATTTAATAGCTAGAAGGTGTGGCATAGCAATAGGCAGGCTCCACTTCTGTCTCAATACCCTCTTGATTTTCAAACTTGGAAATGGAACTAGAACAGTCCTTCTGAATGGTCTGACTTTCATTAGCATCCAAATATGGACAGGGGAAAGCACAGTTACTTTTGGGAGCATCCCACAGCGCCTCCGTGCTGCCTTCCCGCCTTTTCCTAACCGCCTCTACTCAGTTCGAGTTTTAAAGCTGAGACAAAAGAGAGAGAGAGGAAAGGAAAGACAGATAGAGAGATACAACTCCTAGGGGAGGTGGGAGGGTTGTGAAGACTTATCCCTGCTGTTCCCAGAGATCACCTGTTACAGGTAAGTAACTGTGCTATCTCCAGGAACAAGCAGGAATGAGTCTTCACATATGGGGACTCCCTAGCTAAGATGCCTGGGAGAACCCCAAGGATATGAAACCCTGGGAAGGGTTCTACCTCCTCCTATGGATCTCAGGCATCTATCCAGGGATGGAGGGTAGGAGTTGATTAAGAATGGAACAGGTGTTTAAGAACAGCCTGACCAAACAAGGCATCCCGGCGGGAGTCCTTGTCCAAGCAGTAATGGGCTGTGAAGGTATGAACCGAGGCCCAGGTGGCTGCTCGACAGATCTGGTCGATGGACACAGAATTTAGATGAGCCATAGAGGCGGCCATGGCCCTCACATTATGGGCTGTGACATGGCTCTCCAGAGAAAGGTTCTTACTCTGGTAGGCGAAGGAAATACACTGAGCAATCCAATTGGACAGTGTCCTCTTAGAGACTGGAAGTCCCAAATGAGAGGGATCAAAAGCAACAAAGAGCTGTGTTCTTTGTAAGTAAAAGGCAAGAGCTATTTTACAATCCAGAGTATGAAGATGCTTCTCTGCACTTGATGCATGAGGAGCTGGAAAAAAGACAGGTAAATATACCTCTTGATTAAGATGAAAAGGTGAGACCACTTTAGGCATAAAGTGTGGATTGGTCCTAACTACCTTATCATGATGGAACCTTGTATAAGGTGGATTAGCCACTAAGGCCTGCAGCTCACTGATGCGACGAGCTGAGGTGACTGCAATGAGAAAAATAACCCTCCAGGAAAGAAATTTCAAGGAGGTGGTGGCTAAGGGTTCAAAAGGAGGCTTCATAAGCTGACCAAGAACCAGATTTAAATCCCATGCCACCGGAGGAGGCCTAATGGGAGGTCTAGTTAAAGTTAGGTCTCTCATGAATCTTGCAATAAGAGGATGAGAGGAAACAGGTTGTCCATTGATAGGCTTAAGGGATGCTGCAATAACACTCAAATGGACCCTTAATGAATGCGTCTTAAGGCCTGCATCGGAAAGATGCAGGAGGTATTCCAATAGAGAATTCAAAGGTAATGCTAGAGGGTCGAGACCCCTTTCAGCACACCAAATGGAAAATCTTTTCCATTTAAAAGCATAGGAACGTCTAGTGGAAGGTTTTCTGGAAGCATGGAGGATATCCTTCACTTGTTGAGAAAGATTCCAGCTTTGAAGGTCTAGGCCTTCAGTAACAAGCTCTGAGGTGAAGGGACTTGGGGTTTGGGTGCCACAAAGTCCCCTCCTCCTGGGACAGAAGGTCTGGAGCAGCTCCCAAGTCCAGAGAGGGGGCTTGGGAGAGATGCAGAAGTAGAGGGTACCACACTTGGCGTGGCCAGCGTGGAGCTATGAGGATCATAGATCCTTGATCTCTCTGGAGTTTGAACAGAGTCTTGGGAATCAAGGGAATGGGTGGAAAGGCATACAGGAAACCCTGACCCCAGTGAAGGAGGAAGGCATCCTTGGCCTGAACTCCCTGACACGGAATTCTGGAACAGAACCAGGGAAGTTTGGCATTCCACGGACTTGCAAAGAGGTCTATGTCCAGGGTTCCCCATTCTTGGAAGATTCTGAGTACCTGATCCATGTGCAGGGACCATTCGTGTGGGAGCAGAACTCGACTGAGTCTGTCTGCCAAAGAGTTTTGGATTCCTGGGAGGTATACTGCCAGGAGATGGATTTCATGCTCTCTGGCGAAGTCCACAATCTTAAAGCTTCGCTGCAAAGCGACAGAGAGCCAGTTCCTCCTTGCTTGTTTATGTAAAACATGGCTACTTGATTGTCCGTATGAATGAGGACTGTCTTGTAGCTGAGCAGGGTATGAAAGACCTTGAGAGCTAGAAAGACTGCTCGAAGCTCCAAGAGATTGATATGAAGAAAGGTCTCTTGTGGGGACCAAGAGCCTTGAGTGGAGAGGTCTTGTAGATGAGCTCCCCAACCTGTTTGGGAGGCATCTGTTGTGAGAGTTGCTTGGGGCAACAACTGTTGGAAGGGGGACTCCAGCAACAGATTTTGAGTGGACATCCACCACTGGAGAGACCAAAAGAGACGTTTGGAGGTTGCTATTTGGTCTGAGAGAGCCCCTGATGCTTGAGTCCACTGGGTGGACAAAGTCCATTGGGCTGCTCTCATATGTAGGCGAGCATAGGGTACCACATGCACTGTGGAAGCCATGTGGCCTAGCAGTTGTAGCATTTCCTGGGTAGTTAAGTGGCTCTTTGACTGGAGTGGAGGAGTGGCCTAGTGGTTGGGGCAAGGTACTTCAGGCCGGAAGGTTGGGGGTTCAAATCCCACTAGAGGACAGCAACTTTGGGCCGGAAGGACTGGGGTTTCTAGTCCCACAGGTGCTCCTTGTGGTCTTGGGCAAGCCACTTAACCCTCCATAGCCCATATTCCCTGTAAAATAGTTATCTCCAAGTTATAATGCCCTGTTCAATGTAATTTCAGTTTGTTCAATGTAAACCGCACTGATGCAGAATAGCGCGGTATATAAGAGAATGTAAATAAATAAAAAAATTTTAAAAAACCTGAGAGGCTAACTGCACTAGGCGTAGGCAACGGGCCTGAGGAAGATAGGCCCTTGCAGTGGTAGTATCTAGCCAGGCCCCTATGAATTCTAGGGACTGAGTAGGGGTGAGCTGGGACTCTGGGAGGTTTACCACAAGTCCCAGATACTGTAGAATGCGCCTTGTGCAGTCCAGGGAAGTCTGGGCCTCTGACTGAGATGGAGCTTGGATGAGCCAGTCGTCCAGGTATGGGAATACAAACACTCCCAGAGTGCGTAGAAATGCAGCTACTGTTGCCATGCATTTGGTGAACACTCTTGGGGCAGAGGCCAGACCAAACGGAAGCACCCTGTATTGATAATGTTTTCCTTGGAAAAAAAAACGGAGGAATCTTCTGTGAGATGGATGGATGAGGACATGTGTGTACGCATCCTTGAGATCTAGAGAACAAAGCCAATCCTGACTTTGAAGGTATGGAAGGAGAGTGCCCAGAGAAAGCATCTTGAACTTCTCCTTGCATAGAAATTTGTTCAATTCCCTGAGATCTAATATGGGTCTGTATCCCCCTGTCTTCTTTGGAATGAGAAAATAGGGGGAGTAAAACCCTGACCCTTGTTGAAGAAGGGGAACATCTTCTATTGCCCCTTGGGCAAGAAGGGTAGCCACTTCTTGACCTAGAAGGTCGAGAAGAGATGTGGGAGAATTGAAATGTCTCACCATTGTGTGGGGAGGAAGGTCTGAGAAATGAAGTTTGTAGCCCTCTCTTATGATGGAGAGGGTCCACTGCTCTGATGTAATCTGCTCCCATCTGGGAGCAAAATGAGCTAACCTTCCTGGAATGGTGAGAGGTTCTGGCTGTTTTAAAGCCAGAAAGGCTAAGTTCTCTAGCATCAAGTCAAAAACCCTGAGGAGGTTGGGTCTGCTGAGTTGCAGCAGCCCCTACAGTCTTAGGCCTGGCCTGTTTAGATTGCTGACGCTTAGTAGCAAAGCGACCTGTAGAGGATTGTTGGCCAGAAGTAGAAGGGAATCTGCCCTTTTTGAAAAAAGACTTCTTGAAGGGTTTTTTTCTTGGCAGGAATGGAGGTTGACTTTGAAAGTCTATCCAGAGCAGAGTTTTCTGCATCCATTTGAGTGGCTTTTATTTGCCATTCTTTGCCAAAGAGGTTTTCACCTGTACAGGGAAGATTGCCTAATCCATCTTGGACCCAGGGTTCTAAATCAGAAGCTTGGAGCCAAGCAATTCTGCGAGCAGCTATGGCGATGCCAGAAGCTCTGCTGGCACCTTCAAAGGAATCAAAGACTGCCCTGTTGGAAAACTTTGAAATGTCTTGAGTATGCTTAAGCCAAATGAGGAATTCATCCCTTTTATCTTCTGGAAGAAAAGGGAGGAAAGTGTGCAGTTTATCTGCAACCTCCTTTAGAAACATACCCATGTAAAGACTATAGGAGTTTATTCTGGCAATAAGCATACTGGCTTGGAAGATTTTTCTACCAAAAGCATCCAAGGTCCTGCATTCTCTTCCTGGAGGAGTAGAAAAGTGTCTCTTTGTACTCTTTATTCTCTTCATAGCTGACTGCACCACAATGGAATGGTGAGGAAGCTGTGTTTTATGAAAACCAAGACAGGGAGGGACACGATACATAGTGTCCAATCTGCGAGAATGAGGAGAGATAGTGAGAGGAGTCTCCCATAAATCAATCATGTGTTCATAAAGAATCTCATGAATTGGTAAGGTGACTGCCTCTTTAGGAGCCTTAGAATAACCCAAAAAATCTAATTTTTTTGCTCTAGGCTCTGATTCAGAGGATACTGAAATAGAAAGACCTTTAGCCACTTCTCTTATGAAGTCTTGAAAGGACAAGTCCTCTGGAGGAGACATTCCTCTTTTTGGAGAAGAAGGCTCTTCAGGTAGGGTTATAGATACTTCAGCAGACTCCTCTGATGTATCAGAATCACCAGAGGAATCGAAGTACCGTCTGCCAGGATGCTCTTCTAACGCTTGGTACGCGTATCGAGCAGTATCGACATCGGGCTTCATCGGAACCGGATCGGTACTGATGAGCGGCCCTGGATAAGGAACCGCTGCAGTCGGCATCCTGGTCGATGCCGATGCAGTCGGTACCGGTATCGGCACTGGTGCCGGTACCCGAGTCGATACCGACAACGGAGTTTGTTGTGGTATCAACGGCGTCGCAGCTTGGATGAAGGCACTGATAGCCTGCTACATGGACAGAACATTCTGATCCATCGACGCCATGAATGCCTGGAACTCGGTACCGGAAGGTTGTGCCGGTACCCCAGAGCATTCTAACAGGTGATCAGTCGAGGCCGTGCCATCGATGTCAACCTGTAACCCCATAGGTGGAGCATTGGAAGCCGGAGCTTCCCGCCGGGGTTGTTTTGCCGGTGCAGGATCCTCGAGGGCAAGCCCGGAGGCATCTCGATGCTTAGAGGGAGATCTACCCTTCGAGGACAGGCTGGATTTATGTTTGGTTACCTGAGATCCATTAGGGGAAGAAGCAGCCCTGGAAGACGTCGATGCCACCGAAGCTGCATCAGCGGGAAAGAGCACATGGAGCTTAGCTGCTCGGTTCTGTAAACCCCGTTTAGACATCAGAGAGCAGGACGGACAATCCAAAATGGAGTGTTCAGGACCCAAACATTTAAGACACCATTCATGGGTGTCTGTAACAGAAATAGTACCGCTGCACTTAGTGCATTTCTTAAACCCGGAGGCTGGTTTTTCCATGAGGAAAATTTCTTGTGAGGCCTAAGGCCCAAAAAGAAAAATACACTAAGTGAGGGAAAAATATATAGTTTCTTTTTTTTTTTTTTTAAAGAAAAGAAAGAAAAGACTGGCGGTACCGGTCCGGAGTCGGGGAAGGCAGACACGCGACCAAAGAAAGAAAATAAAATAAAGAACTTCTTCAGCGGTGACAGGGCTCGACCTGCTGGCTCCGCGGCAAAGAACATAAGAACATAAGATATGCCATACTGGGTCAGACCAAGGTCCATCAAGCCCAGTATTCTGTTTCCAACAGTGGCCAATCTAGGTCATATGTACCTAGCAGTTTCCCCAAGAGACACAAGTTCCACAATGCTTGTACTGGGTCAAGCATTGATATCTTCGGTCACTTCTTAATAATGGTTTATGGACCTTTCCTCCAGGAACTTGTCCAAACCTTTTTTAAACCCAGCTACACTAACAGCCTTTACTACATCCTCCGGTAACAAATTCCAGAGTTTGATTACACGTTGAGTGAAAAAATATTTTCTTTTATTAGTCTTAAATAGTTTACCCTGTAGCTTCATTTCATGTCCCCTAGTCTTTCTATATTCTGATAACGTAAACAATCGATCTACGTTTACCCGTTCCACTCCGTTCATTAATTTATAGACTTCTATCATATCTCCCCTCAGCCGTCTCTTTTCCAGGTTAAAGAGCCCTAACCTTTTTAGCCTTTCCTCATAGGAGTATCCCTTCCATCCCCTTTACCATTTTGGTGGCTCTTCTCTGAACCTTTTCTAAAATTGCTATATCCATTTTAAGATACGGCGACCAGAATTGCACACAATATTCAAGGTGCGGTCTCACCATGGAACGATATAGAGGCATTATAATATCTTTTGTTTTATTTTCCATTCCTTTCCTTATCATACCTAGCATTCTATTTGCTCTCTTGGCTGCCGCTGCACACTGGGCCGAGGGTTTTAACATGGTATCCACAATGACGCCTAAATCTTTTTCCTGGGTGGTGGTTCCTAATGTGGAACCTTGCATCGTGTAACCATAGTTTGGGTTGTTCTTCCCTAGGTGCATAACCTTGCACTTGTCCACATTAAATTTCATCTGCCATTTTGATGCCCAGTCTTCCAATTTAACAAGATCCTCTTGCAATTTTCACAATCCTCTTGGGTTTTAACAACTTTAAATAGTTTTGTGTCATCTGCAAATTTGATAACCTCACTCGTTATTCCACTTTCCAGGTTATTTATGAATATGTCAAAAAGCAGCGGACCCAGCACAGATCCCTGGGGTACACCACTATTCACCTTTCTCCATTGGGAAAATTGGCCATTTAGCCCTACCCTCTGCTTTCTATCTTTTAACCAGTTCCTGATCCACAATAGTACACTGCCTCCTATCCCATGACTCTTTAGTTTTGCCAAAAGTCTCTGATGAGGGATCTTGTCAAAGGCTTTCTGAAAGTCCAGATACACAATATCAACCGACTCACCTTTGTCCACCTGTTTATTCACTCCTTCAAAAAAACATAACAGATTAGTAAGACAAGATCTTCCTTGTCTAAAGCCATGTTGGCTGTCTCCCATTAGGTCGTGACTAACTACATGCTGAGTAATTTTATTCTTTATGATGGTTTCTACCATTTTTCCCGGTACTGACATCAGGCTCACCGGTCTGTAGTTTCCCGGATCACCCCTGGAACCCTTTTTAAAAATTGGTGTTACATTGGCGATCCTCCAATCTTCAGGTATTAGAGATGATTTTAATGATAGTTCACAGATTACTAATAGCAGGTCTGCAATCTCATATTTCAGTTCTTTCAACACCCTTGGATGTATACCATCCGGCCCAGGTGATCTGCTACTCTTCAGTTTATCTAATAGTTGTAAGACATCTTCCCGATGTATCGATATTTCCTTCAATTCTTCCGCACCTTTAACTACCACTTCAGTCATGGGTAACATCCCTACATCTTCCTCAGTAAAGACTGAAGCAAAGAATTCATTCAGTCTCTCCGCTATCGCCTTGTCGCCTCTTAGTGCTCCTTTAACCCCTTTATCATCTAATGGACCAACTGACTCTCTCACAGGTTTTTTGCTACGAATGTACTTGAAAAGGTCTTTATTTCGTGTTTTTGCTTCCGCAGCAAGCTTCTTCTCAAATTCTCTCTTTGCCTGCCTTATCATTGCCTTGCATTTTGCCTGCCTTATCATTGCCTTGCATTTGACTTGCCAGTGCTTGTGCTGTTTCCAGGTTTCGTCATTTGGCTCTTTTTTCCATTTCCTGAAAGATGTTTTTTTGGCAACAACAGCTTCTCTGACCTCACCTTTAAACCATGCTGGCAGTTTTTTGGACTTCCTTCCACTTTTCTTAAAGCGTGGAATACAGCTGGTCTGGGCTTCCAAGATAGTATTTTTCAACAACATCCAAGCTTGATGTACGTCTTTAACCTTTACAACTGCTCCTTTTAGTTTTTTCTTAACTGTTTTCCTCATTTTATCATAGTCTCCCTTTCGAAAGTTAAAGGGTAGTACTGTGGATTTCCTTACTATCCCTCCTCCACTAATTAAATCAAAGGCAATCATGCTATGATCACTATTGCCAAGTGGCCCCAACACCCTTATCTCTTGCACTAGATCTGGTGTTCCACTAAGGACTAGGTCTAAAATGGCTTCCCCTCTGGTCGGTTCATGAACCAGCTGCTCCAAGAAGCAGTCATTTATTTCATCTAGGAACTTTATCTCCCTAGCATGTCCTGCTGTGACACTGACCCAGTCGATGCCGGGGTAATTGAAATCACCCATTATTATTACTGCACTGTAACTTTTGCTAGCTTCCTTGATTTCTTTGAGCATTTCATCATCCATTTGTTCATTCTGGCCAGGCGGACGATAGTACACCCCCACTGCCATCGCCTTCCACTTTTTACATGGAATTTCAATCCATAGAGATTCTACAGCAAATTTTGTTTCTTGCAAAACTTTAATCCTTTCTGACTCAATGCCCTCTCTAACATAGAGCGCAACCCCTCCACCAATTTGATCAGCTCTATCATTACGATATAGTTTGTACCCAGGTATCACAGTGTCCCACTGGTTGTCCTCCTTCCACCATGTCTCTGATATTCCAATCATATCTAACCTCTCGTTTAGTGCTATATATTCTAACTCTCCCATCTTGTTTTTTAGACTTCTAGCATTTGCATACAAGCATTTTAGAGACTGTATTTTATTCATATTAATTTGGCTATTGGTAGACATGGGTAATTTGGGATCTTTAAGCTCTGTCTGCTCCATACTCGAGGGCATTTGGGCTACTTTACTCTTTTTTGGAACCTCTCTGCTCTTTGTAGTATCCTTCAAGGATACATTCTTCCGAACCATGCGCTCTTGGGCGACTGTCGGCTTTCCCCTATTATCTAGTTTAAAAGCTGCTCTATCTCCTTTTTAAAGGTTAATGCCAGCAGCCTGGTTCCATCCCGGTTAAGGTGAAGCCCATCCCTTCAGAAGAGCCCCTCCTTTCCCCAGAATGTTCCCCAGTTCCTAACAAATCCGAACCCCTCATCTCTGCACCATTGTCTCATCCACGCATTGAGACTCCGGAGCTCTGCCTGCCTTTTGGGTCCTGCGCGTGGAACGGGAAGCATTTCGGAGAATGCTACCCTGGAAGTTCTGGATTTCAACTTCCTACCTAAAAGCCTAAATTTAGCTTCCAGAACTTCCCTACCACATTTTCCTATGTCATTGGTACCGACATGTACCAAGACAGCAGACTCCTCCCCAGCACTATCTAAGACCTTATCTAGGTGGCGCGTGAGGTCCGCTACCTTCGCACCAGGCAGGCATGTTACCAGGCGATCCTCACGTCCACCAGCCACCCAGCTATCTACATGCCTAATGAACGAATCACCAACTATAACTGCTGTCCTAACCCTTCCCTCATGGGCACTTGGGCCCTGGAGAAACCTCCTCGGTGCGAGAGGGGTTTACATCACCTGGAGGACAGGTCCTAGTTACAGGATCACTTCCTGCCACACCAGGGTGATGCTCTCCTGTCACGTGACCTCTCTCCTCCATGGCAACAGGGATGCTGCCAGACTGGAGGTGGGACTTCAGGACTATATCCCTGTAGGTCTCGTCTATGTACCTCTCTGTCTGTCTTATGCTTTCCAAGTCTGCTACTTTAGCCTCTAGAGAACGGACTTGTTCCCTGAGAGCAAAGAGCTCCTTGCACCTAGTGCACATGTAAGACCTCTCACCAGCTGGGAGAAAATCATACATGTGACACTCAATGCAAAAGACTGGAAAGCCCACTTCCCGCTGCTGGACTGCTGTCTGCATCTTAGTTTTAAGTTTGTGTTTAGATCTTTAAGTTCTTTACGTACTAAAGGGTGCTATGGATATTTATACCACTAAAACTGTACCTAATAAGTTTAATATACCTTGTTCACCTGAAGCTTAATTAATCTCAGGTCCTTAGTGTATGACTGATTTGGGTAATGAGCTTCACCTGAGAGCACCTCCTGTCTTTTAAGTTGTGCAAGTACCTATTATAAAGCTGTGATTATCCCAGGGGAGGGTGGGTGTGGGGAGGGAAGGAGGGATATAACACTTATTAAAAGAGGGCTGCTACACAGTACCCTGTCCTGTGCTGCTGAGGTAAGCTATATTCTGATTTGATTTAAATTATAGCTCTTTGCTGCTGATAGGCTCTAACCTATTATGAAATTTAAACTACAAGCTCTCTGCTGGATTCTAAAGTTAACCAGAAAGCTCTCTTCTGTGTTTTAATTTGAAACTAAAAGTACTTTGCTGATGCTAGGCCCTAACCTATTATGAAATTTAAACTACAAGCTCTCTGCTGGATTCTAAATTTAACCAGAAAGCTCTCTTCTGTGTTTTAATTTGAAACTAAAAGTACTTTGCTGATGCTAGGCCCTGAGTGACTATGAAATTTAAACTACAAGCTCTCTGCTGGATTCTAAAGTTAACCAGAAAGCTCTCTTCTGTGTTTTAAATTGAAACTAAAAGTACTTTGCTGATGCTAGGCCCTGAGTAACTATGAAATTTAAACTACAGCTCTCTACTGGGTATGAAAGGTAACCAGAAAGTTCTCTTCTGTGTTTTAAATTGAATCTTAAACTGTTGCTACTAGGCCCTGACTGATTTAACAAAAAATAGTGGGTTCACAGATTAATTAGCTTTAAAAGAAAAAAATTCCTTTCAGAAAAATTCCCAGAAGTATATACTCACAATTTCAGATTTCTCTCCAGAAGTAACAGTCCCCCTTTCTAGTCCTTCAAGACTCAAGAAGAACTGAGGAGAGGCGGTTAGGAAAGGCGGGAAGGCAGCGCACAGGCGCTGTGGGATGCTCCCAAAAGCTTTCATTTTTGGGAAGCTGGAGAGCGTTCCCGCGCAGGCTCCGTCAGTACCGACGTACCCATATGTGAAGACTCATTCCTGCTTGTTCCTGGAGATTATCCATTTTCTATTTGTATGCAACAGAGGATTCAGAATTTAGGGACTAGTCACTCAGTGACTGTGGGGAGTCAGGTTTCATTTCCAGATCACAGTCGCTGGAAAACACACAAGTACAAGAGGATGAATGTCTTCTGGTTTCCCCCTATTTAAATATTGTTTAATAATAAAACACAATACTGCATGCTTCCTTACATAGAAACATGATGACAGAAAAAGACCACATGGCCTATCTAGTCTGTCCTTCCATAACAACAACTACAACAGTCCACTTTTTACCTTTAGAGATCCTCTGTGTTGGTCCCATGCTTTTTTGAATTCAG
The DNA here is from genome assembly GCA_033557465.1 of Ichthyophis bannanicus. Taxonomy (NCBI): domain Eukaryota; kingdom Metazoa; phylum Chordata; class Amphibia; order Gymnophiona; family Ichthyophiidae; genus Ichthyophis; species Ichthyophis bannanicus. The sequence continues at coordinate 641,819,556 of CM066035.1, forward strand.
TTACTGTCCTCATCTCTACCACCTCCACTGGGAGACTATTCCATGGATCCACTACTCTTTCCGTAAAGAAATATTTCCGCATATCACTCCTGAATCTATCTCCCTTCACCCTCATCCCATGTCCCCTCGTAGCAGAACTTGCTTTCAATTGAAAGAGGCTCTCTCCCTGAACATTTATGCCACGGAGGTATTTAAACATCTCAATCATATCACCTCTATCCCGCCTTTCCTCTAAGGTGTACATATTAAGATCCTTAAGTCTGTCCTCATATGCTTTATAATGAAGCCCATTAATCATTTTAGTAGCAACCCTCTGCACCGACTCCATCCTGTTCACATCCTTTTGAAGGTGCGGTCTCCAGAATTGCACACCATACTCCAAATGAGGTCGCACCAAAGACTTATACAGAGGCATTATCACCTCCTTTTTTCTGCTAGCCATTCCTCTCCGTATGCACCCAAACATCCTTCTAGCTTTTGCCGTCGCCTTTTCTACCTGTTTAGCTATTTTAAGATCATCAGACACAACCACGCCTAGGTCCCGCTCTTCTTTAGTGGACAAAAGTACTTCACCTCCTATACTGTATTGCTCCCTTGGATTGCTACAGCCCAAATGCATGACCTTACATTTTTTAACATTAAATCCCAGCTGCCAAATTCTAGACCATTCTTCAAGCTTAGCTAGATCCCTCCTCATGTTATCTACACCTTCCTGGGTGTCTACTCTATTGCAGATTTTGGTATCATCCGCAAAGAGGCAAACCTTACCCGACAGCCCTTCCACTATATCACTAACAAAGATGTTAAAGATGCCTCTATTCACCCTCAATATTGTCTTCTTCAGAAACTTCATATTCTATTTTCAGCTGAGACATTTTGCAAAGGCATAGCAAACTGAGTCTAACAGGATAAATGGGTAAGATCGCCTTCTAAAAACAAGAGCCTATTTCTCAGATTATGCAACTTCAAACATTGCAGGCAGATGCGATATCCAAAACTGTGTGACATCAATGTTTTCTGCTTAACAATGGATAAAGAAATATGGTTAACTCACTACTATGCATAATTTTATGACACTCTGTCACTTTCTTATCACCTTGCTTATACATCGACCTTTTCCCCTGCATTTCCTGTTCCCATTTGTACTATCATTGTATGATTCATTTATATGTTCAGGCAAACTTCGTCTTCCGCTCTGATCTGCTCATTTTGTTTTGACTAGATGAAGGAAGTGTTAGTTCCTGAAAGCCAAACAAGAGATGTAATAAGACCAATAAAAAGGTATGAACTTATTTTTTTGGTTTGCTTATCTCTGTGTGCTGCTTATTAAGCTGTATAAATATTCTGAGAAAAACAAGCCAAAAATCAGAGCCTATGGCTCTTTGGTCATTATTAATGCCACAGAATCATGTAAAGTAAGCAAAAAAAGATTCTTCTTCCTAGTATATAAGAAAATTCATAATATGTATATGTCATGAATGCAATATCATCTAATTTCAGGACTGATAATACAGTGTTTCGTGGAAACACTATTCACACTTGTCCCCCATTTCAGGAGAGAAAAAACAACTCATTCATATCTAAATGCAAACCTGATGAAATAATTGACATATTGAACTATTTACAATGAAGGATTCTGTGTTCCTTTCACTGGGGGGGGAGGGGGGGGGTCAATGAACTCTCTCTCAGCCCCTGAATGGTCCCATTCATTGGCAGAAGAGGGGAAAAGTCAATTTTTGAGCTTATTCAGTGAAAAGAATTGGAATGCTGGCCCTGAGATTCAAATGCTCTCATTTTACAGAACAGTTGTGACGCTCAACATGACATTAACTTTTTCTTCTGAAGAGTAGGGATGGAATATGGATATTTATGTCAATTTTCTTTTATTAGGCATACTCCTTATCCAATAACATTGTCACTGTATCATATCATAATATACATAGTAAACAATTCATCAGTAACAAATACATAGTCATGCCTTTTGCCTATATCATTTATTTTATCCCCCCTTCCCCTTTCAATATTTCTCCCTCCTCCCCTCCCTCCACCCTTTCCCCCCCATACCCCCCTTACCTACCCTACGATGTGCCTCTACCCTCTTTCCCTACCCCATACCCACTCCCCGGGCGTGTGTGGATTCTTTAAAGATGAACAACAGAGCTAAAACATTAACTGCCCTTACAAAATTGCAAATTGGTACAACGCGGAACATCAGAAGAACTAGCATCCCATATTACAATCCAGAGTTTATAAACCAAACTATCTTTCTGTCATAGAGCACTCTCTCCCTTAACACAGAAACTATTGCTGGTTTGGTGTTTTTAACACAACCAGCTGGAAAAAACAGTTACTCCTACCTTCACATGATAAATGAGGTAGTCACTGAAAAGAAAAACATAACGAGTGTAAAGAAAATACAGGAAGCACATGGCAGATGTCTGAGAAAAACTTAGAGGCAAACATGTATTTGATTCAAAGTAAGATAAAATGTATGTCATATAGAAAAAAACTGAAAATGATTAAACAACTACCAAAATGAACAAAGTTGATTGAGATATATATATATATCAATCAACCACTATTAAACATAGTTTATGAATAGATTTAAAAAAAAACATTATTTGAAATACTTATTTTTTCCTTCAACTGAAATTCCTGCATAAACAAAGATTTCTCACTTCATAGGGCAGTTAAATTCTTTAAATAACATCCCACCCCATTAATGTCTTTTGTTCTTCGCTTTTCTAACTTTGCCCGAAACAGTTCCTGGAGTCTTGAGTCTGCAGCTTACCGGTTTTCTTATTGCACTGGCTTGCCTGCGTACTCGACCAATCACCTCTGTTAGTTTCAGCATGTTCTGACTGCTGCAGGACCCCATGAGACCTCATACCAACAACTCCATCACACTGTGGCACCGGTACAGATTAATCTAGGCACCAAAACGCACTGCTTGCACTGAAGCAGGCAGCTTTCACAAAACATAGCCTTTATGAATGGTAGGAAAAGCTGAGGCTCACAGTTGTCCAAATCAACACTTCATCTAGTCACATGTGGTGAAAGACCTTAATATTGCTAAAAATAAAAATATACAGCTAATGCAGCAATGCTAGCAAAAAGTATTTTGATAGGTCTGCTGGCAGTAAAAATAACAGCAAAATCAACCTAATCCTGAAACGATACTAGAGTTTAAAAGTTTTCACAGACACCACCCTGATCCTACAGCTATTTGGGTCCTGCCGTGCTGATCCCCACTGGAATACCACAAAGGTGTCTTGTTGGTACATATCAATCACAAATACAGCACAAACAGCTACAGAGAGGATTTTGGAAAAGGCAATTTAGAAACAAGTGAAAAAATAAGAACATGTATAGAAACAAGGAATGATACCAAATAAATGAAACAATGGATCCAAGAAAATCAAGTTGGCATTTTCAAGAATCTAAAGAGAAATGTTGCTTTAAAACCTTTAGACAATACTATCAGCATAAAGTTGGATAGCAATTACATATATCAAGCTAAGCAACTTGTAAGGAAATGCAAAAAAGCAAAGTTGCTTACCTATAAAGCATTGCTTCTCACCAATAACAGGTGTTTTCCAAAGACAGTAGCATTGATCAGGCAGACAAATGAATGCTGTCAACAACCACTGCCAGGACAAAACAGGTCTTCCAGAGCTCAGAACTTAGTGTCACGTTTTGAGCACGTGTGACCCTTCCTGCACACAGCAGTCTTCTCAACTCTTCAGTTAGTTCCATAGCTCAAGAAGCAGTACAACTCTTGGGGAGGTGGGAGGGATTGTGTACCTGATCAATCTTGCTGTCTATGGAAAACACCTGTTACAAGTGAGCAACAGTGCTTTACAAGTAAGCAATGTTGCGTTTTTGCCACACAATACGACCCTCGGATACCTATGCCCGAGGCGGTGGCCTGGGTCATCTATAAGCAGTGCCAGTCATCATTGTCTGGGATGGTATATGTGTGGGATGGTTCTGAGCTTTTAACTGTGTGGGACTCACACCTGAACCATATGTTGGTAGTGCACCAGCAAGGAAGAAGTAACTGCACCCATGATGGTGATACCTTTGGGACTCAAATGCACTACTAGTGCAGCCGCACCAACCAGACCCAGCTGATCTCGCCCATTCTCCACCTCATATTCATCCTAACCTCGCCTTCCCATGCAGTGCTTTTGTAGCACAGCATTTTTAACATGAGCACATTATAATGGCACACACCAAGCTACCACAGGGCTAAATTGCACACTACTCCCACGCTTCCAGCTACCACACTTCAGTAAACATGCCCCAAAATATTCCTCTTACCCATCTGCTGTGAAGATAAAAATAATACTTTCATTTTAGCCTTTCACAGAGAAGCATCATAAGCAAAAAATAAACTGAGATACGGAAATAAAAAAGAAACAGCAATAAGTAGATCATTTATTATAACTGTTGCAATGCAAAGCAATGTGTGCCTTTGAGTCAATACTGATTTATGGTGACCCAGCAGCTCCTGGATTAGAGACATGTAAAATATTCCTTGGTTTATTATTAAACTATTTTTTTCAAAAAGGAACCTATTTTTTCACATTCCCTTTTTAATGACGAGTAATAATATCTTTAAAGAATTTGCAGACATTCTTAGAGTCCACTGAACTATATCGCCTAAGCAAGCAAGTTTAAGTCCCTCCTGAAGACTCAACTCTTTCTTGCTGCCTTTGACCTCCCTCCCTTTCCTCCTTGACCTCTTCTCTCCTCTTCCCTCCTACTCTCCTAGCTGTATGACTGTTTGCTTTTGTCCTATTTATACAGTTCTTTTCCTTTACTCTGGCACTGGCCTCCTTTGTATATTTTTATGTTATTGTAAACCGCCCTGATGTAATGAAGGTTGTGGTATAAAAAGTGTGAAATAAAGAATATTGTGATAAGGCAGAAGCCACTGAAAGCAGAAGCTTAGAAAAAAAAGCTGTTTCTTACAAAACAAATAACTTGCAGAAGATGCCATTCCCTTGCAAAGCAGCGAGAGGGAGCATGCATGAACCTACAAAGGCTGAGCTAACACACCCGGGGACTGATTGTGCAGGAGCTAATCAGCTCCACCTGAAGAGTAACTCGAGGAACTCAGAAGTAAAACGGCTTTATAAGCAGAGAGGCAGCTCAGGAGAAGAGAGCCCGGCCTGGAGGGAGGAAGGAACCTGAGGAGAGACTGGCCTGGAGGGAGGAAGGAACCTCGGAAGAGAGCCCGGCCTGGAGAGAGGAAGGAACCTCGGAAGAGAGCTCAGAGGAAAGCTCAGAAGGAGAGAGAGAAAGATACAGACCAAGGAGAGCTGGAGTGAGACCTGGGAGAGCCATACTGGAAAGAGACCCGGTAAGAAGAAATCCCAGAGGCAGTGAGCTCAGAAGCAGAGAGCCTAGACTGGAGAGAGGTCTATGCTCACCAGAAGGGTCTGTGACAAGATTTAAAGGTACTGGAAGAGAAAGTCCTGATAGGAGGAGTACTTGTGCTAGAAACCCAAGAAGCCTGGAGGCTTTATCTGGTCTTCCCAAGCTGCAGAGAAGACAAAGCACTATCCAGGAGGATTCCAGAGGGAGTCTACAAAAGAGACCGTGACCAGAGAGAGGTGCCTGGTGGGGCAAGTACCGGTCACACGGACATTACAAAGCCAAGGTACAGTGACTCTTTGTCTAAAGAGAAACCCAGCTCATAGAGCGTCTGTGAGAGCAGATAAGCAGTCCGAGAGAAAAGAAAGCAGGCAGGAGTTTTACAAGCCATTGCCCAGAGGTGTGGGGACAAGCTCTGCTGTTTACTTGAAAGCCCTAGAACAGCCCAGCTGGAGGCTAGGGAGAAGGAATATTGACTCTCAAACCACTGCAGCCAGGGAAAGGTCAATTGCTGAGAGAAGCACAAATGACCCAGAGCCCATGCAGGTTGAATATGGGGATTCAGTTATATCGTCCCAGGAAGATTTAATGGATTGCTCTATGTGTATGGCAGGAAGCATTGAGTCACTCCCTGAGCTGTAATTGTATATGGACAAGCTCTAATATTGTTTTGTTTGTGCTGAGCGAAAGAGAAAAGCTCACCAAGTTATTTTTGCTCCAAAGTTGGAAAGCCTGTGTTGTTCTTACAAAGAAGCTGTGAAAGTTTGTAACAATTTGTTCACCTTATGCTTTGGTAGAAGAACCTGACAAGAAGGAATACTTTCATTTCTCTGTTACCTAGCGAACCTCAGTGCATAAAAGGGAAATAAAAGCCTTACTTACCCTCCATTTTGGCTCACACAACTCATTCTCATAAGGAGGAGGACTACAATACCCAGGGTGCATCTGGTTTAAAGAGTCTTTTACCTCCATCAATAATAAAATGCTCAACCTGCCCTTGCAGCCACAGGCCACCAGGGGGGGTTGATGACAATATACATGAAGCATTATTACTCAGAGAAGAACCAAATGGTGCTCCACTGGACAGACAGGTTAGGTGACTGAATATTACAGAAAAGCTGCACAAGCAGACTCTAAAGTTCCTAGTAGTATGCAATATGTGTAGGAGAGTGAATCAGACAGGAGCCTGTGCAGGTGTTGTGGTAAAAATGAAGTGCATTATGCACACAGACAGGTCTGCTGCAGAATCACTCACATTTTCTTGTGCAAACCATACTGGGTGATACTCCAAAGAGTAACAGAAACAGCATCCATGTCCTGCTCTTCAGTGTTTGAAGCTGTCGGGCCACTATGTGTAAGGGAGATATACACACCATATTGTGCAGGAACAGCATACGGTTATTTTGATGGATGCAGCACTGAGTTGTAAGCTAAACCATGACATTATCTAGAAAACGCAGGATTCGGAATCATTGTCAGGTCCCAAACAAGCAGGACATACTGGATGGTGGTCTTCTCTATGGAAGACTCAGAAACATTGCAGAAAAAAGACAGAAAATGGACAATATAGATAATCTTGTCGAGGCAGGAGGAAACCGCAAAAAATACAAGAAATATTTTGAGGATGGTGAAAAACTTTGTTGGAAACTAAAAGAATACCTTAAAAGAAAAATTTTCATTTGAAGAGCTCTGTCACATATCCATTTGGCTAAGCAAAAGAAACAAAACCAAAAAGCTGAGAAGACTGCTGGGGGTGGGAAGGGCCATGCATGTTTAGAATCTTTCACTGTGCTGTGGGAGAATAGTCCCATTCCGGCACTCACATGTGTGCCTGATGCAATCCCCATAGAAAGTGCCTTGTACAGTTAAGCAACAATGCTTTTTCCATTGTCAAACAGGACTAAGTTAGGCACACACACAAATGGGTGACCCCCAAGCTCAGGGCGCTCACCTGTTTATGAATTGTCCACTATTCGGGAGAGGCTAAAGGACAGCAAATGGAGTTGTGGCCATTCCTGAAGCACCAAATGGAAAACCTCTTCCAATTAAAGGCTTAGGTATGTATGGTAGATGGTTTCCTTGTAGCTACTAATATATCTTGAATAGGTATCAATATTCCTAGAGTAAAGACTAAACATTCCTCAATTTCCTACCCGTGAGGGCTAGTGAACTGAGACTGGGATGGAGAAGACAGCCTTCATTCTGAATGATCAACAAAAAGGACTGCAAGCCTTTTGCGTAGAGGAAACCAGTTCTGACGAGGCCAGTATGGTACTAAGAGTATCATTGGATCAGGTCTCTGCTGAAATTTGTACAGGATATTTATCATTGGTGGAATGGGACAATAGGCATAAAATAGAGGCTAAGTTCAGGGAATTGCATTTTAATTGCTTTTGAAAGGATGTATTTAGGTTTTTCCCTAGGACTGAAATATCTTGTAGAGAGTTTTCTGATCCAGGCTTCACTCATGGGGCTGAAGAACTCTGCTGAGCCTGCTATTTGATTCTGTACACTTGGGAGCTAAGCAGCTTGCATTTGAATGTTATCGATAATGACAAATTCCCAAAATTTTGCTGCTTCCCAGTACTGGTGGAGTGATCTTATCCCTCCTTGTCGGATGACAGAAAACATGGCAACTTGAATGCCCATTTGAACTAATACTGAGTGGTCTCGGAGAAGGTGGACAAAGACTCAAAAGGCATAAAGCTCTAAATGATTTACATGGAGAAGTCTTTTGCCATGCCTTTTGAGCCTCTATCCACCTTCTCCGAGCTCACTCAGTATTAGTTCAAATGGACATCCAATTGCCATGTTTACAGCAGACACCATGTATGATCTCATAAAGAAGTCAGCTAGGTTGATGTTCTCCAGGGACAGCAGGAATCAGTCCTCATATATGGATGACATCGGCAGCAACGGAGCCTGCGTGGAGCATTTACCCAGCTTTCAAAGAAAGCCTTTGAGAATGCCACCATGCATGCATGGTCTCCTTCCCACCCAAGGGTGCCATCTTACTAAGTCAGGTGCCATAGCTATAGCCCCTCCAAGAAGATGGCAAAAAAGGATAGAAACTCCAAGGGGAGGAGGGAGGGTTGTGAGGACTGATTCCTGCTGTCCCTGGAGAACACCTGTTACAGGTGAGTAACTATGCTTTCTCCAGGAACAAGCAGGAAGTCAATCCTCACATATGGGACTCCCCAGCTACAGGCTACCAAGGACCTTTAGGAAAAAGCACGGCAGAACCGTGAGCAGTCGCCAGTGAAGGCCGAAGGAGCCCTTCTTGTTCCAACTACTGGGCCATGCTCTCAGTAGTTGGAACAAGAAGGGTCGGAGGGCAGGAGTTGCTTAAACCACAAACAGATTACGGAGTACGGCCTGGCTGACGGCACTATCCCGATGGAACTCCCTCTCCAGGCAGTAATGCACCGCAAAGGTGTGAGAGGAGGACCAGGTGGCAGCCTGGCAGATGTCTGTTAGTGGCACTGAACGCACACTAGCGACAAACGTCGCCATCGCCCGGACATCGTGAGCCATGACTCAGTGGTCCAGGGAAAGCCAGGCCTGAGCCTGGGCAAAGGCAATGCAGTCAGCCACCCAGACGGACAAGGTACACTTGGTGACGACCAGACCCAGGTGGCTGGGATCATAGGAGACGAAGAGCTGTCCAAACCTGTGGTGGTCCCGAGTCCGCTGCAGATAGAAGGAAAGAGCCCTCTTACGATCCAGTGTATGGAGAATTGCCAACGCCTGGTCGGCGTGGGGTTTCGGAATAAAAGTTGGGCAGCGCTATCTCCTGGTTGAGTTGGAAGTTCAAGACGACCTTCGGGAGAAACTTGGGGTGCGTGCACAGAACCACCCTGTTCCGATAGAACCTCATGTATGGTGCCTCAGCCATCAGTGCCTGGAGCTCGCTGATTCTCCAGGCAGAGGTTAGAGCCACCAGGAAGACCAACTTCCATGACAGGTGCCGTAGGTAGCCATGGGCTCAAAAGGCGGCTTGGTCAGCTGCATGAAGACCACACTGAGGTCCCATTCCACTGGGGGAGAGGGGGTGGGGGGCTTGGATAAGAGCAGGCCCCGCATGAAGCGTGAGACAAACGATTGCACCGAGAGGGGTTTACCCTTGATGGGGTGGTGGTTTGCAGAGATAGAAACATAGAAAAATGATGACAGAAAAAGACCACATGGCCTATCTAGTCTGCCCTTCCATATCAACAACTACAACAGTCCCCTTTTTTCCTTTAGAGATCCTCTGTGTTTGTCCAATGCTTTTTTGAATTCAGATACCATCCTCATCTCTACCACCTCCAGTGGGAGACTATTCCACGGATCCACCACTCTTTCCGTAAAGAAATATTTCCGCATATCACTCCTGAATCTATTCCCTTTCACCCTCATCCCATGTCCCCTCGTAGCAGAACTTGCTTTCAATAGAAAGAAGCTTTTCCCCTGTGCATTTATGCCATGGAGGTATTTAAACGTCTCAATCATATCACCTCTATCCCGCCTTTCCTCTAAGGTGTACATATTGTGGTAAGGAGAGGGTAGCCCAGCCGGGGGAAACAAAGGAAAAAGGGACTTTTTCCCCTTTGCGGGGGATGGGCGCACCTGAACACACATATCAAAGTAAAGGCAGTGAAAGAAACCACGGTTGTAGAGCTAGGCTAAAGCCCCACCCAGACTCCATGGCAACCATAGGTAAGGATAGGAGATACATGGGGGTGGAGTCAGAAGGGGAGGTACCCTGCCCAACGTTTAAGTTTGAGCAAAGGGAGAAGAGTGGCAGTAAGGGCAGCAAGGGCAAGAACAAGGGCAGCCAGAGCTGCAGCCAAGAGAGCAGCAGACAACGCTCCAAGGAGAGGACCAAACACAGTGGCAAGAGGGAGAGAGACAGAAGACTGGCGGTGGAGAAGCTAAGGCAGGAGGGCTCAGACTCCTCTGAAGAAAGGCGTGTCTTCAGGCAGAGGAAACCCAGGGAAGCTGAGAGGAAATCCTGCAGTGATTCCCTGAGTAGCTCTGAGGCAGAGATAGCTACAGCCAACAGAAGCCCCAGCTGTGAAACTCCCACAGTAAAGCTCCAAGGTAGGAGAAAGAAAACAGAGAAAGCTAATGCTTATGACTCTTGCTCAGATTCTGAGGAGAGGATTATACCTGGAAAAACCCAGAACAGAAAGAAGCGTTTTATAAAGAAAGTTAAACAAGAAAAGCCTGCTAGTGTTCTTCCAAAGGAAGGGAGGGCAGTGCAATGGGATAGGCTGTTTAAGCTTTTAAAGGACATAAACCTAAAAGTACCTGAACGTTTCCAAGTTTCCCCAGCAGGCAGCTCAGAAGAAAGCATGGAGGTGGATTGTAGGGAGGATGACCAGGGGTCCACCTGTTCTGAGATGGAGTGTGCTGTATGCGTTACTGCTAATTGAAGGAAGCAAAGTAGTAGGAAGAATTCAGGAAGCTGTTACCAGTTGGTCATAGTTGGAAGCTTGAAAGAAAGGAGAGAAGGAATCTTATGTTGAAGTACTAAGGTTCTCTGCTAAAGGAAAGTGGATAGTGCAATCAAGTCTGTGCTACTCAGCTGAGGACTGTTTTAATTGCAAGCAGCTAAAAGGGAGCTGGCAGCATTACTGATCACGGTTGTATGCTTTAGCTACAAGTACCATTGTTAATTCTGAAGTAAGAAATCTCTTAAAGGAAAAGGGAAAGAAGCTGTTGTAAATAACTCCACTGAAACACACTGTTTGCATTTACTTTATTTTGGAGAAAATTATCCTTGTTTCTTTTGCTGAGGGTGAAAGCTTCTTTAAAGACTGTTACCAAGCTTACCTAGAGGAACCCAATAAAATTCCTGTGTGCTTTAACATCCACTTGGTCTACTTTAAATACACAACTACACCTTTGAGATAAAGGGATACAAGATGGACGCCCATCCCTACTAGGCGACCGCCTAGTGGGGGCGCGCGCGCCACAATATTAAGATCCTTAAGTCTGTCCTCATATGCTTTATAATGTTTATTGTTTATTGTTTATTTCACATTTAATATACCGCCTCCCACAACATCGAGGCGGTTTACAATATAAAATCAATAGTAAGAAAGATAAAATAGATAATGAAGACCACTAACCATTTTAGTAGCCATCCTCTGTACTGACTCCATCCCATTTATATCCTTTTGAAGGTGCGGTCTCCAGAATTGCACACAATACTCCAAATGAGGTCGCACCAAAGACTTATACAGAGGCAGTATCACCTCCTTTTTCCTGCTAGCCATTCCTCTCCGTATGCACCCAAGCATCCTTCTAGCTTTTGCTGTCACCTTTTCTACCTGTTTAGCTACTTTAAGATCATCAGACACAACCATACCTAGATCCCGCTCTTCTTTAGTGGACAAAAGTACTTCACGCCCTATATTATATTGCTCCTTGGATTGCTGCAGCCCAAATGCATGACCTTGCATTTTTTAACATTAAATACCAGCTGCCAAATTCTAGACCATTCTTCAAGCTTAGCTAGATCCCTCCTCATGTTATCTACACCTACCCTGCCCAAGTTAGACTTCAGTCCAGCCCGCGAGAGGTATAGTATTGCAAGACCAAGCTGGTAGGACAGGAAAATGGGTTTGCTCGGTACTCCGAGCACCACACTGAGAACCAGCGCCACTTGAAGGCGTATGCCCGCTTGGTCGAGTCCTTTCGTGAGGCCAAAAGAATATCCTCGATCACCATGGGGAGATGGTGGGGGGCTAGAGTGATCCGCTCAGCTGCCACACTGTGAGGCATAGAGACCTCAAGTTGGGGTGGAGTAGCAGACCCCCCTTTTGCGTCAGCAGCTCTGATGAGTTATCTTGGGGGTTCCATTGAGAGGCAGAGCAGCAGGGGAACCACCTTGGGGCCTTGTCCCGCTGGACTTTGAGAAGGGTCCGGGCAATGAGGGGGCATAGGGGAGAAGACATACAACAGACCCATTTCCCACGAAAGGAGGAAGGTGTCCGTGGTTACCCTGTCCGGGTGTGGGAGAGGACTGCAGAACCAGGGAAGCTGTGAATTTGCAGGGCTAGCAAAGAGGTCCAGAACTGGGGTCTCCCAATGCTGGAAGAGCCACTGCGCCACTCATGCGGTTGGAGGACTCTGCTGAGCTGGTCTGCCAATTCATTGTCCTGGCCCGGGAGGTAGGTGGCTCAGATGGTCACACTCTGGCTTGTGGCAAAGGAGCACAGGGCCACTGCCTCCGAACAGAGGCTGTAGGAGCCGGTCGCTCCTTGTTTGTTCACATAGAACATTGTGACCTGGTTGTCCATCTGGACAAGTACCACTCCGGGCTCTAGGCGGTTCCTGAAAGCCTTGAGTGCAAGGTGGACGGCCCGGAGCCCCAGCAGGTTGATCTGCTGCTGGGACTCCTCGAGGGACCATGTCCCCTGAGTGCGCCGCCCCTCGTAGTGGGCTCCCCAGCCCACCAGGGAGGCATCCACAGTCAAGATCACCTGATGCGTCAGAGCTTCGAAGGGCATGCCATGAAGCAGGTTCCGAACCTCCCGCCACCATGCGAGAGATTCTGCCACTCCGGGTGTGACCAAGATGGGGTCTCACAGGCAGCCGGCCGATTGTGCCCACTGCGCCACCTGCATGTTGAAGCGGGCATTGGGCACAACATGGACCATGGACACCATGTGGCCGAGAAGGCAAAACATAATCCATGCCAAGATGGCGCTGCGGCACTGCACTTCAGACACCAGGGACATGTGGCGGTCTGCTCTGAGGAAGGAAAGCCATGACTCGCAGGGTGTCCAAGCCAGCCCTGATGAACTCCAGGGACTGAACTGGAGTGAGGTGGGACTTTGGGCAATTGATCATGAACCCCAGCTTCTCCAGGAGGTGAATGGTACAGTCTGTGGTCTGCCGGGCTTGGGAGGCCGTGCCCCCTGTTACGAGCCAGTTGTTTAGATGGGGATAGAGGAAGGTGCCCTGCAGCTGGAGGTGGGCCACAGCCACAGCCAGGCATTTTGTGAAGACCCACGGGGTGGATGCGAGTCCGAAGAGAAACACCCTGTGCTGGTAATAGTTTCCATAAACCATGAAGCGGAGGTTCTTTCTGTGCTTGGGATGGACGAGGATGTGAGCGTAAGCATCCTTTAAGTCCAAGGAGCATAGCCAATCACCCTGCTGGAGGAAGGGCAGTAACATTTCAAGGGAGAGCATCTTTAACTTCTCCCGCACCAGGAAATTGTTTAAGTTCCGCAGTTCGAGGATGGGTCGAAGGCCCCCTGTCCTCTTTGGGACGAGGAAGTATCGGGAGTAAAAACCCCATCCTCTGAGGTGTGGTGGGAATGGTTTTACCACCCTGTTCTCGAGGAGGCCCGTGAGCTCCTGACTCAGGAGGGCCTGGATCTGGGAAGCCGCCTTGGCTCCCCGGGGAAGAATGGAGGGGGGAGCTGGTCCAGGTGGAGGAGACAGCCCTCCCGAATGACCTGAGGGACCCAGGCATCGGTGGAGATGAACTCCCACCTGTGGGAGAAGTGGATCAGATGCCCCCCGATGGACAGCCAATCCGTCAGCGAATGAGAGACTATGCCAATGGCGATAAAACCCCAAGGACGGGTGAGCCTGCGCCGGGGGTTGGGTCTTGGACTCTTCGGCTTACGAGGGCCGCGGGCTTTGCTCTTGCCCTGATCGCCCTGAATGGGGGTCGACGCTGGTGGGTAAGACAGGTTGCCCCTGTACCGGAGCCCTTTCTGGTGGAAGAAAGGTTTCTTGCTCTGCTGTTTCTTCCTGAGGAGGGAGGAAGTTTTCTGGGAGAGGCGAGTACGAGTCCCACACTCCGTTTCAAACTCTGCTGCCTTATCCTCCATGGGCTTGATGAACAGTTGCTCCCCAAAGCAAGGGATGTCCAGAAGCTTCTCCTGGACCCACTGCTCCAGGTCCGAGGACTGGAGCCAAGCCTGCCGGCAGGCTCTAATACCAACCACCACCACCAGGGTGGAAGTCTCAAATGCCGCTCACGAGAGGTACTTCGAGTATTCCCCGACAGCCTTCGAGAGGGCCTGAAAACGTCAGAGATGATCTCTGTCAAGTCCTGCCGCAAAGCCTCTGAACTCTCTAGCGAGGTCACGAAGGAACATCCCAATGTATAATTGGTAAACTTGGATGTAGTATGACAGTATGGAGCCCTGATGAGCCTTGTGCCCGAGGGCGTCAAGGGTACAAGACTCTCTGCCCGGCAGGACCAAAGAATGAGTCTTTGGGCTCTTTAACTTCCGCATGGCCGATTCAACCACCATCAAGGTTTGAGGAAGCTGGGCTTTCCAAAACCCCGGACTCTGCTGAACCCTATACATAGCATCCAGGTGCTTGCTCACGATAGGGACAAATGCCGGGGTCTCCTACATGCGGAGGAGGAGTCGATTCTGAATGGGAGGAACCCGCACCGAGACAGCTTCCTTCAGAGGGGCTTCATATTGAAGAATACTGAGCTCCTCCATGCAGGGTTTCTCCTCCGACTCGGAGGTGAGCGCTAGGGCCAGTGCAATGTCCCGGACGAACTCCAGAAAGGAGGTGTCCACAGTAGGTGACTGCCACTTCTTGATTGGCGGAGAGGAGTCTGAGGGGAGGTCTCGGTGGGACAGAGTCTCCGGGGAGGTTTCCCCGTCGGACTCCTATTCTGAATAGTCCGTGGAGGACTCAAGGTTGGGTGGCTTGAGATGGGTCGGTGACCCGCGCCAGGCTGCCAAGGCCAAAGCCTGCCTGGAGCTAGTGGTGCTCACCCGAGAAGATCTCGCACCCAAGGACCGGGATGGAGATCGAGACCCGCGCCGAGGATCCTCATGAGGCTTCTGGCTCTTGGGGGTCACTGCAGCAGCCCGGGGAGTCCTCGAGGTCTCGAGGCGAGTGCTGACAGGGCTGGGCATCAGCTCCTGCTAGGCAGTGAGGAACGCAGAAATGCTGCGCTCCAAGGCCAGCGTTCGGGCCTCCCACTCGGGAGTGGGACCCTATGACACCAACGCTGGGGTGACCGGGTCAGGTGTCAAGGAGGAGAGTTGGTCCTCGCTAGGACGACCCCCAGGAGACTGGGTGCCTTCACCAGAGGCCTCTGTATCAGTTCGAGGTACCTTACTGGGCCGCTCTCTCTCCGACTTCACAGTGTGCTGAGGGGGGCTGAGAGACCAGGCGCATGACCTCTCACACTTGTCTGGCGCCTCTGACAGAGTCCTCGTGGCCTTTTCCTTCTTCTTCTTCCGCTCGCATTCGGGTGACCCCTCGTCAGAGTATCTCCGGGCCCTGGGAGGAGCCTTGGGAGACTCCAGGGGTTGCGGGGTCAAAGAACGGGAGGCTACTGGGGATACCGGGGCTGCCTTATGGAAGAGATCATCCAGCTTCTGCTTACAACTCTGGATGGCCTTGGAGGACATCTTCTTTACAGAGGGAACATAGCTCCAGGTCATGGTCAGCTCCTAGACACCTGAGACAACAGTCATGGGTGTCCGTGAGCGACATGTTTTTTGAACACCTATCACATTTCTTAAAACCGGAGGCCACTGGGGGAAAAAGGACCCCTGTGAGGTCGAAGACCCTCGATGCGGACAGTAGTTAAAAAGAGCACGAAGCGCAGTGAAACAAAGAAAGGCAAAATGGAATAAACCTGAGACCAGGGCCGAAGCAGAGGTGCTCGAGAGGCGGGAAGAGGACAGGCAAAGGCCAGAAAGCAAAAAACTAGTTGGAATAGAGAAACATTTTCTGGGGACAAGATGCACGTCCGAAGGGCTCCGCGGAAAAAGGGAGACTATGGCACCCTTGGGCAGGAAGAGGACCACGCATGTGTGGTGGCATTCCCAAAGGCTTTCTTTGAAAGCTAGGGAAATGCTACGCTCGGGCTCCGTTGGTGCTGACGTCACCCATATGTGAGGACTGACTTCCTGCTTGTTCCTGGAGAACCCGCCTGTGCTGGAAGCATTTGTTGTTAGGACTCACCTACGCACTTTTAGGGGCTGATTCTATAAAGGGTGTATGGAAAGTTACAAACTATGCACATAAGTCTCTATTCTAAAGGACTTACACACGTGAATGGGCACTTACACATATGCTTTAGGCAGTCGCTATTCTGTAAGTGCGTGCCTAAGTCCCATCAAATGTATTGGAGGTCTTATCCTCTGCCCATTTCCAAAGCCAGTCACTTCCTTGAGGCTACAGTTGTAGCCATCAACCTAGCTGACATCCTTATGAGATCATACAGAGTATCCACTGTAAACACTGCTGCTTGAATCCAGCAGGGCATTATCACTTCTTTCAAATGATCCTCTGAGGAACCTTGCTGAAGCCATATAAGCAATGCTCTGGCCACACAATCTCCACAGACCTCTGCCTGTAAAGCACAAGATAAACATCTGTTTCATCAACATTTCAAGATTCCTGTCCTTTAGGTCTAAGTGCCATGCCACTGTCTGCCGGAATCACAGTCTTCTTTCATATGGCTAAAATGGATGCAGCCAAGCTGGATATAAAAAGAAACTTCTCTACCTCCTCTTTATTGCGCACTCACGGATCTTTTCATCCCTGCCCTTGTCCTAGGCTATTCCCATTCTATTACCACCACATCCTTGATGGCCTAATCTACCGGGAATACTTTTGATGGTGTAAACACCTTTTGTAGGATGGGCTCCCCTTCAAAATTTGCCTACTGCGGGATCGGAAAGACTGAGGGGAGGGGACGTCCAAGATGACCGCATGCAGCATTTCCTTGATGGGGAGAAAGAGGAAAGGTAGGCCGGGTAAGCAGCCCCAGGCAGCCTGGCTCACTTTGACCCTAGTTACCTCAGACCCTATGGATGATTATGTGATCCGGTGGGAGCAGTAGCCCGTAGAATCGGGGGCGGATTACTCGGCAGGTAGATTACTGGAGCAGAGTAGCTCAGAATCTCGATCAAGCTTCCACCTCGCGCCCCCTGACGCACAGCGACTCCGGATGCAATTGGGGTCTGAGCCGTTCTCCGGAGACACGGTGGTGTCAGGCACCTCAAGTATCGGTGCTTCTTCGCTCCTGCTGGGGCTGTCCCCGGAGCCAGATCTGAGTGCGGGAAGGTTTCAATGTGATTTTCAACAATCTTCTCTGCTTTCCGGGGTTAGAAGTCCGTCAGAATTGGCGGGCTTGGTTGGTGCTGCACAAACAGAGGGAACCGTGGAGACAGCAGCAAACTTGGGCGTTGAACCGGGTAAAGTGCCATTTTCTTTTTCACTTAATTCGCCCAGAACATTTCACGCTTGAAACTATTTGGGGTGCGATTAAACAGCTTGTGGAAGCCTTTACTCTGCCGATGAAGGAGCTTCAAGGTCAGATCAGTAGAATTCGGAGGCTATAATAACAAATGCTATAGCAATTTGAAATTTGTAATCCTCTGTAGAAGAACTTTCCCTGCAAGTAAATCATGTTGATAGTCACTTGGAGACACGTATTAAAGTTGTCACTTGCCTTAAAGCTTGTTTGGAGCAGCTGGACAATCATAGTAGGCTATCGAATTTAAGGATGATACATTTTCCAAAATGTATTAATGTTTCAGCTAAGAAAATGTTTAAACTTTAGCTAACAGAAGTGTTGGGAGTTCCTGTGGAATCCTGTCTGCCCTTGGTAAAAGTATATTATCTGCCTATTGGCCGTAAGGCCACTACAGGAGTTGAGATTCCTGGTCCTTAAAAGGCGTAAGTGTTAAATGTTACTACATTGTTAGAAACCTCTGAATCCGAAGAGATTATTCCTTCTACTTATTCATTTATTTATTTATTTACATTCTCTTATATACCGCGCTATTCTGCATCAGTGCGGTTTACATTGAACAAACTGAAATTACATTGAACAGGGCATTATAACTTGGAGATAACTATTTTACAGGGAACATGGGCTATGGAGGGTTAAGTGGCTTGCCCAAGACCACAAGGTGCACCTGTGGGACTAGAAACCCCAGTCCTTCCGGCCCAAGGTTGCTGTCCTCTAGTGGGATTTGATTCCCCGACCTTCCGGCCTGAAGTACCTTGCCCCAACCACTAGGCTACTCCTCCACTTCTACTTGTATTTTAGCTCTAGCACTAATATCTGATAGAGAGTGGCTCCTTAAGTTGTTTTTTAGGAAGCATAATGTGCGTTTTAAGGGCTGTTTAATGTATTTCCTGACTTGAAAAAGGATACCCAGTCTTGAAGGAAATAATTTTGCCCCTGAGACCAAGGGTTTTGCAGTTAGGTGGCATGTTTTTCCTAAAGTACCCATGTAAATGCCTGATTGAGCTGCTAAGGAATTCATATATATTTCTGTATCCATCTCAACTGATTTCCTTTTTGAACGCGCATGGTTCCCTGGGAGTTGGGCAGATGGACACCTTGAATCCGTGATTATGGGAATGTTGTCTGTGTTAAGCTGCATTTATTTATTTCCTCTGCCCTCGGTTCCTCCTCTGTCTGCGTGGACAGATTGACGGCCCGCACGAACAACAAAAAAGAGGTGTCCTCGGGAGGCTACCACCTTCGCGCGGAGGGCAGGGATGGGTCAGAGAGAAGGTCCTGATGGGCGCGGGTCTCCGGGGAGGTGTCCCTGTCCGACTCCCAGCCTGAGACGTCTGAGAAGAACTCAGAATCGGGCTGATCCCCATGTCCAGTGGCAGAGGCCCACTTGGAGCCAGAGGCACTGACTCTGGAAGACCTCGCCCCCGAGGAATGGGACGGTGAGCGAGACCGGCGCCGAGGACCCTCACGAGGCCCACGGCTCTTGGGGGTTTCCAAGGCAATTTTCGGTACCCCTGTTGGGCCAGCCATGCTGGGCAATAGCGCCTGCTGGGCAGCTAAGAAGGCAGAAATGCTGCGCTCTAGTGCCAGCATACGGGCCTCCCATTCAGTAGTGGGGCCCTGTGACGCCGACACCGGGGTGACCGGGTCTGGCGTGGAGGAGGAGAGGGGGTCCTTGCTGGAACAACCATCAGGAGACCAAGTGCCATCGACGGAGGCCTCCGTATCCGTATGAGGTACCTTTTGAGGCCGCTCCTTGTCAGACTCTTGGGAAAGCTGGAGAGGGCTGAGGGAATGAGCATGAGACCGGTCGCGCTTGTCCGGAGCCCCCGACAGTGACTTTGAGGTCTTCTTCTTCTTTCACCGCTCCACCTTGGGCGAACCCTGATCGGAATGATGCCTGGGGCGCGGGGTTGCCGCAGGGGATCTCACAAGCGGTGGATCGGCAGAATGGGGAGCCACCGGGGACCCCGGGCTGCCTTATGGAAAATGTCATCGGACTTCTGCTTACGACTTGGCAAGGCCTTAGCAGACATTTTCTTACAGAGAGAGAGAGCAGAGCTCTGGGTTGTGGTCAGCCCCCAAACACCACAGACAACAGTCATGGGTGTCCGTGAGCGACATATTCTTGGAGCATCTGTTACATTTTTTGAAACCGGTAGCCATGGGGGCAAAAAGAGCCCTGTGAGGTCAAAGACCCTCGAGGCCAGCGGTTAGGAAAAAAGGGCGCAAAAAGGGCCCGAAGGGAAAAAATTAAAAGAAAGGGAAAAAACAGAGTCCCCTAGCCCACCCCGAGGCAGAGGCATAGGGGAGGACAGGACCGGTGCAACCGGAAAAGAGGCCAAAAGGCTGAAGACAAAAACACTTTTTCCGAGGGATGAGGACACGTGTCCGAAGGGCTCCGCAGAAAAAAGGAGACTGAGCAAGATGGCATCTTTGGGCGGGAAGAGGACCAGGCATGCGTGGCAGCAAGCCTTTCTTTGAAAGCTGGGGAATTGCTCTGAGCGGGCTCTGTCGGTTTCGACGTCACCCATAAGTGAGGACTGACTTCCTGCTTGTTCCTGGAGAACAGGATAATTTTGTTTCCTTAGGAGTTCCTTCCTGGTTGTGGGTTGGAGATGTGGTTACACATTTTCCCATGTTCCTTCTAGTTTTATATTTCCTATGAACATGAACGTAATGTATTATGTGTTTTGTTGTACCTCACGTTTCTTATGCAAGTGTGTTTTCTTACATTTTTGTGTGAAATTATAAAGATTAAATTAAAAAACATTGCCTATAGCTCAGGCACTTGATATCATCAATACCTTAGCTTCCCTTGTGACCATAATTGGCAGGTCATCCTTGCTGAAAAACCTCACCAGCTCTGACGTCTGACAGCCATAATACTGTGGATCCTCCTCCTCAAAGTGGTTTGCACTTCTAGAGGTCTACTCCCCTCCATCCATAAAGGATCTTCTGCCTGAGGAGATAGCGCTGGCCATCAGTGGATCCATCCACCCCCTCTCTCCCCCAACCTGCCTCCCTTGATTACCTGGCTGGTGGATGTAGGTCTGAAGAGCTTCTCAACTCCTATCTGGGTCTGACATGGGAGGAGCCAATGCCCCTGGCCTCATTACAACATAGGCCTTGGGTAATATTAGAATAAAATCGGACAATTGCTGGTCCACCCTCCCATGCAGCTCCTCTTCCTTCGAGGGAAGGTTCCTTAGGCCCCTCCTCTTCAGCCTTCATCTTCGTGGGCTTCTCCAGAGAATATCTGAAGATGGTTCCTTCTCTAAATTCCTGCCCCAACAGAACCCTACTGTCTTCTCTTTGCTCCTCATCTCAGTGCCTGCAGTAGGAGACAGCTACAAAAGGAATCTTGCATTCCACCCATGCATCATAGCATCTGCTGCTCTTCTTACTTCAAGTCTGGTTCTCCTAGTACCGCTCAGCTGCTACTTTCACTTTTGTTTTCAAGTCAAAATATCAAAATTCAGCTGTGCACCGCAGCCGTAGACAGCCTGGGGGAGATGCTGATAGCATTTCTCTGCTTTACTTCCTTTCTTTCTCTTTCTATAAACTTTATCAAGTCATGCTCAATTGATCCCATGAAGCCTAGCCTCTGGAAAACCTGCTGTTTACTTTACCTCACTGGCACATCAGCCCTGCCTGCCTTCCACTGGAGACAAAGTAATACTAGGGGACTTCTATGCTACACTATCCTAAATTTGGGAAATCACCTGGTATTGCTCTGTGTCAGCCCACTGGGAGGAAGGGTTGATCCACATGACAGGATTGGTCTGGCAAGGACAAAACGGAAATTTAGCGTGTGCTTAATTGATTTAGCATGCACTTATCAATTTAACACTAGAAGTCCCAAAGTGCGTCCATTGACGCAAATCCATCTTCGAAGTTGTATACCAGCGTCACTGTTAGAACCATGTCAGTCATGTTCCATGACTTTGTTAGCAAGGTCAAGATGTTCAAATATGTGCATCGAAAATTAATGACAGATGCACCACCTAGCGGGAAAATGAATTTATACCTAGAAGCCCCAAAGTACGTCAATTGATGCACTCAATTGTCTTGGATGCGTCAATTGATGTACTTTGGGGCTTCTAGGTATAAATTCATGTTCCCACTAGATGGCGCATCTCAATCACTGTTTACAGTTTTATTCCGACATTACAAACAATAAACACACGATGACATCATATAATGACATCACATACTGCACGTATTTAACAAATAAGTAACCACATTAATTCACATCTGCATTTCATGCTAAACGCAGTCATCGTGATAATGCGTCAATTGACGCACTTTGGGGTTTCTAGGTAAAATTCCTTTTGTGGTTTCTAGTGTTAATGCACCTAAATTCATTGGTTAATGAATGCTAAATATAGTTAGCACACACTAAAAATTCACCATTAAAATAAAGATGCCAAACTAACTGAAAAACCACCAAAAATTGGGAAAAAATCATGAAAAATATAAACACCAACCAAATGTTTCCTGCTTGAGTACATCACCACCAAGTACGATTTCAAAATAATAATAGTCAATCAGTCTGCAAGCTGCTCTAAATGGAAGCTCTGCAAAAGAAAACAAATGTGTGTTGAGTGTTGTGCTGTGTTATGTTTTTGGAAGCAGAAAAATCCTCCTCTGACTATGATCCCCTTCAATTCTGCTTGTGAGCAACACTGACTAGAGCACACAAAAGGCACAGTACTGAAATCTTAGCCAACATGAGACTCACCCTTTGGCATCCATTCTGCAGTTCTATATTCTCTCTAACATACAGTTTGCCATCACAAGGTATTCCAATATCAGGAATATCTGACATGCTTATTTGGTTTCACATGCGATACCCAAACCCAAATAGCATAGCTAAAGGTAAATAGCATAGCTCTCCAAGTGATACATTTTCAGTCTTTTAAGAGATGCCAAGAATGTTTTTAACAAGACTCTACAGCATACCTGAGAAGTTCCAGGTTTCAGACACACCCAGTTAAACTACCTGTGAAATGCAGCTGAGAGAACAGGCCTAATATAAAAGTACATGTAGTTGGAATAGATGTCATACTAACAAATTTAAAAACTACTCTGTTTACAAGAAGAAAATGCCCATAAAATATCTGAAATGAAGTAGAAAAAGAAGTACCAAGTCTCTTAGGAAGTCAAAAAATGCAAAGTAGAGGCTACCAGAAGCTATTATAGGCAAACCAAATCTTTTAATAAGCAAAATACAGCTCTGAGAAAGCAGTGATACAAGGTGTCTAGTCAATTCGGCATATCAGTCAATGGCTCTACGTGTTTCAATAGAACGTCCTGCGACAGGGGCTATTAATTGAGCATTGCACACCTGGCCTGAGCCAGTTTTGCAGAAGCTGAGGAGCCTCCATTACGCTAAGAGCACATTTTTCTATTTTCTCTGCTGGCTTAAACCTATCAATTGTAACTGTTGATTTTTGGGGGATCACTATTATAGCTGTTAACTGTGGTTTTAGACCAAGGTTGGGGCATCTGGACTGCTTTCCTTGTATAGACTTACATCAGAAAGCAGTGTGTGCCCATGGTTCAGGAACAGCCTACCCCTCGCCCCACCCACCCCAGGGGCTACATTGCCTTTATAGTAGTCACATAAGTGCCATCTACCCTTTCTTACTTGGGTTAAAAGTCCACATCATCTTCATCCTTTCTTCTTCTTTTTATTTATTTTATTTTTAATCACATTTATATACCGCAACTTCCAAAGTTCAGTTGCGGTTTACAGTTAACAACAATCAACAAAGCAAGTATGTTTGTTTTACATGGAACGTCGAATATAACAAAACATATTTACAAGGAACATCATATTAAATATCGAATAAACAATGTGATATAATACCAAACAGTGTGGAAACTATATACAAGTTTATATATGAATATATATACATGGAATACATGGAAGGGAGGGGACATAATTCAATTCTTCTTCTTCCGGGACTGCTTAACAAACATGTTGTGTATTCAGTGCAATAACTGTGGTACTTTCATTTCAAGACTAATCATTTGGAGCCTAAGAGCTTGTCCTATGTGTCTCAGGTCAGCTGTCATGCATGACGAACTGATTCTACTAAGGAAAAACCTAGCTGCCATGCATAAAGAAGTGACTCTACTGAGGGAGGAAATAGCTGCAATGAAATGCACCTCTTCTAGGATACAAACTGAACAAGGTCCACCACCGCTCCCACAAAGAATCAAACACCCCAGGAACAAATGGATCACAGTGGGTTTTGGAAGATTGCGACCTGTAACGTTGAGACATCCTATACATCAAGAGATATGTTTATTAACTTTATATACCGCTAAACGAATAGACATCAAAGCGGTTCACATAGCTCAAATAGAAAACCATAAGGTAGAAGAGAGGAAAGGAAATTACAATATTTGATAGGAAAGCAAACCTAGCAGACTCATGCGGCAAGACATTAAGGAGGAGAAAGAGAGAAGGGGGAGAGAGAGGGTAGGGTTACACAGGGGGATCAGGGAGATCAAAGGCAAGGGCAAAGAGATGGGTTTTGAGAATATTTCTGAAGGTGGTGTGTCCCTGCTCAAGCCGGATGGAGGAGCGTAGGGAGTTCCATAGGACAGGGCCGATGAAGAAGAAAGCAGAGGAGCGAGTGGACTGGAGGCGAGCACAAGCAGGTGAAGGGAGACGTAGGCGGTTGAGATGGAGAGACCGTAAGGAGCGGGCTGGGGTATGGAAGTGAACGGGATCAGCCAGGTACTGAGGAGAGTGGGTGTAAAGGACACGATGGAGAAGTGTCAGGATTTTAAAGTGGATGCAGAATTTGATGGGAAGCCAGTGAAGATGGATGAGTAGAGGTGTAATGTGATCACGTGAAGAGAAGTGAAAAATGAGTAGTGCGGCAGTGTTTGGATGCACTGGAGGCAGTGAAGTTGTGTGGTAGGGAGACCAGCTAAAACAGAGTTACAAAAGTTGACACGGGACATGACCAGGGATAGGAGAAGGGTAGCAAGTGCCTGTGCGGTGAGGAAGGGCCTGATGGCGCGAATCTGACGGAGGAAGAAAAATGAAGTTTTAGAAACGTGAGCAAGGTGATCTCGGAAAGATAGGTTGGAGTCAAAGAAGATGCCCAGGTAGTGAAAAGAAGAGACTAGAGGGACGGGTGAGCCGGAAAAAGAGGGGGAGATCTGGGGAGAGGTATTACCGTGAGAAAACCAGATGGCAAGGGTTTTTGTGAGGTTGAGATGAAGAGAGTGGATGGTAAGCCAGTCAGCAATGGCCGTAAGGCAGGAGTTTATGGGGGAAAGATCAGGGGAAAGAGGGGAGGTGTAATGCAGAAGAACCAGATCGTCGGCATAGTAAAAAGCTGAGATCCCATGTTGCTGAAAAAATAAAGCTAGAGAGGGGTGAGAAAAATATTAAAGAGAAGGGGGGCCAGGACTGAACCTTGGGGGACACCGCAAGGAAGGGGAAAGGGCTCGGAGGTGGAAGAGGAAGTGGATGAGGGGAGGACAGAGTAAGTTCTGGAAGAGAGGAAAGAATGGAACCAGGCATAATGCCTTCTCGGCCTTGGCTAATGAGGATGCTCAATCCAATGAAACTGAAGGGCCCTTAAATGAGTCAGACACTGCCCAATCTCCTGCTAAAGCACCAAATATGAAGAAAACCTCACCAAACAGAAAACTACTACTACTTGGAGATTCCATCATCAGAGGCACCAACTTGGGAACAGAGTTCAAAGGAGAGAAGATAGTCATGTGCCTACCAGGCTCGACAGCCAGCAGGAATACAAACCAAATTGTTGAAGTACTTAGCACAAAAAGTGAACACTCCAAACTTGATGCTGTTATCCACTTGGGCACAAATGACCTGGCTAGAAACAGTGCCTCTACAGTCCAAAAGGTTTTCCAATCTCTGGGACAGAAACTCAAGCCCATTGTGAACACTGTTTGCATTCCCAGAGGTTCTGCCTGTTCTTGGTAAGGGGACAAAAAGGCTGCATCACATTAACAGCTTTAATACATGGCTCCAGACCTGGTGCAAACAAGAAGGATTCAGATTTATTGGCAAATGGGGAAACAGATGGGCCAACATGAGACTATACGGTGCTGATGGACTACATTTCTCTGTTGCAGGGAAAAGAATCTTAAGTGAAAAATTCAGGCACTATGTGGATATGCATTTAAACTAGGAAAAGGGGGTGACGGATGTGGAAGGTCAAGACCGGCACGCCACCCCCTGCAAAAGCAGAATAATATCAGAAACAGCCACACTTTTAAACCACACATCACAAACAAGTGGGAAGATGTGGGCAGAACAAAATCAATGCAAAATACACACACGCCAGGTAAATGCTGGAAAGCAATGAGCACAAATGCTAGAAGCTTAGCCAACAAATTCTGGACCTGGAAGCCCTAATGGTGGAAATGGATTTGGATATTGTGGCCATTACAGAAACATGGTTCAATGAATTGCATGATTGGGATGTAGCCATAACTAGCTATAATCTATTCAGAAGAGACAGAGAAAATGGAAAAGGAGGAGGAGTGGCCTTGTATGTCAAAAGCAATATTAAAGCTACTGAAATGAAGGGGGCATGGGGAAAATAAGAAGTGCTCTGGATTGTGTTGGAAAGAGGAGATGGCACTATCATCCATACTGCTGTAGTCTACAGACATCCGACTCAAACTGAAGAGATAGATAACGATTTGATTAAATATATTGCCAAGATAGCCACAAAGGGGAAAGTAATCATTTTAGGTGACTTTAATCTACCTGATGTGGATTTGATTACTCCTTCTGCACATCTGGAAAAAAGCAAAAAAATTGTAGATGCTCTCCAGGATGCATCACTTAGACAAATGGTCATGGAACCAACCAGGGAAAGCTCAACGCTGGATTTAGTGCTCACCAACGGTGATAGCATGTCAAATGTCTGCGTGAGTACCCCTGTGAGCAATAGCGATCATTACACAGTGTGGTTTGAGATAAAAGCCAGGGTACAGGCCAAACATATCAAGCTCAAAGTCCTAAACTTCAAAAACACTGACTTCAATAAAATGGCCAAGGACCTAAAGGAGGAGATGACAGGGTGGAAGGAGATAAAGGAAGTGGAATTGCAATGGGATAAACTAAAGGTGACAATAAAAAGGGGCAACGGACATATATGTTAAAAAAGTAAACAAAAACAAGAGGAGAAGGAAACCTATTTGTTTTCCAAAGAAGTGGCTGCTCAAATAAAGGCAAAAAACATAGCTTTCACAAAATTCAAAAGCTTGCAAACAGAACAACACAGAAATGAATACAGGATCAAACTCAAAGAGTCAAAAAGAGAAATAAGGATAGCAAAATCAAAGGCAGAGGAAAAGATGGCTAAAGATGTTAAGGGTGGCGAAAAAACTTTCTTCAGGTATATTCGGGAAAGGAAGAAGATCAGAGTTGGAATTGCAGGACTCAGAAGTGCTGGGAAAAGACTCGTGGAAAGTGACATAGAAAAAGCGAACTTGCTAAACAAATACTTCTGCTCTGTTTTTACTAAAGAAAATCCTGGAGATGGACCAGCTGGGACTCCCAAATATAAGAATGGGAACGAAGTAAATACCACACCATTTACTGAAGATGAGGTGTTGGAACAACTTGCTAAACTGAAAGTGGGCAAAGCCATGGGACCGGATGGGATACATCCCAGGATACTGAAAGAGCTCAGAGAAGTTCTATCAGGACCGTTAAAGGATGTATTCAACAGACCCTTGGAAACAGGAGGTTCCTCAGGACTGGAAAATGGCTGATGTCGTTCCTCTACACAAAAGTGGTAACAGGGAAGAAGTTTCAAACTACAGACCCGTGAGCCTTACCTCGGTGGCGAGAAAAGTAAAGCGTAGTTACTCATCTATAACAGGTGATCTCCGGGAACAGCAGGAATTTAGTCCTCACATATGGGTATCGTTGGTACCGACGGAGCCTGCGTGGGAACGCTCTCCAGCGTCCAACAGGAACACTTTTGGGAGCATCCCTCAGCACATGCGCGCTGCCTTCCCGCCTTTCCAACTGTCCCTCTTCAGTTAAGTTTGTAGCTGAGTGAAAGGATATAGGGAGAGAGGAAAGAGACAAAGAGAGAGAGAGAGAGAGACAACTCCTAGGGGAGGTGGGTGGGTTGTGAGGACTAAATTCCTGCTGTTCACGGAAATCACCTGTTACAGGTGAGTAACTACGCTATCTCCAGGAACAAGCAGGAATGTAGTCCTCACATATGGGGATTCCCTAGATGAAGATGCCAGGGAGATAGCCCCAGGAAGGTGCCACCGTCGAAGGTGAGAATCCTTCCTCCCATGGATCTCTGGCATCCCACCAGGGTTGGTGGGTAGGAGTTGGTTTAAATTTGAAAGAAATTTTGAAGAACAGCTTGGCCAAAGAAGGCATCCCAACGGGAGGGTTTATTAAGGCAGTAGTGGGCTGTGAAGGTGTGTACCGAAGCCCAGGTGGCTGCTTGACAAATGTCATCGATAGATACAGAGTGGAGATTAGCCATAGAAGCTGCCATGACTCTCACATTATGAACTGTGACATGGTCATGAAGAGGAAGACCCTTACTCTCATAAGCAAAGAATATGCATTGGGCAATCCATTTAGATAAAGTTCTTTTGGAGACTGGAAGTCCCAAATGACTAGGGTCAAAAGCTACAAAAAGTTGTGAGGACTTTCTATGTTGCTATCTTCTTTGTATGTAAAAGGCTAAGGCCCTTTTACAATCCAAAGTATGAAGGTTTCTTTCTGCATTAGAGGCGTGAGGCCTCGGAAAAAAATACAGGAAGATAAATTGATTGGTTTAGATGAAAAGGCGAAACCACCTTTGGCATAAAGTGTGGGTAAGTTCGAAGAACAACCTTATCATGATGAAATCTAGTATAAGGAGGATCAGCCACTAAAGCTTGCAATTCACTAATGTGATGGGCAGAGGTGATTGCAATTAGGAAGATGACCTTCCAAGTCAAAAACGTAAGGGCTGTAGTGGCCAAAGGTTCAAAAGGCGGCTTCATGAGCTGCCCAAGAACTAGATTTAGATTCCATGCCACCGGTGGTGGCTTGATGGGAGGTTTAGTTAATAAAAGGACTCTCATAAATCTTGATAGGAGTCGATGAGAGGAAATTGGTTGTCCATTTAGAGGCTTATAAGAAGCTGCAATTGCACTAAGATGGACTCTTACCGAAATGGTCTTTAACCCAGAATTCAATAAGTGAAGGAGATATTCTAGTATCGATTCTAGGGGTATGACCAGGGGGTTTAATCCCCTCTTGGAGCACCATATAGTAAAACGTTTCCACTTGAAGGCATAAGATCTTCTTGTGGAAAGTTTCCTAGAAGCCTGAAGGATATCTTTTACCTGCTGGGACAGGTTGAAATCCTGGAGATCTAAGCCTTCAGCAACCAGGCCGTGAGGTGCAGGGACTGGGGATTCGGGTGGCATAGCGTCCCGTTCTCCTGGGAAAGGAGATCTGGAGCATGCCCTAACGCCAGAGGTGCCGCTTGAGAGAGATGCAGAAGCAGGGAATACCACGTTTGGCGTGGCCATCGTGGTGCTACGAGAATCATGCGACCCCTGTCTCTCTGAAGCTTGAAGAGTGTTTAGGGGATGAGGGGAATGGGTGGGAAGGTATAAAGGAAGTCCTGACCCCAGTGAAGGAGGAAGGCATCCCTTGCCTGAAAGTTGTGCGCCGGAATCCTGGAACAGAACGGGGGAAGTATGGCATTCAGTGGACTTGCAAAGAGGTCTATGTCTGGAGTGCCCCAGAGATGAAATATCTTTGCCACCTGGTCTAGGTGGAGTGACCACTCGTGAGGTAGCAGTATTTGACTGAGTTTGTCTGCCCGAAGATTTTGAATGCCTGGAAGATATACCACTAGAAGGTGAATTTGATCCTCTCTGGCGAGGGCCCATAGTCGTAAAGCTTCGTTGCATAACGACAGAGAGCCTGTCGTGCCCTGCTTGTTCACATAGAACATGGCTACCTGATTGTCCGTCTGGACTAGAACTGTCTTGTAGCTGAGCTGGGCGTGGAACACTCGAAGAGCTAAATAAATTGCTCTTAATTCCAGGAGGTATATGTGTAAGTCTACATCCTGTGGAGTCCAGGTGCCCTGGGTAGAGAGATGATTCAGGTGTGCTCCCCAACCCACCTGTGATGCAGCTGTTGTTAGGGTGGCCTGAAAGAGGGGTTGATGGAAAGGAGACCCCACTGTCAGATTTTCTAGTGACTGTCACCATTGGAGGGACAAAATTAGTCGTTGAGAGATTGTTATTTTGTCCGACAAATGACCCCTGGCCTGTGTCCACTGTGTGGAGAGGGTCCACTGAGCTGCTCGCATGTGGAGGCGAGCATATGGGACTACATGAACTGTGGATACCATGTGTCCCAGTAACTGCAGTAGTTCCCGAGCAGTGAGGGAGGATTTGCCTGCTGCTTGGGAAGCTAGCTGCATAATGCGAAGACACTGAGCTTGTGGAAGGAAAGCCCTTGCCTGTCTGGTATCCAGGCTCTCTGTCGTTATGCAACGAAGCTTTACGACTATGGGCCCTCGCCAGAGAGGATCAAATTCACCTTCTAGTGGTATCCAGACAGGCTCCTATGAATTCTAGGCATTGGGAAGGAACTAGTTGAGACTTTGGGAAGTTTATTTCCAATCCCAAGTATTGGAGGATTTGCATTGTACGGGACAGTGCAGTGCTGGCCTCTGCAACTGTGGAGGCTCGAATGAGCCAGTCGTCTAAGTAAGAGAAGACAAAAATCCCCAGGGTTCATAGAAATGCTGCTACTACTGCCATGCATTTCATGAACACCCTTGGTGCTGAAGCCAGACCAAAAGGAAGAACCCTGTACTGGAAATGTCTTCCCTTGAAAAGGAAACAAACATTTCCTGTGATCTGGATGGATGAGAATGTGAGTGTATGCATCCTTTAAGTCTAGAGAGCAAAGCCAGTCCTGGCTTTGAAGGTATGGTAGAAGAGTTCCTAGAGAAATCATTTTGAATTTCTCTCAAAACAGATATTTGTTCAATTCTCTGAGGTCTAGAATGGGTCTGCGTCCCCCTGTTTTCTTTGGAATAAGAAAATAGGGGGAGTAGAACCCTGTCCCCTGTTGAAAAATGGGTACTTCCTCTATTGCCCCTTGGGCAAGAAGTGTGGAGACCTCGTGATCTAGCAGATTGTCTGCAGAGGTTTGTGAATTGAATTGCTTTAGAATTGTAGGAGGGGGTAATGCTGTGAAAATGAAGTTTGTACCCCTCTCCTACAATGGACAAAGTCCAATCTTCTGCTGTTATCTGATGCCATCTGTTGACAAAATGGCATAACCTGCCCGGAATATTGGGGGGTTGGGGACCCCTCAGAGGCAGGAAGGCAAAGCTCTTTGGAAGGAGTCAAAGCCCTTGAGGGGGCTGAACCTGGAGAGCTGGTTGGGCTCTCGGGCCTTTTGGTTTCTTTTGCTGTCTGGTTTGTCCCTTTTGGGCAACCTGACCTGGAGTCTGGCTCTGCTGGGTATAGGAAGGATAAAACTTCCTCTTTTTGCTAAAAGAGGGGTTTTTTATAAGGTTTCCTTTTAGCTGGAGTGGCTGTAGACTTTGACAATCTATCTAAGGTAGAATTGTCAGCATCTAACTCGTTAGCCTTTTCCTGCCAGTTCTTGCCAAAGAAATTCTCCCCCATGCAAGGAATGTTGCCTAACTTGTCCTGTACCCAAATCTCCAAGTCTGATGCCTGTAGCCAGGCAATCCGTCGTGCACTAATGGCAATAGCAGAAGTTCTGCTGATGCATTCGAAGCAGTCAAAGGCTGCACGATTGACAAACTTGGAGATATCTTGAGCATGCTTAACTAGAGCAAGAAAATCTTGTCTCTTATTATCTGGGAGAAATGGGCTCATAAGTTCCAAGTCTCCTGTGACTTCCTTAAGGAACATTCCCATATATAGGATATATGAACTGATCCTAGCTGAAAGCATGGAAGCTTGAAAAGTTCTGCGTCCAAAAGCATCCAGAGTCCTGCATTCACGATCTGGAGGATTGGATGCATGCCTCTTTGCACTTTTCATCCTACGCATGGCTGATTCCACTACTATTGAATGGTGTGGCAGCTGAGTTTTCTGAAATCCAGGACATGGTGGAACTCGATACATAGTATCAAGTCTCCTAGAGTGAAGAGAAGTAGTCAGAGGTGTCTCCCACATTCTGAGCAGCAAGCTATGCAGAATTTCATGGATAGGCAGAGTAGCTGCCTCCTTAGGAGCTTTAGGATATTGGAGGATTTCCAATTCCTTTGCTCTGGGTTCCTCTTCAGGAGCTACTGTGATTGAAAGACCTTTGGCCATATCACGGATGAAATCCTGAAATGACATGTCCTCTGGAGGTGACATTCTGCGTTGGGGAGAAGAGGGATCTTCTAGGAGAAACCCTCTAGTGCCAGCAGAATTGTCAGAGTCTTCGGAATCGGAGGAATCGAAGTATTCCTGACCCTGATGCTCTTGCAAAGCACGATCCCGGTACCGATCGAAGTTGGTACCGAGGTGACCCGGTACCGCTTTATCCACTCCAGCCAGAGGTGGCATGGGAAGAGTTCCCACCGGGGCCGGTACCGTCGGTACCAGCATCGGTGTCTGTACCGGTGTCAATGTCGGCACCGGTGCCCTTGGGACCACCGGTACCGCAGCTGAAAGAAGAGCTGTGATACTGCGTTCGATAGCAAGAAACCTCTGGTCCATCGATGCTGCCGATGCTTGGGTGTCGGTACCGGTAAGAATGGCCGGAACCCATGAGCATGGCACAGGTAGTTCTTGCGAGGTTGAGGCTTTGAGAACATCCTGACGCCCCATCGATGCTTTGGAAGCCGAAGCCTCCCACCGGGGCTGTTTTGCCGGTGTGGTTCCCTCAAGGGCAATGCCAATGGCCTCTCGATGCTTAGCAGGAGAGCTACCCTTTGAGGATCGGCTTTTGCGTTTAGTTACCTGAGATCCATGGGAGGAAGAAGAGGTCCTTGACGATGTTGATGCAATGGATCTGGCATCTGAAGAAAAGATGGTACCAAGCTTTGCGGCCCGGTTCTGTCTTCCTCTTTTGGTCATCCCCATGCAGGAGAGACATTCAGTTTGAGAATGATCAGGTCCTAAACATTTTAGACACCAATCATGGGTGTCAGTGACGGAAATGGTACCACCACACTTAGTACATTTTTTAAAACCACTAGTTGGCTTTTCCATAATTTAGGAAAAATGGGGCCTAATGCCCAAAATGGTGCCTAGCACCAAAAAGGAAAGTTTCTGAAAAGAAATAGTCTAAGTTTAAAGGGAGGGGGGGGTTGTATGAAAAGAAAAGAAAAGAACCGGCGGTCGTGCAGTAGGCAAACACGACCACAGAAAGAATTCTAAAGACGGAATTTTCTGCTGTGACAGGGAATAGGTCCTGTTGGCTCCGCAGAAAAAGAAGAACTGAAGAGGGACAGTTGGAAAGGTGGGAAGGCAGCGCGCATGTGCTGAGGGATGCTCCCAAAAGTGTTCCTATTGGACGCTGGGGAGCGTTCCCGCGCAGGCTCCATCGGTACCAACGATACCCATATGTGAGGACTACATTCCTGCTTGTTCCTGGAGATTAGAGGCGCTCCTGAAAGAGCGAATAGTGAACTTTCTCAAAACCAACAGGTTGCAAGATCCGAGGCAACATGGTTTTACTGAAAGATGGTCTTGCCAAACTAATCTGATTGAGTTCTTTGACTGGGTGACCAAGGAACTAGATCAGGGGCATGCGATGGATGTCATCTACCTGGATTTCAGCAAAGCCTTTGATACTGTTCCTCATAGGAGGCTTGTCAATAAACTCAGTAGCTTCGGGATGGTTACCAAGATAGTAAACTGAATTAGAAATTGGTTGACTGACAGACGACAGAGGGTGATGGTACATGGAGCTCACTCGGATGAGGGGAAGGTGATTAGCGGGGTGCCCCAGGGTTCGGTCCTGGGCCCGGCACTGTTCAATGTATTTGTGAGTGATATTGCTGAAGGACTGAATGGAAAAGTCTGTCTTTTTGCAAATGACACAAAAATGTGCAACAGAGTGGACGCCCCCAAGGGAGTGGATAACATGAGGAAAGATCTACAAAAGCTGGAAGAATGCTCTAATGCTTGGCAATTATGATTTAATGTGAAAAAGTGCAGTGTCATGCACTTAGGTAGCAGAAATCCAAGGGAAATGTACGCGATAGGGGTCGAGAGGTTCAGGAAAAAGATCTTGGTGTGATTATCTCTGATGATCTCAAGGTGGCAAAACAGTGCGACAAGGCGGTGGCAAAAGCCAGGAGGATGTTGGGCTGCATACAAAGAGGGATTACCAGCAGAAAGGAAGAGGTACTTATGCCACTGTACAGGTCGCTGGTGAGGCCTCACCTGGAATACTGTGTTCAGTTTTGGAGACCATATCTTGCAAAAGATATAAAAAGACTGGAAAGTGTTCAGAGGAAGGCGACCAAAATGATTTGGAGCCTGCGTAAGAAACCTTATGAGAAGAGACTTGAAGATCTAAATATGTACATTTTGGAGGAGAGGAGGGATAGGGGAGATATGATTCAGACCTTTAAATACTTAAAGAGGAATGATGAACAAACAAACATCTTCCAAAGACGGGGAAGCTGCAAAACTAGAGGGCATAACATGAAGCTGCAAGGTGGAAAATTGAAAGGCAATGTCAGGAAATATTTTTTCACTGAAAGGGTGGTGGATGCTTGGAATGCTCTCCCGATGGAAGTGGTGGGGGCAAACACGGTGAAGGAATTCAAAACAGCATGAGACAAGCACAGCGGATCTCTTTACAGCAACAGGATAAATACAAAATAAACTGAACCATCTAACTTCTCAACAAATAGGGGTGTCCTACATGGAGTGGTAGGTCCACCCCTAAACAAAGACATGGGGAGGGGTGACCTGCACAGAGCGTCAGGTGCACCTACTCTTGCCTTATTGCTGGGCAGACTGGATGGACCATGCTGGTCTTTATCTGCCGTCATTTACTATGCTACTATGTTAATGAATTCTTATCTGCTAATGTATGCAGACAGCCTCCACACAGGAGACCTAAGGTTAGAATACAAAAAAGAAAAATAAAAACACAAAATAAACAACAAAAGAGAAAACATAAAATTGAGAAAGGAAAATAATAAAAAGAAAAATCATTCCACCACCAAGAAAAAGAAAAGAGAGGACAAAAAGGAAGAAGGAGAGAGGAGAGAAAAACATAGCATAAGTAGCGAAAGGAAAGGGGAAGAAAAGAGAAGAGGTAGAAGGGAAAAAATGGGGAGGGGGAGAGATAATATGTTCCAGAATTGTACCATACATAGGATGAAACCTTAAATTGTGCTCACTATCAACAGTTACAAATGATCAGAAATTATTCAAAAGCATTTTACCTTAAAGACATTACCCACCATTTGCTGATGCCCCACGGTCAACAAAAGCAAAGAAAACAAATGGCAATAATAGTTTTCAAGAGGCCCTCGAATACCAACATCAGCCATGCATTAGAAAATGCATGTTAACCATAACATAAAACAAAGAAAAATGTGTATATATATAAAATAGAAATAAAAGTAAAGTACAGACAAACTATAGAACTTAGAAAGCTATATGATTCACCAGCCTCTAAAAAAAACAACACTCGCAGATTCCTCTTCTATCCAAAGCACTGCTTAATTGCAACTTAACCAAAATAGATTGCAAGTTCCACTGCTAAAAATGCTCAGTTATAAAAATTAGTCCAGAAGCTCAGCACCGTAGACTTAAAATTTCAAAGGCATTAAAAAACTTTGAAAAAAAAATGATCCCGATTCTATCAGAGACACATCTGGGCTGTCTGGACGGCCCCTGGAAGGATGATTCTGCACCGCGGGTGCAGAATCGGGCCCAGAGACGACCCAGCATGTCCCTGCTGCACTGCAGGGACATCACCACCACCTGCCGACCTGCCTGCCAGTGCGCCGACCTCTGCAACCCTTCTGCCCGACTCCTGACGAGGGTAGTTGGCATCCTGATCGGGCGGCAGGGACTCACCCTGTGCTGGGCCAGAGGGAGGATTCTGAGCTCCGGGGGTGGGGGCTGCCAGAAAGGATCGGTGGGGCGCCCCATGCTTATTCCACCTCAGAGGTGGAATAAGCAAGGCGTCCCCCAGTGATCCCAGGACGTACAGGACTATCACTGTAACCGGCCCTATACATACATGGGTTAGTCCCATCCACAGCTCACCCATCTCAGCCCCTGTGCTGCCTCTCTCCGCCACAGCACGCACAGCGGCTCTGTGCATGCGGAGGGACGCGAGGCGGGATATAGCAAGGGCGGATAGCGGGGTGGGCCGTGCAGCCCTGCTATCCTCCTCTTAAAATCAGAACCAATATTTATAAAGGGCCCTTTTCTTTTCAAAAAAAGGAGAAATTTTCACTTACCGTTAATTTCCTTTCCTGGAATCCTGCTAGACCAGTTCAGACAAGTGAGTTTAGTCCCCTACCAGCAGATGCTGGAGACAGAGACAAATAAAAAAATACCAGTAGCTGTTCCCTGGTAATATCTAGCTACTCCCAGTAGAGGGCGCTCCAGTATTGTAACAAGCCATGATGGAAAACAGATGCAACCATGAAGCAAAAAATTAAAAAAACCGAAAAAATTAATACTTACAAGAGGCAATAGCACTCCGCTGCAAAGTCTTGGATGCTCAGCAA
This sequence comes from Ichthyophis bannanicus, assembly GCA_033557465.1. Lineage (NCBI taxonomy): Eukaryota > Metazoa > Chordata > Amphibia > Gymnophiona > Ichthyophiidae > Ichthyophis > Ichthyophis bannanicus. The sequence continues at coordinate 641,855,928 of CM066035.1, forward strand.
TACACCTCTAAACCAGATAGTCAGAATAGGGAGGGTCCTGGACTAGTCTAGCAGGATTCCAGGAAAGGAAATTAACGGTAAGTGAAAAATTCTCCTTCCAGTACATCCTGCTAGACCAGTCCAGACAAGTGGGAAGTACCCAAGCTAATTGCCCTTTGGGTGGGAAGACACAGCCGCTGAGACAATCTTTGCTCCGAACTGCGCTTCTTCCTGAGTTTGAGTATCGAGATGATAGTGACGCACAAAAGTGGATAGGGAGGACCAAGTGGCCACCCTACAGATATCAAGAGGATGAACCTGAGAGCGCTCCACCCAAGACATAGCTTGCGCCCGCATAGAGTGCGCTCGGAGACTGATAAGAACAGGCTTCCTCTTAAGGATGTACGCCGATTCAATTGCTAACCGCAACCACCGAGCGATTGTGCGCTTGGACGCAGCTTGACCCTTATGGGGTCCAGCAAAAAGCACGAAAAGATGATCAGAGATACGGAAAGGATTTGTTACCCGAAGATACCTACGAAGGGTCCTGCCAAGATCCAGACAACGGAGTCCCTTATTTTTGCCCGCACACTGATCCTGCGAAAAACATGGTAGGAAAATTGGCTCATTGATATGAAAAGACGTAAGTACCTTTGGAAGGGAAGAAGGAACAGTACGCAAGAGAACTCTCTTGTTTGAGAAGGAAAGATAGGGATCCCTGCAGGACAGTGCTTGTAATTCGGATAAGTCATTGCTACTTAGAAACACTGTTTTAAGTGTCAAATCTCTCACTATAATGTGCTTAAGTGGCTCAAAAGGAGCCTGCATCAAAACCTTTAAGACGAGGGACAGATCCCATGCCGAATACCAGAGGTCGAACTGGAGGATGAACCACATCCGCATGGGATGCTATAGAATCTCCTGAACATCCCTCTACTCAAGGCCAAAACCACAAAACAGAGCAGCAACAGAGCATTCTCCTTGTATGCTCCATCAATATGGAACACACTTCCGGACAACATAAGATCAGCCAAATCCATCAATGATTTAAAAAAACAAGTAAAAACACATCTATTTAGAGAATACTACGGACTCGATGACAAAACATAAACCAAACACCAACATACCACACAGAAGACCAGAAAAGATAAATCAACCAGCACTAAACAAAAGATATTAACTCTACATGTAAATAGTTCACTCCCCCCACCTCTCTCCAAGTTGCACACCCTTGTTTAATGTAAAGCAATTCTTTTGTAATTGTTATGTTGTTTGATGTAAACCACCTTGGAGAAAGGCGGTATAGAAAAGCTGTTAAAAAAATAAATAAATAAATAAATAGAGCACCCACCAACAGGGCCCCGAAAACAAGTCAATGCAGCTACTTGCACACGGAGGGACCCCAGCGCTAGCCCTTTATCCAGAGCCTCCTGGAGGAAGGTAAGAATCTTCGGGATTCCCGTCTTCCAAGGAGAGATATGGCGCTGCACACACTAAACCTCGAAGATGCACCAAACTTGGGCATACGCTGATGAAGTCGACGGACGGCGCGCCTTTAGAAGGGTTGCGACCACGCTACTCGAATAATCTTTAAGGCTTAAACATCGACGTTCAAGAGCCAGGCCGTAAGGAAGTAGAGAGCCGGGTCGTCCATCAGAATTGGACCTTGACGTAGTAGACCCCAACGAGCACCCAGATGCAATGGTGGTACTCGAGTTAAGCGAACTAGGTCCGCATACCAAGGCCTCCAAGGCCAGTCGGTAGCTACCAGGATCACCTTCCCCCGGTGTGCCAGAATTCTCTGGAGTACTCTGCCGATGAGAACCTATGGAGGAAAAACGTATAGTAGTTCCCCCTGTGGCCATGGTTGAGCCACGGCATCTAATCCGGGGGACTGAAACTCCCTCCTGCGACTGAAAATTTCCAGTACCTTGGTATTCGCTGCCGTCGTCAATAGATCTATTACCGGTTGCCCCATGTTCTTACAATTCTCTGAAAAGCCCAAGGAGCTAGCTCCCACTCCCCGGGATCGAGAGTATGTCAGCTGAGGAAGTCGGCTTGCAAGTTTTGCACCCCGGCGATGTGTTGCGCCGAGAGAGCCTGCAATGTGCTTCTGCCAGGGAAGGAGAAGGGCCATTTCCTTGGATACTCCTAGGGACTTGGTGCCGCCCTGGCGGTTGATATATGTCACTGTTGTTGCGTTGTCGCATAGAACTCGTACCGCCTGTGCCTTGAGGAGAGGCAGAAAATGCCATAAAGCCAGGCGAACCACCCGTGCTTCCAGTCGATTTATGGACCATTGCGCCTCCTGAGTTGACCATGTCCCCTGCGTCGACTGATGCTGACAGAGAGCACCCCAGCCGGAGAGACTTGCATCCGTTCTCACTAGAACCCAACGAGGAGTCTCCAGGGAAACACCTCTGAGTAGATGATGGGGCGCCAGCCACCAATGCAGGCTGCGTCGGGTCTCCAGGAGGAGCGGCAGTCGGATGTCATAGACTTCCAACACAGGGGACCAGCGTGATAGAAGAGCCCTTTGGAGTCTACTCATGTGCACTCTGGCCCAAGGCACGATCTCGATAGTGGCCGCCATGGACCCCAGAATCTGTAGGTAATCCCAGACCCTCGGAGCTGCCTGAAAAAGGAACAAACGCAGCAAGGCTGTGAACTTGCAAAGCCTTTCATGTGTTAGAAAGACCTTTCCCTTCGCCGTGTCGAAGCGGGCTCTTAGAAACTCGAGTTGCTGTGACGGTTGAAGATGAGTTTTGGCAACATTTACCACCCAGCCGAGTTTCTCAAAGAAAGAAATCACTTGAGTCACTGCCCAATGCGCTACCAGCAGGGAGTCCACTTGAATTAACCAGTCATCCAGGTAAGGATGCACTCGGATCCCTTGTTTGCACAGAGCCGCTGCAACTACTATCTTGACCTTTGAGAAGGAGCGCAGAGCTGAGGCCAGGCCAAAAGGCATTGCACAAAACTGGAAGTACTGACCCAGTACCACAAAGCGGAGGAAATACTGCTGGTCATCCTTTAGAGGAATGTGGAAGTAAGCCTCCGCCAGATCTAGAGAGGCGAGGAACTCTCCTGCATGCACCGCCTGGATCACCGATCGAAGAGTCTCCATCCGAAAACGTGGAACCCGCAGACACCGATTTACGCCTCTAAGGTCTAGAACTGGGGAGAAGAAACCATCCTTCTTGGGCACTACGAAACAAATGGAGTAACGCCCGCAGCCTCTTTCTTCACGAGGGACAGGTCGAATAGCCCTCAAAAGAAGTAAGCGGCAGATGGTGGAGCAAATCGCCGCTCTCTTCAGTGATCTTCCACCTGGTGAGATGACAAACACCTCGGGAATGGGCTGGGAACATTCGAGAACATAACTGTGGGAGACTATGTCGAGGACCCACTATTCTTTATCTTTATTTACATTTAATATACCGCCCTTGTCGAAACGTGAGAGCGGTTTACAATAAAATAATATAAATAAAAGCATTGAAAAGAAAAGAAATCCATTAAAATAAAGAAAAGATGGACCAAAGGGGTCACAGGACAAACAGTGGACAAACCAAACAAACCATAAGCAAGCAAAGACAAACAAAACAATTAGACAGGACTGCTGGGAGGGAGATCATATGCCTGTTGGAACAGATGAGTTTTTAATAGGTTTTTGAAGTGTTGGTAGGAGGATTCTAGACGAAGAGAGGAAGGTAGAGAATTCCAGAGTGAGGGTCCCAAGAAAAAGAAAGCGGCATGGCGTGTCTGTTCAAGGTGAGCTTGTGAGGGTGGGGGAAGAAACAAACGGTTAGCATGTAATGAACGGAGCTGACGGATAAGGAGTGTGAAGAGAGACTAGATTTGCTAAGTACTGCGGATTGGAAGTGTGGATGACTCTATGTAATAATATAAGAACCTTGTATTTAAACCGAAAATGGAGCGGAAGCCAGTGGAGGCGAAACAGAAGAGGAGTTACATGATCTGATTTCCGGGCAAAAGTAACAAGACGGGCGGCTGTATTCTGCAAAAGTTGAAGGCGTTTAAGTTGGTAAGCAGGGAGATTGGCATAAACCACATTACAATAATCCAATCTGGACATAACTAAAGCTAGTACCAAAGTAGTAAGGGAATCAGGGGACAAAATTGAGCGGACTGAGCGTAATTGGCGTAATGTAAAGAAAGAACGACGGGATAAGTTGGACACGTGTTCGTGAAAAGACAATGACGAATCCAGGATTACCCCTAAGTACCGAAGAGAAGAGGTAAGAGGAATAGGAGTGGAATTTATTTGAGGCGTGATAACCGGGCAAGAGGAGCTCAGAAACACCCACATGGCTGAGGATTTGGAAGGATTCAAATGTAGAAAATTAGATGAGAGCCAGGTGGCCATATGAGAGAGGCAGTTATTGAAAGGAGTGATATCAATCATGGCTGGAGAAGTGTGGAAAAGGAGGACAATATCGTCGGCGTAAATGTAGGTGGAAACTGGAAATTGTTGGGCCAAAAGAGGAAGTGGGGCAAGAAAAATATTGAAGAGCAGAGGGGATAAAACTGATCCCTGGGGGACTCCACATAACAACGGAATAGACGGCGAGGTTTGGTGATTGGCATGGACAACATAAGAGCGAGCAGTGAGAAAGGAACGGAACCAACGTAACACCACACCCCGTACACCAATATCAGAAAGACGTGACAGAAGGGTCAGGTGATCAATCAAATCAAACGCTGCGGATAAATCCAATGAAACCAAAAGGGTAATGTCACCACGTTCATGGGCTACGTGAATCTCATTTAGCAGGGCGAGGAGAATAGTTTCCGTACTATGTCCTGGTCTAAAACCTGCCTGACGGGGATGAAGGGCATTGGTGGCCTCGACGTGGGAAGAAAGTTGGAGAAAGACTAGACGCTCCAGCATTTTTGCAAGGAAAGGGAGATTAGACACCGGGCGCCAGTGGGATAGTACAGAGGGATCGAGGGAAGACTGTTTCAGCAGGGGATGGACTATGGCAGATCTCCAAACCAAAGGAAAATGACCAGATGATAAACTGGAATTAAACAAAGTAGTGATGAAAGGTATGAATTGGAGAGAAGGTTCTACCAACCAGTTGGAAGGGATTGGATCCAAAGAGCAGGTGGTCTTCCTAGACTGCGATAGAGTGAGTAGTACCTCCGCTGCAGTGAGGGGACGGAAGGTGGACCATATATGAGGTAGAGCTCTATTAGGAGAACCAGCCACACAGGGAACGATAGAAACAAAGGACTCAGTAATGATCGACTCCTCAGAGGCGAGGGACGAAGGAGAGGCCGAAGGTGTGCAGGGAGGAGACAGAGGTAGAGGAGGTGCGATATGGAAGGAAGAGAGTAAGTTCTGAACTTTGTTGGAGAAAAAAGATGCTAGGGATGCGGGGGCTGGAACAGCAGCTCGAGAAGCAGAGGGGGATACAGTAGAGGAAGTAATGAGAGACCACTGACGAGAAAACAGAGTCAAACATCTACCTATAAGATCCCTTGTGGGCACCCCAAAAGGACTGCTATCTCTGGCCAAAATGCCCATAAGTCGAAAAGGAAGAAGGCTTTCCAGGGCGATAGCGACGAGCGTCGCGAAACCTGGAGGTGCGTCTCGACATAGGTGAGTACCGTTGAGAGGAATGCCTACTAGCAAATTTAGGCTTATCTTCCGGGAGCCGCTGGGGTCGAACTTCCCCTAGGTCTTTGACCAATTTGTCCAGGTCCTCCCCAAAAAGAAGCTTCCCTCTGAAGGGAAGCTTGGAGAGACGTGCCTTAGATGCCGAGTCTGCTGACCATTGTCAGTCAGAGCCATCTGCAAGATACTGTAACCGCTGCCACCACTCTCGCTGAGAGGTGCAAGAGATTGTAAAAGGTATCTGCCAAGAACGCTGTAATCGATTCCAGACGAGCCAGCGCTGGATCCTCCGACAGACGTTGAATCCACCGGAGAAAGGCTCGGGCTGCTAGACCACCGCAGAGGCCTGGAAAGATAATGATGAAGCCAAAAAGGCCATCTTGAGAAGACTCTCAACAATGTATAATGTCATTAAGTACCCTCAAGTTAAATGTAACCCTCCAATTGTGATGTGACCACTTTGATTGTAGGATCAGGTGGTATACAAATCCGTCTAAATAAATAACTTTCCTTTCTTGTTGGTCACGAAGTGCTGCACCGCCCTTCACGGGAATGGTAGTGTGCTTTGTTACTCCGGTCACAAGGGCATCCACTTTGGGGTACATTAGCCATTTATCTACGTCCAGCGATGCCCAGAGATAGCACAGTTACTCACCTGTAACAGGTGATCTCCGGGAACAGCAGGAATTTAGTCTTCACATATGGGTATCGTCGGTACTGACAGAGCCTGCACGGGAACGCTCCCCAGCGTCCAATTAGAAAGCTTTTGGGAGCATCCCACAGCGCCTGCGTGCTGCCTTCCCGCCTTTCCCAAATGCCTCTCTCCAGTTGAGTTTTAAAGCTGAGACAAAGAGCGAGAGAGAGGGAAAGAAAAGAAAAGAGAGATACAACTCCTAGGGGAGGTGGGTGGGTTGTGAAGACTAAATTCCTGCTGTTCCCGGAGATCACCTATTACAGGTGAGTAACTATGCTATCTCCAGGAACAAGCAGGAATGTAGTCTTCACATATGGGGACTCCCTAGCTACAGATGCCAAGGAGAGACCCCAGAAGTTGTGTACCCCTGTGAAAGAGCTCCACTTCCCCCCATGGATCTCTGGCATCCTATTGGGAAAGGTGGGTAGGAGTTGATTAAGTATGGAAAAGGTGCTGTAGAACAGCCTGACCAAACAAGGCATCCTGGCGGGAGTCCTTGTCTAAGCAGTAATAGGCTGTGAAGGTATGAAAAGAGGCCCAAGTAGCTGCTTGACAGATGTCGTCAATAGACACAGAGTGTAGATGAGCCATTGAGGCTGTCATGGCTCTCACATTGTGAGCCGTGACATGGCCTTCCAGAGAAAGGTTCTTACTCTGATAGGCAAAGGAAATACACTGAGTCTGTCTGCCCAAGAGTTTTGAACCCCTGGAAGATACACTGCCATGAGATGAATTTGATGCCCTCTGGCGAAGGCCCACAATCTCAGAGCTTCGTTGCAAAGTGACAGAGAGCCAGTCCCGCCCTGCTTGTTCACGTAGAACATGGCTACATGGTTGTCCGTGTGGATGAGGACTGTCTTGTAGCTGAGCAGGGTGTGGAAGACTCTGAGAGCTAGAAAAATTGCTCTGAGCTCTAAGAGGTTGATATGTAGAGAAGTCTCCTCTAGAGACCAGATGCCTTGAGTGGAGAGATCTTGAAGATGAGCTCCCCAACCTCTTGGAGAGGCATCTGTCGTAAGGGTTGCTTGGGGTAACACCTGTTGAAAGGGGGACCCTAGCAACAGATTTTGAGTGGACTTCCACCACTGGAGGGACCAAAAGAGGCGACTGGAGGTTGCTATTTTGTCTGACAGGCAACCTGATGCCTGGGTCCATTGGGTGGACAGAGTCCACTGAGCTGCCCTCATGTGAAGGCGAGCGTAAGGAACCACATGCACAGTGGATGCCATGTGGCCTAACAGTTGTAACATCTCTCGAGCAGTTAAATGGGATTTTAACTGAATTTGTGAGGCTAACTGCACCAAGTGTAGGCAACGGGCCTGGGGAAAATAGGCCCTTGCAGTTGTGGTATCCAGCAAGGCCCCTATGAACTCTAGAGACTGAGTAGGGGTGAGATGGGATTTTGGAAAGTTTATTACAAGTCCCAGATACTGAAGGATATGGCTTGTGCAGGTTAGAGAAGTCTGGGCCTCTGACTGGGATGGAGCTCGGATGAGCCAGTCGTCCAGATATGGGAATACGAATATCCCTAGAGTGCGTAGAAATGCAGCTACTACTGCCATGCATTTTGTGAACACCCTTGGTGCAGAGGCTAGACCGAAAGGAAGCACTCTGTATTGGTAGTGCTTCCCTTGATAAAGGAACCGAAGGAACCTTCTGTGTGTTGGATGGATGAGGACATGGGTGTACGCATCCTTGAGGTCTAGAGAGCAAAGCCAATCCTGACTCTGAAGGTATGGAAGAAGAGTACCGAGAGAAATCATCTTGAATTTCTCCTTGCATAGAAACTTGTTCAATTCTCTGAGATCTAATATGGGTCTGTAGCCCCCCGTTTTCTTTGGAATAAGAAAGTAGGGGGAGTAGAACCCTGAGCCCTGTTGAAGAAGGGGTACTTCTTCTATTGCCCCTTGGGCAAGAAGGGTAGTAATCTCCTGACCCAGAAGGTCGAGGAGAGATGTCTGAGAATTGAACTGTCTCACCATGGTGTGAGGAGGAAGGTTTAAGAAATGAAGCTTGTACCCCTCCCTTATGATGGAGAGGGTCCATTGCTCTGCTGTGATTTGTTCCCATCTGGGAGCAAAGTAAGCCAACCTTCCTGGGATGGTGAGAGGCTCTGGATGTTCTAGAGCCAGAAAGGCTAAGCTCTCTAGTTGTAAGTCAAAGGCCTTGAGGAGGCTGAGGCTGTTTAGCCATAGCAGTCCTAGCAGCCTTAGGCTTGGCCTGTTTCAGTTGTTGCTGTCTCTTGTGATAAGGAAGCTTATCATAGCTCAGGAAGGAGCTATAGAAAAGGTGAAGTGACTCTGAACAAGCAACCTGTCAGTTCTGGTAGAAATAAGAAAACAGAATTTTCTTATAAAAGACTACCAGTCCCAGAATGCACCAGGTTTCCAACAGCCATTAGAGGAGCTGAAGTGGGGGAACGTGTGTTCAATCAGGAGGGCTATGAGGTAATCCCTAAGCACTCATCTCGAAGGGCAGGGCCTGATTCAGCACAGCTGCGCTGTATTAGGGAGGAGCACTCATCTAAGCAGAATAATGGTAGAGTTTATTCTACAGATGACCATCTTCATGATCACCTTGGATATCCTGAGAATCAGCTTGAGCTGGATCCTGAGGATCATCATCATCAGAAGCCAAACCGGACGGACAGAGAGGGCAGGAAACCCTTTGGAAGAAGGAAGAGAAAAGTCTTTGAGAGGTCTAGAAGAGTCCAGAGCAGTACGTATACTGGGAGGCATTCCAAGGGCCAGCATACACCATTGGACTGGGGAAAGCCAGAGGAATGGTGCTGCAAAGCTAGGAATCTCCAGACGGTACCTGTGAGAGAGACGGCTGCACGTGGAAGGGACCCTAAGACCCGTGCCAGAAGGTATGTGAAGAGAGATCCAGTGTCCAGGGATCTGGATTGGAAGGCTGGACATAAGAACTGGACTACGTACTGGCCAGGCTATATAGAGAGGAACTCTAACAGCAATGGAAGCTCAGGTATGAACACTGATCTATGCCCTAGCTATAACCTTGAAAGACAGCAGGGAAACAAGTATTCTCCTGAAAGTGCTCCATTGAGAGATTCATCTATGCCAATCCATGATATTGAACCCATGCTTGTTGAAGAAGGGGAAATGATAGCAGATGAAGATTCTGTTTACATGGACTGCTCTCTATCTAAACTCCTTTGGTAACTTTCTGTTATAAAGTACAGCAACCATCACAAAGAAATACAAACTTGTTCTTTAATCTACTCAGGAAAGCTCCTGAAGCAGGATTTGACCCATGCAGTAGAAAGCAAGCCAGCTAAGGGGTTTCAGCTGGATAACTGCTAGCAATTGAGCCTTACCTAATTGCTTGTGAGCTAGGAGAGAATCACTTCTGAATCTAGGTGGGAAGATACAAGAAGTTAACCTGAGAAGAACAGTTTTTTTTTCTTTCTTTGTGGCTTTTGGTTTGTTGTTTGATATATGCTAAGAAAACATTAGCTAATGCCTACAGAAAAAGACCAGTTTGTACCAACCAGGTCTTATTTCTTGTGCTTTAATTGCCTGACAAGTTTAAAGGGTTGTTTTCCTGATTTTGTTTTTTTCAAGTTTAACACTGAAAGCAAGTAACCTGATTTATGTGCTACCAAGCATATCTGTGTTGGGAGAAATAACCCCATAAATAAATATCTTATTGGCTTTACCCAAAAGCACAACTAATTATTGTGAGCAGCTGTGTCTGGAGTGAATGAACTGCATTGCCCACAATACCTTGCAAATCATATAGATATATGCACTTGCCAAGACTGTGAAGATTCTCACCCAGGCAGCCGTCTGACACTCTTTGTAGCAAAACAACCTGCAGTAGATGACTGCTGACCATAAGCAGAATAATATTTCCCTTTTTTGGGAAAAAATCCTTTTTTGAACAACCTTTTCTTAAAAGGAGCAGAAGTAGACTTTGAAAGTCTATCTAAAGCAGAATTTTCAGCATCCATTTGGGTGGCCTTTGCTTGCCAATCTTTGCCAAAAAGGTTTTCACCTGTACAAGGAAGGTTTCCTAGTCCATCTTGAACCCAAGGTTCCAAATCAGAAGCTTGTAACCAAGCAACTCTGCGTGCACCTATGGCAATGGCTGAGGCTCTGCTGGCACCTTCAAAAGAGTCAAAGGCTGCACAGTTGGAAAACTTGGAAATATCCTGGGCATGTTTGAGCCAGGTGAGGAATTCTTCCCTTTTATCTTCTGAAATAAAAGGAGATAAAGTTTGCAGGTGATCTGGAACTTCTTTTAGAAACATCCCCATATAGAGACTATAGGAGTTGATTCTGGCAACAAGCATACTGGCCTGGAAAATTCTCCTGCCAAAGGCATCTAAGGTTCTGCATTCTCTTCCTGGAGGAACAGAAGAGCGTCTTTTTGTACTCTTTATCTTCTTCATAGCAGACTCCACCACAATGGAGTGGTGAGGAAGCAGAGTCTTATGAAAGCCAGGACAAAGAGGAACACGATACATGGTGTCCAACCTGCGAGAATGAGGGGAAGTGGTGAGAGGAGTCTCCCATATGCCCAACATGTGATCATAAAGAATCTCATGTATTAGTAAAGTGGCTGCCTCTTTAGGAGCCTTAGGATATTGTAAAATATCTAATTTCTTGGCTCTAGGCTCTGTCTCAGGGGCCACTGAGATGGAAAGACCCCTGGCCACTTCCCTAATGAAGTCTTGAAAAGACAAGTCTTCTGGAGGAGACATTCTCCTTTTTGGAGAAGGGGGCTCCTGAGGATGAATCACCGATGCTTCGACAGAGACCTCTGAGTCATCGGAGTCTTCAGAGGAATCGAAGTATCGCCTGTCTGGATGCTCCTGCAGAGCCCGATATGCGTACCGGGCGGTATCGACATCGGGAGTGATCGGTACCGGTTCGGTACCGATGGGCATCACAGAACAGTGTACCGCTGCAGTCGACACCGAAGCGGATGTTGATGCAATCGGTACCGGCACCGGAACTGATGTGGGTACCGGTGTCGGAGTCGGTACCGGCAACGGAGTTTGTTGCGGTACCGAAGGCGTCGCAGCTTGTATGAATGCCGTGATGGCATGCTGCATGGTCAGGATATTCTGATCCATTGACGCAACCAATGTCTGGATGTCGGTACCAGTGGGAACCAACGGTACCCCAGAACATGGCAACAGGTGATCGGTCGAGGCTGAGCCATCGATGTCAACCTGTGACCCCATAGATAAAGCTTTGGAATCCGGAGCCTCCCGCTGGGGTAATTTTGCCGGTGCGGATTCCTCGAGGGCAAGCCCGGAGGCATCTCGATACTTAGAGGGAGATCTACCCTTCGAGGACCGGCTGGATTTAAGTTTGGTTACCTGAGATCCATGTGAGGAAGAAGCAGCCCTGGAAGACGTTGATGCAACCGAAGCTGCATCCGAGGGAAACAGGGTACTGAGCTTAGCTGCTCGATTCTGCAGACCTCTTTTAGACATCATAGAGCAGGACTCACAATCCGCAATGGAGTGGTCAGGACCTAAACATTTTAGACACCATTCATGGGTGTCAGTGACAGAAATAGTGCCGCTGCACTTCGTGCATTTTTTAAACCCAGAGGCGGGCTTTTCCATGAGGAAAAATGTCCTAGGCCTAAGGCCAAAGAAGAAAATGCACTGAAATAAGAAAAAACAGTAGGTTTTTTTTTTTTTTTTAGAATAAAGAAAGAAAAGACCGGCAGTACCGGTCCAGCGTCGAGAAGGCAGACGCACGACCAAAGAAATAAAATAAAATAAAGAAATTCTTCAGCGGTGACAGGAACATGACCTGCTGGCTCCGCGGAAAAGAAGAACTGAAGAGAGGCGGTTAGGAAAGGCGGGAAGGCAGCGCGCAGGCGCTGTGGGATGCTCCCAAAAGCTTTCCTTTTGAACGCTGGGGAGCGTTCCCGCGCAGGCTCCGTCGGTACCGACGATACCCATATGTGAAGACTCATTCCTGCTTGTTCCTGGAGATCCAATGTTCCCTTCTCCTGTGGCTACCAAAAAGACTGCAGTCTAGTGGAGCATCCCATGTTGTGCTCAAGTGAGAGAGTCACCTTTCTATAATCAAGGTGGCTGTTCACAAGCATTTAATCATTCTCTATTCCTTTCAATTCTCAGATTTTCTACAGAAGAAGTAATTAGATCTTACCTGCTAATTATTGTTCCTGAAGGAACGACAGTCCAGTCCCTTTACTTCAGGGTTGCGTAACCCTTCCAGCAGCTTGGAGGCTGAGCCCAACCTTTTTGGAGGTGGAGCGGTACAAATACCACTGAGACCACCCACCAACCCCAGTAATCGACTGAAAAAGTAGCCTAAGTGAACCTTGTCACAACTAAAAATCAAACCTAACAAACATGCAAACTTTTTTTTTTTTTTCATAAGTAAATAGGAAAAAGGAGTAGAGGAGGGAGAGGAGGAAAGGCGCCGAAGGAGGACTGCTCGCCTACTTACTCCTGGCCTCCCTCACCCCGATCTGGTCCCCCGCTCGGTTCGCTGTTCCGCCCTTTTCCGACAGGCCTTCAGGTCCGACATAGCCGGGTGGGATCAGGGACTGGACTGTCGTTCCTTCAGGAACAATAATTAGCAGGTAAGATCTAATTACTTCTTCCTTATCGTCACTCCAGTCCAGTCCCTTTACTTCAGGGAAGTACCCGAGCAGTTCAATTCTGGGTGGGATTCGGCAAACCGGACTGAAGAACCGCTAGGCCAAACCGAGCATCCGCTGAGCTCTGCACGTCCAGCCTGTAGTGCTTGGTGAAGGTATGTAGGGAGGACCAAGTTGCCGCTCTACATATATCCAGCGGGGGGACTAGACTGAATTCTGCCCATGAGGTAGCCTGAGCTCGGGTGGAATGAGCCCGCAGCCCCCCCGGAACCTGCTTGCCTTTCAGGATGTAGGCGGAGGCAATCGCCTCCCTAATCCACCTAGAGATGGAGGCCTTGGCCGCCGCTTCCCCTCTGTGGGGGCCTCCGAACTTGACAAACAGCCGGTCTGACTTCCGGAACGGAGCGGTTCGGGAGAGGTAGCGCTTTAGGGTTCTCTGAACGTCCAATAGCCGCAGCCTGCTATCCTTGCCTGCCAGGCCCCCGGTTGGGAAGGCCGGGAGCGTGACAGTCTGGTTTACATGAAAAGGAGAAATAACCTTGGGAAGGAAGGAGGGCACCGTGCGCAGAACGACCTTGTCCTTGAGGAAGGCCAGGAAGGGGGGCTTGGAGGAGAGAGCTTGTAGCTCGGAGACCCGCCTGGCCGAGCAGATCGCAACCAGGAAGACTGTCTTCAGGGTTAAGTCCTTCAAGGAGGCCCTCTTTACCGGTTCAAACGGTTCCCCCATCAGTGCATTTAGTACCAGGTTAAGGTCCCAGGTGGGTACGACCGACCTCCGCTGGGGACGCAGCCGTCGTACTGCTCTTAGGAACCTGGTGACGTCTGTGTGCACCCCTAACGGCTTGCCGTGGATCTTTCCTCTATAGCACGCGATAGCGGCTAGTTGTACTCGAAGTGAGCTGTGCGCTAGACCCTTGTCGAACCCTGCTTGCAAAAATTCCAGGATTTCTGGGACTGAGGCGGTCAGGGGCTTCCTACGGCGCTCCGCGCACCATGCCTCGAAAATGCGCCAGACCCTTACATAGGCGAGACACGTCGAGCGCTTCTTAGCGCTCAACAACGTTGAGATTACTGCCGCCGAATATCCGCGCTTCAGAAGCCGCACCCTTTCAAGAGCCAGGCCGTAAGCGAGAACCGATCCACGTGAGGCATCCGGACCGGGCCTTGCCTGAGAAGGTCGCTCCTGCAGGGCAGCCGCCATGGGTGGTCGGCTAATAGTCTCACCAGGTCTGCATACCAGGGGCGGCGGGGCCAATCCGGAGCTATGAGGATTATCCGGCCCTGGTGAGATTCCACTCGTTGAAGAACCTTTCCGATCAGAGCCCAGGGAGGGAATACATAGAGGAGGCCCTCTGCCGGCCACTTCTGAGACAGGGCATCCAGACCCTCGGACATCCTCTCCTTTCGTCGACTGAAGAATCGGTCCACCTTGGCCGAAGAGAATCTTGCCATGAGATCCATTAGTGGGAGACCCCACCGAGCCACTATTTGGTCGAAGACTGCCTGCTCCAGTTCCCACTCTCCGTGGTCTATTCTGTGCCTGCTGAGGTAATCGGCCGTGACATTGTCCGAGCCTGCCACGTGCTGGGCCGAAAGCGCTTCGAGGTAGACCTCCGCCCACTGGAGGAGAGTGTCTGCCTCCTTTTCCAGGGCCGGGCTGCTGGTGCCGCCCTGGTGGTTGATGTACGCCACCGTTGTGATGTTGTCGGAGAGGACGCGGATTGCCCTTCTTCGTACCCGGGGCTCGAGTTTCTTGAGCGCTAGGGTGACGGCCCGTAACTCCAGTCTGTTGATGGGCCACTGAGATTCCATCGGGGACCAGCATCCCTGAACGAACTGGTCCTCGCAGTGTGCCCCCCAGCCTGACAGGCTGGCATCCGTCGTCAAGAGGACCCACTGGGGGGGCTCGAGGGGCATTCCCCGTTCCAGGTTTCTCGGGTGTTGCCACCATCGAAGAGCTCGTTTGGTCCGCGGAGCGCAGGGTAACTCTGTTGTCAGAGGATGAAGTTGCGGAGACCACCGACGCAATAGGGATCGTTGCAATGGGTGCATGTGGGCTCTGGCCCAAGGTACTACCTCTATCGTTGCTGCCATCGTGCCCAGGACCTGAAGGTAATGCCATGCTGAGGGGTTTCGCCTGCTTAGGAACCGAGTGATCAGAAGCCTTAGGTTCCCGGCCCGGGAAGAGGGCAAGAACACTCTGCCCCTGCCGGTGTCGAACCTTGCGCCGAGATACTCGAGATTCTGGGAGGGGGTCAGCCTGCTCTTTGCTCGGTTGATCACCCATCCCAATTCTTCTAGCAAGCGAACTACTGTGTCCGTCGCCGAGCGACTTTCTTTCTCTGACTTTGCCCGGATCAGCCAATCGTCTAGATACGGGTGAACCAAGATCCCCTCCTTCCGGAGGAAGGCCGCTACTACCACCATCACCTTGGTAAATGTTCGTGGAGCTGTCGCTAGGCCGAAGGGAAGGGCCTTGAATTGAAAGTGACCCGCTGGTACCGCAAACCTTAGAAACTGCTGATGGGATTTTCTGACCGGGATATGCAAGTAGGCCTCTGACAAGTCGAGGGCTGTCAGGAACTCCCCGTTCCTTACGGCAGCAATGACTGACCGCAGGGTCTCCATCCTGAAGTGCGGGACCCTGAGGCAGCGATTGACCTGTTTTAAGTCCAGAATCGGTCGGAAGGTGCCTTCCTTCTTTGGCACCACGAAGTAAATCGAGTATCGACCTGAGCCGCACTGATCTGGGGGCACTGGAGACACGGCCCCGAGTGCAATTAAGCGCGTGTGAGGGTAGATTCCACCGCTGTCTTCTTTGCGGGGGTACTGCAGGGGGACAGAACAAAGGCTGGTGTTATTGGCTTCGAAAATTCGAGGGCGTAGCCCTCCCTGATCACCTCTAGTACCCATTGATCCGACGTGACCCGGGACCAGGCGGGAAGGAACTGTCTTAAACGTCCTCCTATGGGCAGCTCTTCCCCCTGGGCCCCCGCAGCTTCATTGTTGTTTTCTGAAAGACGAGGAAGAGGAGAAGGAGGTGGTTGCCCCAAAACCGCGACCTGCTCCCCGAAACCCTCGAAAGCCCTGGCCCCTCGAAGGGAAACGCCCCCTGGAAAAGGAGCTGGATCTGGCGGGGCGAGATCTCCGGAAATCCCTGGGCTGAGTACGTGCCGGGGGAAGTGAGCGGTTTTGCTTCGGTCTATCTTCCGGGAGTCTGCCACCCTTTGACTCGCCCAGATCCTTTACCAATTTCTCTAAATCCTCGCCGAACAACAGTTTCCCTTTAAAGGGGAGGCGACTCAGGCGAGCCTTCGAGGAAGTATCCGCTGCCCAATTGCGTAACCAGAGATATCGCCTGGCAGCCACCACCGAGGCCATGTTCTTTGCCAGGCTCCTGATGAGGTCATACTGACTATCCACACAGTAAGCTGTTCCAGATTCCAACCTGCTTGCGTTGGTCCGCGTCTCCTCCGAGGGACTTTCGTCTGACTGCAGGTGTTGTGACCACCTTAAACAGGCCCTAGCCACCCAAGCTCCGGAGACCGAGGCTTGCAAGGCGAGGGCGCTTACGTCAAAGGCCTGCTTCAAGAGAGTATCCAACTTTCTGTCTTGAGGATCCCTTAGGGCAGCACTGCCCTCCACTGGAATAGTGGTCTTCTTGGTGACCGCTGACACTGCCGCATCTACCCTGGGAGACTTTAGCAGTTCTTTGTCAGTCTCTGAGAGGGGATAGAGACGAAGCATGGACCGGACTCCCCTTAGACTTGACTCGGGTTGGTCCCATTCTTCCTGGATCATCTGTCTCACTACCCTATGTACCGGAAAGACCTTCTGGGATCTTCTAATGGCCTGGATCAATGGATCCTCCAGTGCTTCCTCTTCTGCAGGTGTATCAGAGGACATGTTGAGGGCCTTCAGGGACTCGTTAATCAAGGCCGGAAGCTCCTCCCGACGAAATACTCTAATTATCCTAGCCTGGTCTTCTTCTGGAATCTCACCTTCTTCTAACTCCTCCTCATCCTCACCAAAGTCCTTGTCCGATGGCATTTCTTCCGGAGATCCCTGTGAAAGGGTCTCCTCTTCGCTCATCCGGAGGCGCTTAGGTGGGAAGTCGGAATCTGGATTGGCCGCCCTCGCGGGCCTGGCTGTCTTGGCCTCCGCTGCCGAGGGCGCCGCACCCGCTTTCCCTGAACCTTGCTTACGTAGGCAATATGCCTTGTGGAGTAAGAGAATGAAGTCCGGGGAGAAGAAATCTCCTACCCCATCCTCCCCTGCCGGGAGGAGAGGGGCGGGGGATAAGGAAGGGGTGGGCAAGTCCGAGGACGTAGAAGGAGGGGCTTGCATCTCACTCTCCCCTACTGGGAGTTCGTCTGACCCTTGGGAGGCCTGGGCCATGGTTAAGTTAATGTCCTGCTCTGCCGAGGCTGCCAGCGCGGTACAGTTCCTGCAGATACCTGTTTCTGCGGAAGTACCCCTGCGGATTCCACAGGAAAGGCAGCGTGCTTTGGTTGACATGACCCGGGGCTGAGGACCTTCCCGTACCAGAACTCCAGGCCCGTGCTCTTCTCTACTATGGAGGCTAGCTCTACCCTTCTCTACAATGAAGGCTAGCTCCTCCCTGGCCAACCAAACCGAGGTTTCTTTTCCTTTTTCTCCCCTCCCCAAGGGATCCCCCAGGGAAGAGACCGGCTATCAATTTAGAGGAAACCAATGAGCAATTAAATGAAACATAAAGTGGATTTAAAATAGAAGGAGCACCCTGTAGCCAAACATTAGTTAAAAATAGCGTTAAAATAAAGTTACAAATAAAGAAATTTAGAAATAAATTAAAGCTAACAGCACTTGTTGCTAGTTAAAATTAGGATTCAAATTAATCACAGTTATATCCCTTCTACTTGCGGTTAGCTGTGCTGGGAATCTGTAGCCGATTCAGCGCTGCATACCCGTTGGCTCTACACGTGGTGGGCCTCACCACGTGGAGCCAGGACGGGGAACCCTTAGGCTCTCTCCCGGTCGCGGTCGCACTCTCTCCTTGCTCACTGCAGACTGAAACCTCTGATTCCTGTGAGAATCGCCGCCTAAGATTTTCCCCGCGGTCCTTGGGGGGGCCGGACTTCGCCGCCGCGTCCTGCAGTCTCCGGACGGGTCTGGCGGTATCGGCAGGCCAGCGATGCTGCCTCAAGCGCTCAGCCTCCGTGGGGCTTCGGCGCGAGGCAGCAGCGATCCGCGCGTCTCAGCAGCAGGGGAGCAGAGAAGCAAGAAACCCTCCTCGATGCTGCGAGTCGCGGCTCTCCTCCGACGCCTGATCCGGTGAGGGGGGGGGGGGGCGGGTGGAGGAGGGAGAGGAGAGAGCCGGAGAAATTAAAGAGACAGAGCTCTTGGTTAAAAGTAAACACAGCAAGAAACTGTAGTGGAAATCAAAGAAATTAAATGAAGAATAAAGTAAAGTAAAGAAATTTAAAAATTTAAAATTTAAAAATAAGGACTCCAGTAAGCCCTAGGCTTATGGAACCCTCCAGCTGCTTGGAGGCTGAGATTACTGGGGTTGGTGGGTGGTCTCAGTGGTATTTGTACCGCTCCACCTCCAAAAAGGTTGGGCTCAGCCTCCAAGCTGCTGGAAGGGTTACGCAACCCTGAAGTAAAGGGACTGGACTGGAGTGACGATAAGGAAAATCCATCCACCATTTGCTAGAGACAAAGAAACAGGCCCTCATTCTCAAACGCGGCTGCATGTCCCGCTGGGACGTGCAGCCCCACAATTCGCCTAGACCCCTATTCCCCCACCGGCTCTCCCCATACGTCCTGTGCTTCAAGATGGGGAGGGCCGGCGGGGGGGCAGAAAGGGGTAGAGCGGAGGCAGGCAGGCTGCCTGGCAGCACATACAGGGCCAATTCAGGTCATGGCCCTGTATATGCTGCTGGGCATGCTGGGACGTGCTGCTTATACCATCTCAGAGATGGTATAAGCAGCACAATTTGTTGGATCAGGGCAGGGGAGCCACTCCTGGGGCCAGGTGCAGGGGGGTCCCCGCTGCCCAATCCAGGCCATGCGAGGCCAACTGTGGGTCGGGCGGCAGGGATTTGGGAGGCCGGAGCGTGGATGCTGGGGGCGCCTGCAGGGAGGATGTCCCCTCAGGCGGAGAGGGTATGCCAAGCCATCCTCGGGCCCGATTATGGCTCCCGCGGGAACAAAATAATCGGGTCCTAACGGCCCCATCTTCAGCAGGGACGTCTGGATGACCTGGACATCCCCCTCCTGGAATGGGGCTCATGCTTAGGGGACCTCTGGTAGCTGAGGTGAATAAAGGCATAGGAGTGATGTCATTGAAACCTGGGCTTTTCATTAGTTCTTTGTCTCCACCAATCTGCTGGTAGGGGAACACAACCTACTTTTCTGGACTGGTCTAGCAGGACGATATGGAAAGAGTGTTTTCAAAAACTTTCTCCTTTCTCATTAAAAATGGAATCTCTACTTTGCTGCAAGCTATCTGGAAATCTCAAATTTTCATCACAATGATTTAATCAATCAAAAAAAATCTAATTGCTGGTGGTCCCATATCACAACATATCATCATCATCTATATACTATTTCCATAAAAACACATTTTCTCGATGAGGATGGTCTTGCTAAGAAGATTCTTCAAAATTCCATACACAAAGATTTGCTATATCTGGAGCCACGGTGACTCCCACAATCATCCTCTTGATCTGATGATAAAAGATGTCTTTAAATTTTAAAAAATTCTAGCTAAGAACCAACCTAAATAGCTCAACAATAAAATCTGTTGGGACTCCTAGTGAAGGTCGTCTGCTTAGAGTGGACCTGCTTAAAAGGGTATGGTTAGTATCACTGAATATCCGCGGATTCCGCCACTGCATGTCCCAATGCTAACCAATTTACATCAGGGCATTCCGGGGGCAGCACCTAGCAATAATCGGGCAGTGGCAATATTGAGCAGGTGCTCAGTTATGGCAAAACGATGAAAGTCAGGAGCAGTAAAATCTAACCTAACTTTAACCATGGAACTTAACCAGGCAGCAGCTGAATGTTGCTACTACCCAGTTAACTTCCTCAAAATCTGGGCAACGCGAATATTCAATGCTGGGACCCGGATATGACCCTGGCATTGAATATCTGGGTTTAAGTTTCTGAGGCGAGATAGTTGCTGAAACCGCATAAGCCACTGCCACCGAATATCCCTCCCAAAGTATCTAGATCAAGTATTATTAGAAGGAACTCTGAAAGGTCTCTTTTTATGCCATCTAAGATGTTTAAAACATGAGATGAATTTCTGATATAGGAAAGTATCTCGGAGAAAAAGCGTTAAAGGAACACATCTGTGAATTGGAATAGGGGTTCTAAAACGGAACCTATGGCAGACACGATCAGACAACTAGATGGTTATCTAATAATTTAAGGATCTTAGGAAGAACATAAATTGTTGGGGTTATAGGATTGTTTACCTCTACAAATTCTCTCTTTTTTGGGTAAGAAAGTCAGCTTGTTCACCAATTTGTACTAAGGCATATATTTCACCTTGTAGTCTTAAGGTAGGATCATCTTTCAGGGGTTTATGAAAAGTATGATCAATTAGATGGCGCTCTATTTCAGCTACATAATCTCACTTATTTAAAATGACTAATTGCCCCACCCTTGTCCACAGGTTTCAGGATTATTTTCAATGTTCTTAAGTTCTTTTACTGCCAGACTCTCCTCTTTTGTAAGATTATAATAGACTCTGCTTCCTTTTCTCCAGTACTTCTGTATCTTTCATTGGGCATGTAGATAGCTGAATGGCTGATGGACATGAGGATCGCCAGGCAATTTCCCTGCCTGGTGTGAAGGTGGCAGACCTCCAGCACCACCTAGATAAGGCTGTAGATAATGTTGGGCATGAGCCTGCTCCCTTGCTATATATTGATACCAATGATACAGGAAAGTGTGGGAGGTTCTGGAAGCCAAATGTATGTTTTTAGGTAGAAAGTTGAAATAAAGAACTTCTAGGGTAGCATTCACAGAAATGCTTCTCATTCCATGCACTGGACCCAAAAGGCAAGCAGAGTTCCAAAGTCTCAATGTGTAAATGAGACGATGATGTAGGGAAGAGGATTTTAGATTTGTTAGGAACTCTGCAACTTTCTGGGAAAGTGGGGGGCTTTTCTGAAAGGATGGGCTCCATCTTATGCAGAGTGGAACCACGCTGCTGACATTAACCTTTAAAAGAAGATAGAGTAGCTTATAAATTAAATAATGGGGGAAAGGCGACAGCCACCCAAGACTGCATTGTTGGGAATGATATATCTTTGAAGGATACTGGGTCCAACTGTAAAGCGGAGAAGAACCACTTTACAGTTGGACCTTGTCTTCTTGCGGAGATTGCATCCTCTCTTCTTTGAAAGATACTACCAAAACAGGGGAGTTAGAGCATCCCGATGGAGGGGTTTCAATAAAGATAAAAATAACCCAGATTTCTTTAAGAGCAGACAGAGTTGAAAGATTCCAAATTACCCCTGTCAACTTATAACCAGAAAGATATTTTGCTGTTTTCTGGGTCATGGTGGCTAGAAGGACTGGAAAGGGGGGCTGTTACTTCTGGAGAGAAATCTGAAATTGTGAGTATATACTTTTGGGAATTTTTCTGAAAGGAATTTTTTTTCTTTTAAAGCTAATTAATCTGTGAACCCACTATTTTTTTTGTTAAATCAGTCAGGGCCTAGTAGCAACAGTTTAAGATTCAATTTAAAAACACAGAAGAGAACTTTCTGGTTACCTTTCATACCCAGTAGACAGCTGTAGTTTAAATTTCATAGTCACTCAGGGCCTAGCATCAGCAAAGTACTTTTAGTTTCAAATTAAAACACAGAAGAGAGCTTTCTGGTTAAATTTAGAATCCAGCAGAGAGCTTGTAGTTTAAATTTCATAATAGGTTAGAGCCTAGTAGCAGCAAAGAGCTATAATTTAAATCAAATCAGAATATAGTTTTCCTCAGCAGCACAGGACAAGGTACTGTGTAGCAGCCCTTTTTTAATAAGTGTTATATCCCTCCCTCCCTTCCTCCCCACACCCACCCTCCCCTGGGAAAATCACAGCTTTATAGGTACTTGCACAACTTAAAAGACAGGAGGTGCTCTCAGGTGAAGCTCATTACCGAAATCAGTCATACACCAAGGACCTGAGATTAATTAAGCTTCAGGTGAACAAGGTATATTAAACTTCTTAGGTACAGTTTTAGTGGTATAAATATCCATTGCACCCTTTAGTACATATAGAACTTAAAGATCTAAACACAAACTTAAAACTAAGATGCAGACAGCAGTCCAGCAGCGGGATGTGGGCTTTCCAGTCTTTTGCATTGAGTGTCACATGTATGATTTTCTCCCAGCTGGTGAGAGGTCTTACGTGTGCACTAGGTGCAAGGAGCTCTCTGCTCTCAGGGAACGAGTCCGTTCTCTAGAGGCTAGAGTAGCAGACTTGGAAAACATAAGACAGACAGAGAGGTACATAGACGAGACCTACAGGGATATAGTCCTGAAGTCCCACCTCCAGTCTGGCAGCATCCCTGTTGCCATGGAGGAGAGAGGTCACGTGACAGGAGAGCATCACCCTGGTGTGGCAGGAAGTGATCCTGTAACTAGGACCTGTCCTCCAGGTGATGTAAACCCCTCTCGCACCAAGGAGGTTTCTCCAGGGCCAAGTGCCCATGCGGGAAGGGTTAGGACAGCAGTTATAGTTGGTGATTCGATCATTAGGCATGTAGATAGCTGGGTGGCTGGTGGACGTGAGGATCGCCTGGTAACATGCCTGCCTGGTGCGAAGGTAGCGGACCTCACACGCCACCTAGATAAGGTCTTAGATAGTGCTGGGGAGGAGTCTGCTGTCTTGGTACATGTTGGTACCAATGACATAGGAAAATGTGGTAGGGAGGTTCTGGAAGCTAAATTTAGGCTTTTAGGTAGGAAGTTGAAATCCAGAACTTCCAGGGTAGCGTTCTCCGAAATGCTTCCCGTTCCACGCGCAGGACCCAATAGGCAGGCAGAGCTCCGGAGTCTCAATGCGTGGATGAGACAATGGTGCAGAGATGAGGGGTTCGGATTTGTTAGGAACTGGGGAACATTCTGGGGAAAGGAGGGGCTCTTCCGAAGGGATGGGCTTCACCTTAACCGGGATGGAACCAGGCTGCTGGCATTAACCTTTAAAAAGGAGATAGAGCAGCTTTTAAACTAGATAATAGGGGAAAGCCGACAGTCGCCCAAGAGCGCATGGTTCGGAAGAATGTATCCTTGAAGGATACTACAAAAAGCAGAGAGGTTCCAAAAAAGAGTAAAGTAGCCCAAATGCCCTCGAGTATGGAGCAGACAGAACTTAAAGATCCCAAATTACCCATGTCTACCAATAGCCAAATTAATATGAATAAAATACAGTCTCTAAAATGCTTGTATGCAAATGCTAGAAGTCTACAAAACAAGATGGGAGAGTTAGAATATATAGCACTAAACGAGAGGTTAGATATGATTGGAATATCAGAGACATGGTGGAAGGAGGACAACCAGTGGGACACTGTGATACCTGGGTACAAACTATATCGAAATGATAGAGCTGATCAAATTGGTGGAGGGGCTGCGCTCTATGTTAGAGAGGGCATTGAGTCAGAAAGGATTAAAGTTTTGCAAGAAACAAAATTTGCTGTAGAATCTCTATGGATTGAAATTCCATGTAAAAAGGGGAAGGCGATGGCAGTGGGGGTGTACTATCGTCCGCCTGGCCAGAATGAACAAATGGATGATGAAATGCTCAAAGAAATCAAGGAAGCTAGCAAAAGTTACAGTGCAGTAATAATAATGGGTGATTTCAATTACCCCGGCATTGACTGGGTCAGTGTCACAACAGGACATGCTAGGGAGATAAAGTTCCTAGATGAAATAAATGACTGCTTCTTGGAGCAGCTGGTTCATGAACCGACCAGAGGGGAAGCAATATTAGACCTAGTCCTTAGTGGAACACCAGATGTAGTGCAAGAGATAAGGGTGTTGGGGCCACTTGGCAATAGTGATCATAGCATGATCGCCTTTGATTTAATTAGTGGAGGAGGGATAGTAAGGAAATCCACAGTACTACCCTTTAACTTTCGAAAGGGAGACTATGATAGAATGAGGAAAACAGTTAAGAAAAAACTAAAAGGAGCAGTTGCAAAGGTTAAAGACGTACATCAAGCTTGGGTGTTGTTGAAAAATACTATCTTGGAAGCCCAGACCAGCTGTATTCCACGCTTTAAGAAAAGTGGAAGGAAGTCCAAAAAATTGCCAGCATGGTTTAAAGCTGAGGTCAGAGAGGCTGTTGTTGCCAAAAAAGCATCTTTCAAGAAATGGAAAAAAGAGCCAAATGATGAAACCTGGAAACAGCACAAGCACTGGCAAGTCAAATGCAAGGCATTGATAAGGCAGGCAAAGAGAGAATTTGAGAAGAAGCTTGCTGCGGAAGCAAAAACGCGAAATAAAGACCTTTTCAAGTACATTCGTAGCAAAAAACCCGTGAGAGAGTCAGTTGGTCCATTAGATGATAAAGGGGTTAAAGGAGCACTAAGAGGCGACAAGGCGATAGCGGAGAGACTGAATGAATTCTTTGCTTCGGTCTTTACTGAGGAAGATGTAGGGATGTTACCCACGACTGAAGTGGTATTTAAAGGTGTGGAAGAATTGAAGGAAATATCGATACATCGGGAAGATGTCCTACAACTATTAGATAAACTGAAGAGTAGCAAATCACCTGGGCCGGATGGTATACATCCAAGGGTGTTGAAAGAACTGAAATTTGAGATTGCAGACCTGCTATCAGTAATCTGTGAACTATCATTAAAATCATCTCTAATACCTGAGGATTGGAGGATCGCCAATGTAACACCAATTTTTAAAAAGGGTTCGAGGGGTGATCCGGGAAACTACAGACCGGTGAGCCTGACATCAGTACCGGGAAAAATGGTAGAAACCATCATAAAGAATAAAATTACTCAGCATATAGATAGTCATGACCTAATGGGAGACAGCCAACATGGCTTTAGACAAGGAAGATCTTGTCTTACTAATCTGTTATGTTTTTTTGAAGGAGTGAATAAACAGGTGGACAAAGGTGAGTCGGTTGATATTGTGTATCTGGACTTTCAGAAAGCCTTTGACAAGGTCCCTCATGAGAGACTTTTGGCAAAACTAAAGAGTCATGGGATAGGAGGCAGTGTACTACTGTGGATCAGGAACTGGTTAAAAGATAGAAAGCAGAGGGTAGGGCTAAATGGCCAATTTTCCCAATGGAGAAAGGTGAATAGTGGTGTACCCCAGGGATCTGTGCTGGGTCCGCTGCTTTTTGACATATTCATAAATGACCTGGAAAGTGGAATAACGAGTGAGGTTATCAAATTTGCTGATGACACAAAACTATTTAAAGTTGTTAAAACCCAGGAGGATTGTGGAAAATTGCAAGAGGATCTTGATAAATTGGAAGACTGGGCATCAAAATGGCAGATGAAATTTAATGTGGAGAAGTGCAAGGTTATGCACCTAGGGAAGAACAACCCAAACTATGGTTACACGATGCAAGGTTCCACATTAGGAACCACCACCCAAGAAAAAGATTTAGGCGTCCTTGTGGATACCATGTTAAAACCCTCGGCCCAGTGTGCAGCGGCGGCCAAGAGAGCAAATAGAATGCTAGGTATGATAAGGAAAGGAATGGAAAATAAAACAAAAGATATTATAATGCCTCTATATCGTTCCATGGTGAGACCGCACCTTGAATATTGTGTGCAATTCTGGTCGCCATATCTTAAAAAGGATATAGCAATTTTAGAAAAGGTTCAGAGAAGAGCCACCAAAATGGTAAAGGGGATGGAAGGCTACTCCTATGAAGAAAGGCTAAAAAGGTTGGGGCTCTTTAACCTGGAAAAGAGACGGCTGAGGGGAGATATGATAGAAGTCTATAAATTAATGAACGGAGTGGAACGGGTAAACGTAGATCGATTGTTTACCTTATCAGAATATAGAAAGACTAGGGGACATGCAATGAAGCTACAGGGTAAACTATTTAAGACTAATAAAAGAAAATATTTTTTCACTCACCGTGTAATCAAACTCTGGAATTTGTTACCGGAGGATGTAGTAAAGGCTGTTAGTGTAGCTGGGTTTAAAAAAGGTTTGGACAAGTTCCTGGAGGAAAGGTCCATAAACCATTATTAAGAAGGGACCCAGGATATCAATGCTTGAACCAATACAAGCATTGTGGAACCTGTGTCCCTTGGAGAAACTGCTAGGTACGTATGACCTAGATTGGCCACTGTTGGAAACAGAATACTGGGCTTGATGGACCTTGGTCTGACCCAGTATGGCATATCTTATGTTCTTATGAGATGGCCAGGGAGTTTGGACTACTTTTGGAGACTCTCTGGCAAAAGGTCTTCTTGAGTCAGAGTGCCCAGCGCCAGGTAGTCTTGGGGGTGAGGGGGGGGTCTGCTGAGTCAGAGGGAACCAGAGGTGTCAAGTTCAGGGTCAGCAGTGTTGGTAAGAGGAGAGAGTCAGGGGGATCCAAAGCCCTCTAAGCCATCAGAAAACCTTTGCAGGGTAGGGGTAGAGCAGGGGTTCCCAAACATGGCCTGGAGCCTCCCCAACCAGTCAGGTTTTCCAGATATCCACAATGAATATGCATGAGAGAGGCATACAATGGAGGCAGTACATGCAAATCTCCCTCATGCATATTCATTGTGGATATCTGGAAAACCAGACTGGCTAGGAGGCAGGTTTTGGAACCCCTGAGGTAGAGGAAAGGAGTTGGGGAGTCTGGCCTGTTTTTTTAAACGTCTCCCATGCTGTCAGTGAATTAGCCAATCCACATTCATACATTGATAGGAAGGGAGATATTTGCTTGCAAGGCAACAAGTGGCTGCATATTACTGCAGCGGGTGCACTGTTCTTCTTCTAATAGTACATACTTTTTAATGCAGCAGTAATTTGCATGACTTCAGTTCATTACATCAGGAATCATTTTATTTCCATTGACAAGCAGGACTGAGTCAGACACTCAAGTGAGTGATGTTTTCAGATGGCACTGGGCCAGAACTGCTCTCTCATAGCTCAAAGGTTCAGTGAAGGGCTCTGAGCATGCACAGCCCTTCCCAATTGTAGCAGTCTCCTCAATTTTGCTTTTTATGCTCTGCCAAATGGGCGTGAAATGAAGCTCCCCCAAAACTTGGCATTTTGATTTAAAAACAATTTTTTAACATTTCTTTCAAAAAATTTATTTCTTTAAGTTTATTTTTAATTTTCTATAAGAATGTCACCCAAGTCCAGTTTCCAGCTATGTCCGAAATGCAGCAGAAAGATCCAGAAATTTGACACTCATTCTTGATGTCTCCTTTATTTAAGTCCAGACCATAACCAGAATGATTGCAAACATTGTGCTGGGACTTCTCAGAGCAACAAACGATTGACTGATTGATTAAAGCGTGTATGTCACATGATATAATAGCATATCTAAATACAAAGCAGCTTAACAAAAATCTACAGCTTCACTGCCCTGAATAAGCCTGACCTTGGCTGATCAGAAAAGCTAAGCAAGGTTGGGCCTGGCTGGGACTTGGATGGGAGGTCACATTGGAATACCAGGTGCTGTAGACTTACTGCAAGGAAGAAAGGCTTGGCAATCTACCTTCAATTGCACCTTATCAAGAAAATCCAAGGGCTGAGTCAGCACACCCTTTCTAATAAAACACATATCAGGAAATACAAAAGAATAACAAAGAACATAAGAAAAAAACATCAAACCTAAGAAGTGTATGTCTTTACAAATAATAAGGATTTTCATTTTTTTTGGAAAAGTAATATAATTATATTCTAATCTCAGAGGCTCAGTCAATGAATGCCACAAAGAAGGACCACAGACTGAAAATGCCGCTCCCTGTGTAATAGTTAAGCATACTAATTGGACTCAGGGGAACCAAAGTAAATCAGTTCTTGAAGAGCACAAAGTTCTATTAGTTAGAGATGGAGTCAATAATTTTCCTAAATAAGAAAATGAACCATTCTGCAAAACTGAAAACGTAATACAGCAAATATTAAAATCAATTCTAAACATAACCGGAAGCTAATTTAATTGCTCTAATATCAGAGAAATGTGTTTCCTAGGGCTACAATGTATTATTAACCTAACAGTTCAATTCTGAACCAGTTGCAGAGCTCTTAAAGATTTTGCTGGTAGACGACAAAATAAGGCACTGCAATAATCACTTTTCAAAAATCTTTCCTGTCTTCAAATGGCGTTCTTTTCTCTCTTTCCTTTCCTGCAGCTGCTTTTCTTTTATTGTACACCGCTCTGATACTTCGGTTTTGGGCGGTATATCAAGCCTGTATATAAAATAAATAAATAAATAACACAATGGGCCCTGTTTACTAACGGTCTTCTTCCATTTTGTGTCTATAGGAAAAATGCTTAGGGCCTGATTCTGTCCCACATGTACAAAGACCACCGCAATTCTGATCCCGCGGGGCACGTCCAGTCCCGCGGGATCAGAATCGTGAACAGGCATGTAGGTGCAGTCCGGGACTGCGATTCAGTCCCGACCTGCTCGTACAACCACAGCTCGGCTAACTCAGCCAGGGCTTTTGAATGGAGCCGTGGTGCCATGGCGTCATGTTGCTATGGCACCGAGGCTCCATTTAAAAGCCGTGATGCCAGCCGCCTGCAAACGGAGTTAATTCCCCGTAGCCTGACCTCTGATCCGGCTTCCTAAAGCCAGGATCAGACTGCGGGGAATTAACTCTGCCCCCTCCCCCCCAGCTCCTTCCGTGCCCTGGGTCACTTAAAAAAACCGACCAGGGGTGTTATCAAACCTCGGAGGTGGAATAACTTCCCCGGCCATTTCGCCAGCCCTAGATGTACAGGGTCAACATTAGAATCTGCCTTGTATGTCCAGGAATGGCGACCGCCCAAAGCCCGCCCTCTCTCCGCCCCGGGACGCCTCTTCTCCACCTTCAACTAACTTCCCCACACAATTGGCAGGGACGTTAGTTGGGGGCTGCCGCCGGCACAAATAGCAGGGATGGACGTCCCAAAGGGACGTCCATCCCTGCTGTTCATGTCTCAGAATAACCCCTTTAGCAAACAGGGCCCAAAATATTGGGGTACCCCTCTTAACAATCTTAATTTATAAAGCAACCAAGAACAATTTCTTTAATATACAGTTTAAAAGATAAAGTAATTACTCGCCTGTAGCAGGTGTTCTCCGTAGACAGCAGGAATTAGTCATCACATATGGGTGATGTCCCTGACGGAGCCCAATACAGGAATGCTCCCCAGCCTCCATGGGAAACTTTTGGGAGACACCATGTGCGCCTGCCTTCCCATCTGCCATGGTGCCATCTTCTCTCCAGTACAATAAAATAGCAGTAGCCAAAAGACAACTCCTCGGGGAAATGAGAGAGTTGTAAAGACATATTCCTGCTGTCCACAGAGAGCACCTGCTACAGGTAAGTAACTACACTTTCTCCATGGACAAGCAGGAAGTAAGTTCTTACAAATGGAATTTCCAAGCTACGGGCTACCGAAATCCAAGTAGGTCAAAGCCCAACAGGGGCAACAAAAACTGGAGAACCAGAAGAAATAGTGTAGGTAGTCCCCCCCAGGGGAATCGACTGATTCAGTGTCCTTAGCGCACATCAGCACTGAGAGGTCCCGTTTTGGTAGCCTGAACGGACAGAAGGGCCGGTGGGAAGCAGTTGAACCTAAGTCCCAAAGACATGCTGGAGGACGACTTGGCCGATGTTGCTATCACATCAGGAATCCTTATCCAGACAGTAATGAGCTATAAATATTTGGACAGATCATCACGTTGTAGCCCTGCAAACTTCCTCCTTGGAGATCGCACGCAAGTTGGCCACTGACGCAGCCATGGCTCTGACACTATGAGCCGTGACATGACCCTCAAGGTTTGGGCCTGCCTGGGCATAAATGAAAGAAATGCAGTCTGCCAACCAAATGGACAGCATGCATTTGGAGATGGCAGCTCCCAGCTTGCTGGGGTCAAAAGAGATGAACAGCTGGGTGCAACACTGATGCACCTTCGTCTGCTTGAGGTAGAAGGCTAAGGCACGCTTGCAGTCTAGCATGTGCAGTGCAGCCTCCTCATGGTTGGAATGAGGCCTGGGAAAGAAGGTGGGTAGAACGACTGATTGATTGCGGTGGAACTGGGAGACCATCTTAGGCAAGAAACATGGATGCATTCTCAAAACCACCCTATTATGATAGAACCTGGTGTATGATCGGTGAGCCACCAGGGCCTGGAGCTCACTGATACCGAATGTCAATATCACCACCACCAGGAACAAGACCTTCTAGGTCAGGAATTTCAGAGGGAAGGAAGCGAGTGGTTCAAAGGGAGCCGACAAGAGCTATGCTAGAACCACATTAAGGTCCCATGCCACCGGCGGGGCCTTAAACGGAGGCTTAGAAAAGAGTAAGCCCCACATGAAGCGAGCCACCAGGAGCTAAGCCGAGATGGGCTTTCCCTCCAAGCCGTAATGGTAGGCCCCAATTGCGCTCAGGTGGACTCTGCCAAACTAGACTTGAGAGCGGAGTCAGAGGGGTGCAGGAGGTACTCCAGCAGCTTGTCCATGGAACAGGAGAAAGGATCCAGAGCACCAGGCAGAGAATCTTCTCCACTTGAATGCGAAGGATCTGCGTGTGGAATCCCTGCATGAGGCTAGGAGGACTTTCGTTGCAGATTAAGTTTCGAGAGAACTACCCACTCAGCATGCAAGCTGTGAGGGCTAAGGACTGGACATTGGGGTGCAGCAAGGTCCCAATGTCCTGAAAGATGAGGTCTGGGGCAGAGCCTAGACAGAGAGACTCCTGTCGGGAGAGTTGAAGCAGCAGGGGAAACAATTGTTGCTTGTGCCAATACGGGGTGATGATAATAATTGTACCCCTGTCAGCCTGAAGCATTAGCAAGTTTTTTGCCACCAGCAGGATCGGAGAGTATGCATAAGCAGATCCACCCCCTAGTGGAGGAGGAAGGCATCCAGAGCCAGCCAGCCGCTGGACGCCATTCTGGAGCACAACTTATCTCCCTGGGCGTTGAGCAGCACGGCAAAGAGATCTATCGTGGGAGTCCCCCACTCCTGAAAGATCCGGTCCGTCACTTTCCTGTAAAGGGTCCATTTGTGCGGCTGGAGGACCTGGCTCAGGTGATCCACCAGGGCATTGAGTTCCCCAGGCAGATAGGTTGCCCGTAGCTCCATCCCGTGAGCAGCATCAAACTTCCACAAGCGAACAGCTTCCTAGCAGAGGAGGTATGATCCTGTGCCTCCCTGCTTGTTTATATAGAACATCGCCACTTGATTGTTCATTTGGATCAGGACAACCTGGTTGACCAAGTGCATCTGAAACACCAGAGGGCATTCACTATGGCTCGGAGCTCAAGGAAATTTATCTGTACAGGTTCTCCTGCTGTGACCACAGGTCCTGCGCAGGCCATCGAGATGAGTCCCCCAGCCAAGCTTGGATGCATTCGTGGTTAGCATCCTCTTGGGCGTTGACATCTGAAAGGGGAGATCTTGGAGCAAGTTCTTCGGCTCCAGGCTAAGAAATGGTTGAGGTTCTGAAGGTCCAGCATGGCCGGAAGCACTCCCCCCACCCATCCTTTTGAGGACCAGGAGGTACCTTGAGTAGAATCCCTACCCGACCTGAGCTGGGGGCACTGGCTCGATGGTGAGCTCGATCAGAAGGGTGGAGACCTCCTCCTGTAGCAAGCTGCGATGCAGCGGGTTCAGGAGGTACTCCCCAGTGGAGAATGGAGGCAGCAACTGGGTGAAGTGCAGCATGTAGCCGCTTTGGACGATTTGCAGGACCCAAACATCTGAGGTGATGACAAACCATCTGTGGGTAAAGTGGAAGAGCCACCCCCTCCCCCCCACATGAGGGGGTACTTCTTCCGGCACCGGCAGATTGGCTATGCTCCTGAGAAACCAGTCAAAAGCCAGCCCCCGGCTTTGGTTGAGGGGCAGATTGGGCTTTCTGAGGCTTCTCCTGTCACTGCTGACGAGGAGCCTGCACCTTTGGCAGAGTACTCTGAGGGCTTTGGTAGTACCAACACTTGCGCTGGTTGAAGGTCTTCTTATGATGGTACTTCTTGCGCTAGGGGTCAGTGATCTTTCTCGAGAGCCTGGAGAGGTTCACATGCTCCTTCTCGATCTCATCCACTCTGTCCTCCACTAGTTTCCCAAAGAGATTCTCTCCCCAGTAAGGCACATCTGCCAACTTGTCCTGGACCCACTGCTCCAGGTCGGAGGACTGGAGCCATGTTAGATGGTGTGCCCCGATACCCATAGCTGCAACCCTGCTGGCTGACTCAAAGGCATCATAGGTTGCTCAGATCATGTATTTAGAGCAGTCCTTACCATGGCCCATGAGGGCGTGGAAGGAATCAAGACGCTCTGAGGGAATGAGGAAGCCAAACTCGGCTAGGTCCATCATGATGTCCTTGAGGAACATACTCATGTATAACTGGTATGAGAGAATCATGGCTACCAGCATGGAGCCCTGGAAGCATCTCCTACCAAAGGAGTTGAGGGTCCTGGCCTCCCTGCCTAGGGGCATCGAAGAATGGGTCTTGATGCTCTTAATCCGCTTCATGGCTAATTCCACCATTAAGGGGTTGTGGGGGAGCTGGGGCTTCTCGAAGCCTGGGACCTTCTGGACCCGGTATATGGAGTCCAGCCACCGGCTGATGACTGGCACTGTAAGGGGGGTTCTCCCACATCGTCAACAGCAGCCTCTGCAGGATTCAGTGCATGGCACCATAACTGCCTCCTTAGCAGCCGAAGGGTACTGGAGGATCTCCAAATCCTCCACCCACAGTTCGTCCTCTGTCTCCAAGGAGAAAGGTATGGCCTTGGCCAAGTCCCAGAAGATGTCCTGGAAGGACATGTCCTCTGAGGGCAACTTCTACCACTCATATGGAGGGAAGGGGTCCAAGAGTAGGTCCGGAGACCCCCATCGGATACCACCAACTCCTCCTCCATCTCCCATCCATTGGAATCTGACTTTGAGAGGACATCAAAGTAACATCAGGCCTCTTCTCATCTCTGGTCAGGCAGAGAAGCCAGGTGTCAGTGGGATCAATGTTGCAATGAACAAGAGCACTGGTGCACCGAGGTATCGGAACCAGAGATGCTGGAGAGGGAGATTGTCGTAGGAACCGTCATCGATTCCGACCACCAACTCGATGCACCTGCTTCAGTGGGCAGTGAATGGATTTTGAGGATGGGCTGGATGGAGTGTAGTGACAATGCCAATGGCGGGCCAATTTGTCACGTGGCCAGCACCGTCACTATATAGGCCTCGAGGGCTCAAAAGCATTCCTCCAGCACCGATGTCTCCGAAGACATCAGGGCAGGGATGATAGCTTCGGCCACCGATTCCGGCACCCGTGGCAGGGATTCCACGATGGTAGGTTCATCGGGAGACAGCTGGCGGCTCTCTAGGGCCCTGGGAGTCGATTTTGCCCGCCAAGGCTACTTAGCGGGCCACTCCTGGCCATCACTCTCAATGTGTCGGGAAGGGCTGCAATGCCAATGCAAATAGCCCTTGGCCTAGTGCTCAAATGCCCTCTTCTATGTCAATGTCGATGGAGTCGATGACGAATCCTTCCTCAGTTCCAACCAGAGGTCGATGGAAAGTCTCCACTCCATGGCACCATGGCCCCTCAGCTCAGAGTACACTCAGGCCCCTCTCAATGACGACACCTCAGAGGATCCCCATGAGGCTGTCAATGCTTATTGCCAATGCCCGGGTAGAGGATGCTGAATCCAATGGCCCGAAGAGGGACTCCCTCTATTTTTCATGGCCCTTTCAGCCTTTCCTCATCATATGCTGGCATAGATTGCACGAGGTGGGTTGGTAGTCAGGCCCAAGGCACTGCAGGCAACAATTATGCCTGTCGGTGACCAAAATGGTACGTGGACACTTAGGGGTATGTTTACTAAACTGCGGTAATGTTACATAACGCGCGTTATGTAACGTTAACGATCGTTAAGTAACGTTAGCACGCGTTATGAGACGTTAACGTCTCATAACGCGCGTTAACGTTACTTAACGATCGTAGACGTTCCGCGGGGCGGTAAAACACCGCAGAAGGTGGAGAGAGGGCAGAGAGAAGGGGTCAATGGGTGGAGTAGGGGCAGGGAGAGGCTCCATACACACTAACGCGCTGATCTGAAGAGCTGAATCCTAACGCGATTGAAAACCTGCCGTTAGATGCACATTTGCAGGGGAGAGAAACCATTTAAGTGTCAGCAATGTACAGCATAGGCAGGGAAACCTACAAAAAATGATAAGTGTGATACATGTGCACAGAACAAAAGGGCACATAAACTTTGAAAATGACCTCAACAAACTGGAAAAAAAACATAACCAAGCTGGCCAATAGTGATATTAATGGAAAACATCAAACCCCCCCCCCCCCCCCCGAGAAAGCTCCAAAAAAAAGATATTAATCGTGGAAGGGTCTATGCTCCATCCCCATACAAGGTGAATGAGCCCACAGTGAAATAGCGCTGATCAGGGCTTTCCCTTGTTATTGGACAGGTGTCCTATGGTGTGCACATGTCCCGCAACAGCAGGATGGGCATGTCGGAACGGGCAACTGGACAGATGCCGGAAAAGGGGATACAGAGGGCCGCAGGCGGCACATGCTGTGGTGCAGCTGGGCCACAGTGCGGACTAGGGCGATGCCTAGGTGGCCCATACGAATGCTGAAACAGCAGAGCAGCCAGACAGCAACTGCTGAAGGCCCAACATGGGCACGACTGTGTTTCCCACAGTGTCACAGGGGATAGTACCCAGCAGCTACCCCAAGGGCACGGAACATTGGCAGGCGGTGCTGGGGGAAGCGTGGACACCTATGCAGGCACCCCTACCCCAGAACCTGCACCATATGCAGCCGCCTACTCCCACACTGGATGGCCTGAGACTGCGCTCCACCAGCACCACCAGCAGAAGGGCATGTCAGTATGGTGGCAGAGGGATACTGGTGGTGGAGGGGGCAGTGGCAGCTGCCCAGAGGAGACCGTGGCCTAGCCCTGTGTAGGTGGGTGCCATGCACTGCAACAGACAGGCCCTGTCTGACGAACAGTCATGGTATCACCAGGGAATGCACTGACTCTGTGACAACACGGTGGTGCAGCGCACAAAACCAGTGTATTCAGAAGCAGAAGGTCACAGGATCAAGTCCCAGCTGTGGTTCCTGCCAACCCAGTCCCCATATTTTACCCACTACTAAAACATGCTAATACAGACAGAACCTTTATTGCAGATGACGTAAACATGCCCAAAACACCTACATTTTACCCTACAGAGCACAGACACCATAAACATGCGCATTACCTAGAGCAGAGTCTCCCAAATGCAGTCCTGGAGGGCCAAATACCATCCAGGTTCCATGCTGCCTCTAATAAAGATGCCTGTGCTGCATTTCTATGCGCCGCCCCCATGGTATGCAGATGTATCTCATGCATATTCATGAGGGACAGCATGAAAACCCGAACAGTGTTTGGCCCACCAGGACTGGAGTTGGGAACCTCTGCCCTAAAGCAGTGGCCAACAGGGGCAGACACACCCGTACCCACAGGCTCCAGGATGTTGGGCCCTGCGTGCATCTCCCAATACTAGCACTTGCATACCTTGGCAATGCCACCCTAAACCTGGGAATACGGTAAACAACTAGGAAACGGTTGCTATGATTACTGGCAGATAGCAATTCCAAAGTTAAGGACAATTTGCTGACTGAGCTGCATCATAGCAACCTTTCTGATGTCTGTGGAGTGTGCTACAGGTCTTGTGTCTGACAGTGTTTACCACCCTGGGAAGTGACCCCAACAGTATTGCATACCATAGCCATGCCTGCACTGTGCCCAGGACTGGTGCGGTGGCCAGGGCTACCAAACACCTCTATAGTTGCACAATGCTGGCATAGGTGTGGGGAGTGTGTGTCTGTCTATCCAGTGTGTGGTGGCTGCAAACACCCTCCACAGCCCACACTGCTAGCACTGTTGCCAGTATTGGCCTGCCAATGTGCATAATGAGGAGCAAGGTACCGTGGGAATAGCCAGGATAGGATGGCCTGGCCTGGATCCATCTGTACATAGCATAGGGCAATGGCTTGGATATTGTAGTGGCCGGCCACCACCTGCACAGACAGGGTGGCCACAGCATGTCCTGCTGGGAGGTCACTCTCACCCTGACTGAGCAGTGACCACAGCATGGCTAGGTTCCCCCATAGTGCTATATAGTATTTCTCTCATGTGATATTTATGGGTTCTCTTTTGGGGCCCAATCACTGACTTATCTGCTTGGTGTGTATGCTGACATCCCAGTTCTGGGTACATGCATCTCCTCCAGGAACATGCACTATGGACTAGCTAGCAGACTGTCTGCAGCTAGTATGTGTCTTGCTGGAACACCTTGCAGGGTGCAGCGGCTGGAGGCTTGCTGCTGGAGAATGTCAGATAGTGGTGGGGGGCAGCTGTGCATTTCCAGGCCTACTGTCTGTGTGCTATTGCTTTATGGATGTGTACAGCTCTGCATTGCCTGCCCTGTAGGGTGTCTGTTCCCCAGCAGGACTGGGGTGATGGTCCCCTCTACTTCCACCATTGCAGGGGGGGTAGAATGTGGATCTGTTGGTGGGAGATCTTGTCCCCCACCCTGAGCCACAGAGGGTGGGTTGGGTGGTGGTATGTAATCTGCCTGTGGGTTCAAACACCCCCTTCACTTAAATCATGTGAACATGGCACCCACACAGGGTATGCACTTTTCTGGGTGCATCATAGTCCACAAGGGCTAGATGTGAAATACAGATGGACACAGGCATATCCTAGGGGTGTTTGCAAGGACTACCTATCACACATTGGCACCGATGGGGACCTGCAGCATAGCCTATCTCAGCAAAGCCAGGTGCTGCAAAAATGGTGCTGGGCACCCCACCTCACCCTCAGGGTAAGCACAGGACCCGCACACTGTGACGGTCTGTAGCTACTCTGTGCCACTAACACACACCGTCGGCACCCCCTACCAAGCTGAGGTGCTGTGGGGTGCATACCCCATCTTGTGATCATCTGCAGACTGCTGATTTGCATGTGCAGTGCATCATGGGTATGGGTGGGTTGACCCTATCCTGGTAACCACAGCAGAATGTTTGTGTGGTGCCGTGCAGTCCTTCTGTAGCCAGCCAGGGCTTTGTTAGCAGCTGTAGCCCACTGGTTACTTCACTGCCCGTGGAGCCAGAGGTCATGGGTTCAAAACCCACAGTGGGGTTCACTGATAGGGCTGTCTTAGGCATTGTCTATTTTTATTGTATATTAGTGCTATCAGCAGAAACACCCTCAGAGTACTGTCACCTTAGGGTGCCTTATACAGCGCCCTATAGGGCGCCTTATAAGGCGCCTTATACGGTGCCCTATAAAGCGCCTTATAAGGTGCCTCATAAGGTGTCCTATAGGGGATATTATAGGGTGCCTTGGCAGACAGCACACTTTATAATGTGCCCTATGGAGTGCCTTCTAGGGTGCCTTATGCGGCACCTTAGGTTACGCCACTGTGATTGTGTGTTTGCTGGCAGCACTAATTAAAGTAAAACTAAAATTCCTCACAACCCAATACTTAAACATAATGCCTCAGCCAGCCTTATTCATTAGGCACACTGGGGAATCAAACCCATGACCCCTGTACCATCAGTCAGTGTAGTAACCATTGTGCTACAGCTCTGTTTCTGTGTTTGCATGTCTGCGCGCCTTCTTAAGATTAACGCACGGTAACATGCCACGGCTCCCTCTAACGCTCGTTAATTTATGGCGCCTTGTAACACGCGTTATCAGTAACGATGTACCGCCCATGTCCTTATTTGGGTATTTCTGCCTCTACTGCGGATCCTAACGCGAATGGCATTACCGCAGTTTAGTAAACATACCCCTTAGTGTACTTTTTAAAGCCAATGGCTGGCTTGGACATGTCTGGGAACACAGCCAAGGCAAGGTCAAATGGCTCAATGTCGCCAGCTACAAGAAAAATGCAAGAAAATAAAAATGGAAAAGAAGGGAGAAAAAACAACTGAAAAAAGGACACTAGCCCTGGAGCCGATGCAACCTAAACAAAGACATGGGGAGGGGTGGCCTGCACAGAGTGACAGGTGCACCTACTCTTGCCATCTTGCTGGGCAGACTAGATGGACCATGCTGGTCTTTATCTGCCATCATTTACTATGTTACTATGTAACCGATGACAGGCGTGATGGACAAACAAAGAAAACAACCCATAAATGGGTCAAAAATCAAACTTTTCCACCAATGGTAGGAAGACGTCCTAGGGGTTCTGCGGAAAAAAAAGACTGGAGAGAAGATGGCGCCGCGGCGCGACTCTGTGCTGGGCTCCGTCAGGGATATCACTCATACATGAGGACTTACTTCCTGCTTGTCCACAGAGAATTCAGAGCATAAACACCAAAGCTATGCACCTTATTCTGTATCTTAAGGATACAACTGCCTGTATTAACATTCTTCAAGTCAACAGGCAGTAGACTACAACTAAGCCAAAGAATTTCAGTCTTTGCAACATTTGGGATGAACAAATTTTGAAATATTCAAGCCTTTATTAATTTAAAGTAGCCTTTAACCATCTCAACTACATTCATAGTATACTAAGAACTGGCAGAATGAGCTGCATATTATTGACATAAATCTTAATCCTCCATTACCTCAGGAAAAAAAAACAGGTTATCAATGTCCCTGTTTAATGTACATTACCAAATTTAAGTTATAATGTAAACCGCTTTGAGTGGAATGATAAAGTGGTATAAAAGACCTGTTAAATAAATAAATAAATAAATCATAATGCCCTGGCCATGTATCCAAGGAAATAAAGCAAAAGGCACCAAACATAAATTAAACCAGGCCTTGACAAATTTTCTTCTAATCTAAGAACCAGCATAAAGAGTAGTTACTCACCTGTAACAGGTGTTCTCCAGAAGCAGCAGGAATCAGTCCTCACATATGGGTGACGTCGGTGCCGACGGAGCCCTCGCGGAGCAATTTCCCCAGCTTTCAAAGAAAGCCTTTAGGAATTGCAGCGCGCATGCGCGGTCCCCTTCCCGCCCAAGGGTGCCATCTTGCTCAGTCTGATGACATAGCTAAAAGACAGCAAAAAAATTAGCAAAAACGAAATGAGAGGACTGCAACTCCAAGGGGAGGAGGGAGGGTTGTGAGGACTGATTCCTGCTGCTCCTGGAGAACACCTGTTACAGGTGAGTAACTACTCTTTCTCCAGGACCAAGCAGGAAGTCAGTCCTCACATATGGGACTCCCTAGCTTAAGGCTACCGGAGACCTCAAGCGGAAAAATGAGCTCCCTCTAGCTCAGTAGCACAGAAGGAAGGAATCTTCTCTGAAAACGCCCCCGACCGGTAGCCCAACACCAGGGCCGGAGGGTAGGAGTTGCCTAAACCTCAAAGAGATTATGGAGGACTGCCTGACCGAAAGCTCTGTCCCTGCGGGACTCCCTCTCCAGGCAGTAATGGGCCGCAAAAGTCTGGCTTGAAGACCAAGTAGCGGCCCGGCAGATGTCTGCCAACAGAACAGAGCGGAGATGAGCCACTGACGCAGCCTTCGCTCTAACACGATGAGCCGTGACACGACCCTCCAACGAGAGGCCAGCTGCCCCATAAGCCCAGGCGATACAGTCAGCTACCCAATTGGACAAAGTACGCTTGGAGACAGAGAGCCCCAACTTATTGGGGTCAAAAGAAACGAAGAGCTGAACAGCCCTCCTATGCTCCCGCGTACGGTCAAGGTAGAAGGACAAGGCCCTCCTACAGTCCAGGGTATGCAGGACCATCTCAGCCCGGCTGGAGTGCGGCCTGGGAAAGAAGGTTGGAAGAATCACCTCCTGGTTGAGATGAAAAGGAGAAATCACTTTAGGAAGAAACTTAGGGTGAGTCCGTAAGACTACCCTATTCCTGTAGAACCTAGTGTAAGGAGGATCAGACACTAGGGCCTGCAGTTCACTAACGCGCCTAGCAGAGGTAAGGGCTACCAAAAACAAGGTTTTCCAGGAAAGAAAACGAAGAGGGCAGGTAGCCATAGGTTCAAAGGGCGGACAGGTAAGCCGCTGCAAGACCACATTCAGATCCCATTCAGGGGCTGGTGGGCGCAAAGGAGGCTTAAGGAGAAGGAGGCCTCGGAGAAAACGAGCCACCAAAGGGTGGTTGGAAAGAGGTCTGCCATCCACCGGTGCGTGATGCGCAGAGAGAGCACTGAGGTGGACTCTGACAGAGTTGGACTTAAGGCCCAGATTGGAGAGGTAAAGCAAATATTGCAAGACCACTGCCACTAAGCAGGAGAAGGGATTCTCAGACTGCTGAGCACACCATACTGAGAACCTATGCCACTTAAGTGCGTAGGATTTCCGGGTGGAGGGCCGCCTGGAGGCCAAGACGACCTCTTCCACCTCACGAGGCAGCAGGAGGGGAGCAAGGACTACCCTTTCAGCAGCCATGCCATCAGATGAAGGGACCGGAGGTTGGGGTGTAGGAGAGTCCCCTGATCTTGCGAAAGGAGATCGGGTTGAAACCCCAGAGGAAGAGGAGTGTCCACCGCCAGCTGCATTAGAAGCGGGAACCAGGGTTGTCTCGGCCACCGGGGAGCTACTAGGATCATCGAGGCTCTGTCTCTGAGAACTTTGAAGAGCATTCGAGACACCAGTGGCATGGGAGGAAAGGCATATAAGAGGCCCGTGGACCATGGAATCAGAAAAGCATCCGCCGCCACTCGGAGAGGATGCAGTTGTCGAGAGCAGAATCTGGGAAGCTGCCGGTTCAGGGGACTGGCAAATAGATCCATGGTGGGGACGCCTCACTTGAGAAAGATCCGCTGAACCACTAACGGATCCAATATCCACTCGTGAGGATCCTGCTCAGCCTCTCGGCCAGGTAATTTTCTTGACCTGGGAGATAGACAGCTTTGAGCAGGATGCCGTGAAGGACGGCCCAAGAGCACAGTCTCCGTGCCTCCTGACAGAGAAGGAAGGAGCCTGTACCTCCTTGCTTGTTCACATAGAACACTGCAACTTGATTGTCTGTCTGGACCAGCACAGACTGGTGAGAAGTGAGGTGGGAGAAGGCTCTCAGAGCTAGGCGGATGGCTCTGAGCTCCAGGAAGTTTATCTGCTGAGCAGACTCCCAAGGAGTCCAGAGGCCTTGAGTACATGTCCTTTGGCAATGTGCTCCCCAACACAGGAGAGAAGCATCGGTTGTCAGCACCTGAGAAGGCGGAGGAGATTGAAAATCCACTCCTAGCACTAGGTTTGGTAGCTGAAGCCACCACCGCAGAGAAGAGACCAGCAGGTCAGATACCTGTACTGAGTCCGCCAGGCTCCCCGAGGCCTGATGCCATTGAGTGCGAAGGCACCATTGAGCAGGTCGCATGTTCAGGCGGGCATTGGGGGTTACATGGACCGAGGAAGCCATATGGCCGAGCAGTCTCAGAAATTGCCTGGCAGAGACCAGGGAATTGCTGCGAAAGTGGCTGGCTAGATCCATGAGCCTTTGTGCCCTGTCTAGAGGCAGGAAGGCCCGCGCCTGAAGTGTGTTCAACCTTGCGCCGATGAATTCGAGATTTTGAGAGGGGAGCAAAGTGGACTTTGCGAAGTTTATGACAAATCCCAAGTGCTGGAGCAGAGTCACAGTGCGATGAGTGGCCTGAGTGGCCTCTTGGGAAGACTGGGCCCTGATGAGCCAGTCGTGCAGGTATGGAAATACAAAGAGGCCTTGAAGTCTTAGATAGGCCGCCACCACTGCTAGGCATTTGGTGAACACCCTGGGGGCGAAGGATAGGCCAAAGGGCAGTACTCTGTATTGGTAATGATTTCCTCCCACAACAAACCTGAGATATTGTCTGTGGTCTGGATGAATAAGGATGTGAGTACAGGCATCCTTTAGATCTAAAGAGCATAGCCAGTCTCCCTGCTGGAGGTAGGGCAGCAGGATTCCAAGGGTAAGCATCTTGAACTTTTCCCTTGCCAGGAACTTGTTGAGGTTTCGCAAGTCCAGGATGGGTCTGAGGCCTCCTGTTCGTTTTGGTATCAGAATGTACCTGGAATAAAAGCCTTGACCTCTCAGGTGGTGGGGCACCGGTTCCACAGCCTGTTCCTGAAGAAGACTTGCCAACTCCTGAAGGAGTAAGTCCCTGTGCAGAGGGAGTCTTGGAGGCTCCCCTGGAAAGTAGGAAGGAGGTACCTGGTGAAAGTGAAGAAGATAGCCTTTTTGAACTATATGAAGCACCCAGGTATCTGACATGATGGCTGACCACCTGTGGGCAAAGTGGACCAGCCGGTCTCCCGTGCAGAGAGAAACCAGCGGAGGGGAAGAGGCTATGCTGATGGAGTCAAAAACCCCCACCCTGCTGAGCAGGGGCCGGTGTGGTGGGCTTGGGGGCCTGCTGCCTACGGGACCCATTACCCTGACCCTTGGCCTGCTGACCCTGTTGGGGAGCTGCTGAGGCCTGATAATGAGGGTATTTTTTTATAGGCAGCCGCCTTCCTCAGGTAAAAGTGCTTTTTCCCCGAGCCCTTCTTCTTCTGAGAAGGGGCAGAGGTTTTCCTGGACAGCCGAGTCCTGGTCAGAGTCTCGGTCTCGATCTGTGCAGCCTTTTCAGCCATGGGCTTGCCAAAGAGGTTTTCACCTCTGCAGGGGACATCGACCAACTTGTCCTGTACCCATGGCTCGAGGTCGGATGACTGAAGCCAAGCCTGTCGGCGGGCACCGATGCCGGCTCCTGCTACTCGAGCAGATGCTTCGAAGCCATCGTAGGCTGCCCAAGAGATAAACTTCGAGCACTCTCGAATGCCAGTGGACAAGGCCTGGAACCTCTACAAAGGTTCCTCGGAGAGACCAGCAGAGAACCCGGCAATTTCTTTTGCCAGGTCTCGGAGATACATGCCCATATAGAGCTGGTAGGTCTGGACTCGACAAGCAAGCATAGAGCCCTGGAAGCACTTCCTACCAAGGGCATCCAGGCTCCGGGCCTCCCAGCCGGGAGGCACCA
Organism: Ichthyophis bannanicus; assembly: GCA_033557465.1. Taxonomy (NCBI): domain Eukaryota; kingdom Metazoa; phylum Chordata; class Amphibia; order Gymnophiona; family Ichthyophiidae; genus Ichthyophis; species Ichthyophis bannanicus. The sequence goes on from CM066035.1 coordinate 641,898,981, forward strand.
AGGAGTGCATCTTCTGATTCTTGAGTCGATGCATGACCGATTCCACCACCATGGAATGGTGCGGTAGTTGTGCCTTTTGGAACCCGGGGCTCTTGCAGACTCGATAAATGGAATCGACCCGCTTGCTTAACACCGGCGCCGACGCCGGGCTCTCCCACATGCGGAAGAGAAGTCACTCCAGCATCGGAGGAACCGGTACAGTAAAGGCCTCCTTCGGGGGAGAGTCATACTGGAGGGCATCGAGCTCTTCGGCTCGAGGCTCCTCCTCGGGATCCGCGGGGAATGCCAAGGCCTTGGCCATATCCCGCACGAAGTCCGAGAACCAGGTGTCCTCCAGGGGGGACCGTCTCCGAGGTTTGGATTCGGGCGAGTCCGAAGGGACGCACTGAGTCCAAAAAGTACCAGGGGACACTTCGTCCTCCGTTTCCCAGGCTGACTCCTCGGAGGAGGAATCGAGCGTCTCCAGTCGGGCGGGCGGGCACCGATGCCCTCCGCCCCGACGCCGAGGGTGTCGGCGTCGACGACCTCGGTCCCGAACGGGAGGCCGAGGGAGACCGCGACCGAGGATCGACTCGAGCTTGCATGGACTCGAGGATCGGCTCGGTCTCCGGGGTCGACTTGGACGTTAACGTCCCGGTGGCCGGGGCAGATGCACCGGCGAGGCCAGCGATCAATGCCCGCTGCTGGTCCATGAAGGCAGCTAAGCTGCTCTCCAAGGCCGCCAACCTGAGTCCGAGCTCAGGAGACCCAGCAGCCCCCGACTCGGGCCCCGACGGCGTCGGGCCCGACGTCGGCTCCTTCGGAGGTGAGTCCACGAGGACTACAGTACTCACGTGTCTAGGAGACTCCATCTCGAGACGAGGATGTTTCGAAGGCCTCTCCGACTCCGAGGACCCGGGACGGCTATCGGGGCTATGCGACCTGGCCCTCGAGGAACCAGGAGCGTCCACCGACGCCGCCCTCGCGGGTTTCTTTTTCCGATGATGTTCCCGGGCAGGAGACCCCCGCTCAGAGGAACTCCGACAATGCTCAGGACCGGAGTCCCGGGACGTCGAAGCCTCTGACGAGGTCCGGGCCCGTCCGGACGCGGAGTCAGAGAAGATTCTCTTTTTGTTGCTGCCGACTCCTCAACGCTTTAGAGGACATCTTGCCACACGGACCACAGATCATCGGGTCATGATCGGGTCCGAGGCAGCGGAGGCAGCAGTCGTGTGTGTCGGTAAGAGACATAAGTTTCTTACACCGATCACACTTCTTAAACCCGCTGGCAGCCATCGGGGGAAAAAGGGCCCCTGCGAGGTCAAAAGACAGGGCTGCCAGTGAAAAAAGAAAAAATGGCGCGAACGCTAGTCACAAAGGACAAAAAACGAAAAAATTTCGAACGGACTCGATACTGGTGTATCGGGTCCGGGCGGGAAAAGGATCCGGCGTCGAACCGAGAAAAGAAAAAACAAATAAAATCAACTTTTTCAGCGGCGATCACAAACAGCGTCTGTAGGGCCCCGCGGAAAAAAGAAGACTGAGCAAGATGGCACCCTTGGGCGGGAAGGGGACCGCGCATGCGCGCTGCAATTCCCGAAGGCTTTCTTTGAAAGCTGGGGAAATTGCTCCGCGAGGGCTCCGTCGGCACCGACGTCACCCATATGTGAGGACTGACTTCCTGCTTGGTCCTGGAGAAAAAATTAGTATCCAGTCATTGAGACCTACATCACAGCACCCGCCCTCCCTCCCAAAAAAAAGGTATATCATAGTAAATTGGTCCCTAAAAAGGAACTAAGACTGTTTTCCCATTCTCTGTGGGAAAAGAAAGCTTAATAAATCAGGCTCTTAATGTGCCATTCCACAGTGCTAACAGAAGGGAATGCAGTGGCCCTCTCTCTCTCTTCCTCCTCCTCTTACCACCCTCAGCAACCATTTATAGCTGCACCTGAGGCAACTTCTTTTTTTGCTTCACATGTCACTATAGCTGGATGATATGTGAAACAAAAAAAAGTCTCTTCTATGCCCCCCCACCTTCTCTTCACTTAGTCTTTCACTCTCTCTCTCTTTGCCATGTTTCCCCCACCAGCAGCCTTCATCCAGTCTCGCTCGCTCTTTCTCTCTTTATCATGACACCCCTCTCGCAGCCTTCACTCAGTTTCTCTCTCTTTGCCATGACCCCCAGGCTTCCCCCTGTCTCTCCCACAGATTCTTTTGCCGCTGCAGATATGAAAAACATGGTGTTTCTCATTTCCCCACTGCTATCAGCTCTCTGAGCTGTGCAGTGGAGAAAGTCTTGACTGATCTCACAGTTTCAAGTGAGATCAACCTGAACTTACTCCTCCACATGGCTCAAGCATCCAGAATCGATCACAGTGGAGAAGTGAGAAAAGCCATGTTTTTCCACAGAAGCTGGAAAATGTATACTCTGTATGACAAAATTATATATATTTCCTCCATTTGCAAACTGAGTACAAATAGACATGGTAAACTGTATCTCAGTAGCATGGCAGTGAATGTTGGGTTGTAGAAGGCATATCTGACTGGTGATTTCTATCCATCCATGCCTATTTTGAGTGTGTATGTGTGGGAGTGTAGTAGGGGGCTATGCTACAAGGGTGATGTGTGTGCATATCTGTATAGAGGGGGTGTGAGGCATGAAAGTATTAGGCGGTGATGGCATGTGTGCATCGGGGTCTGTGTGTACATGCACATGTGTATGCTGTGGATGTAGCATGTATGTGTCCATACACATGGATGTGGTGCAGAGACAGGTGGCATGTGTGTCAATAGGAAACTGCACATGAAGCATAGGATATGGAGCTCCTACATAAATGCACTATTTTCTCTTTTCAGTGGGGTAGTGTGTGTATGTATGGGTGGGTGTGAGGGGAGGGGCTGAGTGTGTGACTTTATATGTGAAGGAGCAAAGGGCTGTGTGTGTGTGTGTCTGTGTGTAAGCAGGTGCCTGTGTGTGTGTGTAAGCATGTGGGAGTATGGTGAGCGGCTGTGTGTGTGTCCACACATGTGTGGAGAAGTGAGGTGAGAGGCTGGGGGGTGTATGTGTGCAAATGTCAAGAGAGGCTGTATGTGCATGCATGCATGCATGACTGAGGATGCAGTGAAGGTCTTTGTGTGTGTGTGCGTGCATGCATGTATGGGGAGTGGTGATTTAGGCTGGGTGTTTTGTGGGAAGGGGTGGATGGTATTTGTAGGTGATCCTCTTGCCATGCAATCATTCTAGCCCTCTTTTTCCTTTTTCTCAAACTCCCAACCTCTTGCACTCATCCCTCCCTTCCAACCCCTCGCCCACACTTTGTCTCCCTCTCTTTTCCTGCCCTGCCCCCTCACCCTTCCCTCTCATCTCCTTATATTCTGTGTCTCCTCCTCTCTCTTACATTTTTAAAAAGTTGCCTCAGAATCCCCACTGCAGCTGCAGCCTGCATTCTACTCCATCTGGAGAATGGGGTCTCAATCGGCCTCCAGCACTTATCTTTGCCACTGCTGCGGCTAGTCTGAGCAGGGGGATGGGGTTCTCGCTAGTCTCCAGCACTCATCTTTACCATAGCTGTGGCCTACCTGTGCCAGCAGAGGATGAAGTCCTTGCCAGCCTCCAGCACTCGTCTTCACTACTGCTATGGCCCGCCTGCCCATTTCAGCAGGGGATGAGGTCCTGCCAGCCTCCGGCACTCATCTTTGCCGCAACTGCGGCCTGTCTGTGCCAGCAGGGGTTGAGATCTTCACTGCAACTTATTGCACTCCTGTGCCAGCAGGGAATGGGGTCCCTGTTGGCCTTCAGCAGTGGTACGAGACTTGTCTTCTGCTGGTGATCTTCGTTCTTCTGTGCTTCAGGAGTCGAGTCCCCAGCTGGAATATGGGCAGTACCATAGCTGCACACTCTTCACTCTGCTTCTTGTGGAGCCTGACTCCCCCACTACCTGCACAATATTCTTCTGCTCCTCATGCCTGTCATTATGTGTGTGAATAGACAATGAACACACAGATGGATCCTCATTAATAGGTGCTATCGCATTAGCGAAACATCTAAAATAAGAAATTTGGGGGCATAAAATCCCAGGCACCTGGGTGCAATTTCTAAGTGCAATGGTAACCTAGCAGCCTGGGATTTCTCAAGCCTTGGATTAAACAATATAGCTGCTAACACAGAAAACTGGGGAACACTCGACTATAAAGAAAACCAAGCAGATGTGGTGTCATAAAAGACAATTTGCTGACAATACTCATCTAAATAAGAACAGAACCATTTTAATACGGATCCTTGAAAACACATACTACTCATCTACTTTAGTAGAATATCCTGATCATGCAAAAGCTAAGTCTAAACAAATCAACAATCTTGAATCATGTTAACTTCAAGCATGATGAAATAGGTCTACTAGTGAAATCAATAAGGCTTCTGCACTATGCTTAGAATGGAATCCACACTGGTATTCACCAAGCATCTGATTTTCATCAATATAATCTAACAACTGTATCAACACACATTTCTCAATCACCTTACTGAATGTAAGAAGATAGGAAATGGGACAATAGTTGGACCAGTCCATCACATTAGGTCTTTTTATAACTGGATGATGTGGAGGAGTAGCCTAGTGGTTAGAACAACTGCCTTGTACCCATAAGATCAAGGGTTCAATTTGCACTGGCACTCCTTGTGATCTTGGGCAAGTCACTTTATCCTCCATTGCCTTGGAAAAAAAGGCCTGGCAATATACTTCTGGTGATACATTGACAAGAAAACCCAGAGGCAGCTGGGTCACCAGGAGTCAGCACTGATTTGACAGCACACAAAAAAAAACAAAACTGGATGAATCACAGCTTTTTAAAGTCAATTGGCAGAAAACCAGACTTCAAAGAGGAATTTACTATGGCAGCTAATTTATGTGCTATAAAAACACAATGCTATTGAAGCAGCAAATAAGGACAGGGGCCTAAAGCACTAGACCATACACATTTTCTAAATATATTCCAAATCACATCTTTAGATAAGGGATAAAATTCCATTCCCCAACAAGAAGAAACAAGTGGTACAGGCTCAAAGCCTTCACTAACATAAGAGTCCATTATTGTTTGATAGCTCCTACATAAAGCAAAATTACTCATCTGTAGCAGGTGTTTTCCAGGAACAGCAGGAATCAATCCTCACATATGGGTGACGTCACCGATGGAGCCCTCCCGGGAACACTTCCCAGCTTCCAAAGGAAGCCTTGGAGTGTCCTGCATGCATGCATGCCAAAGGAGCCATCTTACCTCAGTATAATGACATAACCTAATGAAGCCCAAAAAGAAAACAACTCCACGGGGAGGAGGGAGGGTAGTGAGGACCGATTACTGCTGTTCCTGGAGAACACATGCTACAGGTGAGTAACTACGCTTTCTCCAGACAAAGCAGGAAGTCAGTCCTCATATATGGGACTCCCTAGTTACAGGCTATCGAAAAAACCCTGTAGACAGCCCAACAGGTCAACAAGAAAAAACAAAATGAGAAAACAGCAAAAAAGGTTGGTAGACTCTCCAGTAGCCTGGACAGACAGAAGAGCCAGAGGGAAGGAGTTGCATTAATTCCCAAAGAGAGTACGGCTTGGCCAAAGGTGCTGTCATGCCAGGAATCCTTATCCAGGCAGTAGTGGACTACAAAGGTGCGGATGGAAGACCACATAGCCGCCCTATAAATCTCCACTGTGATGGAGCACAAGTGAGCCACTGATGCTGCCATAGTACAAACATTATGCACTGTGACATGGTGCTCTAAAGTAAGCCCGTCCTAACATAAGCAAAAGAGATGCCGTCATCCACCCAAATGGAAAGGGCGTGCTTAAGAAACAGCTACTCCCCAGTCTGTTGGGGTCATAAGAAACAAAGAGCTGAATGGAATGGTGATGGGGCTTTGTCCATGAGGCTGTAGGAAAAAGGTGGACAGTACCATGGATTGGTTGAGGTGGAATCTAGAAACCACCTTAGGGAGAAACTTAGGATGAGTGCTTCTCGCAGCACTCTATTTTTGCAGAACCTGGTATAAGGCAGGGTGCACTTCAACCACCTGCAGCTCACTGATTCTGCCTGCTGAAGTAAGCGCCAGCAAAAAGCTGACCTTCCAGATAGTGAACTTAAGCGGACAGGTGGCCAGCAGCTCAAAAGGTGCTGACAGCAGCTGTCCCAGGATGAAACTGAGATCCCACGCCACAGGATAGGGGGACGAGAAAGCAAAAGGCCCTACATAAAGCGTCCTATGACTGGATGAGCAGAAAAGGGCTGGTAATAAACACTGCAGTGATATGCTGCAAGAGTACTCAGGTGCACCCTGACAAAGTTAAACACCAGTTGGAGGGGTGAAGCAAGTAAGTCAGCATTGTCTCCACCAAGAAAGTAAAGCGGTTGCAGGATCAGTCTGCACACCATACTGAAAATCTGTGCTATTTGAAAGCATATGCCCTCCTGATGGAATCCTTATGAGATGCCAGGAGAATGTTCTTGACATCCAGAGGCAGATGGAACTCCGCCAACGCTACCCACTCAGCAGCCAAGCCATGAGCGAGAGGGAGCGGAGGCTGGGGTGCAGGAGGGTGCCCTCCTCCTGCAACGTGCAAGAGTAGATCCAAGGCACTGCTCAGGCAAAGAGGCAGTACCCGAGACAGCTAAAGTAACAAGGGGTACACCATGGCTGTCGGGGCCACCAAGGGGCAATGAGCATCAAGGAGGCCCTGTCCGCTTGGCCATCAGGGGAGTCAGTGGATAAACATAGAGAAGGCCCTCACTCCAATCCAGGAGGACGGCATCAGATGCCATCCGAATGGGACATGGCATCCTGGAGCAAAACATCTGTAGCTGGACACTGAGAGGAGATGCAAAGAGGTCCATGGTGGGGGTGCCCCCCATCTGAAAGATCAGGTGGACTATCTGGGGGTTGAGAGCCCACTCGTTCGGTTGCAGGACTCTACTCAGTTTGTCCGCTAAGGCATTCTCCTCTCCCAGGAGATACACTGCCCAGAAAAGAATCTGGTGCTTCACAGTGAACCTCCAGAACTGGACTGTCTCCCAGCAGAGGATGTACCTGCCCGTGCCCCCTTGTTTGTGATGTAGAACATCGCTACTTAGTTGACGGTTTGTATGAGAACGACCTGGCCAGCCAGCTGCACCCAGAAGGCCCACAAAGCATTGGAAATGGCTCTGATTTCGAGGACGTTTATCTGGTAGAGGCTCTCGCCCTTCGACCAGAGGTCTTGTGTGCAGAGGTCACGAAGATGAGCTCCCCAGTATAGCTTGGAGGCATCCGTTGCTAGCACCTGTTGGTGCAGGGGAGCTTGAAAGGGCAGTCCTGCTAGAAGATGCACCAACTGCTGACACCATGGGAGGGAATCGAGTAGTGGTGGAGTTACGCGCACCCTGTCAGATAGACGTCTAGACACCTGACGCCACTGAGTGCAGAGGGTCCATTGCACTTGCCTCATATTCAGGCAGGCAAATGGAGTGACAGACTGTGGAAGCCATTTGGCCGAGGAGGCGAAGCATCTGGTGAGTGGACACCATCAGGCAGCGCTGGACCTGGTGCGCCAGAGAGACAAGTCAGGAAATAAGCCCTGGCCACCGAAGTATCGAGGAGAGCCCCAATGATCTTGAGGAGCAGTGCAGGTTACAAGTGCGACTTTGGGTAGTTGATCACAAAGTCCAGCTTCTCCAAGACCTGGATGGTACGCTGCAAGGCCTGGCGAACTTTGCCCGGAGAGCCGCCTCTCACCAACCAGTCATCCAGGTAAGATAAGACGAAAATCCCCTGCACACGGAGAAAAGCAGCTACAACCACTAGGCACTTTGTGAAAACCCTGGGAGCAGATGTGAATCCGAAGGGGAGTATTAATAGTGCCTGCCACTGAGGATGAAGCGGACGTATTGCTGGTGAAGGGGTGAATGAGGATGTGGGTGTAGGCATCTTTTAGATCCAAGGAACACAGCCAATTTCCTCACTGGAGGTAGGGCAGCAACGTTCCAAGGGATATCATTTTGAACTTCTCTCTGACCAGGAAGCGATTTATATTGTGAAGATCTAGAATTGGTCGGAAGCTGCCTGTTTTCTTGGGGACCAAGTGGTATCGGGAGTAGGACCCCCTTCCTGTCTGAGATTGCGGAATCAGTTCCACCACCTTGACTTCCAAAAGACTGGGTACTTCCAGTTGGAGAAGTTCTCAATGTTGATGATCCAGAAAGCATTCCCCTGGAAAGAATGGAGGAGGGGTATGCTCGAAGTGTAGGAGGTAACCCTCCTTCACGATTTGTAATGGTCAAGTGTCGGAGCTGATGCTGAGTCAACGGTGAGCAAAGAACTGAAGACGCCTTCCAATATGCTGCGGAACGGGACCTGAGAGGGGAGGAAAGGCTGTGGTCCGGGAGTCAAACCCCATCCCCTAGACGGCAGCTGAGGAGCCATTTCGGCCTTTAGGGTCTTAGGCCTATGCTGTTGTCTCTGGCCTTGGCCATTGGCCTGCTGACCCTGCAAGAGTGCCTGGTTGGAGTGATACAGGGGATAGAAACATAGTGTCACCAGCAGTGGCTGAACTGTGGCGTAGGCAGCCAGTCACACTGCTGGGCCTGACCTATCTTTATGAAAAGTAGTAGTTGCGAGTCCAAGTAGTCAGGTTTTCAACAAGGATTTTTATTCCCCTCCCGGGGTTGGATTTTCAAAAGTAGCACAAAACACAAGAACTTAAAATACAGCCATGCCTCTGGCAAACTGAAGAAGAAAACAAAATACAGCTTCTTGCTTTAACCAAAAATCATGAATTACATTAAACAGAATCAGCTGATATGCCGGCAGTCTCTTCTATGCTTTACAGCTCTCTACAAGGCACTCTTGTCTTTAGCTAACGCAGAGAAGAACTGATATCAGCCATCAATAAAGAGCAATCCATTTCTTCAACACATGGAGTTAAACTACTTGGTTCTCTAATCATCGGTTCATCAAACACAGTATTTTCTCTAGGACAGAAAGTCTGAAACTTCCTCAATTCAGTCTCTCTCTCTGAGCTCTCAGGACAGCCCTCTTCACAATAAGGCAGATACTTATCACACAGCTTGTAAAAGCAGGACGGAGAAACAGCTCTGTCTAAACAAGCTTTTTCCTTGTAACTTTTAAACCTCCTGCCTCTTGTACTTGACGGCAGCTCATAGCACTGTCCTGTTCTGGTAATGGAAGACTTTTCTTTTGGAAGTCTCCTGCAGGGTTTTAGGAGCATACATTCATCCTCATCAAGCATACAGATTTCCTCAACAGGATTACTTTCCCTCTCACAGGGTTGTAAGTATTTTAAGCAGCTCTGCTTCTCAAATATATATGGCTTGTTACCAACTGCCTCACGTTCCTTCCACTGAGCTCGGTGCCTGGGAAAATCACACTGCTTCAGAGGTGAGTGTTTCCTGTAACTAACCTCTCTTGGTGAAGGTGACTTTGTTTCCTTTTGATAATTCCTCCGTGGCTTTCTGCTCCAAGGTTCAGGCAGTTCAGAGTCAGTATAAGAGTATTCTGAGCCTCCGTCTGAGACCTGCAAGTGTCCTCCAACTTGCCAAGCTCCTGCAGCTTCCTGGTCTCCCTGCTCCTCATCTCGGTCACGGTCTTGGTCTAACTCTGTCTGCTTTGGACATTTTTTATACAGCTTTAGGGGCGTTTTCTTGCCCATGTGAAAACTGTTTTCCTGATCAACTGGGGAGTGTTTGCTAACTAGGCGTGACTGCAGACCTCGTGTCTCAGCTTGTTTTGGTTGCCTATGGTAACTAGGAAGCTTCTGATCTACCTGCCTGTCAGAATCTGAGCTATACACAGCAGATTTCTGTGTTTTTAAGGCACAGGGCAGATCTTCCGTGTCACAATAGAAACACAGAAATATGATGAAAGAAAAAGACAACATGGCCTATCTAGTCTGTCCTTCCATATCAACAACTACAACAGTCCCCTTTTTAGCTTTAGAGATCCTGTGTTTGTCCCATGCTTTTTTGAATTCAGTTACTATCCTCATCTCTACCACCTCCACTGGGAGACTATTCCACGGATCCACTACTCTTTCCGTAAAGAAATATTTCCGCATATCACTCCGGAATCTATCACCCTTCACCCTCATCCCATGTCCCCTCATAGCAGAACTTGCTTTCAATTGAAAGAGGCTCTCTCCCTGAACATTTATGCCACGGAGGTATTTAAACATCTCAATCATATCACCTCTATCCTGCCTTTCCTCTAAGGTGTACATATTAAGATCCTTAAGTCTGTCCTCACATGCTTTATAATGAAGACCGCTAATCATTTTAGTAGCCACCTTCTGCACCGACTCCATCCTGTTCACATCCTTTTGAAGGTGCGGTCTCCAAAATTGCACACTATACTCCAAATGAGGTCGCACCAAAGACTTATACAGAGGCGTTTTCACCTCCTTTTCTCTGCTAGCCATTGCTCTCTGTATGCACCCAAGCATCCTTCTAGCTTTTGCCGTTGCCTTTTCTACCTATTTAGCTACTTTAAGTTCATCAGACACAACGACGCCTAGGTCCCGCTCTTCTTTAGTGGACGAAAGTACTTCACCCCCTATACTATATTGCTCCCTTGGATTGCTGCAGCCCAAATGCATGACCTTACATTTTTTAACATTAAATCCCAGCTGCCAAATTCTAGACCATTCTTCAAGCTTAGCCAGATCCCTCCTCATGTTATCTACACCTTCCTGGGTGTCTACTCTATTGCAGATTTTGGTATCATCCGCAAAGAGGCAAACCTTACCCGACAGCCCTTCCGCTATATCACTAACAAAGATGTTAAAAAGAATTGGACTAAGGACAGAACCCTGGGGCACACCACTTGTAACATCCTTTCTCCTCAGAGTGAGCTCCATTTACCTGTACTCTTTGTCGCCTCCCACCCAACCAATTTCTAACCCAAGCAGTAACTTTAGGGTCCATCCCTAGGGTGCTCAGTTTGTTTATAAGTTGCCTGTGAGGAACAGTGTCAAAGGCTTTACTGAAATCTAAATATACCACATCTAGGGCTCTCCCTCGGTCCAACTCCCTGGTTACCCAGTCAAAGAAATCAATCAGATTTGTCTGACAAGACCTGCCTCTGGTGAATCCATGCTGCCTCTAATCCTGTAATCCGCTGGACTCCAGAAACCTCACTATTTTCTCTTTCAGCAGTGTTTCCAATAATTTACTCACCACCGAAGTTAAACTAACCGGCCTGTAGTTTTCAACCACATCCTTACTTCCGCTTTTGTGTAAAGGCACCACATGAGCCTCTCTCCAGTCCTTTGGCAACACTCCCGACTCCAACGAGGCATTGAAAAGGTCAGTCAGTGGAGCTGCTAGAATGTCCCCAAGTTCCCTCAGTATTCTAGGGTGTATCCCATCCAGTCCCATCGCTTTGTCTACTTTAAGTTGAGCTAGCTTCTCACGAACAGTCTTCTGAAAATTGTTCAAGATGTCCCTCGCTTCTGTTCCTGTTTGTGGGTGTTTTCTGAGGTCATGCTCTTGGTTCTTCATCTGTGAACACAGAACAGAAATACTTGTTAAGCAATTCCGCTTTATCCTTATCAGCTTCTACATATTCCTCCCCAGTACCCCTGAGTCTGACAATACCACTTTTGCCCTTCCTCTTCTCACTAATATATCTGAAAAATGTCTTATCCCCCCATTTTATTACATGGGCTATTTCCTCCTCCTTTTGAATCTTTGCCTTCCTGACTACTTTGCTAGCTTCTCTAAGTTTTTCCAAATATAGATGCCTGTCTTCCTCTCTCTGTGATCTCTTGTATTTCATGAAGGCCTCCCTCTTTTTCTTCACTTTTTCAGCTACTTCTTTCGAAAGCCATAGCTGTCTCCTTTTCCTTTTACCTTTATTTACCATTTTAACAAAAAGGTTGGTTGCCCTTAAAATATCCCCTTTCAGTTTTGCCCACTGTTTTTCTACATCCCCCAGCTGTTCCCATCCCACTAACGACTCCCTGAGGTATTGGCCCATCTTCGCAAAGTTAATCTTCCTAAAGTCTAAGATCCTCACCTTTGAATGGATTCTAACAGCCTTAGTCCTAATTCTGAACCACACCATCTGCTGATCACTGGATGCAAAATGATCTCCCACTACAACATCAGAAACACTTTCACCATTGGTAAGCACCAAGTCCAGTATGGCCCCTTCACGTGTGGGGTCTGTTACCAATTGCCTGAATAGTTCTCCCTGTAGAGAATCCAGGATCTCCTTACTTCTAGATGATACTGCAACAGGAATGTGCCAATCAACATCTGGCATATTGAAATCTCTATCAGTAACACTTCCCCTTTCCTAGCAATGCTGCGTATGTCTTCAATTAACTCTCTGTCCACCTCTTCCTCTTGTGAGGGAGGTCTGTAGATCACACCAATGCAAATAGATTTCTCTTTCCCTCTTTCTAGTTTAACCCACAATGCCTCCTCTCTCCCTTTTAAGCTCTGTAATTCCAAACCTTTAATAGTAGTTTTTACATATAGTGCCACTCCTCCTCCCCTTTTTCCTACCCTGTTCTTTCTGAATAAAGTATAGCCAGGTATAGTTACATCCCAATCATGGTTTTCTGTGAACCATGTTTCTGTAACTGCCACTAAATTCAAGTCAGCCACTCCCAACAAAGCTTCAACATCAGGGATCTTATTTCCCATGCTACGGGAATTTATACACACTGCTTTCCATATGTTACCCCTGTTACCCATTTCCATAGAGGTATTTAATGTATCACCTACCTGGGGGCTTTCACCTACCTGGGGGTTTTCTTCACCCAATCCCCAACGAATCTAGTTTAAAGCCCTCTTCAGTAGATTAGCCAGTCTACTACCGAAGACGCGTTGACCTTTCTTGGACAGATGGATTCTATCTCTGCTCTGCAACCCTTGGAACAGCATTCCATGGTCTAGGAAACCAAAATACTCTTGATGACACCATCCACGCAGCCATGCATTCATCTCCAGGATGCGATCCTCTCTGCCTTGGCCTTTACCCTCAACAGGGAGGATTGAAGAGAACACCACCTATGAACCTAACTGCTTCACACTCTGTCCCAGAGCCATGAAGTCACTTTTGATACGTTCCGAGGGATACTTAGCAGTATCATTTGTCAGTGGGCTTGATATGTCTCGGCAAACTCTCCGTAACATCTTGGATTTTGGCACCAGGCAGACAGCATACCTCTCTGGACATCAAGTCTGGTCGGCAGATGGACGCCTCAGTACCCCTCAGAAGAGAGTCTACAACCACTCCTGGAGTGGAGGAGTGGGCTAGTGGTTGGGGCAAGGTACTTCAGGCCGGAAGGTCGGGGGTTCAAATCCAACTAGAGGACAGCAACCTTGGGCCGGAAGGACTAGGGTTTCTAGTCCCACAGGTGCTCTTTGTGGTCTTGGGCAAGCCACTTAACCCTCCATTGCCCATGTTCCCTGTAAAATAATTATCTCCAAGTTATAATGCCCTGTTCAATGTAATTTCAGTTTGTTCAATGTAAACCGCACTGATACAGAATAGCATGGTATATAAGAGAATGTAAATAAATAAACCACCGCTACCCTTCGTTTCCTTGTGGTCACCGATTCTGCAACTTTGGGGTACCTGAGCTCTGGTTCTTCCCTTTCCAGGGATGCTTTCACCTCCTCCACGTCCAGGGCTGCATAATGGTTCTTCAATTCAAGGGCTGGAGAAGTTGGATTGGTGATTCTGCAGGCTCTGGTGACTTGTGTCCAACCATCAACATTCTGTTGGCACCCATCTTCTCTGCTGGAGAGCTTGGTTGCTGCAAGAAGCATCTCATCAATGTACTTTTCGCTGTCTTGAATGCTCCTCAGCCTCGCCACCTCCTCTCTGAGTTCCTCCATTTGTTTCCTCAGAGCTTCAGCATGCAGGCACCCTGCACATGGAACCGGTCCTTCAACTGGCATTAGGACCTCTGTCTGGACAGAGGCAGAAGCTGTAACGGGAGCAACAGCTTTAGCGATATGATTTTTCCCAGCCATTGTACTGTTCGTGGAGCTTAGGTATCTGTTAAAGCAAAAGAGAGTGATCTACCAAGTTCCAGCCAGTTTCCCAGCTGTCCTTTCAGAGAAAAAGCAGTTAAATCTCTTTAATTATATTCAAAATGTGCTGCTCCAAGTCTCTGTGCTTTGTTAAATGGGGAGGTGCCCTATAAAGCAAGACTGCTCACTAGGGGTGGGTGGGAATCGGGGTGGGTAGGAAACATAGGCCGCCTTCTTCTTTGGGTAGAAGGACTTTTTCCCCAAAGCCTTCCATTGGAAAGGGTCAGCAGTCTTCCTGGAAAGACTGGTCATGGTGAGTTGTTCTGACTCCAACTCAGCAGCCATTTCCATCATGGGCTTGCCAAAGAGGTTCTCTCCCTGGCAAGGGACATCAGCCAATTTATCTTGAACCCATTGCTCCAGGTCTGAGAACTGTAGCCAAGCCAGGCAGCGGGTACCAATGGCCAGCACAGCCACTCTGGCCACGGACTCAAAGCCATCATAGATTTCTCGAGTCACGAATTTGGAACACTCTTTGATTTTATTGAACAGGCTGTGGAAGTGCTTGAGATGGTCACCAGAAAGTCCAGCTGAGAATCCGGCAAGCTCTCCAGCAGGTCTTTCAAGTACAGCTTGTATGAGCTTGTATGAGGTACAGCTTGTATGTGGACCACAAGCATTGAGCCCTGGTAACACTTTCTGCAAAAGCCATCCATGGTGTGGGCCTCCTGAACCGGGGGCACCAAGGAGTGCATCTTAGTGTGGCGCATGGTTGAATCCATCACTATGGAGTTGTAAGGCAGTAGTGTTTTCTCAAAACCTGGGCTCTTGCGGACTTGATACATGGAATCGATCCGCCTGCTCACAGTGGTCACCGTAAGAGGGGTCTCCCACATCCTCAGGAGCCACTCCAGATTGGGATAGACAGGGACCGTGATGGATTCCTTTGGCGGGGTAGGATGCTGGAGGATCTCCAGCTCCTCCGCTCGAAGCTCCTCTTCTGTCTCCAGGGTAAAAGGCAAGACCTTTCCCATGTCCCTCACAAATTCCAGGAAGGAAAGATCCTCTGGAGGGGACCTTTGATGCTCAGGAGGTGGTGAGGGATCCGAGGGCACATCTCGGTGCCTCGCTGTCTCCAGAGACTCATCCTCAGTCTCCTAGTCAGAGTCAGAGAGGAACTCGAAGTACCGATGGGATTGAGGACTCCGTCGATGACGGGAAGGGGTACTCAGTTCCCAATGTACGGAACTGGAGGCACTGGAGAAAAGGGCTGCATCGGCCAGGATCGGGAGCGGTCTTGGGATCCTGAGGAGACCGCAGAGATTAAGGATCGATTGCACATCAGTTAGGGAGGCATCCGCCGTGGATGGAGCCATCAGTGGCACTGAGAAATCAGAGTTAACTGGTGTTCGGGGGGGGGGGGGGCTGCTGTGCACTGCAGCAGCTTCTTTGTACATAGTTAACAATTGTTAATTGTTAAATGCTTGTTATACCCCAACTAACCTCCAAGTTGTATTCCCCTGTTCTATGTAAAACTTGTTGCTGTAACTGTTCCATGTAAACTGCTTTGAATGAATGATAAGGTGGTATAGAAGACCTGTTAAATAAATAAAAATAAATAAGACAGCAAGGTTGCATTCGAAAGCTAACATCCTCTACGCAAGGAGGATAGGCTCCGCAGCCACTGGTGTTAGCATCAACGGAGTCAATGCTGGTTCCTTCAGCGGGGACTCCATGAGGTTTATAGCCTCGAGAGCCCCACACTGAACCTCCAAGGTCTCAGAAAGCAACTTTTCCACCCGAGGCAGCTTGGAGGTTCGCTCCCGGCCTTCGCCCTCAGAGTCGCATCTCAGGCTTCGACACTGATGACCAGGGGATTTCTCTCTGGTTTTGGCATCATCCCATGATGCCGACTTAGAAGGAGTCCATTTCTTCTGGAGGCGCTCCTCAATGAAAGAGAGCCATCGGTCTCATGCCCCGCGACCTCGAGGCTTGGAGGTCACCCAGTCCCCTATCGGAGCTGATGCCTCAAATGAAGCCTTTGAGGGCGTCGAAGCTGAGGTTGATGCCGGGGATGGTGTCAAGGCCTTGGAACCGAACAAAGATTCCCACTGCTTTTCATGATTCTTGAGTCCATTGCGTGTCATCTCTGCTTGAGTGCCTTCTCTGCTTGCGTGTAAGCAGAGAGGGCAAATAGAAGGTTCATAGTCGGCCCTGAGACATTGAAAGCACAAACTATGTTGGTCAGTGATCAAGATTGTCTGACCACATTGAGTTCACATTTTGAAGCCACTAGTTGAATTCAACATGGTTGGGAAGACAGCTTCTGCAAGTCAAAAGACTCCAATGGTCACACCAACAAGGGGGGATGCAAGAAAAAACCTGTATGTCAAAAAAGAAAAGAAAAAAGACCCAATGGAAAAAAGCGGCGTTGAGGCACCGACAGTCGTCAAGATCGATGAAGGGAGATACGGTACTAGAACAGCAAAAACCGATGGCAAAAAAGACAACTTATCTCTGGGATTCAGACAGATGTCTGAAGGGCTCCACAATAAAAAGAACACTGAGAAAGATGGCTCCTTTGGGTGGGAAGACCGGCACACATGCGCGGAGGACACTCCAAAGGTTCCCCTTTGGAAGCTGAGAAGTATACCTGCACGGGCTCCATGAGTGACATCACCAATATGTGAGGACTGACTTCCTGCTTGTTCCCGGAGAATGCCAAAAACATTTTTTTTAATTAAAAAATAAAGCAAACTGCTCAGCTAAATGACCCACATTTTCAGCATTTCTTTCAGGCTTTAAACATATTCCTAACTAATGAAAACAACTCTCTCAGAGTGTTAAATGCATTATTAATTTCATGGTTACATACTTTTTACTTTCTCACAAACAAGAGAAGACTATAATCTCTGTATAGACAAATATTCAGTTTTTATGGCAGGATACATAGTTATACACAAAGGCGTTCAATCTATTTCAATATCTTTTTCTTCTCTCTTAGATCAATAGAATAGTAGGTTTTCTTAATTTCTTCTCCTTAAGATTCTTTGAAAAGAAGAAGCAATGGTATCAAAAATCCTTTTTAAGGAGCTCTTCCAATCACTTACTAAGGATTCTCAATTCAAATTATCATAAATTAAAACACTAAAAGAAAGGTTCTCCACAAATAACGTCTCATCCATATACTTTCTACAAACAGTCGTATTGCTTAAGACCTCAGACGCAAGTGTATTTACAAACAATTGATGTTCATTTACAAGCACAACAAGGTACCTCCAAATGAGAAAGATTCTCTTATCGAACCTTAGCACTTTCTTGACCGAGCAAAGACAATAAGTCCAAAATGTGACTAAATGTATGTGTAGCAAAAAATATCTGCTAAAAAAGCATAGTTACTCACCTGTAACAGATGATCTCCGGGAACAGCAGGAATTTGGTCTTCACATATGGGTATCGTTGGTACCGATGGAGCCTGCGCAGGAACGCTCCCCAGCGTCCAATAGGAAAGCTTCTGGGAGCATCCCACAGCGCCTGCGTGCTGCCTTCCCGCCTTTCCCAAATGTCCGTCTCCAGTTGAGTTTAAAGCTGAGACAAAAGAAAGCGAGAAAGAGAGAGACAGAGAGATACAACTCCTAGGGGAGGTGGGTGGGTTGTGAAGACTAAATTCCTGCTGTTCCCGGAGATCACCTGTTACAGGTGAGTAACTATGCTATCTCCAGGAACAAGCAGGAATATAATCTTCACATATGGGGACATCCTAGCTGCGGATGCCAGGGAGAAGGCCCCAGAAGTTGTGTGCCCTTGTGAAAGGGCTCCACTTCGCCCCATGGATCTCTGGCATCCTACCAGGGATGGTGGGTAGGAGTTGATTAAGTATGGAACAGGTGTTGAAGAACAGCCTGACAAGGCATCCCGGCGGGAGTCCTTGTCTAAGCAGTAATGGGCTGTGAAGGTATGAACCGAAGCCCAAGTAGCTGCTCGACAGATGTCGTCAATAGACACAGAGTGAAGATGAGCCATAGAGGCTGCCATGGCTCTCACATTGTGAGCTGTGACATGGCCTTCAAGAGGAAGGTTTTTACTCTCATAGGCAAAAGATATACATTGCACAATCCAGCTGGACAGTGTTCTTTTGGAGACTGGAAGTCTCAAATGGCTAGGATCAAAAGCAACAAAGAGTTGAGAGGACTTTCTATGTTGCTGTGTCCTTTGCAAGTGAAAGGCCAAAGCTCTTTTACAGTCCAAAGTATGAAGATTCCTTTCTGCATTTGAGGCGTGAGGCCTTGGAAAGAATACAGGAAGGTAAACCGCCTGGTTTAAATGAAAAAGTGACACCACCTTTGGCATAAAGTGTGGATGAGTCCTAAGGACTACCTTATCATGATGGAACCTTGTATAAGGAGGATCAGCCACCAACACTTGCAATTCACTGATACGACATGCTGATGTGATTGCAATAAGAAAGATGACCTTCTAGGAAAGGAATTTCAAAGAGGTAGTGGCTAATGGTTCAAAGGGCGGTTTCATGAGCTGCCCAAGAACCAGATTTAAGTCCCATGCCACCGGTGGAGCCTTAAAGGGAGGCTTAGTTAAAAGAAGGCTTCTCATAAATCTCGCTATGAGAGGATGAGAGGAAATAGGCTGTCCATTTAGAGGCTTAAAAGAAGCTGCAATAGCACTCAAATGAACTCTCACTGAATTGGTCTTAAGCCCTGCATTTGATAAATGAAGGAGATACTCCCGTAATGATTCCAGAGGTATCGCAAGAGGGTTAAGACCCTTCTGAGAGCACCATATGGTAAACCTTTTCCACTTAAATGCATAAGAGCGTCTTGTGGAAGGCTTCCTGGAAGCATAAAGGATATTCTTTACCTGCTGGGAAAGGTTAAGATCGTGAAGTTCTAGGCTTTCAGCAACCAGGCCCTGAGATACAGAGACTGGGGATTGGGATGCCACAGCATCCCGCCCTCTTGAGAAAGGAGATCTGGAGCAGATCCTAACTCCAGAGGCGGAGCTTGAGAGAGATGTAGGAGCAGAGAGTACCATATTTGCCGTGGCCAACGTGGAGCTATGAGGATCATATGACCTCTGTCTCTCTGAAGCTTGAAGAGGGTTTTGGGAATTAGGGGAATTGGTGGAAAGGCATACAGGAAGTCCTGACCCCAATGGAGGAGGAAAGCATACCTGGCCTGACAACCCTGAGCCGGAATACTGGAACAGAACCGGGGAAGTTTGGCATTCAGCGGACTTGCAAAGAGGTCTATGTCCGGGGTTCCGCAAATTTGAAAAATTTTGGCCACCTAGTCTGCATGGAGAGACCATTTGTGTGGAAGCAGAACTCGACTGAGTCTGTCTGCCCAAGAGTTTTGAATGCCTGGAAGATACACCACATGGAGATGAATCTGATGCTCTCTGGCGAGGGCCCATAGTCGCAAAGCTTTGTTGCAGAGCAACAGAGAGCCTGTTCCACCCTGCTTGTTCACATAGAACATGGCTACTTGATTGTCCGTTTGAACTAGGACTGTCTTGTAGCTGAGCTGGGTGTGGAATACTCGAAGAGCAAGGAAGATTGCTCTGAGTTCCAGGAGATTGATGTGGAGATAGGCTTCCTGTGGAGTCCAGGTACCCTGGGTAGAGAGGCCTTGCAGGTGGGCTCCCCAAACCACCTGTGAAGCATCTGTGACAAAATAAGGCGATCTGAGTTTGCTATTTTGTCTGACAGGCAACCTGACGCCTGAGTTCACTGAGTGGATAAAGTCCACTGGGCTGCCCTCATATGGAGGCGAGCATAAGGAACCACATGCACGGTGGATGCCATGTGGCCTAGCAACTGTAACATTTCCCGAGCAGTGAGGTGAGGTTTTAGCACTGCTTGGGAAACTAACTGCTCAATGCGAAGGCAGCAGTGCTGTGGAAGGAAGGCCCTTGTCTGTCTGGTATCCAGCAGAGCTCCTATAAACTCTAGGAATTGAGTGGGAGCAAGGTTGGATTTTGGGAAGTTTATGACAAGTCCCAAATACTAAAGGATACGCACTGTGCAAGAGAGCGCAACCCTGGCCTCTGGCTCTGAAGGGGCTCGAATGAGCCAGTCGTCTAAGTAAGGGAAGACAAATATTCCCAGGGTGCGGAGAAATGCTGCCACTACAGCCATGCATTTTGTGAACCCTCTTGGTGCAGAGGCCAGTCCAAAAGGAAGAACCCTGTATTGGTAGTGCTTCCCTTGAAACAGAAAGCGAAGGAACGTTTGGTGAGTTGGATGGATGAGAACATGAGTGTACGCATCCTTGAGATCTAGAGAACAAAGCCAATCATGACTCTGAAGGTATGGCAGCAGAGTTCCTAGAGAAATCATTTTGAACTTCTCTTTGAACAGGAATTTGTTCAATTCTCTGAGGTCTAAAATGGGTCTGTGTCCTCCTGTTTTCTTTGGAATAAGGAAATAGGGGGAGTAAAACCCTGTACCCCGTTGGGGAATGGGTACCTCTTCTACTGCCTCTTGAGCAAGGAGCACAGTGACCTCTTGACCTAACCGGTCATTGAGAGAGGTCTGAGAACTGAACTGCCTTACCACTGTAGGAGGGGGAATGCTGAGGAAATGAAGCTTGTACCCCTCTCTTACAATAGACAGAGTCCAATTTTTTGCTGTTATCTGACCCCATCTGGAGGCAAAATGACATAACCTTCCTGGGATGGTGGAGGGTTCTGGGCCAGGAAGGCAAAGTTCTCTAGAAAGGAGTCAAAACCCCTGTGGAGGCTGAGTCTGCTGAGCCAGTTGAGGCTTAGCTGCTTTTGTCTTTCTTTGCCTAGGTTGTTGCTGCTGTCCCTTTTGGGCAGACTGACCTAAACGATGTCCCTGCTGGGTATAGGAGGGATAAAACCTTTTCTTCTTGCTGAAGAATGACCTTTTCCTCGCAGGATCAGCTGTAGATTTAGACAATCTATCCAAAGTGATATTGTCAGCATCTATCTCATTAGCTTTTTCCTGCCAATTCTTGCCAAAGAGATTTTCTCCTGTGCAAGGTATATTCCCTAGTTAGTCCTGTGCCCAAATTTCCAAGTCAGATGCCTGGAGCCAGGCAATCCTACGTGCACCTATGGCAATGGCAGAGGTTCTGCTTATGCATTCAAAGCAGTCAAAGGCTGCACGATTCACAAACTTGGAAACATCCTGAGCATGTTTGACAACAGCGAGATAATCTTGCCTTTTATCATCAGGAAAGAGAGAGTTCATAAGCTCTAAATCTCCTGTGACCTCTTTAAGGAACATTCCCATATACAAGATATAGAAACTGATCCTAGCAGAAAGCAGAGAAACCTGGAAGGATCGATGTCCAAAGGCGTCAAGAGTCCTACACTCACGTCCTGGAGGATTAGATGCATGCCTTTTTACAATCTTTATCCGTCTCATGGCTGATTCCACCACCATGGAATGGTGTGGTAATTGAGTCTTCTGAAACCCAGGACAAGGAGGAACTCGATACATGGTGTCGAGTCCTCGAGAGTGAGGAGATGTGGTTAGAGATGTATCCCACATCCTTAACATAAGATCATGCAAGATCTCATGAATAGGTAAGGTAGCTGCCTCCTTGGGAGCTTTAGGGTATTGTAGGATTTCCAATTCCTTTGCCCTAGGCTCTTTTTCAGGAGCCACTGTGATGGAAAGACCTCGGGCCACATCTTGGATAAAATCCTGAAAGGACATATCTTCTGGTGGAGACATCCTACCCTGAGGAGAAGAGGAATCCTCAGGAAGAAGTACTCTGGTATCGGCAGAGCTTTCAGAGTCTTCAGACTCATCCAAGGATTCAAAGTATCTCCGATCCGAGTGATCGTGCAAAGCACGGTACCGGTACCGATCTAAGTCGGCATTGGAGTAGTCCGGTACCAACTTGTCGATGCCGGATAGAGATGCATGACTCGGTCCCGGTAGAATACCTGCCGATGTCGATGCACTCGGTGCCGGTACCGGTTGAATTGTCTGAAGCTGTTTCAGGGGCATCGAGGCCATGAGAAGAGCCGCCAGACTACGTTCAATAGCCAAGAATCTCTGGTCTATCGACGCTGCCGATGTTTGGGTATCGGTGCCGTATGAAGCAACCGGAACCCCAGAGCATGGCACCAGTAGTTCTGCCAAGGTTGAAGCCTCAAGAATATCCTGGAGCCCCATTAGTGCTTTGGAAGCCGAAGCCTCCCGCCGGGGTAATTTTGCCGGTGAAAGTCCCTCAAGGGCAACGCCAGAGGCATCTCGATGATTAGAAGGAGATCTACCCTTTGTGGACCAGCTAGATTTATGTTTAGTTACCTGAGATCCATGGGAGGAAGACGAAGCCCTGGAAGACGCCGATGCCACGGAGGCTGTATCGGAGGGAAAAAGGGTGCTAAGTTTAGCAGCTTGGTTTTGCCGGCCCCTTTTCGACATCATCCCACAGGCAACACACTCTGAAATAGAGTGGTCAGGACCTAAACATTTGAGGCACCACTCATGGGTGTCGGTGATGGAGATGGCACCGCCACAGTCAGAACACTTTTTGAAACCCAAAGCGGGTTTTTCCATTCTGAAAGAAAAGGTTGGGCCTAGTGCCCAAAATGGCACGTGGCACCTGAGAAGGAAATTACTGGAAAAGACTCCAGAAAAAGTTTTTTGGTTTTTTTGAAAAAAAAAAAAGAAAGAAGAACTGGCGGTATCGGTGTAGCGTCGAGGGAAGGCAGACGCGACCACAAGAAAGAAGAATAAGAACGGAATTTTTTCTGCGGTGACAGGATGTGCGACCTGTCGGCTCCGCGGAAAACGAAGAACTGGAGAGGGACAGTTGGGAAAGGCGGGAAGGCAGCACGCAGGCGCTGTGGGATGCTCCCAAAAGCTTTCCTATTGGATGCTGGGGAGAGTTCCCGCGCAGGCTCCGTCGGTACCGAGAATACCCATATGTGAAGACTACATTCCTGCTTGTTCCTGGAGATAAATCTAAGAAATACATCTCATCCAAAAATATATCAGCAAGTCCATCAAAAACAGTATCCTGTTTCCAAAAGTAGACATTTCAGGTCACAAGTTCCTAAAAAGGTACATAGGTTCCACAATGCTTGTTCCGGAGTAAGCAGTACGTTTACCAGGTCCTCTTTAATAACAGTTTATGGAACTTTCATTCAGGAACTTGTCCAAACCATTTTTTAAAAACAGCTACACTAACAGCTTTTACTACAACTTCTGGTAACAAATTCCAGAGTTTCCTTAAGCACTGAGTGAAAAAATATTTTCTCTTAGTACTCTTAAATGGGTTATATTGTAGCTTCATTGTGTTCCCCTAGTCTTTCTACTTTTTGATGAAATAAACAACCTATCTACGTTTACCCGTTCCACTCCATTCATTACTATATAGCCTTCTATCATATCTTTCCTCAGCCGTCTCTTTTCCAAGTTGAAGAGCCCTAACTTTTAAGCCTTTCCTCATAGGGAGATCTTTGCATCCCTCTTATCATTTTGGTGGCTCTTCATTGTACCTTTTCTAATTCCGCTATATCCTTTTTAAAATATGGCGACCAGAATTGCACACAATATTCAAGGTGCGGTCGCACCATGGAACGATACAGAGGCATTATAATATCCTTTGTTTTATTCTCCATTCCTTTCCTTATGATACCTAGCATTCTACTTGCTTTCATGGGATGCCACTGCACACTGGGCAGAGTTTCAATGTATTATCCATGATGAGGCCTAAATCTTTTTCCTAGATGATAGTTTCTAATGTGGAACCTTGCATCATGTAACCATAGTTTGGGTTGTTCTTTCCTAGGTGCATAACTTTGCACTTGTTCATATTAAATTTCATCTGCCAGCTATTTGGATGTCCAGTCTTCCAATTTATCAAGGTCCTCTTGCAAGTTTTCACAATCCTCTTGTGTTTCAACAACTTGGAATAATTTTGTCTCATCTACAAATCTGATCACCTTACTTGTTCTTCCCATTTTCAGGTCATTTATGAATGTTAAAAAGCAGCAGCTGAGCACAGATCTCTGGGATACTCCACTATTCACCTTTCTCCATTAAGAAAATTGGCCATTTAGCCCTACTCTCTATTTTTATCTTTTAACCAATTCCTGATCCACAATAGTACACTGCCTCTTATCCCATGACTTTTTAATTTCGCCATGAGTCTATCATGGGGGACCTTGTCAAAGGCCTTCTGAAAATCCAGATACACTATATCGACCAGCTCACCTTTGTCTACCTGTTTATTCAGACTTTCAAAATAATATAACAGATTAGTAAGAGAAGACTTTCCTTGGCGAAATCCATGTTGGCTTTCTCCTATTACACCATGATTACGAGGAGCCATCAAAAAGTATCAAGAATTGTACAATAACATAAGAAGTATGATGACAGTTATTGCACTCAGTCTCCTTCAAAGCAGCCCCTTCCAATAAAACACACTTCCTCCAGCATTCCTGCCACTGCTGTAAACAATTTTGAAATGCCTCTTTCGTTATGCCATGAAGCTGCTGTGTCGAATTTTGCTTAATAGTCTCCAAGTCGTCAAATCTCCTTCCTTTCAATGGTAATTTCCGTTTTGGAAGCAAGAAAAAGTCACAGAGTGCAAGGTCAGGTGAGTACAGAGGCTGACAGACTTGTTTGATTTGGTGTTTGGTCAAGAACTGCTGGACAAGATGTGCTGCGTGAGCTGGGGTGTTATCGTGATGAATCAACCATTCACCTGTGCAACTCTGGCCTCTTACAATGAGCTGCATCTCTCAAACGAGTCAGAGCTTGGATGTAGTACTCCTTATTGATGGTTTGGCCTTTTGGAGCATACTCATGATGAACAATACCCTGGTAATCAAAGAAAATTATGAGCATGACCTTGACACTGCTTCTCACCTGATGGGCTTTCATGGGTCTGGGAGAATTTGGAGTCTTCCATTGTGAGGATTGAGCCTTAGTTTAGTTTCTAGGTCATAAACATAAAACCATGATTTGTCATCAGTAATAATCCTTTTGATGAAATCTGGGTCATTTTTAACGCATTTCAACAACTCTCTGACTGCAGACAGTTAATCTTCTTTATGATCAGAGGACAGGAGTTTCAGCACAAATTTTGCAGACACACATCTCATCCCCAAATCAACAGTAAGAATGGACTATACTGACCTGAAACTGATGTCCATGTCTTCAGCAAGCTCTCTGAAAGTCAATTGATGAATTGAGTGTATTGCAACATGCACTGCTTCGACCTTATCTTCTTTTCTGCTTGAGGGTGGCCTTCCAGAACGTTCGTCACTGTCAACACTTTGGCGGCCCTCTTGGAAACGTTTGTATCAGTCATAAACTCGAGCATGACTCATGCATTCATCACCATACACTTGCTGTAACTTGTCAAAAGTCTCTTTGCACGAATCTCCAAGTTTGACAGAATTTAATGCAAATTCGCTGTTCAATTTTTTCACTCATTGTAATTCTGACAAACTGCTTTAACACGATGCCAAACATCATGTGATTAAAAAAAGTACAGGTGTGCTACAGCCACACTACACTCTGCACATGCAGAGCACATACCTAGGTCACTGCATGCTTAATTGCATTGTGGTGCAACATATTGTTATATAGCTACACAACAAGCCTCGATACTTTTTGATCACGCCTCATATCTACATGTTTGGTAATTTTTTTCTTTATAATGGTTTCTACCATTTTAGCTGGTACTGATATCAGGCTCACTGGTCTGCAGTTTCCTAGATCACCCCAGAACTCTTTTTAAAAATTGGCGTTACACTGGCCATTCTCCAATCTTCAGGTACTACAGATGATTGTAATGATGGTTCACAGATTACTAACAGAAGGTCTGCAATCTCATATTTCAGTTCTTTCAACACCCTCAGATGTATACCATCTGGTCCAGGTAATTTGCTACTCTTCAGTTTACCACATAATTGTAATACATCTTCCCAATTTATCGATATATTTCTTTCAATTCTTCTGATACACCAACTTCAAATACCATTTCAGGCATGGATAACTTCTCTACATATTCTTCAGTAAAGACTGAAGCAAAGAATTCATTCAGTCTCTCCACTATGGCCTTGTTCTCACTTAGCACCCCCTTTACCCCTCTATCATATAATGGTTCAACTGATACACTCTCAGGTTGTTGTTTTTTTTTTTTACTAAGAATGTACTTGAAAAAGTTTCTATTGTGCATTTTTGCTTCCACTGCAAGCTTTTTTTCTAATTCTCTCTTTGCCTGCCTTACCAGTGCCTTGCATTAAATTTGCTAGTGCCTACATTGTTTCCCATCTTCATCATTTGACTCCTTTTTCCATTTCCTGAAAGATGCTTTTTTGGATACAACAGCCTCTCTGACTTCACCTTTAAACCATGCTAACAGTTTGTTCACCTTCCTTCCATTTTTCTTAAAGCTTGGAATACATCTGGTCTGGGCTTCCAAGATAGTATCTTTAAACAATACCCAAGCTTGATGTCAATCTTTAACCTTTCCAGCTGCTCCTTTTCTTTTTTTCTTATTTTCCTCATTTTATCAGTCTCCCATTTGAAAGTTAAAAGGTAGTACTATGGATTTCCTTGCTGTTCTTCTTCCATTTATTAAATCAAATGTGATCATGCCAACATCACTATTCCCAAGTGGCCCCATCACCCTTATCTATTGCACCAGATCCTGTATCCACTAAGGGCTAGGTCCAAAATAGCTTCCCCTCTTGTTGGTTCATGAACCAGCTGCTATAAGAAGCAGACATTTATTTCATCTAAAAACTTTATCTCCCTAGCATGTCCTGCCATGCCACTGACCCAGTCAATACCAGGGTAATTAAAATCACCCATTATTACTGTGCTGTAACTTTTGTTAGCTTCCCCAATTTCTTTTAGCATTTCATCATCCATCTGTTCATTCTGGCCAGATGGTCAGTAGTACACCCCCACTGCCTTTGGTTTCCCCTTTTTACACGGAATTTCTATCCATAGAGATTCTACAGTATATTTAGTTTCTTGCAAAACTTTAATCCTGTGTGACTCAATGACCTCTCTAACATAGAGCGCAATCGCTCTGCCAATTTGATCTACCCTATCATTGTGAAATAGTTTGCACCCAGGTATCACAGTGTCCCATTGGTTGTCTTCCTTCCACCAGGTCTCTGAGATGTCAATCGTATCTAACCTTTCATTTAGTGCTAGATATTCTAGCTTTCCCATCATCTTTTTTAGAAGTCTAGCATTTGCAAACAAGCATTTTAGTGGTTGTATTTTATTCATATTCATCTGGTTATCAGTTGATAGGGGTAATTTGGAATCTTTCAGCTATCTACTAAAGGACATCTGTGTTACTTTTATCTTTGTTAGAACCTCTTTGTCGGGATGCCCTAACTTCCCTCGTTTGTTAGCATCCTTCAAGGATACATCCTTCCGAAACATGCGCTCCTTGGTGACTGTGAGCTTTCCCCTATTATCTACTTTAAAAGCTGCTCTCTCTCCTTTTTAAAGGTTGATGACAGCAGCCTGGTTCTATCCCGGTTAAGGTGGAGCCCATCCCCTTTTGGAAGAGCCCCTCCCTTCCCCAGAATGTTGCTCAGTTCCTAATAAATCCAAACCCCTCTTCTTTGCACCATCGTCTCATAAACGCATTGAAACTCCGGAGCTCTGCCTGCCTTTAGGGTCCTGCGCATGGAACGGGAAACATTTCTGAGAATCCTACCCTGGAAATTCTGGATTTCAACTTCCTACCTAAAAGCCTAAATTTGGCCTCCAGAACCTCTCTTCCACACTTTCCTATGTCACTGGTACCAACATGTACCAAGACAGAAGGCTCCTCCCCAGCGCTATCTAACACCTTGTCTAGGTGGCACGTGAGGTCCACTACCTTAACACCAGGCAGGCATCCTCACGTCCACCAGCCACCCAGCTATCTACATGCCTCATAATTGAATCGCCAACTATAACAGCCATCCTAACCCTACCCTCATGGCACATGGCCCTGGAGAAAACTCCTTGGTGCGAGAGGGTTTAACATCACCTGGAGGAAAGGTCCTAGCTACAGAATCACTTTCTGCCACGCCAAGGTTATGTTCTCCTTTTACATGGTTTCCCTTCTCCATGGCAACTGAGAGGCTGCCAGACTGGAGATGGGACTTCAGTACTACGTCCCTGTAGGTCTCGTCTATATACCTCTGTGTCTTTCTTAGGTCCTCCAAGTCTGCTACTCTAGCCTCCAGAGATTGGACTTGTTCCCTGAGAGCAAAGAGCTCCTTGTACCTAATTCACATGTAAGACCCCTCACCAACTAGGAGAAAATCATACATGTGACACTCAATGCAAAAGACTGGCTAGCCTACATCTCGCTGCTGGACTGCTGTCTGCATCTTAGTTTTAAGGTTTTGTTTAGCTATTTAACTGTTTACTTACTTAATTTGCTAAGGATACTTGAACTAATACACCTATACCAAATAGGTTTAAGGGACTTTTTCACCTCAAGATTAATTAATTTCAGGGCCTTAATTAATTTATTCCTGATGAGAAATAACCAGTCATACCTAAAAGTGAATTTAACCACCACTTTCTCTTTAATAGGTTTAAGAGTTTATAAAGCTAAGATTATACCTGGGGTGGGAGGGCCAGGTGGCATGAGGGAAGAACACTTAGTAAATGCTAGCTTGCGATACAGTGCCTGACCTGTGCTTTTAAGGTAACCGCTTAACAATTTCCTGGGTGATTCACACAGCCTTTGGTTTGATAGAGGAAGCCTTTCAAATTCCCCTTTGATCTGTCACTTGGCTTTAACACCTATTTAAAACAATTTCACAGGTCTTTTGCCTCCTAATTGGAAGGCCTCTTTGTAAAGGTCTCTAGAAAATTTCTTTCTTTCTACCTTCTGTGCTAAGCTATACTCTGATTTGATTTAAATGAAAAGCTCTTTGGTGGGACTAAGCCCTCACTGACTTTAAATTTATATGTTAAAATTGCCTATCAGAAAAAGGAAATCAAAGCTCACCTCAAAATCTGCTGTAATTTCAGTCAAAGATGTTAAATCAATGATAGTTTGATCAAGGCCTATATAACAAGAACAGGTTCCGATTGCTACCTGATAATAGTAAACTTTCACATTTATCTTCTAACATTTTTCACCTAGGAGAGAGCTGTGATTTTAAAATTATCATTATCCTGCCCCTTCATCTTTATTAGGCTGAAATTCATAAGAACAGCCATTAGTATATATGTCATCTGCTGTCAATAACTATATGTTTCCACAAAAAAAGGTAGGTCAGGCTGTTTCTCTAGTAATAAATCAGTGTATCAACCTTATTAATACAGATCTAGCGTTAAAATATAATAAATACCTGGAGTGAAAGGACACTGGCATTACCATAAAAAGAAGAGAAAATATCCTTCTCGAGTGCAAAAAGTATGCATTTCCCCCGGCAAACATTACAGTTATTGCATTTCTTTCTATTTCTAAAATTACCATGCCCATAAATACCATTACCCAAAATAATAGGGATTTGTACTCCAGAGAACCCATCTAGAGGCAAAACGTTATAGGGCAACTTTTGCACCTCTGTATGAAACCCTGGTCCTATTAATAAAGACATCAGATATAGAATACCTAGGCCCCACATTTGAGGCCAACATAAGTAACTAAAAAAACAGAAAAGAATTAATTATAAGACATAAAATTCAATAAACATACAATACCACAAAAGCTCACAAACAACGATGCATATGCAAAGTTTTACAAAGAATAAAAAGTATTCTTAATGCAAAACTAAGGGGTATGCCAAAGGGGCCTGTCCCTTTAGAACACTCTTTTTTGCAGCATGCCTCATGGGTGAGAAGAATTTAAAATACAGTACTTATGTGCACAAAGCTACCAACTCAGCACAACCCGATCAAGAATCTTCCATGAAGCAAACTTCAGCTTCCCGGTGCAGTGACTTCAAGGGGACTACAGAATTTCTCTCAAGTTAAAGAACTTAGCCCTGGAGGTTTCCAGGTAAATTATACAGTCGCTCCTAGAGACCTGCAGAAGTTTGAGAGCAAGGTGATTTCTTGCACCCTTTCTAAAGGACAGCAAAAGCAAAAACATTCCATGCTGAATCATCTCAGGCTAAGAGAAAATGCATGGACTCCTTCTCTGAGCATATGTTTCATTACAGTATAACTGCAGACCTCACCAATACAGTGAAAGAACTGTTCAGAGTTGCCTTTACTGCTCCTGTGCAAGCCTTCTACCATTAGCTGTCTGAGGCGTTCTGCCCTATCCCTGGGGAGGACAGCCTTGGCCTATAATGTGTCGAGCTGAGCACCTATGAACTCCAGACTCTGGGCTGGAGAGAGTGGGATTTGAGGTAGTTGATGATGAATCCCAGATTCTGTAGAATGACGGTTGTGGGTCCTGCGGCCTCACTGGCCTTTGCGGCTGTGCTTCCTCTGATGAGCTAGTCGTCTACATAGGGGAAGACAAAGGCCCCTTGCAGATGCAAGTGGGCCGCTACCACTGCTAGGCATTTCATGAAGACCCTTGGTGAGGATGTGAGGCCAAAGGGTAGCACCTTATACTGGTAGTGTTCACCTCCTACCACGAACCTTAGGTACTGCCTGTGGGAAGGGTGGATTAGGATGTGTGTTTATGCATCTTTTAGGTCCAAGGAGCACAGCCAGTCTCCCTGGCAGAGGTAAGGCAACAGTGTTCCAAGGGAGAGCATCTTGAACTTCTCCCTCACCAGAAACTTGTGGAAGTTTCACAGGTCTAGGATGGGCCTGAGGCCTCCAGTCCTCTTTGGGACAAGGAAGTACCTGGAGTAGAAGCCTTTGCTCCATAGGTGTTTGGGTACAGGCTCTACTGCATTGTCCCTGAGAAGACCTGCGAGCTCTGTGAGTGGCAGGAGGTCTAGTTAAGGAGAGGTCGCACCAGCTCTCCAAGAAAGAACCTGGGTGGAATATGCTGTAGGTGGAGAAGGTATCCTTCCCTGACCATCTGCAGTACCCACTGGTCCGAGGTGACTGTAGCCCATCTGTGAGCAAAGAGCATCAGGCACCTCCCTGTGGGCTAGTGAAGGTCTCCTGGGGGAGGGGAGGCCCTGCCCTGGGAGGAAAAAGCTCCCTCCAGGCTGAGTGGGAGCTGGGGTCAGGGGCTTAGGTGCTTTTGTCTTCTGAGCCCCGTGCTCTTGCCTCTTGGGGTGAGAAGCCTGCTGCTAGCCTGAGAAGTACTGATATTGGTGACCCCGTCCAAAGGACCCTTTATTCCTCTGGAAAAGGGAGCTCTACCCGATGGTTTTTTGTGGGGATGGGATGAGGTCTTCTTAGAGATCCTCTGGCGGGTCACAACATCGGCCTTGATCTCAGCCACTTTGTCAGCTATGGGTTTGCCGAAAAGGTTCTCCCCAGTGCAGGGGACGTTGAGCAGCTTGTCTTGGACCCATTGCTCAAGGTTGGAGGATTGTAGACAGGCTTGGCATCGGGCCCCGATGCCGGCGGCAGCTACCCGAGCCGCTGACTCGAAGCCATCATAGGCTGCCTGGGAGAGGAACTTGGAACAGTCCTTGATCCATAAGGTCAGGGTCTGGAACCACTGGAGGGGTTCCCCGACGAGGCCTGCTGCAAACCCTGACAGCTCTTGGGCCAGAGTCTTTAGGTACACGCCGTTGTAAAGTTCATAGGCCTGGATCCAGCACCCGAGCATCGAGACTTGGAAGCACTTGAGCCCGAGGATATCGAGGACTTTGGCCTCCCTCCCGGGGGGGAAACGTAAGGATTAGGTCTTCTGGCTCTTGAGTTTCTGCATGGTCAACTCGACAACCATGAAGTTATGCGGGAGCTGGGGTTTGTGGAACCCTTGGTACTTCCGAACATGGTACATGGTGTTAAGGCGCCGGTGTTTCCCACATCCAGAGTAGTAGCCTCTCGAGGATCGGCTATACGGGCACCGTGAGGGTTTTCTTGGGTGGAGACTCATACTGAAGAATCTCCAACTCCTCGGTCTTCCTCCGCCTTGATTTGCACTGAGAGGGCTCTGGCCATGTCCCTGACAAAGTCATGGAAGGCCACATCCTCAGGAGGAGAGTGGCATCGAGGCGCCGGGAGTGGCAGGTCTAAGGGGATCTCTTGGGGTTGCTTGGTGTCCGGGGAGGCCTCATCGTCTGTCTCCCACTCGGAGTTGAGCAGTGATGATGAGTCCGAGCCCCTGCGACTCCTTGCCTCAAGGCCAGCATCAAAAGATGCCCTTAGAACGGGACCGGGATCTCGACTGGCGCCAAGGCTTACCTGAGGCCGGTGGCGCTTGGTGCTTGGCTCAATGACCAGGGGTTCCCTCGCAGTCGAGGATCCAGTCCTCGGGGAGGATGAGACAGATGAACCGGCCATCATTGCCTGCTGCAGGGCCAGGATAGCAGTGATGTTCTGCTCCAGGGCCGCCATTCTGGTTTCCAAGCCAGAAGACTCTGCAGACTTTGGCGTGGGCACCGAGAATCTCAGGCCCAGAGCCGGCAGTCTCGTGAGTGCGCCCTCGACGAGGACTACGGCCTAGAGGAACCTCACACAGTCTCCACCAGCTGAGGAATCCTTCTTAAGGTTCTTGGTGGGGCGCTTCTCAGAGTTGCCCGAGTCCCTCCAAGCATTTTTACCGGGTTTCATCGGTGCAACCTCGGCGGACTTCAAAGACGACTTCTTTTTCTCTGGATCTGAGATTTTCTCAGAGGAGCTGCCGCCACGGGACTTCGAGGACACTTGGGCCTCATGAGATGTGCTGGGATTGCAGCTTGGTGTCAGGGAGGCCGAAGCCAAGTTGGACCTAGGGAACAATTTCTCCTGCAACTCCGACCTTTTTCTGTTGGTTTTGGGTATCATGGCCTGGCACAGGTCGCAGGAGGTGCTGTCATGATCCGGGCGCAGGCAGCGAAAGCAGCAGTCGAGAATGTCAGTTACTGATATGGTTT
Source organism: Ichthyophis bannanicus (assembly GCA_033557465.1). Classification (NCBI taxonomy): domain Eukaryota; kingdom Metazoa; phylum Chordata; class Amphibia; order Gymnophiona; family Ichthyophiidae; genus Ichthyophis; species Ichthyophis bannanicus. Next base: position 641,931,918 of record CM066035.1, read on the forward strand.
GTCTGCAGTGGTCACATTTTTTTAACCCACTGGGAGACATGGTGGGGAGCACCCAGAGGGGGTCGACAACCCACTGGCGAAAAAAGACACGAATGCCAGTCGAGGGAGACCTTGATAAGAAAGGGAGCCGAGTACAGCACTGGAGATGGCTCCTGCTCAAGACGGGAAGAGGAACCAGTTGCTAACCAGGAAAAACTTAATTTTTAGGAAAATAAGGGGAATTTTTCTGGGGAAACAGGACTCACGTCCGTTGGGCTAAGCGGAAAAAAGGAGACTGAGCAAGATAGCACCCTTGGGCGAGAAAGGGACCACGCATGTGTGGCAGCATATCCCAAAGGCTTCCTTTGAAAGCTGCAGAAACGCTTCTGCATGGGCTCTGTCTTCGCCGATGTCATCCATATGTGAGGACTGACTTCCTACTTGTTCCTGGAGAACTCTACCTTTCCCAGAGCAGCCACATTCTTTTTACAAAGGATGTTCACTCAATTTATCAAAGGATGCTGTAAAGACCAGCCCAATGTTCATTACCAGAAACCTTTAGAGAAGCTGTCTCATTCCATGGGATGTCCTCGGAAGGTATAAATCTAAGTTTATACCTGAGGCAATAGAGGGTTAACTAACTTGCCCAAGGCCACAAGACATGTTGATGGGATTCAAACCCTAATCTCTCTGGCTCCCAGGCTTCTGCTCTAACCACTAGGCTACTCCAGCCCAAAGATATACTCATTCTTCCCAAGATCCTATAGGATTTCTGCTATCTACATCAAATTTTGAACAGGAACCTGTGTATTCACTATCTCGTTCCTCTCCAGAATCCAACATTTTTCAAGTAGAAGGCCTTTTGAATCCTTCTGCTACTTGTCCACCCTCACCTGATGAAGGGGATGACAGCTCTAGTGGAATCTTGTCTGACTATTCCCCTCCTCCAACAAGAAAATATCCATATGAGGAAATTTCTTATTCAGACTTTGTTCAAAAATTTCTAAAGAAGTATCTTTCCTGTTGCAACAAGATACCAAACCACTGGCAGATGTCTTTGGCCTATAAGTATACAGAGTTTCCAAAGACACTGTAGCAATTCCTATACATGTTCTATTGCAAGACCAACAGTTCCATTATGTGGCAGAACCCACTGATTGTTCAGGCTCTATACCAAAATCTGGATGTGAAATATAAGGCCCAACTAGCTCTGTTTTTCAATAAAGTCCAGCTATCTCATTCTGCTTCTGAAGCCGCAGTGAGGAAAGTTGAAAAGTGTAGAGATTTTTCCAATACCCCTCCCAGAAAAGATCCACAATTGTTAGACCATTTAGCAAAGGAAGTCTTTCAAGGTACCATGCTTTCAGCACATATAATGGGTCATACAGTTTTTCAAAGAGTCCAAGTCTTTACACTGAGTCTTTTGTCACAAGTTCAAGTTCAGATAGCAGCTTTATAGACTGAAGCAGGTGAGTACAGAACTCATCTTGTATGATCTGCATGTGATGTTTTCAAAATTTCATCCAGGATTTTTGCTTTTGCAATACCTTGGTTACAAAGTCTCTGGTTTACATTTGGACATTCTTTGCAAATTGGTAGATTCTTTGTATTCTGGAGACTCCTTGTTTGAAGATAAAATAAAAATGACAGTGAACATGATAAAGACCATTGCTTCAGCCTTCTACATCTCTCAGCAGTCCTGCCTTCTTCCTTGGGCTCCTCGGATAGATACGCATCTTTTAACCAATACCATAGAGGTTTCTACCACCACAAAACCTTTTAGTACCAAAAGAAAGGTACAGAGAAGAGCCACCAAAATGGCAAAGGGGATGGAAGGATACACCTATGAAGAGAGGCTAAAAAGGTTAGGGCTCTTCAACCTGGAAAAGAGACGGCTGAGGGGATATGATAGAGGTCTATAAATTAATGAATGGAGTGGAACGGGTAAACATAGATCGATTGTTTACGCCATCAAAATATAGAAAGGCTAGGGAGCACGCAATGAAGCTACAGGGTAACCTATTTAAGACTAATAAGAGAAAATATTTTTTCACTCAACATGTCATCAAACTCTGAAATGTGTTACCGGACAATGTAGTAAAAGCTGTTAGTGTAGCCAGGTTTAAAAAAGGTTTGGACCAAGTTCCTGGAGGAAAGGTCCATAAACCATTATTAAAGGGGACTCAGGGGGGTCACGTGATGTGGTGAGTGGAGTGGTCGTGAACGCGCTGGGCTCCAGAGTTCCCTGCTTGATTAACCTAACCTTTCAAAGTATTAGAGCACCATTCCCTTCGGTTGCGCATTCGGAAGGAAAGTGGAGAACCCCAAAAGCGGAGGTGAGGCAAACCAAGTAGCTCCCGTCTCTGATGGCTACAAAACCAGCGCGCAAAGAGAAGAGCCGCGTGGTGGAAAGTAAAATGGCCAATCTTTCTCCAGCAGGCCAATGTGCCGCGCAAGTGTCTAGTATGGTGGAGGAGGTCTCTACTGCAGTGGTGGTGGCACTAGAAAGAAGATTCCAATCCCTGTCCGAACAGTTGCAACAAGTGAATCAAGCATTTACGGATTGGACCTCGGATTGAGTAGGCAGAGAACCGTATTTCCACGGTGGAGGACACTCAACAAACACAGAGTAAAACTATAAAGAGACTGGAGGACCTCCTTAAACAGCAGGGGGGAAAAAATTGATGATTTGGAGAACAGAGGAAGGAGGAATAATCTCCGATTTGTTGGTATTGCTGAAACAGTGGCAGATGCGGATTTGAGGGGTTATTTGGAATCCTGGCTGCCCAGTAATTATAAACTCAGTTCTGATATAGGCCCCATCATAATAGAGAGAGCTCATCACCTGGGCAGCATAAGCACGAGTGGTAATTGCGCGGTTTTTGAACTTCGCGCAGAAAGAAGCAATTCTGCATGCGGCATGAGCACAACAGGATCAAGTGGGACATGGCAACACTCAAACAAAGATGGTAGTTTTCCAAGACTACTCCACGATCGTTAGTCAGCACCGCAGAGAATATTTTGACATCTGCAGTGTGTTTATTAAAAAAGGGCTGTGATTTGCACTAATGTATCCAGTGCGTCTAAGGATTAAGTACCAGAAACAACAGCACTATTTTGCGTCCCCCGTGGAGGCCCAGGCCTTTGTGAACACGCTTTCATCAGGGGGCCTGTAACAAGGAGAGGATGGAGGTGGAACTAACAGCTGGTAACCTCAACTAAGGATTTGTGCTGTGATGGCGTGCACACAAGACTGCAGCTAACTCATGAACACAGAATTGCTTAAGAGTGGGGGAAATATGTGAAAGAATGGAGGGATGTGGGAGAGTTAGAGTACAGTTTAATGTATTCTGTATACTGTTTAATGCGATAAGGAAAAAGGAAACCTTGAATGGGCAAGAAGGCCAATCGGAGTGAGTGGGCCCCCGCTAGTTAGCGAACTTAGTATTATGGATAAGTTAAAAACAATTAAGATAAAATTGATTGCCTGTATATGTGGTGGGTGAGTAATGGAAAAGGTAGGGGGGAGGTTTGGAATAGTGGCTAATAGAAAGGCCATTTGGAATGGTTTGAACTTATACATGCTTTTTTCATATGCTTGTTTTTTCCCTTTTTTATTTTTATCTTTCCCTCATTGGCCTGCCCCCTGCTTCTCCCTGCCCTCTCCCCGGATCGGGGACAAAGAGATTAAGAAACTGGTATATGATACTGAAGGATATATGAATGATAAATGTCTTTTTAAATATTTTTTTAATTTTTATTTTGTATATTCATTCAGGGTTATGAATAAGAGGGTTTTAGTAGGGAGGGGGTTTCGGGGGGGGACTGAGGTGGTAGGCAGATAGAGAAGGAGGGTAGTTTGTGTGTTAATGGGCATACAGGGTATTGTTGGTGAAGCGGACAAAGATTTGTCTGAAAGCAGAGTTGGGAAAGGAGAGGAGCGGGAGTGATGTGTTGGGGATTGGGGGCTTATGACTGTGGTTTAATATTGTGGCAAGAGGCGTTAAGGTTGGATAAGGTAGCATGGGGGCGTAGCGTAGGGCGTTCCTATGTGGAGAGCAGGAACCACGCATTCATAGTATTCTCTAGGAGGACTCTAGTGAGGAGTAGAGCGGGGAGATGAGAGTAAGGAGGATGCGGGAGGGAGAGGTGGGGGGTCAAAAGATATCTAGGAACTTTCAGTATGGGGCTGGTTTACAAAGCCGCGATAGCGGTTTCCGATCATTATTGGAGCCGCAACACCATTGATTTCAATAACGATAACAATCAGAAACCGCTACCACGGCTTTGTAAACAAGCCCTATGTTAGGATTAATAGGCGTTTAAAGGTTAATAAGATAAGGGTTCAGAGGGAGGGGGGATTCTTCTGGAGTCTATGGGGGGGACTGACTGTCTGGCGGCCAAATGGGAGAGGGGAGGGTGACTGGATTACAATACAAGAGAACTGTTGGATGAGGAGGGGGGCCCTGGCTGGGGGGGTTCCTACCAGAAGAACTGGAATTGGATAATTGGATAAAATGAGATTTTATTTGTTTTAAGGAATGAGTAGTACCAAGAAGATACGCTTAGTATCATGGAATGTATGCGGATTGGGAAGTCCTATAAAGCGACATAAAATACTTCTTGCATTGCGTGATAAAGGTGCTGATATTGCATTCTTACAAGAAACACACCAAAATGCCCAGGAACATGACAAGTTAAAGAGATGGTGGGTTGGTGAGGTCCATGGGGTGTCCTTGGGGAAGAAAAAAGCTGGTGTAGTAATATTAATCCATAAACAGGTGGAGTTTGCGATGGAGAGGTCTATTTCAGACCCTGAAGGTCGGTATATAGTTATAATAGGACAGGTGGCACTGGTTAATATTTATGCGCCCAATACATATGTTGCGGACTTCTATAAGAAATTGACCAAATGTTTGGAGGAGATAGGGTCTATACCCACAATAGTGGGGGGGTGATTTCAGCTGCATATTGGAGGAATCTATGGATAGATAGTGTCCCGTAAGACGTACTATAGACAGACGAACGCAATGGCTTAATGGGATTTACGATGGATATGAACTGACAGTTGGAGAGCTCTTCATCCCTTAAACTGTGATTATACGCATGTATCGCGGGCACATGATACAGGGTCACGGATTGATTATCTCTTGGGACCAGCTATGTGGTTTGATATAATTCTTCAAGCTGAGATCAGGCCCATTGTTCTTCTGGATCATGCTTTAATATGGGTAGATATACGTTGGGGACAAAACCCAACAGGCTTCACATAGCAGTATCCTTTGCAGCTGGCCTCTGATGATGAGTTTGGGATATACCTGCGAGCTCGTTGGGAGGAATATGAGCGAGACAACAGGCATAGAGATAATCCCATCTTATTCTGGGAGACGGCTAAGGCGGTGTTACATGGGCATATTATCGGATATGTAGCGGCCAAGAGGAAAAAGGCCCGGCACTATCTTTTACAACTGGAACAGGATCTCTGTAGAGCTAGATGCAGGTTTACTGCTAACCCCACAGCTAGGAATAATATGGTAATGACTAAATTTCAGGCAGAGGATAATGTGATGCTGCAGGAACGGGCGAAGAATTCTGTGTTGTTTTATAAATACCATTTGCAGAGGTTTGGGAATAAATCAGGTAGGTTGCTATCGGGCCTCATAAAGGGGAGTAGGGGGAAACAACATATAGGTGCTATTCGAGATGATGGGGGTCAAATACATACGACGCAGGCCCAGGTTGAGGATATTTTCCGCCAATATTATCAGCAACTCTATGCTGCGGATGAAATAGAGGTGGAAGATAAGATAACTGCATTTTTGCGGACAGTCAACCTATCTTGTTTGGATGAGCTGCAGAGAGACTCACTTAACATACCAATAACAGCCACAGAAATAATAAAAATTATTAAAACGATGCCAACACATCAGGCGCCGGGGCCGGATGGGATTAGAGGGGAGTTTTATAGGTTAATGTATGCTCACGTTGCGCCTGATCTGGTGGCATACTTCTCGGAATTGGTGCAGGAACAGAAATTCCCATATGAGAGGAATCGGACTATTATAAAGGTTCGCCCTAAGCCAGGGCGAGATCCGATAATGCCGAGCTCTTATCGACCTATATCACTATTGAACGTAGATGTGAAAATCCTAGCCAAAATCATGGCGGAAAGATTAGCTCCCTATTTGCCAACCTTAATTCAAGAGGATCAGGTTGGATTTCTTTGGGGCAGATATGTGGTAAAGAATATGAGGAGAATCATAGCTGCCCTAAACAGGGTGGGGTGAGAGGGGAGTCTGCGTATGTCATCAGTTTTGATGCTGAGAAAGCTTTTGATCATGCAAAATGGGAATATATGTATAATATTTTGGAAAAAAATGGAATTAGGGGTTTTTCCTGGATGTGATACATCTTTTATACTCTGATCTAAGGAGACAGATACTAGTTAACGGTTCATTGACTGCTGATTTCCCACTTCGTAGAGGTACATGCCCGCTGTCTCCTCTTTTATTTGTGCTGACTCTGGAGCTTGTGTTGGAGAGGATACGCATGCATCCTTTGCTCAGTGAAGCAAAGTTTGGGAGGGAGAAATTTTGAGTCGCAGCTTTTGCAGACGATATCCTGGTATACTTCTTAAACCCTAAGGAACATTTGGCCCACATGTTGGAGATATTTGCAGAGTTTGGTATGTTCTCAGAGTTAAAGCTTAACTGAATGAATTCTTTGCTTCGGTCTTTACTGAGGAAGATGTAGGGATGTTACCCATAACTGAAGTGATATTTAAAGGTGCGTAAGAATTGAAGGAAATATCGATACATCGGGAAGATATATTACAACTATTAGATAAACTGAAGAGTAGCAAATCACCTGGGCCGGATGGTATACATCCAAGGATGTTGAAAGAACTGAAATATGAGATTGCAGACCTGCTATTAGTAATCTATGAACTATCATTAAAATCATCTCTAATACCTAAAGATTGGAGGATCGCCAATTTAACACCAATTTTTAAAAAGGGTTCCAGGGGTGATCCGGGAAACTACAGACCGGTAAGCCTCACGTCAGTACCGGGAAAAATGGTGGAAACCATCATAAAGAATAAAATTATTCAGCATGTAGATAGTCATGGCCTAATGGGAGACAGCCAACATGGCTTTAGACAAGGAAGATCTTGTCTTACTAATCTGTTATGTTTTTTTGAAAGTGTGAATAAACAGGTGGACAAAGTTGAGTTGGTTGATATAGTGTATCTGGACTTTCAGAAAGCCTTTGACAAGGTCCCTCATCAGAAACGTTTGGCAAAACTAAAGAGTCATGGGATAGGAGGCAGTGTACTACTGTGGATCAGGAACCGGTTAAAAGATAGAAAGCAGAGGGTAGGGCTAAATGGCCTATTTTCCCAATGGAGAAAGGTGAATAGTGGTGTACCCCAGGGATCTGTGCTGGGTCCGCTGCTTTTTGACATATTCATAAATGACCTGGAAAGTGGAATAACGAGTGAGGTTATCAAATTTGCAATGACACAAAACTATTTAAAGTTGTTAAAACCCAAGAGGATTGTGGAAAATTAAAAGAGGATCTTGATAAATTCGAAGACTGGGCATCAAAATGGCAGGTGAAATTTAATGTTGACACGTGCAAAGTTATGCACCTAGGGAAGAACAACCCAAACTACGGTTACACGATGCAAGGTTCCACATTAGGAACCACCACCCAGGAAAAAGATTTAGGCGTCATTGTGGATAACATGTTAAAACCCTCGGCCCAGTGTGCAGCGGCGGCCAAGAGAGCAAATAGAATGCTAGGTATCATAAGGAAAGGAATGGAAAATAAAACAAAAGATATTATAATGCCTCTATATCATGCCATGGTGAGACTGCACCTTGAATATTGTGTGCAATTCTGGTCTCCATATCTTAAAAAGGATATAGCGATATTAGAAAAGGTTCAGAGAAGAGCCACCAAAATGGTAAAGGGGATGGAAGGATACTCCTATGAAGAAAGGCTAAAAAGGTTAGGGCTCTTTAACCTGGAAAAGAGACAGCTGAGGGGAGATATGATAGAAGTCTATAAATTAATGAACGGAGTGGAACGGGTAAACGTAGATCGATTGTTTACGTTATCAGAATATAGAAAGACTAGGGGACATGCAAAAAAGCTACAAGGTAAACTATTTAAGACTAATAAAAGAAAATATTTTTTCACTCAACGTGTAATTAAACTCTGGAATTTGTTACCGGAGGATGTAGTAAAGGCTGTTAGTGTAGCTGGGTTTAAACAAGGTTTGGACAAGTTCCTGGAGGAAAGGTCCATAAACCATTATTAAGAAGGGACCCAGGATATCAATGCTTGACCCAGTACAAGCATTGTGAAACCTGTGTCTTTTGGGGAAACTGCTAGGTACGTATGACCTAGATTGGCCACTGTTGGAAACAGGATACTGGGCTTGATGGAACTTGGTCTGACCCAGTATGGCATTCCTTATGTTCTTAGATAAGTAGGAAGTGATGCCCCTGCGTATGGAAGATAAAACAGGGTGGAGGGGGGCATTTCCCCTTAAATGGAGGATGAATCATTTTAAGTATTTGGGCATATGGTTACCAGGGAATCCTGATCAAATATATAATATAAATGTAAAGCCCCTGGTAGAAGAAACACAAGCACGTTTGACCCGATGGCGGGCGCTTCCTCTGTCTTTGAGTGGACATATAGCTTTATTTAAAATGGTTATAATTCGCAAGTGGTTGTATGTAGTGCCAACACCGCCCATTTTATTGAATCGGAAAGACCTGCGGGCATTAGAAAGGATACTTAATACATTTTTTTGGAGTGGACGAAGACCTCGTATTAGGCTGGGAGTACTGCAGGAGCCTTGGGAGAGAGGGGGGATGGGCATACCTGATATGAGACGTTATAATCTCGCCTGTCTCCTGTGGCATATTAAAGACTGGCTTGAAGGTACAACAGATTACACTCCATTGGCTTTATACGCTTCATGCGGGAAGTAGGATGTTGCAAGTGGCACTTCGGAACCACATCATTGTTGCGGTGATGAGATGGGCGTGGAGGGTGTTGTGCAGGCAGGGACGGATTAACCCCGAGGTGACTCCCTTTTTATGGTAATGGATCCTTTAAGCCTGGAATGGAGGACATTCATTTTAAGCAGTGGGAGGAGAAGGGGTTAACAAGCATGGAACAAGCGGTGGAGCTCCTCTGCCATTTGCCATCAGGGTGGAGCTCCTCTGCCATTTGCGGAGTTAAAGGTACGCTTTATTTTGTGTGTGAAGCACATTATGTATTACAATCAGATGAGGAGTTATATTAGCTCTTTGCCGAAGGGGGATCTGCAGGGTCGGGTTTGTTCAGTATTGGAGGACGTGCTCCACTCTGGGGGAGAGGAGAGGACCCGTATTACTACTTTGCAGAAGGAGGTTTAGGGTATGCTTGCTGTACCGACAGAGTCAAATTGGCTGCGGCCTGGTCACGAGAACTGGGAGAAAGGAATGATGAACAAGATATCATGGCAGCCTTTCAGTATATACCTGGGTCTGGTTCTTGAACTGATTGTAGAGATATGCAATATAAAATAACCAGGCGAATGTACTATGCACCAAATAGGGCTTTCCGGGTGGATGCTTGACTTCCTCTGCATGCCCACACTGTGCAAATTTGGGATACATGTTCTGGAGTTGCCCAGGGTTGGTTAGATATTGGAGGGATATATTTCATTGTTTTAATGTCATACTGTGTATTCAGATGAAAGTTAATCCTCAGATAGTGGTTTTGGGATTGGTGTCCAGGGTGGAGGAGGTGAGGGCTCCACAAAGGAAATGGTTGGGAAGGATGCTACTGGTGGCACGCCGCCTTCTCTTGCGCTATTGGGCACTACCACAATGCCCGAAATGAGAACAATGGGAGAAAGAAGTATGGACGTTATTAACAATAGAACATGTAGGGGCACAATTAAATGGGAGACTACAATGCGTTTTCTTAACCGAATGGGGGCCCTATATTGATAAGCTACCTCCCAGGGACAGAGGTCGGATCCTCAATATTTTGTAAGTAATCTTGTAAATACCGGTATGAGTGGTGGGGGATGGGGTATGGGGGTTTCCATCATAGACTCCAGAACGATGTGGGGGTGGGGTTGGGCAGAGCGCAGGATAAAGTAAGGGACGGTTGGGGTGTTGGTTATGTAATTAAGCACTGTGTAGTTATTAATTGTGGGGGGGATGGGGGAACTGGAAAATATTGAGTAAGGTAACTGGAAATATATAATTCATAAAGTTGTTGCTATGGCTGGTTTCTTGGGGGGGATGTATAACATGTGGTGAGCTGTTTATAAGATTGTTGTCCCTTTTATTGGACAAGTTTTATTTGGAATGTAATTGGTAATGTTGGGAGGAATACGTTTTGGTTGTAATTGTTAGAATTGACAATAATAATAATGCCACTAATAACAATAAAAATGATTGAATCTAAAGGGGACCCAGAATATCCACTGCTTGACCCAATACAAGCATTGTGGAACCTGTGTCTTTTGGGGAAACTGCTAGGTACTTGTGACCTAGATTGGCCACTGTTGGAAACAGGATACTGGGCTTGATGGACCTTGGTCTGATCCAGTATGGCATATCTTATGTTCTTATGTAAAAAACGTCCTCAAGCACCTAAATGTCCTGTTGTGCAAAACCTCAAAGGGAAAGAGCTCAATCTAAGCAGGCTACATCTGCCCAGTTGAAGCAACAGCTTTCTTTTTGACTATATTTAGCCATAACTTCGGCAGAAAATTTGTCCCTCCCCTTACTGTTGGAGGTCAGGTTCAATACTTCATTCCATCATGGTAGAACATCACCACGGATTCCTAGGTCCTTAGCTTTATCCAAAAGGGTTAGTGACTGTGATTTCTCAACCGACCTCCAGATTGTCCTCTAAATTAGACTCATCTCTCTTCCTCCCATATCAAACTGCTGAAGGAGAAGATTGCTCTTCTTCTTCAGTCCAACATTATAGAACCCATCTGCCACAGAAATGAAAGATAGGAGGCTTTTACCTTACCCTAGATCTCAGAGATCCTAACCAATTTCTTTGGAAAGGTAATTTACAAGTAAACACTCTTCCCTCGATTTTTCATTTCTGAAAGAATGGGACTGGTTGTATACTCTGGATCTGAAGGATGCTCATACACACATTCAAATACAACCTTGCTACAAGAAGTATCTAAGACTTATTCTTCAGACCAAACATGTTAAGTATAAAGTCCTCCCCTCTGGTCTCTCATCAGCCCTCAGAATCTTCACAAAGTGCCCTGAACTGGTAACTGCCCATATCTCTACAAGCAAAGACACTTAGTATTCCCATAACTGGCTTCTGGTAGCTTCCTTGGAAGCTCAAACTTTAGCCCTAACATACACGATGATTCATCTTCTCCAGTATCTGGGCTTCCTTATCAACTTTCAAAAATCTGCACTGCACTCAGCACATACTATTTCTTTTATAGGCACCATTCTAAACACAATTCAAGCAAGGGATTTCTTCCCAGGGAACAGACTACAGACCCTCATTTCACATGTTCAGGCAATTTAAATCACACCCAAAGTGACAGCCTACTTGCAAATGCTGAGCATACGGCCACATTTTTACATATAGTCCCTCTGGCCTGTCTGAAAATGAAGTGACCCCAATGGGGCTGCTATCTGCCACCTTGACTATGGTCAGTGCTGCAGTGGAGTATTTGCAAAGCCAACCTCACAACAGGAGTTATCTTTGCACCATGACAACAGAACAAAATCAATGCAAAATACACACAAGCCAGGTAAATGCTGGAAAGCAATGAGCACAAATGCTCGAAGCTTAGCCAATAAAATTCCGGACCTGGAAGCCCTAATGGTGGAAACGGATTTGGACATCGTGGCCATTACAGAAACATGGTTTAATGAATCGCATGATTGGGATATAGCCATAGCTGGCTATAATCTATTCAGAAGAGACAGAGAAAATGTAAAAGGAGGAGGAGTAGCCTTGTATGTCAAAAGTAATATTAAAGCTACTGAAATGCAGGGGACATGGGGAAAAGAAGAAGCACTCTGGATTGCGTTAGAAAGAGGAGATGGCACTGTCATCCATATTGCTGTAGTCTACAGACCTCCGACTCAAATTGAAGAGAGAGATAACGAATTGATTATAGATATTGCCAAGATAGCAACAAAGGGGGAAGCGATCATATTGGGTGACTAATCTACCTGATGTGGATTGGATTACTCCTTCTGCACATCTGGAAAGAAGCAAAAAAATTGTGGATGCTCTCCAAAATGCATTACTTAGACAAATGGTTAAGGAACCAACCAGGGAAAGCTCAACACTGGATGCAGTGCTCACCAACGGTGATAGCGTGTCGAATGTCTGTGTGAGTGCCCCTGTGAGCAACAGCGACCATCACATGGTGTGGTTTGAGATAAAAGCCATGGTAAAGGCCAATCACAGCAAGCTCAAAGTCCTAAACTTCAAAAACACTGACTTCAATAAAATGGCCGAGTACTTAAAGGAGGAGATGACGGGGTGGAAGGAGATAAGGGAAGTGGAAATGCAATAGGCTAAACTAAAGGCGGCAATAAAAGGGGCAACAGATAAATATGTAAGAAAAGTAAATAAAAACAAGAGGAGAAGGAAACCTATTTGGTTTTCCAAAGAGGTGTCTGCTCAAATAAAGGCAAAAAACATAGCTTTCGCAAAATTCAAAAGCTTGCAAACAGAACACAGAAATGAATACAGGATCAAGCTCAAAGAGTCTAAAAGAGAAATAAGGATAGCAAAATCAAAGGCAGAGGAAAAGATGGCTAAAGATGTTAAGGGTGGCGACAAAACTTTCTTCAGGTATATTCGGGAAAGGAAGAAGATCAGAGTTGAAATTGCAGGACTCAGAAGTGCTGGGAAAGGACTCGTGGAAAGTGACACTGAAAGAGTAGTTACTCACCTGTAACAGGTGTTCTCCAGGAGCAGCAGGAATCAGTCCTCACATATGGGTGTCATCGACGCCGATGAAGCCCCAGCGGAGCATTTCCCCAGCTTTCTATGAAAGCCTTTGGGAATGCTGGCACGCATGCGCGGTTCCCTTCCCGCCTAAAGGTGCCATCTTACCTCAGTCAAATGACATAGCTAAGAACGGCACACAAAATGAAAAATAAAAATTAAACTATGTACAACTGCAACTCCCAGGGGAGGAGGGAGGGTTGTGAGGACTGATTCCTGCTGCTCCTGGAGAACACCTGTTACAGGTGAGTAACTACTCTTTCTCCAGGACCAAGCAGGAAGTCAGTCCTCACATATGGGTGACTCCGTAGCTCTGGGCTACCGAGGAACCCAGGCTGAACAAGAGAACTCCCTCTAGTCACAGCAGCAAAGAAAGGCTTTCCAAGGACACAACCTCCACCTCCAACAGAGGGCAGGAGGGCAGGAGTTGCCTAAACCTCAAAGAGATTCAGGAGTACTGCTTGGCCAAAAGCACTGTCCCTACGGGACTCCCTCTCCAGACAGTAATGGGCCGCAAAAGTCTGGCTTGAAGACCAAGTTGCAGCCCTGCAGATGTCTACGAAGGGCACAGAGCGGAGATGAGCCACTGAGGCAGCCATTGCCCTGACACGGTGGGCCGTGACCCGACCCTGCAAAGGAAGGTCAGCCGCCTTGTAAGCCCAGGTGATACAGTCAGCCACCCAGATGGACAAGGTACGCTTGGACACAGCCAACCCCAAGTTATTAGGGTCAAAGGATACGAAGAGCTGAGTAGCCCTTCTATGCCCCTGCGTACGGTCAAGGTAGAAGGATAAGGCCCTCCTACAGTCCAGGGTATGCAGGACTGCTTCAGCCTGGCTTGCATGAGGCCTAGGGAAGAATGTTGGAAGAACCACCTCTTGGTTAAGGTGGAAGGAGGAGACAACTTTCGGGAGGAACTTTGGATGAGTCCTAAAGACTACCCTGTTCCTATAGAAGCGAGTGTAAGGCCTATCACAGACCAGGGCCTGAAGCTCACTCACTCGCCTAGCCGAGGTAAGGGCTACTAAGAAGAGTGTCTTCCAAGACAGGAAGCGTAGAGGGCAAGTAGCCATCGGCTCAAAGGGTGGGCGAGTCAGCTGCTGCAAGACCACATTCAACTCCCACTCAGGAGCAGGAGGACGGATTGGAGGCTTGATTAAAAGCAAGCCTCTGAGAAAGCGGGACACCAAGGGGTGAACCGACAGAGAATGTCCTTCCACCAGTGAGTGGTGAGCTGCTAGAGCTGAGAGGTGGACCCGAACAGAACTGGACTTAAGTCCTTGATTGGATAAGTGCAGTAAGTACTGAAGCACTACTGGTACAGTACAGGAGAAAGGATCCTCTGTACGTAGCTGACACCAGAGAGAAAACCTTTTCCATTTGAGAGCATAGGTTTTCCTAGTGGATTGTTTCCTATAGGCTAGGACAACCTCCTCAACATCCTGAGGGAGGCCCCAGGGAGCCAAAACTACCCTTGCAGCCTCCAGGCCATCAAATTGAGAGCCTTGAGATTGGGGTGCAGAAGGGAACCCTGATCCTGAGAGAGAAGGTCGGGTTGCAGCCCAAGAGGCAGTGGAGGATCCACCGCCAGCTGAAGCAGAAGTGGAAACCAAGGCTGTCTGGGCCACCTGAGAGCCACCAGCAGGACCGAGGCCTTGTCCTGAAGAATCTTGAACAGAGTTCGGGCCACCAAGGGCGTGGGAGGAAACGCATACAGGAGGCCCTGAGACCATGGAATCAGAAAAGCATCTGCTGCTATCCGCAGTGGATGCGGTTGCCTGGAGCAGAACTTTGGCAGTTGCTTGTTCAGTGGATTGGCAAACAGATCTATCAAAGGAAGACCCCATTTTAGGAAGATCTTCTGAACCACCAAAGGATGCCGCTGCCACTCGTCGGGCTGTAAAATCCTGCTCAACCTGTCTGCTAGGAAGTTCTCCTGGCCTGGAAGGTACACAGCCTTGAGGAGCATGTTGTGCTTGAGGGCAAAGGAGCAAAGGTCCTGTGCCTCCCAACAAAGGAGTCTGGACCCAGTCCCGCCCTGTTTGTTCACATAAAACATGGCCACTTGGTTGTCTGTCTGAACCAGGACAGATTGATGAGCCAGGGTAGGAGAGATAGCTTTGAGCACTTGTCGAATAGCCCTGAGTTCCAGGAGATTGATCTGCTGCGCCGCCTCCCAAGGAGACCACAGGCTCTGGGTGCACTTGTTCAGACAATGAGCTCCCCAGCCCTGCAGGGAGGCGTCTGTGGTCAGCACCACTGTGTACCCAGGAATTTGAAAGGGTACCCCCCTTTCAGAAGATTGGGTGGATGCAGCCACCAGCTGAGGGAGTCCAGAAATGGTTTGGAAACCCTTATTCTGTCTCTGAGGCTGCCTGTGGCCTGAGACCACTGACTCCGAAGGCACCATTGTGCAGGCCGCATATGGAGCCTGGCATTGGGGGTGACATGAACTGTCGAGGCCATGTGGCCAAGCAGCCTCAGGCAGAGTCTGGCGGAGACCACTGACCCGCTGAGAAACTGATTTGCCAAGTCCATCAGTCCAAGTCCAGCCTTGCCCCTATGAACTCCAAGTTCTGGGAGGGGAGCAAAGTGGACTTTGCGAAGTTTAGTACAAATCCCAAGCTCTGAAGAAGAGCAATAGTTCTGAGAGTGGCCTGTCGGGCCTCCTGGCACATCTTCCTCCTGATGAGCCAGTCGTCCAGATAAGGGAAGACAAAGATTCCCTGATTTCTCAGGTAGGCCGCCACCACTGCCAGGCATTTGGTAAAGACTCTGGGAGCGGAGGTGAGGCCAAATGGCAGTACTCTGTACTGATAATGGTTTCCTCCCACAATGAACCTGAGGTACTTTCTGTGGTCTGGATGAATGAGGATGTGAGTGTACGCATCCTTTAGATCTAAGGAGCATAGCCAATCTCCCTGCTGGAGGTAGGGCAGAAGTGTTCCAAGAGTAAGCATCTTGAACTTTTCTTTCTCTAGGAACTTGTTTAGGTTCCTGAGATCCAGAATAGGTCGAAGGCCACCAGTTCTCTTGGGTACCAGGAAATACCTGGAGTAGAACCCTTGACCTTGCAAGTGGGGAGGCACAAGCTCCACCGCCCTGTCCACCAACAGACCTTGAAGCTCTTGAAGGAGAAGATCTGTGTGCAGGCCTTGGAGGCTCCCCTGGAAAGTATGGCGAAGTAGCACCTACACGCGTCACTCCCACCTGATTCATGTGGCACTCCAGCTATCCAAGTCAACCAGACAAGAAAAGCCTTTGAGATGCCGACCCCTAAAATGTGCCATCATCAATGCACGCTCCATTCGCAATAAATGGCCAGTGGTCCTTGACACAATCTCCTTTTATGACCTGGAAATACTTATGATCACAGAAACATGGCTATCTTCAGAAGACAACGTCATACTACACCAGCTACTACCCCCCAATTTCTCAATACATACGCGGCATAGGGAAAACAAAAAAGGAGGAGGTGTACTCATAATCTCCAAATCTGAGCTCAACTTCCACATTCTAGACTCTTCCAGCACAAACAGCCTAGACATCCTCTCCATTGCTAATCAACAATGTTCCCTCAACCTGATATATAGATCACCATCCACTTCTCCAGAAGATCTTCCATCCATTATTGACCTCGCAGCTAACACCCTCTCTCCCAATAAGCCAAATTGGTTAATGGGCGATTTCAATCTCCCGTCCTTACCACAAAGCCATGCAAATGTGTTCCTTGAGGCAATGGATGACCTAGGTCTCAAACAAATCATCGGTGAACCCACACACACAAAGGGGAACATTCTTGACATGGTATTTGCTCCACACCCTGTCATTGACCAAAGCCACTATCCTCCGATATCAGTCATAGAAGTACCCTGGTCCGACCACAAATTGATCATCATACAGATACCCATCAACAATGTCCAACTAGACAGAAGCCGACCTTCGAACACATCCTCTCGAACTACCACCAGATGCTTTCGCCCCTTCGATAGGGAACACATCCTGGCGGAGACCCCATCACTCATCAACAAAACTACACCAGACCTTGATGAACTAATCGCTTACTGGAACTCTAGCCTACTTGCCATCTCACAACGCCCAAACCCGAAGATTACAGCAAGGTCAAAAAGATGCCCCGCCCCCTGGTTCTCTCCTGAGCTGCGAACATCCCTTACGCAACTACGTAAACTTGAACGCCGATGGCGCAGATCGCATTCAACTGAAGATCAGACCGCTTACCGAACCCACCTTGCAATACACCGAGAATCAATCACTACCAAAATGAAACAATATCACACTGACACCTTAAAGAGGTCCCTGAACAAGCCACGTGATCTTTTCAATCTAGTAAAATCCCTCTCAAAAGAACCTTCCCCGATACAGCACAGCGAAATTCACCCGCAGGAATTTGCGGATTATCTACAATCCAAGATCGTGCAAACCAATAAGGTGGTAGCAGCCCCATATCAAGAACCAACGGGCCTATCACCACTTAACATATTTTCTACACCATCCACTAAATGCATCGAGGACACCATAGCATCTCTCAACACCTCCACCGCACAAACTGACCCATGCCCAGCTTTTTGGATCAAGGAGCTACGTGATGTGTTCAGCCCGGTCATCGCAAAAATAATGAAACTATCCTTCACTACATCATATTTCCCCACTTCACTTAAGCAGACTTCCATTAGACCACTATTGAAGAACCCCAAGCTTGATCCACAAAGAACTGACTCTTACCGACCAATAGCCAGCATCCCCCTCTTGGCCAAAATAATTGAGAAAGAAGCACAACGGCAAATTCAAGATCACATCGATGCTGCTTCCCCCTTAGATAGCTGCCAACACGGATTCAGAGAATATCATGGGGTAGAGACACTACTCACTGGTCTTTTCAATGAAATCATCACTGGAATTGACAACATCCGTCAAGGTTTTGTGCTCATATTTCTAGACATTGCCGCGGCGTTCGACTCCGTGAGTCACGAAATTCTCCTCGGAAGACTGAAGGAGAAGGGAGTCTGCAACAGTGCACTAGAATGGTGCAAATCTTACCTTGACGGCAGATGGCAATATGTGAAATCAGGATCAGAGGAGTCAACACATTTCCATCAAAAGCAAGGAGTACCCCAGGGCTCATCGTTATCCTCATTACTTTTCAATATCTACATGCAGCCCATCTGCAACATCATAAGATCATTCAACGTGAATTGTTTGATATATGCAGACGATATCCTATTATACATGCCCTTCTCCACAACTCACATGGACCTGACCCCCCTCACAGACTGCTTCAATGCAGTTTCAACTTGGCTCCAAACACAGAACCTTCGCATCCAACATAAAAAAACGGAAGTGCTATTCATCACCAGAGACACCTACTTTACCCCCCCATCCCATGTCAGTGTCAATGAAGCTGATTTGCAAACCAAAGATGCAATAAAATATTTGGGAGTTACTTTGGATCAACATCTTAACATGAAAAGCCACATAAGCAACATAGTCAAAGCCGTCTACTTCAAAATACGCTCTCTCAAGCACCTACGCTCCCTATTGGACCCAGATGACTTCCGAACCATATATCAAGCGCTGATACTGCCGCACTTTGATTTTGCAAATGCCATCTTACAAGGTCTCCCCCAATCCACATTAACCCCCTTACAGTTGGCCATGAACACCGCAGCTAGGATCCTTTACGGAGCATCCAGATACGACCACGTGACTCCCATTCTCAAACAGCTGCACTGGCTACCAATCAATGGGAGAATCACCTTCAAAACCCTTCTACTAGCTTTCAAAGCAATCAAAGGTATTTCAGCCTCCTCACTCACTCATCTTATCCACTTTGTCCCTCCCAACAGATCCAGAAGATCAACAGCTGTAAACTTGCTTGCAATACCAAAGGCTTCGACAAAGTACAACTTGTCAACCACAAACAGGACTTTCAGCTGTTACGTACCCAAATGCTGGAATGCTCTACCCCCTGACATTAGGGCCATAGCCAGCCTACATCAGTTCAGGAAGGCCCTCAAAACCCACTTGTTCCTCCAACACTTACCTGACAGCAATTGATCCTAGACATACCCTCCAGGAATTGACCCAATTTAGTTAGAAAAGACCTACATGCATTATCTGACTTTTATCTATCCTTCCAATGTAAATAGATTATGTATATAGTTAACCCTGTTTTCCAAGTTTATACTCCTGTTCGATGTAAACCTGACAGCTTGTTGTTATGGTCGTTAAGTTATAATGTAAACCGCACTGATGCTAAATAGCACGGTATATAAGAAATTGTAATAAATAATAAATAAAATAAATAAATAATAAATAGTGCATAGCCCCTTTGGACTATGTTCAACACCCAACTGTCTCCAGTTATGTGGGGCCACTGGTGGGCAAAGAGGGCGAGGCGACCTCCTGTGCAGGGTTGGGAGAGCAGGGACTGAGAGGCTACGCTCAAGGAGTCAAAACCCCCCACCCTGCTGAGTTGGAGCAGGGGCCGGAGGCTTGGGGGTCCTCTGCCTACGGGGCCCATTACCCTGCCCCTTGGCTTGCTGACCCTGGGGTGCAGCTTGGGCAGCCTGATACTGAGGGTACTGTTTGTAGGGAGTGCCCTTCCTCGGGTAAAAGGGCTTCTTACCCGAGGCCTTCTTCTTGTGAGAAGGGGCAGAGGTCTTCCTAGACAGCCTTGTCCTTGTAAGGTGCTCAGTCTCGAGCTGTGCGGCCTTCTCGACCATGGGCTTGCCAAAAAGGTTTTCACCTCGGCAAGGGAAATCGACCAACTTGTCCTGAACCCATGGCTCGAGGTCTGATGACTGCAGCCATGCCTGGCATCGAGCTGCGATGCCGGCTGCCGCAACTCGGGCTGAAGCCTCAAAGCCATCGTAGGCGGCACGGGACATAAATTTCGAGCAGTCCCGAATCCCCGAGGACAAGTACTTAAATCTCTGCAAGGGTTCCCCGGAGAGACCAGCAGAGAACCCAGCCAACTCCTTGGCCAGGTCTCGCAAGTACATGCCCATGTACAGCTGGTAAGACTGGACACGGCAAGCAAGCATCGAGCCATGGAAGCACTTTCTACCTACACCATTGAGGTTCCGGGCCTCCCTGCCGGGGGGCACCGCAGAGTGCATCTTCTGGCTTTTCAGACGATGCATGGCCGATTCCAACACCATGGAATGGTGTGGTAGCTGCGCCTTCTGAAAACCAGGGCTCTTCCGGAGTTGATAAATTGAATCGACTCGCTTGCTTAGAACCGGCGCCGAGGCCGGTGCCTCCCACATCCGGAAGAGGAGCCGTTCCAGCATCGGAGGAACTGGGACAGTAAAGGCCTCCTTCGGAGGAGAGTCATACTGTAGGGCCTCGAGCTCCTCAGCTCGAGGCTCTTCCTCGGGGTCCGCCGGAATAGCCAACGCGGTGGCCATATCCCGGACAAACTCCGAGAACCGGGTGTCCTCCGGAGGGGATCTACTCTGGGGCTTAGACTGCGGTGAGTCCGAGGGGACGCACCGAGTCTTGAATGTGTCAGGAGACTCCTCATCCTCCGTCTCCCAGGCAGACTCGTCCGACGAGGAGTCAGGGTCTGACGTCGCGAGGCCCTGGGGCACCTGCCCCGACGCCGGAGGCCCTGAAGGGAGGTCGAGGGAGACTGCGACCGAGGTCGACTTCGAGCCATGATGGACTCGAGCATCGGCTCGGTCTCTGGGGTCGACTTCGATCTCGATGTCCCAGTGGTTGGGGCCGATGCGCCAGACAGGCTGGCCATCAGTGCCCGCTGCTGCTCCATGAAGGCAGACAGTCTGCTCTCCAAGGCTGTCATCCTGAGACTCAGCTCGGGAGACGCAGCAGCCACCGACTCGGGCCCCGGCGGCGGCTCTCTGGGAGAAGAGTCCTCGAGGACCACAGGGCTTATGTGTCCAGCAGACTCCGGCTCCACACGAGGAACTTTGGCAGGCTTCACTTGTTCCACGGGCCTGGGGCGACGGTCGGGGGTCTTAGACCTGGTCCTCAAGGAGCCAGGGACCTCCTCCGACGACGCCCTCACGAGCCGCTTCTTCCTCTTGCGTTCCCAGTCGGGGGACCCCCTGTCCGAGGAGCTTCGACGGCGCTCCGGATCCGAATCCCGAGATGTCGAGGCCTCAGACGAGGTCCGGGCCCGGCCGGAGGCTGAGTCCGAGAAAAGCCTTTCTTTCTGCTGCTGGCGACTACGCAGTGCCTTGGAAGACATCTTCCCACATGGTCCACACGTCTTAGGGTCGTGTTCAGGACCGAGGCACCGAAGGCAGCAGTCGTATGTGTCGGTGAGAGACATTAACTTCTTACACCGATCACACTTCTTGAAACTGCTGGAAGCCATCAGGGAAAACAGAGTCCCTGCGAGGTCAAAGGACCGGCCTTCCAGGGAAAAATCAAAAAAGGGCACGATCGCCAGCCACGAAGGGCAAAAACCGAAAAAGAAGAATCGTGTTCGATACCGGTGTACCGAACCCGGCGGGAGGGGAACCGGCGTCGAACCGGGAAGAAAGAATAGCGAGAATCGCCGAAAAAATCAAACTTTTATCCGGGATGACAGGACGCACGTCCGATGGGCTTCTCGGAAAAAGAGAGACTGAGGTAAGATAGCACCTTTAGGCGGGAAGGGAACCACGCATGCGTGCCTGCATTCCCAAAGGCTTTCATAGAAAGCTGGGGAAATGCTCCGCTGGGGCTTCATCGGCGTCGATGACACCCATATGTGAGGACTGACTTCCTGCTTGGTCCTGGAGAAAAAGCGAAATTGCTAAACAAATACTTCTGCTCTGTTTTTACTAAAGAAGATCCTGGAGATGGACCAGCTGTGACTCCCAAATATAAAAATGGGAATGAAGTAGATACCACACCAAACACAGAAGATGAGGTGTTAGAACAACTTGCTAAACTGAAAGTGGACAAAGCCATGGGACTGGATGGGATACATCCCAGGATACTGAAAGAGCTCAGAGAGGTTCTTGCAGGACCGTTAAAGGATGTCTTCAACAGATCCTTGGAAACAGGAGAGGTTCCTCAGGACTGGAGAATGGCTGATGATGTACCTCTACACAAAAGTGGTGACAGGGAAGAAGTGTCAAACTACAGGCCCGTGAGCCTTACCTCGGTGGCGGGTAAAGTAATGGAGGCGCTCCTGAAAGAGCGAATAGTGAACTTTCTCAAAACCAACAGGTTGCAAGATCCGAGGCAAAATGGTTTTACCGAAGGACGGTCTTGCCAAACAAATCTGATTGAGTTCTTTGACTGGGTGACCAAGGAACTAGATCAGGGGCATGCAATGGATGTCATGTCATGTCATGCCATGCAATGGATGTCATCTATATACTGTATATAGTTATCCTGTTACTTCCAAGTTACTATCCCTGTTATAATGTAAGCAAAAGATCTTGTTCTAATGCAAAATGTTGTTATAATGTAAACCGCACTGATTCTAAATAGCGCGGTATATAAGAATTTGTAATAAATAAATAAATAATAAATAACTCTACCTGGATTTCAGCAAAGCCTTTGATACTGTTCCTCATAGGAGGCTTGTCAATAAACTCAGTAGCTTGAGGATGGGTCCCAAGATGGTAAACTGGTTTAGAAATTGGTTGACTGACAGACAACAGAAGGTGATGGTACATGGAGCTCACTCGGATGAGAGGAAGGTGATTAGCGGGGTGCCCCAGGGTTCGGTCCTGGGCCCGGCACTGTTCAATATATTTGTGAGTGATATTGCTGAAGGACTGAATGGAAAGGTCTGTCTTTTTGCAGATAACACAAAAATTTGCAACAGAGTGGACTCCCCCGAGGGAGTGGTTAACATGAGGAAAGATCTACAAAAGCTGGAAGACTGGTCTAATGCTTGGCAACTACGATTTAATGCAAAAAAGTGCAGTGTCATGCACTTGGGTAGCAGAAATCCAAGGGAAATGTACACGATAGGGGGCGAGAGGTTGGTATGCACAGTTCAGGAGAAAAACCTTGGTGTGATTATCTCTGATGATCTCAAGGTGGCAAAACAGTGCGACAAGGCGGTGGCAAAAGCCAGGAGGATGTTGGGCTGCATACAAAGAGGGATTACCAGCAGAAAGGAAGAGGTACTTATGCCACTCTACAAGTCACTGGTGAGGCCTCACTTGGAATACTGTGTTCAGTTTAGGAGACCATGTCTTGCAAAAGATGTAAAAAGACTGGAAACTGTTCAGAGAAAGGCTACCAAAATGATTTGGAGCCTGCGACAGAAGCCTTATGAGAAGAGACTTGAAGACCTAAATATGTACACTTTGGAGGAGCGGAGGGACAGGGGAGATGTGATTCAGACCTTTAAATACTTAAAGAGAAATGATGAACAAACAAACCTCTTCCAAAGACGGGGAAGCTGTAAAACTAGAGGGCATAACATGAAGCTGCAAGGTGGTAAATTGAAAGGCAATGTCAGGAAATATTTCTTCACTGAAAGGGTGGTGGATGCTTGGAATGCCCTCCCGATGGAAGTGGTGGGGGCAAACACGGTGACAGAATTCAAAACGGCATGGGACAAACACAGTGGATCCCTTTACAGCAACAGGATAAAAACAAAATAAACGGTACCATCTAACTTCTGAACCATCTAACGTCTCAACAAATAAGGATGTCCTACATGGAGTGGTGGGTTCACCCCTAAACAAAGACATGGGGAGGGGTGGCCTGCACAGAGCGACAGGTGCACCTACTCTTGCCATCTTGCTAGGCAGACTAGATGGACCATGCTGGTCTTTATCTGCCGTCACTTACTATGTTACTATATTACTAGCTAATATTAGCTCACATCCTCAATTTGATGCATTTGTAGTTAACATCAATGCTCATCATTTCTAGGGCGTGTGGTCGAAATCCAAGAGATTTATTCATATCAACTATCTAGACCTCAGAGGAATTTACTATGCCCTTTTTCTGTTTTGTTTCAGACAACCAGGCAGCAATGTTTTATGTCAACAGACAAGGAGGGATAGGATCTCTTCATCTCTGTCGAAAGGCTTCAAGAATTTGGGACTTTGTCACAGCAAATCATTATAATCATATCATGAATTGAGCCCCTACAGTTCAGCTTTAACTTTTTACTTTGTCAGACCTATATCAAACTCCCCCTTACCTTCGAATACGAGTAGGGGTGGAGCTAATGTGTTCCCTTTTTTGAATTTTTATTCCACACCACTTTGTTTTCCTTACAGCATATCATATCAAATCATATACAAATACAAGCAACGTACATCCAAGGACTTCACATCCAATTGGTTGATGGACTCAGCAGAGTTATTCGAACTCACAAATTGTCCCTAGATGCATCACTTTTGAAATCTGCCTTCCAGGAATGGGGCACTACTCAGATTGATCTTTTGGCCAGGAGTGACTGCAAAGCTTTCTTTTTACTGTTCCATCTCCCAATACCCTGAGTATCCAACTCAGACTACATTAGTGATTCCATGGAATTGGTCCCTTCCCCTATGCGTACCTGCCAATTCCTTTCATAGTGAAAACTCTACACAAGCTCCAACAGAGCCCAAACACTAAGGGGTATGTTTACTAAATGGCGGCAGCGACTTCGGTGCAATATCGGAGCTGCGATATCCGATATCGCACTGAAGCCGCTACCACCATTTAGTAAATATACCCCTATGATCCTCATAGCACCACACTGGCTTCCACAGAACAGGCTTCTACTTCTAAAGGAGCTAGCAATCCTGCTTCTATGAAAACTAAATTTCCAGTGTTATCTCAACAGCACAGCTGTCTTCTGCTTCCAAACTTGAAGCCTCTAAATCTCAAAGTGTGGAAATTAAACAGCATGTACTTTCTGGTCTTGGTTTATTGAAGCTTACTCAAAACATCCTAATTGCTACCAGGAAGCTATCTACTAGACAAATCTACAACTTCAAGTAAAAGGAATTTTCAATCTGCTGTTTCATTAATAGCCATAGTCCTAGTACATGTTCTCCTGCTGCCATCTACTAAACAAACTTAAAGCCTTCAAGTGAAGGAAATTTTTAATCTGGTGTTCCACTAATGGCCATAGTCCTACTACATGTTCTCCTGCTAAAATGCTGCAATATCTCATGCATTTGTAACATCCAGGCCTCCAGATGTCTTCTATTAAAACTCTTCTCAGTGCTATTTCAGCTTACCATGTGCAGCAGATATCCTTCCAGCATCTCAGTGTCACATCATATCATGTTTCATAAGAGGTCTTCTTCATGTCAAACACTACTGCAAAATCCTCCTGTGCCACGAGACAATGATCTGGTGTTAGCTTCACTTATGTAGCCACCCTCTGTCCACTGACATCCACAACTCTTAAATTCCTTACCTGGGAAATACTCTTCCTAGTAAACAATTACCTCAGCTAGAAGAGTCAGTGAACTTCAGGTAGTGGTGACCTATAAACTCTACACTCAGATGATCCGGGATCAGATGATGTCAGTCACCGGCAATATGGATTTCAACTAGGCCAAGTCCCAGTTAATCCATTTTATAAGGTCACTGCTCTTTGTTGCCCCCAAGATGCAACAAACTGTGGTCCGGCCTTGGCTGATTACTGGCCCAAACCATCAGCATTGGCACAAACTAGTCCCAATGCATCCCCTGCTTGCCCAGCTATTGTGTAGAATCCCTCCATTAGGTGTCTCCCCGTCCGGTCATCCCACTGAAAGGGGTCGCTAGACCAGCCTGTACTGCTTCGTTGTCATGCACCGTCATGCCAACTCTCCTGGCCTCCCCTTCCCTATTCTGAGTCATCATCCTTATCCGTAAGTCAATATCTTTTCTATCCCAACAACTCCTTATTAACGCCTTGTTTCTCCTAAACTGCTTGTCATACTCTAACCAAGCAGCCCCCACCCCCCACCATCGCCTCCCACTGGTCTTGTATGCCTTGCACACCATGTCCTGGTATTTGAATAAATCCCTATATTTCTGGGGCGCCCTCTCACAATGCTGGCCAAAATCCTAAATGCTGCACACAAATTAACAATGGATCTAGGGACTGCCTCAGCTCGGATCTCCTTGGCCTTGCATTTCCCATTACAGTTCTCACAATCATACTTAGACTCTGTCCACTTACTCAGCAATGCAAAGATGTCAACGAACTTGTTATTCCATATCATCTCCTTAGTCGCCACTGGGACGTGGCTGTTTATGGTGCTAGTGGCACAGATATACTCTGCTGGTATCCCCATCATGTCTCTTATCCTGTTGCTCTCCAGTCTTCTCCCCTCCCCTTTTTTGCCTCATATTTCTCCTTGTTTTGCCTGTTACTCCACCTTTGTCCCATCCCTTCTCTGTTCCTCTTCCTTTCTCCTGCCGCTTTCTCCCCACCAAAATTTGCATAATCTGTGATAAGATAGCCAGTGTCACTCTCATTACCTTATTCCTCTCATGCTGCCCTCAAACATGCTTCATCACTATCAGTGCTATTATGTACCCCATTGGGTGCTACAGTCCCCCACCCATTTCTATCCCTTGCACATCCTTCTCCCTGTCACTACAGGGAAGGTGGCCTAGTGATTGGGACAAGTTGTCTCGGGCCAGAGGTTCAAACCCCACTGGAGAACAGCAACCTCAGGCCAGAGGGACTGGGGTTTCAAGTCCCATAGGCGCTCCTTGTGGTCTTGGGCAAACCACTTGACCCTCCATTGCCTCAGGTACAAAACAAATTGTGAGCTCTTCAGGGACAAGGGAAATATATATTCAGGTACATTTAATATAAAGCATTCACTTCATGTTAAATGTACCTATGGATTTATGTAAATAGTTCAACCTCTGTTCTTTGTAATATGTTTTGTCATAAGCACAATGCCAAAACCACTAGTCTCTAGTTGTTGAGGGCATGGTGGTTGATGTATCCTTCCTCTATCAGCTATATTTATGCTTCAAGTAAAAAGGATTGTAGTTGGGACAAACCGAGGGTAAGGCTTATGACAGAAAATGTTTATTTTAAACACAAGAGAACAGATCAGGTTCAAGGTTCCATTAACAGGATAAATTATAGGCTTTTGCTTAAGGTTCAGCAAACTGGTGGCAAAAACAAACAGAACTCATCAATGGCTTTTCAAAGTCCTCTTAAATGTAGAAGCTTAGCCTTTTCACAGATAACAGTGTGCCACTTTTCTTATAGTCCTTTGTTAATCATAGCACAGAGAAAACAAGGTTAATTCTCCTATGGCAGTTTATCTTCACTCAGCCTCAATTCTCTGGGCTGCACTTCCAGGTGAATATGAAATAAGCATTCAAAATGTCCTCAAACTCTTAGCAGGCTTTCCATATAAAACAGGAGCAAAGCACAAACTCTTAAAGCAGCCAATTAGCTTTCTTGCTGTTGCAGAGTTCTAACACAGCTGATAATCAGGCGTGAAACACAGCTTCCTTTACAAGCCTATGTGGCAGTAAATTCCCTTTCCAAAACACACAGGAATTTACCACCTTACTGCTAATGCTTTAAGATTACCTTTGCAAGAGGAACAATTCTTTCAAGGCTGGCTTTTCTTCAACACTTCAATTCTAAAGCTTGACATAAAGAACAATCCATAAACATATCTTCTTCCCCCACCTCTGGCTCTGGTTCTCCCAATTGCATGGGCTCTGACTCACTCACTTGATCAGACTGCTCAGCTGACAATCTCTCTGGTGGTCTGAAAGCTTCTCCACTTCCTGGCTTCCACCCCTGTTGCCAACCTGATTCAGGGAAAACACCTCTCTCAGCTCTGGGTAGTTCAGTCCTTCTCCAGGAGTTAGCACCTGCTCTGGCTTCTCCAGCATTCCATCATCCTTGCTGCTCTGGACTCTGTTCCTCTCCCCATCTGCTGCATCTGCTGCTTCTCTTGCTTCCTCTGCTGCTCCTCCTGGTGCTCCTCTTGTCTCCATAATCTAACCAGGGTTTATACTCACTGGGATCCAACCCCACCTCTTTCTCTCCCAGGTGTTTGTAATCTCCCTGCCTTCTGAACATAGAATAATCAGTGCACTTGTTAGAGTAAGGGCTTTGGTCCTCGTGCTTGCAAGCTCCCCCTCTTACTCTATCAAGCATTTCCTGAAACCTATTCCAGTTGGGGGTTTTCTGCTTTTGAAACATGGCTTTGGCCTTCTGACCCTGCACACCTAACAGAGGCCCCTTGATTAAGGTGAATTCCTTATGCTTTTCACCTCCCCCATGCTCTGGATGGCTGACCTTACCACAGTTTGTTAAATGTAAACACAGCCCGTGATCTCTGGAAGGGGCGGTATAGAAGAACCAAATAAATAAATAAATATACTGTACCTGAATATATACCGCTTTGACCTGGTAAAAAGCGGTGTATCACCACCCGCCCTTGTTCCCATTAGGGCACAGTCAGTTTGTTGTGAGCTCTGAAGATACTCACCCTGCACATCACCAGTCCCATTCTGGCACTCCTGCTTGCTATTCTGTCAGACCATCTGTCTAACTAAGCCACTTCCACTGCTCACAGCATCAGCATCCAGCTCAGCCAGTGGACCACCGCTGCGCTCTCACCCAATTCACCAGGACTCTTCATGCTATCGTCCTCTGCTGTTGCTGAAACCCGTGCTCTCTCACCAGTTGTGATGATGTGGTACCCAATCATCCGCAGGGGCTCTCAAAGCTGCTGCACCAATATTTGATGTGTGTTATTGCCCCTCTGGTTCATAAGGTCCCCACACCACTTCTTCTGTGCCGTCTGATGCTGCACTGTTGCGCCCTTCTCCTTGCACCGATATCTGGTTGGCTTGACATCTTCCCACGCCATCCCTTTCCTCACTCCAACTCCTTGTTCTCCAATTTCCTCCTCTTGCTCTGCTTTTTCTCCTCTCTGCCATGCACCTTCTTATTATCATCCTTATGTTCCTCCTCCTCCTCCTTCCTTCCTTTCCTCTTGCTAACGATGGATCGAGGCATCTTCTGCAGCTGTCCTTTCCTCTATTTATATATTTAATGTTATTTATTTATCTTCAGATTTATTTCTTTATTTATTTTGGGCCTGATATTCAAAGAGATTAACATGGATAAGAGACCCTAGGCACTGAATATCATGGGTGCCTCCGCTGCATGCCTCGATGCTAACTGGTTTGCAATGGAGTGTTCCAGGGTCGGCACCCAGCAATAATCAGGCAGCGGCAATATTGAGCTGCTGCCAAAGTTATTGCTAAGTGGCAAAAGTCAGGCAGAGTAAAGGCTGGCCTAACTTTCACCAATGAAGTTTATCAGGCAGAGGCTAAATATCGTTGCTGCCCAGTTAACTTCTTAGCAATCCAGGCAACTTTATCCAGGTTTAAAGTTTCAGTGGCAGCAGCTAGCCACTTTAGCAGCGCTGAATATCGGAACCTTTATTCTTTGTGGCCCTTCACTTCGTCCTAGCTTCCTAGTCCCTTTTTTGTCCATTCCACAGCTTACCGGGAAGGGGGGGGGGGGTTGTTCCTCTGACCGCAGCTGTCCCCTTAAGCTGGGGTCCCAATGATGACACTCCAAGGTGGGACTGTACACAGGGTCATGAACACGCTGGAGCAGGCCATGCCAGAGATTACCTGAATTAGAGAGCTCCCAGCTGCCAGAAGCTGCAACGATACTCCCAATCTTCATCCCAACACTGCCTTGTGCTTCCTGCAGGCAGACCATCGCCAAGAATTTCCTAGTGTTCCTCCTCCAGATCGCACCACCACTGCTGCTGAACCCGGCAAGACTCTACAGATCTGTTCTGCTGTTTCTCACCGGATCTGGCGATCCGTACTGCTGCTTCTCACTGGGATTGTGCCATCAGCCCCACACAGGCCACTACTGAGCCTTGTTGCTGCACGCCTCCCAATCAGGCCACACTACACCCTCCACAGGTTGCCACAGAGCTCTGGTGACCTGCTGGCCTTGCATAGCTCATCAGGCCCCAATATCTGCTCTTCCCCTCTGCTGCTGCTCAGACACCAATGAGCACCAGGTGAGTATGTGCTGAGTAGAGGTGTGTTTCTGCTACTTCAGGAATGTGATCCTTGTTGTTTCATTTGCTTCCTGCCCCAAAATGCCAACCCCCTCCCCACATGTCTTCCCTTTGCTCCTGATGGTCCTACTCCTCCCCTCCCCACCCCTAACTAGCCCGAGCTGCTCTCGCCTCCAGCCTTTGGGATGCTGGCATGTTATGCAGTCTGTTGCTTTAAAGAGCTGCTCCTCCGAGCCCTTCTTTTTCTGAGAAGGGGCAGAAGTCTTCCTGGACAGCCTTGTCCTGGCGAGAGTCTCAGTCTCGATTTCCGCAGCCTTTTCAGTCATGGGCTTACCGAAAAGGTTTTCACCTCGGCAAGGGACATCGACCAACTTGTCCTGCACCCATGGCTCCAGGTCTGATGACTGTAGCCAGGCCTGACGGCGTGCATCAATGCCTGCCGCGGCTACCCGGGCTGAAGCCTCGAAGCCATCAAAGGCTGCTCGAGAGATAAACTTCGAGCACTCTCGAATCCCTGTTGACAAAGACTTGAACCTCTGCAAAGGTTCCTCGGAGAGGCCAGCTGAGAACCCGACAATCTCCTTTGCCAGGTTTCGTAGGTACATGCCCATGTACAGCTGGTAGGTATGGACACGGCAAGATAGCATAAAGCCCTGGAAGCACTTTCCACCGAGGGCATCCAGGTTCCAGGCCTCCTAGCCGGAGGGGGCACAAAGGAGTGCATCTTCTGACTCTTCAGACGGTGCATGTCCGATTCCACAACCATGGAGTGGTGCGGTAGCTGCGCCTTTTGGAACCCCGGGCTCTTACGGACTCGATAAATAGAATCGACCCATTTGCTAAGAACCGGTGTCGAGGCCGGTGCCTCCCACATACGGAAGAGCAGCCGCTCCAGCATCGGAGGAACCGATACAGTAAAGCTTCCTTCGGAGGAAAATCATACTGGAGGGCATTGAGCTCCTCGGCTCGAGGCTCCTCCTCGGCGTCCGCAGGGAAGGCCAAGGCTTTGGCCATGTCCCTCATGAAGTCCGAGAACCGGGTATCCTCTGGGGGGGACCGTCTGCGAGGCTTGGACTCCGGTGAGTCCAAAGGGACGCACCAGGTCCGGAAGGTGTCCAGGGACTCCTCGTCCTCCGTCTCCCACTCTGACTCCTCCGAGGAGGAATCGAGCGGCTCCGGCTGTGTAGGGCTCGGTGAGACACCCGCCCTGACACTGAGGGTATCAGCGTCGACAACCTCGGCCCCACATGGGAGGTCGAGGGGGACCTTGACCGAGAATCGACTCAAGACTTCATCGACTTGAGGATCAGCTCGGTCTCCGGGGTCGACTTAGACGTCGAGGTCCCGGTGGTCGGGGCAGATGCACCAGTCAGACCGGCGATCAGCACCCGCTGCTGTTCCATGAAGGCAGCCAAGCTGATCTCCAAGGCCGTCAACCTGAGTCCAAGCTCAGGAGACTCAGCAGCCCCTGACTCCGTCGGGCCCGACATCGGCTCCCCCGGAGGAGAGTCTACGAGGACAACTGCACTTACGTGACTCGGGGACTCCGGCTCCACACGAGGCAGCTTGGAAGGCCTCTCCGACTCCGAGAGCCCGGGGCGGCGGTCAGGGCTACAAGACCTGGCTCTCGAGGAACCAGGAGCCTCCACCGACGCCGCCCTCGCAAGCTTTTTCTTCCTTCTGTGCTCCAGGGAGGGAGACTCCCTTTCAGAGGAACCCCGACGGCGCTCAGGGTCGGACTCCCGAGATGTCGAGGCCTCTGACGAAGTCCAGGCCCAACCGGACGCGGAGTCAGAGAAAATCCTGTCACGTTGATGCTGACGGCTCCAAAGCGCCTTTGACGACATTTTGCCGCACGGGCCACAGGCCAGCGGGTCATGGTCGGGCCCGAGGCATCGGAGGCAGCAGTCATGTGTGTCGGTGAGAGACATAGGTTTCTTGTACCGATCACACTTTTTGAACCTGCTGGCAGCCATCGGGGGAAAAAGGGCCCCTGCAAGGTCAAAAGACCGGGCTGCCAGTGAAAACACAAAAAGAGCGCAAACGCTAATCACGAAGGAAAAAAAACAAAAATCAAAACCCTGGACTTGATACCGGTGTACCGAGCCCAGGCAGGAAGGGGAACCGGTGTCGAACCGGATAAGATAACGCGAAAATCGCAGAAAAAAATAAACTTTTCCCGGGTGACACAAACTCACATCCGTCGGGCTCCGCGGAAAAAGAAAGACTGAGCGAGATGGCACCCTTGGGCGGGAAGGGGACCGCGCAGGCGCGCTGCATTCCCAAAGGCTTTCTTTGAAAGCTGGGGAAATGCTCCGCACGGGGGCTCCGTCGGCGCCGACGTCACCCATATGTGAGGACTGACTTCCTGCTTGGTCCTGGAGAACATGGCTGATAAAATAGTGACAGAAAAAAAGAAGACAGGAGAGCCATGCCAGATTTGGTTTATATTCATTGGCTTTTAGTGGTATTAAGAGTGAAGAGTGATTGACTGTAGAAATGAGACTTACATAATTGAAAAAAAAGCTTCATATACATACTACTTCTGGAATGCTTCGGCTCAGATAGAACAATGTGCTGGAGTTTCAGTCTGTAGAGACTCCTAGTGACCGTATAGTGTAGATGTCTCTAATGCAGCATTCTTCAATAATGCATTAGAGCCATTAGCTTAGGCTAACAGGCAGGAGGGAAGAATACAAAGTTTTCATTACCACCATTTTGAATTTAGGTTAGCCATGCATGCAGATTATATCAACATGTTTATGGAGGTCCATTCTATTCTTGTGGTTATGGAGCTGATAGAACCCTTCTCTGGGATGTCTGGGTAAAAGATAATTGGAACAAATCTAAGATAACACACATCCTTTGTCCCTAGGTCAAGGGTGGTGGAGCAGTCATTTGTTTGGGCTGAAAATTCAATTGAACATCTAGGTATACACATTCATCAGGACTAGATGATTTTGTTCAGTTAAATGTGGATGGGATACTATCCATTGCGCAAGATTTATCTACAAAGTGGTCACCTTTATACTCATCACGTTGGAGGCACCTTGAGATGATTAAAATAGTATTGCCCCTAAATTAAACTACATTATGAGTATGATTCCTTTGCTTTTCCCAGTACAATTTCATAAAGTGCTAGATTGGATTTTAATAAGATCTTTATGGAAGCAAAGAGCTCCACATATAGTGCTTTGGAAGCTATAATTTAATAAATAGAAGAGGGCTGTGAATTTACTTATATTTTGAGAATATCATAGCGCCCCATGTATCTCTTTTAGTTAATAAAGAGCAAACCTCCTCTAAATGGTTAGATTTAGAGATGGAGCTTGTATCCCATAGCCCTCGTGCCAGCCATAATCAGTGTTACAACTAAGGCAGCCTCCTGTACTGCATGCAGATTACAATGTTTTTCGTGACACAGAGAAAGTATCAAATCTCTTGGTAGCATTCACTAGCCATACCAATTTGGAAAAATTTGTTGTTTAAGATCCAGAAATAGAAGGTGAACTTGTCCTGGCAGCAGAGAAAGCATAGATACTAACCTGTAGAAAGTGTTCTCTGGGAACAGCAGGAATAAGTCCTCACATATAGGTGATGTCACCGACGGAGCCCCACGTGGGAACGCTCACCAGCTTCCATAAAAAGCTTTTGAGAGGCTCACCAAACATTTGTGTTTATTTTCGTGCCTGAAGAAGACAACTTACCTTCGTAGGATGACATAGCTTAATCAAGCAAAAAAGAACAGCTCCACCAGGAGGAGGGAGGGTTGTGAGGACTTATTCCTGCTGTTCCCAGAGAACACCTGCTACAGATGTAGAGTGTTTCTCCGGGAACAAACAGGAATGAAGTCCTCACATATGGGACTCCCCAGCTATAGGCTACCCAAAAACCTCTAAAAACAATCCCAATGGGGCAACCAGAAAAATCAAACTGAGAGAAACAATATGAGAAGTCACTGTTAGGGTTCCAAGAGTCAGCATCTAGCATAAATATCAACATCCTGATGACTCTACGTAACCTGGATGGACAGAAGGGCCAGTGGGAGGAGTTTTATCTAAGTCCCATACAGGTGCCAGATCATGGCTTGGCCAAAGTTGCTGTCACGCCGGGAATCTACATCCAAACAGTAATGGGCTGCAAGGGTGTGGACTGAAGACCATGTAACAGCCCTGCAAATCTCTGTGGAGATCGAGCACAAGTTAGCTACAGAAGAAGCCTTAGCTCGGATGATATGAGCTAAGACATGCTGATCTAGGCTCACTCCAGCATGAACCTACACAAAGGAGATGCAGTCCACAACTCAAAATAAAAGGGTGCGCTTAGAAACTGCCACGCCCAGTTTATTGGGGTCAAAAGAGACAAATAGCCTAGAGGAATGCCAGTGGGTTTTTGTTCTTTCCAGATAGAAAGACAGTGCTTTCTTACAATCCAGTGTGTGTAGAGAAGCCTCAGCCCTGCTGGCGTGAGGCCTGGGAAAAAAGGTGGGCAGTACCACTGACTGATTGAGATGAATGGCAGAAACCACCTTGCGGAGGAACTTAGGATAAGGCCAGAGGACCACCCTATTATGATGAAATTTTGTATATAGAGGGTGCACCACCAGCATCTGCAGTTGCTAACTCTGTGCACAGAGGTGATCGCTATCAAAAACAACACCTTCCAGGTGAGGAATTTAAGCGAGCAGGATTGAGCAGCTCAAAGGGGGCAGTGAGGAGCTGCCCCAGCACCACATTAAGGTCCCATGCCACAGGCGGGGTCCTTGAGAGCAAGAGACCTCTCATGAAGCAGCCTATGAGATGATAAGCAGAGATGGGTTTACTCTCAGAGCCATGGTGGTACGCCACCACTGTGCTTAAATGTATGCTCACCGAGTTGGATTTGAGACCAGAGTTGGAGAGGTGGAGGAGATAAGTCAGCAATGCCTCCACAGAGCATGAGAAAGGGTCTAGCTCTTTTCCTGCACACCAGATGGAAAACCAGTGTCATTCGAAGGTGCAGGCATGGCAGGACAAGTCCTTGCGCAAAGCAAGGAGCACATTCTCCACTTCCACAGGCAGGAGAAGCTCTGCGAGAACTACCTGCTCAGTATACATGCCATGAGGGCTAGGGAGCGGATGTTAGGGTGAAGAGGAGACCCTATGCTCTGAGAGACCAGATCCAGGGCACAACCGAGCCTCAGGGGTTGTCTCCAAGATAGGCTGAACAGGAGAGGAAACCAGAGTTGCCTGGGCCAGTGTGGTGCGATAAGAATCATGGCACCCTTCTCTGCTTGAAGCTTGAACAGGGTTTTTGCTACCAGTGGGATAGGTGAATAAGCATAAAGCAGACTTTCGCTCCAGTCCAACAGAAAGTCTTTAGAGGCTACTCTGTGACTGCTCAGCACTCTGGAGCAGAACTGTGGCACTTGGGTGTTGTCTGGTGTCACGAAGAGGTCTAATGCTCGGTGTGCCCCACATCTGGAAGATGCGGCTGGCCACCTCCCTTTTGAGAGTCCACTCGTGTGGCCGCAGGACCCTGCTGAAGCAGTCGGCCAGGACACTGAGCTCCCCGGGCAGGTACATGACTCTGAGGACAATGCCCTGGGAGATGGCAAACTTCCAGAGACATAGACAACGTCCACTGCACCTGCCTCATCTGCAGCCAGGCAAGGGAAGTTATATAAATCGTGGAGGCCATGTGGCCGAGGTAGCAAAGCCTCTGACATGCTGTTGTGGCTCGACTTCGCTGTACATCATGGGCCACTGCAATGAGACATTGGGCCCGATCCTTGGGCAGGAAGGCTCGAGCTAGGGTAGTATCTAGGAGAGCTCCAATTAACTCTAGGTGCTGAGAGGGCTACAAGTGAGACTCTGGGTAATTGATCACAAAGCCCAGATATTCCAGCACTTGCATGGTAAGATTTGCAAACCGCTGAACCTCTTCCAGCGTCATACCCTTTATCAGCCAGTCATCCAGGTAGGGAAAGACGAATACTCCCAGGGTCCGCAAGAAGGTGAAAATGACTGCCAGACATTTTGTGAAGATCCTCGGGATGGATGTTAGGCCAAAGGATAGCACCCGATACTGACAGTGCCTCCCGCTGAGCATGAAGCAGAGATACTGCCAATGAAGGAGGTGAATGGGAATGTGCATATAGGCATCTTTGGGATCCAGTCTCCCCGTTGGAGGTAGGGCAACAATGTTCCCAGAGAGACCATCTTCAACTTTTCTTTCACAAGGAAGCGGTTGAGGTTCCAAAGGTCCAGTATGGGCTGGAAGCTGCCCATTTTCTTGGGAACCAGGAAATAACGGGAGCAGAACCCCTTTTCTACCTGAGATGGTGGAACTAGCTCAAGGCCAGATCCCAGCCAGGAGAGTGTGAACCTTTTTTTGGAGGAGCTCCCTGTGGTGAGGATCAACGGGGTACTCCCCGGGGAAGAACGAGGGAGGAAGTTGGTCGAAGTGCAACAGATATCCACCCTGGATGATTCTGGCTCCAGTTACCAGAGGCCACCAGTGGGCATAATGGACTAACCGCCCTCCCACCTGCAAAGGAAGGAGTCAAAAACCCCACCTGGCTACGGCGCAGATTGGGGCTTTGGAGTCTTCTACTGGCGCTGGCCCTGGTCCTTCTGTTGTCCTTGCTGAGGATCTTGGTAGGGCTGGTATGGAGGATAACTGGGATAATATCGCCTCTTCTTCCCAGATGCCTTCTTCCTAGAAGGGTCTGCTGTCTTCCTGAAGAGGTGGTTCATCGTCAACTTCTCCCTCTCCAGTTCACCAGCCTTGTCCACCATAGTCTTCCCAAAGAGGTTCTCATCTCAGCAGGGACATCCGCAAGTTTATCTTCAAGGTCAGAGGATTGCAACCGGGCCAGGCGACGAGCCCCAATACTCACAGTGGCAACCCTGGCCACTGACTCAAAAGCATCATAGGCCACCCTGCTATGTATTTCAAGCAGTCCTTCCCCTTGGGAATCGCTGTTTGGGTATTTGGAGTCGGCGGCATCTATGCGGTATCAACATCAGCAGTGACACCCTTGAGGGCCTCCACTGAGACCTTGGCTCAATGTAGTGCTTGAGCTCATTCAGAGCCGAGGGGCTACAGTGGACAGGACCAGAGGCTGTCCTTCGATGAGGGCCACCTCAGAAGAATCCAGAGAGCATGTCCGAGAACTCAGCAGATCCTCCATAATATCCGTTAAGTAAATAGTCATATATAGTTGGTAGAAGAGGATACGGCCAACCAACATGGAATTCTGGTGACATTTCCTCCTGACCCCATCCAGGGTATGGGCCTCCCATCCTGGAGGGAACAAGGAATGTGCCTTAGAACTCTTAAACCTCCTCATGACAGACTCCACAACCATCAAGTTGTGGGGGAGCCAAGGTTTCTCAAACACAGGACTCTTTTGAACTCGGTACATGGAGTCCAAATGGTGACTTACAGGAGCCACCGTGAGGGGATTCTCCCACATCCTGAAGAGTAACTTCTGGAGGATATGGTGGACTGGCATCATGATGGCTTCCTTAGGAGGAGGAGGATAGATTAGT
Source organism: Ichthyophis bannanicus (assembly GCA_033557465.1). NCBI lineage: Eukaryota > Metazoa > Chordata > Amphibia > Gymnophiona > Ichthyophiidae > Ichthyophis > Ichthyophis bannanicus. The sequence goes on from CM066035.1 coordinate 641,969,434, forward strand.
TACTCACCTGTAACTGGTGTTCTCCAGAAGCAGCAGGAATCAGTCCTCACATATGGGTGTCATCGGCGCCGATGAAGCCCCAGCGGAGCATTTCCCCACCTTTCCATGAAAGCCTTTGGGAATGCTGTCACGCATGCGCGGTTCCCTTCCCGCCTAAAGGTGCCATCTTACCTCAGTCAAATGACATAGCTAAGAACAGCACACAAAAATGGAAAAAAATTAAACTATGTACAACTGCAACTCCCAGGGGAGGAGGGAGGGTTGTGAGGACTGATTCCTGCTGCTCCTGGAGAACACCTGTTACAGGTGAGTAGCTACTCTTTCTCCAGGACCAAGCAGGAAATCAGTCCTCACATATGGGTGACTCCCTAGCTCTGGGCTACCAGGAACCCAGGCTGAACAAGAGAACTCCCTCTAGTCACAGCAGCAAAGAAAGGCTTTCCAAGGACACAACCTCCACCGGTAGCACAACAGAGGGCAGGAGTTGCCTAAACCTCAAAGAGATTCCGGAGTACTGCTTGGCCAAAAGCACTGTCCCTACGGGACTCCCTCTCCAGACAGTAATGGGCTGCAAAGGTCTGGCTTGAAGACCAAGTTGCAGCCCTGCAGATGTCTACCAAGGGCACAGAGTGGAGATGAGCCACTGAGGCAGCCATTGCCCTGACACGAAGGGCCGTGACCCTACCCTGCAAAGGAAGGTCAGCCACCTTGTAAGCCCAGGTGATACAGTCAGCGACCCAGATGGACAAGGTACGCTTAGACACAGCCAACCCCAACTTATTGGGGTCAAAGGAGATGAAGAGCTGAGTAGCCCTTCTATGCCCTTGCGTACGGTCAATGTAGAAGGATAAGGCCCTCCTACAGTCCAGGGTATGCAGGACTGCTTCAGCCTGGCTAGCATGAGGCCTAGGGAAGAATGTTGGAAGAACCACCTCCTGATTGAGGTGGAAAGAGGAGACAACCTTAGGAAGGAATTTGGGATGAGTCCTGAGGACTACCCTGTTCCTATAAATCCTGGTGTAAGGTCTATCACAGACCAGGGCCTGAAGCTCACTCACTCGCCTAGCCGAGGTGAGGGCTATCAGGAAGAGAGTCTTCCAGGAAAGGAAGCGTAGAGGGCAAGTAGCCATCGGCTCAAAGGGTAGGAGAGTCAGTTGCTGCAAGACCACATTCAGCTCCCACGCAGGAGGACGGATGGGAGGCTTGAGCAAAAGCAAGCCCCTGAGAAAACGGGACACCAAGGGGTGACCTGATAGAGAATGTCCCTCCACCTGTGAGTGGTGAGCTGCTAGAACTGAGAGGTGGACCCGAACAGAATTGGACTTAAGTCCCTGATTTGATAAGTGCAGTAAGTACTGAAGCACTACTAGCACAGTACAGGAGAAAGGATCCTCTGTATGTAGCTGACACCACACAGAAAACCTCTTCCATTTGAGAGCATAGGTTTTCCTAGTGGACTGTTTCCTAGAGGCTAGAACAATCTCCTCAACTTCCTGAGGTAGGCCCCAGGGAGCCAAAACTACCCTTGCAGCCTCCAGGCCATCAAATTGAGAGCTTTGAGATTGGGGTGCAGAAGGGAACCCTGCTCCTGTGAGAGAAGGTCGGGTTGCAACCCCAGAGGCAGTGAGGGATCCACCGCCAGTTGAAGCAGAAGTGGAAACCAATGCTATCTCAGCCACCTGGGAGCCACCAGCAGGACCGAGGCCTTGTCCTGAAGAGTCTTGAAAAGAGTTCGGGCCACCAAGGGCGTGGGAGGAAACGCATACAGGAGGCCCTGAGACCAGGACATCAGAAAAGCATCTGGTGCTATCTTCAAAGGATGTGGTTGCCTGGAGCAGAACTTGGGCAGTTGCTTGTTCAGCAGACTGGCAAAGAGATCTATCCAAGGGAGACCCCACTTCAGGAAGATCTACTGAATGACCAAGGGATGCAGCTGCCACTCGTGGGGCTGCAGAACTCTGCTCAACCGGTCGGCCAGGCAGTTCTCCTGTCCTGGAAGGTACACCGCCTTGAGAAGCATGTTGTGCTGAAGGGCAAAGGAACAAAGGTCCTGAGTCTCCCGACAAAGGAGCTTTGACCCAGTCCCGCCCTGTTTGTTCACATAAAACATGGCTACCTGGTTGTCTGTTTGAATCAAGACCGAGCAGTGAGCCAGGGCCGGAGAAAAAGCCTTGAGAGCTAAGCAGATAGCTCGAAGCTCCAGGAGATTGATCTGTTGGGCGGCCTCCCAGGGAGACCAGAGGCCTTGAGTGCACTTGTCCAGACAATCTGCACCCCAGATCCGCAGAGAGGCGTCGGTGGTGAGGACCACCGAGTATTCTGGCATTTGGAAGGGCATCCCCTTCAGCAGATTGGGTGGATGTAGCCACCAGCTGAGGGAGGCCAAAAGGGGTCTGGACACCCTTATCCTGTCTCTTAGGCGGCCTGTGGCCTGAGACCACTGAGTCCGAAGGCACCACTGTGCAGGCCTCATATGGACCCTGGCATTGGGAGTCACATGCACTGTCGAAGCCATGTGGCCCAGAAGTCTGAGGCAGAGTCTGGCGGAGACCAGGGGCTTGTTTAGAAACTGTTTGGCCACGTCCATCAGTCTTTGGGCCCTGTCTTCTGGCAAGAATGCCCTTGCCAGTTGAGAATCCAACCTTGCCCCTATGAACTCCAAGTTCTGGGAGGGGAGCAAAGTGGACTTTGCGAAGTTTATGACAAAGCCCACGTTGTGAAGCAGAGCAATGATTCTGAGGGTGCCTTGTCTGGCCTCCAGGGACGTCTGACCCCTGATGAGCCAGTCGTCCAGATAGGGAAAGACAAAGATGCCTTGATTTCTCAGGTAGGCCACAACTACTGCCAGGCACTTGGTAAAGACCCTGGGAGCGGAGGTCAGGCCAAAAGGTAGTACTCTGTACTGATAATGGTTTCCTCCCACAATGAACCTGAGGTACTTTCTGTGGTCTGGATGAATGAGGATGTGAGTGTACGCATCCTTTAGATCTAAGGAGCATAGCCAATCTCCCTGCTGGAGGTAGGGCAGAAGTGTTCCAAGAGTAAGCATCTTGAACTGCTCTTTCTGTAGGAACTTGTTGAGGTTCCTGAGGTCCAGAATGGGTCGAAGGCCACCGGTCCTTTTGGGTACCAGGAAATACCTGGAGTAGAATCCGTGACCTTGCAAGTGGGGAGGCACAGGCTCCACCGCCCTGTCCACCAACAGACCTTGGAGCTCTTGAAGGAGAAGATCTGTGTGCAGGGAAGGTCTCAAGGGCTCCCCTGGGAAGTAAGGAGGAGGCAGTTGATGAATATGTAGGGCATAGCCCTTTTGGACTATGTCCAACACCCAACTGTCGGTGGTAATGAGAGGCCACTGGTGGGCAAAGAGTACAAGGCGACCGCCTGTGCAGGGCTGGGAAAGCAGGGACGGAGTGGCTATGCTCAAGGAGTCAAAAACCCCCACCCTGCTGAGTGGAAGCAGGGGCAGAAGGCTTGGGGGTCCTCTGCCTATGGGGCCCATTACCCTGGCCCTTGGCTTGCTGACCCTGGGGGGCAGCTTGGGCAGCCTGATATTGAGGGTACTGTTTGTAGACAGTGCCCTTCTTCGGGTAAAAGGACTTTTTATCCGAGCCCTTCTTTTTATGTGAAGGGGCAGAGGTCTTCCTTGACAGCCTTGTCCGGGTAAGGTGCTCGGTCTCGAGCTGAGCAGCCTTCTCGGTCACGGGTTTGCCAAAAAGGTTCTCACCTCGGCAGGGGACATCGACCAACTTGTCCTGAACCCATGGCTCGAGGTCCGATGACTGCAGCCACGCCTGGCGTCGAGCCGCGATGCCGGCAGCCACAACTCGGGCCGAAGCCATTGTAGGCGGCGCGGGAAATGAACTTTGAGCATTCCCGAATCCCCGAGGACAAGGTCTTAAATCTCTGCAAGGGTTCCCCGGAGAGACCAGCAAAGAATCCGGCCAATTCCTTGGCCAGGTCTCGCAAGTACGTGCCCATGTACAGCTGGTAAGACTGGACACGGCAAGCAAGCATAGACTGGAAGCAGTTTCTACCGACGCCATCGAGGTTGCGGGCCTCCCTGCCGGGGGGCACCGCAGAGTGCATCTTCTGGCTCTTCAGGCGATACATGGCCGATTCCACAACCATGGAATGGTGTGGTAGCTGTGCTTTCTGGAAACCAGGGCTTTTGCAGAGTCGATAGATGGAATCGACTCGCTTGCTCAGAACCGGCGCCGAGGCCAGTGCCTCCCACATCCGGAAGAGGAGCCGTTCCAGCATCGGAGGAACCGGGACAGTAAAGACCTCCTTCGGAGGAGAGTCGTACTGTAGAGCATCGAGCTCCTTGGCTCGAGGCTCTTCCTCGGGATCGGCAGGGATAGCCAAGGCAGTGGCCATATCCCGGACGAACTCCGAGAACCTAGTGTCCTCTGGAGGGGATCTACTCCAGGGCTCAGACTGCGGTGAGTCCGACGGGACGCACTGAGTCTTAAAAGTATCGGGAGACTCCTCGTCCTCTGTCTCCCAGGCGGACTCATCCGAGGAGGAGTCAGGGTTCGACCCCGCGGGGCCCCAAGGCACCCGCCCCGATGCCGGGGGCACCGGCGTCGACACCCTCGGTCCCGAACGGGAGGTCGAGGGAGACCTCGACCGAGGACGACTTCGAGCCACGAGGGTCTCGAGTATCGACTCGGTCTCCGGGGTTGACTTCGAAGTCGACGTCCTGGTGGTCGGGGCAGATGCACCAGACAGGCTGGCCATCAGTGCCCGCTGCTGCTCCATGAGGGCAGACAATCTGCACTCCAAGGCTGTCATCCTGAGACTCAGCTCGGGAGACTCAGCAGCCACCGACTCGGGCCCCGGCGGCGCCGGGCCCAACGTCGGCTCTCTGGGAGGAGAGTCCATGAGGACTACGTGGCTTACGTGTCCAGCAGACTCCGGCTCCACACGAGGAACTTTGGCAAGCTTCTCTTGGTCCACGGGCCCGGTACGGCGGTCGGGGGTCTTAGACCTGGCCCTCGAGGGACCAGGGACCTCCTCCGACGCCGCCCTCACTAGCCGCTTCTTCCTCTTGCGTTCCCGGTCGGGGGACCCCCTGTCCGAGGAGCTTCGACGGCGCTCGGGATCGGAATCCCGAGATGTCGAGGCCTCAGACGAGGTCCGGGCCCAGCCGGAGGCTGAGTCCGAGAAAAATCTTTCCTTCTGACGCTGTCGACTTTTGAGTGCCTTGGAAGACATCTTCCCACATGACACACACGACTTGGGGTCGTGGTAAGGGCCGAGGCACCGAAGGCAGCAGTCGTGTGTGTCGGTGAGAGACATAAGTTTCTTACACCGATCACACTTTTTGAAACCACTGGAAGCCATCGGGGAAAAAAGAGCCCCTGCGAGGTCAAAAGACCGGCCTTCCAGGGAAAAATGAAAAAGGGGCGCGAACGCCAGCCACGAAGGGCAAAAACCGAAAAAGAAATAAGCGGGCTCAATACCGGTGTACCGAACCCGGCGGGAGGGGAACCGGCATCGAACCGGAGAAAAATAGCGAAAAATCGCCGAAGAAAAAATCACTTTTATCCGGGAGAACAAGACACACGTCCGATGGGCTTCTCGGAAAAAAAGAGACCGAGGTAAGATGGCACCTTTAGGCGGGAAGGGAACCGCGCATGCGTGCCAGCATTCCCAAAGGCTTTCATGGAAAGCTGGGGAAATGCTCCGCTGGGGCTTCATCGGCGCCGATGACACCCATATGTGAGGACTGACTTCCTGCTTGGTCCTGGAGAAACTGTAATATTTCCAACTCCTCTGCCCTCGGCTCTTCTTTAGCCTCGAGGGTAAAGGTTAAGGCCCTCACCATGTCTCAGATGAATTCATGAAATGAGATGTCCTCAGGTGGAGATGAGATGTCCTCAGGTGGAGACTTGTGGTGCTCATAGGGCGGCGAGGAGTCACTTGGAATATCTCTGTGGTGCTCAGAGACTGGGGACTCCTTCTCGGTCTCCCATCGTTTGGACTCTGAATCAGTCAGGAAGTCCAAGTATCGACAGGCATTCTCCTGATGCTGATAGCGTTCAGGTGGGGAAGACGGAATCCGGACCTCCCTATGCCCCCGATGGTAGTCCTCCAATCCAGAGGCACTCATGGGAGAGACTCTGGGCTCTGACAGCGAGTCTGAGCACATGCCCGAGCCTTCTCCCCTGTCGGGGGGGAGGGGGGGGTTCAAGGATGGGCTGCACCTCCATCAGTGGGGCTACCACCGGCACAGAGGTACCCGAAGATATTGGGTCCCTCGCAGCCTGCGAAGCCAGGAATGCAGCTAGACTGCATTTGAGGGATTGCATGCGTTTAGCCAGGAGCACTGTCTCCAAAACGGCTATGGCTGGGGCAGAAGCTATGGCCTTCGATGCCGGCTCCCTCATCGGGGACTTTTTGAGGCACCTCTTCCTGCTAGGGCAGCTTTGAAGGCTGCTCCCAGCTATCACTCTTGGAGTCTCGCCAAGGGGGACTGTGATACCAGTGCCCATGGGTCTTCACCCGGCTCTCAGCATCACCCCTCGATGTTGACAGGGTGGAAGACTGATTCTTCTGAGGCGTCCCTCATCGAAGGACAGCCTCTGGTCCTGGCCACTGTGGCCCCTCGGCTCCAAATGAGCTCAAGCGCTACATTGAGCCGAGGTCTCAGCGGAGGCCCTCAAGGGTTTCAATGCCGATGTTGATACCGGCACAGATGCCACCGACTACAAAGACCCAAACAGCGATTCCCGCTGTTTCTCTCGATTCCTGAGCCATTTACAAGTCATCTGTAGGCACAATGTGCAGATGGAGAGCTCATGGTCAGGGCCAAGGCACTGAATGCACCATTATGGCGCTCCATCACCGAGATGGTGCAGGCACACCTGGTCAGTTTAGACATATTAGGGAAGACAGCTTCCGCCAAATCAAAGGACTCCAATGTCCCGGCCAACCAGGGGGGCATGAGAGGAAAAACCCGCGTGCTGAAAAAACATGAGAAAAAAAAGGTACCCAAAAAAAAAGTGCCACTGAGGCACCAACACTCCCAGAAACAGACAGGAAAACGAGAATCAACATTCGACTGAAAATGGATAACGAAAAAGCAAAAATTAACCACGAGGGGCAGAGAGATGTCTGAAGGGCTCCACGGAAAAAAGAAGACTGAGGTAAGATGGCTCGTTTGGGCGGGAAGACAGACACACATGTGTGGTGAGTCTCCCAAAAGCTTCCTATGGAAGCTGGGGAGTGTTCCCACACGGGGCTCCGTCGGTGACGTCACCCATATGTGAGGACTTCATTCTTGCTTGTTCCTAGAGAAATATATGGATTCTTAGTCATCCAGTACATAAGGGTAAGTTGAAGTCCTTCCAGGAACAGAAGTTACAGTATGGCCTTGGCCCAACACATGCCTTTCAATGGCTTCAACTTTGCTACTGTATATTTGCAGCAGGGTTAAATTTTGGGAGTCTTGGAATATCAGCTTTCACACATTCAAAAATGTACAAAAATAATGGCTACTCCTAGAAGTATTTTGAATTTCTATCAATATCTGAAATCCTCAGTCAAAACAGGGCAAATGGAGGTAGAGGGTGTGCAGGAAAAAGACTTGGAGAAAAAGCTCTAGAAGGCTTGGCACATATTTTGGTCCAAGACAGTGCAGTCTACTAATGCATACCTAACTCAATGCATTTTGAAGCGCATAGGACTGTATGTACTCCCCATAAACGGGCAGCTATCTTTCCTCAAGGAAACAATTGCTCGTCATCAAGCTGATTTAATAGGTCATGATGATAATGCAAGATCTGAAGTTGATGAGTCACAATTTCTATGGCTAGCATGGCACTCTGGTAGACCTTCTTTCCCATGTTATCCAGCAGTTTATGGCCCTTGCCTGCAGGAACCTGAGTTAGAGATTAGTATATTTATTATGCTCGATAGCAGCTTCTGCAGGGTTGGGCCAACCATTAGGCAAACTAGGTGGTTGCCTATGGTGGCAGCTTCTGGGGGGAGGGAGGAGCAGCAAAGAACAGGACACTCAAAGCTAAACAATAGATTCTGACAGCTAGGAAGCACATAAAGCTTAAGGTTTGCCTAGGGTGCCAACACCCTGAACCAACTCTGGGGCTGGTACTGAGCTTCTGATACCATCGATGAGAAAGGTGAGCCTGATCATATCCTGGTGCAAAAGAGGAAATTAGACTTACCTGCTAATTGTAGTTCCTGGAGTGGAGACAGTCTAGTCCCGGACTTCAGGGTTGTCCATCTCATACAGCAGCTTGGAGACTGAGAAACTCCTCCTTTTCTGATGTCACTGGTATATCCATCCGGGAGCCTCCTCCTTCCATCAGTTCCCTATTGACAAAGCAGACTCACCGGAGCAACAAGTAAGAATATAACTCTAAACAGAACATTAACCAACACTGACTTAGACTTTCCGCATACAGAGCCCACCCCCCTGCTAAATCCGTAAAATAGAAGGGAAGATAGGGCTGTCCCTTTTTTTTTTTTTTTTTTTTAAGTATCGGGGCACCCCAGCCACCAGGGTTTCCATCCTCTGCAATAAAATCGGCTCTTACCTGTAATAACCTGGAACGCTGACCGCCCAGTCGCAGCAGAAACACCACTAGGGAGGGATACGGGACTAGACTGTCTCCACTCCAGGAACTACAATTAGCAGGTAAGTCTAATTTCCTCTTCCTGATCGTGTAGCCAGTCTAGTCCCGGACTTCAGGGTTAGTACCAGAGCAGTGAAGGAACTCAACCACGGGAGGGACCCAGCAGGCCAGCTTGCACCACCGCTGACCCAAAGGAGGTGTCCTCCGAGGCTTGAACATCCAGCCGATAGTGCCGGACAAAAGAGTTCAAAGACGACCACGTCGCCGCCTTGCAGATCTCCACGGGAGGCACGAGCCGGAACTCCGCCCAAGAAGCCGCCTGCGCTCTAGTGGAGTGAGCCCTAAGCCCCTCCGGCACCGACTTGCCTCCGGAAAGGTACGCTGACGCAATAGCTTCCTTTAGCCACCGAGAAATAGAGGCCTTCGACGCCGCTTCCCCCTTTCGCGGCCCCGCAAACAGCACAAAGAGCCTATCTGACTTGCGGAAGTCGGCCGTCCGCCGGAGGTACCTTTTTAACGCCCGACGCACATCGAGAAGGTGCAACTCCCTCTCCGCCGGGCTACCGGCGGCCCCTCCAAAGACTGGTAAAGAAATCTCCTGATTCAGATGAAACGCCGAAAGAACCTTCGGCAGAAACGCCGGCACGGGCCGCAAGACCACCTTCGTCGACCGAAACTGGAGATAGGGTTCCCGACAACCTAGCGCCTGCAACTCCGAAACTCTGCGAGCCGAGCAGATTGCGACCAGAAAAACAACCTTCAGGGTGAGATCCTTAAGGGTCGCTCGCGATAGGGGCTCAAAGGGTTCCCGCGTCAACGCGCCCAAAACAAACGGAAGATTCCAGCTAGGCACGATCCGCCGAAAAGGGGGCCGCAGCAGCGACACAGCGCGCAAGAAACGTTTAACGTCCGCCTCACCCCCGAGTGCCTGACCTCCAACCTTACCCCTATAACACGCTAGGGCGGCGACCTGCACGCGTAATGACCCGGCCGCCAACCCCTTGTCAAATCCATCCTGCAAGAACTGCAGGATTTGCGGGATGGTAGATCTCAACGGCTCACAACGTCGCTCTCCACACCAAACTTCGAATATCCTCCAGATGCGAACATAGGCCAGGGACGTAGACCTCCTGCGCGCCTTCAATAAAGTGGAAATCACCGGCCCGGAATATCCCCGGGCCGTCAACCGAGCCCTTTCAAGAGCCAAGCCGTAAGCGAGAACCGAGCCACGTGAGGCATCAGCAGCGGACCCTGCGACAACAGATCCGCCCGCAGCGGAAGGCGCCAGGGCTTTGCCACCAGCAGACGCATGAGATCACCGTACCAAGGTCGCCGAGGCCAGTCTGGCGCTATCAGGATCACCTGACCCCTGTAGCGCTCTACCCTTTGAATCACCCGGCCGATCAACGCCCATGGCGGGAAGACATATAGAAGCTGATCCACGGGCCAGGGTTGAGTGAGAGCATCCAAGCCCTCGGACATCCGTTCTCTGCGTCTGCTGAAGAACCGAGTCACCTTCGCCGAGTTGAACGTGGCCATGAGGTCTATGACCGGACTGCCCCAGCGGCGCACCAGCATCTCGAACACCTGGGGATGCAAGACCCATTCGCCCGGGTCCACCTTCACCCTGCTGAGGAAATCGGCTTCCACGTTGTCCACTCCTGCCACGTGCGCTGCCGAGAGGTCCATCAGAGTCGCTTCGGCCCACTCGCAGAGCATCTCGGCCTCGTATTCGAGCGCGGCGCTCGTGGTTCCTCCTTGTTTGTTGACATAGGCCACGGCCGTCGCATTGTCGGAAAACACTCGGACCGCCTTTCCTTCCAGAAGGCTGCGAAACTCCTTTAGCGCCAAGGTGATCGCCCGCAACTCTAACCGATTGATCGGCCACTCATGCTCTTGAGCCGACCACACCCCCTGCGCAAAGACCCCCTGACAATGGGCTCCCCAGCCCAGTAGGCTGGCGTCTGTCATCAATGGGATCCACTCCGGCGTCTCCAGCCCTTTTCCGCTCCGCAGGGAGCGCGGAACCAACCACCACCGCAGCGCTTGACGCGTCTCCTCGGAACACGGCAGCCTCCGAGACAAGGGATCGTTCTGATGGGACCAACGGCGGAGCAACGCCCTTTGCAAGGGCCGCATGTGCGCCCTCGCCCAGGGCACCGTCTCTATCGCCGCCGCCATGGTGCCCAAGAGTTGAAGGTAGTGCCAGGCCGACGGCCTCTCGCAGCGTAAAAATCTCTGCAAAAGGAGACGCAGGCCCCGAGCCCGCTGCTCTGTCAGGAAGACTTTTCCCTTGACGGTATCGAAGCGTGCTCCGAGGTACTCCAAACATTGAGTGGGCACCAACCGACTCTTCGCCGGATTGATTATCCAACCGAGGCTCTCTAGAAAGGACACCACCCGGGCTGTCGCTTTCTCGCTCTCCGCCCTCGACTTCGCCCGAATCAGCCAGTCGTCCAGATAAGGATGGACTAGGATACCTTCCTTCCTCAAGGCCGCCGCAACTACTACCATCACCTTTGTGAACACGCTTGGAGCCGTGGCCAGCCCGAAAGGCAGCGCTCGAAACTGAAAATGTCTGAAAGGAACCGCAAACCTGAGAAACCTGTGATGATCCTCCCTTATGGGGATGTGCAAGTAAGCCTCGGAGAGGTCGAGGGACGTAAGGAACTCTCCCTTTTGCACCGCCACTATCACCGAGCGTAGAGTCTCCATGTGGAACGATGACACTCTCAGACACGATTCACTCTCTTGAGATCCAGGATGGGCCGAACCCCACCATCCTTTTTTGGTACGACGAAGTATATGGAGTATCGACCGGAGCCGCATTGGTCTGGGGGCACTGGCACTATGGCCTTTAGATCTAAGAGCCTTTGCACTGTTTCCCGTAGAGCCCAGCATTTTGCCTCGGACTTGCCAGGAGACAGCACGAAGGCGTCGCGCACTGGCCGAAGCATCTCCAGCGCATAGCCCTCTCGAATGATCTCTAGCACCCACTGATCTGAAGTAATTTGGACCCAGGCAGAATAAAAATCCTGTAAACGCCCCCCTACGGCGGGGAGGGGCGCCTGGGCCCCCCTGATCTCATTGCGGTTTCTGACTGCTAAGGTTCGAGGTCGAGGAAGAACCGAACCCCCTCCCTGCTCCTCGAAATCCCTGATTCCTAGAGGGGAAACGACCCCTCTGTCCGGTGGAAAATCTCTGGAACCGATAACGCCGAAAATCTCGTTGTTGCCCCCTACCGGTAGCGGGCGTACGAGCCGGCTTAGGCTTGTCCTCGGGTAACCTACCCCCTTTGGACTCTCCCAACTCCTTAACTAACTTTTCGAGATCTTCCCCAAACAAGAGGCGACCCTTGAAAGGAAGCTTACTAAGTCGAGCCTTCGAAGAGGAATCGGCCGCCCAATTTCGCAACCACAGGTAACGGCGCGCTGCGACTGCCGATGCCATGCTCTTTGAGAGTCCACACATGAGATCGTAGTGGATGTCCGCCAAATAGGCCGCACCCGACTCCAGCCGGGCCGCGTCCTCGGATCGCTCGAGCGCCGCGCCCGGCAGTCGCTGAGACCATCGCAGACATGCTCTAGCCACCCAAGCTCCGCAGATGGCCGCCTGCAGAGAAAGCGCATTCACATCAAAAACCTGCCTCAATAAACCATCCAATTTCCGATCTTGACCGTCCTTGAGGGCCGCACTGCCCTCCACGGGAATGGTGGTCTTTTTCGTAACCGCCGAGACCGCAGCATCCACCTTAGGCGACTTGAACATTTCCCTGTCCTGGTCATTTAAGGGATACAGCCGAGACATCACTCTGGCCCCCTTCAGCGGAGCTTCGGGAAGGCTCCACTCTTCCTGAATCATCTCGTGAAACACCCGGTGTACCGGGAAAGCCCTCTGCTCCTTCCGAAACACCTGTAGTAAGGGGTCCTCGAGTGAAGCGTCTGCTGCTGAATCAGGCACCGGCATATTCAGTACCTTCAGCGTCTCCACCAAAAGTGCCGGCAGCTCCTCCCTCCGGAACACCCGGACCACTCTGGCCTGATCTTCCTTTTCAGACAGCTCCCCCTCTTCCAATTCTTCCTCCAACGACAAATCCTCCTCCTCCGAGCATGGCCCCTCCGAAACCACAGACCGGTCCCAGGGATCCGCCTCTGCCCGGACCCTCTTCGGCTCTGGAGGAGACTGATCGTCCTGCAAAGGTGTAGCCCGCCGCTTCCCTGACACCGGGCTAGGGGTGGCAGTAGCAGACTGACTGTCTCGAAGAAGAACTTGCTGGAGCAAGCTGACAAATTCCCTGGAAAAAATGGAATCGAGCCCCAAAGACCCGAGACCCTGAGAGGGAATAGAGTCTGGCCGCGAGGAGGGGCCTGCCACTGGCTCCTCCACGGACCCCTCTTGTACGGACTCCGCTAAGGCCCCAGTCTCAGGGCTCTGAAACTCAGACCGTTCATCCTGAGACTGCAGCCCCGAGGCATCCCTAACACAGGAATGGCACAAGCCAGAGTCCGTGCACTTCTTCACCCCACAAACCATGCAGTGCTGTTTGGAAGGCATGGCAAGAAACTCACTCCCAAAACGGGCGCCAAAAGAAACAGTCAAAGAAAACAGCCCGATGAAACCAAAAAGGGGGCGGGATCTAAAATAAACTATAAAAGAATTGATGAATAAAGAAAGAAAGTAAAGAAATTAAGAAAATACGAGGGGAAAATTCTGAACGCGAAAAGCACGGCACCCCGGGGGCAGGAGCAAGAAAAGCAAACCGCGCCAGCACAAACACTCCTCCGACGCTGCTCAAAGCGCGCCGCCGGCACGAGGCCGAGGCCGAAAAATAGGCTGTGCGCGCCAAAAACCCCCCGGATGCAAGCACTGTTCGACCGCGGCCCCCTTACCTTTGCTGGCCCCCCTAGAAAGAGGGCAACATTCGCCGAACAGCCCCTTTGACAATCACCAACACCGGCTACCTATAAGGAGGCAAGGATCCCAGACCGGGGTGATTCGGGCTGGCTGAGGATCGCCGACACAGGGGGGGCCCGCCGGGAAAATGCTCAGCGCGTCACAGGCACAACTTCTGAAGACGCCGGTAAAGTCCCGCACAGCCCCGGTCTCTACTGATCTGAATCAGAGAACCGGAGCTGTCGTTCGCAATTCACCCTGACCCGCTAACAGAGGACCCGACCTAGTTAGGGGCAGAGGACGGTGGGGCAAGAGAGAGGAAGGGCTCTGTACGCTTAAAGGCACAGTCCTCTCCAAAAGCAGAAGTGCTCTGCTGAAACTTTAATTCTACTCTCTGTCTAACAACTTTAACACCAAACTCCTAATTGTTTCTCCAGTGAGCCCGGACTTCCAGGCTCACCCATCCATCCAGCTGCTTGGAGACTGAAGAACTGATGGAAGGAGGAGGCTCCCGGATGGATATACCAGTGACATCAGAAAAGGAGGAGCTTCTCAGTCTCCAAGCTGCTGTATGAGATGGACAACCCTGAAGTCCGGGACTAGACTGGCTACACGATCAGGAATGTACCTTATATTTGTGTTTTAGCCTCCAAGAGGTGAGTTGGATATAGGATAAGGTTTTCCATATAGGCAGCTGGAGATCTTGGAGAATTTTGTGTATTTGAAGGTTATGACCTCTTTAGGTGCACCACACAACAGCAGGATGGAATGAAAATCCATTTTATTAGCAGGTAGAAGGGTTAGAGATAGCTCAAGGCTTTACAAATTTTTTATAAAAATTTTGAATAGGAGTTCTCATTTGAGCCATCTGGGGAAACACCCACAGGCTGTTGGTTGGGATGTTTTAAGTTATCATGCTGTTCTGGTAACTGTTCTCAGTGTGGAGAATAGTCTAAACTCATGGGGGACTGATATAAATCCTGTGTTACTGGAGTATGGAAAGTATTAGGGGATCAGTCTGCTCTAGACTGAAAGAATGGTCTAGGATAAGGCGCTGTCTGATTCAAGAATGGTCTGGACAAGCCCTGATGACTGAGGAGACTTCACTATTTGAGTTGGTGGCAAGTCATCTGTGGTAGAACTTTGTAGGACCACAGCAGTATCCAAATATATTTTGACAATAGTTGAAGAAGAGCTGAAGAAAGGATTCTCTGACTGGAGAATCTGTGGCTCGATGGCATGTCAGGGGTACAGGGGAGCGAGGAACAGTGGTTGGCAGATACTTTGAAAGAGGCTGTGTAAATCAAATATCTATATTATCCTTACGAGGGCACGTCTTCTCAGAAGAATGAGAAGATAGCTCTGTCTGGGTGCTGGCTATTTTGCTTGCACTTGGCTCGAATGCTGTCTGCCTTTGGCTGATGTGAAGAGCCATTCTGTGCTGTGATTTTGATCTAGCTGAAGACTGCCCGTGTGAAACTGTATTCAAGGAGGCTGACTTTTGTCAGTGCTGATCTGGGTAATAACGTTGTCAGTAAGAGCAACCAAAAATGTGGGGGTTGTTCAACTGTCCTAGATAAGAACACCAGGTGGCTATGGAGGAGCAGAAATAGAACTGGGATCCCCTGCTGGAGCCTGTACTGGGGCTGGCGAGTTCCATGTGACTAAAAGAGCTGACTGCTCATTTATGGCCACTAATGATTGTGATGCCACCGAGACCAGTAGCACCAGAATGTAAGGAAAGCAAATAATGCTGAAAAAGGTTCCAAATTTGACACGGTAACAGAGAGGAGTGAGAGAAGAGCTCAATCGGTACCGAAGGCACTGCAAGAATTGTATAGATCTTTTGTTGTTTTTTTTAACTAACGAGACTGAGGCGATTCAGAGGGGAGAAGGGCCCATCTCCACTGAACCACAGACATTAAATAACTGATGCTCTACTGGCTATCAGGGGAAAGCGGGAATGGCTCACAAAAGCGCAGAGAAGTCTTTAGGCTTCTTTTAGCTGGAGGAGGGACCTGCACTCACCGGTTCCATCAAAGACATCACCACCAGAGTGTGTGGCTGCATTAGCCCTGCTTGTCTAAGGAGAAATGTATATAGACTTTCAATGTATAGCAAGTATACAAATCTCAGTGTCACGTGCACAAATGTTAGAACATAGCACACTATACCCTTACAATCAAGTACTATATCCAACTGTTTCGAATAACATATACTGCACCTTAAAAAATAATAACATTTCTCTTTATCAACAACTAGCCATCTTATTTTGAAATTCATACAAATAGCAATGCAAAACTGGATCCACTGCCTCCAAACACATGAAATTTAAAAGATAATAAAACAGGTTACTCACCACATTGTAATAGCTTTTGTTAACTGCAGAAGTCTCAAACCCTTTGGGAGGACTCTTCAGTGTCGCTGATTTTGGAGAGACAGGTTTTTCTTAAAAAAAAAAAAATATATATATATATACACATATTTTTTGTCAAAGATGCAGTCTTATAATTCAATGTTACAGGACGAACAAATTACTCAACAAGTATTGCAACAGGGTATGGTGATAACCACAGCAGGTATAGCATAATAGACTGAAATAAGGGGAGAACTTCAAAAGAAATTCCAGCATTTATTCCAACTTCTAAAGTTGGAATGAGGGGAACATAAGCCAAAAACAGAAACTTGAAGAGATGATGCTTTCTCTCAAGCTGGGAGTCTCAGACTTGCAGAATTCTCCTGAGAATTCTTTTGCATATCCAAAAACTTAGAAAAAGATCCTAATTAAACAAAAGATATTAGAACTAAAAGGAGATTAATGATATGTTTTTGAGTTCTTCTATAAAAAAATAAATGCTTGATTTTGTTTCAACACTTATTGAAATGCGGCTGCCAATGGAAAACAACAAAGCCCCTCTTGGACACAGATTATTTAGTTTAACTTGAGAACATTTGTCTTTTGTTTATTTGATCAGATAGAGTGCATAAAAAGAATAACAAAAATAAATAAATACATAGAATCAAGTTTGAATACACAAATACAGATATCCCTCATGAACATATCATAAAAACAAATAAATACAAGCAGTAAAAATGCCTCATAAACAAATAACTAAAATTAACCCAAAAATGTTATTCACTTCTTTATTTACTGAGCCTTTGTCATTAGTTACTACCTGAATCATCGGGTTCCCTTTAATAATGATTTATGGACCTTTCTTCCAGGAACTTGTCCAAACCTTTTTTAAACCCGGCTACACTAACAGCTTTTACTACATCCTTCGGTAACGAACGCCAGAGTTTGATTACACGTTGAGTGAAAAAATATTTTCTCTGATTAGTCTTAACTAGGTTACACTGTAGCTTCATTGCATATCCATTAGTCTTTCTATATTTTGATCACATAAACAATCGATCGGACCAAAAGAAGCAGGTACAAAGGACTGGCAGATATCAATTTTCAGGTTTCAACGACCCCTTTTATTAACCCCTAAGCGTTTCGGCCAACAGGCCTTCTTCAGGGGGATTTTGAGGAGACAAACCTCAAAAATAGAATAACAACAATCATAAAACATACAAAAGCATATTAAAATCCACATATAGGTAATTAATAGACATATGAACAAAAAACATTTAAATAAGCAATAAGCCTGGAGAAATAATAAATCACTCACATGCATATTATATTAAAAATATAAATAATTTAAAAACATGGATAATGAAACCATAAAAACCAACTGGATAAAAGGTAATAAATATAAAATCCATTTATAAAAATATTTCATCACCCATGTGTATGCTATATTAAGAATGTATAAAAAATTATAAATCTTTGTAAGTGAATAAAATAACATGGATTGCACAAACGTGTTTAAACTAAGGGGTATGTTTACTAAACTGCGGTAATGTCATTTGTGTTAGGTTCCGCGGTAAAGGTACAGATGCCCATATAAAGTCGTGGGCGGTGCATCATTACAGCAAGCCGATTCAGCTAACACATGTTACAAACTAACACATGCTACAAGGCGGCTCATAAGGCACCTTACAAGGCACCATACAAGGCACATTACAAGGCGCCATGTAGGGCGCCTTTTAAGGTGCCGTAGAAGTAAGGTGCCTTATAAGGTGCCTTGTTAGGTGCCTTATAAGGTGCCCTATAAGGTGCCTTGTAAGGTGCCTTATAAGTAAGGTGCCCAATAAGGTGCCTTATAAGGTGCCTTATAAAGTGCCTTATAAGTAAGATGCCTTGTAAGGTGCCTCATAAGGCACTTTGTAAGGTGCCCTATACAGTAGGTCTCATTAGGCTAAGCGCCATATTAGGCACCCCTGGACAGGGCACCTTAGAGGGCACCCTGGGTTACGGAACCATAAGTTACGGTGGCCTAACAAGGTTATGGTACCCTAGGTTAGTGTGGCCTAAGGGCTGCAAGGTGCCGCAGGATGACATGGATGACCTGTGAGGAACAGAGACAGATGTAGCCCTAACACTAGATAGAGCACTCAGGAAAAGCAATGAACAGGTGAGGGAAGGAGGGACAGCTGGGAGCCGCTGGACCTGCCATATCTGCGGGCATCCCATGTGGCTGCCAGTACTGATGACAAACATGGTGGGGGCAACTATACCACAGCAGAGGGAGTTGGCAATGTAAAGTACTGGAAAGACAGTTGGTGGCAGATGATGGGAATACATGTCCCCCAGTGGAGGCGGAGGTGGCAGGATAGTTACAATGATGGGTGGACAGAGGAGTGGTGGTGCCATGTAGATCAGACACAGGTGAGGCAAGCATGAAGAGGCACAATGCAGGAAAGAGTAGCAGTGCAGGACATGGGGTGACAGCCCGCACAGGCAGACAGGTCTTTACACAGCTGACACATGCAGACAGATGGACCAAGGGAATGTTGGCAATTGTGGCGAGGGTATTATGGGCTGGCAGCACAAATCTGCAAAAATATGACTGTCACAGGCAAGCAAAATATCTGCCTTGGACAGGAGGGAACAACAAGGAATCGAACCCATGACCTCTGCCTAGAATGTCAGCGTACTAACCAGTAGGCTATACCTCTATGGTTTGTTGCATAGCAATGGCTGGGTACAGAAGGACTGCAGGTCACCGCACAAACCATCTGCTCTGTGTGCCAGGATAGGGTAATCCCACCAGCACCCATGATGCATTGCACATGCAGAACAGTGGCCTACAACTGACCACCAAATGGGGTCTGCACCTCTCTGGTACTGCAGCGTGGTAAGATGGACTGACAGTGCGTGATACTGGTACAGAGTAGCTACAGACCATGCCATTGTGCAGGTTCCGTGTTTACCCTGAGGGATAGAATGGGTGCCCAGCACTAGGTCCACAGTACATGTGGTGCTAGAGATAGGTCCTGCTGCACATCCCCATCGCTACCAGGGTGTGACAGGTTTTTCCAGCAGTGCAGTCAAAGGTACATCTGTTCCAGCTGTGTTCTGCAGTCACATGTGGCCCTGTGGGAACAGACACCACCCAGATTAGTGCGTACCTGGTGTTAAGGTCTGGCTGCCATGGGTACCTGTTATCAGGGGAGTGGGGTGTCTAGACTGGCATGAGGGTTATGTAGCACTGCCACTATGGGTCTAAGTAGTATGCACTATATACCCCAAGGGGCCTGAATCACCCCGTTTGTAGATGAGGGTGTGGTGGGACAGGTGCCTGCACCCTGCAGAATGGCTGTAGTACCAGCAACCACAGTCCTGCTGGCGGATGACAGCCCTCCAGGGCTGCTGAGCCAGTGCCATACCTGTGACCATTGCAGACCAGCAGTGATGCTTGGGGTAGGCAGGGGAAGGCTCAACTGCCCCATAACACGGTCTGCCATTCATCAACAGACAGCACCTGCAGCATCCTACAAGGTGTTCCCACCCTGCACAGGTAACTGCAGACAGCCCACTAACCAGTCCATAGTGCATGCTCACAGGGGAACCCTGTGCACCCAGAAGTGGGATGCATAGCACAGACACCAAGCAGGTATCCCTGTGATTGGGCCCCAGAACTGGGAACACACAGGTAGCAATGGAAACAAATAATATGTGGCACTATGTGGGAACACAGACATGCCATGGTCACTGCTCAGTCAGAGTGAGAGTGACCCCCCCACCCCCCCAGCATGACATGCTGTGGCCACCCTGTCCATATAAGTGGTGGTCGAGCACTACAGTGTCTCAACCATTGCCCTCCACCCTGTGCAGATGCATCCTGGCCAATCCGCCCTGTCTGAGCCATAGCCACAATACCTTGCTCCTCATTATGCACATTTGCAGGCTAACGCTGGAAGCAGTGTGAGCAATGTGGGCTCAGTGAGGTGTTGGCAGACACAAAACAATGGAGAGACATACTCCCACTCCCACACCTATCTGAGCATTGTGCAGAGAAGGAGGTGATTGACAACCCTACCCGTCGCAGTGGTCCTGATCACAGTGCCAACATTGCTAATCTGCGCAAGGGGTAGCAGTAGTGCTCTGGTGATAACTGCAGCTCTGTGCTGGGGCTAACAGCCTGACACTCCATGAAGCTGTGGATAGTGAAGCCCTTGTGAGTGGGTGTCCGTACCCCTTTGCACCACTGCGTTGGGATTTGCCCATGTTGTTGTTGTGGCTGCATTGTGGGCTAAAACTATGGGGAGATGCTCTGCAGGATCCACAGATGGGACCTGAACCTCTGACCCTCTGCTCTTGGACATGCTAGCTGGGTGTACTGCACCACACTGTTGCCACAGCAGCATAGTTGTCCCTGGAGCTACCTTATGTTCCTCGGCCAGACCTCTTCTGTTGCACTACACACCACGTACAGGTACAGGGCATGGCCTAGGTCCACTGCAGGTGGGTGCCACTGCTCCCTCCAGCACAATCACCCAACCCCTCTGCCATGCCACCATGACCATATGCTGTCGGTGCCGGTGGTGCGCCATCCCAGGCCATCCAGGGGGCAGGTAGGCAGCTGCCTAAGGTGTGGGTTCTGGGGTAGGGGTGACTACATAGATGTTCCCGCTTCCCCCAGCACCGCCTGTCAATGTTATGTGCTCCTTGGGATACCTGCTGGGTAATGTCTCCTGGATGGGACACTGTGGGACACAGACTCATGGGCATGTCTGACCCTGGTCAGTTGCTGTCTTGCTGGTTTCCATTTTCTGCGTTCCTACATGCCACCTCGGCAACCGCCTAATCCACCCTGTGCCCCAGTAGCCCCCACTGCATGTCCCGCCTGCAGCCCCCATGCCCCATTTGCACCATCACCATAGTGGCCTTTCATACCTGGGCACTATGCTGTTGCTGCAAATGAAGCACTACTATCACCTTTCTTGGGCTCCCTGCCTATGCTGTACATTGCTGACAATGAAATAGTTTCTCTCTCTGGCAAATGTGTGCTAACGCCAGGTTTTCAGTTGCGTTAGGATTCAGCCCTTAATTTCTCCGCGTTAGTGTGAAAGGGGCCTCTCCCCGCCCACTCCCGCCCATTGACCCCTTCTCTCCGCCCTCTCTCCACCCGGGAACGTTAAGGCGCGTTATGTAACGTTAAGGCGCCTTAACATTACATAACGCGCCTTAACTTGGCCGCTGCTACGTTACCGCAGTTTAGGAAACATACCCCCTAAGTGTTAAAATAGAAGAGATGAGGAGGACACATTACAGTAAGATATACTGATACCTTCTAAAGTCCTGTCAGTTTTAAAACGAGCTATTGCCACTACAAAGGAATGAAACATTTATTACGATCACCTTAATGTACTGCATTTTACAGTATATATTAAAACTTGATTGCTGAAGAATGAAACTCACTGTAGTCACAATACTGTATTAAAAACATATTTAAAAACAAAAATGTTAAGAAATGTGTAGCTAAGGAAGCCCAAATTAGAACATGTAAACATTACCATATACTCTTATGAATATTAAAAAATGATATTATGAATAAAAAAGAGAAAATAAAAATGAGATATAGCGTAGTTACTCACCTGTAACAGGTGTTCTCCAGGAGCAGCAGGAATCAGTCCTCACTTATGGGTGACGTCGGCGCCGACGGAGCCCTCGCGGAGCAATTTTCCCCAGCTTTCAAAGAAAGCCTTTGGGAATTGCAGCGCGCATGCGCGGTCGTCTTCCCGCCCGAAGGTGCCATCTTAGCCAGTCAGATGACATAGCTAAAAAAGACAGCATAAAAATTTGCAAAAAGAACATAAGCAGACGATTGCAACTCCAAGGGGAGGAGGGAGGGTAGTGAGGACTGATTCCTGCTGCTCCTGGAGAACACCTGTTACAGGTGAGTAACTACGCTTTCTCCAGGACCAAGCAGGAAGTCAGTCCTCACTTATGGGACTCCCAAGCTCAAGGCTACCGGAGACCCTAAGCACAAAAATGAGCTCCCTCTAGCTCAGCAGCACAGAAGGAAAGAATCTTCGCTGAATTATCACCCACCGGTAGCCCACATCCGGGATGGAGGGTAGGAGTTGCTCAGACCTCAAAGAGATTACGGAGGACTGCCTGTCCGAAAGCACTGTCCCTGCGGGACTCCCTCTCGAGACAGTAATGGACCGCAAAAGTCTGGCTCGAAGACCAAGTAGCGGCCCGGCAGATGTCTGCCAGCGGAACAGAGCGGAGGTAAGCCACTGACGTGGCCTTTGCCCGAACGCAATGAGCCGTGACTCGACTTTCCAAGGCGAGTCCGGCTGCCCCATAAGCCCAAGAGATACAGTCCGCAACCCAGATGGACAGAGTATGCTTGGAGACCGGGAGTCCCAATTTATTGGGGTCAAAAGACACAAAAAGCTGAGCAGCTTTACGGTGCTCCCGCGTACGGTCAAGGTAGAAGTTCAATGCCCTTCTACAGTCCAGGGTATGGAGGACCGTCTCAGCTCGGCTGGAGTGTGGTCTGGGAAAGAAGGTCGGAAGTACCACCTCCTGATTCATGTGAAAAGGGGAGACCACTTTAGGCAGAAACTTTGGGTGAGTCCGTAGGACTACCCTATTCTTGTAGAAGCGAGTGTAGGGGGGATCAGACACGAGGGCCTGCAATTCACTTACGCGCCTAGCGGAAGTGAGGGCTATCAAGAACAGAGTTTTCCAAGACAGAAAACGGAGAGAACATGTAGCCATAGGTTCAAAAGGCGGACAGGTGATCCGCTGCAAAACCACATTCAGGTCCCAGTCCGGCGCTGGCGGGCGCAGAGGTGGTTTAAGTAGAAGGAGACCTCGGAGAAACCTCGCTACGAGAGGGTCGTTGGAGAGAGGTCTGCCGTCCACCGGCACATGATGTGCTGAAAGAGCACTGAGGTGAACTTTGACGGAGTTGGACTTAAGTCCCAGATTAGAGAGGTGTAGCAAGTACTGTAAGATCACCGACACCGGGCAGGAGAAGGGATCCTGAGACTGTTGGGAACACCAGATTGCAAAGCGACGCCATTTAAGGGCGTAGCATTTGCGGGTAGAAGGCCGTCGCGAAGCCAAGACGACCTCCTCCACCTCCGCCGGCAAGAGAAGAGGAGCGAGGACTACCCTTTCAGCAGCCAGGCCATGAGGTTGAGAGACCTGAGGTTGGGGTGCAGTAGGGACCCCTGATCCTGAGTGAGGAGATCCGGTTGTACCCCCAGAGGGATTGGATCCTCCACCGCCAGTTGCAGCAGGAGCGGAAACCACGGTTGCCTGGGCCAGCGAGGGGCCACCAGGATCATGAAGGCTTTGTCTCGGAGAACCTTGAAAAGAGTCCGAGAGACTAACGGGATGGGAGGGAAAGCGTACAGAAGGCTCCCCGACCATGAGATCAGAAAGGCGTCCGCCGCAACCCGAAGGGGGTGTGGCTGACGAGAGCAGAAGCGAGGAAGCTGCCGGTTGTGAGGACTGGCAAAGAGATCCACCGTGGGGAGGCCCCACCTGAGGAAGAGCTTCTGAACGATCAAGGGATCCAGACGCCACTCGTGCGGCTGGAGGACCCTGCTGAGTTTGTCCGCCAGGCAATTTTCTTGGCCCGGGAGATAAACTGCCTTGAGGAGAATGCCGTGACTGACGGCCCAAGAGCAGAGCTTCTGTGCCTCCCGGCAGAGGAGGAAGGAGCCCATGCCCCCCTGCTTGTTCACGTAGAACATGGCAACTTGATTGTCCGTCTGGACAAGGACGGACTGTTGGGAGGTCAGGTGGGAGAAGGCCTTGAGAGCTAGGCGGATCGCCCTGAGCTCCAGGAAGTTGATCTGCTGAGCAGACTCCCACTTGGTCCAGAGGCCCTGAGTACGTGCCT
Organism: Ichthyophis bannanicus; assembly: GCA_033557465.1. Classification (NCBI taxonomy): domain Eukaryota; kingdom Metazoa; phylum Chordata; class Amphibia; order Gymnophiona; family Ichthyophiidae; genus Ichthyophis; species Ichthyophis bannanicus. The sequence goes on from CM066035.1 coordinate 641,993,186, forward strand.
CTTGGCAATGTGCTCCCCAGCCCAGGAGGGATGCATCGGTGGTCAGCACCCGGGTCGGCTGAGGTGACTGGAAAGGCATTCCCAATATCAGGTTCGGCTGCCGGAGCCACCACCGGATAGACGAGACCAGCGGCTCGGAGACGCGCACTAGGTCTGCTAGGCCGCCTGTGGCTTGTCGCCACTGCCGGCGGAGACACCATTGAGCAGACCGCATATTCAGGCGGGCACTGGGGGTCACATGGACGGTGGAAGCCATATGGCCGAGCAGTCTCAGGAAGCGCCTGGCGGAGACCAGGGGCTGGCTGCGAAAGCGGTCGGCTAGGTCCATGAGCCGCTGAGCCCTGTCGAGCGGTAGGTACGCTCGCGCCTGAGGAGTGTGCAGCCTTGCGCCGATGAACTCGAGATCCTGTGAGGGGAGCAAAGTGGACTTTGCGAAGTTTATGACAAAGCCCAAGTGCTGCAGCAGAGTCACCGTGCGGCCCGTGGCGTTGGTGACCTCCTGAGCGGACGCTGCTCTGATGAGCCAGTCGTCGAGGTACGGAAAGACATAGAGGCCGTGAAGCCGGAGATGGGCCGCCACGACCGCGAGACATTTTGTGAAGACTCGCGGTGCGGAGGACAGGCCAAAGGGCAGTACTCTGTACTGGTAATGATTTCCTGCCACCACAAACCTTAGGTATTGGCGGTGGCTTGGGTGGATGAGGATGTGCGTATAGGCATCCTTTAGATCCAAGGAGCATAGCCAATCTCCCTGCTGGAGGTAGGGCAGAAGGATTCCAAGGGTAAGCATTTTGAACTTCTCCCGCACAAGGAACTTGTTGAGGTTGCGCAAGTCCAGGATGGGTCTGAGGCCTCCTGTTCTCTTTGATATCAGAAAATACCTTGAATAGAAGCCTTGACCTCTCAGGTGGTGTGGCACCGGTTCCACCGCCTGTTCCTGCAGAAGACCTGCTAACTCCTGAAGGAGCAACTCCCTGTGCAGAGGGGGGCGCGGAGGCTCTCCCGGAAAATAGGAGGGAGGGACCTGATGGAAGTGGAGAAGGTAGCCCTCTCGCACGACCTGAAGCACCCAGGCATCTGCGGTGATGCCGGACCACCTGTGGGCGAAGTGAACCAGCCGGCCGCCGGTGCTGGGGGGAACCAGCGGGGGGGGAGAGGCTATGCTGAGCGAGTCAAAAACCCCCACCCTGCTGAGCAGGGGCTGGTGGTGCAGGCTTGGGGGCTTGCTGCCTACGGGACCCGTTACCCCGTCCCTTGGCCTGCTGGCCCTGTTGGGGAGCTGCAGGGGCCTGATAATGGGGGTATTGTTTGTAGGCAGCTGCCTTCCTCGGGTAAAAGGACTTTTTTCCCGAGCCCTTCTTTTTCTGGGAAGGGGCGGAGGTCTTCCTAGAAAGCCTGGTCCTGGTGAGAGTCTCAGTCTCAATTTGTGCAGCCTTTTCCGCCATGGGCTTGCCAAAGAGGTTTTCGCCTCGGCAGGGGACATCGACCAACTTGTCCTGTACCCAGGGCTCAAGGTCGGACGACTGAAGCCAAGCCTGTCGGCGGGAAAACGATCGGCGTCGAACCGAAAGAAAAAAGTATAAAATAAAGAGGAAAATCAACTTTTTCGCGGGGACAAGACGGGGACGTCTGTAGGGCTCCGCGGAAAAAAGAAGACTGGCTAAGATGGCACCTTCGGGCGGGAAGACGACCGCGCATGCGCGCTGCAATTCCCAAAGGCTTTCTTTGAAAGCTGGGGAAAATTGCTCCGCGAGGGCTCCGTCGGCGCCGACGTCACCCATAAGTGAGGACTGACTTCCTGCTTGGTCCTGGAGAACATGATCCTTCCACAAGGATTGCAAAACTAGCATATACATTAAAAACTAAGATGGAAAACACACAAAAAAAATGATATTTTTAAAAACTAGGAAATATGGTGTATGAAGTGGACGTGACACAATCTTAAAAAATTGGAGAAAAACCGCCGAAGCTCCAATTGGGATTAAAAAGCATTTCACTTTTAAAATTTAATCACCCGAGTATAGTTAAAAAGAAGGAACTGTGTATGCAAATTTAAAAAAAGGAAAAATGTCACCATATTGGCAAACACACCGTTCTGAAGGCATATAAGAAGAGTTTTGAACAATCCGCTGAGATTTGCGAACAAAAATTAAAGAACATGTCATGCTAAAATAAAATTTTGCTTGCAATCAATTGCACCAAAATACAGCATAGTTACTCACCTGTAACAGGTGATCTCCGGGAACAGCAGGAATTAAGTCCTCACATATGGGTACCGACGGAGCCTGCGCGGAAACGCTCCCCAACATCCAATTAGAAAGCTTTTAGGAGCATCGCACAGCGCCTGCGTGCTGCCTTCCCGCCTTTCCCAACTGCCTCTCTCCAGTTGAGTTTTAAAGCTGAGACAGAGAGAGAGGGAAAGGAAAGAGATAGATAGAGAGATACAACTCCTAGGGGAGGTGGGTGGGTTGTGAGGACTAAATTCCTGCTGTTCCAGGAGATCACCTGTTACAGGTGAGTAACTATGCTATCTCCAGGAACAAGCAGGAACGTAGTCATCACATATGGGGACTCCCTAGCTTTAGGTGCCAGGGAGAGACCCCAGAAGCTGTGTGTCCCTGAGAAGGGCTCCACGTCCCCCCATGCATCTCTGGCATCCTACCAGGGATGGCGGGTAGGAGTTGATTAGGTATGGAACAGGTGTTGGAGAACAGCCTGACCAAACAAGGCATCCCGGTGGGAGTCCTTGTCCAAGCAGTAATGGGCAGTGAAGGTATGAACCAAGGCCCAAGTGGCTGCTCAACAGATGTCGTCGACAGACACAGAGTGCAGATGAGCCATTGAGGCTGCCATGGCTCTCACATTGTGAGCTGTGACATGGCCCTCCACAGAAAGGTTCTTACTCTGATAGGCGAAGGAAATACACTGAGCAATCCAGTTAGACAGTGTTCTCTTGGACACTGGAAGTCCCAAATGAGAAGGATCAAAAGCAACAAAGAGTTGAGAGGACTTTCTATGTTGCTGTGTTCTTTGTAAGTAAAAGGCTAAAGCTATTTTACAATCCAAGGTATGGAGATTCCTCTCTGCATTTGATGCATGAGGCCTTGGAAAAAACACAGGTAGGTAGACCGCTTGGTTTAGATGAAAAGGCGAGACCACCTTTGGCATAAAGTGTGGATGAGTCCTAAGGACTACCTTGTCATGATGGAACCTTATATAAGGTGGATCAGCTACTAGCGCTTGCAACTCACTAATGCGGCGTGCTGATGTGATTGCAATGAGAAAGATAACCTTCCAAGAAAGGAATTTCAAGGAGGTAGTAGCTAAAGGTTCGAAAGGTGGCTTCATGAGCTGCCCAAGAACCAGGTTTAAGTCCCATGCCACCGGTGGTGGCCTAATGGGAGGCTTAGTTAGAAGAAGGCCTCTCATAAATCTTGCTATAAGAGGATGAGAGGAAATAGGCTGTCCATTTAGAGGCTTAAAGGAAGCTGCAACAGCACTCAAATGGACTCTTACTGAATTAGTTTTAAGACCTGCATTGGATAAATGAAGGAGATACTCCAGCAATGATTCCAGAGGTATCGCAAGGGGGTTAAGACCCTTTTGTGAACACCATATGGTAAACCTTTTCCACTTGAAAGCATAAGAGAGTCTTGTGGAAGGTTTCCTGGAAGCAAAAAGAATATCTTTTACTTGCCGAGGGAGATTAAGATCATGGAGATCTAGGCCTTCAGCAACCAAGCCCTGAGACGCAGAGACTGGGGATTGGGATGCCATAACATTCCGTCCTCCTGAGATAGGAGATCCGGAGCAGACCTAACTCCAGGGAGGGAGCTTGAGAGAGATGTAGAAGCAGAGGGTACCACACTTGCCGTGGCCAATGTGGAGCTATGAGAATCATATGGCCTCTGTCTCTCTGAAGCTTGAACAGGGTTTTGGGAATTAGAGGAATAGGTGGAAAGGCATACAGGAAGTCTTGACCCCAGTAAAGGAGGAAAGCATCCCTGGCCTGAGCCCCCTGAGCCGGAATTCTGGAACAGAACAGGGGAAGTTTGGCATTCCACGGACTTGCAAAGAGGTCTATGTCCGGGGTTCCCCAAAGTTGAAATATCCTGGCCACCTGGTCTGCATGCAGAGACCATTTGTGTGGAAGCAGAACTCGACTGAGTCTGTCTGCCCAAGAGTTTTGAATGCCTGGAAGATACACTGCCAGAAGATGAATATGATGCTCTCTGGCGAGGGCCCATAGTTGCAAAGCGACAGAGAGCCTGTTCCCCCCCTGCTTGTTCACATAGAACATGGCTACTTGATTGTCCGTATGAATGAGGACTGTCTTGTAGCTGAGCAGGGTGTGGAACACTCGCAGAGCAAGGAAGATTGCTCTGAGCTCCAAGAGATTTATATGTAGATGACTCTCCTGTGGAGACCAGGTGCCCTGGGTGGAGAGGTCTTGCAGATGAGATCCCCAACCCATTGGAGAAGCATCTGTTGTGAGAGTTGCTTGGGGTAAGGGTTGTTGAAAAGGGGACCCCAGCAACAGGTTTTGAGTGGACTTCCACCACTGGAGGGACAAAATAAGGCAACTTGTGTTTGCTATTTTATCTGACAGGCATCCTGATGCCTGGGTCCATTGAGTGGATTAAGTCCACTGGGCTGCCCTCATATGGAGGCGAGCATAGGGAACCACATGTACAGTAGATGCCATGTGGCCTAGTAGTTGTAGCATTTCCCGAGCAGTGAGAAGAGGCTTTAGCACTGCTTGAGAAGCTAACTGCACCATGCGAAGGCAGCGGGCCTGAGGGAGATAGGCCCTTGCCTTTCTGGTGTCCAGCAAAGCTCCTATGAACTCTGAAGACTGAGTGGGAGTTAGACTGGATTTTGGAATGTTTATTACAAGACCCAAATACTGAAGGATACGCATTGTGCAGGATAGAGAAGTCCTGGCCTCTGACTCTGTTGGGGCTCGAATGAGCCAGTCGTCTAAGTAGGGGAAGACGAATATCTCTAGAGTGCAGAGAAATGCTGCTATGACAGCCATGCATTTCGTGAACACCCTTGGTGCTGAGGCCAAGCCAAAAGGAAGCACCCTGTATTGGTAGTGCTTTCCTTGAAAAAGGAACCGAAGGAACCTTCTGTGGGTTGGATGGATGAGGACATGGGTGTACGCATCCTTGAGATCTACAGAACAAAGCCAATCCTGACTCTGAAGGTATGGCAGCAGAGACCCGAGAGAAATCATTTTGAATTTCTCTGACAAGGAATTTGTTCAATTCTCTGAGGTCTAAGATAGGTCTGTATCCCCCTGTTTTCTTTGGAATAAGGAAATAAGGGGAGTAGAACCCTGTACCCTGCTGATGAATGGGTACTTCTTCTATTGCCCCTTGGGCAAGAAGAATAGCGACCTCCTGCCCTAACAGGTTGATGAGAGAGGTCAGAGAGTTGAACTGCCTTATTACTGTATGAGGGGGCATGCCTGAAAAATGAAGCTTGTACCCCCTCCTTTATGATGGAGAATGTCCAATGTTCTGCTGTTATCTGCCCCCAACTGGGGGCAAAGTGACATAACCTTCCTGGAATGGTGGAAGGCTCTGGTCCCCCGAGAGTCAGGAAGGCTAAGTTCTCTAGTTGAGAGTCAAAGGCCATGTGGAGGCTGAGCCTGCTGGGCCTGCTGAGGCCTAGCAGTCTTTGCTTTCTTCTGTTTGGGTGGTTGCTGACCTTTCCTGGCAAGCTGACCTGCAGAACATCCCTGCTGAACATAAGCAGGATAAAATCTTTTCTTCTTAGAAAAGAATGGTTTCTTGAACAATTTCTTTCTAGCAGGATCAGCAGTGGACTTGGATAATCTATCCAAGTTGGAATTCTCAGCATCCATCTCATTGGCCTTTTCCTGCCAATCTTTACCAAACAGGTTCTCACCAGTACAAGGGATATTTCCCAATTTGTCTTGTACCCAGAGCTCTAGATCAGATGCCTGGAGCCAAGCAATTCTACGTGCACCTATGGCAATAGCCGAGGTTCTGCTTATGCACTCAAAGTAGTCAAAGGCTGCACGGTTGGCAAATTTAGAAACATCTTGGGCATATTTGACCAAAGTGAGAAAATCCTGTCTTCTATCCTCAGGAAGAATAGGACTTAAAGCCTCTAAATCATCTGTGACCTCCTTCAGGAACATTCCCATGTAGAGACTATAGGAACTGATCCTGGCAGAAAGCATGGAAGCTTGGAAGACCCGACGTCCAAAAGCATCCAGGGTTCTGCACTCACGTCCTGGAGGATTAGAGGCATGCCTCTTTGCACTCTTGATCCTTCTCATAGCTGATTCCACTACAATAGAGTGGTGAGGAAGCTGAGTCTTATGAAAACCAGGACAAGGAGGGACTCGATACATAGTATCCAGTCTGCGAGAATGAGGAGAGGTGGTAAGAGGTGTCTCCCACATCCTTAACATGAGATCATATAAAATCTCATGAATGGGCAAGGTAGCTGCCTCCTTAGGAGTTTTGGGATATTGTAGAATTTCCAACTCCTTGGCCCTTGGCTCTGTTTCAGGGGCTACAGTAATGGACAGGCCCCAAACCACCTCCCTGATAAAATCCTGGAAGGAAATATCCTCTGGAGGAGACATCCTGCGTTTAGGAGAGGAGAGCTCCTCTGGGAGAAGCATCGCTGCATCGACAGAACTGTCAGAATCCTCAGATTCTTCTGAGGACTCAAAGTACTGTCTGTCCGGATGCTCTTGAAGAGCCCGATACCCGTACCGACCAAAGTCGGTACAGGGAGTAACCAGTACCAGGGTATCGGTACCGGAGGTCATCGGATGACTGGGTACCGGCAAAGCAGACACCGATGCCGATGTCGATGCTATCGGTACCAGTACCGATACCGATGCCGGTGCTGGTGGAATTGTCTGTCGCGATTCCAAGGGTGTCGATGCCACAAGGAGAGCCGCCAGACTGTGCTCAATAGCCAGGACTCTCTGGTCTATCGACGCTGCCAATGCCTGGATGTCGGTACCGGAGGAGACCACCGGTACCTCAGAGCATGGCACCAGTAGTTCTGCTGAGGTCGAGGCCTCGAGAACATCCTGGAACCCTGATAATGCTTTGGAAGCCGAAGCCTCCCACTGGGGCAATTTTGCTGGTGCAGAATCCTCAAGGGCAACGCCAGAGGAATCTCGATGCTTAGAAGGAGCTCTACCCTTTGAAGACCGGCTGGACTTATGTTTAGTTAGCTGAGATCCACGGGAGGAAGAAGCAGCCCTGGAAGACGTCGATGCCACCGAAGCTGCATCAAAGGGAAACAGGGTATTGAGCTTAGCAGCTCGGTTCTGCCGACCTCTTTTAGACATCATGGCGCAGGACATACAATCCGTGATGGAGTGGTCAGGACCTAAACATTTTAGACACCATTCATGGGTGTCGGTGACGGAAATGGTACCACCACACTTGGTGTACTTTTTGAAACCTGAGGCAGGTAAGGAAATGATTTTGGGCCTAAAGCCCAAAAAGGCACGTATACCTGAAGAAAAAGAAAAAAGAGAATTTTTTTTTTTTTTAAAAGACAGAAATAAGAAGGAAAAAACCGGCGGTCCCGGTAAAGCGTCGAGGAAGGCAGATGCGACCACAAAAAAGAAATAAATAAAAAAGAATTCTTCTGCGGTGACAGGAACGACGACCTGCTGGCTCCGTGGAAAAAGAAGAACTGGAGAGAGGCAGTTGGGAAAGGCGGGAAGGCAGCACGCAGGCGCTGTGGGATGCTCCCAAAAGCTTTCTAATTGGACGCTAGGGAGCGTTCCCACGCAGGCTCTGTCGGTACCGACGATACCCATATGTGATGACTACATTCCTGCTTGTTCCTGGAGATAATGTAAAACTTCTCATATATTAAAAAGGAGAAAGTTTCGGCATTGCAGAACTCATAAGTATGTGTTCGCCCCTGCATTTAAAAACACAATGGCTTAAAATTCTAACGCTGTGAACAAATATAAAGGTAGGAATTTGGAGGTGCATATTTGGCATACACACCGTTGTGAAGGCATAAAAGAAGAGTTTTGAACAATCCGCTGTGATTCGCGAACAGAAATTGAAAAACATGTCATGTTAAAATAAAGTCTTGCTTGCCATCAATTGTGCCACAATATAACGTAAAAACTTCTCATATATTAAAAAGGAGAACGTTTCAGCATTACAGAACTCATGAGTATGCGTTCGCTAGTGCCTTCAAAAGCACAATGGCTTAATATTATAACGCTGTAACTAAATATAAAGAGGAGGAATTTGGAAATCTCACCGTATCAAGCAGCGTGTACTCTTCACAGACGAGTTGCCTTCACAGACTTGAGGAAGCTTGCATGACACGCGACAATTTTATGAGCGTTTTCCCGCTGCTGAAGAGCTGAAGGTTCATGGTTTAAAGACGATCACAATTGGGAAACCACCCAAAGAGATATATAAAAAGGATGATCATTCAAATCCAAGACTTATGTAAAGGCTCAAATTAAGAAAAAAAGGGGGGGAGAGAAAAGAAATCTTTTGGTATGCAGTCAGCTATAACGTCGGTGGGAACAACATCCATAGTTGTCTGGACTGTTCTTGAAAGAAAAGAAGAGGAGGAGAAAGGAGCTTTTACTGCATGTCCTCTAGTCTTTCTATATTTTGATGGCATAAACAATCGATCTACATTTACCTGTTCCACTCCATTCGTTAACTTATAGACCTCTATCATATCTGTCCTCAACCGTCTCTTTTCCAGGTTGAAGAACCCTAAACATTTTAGCCTCTCTTCAGAGGGGTACCCTTCCATCCCCTTTACTGTACCTTTTCTAACAATGCTATATCCTTTTTAAGATAAGGCATGGAACGATACAGAGGCATCATAATATCCTTGGTTTTATTCTCCATCCCTTTCCTTATCATTCCTAGCATTCTGTTTGCTTTCTTGGCCACCGCTGCACACTGGGCAGAGAGTTTCAACATATTATCCAGGATGTCACCTAAATCTTTTTCCTGGGTGGTGGTTCCTAATGTGGAACCTTGCATCGTGTAACCATAGTATGGGTTGTTCATTCCTAAGTGCATAACTTTGCACTTGTCCAGATTAAAGTTTATCTGCCATTTGGATGCCCAGTCTTCCAATTTATCAAGGTCCTCTTGCAATTTTTCACAATCCTCATGGGTTTTAACAACATTGAATAATTTTTGTGTCATCTCACTCTGTTATTCCCATTTCCAGGTCATTTATGAATATGTTAAAAAGCAGCAGACCCAGCACAGATCCCTGGGGTACTCCACTATTCACCTTTTTCCATTGGAAAAATTGGTCATTTAGCCCTACCCTCGGCTTTCTATCTTTTAACAATTCCTGATCCACAATAGTACACTGACTTCTATCCCATGACTTTTTAATTTCGCCAAGAGTCTCTCATGAGGGACCTTGTCAAAGGCTTTCTGAAAATCCAGATAGACTATATCAACCGACTCACCTTTGTCTAACTGTTTATTCACACCTTCAAAAAAACATAACAGGTTAGTAAGACAAGACCTTCCTTGGCTAAAGCCATGTTGGCTGTCTCCCATTAACCATGATTATCTACATGTTCAGTAATTTTGTTCTTTATAATGGTTTCTATCATTTTTCGCAGTACTGACATCAGGCTCACCGGTCTGTAGTTTCCTGGATCACCTCTGAAACCCTTTTTAAAAATTGGCGTTACACTGGCCATCTTCCATTCTTCAGGTATTACAGATAATTTTAATGATAGTTCATAGATTACTAATAGTAGGTCTGCAATCTCATATTTCAGTTCTTTCAGCACCCTTGGATGTATACCATCCAGTCCAGGTAATTTAGTTATAATACATTTTCCTGGTGTATCTATATTTCTTTCAATTCTTCTACATCATCACCTTTAAATAACATTTCAGTCAAGGGCAACATCCCTACATCTTCCTCAGTAAAGACCGAAGCAAATAATTCATTCAGTCTTTCCGCTATGGCATTGTCCCTTCTTAGCGCCCCTTTTACCCCTCTATCATCTAATGGTCCAATTAACTCTATCACAGGTTCTTTGCTACGAATGTACTTGAAAAAGTCTTTATTACGCGTTTTTGCTTCCACAGCAAGCTTTTCTCTCTTTGCCTGCCTTATCAATGCCTTGTATCTAACTTGCCAGTACATATCTTATTTCCAGTTTTCATCATTTGGCGCCTTTTGTCATTTCCTGAAAGATGCTTTTTTGGCTAAAACAGCTTCTCTGACCTCACCTTTAAACCATGCTGGCAGTTTTTTGGGCTTCCTTCCACTTTTCTTAAAGCATAGAATATAGCTGGTCTGGGCTTCCAAGACAGTATTTTTAAACAACATCCATGCTTGATGTAAATCTTTCATCTTTGCAACTGCTCATTTTAGTTTTTTCTTAACCGTTTTTCTCATTTTATCATAGTCTCCCTTTTGAGAGTTAAAAGGTAGTACTGTGGATTTCCTTGCCATCCTTCCTCCATTTATTAAATTAAACACAATCATGCTATGATCACTATTTCCAAGTGGCCCCAACACCCTTATCTCTTGCACCAGATCTTGTATTCCACTAAGGACTAGGTCCAAAATGGCTTCATGAACCAGCTGCTCCAAGAAGCAGTAATTTATTTCATCTATATACTTTATCTCCCTAGCATGTCCTACCGTGACACTGACCAAGTTGATACTGGGGTAATTGAAAACACCCATTATTATTACTGTGCTGTAACTTTTGTTACCTTCCCTGATTTCTTTGAGTATTTCATCATCCATTTATTCATTCTGGAAGGCGGTCGACAGCACACCCCCACTGGCATCGCCTTCCCCTTCCCCTTTTACATGGGATTTCAATTCATAGAGATACTATCAGTGAATTTTCTTTCCTGAAAAACTTTAAGCTGTTGTGTCTCAATGCCCTCTCTAACATAGAGTGCAACCCCTCCACCAATTTGATCTGCTCTATCATTATGATATAGTTTATACGCAGGTATTACAGTGTCCCACTGGTTGGCCTCCTTCCACCATGTCTCTGAGATTCATTTAGTGCTATATAGTCTAACTCTCCCATCTTATTTTTTAGACTTATAGCATTTGCATACAAGCATTTTAGAGGCTGTATTTTATTCATATTAATCTTACTATTGGTAGGCAGGGGTAATTTATTTATTTTTATTTATTTAACAATTTTTCTATACCACCTTGAATCAAAAAAGGGATGGGAGAACTGGGAATGTTAACAATAAACTTATGCACAAATGTGTGTGTAAGTGTTCATGAGGGGGGTATCAGGTTTCATTGAAGTGCTCGGTGAAAAGAAGGATCGAGCTGTTTTCAAAATTCCTTTATGTCTGTGGTGGTTCTCATTTTCTCCGGGAGATTGTTCCAGATAGAGGGAGCGGCGAGCAAGAGAGCTCTCTTGGAAGTAGTTTGTTTGGTTTTTGTGAATAGGTTGGGTGTTGGTATGGTATTGATGTTGCTGTTTCTCTCAGGTTTGGTGCAGATGAGGTCCTAGAGACTTCCGGCTGTCCGGTTGATTTTGATCTTGAAGATGGTCAGGGCAGATTTGTATTTGGCACATAGTGTAATTGGCAACCAATGCAGTTTGGGCAGGAGGAGCGTTATGTGTTCTCGCCGAGATGATTCCATGATGGTTCGGGAAGCAGTGTTTTGGGCCATTTGCAGGGGTTGGGTAGTTTGTTTTGGCAGTCCTTGTAAGAGAGCATTACAGTAGTCCAGGGATGGCGTTATGATGGCCTGACATACTGTGCGGAAGTGTTCTTGACTGATGAGAGGTTTTAGTCTCCTGATTATTATAAGCTTGCAGAAGGTGGACTTGGAAATTTTGTTGATATGAGCTTGTAGGTTGAGATGCTTGTCTATGATGATACCCAGATATTGGACTTCGTCCTTTATTGTGATTTGTGAATTGGAGATTTTGATTGAAGCGGGGGGGGGGGGGGTTGAAATCAGTGTTCCTTATAATGATTATTGCTTCAGTTTTCTTGATGTTGACATTGTAGTGAGGTCTAGAGTGTCTACCTGGATTGGGGTGTAGGCCATGATATCATCTGCATATATGGCATATTATATGTTGTGTTTCCTAAAAATGTTGCAGATTGTCTGTACATATATGTTAAATAGGAGGGCAGAGAGCGAAGATCCTTGAGGAACTCCTTGGTCAGTGTGGAAAATAGTTGAGGTGAGTGGACCAGATTTGACTATCTGTTGTCTGCCACCGAGGTATGACTGGAATCACTTAAGGGTGATATCTTGGATCCCAATTGATGACAGTCGCTCCAGGAGGATGTCATGGGAGAATGTGTCAAAGGCAGATGATATGTCGACGAAGATTAACAGGAAACCTCTTCTTATGTGCATGGGAAATAAGATCCCTGAAGTTGAAGCTTTGGTGGGAGTGGCTGACTTGGATTTAGTGGCAGTTACAGAAACATGGTTCACAGAAAACCATGACTGGGATGTAACTATACCTGGCTATACTTTATTCAGAAAGGACAGGGTAGGAAGAAGGGGAGGAGGAGTGGCACTATATGTAAAAAATAATATTAAAGCTTTGGAATTACAGAGCTTAAAAGGGAGAGAGGAGGCATTGTGGGTTAAACTAGAAAGAGGGAAAGAGAAATCTATTTGCACTGGGGTGATATACAGACCTCCCTCACAAGAGGAAGAGGTGGACAGAGAGTTAATTGAAGACATACGCAGCATTGCTAGGAAAGGGGAAGTGCTACTGATAGGAGATTTCAATATGCCAGATGTTGATTGGCACATTCCTGCTGCAGTATCATCTAGAAGTAAGGAGATCCTGGATTCTCTACAGGGAGAACTATTCAGGCAATTGGTAACAGACCCCACACGTGAAGGGGCCATACTGGACTTGGTGCTTACCAATGGTGAAAGTGTTTCTGATGCTGTAGTGGGAGATCATTTTGCATCCAGTGATCACCAGATGGTGTGGTTCAGTATTAGGACTAGGGCTGTTAGAATCCATTCCAAGGTGAGGATCTTAGACTTTAGGAAGACTAACTTTGCGAAGATGGGCCAATACCTCAGGGAGTCGTTAGGGATGGGAACAGCTGGGGGATGTAGAAAAACAGTGGGCAAAACTGAAAGGGGGTATTTTAAAGGCAACCAACCTTTTTGTTAAAATGGTAAATAAAGGCAAAAGGAACAGGAGACCGCTATGGTTTTCGAAGGAAGTAGCTGAAAAAGTGAAGAAAAAGAGGGAGGCCTTCATAAAATACAAGAGATCACAGAGAGAGGAAGACAGGCATCTGTATTTGGAAAAACTTAGAGAAGCTAGCAAAGTAGTCAAGAAGGCAAAGATTCAAAAGGAGGAGGAAATAGCCAATGCAATAAAATGGAGGGATAAGACATTTTTCAGATATATTAGTGAGAAGAGGAAGGGCAAAAGTGGTATTGTCAGACTCAAGGGTGCAGGGGGGGAATATGTAGAAGCTGATAAGGATAAAGCGGAATTGCTTAACAAATATTTTTGTTCTGTGTTCACAGATGAAGAACCAGGAGCAGGACTTCAGAAAACACCCACAAATAAGAACAGAAGAGAGGGACATCTTGAACAATTTTCAAAAGACTGTGTTCGTGAGAAACTAGCTCAACTTAAAGTAGACAAAGCGATGGGACCGGATGGGATACACCCTAGAATACTGAGGGAACTTGGGGACGTTCTAGCAACTCCACTGACTGACCTTTTCAATGCCTCGTTGGAGTCGGGAGTGGTGCCAAAGGACTGGAGAGAGGCTCATGTGGTGCCTTTACACAAAAGCGGAAGTAAGGATGTGGTTGAAAACTACAGGCCGGTTAGTTTAACTTCGGTGGTGAGTAAATTATTGGAAACACTGCTGAAAGAGAAAATAGTGAGGTTTCTGGAGTCCAGCGGATTACAGGATCCGAGGCAGCATGGATTCACCAGAGGCAGGTCTTGTCAGACAAATCTGATTGATTTCTTTGACTGGGTGACCAGGGAGTTGGATCGAGGGAGAGCTTTAGATGTGGTGTATTTAGATTTCAGTAAAGCCTTTGACACTGTTCCTCACAGGCGACTTATAAACAAACTGAGCACCCTAGGGATGGACCCTAAAGTTACTGCTTGGGTTAGAAATTGGTTGGGTGGGAGGCGACAAAGAGTACAAGTAAATGGAGCTCACTCTGAGGAGAAGGATGTTACCAGTGGTGTGCCCCAGGGATCTGTCCTTGGTCCGATTCTTTTTAACATCTTTGTTAGTGATATAGCGGAAGGGCTGTCGGGTAAGGTTTGCCTCTTTGCGGATGATACCAAAATCTGCAATAGAGTAGACACCCAGGAAGGTGTAGATAACATGAGGAGGGATCTAGCTAAGCTTGAAGAATGGTATAGAATTTGGCAGCTGGGATTTAATGTTAAAAAATGTAAGGTCATGCATTTGGGCTGCAGCAATCCAAGGGAGCAATACAGTATAGGAGGTGAAGTACTTTTGTCCACTAAAGAAGAGCGGGACCTAGGCGTGGTTGTGTCTGATGATTTTAAAGTAGCTAAACAGGTAGAAAAGGCGACGGCAAAAGCTAGAAGGATGCTTGGGTGCATACGGCGAGGAATGGCTAGCAGAAAAAAGGAGGTGATAATGCCTCTGTATAAGTCTTTGGTGCGACCTCATTTGGAGTATGGTGTGCAATTCTGGAGACCGCACCTTCAAAAGGATGTGAACAGGATGGAGTCGGTGCAGAGGGTTGCTACTAAAATGATTAATGGGCTTCATTATAAAGCATATGAGGACAGACTTAAGGATCTTAATATGTACACCTTAGAGGAAAGGCGGGATAGAGGTGATATGATTGAGATGTTTAAATACCTCCGTGGCATAAATGTTCAGGGAGAGAGCCTCTTTCAATTGAAAGCAAGTTCTGCTACGAGGGGACATGGGATGAGGGTGAAGGGAGATAGATTCAGGAGTGATATGCGGAAATATTTCTTTACAGAAAGAGTAGTGGATCCATGGAATAGTCTCCCAGTGGAGGTGGTAGAGATGAGGACAGTAACTGAATTCAAAAAAGCATGGGACCAACACAGAGGATCTCTAAAGGTAAAAAGTGGACTGTTGTAGTTGTTATAGAAGGACAGACTAGATAGGCCATGTGGTCTTTTTTTGTCATCATGTTTCTATGTTTCTATGATACCTTTGATAGTGTCTCTACGCTGTGATCTGGGCGAAAACCGTGTTGGTAAGGATCCAGATGGGCGTGTAGGTCGATGTGGTCCTGGAGTTGTCTCTGAACAATCTTCTCAATTATTTTGGATAGAAATGGAATGCTGTATATTGGGCTGTAGTTTGATGGGTCATTGTTGTTCAGAGGTGAAGACTTTGGAATAGGGTGGACGGTAGCTTGCTTTAGAGCCAGGAGCATGTATCCTTGGGTAGTGAAGTACTTATTATTGTTTGTATGAATTTAATTAGGTCATCCTTGGCAGATTTGATCCATGCCACTGGACAGGGATCTGATGGTACTGTGGTAGTATTCAGTTCAGTTATGGTGTGGGCGATTTGTTCTGTTGACAGGATGTAAAAATTCCTCAAGTGGTTTGGTGCACAGGGGCTCATCCTGATAGGTAGTGTGTCATGTTGCAAATTATGGGTTGGAGGGGTTTATTCTTTGATATGAGGTAGTCTGAAAATGTTTGCGGGTGAATTGGGATTTCATTCTTCAGAGTTGGGTCCATTGTTAGCGTTCGGACGAAGTTGTAGAGCTCTTTGGGTTTATTGCAGGCTTTTAGAATGATGTTAGTGTGGTATTGTTGTTTGTGTGTATTTATTAGAGCATTGTATTCTTATTACGTTATTCAGTATTGTTTTAGTGAGATTTCTGTTTTGTCATGTCGCCATCGACATTCATATTGCCGTAGCTTCCTCTTTGATTCTCTTATTTTAGTGGAGTACCATGGAGCTGATCTTGGTCAACTGTATAGTTGGCGTGGGATGGTTTGAGTTGGGAGTCTCGAAGTGGCACTGATGGTAGTGTTCCAGTTGTTGACAGCATCAGCCAGGTCAGTAAAGTCTTGGGATAGGCATGGAAGAGTGTCCCTGAGGAATTGCTCTTTGTTGAATGCTTTGAAGCATCTGGGAGGGTTATTTGGTTTCAGTGATTCCTGTTGGTTGTTGAGGTAAATTTTTAAGAGTATGGCATGGTGGTCAGACCATGGTATGGGGGTCATTAATAAAGCTGCTATGTGTCCTTGGTCTAGAATGCTTGCTGGTACAAATATGAGATCTGGGGTGGAGCCAGATCGATGAGAGGGACTTGTGAGAATATGTTTGAATAGAATGGAGTCCACTGCTTTGTGGAAGGTTGTTTCCTTCATGTTAGAGGCAGATGTGAGGTTCAAGTCCCCTAGTACTATAAGTGGTTTGCGCGGAGAGTTTGCCGAGTATATGTATTCAAGAATGTCGGATGTGTCTTCAGAGTGGGAATTGGGGGCTCTGTAGATTAGGCAGATGGAGAAGCATTTATTTTCTATGATGATGATGTCACAGCAGTCGGAACTTACTGAACTGGATGTTTTGAATTTCAAGTCATCTTGGGCTAGGATGAGTACACCACCTCCTCTTTTATGAGTATGGGGGCAGTTGAATGCACTGAATGTGGGGGGCATAACTTGATTCAGGACGACTTGGTCGGAGCTCTTTAGCCATGATTCAGAAATACAGAGGATATCAGTGTGGTTGTCTTGTATGTAGTCGAGAATAGTATTTGTCTTGTTACATATGGATCTGGCATTTATAAGGCCTACTGATATGGGGGGGGCTAGGGAAGGGGGGACTGATTTGGAATATGTGAGGAATTATGTGAGGAAGGTTGTA
Source organism: Ichthyophis bannanicus (assembly GCA_033557465.1). NCBI lineage: Eukaryota > Metazoa > Chordata > Amphibia > Gymnophiona > Ichthyophiidae > Ichthyophis > Ichthyophis bannanicus. The sequence continues at coordinate 642,010,069 of CM066035.1, forward strand.
TTTTAATAAATCTGGTGGGTCTCTTGGTTTGTTGTTTGTAGGTACTATGCTTGTGTATAATCAGACGTGGTTGGGGGCAAAGTGTTAGGTAGGTGGGAGAGGTTTGTAGTGCTGTGATGAGAGTAGGATAGAAGCAGATAGTGCTTGGAAAATGGGATCAAAGGATCAGCACAAAGAAAATGGCATATAGTTGATGTGCATTTATCCATTCGTGTATGCAAGGTTTAGGTTTAGGATTTTGAGGGTTGTGAATGAACATGACAGGTTGTTGCAGGGCATCAGTGGTAGTGTGTGCTATGAGGGATAGCTTTACTCACTGTTTGTGAAGTTCTTTGAAACACTGGCAGAAGAGTTACTTGTGCGCTGGTAGTTGAGCAGTATAATGGAGCAGGAGTGGAGCTGGTGTGAAGTTGAAACGCTGCTTCCTTGTATAGCTAGTGGTATGTTCATTAGCTTTGCTGTTCGATGGTCTGTTATCTGGTGGATTTTTTGCAACCTAAGTACCCCACCTAAGGGTCGCGCCAAAGGGCCCTCTGGCGAGCCCCTCAGACAAGGGTGCGCCAGGAGGCGCTTCTTTTTCAAGATGGTGCTGGTGCTGCAGTTGGGTCATGATTGGCCGTGAGTTGGAGAGCAGGAGGGGTTTCAGCCTCCTGCTCTCTTTTTTGAAGCTGATCGGGGCTCAGCGAGGTGTGGGGCAGTCCGGTGGCACCTGGAGGCGCTTCTTTTTCAAGATGGTGCTGGTGCTGAAATTGGGCCCTGATTGGCCATGAGTTGGAGAGCAGGAGGGGTTTCAGCCTCCTGCTCTCTTTCTTGGAATCTTTAAGCTCTGTCTGCTTTGTACTCAAGGAAATTTGGGTTACTTTTGTCTTTATTGGAATCTCTCTGTTGATATGCCCTAACTTCAGTTTTTTGCTAGTATCCTTCAAGGATACATTGTTCTGAATCATGCGCTCTTGGGCGACTGTTGGCTTTCCCCTATTATCTAGTTTAAAAGCTGTTCTATCTCCCTTTTAAAGGTTAAAGCCAGCAGCTTGGTTGGTTAAGATGGAGCCCATCCTTTCGGAAAAGCCCCTCCTTTCCCCAGAATGTTCCCCAGTTCCTAACAAATCCAAAACCCTGTTCCATGAACCATCGTCTCATCCATGCATTGAGACTCCGGAGCTCTGCCTGCCTTTTGGGTCCTGCGTGTGGAATGGGAAGGATTTCGGAGAATGCTACCCTGGAAGTTCTGGATGTCAACTTTCTACCTAGAAGCCTAAATTTGGCCTCCAGAACCTTCCTACCCCACTTTCCTATGTCACTGGTACTGACATGTACCAAGACAGCAGACTCCTCCCCAGCATTATGTAAGTGGTCTGCTACCTTAGCACCAGGCAGGCATGTTAACAGGCGAGCCTCATGTCCACCAGCCACCCAGCTATCTACATGCCTAATGATCGAATCATCAACTATAACGGCTGACCTAACCCTTCCCTCGTGGGCACATGGCCCTGGAGCAATGTTCCCTCTAATTTTCTGTAGGCTGTGTGCGCATAAAATATCAGCCGTGCGGCATTTGAAGGAAGGTTAAATTTTTTGTGCGCTACATAACGACACTTGGAATTATATACTTTAAAATTTGACTACACATTAGAATACAGTATGTACACCACATTGATGTTAATCATCATGAAGGCAGAAAGTCTCCCAAGAACAAAGTTTGCTTTTTGCTTACCCCCTGCAGACCTTTTTTTTTTTATTTTTAGTGCCATCAAGTCAGTGTTGACTCATAGCGACCCAGCTACCTCTGGGTTTTCTTGGCAATGTATCACTGGAAGTAGATTGCCAGCCTTTTCCTCCAAGGCAATGGAGGGTAAAGTAACTTGCCCAAAGTCACAAGGAGTGTCAGTGGGAATCAAACCCTTGCTCTTCTGGGTACTAGGCAGTTGCTCTAACCACTAGGCTACTCCTCCTGCAGACCTACTCATGGTCAAAAACAAGAACTCAAGATTTGAGCCAAGAACATCAAAGGCAGATGCCAAATAACTGTCTAATTTCCAAGAAAAAAACCCCCACAAGTCCAGTATACTGCAGTCAGCTCTGCACGAATTTACCAGAGAAACATATTGGTCCCCTAGGGACTTCGCTAAGGGGAGTACGAAATATTAATAAAACAGTTTCTCTCCTGTGGGGGACCTACTTATCCTACCCGAGAACCGAACAGAACGGAGCAGTACCACAAAACCAAGGCAACCTATGAACAAAAATACATTAAAATGCATTATAAATTACAATGCAGACCAAAATAGGGGGATAAAGATGGTAAACTCACAGTCTGTGTCCTAGTCCCAAACACTACGTACCGGAGAGCTCCATTCAGCTCCCGCTGTGCGTAGAGGACAGGGCAGTACAGTATATGCCATCGCTGTCAGAAAGCCCATCAGAATCTATTCAAAAATGGTCACCTTTCATACCACAGACAGAGCTCACTGCCTCCAGCAATCATCCCTAGAATAGACAGTAAAAGTGCTACCTCCCGATTCAAGAATCACTTCAATCAATTCTGGTGTGGTACTGCCGAGTGGACTCTGTAGAGCTGTGCCCTACTCCGAGCCGAATCAGCCACTGTGGATAGCCACAAACAAAAACAAAATGGTAAAAATTGGCACAAAACCCCTCTGCTCACCACAGGGGACTGGTGGCTGTTTGTTGGTTTTTTTTAAAATTGAGGAACAAAACTAAGTTCCCTAAACCCAAACAGCATACCGCTGTGGAAAAAAGTTACCTGGCTCCCCTAAACCTCCTGCATCCTGGCTGCTTCCCACGCGGGAGTTGCAGCCCTTTGCCATTTTACACTGGGTGTCCAAACAGTCTGGTATAAATATTTAAGTTCATTTTATTTATTTAATTTCATTCTACTCTGCTCCTGAGAGAAACAGGCTAAAGCAAATGCCAGCAACCATGGACTGAGGGGAGCCGTGACTTGCTATGTTAAACAAACCATCTGGAACAGAGGAGCCCAACTAGACACTTCTATTTTATTTATTTTTTTTTAACTGGAGCATCTGATGAGAAGACGGATAAAGGTATCCTCCTGAGAAGGCAGGCCACCAGTCGTGCCCCAGACAAGCTGACAAAAACTAACAGCAGTAAAACAAGTACAGTACAGTACCATGTGCAGTGGACCGAAGCTGGTGAATAGCCCCCGAGACCACAGCTCTATTGCGCCTCGGAAAGGAGAAGCCTATGGCTGTCTCTGCCACATCCGACTGTGGAGCAGATATACCCCCGTCGGATAACGGTATATTTGCTCTCTAGCAAAGCTGCCGATAGCACGTCCCCAGGCAGCAGTCCCGGAGCGGTGTGTTCCTCTCGCACGTGGCACTGAAGGCTGGCTGAGGGAGGGATTAAAGGAGGTGCGTGGCTCGCAGGCAGGCACAAGAGCAGAAAGAGGCTGGCTTGCTGGCTGCCCCTCCCTTTTATTTCCCTCTAGCCTGCCATGATTCATCAATCGTCATCACATGTGAGAGGAGTGAGGGCAGGGGACTCAGTGCAGAGGAGAGATTCGGAATCGGAAGTGACAAAGTGGCAGTAGATCGGTAGTGCAGCCGCGGCCTTAAAAAACCCAAGGTTTGAAAACTCATCATGAAATCGGTAATTTTTGTGCGCTCCTTTAAAAGTTGTGTGCGCGCGCACACGCGCACAGCTTAGAGGGAACAGTGCCCTGGAGATAACTCCTTGGTGTGAGAGGGTTTTACATCACCTGGAAGGAAGGTCCTAGCTACAGGATCACTTCCTGCCACACCAGGGTGATGTTCTCCTGTCACGTGACTTCTCTCTTCCATGGCAACAGGGATGCTGCCAGACTGGAAGTGGGACTTCAGTATTATGTCACTGTAGGTGTCATCTACATACCTCTCTGTCTTCCTTATGCCCTCCAAGTCTGCTACTCTAGCTTCCAGAGATCGGACTTGTTCTCTGATAGCAAAGAGCTCCTTGCACCTAGTGCACAAGTAAGACGTAGGAGGGAAAGAAAACTACTACTACTACTACTGAGCATTTGTACAGAGCTATAAGATGTACGCAACGCTGCACAGACATGTAAAAGACAATCTAATCAAGACAAACAACACAAGGGAAACACAAAGAGATCAGGGGAGTCAAGATCCGAAAGCGGCAGCGAAGAAGTGAGTTTTCAGCCTGGATTTGAAAAGGATCAGAGAAGGTGCCTGACGTACAGACTCTGGTAGTTTGTTCCAGGCGTAAGGTGCAGCAAAGTGAAAGGAGCAAAGTCTGGAGTTAGCAATAGAAGAGATCGGCACAGATAGAAGCAATTTGCCAGAAGAGTGGAATTCCCAAGAAGGGGTGTAGGGAGAGATAAGAGAGGAAATGTAGTGAGGAGCTGCAGAGTGAATTCACTTATTAAAGACCTATTAAAAGCTAGCTGCTACACAGTACCCTGTCCTGTGCTTCTAATGTAATCTGTGACCAATTTCCTGGGTGATTCATACAGCTCTTGCTTGGAAAGAGGAGTCTTTAAAAATGCCCCTTTGATCTGTCACTTGGCTTTAACACCTCTTTAAAAACTTTTCACGAGTCTCTTGCCCCCTATCTAGACGGCCTCTTTGTAAAGGTCTCTAGAAACAATTTATTGCTCAAAGAATACAAAATAGAAATTACACTTACCTGGTAATTGTAGTTCCTGGAGGGTCCAGTTTAGTCCTCCACATCAGGGTAGTGCACCTCCTCCTGCAGCAAGGAGACTGGACCAATCAAATCCTTTCCCTATGGGGATGTATACTACTGGAGCTCCCATCAGCCCCCCAGACCTAAAACGAAGAATATGCATGGAAAACAGCAATGATACCCCTCCCCAAAAACTTGACTCCCTCCCCAAACGAGGGAACCGAAACTGTGCACATCGCGCCCACCTGGACCACTGAGCGAAAAGAAGGCACTGCCACACCATGACAGAAAAAGAAATGACTGGACTCGAGGGAACCCAGGCAAAACGCCAAACCAGCGTTCTCTCACACCATATCAGCGCGCCGAACGTAAAGGCAAAAGTCCTCGGGAGGGAATGAGGACTAAACTGGACCCTCCAGGAACTACAATTACTAGGTAAGTGTAATTTCTATTTCCTGAGCGGTTCTCCAGTTTAGTCCTCCACATCAGGGATGTAACAGAGCAGTACTTAACGGGAGGGACCAACCCAACCGGCGCGCAGAACCGCCGCACCGAAGCAAGAATCTCGGGATGCCAGAACATCCAGCCGGTAATGCTTACTAAAGGCATGTAGCGTCGACCATGTAGCCGCCCTGCAAATGTCCAATGGCGGAACCAAACTGTGCTCCGCCCACGATGTCGCCTGCGCCCGAGTAGAATGGACCCGCAAGCCCACCAGGACTGCCCGGCCATGCAAGATATATGCCGACGCAATAGCTTCCATGATCCATCTAGCAATGGACGACTTCGACGCCGCCTCCCCCTTGCGTTGACCACCAAACAAAACAAATAGGCGGTCCATCTTACGAACCGACTCGGTAGCTCGGAGGTATCGACGGAGCACCCGCCGAACGTCCAGACGATGCAACCCCCCAGACTCGTCCGCCTCTGGGGAGTCAAAAACTGGAAGGAAAACGGCTTGATTCAAATGAAAAGGAGACACCACCTTAGGAAGAAAGGAAGGGACAGGACGCAAGACCACTCTGTCCCGAGAAAAAGATAAGAAGGGTTCACGACACGAAAGCGCCTGCAACTCCGAGATACGGCGAGCCGAACAGATGGCCACCAAGAACACCGCCTTCAACGTGAGATCCTTGAGCGACGCAAGATGAAGAGGCTCAAAAGGCTTCTGAACCAAAGCTTGCAACACCAAATTCAAATCCCACGGAGGAACGGTGACCCTGCGTAGAGGACGCAGCTGAAACACAGCTCTCAGAAAACGGTGTACATCCGCGTGAGCCCCCAGGGGAACCCCCATGACCTTACCCCTGTAACACGCCAGAGCCGCCAATTGCACCTTTAGAGAGTTCGCAGCAAGACCTTTGTCAAACCCGTCCTGCAAGAAATTGAGTATGGCGGGAACGGAAGCCGTCGCGGCCCGGAGATCGTGCCTCGAACACCAATCTTCAAAAATTCGCCAGACGCGCACATAAGTGAGCGACATAGAAGCTTTTTGCGCCCGAAGAAGAGTCGCAATAACCGCTGAAGAATAACCTTTCCGCCTCAACCTAGCCCTTTCAATGGCCAGACCGTAAGCGAGAATCGATCCACTTGCGGCATCTGTAGCGGCCCCTGAAGCAAGAGGTCCCGCAAGATCGGCAACCGTCACGGAACCCCGGTCGAGGAGCCGAATGAGATCTGCATACCATGGACGCCTGGGCCAATCTGGAGCCACTAGAAGGACCTTCCCCGCATGCGCTTCGATGCGTTGAATCACGCGACCGATCAATGCCCACGGAGGAAAGACGTAAAGGAGCCCGGAAGTCGGCCATGGGCGAATGAGAGCGTCTATGCCCTCGGACATGGGTTCTCTCCGTCTGCTGAAGAACCGAGAGGTTTTGGCCAACTGAAAGGTTGCCATGAGATCCATGATCGGTGGCCCCCACCTGCGGACTATCTGAGCGTATACTTGCGGGTGAAGTTCCCACTCCCCGGCATCCACGTGCACTCACCATCACATTTTCTTTTCCGGCGATATGCCCCGCCGAAATGGCTAGCAGTCGCGGCTCTACCCACTGGAACAAAAGTTCGGCCTCCGCTTCCATCGCTCTGCTGCCCGTGCCGCCCTGACGGTTGAGGTAGGCAACTGTCGCCGAGTTGTCGGATAGGATCCTTACCGCCCGGCCTGTCACCAGAGGTTCGAACGCCTGAAGAGCCCGCAGCACCGCTCGCAGCTCGAGGCAGTTGATCGACCAAGAAGCTTCCAGAGCCGACCACGCTCCCTGCGCAAAGCGACTGTCGCAATGAGCCCCCCAGCCCGTCAGGCTCGCATCCGTTGTCACCGGCAGCCATACCGGCTGCTCTAGGGGAACTCCCACCTGCAACGCCCTCGAGCTCAGCCACCAGCGTAACAACTGCCGCACTCCCCTTGGACAAGGTAACCGCTTGCTCAGCGAATCCGTCTGATTCGACCAACGCCATAAAAGGGCTCGTTGCAGCGGACGCATATGAAACCTGGCCCAGGGAACCACATCTAGAGTCGCCGCCATCGTTCCAAGAACCCGAAGGTACCACCAAGGTGACGGAGCCGGGAACGCTAAAAACTTGCGGACCAAAAGGCGTAAGGCCCGTGCTCGACGATCCGGCAGAAACACTAACCCCTTCGCCGTATTGAAGAGAACCCCGAGATATTCGAGGGACTGGGTCGGTACCAACTGGCTCTTTTTCCGGTTTACCACCCAGCCGAGAGACTGCAGAAGAGCTAACACTCGGCTGGTGGCTTGCAAGCTCTCTCCCTTGGTCTTCGCTCGAATTAACCAATCGTCGAGATAAGGGTGAACTAAAACCCCTTCCTTTCGCAACGCCGTGGCGACTACCACCATGACCTTGGTGAACACCCGTGGCGCCGTGGCTAGGCTGAATGGCAGCGCTTGAAACTGGTAATGGCCCCACGGAAGAGCGAACCGGAGGAACCTTTGATGAGCCTCTCTGATCGGAATATTCAGGTAGGCCTCCGAAAGATCGAGAGACGTCAGAAACTCTCCCTGACGCACCGCAACTAAGATGGATCTCAGACTTTCCATCCGAAAATGAGGGACCCGAAGGCAGCGATTCAATCCCTTGAGATCCAGGATAGGACGGAGGGACCCGTCCTTCTTTGGCACCACGAAATAAATAGAGTACCGACCCGCACCGAGATCAGCATCCGGAACAGGTACCACCGCCCCCAAGGCCAGCAGATGGTCCAACGTTGCGCGAACGGCTAACACTTTTTGAGGACTCTTGCAAGGCGACAGAACGAAGGCATCCCGGAGAGGACAGGCGAATTCTAGAGCATACCCCTCCCGGACGATCTCGAGGACCCACTGGTCCGAAGTTACCTGGACCCAGGAAGAAAGAAAATGACGAAGCCGCCCCCCGATCACTGGACTTCCTTCCGGGGTCCGCCTCGCCTCATTGCGGCTTGCGACTAAAGGAAGAGGAGGATGAAGAGGAGGCCGCCGAGAATCCTCTACCCGCTCCTCGAAACCCTCGAAAACCCGAGGATCTATTGCCAGTCGTCCGCGCTGGAACCCCCCCAAATCTGGACGCCCGGAACCGGCGAAAGTCACGAAACAAACCTCTAGTCGAGGACACACCCCTATTCTGTCGGGGCTTATCCTCCGGCAGTCGCCCGCCTTTAGACTCACCGAGGTCCTTGACCAACTTATCCAGATCGTCCCCGAATAACAGCCTGCCCTTAAAGGGGAGTTTGCTGAGGTGCGCTTTAGAGGAGCCATCAGCAGCCCAGTTGCGCAGCCAAATAGAACGGCGTGCCACCACGACAGCCGCCATGCTGTTGGCCAAAGTCCGGATCAAGTCATAGTGAACATCCGCCAAATAAGCGGACCCCGATTCTAAGCGGGCAACCTCCAACAACCCTTGTTGGTCTAGACGGGAATCCTGTCGCAAATGTTGAGCCCATCTCAAACACGCCCTAGAAACCCAGGCTCCACAAATAGAGGTCTGTAAGGCCAAGGCATTAGTCTCAAAGGCCTGCTTCAGCAAACCATCCATCTTTCTGTCTTGGATATCCTTCAAGGCCGCGCTGCTCTCAACCGGAATCGTAGTTTTCTTGGTTACCGCCGAAACCGCAGCGTCAATCCACGGAGAACAAAATCTCTCCTTATCCTTGTCCGCCAGAGGGTAGAGACGATTCATCGTTCTGATACCCTTCAAGCCTGAATCAGGGTGATCCCACTCAGCTTGAATCATCTGATCCACCACTCTGTGAACCGGAAACACCGTTTGAGAGTCTTGGACCGCTTGAATAAGAGGATCTTCCAAAACCTCTTCCTCCCCGGGTCGCCCGACTGTCAAATTCAGGGCTTGGAGAGATTCTGTAATTAAAGGAATCAGTTCTTCTTTGCGAAAAACACGGATGATCCGAGCCTGTTCTTCAGGTTCCGGAATCTCCCCTTCCTCCAAATCCTTGAGTCTGTCCTCGGGATCCGCATCAGACCATTCCTGCTCTTGCCAGGCCAGCTCAGGGAGTTCCATTTCAGAAACACGAGGCCGCTTAGCCGCCTTAGGGATGTCCGCTCTCGCTCCCTCCAGTCTGAGAGACGGTGGAGCCGAGGGAGCCGTGCACGGCTCAGATCCTTTTTCCAAGCGACCCCTCTGGAAAGCTTGGTGCATAAGAAGCACGAACTCAGGAGAGAAATCCCCCCAGGCCACCTCGGCAGACCCCAAGGCCTAGACACCCGCCGGCGCAGTCGAAGTAGATGGAAGGGAAGGCAGGATAGTCCCTGTAGCCAGTTCCTCCCCACTAGAAACCGGAGGGACCACGGAATCCAAAGGAACGCTGGACTCCATTGGTTGTTGCAGCTCTGGCGGATGGCAGGCACAGCCCTTGCAAACTCCCGCGGCAGAGACGGAGCCTTTGCGGGACCCACAAATCACGCACTGCGGCCGACGAGACATGTGAAGAGAACCGCAACGGTGCAGAGCTGTCAGGAGAAGAACACAGCCCAAATGTGCCACAGGACTGCAAAGCCCAGCCCGTGTTGCAAAGGACCCATTTTTTTTTTTTTTTTTTTTTTTTTTTACACACCCCGACTCACTGCTATACAATAGGCAAAGTAAGCAAAGCTTTCTGAGTCAGGACGCCCCGTGTCAAACGCGCCACAGCACAGCCCCTGAAGAAAAAAGCGGGATCCGAAAAGAAAATGGCCGCCGGCACTCCGGACAGCCGAAAAAAGGCGCGAAAAATAAAGAAAAGGAAAATCAATTAAAACAAACAAAATCGCCGCGATCCAGCTGATCCGAAGAACGGGGACACTTCAAAACGGGCTAAAAATAAAAGCACACTTACCCCGAAGCCAGGACAGAGAAAGGCAACGGAGCTGAGCCCAAGAAGGAGCAAGCTGCAATGGCCCCGCTGTATGAGAGAACACCGACTGAAACGCTAAGCGACCTGGGGTCCTTCGAGTTCCTGAAGGTACTCCCAAGCTAGGAGATGGCAATTGTGGCCAGATTCCTCCTCCGAACTGTCCTGGAGGGGAGATCAGCAGCAACAGAAGTGCAGCCGACGTGCCGTTGCTCAGCAGAAGGCAGACGGTCCGTACAAGCTCGGCTCCCTCCTATACAGAATTTAAAGACCCAGACACCTAAACTGCAAGAAAAACAAAAAGTGCTACAAGGAGCAATGAAAAGGAAAACAAGCAAAAACTGTAAAGTCCTAAAGCTCAAGTGAGCCCACAAAAGGCTCACACCGCCTCCTGCTGCAAGGAGACTGGATACACTGGGGGGCTGATGGGAGCTCCAGTAGTATACATCCCCATAGGGAAAGGATTTGATTGGTCCAGTCTCCTTGCTGCAGGAGGAGGTGCACTACCCTGATGTGGAGGACTAAACTGGAGGACCGCTCAGGAACCCTGTTTTTCCTTTTATGCTAAGTTATACTCTGATTTGATTTAAATTAAAGCTCTTTGCTGACACTAGGCCCTGACTGACTATTAAATTTAAACTAGCAGCACTCTGCTAGGTTTTAAATTTAACCAGAAAGCTCTCTGCTGGGTTTTAAATTTAAACTGAAAGCTCTTTGCTGATACTAGGTCCTGACTGAGTATTAAATTTAAACTAGAATCTCTGCTGGGTTTTAAATTTAACTGAAAGCTCTCTGTTGTATTCTGAATTTTAAATGAAATCCCTCTGCTGGGTTTTAAATTTAAACTGAAAGCTCTCTGCTGTGCTCTCAGCTTAGCTTGTCCGCAAAGACATTGAGTTTTCCCAGAAGGTACCCCGCTCTGAGGTAAATGTGGTGTGAGATGGCAAAGAACCATAGGCGAGTGGCTTCCTCGCAGTGTCTAATGGAGAAAAGCACATGAGACCTCGCAGAAACCAAAAGAATATCAGTAGAAGGCGAGTAGTCCAAAAAACGAGTTTATTCAAGGAACCTTGAAGGGTTGACACCCTATACAGGAATACTATATGCTGAACTCGACATGGTTGTGTTTCAGCAGATCCTTCGTCAGGGGTTAAAACTACAAATTAAAACATACACATAATGTTAGCAAATCAGAATGAAACATAAAATAGTACATAAGAACATAAGATATGCCATACTGGGTCAGACCAAGGTCTATCAAGCCTAGTATCCTGTTTCCAACAGTGGCCAATCTAGGTCATAAGTACCTAGCCGTTTCCCCAAAAGACACAGGTTCCACAATGCTTGTATTGGGTCAAGCAGTAATATCCCGGGTCCCTCCAGGAACTTGTCCAAACGTTTTTTAAACCCAGCTACACTAACAGCTTTTACTACATCTTCAGTAAAACAAGTAAACAATAAAAATAACATATAAAATCAGAAATATAAAAGCTTATAGTCGGCGAAGGGCATAATAAATAATCATGAAGATCTGTAAATATCTAGAGGTGGTAAAGTGTAGAGTGCAAAATCAACCAAGTTCTAAATGTGAATATAAGAAGCAAAAATACATCTTAAGATTAAGCTGTATACAACCATATTGTTTAGTAAAAACAAATAATTAAAATGTAATCATGCACTGGTAACATCTGGAACTGATAAAGTGCAATGTGCGAAATGAGTAGTTATGATGAGAGGTGAATAAATAACTAAAAATACATCTTAAAAACAAGCCGTATAAGAATGTAATTTGAAATAAATGTACTTTTGCTGAGCTGGCATCTGTGGCAGTCTACCATAATGGGTAGACAAACAGCCAAGTGCAAGGAACAGTTGCATCTGGAAAACACAAGAAAGAGTGTGGGCTCTTGCAGTGGGAACCAGGTAACACAAAAAGCAAGAGATGAATGAAGGTCACAGGAGCCTTTATTTGATGAAACCCCAACGCGTTTCGGCAATGCCTTCCTCAGGGGGTATGCAGCTTGTAAAATAAAATAGAATAAACAATATGCATATATCTCATAATACAATGAAACATGAAAAATAATACATGAATACATCATTTTGAAACCATAAAAAACAAAACAAAACGCAGGACAGCAAAGAAAAAGACATTTATAGACACTAAATCTGAAAAGGTACTGTCAAAAGGATGAGGAGGACAATAAGAAACCATCAAATTATGAATGTTCAATACAGTACTCACTAGAACACCCTGTGATGAATCTCACGTAGAAGATAATCTTTAGCGTTATACTCTAGCTATGGAGTGATTAACAAAACAGATGGATAATCTCAATAGTATGTTGTACATTTAAAAAATGGATGATAATAAAAATTAAGATTAAATATTGTTCAATAGTGTACTGTACATTACAGAAATTTGTTTTTTAAATGTAGATAGATTTTTTGACGATACAACATACAGTAGAAAAAAAAATTCAATAAACATCTATAAGATGCAAAAACTTAAACACAATATGGTATATGACATCTTGAAAAACATGAATACCACTAAAACCACAATAAAAGGGGTCATGAGACTGATATTGTAAATGAACAAAGCCAGGTTTATTCTCTTGTAAAAGGTGCTTTTAATATTGCTTTTTACAAGAGAATAAACCTGGCTTTGTTCATTAGACCAAGAGGTTAACTTCTGTTTGGTTCAGTAATCTATCATATTTTGTTAGGATTTTAACGTGATGTTTTTATAAACGGGGATAACATTGAAAGTATGAATATAACATTTTTACCCTTCCGTCAGAAGTTTACACTTATTAGATATAGTTCCTCTGCTTCATTTACAATATTAAGCAAAAGGTGAAAAGGTAAAGAAGGAAAAGGAGGCAACTGCTAGGGGAGAAGGGAGGGTTGTGAGGACTGATTCCTGCTGTCCCTGGAGAAAGCGTAGTTACTCACCTGTAAAAGGTGATCTCCGGGAACAGCAGGAATTGAGTCTTCACATATGGGTATTGTCGGAACCGACGGAGCCTGTGCAGGAACGCTCCCAGCGTCCAATAGTAAAGCTTTTGGGAGCATCCCACTGCGCCTGTGCCACTGCCTTCCCACCTTTCCAACTCTCCCTCTTCATTTGAGTTTATAGCTGAGGCAAAAGGAGAGAAGGAGAGAGAAAGAGAGAGAGAGAAATACAACTCCCAGGGGAGATAGGTGGGTTGTGAAGACTCAATTCCTGCTGTTCCCAGAGATCACCTGTTACAGGTGAGTAACTACGCTATCTCCAGGAACAAGCAGGAATGTAGTCTTCACATATGGGGACTCCCAAGCTGAGAGATGCCAGGGAGATGACCCCAGAAAGCTGCGAAAGCCAGGTTGAGATGGGTCATGCTTCCTCCCACAGATCTGTGACATCGAAACCCGGGACGGCGGGTAGGAGTTGTTCTAAGTCTGAAAGAGATGCTGGAGAACAGCCTTACCAAACGAGGCATCCCGACAGAAGTCCTTGTCTAAGCATTAGTGGGCTGCAAAGGTGTGTACCGAAGCCCAAGTGGCTGCTCTGCAAATGTCGTCAATGGAGAGTGAGCGAAAGTTGGCCATAGAGGCTGCCATTGCTCTCACATTGTGAGCTGTGACATGACCTTCGAGAGAAAGTCCTTTGCTCTCACAGGCAAAGGATATGCAATCTGCAATCCAGTTAGAAAGAGTTCGCTTGGAAACTGGTAATCCAAGATGACTGGAGTCAAAGGCAACAAAAAGCTGAGAAGCCTTTCTATGTTGCTTAGTTCTCTGAAGGTAAAAAGCTAAAGCTCTTTTACAATCCAGAGTATGAAGATTCCTTTCTGCACTAGAAGTGTGAGGCCTAGGGAAGACGACAGGAAGGTAAACCAAATGGTTTAGATGAAAAGGCGAAACCACCTTTGGCATAAAGTGAGGATGAGTCCTAAGGACTACTTTATCATGGTGGAACCTTGTATAAGGAGGATCAGCCACTAAAGCTTGTAGCTCACTGATGCGACTTGCAGAAGTGAGGGCTATTAGGAAGATTACCTTCCAAGAAAGAAATTTCAGAATGGAGTGGCTAAGGGTTCGAAGGGCGGTTTCATAAGCTGCCCGAGGACAAGGTTCAAATCTCATGCCATGGGTGGTGGCTTAATGGGAGGTTCAGTTAAGAGTAGGCCTCTCATAAACTGCGCTAAAAAGCGGTTGAGAGGAGACAAGTTGTCCATAAAAGGGCTTGTGGAAAGCCGCAATGGCACTAAGGTGGACCCTTACTGAATTAGTCTTCAGACCAGAGGATGATAAATGGAGGAGATACTCCAGTAACGCCTCCACTGGAACTGAAAAAGGATTAAGTTATTTTTTTGAACACCAAATAGAGAACCTTCTCCACTTAAAGGCATAGGCTCGCCTTGTGGAAGGTTTTCTTGAAGCAAAAGGATATCCTTAACCTGTTGAGAAAGGTTGATATCCTGGAATTCTAGGTTCTCAGTAGCCACGCCCTGAGGTGTAAAACTGAGGATTCGGGAGCAATAGCGTCCCGTTCTTTTGGTAAAGAAGATCTGGGGCATATCCCAACTCCAGAGGCTTGGCTTGAGAGAGACGTAAAAAGCACAGTTACTTACCTGTAACAGGTGATCTCTGGGAACAGCAGGAATAAGTCTTCACATATGGGTATCGTCGGTAACGACGGAGCCTGCGCGGGAACACTCCACAGCGTCCAGTAAGAAAGCTTTTGGGAGCATCCCACAGCGCCTGCGCGCTGCCTTCCCGCCTTTCCTAACTGCCTCTCTCCAGTTCGAGTTTAAAAGCTGAGACAAAGAGAGAGAGAGGAAAGGAAAGATAGATAGAGAGATACAACTCCTAGGGGAGGTGGGTGGGTTGTGAAGACTTATTCCTGCTGTTCCCAGAGATCACCTGCTACAGGTAAGTAACTGTGCTATCTCCAGAAACAAGCAGGAATGAGTCTTCACATAGGGGACTCCCTAGCTGCAGATGCCAGGGAGAGACCCCATGGTTGTGTGCCCTTGCAGAGGGCTCCACTTCTCCCCCATGAATCTCTGGCATCCAACCAGGGTAGGTGGGTAGGAGTTGATTAGGAATGGAACAGGTGTTTGAGGACAGCCTGACCAAACGAGGCATCCCGGCGGGAGTCCTTGTCCAAACAGTAATGGGCTGTGAAGGTGTGAACCGAGGCCCAGGTGGCCGCTCGACAGATCTGGTCGATGGACACCGAGTTTAGATGAGCCATTGAGGCTGCCATGGCTCTCACATTGGGAGCTGTGACATGGCCCTCCAGAGAAATGTTCCTACTCTGGTAGGCATAAGAAATACACTGAGCAATCCAGCTGGACAGTGTTCTCTTAGAGACTAGAAGTCCTAAATGAGAAGGATCAAAAGCAACAAAGAGTTGAGAAGACTTTCTATGTTGCTGTGTTCTTTGTAAGTAGAAAGCGAGAGCTCTCTTACAATCCAAGGTATGAAGATTCCTCTCTGCATTTGATGCATGAGGTCCTGGAAAAAAGACAGGTAAATATACCTCCTGGTTCAGATTAAAAGGCGAGACCACTTTAGGCATAAAGTGTGGATTGGTCCTGAGGACTACCTTATCATGATGGAACCTTGTATAAGGTGGATTAGCCACCAAAGCTTGCAACTCACTGATGCGGCGTGCTGAGGTGACTGCAATGAGAAAAACAACCTTCCAAGAAAGAAATTTCAAGGAGGTGGTGGCTAAAGGTTCAAAGGGTGGCTTTATATAAGCTGGCCAAGAACCAAGTTTAAGTCCCATGCCACTGGAAGTGGTCTAATGGGAGATTTAGTTAAAAGAAGGCCTCTCATGAATCTTGCTATAAGAGGGTGAGAGGAGATAGGTTGTCCATTGAGAGGCTTGAGGGACGCTGCAATAGCACTCAAATGGACTCTTGCTGAATTTGTTTTCAGGCCTGCATGGGATAGATGCAGGAGATACTCTAGTAGAGAATTCAGAGATATTGCAAGAGGGTTTAGACCCTTCTCTGAACACCAAATGGTGAATCTTTTCCATTTGAAAGCATAGGACCGTCGGGTAGAAGGCTTCCTAGAGGCATGAATAACATCTCTGACTTGTTGAGAGAGATGAAAATCTTGAAGGTCTAGGCCCTCAGCAACCAAGCACTGAGATAAAACGACTGGGGGTTTGGGTGCCACAATGTTCCCTCTTCCTGGGACAGAAGGTCTGGTGCAGAGCCTAAGTCCAGGGAAGGAGCTTGAGAGAGATGCAGAAGTAGAGGGTACCACACTTGGCGTGGCCAATGTGGTGCTATGAGGATCATGGTCCCTCGATCTCTCTGAAGCTTGAATAGTGTTTTGGGAATTAGGGGAATTGGTGGAAAGGCATAAAGGAAGTCTTGGCCCCAGTGAAGGAGGAAGGCGTCCTTGGCCTGAACTCCCTGACACGGAATTCTGGAACAGAACCGGGGAAGTTTGGCATTCCACGGACTTGCAAAGAGGTCTATGTCCGGGGTTCCCCAAATTCGAAAAATCCTGGCTACCTGGTCCATGTGGAGGGACCACTCGTGTGGGAGCAGAACTCGACTGAGTCTGTCCGCCCAAGAGTTTTGAATACCTGGAAGATGTACTGCCAAAAGATGGATGTGATGCTCTCTGGCGAAGGCCCACAGTCGCAAAGCTTCGCTGAAAAACGACAGAGAGCCAGTCCCTCCCTGCTTATTTACATAGAACATGGCTACTTGATTGTCCGTATGGATAAGGACTGTCCTGTAGCTGAGCAGGGAATGGAACACTCTGAGAGCTAAGAATATTGCTCTGAGTTCCAAGAGATTGATATGCAGAGAAGTCTCCTGTGGAGACCAGATGCCCTGGGTGGAGAGATCTTGCAGATGAGCTCCCCAACCCTTTGGAGAAGCATCTGTTGTGAGAGTTGCTTGGGGTAGCGGTTGCTGAAAAGGGGACCCCAGCAACAGGTTTTGAGAGGACTTCCACCACTGGAGAGACCAAAATAGACGACTGGAGTTTGCTATTTTGTCTGACAGGCAACCTGATGCCTGAGTCCATTGGGTGGACAAAGTCCATTGAGCTGCCCTCATGTGAAGGCGAGCATATGGAACCACATGCACAGTGGATGCCATGTGGCCTAATAGTTGTAACATCTCTCGAGCAGTTAATTGGGACTTTAACTGAATCTGGGAGGCTAACTGCATCAGACGTATGCAACGGGCCTGAGGAAGATAGGCCCTTGCAGTTGTGGTATCCAGCAAGGCCCCTATGAACTCCAGAGACTGAGTAGAGGTGAGATTGGATTTTGGGATGGTTATTACTAGTCCCAAATACTGAAGGATACGCATTGTGCAGGTTAGAGAAGTCTGGGCCTCTGACTGGGATGAGGCTCGAATGAGCCAGTCGTCCAGATATGGGAATACAAATATTCCTAGAGTGCGGAGAAATGCAGCTACTACTGTCATGCATTTCGTGAACACCCTTGGTGCAGAGGCCAGACCGAAAGGAAGCACCCTGTATTGGTAGTGCTTTCCTTGAAAAAGGAACCAAAGGAACCTTCTGTGTGTAGGATGGATGAGGACATGGGTGTACGCATCCTTGAGATCTAGAGAACAAAGCCAATCCTGACTCTGAAGTTATGGAAGCAGAGCCCCTAGAGAAATCATTTTGAATTTCTCCCTGAATAGAAACTTGTTCAATTCTCTGAGATCTAATATGGGTCTGTAGCCCCCTGTCTTCTTTGGGATAAGAAAATAAGGGGAGTAGAACCCTGAGCCCTGTTGAAGAAGAGGTACTTTTTCTATTGCCCCTTGGGCAAGAAGGGTAGCAATCTCCTGACCTAGAAGATTGAAGAGAGATGTTGGAGAATTGAACTGTTTCACCATGGTGTGAGGAGGAAGGTTTAAGAAGTGAAGCTTGTACCCTTCCTTTATGATGGAGAGGGTCCATTGCTCTGCTGTGATTTGCTCCCATCTGGGAGCAAAGTAAGTCAACCTTCCTGGAATGGTGAGGGGCTCTGGGTTTCCCAGAGCTAGAAAGGCTAAGTTCTCTAGTTGCAAGTCAAAGGCCCTGAGGAGGTTGAGGCTGCTGGGCTGTGGTAGGCCTGGCAGCCTTTGACTTGGCCTGTTTAGGTGGTTGCTGACGCTTTGCAGCAAAACGACCTGCAGAAGATGCCTGCCCATGAGCAGGATAATATCTTCCCTTTTTAGAAAAAGATGTCTTTTTGAACAATCTTTTCTTAACAGGGGCAGAGGTAGACTTTGAAAGTCGATCCAAAGCAGAGTTCTCAGCATCCATCTGAGTGGCCTTTGCTTGCCAATCCCTGCCAAACAGGTTTTCACCTGTACAAGGGAGGTTTCCCAACTCATCTTGGACCCAGAGTTCCAAATCAGAGGCTTGTAACCAAGTAATTCTGCGTGCACCTATGGCAATAGCCGTGGCTCTGCTTACACACTCAAAAGAGTCAAAGGCTGCATGGTTGGAGAAATCGGAAACATCTTGGGCATGTTTGAGCCAAGTGAGAAATTCCTGCCTTTTATCTTCTGAAATAAAAGGAGCTAAAGTCTGCAGATGATCTGTGACTTCTTTTAGAAACATCCCCATATAGAGACTATAGGAATTGATTCTGGCAGCTAGCATATTGGCCTGGAAAATCCTTCGGCCAAAAGCATCTAGAGTCCTACATTCACGTCCTGTAGGGTTAGATGAGTGTCTCTGCACTCTTTATTTTCTTCATAGCAGACTCAACCACAATAGAGTGGTGAGGAAGCTGAGTCTTATGAAAACCAGGACAGGGAGGGACATGGTACATGGTGTCTAACCTGCGAGAATGAGGAGAGGTGGTGAGAGGAGTCTCCCACATGCCCAACATGAGATCATAGAGAATCTCATGAATAGGAAGGGTAGCTGCTTCTTTAGGAGCCTTAGGATATTGCAAAATATCTAATTGCTTGGCTCTAGGCTCTGACTGAGAGGCCACTGTGATGGAGAGGCCTCTAGCCACTTCCCTAATGAAGTCTTGAAAAGACAAATCCTCTGGAGGAGACATTCTTCGTTTTGGAGAATCAGACTCCTGAGGAAGAAGCACAGGTGCATCAATAGAAGCCTCCGACTCATCAGAGTCTTCGGAGGAATTGAAGTATCGCCTGTCCGGATGCTCCTGTAAAGCCCGATACGCATACCGAGTGGGATCGACATCGGGAGTAAGCGGTACCGGTTCGGTACCGATGGGCATCGTAGGACAGGGTACCGTTGCAGCCGACACTGAAGCCGATGTCGATGCAATCAGTACCGGCACTGGGAACGGTGCCGATGCCGGAGTCAGTACCGGCAACGGAGATTGTTGCGGTACCGAAGGCGTCGAAGCCTGCATAAATGCCGTAAGGGTGCGCTGTATGGACAGAATTTTCTGATCCATCGACACCACCAGAGTCTGGATGTCGGTACCAGTGGAGGCCACCGGTACCCCAGAACACGGCAACAGGTGATCGGTCGAGGCCAAGCCATCGATGTCAACCTGTGACCCCATAGGTAATGCTTTGGAAGCTGGAACTTCCCGCCGGGGTAATTTTGCCGGAGCGGAATCCTCGAGGGCAAGCCCGGAGGCATCTCGATGCTTGGAGAGAGATTTGCCCTTCGAGGACCGGCTAGATTTATGTTTGGTTACCTGAGATCCATGGGAGGAAGAAGCAGCCCTGGAAGACGTCGATGCCACCGAGGCTGCATCAGAGGGAAACAGGGTACTGAGCTTGGCTGCTCGGTTCTGCCGACCCCTTTTAGACATCATGGTGCAGGACACACAATCCGTGATGGAATGGTCAGGACCCAAACATTTCAGACACCAATCATGGGTGTCGGTGACAGAAATAGTACCGCCACATTTTGTGCACTTTTTGAACCCGGAAGCGGGCTTCTCCATGAAGAGAAAATATTTAGGCCTAAGGCCCAAACTGAAAATGCACAGCTGAAAGAATAAAAGTTTTTTTTGAAGAAGAAGAAGAAGAAAGAAAAGAAAAGACCGGCGGTACAGGTCTGACGTCGAAGGCAGACGCGACACAGAAAAATAAAGAACAAAATAAAGAACTTCTTCTGCGGTGACAGGAACACGACCTGCTGGCTCCGTGGAAAAGAAGAACTGGAGAGAGGCGGTTAGGAAAGGCGGGAAGGCAGCGCGCAGGCGCTGTGGGATGCTCCTAAAAGCTTTCTTACTGGACGCTGGGGAGCGTTCCCGCACAGGCTCCGTCGGTACCGACGATACCCATATGTGAAGACTCATTCCTGCTTGTTCCTGGAGATGCAGTGGATACCATGTCTGTCGTGGCCAGTGTGGGGCTATGAGGATCATATGGCCCCTGTCTCTCTGAAGTTGAATAGAGTTTTGGGAATGAGCGGAATGGGTGGGTAGGCATAAAGGAAGTCCTGACCCCAATGGAGATGGAAGGCATCCCTTGCCTGACAGTTCTGAGCTGAAATTCTGGAACAGAACCGGGGAGGTTTGGCATTCTGAGGAATTTTAAAGAGGTCTATATCTGGAGTTCCGCAGATCTGAAAGATTCGAGCAATTTGCTCTGGATGAAGAGACCGCTCGTGTGGTAGCAGTACTCGACTGAGTTTGTCTGTCAAGAGATTTTGTGTGCCCGGAAGATACACCACTAATAGGTGGATTTGAAGGGCTCTGGCGAAGGCCCAGAGGCATAGAGCTTCGTTGCACAATGCCTGAGAACCCGTCCCACCATGCTTATTCACATAGAACATGGCTACTTGATTGTCGGTCTGGACAAGAACCGTCTTGTAGCTCAGGCGGTCCTGAAATACTTGAAGAGCATAGAAAATGGCTCTGAGTTCCAGGAGGTTTATGTGAAGACAAGCCTCTTGCTCGGTCCAGAGACCCTGAGTGGAGAAATTGTCCAAGTGAGCCCCCCAACCTAACTTGGACACATCTGTTGTCAAGGTGGCTTGGTGTAGTGGCTGCTGAAAAGGATACCCTACGAGAAGGTTTTTCAGCAATTGCCACCACTGTAGGGACGAAATGAGGCATGCAGAGTTTCTGATTTTGTCCCCAAGCCGACCCGAGGCCTGTATCCACTGAGAGGCTAGGGTCCACTGGGCTGCCCGCATGTGTAGGCGAGCATAGGGAACCACATGGACAGTGGATGCCATATGCCCCAGAAGCTGAGGGAACCACATGGACAGTGGATGCCATATGCCCCAGCAGCTGAAGCATTTCTCAAGCAGTTAGAAAAGTTTTCATAGCTGTTTGAGAGGCCAGCTGGAGTATTTGAACACAACGTGGTTGTGGCAGGAAAGCCTTTGACTGCCTTGTGTCTAGAAGAGCCCCTATGAACTGGAGCTGGCTTCTGGAGCTGTTGATGCTCAGATGAGCCAATCGTTTAAGTAGGGAAGACGAATATCCCCAGAGTTCTCAAGAATGCTGCTACTATTGTCATGCATTTTGTGAAGACTCTTGGGGCAAATGCCAGTCCAAAGGGTAGAACCCTGTACTGGTAGTGTCTTCCTTGAAAGAGGAATCAAAGAAACCTCCTGTGATCTGTATGAATGAGGATATGTGTGTATGCATCCTTTAGATCTAGAGAGCACAGCCAATCCTGACTCTGAATGTAAGGAAGAGGTGTTCCGAGAGAGATCATCTTGAATTTTTCTCGGAACAGATACTTGTGGTCCAGTATGGGCCTGTATCCCCCTGTCTTCTTTGGAATGAGGAAGTAGGGGGAATAGAAACCCATGCCCTGTTGGGACACAGGCACCTCCTCTATTTCTCCTTGAGCAAGTAGTGAGATGACCTCTTGACACAAGAGAGTGGTGAAGGGGGCCCGAGAATTGAACTGTCTTGTGATGGTGGGAGGGGGCATACTGTGGAAATGGAGTTTGCAACCCTCTGTTACAATGGAGAGAGTCCACTGCTCTGATGTTATCTGCTGCTACCTTTCGGCAAAATGACAGAGTCTGCCTGGAATAGTGAGAGGCTATGGACCCTTTAGAGGTAGGATGACTAAGTTCTCTAGGAAGGAGTCAAAGCCCCTGAGGAAGCTGTATCTGCTGAGCTGGTTGAACTTTGGGGACTTGGGCCGTCCTCTGTTTGGGTTGCTGCTGCCCCTTTTGGGGAGCATGAACTGGACAGTGGAGAGCCTGGGTGTAAGATAGACAGAATTTATTTTTCTTGTTGAAAAAGGGTTTCTTAGCTGTCTTTTTCTTAGCTGGGTTGGCTGTGGTCCTTGAAAGTCTGTTCAAGGTGGTGTTTTCAGACTCAAGCTGAGAAGCTTTGTCCTGCCAATCCTTGCCAAAGAGGTTTTCTCCTGTGCAAGGAATATTTCCCAGCTTGTCTTGCACCCATTGTTCTAAATCAGATGCTTGTAACCAGGCAATGCGACGTGCACCGATGTAAATAGCAGAGCTTCTGCTAATGCACTCAAAGCAATCAAAGGTTGCAAGGTTCATAAACTTAGAAACATTCTGGGCATATTTGACCAGAGTGAGGAAGTTGGCCCTCTTGTCATCGGGAAGAAGTAGAGCCATGAGTTCCAAATCGCTTGCAGCCTCCCGAAGAAACATACCCATTTAAAGTATGTAAGAGCTTATTCTAGCTGATAGCATCAAGGACTGAAAGCATCGACGCCCAAAGGCATTGAGTGTCCTCGATTCACGACCTGGAGGGTTGGATGAATGCGTCTTAGCACTCTTGATTCTGCACACTGCCGATTCCACCACCATGGAATGGTGTGGCAATTGTGTATTTTGGAAACTAGGACATTGCGGTACCCGGTACATTGTATCGAGTCTCCTAGAATGTGGAGACACTGTCAGGGGTGTTTCCCACATCCTAAGCATGAGATCATGCAAAATTTGGTGAATGGGAAAGGTAGCAGCCTCATTAGGAGCTGCCGGATACTGAAGAATTTCTAATTCTTCAGCTCTTGGTTCCTTCTCAGGGGTCACGGTGATCGAGAGTCCCCGTGCTATATCACATATGAAGTCCTGAAAGGACACGTCCTCCGGAGGAGACATCTGACGCTGTGGTTAAGGAGAGGGATCCTCCGGAAGAACCACCCCAGTACCGAAGGAGTCCTCGGAATCATCGGAATCGGAGGATTCGAAGTATTGTCAGGCCGGATGCTCTCGTATTGTTTGTCGGCGGTATCAATCGAAGTCGGCATCGGAATGCCTCAATGCCGGACCCTCGATGCCGAAGACCGATTCCAGGGCCAGCATGGGAGGAAGAATGGAGAGAAGCGCATTGGTCGATGCAGATACATTCGGTACCGTTATCGGTACAGATAACTGCATTGATTGTAGTGGTTTTAGCGATACCGAGGCTGCTAATAAAGCCGCAAGACTGCGCTCAATGGCCAGGATATTTTGATCCATGGAGCCTGCCGATGTCTGGGTGTCGGTACCGGCGGAGCAGGCCACAACACCAGAACATGGCACCAAGAGTTCTCCAAAGGTGGAAGCTTCGGGAACATCCTGGAACCTTGTTAATGCTTTGGAGGCAGGGGCCTCCCGCCGGGGCTGTTTGGCCAGTGTGTTTTCTTCGAAGGCAATGTTAGCAGCATCTCGATGCTTAGAAGGAGATCTACGCTTTGAGGACCGGCCAGTCTTGGAAGACCTGGGTTTACTTACCTGAGATCCATGGGAGGAAGATGAAGCCCTGGACAACGCTGATGCAACAGACATTGCATCCGAGGCAAAGAAGGTGCCGAGTTTTGCAGCTCTGTTCTGCAGACCTCTTTTGGTCATCTTTCTACAAAGAAGACACTCCGATGGCAAATGGTCAGGACCTAAACATTTAAGACACCAATCATGGGAGTCGGTAGCAGAAATGGTACAGCTACATTTTGAAAGTTTTTTGAAACCACTAGATGGTTTCTCCATTTTGGAAGAAAAGAGGGCCTTGTACCCAAAATGGTGCCTAGCACAAGAGGGGACAGACCCTCAAAAAATAAGTTATTCTTTTTTTTTTTTTTTTTTTAAGAAGAAAAGAAATATGAAAATATAGAAGGTACCGGCATAGGCGTCGACGGGAAGGCAGACGCGACCACAAAAAAGAACATTTTCTGCGGTGACAGGGTTTGCTGCCTGTTGGCTCCGCGGAAAACAAAAAAAATGAAGAGGGAGAGTTGGAAAGGCAGTGGCGCAGGCGCAGTGGGATGCTCCCAAAAGCTTTCCTATTGGATGCTTGGGAGCGTTCCCGCGCGGGCTCCATTGGTGCCGACGATACCCATATATGAAAAACTACATTCCTGCTTGTTCCAGGAGATCACCTGTTACAGGTGAGTAACTATGCTTTCTCCAGGAACAAGAAGGAAGTCAGTCTTCACATATGGGACTCCCTAGCTCCAGGCTGCTGGGGACCGAACCACAACAGCACCAATGGCTATCAATAGGGAAGAAGTGAGTTGCAGAGGGTGAGTCCCTACCAAGAGACTCTGCAGACCCCAGTGTCCAGCATCACCATTGCTCCGGTAGCCTGAAAACAGAAGGGTCGGAGGGCAGGAGTTGCCTATACACTGAGAATGCTTTGGATTGCTGCACTGTCCCTGCAGGACTCATTCTCGAGGCAGTAGTGAGCTATGAACGTGTGCACTGAAGACCATGTGGCGGCTTTACAAATTTCTGTCACCAGCACTAAGCGTAGGTTGGCCACTGACTTGGCCATAGCCCTCACATGATGAGCAGTGATTCGGTGCTCTAGGGAGAGGCCAGCTCGCTCATAAGCAAGGGCAATACAGTCCGCCACCCAAGTGGACAGGGTTCGCTTGGTTACAGGTAGCCTCAACCTGCTGGGGTCAGAAGAGACAAAGAGCTGAGGAGCTTTGCAGTGGGTCTGGGTCCTCTGTAGATAAAAGGACAGGGCCCTCTTACAATCCAATGTATGCAGAACCGACTTTGCCTTACTGGGAAGAAGGTGGGGAGGACCATCTCCTGATTGAGGTGGAAAGCAGACACCAACATTGGGAGGAACTTGGGGTGCATGCGAAGCACAACCCTATTTGTACAGAACCTGGTATAAGGTGGATCCGCCACCAGGGTCTGTAGCTTGTTCACTCTCCAGGTGGATATCAAAGCCACCAGGAAGGCCACCTTCCAGGAGACATGCCTCAGGTGACAAGCCGCGAAGGGCTCAAATGGCGGTCTGCTGAGCTGTGAGAGCACCATATTGAGATCCCACTCTGGTGAAGGTGAGCGGAGGGGGGACTTCGAAAGCAGAAGGCCTCTGAGGAACCTGAGACCAGGGGCTGGCTGGAGAGAGGTCGCCCTTCCACAGGGTGATGGTTAGCTGCTATGGCGCTGAGATGCATCCTCACCGAATTAGATTGCAACCTGGAGTGGGAGAGATGCAGCAGATACTGCAAAATGAGCTGCAGATGGCAGGAGAAGGAATTCTCATTCTGCTCTGCATACCATTGAGAGAATCTCCTCCACTTGAAGGCATATGCCCTCCTGGTGGAGGATTTCTGAGAGGCCAGGAGGATCTCTTGCACTTCATCTGTGAGACTGAAGGGGTCCAGTGCTACCCTTTCAGCATCCATGCAGTTAAAGTCAGGGATGCCAGGCTGAGGTGGAGAAGGGAGCCCCCCCTCCTGCAAAAGACCTGGCTGATGGCCCAGGGCCACCGGGGGTGCCACTGACAGGGAGAGTAGCAGGGGGAACCAGGGCTGTCTCGGCCACCTGGGAGCAACCAGGATTACTGCGACATGGTTACTCTGGATATTGAAAAGGCACCTGGCTATTAGAGGGGTCAGTGCGAATGCATAAAGCAGGCCCTTCGACCATGAGACAAGGAAGGCATCTGCTGCCACCCTTCTGGGGTGTGGCTGAGGTGAGCAATATCTGGGCAGCTGTGCATTGTCCGGGGACGCGAATAGGTCTAACCAGGGTCTGCCCCAAAGGCAGAAGAGCCTTTGTGCCACCCTGGGATCCAGACATCATTCATGTGGGTGAAGGATCCTGCTAAGCTTGTCAGCCAGGAGGTTGTCCTGGTCCGGCATGTACACCGCTCTCAGAAGCATGTTGTTGCACACTGCTAAGGAGTGGAGGGCTACCACCTCCTAACAGAGGGAGTAGGATCCTGTGCTTCCCTGCTTATTCACACAGAACATGGCAACCTGATTCTCAGTCTGTATGAAGACCAAGAGGTTGCTCAGGCTGTAGCGAAAGGCATGAAGTGCCAGGAAGATGGCCCTGAGTTCGAGGAGGTTGATTTGTAACTGAGATTCGTCTGGGGGCCAGTTGCACTGAGTGCAATGGCCCTCGCAATGTGTGCCCAGCTCGCTAGGGAGGCGTCTGTTGTCAGGACCTTTTGTGGTGCTAGTGCTTGGAAAGGCATCCCCGCCGAGGTGTTGCAGGGACTGCCATCAGTTGAGGGAGGCCACCAGTCAGTGGGTGACCCTTACCCTATCCCTCAGCATGCCTGTGTCCTGTGTCCATTGGGATTTGAGGCACCACTGGGCTGCGCGCATGTGCAGGTGAGCCAATGGTGTGACATGAACTGTTGAAGCCATATAGCCTAACAACGGAGGAGCAGGCGGGCTGGCACCGACCTGCAGCTTTGAACCTCCTCCACTAACTGCATCAGGCGGTGGGCCCTCTCTATCAGGAGAAAGGCCTTGACCTGCGGAGTGTCCATCTGGACTCCTATGAACTCCAGATCTTGAACTGGGGAGAGGATGAACTTGGGGTAGTTGATGATGAATCCCAATTTCTGCAGGGTGTGGATTGTAAGTCTTGTGACTTGGCTAGCCTTGAGGGCCGTGTTGCCTCTGATGAGCCAGTCGTCCAGGTAAGGGAAGACGTGGGCCCCTTGGAGGCGCGCGCACAGGCGGCCACAACTGCCAGGCACTTCGTGAAGACCCTTGGAGAGGAGGCGAGGCCGAATGGCAGTACCCTGTACTGGTAGTGCTGCCCCCCACCCACCACAAATCTCAGGTACTGTATGTGGAAGGGAGGGACCAGATGTGAGTGTATGTGTCCTTGAGGTCCAAGGAGCAGAGCCAGTCTCCCTGGCGGAAGTAGGGCAGCAGTGTTACAAGGGAGAGCATCTTGAACTTCTCCCTCACCAGGAACTTGTTCAAGGTGCGCAGGTCCAGGATGGGCCAGAGGCCCCCTGTTCATTTTAGGACAAGGAAATACCTTGAGTAAGAACATAAGAACATAAGAAATGCCATACTGGGTCAGACCGAGGTCCATCAAGCCCAGTATCCTGTTTCCAACAGTGGCCAATCTAGGTCATACGTACCTAGCAGTTTCCCCAAAAGACACAGGTTCTGCAGTGCTTGTACTAGGCCAAGCATTGATATCCTGGGTCCCTTTTTAATAGTGGTTTATGGACCTTTCCTCCAGGAACTTGTCCAAACCTTTTTTAAACCCAGCTATACTAACAGCCCTTACTACATCCTCCGGTAACAGATTCCAGAGTTTGATTACACGTTGAGAGAAGAAATATTTTCTCCTATTTGTCTTAAATAGTTTACCCTGTAGCTTCATTACATGCCCCCTAGTCCTTCTATATTCTGATAGCGTAAACAATTTATCCACGTTTATCCGTTCCACTCCATTCATTAATTTATACACCTCTATCATATCTCCCCTCAGCCGCCTCTTTTCTAGGTTAAAGAGCCCTAACCTTTTTAGCCTCTCTTCATAGGAGTAGCCTTCCATCCCCTTCACCAATTTGGTGGCTCTTCTCTGTACTTTTTCTAATAACTCTATGTCCTTTTTAAGATACGGTGACCAGAATTGCACACAATATTCAAGGTGCGGTCGTACCATGGAGCGATACAGAGGCATTATAATATCCTTTGTTTTATTCTCCATCCCTTTCCTTAGGATACCTAGCATTCTATTTGCTTTCTTGGCCGCCGCTGCACACTGGGCGGAGGGTTTTAACATGTTATCCACGATGACTCCTAAATCTTTTTCCTGGGTGGTGGTTTCTAATGTGGAGCCTTGCATCTTGTAACTATAGTGTGGGTTGTTCTTTCCTAGGTGCATAACTTTGCACTTGTCCACATTAAATTTCATCTGCCATTTGGATGCCCAGTCTTCCAATTTATCCAGATCCTCCTGCAGTTTTCCACAATCCTCTTGGGTTTTAACAACTTTAAACAGTTTTGTGTCATCTGCAAATTTGATTACCTCACTAGTTATTCCCTTTTCCAGGTCATTTATGAATATGTCAAAAAGTAGCGGACCCAGTACAGATCCCTGGGGTACTCCACTATTCACCTTTTTCCATTGGGAATATTGGCCATTTAGCCCTACCCTCTGCTTTCTATCTTTTAACCAGTTCCCGATCCACAATAGTACACTGCCTCCTATCCCATGACTTTTTAGCTTCGCCAAAAGTCTCTGATGGGGGACCTTGTCAAAAGCTTTCTGAAAGTCCAGATACACTATATCAACCGACTCACCTTTGTCTACCTGTTTATGCACACCTTCAAAAAAACAGATCAGATTAGTAAGACAAGATCTGCCTTGTCTAAAGCCATGTTGGCTGTCTCCCATTAGGCCATGACTATCTACATGCTGTGTAATTTTGTTCTTTATGATGGCTTCTACCATTTTCCCTGGTACTGACGTCAGGCTCACCGGTCTGTAATTTCCCGGGTCACCCCTGGAACCCTTTTTAAAAATTGGAGTAGAACCCCTTTCCCCAGAGGTGTTGGGGTACAGGCTCCACTGCCCTGTCCCTGAGTAAGCCTGCGATGAGCAAGGCTTAGTGGAGGAGAGGCCGTGATGGTTTTCCTGGGAAGAAGTTTGGAGGGTTCTGTTGTAGATGGAGGTGGTAACCCTCCCTCACCACCTGCAGGACCCATTTGTCCGTGGAGATGCTGGACCAGTTGTGGGCAAATGAGGCCAGCTGACCTCTGTGGGCTAAGACGGGACTCCTGGCGGAAGGGAGGCCCTGCCCTGGGAGTCAAAAGCTTCCCCCCTGGTTGGGTAAGAGCTGGTGTTTGAGGCTTGGGGGCTTTGGGCTTCCGGGGCCCATGCCCCTGACGTTTAGGCTGTGAGGCCTGGTGCTGCCGCCCTGAGTAAGGCTGGTAAGGGCCAGCCTTGTGATAGCCCTTTTTCTTTGGGAAAAGGGCTTTTTCCGATGGTTTTTTTCTTGGAGAGGGTTGAGGTCTTCCTGGCAGCCACTGTCGGACATGGGCTTCCCTAACAAGTTCTCGCCATTGCAGGAGACATCCAGTAGCTTTTCTTGCACCCATTGTTTATAACCATGCCTGGTGCCAATGCCGGTGGCTGTCACCCTGGCCACAGACTTGAATCCTTCGTAGGCAGCCCTAGAGAGGAATTTGAAACAGTCCTGGATGCCCACCGCCAGGGACTGGAACCTCTGCAGGGGTTCCCCGGCGAGGTATGCCGAAAACCCCAAGGGCTCCTGAATAAGGCCTTTTAGGTACAGTCCCATGTACAGTCCGTATACATGAATATGGCACCTGAACATGGTGCCCTGTTAACACTTGCGGCCCAGG
Organism: Ichthyophis bannanicus; assembly: GCA_033557465.1. NCBI lineage: Eukaryota > Metazoa > Chordata > Amphibia > Gymnophiona > Ichthyophiidae > Ichthyophis > Ichthyophis bannanicus. The sequence continues at coordinate 642,039,565 of CM066035.1, forward strand.
GCATCAAGGGCCCAGGCCTCCCTGCCGGGGGAACCAAAGAGTATGTTTTTTGGTTCTTCAGTTTCTGCATCAAGGACTCCACCACAGTGGAGTTGTGGGGGGGGTTGCTGTTTATAGAACCTGGGGCCCTTCCAGACACGGTAGATAGCATCCAGGCGCTGACTGACTACCGGCACTGAGGCTGGGGTCTCCCACTTCCTGAGGAGTAGCCTTTCAAGGATGGGTGGAACTGGCACCATGAGAGTCTCTTTGGGAGGAGATTCATATTGAAGGATCTCGAGTTCCTCAGTGCGCGGATCCTCCTCCGACTCCGTCTGGACTGAAAGAGCCTGGCCATGTCACGGACGAAGTCGTGAAAGGCTACATCCTCAGGCAGGGAGTGGCACCAAGGCTCCTGGGGAGAGGGCTCAGAGGGGACATCCCTGTGCCAGGAAGTCTCCGGAGAGGCCTCGTCCTCGTTTTCCCATTCAGATCCTGAGGGCATCGAGGAATCAGCCTCGGGAGTAGCCCCGAGGAACCAGGGCCCCCCAGAGGATCTGGGGTCAGACTCCCGAAAACTCGCCGGGGAGGACCGGATCCCCGAGGAGCGTGACTGAGACCTCGATTGACGCTGAGGACATACCCGAGGCCGATGGCACTTGGTGCCCAGCTCGACGCCCGGGGCCTCCTCCTAGGTCGGAGAGCCTGGTGTCATGATGCTGGAAAGCCAGACATCAACACCTGCTGCAAAGCCAGGATGGAGTAAATGCTCTGCTCCATGGCCTCCATTCAGGACTAGAGGCCCAATGATTGTGCAGCTCTCGGCTACGGGCTCACAGGTCCTAGTGCGGTCTCCGCTGGCCAAGGACTCCTGTCTCGAGACTTTCTGAGGGTGCTGTTTGGAGTCACCTGAGTGCTGCCGTGACACTTTGCCAGGTTTCATCGGAGGCACCTCAGCAGGCTTTGGTACCTTTTTCTTGGGAGGGTCTGGGGCCGCGCCAGAGGAGCTGCCACCATGGGACTACAAAGACGTCCGTACCTCACAGGAAGTGATGGCTTTGGGGCTCGGCGATGGGGAGGCTGGGGCAGAGTCAGATCTCGGGAACAGCTTCCCCTGCAACTCTGACAGCTTTTTATTCGTTTTGGGGGTCATGGCCTGGCACCGGTCGCAGGTGGAGCTGTCGTGGTCTAGGCCCAGGCAGTGAAGACAGCAGTCATGGGTATTGGTAACTGAAATAGTCTGACTGCAGCAGTCGCATTTCTTGAACTTATCAGGAGTCATGGTGGGAGAACACCCAGCTGGGGTCGACAACCCCCACGCGAAAAATGGTGCAAAGGCCAGTCGAGGAGGAACCTCGAGGGAAAAAGGGAAAAAAAGGACGTGAGAGCCAAGGATGGCACAGAAGGTGCTGGCTCGAAGTGGGAAGGGAACCGGTATGCAAACCGGGGAACTTGAAGGATTTTAAGAATTTTTTCCAGGGAAGTAGAGGAAACACCCATTGGGCTCCGCAGAAAAAAGGAGACTGAGCAAGATGGCATCCTTGGACGGGAAGGGGACCATGCATGCATGGTAGCATTCCCAAAGGTTTTCTTTGAAAGCTGGGGAAATGCTCCGCGCAGAGCTCCATCGGCGCCGTCACTCATACGTGAGGACTGACTTCCTGCTTTTTCCTGGAGAACTAAAAACTTCTTTAAACCAGCAATCAAGGACTTGGCACAGCCTGTACTTTCCTTGGACCATTGAGTAGGGCAAAAAGTAAGTCTGACCTACAGAAGGAATTGTAATCTCCCACTACTTCACCACCTCCCTTCTTCATGTCCAACAAACATGGCAAGGGATCTGTTCAAAGATCCTCCTCTAAGAAAGAGGGCAGAATCACAGCTTGACTTAGTTAAAATTTACTTCATCAGTTACTGAATGAGAAGCGCTGTATCTTTAAAATGCTTGTTTTGGCTTTTAAATATTTTCATGGTCAGCTTCCAACTTATGTAGTACTTAAATTGCAGAAGTATACCCCAGTCCGTACTTTGAGGTCTCAGTCTGATTGTTTACTAGTGGTTCCCTCTTGCAATCATTTTTGCCTTGAATGCACACATCGTAATGCTTATTCATGTTCTCTGCCTTTACGGAAGCCCCGATTCGCCGCCTGACCCCCACAGTGGCCTGCCAAGGCTATGATTGGGCTATGGGGAACCTCCTGCTGCCACCCACTTGTTGTCCAGTGCTCGCCAGTCCCGTTCTTCTTGGCCAGGGAGACTTATTCCAAGTTCCCTGGCCATCCGTGGACCCACGGACATACAGGACCGCAACTGTACATCCGGGGTCATGACCTGCATCCACCCCACCGCACCTCTGGCCCTCCCCTCCCTGCCCCCGTCCATAACTCCCCACACATCTCCTCTGTACATATGGGGAGCTTTGGGCAGGGAATCGGGCACAAGCTAAACGTTGCACAGAAGGCCCCCATATGTGTTATGACGAAGTATTGTTCGTTTGTGCTATGTTATTTGTTATTATTATGTATGTAATTTGTAGCCTGCCCTGGGCTGTTTGAGAGGACAGGATAAAAATCGAATAAACAAATAAATACATAAAAATAAATCAAGCACCTTTCGTGAGAAAGGATGGAACCTCAGAGACACAGATGCTGTCGATATGAACAAAAACAGGACCTATGGTTCCAACATCCTTCCTGGCAGATGCAATAGCCACCAGAATACCACCTTCAGGTCAAATCCTTGAGCAAGGCTTTTTAAATGAGCTCAAATGGAGAACCTTTCAGTGTGTTCAGCACCAGAGATAGACTTCATTGTGGCACAACTGGACACATGGGTAGACAGGTCTGCTTCACGCCCTTGAAGAAGAAGGATGTATCAGGGTGCATCGTGCTAAAGAGACGCTCTGATCTCACCCCTGGTAGCATGCAAGAGCCACTACTTGAACCTTGAGAAAGTTCAGAACAAAGCCCTGGCCTAACCCAAACTGTAAGAATAACAACACAGCAATTATGTCTGCCTTTCTGGCCTTCAGGACCTGAGAGAACACTACTTCTCGAAGACCCTCTAAACTTTGACATATGCCAAGAATATAGAGGTTCTCCTGACCCTAAGAAGGATGTCAAATATCAATTCCAGAGTATCCTTTCTTAGAGAACTTACACCTTTCAAGAGCCAGGCCATAAGCGAGAAAGGAGGGGGATCCTCCATGACCAGAGGGAGCAATAGGGAAGGCTCCGCCAACAAGCTTGATAGTTTTGCATAACAAGACCTGCATGGCCAATCTGGCACCACCAGAATGACCAAACCTGGATGAAAATGGATTCTTCAAAAGAGCTCACCAAGGGCTAGGGGGAAAGACACACAGAAGCCCCTTCTAATGCCAAGCCTGAAAGAGGGCATTCAAGCCCACCACCTATAGATCCTTCCTGCAACTGAAGAAGTTCCTCACCTAGACATACCCCTACATGGCCATCAGGTCGAACACCGACAGGCTATACCTCCGCAAAATGAAGTCAAACATGTGTGGGCTGAGCACTCTCGCTGGAATCAACAGTGTTTAGACTCAAGAGTAGGCCTGCGGAAGCCTCAGTGTTTAGACTCAAGAAGTAGGCCTGTACATTGACGACTCCCTCTACATTGGCCGCTGACAGTGTCACCAGATAAGTCCCTACCCAAAGATAGAGGTCTGCCACATCTGTGGCCACTATGGTACTATGAATGCCACTTTGCTTGTTGACGTATGCCACTGCTGTAGAATTGTCTGAGAACACTCAGACCACTCTGCCCTCCAGGAGGGTTTGAAACCTCCACACAGCCAGGAAGATCACTCAGGCCTCTAGCCTGCTGACTGGCCAGGAGACTTCCTGACGGGACCAGCATCCTGCACAAAGTAACCCAGACAGTGCACTCCCTAGCCCAGAAGACTGGTATTGGTAGTGACTATCATCCAATCCAAAGCCTCCAGAATCATCCCATCCATCAGAGGGTGAAATCGTAGCTACCAGGCCAACTCACCTTTGTTTCTCTGGGAGAACTAGACACGGATCAAACAACTGATAGCTGGGAGACCAGTAAGCAGAAGCTGGTCCTGTAGTGGGATACAAGTGCACCCTGGCCCAAGATATCAGTTCCACGGCTCGGGGAGCTGCCCGAGAGCAGAAACCTCTGAACTGCAGCTTGTCCAGAGACACGCTGTCTAAGGGGGTACCAAAGTGTGCCCCCAGATATTCCACATCCTGGGAGGGAACTAGACTGTTCTTGAAATAATTGATCACCCAACCCAAGTTTTCCAGCCACCAGATCACCTGCATCATGTCCACTCTGGACTTCTCTATGGAGTCAAACTGAATCAGCCAGTGTAGTTGCACATGGATTCCCTCTTGTGCAGGAAGACTGCCACAACCACCATGACCTTCGAGAAAGTGCAAGGTGCTGTGGCCAGACTAAAAGGAAGGATCTGAAACTAGAAATAGCAATCCAGGTTGCAGAAGCAGAGGAACGGTTGATACTACTGAGAGGTCCAAGAAGGTGAAAAATTCCCCTTACTGGACCAAGGCAATGATCGACTCGATAGAGTCTTCATGCAAAAGTGTGGCACTCTTAGCTTGGTACAGAGCATCTTCAGGTCAAGGATGAGGAGGAAAGGCCTACCTTTCTTAGGTACCACAAAATAAATGGGAATACCACCCTTTACTTCGCTCTGTCGAAAGCACAGGTATGATATAGCCTGCAACTGAAGGAGGCACTGAACAGCTTCTTTGACCACACTTCTCTTGGCCAGGGAGTTACAAGGAGTCTCCACAAAGGTGTCCCAAAGTGGCTTTGCAAACTCCAGTGCATACTCTTCTTTGAGGATCTTGAAGGCCCATTGGTCTGATGCAAGATGGAGTCATTCCAAGTGAAACAGTCGAAGCCACCTTCCAACCACCTGAAACTCAGAAGAGACCCACCAAATCTCATTGTGAGGACTTACTGGATCCCAAGGGAGCTCTTGTTGAGTCCTGGGATTACTGGGACCCTCGAAAGGGCTGACCCTTCTTGGGCTTAGACCCATAGGTGAAATGTTTGTTAATTAGAAATCTTTTATATACCATCTTTATGGCATAAGTAATTCAAAATGGTTGACGTCAAATAAAGCAATCAAAGTTTGAAACATGGAAGATTAAAAGACAGATTTACAAACAGATTGCAATGGAGAAGATATGAAAAGAGCAGCTCTATTACTTACAGTCAAACCAACTATATAATCCTTCTACAGGCAAATTTATTGTTATACAGAAAACAATTTATCATTTAACAGGAAGCAATAAGATTTTTATCCCCTTTCTAAAATTCTCAGATATTGCTCTAAGTGAAGTTCTAGTGGTTTCATAGGTTTACAAAGTAACAGCTGATTTTTGGTGTTCCCCTGAAGAAGGCCTCTGGCTGAAACATGTGTCAGGCTCACTGCTATGTTATTTTAATAAAATTGTCCTTCCACTGTGATATTTTGTCCTGCTCCTTGTGTGCTGCATCTGTAGGGGCATCTACTGTACATAGATGTCCCCAGACCCATATTTCAGAACCTGGATGTCTAGGATATCCTAACGGTTAAAGTAGTGGGTTAGGAACAGGGCAGCCAGGATTCAAATCCCACTGCTGCTGTCATTGATATTGGGCTGAGTACTGGGGATGATGGCGTGCTTTCTTCTCTACACCCTCTGGATGTTTATCAGCCAAAACATGCATTTTTCAGAAGTTTGTGCCTGGAGCAGGTCTAAAGTCAAATATGATGCCGGACAGCCATGATGTTTCTGTAATCAGGCAGGGATGTCCAGGATCTTGAGAATGCCCCAGCTATGCCTTCTCCATGTCCTCATTCAGACTTGGATGTCCTCATGCTGGAGAAGTCCCCAGAGTCAACTTCTAAAATTACTCTGGAAATATCTCTGTGCCACGGATGTCTCTAAGCCCGTTTCTGAACATCCAAAGCATGAAAAGGGTTTCTAAAATGACCCCCATAATCTATTTTAAGTACAGAAGTCTTCCATTTCTTATAGCCTTAAATGTTAACACTAGTAGTTTAAAACTCTGTTACAGGAAGCCAGTGTCATTTTCTCAACAATGGTCATGTACTTTCAACATTTCATGCCTCCTTATAAAAACCCAGTTATTGTATTTTGTGTAATCTGCAACCTTTTAACCATTTAAGTCCCATGTAGAACACATTACAGAATCAAGAACATTTAATAATAATGATGGCGCTATCAACAGTAGTTCCTTTTCCCCTAAATACGATTTAAGTTGATGACCCAATTTCATTGTATAAAAAAACAGAATAGTGACTCAGACAATCTTTTTAAGGCCAATTCCTTCTCTTTCTATCAACATCCCTAAAAATCAATGTTCTGCAACCCAGGGTATTGAGACAGCCTCAGTCATTGGTAGTATAATTAATATATTCTTATCAATTCCTCCCATTCCTAAACAGTCTTAGTTACACTTAATACCAATCCACTATGATCTAGCCATAGCTTTGATCTCATTCAAACATTTGTTAATAATCTGTAAGACTTCTGAAGGACGAGGGTTGGCCTGCACGGAGCGGCAGGTGCACCTACTCTTGCCATCTTACTGGACAGATTAGATGGACCATACTGGTCTTTATCTGCTGTCATTTACTATATTACTATATATTATCAATGTAAGTCATCCGCATAGTGTAAATTATAATTCCATACTTCCATACTACTTTTCCTAAAGGTTGAAGATAGATATTAAACAATAAAGGGGGAAAAGGGGAGCCCTGTGGCAGCCCCCATGACCAATAATGCTTCCCCAATGATTTCCATATCTAATCTTAAAACTTTGTCCTTCCATTTTAATACAATACAATACGTTGGATACCACCCTGTTGGTAGCGGTTGATCAAAATTTCTGCTTCAACAAGATCAAATGCTGCTGACATCTAATGATATCAACAGTACTAACATCCCATTAACTAGATGGAAATATATCTGACCTAACCACAGCAGTCAATAGGGTTTCTGTACCACTCCCTATTCAAAAACCTCCCTGACCTTCATCTAACAAAGTACAGCCTGCCAAAAGCTCTGCTAATTTGATGGCTTACTTCTTTCTCTACCAGTTTAGCTAACATAGGTAAATTAGATACAGGGAGAAAGTTTTCATAGCTATTTCTATCTGCAACTACATTTTTTCAAAATTAGGGAAACTACGGCTTCTTTTAAATAGGGGGGCAACCTCCCCACCTCTAATAAAGAATTTATCAACACCTCTAGCCATTCCTCCCAAATATTGTTTAAAAGTTACAAGGAAGCTGGATCTAAAGGCAAGAATATATTTATTCAGAGCCTTAAGTAAAATTCATCACTCCCTGCTCTTATTAGGCCAGGCCCAAAGTTTTACCAACCCTGAACTGCCCCCAAGCTCTTTACTGAGCCTTACATGAGGAACCCCAAGAACCTCCGGGCCTATCTTCCAGGAGCTTCTGTGGTCAAGCTTCTCCAAGGTCTTTTACCAGCTTCTCCAGATCTTCTCCAAAGAGCAAACTACCCTTGAATGGGAGCTTGATCAGCTGCAGCTTGGACACGGCATCAGTACACCAGTTCTGGAACCACAGCCACCTCTAGGACACCACAAATAATGCTCCAGAATCCAACCTCACCATCTCGGGGCTGTCCTGTGGCAGGTGCAGGCCTGTGACCCACAGTGTCCGAACATAAGCAGGCCAGCATGGCTAGCTTGACCTGTAAATGAGGCCTGTGGAGAGGCATATAGGATTGCACATCCCCCAATATGCTGCTATTGTAAGATAGAACCCAGTAGAAGTATTGAATTAGCTTAGGTAAGCAGAACTGCATTATTGAAAGATGGAAAAATACAGAAAAGACATGTTTAAAAGTTACTGATAAGAAAAAGTACATCTGCAAAGAAATAATTAGGAGTGCTGACAGATGAGTTGCAGAGCCCAGCTCCTCTGCACGTACAAATTGGTTCTATAACCTTGAGAGTGTGAAAGTAACAAGTTGATGAACTGACCATTGTAATTGGGACTAGAAGGGGGGCATGCAGGTGTCATGCCCACTGGAGGGACATAATTGGATAAACGTATCAGTACCGGGACCAATAGAAGAGGTACGGGAGGTACGGGAGGTTACCGGGACCAATGAAATGTTTTTCTATACCTAGAATGGAACAGAAGTCTATAAAAGTTGTTGTAATGCTTGAAAACTTTGCTCAGCCATTTTGAAATTGATTGGTTCGAGACTTGTGCACAAATAAATGATTTGGACCTTCTGAACAGACTCCTGGTATCATTGGTTTGTCTGCGCTTTGCTGCTACATATTCCTTGGTGCGTTGGCCGGGAAGTTGTGGAATCAAAGTGTATATAGGGCAATATACCACGACTTTCCGCCTCTATAGGCTTGGTCCTGCCGGGATCGCGCCCTTCCGACGAGGGCTGCTCCCTGGCGCCACCGGTCCCTTGTATCGGAGGGAGCTGGTCGGACCTCGGCGGGTGACGAGCCCGGCTGGAGTCAACGCCTCGAACCCGAGTGAGGGGAGTCCGAGGTCCAACTCATGCGCCTGCTTGGGAAGTTTGAGGACCGGATCCGGTGAGTATAGTTTTGATTTTGGGTCTAGACAGAAATAGAAAGCGCAGTACTGCCATTGGAACTTGGAACTTTGGAATTTGTAATCTCGAGATATTGGGAATTGGTAAGAGAGCATGATCACCTCTCAAGGAAGGGCCGAGTAACCCCGCATGGGAATTCGCCGGGTGAAACCCCCATCCTTTTTGTAATTGGGAAATTGGAAAAGACTAGTCAGAATAGATAGAAACGAATGCATTCTGGGATACGTTGCTAGTATGATTGTGTGAACGAAGTGTGAATGAGAGGTCTGGCAGCACGGACCAAGTGAAGGCGGACCCCTGAGTAGCGCATTTCCTGACCGGGCGACCGCGTTCAGGTCGCGAAAAGGGGGAAGCGATTGTCGTCTTGTCTTGTTATTTGTACTCCTTATACGTTTCCAGGGCCGTGTGGACCCCTTACCCACGGTCCGCCCTCCTTTTCCCTTCTGTCTGTTGTTGCGCGCACACATCGAAATGGGAGGGGCGGGGTCTACTAGAAACACTCCACTAGAATGTATGATCGCACATTTTAAAGAGGGATATTCAGGAGATTATGGTATTAAAATGACAGCAGCCCGTTTGCAGATTTTGTGTACTAGGGAGTGGCCCGATCTAGACCCCATCTGGCCCCGAGAGGGAACGTTCAAAGTAGAGATTATTCAGTCAATACACCGTAGAGTGCGGATAGCGCACCCCGATCAGTACCCCTATATAGATTCTTGGTTAAGTATTTGTGAAGATCCGCCCCCCTGGGCGCAGCGCTGTTATGAGGAACAGTGCAGAATAATGTTAGCTAAAGCAGATTCTAGACAGAAAACGGAACAGCCTAGAATGAAAGAGCAGGATAAGAAAGCCAGAAAGAAGCCCATCCTGGCAGATCCTGATTCCCCAGAAATAATTCTCAGGCAGCCCCGAACCCCAGGTCCAGTAAGAGTAGCCCGGCGTCCTGCCCCAGAACCCCAGAGACGGCCAGAGCCGAGGCGGGACCCAACCCCTGATCCCCCTCCCGGAGGAGAGAAAGAGGAAGAATTAGCGGGAAAAGAAGAGGAGGACCTAAAAAGCGAGTCAGAAGTGGAGACCGAAGAAGGAGAAAGAGAGAATCCCCCAGATGAGGAGGAAAATGTACAAATAATTGAGAAAGCTAGCGTTAGCACTAGTACGCCAGTGAGAGAGAAACCCAAAGCAAAACCTGTTGAGAAAAAGAAAGTGACTCCTGCAAAGGCAACAACGATAACTCTTAGATCCCAAAAGACACCCATGGCAGCCAAACTGTTTCCCTTACGGCAAGTCCCGGGAGTGCCCGTAAAGAATGATAATGATGAAGTGGTAGCGGGACCCCTAACTTATGTGTATATCCCTTTCTCTACAACTGATTTATTAAATTGGAGGTCGCATTACGCCTCCTATACTAGTAAGCCCCAGGAGCTGACAGAATTAGTAACTAGTATTATGGAAACTCACCAACCCACTTGGCCAGATTGCCGTCAGCTCCTGACCACCCTATTCACGACAGAAGAGCGAGCAAGAATTAGAAAAGCAGCTATTGAATGGATGGCAGAGAACCCTGTAGCTCCGGCACAGGGGCAGAATATAATAGACCGTCGAGAAGCAGCTCAGAGAGAATTCCCGAATGAAGACCCCCAATGGGATCCAAATACAGATGAAGGATCCACAGCCCTAGCCCGTTTTCGCCAAGGCTTTTTACAAGGCCTGAAAAGGGGGGGCCAGAAAGCTATGAACCTTTCCAAAGTTGCAGGAGTTATCCAAGGGATAGATGAGAGCCCAGCAGATTTTTATGAGAGATTAACTGAAGCATACAGAATGTATACTCCCTATGATCCCGAGGCACCAGGAAGTTTATGTATGGTGAATTCTGCTTTTGTAAACCAGTCTCAACCAGACATTAGACGCAAATTACAGAAGTTAGAAGGGTTTGCGGGCATGAATGCAACACAGTTATTGGAAGTCGCTCATAAAGTGTATGTGAATCGTGATACTGAAAGACAGAGAGAATGTGATAGAAAGATGAAGAAGAAAGCTGATTTTTTGGCTGCGGCCATAGTGGAACAGAAAAGGGGAGGTGTCCCTAGTCGAAGGAGCAGAGGAAGAGGGCGGGGTCAAGGCGGAGGCCGGACCCAGAGACTAGGCGTGAACCAATGCGCCTATTGCAGAGAGGAAGGACATTGGAGAGATACGTGCCCGCAACTCGAAGACGCCCAGCATGATGACGACAGCAGCCATCAGTGGCGAGAAGAAAGACGAAGCTATCCCCGAAGCCAAGGAGGAGCCAATCGAGAACAATTCCAGCGAGAGAGAGGAGGAGCCATTCAAGCATTGGCCACACCAGCCCATGATGAGAATGACGTGGATTAGGACAGACCGGGCTCCAAGTTTGCTTTAGGTCTCCAGGAGCCTATGGTCGGAATACAAATAGGAGACCAAATTATGGACTTTATGGTTGATACTGGAGCACAACATTCAGTAATAGACAAAAAGATAGCCCCATTCACTACAAAAGCAGTCACCATCATAGGAGCAACTGGTGCCAAAGCCACAAAGTCTTTTCTTCAAAACCGAATATGCAGTCTGGGAGGACAGCAAGTAACTCATCAATTCCTTTACATGCCCGAATGTCCAGTACCACTACTGGGACGAGATATGTTAGCCAAGCTTCAAGCACAAATATCTTTCTCTGAGCAAGGAGAAATGCAAATGACAGTAAATCCCCAAACCAAACCAGCAGGAGTGATGCTGCTGACAGTTCCCCGAGAAGAAGAATGGAGATACTACATTGATGATTCGATACAAGATACCTATTTTGAACAAACTTTGAAAAGTATTGATGCACCACCTGGAGTATGGGCAGAAGGCAGCCCCCCAGGCCTAGCCAAACATATAGCTCCAGTGATTGTAACCCTCAAGCCTAGTGCTACACCAGTGCACGTCAAACAGTACCCTCTCCCAAGAGCCGCAATTGAAGGCATTCATCGCCACCTACAAAGATTGCTTGAGTATGGCCTACTAAAAGTATGTCAATCCCCATGGAACACTCCACTTTTGCCAGTAAAGAAACCTGGGACAGATGATTATCGCCCAGTGCAAGATTTGAGAAGAGTGAATGATGCAGCTGAGACCATACATCCAGTCGTACCCAATCCTTACACCCTCCTAGGACTGATACCTGCTGAAGCTACCCATTTCACTGTACTGGATTTGAAAGATGCATTCTTTTGCATAAGATTAGCCCCTGTAAGCCAAATATTGTTTGCATTCGAATGGCAGGACCCCATCTCTGGAAGAGGGGGCCAACTTACCTGGACAAGATTACCCCAAGGATTCAAGAATTCGCCTACCATCTTTAGTGCCGCACTGAATCAAGACCTTTCAAGCTATCCAGTAGCCCCAGGGAAGAGAGTGCTTCTCCAATACGTGGATGATCTGTTGATAGCTGCCGTATCAGAAAGTGAATGTATACTAGCCACCAAAGATCTCTTGCAGTTACTAGAGGAAGCTGGATACAAAGTTTCCAGAGCCAAAGCACAGCTATGCCAAAAAGAAGTGAAATACTTGGGTTTTCGTATCACCCAAGGAAGCAGAAGATTAGGCAGAGAAAGAAAAGAAGCAGTATGTAGAATTCCAACTCCAACAACCAGAAAGCAAGTCAGAGCCTTTCTGGGAGCGGCAGGATATTGCCGAATTTGGATACCCAACTTTGTCCAAATTGCCAAACCATTGTATGAAGTCACAAAAGGAGAAGAAAAGTCGCCACTGGAGTGGGGACTTGAGCAGGATACAGCCTTTAAGACGTTAAAAGAAGAATTAATGTCATCACCAGCACTTGGACTACCAGATGTCCACAAGCCTTTCCACTTGTTTGTACATGAGGCACAGGGAAATGCCTTGGGCATGTTGACTCAGAAATTGGGAAATTGGGAGCGACCTGTAGCCTACCTATCGAAACAACTGGACCCTGTGGCCAAAGGATGGCCACCTTGCTTGAGAGCAGTTGCAGCTACAGCGCTACTAGTGAGTGAAGCAGACAAACTCACACTAGGACAGAACATACGAGTCACTGTGCCACATGCAGTCCTTGCCCTTATGGAACAGAAAGCAAATTATTGGCTCACCAATTCCCGAATGTTGAAGTACCAGAGCATGTTATGTGAAAACCCACAGATACAACTTGAAGTGAGCCATGCCCTGAATCCAGCCACCTTGATACCCATCAGTGAAGAACTCCCAGAACATGACTGTATCGAAGTCATGGAGACTGTGTTCTCCAGCCGACCCGACTTGACAGATGTGCCCATAGACAACCCTGACCAAACCTATTATGTTGATGGGAGCAGTCTCATCCTTGATGGACGACGCTGTGCCGGATATGCAGTCGTCACTCAACATGAAGTAGTTGAATCATCAGCCCTAGCCTCAGGCACATCAGCCCAGAAAGCCGAATTGATAGCACTCACCAGAGCATTGTTGTTAGGAGAAAAACTTATACTGAATGTATATACAGATTCCAAATATGCCTTCACTACCCTGCATGCCCATGGAGCTCTCTATAAAGAAAGAGGACTCATCACATCCGGAGGAAAATCAGTCAAATATGGTCCCGAAATATTGATGTTACTTGATGCAGTTTGGGCCCCAACACGTGTAGCTGTCATGCATTGCAGAGGACATCAAGCAGGAAAAGGAGAAGTTGCCCGAGGGAATAGATTTGCAGATGCCTCAGCACGACAAGCAGCTATGACAGGACAAATTGCCCCACAAGCTATGCCAATGCAAGCAGCATTGTTTCCAGTACCTTTGAATCTATGGACCCCACGATATACCACCAAAGAATTGGATTACTATTGTGACAGAGAAAATGGAGTACTGAAAGATGGATGGATTGAGCTGCCACCAGAAGAGGGCAGTCAACCTCCTGGACGAATAGTAATCCCTGAACTGTTAGGACCATCCTTTGTCAAAGCTTTCCACGAAGCCACCCACTATGGGAAGAGTGCCATGGAAAAAGCACTCAGACCACATTTCTACATCCCTCTGATGACAACCATATCAGCTTCAGTAGCACGACAATGTCAAACTTGTGCCAAGAATAATGCCAGGCAAGGCCTTATTACAGCACCCCGAGTTCAGTCAAGAGGTGTGACCCCCATGCACAACCTCCAAGTTGATTTCACCGAAATGCCAAAAGCCAATGGGTACCATTACCTATTAGTATTAGTATGTACTTTCTCTGGGTGGGTAGAAGCATTCCCAACCAGAACTGAGAAAGCCCGAGAAGTTACCAAAGTCTTAATGAGAGAGATTGTCCCCAGATTCGGAATTCCAGCAGTAATAGGGTCAGACAATGGACCCTCATTTGTCTCCCAAGTTACTCAGCAGTTAGCAAAAGCTTTGCAGATACAATGGAAACTCCACACTGCATACAGACCCCAGAGTTCAGGGAAAGTTGAGCGAATGAATCGTACCTTGAAAGCCCAAATGTCTAAGCTTTGTCAGGAGACACAATTGAAGTGGCCCCAAGTGCTCCCCATAGCTTTATTCAGAATACGCTCAGCTCCTGTAAAGTCAACAGGATTTTCCCCTTTTGAAGTTTTGTATGGTAAACCCCCACCAATAGTGCAGGGAATCAAAGGAAGTCTAGCCCAGATTGGTTCGGAAATAACCAGACAAGAACTTCTAGCTCTTAGTTTTGTTCTGCAGACTCTCCATACGTGGATCCAAGACCAGTTGCCTATCAACTTGACGGAACCCTTGCATCCCTACCAGCCTGGTACTTCGGTGTGGATCAAAGATTGGAAGAAGACACCGTTGGAACCCCATTGGAAGGGACCGTACACCGTCATCCTGTCTACCCCAACTGCAGTAAAGGTAGCCGAGATCGACGCCTGGATCCACCACAGCAGAGTCAAGCCCGCCGCTGATCCTGAACCTGAGCAGTGGACAGCAGAACAGCATCTTGATGCACCCTTGCGAGTTACTTTGAGACGGCAACCAGCAGCTTAGACACTTCATCACAAGTGCTTTGCAGCAGCCAAGTCTTTCGAAGAGGATTGCTGTTTTCCATGCAGCAACAGCTTTGTTTCAACGAACCCAATTTGTGTGTGATTTGACACACTACTTTGAGACTACATTGACTAAGCCAGACTTCACAGGCCAACTGAAATTGCTAAAAAGTTGGTCAATGTGTACTGGACAACCTGAGGATCTTCAATCAACACTCAGCAACCGTTAAATTGCTTCATTAGCAAACGGGACGAAGAATAAAAGACCGTCATGATCAAGATCAGCAAGCTGAGGATTCAGAACTCCAATCAACATCAACATGTATCTTTACTTTTGCTTTGCTTTGGTTGCCTTCTTTGGAGGTTTTGAACAGACTCATGCTTTACCTCCATGCACTGCCTGCATTACTTCTACTAGAATTGGACTGAAAGTAACTCAGACTTTGCTTTATCATTCTTACTATACCTGCAAGGGGACAGTAACTCGGTGTATCTATAACACCACTGAACTAAATGTTTGCACTCATGGAAAAATTAAAACATGCTATAATCCGCATCAGAATCCATCCTATTACACGATGGAAATAAGATGGAAGGATGCAGATGGACCTATATTAGCTGCAACGCCACCACTTAAGGACATTACTAAACCTGCTGTTTTGAATTTTGATGCATGCAATGCTATTAATAGAGATAGTTATTCCACCTGTGGTACATGGGAGAAAGCGTATCGAAATGACCATAAGTATATGTGTCCAGAAGGTGCCACGGGATGGAGAAAGTGTACAGGTAAAAAGGAACCAGGCTATAGTACTGCCCCAGCAGCAGACTACTATTGCCCGTATTGGGGATGTGTTTTTTATGCTACCTGGAACACTGGTATAACTGATGAGAAAATAGATAAACGAATGGCTACTTTAACCAAGCCAACCACAAATGATAAATGTCAGAAAGATGCTTGCAACCCCTTACACTTACGTATACACAATCCCCATGCATGGAAACAAGGATATAAGTTTGGTTTACGTATTGCTGGAGGAGCAATAGATCCAGGGACCATTGTGTATATCAGATTGAATACCCAAGCCCACAAGTCATCTAAATATCATATTCATAATACTTTTTATGAAGCCATGCATGTAAATAAGTTTGAGATCCCTCACCCCTCACAGAATTTATTTCTAGAATTAGCCGGAGCAGTAGTATCTAGTCTTAAGATCACAGATTGTTATTTCTGTGGCGGAACCCAAATGGGAGATCAGTGGCCATGGGAAGCCCAAGAATTGAATTATTCCATGATTTACAATCAGACTGAATTACACAAGACTACCAGTGAATGGGTGTTAGCGCACTCAATCGTTGGACGTCTTTGCTATGCCAGAACTGGACCCCAGTTCACCCAAAAGGTAGGACAGCTGGTCTGTCTTAGCCAGAAGTACTATAATGCTACGACCAAGAAGATAGCATGGTGGTCAGGAATTGGACATCCTGAACCTCCTAACCCATTAGCCAGATTTCCTGAACTTGCAGGTCTATGGACTAACCTTGCTAAAGTCCAAGCCTGGCAAGCCCCACCTGGCCTATATTGGATCTGTGGAAACCGAGCATATGCACAACTCCCACCACACTGGGGAGGAGCATGTGTCTTAGGAACCATCAGACCTTCTTTCTTTCTTTTAAACACTGAACATGGAGAACAATTAGGATACCCAGTATACACTACCCACCGACACAAAAGAGCACTAAGACAGAAGAGAGAGGCCTTACAGATAGGCAAGTGGGAGAAATGGCAAGGTGATGATTGGCCACCAGAAAGAATCATTGAATATTATGGACCCGCCACTTGGAATGATGATGGTATGTATGGTTATCGTACCCCAATTTATATGATTAATCGTATTATTCGCTTACAAGCAGTAGTTGAAATAATAACTAACGAAACTAGTCATGCTCTTACGCTTTTAGCTAGACAAAGTACACAGATGCGCACTGCGATATATCAGAACCGCTTAGCACTTGATTATTTGTTAGCAGCTGAAGGAGGAGTATGTGGTAAACTGAACTTAACCAATTGCTGTTTGAAAATAGATGATAAAGGTCAAGTAGTTGAAGAAATTGCTAAAGATATGCAAAGACATGCTTATGTGCCAGTACAGACGTGGCACTCATTGAAATTTCCTAATTGGTTTGCTAACCTCTTTTCATGGGTGGGAGGATTTAAGACTTTCATCGTATTGGTACTAATCCTTGTTGCTGTTATCTTCTTATTACCATGTTTAATCCCATGTTGTATGCGTTCCATTCGTAACACTATTGATAGTACAGTAGAGCGGAAGACCGCAACAAAAATCATGGCTTTATATACAGCCAGTCCTGGTAGAAATCCTTTAGCCAGGATGTGATTCTTCAGAAAGTGATTTAATTCTCACACCTTATTAAGTAATAGGGTGAGATTAATCAAAGGGGGGAATGTGGCAGGTGCAGGCCTGTGACCCACAGTGTCCGAACATAAGCAGGCCAGCATGGCTAGCTTGACCTGTAAATGAGGCCTGTGGAGAGGCATATAGGATTGCACATCCCCCAATATGCTGCTATTGTAAGATAGAACCCAGTAGAAGTATTGAATTAGCTTAGGTAAGCAGAACTGCAGTATTGAAAGATGGAAAAATACAGAAAAGACATGTTTAAAAGTTACTGATAAGAAAAAGTACATCTGCAAAGAAATAATTAGGAGTGCTGACAGATGAGTTGCAGAGCCCAGCTCCTCTGCACGTACAAATTGGTTCTATAACCTTGAGAGTGTGAAAGTAACAAGTTGATGAACTGACCATTGTAATTGGGACTAGAAGGGGGGCATGCAGGTGTCATGCCCACTGGAGGGACATAATTGGATAAACTTATCAGTACCGGGACCAATAGAAGAGGTACGGGAGGTTACCGGGACCAATGAAATGTTTTTCTATACCTAGAATGGAACAGAAGTCTATAAAAGTTGTTGTAATGCTTGAAAACTTTGCTCAGCCATTTTGAAATTGATTGGTTCGAGACTTGTGCACAAATAAATGATTTGGACCTTCTGAACAGACTCCTGGTATCATTGGTTTGTCTGCGCTTTGCTGCTACAGTCCAACAATTGATGGGTCTGGTCCAGGAGTGACAGGCCTATCTGTACCAGTCCACACACTCTACATCTGCTGGAGGCCGTCAGTACTGGCTTCTCTCAATGCTGCGCTAACAGATATAGTAGTGATATCATCACTGAAAGATGCTCTGGTCTGCTTCCACCTACTGGCTGGGAAGCATAACCTACTAGCCTGGAATGGTCTAGCAGGATAAGGAAGTAGGCAATGGTGCCTCTATATAAGTCTCTGGTGAGACCTCATTTGGAGTGGCGTGTACAATTCTGGAGACTGCACCTTCAAAAAGATATAAACACGATAGAGTTCATCAAGAAGACGGCTACTAAAATTGTTAGTGGTCTTGATTATAAAACATATGGGGACAGACAAATATCTCAATATGAATAATCTAGAAGAAAGACAAGAAAGGGAAGAAATAAGGGAGACATTTAAATACTTATGTGGCAGAAATTTACAGGAGAAAGGTTTCTTTTAAATTAAAGGAAGCTCTGGAATGAGGGGTCATAGGATGAGAGCACAAAAAAACAGATTCAGGAGCAATCTAAGGAAATGTTTCTTTAAGGAAAAAATGGTGGATGCATGAAGTGGCCTCACAGAAGAGGTGGTCAAGAGACAAAACCTTTGTCTGAATTCAGTAAAGCATGAGACAAACATGCTCCTAACCTCCTAACTATGTGTTGTGCATATCCCGTGAATCACGTTGTACATATTGTGAAAATGTTTTGCCTTTGATCTGACAACCTTGTCATATAATCCTGTAAATCACGCTGTAATTTTTGAAATTTGTCTTTGATCTGACAATCCCCATTACATAATCAAACCGCTCCTGATCGCTGGAAGTAGCGATATACAAATTTATGCTAAATAAATAAATAAAATAAAAAAAAGAGGATCTCTAAGGGACTGTAAAACGTAGTAGTTGCTATGGGTGGGCAGACTAGCTGGACCGTAAGTTCTTTATTTGCCATTATTTTTTTCCCTGTTTCTATGCTGTGCTAAAACATAGAAACACAGAATATGATGGCAAATCAGGACACAGTTCCATCTAGACTACCTAAACTACTCACTGCATGCTATAGACAAGTTGATTTCAGGTTTTTCCTCACTTTTTTGTGGCTAGGAATATTGTGTGTTTAATCCAGCTATTCTTAAAACCGGCTACTATTGTTTCCTCTATCATTTCCTCCACAAAGTTCTTCTATGCATCCACCATCTTTATCTTAAGTAATATTAATTTATTTATTCATTAAGTAATATTTTCTGATACTACTTCTGAGCCGATTCCCTTAGAGCAGGGGTTCTCGATCCAGACCTCAGGACACACCTACCTAGACAGTCAGATTTTCAGGACAACCACAATGAATATGCATGATAGAGATTTGCATACAATGGAGGCAGCGCATGCAAATCTACCTTATCCATATTCACTGTGGTTATCTTGGAAACTTGACTGGCTAGGTGCCCCGAGGATTGGGTCGAGAACCACTACCTTAGAGCATTATGTCGAGGCCTCCTGTTCTAGAGTATCCTATCCACTGGAAAAGGTTTGTTTCTTTTGCTATTTATATCTTTTGGGTAGTCAAGTGTATCATATCCTTTTTTCTCTTTTCCTATAGTATGTACATAACTAGGTCTTTAATTATGATCTCAAGTACCTCTATTTTGTGTATATCCTTGAAGAAATATAGCTTCCAGGACAAGACACTGTAATCCATATGAACTCTCACCAATGACTGGTACTGGAAGATTATCATTTTTCTTCTACTAGACATGCCTCTCCCTATTTACACATTAGCTTTACACTGTCTCTAGCCATCATCTTTTGCACATCATCATATATGATCACTCTAAGATCTCTCTCCTAATAACTGGTGGATAATAGTTCCTCAAGCCCCTCCCCCATCCTCTTCACACACCATTTTCTTGGCGTTCTGCACCCCAAATGTATAGCACTGCACTTATTTTTCATAGACTCTTATCTACACAAATCACATAATTACTCCTCATTTTGTCTACCTTATCTGGATTAATTTTTCTGCAAAAAAGATTTATCCATCCTATTAAGCTCTGCAATATTACTCACAAAATATTGAAAAGTACAAGCCTCAGAATGGATTTTTGAGTCAAACGACTGATGACCACTCCTTCATTAGTGAACTTCATTCGCCGCTATTCATTGCTACCAGTCTCTAATTCAGTCATCCACCTTGCTGTCCATTCTGGACTGCTCAGTATATTTATGACTCTCCATTTTAGGATATTGCCAAAATACAACAGAGAAATGATGACAGGTAAAGTCAAATAGCCCATCCATTCTTGTCACATTACTGAAGTACAAGTAAACCACATCAATCACATCAATCTCAACTCTGAAAGCTATTTTTTAAAATTATTTATCAATAACCGTAAATAAAAACGTTTAGTACAATAACTTGTGCAAACAACAAAACTCCCTAAGCCTTAGTAAGCAAAGATGACCAGATCTTGGAAGGTACCTGAGAGAGGTGGGGCAACTTGTGGACATAGTTTTGGGGAGGCTGTTTTGGGGATTGGGGTAGTTTTCAGGATGTTAGGGTAATTGCGGTAAGGTGGTTTTGGAGGTGAAGCAGTTGTGGGGCAGGATTTTGTTTTGAGGATGCTGCAGTTTTCAGAGTGCTGGGGCAATTACAGGGTGGTATTTTTTGGGGATGGGCAGTTTGTAGGGCAGTAGAGCAGAAGCAGGGGGCAGTTGGAAAGGCAGTTGGGATAGTTTTAGGAGTGAGACAGTTTGTAAGGTGGTATAGAAGTTGCTAGAGAGTACTTTAGGGTCAGAGGCAGTGTGCATACTGTCAGAACAATTGCATAAGAGTAGTTTATAGGGATGAGGGCAGTTTGTGGGGTATGGGATATTGCAAGAGGTTGATTTTAGGGGTGGGGCAGTTTGTGGAGTGGTGGGACAGTTGTGGGGGATTTTTTGTGGGTGGAGCAGTTTGCAGGGTAGTGAAGCAGTTGCAGGAAGTTCTATGCAGAGGTGTAGTTTTTGGGGGTGGGGCAGATTGAAGGGCTGTGAGGCAATTGTTTGGAGCTAAAATTTTCAGATTGGGGCATTTGGTAGGGTGGTAGGGCATTTGCGAAGGAGTGGGCAATGTGTGGGGTGGTGGGAAGTTGTGGCAGGAGGCTTCTCGAGGTGGTGACCCCTTTTTATATAATTCTTTAAAATTTTCTTCTGGAACTCTCACCACCCAAAGTACCTTCCCATAAACACAACAAACATACAGCACACACACCACAAAGATGCACAAGCATGCACACAAACACATAAATACCATACAAACACACATAAAGGCATTATAAAACAATTCCCTTAGTTGTGATGTACTTTCAGTCGATGAAAGAAGAGCGGAGCCTGAGGGTGATCATATCTAATAATGTTAAGGTGGCCAAACAGGTAGAAAAGGTAAGGGCGAAAGCCAGAAGGATTCTTTGGTGCACAGGGAGAGGAATGGCCAGCAGGAAGGAGTAGGTGTTAAGCGCCTCTATATAAGTCCCTGGTGAGACCTCATTTGGCATACTATGTACAATTCTGGAGAGATCACCTTCAAAAGGATATAAATAGGATAGAGTCGGTGCACATGGAGAGTATTAAAATGGTCAGTGGTCTTTGTCATAAAGCATATGGAGACAGACAAAAATCTCTCAACATGTACACTTTGCAAGAAAGGCGGGAGAGGGGAGATATGATAGAGATGTTTAAAAATCTCCATGGTCCAAATGCACAAGAGGATAACTTCTTTCAAATGAAAATAAGCTCTGGAACAAGGGGGCACAGTATGTAGGTGAAAGGGGATAGATCCAGGAGTAATCTAGGGAATATTCTTTTACAAAAAGAGTGGTGAATTCTTGGAATAGCCTTCCAGTAGAGGTGGTAGGGAACAGGACTGTATCTAAATTCAAGAAAGCATGGAACAAGCACAGAGGATTTCCAATAGAAAGGAGGGGACTGGAGAGCTTAGCAGTTGGTATGGATGGCAAACTCAATAGTCTGCATGGTCTTTATCTGCTGTCATCTTCCTATATTTCTGTGGTTGCAAATAATAATGTAATTTCTATTGTAGAATAACATGGAAGAAATTATTTTTCCAATGACTCACATCTCAGTTTTGATATTTAATTCAAATTCCTCGTCTTCTCATTCAAAGCCCTATATTTCTCATTCTACCTTACATCTCTGGAATTACATCTCCTTCTGTCTCCACTTTCAAATCTTGCCTATCTAAACTATTTTAATGAAGTCCACTACAACTCTGCAAACCCATAGTTTATCCATTCCTTCAATACTTCAACAATTTAAATCTCTTTCCCCCATTTCATGTCCCACACTCCATACATCCTATCTATTACTATTGTCCCTAATGACCTTTCAGGTTCTTTTAGAAAAGGGATTTGTTACCCCATCTATTTTATTAGAACCTTATGTAATCCTGTCTCTATTTTTATATCTGTTCTGTTGTTTACTCTTGCGTAAATTGATGGTACTTCCTAACGATGAACAATTTTAGACTACTGAAAACAGCCACTATTAACAAGGCTTACAGTCAGAACCCAAAGAACTGAAGGTGGATCACAAGATGAAAACCCATTGTGAAATTCAAAAGTAACAGCAACTGTTAGATCCTAATTTGGTCATTCATCAAAACTTAAAGCAAAATGTTAGCGCTGGTAGTGGCATTAAATAAAAAGCCTTCCTGGTCCCATAGCTGGGGGGAATGCATCTAAACAAGTTTAGGCAAAGGATAATAGAAATAGAGGAAGTCCACTCAGCTGGGGTACTTACCTAGAGCCCAAAGCATTCTTAATCCATCTTTGCTAAAAGGGTTCTAAATTTTATAACTTCCACATCAAATGTAAAGAGAGAGAAAATGTTGAAAATTAAAATCTGCTGTAGTCCGATTTCACGAAAGATCTCATGATTTTATTGTAGATCCTGAATGGGACTCATAGGCAAAAAAGTTGGGAACTACTACAGAACTGTATTATATTATGCCAGACACAGGGAAGAAAACACAGAGCTAAGCTTTACCACTAAAAATGCACTACACTGTCAACATCTCTACAATTAGTGTTTCTGAAACACTAGCAATTTTTCACTTTTCCCCTTCAGTACCAAAAACATTTTTTTATAAAAAGAAAAATACAGTTTCTGTGAATGTCAAAGTAACAGCATAATTTCTTTCCATATTGCGCATGTAAGACAATGGAAGCTACAAGTTTGCTCCAATGTCATGTCTAAATATAAATTATTACTCAATGTTCTCAGCATCCTAAATTAACACTTCAAATGCATGCCTGAAATCATCTCTTCTTTTTCATTACAAAACAAGCATTGCATTGTCTATCCAAACTGAAGCACTCATGCTTTCAGTTTAGAAGATTTCATTTTTAAGAATTATGGGCCTGATATTCAGACCATGGAGGTCAGTAGCCGTAAAGTCCTGGCCGTCACAAGCAAAAGTGAAGCTGAATATTCCGCATCAGATGACAGATATCCTCCAGTGCTGAATATCTGGTTTTAGTGCTGAACCTTGTTCCATTAGAGATGATATTCAGCTGCTATCCAGCTAGCAAAACCATATAACGTTAGTGCAGCTATTAACATGTCCTAACTTTATGTGGTTTCTGGTTAGCCACTAACTGGTAAGTGCTGGAACCACCCCAGTCCCACCCAGGACTGCCCCTCCCAGCGTGAGTCTTCCTCCAGCTTTAATTCTCCCCCGCCCTCCCCCCCATCAGTCCATTTCCAATCTCCCTGCGCCCAGCTTCAGCCCTCTTCCAGTCCCCCCCCCCCCCCCGTGTTTATTTATACAGCCATGGGAGCATTTACCTTTACTTCCACAGCTGTGCTAAGCTGCAAGCATTGGCATGCCACATTTCTAAAAGTCAAATATTTCCTGTCTTTTGCAAGAAACAGGATGTATTTGGGTTTTGGAAACATGGCGGTGCCGGCATTTCCAGCTTAGCAAAGTCACAGGAGCAAGGAACATGCTCCCATGTCTGTGAAGGGGTGAGCCGATGAGGCAAGCTTCCAGCTTGGATATCCTGAGCCAGTGCCTTAAAGGCTCTTCTCTTAATTTAGTCATATGTGGAACAATACTATGGCACTGTCTTGGAGCAGAAGAACTTCTTCTAGTAAAAGACTCGGTGATCTGCAGGTGGTTTGGACAAAGACAATGGACAAGTCACTGGATGGCTGAGAAATATGATATTTATTTATTTATTTACATTCTCTTATATACCGCGCTATTCTGCATCAGTGCGGTTTACTTTGAACAAACTGAAATTACATTGAACAGGGCATTATAACTTGGAGATAACTATTTACAGGGAACATGGGCTATGGAGGGTTAAGTGGCCATGACAGATGAAAGGATCTCCTTCCACGCCTAAAAGAACAATTGAATCCACCGTCCGACAGACTGAGCAAAGTACATATTATGTAGGGTGAGAAGTGATTGTTGATAGCAAAAAGAGGGCTGTGGCTTCTGCTGGGCAGGAATGGCCTACTTAGGCTGAGACTACTCTCTGGTGAGGTTTGGTAGAAACAGGTCTCTGAGGTAATAACATCTGTGATAATAACCTCTCCTGTGCTGATTAAACAAAGTTAGTCTTCACAAAACAGCAGACATTAAGGGCTGGACAGCCGAGAGAAGATGTAGGGTAATACCATGTTCTTTGACAATGCTGTTTCTTTCACTTTTTCTCCAAAGAGTTATACAAGGTGCATCTGATAACTTGAGTGGACATCTTCACATAGACCAGAAGCTCATAGCCAAGCTAAGCAAATGCCAATATTCTAGATGACGTTCCAAAAATGCCATAGGTCAGTCTGATGAGATGAGTGCTGCATTCATCTGCTTCAGTCAAGATAGCAGTCATGATCTTTGCAATTTTCCGGGTCATGCCACATCTTGGTCGGTGGAACTAACATTTCATTCTGTGGCTTTCTTCAGGATGAAGTGGTTATGCAGTGAATATCTGTTCTTATATACTTTAGTTCTCAAACCGGATTGGTTGGTGTGAAGCAGGAAATTTTAATTTTGGAGTAAACATTTGCTGGAAAAAGGCAAGAGTTTTGAAAGTTCAATTTTGGCAGGAAGGTTCTTTGGAGGAGTGGGAAAAGTGCAACACAACTTTCTGTCAAAATTCAACTGCAAATTTCCCACCTTTTTCTTCAACAAACTTTCCCACCAAAATTCAAATTTCCTGCTTCAAACCAAACAAACCAGTTCCACTGTATACAAGATCAGACATTCACTGCATAACTACTTCACCCTGAAGAAAGCCACAGAATGATGGCTGAAACGCCAGTTCCACCTAGCAAGACACAGCATGACCCGGAAAACTGCAAAGATCATACCAGTCTTGGAAGCCTAAGAGAACAAGACAGCTGGGATTGCTCTGTTTTAGCTAGAGCAGTGGCAAAAACCTGCACCTTTTGAAAGATGGTGTGCATTACTAGATCCCGCACAACTGCAATGTGAGCAAACAGATTGGCTCCTTGAAAAATGTTTTTCCCTATATTATCTAATATCTAAGGCTTTTTACCTGGAGGGTTGTTAGAGAAATCCATTTATTTTTTTTGCTTTCCTCATAGTTGCTTCCAAAACTACTTAATATTTAAAGTCCAATTTCTTTGAAACCAGTTGACGTTTAAATGCAGTTTGCCACATACTCTGTTACTGCTCTTTTAACAGGCCATACACTGGAACTGCCATAGTTATTTTTGAGGCTTCTATATATTTTAATAATTCATAATTATCAGAGCAGGGTTCCCATTCCTGCTTCAGGGAAAAAGAACATCTTTTGATATCTTTTGGATAAGAGGTGTCCTCATAAGGAGATTCATTCCACGAAAAGAGAGAGATCAGAGGGTATTACCACAGAGCCTGCTGCTCTATCATCTGGGAAAGATGGAAGACTATCATTGAGGGAGTCTTCCTTGGTGGAATGAATAGAGTCCAGAGATGATGGATGAAGTGAATGCATAGAATCTCAGAATCTTAAGTAGACAAAAATGACTCAATAGGATCAGGTCGAATGTTTCTTTGTGCTAACGAGGCCAGGAGAATGAGAAGAATGCTGAGTCTGCTCTTGCAGAAGGACAGCAGACATGTTTTTGAAATATCTTTTGATAAAATCCTCAAACATCATTTGCATGAAAGAACGTGAATGCTCATGGTCAAAGTGAAGAGGAGAGGACCAAACACCCTCTTCTGTAACCAATATTGGCAAATTAGAAGCAGACAACTGCACAGAGGTGGTGGCATTTGTGCTGAGGAGTTGTTTTGAAGTGTCCTACACAGAAGTGGAGGAGTAGCCTAGTGGTTAGAGCAACTGCCTAGTACCCAGAAGATCAAGGGTTTGATTCCCACTGGCCCTCCTTGTGACCTTGGGCAAGTCACTTTACCCTCCATTGCCTCAGAAGAAAAGGCTGGCAATCTATTTCCAGTGATACATTGCCAAGAAAACTCAGAAGTAGCTGGGTTGCTATGAGTGAACACTGACTTGATGGCACAAAAAAAACCCACAGAGATGATGATTCCTCCATAGAAATTCTCAATTGGTTTGTGCAGGAGTCAATATCTTCTACCAGAAAATTACTTTTTCTGGGTGTTTCCTTAAAGTTTTTTTCTCGGCTTCAAAATGCTCTCAAAGCAATTCAAACAACCTTGCCTCACTCGTGGAGACATCCAAGCACAATGTTTGCAGCCTTTTTGATTATTCTCTGGACCCAAGCCAAGAATACAATTTGAATATCTGTTGAAAATATGAATTTTCCTTTCACATTTAGGACAGGGTTGAAAACCATCTTTTGGTGTTATAATAGCAATTTCCAAGGAAAACATGATGGAAAACAGCGCTGAAGAAAAGAACAACAGAAACAGGAGAGCTTTGTTTCACATCCATTTGGCAAAGTGGGGAAAAAAACCCAGAAGAGTCGAGGAGACTGGCATGCGGGAAGGGTCACCCTTGCCCAGAACTTTACAATAAAGTTCAGAGCTGAGGAAGAATAGTTCTGTCTCAGTGCCATCTACTTATTTATTTTTAACAGGTTTTTTATACTGCTTTATTATATCAGTCAAAGCAGTTTACATTGTAACTTAAACTTGGTAATGTACATTAAACATGGACATTGATAACTTGGATTTTCTGAGGCAATGGAGGGTTAAGTGACTTGCCCAAGGCCACAAGGAGTACTAGTGGGAATTGAACCCTGGTCTTCTGGTTCCCAAGCCAGTGCTCTAACCATTAGGCATGTCTGACTCAATCCTGCTTATCGACAGAAAAAAAAAGATGAACTTAAAATAAAAAATAAAAGGAAATGGATACAGCCAAGGTATCAGTTCTCATGGACTGGCCTTGACCTCAGAGCCTTAAGGCAGTCAATCACTTCCTAGGCTTTGCTAAATATTACTGTCAATTTATCAAGGAATTCTCCAGCAATGCTGCACCCATTTCTGCCCTCACAAGGAAAGGGGATATCACCAAACACTAGCCTTCCGTGGAACTTAAAGCATTCCAGGACTTCAAGCCAGCTTTCTCAATTGCTCCTGTCCTGATGCACACCAACTCTCGTTTGCTCTTTATTTTGGAGGTTGACATTCCATAAACTGCAGTAAGGACAATTCTCTCTCAGTGGGATCCAAACTCAGCCAAACTCAAACCCTGTGCACATCTCCTCAGAAAATTCACTCCAGCAGAGATTAAGTACAGCATTGGTAACCAGGAATTGCTGGCAATTAAGTGGTCCTTCTAAGAATGATGGCACCTGGAAGGCGCTCAGCATCCTATAAGGCATATTGAGAGACCACAAGAATCCAGAATATGCACACAGTCTGTACAAAGGATTAAGCCATCACCAGGCCAGATAAGCATTGCTTTTTATCAAATTCAATTTTGTAATCATCTGTTAGCCTAGTTCAAAGAATAGCAAAACTGATGCTCTCTCTAGAACCTTTTCTGCGAGTCCCTCAGAGATGCCTAGCAAGAAGCCCATCACACTGTCAACCAAGACTGTGGCTATCTTAACACTAGAAGCCCCAATATGCGTCAATTAACACAAATGCATCTTAGAAGTTGTATACCAGCGCCACTGCTAGAACCATGTCAGTCATGTTCCATGACTTTGTTAGCAAGGTCAAGATGTTCAAATATGTGCATCGAAAATTAATGACAGATGCACCACCTAGCAGGAAAATGAATTTATACTTAGAAGCCCCAAAGTACGTCAATTGACATATTTTGGGGTTTCTAGGTATAAATTCATGTTCCCACTAGGTGGCGCATCTTGATCACTGTTTACAGTTTTACTCCGACATTACAAACAATAAACACACGATGACGTCATGTAATGACGTCACATACTGCACGTATTTAACAAATAAGTAGCTTCACATTAATTCACATCTGCATTTCATGCTAAATGCAGTCGTCGTGATAATGCGTCAATTGACGCACTTTGGGGTTTCTAGGTAAAATTCCTTTTGGGGCTTCTAGTGTTAAACACAGAACTTACACCAAATTACAACAGGCCTAAGCAAATGCAATCAGTGACACCCCCAAATTACTGTTTTTTTGTTCCCAATCACCTATAACAAGCCGTTTTATCAGATATGCACGATGGCAAACAGGCAAGGGGTTTACAAGATGATACGGCTGTTCATTTGCTTCCTGTGATACCCAACCATGATAAGCAACATCGAAAAGTGTATTTCCTCATGTACAGTGTGTGCTCAAGAAAAGTCCTCTCATCCCAAATGTCGGGATTACCTCAGCCTGTCTGTGCCTTTGTATTCTCGGTCTCATATCTCAATGGACTTTATTGTGGATCATTTCTCCTTCAAGGGTAATAGAGCTGTCTGGGTGGTGATGGACAGATCTAGCAAAATGGTCCATTTTATACCTCTACCTAAAAAGTCCACATCATCTCAATTAGTGGCCTTCTTCGTGGAACACATTTTTCACTTGCATGGTATACATGAGGACTTTGACATTAGCTGCTTCTGTTATGCAGATGATATCCTTCTAGTCTATTATTTCACTTCATCATCTTCTCCCAGTCTCTCACCTATTAATTCATGTTTGGATTTGGTAGCCACTTGGTTGGCATCACATCATCTCAAACTTAACACTGACAAATCTCAAGCCATCTGGGTTACAAAAAATTCCTTATCTCCTTCAGTCAGTCCACTAATCCAAGGTATTACCATTCCTCTTGTTAGCTCTCTCACACACTTAGGCATTATTTTTGACACTCAATTGTCGCTTGATCAGTAAGTTGCTGCCACAGTCTGGTCTTCATTTTTCTCTTTGCGTTGAATCCAATCAATCAGCCTGTTTCTTTCTTTCCAGGCCCTACACACCCTTATTCATGCTCTGGTCACGTCACATCTTGATTATTGTAATTCTAACTACTCCAGACTCCATCTACCAACCAGTTCAGAACACTGCTATCCATTTATTGATCAATGCTTTAAGATACGACTACATCACTCCCCTTTTCTTCCAGCATCATTGGCTCCCTGTTTCCTACAAGGTTAATATTAAAGTTCTCATCTTTCCTCATAATGCATTCTATACTGGCTTCCTTACTTACCTCTCTACCTTATTGATTCCCTACTGTCTCTCACGTACTCTCCATTCTCAGAATGCAAATCTATTAATCATTCCTCCTATTTCTCTTGCCCAAATGGAAGTTTCTCATCACACAGCTATTTCTTGGCTCCATCTTTGTGGAATTCTCTTCCTATTCATATTCATTTTGAGTCCTCCTATAAGAAATTTAAGGCATTCTTGAAAATTAACTTTTCTAGGAACACTTTCCGGGCCTACTCCGCCTAGGGTGGAGATTGCACCCAACTGTTTGTTCATATGCTCATTTCCCACTTGGATATCCTTGCTTTTCTATTTTAAATTGCTTTGTGTTTTTGTAATTTTAGCTGATGTAAACCACCCTGATGCTATCCAGCATAGGGCAGTATGGAAAGTTTTAATAAACAAACATCATATTCAACAGAGGAACCCAATTCATTTCCAGGGCCTTCTGCAAGCAATGAGGAGTAAAACTGCCCTTCTCTTCAGCATATCACCCTCAATCCAATAGTCAGAACAAGAGGACAACCAGTTATGGGTTCCTGTGCTGCTATATTTTCAATCACCAAGACAATTGAGCTGAACTATTATCCTGTGCAAAATGTGCACATAGTAAAGCACAGTTACTTACCTGTAACAGGTGATCTCTGGGAACAGCAGGAATAAGTCTTCACATATGGGTACGTCGGTACCGACGGAGCCTGCGCGGGAACGCTCCCCAGCTTCCCAAAAAGGAAAGCTTTTGGGAGCATCCCACAGCGCCTGCGCGCTGCCTTCCCGCCTTTCCTAACCAACTCTCCTCAGTTCGAGTTTAAAGCTGAGACAATAGAGAGAGAGGAAAGGAAAGATAGAAAAGAGATACAACCCCTAGGGGAGGTGGGTGGGTTGTGAAGACTTATTCCTGCTGTTCCCAGAGATCACCTGTTACAGGTAAGTAACTGTGCTATCTCCAGGAACAAGCAGGAATGAGTCTTCACATATGGGGACTCCCTAGCTGAGATGCCTGGGAGATCCCCAAGGATATGAGACCCTGAAAGGGGTCTGCACCCTCCTATGGATCTCAGGCATCCATCCAGGGAAGGAGGGCAGGAGTTGTTTAAGAATGGAACAGGTGTCTGAGGACAGCCTGACCAAACAAGGCATCCCGGCGGGAATCCTTGTCCAAGCAGTAATGGGCTGTGAAGGTATGAACAGAGGCCCAGGTGGCTGCTCGACAGATCTGGTCAATGGACACAGAATTTAGATGAGCCATAGAGGTGGCCATGGCCCTCACATTATGAGCTGTGACATGGCTCTCCAGAGAAAGGTTCTTACTCTGGTAGGCGAAAGAAATACACTGAGCAATCCAATTGGACAGTGTTCTCTTAGAGACTGGAAGTCCCAAATGAGAAGGATCAAAAGCAACAAAAAGCTGGGAAGACTTTCTATGTTGCTGTGTCCTATGTAAGTAAAGAGTAGTTACTCACCTGTAACAGGTGTTCTCCAGGAGCAGCAGGAATCAGTCATCACTTATGGGTGACGTCGGCGCCGACGGAGCCCTCGCGGAGCAATTTTCCCCAGCTTTCAAAGAAAGCCTTTGGGAATTGCAGCGCGCATGCGCGGTCCCCTTCCCGCCCAAGGGTGCCATCTTGCTCAGTCTGATGACATAGCGGAAAGACAGCAAAAAGTTAGCAAAAATATACAATAAGAATGACTGCAACTCCAAGGGGAGGAGGGAAGGTAGTGAGGACTGATTCCTGCTGCTCCTGGAGAACACCTGTTACAGGTGAGTAACTACTCTTTCTCCAGGACCAAGCAGGAAGTCAGTCCTCACTTATGGGACTCCCAAGCTTAAGGCTACCGGAGACCTCAAGCTCAACAGTACAGAGGGAAGGAATCTTCTCTGAATACGAATCCGGCCAGTAGCCCAACACCAGGGCCGAAGGGTAGGAGTTGCCTAAACCTCAAAGAGATTGTGGAGGACTGCCTGTCCGAAAGCACTGTCCCTGCGGGACTCCCTCTCCAGGCAGTAATGAGCCGCAAAGGTCTGGCTTGAAGACCAAGTAGCGGCCCGGCATATGTCTGCCAATGGAACAGAGCGAAGATGAGCAACGGACGCAGCCTTCGCCCTGACACGGTGAGCCGTGACTCGACTCCCTAAGGAGAGGCCGGCTGCCCCATAAGCCCAGGTGATACAGTCAGCTACCCAGATGGACAAAGTACGCTTAGAGACAGGTACCCCCAACCGATTGGGGTCAAAAGATACGAAAAGCTGGACAGCCTTTCTATGCTCCCGCGTACGGTCAAGGTAGAAGGACAAGGCTCTTCTACAGTCCAGGGTATGCAGAACAGTCTCAGCCCGGCTGGTATGCGGCCTGGGAAAGAAGGTCGGAAGAATCACCTCCTGGTTGATGTGAAAGTGGGAGACCACCTTTGGAAGAAACTTAGGGTGAGTCCGTAGGACAACCCTATTCCTGTAGAACCTAGTGTATGGGGGTTCCGACACTAGGGCCTGTAGTTCACTTACGCGCCTAGCGGAAGTAAGGACTACCAAGAAGAGCGTTTTCCAGGAGAGGAAACGAAGAGGGCAGGTAGCCATGGGTTCAAAAGGCGGACAGGTAAGCCTTTGCAGAACCACATTGAGGTCCCAGTCAGGAGCTGGAGGACGCAACGGAGGCTTAAGTAGAAGGAGGCCTCTGAGAAAACGTGCCACCAAGGGGTGCGAGGAAAGAGGCTGGCCCTCCACCGGTGAATGATGTGCCGAGAGAGCACTGAGGTGGACTCTGACAGAGTTGGATTTGAGACCTAGATCGGAGAGGTGAAGCAAATATTGCAGTACCACCGATACTAAACAGGCAAAGGGGTCCTCAGAGCGCTGAGAACACAAGACCGAGAAGCGACGCCATTTAAGGGCGTAAGATTTCCGGGTGGAAGGTCGCCGAGATGCTAGGACGACGGCTTCCACCTCCGGAGGAAGCAGAAGCGGAGCTAGGACTACCCTTTCAGCAGCCAGGCCATCAGATGCAGGGCCCGGAGGTTGGGGTGCAGAAGAGTACCCTGATCCTGTGTCAGGAGATCGGGTCGAAACCCCAGAGGAAGAGGGGTGTCCACCGCTAGCTGTAGAAGTAGAGGGAACCACGGTTGTCTCGGCCACCTGGGCGCTACCAGGATCATGGAGGCCCTGTCCTGGACAACTTTGAACAATGTCCGGGACACAAGTGGTGTGGGAGGGAAGGCATACAGAAGACCCGTGGACCACGAGATGAGGAAAGCATCCGGCGCTACTCTGAGAGGATGCGGGTGCCGGGAGCAGAACCTGGGAAGCTGCCGGTTCAGGGGACTGGCAAAGAGATCCACGGTGGGAGAGCCCCACCGGCTGAAGATCTACTGGGCCACTGCGGGGTTCAACCTCCATTCGTGCGGCTGCAGAATCCGGCTCAGTTTGTCCGCCAGGCAAATGTCCTGCCCGAGCAGGTAAACAGCCTTGAGGAGGATGTCGTGACCGACTGCCCAAGAGCACAGTCTCCGAGCCTCCTGACATAGAAGGAGGGAGCCCGTGCCCCCCTGTTTGTTCACGGAGAACATGGCAACCTGATCGTCCGTCTGCACCAGTACAGACTGACAAGATGTGAGGTGAGAGAAGGCCCGCAGAGCTAGGCGGATCGCCCATAGCTCCAGGAAGTTTATCTGCTGGGCGGCTTCCCAAGGTGTCCAAAGGCCTTGAGTGCATGTCCCTTGACAATGCGCTCCCCATCCCAGGAGAGAGGCACCTGTCGTGAGCACCCGGGACGGTGGGGGAGCCTGAAAGGTCATGCCGAGTACCAGGTTGGGCAGGTGAAGCCACCATTGCAGAGAGGAGACCAGGCGGTCGGAAAGCACAGTTACTTACCTGTAACAGGTGATCTCCGGAACAGCAGGAATTAGTCTTCACACATGGGAGACGTCGCCGACAGAGCCCGCATGGGAATGCTCCCCAGCATCCAATCAGAAAGCCTTTGGGAGCATCCCCCGCGCCTGCACGGTGGCTTCCCGCCCTTCCTACTGCCTCTCCCCAGTTGAGTTTCATAGCTGAGCCAGAAGGAGAGGAGAGGAAGGATAGAGAAAAAAGAGATACAACTCCTAAGGGAGGTGGGCGGGTTGTGAAGACTAATTCCTGCTGTTCCGGAGATCACCTGTTACAGGTAAGTAACTGTGCTATCTCCAGGAACAAGCAGGAATGAGTCTTCACACGTGGGGACACCCTAGCTAAGGATGCTCGGGGAGATCCCATAAGCGCAGCCCAGGACGGGATGGCATTTGCCCAACCTGAATCCCCGGCATCCCCTGAGGGATGGAGGGCAGGAGTTGAATAGAGGAAGCTGTAGAGGAACAGCGAATCTAAAGACTACAGAGGAAAGTCTTTAGAGTGCAGAACAGGTACCATTAAGATACAGCAAAAAAAAAACAGGCTACGGGAGAGTAGTCAGAGGGGTGCATGAAGAGTATCATTAAGCATTTAATGAGTAAATGACCTAGTACCATATAGAGCTTACCGGCCATTAAGTTTTAAAGAATTAATGGTTTAGAACCCTGTATAGCTTACCCACCGGGTTGTCGGAAGTAGTCCTGTGATGAAGGCACTGTAGACGCAGTAGCGAGGTCATCAAGGAAACTTCACCACAGCGAGGAGGAAGTTCCAAATCCGGAAGGCCATGAGATCCAGGCGTCAGCTGGGTCAGGAGAAGGACGGCAGGTCTTCCAGGAGGCTTAATGCAAGCTGAGCACTCCCTTAGGAGTAGAGTCCATAACTCAGAGGACTAACAGTGGAAGACAGGCCGAACTAGAGAGCCTATCCCGGAGAAGAGTAGAGGTGTACCCCGGAGCAGAAGGAGTACACAGTCTGCCCTAGCGAGAGATAGGGAGACAAGGGTCCGGACCTCCGGGAGGAGGACCCAACTGAAAAAAGGAGCTGTTGACTTCACAGCAGTAGGGTACCACCAGTCCGCGGGCCGATCGAGGAATAGGCAGACGGACTGGCCGGACTCCCGGGGGGGGGGGGGGGTGAGTACCGGCCATAGAGGGAAAAGATGGTAGAACACAGGTACTGTGGGCATCCCCCAATAGGCGCCTATCAAGCAGGTGATATCTAGTATATCTAAGCCGGTGGACATGGGGACGCCCCCTCCGGTACTAACGCAGGTACGCCGGGGGGCCTACCTACATGAGCAGCACCCTGGTAAGGCGGATCTGCCATCAATCCCCAGAACGTCCACCTGGAGAGGTGGCCTCAAGATCCGTCAGAGGAGGGATCTTTTCCGGAGGGCAAGGGCAGATCGGCGAGCTAAGAGCGCGGTAGCGCGGGGGACGGAGGATAACATCAGTCCGGTAGAACGCCTCAGGGGTTGGAGGCCCTATATATGTCCCCAGGACCTGCGCGCAGAACTCGTCCCCCGCACAGTCGGGGGACATGAGGGTATAGTCCCTGGTAAGTATTGGGGGACTATAGCGGCTGGAAGGGGAATTCCGGTACGGAAGCAATCAGCAAGGGAATACTGGCTGAGAGGGGTTCGGGGACGTACCGAAGAGTAAGTAGGGTGACCGTGGGCTATAGCTATCACGGAGTAAGGTGGTCTCCCTTCCCCACGGAGGAGAATACCTGAACCCCTAGATAAGTCCCCAAACCATTCGTCAACTGAACGAGCCCCAGAGTAGAGCTCGATTTTAAACTTCTGGTAAGGAGGTTAAGTGCAGGCAGCCGCCCACCCGAGCCTAAAAATGCTTAGTATGAGAGTCCTGGCGCGGGCCCGGGGACATCAACCCGGGGTGAGAGGTCCCTTGCTTTGGCACGCCTGGAGGGTGGGCGGAGGGCTGACATTTCCTCTTCCTAGGGAAGGGGGGTCTGGAGAGGCGTTTACCACCGCCGGGGGGGGCCCGGGCCCTAGGCTGGCTGCTAACTCTGGGAAGGGTAGCGAAGCACTGTGCGACCTGACGTAAGGCTTCGCTATTGAAGAGGTGATCTCCGTCGCAGGGAGAATTACCCAGGTTGTGCTGTGCCCGTCTACACAACTCGGACGCCTGCAACCATGCTGTACGGCGTGCTCTAATGGCAACAGCAGAGGCTCTGCTGACCGACTGGAAGGAGTCCAGAGAAGCACGAGAAAGGATTCCGGAGATATTCCTGCAGTGATAAAGAAGCAGGGAATATTCAAAGGCCTTGGTTGCAGATACGAAGGGGGATAACTGAGATAACCTCTCGGTGACCTCCTGAAGCGACAGACTCATATAGAATATATATGAAATAATTCTGGCCGCCAGCATAGACGTTTGGAAGGCTTGACGTCCTAGAGTATCTAGCGTCTTCGAGGCGCGGCCTGGAGGACGAGAAGCATGCTTCTCCTTGCTTCCGGCCTTCCTCAGCGCCGATTCCACCACAATGGACCGATGTGGAAGCTGGTGCTTCCGAAACCCCGGGAACGGAGGCACCCGGTACAGAGCCTGCATCGCAGTCGACGGCACCGGAACCCTCAAAGGCGACCGCCAAGCCCCCAGCAGGAGATCCTGCAGGGAGGGATGCAGAGGAAGCATCACGGCTGCCTGTCCCGCAGGGCCTGGGCTCGGGTCCGGGATAGGGATGGCCAGCAAATCTGCCATTTCAAGGAGGAAATCCTGAAAAGGCGGCTCTGCCGGAGGTGTTATGGTGGGAGAGGCCGCCAGGGCACTAAGAGGCCGCTCGGGCCGATGCCCGCTGGGCAGAGGAGGGGACCAACCGACCCAGATCGGGGCAATCAACATGGCGTCGTCGGCTCCTGGAATTGATTCCAAGCTAGGCATAGAAGGGGTCGATGGCACCGACGGCGCCGCAGGAATCGGCCTCGGCCCCGAACCCGAAGGCGGCGCTTCCCCCCGTGACTGGAGCGAATCCGCGGCCGCCGGAGGGCAGGGGCCAGCGGTCTCTGCTCTGCATTGCGGGGGGGGGGGGGGCAGGGGCCGATCCCGAGACGTGCAGCGGCCAGGCTTTCAAGGCTGGACAACGACTCCAGGCTGGGCATCGAACCGAGCGAGGAGCTCGACTCCCTCCTCGAGGACCCCGGTGGGAGCGACCGCGCCGGTGGTGGAGATCCCGGAGCGCGGATCGGAACCGCGCCGACCGGTGCCGCGAGCAGCATGGGCCCCCGAGGACGGAGCTCGGTGGAGAGGGGGTCATCTGACGCCGGCGCCGATGTCGATCGGCGGGTGCTGCCCGATGCCGGGCCCCCTCTCGAACGTTTCCTACCCGGAGGGAAAGCCTGCCGGGGCATACGGCCCGTCCCCGAGGGGACCCAGGTCACCCGACGACGAGTCCCCATGGGGGGGAAGTGCCGAGTCCCTGCGGTGGGATCGAGGCGATCGAAGACCCCGAGGCCCCTTTTCTAGGAAAGGGCGGGGCCCTCGACGGCCGCGTCGATGCCGTCTGGTCAACACACCCCGAGGTCCCCGGGGAAGGTTGATGCCTTGAGCTCGATGCCCCTGACGTCACCGGCGGAGTGGCGCCGCTCGAAACCGGTACCACCCTTGTGCAGGGCTGGGATACCGGCGACCCAGCTCGGGTCGAAGCGAGCGGCTCCGAGGGGAGTGAGGCCAGGAGATCATCCCCGGCAAGGGGTGGAACCATCGACGCCGGCGCGCTCGAAGCGGGTACCGCCTCCGCGCATGGCCGGAACGCAGGGCCAGACTGTGTCGAGCCGATCGGCCCCAGAGGTGCTGAGGGCAGCGGCTGGCGATCCCCGGTGGGGAGCGGGTTACTCGACGCCCACGGGTCGGCACTGCCCGAAGCGGATACTACCCCCATAGGGACGCCATACCGGTGCGAGTCAGTCGGCCCCAGATGCGCCGAGGACCGCAGCCGCCGATCCCCGGTGAGGAGCGGAACGCTCGACACCGACGCCGACGTCGAGGGGTCGGTACCGCTCGTAGCGGGTACCACCCCCGCGCAAGGCAGTGATGGAGGAACGCCAGGCTGGACCGAGTCGATCGGCCCCGGAGGCGCCGAGGACAGCAGCCGACGATCCTTGGTGAGGAGCGGAGCGCTCGACACAGACGCCGATGCCAGGGTCTCAGTACCGCACGGAGCGGATACCACACCCGAGCATGGCTGGGATGTAGGGAGGTCAGACCCGGTCGAGTCGATCGGCCCCGGAGGCGCCGAGGACACCAGCTGACGATCCCTGGCGAAGAGTGGAACACTCGACGCCGATGCCGGGGAATCGGCACCGCTCGAAGCGGGTACCTCCCTCTGGCATGGCTCGGGAATGTTCTGTGAGGAGCGAACCTCAGGAACATCCCGAAACCCCGTAAATGCTTTGGAGCCCGAGGACTCCCGCCGGGGTATATTAGCCAAGGGAGACTTGAGGGGTCGGCTGGAGCTGGCCCCATGCCGCGCATGAGACTCGCCCCTCAAGACTCGGCTAGTCTTAACAGACTGTTGTGTGGATACCTGATCCTGGAGAGAAGAACAATCAGACGACCGCGCGTTGGGCGCGAAGACGTCGTCGAGGGATATCCGAAAAAGGGAGGGCCTTCTCCCGACACTGTAGCCCGGGGGATCCGGGAAAGAAGGGTCAGGCCCCAAACAGGAGAGGCACCAGGCATTGGAGTCCAATTGGAAAATTAGGTCCCCGCAGTGAGAGCACTTCTGGGGAGAAGAAGGCTCCATGCTGTAAGCCCGGTAGGCCTCGGCGCCCAGAGGGGAGGGTCCCTCCAGGCGGCCAAAAATAAATGAAATTTAATTGAAAAGAAAAGAAGAAAGGGGCACAGAGGTGCCACCATCAGCGGGAAAAAGCCACGACTACAGAAACAAGAACAAAGGAAAAAAATTTCTGCGGTGGCAGGAGGGACGTCCTGCCTGCTCCGCGGAAAACGAAAAACTGGGGAGAGGCAGTAGGAAGGGCGGGAAGCCACCGCGCAGGCGCGGGGGATGCTCCCAAAGGCTTTCTGATTGGATGCTGGGGAGCATTCCCGTGCGGGCTCCGTCTGCGACGTCTCCCACGTGTGAAGACTCATTCCTGCTTGTTCCTGGAGATATCTGTATTAGGTCCGACAGTCTCCCTGTGGCCTGATGCCATTGAGTGCGAAGGCTCCACTGAGCAGGTCTCATATGTAGACGGGCATTCGGAGTGACATGGACCGTGGAGGCCATGTGCCCGAGCAGCTGCAGGAACTGTCTGGCAGAGATCGGTGACGTGCTGTTGAACCTGCCGGCCAGAGCTATGAGCCTGTTGGCCCGTTCCAGAGGCAAGAAGGCACGAGCCTGCAGAGTGTCCAGCCGTGCTCCTATGAACTCGAGATCCTGAGAGGGGAGCAAAGTGGACTTTTCGAGGTTTATGACGAACCCCAAGTGCTGCAGCAGAGCCACCGTGCGTTGAGCGGCCTGAGTGACCTCTGGGGCAGACGGTGCCCGGATGAGCCAGTCGTCCATGTAGGGGAAGACGAAAAGGCCTTGAGCCTCAGGAAGGCTGCCACCACTGCCAGGCATTTCGTGAACACCCTGGGAGCGGAGGAGAGGCCAAAGGGCAGTACTCGGTACTGATAATGATTGCCTGCCACCACAAATCGTAGATATTGCCGGTGGTCCGGATGAATAAGGATGTGGGTATAAGTATCCTTTAGATCCAAGGAGCATAGTGTGATAAGGAGAGTGCAGCCCAGCCAGGGAAAAGTGAAAAAAGGAAGAATTTTTCCTCTTTGCGGGGGATGGGCACACAGGATCACATAGTCCACAGCAGGAACCTGGAGAGAAACCTAGAGGGCAGACCTAGCTGGAAGTCACGCCCACACTCCAGGTCAGCCACAGACAGGAGTGGGAGGTACAGAAGGGCGGAGCCAGGAAGGGAGTTGCCCTGCTCAGTGTTTGAAAGGGAGCAAACAAACACTAGAGATAGAGTCGGTTGGAGAGTTGGTTGGAGGGCTGGTTCAAGAGGTGGTTCAGAGTGCGGTTGGAAGCATGGTTGGAGAGCTGATTCAGGAGTTGGTTCAAGTGCTGGTTGGAAGCATGGTGCGAAGCATGATTGGAGATACAGTTCCAGTTGCAGTGGCAGTTGTTGTCGGAGTTGCAGTCCAGGCCTAAGTGGGAGTTGCAGCTCAGGTTCCAGTCCTGGTTCCAGAAGGTACAGAGGGAACAGCCCTGTAGCCAAAAGGAGCAGCAGAAAAAGGAACCGCTATAAAGACAGCCAGAGAAGGTACAAAGGAAGCCACCATACTCAGCGCAGCAGCCACCGAGGATATAGCGTAGTTACTCACCTGTAACAGGTGTTCTCCAGGAGCAGCAGGAATCAGTCCTCACATATGGGTGACGTCGGCGCCGACGGAGCCCTCGCGGAGCAATTTTCCCCAGCTTTCAAAGAAAGCCTTTGGGAATTGCAGCGCGCATGCGCGGTCTCCTTCCCGCCCAAGGGTGCCATCTTAGCCAGTCTGATGACATAGCTAAAAGACAGCATAAAAATTTGCAAAAAAACTTAAGCAGATGATTGCAACTCCAAGGGGAGGAGGGAGGGTTGTGAGGACTGATTCCTGCTGCTCCTGGCGAACACCTGTTACAGGTGAGTAACTACGCTTTCTCCAGGACCAAGCAGGAAGTCAGTCCTCACATATGGGACTCCCAAGCTTAAGGCTACCGGAGACCCTAAGCACAAAAATGAGCTCCCTCTACCTCAGCGGCACAGAAGGAAGGAATCTTCACTGAATTATTACCCACCGGTAGCCCCCATCCGGGATGGAGGGTAGGAGTTGCTCAAATCTCTAAGAGATTTCGGAGGACTGCCTGTCCGAAAGCACTGTCCCTGCGGGACTCCCTCTCGAGGCAGTAATGGACCGCAAAAGTCTGGCTCGAAGACCAAGTAGCGGCCCGGCAGATGTCTGCCAACGGAACAGAGCGGAGGTAAGCCACTGACGTAGCCTTCGC
This sequence comes from Ichthyophis bannanicus, assembly GCA_033557465.1. Lineage (NCBI taxonomy): Eukaryota > Metazoa > Chordata > Amphibia > Gymnophiona > Ichthyophiidae > Ichthyophis > Ichthyophis bannanicus. The sequence continues at coordinate 642,079,853 of CM066035.1, forward strand.
CCGAACACAATGAGCCGTGACTCGACTTTCTAACGAGAGTCCGGCTGCCCCATAAGCCCAAGCGATGCAGTCAGCAACCCAGATGGACAGAGTACGCTTGGAGACCGGGAGCCCCAATTTATTGGGGTCAAAAGACACAAAAAGCTGAGCAGCTTTACGGTGCTCCAGCGTACGGTCAAGGTAGAAGTTCAATTCCCTTCTACAGTCCAGGGTATGCAGGACCATTTCAGCTCGGCTGGAGTGTGGCCTGGGAAAGAAGGTCGGAAGTACCACCTCCTGATTGATGTGAAAAGGGGAGACCACTTTTGGAAGAAATTTCGGGTGAGTCCGTAGGACTACCCTATTTTTGTAGAACCGAGTGTAAGGGGGATCAGACACGAGGGCCTGCAATTCACTTACGCGTCTAGCGGAAGTGAGGGCTATCAGGAATAAAGTTTTCCAAGAAAGAAAACGGAGAGAACAGGTAGCCATAGGTTCAAAAGGCGGACAGGTGATCCGCTGTAAAACCACATTCAGATCCCAGTCAGGTGCTGGCGGGCGCAGAGGTGGTTTAAGTAGAAGGAGACCTCGGAGAAACCTCGCTACGAGAGGGTCGCTGGAAAGAGGTCTGCCGTCCACCGACACATGATGTGCTGAAAGAGCACTGAGGTGGACTTTGACGGAGTTGGACTTAAGTCCCAGATTAGAGAGGTAGAGCAAGTACTGCAAGATCACCGACACCGAGCAGGAGAAGGGATCCTGAGACTGCTGGGCACACCAAGCGGAAAAGCGACGCCATTTAAGGGCGTAGCATTTGCGGGTAGAAGGTCGCCGAGAAGCTAGGACGACCTCTTCCACCTCTGCCGGCAGTAGAAGGGGAGCAAGGACTAGCCTTTCAGCAGCCAGGCCATCAGATGTAGAGATCTGAGGTTGGGGTGTAGCAGGGACCCCTGATCCTGTGTTAGGAGATCCGGTTGAAACCCCAGAGGGAACGGATCCTCTACCGCTAATTGCAGCAGGAGTGGAAACCACGGCTGTCTGGGCCAGCGAGGAGCTATCAGGATCATGGAAGCTTTGTCTCGGAGAACCTTGAAAAGAGTTCGAGAGACTAGCGGGATGGGAGGAAAGGCATACAGAAGGCTCTTCGACCATGAGAGCAGAAAAGCATCCGCCGCTACTCGAAGGGGATGCGGCTGACGAGAGCAGAAGCGAGGAAGTTGCCGGTTGAGAGGACTGGCAAAGAGATCCATCGTGGGGAGGCCCCACTTCAGGAAAAGTTTCTGAACTACCAAGGGATCCAGGCGCCACTCGTGCGGCTGGAGGATCCTGCTGAGTTTGTCGGCCAGGCAATTGTCTTGGCCTGGGAGATAAACTGCCTTGAGAAGAATGCCGTGGCTGAAGGCCCAAGAGCAGAGCTTCTGTGCTTCTCGACAGAGAAGGAAGGAGCCCGTGCCTCCCTGTTTGTTCACGTAGAACATGGCAACCTGATTGTCTGTCTGGACAAGGACGGACTGGTGAGAAGTCAGGTGGGAGAAAGCCTTGAGAGCCAGACGGATTGCTCTGAGCTCCAGGAAGTTGATCTGCTGAGCAGACTCCCACGTGGTCCAGAGACCTTGAGTACATGCCCCTTGGCAATGCGCTCCCCATCTTAGGAGAGAAGCATCGGTCGTCAGCACTTGAGCCGGCGGAGGTGACTGAAAAGGCATTCCGAGCACCAGGTTCGGCCAATGAAGCCACCACTGTAGAGAAGAGGCCAGCGGTCCGGAGACGCGCACTAAGTCGGCTAGGCCGCCCGTGGCTTGTTGCCACTGCTTGCGAAGGCACCATTGAGCAGGCCGCATATTCAGGCGGGCATTGGGGGTCACGTGGACGGTGGAAGCCATATGGCCGAGTAGTCTCAGGAAGCGCCTGGCTGAGACCAGGGACTGGCTGCGAAAACGGCCGGCTAGGTCCATGAGCCGTTGAGCCCTGTCGAGAGGCAGGAAAGCTCGTGCCTGAGGAGTGTGCAGTCTTGCGCCGATGAACTCGAGATCCTGTGAGGGGAGCAAAGTGGACTTTGCGAAGTTTATGACAAAGCCCAAGTACTGCAGAAGAGTCACAGTGCGGTGTGTGGCTTTTGTGACTTCCGGAGAGGACGATGCTCTGATGAGCCAGTCGTCTAGGTACGGAAAGACATAGAGGCCGTGAAGCCGGAGATAAGCCGCCACCACCGCGAGACATTTTGTGAAGACTCGCGGTGCGGAGGATAGGCCAAAGGGTAGTACTCTGTACTGGTAATGATTTCCTGCCACCACAAACCTTAGGTATTGGCGGTGGCTTGGGTGGATGAGGATGTGCGTGTAGGCATCTTTTAGATCCAAGGAGCATAGCCAATCTCCCTGCTGGAGGTAGGGCAGAAGGATTCCAAGGGTAAGCATCTTGAACTTCTCCCTCACGAGAAACTTGTTGAGGTTGCGCAAGTCCAGGATCGGTCTGAGGCCTCCTGTTCTTTTTGGTATCAGGAAATACCTGGAATAAAAACCTTGACCTCTCAGGTGGTGGGGCACCGGTTCCACCGCCTGTTCCTGAAGAAGACTTGCTAACTCCTGAAGGAGTAAGTCTCTGTGCAGAGGGAGTTGTGGAGGTTCTCCCGGGAAATAGGAGGGAGGGACCTGGTGGAAGTGGAGAAGATAGCCTTCTCTTACGACTTGAAGCACCCAGGCATCCGAAGTGATGTTGGACCACCTGTGGGCGAAGTGAACCAGCCGGCCTCCGGTGCTGGGAGGAACCAGCTGAGGGGGAGAGGCTATGCTGATGAAGTCAAAAACCCCCACCCTGCTGAGCAGGGGCCGGTGGTGCAGGCTTGGGGGCTTGCTGCCTACGGGACCCATTACCCCGTCCCTTGGCCTGCTGACCCTGTTGGGGAGCTGCGGAGGCCTGATATTGAGGGTAGTGTTTATAGGCAGCCGCCTTTCTCGGGTAAAAGGACTTCTTTCCCGAGCCCTTCTTTTTCTGGGAAGGGGCGGAGGTCTTCCTAGAAAGCCTAGTTCTGGTGAGAGTCTCCGTCTCGATTTGTGCAGCCTTTTCAGCCATGGGCTTGCCAAAGAGGTTCTCACCTCGGCAGGGGACATCGACCAACTTGTCCTGCACCCAGGGTTCAAGGTCAGACGACTGAAGCCAAGCCTGTCGGCGGGCACCGATGCCGGCTGCGGCCACTCGAGCCGATGCTTCAAAGTCATCATAGGCTGCTCGGGACATGAATTTGGAGCATTCCCGAATACCAGTTGTCAAGGCCAGGAACCTCCGCAAAGGTTCCTCGGACAGCCCAGCGGAGAATCCGGCTACCTCTTTAGCCAGGTCTCTGAGATACATGCCCATGTAGAGCTGGTAGGTCTGGACCCGACAAGCAAGCATAGAGCCCTGGAAACACTTCTTACCGAGGCCATCCAGGTTACGGGCCTCCCTGCCAGGAGGCACCGAGGAGTGCATCTTCTGGCTCTTAAGCCTATGCATGGCCGATTCCACTACCATGGAATGGTGCGGTAGCTGTGCTTTTTGGAAGCCGGGGCTCTTGCGGACTCGATAGATGGAATCGACCCACTTGCTTAATACCGGCGACGATGCCGGACTCTCCCACATGCGGAAGAGTAGTCGTTCCAGCATGGGAGGAACCGGTACAGTAAAGTGTTCCCTGGCGGGAGAGTCATACTGAAGGGCGGGAGAGTCATACTGAAGGCCTTGGCCATATCCCCGACGAAGTCCGAGAACCGGGCATCCTCCGGAGGGGACTGCTTCCGAGGTTCGGACTCAGGTGAGTCCGAGGGGACACACCGAGTCCGAAACGAATCTGGTGACTCTTCCTCTTCAGACTCCCAGGCCGACTCCGAGGAGGAATCGGTGGGGTCGGCTCGGGCAGGCGGAGGCGTCGGCTGCCCCGACACCGAGGGAGTCGGCGTCGACGACCTCGGTCCCGAACGGGAGGCCGAGGGTGACCTCGACCGAGGATCGACTCGAGTTCGCATGGACTCGAGGATCGGCTCGGTCTCCGGGGTCGACTTAGACGTCGACGTCCCGGCGGTCGGGGCAGCGGCGCCAGCGAGGCTAGCGATCAGTGCCCGCTGCTGGTCCATGAAGGCAGATAGTCTGCTCTCCAAGGCCGTCAACCTGAGTCCGACCTCAGGTGACCCAGCAGTCCCCGACTCGGGCCCCGACGGCGTCGGGCCCGACGTCGGACCCCTCGGAGGCGAGTCCAGGAGGACTACAGGACTTACCCGAGCAGGCAACTCCGACTCCAGACGAGGTCGCTTCGGGAGGTGCTCCTTCTCCAAAGACCCGGGACGGCTATCGGGGCTATGCGACCTGGCCCTCGCGGAGCCAGGAGCCACCACCGACGCCGCCCTCCCGGGTTTTACCTTCCGTCGATGGTCCCCGGAGGGAGAACCCCTGTCGGAGTAACTTCGGCGATGGTCAGAGCTGGAACCTCTGGACGCCGAGGCCTCCGACGAGGTCCGGGTACGGCCGGGGTCAGCGAAGATTCGTTCCCGCTGGTGCCGCCGACTCCTTAACGCTTTGGAGGACATTTTGCTGCAGGCCCCACAGATCAGTTCTTCGTGATCCGGGCCGAGGCAGCGGAGGCAATTATCATGTGTGTCAGTGAGTGACATATTTCTGTCACACTGAACACACCGCTTGAAACCACTGGCAGCCATCGGGGGAAAAAGGGCCCCTGCAAGGTCAAAGGACCGGGCTGCCAGCGAAAAACCGAAAAACGAAACTGACCAAAAATCAGAAAAACCGAAAAATAACAGAAGGACTCGCAACGGCGTCGCGAGTCCGGGCAGGAAAAAGACCGGCGTCGAACCGAAGAAAGAAATAGAAATAAATCACTAAAATCAACTTTTTCAGCGGGGACACGACGGGTACGTCTGTAGGGCTCCGCGGAAAAAAGAAGACTGGCTAAGATGGCACCCTTGGGCGGGAAGGAGACCGCGCATGCGCGCTGCAATTCCCAAAGGCTTTCTTTGAAAGCTGGGGAAAATTGCTCCGCGAGGGCTCCGTCGGCGCCGACGTCACCCATATGTGAGGACTGACTTCCTGCTTGGTCCTGGAGAAAGGGAAGGTTCCAGGGGGAGAACCACCTACCCTAGCAAGAGAGTGGGAAAGTGTTACCACAGGTCTCTGCCCTACGCTGAGGCAGAGGGAGTCCTGACTGGCCAAAGCTCTAACCAGGAGAATACTGCACAAGAAGCCCAAGGTAGGAGAAGGGAGGCAGCAAGGCCTTCTAAGTATGTTTATTCTTCTGACTCTGATGAAACTGTTATGCCACAGATAACACAGCACAAAAAGAAATGTTGTACAAGGAAGGTTAAGCAAGAGCAACCCATAGGAGACCTGCCTAGAGCAGGAAAGGCAAGAAAGTGGGAGAGGTTGTTTAACCTGTTAAAAAGTCTAAAACAGAAAGTTCCTGAGCGGTACCTAGCAGAACCCTGCTACAGCTCAGCAGAGAGTATGGACATTGAAGCCAAGGAGGCTGAGGTAAATTCAAATGTCTCAGAGATGGAATGCGATGCCTGCACTAAGGTAAATTAGTGTGAGCCAGAAACACTTGATATTTGAATTCACTGTTGTTTTGTTTTGGGACATTTGTTACTGGAGAAGTATCCACTATTTTCTTTTGTCTGGAGAGTACATGTGTTTGGGAGAAATTGTATCTACTTACCTGAAAGGAAGCTGAATAAATTCCTGTGCGCTTTATAAACCACTCGGCCTCGTCATTCCTTACACAACTACAACCCTAGGAAATAGAAGAGGTGATCACACGTCCCTACTAGGCGGCCGCCTGGTAGGGGCGCGAGCGTCACAATAGCCAATCTCCCTGCCGGAGGTAGGGCAGTAGGATTCCAAGGGTAAGCATCTTGAACTTTTCCCGCTGCAGGAACTTGTTGAGGTTGCGTAAGTCCAGAATGGGTCTGAGGCCTCCTGTTCTCTTTGGAACCAGGAAGTACCTCGAGTAAAACCCATGACCCCACAGATGTTGGGGCACTGGTTCCACAGCCTGTTCGTGAAGCAGACTTTGCAGATCCTGAAGGAGTAAGTCCCTGTGCAGGGGGGGTCTTGGAGGCTCCCCTGGAAAGAAGGGGGGGGTACCTGGTGAAAATGCAAGAGGTATCCCTTCTGAACCACCTGCAGCACCCAGGAATCGGATGTTATGGCAGACCACCTGTGGGCAAAGTGGGTCAGCCGGCCCCCCGTGCTGGGCGAAGGCCCCTGAGGGGGAGAGGCTATGCTGGCATAGTCAAAAAACCCCACCTTGCTGGGCCGGGGCCTGCGTAGCGGGCTTGGGGGCCCTCTGCCTACGTGATCCGTTACCCTGCCCCTTAGACTGCTGCCCCTGATGGGGGGTTGCTGAGGCCTGATATTGTTGGTGGTGTTGTTTATAAGCCAACACCTTCCTCGGGTAAAAAGGCTTTTTCCCCCGAGCCCTTCTTCTTCTGTGAAGGGGCAGAGGTCTTTCTGGATAAGCGAGTCCTGGTGAGAGTCTCGGACTCGAGCTCCGCTGCCTTTTCGGCCATGGGTTTGCCAAAGAGGTTTTCACCTCTGCAAGGGACATCGACTAACTTGTCCTGCACCCATGGCTCGAGGTCGGATGACTGAAGCCAAGCCTGACGGGGAGCCCCGATGCCGGCTCTGGCTACTCGAGCCGATGCTTCGAAGCCATCGTAGGCCGCTCGAGAAATGAACTTCGAACACTCTCGAATCCCTGTGGACAAGGCCTGGAACCGCTGCAAAGGTTCCTCGGAGAGACCAGCAGAGAACCCCGCAATTTCTTTTGCCAGGTCTCGAAGATACATGCCCATATATAGCTGATATGTCTGGACTCGACAAGCAAGCATAGAGCCCTGGAAGCACTTTCTACCAAGAGCATCCAGGTTCCGGGCCTCCTTACCCGGAGGCACCGAGGAGTGCATCTTCTGACTCTTCAGTCGATGCATGGCCGATTCCACCACCCTGGAATGGTGTGGCAGTTGAGCCTTCTGGAACCTGGGGCTCTTGCGGACTCGATAAATGGAATCGACCCGCTTGCTCAGCACCGGTGTCGAGGCCAGGCTCTCCCACATGCGGAAGAGTAGCCGCTCCAGCATCGGGGGAACCGGTACAGTAAAGGCCTCCTTCGGGGGAGTCATACTGGAGGGCCTCGAGCTCTTCGGCTCGAGGCTCCTCCTCCGGATCCGCGGGGAAGGCCAAAGCCTTGGCCATATCCCTCACGAAATTGGAGAACCAGGTATCCTCCGGGGGGGACCGCCTCCGAGGCTCCGACTCGGGCGAGTTGGAGGGGACGCACCGAGTCTGAAAAGAACCGGGTGACTCGTCCTCCTCCGTGTCCCAGCCCGACTCCTCCGAGGAGGAATCGAGCGGCTCCGTGCGGGCGGGAGCCGGGGACCTCCGCCCCGACGCCGAGGTCGGCGTCGAGGACCTCGGTCCCGAACGGGAGGCCGAGGGAGACCTAGGTCGAGGATCGACTCGAGCTCGTATGGACTCGAGGATCGACTCGGCCTCCGGGGTCGACTTGGGCGTCGACGTCCCGGTGGTCGGGGCAGATGCACTGGCGAAGCCGGTGATCAATGCCCGCTGCTGGTCCATGAAGGCAGCGATACTGCGCTCCAAGGTCGTCAATCTGAGACCAAACTCAGAAGACCCAGCAGCCCCCGACTCGGGCCCCGACGGCGTCGGGCCCGACATCGGCTCTCCCGGAGGAGAGTCCAGGAGGACTATAGCACTCACGTGTCCAGGCGACTCCACCTCGAGACGAGGAAGCTTCGAAGGCCTCTCCCCCTCCGAGGACCCGGGGCGTCCGACGGGGCTATGCGACCTGGCCCTCGAGGGACCAGGAGCGTCCTCCGACGCCACCCTCGCGGGCTTCTTCTTCCGACGGTGTTCCCGGCCGGGGGACCCCCGTTCAGAGGAACTCCGACGGTGCTCGGAGCCGGAGCCGGAGCCACGAGACGTCGAGGCCTCTGACGAGGTCCGGGCCCGACCGGACGCGGGGTCAGAGAAGATTCGTTCCTTTTGCGACTGCCGACTCCTCAACGCCTTCGAGGACATCTTGCTGCACGGACCGCAATTCATTGAGTCATGTTCGGGTCCGAGGCAGCAGTCATGCGTGTCGGTAAGAGACATAAGTTTGACACAACGATCACACTTTTTAAACCCACTGGCAGCCATCGGGGGAAAAAGGGCCCCTGCAAGGTCGAAAGACCGTGCTGCCAGGGAAGAAGGAAAAAGTGGCGGGAACGCCAGTTGGAGAGAAAAATAGAGAAAAATTATGTGAACGGGCCCGATAGGGGATATTGAGGCCCGGCGGAGAAGAGGACACACGAACCGAGAAAAAATAACAAGAAACAAAATAAAAGAAATCAACTTTTTCAGCGGCGACAACAAACTACGTCTGTAGGGCTCCGCGGAAAAAAGGAGACTGAGCAAGATGGCACCCTTGGGCGGGAAGGGGACCGCGCATGCGCGCTGCAATTCCCAAAAGCTTTCTGCGAAAGCTGGGGAAAATTGCTCCGCGAGGGCTCCATCGGCGCCGACGTCAACCACAAGTGAGGACTGACTTCCTGCTTGGTCCTGGAGAAAAAGCAAGAGCTCTTTTACAATCCAGAGTATGAAGATTCCTCTCTGCACTGGATGCATGAGGAGCTGGAAAAAAGACAGGTAGATATACCTCCTGATTAAGATGAAAGGGTGAGACCACTTTAGGCATAAAGTGTGGATTTGTCCTAAGGACTACCTTGTCATGATGGAACCTTGTATAAGGTGGATTAGCCACTAAGGCCTGCAGTTCACTGATGCGGCGAGCAGAAGTGACTGCAATGAGGAAAATAACCTTCCAGGAAAGAAATTTCAAGGAGGTAGTGGCTAAGGGTTCAAAAGGTGGCTTCATGAGCTGACCAAGAACCAAATTTAAGTCCCATGCCACCGGAGGAGGCCTAATGGGAGGTTTAGTTAAAGTTAGGCCTCTCATGAATCTTGAAATAAGAGGATGAGAGGAGATAGGTTGTCCATTGATGGGCTTAAGGGATGCTGCAATAGCACTCAAATGGACTCTTACTGAATTTGTTTTAAGTCCTGCATTGGAGAGATGCAGGAGATAGTCTAACAAAGAAGTTAAAGGTAGTGCTAGAGGGTCAAGACCCTTTTCAGCACACCAAATGGAAAATCTTTTCCACTTAAATCATAGGAACGCCTGGTGGAAGGTTTCCTGGAAGCATGGAGGATATCCTTCACCTGCTGCGAAAGATTCCAGTTTTGAAGGTCTAGGCCTTCAGTAACCAAGTTCTGAGGTGAAGGGACTTGGGGTTTGGGTGCCACAAAGTTCCTTCCTCTTGAGACAGAAGGTCTGGAGCAGCTCCCAAGTCCAGGGAGGGGGCTTGGGAGAGATGCAGAAGTAGAGGGTACCACACTTGGCGTGGCCAGCGTGAAGCTATGAGGATCATAGATCCTTGATCCCTCTGGAGTTTGAAAAGAGTCTTGGGAATCAAGGGAATGGGTGGAAAGGCATACAGGAAGCCCCGACCCCAATGAAGGAGGAAGGCATCCTTGGCCTGAACCCCCTGACACGGAATTCTGGAACAGAACCGGGGAAGTTTGGCATTCCACGGACTTGCAAAGAGGTCTATGTCCGTGGTTCCCCATTCTTGAAAGATTCTGAGTACCTGATCCATGTGCAGGGACCATTCGTGTGGAAGCAGAACTCGACTGAGTCTGTCTGCCCAAGAGTTTTGGATTCCTGGGAGATATACTGCCAGGAGATGGATTTGATGCTCTCTGGCGAAGGCCCATAATCTTAGAGCTTCGTTGCAAAGCGACAGAGAGCCAGTTCCTCCTTGCTTGTTTATGTAAAACATGGCTACCTGATTGTCCGTATGAATAAGGACTGTCTTGTAGCTGAGGAGGATATGAAAGACCTTGAGAGCTAGAAACACTGCTCGAAGCTCCAAGTGGTTGATATGAAGAGAGGTCTCCTGAGGGGACCAATTGCCTTTGGTGGAGGGGTCTTGTAGATGAGCTCCCCAACCTGTTTGAGAGGCATCTGTTGTGAGGGTTGCTTGGGGTAACAACTGTTGGAAGGGGGACCCCAGCAACAGATTTTGAGTGGACATCCACCATTGGAGAGACCAAAAGAGATGTTTGGAGGTTGCTATTTGGTCTGAGAGAGCTCCTGAGGCTTGAGTCCACTGGGTGGACAAAGTCCATTGAGCTGCTCTCATGTGTAGGCGAGCATAGGGTACCACATGTACTGTGGAAGCCATGTGGCCTAGCAGTTGTAGCATCTCCCTGGCAGTTAAGTGGCTCTTTGACTGAATCTGGGAGGCAAGCTGCACTAGACGTTGGCAACGGGCCTGAGGAAGGTAGGCCCTTGCAGTGGTGGTATCCAACCAGGCCCCTATGAATTCCAGGGACTGAGTAGGGATGAGCTGGGACTTTGGGAGGTTTACTACCAGTCCCAGATACTGCAGAATGCGCCTTGTGCGGTCCAGGGAAATCTGGGCCTCTGATTGAGATGGAGCTCGGATGAGCCAGTCGTCCAGATATGGGAAGACAAATATTCCCAAAGTGCGTAGAAATGCAGCAACTATTGCCATGCATTTGGTGAACACTCTCGGAGCAGAGGCCAGACCAAAAGGAAGGACTCTGTATTGGTAATGTTTTCCCTGGAAAAGAAAACGTAGGAATTTTCTGTGAGTTGGATGGATGAGTACATGTGTGTACGCATCCCTGAGATCTAGAGAACAAAGCCAATCCTGACTTTGAAGGTATGGAAGGAGAGTGCCCAGAGAAAGCATCTTGAACTTCTCCTTGCATAGAAATTTGTTCAATTCTCTGAGATCTAGAATGGGTCTGTATCCCCCTGTCTTCTTTGGAATGAGAAAATAGGGGGAGTAGAACCCTGACCCTTGTTGAAGAAGAGGAACTTCTTCTATTGCCCCTTGGGCAAGAAGGGTAGATATCTCCTGACCTAAAAGGTCGAGAAGAGATGTGGGAGAATTGAAGTGTCTCACCATGGTGTGGGGAGGAAGGTCTGAGAAATGAAGTTTGTAGCCCTCTCTTATGATGGAGAGGGTCCACTGCTCTGATGTGATTTGCTCCCATCTGGGAGCAAAATGAGCTAACCTTCCTGGAATGGTGAGAGGTTCTGGCTGTGTTAAAGCCAGAAAGGCTAAGTTCTCTAGCATCAAGTCAAAAACCCTGAGGGGGTTGGGACTGCTGAGTTACAGCAGCCCCTGTAGACTTAGGCCTGGCCTGCTTAGGTTGCTGACGCTTAGCGGTAAAGCGACCTGTAGAAGATTGTTGGCCAGAAGTGGAAGGAAACCTGCCCTTTTTGAAAAAAGACTTTTTAAAAGTCTTTTTCTTGGCAGGAATGGAGGTAGACCTTGAAAGTCTATCCAGAGCAGAATTCTCTGCATCCATTTGAGTGGCTTTAATTTGCCACTCTTTGCCAAACAGATTTTCACCTGTACAGGGCAGATTTCCTAAGCCATCTTGAACCCAGGGTTCTAAATCAGAAGCCTGGAGCCAAGCAATTCTGCGAGCAGCTATGGCAATGCCTGAGCTCTACTGGCACCTTCAAAGGAGTCAAAGGCTGCCCTGTTTGAAAACTTGGAGATGTCCTGAGTATGCTTAAGCCACATGCGGAATTCTTCCCTTTTATCTTCTGGAATAAAAGGGAGGTAAGTGTGCAGCTTTTCTGCCACTTCTTTCAGAAACATACCCATATGAAGGCTATATGAGTTGATTCTGGCAATAAGCATACTGGCCTGGAAGATTTTCCTACCAAAAGCATCCAAGGTCCTGCATTCTCTTCCTGGAGGAGTAGAAGAGTGTCTCTTTGTACTCTTTATCCTCTTCATAGCTGACTGCAGCACAATGGAATGGTGAGGAACCTGAGTTTTCTGGAACCCAGGACAAGGAGGGACACGATACATAGTGTCCAACCTGCGAGAATGAGGAGAGAGAGTGAGAGGAGTCTCCCATAAATCAATCATGTGTTCATGAAGAATCTCATGAATTGGTAAGGTGACTGCCTCTTTAGGAGCTCTAGAGTATCCTAAAATATCTAATTTTTTTGCTCTAGGCTCTGATTCAGAGGTTACTGAAATAGAGAGTCCTTTAGCTACTTCTCTTATGAAGTCTTGAAAGGACAAGTCCTCTGGAGGAGACATTCTTCTTTTTGGAGAAGTCGTCTCCTCAGGAAGGGCTATGGATACTTCAGGAGACTCATCTGATGTATCAGAATCACCAGAGGAATCGAAGTATCGCCTGTCAGGGTGCACTTCTAACGCTCGATACGCGTATCGAGCGGTATCGACATCGGGCATCCCCGGTACCAGATCGGTACCGAGAAGTAGCCCTGGACAAGGAACCGCAGCAGTCGGTATCCTGGTCGATGTCGATGCCCTCGGTGCCGGTACCGGAGCCGATACCGACAACGGAGCTCGTTGCGGTACCGACAACGGAGCTCGTTGCGGTACCGCCAGCGTCGCAGCTTGAATGAAGGCTGAAATAGCCTGCTGCATGGACAGAACATTCTGATCCATCGACGCCATGAATGCCTGGAGGTCGGTACCGGTAGATTGTGCCGGAACCCCAGAGCATTCTAACAGGTGATCGGTTGAGGTCGTGCCATCGATGTCAACCTGTAACCCCATAGGAGGAGCTTTGGAAGCCGGAGCTTCCCGCCGGGGTTGTTTGGCTGGTGCAGGATCCTCGAGGGCAAGCCCGGAGGCATCTCGATGCTTAGAGGGAGATCTACCCTTCGAGGACCTGCTAGGTTTATGTTTGGTTACCTGAGATCCTTCAGGAGAAGAAGACCTGGAAGATGTCAATGCTACTGCCGGTGCTTCAGCAGGAAACAGGACATGGAGCTTAGCTGCTCGGTTCTGTAACCCCTGTTTAGACATTAGGGAGCAGGACGGACAATCCGGAATGGAGTGTTCAGGACCCAAACATTTAAGACACCATTCATGGGTATCTGTAACAGAAATAGTACCGCTACACTTAGTGCATTTTTTTAACCCGGAGGTTGTTTTTTCCATGAGGGAAATTTTCTTGTGGGTCCTGAGGCCTGAAGAAGAAAAGTACACCAAGTGAGGAAAAAATATCGATTTTTTTTTTTTTTAAAGAAAGAAAGAAAAGACCGGCGGTACCGGTCCGGAGTCGGGGAAGGCAGACACGCGACCAAAGAAATAAAATAAAATAAAGAACTTCTTCAGCGGTGACAGGGCTCGACCTGCTGGCTCCGCGGCAAAGAAGAACTGAGGAGAGTTGGTTAGGAAAGGCGGGAAGGCAGCGTGCAGGCGCTGTGGGATGCTCCCAAAAGCTTTCCTTTTTGGGAAGCTGGGGAGCGTTCCCGCGCAGGCTCCGTCGGTACCGACGTACCCATATGTGAAGACTCATTCCTTCTTGTTCCTGGAGATTGCCTCTCACTCTTCTACGAATACCACCATCTTTTTCTGTGTATATGAGAGACATCCTAAAACTTTCCTGTACACCTGTCACCATAAATATACCAGTAGCAGATGAACTCATCCACCACACAGAGAAGATTTGACTATTGGTCCAGTCTGCTCTAAACTCGACCTCACAAAGCCAAAGGTTTCTAGCACACCACCATCATTGTGCTGCCTGTCCACCAGAAATATTCTGCTCAGATTACTCTCTTACAAATTAGTCCAAAGTAGGCACAAGAAATATTGGGGCCTGTTATCATATGCTTGAAATTAACACCTTCCCTACACAGTCCTAATGTGTTTCATGCATCTCTGATTTAGCGAGGGCACAGCTATGGGAAAGGAAGGTTATTCCCTGGACTAGTCATTGGGGATAGAAATCCTGCATAAGAGATTTGAGCTATCATACATTCTCAACAATGCTAGGACAAACTTCAGTATTTACTGCACTGTAAGGTTATGGACCAAAAGAAAGATCGTGCGTGGATGTACTGATGTTCATGCCAAACAACTTCATTGACTTCATAGGTGTAATTCTACTAAGCACAGTCCTGGGATCCCTGGGGCCTCCAATGAAGGGGGATGGTACTAACATAATTACATTTGGATGCCATACTGGTTCACACCAAGGATCAATCAAGCCCAATATCCTGTTTCCAACAGCGGCCAACATAGGTCATAAATACCTGTCAGATTCCCAAAAAGGTACACAAATTTCATACTGCTTATCCTAGGGGTATGCAGTGGATTTTATTGGTCCTCTTTAATAATGGTTTATGGACTTTTCCTCCAAGAACTTGTCCAAACGTTTTTTAAACCCAGCTACACTAATAGCTTTAACTTCATCCTCCGGTAGCAAATTCCAGAGTTTGATTACACATTGAGTGAAAAAATATTTTCTCCTATTAGTCTTAAATGGGCTATATTTTAGATTCACTGCATGTTCTCTTTTGACTTTTAAAGCAGTAAACAACCAATCTACGCTTACCCATTCCCCTCCATTTATTATTTTATTGACCTCTATCATATCTCCTCTCAGCCGTCTTTTTGCCAAGTTGAAGAGCCCTAACCTTTTAAGCCTTTTCTCATAGGGGTATCCCTCCATCCCTTTTACCATTTTGGTGGCTCTTCTCTGTAACTTTTCTAACAACGCTATATCCTTTTTAAGATGGCAACCAGAATTGCACACAGTGTTTAAGGTGCGGTCGCACCATGGAACAATACAGAAGCATTATAGTATCCTTGGTTTTATTCTCCATTACTTTCCTTATGATTCCTAGCATTCTATTTGTTTTCCTGGCTGCCACTGCACACTGGAAGAGGTTTCAACATATTATCCATGATGACGCCTAAATCTTTTTCCTGGGTGGTGGTTCCTAATGTGGAACCTTGCATCTTGGATCTATAATTTGGGTTGTTCTTTCCTAGGTGCATAACTTTGCACTTGTCCACGTTAAATTCCATCTGCTATTTGGATGTCCAGTTTTCCAATTTATCAAGGTCCTCTTGCAATTTTTCACAATCCTCTTTTGTTTTGAATATGTTAAAAAGCAGCGGGCCCAGCACAGATCCCTGAGGTACTCCACTATTCACCTTTCTCCATTGAGAAAACTGGCCATTTAGCACTACTCTCTGATTTCTATCTTTTAACCAGTTCCTGATCCACAGTACAACACTGCCTCCAATGCCATGACTTTCTAATTTTGCCAAGAGTCTCTCATAAGGGACTTTGTCAAAGGCTTTCCTTGGCTAAATCCATGTTGAATTTCTCCCATTATACCATGACTGTCTATATATTCAATAATTTTGTTCTTTATATTGGTATCTACCATTTTGCCCAATACAGATGTCAAGCTCACCAGTCTGTAGTTTCCCAGATCACCCCTGGAATCCTTTTTTAAAATTGGCATTACATTGGCCATTCTCCAATCCTCAGGTACTTCAGAGGATTTTAAGGATAGTTCACAGATTACTAGGTCTGCAATGTCATATTTCAGATCTTTCAACACCCTGGGATGTATATCACCTGGTCCAGGTGATTTGCTGTTATTTAGTTTATCAAATAACTATATTACATCTTCCTGATTTATCGAGATTTGTTTCAATTTCTCTGATACATCACTTTTACATATCATTTCTGGCATGGGTAACTTTTCTACATCTTCTTTAGTTAAGACTGAAGCAAAGAATTAATTCAGTCTCTCCGCTATGGCCTCATCTTCTCTTAATGCCCCTTTTACCCCTCTATCATTAATTGTCCAACTGATTCTCTCACAGGTGTTTTACTACAAATGTACTTGAAAAAAATGTATTATGTGCTTTTGCTTCCATGGCGAGCTTCTTTTTATTTATTTATTTACAATTTCTTCTATACCGCGCTATTCGGCATCAGTGTGGTTTACATGGAACAAAATTCTCAGAACAGGATAACAGGTCTGAGTTTACAATTAACAGGACAGCAAAACTTGGATAACAGTTGGGTAACTATTTACACACAGGTGTCATAGAATAATATGTAACATAGTGGGTAACTATTTACATACAGGTGTCATTAATAATATGTGACATAGGTCTCAAATTCTCCTGCCTTATTTTTTCAAATTCTCCTGCCTTATCAATGCCTTGCATTTAACTTGCCAGTATTTATGTTGTTTGCTGTTTGTCATTTGACTCTTTTTTCCATTTTCTGAAGGATTTTCTCTTACAGTAGCTAAAACAGCTACTCTGACTTCTGTCATACACATCCATGCCTCCCAGGAGCCGAGAACCTCATATGAAGTGAGCTCTGGTCTCTTTCTATCTTTTATACTGCTTCAGTCTGAGCCCTATGATGTGATGCTCCTCAACTGATTCTTCTGAATATCCCATGACTGATTTGGCCCTCTAGAACATATGTCAAAAAAGAAAACACAACTCTGCACACTTAACTCGAAAGTATAGCAGTATCATCAAGACTGATGTATTTAAGTAGAAACTTTAAGCAGGTTTCACCTAACAATTAAAGCCCCACATACAGAAGCAACTAATAGATCTCAGACTCAGCGGGCAAACAGAACCCAGTCAAAAACAGCTGACTGGGCATAGCCCTTATTGCATCAACAACCTTTGATACTTTGTTGCTCTGAAGGAGGCATCCACTAGCTCTTTAACCAAAATAATTGACGATTTAAGCTCAAAATTACTCAGCCAAAATCATGTAAAGAGAGTGGTCAGCTTAACTTAGCTTAAGAGGCATTGCTTGAAAAAGTGCTTGGCCATCGCCTTATCCCCAACGCTCTCACTCGCGCTATCGTGCGTTTCACCCAGACAGGTTTCTTCAGGGGGTGGCTAAAAGCTAAAAGCACTCACAACACATTGATTAAGGACCATCCAAGCTTGCCAACTGTTTCAGCGTTGGGAATAAGGCGATGGCCAAGCACTTTTTCAAGCAATGCCTCTTAAGCTAAGTTAAGCTGACCACTCTCTTTACATGATTTTGGCTGAGTAATTTAGTAATTTAGTAACTTCAGGCTAGAATCCAGTATAAGTCCCTAGTACTAACATTCAAAGCCCTAAGGAACCAGATCACCTCACCCATCAGCAAACTCATTCAAAGATGGCCGTTCAACAGGATCAGGAGATCTAATCAAGCAAACACTCTAGAGATCCCCAACATTCTAAGTGCAAAAAGGCTACTGCCAATAGAGCCTTCTCCCTATTTGCACCCATGACCTGGAATGCCCTCCCCACTGAGCTCCGTTCCACCCCAGACCTATTGTCATTTAGAAAAGCCCTCAAACAACACCTTTTCCTCATCCATTACCCAGAATCCAATCCCAGAAACAACCACCCATCCTCATATCCTACACCCTACTCCACCCCACCCAAAATCCAACACCATAAAGAAAATGACTAGCTCTACCACCATATCCCCTCTCTTATTTATTATTGGTACTGATCACACATCTTATTGATTAAACCTCTTATAAATATTGAAACCAAGCTATACTATATGTATAATTTCTCACCATACTATATGTATAATTTCTCACCATACTCCATGAATAATTACCCTGTAATTAGTTACCCCTGTTACCTCCAGGTTATCTCATCCATGTTCAATGTAAAAACTCAATTGTCATGTGACATTGCAGTATGTTTTTTGTTCAATTGTAAACCGCACTGATTTTAATAGCGCGGTATATAAGAGAAGTAAATAAATAAATAAAATCATACAAATACTCATAACACAGGCATATGAAACAGGAGATTATAGGATTTGAAGAATCACATTTATTCCCTATTCAGATTGCAGAGCTATTCTGATTAAAGAGTATAAGATTAAATTCTCCTTCCAGACAAAACAAATAAGTCCTAAAAAAAACAATGAATGATGAAAATGTATACTTTCAGTTAAAAGGTGGACAATTTCACCTACAAATAATAAAACTACAACATTACAAGACAGCTCAGGGCTCATTTGTTTGTTCAAAGAGAACTTAATAAACGTGCTGTCATTTGGGAAGCAGTCAACTAAGTATATAACCAAGTATGAAAATTCACTGTACTTCTGCCATATGAGGAAGGAAAGAATTAGCTATCTGTTTGTAAATCAAAACATATTTCCCCCTCCAGACACAAAATCAGAGAAACTCTTTAGTATATTTTTTGTATCCTTTTATAAAAAGAGGAGCTTTTTCATATATAAGGAGCCCATAGTGATTTGTGAATGATGAGAAGTTTGTTTAATATTTCCTGTGCCACAGCAGTTTAACTAAAAAAAAAGATCTGGTTAAATGAACAAACTCAAGATAGAAAACTAAGTCATAAAAACACACACACTATCATAGACTATTATCAACAATGTATACAATAGTTTAAAAAGACAAAACAAATGGCCTCATGAAAAATATAAACACCTGCAATGAGAATGTCTAAACTGCCAGAGGTTCATGCAATCAATTTTGTTTAAAGAAAAAAAAAGAAGCATCATGCAGTGTCAATTTGTGCTATTAAGTTTTCAGGGCCTGATATTCAAAGCATTAATACGGTTAGCAGAACTGCTAGCCATGTTAATCACAGTGAATGGGATATTTAGTGGCACTAACATGGCTAATGCTACTGAATATCCGCAGCTGCCGGCTCTATGTACACACCCCAATGCTAACTGATTAGCATTGGGGTGTGTCAAGGGCGTTCTGGAGCGGGATGGGGCGGGGTAGAGCAGAGCAGAGGCAGCTCTGATCGGTAACTAGCCAGCGGCGATATTGAGCCACTGCATCGTTAGCGATATGCAGCGAAAGCCAGATGGAGATAACACTGGACTAACTTTCGCTGCATATCACTAACTGGGCAGTGGCTCGATATCACCACTGAACACTTACCGATCGGCAAAAACGACTAACCGGATATTCAATGCCGGGGCCAAATATGACCTCAGCATTGAATATCCAGGTTTACTCTTCAGCATCGGTGGCTAGCCATGATAGCAGCACTAGCCACCGGTGCTGAATATCAGACCTTCAGTGCTCATCATCAAGTTTATAATCATATACCTTTTATAAAGGGTAATTTTATAATAGGGCACCTAGGTTTTGAAGCAGAGAAGGCACCTATTTAAGCCTATTTATAAAAGCACATAGGCCTCTATGTGTCTTTATAAAATAACAACACAAATCCTGCAGAAACAGCACTCTAGGATTCTGCTGAGGAGCAGGTGTAAATGGACCACAGGTGTAAATGGACCACTGGACCACCTTCAAGATATTATCATCTGAGAAATTCAAGAACATAATCAGCAGCATCAACACCACAACCTCACCACTTGACTCTTGCCCAGTTTCCTGGCTTAAAATCACAAAAGAACAATTCCTATCAATCATATCTGACATTGTCCATTCATCCCTTTCTCAAGGACTCCTTCCTCTATCCCTCAAACAAGCATCAATAAGACCGCTCCTGAAGAAACCAATCCTGGATCCACACTCACCTTCCTCCTACAGACCTATAACCTGTACAAACCCAACTCCAAGATCACATAGACCACTATGCACCTCTAAACATACATCAAAATGGATTCCGACCAAACCACAGCACAGAAACCCTCATGACCTCCCTCCTAAACTCACTCATCAGAGGCATTGAAACAATCACCCAAGGCTTCATCCTGCTCTTTCTGGACATCACTACTGCCTTTGACACTATCCCACCAACTCCTCAACCAAGTCCACCACATTGGAGTCCGCTGCACCCCCCTCAACTTAGACTGCGGTTCACATGCTTGAGATCCAAAATGGGACGAAAAGATCCCTCCTTCTTGGGCACCACGAAATAAATAGAGTATCGACCAGATCCTAACTGGTCGTGAGGAACTGGAACCACCGCCCAAAGACTCAACAAACGCCGAAGAGTCACGGCCACCGCTTTTGCCTTTTCCACAGAACCACATGGCGACGCCACGAAAGCCTCCCGCAATGGTCGAGCAAACTCTATTAACCGTCGCGTATGATCTCCAGAACCCAGAGATCTGTCGTTATGGTGGCCCAGACGGAAAGGAACTGCTGCAGCCGCCCCCCTACCGGAATTTCCATCTGGACCAACCTCACTTCATTGTGGCTTTTTGTTGGAGTTCTGCTGGGCTGCGAAATAGCCCCTGCCGAACCCCCGAGCCCCCCGAAAGGACTGCCCTCGTGCCCCAATGCGTCCTCTTTGATATGGGGCAAAACGAGATCCTCTGAACCTGCGAAACTCTCGTGATGAAGCCCTGTGAGTCCCGGTAGGCCGCTGGCCTCTCGGACGATCCTCTGAGAGCCGACCCCCTTTAGAGTCCCTTAAATCCTTCACAATCTTCTCCAACACTCCAAAGAGCAACGTACCCTTGTACGGTAGCTTACTTAGTCGAGCTTTGGACGAAACATCCGCTGCCCAATTCCGTAGCCATAGGAATCTGCGCGCCACAATGACTGCCGCCATGAACTTCGCGGAAATCCTCACCAGGTCATAGAACGCATCTGCCAGGTAGGCCGCGGCTGACTCCAGCTTCGCACCTTCCTCGTCCTCCCCTTTGGAGGCAGTACCGCCCTGAATCCATCTAATGGAGGCCCTGGAAACATACGCCCCAGAGATAGCCGCTCTAAGCGCAGGACTCAAAGGTCTGCTTCAACAGAGTTTCCAGTTTCCTATCCTGCAAATCCTTAAGGGCCGCCCCGCCCTCCACAGGAATCGTTGTTTTCTTGGTTACTGCTGAAACCAGTGCATCCACCTTAGGCATCTTCAGCAGCTCCTGCTCTTCTTGCGGCAACGGATATAAACGGGCGATCGCCTGAGCTCCCCACAGGGTAGCTTCTAGGCATTCCCATTCCAATTCCACCATCTGTTTCATTACTCTGTGCACAGGAAAACACTTCCTCTCTGTATTAAAACCCTGCAGTAGAGGGTCCTCCAACGGTTGATCCTGAGCCGCCGGTGGGACAATATATGCAAGGTTGCCAGCGCTTGGGTAATAAGCGCTCCCAATTCTTCCTTGCGAAATACTCTGAACCTACTGTGATCCTCGCTGGCCCCCAACTCCCCCTCCTCCAGATCAGCGGCCCACTGATCAAGAACCGGGTCCCACACGATCTCTCCTTCTTCCTCACTTTGTGGCTCCGGGAGCGGGACACCGAAGCTATCGGCACCCCCCTGCGCCCCCTGGACAGATTTGGAGGAGCCTTCCCCCGGGTCCAACTGAGCATCCCCTTTAACTGGAAGAGAAGCGGGATGGAGGGCCGAGCTTGTATCCTGTGCCTGATGCCACTTTAATTCCAAGTTCTGCTGAGCTGTAGGCAACACCAGTGAAGGAGCTTCCCCCACTTTGCTTGACCTCTTTGTCTTAGCTTTCTTTTTCACAGAGCCTGTATGACTTGCCTCCAAAATACTCGATGCTGCTGAAATGGCCGCCGTTCCCGCCATTTCCTCCACGTTCTGAAGGCCACCTAGCAAAATCCCAGACTCCGGCTTGCCCTCCATTCCGGCGATTGTAAACGCGACGAAAAACTAGCGCTCAAGGAAATAAAGCCTCGCAACGAACTCACTCCCTGGTGAGACCCTGTCTACCGACCAGAGCGCCGAAACTACCACAGACCACGAAGCCGGCAACCTACACACGCAATGTAACTTCCTTCCTTCCTTTCTTCCCGATCCGGCGCTGTTCTCTCATCCTCCCCATCCATCTCCCTCTCTGACTCATTTCCCCTATCCCCAAGGTTCTGTCCTGGCCCCCTTGCTTTTCAATCTCTTCTTAACCCCTCTCACACTGCTAATACAACAATTCGTGATTTCAGCTTTCTACTATGCAGACGACATTCTTCTTCTTTATCACACCTCCCCTGTATGCCCCGACCTTGCCCCGCTCAACTCCTGTCTGGCTGCTGTCTCCAACTGGATTACCCAAAATTGTCTACACCTCAACCTATCGAAAACTACTGCTATCTGGTTTCCCCATGGTCACCAATCCCCGTCCCTGGCCCCTTCTTTCCCTGGTACACCCATCTCTCTGGTTCCCACCTTTCGGTATCTCGGGGTGCTCTTTGACTCTGATCTTTCCTTTTCTGCCCATGTCTCCCATGTCCCCAAGACCTCCTTCTTTTACCTCCATCAAATCCGTGCAATTCGTCCCTTCCTCTCTCCCTCCGCTCTTGTCACCCTGCTGCTATCTCTTGTCATCTCCCGTGTTGACTTCTCCAACTCCATTCTCTCCGGCATTTCCAAACTACAGCTGACACGACTGCAAAGAATCCAGAACACCGCTGCCCGACTTGTGTCCTACTCCTCCCCTAGAGATCACGTCACTCCCCTCCTGCTCCGTCTTCACTGGCTTCCCATATCCTTTTGTATTCAGTTTAAACTTCTCACACTTGTTCATAAGGTGCTTCATACCACTACCCCGCAATATCTGGCTGACCTAATACACTTTCATACCCCCAGGCACACCCCTCGATCCTTCCATCTTAACCGCCTCGCATTACCCCCCCCCCCCCCACCCCCTTCACAGGCTCACCTTCAATCCACCCGTTCCTCAGCTTTTTTTTTCGTAGGTCCCGCTCTCTGGCATTCCCTTCCCACTGCCCTCCGTCTTGAACCACATCATCCAACCTTCAAACATGCCCTGAAGACCCACCTATTTTCCCTTGCTTTCGACCTTCCCTCCTCCCAGCCTTAGCCTCTTCCCTTTTGTCTGCTGCTCTCTACCCGCTCTCTCCTCTCTGTCCTATATTGAATTGTAATTTCCTTTTCATCTTCTGGCCTTGTGCCCTACTGTACTGAAGATTTTATTGTAAACCGCTCTGTTTATCACTGAAGGGCGGTCAAGCAAATGAATAAATATAAACATAACTGACCTGCTGAAAAGCTGAGCGGATGGCGGCGAATCTCCTTTTCAAGTTAGCCACTGCCGCTGCTAGCGGTGTAGTGCTTGTAACAGTGGAAATGGTCGGTTGGTCCCTGGGGCTCCCAGTACCGCTGACCGCCTTTCCCTGCTTGACCGGAGCTGCGAATTAGGCAGGCTCTGCCTGGAATGCCCCGCCGTCCCCCTGACCTGTGTAAACGCCAGAGGGGAAACGTGCGTTTGCGAAGAAGAACCCAGCTAGGGCTCCTCAGCAGTACCGAAAGGCACCGTTTAAAACAAAAAACCAAGCCCAAGACAAAACTAGCAGAAATAAAGTGAAACTAAAGTAAAAATAAAGTAAAAGTTCTTCTCTTTCCTCTTCTAACTCCGGGAGCCAGACAACCAAAGTCTCCTTCAGCTGCTGAGGACTGAAAGACTGAGGTTTGGACAGCAGGGGGAGCCAGATGCCTGCTTCAGCGAAACTTCAGTTTTGTCAGTCCTCAGCTGCTGGAGAAGGTTGACAACCCTCAAGTGCCCGGAATGGCCCAGAGAGACAAAGAGGAAGCCTCATTCACGCTTTGGATGTCTACAGAGGTATTTTAGAAGCCGGGTCTCTGGACGTCCCCAGTGTGAGGACATCCAAATCAGAATGGGGGCATGGTGGAAGCATGGCAGGGGCATTCCTATCACCTGGATGTCACTATATGATCTCAGAAATGTCCTGAACGTCTGGAGTCGCGTCTAAGGTTATACCTGCTCCAGGCACAAATAGGCATTGGGAAAGTGCTCGTTTTGGCCATAAAATATCCAGAGGGGGATATTCTGCGCATTCACAATGACAGCAGCATTAGGATTTGAACCCTGGCTTCTCTGGTCCTAGCCCATTACTCTAACCATTAGGTTATTTCTAGGAGTCCAAAGTCTGGAATAATATTCTGGGAACATCTATGTAGACACCCTTGTAGACGTCCATACTGGGCATATTCCCATTTGTGAAACTGTGCCTGAACTTGAACATGCTTGCTTTTTTTTTTTTCCCCAGACGTTCTGGCTTGGACGTCCCAGATTGCATTTGGACATCATTTGTGAAATTACACTTCATGCTTGTACTTACGTATTTCATAAAATATGCATGTATATCACAATGCCGCCCCAGCTCCACCCAAATTATGCCCCCACACGACCTGTATAAAAGTAGCTGTTATCTATGGCATGCCACTCCGGCACAATTTTGTAATTATCCTTTTCTGCATGTAAAACTTTTTTTGCACTTGAAAAATGTGTTATTAAACTTTCACCTTACTGCGTTTATAAACGCCAACACTCTGGTTCAGAAAAGGGCCTTCAAAAAAGGTATCTAACTAGTAGATAGTTAACAGAATGGTACACAGCTGAGTTTATTCTACGGTCTTAAAAGGCTTGTATATATTATTGCAGAAGATGATATGCTTCCAAAACTTACCGCTTGCTTTAATTTCTCGCACATAGTTGCTGGGGAACCATCCTGTTTTTCCACTGTGATTGCCCTCCCACCAGCCCCCTTCTTCAATTCTTGTGACATGTATTATGTCTCCCTTTACAAAAGAAAGCTCATCTTCGTTGGTCTGCTGGAAATTAAATTTTGCTCTCACTACCATTTGATGATTGCTGTTATCTGTCATGTCCTAAAATGGAAAAACAAAATATGAATAAATAAATCAAAACAGTTAAACTGGATGCTATAGTTCCAGTGAACACTGATAACACTAAGCAGCCTGCTGAAAAGGTTGAACTAGAATAATGTAACAGGAATGCTTTGGACCATACTCAGAGATTTCAATCTCTGGAGGAGAAATCAACTTCCTTGGGACTGCTAATTATATTCTTAAAGATGATTTGAGCTTTAAAAACTGAAGGTGGGATATTGAAAACCTGCAAACTTCCTAAAATGGCGCTCAGAGGGATATCAGCGTCCAGAGACAATATTCAGTCGCTAGCCAGTTATCCCAAAGCAGCGAAGGTTAGACACCTGAAAGGCTCGCCTAACTTTCGTCACTTTAGCTAACCAGCCAGCGACTGAATATCATTGCTGACCATTTAGCTAATGCACTATCCAGCCAACTCAGATATTCAATGCCAGTAGCTGAATATGGCCCTGGCATTGAATATATGGATTCAAAGTTAAACAGCAATAGCCCGCCACTTTATCACTGCTAGCTGCCACCGCTGAATATCCCCTCCAAAGAATTTACAAAATAACCTTAAATATTTACATTTAAAGTACATCAAACCTTAACTGAAAGGTTTCCCACGTGCACAATTTTTTTTAACGTGAAATGCTTATTTATAAAAATAAGGTATTATCTCCCCTTCAATGAGCTTATTATCTTATTTTCTGGTATACTAAGAGATACTGACTTGACGGCACTTAACAACAACAACAAAAGATAATCCTGATATAACACAGGACTTAGAAAACGTGGAGGATCAGACTGAGTGAAGTGACCTTTTTGATCTCCTCTGTACTAATCTCAGAAACAGAACAATTTATTTTTGGGACAGATTAGGATATTCCCCAATATCCAGTAATGTAAAATCTACCCAAGGAACCCCCTAAAACCCCATCTCCGCCACCCCTGGGACCCTTTTTGAAACAGTTTTTAGAGACCCTTATTTTGAACTTACACAACTGCTATTGTCTCATTTATCACTCAGCTAAGAAAATAATTTAGGACTGCATGGAGGATCCTTATAGCTGAAGAGCAGTTTATAATTCAGATAGCCATGTAAATGTTCAATTAAATAACGGAAACACATTTTTTTTTTAACAGACCGACTTTTTTGCTGTTTTTCTCAAGAGTAAATCCAAGAAGCTTAACTTAGTAAATGTGTCTAATATTATTAAGTACTAGTACACTGGATATTTAAAGGTGGTTAGCTCAATGAACTGAGAACCAAGGAAATTAGAATAAAGATCCCCTTTACCCTCAATGACACTTCTTATAACCTCCGGCAAATCCCTTTATCTTCTCTTCCCTTAGGTACCCACTTAAATTGAAAATTCCTTGGAGCAGGGACTTATTATGCATGAAAACTAATACTGCTGTAAGCTACCCTGAACATTAGTTGCAAAAACTTTTACAGTTGTGGTCAACATTATTGGCAGCTTTGCAATTCAACCCCTTAATGTCCAACGTCTCCTAAACAAAAGTGGCCAGTGAAATGGCTCTGGACTATATATACATGCATATCTGACACATAAAAGAATCAAATAAAACAAGACCAATTATAAAAGGAAATAGTATAAAAACTGGGACTATTGCCAGGCCATGATTATTAGCACCCTTCTAAACAATTCAAATCAGTTTGAACAGAAGAACCACACTCCCATTGCAATAAAATTAGACACACCTGTGATCAATTGTCAATACTCACATGACTTGAATCAACCAATGAATGATGGCTCTAATGTTTAAAATGGCCACATTCACTCTCTGTTCCATTTTCACAATGGTGAAGACAAATGAGCTGCCTAAGACCGTCAGAAAAACCATTATCACCAAACATCAAACTTCAAAGGGCTACAAGGCAATCTCCAAAGACCTTGGGATTCCTGTGTTTACAATTCACAATGTTATTAAGACATTTTCTGCTCATGGAACTGTCGACCTCCCAGATCGTGATGAGAAGAGTAAAATTAATCCAAGAAGTCTTTGAAGGTTAGTGCGAACTGTTGGATAAACACCACGTATAACATCCAAAGAGTTTAAGGCTAACCTGGAGCAATCTGGAATGGTGGTTTCAACCCGCACCATATGCCGTGCACTAAACAAAGAAGGGTTTCATGGGCAAAGGCCAAGGAGGATCCCACTGCTCAAAGAGAGACATAAAAAGGCATGCCTGATCTTTGCCCAAACCCACCTTGAAAAACCACAATTCTTCTGGGAAAATGTTCTGTGGACAGATGAAACCAAACTTGAATTCTTTGTCAATGCACCGGAAAGCATTATAGAAATCATGAAGGACTACCAAGGTATTCTGGAGCGAAAAGCTAGATCTAGGTCGAAGGTCATTGGTCCTCCTGCAGGACAATGATCCAAAACATACATCCAAAAGTACAAAAGAATGATTAAAAAGGAACAAATGGACTGTTTTAAACTGGCCAGCAATGAGTCCTGATCTCAATCCAATCGAGAATCTTGGCAAAGTGCTGAAATCTGCCATTGATAAAAGGAATTCTGGAAACATTCATGAGCTGGAACAAATCATAGTTGAAGAGTGGGAGAAACTTCCAGCAGACAGATGTACAAAACGTATAGAAAGCTACATGAGACATGTGGAGGCTGTCATCACTGCTAAGGATTGTGCAACCAAATATTAGTGAAGGGTGCCATTAATCCTGTCCAGGTCATATTTTGTTTTTTTTCTCAGAAATTACTACGTCTAAGTTGCATAGACATCTCTTTTTTATGTAAACATTTGAATATACTATTAAAATATTATGATGAAATATAGTTGGAATATTTCCAATTATTTCTCAAGATATTGTACACAACATACCTAAAATGCAAGGGTGCCAATAATGTTTACCACAAATGTAACTACTGAATTGATGAAGTAGCAAGACAAATATGTCCATTTTTCTGCTCTCTCTTCTTCTGTATAAGCATTTTTTCAGATTGTCTAACTGCTTTATTATTTCCAAAGCTATCTGAAATGATTTATGGAAAATGTATATATATAAATGTATTTAAATAACTACATATTACGCATACAGACATATTGCAAGCAGCAAACCAAAAAGCAATACAGAAACATAAGGGGTGCCTGAAATGTAACACAGTTTTTAACATAATCTTGCCTCTTGTCAACAGACAAGAAGAATTATTCAAAGGTTGCAAATAGAGTATTATTACTAGTTATTTATCTTGTTGCTGTTTTGGCAGCCAAAAATGGGTTACCACCTACTGCTTTGTTTTGAAGTTGTTTCTCTTTTTAGTGAGAACACACACTGGTAAAAGCAGCTTAAACACCATGCTGTGCACTATTAGCTTCTCAAACAGATTCCCAAAGCAGACAGTCTACCAAGTCCAGCCCAGTAGCCAATTCTGCATTCCTTCTATGCTTCCCATTATCATCCTTATCCTGCTTCTATTCTGCAAAATTTATAGTGCACAAAAATACATATACTAGACCAGTGGTTCTCAACCCATGGGCCGCGGACGAAAGGTGGGCCGTGATAGGGAGTACTGTGGGCCGTGCTGAAGTCAGACCACTCTTGGGCTTTTTTCACAAGATCTTGGTTTTTTTATCACATCTTGGGATCTGGGGATTTTCATTGGAAAGCTTGGGGTTTTTTTTTAAAGGTATGTTTGGTCGTATAGTAGTGTCACTATGCAGCTTTATAGTTTAGATAGTGTTGATGTATGTGCTTGTAACTTTAAGATGATGTCATTGTTTTGTATTGGTCCTGATTGGTGCTAGGTTTGTGTTATTAGGCACGTCACACACTATGTTGGGATGGCGTGAGATTGCGTGGAGCCATTTTTGAAAGTAGATTTCTGTATGACGTTGCTCCTGATGAAGCCGGTTTAGAGCTTCGGTCGTTTTCTTGATGTATGGCAGCAATATTGAATTTGGATATCTTTCCTTCCCGCGTTGATGATCCCCCTTTCTGCGTTGGAGGTCAGAGTTGGCCTTGAAGAGCATCTATTTCGAGGGCTGGGGACCCGGCTGGCTACAAGACTACTGCTGCGAGATAAGTCTTTTGAATTTCTATGCTGGTGCTAGTGAATTTGATTTTTTACCATTTTTCATTATGTTTGCAGGTATCTAGATCTCTGTGACTTGTTCTGGCTGCGTTCAGCCCCGATGGTATAACATAGACGCATATTTTATTGACGCTATTTTTAGAATGAATGAATGAGATTGTACTGATTGATTGTGCTGTGTGTATGTTTGAAATAGTGCTATAGATATAGATTATTTGTTCTATTTATATGAGTCTTTAGAGATTTTTCCCAGGGTTGAAATAGAGGGTGTATTAGAAGTTGTTTAAGGTTTTGGTATGCTTAGTCTAGGAGGTTTAGGGAGGCTATGACCGGTGATGTGAGCATCTATCAACACCCTATGGTGATTTTTCACTAAGTGTGGGGTTGTGCCATCTGAGGTCATTTAGGCCTGGAAATGGTTTTTAGGTATTGGGTATAACTTTGGAATATTTATATTTATATTTAGTAATACGAGCTGTTTTCTTCAATATTGTGGTTTTTTTTTAAAGACCATGCGTTACCACACCAGCGAGTTGTCACTTCCGGTTACGTGACATCAGTCACGTCACTTCCGGTCTTATGCTCGTCATCATCAGATAAGATTCATCACTCTCACAGTCTCACCAACCAATCAGGACTCAAGTAAGTTGTGCACGAGCGGCCCCCGCCCAACAGGAGCTCAATTAGCTGCTGCCTGCTCACTGCTGAGTCGCTGCTGTGTGAGTGTGACTGTGAGAGCAGCGCGCACACGCGCAGCATGAGAGCAAGACCCGGCCGGCGCCATTTGAGGCAGGCAGGCAGCCACGCGTCTGTAAGCAGCATGTGCAGCATGAGAGCGAGACCCAGCGCCATTTGAGGCAGGCAGCCAGCCACGCATCTGTGAGCAGCGTGCACAGCATGAGAGAGAGACCCGGCACCATTTGAGGCAGACAATGGATCGATTTGTGAAACGTAAGCCTTTGACTTCACGCAAACAAACTGATAGTAGTGGCAGCGAAAGTGATTGTGATTGAGATGATGTTAAAGTTGATACTTGTAAGAAAACTAAATATGTTCGAAAATATGATGTGGAGCATATTAAGTACGGTTTCGTTCCATCAGCAAATGACCAAAATCTGCCACAGTGTGTTATTTGTTTGAAAATCCTCTCTAATGAGGCAATGAAGCCGACGAAAATGTGTCATCATCTAACTACAAGACATCCAAATCTACAGAATAAAACCAAAGATTTTTTTGAACGTAAGGTCAAGGAATATAGTAAACAGAAGACAGTATTAAAAACAAGAGTCACTCTCAATGAAAAAGCTCTTAAAGCATCGTACTTGATTGCCCAGAGAATCGCAAAATCAAAGAAACCGCACATGATTGGAGAAGATCTTATCATGCCAGCCGCTGTTGAGATTTGTGATGTATTGTTCGGCTCAGAATATGCTACAAAACTGAAAAGCATTCCTATCTCAAGCGATATTATTTGGAAAAACTTAGAGAAGCTAGCAAAGTAGTCAAGAAGGCAAAGATTCAAAAGGAGGAGGAAATAGCCAATGCAATAAAATGGGGGGATAAGACATTTTTCAGATATATTAGTGAGAAGAGGAAGAGCAAAAGTGGTATTGTCAGACTCAAGGGTGCAGGGGGGGAATATGTAGAAGCTGATAAGGATAAAGCGGAATTGCTTAACAAATATTTTTGTTCTGTGTTCACAGATGAAGAACCAGGAGCAGGACCTCAGAAAACACCCACAAATAAGAACAGAAGCGAGGGACATCTTGAACTATTTTCAGAAGACTGTGTTCGTGAGAAACTAGCTCAACTTAAAGTAGACAAAGCGATGGGACCGGATGGGATACACCCTAGAATACTGAGGGAACTTGGGGACGTTCTAGCAGCTCCACTGACTGACCTTTTCAATGCCTCGTTGGAGTCGGGAGTGGTGCCAAAGGACTGGAGAGAGGCTCATGTGGTGCCTTTACACAAAAGCGGAAGTAAGGATGTGGTTGAAAACTACAGGCCGGTTAGTTTAACTTCGGTGGTGAGTAAATTATTGGAAACGCTGCTGAAAGAGAAAATAGTGAGGTTTCTGGAGTCCAGCGGATTACAGGATCCGAGGCAGCATGGATTCACCAGAGGCAGGTCTTGTCAGACAAATCTGATTGATTTTTTTGACTGGGTGACCAGGGAGTTGGACCGAGGGAGAGCTCTAGATGTGGTGTATTTAGATTTCCGTAAAGCCTTTGACACTGTTCCTCACAGGCGACTGATAAACAAACTGAGCACCCTAGGGATGGACCCTAAAGTTACTGCTTGGGTTAGAAATTGGTTGGGTGGGAGGCGACAAAGAGTACCAAGTAAATGGAGCTCACTCTGAGGAGAAGGATGTTACCAGTGGTGTGCCCCAGGGATCTGTCCTTGGTCCAATTCTTTTTAACATCTTTGTTAGTGATATAGCGGAAGGGCTGTCGGGTAAGGTTTGCCTCTTTGCGGATGATACCAAAATCTGCAATAGAGTAGACACCCAGGAAGGGGTAGATAACATGAGGAGGGATCTAGCTAAGCTTGAAGAATGGTCTAGAATTTGGCAGCTGGGATTTAATGTTAAAAAATGTAAGGTCATGCATTTGGGCTGCAGCAATCCAAGGGAGCAATACAGTATAGGAGGTGAAGTACTTTTGTCCACTAAAGAAGAGCGGGACCTAGGCGTGGTTGTGTCTGATGATCTTAAAGTAGCTAAACAGGTGGAAAAGGCGACAGCAAAAGCTAGAAGGATGCTTGGGTGCATACGGAGAGGAATGGCTAGCAGAAAAAAGGAGGTGATAATGCCTCTGTATAAGTCTTTGGTGCGACCTCATTTGGAGTATGGTGTGCAATTCTGGAGACCGCACCTTCAAAAGGATGTGAACAGGATGGAGTCGGTGCAGAGGGTTGCTACCAAAATGATTAATGGGCTTCATTATAAAGCATATGAGGACAGACTTAAGGATCTTAATATGTACACCTTAGAGGAAAGGCGGGATAGAGGTGATATGATTGAGATGTTTAAATACCTCCGTGGCATAAATGTTCAGGGAGAGAGCCTCTTTCAATTGAAAGCAAGTTCTGCTACGAGGGGACATGGGATGAGGGTGAAGGGAGATAGATTCAGGAGTGATATGCGGAAATATTTCTTTACGGAAAGAGTAGTGGATCCGTGGAATAGTCTCCCAGTGGAGGTGGTAGAGATGAGGACAGTAACTGAATTCAAGAAAGCATGGGACCAACACAGAGGATCTCTAAAGGCAAAAAGTGGACTGTTGTAGTTGTTATGGAAGGACAGACTAGATAGGCCATGTGGTCTTTTTCTGTCGTCATATTTCTATGTTTCTATGTTTCTATTATCCGCAGAAGAATATCTAAAATGTCCGAAGACATTGTCACACAGCTAACTGAACGATTACAACCTACTAAGTTTGCTATTCAATTAGATGACCATCTAAATAAATCCAATTTGCTCCAAGATCACACTTTGTGCCTAAAGAATTTTTTTGTCGGAGTGCGTCAGCCCAGTGTTCAAAATCTGTTTTAAGAGACACCACCGTGACTACTCCCTTTTATTAAGTAAATTTAAAATGAACAAAAAGTCCAACACTTAGCTGTATGCCACCAAAACGCCAAAACTCCCAGTGGACGACGTGGCGCACGTTTCGGGTTTTACACCAGCATTTCTGAAAAACCCTGCTTCAGGTCTAGACGGATCAGCAAATGGTAGATCATCAGCTGTGGATATCTCTTCCTTTTGGTGTACTGTTTTGCTGGAATATTCATTGTTGTCAGCCCTGGCAATGAAAATTCTTCTACCTTTTTCAACAACCTATCTATGCGAGATTTCATTTTCTGCATTAACTGCCATGAAAACCAAATATCGGTCAAGAATGAACGTGAAGGATGATCTTCGAGTGTGTTTGTCACATATTCCAGCCGGAATACACATGCTATCCAACCGTAAACAGTGCCATCTTTAACAATAAAGGTAAATGAAAAGAACTTTTGTATACCAATCAATACGCAGTTAAACATTTAGAGAAAAATATAACATAATACTTTATACAGTTATATTTATAGTATAAATATAAAGCACTTTATTAGTTTATTAACTTTATTTAACACGTGGGCCGCAAAAATGTTTGAATTTTAAACGTGGGCCTTGCAGCAAAAGGGTCTGAGAACCACTGTACTAGACTATTTCTGTATTAGCTCAAGCCAAGTAAACATCTCCCTCTCACCCCTCCTCCAAGCAAACTGCATCGCCTTTATACCAGTGGTTCCCTCTGCCCTCTGCCCTCTGGACTTTCACTATGACCTATGCCAAGTAGTGGCAGTCACCAGTCATCATGTGGCCTGTGAGCCTGTGAATATTCATATGCCCTTGTCCCCCCTCCTGTTAGACTGGAAACCCATGTTGAGTACTGCGGTCTTTAAGCACAAACTGCACAGACACAAGGGACCTTGTGCCGCTGCTGCTGCTGTTGCCACTGCTATTGCTGCTGCCTTCTTGCTTTAGATGAGTAGAGGGAGGGGAGGGAGACTGGAAACCTGCTTTTTTATTTCATCATCATCTGAGGTCATGTGAAATTTCAGTTGTTAAAATAGGGTCATACAGGATAAAAGTTTGAAAAGCACTGCTTTAAACTGTTTAGCAAAAAAGATACAGGTTGAAGTATCTGCACATAGGCATTCTAATGTCCCAGGAATTTTGCAAAATTAAGGCTTAAGAGACCAACTAGTACGTGAAAACAGAAAAGAAGCACAGATTGACCACAGCCATTGTACACAGATGTTCAAGTGGATTTTATGCCTGCCTCTGAGTCTATAAAAATATAAATGCAACAATAAAAATATAAATACAATAATAAACAACTAAATAACAAACATACAAATAAATATCCAAACGGAAAACCATAAAATACATGACAGAAAACAAAAAATACTTACCCGTATATAAAACATTTGTCCAATGTGTATATATGAAAATAGATATAGAAAAAATGTCCGCTATATATGAAAAACATTGTGGGGGATATTCAAAGGGATTAATGTGTTAGCAGACCTGCTAACTGCATTAATCCCTCTATCAGAGATATTCAGTGGCACTAACACAGTGAATATCCCTGACAGAGTGCCATTGAATATCCCCGGGTATTGTCACTGCACGCCCCGATGCTAACTGGATAGCAATGGGGTGTTCCAGGGGAGGCACCCAGCCATAACTGGGCAGCAGTGAAAGGTGCCGAAAATAAGGCACTGCAAAGGCTGGCCTAATTTTCACCACAAAAGCTAACCAGGCAGTGACTAAATATCGCCACTGCCCAGTTAGCTTTCTGCCAATCCGAGCTACCTGGATATTCAATGCTAAGGCCAAATATGATTCCGACATCAAATATCCAGGTTTAAGTTTCAGCGGTGGTGGCTAGCCACATTAGAATGGTAGTCGCTGCTGATGAATATCCCCTCATGTGTGACCATTCTGTAACCCAATAAATTATACAACTGCCGCTGATATAGTGGGACCTAAATCTGTCAAAATAAAACATATTTAAAAAAGCTACTAACTAAATTCACTTGTCATCTGTATTGTTTACATTAAAAAGTATGATAAGTAAAAAGAAAAATATACTACCAAATATGTTCGATGGCCAGTTTGTAGGACATATAAGGAGCGAAGTGAAAAAGCCCACAGAAGACAATCAAGGTGAATAGGGTCTTTATTGGAGCATACAGTGGTCTTACCCTACACAGCCGTGTTTTGGCACCAGCCTTTGTCAGGGGTATAGGGACTTAAGCAAACAGATAAAAACAATGGAATTAGAATAAAATAAATAGCAAATATATAAACAAAGAAATGTTTAAAGATATGTATATAAAATTTACCAAAGAGGATGTAAATAAATCTAAGTGGATTCCCCCAAATCCAACTAGCCCTATTATTGAGACATTCAAAAAAGTAGTACTTTAAAGAATTTCAGAATTGGAATCAAGAAGGAATCGCATCTACTAAAATGTTACAAAAGCAGAGAAACTAGCTTTAGACTCATTGAAATCTATTCCTAATATTACCATTAAGCCAGCCGACAAGGGTGAGGCTCTGGTTGTGATTAACACAGCAGATTATATTCAAGAAATCAATAGACAACTCCGTGATCGTTCCTTTTATGAGAGACTGGATGGAGATCCCACACCTCCCCTGAAAAAAACGGCTAGATTCTCTCATTAGCACAGGATTGGAGATCGGGTACCTAACTAAGAAGGTATCAGATTTTTTGAGTGTTCTATATCTGGTCATCCTTACCATTTATATTCTCCCTAAGGTGCACAATCACTGAAAAATCTATCTGGACAACCCATAATTTCAGCCATAAGATCCCTTTTCTAACCCATTTCTCAATTTTTAGATGTTTTACTTAGCCAGATTCCTCGCACATTATTCAGATTTTGGAGCAGTTTCAGGATATCACCTATAGCTGGTTTTGGTTACTCTAGATACTGTATCGCTTTATTACTAATATCCCACAGGCAGAGGCCATCCACATCCTTGAAAGGATCCTTTTAAAGCATACTGAACATAAGAGAATCCCTACCGGGTTCCTTATGTAGCTGACTGAACTCACCCTGACAGAGAATTATTTTTGTTTTCAGGGCCTTTTAAACACAGGTCAAAGGGGTAGCCATGGGGTCTGCTATGGCCCTGGACATTGCTAATTTGTATGCGGCTGACTTTGAAGCCACTTTTATCACCAGACACCAGTTTGTGAGGAACATTAAATTATGGTAGAGATACACAGATGACATTCTTTTGATGTGGGAGGGTGATCTTGTTACTTTGGATTCATTTTTTTGAATAGATCAACTCCTTAGACAACAATTTGCAATTTCAGGCTAATTTCAATCTGAAGGAGATTCCACATTTGGATATTTTAATTAAGAAAGGCACTGCTGGTTTTATTACCGATTTGTACAGGAACCTACAGACCGGAACCAATTATTACACTACAATAGCTTTCATAATCGTGCATTGAAGGATAATTTACCTACTAGCTAGTTTCTCCAGATTAAAAGGATATGTTTACAACCAGATGATTATGAACACCATGCACGAAAGATGCACCATAGATTTGCTGACAGGGGATACCTGGAGCAATGCATTCAGAAGGCTTATGACAGGACCCGTACATCTGGCCGCTCTTCTCTTCTAGTCAAAAAGACTCGTAATATTGAGAATAGGGTAGTCTGTCCATTTTTATTTTCCAAGTTATCTAAGGCCATTACTAAGATTATTAAAGAGGAATGGCATATTTTACAAGCCATCCCCCTTTTTTCGGCCCAGACGGTAACCATCGCCCATATATGTAATGCCAATTTAGCTAATCTCTTGGTTCCCTCAGCCCTTCCTGCTCATTCTGCCCCGTCTAGGGTTGTCAGACATTATAAATGTGGATGATGCTCAGATTGTCACCATGTGGTCATCAAGCACTTTTTCATCCATCCAACGAAACAGAAAAGATCTTATTTGACCAGCTTCTCTAATTGTGAGACTAATCATGTACTGTACGTAATTGTGTGACCTTGTAATTCTATTTATGTCGGGAAGACAAATCACAGCATTCATACAAGAATTACAGAACACAGAAGCTGTCTTAGCAGGGGGCTCGAACAGAAACCTCTTGTACTGTAAAGTTTTGACATGAAAAAAAATCACAAGATACCAGACTTAAAATTCCTCATAATTAAAGCAGTCAGACGCAATTAGAGAGGGGGCGATATGGATAATACTCCTCTCCGACTGGAACAAAAGTACATATTTCAAATGGATTCTTTACACCCTAGGGAAGTCAATCAGGATCTGGATTTTTCTGTTTTTTTATAGGATTACCTTTTTATTTAGTGTGACTTTTTAATGGTATTTTTTTTAAAGTTTTTAATCATTTTTACCACCTTAACAATGGTTTTGAGGAGTTCCCCTCGTTCTCCCCCTTCCTCCCCTCCCCTTACTCTCGCTTTTCCCCTTCCCTCCCCACTCCTCTTCTTCCTCCACCCTCCTTGCCCCTGTCCATACCACTTTGTGGTGCCCCTATTTATATATATATATATATATATATATATATATATATATATAAGTATAATTTTAAATTATTATTATATTCTTGTCATGATGGTTTTTATGGTTGTTTTAGATGCCCTTTTATTAAGTTACCCTTATTTTTTGCAGAGTATGCTTTGTTCAGAGATTATTATCTCCCATTAACCCTTATACTATAGGTTCTTGCCTTTTATCTGTACATTATTTTTGCTATCATCATGGTTTTTACTTTTATACATGATCTTTGTCATGGCAGTTCTTTATAGTTATTTTATCCAGATCACTGAGGGAGAACTCTAGATGTCGTGTATTTAGATTTCAGTAAAGCCTTTGACACTGTTCCTCACAGGCGACTTATAAACAAACTGAGCACCCTAGGAATGGACCCTAAAGTTACTGCTTGGGTTAGAAATTGGTTGGGTGGGAGGCGACAGAGTACAAGTAAATGGAGCTCACTCTGAGGAGAAGGATGTTACCAGTGGTGTGCCCCAGGGATCTGTCCTTGGTCTGATTCTTTTTAACATCTTTGTTAGTGATATAGCAGAAGGGCTGTCGGGTAAGGTTTGCCTCTTTGCGGATGATACCAAAATCTGCAATAGAGTAGACACTCAGGAAGGTGTAGATAACATGAGGAGGGATCTAGCTAAGCTTGAAGAATGGTCTAGAATTTGGCAGCTGGGATTTAATGTTACAAAATGTAAGGTCATGCATTTGGGCTGCAGCAATCCATGGGAGCACTATAGTATAGAGGGTGAAGTACTTTTGTCCACTAAAGAAGAACGGGACCTAGGCGTGGTTGTGTCTGATGATCTTAAAGTAGCTAAACAGGTAGAAAAGGCGACGGCAAAAGCTAGAAGGATGCTTGGGTGCATACGGAGAGGAATGGCTAGCAGAAAAAAGGAGGTGATAATGCCTCTCTATAAGCCTTTGGTGCAACCTCATTTGGAGTATAGTGTGCAATTCTGGAGACCGCACCTTCAAAAGGATGTGAACAGGATGGAGTCGGTGCAGAGGGTGGCTACTAAAATGATTAGTGGTCTTCATTATAAAGCATATGAGGACAGACTGAAGGATCTTAATATGTACACCTTAGAGGAAAGGCGGGATAGAGGTGATATGACTGAGATGTTTAAATACCTCCGTGGTATAAATGTTCAGGGTGAGAGCCTCTTTCAATTGAAAGCAAGTTCTGCTACGAGGGGACATGGGATGAGGGTGAAGGGAGATAGATTCAGGAGTGATATGCGGAAATATTTCTTTACGGAAAGAGTAGTGGATCCATGGAATAGTCTCCCAGTGGAGGTGGTAGAGATGAGGACAGTAACTGAATTCAAAAATGCATGGGACAAACACAGAGGATCTCTAAAGGTAAAAAGGGGACTGTTGTAGTTGTTGATATGGAAGGACAGACTAGATAGGCCATGTGGTCTTTTTCTGTCATCATATTTCTATGTTTCTATGTTTAGACCCCTATCTCTCGTTTTTATGTTTGTATCCTTATTTTAGTCTTTGCACAGTATGTCCCCTTGGAAGTGATTATCCCCTGCTAGCTCTTAGATTTTATGGTTCCTGCTTTGTGCTTACCTGTACTTTTATTCCTCTTTTTGGTGCCATTTTTTACCTCATTTTACCCTCCTGTATGTGCCCTGTGGCCCTATTGTATTAGTTGATTATATTATTTCATCACATCATTTTACTTTATTTCAATTGTTCCACTTATTTTAACTTCTCTGCTTTGTTTTTACATGGTTGAATGGTTTTATAAACTTATTTTAGTGTTTGGTTTTAACCAGTAGTTCTTTTTGCTCTGTTTAATGGCAATACTGGATATGCACCCCTGTTTTTATCTTTTACTTCCATTTTATTGCCTCTGTGTTTTTCTTTTATCCCCCTTTGTTCATCTGTTTTATCTTCTAGGTTTTTTTTTTGGTTTTTTTGTATTAACATTTTTCTTAATTTTATGTCACATATCATACAGCCTTTTCTTATTTCAACAAGGTATACAGATTTTATAACACCAATCTAACATTAGCTGAACCCATTTCCCCCTAGAATCTAATGCAACATTGCGTTAGTATTTACTCTGCAACCTATCCCCCCTCCCCCCATTCCCCCTCCCAATTACCCCCCCTTATACATTCACATCTTGTGCTCCACCTCTTTTCGCTTGTAGCACTTATACATATATAGGCATTTCCGCCATTTAACTCAACAGCCATTGCTTTTGTTTACTCGCAGCTTTGTATGGTCGTGTCCCCCTCCTTCCTTTCTTTCCATTTTCCCAACCATTTCCAGACCCCCTGCCAGTGTTTTATAATCTTTTACCCTTTCCCGTGTCACAAACCTGTCAATCGATGCATCAAACACAGGTCCTCCATTCTGCTGATAAAGCCTGCCCTCTGAGGCCTCCCCTCCCCCGTCCAATGTTGTGCTATTTCATTTCGTGCTGCTACTATACAATGGTGTAATACCCCTCTCTCCCCTTCCTCCAAATCCTCCCCCAACAGATGCAAGAGACACACCTCTGGTGTTTTTTGTAAGGCATGGCCAGTCATTTCATAGATTATCGATAATATCTCCTCCCAAAAGTGTTGAATCGGTTCACACTGCCACCACATATTTAACATATCCCCTTTCTCCGGACATCCTCTCCAACACCTATCCAATATTCCCCTCCCCGTCTTTTTTTGTCGTATCGGTGTCCAATACCACCGATAGAGTACTTTATAGGCATTTTCTTTTATGTGGGTGGCAATGGATATCCCCGCTATGGCCCATATGACTTTTTCCCACCTCTACTCTGTCCATTGTTGGCCCAGGTCTGCCTCCCATTTCTTCATGAACTCTAATTTACCCTCCCCGCCTTCCATTAGCCCTTTATAGATTTTAGACAAAATACCCTTGCATCCTAAATTACCGGAACAAAGTGCCTCAAACCACCCTCTATTACTCCACAGGTCCCGCCATACATTCTTCTGCCTCACAAAATGACTCACCTGGGCATAACTATAATAATCAGTGCTGGGTAATCCATACAAATCCTTTATCTCCTCAAAATCCCGTGGTCCATCCTCACCTACTATCTGGGAGATGTGTGTAAGTCCCCGTTCTGCCCATCCTCGAAATATCCGCCCCCAGGCCCCTGTCCCCTCTCAAAGCACGCCTCCAGAGTCATCCCCTGAATATATCTTTTATCTTGTACTAATACTTTCCTAGTTCTCTGCCAGATCTGCAAAATATGCCTTACGAAGGGATTCGGCACCCTACTGGCCACCGCTGTGTTTCCCCTCCATACCAACATTTCCAACCCCTCTCCCCTTACAAAGTCCTCTTCCATCTGAACCCAATGTTTATATTTTTCGCGGTGCCAAGCATATAATGTTTTCAATTGTGCTGCTAAGTAATATTTACTAAAATTTGGTATCCCAAGCCCCCCCCCCCCTTCCCTAGCTTTCTGCAATATTGACATCACCACTCTTGATCCCTTATTGTTCCATATAAATCGCATAATGCTTCGTTGCAGCTGCTTTAGCTTTTGCCGTGGCAGGTCTATTGGTAATGTTTAAAAAAGAAACAAAAAGCAGGGGAATATCATCATCTTTACTGTTACAATGCGACCAAACCATGATAAAAATCCCCGCCCTCACCCAGCCAAAAAAAACTTGTCCAAACAGCTTTTTATAGTTGAGATCGTATAGGTCCTCTAACCTGTTGCTTACCTGGATCCCTAGATACCTAATCGGCCCCTTTGCCCACCTAAAGGAGTACTGCATTCTTAAGCTCCGCTGGTACTGTCAAATTCAGAATTTCCGATTTTGCCCAGTTAATTGTGAATCCAGATAACTTCCCGTATTCTTCTAATTCCCACATTAGAATAGGTATTGAGCATCTCAGACGAGCCACACTCAATATAATATCATTCGCAAATAATGATATAGAGTAGTTACTCACCTGTAACAGGTGTTCTCCAGGAGCAGCAGGAATCAGTCCTCACATATGGGTGACGTCGGCGCCGACGGAGCCCCCATGCGGAGCATTTCCCCAGCTTTCAAAGAAAGCCTTTGGGAATGCAGGCACGCATGCACGGTCCCCTTCCCGCCCAAAGGTGCCATCTTGCTCAGTCTGATGACATAGCTAAAAGACAGCACAAAAAAAGAACATGAACTATATACAACTGCAACTCCAAGGGGAGGAGGGAAGGTCGTGAGGACTGATTCCTGCTGCTCCTGGAGAACACCTGTTACAGGTGAGTAACTACTCTTTCTCCAGGACCAAGCAGGAAGTCAGTCCTCACATATGGGTGACTCCCTAGCTCTGGGCTACCAGGAACCCAGGCTGAAAAATAGAGCTCCCTCTAGAGCCTCAGCTACAGTGAGAGAATCTTCTCTGAGACCACACCTGAATGGTAGCCCAACACCAGGGCCGGAGGGTAGGAGTTGCCTAAACCTCAAAGAGATTACGGAGTACCGCTTGCCCGAAAGCACTGCCCCTACGGGACTCCCTCTCGAGGCAGTAGTGGTCCGCAAAAGTCTGGCTTGAAGACCAAGTAGCGGCCCAGCAGATGTCTGCCAACGGAACAGAGCGGAAGTGAGCTACTGATGCGGCCTTCGCCCTGACTCGGTGGGCCGTAACTCGACCCTCCAAGGAGAGGTCGGCTGCCCTGTACGCCCAGGCGATACAGTCCGCCACCCAGACTGACAACGTATGCTTAGTGACAGGCAACCCCAATTTATTAGGGTCAAAGGAAACGAAGAGCTGAGAAGCCCTTCTATGGCCCTGCGTACGTTCTAGGTAAAAGGACAGCGCCCTTCTACAATCCAGGGTAGGCAAGACAGTTTCGGCCCTACTGGCGTGTGGCCTGGGAAAAAACGTTGGAAGTACCACCTCCTGGTTGAGGTGGAAGGAGGACACTACCTTTGGAAGGGACTTAGGATGAGTCCTCAAGATTACCATGTTCTTATAAAACCTGGTATACGGTCTATCCGAGACCAGAGCCTGAAGCTCACTCACATGCCTAGCCAAGGTGAGTGCCACGAGAAACAACACTTTCCAGGAAAGGAAACGTAAGTGGCAGGTAGCCATCGGCTCAAAAGGTGGGCGAGTCAGTTGCTGCAAGACCACATTGAGATCCCACTCAGTGGTCGGTGGACGAACAGGAGGCTTGAGCAGAAGCAGGCCTCTGAGGAAGCGGGACACCAGAGGGTGGCCCGAGAGGGATTGTCCATCCACCGACGAGTGGTGAGCAGAGAGGGCACTGAGGTGGACCTGGACAAAGTTGGACTGAAGTCCCAGGTCAGACAGGTGGAGCAGGTACTGCAGCACCACCGGGACCGAGCAGGAGAAGGGATCCTCCTGCTGTTGAGAACACCAAGTGGAAAACCTACGCCACTTTAGAGCATAGGCCTTCCGAGTGGAATGCTTTCTGGAGGCCAACACCACCTCTTCAACCTCCTTTGGTAGGAACAAGGGAGCAAGGACTACCCTTTCAGCAGCCAGGCCATCAAATTGAGGGATTTGAGGTTGGGATGCAAGAGGGACCCCTGATCCTGAGTCAGAAGGTCGGGTTGCAGCCCCAGAGGAAGTGGAGCATCCACTGCCAATTGCAGAAGAAGAAGGAACCACGGCTGCCTGGGCCACCTGGGGGCTATCAGGATCACCGTGGCTCGGTCCTGCTGGGTTTTGTTCAAATTTGTTTATTCAAGTTTTCGGAACCACAGCAAAACAGTATAATACAAATTCAAATGTGCAGAGCTAATTTAGGTACAAAGAACAGACAACAAAGATGCATACAGTAACAAGAAAGGCATTCATTAGCAACTAGGTCCATTGACCAAAAAAGATACCAAACTACAACCAAGATGGAACCCGAAGATAACTGCCCCGGGGGACTAAGAACCCTGACCCGCAGCACAAAGGTCCAATAAGGGCACGAACAGCTGTGGACCCCAAAAGCAAATCCCCCCATAAAGAGAGTTAGAAAGGCAACCTAATGTCCCTACCCCCCCCCCCCCCTGCTCCGACTAATACCCACATCTGCAAAAGGCGGGCTCGGGGTGATCCTGCTGGGTTTTGAATAGAGTCCGGGCCACCAGAGGTGTGGGAGGAAACGCATACAGCAGGCCCTCTGACCAAGGGATCAGGAATGCATCTGCCGCTGCCCTCAGAGGATTCGGTTGTCTGGAACAGAACTTGGATAGTTGTCTGTTCAGTGGACTGGCAAAAAGATCCATGGTTGGAAGTCCCCACTTCAGAAAGATCTGTTGGACTACCCGAGGATCCAACTGCCACTCGTGAGGCTGCAGGAGTCTGCTTAGCCTGTCCGCCAGGTAGTTTTCCTGGCCAGGGAGGTAGACCGCCTTGAGGGTCATGTCCTGATTGATAGCCCAGGAGCAGAGAGCTTGTGCTTCCAGGCACAGGAGTCGGGATCCAGTGCCTCCCTGCTTGTTCACGTAGAACATAGCCACCTGGTTGTCCGTCTGAATTAGGACAGACTGGTGAGAGAGGACCAGAGAGAAAGTCCGTAAGGCTAGTCGAATGGCTCTCAATTCCAACAGGTTGATCTGCTGGGCGGCCTCCCACGGAGACCACAGGCCTTGGGTGCAGGTCCCCTGGCAATGTGCCCCCCAGCCTTGCAGGGAAGCATCGGTTGTCAGTACCTGAGTGTGCAGGGAGGCCCGAAAGGGAACTCCCTCGACCTGGTTTGGGAGATGACTCCACCAGCGTAAGGAGTCCACCAAGAATTTGGACACCTTTATCCTGTCTGACAACTTCCCTGTGGCCTGTACCCACTGTGCCCTGAGGCACCACTGAGCCGGCCTCATGTGCAGAGGGGCATTCGGGGTGACATGCACTGTGGAAGCCATGTGATCTAAGAGCCGGAGGAAGTGTCTGGCAGAGACCAGGGAGTTTGTCTGAAACTGGCCGGCCAACTTCATCAGCCTGTGAGCTCTGTCCACAGGCAAATAGGCCTTTGCATGGATGGTA
This sequence comes from Ichthyophis bannanicus, assembly GCA_033557465.1. Classification (NCBI taxonomy): domain Eukaryota; kingdom Metazoa; phylum Chordata; class Amphibia; order Gymnophiona; family Ichthyophiidae; genus Ichthyophis; species Ichthyophis bannanicus. Next base: position 642,123,503 of record CM066035.1, read on the forward strand.
TCCAACCTTGCCCCTATGAACTCCACATCCTGTGACGGGACTAAAGTGAACTTTGGGAAGTTTATAATGAACCCCAGGTGCTGAAGCAGGGATATGGTTCGGAAGGTGGCCTGCCTGGCCTCTTGTGGAGACTGGCCCCTGATAAGCCAGTCGTCTAGGTAAGGGAACACAAAGATTCCTTGGTTCCTGAGGTAGGCAGCAACCACTGCCAGGGATTTTGTAAAAACCCTGGGGGCGGAGGTGAGGCCAAAGGGAAGCACTCTGTACTGGAAGTGGTTCCCTCCCACCACAAATCTGAGGTATTGCCTGTGACTTGGATGGATGAGGATGTGAGTATAAGCATCCTTCAGGTCTAAGGAGCATAGCCAATCTCCCTGCTGGAGGTAGGGAAGTAAGATTCCAAGGGTAAGCATCTTGAACTTTTCCCTCTCCAGAAACTTGTTGAGATTTCTCAGGTCTAGGATGGGTCTGAGGCCTCCTGTTCTCTTTGGTACCAGGAAGTACCTTGAGTAGAAGCCTTGCCCTTCCAGGTGGTGAGGCACCGGTTCCACCGCCTGGTCCTGTAGCAGACCTTCCAACTCCTGGAGGAGTAAGTTTCTGTGCAGAGGGGGTCTTGGAGGCTCCCCTGGAAAGTAGGAAGGGGGTATTTGGGTGAAGTGGAGCAGATAGCCCCTCTCAATGATGTTTAACACCCAAGTATCCCCTGTGATGGGTGGCCACCTGTCTGCGTACAGGGTCAGCCGACCTCCTGTGCCCTGGAGAGGAGGAGAGGCTATGCTGGCATAGTCAAAAAAACCCTCCCTGCTGAGCAAGAGCCGGAGTAGGAGGCTTGGGGGCCTTCTGCCTATGGGGCCCATGACCCTGCCCCTTGGCCTGCTGGCCCTGTTGGGGAGCTGCAGAGGCCTGGTAGTGAGGGTAGGTTTTGTAGGCAGTGGTCTTCCTCGGGTAAAAGGTCTTTTTCCCCGAGCCCTTCTTCTTCTGAGAAGGGGCAGAGGTTTTCCTTGACAGCCTTGTCCGGGTAAGAGTCTCGGTCTCGAGTTCTGCAGCCTTTTCAGCCATGGGCTTGCCAAAGAGGTTTTCACCTTGACAAGGGACATCGACCAACTTGTCCTGTACCCAAGGCTCGAGGTCTGAGGATTGTAGCCAGGCCTGGCGGCGTGCACCGATGCCGGCCCCTGCTACTCGGGCCGAAGCCTTGAATCTATCATAGGCTGCTCGAGAGATAAACTTCGAGCACTCTCGAATACCAGAAGACAAAGCCTTGAACCTCTGCAAAGGTTCCTCGGATAGACCAGCAGAGAACCCGGCAATCTCCTTTGCCAGGTCTCGAAGGTACATGCCCATGTACAGCTGGTAGGTCTGGACGCGGCAAGCAAGCATAGAGCCCTGGAAGCACTTTCTACCGAGGGCATCCAGGTTCCGGGCTTGCCTGCTGGGAGGCACCGAGGAGTGCATCTTCTGACTCTTCAGGCGATGCATGGCCGATTCCACAACCATGGAGTGGTGCAGTAGCTGTGCCTTTTGGAACCCGGGGCTCTTGCGGACTCGATAGATGGAATCGACCCGCTTGCTTAAAACCGGCATCGAGGCCGGTGTCTCCCACATGCGGAAGAGCAACCGCTCCAGCATCGGAGGAACCGATACAGTAAAGGCCTCCTTTGGAGGAGAGTCATACTGCAGGACCTCGAGCTCTTCGGCTCGAGGCTCCTCCTCGGTGTCCGCAGGGAAGGCCAAGGCTTTGGCCATATCCCGTACAAAATCCGAGAACCGGGTATCCTCCGGGGGGGCCTTATCCGAGGCTCGGATCCCAGTGAGTCCGAAGGGACGCACCGGGTCCAGAAGGTGTCCGGGGACTCCTCTTCCTCGGTTTCCCACACCAATTCCTCCGAGGAGGAATCGAGCAGCTCCGAGTGGGCGGGCACCGACGCCATCCGCCCCGACGCCGAGGGTACCGGCGTCGACGACCTCAGTCCCGAACGGGAGGCTGAGGGTGACCTTGGCCGAGGATCAACTCGAGTTCGCATGGTCTCGAGGATCGGCTCGGCCTCCGGGATCGACTTGGACGTCGAGGTCCCGGTGGTCAGGGCAGATGCGCCGGTGAGACCGGCGATCAGCACCCGCTGCTGCTCCATGAAGGCAGACAATCTGCTCTCCAAGGCCGTCAACCTGAGTCCAAGCTCAGGAGACCTAGCAGCCTCCGACTCGGGCCCCGACAGCGTCGGGCCCAACGTCGGCTCCCCCGGAGGAGAGTCCATGAGAACTACAGTACTCACGTGACTCGGGCCCTCTCAGAGGAGCCCCGACGATGCTCAGGGTCAGACTCCCAAGACGTCGAGGCCTCTGACGAAGTCCGGACCCGTCCAGACGCAGAATCGGAGAAGATACTCTCACGCTGGTGCTGACGGTTCCGCAATGCCTTCAAAGACATTTTAGTATACAAAACAAAAATTGGTCTATCGTTATGAGAGTAAGATGAATAAAAAAAATAAATAAATGAGATACTCTCAATGCTCTCCAGAAAGTGTAACCAATTGACTTCCTTGTTTTGTTGCAAGTTAAGTGTGGGACTTGTAATATATGCAGTGTCACTCAGGAACTGTCTGAGTTCAGTTATAATGACAGACAGTATAAACTCCGATATGCAACTTCTTGCAACTCGACCCATGTGGTTAATGCCATAAGATGTCCTTGCAATTTACTTTACATCGGTAAAACCATCCGACCATTTAGGGTCCGAATGAATGAACACAAAAGTAAATTAAATTGCCACAGAAGAGAGGCACCGTTAGTCAATCATTGCCTTGAGTTTTGCCATTCTTTTGAAGATCTCAAATGTTTTTGCATTGAACAAGTATTAACATCTCGATTGGGCAGAACACGGGAACGGGCATTGTTGTATGCAGAACAAAGTTGGATTTACCAATTACAAACCCTTATTCCAGGAGGTTTGAACATGCGCATAGAATGGGAGGTGTGTTTCAGGTGAATAAATTTTTTAATGATTGATGAAACAGCTGCTTTTTAAACCTTTACGCATGCGTGGGTTTTGAGCCCATCACAGCGGTAGTAGCAGTCTGTGTGTTTCCATTCTTTTCTTCGTAAAATCATCTGAAGGTATGGCTGTTTTTCAGAAATGATTGTTCCAATTTTGAAATGGACTATTAGTTGGCAAGAAAGTTTAGGTTCTAACTGACACATTTTGTTTCTAGTGCGTTTAAGAATGAGTTTCCCCTGAAGAAACCTCAAGGTGAAACGCTTACATACAGCGGGACTGAGATTGGCGGGGCATTCCTTGAACTGATATGACAGCTGTTTTCAAAGCTAAGTAAAATAAGCAGTGCTTAAGTTCTTTGGAGGTCACCAGCCATTTGTTTATGTACAAGCACAATGTTATTCAAGCTCTTCTGAATGAAGGTTTCAACAAATTTTTAAAAAAAACTCAGTGGCTGAATATCATTTTTAAGGTCATTGATGTACATGGGGCATCGGTCCAGTTGGTGTTACTAAGAAAACCGATGGCGGCCCGCTAGTTCTGAGACCTTAACATGCCACTGTTGAATAATTTGGTATAGTATATAGGAAGATTGCTTGCAACAAAACAAGGAAGTCAATTGGTTACACTTTCTGGAGAGCATTGAGAGTATCTCATTTATTTATTTTTGGTATTCAAAGACATTTTGCCACAGGAACTACAGACCTTAGGATCATGGTCAGGCCCTAGACACCGGAGGCAGCAGTCATGTGTGTCGGTGAAAGACATTAGTTTCTTGCACCAATCACACTTCTTAAAGCCACTGGCAGCCATCGGGGGAAAAAGGACCCCTGCAAGATCAAAAACTCGGGCTGCCAGGGAAAAGAAAAATTGGTGCGAACGCAGTCTCTAAGGACAAAAACCGAAAAAAGAGATCCGGGCTCGGCACCGGTGTACCGAGTCCAGGCTGGAAAGGGAACCGACGTCAAACAGAAGAAAAAACTTGACTCAATGCAGGAAAATCCACTTTTTCCACGGGTGACAAGGACACACACATCCGTAGGGCTCCACGGAAAAAAGAAGACTGAGCAAGATGGCACCTTTGGGCGGGAAGGGGACCGCGCATGCGTGCCTGCATTCCCAAAGGCTTTCTTTGAAAGCTGGGGAAATGCTCCGCATGGGGGCTCCGTCGGCGCCGACGTCACCCATATGTGAGGACTGACTTCCTGCTTGATCCTGGAGAATCTATATTCTCTTTTCCCTACCATTATACCCTGCAAATCCTCCCTGGCTCGCACTCTCTCTGCAAATGGTTCTAATGAGATTGCAAATAATAAGGGTGACAATGGGCAACACCGCCTTGTCCCTCTCTCCTGCTCGAAAAAGGCAGAGTATGCACCATTTACCCAAACACATGCCTTTGGGTTCCGGTATGATGCTTCCACCCACCCCTTAAATTCCCCTCTCAACCCCATTCTATCCATAACCTGGAATAGGAAGGACCAAGACACCTGGTCAAACGCTTTCTCCGCGTCTAAGGACATTAACAAAGCCTCCTGATCACTTTGCCCCAACGCCCAAATAGTGTTCAGTCTTCCGAAGGTTATCCGCCACCTGCCTCCCTGGAATAAACCCTGCTTGATCTTGATGGATCAACTTCCCAATAACCTTATTTAAACGAGTTGCTAATATTTCAGCAAATAATTTGGCATCTAAGTTGAGTAAGGAAATTGGTCTGTATGACTTACAGTTCTGCTGATCCTTACCCTCTTTATGTATCACCGTGATCCCAGCCCAGCCCATAGTATCTGCTAGTACCCAACCCTCCCTTGGTAGATTAAACAGCCTCAGCAGGGGAGCTATTAAGAGCTCTCCAAAGTTTCTGTAGAATCTTGCTGTGAGCCCATCCAAACCCAGTGCCTTGTCTACCTTTAACTGTTTTATTGCCTGTAAAATCTCCTCTGCCCCAATTGCTATATTTATTTATTTACATTCTCTTATATACCGCGCTATTCTGCATCAGTGCGGTTTACATTGAACAAACTGAAATTACATTGAACAGGGCATTATAACTTGGAGATAACTATTTTACAGGGAACATGGGCTATGGAGGGTTAAGTGGCTTGCCCAAGACCACAAGGAGCACCTGTGGGACTAGAAACCCCAGTCCTTCCGGCCCAAGGTTGCTGTCCTCTAGTGGGATTTGAACCCCCGACCTTCTGGCCTGAAGTACTTACATTAGATTTCTCAAGATGACCCCCCCCCCAAATTAACCATAAGTTTAAGACGGCACATAAGGGCACAAGGCTGTTGGAACTTCAGAGTAAAATTATCTAAAAAAAAATCAGGCTCCCCCAGCAAATGTGCCACTGTATTTTTTAAAATCTGATGTGATGTGTGTTTTTTTTTTTTTTAGCAAGCCAGCCAAAACAGTCTTTGCATAGTCCAATTTTGTTAACACCAGGGCCTGTACCACTTGATTGCAAATGTTCAAAGCCCAACAGTTGTAGCTTCAGCTGCTTACTAATATGTAAGTGTAAAAGAAAAACCCTGTACCAGCTTAGTATGTAATCTTTAAAAAATAAGCTGGAATTGAGCCATACTCCCAAATCTCACAGAAGAGACTTAAACATCACCTGCTCCCTGTTCATATGTCACCTAACCAAAACACCTTCAACTTACTTACATTAAACCCCAATATATTAACTACTATTTTCAACAACCAGCTAAAAGCTCCTTCAAGCATTTCCACGCCTAGACTTGCCACTAGTCGAACTAGGTATTTGCCTAGAGCAGCAGAATTTGGGGGAGTGGGGTCAATGGCAGAGCTCCAGCGCAGCAGGTGAACAGCACTTTGCTGCTGCTATCAGCACAGCAAGGTCTCTTTCAACATAGGCCCAAGGTGTAGTCCAATCATAGCAAGCTCAAAGTCCTAAACTTCAAAAACACTGACTTCAGTAAAATGGCCAAGAACCTGAAGAAGGAGTTGGCAGGGTGGGAGGGAATAAGGGAAGTGGAATTGCAATGAGCTAAACTAAAGGTAGCAATAAAAGGGGTAACAGATAAATATGTAAGGAAAGTAAATAAAAACAAAAGGAGAAGGAAACCTATTTGGTTCTCCAAAGAAGTGGCTGTTCAAATAAAGGCAAAAAATACAGCTTTCACAAACCTCATAAGCTTGCAAACAGAGGAACACAGCAAGGAATACAAGATCAAACTAAAAGAGACAAAAAGAGAAGAGAAATAAGGAAAGCAAAATAAAAGGCAGAGGAAAAGATGGCTAAAGATGTAAAGTGTGGCGACAAAACTTTCTTCAGGTATATTCGGGAGAGGAGGAAAATCAGAGATGGAAATGCAGGACTCAGAAGTGCTGGGAACGGATTTGTGGAAAGTGACATTGAAAAAGAAAAATTGCTAAACAAATACTTCTGCTCTGTTTTCACTAAAGAAAATCTTGGAGAAGGACCATCTGTGACTCCCAAATACAGTATAAAAATGGGAATGAAGTAGATACCACACCATTCACAGAAGATGATGTGTTAGAACAACTTACAAAACTGAAAGTGGACAAGGCCATGGGACTGGATCGGATACATCCCAGGATACTGAGAGAGCTCAGAGAGGTTCTTGCAGGGCCGTTAAAGGATGTTTCAACAGATCCTTGGAAACAGTAGTTCCTCAGGACTGGAGAAGGGCGGATGTGATACCTCTTCACAAAAGTAGCGACAGGGAAGAAGTGTCAAAACTACAGGCCCATGAGCCTTACCTCGGTGGCGGGAAAAGTAATGGAGGCGCTTCTGAAAGAGCGAATAGTGGACTTTCTCAAAACCAACAGGTTGCATGATCTGAGGCAACATGGTTTTACCAAAGGACGATCTTGCCAAACAAATCTGATTGAGTTCTTTGACTGGGTGACCAGAGAACTAGATCAGGGGCATGCGATGGATGTCATCTACCTGGATTTCAGCAAAGCCTTTGATACTGTTCCTCATAGGAGGCTTATCAATAAACTCAGTAGTTTGGGGATAGATCCCAAGATGGTAAATTGGATCAGAAATTTGTTGACTGACAGACAGAAGGTGATTGTACATGGAGCTCACTCGGATGAAAGGAGGGTGATTAGCGGGGTGCCCCAGGGTTCGATCCTGGGCCCGGCACTGTTCAATGTATTTGTGAGTGATATTGCTGAAGGACTGCATGGAAAAGTCTGTCTTTTTGCAGTCGACACGAAAATTTGCAACAGAGTGGACTCCCCTTAGGGAGTGGATAACATGAGGAAAGATCTGCAAAAGCTGGAAGAATGGTCTAATGCTAGGCAGTTAAGATTTAATGCAAAGAAGTGCAGTGTCATGCACTTGGGAAGCAGAAATCCAGGGGAAATGTACACGTTAGGGGGCGAGAGGTAGGTGTGCACAGACCAGAAGGACCTTGGTGTGATTATTTCTGCGGATCTCAAAGTGGCAAAACAGTGCGACAAGGCAGTGGCAAAAGCCAGGAAGATGTTGGGTTGCATACAAAGAGGAATTACCAGCAGAAAGGAAGAGGTACTAATGCCACTTGTGATAAGGAAGCTTATCATAGCTCAGGTAGGAGCTATAGAAAAGATGATGTGACTCTGAACAAGCAACCTGTCAGTTCTGGTAGAAGCAAGAAAACAGAGTTTTCACATAAAAAACTACCAGTCCCAGAATGCACCAGGTTTCCAGCTGCCATGAGAGGGGCTGAAGTGAGAGAATGTAGGTGCAATCAAGAGAGCTATGAGCTAATCCCTAAGCACTCATCTCAAAGGGCAGGGCCTGATTCAACACAGCTGCGCTGTGTTAGGGAGCAGCACACATTAGAACAGGATAAGAGTAGAGCTTAATCTCCAGGAACAAGCAGGAATAAGTCCTCACATATGGGTACGTCGGTATCGACGGAGCCTGCGCGGGAAAGCTCCCCAGCTTCCTAGAATGGAAGCTTTTGGGACCTCCCACTGCACATGCGCACTGCCTTCCCGCCTTCCTGAACAGCTCTCCTCAGTTTCTCTTTTTCCGCGGAGCCAGCAGGTCGTGTATCCTGTCACCGCTGAAGAAATTGTAGTTTTTTGTTTTGTTTCTTTAGACCGCGTACCTGCCTTCCCATACCGATACCGGTATCGCCGGTCTTCCTTTTTCTTTCTTGAAAAATTATTTTCTTTTCTTTTATTATTTTTCAGCACTTGGTCACTTCCGTTAGGCCTTCAGGCCTACTTGAATTCTCCACATGGAGAAGCCAGCCCCTGGATTTAAGAAGTGTACCAAGTGTACTGCTGTAATATCAGTCACAGACACCCATGAATGGTGTCTTAAATGTTTGGGGCCTGACCACTCCATTCCGGACTGCCCTTCCTGCTCCCAAATGTCTAAGCGTGGGCTGCAGAACCGGGCCAACAAATTCCATGTGCTGTTTGCTTCAGAGAATCCAACATCACAGTCATCCAGGTCATCATCCCCGGATGGATCTCAGGTAACCAAACCTTCTGTGGGCAAGTCCTCAAAGAGCAAATCTCCTTCAAAGCATCGAGAGGCTCTTAGTTTTGAGGACCCTGCCCCAGCCAAACAGCCCCGGCGGGAAGTCCTACCTTCCAAAACGCCAATACAGGGGCTACAGGTTGACATCGATGGCACGGCCTCGACAGATCACCTGTTGGACTGCTCTGGGGTACCGGCCCATACCGGTACCGACATCCAGGCAGCCGTGGCGTCTATGGGCAATACTGTCCAATCCATGCAGCAGGCCGTCATGGCTTTCATTAAAGCTGCAACGCCATCGGTACCGCTTCCAGTGGTTCCGGGCCCGGTTCCGGTATCGTCCGCCATGCCGGAACCCAGGCCTTCCTCTTCTAAACGCAAATCGGTACCGTATGGGCTTTCGCTCCATACCGCTTCCATACCCGGTACGCCCGATGTCGATACCGATCGGTATGCGTATCGTGCGTTGGAGGAAACTAGAGAATACACCGATTCCTCTGAGGATTTTGTCTCCTCTGATGAGTCTGCAGAGCTCTCCCTTGACCTTCCTGAGGAACCTTCTTCTCCAAAAGGGAGAATGTCTCCTCCAGAGGATTTGTCCTTTCAGGACTTTATTTTAGAAATGGCTAAAGGCCTTTCTATCACTACTTCCTCTGAAACGGAACCAAGGTCAAAAAGATTGGATATTTTAGGATACTCTAAGTCTCCTAAAGAAGCAGTTACTCTGCCTATCCATGAAATCCTTCAAGAACAATTGATGGATTTCTGGGAGAACCCTTTAACTCTGTCTCCTTATTCCCGTAGGTTGGACACCATGTATCGGGTCCCTCCTTCTCCTGGTTTTCAGAAAACTCAATTGCCTCACCACTCCATTGTGGTAAAGTCTGCAATGAAAAAGATCAAGAGTACTAAAAGGCACTCTTCTACACCTCCAGGAAGGGAATGTAAGACACTAGACTCTTTTGGTAGGAAAATCTTCCAGGCTACTATGCTTATAGCCAGGATTAATTCCTACAGCCTCTATATGGGCATGTTCCTAGGGGAACTTGCCAAGAAAGTACGGCATTTTGCCTCCTGTATCCCTGAGGATAAACAGGAGGACTTCCTTTCTGTTGTGAAACAACTTTTAGATGTTTCTAAGTTCTCCAACAGAGCTGCCTTTGATTCCTTCGAAGGAGCCAGCAGAGCTTCTGGCATTGCTATTGCAGCCAGACGCCTGGCTTGGCTCCAGGCTTCTGATCTGGAACCCTGGGTTCTAGATGGCTTACGGAATCTGCCCTGTACAGGTGAGAACTTATTCGGTGCAGAGTGGCAAGTTAAGGCCACTCAAATGGACGCTGAAAATGCCACCTTAGAGAGACTTTCTAAGTCCACTTCTACTCCCACTAAGAAGAAGTCTTTCAAAAGGCCTTATTATAAGAAGGCCAGATATGCTTCCAATACTGGCCAGCAATCTTCTCAACCTCGTTTTGCGGCTAAACGTCAGCAAACGAAACAAGCAAGAGCAAAGCCTGCAGCAGCTACTGCAGCTCAACAGGCTCCACCCCCTCAGGGGTTTTGACTTGCCCCTAGAGAACTTGCCATTCCTGGTTCTGGATCAACCAGAACCTCTCACCATACCTGGAAGGTTAGCTCACTTTGCTCCCAGATGGGAACAAATCACAACAGAGCAATGGACCCTCTCTATCATCCGAGAGGGTTACAAACTTCATTTCTCCAACCTTCCTCCTCATCACATGGTGAGACCCTTCAATTCTCCATCTCCTCTCCTAGCCCTGTTGGATCAGGAGATCTCTTCTCTGCTTGCCCAAGGGGTCATAGAAGAGGTTCCTCTTCATCAACAAGGGTCAGGTTTCTACTCCCCCTATTTTCTCATTCCAAAGAAGACAGGGGGATTCAGACCAATCCTAGATCTGAGAGAATTGAACAAATTTCTGTACAAGGAGAAATTCAAAATGCTCTCTCTGGGCATTCTCCTTCCATACCTTCAGAGTCAGGACTGGCTTTGTTCTCTAGACCTGCAGGATGCGTATACACATCTACTCATCCATCCATCCCACAGAAAATATCTTCGCTTTCTGTTCAAGGGAAGTCATTACCAATACAGAGTACTTCCCTTCGGTCTCGCCTCTGCCCCAAGAGTCTTTACCAAATGCATGGCAGTCGTAGCCGCATTTCTCAGAAGCATGGGAATTTTCGTATTCCCATATCTGGACGACTGGCTCATTCGAGCTCCAACTCAGTCGCAGGCCCAGATTTCCCTAGACCGCACAAGGAGCCTTCTGCAGTATCTGGGACTGGTGGTAAACCTTCCCAAGTCTCAACTCAGCCCTACTCAGTCTCTAGAATTCATAGGGGCCCAGTTGGACACCACCACTGCAAGAGCCTACCTTCCACTGGTTCGGGGTCAGCGTCTGCTGAGCTTGGCCTCCCAAGCCCAGTCCAGTACTCACTTGACAGCCAGGGAAATGCTACGCCTCCTGGGCCATATGGCCTCCACAGTACATGTAGTGCCCTACGCTCATCTTCATATGAGAGCAGCTCAATGGACCCTGGCCACCCAGTGGACTCAGGCGTCGGGAGCACTCTCAGACCAAATACAAACCTCAAACCGTCTGTCTTGGTCCCTCCATTGGTGGATATCCACCAAGAATCTGTTGTTGGGGGCTCCCTTTCAGCCCTTGCTACCCCAAGCAACCCTCACAACAGATGCCTCCCAATTGGGGTGGGGAGCCCATCTGCTAACTCTCTCCACTCAGGGCACTTGGTCTCCACAGGAGGCCACCCTTCATATCAACCTCCTGGAACTGCGAGCAATTTACCTTGCCCTCAAGGTCTTCCATACCCTCCTTGCCAACCTGACTGTCCTGGTTCAGACAGACAATCAGGTGGCCATGTTTTACATAAACAAACAAGGAGGGACGGGCTCTCTGTCGCTTTGCAACGAAGCTCTCAGATTATGGGCCTTCGCCAGAGAGCACCAAATTCATCTGCTAGCAGTGTACCTTCCAGGAGTTCAAAACACTCGAGCAGACAGGCTCAGTCGAGTTCTGCTGCCACACGAGTGGTCCCTACACGTGGACCAGATAACCAGAATCTTTCAGGAATGGGGGACCCCGGACATAGACCTCTTTGCAAGTCCGTGGAATGCCAAACTTCCCCGGTTCTGTTCCAGGACTCCGTGTCAGGAAGCTCAGGCCACGGACGCCTTTCTCCTCCATTGGGGTCAGGCGTTCCTATATGCCTTTCCACCCATTCCGCTGATTCCCAAGACTCTGTTCAAACTCCAGAGAGATCACGGCTCTATGATCCTCATAGCTCCACGCTGGCCACGCCAAGTGTGGTTCCCTCTGCTTCTACAGCTCTCCCAGGGATCCTCCCTGGACTTAGGAGCTGCACCAGACCTTCTGTCTCAGGAGCACGGGACTTTGTGGCACCCAAACCCCAAATCCCTACATCTCCGAGCTTGGTTACTGAAGGCTTAAGTCTTCAAGACTTTAATCTTTCTCAACCTGTGAAAGATATCCTTCATGCCTCTAGGAAACCTTCCACGAGGCGATCTTATGCTTTCAAATGGAAACGTTTTTCCATTTGGTGTGCTCAGCAGGGCCTTGACCCTCTGGCACTTCCTTTGAATTCCCTCTTAGACTATCTCCTGCATCTTTCCAATGCAGGCCTTAAGACGAATTCTGTACGAGTCCATTTAAGTGCTATTTCAGCATCCCTGAAACCTGTAAATGGACAACCTATCTCCTCTCACCCTCTTGTTGCAAGATTCATGAGAGGCCTGACTCTCACTAAACCTCCCATCAGACCCCCCCCGGTCGCATGGGATTTGAATCTAGTGCTTGGTCAGCTTATGAAGCCACCTTTTGAGCCATTATTTTCTACCTCCTTGAAATTTCTTTCCTGGAAGGTACTATTCCTAATTGCAGTCACTTCTGCTCGTCGCATCAGCGAACTGCAAGCTCTAGTGGCTAATCCACCTTATACAAGATTTCATCATGACAAGGTGGTCCTTAGGACGAATCCCCACTTTATGCCTAAAGTGGTCTCGCCTTTTCATCTTAATCAAGAGGTATATCTACCTGTATTTTTTCCGGCTCCTCATGCCTCCAGTGCAGAGAGGAACCTTCATACTCTGGATTGTAAAAGAGCTCTAGCCTTTTACCTTAATAGGACTCAGCCACATCGAAAGTCTTCTCAACTTTTCGTGGCTTTTGATCCTTCACATTTGGGACTTCCAGTCTCCAAGCGTACACTTTCCAATTGGATTGCTCAGTGTATTTCCTTTGCTTACCAGAGTAAAAACATTCCTCTGGAAGGCCATGTCACAGCTCACAATGTGAGAGCCATGGCAACTTCTATGGCTCATCTGCACTCTGTTTCCATTGATCAGATCTGTCGAGCCGCTACCTGGGCCTCGGTTCATACCTTCACAGCCCATTACTGTTTGGACAAGGACTCCCGCCGGGATGCCTTGTTTGGCCAGGCTGTCCTCAAACACCTGTTCCATTCTTAGACAACTCCTGCCCACCTTCCCAGGATGGATGCCTGAGATCCATACGAAGATGGCAAACCTTGACAGGGGATCCCACGCATCTAAGCTAGGGAGTCCCCATATGTGAGGACTTATTCCTGCTTGTTCCTGGAGATAGCACAGTTACTTACCTGTAACAGGTGATCTCTGGGAACAGCAGGAATTAGTCCTCACAACCCACCCACCTCCCCTAGGAGTTGTATCTTTTATCTATCTATCTTCCTGTCCTCTCTCTATTGACTCAGCTATAAACTCGAAACTGAGGAGAGCTGTTCAGGAAGGCGGGAAGGCAGTGCGCATGTGCAGTGGGAGGTCCCAAAAGCTTCCATTCTAGGAAGCTGGGGAGCTTTCCCGCGCAGGCTCCGTCGGTACCGACGTACCCATATGTGAGGACTCATTCCTGCTGTTCCCAGAGATCACCTGTTACAGGTAAGTAACTGTGCTTTCTTCAGGAAACAGTTTCAGCTACAGAGGGAGGAAGAGATACAGAGACAGCAACGGCTACAAGCACCATTATCACCTGGAGAAACAGAAGCCAAGCCAAGCAGATAGAGAGAGAAGGAAACTCTCTGGAAGGAAGAGAAGAAAGGCCATTGGAAGGTCTGGGAGATTCCAAGGCAGTACTCATACTGGGAGGTATTCCAAAAGCCAGCAGAGTCCATTGGACTGGATTCAGCCAGAGGAATGGAGTGGCAGAGATAGGAATCACCAGTGGCTACCTGGAAGAGAGAAGACTGCATGTGGAAGGGACTTTCAGACCAAGGCCAGAAGGTATGTGAGAGAAGATCCAGCGTCCAGGGATCAAGATTGGAAGGCTGGACATCAGAATTGGATTACATATTGGCCAGGCTATACAGAGAGGAATAATGATAGCAGGAGAGGCTCAGGTATGAACACTGATCCAGACCCTATCTATAATAGAGAATGGCAGCAAGGGAATAAGCATTCTCATGATACTGCCTTAATGAAAGACTCATCTGTGCCAATGTATGATATTGACCCTATGATTGTTGATGCAGGGGGAAATACAGCAGATGAAACTATTTACATGGACTGTTCTTTATCTAAATGCTATTGCTAGTTTTCTATGAGCAAACACATCAGCCATCACAAAGAAACCTAACTTTGTTCTTTATTTCCACTGCAAACAGCTCTTAAAGCAGGATTTGGGCTCACACAGTAGCAGCCAGCCAGCTAAAGGCTTTCAGCTGGTCCATTGATAGTAATTAGGGCTGCACCTGATTGTTTGTGTGAGCAAGGGAGAATCACTGCTGAGATCTGCATGGAAAATAAGCAGAAGTTAACCTAACCAGCAAAGTTTATTCTTTTCTTTGTGCCTTTGTATTTGGTAATTATTTGCTAAGAAAACATTAGCTAATTGCCTGACAAGCTGAAGGTTGTTTCTGGTTTACTTTGTGACTTTTTGTTATCCATTTTAAACACTGCAAGCAAGTAACCTCATTTATAGTGCTATCAAGCATACATGTGCTGGGTGAATTAAACCCCATCAATAAAAGAACTATTTTATTGATCTTACCACTTGGTTTCACAACTCAAATTATTGTCATCAGCTGTGTTTGGGAGTGAATGAACTACAATACCCACAATACCTTGCAAGAATCATATGAATATATGCATCGTCAAGATTGTGTAAGTTCTCACCCTAGGCAGCCGTCTGACAAATGGCGTAGTTTTTCGGATTGCTCTTGCACCAAGAGGATTTACTTGTTGTGGATTACAAATAAAAGTCAAGTTTAAAGCTGTAAGAAGATTTCTTTCCCTCATCTGCACTTTGGAAGAAAAGTGGTTGTTCCAGGAAGCTGTCCCAGAGGAAAAGACCCTGTGCAAAACTGGATTCATCACTGAGACAAGGTAATATGTACCTGGGCATGTCTAGTGGTGGATGTGTGTAAGCACAGGGGGTAATTGAAAAAAAAACAAAAAAACACACACCTGGTTGGAAGGTGCTGCTCTTGGGTTTTTCTTTTTTCTTTTCTTGCAGGGGTCAAGATGGATCCGACGGAGATGGCTCAGTGGATGGCAGCCCAATTCAGCAAGCAGCAGGAGCTATCACAGCAGGCCCAGGACACTGCTATGAAGGCCTTAATGGAACAGCAGAAACCAGTGCTTGATCTGGTGCAAGCTCTAGTTCAGCTGCAGAGCCAAAGTGGAACAGATGCAAGACCAGCAGTTAGTACTGGTGCACCACATGTGGACACTGTGGGACTCAATCAAGGGATTGGGGCATTTAATTTTGGGAAATTAACTCCAGAAGATAATGTTGATGATTTTCTAGAGTCTTTTGAAAGAGTGGCACAGGCTTTAGCATGGCCAGAGACCCAGTGGGCAGTAAGGCTGGCAGCCTCATTAACTGGTGAGGCACTAGCAGCTTACAGAGCAATGCCAGCAGCCCAGGCTTTGATTTATAAGGATGTAAAGGCAGCTATTAGAGATCGCCTAGGGTTGTCTATTTCAGAGTATAGGCGAATGTTTAGAGCTGTTACATTGAAAGTGGGTGAGACACCCAGGGCTCTGAGTCAGAGAATCAGAAGTTTAGCTGTAAAATGGTTGGAGCCTGAGCAAAAGACAGTAGAAATGTTATTAGATATTATAATGCTGGAACAATTTATGCTTGGGGTACCTAAAGATTTGAATGTTTTTCTTATACAGCAAAATTGCCAAAATCTTGGAGAGGCAACCATGCTAGCAGAGAGATTCTTGGAAGCCACGCAGGCTTGCCATAGAATGGGTGGCCCTCTAAAGATGGATGCTGAGGCTAGATGTGCTGTATCAGAAAAGAGAATAATTAAGAATGTTTCTGAAAATGAATGTACTGTATCAAACCAGATGACACAGTGGAATAGAAAGAAATGTTTCAAGTGTGGAAAAGTCGGACATTTAGAGAAGAGATGCCAGACACACACTAGTTTAATGGGTCTGGATTTAAAACAGCCCAAGGAAGGATTTCTTTTGATGGTTGATGTGCAAGGAATTACCACAAATGCATTATTAGACTCTGGGGCAGACCAGAGTATGATGTCAAAAAGGCTTTGGAAGAGGATAGAGGCCCAAGAAAGATTTGTGCCTAGAATCCCTGAAAGCCAAGTTCACATCAGATGCATTCATGGTGCTGCATCATCATATCCCACCTATAGGTTTAAGGTTAAGTGCCTGGGGGAACAAGAGGAAGTCCTATTAGCAGTGGTGCCTAGGCTACCCTTTGATTTGGTCCTAGGAAAGGACTGGCCAAGATTTAAGCAGGAACTAGTGAAAGGGCTAGGAAAGAAGGAGGGAGAAGGTTTAATAATGGAAATAGCTCCCGGGCCTTTCTTTGGAAGTCCTCAGTCCCTAGCTAAAAAGATGGTTAAGCTTCCAGAAGGCCAAACTATGGGTAATAAGAGGGGCCTTGTATCCACCCGCTCGCAGGCTAAGTTAGAGAGCCAGCAGAAGGAGGAGGGGGAGCAGGCAGAGTTATTAGGAGATTTACCCTCTCATGATGATTTAATAACCCCATCATCTGGTAAAATAAGAAAGTTGAAAGCACAAAAGAGGCGTGAGAGACTTTGCAGAGCACAGGGTAGGGCTGAGATGTTAGCTGGTCAAAGTTTACCCTGGGTGCCAGCTGAGTTGGTGGCAAAGTTTCCTAACTTTCCACAAGAGCAGCGAGCTGATCAAGCTCTCACCCGAGCTTTTAAGTATGCTCAGGAGGTCAGGGAGGAATTGCCCAGATTCAGACTAGATAATGACATATTATATAGAGAGAGTCAGGACCCCAGAAATGGTGCCATACGTAAACAATTGGTGGTACCCACAACTTTCAAAGGGCTAGTACTTAGACTAGCACATGATCATCCAGTGGGAGGTCATAAAGGTATGCAAGGAACGCTGGATCAAATTCTTGTGCGTTTTTACTGGCCAGGTATATTCAAAGAAACTGCCCAGTTTTGTGCGGCATGTCCAGCATGTCAGCGAGTTACAGCGGCTCACCCACCGGTGGTGCCATTGATCCCCATGCCAATCATCACAGACCCAATTGGTCGCATTGCCATGGATATTGTAGGCCCATTAGTTAAAACGCCCCGAGGTTTCCAATACATCCTAGTTATGGTAGATCAGGCAACAAGGTTTCCCTGGGCCATACCATTGAGGAATGTTTCTGCAAAAACAATAGCTTTAGAGCTAGTAAAATTGTTTTGTGAAGTGGGATTCCCAAGAGAGGTGTTGACTGACCGAGGGTCCAATTTTGTATCCAAATATTTGGCCCAGGTCTGGGATGCCTTTGGCATTCGTCACGTGAAAACCTCAGCCTACCATCCACAATCAAATGGTTTGGTGGAGAGATTCAACCAAACTCTCAAACAAATGTTGAGAAGGGGGTTAGCAGGAGAGGTAAAAGAATGGGATATGTTATTACCCTTTGCCTTATATGCCTGCAGGGAAAGAATTCAAGTGTCCCTAGGTGTAACTCCGTATGAGTTGATGTATGTTAGGGCTCCCCGGGGTTTGTTGGATATTTTGAGGGAACAATGGATTGATCCTGAACCAGGAAGTCAGGAGGTGCCACTGTTTCTACGTGACTTGAGAGCACGTTTGAAAAGGACGTCGCAGGTTGCTGAGAGGAACCTGCAGGACAGTCAAGTTCGCCAGAGAGGGTGGTATGATAGAAAGGCCAAAAGCCGCCAATTAAGCATTGGTGAAAAGGTTTTGGTTCAAGTAGCAGGAACTGCTCCAAAATTTGAGGTACAGTGGAAGGGGCCATGGGACGTTGTTAAACAAGTAAGCCCAGTGTCTTATATGGTAGAAAATGCCAGAGGGCGTAGGCAGACCTACCATATTAATGTACTTAAGTCTTGGAAGGAGAGGCCTGTAGATAATGACCTTGAACCCAGTCAGGAAGTAAGTGAGCTTCAAGAAGATAACACTCTCGTAGGTATTACGGACTGTAGAGAAGCAGTTTCACCAGTAAAACCAGTCCGTAATAACTTAAGCAGGGGGGTATGTGATAAGGAAGCTTATCATAGCTCAGGTAGGAGCTATAGAAAAGATGATGTGACTCTGAACAAGCAACCTGTCAGTTCTGGTAGAAGCAAGAAAACAGAGTTTTCACATAAAAAACTACCAGTCCCAGAATGCACCAGGTTTCCAGCTGCCATGAGAGGGGCTGAAGTGAGAGAATGTAGGTGCAATCAAGAGAGCTATGAGCTAATCCCTAAGCACTCATCTCAAAGGGCAGGGCCTGATTCAACACAGCTGCGCTGTGTTAGGGAGCAGCACACATTAGAACAGGATAAGAGTAGAGCTTATTCTTCAGGAAACAGTTTCAGCTACAGAGGGAGGAAGAGATACAGAGACAGCAACGGCTACAAGCACCAGTATCACCTGGAGAAACAGAAGCCAAGCCAAGCAGATAGAGAGAGAAGGAAACTCTCTGGAAGGAAGAGAAGAAAGGCCATTGGAAGGTCTGGGAGATTCCAAGGCAGTACTCATACTGGGAGGTATTCCAAAAGCCAGCAGAGTCCATTGGACTGGATTCAGCCAGAGGAATGGAGTGGCAGAGATAGGAATCACCAGTGGCTACCTGGAAGAGAGAAGACTGCATGTGGAAGGGACTTTCAGACCAAGGCCAGAAGGTATGTGAGAGAAGATCCAGCGTCCAGGGATCAAGATTGGAAGGCTGGACATCAGAATTGGATTACATATTGGCCAGGCTATACAGAGAGGAATAATGATAGCAGGAGAGGCTCAGGTATGAACACTGATCCAGACCCTATCTATAATAGAGAATGGCAGCAAGGGAATAAGCATTCTCATGATAGTGCCTTAATGAAAGACTCATCTGTGCCAATGTATGATATTGACCCTATGATTGTTGATGCAGGGGGAAATACAGCAGATGAAACTATTTACATGGACTGTTCTTTATCTAAATGCTATTGCTAGTTTTCTATGAGCAAACACATCAGCCATCACAAAGAAACCTAACTTTGTTCTTTATTTCCACTGCAAACAGCTCTTAAAGCAGGATTTGGGCTCACACAGTAGCAGCCAGCCAGCTAAAGGCTTTCAGCTGGTCCATTGATAGTAATTAGGGCTGCACCTGATTGTGTGTGTGAGCAAGGGAGAATCACTGCTGAGATCTGCATGGAAAATAAGCAGAAGTTAACCTAACCAGCAAAGTTTATTCTTTTCTTTGTGCCTTTGTATTTGGTAATTATTTGCTAAGAAAACATTAGCTAATTGCCTGACAAGCTGAAGGTTGTTTCTGGTTTACTTTGTGACTTTTTGTTATCCATTTTAAACACTGCAAGCAAGTAACCTCATTTATAGTGCTATCAAGCATACATGTGCTGGGTGAATTAAACCCCATCAATAAAAGAACTATTTTATTGATCTTACCACTTGGTTTCACAACTCAAATTATTGTCATCAGCTGTGTTTGGGAGTGAATAAACTACAATACCCACAATACCTTGCAAGAATCATATGAATATATGCATCGTCAAGATTGTGTAAGTTCTCACCCTAGGCAGCCGTCTGACACACTGTATAAGTCACTGGTGAGGCCTCACTTGGAATACTGTGTTCAGTTTTGGAGATCATATCTTGCAAAAGATGTAAAAAGACTGGAAACTGTTCATAGAAAGGCGACCAAAATGATTTGGAGCCTGCGTCAGAAGCCTTATGAGAAGAGACTAGAAGACCTAAATATGTACACTCTGGAGGAGAGGAGGGACAGGGGAGATATGATTCAGACCTTTAAATACTTAAAGAGAAATAATGAACAAACAAACCTCTTCCAAAGACGGGGAAGCTATAAAACTAGAGGGCATAACATGAAGCTGCAAGGGGTAAATTGAAAGGCAATGTCAGGAAATACTTTTTCACTGAAAGGGTGGTGGATGCTTGGAATGCCCTCCCGATGGCGGTGTTGGGGGCAAACACAGTGACAGAATTCAAAATGGCATGGGACAGACACAGTGGATCCCTTTAGAGCAACAGGATAAAATCAAAATAAACTTAACTTACTAATTTCTCAACAAATAGGGGTGTCCTACACGGAGTGGTAGGTTCACCCCTTAAACAAAGGCATGGGGAGGGGTGGCCTGCACGGAGCGGCAGGTGCACCTACTCTTGCCATCTTACTGGGCAGACTAGATGGACCATATTGGTCTTTATCTGCCGTCATTTACTATGTTACTATGTTACTATGCCCATGCCCCGTTGCATTCCACCTGTCCCCTCAACAGTCCACATCAGGGGAGGGAGAAGAGAGACAGGATGTTGCAGTACTTGAGCATGGGCCTGTACTCAAGGCCCTGTGCCATGCTGCAGTTTCAGCCTGGGCAAAGGTAGAATGGCAGTGACAGCAGCAAGCAAGGCAGGGAGAGGAGAAGAGTAAAGAGATGATGACCACATGGGAGGAGACAGAGAGGGGAAGGGGAGATTCTAGACGTGGATAGGGGTAGAGAACGGGAAATAAGATGCTTGACACAAGGTGCTAGGGAAAAGCAGATATGCTGGAGTATGAGCAAAGGTGGCAAAGGCAAAGAGCAATACTGAACCATGGGGGGGGGGGAGAGGGGAAATGGTAGGTGAGAATAGAAAAAGGTAAATGCTGGATATTGGAAGTAGGGAAGTGGAGATGAGATGCTGGACACCTTTGGGGAGGCTAAGGAAGGGGAAATGCACACTACAAGAAGGGGTGCAGCCTTGAGCCACCCTGGGGGGGGGGGGAGACTTCACACAGCTGAAGGTTCGTCTATGGCATAAAATACCCTTTAGACAGTCATGGACACTCCCCCATCTTAATAAAGTAAGTTTCCTTGAAGACTAGGACCCTCACTTTTGAATGATCTATTTCCACTTATTTTTATTTATTTATTTATTTTATTTAACAGTTTTTATATACCGTCTTTCTACTAGTCAAGACGGTTTACATGAAACATTGGTACAGTGTATTACAACTGTTTACAAGGAACAATTAACAATATAGGATAATAGGGTTACAATTGAACTGTATAATAAAATTAATAGTAACAAGAACAAGTTAACAATGTAATGGAGAGAGGTAAAGGAGAGCAACTAATTAGGATAACTATTTACATTGGCTAAATTTGAGAACTTGGTTGCATATAGTTTTAGGTAGAAATAAAGGCGTAGGGTAGAGGTGGATTACGAGAATAGTTAGGGTGGGGAGGAAAAATGTTCTATAAAGAGGTATGTTTTTAGTTTTTTGCGGAATTCAGTGTGGCTCTCACAGTTGCGTAGTTCGGGGGGGATGGTATTCCATAAAGATGGGGCGTAAAGGGAGAAGGTTCTATTACTTGTAGCTTGTTTGCAGTGCTTGTTGATTGTAGGTATGGATAGCAAGTTTTTGGTGGAGGTGCGGTGTGTTCTTGTGTTACTGGGGAAAGCGAGGAGTGAGGTGAGGCATGGTGCTGATTCGTTTAAGATTATTTTGTGGATTAGGGTGAGGACTTTAAATTTAACTCTGTGATGTACAGGTAGCCAGTGAAGGTCGTGTAGGACAGGTGTGATATGAGCTCGTCTGGGTTTGTTGGTTATGAGCCTTGCTACCGTATTCTGGGCTATTTGGAGTGGTTGGATGGTATTTTTAGGGAGACCCTGGTAAATTAGATTGCAATAGTCAAGAGAAGGAGTTGTGAGGGACTGGCAAACAGTGCGAAAGGAATCTGGGTTTAAGAGAGGTTTAAGATTACGGAGTGTGCGTAGTTTTGCATATATTGTGTTAGTGGATCTTTTTATGTGTTCAGTAAAGGAGAGGTTCTGGTCAAGGATAATTCCCAGGTATTTTACTTGATTTTTTATAACAAGTGGGAGGTTGGCAATGGTGAGAGTTGGGGGAGGCGAGTATGTGGGGTTAGAGAATACTTGAAGCACCTCAGTTTTTGCTTGGTTGATTATAAGGTTATGTTGGGAAAGCCAGTGTTTGAGGGAAATTAGACATTCATTGATTTTAGAGAAGTCGGGATTGTAGAGGTTAAAAGGGGTGAAGCACATCATGTCATCAGCATATATTTGATACTTTATGTCATGATCTTGAAATATTTTGCAAGCAGGTTGAAGGAAGATGTTGAAAAGTAAGGCCGATAGGCTAGATCCTTGAGGTACACCCTGTTTTAGTGTAAATGGGAGGGAGGTGTCATTTCCTAGACGTACCTGTTGAGTTCTGGAGTTAAGATAAGATTGGAACCATTTAAGTGTGGTGCCATTGAGACCTATTTCTTGAAGTCTGGTTAGGAGTTGATTATGAGGTAGAGAGTCGAATGCGGCGGAAAGGTCAAGAAAGATGAGGAGACATCCTTGGGTAGGGTTTTGAGTATGTAAGTACAGTGAGTCTAGTAGAGAAGTAAGTAGTGTTTCTACTCCATGGTTTCTTTTGAAGCCATGTTGATATAGATCAAGGGGGGAATGGTCGTCAATGTGATTCTGGAGTTGGGTTTGAACTATTTTTTCAGTAATCTTTGCTAGGTAGGGGATACTGGAGATAGGTCTGTATGATGAAGGGGCGGTAGGGTCAAGTTTTGAGTTTTTAATGATTGGGCGGATGGAGGCACATTTAAGAAGGGGTGGAACAAAGCCTAATTTAAGTGAAGTTTGAACTAAGTTTAGGATGTAGGGGCCGAGGGTATTGCACGTTGTTTTGATCCAATGGGTTGGACAAGGATCCAAGGCTGAGGTTGATGTGTTCAATCCTTTTATGACATTTACTACGTTAACTAGTGTGATAGTATGAAATTCATTCCATGTATGTAGACAGGATGAGTTGAGGGGTTGAGTAGGGGGATCAAAGGTTGGTTGGGGGTTATAAGGTGTCGACGAGGGGAGGTATTTGGAAGATAAATGGTTGGCTATGTTTTGTGCTGTTATTTTCGGCAATTGGTCTTGATGAAGGGGTTCGTTTATTAGGGATTTAGCAATGGAGAAATGTGCTCTAATACCGAGTCACACCATCAGTGATCATTAGATCCCAGATTATTACCAACTATGACAACTGAAATTCTCTCATCATTTGTAAACACCATAAGAATATACTGTACTAATTCAGACCAAAGGTCCATCAAGTATAGTATCCTGTTTTCAATAGTGACTAATCCAGGCCATGAGTAACAAGATTCCATTTTTTCCGCACGTCTACCTTAATAACTATTTATTGACTTTTCCTCCACCAACTTGTCCATATCTTTTTTAAACCCAGACCTGCTAATTGCTTTTACCACATCTTCTGGCAATGAACTCCAGAGCTCAGTAGAGGGTATGCAAAGACAAAAAAATAAATTTAGTTCTGTCTCACTGGTGTTAAGATCCCTTTATTAGCTTAATTTTCTTTCTGTGTACTATGATTTGTTATGTTTTTTCCTTCCATGATGTGGATTGATTATGTTACAATGTGGAAGGATTTTTCTTTTTATTATGAGTTTTAAATTTTATTTATGAATTTCTGATATTTAGTTTAGAATTATTAATATGCAAATAAAGATGTAATTTTAAAAAAAGTTTGGTTCATGCTCACTTAAAATGCTGTCATCAAAACATGACATGCTCAGTCTCCAAACTGCTGGAAAAGGTACTAGTACTAACCAGAGGTGCGGGACTGGACAGGAGGGATGATAAGGAAAATAAATTTTCCCTAATTTCAGACATTTTTTCATGTTCGTCGACCTATTTATTTTTTCACGTGCATACTGTATGTGCAACAGCTTAGAAAATCCACACAATCAATTGTACATGTGTTAATTCAAAAGCATATACATATACAAGTTATTTGCATACACTTCATATTTTAGGCACCCATACAAACCAAATGTGCATTCGCGAATGCACAACACTAGAGCTTAACTGTTCATGGCATGTCTCCTAGTCTGTTTACTCTTTCAAAAAGTACAAAATTAATTTGCATTTACCTGCTCTGCTCCACCCAGGATTTTATAGACCTCGATCATATCTCCCCCTCAGCCATCTGTTTTCCAAGCTGAAGAGCCCTAACCTCTTCAGCCTTTCCTTGCAATTATGCCACTGGAAACACCTATATGTCATTTTCGCCATTTTCTTAGTGCATGCATTTAAACACATGAATTCAGCCGCACATGGAAAATGCTTTCTATAAATTACCCTCTCAATGAGCATACTGCAGTCTTTGTGATTTGGATTATAGGTCTAACCCCCTGAGGCATTTTTTCCAGAGTTTGAAAAGATAACATGTAATTTGCTAATAGATGTGACATCATCAATATATACAACTTCCCTGCAGACCTCACATGCCCTTAGAGTAATAAAATAACCTAATAATGTGTAAAATATTTGAAAGATCCTGTATACAGGTATCCTGCCAAGATCAAAGAGACAAGAGCAGTCAAGAACTTGTTATGCTTCGTAAGTCTGCTTTATTTTACTTGGTTATAAAAATTCCAGGAATCAGTCTACACAACCTGCTAATGCAATACCATAGCAGCTATACTAGTCTCTTAAAGGTTGTCATAGGGTGGTGGGAGGAAAACTTAGCACATATTAATTTCTATTAATTTAAAATTATAATGTTATAGAGCGCATACAAAAGTCAAAATTGTAGAACCTTTGTAAGTTAAAACCTCTCCCAAGAAATACCTCACTGTAGAAGAGTGTAGCCTCAAATAAGCTGTCAGAACAGCTCACCTCATTTTACTGTTTTGGAGTATTCATGCTCCGTTTTTCATGAGAAAACATTTTTTATACACCTTTCTAAAACAAAAGGAACTTCTTGCAAGACATTTTAACTTATAACAGTATGTAACAAATAATACTAATCTTAATTAATGGACTGACTTACCAGACTCCGATACTGGCACTGAAAGAGTTTTGAAGTTCTGCTGAGTATAGACTGGGATCCAAGAGAATCAAAGGACTTTATGCGGTGAGAGGATGGACGTGCACATACAGAATCACTGCCCAACCCAATATCTGAAGAAAAAGCAAAGAGCAAGATCCTCTGAATTTAAAGCACATTAACTGTGAGATACACAGGTTTGGAAAAGGGAAGCAGAAAAGAAAAGCTGTAGATAGTATGTAATAAAAGCAACGCTTTCATAAAAAAAGGGAAAGAGACATTTTTCTGTTATGTCATAAGAAAATCTGTTATGCAAAGCCACTGGTCATGTGTTCAAGTACTGGGCACCAAGAATAGCTAGCCATAATTCTTACACGTAGCCCATTTTTGGCATGGGGAAAATCTTCCTTGGGCTTCTAGATCATTTGGCACCTGCCTCAACTGCACTCAGTGCCATTTATTCTCAACCCTCGCACTCCTCCTTCCCGCCTGCTCCTCAGTTCAAGCTCAAACAACCTCAGCTACAAGCATTTTTGCTATAATGTATGTAGTTTAACACAGTTCCGTGTTATCTCTAGTCTCTGCTCTTGTTACTTTGTATATGTTACTTTGTATATTTGTTCCATGTAAATTGCTCCATTCAAGTTATAACACCTATTCCATGTAAAATTGTTCTATGTAATGTTGAAGTTCAGTTCTTTATAAACCATGTTGATCCTTGGAAACGCGGTATATAAAGTGTAGTTACTCACCTGTAACAGATGATCTCTGGGAACAGCAGGAATTTAGTCTTCACGTATGGGTGACATTGGGTACTGATGTAGCCCGCACGGGAAGCTCCCCAGCTACCAATAGGAAAGCCTTTGGGAGCACTCCACTGCACCTGCACCACTGCCTTCCCGCTCTCCCAACTCCCTCTCCTCATTTGAGTTTGCAGCTGAAGAAAAGGAGTGAAAAAAAAACAGAAAAACAAGCCTACAACTCTAAGGGGAGGAGGGCGGGTAGTGAAGACTACATTTCTGCTGTTCGCAGAGATCACCTATTACAGGTGAGTAACTACATTATCTCCAGGAACAAACAGTAATGTAGTCTTCACATATGGGACTCCCTAGCTCCCAAATCTCTAAAGAGTTGGACCGGGTCAGAAAGTTGGACAAGGTCATTTGAACCTAGACTTCCCCACCAAGGAGATCTTGCAGAAATGGGCGGGGGTTAGGAGTTGTTTCTATGTCCCAAAGAGACGCTGAAGGACCGCCTGGCCAAATGCTGCATCCCAGCAGGAGTCCTTGTCCCAGCAGTAATGGGCTGCAAAACTATGGATGGAGGACCATGTAGCAGCTCAGCAAATCTCATCTATGGCTTCTGAATGAAGGTTAGCCGCAGAGGTTGTCATTGCTCGGACATTATGAGCAGTGACATGTCCTCTAAGGGAAAGACCTGCTTTGTCATATGCAAAAGAAATACAGTCTGCTATCCATCTGGATAGCATACGTTTGGTTACGGGAAGGCCCAAGTGATTAGGATCAAAGGAGACAAAGGGGTATGTTTACTAAACTGCGGTAACGTAACAGCGTCTACGTTAACGCACGTTAACGTAATGGTAACACACGTTAATGTTACTTAACGTGCGTTAACGTCATATAACGTACGTAAACCTTACCGGGTGCGTTAAGAACCAGTGAGGGGTGGAGAGAGGGCGGAGAGAAGGGCTCAATGGGCGGGAAGTGGGCAGGGAGAGGCCCCTGTTACACTAACGCATTGATCCTAAGGCCAGAACAGTACTGCGAGTGAAAACCTTGCGTTAGAAGTACATTTGCAGGAGAGAGAAACCATTTCAGTCAGCAATGTACAGCATAGGCAGGGAGCCCAAGAAAGGTGATAGTAGTGCTACCTGTGCAGTAACAGCATAGTGGCCAGGTATGAAAGGCCACTTTGGTGATGCCGCAAATGGGCCATATGAGGCTGCATGCAGGACAGGCAGTAGGTGCAGCCGGGGTGCAGAGGGGACTAGGTAGCCGCCTATGTGGAACACAGAGACAAACCAGCAGCAAGACAGCATATGACCATGGCCAAACATGCACATCAGTTTGTGCTCTACAGTGTCGCATCCAGGGGACACATGGCCAGTAGGTACCCCAAACGTCACACAGGAAGCACAATGCCTGTAATGGAGCAAGCATTGCAAATCTGGGGGTCACGCCTACAAGGGTCCTTGCACCTTCCACAGGCTACGTCCAAAATAGACCAGACACCCAACTAAATGAACACCCGTTACTACAGCTCCTGGAAGGCAGTGCAGAGTGTGACCACACGTCATCTGAAACAGATGCTGAGAAGCATCCATTAAGCTAAGAACAAACCTTTCTATCTTCTCTGCTGGCTTAAAACTATAAAGTCTAACTGTTGATTTTTGGGGGTATTATTTATTTATTTATTTAGCTGTATTTATATCCCGCTTTTCACTGGGTCAAAGCGGTCAATTGGGAGATACATTTAACACGAGGGGATATGACACACATACGCTAATACTTACAGGGAACATGGGCAATAGAGGGTTAAGTGGCTTGCCCAAGACCACAAGGAGTACCTATAGGACTAGAAATCCCAGTCCCTCCGGCCTGAGATTGCTGTCCCCAGGTGGGACTTGAACCTCCGGGGGTATTACTATTATAGTTTTTAACTGTGGTTTTAGACTAAGCTTGGGGACATTTAGACTGCTTTCCTTGTATAGACTTACATCAGATATCTGTGTGTGTGGCAGATAGAGAGATATAACAAACTAAGTTTTTACTCCTACTGCACTGGTAGGTGAAACCCTGTTCCCAGGGAGGGGTTGATTTAGAGCATCGTACACCTGGCCTGACACTGGTCTGAGCCAGTTTGCAGTAGCTGAGAAGCATCCATTAAGCTAAGAACAAACCTTTCTTTCTATCTTCTCTGCTGGCTTAAAACTATAAATTCTAACGGGTGATTTTTGGGGGCATTACTATTATAGCTTTTAATTGTGGTTTTAGACTAAGCTTGAGGACATTTAGACTGCTTTCCTTGTATAGACATACATCAGATATCTGTGTGTGCCCACAGTTCAGGAACAGCCTACTCGCCAGAGACACTTGGTTCCCGCCACCCTACCCCTCACCCCACCCACCCCAGGGGCTACATTGCCTATATAGGGGTCACATACGTGCCATCTATCCTTTCTTACTTGGGTTAAAAGCCCACATCTTCTTCATCTTTTCTTCTTCTTCTTCCTCTTCTGGGACTGCTTAACCAACATGTCGTGTATTCAGTGCAATAACTGCGGTACTTTCATTTCAAGACAAATCATTTGGAGCCTAAGAGCTTCTCCTATGTGCCTCAGGTCAGCTGGTATGCATGACGAACTAACTCTACTAAAGAAAGACCTAGCTGCCACGCATAAAGAAGTGACTCTACTGAGGGAGGAAATGGCTGCAATGAAATACACCTCTTCTAGGATACAAACAGAACAAAGTCCACCATAGCTCCCACAAAGAATCAAACACCCCAGGAACAAATGGATCACAGTGGGTTCTGGTAGACTGCGACCTGTAACGCAGAGACATCCTATATATCAAGAGATATCCCTGCATAATGACTTCTCTGCCTTGGCTAATGAGGTTGCTCAATCCAAAGAAACTGAAGGGCTCTTAAATGAGTCAGACAATGTCCAATCTCCTGCTAAAGCACCAAATGTGAAGAAAACCTCAACAAACAGAAAACTACTACTACCTGGAGATTCCATCATCAGAGGTACCAACTTGGGAACACAGTTCAAAGGAGAGAAGATAGTCATGTGCCTACCAGGCTCGACAGTCAGCAGGAATACAAACCAAGTTGTTGAAGTACTTAGCGCAAAAAGTGAACACTCCAAACTTGATATTCTTATCCAATTGGGCACAAATGACCTGGCTAGAAACAGTGCCTCTACAGTCCAAAAGGACTTCCAATCTCTGGGAGAGAAACTCAAGCCCATTAACACTGCTGCATTCTCAGAAGTTCTACCTGTTCTTGGTAAGGGGACAAAAAGGTTGCATTACATTAACAGCTTTAATACATGGCTCCAGACAATGTTCCCTCTAATTTTCTGTATGCTGTGTGCGCATAAAATATCAGCTGTGCAGCTTTTGAAGGAAGGTTAAATTTTTGTGCGTCACATAACGACACTCGGAGTTATATACTTTAAAATTTGACTACACGTCAGAATACAGTACGTACACCACATTGATTGCACTAGAAAATATTGTAGAACTTGTGAAACACAACAACTTTTCAATTTTAAGAACGTCTGTGTTGTTTTCTATCAGAATCAAAACCGTAATTTTTGTGCGCTCTGTTGTAAAGTATGTGCGCTCACTCGGCGAGGTGTGTGCACGCGCACACGCGCACAGCTTAGAGGGAACAGTGGCTCCAGACCTGGTGCAAACAAGAAGGATTCAGATTTATTGGCGACTGGGGAAACAGATGGACCAACAAGAGACTATACTGTGCTGATGGACTACATCTCTCTGTCGCAGGGAAAAGACTCCTAAGTGAAAACTTCAGACAGTATGTGGATATGTATTTAAACTAGGAAAAGGGGGTGACGGATGTGGAAGGTCAAGATCTGCATGCCACTCCCTGCAAAAGCAGAATAACATCAGAAACAGCCACACTTTTAAACCACACATCAAAAACAAGTGGGAAGATGTGGGCAGAACAAAATCAATGCAAAATACACACAAGCCAGGTAAATGCTGGAAAGCAATGAGTACAAATGCTCGAAGCTTAGCCAACAAAGTTCCGGACCTGGAAGCCCTCATGGTGGAAATGGATTTGGACATTGTGGCCATTATAGAAACATGGTTTAATGAATCGCATGATTGGGATATAGCCATAGCTGGCTATAATCTATTCAGAAGAGACAGAGAAAATGGAAAAGGAGGAGGAGTAGCCTTGTATGTCAAAAGCAATATTAAAGCTACTGAAATGCAGGGGACATGGGGAAAAGAAGAAGCGCTCTGGATTGCGTTGGAAAGAGGAGATGGCACTGTCACCCATACTGCTGTAGTCTACAGACCTGCAACTCAAATTGAAGAGATAGATAACGACTTGATTATAGATATTGCCAAGATAACCACAAAGGGGGAAGCGATCATTTTGGGTGACTTTAATCTACCTGATGTGGATTGGATTACTCCTTCTGCACATCTGGAAAGAAGCAAAAAAATTGTAGATGCTCTCCAAGATGCATTACTTAGACAAATGGTCATGGAACCAACCAGGGAAAGCTCAACGCTGGATTTAGTGCTCACCAACGGTGACAGCGTGTCGAATGTCTGCGTGAGTGCCCCTGTGAGCAACAGTGATCATCACACAGTGTGGTATGAGATAAAAGCCAAGGTGCAATCCAAGCATAGCAAGCTCAAAGTCCTAAACTTCAAAAACACTGACTTCAATAAAATGGCCGAGTACCTAAAGGAGGAGATGACAGGGTGGAAGGAGATAAAGGAAGTGGAATTGCAATGGGCTAAACTAAAGGTGGCAATAAAAGGGGCAACAGATAAATATGTAAGAAAAGTAAATAAAAACAAGAGGAGAAGGAAACCTATTTGGTTTTCCAAAGAAGTGGCTGCTCAAATAAAGGCAAAAAACACAGCTTTCGCAAAATTAAAAAGCTTACAAACGGAAGACCACAGGATCATACTCAAAGAGTCAAAAAGAGAAATAAGGATAGCAAAATCAAAGGCAGAGGAAAAGATGGCTAAAGATGTTAAGGGTGGCGACAAAACTTTCTTCAGGTATATTCAGAAAAGGAAGAAGCTCAGAGTTGGAACTGCAGGATTCAGAAGTGCTGGGAAAGGACTCGTGGAAAGTGACATAGAAAAAGAAAAATTGCTAAACAAATGCTTCTGCTCTGTTTTACTAAAGAAAATCCTGGAGATGGACCAGCTGTGACTCCAAATATAAAAATGAGAATGATGTAGCTACCACACCATTCCCAGAAGATGAGGTGTTGGAACAACTTGCTAAACTGAAAGTGGACAAAGCCATGGGACCGGATGGGATACATCCCAGGATACTGAAAGAGCTCAGAGAGGTTCTTGCAGGGCCATTAACGGATGTATTCAACAGATCCTTGGATACAGGAGAGGTTCCTCAGGACTGAAGAACGGCTGATGTCATACCTCTACACAAAAGTGGTGACAGGGAAGAAATGTCAAACTACAGACCCGTGAGCCTTACCTCGGTGGCGGGAAAAGTAATGGAGGCACTCCTGAAAGAGCGAATAGTGAACTTTCTCAAAACCAACAGGTTACAAGATCCGAGGCAACATGGTTTTATTGAAGGATGGTTTTGCCAAACAAATCTGATTGAGTTCTTTGACTGGGTGACCAAGGAACTAGATCAGGGCATGTGATGGATGTCATCTATCTGGATTTCAGCAAAGCCTTTGATACTGTTCCTCATAGGAGGCTTGTCAATAAACTCAGTAGCTTGGGGATGGGTCCCAAGATAGTAAACTGGATTAGAAACTGGTTGACTGACAGACAACAGAAGGTGATGGCTCATGGAACTCACTTGGATGAGAGGAAGGTGATTAGCGGGGTGCCCCAGGGTTTGGTCCTGGGCCCGGCACTGTTCAATATATTTGTGAGTGATATTGCTGAAGGACTGAATGGAAAAGTCTGTCTTTTTGCAGATGACACAAAAATTTGCAACAGAGTGGACTCCCCCAAGGGAGTGGATAACATGAGGAAAGATCTACAAAAGCTGGAAGAACGGTCTAATGCTTGGCAAATACAATTTAATGCGAAAAAGTGCAGTGTCATGCACTTAGGTAGCAGAAATCTAAGGGAAATGTATGCGATAGGGGGCGAGAGGTAGGTGTGCATGGTTCAGGAGAAAGACCTTGGTGTGATTATCTCTGATGATCTCAAGGTGGCAAAACAGTGCGACAAGACGGTGGCAAAAGCCAGGAGGATGTTGGGCTGTATACAAAGAGGAATTACCAGCAGAAAGGAAGAGGTACTTATGCCACTGTACAGGTCGCTGGTGAGGCCTCACTTGGAATACTGTGTTCAGTTTTGGAGACCATATCTTGCAAAAGATGTAAAAAGACTGGAAACTGTTCAGAGGAAGACGACCAAAATGATTTGGAGCTTGCGTAAGAAACCTTATGAGAAGAGATTTGAAGACCTAAATATGTACACTTTGGAGGAGAGGAGGGATAGGGGAGATATGATTCAGACCTTTAAATACTTAAAGAGGAACGATGAACAGACAAACCTCTTCCAAAGACGGGGAAGCTGCAAAACAAGAGGCCATAACATGAAGCTGCAAGGTGGAAAATTGAAAGGCAATGTCAGGAAATATTTTTTCACTGAAAGGGTGGTGGATGCTTGGAATGCTCTCCCGATGGAAGTGGTGGGGACAAACACGGTGACGGAATCAAAACAGCATGGGACAAGCACAGCGGATCCCTTTACAGCAACAGGATAAAAACAAAATAAACGGAACCATCTAACTTCTCAACAAATAGGGGTGTCCTACATGGAGTGGTGGGTCCACCCCTAAACAAGGACATGGGGAGGTGTGGCCTGCACAGAGCGACAGGTGCACCTACTCTTGCCGTATTGCTGGGCAGACTGGATGGGCCATGATGGTCTTTATCTGCCGTCATTTACTATGTTAGATGTACACCCAGTAGTCCAAACCGGGTACACCGTACCCGCACTGCATGCCCTAGCCAGTCCATAGTCTGCTGGCATAACAACAGCTATCTACCAGGTCCACCCTAGCCAATAGCTGCGGGATCAACAACCTGACACCCAAAGCCAGCATCAGCCCATGTGAAAGGGACATAACAGTGGCAGGCGGAGATGGGGGGGATGTGGGGATGTACAGGTAGGCCCCACCACCCTATAAGCCAGATGCCCTCAACGACGTGGCCAACTGGCTACAGGAGAACAATCTATCCATCAACATAAAGAAAACCGAAGCCCTAATAGTAACAAAAGAACCTGACTTCAAACCACCCACCCACCTCAACATGGGAACCACACAAATACAAGTCCAGCCTCAAATAAGATATCTAGGCGTCATCATTGATCAAGCTCTCACCCTCAAACAACAAATCAACAAAACCGCCGGGATGATATTCCACAAAGCTAAAACTATCCAACGACTCCAGCCCCTCCTAGAACCTCACGACTTTAGGACAGTGATGCAAGCTGTGACACTCCCCCATCTGGATTTCTGCAACATAATCTACCATGGACTTCCTGCCTCGCACACCAACTCCCTCCGTACTGCTTTAAACACCACAGCAAGGATTATTCAAAATGCAAAAAAAACGGGAGCACATCACCCCAATCCTAAGAGACCTTCACCTCCTGCCACTGCAGGCAAGAATCAAGTACAAAGCCATCCTACTCATCCACAAAACTATCCACCAAGCACGGAACACCTCACTACACTCCTTACTGCCTCGACCATCCCACAACAGATCAACCAGACATTCCTCCAATAACTCTATCGTTGTCCCCCACAAAAGAACCAAATCTACACAACGGACCTGCAACAGAGCATTTGAACTCTATGCTCCATCCCTCTGGAACTCTCTACCGAACCACATCAAGAACAACAACGACATCACATCATTTAAGAAACAGCTAAAGACAATCCTATTCCGGGAACATCTCTCAACAGAAACACTACCATGACCCCACACGTAGATTTCAGCAGAAGTAAAACATGTCTATGTTCACCCATAATCATTAATTGTTGACCCTGGCGATGGCCCCACCCTAAAAGAAATTACCCCTCCCTATGTTACATGTTACACCGCTTTGACCCGGTGAAAAGCGGGATATAAATGCAGTTAAATAAATAAATAAAATAAATAAAATAAATAAATGCTAGGCACCCACCTACCTGTACAGTGGATGGCCTTGGACAGCGCAACACCATCACAAACAGCATATGGGCATGTCAGCATGGTGTGGGAGAGGGTGTTGGTGGTGATGGGGCAGTGACACCTGCCCTCAGGGGACGAAGGTCATGCCCACCTCCAGGGCGTCGTGGACAGTGCAACAGACAGGGTCTGGAGGATGAAAGGCAAAGGTAGTCACTAGGACCACAGCCCTTCTGTGGCAGCAGGGTAGTGCAGTACACACAGACAGTGTGTCCTGCAGCAGAAGGTCACAGGTTTGTGTCCCAGCTGTGGCTTTCACATAGCACACCCTCATGTTTTACCCTACAATGCAGATAAACCATCAGAATGTGCAATCCCTTAAGCAGCGGCAAACAGGGCAACAAATACCCACTCATGCAGCCTCCACCCTCCAAAGCGTCATAGCGGCTCATGCTGTTGGCTACAGCACAGAGCTGCAGTTATCACCAGTGCACAACTACTACCTCCTGCACAGTTGAGCAAAGTCGGCACTGTGATCAGGACCAGTGTGCCTGGCAGCCTTGCCAAACACCCGTATCTATGCACAATGATGCATTAGGAGAGTGTGTATGTGTATGTCCAGGCATTGTTTTGTGGCTGGCCACACCTCACAGTGCCCACAATATCCCACTGTTACCAGCGCTAGGCTGCAAATGCGCATGAGGAGCAAGACATTGTGGGTATGGCACGGACAGGGCGGATTGGGCAGGATGCATCTGCACAGGGTGTAGGT
Organism: Ichthyophis bannanicus; assembly: GCA_033557465.1. NCBI lineage: Eukaryota > Metazoa > Chordata > Amphibia > Gymnophiona > Ichthyophiidae > Ichthyophis > Ichthyophis bannanicus. Next base: position 642,158,016 of record CM066035.1, read on the forward strand.
CAATGGCTGGGACACTGTAGAGTCTGACCACTACCTGCATGGACAGTGCAGCCATAGCATATCATGCTGTGAGGTAACTCTCACCCTGATCGAGCAGTGACCATGGGATGTCTATGTTCCCACATAGTGCTATATATTGTGTGTCTTGTGTCACACTTGGGTGTTCCCAGTGCAGTTGGCAAGCACAGTGCTATATGCTTGGTGCACATTGTTCCTCTGTGATCATGCACTATGGATTGGCTAGTAGACTGTCTGCAGCTAGTCTGTGCATGGTTAGAACTCCCTGAGAGTGCTGCAAGTGCAGTCTGACTGTGCAGTTTGCTGGTGAATGGCAGACCGCGGTGTGAGGCAGTGGAGGCTTTACAGGTATACACACAGCAGTACTGCTGGGGTGTCACTGGCCCAGTCACAGTTATGGCTGTGGGCCACAAACCCTGGGGTGCTATCCATTGACAGCAGGATGGGGTTTCTGGTCATACAGCCATTGCTCCACTCCCTCAACTGCCAAAAGGGTGTTTAGGGTGCCAGGGGGTATGTACTGTATACTACGTCAACCTGTAGAGGCACAGCCATACAAACATGGTGTGTGTCTAGACGCCCTCCAACCCGAATAACAGGTGTCAATGGCAGCCATACCCTAACGCTGGGTACACAATAATCTGGGTGGTGATGTGACCCAGAGGGCCACATGTAAGTGTGTAATGCAGATGGACACCAAATAACCTTCAGATGCACTGCAGGGAACACCTGGCACACAGTGGTAGTGATGGGGACGTACAGTAGGACCACTCACCAGCAGCACATGTGCTGCCAACCTAGTGCTGTGCGGCCATCCTATCACTAAGGGTGAACCCTGAATATGCACAATGCCCTGGTCTGTAGCTGCTCTGTGACAGCATCATGCAGTGTCCAGTCTTTTTTCAGGCTGAGGTACCGGAGAGATGCAGATCCCACTGGGTCATCAGCTGTATACAGCTAATCAGCATGTGCACTGCATCATGGGTACTGGTGGTCTTTACATATCCTGGCACTCATAGCACTTTGTGTGCTGACCTGCAGTCCCTCTGTACCCTGTCATTGCTGTGAGACAAGCCATGGAGGTATAGGCTACTGGTTAGTGAAAAGCCTTTCTGGGCAGCGGTCATGGTTGTAATTCCTCGTCGTTGCATCCTGTCATGCCTGTCCCACTCTAATAGTTTACATGGCTGTAACAGTCATCTTTTAGCTGATATGTGCTGCTAGCTCATAATTCCCACACTGCAGCTGCCAGCAATCCTGCGCTCCACCTTTCTGCATCTGTCAGACAGTGTAGCGTCCTGTCCTCCTGTGCAGGCTAACACCCAATGGTCTGCGCCGGTACACTTTCCGCCACTGCGCCTCCTCCTGCTTGCCACGCCTGTGTCTAATCTGCATGCCACCACCACACCTCTGGCCACGCATCATTGTAGCAATACTGCCACCTCCACTTACACTGGGGACACATATTCCCAAGATCGTGCACCCACTGTCTTTCAGGACATTACATTGGCAATCCCCTCTGGTGTGGTACAGTTGTCCCCAATATGTTTGTCACCATAACTGGCAGTCACATGTTTTGGCCACAGATATGGCAAGTCCAGCAGCTCACAGCTCAGCCTCCTTAAATCCTCTGTACAATGCCATTTACTTGGTGCTCTATCCAGTGTAAGGGTTACATGTGTCTCAATGCCTCACAGGTCATGCATGTAAACCTCAGGAGATGTGTAGCCATTAGGGCACACCAACCCAGGGCACCGTAGCATTGTCAACGCACCATGACCTATGTTCCCATAACCCAGGGTGCCCTGTCCAGGGGTGCCTAAGGAGCCCTATAAGGTAACTGAGAAGGCGCATGACAAGGCACCTTGCAAGACACCAGACGCGTATTGGATAAGACGCACACAAATAAGGTGCCTACGGCACCCAAAAGTGACTTAGGTCGCACGGTGCCTTGAAACGCAGTCTAGGGCACCGTATAACATGTCAGCAGGCCTAAGGCAGCCCATCACGTGCCTGGTAGCGTACAGTGCCGCAAAGCACGCTCTATGGTGCCGTAATCAGTCATCATTGAACGCGTCCTAGGCATTGATGGCTGAAACCTGGATACGCGGGAACATAAAGCGCCAATGGCCACAAGATCATGTTCCATCAAACCAACAGAAAATGCTGTGTGTATTGCAGTGGTTAAGCAATGTACCCATCAACAATGGAGTCAGAGTTCAAATCCCAGAAGAGGATACCGCTATGTTACCTGGATGGGAAAATAGCACATCACACATGTGGAGTGCAGTCATGCATAGACATGCAGATATGAGTAGTGCATTCAGAATCTATAAAAGGTCACCGGAAAACTGTAAACCAACAGGCATCACAGTTCAAAGTACATATGTCATAACGCATGCCATAACATGCGTAGGAACACGCATGCACCTTTTTTGGACGTCACGAGCACATGGACCACAAATAGCAAAACAAAATGGACGGCAGATTAAGACAGCCAGCGTTTACCCGCGCAGACCTGCATCGCCTGGCACAGATGATCTGCAGACGCCAGGAGCAACTGTTCCCAGGCTCCTCCAGCAGGCAGGACCTGAACAGGGTGTGCAGGGCCTGGGTGCGCATCACCAGGCATTATAATACGCAGGCAGACAACCCACGTGAGGTAAGTGCATGGGGACAGGTCACACAAACTCAGGAGTGCAACAGAATAGGCTGCAACAAACAGGAATATCAGTAACGCTGAACTGTGGGAAAGAACATATGTGCGGGTCAACATGGGATCAATGTAGGCCCCCGTGTTGATGTCTGCAATTATGCCCTATTCACAGGAGGTTTCAGGCCTGACAACAGAGGTCTGTGTGTCACCCTGGTTGTATGGTAGTTACATCTGCTGATGTGTGCTGTTCTGACGTATCCCCAGGAGGCCCAAGGCCCATTTATAGAGGTCTGTCACTCATCATGGTGGTAAGGTGGTTGTACCAACTACAGTGTGCAGGTCAGCCTCATCCCCAGGAGGCCCAAGGCCTGTTTACAGAGGTCAGACACTCATCCTGGTGGTAAGGTGGCTGTACCAGCTGCAGTATATATGTCTGCCTTATCCCCAGGAGGCCCAAGGCCTGTTTACAGTGGTCTCAATTCAGTCCTGTTAGTAAGGTGGCTGCACCTGCTGCAGTGTGCAGGTCAGCCTCATCCCCAGGAGGCCCAAGGCCTGTTTACAGAGGTCACACACTCATCCTGGTGGTAGGGTTGCTGCACCAGCTGCAGTGTGCATGTCTGCCTTATCCCCAGGAGACCCAAGGCCTGTCTACAGTGGTCTCAATTCAGTCCTGTTGGTAAGCTGGCTGCACCTGCTGCAGTGCATATGTCTGCCTTATCCCCAGGAGGCCCAAGGCCTGTTTACAGTGGTCCCAATTCAGTCCTGTTGTTAAGGTGGCTGCACCTGCTGCAGTTTATATGTCTGCCTTATCCCCAGGAGTCCCAAGGCCTGTTTACAGTGGTCTCAAGTCCGTCCTGTTGGTAAGGTGGTTATACCTGCTGCAGTGTGCAGGTCAGCCTCATCCCCAGGAGGCACAAGGCCTGTTTACTGTGGTCTCAATTCAGTCCTGTTGGTAAAGTGGCTGCACCTGCTGCAGTGTATATGTCTGCCTTATCCCCAGGAGGCCCAAGGCCTGTTTACATAGGTCAGAGTATTTATGCTGGTGACATGTGTGATAAGGAAGCTTATCATAGTTCAGGAAGGAGCTATAATAGAGGTGAAGTGACTCTGAACAAGCAACCTGTCTGTTCTGGTAGAAATAATAAAACTGAATGTTTCCATAAAAGACTACCAGTCCCAGAATGCACCAGTTTTCCAACAGCCATTAGAAGAGCTGAAGTGGGGAAACGTGTGCTCAATCAGGAGGGCTATGAGGTAATCCCCAAGCACTCATCTCCAAGGGCAGGGATACGCGGGAAGCACATGCATCCACGCAGACGTGTGACGTGTGTCTGTGTGGTTGCATGTGCGGCCTCCGCATGGCAGTGGAGATGTGTGCCACAGATGCCATCCTGAGGGATAAAACCCACACTGTGACCCAGATGAATGCGGCCCTGGGCGTGATGGCTGACCAGATGCGCAGGCTGTGCAATATACTCATTGGCAGGTGCAGCTGATCAGCCACACGCCCATGGCGGCCCGCAGGGGGTGTGAGTGCCAGGATGACATGTGCCACCCCTGCCCTGTGCTGTCATGTGCCCCCCCTGACTGCCACCACCACTGGGGATAGGGGCAGCCGGGTCACAGCGGGAACAAGGCATATGTAACGGCACATATTGCCACACAATAAATAAATGTAAATAGTTTATTATGGCATCATTCTGGTCATGTGTCTCATTCTCTGACTTATCAGTGCAGTGCCTGTGACACGTGTGGGACTGTTCCTGTATGTCTGGGTGCATGACAACAGTCCCATACATGTTACTATTTGCATGGCAGGGGAGGGGGATGTGGCATGGGGGTGGACAGATGTCACCTAACCATCACCATGCCATACTATTCCAGCATGTGCAGCACAGGTAAGGCCAGGTGCATGGTGACATGGACATGCGAGAAGTGCATACCTAGCACAGTCCACAGCACGGGTGCAGTGTAGTACAGACATGCGTGTGATGGCGCCATGGCTTACCCCAGGACACCTTTGTTATGCGCCATGGATAACGGAAGGTGTGCAAATGTGACCCCGACCAATGGCAAGATTATTGTGAATGGGCCACCACATGACGGACAGGGCGAACATGGGGTTCCTGAATGAAACACAGAACACAGAACGACAGCCAAGAATAAGCTGGAAAGTGTTTATCTGATGACATCATACCCCCAACAATGGCAACTACTGGCATCATTGCCGCCCCCTACCACGCCCAACCCTCCCCCTCCCACCCTGTGGTGGCAGTGCCACTGCCCCTGGTGCAGCTGTTTCCGGGTGCGGCCACCGAGCCGCGATGGCCTCCAATGCGTCCGCCATCCTGGCCGAGCTGGCGGCAATGGAGTCATTGGCACACTGTAGTGCGCGCAACTCTCTGAGTTGGCGGCGGGATGTGTGCTGCTGCCTCTGCAGCTCCCTCGACATTCTGTCCAATGACAGCTGTATGCCTGTGGGAGAGACACAGTGGGACACGTAAGACATGGATTGCACATGCCACCTGCACACATGCATCAAGTAGCTGACCAATTGGTCCCTCACCCATGGCATCCTCATGCGCCGTTGCCGAACTTGCCCTCATGGCAGCGAGCACCTCCTCTGTCGCTGGCAGATGTGGCCGTGGGACGGGCTCTGGTGGTGCTGGGGCAGCCGACACAGGGCTGACATCAGCCGCATCAGGGCCACCCTCGGGCATAACCGTGGTGGTTCCACAGTCATCCCCAGGTCCCTCAAAGGCCTCTTTCTCCGTGACCTCTCCCACAGTGGCCTCACGCAGCGGTGTCTCGGAGTACTGCTCCTATGGCGGAGTCCTAGGCGCTGGCTGCGGGCGGCCGTCCAACTCCTCCATCTCCAGGGACTGTACATCCCCTGTGGTGAAACAGGGTACACTGTGTGGGTGTGGGGTTCCTGGCCATCCCCTTACATTTCCCTCACACTACATAGCACAACAGACTGTCTGGCCCACGGGTCAACCATGTCACTGTGGGACCAGCCAGGTGACATGCGTGTGGGTGGGCTCTGTACGTGTACAGGGATGGTTGTTGCGCCATCGACTGTGGGTGCCTTGGATGTCAGGGGCGTCCCACTGGTCCCCATGTGTGCGTACATCGGCGTAAGCACAACACCCACAGGTATGCCTGTATTTGCAGGGCTGCAGGGAGGATGAGTCCACTGGTGGATGGGACATGTGTGCCTGTGAGTGCCAGACATTCGTGTGCATGGGTGACTGCCCTGGGTTCCTGGGGGACATGGCGCCGTGACTGGTGCTGTGCAATGGGTGCCAGTGCAGAGCTGGTGCATGTGTGGGTGTGTACCACATTGGTATGTGGTGGCCCCACTGTGCTCTTCACCAATGCGTCCACCTGCACACTGTGACACCATCCTCCCGCTGTCCGGAGATGCCCTGCCCTGCCCCCCCGGCCACCCTCCATGTGGGCAGCCTGTCAACCAATGATTGCGTCAACGCATCCCTTGGCCCACACACTGCTGTGGACACCCCCTGTGACACCACTATCCACACACCTCCGCCATTGCCCAACCCCTGAGTCCTGCACATTGGGCCGGTAACACATTGCACATGCACTCTCCCCCGCACATGCACTCTCCTCCACCTACCTCCAATTCCCATCCGTCCCGTCCCCTCGCTAAAATCCCATGGCCCTTCCTCAGCTCCTGTGCGACAGGGCCAGCTGCCTGTGGGACATCCATCGCACCACCTGCCACGGGAGCCCCGCCTTTGTCCCTGCTGTACTGTCCCCGCTGGTCCAGACAACACTACTCCTGCACGTAAAGCACATCGCAACATGTTGCTGACAGGACTGGGGCCTCTGCCACCCTGTCAGACACAGTGTATGACCAGCACGGTACACATCGGTGCAAAGCCACATCCCACAGTCGCCCCACCCATGCTGCCACCCCCATGTGCCATGCGGTATGCACACTGATCCACATACGCCTGCCATGCTGATGGTCACCCTATCTCCGTTGGTCTACCCTGTCCTGCCCTGGGCATGACCTGTTCCCTGCCCAATGCACCTGCGCCTGCACCTGTTGCTCCTCACTACCATATTGTCACTATGGCCCTACACACCTCACTTCCCTGTGGCAGCCGTGAGGTGGATGCCCAGTGACGTTACACCGTCTGCCCATTCCCGTTCCCCCATTCTGGCCTGGTCTCACCCGTATGTTGCACAAAACGTTGTTAGGGACTGGGGGCGGACATGAGGCCCTATGTGTGCCGGGACATGGTCCCCACACCCTAGGGGCAAAACACCTGTGCTTGCTGTATTGCATCACACGTGTTACCATGCACTTAACGTCAGTCTCCGTGTGCAACGTCGATGAATGTGCGTAACGGTCTGCCCTCTACCTCTGATGTATAGCATTCACAGCACAGGTATGTGATGATTATTCTCATGGAATGTGACTCCCCTGCCATATTGTGTCTGCTTTATTTCAACCATCACTTCACGCGTATGTGGGGCTGGCGATGGCGTCCCATCCCGTTCCTGTTCCTGTCCAATTGTGTGCCATGCATTCGTTGTGCGTGACGCGCGTATGTACGCACACTCGTACGAGCGTTCATCCTTTACACTTCTGTGGGTATGATGTGATTTTCCAGGATCCTGCTGGTGTATACTACTGCAGACACAGGTGTGTTATGTTTCATCTGATTAGCTGCCACACCCCACGCTGTATATAGCATCTGACCAGCCTCTAACTGATGTCATCGTGGCTCACCTGCGGGATGCTGGATGTGCGTTTCTGGCGTTGGAGATGGAAGACAAGATGCAGTTGCATGGTGAGGGAGATGGTGTCCTTGGGGCTGTGGCCCTGGGCATGGGTGCAGTCCCGCTGCAACTCAGATTTGCAGCTGTGGAGGCACCACAGGCTGCTGTCATACCAGCATGGTGTTGTAGGCGTGCGGAGGCACGACCTCCCCTGGCCCGCCTCTACAGGCCCAGGCCCATGCTCCAGGACATGCGTGAGGACCAGGTCATCTCCCTCTACCGTCTGCGCACAGGAGCTATCATGGAGCTCTATGAGGATCTCAGACCTGACCTTGAGCCCCAGACTGCCCAGTCACATGCCATACCGGGATTGGCCAAGCTCCTGGCTGTGCTACATTTCTTTGCCTCTGGCTGTTTCCAATTCTCGGTGACCACAGTGGGTGGAATGAACAGGCCCACTTTCTCACGCTGTCTCCACCAGGTACTGCAGGCCATGGTCAGCCGGGTTAGGAATTATATAGTGATTCCTAACGATAGGCAACACTGGGAGGCCCTGGCCCAGGCATTCCAATGTCTTGGGGGGATACCACACATGATGGAAGCAATTGATTGCACAAATGTAGCCCTGGTCCCGCCCCGCGACAGGGAGGTGGCATTCTGCAACCGCAAACACTACCATTCCCTGAATGTGCAGGTTGTTTGTGATGCAAATATGCGCATTCTGAATGTGGTTCTTCAATTCCCAGGGTCTGCCCATGACTCCTATATCCTGCATCACTCGTCACTGTTCGACCAATTTCAGGACAGACAATATCAAGACTGTGTCCTGCTGGGTTTGTATTTCTCAGCTCCCACATGCACATGGTGTCCCTGTGTGCTGGGGGTCTTATCATCTGTCAAAGGTGTTACATGGTCACGTGTGGATTCACTTTTGGCGCAAGTGACTGCATATCCCCTGTGACATACATGACATGCGTCGCTGCAGGTCTGACCTACGTCCATCCAACATTCTGGGAAAGGTCCGTCAGGCCATGCCATATCACAGCACAGCCGGTGTATCATTGACAATGCTGTATTGGCGATTTTTGGCTCTGCATGCCTTTCCTTGCATAGTGGTTGTGGAACGCAGACCTTGTATGTGCCTGTGCCCACTGTCATACCATGTCACTGTCACCAGGGACATGTGCACGTTCTGTTATGTGTTTGTGCACTTAACTATGACTACCAGCTGTGCGTCCTTGCTCATCTGGGGTTCTCAACACACATGCATGTAACACTCGTGTTTGTGATTGCTGCTCTGTTGCACAGCTCATTTTTGACTGGGTTGATGGAGGTACATACGTTGTGTACCTTATGTGATAGCCTGCAACACCAATTGGCTGACAGATACAGCTCACGGACAGACACCAAACACATACGCAGATTTGCATGTGTCTGCGTTTTCCGTAGATCCCTAGGCGGCACACTATTGCATCTGTGTGGGTGACACCCTGGGTATGGCGGGGGGGGGGGGGTGTTTGCTCCCTGACTATTCTTCCTGCTGTCTTGTGTGCTGGCTGGTCATTCACCTTTGACGGTCTGGTTCGTATCACATTGTTTACTTTGTGTTGTCATGTTGCATCACACATGTCTACTGTCCTTGCTGTCACCATTGTCGGGTACAGGTGGTTGATCATGTTATTGGTCTGTGTACAGCGGATGTTCCCCTCATCGCCCATCCCCATTGGTCCGTATCTCCCCACTCCCGGTGCTAGTGCATTGCTGTTGAGTGCCATCACGTGTACTCAAATGTTTTTGTTCTAGTTTATCTGTTGTCCAGACGCACACAGAAGCTTGGGTGCATCTGTGTGCCCTGCCTTTCCTGATTGACCTTTCCACATTTCTTTCTGCAGGTGATGCGGGATTTGGGTGTCGTACCTGGTTGCTGACCCCTGTGTGTGTTCCACGGACACGTGCAGAGATGGAGTACAATGAGGCCCATGCCTCCAGCCGCTCAGTCATCGAGCGCACCTTTGGCGTTTTGAAGAGTCGCTTCAGGTGTCTGGATAGGACCGGTGGAGCCTTACAGTACTGACCCGTGACTGTGGCACATATTATTCTGGCCTGTTGCATCCTGCACAACATTGCTCTAAGGCACAATATCCCAGTCGAAATTAATGAGGATCTTGAGGAGGATCCTGTGTGCCCTCCTGCATGTGCCCTTGCTGACACACGAGGGGACGGCGATCAGGCAACGTCTGATAGAGGAGCTGCTCACATGAACGTACTGCATATGTGAGGATATACCCATGATTATATATGTATATGCTGCCATGTGTGATGCAATGCTCTGTCATGACATATGTATGTTTGCCTTGTGTATTGGACTCCATAGGATGAACCGCTAGGCCTGTCCGGTGCTGTGGTGAGATATAAAACATGTGTAGGTCAGTCACACCTCTGGGGACTGGGGTGTGTGGACATACTGGTGAGTGTACGGTGGTGCCGTTACAGCATTGCTCATGTCTGTTGTTCTCTGTGCACTGCACATATGTTGTTGTACACCTCTTTGTGCTGCACCCCCATACCCTACCTGTTCGTGGCGCATCACATATAGTGATTTGTTAGTGACAGGTATGTATTTGGAACACTGTATTTGGGACACATGTGACCGAGTTGTGGGTGTCTACCTGGCCATGGTGTGGTGGTGGTGGTGGACGGCACCTACACCCTTCCCTGACATTGTGACATTATACAACATCAGTGTAACTCAGCATGCAGTGTCCTGAATGTCTACACTAGGCTCTTGTTGTGCACGTATGCCACTTGAGGCATGCTCACTGTGTGAGTCTGTATGTGTTACTGCAGTGTCTATGTAACGGTACATTCTGTTGTCCTTTTGCATTATCTGGTCTTGCGATCTGTCTGGACACCCGTGTGGTGGTGATCAGTGTTCTATCTCTAACCCTCTACTGTTTCACTTGTGTAGGTTGTGCGCATGGTTTTCCACCTGTGTCTGGCGATGACTGACCTGTTTCTTGTTTGCTGACAGAGCACTACGCATCTACATTTCCGTTTCACACATGGCGTCATACCTTGGACAGATGTCAATGACGGATGAACATGCAGACATGGAGATTCAACAGATTGCTTTTGACATCCTCTGCCTTTGCCTGTGACCTCTTGTGCCCTTTGCCTGCCCCTGACAGTCTCTATCTGCTGCACACAGACGGTAGGTTGCACCTTTGATCATTTATAAGGGGCATCAGCCTTTACATGTTCGTGTTATAGTGTTTGTTTCATGGTGGTTTTATGTGGTATCTCTGTGCACCAGCACTACTGGAGATGTTGTGGACCTCTGGGATGCCTTTGTGCAATGTGCAAAGACATGCCCATGTTAAGTTGGCAGCCTGGTTTGCAGTGCCATCTCATGATGTCAACATGCACTGTGCGCAGTGTAGTGATAGGGCCATGTTTGCATGTTCGAGGTTTCCGTACCTAAGTATTGTGGTTTCACTCTCTGCAATGTGACCTGTTGTTATGTGCAGCATACCATGACCTTTTCTTATCCTCTGTTCACCAAAGGCCACAGCCAACACACAGAGCACATCGCCTATAGTGGATCCTCGGTCGCCATCAGCAACCTGTTGGAGCACAGCGCATCTCCATTCAACGTTCGCTGGGAGATAGTGCCATTGGTTGATGGACCTCTGCGGGTGGACTCACACCTCTGCAGGACATTCCTGTTGTACTGATACGTTGGCAGGACGTGTTCTTGCATTCTTATATAGAACTAAGGATTTTAGAAAATCTTCTCAATTATTTGTTTCTTTTGACCCCAGCCATTTAGGTCTTCCGGTGTCAAAGTGCACCCTATCCAACTGGATTTTCAAACTGCATCTCGTTGACATATGATCAAGCTGGTCTCTTCCTGAGGGTCATGTTACCACTCACAATGCAAGGGCCATGGTGACATCGATCGCCAACCTCCGTTCTGTTTCTATACAGGAGATCTGCCGAGCAGCCACCTGGTCCTCTGTTCATACCTTTGCTGCTCGCTCCTGTCTTGACAGGGATTACCATCAGGATGCTGTCTTTAGCCAGGCTGTGCTTCAGCATCTATTTGGGCCTAACCTCAACTCCTACCAATTCTACTTCTGGTACCTGACTCTCTTTTCCATGCTCTTGGCTACTAAACTACTGTAATCTATGTTCTTGATAAACCTGTAATTTATCTGGTTGCTCAAACTGGGTGATAAAACTGTAACTTACCTGGTCAATCAAATGTATATTTATAATCTGGTCAATCAAATGTATATTTATTATTTCATTTGTTGCTCAAACCTGGGTGATCAAAATGTAATTATACCTGCTCACTCTAATGTATATTTTGTAATTTCTATGTGATTGTGGTGTACCTCTCCCTCAAATCATACTGTATTATCAACTGATTTTATACTTTACTCCCTTGTATTTTACACCATTGGTCCGCTGCTGATCGCTGGAAGTGGCGGCATACAAATGTATACCAAATAAATAAATAAATAAACTCGAATCCGCTGAGGATACCTTGTGTCCATATCTACTTGGCTCCATTCTTCCGCCTCCTCGACATACTGCGTGTCTCTTACCTGGGAGCTAGTGAGTCCCATCTGTAAAGACTGCAATCCTGCTTGTTCCTGGAGATAGCGTACTTACTCACCTGTAACAGGTGATCTCCGGGAACAGCAGGAATCAGTCTTCACATCCCACTCTCCTCCCTAGTAGTTGTTAGGTACAATTTTTTCCTCTGTCAGCTACAAACACAACCGAAGAGAGCTGTGAGGAAGGCGGGAAGGCAGCTGCGCAGGCGCAGTGGCATGCTCCCAAAAGCTCTCCTATTGGACACTGGGGAGCATTTCTGTGCAGGCTCCGTCGTTACCGATGATACCCATCTGTGAAGACTGATTCCTGCTGTTCCTGGAGATCACCTATTAGAGGTGAATAACTACGCTATCACCTTTCTCCATTGAGAAAATTGGTCATTTAGCCCTAACCTCTGTTTTCTATCTTAACTAGTTCCTGAACCACATTAGTACACTGTCTCCTATCCCTTGACTTTTTAATTCCATGAAGAGTCTCTCATGAGTGACCTTGTCAAAGGCTTCCTGAAAATAGAAATACATTTTATTAACCCCAGCCCACCTTTGTCTACCTGTTTATTCACACCTTCAAAAAAATATAACAGATTAGTAAGACAAGAATTTCCTTGGCTAAATTCATGTTGGCTTTCTCCTATCAAACCATGACTATCTACATGTTCAGTCATTTTATTCTTTATAATTATTTCTGCTATTTTGCCTGGTACAAACATCCGGCTCACAGTCCTGTAGTTTCCTGGATCACCCCTGAAACTCTTTTTAAAAACTGGAGTTACATTGGCCATTCTTCAATTTTCAGGTACTGCAGATGATTTCAATGATAGTTGACAGATTGCTAATAGTAGGCCTGCAATCTCATATTTCAGTTCTTTCAACACTCTTAGTCCAGGTGATTTCCTGCTCTTCAGTTTATCAAATACTTGTAGTACATCTTCATGGTTTATCGATATTTCTTTCAATTCTTCTGATACAGCACCTTTAAATACCATTTCAGGCATGGGTAACTTCCCTACATCTTCTTTAGTAAAGACCAAAGCAAAGAATTCATTCAGCCTCTCTGCTATGGCCTTATTCTCCCTTAGCACCCATTTTACCCCTCTTTCATCCAATGGTCCAACTGACTCTCTCACAGATTTTTTGCTATGAATGTACTTGAAAAAGTTTTTATTATTTGTTTTTGCTTCCACGGCAATCTTTTCTTCAAATTCTCTCTTTGCCTGCATTATCAATGTCTTACATCTAACTTGCCAGTGCTTTTGCTGTTTCCATTTTTTGTCATTTGGTTCCTTTTTCCATTTCCTGAAAGATGCTTTTTTGGCTACAATAGCCTCTCTGACCTCACCTTTAAACCATGCTGGCAATTTTTTAGCCTTTCATCCACTTTTCTTAAAGTGTGGAATATATCTGGTCTGGGCTTCCAAGATAGTATTTTTAAACAGTGCCCATGCTTGATGTAAATCTTGAACCTTTGCAGCTGCTCCTTTTAGTTTTTTCTTAAATATTTTCCTCATTTTATCATAGCCTTTTTTTGAAATTTAAAAAGTAATACTGTGGATTCATTGCCATCCTTCTTCCATTTATTAAACCAAATGTGATCATGCTATTATAACTATTGCCAAGTGGTCCCCATCACTGTTATCTTTTGCACCAATTCCTGTGTTCCACTAAGGACTAAGTCCAAAATAGCTTCTTCTCTTGTTGGTTCATGAATCAGCTGCTCCAAGAAGCAGTCATTTATTTCATCAGGAAACTTTATCTCCCTAGCATGTCCTGCTGTGACACTGACCCAGTCGATACTGGGGTAAATGAAATAACCAATTATTACTGTGTTGTAAGTTTTGTTAGATTCCCTGCATTTCATCATCCATCTGTTCATGTTGGCCAGTTGGTCGGTAGTACACCCCCATTGCCATCGCCTTCCCCTTTTTACATGGGATTTCTATCCATAGAGAAATGACAATTGATTTTGTTTCCTGCAAAACTTTAATTCTTCGTGACTCAATGCTCTCTCTAACATACAGCACAACTCCTCCACCAATTTTATCTACTCTATCATTGCGTATTCCTTCCTTCAAAACCACCTTTTTTGGACTGGGTGTCTTCTAGCAACGTGTCATAGTGCTTCCTTTGGTGGACCGCACGTTACATGGCCAGGGCACCCTGTACCGTGCATTACCGGACCAGGCTTGCCTTAACGCTGCACTGTCCACTTCTTTATATGGGCATCCGTAACATTAGCATGGCACTTATCGACGGTAACATTACCGTGCTTTAGTAAACATACCCCTATGAGATCAACCTGTACTTCCTTCACCACACACAGCTTGAGCATGCAGAGAGCCCTACACACGGTTGCTGGTTTTCCATAGATCCCTAGCCTATTGCAGCCTAATCACAGGCCTCAGAATAAACTTTCTATTTCCTCGCACCCCCTGGTTCAGAGATTCATGCGGGGTCTTCTACTTTCCAAGCCACCTCAAACCACAACCAGTGACTTTGATACCTCAGTGTGGTCCTAGCGCAACTTATCAAAGCCACTGGCTACCATACCTCTGAAATTCCTGTCGTGGAGGTCTTCTTCCTCATTTCCCTCACCTCAGCTCATTGCATCAGCAAGCTACAGACTTTAGTGGTGGATCCTCCTTACACTTGATTCCACCATGACAAGATTGTTCTTTGGACCCATCCACATTTCCTTCCACATTTCTCCGCTTTTCATCTCAATCAGTCAGCAGTGCTACCGGTCTTTTTTCCCTGGCTGCATGCCTCCAGAGCTGAGGCAGCATTGCATACCCTAGGCTGCAATAGCGCTTGGATGACAGAGTTAGTCTAAAGCCCTGTGGAGGATAAGTGGAGAAGATATTGTATCAGAAGCTCCACTGGGCATCACATGGATTCACCTGCTTCAGTGTGCACCAAAGGGTGAACCGCCACCACTTGAAGGCATAAGATCACCTGATAGAGGCTAGCAGGATGTGTCTGACCAGTTGAGGAAGATCATGATCATCAAAAGTCATGCTTTCGGGAGCCACACCGTGAGATGAAGAGCTGGTGGATTGGCGTGGATGAGAAATCCCTGATTCTGGGAAAGGAAGTGGGGGGCATGACCAAATTGAGGGGTGAAGCCTGCACTAGACGAAGTAGTAGAGGAAACTACAGCTGACGAGGCCAGTAAGGAGCCACCAAGATCAGAGAGCTCCTGTCAGCCTGAAGCTTGAATAGAGTTTTGGGAATCAGAGGGGTTGGTGGGAATGCTTAAGGCAAGCCCTGTCCCCAATAAAGGAGACAGTCATTGGTTGCCTGACTGAGGGGGGAGGGAACTCTGGAGCAAAAAAGCGGTAGACACGTATTCTCCTGAGTGGAAAACAGATCTATTTTGGGGGTTCCCCACATCTGGAAGATCCAAGAGACAGTCTGTTGATTCAGAGCCCACTCGTATGGATGGAGAATGCGGCTGAGTTTATCCACCAGGACATTGAGATGACCGGAGAGGTAAACCACTCAAAGATGGATGCAGTGTGCAATTACGAAGGACCAGAGGTGAAGGACTTCCTGACACAGGGGATAGGAGCTGGTTCCTCCCTGCTTGTTCATATAGAACATGGCTACCTGGTTGTCCATCTGGACTAAGACATATTTGCCCGATAGCTGGCGTTGAAAAACCCAAATGGCATTCGTGAGAGCACAAAGTTCTAGAGGACTGATCTGCATCTAGAATTCGTGGTCTGTCCACTGCCCTTGTGTGGTGAGTTGTTGAGATGGACTCTCCAACTGTGTTTGGAAGCATCCGTGGTTAGGGTGTACTGGGTTGGAAGCATCTGAAAAAGTGACCCTCCTAGAAGATTCTGGGAGGAAACACCACCACTGAAGGGAGTCGACTACAGAAGGTGTTAAACAAATTTTGTCTGAGAGCCGGCCCATCGCTTGAGACCATTGAGACAAAAGTGTTCACTGGACTAGTCTCATGTGGAGACAGGCATATGAGACGACATGCATCATGGAAGCCACGTGTCCCAGAAGGCGTAGCATGTTCTCAAGCCATCGTTGGGAAGGAAAGCTCAGCCTTGACATGTGTCTAGAGGTGCTCCGATGAATCCCAGCTGTTTTGCTGGAACCAGATTTGACTTTGGAAAGTTTAGAATGAATCCTAGACTTTGGAGCACTGTGATAGTGCGATGAAGAGACAGTTTTATCTCTTCTAGGGATTCTGCCCTAATTAACCAATCATCTAAGTAGGGGAAGATCGAGATCCCCAGCTTGCGCAAGTATGTAGCGATGACTGCCATGCATTTCGTGAAGACTCTGGGAGCTGAGGCTAGGCCAAAGGGTAGCACCCGATACTGGTAGTAGACTTTATGAACCCTGAAGCGCAAATATAGTTTATGGTGAGGGTGGATCAGCAAATGCGTGTTAAGCATCCTCGAGATCTAGAGAACCTGGCCAGTCACCCTTCTGAAGATAGGGCAGAAGAGTACCAAGGGAAATCATCTTGAACTTTTCTCAAAGGAGAAACTTGTTGAGATTTCTCAGATCAAGGATGGGCCTGTACCCTCCTGTTTTCTTTGGGATAAGAAAGTAAGGAGAATAGTAGCCCTTGCCTTCTTGGGTGGGAGGGATTCTTTCAGTAGCCACCTGAGTTAACGGGGTGGCCACCTCTGAGGATAGGTGACTTGCCTGCAAAGGATTTGCAGGATAAGTCCTTGGAGAGATGGTTGGGGGTAAGCTCTGGAAGTGAAGCAGATAACTCTTTCTGACTATGTTGAGAGTCCAATTCTCTGGTGTGATGAGATGCCACCTGTGGGTATAGGCACAAAGGCTGCCTGAGGTGTGCAGGGACTGGAGATCTTGCAGAGGTCGAACAGCTATGCACTCTAGGAAGGAGTCAAAAAACAGGTGCTTGCTGTTGTGTAGCAGCTGTTTGGGGTTTAGGAGTCTTGGGCTTCTTAGCTTCTT
Organism: Ichthyophis bannanicus; assembly: GCA_033557465.1. Lineage (NCBI taxonomy): Eukaryota > Metazoa > Chordata > Amphibia > Gymnophiona > Ichthyophiidae > Ichthyophis > Ichthyophis bannanicus. Next base: position 642,175,017 of record CM066035.1, read on the forward strand.
AGGCTGACGAGGATCCCGAGGCCTCTGCTGTTGTTTCTGAGGCTGATAACCAGTAGATGGTTGGTAAGAAGGATAATATCTCTTCTTTCTAGCATAGAAAGACTTGTTAGAAGTGGTTTTCTTCCTCAAGGGGTCTGAAGTCTTCCTGGAAAGGCGCTTGAGGGTAAGATCGTCTACCTCAGGTTCCCCTGCTTTCTCTCTTCAACCTTTACCAAAAAGGCTTTCACCAGAGCAAGGAATGTTGGTTAACTTATCTTGAACCCACTGTTCCAGATCTGAAGCCACCCTACGAGCACCTATGCAGACTGCAGCCACTTTGCTAGTAGACTCAAAGGTATCAACAAAGGCAGCTCTGGTAAGGAATTTTGAGGTATTTTGTACTTGCTTGACAATTGTCAAATATGAGTCAAGTTTGTCATCTGGAAGGAGAGAAGCAAAGTTTCCTAAATCCCTGGAGACATCCTTAAGGTACATGCCCATATAAATGGTATAGGATGTAATCCTAGAAGCAAACATACAAGCTTGGAAACAGCAACATCCAAAGGCATCGAGAGCCCTGGCATCCTTGCCAGGAGGTACCGACAAATGAGTCTTAGAACGCTTAGTGCATCTTATTGCTGATTCCACCACCATGGAATGGTGTGGAAGTTGAGGTTTTTCAAACCCTGGGCATGGAGGAACTCGATATATGGTATCTAGATATTTACTTATAGGCGCAAGAGTTAGCATTAGATCCTGTAGGATTCGATGCACCGGTAATGTTGCGGCCTCCTTGGGTATTGAAGGGTACTGGAGAATTTCCAGTTCCTCAGCCATCGGTTCCATTTCGGATGAAGCAGTAATTTGAAGGCCCGACATCAGGTCTAGGATGAAGTCCTGAAAGGACATGTCTTCTGAAGGAGATCAATGCCATGTAGGAGACAGAGGAGTATCGGAGGGAATATCCCTGATGACAATGGAGCCCTCCGATGTATCGTCGGAATCAGAAGAGGAAGATTCTGACTCTGAAAGGAAATCAAAGTCACAAGCCGATGTCGATGTTTGTGCTCAGTGCGAGCTGTACTGGAACCGGGAACTGGTTGGGTACCGACGATGCCTACCAGTTCCAGGGGAGGAATCAGAGGAAAGGGACCAACCAATATCGATTCTAATAGAGGAATCGGAGGGAGGGGTCCTGTTGATATCATCTCAAGTGGTGGAATCGGTGAGAGTGGTCCCAATGTGACCAGTTCCAGGGCTGGCATCGAACCGACAGGTACCGGCACTGAAGTGGATGGTAGTGCCCGAGTCACTGGGATTGTCAATACCTGCGGCACTGCCAGAAGCTTTTCCAAGGTCCTTTCAATAGCCAGAAAGCACTGATCGATGGACACCACTGATGCTTGGGTCAAATGCAATATAAGGCTAAGTGCTACCGTCCCAGAGCACAGTACCAGTAGTTCTCCAGAGGTCAATGCCTCAGGAGCATTCTGGGGCCCCTGAGTGGCTCTGGAGGGTTGGTCTTCCCACTGGGGATGCTTGGCAGGTCTGTTAGCATCCGATGCACCTTTTGATGCATTTCTTGGACAAAGCACAGTTACTTACCTGTAACAGGTGATCTCTGGGAACAGCAGGAATAAGTCTTCACATATGGGTACGTCGGTACCGATGGAGTCTGCGCGGGAACGCTTCCCAGCGTCCAATCAAAGAGCTTTTGGAAGCATCCCACCACACCTGCATCCTGCCTTCCCGCCTTTCCCAACTGCCTCTCCTCAGTTAAGTTTTAAAGCTGAGACAAAGAGAGAGAGAGAGGAAAGGAAAGAAAGATAGAGAGATACAACTCCTGGGGAGGTGGGTGGGTTGTGAAGACTTATTCCTGCTGTTCCCAGAGATCACTTGTTACAGTTAAGTAACTGTGCTATCTCCAGGAACAAGCAGGAATGAGTCTTCACATATGGGGGACTCCCAAGCTAAGATGCCTGGAGTCTCAGCATGTTATAGATTGGAACATGCTACACCTCATATCGCCAGGCATCCTCAGGATGGAGGGTAGGAGTTGAAACAGAAAGGTGCTGTAAAGACAGCTAACCTAGCATAGGACTGCAGGCAAGGAGTCCTTGTGTGGATGATAATTATCATCAAATATCTTGAAATGAAATATTGCAATATGGACCTCCCCTAACAGGATTGCAGGAAAGTATAGAGGTTCATGGGATCTACTGGGGAATCCAGTAGAGGAACCTCAAGGAGGACCTCACTGAAAGTGGAGGTAATAAACCTGTAGGACAAACAGTGGAGGTCAGAATCCTGAAAGGTGAGAGGTAACCCCAGGGATCAACTGGGGTAGTACAAAAACGGTAGGCCTTCAGCAGAAGGCTTTATGGGAAAAGCCCAAACTCTTTTGGCTGCAGAGTGGCTCACTCTTAGGAGCAAAAAGAGGAAAAGCTGACCGATTTGGACAAACCGGCCTAGTCCTTGAGGGAAGAAGGGGTATGGAAAAAACCTTGTATCCCAAAAAGAAAGGTCAGGTGTCTGAGGCGTTAGAGCCTCAGATTTACGGAAGATCCGCCATGTCTTTCCTAACTGGTGGTAGCTAGGAAAGATACTGGAACATGGAGAGCTTCAGGGGTACCTAACCCTTAAGGTTATGGTAGAAAAGTTGTTAACTACCACGGGAGTGGTTGTGTGTGTAGCACCCCAAACATGCTGGAACAGCATGAGTATGGGTAGAGCCCAACTGTCAGAATCATATAGAGACATATATATCTATATGAGCAAAGACAGTCAGATAGATAAGTATGTAAATACATATCTACCTATAATAAATATCTCGACAGATCCACATATATATACGTATATATATATATAGATATATATAGATAGACATATAGGATATATATCTATAGTGAGATATAGAAGGGCATAACTTATACACACACAAATAACAGATATATCTATAGAGATGTATACAGATATATATATAGATATGAATATATAGGCCTATATATAGACGTCTGCAATTAAGCAGACAGAGATATGCCTATAGAAAGTATATTCACATAGGAGATGTGAAGAGGAAAGATTCATCTAATAACAAGAAGGTGGAACCTACTTGAGAAGATATATAGAGAATCTATTCTCCCTGGTTATGATGGAAGGAGTCAGGGGAAAAATCTCCCTGACAAGGAACAGACTAGATTGCTGCAGAAATGCTAGCCAGTGAAATAACCAGGATGGTTACGTGAAAAGCAGAGGATAATATCAGTCTGTAGGCAGCAAGTCCAGAGTCCTCCAGAACTCTAGCATGGTAAATGGACAGAAGACGCATAGGAATGAGATACCAAGTTGACCTATTTGAGGGGCAAAAAGGGTATCATGCGTTCTTTAGCTAAATATGCGCTGTCCATGAGGGATTAGGATACCATGAGGACGAGCTGCAAGGAAAAAAAGAGCATATTCCCGGTGGGAATCCTGAGGACCAAACCAGGGAATTGAACAACTCTTTAAGCTTTCACGTAAGAGAAGGCCCACGTCCTTTGTTTTAAAAAGGAGATAGTAGGGTAGGAAGAGCCCTTCCAGTCATGAGGGGCATGACTGAGGGAGCCTTTTCCAACCATCTAGGACAGCTGTTTGAGAAAAACCTAATGCTCTCTAGCAAGGGCCCATGGTGGAAAGCTTCTCTGTGGAATTGCAGAGAGCATAATGCAGGAGAATTAGGAGATAGAACTGGCTGCTGGAAAAGCCAGTACCTACGTCAACTATGCTGCCAAACCCAAGGGAATTGGAGATGGCAAGAATAGAAGACAATCCGAGAAGCCTGTAGTGATAAGGTTTCCCAAGAAAGCACAGTTACTTACCTGTAACAGGTGATCTCCGGGAACAGCAGGAATTAGTCCTCACATATGGGTACGTCGGTACCGACGGAGCCTGAGCGGGAAAGCTCCCCAGCTTCCCAGAAGGAAAGCTTTTGGGGCCTCCCACTGCGCATGCGCGCTGCCTTCCCGCCTTCCTGACCAACTCTCCTCAGTTCGAGTTTATAGCTGAGACAATATAGAGAGAGGAAAGGAAGAGAGAGAGAGATACAACTCCTAGGGGAGGTGGGCGGGTTGTGAGGACTAATTCCTGCTGTTCCCAGAGATCACCTGTTACAGGTAAGTAACTGTGCTATCTCCAGGAACAAGCAGGAATAAGTCCTCACATATGGGGACTCCCTAGCTAAGATGCCCGGGAGATCCCCTGAAGGGTATGAGACCCTGAAAGGTTCTTCATCTTCCTATGGATCTCAGGCATCCATTCAGGGAAGGTGGGCTGGAGTTGTTCAAGAATGGAACAGGTGTCTGAGGACAGCCTGACCAAACAAGGCATCCCGGCGGGAGTCCTTGTCCAAACAGTAATGGGCTGTAAAGGTATGAACCGAGGCCCAGGTGGCTGCTCGATAGATCTGGTCAATGGACACAGAGTTTAGATGAGCCATAGAGGTGGCCATGGCCCTCACGTTGTGAGCGGTGACATGGCCCACCAGAGAAAGGTTCTTACTCTGGTAAGCAAAAGAGATACACTAAGTAATCCAATTGGAGAGTGTTCTTTTGGAGACTGGAAGTCCTAAATGAGAAGGATCGAAAGCAACAAAAAGTTGAGAAGACTTTCGATGTTGCTGTGTCCTGTGGAGGTAAAAGGCAAGAGCTCTTTTACAGTCTAGAGTATGAAGGTTCCTCTCTGCATTGGATGCATGAGGAGCTGGAAAAAAGACAGGTAAATATACCTCTTGATTAAGATGAAAAGGTGAGACCACTTTAGGCATAAAGTGAGGATTTGTCCTAAGGACTACCTTATCATGATGGAACCTTGTATAAGGCGGATTAGCCACTAAGGCCTGCAGTTCACTGATGCGGCGAGCTGAAGTGACTGCAATGAGGAAAATAACCTTCCAGGAAAGAAATTTCAAGGAGGTAGTGGCTAAGGGTTCAAAAGGTGGCTTCATAAGCTGACCAAGAACCAAGTTTAAGTCCCATGCCACCGGAGGAGGTCGAATGGGAGGTTTAGTTAAAGTTAAGCCTCTCATGAATCTTGCAATAAGAGGATGAGAGGAAACAGGTTGTCCATTGATGGGCTTAAGTGATGCTGCAAGAGCACTCAAATGGACTCTTACTGAATTCGTTTTGAGTCCTGCATTGGAGAGATGCAGGAGATATTCCAAAAGAGAATTCAATGGGAGTGCCAAAGGGTTAAGACCCTTTTGAGCACACCAAATGGAAAATCTTTTCCATTTAAAAGCGTAAGAACGCCTAGTGGAAGGTTTCCTAGAGGCATGTAGGATATCCTTAACTTGCTGCGAAAGGTTGAAGTGTTGAAGGTCTAGGCCTTCAATAACCAAGCTCTGAGGTGAAGGGACTTGGGGTTTGGGTGCCACAAAGTCCCCTCCTCTTGAGACAGAAGGTCTGGAGCCACTCCCAAGTCCAGGGAGGGGGCTTGGGAGAGATGCAGAAGTAGAGGGTACCACACTTGGCGTGGCCAGCGTGGAGCTATGAGGATCATGGACCCTTGATCCTTTTGAAGTTTGAACAGAGTCTTGGGAATCAAAGGAATGGGTGGAAAGGCATACAGGAAACCTTGACCCCAATGCAGGAGGAAGGCATCCTTGGTCTGAACTCCCTGACACGGAATTCTGGAACAGAACCGGGGAAGTTTGGCATTCCACGGACTTGCAAAGAGGTCTATGTCCAGGGTTCCCCATTTCTGGAAGATTCTGAGTACCTGATCCATGTGCAGGGACCATTCGTGTGGAAGCAGAACTCGACTGAGTCTGTCTGCCCAAGAGTTTTGGATTCCAGGAAGATATACTGCCAGGAGATGGATTTGATGCTCTCTGGCGAAGGCCCATAATCTTAGAGCTTCGTTGCAAAGCGACAGAGAGCCAGTCCCTCCTTGTTTGTTTATGTAAAACATGGCTACTTCATTGTCCGTGTGAATAAGGCCTGTCATGTTGCTGAGGAGGGTATGAAAAACTTTGAGAGCTAGAAAGATTGCTCGAAGTTCCAAGTGGTTGATATGAAGGGTGGTCTCCTGTGGAGACCAAGTGCCCTGAGTGGAGAGATCTTGGAGATGAGCCCCCCAACCTGTTTGGGAGGCATCTGTTGTGAGGGTTGCTTGAGGCAACAATGGTTGAAAGGGGGCCCCCAACAACAGATTTTGAGTGGATATCCACCATTGGAGAGACCAAAAGAGACGATTGGAGTTTGCTATTTGGTCTGAGAGAGCTCCTGATGCTTGAGTCCACTGGGTGGATAACGTCCATTGAGCTACTCTCATATGCAGGCGAGCATAAGGCACCACATGCACTGTGGAGGCCATGTGGCCTAATAGTTGTAGCATCTCTCTGGCAGTCAAGTGGCTTCTGGACTGAGAGGCTAAGTGCACTAGACGTTGGCAACGGGCCTGAGGTAGATAGGCCCTTGCGGTGGTGGTATCCAACCAGGCCCCTATGAATTCTAGGGATTGAGTAGGGGTGAGTTGGGACTTTGGCAGATTGATCACAAATCCCAGATACTGTAGAATTCGCCTGGTACGATCCAGGGAAGTCTGAGCCTCGGACTGAGACGGAGCTCGGATGAGCCAGTCGTCCAGGTATGGGAAGACAAAAATTCCCAGGGCGCGTAGGAATGCAGCTACTATTGCCATGCATTTGGTAAATACCCTTGGAGCCGAGGCTAGACCGAAGGGAAGTACTCTGTATTGGAAATGTTTTCCCTGGAACAGAAACCGTAGGAATTTTCTGTGGGATGGATGGATGAGTATATGTGTGTACGCATCCTTGAGATCTAGAGAACAAAGCCAGTCCTGACTCTGTAGGTATGGAAGGAGAGTGCCTAGAGAAAGCATCTTGAATTTCTCCATGTATAGAAATTTGTTCAATTCTCTGAGATCCAGAATGGGTCTGTACCCCCCTGTTTTCTTGGGAATGAGAAAATAAGGGGAGTAAAAACCTGACCCTTGTTGAGGAAGAGGAACCTCTTCTATTGCCTTTTGGGCGAGAAGAGTGGTCACCTCCTGACCCAACAGGTCTAGGAGAGATGGGGGAGAATTGAAACTTCTCACCATGGTATGGGGAGGAAGGTTGGAGAAATGTAGTTTGTAGCCCTCTCTGATGATAGAGAGGGTCCATTGCTCTGATGTGATTTGCTCCCATCTGGGAGCAAAATGAGTTATCCTTCCTGGAATGGTGAGAGGTTCTGGATGTTTTAGAGCCAGAAAGGTTAAGTTCTCTAGTTTTAAGTCAAAAACCCTGAGGGGGTTGGGACTGTTGGGCTGTAGCAGCCCCTGCAGGTTTTGCCCTGGCCTGTTTAGGCTGCTGACGCTTAGGAGCAAAGCGAGCTGCAGAAGATTGTTGGCCAGTATTTGTGGCAAATCTGGCCTTCCTGTAGAAAGGCTTTTTGAAAGATTTCTTCTTGACAGGGGTAGAGGTAGACTTAGAAAGTCTATCTAAAGCAGCATTTTCTGCATCCATTTGAGTGGCTTTGATTTGCCACTCCTTACCAAACAGATTCTCACCAGTACAGGGCAAATTTCCCAACCCATCCTGGACCCAGGGTTCAAGGTTAGAGGCCTGGAGCCAAGCAATTCTGCGAGCCGCTATGGCAATACCTGAGGCTCTGCTAGCACCTTCAAAGGAGTCAAAGGCTGCTCTGTTGGAGAACTTTGAAATATCTTGGGTATGCTTCAGCAGAAGAAGGAACTCCTCCTTTCTATCCTCTGGGATAAAGGGGAGGAAATGGCGTATTTTTAATGCAATTTCCTTCAGAAACATGCCCATATAGAGGCTGTATGAGTTGATTCTGGCAATAAGCATACTTGCTTGGAAGATTTTTCTTCCAAAAGCATCCAGAGTCCTACATTCTCTTCCTGGGGGAGTAGAAGAGTGTCTTTTAGTACTCTTGATCCTTTTCATAGCTGACTGCACCACGATGGAGTGGTGCGGGAGCTGAGTTTTTTGAAACCCAGGAGAAGGTGGGACACGATACATGGTGTCCAGACGACGAGAATGTGGAGATAGGGTGAGAGGAGTCTCCCATAAGTCCATCATGTGTTCTTGAAGAATTTCATGGATGGGCAAGGTGACTGCCTCTTTGGGAACCTTAGAGTATCCTAAAATGTCTAACTTTTTCGCTCTAGGTTCTTTTTCAGAGGATACAGAAATAGAAAGACCTTTAGCTACTTCAATGATGAAGTCTTGAAAGGATAAATCCTCTGGAGGAGACATTCTCCTCTTTGGAGAAGAGGGCTCCTCAGGCAGAGTAAGGGATACTTCAGCAGAGTCATCTGATGAATCAGAATCATCAGAAGACTCAAAGTATCGTCTGTTTCCTTCCAGGGATCGATAAGCGTATCGACCGGTATCGACATCGGGGGTACCCGGAACCGGATCGGTATTGGGAAAAACCCCGGAACCGGGAACCGGAATCGGTATCCTAGTCGATGTGGAAGGCATGGGTACCGGTATCGGTTGTGGTACCGGAACCGGAGTCGGTACCGCACGCGTCGCAGCCTTAATAAAAGCCAAAATGGCCTGCTGCATGGATTGAACTGTATGATCCATGGAAGCCACGACTGTCTGGATGTCGGTACCGGATGATTGAGCCGGTACCCCAGAACAGTCTAACAGGTGATCGGTCGAGGCCGTGCCATCGATGTCAACCTGTAACCCCATAGGAGGAGCTTTGGAAGCCGGAGCTTCCCGCCGGGGTTGTTTGGCTGGGGCAGGGTCCTCAGGGTCAAGCCCAGGGGTATCTCGATACTTAGAGGGAGATTTGCCCTTTGAGGACCTGCCAGAGGAATGTTTGGTTACCTGAGATCCATCAGGAGAGGAAGACCTGGAAGATGTCGATGCTGGAGTATCTGTAGAAAACAGCATGTGAAACTTGGCTGCCCGATTCTGTAAGCCACGTTTAGACATCAAAGAACAGGATGGGCAATCCGGAATGGAATGGTCAGGCCCCAAACATTTAAGACACCATTCATGGGTGTCTGTGACTGAAATAGTACCGCTGCACTTGGTGCATTTTTTAAACCCAGAGGCTTGTTTCTCCATGAGGGAGAATTAGTGAAGGCCTAAAGGCCTCACAGAACTAACACACCAAGTGAGGGAAAAAAAGAAGATTTTTTTTTTTTTTTAAATAAAGGAAAAAAGACCGGCGGTACCGGTCTGGAATCGGGGAAGGCAGACACGCGGCCAAAGAAATAAATTAAAATAACAACTTCTTCAGCGGTGACAGGAACACGACCTGCTGGCTCCGCGGAAAAAGAAGAACTGAGGAGAGTTGGGTCAGGAAGGCGGGAAGGCAGCGCGCATGCGCAGTGGGAGGCCCCAAAAGCTTTCCTTCTGGGAAGCTGGGGAGCTTTCCCGCTCAGGCTCCGTCGGTACAGACGTACCCATATGTGAGGACTTATTCCTGCTTGTTCCTGGAGATAGATGAATCCACTGTCTTGGAGTCACTACTAAGGCCAGAAAGAATGTAGTGGAGGACAACTCTGGATGCTTGTGGAGAAGAACCAGTGGTCCAATCACTAGGGCTCCTGCATGGGCAGCTGCTGGTAAGACAGCAGAAAGAATCTTTCTGTTTAAAAACAGACAGAACAGACAGAACAGGAGTAAGAAAACTCTGGACCTGTCTGATAAGCTGCCCCAAAGCAAAAATGAAGAAGGGAGTTAACTCAGAGAGGAAAACTCCACACTGGAATAGTGACAAAAACTAGAGGGGCTGAAAAAGAAGCCCTCCAGTGTAATAGTACCACTCTTACAGAGGAAAAGCTTGGTAAGAGGGTAGAGAAGATGGAGCTGAATGGAGACTTACAATGTGGTAAGTCTGTAGAAAGGAAAAATCCATGCTGGTACAGAAAACTATCATTTGATAGTTGTTAAACCTCTTTCCCTAGCAGGAAGAAGAGGAGAAACCTGTGACCTATAGGCATGAATGTCCTAAGAGCTCGTATACAGAGAAAAAATGGATGTCTTGTGAAAAGAGATCCATGCCTAGAGTTTAGAATGAAAGCAGTGGAAGGCTTCTACTGAGAAAGAGTAGTTACTCACCTGTAACAGGTGTTCTCCAGGAGCAGCAGGAATCAGTCCTCACATATGGTTGACGTCGGCGCCGACGGAGCCCTCGCGGAGCAATTTTCCCCAGCTTTCAAAGAAAGCCTTTGGGAATTGCAGCACGCATGCGCGGTCCTCTTCCCGCCCAAGGGTGCCATCTTGCTCAGTCTGATGACATAGCTAAAAGACAGCAAAAATTAGCAAAAACGAAATCATAGAACTGCAACTCCAAGGGGAGGAGGGAGGGTTGTGAGGACTGATTCCTGCTGCTCCTGGAGAACACCTGTTACAGGTGAGTAACTACTCTTTCTCCAGGACCAAGCAGGAAGTCAGTCCTCACATATGGGACTCCCAAGCTTAAGGCTACCGGAGACCCTAAGCACAAAAAAGGAGCTCCCTCAAGCTCAGTAGCACAGAAGGAAGGAATCTTCTCTGAGTACACCCCCAACCGGTAGCCCAACATCCGGGACGGAGGGCAGGAGTTGCCTATACCTCAAAGAGATTACGGAGGACTGCCTGTCCGAAAGCACTGTCCCTGCGGGACTCCCTCTCCAGGCAGTAATGGGCTGCAAAAGTCTGGCTTGAAGACCAAGTAGTGGCACGGCAGATGTCTGCCAATGGAACAGAGCAGAGGTAAGCCACTGACGCAGCCTTCGCCCTAACACGATGAGCCGTGACTCGACTTTCCAACTGGCTGCCTCATAAGCCCAAGCGATACAGTCAGCAATCCAGATGGACAGAGTACGCTTGGAGACAGGGAGCTCCAACTTATTAGGGTCATAAGACACGAAGAGCTGAACAGCCCTTCGGTGCTCCCGCGTACGGTCAAGGTAGAAGGTTAACGCCCTCCTACAGTCCAGGGTATGCAGGACCATTTCAGCTCGGCTGGAGTGTGGCCTGGGAAAGAAGGTCGGAAGTACCACCTCCTGGTTGATGTGAAAAGGGGAAACCACTTTAGGAAGAAACTTAGGGTGAGTCCGTAGGACTACCCTATTCTTGTAGAACCGAGTGTAAGGAGGATCAGAGACTAGGGCCTGTAGCTCACTAACGCGTCTAGCAGAAGTGAGGGCTACCAAGAATAAGGTTTTCCAAGAAAGAAAACGAAGATGACAGGTAGCCATAGGTTCAAAAGGCGGACAGGTAATCCGCTGTAAAACCACATTCAGATCCCAGTCAGGGGCTGGTGGGCGCAAAGGTGGTTTAAGGAGAAGGAGGCCTCTGAGGAAACGAGCCACTAGAGGGTGGCTGGAAAGAGGCCTGCCATCCACCGGCATGTGATGCGCAGAAAGAGCACTGAGGTGGACCCTGACCGAGTTGGACTTAAGTCCAAGTTCGGAGAGGCAAAGCAAGTATTGCAAGACTACTGATATCGAACAGGAGAAGGGATCATGAGACTGCTGAGCACACCAGACGGAGAACCGACGCCACTTCAGAGCGTAGGACTTCCGGGTGGAGAGTCGCCTGGAGGCCAAGACGACTTCCTCCACATCTGGAGGCAGCAGGAGGGGAGCCAGGACTACCCTTTCAGCAGCCAGGCCATCAGATGAAGGGACCGGAGGTTGGGGTGTAGGAGAGTCCCGTGATCCTGGGTCAGGAGATCGGGCTGAAATCCCAGAGGAAGAGGAGTGTCCACCGCCAGCTGCATTAGAAGCGGGAACCAAGGTTGCCTCGGCCACCGAGGAGCCACGAGGATCATTGAGGCTTTGTCTCGGAGAACCTTGAAGAGCGTCCGAGACACCAGTGGCATGGGAGGAAAGTGGGTAGAGCTGTGAGAGAGCCAGAGAGTTTCCCGCGCTCACACTCCGGTCCAATCCGGGCCGTGGGAGGAAGCACAGGAGTGCTTAAAGAGCTGCCGCAGGCAATCGGGAGGCCTCTTTCTTACCGAAGCCACCTGAAGAGCTCCCCAGTCGGGGTAGAGCTGTGAGAGAGCCAGAGAGTTTCCCGCGCTCACACTCCGGTCCAATCCGGGCCGTGGGAGGAAGCACAGGAGTGCTTAAAGAGCTGCCGCAGGCAATCGGGAGGCCTCTTTCTTACCGAAGCCACCTGAAGAGCTCCCCAGTCGGGGTAGAGCTGTGAGAGAGCCAGAGAGTTTCCCGCGCTCACACTCCGGTCCAATCCGGGCCGTGGGAGGAAGCACAGGAGTGCTTAAAGAGCTGCCGCAGGCAAGCGCGCCCGCGCCTTGCGGGCCCGCGCCTGAGGGCCTCGCAAGAGGGCCCTTTGGCGTGGCCCTTAGGCGGTGGCACGACAGGCGAAGAACAGTTTCTTCCTCAGTCGCAGCAAGTATATGCACAATCGATCTAGTTATATTGACTCAACGGGGTTATAAGTTCTATATTGTCTATTTTAACATATTAATTCAGTAAAGCTTTAAGCAGCCGATTTATTTTCCCATTTTTACATTATCCTTAACAATCTCATTTATAATTACTGTTGCTAGTAGTTGTCCTGTTAGCTTATACTGTCGTCAGTAGATGTCACATTGTAATTCCATTGCTATTTAGCAGTTTCTTTAATTTACTACTGTTGTCAGTAGATACCCAATTGTAATACTGTTGCCAGTATTAGTTTCTTAGTAGCTCTTAACTATTACTGTTACCAGTATAAATATTATCCCCAGTAATAGCTCCTCAGTTAATACTGTTGTCAGTATTTGCCACACCTGTAACTCTGCTGCTAGTAGCAATTTTCTCAGTTACTGCTGTTAATAGATGTGCACTTGTAACTGTTGTCATTAATAGTTATTCAATTATTACTGTTGCCAGTAGATATCACTCCTTTAAACCTGTTACTAATAGCAGTTTCCTTCAATTTGCTTCAACCATTTGAGGTTCCAACATGAACTGTAAGAAGATGTTCTTGTTGACTTTGAATCTCACCTTATACATTGTCAGCTTACTTATTTCTTTCCACCCTCTCCCTGCTAATGCCTTCACACCACATTTGAACCTCCCAGAATTCTCTCACATCCATGTTATCGCTCATCGTCAGAAACATAACCCCCAACAGCTATTTCCAAGAAATTCTAAGATAAATTACCACAGACTTATTCAGATAAAGACAGACTCTAATATCAACCGCATAAATGTCGGCAGTTCCTACACTCACATCTCTTTCATCCTCATCAATGCCAGGTCAGTCAGAAATAAAACACCCATCATAACGGATATAATTAATACAGAAAACCCTGACATTCTATGCATTACTGAGACATGGTTAACAGAATCCGACTCAGTCCTGCTAAACCAATTAAAAGTGCAAGGATATTCCATCTTCACCTGCAATAGGAAACGTACAAGAGGTGGAGGTGTTCTTATACTAGCTAAATCTAATCTTGGGTTATCTCCTACCTTATGTGAAAACCGTGATGACACAAATATACTCAAAATTGAAAACAAGGACATTGCAATCTGCTTGATATACAGACCTCCTACTGCTACTAACCAAAATATTGACACCATACTAGAATCAGCTTGCAATTCTACATTAAGGAAACCACTTATATTGCTAGGCGATTTCAACCTACCATCTCTCTCTAACAATCTTGAAACATCTTTCTTAGAAGCGATGGAAGAGATGGGATTCAAGCAAGCAGTTAACCAACCAACTCATACTAGAGGAAACACTCTCGACCTAATATTCATCCCTACATATTATTATACTTCACCTCATTATGTCTCACCTTCCACATCTCAAGTCCCCTGGTCAGATCATTATCTGATTAAGTTTTCTTTCCTCCTTCAACAACACTCTAAACCTTCCCCTGTCAATCTACAACAAGTTCATAGATTTCGACCATTCAACAGAGAAGAGTTTCTTGAATCAGTACTTCCCAGATTAGATCCTTCTATCAATAACATTGATGACGCGATATCAAACTGGAATTCCATTATTCGATCAGCATCAGACCCACCAAAGTTTCGTCACAAAACAAGAAAAAATGAAAAATGGTATACCAGCGAACTTGCAACTCTTAAGAAAAGCCTTAGAAAAGCAGAATCTACATGGAGAAGAAAACAAACTCACGAACTCAGAATAAAATACTTCTCACTACTCAAGAATTACAAGGATGCGATTAATAACGCTAAAAGACAATATCACGCTAAAACGTTATCTAAATCTATTAACCGTCCTAGAGAACTATTTGAGATTGTCAAATCTTTAACCAAATCCCCATCAAACAATTCTCACAAAATTTGTATTAACCCACAAATAATTGCTGACCACTTTGCAAATAAACTTAAACTTAACAGCCATTTCACCCCACCTAATCTACCTATCTCAGATAATAACTTACATGAATGGAAAGCCTTTTATCCTATTAGCAACAAGATGCTCCTTCAGACAATCTCCAACCTAAATACCACTACTTCTCTTCTTGATCCTTGTCCAGTGGCATGGATAAAATCAGCAAAATCAGAACTTGCCACAGACCTACTGAACATAGTAAATCAATCTCTTCAACAAGGACGTATACCAGATGCCCTCAAGAAGTCAGCTATCCGTCCGTTGTTAAAAAACAAAACTCTAGACAGCAATGACCCTACATCTTATCGTCCCATTGCAAGTATTCCATTCCTTGCCAAAATTATCGAAAAGATCGTGCAAACACAGCTACAAGATTACATAGACTCCACGGTTCCATTAGATGATCATCAATATGGTTTTCGACCACACCATGGTGTAGAAACGCTCCTGACTGCACTATTTGACACAATCATAAGAGGTATTGATAACACCAAGCAAGCCTTCATTCTCATATTCATTGATATCTCCTCGGCATTTGATACTGTAAACCATACCACGCTCATCTCAAGACTTTCTCAACTAGGCATCAAAGATAAAACTCTTGAATGGTTCATATCTTATTTTACTAACCGGACACAATATGTTCAAATAGACCAAAATGAATCATCCCCTTTTCCGCAAGAGCAGGGCATCCCTCAAGGTTCTGCCCTATCAGCCCTATTGTTCAATCTCTATCTTCAACCTATCTGTTCCATATTTAAACGTTTCAAAATCAATTATCACATCTACGCAGATGACATTATGTTGTACTCACCATTTGATGTGTCTAACCCAGATTACTCCAACATTTGTCATTGCCTCACTGAAGCTGAGCTGTGGCTGAAATCTATTAACATGTCTATTAATTTTAAAAAAACCGAAGCTTTATTTATAACAAGAAACACAAGCTTCACCCCTCCATTGGAAATCAACATTGGCAATAATTCTCTCCCTGTTAAAGAGGAGATCAAATACTTGGGAGTCACTCTTGATAAGACCCTCAACCTCACCAAACATATAAAACTAACTGTAAAAACAATCTACTTCAAACTAAGGACAATCCAACAACTTAGACCATTACTAGATAACACTGATTTCAGAACCATAGTACAAACACTCATTACACCACATTTAGACTACTGTAACGGTATTCTTCAAGGGACCTCAAAGAAAAATATCCACTCACTTCAATTGGCCCAAAATGTCACCGCAAGGATTATCTCCAAAGCAAAATTAACAGATCATATATCTCCGATTCTTTATTCTCTCCATTGGCTTCCAGTATCATGCAGAATCACCTACAAATCCTTAATCAATACTTTTAAGATTTATAATAATATAGCTCCTTCCTTCTTATCCACGCTCATCAACATCCCTCTTGAAAACAGATCAAGACGAAGAATTAACCTTCACATGCTACAAGTACCTGATTCTATCCGAAAAACAAGTCAAAAAACAAGCAACACAGCTTTCTCATACTTTGCTCCTATATTATGGAACAACCTACCAGCTGAAATCAGAGAAATTAAGGATCTTCAATTATTTAGAAAAAATCTAAAAACCCACCTTTTCACCCTACACTATAATAACCTCCACAAGGAAGATAACCCTAACTCAGAGAAAACCACTGATCAGCAGTCACTCACTGACCCTACCTAGACAGGACATAAAACCCTTCACTCATATTCACTTTGCCCACCTCATTAAATTTCTCTTTGAAAGCAAAATGTGAATAAGTGTAATCAATGTAATATATTCCATTGCCGTTGTTTTACTATGGATAGCCAGTTACCTCATTGTATTATTGAGTTGCAATTTAATAGTTGAATGTTTACTTTTATAAATTTGTTCTATGTAAAAACCTGTTCTATGTAAAATAGTTCTAAACCTGTTCTATGTAAATTAGTTTCTAAACCTGTTCTATGTAAAATAATAGCATTCTATTATTAAACTTTGTTTACTTGTAAACCGCCGCTGATCGCTGGAAGTGGCGGTATAGAAGAGATGTATAAATAAATAAAATAAATAAATAAAGGCATATAGAAGGCCTGTGGACCAGGAGAGAAGAAAAGCATCCGCCGCTACTCTGAGAGGATGCGGTTGTCGAGAGCAGAATCGGGGAAGTTGCCGGTTGAGAGGACTGGCAAAGAGATCCATGGTGGGTAGGCCCCACTTGAGAAAGATCCGCTGAAGCACTAACGGATCCAATCTCCACTCGTGTGGCTGGAGGATTCTGCTGAGTTTGTCTGCCAGGCCATTTTCTTGACCCGGGAGATAAACAGCTTTGAGGAGGATGCCGCGGTCGACGGCCCAAGAGCACAGCTTTTGTGCTTCCCGACAGAGAAGGGAGGAGCCTGTGCCCCCTTGTTTGTTCACGTAGAACATCGCCACTTGATTGTCCGTCTGGACCAGCACAGACTGGTGAGAAGTGAGGTGGGAGAAGGCCCTCAGAACCAGGCGGATAGCTCTGAGCTCCAGGAAGTTGATCTGCTGGGCAGACTCCCAAGGAGTCCAGAGGCCTTGAGTACATGTCCCTTGGCAATGTGCTCCCCAACCCAGGAGAGAAGCATCGGTCGTCAGGACCTGAGAAGGCGGAGGAGACTGAAAAGCCATTCCGAGCACTAGGTTTGGCAGATGAAGCCACCATTGCAGAGAAGAGACCAGCGGGACGGAGATCTGTACTGAGTCCGCTAGGCTCCCCGTGGCCTGATGCCATTGTGTGCGAAGGCACCACTGAGCAGGCCGCATGTTCAGGCGGGCATTGGGGGTCACATGGACTGTGGAAGCCATATGGCCGAGCAGTCTCAGAAATTGCCTGGCAGAGACCAGGGAATTGCTGTGAAAGTGGCTGGCAAGATCCATGAGCCTGTTTGCCCTGTCGAGAGGCAGAAAGGCACGCGCCTGAAGCGTGTTTAATCTTGCGCCGATGAACTCGAGATCCTGAGAGGGGAGCAAAGTGGACTTTGCGAAGTTTATGACAAAGCCCAAGTGCTGGAGCAGAGCCACAGTGCGGTGCGTGGCGTGAGTGGCCTCTTGGGAAGACTGTGCTCTGATGAGCCAGTCGTCCAGGTATGGAAATACAAAGAGGCCTTGAAGTCTTAGATAAGCCGCCACCACTGCTAGACATTTGGTGAACACCCTTGGTGCGGAGGATAGGCCAAAGGGTAGTACTCTGTACTGGTAATGATTGCCCCCCACAACAAACCTGAGATATTGTCTGTGGCTGGGGTGGATGAGGATGTGAGTGTAGGCATCCTTTAGATCCAAGGAGCATAGCCAGTCTCCCTGCTGGAGGTAGGGCAGCAGGATTCCAAGGGTAAGCATCTTGAACTTTTCATTTGCGAGGAACTTGTTGAGGTTCCGCAAGTCCAGGATGGGTCTGAGGCCTCCTGTTCTTTTTGGTATCAGAAAGTACCTGGAGTAAAAGCCTTGACCTCTCAGGTGGTGGGGCACCGTTTCCACTGCCTGTTCCTGAAGAAGACTTGCTAACTCCTGAAGGAGTAAGTCCCTGTGCAGAGGGAGTCTGAGAGGCTCCCCTGGAAAGTAGGAGGGAGGTACCTGGTGGAAGTGCAGAAGATAGCCCTCTTGGACTATGTGAAGTACCCAGGTATCTGTAGTGATGTTGGTCCACCTGTGGGCAAAGTGGACCAGCCGGCCTCCTGTGCTGAGAGAAACCAGCTGAGGGGGAGAGGCTATGCTGATGAAGTCAAAAACACCCACCCTGCTGAGCAGGGGCCGGTGGTGCAGGCTTGGGGGCTTGCTGCCTACGGGATCCATTACCCCATCCCTTGGCTTGCTTACCCTGTTGGGGAGCTGCCGAGGCCTGATAATGAGGGTAGTGGTGATAGGCAGCCGCCTTCCTCGGGTAAAAGGGCTTTTTCCCCGAGCCCTTCTTCTTCTGAGAAGGGGCAGAGGTCTTCCTTGAGAGACGAGTCCTGGTGAGAGTCTCGGTCTCGATCTGTGCAGCCTTCTCATCCATGGGCTTGCCAAAGAGGTTTTCACCTCTGCAGGGGACATCGACCAACTTGTCCTGCACCCATGGCTCGAGGTCGGATGACTGAAGCCAAGCCTGTCGGCGGCCACCGATGCCGGCTGCGGCTACTCGAGCCGATGCCTCAAAGCCATCGTAGGCTGCTCGAGAGATAAACTTGGAGCACTCCCGAATACCAGTTGACAAGGCTTGGAACCTCTGCAAAGGTTCCTCGGAGAGACCAGCAGAGAACCCGGCTATTTCTTTAGCCAGGTCACGGAGATACATGCCCATATAGAGCTGGTAGGTCTGGACTCGACAAGCAAGCATAGAGCCCTGGAAACACTTCCTACCGAGGGCATCCAGGCTTCGAGCCTCCCGACCGGGAGGCACAGAGGAGTGCATTTTCTGACTCTTAAGTCTATGCATGGCCGATTCCACCACCATGGAATGGTGCGGTAGTTGTGCCTTTTGGAACCCGGGGCTCTTGCGGACTCGATAAATGGAATCGACCCGCTTGCTTAACACCGGCGACGACGCCGGGCTCTCCCACATGCGGAAGAGAAGTCGTTCCAGCATCGGAGGAACCGGTACAATAAAGGCCTCCTTTGGGGGAGAGTCATATTGGAGGGCATCGAGCTCTTCGACTCGAGGCTCCTCCTCGGGATCCGCGGGGAAGGCCAAGGCTTTGGCCATATCCCGCACGAAGTCCGAGAACCGGGTATCCTCCGGGGGGGGACCGTCTCCGAGGTTCGGACTTGGGGGAGTCCGATGGGACACACCGAGTCCGAAAAGAACCAGGTGACTCTTCGTCCTCGGATTCCCAGGCTGACTCCTCGGAGGAGGAGTCAAGCGGCTCCGGTCGGGCGGGCATCGATGCCGTTCGCCCCGACGCCGAGGGAGTCGGCGTTGACGACCTCGGTCCCGAACGGGAGGCCGAAGGAGACCGCGACCGAGGATCGACTCGAGCCCTCATGGACTCGAGGATCGGCTCGGTCTCCGGGGTCGACTTGGAGGTCGATGTCCCGGCGGTCAGGGCAGAAGCACCGGCGAGGCCAGCGATCAATGCCCGCTGCTGGTCCATGAAGGCAGTCAGACTGCTCTCCAAGGCCGTCAACCTGAGTCCGAGCTCAGGAGACCCAGCAGCCCCCGACTCGGGCCCCGACGGCGTCGGGCCCGACTTCGGCTCCTTCGGAGGCGAGTCCACGAGGACAACAGTACTCACGTGAGCGGGCGAGTCCATCTCGAGACGAGGAAGTTTGGAAGGCCTCTCCATCTCCGAGGACCCGGGACGGGAATCGGGGCTATGCGACCTGGCCCTCGAGGAACCAGGAGCGTCCACCGACCCCGCCCTCGCGGGTTTCTTCTTCCGATGATGTTCCCGGGTAGGAGACCCCCGCTCAGAGGAACTTCGACGATGCTCAGGACCAGAGTCCCGAGACGTCGAAGCCTCTGACGAGGTCCGAGCCCGGCCGGAGTCAGAGAAGATACGCTCCCGCTGATGCTGCCGACTCCTCAACGCTTTTGAGGACATTTTGCCACACGGACCACAGATCATCGGGTCATGATCGGGTCCGAGGCAGCGGAGGCAGTAGTCGTGTGTGTCGGTAAGAGACATGAGCTTCTTACACCGATCACACTTCTTAAACCCGCTGCCAGCCATCAAGGGAAAAAGGGCCCCTGCGAGGTCAAAAGACAGGGCTGCCAGTGAAAAAGGAAAAAAAGGCGCGAAATCTGTCACGAAGGACAAAAAACCGAAAAATAAAGAATGGACTCGCAACCGGCATCGCGGGTCCGGGCGGGAAAAGAACCGGCGTCAAACCGAGATAAAAGACAAATAAAATCAACTTTTCTAGCGGGGAATTACAAACAACGTCTGTAGGGCTCCGCGGAAAAAAGAAGACTGAGCAAGATGGCACCCTTGGGCGGGAAGAGGACCGCGCATGCGCGCTGCAATTCCCAAAGGCTTTCTTTGAAAGCTGGGGAAAATTGCTCCGCGAGGGCTCCGTCGGCGCCGACGTCACCCATATGTGAGGACTGACTTCCTGCTTGGTCCTGGAGAAGAAGCCAACTGCAGGTTCTAAACCCCAAGAGGCACAAAAATATGATGATGATTAATCAGAAACCCTGCGGTTGCTGGGTGTGCTGAGCCTGGTGAGAGTTTGGATTCTTCAGACCAGGGCGATGTTTCCCCTGTTTGGGAACATCTGTATGATGGGCAGAAGATGAATAAAACCTTCTCCCCCTAGGAGAAGAAAGTTTGGTAGGACATTTCCTACCTACTGGGAAAGAAGAAGGCGTAGAACAGCCCTTAGAAACAGGTAAGTCAGTGGACCACTGAGTAACCTGACGTAAAGACTCCTTATTGAAGAGATTTTCTCCAGTGCAAGGAGTATTACCCAGTCTTTGTTGTGCCCATTTGTCTAAGTCTGAAGCTTGGAGCCAGGCTGTACGTCATGCCCCTATAGCTATAGCAGAAGTCCTGCTAACAGACTCAAATGAGTCTAGGGAAGCACGAGTAAGAAACCAAGAGATATTTTGAATATAACTAAGCAGTGAGGAATAGTCTGCACTCTTGGGCTCTGAAAGAAAAGGAGTCAAAAGATGTAATTTCTTTGTGACCTCCTCAAGAGATAGACTCATATAAAAAAATATATGAGAGAATTCTTGCTAAAAGCATGGATGTCTGGAAGGTTTGACGTCCAAAGGCATCTAGTGTCTCAGACTCACAACCTGGCGGATAAGAAGAGTGCTTTTTCTTACTCTTCACCCGCCTCATTGCTGATTCCACTACAATGGAATGATGAGGAAGTTGAGTCTTTTGAAACCCTGGAGAGGGGGGCACCTGATATAGGAGATCAGTTGCTCTGGAAGGTGGGGGTACCCTTAAAGGTGCTTCCCACATTCCTAGAAGATCCTGCAAGGAATGATGCAAAGGAAGCATTATATTCTCCTTTGCTTCGGTAGAAACAGAGCCTTGTGTAGGATCATGGCCAGGGATAGGAATGGCAAGTGATCTTGCCATATCCAGGAGGAAACTCTGAAAAGAAGGATCTCCAAAGAGAACCTCCCCTGGACAGGTTAGATCTTAAGAACTAGCCTGGGCACCGAAGGATCTATATGAGTATATAGGAATATAAGATCCTGAACGGTGCAGTATGGGATCCTTAACGGATGGACGCTGGTACTGGAGGTCAGGACCACCGACAGTCAGTACCACATCGCCCATGCCAGGTATCGACTCCAAACTTGTTATAGAAGGGAGCGATTCTGTTGAAAGAAGCATGGAAGGAGCTGGCCATGATGCTACTGTGGATACCGGTACCGATACCGATACCGCTGTCGGAACCGAACTGAGGTAACCGAAAGTCTTCGGCAGTCACCCTCGGTACCGAGCGTCCGGTACCGATAGGTGTCGGTACCCAGTCTTCCAGACTAGAGATCGATTCCAGACTCGGCATCAAAGGGAGCGAGTCTATCGATGCACGTCTGGGGGGTACCGACGTCGGTGGTAGTATCGGTGCCAGTACCGATACTGGAAAGTCAGTCTGGAATGTATCCACCGGTCCCGTAGGTACCGAGGACGCCAGACGACGATCCCTGGTGAAGAGTGTTACGTCCAACACCAGTGCCGATGCCGGGGTATCGGTACCGCTCGAAGCGGATGCCAGCACCGGGCATGGCTCAGGTATGTTCTGTGAGGGGTGAGCCCCAGGAACAACCTGAAACCCCACATAGGCTTTGGAGGCCGAAGACTCCCGCCGGGGTTTTGAAGCCAATGGGCCCTTGAGGGCAAGGCCGGAGCCGTCTATATGCTGTGCATGAGACCTACCACTCGAGGGTTGGCTAGTCTTAACAGACTGTTTGTGGGTTACCTGATCCTATGTAGAAGAAGAAATGGTCGGTGCCCTGAAGTTGGAAGGGAACCTCATATCGAGGGAAACTCGATGTTGAAAACCTCTTCTCACAATACTGTTGCCCGAGGGCTCCGGAGGAAAAAGGTCAGGACCCAAACAGGTTAGACACCAATTTTGGGAGTCTAAAAATAAAGTTGTACTGCCACAGTTTGAACATTTCTTGGAGAAAGTGGCTGGCGGTTCCATGAGGGACATGGAAAGGCCTAGAAGGCCTGAAAAACCGTAAGACACTCAGAAGAAAAAATATTCCCTTAAAGGGAAAAATTTACCAGAAAAGAAAAAAGAAAAAAGAAACACCGGCGGTACCGGTGGCGTCGGGGAGACAGCCGCGACCACAAGAAAACTAAAGAATTAAAAGAAGAATTTTCTGCGGTGACAGGAGGACGTCCTGCCGGCTCCGCGGAAAAACGAAAACTGAGGAGAGGCAGTTGGGAAAGGTGGGAAGGCAGCACGCAGGCGTGGTGGGATGCTTCCAAAAGCTCTCTGATTGGACGCTGGGAAGCGTTCCCGCGCAGACTCCGTCGGTACCGACGTACCCATATGTGAAGACTCATTCCTGCTTGTTCCTGGAGATTAAAGCTTACCTCGATACTCAGTATTGGACTTCGATGCCAAGGATGATTTTGACTTATGTTTGGACTTTTTGGAGACCTTAGACCCAGCAGAGGAGAGCAAGCCTCTCGACAATGCTGAGGCTACTGAAATCAAATCCGTGGCAGACAGTAAGGGGTATGTTTACTAAACCGCGTTAACATAGCAGCGGCTACGTTAACACGCATTAAGGGTACCTAACGCACGTTAACATCACCATCCGCGGTAAATCCCGCAGAGGGCAGAGAGAAGGGGTCAAAGGGCGGGGAGTGGGCGGGGAGCAGCTCCCACAGTACTAACGCAGGGTACTGAAGGGCTGAACATTACCGGGACTGAAAACCTGTCATTAGATGCAGATATGCAGGAGGGTGAAACCATTTCAGCATTAGCAATGTACAACATAGGCAGGGAGCCCAAGAAAAGTGATAGTAGTGATCCATATGCAGCAACAGCATAGTCCCCAAGTACGAAAGGCCACAATGGCGATGGTGCAAATGGGGCATAGGGGGCTGCAGGCGGAACATGTAGTGGGGGCAGCTGGGGCACAGGGTGGTCTAGGAACATAGAAACCGGAAATCAGCAAGACAGCAGCTGACCAAGGCCAAACACAGTCCACCTACTTCTACCTGGTCCACCCTAGCCAATAGTTGCCAGGGCACTGACCTGACATCCCCCCAGCCATCCCTCCCCCATGTGGAAGGGACATAATATTGATAGGCGGTGATGGGGGGGATGTGAGGATGTCCATGTATGCCTCCCCACCCCAGACCCTGCTCCCTAGGCGAATGTCTATCTGCACAGTGGATGGCCTGGGACTGCGCACTGCCAGCACCAACAGCATATGGCCATGTCAGCATGGAAGGGGATGTGTGCCCGTGCTGGAGGGGGCAGTGGCACCTGCCTGCAGTGCACCCAGGCCATGCCCTGTACCAGTACGTGGTGTGCAGTGCAACAGAAAAGGTCTGGCTGAGGTGAAGTAAGGTAGCCCCAGGGACTGCTGTGCTTCTGTGGCAACAGTGTTGTGCAATACACACTGCCAGTGTGTCCCAGAGCAGAGGGTCACAGGTTCAGGTCCCAGCTGTGGATCCTGCAGAGCATGTCCTTATATTTTACCCTCCAATGCAGATACAACATCAACATGTGCAATCCCCAAAGCAGCGGCCAAAAGAGGTGCAAACACCCACTCACACAAGCTCCACTATCCAAAGCTCCATGCAGAGTCAGGCTGTTGGCCCCAGCACGGAGCCACAGTCACCAACAGAGCACTACTTCTACCTCCTGCACAGTCTAGCAATGTCGGCACTGTGATCCGGACCAGTGTGGTGGTTAGGGTTGGCAACCACCCCTATCTTTGCACAATTCTGCAATAGGTGTGTGTGTTGTCATGAGGTAGAGTCATCAGAGCCTATGGAAATAGGTAGAACAGATGAAAACAGATCTGAAAATGACAGCTCAGATCAGCACATGGAGCAGAGTTGCTATAGGCAACCAAAACAAACACTATCACATGGTGGGAGAACACGCCCAAGCAGCAAGCAGGTTCCTGATTCATTAGGAAATGAAGGGCAGCTGAGAAGGGGTGGAGCCCAACCAAGCACAGGGACACGCGTAGTTAAAACATGCTCACCTGAGGTTAATGGGGAGAGGAGAAGAAGAGGCAGGGCGAGGAACAGAACAAGTTCCAGTTCTAGAAGCAGAGACACAGGAGTGAGAGAGAGCTCAGAAGCCAGCAGAACTGAAAGGTATATGGGAAGAAACACAGCAGCCTGTTGCAGAGAGCAGTGCCCAGCTAAGGACGTGCCCGGTGAAACTTACCGGAAAGCTAGGAGAAGCTACGGTACAGAAGCCAGGCTCAGGAAAGCTGAGGAGTTTTATCTTCCTAAAACCAGGTACAGCACAAGAGGGAAAGTTTTACGCTTAAGGAAAAGCCAAGACAGAAAGGCAGAGAAACGTCTCCGTCTCAGCAGTGCTCTGATAACTCACACGCAGGAGCTCAGAGAAAAGGCCGTTGGGAGGTAGGAAAATTCCTTCTAATAGGAGAGCCTTTGAATATAGTGATTTGCCCTGTACGTATAAGGAGTTGTGTGACTCACAAAGGGAGCTCTCAAGAGAGGGTGGTAATTATTCACTGCACTCTCTTAACCAGGAAGAGGGGAGGTGTAATTACCGAGAACAGAGTTTGCCTAAAGATAACGTTTTCTATAACCCTGAAGAATGTTATTCAGAGGAGGAACCAGAGGAAATGCAATGTAATGATTATGAAGAAGCAATATCAGATACATGCATGGACTGTACTTTAATTATGTCAGATGACATTACTTCTTTCTGTTGAAGAAGCTGTTAAAGTATAAGCAAACTGCAGTAAGGAAAACTTACCTGTTTTGAACGGACTGTTTGTGTTACTTTTGAGTTCAGCTGAAGATAAGCATATTTTGGTTCCAGTTTGTTCCTTTTGATTTTTGTACCAGAAGCATGGTGTTTTGCCTTTTGTTCCCATTGCTTTAAAAATCCACCCGGAAGGGGAATTAAAAGTCCTGTTTGAAAGCCTTACTATTCATCCACGACTCACCTTCTTTATTCAGCAATTGGGACTACAACTCCCAGAGGGCATTGTAATCATCCACTTTTGCTAGTATTGAAGTAGCGCCGGTGAATTACCCAGGCTCCAGCCCCTGGGGACCCTCACTGGGTGACAGTGTCTATCCATTGTTTCGTGACTGCCTACACCTCTCTGGGCCCACAAAGTCCCACTATTACCAGCGTTAGCCTGCAAATGTGCATAATGAGGAGCAAGGTATTGTGGGTATGGCCCGGGCAGGGCGGACTGGGCAGGATGCATCTGCAGAGGGTGTAGGGCAATGGCTGGGACATTGTGGTGCCCAACCACCACCTGCATGGACAAGATGGCCACAGTATGTCATGCTGTTAGGGCACTCTCACACTGAGCGAACAGTGACCATGGCATGGCTAGGTTCCCACATAGTACTACATAGTATCTGTCTCAGATGATATGTGTGTGCCCCCATTCTGGGGGCCAGTCACTGTGGCACCTTCCGGGTATGCATAGTTGCACTGTGAACATGCAGGATAGACTGGCTAGCGGAGTGTCCGCGGTTAGTTCATGCATGGCCGGGACACCTGGTGTGGTGCAGCAGGTATAGTCTGACTGCGCGTGCTGCTGGTGATTGTCAGACCATGGTTGGGGGCTAGGGAACAGCTGTGGTCCTAGACCTGGTGGAAGCACAGGGAAAGGGCTGACAGGCAGTCTACTGTAGTGTGCAGTATTGCGGCGTAAGCGTGCTGCATCCTACACGCGTTACAGCACACACAAGAGCAAGCATGATGTCTGTTGTTACGTGCCATCATCTAACCACATATGCTAAGGTGCCTAGCCGTATCTCATAAGGCACATAGAAAGCTCTGTAATGTCACGTGCATTCTTGTGCGTGCTGCGCGTCATATGCCCTGCTGTACGCGTTCTCTGTAACATGCGTAGGATGCACAACTGCGTGCTAATTTAGCAGACACGATGGCCACTTGGTGGAACATATTTGCATTGCGGTTGTTTGGGATAGTGGTTGCAGACATGCGTGGAGCCAACATAGGTTGTGGGTTTGGGTCCCACAGGTTCCCTTTTCTTTTCGTTTGTTCTGCTCTCCTTACCATACATTGGCTCCGGCTTTCTCCCTTCTCCATGTACCCTTACCTCTCTTCACTGCAGTGTCCCCCTCCATGCAGCCTATCCGTCACATGCTAGCTGTTACATATACTCCATTTCTTTGGGTGGGCAGGTGGCTCAGTGGTATGGTATTGGTGTCAGTGAGCTGTGTTTGGGCTCTTCATTGTGCCAGTTCAATTCCCTCTTACTCCTTTTTGGATTCCCTGAGCATTTTGCCCTTATACACACACCATCCACACAGCTGGCCCTTCAGACCGACCCCTGACGCCCTTTCCGTTACCGTTGTTTACTCCTCTGCGGTTCACTGCACACCATTTCCTGGTGTGTGTGCATGTGTTAACTGTGGCTCACATCCCCATTACAGACTACAAAATCAGCTGCCTGTGGTCTATGGCCTTACACCTACGGCTCCATTTCTCATGTGGCACCATGTCTACACATCCCTCAGTGTGTCTTCTACTGTCAGCGCGCCTTAGATTGCATCCCCATCGGACGTGCTGCTGTTTCCCGTCGGCTGTGGTGTTCTTGAGCGGTGGGTCCATGATGCACTGTACCGTGCGTTAGCGCCTTGTAACGCGCGTTACCTGACACGGCTTGCTTTAACGATGCACTGCCCACTCCTTTATATGGGCATCCATAACATTACCGGGGAACTTAACGCGGGTAACATTTCCAGAGTTTAGTAAACATACCCCTAAGTCTTACTGCCTGGCCATGTTCTGTAGGCCTCGTTTGGTCATTTGTTTGTACAAAGCACAGTGGTCTGGCTTATGGTCCAGGCCCAAACATTAGAGACACCAAACATGGGAATCAGTGACTAACATAGTGCCAAAGCACTTGGAACATTTTTTAAGTCACTGATATATTTGTCCCTGACAAACAAAAAAATGGAAGCCTGAGGCCTAAAACGGTGGTGGAATCACCTGAAGAAAAAAGATAATGGAGTGGAGGAGTAGCCTAGTGGTTGGGGCAAGGTACTTCAGGCCAGAAGGTCAGGGGTTCAAATCCCACTAGAGGACAGCAACCTTGGGCCAGAAGGACTGGGGTTTCTAGTCCCACAGGTGCTCCTTGTGGTCTTGGGCAAGCCACTTAACCCTCCATAGCCCATGTTCCCTGTAAAATAGTTATCTCCAAGTTATATTTATTTTTATTATTTTATTTACATTTCTTATATACCGCGCTATTATAATCAGTGCAGTGTACGGTTGAACAAAGCACAGTTACTTACCTGTAACAGGTGATCTCTGGGAACAGCAGGAATAAGTCTTCACATATGGGGTACGTCGGTACCGACGGAGCCTGCGCGGGAACGCTCCCCAGCGTCCAATCAGAAAGCTTTTGGGAGCATCCCTCAGCGCCTGCGTGCTGCCTTCCCGCCTTTCCAACTGTCTCTCCACAGTTGAGTTTTATAGCTGAGACAAAGAGAGAGAAAGAAGAAAGGAAGATAGATAGAGAGATACAACTCTTAGAGGAGGTAGGTGGGTTGTGAAGACTTATTCCTGCTGTTCCCAGAGATCACCTGTTACAGGTAAGTAACTGTGCTATCTCCAGGAACAAGCAGGAATGAGTCTTCACATATGGGGACTCCCAAGCTAAGATGCCTGGAGCCCTGCATGGTGGGGATTGGAACATGCTACACCTCATATGGCCAGGCATCCTGAGGATGGAGGGTAGGAGTTGAAAAGAGAGGAGCTGTAGGAAAAACAGCTAACCTAAAATAGGACTACAGGTAAGGAGTCCTTGTATATATGATAATTATCATGAAAAATATTGAAATGAACAATCACAATATGGACCTCACCTACTGGATTGCAGGAAGTAGAGAGGCTGATGGAGTCTACTGGGGATCCAGTAGAGGAATCTTCAAGGTGACCTCACTGAAGTGAAGGTGAAGGTCCAAATCTGGAAGTGACAGGTGACCCAGGTGTCAACTGGGGTAGTACAAAAACGGTAGGTCTTTAGGAAAGCTTTATGGAAAAAGCTGGGAACTCTTTTGGCTACAGAGTTACTCACAGTTAGGAGCAAAAGAGGAAGACTGACCGATTTGGACAAACTAGCCCAGTCCTGGAGGGAAGAAGGGTTATGGAAAAAAGCCCGTATTCCCAAGGACAGATGTCTGAAGGGTTGAAACCTCAGATCTACTGAAGATCCACCCTGTCTTTCCTAACTGGTGAGAGAAAGGAAAGATATTGGAGCATGGAGCTTCAGGGATACCTAAACCTAGGGTTAAGGTAGGAGCTGTCAGTACCACAGCAGTGGTTGTGTGCATAATACCCCAGACATACTGTGGGACGGTATGAACATATGCAAGCCCACTGTCTGGAACCTATAGGAAGGTAAAACCTTTATAAGCATAGACAGTTAGAGAGATAAGTATGTAAATACATATCTACCTATAAGGAAGCATCTCGACAGATACACAGATATATAGATATATATGGGTATATAGATATATATATATATGGGTATATATATACGTCTATAGTGAGATCTGGAGGGGCATAACATATGCACACGCAGCTTACAGACATATGTATCTATAGAGAAGTATATAGAGATATATACATACATGAATATATATATGTCTAAGATAAATGTCTGCAATTAAGCAGATAGAGATATGTCCATAAGAACATTCACATGGGAGATGTGAAGAGGAAAGATTCATCTAATAACAAGAAGGTGGAACCTACTTGAGAAGATATAGAGAATCTGTTCCGCCTGGTTAATATGGAGCAGGAATACTATCCAGTGAAATAACCAGGATGGTTGCATGGAAAAAACAGAGGATAATATCAGTCTGTAAACAGAAAGTCCTGAGTCCGGTAGAACTCTAACATGGTGAATGGACAGAAAAGCAGAGGATGAGATACCAGGTTGACCCACTGGAGGGACAAGGGGGGGTATCATGCGTTGTTTAATTAAACATGTGCTGTCCATGAAGGATTAGGATACCATGAGGACAAGCTGCAAGGAAAAAGAGCATATTTCCTGTAGAAACTGGGTAACTCTTTAGACTGTCACATAGAGAAGGCTTATGTCCTTTATTAAAAGGAAATAGAAGGGTGTAAAGAACCCCTACAGTCATGAGGAATGACTGAGGAAGCCTTTTTTAACCATATAAGATAGTAATTAGAGAAAAAATCCCCATGCTCTCTAGCAAGGGCCCATAGTGGGAAGCTTCTCAGTAGGATTGCAGAGAGCACTATGCAGGAAAATTGGGAAATAAAAGTGGCTGTTGGAGAAAACCAGCTGCCACTTCAGTTATGCTGCCAACTCCAGAGATTTGGAGATGACAGAAAAGAGCGATAAGGATTATCCAAGATAGATGAGCACTATCTTGGAGCACTACTAAGGCCAGAGAAAAGTAGTGGAAGACAAGACTGGAACTCGTAGAAAAGTACCAGTAGTCCAAACACTGGAACTCCTGCATGGGCAGCTGCTGAATAGAACAGCAGAGAGAATCCTTCTGTTTGAAACAGAGAGAACAGACAGAACAAGAGGAAAAAATCCTGATCATGTCTGATGAGCTGCCCAATGAAAGCAGGGAGGTTACTCCAGAGAAAACTCTACACTAGAAAGGACAGGAAGACTAGAAAGGCTAAGAAAGCCTTCCAGTGGTATGGTAGCACTCTTACAGGGGAGGCCCTGAAAAAGAGGGTAAAGAAAAATAGGAGCTGAAGGGAGACTTGCCATATGGTAAGTCTGCAGAAGGAAAAAAGTCATGGTGGTACAGGAGAAAACTATCATGAGATAGTTGGCAAACCTCTCTTCATGGTAGAAAGAGGAGGAAAACCCTGTGACCCATAGACATGAATCTCCTGACAGCTCAGCCTACCTAAGAGCAAGTGGATGTCCTGGAAGACAGGAATCCATGTGTAGAGTTTTAAATGAAAAAACAGTGAAAAAACTTCTGCTGAGAAGAAGTGAACTGTAGGTTATAAAAAGATTAATTAGAACCTTATTGAGGGTTAATTTTCCTGGCTTGAGTTTGGATTCTTCAGATCAGAGCGAGGTTTCCCTTGTTTGGGAACATCTGTATGATGGGCAGGAGAAGAATAAAACCTTCTTTTTTTAGGGAAAGAAGGTTTGGTAGGGCATTTCCTACCTACTGGGGAAGGAGAAGGCTTGGGATAGCCCTCAGAAACAGGGATATCAGTGGAGCAATGAGCAACCTGACGTAAAGATTCCCTATTGAAGAGATTTTTTCCAGTACAAGGAGTATTACCCAGTCTTTGTTGTGCCCATCTGTTCAAGTCTGAAGCTTGGAGCCAGGCTCTACATCGTGCTCCTATGGCTATAGCAGAGGTTCTGCTAACAGACTCAAAAGAGTCTAAGGAAGCACGAGAAAGAAACCAAGAGATATTTTGGCTATGACTAAGAAGTAAGGAATAGTTTGCAGCCTTTGGCTCTGATAGAAAAGGAGTCAAAAGAGATAATTTCCTTGTGACCTCCTGAAGGGATAGACTCATATAAAAAATATAAGAGAGAATCCTTGTTGCCAGCATAGATGTTTGGAAGGTTTGACGTCCAAAGGCATCCAGTGTTCTAGATTCACGACCTGGCGGATAAGAAGAATGCTTCTTCTTGCTTTTTACCTTCCTCATTGCTGATTCCACTACAATGGAATGGTGGGGAAGTTGAGTCTTTTGAAACCCTGGAGAGGGGGGCACCTGATACAGAAGATCAGTTGCTGTAGAAGGTGAGGAAACCCTTAAAGGTGTTTCCCATATTCTCAGAAGAAGATCCTGCAAAGAATGATGTAAAGGAAGCATTATATTTTCCTTTTCCCCAGAAGAGCCTTGTGTAGGATCATAGCCAGGGATAGGAATAGCAAGGAATGTTGCCATGTCAAGGAGAAATTTCTGAAAAGAAGGATCTCCAATGGGAACCATCCCTGGAAAGGCTAAAGTTGAAGAACTAGCCTGGGCACCGGAGGATGTACTGGTCCGATGCAGAAAAGGAGCCCTAATGGATGGATACTGGTACTGGCGGTTATGACTTGAGACAGTCAGTACTGCATCGTCCATGCCAGGTATCGACTCCAAACTAGGTATAGAAAGGAGCGATCCTGGTGAAAAAGGCATGGATGTTACTGCAGGAACCGGCATCGATACCGATACCGGTAGCTGTGCCGGAATTGGAGGCGATACCGACATCGAAGCAGTCATCGGAGGCTGCTCAAGCAGTACCGAGGCAACCAAAAACCCTTGGTGAGTATCCTCGGTACCGCACATCCGGAATCGGTAAGCGTCGGTTCCGAGACGCGTCGGTACCCAGTCTTCCAGACTAGATATCGATTCCAGACTTGGCATCGAAGGAAGCGAGGCTATCGATGCATGTCTAGAGGGTACCGACGTCGGTGGTCGTATCGGCGATACTGCCGATACTGGAAAGTCAATCTGGGACGTATCGATCGGTCCCGAAGGAACCAAGAACGCCAGATGACGATCCCTGGTGAAGAGTGAATCACTCAACACCAGTGCCGATGCCGGGGTATCGGTACTGCTCGAAGCGGATGCCACCACCGAGCATGGCTCAGGTATGTTCTGTGAGGGGTGAGCCCCAGGAACAACCTGAAACCCCTGAAAGGCTTTGGAGACCGAAGACTCCCGCCGGGGTTTTGAAGCCAATAGGGTCTTGAGGGCAAGGCCGGAGCCGTCATCATGCTTGGCATGAGACCTACCACTCAAGGATTGGCTAGTCTTAACAGACTGTTTGTGGGTTACCTGATCCTGTAGAGAAGAAATGGTCGGTGCCCTGACACTGTCGGTATCGAGGGAAACTCGAAATGGAAAATCTCTTCTCATAAAATTGTAGCCTAATGCTCCGGAGGAAAAGGGTCAGGACCCAAACAGGTTAGACACCAGTTATTGGAGTCTAAAAAGAAAACTGTATTTCCACAGTTAAGGCACTTCTTAGGAGAAGGCGGCTCCATGATGGAGAGGCCTTACAGGCCCAAAAATTTAAGACAGAAACTGAGGGAAAAAAACTCCCTGAGTTTGAGAAAAAGAAAAGAAAAAACCCCACCGGCGGTACCGGTGGAGGCGGGGAAACAGCCGCGACCACAAGAAAAAAAAAATTAAAGAATGAAAGAAAAAATTTTCTGCGGTGACAGGACGACGTCCTGCTGGCTCCGCGGAAAAACGAAAACTGAGGAGAGACAGTTGGAAAGGAGGGAAGGCAGCACGCAGGCGCTGAGGGATGCTCCCAAAAGCTTTCTGATTGGACGCTGGGGAGCGTTCCCGCGCAGGCTCCGTCGGTACCGACGTACCCCATATGTGAAGACTCATTCCTGCTTGTTCCTGGAGATAATATACTACAAAGTGACAAGCCACAATGAGTTTACAATGAACAGGGGTAGCAAAACAAGGACGCAACCGGGGGAACTATTTACATATTATAATAATAATAACTATTTACATATTATAAAACTTTCTGCGAGAGACATATATGGTTCGTTTGCCAGGGGTGTGTAAGTGGGACATGGAGGGAGGGGAGGAGGGGCTGGTTAACCGTTCTCTATGGATGGCGGGGTAGGGGGGTAGGGTAATGGCAGTGTGTTTGCCAGATGTAATCTCAGGGTAATGTTTTAGGAACAGGTGGTGTTTGAGAGCTTTTCTGAATAATGTTAGGTTTGTGATGGCACGGATTTCGGGTGGGAGGGCATTCCAGGCTCTAGGTGCGAATAAGGAGAAGGCCCTGCTGGCTGTCATCTTTGTGCATTTCGTCAGCAACTTAGGGACTTCAAGTGTGTTCGTTAAAGTAGACCTCCTGCTCCTGTTGACTGGTGTGCTGTGGATAAGTTTACTGATGGGCATGGGGGGTAGGTTCTTCAGGGCCTTGAATGTCAGGACTAGAGCCTTGTAATGGATTCTCGCCTGCAGGGGTAGCCAGTGTAAGTTCTTCAGAACTGGCGTTATGTGGTCCGACCTTGATGCTCCTACAAGTACCCTCGCTGCTGAGTTCATGGCAAGGCGGAGAGGGCTTAGAATTGATTGTGGAAGTCCGTGGAGAACGATTTTGGCAAAGTCCAGATGTGGGATAACCAAGGTTTGGAAGATTGAACGGTAATCGATAAGGTCAAGGAGAGGGCGGAGATGGCATAGTGTTCGGATCTTGTGGCATATTGCTTTCATGATGTTTTTGATGTGTGCTGACATGTCAAGTCGCTGGTCAAGGGTGATACCAAGATAGCGAATGGTGGATTTGGCCTTCAGTACAGCGTTGTTGACTTGTAGTGAGGAAGGTGGCATAAACTTCTGATTCCTCGTGATGAATAGGACGTCAGTTTTGTTGTGGTTAATACGTAGATTTTGTGTGAGGAGCCAGTCAGCTACAGCTTCGAAGCATCTTAGTAATGATGAGAAGTCTGGTTGATCAATGTTGAATGGTGTGTAAATTAGGATGTCGTCTGCATAGGCCAGACATTGGACATTGAAGGAGCGAATCAAAGCACAGATTGGCTGCATGTAAATGTTAAACATTAATGCGGATAGGGATGATCCCTGAGGTACACCCTGCTTCAATAGAAATGGTTCTGAAGTGGAAGAACCTGCTCTGACCTGTTGCCATCTGTCGCATAAATAGGATTTGCACCATGCTAGGGTTGAGCCTTGTATCCTTTTTTCTTTGAGGCGAAGTAATAGAGTCTCATGGTTCACCAAGTCGAAGGCAGCTGCGATGTCCATAAAGATAAGGACAAATCCTTGGTGGATGTTGTCAAGTCCTGTGATAAGGTTGTTAAAGAGGGTTGTGAGGATGGTGTCGACACCATGGGCTTCTCTAAAACCGTACTGGGAGGGGTCAAGTGGTGCTTCGGTATCGACGTGCTGTTGAATTTGTCGTTAAACCACCTTCTCAATGATTTTGGCTAACAGGGGGATGCTCGAAATTGGTCTGAAGGATTCGACTTTAGATGGGTCGAGTCTGCTATTCTTCAACAGTGGGCGGATCGATGTAAACTTTAGGCTTTGTGGGAAGGATCCTTTTGAGAAGGATTGGTTCAAAATTCTACTTATGGTTGGGCTGAGGTCATGGCGCAGCTCTTTAATCCAACTGGCTGGGCAAGGATCATTGGGTGCAGTGGTGAGGTTGATAGAAGAAATGATATCTTTGATCTCTTTGTTGGAAACCTCACAGAATTTCAGCCCTGGTTCAATGTAATTTCAGTTTGTTCAATGTAAACCGCACTGATGCAGAATAGCGCGATATATAAGAGAATATAAATAAATAAATAAGAAAATAAGAAAAAAAGAATAGACCCAGTATCCGGGGAGAGTACTGGCATCGATGTAAAGGCAGCGCATAGAAATAAAACAAAAAAAAAAGAAAGTTTTTTTTAGCAGTGACAGGAAAGGTTTCCTGCTGACTACGCGGAAAACGAAGAACTGAAGAGAGCTGTTAGGAAGGTGGCAAGGCAGCTACGCAGGTGCAGTGGAGTGCTCCCAACAGCTCTCCTATTGGACGTTGGTGGAGGGTTCCCACGCGGGCTCCGTCAGTACCGACAATACCCATCTGTGAAGACTGCATTCCTGCTTGTTCCTGGAGATTAGTGAGTACCCCAGGGATCTGTGCTGGGCCCACTGCAGTCCATCCTAGCGCTTTGTAATGTTCATTTTAAATTATGATGACATTATTTTAATTGTTTTAAATTGAATTTTATGTATAATATGCAGTTGATTTTTATTTCATGTGTTTTATAGTTTTTTGTTTTTAATTTTTAATTGTGTTATACCTATATTTGATATTTTTTATAAGGTTATACCCCCTGAGGAAGGCAGAATCTGAAATGCATTAGATTAATGTTATAATAAAGGTGTTGGATCCTACTGCCATAGACTCTTCGCTTTTTGTGTGTCTCCATCATCGGGAGACAGTCGGTGCCCCTCCAGGACTTTGGAGGTCGATTCCTCTCTTGGGGGGCACCTTGGCAGGCCATTTGCGACCAGCACTCTTAAAATTGCATCGGGAGTGGCTCCGATGCCAATGCACATGGGGTTTCGCCTGGTGTTTGGAAAAGAAACCAATAGAGTCGAGGTCTTCTTCGATTCCATGCAGAGACCAACTGACGGCCAATGCTCCAAGGCACTACAGGACCCTCGGCTCCGATTGAGCCTGGGAACCTCTCAATGTCGATGACCCTTCAGCAAAACCAAGGGGAACCATCAAGACCGATGCCAGTGCCAAAAGCGTAGTTTCTCACCTGTAACAGGTGTTCTCCGGGGACAGCAGGATTTAGTCCTCACATATGGGTGATGTCGGCGTCGACGGAGCCCACACAAAGCAAATCCCCAGCTTTCAAAGAAAGCCTTTGGGATTGCTACCACACATGCGTGGTCGCCTTCCTGCCCAAGGGTGCCATCTTGCTCAGTCAGATGACATAGCTAAAAGACGGTAAAACAAATTAAAAAATGGTACAGCTGCAATTCCAAGTGGAGAAGGGAGGGTTGTGAGGACTGATTTCCGCTGTCCTGGAGAACACCTGTTACAGGTTGAGTAACTACTCTTTTTCTGGGAACAAACATGAAGTCAGTCCTCACATATGAGACTCCCCAGTTACAGGCTACCAAGAACCCATAGCAAAAATAGAGCTCCCTCATGGAGAGGTAAAAACAGCAGCAATTGTGTCTGTATAGACAGGCCAACGGGATCCCTGAGTCAGATGAAACCAGCACTTCGGTAGCCTGTACACAGAAGGGTCAGAGGGTAGGAGTTGCCTAGACCCCGAAAAGGCTACAGAGCATGGCTTGGCCAAAAGCACTGAACTGTCGGGACTCTCTGTCCAGGCAGTAGTGAACTGCGAAAATGTGGACTGAAGACCAGGTGGCAGCCCAGCAGATGTCTGCCAGTGGGTCCGAGTGCAGGTTAGCTACTGAGGTTGCCATAGCCCTGACCCGGTGCGCCATGACTTGGCCTTCCAATGGACGCCTCGCCTCCTCGTAGGCAAGGGCAATACAGTCTGCCACCCATGTGGACAGCGTACGCTTGGTCACCGCCTCCCCCAGCTTTCTGGGGTCATAAGAAACGAAAAGCTGAGACACTTTTCAGTGGCCCCGAGTGCATTGTATGTAGAAGGACAAGGCCCTCTTACAGTCCAGGGTATGGAGTACCGTCTCTGCCCAACTGGTGTGCGGTCTGGAGAAGAAGGTAGGGAGGACCACCTCCTGGTTGAGGTGGAAGGAGGACACCACCTTTGGAAGGAATTTTGGGTGCGTGCAGAGCACCACCCTATTGTAAAACCTGATGTAGGCTGTTTCCACCACCAGGGCCTGGAGCTCGCTTACCCTTCGTGCCAAAGTGAGCGCAACCAGGAAAACCACCTTCCAGGAGAGGTAGCAAAGGTGGCAAGTAGCCAAAGGCTCAAATGGTGGGTGAGTGAGCTGCCCCAACACTACATTGAGATCCCATTCGGTTGCCAGAGGGCAAACCGGAGGCCTAGACAGGAGCAGGCCCCACAAAAAATGGGACACCACCAGATGAGCCGAGAGGGGCTTCCCATCCACCTGGTAGTGGTTCGCTGCTAGGGCACTAAGGTGCACCCTAACCGAATTAGACTTGAGCCCCGAATGAGAGAGGTGGAGCAGGTACTCCAGTACCGTGACCACTGGGCAGGAGAAGGGGTCAGCCCCCCGCTCAGTGCACCATAGTAAGAATCTGCGCCATTTAAAGGCGTAGGCCTGTCTGGTAGATGCCTTGCGCGAGGACAGCAAAACATCCTCCACCTCCCTGGGGAGGTGGAGTGGGACTAGAGTTACCCTCTCAGCAGCCAAGCTGTCAGCAAAAGAGATTCCAGGTTGGGATGCAGGAGAGAACCCCCTCCTAGGAAAGGAGTCGGGGAGTGCACCCCAGAGGTATGGGATCTGCCACTGTCAACTGCAGAAGCAGCAGGAACCATGGCTGCCTGGGCCACCGTGGAGCCACCAAGATGACCGAGGCCCTGTCGCAGAGGGTCTTGAAAAGAGTCCTGGCAATCAGTGGCATCGGAGGGAAGGCGTACAGAAGTCCTTCTGACCAGGAGATCAGGAAGGCATCGGCGGCCACCCTGGCAGGGTGAGGCTGTTGGGAACAGAAGCGGGGCAACTGGTGATTGTCCGGGCTTGCAAACAGGTTCATCACTGGTTCCTCCCAGGTTTGGAAAAGCCTATTGGTTACTCCAGCGTCCAGCTGCCACTCGTGTGGCTGGAGAATCCTGCTGAGTCTGTTGGCCAGCAAGTTGTCCTGGCCTGGCAGGTACACCGCTCAGAGGAGAATGCCCTTGCTGGATCGCAAAAGAGCACAGGGCTAGCACCTCTTGACAGAGGGCACGGGATCCCGTGCTGCCCTGTTTGTTCACATAGAACATTGCCACCTGGTTGCCCGTCTGGACCAGGACTGACCGGTGGCCTAGGTGATGAAAAAAGGCCTTCAGGGCGAGGCGAATGGACCGCAGTTCCAGAAGGTTGATCTGTTAGGCACTCTCGACCAGGGACCAAGTGCCCTGAGTGAAGAGGCCCTCGCAATGTGCTCTCCAGCCCTGCCCACTCCTTCAGAAGAAGATCCAGATGAAGGGCAGACCTGAGGGGCTCTCCCGGGAAGAAGGGGGGAGGTATTTGGCTCAGATGGAGGAGGTAACCCTCCCTGACCACCCTTAGTGCCCAGGAGTCAGTGGTTATAGCCTCCCACCTGTGGGCATAAAGGGTGAGGCGACCCCCGGTGGGCTGCTAAACTCCATGAGAGAGAAGGGCTATGCTACAGGAGTCAAAATCTCCCTCCTGGCTGGGCCGGAGCCGGAGCCTGGGGCTTGGGAACCTTCTGCTTAAGCGGGCTGTGCCCTTGTCCCGGCCTGCTGCCCTTGCTGGGGAGCCAGTGAGGCCTGGTAAGGTGGGTAGTTTCGGTAAGCAGTAGATTTCCTCTGGTAACAGGGCTTTTTACCCGAGCCCTTCCATCAGGGAGGGGCAGTGGTCTTCTTGGAAAGCCTAGTCCTCGTCATGAACTCGCTCTCCAGCCTTGTCGGTCATGGGTTTGCCGAAGAGGTTCTCCCCCTGGCAAGAGACATCAACCAGTTTGTCTGGTACCCATTGCTTGAGGTCGGACGACTGGAGCCAGGCCTGGCGGCATGCACCGATTCCCGCTGCAGACTGGAAACCATCTGCCCAAGACATAAATTTGGAGCACTCACGGACGGCTTTGGACAGCTCTTGAAGTCCTGCAAAGGCCCCTCGGAGAGGCCAGCTGAGTACCCGGCGAGTTCCTTCGCCAGGTCTCTCAGGTATATGCCCATGTACAGCTGGTGGGCCTGGATCCAGCAATTCAGCATCGAGCCCTGGTAGCACTTTCTGCCAAAGGCATCCAAGGTGTGCGGGCCTCCCTTCCGAGGGGCACCGAGGAGTGCGTCTTCTGGCTCTTCAGCCGACGCATGGCCAACTCCACCACCATGGAGTTGTGTGGCAGTTATGACTTTTGAAAGCCAGGGCTCCGGCGGACTCGGTACATCGAGTCGAGCCACTTGCTGACCACCGGCACCGATGCTGGTGTCTCCCACATGCGGAACATGAATTGCTCCAAGATGGGAGGAATGGGCACCGTGAGCGATTCCCGAGGGGGAGTCTCGTACTGGAGGATCTCGAGCTCGTCGGCCCGAGGATCCTCCTCGGACTCGGTGGGAAACACCAAGGCTTTGGACATGTTCTTGACGAAGTCCAAGAAGCCCATGTCCTTCGGTAGAGGCCTTCTCTGAGGTTCAGAGATCAGGGAATCTGAGGGGACAACTTGGTGCCGACGGGTGTCCAGGGACTCCTCGTCCTCGGTCACCCAGTCAGAACACTCCGAGAAAGACTCGAGGGGATGGTGTTCATCGGGCCTCGAGGGACCCGGCACCATACGACCCGACCCCGGAGGGCTCATCAGGACGACCTCGGCCCTGTCGAACGGGAGACCGAGCACGACCTCGGCCGAGGATCTACTTCGGCCCGCATGGTCTCGAGTATCGGCTCGGCCTCCAGAGACATCTTCGACATCGAATGTCCGGTGGTCGAGGTGGAGGAACTGGACATCAGCGCCTGCTGCTGGTCCAAGAAGGCAGTTACACTGCGCTCCAAGGCTGTCATCCTGGACTCGAGCTCAGATGGCTCCGCAGCCTTCGGGGCGGGCACCAAGGGACTCGGGCCCGACGCCGGCTCACCTGGAGGAAAATCCTTGACGAGGACCATGTCTAACTGGTGAGGCTGGTCCGCAGCCAGATCATTCTGGGGAACCTTGGCTGGCTGCTCCTTCTCCGACGGCTCAAGCAGGCGCCCGGGGCTCTGAGACCGGGCCCAAGAGGACCCCGGTCAATCGGAGCCATCCAGGGACGCTGCCTTCGAGGACTTCTTCCTCTTTGGTTCCCTCGAGGGAGACCCCAGCTCCGAGGACCCACGACGACGCTCGGGCTCGGAGTGTTCCTCACAAGGGGTCGAGGCCTCAGATGAGGTCCTGGCTCTCGGAGGCATCGGGGACTTGGGAAACATTTTGTCATGCTGCTGCTGGTGGCTCCTCAAGGCCTAAGAAGACATCTTTTTGCAAAGGCCACAGACCTCAGGGTCATGGTCCGGGCCAAGGCACCGGAGGCAGCAGTCATGTGTATCGGTCAAAGACATTATCTTAGTGCACCAATCACATTTTTTAAAGCCGCTGGTCGCCATAGGGGGAAAAAGAACCCCAGCAAGGTCGAAGACCCTTCGGGCTGCCAGCAGAGAAAAAGGGCATGAAGATGCCAAAAGAAAAATCAAACTTAAATAGAAAAAGGAGTCGACCCCGTTACCGAGGCAAAGAGGTTGGCGGGCAGGAAAGGTACCGGTGCAAAACAGAAGATGAGCAAAAAACTTGAGGAAAAAAAATCAACTTTTTCGGGGGGAAAACAGACGTCTGGTGGGCTCCATGCAAAAAAGGAGACTGAGCAAGATGGCACCCTTGGGCTGGAAGGGGACCATGCATGTGTGGTAGCAATCCCAAAGGCTTTCTTTGAAAGCTGGGGATTTGCTCTGTGCGGGCTCCGTCGGCGCCGACGTCACCTTTATGAGTACTGACTTCCTGCTTGTTCCCAGAGAAAATGCTGAATCAGACCTCTGGCCAAAGAGGGACTCTCTCTGCTTCTCTCTAACTTTCAGGCCTCTCTTTGTTATCTGCAAGCACAAATTAGAAGGCGAGGGCTGGTGATCGGGACCCAGATATTGGAAGCACCAATTGTGCTTGTCAGTGATCGAAATGGTCCAGGCACATTTGGTGCATTTCTTGAACCCATTGGCCGGTTTCTGGGACATGTCTGGAAACATAGCTATGGCAAAATCAAACAGCTCGA
Source organism: Ichthyophis bannanicus (assembly GCA_033557465.1). NCBI lineage: Eukaryota > Metazoa > Chordata > Amphibia > Gymnophiona > Ichthyophiidae > Ichthyophis > Ichthyophis bannanicus. Next base: position 642,215,841 of record CM066035.1, read on the forward strand.
GAAAAGTACCAAAAACAGCTCCGGAACAGAGGCAGAACCATGATCGATGGACCAGACACTACCAATGGCAGGCAGGAAAGTTAGATACAAGCGAAAAACAGAACCCGCAAGGGAAAAAACAAAACTGTTCCCAGCGAACGACCAATTCACGTCTGTGGAGCTCTGAGGAAAATGAAGATTGGAGAAGATGGTGCCATCGCAGGCAGGAAGACAGGCACACAGGCATGGTGGAGCTTCCAATAGAAGCTGGGGAGCATTCCCACACTGGCTCCATCGGTGACATTACCCATACATAGAGACTTCATTCTTGCTTGTCCATGGAGAAGGAAAGAATACGAAATGCTGGACCATGAGGGACGGGGCCATGGAGAGAGGCGGCAGCAGTAAATAGGTTCATGGGCCAGTATTGGGTTTCAGGCAGTAAGTGTAGGGGCCAGAGCCAATGTAATGAGCTCAAAATCTTGTTATCATTATAACCTACATGTAATTTAATTAGAAGGTTTCATTACAAATTTCAAATGTTACCAAAATTTGTAATGTATTACAGTAGTGACCTTACTGTAACATCATTAATACCCAACACTGTGTATATGGTACCTCCAAGAGTCTTCCCAAATTATACTATATATTACTCCAAACTGGATATCAGAGCAAGGAGACAACAGATCAGGGAGATGTCCAAGTGGCCAATGGCAACTCTGAAAGGTCTACGGGCTTCCCATAGGCAAGCGTGTAAAAGTGTGTAGGTTACAAAACTCCAAGCACTCCACATAGCTGGCTTGTATAGTGATGTGGCAAGAAAGACGACATTACTCAAGAAAGCCCACCTTGCATCCTACTGCTTCTACTATTTATCACTTAAATAGTGCAAGAAGGCACATGCAGCTCTGTTCATATACTGATAAGAGACAGGACACCATCTCAACAGAGCTTACAATCTATTCAAGACAGACAAACACAACTACAAACAAACTCAAAAACAAAGAACTAGGGCAAAACGGAAATGCTTATAACACGCATGGGTGATAAAACAGGAGAATAAGTAGGTCAGGATCGAAAAGCAGCCTCAAGAGGTGGGGTTTTTAGCATGGATTTGAATAGGAACCGAAATGAAACCCGACGTATCAACTCAGGTAGTCTGTTCCAGGCATACGCTGCAGCAAGGTGGAATGAACAAAGTCTGGAGTTGGCAGTGGAAGAGAAGGGCACAAATAAAAGTGATTTGCCTGATGAACAGAATGCCCAAGGAGAAACGTGGGAAGAAATAAGGGAAGAAAGGTAATGAGGAGCCACAGAATCCTCTTTTGAAGAATGCAAAGGAACACTCAGGATATACTGTAGCCATTTGGTAAAACATTTTGAGGACTGACAAAACTAAACTAGAACTTTTCATACTGTGTGCAAAAAATTAGGTTTGGCACAAACCCAAGCCAGCACATCACCCAGTAAGCACCATTCTTATTGTGAATCATGGTGGTGACAGCATCACGTTTGGGGATGTTTTTCATAATTAGGGACAGGTCACTTGTCAGTGACAAAGAATAGCATAACATACAGAGAGATCCCTTGATGAAAATGTGCTACTGCCTGCAAGAAAGCTGAAACTGAGACATAAGTTTACTTTTCAGCCTGAAAAAAACCTCAGCACACAGCAACACTACACTGGAGTGGCCAAGGAAAAAAAGTAAACATTCTTGAGGGAACCAGTCAGAGCCCTGACCTCAATTCAAACAGAAATCTGTGAGGATTGCTGTCCATCAGCACTCGCCAATGAACTTGACAGAGCTGGAATGATTTTGTAAAGAAGAATGGTCTAAAATTGACAAATCAAGGTGAGCAGATGCCAGTCTGGATAGTTTCAGGTCTGCACTATCAAAGTTGCAGTTAATTTTCCTACCTCCTCTACATAATGGGGAAAAAACACACCAAAGGAAGGGGAAGATGGAGGTTATGGTTTGAATCCCCTCTCCCCCCCCCCCCCCCCCCCGATTCAACCATTTCTTACTTCCTTTGTTGGTGGAACTAGTACACTTCAGCATCCCAGTGCATCCTGTATTGCTTGGTCAGGAAGGAAAGTCCACTAAGTTTGGAGGATGTTTCTCAGAGTCCAGAGGCTCAACTGACTCCTCCCTTCCCCTCCCCCCTCAAGATTACCTCTCCCACATCAATACCAATGCCAGAGTTTGTGCTACTAGTGAGTGGTAATAGCAGGATGTCAGTCTGCCTGTTGTACTGGCTTGTCCCGCAAGTGTTGGAGGGGGGGGGGGTCCTTGTTGAATCCGAAAGCGTCTGGAGGAACCAATGCTCAGTTTGATTCCCTGCCAAATATTGATGGTGTGGAAGCAGTAGAACAGGATGAAGCAGCGGAGATACAGCCACAGGCCAGGACTGTACAACCTGGGAATATCGGTGATCAACTTCTGGTGAGTAGACAGGAGAACCCGAAGAGATTAACTTGGAATCTATTTGGCATGCGATAATAAGTCAGGAAGTTGTCATTACAAATAAGTCAGTTATTGGAAGGTGCTATTAATGTTATGAGCCAGCATTTAGACGTTACCGAAAGTTCTGCTACTGCAGGATACAGCAGCTCAGATTATTACCAATGATACTCATCGGGCCTATATTACACCACTTGTTATTCAGCTCCATTGGCTTCCCTTTGATTTTCACATCCGCTACAAGGTTCTCATTCTGACTCACCGAGCCATATACACAAACACTCCACAATATTTAATAGACTAACTTCAATTCCACATTTCCACTCATAGTCTCTGTTCGATCCATGCAACCGATACTCCTTCCTCCATCATGTGCTCACCTGCAATCCACTCAGCATTCTGCCTTCTTCTTCCTGGGCCCCTCTCTCTGGAATTCCCTTCCTACTGCTCTTCACAAGGAACTTTCTTTCCCAAGTTCAAGAACCTCCTAAAGTCTCACCTCTTCTGCTCCGCCTTTGATCTTTCTCCTATCTCCTGATCCCCCTGCTGCTCCATGCCTCTCTACCTATTTCTCCTCACTGTGTGATTGCATTGTCTCTGTCCTGTCAAATACTGTAGTTCTTTTCCCTTTTGGCCTCAGCCACAGTTGCATATTTTATGCAATTGTACACCGCCCTGGTGTTATGAAGGAGTGGTATATCAAGCAACCCAATAAACATAAATTTAAACAGCATAGCAGCCATATAGAAAGACTGGAGACTTTGCAAGAGGAACATAAAGTGGCTCAGTCTAGGACGGTCTTAGACTGCCAGCCTTCGAGGCAGAAATTGGAAAATACAGAGAAAGCACAGTTACTTACCTGTAACAGGTGATCTCTGGGAACAGCAGGAATTAGTCCTCACATATGGGTACGTCGGTACCGACGGAGCCTGCGCGGGAAAGCTCCCCAGCTTCCCAGAAGAAAGCTTTTGGGAGCCTCCCACAGCACATGCGCGCTGCCTTCCCGCCTTTCCTGACCAACTCTCCTCAGTTCGAGTTTAAAGCTGAGACAATAGAGAGAGGAAAGGAAAGATAGAGAGAGAGATACAACTCCTAGGGGAGGTGGGTGGGTTGTGAGGACTAATTCCTGCTGTTCCCAGAGATCACCTGTTACAGGTAAGTAACTGTGCTATCTCCAGGAACAAGCAGGAATAAGTCCTCATATATGGGGACTCCCTAGCTAAGATGCCCGGGAGATCCCCAAGGGTATGAGACCCTGAAAGGTTCCTCGTCTTCCTATGGATCTCAGGCATCCATTCAGGGAAGGAGGGCAGGAGTTGTTCAAGAATGGAACAGGTGTCTGAGGACAGCCTGACCAAACAAGGCATCCCGGCGGGAGTCCTTGTCCAAACAGTAATGGGCTGTGAAGGTATGAACCGAGGCCCAGGTGGCTGTTCGACAGATCTGATCGATGGATACAGAATGAAGATGAGCCATAGAGGTGGCCATGGCCCTCACATTGTGAGCTGTGACATGGCCCTCCAGAGAAAGGTTCTTACTCTGGTAAGCAAAAGAAATACACTGAGCAATCCAATTGGACAGTGTTCTTTTAGAGACTGGAAGTACTAGATGAGAAGGATCAAAAGCAACAAAAAGCTGGGAAGACTTTCTATGTTGCTGTGTCCTGTGTAAGTAAAAGGCAAGAGCTCTTTTACAATCTAGAGTATGAAGGTTCCTCTCTGCAGTGGATGCATGAGGAGCTGGAAAAAAGACAGGTAAATATACCTCTTGATTAAGATGAAAAGGTGAGACCACTTTAGGCATAAAGTGAGGATTTGTCCTAAGGACTACCTTATCATGATGGAACCTTGTATAAGGTGGATTAGCCACTAAGGCCTGCAGCTCACTAATGCGGCGAGCAGAAGTGATTGCAATAAGGAAAATAACCTTCCAGGAAAGAAATTTCAAGGAGGTAGTGGCTAAGGGTTCAAAAGGTGGCTTCATAAGCTGACCAAGAACCAAGTTTAAGTCCCATGCCACAGGAGGAGGTCGAATGGGAGGTTTAGTTAAGGTTAGGCCTCTCATGAATCTGGCAATAAGAGGATGAGAGGAAATAGGTTGTCCATTGATAGGCTTAAGGGATGCTGCAATAGCACTTAAATGGACCCTTACGGAATTTGTCTTAAGGCCTGCATTGGAAAGATGCAGGAGATATTCTAATAGAGAATTCAGGGGAAGTGCTAGAGGGTCAAGACCCTTTTGAGCACACCAAATGGAAAATCTCTTCCATTTAAAAGCATAGGAACGCCTAGTGGAAGGTTTCCTGGAAGCATGAAGGATATCCTTCACTTGTTGCGAAAGATTGAAGTCTTGAAGGTCTAGGCCTTCAATAACCAAGCTCTGAGGTGAAGGGACTTGGGGTTTGGATGCCACAAAGTCCCCTCCTTCTGAGACAGAAGGTCTGGAGCAGCTCCCAAGTCCAGGGAGGGGACTTGGGAGAGATGCAGAAGTGAGGGTACCACACTTGGCGTGGCCAGCGTGGAGCTATGAGGATCATATATCCTTGATCCCTCTGAAGTTTGAACAGAGTCTTGGGGATCAAAGGAATGGGTGGAAAGGCATACAGGAAGTCCTGACCCCAATGAAGGAGGAAGGCATCCTTGGCCTGAACTCCCTGACACGGAATCCTGGAACAGAACCGGGGAAGTTTGGCATTCCACGGACTTGCAAATAGGTCTATGTCCGGGGTACCCCATTCCTGAAAGATTCTGAGTACCTGATCCATGTGCAGGGACCATTCGTGTGGGAGCAGAACTCGACTGAGTCTGTCCGCCCAAGAGTTTTAAATTCCTGGGAGGTATACTGCCAGGAGATGGATTTGATGCTCTCTGGCGAAGGCCCATAATCTGAGAGCTTCGTTGCAAAGCGACAGAGAGCCAGTTCCTCCTTGCTTGTTTATGTAAAACATGGCTACCTGATTGTCCGTTTGAATGAGGACTGTCTGGTAGCTAAGGAGGGTATGAAAGACCTTGAGAGCTAGGAACACTGCTCGAAGTTCCAAGTGGTTGATATGAAGAGAGGTCTCTTGTGGGGACCAAGTGCCTTGGGTGGAGAGGTCTTGCAGATGAGCTCCCCAACCTGTTTGGGAGGCATCTGTTGTGAGGACTGCTTGGGGCAACAAGGGTTGGAAGGGGGACCCCAACAACAGATTTTGAGTGGACATCCACCATTGGAGAGACCAAAGGAGACGTTTGGAGTTTGCTATTTGGTCTGAGAGAGCTCCTGACGCTTGAGTCCACTGGGTGGACAAAGTCCATTGAGCTGCTCTCATGTGTAGACGAGCATAGGGTACCACATGTACTGTGGAAGCCATGTGGCCTAGTAGTTGCAGCATCTCCCGGGCAGTGAAGTGGTCCTTTGACTGAATCTGGGAGGCTAACTGCACTAGACGTTGGTAACGAGCCTGGGGAAGATAGGCTCTTGCAGTAGTGGTGTCCAACCAGGCCCCTATGAATTCTAGGGACTGAGTAGGGATGAGCTGAGACTTTGGGAGATTTACCACAAGTCCCAGATACTGCAGAATGCACCTGGTAGTGTTTAGGGAAATTTGGGCTTCTGACTGGGATGGAGCTCGGATGAGCCAGTCGTCCAGATATGGGAAGACAAAGATTCCCAGAGTGCGCAGAAATGCAGCAACTATTGCCATGCATTTGGTGAACACTCTTGGAGCAGAGGCCAGACCGAAAGGAAGGACTCTGTATTGGTAATGTTTTCCCTGGAACAGAAAACGTAGAAATTTTCTGTGGGATGGATGGATGCGTATATGGGTGTACGCATCCTTGAGATCTAGAGAACAAAGCCAATCCTGACTCTGTAGGTATGGAAGGAGAGTGCCTAAAGAGAGCATCTTGAACCTCTCCTTGTACAGAAATTTGTTCAATTCTCAGAGATCTAGAATAGGTCTGTATCCCCCTGTTTTCTTTGGGATGAGAAAGTAGGGGGAGTAAAAACCTGACCCCTGTTGAAGAAGAGGAACTTCTTCTATGGCCCTCTGGGGCAGAAGGGAGGTTACCTCCTGATCCAGAAGGTCGAGGAGAGATGTGGGAGAATTGAAATGTCTCACCATGGTGTAGGGAGGAAGGTCTGAGAAATGAAGTTTGTAGCCCTCTCTGATGATGGAGAGGGTCCACTGCTCTGATGTGATTTGCTCCCATCTGGGAGCAAAATGAGCTAACCTTCCTGGAATGGTGAGAGGTTCTGGCTGTTGTAGAGCCAGAAAGGTTAAGTTCTCTAGCTCTAAGTCAAAACCCCTGAGGGGCTTGGGACTGCTGGGTTGCAGCAGCCCCTGCAGGTTTAGGCCTGGCCTGTTTGGGTTGCTGACGCTTAGTAGCAAATCGACCTGCAGAAGACTGTTGACCAGAAGTGGAAGGAAATCTGCCCTTCTTGTAAAAAGACTTTTTAAAAGATTTTTTCTTGGCTGGAGTGGAGGTAGACTTAGAAAGTCTATCAAGAGCAGCATTTTCTGCATCCATTTGAGTGGCTTTAATTTGCCACTCTTTGCCAAATAGGTTTTCACCTGTACAGGGTAGATTTCTAAACCATCTTGAACCCAGGGTTCTAGATCAGAAGCCTGGAGCCAAGCAATTCTACGAGCAGCTATAGCAATTCCTGAGGCTCTGCTGGCAACCTCAAAGGAATCAAAGGCTGCCCTGTTGGAAAACTTTGAAATGTCTTGTGTATGCTTAAGCCAAAGAAGGAATTCCTCCCTTTTATCTTCAGGAATAAAAGGGAGAAAGTTGTGCAGCTTTTCTGCAACCTCCTTCAGAAACATACCCATATAAAGGCTGAATGAATTGATTCTGGCAGTAAGCATGCTAGCTTGGAAGATTTTTCTACCAAAAGCATCCAAGGTCCTGCATTCTCTTCCTGGAGGAGTAGAAGAGTGTCTTTTGGTACTCTTTATTCTCTTCATAGCTGACTGCACCACAATAGAATGGTGAGGAAGCTGAGTTTTTTGAAAACCAGGAGAAGGAGGGACACGGTACATAGTGTCCAATCTACGAGAATGAGGAGAAAGGGTGAGAGGAGTCTCCCACAATTCAAGCAAATGTTCTTGGAGAATTTCATGAATTGGCAAGGTGACTGCCTCTCTGGGAACCTTAGAGTATCCCAAAATGTCTAACTTTTTTGCTCTAGGTTCTTTTTCAGAGGTTACTGAAATAGAGAGTCCTTTAGCTACTTCCATGATGAAGTCTTGAAAGGACAAATCCTCTGGAGGAGGAAGAGTAAGAGATACTTCAGGAGAGTCATCCGATGAATCGGAATCATCAGAAGACTGGAAGTATCGTCTGTTTGCTTCCAGGGATCGATAAGCATATCGACCGGTATCGACATCGGGTGTACCCGGAACCGGATCGGTATCGGGAAAAACCCCGGAACCGGTATCCTGGTCGATGTGGATGCCCTGGGTACCGGTATCGGTTGCGGTACCGGAACCAAGGTCGGTACCGCTTGCTGCGGTACCGTGGGCGTCGCAGCCTTAATAAAAGCCATTATGGCCTGCTGCATGGATTGAACTGTATGATCCATAGACGCCACGACTGCCTGGATGTCGGTACTGGAAGAGTGTGCCGGTACCCCAGAGCAGTCTAACAGGTGATCGGTCGAGGCCGTGCCATCGATGTCAACCTGTAACCCCATAGGAGGAGCTTTGGAAGCCGGAGCTTCCCGCCGGGGTTGTTTGGCTGGGGCAGGGTCCTCAGGGTCAAGCCCGGGGGCATCTCGATACTTGGAGGGAGATTTGCCCTTTGAGGACCTGCCAGAAGAATGTTTGGTTACCTGAGATCCATCAGGAGAGGAAGACCTGGAAGATGTCGAAGCTGGAGTATCTGTGGAAAACAGCATATGAAACTTGGCTGCTCGGTTTTGTACGCCACGTTTAGACATCAGGGAGCAGGACTGGCAATCCGGTATGGAGTGGTCAGGCCCCAAACATTTAAGACACCATTCATGTGTGTCGGTGACTGAGATGGTACCGCTACAATTGGTGCATTTTTTGAAACCAGAAGCTGGTTTCTCCATGAGGGAAAAATTTTCTCCAGGCCTAGAGGCCTAAGGGGAGAAAAATTTCACCAAGTAGGGAAAAGAAAAAAAATATATATTTTTTTTGAAAAGTAAAAAGAAAAAAGACCGGCGGTACCGGTATGGAGTCGGGGAAGGCAGACACGCGACCAAAGAAACAAATTAAAATAAGAACTTCTTCAGCGGTGACAGGAGCATGACCTGCTGGCTCCGCGGAAAAGAAGAACTGAGGAGAGTTGGTCAGGAAAGGCGGGAAGGCAGCGCGCATGCACTGTGGGAGGCTCCCAAAAGCTTTCTTCTGGGAAGCTGGGGAGCTTTCCCGCGCAGGCTCCGTCGGTACCGACGTACCCATATGTGAGGACTTATTCCTGCTTGTTCCTGGAGATTAAATTAAGGAACCTTAATTGTTAGACTCCTTAATTTTCCCAAGATTTCTAGTATTACTCCCATGAGCTCCTAAAGAAGTATCTCATGGAATGTCTTAAGATACCAACTGACGCTTTGTCCCCATTTCATATATCACACCCAATCTACTATATGTTTTGTGTGGGTGGGAAAAGTACGTATATTCTGAGTACCACTAAATATCTCCAAGTGTCCACTGCACCCAATTTCTTTATAAGTTTACCTAGCTTTTTATATTTATTTATTACAATTTCTTATATACCGCACTATTCGACATCAGCGCGGTTTACATTAAAACAAAAGGACCAGAACAACAGGCTGTTCGGTTTTACAGAGAACAGGTGTACAAACTTGGATAACATGGGTGAACTATTTACATAAAATATCTACAAGTAGGCGTGATGACAAAGCTCTAGAGGTAACATGTGGTTACTTTCTTTGGAGAGGTTATCTAGGCTTCATTGCTGACTGGGTAGCACTTGAGGAACAGGTGAAATTTGAGTGCCTTCCTGAACTGAGCTAAGTCAACGATAGCACAAATGTCAGATGGTAGAGCATTCCAGCATCTTGGGGCGAAAAATTTGAAAGCCCTATTCGCTGTTGTCAGGTTGCATTTTGTCAGGGACTTCGGAATTATTAGAGAGTTTAAAGCTGTTGGTCTTCTGGATCTGATAGATGGCACGGTGTGAATGAGCTCTGTGAGTGAGGAGGATGAGAGACCATTGATGGCCTTGAAGGTCAGGAGTAAGGTCTTGAAAACAAGCCTTCCGTGTATGGGGAGCCAGTGAAGCTGCTTCAGGATAGGCGTCACATGGTCACTCCTAGAGGCTCCATGGAGGACTCTTGCTGCAGCATTCATGGCAAGCTGTAGCGGGTTCAAGGTAGATTGTGGGAGGCCTTGTAAAATGGTGTTGGCATAGTCGAAGTGGGGTAAGATTAGTGCTTGGCATATAGTCCGGAAGTCATCTGGATCTAATAAGGAACGCAGATGCCTGAGTGTACGGATCTTGAAGTATATTGCTTTTACTATATTGCCTATGTGTGATTTCATATCAAGACGTTGGTCCAACGTGACCCCAAGGTATCTTATTGTGTCTTTTGTCTGCAGATCCGCTTCCTTAACTCTTACATGGGATGGTGGAGTAAAATTGGGGTCTCTCGTGATGAAGAGTACCTCAGTTTTCTTGTGTTGAATACGGAGGTTTTGAGATTGGAGCCATTCTGAAACTGCGCTGAAACATTCTATCAGGGGGGAAAGGTCCATTTGATCCGTAGAGAACCGCATGTATAAGAGTATATCGTCTGCATATATCAAACAGTTCACATTGAAAGATCTGATGATACTGCAGATGGGCTGCATGTATATGTTGAACATGAGTGATGATAGAGAGGAACCTTGCGGTATACCTTGCGTTTGATGGAAGGGTTTTGATTCTTCTGATCCGGATTTTACATGTTGCAATCTTCCGGCAAGATATGATTTGCACCATTCGAGTGCAGTGCTGTAGATGCCCTTCTCTTTCAGTCGCCTGAGGAGGAGTTCATGACTTACTGAGTCGAATGCTGCAGCGATGTCTAAGAAGATAAGCACAAAACCTTGCCGGATGTTGTCGATGCCTGTGATTATATTATTGAAGAGGGTGGTAAGGAGGGTTTCTACTCCATGAGACTCTCTGAACCCATGTTGGCACTGGTCTAGAGGGGCTGTAGAGTCTATATGATCTTGGATTTGTCTTTGTACCTTTTTCTCAATTATCTTAGCTAGGAGAGGAATACTAGCTATGAGCCTGTATGAGTCGACCCTTTGGGGGTCTAGTTTGGAGTTTTTTAAGAGAGGTCTAATGGATGTATGTTTGAGTGTTGTGGGAAAAGATCCGGTTGTGAAAGATAGGTTCATAAGTCTTGCGATGAAAGGACTGAACTCACTGCATAGCTCCTTTATCCAAAATGCTGGGCAGGGATCAGTTTGAGCCGTGTTGGTATTGAGAGATGTGATTGTGTCCTCAATGTGTTTTGCAGATGGTGTGGAGAATATAGGTAGAGACATTGGGCAGGTTGGTTCTTGTGAAGAGGCTTCTGAAACCTTATCTGTCTGTAGAAGTTTAGACTGCAGGTAGTCGGCAAATTTTTGTGGATGAATCTCATCATGTTGCTCAGGAGAAGGTTCCTTCGAAAGGGATTTGACTAAATTGAAGAGATCCCGTGGTTTGTTCAGTGATCTTTTGAGAGTGTCAGTGTGAAATTGCTTTATTTTGGACGTGATTGCCTCTCGGTGAATTGATAAGTGGAGTTTGTAAGCTGTCTGATCCTCAATGGAGAGTGATCGGCGCCATCGTCTCTCAAGTCTTCGTAGATGTGTAAGAGAAGACCGCAGCTCAGGGGAGAACCATGGAGCAGAGTTTCTTTTCCTTGAGGTGTTATTGGGGTGCGGTCGTTGTGCAATGGCGTTAAGGTTGTTGTTCCAGGAGGAAATCAGATCTTCGAGGTTGAGAGTTGTGTCGTTGAGGAGTGGGTGGGTCTCAGACAGGATGAGTTCTCTGTTAAACGGTCAAAAACTTCTTGTTGACGTTCTTGAGGTGCTGTTCAATCTTCTGTTGTCCTGTGGTTGCTTGTTGTTAATGGGTATCTGGAGATTGATTAGTTTGTGGTCTGACCAGGGTACAGCGGTAACAGACATCACAAGGTCGCGGCTTTGTTCAAAGACAGACTGTGGAGCAAACACCCTTTGGCCTTTACTCACCCTTTGGCTTCCCCTAGTGTTTCCTCCTGTCGTGTCTACTCTGGGGTTCAGGGTTGCATTAAAATTCCCACCTATTATCATTGGGTCTTGTAGATGTTCTTCTAAAGCTTGTATAACTGAGCATAAAAGGTTGGGTGTTTGGTGCATATACACTACATATAGCTAAGGGCATCCCGGCTATTTTGCCCTTCCATAGTAGAAACCTACCACCTGGGTCTCTCATCACCTGCCCTTCTTTCATTATTAGTCCCCTTGCAAAACGAATCCCTACTCCCCCTTTTTTGGGATTTTCACGATTAGGTGGCAAGTATACTTGATCATATCCCTTACTAACTAGCCACTTTTCCTGCACTCTTTTTAAGTGAGTTTCTTGTATCAATAGTATATCTGCCTTAAGCCTACTATCCTCTTTTAATAATACCTGCCGCTTACACCAAGAATTGAGGCCCTTAACGTTGATGATTACAATTTTACATGTCACTGGTCCTTTTTGTTTATCCCCCATTTCCGCAAGTACATTTATTGCCCCTTTCCTTTATACAGGATCCAACCTTCCCCTCATCCCAAACCTCCACCCTTCCCCCCTTTCCCTGTACCCTCCCAACCATCAAGCTACTAATGAGTAGCTTTCCCTTCCTGTGTGACCCCACCATTCTCTCACCCACTTTCCCCTTTATCTTTCCCTATCAACCCCCTAACTGATTTTTCTGTTACTTTTGTGTATCTACTCGTTATATCTCATTCATACCTTCCATTCATCCTTCCCATTCACACCTCTCTCATCTTCATTATTATTAACGCCCCTTCTTATTCATCTCTCACACCTTTTACCTTTCTGGTTCTCAATTTTTTTCTCTCTCATCCCTCCTACTTATCTCTGAAACTGTCCATTCCTTCAACCTGTGCACAATTTAATGTTCAAAGGTGCTCTCAACTGTCCAATGTCTTTTTTTGGAGTCCACGTTTACTCTTCTTCTCTTTGTTATCTACTTTTTGCCACACTGCTGTATTTCTTGTCTTTGGCTTCCTTGATTCTTCTATCTCTGGGATGCGAGAGATTCCTGCTTCTTTCATTGCAGTCGCTCTTTTTATAATTCCATTAATAGTGAAAACAATACCTGCAGGGTACAGCCATTTATAATTAATGTTCTCTTCCCAAAGCCTCGTTGTGTATCCTCGTCAAGCTCTCCTGCACTGCAGTGTAGCAGTAGCCAAATCTGCATAAATTGCCACAGTATGCCTCTGCCATTTGAATTGTCCCGCTTTTCTCATGCTTGTGGCTATTTTTCCTTTAAGCTTATAGTCTTGGAGGCATATAATTACATCTCGGGAGGCCTCCCCCATCTAGGGCCCAGTGCTCGATGTGCTCTATCCATCTTTATCTCCAGCATATCTGCTCCTTCCTCTGATTCAGCCAATACAGCTTTGCAGATTTCCCATGCTGTTTGTTCACAGTTCCTGTATTCCTCTTTTTCTGGTACACCTTTTATTCTTAGGTTATTGTGTCTTATCCAGTTTTCTAGATCTTCAAACCTGAGCTTCATTTGCTCTCTAGACAGTTCCAGGGCCTTGACTGTGCTATTTATGTCATTCATGGTGCCCCGCATATCCTCCACTTGCCTTTCTGCATCTTCAACCCGTTTACCTAGGTCTTGTACATCGACGCCAAACTCTGTAATGGCTGCCTCCATATCTACTCTGAACCCTGTCATTTCTGAACACAGTTCGCCAAACCAGAAGCGCAGTTCCTCTTTAGATATTTGTACTACTGCATCCTTGTCCTTTAGCAGGTCTGTCTTCCTTGCGCCCCACAGCAGAGTCTCCTGCAACTTTTTCCCCTTCTTTATGCTCACTGCGTAGGCCCAAATATATAAACTCTCATAGGTCTGCGGGTTTTTTCCAGGACACTGTCATTGCCACTTTTGCAGGTTGTGATTTGAGCATTTGTTTCTTTTGAGGTATTTTATTTGCCCCTCTGGGGTTTTTTCCAACTATCTGTGGGTTTCTCTGGAAGAGCTCTTACTCAGCCATCCATGAGGGTTGGTGACATCACCGGAAATCCCTAGTTAACCACTTTCAATCCTTAACCACCACACAAAGTCAACGATCATAGCTTTCTGCTCCTCAACAAAATTTTGCAATTGTCAACTCTCAAGCAACTTGGAAATCCTTTTCACCTATTTCTTCACAACACATAGGAATTAATACCACCAATTCTCCTTTGGATCCTTGCCCAGTCAGCTGGATTAAATCAGCCCTTGGATTTAATAGTTACACTACTCATAATTACAAATCTCTCTCTGTCGCTAGGGTACACTAATCTGAAAATGGCATCTATTCGCCCGGTTAAAAAGGGCGCAGCACATGACCCATCACAACCTAGCTCATATCGCCCTATTACTAGATTTCCCTTTTTAGCAAAAATTATAGAGAAAGTGGTTTTAATTCAACTTCAAGACCACATTGACACCTATTTTCCGCTTAATATTCAGCAATTTGGATTTAGACCGCAGCACAGAGTTGAAACATTGCTAGCTGCCCTTTCAAACAATAATGTTAAAGGCCTAGACAAACCTAAGTCAGGATTTGTCCTAATCTTTTTGGACGTCAAAGAGGCTTTTGACTTTGTCCCTCATGATTTACTCATTCAGCATCTACATCTACTGGGTCTGAGAGGCACCATTTTGGGATGGTTTAAATCTTATCTTGAAAATCGACAATTACAAGTTAAAATTGGCTCTGAAAAATCAGAAGCAGAGGGTCGGTGGAGCGGAAAGCTACCGGGGACACCAGGGCCGTCTTGTGGAAAATATCATCCAGTTTCTGCTGACGACTCTGGATGGCCTTAGAGGACATCTTCTTACAAAGGGAGCAGAGCTCCGGGTTATGGTCCGCTCCCAGACACCGGAGACAACAGTCATGGGTGTCTGTGAGGGACATGTTTTTCGAGCATCTGTCACACTTTTTAAAACCGGAGGTCATGGGGGCAAAAAGGATCCCCGCAAGGTCGAAGACCTTCGGTTCAGCCAGCAGTTGAATAAAGTCCGAAACACGCTGGATACAAGAAAACAAAGGGAAAAAAGAAAATTAAGTCCCTGGGTCTGCTGCCAAAGCAGGGACACTGGGACGGTAGGAAGAGGACCAGGAAATCGGAATAGAAGACAATATGAAAAAAACCCCAACCTTTTTCCGAGGTACAGGGGCATGTGTTCAAAGGGTTCCGCAGAAAAAGGGAGACTGATCAAGATGGCACTCTTGGGCGGGAAGAGGACCACGCATGCGTGGTGGCATTCCCAAAGACTTTCTTTGAAAGCTGGGGAAATGCTCCGCGCGGGCTCCATCGGTGCCAATGTCACCCATATGTGAGGACTGACTTTCCTGCTTGTTCCTGGAGAATTAAAGTTTATCAAGGTTTGTCTGCTCTTTATCTTCAAACTCTCATTCAGAAAACACCTGATAATAGGAATAGGAGGTCAATTTCCTTAAGCTCTCTAAATGTACCTTACTCCAAAGTCAGCTTTACAACATCAAGAAGAGCTTTCTCTTTCTTTGCACACACTCTTTGGAATATGCTCTCATATGAGCTCCGTGCCATCAATGATTTACTGGACTTTAAAAGAAAACTCAAGACTTTCTTATTTAATGAACACTTCTCAAATGTTTCAATTTAATTCTCAGATTCATTTTTTTCTATTATGCCTTTATTGTAATTTTTGTTTTATTTTTTCCTTTCTTCTAATTTTGTTCCATGCACGCCTTTTGGCATGTTGTTCACTGTAAACCGCTTAGACTCTTAGATTTGTGATATACAAAATTAGTTAATTAAATAAATAATAACGCTTCCTTATCCTGAAGAAACACAAAAGAAATTAATAATGTTTCTCTGGCCTCAGCCAAATGCTCTAATAATTCAGATAGGTTCCCCAAGTCTAAAGAATCAGAGGATATATCAACTCTGGGAGCAGATGGGAGATAGTAGATCTTCTGGAGAGGAGGAAAATCTATCTCAGGATAAGCAAATGTTTCTTTAAGGAACCTGTGAAACAGGTCCCTAGCTGGAGAGACGGACAAACGTGGAAAATTCAAAATCCTCAGATTCAAAGACCTAGCACTTAAAATTTAAAGTCTCCTCTGTGCCTTGCCTTCCCGCTCCCTGCTCCGATGCCAATAGGGACTGCTGTGGTGTTCCTGTTGGTGCCTGAAAGCGCTTTAAATTTAAAGTCTCCTCTTTGTGGCCCGACTGGCCTTGGAGGAACCTTGTCTTCCCCCCCCTCCCTGCCCCGATGCTGATCAGGGCTGCTGTGGTGTTCCCAAGTGCTCTAGGACAAAGATTGTGCAGCCCATCACCTGGTACTTAGGCAGCGGTGCTGCCATTTACTAACCAGTCACCCAGATAAGGGAAGATGAAGACCCCCTGGAGCCTGAGGTGGGCTGCGACAACCGCCAGGCACTTGGTGAATACCCATGGGGTGGCAGCCAGCCCGAAGGGTAGCACTCTGTATTGGTAATGGCTTCTGCCCACCACGAAGCAAAGGTACTGCCTGTGGAGGGGGTGGATAAGGATGTGCGTGTACATATCCTTTAAGTCCAAGGAATCTAGCCAGTCTCCCTGCTGGAAGTATGGTAGCAATATGCCAAGGGACAGCATCTTGAACTTCTCCCTCACCAGGAACCTGTTGAGGTCCCACAGGTCTAGAATGGGATAAAACCCTCCGGTCCTTTTGAGGACTAGGAAATAGCGGGAGTAGAACCCCCCCCTGCCCCTGAGGTGGACGGGTTCACTGCCTTGCTTATTAGAAGGCCTGCGAGTTCCTGCTGGAACAGGGCCCAGTGAAGGGGAGTCCTGAAGGGGCTTTCCCAGGAAGAACGTTGGGGGCATCTGTAGGAGGTGGAGGAGGTAACCCTCCCTGACCACCTGGAGGACTCATGTGTCGGTGGTGATGGCTGGCCACCTGTGGGTGTAAAGTACCAGATGACCCCCCACGTGCTTCAGGGCTGTGCCTCCTGGGGGAAGAGTGGCTATGACCAAGGAGTCAAAAAGCCCTTCCAGGTTGCATCAGTGGCACGGTCTGGAGCTTGGGGGTCTTAGGCTTACGCGAGTCATGCCCCTCTCCGTTGGCCTGCTGGCCCTGTTGGGGAGCTGGGAAGGCCAGGTACTGGGGGTAGTTTCTGTAAGCCTTCCTCTTTAGGAATAAAGACTTTCTGCCTGAAGCCTTCCTTCGGGAAGAGTCAGAGGTCTTCTTGGAGAGCCTGGTCCTTGTCAGGTACTCAGACTTCAACTTGGCAGCCTTGTCTGTCATGGGTTTGCCAAAGAGGTGGCAGGGGACATTGACCAGCTTGTCCTGTACCCATTGCTCCAGGTCGGATGACTATAGCCAGCCATGGTATTGGGCACTAATGCCCGCTGCAGCCACTCTAGCTGCCAACTCAAAACCGTCATAGATTGCCCAAGTAATAAACTTGGAACACTCGCTGACTGCAAAGGCCAGGGTCTGGAACTGGTGGAGGGGTTCCTCCAAAAGCCCAGTCGAGAACCTGGCAAGCTCCTTCGCCAGGTCCTGCAGGTACATGCCCATGTATAGCTGGTAGGCCTGGATTCGGCTGACAAGCATCAAGCCCTGGAAGCACTTCCTGCCTACAGCATTCATGGCACAGGCTTCCCTACCCAGGGGCATCAAGGAGAGCATCTTCTGGCTCTTGCCTACGCATGGCCGACTCCACAACCATGGAGTTATGAGGCAGTTGGGCTTTTTGAAAGCCAGGCTCCGGCGGACCCGGTAGAAACATAGAAACATGACAACAGAAAAAGACCACAAGGCCTATCTAGTCTGTCCTTCCATATTAACCACTACAATAGTCCACTTTTTTACTTTAGAAATCCTCTGTGTTTGTCCCATGCTTCTTTGAATTCAGATACTGTCCTCATATCTACCACCGACACTGGAAGACTATTCCACAGATCCATCACTCTTTCCATAAAGAAATATTTCTGCATATCACTCCTGAATCTATCCCCTTTCACCCTCATCCCATGTCCCCTCGTAGCAGAGCTTGCTTTCAATCGAAAGAGGCTCTCCTCCTGTACATTTATGCCACGGATGTATTTAAACGTCTCAATCATATCACCTCTATTCTGCCTTTCCTCTAAGGTGTACATATTAAGAGCCTTAAGTCTGTCCTCATAGGCTTTATAATGAAGACCACTAACCATTTTAGTAGCCACCCTCTGTACAGACTCCAGCCTGTTTATATTCTTTTGAAGGTGTGGTTTCCAGAATTGCATACAATACTCCAAATGAGGTTGCACCAAAGACTTATACAGAGGCACTATCATCTCCTTTCTTCTGCTGGCCATTCCTCTCCCTATGGTACATCGAGTCCAGCCATCTGCTTACGAAGGGCACCGAGGATGGTGTCTCCAAAATGCGGAGAAGCAGCCGTTCCAGGACGGAGGAAATGGGCACCATAAGTGCCTTCTTCGGCAGAGCCTTGTACTGGAGAATCTCGAGATCCTCTGTACAAGGGTCATCCTCCGATGCGGGTGTCCGGAGACTCATCGTCCTCAGTCTCACAATCCGATTCCGAAGCGGTGGAGGTGTCGCGGGTTCCCCGGGTCTTGGGATCGCACCTCAGCCATCCACTGCTTAGAGCCGAGGGCACTGAGCAGGGAAGACCGTGGCCCCAAGGAACAGGACCAGGATTGTGACAGACACTGAGGGATCTCTCGAGGCCGGTGGCACTCAAGGATCAGCTCAATCTCCAGGAAGTCCCTCAACGTGGAGGGCCCCATTGTTGGGAGTGGTGACCCGGAGGATCCGGGCATCAGAGCCCGCTGCTGGGCCAAGAAGGCAGACAAACTATGCTCCAGGGCCCCCATCCTGGCCTCAAGACCAGATGGCTCTACAGCCTTCAGCCTGGGAACAGAGGACTTTGGGCTAGGTGCCAGCTTCATCAAGGAGGAGTCCTCAACGAGGATGGCCTCGGGGGTCCGAGGCTGATCCCTCAATGTCGATGGCTTCCCTCTGGGCAACTTGGAAGTCCTCTCCTGGTCATCAATCCTGATCTCACATTGAGGGCTTCGGGTCCTGGGCTCATGGGATTTCCCCAATGCCCCTGACTCGTCTCCCGACTCGGTCTTCGAGAGCTTCCGGCTCTTCTGGCGGCCCTCATTGGTGGAGCTACGACTGGAGGCTCTATGGCCTTGGGGCTCCGAGGCCGATTGGTCCCCGCGAGGATCCAAGATCCCGCAGGAGGACTTGGAGCGAGGTCTCATGGACGACTCCAGGGCGGAGTCAACTTTGTGGAAGATGGACTCAAGCTGCTGCTGATGGCTCTTAAGGGCCTTGGGTGTCAACTGCTCACAAAGACTCCAGACCAAGGGATTATGATCCAGCCCGAGGCATCAAAGGCAGCAGTCGTGCAGGCTGTGCGCAACATGTTGTTACGCAGTGGTTGCACAGCTTGACGCCACTGACCAAGGCCATGGTGGAGAAGATGGTCTCAGCAAGATCAAACTCACCTGACCTGGCCAGAAAATGGTGCGAACCCACACCAAAGGTAAATCAATAAAAAGAAAAGAACCCGAGAAAATGTGACATTGAGACAAGCAGACTCGGGGGCGAGAAACAGTACAAAATTGGAGGAAAGCAAATTTTAAGACAAAAAATATCAACTTTTTCCAAGGGGAACAGACATACGTCTGATGGGCTCTGTGGAAAAAAGGAGACTGAGGCAAGATGGCACCCTTAGGAGGGAAGGGGATCACGCATTTATGGTGTATCTCCCAAAAGATTTCTTTGAAAGCTGGGGAGAGATTACTGTGCAGGCTCCGTCGGTGCCTACGTCACCCATATGTGAGGACTGACTTCCTGCTTGTTCCCGGAGAATCACAGCTATACCGCTGCTAAGGATGCTGCCACGAAGTATTAACTTGGAGAGTAGAGACCTATCCAAATGATGCATTTCAGATTCATTGTTTGGGTGTATGCTTTGTTCCCCGATGAAACATTTTCCCCTGAAAGAGGTGGTGTGAAAACATTTAATTTAAATGCATCAAAGTCTGACGCACAACAAAATATAAGCAACATTCAAGGGGATGCAGACTTTACATACAGTAGCAAGAGTATGTATAGAAAGCATTTGTGTTAACCTGTTTTGTTGTATATGTAAACAACTCAACTTTTAAAAAATACAGCCTTGAGAGGAAATTACCTGGCATCCTTCCAGCCTAGCCCTTTTGGACTGCAGTTGTTTTCTCATTTCTACTGACAGTAACAGCACAGTATATGGGCCTTTCTTTTGCAATGTATGTTTCAGCATAGATGATCTATTTTATTTGGAATAGAATGGAAAATTGAATTACCTTTCTCCAGCCTTTCCTCTCCCTCCCCCATACTATCTAACTCAGAGCCTGGAGACTAAAGTTTTTTTCTTTCTTAAAAGGAAGCCCCTCCCAGTCCTTCCTGCCTTGTGAATTGAGAGCACAGCAATCTCTCCTTTAGGGAGTACTATCTGGCCAGCTGTCAGCTTGAAGAGGCTGGGGGAATTGTTCTGTAGCTGTAGCATAAGAAAGCCAGTTCATCTGTGATTCCAGACTGATCCCTTAAGTCATCATTTTACATATTAATACCTTAGATTTCCAGACCAAATTAATGACTGGCAAAATCTACTTGCTATATTTTAGCATCAGGACATCCAAACTCCTGTATCACAGTACTGTTCTAATCAACTACAAATACAACACTACAAATATTTTAAGAAGCGCTGTTTTTAAACAAGATTTTATTTTATTTAGCACAAGTCTTTTCAATAGTAACTCACGGCAAGTTATATTTATTTATTTATTTATTTTATTTATACCACCTTCTCCTACAATCAAAGTGGTCACATGACAATTGGAGGGTTACACTTAACATGAGGGTACTTAACAACATTATACAGTGAACTCGTATGTCTAGTTGGGATGAGTGGGTATCGAGTTAGCGGAGGTAGTTGCATTACCATATTCAAGCATAACAGCTATTTCCCTGTCCCGGGAGGGCTTACGAATTACATTCTAACAGCTGGGGTTACTAATGTATGCTACTGCATTAGTGTACCCTAATGCCATTAGATCCTATTTTATGCAATGGCACTTGGTTATAATAATACACATTATTAGTATGTGTTAATGCAGCAGGGCACGTCAGTAACTCTAGCTGTTAGCAATAAAGGGCTAAATGTCTGTCCAAGGTCACACTACTATTACGGCTACTACTACTAATCATTGGTATAGCGCTACAAGATGTACACAGCACTGTACATATAAAAGATTTGTAACCTGGCTTCCCTGGTTCTCAGCCTATTACTCTGACAGATGAACAGGCCAAACATTTTTAGGTTTTTGGAGTTTTTTGTTAGTTTCCCATGTCATTTATGGAATTTTTCATTTTACTTATATTTTAAACATATTTTTGTTATGGGGTGGGCAATGTCATTAATACTGCGCACTAAAGAAAAGGAAAAGGAATTGGAGTTAGCTCATGCCTCTTTTCAGAAGTTCAAGGCAAGTTACATTCAGGTACAATAGGTTATTTTACTATCCGTGGAGGGCTCACAATTTAACGGGCCGATGCAAAAAAGCTTAGCACAACATTTTTCTGGCGCTTTTCCTATGCTAGGCTTGCTCTCCAATGCAGAAAGCAAGCCAGCACCAGGAAAACGTCATAAAAACAACCGCGCTAAATTGCAGCGCACTTGGTATGCAAATCACTGTATAATTAAAAGTGCCCAATGTAAAAGACTGCACTGAAACTTAGCGCAGTTTTTTTACACTGTTTTTTAAAGCTGGATCTTCATGCCAGCTTGAGCAAGTGTAAAGATCCAGCTGAGAGCAAAAATATCATCAGAGGCAAAATCTGACACTTCATCTCAGATGATCCAGACATCAGGGAAAGCCCTGGACACTGACCCCAGACAGAAACAAAATTCCCCGGTGGCCCCGATCCCCCCACCCAGTCAATCATAAAAATCCCTAGTGGCCCAGCGCTTCAATCCCCCAACCAACCCAATAAAAAAAAATCCATGGTGCCCAGCAGCCCTAACCTACTCCCCCTCCCTAAACAAAATAAATCCCCAGTGGTCAGTGGTCCCTGAACCCCTCCACCTCCCTCCCAGTACCTTTAATAATGGGGCAGGAGCATTGCCCACACGCTCCCGCCCCTGCGCTGCCATCTTGAAAAATGGCAGTGCCTGGCCCCATGCATGCATCCTGGGATGCACCGAGTGTGGTCAGGCTGCCCTATAAGGCTCAAAGATGGCCTATAAGGCTCAAAGATGGCTTATGTGGCAGAGTGAACTCCCTGCTGCATCCCATATAAGGCAGTCTGATCCCCATCCGGTGCATCCCAGGATACATCGTGTGGGGCCAAGCACCACCAGTTTTCATGATAGCGACACCCTCATCCCAATATTTTTTTTAATTTTTTATTTATAATAATTTTTACAATTAATTCAGGAAAAAAAATAAAACAATTCAAATCCCATCCAACCATTAAACAACAAGAAAATAAATAGGCAACCACATCAAGGGGGGTGCATCCTGACTTGAAAAAGGAAAATCCGAAATCTAAAATAAAGAGAGATAAAAAGAAATATATAGTACTATACACTACCATTGATCCCTGGTATAACTTATACTTCTCATCCCAATATTAAATGTACGGGGGTCAATTGACTACTGGGAAATTATTTTTTGGGGGGGGGGGGGTTCAGGACCACTGGGCCACCAGAGATTTTTTTTTTATTGGGTGATTGGGAGGATCAGGGCCATTGGGGGATTTTGTTTCTGATGGGGGGGGTGTCGGTGTCCAGAGGGGGCACCAGCCCCCCGACAGTGTGCCGATGACATTGGAGGCTTTCCCCAATGCCTAGGTCATCTGAGATGAAGTGTCAAACTTCACCTCAGATGGCCCTGTTTCTCTGGGACAGCATGCCAAATTTGCACCGACTTCTGTGTGCATGCATTTGGCTTGCTCTCCCAGTTTAATGCTGACTTTTTGCGCACTGGATAATTTGCATATTGCATCCCAGCACAAAGAGTCAGCATTAAACTTGTGCTATGAAACCCTGTGCTAGAGTTTTAAGCACTGGACTGTACACAGGGTTTCTTTATCGTCTGTTTGTACCTGAGACAATAGAGAATTAAGTTACTCGCCAAAGATCACAACAAACAGTGGGATTGTAGCCTGGATTGTCTGATTTTAGCTCTCTGCTCTAATGATTCAGCTACTCTTCTATGGCTCAATTTCAGTCATTTTTCTGTTGTTTCGCATTAAAAACAATACAAAACATGGGACATTGATTTATTCTGGACTAACCACCAGGCTACATCTTCAAATTCACCACCTTATATTCCTGTGTGTTTCTGCAGATCTATAATAAAATGCTGAATAAAAATAAAATTATTCCCATACCATCTAAAGCACACATCTTATTTAACTCATTTTCAATTATTCTTTGTACATTTATTTTATTTATTTAACACTTATTTATATACCGCATCTTCCAGCGATCAGTTGCGGTGTACAATTAACAACAATTAACAATGCAGAGCTTGTTTTACATAGAACAATTATAACTTTTTACATAGAACATCTTAACTTGTGCAACAAAGGGTTTAAAGGTTAAACAGAATGATTCAGTAAATCAACTAACACTGTATTACAATTTAAACAGAAGTTCTGTCTCTAAAACAGAAGTACTGTCTCTAAAACAGTTGTAACTATATACAAGTAGGGTATCAATGCATAGGAATGGAATGATTATTCATTTAAGTTTGTACATATTGATTATAGAAGGGGGTATAATCTTGATTTTGGGCAGATTCATGTTTATCCTATTGCATATTTATACATATTGCATTTTTGGTAGTACTAATTTTTTTACAGAAAAAATGAATGCTGTTTTAATATTGCAAGCTTTTATCAGCAGTCTGAGGAAAAAATGTTTGCATAAAAATCAAAAGTTGCAAAAGGTTGATTGAGTTGAGTGAAAAAATAAAAAGCTGATTTCATTTTTTCAAGACTGACCTGGAACACCTCAATACTAACAACTGAATAGATCCTTGGCCTGATCAAAGTCTTAAAATATAGGATTAGCACATATAGCAACAAAAATTCACTCTTGGTACTTACCTGCCGTTACTTTATTTAAAGCCACTAAGGAGTTAAGGACCTTATTAAAATTCTGTCCCTGATACAGGTCATTTGCATCGAAAGTCTGTAAAACATAAAAAGGCAGCTACACTTAGAAACAATCTGCGATTGAAAGCACTGGTTATTTCTCACAGATTCTTTTAAACATACACGGAATTCCAATGCTCAGAAAACATAAAAATGTCAGATTTATGCAAATCTAAAATAATATATATAAATGAAATTCAAATTAACCTTCATGGTGAGTTTTGTTGCAGCGGAAAGCACTTCACCGAACTGACAATGAACAAAGAACAGGATGCTACATCTCTTAAGTTTCCTGTTGCTCTGGAGAACTAGTTTTTACTGGCAAATCCAGGACAAACTGAGAATGCTTACAGCCTTTCCAAATACACTCAAGGCCGATGTAATAAGCCGCACATTAGAGCTGTGCACACACGTTAAAATAAATAAATAAATAAATTGCACCTAATGCTGTAACCAAATTGCATGCAAAAAACATGCACAAATAGAGAATACATCATCCATCCTGGGAACAAGCGCAAATGGGCATGCGTTAGTAGCAGATTCCATCTTTAATGCAGAAATAAATCATATCCAGGACTGGCCCCCGAGTTAGTTCAAAGCTTTGGTGCCCTAAGCAAACCTTAAACCCTATGCACCCCCCTGGCTATCAGAATCTATTGTTAAGCTCTGAATTCCTTGCTATTTGCCACATACACACACCCCACCACCATCAATTGCCTAGTTTGCCTGGTGGTTGGGCCGGCCTTCATTATATCAGCATCTGAAACTGCATGCGCATGTGTGTATCTGGAATGCTATTCTAAGCATATATATTGTCCTTTAAAGTTCTATATTTAGCGTAGTTACTCACCTGTAACAGGTGTTCTCCAGGAGCAGCAGGAATCAGTCCTCACATATGGGTGACATCGGCGCCGACGGAGCCCTCGCGGAGCAATTTTCCCCAGCTTTCAAAGAAAGCCTTTGGGAATTGCAGCGCGCATGCGCGGTCCTCTTCCCGCCCAAGGGTGCCATCTTGCTCAGTCAGATGACATAGCGAAAAGACAGCAAAAACTAGCAAAAACGAAAGCATAAAACTGCAACTCCAAGGGGAGGAGGGAGGGTTGTGAGGACTGATTCCTGCTGCTCCTGGAGAACACCTGTTACAGGTGAGTAACTACGCTTTCTCCAGGACCAAGCAGGAAGTCAGTCCTCACATATGGGACTCCCCAGCTTAAGGCTACCGGAGACCCTAGGCACAAAAATGAGCTCCCTCTAGCTCAGCAGCACAGAAGGAAGGAATCTTCTCTGAATACGTCTCCAACCGGTAGCCCAACATCCGGGATGGAGGGTAGGAGTTGCCTATACCTCGAAGAGGTTACGGAGGACTGCCTGTCCGAAAGCACTGTCCCTGCGGGACTCCCTCTCCAGGCAGTAATGGGCTGCAAAAGTCTGGCTTGAAGACCAAGTAGCAGCCCGGCAGATGTCTGCCAACGGAACAGAGCGGAGGTAAGCCACTGACGTAGCCTTCGCCCGAACACGATGAGCGGTGACTCTACCTTCCAGCACGAGGCCCGCAACCTCGTAAGCCCAAGCGATGCAGTCCGCAATCCAGATGGACAGAGTACGCTTGGAGACAGGGAGCCCCAACTTGTTGGGGTCATAAGACACGAAGAGCTGAACCGCCCTTCGGTGCCCCCACGTACGGTCCAGGTAGAAGTTCAGCGCCCTTCTACAGTCCAGGGTATGCAGGACCATTTCAGCTCGGCTGGAGTGTGGCCTGGGAAAGTAGGTCGGAAGTACCACCTCCTGGTTGATGTGAAAAGGGGAAACCACTTTAGGAAGAAATTTAGGGTGAGTCCGTAGGACTACCCGGTTCTTGTAGAACCTAGTGTAAGGAGGATCAGATACCAGGGCCTGCAGCTCACTAACGCGTCTAGCAGAAGTGAGGGCCACCAAGAACAAGGTTTTCCAGGAAAGAAAACTAAGAGGACAGGTAGCCATAGGCTCAAAAGGCGGACAGGTAAGCCGCTGTAAAACCACATTGAGATCCCAGTTCGGGGCTGGCGGGCGCAAAGGTGGTTTAAGGAGAAGGAGGCCTCTGAGAAAACGAGCCACCAGAGGGTGGCTGGAAAGAGGTCTACCATCCACCGGCATGTGATGCGCAGAAAGAGCACTGAGGTGGACCTTGACCGAGTTGGACTTAAGTCCAAGATTGGAAAGAGAAAGCAAGTACTGCAAGACCACTGATGCCGAACAGGAGAAGGGGTCTTGAGACTGCTGAGTACACCAGACGGAGAACCGACGCCACTTAAGAGCGTAGGACTTTCGGGTGGAAGGCCTCCTGGAGGCCAAGACGACCTCTTCCACATCTGGAGGTAGCTGGAGAGGAGCAAGGACTACCCTTTCAGCAGCCAGGCCATCAGATGAAGGGACTGGAGGTTGGGGTGCAGGAGCGTCCCCTGATCCTGCGAGAGGAGGTCGGGCTGAAACCCCAGAGGAAGAGGGGTGTCCACAGCCAGCTGCATCAGAAGCGGGAACCAAGGTTGTCTCGGCCACTGGGGAGCCACTAGGATCATCGATGCCTTGTCTCTGAGAACTTTGAAGAGCGTCCGAGACACCAGAGGCATGGGTGGAAAGGCATACAAGAGGCCTGTGGACCATGGAATCAGAAAAGCATCCGCCGCTACCCGGAGAGGATGCGGCTGTCGAGAGCAGAATCTGGGAAGCTGCCGGTTCAGAGGACTGGCGAACAGATCCATGGTGGGGAGGCCCCACCGGAGAAAGATCCGCTGAACCACAAGCGGATCCAATCTCCACTCGTGCGGTTGGAGGATCCTGCTCAGTTTGTCTGCCAGGTAGTTTTCTTGATCTGGGAGATAGACAGCTTTGAGGACGATGTTGCGATGGACGGCCCAAGAGCAGAGCTTCTGTGCTTCCTGACAGAGAAGGAAGGAGCCGGTTCCGCCTTGCTTGTTCACGTAGAACATGGCAACCTGATTGTCTGTCTGGACAAGTACTGACTTGGTGAGAAATCAGGTGAGAGAAGGCTTTGAGCGCTAGGCGGATGGCTCTGAGCTCCAGGAAGTTGATCTGCTGAGCGGACTCCCAAGGAGTCCAGAGACCCTGAGTACAAGTCCCTTGGCAATGTGCTCCCCAGCCCTGGAGAGAAGCATCGGTCGTCAGGACCTGAGAATGTGCAGGGGGCTGAAAAGTCACCCCGAGCACTAGGTTTGGCAGGTGAAGCCACCATCGCAGAGAGGAGACCAGCTGGTCGGAGATCTGTACGGAGTCCGCTAGGCTCCCAGTGGCCTGATGCCATTGTTTGCGAAGGCACCATTGAGCAGGTCGCATGTTCAGGCAGGCATAGGGGGTTACATGGACCGTGGAAGCCATATGGCCGAGCAGTCTCAGAAATTGCCTGGCCGAGACCAGGGAATTGCTGTGAAAGCGGCTGCCGAGATCCATGAGCCTTTGGGCCCTGTCCAGAGGCAGGAAGGCCCGCGCCTGAAGAGTGTCCAACCTGGCGCCGATGAATTCTAGATCCTGAGAGGGGAGCAAAGTGGACTTTGCGAAGTTTATGACAAATCCCAAGTGCTGGAGCAGAGCCACCGTGCGATGAGTAGCCTGAGCTGCTTCTTGGGCAGACTGGGCCCTGATGAGCCAGTCGTCCAGGTATGGGAACACAAAGAGACCCTGAAGTCTCAGATAGGCCGCCACCACTGCTAGGCATTTGGTGAACACTCGGGGGGCGGAGGATAGGCCGAAAGGCAGTACTCTGTACTGGTAATGGCGTCCGTCAACCACAAACCTGAGGTATTGTCTGTGGTCTGGATGAATAAGGATATGAGTATACGCATCCTTCAGATCTAAGGAGCATAGCCAGTCTCCCTGCTGGAGGTAGGGCAGCAGGATTCCAAGGGTAAGCATTTTGAACTTTTCCTTTGCAAGGAACTTGTTGAGGTTGCGCAAGTCTAGGATGGGTCTGAGGCCTCCTGTTCTTTTCGGAA
Source organism: Ichthyophis bannanicus (assembly GCA_033557465.1). Lineage (NCBI taxonomy): Eukaryota > Metazoa > Chordata > Amphibia > Gymnophiona > Ichthyophiidae > Ichthyophis > Ichthyophis bannanicus. The sequence continues at coordinate 642,243,694 of CM066035.1, forward strand.
TCAGGAAGTATCGGGAATAAAACCCCTGACCCTTCAGGTGGTGGGGCACCGGTTCCACGGCTTGTTCCTGAACAAGACTTGCTAACTCCTGAAGGAGTAAGTCCCTGTGCAGAGGGAGTCTGGATGGTTCCCCTGGAAAGTAGGAGGGAGGTACCTGGTGAAAATGAAGAAGATAGCCCTTTTGAACTATCTGAAGCACCCAGGTATCTGTGGTGATGTTGGACCACCTGTGGGCAAAGTGGACTAGCCGGCCTCCTGTGCTGAGAGAAACCAGCTGAGGGGGAGAGGCTATGCTGAGAAAGTCAAAAACCCCCACCCTGCTGAGCAGGGGCCGGTGGTGCAGGCTTGGGGGCTGGCTGCCTACGGGGCCCATTACCCCGAACCTTGGCCTGCTTTCCCTGTGGGGGAGCTGGTGAGGCCTGATACTGAGGATAGTATTTATAGGCAGCACCCTTCCTCGGGTAAAAGGGCTTTTTCCCCGAGGCCTTCTTCTTTTGAGAAGGAGCAGAGGTCTTCCTTGAGAGACGAGTCCTGGTGAGAGTCTCCGTCTCGATTTGTGCAGCCTTCTCATCCATGGGCTTGCCAAAGAGGTTATCACCTCGGCAGGGGACATCGACCAACTTGTCCTGTACCCAGGGCTCGAGGTCGGACGTCTGAAGCCAAGCCTGGCGGCGTCCACCGATGCCGGCCGCGGCTACTCGAGCCGAAGCCTCAAAACCATCATAGGCTGCTCGAGAGATAAACTTGGAGCACTCCCGAATGCCTGTAGACAAGGATTGGAACCTCTGCAAAGGTTCGTCGGAGAGACCAGCAGAGAACCCGGCTATTTCCTTAGCCAGGTCTCGGAGATACATGCCCATGTAAAGCTGGTATGTCTGGACTCGACAAGCAAGCATAGAGCCCTGGAAGCACTTCCTACCGAGGGCATCCAGGCTTCGGGCTTCCCTAACAGGGGGCACCGAGGAGTGCATTTTTTGACTCTTCAGTCTATGCATGGCCGATTCCACCACCATGGAATGGTGCGGTAGTTGTGCCTTTTGGAACCCGGGGCTCTTGCGGACTCGATAAATGGAATTGACCCGCTTGCTTAACACCGGCGACGACGCCGGGCTCTCCCACACGCGGAAGAGAAGCCGTTCCAGCATTGGAGGAACCGGTACAATAAAGGCCTCCTTCGGGGGAGAGTCATATTGGAGGGCATCGAGTTCTTCGACTCGAGGCTCCTCCTCGGGATCCGCAGGGAAGGCCAAGGCTTTGGCCATATCCCTCACGAAGTCCGAGAACCGGGTATCCTCCGGGGGGGACCGTCTCCGAGGTTCGGAATCGGGGGAGTCCGAAGGGACACACCGAGTCCGAAAGGAACCATGTGACTCTTCGTCCTCAGATTCCCAGGCCGACTCCTTGGAGGAGGAGTCAACTGGCTCCGGTCGGGCGGGCACTGATGCCATCCGCCCCGACGCCGAGGGAGTCGGCGTCGACGACCTCGGTCCCGAACGGGAGGCCGAAGGAGACCTCGACCGAGGATTGACTCGAACCCTAATGGACTCGAGGATCGGCTCGGTCTCCGGGGTCGACTTGGAGGTCGACGTCCCGGCGGTCAGGGCAGAAGCGCCAGTGAGGCCAGCGATCAATGCCCGCTGCCGGTCCAAGAAGGCAGACAAACTGCACTCCAAGGCCGTCAACCTGAGTCCGAGCTCAGGAGACCCAGCAGCCCCCGACTCGGGCCCCGACGGCGTCGGGTCCTTCGGAAGCGAGTCCACGAGGACAACAGTACTTACGTGAGCGGGCAAGTCCACCTCGAGGCGAGGATGTTTTGACGGCCTTTCTGACTCCAAGGACCCGGGACGGGAATCGGGGCTATGCAACCTGGCCCTCGAGGAACCAGGAGCGTCCACCGATCCCGCCCTCGCGGGTTTCTTCTTCCGATGATGCTCCCGGGTAGGAGACCCCCTTTCAGAGGAACTCCGACGATGCTCAGGACCAGAGTCCCGAGACGTTGAAGCCTCTGACGAGGTCCGAGCCCGGCCGGAGTCAGAGAACATACGCTCCCGCTGGTGCTGCCGACTCCTCAATGCTTTTGAGGACATTTTACCGCATGGCGTGCAGATCATGGGGTCATGATCTGGGCCAAGGCAGCGGAGGCAGAAGTCATGAGTGTCTGTAAGAGACATAAGTTTCTTACAGAGGTCACACTTTTTGAAACCACTGGCCGCCATCGGGGGAAAAAGGGCCCCTGCGAGGTCGAACGACCGGGCAGCCAGGGAAAAAGGAAAAAAGCGCGAAATCTGTCACGAAGGACAAAAAAATGAAAAAGAAAGGACGGACTCGCAACCGGTGTCGCGAGTCCGGTGGGAAAAGAACCGGCGTCGAACCGAAGAAAAAATAGAGAAAAATAGAGAAAAATCAACTTTTCTGCAGGGATTCACAGGCAACGTCTGTAGGGCTCCGCGGAAAAAAGAAGACTGAGCAAGATGGCACCCTTGGGCGGGAAGAGGACCACGCATGCGCGCTGCAATTCCCAAAGGCTTTCTTTGAAAGCTGGGGAAAATTGCTCCGCGAGGGCTCCGTCAGCGCCGACGTCACCCATATGTGAGGACTGACTTCCTGCTTGGTCCTGGAGAACAACTCTTACTCTTTATTTCACAGCCATTGCACCTTCCTCTTAACCCTGCATTTAGCAATAACTGGGGTTTTCTTTCCATTCTTTCAACAAAGCAAAAAAAGGTTCCGAGTCCTGCATGCTTGCACAAAAGAGAAAACAGGTATGAAATCCTCAACTACACTAACCGCAGAAGAATACGGTAATTATTTTTACTCATCTTTAGACCATGCATTAAAGCATTTGAAAAGCATGTGCTTGACTTTAGGTCTTCTACATAGTAACATAGTAAATGACGGCAGATAAAGACCAGTATGGTCCATCTAGTCTGCCCAGCATAATGTCAAGAGTAGGTACACCTGCCACACCGTGCAGGCCATCCCTCCCCATGTCTTTGCCCAGGGGTGAACCCACCACTCCATGTAAGACACCCCTATTTGTTGAGGAATTTAATGGTTCAGTTTATTTTGATATTTTCTTGTTGCTGTAAAGGGATCCACTGTGTCTGTCCCATGCCCTTTTGAACTCCGTCACTGTGTTTGCCCCCCCACCCCACTTCCATCGGGAGGGCATTCCAAGTGTCCACCACCCTTTCAGTGAAAAAGTATTTCCTGACATTGCCTTTCAATTTACCCCCTTGTAGCTTCATGTTATGCCCTCTAGTTTTGCAGCTTCTCCGTCTTTGGAAGAGGTTTGTTTGTTCATTATTTTCCTTTAAGTATTTAAAAATCTGAATCATATCTCTCCTGTCCCTCCTCTCCTCCAAAGTGTACATGTTTAGGTCTTCAAGTCTCTTTCTCATAAGGCTTCTACCGCAGGCTCCAAATCATTTTGGTCGCCTTCCTCTGGACAGTTTCCAGTCTTTTTACATCCTTTGCAAGATATGGTCTCCAAAACTAAACACAGTATTCCAAGTGAGGCCTCACCAGTGACTTGTACAGTGGCATAAGTACCTCTTCCTTTCTGCTGATAATTCCTCTTTGTATGCACTCAACATCCTCCTGGCTTTTGCCACTGCTTTGTCGCACTGTTTTGCCACCTTGAGATCTTCAGAAATAATCACTCCAGGGTCTTTCTCCTGATCTGTTCACACCAATCTCTCGCCCCCTATCGCGTACGTTTTCCTTGGATTTCTGCTACCCAAGTGCATGACTCTGCACTTCTTTGCATTAAATCTTAACTGCCAAGCATCAGACCATTCTTCCAGCTTTTATAGATCATGCCTCATGTTAACCACTCCCTTGGGGGAGTCCACTCTGTTGCAAATTTTCGTGTCATCTGCAAAAAGACAGACTTTTCCATGCAGTCCTTCAGCAATATCGCTCACAAATACATTGAACAGTGCCAGGCCCAGGACCAACCCCTGGGGCACCCCACTAATCACCTTCCTTTCATCCGAGTGAGCTCCATGTACCATCACCTTCTGTCATCTGTTAGTCAACAAATTTCTGATCCAATTTACCATCTTGGGATCTATCCTCAAGCTACTGAGTTTATTGATAAGCCTCCTTTGAGGAATAGTATCAAAGGCTTTGCTGAAATCCAGGTAGATGACATCCATCGCATGCCCCTGAACTAGTTCCCTGATCACCCAGTCAAAGATCTCAATCAGATTTGTTTGACAAGATCGTCCTTCGGTGAAACCATGTTGCCTCGGATCTTGCAACCTGTTGGCTTTGAGAAAGTTCACTATTTGCTCTTTCAGGAGTGCCTCCATTACTTTTCCAGCCACTGAGGTAAGGCTCACAGGCCTGTAGTTTGACACTTCTTCCCTGTCACCACTTTTGTGTAGAGGTATGACATCAGCCATTTCCAGTCCTGAGGAACCTCTCCTGTTTCCAAGGATCTGTTGAAAACATCCTTTAACGGCCCTGCAAGAACCACTCTGAGCTCTTTCAGTATCCTGTGATGTATCTCATCCGGTCCCATAGCCTTGTCCACTTTCAGTTTTGCAAGTTGTTCGAACACTTCATCTTCTGTGAATGGTGTGGTATCTACTTCATTCCCATTTTTATATTTGGGAGTCACAGGTGGTCCTTCTCCAGGACTTTCTTTAGTAAAAACAGAGCAGAAGTATTCGTTTAGTAATTTCGCTTTTTCAATGTCACTCTACACGAGTGTGTTCCCAGCACTTCTGAGTCCTGCAATTCTACCTCTGATCTTCTTCCTTTCCCCAATATACCAGAAGAAAGTTTTGTCGCCACACTTCACATCTTTAGCCATCTTTTCCTCTGCCTTTGATTTTGCTATCCTTATTTCTCTCTTTGTCTCTTTGAGTTTGATCCTGTATTCATTTCTGTGTTCCTCTGTGAGCTTTTGAATTTTGCAAAAGCTGTGTTGTTTGCCTTTATTTGAGCATCCACTTCTTTGGAAAACCAAATAGGTTTTCTTCTCCTCTTGTTTTTGTTTACTTTTTTTACGTATTCATCCGTTGCCCCTTTTATTGCCACCTTTAGTTTAGCCCATTGCAATTCCACTTCCCTTATCTCCTTCCACCCTGTCAGCTCCTCCTTTAGGTACTCGGCCATTTTATTGAAGTTGGTGTTTTTGAAGTTTAGGACTTTGAGCTTGCTATGATTGGCCTGTAGCATGGCTTTTATCTCAAACCAAACCGTGTGATGATTGTTGCTGCTCATAGAGGCACTCGCACAGACATTCGACACGCTATCACCGTTGGTGAGCACTAAATCCAGCGTTGAGCTTTCCCTGGTTGGTTCCATCACCACTTGTCTAAGTAATGCATCTTGGAGAGCATCCACAATTTTTTTGCTTCTTTCCAGATTTGCAGAAGGAGTTATCCAATCCACATCAGGTAGATTAAAGTCACCCAATATGATCGCTTCTCCCTTTGTGGCTATCTTGGCAATATCTATAATCAATTCGTTATCTATCTCTTTAATTTTTGTCAGAGGTCTGTATACTATGGCAGTATGGATAACAGTGCCATCTCCTCTTTCCAACACAATCCAGAGCGCTTCTTCTTTTCTCCATGCCCCCTGCATTTCAGTAGCTTTAATACTGCTTTTGACATACAAGGCTACTCCTCCTCCTCTTCCATTTTCTCTGTCTCTTCTGAATAGATTATAGCCAGCTATAGCTATATTCCAATCATGCGATTCATTAAGCCAAGTTTCTGTAATGGCCACAATGTCCAAATCCATTTCCACCATTAGGTCCGGAACTTTGTTGGCTAAGCTCCGAGCATTTGTGCTCATTGCTTTCCAGGATTTAACTGGCTTGTGTGTATTTTGCATTGCTTTTGTTCTGTCCACATTTTCCCACTTGTTTTTGATGTGTGGTTTAAAAGTGTGGCTGCTTCTGATGTTATTCTGCTTTTGCAGGGGGTGACATCCAGAGCTTGACCTCCCACATCTGTGTTCACTTTCTGCGCTAAGTACTTCAAGATCTTGGTTTGTATTCCTGCTGGCTAAAGAATCTGAGAGGCACTTGACTATCTTCTCTCCATTGAACTGTGCCCCCAATTGGTGCCTCTGATGATGGAATCCCCAAGTATTAGCAGTTTGCCGTTTGGTGAGATTTTCTTCATATTTGGTCCTCTAGCGGGAGATTGGGCATTGTCTGTCTCATTTAAGGGCCCTTCATTTTCTTTGGATTGGGCATCCTCATTAGCCAAGGCAGAGAAGGCATTATGCAGGGATATCTCCTGATGCATAGGATGTCTTTGAGTCACAGGTCGCAATCTACCAGAACCCACTGTGATCCATTTATTCCTGGGGTGTTTGATTCTTTGTTGGAGCGGTGGTGGACTTTGTTCAGTTTGTATCTTAGAAGAGGTGTGTTTCATTGCAGTCAATTCCTCCCTCAGTTCCTTGTCCTCATTAGGCAAGGCAGAGGAGGCATCATGCAGGGACCTCTCTTGATGCATAGAATGTCTGTGTGTTACAGGTCTCAATCTACCAGAACCCACTGTGATCCATTTGTCCCTGGGGTGTTTGATTCTTTGTGGGAGCGGTGGTAGACGTTGTTCAGTTTGTATCCTATAAGAGGTGTGCTTCATTGCAGCCAGTTCCTCCCTCAGTAGGGTCACTTCTTTATGCTTGGCAGCTAGGTCTTCCCTTAGTAGAGTCAGTTCTTTATGCATGGCAGCCGACCTGAAGTACAGAGGACAAGCTCTTAAGTTCCAAATGATTTGTCTTGGAATGAATGTACCACAGTTATTGCACTGAATACACGACATGCTGAATAAGCAGTCCTAGAAGAAGAAGAAGAAAGGAGAAGAAAGGAAGAAGAAGAGGTGGGCCGTAACCCAAGTTAAAGGGATAGGTGGCAACATATTTGACCACTATATAGGCAATGCAGTGCCTGGGGTGGGTGGGGTGAGGGTGGAGTGGGCAGGAACCTAAGTGTCTCTGGCCAGTAGGCTGTTCCTGAACTGAGGCACCCACAGATATCTGCTCCAAGGCTACACAGGAAAGCAGTCAGTCAGAATATCCCCAAACTTTATGTATAACCACAGTTAAACCTTATATTAGCGATATCCCCAAAAAACAAACAGTTAAACTCTATATTGGTAGCAAGAAACCAGCAGAGAGAAGAAAGAAAATTATAATCTTAGCTTTTGGCTTTGTAAGCACTCCACAGCTTCTGCAGTGTGCACTTCTTTTCACCCGTGTTTAATAGCTAATACCTCAGAAACACCAAGGGTGAACCATCCCAAAGAATGAGGTTTATCACCCCAGAGAGTGATATTGAAGCTGAAAGAATGACATTTTTTCAGATGATGCACCCATGGTATAAATCTAGACAGATTTAATTGTAGTACTGTTTTCTCAAATGAAAAGAAGTAACATAAAATGAGATTTGCTTTTCTTTGGAGCTACTGAAAGGCTATAGACATAGTGGAGGCGATATGAATAAATTCTCTGGGTGGAAAATTGTTCTCAGTTCACAGTCTAAAAGTATGTAAATACATTGCAGAGCACCTGTACTCACAGGTACAGGGAAAAGGGATGGTACAGGAGGAGACAATACACAGGAAGGAGTGGGCTACTTGGTTTTTCTTCTTTTGCGTTTGTCTCTTATGAAAGCAGTGATCAGGGCTAGTGTACTGGCACTGAGACCCTAATGCTTGAGAGAAGGTACTCAAAGAGTGTGAGAGAGCCTTCAAGTGAGTGTGACACACTTTTAATAAGTGAGACTTGCTATCTCCGATACCTTCATTATTACTGCGTTAAAATTGAGTGTGCTCCTGTTTATACAAATGCTTGTGCACAATTTTCTTGTGCACTAAACTCCTTATTGCAGAGGGAAGCAATATTATTAGTATTTAGTTCACACCTTTCCAGGAGAAGACTAAGGCGAGTATGCAATAATAGCACAGGAAACTGTGCGCAGAACCTGTGCTGAGCTTTCTTCATTTTATTACTTTGTCTTCTCAAACGCCCATGCAATATTGACTTTAGAGTAACGTAAGTAGGGCAGTCTCCTGGGGTGCCATGCAATGAGGGACACCATCAGCCAGGGGTCAGCTGAAATGCATGTGATTGAGCAGAGTTCTTTAAGCAGTTGTGCACAATGCAGCTCACGTTTTGCAGACCTAGACCTGCCCCCCCCCCCCCCCACAGAAGACTGGGAGGAGCAGCACAAGTCTGTGCTGTCACTCCCACCACCTAACCATGTCTATGCCAGTCCTGCAAGTATGTTCAAAACTCATGGGACTGCCTGAAAGTTGGGAATATGCTTGCAGAACAAGCCTCAGCAGAAAGAAGTAGTGGCAGCAGCTCTGCTGCTAAACAGGTGTTTTGCCCATAGAAGAGGCAGGTGACGGAACATGATGGAAGAGCCGATGCAGTGGCAGAAGCAGGGGGGATGGCAAGAGGGAAATGCTGACGGGAAGGAAAAGGCAGAAGGCAAACTAGGGATGGAGGGTTTACAAAAGGGGAGTGGATGCTGGGGACAGGGAGGCTAAGAGGGAGGAGGTGGAGTTGCTGAGAAGAGGTGAGACTCCTGCCCTCATTACTCACTTGTAGAGAAGGGACAGAATCACTGATTTTCACCCATGGCATAGTTTGTGCCCTAGGGTCAAGCAGGTACCCAAGATAGATTAAAGCTATTATTAAAATCTATCATATTACCTGAGGACTAGAGGAAGGCTAACATAACACCAAACATAAACATGGCTTCAGGGATGATCCTGGAAACTATCGATCACTGACTCTGATATCAGTGCCAAGCAAAAAGTAGAAACTATTATTAAGAAAAGAATTAATGATCATATGCGTAGAAAGGAAAAGTTTTACATACCAGATACTTTTTCTTCCTTGAATCCTGCTAGATCAATCCAGAAGAGTGGGTTATGCTCCCTTGCCAGCAGCTGGAGGCAGAATTAAACATTTTTCAATGATGTCATTAGAAGGTATATGTATGGTGCAGCACTGAGAGAAGTCCATATTATACTTCCCAAACAGTAAGCAAGATCGAACTCAGAAAAACTCAACAACTATCATTTAGTATTAATAACCAGACAAACATTTGGAACAAGTATTTGTCTCTCTTAACACAGCTGATACTGAGGCAGGTACTGAAGAGCAAAGATGCAATTCAAAGACACCCCAACCTGTAGAAACGTCTTCGAGGGTGGGTCCTGAACTGGTCTAGCAGTTTTTAATGAAAGAAAATTATTCAGTATATAAAATATTTCCTTCCTTAGCCTGCTAGAGCAATCCAGATGAGTGGAACGAACCCCAGCAATTTGCATCCAGCGTGAAGGGAAGATGACACTCTAGTCAAAACAGCCTTGCCAAAGGCATCATCAGGCCAAGATCCCATATTGATTTATTTAACAGGTTTTTTTTAATACCACATCATTTTAGTCAAAGTGGTTTATTTAACCAGTTTTATATATACCACCTTATCCTTCAATCAAAGTAGTACATTGTAACTTAAACTTGGTAATGTACATTAAACAGGGACATTGATAACTTAGATTCTTCTGAAGCAATGGAGGGTTAAGTGACTTGCCCAAGGCCACAGGGAGTGCTATTGGGAATTGGTTCTCAAGCCAGTGCTCTAACTGCTATGCTACTCCTCCACTCAGTATGCAACCTGTAGTGCTTCATAAAGGTATTCAGGGTGGACCACCTTACAGATATCTTCTGGAGACACAAAGATGGACTCCAACTGGAAGGCCCGTGCCCTAGTAGAGTGAGCCCTGACTCCTTCCAGCACACACATTCCAGCCAAAAGGTGTGCTAAGCCAATGACCTCTTTGAAGTAGCAGGAAATTCAGGACTTAGCTGCTGTCTGTCCTTTCCTCAAACCATTGAAAAGAATAAAAGATGGTCCAACTGATGGAAGGAGTTGATAATCTTTAAGTATCTGAGTTATGCCCTCCTCATGTCCAACAGATGCAGAAGGGGATCTGATCAAAGACCCTCCTCCAAGGAGAGGGGGGCAGGACAACAGTTTGATTGAGGTGAATAGGGGACACCGCCTTTGGAAGAAAGGACAGCACTGTCCACAAAGAAAAAGAAGCTGTTGCAATGACCAAAAAAGGGCTCCTGACAGGACAAGGCCTGCAATTCTGACACAATTCTGGTGGATGCAATAGCCACCAGGCAAACAACCTTAAGAATCAAATCCTTAAGAAAGGCCTTACAAATGGGCTTGAAAGGGGAGCTCTTTCAACTCCTTTAGCACCAGAGAAGGGCATCCATTGGAGGACCACTGGATGCACTGGTGGGCGAATTTCTTTTACCCCCCTGAGGAAGCAAGAAACATCAGCATGCATCACCAAGGACAAGCCTTCGGATATGCCCCCGGTAACAAGCTAGGACTGCCACCTGAACCTTAAGAGAGTTCAGGGCCAACCCCTGGTCCAAGCCTGCCTGCAAGAAGGAAAAAATGGCTATGTCTGTCTTCCCAGCCTCCAGTGCTTGAGAGAAACACCAAGCCTAGGAGATTGTGGTCCGCTCCAGAGTAGCCTCTCTTAAATAGCTTACACCTTTCAAAGGCCAGGCCATAAACAAGAAGGGAGTGGGATCCTTCATCATCAGGGATTCTTGCTGAAGGTGGCCTTGAGGCAACAAGAGCAGGGATCCCACTAATGGACTCATTAAAACCAAGTACCAGGGTCTGCATGGTCAGTCCAGGGCCACAGAAATCACCAAGCCCAAATGAAACTAAATCCTGCACAGAAGGTGGCTCATAAAAGGCTAAGGAGTGGAAGACATACGGAAGCCCCTCCTGGGGCCACATCTGAAGAAGGGCATCCAAGCACACTTCTTGTGGATCCCTCCTGCAGCTGAAAAAACTTCTCGCCATGGCATTCTTCCATATGGCCATCAGATCGAATATCCCCCCACCTTCGCACTATTAGGCTGAAAGCGTGGCAGCTTAATTCTCATCCTCCACAGTGTTCTAACTCAAAATGTCAGCCTGCTGGAAGCCCAAATCGCTTTGTGGGTTTCCAACACAGCAAGAAAGTGCTTGTCTACCCACGCGCACAAGGCAGCCATCTCGAGCGTCACCCCAATGCTTCAGGTCCCTCCTTCCTTGCTGATATAAGTCAGTGCCATGGCACTGTCTAAGGACACAAGGACCACCTTGCCCTCTAGCAAGGACTGAAGTTTCACTAGGACCAGATCAATCACTCTGGCCTCCAACCAGATGATCGGCCAAGAGGCCTCCTGAGAAGACCAAGGACCCTGAACAAGTGCACTCCCCAGCCCTTCAGGCTGGCATCCGTGGCAACTACTACCCAATCTGTGGCTTCCAGCAGCAAAGCAGTCCTCTTCAGTGTCCCAATCAACACCCATAGGGGATAAAGTTGGGATAATGGAGAAGCACCCAGGAAAAAGGGCAAGGCAGAGCACTTAGTCCCTTGAGCGGCCATGGCAGTGCCACCCAAGGACCAGTAATCCCCCATAGAGGAGACCATGGCCCCAGACTCCTGTGAAGGGGATTGCCAAGCAGACAAAAGTGACTGAAAGCAGCCTCTGAGCTGTTTCAGCTGCTTCTGCTCAAAGCAAGCAGACAGGAACCTCTGAAACCACAAAGGGCCCAAGAGAGTCTGCTGTGCAGACAGGAACCTCTGAAACCACAAAGGGCCCAAGAGAGTCTGCTGTGCAAGCCTGAGGCCTTCTTGGTCCTTTGCGTAACCCGTGCACTCTCTTCCAAGAGGGTCACCTGCCCCGCAAACGAAATTGGCTTAAAGGATGCAGAGGAGGCCCCAGAACAGGCAGTGGGCCCTGTGCACCCCTTGGAGGGGGATGTCTCGATGATGCTGATAAATTCAGGCTCCTGACACTCCCACATCCGCATCACACAGAGGGAAAAAGGAGCTCGCCACCGAGCTGACCCTACACGTGCCAAAAAGAGGCACAGCACTGGGTATATGGCTGGAAAAGAAAAAAAAAAACAAAGACTACCACCAAAAAGAAACTGCTGAAAAAAAACTCTACCACCACAGTGAAAAAGAAGTCATCACAAGGGAATCTAAGCACCTAAAAAGCCAATTGGAGAAACACAATCTGGGCTTCCCCAAATGCCCACACAGGCCCTGGAGGCCCCACTGCAGAGGAAACAAGGCCTGGCCCTATTTTTTAATCTACTTTTTCAAGCAGAAAGAGAGCCCAACACAGCTCGATATAAATGAATGGGCTTAAAAAAAGGATTAGAAAAAAAATTAGGCCTGCATGCAGATAAGTGACAGCAAGAGGGAAGGGGGCCTAGGCCCGACTTACCAATCCTCCCTGAGGGGCCCCTTTCAGTCCACCAGTGCTGGAACCCATGGGAAACAGCTCTAGGAACAGGGCAGCTGCCAGCTCCAAGAGATAAGGGGCATACCTTATGGCGCCGCTCACGCTCAGAAGTAGACCAAAGTGCATACAACCTACAGCTCACAGCGCACCGTACCGCAGTAACTGAAACCATGAAACGTTACCACGCTGACACCTTAAAGAGATCCCTCAACAAACCTCGTGACCTGTTTGCCCTTGTTAAGCGACTTACAACAGAACCTGCATCAGAACAAGCAAATGGAATCCATCCTCAAATATATGCAGACTATCTACAAACCAAACTATGTCAGATAAACAACAACTCTGCGTCCAATACTATCCTTCAGCCTCACAACCAAACATCACTCACTACCTTCATGACCCCATCCAAACAATGCATCGAAAACACCATAGCAGCTATCAACACGACTACAGCACAATCTGATCCATGCCCAGCATTCTGGATCAAAGAACTACGAACAGACCTCAGTCCCATCATAGCCAGACTCATGCAACAATCGTTCACAACAGGTGATTTCCCACGCACCCTCAAACACACATCAATAAGACCTCTACTAAAAAACAACAAACTCGACCAACAGAAACCGGAATCCTACAGACCTATAGCAAGCATACCGATGCTAGCAAAAATAATGGAAAAGGAAGTTCAGAGACAAATACAAGACCACATTGACTCCAATGCACCACTGGATCCATGCCAACACGGATTCAGAGAAGCACACGGGGTTGAGACCCTTCTTACCACACTCTTCAGCAGCATAATATCAGGCATCAACAATACCCGCCAAGGCTTTGTCCTTGTCTTCCTTGACATCGTGGCGGCGTTTGATTCCGTGAACCATGAACGCCTCTTAGAACGCCTCAAAGAAAAAGGAATCTCCGGTAAAGCGCTCGAGTGGTGCAGGTCCTACCTCTCTGACAGATGGCAGCAGGTTCGATCCAAAGACACATCTTCAGAACCATTCCACCAAAGCCAAGGTGTCCCACAAGGATCCTCCCTCTCTGCCTTGCTGTTCAATATATACATGCAACCTCTCTGCAACCTTATCCGGTCCTTCAACGTGAACTGCATGATATACGCAGATGACGTGCTATTATACATGCCTTTTGCAACAGAAAACCCAGACCTCTCACCAATAACATGCTGCATAAATGAAATATCCAACTGGCTACAATCTCAAAACCTCCGGATTCAACACAAAAAGACGGAGGTCATGTTCATTACAAGAAATCGTAACTTCACTGCGCCTACAGTACTAAAGGTGAAGGAAGCTGACCTCCAGATCAAATCCGCGATCAGATACCTTGGCGTCACACTAGACCAGAACCTAAATATGCAGGCGCATATAAGTAACACTGTAAGGGCAGTATACCATAAAATCAGATCCCTCAGATACCTACGATCGCTGCTGCAGCCTGACGATTTCAGGACCATCTTTCAAGCACTAATAATTCCGCATTTCGATTATGCGAATGCAATACTGCAAGGACTCCCCCAAACCACTCTGAACCCACTGCAAATGGCAATGAACACCGCAGCAAGAGTACTACACGGAGCATCCAGGAAAGACCATGTCACACCCATTATGAAACAGCTCCACTGGCTCCCGATTCAAGGTAGGATTACATTCAAGACCTTGCTACTCACCTTCAAAGCCACCAACGGTCTCTCGTCAACATCACTATCAGAGATAGTCCAGAAGACACCCCACAATAGGGACAGAAGGTCAGTAGCACAAAACACCTTGATAGTCCCAAGATCAATGACTCAATGCACCAAGTCAACATCCAGCAGGGCATTCAAACTTTATGCACCAATGATCTGGAACAGCCTCCCTCACAACATCCGAACAATCCCAGACATATTCCAATTCAGGAAGGCTGTGAAACACTACCTCTTCCTCCTACATTACCCAGAAACCAATGAAAGCTCAGCACCAATTACCGAGACCTCACAAATCTCCTCTGTCTGAAACCATAAGAACACATGACCAGCCTGTAAATTGTATATATTGTTATTGTATATAGTTACCCTGTTAGCCAAGTTGTTCTCCTGTTCATATGTAAACACAAAGTACTATTGGAAATGTGTATGTTCGTTGTTTATTGTAAACCGCACTGATGCTGAATAGCGCGGTATAAAAGAGACTTTAAATAAATAAATAAATAAATACCTCCTCTCTGAGAAACACTGGGCCCAGTGATCACAACACCAAGAGAAACAGATCTGCACTGCTGCATGAATCCATACACCTTCTGAAGACAAATACTGGCTTCTTTCAGTGCAGAACCAGCAGATATACTTTCTGATAACATTACTGAAAGATGCTTAAGTCTGTCTCCACCATTACCATTGAACTCGGAACCCAGATATTCCAAGCCAGGGCCATATTCAGCCACTGACATTGAATATCCAGGTCAGCCAGATAGCGATGAAACTAACCGGGCAACTGCAATATTCAGCCAAAGCCCAGTTAGTTCAGAAGCAAACGTTAGGCAAGCCTTTCATATGCTTTTCACCACTGAGGGATAATCAGTTAGTAGATGAATATCGCCAATAACCGGTTATCCCCAGGTGCCACCTGCAATCCACTGCTGGAAGGCCCCGATGTTAAGCTGGCTAGCGTCAGGGTATTCAGTGGCAACACTCAGGGATATTCAGAGGCACTAACCACATTAGTGCCACTGAATATCCCACTTGCCATATTTAACGCAGTTAGCAGGTCTGCTAACCATGTTAATCGCTTTGAAAATGCACCCCCCCCCCCCCATGAATTATTCTGAAAAGATGTTATATTTTATGAACTTCTAAGGTTCCTTTTTCAGATGTGCTTGTGTAGTATATGCACATGATTTCAGCTCATGGCGTATGCTTTAGAGGGAGTGTGTCCATTTGAAGTTAGAGTTAGGTGCATAAGGAAGCATGAGAGTAGATGTACTAAGTGGCACTAGAAAACAATAAATCCAGTGACTAGAGGAATGACTGGAGAGAGAATGCCAACCTTTCGATGATTCTCTAGGCTCCTCAGATGGTGTATGAGGCCCAACGAATGTTATCTTTCCAGTCAGTAAAAGGGAATCCTCACAATACAAACACACACTTAGGAGAATATGGTATCTCCAGAACAAAGTGGGAAGTACCTTCGAAGAAAGCAAAGTTGCTTATCTGTAACACGTGTCAGTGTTTAATAGTATTTGTAAACGTTTTGATGCTACAGAAGTAACATTTTTGATGGTCTTTCTAGATCTTTTTTCAGCATTTGACTCAAATGGACTATACCACTATATTAATGAGACTATGTATGATGTGGCCTAGGTTGATAGTGCTCATGACAAATATGGAATAGGGAAAGGAGATCAGATTAGCCCTTTCCAGGCCGAGACCAAAACTCTCAGGATCCAAAATTCTGACTAAATATTCCTATCAAATGGTATATAATACATGACCATAGCAGAAGGAAAATCACTATTAGAACATATTGAATAAGACGGGTACAATCTTCCTGAAATATGCAAAAATTAACCCGGCTGCAGAATGTGAATTAAAAATTTAAAGTAGGCCTTCAAAGGGTTAGTTTCCAATATGTTTGGGAATCCACCAAATCTCCAGTCTCTCTGCCCTATTTAATATTTGAGTCCATTATGTCAAGTTGTTCTGATGCAGAGCATATTGTATCATTTATAAGCAGATGAAACATTTTTTCACGGCTTTTAAGATCTCAGTAAGCCCACAATCTATGAATATCTCTGTTTGTGCAAGTGAACTGCTACAACCACCAGATATTTGGTAAAAGCCCAAGGGGTTGATAAGAAGCAGAAGGGAAGAACTTTGTATTGATAATGGTTAGTATGAAGAGATTTCCTGCATTTGAGATGCATTCAAACATATGTATAGGCAACCTTGAGATCCTGTTAGTTAATATGGTGAGTTCCCTTTGGTCAAAAGGGAGGTTGGAGGAGAGAAGGTTCATTGTGAACTTTTCCTTGGAAAGAACTAAGTTGAGATCTTTGAGGTACAAAATGGGATATAATTGTCTGGTCTTTTTGGGAAGGAAAAAATACCTAGAAGAGAACTCCTGAAACATTTCCTGTACTGGAAGAGTTGTATTCCATTGGCTTGATGAGAAGGTGAAATTAGACTTACCTGCTAATTGTTGTTCCTTGAGGAACTCCAGTCTAGTCCCGAACTTCTGTGTTGTGCTCGTCCTCCAGCAGTTTGGAGACTGAGAACGTCACTCTTGTGACGACACTGGTACATAAGCACAGGAACCGCCTCCTCACTCCAGTAACCTATTGACAAAGCAGACTCACCAGAGCAACAATTAAGTAGCAAGTGCTAGCAACTACCTGTACCAACTAACAAAACTCTCAATAATTCATGAGACAATATTTACATTTTAAACGTTCTTATTCTTTCTAGTCTTTGATAAGTGCTTAGATCCGCTCTCCCTCCCTTATGGAAAACACGGACTTAACACCCCTACCTCAAGTCGCAGCCTGCGGTGAAGAATTACGTTGCCCCTCAGCCAAGCTGTCGCTTACCTGTAGGCCCTTATGCTTTAGGCTATAGTCCACCAGAACTACCAGGGCGGGATACGGGATTAGATTGGAGTTCCTCAAGGAACAACAATTAGCAGGTAAGTCTAATTTTACCTTCCTTATCGTCCCTCCAGTCTAGTCCCAAACCTCTGGGGATGTAACAGAGCAGTGAAAGAAATCACCGCTAGACCCGCCTGAAATACCACCACTCCAAAACACGTGTCTCTTTCCGCCTGAACATCCAGACGGTAGTGTTTGACAAAGGAATGCAGAGAAGACCAGGTCGCTGCTTTACAAATTTCCACAGCCAGTACCAAAACGCACTCCGCCCAGGAAGCCGCCTGCGCTCTTGCAGAATGAGCTTTCAGCCCTTCCGGCACCAACTTACCATTCAGAAGATATGCCGACGCTATCACCTCCTCAACCATCAACCAGATGCTGCCTGTCCCTTTCTTGGTCCCGCAAAAAGAACAAACAGCCTATCCGACTTACGGAAACTGGCTGTCCTTTGGATATAGCTCTTTAACGCCCGACGAACATCTAACCGATGTAACTGACTTGAGGGATGACTCCCACTGTCTGCGCCGAACACCGGCAAAGAAACTACTTGATTCATATGAAATGCCGAGACCACCTTGGGCAAAAAGGACAGCACTGGCCTCAAAACCACCTTGGAATCCAAGACAGACAGAAAAGGCTTCTTACAGGACAATGCTTGTAGTTCTGAAATTCTTCTTTCCGAACAAATAGCCACCAAGAATGCCACTTTAAGGGTAAGGTCCTTTAGAGACGCTCTCGACAGCGGCTCAAAAGGCTCCCGCACAGCGCCTGTAACACCAACGGCAGATCCCATGTCCAAACCACTTGTGTACGAGGGGGCCTAAATAGCACTACCGCTCTTAAAAAACGTTTAATATCTGGGTACCCCCCCCACCCCATTCTCTTGATGACATCAGGATATATATAGCACTGGCACCACCCACCAGCCTCAGTATCCTGTTGACAAAGCAAACTTAACAGAGAGACAACTAACCAACTATAACAAAATTACAAACTATAATACCGCCCCTCCCGAACCCTGAATGGAGACGACCCCAACGCCCCCCCCAGGGATGAGGAGGAGGCTTACCTGACAAAGCTCCTTGTAATTACCTAATAGGTTATGCAGCACTTCTGATATCAGGGCCCTGCTTCGGTCCAATCCGCCCTGCCACCGGAACTTCCAGAGACACACTGGCACAATCAACCCTCTATGCCAACTACCCCTCCTGAACTGCTCCGAACTGGCACTAAGCACACCGGGTGGGACCAGGGACTGGAATGGAGATCCTTCAGGAACACTAATTAACAGGTAAGGTCTAATTACTTCTTCCTAATCGTCTCTCCAGTCCAGTCCCTTTCTTCTGGGATGTAACAGAGCAGTTCAAGCTTGGGAGGGTCCTGCCAAACCTGATCGAAGCACTGCTCTCCCAAAACCTGCATACGCCACTGTATGCACATCCAACCAGTAGTGCTTGGCAAAAGTATGTAGAGAAGACCAAGTATCCGCCCTGCAAATATCCAACGGAGGGACCAAACTAAACTCCGCTCATGAGGTGGCCTGAGCCCAAATGAGCTCTCAATCCCACCGGAACCTGTCTTCCCTTTAGAATATAAGCAGAAGCAATGGCCTCCCTGATCCACCTGGAAATAGTGGCCTTGGCCGCCGCGTCTCCCTGGCACAGAACACCACAAATAAATGCTACGACTTGCGGAAGGCCTTTGTACGCTTCAGATACCGCCTCAAAACTCTTCGCATGTCTAAAAGACGCAGTCACGGATCTCCCTCTCCCTGCCCCAAACCGGCAAAGGAGAGAAGCGACACCAACTGATTGACATGAAAGTGAGAAACTACCTTGGGCAAAAAGGACGGAACCGTTCTCAACACCACCATCACCTTGAAGAAAACGAGGAAAGGCGGACGACAAGACAACGCCTGCAACTCAGAGACACGCCTGCCTAAACAAATGGCCACTAAAAACAGCGACTTAAGAGTCAAATCCTTCAGAGAAGTATGCTCCAGGGGTTCGAACGGCAGCCCGGTAAGGGAATCCAACACCAAATTGAGATCCCAAGGAGGCATTACCAAACTCTGATGCGGCCACATATGCCTCACCGCCTTAAGAAATCGAACCACATCGGGGTGTTGGCCTAACGCTTTACCCCTAACCTTGCCCCTGTAACAAGCGATAGCCGCTAGCTGCACCCGCAAGGAACTGGCTGCCAGCCCCTTCTCAAGACTGGCTTGCAAAAAATCCAACACCTCCGAGACTGAAACTGACAATGGCTTCTTCCGCCATTCCTCACACCAGTTCTCAAAAATGCACCAAACTCTCACATACGCTAAACAAGTAGAACACTTGCGGACCTTCAGCAAGGTTGAAATCAATGCTCCCGAATATCCTCTTTTATGCAGCCTTGCCCTTTCAATAGCCATGCCGTAAGCGAGAACCGATCCACCTGCAGCATCCTTACCGGTCCCTGCCTGAGAAGGTTCTCTCTTACCGGAAGCCTCCACGGCCGGTCCGCCAATAGCCGAACGAGATCGGCATACCACGGTCGCCTCGGCCAGTCCGGAGCTATCAGGATCACCAACCCCTGATGTGCTTCTATCCTCTGAAGAACTCTGCCTATGAGCGCCCACAGAGGGAACACATAAAACAACCCTTCCAAGGGCCACCGTTGAACTAGGGCATCCAGCCCTTCTGACATTCTTTCTCTTCTTCTGCTGAAGAATCTGCTTGTTTTGTCCGACTCCCAGCGCACCATCAAATCCATCACCGGCGGCCCCCACCAGTGTACTACTTGCTCGTAGACTTCCTGGCTGAGCTCACACTCGCCGTGATCTATCTTGTGTCTGCTGAGGTAGTCGGCCATGACGTTTTCCACTCCGGCGACATACTGGGCTGATATGGCTAAGAGATAATCCTCGGCCCATACCAAGAGGTTTTCCGCCTCCTCCTCCAAGAGAAGGCTGCTCGTGCCGCCCTGCCGATTGATGTAGGCTACTACTGTAACGTTGTCCGAAAGAATTCTGACCTCTCTCCCGAGAACCCAACTCCGGAACGCTCTGAGAGCCATTGTCACTGCCCGCAACTTCAAACTGTTGATGGGCCATTGCGACTCCTGGGCACTCCGGCATCCCTGGGCAAAGTGTCCCTCGCAGTGCACCCCCCAACCTGACAGACACGCGTCCATTGTCACTTGCACCCACAGAGAGGTGTAGAGGGGCATTCCTTTCTCCAGATTCCCCGGAGAGAGCCACCACTGCAGAGATTCCTTGGCTGCTGCTGTACAGGGTAGAGTTGTTGACGGAGGCAGCTTCTGATGTGACCAGCACCGCAGCAAGGCCCGCTGGAGCGGTCGCATATGAGCTCTGCCCATGGTACTAGGTCTAACGTCACCGCCAAGGTCCCCAGTACCTTCAGATTATTGAAAAGGCTGTGCAACAACAGCTGCAGGACCACATTGATGCTACATATGCCCTAGATGATCATCAATACGGCTTCCGGCAACATCATGGAGTGGAAACCCTTCTACTAGCTCTAATGGACAAACTACACAAGGGTCTTGAGAACAAAAGCAAAATGTATATGCTCATTTTTATAGACATATCTGCCGCATTTGATTCAGTGCATCATGCCACACTCCTGGACAGACTTGCCTCCATAGGCATATCAGGAACCCCCCTGAAATGGTTTGCATCATACATAAATAACAGAATGCAGCAAGTCCAGTTCAACAATGCTAAAGCTTCTGCATTCCCTCAAACTCAAGGCATACCACAAGGCTCTGCCTTATCTTCACTCCTGTTCAACCTATATCTACGGCCCATTTGCGAAATCCTGCAAAAACACAAGATCAGTTACCATATCTACGTAGACGACCTGATGCTCTACACTCATCTCGACATCAACAACCCCAACCTCAATCAGCTTGAAAAATGCCTAAGTGAACTACAAAACTGGCTGCAACAAAATAATATGTATATCAACCACAAAAAAACTGAAGTGATGTGCATATCAAGAAAACCTGACTTCAACCCACCTCCAACGGTTACCATGAATAATAATGTATATACCACAAAACCTGAAATAAAATACCTGGGTGTAATGCTGGACAGCAACTTAAATATGGAAAAGCACCTCCGCATCACAAATCGGGCCATCTTCCGCAAATTAAGAATCCTGCAACCACTTCGGAGCATTATCGACCACGCCGACTTCAGGACAGTAGCACAAGCCCTCATCATCCCCCACCTGGACTACTGCAACGCCATTTTACAGGGTCTGCCCAAAAAAACGCTTAACATTCTGCAACTAGCACAAAACGTGGCGGCTAGAGTTATCATGAAAAAAGGCCTAACCGAACACATCACTCCAGTACTAATCGAACTTCATTGGCTCCCCATCAAAGCCCGCATCCAATACAAGCTCTTAGTAACCACGTTCAAACTTGTTTACAACATAGCACCCTCATACCTAAACACCTTAATATCCGAGCAACCAATCATCAGAAACAGAAGAACAGTAAATAGCAACACCCTCCATGTCCCGAATAGCATGAGAAATTGCAACGCAAACACCTCCAACAGAGCGTTCTCATTTACTGCACCAACACTCTGGAACCAACTGCCCTATGAACTAAGAGCAAACAAAGACTTGAAGGACTTCAGGAAGAAGCTGAAGACTCACCTCTTTAGAACTCACTTCAACCTGACCTAGTCAGAGTATGTAATATACGTGTATATGGATACATGAAAAGCCTCCACTAGTACAATCCAATGTAGATACGTAAAGTCTCCTCTTATACAATCAATGTAAAAATTATAATTGCTTGTTGTGCCTTTCACCCCCCCTGAAATCAATGTATGTTCAAATTCCGGCCTGTACAGCCGCCCCATTATGTATAGAATACCGCTGCTGATCGCTGGAAGCAGCGGGATACAAGTGTACACTAAATAAATAAATAAATAAATAAATAAATAAATAATGCCACGTTGATGGCACCTTCCGAGCCACAAACATTCGCACTGGGACTGCTTAATCAACATGTCGTGTATTCAGTGCAATAACTGTGGTACTTTTATTCAAAGAAGAATCATTTGGAGCCTAAGAGCTTGTCCTATATGCCTAAAGTCAGCTGCCATGCATGAAGAGCTGACTCTACTAAGGAAAGACCTAGCTGCCATGCATAAAGAAGTGTCTCTACTGAGGGAGGAACTGGCTGCAATGAAGCGCACCTCTTCTAGGATACAAAATGAACAAAATCCACCACCGCTCCCACAAAGAATCAAACACGCCAGGAACAAATGGAACACAGTGGGTTCTGGAAGATTGCGACCTGTAACGTAGAGACATCCTATACATCAAGAGATATCCCTGCACAATGCCTTCTCTGCCTTGGCTAATGAGGATGCCCAATCCAAAGAAACTGAAGGGCCCTTAAATGAGTCAGATAATGCCCAATCTCCTGCAAAAGCACCAAAAATGAAGAAAACCTCACCAAACAGAAAACTACTACTACTACTTGGAGATTCCATCATCAGAGGCACCAACTTGGGAACACAGTTCAAAGGAGAGAAGATAGTCATGTGCCTACCAGGCTCTTCAGCCAGCAGGAATACAAACCAAGTTGTTGAAATACTTAGCGCAAAAAGTGAACACTCCAAACCTGATGTTATTATCCACTTGGGCACAAATGACCTGGCCAGAAACAGTGCCTCTACAGCCCAAAAGGACTTTCAATCTCTGGGAGAGAAACTCAAGCCCATTGTTAACACTGTTGCATTCTCAGAAGTTCTACCTGTTCTTGGTAAGGGGACAAAAAGGCTGCATCGGATTAACAGCTTTAATACATGGCACCAGACCTGGTGCAAACAAGAAGGATTCAGATTTATTGGCAACTGGGGCAACAGATGGACCAACAAGAGACTATACTGTGCTGATGGACTACATCTCTCTGTCGCAGGGAAAAGAAACCTAAGGGAAAAATTCAGGCAGTATGTGGATATGCATTTAAACTAGGAAAAGGGGGTGACGGATGTGGAAGGTCAACATCTGCATGTCATCCCCTGCAAAAGCAGAATAACATCAGAAATAGCCACACTTTTAAACCACACATCAAAAACAAGTGGAAAGAAGTGGGCAGAATAAAATCAATGCAAAATACACACAAGCCAGGTAAATGCTGGAAAGCAATGAGCACAAATGCTCGAAGCTTAGCCAATAAAATTCCAGACCTGGAAGCCCTAATGGTGGAAACGGATTTGGACATCGTGGCCATTACAGAAACATGGTTTAATGAATTGCATGATTGGGATATAGCCATAGCTGGCTATAATCTATTCAGAAGAGACAGAGAAAATGGAAAAGGAGGAGGAGTAGCCTTGTATGTCAAAAGCAGTATTAAAGCTACTGAAATGCAGGGGACATGGGGAAAAGAAGCAGCACTCTGGATTGCATTGGAAAGAGGAGATGGCACTGTCATCCATATTGCTGTAGTCTACAGACCTCCGACTCAAATTGAAGTGAGAAATAACGAATTGATTATAGATATTGCCAAGATAGCAACAAAGAGGGAAGCGATCATATTGGGTGACTTTAATCTACCTGATGTGGATTGGATTACTCCTTCTGCACATCTGGAAAGAAGCAAAAAAATTGTGGATGCTCTCCAAGATACATTACTTAGACAAATGGTGATGCAACCAACCAGGGAAAGCTCAACACTGGATGTAGTGCTCACCAACGGTGATAGCGTGTCGAATGTCTGCGTTGAGTGCCCCTGTGAGCAACAGCGACCATCACACGGTGTGGTTTGAGATAAAAGCCATGGTACAGGCCAATCATAGCAAGCTCAAAGTCCTAAACTTCAAAAACACTGACTTTAATAAAATGGCCGAGTACTTAAAGGAGGAGATGACGGGGTGGAAGGAGATAAGGGAAGTGGAATTGCAATGGACTAAACTAAAGGCGGCAATAAAAGGGGCAACAGATAAATATGTAAGAAAAGTAAATAAAAACAAGAGGAGAAGGAAACCTATTTGGTTTTCCAAAGATGTGGCTGCTCAAATAAAGGCAAAAAACACAGCTTTCGCAAAATTCAAAAGCTTGCAAACAGAAGAACACAGAAATGAATACAGGATCAAGCTCAAAGAGTCTAAAAGAGAAATAAGGATAGCAAAATCAAAGGCAGAGGAAAAGATGGCTAAAGATGTTAAGGGTGGCGACAAAACTTTCTTCAGGTACATTCGGGAAAGGAAGAAGATCAGAGTTGGAATTGCAGGACTCAGAAGTGCTGGGAAAGTACTCGTGGAAAGTGACACTGAAAAAGCGAAATTATTAAACAAATACTTCTGCTCTGTTTTTACTAAAGAAGATCCTGGAGATGGACCAGCTGTGACTCCCAAATATAAAAATAGGAATGAAGTAGATACCACACCATTCACAGAAGATGAGGTGTTAGAACAACTTGCTAAACTGAAAGTGGACAAAGCCATGGGACCGGATGGGATACATCCCAGGATACTGAAAGAGCTCAGAGAGGTTCTTGCAGGACCGTTAAAGGATGTCTTCAACAGATCCTTGGAAACAGGAGAGGTTCCTCAGGATTGGAGAATGGCTAACGTTGTACCTCTACACAAAAGTGGTGACAGGGAAGAAGTGTCAATCTACAGGCCCGTGAGCCTTACCTCGGTGGTGGGAAAAGTAATGGAGGCGCTCCTGAAAGAGCGAATAGTGAACTTTCTCAAAACCAACAGGTTGCAAGATCCGAGGCAACATGATTATACCGAAGGACGATTTTGCCAAACAAATCTGATTGAGTTCTTTGACTGGATGACCAAGGAACTAGATCTTGGGCATGCAATAGATGTCATCTATCTGGATTTCAACAAAGCCTTTGATACTGTTCCTCATAGGAGGCTTGTCAAAAAACTCAGTAGCTTGGGGATGGGTCCCAAGATAGTAAACTGGATTAGAAATTGGTTGACTGACAGACAACAGAAGGTGATGGTACATGGAGCTCACTCGGATGAGAGGAAGGTGATTAGCGGGGTGCCCCAGGGTTCGGTCCTGGGCCCGGCACTGTTCAATATGTTTGTGAGTGATATTGCTGAAGGACTGAATGGAAAAGTCTGTCTTTTTGCAGATGACACAAAAATTTGCAACAGAGTGGACTCCCCCGAGGGAGTGGTTAACATGAGGAAAGATCTACAAAAGCTGGAAGACTGGTCTAATGCTTGGCAACTACGATTTAATGTGAAAAAGTGCAGTGTCATGCACTTGGGTAGCAGAAATCCAAGGGAAATGTACACGATAGGGGGTGAGAGGTTGGTATGCACGGTTCAGGAGAAAGACCTTGGTGTGATTATCTCTGATGATCTCAAGGTGGCAAAACAGTGCGACAAGGCGGTGGCAAAAGCCAGGAGGATGTTGGGCTGCATACAAAGAGGGATTACCAGCAGAAAGGAAGAGGTACTTATGCCACTGTACAAGTCACTGGTGAGGCCTCACTTGGAATACTGTGTTCAGTTTTGGAGACCATATCTTGCAAAGGATGTAAAAAGACTGGAAACTGTTCAGAGAAAGGCAACCAAAATGATTTGGAGCCTGCGTCAGAAGCCTTATGAGAAGAGACTTGAAGACCTAAATATGTACACTTTGGAGGAGAGGAGGGACAGGGGAGATATGATTCAGACCTTTAAATACTTAAAGAGAAATGATGAACAAACAAACCTCTTCCAAAGACGGGGAAGCTGTAAAACTAGAGGGCATAACATGAAGCTGCAAGGTGGTAAATTGAAAGGTAATGTCAGGAAATATTTCTTCACTGAAAGGTGGATGCTTGGAATGCCCTCCCGATGGAAGTGGTGGGGGCAAACACAGTGATGGAATTCAAAACGGCATGGGACAAACACATTGGATCCCTTTTCAGCAACAGGATAAAACCAAAATAAACGGTACCATCTAACTTCTGAACCATCTAACGTCTCAACAAATAGGGGTGTCCTACATGGAGTGGTGGGTTCACCCCTAAACAAAGACATGGGGAGGGGTGGCCTGCACAGAGCGACAGGTGCACCTACACTTGCCATCTTGCTGGGCAGACTAGATGGATCATGCTGGTCTTTATCTGCTGTCACTTACTATGTTACTATGTTACTAGTCGACGTAGGCCTTTTGCCCTCTGATCTGGCAAGAATACGTTGCCCAATAGCGTGTTGAACCTTGCCCCTAAATACTCGATCTCCTGAGTGGGCACCAACTTGCTCTTTGCTCGATTGATCACCCACCCCAAACTTTGAAAGAGAGCTACTACCCTGGCCATTGCCCTCAAACTTTCCTCCTTGGACATGGCCCTGAACAACCAATTGTCCAAGTATGGATGGACTAGAATACCTTCTCTGCGAAGTGCCGCTGCCACCACTACCATCACCTTGGTGAAAGTGCGTGGGGACGTCGCCAAGCCAAACGGCAACCCTTGAGACTGAAAGTGACCTCGTGCCACCGCGAAGCGCAGGAATTGCTGGTGAGTCTCTCTGATGGGAATATGTAGATATGCCTCGATGAGATCAAGGGAAGTCAGAAATTCCCCCTGCCTCACTGCCACTATCACCGACTTCAGAGTTTCCATCCGAAAGTGCGGAACCCGAAGGCACCGATTGACGCGCTTGAGGTCTAGAAATGGTCGCAATGAACCTTCCTTCTTTGGAACCACAAAGTAAATTGAGTACCGACCACAGCCGTAATGATCTTTTGGCACTGGGACCACCGCCCCCAATGCCACCAGCCTTTCAAGGGTTTCTTCTACTGCTGCATGCTTGGCTACAGTCTTGCAAGGCGAATGGACGAACGAGGGGAGGACCAGCCTTGCAAACTCTAGGGCATAACCGAATTGTACAACCGCCAAGACCCACTGGTCGGACGTTACCCGGACACAGGCGGAGAAGAACTGCCTTAGACGCCCTCCTACCGGCAGAACCCCCGCCCGAGCCTCCGTTGTCTCACTGTGGTTTTCTCTGGCCAGAGGATGCTGAAGAGGTCCCAAAACCTCTCCCCGCTCCTCGAAACCCCTGGAAACCCTGGAGGGAAACCGGCCCCTCTGGAAGGAGCTCTGACAAGCTGACCTGGTCCTCCGAAACTCCCTTTGTTGAGAGCATCCCGGAGTCGCAAAGCGACCCTACTTGGGTCTATCCTCCGGAAGCCTGCCCCCTTTGGACTCCCCTAAGTCTTTCACCAACTTGTCCAAGTCCTCTCCGAAGAGCAGCTTCCCCTTAAAGGGAAGCCTACTGAGGCGGGCTTTGGAGAAGCATCTGCTGCCCAGTTGCAGAGCCAAAGATATCGACACACAGCCACCACGGAAGCCATGTTCTTTGACAAGCTTCTAATGAGACATATTGGCTATCTGCCAGATAGGCCGCTCCGGACTCAATTCACGCCGCATCCTCTTGAGGCCCTACCTGCGACTCCTTAGCCGATTGCAGCTGCTGGGACCACTGCAAGCACACCCGGGCCATCCAAGCCCCGCTCACCGAAGCTTGAAGGGCCATGGCACTAATGTCGAAGGCTTTTTTTCAGCAAAGTGTCCAACTTCCTGTCCTGGACATCTTTCAGTGCTGCACTGCCCTCCACCAGGATGGTAGTCTTCTTGGTCACGGCCGATACCGCCGCGTCCACGCTGGGCGACTTTATCAAATCCTTTTCCGCTTCTGGCCAAGGGTACAAGCGTGACATAGATCACACTCCTCTTAGCCCAGCCTCCGGCTGATCCCACTCCTCTTGTATCATCTGCCGGACCACCCTGTGAACTGGAAAGACTTTCTGAGATTTCCAGACTGCTTGAATCAACGGATCCTCTAGAGCATCCTCACTCGAGCTCTTTCTCTTCCCCCAATTCTCTATCCGATTCAAGTATCTCTGAATCCGGGGAAATGGGCTCTTCCTCCTCTGCTCTAGCCCGCTTGGAAGGATTGTCTGCCTGCAGAAGCTTGTTCTCCGCCTCCCGCTTACGAGGGCCTCCTTGACTCTCTTGCTGACGCATGCAGAAAGCTTTGAGCAATAATAGCACAAACTCTGGGGAAAAACCACAGAGGTCTCCCTCCACTGAGGAGGTGCCCGGTTGTGGTTGGGAGGGTACCTGCTGCCCTGAAGGCAAGGGAGGCAGCGATCCCTCCCTGAGGATCTCCTTCAAAGCTTCCCCTGTTTCCATTGATCCAGAAGCTGATGGGATTTGCTTTCCACTGGCCTGAAGCTCCTGCTCAACAGAGGCTGCCTCCAGTGCGCAGCCCCTGCACACTCCGGTCTCAAGACACTGCACCCCTGCGGGCCCCACAGAGCAGGCACTGTGGGCGAGCAGGCACTGCACCAACACTTTGGCACTATCTATTTTGTTTTATAACCGTATAAAAATGAATCTATATATTCTTAACTAACTATTGTGGTGTAGAAGGTCCCTCTGATCCCTTAGAGATAGCTGAAACGGAAGAGTTGGCTTCAGTAGCTGACAGACAACAAAAGCACATGGCTCATGGTTTCCAGGGAAACCACAAGCAGAATGAGTCACGGGAGAGGAAAACACGCCCCTGCTGCAGTTTATCTCCACAGTCAGGAGGTGAGGCAGAACACCTGCTGGAAGGAGGGGTTAAGTTAAACTCTAGAAGGCAGGGGTATAAAAAATGCTCATTAGAGAGGAAGTTGGAAGGAAGGAAAGGAGAGAAGGAAGGAGAAGGAGCAGAACAAAAATTGGAACAGAGAGGAAGACCAGAGCCAGAACAGGAGTCAAGTTCAGAAGCAGAGGAAAAACTGCTTGGGAGTGAGAACTCAGAGGAGCTGACGTTGAGAGAGGATTCTCTGAGGTTTAATTCTGAGAGGGAAACCAGCAAGAAAAACAATTGGAGAACCAGTGCCAAAAAGCCAGGTAGAAACAGCCCAGGTTTGGTGCCGTGTCTGAAAGGCAGCCAAAGGGAAAGAATACCAGGAAGGCTAACTTGGGAGCACTCACAAACTCCAAGGTTTGGATCTTTAGCTGTCCCTGAAGTACAAAGGAATCCTCCTGTAAGAAAGCCAAAAGGTAGGCTGAAAGATTGGCTCAAAGACAAAACTGGTTTTAAGAATTGGTCTTGTGCTGACCCAGAAGGGTGGGACTCTCCTCACAGTAAATACAATATATATGATAATTCTCAACCGTGTCTGATAGAGTGCTACAAAGAGAAGCCTCGAGCAGAGAATCTGGGTGTGGGTTTAGAAACGCCGTGTAGCAAGTTTCAAACATTCCCAGCTGATAGCCATTATGAAGCAATGGAGACAGAACCGGTTGTAGAGTATATGCCAGAAGAACAAATGGACTGTACATTGTCTATTTCAGATAACATAATATCTTTGTGCTAAAGCCAGGCTGTCCAGAGAGTTACATGAGTCAGCAGGAAGGAAGCACAAACGTTTTGAGCTGAGAAGTGTTAAAGTTTGATTGCTCCAAAGTAAATGTTCATGCTGAGATAAGAAGCTATTTTTGTTGAATTCTTATGGTGTTTCCCTGCCAGAGATGTATGGCAAAATGTCTTTTGTTTCCTTTGTTTAAATCCGACCGGAGGGGAATTAAAATCCTGTTATTTTTGCCTGAAACCATTCGTGCTCAACTACTCTTTATTTGGATAGTAAAAGTACTACAACTCCCATGAGGCATTGCCTCCTCAAACACTACTATACTATCTGAAAAAAGGATATCATGCCGCTTAACCCTGCATGCCCAGGCTGTGGGGTATCTAGCGTGTTACACTATATCTACAAATATATCTACATATATATATATAAACTCTGTATATATATATATATATATATATATACAGTATATATCTCCTATCCAAAGGAAAATTAAAAACTGTCAGCCTAAAATGCCCCCCCCCCTTCTTCCTTGCTGAAAACGGCTGATCTTGGGCCGTTCCTTCACCTCCCCCAACAACGCACACTGCGGCTCAAAAGCGCGCGAAGGCCACAGCGGGAAACAACTTCTCTCTTTTTTACAGGCAGTCGTGTCCCCACTGTGCAGAGGCAGCCGCCGCGGATAATGCGGCCTGCTTAATACGCCCCGCTACTTCTTACCTGCTTCCCCATGCAGCTCCTCTCTCAGCGCTTTCCACTCCAGTGCGAGAGTGATCACCGCAGTCTTCCCGCCCTCGTGCTCAGCCGCCTCCGGGGCTTCGGCAACGAGGCGGGAGACCGAAGAAGAGGCCCTTCTCAGTTGGAAGACCCGGTAGCACTGAATTAGCCGGTCACCGCTGTAGCGAAAGCACTCGCTTCTTTTTTTTTTTTTTTAAACCGGGCCAAGTCTCTGCAAGCCTCCTCCAAAGGAGGGGTGGAGGGAGAGAAACCCAGGAAAAACACCAGACTAGGCTTCACAGGAAGGGAAATAAATCAAAGGAAAAAAAGGGTAAAAGAAACCCAAAGACCCCTCCTATCCTAATGTCTCTCCAGCAAGCCTTTTCTTCAAGCTTGCTGCTCACTCCAGCTGCTTGGAAACTGAGTAAAACTGGTGGGTGGTGCCAGTGCTATATATATCCTGATGTCATCAAGAGAATGACGTACTCAGTCTCCAAGCTGCAGGAACAGGAGCACAACCCAGAAGAACGGGACTGAACTGGAGAGACGATTAGGAA
This sequence comes from Ichthyophis bannanicus, assembly GCA_033557465.1. Classification (NCBI taxonomy): domain Eukaryota; kingdom Metazoa; phylum Chordata; class Amphibia; order Gymnophiona; family Ichthyophiidae; genus Ichthyophis; species Ichthyophis bannanicus. The sequence goes on from CM066035.1 coordinate 642,274,286, forward strand.
GACATTCTTCTGTAATACTTGTATTCGGTCTGGTTATGCTCAAACCCAAACAGAAGAGACAGTTCTAAATTCTTCTTCGAGATTCTGCACATAGCTTAAACCCTGACTTGATCTGCGCCACATTTCACAAGCACAAAGTAAAATAAAATAAATTTCTTTTCAGGCAACTGAAAAAATGAAGACGACATAAAACAATGTCAGAAGACTATAGAACAGAGAAACTTGTCAAAAAATACGAGAGAGCTTTATTTTCACATCCATTCGACACAACAGTAAAAACAAAAATGAGGGGACTAAGGGGTATGTTTACTAAAACCCTGTTAGGTGCACGCCGCGTTAGTGTGCGGGATGCCATAAAAGGAGTGGGCGTGTCAGTCTGAAAAAAGCAAACCGGGATTAATCATGCGCTAATGTGCGCTGTGCGCGCATGTGCGCCGCGCACATTAGCGCATGAGAAACTCGCGCGGGAAGCATAAGCAGGCGCGCTGATATGCAAGCACAGGAACAGAGCCACAGTACAATGGTTAAGACACTGACCAATGGTGCAGGGACCATGGGTTCAATCCCCCACTGTGCCCAATGAATAAGGTTGGGTGAGGCACTACTGGTTATGTGTAATATTGCATTCTGAGGCATATTAATTTTATTTTAATTACTGCTACTAGCAAACGCACTCTCAAAGCACTGTAACATAAGGCGCCCCATAAGGTACCCCAGAGGGCACATTTTAAAGTGCACTGTCTGCCACGGCACCCTACAATGTTGCTGAAAGGGTGACGTAAAGGGCGCCATATAGGGTGCTCTATGAGGCACAGCAAGGTCATAGCACTGTTGTTGAAGGCAGCACTGTGCATTTCAACGCATGGAAATCTTAAGTAGGTGCGCTGAAATGCAAGGAGGAACAGCAATGTAGCACAATGGTTAAGGCACTGACTGATGATACAGGGGTCATGAGTTCGATCCCCAGTGTGCCCAATACGTAAGGCTGGCTGAGGCATCAGCTTTGACATGTAAGTATTGTTTCCTGAGGCATTTTATTTGTATTTTAATTATTGCTGCCAGCAAACACACCCTCACGTGCCGTAACCTAAGGTGCCGCATAAGGCACCCTATAAGGCACTCCATAGGGCACATTATAAAGTGCACTGTCCGCCACGGCACCCTATAATGTCCCCTATAGGGCACCCTATAAGGCGCTCCATAGGACACCTTATAAGGCACCTTATACGGACTGGCACCCTATCAGTCGCTCCATAGCATACTGTATAGTGCACCTTATATGGACGGTAACCATAAGGTGCCCTATAGGGCGCCCTATAAAGCACCCTCTGAGGCACCTTATGGGTACAGTACGCTGAGGGTGTTATTGCTGGCAGCACTAATGTACTTTAAAAACAGATAATGCTTTGGACAACCCTATCAAATAACCCCACTGTGGGTTTGAACCCATGATCTCTGGTTCCATTGGTAGTGAAGTAACCAGTGGGCTACAGCTCTATAGCTGCTTGCAACCCACTGGCTGGCTGCAGAAGGCCTGCAAGTCACCACACAAACAGTCTGCTGTGGTCACCAGGATAGGGTTAACCCACCCATACCCATGATGCACTGCACATGCAAATCAGCAGTCTACAGATGATCACAAGATGGGGTATGCACCCCCAAAGCACCTCGGCCTGGTAGGGGGAACTGACCGTGTGTGGTACTGGCACAGAGTAGCTACACACCGTCACATTGTGCAGGTACTGCACTCACCCTGAGGGTGAGGTGGGGCACCCAGCACCAGGTCCACAGCAGAGATAGGCCATGCTGCAGGTCCCCAGCAGTGCTAATGTGTGAGATAGGTAGTTTCTGCAGACACACCTTGGATATATCTGTATGTCTCAGTCAGGTGTAGCCCCTATGGACCCCTAGGAGGATTATGTACCACCACCCTTCTCCTCCTCCAGGGCTGAGGGTGGTAAACAGAGTCTCCCACCAACAGATCCACATTCTACCTCCCTGCAATGGTGGCAGTAGAGGGGACCATCAACCCCAGTCCTGCTGGGGAACAAACACCCTACAGGGCAGTCAATGCAGCTCTGTACACATCTATAATGCAACAGCAGACAGACATTAGGCCTGGATATGCTAAGCTGCACCCCGCCACTATCTGATATTCTCCTGCAGCAAGCCTTCAGCCACTGCACCCTGCAAGGTGCTCCATCAGGACACATACCAGCTGCAGACAGTCTGCTAGCTAGTCCATAGTGCATGTTCCTGGTGGAAATGCGTGCACCCAGAACTGGGATGTCAGCATACACACCAAGCAGATAAGTCAGTGACTGGGCCCCAAAAGGAAACCCATAAATATCACATGAGAGAAATACTATATAGCACTATGGGGGTGCCTAGCCATGCTGTGGTCACTGCACAGTCAGGGTGAGAGTGATCTCCCAGCAGGACATGCTGTGGCCACCCTGTCTGTGCAGGTGGTGGCCGGGCACTACAATGTCCCAGCCAGTGCCCTATGCCCTGTGCTGATGCATCCTGGCCAGGCCACCCTGTCCGGGCTATACCCATGGTACCTTGCTCCTCATTATGCACATTGGCAGGCCAATACTGGCAACAGTGCTGGCAGTGTGGGCTGTGGAGGGTGTTTGCAGCCACCACACACTGGATAGACAGACACACACTCCCACACCTATGCCAGCATTGTGCTACTATAGAGGAGTTTAGCAGCCCTGGCCACCACACCAGTCCTGGGCACAGTGCAGGCATGGATATGGTACGCAATACTGTTGGGGGTCACTCCCCAGGGTGGTAAACACTGTCAGAGATCAGACCTGAAGCACACTCCACAGACAGCAGAAAGGTTGCTATGATGGAGCTCAATCAGCAAACTGTGCTTAACGTAGGAATTGGTATCTGCCAGTAATCATAGCAAAAGTTTGATAGCTGTGTACCATATTCCCAGGTGTAGGGTGACATTGCTAAGGTATGCAAGGGCTAGTATTGGGAGATGCACGCAGGGCCCAATGTCCTGCCTCTCCAGGAGGCATTGGCTAATGGAACCTGTGGGTGTGGGTGTGGTGTGTCTGCCCCTGTTGGCTGCTGCTTTACGGCAGAGGTTCCCAACTCCAGTCCTGGTGTGCCAAACACTGTTCGGGTTTTCATGCTGTCCCTCATGAATATGCATGAGATACATCTGCATACCATGGGGGTGGTGCATAGATATGCAGCACAGGCATCTTTATTAGAGGCAGCATGGAACCTGAATGGTGTTTGGCCCTCCAGGACTGCATTTGGGAGACTGTGCTCTAGGTAATGCACCTGTTTATGGTGTCTTTGCTCTGTAGGGTAAAATGTAGGTGTTTTGGGCATGTTTACGTCATCTGCAATAAAGGTTCTGTCTGTATTAGCACGTTGTAGTAGTGGGTAAAATATGGGGACTGGGTTGGCAGGCACCATAGCTGGGACTTGAACCTGTGACCTTCTGCCTCCAAACACACTGGTTGTGTGCACTGCACCACCGTGTTGCCACAGAGACAGTGCACTCCCTGGTGATACCATGACTGTTTGTCCGACAGGGCCTGTCTGTTGCAGTGCATGGCACCCACCTACACAGGGCTAGGCCATGGTCTGCTCTGGGCAGCTGCCACTGCCCCCTCCACCAACAGTACCCCTCCGCCACCATGCTGACATGGCCTTATATTGGTGACAGCATAAAACCTGAATGATTTGTGGGCCTCCAGGACTGAATTTGGGGGACTCTGCTCCAGGTAATGCGCATGTTTCTGGTGTCTGTGCTCGGTGGGGTAAAATATAGGCGTTTGAACCATGCGTATGTTCTCTGCAATAAAGGTTTGTCCTTACTATCACGGTTTGGTAGCGGGTAAAATATGGGGACTGGATTGGCAGTAGCCCCAGCTGGGACTTGAACTTGTGACCTTCTGCTCCTGAACACACTGGCTGTGCTCACCGCACCACACTGTGCTCACAAAGACAGTGCAGTCCCTGGAGATACCATGGTTGTTTGTCAGACACAGCCTGTCTGTTGCAGTGCATGGCACCCACCTACACAGGGCTAGGCCATGGTCAGCTCTGGGCAGCTGCCACTGCCCCCCTCCACCACCAGTACCCCTCTACCATCATGCTGACATGCCCTTCTGCTGGTGGTGTGCAGTCTCAAGCCATCCAGTGTGCAGGTAGGCGGCTGCCTATGGTGCGTGTTCTGGGGTAGGGGTGCCTGCATAGGCGTCCACGCTTCCCCCCAACACCGCCTGCCAATGTTCTGTGCCCTTGGGGGTACCTGCTGGGTACTATCCCCTGTGACACTGTGATAACTCTCTCATGCCCATGTTGGGCCCTCATCAGTTGCTGTCTGGCTGCTGTTCAGTTTCAGCATTCCTAAGTGCCACCTAGGCATCTGCCTAGTCCGCACTGTGCCCCAGCTGCACCACAGCATGTGCCGCCTGCAGCCCTCTGTATCCCCTTTCCCAGCATCTGTCCAGTTGCCCATTCCGACATGCCCGCCCTGCTGTTGTGGAACATGTGCATGCCATAGGACACCTGTCCAATGGAGAGGGAAACCCTGATCAGTGCTATTTCACTGTGGGATCATTCACCTTGTATGGGGACGGAGCGTAGACCCTTCCAAAATTCATATTTATTTTTTGGAGCTTTCTTGGGAGTGTTTTTTGATGTTTCCCATTACTATCACTATTGCCCAGCTTGATTATAATTTTTTTAAATTTTGTTGGGGTCCTTTTCAATGTTTATTTGTACTTTTGTACCATACACATGTATCACACTTATCACTTTTTGTAGGTTTCCCTGGGTTTGCTGAACATTGCTGACAGAAATGGTTTCTCTTCCTTTTAAATCGGCTCTAACGCGAGGTTTTCACTCACAGTATTTTTTGCCTCGGATTTCAGCCTCGCAAATGTGCGGGGAGCCTCCCCCCTCCCACTCTCCACCCATTGACCCCTTCTCTCCGCCCTGGGAAGCCTTCCTCCGCCCTCCGGGAGCCTTTCCCCGCCTTCATCGCACACTAGCACGCCGCACACATGAGCGCCGCGCACATGAGCGTGCATATTTGGGCCCCGTACGCGACATTAGCGTGCGCTAGGGTACCTTAGCGCACGCTAACGTCGCGCAGCGCACATTAGCGCAGTTTAGTAAACATACCCCTAAGAGTCACAATTTATAGTTATAAGCTGTGGGAGAACTGTTCCATTCCAGCACCATGCAAGGAAATCACCCACTTCTGTGCCCAATTCCATCTTGCTTGCCAATGAAGAAAAGGAGGCATTCAATAGACAATGAGTCAGATCATTTCCTTGGGTAAGCTGGGAAGAAAAGTCATGCTTTAAGATTCCAGAGCCATACTTTAATTAATTAACAGATTATTTAATTAACAGATTATTTATATACCGCTCCTTCCATTGATCAGGTGCGGTTTCCATATAACAACAATAAACAGTGTGGTCTGTTTTTACATATAACATTTGTAGCTAGGTAAATACAGTTAACAATTAATAATTAACAATTAACAATTAGTAAACTATGTACAGTTGAACATAATTAAACTATATACATTGTTTTGTTTTTCATTTACTTATTCGCTTTGTTTTAGGGTGTATCACTTCATTCTTTTGATGAGTTGTGTATTACTCGGGGTGGGATTATCCTTTATCCAGTTGGGGGGTGTGTGGTGTGCTGGTCAGAGATCCATAATGCTTTGTGAATAAGTGTGTTTTGAGTTTTTTTCTGAACTCCATTATGTCGGGTAATTGTCTTAGTTCTATTGGGATTGTGTTCCACAAGATAGGTGCTGCATGGGAGAAGGCTTTTTTGTTAGTGGATTTATTGGCCCTAATGAATTCTTTTGGAGTGGTTAGTTTATTAAGCTGGTCTCTCCTTTGTAGATTGTGTGTAGGTTCTATTTTGATAAGGTTATTTATGGGCAGGGGTGCTGTTTTTGTTATGGCTTTGTAGGTGGTTAATATAGTTTTATATTCTATGCGGCTTTGAATCGGGAGCCAGTGTAGATATTCTAAGATTGGGGTTATATGTTGGAAAGGTGGGGCTTTCGTTATGGTCCTTGCTGCTGCGTTTTGTGCTAATTGAAGTTTTTTTATGGCTTCCTTGCTTACGCCAAGTAAGGTTAGGTTTGCGAAGTCGAAATGTGGGGTTATGATTGCTTGTATGACGCGTTGGAAGTCCTGTAAGTGCATTAGTGGGCGGAGTTGCTTTAATATTTTTAGTTTAAAGTAAACTTTTTTTGCTATGTTTCTTACATGTGTGTCCATGCTGAGATGTTTATCCAGTATCACACCTAAGTAGCGTATTTCAGTTTTCAGTATGATATTATTATTTTGCAATGTTATATGCGAGGGGGGAATAAATGTTGTGCATTTAGTTACTATTAGGGCTTCTGTTTTTGAGTGATTGATGTGCAGATTGTTTTCATTTAGCCAGGTGTTGATTTCAGTGAGGCAGTCGTTAATGAGTTGTGTAGGGATATTTGGGATTTTGAATGGGACATACATCATTATGTCGTCCGCATATAGGTGATAGAGGACATTGAATTTTTTAAATATTGTACAGATGTGTTTTAGGTATATGTTAAAAAGCAACGCTGATAGAGCTGAGCCTTGTGGGAGGCCTAGTTCTTGTTTGTATGTTTTTGATGAGAGATTACCGATTTGTACTTTGAAGATTGATTAAGATATATCAATGATTTAGCTATTGGATTGAAGTGCAACGCTCCATGTTTAAATGTTTCAAGGTTTGTGGTGAAGAGTAAAAGGGAATGTTGACATGAAGCACATTATGCTCAACCCAGATCATTTTTTATACCGTCTTTCTATGAGTAAAGACAGATAATGCAGTGCTTTCAACATCACTAAAAGTAACAAAGGCGTGCATACATTTAACAGTGAATAAAATAAGGGATCGGGGGTTGAACATATAGGGAAGATAGTTGTAGTAACATAGTTATAGGAATGTTAACTATGTACAAGGGTGACTATTTATAGGCTTAATTATGTACAAACTGAATTACAGTTACATAGAAACACAGAAAAATGACAACAGAAAAAGACCACATGGCCTATCTAGTCTGTCCTTCCATATCAACCACTACAACAGTCCCCTTTTTTCCTTCAGAGATCCTCTTGCTTTCAATCGAAAGAGGTTCTCCCCCTGTGCATTTATGCCATGGAGGTATTTAAACGTCTCAATCATATCACCTCTATCCCGCCTTTCCTCTAATGTGTACATATTAAGATCCTTAAGTCTGTCCTCAAGTGCTTTATAATGAAGACTACTAACCATTTTAGTAGCCATCCTCTGTACAGACTCCATCCTGTTTATATCCTTTAGAAGGTGCAGTATCGAGAATGGCACACAATGCTCCAAACGAGGTCGCACCAAAAACTTATACAGAAGCACTATCACCTCCTTTTTTCTGCTAGCCATCCTCACTGTATGCACCCAAGCATCCTTCTAGCTTTTGCTGTTGCCTTTTCTACCTGTTTAGCTACTTTAAGATCATCGGACACAATCACGTCTAGGTCTCGCTCTTCTTTAGTGGACAAAAGTACTTCACCCCATATCTATACTATATTGCTCCCTTGGATTGCTGCAGCCCAAATACATGACCTTGCATTTTTTAACATTAAATCTTAGCTGCCAAATTCTAGACTATTCTTCAAGCTTAGCTAGATCCCTTCTCATTTTATCTACACCTTCCTGAGTATCTACTCTATTGCGGATTTTGGTATCATCCGCAAAGAGGCAGACCTTACCCGACAGCCCTTCGGTAATATCACTAACAAGCATGTTAAAAAGAATCGGAACAAGAACAGATCCCTGGCGCATACCACTGGTAACCTCTTTCCCCTCAGAGTGAGCTCCATTTACCTGTATCATTTGCTGCCTCCCACTCAACCAATTTCTAACCCAAACAGTAACTTTAGGGTCCATCCCTAGGGTGCTCAGTTTGTTTATCAGTCGCCTGTGAGGAACAGTGTCAAAGGTTTTATTGAAAACTAAATACACCACATCTAGGGGTATGTTTACTAAACCGTCTTAACGTTGCAGCGGTGGTATTATCCCGCGATAAGTGACGTTATCGCGCGATTGATAACGTCACTTATCGCGCGATAACGCAGCGGCGGCGTTAAGGCACATTAACGCTGTGAAATCTGGGCCTGAAGGGTGGAGTAAGGCTTCCCAGAGGGCGGAGAGAAGGGGTCAATGGGCGGACAGAGGCTCCATGCACACTAACGCCGTGAAATCAGGGTCTGCAAATTAGCGTCAATGAAAACCTCGCACTAGAGGCACATTTGCAGGAGAGAGAAACCATTTCAGTCAGCAATGTGCAGCAAAGGCAGGGAAAACCAGAAAAATGATAGTTGTGATACATGTGCAGGGACCAAAAAGGCAAATAAACATATAATAGGCCCAGAACCACATCTAAAATTCCAATAACCAAGCTGGCCAATAGTGATATTAATGACAAACATAAAGCAACACTACTGACAAAGCGTATAAATTAAGATATCATGTTTGGAAGGGTCTACGCTCTGTCCTCCTACAAAGTGAATGATCCCACATTAAAATAGCGCTTATCAGGGTTTCTGTCGTTTAGATTGGGCAGGTTTGTTATGGTGTGCACATGTGCAACAGCAGAGTGGGCACGTAGGAAAGGGCAACTCTACTGATGCTGTAAATGGGATACAGGGGGCTGCAGGCGGCACATGCTGTGGTCCAGCTGGGGCACAGTGCGGGCTAGGCAGATGCCTAGGTGGCACATAGGAATGCCAAAACTGTAAAGCAGCAAGACAGCAACTGACGAGGGTCCAACATGGGCACAAGTGTGTCCCCCACAGTGTCACAGGGGAGATTACCCAGCAGGTACCCCCAAGGGCAGAAAACATTGGCAGGCGGTGCGGAGGGGAAGCACGCATGGCCATGTAGGCACCCCTACCCGGCGCCATCGGGCGCCGACCCTCTTGAGCCCCCGCCACCACCAGCAGCTCTCCCCTTCCCAGGGATCGAGCCACCAGCGGCGGGAGGGGCCTCCGGACCACCGCGGCCCAATTGGGGCTCTGCAGAGAATCTTTGAAAGCTTCGCGCCATCGGACGCCGACCCTCTTGAGCCCCCGCCACCACCAGCAGCTCTCCCCTTCCCAGGGATCGAGCCACCAGCGGCGTGAGGGGTCTCCGGACCACCGCGGCCCAATCGGGGCTCTGCAGAGAATCTTTAAAAGCTTCGCGCCATCGGACGCCGACCCTCTTGAGCCCCCGCCACCACCAGCAGCTCTCCCCTTCCCGGGGATCGTGCCACCAGCGGCGTGAGGGGTCTCCGGACCACCGCGGCCCAATCGGGGCTCTGCAGAGAATCTTTAAAAGCTTCGCGCCATCGGGCGCCGACCCTCTTGAGCCCCCGCCACCACCAGCAGCTCTCCCCTTCCCGGGGATCGAGCCACCAGCGGCGTGAGGGGTCTCCGGACCACCGCGGCCCAATCGGGGCTCTGCAGAGAATCTTTAAAAGCTTCGCGCCATCGGGCGCCGACCCTCTTGAGCCCCCGCCACCACCAGCAGCTCTCCCCTTCCCGGGGATCGAGCCACCAGCGGCGTGAGGGGTCTCCGGACCACCGCGGCCCAATCGGGGCTCTGCAGAGAATCTTTAAAAGCTTCGCGCCATCGGGCGCGACCGCGCCTGGCGTGACCACGCCTGAGGGCCTTGCCAGAGGGCCCTTTGGCGTGGCCCTTAGGCGAGGCACGATAGGCGACTCAAAATATTCCACACAAGCTCACCAGTGACCCGACTGCCCGACGCCTGGAATCACGCAGCCTCCTGCCGCCCAACCCAGAAAACTACAAGCAAGCTCTCCATACCAGACGTCATCTAAAAACGCAAAAACGCCATCGCTGACTACAATAGACGCCCTTCAACTCTCCAGACGACAAAACAAACTCTCATCCTGCCTCAAGGCCTGCATGCAATCCAGGCCACCATCTCCTGCCCACCGAATCTCGCTGCTGAGCATGGACACGACCAAACCACCCACCTAAAGAAGAGGTAACTTCAGCTAGGCCTCCCTACCTGAATAACCCATATATACCATTAATTACATTTTATTGACCACTGCATGCAATACTATATTGTATAATACCGTTATAATCCTGCAACACTGGTTATACTGTTTTAATTACTACCAATACCTTATATACTACTGGATACAGTTATTGTTGTACAACTGTTACATTACCTGATACATTTGATGTTATACGACTGTTATAGTACTGATACACTTGCTGTTAAATTGCTGATACCAATCCTGCAACATTGTTTTCTCTCTCTCACCCTTGGTAAAAACCTCACATCCCATCTCTTAAGTGACCGTTTTCCCCATAATACCTCAAAATGCACCCTATTGTATCCTTAATCCTTTTCCTCCTTACCTTCTGGGCCACCAACTTCTCACATGCACTCACCCACCATTCCAACCATATACCAATTCTCCTCAACCACTGCAGAAGACCGTCTGGAAACCACCAACATCCATTCATAAGATCCAACACCACCCACTCACATCTCCTACACATCCCTCTACAGAGCCTTAAGAAGACTCAAGCGGAAAAACTCAACAACCAACGATTATTGAAATGTGCCCTAATAAATGCTAGGTCGATTCGCTAAAAATGGCCTGCTATCACCGACCTGATAACCCTCAACAACCTCGACATCCTAATGATAACCGAATCATGGCTATCTGACTGCGATAATGCCTTAGTCAACCAGCTGACACCCTCCGGATACTCGATATTTGCCTGCCATAGAGCCCACCAGAGGGGTGGCGGCACACTCATCATTGCCAAATCTGAACATCACTTCTCTTTGAATAACTCCACCAGCTCCACCTACCTGGACATAGTCTCCATTTCAAATAGACAATGCTCAATTAACCTCCTGTACAGAGCACCATCTCCATCAACAGACGAGTTATCGTCAATAATCAACCTAGCCTGTAACCCTCATAACACGCACTCCCCAACCTGGATGATCGGAGACTTTAATCTGCCCTCACTACAAGATCTACACTCGCCTTCCTTTCTTGAAGCAATGAATGAACTGGGATATACACAACTCATAGAAGAACCAACTCATAACAAGGGTGGCATACTTGACCTGATCTTCGCCCCCCAAACTACAAAACCCACCCAAAATATCATACAATCCATTGCACCTGTACCCTGGTCAGACCATCACCTACTACTATTCAACATACCTGCTAATGACCTATACAACATTAGCAACAAAACGTTTACCCCCCCTAGTCTTAGCACCTCACACTTCCAACCCCTCGACAAGGACAGTGCCCTCAAGGTGATTCTACCACTACTTGACAATGATTCCCACGATCCCGATGAACTAGTATCCACCTGGAATAATGCCATCAGAGCTGCCGCCTGCATCCCATCTACCAACAAGACCATATCGAAACGTGAACACACTCCATGGTACTCCCAAGACCTCCGTGCTTCGCTCATCCACCTACGCAAACTAGAAAGACATTGGCGCCACAATCGGACCCCCGAAACACTCAGCGCCTACACTATGCACCTACAGAGACACCGAGAAAAAACCATGGAAAAGAGGAAGCAACACCACTCAGAATTATTGAAGCGATCACTGAACAGACCCCATGATCTATTCAATATTGTAAAAGCCATAACAGGAGACCCATCACAAGATCACCCACCCATGCCTCAACCGCAGGAATACTCTAATTACCTTCAATCGAAGATGATTCAAACCAGCACAAGCACCAACATCATACCTACCTCTACCCCGCTGACAACCTCCCAGACAAATCTCCTACTAAATTTCACTGCGATCTCTGAGGAGGAGATCATCGACACCATAACTTCCATCAACCTCACCACTGCACCTAATGATCCCTGCCCCGCTAGCTGGATCTAAGAACTACGCCACGACCTCAGCCCAACTATCTGCAGAATCCTGAATCAGTCCTTATCTACAGGATCCTTCCCCCAAAGCTTAAAACACACATCTATCCAACCCCTACTAAAAAACAACAAACTCGACACATCTAAAGTAGAATCCTATAGGCCAATTTCAAGCATCCCATTGCTTGCTAAAATTATTGAGAAAGTAGTTCTCCGGCAAATTCAACAGCACGTGGATACTGAATCGCCTCTAGACACCTCCCAACATGGCTTTAGAGAAGCCCATGGTATTGACACCATCCTCACAACCCTCTTCAATAATCTAATCACAGGCCTTGACAATATTCACCAAGGATTTGTATTGATATTCCTGGACATAGCAGCCGCCTTTGATTCCGTGAACCACAACACTCTACTACTCCGACTTAAAGAAAAAGGGATACAAGGCTCAGCACTAGCCTGGTGCAAATCCTATCTCTGCAACAGATGGCAACAAGTAAGAACAGGACCCACGACATCAGAGCCTTTCCCCCTGAAACAAGGTGTCCCTCAAGGCTCATCCCTATCTGCCCTGTTCTTTAACATTTATATGCAGCCTATCTGTGCTTTAATCCGCTCCTTCAACGTCCACTGTCTTGCCTACGCTGATGATATCCTCATCTATACACCTTTTACGATTGATCAACCTGACTTCTCTCCAATATTGAGATGTTTTGAAGCAGTGTCAGACTGGTTTCTAACTCAAAATCTCCGGATCAACAACAGCAAAACAGACGTCCTATTCGTCACAAGGAATCGGAATTTCACGCCTCCCCCATCACTGCAGATCAACAATATATAATTGAAAACAAAACCCACAATCCGATACCTAGGAATTACCCTCGACCAACGCCTTGATATGTCAGCCCATGTTACAAACGCCACAAAAGCAATTTATCACAAGATCCGAACGCTAAGACACCTTCGCCCATTACTCGACTTCTCTGACTATAGATCAATATTCCAAGCTCTAATCATCCCACATCTTGACTTTGCGAATATCGTCCTACAGGGACTTCCACAGTCAACCTTAAACCCACTCAGACTTGCCATGAACGCAGCTGCAAGGGTTCTAGTTGGTGCATCAAGGTCAGATCATATAACGCCTATCTTGATAAACCTACACTGGCTGCCTCTTCCTGCCAGAATCACCTACAAACTTCTAATACTAACCTTCAAAGCCCTCAAGAATCAGCTCCCCACACCCATCAATGCACTTCTCCACCGTACCACAATCAACAGAACAAGAAGAATACGCAGCTGAACACAATTGAAGTCCCCAAGTTTATAACAAAATGTACAAAATCAACAGCCAACAGAGCATTTTCTATTTTTGCACCGACTGCATGGAATGCCCTCCCAGCAGAACTCCGAGCCATCCAAAACCTAGTAGTGTTCCGAAAAGCCCTAAAATACCACCTGTTCATACAGCACTACCCGACCTCCCAGTCTGAGAAATACACACCCACCCCTCGAACCCCCCACCTAACTCCACCCACTGAACATCCCCCCACCGATAATGGTTAACCAGCTCTCCCCTCTCCCCATTCTGACCCATGTGTACTAGTATTCGTACAGACCCCTTACATAACTTCCGTGATTAATCGTTACTGTAACATGTACATAATCTGTATATAGTTTCCCTCAGTTTCTTCCAAGTTTTTGAATATCCTGTTCTATGTAAGCTCAATGTACTATTTCATTGTAGTAAAGTTGTTCCTACTGTAAACCACACTGATTATAATAGCGCAGTATATAAGAAACATAAATAAATAAATAACCCACACCATAGGCAGCTGCCTACCGGCATACTGGATGGCCTGGGACTGCGCATCACCAGCACCACTGGCATAATGGCATGGTAGCATGGTGGCGGAGGGGGCAGTGGCATCTGCCCACAGCAGACCATGGCCTAGCCCCGTTTAGGTGGGTGCCGTGCAATGCAACAGACAGGGTCTGTCTGACGAACAGTCATGGTATCCCCAGGGAATGAAATGTCCCTGTGGCAACAGTGTGGTGCAGTACACACAGTCAGTGTGTTCAGGAGCAGAAGGTCACAGGTTCAAGTCCCAGCTGTGGCTCCTGCCAACCCTTTCCCCATATTTTACCCAGTACTAAACCGTGGTAATAAAGATGGAACCTTTACTGCAGATAAAATAAACATGCCTGAAACGCCTATATTTTACCCTACAGAGCACAGACACCATAAACATGTGCAATCCCTAAAGCAGAGTTACCCAACTGCAGTCCTGGAGGGCCAAACACCATTCAGGTTTCATGCTGTCCCTAATAAATATGCCTGTGTTGCATTAGTATGCGCCGCCCCCACTATATGCAAATGTATCTCATGCATATTCATTAGGGACAGCATGAACACCTGAACAGTGTTTGGCCCACCAGGACCGGAGTTGGGAACCTCTGCCCTAGAGCAGCGGCCAACAGGGGCATAAACACCCACACCCACAGGCTCCACTATCCAAAGCCTCATGGAGAGTCAGGCTGTTGGGCCCTGCGCGCAGCAGCATATCCCAATACTAGCACTTGCATACCTTAGCAATGCCGCCCTAAACTTGGGAATACGTTACACATATATCAAAAGGTTGCTATGATTAATGGCAGATAACAATTCCTAAGTTAAGCACAATTTGCTGATAGAGCTGCATCATAGCAACCTTTCTGATATCTGTGGAGTGTGTTTCAGTTTTGGTTTCTGACAGTGTTTACCACCACGGGGAGTGACCCCAACAGTATTGTGTACCATAACCATGCCTGCACTGTGCCCAGGACTGGTGTGGTGGCCAGGGCTGCCAAAAGCCTCTATATTTTCACAATGCTGGCATAGGTGTGGGAGTGTGTGTCTGTCTATCCAGTGTGTTGTGGCTGTCTACACCTTACTCAGCCCACACTGCTTGCACTGTTTCCAGTGTTAACCTGCCAATGTGCATAATGAGGACCAAGGTACTGTGGGTATGGCCCGGACAGGGTGGCCTGGGCAGGATGCATCTGCACAGGGCATTGGGCAATGGCTGGGACATTGTAGTGCCCGGCCACCACCTGCACGGACAGGGTGGCCACAGCATGTCCTGCTGGGAGGTCACTCTCACCCTGACTGATCAGTGACCACGGCATGGCTAGGTTCCCCCATAGTGCTATATAGTATTTCTCTCAAGTGATATTTTTATGGGTTTCCTTTTCTGGGGCCCAATCACTGACTTACCTGCTTGGTGTATGCGCTCACATCCCATTTTTGGGTGCACACAGTTCCTCCAGGAACATGCACTATGTACAAGCTAGCAGACTGTCTGCAGTTAGTATGTGTATGGCTAGAACACCTTGCAGGGTGCAGCGGCTGGAGACTCACTGTGCTCACTGCTGGAGAATGTCAGATAGTGGTGGGGGGCAGCTGAGCATTTCCAGGCCTACTTTCTGTCTGCCATTGCCTTATGGAGGCGTACAGATCTGCATTGACTGCCCTGTAGGGTGCCCGTTCCCCAGCAGGACTGGGGTTGATGGTCCCCTCTACTCCCACCATTGCAGGGATGTAGAATGTGGATCTGTTGGTGGGAGATCCTGTCCCCCACCCTGAGCCCTAGAGGGCGGGTTGGGTGGTGATACATAATCCGCTTATGGGTGCAAACACCCCCCCTTCACTTAAATCATATGACCATGGCACCCACACAGGATATGCAGTATTCTGGGTGCATCACAGTCCACAAGGGCTAGATGTGACTGGGAAATACGGATGGACACAGGTGTGTCTACAAGGACTACCTATCACACACTGGCACTAATGGCGACCTGCAGCATAGCCTATCTCAGCTAACCCAGGTGCTGCAGACCTGGTGCTGGGCGCCCCACCTCGCCCTCAGGGTGAGCACAGTACCCGCACAATGTGACGCTCTGTAGCTACTCTGTGCCAGTAACACACACGGTCAGTTCCCCCTACCAGGCTGAGGTGCTGTGGGGGTGCATACCCCATCTTGTGATCATTTGTAGACTGCTGATCATCATGGGTACAGGTGGGTTAACCCTATCCTGGTAACCACAGCAGACAGTTTGTGTGGTGACCTGCAGTCCTTCTGTAGCCAGCCAGGGGTTTGTTAATAGCCACAGAGATGTAGCCCACTGGTTACTTCACTGACTGTGGAGGCAGAGGTCATGGGTTTGATCCCATAGTGGTGTTATTTGATAGGGCTGTCTGAGGCATTTCCTTTTTTAATTTAAATTAGTGCTGCCAGCAAAAACACCCTCACAGTGCTGTAACCTTAAGGTGCCTCATAAAGTGTCCTATAAGGCGCCCTATAGGGAACATTATAAGGTGACTTGGCGGACAGTACACCTTATAATGTGCTCTCTGGAGTGCCTTATAGGGCGCCTTATGTGGCACCTTAGGTTACGGCACTGTGAGGGTGTGTTTGCTGGCAGCACTAATTTAAATTTAAAAAGAAAATGCCTCAGACAGCACTGATTTAAAATAAATGGTAATGCCTCAGACAGCCTTACTCATTAAGCCCACTGGGAGATTGAACTCATGACCCCTGTTTCAACAGTCACTGTATTAACCAGTGTGCTACACCTCTATTGCTGTGATTGCAGGTCAGCACGCGAAGTTAAGGTTAACGCGCGGTAACGTGCGCGGCTCCCTCTATCGTGCGATAATGGACATGGTGCACTTTATCGCACGATAACCCGCGATTGCTACCTTAAGACCGGAAAGCCCACTCCTTATATGGCATCCTTCACATTATCGCTGCAACTAGCGCTGGGAACATTAAGACGGTTTAGTAAACATAACCCTAGGGGGTTCTCCCTCGGTCCAACTCCCTGATCACCCAGTCAAAGAAATCAATCAGATTTGTCTGACAAGACCTGCATCTGGTGAATCCATGCTGCCTCAGATCCTGTAATCCGCTGGACTCCAGAAACCTCGCTATTTTCTCTTTCAGCAGTGTTTCCAATAACTTACCACCGAAGTTAAACTAACCAGCCAGTAGTTTTCAACCATATCCTTACTTCCGCTTTTGTGTAAAGGCACCACATGAGCCTCTCTCCAGTCCTTTGGCACCACTCCCGACTCCAGTCAGTGGAGCTGCTAGAACGTCCCCAAGTTCCCTCAGTATTCTAGGGTGTATCCATCCAGTCCCATCACTTTGTCTACTTTAAGTTGAGCTAGTTTCTCACGAACACAGTCTTCTGAAAATTGTTCAAGATGCCCCTCACTTCTGTTCCTTTTTGTGGGTGTTTTCTGAGGTCCTATTCCTGATTCTTCATCTGTGAACACAAAACAGAAATATTTGTTAAGCAATTCCACTTTATCATCATCAGCATCTACATATTCCTCCCCTTGAGTCTGACAATACCACTTTTGCCCTTCCTCTTCTCACTAACATATCTGAAAAATGTTTTATCCCCCCATTTTATTGCATTGGCTATTTCCTCCTCTTTTTGAATCTTTGCTTTCCTGACTACTTTGCTAGCTTCTCTAAGTTTTCCTAAATATAGATGCCTGTCTTCCTCTCTCTGTGATCTCTTGTATTTCATGAAGGCTTCCCTCTTTTTCTTCACCTTTTCAGCTACTTCTTTCAAAAGCCATAGAGGTCTCCTTTTCCTTTTACCTTTATTTACCATTTTAACAAAAAGGTTGGTTGCCCTTAAAATATCCCCTTTCAGTTTTGCCCACTGTTTTTCTACATCCCCCAGCTGTTCCCATCCCGCTAATGACTCCCTGAGGTATTGGCCCATCTTGGCAAAGTTAGTTTTTCTAAAGTCTAAGACCCTCATTTTTGAATGGATTCTAACAGCCCTAGTCCTAATACTGAACCACACCATCTGGTGATCACTGGATGCAAATGATCTCCCACTATAACATCAGAAACACTTTCACCATTGGTGAGCACCAAGTCCAGTATGGCCCCTTCACATGTGGGGGTCTGTTACCAATTGCCTGAATAGTTCTCCCTCTAGAGCAGTGGTCCTCAACCCAGTCCTCTGGGGCCCACAGGCCAGTCAGGTTTTAAGGATACCCACAATGAATATGCATGAGATAGATCTGCATGTACTGCTTCCTTTGTATGCAGGTCTATCTCATGCATATTTATTGTGGGTATCCTGAAAACCTGACTGGCCTGTGGGCCCCAGAGGACTAGGTTGAGGACCACTGCTCTAGAGAATCCAGGATCTCCTTACTTCTAGATGATATTGTAGCAGGAATGTGCCAATCAACATCTGGCATATTGAAATCCCCTATCAGTAGCACTTCCCCATTCCTAGCAATGCTGCGTATGTCTTCAATTAACTCTCCGTCCACCTCTTCCTCTTGTGAGGGAGGGTCTGTATATCACCCCAATGCAAATAGATTTCTCTTTCCCTCTTTCTAGTTTAATCCACAGTGCCTCCTCTCTCCCTTTTAAGCTCTGTAATTCCAAAGCTTTAATATTATTTTTTACATATAGTGCCACTCCTCCTCCCCTTCTTCCTACCCTGTCTTTTCTGAATAAAGTATAGCCTGGTATAGTTACATCCCAGTCATGGTTTTCTGTGAACCATGTTTCTGTAACTGCCACCAAATCCAAGTCAGCCACTCCCACCAAAGCTTCAAAATCAGCGATCTTATTTCCCATGCTACGGGCTTTTATACACACTGCTTTCCATATGTTACCCCTTTTACCCATTTTCATAAAGGTATTTAATGTTTCACTTAACTGGGGGCTTTCTTCACCCATCCCGAACGAATCTAGTTTAAAGCCCTCTTCAGTAGATTTGCCAGTCTACTACTGAAGACATGTTGACCTTTCTGGGACAGATGGACACCATCTCTGCTCTGCAACCCTTGGAACAGCATCCCATGGTCCAGCAAACCAAGACGCTCTTGATGACACCATCCACGAAGCCATGCATTCATCTCCAGGATGCGAGCCTCTCTGCCTTGGCCTTTACCCTTAACAGGGAGGATTGAAGAGAACACCACCTGTGCACATATCTGTTTCACCCTCTGTCCCAGAGACTTGAAGTCACTTTTGATATGCTCAGAGGGATACCTGGCAGTATCATTTGTTCTGACATGGACTAGCAATATTGGGTAATAGTCAGTGGGCTTGATGAGTCTCGGCAAACTCTCCGTAATATCTTGGATTATGGCACCTGGCAGACAGCATACCTCTCTGGATATCAAGTCTGGTCGGCAGATGGATGCCTCAGTACCCCTCAGAAGAGAGTCACCAACCACTACTACCCTTCGCTTCCTTGTGGTCACTGATTCTGCAACTTTGGGGTACTTGAGCTCTGGTTCTTCCTTTTCCAGGGATGCTTTCACCTCCTCCACTTCCAGGGCTGCATAATGGTTCTTAAATTCAAGGGCTGGAGAAGCTGGATTAGTGATTCTACAGGCCCTGGTGACTTGTGTCCAACCTTCGTCATTCTGTAGGCACCTATCTTCTCCTCTGCTGGAGAGCTTGGTTGTTGCAAGAAGCATCTCATCAATGTACTTCTCACTGTCTTGAATGCTCCTCAGTTAGTGAGACTGATCATGTTGGGTCAACACAACTGAGTGTCCAACTGTAGAATTCCATGAATAAGTGGATTGTTAGATTCTTACAGAATTCTCCTATGGTTTTGATAGTTTTTATGTGTGGTGGTAGAGCTTTCCATATTGTGGGAATATAGACAGAGAATGCTCTGTTTGTCCTTCAGCTGCTAATGCGCTTTTTGAATGGTATGTCTATATTTTTGATTGTGTTTTGTCTTTGTGGTCTGTTGCTGGTGGGCTTTCTTAGAAGATTCGGGAGACATTCAACGGATTGGTGGTGTATGATCTTGAAAGTGTTGAGGACTGCTTTGTATTTTATCCTAACAATAATAGGTAGCCAGTGGAGTTGCATGAGGAGTGAAGTGATGTGTGTCTCTCAGGATCTTTCCTGAATAATTCTTGCAGCCGTGTTTTGGGCTAGTTGCAGAGGGTGTAATGTGCTTTTGGGGAGCCCGTGGTATACTGGGTTATAATAATTCAGTTTGAGGGCGATGACTGACTGACCCACTGTACAGAAATCCTAAGTTCTTAGGAGGGGGCGAAGATTCCTCAAGATCCCAAGTTTATGGCATACAGATTTGACAGTTTGTTTTACTTGTGCTTTCAATAAAACATGCATTTGTGAAGCAGTTTGCAAATACTTGGCTTGTAAATCAAAATCAGACCAGTGGAAACCACAGCTATTGGAAATGTCTGCAGTCATTTCACATCCTAACTAATAGAAACCATTGCTGTCACCCTTGCTTTAGAGGGTATTTACCTTCTGTCCTTTACACCACCAACATTTTAAGGAACCCTAACAATATTCAGAACACTTCCCCAACCACATATTTAGAGTTCCATAATTTAAAAAAGAGCAACTTAGTTTTAAAGAAGCTTTACTGTCATCCCACTAAATAAGAAGCTTAGTCTTGGCCACATAAATTATGTCACCAGAGTAAAGCTTGAAAGCCCTTCTCCATCCTTAAACAATGTTGACCACAGAGGGCCCCCTCCTTATTCTCTTCTTGTTCATGAAAAGCTCTTTGAAAAGTCATTTCTGGCTGTCTGCATTTTGGATGCTGAACATGCCAACTCTAGCAAAATGTCAGGAACTGGCAGGTCTGGGTCAAACTATTAAAAATTAATAACAAGATATACGTACAACTAGGAGTATCACAGAAAGCCAGGAAACAAATTAAAGGAAGAACAGGAGAAAACTGCTCTCATCTAAGGTTCATATTCCTCTTAAAAGGACAAGTGCCAGTAACTCAGACCACAATCATGTGAGTTAGAAAGGCAATAACAATATTACCATGCAATCAAATTAATATATATTTCCATTTTCCAAAGTTTTATGTAACGTTATACATAAGCTAGCTCACATGGAGTCTCTTTAATAAAGGACAACATACACTGGTCTCTTTTTAGTATGAGCCCACTACAATACAAGCATGTTACAAGCATGTCAGTTTTTTATTCATGTTCATTTTCCATCCTTTTCCCTGGAAAAATGCCTCAGGCACACCAAACACCAAAAAGTTAAAAACTGAATAGGTTTCTACAGAAAAATGAAAATTATGACAAGTACACAAAATGTATTTCTGAATTCAAAAATGATCTAGTACATAAAATTTAGAAAACAGAACATTTTACTTTGATTGCACATATTCATATTCCTATGAATAGAAAAAAAATATCATCTGCCACATATGCAACATTTGAAAAGCATGTGAGTAACCGATGCTGTTATTCCGGCTAAGTGTACTTTTAAGATATGAGTTTAGGAAATTTTCAGTACTTCCCCATCTCCAAGGGTGGTAATGCTTAGAAACATAGAAATATGATGACAGAAAAAGACCATATGGCCTATCTAGTCTGTCCTTCCATATCAACAACTACAACAGTCCCCTTTTTTCCTTTAGAGATCCTCTGTGTTTGTCCCATGCTTTTTTGAATTCAGTTACTGTCCTCATCTCTACCACCTCCACTGGGAGACTATTCCACGGATCCACTACTCGTTCCATAAAGAAATATTTCCGCATATCACTCCTGAATCTATCTCCCTTCACCCTCATCCCATGTCCCCTCGTAGCAGAACTTGCTTTCAATTGAAAGAGGCTCTCTCCCTGAACATTTATGCCACGGAGGTATTTAAACATCTCAATCATATCACCTCTATCATGTCTTTCCTCTAAGGTGTACATATTAAGATCCTTAAGTCTGTCCTCATATGCTTTATAATGAAGACCACTAATCATTTTAGTAGCTACCCTCTGCACCGACTCCATCCTGTTCACATCCTTTTGAAGGTGCAGTCTCCAGAATTGCACACTATACTCCAAATGAGGTCGCACCAAAGACTTATAGAGAGGCATTATCACCTCCTTTTTTCTGCTAGCCATTCCTCTCCGTATGCACCCAAGCATCCTTCTAGCTTTTGCCGTCACCTTTTCTACCTGTTTAGCTACTTTAAGATCATCAGACACAACAACGCCTAGGTCCCGCTCTTCTTTAGTGGACAAAAGTACTTCTCCCCCTATACTATATTGCTCCCTTGGATTGCTGCAGCCCAAATGCAAGACCTTACATTTTTTAACATTAAATCCCAGCTGCCAAATTCTAGACCATTCTTCAAGCTTAGCTAGATCCCTCCTCATGTTATCTACACCTTCCTGGGTGTCTACTCTATTGCAGATTTTGGTATCATCCGCAAAGAGGCAAACCTTACCCGACAGCCCTTCCGCTATATCACTGACAAAAGATGTTAAAAAGAATCGGACCAAGGACAGATCCCTGGGGCACACCACTGGTAACATCCTTCTCCTCAGAGTGAGCTCCATTTAATTGTACTCTTTGTCGCCTCCCACCCAACCAATTTCTAACCCAAGCAGTAACTTTAGGGTCCATCTCTAGGGTGCTCAGTTTGTTTATAAGTCGCCTGTGAGGAACAGCGTCAAAGGCTTTACTGAAATCTAAATACACCACATCTAGAGCTCTCCCTCGGTCCAACTCCCTGGTCACCCAGTCAAAGAAATCAATCAGATTTGTCTGACAAGACCTGCCTCTGGTGAATCCATGCTGCCTCGGATCCTGTAATCCGCTGGACTCCAGAAACCTCACTATTTTCTCTTTCAGCAGCGTTTCCAATAATTTACTCATCACCGAAGTTAAACTAACCGGCCTGTAGTTTTCAACCACATCCTTACTTCCGCTTTTGTGTAAAGGCACCACATGAGCCTCTCTCCAGTCCTTTGGCACCACTCCCGACTCCAACGACGCATTGAAAAGGTCAGTCAGTGGAGTTGCTAGAATGTCCCCAAGTTCCCTCAGTATTCTAGGGTGTATCCCATCCGGTCCCATCGCTTTGTCTACTTTAAGTTGAGCTAGTTTCTCACGAACACAGTCTTCTGAAAATTGTTCAAGATGTCCCTCGCTTCTGTTCCTATTTGTGGGTGTTTTCTGAGGTCCTGCTCCTGGTTCTTCATCTGTGAACACAGAACAAAAATATTTGTTAAGCAATTCCGCTTTATTTATTTATTAACATTTCTTATATACCGCACTATTCGACATCAGCACGGTTTACATGGAACAGAAACATCCGACAAATTGCATGTCTGGTCATTACAATTAACAGGATATGGAACTTGGATAACAGGGTAAACTATATACATAAGCAGCGTAGCGAGAAAAGGATACTGTTTGGTGTTTTACATTGTTGGGGACACATGTTGCGAGGGCTTGCCTGGGTGACTACTACTATTGCTGAAGTTCTCGCTATTCAAGTGGGACTGAGGTTCGGTGTTGTCAGTGAGATATTTGATGAAGAGGAAATGTTTAAGGGCCTTCCTGAATTGGCTCAAGTTGGGGATTGCCCTGATATGTGCCGGTAATGTATTCCATAGTCTTGGGGCACAGAGTCGTAAAGCTCTGTTAGCTGTTGTTTTGGTGCATCTTGTCATTTCTTTTGGCATTTTAGCATGTTTGACTCTGCGGTTCTTCTTGGTCTGTTAGGTGCAAGTGGTTGGATAAGTTCAGATAGGGAGGAGGAGGAGAACCCCTTGCCAGCTTTGAAGGTCATCAGCAAGGTCTTAAAACTGATCCTGGCTTGTATGGGGAGCCAGTGTAACTGTTTCAGGAGGGGTGTTACATGGTCTCTCCTGGATGCCCCAAAGAGAAACCCGCGCTGCACTGTTCATAGCAAGTTGCAGGGGGTTCAAGGTGGATTGGGGGAGCCCTTGTAGTATGGAGTTTGCATAATCGAAATGGGGAATGATCAGGGCTTAGTAAATGGTGCAGAAACCATCTGGATCGAGTAACGGGCGTAGGTGTCTGAGGGATCTGATCTTGAAATAGATCGCTCTTACGGTATTGGCAATGTGTTCCTTCATGTCGAGGTTTTGATCCAGCGTCACTCCAAGGTAACGTATAGCGGGTTTCACTTGTAGTTCGGCATCATTTACCTTCACACAGTTGGGTGGTATGAAGTTTGGATTCCTCGAGATGAAGAGAACCTCCGTCTTTCTGTGTTGAATTCGCAGATTTTGTGAGAGGAGCCACTCCGATATGGTGTTGAAACAGTTGGTCAGAGGGGCGAGGTCTAGTTTATCCAATGATACTGGCATGTATGACAGAACATCGTCGGCATATATCATACAACTGACATTGAAGGTTCTAATGATGTTGCAGATGGGTTGGATGTATATATTAAACATCAAGGATGATAGGGAGGATCCTTGTGGCACTCCTTGACCTTGTTGAAATGGTTCCGATGTAGCCCCGTCTGCTCGAACATGCTGCCATCTTCCGGACAGGTAGGATCTGCACCATTCTTTATCCTTATCAGCTTCTACATATTCCTCCCCTGCACTCTTGAGTCTGACAATACCACTTTTGCCCTTCCTCTTCTCACTAATATATCTGAAAAATGTCTTATCCCCCATTTTATTGCATTGGCTAGTTCCTCCTCCTTTTGAATCTTTATTTATTTATTTATTTTATTTATTTAGTAAACATTTGTATACCGCTGCTTCCTACGATCAGCAGCGGTTTACTCTACAGAATCGTAATGCTTTGTACAGCACATTGAGATCTTTCAGATTTACATTTTTGATTGGTCAATGATTTACATAACACGGGAGAATCAGTAGGGTGCAACATACATTTGATTTGAGCACACAGATTTGGGTATACATTTGATTACAATAGCGTGGGGGGGGTCCCATATATACAATTTATACAGAATTACTTGCCAAAAAGTACAATCTATACATGATTAGCAGTTAGCTCAAGTTGTAGTGGGTTTGAAACAAGTGTGTTTTAAGCTTTCGTCTAAATTCACTTAGGTTGTTTATGAGTCTCAACTCATGTGGGAGTTGGTTCCAATGGATTGGTGCTGTGTATGTGAACGCCCTATTGCTTGTTTCGGCCTTGACAGATCTTATGCTAGTCGGTAAGCATAGGGTGTTGAGATTCATGGTTCTCCTGCTCCTGTTGCATGGTTGAATAGTGATTAAGTTATTGAGGTAGGATGGTGCGATGTTATGGATGAGTTTAAATGTTGTGATGAGCAGTTTGTAGATGATACGGGCGGCTACTGGGAGCCAGTGCAGTTCCATTAGCACTGGGGTTATGTGGTCTGTGACTTTCTTTTCCATGATGACTCTAGCAGCAACGTTTTGGGCCATTTGCAGGATGCTTAGGGTGTTCTTCGGAAGCCCTTGTAGTATTGCATTGCTGTAGTCCAGGTGGGGAATGATTAGTGCTTGAGCAACAGACCTGAAATCAGATTTCTCGAGGATATTGCGGAGTGGTTGTAAAATTTTCAGTTTGTAGAAGATGGCTCGGTTAACTGTTCGGAGGTGTTTGTCCATTCTAAGGTTGCAGTCCAGTAGGACACCTAGATACTTTATTACAGGTTTCGTATGATATATGTTTTTGTTAAGGGTGATTGTGGTGGGCGGGATAAAATTGGGTTTCCTGGAGACAATCATGACCTCCGTTTTCTTGTGGTTTGTTGACATGTTATTTTGTTGAAGCCATGACTGGAGCATGTCAAGGCATTCTTCTAGCGGACTGAAATTTGGCTGCGTTATGTCAAGCTGCGTGTACAGCATCACATCGTCTGCATATATGTGATATTTGATGTTACATTTCTGAAAGATCTCGCAGACCGGTTTTATATACAAATTGAACAATAGAGATGATAAGGCGGACCCTTGAGGAATCCCTTGGGTTTGAGGGAAGGCATCATCTTTGCCTTCTTGACTACTTTGCTAGCTTCTCTAAGTTTTTCCAAATACAGATGCCTGTCTTCCTCTCTCTGTGATCTCTTGTATTTCATGAAGGCCTCCCTCTTTCCTTCACTTTTTCAGCTACTTCTTTCGAAAACCATAGCGGTCTCCTTTTCCTTTTACCTTTATTTACCATTTTAACAAAAAGGTTGGTTGCCCTTAAAATATCCCCTTTCAGTCTTGCCCACTGTTTTTCTACATCCCCCAGCAATGTTCCCTCTAATTTTCTATAGGCTCTGTGCACATAAAATATCAGCTGTGCAGCTTTTGAAGGTAGGTTAAATTTTTGTGCGCCACATAACGACACTCGGCGTTATATACTTTAAAATTTGACTACACGTCAGAATACAGTATGTACACCCACATTGATTTTAATCAAATTAAATGAAAATAGATGATTACTAAATGAAGTGGAAAATTTCTAGTTATTACAATCACAACTTTTACATTTTAAGACGTCTGTGTTGTTTTCTATCAGAATCGGAACCGTAACTTTTGTGCGCTCTGTTGTAAAGTATGTGCGCTCGCTCGGTGAGGTGTGTGCGCGCGCACACACGCACAGCTTAGAGGGAACAGTGTCCCCCAGCTGTTCCCATCCCACTTAGAAAACTGTATGTGGTGAAGAAAAACGAGTACCATCCCGAAAAATTAAAGTGAACCAACATAAATACTAAACTTAGAAACAAGGCCGGTGCAAGAATATTGGGCACCCTAAGTGAGCCTTCAGCCTTACATCACCATGCCCTTTGCCCCTCCACTGAGATTCTGATAATTAAATTAAACTATCACGATCATCCCAACACCACGCCTCACACAACAATCCTGTAAAAATACATACAGCAAAAGAACAACATACTTCAAATTATTAAGCTTTGCTTTGTATGTATGCGTGTGTCCACTTTTTCTGCAGGTAAAAAAAATGTGCTAATATGCTGTCAGGATCCTTTGTTTTGCTTTAGCTGCTGCTGCTCTTTATTGCCCTTCAGATGCTGCTTCCCTAGGTGACTGCTAGAGTAGCCAACATTTCGAAAAAGAAAAGCCCACCACCTGCTGCTATCCATGCTCCATCCATACTCTGCCCCTGCCCTGCCCTCTTGCTTTACTTCCAAATATAACTGCTATGCCAACAGCCATACAGGCTTTACCTACTGCAGGCCACATCGGAGTGGGGGTTGGATACAAGACGTTGCACTCTTCAGTCTCCAGTGAGTTACAGCCTCTCCTCAGTCCTCCAACATATTTCCCCATGTGGTGTTAAATCCAAACATATATTGTGTGTCCATAAAAACCCCTGCCCCTCTAACAATAGGTGCAGAGCAGAGTTAGAACACTTCTGTATAGAATTCACCTTACAAAAAATAAATCCCAATTCTAATGTCATCTCACTAACAGCAACATAAACCATCTCAGTAACAGGCCCAATGTGAAATAATACAAAACTATAAAATTTCACTCAGAAAGTTAGAAAATCTACTTTGCCGGCACTAATTCCCAAAGCTAACACAAATATCCTATTGTACCTATGAAAAAGGCAGTACTATAAATATTGCAATGAGCCCTAGAACATCAGAACATCTATTAAGAAAACTGAACAAGTCAAAATAACTACACATTCTTAAATATAAACGCCATGCTAGCAGAATACACAACCTCGGTCATACACACAGAACAAACTCTGGAATTCGTTACTGGAGGAAGTAGTAAAAGCTGTTAGCATATCTAGGTTCAAAAAAGGTTTGGACAAATTCCTGGAGGAAAGATCCATAAACCATTATTAAAGGGGACCCGGGAAATCCACTGCTTGTTCCAATACAAGCATTATGGAACCTGTGTCTTCTGGGGAAACTGCTAGTTAGTTACTTGTGACCTAAATTTGCCACTGTTGGAAACAGGATACTGGGCTTAATGGATCTTGGTCTGACCCAGTATGGCATATCCTATGTTCTTATGATAGAGCCTCACCAAATAAATAATATATGATCACAAACTGAAAAGAGAAATATGCAGACAGGATTAAACTGAACCCACAAGAAACCAAACGTTGCATGCAGTGCAACACCAGAGAAATAGAAAAAGATGCATTTCCCCTGTGTTGTCCAAAATATAAAAACAGCAGATGTCAGGTGTGTGAGTACTAAAAGCAATGCAGGGCCTGTCCAGGAAGAAGTCTGCATCACAGGAGGCAGTATCCAGCATCCTTTTCAATGTACATATGTTAAAGGCACTCTCTGCAGCGCATGCATCTGTTCACCTCTATGGCTGCAAGTTGGAACCAGGTAGGCAGCAGGTGCTCACTTCAATGCATGCTGAGTGCCAACTGCATTAACACAAGGTGCTATTTGTGTTAATGCAGCAACAGGCGGCACTCAGCAGCTTAACACTGCAGCCAAGAAAAATCTGTTTTTCCATTGCCAGTTTTAAATAAAAGGTCTGCCGGCAGTTTAACCAAATTGAAAACGGCTAGGCCAATAGAAAATTAGCCAGTTGGCAACCCTAATGATGGCCTAGTCTTACCTAAAGGTTAGGCTGGTCCTGCTTAGGAAAATTCCAACCTATACACATACAGATTTTGAGCTACTTTTATCATCACTAGTCAATTAGAAAACTGCACGACACAAACCCTAAAATCACCTTTCTCCATTGGGAAAATTGGCCATTTAGCCCTACCCTCTGCTTTCTATCTTTTAACCAGTTCCTGATCCACAAAAGTACACTGTCTCCTATCCCATGACTTTTTAATTTTGCCAAAAGTCTCTCAGAAATGAATAATGCTAGTAATGAACAACATAAATTTGGAACAGTTATCTTGAATAAGTATTTGGCTCTTAATACAATGAATTCTGCGTTAGATCATGGCATTGACAAGACACTCTATGGCAGCCAGATTCCCAACCCTGTAGAGAAAACTTCCAGGATGGGGCCTAGACTGCAAGATTCTAGGAAAGAAAATAATCATTTATGTAAAATGTCTCTCTATCATTCTGATAGATCAATCCAGACAAATGGATCTACCGAAGCAGTCACAACACAAGGTGGGAGGAAGACTCCGCTCACAACAGAACTGTCCTGTCAAAAGTGCCACCTTCTTCAGCTCCTATATGCAACCTGTAGTGCTAAACCAAGGTGCTCAGAGAAGACCAAGTAGTAGCCTCGCAGATGTCCTCTGGAGACACCAAAACAGACTCTGCCCAAGAGGAGGCCTGTGCCCTAGTGGAGTGAGTTCTGACTCCCTCCATCACATTCATGGCCCAATGGCCTCCTTAATCCTGCAGGCAATGGAGGACTTGGCTGCTGCCAGCCCTTTCCTCAGAACACCAAAGAGGACAAAAAGATAATCCTACCGGCAGAAGGGATTAGTAATTTCTAGGTATCTGATATACATCCTGTCCACCAGACACAGCAAGGGAATCTTTTGGAAACCCACCTCCGAGAAGGAAGGCAGATCAACAATCTAGTTAAGATAAAAGGAGGACTACACCTTTGGGAAAAAGGAAGGTACAGTTGGAAAGGAGACAAAAAACATTAAGATGACCAAGAAAGGTTCCCTGCAGGACAAGGTCTGCAGCTCTGACACCCATCTAGCATATGCCACCAGGAAAACCATCTTAAAGGTCAAATCCTTAAATGAAGACTTACAAATGAGGTCAAAGGGGGCCCTTTCAGTTCCTTCATTACCAGAGAAAGACTCCACTGAGTAAGAAATGGACACACTGGCAGATGACTTTGCTTCACTCCCATGAGGAAGTGGCGGATAATGGGGTACACTGCCAAAGACATCTTTTAGATGCGACCCCTGCAGCACACTAGGACCAAAACCTGAATCTTAAAAGAGTTAAGGGAAAAGCCCTAGTCCAGACTGGACTGTAAAAGGGACAAAACAGTGACCAGGTCCACCTCCCTGGTCTCCAGGGATTGAGAGGAACACCATTTCTCGAAAACACTCCAAACTCCTACATAACCTAGCCTTAAGCAGGGTGTCCACTGCCACTCCAAATAGCCTTTCTTAAACAATATACACCTATTAAGTGCCAGATTATAAGCAAGAAGGGACTGGGATCCTCCTTTATCAGGGTGCTCTGCGGCAGGAGGTCATTCTCTTGAGGCAAGAAAAGGAGGACTACCCAACAGGTTCATGAGATTCGTGTACCACAGCCTGCTATGTTAGTCCAGGCCCGCATGAGCCCAAATTCTGCATAGAAGATGGTTCACCAAGGGCCACAGAGGTAAAAGATAAAGCTTTCCCTTCTGGGACCAATCCTCAAGCAAGGCATCCAAGTCCATCACCTGAAGATCCTTCCTGCAGCTGAAAATGTAATTTCAATGAAATTTCAGTTTGTTCAATGTAAACCGCCTTGATATCATGAAAGGCGGTATATAAGAAATGTAAATAAATAAATAAAATACTCTTTATTTTGGCAGTCTCCTGAGTGGCCTTCAATTCAACCACTGGAAGGCATGACCTCTGCATTATGTGGTCAAACACAAGAGGGGTGAACTCCCACTCGCTCAGATCAATGGTATTGTGACTTAGGAAGTTGGCCTGCATGCAGGGTCAGCCAGTCCACTAGGCAAGCTGGGCAGCTGCCTAGGACAGCTAGCCCGTGTGGAGGTAGCAGCAGCACACATAACCGGCTACGCTGTCCCCCCAGCTGCTTCCGATTCCATCTTGGAAGGGGGAGACAGGCAGCAAGAGTATTTCCAAAAGTGGCGGCAAAAAGCCACTGCTTTTAGAAATACTGCCACTGCCCGCCTCTCCCACCAGAGAAAGAATTTGTGGCAGCTGGGGGGAGAGGGGGCGGGGGTGGCAGGAACCCTTGGCCCGGCCCTGTCTGCATGTTATCAAAGCGCTGTGGAAAGGGCAATCAGATGACACAATCTGCTAGATGACACAGCTCTGCCATCTCTAGAGCCAACTCCAGCACTACAAGTTCCACTTTGTTTGATGTACACCACTGTTATGGCATTATCCAAAAACACTCGGACCAGTTTGCCCACCAGGAGAAGCTGGAACCGCCCTAGAGCCAGATAAATTGCTCTTGCCTCCATGCAGTTGATCACCCAGGAGGCCTTCTGAGGAGACCAGAGACCCTGGGCCAATTGGCCCAGGCTGTGTGCACTCAGTGTTTCAGATTGGCATCTGAGATTACAATTTCCCAATCCAGTGATTCCAGTGGCAGGAAGGGAGCCCCCATTGCTACTGCTCCTTGATCTCCCAGGGGAGAGGAAGGGTCTTATTTAACAACTTGGAACAGTGAGACCAAAGGGCCAGCAGGTGCCTCTGCAAAGGGTGCATATGTACCCTGGCCCAAGGAATCAGTTCCAAGGTCGAAGTCATGGACCCAAGGAGTTGGAGGTAGTCCCAGGTAATGGAGCTACACCCTGAGTTGGCATTGAAGCTTAAGAGACCTCTCTTTTGTGAGGAAATTCAACTCACAAGAGAATGAACCAAGCCCCAGGGTATTCCAAGTCCTGGGAAGGAAGCAGGCTGCTTTTGGAATAGTTGATCACAAACCCTAAACTTTCCAACCAGTAAATCACCAAGGCTCATCCAGTTTATTTATTTATTTAACCGTTTTTTTTACACCACTTTATCATTTCAGTCAAAGCGGTTTGCGTTGTAACTTAAACTTGGTAATGTACATTAAAAGGGACATTGATAACTTGGATTTTTCTAAGGCAATGGAGCGTTAAGTGACTGCCCAAGACCACTAGAAGTGTTAGTGGAAATTGAACCCTAGCTGCTTGGTTCCCAAACCAGTGCTCTAACCATTGGGCTACTCTTCCACTTCACAGTTATTCAGATATGGAAAAACTCAGAATCCCTCCTTCCGCAGAAATGTCGCTACCACTACCATGAGACCTTGGAAAAGGTATGAGGAGCTCTGGCTAGGTCAAATGATAGGGCCCATAAGTGAAAATGGCAGTCCAGAACACAAAAGCAGAGAAACCACTGATGCTGCCCACAATGGGAATGTGAAAAGACACACTAGCAAAATGTAAGGAAGTAGGAACTCCCCTGCATGACCGAAACAATGACAAACTTGACAGTCTTCATGAAGAAAAGAGGGACTTTGATTCTGACATTGATTGCTCTGGATCTACTGTAGAACAGGCGAGAAAGAATCTCCCGTCTTGGGCACCAATAGCAGATGAAATAATATCCCTGGGCCTGTTCAGTAGAATGAATGGGTAGAATAGCCTGCAACTGCAGAAGGCACTGAAGAGTTTACTTGATTGCCAACCACTCACATGGGGAGCCACAAAGAGTTTCCACAAAGGCGTCGGATAAAGGCTCTACAAAGTCCAGTGCATAACCCAAATCTTTTTTTCTCAGGTTGGCCTGGAACCACTGACCATTGGACTAGAAAGCAGTCTTCTTGAAGGAGAAGCTATTATATCTCCAGCCCTGACTAAGGACCTCAAGGACCCACTAGTCTGGAGAGATATGTATCCATTCCAAGAGAAACAACCAGAGCCACTCCTAAACAAGTTGAAAGGGACTCACCAGATTATAGGCAATGGATGGAGCCACAGTGTTGTCTCAAGCAAGCTGAACGCTCTGAAAGGCCTGCTCCTTCTTGGGCTGAGATCCAAAGGATGACCAGGCCCCATCCAGACTTCTAACAGTCCGAGGGCATCTACAGGTTATATGCAGCACAGCCCTATAAAAGCTACCTGACACCTCTAGGCCTATCTTGCAAGAGTCTCTGTAGGCAAGCCTTCCCAAGGACTTTCACCACTTCTCCAGGCCCACTCTGAAGAGTAATGGGCCATTAAAGAGGAGTTAGCTCAGCCACAGCTTGAAGACAGCATTCACTGACCAAGTGCAGAGCCAGAGCAATCATTTGGCTACTACCATCACCACCATGGACTTCGAAGAGACTCTGAACAAGTCAGAGTGCACCAGCCACCTAGGCAGTCCACTACTCCAACCCTGTAGCTTCCAGGCTCTCTGGCAGATGATGGATCCAGCATTAGAGGGCTTGAGCCACCAAGCTTGCACACAGCACTGACTGAGAGCCTAAGGCAGCACTGCAAAAGCATTCTTAAGGAGGATCTCAACCCTCCTATCATAAGAATCCTTGAGCGTAGTACCTCTCTCCAGCAGGATGGCCATGCCCTCTGCCACAGACATGACCAGGGTTCCCACTGGAGGAGCCCAAAAGATGATCCAATTCACGCTGGGACACAGGATACAGCTGAGAAAGGACCTTTAGGCCCCTAAGGAAGTTCCGAGAAAGGAAGGCCAGAAGGACATCTGATACCCTCAAAATAGGGTCCACTGGTGAAACCTGAACAGCAGCAGGCTCTGAATGTGCACAGCCTCCACAGCATCCTGAATAGGAAGAGGAAGGTCACCTGGAAAAAAGCAGATCACCAAAGATGCTCATCCTCCCAAACAGGAATTTCCCTTTTTACCTCAGACTCACCTTCTGGGGGAAGGATTCCTCATATGCTTCCCAAGCAACCATCATAGGGCATAAGATTATGTTCCAGGAGAAGTGGGCAGGTACAAAGGAGGAGTAGGAGTGCTTAATCTTACAGACATAAAGACAGAAATGCCCAAAGGTCCTGGACCAATGTTCCCTCTAAGCAGCTTGGAGCTGCGCTGGAATCCTCCGCCAGCATTCCTGCCAGTGGGGGGGAGGTGCAAAGCGATCAAGCTTAGGATCGCGCAGCATAGGCAGGTCCCAAGGGATCTGCCTATGCTGTGCGATCCTTAGCACTAATTGCTGTAATACTTCAATGGGAATGCCATCAATTGCCTGGTGCTTTGTTCTTTGATAAGGCTTTCAATGCTGCTTCGACTTCTTCTTTTATCATCAATGGTTCCTGATCATAAGATGCAGGTTGAAACGGCTGTTGGTCCACTTGATCTTTATAGTATAATGACTTCTGTATATTCTTTGCACCTTTTCTTGATCTTTTCATTATCATTCAACATAGATCCTTGAGCATCTTGTAGCATTCCAATTCAAGGCTGGAATTTTTTCTTTAACTCTCATAGCTTTAAGAAAAGCTGATCTTGTTCTTTCTCTAAATTTCTGGTTCTTTCCTTGCATGCGTCATTGTAGTACTTCTCCTTGTCTTATCTTGCTGCATGTTGGAAATCTCTGTTAAGTTCTGTGATTGCCTCTCTTTCCCCTCTGGCTTTAGCTTCTGTGCGTTTCTGGACAATTTTTCTCTTGCTTTAGCTTCTCTGTGTTTCTGAGCAATTTTCAGATTTTCTTTGGTCATCCATTTTGCCCATTTTTTCATTTTCACCTTTTGTAGAGATTTCTCACTTTCTTCCAACACAACCTTCTTGATGTCATCCTAGAACTCTTCTAGAGCTCTGTCATTTGTATCTAAAGCAGCAGATCGATTTTGCAGGCAGTCTTTAAATTCCGGTGTTATATTCTCAAGGTCATATTTTGCTACATTCATGATTGGCCTGCTCTTTTTCAACGTTAGCTTGAGTTTGCATACTAGTAGCTGGTAATCTGTACCAAGTCAGCTCAAGGTTTTGTCTTTGTTGATGTTATAGAACTTTTCCATCATTGACTTCCACAGTTGTAATCAATTTGATTTTTGTATAATCCATTGGATGAAGTCTATGTGTACAGTCTCCACTTGTGTTGCTGGAGAAGGTGCTCGAGATGAATAGATCGTTGGTCTTGCAGAATTATTTCTGTTAGACAAACTATATGCTGCAGTCACTTATAAGAGCAAACAATCTGTCGACCATATAAAGTTAATACGCTCTAATCAAACATAAATGAGATTTGCTATATTATATCTATTACGATTGTAATGAGTCAAATCTAAGCGAACGAGGTCTCAGACTTATATGGGGCTGGAATTCAGACTTTAAAACGTCAGACTCTCATATGCCCTCTTTGCATCAATGACCTCAAAAATCGCTTGAATCAAATGTTCATGGTGTTCAAATTATAATCACAAACAGTGCTCAACTTTGGTGTGACATCCCCAACGCCTTGTTCCAGCGCCTCCGCGTTTCACTTATTAATGAAGGCGCTGGAACAAGGCGTTGGGGATGTCACACCAAAGTTAAGCACTGTTTGTGATTATAATTTGAACACCATGAACATTTGATTCAAGTGATTTTTGAGGTCATTGATGCAAAGAGGGCATATGAGAGTCTGACGTTTTAAAGTCTGAATTCCGGCCCCATATAAGTCTGAGACCTCGTTTGCTTAGATTTGACTCATTGCAATCGTAAGAGATATAACATAGCAAATCTCATTTATGTTTGAATTATTTCTGTTGCCAAATCCATATTTTCCAATCACTTTGTCTTCTTTTTTTAATTTTATATTTAATTGAATTTTACATTAAACCAAGAAACCTTGGGTAAAGGATATCACACTCCTTCATATATCATCAATTACAAGAAACAAAAGAATACATAAGCAAAAACATGATATTATGTTAATAGTCCACAATTCTGAGAAAAGAAAAAGGAGGATTCAAGAACTACAAACACCGTGGGAGAACGTAAAATCAAAGAAATAAGTAGGATGTAAAGAAAGCCCACATTACTACCACAGGGTAAATTCACAAATGCTTAGCATCTAAAAAGAAATGTAACTGAGAGGTCTCAAAGAAATGAAAACTCTTATTCTGATACCCAAGTACACATTTACAGGGAAATCTCAGCTGAAAACTTGCGCTCAAAGCCAAGGCTTCAGCGCAAAGTTCCAGGAAATCCTTCCTCCTGACCTAGACTGAGTCTACTTGGACATGTCTGGGAAGATCTCTATCCTACCCCCAAAAAAAGAAACATCAGATTTTTTTTAAAAGTACAATCATAATAATGCTTCCTTATCCTGAAGAAATACAGAAGATACCAATAAAGTAGCCCTAGCTTCAACCACCTTGGTGGACTGCTCTAACAACTCAGACAGGTTCCTCAAGTCCAAGGAATCAGAAGAGACCTCCACCTGGGAAGTATCGCCTTTCTGCAAAGTGTCTTTACTAAGTATTGAGGGAAGGAAATAAATCTTTTGAAGTGGAGGGATCCCAAAGTCAGGATAATTAAACAACTCCTTAAGGAACTGAATAAACAGGTCCCTAGGAGAACACAATGAGACCTGTGGAAAATTCAATAAACAAAGATTTAAACTTCTCTGTTGATTTTCCAAGTTTTCTATTTTATGTTGAAAGACCAATCTATCCTGGGCTAGGACTCCTTGCTGTTCCTGTAAATGTTGAATTTTAACTTCGAGTCCATCCAATTGCACTTGCTGTTGGTGCACCTTCACCTCCAAACACTCCTATCTAGGAAAGTATGAAGCAGAAGCCTGCCACACACCAGCGCAAGCCTGACAAAGTGACTGCATTGCGTCCCAAATGGAGTCCATGGTCACCTCCTTAGGCCTCACTAGCAAAGGAAGTTACTGTGTTACCACACTCTCTCGAGCAGGGGATAAACCCCCTTCCTGAAGGCTGCTGACCCCATTAGCTGCCGACATATCCAATGCCGAAGCCAAGGAATGCTGAGTACCGGCATCCATTATCACACCAGATGCACTGCACTCAGCTCCCCCAGGAGCAGGAGGAGTAGAAGGGCCAGCCGGGCTCAGCGAAACAACTCTGCCCATATCGGAGCTCTCCCTTACCCCAACAGCAGGTTCGCCCAAACGCTTCACTTGTGCAAAATCGTCCATGGTACGCTGCCCCACTGATACCACAGCAAGTGTGGAGGGAATACCTCCCTTACCTTTAGCCTTCCGTTTAGGCATCAAGAAGAAAATAACCAATGGAAGCAGGGGCCAGGACATACTACTCCAAAAAAGAACTTGAATCCTCCTAATGGCCGCCACTTACAGAATGTTAAACTCCAGACTCACTGCCTCGTTCCCTGCCTAAGGGCCACACTAAAAAGGGCCTTCTGGCGAGGCCCTCAGGCATGGGCCTGCCAGGCATGGGCGCGCCTTGAGCACGTTTAAATTTAAAGTTCCAGCAGATGAAATGAAGCAGGGAGGAGCTTGTTCTCACTCCCGGTAGCAGCGGCCCACTTTGCCTTTTTCTTTGTTGCCAACTTTTACATTCCAGTCACCCATGACTATCAGGATATCCTGTTTGCATGTTCTGTCAATTTTAGCTTGTACTTGTTCATAGAACTCATCAACTTCATCCTCTTCTGTTGTTGGGGCATATACCTGAATTATAGTTCTGTTGATGGGCATTCCTTGTAGACAAATAGAAATTGTGTTCACTGATAGCATTATATTTTATTACAGTTCTTGGAAATTTCTTCTTGATTATAAATACAACACTATTTCTTCTTTGTCTTTCATTTCCAGCACAGTAGACCATGTGATCATCAGATGCAAAGTGACTGATGCCAGTCCATTTCAGTTCGCTGACATCCAACAGACCGAGTTGTACACGTTCGATTTCATTCTTGATCACTTCCAACTTCCCTTGGTTCATGCTTCGTACGTTTAATGTGTAAAACATCTTTGCAGCTTCTGACTCATTTCATTCGCAACTACAGGTTTTATGCTAATTCAATCACTTTTGCAAGCTTTTATGCTTTTACATTTGGATTTTAGAATACTCATTTTTCCCAACAACGAGCTCAAGTAGTGTTATGTATTCAGGTACAAAAGTTATTTCCCTGCTGAAATTAGCATGCATTATTTTTATACCTGAGGCAATAGCAGATGAAGTAACTTGCGCAAGGTCACAAAGAGTGCCAGTGGGATAAGTGAAATATTGAATCCTGGCTTCCCTGCTTTGTAATTCACTTCTCTAATAACTAACTCCACCATTTTTATTTGTTTTTGTGGGACAAGAACAAACCTACAGAAACATAAACAAGGTAAGAACCTTACTGAGCACTGCTAATGTTCTACTAAACTTTTGTGCCTAAAATTGGTTGCTTAATACTTCAAACATATATTACAAACACTAAAAATAAGCCAATAACAAAACTGAACAATAAAAAAACTCACTAAACACAGAAAAAATGTATTAGAATACCAAGATCCAACCTTAAAAAAAAATCTATCGCAGCAACAAAGGGTCCCTTCAGAAAGAAAGCATGCTTTGTACGTGTCCGAAATTATTTCCAACCATGCTCTCCAAGTGGTCCTGGATGAGAGATTATTAACCCTTCTCAGGGCATAATTTGCTATCTTGGTACGGGATCTGGAGGGAAAAGGAGTCAGTAGGTTTTTGGAGCTATAGGTTGGGGGGAGGTGTCTGGTGCAGCAGGAGTTGGAGGAGAAGTTAGGTCAGAGGGTGCCCTATTTCCAATACTTCCAACTCAGATTTTTTCTGATGAGGCGAGGTACAGCGGAGCAACTTACCCAGCAATCCATTAGGTTGGAAGAGGTTCTTTTTATGGGGCGGGGGACAAAGTCTTTACTTTCTAAATTATATAAGTGTTTTCTTCAGGAGATGGGCATCTCTCTCCCTAAGCATGTTAAGGGATGGCAGAAATGGTTAGGGAAAGAGCTGAAAGAGGCGGAATGGGAGCGGGGTACATAGGTGGATGCTGTTGACCTCTTGGAGGTAAACACAGTTGCAGATCTTGCACAACATATATATGACCCTCCAGCAGCTATTTAAAGCTCAGAGGAGGGACTCAGGGGATTGATGGAGAGGTTGTGAGGGAGGGGGTCCTTCTACCATATGTGTTCGGATTGCCTGGTGGTACGACCATACTGAGAGCAGATAGCAAGGGAAGTGGGGGAGGTGGGTGGGGATCGGTTACTTCCGGACCCGTGTGAATTTCTGCTGGGCCTTGCTCCGGGGTCAGGCAAATGTACTAAGGGCCAAACTGCTGTTCATGGTCCATGTAACCTTAGAGTGGAAGTGGAAGACTTCTACTGTCCCATTTCTATAGGATTTGTGGGACAGAGTGGGAAGGTATGAAATTTCATAAAGCTACCTTTGAACTGCAGGGAAAGAGTTTGTGGTGGGAAAAAATTTGGTTGCCCAGAGTGCACAGGGGTATTGGGTAGGGGGAGGTGGAGAGTTGGAGGGTGTACAACTAACTGCCTCTGAATGACTGGATACAGATTTGGGAGAATGTAGACTGAAAGGACGCTATTAGCTGCTGAGTGAAGTGTTATAATACTGTTACTGTGTTGTATTTTGTTGCAGTGTTGGGTTACCTTTTCTGACACTGGAGGAATGGACTACTAGTTTGCAGCAAGGGGTAATGTTGGAGTTGGGATAAGCAACAGTGGCTGGGAGGTCGTTGGTGGTGCTTAAAGTTAAGTGTGAAGCATATGAAATGGTGAGTGGGGAGAAACTTTACTGGCTTTGGATTTCAACTTTTCTATATTTTATTGGTCGCTTTTTCTGATGTAATATTCTCTTTGCTTGAATAAAATATAGTTAAAAAAAAGAAATGAATGCTTTAATTAGTCCACTAAAAGGTATCAGTAGAAACTAATGAAAAAAGGCTGTCCATATATAGAATTGCACTTAAGTCCTGTATATATACTGCTACTGGCCTCCAACCAATGTGCTGTCACTGTGCATGCATCAAGAGATGACAACAGCCCTAAACTAATTAATTATAGCAATGACTTTAAATGAATCAAAGATTTTGATTAGTATGCAGAGAGAGCTCTGGTGTTCTTGGCTTCTGCTGAAGCTTTCTAATTATAACATGGTTTCTAGTTGCTGAGGATATACTGAGATAAAAAAAACCTTGCCTTGCTCTCCTGATTAAGCTTTATACCTTGCAAACAGGAAATCTTTGTAAGACATTGAAGAATTACAAAAATAAAAAATATATTATTCTTCAAATATTAGAGTGTGCAATACTGGGGTCTTTGTAGGTTGTGATAACTTTCAAAGAACCAACAAAAAAATATGTTGCACATTTGAAGAAGAGGCAAGTGTGATTTTGAAAGCTTGTGTACATTTTTACCTGGTCCTCTGAACACTTCAATTCTTGATATCAATATCAAAAGGCTGATGTGCACAGACCAGAAAAGTGACCTCAAGATGATAATGTCTGGTGACCTCAAGGAAGCAAAGAAATGTGATAAGGCAGTAGCCAAAGCTAGAGGGATGTTGGATTGCATATTGAGAAGTATAACTAGCAGAAAAAAAGGAAGCTATGAAGACTCTGAAAAGATTATTAACATTATCTTATTTGGAATCTGGGTTTAGTTTCAGAAAACATGTTTCAGTACGAATATAAAAAGGCCAGAGATGATCCAGAGATAAGGAACCAAAATAATCAATAGGCATTAATGCTCTAACAAAAATAGAGGACATGATATGAAGCTGTAATCAGATGGACAGAAGGAACATCAGTAAATATTTTTTCACAGAAAGGGGAGTAGATGGGTTGAATGCCCTCCTGAAGGAGATAGTAGAGACAACATTGTAATGGGATATACACAAAGGATCCCTAAATGGAAAGAAGATAAAACAAAGCATTGAGTGCTTCAACTCAAAACTACATTAAAATGACTTTTTGCACTTCTAAGAAAGTAAGTGGTATACTGTACACTATGGACTCTCCAAAGAACAAATCAATCAGTAGTAGGAGGAAATCAAACCTAAGATTTCTTGGAAGCATAAATAACGAGACTTTGATTTTCAAACTTTGGACACATCATATGAAGAGAAAGATTATTAGAGAAAAACATCATGCGTGGCAGGTCAGAAGGTCAACACAAAGAGGAAGAGCAGCAATGCAATGGATTCAAATAATAATGGCAGCTATGGATGCCACTCAATCAACAATTAACCGCCTGACTGAAGACCGAATATACTTTAGGACAACTACCTATAGGATCACCATGAGTCTATATTGGCTTGACAGCATTTAACCAGCCTGCATGGAGCAACAATTACAACCATAACCACCTTAATGAGCAGAGTAGATGGGCCACTTTGGTCTGTATTTGTCATCATTTACTGTTATTTATGCTACACTGCAGTTGTATTATAAGGTACACTGGAGATGTCATAGAAATGAACCATTTGAAGATGTATTCCAAGATCAACCTAAGGAAATCTGAAAAACATGCTGACAGGAGGTTATTTCATATGCCTCAAAATAATTGTAGAAAAAAAACCCACAATTTTTCCACAGCTGATATGTTCCTGTCTACAAAATGCTTTTTTGCAAATTCTATATCCTGGCTTCTTCATAAAACATGTAAAACAAGCTGCCCAGAAAGAACTCAGTATGGTTACATCGAACACCTAGAGTATGCATCTCCTGCACAGATGGGTACTGGGAAAATCTAACTGGGCAATACAGCTTTTTACAGCATTCATCTGTGTTCTATTAGGAAAGTAAATCCTAGAGACTGGAAATAGAGCCCAACTCACTATTTCACAAAAATAAACTAGGAATTTTAATATATACTGTATCAATAAGAAAAGGGGCAACTGCTTCCTCAGCTGGAGTTTTACAATTAGAAAAGGTGTCAGAAACTACTTGAAAAAACATGTATAACTGGGTTTTTTACTGATTTAGAAATTTTATATGATTCTAATACAAAACCATTACATACCAACTACTCATTACAATACCATGTTATTAACTATAACCACTGAAACAAAAACAACTAGAAGCAATTATGGCAATCTTCAGGAAGCCTTATAGGAGTCTATGAATTCACACAAACCCAATATAGTGAAGAAATAAATAATAATCTATAAGAAATTCACCATCTAAATTCCCCAACCAGTGACAACTTTTGAAGAATTTCGATACTTTGGACAGATAAGTTAAGAGTTTTTAAACAATTTGATTTAGAGGTGGAGTACCTTATAAAATAAAAAAAAGTAGTTTGTCGTCTGGAGTGGGTTAGACAATCAATTCTTACCCTCCCTCGACACGCTCCAACAAAAGAAATAAGAAGATGGTTGGGGAATTTAGATGGTGAATTTCTTATAGATTATTATAGGAGTCTATAGCAATTAAGCTTTGGATATTGTCATGCCTTCATAAAAGTATTAGGAGTCTTCTAATATCTAAGTGAGAAACAATTCCAGTATGCCCTTTCTTACTTTCCACTCTCATATGTAAGGGATCGCATTAGGATTCTACTGATTATACATAGATAACATTAGCAATTTTTGCTGATTGCTCACTCCTTAACCATTCACACAAGGAAGGAGAAATTATGTAAAAGGAGTTATCCACACATGATCAGTGCCGTTTTGGCCATGTCAAGTGCTAAAAAAGAACTCAAAATTACATATATACATTAGATTTTGTAATAGAAACTGGACTAGGCTTTCTGGAAGGCTGAATGGCAGTAACTGGGGTAACCTGCACAGAGTTGTATTTACAGTTTAAAAACTTCAGTGTTACAACTTCACTGTGCTTTCAAGAAGATTTAAGATAACCTAATGGAGTGGTGGTTACAATCCTACATATCAGTAGTATACTGCATCAAGCCTCCAAGAAAGCACTGGGTACCATATATGGACAGACCATGGTTAAAGTCAAAACTTCAATAAGCATGGGAAAGCCAGATAGATTTTGTTATTAGGTTTTGTTTTTACCCGCCTGAGCATATACCTGATGGAAGATTTATTGTTGCTCTGTATATTTCCTGTGCATTAATGGGTCTTCCAAAATTTCCCCTTTGTTCTTCCATTAAAAAGAGCAAAGTTAACTTATCCATAAATGCCTGGAGACATGGTGGGGAGTATACAATCTCTCAAAGTATTCCTAAAAAGCTTCAGAGATCTGGGAGGGCCTATAAATGGCAAAATAGCATCCCCCAACAATGCATTAATTTTTGGGAATGGCCAGTTGTTTCCTTTTTTTTGTCTTTTTAATTTTGTCAGGCTGGTCGGAGGTATATCAACTTTATCGCTGGGTTCATAAAAATTGATCCTGGAAAAATAGAGGGAGCTTTCAACATTCTCAACCTAAAGAAGCTTTCAATATTCCCCTAGCCGGACATAATTATAAGTACTGTAGATTCCTAGAGCACAGTTTAGTTTCTTTTGGATTGCACTTTTAATCTCCCTACCTCTATTTCAGATTCATTCTGCTGTTGTATCTCCTTTAGATTCTATGCACTAAGGCAGGCATGTCCGACTTCGAACAGGTCATGATCTATTTTTTCCGGCAAAAAGTGCCGGTGATCTACCACCATGAAAATTAAGTTTCAAATTAGTTTCAAATTAAATTTTAGCCCAATAAAGTTGGAGGATTCCCGCCCCCGCATTTTTAATAAACCTTCTGTCATTTACTTGGATGTGATCAGCTGTTAAGCAAATTAAGCAAAAACAAAACAGAGACGAAGATCCAGTAAGAACTGCGAGGGAAAATGGAAAGAACATTTTTCCTTAAAGTTTTATTGAGTAATAACTTTCTTTAACTGTCTTAATAACTTTCTTTAACTTTTATTTAGTAATTTGTGTTAAATTTAGGTCGCGTATTGATCCAGGCTGATCTTGCACAATCGTTAATATTTCGCTCTTGCTCATTAGTGAGACGTCTGAGCCTGCATTTCATCCACTAGCTTTTTGAAGTTGGGTGAATATTGCATGAGGGCCAGTCTCAGGGAATCCTGGAGATGTTCATCTGTCATGTTGGAACGTTGTGTACTCTGTCATTTTCAGATGGGAAAACGCAGATTCACACAAATAAGTTGAACCGAAACAGGAGTGTACAGCTTCACTGCATCTTCTCAAGCTGGGAAATTTGTCTCTAGGCACTAGCTTCCAAAACGATTCTTGCTCAGCACGGTTCTTGAAACAAATGTCATTTTTAAGGGTTAATATTTCGTTTTCAAGAGATGGCTTGTTCAATGAGTAATTTTTACTGATAGCAGCTGCAGGTTCTTTAATGTCCACATCTACTTTGAATGGGTATGACAAGTACTCCACAACTGTTACAATTTTTTGGAAGTCACAGAATCTATTTTCGAATTTCTGGATAACAGAACAGATTTCTGTCACATACGTCTTGTTCTGAAAAACAAAATTTGGATATTGTCCCAGATGGTCCTGCGTATTAGGAAAATGATCAAAAGTGTTGTTTGCAAGGTCAGTCATCATTAGCTCAAATTTGCTCTTGTAGGATGAAACTGTACTCATCATCTCGCCAATGCATTTGTTTTTACCTTGTAGTTCAAGGTTCATATCACTTAGTTCACCTGTAAAGTCAGCGAGAAATGCCAGATCACATAACCACTCCTTATCTTCCAACTCTGCTT
Source organism: Ichthyophis bannanicus (assembly GCA_033557465.1). Lineage (NCBI taxonomy): Eukaryota > Metazoa > Chordata > Amphibia > Gymnophiona > Ichthyophiidae > Ichthyophis > Ichthyophis bannanicus. Next base: position 642,318,256 of record CM066035.1, read on the forward strand.
GGTCATCTCCCCTCTCCTTCAAAAACATCTTATTTCATTCAGCAAATCACAAAATCTTTGCAGAAATTTGTGCCTACTTAGCCACCTTACATCTGTGTGCAAAATGATTTCCGTTGCCTCTTCATCAAGAGTAAGATTGAAAAGCCGTCTTTGAAGTGATCTTCCACGAACTGAATTTACAATTTTGAAAGTGATGTCCATGATAATCTTTGTATTGAGTCTCTTGCTTGCCAAAACTTGCTGGTGAATGATGCAGTGGTAAGAAAGGAAATCTGGGAAGTCGTCATGCTGTCTACAGAGGGATATGAAACTGTTAACCTCACCTGTTATTGCTTTTGCTCCATCAGTAGTGATGGAAACAAGTCTATGCAATGGAAGATTACATTTGTCATAAAAGAATGGAAATAACTGAATATTTCCTGACCGGTAGTTCTCCCTTTTTTGTTAAAATGGTAAATAAAGGCAAAAGGAACAGGAGACCACTATGGTTTTCGAAGGAAGTAGCTGAACAAGTGAAGAAAAAGAGGGAGGCCTTCATGAAATACAAGAGATCACAGAGAGAGGAAGACAGGCATCTGTATTTGGAAAAACTTAGAGAAGCTAGCAAAGTAGTCAAGAAGGCAAAGATTCAAAAGGAGGAGGAAATAGCCAATGCAATAAAATGGGGGGATAAGACATTTTTCAGATATATTAGTGAGAAGAGGAAGGGCAAAAGTGATATTGTCAGACTCAAGGGTGCAGGGGGGGAATATATAGAAGCTGATAAGGATAAAGCGGAATTGCTTAACAAATATTTTTGTTCTGTGTTCACAGATGAAGAACCAGGAGCAGGACCTCAGAAACCACCCACAAATAAGAACAGAAGCGAGGGACATCTTGAACTATTTTCAGAAGACTGTGTTCGTGAGAAACTAGCTCAACTTAAAGTAGACAAAGCGATGGGACCGGATGGGATACACCCTAGAATACTGAGGGAACTTGGGGACGTTCTAGCAACTCCACTGACTAACCTTTTCAATGCCTCATTGGAGTTGGGAGTGGTGCCAAAGGACTGGATAGAGGCTCATGTGGTGCCTTTACACAAAAGCGGAAGTAAGGATGTGGTTGAAAACTACAGGCTGGTTAGTTTAACTTCGGTGGTGAGTAAATTATTGGAAACGCTGCTGAAAGAGAAAATAGTGAGGTTTCTGGAGTCCAATGGATTACAGGATCCGAGGCAGCATGGATTCACCAGAGGCAGGTCTTGTCAGACAAATCTGATTGATTTCTTTGACTGGGTGACCAGGGAGTTGGACCGAGGGAGAGCTCTAGATGTGGTGTATTTAGATTTCCGTAAAGCCTTTGACACTGTTCCTCACAGGCGACTTATAAACAAACTGAGCACCGTAGGGATGGACCCTAAAGTTACTGCTTGGGTTAGAAATTGGTTGGGTGGGAGGCGACAAAGAGTACAAGTAAATGGAGTTCACTCTGAGGAGAAGGATGTTACCAGTGGTGTGCCCCAGGGATCTGTCCTTGGTCCGATTCTTTTTAACATCTTTGTTAGTGATATAGCGGAAGGGCTGTCGGGTAAGGTTTGCCTCTTTGCGGATGATACCAGAATCTGCAATAGAGTAGACACCCAGGAAGGGGTAGATAACATGAGGAGGAATCTAGCTAAGCTTGAAGAATGGTCTAGAAATTTGGCAGCTGGGATTTAATATTAAAAAATGTAAGGTCATGCATTTGGGCTGCAGCAATCCAAGGGAGCAATACAGTATAGGAGGTGAAGTACTTTTGTCCACTAAAGAAGAGCGGGACCTAGGCGTGGTTGTGTCTGATGATCTTAAAGTAGCTAAACAGGTAGAAAAGGCGACGGCAAAAGCTAGAAGGATGCTTGGGTGCATACGGAGAGGAATGGCTAGCAGAAAAAAGGAGGTGATAATGCCTCTGTATAAGTCTTTGGTGCGACCTCATTTGGAGTATGCTGTGCAATTCTGGAGACCGCACCTTCAAAAGGATGTGAACAGGATGGAGTCGGTGCAGAGGGTTGCTACTAAAATGATTAATGGGCTTCATTATAAAGCATATGAGGACAGACTTAAGGATCTTAATATGTACACCTTAGAGCAGGGGTCTCAAACACGCGGCCCGCGGCCCGCGACCCGCAACGCCACGGAGTATCCTTTCTGCTATTTCTGCTATTTTTACTCACTGTTTTCCTTAGCGTGATTCCCGGGGCTGCATGGTGTTGGTCTCACATGACCGCGTCACGCGCCTGCCCTCCACCAATCAGCGACAGGCAGGAGGAGGAGAAGAAGGGGGAGGGGGGGGCCGGGCCCAGAAGCAGTCTGAGCAGCCACGAGGTACCAGCGCTCTGAAGCATCGCCTGCTTGGAGGAAGGATCGCCTGCTTGAGGATCGCCAGGGTGCACAGCTCTCCGCGGCAGGTAAGGAAGCAGTCTGCCCAGAATTAAGCCAGCCCTGCCTCCCTCAGTCCCTCTCCTCTTCGGCTTTCAGAGCCGCAAAGGGAGAGCTTCTCCCTCGCGACTCTGTTAAGCTCGAGGGGGCAGAGGGGAAATTTCCCATAAGCCTCAGCCGGCTTAACAGAGTCCCGAGGGAGGAACTCTCCCTTCGCGGTTCTACGCCGACGCGGAGAGGAACTGAGGCCGGGGGGGCGGGTGGGAGGGATGGCTCTGCCGGGGGGGGGGCCTGTGATTTTTGTTGAGGGAGGCCTGTGATTTTTGCTGAGGGAGGGAGGATGGGGGGGGGGGCCTGTGATTTTTGCTGAGGGAGGGAGGATGGATGGATGGATGGGGGGGGGGCTGTGATTTTTGTTGAGGGAGGCCTGTGATTTTTGCTGAGGGAGGGAGGATGGAGGATGGATGGATGGGGGGGGGCCTGTGATTTTTGCTGAGGGAGGGAGGATGGAGGATGGATGGATGGGGGGGGGGCATTTATTTTTTCTGAGGTAGGGAGGGAGGATTGATGGATGGGGGGGGGCTGTGATTTTTGCTGAGGGAGGCCTGTGATGTGTGCTGAGGGAGGGAGGATGGATGGATGGATGGATGGGGGGGGGGCTGTGATTTTTGCGGAGGGAGGCCTGTGATGTTTGCTGAGGGAGGGAGGATGGATGGATGGATGGGGGGGCTGTGATTTTTGCTGCTGCTGCTGATGATGGAGGGGGGGGGGGGGTCACAACTGGTAATGTGCTGTGGGCTGGGGGTCAGAACCATCACCATTTCTGAACCCCCCAGCCCCACAGCACATTACCAGTTCTAAACCCCCCAGCACATTACCAGTGTGCTGTGGGCTGGGGGGTCAGAACTGGTAATGTGCTGGGGGGTTTAGCACCCGGTAATGTGCTGTGGGGCTGGGGGGGGGGGTCAGAACCATTACCAGTTCTAAACCCCCCAGCACATTAATGCACAAAAGGTAGGAAAATATCTCTTTATTTTGAGTTTATTAACTGGAATATGTCAGCTCTGGGAAATGTGCATCATTAATGTCTGTGCTTTAGTACAAGAAATTAATTTATAGTTTTATTTCTACAGTGCTGAGGTATTCTGTGTAATTCCTATTTGACATTGCTACTTGTTCTCTTTTCCCAGTAGGTCATGTATTGTTCTCTGAAATGTATTGATTTAATATTTGCAGTGTTGCCTTTTGATAGGTAGGGTCTGGTGCTTTGTGAGTCCTGGTAGTGCTGTTATGATACGGGGGGTTTGCTATGGGTTCTAAATGGGCAGTGTTAGTAGTAGTTCCTAATGTGCCTGGCGGTTGGCACTGGATTATAGTAACATAGAAATTTTCTAGTCTTTCTTTATCCATGCACTCATTATGCAACATTATGCAAATATTTATGCAAATGAGGTCCCTTATGCAAATGAGGCCCCCGTGTCTTATGCGGCCCCCGGGTTACTTTACAAGTCCTCATTCGGACCTCAAAGCAATTTGAGTTTGAGACCCCTGCCTTAGAGGAAAGGCGGGATAGAGGTGATATGATTGAGATGTTTAAATACCTCTGTGGCATAAATGTTCAGGGAGAGAGCCTCTTTCAATTGAAAACAAGTTCTGCTATGAGGGGACATGGGATGAGGGTGAAGGGAGATAGATTCAGGAGTGATATGCGGAAATATTTCTTTACAGAAAGAGTAGTGGATCCATGGAATAGTCTCCCAGTGGAGGTGGTAGAGATGAGGACAGTAACTGAATTCAAAAAAGCATGGGACCAACACAGAGGATCTCTAAAGGTAAAAAGTGGACTGTTGTAGTTGTTGTTATGGAAGGATAGACTAGATAGGCCATGTGGTCTTTTTCTGTCATCATGTTTCTATATGTTTCTTTTAAAGAAATCATTCCAAGTAGCTCTTCTTTAACACTGAAGTCTTCAAAAACCATCCGGATAAAGACTAGTAACTGGGCTATGTCTCTTATATCTGTAGATTCATCCAGTTGGAGTGAGAAAGCAACACAATTTGAAACATCCTCCAATAATTGTTCAGTTGTGTCTCCACACATCTTTTCTATTCGCTGCACGACGGTGTTTCTTGACAATTCTACATCTTGAATAGCAGCTACGATCTCTTTCTTATTTTTAAATCCTTCAAAAAGACTGTCAGCTGCTTCATAGAAACATAGAAACATGATGACAGAAAAAGACCACAAGGCCCATGTAGTCTGTCCTTCCATAACAACTACAACATTCCACTTTTTACCTTTAGAGATCCTCTGTGTTGGTCCCATGCTTTTTTGAATTCAGTTACTGTCCTCATCTCTACCACCTCCACTGGGAGACTATTCCACGGATCCACTACTCTTTCCGTAAAGAAATATTTCCGCATATCACTCCTGAATCTATCTCCCTTCATCCTCATCCCATGTCCCCTCGTAGCAGAACTTGCTTTCAATTGAAAGAGGCTCTCTCCCTGAACATTTATGCCACAGAGGTATTTAAACATCTCAATCATATCACCTCTATCCCGCCTTTCCTCTAAGGTGTACATATTAAGATCCTTAAGTCTGTCCTCATATGCTTTATAATGAAGCCCATTAATCATTTTAGTAGCAACCCTCTGCACCGACTCCATCCTGTTCACATCCTTTTGAAGGTGCGGTCTCCAGAATTGCACACCATACTCCAAATGAGGTCGCACCAAAGACTTATACAGAGGCATTATCACCTCCTTTTTTCTGCTAGCCATTCCTCTCCGTATGCACCCAAGCATCCTTCTAGCTTTTGCCGTCGCCTTTTCTACCTGTTTAGCTACTTTAAGATCATCAGACACAACCACGCCTAGGTCCCGCTCTTCTTTAGTGGACAAAAGTACTTCACCTCCTATACTGTATTACTCCCTTAAGATTGCTGCAGCCCAAATGCATGACCTTACATTTTTTAACATTAAATCCCAGCTGCCAAATTCTAGACAATTCTTCAAGCTTAGCTAGATCCCTCCTCATGTTATCTACACCTTCCTGGGTGTCTACTCTATTGCAGATTTTGGTATCATCCGCAAAGAGGCAAACCTTACCCGACAGCCCTTCCGCTATATCACTAACAAAGATGTTAAAAAGAATCGGACCAAGGACAGATCCCTGGGGCACACCACTGGTAACATCCTTCTCCTCAGAGTGAGCTCCATTTACTTGTACTCTTTGTCACCTCCCACCCAACCAATTTCTAACCCAAGCAGTAACTTTAGGGTCCATCCCTAGGGTGCTCAGTTTGTTTATAAGTCGCCTGTGAGGAACAGTGTCAAAGGCTTTACTGAAATCTAAATACACCACATCTAGAGCTCTCCCTCGGTCCAACTCCCTGGTCACCCAGTCAAAGAAATCAATCAGATTTGTCTGACAAGACCTGCCTCTAGTGAATCCATGCTGCCTCGGATCCTGTAATCCGCCGGACTCCAGAAACCTCACTATTTTCTCTTTCAGCAGCGTTTCCAATAATTTACTCACCACCGAAGTTAAACTAACCGGTCTGTAGTTTTCAACCACATCCTTACTTCCGCTTTTGTGTAAAAGCACCACAAGAGCCTCTCTCCAGTCCTTTGGCATCACTCCCGACTCCAACGAGGCATTGAAAAGGTCAGTCAGTGGAGTTGCTAGAACGTCCCCAAGTTCCCTCAGTATTCTAGGGTGTATCCCATCCGGTCCCATCGCTTTGTCTACTTTAAGTTGAGCTAGTTTCTCATGAACACAGTCTTCTGAAAATTGTTCAAGATGTCCCTCGCTTCTGTTCTTATTTGTGGGTGGTTTCTGAGGTCCTGCTCCTGGTTCTTCCTCTGTGAACACAGAACAAAAATATTTGTTAAGCAATTCCGCTTTATCCTTATCAGCTTCTACATATTCCCCCCCTGCACCCTTGAGTCTGACAATACCACTTTTGCCCTTCCTCTTCTCACTAATATATCTGAAAAATGTCTTATCCCCCCATTTTATTGCATTGGCTATTTCCTCCTCCTTTTGAACCTTTGCCTTCTTGACTACTTTGCTAGCTTCTCTAAGTTTTTCCATATACAGATGCCTGTCTTCCTCTCTCTGTGATCTCTTGTATTTCATGAAGGCCTCCCTCTTTTTCTTCACTTTTTCAGCTACTTCCTTCGAAAACCATAGCGGTCTCCTGTTCCTTTTGCCTTTATTTACCATTTTAACAAAAAGGTTGGTTGCCTTTAAAATACCCCCTTTCAGTTTTGCCCACTGTTTTTCTACATCCCCCAGCTGTTCCCATCCCACTAACAACTCCCTGAGGTATTGGCCCATCTTCGCAAAGTTAGTCTTCCTAAAGTCTAAGATCTTCACCTTGGAATGGATTCTAACAGCCCTAGTCCTAATACTGAACCACACCATCTGGTGATCACTGGATGCAAAATGATCTCCCACTACAACATCAGAAACACTTTCACCATTGGTAAGCACCAAGTCCAGTATGGCCCCTTCACGTGTGGGGTCTGTTAACCAATTGCCTGAATAGTTCTCCCTGTAGAGAATCCAGGATCTCCTTACTTCTAGATGATACTGCAGCAGGAATGTGCCAATCAACATCTGGCATATTGAAATCTCCTAGCAGTAGCACTTCCCCTTTCCTAGCAATGCTGCGTATGTCTTCAATTAACTCTCTGTCCATCTCTTCCTCTTGTGAGGGAGGTCTGTATATCACACCAATGCAAATAGATTTCTCTTTCCCTCTTTCTAGTTTAACCCACAATGCCTCCTCTCTCCCTTTTAAGCTCTGTAATTCCAAAGCTTTAATAGTAGTTTTTACATATAGTGCCACTCCTCCTCCCCTTCTTCCTACCCTGTCCTTTCTGAATAAAGTATAGCCAGGTATAGTTACATCCCAGTCATGGTTTTCTGTGAACCATGTTTCTGTAACTGCCACTAAATCCAAGTCAGCCACTCCCACCAAAGCTTCAACTTCAGGGATCTTATTTCCCATGCTACGGGCATTAATACACACTGCTTTCCATATGTTACCCCTGTTACCCATTTCCATAAAGGTATTTAATGTATCACCTACCTGGGGGCTTTCACTTACCTGGGGGCTCTTACCTGGGGGCTTTCTTCACCCATCCCCAACGAATCTAGTTTGAAGCCCTCTTCAGTAAATTAGCCAGTCTACTACCAAAGATGCGTTGACCGTTCTTGGACAGATGGATGCCATCTCTGCTCTGCAACCCTTGGAACAGCATCCCATGGTCTAGGAAACCAAAACGCTCTCGAAGACACCATCCACGCAGCCATGCATTCATCTCCAGGATGCGAGCCTCTCTGCCTTGGCCTTTACCCTCAACAGGGAGGATTGAAGAGAACACCACCTGTGCACCTACCTGCTTCACCCTCTGTCCCAGAGCCATGAAGTCACTTTTGATATGTTCCGAGGTATACCTGGCAGTATCATTTGTTCCAACATGGATTAGCAACATTGGGTAATAGTCAGTGGGCTTGATGAGTCTCGGCAAACTCTCCGTAACATCTTGGATCTTGGCACCAGGCAGACAGCATACCTCTCTGGACATCAAGTCTGGTCGGCAGATGGACGCCTCAGTACCCCTCATAAGAGAGTCTCCAACCACCACTACCCTTCGTTTCCTTCTGGTCACTGATTCCGCAACTATGGGGTACTTGAACTCTGGTTCTTCCCTTTCCAGGGATGCTTTCACCTCCTCCACTTCCAGGGCTGCATAATGGTTCTTCAATTCAAGGGCTGGAGAAGTTGAATTGGTGATTTTGCAGGCTCTGGTGACTTTTGTCCAACCATCGACATTCTGTTGGCACCCATCTTCTCCTGTGCTGGAGAGCCTGGTTGCTGCAAGAAGCATCTCATCAATGTACTTCTCACTGTCTTGAATGCTCCTCAGCCTCGCCACCTCCTCTCTGAGTTCCTCCACTTGTTTCCTCAGAGCTTCAGCATGCAGGCACCCTGCACATGGAACCAGTTCCTCAACTGGCATTAGGACCTCTGTCTGGACCGAGGCAGAAGTTGTAACGGGGGCAACAGCTTTAGCAATACGATTTTTCCCAGCCATTGTCCTGTTTGTGGAGCTTAGGTATTGTTTGATGTGTGGAGCCCTGGTTAGGAAAGCCTCAAAAGGGCAGGGCACAGGAGCTTTTTATGCAGGCTTCAACTGCACTCAGGAAACAGGCCCACTAACTCTTGATTAGGTGTTAGCAGTTTCTGAACCTGAGGAGGTTACAGAGTTCAGCAACCTACTGTGCTCAAGTAAAAGTTCCCTGTTTGATGTGTGGAGCCCTGGTTAGGAAAGCCTCCAAGAAAACAATCTTTTACAAATTTCCCTTCAGTGAAAGATTTGCATTTAGTGGTCATTCCACAACTACATTGATAGCTTGCATCATGTTTTGCCAGTATCCCTTATTCTATGTGGACAAAACTTTACAGAGTCTATAGACAAGACTGAGAGACATCACAACGCCTCTTATTCATCACTGCAGGACTGCTTGTCATCAATTTTTACAGTTTGTGTGCGCAGTTTTGGAGCAGGTACAAATGTCTGCTCGTGGAGGCAATTTGGATCAAATTTTACTGCAAAGTGAATGATACTGGATTTATAGTTTAAAGACTGTGACATCTTTGGGATTTAACTCTAACACTGAATGGAAGGATCTAATGACGAATTAAAGTGACTAACATAAGTGCAATTTTGATTCAGCAGAATAATAAAGTCATGTTTTTCACTGAAACAGAACTAACAAATGTATAGGGAGGGCTAGAAACCCGAAGCTTTGGGAGGAATAAATTGAAATTGAAAAAGTTATTTTGCAGAAAAAGTTGTTCTAAGTGAATAATACAGTAAAAAGAACCTAATAATAATTAATAGCATAATGCACTAGATCAGGCATGTCCAACAGGTAGATCGCGATCTACCTGTAGATCACGGAGGTGTCAGAGGTAGACTGCCAGCCCCACTTGGCTCCATCCCTCCAGCAGCTCGCCCCGTCGCTAGGAGAGAGGTTGTGTCGGCAGGTCATCTGCCGAGGGCTTGCCGCTGTTGTTGATCCTTTGCCTTTTTTCCCTGCCTGCGGGAATCTTGCCTGCGGGTGTATTGGGGGTGCTTGTTGCTTTCGTGCCAATAGTTTGTGGGTACCCCAGGGGGCCACCACCCGCACCCTGCGACGAGACGCCACAGGCCCAGCATCATACCTGGTCTCCTGCCTCTCAGAATCACTCATTCCTGCCCCGCCCCAACACCCCTTATAAGTGTGTTATATACCGGGCGATATCCATTCATCCGGGCTTTAACTGAATACACTTACTGTATTAGTTGTGTTGTGTGCTGGTAGTTGGTCGCTTTATAGTTTCCTTTCATTAAACGTTTTTCGGCAGACACAACAAACTGTCAAGAATTTGGCGATTTTGGCGGGCTTTTCCAATTTTGTTCTAACTTGCCTATGCCTTGCCTTCGAATTGGTTCAAACCACTGTGACCTTTGCTTGCCTCTGCAATTTATTTTGCCTAGCTTTTGCGTTGATTCTACACTGCAATTTTATTTTGCCTTGCCTTTGTGTTGATTCTACACTATGTGGAGAATTTATTAAATCACGTGTGGTAGTATTTGAACTTCGTTGGCAGTATTTGATTTTATCTGGTTTGCTGGACAGGTGTTTGAGTTTTTTTGATGATTGTTTGGTGGTATTTGATTGGTGCCAGTATGATGAATTCTTATTTTTACTTTTAGAACTGCATGTATGGTTTTGGCATCTCCATTCCTTGTATTGCTCATCATCCAGAGGTCTTCAGTTCCTGTTGATCTTTAATACTTTCGGACAGTGACAGTTTTGGACCAGATTCAGCCAGTGTTTATACTAACTTAGCAGATTTGGCCTTCTTACATCCAGCCACCCCAGTATAACGAAGATGAGTGTTCCAAACAAGAGCAAAACCTACCACTTTCATGATGAATGGGAAATGGACTACTTCTTCATCATGGTGAAAGACTAGTGTTGTTGTCTAATTTGTAACGCCCCAGTATCCTTGCCCAAAAAGGGTATTCTGGAACGTCATTATAAGGCTCTGCATAGCAATAAGTTTGGTGCTGATTTTCCACCCGAAAGTGAAATTCATAAACTGAAGCTCAAAGAACTTAAATCGAAATTGGCTACTCAGCAATAGTTGATGGTGAAGCCAAGGTCAAATTCGGTCAATGCAACCATAGCATCCTTCAAGGTCAGCAACCTGATCGCAAAGAAATGCAAACCTTTCACTGAAGGGAAATTTGTAAAAGATTGTGTTCTTGAAGCAGCTGACAATCGTTTTGAAGGATTTAAAAATAAGAAAGAGATCATAGCTGCTATTCAAGATGTACAATTGTCAAGAAACACCGTTGTGCGGCGAATAGAAAAGATGTGTGGAGACACAACTGAACAATTGTTGGAGGATGTTTCAAATTGTGTTGCTTTCTCAGTCCAACTGGATGAATCTACAGACACAAGAGACATAACCCAGTTACTAGTCTTTATCCGGATGATTTTTGAAGACTTCAATTTTAAAGAAGAGCTACTTGGAATGATTTCTTTAAAAGGGAGAACTACCGGTCAGGTGAGGTTAACAGTTTCATAGCCCTCTGTAGACAGCATGATGACTTCCCAGATTTCCTTTCTTACCACTGCATCATTCACCAGCAAGTTTTGGCAAGCAAGAGACTCAATACAAAGATTATCATGGACATCACTTTCAAAATTGTAAATTCAGTTCGTGGAAGATCAATTTTACTCTTGATGAAGGGGCAGCGAAAATCATTTTGCACACAGATGTAAGGTGGCTAAGTAGGCACAAATTTCTGCAAAGATTTTATGATTTGCTGAATAAAATAAGCAGTTTTTTTGAAGGAGAGGGGAGATGACCAAGCAGAGTTGGAAGATGAGGAGTAGTTATGTGATCTGGCATTTCTCGCTGACTTTACAGGTGAACTAAATGATATGAACCTTGAACTAAAAGGTAAAAACAAATGCATTGGCGAGACGATGAGTACAGTTTCATCCTACAAGAGCAAATTTGAGCTAATGATGACTGACCTTGCAAACAACACTTTTGATCATTTTCCTAATACGCAGGACTATCTGGGACAATATCCAAATTTTGTTTTTCAGAACAAGAAGTATGTGACAGAAATCTGTTCTGTTATCCAGGAATTCGAAAATAGATTCTGTGACTTCCAAAAAATTGGAACAGCTGTGGAGTACTTGTCATACCCATTCAAAGTAGATGTGGACATTAAAGAACCTGCAGCTGCTATCAGTAAAAATTACTCATTGAACAAGCCATCCAGGGCCGGATTTACCTATACGCCATGTACGCCATGGCGTAGGGCCCACAGCTGGCAAGGGCCCACCCGGGGCCGGCCCACACACCGCAGGGCTTCAGAGGGAGCAGGGTAAGCTCGCGCGAGGCCCCGGCTCCCTCTGTACAGCCGCCAACGTGAAGAGCCATTTCCTTCACGCTGGCGGCTGTATCTGTAAAGCCGCGATTGCTGGGAAAGGTTAAAGGCAATGCCCTTTAACCTTTCCCAGCATTCGCGGCTTCACAGATACAGCCGCCAGCGTGAAGGAAAAGGCTCTTCACGCTGGCGGCTGTACAGAGGGAGCCGGGGCCTCGCGCGAGCTTACCCGGCTCCCTCTGACACCTCTCAGACAGCCGCGGTGCTGGTCGGGGGGGCCAAGGACTGCATGGGCTGTGATGGGGGGGGGGGGGACCTGGACCGGAAAAGGGCTGGGGGGGGGGGGGACTTGGACTTGGACTGGAAAGAAATGGGCTGTGATATGGGGGGGGGGGGGGACCTGAACTGTAAAAGAGCTATGGGGGGGACATGGACTGGAAATGGGTTGTGATGGGGGGGGGGACCTGGACCGTAAAAGGGAAAGGGCGGGGGGACTTGGACGGGAAAGAAATGGGCTGTGATGGGGGGGACCTGAACTGTAAAAGGGCTATGGGGGGGGGGGACTTGGACTGGAAATGGGTTGTGGGGGGGGGACTTGGACTGGAAATGGGTTGTGAAGGGGGGGGACCTGGACCAGAAAAGGGCTATGGCGGGGGGACTTGGACTGGAAAGAAATGGGCTGTGATGGGGGGGGGACCTGAACTGTAAAAGGGCTATGGGGGAGGACGACATGGACTGGAAATGGGTTGTGATAGGGAGGGGGATCTGGACCGGAAAAGGGCTATGGGGGGGGGACTTGGACTGGAAATGGGTTGTGATGGGGGGGACCTGGACCGGAAAAGGGCTATGGGGGGGTAACTTGGACTGCAAATGGGCTTTGATGGTGGGGGGGGAACTAGGACTGCAAATGGGCTGTGATGGTGCAGGGGGACTCGGACTGCAAATGGGATGTGATGGTGGGGGCTAGGACTGGAAATAGGCTGTGATGTGAAGGCTAGCACTGGAAATGGGCTGATGAAGAGCTAGAATAGGACTGGAAATGGGCTGATGTGGGGCATGGGAGAATGGGACTAGAAGGGAGTGGATGCTGGGTGGGTCTAGAACTATAAGGGAACTGATTTTGGGGGAGGACTAGAATGGATGGGGAATGAGAATGGAGAGGGGAAAAATATTTTGTGTGGAAGAAAAGTCTATGATGGGCTGGGTATTGGGAGAGTAAGAGGGGCTTGAAAATGGAAGGGTGAAATTTAAATGGATGATAAAGGAATAAGGAAAGAATTGGGGGAAAGAGCAAAAGGGAAACAATCAGTATGTTAAAGCAGAAATAGAGAGAGAATGGAAAACATCTAAAAGAGAAGAAAGGACAAATGGATAGCTAGCAGAAGACACGAAGAAACCAGAAGAAAGTGACTGGAGCAATTGCAACTGAAAAAATGCCCAAACAGAAGGTAGAAAAATACTTTTTATTTTGAATTTATTAACTGGAATATGTCTTTTTTAATGTATTTCTTGAATTCCGATGCTGATTTTGTCCCTATTGCCTCTTTATGTCAGGCAATTCTATACATCTATTACCATTTCTGTTTTGGTAAGTTGATCTTGTTTTTATTTTTTCTGGGGGCCCACAATTTTTGTTGGCGTAGGGCCTCACTCAAGGTAAATCCGGCCCTGAAGCCATCTCTTGAAAATGAAATATTAACTCTTAAAAATGACATTTTTCTCAAGACCCGTGCTGAGCAAGAATTGTTTTGGAAGCTAGTGCCTAGAGACAAATTTCCCAACTTGAGAAGATGAAGTAAAGCTGTACACTCCTGTTTTGGTTCAACTTATTTGTGTGAATCTGCGTTTTCCCATCTGAAAATGACAAAGAGTACAACATGACAGATGAACATCTCCAGGATTCCCTGAGATTGGCCCTCATGCAATATTCACCCAACTTTAAAAAGCTGGTGGATGAAATGCAGGCTCAGACGTCTCACTAATGAGCAAGAGTGAAATATTAAAGATTGTGCAAGATCAGCCTGGATCAATACTAGACCTGAATTTAACACAAATTACTCAATAAAAGTTAAAGAAAGTTATTACTCAATAAAATTTTAAGAAAAAATGTACTTTCCATTTCCCCTCGCAGTTCTTACTGGATCTTCGTCTCTCTGTTTTGTTTTTGCTTAATTTGCTTAACAGCTGATCACATCCAAGTAAATGACAGAAGGTTCATTAAAAATGGGGGGGGGGGGGGAATCCTCCAACTTATTGGGTTAAAATTTAATTTGAAACTAATTTGAAACTTAATTTTCATGGTAGTAGATCACCGGCACTTTTGGCCAGTAAAAGTAGATCACGACCTGTTCGAAGTTGGATATGCCTGCACTAGATGATTTTAACACAGTCCGCCAAAAAAGCATAGTTACTCACCTGTAACAGGTGATCTCCGGGAACAGCAGGAATTTAGTCCTCACATATGGGTATCGTCGGTACCGACGGAGCCTGCGCAGGAACGCTTCCCAGCGACCAATTAGAAAACTTTTGGGAGCATCCCACAGCGCCTGCGTGCTGCCTTCCCGCCTTTCCCAACTGTCTTTCTCCAGTTGAGTTTTAAAACTGAGACAAAGAGAGAGAGAGGGAAAGGGAAAGAAATAGATAGAGAGATACAACTCTTAGGGGAGGTGGGTGGGTTGTGAGGACTAAATTCCTGCTGTTCCCGGAGATCACCTGTTACAGGTGAGTAACTATGCTATCTCCAGGAACAAGCAGGAATGTAGTCATCACATATGGGGACTCCCTAGCTTTAGATGCCAGGGAGAGACCCCAGAAGTTGTGCATCCCTGAGAAGGGCTCCACTTCCCCCCATGGATCTCTGCCATCCTACCAGGGATGGTGGGTAGGAGTTGATTAGGTATGGAACAGGTGTTGGAGAACAGCCTGACCAAACAAGGCATCCCGGAGGGAGTCCTTGTCCAAGCAGTAATGGGCTGTGAAGGTATGAACCGAGGCCCAGGTGGCTGCTTGACATATGTCGTCGATAGACACAGAGTGCAAATGAGCCATTGAAGTCCCCATGGCTTTCACATTGTGAGCTGTGACATGGCCCTCCAGAAGAAGATTCTTACTCTGATAGACAAAGGATATACACTGAGCAATCCAGTTAGATAGTGTTCTCTTGGAGACTGGAAGTCCCAAATGAGAAGGATCAAAAGCAACAAAGAGTTGAGAGGACTTTCTGTGTTGCTGTGTTCTTTGTAAGTAAAAGGCTAAAGCTCTTTTACAGTCCAAAGAATGAAGGTTCCTTTCTGCATTTGATGCATGAGGTCTTGGAAAGAACACAGATAGATAGACTGCTTGCTTTAGATGGAAAGGCGAGACCACCTTTGGCATAAAGCGTGGATGAGTCCTAAGGACTACCTTGTCATGATGGAACCTTGTATAAGGTGGATCAGCTACTAATGCCTGCAACTCACTGATGCGAAGTGCTGATGTGATTGCAATGAGAAAGATAACCTTCCAAGAAAGGAATTTCAATGAGGTAGTAGCTAAGGGTTCGAAAGGTGGCTTCATGAGCTGACCAAGAACCAGGTTTAAGTCCCATGCCACTGGTGGTGGTCTAATGGGAGGCTTAGTTAGAAGAAGGTCTCTCATAAATCTTGCTATAAGAGGATGGGAGGAAATAGTTTGTCCATTTAGAGGCTTGAAAGAAGCTGCAATAGCACTCAAATGGACTCTTACTGAGTTAGTTTTAAGTCCTGCATTGGATAAATGAAGGAGATACTCCAGTAATGATTCCAGAGGTATCGCAAGGGGGTTAAGACCCTTCTGCGAACACCATATGGTAAACCTTTTCCACTTGAAAGCATAAGAGCGTCTTGTGGAAGGCTTCCTGGAAGCATAAAGGATATCCTTTACTTGCTGAGGAAGGTTAAAATAATGAAGATCTAGGCCTTCAACAACCAAGCCCTGAGATGCAGAGACTGGGGATTGGGATGCCATAACATTCCGTCCTCCTGGGACAGGAGATCTGGAGCAGACCCTAAGTCCAGGGAGGGAGCTTGAGAGAGATGTAGAAGCAGAGGGTACCACACTTGCTGTGGCCAATTTGGAGCTATGAGAATCATACAGCCTCTGAAGCTTGAACAGGGTTTTGGGAATTAGGGGAATGGGTGGAAAGGCATACAGGAAGCCTTGACCCCAGAAAAGGAGGAAAGCATCCCTGGCCCCCAGCTCAGGGGGCTCACCCTGAGCTGTGGTTCTGGAACAGAATCGGGGAAGTTTGGCATTCCACGGACTTGCAAAGAGGTCTATGTTTGGGGTTCCCCAAATTTGAAATATCTTGGCTACCTGGTCTGCATGAAGAGACCACTCATGTGGAAGCAGAACTCGACTGAGTCTGTCTGCCCAAGAGTTTTGTATGCCTGGAAGATACACTGCCAGGAGATGAATCTGATGCTCTCTGGCGAGGGCCCATAGTCGGAAAGCTTCGTTGCAAAGCGACAGAGAGCCTGTTCCCCCCTGCTTGTTCAAGTAGAACATGGCTACTTGATTGTCCGTATGGATAAGGACTGTCTTGTAGCTGAGCAGGGTGTGGAACACTCGAAGAGCAAGGAAGATTGCTCTGAGCTCCAAGAGATTGGTATGTAGATGAGTCTCCTGTGGAGACCAGGTGCCTTGGGTGGAGAGGTCTTGTAGATGAGCTCCCCAACCCATCGGAGAAGCATCTGTTTTGAGAGTTGCTTGGGGTAAGGGTTGTTGAAAAGGGGACCCCAGCAACAGGTTTTGAGTGGACTTCCACTACTGGAGGGACAAAATAAGGCAACTTGTTTGCTATTTTGTCTGACAGGCACCCTGATGCCTGGGTCCATTGAGTGGATAAAGTCCACTGAGCTGCCCTCATATGGAGGCGAGCATAGGGAACCACATGCACAGTAGATTCCATGTGGCCTAGTAGTTGTAGCATTTCTCGGGCAGTGAGATGAGGTTTTAACACTGCTTGAGAAGCTAACTGCACCATGCGAAGGCAACGGGCCTGGGGGAGATAGGCCCTTGCCTTTCTGGTATCCAGCAACGCTCCTATGAACTCTAAAGACTGAGTGGGAGTTAGACTGGATTTTGGGATGTTTATTATCAGACCCAAATACTGAAGGATATGCATCGTGCAGGATAGAGAAGTCCTGGACTCTGACTCTGTTGGGGCTCGAATGAGCCAGTGGTCTAAGTAGGGGAAGACAAATATCCCTAGAGTGCGGAGAAATGCTGCTACCACAGCCAGGCATTTCATGAACACCCTTGGTGCTGAGGCCAGGCCTATGGAAGCACCCTGTATTGGTAGTGCTTTTCTTGAAAAAGGAACCAAAGGAACCTTCTGTGAGTTGGATGGATGAGAACATGTGTGTACGCATCCTTGAGATCTAGAGAACAAAGCCAATCGACTCTGAAGGTATGGCAGCAGAGTTCCAAGAGAAATCATCTTGAATTTCTCTTTGACAAGGAATTTGTTCAATTCTCTGAGGTCTAAAATAGGTCTGTATCCCCCTGTTTTCTTTGGGATAAGGAAATAGGGGGAGTAAAACCCTGTACCCTGCTGATGGATGGGTACTTCTTCTATTGCCCTTTGGGCAAGAAGGATAGTGACCTCCTGATCTAACAGCTTGATGAGAGAAGTCGGACAATTGAACTGTCTTATTATTGTGGGAGGGGGCATGCTTGAAAAATGAAGCTTGTACCCCCCTCTTTTATGATGGAGAGTGTCCAATGCTCTGCTGTTATCTGCCCCCATCTGGGGGCAAAGTGACACAACCTTCCTGGAATGGTGGAAGGCTCTGGTCCAACGAGAGCCAGGAAGGCTAAGTTCTCTAGCTGAAAGTCAAAGGCCTTGTGGAGGCTGAGACTGCTGGGACGGCTGAGGCTTAGCAATCTTTGCTTTTCTTTGTTTGGGTGGTTGCTGACCTTTCCTGACAAGCTGACCTGCAGAACGTCCCTGCTGAGAATAAGCAGGATAATATCTTTTCTTTTTAGAAAAGAATGGTTTCTTGAAAGATTTCTTCCTAGCAGGATCAGCTGTGGACTTGGATAATCTAGCCAAGGTGGAGTTGTCAGCATCCAACTCATTGGCTTTTTCCTGCCAATCTTTACCAAACAGGTTCTCACCAGTACAAGGGATATTTCCCAGTTTGTCTTGTACCCAGAGCTCCAGATCAGATGCCTGGAGCCAAGCAATTCTACGTGCACCTATGGCAATGGCAGAGGTTCTGCTTATGCATTCAAAGCTGCATGGTTGACAAATTTAGAAACATCTTGGGCATGTTTGACCAATGTGAGAAAATCCTGCCTTCTATCCTCAGGAAGAAAAGGACTCAAAGCCTCTAAATCACCTGTGACTTCCTTTAGGAACATTCCCATGTATAGACTATAGGAACTGATCCTGGCAGAAAGCATGGAAGCTTGGAAGACACGACGTCCAAAAGCATCCAAAGTTCTGCACTCACGTCCTGGAGGATTAGAGGCATGTCTCTTTGCACTCTTGATCCTTCTCATAGCTGACTCCACTACAATAGAGTGGTGAGGAAGCTGAGTTTTTTGGAAACCAGGACAAGGAGGGACTCAATACAGAGTATCCAGTCTACGAGAATGAGGCGAGATGGTAAGAGGTGTCTCCCACATTCTTAACATGAGATCAAGCAAGATCTCATGGATGGGCAGAGTAGCTGCCTCCTTAGGAGCTTTGGGATATTGTAAAATTTCCAACTCCTTTTCCCTAGGCTCTGTTTCAGGGGCCACAGTAATGGATAGACCCCGAGCCACCTCCCTGATAAAATCCTGAAAGGAAATATCCTCTGGAGGAGACATCCTGCGCTTAGGGGAGGAGGGCTCCTCTGGGAGAAGCATTCCTGCATTGACAGAACTATCAGAATCCTCAGATTCTTCTGAGGACTCGAAGTACCGCCTTTACGGATGCTCTTGAAGAGCCCGATACCCGTACCGACCGAAGTCGGTACCGGGAGTAATCGGTACTGGAGTATCGGTACCGGAAGGCATCGGATGACTGGGTGCCGGCAACGCAGACACCGATGTCAATGTCGATGCTATCGGTACCGGTACCGATACCGGTGCCGGAGTCGGTGCCGGTACCAGTTGAAAAGTCTGACGCGGTTCCGAGGGCGTCGATGCTGCAAGGAGAGCCGCCAGACTGCGTTCAATAACCAGGACTCTCTGGTCTACTGACGCTGCCGATGCCTGGATGTCGGTACCGGAGAAGATCGCCGGTACCCTAGAGCATGGCTCCAGTAGTTCTGCCGAGGTTGAGGCCTCGAGAGCGTCCTGGAGCCCCGATAGTGCTTTGGAAGCCGAAGCCTCCCGCCGGGGCAATTTTGCCAGTGCAGAATCCTCAAGGACAACGCCAGAGGCATCTCGATGCTTAGAAGGAGATCTACCCTTTGAGGACCGGCTAGACTTGTGTTTAGTTACCTGAGATCCATGGGAGGAAGACAAAGCCCTGGAAGATGTCGATGCCACCGAAGCTGCATCAGAGGGAAACAGGGTAGTGAGCTTGGCAGCTCAGTTCTGTCGACCTCTCTTGGACATCATGGCACAGGCCATACATTCCGAAATGGAATGGTCAGAACCTAAACATTTCAGACACCACTCATGGGTGTCGGTGACGGAGATGGTACCGCCACACTTGGTGCACTTTTTAAAACTCAAAGAGGGTTTTTCATTGTGGAAAAAACTTTGGAATGGTGCGTGCACCTGGAAAAAATATGGAAAAAAGTACTAAGAATTTTTTTTTTTTTTTTTTTTTAAAGAAAGAAAGAAAGAAAAACCGGCGGTACCGGTAAAACATCGAGGAAGGCAGACGCGACCACAAAAAAGAAGGAAAATGTTCTGCGGTGACAGGAACACAACCTGCTGGCTCCGTGGAAAACGAAGAACTGGAGAGAGGCAGTTGGGAAAGGCGGGAAGGCAGCACGCAGGCGCTGTGGGATGCTCCCAAAAGCTTTCTAATTGGACGCTGGGGAGCGTTCCCGCACAGGCTCCGTCGGTACCGACGATACCCATATGTGATGACTACATTCCTGCTTGTTCCTGGAGATTAATAGATTTGATACGCTTTTGGGGTTATTCCAACCCACTATTCGTGCCTCTTCCCACCAGCGACTAACTTTCCCCGCCGGTTATATGGGGAAGTTAGACAGGGGCAGGGAAGGGGCAGATCGGGGGCAGAGGTAGGGCGGGCAGTGCTCGGTCGTTGGCCCTGGACATACAGGGCCGATTCTAATGTCAGCCCTGTACATCCAGGGCCAGCAAACTGCACGGGGAAGTTATTCCACCTCCGAGGTAGAATAACTTCCTTAGACACCAGGAGTCAGCGTGCCCGGCACCAGAAAGCAGCAGGCGGGGGCAGTGACCATTCCCCGCAGCCCGACCCTGGCCTTGTGAGGCCAAATCGGGGGTCGGGCTGCGGGGAAAGAAGTGCAGGAGCCGGTGGTCGGGATCACAGCTTTACAATGGAGTCGCAATGCCATGGCAACTGGACGCCATGGCGCCACAGCTCCATTGTAAAGCCCAGAATGAGTTAGTCGGGCATGGTCTGTAAGTGCAGGTCGGGTTGAATCGCTGTCCCAGCCTGCACGTAGAGGCCTGATCACGATTCTGATCCCGCTGGGCTAGATGTGCCCTGCGGGATCAGAATTGTAATGCCCTCTGTAAGTCCGGTTGAGACCTGGCATACAAAGTGCTTGTACGTCCGGGATGGAATCGGGCCTTTTGTGTTCACTGAATGGACAAGATTTTATTGATTCTTGTTGATTTTTCAGTAAGATCGTTCATTTATCTGTGAAATGATTTGTATTTCCTTAGAGCTTATGGGAATGTTTTACATCATCATGGGGGCAGGTCTATGGTCTGTTTAAAAGTATGCTGATAACAGTATCTTTTTGTCGACAGAGCTCTTGAAGCAAGCAAGAACTGTTGATACACCGATGCCGGGTGTTTTAAAGATCAGATGAAGTCTTTGGATTATTGTTATGATCACTTTGAAGAACAGTTTCAGCTGTCAGATGCTGATGCTGATTTTGCCATAAGATAGGTAGTGCTGCTAATCTGACCTGTGTTCCTCAGTGAAGACTGAAGGGTGGACCTATAGTATATCAATGAAAATGCATTACTAAGATATGGACAAATGATTGTTTATTAAGAAAATAAAAAGTTAAAAATGAATGTTTGCCCAGGAGACAAATGATGAGGTTATAGTCACTGGGAGAGCAGTGATTTTACACTTCCTTAAAAGATGTCTGTTGATGTCTCCTTGAGGATTTTTTTTAAATAAATAGTTCTTTCAGACTCCTTGTATTCTTATTCTTTGGATGTGTTCTTTATTTATTTTATTTATTTATTTATTAGCTTTTTTTATACCGCACTATTTAGTATCAGTGCGGTTTACAAGAAATGGGAACAGTCAAGCAACTTTACATAGAACAGGCAAAACATCATGACAATCAACTATACAAGGAACAGGCATAAATAGCACAACTAGTTAACAGAGACAGGTAACTCTTACAAGCAACTGTATCAACGAAGGGGAAGGGAGGAAGGGAGAACTAAGTACAAATAGTGGAGTCAAAGGTCCAGTCTGAGTGAGTGGGGAGGTCAGCATGAGTGTAGCATTATGAGTGTCCTTATTATGTTATGTGGCCATAAGCCAGCTGGAAAAGGTGAGTCTTTAAAGCCTTCCTGAATGTAGACAGATCCTGAATGTGATGATACGGATTAAGGGAGGAAGGGCGTTCCAGAGGGATGGTGCTTATAAGGAAAAGGCACGATTCTTGACAGCTTTAGTGCAGGTCCTTATGATTGAAGGAGTGACCAGGGAATTTACCATGTTGGCTCTTCTCGTTCTGTTGTCCGGAGTTTGTTGAATCATTGCTGACAGGGAGGATGCAGATGATTTGTGAATTATCTTGATGAAAAGAGCTTTATAGGTCAGGGGGCTAGATATGGGGAGCCAGTGTAATTGCGTCAGGATGGCAGAGATATGCTAATACCTAGAGACACCTTGGAGTGATCGAGCAGCTGTGTTCATGGCCAGTTGGAGTGGTTGGAGGATATCTTTTGGGGTGCCATGAAGAATAATATTTGCATAGTCAAAGTGTGGGAGGATGTGGCTGTATGTAGACGTTGAAAAGCAAGGTTGAAAGTGACAAGCCTTGAGGGACTCCTTGCATTTGCTGGAAGGTGCTTGAAGACTGTGTTCCCAAGCGGACCTGTTGCTGGCGATCCGTCAAGTATGATCTAAACCAGTTGAGGGCAGAGTTTTGAATACCCTTCTGTTGAAGGCGGCCAAGGAGAAGGCTGTGGCTAATGGAGTCGAAAGCAGAGGGGATGTCCAAGAAGTTTAGAATGAATCCATGCCTCTTCTTATCTATGCCAGTGCAGAGTCTGTCAAGGAGAGTAACAAAAAGGGTTTCCACTCCATGCTGCTGGAGGAATCCGTGTTGCTGTGAGACAAGAGGGGCATGGGAGTCAATGTGGTCTTGAGCCTGTTGTTGGACAATCTTTTCTACGATCTTAGTCAGCAATGGTAGGCTGGAGATTGGTCAGTATGAGCTAATGTCTGAAGTGTTTGATTTATTACTTTTTAGCAGGGGTTTGATGGAGGCGGACTTAAGGGACACTGGCAGAGAACCTGTGGAAAAGGACAGGTGTACTATTCTGGATATTGCTGAACTCAGGTTGGATCTTGCCTGCTTAATCCAGAATGCTGGACAAGGATCGGCTGGGGATGTAGATGTGTTGATTGAGCCAATGATGTTTTCTATTTGTTCAGCCGAGTATGAGTAGAAGGAATCAAGGATAGGTATACAGTGGTGTGCAAAAGTCTTGAATCACTTGTGAGTTTTGCGTTTTTCATACTTTCTAACGGTTTTTTTTAAATTTTGCGTTAGCCCAGCATATTCATCTTTCTACCACGTTAAAAGGGATACATTTGGCTGTTAGAGTTGACTTTTTTGAATTCCTTGCTTCCAATTTAAATACTTTACAGACACTGGAAGATAGATTTGAGATTTTTGTGGACCCTGCGTCAAAACTGGATCGAGATTATCCAATATGCACACGTTATTTCTGACTAATCAGGAGGCTGGTTTCACTAACCAATCACAATGCAGATATCTAGCCAACAGTGCAGCTATAAAAACACGTGGAATTTTTGAATTTCATATGCTTTCTGGATCGACCATGAAGATGACTCGGACCCTGACGTTGGAGGAGCATGTCTGTGTGTCCTTTATGAGCGAGGAAGGATTTTCAAGCCGTCAGATAGCCAGGAAAGTTGGCTGCAGTCAGAGCGCTGTTGTTAAGATTGTACAGAATAAGAAAGAAAAGGGTTCAGTGGTGGACAAGCCTCGTTCAGGTCGTCCATGTGCATCAACATCATGTCAGGACCGCGCACTATGATGCATTTCACTGACTAATCGCAAGTTGACCTCTCCTCAGCTACTTCGAGAGTGGTCAGACAACAGTGAGGTCAGTTTCAGTTCATCAACAGTTTGTCGCCGGTACCTGCAGTTTGGGTCTCCGAGGCTGCAAAGCACGGAATAAGTCACTGATGACTGACATACAAAGACGCAACCGGATCGTGTGGGCGAGAAAGTACTCAACCTGGTCAACTGAAATGTGGGAAAAGGTACTATTCAACGATGAAAGCACCTTCTGCCTGTTTGGTAACCAGGCCCACACCTATGTGAGGAGATATCCTGGAGAGGAATTCAAGCCTGAGTGTCTCAACCTCACTGTGAAGCATCCTTTGAAGGTCATGGTCTGGAGCTGCATGGCTGCCAGTGGCGTTGGACGTCTTCACATCATCGATGGAATGGTCAACGGGGCCAAGTACATCACCATACTGCAAAAGTGCATGGTGCCATCAGCACACCAGCTGTTTCCTGGCCAATTCCTGTTCCAAGATGACAATGCACCCTGCCATCGCTCCAGACAGGTGATCAGCTGGAAGCAGCGGAACAACATTAAGTCAATGGACTGGCCTGCCCAGTCTCCAGATCTGAATCCAATCGAGAACCTGTGGCACAAGGTGGCCTTGGAAATATCCAAGAGGCATCTGACATCAAAGCGTGAACTGACTGAGTCACTCATTGCAGCTTGGAACCGCGTTGTCACCAACGATCACCTTGTCAGACTGGTTCATTCAATGCCGACAAGGTGCAGTCAGGTGATCAAGAACAAAGGGTGGCCCATCAAATACTGAGCCATTACTGACACATAAAAACGGCCTTTTTCAAGGCCACATACATTAATCTGAAGGAAACCTGGCGTGCGTCCATAATATTTTAAAGCATACTTACAATAATATATTGCTGGCCAACAATGTACATTACGCGATTTTCACAGAAAATCTATCAACAGGATAACTATGGGGAACAAACTCAGAAAATAAGGGCCAAACCAATACTAAAAGTTGGCCCTAATAGCCAAATCTATCACTTATCATGAGATACACAGAAAAAGCCACTGGGAGGAAAAAGAAATTAAGATATATACCTATTTGCTGTAAACACGGAATAGCCTGTTATTCTGTTGATGTTGTTGTATGTGAACAGAGCTGATACCAAATAGCGCGGTATATAAAAGATTGTAATAAATAAATAATAAAATAAGGCCACGAAGTTGAAAAAACGTCAAATTTACAAGTGATTCCAGATTTTTGCACACCACTGTAGGTGCATCACTTGACACGGGCAGTTCAGGAAGAAGATGAACGTCATCAAGGTTCTCAGAGAGCGAAGTAGTTAAGTTCATCTTGCTCTGGAAGTGAGAGGCAAAATCGGCAAGACTAGGGGTAATTGCTGGAAGGTTCTTTGAGGCAACACTCGTAAGGGATCTAACAATGCTAAAGAGCTCGCGGGGCTTATCGAGAGATCACATAAGGGTGTATGGAATTCCCTTTTCTTGAGAATAACTGCTATCCGGTGTTCTTGAAGTTTGGCAAGGTAGGCAACATGGTCAGCGTCGTGCCTAGAATGCCACCAGCGTCGCTCCAGCTTTCTAAGGGTTAATAAAGACTCATGAAGATCAGCGGTGAACTATGACGCTGTGTGCCTCTTCTTAGTGGGTTTAGTGGAAGGTGGGAGGAGAGAGGCTTGGGCTAGGGTGTTGTTCCACGTGTCTATTAGCTCAACCAGATTGTTGGTGACAGGGTTGAAGTTGTCAAGAATATTCATGAGGAAAGTCTCCTTATTGAAGGGTCTGAAGCGACGATTGGATGATTGAAGTAGAAGGGCAGCTGGTCAACTCCGGGGTCGGTAGGAATGCGGAACAGTATGGCATTATGGTCAGACCAGGGGACCAGGAGGACAAGTGGGGGGTCCTGGCTAGTCAGACTGTGGAGGGGTGAGGGTACAAAATGAGGTCCATGGTATTTCCTGCCGAGTGAGTGGGAGTATGTATGAGCTGATAATAGTCGAGAGCTTTCATGGCATTAAGGAAGGCGGAGGAGTGTTTGGTAGGAAGGGTTGGGAGGTTGAAATCACCTAGGAGCCAGAGTGGTTTGAGGTGGGTATTCCTGTCGCAAGTCAATGTAGTCGGTGAGGACGGGCCATTTATTGCGTATGGAACGAGCATTTATGAGCATACAGTTCAGGTGGTGAGGGGGAGGAGACTTCCTTCTGTGGGATTCTGGCAGTGGTTGGCAGATTATATGTATAAGCCAACGCTGATGTATGAAAGGGTGATCTCTTCTGTAGTTGAAGGTGCTTGTATGGCGTAAGGGGGAGAGTAAGCCATGTTGATGTGAGTAAGATTCAGCCCAGGTGATGAGAAGGGCTAGGAGGCATAGGGCCAATAATAACGTATGACCCCATGTCATTGTGCTGCTGGGCAGGTTATGAGGCTTCAGAGGCGGCAAAGGATTGAGGTGGGGCACTCAAGGAGCTGGCCAGTGCTTTAGGGAGCAGCCTCAGTGGATCGGGATAGGGTGCCGTTCAAACGGAGCAGATTGAGATAATCTTGTGGGCACTTATCTCGCAGAGATAATGAAAGTTGGGGAGGCAGGTCAATATGAAGTCCAGTGGGGTGGCATTCAGAGCAGCAAGGGTTGTCTCTGGTGATCTTATAGGCATATACACAGAGAGCACATACTACCATTTAGCACACTAAGGCAAAAGGCTTAATCACGTCACTAGATCATAACTCTAGAGAATTACTTTACATATGCATTAACAATTGACATATGCATTACCAATTACTTTACATTTGCATTAACAATCAACAGTATCAAAACAAGGGATACTCAGTAACACTGTTTCAAATTGACACACTCTACCTCAGTGATAATTACGGTGCCTAAGGGCCACACCAAAGGGCCCTCTGGCGAGGTCCTCAGGCACGGGCCTGGCGGCGCGGGCGCGCCAAGGGGCGCAGAGAATTTGAAAAGGAACTCTGTGCCTGATTGGCCTTGGGGGGGCTGATCGGGGAGGAGCGAACCTCCCGCTCGACTCCCCGACGCTTGATCAGGCCCAGGTGGTGTCCGACGGTGTTCTTTATAATGCTTGACAGTCCACTGCAGTTTTACTTAAAATTCTGAATAGTTATGACGATACATCTGGCTATAAAATTCACTATTATAAGTGTTTCTTACTGGTTCACAATCCTCCATTCCTAATGTTCAACAGGATTTCAAGTTGCTCATTCAGGATTTACATAAAGGAGTTTAAACAGATCATGAAAAATATCACCTAACTATGCCTCAGCACCACAGGAGATTAAGACTGATTTGAATAAGTGGTCTAATATAATCCTAGTCCAGAAAAACGAGTCTTTAAAATGAATATGTTGCCATGCCTCATGGATTCATGTCAATATACATTATGCAGTATTACTTGGATGATGCACTACATTCTTCAAGGCCACATATCCAGTTTATTTGCTGCAAAAAGGTTTATCACATTAAATTTAGTATGCTCTTGCATCCTAAACTCAGGAATGAGATGGATCTGCCTGATCTTGCTATATATTATTGGGCTGCTTGTTTTGTATGTGTAGGAGAACGGTGTCTGGACAATTTTCTCCTGCATGAATCTCTCTTGAGCAATATCAGGTTAACAGTATTGACCTATCAATGCATGTAACACTACCAGTAGAGTCACCTCAGGCATGGAAGAATCTACAGACAAAATCCAGGCTAATTTGTAAAGTCTTATTCATACTTATTTAATTGACTAGTTGTCTCTTCTTTCTCTATTAACAAGTAACCGTGTATTGTGGAATAAGCTGAATTTCAATATTTTGGGTAGATATTACAAAGGATGCAACAAATAGGCCTAGATGGAACTACACTGCAATGGTTTACCTCATATCTTTCAACAGAACTCAACAGGTCAGCATAGGCCAAGACTTTTCCAGCACATACCACCAAACAACAGGACTTCCCCAAGGCTCCGCATTATCCATCCTCCTTTTCAATATCTATATACAGCCAATTTGTCATCTAATACAAAAATTCAATATTGATTATGCCATCTACGCAGATGACAAAATGCTGCATATGCCCTTCAATGTAACCGCACCGAACCTTGAAACCATAATCTCATGCCTTAAGGAATTAGAACCTGGCTCAGAAATTATGGTCTAAATATCAACTATAAAAAGACCGAAGTATTAATAATCGCTAGAAACCAAAACCACACTCCTTCTTGCAACATAGTCATTAATGAATACAATCTTGAAGTCAAAGAAGAGGTAAAATACCTCGGCGTCACACTTGACAAACACCTTTCATTCAAAACCCATATTAAAAACACAACAAAGGCTATATTTAATAAAATCAGACTTCTACAACACTTGAAGCTCCTACTACATAGCAATGATTTCAGAACACTGATGCAAGCTATGATAATCCCACATATCGACTATTGTAATAGTCTTCTACACAGGCTGCCAAAACAATGAATTCTTCCACTTCTAATGATGCAGCATACGGCGGCACGCATTATCTATAACACACGCCGCATGGATCATATAACACCTGTACTTTATTCCCTGCACTGGTTACCTGTACAGAACAGAATAAAAGTACAAGTTAATTATGACCACGTTCAAAATCATCAGAATTATAGCACCAACAATCCTATCTCACCTAATTAAGGTCATACCCAACGACCGATAAAGAAGAGAACAAAAGAACAATACTCTATCAATCCCATCTGACTACCGAAAAACAAAGCAACACACTAGCAACAGAGCATTTGAGTACCTATCCCAGTGCTCTGGAACTCTCTGCAAGGAAGACTTAGAAGCATTACAGACCTACGTTCCGCACTCAAATTAAAACATTCCTATTCATTGAACATTTTGGAGAAAATGAACTCCAAACGTCGACCCAAATAGCACATATTTCACATCGCACCCTATTTGAAGCATCCTCACCCTCAACTATACTAGCCTCTCTTTACAAAACGCCCACCTCACACTCTTTAGATACTACATTTCCCTCTCAACTACCCAGAAACTTCTCCAAAAGCTATTCCTGAAACGTCTTTACTCATCTGAATTGTAAATAAGTTGAATTAGTAAGAATCATGTAAATATATTTGATTGTTTGTACACATGCACTTGTTATGTTGTTAAAATGTTCAATGTATCTCAGTTGTTCTGTATGTAAACTGCTATGATTACCCAAAATGGCGGTATAAAAAAAATCACTCAAATAAATAAATATTGGGAGATGATTTTATTTATTTATTTATTTAAACTGATTTCTATCCCGCCTAATCCTTCAATCAAGGCGGCCTGCACAGCAAACAATCGACAGACAATGTGTTAAGTGTGGGCATGCAGTGGGCGGTGCGTGTGTGTAGTTGTGGTGTGTCATTGATTCTTGTGTGGCTATTTATTTAAGAGCAGACAGACCTACCAGTCAGCTTACAATGTGTAAAAACATTTTAGTTTTATCATTACTATATTTTACACTATATTTGGCGTAAACTCTCTTGATAGCTAATTCTATTTATTAATAGACATGGATGTTTATACCCAGCAATTATTATTCTGGGTATAAACATCTTTATTTTATGAAAAGTCAGGTCAGTAGATATTACTATTTAAGTTATGGAGATTAGGAGAGTCATTTACTAACAGCTAAAGCACATTATCTGCAGAAGGAAGTGACATCAGGTCAGCGAATGGCGGCTTAGGGACTTAGCTCCCACACCTGAAGCAACCAAAAGCACCCCTGATATTAATCCTGGGGCAGGGGAGACTCGCCAAGAGCAGCCAGAGTCATCCAAAGTCAATAGGAGTGGATGGCAGTGAACGTAAAGGCAGCGGAGAGCCGCAAGCGGCTGCGGGCATCGCAGCAGCTACAGGATCAGGCCCAAGCATGTGCAGCTTCCCCGAGTAGTGCACTGTTGGCAGGGTCGGAGGGGGAAGAAGGCAGCAACATGGAGCAAGAAAAAGCTACATTTAAAAGTGAGTTTTGGTGATATTAGGTTGTGAGCTGAGAAAAAGGGAGGAGTAGAGAATTATCCACAGAGTGAGAAAGAAGAGGGTTTAGGGGGAAAAATAAGCTCATTTTTGGCCATGTTCAATTTCAAGCAGCGGTGAGACATCCAAGCAGCAATGTCAGAAAGGCAGGCAGAGATCCGAGACTGGATTGCCAGAGAGATTTCAGGTGTAGAGAGGTAGATCTGTGAGTAATCAGTATAAAGATGGTACTGAAAGCCATGGGAAGAGATGAGTGAACCAAGACAGACCCTTGGGTGGACACCAACTAAGAGCAGCATAGCAGCAGAGGAGAATCCACCAGGTCAAACACTGAAAGAGTGATGGGAAAGATAAGAAGAGAACCAGGATAGTACAGAACTCTTAAAACCAAGCAAGGACAAGTTATCAAGGAGAAGGTTGTGGTCAACAGTGTCAAAAGCAGCAGAAAGGTCAAGAAGGATGAGGATTGAGTAAAGGCCCTTAGATTTTGCCAGGACAGGTCACTGGAGACTTTGGCAAGAGCTATTTCAGTAGAATCTAAAGGATGAAAGCCAGATTGTAAAGCATCCAGGAGGGCTTGAGAGAAGAGAAAGTAGAGGCAACAGCAGTGAACCGCACATTCAAGTAGTTTAGAAATGAAGGGGATGGGGGAGATGGGTCGATGTTTAGAAGGACAGGTAGGATCTAGTGGGGGTTTCTTGAGGAGAGGTGTAACTACAGCATGCTCGAAGGCTGCAGGGACAGCTGCAGTGGAGAGCAACAGATTGAGAAGATGAGAGATGGAAGGGACCACAGTGGAGGAGATGGAGCTTAAGAGAGGGGTGGAAATAGAATCAGAGGAGCAGGTAGTGAGTTTGGAGGAGGAAAGAAGGTGTGTAGTTTCCTCCTCAAAGATCATAGAAAAGGAAGAAAGGGTAGCAGAGAGGGAAAATTGGGAGTGAAGAGGGAGAGGAGGGGAAGTAGCTGACTTTGTGGGGAATTGGAGTGTGATCTTATGGATTTTTTCATGGAAATAGTCAGCCAGGGTTTGGGCAGAAAGGGAGGGAGAAGTTGGAGATAGAGTCACCTTGAGGAGAGAGTTAAGGGTAGTAAAAAGACGGCGAGGGTCAGAGGCAAGAGAGTTAGTCAGATGGATATAATAGTCTTGTTTGGCAAGTGCTATGGTTGACTGGAAAGAGACAAGAATGAATTTCAAGTGTAGAAAGTCTGCAAGGGAGCGGGATTTGGGCCAAGCACACTCAGTTGAATGGGCACAGCAACGTAGACAGCAGGTAGTGGAAGACAGTCAGGGTTGGGATATAGTACCCTTACAAAACATTGCATGGGTGGAACAAGAGCATCCAGAGCAGAGGAGAGTGCAGCATTATAGGAAGCTACTGCCTCATCAACAGACTCAGATGACATAGTGGAGGAAAGAGATGAGGAGACAGTGGAGGAGAGAGTCAAACATTCAACAGCATGAAGATTTAGAAAGAGGATGGAGGAGACAGGGAAAGGTTGAGGCAGCAGATGATGAAGAGTGAAGCTTAGCAGATGATGGTCCGATAAGGGCAGAACTGAGGTACAGAAGTTTGAGGGTAAGCAATTAGAGAAGAATGCAAGGGCGAGGCAGTGACTGTGCTGTTGAGTGGCGGCAGTATTACAAAGCAGGAGTCGAATGAGGAGGTAAGGGAAAGGAACTTTAAAGTATAAGGATCAGAGGTGTTATCAACATGAATGTGAAAATCCCCGAGAATAAGAGTGGGGGAAGAGGAATCCAGAAAGAAGGAAAGCCACAAGTCAAAGTCAGTGAGAAAGGTAGAGATGGACTTGTCAGGAGGTCGATAAATAACAGCTAACCGGAGAGGCAGTGGAGTGAAAAGGTGGATGGAGTGGACTTCAAAGGAGGGAAAGGAGTGAGACGGAAGCAGCAGGAGGGGTTGAAAATGGCAGGAAGGACAAAGTAGAAAACCAACACCACCACCACAGCCAGTGGGACAAGGCGTGTGGGAGAACTGACAGCTGCCATGACAGAGAGCAGTGACTGACGCTGAGTCTTCTGGGAGGAGCCAGGTCTCAATTAGAGCAAGATGGAGAGCATTGGAGATAAAGAGATCATGAGTAAAGGCAAGTTTATTTGAAATGGAGTATGCGTTCCACAAAACATGAGAAAGGGAGAGAGGAATGGGAAAGGAGAGGGATATGAATAAGATTTGAGGTGTTGCATGAAGATCTCTTCTGTGACAAAAATCTAAGGGACCCAGGGTTGGGGTTGATATATCTGGATAAGGGAAGGAGAAGGAATAGAAGAGTGTGGGGCAGAGAGGAGACAGCACGGCAGAAACGAGGGTGAGGTTGTTTTAGAGAGAGAGGAGATAGCTGAATGAGAGGGAGAAAGTGGTGATACTCCAGAGATGATGAGAGGGTAGATGTGTGCATTCGGGTTGTTTGGGCGACTAAAAATCTGAAGTACTTGTACACATGTGTAACTTGTACACTGTACATGTGTACACAGATCAATTGTGCACATATGTAACTTCAACTTAACCTGCATATAATGGTTAATGCACACCTTTGGGGTCCTTTTACTAAAGTGCCCTATGGTTTTGCGCTTAACACATGAATAGCATGAAAATTTATGTGCGTTAAATGCAAAGTCTCCACGTTAACTATCAGGGCTGTGGACAACATATTCTTGGCAGTTGTGTGGTGCTGTACCCTAATGTGAGGCACTATTTGTGTGCACTTAACTCCATCTACTAAGGTGAAGATAACTGCATCTGCAGTTAGCGCACAAATCAGCATGTGGTAGCTGTTCTGCCCTTATGCTAACAATTACCTTGGCCCAAGTGTTCTTTTACCACATTAACTGCGTAGCACACCCTAGAAAAAGACCTTCTTTAAGTTCTTGCATGTATACAGTGCATGCTTAAAAACTGAAGAGGTCTAACAAACATGAAAAAATGCCCAAAAAGAAAAAATTGTTTTAAAGAGCACAAACAAAACTTTTTTTTGGCCATGCATACCCCTAAATTGACACATATTCTCCAACTGGCCAAAGGAGCAGAAGGGAGCTCAAGAGCTGAACTCAAAATTACTTTTCTTAAAAAAAAATTCTTAAGCATTTAAAATCAACTCCTACCACTAAGTTACAATAGTGGTATAGGGTGGGATCATTTGTAGTCAATAATGTAGCAGGAAATCTTTCTTTTTTAATAAAGAACAGTTACCACCCCGTAGACCACAGACCTATGGGGTCTGCAGAAAAGAGAAAAGCTGGTATGGAATGACTGAGAAGAGGAGAGAGTGGTTGGGACTGGCTAAGAAGGGGAGAGAGAGTGTAGTTACTCACCTGTAACAGGTGATCTCCAGAAATAGCAGGAATTTAGTCTTCACATGTGGGTGACATCAGTACTAATGGAGCCCGCGTGGGAACACTCCCCAGTGTCCAACAGGAAAGCCTTTGGGAGCACCCCATTAAGCCTATGAGCAGAATTTCTGAAGAACACCACCACTGAAGGGATGGGGTTAGAGGGGCCGTGACTTGAATCCTGTCCCGGAGACAGCCCGAGGCCTGCATCGATTGGGAGGCAAAGTCCATTGGGTTGTGCATATATGCAATTGGGCATAAGGAACAACATGTACTATAAAGGC
Source organism: Ichthyophis bannanicus (assembly GCA_033557465.1). Classification (NCBI taxonomy): domain Eukaryota; kingdom Metazoa; phylum Chordata; class Amphibia; order Gymnophiona; family Ichthyophiidae; genus Ichthyophis; species Ichthyophis bannanicus. The sequence continues at coordinate 642,351,242 of CM066035.1, forward strand.
CATGTGCCCGAGGAGCTGTAGCATTTCGCGGGCAGTCGGATGGTCCCATTGGAGCATCTGAGACACTAGTTCGATTAGACAGGCACAACGGAGTTTGGGCAGAAACGCACTGGACAGTTGGGTGTCCAGCAGGACTCCGATGAACTCTAGCGTTTGAGTTGGAGTGAGCTGGGATTTTGGGAAGTTTATGACAAATCCCAAGTGTTGTAGTACCGTGATGGTAGGATGCAAGGAAAGCTGCACCTCTTGTGAGATGTCTGCTTTTATGAGCCAGTCGTCTAAGTAAGGGAAGAAAAATATCCCCAGAGACCTTAGGTACGCAGCTACGAATATCCCCAGAGACCTTAAGTATGCACCATGCACTTTGTGAAGACTCTTGGGGCAGAGGCAAGTCCAAAGGGGAGTACTCTGTATTGTGCTCCCTGAAAGGTGAAGCATAGATATTTCCTGTGTCTTGGATGGATGAGGATACGTGTATACCCTTCTTTTAGATGTAGAGAACAGAGCCAGTGCTGACTCTGGAGGTAGGGAAGAGTCCCGAGGGAGATCATCTTGAACTTTTCTCGGACTAGAAACTTGTTGAGGTTTCTGAGGTGCAGAATGGACCTATATCCTCCTGTTTTCTTTGGAATGAGAAAGTCTTATATAGCAACTCTCCATATAGAAGCCCATTTCCTGTTGGGATAGCGAGACCTTCTCTATGACACCCGGGTCTGAAGAGAAGACACCTCATCCTGTAGGAGGGCAGTGAGAGGAGGCTGTGCTTGAAATTCACTCATGAAAGTGGGGGGGGGGGGGGAGGCAGAGTTTGCAGATGAAGTCTGTACTATGCTTAGTGTCAACTGGACTATGCTTAGTGTCAACTGCTTTGAGGTGATGAGGTGCCATATCTGTGGGCATAGTGACACAGTCTGCCTGCTATGTGGAGGGGGTGGGAGACCTCCAGAAGCAGGGTGGCAATGTTCTCTAGGAAAGAGTCAAAAACCAGGCACAGACTATGGCTACGCAGCTGGCTGAGGTTTAGCCCCCTGTGGCTTCTTCTGTTGCTTAGGAGTTTGTTGCCTGTTTTGTGGTGCTTGAGCCTGGAACTGAGAGGCAGGAGGATAAGAAGAGTAGAACTTCTTATTATTGTAGAAAGACTTTCTTGCAGTTGCCTTTTTTCTAACAAGGTCAGCTGTGTTCCAGATCATCTCTTTAGAGTAGTGTTTCTGACTCTAATTGAGAGGCCTTATCTTGCCAGTCTTTGTCAAAAAGGTTTTCACCTGTGCAAGATATGTTGCCCAGCTTATCTTGAATCAACTGAGGCTTGAAGCCATGCAATTCTGCGTGCACCGATGCATATTGCTGAAGCCCTGCTTGTGCATTCGAAAGCATCGAAGGTGGCCCTTTTGATAAACTTCAATACATTCTGGCTAAGTTTGACTAGGGCAAGATAGTCTGCTATCATCTAGAAAAAGAGGGGCGAAGGCTTCAAGATCCTTGGATACCTCTTTGAGGATCATTCCTATGTAGAGGATTTAGGAGTTAATACTAGCAAAGAGCATGGAAGCCTGGAAGCATCGACGCCCAAAGGCATCAAGGGTTCTCGATTCTCTACCTGGAGGTTTAGAGGAGTGGGTCTTCAAACTTTTGATTCTGCACATCACCAATTTGACCACCATGAAATGGTGGGGAAGCTGCGGTTTTTGGAAGCCCGGGCACTCCAGTACCCAATACATTGTATCGAGGCATTGACTGTGATGGGAGACCGTGACAGAAGTCTCCCATATACGAAGCATAAGACCATGAAGAATACAGTGCACCGGCAGAGTGACTGCCTCCTTCAGTGCTGTTGGGTATTGGAGGATTCCCAACTCCTCCGCTCTTGGCTCCTTCTCCGATATTACCATGATGGAGCGACCCTTAGCTAGATCTCAAATGAATTCCTGGAAGGACATGTCCTCTGGGGGCAACATGCATTGTTATTGTGGTGGAGAAGGCTCCGAAGGGAATCGGAGCCTTCTCCACCACATCAAGCAATTCCGCATCCAAAATGCTGGAATCGGAATCAGAGAACTCAAAGTATCGACAAGTACTGCGTTCACCCAAAGTTCAATGTCAATACTGATGTTCTGAGGTATCGGCCCTGGTGAGCTGTTTGGGTTGAGAACCAATATCAGTGATGGTTTCCAGGGAGGGAATGGGTGGCAGCGATGTCAACGCCATGTGCATCAGCCCTGATGTCGTGCCAGCAACTGGTGTCGATATCGGTACCAATACCGGTACCAACGGGCCAGTGCCTGGAGCCAACGGCTTGATAGGTACCGAGGCTGCCAAGAGAGTTGCTAAGCTTCGCTCAATGGCCAGTATGCACTGGTCCATCAAGGTTGCCGATGCTTGAATATCGGTCGTGGGTACTTGCACTACTGTTCCAGAGCATGGCACCAGTAGCTCTCTGGAGGTTGAGGCCTTGGGTGCATCCTGGAGCCCCTCTGTAGCTTTGGAGGACAGGGCCGCCGGGGCTGTTTAGCAGGCCGATCCACCTCCGATGCAATGCCTGAGGGATCTCGATGCTTTGAGCGAGATCGACCTCTGGAGGTTTTGTCTTGCTTTGATGCAGACTTGGGTTTTGACTCTGAGGATACCTGGGATCTATGAGAGGAGGATGAAGCCTTCAACGAAGTGGAAGCCAACGATACCGTGTCCGAGGCAGAGTGTCCCAAATTTAGAGGCCCAGTTCTGCAGGCCTCTCCATGTCATCTTTTCACAGAGGGGACAATCTTTTGGCTGGTGATTTGGGCCGAGGCATTTTAGACACCAATCATATATGTAAGTCACTGAGATAGTGCTGGCACACTTGGAACATTTCTTGAAACCACTAGCTGGTTTCTCCATGCCTTCAATGGGTGGGAAGGCTATGGTAGGCTTAAGGCCTGTTTTGGAAAAGTAAAATAAAGAGAAGAAAATAAAATAATGAGGGAACCAGCGATGTCTTCGACAGTGCAGGTGAGGATGGGACAGCAGAGGCGCTACCCACAAAAAGAGAGTTTTTCTGCAGTGACAGGATCTGCTTTCTGCTGGCTCCGCAGAAAATGAAGAACTGAAGAGAGAGAGTTGCAAAGGTGTGAAGGTAGTCACGCAGGCGCAGTGGGGTGCTCCCAAAGGCTTTCCTATTGGACGTTGGAGAGCGTTCCCACACGGGCTCCATCGGTACCAACATCACCCATACGTGAAGACTACATTTCTGCATGTTATAGAGAGAGAGAGTGAAGAGAACTGGCTGCGGTGGGGGGGGGGGTAGTGGGGCAGAGAAAGAGAGGCTTCTGGGAACTGGCTGAGAGGGAGAAAGACGGGTGGAGGCAGGAACAGGAAAGGAGATAAAGAGAGCTAAGAGCAATGGTTCTCAAACTTGGGGTCAGAGCCCCAAATGGGGTCACATCATCAGTGTATGGGGTCACAGAAATATGGCCATTTCTCCTACTCTCTGGACTTTCATTGTGACCTATGCCAAGTAATGGCAATCACCAGTCAGCATGTGGCCTGTGAGCCAGTGAACATTCATAGACCCTTGCCCTTCCTGGATAAGCTTCCTGTTAGACTGGAAATCCATGCTGAGTACTGACTAACTACATACTAACACAGGGGACCCTCTGCTGTTGCTGCTGTTACCACTACTGTTGCTGCTGCCTTCCTGCTTTAGATGAATGGAGGGAGGAGAAGGAGGCTGCAAACCTACTATTTTGATTTCATCATCATCTGGGGGTTACATGAATTTTAATTTGTTAAAATGGGGTCATATTGAATAAAAGTTTAAAAAACACTGGCTACAAAATATTAGGAGAAAGATAATGCGTACAGGGAAAGTTTAAGAAACGCAAATTTTTAGATCGAACAGAATTCTCCAGATACTCTAATTGATAATGCATCGTAAGCCTATCCCTAATGGAAGATGATATAGCAGCCTGCACCACGGAGACCTGCCCTTCTAATTTGTTTAAAGACACAGAAGATTTATCAATAATAACTTCATGGTCTGCGAGTTTCTGAACTACGTCTTTAGAGAATTGTGTGATCTGAGAAAAAGAGGACTGCAATGAACTCTCAATACGTGCAACTACCTCCCAGACATCTCGGAGAGAGACATCAACAGGAGGAGTAACAGACGCAGCAGAAACCTTCGCAGAGCCGAAGTCCAAAATTACCGGTAACTTTGACTTCTCTTCAATTATTAATGGCACATAAGCAGGAGAAGACTCTAACAAAGTTAAAGATTGCGCCCCTAACACAGGAACTACTTCCGGGAGGGGATCAGTTATCAAAGTCACTTCCTGACCGGAGAGGGAAACTCCCAGCGCATTCGAGGATACATCAGAGGGAGTACTCACGGAAAGGGCTGAAGTGTTCCCAACAGATGATTCAGTCTGGGCACTCACCACATGACGATCCATTGGACCGGAGATTTTAACTACTTTGGCACCCACCGACGGGAAGGTCTTCTTCCGTCTTCTGCCCATATGTCCGCATTAACTCCTAGCTCCTCAAGGCTCCGAAGGGGCGGACCTGCCCCTTTGGTCACGCCCCTTCGGGCACGCGACCACGGGTGCGCGCCCGCGGGTCGCGTTCCGCGATAACCGGCGGATCTTATAGCCGCCACAGGGGGAGAAGAGATGGAAAACAGCTGATCCTCCTCCACAGCTCGGCACGCAGGACGCCAATCAGCTCAGCAGCCACACTCCCACCTCGCTGCGATAACCGGCGGATCTTATAGCCGCCACAGGGGGAGAAGAGATGGAAAACAGCTGATCCTCCTCCACAGCTCGGCACGCAGGACGCCAATCAGCTCAGCAGCCACACTCCCACCTCGCTGCGATAACCGGCGGATCTTATAGCCGCCACAGGGGGAGAAGAGATGGAAAACAGCTGATCCTCCTCCACAGCTCGGCACGCAGGACGCCAATCAGCTCAGCAGCCACACTCCCACCTCGCTGCGATAACCGGCGGATCTTATAGCCGCCACAGGGGGAGAAGAGATGGAAAACAGCTGATCCTCCTCCACAGCTCGGCACGCAGTCTAAGTATTTCAGGGAAGTTTTGCTATTGGATGATCCGGAGGCTATAAAATTTTCCTCTGTGTATTATGTGCCTAAATTGCCCACCACGGAGGCTGCTTCTTCACCTAAGGGGACTTCTCCTTTAACAGAATCCTTAAATGTTTCTGACTTTTTGGAGTCTTCAACGGATGCTATCCCACATAGGGCTACATTGATTGTTTCCTTTTTGTCCTTAGCAGATAAAAATATGATTTTGCGGTTATATTTTCTTAAAAAAGATCAAAAGTTTTGTGGGAGTTATATTCAGATTTTTCCGGATGTTTGTAGATCTACTCAAAAGCGGAGGAAGGCCTTTCTTATGTTAAAGCCTCGAGTTATTGCTTTGGGGGCTTCTTTTCTATTAAAATATCCGTGCAAATGTATTATTATATTTCAATCTGTTAAATATGTTTTTCTTGAGCTTGAGCAACTTGAGGCTTTCTTGTTAAATAAGGAAAATGTATGAGATTATTTACTTCTTGACCTAGTATTTAGGGTATGTAATTTTTTTGGAATCCAATCAGGTTTCCTTTCTTTTTGTTTCTTTGTTTTATGTGTGATCTTATAATGATATCTGCTTTGCTATTTAGATTTGCTTAATTACTTTGGAAGTGTTTCAGGGCGATACTCCTCTTGATGTGGACTTGATTGTACTGCTTTAACCATGTGTTGTTGCATGTTTATGTATAAATGGATAAATAAAAAATAAAAAAAACACACTGGCTAAGATAGACAAGCTCTTCTGACAGGAGGAGATCCAGGAAGTGTGATCAGGAGGAAAAAGGGTCTTGAACATTTTGGAGGCCAATTAGTGGTCCACACAATCAAAACGGTTGGAAACCTCTGATATAATACATGAAATACTAGGCTAAATTGAATATAAAATCCTATTGTTAGGTATCTATTCCTTTATAGATAATTTTGGATTTTTTCTTCGTCCATTTTTTCATTCAACTTTCAGAACCTGGATGGATCAGTTCTCTGTTTATGGAGCTTTTCTCTCCTGCCTTGGATCAATATTGTCTACTCTAACATTATAAAGTGCACTGCACAGGGATTGTAAATTATTCCATGATGTATGTTCTGCAATGTCCCCCCTCCCCCAACTATCACACTCCCTGCTGGGCTGGTTCTTAATTGATTCAGATATGTATTTCATTTTTAAATCTTGGTTGTAAATTTTACTGTGAAACTTAGCAATTGAGTCATATAGATTTCTTAATACTTGCTATATACCTAGTAAATGAGTTTGCTTCTGGTTGCTATGTGTACTGTCATCTAGTAGTGGAAAAGAAAGGCAACACCTGTTGCCTTGGTATAATGGCACCCTGTGGTTATTAAGAAGTTAAATGCATCGTTTGAAGTCTGCTGACAATGACATTTAATAGTTAGATGTATTAATGTACCTACTTTTATTTTATTATTCTTTCTAAACCAACAGAATGTTTGGGAACCACTCCCTTCAAATCATCTCTCTCCTCCAAGTCAGAGACAACACCGATACAAACATAAGCATACAAACACACACACACACATAGAGGGGTTGGAAAGAATTCTATGAGTTATGCTCTGCATGCTTTCCCCTACTTATTTCTCTGTTACACGGTATACTTGAATCAGAATCTTTTACCCTAGAGAAAGATTTAGAGAGAAACAAGAATGGAAAGGTACTCATGGAAAAATGTCACTGGCCAATCAATCTAGATCAGCTCTATGGGTCAAGCACTCAGCAAAGTCTTCCCATTTACACAGATGAGACAGAACATCGGTGTAATGTTTACACACTTTCTTTACAAAATTAAGCAGATGTTCCACTATGGACTTCTAATCAATAACTTTCACAGCTAATATACTGCCCTTGGCACAAGTAATCCAAAGTAAATTCCCAACAGGCAATAAATTTCCATCTTTCAGCTGGTCTGATGTTTCATAGTGCAGACTATAGCCTTGGGCTTTAATGCCAATGGCTTGTCAGTTTTCCATATGTTGACTACTTCTTACTTAACTGCAATAAATTCCCACTCTTAGCTGGTCTGAGTCTCCATAGAACAAGCTACAGCTTAAAGGCTTTATTGTACCTTCCTGTCAGTTTGCTGGTACAGACTTCAGCCTCTATCAGGAGAATACTTCACCACAAGCTTCTTCTCAGTAACTTTCCCAGCTAACATACAACCTCTTTGCCCAATTAAAGCTAGGATGCATTTCTAACAGGCAACAGAGTTCTCACTCTTGGCCAGCCTGGCCCTCCATAGCACAGACTACAGTCTATGAGCTTAATATGCCATCCTATGTCAGCTTCCCAGCTGCTGGCTAGAACTACTAGATTAAAAAGGCTCCCCATACAATAATCACATCCGCTTTAAGACTCACACTGGTTCATAAAGTCCTCCATACAGGTATTCCCTCCTATCTCTGTTCTTCTATTATCCTTCATGCTCCGCATCGCTCCCTCCGGTCGCTCCACTCCAACCGCTTACACCTGCCTTCTGCCTACCAAGCTAGATATAAAGCCACCCAACACTCTGCCTCTTATTTCCTTAGTCCTTACACCTTTGGAACACTCGGCACCTTCCCCCCTTCCCCTGCCTTTCGACTGGAACTCTCCTATGCCACATCCAAATCCCAGCTCAAAACCTGTTACACACTGTCACTTGAAACACCGGGCCTCCTTTGCTGATAATATCTTCTCCCCTTTGGCCTTCCTCCCTTTTACCTAGTATGATTGTGACCTTCTTTCCTATAATTTTATGAAGTTCCTTTCATCCTGCTTCTTTTTAATTGATTTTATTGTAAACTGCTCTGCTATTTTATTTGAAGGGCAGTATATCAAATTTTAATAAACAAAAACACATAAATATTGTGGGTTTGTTGGACTTTCTCTAGTATGGTTATGGTTATGGTTTAGGCACTTGATATACCGCCCTTTACTATGTGCATCAGAGCGGTTTACATATATACGAACAGGAACTTTTTATTCCCTTGTCCCCGAAGGGCTCACAATCTAAGTACTGACTTTCACCCCAAATATTTTAATCTGGCATTCCTGACAGACTCCATTGCAAAGCAAGGTACCATAGCTCCATCAACTAAACAGTGGATGGGAAAAATTGTACTGCTAAAGCTGTTCATTTTATTTATTTGTGAGTTTTATATACCACTTTATCCTCATAAGCAAGGTGGTTTACGTTTATTTATTTAGCATTTCTTATATACTGCCTTTCAGTTTTATCAAGGCTATTTACATTGAACACAACAATTTTACATGAAACTTCTAATAACAGTAGTTTTACAAGTAATAGCTAACACTACAATTGTGTATATCACAATTAACTGTGCAACCTTTCAATAACTGTTTACACTGTATCTTTGGTCTCAGGTTAGTGTAGCATACGTGGTGTGGGGGAGCGGTTGGCAGGAGTATTTGAGCATTATGGCTATGTCTCTAGTGTGGTGTCAAAGTATTCTGAGAACAGGTATGTTTTAAGTTGTTTTCAGAAGTCAGTGGTGTCTGTAGTTGCTCTTAATTGGTGTGGGAGCGAGTTGCAAAGGGACGGGCTGTAGTATTCATACACTCTTTGAAGTGATTGGGAGGAGCTGGTCTTGATATTTGATGTCAAGAGGTTGGTTTAATGTTGCTTCCTCCTTGATCGAGTATCTGGCACCTTCTGGATTAGCTCTTTTAAGCATTCAGTAGACTGAATGTGTAAGGTCTTGAATGCCATCATTATTGATTTGTATTTTAATCTGGATCATATAGGGAGCCAGTAAAGAGATTTTAAGATAGGAGTAATGTGTTCTTGTTTTCTTTGATCCAGTGATTAACCGGGCTGCAGTGTTTTGTGCAATTTGCAGAGCTTAGGTTGTGCATTTGGGTAGTCCTTGAAATATCAGATTGCAATAATCTAGATGTGGTGTGATTATTGCTTGACATACAGCGTGAAAGTGGTTATGGTCAAGTAGAGGTCGTAGGTTTTGAAGAGTCCTCATTTTAAAGTAGGGTGTGGCTGTAATCTTCTTAATGTGGGACTGGAACTTAAGCCTTTGGTCTAGAGTTACCCTAAATATTTCACTTCCTTATTCATGAGGATTGGTCAATTTCCAATTAGTAGATTATCCAGAGGATTGAAGGCAGTGTCTCTTGTAATAGAGAGAATCTCAGATTTGTTGTAATTGATTGTGAGGTTACGATGTTTTAGCCATTCAGTAATTGATGTCATGCATGAGGTAATGGTGTAGTAATTGGGTTTTCTGGAGTTGAATGTAGAATAAATCATCAGGTCATCTGCGTATAAGTGGTATTGTATATTTATTTATTTAACCAGATTTGTATACCACTTTATCCTTCAATCAAAGTGGTTAACGATACAATTGTGGATTTACATAGAACAGAAGGGAAGGGGTGACAAGAAATACATATAGACATAGATTAATTAGTTCTTTGCTCTATCTCATATGTCAGTGGAGCATGAGTTCTTTATGTCCCACAATCATACTTCTGTGAATAATAGGGTCTTGAGGGATTTGCAGAAATCTTTGATGTCTTTTATGGCTCTTAATTCATCTGGAAGAGAATTCCAGAGTGCAGACGCTGAGAATGATAAGGCTCTGTTGGAGGTAGCTTGTTTAGTTTTATGGTGCCCTGAAGGTAGGCGAAACTTGCTCAAAGTCTTAGATCGTCTGGGCCTGATAGTTGAGTCCTTGGACAATAATCCGTAAAGGACATGCGCTGACCATAGGTTAATAATCTGGAATATATTCATGATTGTCTTAAATCTCACCCGTGCAGTTATTGGTAGCCAGTGCAGTTGTTGGAGTATAGGTGTAATATGTTCATGCTTGGCTATGCCCATAATGATGCGTGCTGTGGTGTTCTGTACTAATTGAAGTGGGTGTACAGATTTTATGGGCAGACCCTAATATAATGAGTTTCCGTAGTCTAAAATTGGGATAATGATCACTTGACATACGGTGCAAAAATGATTATGGTTGAGGATTGGTTGAAGTCTCCTGGCGAGCTTCAATCGCTGATACGCCTTAGCAGAGGTTTTATTTATATTTGATTGCAGGTTTAGATTTTTATCCAAGATAATGCCCAGGTATTTCACTTCGTCTTTTAGAGATATTGTTCTGTCCAGAATACTAATGGCTGAAGGCGGGTTGCAGTTAGAGTTACTGGAAATGAACATAGCCTCTGTTTTGTCAAAATTAACTTTCATGTTGTTGTCAGTGAGTCACTTAATCATGTCTTCAAGGCACCGAGTAACTGGGGTTGTATCAGGATCAAATGCATCTATTGGTGCATATACCATAATGTTGTCAGCATATAAGTGGCAATATATTTCATGACTTTTGATAACGTCACATATGGGCTGAATGTATAAACTGAATAGGATGGTTGAGAGTGCTGATCCTTGAAGTATGCCCTGAGTGATGGGGAACTGTGTAGATTTTCTTTGTTCACATTTGACTTGTTGTGTTCTGTCAGATAGGAAGTGAACCATTTTAGTGTGTTATTATGTAGTCCTATTTGTTGAAGGCGATTCAACAATAAGGAGTGGGACACCATGTCGAAAGCTGCAGATATGTCCATGAAAACTAGAAGGAAACCATTTCTTGTATTATCTAGGCCCTTGAGTAAGTTGTCAAAGAGGGATTGAGTAGAGTTTCAACATTGTGTTGTGGCTTGAAGCCATGTTGATGGGGGTCTAATGGGGCATGCAGATCGATATGATCCTGTAGTTGTCTTTGTACTACTTTTTCAATGATCTTCGATATGAATGGAAGACTAGATGGGGCGGTATGATTTTGGGTCAGTGGTGCTTAGCCTTGAGTTCTTAAGGATAGGCCGTATCATTGCATGCTTAAGTGTTTGTGGTAAGTATCCTTGTTGTAGGGATTCCTTTACAATTTTGTGAAGGTGAGGACCTAGTTGGTCCTTAGCATCTTTGATCCATTCTACTGGACAGGGGTCAGAAGGAGATGTTGTTGTGTTTAGAGTGTCTATAATGTCCACCATGTGTTTGACTGTTGGTATACTAAAATCGTTACGGGGGTAATGGATCTCTGCCCAATCAGAGTAGCATATCGAAAGTGAGTGAGTGATTGTTTGATTGGTGTGTTTGTTTATTATGTGGTTTGCGAATTCTTGGGGATCAATCTGATTGGTTGTTTGTTGATGGTTGTCTTTAGTGAGTTTTTGAACAATATTGAAAAGTTCTCTAGGTTTATTTGCTGCTTTCATGATGAGGTTAGTGTGATGTTGTTTGTGATCATTTATCAATTTGTTGTATTTTTGCTGTTCAATTCTGTATTGATGTAAGGCTTCTAGTGATTTATTTTGTCTCCGTTTCCTTTCTAGTCATCTGAGTATGCGCTTGGCTTCTCTAAGTACCAAGGGGCATTACTTCTTCTATGCCTGTATTATTTAACTTAGCTTGGAGCTGCAGCTGCTTTAGATATGGCGTGGTTCCATATATCTATAGTTTGATCTAGATTTTCACATTTCTGAAACACTTGTAGTATTATTTGCTCTAAGAATGCTTCTTTATTGTAGGTTCTGAACCACCTTGTATGGCTTTCTTCTTCAATGGCTTGCTTTGGGGTTGTTAGGTGTAGTGTGAATGTAAGGGTATGGTGGACTGACCAAGGGACTGGTGTGGAAATTAAGTGCAAGAATTGATTCAATTTAGTGAGTTGAGTTGGAATGAAGATAAGGTCTGGTGTAGTCCCATGGATGTGAGAGGGAGAACTGACCATCTGTCTGTACTCAAGTGCTTCCAGTGCTTTAATAAACACTTTAGTATCTTTGCCCAGTGCAGAGGTAAGGTTTAGTCTCTCAGGGCTATTAGCGATTTATGCTTGTATCTGAAAGCGCAAATTGATTGAAGTATCGAGGAAAGGTGTTCAGTTTTAGTATTAGGGGGACTGTATGTGAGGCAAAAGCTCACATAATGGTTTGAAATAATAAAGGTGCTTGATTCCGCTGAGTTGCTCGTGTAAATAACATTAAATTTGTAGTATTTTCTGGTCAATATTAGTACCCCTCCACCTCTCTTGCATGTTCTGTGGCAACTAAAAGCTGTGAAATCTGGTGGAGTAATTTGATTTAGGATGATTTGATCTGTGTCTGTAAGCCATGTCTCCGTAATGCATATGGATATCAAGCTTTTGGTCTAGGATGTAGTCATGGATGGTATATGGCTTACTTTTAATTGATCTGGCATTTATTAATGCACAGTTAATCGCAGAGGTAAGGATGGGGTTACTGGACACTTTCTGAATTGGTAGTGTCTTAACCGCCCTGTTTTTATTATGTGGTGTTTGTTGCCTGGTTCGCGGGTGGAGCTGTGGGGCAGTAATCCAGGGTGTATAAAGTAGATATGAAGGCAGGAACGTGTGAGGTGGTAAGTGAAAGTTATGTCGAGTTTGATGCATCAGTAGTAGTAAAGTGATGTATGTTATGAAATATTGGTAAATGAGAGACATGTCTGCTTTCCAGAAGGAATTTAACTATGTAAGTAACTTTGCGTTTAGTTTGTAATACGGTTGGATTGGGTATGTTGCCTGCTTGCAGTCAAATCTTGTTGAGTTCACCTGGTGTGTAGAAGAGCCAGGGTAGGTGGGTTGAATAACAGGTAGTATTGTTAGAAGGACCGCGGCTTGGTCTACGATGAAGTCACTTCTGCACGAGAATTCGGATTGGGTTTGCGTTCTTGACCGAAGTCTTTGCCCAAGATTTTATGGGCCCGCAAGGCACAGGCACGCCCGCCAGTTCCTTTTAATTTATGCTACCTGGGTTGAACTGTAGATTCCGATCAGCTGAAAAATCAGTGTGGGTGAGAGGCTGGCTCTGACTGCATCTCAACCCCGATCGGGCTTTGCAGCCGTTGGTAGTGCTGTATTCTAAGCAGCTCCTTTTAATTTATGCTGCCTGGGTTGAACTGTAGATTCCGATCAGCTGAAGAACCGGAGCGGGGGAGATGCTGGCTCTGACTGTGTTCTTGGATTGATATTGTGTTCTTGGATAATTTTAGACAGGTTGTATGCATATGTTGAATAAAAGGGCAGATAGTGCAGATCCCTGTGGTATTCCTTGGTGCAATGTGAATGGTTTGGAGGTTCTGTTCTTGATTTCGATTTGAGACTGTCGATCGTATAAGTATGAGCAGAACCATGACAATGGAGTGCCACTGATTCCTATCTCCATCGGTTTGTCCAGGAGTATGGAATGAATTATTGAATCAAAGGCAGATGTCATATCTATGAAGAGGAGTATGCATCCTTGCTTGAGGTTTTCAATTCATTTAAGTACTGTGTTGGTTAAGGAGGTTAAGAGTGTTTCTACCCCGTGATATTTTCAGAACCCATGCTGTTGTGGATCAGCTGAGTCAATGAGGTACTGTAATTGCCATTGTACTGTTTTTTTCTATTAGTTTTACTAGTAGGGGTATGCTAGATATAGGTCGGTATGATGATGGTGAGTTTGGGTCAGATGCACTGCTTTTTAAGCGAGGTCTTATAGAGGAGTTTTTTTTAGCTGGGATGGCATGAATCCTTGTGTTAGGGATAGATTTACTATTCTGCAGAACATAGGTGCGAGTTCCTGTATGATTATCTTTATCCAGGAGGCCGGGCAAGAGTCTAGTGGAGATGTGATTGTGTTCAGTGATTTCAGTAGTTTGATGCAATGCTCATCAGTGATTGAGTAGAAGGAAAACCAGTTGCTTGGGTTGGTTGAGTTTGTCCTAGTAGCTTGGGATTGGTTTGTGCAGGTGATTTTGTTCTGGAGATGAGTTGTGAAAGCCTCTGGTGTTATTGTATCAATGTCCTGGTTCTGTGGAGATCTAGTGAGAGCTTTTACTATCTCAAACAGCTCTCTTGGGCAGTTTAAAGATTTTATGATGATATTTGCATGGAATTGTTTCTTGTGATTTAGAATTAGCTCATGATATGCCTTCTGCTTTATCTTGTATTCCCAGAGAGGCATTTGATTTTTTAGTCCTTCTCCATCGTCTTTCCAGTTTTCTTAACATGAGCTTGGCATGCCTTATGTCAGAGGAATACCATGGTGCTTTATTTGCTTGTTGCGATGTCTTTGGTCTCTGTGGTGCAAGAGCAATTGATGTTATGGTGTCATTCCAGGTCGTTATCAGTGATGTAAGGTCTGTAGCACTGGTGTCAAGTTTGGGAAGTAGATGTTTGAGTATAGTGTCTTTATTGAATTCTCTGAAATGACAGTGATTAACTGTGTATTTTTGTCTGGGTGTTGAAGGTTTACTGGAAATTTGAGTGTGATCATGTGGTGATCTGATCATGGTACTGGGGTTACTTGGTAAGATATGTGAGAGCTGCTGGAGTGGAGGCTGGAGGGAACAAATACCAGATCAAGCATGTTTCTGCCACTGTGTGTTTGGGTTTCTATAATTTTTGAGGGCCACTGATTTTAACGCATCAAGGAAAGCTGAGGATTGTGCTGGAGGGGCTGAATTCAAGTTGCCTAGAATGATTAGATCCTTTCCTTTGTTGGAGTAATTGTATGCCAACTCAATTATGGTTGAGAGGTCATCTGGATCGGACTTTGGGGATCTATATATTAAAAAATGTCATTTGTTTATTCTCCAGTATTAAGATATTTAATGTCGGGGTTGATAGGCTACTTATGAGCTTAAGTTCTAGTTGCTAGTTTGTTAAAATGAGTATTAACTTAAGAAACCACGTAGAACATTTACAATAAACATAAGTGATAACAACATTGTAACTGTTGTTACAAACACACTAGATTATTGAATTTACTTATGTAACTTATTTACATGACAACTGCTAAAGTTGCATGATGATATTGAACATATATCATGACTAAGTTCAATATCTGGGAACCTATTTACAGATGCAGTACAAGTGGTGCGTGATGTTTGATTGATTTGTATATTCTTGGTGATGCAATTGTTGCACAAGTCTGTGGATAAGAGGTGTAATGAATTGCATTTTTGCTTATGTGGGGAATATATTCTGTCCTATTTTATTTTGAAAATATTCCACAAACAGGTATGTCTTGATTCTTTTCCGGAAGGTGAGTAGATCATTTACGTTTCTTAGGTTTTGAGATAGGAAGTTCCCATGAATCGGAGCATAGAAAGTAAAAGCCCTGTTGCTTGCTGACTTGTTGGTTTTTCTATGTAACTATTACCAGTGAATTTTGTATACCTCCTCTCCTCTGTCTCGAGTCGGGTAGCATGATTATTAATGAACTTAGATGGGATGGAGCCATGTCATGTAGTATCTTGAATGTAGTTATTAAGGTTTTGTATATGATTCTACATTGAACGGGCGGCCAATACATTTCGAAGAGAATGGGAGGGATATGTTCGGTTTTAGCTACCTTGTTAAATGTTCACGCAAAGGGGTTTTGTGCTATTTGTAATTGATGCAGTGTTTGTTTCGGTAGACCTTGTAATATGCTAGTGCAATAGTCAAAGTGGGGGCTAATCAGTGCTTGTAGTACAGATCAAAAGTCTTGGGCTGAGAGTAGTGGTAAGCTGGCCCTGCGATGAAATTTTGGTCCTACTCTAAATGAAAAAAAAATTTTTATGGTTTTTATTAGTACAATATAGTTTCTCAGTGATTAGTTTTGATAAAAGCATATAACAAATGGGGTGTAATATATAATTTTTTTCCCACCAATCTCTGAATCACAATAGATGTTATTAGTATTTGTGTATTTCTCGGCTCTGCCCTCCTCCCTCTTCCGTGCCTGCTGCGTTTTTGTTTTGTGTTTCCAGTCTTCAGTCCACAGTGGTTTTTTGATTTAAATAAAATAATTTTCAATTCATATTCTGGATAGACAAGAGTTATCTCCAATGGTACACATATGCTTTACCTTATGTTTTCTTCATTTTAGTTGTTTACCTCCTTGCGAGGATTGTATGTCATCGCCTCTACAAATAATTTGCATGTCATCGTCTCTACAAATAAGGTAGTAACATTGTAATTATGATGTTTATCACCTCCAACAAGGACTGTACTTTGTTGTGTCTGCATATTTTATTGTGTCTGCATGGTATTTAGGTGTGGTCTACTTTAGTTTTATTATATATTTTTACTTTTTAATTATAATTGGGTATCGCATTTTGAGTATTTGAGTTTTATCATTTTAACTATTTATTATTTACTTTTTAATTATTTATTATAAATTATATATTATCCTTTAATTATTATATATTTATTACTATTTCTGTATGAATAGAGTAGAATGTATGTCCATGACTATTTGTTCTTTCACTATTATTTGATTTTTTAATATTGTTTGTCTTTATGTTTCTAGTACTTATTTAGACAACCCCTGACGAAGGTCTCCGAAACACGGCCTGTGTCGGGTTGCTAGGTCTGAGAATTCAAATAAAGTGTTTTTCCACCTTATCACGTTTTGGACTGTGTGTTTGTTTCACGTGATAATTTGCCCTGTGTTGGACAGAGAAAGGCATTCAAGACATCATCACAGCAATAAACACCACCACAGCTCCAAACGACCCTTGCCCAGCATTTTGGGTAAAATCCCTGCGTGCTGACCTTAGCCCGTTCCTGGCCAAACTCATAGAGCTATCATTCTCGACTGGGACCTTCCCTCGAAGCCTAAAGCAAACAGCGATCAGACCTCTTCTAAAAAACAACAAGCTGGACCCGGCAAAGGTGGACTCTTACAGGCCAATCTCAAGTATCCTTCTTCTAGCAAAAATTATTGAGAAGGTCGTCCAACGTCAACTTCAACTTCACCACCATATCGAGACAAATGCACCCCTCGACCCACGTCAGCATGGTTTCAGGGAGTCGCATGGCATCGAGACCCTGTTAACCACTCTGTTCAGCTCCTTAACCATCGGCTTGGACAACATCAGGCAGGGGTTCACCCTGATCTTCCTAGACATCGCCGCAGCCTCCGACTCCGTAAGCCACAAAATACTCCTGACGCATCTTATGGAGAAGGGTATCCACGGTACAGCACTAACCTGGTGTGAGTCATATCTATCGGACAGATGGCAGCACATCCGAACCGGCTCCTCTACCTCCAAACCTTTCCCACAAGAGAAAGGCGTGCCGCAGGGGTCATCACTCTCAGCCCTATTGTTCAATGTCTATATGCAACCCATCTGTGCTCTCATCCGCTCCTTCAATATTAACTGCCTGGTCTACACCGACAACGTCCTGCTTTACATGCCTATCTCAACAGAACATCCAGATCTCTCACCATTGGCAGCCTGCTTCGACGCCGTCACTGACTGGATGCATATGCAGAGGCTCAAAGTAAATTTCAACAAGACGGAGGTCCTCTTTATCACCAGGAACCCAGCATTCACCACCCCCCCCCCCCCCGCCTCACTGAAGGTACGAGATGCCAAGCTCTTCAGCAAGCCCACGTATGCTACCTAGGAGTCATGCTTGACAAACAGCTCGACTTGAAGGCCCAGATCAGCAACATGGTCAAAGCAGTCTACCACAAAATAAGGTTGCTCCGTCAACTCCGGCAGCTGCTCGAGCCAGATAACATCAGGACAATCTTTCAGGCCCTAGTAATCCCACATTTTGATTATGCTAACGCCATACTATACGGACTCCCGAAGAGCACGCTAAATCCACTGCAGCTTGCAATGAATGCAGCCGCCAGAATCTTGCATGGAGCCTCCAGGAGGGAACATATAACGCCAATCTTGAAGCACCTGCACTGGCTGCCAGACCACTGAAGACTTTCCTTTAAAGTGCTACTGCTGACCTTCAAAGCCATAAGTAAGTGCTCATCTACCTCCCTCACGGACCTCATCCAACCCACCCCCATCAACAGAGCAAGGAGGTCAGTGCCGTTAATACACTGATACTCCCGAAGGCTATCACAAAATGCTCCCAGTCAACAAGAGAGCCTTCACCTTATACGCACCCACGTGCTGGAACGCTCTTCCACCCGCCATTCGAGCCATCACCGACCTCGCCCAGTTTAGAAAAGCGCTGAAGCACTATCTCTTCGTCCAGCACTATACTGATTCATACGACATCTCTCAACCAGGCGCACCCAGGAACCAAACCACCACCCCCATTGCAGCCACCCTGCAGGATTGCAACCCCACTCACTAGATCACAAGACAATCTGCTGATGGAATTGTGCACATGCTTAGACCAGTCAATCTGTATATATTAAGTAAATAAATTTGTAAATAGTTGCGAGCTGACCACGTCACCTGTGACGTCTAGCTTGCCTGTACATAGTTACCCTGTCAGTCCTGTTTAGAAACCCCTGTTCATTGAGATGTTAAATGTAAACCGCGCTGATTTTAAAGAGCGCGGTATAAAAAAAGACATTAAATAAATAAATAAATATCAAAAAGTTCCCTTGGTCGATTAAGGAATTTCATAAAATTCTTTGAGTAATGTTCTCTCTTATGGTCATTTATGCTTGTGCAGTAAACTTGGAGGGTGTTCATGAATAGGATTCTATTATCTTGTGATCTGGAGACTCTCCATTTTCTTTCAAGTTTTCTTAGTTGTCTTTTCAGTGACCTTAATTCTTGAGTGTACCATGCCTGAGTCTCTTTTGCTCTTTTTTTGTTTGTTGTTTGGGATCTGATGCTGCTTTACTTATCACAGAGTTCCAGGTGCTCAGTATCTTATTTGTCATCTGCATAACCATTTGCATTCAAGTGTGATTTAGTCACATGTAAGAATGCATCTTTATCAAATCTTTTAAATCTGCGCTCTGCATTTTCGTTCCTTAAAACTCTATGATTGGGTATCTGGTGTTAAATGGAGAAATAAATTAAGTGGTGATCTGACCATGGTATCATTTGCATTTGGACTGGGGGTTGCAAAGACATTCCATATATATCATTAGGTAGGAATATGAGGTCTAGTTTGTTTCCCTTATTATGTGTGGGAATGTTAATGATCAGTTTTTACTATTTAACATTTATAAAGCGCTACCAACGCAGCACTGTACAGGCATATACGAGTGACGGTCCCTGCTCGTCAGAGCTTACAATCTAATCAAGACGAAAAACACACAGAGCAAAATTCTAGTTAGGGCAAAACCAAGTTGGTTGTCTCCCATTACTACTAATAGTACTACTGCGCATTTCTATTTAAACACTACATTACATTACATCGGACATCAGGTTACAATACACTGCATAACAATACATTACATCAGGTTACAATACAGGCGGGCTGGCCATCATGGACTACATTACAACGCATCATGGGATATACTTAGAGGAAGCTTACATGGTGACGTTTCACGTGGTTCCGCTGCAACTGGCCAAATCATCGGTGGAGTTGCTGGAGTGAGGGGGAGGAGGAGGATGCGGCCGTTCTACAGTGCCAC
Source organism: Ichthyophis bannanicus (assembly GCA_033557465.1). NCBI lineage: Eukaryota > Metazoa > Chordata > Amphibia > Gymnophiona > Ichthyophiidae > Ichthyophis > Ichthyophis bannanicus. The sequence continues at coordinate 642,370,673 of CM066035.1, forward strand.
GCCTAAGGGCCACGCCAAAGGGCCCTTAGGCGCGGGCCCGCCAGACTCGGGCGTGCCAAGGAAAGCTTCAGTTTTAAATCTGCTGCCGGGGTGTTTCTTCGGCCTGATTGGCCATGCGATGGGGAGCAGGGAGGAGCATACCTGCCTGCTCCCTTCCCCGTCGCCGATCGGGCCGGTGGCTGGGTGTGGAAGCCCATATCATCCATTGTATTCAGGAATGCAGAAGCATGGCTATGGTGCACTGATGTTAGATTAAAGTCACCTAGCAAAATAAGATATTTGTTGACTGGTTTATCTAAACAGGTTGATTCTAGAATTGTGGAAATATTGTTTGGATCTGAGGCCGGGGATCAATAAAGTAGGTTGAATACAAAATGTTTGTTTTCAATTATCAACATATCTAGCCCATTTATGCTAACTGCAGATGAGTATGATGCATTTAATTCTTCCTTACTTATGATAAGTACACTGCCTCCTCTTTTTGCATGTCTTGGGCAATGGGCAATGTCATAGTTTGGAAGCCTCATTTGGTTGAAAAGTACGGTATCAGACTCAAGTTGCCAGGTTTCTTTGATAAACATGATGTCTGGTTGGTAATTTTGAATGTGGTCTACTATGACTGGAATCTTGTTCTTTATTGACCTTGCATTCACCAAACAACATCTTAATTTACTTGTGCTATTTCTATTATCTAGTTAATTGTATGGAGGTTGTCGGCACGTGGCAATATGTATTAGCCTGTTAGTGTTGACCCCGTTACAGCTTCTGCCTCTGTCCAGACAGAGATCCCAATGCCAGTTGAAGGATCGGTTCCATGTGCAGGAAGCCTGCATGCTAAGGCTCTAAGGAAAGAAGTGGAGGAGCTCAGGAAAGAGGTGGCGAGGCTGAGAAGCATTTGAGACAGTGAGAACTACATTGATGAGATGCTTCTTGAAACATCCAAGCTCTCCGATAGGTGAAGATGTGAAGCTACAGAAGGAAGAAGGTTGGACATGAGTCACCAGAGCCTGCAGTATCAACACTCCAACTCCTCCAGCCCTTGAAATGACGAACCAGTATGCAGCCCTGGAAGTGAAGAAGATGGAAGCATCTGAGGAAAGGGAAGAACCACAGCTCGAGCACCCCAAAGTTGCAGAATCAGTCACCACTAGAACGTGAAGGGTAGTGGTGGTTGGTGACTCTCTTCTGAGGGCTACTGAGGCGTCCATCTGCCAACCAGATTTGATGTCCAGAGAGGTGTGCTGTCTGCCAGGTGCCAAAATCCGAGATCTTACGGAGAGTTTGCCAAGACTCATCAAGCCTACTGACTATTATCCAATGTTGCTCATCCATGTCGGCACAAATGATACTGCTAGGAATGCCTCCGAGCATTTCAAACATGACTTCATGGCTCTGGGACAGAGGGTGAAGCAGATAGGTGCGCAGGTGGTGGTCTCTTCAATCCTCTCTGTTGAGGGAAAAGGCTGAGGCAGAGAAACTCACATCCTGGAGATGAATGCATGGCTGCGTGGATGGTGTCATCAAGAGTGTTTTGATTTCCTAGAACAAGGGATGATGTTCCAAGGACTGCAGAGCAGTGATGATGTCCATCTGTCCAAAAAGGGTCAAAGTGTCTTCAGCATCAGACTGGCTAACCTAACTAGATTTGTTGGGGTTGAGTGAAGAGAGCCCCCAGGTAAGAAACATTAAATACCTCTGTAGAAATGGGTTATAGGGGCAACATCGGGAAAGCAGTGTGTATAAATGCCCATAGCATGGGAAATAAGATCCCAGATGTTGAGGCTTTAATGGAAAAGGCTGACTTGGAATTAGTGGCAGTTACAAGACAAAGTTCACAGACAACCATGACTGGGATTTATTTATTTTATTTAGACAGTTTTGTATACCGCCTTATCCTTCAATCAAAGCGGTCACAACACAATTGGGGGTACATTTAACACATGGGGATATGAGACACAAACTAATACTTACAGGGAACATGGGCAATGGAGAGTTAAGTGGCTTGCCCAAGACCACAAGGAGCACCTGTGGGACTAGAAACCCCAGTCCTTCCGGCCCAAGGTTGCTGTCCTCTAGTGGGATTTGAACCCCCGACCTTCCGGCCTGAAGTACCTTGCCCCAACCACTAGGCTACTCCTCCCTCGATGTAATTATACGGCACTATACTTTATTCAGGAAGGAGGGGAGGTGGAGTAGCACTATATGTAAAAAATAATATTAAAATTATAGAATTGCAGGGCTAAAAAGGAAGAGAGAAGGCACTGTGGGTTAAACTAGAAAGAGGGAAAAGGAAATCCATTTGCATTGGAGTTATATACAGATCCCCCTCAAAGGGAGTAGAAGTGGATGAAGATTTGATAGAAGACATACACAATATTGCCATGAAAGGAGAAGTGCTATTGATAGGTGACTTCAATATGCCAGATGTGGCTTGGCACATCCCTGCTGCGATGTCATCTACGAGATCCTGGATTCTCTACAGAGAAAACTATTTAGGCAACTGGTAACAGAACCCACATGTGAGGGGGCCATACTGGAGTGGAGGAGTGGCCTAGTGGTTGGGGCAAGGTACTTCGGGCCGGAAGGTCGGGGGTTCAAATCCCACTAGAGGACAGCAACCTTGGGCCGGAAGGACTGGGGTTTCTAGTCCCACAGGTGCTCCTTGTGGTCTTGGCAAGCCACTTAACCCTCCATAGCCCATGTTCCCTGTAAAATAGTTCTCTGTGTGCCGTGCTTTCCTGTCTAATCAATGTGTTTATACCTCAAAAATTTCCTGTCATGATTTGACAATTTCCAATCTGTAATCAAACCGCTGCTGATCGCTGGAAGTAGCGGTATACAAATGTATACTAAATAAAAATAAAATAAATACTGGATTTAATGCTTACCAATGGGGAAAATGTTTCTGATGTTACAGAGGGACATCATCTCGCATCCAGTGATCACCAGATGGTATGGTTCAGTATTAGGACTAGGGCTGATAAAATCCATTCAAAAGAGAGGGTCTTAGACTTCAGGATAACTAACTTTGCCAAGAAGGGACAATATCTCAAAGAATTGTTAGTGGGATGGGAACAGCTAGGGGATGTAGAAAAACAGAGGGCAAAACTAAAAGGGGATATTTTAAGGGCAACAAACCTTTTTGTTAGAAAGGGAAATAAATGTAAAAGGAAAAGGAGGCCACTATGGTTCTCAAAAGAAGTAGCTGAAAAGGTGAAGAAAAAGAGGGAGGTCTTTGTAAAATACAAGAGATCAGAAAGAGAGAGGAAGACAGGCATCTATATTTGGAAAAACTTAGAGAAGCTAGCAAAGTAGTCAGGAAAGCAAAGGTACAAAAAGAAGAAGAAATAGCCAATGCAATAAAGTGCAGAGATAAGACATTTTTCAGAAATGTTAGTGAGAGGAGGAAGGGCAAAAGTGGTATTGTCAAACTCAAGGGTACAGGGGAGGAATAAGCAGAACTGTTTAACAAATATTTCAGTTCTGTGTTCACATTAGAAGGACCGGGAGCAGGACCTCAGAAAACACCCACAAACAGGAACAGAAGTGATGTGAATCTCAAACACTTTTCAGAAGACTGTGTTCATGAGGAATTAGCTAAACTAAAAATAAACAAAGCCATGGGTCCAGATGGGATATATCCAAGAATACTAAGGGAACTTGGGGATGTTCTAGCGGCTCCACTGCCTGACCTTTTCAATGCCTCTTTGCAGTCAGAGTAGTGCCAGAGAACTGGAGAAAGGCACATGTGATCCTTTTACACAAAAGCGGATGTAAGGATTTATTTATTTATTTACATTCTCTTATATACCGCGCTATTCTGCATCAGTGCGGTTTACATTGAACAAACTGAAATTACATTGAACAGGGCATTATAAATGGAAATTACACTAACCTGGTAATTGTAGTTCCTGTAGGATCCAGTTTAGTCCTCCACAATCGGGTAGTGCACCTTCTACTGCAGCCTGGAGACTGGACCAATCAAATCTTCTGTAGTACATATCCAGCTGGAGCTCCCAGAAGCCCCCAGTGTACTAGTAACAAAGCATACTTAACGAAGCAACACTTCATAGTATTAAACAATATACTTCCCCCCCTGGAATAACCAACTCCCTCCCCAAACGAGGAAGTCAGACATGGCATGGCGCCTGCCCCGACGCCATTAAATTTACACAGAGTCCCCCCCAGAAACTATGGAGCTAACCGAACGCCCATATAAAGGGGAGAGCCATAGCGATAAGCACCGCTGTCGACAGAGTCCGAACGGGACGAAAAACCGTCTCATAGTCACCCGCTCGGGACAGCGCGCCGCCAGAGCATACAGATAGTCGGGAGGGAAGGAGGACTAAACTGGATCCTACAGGAACTACAATTACCAGGTTAGTGTAATTTCCATTTCCTGTGCGGATATCCAGTTTAGTCCTCCACAATCGGGATGTAACAGAGCAGTTAAGACCGGGCGGGACCTTGCCAGCCGGCGCGCAAAACCGCCAAACCAAAACAGGAATCCCAAGCTGCTGACACATCCAAGCGATAGTGCCTGCTGAAAGCATGCAGAGACGACCAAGTGGCCGCCTTACAGATCTCTGCCGGCGGCACCAGGCTATGCTCCGCCCAAGAGGTCGCCTGAGCCCGAGTAGAATGAGCTCGGAGCCCCTCCGGAACCGGCCGCCGCTGCAACAGATACGCGGACGCGATCGCTTCCTTGAGCCATCGAGCAATGGAGGCCTTAGCCGCCGCCTCACCTTTCCTTGTACCCCCAAAGAGCACAAAGAGCCGATCAGTCTTCCGAAAGGGCTCGGTAGACTGTAAATACCGACGCAGCGTGCGGCCCACATCAAGCCGGTGAAGACCCTTGTCCACCGACTCGACCGAACTCGCCGAAAGCACTGGCAGAAACACCGCCCGATTCAGGTGAAAAGGAGACACTACCTTTGGCAGAAAGGAAGGAACCGGACGGAGCACAATCCGCTCCGCGGAAAAAGACAAGAAAGGCTCTCGGCAGGACAAGGCATGAAGATCCGAAATGCGCCTTGCCGAGCAAATGGCTACCAGAAAAACCGTCTTCAAGGTGAGATCCTTCAAAGACGCCCTCCGCAAGGGCTCAAAGGGTTCCCGCACCAGAGCTCGCAGAACTAGATTCAAATCCCACGGAGGAATCAACGCTCTGCGGGAAGGCCGTAAATGAAAAACGGCGGTCAAGAAACGCCGCACATCCGCATGAGCGCCGAGAAGGCGGCCCAAGACCTTGCCTCTATAACAAGAGATCGCTGCCAACTGAACCTTCAGGGAACTGGCCGCGAGACCTTTCTCGAACCCATCCTGAAGAAAACTTAACACGACGGGCACAGAAGCCGTCGCCGCCCGGACTCCCCGCCGGGAGCACCAGTTCTCAAAAATCCTCCAAATTCGAACATAAGTAAGAGAAGTGGATGACTTTCTTGCCCGCAGTAAGGTGGAAATCACCGCGGGCGAATAGCCCTGCTTTTTCAGCCGAGCCCTCTCAATGGCCAAACCGTAAGCGAGAATCGAGCCACCTGGGGCATCCGCAAGGGCCCCTGAAGGAGAAGGTCCGGCAGCGCAGGAAGGCGCCACGGAACGCCGTCTCGAAGCCGGACGAGGTCGGCATACCAGGGTCTCCGGGGCCAATCCGGAGCCACCAACAGCACTCGACCCCGATGGCACTCGATGCGCTGAACGACCCGGCCGATGAGTGCCCACGGAGGGAAGACATACAGGAGCCCGGACGTCGGCCACGGCTGAATGAGAGCGTCGAGTCCCTCGGACATTCGCTCCCGCCGTCTGCTGAAGAAGCGACTCGTCTTGGCCGTTTGGAAGGCCGCCATGAGATCCATGATGGGCGGACCCCACCGCCGAACTATTTGCGCATATACTTGTGGATTTAACTCCCACTCTCCGGGGTCCACCCGCACTCTGCTGAGAAAGTCTGCCTGGACATTTTCTGCGCCTGCTATGTGTGCCGCCGAGATTGCCGGCAGACGAGTCTGCACCCAACTGAACAAGGCCGTCGCCTCTGTTTCCAGTGCCACGCTCCCTGTGCCCCCTTGGCGATTGATGTACGCCACCGTGGTCGCATTGTCCGACCAGACTCGGACCGCCCGACCCAGGACCAGAGGCTCCAGGGCCAATAAGGCAAGCCTGACCGCCCGAAGCTCGAGACGGTTGATCGACCAAGAGGCTTCCCGGGAGGACCACACCCCCTGTGTGAAGCGGGTCTCGCAGTGCGCTCCCCAGCCGGCTAAGCTCGCATCTGTAGTGAGAGGAACCCACCGAGGAGGCTCCAAGGGAATCCCCCGCGTCAAATTCTCGGAGGAGAGCCACCATCGGAGCGACCGTCGCACTGTCTTCGGGCAGGGCAATCTCCTGTTCAAGGAGTCGCACTGGTTGGACCAACGGCGAAGGAGTGCCCTCTGTAGCGGGCGCATGTGGAACCGCGCCCACGGCACCACCTCCAAGGTCGCCGCCATCGTTCCGAGGAGCCGCAAGTACCACCACGCCGACGGAGCGGGCATCCCCCGAAAAAGTCGGACAAGAGCCCGCAACGCCAGGACGCGGCGCTCGGGGAGGCATACCAGTCCCTGGGCGGTGTCGAAACGCACCCCCAGATACTCGAGGTCCTGCGAGGGACGCAGACAACTCTTTCGTTCGTTCACCACCCAGCCGAGAGAACGCAGCAGAGCCACTACCTTGCTTGTGACTCGCATGCACTCCCGACTGGATTTTGCTCGTATTAACCAGTCGTCGAGATATGGATGGACCAAAATGCCCTCCTTGCGCAAGGCCGCCGCGACGACCACCATCACCTTGGTGAAGGTGCGCGGAGCCGTAGCTAAGCCGAACGGCATGGCCCGGAACTGGAAGTGGCCCCACGGAAACGCAAAGCGGAGAAACCGCTGATGAGATGGATGTATCGGAATGTGCAGATAGGCCTCGGTAAGGTCGAGGGACGTTAAAAACTCCCCCTGTCGCACTGCTACAATGACTGACCGCAGGGTTTCCATACGGAAATGCGGCACCCTGAGTGCGCGATTCACGCCTTTGAGGTCCAAGATCGGACGCAGGGAGTCGCCCTTTTTGGGGACCACAAAATAGATGGAGTAGCGACCGGCGCCTCTTTCCAAGGGAGGAACCGGGATCACAGCTCCCAGAGCTAACAACCGATCCAGGGTCACGCGGATGTCCCGCGTCTTTTGCTCGCCCCTGCTGGGAGACAGAACAAAGGAATCTGGAAGCGGGAACGCAAACTCCAGAGCATAACCTTCTTCTATAATCTGTAGCACCCAGCGATCTGACGTAATTTGGGCCCAAGAAGGAAGAAAGTCGCGCAAGCGACCCCCGATAATCGGGCCCCCCTCCAGAGCCTGCCTCGCGTCATTGTGGCTTGCGCCCAAAGGAAGAGACCGAGGAAGAGGCGGCTCCGGAAAAACCTCTGCCGGATCCTCGGAAACCACGAAAGCCTTGATTACGGGCTCCAAACCGGCTCCGCTGCGATGCCCACAGGCGGGAGGAACGAAACCGGCGCTGATCCCGAAAGGACCCCGCGCCGAAGAGGAGGGCCTGTTGGACCTTGGCTTATCCTCCGGAAGCCGGCCCCCCTTGGACTCACCGAGATCCTTTACCAATTTCTCGAGAGCCTCCCCAAATAACAATCTGCCCTTAAAGGGCAGTTTACTGAGGCGGGACTTGGAAGAACCGTCCGCCGCCCAGTTGCGCAACCAGAGGGACCGGCGTGCCGCAACCGCGGATGCCATACTATTAGCCAACGCGCGGATTAAATCATAAAACAGATCCGCCAAATAGGCCGAGCCGGACTCCAACCGGGTAACCTCCAACAGGCCCTGCTGGTCTAGCCTGGGGCTCGAGCGCAATCGCTGCGACCACCGCAGACACGACCGAGCCACCCAAGCCCCACAAATAGAGGCTTGTAATGACACGGCATCAGTATCGAAGGTTTGCTTGAGCAAATTATCCACCTTCTTATCCTGACCGTCCTTGAGGGCCGCCGCTCCCTCAACCGGGATGGTGGTTTTCTTGGTCACTGCGGAAACCGCAGCATCCACCCGTGGGGACTTGAACCAGTCCCTATCCTTGTCGGCAAGGGGATAAAGCCGATTCATGGTCCGAATCCCCTTCAAACCGGATTCCGGGTGCTCCCACTCCGCTTGGATCATCTGTTCGACCACGCGGTGGACGGGAAAAACCACCTGGGCATCTCTGACTGCCTGAATCAGGGGATCCTCAAGACCCTCCTCCTCCAGGGACCGCACCGCCGAAAGGTTAAGCGCCTGAAGGGACTCCGTTACCAGAGGAACCAGCTCGTCCCTACGGAACACTCGAATGACCCGAGCCTGATCCTCCAGCTCAGGGATCTCCCCATCCTCCAACTCCTCCGCTTCAGCCTCAGGATCGCCCTCCGCCTCGGAATCCAGAAGACCCAGGGCATCCTGCTCCTGTTCCCCCAACCGAAGCCGCTTGACCCCGGGTTGTGAGGAGCACTGAGCCGCCCCCGAGGACCCCGAGGGAAGAGAGGGGGGGCAAACTTCCGGCAACTGACCGGACCTGCTCAAGCGGAACGCCTGATGCATGAGGAGCACGAAATCAGGGGAGAATTCCATAGGTGGGACAACAGTAGCCGCCTGCTGCAGCGCAGCCACCGACCCAGACTGAGGGATGCTCGGAGAAAGAATACTGTCCCCTGAAGTAGAAGCATCCCCAGGGGTAGCCTGCTCCTGAACATTCACAGATTGCTCTATCCCTGCGGGCACTGCAGCACAGCCCCTGCAGATGCCAGAGTCAGTCCCTGCCGCTCTGCGGGACCCACGAATCACACATTGGGGTATGGAAGCCATCCCAAGGCCACCTCCGCCCAACGGGGTAGAATGGAACAGTCACAGGAAAACCCACAGCCCAGGGGCAATCCTATGCAAATCAGCCCCGGATTAAAATTAAAACGTTTTTTTTTTACAAGAAATAAAATACTCCCCAGACTCCCTGGGGTGCCCTGAGCAAAATCGCCAGCAAAAGGAACCCCAAAAAACGCTAGGGGAACCTGCACAAGTGAGCAAAAGTGCCTTAAAAGCACACTTTAAAAATCCAAAATGGCCGCCGCACTGTTTCACCCCGCGGTAAAAAGCGGCGCGAAAATACAACGGCAACCAAATAATATGGGAAATAAATAAAAACGACCCTGTAATGCAGGGCAAACGACCAATTTGAGAAAAATTGCCAAATGGGCTCAGGAGAGCCTACAGAAACGCTGGCAGCTCTGACAGAGCACTGCTCACAAATAAAGAAGTGAAAACTCCTACCAGCTCAGGAACAGCAAGGACACAGTCAACATCTCCCAGTGCCAGTCACTGCTGTATCAGGTATGGCAATTCCCCGTACTGTCCAGGGGAAGCTCACCCAGGGCTGTTAAAATTTGCCAGGCAGGAAGGCAGGAGCCTGCAGGTCTGACTTCCCCCTAGTCTCCTGTGACAATGCTCCAGGGAGCCAGGCTTCTTTTCCTTTTCCTTTTAAAGATACAGCTAGCTATTAAATAAATAGTAAGTAAATGTCCCAAAAACAAACCCTAAAAGACTAACTAACAAGTGTTGCTCCTGCAAGAGTCACTCAGTGTGCCCAGGAGGACACACTTTTACGTCTTCAAGCTGCAAGAGACTGGACACACTGGGGGGCTTCTGGGAGCTCCAGCTGGATATGTACTACAGAAGATTTGATTGGTCCAGTCTCCAGGCTGCAGTAGAAGGTGCACTACCCGATTGTGGAGGACTAAACTGGATATCCGCACAGGAACTTGGAGATAACTATTTTACAGGGAACATGGGCTATGGAGGGTTAAGTGGCTTGCCCAAGACCACAAGGAGCACCTGTGGGACTAGAAACCCCAGTCCTTCCGGCCCAATGACATTGAGAGCTACAGGCCGGTTAGTCTAACCTCTGTGGTTAGCAAATTATTGGAAAGGCTACTAAAAGAGAGAACAGTGAGGTTTCTGGAGTGCAATGGATTGCAAGATCCGAGGCAGCATGGATTCACCAGATGCAGGTCTTGTCAGACAAATCTGATTGATATGTTTGATTGGGTGACCAGGGAGTTGGACCGAGGGAGAACCCTAGATGTGGTGTATTTAGATTTCAGTAAAGCCTTTGACACCATTCCGCACAGGTGAATTATAAACAAACTGAGCACTTTAGGGATGGACCCTAAACTTACTGATTGGGTTAGAAATTGGTTGAGTGGGAGGCGACAAAGGGCACAGGTAAATGCAGCTCACTCTGAGGAGGAGGAGGTTACCAGTAAGGCCCTGCAGGGATCTGTCCTTGGTCCGATTCTTTTTAACATCTTTGTTAGTGATATTGCAGAAGGGCTGTCTTGTAAGGTTTGCTTGTTTGCAGATGATACCAAAATCTGCAATAGAGTAGACATCCAGAAAGTAGTAGATAACATGAGCGGGAGAGTTAGCTAAACTTGAAGAATGGTCTAGAATTTGGCAGCTGAGATTTAATGCTAAAAAATGCAGGGTCATGTATTTGGGCTGCAAAAATCCAAAGGAGCAGTACAGTGTAGGGGGCGAGGTACTTCAGTCCACAAAAGAAGAGCGGGACCTGGGCATAATTGTGTCTGACAATCTTAAAGTAGCTAAACAGGTAGAAAATGTGACTGCAAAAGCTAGAAGAATGCTTGGGTGTATAGGGAACATAAGATATGCCATACTGGATCAGACCAATGTCCCTCAAGTCTAGTATCCTGTTTCCAAAAGTGGCCAATCTAGATCACAAGTACCTAGCAGTTTCCCCAAAAGACACAGGTTCCGCAATGCTGGTATTGGGTCAAGCAGTGGATATTCTGGGTCCCCTTTAATAATGATTTATGGACCTTTCCTCCAGGAACTTGTCCAAACCTTTTTTAAACCCGGCTGCATTAACAGCTTTTACTACATCCTCCAGTAGCAAATTCCAGAGTTTGACTACACATTGAGTGAAAAAATATTTTCTCTTATTAGTCTTAAATAGGTTTCCCTGTAGCTTCATTGCATGCCCCCTAGCCTTTCTATATTTTGATGGTGTAAACAATAGATTTACATTTACCCATTCCACTCCATTCCTTAATTTATAGACCTCTATCATATCTCCCCCTCAGCTGTCTCTTTACCAGGTTGAAGAGCCCTAACCTTTTTAGCCTCTCTTCATAGGCGTATCCTTCCATCCCCGTTACCATTTTGGTGGCTCTTCTCTGTACCTTTTCTAATAATGCTATATCCTTTTTAAAATACGGCGATGGAATTCCACACTATATTCATGGTGTGGTGGTACCATGAAACGATACAGAGGAATTATAACATCCTTTGTTTTATTCTCCATTCCTTTCCTTATGATACCTAGCATTCTATTTGTTCTCTTGGCCGCCACTGCACACTGGGCAGAGGATTTTAACATGTTATCCACGATGACGCCTAAATCTTTTTCCTGGGTGGTGGTTCCTAATGTGGAACCTTGCATCATGTAACCATAGTTTGGATTTTTCTTTCCTAGGTGCATTAACTTTGCACTTGTCCACACTAAATTTCATTTGCCATTTCAATGCCCAGTCTTCCAATTTATCAAGATCCTCTTGCAATTTTCCACAATCCTCATGGGTTTTAACAACTTTGAATATTTTTGTGTCATCTGCAAATTTGATAACCTCACTCGTTATTCCCATTTCCAGGTCATTTATAAATATGCTAAAAAGCAGCGGACCCAGCACAGATCCCTGGAGTACTCCACTATTCACCTTTCTCCATTGGGAAAATTGGCCATTTAGCCCTACCCTCTGCTTTCTATCTTTTAACCAGTTCCTGATCCACAATAGTACACTGCCTCCTAACCCATGACTTTTTAATTTTGCCAACAGAAAAAAGGAGGTGATAATGCCTCTGTATAAGTCTCTGGTGCGACCTTATTAGAAGTATTGTGTGCAATTCTGGAGACCGCACCCTGAAAAGGATATAAGCAGGTTGCAGTAGGTGCAGAGGGTGGCTACTAAAATGGTTAATGGTCTTCACTATGAAATATATAAGAACAGACTTAAAGATATTAATATGTATACTTTAGAGGAAAGGTGAGATAGGACAATATGATAGAGACATTAAATACCTCCATGGCATAAATGCACAGGAGGGTCTCTTTCAATTGAAGGCAAGCTCTGTTACGAGGGGACATAGCACGAGAGTGAAAGGAGATAGATTCAGGAGTAATGTGTGGAAATATTTCTTTACAGAAATAGTAAATGTGTGGAATAGTCTCTCAATGGAGGTGGTAGACACGAGGACAGTATCTGAATTCAAAAAAGCATGGGACAAACACAGAGGATCTCTAAAGGTAAAAAGAGGACTATTGTAGTTGATATGGAAGGGCAGACTAGATAGGCCATGTGATCTTTTTCTGCCCATAAATAGTTTCCCAATGTTATCCAAGTTCTCATACCTGTTCATTGTAAACACAGTTCTGTAAAGGCACTATGTATGTGTTATGTTCCATGTAAACCGCACTGATGTTGAATAGCGCGGTATAGAAGAAATGTAGATAAATAAATAAATCATGTTTTTATGTTTCTATAATCTACTAGGTGGATACTTTACCATAGTTTCTATAACAAGGACCTTTCACAGCCGACCCACGCACACAGAACTGCCAAATTACCCAGTTCTGGATGTTGGAGAATCTTATTCTGATGCATTATGGGAACTGCAACACTGATTCCAAAGGGTAAAATCAGAGACTACAAATAACATACTGCATCATAAGATTAAATTAGATTTACCTGATAATTGTGGTTCCTTAAGGAACTACAGTCTAGTCCCAGACCTCTGGGTTTAAGCACCTCCTCCCGCAGTTTTGGAGACTGAGCATGTCACACTTTTCAGTGACTCCAGTATAAGTAATCCAGGGACCGCCTTCCCGAGCCAATAACCTATTTACAAAGCAGACTCACCAGAGCAATAAGTAAGTAGAAATATTTCCATAAATATGTAACTACACAACTATATAACTTCATAACGAAAAAACTGTTATTGAACCTTTAGCATCTGGCCAGTGACCAGAGAGCTGTAGAAATGAACCTCTTTGGACTTGCGTTGATAAGATAATCAAGTTCCCCTCCTCTCTTCAGAGACCGCAGCCAACCTAGCCCCAGCCGAAACCGAGTGCTACCGGTTATCTTACTTCAGGCTACCGTCTACCATACTAGAAACAGGGAGGGATATGGGACTAGACTGTAGTTCCTCAAGGAACCACAATTAGCAGGTAAGTCTAATTTAACCTTCCTTATCGTCCCTCCAGTCTAGTCCCAGACCTCTGGGAATGTAACAGAGCAGTGAACACTTTAACGGGAGGGACCTGCCAGACCAGCCTGAAGAACCGCTGATCCGAACCTCGCATCCCCCTCCGTCTGTACATCAATCCTGTAATGCTTAACAAAGGACATCAATGACGACCACGTAGCCACCTTACAAATTTCTACCGCAGGTACTAAACTACACTCCGCCCAGGAAGCCACCTGCGCCCTAGTCAAATGCGCTCATAAGCCCTTCAGCATGGACTTGCCCTTCAAAATATACGCCAACGCAATAGCCTCTTTAATCCACCTTGCAATAGAAGATATTATTGAAGTTTCCAAAATTTCTTTTATTCTCGGAATCAAACCATTTACAAAAATATTAGTGAATCCTGAAGGTGTGTCTTCTGCCTCACCAGAATAGTCCTTAAAAGCTAGCATACATCTAGTGTGAAAATCTGTAACCTTTTCACCCCTATCCTGCCTTAGAGATGTTAATCTCAACCAATCCTTTACAGGTTTGCATCAAACTGTCAGTATTAGAATTAATTAGAATTAATGCCTACATAGTTATGTCTGGGAATATGTGTATGTCTCCTCATGATGACCTATGCTAATGAGAACTGAACTATGATGGTATGGATACGTGATGTTTGATGTAGAACAATAAAGTGAGAATTATGCTGTATAATCAAATATTTACCTATAAATAAAGTGGCCGAAAGCTAAGATGGCAGAGTAAACAAAGGTGGTAACTTAGTTTGCTCTCCCAAAGCTTTGGTTGTTTTTATAATACAAGTGTGTTGTGTATTATTTACTGATTTTTACAGATTCCCTTCTCATTGCTTTGTGTGTGGATTTCCGTTACCCAAGAGCCCTGGTGTGTTACCGGTGAGGGGAGGTGCAGAGTACACTTTCAAGTAAGATCCTTCAAAGTAGCCTTAGCCAACGGCTCAAATGGTGTTCCTATCAACTGTCACCCCTTTGCTGTGCAGCGCCTCCTGATGGTCACAGTTGGTACTGCACCTGGGTGTAAACTACTGGCCTTTTCAATACTTATAGTCCTTGCCAGTATGTAAAGAAGTTGTGACACCGAAATCGGTTTAACTGGGTTTTATTCCCCGTCCCGTAGGATTCTTTTCTAAAAGTATAACAGTCAAATAAACATAACCCTTCTCGGGTAAACAAAAGAACTAACACAAAAATAGCTTTACCTTTCAGCAAACAAAAATAGGAATGAAACAGAAATACAGCTTGTCAGCTTTCCAGATGAAGGCTTCTCAGGAATAGTTCAGCCTTCTATCTGAGAGACTCTATATGGTCAGCTATTATAAAACTACAGTCCATTTGTTCAACAGGCAATTCAGCGTTGTCCTCAATTTCATAAAGCTCACATTGCATGGGAACACTGTCAAATACAGAGGCTTCGTTACTTCTCTTCTGAGATAACTTGCTTAACAAACTTTCCAGCTTGTGACGTACTTGTCTTTCTATAGCAGGTCTCTGTTTGGCTTTACCGTATTCTCTTGAGTTGCTTAGCCAGGAGCCTTTCCTCTGCCTCTGGTAATTAGGCAGAGTAAAGCAGTCAGCTGCCCAGCTATCAGAGAGTGGAACCTTTGCACGGGGTTTTGTTTTAACAGGAGCTTTGTAAACAGCTGTTGTCTCCAACGGCAGTTTCTGTGAAGGCTTGTGCCAACTATATTCCTCTGAAGGATTCTCTCCCAAAGGTAACAAGCTTTGTTCCCTATTCTGTTTGTAACCCAGATTCTGGAGCTTTCCTGCTTTCCTTAAATTAGCATTATAAGGCTTTTGTCTTTCATACAAATGCCTCTCATAGATCAGCTTAGCATTTCTCCTATCTGGTTCAGAATAGCTTTTCCTAGCTTGTTGCTTGTGTCTTAAGGCATAGCTTCTATCAAGGCTGCTGCATACACTGTCCCTGTCTGAATTCAGCTGCTCGCTTATTTCACTTAAATGTTCATCAGACTCACTCAGACTTTCATTCAGCCAGTGCCTGCCTTGCTGTGGAGACCTGGGATATCTGTATCCTTCCCAGTCTGGATATCTCCTTCGTCTCTGAGGTTCCTCAGCTCCTCTCCTAGCTCCTTCGGCTCTCTCTGCCTTCCCCCGTAGCTCCTCTTGTGAGCTGTGCTGATTATTTACGTAATCCCCAGCTGCACCACACCCTAGCCTATTGGGGTCAGGTGGGACCTTCCTTGCTTCCCTACTGGCTGGGTGATAATTCCTGGCTTGTGACCTCATTCCCTTATACTCCTTCTGATACCCTTGTGTCATGTGCTCTCTCCCTACGTCAGTGTTTACTTGAGGAGTAGTGTTTTTTAGCACCACAGGGGGCTCTAGAGAGTCTGCTCTGTGACACAACGCATCCAACACTAAGTTAAGATCCCAAGACGGAACCGGAGCCCTACATGGTGGTCTCAAGAGAGCGGTTGCTCTTAAAAATCTTCTAACATCCGGATGAGTTCCCAGCACCATCCCTTGCACTTTTCCACGATAACAAGAAAGCGCTGCTAACTGAACCCGTAGGGAAGCTGCCGCAAGTCCCTTATCAAATCCATCCTGTAGAAAGGCTAGGATCTGTGAAATAGACGCTCTCAATACCAACACCTGCCTCTCTGCGCACCATGTTTCAAAAACGCGCCATACCCAGATATAAGCCATCAAGGTAGATCTACGCCTGGATCTCAATAAGGTCGAAATGACTGCTGCTGAGTAACCCTTGGCCGTCAACCTTGCCCTCTCAAGAGCCAAGCCGTAAGCGAAAACCGATCCACTTGAGGCATATTCAACGGGCCCTGCCGCAGCAGATCGTCCCTGACCAGCAATTTCCCGGTGGCTCCACCAGTAGGCGCACCAGGTCGGCATACCACGGCCTTCTTGGCCAATCTGGGGCAATCTGGGGCAATTAAAATCACAAGGCCTTTGTGCCTTTCGATGCGCTGCAGAACCCGACCGATCAGCACCCACGGTGGAAACACGTACAGGAGCTGCTCTTCCGGCCACCTCTGTATCAGAGCATCCAGTCCTTCAGAAATCATCTGCTGTAAAACCTCTCTGCCTTCGCTGACTCGAACGTCGCCATGAGGTCCATCACCAGAGACCCCCAACGATGTACCAGTAACTCGAACACCTCCTGATGCAGGACCCACTCTCCGGGGTCCACCTTGACTCTGCTCAAAAAATCGGCTGCCACATTGTCTACTCCCGCCACGTGCGCCGCCGATAACGCCTCCAGGTGCAGCTCTGCCCAACCGAGCAGCTCCTCCGCCTCTTCTTCGAGCGCCACGCTGGTTGTGCCCCCTTGCCGATTGATGTATGCCACCGCCGTGGCGTTGTTTGACAGCACTCGAATCGCCTTTCCTTGCAACAACTGCTGAAACTCTCTTAGTGCTAACGTGACCGCCCGCAATTCTAGTCTGTTGATCAACCATTTCCTCTCTAGATCGTTCCACTGACCATGGGCAAACTGCCTGTCGTAGTGCGCCCCCCAGCCGAACAGACTTGCATCCGTTGTTAGCGGTCTCCACTCCGGCGACTCCAACGGCATCCCCTTCTCTAAATGCCCGGAGTCAGCCACCACTCCAAGGCCTGCCTCGTCTGCACCAGACAGATCAGCCGCTGAGACAACTGATCTGACTGATGCGACCATCTCCTGAGGAGAGCTCTCTGCAAGGGCCGCATGTGCGCTCTCGCCAAAGGCACCAACTCTAGCATGGCAGCCATTGTACTGTGGTGAACAGCGCCCTCCTGAGCCTATGGAGACAGATGAAAATCCTGAGGTTCGGCAGGATTTATGCCAAAATGACAGGGCAAGGAAAAAAGAGAGACTCTATTCCACAGAGCTGAGCATGGAGACCAGCCCAGGGGAGGAATCCTGCAGGTCTGATTGGGCACACCCAGCCCTGGGAAGGGGCGTGTCCAAAAGAGAACGTACTTTTAAACCAGAGCATGGCTCTGAGAAGAAGGAGAGAAGGAAGGAGAGAAGGAAGGAGAGAAAGGAAGAGAGAAAGAAGGAGAGAAGGGAGGAGAGGAGGAACGAGAAGGAGGCTGTGACTCAGTACGAGTATGGGAATGAGTTGAAGAAGAAGCAGCCCAGGAAGGAATACAGGAGGAAGAAACAAGAGGATGGTTGGAAAGCCAGAGGAAAGTCTAATGATACTTGGGAACCTGGCATAAGAAGAAAACCTGCACAATTCTATTCAAGGGAAGTAAGCAGAAGTCCCACGGAGAGAGGACTTAACCTTGAATTGGATAGCCGTTGGAAGGCAACGCCTTGGGAGAGAAAGCCTTCAAGGCAAGCACAGGTGAAAGAGCAATCATTCTCTGAAGTGTCGTTTGTGCCGGAGAGCAACAAACAGAACAGCTGGAGAACCTTGGAGCCGTCTGAAGACAGAAGGGCTGTGCAAAAAGTGAGTAATTTGCCACATGGTTGCCAAGCTGAATATAAAGATAATTCTCCTATCTATGAAACAATTGCCAAAGAGACTAGCAATTATTCTGATGCCTTTAACTTACAAGAAGAGAAGACAAACAGCCTTGAGCAGAAGGGAAGTTTTATAGCAGATAATAGTACCCTATCTCACAAGGAGCAGGCTGAATTGCTTCTACAAAGCTTTAAACAATTCTTAGAGTTACAAGCTAGACAACAGCTAATTTCACAAGAAGCTAGTAATGCCTTACAGTCTGAAGGAGTGACAGAGAGTAATACAGACTTACCAGACTGTGAACACATGGACTGTACGATTTGTTGTATAGATAAATCAAGCTGAAGGAAATGCTTTTGCCGTCTGTGTTCTGAGAGTTACAAAGCTGTTGTTTGCATTGCTGAAAGAAGCTCTGATTACGTGCACATGTTTTCCCAAGCACTGTGAGAGTAACGGTGACCGTAAGAGGCTGCAGTGAGCCTAACTGGCCTCTGGAGGCAAAAGAGAGTAATTGGCTGGAAAGTGGAAAGCAGCAATATACTTTTGAGTTGCATTTATCCTGAGTTTCTGTTAGCCTTTTGGAGCACCTTTGTTTTGCATTATTATATGCCATGTGATGGAACATTTATCTTTTGCTTTAATAAAATACTTATTATCAAGAAACCCCACAACTACAGTTTCTTTAATTTCGGAGTGAGAAGAACTGGAACTACAACTCCCAGCATTCCTGGGGTAAAGGTTTTACTCTTCCCTCACGAAGCACCAGCGGCTGCTCCTGCCTTTAACCCCTTAAGCCGGGCAGGGTCGCCGCAGTACCCAACAGCTGCAAATAATGCCATGCCGATGGAGCTCTTTTCTTCAAGAACTCTCGCACGAGTTGTCGTAACCTTAAGACCCTGGAGTGCGGAAGAAACACTCTGCCTCTCTTTGTGTCGAAACTCGCACCCAAGTACTCCAACTCCTGTGATGACTCCAACTTGCTCTTTGCCATATTCACTACCCATCCTAGGCTCTGCAGAAACTGTACCACCCGACGGGTCGCTCTCACGTTCTCGTCCTTCGATTTTGCTCGAATCAACCAATCGTCCAAATAAGGGTGTATCAAGACGCTTTCCTTGGTAAAGGTGCGCAGCGCCGTTGCCAAACCAAAGGGTAACGCCTGGAACTGAAAATGCCCCATGGGAACGGCAAAATGGAGGTACCTTTGATGCTCTAACCGGATCGGTATATGCAGATAAGCTTCCGAGAGATCTAGCGAGATGAGAAACTCTCCCTGACGCACTGCCACTATGACCGATCTCAGCGTTTCCATGCGAAAGAGCGATACCCTCAGACACCTGTTGACTCCCTTGAAGTCTAGAATCGGCCTTGAGGATCCCTCCTTTTTTGGCACCACAAAATATATGGAGTATCGACTGGATCCGCATTGGCTTGCCGGGACTGGTACTACAGCCTTGCGTGCAAGTAAGTTTTCCAAAGTCTCTCGAACTGCCCTCAGTCTTGAACTTGACCGGCAAGGAGATAGAACAAAGGCGTCTCGCACTGGACGAAGAAATTCCAGGGCGTACCCTCTCTGAATGACCTCCAACACCCATTGATCTGACGTGATTTGGACCCAGGCAGGATAAAATTCCCTTAGCCGACGCCCCACAGGCACTAACCCTGCCTGGGCCCACCTCGCTTCATTGCGATTTCTTGAGATTCAATGAAGAGGAGGCTCCAAAACCTCTACCCGCTCCCCTGAACCCTTGAAACCCCTGAGATCGATACTGGAAACGCCCTCTCTGGAACTGACCAAACCTCGCAGGCCAAAACCTACGAAACGCCCTCTGCTGGCTTTTAGAAGGAGCCTGAGGGCGACCCAGCTTTTGCTTATCCTCAGGCAGCCTTCCTCCCTTAGACTCACCAAGATCCTTAACCAACTTGTCCAAGTCCTCCCCAAACAGGAGTTTACCTCGAAAAGGGAGCTTAGCTAGTCTTGTTTTAGAAGCCCCATCTGCTGCCCAGTTACGCAGCCACAGATATTTACGCGCCACCACCACGATGCTTTTTGACAGCCCGCAAATGAGGTTGTATTGTATATCTACCAAATAAGCCGCCCCTGATTCCATTCGGGCCACATCCTCATTCGCCTCTGCTTCCTGACCCCCTTTCATCTTTTGGGCCCAACGCAGACAAGCTCTCGCCACCCATGCTCCACAAATGGACGCATGCATGGAAATCGCATTGACCTCAAAAACTTGTTTAACAAAGTATCTAAACGCCTATCCTGTGCATCCTTCAGGGCGGAACTGCCCTCCACCGGAATCGTGGTCGTCTTAGTAACCACCGAAACCGCCGCATCTACCCTAGGGGATTTGAAAAGGTCTTTATCTGGATCCTGCAGCGGATAGAGACACGATATCACCCTGGCCCCTTTCATCCCTGCTTCTGGCGTGTCCCATTCTTCCTGTATCATTTCTCTAAATACCCTATGGATTGGGAAGGCTCTCTGGGACTTCCGTACTGCCTGTAACAGTGGGTCCTCCAAAGAGGAGTCCGCCGCCTGATCCGCTGCCGGCATGATGAGCACCTTCAGCGTCTCCGATATCAGAGCCGGCAACTCCTCCTGACTGAATACCCGAATGATCCATACCTGATCCTCCGGCTCCGCTATTTCGCCTTCCTTCAAATCCATATCCATGTCCGAATCCTCCAAGACTTCCGACAGCTCGTATGCTCCGTCTTGTCTCCCGCTAATCTAGCCTTCTTACGAGGAACGCCATCCGCTCCCCCTTCTAGGAGATTACCCAAGCGCTTACGCCCCGGGTCCTCCTTCACTTCACCCACGCCCTGCTTCTCAAGAGCCTGCTGAAGAAGTGCGATAAAATCCTAGGAGAAAATCGCCGCCAGCCCCCCCCCCCCCCGGCATCAAAGGTTGGGAACTGACGGTCTCCAGTACCTTGGAAGGTCCCGGCGTAGGCTCCATAGGCAGCCCGACAGGTGAAAGAGACTCTGAAGACCCCGAAGCTTCCCCCTTGGTAAGCTGCGGCTCCGTATCCTCCCCCCCCCCCTGCTGCTGCTGCTTCCTGCGAACACTCTCTGCAGACACCCTCCACCGAGACCGAGCTTCTCTTCGCCCCACACATCACACACTGGGGCCTGGAATGCATAATTATCGTAGTGCAGCGCCCAACCCAACCAGCTAGCGCAGTAGCACTAAAAGCAATTAAAGACCTTCTTCTTCCTTTCCTTCTTATTTATGTTTTTTGGGTTTTTTGCCGCGATCTAACAATTACCGCGAATCACTAAGCATCTAACACACTCTCACTACCAACTTACAGTCAAGCAACTAAAGAAAAAAAAAGTCTCTTCACTTTCCCGTGTGATCACCACGTGACACGGGCCTGTGCGCTCGCAAACGCCAGCTTTCCCCCTCAGCCGTGCTTCTCCTCAGCAGCTGTACGAGGCCTGAGTCGCGTCTGACACCTTAGCGAAACAAGCCCAAACACTCTCCGGCTCACACCCCACTGCCCCGCTCACCTCAGCAGCTGTAGCAGACAGCAAGGACTGCCCCTCCGGCCTGCTCCATCCGCTTACATGCAGAATGCCGCGGCAGCAGGAAACCGACAGCCTAACTGCCGTTCGCCTCGCGGTCACAGTCCTCCATGACGCCTCACCTGATCCATGGGTTCGGGAGCCGGAGGCCCCAGCAACTACACCCGCACACTTCCCGGAGCACCTGAACACCCGGGAGGGGAGAGAGAGGGGGATCTCTTGTCTGCAATGCCGCCGAAATAGCTGTCTGACAGCAGGGGCCAGCTACTAAAGATTTAAAGGTATATTACCTCACCATATGAAATTATTATTTTTTCTTTTTTTACAATGCCACTAAGCATTAACTAAGCCTAACAACTCCTTAATCATTCCTCCAGTGAGCCCAAACCCCTAAGCTCACGCCTCCTCCAGCTGCTTGGAGACTGAGATTACTGGCTCGGGAAGGTGGTCCCTGGATTACTTATACTGGTGTCACTGAAAAGTGTGACATGCTGAGTCTCCAAAGCTGCGGGAGGAGGTGCTTAAACCCAGAGGTCTGGGACTAGACTGGAGGGACGATAAGGAATGCAAATTTTAAATCAGAATTGGCAAAAACTCACTCCTGGAACTGGGTAACTTGGCAACTCTGCACACACAATCCTTGCCAAATGAATCCATGCTGCATTTCCCAGGCAGTAAAAGTCCCTCTCAGCCAATCTGATCCTCAATAATACAGACTATAGCACAGGGTTTTAACCTGCTATCCTCTCTTCCTTATTTAGTAAAATATGTAGCAGCCTTTGTTCTATCAAGTTCCTGCCTCACTTCAGATTTTGGAAAGCAAAAATTAGTGGGACCACTTTTATACCATCAAATTCACACCCCATATCATAGGTCCGAAGTTGGAAAAACATATACAAATTAAGTATATGTATTAGTAGAGTCTCAGATGAGAGCCCTGGCTAGTGCCGATTTAATGTCTAACAACACAGCCCAGGTAAATTACCCCCAATAATCTCTTTCATAGGCCCTAAGCTAAGAGTTTACTTAGCATAGGCTTGTTTTCTGTTGTCCTTTCTACCTCGTCATTTGGTAAGGTAGGCTCCTCGCCCACTTTACTTCTATCATCGCCCGGGCTCGCTCCTGGACCGTTATTTTTAGCAGTGCTTTTCTCTTGTTCCCCTCCATCTCTTCCCTTATCTCTCTGCCCTATGGACTCTATTCCTGTAATCTGGGGCAGGCGGCCTGACAAGCCCCCTAACCAACGCTTCCGCTGTTCAGCTAACCTTTGTTTATGTCCTCTCTCTTCGTCCTTCCCTCCTCCCACTCCTGCTCTAATCCCTCCTGGGCTCCCTTTTCTATTGGCCTTCTCAATTGTCGGTCTCTTCGTAACAAAACTCTTCTCATTCAAGATCTAGCTCTAAGATCCCCTCCTGGGATTACCCTCCTCACGGAGACTTGGCTCCGTGATGGTGAGGACGCTCTCCTTGCGCGTTGTCTCCCCCCTGGCTTCTCTGCAGCTTCTGTTCCTCGCCTCGGGCGGTCCGGTGATGGTGTGGCTGCCATTTTTCATCCTTCTCTCTCCTACACCTTAATTTCTTCCCCATCATTGCACTACGCTGAAGCTCTCTTGTTCCGACTCCACACTTCCCCTTCTATTCATGTTCTTCTCGTCTACTCTCCTCCTGCCCTTCGTTCGCAACTATGGGATGCTCTCCTGCTAACCATTACTGATGTCTCTTTAGCTTTTCCTCACCTAATTATTGCGGGTGATTTTAATCTTCACATGGATGCTCCCTCCTCAGTGAGAGAGCATTCATTTCTTTCATTTCTCCAGGATCTCTCTCTAACCCAACATGTTACCATCCCAACCCATCAGGCCGGCCACACCCTTGATTTATTTTTGACCTCCACTTCCTCCTCTTTTACTCTCTCGGCTCTATCCGCCACGTCCCTCCCTTGGACAGATCATCTTCATCTCACCCTCTTTTGTTCCCCCTCAGGTGTTTCACCTTCTACTTCAATATCTTCTCCCCCATCGTCTCCATTGCAATTATCTCGAGCTCTTACTCCTCTCACCTTACAAAAGTTTCCCCCTGTTTCTGAATTATTGCCTGCTGACTTTCCACTTCTTTCCCCCAACTCCCAAGCTGCTCTTTGGTCCTCCACCCTCTCCGCCACTCTTGATGCATTAGCCCCCTTACGCCCTCGTCCACTTCGTCGACGTCCCTCTCATCCTTGGTTCCAAAGTGGCCTGCGACTTTTGCGCACACACCTCCGGAGGGCCGAGCGATTATGGCACAAGGCCCCTTCTCCTGTCAATTTATCTATTTTCAAATCTTACTATTCCTTCTATCGCTCCCAACTCCACTCCGCTAAACGTGACTTCTTCTCTAATACTATTTCCTGTGCTCCCAATCAGACCCGACATCTCTACTCCACTCTTCGCTCCCTTATTTCCCTACATGCCCCTTCACCAACCCCTGCTATTCAGTCATCTCCTTCTCCTGCACAGCTGGCTTCTTTCTTCATCTCTAAGGTTGCCTTGCTGAGAGATTCATTACCTTCATGTCCCGCTCCTATCACTCCCCCCCCCCCCCTGTTCCCTCGCCTCCACCTGTTTCCCAACTCTCTCACCTTTGGGCTACTTTCTCCCATCACTGCACCTGAACTTCTTCATCTTATTTCCTCCTCCAGGAAGACCTCCTGCTTGCTCGACCCTATCGCTTCCTCGTGGCTTATCACTCCCTCCCTGGGTGTCCTCCCTTATATTCTTGCTATGTTTAATTCCAGTCTTTCCACAGGGATCTTTCCCAGTTCTTGGAAGCATGCGTTGGTCCGGCCTATTCTGAAAAATCCCTCTCTTGATCCCTGACTCCCTTCTAATTATCGCCTTGTTTCCAATCTCCCTTTCTTGTCTAAGCTCCTAGAGAAATTTGTTTTTGCTCAACTTTCCCATCACTTAGACTCTATCAATTTTCTTCACCCCCGTCAATCAGGTTTCCGCCCTGGGCATAGCGTCGATACTGTTCTTCTAGCTTTTACTAACACACTGCATGTAGCTCACGATCGTGGTGATATTTCGGTGGCGGTTGCTCTGGACCTTTCAGCTGCTTTTGACTTGGTTGATCACTTTCTTCTTCTTCATCGTCTCCGGGAAGCTGGTCTCTGTAGCACTGTCCACCATTGGTTTCACTCTTTTCTCTCCTCCCGTTCCTGTGCAGTTCTTTCCTCCTCACCTGCTTTTCCCTCTTCTGATTCACAGCACCTTTCCTGTGGGGTCCCACAGGGTTCTGTCCTCGCCCCTCTTCTTTTCAACCTCTTTCTGGCCCCCCTTGCTCTTCTCATACAGCAGTCAGGTATCTCAGCTTTATTTTATGCCGATGATATTCTCCTACTTCATCACACTTCTCCTTCCTGTCCTGATCTTACCCCTTTGAACTCTTGTCTCTCTTCTGTTGCAAACTGGCTCACTACCAACTGTCTTCACCTCAACCTTACTAAGACCCTTGCCATTTGGTTTACCCATGGTGACCCCTCTCCCTCTCTAGCCCCTTCTTTCTCTGACTCCCCCGTTCCACTGGTCTCCACCTTCCAGTATTTAGGTGTTCACTTTGATTCAGATCTCTCTTTTCGCTCTCATATCTCTCACATCACTAAAACTTCCTTCTTTTTTCTTCATCAAATTCGTTCAATTCGTCCCTTCCTTTCTACTTCTGCTCTAACCACACTAGTGCTATCTTTAGTTATGTCACGGGTGGATTTCTCCAACTCACTGTTCCTTGGTCTTCCCAAAAATCAGGTAGTTAGACTTCAAAGAATACAGAACACTGCTGCACGCCTTGTCACACACTCTACTCTTCGGGATCATGTCACTCCTTTACTTTTTCATCTTCACTGGCTGCCAGTTTCGTTTCGTTTTCAATTTAAGCTATTGATCCTGCTTCACAAAGTCTATCACACTAGCACTCCGTCGTATCTGATCGATCTCCTTTCTTTTCATTCCCTTCGGTATACACCTCGCTCTTTTCACCTTAACCGTCTTGCCCTTCCTTCCCCTTCCCGTGCCCATCTGCAGCTCACACGTCTTTCTGCATTCTATTTCGCTGGTCCTGCTCATTGGAACTCTCTCCCCTCCTCTCTCCGTTAGAATCACAATATGTCATTTTCAAACAAAACCTCAAAACCCATCTATTCTCCCTAGCATTTAATGTCCCTTCCCCTTTTGTATGAGTTCGCTCTCTTGCATGTTTTTATCTGCCTCCTGTATCTTGTCTTGTCTCTATTATCCTTTTGCTTTCTATCCTTTTTAATTTTGTACATTTCCTTTCTTTTACCGGCATTGGCCAAAACTTTTATGTATTTTATTATTGTACACCGCCTTGATTGACATAGAAAGGCGGTTTTTATCAAATAATTAAACCTTAAACCTTATTTAAAAAAACAAAATCACTTAGCTGTCAAAAGATGAAAGTTCCAAACTTCAGGACCACAGAAAACGCCAAATGCAGATGTCTACTCGAGTTTCACCACATAAGAAATAACAGTGGCTGCTTCAGGACACATAAGGCATGAGATGAGCCAGGTGTGTTAGACAACCATCACTATCTAAGTGGCCAATTTAAAGGTATGCAGCGGTACATAAACAGACGGAAGCACAAAGGATGTTAGAATTAAAGGGCAGGCAGCCATTCTACTCATTCATTCAAACTATTCGGAAACAATGTATCCAAGGTAAAAATCCATTTTTGTTCTAACCGAGTCAGACGATCTTGAACATTTCCTTTTTGTAAGTCATCTATACAATCCAACACAAACCATCGCAAATCGGGCCATGCACACTGGTAATCTAAACAGTGTTGGACAATAGGAGCAGTCACTACAGAATTAGCCAAGCGGGATTTGTGTTCACTCAGTCGTATTTTAATCTTGCGACAAGTCCTTCTTACATACAACTTGACACAAGGGGCACAGAATGACATAAACAGCCCACATAGTGTTGCAATCTGTCTGATGACTAAATTCAAATATACAGCCCATTCTCTGGTCACTCCACATAGTAATGCTCAAGGAAGTTGCACACATATTGCAATTCCCACATGAGGTTATGTCGACCTTTAACCTGCAATGATCTTTTCTGTCGCTTAAAGTCTGAATGGACCAGGGAATCCCACAGATTTCTGCTTCTAGAAAATGCAATACAAGGACCTTCACAAAAAATGGCATGCAACAATAAAATGTGTCAATGTCTTTGAATACTGTGCACTATATTCATCGCTTTATCTGTATAATGGAGCACACATACATGTTTCTCCATAGTAGTTGCCTGCTGTTTCTGTAGCAACAATTTTCTATGGGCATATTTAGTCCATACGTATGCTGCTTGAACAATGGGTGCCAGATAACCTTTCTGTATAAAACACTGGATAAGGTGAAAAGCTTGGTATTTAAAGTCAGAGTCCTGGGAGCAAATATGTTTCAACTGAAGAAATTGCCCAATAGGAAAAGCTTTTTTCAATTTATATGGATGATGGCTCTTAAAATTTAAAAGAATGTTCCGATCTACATCTTTCCTGAATAATTTAATTTAATTTAATTTAATTTAATTAGCAGGTTTTTATATACCGCAACTTCCATAGATCAGTTGCGGTTTACAATGAACAACAATGAACAAGCAAGGCTGTTTTACAAGGAACGGCAGTAAACATCATGCTGTTTTTACATATAACAGTGTTAACAATAATAACAATTTCGGTAATAACAATAATGGGTTCAATCTATCAGAACAGATTGATAGTTGAGAACTATATACATTGAATAATGAAGTATGTATTGAATCATTACAAATGGAGATGAATACATCCAAAAAAGAGATCTCAGACTTCAAATTTGTCACAGTAAATGTCAGGTGTGAATCTTGAGAATTTAGCCATTGTGTAAAAAATATTAATTCGGATTCAGACCCATACCACAAGTAAAAAATATAATCAATCAATCTTACCCATAAAATCAATGGAATTAAACCAACATGAAGGATACAGGTACTTGTCTTCAAAACTGGAGACATATACATTAGCTATACTAGGGGGCTACGGCTGCCCCAATAGCCATCCCTTGTACTTGTAAATAGAAATCTTTATCAAAACGAAAGTAATTCTTCGTCAAAATCAACTTCAACAAAGACAATAAAAATACATTAAAAGACTGTTGTGTTGGTTGTCGAGATGTTAACAGTTCTACAAATTGGTAAGTCGCTTCTTGAGGAAACCGCTTCTTAAGGAATATTTGTGTATAATGTTGTAATGTCAAACGTTACAATGTTCACAGAATGACAATCAAGCTGAAGAGTCTCCAGTTTGTTCAGAAAATCGGAGGTATCACGAATATGTGAGAGTGACTGCTTCACCAGAGGCTGAAGATGGCAATCCACAAACCTTGATAATAGTTCCAAGAGTGAAACGTTACTAGATACTATAGGGCGGCTGAGAGGATTGTGCAGTCTTATGCACCTTTAGGACTGTGTAGAAGACAGGTACTCTGAGGCTCTGTACCTTAAGAAAACAGTACTCCTGACGAGAAATTACGTCGTGCTGAAAAGCTTCAACCAAAATGTGATTAATCTGACTTTGAAATT
The DNA here is from genome assembly GCA_033557465.1 of Ichthyophis bannanicus. Classification (NCBI taxonomy): domain Eukaryota; kingdom Metazoa; phylum Chordata; class Amphibia; order Gymnophiona; family Ichthyophiidae; genus Ichthyophis; species Ichthyophis bannanicus. The sequence goes on from CM066035.1 coordinate 642,398,604, forward strand.
CACACATGGGATCGTGATTCAATGAGAGATAAAACTGATGATCTTGTAGCTGTCACAAATCCTCTTGACACTGATCACAATTCTGTATGACTATTGAACCTTCTTTGTCTGCCGGTTTGATGACAATGTCATCCCGGATAGACAATTGCTGCAGAGCCAATCTCTTTGGGTATAATTAACAAAGCACCATTTGGATACTACCTGATGTTCCAATTGTGACAAGTCTCATAAAACAAGATCTCTGAAAGTCACAATCTGAGGATCCATAGGGCCAAAAGGGACTCAATGAGATTTCGGTCTAAATATTGCGGACTACATTTGTGTCATATTGTAATACCCCTGAGCAAAAAATAATCTCATCAATAGATTGGATATATAATGGATGGTGCGCAAACAGGCTTGAAAGGCATTATGTCTACATGTAGGTACAAATGATAGTCCCTTATTCAACAGTTCTTCCTGATCCTTAGTCAGAGACAACCCAGACAAATTACAGTAATAATCACCATATCTGTTGTGTGATCTATAACTACTGGGTTTTTTTGCTGTACGTCCTGATGATTGGTTGGCTCCACTCACATCAGGTTTTGGCATGCCTGATAGCTAAGCCCAGTTGCATCCACTCCTCCTGTCTTGCTTCTACAAATAGTCTGGCTTTTATTTCATTCCTTATTAACTTTTTTAATTGGTTCCAGGTGCTGAACTACCTATGTTCTGAACCCCAGCTGCTTCCTCACTACATCTTCCAGACTGCCTTTCTACAATATGAATTCACTTCTTACCAGTTCAGGACCCTGTCGCACCGCCGCCCTAGTGGCCAAGGGTGGTTAAGGCAGGTCGGGTGGACATGAGTTATTTTTCTATTTTTTTGAGTTTGGTCCTTGTATGCAGGGTCTGGGTATCTGTTCCCAGGACCTACCGTGCACCAAAACTTCAAGTGAACACAAAGTCCGAGTGTAGGGAAAGAAAGGCTTTTTATTTCCCCTAATGTACAATGGTTCGAATAGTGGAGTCTACATCAGCATAAAGAAAACCTTGCTTCAGGTAGAAAAGAAAACATATTCAGATATTGCTTTGTCTACTGTTACTTCACAGGACCTTATACAAATGAAACACACATGCTTTGCTACTGAGCCCTGCTTTACACATCAGGCAGAGACTCTAGGCTTCCTGCCTGACAGTAGCTGCAATCCATGGCTATCTCAGGAGGGTCCTCATTGAATTCCACCTGCATAGGCTGTGGGTCTGATAACTGTGACTCTGTATCAGTATATTCTTGTGGAATACATTGAGGCTTCTCATATACCGCTTGCACTAGCCTCCAGTGTTCTGGGCCTAGGTCTGGGCTTTGGTCATGTGAATGCTTGCTATGGAAGTATCTTCCTCTGTCTTGGTGCCTTGTATTAAACAGTCTTTCTTTTGATAAAAGCTTGTGACTTGTCTTACAGACAGCTTGGTAAGGAGTGCACACCTCTGTTCCTTGTGCTCCCTGTGTTAGCAAGTTATAATGCTTATTAGAATAAAAAGGTGGTTTACCTTGTTCTCTGGGCCTATCCCAGTTAGCTGAGTCTTGAGGCCTAGTCCTGCTGCAATTCAGCCTTACTCGAGCAGTAGGCTTCCCACTGTTCAGCTGGCCTTCGGGTGGAGTTACCACTCTTTCACACCCACACTTTTTGCTCCTTGAATGAAGAGTGTTACCTCTTATGGCAATGACTTCATCATCTCTCTGGTAACTTCCACAGTGTCCTGCATCTGCTGGTACCGGTTCCTCATATAAAACTCTGACCTTTGTTTCTCTCCTGGTACCTTTCTTTCCAGTGTCTCTTTGCCAAGAACTCCTGGTATTCTGCTGCACCGGACTCACTGTGTCTTCTTGCCAGGAACTCCTTCCTCTCTGGTCTCTTTGCCAAGACTCCTTTTCTTCCTCTCCGGCTTCTGCCTCTGCCTCTCTTGCTTGTCCTACTTCCTCCTTTTCAACTTCCCAGCCTTTCCTAAGAGGAACTCCCCCTTTCCTGGATTGGCTGTTGGGCGGCATTACATCACCAGCTCTGGGGTGCGGTTCTCTAGGCCTTGGAAGGTCTCTCTTGCTCCCCCTATCTGGCGCCTCGTAATGTCGCATCTGGTGTTGGAATCTTTTTTCTGGATTTAAAACCTTTTTTTCTGTTTGCATAGGCTCTGCAGTACCACAACCCTCACAAACTATATCTTCCATCATTACCATTTGGCTCACTTTTTCCAGAGCTCTTAACAGTAAACAGCTATATAACCAGTGACAAGCTACACAGCATATTACAAACACTTTGAATGATGCCTTTGTAAACATGTCCTCTCTGTCTCCACCCCCATCTCATTCCATCACTTCACTCTCATAGATGTCCCCGGCCAATCCTCTCTCCCCCTCTCATCCACTAGCATATCCTGAAAACCCTCTGTCCCAGTCAACTCTCCAAAGCTGGTGTCTTCAGCCCAATAGGATGGACTCTGCTTGGCCACTTCTGTCCATCTCCTCCCCCTTCTCCCACCACTAGGCAAAATGTTGCCCCATTAGGCCCTGGAAGAGAGACCACAAAGAATTTAGGTCCTGCTACTGGATCCAACAATATGCATACTATGAACATTGCGAAAACTGCAATGTGTGCCTTTGAATTAAGGCCAACTCCTGGCAACCCAGCAGCTCCTGGGTTTTCTTGGCAGTGTGACCGGGAAGTACAGTAGATTGACAGGCCTTTCTACCGAGGCAATGGAGGGTTAAGGTCACAAAGAAAGGCAGTGGAAACCAAGCCGTGGTCTCTTGGTTACCAAGCCAGTGTTCTAACCACTAAGTTACTCCTCCACTCCTATGGAACATTACAGGTGCAATTTTATAAACAAACCACTGTTGCATGTAAAACAGTATTTTACACACATAAATGGACTCTTATAAAATTAAGTTGCATCTAAAATGTGCGGTACAAACCAATGCATACTTGTACAGTAAGCATGCACAGAGTGGAGTTTGGAGAGAGCATGGGCAGAGTCATGATTTATGTGTATATTTTATAAAATACATACTAAGATGTACACCTGCTCTCAAGCGGGTGTATTGTCCACGCCCTGAATGTAGCCATCATTGCTGCTGGATTTGTACTAGCATTTGATGAAGTCACATTGGCATTTATGTGTCTTTATAAAATAGCACCAAAATAGACCTTCCTGTTCACTTAACCTAGGCACTCTTAAAGAATTACCATCTATATCAGCAATTTTTAACCCTTTTCATCTCATGACAAAGTGCTAAAAATGTTCAAGGCACACCATCAATTTTTAAGGATATAGTTTATCATTTAAAAAACAAGTATTACAATTATGCTTTACGTTCAATAACTAAAATTTTAATCATTGTATATTTTTTTTAAATAAATCTGTGAGAAATTTGTGCTTGGTGATGTTTCATGATGTCCCTTGTCTGAAGGTGGATGGTTAACAAGCACACCCTCAAGTCCTCCTTGAGTATTTGAAGCTGTAACCTGTTCTTGCTCTTCACTGTGTTTACAACAGAGAAACCAGCCTCACACAAATAAGATGTTGAGAGAGGAAGAAATGCGATGGAGTATTCCTCTCAGAGAAACAACCAGAATGAGGCCATATCTGTTGATGAGTGTTTCCATTTCAATCCTCTATTATTTCTGATTTCCGTCAGCTCATCTTCTTCTGCAACAATTAATACTGCTGACTCACATGCACCTAACACAAACAGATCTCTCACCCATCCAAGGAAGATACATCAAGTGAAGGGAAATACATGGAACAACGCATCTGATCTGAACAACAGCTGACTGAAGAATGATACTCATTCTGCCCTCCCTCAAACTCCCCCAATGGCCCTACTAATAAATGACCCTCTCCCAAACTCCTGCAGCACACTAAAGCACCATGGCACAGCGGTTGAAAATATGCCTGACATATGCAGTTGAAAAAATAAAATGGATACGCATGTTTTGGCATATACGTTTTCCTGTATCCTAAAAATATAATCCTATGCACCTCCAAGAGCAGAAAAGAGCTTTCCAATTGAAAAAAAAAGCTATTCATTTCACGATTAGGGCTAATGTACATACCAAGACAATTCCAATATACTACTCAGCATGTCAGATTGCATGCTGCAACTATAGATCCTGGGAGGTAGAATATCCCAGTTATCAGTGAACATGAGTATCTTTTTATTATTATTTTATTTTGGGGAGGAACATGGTTACTGTATTTCTAGCCTGTTTCTACTTGTTCCTTTGGAACTCCAGCTCATATGAAACTAGCCTCTAATAAGCTAAAATGCCGTATTTCTTCAGTCAACTGTCTGGGAGGTGGTGTTTTCCCCTATTTTTATAATTCTTTCACACAGCCATATAAGTCCAGCTATATGATTGTGTGAATTTATAAAAAAGGGGGAAAACACCACCTTCCAGTCAGTTAACTGAAGAAATATGGTATTTTAGCTCATTAGAAGCTGGTTATTTCTTTATATTTGGCTTTAGCACATGCTTTTTCAGTAGCAGCTAAATTTGTTTATTGGCATATTTGACGAATGACATTTAAGTGTCATAGCAGAGCTCGTATCCCCTAGGGTTCATGAAAGCTGTCTCCCCGGAATCTCCCATGTAAGCTGACTACAGGAACAGAAGAAATACAATCAACCAAGTCCCTCCACAGAACAGTGTACAGCACTGCCATTGAGCTGGCTCTGAATAACAGTGACTAAATCCAGAAAACATTGATATGTAGTTTCATAACAAACCAGAGCCCATGCCTCACACAAAAAATGACCACTACAATAGCTGGGCCAGATGGAAGGCGGCAGAGAGTATAAAGAATGGGGAGGAAAAACTGGTAGCCAAGAACAAAAACCTATTACATCATAGCCTAGGTTGGCACAGGATCCAATTGGGATCAAAATCCAAAATGTATGAATAAGCTGCCAGGGGAAAAAAATAATACTAAAGATAACTAACATACAGATCATATGCCTGAAACAACTGGATATAGCTGTGGTTTCAAATCCCAGCAGCTCAACCATTCATCCTTCCAAAATAGATATAAGAAGTGCCAAATGCAACTGAGTAGTAATTACTGTGCACTACCATATATGTAAAACATACTTGACAATGGAACTATGAAAGAACCAGAGTTAAACTAAAGAATAATAAAATACAGACATAAGACCTTTGGGCCCGATTTTCATTTAGGCGGTGCTATGTCCCACTTCGGCACATTACCCACCCGCCATCCGTCCGTCCGTCTAACCCGGATTTTCAATGCCGGGGTCATATGCAGCCCCAGCATTGAAAATCCGGTTCTCGCCACACAACCTGGAAGCCAGAGGAGTTAGCCGGGTAGCAGCAATTTTCGATGTTACCCGCTTAGCTCCTGCGCCTGAAAGATAGGCGAGGAAAAACCTATCTTTAATGCGCAGAGGGCTAAGCGGGTAGCATCAAAAATCGGCTACCCTGTTAACTCTTTCCTCCGCCCCTGAATGCCCCCAACACTCCCCGATGCTAACCGCATAGCATCTGGGCGCGTTAGGGACTTAGCCAGGATTTTTGAAAGGCACTACCCATGTAGGTGCCTTTTGAAAATCCCGGATAAGGCATTTACATGGGTAACTAGGGTTTGTTATTAATCTAAAAAGATGAAAAATATTGTGAGAAGAGCAGCCCAAATTCATAAATACCTATTTACTACATTCTCTTCTATTGTGAATTTAAGCTACAAAAACAATTTAAGCAAACGTCAGCCTTAAATCCTGCTAAACATTTTGCAGAGTAGAAAATGATCACTAACTAAATGATTTTAACAGTTCTGTTTGAATGTTCAGAAATATTATTTCTTTATATTTGGCTTTAGCACGTGCTTTTTCAGTGGCAGCTAAATTTGTTTATTGACATATATTTGACAAATGAATCCGATTTAGCAGACTCTTAAGTCACATTTCATAAAAAAAGACATAGATGAAGGAAGAAATCATGTACAGTTTGCAGCCAAATATTTGTAAACATTTTTAACATCAGCACTGTGGACTTAGAAATAAAGGAGAAGCTTGAAGTGTTCATGTATTTCAGGGTCCTCTGACCATGAGATATGAGGAACAATTATGTAGCCATGAAACATATGAGATGCTTTTAGCTGGTTATCAGGCTCTGGTGCAGAGGTCTATTTCTGTTCTGGTTTGTTTTTCTTTAATAAAGGTTTGCATATTTTGGACTGCAGTGGGTTCCCATTCTTTTCTGTTGGCCAGCTTCAGCATTACTGTGTAGAAACATGGAAGCTACACTGAGTCAGACCTGGAAGGTACTTGCACAAGAAAAAAAAAACAGGACCCAATGTACTAAAAGACAGATTTTTAGTCAGATTTGTATACCACCTTACATGAGGGTATTTAACAACACTTAGAGATGGGTTACCTACAGTTCTTGAGGATCACACACCAGTCACTTTCTTGAGGATACTGTTAATGAATATACTTGAGATAAAGTAGTATACATGCAGAATTATCATACATATTCTCTGGGGAGTTTGTGAAACCAGACAAGTAAGCAGCTCTCAAGTGCCTGAAGGATCCTCACCCTTGTCTGTACAGCGTTGCATACGCCTTGCAGTGATTAATGATTAATAGTAGTAGTAGTAGTATATTAAAGGTTTTCTCCTATTCTTCATCAATGGAAAAATGCTTGGTACATAGGAACCCTCCCTATTACTTGAAGGTGAAATTTGCTCTTGCCTTATAATTTTGTTTCCTGGATTCCTGCTAGACCAGTCCAAACTGATGAGTTATGCCTTTCTACCAGCAGATGGAGGCAGACACATGAATTTTTCACTGGCATCATCAGTATAAGAAGTGGTGCTTACATGAACTTACCAGTAAGCAGAGTTACTCACCTGTAACAGGTGATCTCCGGGAACAGCAGGAATTTAGTCTTCACATATGGGTATTGTTGGTACCGACGGAGCCTGCGCGGAAACGCTCCCCAGCATCCAATTAGAAAGCTTTTGGGAGCATCCCACAGTGCCTGCATGCTGCCTTCCCGCCTTTCCCAACTGCCTCTCTCCAGTTGAGTTTAAAGCTGAGACAAAGAGAGAGAGGGAAAGAGAAAGAGATAGATAGAGAGATACAACTCCTAGGGGAGGTGGGTGGGTTGTGAAGACTAAATTCCTGCTGTTCCCAGAGATCACCTGTTACAGGTGAGTAACTATGCTATCTCCAGGAACAAGCAGGAATGCAGTCTTCACATATGGGGACTCCCTAGCTTTAGATGCCAGGGAGCGACCCCAGAAGTTGTGTGTCCCTGTGAAAGGGCTCCACTTCCCCCCATGGATCTCTGGCATCCAACCAGGGATGGTGGGTAAGAGCTGATTAGGTATGGAACAGGTGTTGGAGAACAGCCTGACCAAACAAGGCATCCCGGTGGGAGTCCTTGTCCAAGCAGTAATGGGCTGTGAAGGTATGAACCGAGGCCCAAGTGGCTGCTCGACAGATGTCGTCGATAGACACAGAGTGCAGATGAGCCATTGAAGCTGCCATGGCTCTCACATTGTGAGCTGTGACATGGCCCTCCAGAGGAAGATTCTTACTCTGATAGGCAATATACTGCGCAATCCAGTTAGACATTGTTCTCTTGGAGACTGGAAGTCCCAAATGAGAAGGATCAAATGCAACAAAGAGTTGAGAGGACTTTCTATGTTGCTGTGTTCTTTGTAAGTAAAAAGCTAAAGCTCTTTTACAGTCCAAAGTATGAAGATTCCTTTCTGCATATGATGCATGAGGCCTAGGAAAAAACACAGGCAGGTAGACCGCTTGGTTAAGATGAAAAGGCGAGACCACCTTTGGCAAAAAGTGTGGATGAGTCCTAAGGACTACCTTGTCATGATGGAACCTTGTATAAGGTGAATCAGCCACTAATGCCTGCAACTCACTGATGCAAAGTGCTGATGTGATTGCAATGAGAAAGATAACCTTCCAAGAAAGGAATTTCAATGAGGTAGTTGCTAAGGGTTCGAAAGGTGGCTTCATGAGCTGACCAAGAACCAGGTTTAAGTCCCATGCCACCGGTGGTGGCCTAATGGGAGGCTTAGTTAGAAGAAGGCCTCTCATAAATCTTGCTATAAGAGGATGGGAGGAAATAGATTGTCCATTTAGAGGCTTGAAAGAAGCTGCAATAGCACTCAAATGGACTCTTACTGAGTTAGATTTAAGTCCTGCATTGGATAAATGAAGGAGATACCTCTGGGATCATTACTGGAGTATCGCAAAGGGGTTAAGACCCTTCTGCGAACACCATATGGTAAACCTTTTCCACTTGAAAGCATAAGAGCGTCTTGTGGAAGGCTTCCTGGAAGCATAAAGGATATCCTTTACTTGCTGAGGGAGGTTAAGATCATGTAGATCTAGGCCTTCAGCAACCAAGCCCTGAGATGCAGAGACTGGGGATTGTGATGCCATAACATTCCATCCTCCTGAGACAGGAGATCTGGAGCAGACTCTAACTCCAGAGAGGGAGCTTGAGAGAGATGTAGAAGCAGAGGGTACCACACTTGCCGTGGCCAATGTGCAGCTATGAGAATCATACAGCCTCTGTCTCTCTGAAGCTTGAACAGGGTTTTGGGAATTAGGGGAATGGGTGGAAAGGCATAAAGGAAGTCTTGACCCCAGTGAAGGAGGAAAGCATCCCTGGACTGAGAGCCCTGAGACAGAATTCTGGAACAGAACCGGGGAAGTATGGCATTCAACGGACTTGCAAAGAGGTCTATGTCCAGGGTTCCCCAAATTTGAAAAATCTTGGCCACCTGGTCTGCATGTAGAGACCATTTGTGTGGAAGCAGAACTCGACTGAGTCTGTCTGCCCAAGAGTTTTGTATGCCTGGAAGATACACTGCCAAGAGATGAATCTGATGCTCTCTGGCGAGGGCCCATAGTCGCAAAGCTTCGTTGCAAAGCGACAGAGAGCCTGTTCCCCCCTGCTTGTTCACGTACAACATGGCTACTTGATTGTCCGTTTGAATGAGGACTGTCTTGTAGCTGAGCAGAGTGTGGAACACTCGAAGAGCAAGGAAGATTGCTCTGAGCTCTAAGAGATTGATGTGTAGATGAGTCTCCTGTGGAGTCCAAGTGCCTTGGGTGGAGAGGTCTTGCAGATGAGCTCCCCAACCCATTGGTGAAGCATCTGTTGTGAGAGTTGCCTGGGGTAAAGGTTGTTGAAATGGGGACCCCAGCAACAGGTTTTGAGTGGACTGCCACCATTGGAGGGTCAAAATAAGGCGATTTGTGTTTGCTATTTTGTTTGACAGGCACCTTTATGCCTGGGTCCATTGAGTGGATAAAGTCCACTGGGCTGCTCTCATATGGAGGCAAGCATAAGGAACCACATGCACAGTAGATGCCATGTGGCCTAGTAGTTGTAACATTTCTCGAGCAGTGAGATGAGGCTTTAGCACTGCTTGAGAAGCTAACTGCACCATGCGAAGGCAACGGGTGTGAGGTAGATAGGCCCTTGCTTTTCTGGTATCCAGCAAAGCTCCTATGAACTCTAGAGACTGAGTGGGAGTTAGACTGGATTTTGGGATGTTTATGACCAGACCCAAATACTGAAGGATACGCATTGTGCAAGATAGAGAAATCCTGGCCTCTGACTCTGATGAGGCTCGAATGAGCCAGTCGTCTAAGTAGGGAAAGACGAATATTCCTAGAGTGCGAAGAAATGCTGCTACCACAGCCATGCATTTCGTAAACACCCTTGGTGCTGAGGCCAAGCCAAAAGGAAGCACCCTGTACTGTGTCACCCCTTTGTCATGCAGCACCTCCTGCTGGTCACAGCTGGTACTGCACCCGGGTGTAAAGTACTGGCCTTTTTCAATATTTATAGTCCTTGCCAGTACACAAATAAGTTGTGACACCGAAATCGGTTTAACTGGGTTTTATTCCCCGTCCCGTAGGATTCTTTCAAAAGTATAACAATCAAATCAACATAACCCTTCTTGGGTAAACAAAAAGAACTATAACAAAAATAGCTTTCCTTGCAGCAAACAAAATATGAATGGAAACAGAAATACAGCTTGTCAGGTTTCCAGATAAAGGCTTCTCTGGAGCAGTTCAGCCTTCTATCTGAGAGACTCTATTTGGTCAGCTAGTATCAAACTACAGTCCATCTGTTCAACAGGCAATTCAATGTTATCCTCTATTGCATAAGGCTCATACTGCATTGGAACACTGTCCTGTACAGATGCTTCGTCACTTCTCTCCTGAGGTAGTTTGTTCAACAAACTTTCCAGCTTGTGACGTACTTGACTCTCTACAGAATGTATCTGTTTGGCTTTACCATATTCTCTGGAGTTGCTCAACCAGGAGCCTTTCCTCTGCCTCTGGTTATCAGGCAGAGTAAAGCAGTTAGCTGCCCAGCTATTAGAGAGTGGAACCTTTGTTCGGGGTTTTGTTTTAACAGGAGCTTTACAAACAGCTGTTATCTCCAACGGCAGTTTCTGAGAAGGCTTATGCCAGTTATATCCCTCTGCAGGGTTCTCTCTCACAGGTAACAAGCTTTGTTCTATATTCTGTCTGTAGCCCAGACTCTGGAGTTTTCCTGCTTTCATTAAGTCAACATTATAGGGCTTTTGTTTCTCATACAAATGCCTCTCATAGCTCAGCTTAGCATTTCTCCTCTCTGGCTCAGAATAGCTTTTCCTAGCTTGTAACTTGTGTCTTAGGGCATAGCTTCTATCAAGGCTGCTGCATACACTGTCCCTGTCTGAATTCAGTTGCTCATCTCTTTCACTTAATTGTTCATCAGACTCACTCAGACTTTCATTCAGCCAGTGCCTTCTGCCTTGCTGTAGAGACCTGGGAGGTCTGTGTTCTTCCCACTCTGGGTATCTCCTCTGCCTGGGAATATCCTTTCTCCTTGGGTCTTTCAACTCACTTGGTTGCCTTGATTCTCTTAACCTCCTTCGTCTCTCAGGTCTCCCAGCTTCTTCGGCTCTCTCTGCCTTCCTTCCTTCCTGTGAGCTGTGCTGATTATTTACGTAATCCCCAGCTGCACCACACCCTAGCCTATTGGGGTCAGGTGGGACCTTCCTTGCCTCCCTACTGGCTGGGTGATAATTCCAGGCTTGTGACCTCACTCCCTTATACCTATTCTGATACCCTTGTGTTATGTGCTCTCTCCACACGTCACTGTTTACTTGAGGAGTAGTGTTTTTTAGCTCCACAGGGGGCTCTAGAGAGTCTGCTCTGTGACAACTGGTAGTGCTTTCCTTGAAAAAGGAACCGGAGAAACTTTCTGTGAGTTGGATGGATGAGAACATGAGTGTACGCATCCTTGAGATCTAGAGAAAAAGCCAATCCTGACTCTGAAGGTATGGCAGCAGAGTTCCCAGAGAAATCATCTTGAATTTCTCTTTGAACAGGAATTTGTTCAATTCTCTGAGGTCTAAAATAGATCTGTGTCCCCCTGTTTTCTTTGGGATAAGGAAATAGGGGGAGTAAAACCCTGTACCCTGTTGATGAATGGGTACTTCTTCTATTGCCCCTTGGGCAAGAAGCATAGTGACCTCTTGATCTAACAGGTTTATGAGAGAAGTCTGAGAATTGAACTGTCTTACCATTGTGGGAGGGGGCATGCACAGAAAGTGAAGCTTGTACCCCTCTTTTATAATGAAGAGTGTCCAATGTTCTGCTGTTATCTGCCCCCATCTGGGGGCAAAGTGACACAACCTTCCAGGAATGGTGGAAGGCTCTGGTCCATTAAGAACCAGGAAGGCTAAGTTCTCTAGATGGAAGTCAAAGGCCTTGTGAAGGCTGAGACTGCTGAGATGGTTGAGGCTTAGCAGTCTTTGCTTTCCTTTGTTTAGGTGGTTGCTGACTCTTTCGGGCAGACTGACCTGCAGAACGTCCCTGCTGGGAATAAGAGGGATAAAACCTCTTCTTCTTGGAGAAGAATGGTTTCTTGAAAGATTTCTTTCTTGCAGGATCAGCTGTGGCTTTGGATATTCTATCCAAAGTGGAGTTGTCAGCATCTAATTCATTGGCTTTCTCTTGCCAATTCTTGCCAAATAGATTCTCACCTGTACAAAGGATATTGCCCAGTTTGTCCTGCACCCAGAGCTCCAAATCGGATGCCTGGAGCCAGGCAATTCTACGTGCACCTATGGCAATGGCAGAGGTTCTGCTTATGCACTCAAAACAGTCAAAAGCTGCACGGTTTACAAACTTAGAAACATCCTGGGCATGTTTAACCAGTGTGAGAAAATCCTGCCTCTTATCATCAGGAAAAAGAGAGCTCAAAACCTCTAAATCTCCTGTGACTTCCTTAAGAAACATTCCCATATATAAAATATAGGAACTGATCCTGGCAGAAAGCATGGAAGCCTGGAAAGTACGACGTCCAAAGGCATCCAAAGTTCAACACTCACGTCCTGGAGGATTAGAGGCATACCTCTTTGCACTTCTGATCCTTCTCATAGCTGATTCCACTACAATAGAGTGGTGAGGAAGCTGAGTTTTCTGGAAGCCAGGACACGGAGGTACTCAATACATGGTATCCAGTCTACGAGAGTGAGGAGAGGTGGTAAGAGGTGTTTCCCACATTCTTAACATGAGATCATGTAAGATCTCATGGATAGGCAAAGTAACTGCCTCCTTAGGAGCTTTGGGATATTGTAGAATCTCCAACTCCTTTGCCCTGGGCTCTGTTTCAGGAGTCACAGTAATGGAGAGACCTCGAGCCACCTCCCTGATAAAATCCTGAAAGGAGATATCTTCTGGAGGAGACACCCTGCGTTTAGGAGAGGAAGGCTCCTCTGGGAGAAGTACTCTGGTACCGACAGAGTTGTCGGAATCCTCAGATTCTTCCGAGGATTCAAAGTACCTTCTGTCTGTATGCTCTTGTAGAGCCCGATACCCATACCGACCGAAGTCGGTACCAGGGGGAATCAGTACCGTTATATCGGTACCGGAAGGCATAGCATGACTGGGTGCCAGCAATGCAGACACTGATGTCGATGCCGATGCTGGTGATAATGGTACCGATACCAGTACCGGTACCGGAGTCGGTGCCGGTACCGGTTGAACTGTCTGACGCGGTTTTGAGGGCATTTATGCCGCAAGGAGAGCCGCCAGACTGCGTTCAATAGCCAGGAACCTCTGGTCTATCGACGCTGCCGATGCCTGGGTATCGGTACCGGAGAAAGCAGCCGGTACCCCAGAGCATGGCACCAGTAGTTCTGCCGAGGTTGCGGCCTCGAGAACATCCTGGAGCCCCGATAATGCTTTGGAAGCCGAAGCCTCCCGCCGTGGCAATTTTGCCGGTACAGAACCCTCAAGGGCAACGCCAGAGACATCTCGATGCTTAGAAGGAGATCTACCCTTTGAGGACCGGCCAGACTTATGTTTAGTTACCCGAAATCCATGGGAGGAAGACAAAGCCCTGGAAGACGTCAATGCCACAGAGGCTGCATCGGAGGGAAAAAGGGTGCTGAGCTTAGCAGCTCGGTTCTGTCGACCCCTCTTGGGCATCATGGCACAAGCCATACACTCCGAAATGGAGTGGTCAGGACCTAAACATTTAAGACACCACTCATGGGTGTCGGTGACGGAGATGGTACCGCCACACTTTGTGCACTTCTTGAAACCCGAAGCGGGTTTTTCCATGATAGAGGAAATAAGATTATATATATTTTTTTTTTTTAAAGGAAGAAAGAAGGGACTGGCGGTACCGGTATAGCGTTGAAGGCAGACGCGACCACAAAAAAGAAGGAGAATAAAAAAATATTTTCTGCGGTGATAGGAACGACGACCTGCTGGCTCCGCGGAAAACGAAGAACTGGAGAGAGGCAGTTGGGAAAGGCGGGAAGGCAGCACGCAGGCGCTGTGGGATGCTGCCAAAAGCTTTCTAATTGGACGCTGGGGAGTGTTCCCGTGCAGGCTCCGTCGGTACCGACGATACCCATATGTGAAGACTACATTCCTGCTTGTTCCTGGAGATTACTAATGACAAAGCTCAAATGCAAAACTTTATAACCACAATTATAACCAACACCCCAAAGGGAAATCTCTGCTAGAAGAACTCAGAGTTATGCTTAAATTTATGATAGCAAAGGTAAGCAAATATGCACACTTCCAAACACAGCCGTCCTCCTGAGCCGTACCTGGATTGTTCTAACAGGAATCAAGAAAAAGAAATCATCAGATAAGAACAAATTTCACCTTCCTTTTCATCCATTTAAACCTGTCCAGACTGATGGGATGTATCCAAGCTTGAACACCCCAGGTGCAAGGAAGGCAAGCCTCCCTCCAACACCTTCTTACCAAAAGCACCATCCTCTCTAGCTCAAACATCAATCCTATAGTATTTAATAAAAGAATGCAACGAGGACCAAGTTGCTGTCCTAAAGATGTACTCCAGTGCTATGGCCCTAGCCTCTGCCCAGGAGGCTGCCTATGACCATGTAGAGTACACCCACAGCCCTTCCAGAACCACTCTTCAAGTCAGGACAAATGCTGACCCAATCACCTCCTTAATCCAACGCATTAGGATTTTGATGCTGCATCATCCTGCGCAACCCACTGAATAAGACGATCAAACTTCTGAAGGCGTGTAACCTCCAGTTTCCAAATTATGACCCTGTGAGCATTCAGCTTGTGCAGAATCCTAGAATTTCCATCCTTCATTCTTTGGGAAAAGCAGGCAAAGCAATGGGTTGGTTGATGTGCAAAAGCAAGATCACCTTAAAGAAGAATGATGGAACTGAGCAGAGCTAGACAGAGTCCGATGAGAACGACAGATATAAGTCGATGTATGAGACACCCTGCAATTCCAAAATGTGCCTAGCTGAACAGATAGCCAGCAAGAAATCCACCTTCAAAGTAAGGTCTTTAACAGTCACTTACCTCAATGGTTCAAAGGGGGGGACCAGGAATCTGAGGTACCATCAGGCAAACAGGGCAGTCTGATCTGCTGATGACCACACAGAAAGTTGGAAATATCCAAGTGAGCTGTCAACTAGGCCCTTTAGTCGGGCAGCAGCGTTTTGATAATGTTGAAAAGCTTATAGGACTATGAGTTTAAGGAGTATCCCCTGAAGAAAGTCTCAGTCTGAAACGCGAGAGCGGTACCCATAGAGGGCGTCGGGACTCTTAAACTGTCCTTTTTTACATTGACGGGTGCAACATATCTAAGATAAGTAGTCTTTGTTAAAAGACATATAATAGTTGAACATAATGTAGTCACCTGAATATGTGCTTTTCAGTATGAGGTCATTGATGCAAACGGGCAAACTGCTTGAATAACGGACGTTAGTCCCAATAGCAGAGCCGCAGAGTCTGAGACCTCAGGTTAGATAATTTATAGAAATATATAAAAAAAATTTTGAAGAAGATAAAGAAATAAATGCATATTCCACTTTATTGATACATGAGCGATATTTAATAATTCTTTGGTATAAACCAATCGTTCGGTAACGTGACCAAAAGAGATTGAGACCTTTAAAATAGGACAAGGCTACCAACTGAACCTCAAGAGAGCTGAGGGCTAAGCCGTGGTCAAGACATCCTTGCAAGAAAGCCAAAACTGCTGGAATATCTGTCCACCATGTGGACAATCCCCATTCTCTATATCACAACTCAAACAAAGCCAGAACTGAGCATACATCAGAGAAAGAGACGTCCTATGGGCCTTCAGCAGGGTAGCGATGACTGATTACAAATAATTCTTTCACCTCAACTACACCCTTTCAAAAGCCAGACAAATCAAAAGGAGCACAGAAAACCGCAAAGCAGTAAGGACCAAGAAGGAGGAGGTAGCACACTACACCATGGAAGGATTGTATTGGAGTGTCTTAGAGGTCCATTCCTACACGTCCATGTTTCGGCAGCTAGGCATTCATCAGGGGTTCAGGACTTGGAGAATAAAAGACACTCTGTATAGACACCTCATTTCAATGGAGAGGCCAAAGGGCAACATTGCTTCAAAATTCCAGAAAACTGTACCAATTCAGCAAAAACAGCATGAGCGGTAAACATTTGCCCAGGACACAGAAATGGTGAAACCTGATCACAGTCTGAAAGTGCATCTTTGACTGGTGTAAGGAAATAAGAATCTCCCTTATCCTGACCAATGAGATCATGGAATGAAAGGTCCCTATGTAAAAATGGGGCATTCAAAGAGATGCATTGATGCCGTTCAGGTCCAAAATAGATCAAAAGGTTTCTCCATTCTTAGGGACTACAAGGAGATGGAGTAGCACCTGCGACTCAGTTCCACTAAGAGAACTGGTTCTATGGACTCTAATTGAAGAAGATGCTGTAGGGTCTTCTCTACTACCACCTTTTGCTTGAGGGTTCATCCACAAGAAGACACCATTAAAGCATCAGAAATGAGTTCTGCCAACTCCAGAGCATAACCCTACTAAATGACCTTTAGAATCCAGTGGTCTCAGGTAATACACACCTACTCTGGATAGAACAGACTAAGTCAACTCCCCATCTGTACCCCCAAGAAAGGAGCCTACAGTGCCTCCTTAGGGACCTCTTGCTCTGGAGCAGGAGTTCTCAATCCAATCCTCGGGACACACCTAGCAGTCAGGTTTTCAGGATAACCACAATGAATATGCATGAGAGAGATTTACATACAATAGAGGCAGTACATGTGAATCTCTCCAATGCATATTTATTGTGGTTATCCTAAAAAGCATGTCTGGCTAGGTGTATACAAGGGACTGGGGGCTGAGAACCCCTGAGTGGAAGTTCCTCCCCCATAAAAGGACTGGCCCCACTGGGCCTTACCCAACAAATAGGAGGTTGAAGTCCCCCACTTACTTGACCATAACCAACTCCAGTCCCTGGGACAGTCACGACCCCCCTGCCCCCTTCACGGACAGATATGATTGGTCTTCGAGCAACCTCTGGAACCAGGCCTCCCTCAGATCCTTGACCATCTTTTCAACTAACAACAACCAACCAGAGAGAGAGAACTTGTTCAGGTGAACCTTGGAGGCTGTGCCAGCCACATAATAGCAGAACCACAACCAACTGCATGCCATGACCACCGAGGCAACAACCTAGAACTAATACAGACCAGGTCACAGAGGACATCCACCAAGAAGGCCATCCCAAACTCCAGCCACACCACCTCAGGAGAATCTGACAGCTGCTGAACCCAGCAAAGCAAGGCATGGGCCATATACCCCCTGCATAAAGCCACTTGGACTCCTAATACTAAGAGCATAAATACCTGTGTGTGGAAGACCTCCATCTTCCTATTTTGGGCAACCCTCAGTGCCAGACCTCCTTCCACTGGAATGGTAATCTTCCTAGTCACTGCGGTCACCAAAGCATCCATCTGGGGAAATGGAAAAAAGAGCCAAACGACGAAACCTGGAAACAGCACAAGCACTGGCAAGTCAAATGCAAGGCATTGATAAGGCAGGCAAAGATAGAATTTGAGAAGAAGCTTGCTGCGGAAGCAAAAATGCGAAATAAAGACCTTTTCAAGTACATTCGTAGCAAAAAACCTGTGAGAGAGTCAGTTGGTCCATTAGATGATAAAGGGGTTAAAGGAGCACTAAGAGGCAACAAGGCGATAGCGGAGAGACTGAATGAATTCTTTGCTTCGGTCTTTACTGAGGAAAATGTAGGGATGTTACCCATGACTGAAGTGGTATTTAAAGGTGCGGAAGAATTGAAGGAAATATCAATACATCGGGAAGATGTCTTACAACTATTAGATAAACTGAAGAGTAGCAAATCACCTGGGCCGGATGGTATACATCCAAGGGTGTTGAAAGAACTGAAATATGAGATTGCAGAACTGCTATCAGTAATCTGTGAACTATCATTAAAATCATCTCTAATACCTAAAGATTGGAGGATCGCCAATGTAACACCAATTTTTAAAAAGGGTTCCAGGGGTGATCCGGGAAACTACAGACCGGTGAGCCTGACGTCAGTACCGGGAAAAATGGTAAAAACCATCATAAAGAATAAAATTACTCAGCATGTAGATAGTCACAACCTAATGGGAGACAGCCAACATGGCTTTAGACAAGGAAGATCTTGTCTTACTAATCTGTTATGTTTTTTTGAAGGAGTGAATAAACAGGTGGACAAAGGTGAGTCGGTTAATATTGTGTATCTGGACTTTCAGAAAGCCTTTGACAAAGTCCCTCATCAGAGACTTTTGGCAAAACTAAAGAGTCATGGGATAGGAGGCAGTGTACTATTGTGGATCAGGAACTGGTTAAAAGATAGAAAGCAGAGGGTAGGGCTAAATGGCCAATTTTCCCAATGGAGAAAGGTGAATAGTGGTGTACCCCAGGGATCTGTGCTGGGTCCGCTGCTTTTTGACATATTCATAAATGACCTGGAAAGTGGAAAAACGAGTGAGGTTATCAAATTTGCAGATGACACAAAACTATTTAAAGTTGTTAAAACCCAAGAGGATTGTGAAAAATTGCAAGAGGATCTTGATAAATTGGAAGACTGGGCATCAAAATGGCAGATGAAATTTAATGTGGACAAGTGCAAGGTTATGCACCTAGGGAAGAACAACCCAAACTATGGTTACACGATGCAAGGTTCCACATTAGGAACCATCACCCAGGAAAAAGATTTAGGCGTCATTGTGGATACCATGTTAAAACCCTCGGCCCAGTGTGCAGCGGCGGCCAAGAGAGCAAATAGAATGATAAGTATGATAAGGAAAGGAATGGAAAATAAAACAAAAGATATTATAATGCCTCTATATCGTTCCATGGTGAGACCGCACCTTGAATATTGTGTGCAATTCTGGTCGCCGTATCTTAAAAAGGATATAGCGATTTTAGAAAAGGTACAGAGAAGAGCCACCAAAATGGTAAAGGGGATGGAAGGATACTCCTATGAAGAAAGGCTAAAAAGGTTAGGGCTCTTTAACTTGGAAAAGAGACGGCTGAGGGGAGATATGATAGAAGTCTATAAATTAATGAACGGAGTGGAACGGGTAAACATAGATCGATTGTTTACCTTATCAGAATATAGAAAGACTAGGGGACATGCAATGAAGCTACAGGGTAAACTATTTAAGACTAATAAAAGAAAATATTTTTTCACTCAACGTGTAATCAAACTCTGGAATTTGTTACCGGAGGATGTAGTAAAGGCTGTTAGTGTAGCTGGGTTTAAAAAAGGTTTGGACAAGTTCCTGGAGGAAAGGTCCATAAACCATTATTAAGAAGTGACCGAAGATATCAATGCTTGACCCAGTACAAGCATTGTGGAACTTGTGTCTCTTGGGGAAACTGCTAGGTACATATGACCTAGATTGGCCACTGTTGGAAACAGAATACTGGGCTTGATGGACCTTGGTCTGACCCAGTATGGCATATCTTATGTTCTTAAAGAGCCAGTCCAAGTCTACTCAAGGAAGAGGATACAGCCTATCCACAATCTGTGCGCCTTTCTATATGATTATAGTTATGGTTTATTAGCAATTGATTAACCGCCCTAAGCCAGGCACATAGAGAAGCTTACAATTAAGAAAACACATCAATATAAAGCAAGAATAAGAAAGGAACACCATAATATGACAGGAAAGTCACAGCATAGGAAAACAGAAAGAGGAGGAAAGAAAGAGGAAACAACCGGGCAAAGAGGGGAAGAGGGCTGCATGCAGAACCTGACTCAAGTGAGATAGACTCCAAAGGCTTGGGTAAATAGGAAGTCTTTTAGAAGTTTCTTAAATTGAGGAAGAGATGGTTCCAATTGGAGATGGGAAGGAAGGCAATTCCAGAGAGAAGGGGCCAAGAAGAAAAAAGCAAATTGGCATGTGGACTCGTATTTGGCACATGAAAGGGACAGAAGACCCAGATGATTATCCTGGAGTGATCGAAGGCAACATTGGGGCACATAAGGGATAATCAATGCAACTAGATATTGAGGTTCCAAGTTATGGAAGGCTTTATGAGTGAGGGTAAGGATTTTGAAGTGAACTCTCTGGAAGCCAATGGTGCTGAATGATCATATTTCCTAGCGTAAGGGCATGGATGGCAGGGTTCTGGATGGTTTGGGGGCGTTTGAGGTGATGTTGTGGAAGACCAGACAAAATGATATTACAGTAATCAAGGCAAGTGATAAAAGTGCTGAGGATAAGTGTGGTCAGAGCCACTTGGTTGAAAAATGGACAAAGGGCTCGGAACTTAGAATGCACACCGAGTAAGGTGTGAGATATGAGTGGGGAAGGAAAGTTCTGAATCTATGTAAACACCAAGATATTTAAAAGAGGGGAGCAGTGCGATGGGTGTAGAACCAATGGAAGAGGCTAAAGTAGGAGAAAACTTGGTGCATGTAATCCAGGTGGCAATGGTTTTGGTGGGATTAAGCTTTAACGCGTTGTTGAACAACCAGGTGGAAATAGAGTCAAGAGCTGAGTTTAAGCCAGAAAGATTGGGTGAAATGCTGTCAAGACATGCCAAAAGCAAAATGTTATCAGCATAAATATAAAAAGTGATTCCCAGTGACTGAATGAAGGTAGCCAAGAGGCCAAGAAAGACATTGAACACGATGGGGGAGAGTGCTGACCCCTGAGAGACCCCTACAGGGAAGGGAGTAGCAAGCGGAAGAGGAACTGTGGTGGCGAACTTGGTAGCTGCAATTGAGGAGAAAGGAAGAAAACAAAGAAAGACCATTATCCCAGAGAACGACTTTGTAGAGATGTGAGAGGAAGAGGTTGTGGTCAACGAGGTCAAACGCATCAGTGAGATCGAGAGAAATGGCAAGTGTAATAAAACCTTGGTCCGACATGGTATGTAAATCATTGAGAATGGAAGTGAGGATCATTTCAGTGCTGTGAATAGTGCAGAATTACAACTGACAAGAATACAGGGCTAAGGTGATTTCCAAGTGATTGGTTAACTGAGGGAGAATCAGGCGTTCTGCAAGTTTCGCCAGAAAAGGAAGGTTGGATACTGGGCAATAGTGGGAGGGGTTATCAGGATCAAGCTTATGACCTTTAAGAAGGGGGCGAATCAATGCTTGTTTCCAAGAGGAAGGGATGATACCAGTGGAGAAAGAAGAATAAAGCATGGAGCAGATATATGAACTGAAGTCAAGGGATGGGTCAGCAAGCCAATCAAAAGGTATGGGATCCAAAGGACATGAAAGCGCCTTGATGGAGGAGAGGAGGCGAGACAGAGTGGGGGGATCGACTGGAAATAATCTACCTCAGGTAAAGGTAGTAATGGTGGCTGTGGAGAAGGGTGGAGATGGGGGAAGGAAAAGATCAAAAGAAGGAAGTTCAGAGCAGGTGGAGGAGATTTTAGTGATGAAAGCGTCAGCAAGGGCGTCCAGAGACAGGCCAATGTTAGGGATAGGAGAAGAGGAAGAAATATGAAGAGAGGAGAGATGAGTCACAATAGAGAACACAGTCTTAGGGTCATGGGCAGCAGCAGCAACCAGAACTGAAAATAGTCCTTTATAGCAGTGAGGATCTGGGATCAGTAATGGTGATTTGAACTCTAAATAGAAGAAGGAGGTCAGGGTCCTTCCTTTTCCGCCACTTTCACTCCCCTGCCCCTGAGCTGCTGCTTTAGGAGGTAGAGCCCAGGGTGGAACCAAGGAGACTACTGGTGGGAAGCTGGTTGGACATGAACTAAGGGGGTGATCTGGTCTAGCTAAGTCGAAAGTAAAGAGTTCCAAAGGTCAGCTTGCTGATACAGAGGGAGCAAGTTAAAGTCCTGCGGGAAAATTTCAGAGGCAGCAGGAAACCGGGTTTTAGACTCAGGGGTCAGACGCCTAACGAGCCTCGGGAGGGGCATTAGCTACAGTAGCAGAGCCTGGAACTCTGGAAGGACCAGGAAGGGAGAAGCAGACCAAAGAGTGGTTGTAACAGGGAAGAGGAAGAGGGAAATAATAGTAGAAGAAGGGCCGGAGTCTTGCTGCGCAATGACAAGGTCTAAGGTATGACCTGCAACAAGTGTGGGGCCATTAATGAATTGGATGAAACTGTGATCCTGAAGGAATTGAAGAAGAGAAATCACAAGGTTGGGAAAGGGTGTGGAAATTAATGTTAAAGTCCCTGAGGATTACTTGAACGTGCGGTTCACCGCCATTGTCTTGACTTTCTCTCAAGCCCTTTATGATGGAGTATATGGGAAATTCCCGATCCCCCACAGGGGCTCTCCCCAGCTATGGCCAGAACCAGTGAGGTATTGCTCTGGTAAGAGCTTAAACCCCTGTCCCTTTAAGAGAATAGGCTGGAGAATGCCTGGGGAGGGTGTGGTCCAGCCCCAGGGTTTAAAACAGGAAGCAGGAGACTTGGAGGAGAGAGGAGCCCAGGGTTCGGAAGCATACCTGAAGACCATGTACCTGTAAGAGAGAGCCTGCTGTGGAGGTAGGAAGCATTTTTAATTTATTACTGTCTGCTCAGCCTTGCTGCTGGAGTGCTACCTGGATGGAGAGACATTTTGCTGGGCTGTGCTGCCCGAAGTGAGAAACTTTGAGGAGCCAGTTTTGTTTGTTTTGGACGTGCCATCTGTGCTGGAGCAGTGTTCAGCTATTCAGCAAAGTAGTCCTGCTGAGGGCAATTAAGGATTTGTTACAGCTGGAGAAAAAAACCTAGGCTAACAGAGGCTTTAACTCTACAGGTGCCAAGGAGGGCCAGGGGCCATTGTCTGGATGCTTGCCCCCAAATAAAGTATATTTTCTTTAAACCTCTTGGCTATGGAGCTTTGTGTCACACCCTTCTGGATCCACTACAATCTGGCTTTCATCCTTTATATTCTACTGAAACGGTTCTTGCCAAAGTCTCCAGTGATTTGTTCCTTGCCAAATACAAGGGCCTTTAATCAATCCTCATCATTCTTGACTTTTCTTCAACTCTGGCACTGTTGATTACCACCTTCTCCTCGACACCCTGTCCTCACTTGTTTTTAAGGGCTCTGTTCTGTCCTCGTTCTCTTCTTATCTCTCCCACTGCACTTTTAGTGTATGTTCTGCTGGATCCTCAATTACTGCTAGCCTGTTCTCAGCTGGTGTATCCCAAGGGTCTGTCTTGGGACCTCTTCTTTTCTCTCTCTATATCCAGTCTCTTGGTGCTCTCATCTCCTCCCATGGTTTTCAGTACTATCTTTACGCTGACGATTCTCAGATCAACTTATCTACACCTGAAATCTGTCTACCTGGATGTCTCACCACAATCTTTAATTGAACATGGCCAAAACAGAGTTTCTAATCTTTCCCCCTAAACCATCTCCCCCTTCCTCCTTTATCTATTTCTGTGGATAACACTCTATTCCTCCTTGTTTCCTCGGCTCGCAATCTTGGAGCCATCTTTACCTCATCCCTCTCCTTTTCCACACACATCCAACTGATAGCTAAAACTGGTCATTTCTTTCTTTATAATACTGCAGGACTGATACCCTGTGGCCAGCTCTGAACCATACAAGATGGATTCCTGCTACAAAAACTTCTGCTGTGTGCCAAGCCTCAGACCTGCTGACCAAGCAATTGCCTGCCAAGTGTTCCTATGTATGTATACCACAAAAAATTGCTCCCAGCCATGACTACGTGCAAGAGAACCTGCTTCTTAGGCCTTTCTCATGCACAGACTGTTCTACTTGCCCTACATATTTGCAACAATGTATGAAACTGCATACCATCATCTTCTACATTTTGTCTCTCGCTATGGACCCTTTGTTTGTAGGATGACTACCTCCTGATTCGCTGAGAAACCTCGCAGCATCTCATGCCAACCAATCACCAAAAATGGGACCAGGATTCTTCACAAGGAATAATACACTATGCACAGAACTTTTGTACCATTTTGTGCCTTCTGCTTTCCTGGCTACTCCTCAAAAGACAGACACATGCTGTGTGCAAGGCCATTCTACTAACATTGGGAGAGGATAAGACTACCACAGATCTAAGGTTCTGTGTTCTCACGCGGCTCAACTTCGGACGGCCTTTGTGCTATTCCACTGACTGCCTCAGAGCACAGCAGCGATCTTCCACCTGGCAGAGAGCTAAGGTACTAGTCTTATATTCTTCCCAGAGAGTGGTTCATTAGCCAGATAGCTGTTCTGTACTTCTCCTCAGTGCAGAGCATACCTGTGACCTTTGGTTGCTAATCAGAGATTTATTACTTTTGCATAATTGTCATCATAGTGCTGCTACAACTTGCTACCTCATATTTCTAATTTATATATATAGTCTGTATATCTCTTACTTTTCTTTCCAAATACCAGTAAATCTAATAAATAGTTGTGGTCAACATTATTGTCACCCTTGCATTTTAGGTATGTTGTATACAATATCTTGAGAAATAATTGGAAATATTCCAACTGTATGTCATCATAATATTTTAATAGTACTTATGTTCAAAGATAAACAACAAAAAAAAAAGATGTCTGAGAAAAAAAACAAAATATGACCTGGACAGGATTAATGGCACCCTTCACTAATATTTGGTTGCACAACCCTTGGCAGTGATGACAACCTCCAAATGTTTCTTGTAGCCATCTATAGGTTCCATACATCTGTCTGCTAGTAGTTCCTCCCATTCTTCAACTGTGATTTGTTCCAGCTTATGAATGTTTCTAGGATTCCTTTTACCAATGGCAGATTTCAGCTCTTTCCAAAGGTTTTCGAATGGATTGAAAACAGGACTCACTGCTGGCAAGTTTAAAACAGTCCATTTGTTCCTTTTTAACCATTCTTGTACTACTGGATTTATGTTTTGGGTCATTGTCCTGCTGGAGAACCCATGACCTTTGACCCAGACCTAGCCCTCTGATACTAGGTAGCACTTTCGCTCCAAAATACAGATCACCAACTACTAGTATGCAAATTCAAGCTAAAGCTGAAAAAAAGCAAGCCACTCATGAATGTAGCAAAATATGACCTTGACAATATACAATCAGAATTTAAAAACTGCCCGTAAAATCAATTTGCTGCTTTGGATACAAATGGCAGAGCACCAGAAGAGTTATGGGATGACATCAAAAACGTTGTGCTCGAAGGAAGTGAGAAGTCTCTACAAAAAGTGAAAAAACAAAAAAGGCCAAAATAGATAACCGAAGAAACTCTGAAAATTGCCCAGAAACGCAGAGAAGCTAAATCCAGAGGAGAAAGAGAGGCAATTACAGAACTCAACAGATTTCCAACGTGCAGCAAGACGAGACAAGGAGAAGTACTACAACGACGCATGCAAGGAAATAGAATACGAACACAGGTACACTACCAAAAAACTGCCTCCAGTTTTGCAACTGATTCCTATAGATTTTGGGGTGCTGAATCCAGGAAAAATAGCCAAAATGTTCCATCACGTCACGTTTTCTTGCAAAATTAGATTTCTTACCCAAATAAGGAATGTTCACATAATTTCTTTTTAGCCGACTGCAGTTTATTTTCTTGGCCCAAAATAGAGGTTGTAATGGTTAACTAACTAGAAACACTCCCTCATGATATTTTAGAGTGTTTTGTATTCATTTTATACATTAACAGGACAATTGGGAGGCGGGGGGCTAAATCCAGTACTCGCGCTGGCGCATGTTCTTTCCTGTTCGCCTCGCCTTGTTCGCATCGCTCAAACACGGTGGTTGCGACATGAACATTCCTGTCAAATTTCAGTTTCTTGCAAGTTCATTATTACCTTTTGTTTGCTCAGTCGTAATCCAGCTTTATTCCGAAGTGGTTCACTACAGTTGTAGTTTGCAGTGCTGTGTATTTGTGATGGCTCACAGAGCCAGAGGTTGCGTCAACTCTCCGGACAGTTTTTGTTTTATTTGTGGGGAATATACCGTGAAAAAGCGGCAGAGGAACATTTCTGCATTTATTAAAAAAGTATATTTCGCCTATTTCGGTTTGAAGTTAGGCGATCAAGACAAACCGTGGGCTCCTCACAAAGTGTGCAAGACATATGAGGAAGATCTACGCTTATGGATGAAAGGTAAAAAACAAGCATTTCGTTTCGGAATACCTATGATGTGGCGTGAACAAAGAGACCACAGCAGTGACTGCTATTTTTGCTCTTGCATTGTGAAGGGATACAACTTAAAAAATAAGAACGTAATAAGTTACCCCAACCTTCCCTCAGCAATTAGGCCTATGCCTCATAGCAACGAAGTACCTGTGCCTGAACCACCAAAATCTTTGGATCATATTTGTGTGGACGGTTCTGATCATGATGAGACTCATCAGATGGCTTTTCCCGATGAGTCCAGTACTTCCGAGTTTGAAACTGAACCAGATCCGAAACCTGAACTTTTCTCTCAAGCTGAATTGAATGATTTAGTCCGGGATTTAGGACTCCCAAAAGATGCTGCCCAACTGCTAGGTTCTCGGCTTAAACAGAAAAATCTATTGTCACCAGGAACAACTTTTTATTGGTACCGCAAAACCGCGAGACACAATTTTTGAAGTATTTCAGCAAAGAGGAAGATTTGGTATTTTGCAACGATATATACGGAGTGATGGAAAAGTTTAAACTCAAGTATGATCCTGCTGAATGGCGGCTGTTCATTGATTCGTCAAAAGACAGCATAAAAGGTGTTCTTCTTCATAATGGCAACACATTCGCTTCAGTTCCTATTGCTCACTCTGTTATTCTCCAAGAAAAATACGAGAATTTGGCCCTGATTCTTCAGAAGATTCGTTATGATGAGCATAAGTGGATGATTTGTGGAGACTTTAAAATTCTATCCATGCTATTAGGCAGCAATCCGGTTTCACCAAATATCCCTGCTTCCTTTGCTTGTGGGATAGCCGGGCCCGCGACCTACACTGGGGGAAAAAAGACTGGCCAATTCGGGAGTATTTGAGACCCGGTGAGAAAAATGTTCTTCATGAGAGCTTGGTACCTCGTGATAAAATTCTATTACCACCTCTCCACATTAAGTTGGGTCTCATTAAGCAATTCATCAAGTCCCTTCCAAAAGATGGTGAGTGCTTTCGGTACCTTTGCTCAAAGTTCCCCCGACTTTCTGAAGCAAAGCTAAAGGAAGGAGTGTTTGTTGGCCCTGATATAAGGAAACTCATTTCAGATGGAGCATTCGCTGAAACGATGTCTGAGAAGGAAAAAGAAGCCTGGGATTCCTTCAAGGATGTTGTTCTCAAATTCTTGGGGAACAGGAGGGATGAGAACTATAAGGATATTGTTGCCAGGATGCTCAATGCCTTCAAAGAACAAGGCTGTAACATGAGCCTGAAAGTCCATTTCTTGCACTCCCATGTGAACTACTTTCCCGAAAACTTGGGGGCGTACAGTGAAGAACAAGGTGAAAAGTTTCACCAGGACATCAAGGACGCAGAGAGAAGGTACCAAGGAAGATGGAACACCACTATGATGGCTGATTTCTGCTGGTTGCTGCTGCGGGAAACCCCAGATGAAAAATACGCCAAGCAGCGCACCAAGAGAAGCATTCGGGGGAAGAAGAAACGGGCCCACCAGGAGATTGATTGACCCAAGAATGACTTTAAAATCTAAACTGTGTTGACAAATATCGTGTTTTTACTAAACTTTGAAATAAAAATTTGCTAGTTATTACCACAGTGTCGGATCTCATTTATTAGAATTTTATTTTCACACCATCGGGTGTTTGTCTTCATGTATTGCAATGGTGCGGTTTGCGTTTTCTATTCTTACATACATACCTGTACAACATTTTTTGCACATTTCTTTGCTTTGCTTTGTGTCTAACCTCGCTCTTATATGCTCAATGTTTGTGCACATGTATGTGGCTGTTTTAAGTGCAGACAATTTTGCTACCCTCACAGTGTATTTTGTTGACATTACTCTATTCTTATGTGCTGCCTTGTTACAATTTTCTTTATTCTTATTTGAATAACTACTAAACAATTAGTATAAAGAATTCATCCAAGAAACTTTTATCTCGATCGCACTCAATCTGAAACGTTCACCTCAAACTGCTAACCCAATGTAGCAAAAAATCTGTACGTGATGGAGCAAATTGGTTACCAGATTTGGATTCAGCGCACCAAAAAACGTAAAAATCAATCGAAACATTAGAGGCAGTTTAAAAAAAAAAATTTTTAGTGTACCTGTGGAATCAGAGGAAGAACAAGATCAGCTTTCCTAAAGTTGCAAGAGAAAATTCCAGCCTCAAATTGGAATGCTACAAGATGCTAAAGGATCCATGTTGAATGAAGCAGAGAAGATCAAGAAAAGGTGGAAAGAATATACAGTGATTATACAATAAAGATCAAGTGGACTAACAGCCGTTTCAACCTGTACCTTTTGATCTGGAACCACTGGTGATGAAAGAAGTCAAAGCAGTATTGAAAGCATTATCAAAGAACAAAGCACCGGGTATTGATGGCATGCCCATTGAAGTATAACAGAAATCAGATGCGGCTGTTGCCATGCTTACAAGGCTCTGCCAGGAAATCTAGAAGACAACATCAGGGCCAACAGACAGGAAAAGATCTATGTTTATACCAATACTGAAGAAAGATGATCCAATTTGACTGTGGAAATTACTGCACATGCCAGCAAGATTCTACTCAAGATCAACCAGCAGAGACTATAACCATACCTGGAACGAGAACCGCCCGACATGCAAGATGGATTCAGGATAAGGCGAGGAACAAGAGATATCACACAGATGTGAGATGGATCCTTGATAAGACAAATTCATACCAAAAGGATATCTATATGTGTTTTATTGACTACAGCAAGGCTTTTGACTGTGTAAACCATGAGAAACTTTGGGACACATTAAGCAGCATACCAGAACACTTAATAGTTCTCTTGCACAACCCCTTACATTGATCAAGAAGGTGAAATTAGACCTTACCTGCTAATTGTCCAGTAATCTCTATCAGCAACTGGGGACTGAGCATGCCGGAATTTCTGATGTCACCTGAGAAGAGCTCCCTCTTGGGCTCCAGGCGGCAGTATCCTATTGACAAAGCAGATCTTGAGAGCACATAAAGTCAAGAAAATAACCCCAGGATTGAAAGATCGAAAAAAGCCTTTACCCATTTCCACCCCCCCCTTTTTTTTTTTTTTTTAAACAGTATCACTAGAAGCCAAGGACATAACTATATACAATGTGGGGATGAGCCAGGACAAAACAGCCATACTTGCCGATCACCAATCCCCCACTGGGAAGCTGGAGGCTTGAATGAGTTGTGATTCTTAAGGACCACTTCCCGAGAACAGACGGACACCACGAGATGCCTTCAACTCTTGACAAACAGATACTACTCCAAAGCAGGGAAGGTCCTGGACTGGACTGGAAGGATTCAAGGTCTAATTTCACCTTCCTCATCATTCCTCCAGTCCAGTCAAGTACAGTACATGTGGGATCTATCAGAGCAGTAACTAGATTTGAGAGGGTCCCGTGAGTCCGGCCCAAAGCATAGAGGCTCCAAAACCTGTTTCACCAGTTTCCTGGACATCTAGACGGTAATGTTGTGTGAAGGTATGCAGGGGTAACCACACAACACCCTGCAAATATCCATCGGGGGAACAAAGCTGTGCTCCACCCAGGACGTGACCTGAGAGCTGGTCAAGTGTGCCCGAAGACCCTGCAACACTAGTCTCTCCCTTTCAGCAAACAGGCCGATGGAATCGCTTCCTTTATCCAATTCACCACCGAGGCATTGGATGCAGCCTCGCCTTTGTGCATACCTCTATATACAACAAAAAGCCTATCCGATTTATGGTAGGCTTCTGTGCGCTTTAGATAACGCTGTAGGACCCTGCGCAAGTCCAGCAAATGGAGTTGGTGATTCTCCCAGTGCAAACCGCCTTGGGGAGAAAGGAAGAACCGGTCTCAATACCTCCATTTCCCAAGACATGACCAGGAACGGTTCCCTGCAGGACAGAACCTGCAAGCTCCAAGATCCACTGCACCGAACAAATCGCCACCAGAAACACCAATTTCAGCATAACATCATAAGAACATAAGATATGCCATACTGGGTCAGACCAAGGTCCATCAAGCCCAGTATTCTGTTTCCAACAGTGGCCAATCTAGGTCATATGTACCTAGCAGTTTCCCCAAGAGACACAAGGTTCCACAATGCTTGTACTGGGTCAAGCATTGATATCTTCGGTCACTTCTTAATAATGGTTTATGGACCTTTCCTCCAGGAACTTGTCCAAACCTTTTTTAAACCCAGCTACACTAACAGCCTTTACTACATCCTCCGGTAACAAATTCCAGAGTTTGATTACACATTGAGTGAAAAAATATTTTCTTTTATTAGTCTTAAATAGTTTACCCTGTAGCTTCATTGCATGTCCCCTAGTCTTTCTATATTCTGATAACGTAAACAAATCTACGTTTACCTGTTCCACTCCGTTCATTAATTTATAGACTTCTATCATATCTCCCCTCAGCCGTCTCTTTTCCAGGTTAAAGAGCCCTAACCTTTTTAGCCTTTCCTCATAGGAGTATCCTTCCATCCCCTTTACCATTTTGGTGGCTCTTCTCTGAACCTTTTCTAAAATCGCTATATCCTTTTTAAGATACGGCGACCAGAATTGCACACAATATTCAAGGTGCGGTCTCACCATGGAACGATATAGAGGCATTATAATATCTTTTGTTTTATTTTCCATTCCTTTCCTTATCATACCTAGCATTCTATTTGCTCTCTTGGCTGCCGCTGCACACTGGGCCGAGGGTTTTAAAATGGTATCCACAATGACGCCTAAATCTTTTTCCTGGGTGGTGGTTCCTAATGTGGAACCTTGCATCGTGTAACCATAGTTTGGGTTGTTCTTCCCTAGGTGCATAACCTTGCACTTGTCCACATTAAATTTC
Source organism: Ichthyophis bannanicus (assembly GCA_033557465.1). Lineage (NCBI taxonomy): Eukaryota > Metazoa > Chordata > Amphibia > Gymnophiona > Ichthyophiidae > Ichthyophis > Ichthyophis bannanicus. The sequence continues at coordinate 642,429,387 of CM066035.1, forward strand.
ATCTGCCATTTTGATGCCCAGTCTTCTAATTTATCAAGATCCTCTTGCAATTTTTCACAATCCTCTTGGGTTTTAACAACTTTATATAGTTTTGTGTCATCTGCAAATATGATAACCTCACTCGTTATTCCACTTTCCAGGTCATTTATGAATATGTCAAAAAGCAGCGGACCCAGCACAGATCCCTGGGGTACACCACTATTCACCTTTCTCCATTGGGAAAATTGGCCATTTAGCCCTACCCTCTGCTTTCTATCTTTTAACCAGTTCCTGATCCACAATAGTACACTGCCTCCTATCCCATGACTCTTTAGTTTTGCCAAAAGTCTCTGATGAGGGACCTTGTCAAAGGCTTTCTGAAAGTCCAGATACACAATATCAACCCACTCACCTTTGTCCACCTGTTTATTCACTCCTTCAAAAAAACATAACAGATTAGTAAGACAAGATCTTCCTTGTCTAAAGCCATATTGGCTGTCTCCCATTAGGTCGTGACTATCTACATGCTGAGTAATTTTATTCTTTATGATGGTTTCTACCATTTTTCCCGGTACTGACGTCAGGCTCACCGGTCTGTAGTTTCCCGGATCACCCCTGGAACCCTTTTTAAAAATTGGTGTTACATTGGCGATCCTCCAATCTTCAGGTAATAGAGATGATTTTAATGATAGTTCACAGATTACTAATAGCAGGTCTGCAATCTCATATTTCAGTTCTTTCAACACCCTTGGATGTATACCATCCGGCCAGGTGATTTGCATCAGGTCCTTAAGCAACGCCCACACCACAGGTTCAAAGGGTTGCTCCATCAATACCAAGAGCACCAGGTTGAGATCCCCTGGAGGGACTACCAACTGCACCAGTGGCTACAGCTGATGTACAGCCCATAGGAAGTGGGCCATGTCGAGGTGCACTGCCAAGGAGCACTCCTACATGTGTCCTCAATAACAGGAAAGTGCATCTACCTGGACCCACAGAGAGTTCAAAGACCAACCCCTTGTCCAGCCCTGCCTGCAGGAAGTGGACACAAAGAAACAAGGGGAAGAAAAAACAGTCCTTTATTCTAAAAGCATCCCGCCACAGCCATGTTTCAGCACAGCTGCCTTCCTCAAGGGGATCTTAGTATCTAATGGAAACTCCGTGGATTCAAGGACTTGATCCACAAAAGAGTAATTAGACTTACCTGCTAATTGTAGTTCCTTGAGGAACTCCAGTTCAGTCCTCCACCTCTGGGTAGTGTACCTCCTCCTGCAGCATGGAGACTGGGCATGTCAGAATCGTGACATCATTGTATGTACCCTGCTGGTCTCTCCCATCAGCCCCAGTGAACTATTGACAAAGCAGACTCAAAGGAGCAACAAATAAGCAGCTATAGCATTAAATTTAACCTTTAAAATTCAACTTTTAACTCCTAAACTAAATTCCCCTTAATTAAGAAGGAAACTTCTTCCCTCACTTTCTCTTTCCTCCATGAACCAAATAAGAAAGGCTAGAGTAAAAGAACTACATCGATCCCGAGACTATTAAAGGTTTTTACCCACTTTGTGACTGGTACGCCCCGCAGACCAAACTGACCTCTGAACTACTCATCCCCAGGTGGGAATCAGGACTGAACTGGAGTTCCTCAAGGAACTACAATTAGCAGGTAAGTCTAATTTCTCTTTCCTTATCGTTCCTCCAGTTCAGTCCTCCACCTCTGGGATGTAACAGAGCAGTAGTCATTGGGAGGGACCTGTCCACCCAGATCACAACACCGCCGACCAGAAACAGGCATCGCTCGCCGCCTGAACGTCCAGGCGGTAGTGTTTACTGAAGGTATGGAGAGACGACCAAGTGGCCGCTCTGCAAATCTCCACTGACGGAACCAAACTGTGCTCCACCCAAGAAGTCGCTTGCACTCTAGTAGAGTGCGCCCGTAACCCCACTGGCACCTGACGACCTTGCAAAATATTGTGGTGATGCGCAGGTAGCTGAGCCTTTTAAAACTAGGGAAAAAGAGTTTTTTTCTCATGAGCGGGGGAAGGGCTCACTACAGCATAGCTCCCAGGCAGGGAATGAGGCTAGAATACACACTAATAGGGATAGCTTGAAGCCACACCCAGCCTCTAGAGCTCGTGCAGGCAGAGAGGGGGTGGGGCCAGAGAAGGAAACAAGCTGCAGGATATTTAAGCTGCGTCACTCAGGAAGAGAGGCAACGAAGGCAAGAGATACAGAGGCAACAGGAAGAGAGGCAGGAGGGCTGAGGAATACAAGCAGAGGCACAGCAAGAGACACGAGGAAAAAGAGAGACACAAGCAGCAACACAGAGAGAGGACGTGCTCAAGGAAAACTGCATGCTAAAAGCCAGGAGGAGAGGCCAAGAGTCCAGAGGAACCAAGGGAAGAAACAGCAGTATAAGGCTGTAGGGCCTGGAGGTTCAAAGGGGACCAGCCACAACTCCCAAGGCAAGTGCAAAGATTGTGGGCATGAGTGGAGCTGGGGAAAACGTCAAGAGTATATGACTGATTCTGAGAGTGACAGCTCAAGTCCTGAGTCTGTGATTAGGCAGTACAGAAAACCAGTTGGGAAGAGGGTTTCTGCCAGTAAAGCAATTTGTGTGTGTCCTGAACAGGAGTGTCTAAGAGGAAGAAGGGCAAGAGCTTTTGACCCGGTAAAAAGGGGACCCCAGAAGTTAAAATGGGGGAAGCTTCTTAGGCTTTTAAAGGAAGTGAAGCATAGCGTTCCAGAACGTGCCCCAAGCCCTGAGTGTTACAGTACCCCAGAAGAAATGGAAGTAGACTCATACTCAGACTCTCCAATGTCCTCTGCGGAATCCATGAAGTGTGGGATTTGTATAAGCCGTGTTTAATACTTTTATAAGAAGCTGTGAGTAACAGGTTAAGAAGATATCTGTGCTGGTGTTATGTGCCAAGCTGAAAAGCAGACAAGAAGTCATATGAACCTCATTGTTTAAAGCAGCCAATTGTATCTCTGAAGAAGCCAGGCTTAACAGGGCTAGCGTTTTAAACCAGGAGGCAGCACAGGAGAGATATCCTAATCTGCAGCAGCTGAGAGTAAAGGTCAAAAACTGTCTTACAGAAGTTTTTGGAAAACTGTGCATTTAAAAAGTGTTACACTGCTTTGTAAATGAAAGAAGCTGAAAAGAGTAATCAAGAGTGAAGTAACTACTTGAAGAAATATTGCTGAGAAGTTTAAGGGAGAAAATATCCTATATTTTCAGTTTGTGATATTATTTGCCTTATCAAGGTCATTTGCCTCAGCAAGGTCACTTGCCAAAGGTTGGTTCCAGAAAGAAAGAAATAAAAGCAATTTAAGTAACAAATTGTCCTGTGTTCCTCTTCCATTCGGATTGCTGACAAAGCAAAACCACAACTACACAAAGAAGAGTGACGTCCCGCGCTCCCCACTAGGCAACCGTCTAGTCGCCTCGCAGCGGGCGTTTTCACAATATATGCGGACGCTATTGCTTCACGGACCCATCTGGAGATTGAAGCTTTGGCTGCCGCCTCCCCTTTACAGGGACCTCCAAACAGAATGAATAGGCTTCAGACTTACGAAAAGTTTCTAAAACCTTTAAGTACTGACGCAGAATTCTCTTTATGTCCAAGCGACGCAGACTACGGTCCGAGGCGTTCTCCTCCGTGGGCCCTAATAATGGTAACGAAACCGACTGATTCATGTGAAAAGGAGAAACTAACCTGGGCAAAAAAGACGGTACTGGACGCAGCACCACCTTTTCCCTAGAAAAAGATAAAAACGGCTCCCAACAGGACAATGTCTGCAATTCCGAAACACGTCATGCCGTACAAATGGCCACTAAAAACACTGTCTTTAAGGTCAAATCCTTGATCGAAGTTTGGTGCAAGGGCTCGAAAGGTTCCCTCGTCAACACCCCCAGAACCAAGTTGAGATCCCATGGAGGAACCACCATTCTGCAAGCAGGCCGTAGCCGAGATACCGCTTTTATAAAACGAATCACATCAACGTGAGAGCCCAAGGCCACCCCTTGAACTTTACCTCTATAGCAAGAAAGAGCTGCCAGCTGGACCCATAAGGAGCTGGCTGCCAGGCCCTTATCAAAACCGTCCTGTAAGAAACTCAATACCTTAGGCACGGAAACCATGGAGGAACGGACCTGCCGCTGAAAGCACCAGTCCTCAAAAATGCGCCATATTCACACATACGCTAGAGATGTGGACCTCTTTCTGGCCCAAAGTAAGGTCGCAATCACAGCTCCAGAATAGCCTTTTTTCCTTAACCTCACCCTTTTAATGGCCAAGCTGTAAACGAGAACCAATCTGAGGCATTCAAAGCGGCCCTGAATCAAAAGATTCGCCGTTGCCGGCAATCACCAAGGGTCTCCGTCGAGCAGATAAACTAGATCGGCATACCATGGACGTCTCGGCCAATCCGGTGCCACCAACACTACTCCTCCCCCAATGAGCTTCGATGCGCTGAACCACTCGGCCTATGAGCACCCACGGGGGAAACACAGAGAAGACCGGTCAATGGCCATTGTTGCATCAGGGCATCGATACCTTCAGACATCCTTTCCCGTCTTCTGCTGTAAAAATGACTCGCCTTGGCCGACTGAAAAGTTGCCATGAGATCCATAATCGGAGGACCCCACCTGAAGACTATCTGAGAAAACACTTCCGGATGAAGCTCCCATTCCCCGGCATCCACCCGGACTCTGCTGAGAAAATCTGCCATCACATCATCCGTTCCTGCAATGTGCGCCGCTGATATCGCCTGCAGTCGAGGCTCCACCCAGGCAAACAGAGCTTCTGCTTCCACCTCCATGGCCACGCTTCCCGTGCCGCCCTGCCAGTTGAGGTAAGCCACTGTCGCTGAATTGTCCGACAGCACTCTCACCGCTTGACCGCTCACCGTGGTCTCGAACGCTTGAAGTGCTAACACCACTGCTCTCAGTTCCAGACGATTGATCGACCACCGGGCCTCCTGGTCGTTCCAAGTTCCTTATGCAAAGAGATCCCCGCATAGAGCTCCCCAACCTGCGAGACTCGCATCTGTCAACACTGGAAGCCATTGTGGTTGCTCTAGTGGCATATCTGCTGCCAGATTTCCTGGGAACAGCCACCACTGAAGGGACCGCCTGACCCTTTAATGGACAGGGAAGACGTTTGTTCAGAGAATCATTCTGGTGCGACCTGCGCCAGAGTAACGATCTCTGCAACGGACGCATGTGAACTCTAGCCCATGGTACTACATCCAGGGTCGCCACCATTGTCCCTAGAACGTGAAGACAGCTCCAAGCTGACGGAGCCGGAGTCGACAAAAACTTGCGCACCAGCTGCCAAAGAGCCTGAGCTTGTCGATCCAGCAGAAACACTGTTCCCAATCAGGTGTCGAACCGTACTCCTAAGTACTCTAGGTCCTGAAACGGAACCAATCGGCTCTTGGATGCATTGACTACGCAGCCTAAACTCTGAAGAAACTTCACTACTCTATTTGTAACTTGCAAGCTCTCGACCTTGGATTTTGCCCGAATCAACCAATCGTCGAGGTAAGTGTGAACTAGGCTTCCTTCTTTTCGCAGCGCCGCCACTACCACCACCATAACCTTGGTGAAGGTGCGTGGAGCCGTTGCCAAACCAAAGGGCAAGGCTTGAAACTGAAAATGTCCCCATGGAAACGCGAACCTTAGAAACTTCTGATGAGCTGATCTGATTGGGATGTACAAATACGCCTCGGTAAGATCGAGGGATGTCAAGAATTCCCCCTGTCGGACTGCCACTACTACCGATCGTAAGGTTTCTATTTGGAAGTGAGGCACTCAGACAGCGATTCACTCCCTTGAGATCCAAAATAGGACAGAGAGACCCGTCTTTTTTTGGTACTATGAAAAAGAGTAACGACCGACGCTGTAGAGTTCCTGTGGAACCAGTACAACCGCCCCTAACTGTAAGAGACAATCTAATGTCCGCCGAACCGCAACCGTTCTCTGCTGCCCTTTGCAAGGACACAGGACAAATGAATCTAGCACCGGACAAGCAAATTCAAGAGCATAACCTTCGCGTATTACCTCCAACACCCATTGATCGGATGTTATCTGGACCCAGGCAGGAAGAAACTCCTGAAGCCGTCCTCCTATCGGTTGAATTCCTACCCGGGCCCGCCTCGTTTCATTGTGTTTATTGGGCCGTCGCGGAAGAGGCAGTTGCAAACCCTCTACCCGCTCCTTGAAAACCACAAAAGCCCTGTGCTCTTGAAGCAAATCTACCTCTTTGAAAACCTCCCAATCGAGAGGTACGAAATCGCCTGAAGTCTCTAAACTGACCGCGCGAAGACGGCAGGGGTCTCCCCTGTTTAGGCTTATCCTCCGGCAGCCTTCCGCCTTTGGACTTTTCCAAATCCTTAACAAACTTGTCAAGATCTTCACCAAACAACAACTTCCCCTTAAAAGGGAGCTTACTAAGACGCGACTTAGAAGAAACATCCGCTGCCCAATTTTTTAACCACAAATAACGGCACGCAGCTACCAAAGATGACATACTATTCGCCAATGCCCTAATCAAATCGTAGTGGACATCAGCTAGATATGCCGCTACTGATTCCAGCCGTGTCACATCCATTAAACGCTCTTGTGCTTGCTGAGACGGCTGCTGCAGGCACTGCGACCATCTGAGGCAAGCTCTCGCCACACAAGTCCCGCAAATAGAAGCTTGCAACGAGAGAGCATTAACCTCAAAGGCTTGCCTTAATAAGCCGTCCACCTTCCTGTCTTGCGCATCCTTTAAGACCGCACTACCTTCTACCGGTATAGTCGTCTTTTTCGTGACCACTAACACTGCTGCATCTACACGCGGAGAACAAAACCTCTCCTTGTCCACTAGGGGGTAGAGTCTATTCATAGCTCTAACTCCTCGCAACCCAGCTTCGGGTATATCCCATTCCTCTTGAATCATTCGGTCCACTACTCGGTGAACAGGGAACACTGCCTGAGTTTGACGCACTGCCTGAATGAGAGGGTCCTCCAGACCCTCCTCCTCTGCCAGAAGGGACTTGGTAATGAGCGCCGTAAGTTCTTCCTTCCGAAATACTCTTATGATCCTCGCCTGATCCTCAGGCTCCGGAATCTCTCCTTCCTCAAGTTCTTCCATTCCTGATTCTGGTTCCACATCTACGTCTTCCGTATCAGGCCAATCCGAATCCAAGAGCTGATCATCGAGCAATCGTGCCCTTTTAAGAGGTCTCACGAGACTGCTGCTGACCTTTTCTGAGCTTGATTGCTGCACCGCAGCCCCAAGCGGCAAAGGCTCTGTCACTGTCCCCGGCTGACACAAGCAATACGCTTGATGCATAATTAGCACAAAATCTACAGAAAAACCTCCAAGAGCCGTCCCAGATCCTGTCGGTGCCACGGAACTAGCCACCCCTGCTAGGCTTTCCAGAAGGGGCCCGGGGAGACCTTCCAGCAAGGACTCACCTTCTCCGATTGCAGATGGACTTGGAGTCCCCTCGCCGGCTTTATCCTGAATCTCCTGCTCCATTGTGGACAATATCGAGCGCAGCCTCGGCAAACCCCGGCGTCCGAGACCGCACCTCTGCACGTGCCACGCACCAAGCACTGTGGACGTGACAGCATGAGTTATAAGATAAAATAAAATCTCTTAGCAATTAAGGATCAACTCTTAAACCAAAAGAAACTAAAATTAAATTTAAATTAAATTTAAAATAAAAGAGATTCTCTCCCTTTAACTTTTTTTTTTTTTTTAGAACCTTGTTTAAGGCCTCAAAAAAAGAATTAAAACTCCAAAGTATCTCTAATTAAACCAAATTTAAATAAACTAAATCAAATTAACTTGAATTCAACCAAATTAACTTAAAGTAAACTACATAAACCTGTCTCACAGGAATCTAAGCGATTAGGAAAACTGCCGCTGCCTCGTGGCCAGAAAAAAAGCGCACGCGAAAACAACAGGGCCTGTTTGCCACCGTTCAACCCCAATGTGGACCCCTAAGCCTTCCAGCCTCTCTGTGCTTCAGCGGGACACTCACCTGTGCTCCGTCCTAACAGATGCCCCCGAGCTATTTTCTTGTGCAGCCATACGATCGGCAGCCCTTCTATCCGCGCTGCTGCTCACAGCACGGAGAGAGCTTACCAGCTCCAGCCATGCCATCCAGAACTACACCGTGAGCCCCGGAGCTGGCAGGCAGACCTTCTGCCCTGCTGAACAACTCCCCTCCGTTCAAACGAGGAGGGGAGAGCAGCCCCAAACAGCTGTAGAAAGCTTAAGAGGTGAGGGGGCAGCAAAGAAAGCTGGTTCAAGCCCTGCACATGGAACTTTTTTTTTTTTTTAAAGAAACAGTACTAAATTAAATACAATGATAGTTAATTTTATGGGTTTTCTTTTCTCCCCTATCCTAACAAATGCTCCTTATCTGTTCCTCTAGTGAACCCAGCACCTAGGCTCACTACATCCACCTGCTGCATGGAGACTGGACATGCTGATGGGAAAGACCAGCAGGGTACATCCAGTGATGTCACGATTCTGCCCAGTCTCCATGCTGCAGGAGGAAGTACAACACCCAGAGGTGGAGGACTGAACTGGAGGAACGATAAGGAACACCTATTTGGTAATGAGTCATACAGAGAGCCCGGTAGTGTTTCAGCATGACTGCCTTCCTCAGTGGGACCCAAAAGACAAAAACATACATAAATAAAACATCACTATCAAGTATAAATAAAGATTATATATAAAAACAATATAAATAACAAAATAAAATAATTTTGAAGTATCAATAAAAGAATGCTCGTTGGACCATACATAAAGCAGATACAGAAAGCATAAAAATAAAGCATAAGATAAAAATCTAAAACATTTATACTAACACATATATTGAAATGAAGAGGGGTATCAAAGATATAACATAAAAAAGAGGCTAACAATCATACATACTAGACCTTAATACCATAAAAGAAGTATAGCCAGAGGGATAGGGCAAAAGATATTGCAAAAGGGACACATGTTTAGCCAAAAAGGGTCAGTGTATATAGATGTATATGCATAATACATAATTTACTGAGAACCCACATTTAGCCATTTTAAACCGAGCACAGTGATAGAAAGAATCTTATAGTTGGAAGTGAGTGGGAAGAGGAAAGGGAAAGACATAAGAACGAGTCAGAGGTCTTAGTATATAGTAGAAACTCCATGGAGTCAAGGACTCAATCCACAAACACATATATGGTAAAGAGTCTGTCCGCACCAAAAAGAAATAAAAACATAACATTTTAAAAAAACAAACCTGAGGGGGAGAGACCTTGTGTGGAAAGACACAATCATAAGGGAGGGTAAATAGCCACCAGCATAGACATAATAGACTGGAATACTAAAAATGAACTGTATAAGGGGCCAATACATAATATGACTGAATCTGAGATTTAAAAATCAAAATGAAAAATTTGATGAACATAATTCCAAAAAGGGGAGGGGGGTTTCATGTAGAGAATCAAAAGTGAAAAATGTACTGCAACATTAAAGGATGCAGCAAATGCCAATAAGGAAAGCTCTCTGAAAGAAACCTTCCAATTATTTTTTTTTAATTACATTAATGTGCCAAAGTGTCCGAACCATAGTGAATGACAAATATACTGCAATTTTAAAAGAAGGAGCAAGTGCTGAATTAAGGACTTAAGGGAAGCTACCCGGAAGAAACCTTCAGACTAGGTTAAAAAAGGTATATTTAACGTGCCAAGGTGTTTGAATCGCAAGTAATCTACAGATATCTTTTTAATTCTTGGTTTTAAATGCTAACAAAGAGAATTACGGATATGTTTACTAAACCTTCTTAATGTTACCGGCGCTAGTTGCAGCGTTAATGTGAAGAATGCCATATAAGGTAGTGGGCGGTCCGGAGGGAAGGTTGCAAGGAATCGGTATCATGCGATAGTGGGCACCGTGGCACGTTAACGCATGTTAACCCTAAGTTCATGCCAGTGCAGTGTTAGAAGCTATAAAGATGTAACCCACTGGTTACTGCAATGATTGTGGAGGCAGAGGTCATGGGTTCGATCCCGCAGTGGTTTATGTAAGAAGGCCATCTGAAGCATTTTCTTTTAATTTAAATCAGTGCTGACAGCAAAAACACCCTCACAGTGCCATAATCTAAGGTGCCGCATAAGGCTCCCTATAAGGCACTCCCATAGGGCACATTATAAAGTGCCCTGTCCGCCAAGGCACCTTATAATGTGCCCTATAGGGCACTTTATACGGCGTCTTCTAGGGCGCTTTATAGGGAGCCTTATAGGGTGCCCTATAGGGCGCCTTATGAGGCACCTTAGGCTACGGCACTGTGAGGGTGTTTCTGCTGGCAGCACTGATTTAAATTAAAAGGAAAAGCCTCAGACAGCCTTATTAAATGACACCACTGTGGGATCAAACCCATGACCTCTGCCTTCGCAGTCATTGAAGTAACCAGTGGGCTACATTTATTTATTTATTTATTTAACAAACATTTATATACCGCATCTTCCTGAGATCAGTTGCGGTTCACAATAAACAACCAATTAACAAAGCAGCGTTTGTTTTACATGTAACGTCAAATAACAAAGAATATTATAAGTAAACAACAATGTTAAGCTTGAGCAGAACATAACAGTAAAAACTATATACATTATATACAGATACAGCTTTTAGGGCTTTAGCATTGGGGGTAGTACAGTTTCAGCTGGGATGCGATGTCTGTTTAGATCGTGGTCAACTAAGGTCATTACTGGTTAGCCTTTATCCAAATCAAGTGAAGGATGATCTATATTGTTGTAATGTAAGGTGAATAGATAGGTTTTCAATTTTTTACGAAACTCAATGATCTCAGTTATCGTTCTTAGGTCGTCAGGGAGGGAGTTCCAGATTGTTGGGGCTGCATGTGAGAAAGCTCTGTTGTTTGTTAATTTGTTTGCTTTTATGAAGTCTATGGGAAATTTTAGTTTGTTTAATTGACCTTTCCGTTGAGTAGCTTTTGCATGTTCTTTACTGATTAAATTACTTAGCGTGACTGGGGCCAAATCATTTAGCGATTTAAATGAAGTTATTAAAGTTTTATATACTATCCTGCTTTGAATTGGGAGCCAGTGAAGGGATGCAAGTATTGGGGTTATATGTTGATGTGAGTGTGCTTTCGTTATTATCCTAGCTGCAGCATTTTGTGCAAGTTGAATTCTTTTAATGTTTTGTTTTGTTGTGCCTAATAACATTAGATTAGCAAAGTCAAAATGTGGTGTTATGGTAGCTTGAATTATGCTGATAAAATCTTGTATGTATACCAGAGGTCTTAGTTGTTTAAGGATTTTAAGTTTAAAGTAAATTTTCTTTGTAGTATTTCTAATATGGGTATCCATTGTCAGTTGTTTATCTAGGATTACTCCTAGGTATCTTACTTCATTCTTTATTTTAATTTCTTGGTTATGAAGTGTTATGTGTGTTGGGGGATTATATGATTGATTTTTGGTGACAATTAGCACTTCAGTTTTTGAATGATTAATTTGGAAGTTATGGGCGTTTAACCAGGATGTGATTTCATTGAAACAATCAGATAGGAGCTGTATCGGTAAGTGTGGGATAGTAAACGGTATGTACATCATAATATCGTCTGCATATAGGTGATAGAGTACACCAAATTTTTTAAAGATATTGCAGACTGGTTTTATGTATATATTAAATAGGAGTGCTGAAAGCGCAGAACCTTGTGGTAATCCTGTTTCTAGTTTGTATGAGGCGGACGTTTGATTGCCAATTCTTACATTTTGAGATCTGTTATTTAGATAAGAGGTGAACCATTTGTGAACTGTGGCATTTATTCCTATTTGTCTCAGATTGTTAAGCATAATAGTATGGTGAACGCTATCAAAAGCTGCTGATATATCAATAAATAAGAGGATGAAGGCTTGTTTGTGGTTATCGATTCCTCTTAATAGGGCATCGGTTAAAACTGTAAGCAGTGTTTCCACTCCGTGTCTGGGACGAAATCCATATTGCTGATCGTCAAGTGGGTAGGATGAGTCTAGGTACTCTTGTGTTTGTATTTGTACTGTTTTTTCAATTATTTTTGCTAGGAATGGTATACTTGAGATGGGTCTGTAAGATTTTGGTGAGGTTTTGTCAAGTGAACCATTTTTAAGAATTGGGCGGATTTGTACCTGTTTTAGTGTTGGGGGGAGGTAACCTTGGAGAAGTGAGAGATTGACAATGGGGAGTAAGAAGGAGAGAAGGAAAGGGAGCGTGTTTTTTATCCAGATTACATCTCTATAGCATCTAACATACCGCTGGCTGGTTACAGAAAGGCTGCAGGTCACCACACAAACTGTCTGCTGTGGTTACCAGGATAGGGTAAACCCACCCGTACCAATGATGCACTGCAAATGCAGATCAACAGCCTACATCTGCTCACAAGATGGGGTATGCGCCTCTATAGCACCCCAGCCTGGTAGGGGGAACTCACCGTGTGTGTTACTGGCACAGAGTAGCTACAGACCGTGACACTGTGCGGTTCCTGTGCTCACACTGAGGGCGAGGTTAGGCGCCCAGCACCAGGTCCGCACCACCTGGCTTGGCTGAGATAGGCTGTGCTGCAGGTCCCCATCAGTGCCAGTGTGTGATAGGTACTCCTTGCAGACACACCTATAATACACCTGTGTCCATCTGTATTTCCCAGTCACGTCTAGCTCCTGTGGACTATGATGCACCCAGAATAGTGCATATCCTGTGTGGTTGCCATGGTCACATGTGTCACGGGGCTGCAGGCCTTCGCCTAGGGCCCCGAGGTTGTAGTTGCCTTGCTATCTTCTAGTAGTCACAAATAGTCTCAAGTCGAGTGGTTAAGGCAAAACAAAACAAGGGCTTTTATTCCCCTTCCCCCGAGGATATCATGTGCATAACCAAAAACATGGAAAACAAAACAGTTTCTCTCAAAGGAAAATATCATCTTTTTCTTTGCTCTTTTTACATGGCTTCAGCACAAAGACTCAATATCATCCGCAAGACATAATGTACAATCCATAGGAGCCTGTTCTGGAACCCTGGTGTTACTTTCCCATTGCATCTCCTCACCTTCAGCATACGTTGTGCTTGGGTTTAAACCTTCACAGCTGTTTTTATGAAAACCCCTCTCTGAAAGTTCAGATAGCCTACGGGGACACAAGTATGTTTAAGAGTACCTGTATCTGTAGGGTTGCCTCTCCAACTCTCCTTTTCCACCCTCCAGTTGATAGGGATTGTTTTATAGCTTCCTGCAGATATTTCTGGTCTGGAGCACTGCTCTGACCCTCCGTTCCGAATGGAGCTTCTAGCTTTCCCTCTCACAGTGCTAGGCTCCCTCCTGTATAATTGTTGAGGTCTTTCCTCTGGCAGTGAGGACTGGGGACTTTCCTTCTCACTCGGTCTAGGCAGCCTCCTAGCCCCAGGTTGTGCCTTCCTTCTCTCTGGAGCACTGGCTTCTCTCCCTGGGCTATAAACAGGTTCCTCGTAGGACCTCCAGCTACCGGCAGTCTGAGCACTTCCCCTGCCACGCTCCTCTGAAGCCTTGCCTCTGCTTCTTCCTGTTCCAGTGACACGCCCAGTGTTTCCTCTGTTCAGCAGGCTTCTCCCTCTGTGACCTCTGCCTCCCTGGTTGCTGACCTCTGCTCTCTCCTTCTGCTTTCTCTTCCTCCTCCTTTTTTCTTTTTTGCTGGATCTACCAACCAGCTTTTATCTCCCTGTTCGCTGTAACCTGACTGTGCTTTCTTGGACAGGTGATCATAATCAATCCCCAAGCTTTCTGCTACGTCATAGCTTGGGTGTGGTAGTTCTGCTCCTCTGTTCCTTTGCTTCTCCTGAGCTGCACATGCTGGCTGCCTAACAGATTCTAAGGTAAATTTCTCCTTTCTATCTATCTGCCTAGGCTCTGTGTGGGCTTCTACGTCACATATCCCCCCCCCCCTTAAGATATTACAGGCTAGTGGATCTATGTTCACACAGCACGTAATCAATGAGCGGATCTCGATATGTTCTTGTACTCTAGAGAGACTAGCTGCCGCTGTCCTCTCATTCCAAGGCTTAAGGACATTGACATGGTAGACCTGACGACGCCCCCTGTCATTCTCTACTGCATATGAAACTGGGCCCATCTGTTCCACTACTGTATAGGGACCCTTCCACTGTGCCTCGAACTTTGGACCAGCGTCTGTTATCAGTACCACCACCCTCTCTCCCATGGCTAGTTGACGAGGTTTCTTTCCTCGATCGTAGTATCTCTTTTGGCGCTTCTGACTAGCTTGCCAGTGTTCTTCGGACACCTGAGAAGTCCTCTGCAAGCGACTCCTCAGCTCTCGAAGAAAAAGTGGTACCCCCATTTCTTCCACTTCAGGCTCCACCCATTGTTCCCTCAAAATATCTAGGACTCCCCTTGGGGCACGGCCAAACATTAATTCATAGGGGGAAGCTCCCAACGAGGCCTGTGTACGCTCCCAACAGGCGTACAGGACAAACGGGAGCATGATGTCCCACTCTGACATCTTTCCGTCCAGCCCTCGCCTTAGCATTTGTTTTAGGGTCTGGTTTAATCTCTCTACAAGCCCATTGGATTGGGGATGATAGGCGGCAGTTCTTAAATGCTGAATTCCAAATGCATCCCACACTTGGGCTAAATATTTGGACATGAAATTGCTTCCTCTATCTGTAAGCATTTCTTGGGGAAATCCCACTTCACAGAAGAGTTTAATTAGCTCTAAAGCTATGGTTCTGGCTGAGATGTTTCGCAAAGGCATGGCCCAGGGGAACCTGGTGGCCTGATCTATCACCACCAGAATATACTGGAATCCCCTAGGCGTTTTTAACAGGGGTTCCACGATATCCATCGCCATACGGCGTATTGGTTCTAATATCGTGGGGGTAGGAATCATAGGCACCCCCACGGTTTTGGCAGCGGTAACCCGCTGACATGAAGGACAAGACTCACAGAAACGAGCCGTTTCTTTAAACACTCCCGGCCAATAAAAACGGGCTAAAATTTGGTCCAAGGTCCCCTGTATGCCTTTATGACCACCCACCGGGTGATCGTGAGCTAATCTCAGAACCACTGCCTTGAACGTAGTCGGGACAACTAACTGCTTCTCTGACTTTTTTCACTTCAAATTCATGCTTTCTTCTTTCCAGTACGACATTGCACTCGCTAAGCAAAAACTATTTTCTCCATCTGACTAACCATCTTGCCTCTAACTTTCACCGTCTCTTTTCTACTCTCAATTCTCTTCTTAAAGCACCTTCACCTCCAATCCCTCCTTCTCTCTCTGCCCAAACCCTAGCAGACTATTTCTATGACAAATTGCATAAAATTACTCTTAAGTTCCCCACTAAATCTTCTTCCCCCCCTTCCACCACTCCATTACCAACTTTTCCTCTCAACCTCTATCACCCTTTCATCCCGTTCTAAAATCTCTGAAGAAACCTCTCTTCTTCTTTCCTCCTCTAAACTCGCTACCTGTTCTTCTGATCCTATCTCCATCTTCTCCATCATCCTTTTCATCTCGCATATTCTCAACCTTTTGCTTTCCACTGCAACCTTCCCTGCAGCCTTCAAGCATGCTGTAATCACTCCTCTCCTCAAAAAAACCCTCATTTGACCCTACTTGTCCTTCTAATTACTGACCCATCTCCCTTCTCCCATTCATTTCCAAAATTCTTGAACATGCAGTTCTACGTCACTGTCTTGGATGTCTCTCTTCTCAAGCCCTCCTTGATTCACTTCAATCTGGTTTTCGTCCATTTCATTCTACTTTAATGGCTCTTGCCAAAGTCTCCAGTGATCTGTTCCTCGCTAAGTCCAAAGGCCTTTACTCAGTTATCATTTTTCTCAATCTTTCTGCTGCTTTTGATACTGTTGACCACCTCCCCCTCTTTGACACTTTATCCTCTCTTGGTTTTAGAGGCCCTGTATTGTCTTGGTTCTCTTATCTCTCCAATCGCTCTTTCAGTGTTTGTTCTGGAGGTTCCTCCTCTTCTGCCATCCCTCTCTCAGTTGGTGTACCTCAAGGGTCTGCTCTAGGCCCTCTCCTTTTCTCTCTCTGTACCCAGTCCCTTGGTGCCTTCATCTCTTCCCATAACTTTCAGTATCATTTTTATGCTGATGACTCTCAAATCTATCTATCTATCCACACCTGACATCTCTCCTTCATTCCAAATTTGTATCTCTCCTTCCATATCTGACATTGCCTCCTGGATGACGCTAAAACAGAACTTCTCATTATTCCCCCTAAACCCTCCTTTCTCTATCACTGCTGACAACACTCTTCTTCTTCCTGTTTCCTCGGCCCACAACCTTGGGGTCATCTTTGACTCCTCCCTTTCCTTCTCCACACATATTCAATACATAGCTAAAACCTGTTGTTTCTTTCTCTACAACATTAATAAAATTCATCCCTTCCTCTCTGAACACACTACTAAGGTTCTTGTCTACTCTTTGGTCACCTCCAGTCCTGACTATTACAACCTGCTCCTTGCTGGTCTCCCTCAGTGTCATCTCTTTCCTCTTCAATCTATCCAGAACTCTACTGCGTGGCTAATCTTCCACCATCCCCAATGCGCTCGTATAACCCCTCTTCTAAAATCACTTCACTGGCTCCCCTTCCGTTTCTGTATCCACTTCAAATGTCTCCTAACATATAAATGCATTCACTCCCCTCATTACCTTTCCTCTCTTCTCTCTCACTCCACTCCTCCTCTGGCTTTCTTCTCTCTATGCCCTTTTCTTCTTCTGCAAACTCCACACCTTGATCTTTTCACCTTGCTGCTCTTATGCATGGAACAAACTTCCTCTCTCTCTTTATCATCTCGTCTCTCTCCCTCTTCAAATCCATGCTAAAGGCTTACCTCTTTGAGGCTGCATTTGGATCCTAATCCCTTGTTCTCCTTGTAACTCCTTCCCTATTTGAACCCCCCTTGTTTCTCTTGTATTGTTCTGTCTGTCTTGATTAGACTGCAAGTTCTACGAGCAGGGACTGTCTTCTTTATATGTTTGTACAGCATTGTGTATACCTTGCAGCGCTTTATAAATGATTAATAGTAGGAGTAATTCTTCTAAAGCAATTATTTTTATTTATTTAGCTGTATTTGTATACCGCTTTTCACCGGATCAAAGCGGTTTCCAGTAAACAAAACATTATACACTGAACGTATTTTTAAACAAGTGAACAATTTAACATCTGAACATTTCAACCTTTTGTTGATATAACTTTTAACATGCATATACAAAATAACATTTAAAACTGATATTTACATATTTATATACATATATGTGTTGTAATGGATTGGATTATGTAGTTCAGTGATTATGGGGGGGGGGTCCAAAGTGTTCTGTAAATAGGTATGTTTTTAGGTGTTTGCGAATGTAGGGAGGTTGGTAATGTTTCTTAGGGTGTAGGAAAAAGTTCCAAAGGGATGGGGCATATAGTTGAAATGCCCTGTGACATGTCTGTTGATTATATTTGCATTTATTCAGTGGTATGCTGAGATTATTAACTGTTGTTTGTCTATATGATCTAGACGTTGATGGTTGTTGTAGAAGAAATTTGAGACATGTTTCTTGTTGGGAGAGCACTTTTTTGTGAATGAGGACTATGCATTTGTAATGAGTGGTAACCAGGGCAGATTCTTATAAATTGGGGTGATATGGTCAAATTTGTTTGCACCTTGTATGATACGTGCAGTAGTATGTAGGGCAGTTTGTAGGGGGAGAAGTGTTGACTGGGATAGACCTTTATAGATGTTGTTGCAGAAATCTGCATGAGGTGGTATAAGGGTTTGTAGTGCTGATCTGAAGTCCATTGGTTCCAGGAGTGTCTGAGTTTCTGAAGAGTTTTTGCTTTGAAGTATATTGTGTTTGCTGTTGTTGCTATTTGTGATTTGAATAATACCTGCTGGTCAATTGTGATGCCAAGGTATTTAAGTTCAGTTTTTACAGTTATTGGTATGTTGTTTAGTTTGATAATGGATGGTGGGGTGAAGGAAGTGTTCCTTGTGATGAACATAGCTTCTGTCTTCTTTAAATTAATCAATAGGTTTTTGGATGAGAGCCATTGTGTAACTTCCGTAAAACAGTCTTGGATTTGTTTGTAGTCAAGGAGATTGGAGAGGACTGGGCAGTACAACATTGTATCGTTGGCATATATGTGATGGTGAATGTTGTGTTTTCTGATTATAGAGCATAGAGGTTGTACAGATAAGTTAAAAAGTGGTGCAGAGAGGGTGGAACCTTGAGGTACTCCTTGTGTTTGATTGTAGAGATCGGATACACTGGTACCAATTTTTATTTGTTTCCTTTCTGTAAGGTATGATTTAAACCATTTGAGTACAGTGTTTTGGATTCCAAATAGTTGTAATCTTTGAATTAATATATTATGGCTGACCATGTCGAATGCAGAGGACATGTCGAGGAATATTAGCAGGTAGGCACGTGTTTGGTCTTGTATACTTTTTTTTATGATGTCAACTAGGTAGGTCAAGAGGGTTTCAACACCATGTAGTGGTAGAAATCCATGCTGTTGGGGATCCAATAGATTATTTTCATCCACATGGTTTTGTAGTATCTGCACTGTTTTTCTATGACCTAGAAATGGTAAGCTTGTTATGGGTCGGTATGATGCTGGATCAGCAGAGTCAAGATTTGTTTTCTTCAGTGTAGGACGGATGGAGGAGATTTTGAGATAGGGAGGCATTATTCCTTGCTGCAGTATTTCATTCACTATTGTGGTTAAAAATGGGCTGAGTTCTTCACTTGATAATTTGATCCAGTAAGGGGGACAAGAGTCTAGTGGGAAGGCGGTGATGTTTAGCTTTGTTTAAGATGTTTGAAATGCTTTTGTTATCAATTGTTTCAAATGTGTTCCAAGTTTTCACTATGTTGGTTTTCTCGTCGCTGGTTGGATTATTGTTGATAGGGTCTGGGTGAAGTTGTTTATAGTGAGCTGCTAGCTGTTTGTGAGTGATATTGGTTACTGGACTGGGATTTGTAGGGGTTTCTGTTAGTTGTTTTACGATGTCGAAGAGTTCTCTTTGACAGTTTATTGATGTGTTGATATGTTTTGAGTGGTAATCCTTTTTGGCTTGATCTGTAGAAGTTTGATAGTTTTGAAGTAATGCGAGGTATTGGGTTTTGTCTTCTCATAATGTGGTTTTCCGCCATCTTCTTCCGCCATGGCCAATTTTTGCGGCTTAGGAGGACCTGCTCTTCTACGGTGGATTTTAAGCTTCATGCTTTGGATTTAACCCGGCGTTTACAAGAACATGGGTAACCTACTTATGAAATCCACAAGGCATTTAAGCGGGCGCTATATAACCATAGAGAGTGGTTACTTTCATCTCAGAGACAAGAGGAGCAATCCGATAAAATAGTTGGGGTCTTGCCTTTTAACAGCTGCACTCAGGCGGTGAAAGCTATTCTGTATAAACATTGGCAGGTGCTTTCGGTTCATTCATGTTTCCAAAAAAGACTATGTGTGGCGTTTACACGGGGGGAAAACATTTGCGGGACAGATTAGTTCATTCAGTGTTGACACCTCCGCTTTCAATTGGCTGAAGCGGCCATTCCCCCTGTGGCAATTGTTCATATTGTTCTGACTCTCTAGTAGGTACTACATAGACTGATCCATTGACTAACAAGACCTGGACGTTTCACTGTACCACCACATGTGAATCATCTTATGTTGTCTATTTGATTTGTTGCCCTTACGGCTTGACTTATGTTGGCCGCACTATTCGTTCCCTTAAGGTACGTTTAGCTGAACATGCTTCACGTATTCATACTGGGGTTCTTTCGGTGCCAATGGTTCAGCATGCTTTGTCACATAACCATACTTTTGAACAATTCACCTGGAGAGCGATTGATTGGGGGGTGATCGGACCCAGAAACTTCAATACATTGAACAACGATGGATCTTTCGTCTGAATACTATGGTCCCGGGGGGGGTTAAATCTGGAATTGGATTGGCACAGCTTGCTGTGAGGCTTCATCTGGGGGGGGGGGGGGCAGGAGCTTGGTGTGCTCTTGTCCTTGGATTTGAGCTGCAGCAATCATGTGATTATTATTACGTCAGCTTTAGGCATTTAAAAGGGTGTCCCCTTTCTTTACGGTTTTATGGCATTTTTTTTGTTGGGTGATGATAAACTAACCTGAAGCAGGGTGTTGAAAAGTGAAGAACCCGAAACACAGGACTGTGTGGTGTATAGATCACCTGTTCCAGCATTTTTCGCCTAAATTGCAGATAAGTAAAAAACGTCCTGCCTGATTACAATTCCGGCAGTTACACATTTTCTTACTGCTTTTGATTAAAAAGGACACTTTTCCTCTTCACCGCAGCTTTCACTGTTGGTATTTTATTTATTTATTTAGACAGTTTTGTATAACACCTTATCCTTCAATCAAAGTGGTCACAACACAATTGGGGGGTACATTTAACACGAGGGGATATGAGACACAGACACTAATACTTACAGGGAACATGGGCAATGGAGGGTTAAGTGGCTTGCCCAAGACCACAAGGAGCACCTGTGGGACTAGAAAAAACAGTCCTTCCGGCCCAAGGTTGCTGTCCTCTAGTGGGATTTGAACCCCCAACCTTCCGGCCTGAGGTAACTTGCCCAAACCACTAGATAGCTTGGTAGCTACCTAGTGGTTTGGGCAAGTTACCACTTGGTAGCTTCGGAGTGAGGATTTTAGGCCCGACAAAAAAATTCTTGGTTTTATGGGAAACACTATCTAATTTGTGGTTCACTTTTTGGTTCTTTTTATCTTTCTTGGGCTTGGTGAACTTGATGGCCCATGGGGTTTTCTACCTAGTGTTGGACATTGAGTTTAGCATGGACATCATTAGCACACACTAATCATCAATGTCTCAATTAGCAGCAAGTGCACGTGTGTTAACTGTGGTTGCAAGTTTATTTCCGTGAGGTACTAACTGCATGGGGACTTTCCAGGAATACCTCCAATAGTCAGCATGGATTAGTCACACCACCTGTACTAATTTGACACTAAACATGCAGTAAGATGTTAATTCTTAATGTTGTTTAGTAAAAATGTCCCACTGTCCACTGCCACATCACAGGAATAAAATGTTAAGTGTTAGTAAAAGGGACTCTATTCGTACGAAACAACCTGTAAATCCAAAAAAAAATAGGTTCTCACACATCTCCGATTACCTGGTTTTCTTATAATTCACACAACCGTCAAATAAATAAGGGTATCATCCAATCATCCCACTTTCCCATATAAATTAAAGTTTGGACTTTAACCATGTCACTCCATGAAGGTTATCCCAATGCCTTTCTAGATGCCTGATGCAGCAAACCATTGCTGTCAGAGTTGTAATTATGAGTTTTAGACAACATGCATGTTTTTGTTGGAAATACATAGTAGTAACCAAGCATTAACAATAAAGTATGTGCACTTTTACTCCCCCCCCCCCAAAAAAGAGAGAAAACCATACATTAATGAAAAGTGCACACAGCAGACTGCCTCATTCATTACAAGATCAAATTCATTCCTGAACCAGAGTCAAAGACATTTCTGAAAGGCCAAAGGAGAGACTACTAGCAGAAGCTGCTCAAACTCTTGTTCTCTCTACCCAATAAGAGAGCTGGTGATGAAGGCACACAATACACAAATGCTAACACGTGTGTGTGTATATCTATTTCAAATTTCTGCACATGTAGATAGTTTCCCCTGTTATCCAAGTTAATTGCTCCTGTTCTTTGTAATGACCTGACTCTTGTTTATTGTCGGATACTGTTTGTTCTATGTAAACCGCGCTGATCGCAAATAGTGCGGTATAGAAGAAATGTAAATAAATAAATAAAAATAAATAAATATATATATACACACACACGTTCCCACTACTGTAAGTGCATCATAACAACATGTGCTTACTATTGTGTGCTTATGTAATAAGAGTAACTTTAAGGAGCATGTTTACTAAGCTGGGCTAAAGTTAGCCTGGGCTATTTGTAATTAGGTCCCATGTTATTCAATGAGACATAGTTACAAATAGCCCAGTTTTGTAAACATGCCCCTTAAATAAACACACACATACCTACAGATATCTATGTATTTGTATACGTGTTCATTTCCATGTACGTATAACATGCACATGCTTATTACTATCTATGTAGTAGAAATAATAATCATAGAGATAGGCATGTCGCTGTGTGTATATATAAACAGACATATTACGAACACACATATACAGATTATATACACATACAGAGGGGGGTGTATATATATATATATATATATATATATATATATATATATATATATATATATATATATATAATAACCACATATGTGTCTATATAACATGCATGTGCTTACTACTCTGACTACCGACTGCATGTAGGTTTTGACCGCTGCTGACACACATACAGGCTGAGGAGAGACGGGCAGGCCGAAGGAAGGAAGGGGCGGGAGGGAGACTCACTTCCAGCCGCAGGGAGCCGCAGCCCTTCAGGAACTGGCGGATGTTACCCAGACACTCGCTCTCTGCACGGGGCTCCGGGATCACCTGTAACACAGCAAGAGAGAGCGGTCAAAGGCGGGAGGAAGAGAAGACAGGATACCGAAAACTGCACGAAGCGGGGGGGAAGGAGCAAGGGCCGGGTCTGTCCCGGCACTTGAAAGGCGGTAGGGACCAGTGTTTACCGAGAAAAAACAACGCCACCGGTGTCCTTCTGATTTGTTTTCCTTTACTTTGCCCCCCTCCCGTTACTGGGAAGTAGATGCCAGGTCCGGAAGTGACGCGTCCGGAGCCCGGCGTACGGGAGGGAAGGGACCCCTGGGGTGGCACTGCCAGTGGTGGGTACAAGCGACGTGGTGCTGTGCTCACCCCGTCACCTTACCTGACAAACTCCATCATAGCTTAGCACTTTCAAAGATTTATTCACCAGATTCTACAGCTCTGTCTTATATTCTATAATCACGGGAAGCAGCTTTTCACAGTGACTACGGGGCTGAACTCAACAGGAATTGCGACCCCTGAGGAGAGAGGAGTTTGCGGGTACTCAAAGCTACAGAGCCGGTAGCTAACGCCTATAAGCACTCTGCCGCAGTCATGCAAACTTTTCAGCACTGGCTTGTAAAATTTAACATAAATCGTACTGTTAAAAGTTACATTTTGTGCTTGTTAGATAACACAAGTTAAATAGGGCAACCCTCTCTTTCCATTGAAAGCGCATTGAGTCATAAATCTAAATATTACTACAGGTTTTATTTCATATTAAAAGATTTATTTAAACGGAAAAAAATCAGGTTTTTCTCCCATATTGGAGAATCTTTTAGAAAATATCCTGATGACACAAGGTGTGCTTCCTAAGTCACATGATCCTAGTTAAGCATGTCAATGTAACCAGAAAAACTGGTGCTTTCTTCAAGATCTGTCATGTACTCAGAATGGGTGATGTGGTAAGCACAAGTAACACCTGTGTATTCAGAATTACAATTATTTTCCATTAGTTAAAGATTTTATGTATTATTTATAAATTCCAGCTATTAATGTCATTTTACTTCTCAGTCATGTTATCAATAGTTAGGTTTCCCAACGGGCTGGTATTTTGTAACGAAGGCTGTACTGTAGCTTAGACCAGCAAACCCTCTAACTTAAGTAACAGCTTTCTGCAGAACAGCAGAAACTCCCATATCCCATGGCTTTTTGTTTTTCAGGATGGTCAAATCTGAAACCCAATTATAGTGGCAACAACAGTATTTTGAAGGAACATGGGCTAAAACAGAGCTACATATACTCCGCCCAAAGGCCATAGTGGTCCTGGCCTGCCCACCAGACTTTCATACAAAAGGGAGAGTGGAGTATGCACTGGCTTCATCTCCAACCCATGTTCCTTCAGAATGAACTACTACGGCTGCAGCAAACATCACCATGGGGCTTCAGGCTTGCTCTCATGAAAAAAGAAAATGCTTACAGAGTAAGGGAATATGGAGGGCAGGGCCTGTGGCTGCTTATTTTTTATGCTTGAAAGCTTTATCAGTAGTGTACCTTATGTCTCACCTTGGAATAATCTCACTGGCTGAACAGTGTTTTACTTCCAGTTGTTTATATATATATATATATATATTTATATTAGTATGTTTTTATTTAATCCAGCATTATTTCCCTTTTGGAGGAGGGAGATACATCTAGCTGAATCTGAGCCAAAGCTGAGATATCACATCCTGAGCTTTCATTTACAACTACTCAGGGAATTTTCCCTTCTTTCATATCCCCACCCTACTTTAGTCCAGTCCTTCCAGCTGAGGACTATCACCATAAGCCATGCAATAGAACTCCTTCCAGAACACTGCAATCATGGGCCCTACATATGGCCATTAGGTATCACTGCACTAAGAACCTGTGGCTCCCTTTCTCCTAGGAACTGTAGCCACTGCCACCACAACTTCACCTGCCCTGGCCAAAGTGAGCATCAGAAGACCTGAGCTGAGGATCAAATCCAGGTTTCTCTGCATTGCAAGCTGCCCCTGCATTAAATACTTTAAAGGAAATCATATACACAAGAACGAGATGTAAAATATTGGTGCTTAGGGAACTTATGACAGTGGGAAACCTAATGAATATCATCACTGGCAAAAAAAGTATTACATCAGACCTTGAAAATAGAACATTGTGGATTATTACTGAGTGGGGGAGGGGGATAAAGGTATGGACTGGGAGGGAGTATGGGATGGTGGTGATGGATAATGGGGGGGAGGGAGTGGGGAATTAAAAAGTAAAATATATATATATATTCCCCGTTGTGGGAATGAATATGGTTGTTTAACATTGTTTAATATGTATGTTGTTTAAATTGTTTTGATATATATGCTACTTATATTGTTTCAAAATGTATGTTGTCTACAATATGTTAACTGCTTACAATGAATAAAAAGATTAAATACTAAAAAGACATTTATATTCCACATATTTTAATACTGAAATTTAAAGCGGTTTATATAACATTTTGACTTTGGCTGCAGCAAATATTATGGATCTTTCATAATACCATTCTGAAAAGTGCTTTACAGACATAAGTGTGTTTACTAAAGTGTGCTAACTGCTAGCGCAGGTTTAGCGTGCTGTGCTAATAGCACGGGGCCCCATGCAAAAACTCCTGCACTAACCAGGCTGGCTAGGGGCAGAACATGGGCACTAACAGCACAGTGCCATTAGGAAGGGTGTTTTGGGTGCACACAAACTGCAGCTGTTGCTATTTTAGCATGGGTGCACTTACCACCACCTCATTGGATGGCATTAAGCAGAGCAGCCATGTGCTGGTTAGCATGGAACCATGCAGTTGCAATGCACTAACAACAGGGGAATGGATAAACATGTCCCTGAGGTTAGCACAGGCCTCTGTACTAAATTCACAGCCCAATCATGGACTAACTTAGTGGACTTTAGTAAACATGCCCCATAGTGCACAATTATCATTATTACCCAATAACAACCAGATTCTTGGCAGACTGTGACAACATTTTGTCGTCCCAGCATATGAACTATCCAAAGATACTTCACATGAGCTTTTTAGACTATATAAGTATCATCTTTATTTGATAAAATAATTTGTTCGGTCATTTAGATGCCCAGTCTCTTAGGGGTATGTTTACTAAAGGGCATTAAGGGAGCAGATGTCCTGTTAACACCTGTAATTGGCATCCTTGCGCCCTTAATACAGCAGAAAGGGCTGTTAATGCTTCAGTAATGAGCATTAAAGCTCCCGCAACGTTAAGGGAACAGGAGGCGGAGAGTGGGTGTTGACAGCAGGTGTTCCCTTAATGCCGGTTGCGCAATCGTGCCTTAGAGCCCTTTAATGCTGGGAACACTAATGCCAAGTAAAACCTATCGTAAAGGATGTATTTTGAGTGGAGAGAGCCTATTTAAACATGTGAAGTGTGATGTACACACAGGGGAAACCAAGACAGTGGTAGCAGTGCTTCATTAGCAGTAACAGCAGAGTGGCCAACTAGGAAAAGCCATTATGTAGATGTTGCAAATGGGCTAAAGGTGGTACCATGTGGGTGATGCAGTGAGGGTTGCTGGTGTGCAAGAATAACCATGCAGTTGCCCAGGGGGCAGAGCTGTGATGATTGGCATGACCCCACAGTGACAGTGGCCGCACACAGACATGCTGCTGCTGTTTGAAAAGGTGACGCGCAATCGTGGGGTGGAATAAGGGGCCCTGGCACCCTAGGCAGATACCCCAGCTGCTGCTAAAGACGTCTGTGGTGGGACAATCTGTCAGTGGCAGTATCCCTAAAGGGGGCTGGCCTCCTGAAAGTACTGGGGTTGAGTGTGTTCGCCTCCCCCGCCAGAGATGGAATTGGCAGTAGCCAGGGAGGGGGAGGGGCGGCGCGACTGGGCATGTGTACTACTGATGCCCCAACTGGACTTGTCCCCACAGGCATCCACCTAACCTGCTCATTTGACTGGCTGGCACCGCATCCAACCCCACTGACACCATGATATCATGTTAGCATGGTGTGGTGGTGTCAGGTGCTGTGCCCGCCGCCAGCAGCAGACAAAGGCTTTGACCTGGTCCTCTGTGTCGTGTGCAATGCCACAGTTGTCTGAGTCACCATGAGGATGAACAATCCAGCTGCAGGAACAGTGGAGCACTTGATGATCCCACACCACTGAGGTGAGACATACACCAGTAGAGAGGGGCAGGAGCACTATGATAGGCACAGCTACCCGGATGCAACAGCAGGGATGCCACCTGCAGCACTGAACCGGTAGCCCTGCCACAATGGCAGGAAGGGATGGAGCAGCTAGCAGGCTGCCTACAATTACCACTGGCTCATGGCACCGGTCCACTTAACAGCAATGCAATGTGTGCCTTCGAGTCAGTCCTGACTCCTGGCGACCCAGAAGCTCCTGGGTTTTCTTGGCAGTGTCACCGGAAGTAGATTGCCAGGCCTTTCTTCCACTTAACAGAGAGCAGCACTTTTCCTTTGGATTGAGATGCCCCGCACCCGCACCCGCACGTAGTGAGTGAATATGTGCATGTGTGTGGGAAATATTGCCGCTGTGGAAGGGATACCACACAATAGGAGAACAGGGCATGTTTTAGGCAAAAATGACCATCCAGCAACCTTACCTCAAGATGGTAACACCGGTACCACTACTATACTTCATTCATGAAGTGCTACAAGGCATACGCAGTGTGGGACAAACATAAGAAGATGGTCCCTGCCCGAAAAGCTTACTATCAAGTGATGACAGACAGTACACTACAAGAGAAACAAGTGTACAATAGGGGGAGACGACACCAGGGAAACAAGAGAAAGGGATCCAACATCAGCCCCAAAGAGGTATGCCTTCTAAGAACATAAGATATGCCATACTGGGTCAGACACCGGTCCATCAAGCCCAGTATCCTGTTTCCAAAAGTGGCCAATCTAGGTCATACATACCTAGCAGTTTCCCCAAAAGACACAGGTTCCACAATGCTTGTACTGGGTCAAGCACTGATATCCTGGGTCCCTTCTTAATAATGGACCTTTCCTCCAGGAACTTGTCCAAACCTTTTTTAAACCCAGCTACACTAACAGCCTTTACTACATCCTCCGGTAACAAATTCCAGAGTTTGATTACACGTTGAGTGAAAAAATATTTTCTTTTATTATTTATCTATTTTTATTTATTTATTTAAAGGCTTTTCTATACCGCGCTCTTTATTATCAGTGCGGTTTACAGTTAACAATTTGACACAAGGGCAGCATAATTGTCCAGTGTTTACATATAACAGGGAGGTAACATGGAAAAGAACTGGGGGGGAACTATGTACAATTTAAATGGTGATCGGAGAACATGAGTGGGCTATTTGCATTAAAGCACATTGTTATGTCATTACCGTTAAATTAAAGATTAGTACAATTAGTCTTAAATAGTTTACCCTGTAGCTTCATTGCATGTCCCCTAGTCTTTCTATATTCTGATAACGTAAACAATCAATCTACGTTTACCCGTTCCAGTCCGTTCATCAACTTATAGACTTCTATCATATCTCCCCTCAGCCGTCTCTTTTCCAGGTTAAAGAGCCCTAACCTCGTTTTAGCCTTTCTTCATAGGAGTATCCTTCCATCCCCTTTACCATTTTGGTGGCTCTTCTCTGAACCTTTTCTAATAACGCTATATCTTTTTTAAGATACGACGACCAGAATTGCACACAATATTCAAGGTGCGGTCTCACCATGGAACAATATAGAGGCATTATAATATCTTTTGTTTTATTTTCCATTCCTTTCCTTATGATACCTAGCATTCTATTTGCTCTCTTGGCCGCTGCTGCACACTGGGCCGAGGGTTTTAACATGTTATCCACAATGACGCCTAAATCTTTTTCCTGTGTGGTGGTTCCTAATGTGGAACCTTGCATCGTGTAACCATAGTTTGGGTTGTTCTTCCCTAGGTGCATAACTTTGCACTTGTCCACATTAAATTTCATCTGCCATTTTGATGCCCAGTCTTCTAATTTATCAAGATCCTCTTGCAATTTTCCACAATCCTCTTGAGTTTTAACAACTTTAAATAGTTTTGTGTCATCTGCAAATTTGATAACCTCACTCTTTATTCCCCTTTCCAGGTCATTTATTAATATGTCAAAAAGCAGCAGACCCAGCACAGATCCCTTGGGTACACCACTATTCACCTTTCTCCATTGGGAAAATTGGCCATTTAGCCCTATCCTCTGCTTTCTATCTTTTAACCAGTTCCTGATCCACAATAGTACACTGCATCCTATACCATGACTCTTCAGTTTTGCCAAAAGTCTCTGATGAGGGACCTTGTCAAAGGCTTTCTGAAAGTCCAGATACACTATATCAACCGACTCACCTTTGTCCACCTGTTTATTCACACCTTTAAAAAAACATAACAGATAGTAAGACAAGCTCTTCCTTTCTAAAGCCATGTTGGCTGTCTCCCATTAGGCCATGACTATCTACATGCTGAGTAATTTTGTTCTTTATGATGGTTTCTACCATTTTCCCCGGTACTGACATCAGGCTCACCAGTCTGTAGTTTCCCGGATCACCCCTGGAACCCTTTTTAAAAATTGGCATTACATTGGCAATCCTCCAATCTTCAGGTATTACAGATGATTTTAATGAAAATTCACAGATTACTAATAGCAGGTCTGCAATCTCATATTTCAATTCTTTCAACACCCTTGGATGTATACCATTCGGCCCAGGTGATTTGCTACTCTTCAGTTTATCTAATAGTTGTAATACATCTTCCCCATGTATCGATATTTCCTTCAATTCTTCCATACCTTTAAATACCACTTCAGTCCTGGGTAACATCCCTACATCTTCCTCAGTAAAGCCGAAGCAAAGAATTCATTCAGTCTCTCCGCTATCGCCTTGTCGCCTCTTAGTGCCCCTTTAACCCCTCTATCATCTAATAGACCAACTGACTCTCTCACAGGATTTTTGCTACTAATGTACTTGAAAAAGTCTTTATTTCGCATTTTTGCTTCCGCAGCAAGCTTCTTCTCAAATTCTCCCTTTGCCTGCCTTATCAATGCCTTGCATTTGACTTGCCAGTGCTTGTGCTGTTTCCAGGATGGATATGAAGAGGGATTAAAATGAGACATGACATAAGTATAGAGGACGCTTGCACCAGGCATTAGGAGCAGCAAGGTGAAAGGAAGGAAGTCAGGGGATAGCAGTAGAAGGCCAGGGCATAGAGAGTGGGTAGGCAGAGGAAGAGCGAAGTCCACAGGAAGAGGAGAGATGAAAGGTGCTGAGGGGCAGTACAGGGGATGCATTTATAGGCTAGGTGAGAATGTCTGAGATGGATAAGTAAATGTTTGGGGAATCTCAGGAGAGGGGTGATATGAGTGTCTTGGGACTGGTGGAGGATGAGCCAAGCAGAAGAGTTCTGCATAGATGGATGGGGAGAGAGATGACTCTGAGGGAGACAAGAAAGGAGTAGGGTACTGTTGCAAGATGGGAAGTAACTATTGTGTGGACACCTGTTTTAGGTCTACGTTCAGAGAGCAAGTTGCTCTGTGTGAACTGGGGACTCCTCCAAAGTAGCAAAGCCAGTCACCAACAGACATCTGAGGCACATGTTAATCCATGTCAGCCAAGTCCGTCTGAAAGAAGTGACGCCATGGCCTTGCTGCTGCACAAGCACCCACCAGGTAAGGGTGACCATGGCCATTCTGCTTGCTCCGCCATGCCAGCCAAGTCCGTCTGAAAGAAGTGACGTCATGGCCTTGCTGCTGCACAAGCACCCACCAGGTAAGGGTGACCATGGCCATTCTGCTTGCTCCGCCATGCCATGCCATGCAATGAGTGTGTGCCTATCACCTGGCTGTCCCCCTGAGTGGACATATTCCATATGTTAGACAGGAATTTCACAAGCAGCATAGACAGCCAGTACAGCATACAGAACGAACAACACGTCTCCCTTGCACACCTGCAGAACACATCTTGTCAGATAGGTATGGCACATGGCCTGCAGAGATAACAGTAGACATGGGCGGACCCCTCTGCATGGCTGCATCCACCCTGACAATGACCGCATCTACACCCATGGGTTGCTAAACCCATAAGATAGCTCTGTTGGTCAACACACAAGGGTAGTGAGTATATGAGAGGAGGGTTACTGGTTCAAGTCCTGGTAGTGGATGATGTATAGTATGTTCCTGTGGGTAAATGTTATCTCATATTGCAGGTACAGCACCAGCATATGCAACCCCTACTGACTCATCCAGCGAGGGGGGCCATACACCCATCAGCTGCACAGACACCTCCATCTATCTACACCTGTATTGAAGGGCAGGCTGATTGCACAGGCAAACACAGCAGGCGATAATAACATGCAATTGTTTCAGAGTGAACTAATAGGCCCTGCACAGTAAGTACACATTAGGAATGCTTGCGTAGGTGAGGAGGTGGCCAGCAGGAATGCCATCCTTCAACACTTTTGCACATTGCGATGAAGTGTATGTGTGCGTATGTCTCTACAGAGGACTGGGACCCTCTGTAACGCACAGTGGCCTGAACTGCATAAGCTGTTCCCGGAGTTGGTCTTGAAATGTGCATGATGAGGAGCAGAGGATTGTGGGTATGGTCTGAAACTGAGCAGTGAGTCCAGGATGCGTCTGCATCAGAGTGGAGGAGTGGCCTAGTGGTTGGGGCAAGGTACTTCAGGCCGGAAGGTCGGGGGTTCAAATCCCACTAGAGGACAGCAACCTTGGGCCGGAAGGACTGGGGTTTCTAGTCCCACAGGTGCTCCTTGTGATCTTGGGCAAGCCACTTAACCCTCCATAGCCCATGTTCCCTGTAAAATAGTTATCTCCAAGTTATAATGCCCTGTTCAATGTAATTTCAGTTTTTTCATTGTAAACCGCACTGATGCAGAATAGCGCGGTATATAAGAGAATGTAAATAAATAAATCAATCAGAGGTGGGCTCAATGGCTGGGACTTCGTAGTCCCTGTCTGCCACATGCGTGACCTCAGGTTTCAGAGCATGTCAAGGTGAGAGGGCACTCTCACTGTGACCAATCTGTGACCATGTCACGGCTAGGTATCCACACAGTGCTGTCAAGCTGCCGTGGTGTGGGTGTTCTCCCAGGGAATATGTGATTGTTCTGTGTACGTCCTTGTCAGCAGACTGAGCACAGTTGGTTGAAGCTACAGGGTAAACTATTTAAGACTAATAAAAGAAAATATTTTTTCACTCAACGTGTAATCAAACTCTGGAATTTGTTACCGGAGGATGTAGTAAAGGCTGTTAGTGTAGCTGGGTTTAAAAAAGGTTTGGACAAGTTCCTGGAGGAAAAGTCCATAAACCATTATTAAGAAGGGACCCAGGATATCAATGCTTGACCCAGTACAAGCATTGTGGAACCTGTGTCTTTTGGGGAAACTGCTAGGTACGTATGACCTAGATTGGCCACTGTTGGAAACAGGATACTGGGCTTGATGGACCTTGGTCTGACCCAGTATGGCATATCTTATGTTCTTATGGTTTGTGCATAGTTAAGACAGCCCTGTGATGAGCCTCAACTGCAAATTTACTGTGCATGCTGTAGTGGATTGGTTGCTTATGATGGTTAGGAGAGTGGCTGTTCTTGGCCTGATCACTAGGTCCAGCCAGGCCCATGCCAAAAGCCACACTGTATGTGCCTTTATGGAAGCAGCTGCCGCAACCCTGGGCAGTGATATGAGAAGTTGTAGAATAGTCCTTGGCCAACAGGAGCAGAACACAGGGTCCAGATGTAACAGGCAGCTCCTGCCAGCTGTAGTTGTACAGACAATCAGGTGAATGGCATTATACACTGCAGACAATCTGTCACACAATGGCAGTGATATGGATCTGCAGCAGAGTCCATCTCTACCAGGATAGGATCTGGGAACCAGGTGCTGTGCACCTCTCCTCACCTTCAGGGCAACCTCTGAAACTGGTCAGTCAAGCATTTTTCAGCTGTTATGTGCTTGTAGCAAACACTGTCAGTGTGTATTGCTGAGATGATTCACTACATCCCCATGTGGTGATCAGCTACAGGAAGCTGCACTACATGTGCAGTGCATCCTGAATAATGGAGGGTGCTAACCTATTCTGGCACACACAGCTAACATTGCAGGCAGGGATCTGCAGTCTCTGTGATTCCAGACATAGATATGCAGAATGGGGTAAAGGTATAACCTAATGGTTAAAGCACTTTCTGTAAATCAGGGACATGGGTTTGATTTCCACTTCTTAGCTGGGTGATTGTGTACTAACTACTCAGTTCATTTATATGCCTGGACAGTCCGGAGTCTGCTATGACTGGCTGACACACATTTTTATGCTTTGTTATGTGTTCTGCCCACACTTTACTTGTGGCAAGGTAGTCTTTAAAAAGACACCAATCAATGTACTGCTTGAAGCTGTTTAAATGAGAACTGGAGCGTTTGCTTAAATTGTTCTTGCGAAAGGGAACTCTTACCGTCTTGGATCAAGCAGTACATTGATTGGTGTCTTTTTAAAGACAACCTTGCCACAAGGTGCCTGTATGCGTACTCCCTGAAGAAGGCATTCAGCCGAAACGCGTAGGGGTCTTTTTAATAAAATAAGCACCTGTGACCTCACTTTCCCTCGCTTGTTGTGTTTTCTCGTAATAGAGGGCAGTTACATATATACACATATCACTTACTTGTGATACCTGATTGAGGTATTACATCAGGACTGTGTCTGTACAACTTTGGGACCATTACATCTCTGCATTACATGCGGACACATCCTACTCCTCGGATGGCCATCTGCAAGGCTCAACTCATGTCCTCATGTGCCCCATTGGCCCTGTTTGAGCAACTCCTGTCCAGATTATGGATGCACATTTTTCAGGAGAGTTGTATGGTTGCTGGGTGGCTCGGACAGGGGTGGTACCAACATGTCTGGTAGCAGGCCTTCCATGTGGCACTTGCACAGGTTTCCCCAACCAGTACACGTGCATTGGAGACGCACCTCAGCTACATCACTGCCGCAAGCCTGTACCACACTCTCATCTACCGTCATTCCTCCCTCAGCCCATCCATCAGACTCTTCTGGCTAGGTGCAGTCATGTATTCTCCTGCAAGCTGCTACATCGTGGCCCACACATGTACGCTTTTCTGCATTTCGACCTCTCACGCTCACTTCTCCTGTGCCTGATCTGCATGTCACCACTCCTGCCCCGTCATCTTTTGGCTGCACGTATTATGCTGCTGCTGACTCCACAGAGGGACACATCATCCCCATCCTCTGCAACTTGCTGCCAATACAGCATTTTACATGCTTGCACCCCAGTGCATCAATACAACTGCATCACACATGCTCATACCACTTACTGACTGCCACTTAGGGTGCCCTTGGATTTGTCTGATCCATCAGCTCCCACCTGACCTTCCATCCATCACCTTTACATTGTCTTTCCCTGGTGCTCCCTTATCCAACATTAGAGTGACAGCCATTTTCGGGCATCAAAGTGCATGTGTGGCACCTTAACACCAGGTGTCTGATAGCGCACATTAAGCGGCCCATTGCACCCTTACCGCCGGAACACCTCCTACCTGCCCAGTGCCTTTTTCACACGGAAAACCCCTTAACGCTGCCGATTTTGCTCGATATCCCCTGCTCCCTTAATGCCCTTTAGTAAACACGCCCCTAAGTTTCACAAGAGCCTTCTACAACCCTCTGTGGCTCACCACACGAGAAAAAGGATAAAATCATTTGCAAATTTTAAAGTTCTTCCCACTGTAGTCATGGTTTCTAGTATCCTCTGCTCCTCCAAGCACCAGTTGAACTGTTAGAGATTATATAACTGTTTTTATGATTTCATTGTTTTGGGGTTTGTACAGTATCCTTACAAGGAAAATGAAATCAAACAAAAAAGAATAAGATGATACCTTTTTATTGGACTAATTTAACACAGTAACATGTTAATTTAATTCTTAACTAGCTTTTGCAAGTTTCTGAACAGAATAACCATCTCCAGAGGAAAGGAGTATTAACTCCCCAAACTAATAAAGAAATGTAACAAGTTAGTGCCGTTAAAAAGCATCTCCTTATTTTTGCTTTTGTTGATCTCTGCTTCCTTGCATTCAAGTAGACTAACATGGCTACAACACTACATTTGGTATCCTTGGCATCCACATTGTATTTTCTCCCTATCCTGTCGGACTCAGATAAAAGTAAAGTGACAGCTAACTTTATGTCCCTAGACTTAAGCAGAGCATAGGAGAAAAGGTTCTGGTGCACAATGCATCCAACTGTTTTGCATTGATTACTGAAGGGCAAGAAAATAAAACTGACAATTTGAATAACTGTAAGCAGAGGAGTTTAAGAACATAAAAACAAAAGAAAAAAACATGCTGAGTCAGACCAATGTCCATCAAGCCCAGCATCCTGCTCCTGACTGTGCCAGTCCAGGTCACATGTACCAGGCAGATCCCAAAAGATAAATCAATTTTTCATAGCCAGGACTGGCCCATCAGCTTTTGCCACCCTAGGCAGTATCACCATGCTGTGCCGCACCGCGTCACCCTGGCCCCCTCATCTCACCTGGGAGACAGAGCAGCATGCCAATCCCTCAATGCTGCTTTTTTTTCTTTTTAAAAGTGTCAGCTTTCTGCCACTACTTAATCGTTGCAGTGAGCTTTAGAGTGCTCATGTGTGCGCGTGCCCTCACTGCCTGCCACTCTTGCTCCCACTTCTGATGCAACTTCCTGCCCTCTCCGACGGGAAGTTTTGTCGGAAGGGGGGCAGGATCAGCAGGCCATGAGGGCAGGCATGCATGTATGTGGCCACTTTAAGACCCACTGCAGTGGCAGAAAGCTGCTGATTTTAAAGATTGTGGAGGGGCCAGGGGTTACCATGCTGCCCACTGGAACCTGCTGCCCTAGGCAGTTGCCTAGTCTACCCAGTGGACGGGCTGGCCCTGCTCATAGCTCGTTTCCAGGGATGAAGAATGGCTCATCTGAGACTACTTGTCTGTTACTTTTGTTATGGTGTTTTCCTCCAGGAACTTGTCCAGACCTTTTTTGAATCCCACCATGTGGCCTGGACCACATCCTCCAGCATCAGGTTCTACAGCTTAATCATGCTTTACATGGAAAATAACCTTTCTATGATTTGTTTCAATCTGCTGGCCATTAGTTTCATGGAGTGTCCTCTTGCTTTTGTGTTCAAAAGTTAAATAACTGTTCTCTATTTAACTGTTGCACCCCACTCATAGTTTTATGCACGTCTGTCATATCCCTTCTCAGTTGTCTTTTCTCTAAGCTAAAAAGACCTAACCTATTCAGCCTTTCTTCATAAGGGAGGTGTTCTAATCCCTGTATCATTTTTGTTGCCCTTCTATGAACCTCTTCTAGTTTCACTATATCCTTTTAGAGATGGGACAACCAGAACTGCACACAGTACTCGAGCTGCATTTACAGAAAGCGTAGTTACTCACCTGTAACAGGTGTTCTCCAGGAGCAGCAGGAATCAGTCCTCACATATGGGTGACGTCGGCGCCGACGGAGCCCTCGCGGAGCAATTTTCCCCAGCTTTCAAAGAAAGCCTTTGGGAATTGCAGCGCGCATGCGCGGTCGCCTTCCCGCCCAAGGGTGCCATCTTAGCCAGTCAGATGACATAGCTAAAAAAGACAGCATAAAAATTTGCAAAAAAACTTAAGCAGATGATTGCAACTCCAAGGGGAGGAGGGAGGGTTGTGAGGACTGATTCCTGCTGCTCCTGGAGAACACCTGTTACAGGTGAGTAACTACGCTTTCTCCAGGACCAAGCAGGAAGTCAGTCCTCACATATGGGACTCCCAAGTTTAAGGCTACCGGAGACCCTAAGCACAAAAATGAGCTCCCTCTAGCTCAGCAGCACAGAAGGAAGGAATCTTCGCTGAATTATTACCCACCGGTAGCCCACATCCGGGATGGAGGGTAGGAGTTGCTCAAACCTCAAAGAGATTACGGAGGACTGCCTGTCCGAAAGCACTGTCCCTGCGGGACTCCCTCTCGAGACAGTAATGGACCGCAAAAGTCTGGCTCGAAGACCAAGTAGCGGCCCGGCAGATGTCTGCCAGCGGAACAGAGCGGAGGTAAGCCACTGACGTAGCCTTTGCCCGAACACAATGAGCCGTGACTCGACCATCCAAGGAGAGTCCGGCTGCCCCATAAGATTACGAATAAAATCAACTTTTTCGCGGGGACAAGACGGGTACGTCTGTAGGGCTCCGCAGAAAAAAGAAGACTGGCTAAGATGGCACCCTTGGGTGGGAAGGCGACCGCGCATGCGCGCTGCAATTCCCAAAGGCTTTCTTTGAAAGCTGGGGAAAATTGCTCCGCGAGGGCTCCGTCGGCGCCGACGTCACCCATATGTGAGGACTGACTTCCTGCTTGGTCCTGGAGAAGGTACCTATTCAGAGGCATAATGATATCCTGTTTGGTCTCCACTAGAATAATCCCTAACATTCTAGTTGCTTTTTAAGCAGCTGCAGCGCACACTGGTCTGAAAATTTCAACATAATGAACACTGTAGGGTATGTTTACTAAACCAGGCTAATGGTTAACCTAGGCTATCTGCAACTAGGTCCCAATTAATAACATGGGACCTAGTTGCAGATAGCCCAGGTAACCGTTAGCCCGGTTTAGTAAATATACCCCAAAGATTCCGACAGGGCTGGCCCAAGGGTTTCTGCCAGCCCAGGCAAAAACCGTGGTGTGCCACCCCACGCTGTCGCTGATTCTGGCGGCAGGGTCGGGAGGGGCAGCTCGGCGGCAGTAGCAGGCCATGTCCTTCGGCACACATGGCCTGCTGCTGCTACCGAGCCAACCCCGCCACCTGAATCAATGAGGGGCAGTGAAGCGGCACAGCTCAGCTCAGCACGAGGGGGCGGCAGGCCATATGTCTGTGGTGCCTATGGAGGTCTTCCACCCTAGGCAACTGCCTAAGTTCACCTAGTGGACGGGCCAGCTCTGGTCTCCAAGATCCTCTTGTTTGGCAATAACTCCTAACTCAGAACCCAACATTTTATACTTGTAGTTAGAATTATTTTTCCCTGTGTGCATCACTTTGCACTTACCTACATAAATTGTTTTGTCATTTACAGTAGATGCCCAGTCTCCTAGTCTCACAAGTTCCTTGTGAAAACCCTTGCAATCCTCTGTTTTAATGACTGAATAATTTTGTGTCATCCACAGATTTGATCTCCTCACTTATCACTCCTATCTCCAGGTAACATAAGCACCACATTTTCCTTCTCCACTTTGCACAAGCATCCAATCCACATCCGATCATCAGCACTCCTAAACCCACAAACTCTCACTCTTCTCTCCCAATTCCCTCATAAGTAATTCTGCCTCAAGTTCTCTGATATCCTGCCTTAGCCCTCCTGTGAATACTAAAGAATCCAATATGTTTTGTACATAGTTACAGTTTTACCCTGTTGTTCCAAGTTTAAGTTTCCTGTTATAATGTAAGCACACCAGTGTCCTCTGAATGTGTAGCCTTTGTTATTTGTAAACCGCACTGAAAACAAATAGCGCGGTATATAAAAGATGTTAAATAAATAAATAAATATATTAAACAGCACACTTTTGAGGCACTTCAGTACTGACCCTTTTCCATGAGGATAATTGGACATTTAGTCCTACTCTCTGTTTCCTGTCTTTTAGCCAGTGTGCAAACCACAAAAGGGCATGACTCTCATTTCCTAAGTAGTCTTTCATGACAGACTTTGTCAAACGCCTTCTCAAAATCCAAATACACTATGGGCCCAATTCTGAGTTGCGGATTGCAGGACATGCAGCCCTGCAAGCCATCCTACCTCTATTCCCCCTCTGGCTCCCCTCGCACGGCTAGAGCAGCAGGATGGGGAGAGCTGGTTGGCGGGGGGAGGGGTAGGGGTGGGGGTGGGGTCTGGGCGGAGCAGGGACAGGCCGAGGCAGCAGGACATACAGGGCTGATTCAGGTTACGTTCTGCAGGGTCAGGGTGGATGTGCTGATTATTCCACCTTAAAGGTGGAATAATCAGCACAAATGGTCCGATCGGGGCCAGGGATCCCTGCCCAGCCATGGGTCGGGTGGCAGGGAAGGGGCGGTGGTCTGAACCAGGGGAGCCTGTGGGGAGGACAACCCCACAGGCATGCAGGGGCATGCTGGGCCATCCTCGGGCCTGATTTTGTGTGCTGTGGGAACATTTTGTTCTCACAGTACAGAATCGGGTCCTAACAGGCCCATCCTGCTCAGGGCTGTCCAGACGGCCCAGATGTGTCCCTTTCAGAATCAGGCTCCACGTCAACCAGTTCACCAATTATTTACTTGCTTGTTTATACTCTCAAAAAAATCTAGAAGACTGGTAAGATTTAGGGATGCACTTTCATTTGAAACAAAAGCAGGGATCCCGGTGAAACAGGAAACAATGATTGTGTCTTCATTCCCTGTTTGTTTTCAATAGGGCACATTCTCACGAACCAACATAAAGCCATAAAAAAACAAAACCCACCAATTAAATTTTTGGGCCTGTGCATCCTAGGGTTGCCAACTGGCTCCAGATGCGCCCGACACACTTAATCCAGTCCTAGGTTTACCCCACTGCAAGCAGGGACATGTAGTTCTGATTTTTCCATTGCATTCCATAAGAAAAGCAAGACTACATGTCCATGCATGCAATGGGGTAAACCCAGGACTGGATCAAGCCTGTCGGGCGCATCTGGAGCCAGTTGGCAACCCTAGTGCATCCCCATACCAATTCATTCCCATTACATTATATCTATCTAATCAGTCCTTGACAAATTTTCTTGGAATCTAGGAGCCAGCCTAAAAATTTAGGAGCCGGCCACTGAGACCTATCTTTATCTTTATTTCGCCATTTGATAGACCGCTCTTGTCAGAACATTAGAGCGGTATACAATAAAAGGTCCACGCCACTAAGCTATAGAAAAAGGAACGCCATATTATAATAGGAAAGAGGGAGAAAGGACAGCATAAAACAAATACAATAAGAGCACGAGACACAGACCAGACAAAAACTCAAGAGGGACAACGAACATAGGGTGGGGAAACCACAATAGAAAAAAGGGAGATGATAGTACAAAAGCCAAACATAGTAACAGCACGAAATGCAGGCCAACAAAGACTCAGGGAGGGACGTCAGGGGGGGATCTAGATTGCGGTTCCCTTTTAACGGCCTTATTTACTAAGACTGTTTTCCCATTTCTATGGGAAAAGAAAGCTTAATAAATTAGGTCCTTAATGTGCCACTGCACAGTGCTGACAGAAGGCAGTGGCCCCTCTATTTCTTCCTCCCCTTCCTCACAGTGACACTTTAGAGCTGCACCTGAGGCAACTTCTTTTTTTGCTTCACATATCGCATGGCCTGGTGATATGTGAAGCAAAAAAAGATCTCTTCTTATTATGCTTGCATACCTTGCCTCACCAAATCTCTACCTTTGCCATGACTCCCCCAGTCTCTCTCTCTTATAGCCTTCCAAAGGCTTCTCTCTCTTTCTCTCATAACTTCGCTCACAAGCTTCGGCCAGTTTTTCTCTCATCTGCCTCCCACAACTTCAGTCACTCTCTCTCTCTCTCTCATAATACTCCCCCCTCACTTTATCCATTCTCTCTCTAACTCAGCAATTATTGTGCCTGGCTGCAGTTGCTGAAAAACATAGGGGTATGTTTACTAAACCACGGTAAAGTCACCGGCGGTAAGAGCAGCACTAGGGTTCCCAAAGCCATATAAGGCTATGGGCAGGTGGGGGCAGTCTGACGTAAAGGGAGCTATGGGCCGTGTAATGCATGGAACAGGGCACCCTGACCATTTAACTTGCGGTAACGGGACATCTCACATTAAAGTGACAAGCATTAAGGTGTCCTCTAAGGGTTTAAGGTGCCTGAGGTTAAGGTGCAAGAAGTTAAGGTGCCCTAAAGGGTTTAGGTGCCCAAACATAAGGTGGCCAAGGGTTTTAAGGTACTCCAAGTTGACAAGTATGCACCTAATGGCAGGAAAACGGCTGTAACCCTAACGCTGGATAGAGCACCACGGAAAGTAAATGTAAAGGTGATGGAAGGAAGACAGATGGGAGCTGATGGACCTCCATATCGGCGGGCACCCTATGTGGCGGCCAGTTAGGTGGGCAAGCATGTGGGAGGCAGCTGTACTGATGCACAGGATGGTGACAGTGTAAAGTGCTGCAATGTCAGTGTGTGGCATAGGATGGGGAAGATGTGTCCCTCAGCCGAGTCAGAAGCATCAGGAAATTTGCAGCCACAGGGTCAGAGTAGGAGTGGTGATATGCGGAGCCCTGACTATCACAGGCATGAAAATGACCTGCATAGTGCACAGTCACAAAAAGTGCAAGTAGGAATCAAACCCGTCCTTTGCTTATAGGAACAGTGCACTAGTCAGTATGCTACAACTCTTAAACCTGCAATGTCTGGAGTTGAAGAGCCTGCAGGTCTCTGCCTAAACTGTCTACTGTGTGAGTGTGCTGGTATAGGTTAACCCCTCCAGTACCCATGATGCACTGCACACACAGAACAACAGTCTGCAGCTGATCACCAAATGGAGATTGGACAGATCCATCACAGCAGCTCAGTACGATGCACTGACAGTGTGTGCTTCAATCACATAACAGCTATAAACTGTGCTACTGCACAGATTCAGTGGTCACCCTGAGAGTGAGAATGGGTGCCCAGCACCTGGTCCCCAGTAGTTGCAGTGCTAGAAATGGTTTTGGCTGTAGATCACCATCACTGCTACTGTGTGGCAGCTATTGTCTGCAGTGTGTTATGCTAGTCACATTGTTTCCTACACAATTGCAGAATTCTGTATGTGCGAGTCACATCTGGCCCTATGCTCTGCCCCTGTTGGACAGTGACCCACCTTGAACAGTGCATGTCAATACCCAGTATTGCAATGCTGATGCTATGGCTGCCAACTACTGGGGGGGGGGGTGTTGTGTTACTAGGGTCCTGCTGGCTGTACCCGTACCACTATGAGTAGGCCTGGAACACCTCACATCCCAACCACCTGTGTCTAACATTTACCCATAGTAAGCACAGACAGACTGCACCTGCTGCCCACCACTGGGTTTTCTAGCCATGCACATATGAAATGCAGATAGTTCACTGGTCAGTACACATTGTATGTGCACAGAGCAACTATGGACACCCAGCATTTGGTTCAGTGATTGAGCCCCAAGGACAGGGAGCATATGCACATCGCTGGAAGCAAACACTATATAGCACTATGTTTCACCCCCCCCCCCTCCATACCCTCAAGTCTTTGTTCCTCATCATGCACATTTGCAGACTAATGCTGGAAACAGCTTAGACGCTGCGAGGCTCTATGAGGTGTGGAAAGCCACAAAATGATGGATAGACACACACACACACACACACGCTCATATCAACACACTGTGCAAAAAGGGTGATGATTGGCATTCCTACCTGCCACTCTGTGTTCATTGTGCAGGAGCTAGCAGTGTGCTCGTGCTGTCAGCCTGACTCTCCATCCAGCAAAGGATAGTGGAGCCTGTATATGTGGGTGCTTTTACCTCTGTTGGCTGAATCACTGGGGGTTGCACATGCTGGTGTTGTATCTGCACATGTACATTCATACACTGCATGATCCACAGCCAGGACCTGAACCTGTGACCCTCTACTCATATACACACCAACTGCATGTAGTGTGCCACAGTGCTGCCACATGGTTACAACTGTCTTTGGGGATGTCATGCTTTCCATCAGACTGAACTTGGCACATGTTGCAGTATGCACAGCATACTGGACTAGGAATGGCTTTGGTCTGCTGCAGGCAGGTGCTGCTGCCCCCTTTGCGAACACCCCCATTGCCATGCTGACATGCCCATGTGCTGTCAGTGTTGATGGTGCGTAGTCCCAGCCCATCCAACATGCAGTTTAGCGGGTGCCTGGGGTGGTGGGTCTGGAGGGGTGGGGCCCAAGGCATACATGGATGGCCACACATCCCCCCACACCCATCTGCCTCTCCAGGGACCCCATCACCGCCTGCCAATGTTATGTCTCTTCAACCTGGGGAAGAGATGGCTGAGGGGTGTTATATTAGAGATCTATATAATATTGCCTGGAGTGGATTGGGTAAACGTAGATCGATTGCTTACACCATCAACATGTAGGACTAGGGGACATGCAATGTGGGTCTTCCAGGTGGAAATATTTTTCTAGTCAACGCATAATCAAGTCCTGCAATCCATTACCGGAGGATGTGGTAAAAGCTGTCAGTGTAGATGGGTTTAAAAAGGTTTGGACGGATTCCTGGGTAATGGTGCATACACACTAAAGAGAACCCGGGCTATGCACTGCTTGCCCCATTACAGTTATTGGGGATCCTGTGTGTCTTTTGGGGAAACTGCTAGGTACTTGTGCCTTAGATTGGCCACTATTGGATACAGGATACGGGGCATGATGAACCTTGGTCTGACACAGTTTGGCTTATTTTTTTAGTCTTATGTTCCTATGTGCCATCTAGGGAGCTGCCTGGTCCCCCCCCTGTGCACCAGCAGCCTCCACTGCATGACCCATGTGCCACCTCCTTTTCCCCCATTTGCACCATCAACATAGTACCCTTTCATACTTGGGCACTATGCTGTTGCTACTAATGGAGCACTACTATCATTCTCTTGGGCTCCCCTGTCTGTGCATCACATTGCAGACATTAAATAGGCTCTCTCTTCATAAAACACACTTTCTGTGAGGTTTTGAGTTGCGTTAAGGTTCCTGGCGTTAAGGTGCCTACGTTAAGGGAGCAAGCCTTGTTCCTGCCTACTCCCTGCCCACTGCCATCCATTCTCACCCCGTGCACACCTTCTCTCCACCCACAGGGTGTTTTTCACTGCTTGTGCCCTTAGTGTGTCCAAAATGCCACTTTAGTGTGCGCTAAGGGCGCAGGTGCGCCGTTAGCACGTGCTAACGGCACACTTGCTCCTTTGCCACAGTTTAGTAAACATACCCCATAGTGTTTCAGATTTCCCCATTGCGACTGGCTCTCTGTATGTTTGAGCCATACAATGAAGGAAATTTGGGCTGATCTTGTGGTTTCAAGTCTTGCAAACTTCCTCCACCATGCAGCTCAGCCTTGCAGAGAGCTGATCATGGTTGGGAAGGCTGAAATGCTGCATTTTTCAGGACCTACACCAATATAAAGCCATTTGGGGGCATGAAATCCTGGGCACAAGGGTGCAATTTCTAGATATCATGGCACCCTGGCACCTGGGATTTGTCAAGTCCTGGTCCAACTTTAATCCTATGTCTAAATTTAAATTACAAAAGGTAATTCATTCCATTCGACCTGCCCCTTGCTCTCTAGATCCTACCTCCTCCAAATGGTACAATCACACAGATTGTGACTTATCCACTCAGCTTCTTTCTATTCTAACACAGGCCTCCAAACTGGCATAGTGCCAATTAAATGGAAAAAAGTTCTAATTATTCCTAAACTACAAAAACAAACTTT
Organism: Ichthyophis bannanicus; assembly: GCA_033557465.1. NCBI lineage: Eukaryota > Metazoa > Chordata > Amphibia > Gymnophiona > Ichthyophiidae > Ichthyophis > Ichthyophis bannanicus. The sequence goes on from CM066035.1 coordinate 642,473,395, forward strand.
AAATGCAGCAGACCCTGGCAATTACAGACCAATCCCAAATCTACCATAGCTATCTAAGATTACTGAGAAACATGTTCTCCTTCAACTGACTGGTTATTTAGAGAAAACTAATGTATTGCATCTGTATCAATCAGGTTTCTGTTCAGGCTATAGTATGGAGACCTCATTGATCAAATTTATCATTGATACCTACAAAGACCTTGACATGCATCAGATTGCACTGGTAGTATCATATCTTTCAGCAGCTTTGGATCTGGTTAACCATCAATGTCTTCTCTCTCGGTTATCTTAGCTTGGCATTTCACATACTGTTCTGGAATGTTTCACTTCATATTTGGACACACGCTCTTTTCAAGTCATATTTAACTTCATCTTAAAAGTCTTTCCCTCTTATATTCAGTGCTCCACTTCTTTCCTCCATTCTTTTCAATATTTTTCTCAGTCCCTTGGCCACACTCATACAGAGTTATGGCATTTTGGGTTTTTATTACGCCAATGATAATCAACTAAGAACATATACAAGTTATCAGAATCCAGACTTATCCAACTTAAATTCCTGTCTGAAAACTATCAACACTTGGTTATGTATTTATAAACTGAAACTAAGGGGTATGTTTACTAAAGGGCATTAAGCTAACAGGCATTAATGGCAGCAATAAGGGGTGTTACATGTGTAAAGGGCACTATGGGCTACTTAATGGGCATTAACAGTACATCGGGCGTTAAGGTGTCAAACATGCACTTTAACGTCCAAAAAAGGCTATAACCCTAACGCTGGATAAAGGAGAACCAAGGAAAGACAATTGGGTATGTTTACTAAAGGGCATTAAGTTAACCTACAGTGTCTGGAGTCATAAAGCTTGCAGGTCTCTGCCTAAACTGTCTGCTGTGTGTGTCAGTTCAGGTTAACCCCTCCAGTACCCATGATGCACTGCACATGCAGAACAGCAGTCTGCAGCTATTCAGCAAATGGAGAATGGACAGATCCATCACATCAGCTCAGTACAACACACTGACAGTGATAAGGGGTGTTACATGCGTAAAGAGTGCTGGTTGGGTAGGGAGCATTCCGGCGTAACGGGCATTAACAGGACATTGGGTGTTAAGGTATCAAACATGCACCTTAACGTCCAAAAAAGGCTGTAACCCTAACGCTGGAGCCAGAAGTGGCAGGATGTGTGCAGAGACAGGAGGACAGAGTAGGTGCAGTGACATGCAGATCAGGCACAGGAGAGGTATGCATGAAGAGCCAAAATGCGGAAACGAGTACCAGTGTAGGCCATGGTGTAGCAGCTTGCACAAGAAGACATGACAGCCGACAGAGGCAGATGGATGAGCTGAAGGAAGGATGGCGGCCGAGGAGAGGGTGGTATGGGCTAGCAGCACTGATGTGCCGTAGGTGCCATCCCCAATGTATTTGTACTATGTGTGAAAATGTGTGCCAGTGCCACCTGGAAGGCCTGATACCAAATATGTGGGACTCACATCTGTCCCAGCCACACAACCATCATACAACAGCTCAAACAAAAGTGCAGATAACAACTGCACAGGTGTCATCCAAACTGGTCAAATGGGGCACGTATGGACATGAAGTGATACCTGCAGGTGGCAATCCGAGGGGTAGGATGTGTCCACATGTACTTCAGAAATGTAATGGAGCCAAAGCTGTACAGTAACAGTCATGATGTCATACGTGACTCATGTTGCCCAAGTAGGTTACAGCTGTATGCATGTAACTGCCTGTTAGTATACTGTTGTAGAAGTGCAGTCACATCGGGGTACAACTTACCGTCAACTGGTAATGTCTGATGATAAACAAGGACTGTACAGACCTGCAGTCAGCTGAGCCATTGGTGGGTTAAGTGATCAGCTCAAGGTCACAAGGAGGTGTTGTCAGTCCATGAAGGTTGTGGCAGACATAAAATGCGACAGAAACACATTCCGAAATGTCACATAAGGCGTGGTAGTGGGCCTCAACCCTGGTATCTTGGCTCCCAAGCCATTGCCATGACCATCACATCATGCCTCGAAGCAGGGGCCTGATATCTGCAGGGTGAACATTTCTGACCCCCTTGCAATGGGCTGCAGCAGAGTCAATAAAGCCATGCTCTCAGAAGGCCATGATGGGGAATAGCAAGTTTGCTGACCCAAAGTGTGGCCAGAATGCATAACAAAGTAGAAGGAAGAGTGTCTGCAAGTCACAGCAGAACCTGGACTGTTACAGGCAGGGAAATGACCTGAGTAACACACAGGCGCAAAATGAACAATTGGGAATGAAACCTTGTCTCCTGCTTATGGGGACATGGTACTAAGCAGTATGCTACACCTCCACACCTTGCTAACCTACAATGTCTGGAGTCATAAAGCTTGCAGGTCTCTGCCTAAGCTGTCTGCTATGTGTGCCAGTACAGGTTAACCCCTCCAGTACCCATGATGCACTGCACATGCAGAACAGCAGTCTGCAGCTGATCAGCAAATGGAGAATGGACAGATCCATCACATCAGCTCAGTACAACACACTGACAGTGTGTGCTTCAGTCACATAACAGCTACAAACCATGCTACTGTGCAGTTTCAGTGGTCACCCTGAGAGTGAGGATGAGCACCCAGCACCTGGTCCCTAGAACTTGCAGTGCTAGAGATGGTCTCTGCTGCAGATCCCCATCACTACTGGTATATACTAGGTATTGTCTGTAGCGTGTTATGCTAGTCACATTGTTTCCTGCACAAATGCAGCATGCTGTATATGCCAGTCACATCTAGGCCCTGTGTCCTGCTCCTGTTGGACAGGGACCCTCCTAGAACAGTGCATGTCAATATCCAGGTTTAACTGCTGATGCCATGGGCACCAACTGCCATGGGGCTGCTAGACCTGCATGGGGGTTGTTACTACAATCATGCCGATGCTGCTATTACCACAGGGAGCAGGTCTGGAACACCTGCAGTCCCAACCACCTAGTACTAACAATCACCCACAGCAATCTCAGTCAGACTACATCTGATGCCCACCACTGGGTTTTCCAGCTATGCACATACCAACTGCAGACAGGCTGCTGATCAGCAAACATTGCATGTGCAAAGAGTGACCCATGTGCATCCAGCATTTGGTTCAGTGATCAGACCCCCCCGGGCAGGATATGCACCTTTATCACTGGAGCCAGACACTATATAGCACTATATGGATACATAGCCATGCCATGGTCACTGCTTGGTCAGAGTGAGAGTACCCTATCAGCATGACATGCTGTAGCCACCCAATCCATGCATGTGGCAGACGGACTCTACGATGTCTCAGCCATTGACCCTATCTCCGATGCAGACACATCCTGGCCAATCCGCCCTGTTTCAGGCCATACCCACAATACTAACTTGGACTCCCCTGTCTATGCATCACATTGCAGACATTAAAATAGGCTGTCTCTCCTCAAAATACACCCTTTCCGCGAGGCTTTACTTTGCGTTAGGGTTCCCAGCATTAAAGGGCTTTAACACATGTTAGCGTAACAGGTGTTAAGGCTCTCTCTCGGCTCCATTAATGCCCACTCTCCACCTTCTGAGCCCTTTACACTGCAGGAGCCTTTAACGTCCATTAATGCAGCTTTTTCACAGTGTAAAGGGTGCAAGGGTGCCAATAACGGGCATTAATGGTACACTGGCTCCCTTAACACCCTTTAATAACTTCTGTTTTTTGAGTGATTTAGGGGTATGTTTATGTGGATCACTGGACTGACACCCTTATCGTTAATTAACCCTTTTATAGATCAATATACTATCACTACCATAACACAGTTTAAAATTTGAGGTTGCATCATTGATTCAGAGTTAGTTTTTGATTCACATAGAGCTACTATATTAAAAACTTCTTTTCTGCTTCTCAGAAAACTTTGCTCTATAAGGAAATTTTCTCCTTTAATGCACTCCATGTATTTATACTGACTTCAGTAATCTCCACATTTGATTACTACAATGTCTTATTAAATGGTATTTCATACACAAACCTTACAAAACTTCAACATGTCCAAAATGCTGCTGTTAAATGTTTACATGATGCAAATACATTTGATCACGCCACCCTGCTTCTAATGAAGGTCCACTGGCTCTCTCATTGCCTTTCGGATTAAATTCAAATTTCTCATATTAGCCCATAAAGCATTTTATTCTGGTACTCCCTCTTATCTATTCACACATCTTATTCCTTATATTCTAAATCAAATTCTGCAATCACTAAATGCTCATTTATTAATTGCCCCTAATAGATGCAATACATGATTGGAATCCACTCACTCAGCAGCTTTTTACTACTTGGCCCCTCAGCTCTGGAACTCCCTTCTGTTAGATCTCCGTGTAGAAACATCCCATAAAAGGGAGGGGGGTCATGGACATTAAGGGGCAGGGGCAGGAAGGGGCAACTCAAGGCAATCTGCTGCCTGAGGTGAGGGATAAGGTGGTGCCCCCCCCCCCCACCCAGAGCAAGGGGGGGAGGAGGCTTTCTCAAAACTCCAGTCAGGGACTGAACCAAACCAAAAAGCCAATTAGATAATGTGGAGGAAATGCAAGATGTTTACACACCAAGAAACTAAAAGAAAGAGCGAGAACCACAGCACTGTTTATAACACCAAATTATAACTAATGTTTATTTTGTTGTTATAAACTGTGTTATGATTCTTGCTTTTTCTTTTTGAATATATATTTTGCATCCACAGAATCCCCTCCCTCAACAATGGATGCAGAGCAGAACTAGGACATTCACCCACAGAACTCAATGTCTTAAAAGAAAATCTGATTCCGATCATCTCACTAACAACAACAAACATTCTCCAGTACCAGGCATATTGTGAAATAATACAAAACCCTACAACAAAGTCACTGAGGATCTGTAGAGCAAGCCTACCATACCATACCAGCTCAACTTTCAAAACTCACACATAAAGAGCCTACCCAAAAAAAGCATAACTGTAAATACTGCAGTGGGCTCTGGAACATCCAAATACCTATTTGAAAAACTGAAACAATTCAGATTACTACAGTACAGATGTTTAATAAAACATTAAATTTGATTAATGAAAAGCCACCTACACAGCGCCCCCCCCCCCCATCAGACCATCACCAATCTGCACATCAGATTTATTTTGCTATAACCAGATTATTGATGAAGGGGAAGATATAAAATGAAAAATTAATCCTGGTAGCCATGAATTCAAACGCTAGATTGGATTGTGCCAGAGCTGGAAAAGTCCAGAACTCAGCAGCAGTGAAGCTATCAGGCCACTAAACAAAAATAAACTGAGATATTCCTTTAAAATTTGAAATGTCCTTGAATCTAACCTGACAAAATATTTTAAATTTTAATCTGGCAGCATAAAGAACACAAATCTCAAAGACAATACATATTCCAGTACCCCATCCCCCAACCAGCACCCTAAAGTTGACCTTACAAGAACCCAGAGTACAGGACTCAGAGCAAATCTACTATTCCATAACAGCAGTAACTTCCAAAACTCACACAACATGGAGCATTCCCAGAAAGGGCAGCACCACAAATATTGCAGTTGGCCCTAGAACATCCTTATTCCTATTCAGGAAACAGAACAAGCCGGATTACTACAGCTCCCTACATAGAAACTCCATGCTAACAGAACATGTAGCCTCAGTCAGAAAATGCTTTTACTCTTTACTCTTTAGGTTTACAGGATTTCTTTCCCAAAATTATACTTTACTGCAGAGTGAGGCGAGAGAAAGAATTCTCACACACAGGCATCTGCATTGTTGGCAGAAACTAACATAATGGCTCAGTGCAAGTAGCGCGAGTGCAACTAATGCAACCTTAGTATGTGGTCTTAGTTGCACCTGTAGCTGTTTTGCCATGGTGAAATGCGGTAACTGCAGGAGGATGCAACTGCCTCCCTGCAGTTAGCCTATGGCCCCACATAATCAAACTCTGGAATTAGTTACCAGAGAATGTAGCAAAAGCTGTTAGTGTAGCTGGGTTTAAAAAAGGTTTGGACAATCCATAAACTTTTTTTTAAAGAGGACCTTGGAAATCCACTGCTTACCCTGGGACAAGCATTGTGGAACCTGTGTGCCTTTTTGGGAATCATCTGTCAGGAACTTGTGACCTGGACTGACTACTCTTGGAAACAGGATACTGGGTTTGAGGGACCTTGGTCTGACCCAGTATGGCACAGAGCTTAGGAAACATGCTGCTAAATATGCCAAACAAAAGGGACTCAACAGCACCCATGCAGCACCTCCCACTTCCTCAAAAACAGGAGCAACATGGCGCCCCAACACAGTACTTCCCACCCTGAAAAACAAGAGAGACTTTGGGGTATGTTTACTAAACCGTCTTAACGTGTGCCCGGCGATAGTGTGCAGGCTGCCATAAAAGGAGTGGGCGTTTCAGTCTTAAAGTAGCAAAACGGGATTATCACGCGATAATGCGCGCTGCTGCACACATTATCGGGCGAAGCGCTGCTAAACGTGTTAACGTGCGGTAATCTTAAGTAGGCGCCCAGACATACAATCATAGAAACAGAGGTGTAGCACAATGGTTAATACACTGACTGATGATACAGGGGTCATGAGTTTGATCCCCCAGTGTGCCTAATGCATAAGGCTGGCTGAGGCATCAGCTTTGACATGTAAGTATTGTTTCTTGAGGCATTTTATTTGTATTTTAATTATTGCTGCCAGCAAACACACCCTCACGTGCCGTAACCTAAGGTGCCGCATAAGGCACCCTATAAGGCACTCCATAGGGCACATTATAAAGTGCACTGTCTGCCACGGCACCCTATAATGTCCCCTATAGGGCACCCTATAAGGCGCTCCATAGGACACCTTATAAGGCACCTTATATGGACTGTAACCATAAGGTGCCTCAGAAGGCGCTTTATAGGGCGCCCTATAAAGCGCCTTCTGAGGCACTTTATGGTTACAGTACTCTGAGGGTGTTTTTGCTGGCAGCACTAATGTACATTAAAAATAGACAATGCTTTGGACAGCCCTATCAAATAACCCCACTGTGGGTTTGAACCCATGACCTCTGGCTCCACAGGCAGTGAAGTAACCAGTGGGCTACAGCTGCTAACAAACCCCTGGCTGGCTGCAGAAGGACTGCACGTCACCACACAAACAGTCTGCTGTGATCACCAGGATAGGGTTAACCCACCCGTACCCATGATGCACTGCACATGCAAATCAGCAGTCTACAGATAATCACAAGATGGGGTATGCACCCCCACAGCACCTTGGCCTGGTAGGGGGAACTGACTGTGTGTGTTACTGGCACAGAGTAGCTACACACCGTCACATTGTGCGGGTACTGTGCTCACCCTGATGGTGAGGTGGTGCGCCCAGCACCAGGTCCACAGCACCTTCCATGGCAGAAATAGGCCATGCTGCAGGTCCCCAGCAGTGCTAGTGTGTGAGATAGGTAGTTCCTGCAGACACACCTTGGATACATCTGTATATCTCAGTCAGGTTTAGCCCTTATGGACCCACAGGCAGATTATGTACCACCACCCTCTGGGGCTGAGGGTGGGAAACAGGGTCTCCCACCAACAGATCCACATTCAACCTCCCTGCAATGGCAGTAGAGGGGACCATCAACCCCAGTCCTGCTAGGGAACAGACACCCTACAGGGCAGTCAATGCAGCTCTGTACACATCCATAAAGCAATAGCAGACAGACATTAGGCCTGGAAATGCTCAGCTGCGCCCCACCACTATCTGATATTCTCCTGCAGCAAGCCTCCAGCCGCAGCACGGTGTTCCAGCAAGACACATACTAGCTGCAGACAGTCTGCTAGCTAGTCCATAGTGCATGTTCCTGGAGGAGATGCATGCACCCAGAACTGGGATGTCAGCATACACACCAAGCAAATAAGTCAGTGATTGGGCCCCAAAAGGGAACCCATAAATATCACATGAGAGAAATACTACATAGCACTATGGGGGAACCTAGCCATGCCATGGTCACTGCTCAGTCAGGGTGAGAGTGATCTCACAGCAGGACATGCTGTGGCCACCCTGTCTGTGCAGGTGGTGGCCGGGCACTACAATGTCCCAGCCATTGCCCTATGCAGATGCATCCTGGCCAGGCCACCCTGTCCGGGCTATACCCATGGTACCTTGCTCCTCATTATGCACATTGGCAGGCCAATACTGGCAACAGTGCTGGCAGTGTGGGCTGTGGAGGGTGTTTGCAGCCATCACACACTGGATCGACCAGGGGTCCTCAAACCTGTCCTGGAGGGCCGCAATCCTGGCAGGTTTTTGGGATAGCCCTAATGAATATGCATGAGATATTTATTTATTTATTTTATTTACTTATTTGCAGTCTCTTTTTACCGCGCTATTCGACATCAGTGCGGTTTACAATGAACATAAGAGTTGCACATCTCAATTTCGTGATTTGTGCTTACAGTGAAACAGGTATAATAACTTGGGTATACATTAAACAGGAAAATTAAACTTGGGGATGCATTAAGCAGGTATAACAGGTAAAATAGGGTATAAATAACCAGTCCCTTAACATTGCATTGGGAGACCCCTGCCTTAAACCTCTGTCATTTAAGATTGTCAGTGCGCAAGGTACAGATGTCCTAGACATCAAAAGGGTAGACAGACTTTGTCACATTCCTCCTCGCTTCTCACCACCACCAAAATGGTGAGAAGCGAGGAGGAATGTGACAAAGTCTGTCTACCCTTTTGATGTCTAGGACATCTGTACCTTGCGCACTCACAATCTTAAATGACAGAGGTATAAGGCAGGGGTCTCCCAATCCCGTACTGGAGGGCCACAAACCAGTCAGGTTGGGAGGATATCTCTAATGCATATATATCTCATGCATATTCATTAGGGCTATCCTAAAAACCTGCCAGGATTGAGGCCCTCCAGGACAGGTTTGAGGACCCCTGGGATAGACAGACACACACTCCCACACCTATGCCAGCATTGTACAACTATAGAGGTGTTTGGCAGCCCTGGCCACCGCTCCAGTCCTGGGCACAATGCAGGCATGGCTATGGTACGCAATACTGTTGGGGTCACTCCCCAGGGTGGTAAACACTGTCAGACACAAGACCTGTAGCACACTCCACAGACATCAGAAAGGTTGCCATGATGCAGCTCAATCAGAAAATTGTACTTAACTTCGGAATTGCTATCTGCCAGTAATCATAGTAACCTTTTGATAACTGTGTACCGTATTCCCAGGTTTAGGGTGGCATTGCTAAGGTATGCAACTGCTAGTATTGGGAGATGCACGCAGGGCCCAATGTCCTGCCTCTCCAGGAGGCATTGGATAATGGAGCCTGTGGGTGCGGGTGTGTCTGCCCCTGTTGGCTGCTGCTTTATGGCAGAGGTTCCCAACTCCAGTCCTGCTGTGCCAAACACTGTTCGGGTTTTCATGCTGTCCCTCATGAATATGCATGAGATACATCTGCATACCATGGGGGTAGCGCATAGAAATGCAGCACAGGCAACTTTATTAGAGGCAGCATGGAACCTGAATGGTGTTTGGCCCTCCAGGACTGCATTTGGGAGACTCTGCTCTAGGTAATGCGCCAGTTTATGGTATCTGTACTCTGTAAGGTAAAATGTAGGTATTTTGGGCATGTTTACGTCATCTGCAATAAAGGTTCTGTCTGTATTAGCACGTTTTAGTAGTGGGTAAAATATGGGGACTGGGTTGGCAGGAACCATAGCTGGGACTTGATCCTGTGACCTTCTACCTCTGAACACACTGGTTGTGTGCACTGCACCACCGTGTTGCCACAGAGACAGTGCATTCCCTGGTGATACCATGACTGTTCGTCCGGCAGGGCCTGTCTGTTGCAGTGCATGGCACCCACCTACACAGGGCTAGGCTATGGTCTGCTCTGGGCAGCTGCCACTGCCCCCCTCCACCACCAGTACCCCTCTGCCACCATGCCCTTCTGCTGGTGGTGCTGGTGGTGCGCAGTTTCAGGCCATCCAGTGTGCAGGTAGGCGGCTGCCTATGGTGCGTGTTCTGGGGTAGGGGTACCTGCATAGACGTCCACGCTTCCCCCCCCCAACACCGCCTGCCAATGTTCTGTGCCCTTGGAGGTACCTGCTGGGTACTATCCCCTGTGACACTGTGATAAACACACTCGTGCCCATGTTGGGCCCTCATCAGTTGCTGTCTGGCTGCTGTACAGTTTCAGCATTCCTAAGTGCCACCTAGGCATCTGCCTAGTCCTCACTGTGCCCCAGCTGCACCACAGCATGTGCCACCTGCAGCCCTCTGTATCCCATTTTCAAGCATCTGTCCAGTTGGCAGTTCCGACATGCCCACCCTGCTGTTGCCGCACATGTGCACGCCATAGGAAACCTGTCCGATGGAGAGGAAAACCCTGCACAGCGCAATTTCACTGTGGACTCATTCACTTTGTATGGGGACGGAGCATGGACCCTTCCAGAATTCATATCCTTTTTTTGGTGCTTTCTTGGGAGTGTTTTTTGATGTTTCCCGTTGAGATCACTATTACCCAGCTTGGTTATTTTATTTTTCCAATTTCTTCTGTTCATTTTCACTGTTTATTTGCCCTTTTGTTCCGTGCATAGGTATCACACTTATCACTTTTTTGTAGGTTTCCCTGGTTTTGCTGTACATTGCTGACAGAAATGGTTTCTCTTCCCTTTAAATCAGCTCTAACGCCAGGGTTTCACTGGCGTTAGTTTTGAGCCTCGGATTTCACAGCGTTAGTGTGCGGGGAGCCTCTTCCCTCCCACTCTCCACCCATTGACCCCTTCTCTCCGCCCCTGGGGAGCCTTCCTCTGCCCTCCAGGAGCCTTTCTCCGCCTTCAGCTCTCGTTTGCGCCACTGCGCGCGTTATCGCGCGCTAAGGTACCTCTGCACCCGATAAAGCGCCATTATCATGCGATAAGGTCACAGAGCGCACATTAAGATGGTTTAGTAAACATACCCCTTTGTGACCAAGAAGGGCTTGGCAACCCCAACATAACTCCTGAAACTGCGCACTGGACCAGCATGGTGTTAATGTAAATATATATTCCGCAAAAAAATTAAGGAAATGCAAGATGCTCACACACCAAGGAACTAAAAGAAAAAGTGAGAACCACGGCACAATTTATAGCACTAAATTATAAAATTATAACTCATTTTATTTTGTTACTGTGTTATTGTTCTCACTTTCTTTTTGAATATTGTGGTGATGAGCTTACTGATAAGCATAGAAAAAGAGATGGTTTTAAAACTTTTTCTTCTGAGTTGGAGCAGGGCTCAGATAGACAGTCATTTAAAACAGCACCTATAGAGAAAGGTTACAGGGTTGAGTGTGCTGAGCACAAGCCATGCCCTACCTCCATGGCAACACAGATTGCAAAGGGGAATCACCTGGGGAGGAGGGGCAGGCAAACGAGCTTTACGCTCAAGCATTTAACCTCTCAGATTGAGAGGCAAAGAGATTCACATGCAGGAGATTCACGGTCAGGAAGAGAATCACATTCAGTGAGAGCAGAAGCAGGATTGGGCTTGGAACAGAAGCAGGGCTCAGAGCGTGAGCGTGAGAAGCAGAAAGAAAGAGAAAGTCTGAGGAATCTGACCATTGGCTTTGGAGCACGGCAGAGAAGGGCTGACTCCAACACCGAAGGAGTTCTAGCAGCAGCTCTCTCAGCCAAGACAGATATACAGAGTTTGCAAGCCTTGGTAAAGTTAGAAAACCAAACTCTGGGAAACTGGTGGAATACAGTTCAGATAGCAGTGAAGCTATTGAGGATTCAGAGGGGGAGTTTTATTCCTCTAAAAAGCCTGCAAGGAAATCTGTTCCTAGAGCCCAGGGAAGGCAGCTGAAGCAAGTGACTGTTTTACCCAGAGATATAAAACCCTGCAGCTCACGTGTTAAACCTGAAGGGAGAAAAGGTAATCCCTGGGAGAAACTGTTTAAACTAATGCAGCAGTTAAAACCTGATAATGTAAGTAAAAGCCCAGAGCTGTTTCAGAGTGAATGTGAAGATATGGAAACGGACTTAGCTGGATTGGAGGAGGACACAGACTCTCCAATGGAATGTTCAACAGCCTTTATTGCATAGGAGAAAAGCTGACTTACCAGCTGAAAGGAATATTTCAGGACTGTGATATATGCTCTGAGTTTCCTGAACCCTGAAGACAAAGGGAAAGGATTATAAATGTGTTTTGTTGAAGTTTGGTTCCTGTATGCTGAAGGAAGCAATATGAGTTTATTATTGTTCTGTTACTACTTGTTCATACGCTTAAGAAGATTTATTTTTCTGAAGTTTGGTGGCAAAAGATAAAAATAATAAATTTCCTGTGTAATGCCTAAAAACCACTCGGACTGCTTTACTGACCACAACTACAATAGTCCCAGCAGCACATGCTCTGGAGTTAAGCAAATACAGTTGGCACGCTGCCCCTTCTAGGCGACTGCCTAGACGGCCGGGCAGTGCCACAGGTGGCGTAGTTCTTTGGATTTCTTTTCACCTAACTTATACCAGCGTGAACAAGGAAGAGTTGTGCACCTACACCAAGGAAGGAGCTGTAGGAGGACAAGCACAACAGGGAGATACAAGAAGTGGGAAAAAGAGGAAAATCCGGAGTGGCATCCAGCAGGAACCGGAGGGAGTTCCAGCACTGTTCCTGATTGTTGCAGAGCCTGAATCTACACCAGAACCAGGTAACCCGTAGAGAGGAGGGGTTAATGGTGGATACTGGTGTAGGTAGTATATGGTAGTACCAGTTACTGAGGGCAACAAGGAACATTTGTAGTGCCACACTTGGTGGTTTTTTTTTTTTTCTCTTTCTTTTCTAGAGAAGCACCAGACCGGAGATGGAGCCACGGGATCTCATGGACTGGATGACTAAGCAATTCAGGAGGCAACAAGAGATGGCAGCGAGAAGCCAGGAACAGGCAATTGCCATGTTGCAGGCCCAGCAAAAGCCTCTCCTTGACCTGTTGGGGAGATGGTTAGGGGCACAGGAGAAAACAGCGGAAGCCACGAGAACCATGTCAGGTTCCCAAGCTGTTTTGCCAGGGTTAGGGGTGCTTGACATGGGACCTTTTTCTTTTGGACAATTAACTAAGGACGCTGACATTGATGATTTCATAGAGTCCTTTGAAAGGGTAGCAATATTGGCTAGGTGGCCAAAGGACCAATGGGCAGTTAGAATTGCCACTTCTCTTACAGGGGAAGCCATGGCAGCCTATAGGGCTATGCCCACAGCGCTAGTTAACAACTATGAAGAGGTAAAGCAAGCCCTAAGGGATCGTATGGGTTTAAATCCAGCGGTCTATAGACGTCATTTTAGAGCGTCTAGGTTGAAAGAGGGTGAAACACCCCAAGCTTTATGCCATCGCTTAAGGAGTCTGGCATATAAATGGCTCACTCCAGAGACTAAGGGTCTGGAGGAAATGTTGGATTGCATTGTTCTTGAGCAATTTATGGATGCTGTGCCTTCAGAGGTGCAAACCTTCCTGGTCCTTCAGAATTGCGGTAATACCAGGGATGCCGTTTCGCTGGCAGAGCGTTTTCTAGCCGCCAGATTGGTGGGCCAGACGAAACCGGCATTGATGGAGGTACCAGAAAGGAAGGCAAGGCCAGCAGAGGTTGAAAAACAAAAATATTTGTCTGTGGATAAATGTCATTATGCCCAGGAAAGAAAATGTTTTGCATGTGGGGGAATGGGGAATTTCAAAAGGGATTGTAAGGCCAAGATAGCCCTGGTAACCACAGAGCCCGGTAGGTTAGGAGAGGGATGCCTATTGGAGGTGGAGGTGGAAGGGGTTCCCACAGAGGCATTACTGGATTCTGGGGCAAACCAGTCAATGATTGCCCAAAGACTATGGAAGAGGATTGTATCCCAAACTGATCATAATCTAGAGTCTCCTAAAAGTCAGGTGAGGATCAGATGTGTTCATGGGACTACTACGTCCCATCCAATACATAATGTATGGGTGAAGGCTCTAGGCCTAAGAAAAAGGATAGCGGTAGCAGTGGTGTCCAGACTCCCAAATACCTTAGTCCTGGGGCGGGACTGGTCCCAACTTTGGCATGGGTTGGCAAAGGGGTTAAAGGACAAAGCAGGAAAAACCTCCATCCTAGGCAGTCTAGAGGAAGCCTTACCCGGGGTAAGAAGAGTTGCGAACTCTGACAATCATAAGGATAGAGCAGGCATGGTCTCTACTCGTGCCAGTTCTAAGGCAGTTAGTGGGGAGTTAGATACCCCAGAGGATCCCATAGCGGGTATGCCCTCACATGATAATTTAATAGGTCCCTCTACAAGTGGCCTGAGGAAGGAAAAGGCTGAAAAGCGGAGGGAGAGACAGAATAGATCAAGAAATAGGGCTGAGCTAATGACTGGACAGGAATTGCCCTGGGTGCCAGCCCAACTAATGGAGAAATTCTCCTCATTCCCGAGGGAACAGCAGGCAGATCCTACGCTAGCACGAGCCTTCGACTATGCGCAGGAAGGATCTGGGACCCTGCCAAGATTTTTCTTGGAGGACACTTTGCTCTATAGGGAGAGTATAGACCCAAAGACGGGAGAGATGAGGAAGCAGTTGGTTATACCCACCTCTTTCAGGAATATCGTGTTAAATTTAGCGCACGATCACCCAGTGGGGGGACACAAGGGTATACAGGGCACACTGGATCAAATCCTGAACCGGTTTTATTGGCCTGGAGTGTTCAGGGAAACATCTAGGTTTTGTGCATCCTGCCCTGCTTGCCAACGGGTTACCCCAAGGCATCCGCCTGAGGTACCCATGGTATCAGCATCCGTCATATCAGAACCAGTGCATAGGCTGGCAGTGGATATAGTGGGCCCTCTCCTTAAGACACCAAGGGGTTACCAATACATATTGGTGGTAATTGATCAGGCTACGAAGTTTCCTTGGGCTGTTCCTCTGCGGAATACGTCAGCACGTACCATAGCCCAAGAGATGGTTAAAATATTTTGTGAAGTGGGCTTTCCCCGTGAAATCCTGACCGATAGGGGAAGCAACTTCATGTCCAAATACCTTGCCCAGGTCTGGGAGGCCTTTGATATTCGTCACGTGCGTACGGCTGCATATCATCCCCAGACAAACGGCCTGGTAGAGAGATTTAACCAGACCCTGAAAAATATGTTAAGGAGGAGTCTGGAGGGTAACATAGCCGAGTGGGACATGATGCTCCCATTTGTATTATATGCCTCTAGGGAGCGTAAGCAAACCTCTACGGGTACATCCTCGTATGAGCTTATGTATGGGCGCACTCCCCGGGGTGTCCTTGATATTTTGAAGGAGCAATGGGTAGCACCGGCCATACGGGAACAAGAGGTACCCCAATTTTTAAAGGATTTAAAAGGGAGGTTACAGAGGCTGTCTCAAGTATCAGAAGGGAATTCGGTAGCGAGTCAGGCCCGCCAGAGAGCCTATTATGACCGACGGGCTAAACCACGCCATCTAGAGGTTGGCAAAAAAGTACTTGTCATGGTTACAGGGGCCACTTCCAAATTTGAAAGCACCTGGAAAGGGCCTTATAAAATAGTAAAACAGGTAGGACCTGTCACTTATTCAGTAGCGAATAACAGAGGGAGGCAGCAAGTCTACCATGTAAATGTCTTGCGGCCTTGGCAAGAGAGAACACTGAGTGCTCAAATAGCTGTAAGGGATTATAGTGACCAGATCGCCCTTTCAAGGATTACTGACTGTGCACGGTTTAGCACGCCAGCCAGTAATAGCTTAAGTGGGGGGATATGTGGTGATGAGCTTACTGATAAGCATAGAAAAAGAGATGGTTTTAAAACTTTTTCTTCTGAGTTGGAGCAGGGCTCAGATAGACAGTCATTTAAAACAGCACCTATAGAGAAAGGTTACAGGGTTGAGTGTGCTGAGCACAAGCCACGCCCTACCTCCATGGCAACACAGATTGCAAAGGGGAATCACCTGGGGAGGAGGGGCAGGCAAACGAGCTTCACGCTCAAGCATTTAACCTCTCAGAGTGAGAGGCAAAGAGATTCACATGCAGGAGATTCACGGTCAGGAGGAGAATCACATTCAGTGACAGCAGAAGCAGGATTGGGCTTGGAACAGAAGCAGGGCTCAGAGCGTGAGCGTGAGAAGCAGAAAGAAAGAGAAAGTCTGAGGAATCTGACCATTGGCTTTGGAGCACGGCAGAGAAGGGCTGACTCCAACACAGAAGGAGTTCTAGCAGCAGCTCTCTCAGCCAAGACAGATATACAGAGTTTGCAAGCCTTGGTAAAGGTAGGAAACCAAACTCTGGGAAACTGGTGGAATACAGTTCAGATAGCAGAGAAGCTACTGAGGATTCAGAGGGGGAGTTTTATTCCTCTAAAAAGCCTGCAAGGAAATCTGTTCCTAGAGCCCAGGGAAGGCAGCTGAAGCAAGTGACTGTTTTACCCAGAGATATAAAACCCTGCAGCTCACGTGTTAAACCTGAAGGGAGAAAAGGTAATCCCTGGGAGAAACTGTTTAAACTAATGCAGCAGTTAAAACCTGATAATGTAAGTAAAAACCCAGAGCTGTTTCAGAGTGAATGTGAAGATATGGAAACGGACTTAGCTGGATTGGAGGAGGACACAGACTCTCCAATGGAATGTTCAACAGCCTTTATTGCATAGGAGAAAGGCTGACTTACCAGCTGAAAGGAATATTTCAGGACTGTGATATATGCTCTGAGTTTCCTGAACCCTGAAGACAAAGGGAAAGGATTATAAATGTGTTTTGATGAAGTTTGGTTCCTGTATGCTGAAGGAAGCTATATGAGTTTATTATTGTTCTGTTACTACTTGTTCATACGCTTAAGAAGATTTGTTTTTCTGAAGTTTGGTGGCAAAAGATAAAAATAATAAATTTCCTGTGTATGCCTAAAAACCACTCGGACTGCTTTACTGACCACAACTACAAAAGTCCCAGCAGCACATGCTCTGGAGTTAAGCAAATACAGTTGGCACGCTGCCCCTTTTGGTGACCGCCTAGACGGCCGGGCAGCGCCACAATATATATTCTACATACACAAAAACATCTCCCTCAACAATGGGTGCAGAGCAGAAGTTTGACATTCACCCACAGACCTCAATATATTAAAAAAAATCTCTTTCTGGTCATCTAATATTCTCCAGTAACAGGCATATTGGGAACTAGTATAAGACCCTACAAAAGTCACCAAAGATCTACAAGGCCAAATCTACTATACCATAACAGGATAAACTTATAAAACTCACATAAGGGGCCTTCGCAGAAAAACAACACACTATAAATACTGCTGTAATCCCTAGAACATCCATACACCTATTTGAAAAGCTGAACAAGTCAAATTACTACAATACAGTATAGACCCCTATGTACAAACTCCATGTTAATAGAACACATGACCTCAGTCACACACTCAGAACACAGACCCTCACCAAGTACAAAATAAATGACTACAACCTAAAGTAAAAATAAAAATATGTAGACAAAAATTAAACTGAATCCCCAAGAAGCCAGACTCCGCATGCAGTGCAACATAAGATAAATAAGAGTTGCAGTTCCCCATAAAGATCGCGCAAAGTCCAATCACTAAAATGAAAATAAAATTATTTTTTCTACCTTTGTTGTCTGACCATTTTATTCTCTGATCATGATGCTCCTGATCCAAGGCTTCTGCTTTCCTGTCTTCTCTTAGCTCTCTTTCTATGGTCTTTAGTCCATCTGTTTTCTTCACTTCCTTCCATCAGCCTTTTTCCAGTTCTAGTAATGCTCCCAAGTATCAGCCCCTTTTCCAGTCCTCCCCTCCCAGTACCTTCCAATTTCAACCCCCTGGCATTCCCAGGACTGCCACTAATGTCCATTCCCTTCTAGTCCCCTTCCTTCCTCACTGTCCAGCCCCTTCTAGTCCAAATACCATCCCAATACCAGTGCCCCCTCCCTTCCATCCCCCATTCCCATTACCCATACACCTACCAGTCCCATCCCCAAGTGTCAGCTCCCTTCCAGTCCCCATCCAGTCGCATCCCCAGGTATCAACTCCTTTCCAGCCCCCTCCTTCCCACCATGTCAGCCCCCTTCCAGCCCCAACCTTCCCCTGTCAGCTCCCTTCCAACCCCTCCTCCCCCCATGTCAGCCCCCTCCTCCCCCCCTGTGTCAGCACCAATCTTCCCCCCCATGTCAGCTCCCTTGCAGACCCCAATTTCCTCTTCTGAGTTCCCTTCCAATGCCCTCCTCCCCTCTAGTTCCCTTTGAGTCCCTTCCTCCCCCTGTCAGCCCAGTTGCAGACCCCACCTTCCCCTCATGTCAATTACCTTACAGCCCCGCCTCCCCCTGTGTCAGCCCTTGCAGACCCCACCTTTCCCTCATATCAATTCCCCTCCAGCCCCCTCCTCCCCCATGTCAGCCCCTCCTCCCTAGTGTCAGCCCACTTGCAGACCCCACCTTCCCCTCATGTCAGTTCTCTTCCCTTCCAGCCCCCCCCCCGTGTCAGCACCGTTGCAGACCCCACCTTCCCATCATGTCAATTCCCTCTTCCCCCCCA
Organism: Ichthyophis bannanicus; assembly: GCA_033557465.1. Classification (NCBI taxonomy): domain Eukaryota; kingdom Metazoa; phylum Chordata; class Amphibia; order Gymnophiona; family Ichthyophiidae; genus Ichthyophis; species Ichthyophis bannanicus. The sequence continues at coordinate 642,491,915 of CM066035.1, forward strand.
TGTCAGCCTACTTCCAGCGCCCATCTTCCTTTGGGGGCGGGATGCAGCTGCACGTTTTCTTCACAGAGGCGGGAAGGCTCCGCACTGGTTTGGCTTTTTATTTAAACTGGTATCGCTAGCAAAGCCGCAGCTCTCTAAGAGGCAGGAGTCACGGCTGCCATTGAAAGGAGCGGGTGAATCCGCCGCTGCCTAGAAGCAGACTCGGCAGCGGTAGCAACTTGTATGCTTGTTTTTTATGGGGTTTTTTTAACTTTTGAAGGCGGAGTGAGGCGGCTGTTTTGGGGGCATTTTTGCTGTCATCAAAACTTTGCTGCCTGAGGAAGCCGCCTCACTTCGCCTCATTATAGAGCCACTCTTGGGAGTAGGAGCAGCAGAAGAGCTTTTCTTTGGAGGAGGCCAAGCACTGCCCCAAGCTCCGCTCTAACTCTGTCCAAGCCCTGCCCCGTGGGCAGAGACCCTTCCTGTTCACAGACAAGGAGGGTCTTCGCCACAATCTTGGCTTTCTTCTGCCCGCGGGGGATGGAGGAATTTCTTGTTCGTACATCCATTTTTTCAAAATCTTTAAAAAGCCATTCTGTACCTCTAAATCTGTATGAGTTTCTAAATTGCCGGCTGATTAATGGCTTGTATCTTATTTTGTAATATTAATGCATTGAATATTCAGGTTGCCCAGATTGCGATCTTGCAATCCAGTCAGTGGTGATATTCAGCCGTTGGTCGGACTGCAAAACCAACTAAAATTAGGACACCCATTCAGCTGTCCTAATCTTAGCCTGCTAAGGTAACTGGGCAGTGACTGAATATCACCACTGCCTAGTTAACCCAGTGTGCCACCCCAGAAGGTCCCGATGCTAACCGTCTAATATTAGGGTGTGCAGCAGCAACATCTGGGGATATTCAGCAGCACTAACCATGTTAATGCTGCCGAATATCCTGGTGACTGCGTTAATCACATTGAATATCCCCCACATAGACTTTTAAGATATTTCCACTTCCACATCACTATAGCCACATAAACAGCTTTTCTCAAATGTGCCCTTATACATATAGAACTACTATCATAGGCCTCTACACCTACTTAACAGCATACCAGATTCAAATAAGTAAAAAGTTTAAATATGAATTTAAACATCTAGAATCCATCTCCATCATTAAACCTCAACAAGCATTCCAACAAGTAGAGAGAGTGAGAATCCACCAATACATACAGGAAAAAAAACTATTCAAAGAATTATATCAACAAATGAGGAAAATCAAGGGGTATGTTTACTAAACCGTCTTAATGTTACCGGCGTTAGTTGCAGTCTTACTGTGACGAATGCCATATAAGGTAGTGGGCATTCCGGTCTTAAAGTAGCATTTCAGGTTATCGCGCGATAAAGTCCATTATCGCGCGATAGAGGGAGCCGTGGCACGTTAACGCGCGTTAGCCTTAATTAGGCACGCTGACCTGCAATCACAGCAACAGAGGTGTAGCACACTGCTTAATACATTGACTGCGGATACAGTGGTCATGAGTTTGATCCACCAGTGGGCTCAGTTAAAAAAACTGTCTGAAGCAATCCCTTTTCCTGCTTGTAACAGTCAAACACATCCCAACAATTTGCACTGCCAGCCAAAAAAGCCTCACCCCAGTGCCGCAACCTAATGCACCTTTTAGGGTGCACCATAAGGCACATCATAAAGCACCACGTCATCAAAGGCAGGTCATAATGTGCCCCAGAGGGTGGCAGGAAAGGTTGGCACCTTCGAAGGCAACATATAAGGCGCCCCATAAGCTGGCCAAACCTAAGGTGCCGCGAAAGATGCCCCAGGGATGCCAAGGTGACACAGGAGATGGTGCCCAGGGGCACAAAGGTGCCCCAAAGTCACAAGCATGAAATGTATGGCTCAAACACAGATGTAACCATAACACTGCACAGAGCACCAAGGAAAGGCAATGAACAAGTGATGAAAGGAAGTAGATGACGGAGCTCATGGACCAGCCAAATCTGCATGCAGCCCATGTGGCAGCAGGTAAAGTGGACAAATATATCGGGGGCAGCTGTACCGATGTACAAGGTGATGGTAATGTACAGTGCAACAATGACAGTGTGTGGCAGAGGATGGGGATACGTGCCACCAGAGGAGGTAGAGGTGGCAGGATAAGTGCAATGACAGGAGGACAGAGGAGAGCAGTGCCATGCACAGCAGACACAGGAGAGGCAAGCATGAAGAGCCGCAATGCAGAAAAGTGTGCCAATGCAGGACATGGGGTATTAGGGCAGGACGCCACACAGCTGGCACACACACATAGACGGACAGAAGGATGGATGGCAACAGTGATGAGGGTATAATGTGGCGGCAGCACAGATCTGCACAGATATGACTGTTACACGACTTAAACGTAGTTGTGTAGGACAGCCATAAAAAAAGGGGAACAGAGAGGAATTGAACCCATGATCTCTGCTACTGAAGTCATTGCATTAACCATTGTGCTACATCACTATGGGAATTATCATATCAATGGCTGGCTACAGAAAGAGTGCACGTCACCATAAAACTGTCTACTGTGGCTACCAGGATAGGACAGAACCAGCAGTACCCATAATGCAATTCACATGCAGAACAGCAGTCTACATCTGCACACCAGATGGGGTATGCACCTCTACAGCACGTCAGCTTGGTAGGGGGGAATGACCATGCGTGTTACTGGCACAGAGTACCCACAGGCTATGCCAATGTGCGTGTTCTGTGCTCACCCTGAGGGTGAGGTGGAGTGGCCAGCACCAGGTCCGCAGTACCCGGGTTGGTTGAGATGGGCTGTGCTGCAGGTCTCCATCAGTGCCAGTGTGTGACAGGTATTTGTTGCAGACACCTTTAGGAGGTCTCTGTGTCCATTTGTAATTGCCAGTCATGTCTGGCCCTTGTAGACCATGATGCACACAACATAGTGCATATCCACTGTGCTTGCTATGGTCACCTGTTTAGGGAGCAGGGGTGTGTCAGGGCTCACGTGGCAACAAAGTACTTAGCAAACCACCATCTCTGGATCAGGGTGGGAGGACATGATCTGCCCCCAACAGACCCACACTCTCACCCTTTGCAAGGGGGGGGGCAGTGGAGGTACATGAGGACAGGCTGTGGGACCAGCAACCCCAGTCCTAGTGGCAAACAGACAGCTGCTGAAGATCTGCACTTGGGAAAGGGCCACTGGCAGATAGGTAGTGGGCCCAGTCAGCTCAGCTGCCCCCCACTACAATCTGACATTCACCAGCAGAGGGCAGTCAGTGTGCACCTGCTGCACCCTGCAAGATGGTGCAGCCATACAGATGCTAACTGCAGACAGTCTGCTAGCTAGTACATAGTGCATGTTCCTGGAGGAACTGTGTGCACTCAAAACTGGGATTTTAGCACACACACACCACACAAGTATGTCAGTGATTAGGCCCCAGAAAAGAGAACACATAAATATCACTTGAGAGAAATACTGTATAGCACTATGGGGGAACCTAGCCATGCCGTGGTCACTGCTCAGTCAGGGTGAGAGCGACCTCCCAGCATGACATGCTGTGGCCACCCTGTCTGTGCAGGTGGTGGTCGGGCACTACAATGTCCCAGCCATTGCCCTATACCCTGTGCAGATGCATCCTGCCCATGCCACCCTGTCTGGGCCATACCCACAGTACCTTGCTCTTCATTATGCACATTGGCAGGCTAACACTGGAAACAATGCAAGCAGTGTGGGCTCAGTAAGGTGTAGGCAGCCACAACACACTGGATAGACAGACACACACTCCCACACCTATGCCAGCATTGTGCAAATATAGAGGTTTGTGGCAGCCTTTGGCCACCACACCAGTCCTGGGCACAGTGTGGGCATTGCTATGGTACTCAATACTGTTAGGGTCACTCCCCGGGGTGGTAACACTGTCAGAATCAATAACTGAAACACACTCCACAAATATCAGAGATTCATCATAGCAACCTTTCTATCAACAAATTGTGTTTAACTTAGGATTTGTTAGCTGACATTAATCATAGCAACCTTTTGATATATGTGGAACGTGTTCCCAAGTTTAGGACGGCATTGCTAAGGTATGCAGGTGCCAGTATTGGGAGATGCTGCTCCGCGCAGGGCCCAACAGCCTGACTCTCCATGAGGCTTTGGATAGTGGAGCCTGTGGGTGTGGGTGTTTATGCCCCTGTTGGCCGCTGCTCTAGGGCAGAGGTTTCCAAATCCAGTCCTGGTGGGCCAAACACTGTTCAGGTTTTCATGCTGTCCCTAATGAATATGCATGAGATACATTTGCATACAATGGGGGCGGCGCATACAAATGCAACACAGGCATATTTATTAGGGACAGCATGAAACCTGAATGGTGTTTGGCCCTCCAGTTCTGCAGTTGGGAAACTCTGCTCTAGGGATTGCACAGGTTTATGGTGTCTGTGCTCTGTAGGGTAAAATATAGGAGTTTCAGGTATGTTTATTTTATCTGCAATAAAGGTTCCTTCTTTATTACCACGTTTTAGTACTGGGTAAAATATGGGGACAGGTTTGGCAGGAGCCACAGCTGCGACTTGAACTTGTGATCTTCTGCTCCTGAACACACTGGCTGTGTGTACTGCACCACACTGTTGCCACAGGGATGGATCATTCCCTGGGGATACCATGTCTGTTCGTCAGACAGACCCTGTCTGTTGCATTGCATGGCACCCACCTAAACGGGACTAGGCCATGGTCTGCTGTGGGCAGATGCCACTGCCCCCTCCACCACCAGCACCCCTCTGCCACCATGCTGCCATGACATTATGCCAGTGGTGCTGGTGGTGCGCAGTCCCAGGCCATCCAGTATGCCGGTAGGCAGCTGCCTATGGTGTGGGTTCTCTGGTAGGGGTACCTACATGGACATGCGCGCTTCCCTCCCCCCCCCCCCCCGCACTGCCTGCCAATGTTCTGTGCCCTTGGGGGTACCTGCTGGGTAATCTCCCCTGTGACACTGTGAGAAACACACTCGTGCCCATGTTGGACCCTTGTCAGTTGCTGTCTTGCTGCTTTACAGTTTTGGCATCCCTATGTGCCACCTAGGCATCTGCCTAGTCCGCACTGTGCCCCAGCTGCACCACAGCATGTGCCGCCTGCAGCCCTCTGTATCCTCTTTCCAGCATCTGTACAGTTGCCCTTTCCTACATGCCCACCCTGCTGTTGCGGCACATGTGCACGCCATAACAAACCTGCCCAATAAATACAGCTAAATAAATAAATATAGAACATGAATAAACCCTGATCAGCACTATTTCAATGTGGGATCATTCACTTTGTAGGGGGACGGAGAATAAACCCTTCCAAACATGATATCTTCTTTTTTGAGCTTTGTCAGTGGTGTTGCTTTATGTTTATCATTACTATCACTTTTGGCAAGCTTGGTTATTGGGATTTTACATGTGGTTTAGGTCATTTTCTATGTTTATTTGCCTTTTTGTTCCGTGCACATGTATCACTACAATCACGTTTTTGGGTTTCCCTGGCTTTGCTGTACATTGCTGACTGAAATGGTTTCTCTTTCCTGCAAATGTGCCTTAACGCAAGGGTTTTACTGGCGTTAGTGTTCAGACCCAGATTTCACAGCGTTAGTGTGCCTGGAGCCTCTCCCCTCCCACTCTCCGCCCATTGACCCCTTCTCTCCGCCCTCTGGGAAGCCTTACTCCACCCTTCAGAGACGGATTTCACAGCGTTAGGGTGCCTTAACGCCGCAGCCGCATTATCGCGCGATAAGTGACGTTATCGCGCGATAATACCGCCACTGCGCCATTAGCGCCATTTAGTAAACATACCCCCAAGTCGCAAATGCACAAATACAGTGGAAAGTACAAAGGGGCCAATTCTGAAAGAGGCCAATATTTAAACACCATGGAGGTCAGCCACGGTGCTTAAATATAATCCAGATATTCAGTGGCAGTGTCCCATTTAAGACTAATATGAGAAAATATTTTTTCAATCAATGGTTAATCAAACTCTGGAATTCATTACCAGAGGACGTAGTAAAAGCTGTCAGTATAGCTGGGTTTAGAAAAGGATTGGACAAGTTCCTGGAGGAAAAGTCCATAAACGATTAAAGAGGACCAAGAAAATCCACTGCTTACCCCAGAATAAGCAATATGAGAGGTTTCCAAAATTGTGAAATCTGGACATCCTTTCTAAAATGGCACTTTAAGTTTGTACCTGAGACAATGGAGGGTTAAGTGACTTGCCCTAGGGCACAAGGAGTGGAGCCTTTTATAAAGTAAATATAAGACTGCCAAGTTCCTGGAGAAAAAGTCAGTAGACTGCTATTAATGGGACCTTGGAAAAGCCACTGATTACCCCTGGGATAAGCAGCATGGAATCTAGCTACTTTTTGGGACCCTGCCGGATACTTGTGACCTGTTTTGGCCACTGTTGGGAACAGGATACTGGGCTTGGCGAATTCCTCAAAAAATGTATATTTGGTGGCACACCCATCAGAAAAGTCATTTACAAAGTAAAATTTCCAAAAAAGAGCAGCAGCATTTGGGGCTTTGCATGTATAAGCGGCAATTTTGCTACTTATACATGTATGTATGGATTTTGTAAAACTTGTGATAAGGAAGCTTATCATAGATCAGGAAGGAGCTATAGTAGAGGTGAAGTGACTCTGAACAAGCACCCTGTCTTTTCTGGTAGAAATAATAAAACAGAATGTTTCCATAAAAGACTACCAGTCCCAGAATGCACCAGGTTTCCAACAGCCATTAGAAGAGCTGAAGTGGGGAAACGTGTGTTCAATCAGGAGGGCTATGAGGTAATCCCCAAGCACTCATCTCCAAGGGCAGGGCTTGATTCAGCACAGCTGCGCTGTGCTAGGGTGGAGCATTCATCTAAGCAGGATAAAAGAAAAGCTTATTCTACAGAGAATCATCTTGATCAGAAGCATCAGAAGCACCTTGATCATCCTGATCATCATCATCAGCAGAAGCCAGAGCTGACGGACAGAGAGAGCAAGAAACACTTTGGAAGAAAGAAGAGAAAAGCATTTGGGAGGTCTAAAGGAGTCCATAGCAGTACGTATACTGGGAGGCATTCCAGAGGCAAGCATACACCATTGGACTGGGGAAAGCCAGAGGAGTGGGGTTGCAGAGCCAGGAATCCCCGGACGGCACCTGTGAGGGAGACGGCTGCACTTGGAAGGGACCCTAAGACCAGTGCCAGAAGGTATGTGAAGAGAGATCCAGTGTCCAGGGATCTTGATTGGAAGGCTGGACATAAGAACTGGACTACATACTGGCCAGGATATTTAGAGAGGAACTCTAACAGCAATGGAAGCTCAGGTATGAACACTGATCTATGCCGTAGCTCTTCACTGGGAAGACCGCAGGGAAACAAGTATTGTCCTGAGAGTGTTCCATTGAGAAATTCCTCTGTGCCAATCCATGATATTGAACCCATGATAGTTGAAGAAGGGGAAGATGTTATAAATGGGGACTTTGAATACATGGATTGCTCTCTATCTAAACTTCGGTGGTAATATGCTGTTACAAAATACAACAGCCATCACAAAGAAATATAAACTTGTTCTTTAATTTACTCAGAAAAGCTTCTGAGTAGGATTTGAGCCACGTAATAGAAAGTAAACCAGCCAAGAGGTTTTCAGCTGGTAATTGTTAGCAATTGAGCCTTGCCTAATTGCCTGTGAGCTCTGAAGGGACACTTCTGAGTGTGTGTGAAGATACAAGAAGTTATCCCTGAAAAAGAACAGTTTTTTTCCTACTTTGTGGGTTTTGTTTGTTCTTTGAAGCACTGCTAAGAAGATATTAGCAGGAGCCTACAGAAAAGACCTTTCTGTTCCCATCAAGGTCTTTATGCTTTGATTTGATTGCTTAACAAGTTCAGCTGTTGTTTTTCCTTATTTGTTTTTCTAAGTATAATACTGAAAGCAAGTATTCCTTTTTATGTGCTACCAAGTATATCTGTGTTGGGAGAAATAACCCCATAAATAAAATATCTTCTTGGCTTTACATTCGAGCAAGCACAACTAATTTATTGTGAATGGCTGAGTCTGGTATGAATGGACTACATTTCCCACAATCCTTTGCAAGTCATATTAATATTTGCCTTTGCCAAGACTGTGGACATTCTCACCCAGCGCCCTGTTTACAAACTGCAAGTCTAAGGAGAGCCAAATAAGGACCTGAGCTCTGAAACTCAAACTGTTCGTATTTTAAGATAGTGTGCATCTCCTTAGTAGTTTAAAACTATTACCCTCTCAGGCACCCCTCTATACTCATGGAAATGTTCCCTACTATATGTGTATTGCCATCTTGAAAAATGGCAGCACCTGATCCCACAAGATGCGTTGGAATGCATTGTGTGGGATCAGTCTGCCAAACAGGCAATTATTTGGCAGACTGACCCCATATAGTGCATCCCAATGCACCACTTCACAACATGCATGGTCAGGTGCTGCCATTTTTCAAGATGGCAGTGCAGAGGCGGGAGCATGTGTGGAGGGGAATGAAGAGGATCAGGGGATATAGGGAGAATGCATAGGAGCCAGGTGTAGGGGAGGGGGTCCCTCGGCCACCAATGAAATTTTTGAGGGAAAGGGGGTCTGGGAGATTGTGGAGAGGGTTTAGGAGAGTCAAGAGAAGTAGGCAGGAGAGACTGGGAGTGCAGAGGCCTGAGGGTTTTTTTTAATTTTCTTTTCTATTGGTGTGTGAGTGAATCCCCACACATACACTAACAGGAAATCAGATGTTACTCGTGATGCAGAAACTGACTACATCTTACCACTGTAATGTGTGCTGTTTTTTCTGACAGCACACACTTTTTAACACAACGGCAATTTGCACACCATTAGTTACTATATTGGGAGTAAAATCTTGGGGGTATGTTTACTAAACCGGGCTAACGGTTAACCCGGGCTATCTGCAACTAGGTCCCATTGAATAATATGGGACGTAGTGGCAGATAGCCCGGGTTAACCGTTAGCCCAGTTTAGTCAACATACCTCTTGGTATCATGTTTGCTGCATCAAGGCTTAAGCAACAGCAGGGCTTCACAAGTCAATACGCTTCCATGAATGGACAGTTTGAAATTTATGGAGACACGATCTCCTAGTGCAGGGGTGTCCAAACCTGTCCTGGAGGGCCGCAATCCTGGCAGGCTTTTGGGTTAGCCCTAATGAATATGCATGAGATATATATGCATTAGAGATATCCTGCCAACCTGACTGGTTTGTGGCCCTCCAGGACTGAATTTGGAGACCCCTGCTTTACACCTCTGTCATTTAAGATTGTGAGTGGGCAAGGTACAGATGTCCTAGACATCAAAAGGGTAGATAGACTTTGTCACATTCCTCCTCACTTCTCACCACCACCAAAATGTGGTCTATTAGACAACTTTATGGTGGTGGTGGGAATCGAGAAGGAATGTGAGAAATTCTATCTACCCTTTTGATGTCTAGGACATCTGTACCTTGCCCACTCACAATCTTAAATGACAGAGGTGTAAAGCAGGGGTCTCCAAATTCAGTCCTGGAGGGCCACAAACCAGTCAGGTTGGCAGGATATCTCTAATGCATATATATATCATGCATATTCATTAGGGCTATCCCAAAAGCCTGCCAGGATTGCGGCTCTCCAGGACAGGTTTGGACACCCCTGTCCTAGTGCCATCACAGCTCTAACCAAGGCTAATCTTATCAATTAAGACTGGTCTACTAACTCTGTTTTTTGGCTTGGCATCTCCTTTCCCTGCATCTTGAACTTCCAGTGCAATCAAAACTAGTTTCTACAAAGACTAAAGCACCATCGGGTAGGCCAACAAAGGGGATAGACTATGATATTCAGAAGCACTAACCAGATAATACCACTGATTCTCCTTGGAAAAGCAGGAATGAAGCCCTCACATATGGGTGATGTCATCCGACAGATCTGGTGCCGAAATGCTCGCCAGCTACTATTGGAAGCTTTTGAGAGGTTCCACTGTGCCTGCACGCCCTCTTTCCGCCTGCCGCTGCATACCATCTTGAACTAGTCTTTGTCTTTCCACAGAGCCCAATGGATGCATTCCAGCCAACTCCACTTAGTATTCATGTTCTTCCCCTAGGGAGATCCTGTGCCTTCCGGTTCTTTCACCAAATTGCCTGCAATCACAGTTCCTCTCTTTTCCCTTTTAGTTTTTGCCCTTTTCAGTCATTTTCTTTTCTTTTCCATGGCACCTCTGCCCCCTTAGGCGCCGGTGCTCCAGCCAGGCCCTCCTGCTTTAAAAATTGAGACGTCTGATTTCACCATGACTATCTTTCCAGACAACGTGTCCCAAAAACCAGCCAGCGAGTTTAAAAAATGCTCCCAGTGCACAATGACCATATCCACCACAGATACCCATAATTGGTACCTTCAATGCCTGGGTCCTGATCAGCCTTCTTCTTGTAATTTGTATCTGCAGATGACAAAAAGAGGACTCAAGGGTCAAGAGAAGCAGTGCGAATCACTTTTTGGCGCTCAGAAGTCCAATCCATTAACTTCAACAGCATTGGTCTCCATGGCTTCAAAGGCTGCATTGGATGCTGGTGGTGCATCGACATAGAGTTCTTGAGTCCAGATAGTACCGCTGAATATCTCTATAGATCACCTCAACACTATCTAGTTAGTACAGGGGCAGTTTGTGGGCAGAGCGAGGACAGTACTGGTGCTAACCGGGCAAGTGCCAGCACTTATCCTTTTAGCATGATTTTCAGCAACCCTTGCCTGGACAATTTAGGCCGCATGAAAAGCAGGCCTAAGTTGTAATCCAAGCAAGCACCGACTGACAATCACACTAATTAGGTAACAGCCAGCTCAGCCCAGTTAGCACCGCTCAGCCCAGATATTCGGCAGCAGCCCCTATCCAGCTACTGAATATCCTGGCACCAAATATCCTGTCAATATTTAAGTGCCACGGCTGACTGTTGTGGCATTTGAAGATTGACAGTTTTTAAAATTGGGCCCCATGAACCTTCATTCACAACTATTTTTGCCCTACGTTTTATCAGCCTCTGCCAAACAGCTCAGTCATTCTGATGATGATTTCAAAACAGTATGCCTAGGCAGAGAATGTCTACTTTATTTTAAACAGATAAAAAAAAGACTAATTTTATCTTCTCAGGAGAAAGGGCCTATCCTGAAGCCTCACAGTGCTGCTCCATTCCAGCAACTACTGGAAGGAATTGGCACATCTGAATTTATCTATTTATTTATTTAATGCCGTTTATAAGCTGCTAATTTCTAAATGGCATACAAATAAAAATATAAGAAATAAGGATTGTAAAACAAAACATTATATAAAACATACAAATAACTGAAAACATAAATCATAAAACATAGTCCTGAAAAAGTTAAATGAAAACTATCATCACATAGCCAACACCGTAAGGACAATTTATTTTAAGATTCTCTCCCTCAGACACCTCCGCCAACTGATTGATCCGGATGATTTCCGTACGGTCTACCAGGCTCTGGTTATACCGCACTTTGACTTCGCAAACTGTATATTACAGGGGCTCCCCCAATCTACCCTTAACCCACTTCAACTAGCATTAAACAGCGCAGCAAGAATACTCTTCGGGGTTCCAAAAAGAGAACATGTAACACCTCTCCTGAAACAATTACACTGGCTCCCTATCCAAGCGAGAATTACCTTTAAGACCTTGCTTCTAGCCTTCAAAGCTCAAAAAGGGCTTGCTCCTCCTTCACTTTCGGAGTTAATCCTACCAATTCCTTCCAACAGGAGTAGAAGAACCACTGAACTAAACATGCTAAGAGTTCCAAAAGAGTCCTTAAGATACAACTCCGCAACTGTAAACCGATCCTTCAGTTTATGTGCTCCAAAGCTATGGAACACCCTCCCACCACAAATTAGAACCATCACTGACCTCTTCCAATTTAGAAAGGCCTTGAAGCATCACCTTTTCATCAAATATTTCCCAGAAAACACAATAACACAAGATCACTCAAATAGCACCATTTCCGTTCTTAACACGCCACCTCTGCTAACCCAATAACTTTTCACACCTCTCTCTCATACTATGAAAATTCTTTTAGGCTTTATTCCATTCATATGTAAATAGCCAATGTGTTGTATTCATTGTAAATAATTGCCCCGGTTATCCAAGTTTTTGTTCCTTGTTCTATGTAAAAAACAGATAACATGTACCTTATCTGATGTTTTCTTGTTCTATGTAAACCGCGCTGATTATAAATAGAGCGGTATATAAAGATGTTAAATAAAAAATAAATAAAAAGATGATTCACCATATGCCTGAACAAATAACAAGGCCTTCAAATGTTTACAAAACCATAGATAATCCTTCTCTAAGCATAAACTCTGTGCCCCCACTTTGCCCATTCTCTTTCCCCAGGAATGCCTAATCATGCCCAGATACTACTGGGTCAATTTCAAACAGTGTATGTTCGCTGGTAGCCTGGTGAATGTATAACTCTGCAATACATGTATTTCTAGCCACGGTATAGTAGCAGGCCAAAGGTATGTCTAACTGCTCTGTTGCTATCCAATAGTGGAAGGGCTGAGAGAGGGCAGAATTATCCGGATAGAAACAATTTTGGAGTTTTAAAACTGATACAGTAGTTCCAAGTGATCTTAATTCAGACTTTGAATGGCCTACCTTGATTTAGCTGAGTTTTTCAACCATTAATATCATATCTTTCTGCATCAGATTGCGATTAGCCTGCTTAGATTTATATCATCCTGACCCTGTTCATCAGCTTTCGGAAGTGGCTCCATGAATGCAGCGGAGGAAAGAAGTGTTTTACTACCTCTGATCTAGTAAAGTTTGGGATATGAAGGTTTTGAAAAACTGCTTGGTTTAAGTTTTGGAGAAGTCTACTCAAGTTTTCGTTGCCTGCTTCATGGATTAAACTGCTGCAAAATACTTCTCCAAAACAGCTCTGATAATGCAAAAAAACGCCAGGGCCACAACCTCCTCTAATCGTTCGTTAAACTGCAGAGTTACCCAAGGTGCCATCCTCCCTTTTTTAACCTGTTCATTAGTCCTCTTGCTACCCTCATTCAATCATATGGCATAAACACTTATTTTTAAGCCAACAACATCCAGTTAGTCTATCCCACTGACCTGTTGCCAAATCATATGCTATGTGGATCAGAGGACGTGACATATATCCCACACTAACATCTTACCTTTCAGGACAGAATCCTGACCTCAAGGATTCCTTCAAGATCCTCAGTTGCAGCTTTGACCCTTCTCTTTCTTTTACCTCACAGATTTTGTCTACCATACGACCTTGCTTCTTTCATCTCTACTAACATTGTTCTATCCATTCTTATCTCACACATGATGCCCTAACCACCACAGCAAATGCTTTGGTTCTTTCCAGACTCGACTACACTAATGTTGTCTATTTAGGGCTCCCAAACTCCACTCTAAATCATCTTCAAAATATCCAAAGTATCTGACTTATTCACGGATCCTGGAAAATAGACTGTCTCACTTCAATCTACATCCATCATCACTGTCTAACAATTATTTACTGAACTAAATGTAAACTCCTAATTGCATACAATGCCTTCTTCACTAGTCGTCCTTCATATCTTCATTCTCACTTTACTCCTTCCTCCTCCCAGCCTACTTGTTCATAACATATGAGGTGCTATCAAAATGTTCTCGAACTGACCCCATAAAAAATGCTACACTAACCTGAGATTTTAGTGGCCACCATCCCCTTCAAAGGTGTCCCCTTGGGAGTTGATGCAACGGTCCCAGCGGTCTTGCCATTGTTAGAACACCTTCTGAAAGTCCTCTTTCTTCAGACTCTTCAGCATAGTCCTCGTCTCTTCCTGAATCTTCACAATGGTGTCAAATCTGCACTCTTTCAGCTTCATTTTCATTCCAGGGAAGAGGAAAAAGTCACAGGTGGCCAAGTAAGGAGAATAGGGAGGGTGAGGGATGGCAATCATGTGGTTTTGGGCCAAAAACCGCTGCACTTTGATGAACATGTGCGCTGGGACATTGTCATGGTGGATCATCCATTTCCCAGTGGCCCACAAATCAGGACGTTTCTGCCTCACATGGTCCTGCAGACACTGTAGCACACCAATGTAGTAGTATGTATTGACTGTCCTTGAGGAACAAATTCCTGCAGAATTCCTTTGTGGTTGACAAAAACAGTTAATATTGACTTCATATTGCTCCTCACTTCCCGCGCTTTCTTGGGGTGTGGTGATGATAGACTGTTGTTTGGTTTCTGGGTCATACCCATAAACCCAGCTGTTATCCACAGTAATGATACGTTTCAAAAAGTCGTTGTTAGCATTCAATTTTAACACAGTTTTGATGCACGTATGTTGCTCGAGTTTCTCGTTAATTTTTCACGGCGAGAAAGTCATGAAACAAATGGTAAACAAAGAAGTGCAGAGCGGTGCCAAGTCCACTCAGTACCATGCCGCTTAGCACACTGACTCACAAGGCTGCCAGGTAGTGGTGCATTGCTATACTGTGTTCTGTTCCCATGCAATGGCGCGAGTTCAGGAACCTTTTGCTAACGCCTCTTACAAACATACTCTACCTCCCGCCAGCAAATCCTCTTCACTATGACACAACCTCACTGCTTTGCTTTCTTCTATGCAGTTCTGTCCATCTGGAGCTCACTACCCTCATACCTCCACTCAGAAACCAAATAGAAATAGTTCAAAACTCATCTGAAGACATTTCTTTATGCAAGCCATCAGTGAGCATTTACACAATAGTGGTTCCCTTTAATCCACTACTTCCTCTCCTCCTTCTTCCGCTTTCCCTCCTCTTCCCATCTCCTTACCCACCCTTCCCTCCTTTTCTCTGCCCCACAATGTTTTACTTTATTTCTATTTTGTTTTATTATTTTCTTTATCTTTTCCCGAATTATTCCATTATGTTTTAGGAGCTCTTTTATTGATGGGCACTAAGATGTTGCACTAATACGCCAATAGTGCAGAAACCATGGTGCGTTAGATGCAACACCGACGCGTTAACTGTCAGAGGCATGGAAGCATTTCCCCAGCAGTTAACACAGAGCCCTGTTCTCTAGTGCAAGCTGCATTAGCACGGATGCATCTAACGCCATCTACTGATGTGGCATTAGGTAAACCCAAACTAATGCAATTAGCATGCAATGTGAACACAGCACTAACTGTGCTGAGTTCACCATGCCCACTCTCCGTCCCTAACCCACCTATTTATGACTCTAATGCAGGGCGCACAGTTAGTGCACTGTCATAGGCCTGTGCTAGTGGTAATGCACGTCTGACTGCGCCTTCAGCACACGCCAGAACACATGCTGCCAGCTAGCGCCCATTAGTAAAAGACCCCCTTAATCTATTAATTTGTAACATGGTCCTTTTATATTCTTAAATTGCAACCTATTTGAAATATTATCCTTTTATTCTTTTAAATTGCAACCTCATTGTAAACTGCTTTGAGAAACTTTTGAAAAGCGGTGTAGAAAGCATTCTGAAATAAAGAAATAAAATAAATCTATATCCAGTTTAATTAAAATGGCAGTGGCCAGGCACCACTGTTCCCTCTAAGCTGTGCGCATGTGCGCGCGCACACACCTCACCGAGCGAGCGCACATACTTTACAACAGAGCGCACAAAAATTACAGCTCTGATCTTGATAGAAAACAACACAGACGTCTTAAAATTTAAAAGTTATGATTGTAATTACTAGAAATTTCCCACTTCATTTAGTAATCGTCTATTTTCATTTAATTTGATTTAAAATCAATGTGGTGTACATACTGTATTCTGACGTGTAGTCAAATTTTAAAGTATATAACTCTGAGTGTCGTTATGTGGCGCACAAAAATTTAACCTTCCTTGAAAAGCTGCACACAGCTGATATTTTATGCGCACACAGCCTACAGAAAATTAGAGGGAACATTGCCAGGCACCATTAAATACTGGCCTCCAAACTCAGAAAAAAGAGAGTGGCACAAGGTCCTTCAGTATCCCAATACATATTACACAGCGCACAGTTACCCACATGGGGGTCCTACTCATGCTTCTCTTCTAATGTTCTGTAAATTAGTGCAGAAAATGTAAAGAGGATGCTACGCTGGGGAGATAGGCCAAAATGTTGAAGATTCCAAGAAAAAAGTATGCATTAGTGATATCTCTGGAGGGGGGGAACGTTTATCAGAGCTAAACCACAGCATGGTTGATCAGGACACTTAAAAGGGGATTTCAAAATAATAAAAGAACTTTTGAAGATACAATGTTCAGTCACTCCAGACCTGAAAAGAAAGGCCTCAGCATAGACCTGGGTTTCTTAATATTCTGTGAACCATATATTTGCACTGCCTGTCACCTTCTGATCACCTTAAGACATCAACCAACCCCTTTGCACTATCATTAGAATACACTTTACGATTCACTTGCTTTCTAGTAATTCTGACCTGCGGAAGGGAATATTAGCATCAGGACCAGGGCAAAGATATTGTTCACCCTAAGCGAACCTTCAGCCTTATGCCCCCCAAGATTTTGATAATTACACACAACAGTTATGATCAAAACATCACTCCTCCCACAATAATCCTCTAAAAATGCATAACTGGATATCATTGGGTTTGTTTTAGAAGCCTCATTTGTGCTTTGGACGTCCAGAAACGGGCTTAAGAGTTGTCCAAAGCCATTTTAGAAGCTGGCTCTGGGGACATCCCCAGCATGAGGATCTCTGAATCTGAATGGGGACATGGAGAAGGCGTGGCCAGGGGTTTTCCCAGCAACCTGAAGGCATGCTTAGGGCGTTCCCAGGGACTGGGACATCCATTCCTGATCACAGAAACATCATGGACGTTCGATGTCATGTTCATACTTTCTCTTTGAAAACTGATGTAACTTATACGCATACTCGCCACATAGGTTAAGCAACCTGTTACTAAAATTACCCTCTAAAAGGGTAACTGTATAAACAAACCATTGAGTTGCACAAAATAGTCAGCTCATTGACACCATGCTCACTTGTCACAATCAGAAGTTAACCTTTCAGAGAACTACATGGTGAGAAAACATGGACTTCTTTAAAACGTGTACCACTGTGCTGCAAATTAAACTTTCAGCCTTTTCATTAAATATAGACTGATTTCTGTCTGAAAAATACTTCACTCGGAGCTCTGCAAAAAGAGATTTTAGCGTCTCAGTGTTTAACTACTCATGAAATGTTCACTTGAAGTTTCCAAAAATAGCACATTAACAGAGCTTAAAATTAACTGTTTCATAGTTAAGGCCCCCTAAACACTATTCATTATTTCTGTAGTTTGCTGAATAAGAAAATATGGGGAGG
This sequence comes from Ichthyophis bannanicus, assembly GCA_033557465.1. Classification (NCBI taxonomy): domain Eukaryota; kingdom Metazoa; phylum Chordata; class Amphibia; order Gymnophiona; family Ichthyophiidae; genus Ichthyophis; species Ichthyophis bannanicus. Next base: position 642,509,245 of record CM066035.1, read on the forward strand.
GCTAAGTTTATGAATGAACCTAAGTTATTAAGCTGCACTACCTGTTATCACAGCATATAGCAGGCGCTATCTGGCTCCGTTAACAGATAGTGCAGGCCAAATGCAGAAAATGCAGGGATTTTTTGTGCTACTAACAGAAAACACGTTAACTACCAAAGTGGGCAGGAAATGGGTTAAGAGTGGGCATGTCTGCAACATACATTTACTATGGGTGTCACTAGCTCATGGTAACGGTCAAAGATGCACACAGTGAGAGTGACGCTTACACCACCTTAGTGGGTGGTGTTATGTGCATTTGCATAGTTGCAAAGTTACCCAGTTCCATGAGTGATTTTAAGCCAGTCTTGGATTTCTGACAATCTCATCCTGATGCATTATGGGACCCGCAGCACTGATTTCAATACATAAAATCAGGGACTACAAATGCCGCACTGCATTGCAATGGAAATTTAAAACCAGAACTGGCAAAAAATCTCACTTCTGGAACTGGGTAACTTGGCAACTCTGCATCTGCAGTGCTGCCGGGCCGCACTCTTTGCAATTTTGGTGTTATCTGTTGGGGAAATGCTGTGCATGCCTCCAATAGATAGCGCCAGTTACTTGTAAACGCGATGTGCTATTTGCATAGAAACCACATTAGCTGCTAAACCAGAATATGCTTTAAAAATGTATCACCTTTCATTATTTTTGTTGAGTAACCCCTATTTCTGTGTATTTAACTGTATTACCAAGACAACAGCTGTAAATTTTCCTAAAATACATTTTTTTTTAAATTTGAAAATCCATGATAGCAATTTTGTCACATATATAAGTTGTGGCCTGTCTTGGTAAGTGATACAACACCTGGAGAAAAATATTTTAATGATGAAATATTTCTTTCCACTACACTTCCTTTTAAGGTAGCATGAAGTTGTATGTCCTGGCTTATGTAGAAGGGGAAATATAACAGTCTTAAAACAGTATGGTTTTTAAAGAACAATGTGTTTATTACAAAAGAACGATTCAGGATGTGAGAAGATCCCCTAATTCGTCAGTCCCGGGGCCCCTCCAGGATGTACTGCCCCTTTAAAAGTGGCTTGCCAGGCAGCCTTGATATATATTAATGTTACTCTGACAATGGCGCCTTTGCTACTGCTGTATCGTTTCACAGGGCTGGCCCCTTCCAGCTGTATTCACAATCCAAATCACGCACTTTCCGGCTACCGTTTGCCGGGTTTCCGGTGCTATTTGCACAAAGAGATCTGCGTAAATGTAAACCCGATTGCTTCACCTCAAAGTGTTAGCTGGATTCCAGAATGGCTTCGGGGTTTTAACCCATGTGCGTGTTCTGTTTAGGTTCAGCTGCTGTTGTACTACAACACTTGTAGATGGTTTCTTTTCCTCCATCAGAAAGATTTCTCTTTTTTTTAGGGGAGAGAGGGAATGCTCTCCCTTTCATTTAACAATATATTTATTAATTACAGGCTCAATACCACATTTTGATATGTTTATGAAAAAGGATTCGTGACAATATACCTTGGGTGTGGAGCGTGTGAATTTGCTTTTTGACATGACAGATCATGGGGGCTGTGACCTCTAGGAAAATCCGAAGGGGGGCGGGTGGGCAGAGATCTAGTTAGTACAGCACGGGTCGCTGCGATCGTTTTGGGGGTTCAGAAATTGAAGACAAATCCACTTACTTTATCTATGGAACCAGGAAGCAACCGATCTAGCAATCTGCAGAGGACCACCCCATCTTTCAGAGAAGATTGCAAAAACCCCTCCGGATCCGAGATCGTCTTTTTGGGCGATTCTAACACCCCCAGTGTTATCAGCCACGTAACGGTCTGCTCCGCCGAAGTCATCCCTGTCGGGCGGAGAGCGATCCGCGAAGAAAGGGTCGAGCCGACCGGTATTCAGTTGCAGAAATTAACCCTCTTTCACCGTGCTTTCACATGGGAGCCTTGGCTGCGGCTGATCCCTCCTTCCCCCATGGACATGCAGATGATGACGATTTGCTTGTCGAAATCCAGTAGGTCTAGTTTCTCTCTCTCTCTCTCTCTCTCTCGTGCGCTTTTGGCTGGCTGTCAAGTGGCTTTTTATTATATACAAAACCTGCAGTGCTTCCCAGCCCTCATCTGCCGGCAAATGACATCATCGGTACTGTATAAAAAAAAAGAAAGAAAAAACAAACGCTGTATGTATTCCCAGCGGCCCAAAAGAATTTTGCAGCCTATACAACGCTGTATTAGGCTTTCTTTCCTTAATATTATTCCCTAAAAGGATCATACTGCAGCTTACCCAGTGCGTTACGTTAGTGCAGTAATTTTTAGGGGCAATTTGGAGACATCTTGTTTGGCAAAACAATAATCCTAGCCAATGGGTAGATTATATATGTTTGTGTGTGTGTGTGTATGTATGTATGTGTATATATGTAGATATATATATATATATACACACATACAATTTTTATATAAAATATAAATCTAGATATAGATATATTTTATATAAAGAATTGTATGTGTATGTATGAAGATTATTAGATAAATAGATAAAATATTTTATAGAAACTCTGAAGTGCTAGTGATCTAAAAAAGTATCACTATTGTAATCATATGTGCTCTGTTTGTATTTTTTTCCCTCAAAGGCTAGTCATCATACAGAAGGGTACATTATATTTAATGTGTCAATCACGTGAGTCTCAAATGCGCAGAATAAGATTATAGAGAATTTTGTTTCTCCTTGTAAACGTGAACGGCAACCTAACATAGAACCCAAAGGAAGCTTGCAAAGTAGGTGCCCTCTTGTGGAAGAAGGAGTTATGCCACTCTAGTGCAAGCAGTAAAAGAGAAAAAGGAAGTTTAATCTTCTGTTATTTTCATTACCTTGACTTCTGTCAAACCAGCCCAGATGCTTGTATATGTACTATCCTGCCAGCAGGTGGAGACAGAAAACAAGACTTAACTGACACTACTTCCTCTATAAAAGTTGGTACAGCCAAGAAGCCTCTCCCATGTTACAATACTGTGTCCAAACTAATCCTATACTATCAAAATCCCAACAGGCTTACAACAAACTCAGCAGCTGCAAAAATTAATTCATATCCTCTCCTCAGGATCATCTTAATTGCCATTTTTGCAGACTGCCAAGGCCTTCTAGAGTAGGGACTTGGACTAGTCTGGGAGGACACAAGGAAAGGAAATTAATAGGAAATTATCATCCTGCTAGACCAGTCCAGAAGTATGGGATGTACCCAGGTTATTTAGGATGGGAGGGAGGAAGCCAAATTTGCTGTCACCCTAAATGTGGCATTTCTGCTGGTTTGATGCCTAGGCGACAGTGCTAAAAAAAATGTAAGGAAGACCAAGTACCTGTTCTGCAAATGTCTGCCAAAGGTAAAGACCTCTGCTCTGCCCACAAAGATGCCTGTACCCTAGTAAAGTGAACTCTCTGGTCCTGAGAAACCTTGGATCTCTTGCTGATGTAAGCTGAGCCAGTTATCTCCTTAATCCTTTGAGACCACCTTGCCCTTCCTTGGACTGTTGAACAAAATAAACAGCCTTTCCTACCTCCTAAATGGTTCAGTGATCCTCCAGTTCCACAACACACTATGGACATCCAGGCAGTGCAATAATTACTTAGATTGCTACCTTCTTTAACCTTCATCCTATGACTTTGTTCCAGAGTTTCCACTGAAAAAGGTCTATGTATTGAGCATTTATACCAAGATATATAAATGTCTCTATCTCGTCTCTTCTCTTCTGCCTTTCTTCTACAACCTATGTATTTATATTTTTAAGTCAGCAGGGCCCAAGCCATGTAGCTACTGTGAACTGCAGCCTGGCGGGAGAGGCTGGAGATCTCAAAGGAGTGTTTCAGAAGGGGCTCAGTTTTTCCATCCTGAGTGTTCCTACCTCCTTCCACAGGAATCATGTTCTTATGGGTCTCCACCAACACCAGAGGATCTACCTTGGGCAGTTTCATAATCTTCTATCCTCTTTAAGTAGGAAATAGAGCTTCCCGTTAGTCTTTCCCCACCTTAAGAGCTATATCAGGCATTTCCCTCTTGTCCAAGATCACATCTCATGTAACCTGGTAGAGGAGAAAAACTTTGGGAGGCTTGCAGATTCCCAATACAATGGGGTCTTCTGAGGAATGGGATGCCTCCAACTGATCTTCTAAAATTTTCAGTGATGCCATGGCCCTGAATGATTAGGATAGACAACTGTTTCTTAAATAGTCTCATCACTGAAATTCCTCTCCTGTAGAAGGAATCTTCCCCTTCTCTATATCCTTATCCATTGAGTTCCCAGGCTCCTCCTTCTCCCCAAAACTGATCAGAGTAGGCTTCCCAAAGCATCTCACTCATCCCACTATGATTCCAGTGCCCACCTGCTCTTCTTGGGAGCAGGACCTGTAACTCCCAGCCAGGAAGGAGGAGTGGCCTAGTGGTTGGGGCAAGGTACCTCAGGCCAGAAGGTTGGAGGTTCAAATCCCACTAGAGGACAGCAACCTTGGGCTGGAAGGACTGGTGTTTCTAGTCCCACAGGTGCTCCTTGTGGTCTTGGACAAACCACTTAACTGTCCATGTTCCCTGTAAAAATAGTTACCTCCAAGTTATAATGCCTTGTTCAATGTAAACCACCTTGATATCATGCAAGGCAGTATATAAGAAATGTTAAATAAATAATGGGAAAACACCTGGGAAATCCATTGGGATGGAAGAAGAGCAGGTGCCTCCTGGAAGATTTTCAGTATAAGAATAAATCTGCTTCAATATAAGAATAAACTCAGGAGAGAAAAATGGAGAAGGGGAGCTGTCCCTAAGAGGAAATAGTCAGGGTCCCAAGGGCTCAGGGAATTGCAACAGGAGGAGGAGGAGGAGTGTAAAGAATGGTAGGAGCATGCCCAAAATTTGTTGCCATTCCCACCAAGGAACCATCAGGTATGGTGAATGGATCCTCCACTGCTCCTGACATGCAATTTCTGTAATCAAGCCCCAGACCCTGCAAAGACTAGGACACCCTGCAGTTGTTTTGGCACCACAAATACCAGGACTGAAGCTACCCTCATCAAATTCTGAGCAAAAGGAGCTGGTTGTATCAAATTAGCACCAGCTCCTCCGATCTGTACACCCTCTGCCCTACTCAGACTGACTGACCATACATGGAAAGAGGGAGTTCTAGTTGCAAGCTGCAATCAGGCCATTCACCCGCCACAGCCTCTGGCAATTCTGGTGGTGGAAAGGAGCTAAGGAGGGCAATACTAAGAGAAGCTGAAGATATTTTATCTTTATTTCTTTTTTAGCTGCTGCCTCAGCATGGCATAGCACTGAGACTAGAGAGACCAGTGCCTGAATGGGTACACTGCAGCCATCAACACACCTATACAGGCACTGGTCCTTCTGAACAGGGGGAAGTGGAGCCTCTGAAACATACTCTGACTGCAGACTGGGGTTGGGGAGTTTGAACACTACCCTTAAGAGCAGCACTCAGGTGCAAAAAGGACCATTCAGACCCAGACTGTTCCCATTCCTAGTCTCACTAACAGAGGATCAGCCCAGAAGCCCATCAACCCAGGAGCTTACAGAAACTCCGGCCTGCTGTACCAGTTCAAACATATGCTATCTGCTGGAGACAGGGGAATACTGAGAGGCTTTTAGATTGCACTAGCCTTCATAAAGGGAGTAACATTAAAGAAGTCTTGTTCTCTATCTCCATCTGTTGGCAGGATATCATATACACATGCATCTGAACTAGTCTGGTAGAATAGTAAGGAAAGTGGTTTGTGCAAATTTATTCTCTCTGTTATGATTGAGGTTGCTGGTAGGCTAAAGAATATTATTGTGACAAAATATATTTGCAGCACTATATTTACAACTGTCACTTGGTTGTCATACCGTGAGAGCTTACATGCATCAGTGATGCTAAGAGCTTTGCCATTGGTAAAGTAACTACTGGTAGGTTTTTACAAGATAGACAGGTGTCAGCTGCAGTATCAGACTAAGACAATCCACCCATCTGGACAGCAGCATCAGGGGACAGCATTAGCAGTAGAAAGTCACATTTCTATGACTATGGCAACAATGCTAGCATTACGCGCATGAAAGAAAGGCTTGGCAATCTACTTCCGTATCTTGCCATGAAAACTCAATGGATAGGTCTGGACCATTAACTAGGTGAGGTAGGCGGCCGACCCAGGTGGGCGGCTTTGTGCTGCCGCTCTGTTGCCTGCAGCAGGCCATGTGCTTCGGCACATATGACCTGACGCTTTTGATCCTCTTCTGACACGACATACTGTTGCCCACCTCCCTCCAAGATGGAATTGGCAAGGGGTGGGGCAGCGCAGCTGGGGTTTCTGGCTGGGGTGGCAGAAACCCTTGGGTCAGCCCTCCCAATGGATAGTCAGAACAAAACAAATTGTGATGTAGTGCTGGTAGATGAGCCCCTCAGGTCAGAAGCCACTCAACAAGCTACTAGGGAAGAGCTGAGGACTCTTCATAGTAAAGCTAACATTTATGATATGGTTGGAACAAAGCCCTTGGGACATCTTGACTGCTGATGTAACTGCTTGACATGAGAGTCAGAGACTGCAAAGATATCTTATATAATTGGGACATAAAACAAGGGAAGCTGGAGGTGATCAAGAATGAAATAGTATGTGCACGACTCGCTCTGTTGGGTGTCAGTAAACTAAAATGGACTGGCATTGGGCACTTTAAATCTGACAATCACATGGTATATTACCCTGGAAATGAAAGACAAAGAAGAAATGGTGTTGCATTTATAATTGTAAAAAATACTTCTAAGAACTGTAATAATATACAGTGCAGAGAATGTGAATGCTTAATTTCTGTTCATCTGCAAGGAATACCCATCAACACAACTATTATTCGGGTATATATGCACAAAAAAGAAGAAAAAGAGGACAAGGTTGACCAGTTCTATGGACACAAGTACTGAAATCGATAGAACGTGCAAACAAGATGTCCCCAAACCACTTTATAAATGGCTTTTTAAGATGTCTCCATTGCTTGGCCATCCAAGTAGGCAGGTGTGTGGTGGAGACATGTCTGGGGTGGTGCTTCGATCTTAGATGTCTTTGATCGATTTCAGAATCCTTGGGAATGTCTGTGACTGCATTCAAGTTCAGACCTGCTCCAGACACGAATAGGCATCTGAAAAGTGCTTGTTGGGCCCTAAAACATCTGGAGGGTATAGAGCAGTTAGCACTCCACTATCCTCAATATTCTCCACAATTGCAATGATATATTTTGTTTTTTGGGAAACTTGTGTTTGAACTGCCATTGCATTTTGCTTAGATGTTTGTTTGTTTTTTATTTAGTAAACATTTGTATACCGCCGCTTCCTACAATCAGCCGCGGTTACTTTACAGAATCATCATGTATCGTACAATACAATGAATTTTTAGAGTACAATTTTGATTTTGGCAACGATTTGCATATCACACGAAATAGAGACTAGATACTTTTCATAATTTTAAATAAACATTCGATTCAAGGGTACGAGGGTGGGGGATACAATATACATATATACATGATTACCTATCGGTCGTCAAATGCTTCATTTGTTCCAAGTGTCATTAGAAGATAACTGGTTGTGGTAAGGTGCTGCAATTAGGTTGGGTTGTAGAATGTCTGAAATAAATGCGTTTTGAGGTTCCTTCTGAATTCAATAAGGCTATTTGTCATTCGGAGCTCAGGAGGGAGCTGGTTCCAGTGGATCGGTGCTACATAGGTGAATGCTCTGTTGCTCGTTTCTGTTTTAACAGATCTCATGCTGGTAGGGACACAGAGCGTGTTAAGATGTATGGTTCTTCTGTTCCCGTTGTGTGTTTGCTTAGTGATTAGGTTGTCAAGGTATGAGGGAGCAATATTGTGTATGAGTTTAAACGTTGTTATGTGTCCCGGAATCTAATATTATGCCCGGGCCATCTATGTGGGCTGCCTTGCACATGTTCATTTCGGGCACATCCATATTTGCAAAATTGTGCCCGAATGTAGACATGCCTGTATTTGTTCTGGACATTCTGGCTTGGACATCTCAGCTTGCACTTGGAAACGAAGCTGGAGAAAGCCTGATACAATTCTGAAAGACGAACAATCTATTCATCCCAAACACCTTCTTCCAGGAATACTAACAAACAATCTATTCATCTCAAAGACCTTCTTATATGAATACACGCATGACTTTACTCATGGACTTCGCCTAATGAATTATATAAAAATCAAATTGACTATCTCTGTGGAAGTCAACAATGGAAAAGCTCAATTACTTCAACAAAGACAAAACCTGGAGCTGACTGTTATACAGATCATGAGTTAATTAATTGTATGCAAACTCAAGATAAGCAACTTGATCTTTTTCAGCTTTATGAATGTAGCAAAGTATGATCTTGAAAATGTGCCACTAGAATTTAAAGACTGCCTGCAAAAATGATTCACTACTTTGATGCAAATGACAGAGTATCAGAAGAACAATGAGATGACATCAAAAAGTTGGGCTCAAAAAAAGTGAAAAATCTTTGCAAAAGGTGAAAAAGCAAAAAACGGATGACCAAAGAAAATCTGAAAATTGCTAAGAAATGCAGATAAACTAAAGCCAGAGGAGAAAGAGAGGTAGTCATTGAACTTAACAAAGACTTCCCTTTCTCAGTGCTCGCCGCCCCCCTGAGGTGTCCTCAGATTCGCTGCTTATAAGTTAGGCAAGATCGTTTGCTCACATTCTTTTTCTTTCTTCTGGTGGGTGTCTTTTTTTCATTTTCCTTGGATTCCTTCTTATGGTGGGCTATAGTAAGCGCTGGAATTTGTTTTCTTTAATATTACCTTATTTCTTATTAATGGATATCATTATTGTTTTCTATACCAGTGTCTTAATTTCCATGAAGTTTTGGTATATGCTTCATTGTATGTAAAAATTGATAAAGTTTAAACAAAGACTTCCAACATGCAGTAAGACGAGATAAAAAGTAGTAGTATGAAGATTCATGAAAGAAAATAAAATCAAAATATTAGAGAAGGAACAAGATCGGCTTTCCTAAAGCTATCAGAGTTAAAAAGAAAATTCAAAGGCTCAAACTGGAATGCTAAAAGATGCTTAAGGATCCATGTTGAATACACAGAGTCACTATACCATAAATATTGTCCTGCCCCCGCCTAGGGCTGGTGACTCTAGAGCAAGGGTGACCTCTACTTTGTCTTCAAGTGTCCTTTTGACTAAGGTAGCAGCAAGGTACGCTGGGAGTTGTAGTCTAGGTTTACTATCAAACAAAGGTGTTGTGGCACGAGGGTCATTTGAACAGATAAATTTTTATTTGGGGTTTTCCTTTTCACACATAGATTCTTGGCTCAAAACATGACACGGATTACTTTCCAAAACAATAGGAAACAGGAGCAATTCAAAGTTAGAAAATAAAGCATATAGCAAATTGTTTCTTCACAGCAAACATTCAGGAGAAAACAACTTTGCATTACCTTCATGCAAAGGTTGTCTAACGTAGTTCCAAGTGATCAATCTCACATAAAGAACAATCCATCTCACAGATATCAGTTGTATCAGGAGTGCTTTCTACGTCAACAATCATCTCCTCGCTGTAATCATTATAACTGTGCTTAGGGGAACTTCTAGACTGCAGGTCACTGAGAACTTCTTGCAGCTGTTCAATAAAGTTGTCCCTCTGATTGGCAGTAACTTTCTCTAGTGCAGGAAACTGATTCTTACGCAAGCTCTTAGCAACAGCCTTTACGTCTGTTTCAAAACACTAAGAATGTTTCTGACTGGAACTGTTTTCGCAGCAGTGCTATCTCTGCTCTTATTAGCACTGTTCTTTAACTGCTGTACAATCTCCTCAGCAAGTCTCTGGCTAGAAATTATGGCAGACGTACCTTTCTCACTCGCAATGCCTTTTCTGTAATCAGAGCTTTCCTCCCTCGTATAGGTAAACTCTTCTACCTTTTCTTCGGGTACTTTCCACAGAGGTTTTGGCTTTGCTTTTAGTGCTCCTGAGGTAAAGGAAATGGACCTTCCAGAATCCTCCTTTGCTAGTTCTGGGTTCCAAAGTTTCCCTCTTTGCTGCTCTCCTCTTTGCCTTCCTTGCCTGCGTTGCTCTGTCTGCTGTCGTTGCTCGCCTCGTGGCTTCTGTATGCTCTCTCTCTCTCCACCTCTCTTTCTGAACTCTAGCTCTGAAGCAGGTTTAAAACAGCTTCCTTCAGCAGCCACACCCCTCTGGCTACTCAGGTGCAACTCATTAGAGTTCCACTCAGCTCCTAAGTCACTGCTATGGCTGGGCTCAGTTCTAGTTAGAAGCTTTCGGTTTCTATGGGAACCTGACTTGTCCTTACTCTTAAAAGGTACAATGCTCATTATTTTCCCAATCCATCTGCTCAGCATTGCTGTCATTATCACAATATCTAGTGGATCAATAGTCATTTCAACCTGGACCTTATAATCAGGTCCCCTTGTTGATGAAAGAAGAAGTTGAAGCAGCATTAAAAGCATTATGAAAGAACAAAGCACCGGACATTCCCACTGAAGTATTACAGCAATCAGATTCAACTATTACAATATTCATAAGGCTCTGCCAAGAAATTCTGGAAGACAGCATCATGGTTGACTGACAGGAAAAGATTTGTGTTCATACCACTACCGAAGAAAGGTGATCTGACTGACTGTGGAAATGATTGTACAATCGCTCTGATCCTACACGCCAATAAGATTCCACTGAAGATAATTCAGTGGAGAGTACCAGCATACCTGGAACAAGAACTGCCAGAAGTGTAAGCAGGATTCCGGAAAGGGGGAGGAATAAGAGATATCATCGCAGATGTGAGTTGAATCCTTGAAAAAACAAAAGAATTCCTAAATTTCTAACCGACCACATAACCCCTATATTAGTAGAACTACACTGGCTCCCTATAAATAGCCAGATAAAATATAAAATACTCCTTACAACATTTAAACTCCTCAATGACATCTTCCCCTCCCAACTAACCACCCTCCTACACCACCCATCAGAATCCAGAACACGCAGGCAAAATGCAACCCACTCACTCACCATACCCAAAACCATCTGCAAGACAAAGAAAACTACAAGCTCTAGAGCATTCTCATTTGCTGCCCCCACTCTCTGGAATGAACTTCCACTGACCCTCTGCATGACAAAAGACCTCCATATATTCAGAAAAGAACTTAAAACTCACCTTTTCACCGAGCATTATAAAAACCCAACCGAAACCCCCTACCTCCCACAAGCTACCCCCCAACAATCACAGAACCAACCCACTAACCTCCAGAACCCACACCCTATTATCCCCCTCCAGAACCCACATCCTATTACCCCCCCCACACACACCCATTACCAAATGAAGAAGATAACTCAAGATGAGACAGACATCTATAACTACTAAGATTCACACAAGGTTGTTTGTGTAATATGTTTATTGTTAATTGTAAATAGTTACTTATAAGAACATAACATAAGAACATAAGATATGCCATACTGGGTCAGACCAAGGTCCATCAAGCCCAGTATCCTGTTTCCAACAGTGGCCAATCTAGGTCATACGTACCTAGCAGTTTCCCCAAAAGATACAGGTTCCGCAATGCTTGTAATGGGTCAAGCATTGATATCCTGGGTCCCTTCTTAATAATGGTTTATGGACCTTTCCTCCAGGAACTTGTCCAAACCTTTTTTAAACCCAGCTACACTAACAGCCTTTACTACATCCTCCGGTAACAAATTCCAGAGTTTGATTACACGTTGAGTGAAAAAATATTTTCTTTTATTACTTTTAAATAGTTTACCCTGTAGCTTCATTGCATGTCCCCTAGTCTTTCTATATTCTGATAACGTAAACAATCGATCTATGTTTACCCGTTCCACTCCATTCATTAATTTATAGACTTCTATCATATCTCCCCTCAGCCGTCTCTTTTCCAGGTTAAAGAGCCCTAACCTTTTTAGTCTTTCTTCATAGGAGTATCCTTCCATCCCCTTTACCATTTTGGTGGCTCTTCTCTGAACCTTTTCTAATAACTCTATATCCTTTTTAAGATACGGCGACCAGAATTACACACAATATTCAAGGTGCGGTCTCACCATGGAACGATATAGAGGCATTATAATATCTTTTGTTTTATTTTCCATTCCTTTCCTTATGATACCTAGCATTCTATTTGCTCTCTTGGCTGCCGCTGTACACTGGGCCAAGGGTTTTAACATGTTATCCACAATGACGCCTAAATCTTTTTCCTGGGTGGTGGTTCCTAATGTGGAACCTTGCATTGTGTAACCATAGCTTGGGTTGTTCTTCCCTAGGTGCATAACTTTGCACTTGTCCACATTAAATTTCATCTGCCATTTTGATGCCCAGTCTTCTAATTTATCAAGATCCTCTTGCAATTTTCCACAATCCTCTTGGGTTTTAACAACTTTAAATAGTTTTGTGTCATCTGCAAATTTGATAACCTCTCTCATTATTCCACTTTCCAGGTCATTTATGAATATGTGAAAAAGCAGCGGACCCAGCACAGATCCCTGGGGTACACCACTATTCACCTTTCTCCATTGGGAAAATTGGCCATTTAGCCGAACCCTCTGCTTTCTATCTTTTAACCAGTTCTTGATCCACAGTAGTACACTGCCTCCTATCCCATGACTCTTTAGTTTTGCCAAAAGTCTCTGATGAGGGACCTTGTCAAAGGCTTTCTGAAAGTCCAGATACACTATATCAACCGACTCACCTTTGTCCACCTGTTTATTCACACTTTCAAAAAAACATAACAGATTAGTAAGACAAGATCTTCCTTGTCTAAAGCCATGTTGGCTGTCTCCCATTAGGCCATGACTATCTACATGCTGAGTAATTTTATTCTTTATGACGGTTTCTACTATTTTTCCTGGTACTGACGTGAGGTTCACCAGTCTGTAGTTTCCCGGATCACCCCTGGAACCCTTTTTAAAAATTGGTGTTACATTGGCGATCCTCCAATCTTCAGGTATTAGAGATGATTTTAATGATAGTTCACAGATTACTAATAGCATGTCTGCAATCTCATATTTCAGTTCTTTCAATACCCTTGGATGTATACCATCTGGCCCAGGTGATTTGCTACTCTTCAGTTTATCTAATAGTTGTACTACATCTTCCCGATGTATCGATATTTCCTTCAATTCTTCCGCACCTTTAAATACCACTTCAGTCATGAGTAACATCCCTACATCTTCCTCAGTAAAGACCGAAGCAAAGAATTCATTCAGTCTCTCCGCTATCGCCTTGTCGCCTCTTAGTGCCCCTTTAACTCCTCTATCATCTAATAGACCAACTGACTCTCTCACAGGTTTTTTGCTGCGAATGTACTTGAAAAAAATCTTCATTTCGCGTTTTTGCTTCCACAGCAAGCTTCTTCTCAAATTCTCCCTTTGCCTGCTTTATCAATGCCTTGCATTTGATTTGCCAGTGCTTGTGCTGTTTCCAGGTTTCGTCGTTTGGCTCTTTTTTCCATTTCCTGAAAGATGCTTTTTTGGCAACAGCCTCTCTGACCTCACCTTTAAACCATGCTGGCAGTTTTTTGGACTTACTTCCACTTTTCTTAAAGCGTGGAATACAGCTGGTCTGGGCTACCAAGATAGTATTTTTCAACAACACCCAAGCTTGATGTAAGTCTTTAACTTTTGCAACTGCTCCTTTTAGTTTTTTTTTTTAACTATTTTCCTCATTTTATCATAGTCTCCCTTTCGAAAGTTAAAAGGTAGTACTGTAGATTTCCGTACTGTCCCTCCTCCACTAATTAAATCAAAGGCGATCATGCTATGATCACTATTGCCAAGTGGCCCCAACACCCTTATCTCAAGATGGTATTGTAGCAGCGAAGTGCATGCAATAAGTAATACCAGGAGTCAGTCGCAGGGTCCAAGCCAATTTATTGTGCACAGGCTCAGACAGGAGCGTGTCCGAAAGGGACTGAGCCCCGAAGTACAACAGCAGATTCCTTATATACAATTCTTACAATTTGATAGAGGCAAACTTTCTATTGGTCCCAACGCCCCTCGCACCTATCCAATCGGTGACCCTCTCTTGGCCCCATTCCCTGTTCCCCCTTCTCAAACTGTTCTAACAAAGACATAGTCTTAGACATGATTACATTTCTACTTCAAGGACATTTCTAGCTCAGAGAATGCAAGGACAATTCAAGCATAAAGAACTTGTACAAACTTCATAAGGGGAGACAGGGGGACTTTCAAAAGCAGTTTAAAGCAGATTCTTAAACTCTAGTTCTTTTCAGCACTAATCTCAGGTGGGGGTTGAAATCCAGGCCTAGTTTGCAGGCTATAGCCTACCACATTCCCCCCTTTGATTATCCTCACCCCTCCTTAAAAGGGGGTGAGGAAAGAATCACATATCATATCCTCCTCAAACTGATGCTTCCTCCTGAGGCAAGGCCTGATACTTCCACATAGCTAGTACCTTGGCCGCTGTCTTTCATTCAACTGTACTGTCAATGATTGAGGTGACCATACGCAGGCAAAGGGACAGGAAATATGGAAGGAGCAGACACATAGCTATCATTAGTAAAACCGCGAACACAATAGTCTTCAAACCTCCCAGCCCTGAAAACATAGTTCCAAATCATCCATTGAGTTCTAGGCCATGCCATGTCTGAACTGGTACATGTGCTAGCCTTCGCATATGGTCGGCTATTTCTTCAATGACTTGACCCTGATCATCAATCTGCAGACAGCAGTTTGTCAGATTGAACTTTCCACATACCCCTCCCTCAGATGCCCTGGCAAAAGTAGTTGGGGCATGTACCCCGGTGCACGCTCCCCAATTATATGCTATTTCAGGGCACATATATTTGTCATCTCGGTAGTAAATTCGCTCTTGATTAACAGATCCACAGCTGTAGTAGCCATTTCTGTTGATGGCACCACAAACATCAAAGTAGAGAGGAGCAGGTTTCGTGCGATCTGAGAGTTGTCGGGTGGCATTTAGGAGGGCTTCATCTTCGTTGTCCCAACGTAACTCTAAGACATGGTAGGTAGGGCTCTGATGGGGGTTGAAACAGGTCCTGACCTTCCCTCTTGTACAGATACTTAATTCTGTACCAGTATATACACACTGACTAACAGCACCAGTACAGCTATAGTAGGAATGGTAAAGTAGAGTTTGGGTAATTTTTGTCCCGGTTCGGGTGGTGGTTATGCAGGCGGTACAGGGAGGTATGGAAAGGGTCATTCTAAGGGGTCCCAGGGCTACCGCAAGTACAACATAAATACATAGATATATCATAATTACAATATCTCAATGAGTTCGTATAGAGATTGCAAATTCTTCACTTAAGTTCTCTTCTTCAACAGCTTCCACCGTACGTAGACCTGTCAGCTTCCGGTAGGGGCTCCCTGCCTCCTTCGTTGGATTCATCATCTTCACTTCCTTTTACTACGTTGAATTGCTGTCTGCTGACTTTTGTCTTCAATTTTGTCAGATAAGTGATTTTTGGAGCATTGTTGATGGAGCTTTGTTAGTTTCTCATTTTTGCCTATACACTATCGTTGACCGGCTGCACCAGCCTGAAGTTTGCTTTTGCCCTGGCTGGTTGGAGGTTTTTTGACCGTTGATGTACTGAGTCTTCTCAATTGTATTAATATGCATTGTTGATGTGACTCTATTCCCCTGAGCCTTAAAGTGGGGTTGCTGAGGTCTTTTTCCTCCAGTTTGGGCAAGCTTCTCTGTGGCTGGTGTTCAGCTGTGGTCTGTATTTTATGCCCAATTTTTGTTGTTTTGTTGTTTTTTGGTTTTTTGTTTTTTTGCTTTTTGTTTTATTGTTTGTTTTTTGTTTATCATTTTTTCTGCCCAGTTTGGGGTTATATATTGATAGTTTTTGGTTTTCTGGCTCCTTGAGGGGATTTTTGTGAGAATAGCTTCCGGTAGGTGACAGCAGTAGGGTTGTTGATTCCTCAAGCTTCTGCAGTACGTGGACCTGCCGGCTTCCGGTAGGTGGCAGGAGTAGGGCTGTAGATTCTTACAGCAGCGGTTTTTGTCGCAGCGTGAGTCGCAACGGTGATCCTGGTTGGTTTGTTGAAGTCCAGAGACGGGATTCGGTAGTTGCTGCTGACTTCACCCGACTGTGGTGGATCCAAGGTTCAAGCTCTGCAACTTTAACTGCTGTAGGGGGACAGTATGATGACATAGGGTCCTCTCCAGTGAGGTGCTAACGGTTCCTTCCTCCACTCCTTGATCCACACCGAGGTTCCAGGCTTGAAGGGATGCAGTGGTTCAGTCAGATTGATGGGCAGTTGGTCTTGTACCCAAGCATGGAGACTCTGCAAGACAGAACCTAAAGCCAACAGCTCTTGTCTAGTGATTTCGGACCCAATCTGATTCATATCCCCCTTTATCCCCTGGACAATGGGCGGAGGTCGCCCATACAAAATCTCGAATGGGGAAACTCCTAATGACTTGGTGGGGGCCGAAAGTATCCTGAGGAGAGCCATAAAAAGAACCTGGGGCCACTTCAGGTGAGCTTCCTGGCAGAGTTTAGACAGCTGGGACTTCAGGGTGTGGTTCATATGCTCTACCTTTCCTGAGCTTTGGGGTCTGTAAGCTGAATGTAATTTCCATTGCACTTGTAGAGCTTGGGCCAACTGCTGAGTCACTTGAGATACAAATGAGGGACCATTGTCCAATCCCATAACTAGTGGTATGCCAAACCGGGGAATAATTTCATGGAGTAGAACTTTGGTGACTTCCCTGGCTTTTTCAGTCCTGGTGGGGAAGGCTTCCACCCACCCGGAAAATGTACAAACCAGGACCAACAGGTAACGATATCCGTTTGCACGTGGCATTTCAGTGAAGTCCATCTGGATATTTCCCATGGGGGTAACTCCTACTGACTGGACTCTCGGGGGCAGGGTAGGACCCTGCCGGGCATTGTTCTTTGCACAAGTTAAGCATCTACGGGCTACTGATGCTGACAGGGGTCCCAATAACAGGATACAGAAATGAGGTCTAAGAGCTCTTTCCATCGCAGTTTTTCTATAATGTGTGGCTTGGTGGAAGGCATGGACAAAGGCTGGACCTAATGATTCTTGGATTACAGTTGGACCCGGAGGCTGACCACCTACTGGCGGTGGTAGCACTATCCATCCGGTCTCTGTTAACACTCCCCCTTCCTCCTGACAGAAATAGTCTAACTCTCTGGAGGTATATTGGGGAGTCCATGCACTAAGGGGTACCGGAAATAATGCTGCTTGGACTGGGGTATTGGGGGCAGGAACTTGTTCAGTTACGGCCACTTCTCGAGCAGAAGCGTCAGCGAACCTATTTCCCCGTGAAACTTTCTCTTTTTCCTGCCCGATGACCTCGGCAGTGCATTACTGCGACTTGTTTGGGGGCCCATACAGCATCTAGTAGTGTCAATATCTCGGGACCATATTTGATAGACTTGCCTCCTGAGGTTATTAACCCATGTTCCTTGTACAGGGCTCCATGGGCATGTAATGTTGTGAAGGCATACTTAGAGTCTGTGTACACATTCAAGCGGAGCCCTGTCCCTATTATCAGTGCCCTAGTGAGGGCTATCAATTCAGCCTTCTGCGCTGAAGTTCCCGGGGCCAGAGCTGATGATTCAATTACCGTGTCCAGAGTCACTACTGCATAGCCAGAACAATGTCATCCGTTGACGACAAGACTACTTCCATCCACGAAGAAAGTCTGTTCAGGGTTATTTAGTGGAAGATCAGTTAAATCAGGGTGACTGGAGAACACAGTGTCCATAATTTCCAGGCCGTCATGGTCAGGGGGGCCTGGGCCAACCGGCAACGTGGCAGGATTCAGAACCTGACTGACATCAACTGTAGCTGGGGGTTTTCACATAACATGCTTTGGTATTTTAACATTCGTGAATTGGTGAACCAGTAATTCCCTTTGTGTTCCATGAGGGTCAGGACGGAATGCGGTACCGTAACTTGGAGATTCTGACCCAAAGTGAGCTTGTCGGCTTTGCCTACCAGGAGGGCTGTAGCTGCAACGGCTCTCAAGCAAGGCGGCCATCCCTTTGCGACAGTGTCCAGTTGTTTTGATAAATAAGCTACAGGTCGCTGCCAAGATCCAAGAGGTTGAGTCAATACACTCAGAGCATTTCCACTTGACTCATGGACATATAGGCAAAATGGTTTCTGTACATCTGGCAGACCCAAAGTTGGTGAGGACATTAATGCTGCTTTCAAGGATCGGAAAGCTACATCCTGTTCAGGTCCCCATTCCAAGGGAGATCGCTCCATTCCTTTGGTGGCCTGATACAATGGCTTTGCCAACAGCGCAAAGTTGGGTATTGTGACACCGCATCGCCTAGCCCTAGGCGTAATCAGGCAGTTGGTGCGTGCCACATGGGGGTTTTAAAAGTCCTTGGTAGTGCTGAAGCCCTGTATCCTATTGTAGTTGTGGACTAAAGTGACGACAGCCAAGGTTGGGTTTCCAAGTTAAAGAATACTTTATTCTTGCATAAGGTATTGCACAAAGTATTGCAAAAGAACAGCACAGGATTTACTCCCCCAACACAAAAGTAGAATGGTAACCTTTTTGTACCAAATAAAAGTTCAAGTGTACAGTCAGTTCTCCTGATTCTTCTCAGGGACACGTAATACAGTTAAATGCTTTTAGGCTTCTTCCAGCTTCACCAATACAACAACACTTCAGGATGCTAGTAATGCTTTCCTAGTAACAGCTTTCAATAAAGAAATCTTCTAGCTGTTGTATTCTCTTTTCTAATGTCCATATCTTGTTTAACAGCTTTAAATAGAAATGGCAATCTCCACACTCTCTTGCCTATTAGTAACAGGCTTCTTGTGTAGGAACACTTTCTTACGTTGCCTTTCATTCACAGCTGCCAGTTATGAGGCTCTGAGTCATTGCACCCAGCAGAACGCTGCTGTCTCTGGTGCAAACTTCTAAGAACATTGGTTTAGGCTTCACAGCACTCAATCATAAAACAGGAACAAATTATAGCTCCTTACTCTCTCATACATACTCCACACTCCATTTCAGAATCACTGGTATTGGATAAAGGAGCCCCTAATTCCATTGGTTCTTCCTGGCTCTCTGATATCCCTTTGTCAGGTGGAACATACAAGCCTTCAGACTTTAGTTCTTTAATTATAGTCTGAAGCTGTTTCCATTTAGTCTCTTTCTGTCTTCTAGGCACTTGTAAGGCTTGGTATTTCTCAGCACCTTTTAACGGCTCATAAAAGTGGTTTATTTCTTCCTTGCCTTGCCTAGGTAGTTGCCTTTGGTTGGGAGGAATATGTCTCTTATGGAACTGCCTTGTGAGATCCCTCAGCATAGCCTGGTCCACAGGGTCTGTTCCTAGCTCTCTGCACGGTAGCTGCCAATTAGCCTCTTGCTGACAAGCAGGTGTGCTATCTTCTGAGCTAGAGCTCTGGTCACGCTGTCTGTATAAGGGAAATGCTTGCAGCTTCTTAATAGGGACTTTCCTATAGCCCAACTTTCCTCTAGTAACTTCAGGTTTCCTTTCAAAGCTTGGTTTAAACTTGTTTCTTCTAGAAAGCACTCTATTATCACTTCCTAGAGACTGGCTTCTTTCAGAGCTATCTACTTTACAAGGTTTAAAAGGTTTGGCTCTGACCTGGTTTTGGCAGCGTCTGTCTCTGGGGAACTCCCCTGACTCCAAGTCTGTGTTCAAGGCTTCTGAGTCCAGCTCTGGGTCTCTTCCAGGGTTCACTCTCTCTTGGAGCTGAGCTCTGCCTGGGTCTCTTCCTGGACCACCCACAGGAACTCTCCTTTCCCTGGTTCTCTCCTTGGTTCCCCTTTCGCTGCTTGGGAGGTTTCTGTCTTCTCTCCCCTCTCTCCTGGAGTTTTCTCGGCTTCTCCTCCCTTCGCCTCTGCTTCCACTGCCTCTGCTGCTCCTCCTCCTACTAACTACTGCTTCCTGGTTATGAGGGCAGAGTGGCCCAATCCGGTCTGACTCCACCCACCTCCCTGATTGGCTATGTCTCTGGGTTAGCCTAGAGCTAGGGTGTGGTTCTTTCCCTGCCCTTCTTTGCAGAGAAGGTTCGTGTGCTGGAATCTTAACCCCTTCCTGTCCTGCATCTCTCAACACCTGAGGTGACAGAAAGTGTTTTAAACCCTTTTTCTTCTGTTTCTGAGCCTCTGCCTTGTCACAGTATCCATATTTGGCAATAGCCTGCAGCCCCCAGGAAAGCCCTCACCTGCTTTCTAGTGGTTGGGGTAGGGATGTGACACACAGCTTCCTTACGCTCTGGTCCTAGCCGCCGAATCCCGCTAGACAGATGGAATCCCAGATATTTAACCTCAGTTTGGCACAACTGAGCCTTGGCCCTTGAGTACGCATTGGTAATGCTACATCTGATCCCTTCCAGCAGACTCAAGGTGTGCCCCAAGGCTCCTCCCTGTCTGCGCTGCTGTTCAATATCTATATGCAGCCAATTTGCGACATCACACGCTCCTTCGGCATATCCTGCCTCATGTACGCAGACGATGTTCTGCTATTCTCACCCATAACTGTTGCATGCCCAGACTACACAGTGTTAATCAACTGTTTTAATGCAATAACGGATTGGCTACTTACTCAAAACCTCCGTATCAACTTCAAAAAGACGGAAGTCCTAGTAATCACAAGAAATAAACGCTTCTCTCCTCCACCTACTCTAAAAGTCAGAGATACCGAACTTCCGGTCAAATCCAACATTCGCTATCTGGGAGTGATATTGGATCAACATTTGGACTTCAAGGAGCATATAAGACGCACGGTAAAAGCAATCTACTTTAAGATTAAAACCCTGCGGCACTTGAGACCTATGTTGGAACCTGATGACTTCCGCACTATCTTCCAAGCGCTAGTCACACCGCACTTTGACTATGCTGTCACACTTCCCCTGCCTAGGGCCAATGGCTTTATAGCAGGGGTGACCGTAGTTTTGCTTTCAAGTGTCCTTATTACTAGCTAGCAGCAAGGGTTGCTGGGACATGTAGTTTCAGGCACACTCTTTCACAAAATGTGTTGTGGCAGAAGGGTCTTTTGAAACAGATAAATTTATTTTTGTGGGTTTCCCTTTCACATGGGTTCTTTAGGCATAAGACAAAGCATAGAATTCTTCTCCAAAATTAACAGGAAAATATGAGCAAATCAAAAGCAGAAATAAAGTGGAAAAACTGTTTCTTCACAGTAACTCAAAAACAGCTTAAACAACTTTGTACTTCTTCTCACACAAAGCTTGTTTAACATAAATCCAATTCTTCTATATTACACAGAGAACAATCCATCTCATAGGCGTCGGGTGACTCAGGAACATCAGCTACATCAATAATCATATCTTCACATTCATCCTCACGGCTCTGCTGAGGAGAACTTCTGCACTGCAATCTTGGAATAACTTCCTGCAGCTGTTCTAGCAAGTTTCCTCTCTCTATAGCCGTGACAGCTTCTAATTCAGGGGAATGGTTATCATGTAAGCTCTTCTTAATGTTCCTTATGACAGCAGTAAACCATTTATCCCAAGTGCTTCTACTAGGAGATTTTACAGCCGTGCTATCATGGCATTTGTTAGCACTTGCTTTCAATTGTTTCACAATGTCCTTTACAAGACCCTGGCTAGGAAGCAAATGCGACGTACCTTCTCTGCTGGCACTGCCCTGTCTGTGCTTGGAGCTTTCTTCCCTTCTACAGGCAACTGGCTTGACCCTGTCTTCAGGAAACTCCCACAACGGCTTTGGCTTGGCTTTAAGGTAACTAGGAAAGGACCCACCAGAATCTCCCTTGGCTGGAGCTGGATTCCAAGACTATCCTGTCTGCTGCCTTCCTGTTTGCCTTCGTTGCTGAAGTGGCTTAGACCCTTGCAGAGGCTCCTCTCTGCCTTCTTGTCTGTCCAGTTCCTCTGGTCTCTGAGTGCTATTCTGCTTCAGGCTGTGTTCCTGTCGGCTGTTCTCCTGTTGGCTGTTCTGTTCTCGGCTGTTCCGTTCTCAGCTGTTCTGAAAGACTAGCTCTGAAGCTGGTTTAAAACGGCTTCCTTGTGCAGGCACGCCCTTCTGGTTAGTCAGGTGCACCACGTTAGAGCTGCTTTCAGCTCTTACGTCATGACTATGCTTGAGCTGCATTCTGTCTGAAAGCTTCCTGCTGCCATGGAAACCTGGCTTGCTCTGGCTTTTAAAGGTGCAGTGCTCACTATTCTGCCATTCCATTTGCTCAGGAATGCTTTCGGTATCACATAACATAATACTGCATGGCCTTCCAAAGATCACCATCAACCCCCTACAGTTAGCCATGAATGCAGCAGCCCGGGTCCTTTGCGGTGCCTCAAGGAGCGACCACATCTCCCCCATTCTGAAAGAGCTTCACTGGCTTCCAATAAGCTGTAGAATCCTATATAAGGCCCTCCTTATTACCTTCAAGGCCTTCAACAACTTATCTCCTGCAGCCATCTCGGATCTGATCACACATACCGAGAACAACCGGCCTAGAAGATCTCATTCTGTAGACATGCTAATCATACCAAGTGATTCAACAAAGACAAACCAGTCAACCATCAGAGCTTTTGTAAACTTCGCCCCCAGATGCTGGAACAAACTCCCTCCCAGCATTAGAGCAATTAGGGACCTGAGACAGTTAGAAAGGCCCTCAAACACCGCCTTTTTACTACACATTTTAAGCCTCCGGATATCCCTCCCCCTATCCGCCCCTTTCCCTCACAACCCCATACCTATCCTATATGACTACATAGAACTGACATATGTACCAACAGATAGTTACCAAGATTGTATATAGTTCCCCCTGTTGAACTCCATGTTATTTTCCCTGTTATCTGTAAACGAAGGCCAAATTATCTGACCAATGTGTTTTATTGTTACAATGTAAACCGCACTGATGACAAATAGCGCGGTATATAAGAAATGTTAAATAAATAAATTGAGACCTTGTATCCGGCTTCATTCAGGAGGTGCAAGAGATCACTGGTGGCTTGCACGCATTCACTTCTGGAGTTGGTGGCTATCAGCAGGTCATCCACATACTGGAGAAGGACTCTTTTTCCTGGAGTAACAGAGTAACTTGAAAGGTCCTGATTGAGGGCAGCACTGAAGGGGGTAGGCGAGTTCTTGAATCCTTGGGGTAGTCGAGTCCAGGTGAGTTGACCTCGCCTTCCTGTAGTAGGGTCTTCCCACTCAAAGGCAAACAGAAGTTGGCTGGCTGGTGCTAAGCGTACGCAGAAGAAAGCATCCTTCAAATCCAGGACGGTGAAGTGAGTAGCCTCCGTGGGGATCAGTCCCAGGAGAGAGTGTAGGGGTTTGGTACCACCAGATGTATGGTTACAACTGCATCATTCACTCGTCTCAAATCCTGCACTGGGCGGTAATCACCTGTCCCAGGCTTTTTGACTGGGAGGAGGGGGGTATTCCAGGGTGATTGACACTTCCTTAGAAGTCCATACTTCAATAATTTCATTAGATGACGATGAATGCCTTCAATCGCTGGTCGCGGAAGAGGGTATTGTCTCACATGCACTGGTTCTGCTCCTGGTTTGAGGGTGACAAGAACAGGGGCTACATTTTTTTGCTAGGCCCGGAGGATTATCCTCCGCCCATACCTCGGGCGGAGCCAGAATATTGGTGGGTATACGGGGACTGGCTGCCTTGGGCGGAAGTGTACTATAGAACCGCCATTCTTCTTCACGGGGACAGTCAACACCATTAGGCCAGCAGATTTCGAGTTCAGAGTCATTTCCATTTTTCCCCCTTCAGTAAAGGATATCTGCGCCTGGAGCTTAGCAAGCATATCTCGGCCCAAGAGGGGGATCGGGCATTCAGGCATGTACAGGAACTGGTGTGTTATCTTCCGTCCCCCTAATTCAAGGTGCGGTTCTGCAAGAAAGGTTTAGTGGCCCGAGTACCGGTGGTTCCGACAATGGTAATAGATCGGGAAGACAGAGGGACCACCGGGTTTGCCACCACCGAATGTTCGGCCCCCGTATCCACCATGAAGTCCATATATTGATCCCCAATTTTCAGACTGACAATAGGCTCCTGGGGACCTAGAGGAAACTTGGAGCCCGGTCTGGCCTAGTACTCATCCGAATTGTAGCCCCCTTCGGTTGCCACTCCCTCTATAGCTACTTCTTCTCGTTGGAACTGTGTACGACACGTCTCTCCATGACTCTGGAATCGTCCCCCTGCTCTCCCAATGCTCCCACCTCCCCTCTGGGAGGTGGGGTCGAGGTGCGGGCATTCGTTTCTCCAATGTCCTTCCTTGCAGTAGGTACACTGATTCATGCCTACCAGGGGCCGGCCATTCCCTCGGCCCCTTCCACGTCCTCGGGTCCTTCTATTAGGAAAACCTCCTCCTCGTCGTTCAACTAAAGCTGCAGCAAGGAAATCAGCTTTCTTCCTCATCTTACGTTCACTTTCCTTCTGACGCTCTTGGTCACGATTCACAAACACTTTCTGTGCAACTTCCATTAACTGGGCCGCATTCATGCCCGCAAATCCTTCATGCTTATGCAGTTTCCGTTTGATGTCCCCCTGGGACTGACCCACAAAGGCCGCATTCACCATGTGCAAATTTTCCGGGGCTGCTGGATCATTTGGGGTGTATAGTCTATAGGCTTCAGATAATCGTTCATAGAAGGCCGCTGGGCTCTCGTCCAGATGCTGGATGACTTCTGATACTTTTCCAATATTCATGGCTTTTTGGCCTCCTTTCTTCAGGCCTTGCAGGAGGGCTTGGCGGAACCGATTGAGGGCCGCCGCCCCATCTACACTGTTTGGATCCCACTTGGGATCATCATTTGGAAAATCCGTGGCGGCTGCTTGCCGGGGATCTAGGCCTGCTTCTCCTATGGGATTTTCTTCTAACCATCGGGTGGACGCTTGCACAATTCGCGCTCGCTCTTCAGTACTGAAGAGAGTGGACAGGAGCTGGCGACAATCAGACCAGGTAGACTGATGGGTCTGCATAATACTAGACATTAATTCAATCAAATCCTGGGGCTTCTCAGTATAGGAGGCATAATGCATCTTCCAGTTCAGTAAATCAGTGGTGGAAAAGGGCACATAAACGAGACTAATTGGTCCCACCACAACCTGGCCCTGGTCATCAAGAGTAGGTAGACCTTGGACCTGGCGCAACGGCATAACGTGACCATCCCTTTGGCTCGCAGTTGTACTTCTGAAAGCATAAGGTAGTCGGGACTGTCGGAGTTCTGTTTCCATGATATTGGGTGACGGCAGTGAGTGACCATGAACTGGCAAATGAATCCCTGCTTGTAGCGTTATCGGTGGACTCTGGCCCCCCCGAAGCACTCCGAACGGAGCCGGGGCTTCCGGTCGGGAGGAAGTGCGCGTCCTCCAGCTGCGGAGGCAGTTGGGGGGCTACTTGGGGTAAAACTGCAGGGATGGGTCCCTCCGGGACAGGCTCTGCCTGGGATGGTGGTGGAGCCGAGGGGACTGGCCTATAGAGGAACTGGGGCAGACAGGACGGAATGTCTGGAGATTCTGGGGTAGACTAGACAGGCAGTTTCTTTTCCTCAGGCTTCCGGGCCCCCCGTGTGGTTGCTACAAATATCCTGCACTGTTCCTCATAACAACGCTTCATCCAGGAAGGCTCTTTTTCACAAATACTTAACCAGGAATCTATATAGGGGAACTGGTTAGGGTGGTCTTTTCGTACAATCTGGTGAACTAAGGATATGATACTAACATCAAAAGGTACCCCCAGGGGGCCACGAGGTGACCAGTACTGGCCACTCCCTATCACAGAGCATTTCTAATCGGGACGGAGACATTTTTATTCCATAGTCTCCGGTAAATCCCTTGCTAAAATTCTTGATCATACATTTCAACAGAGTTTGCGTGGACTCCGACCCTCCCATAATGACGTACACGACAACAGACAGTAGGGGCGGGTAGTCGGGCTGCAGGTAAGGGGTCCGTACAGCCCTAGAAACAAATAGGTAGACAAACACCAAAACGCTTCCTCCTTTTCGCGACCTGTGCGTGGTCGCCCGGCCAGGAACTGCGCTAATCAGGAGTCCGCACTTGCTTGGTCTGTGTTTCAAGACCTCTCATTCACACACAAACAGACATTCAGCAACATTCCAAAATTCCCAGGCCTTACTGACTGAGGGGCGGTAGCTTCGGTCTCGTGCATACCCATACAAGACGTACTAGGACCACCCGGAGAGGTGATCAGACTCTCATTCCAAAATTCCAAACTAACTGACTGAGTAGCAAAGAAATTTCTACTCACCGGATCCGGTACCAGATACAGAAACAGGTCATGGGTTGAATCCCGGACTCCCCTCGGGTTCGGAGGTGTTAGCCGGCCGGATCCAGTAATCCGCCGAGGCGAGGAGGAATCCTCTCCGATACAAGAGGACCAGTGGCGCCTGAGGCTTCCCCTGTGGTCGGCCAGACACGGTTCCAGCCGGACCAAACCTTGAGGCGGTAAAACGTGGTATATTCACTTGAATACCATCCACTACTCGCACTTCCCGGCCAACGCACCAGGATAATGTAGCAGCGAAGTGCATGCAATAAATAATACCAGGAGTCAGTTGCAGGGTCCAAGCCAATTTATTGTGCACAGGCTCAGACAGGAGCGTGTCCGAAAGGGACTGAGCCCTGAAGTACAACAGCAGATTCCTTATATACAATTCTTACAATTTGATAGAGGCAAACTTTCTATTGGTCCCAACGCCCCTCGCACCTATCCAATCGGTGACCCTCTCTTGGCCCCATTCCCTGTTCCCCCTTCTCAAACTGTTCTAACAAAGGCATAGTCTTAGACATGGTAACATTTCTACTTCAAGGACATTTCTAGCTCAGAGAATGCAAGGACAATTCAAGCATAAATAATTTGTACAAACTTCATAAGGGGAGACAGGGGACTTTCAAAAGCAGTTTAAAGCAGATTCTTAAACTCTAGTTCTTTTCAGCACTAATCCCAGGTGGGGACTGAAATCCAGGCCTAGTTTGCAGGCTATAGCCTACCACAGTATCTCTTGGAACGTTGCTGCCGTACTTTCAATGGGAAGATAGGCGTCTTTGAGATCCAAGGAGCACAGCCAATGTGCACATTCTCATCTACCTCCTGCAACTTTAGTACCTCCGCTTTATGCTTAGCGGTCAGCACTATCAGTACAGGGTTCTGCTCTTCGGCCTTCCCTCTGCCCCAAGGGTCTTCACCAAATATCTGGCGGTTATTGCCGCCTTCCTCCAGATCCTGGGAATCTTTGTCTTCCCCTACCTAGATCACTGGTTGGTCAAGGGTGGGATACTGGATGAGGTCCAGCGGTCTGTACATTGCACCATTCAGGTACTGGAACAGCTGGGCTTTGTCATCAACTACCCAAAGTCCCACCTGCAACCCTCTCAATGCCTTGAATTCATTGGGGCTCTCCTCAACACTACACTGGCTCGAGCTGTCCTTTCAGCCAACAGAGCCCAACGCCTAGTCACCTTGGCAAGGGACATCCAGCATTGCCCGGTTGTCACAGCTCAGTAGATGCTGTGCCTCCTGGGCCTCTACAGTCCATAATACCCCCTCGGCCCAACTTCAGATACGTCAGATGCAGTGGACTCTCTGTGCACAGTGGCGTCAGGTGACGGGATGTCTTTCAGACAGGGTCCCAGTGACTCTGCTCCTCCAAGAGTCCCTGTCCCGGTGGCAGCAAACTGCTCACCTGCTTACAGGGATTCCCTTCCAGGCCCCGCCGCACCAGCAAGTCCTAATGGCTGATGCCTCCAAATTTGGCTGGGGGGCACATCTGAATAGCCTGTTCACACAGGGCCTCTGGACTGTGGGGGAATGCCCCATCAGATCAACTTCCTGGAGCTTCGGGCCATTGCCACTGCTCTCCAACCAGGTCAAACTCATACAGATGGATAACCAGGTGGCCATGTTCTACCACAACAAACAGGGCAGCACAGGTTCATACCTCCTCTATTGGGAGGCAGAAACCTCTGCCTCTGGAAGTTTGCAGTCTCATATGGTATGCTCCTCAGAGTGGTATACCTGCCAGGGGAGCTCAACATCCTGGCGGATCATCTCAGCAGGGTCCTTCAGCCACACATGTGGATTCTGTACAGGCAGGTTGCCAATCTTATCTTCCAGATGTGGTGCATGCTGTCCATAGACCTCTTTGCTACTTCCCGCAACACCCAGCTCCCGTATATTTACTCCAGAATGCCATACAAGAATCGCTTGGCTCCTGATGCTTTTTTCCTGGACTGGAGCAAAGATCTTCTCTAAGCCTACTCACTGACTCCTCTGGTTGCCAAGACTGTTCAAGTTACAGATGGATGGTGCCATCATGATCCTCATGGAGCCATACTGGCCCAGGCAACCCTTGTTTCCACTTCTGCTCCAATTGTTCCAACGGCAATCCCTCAGACTGGGCTATGCCCCAGAACTAATCTTGCAGGATGACAGAACTCTGCTCCATCCCAACCTGTCATCCCTAGTGCTAACAGCTTGGATGCTGAGTGGGTAGTACTTGCAGAGCTCCATTTACCACAGGATGTGGAGAACATCCTCCTAGCATTGTGTAGGGACTTGATGCGGCATGCCTACACCAACAAGTGGTGCAGGTTCTCCATCTGGTGTGAGAACAAGTCTCTGGGCCCCTTCTCCTGCTCTGGAGAGTCTGTTTTGCTTTATCTTCTGTACCTGTCTGACTCTGGTCTGAAGTCTAACTTGCTCAAAGCGCACCTCAGTGCTTTAGCTGCTTATCATCGGCCCATAGCTGATAGGCCAATCTCCTCTCACCCCTTAGTGAGTTCTTTATGCAGGGCCTCCTACTATCTCGTCCCACTATTAAACCACCCCCGGTGGTGTGGGACCTCAATGTGGTGCTCAGGCAGCTCCTTGCACCCCCCCCCCCTTTTGAGCTGCTTAGCTCCTGCCCGCTCAGATTCCTTACCTGGAAAGTCATTTTTCTAGTAGCGCTTACTTCTGCATGCAGAGTCAGCGAACTGCAAGTGCTGATGGCACATCCGCCATACATCAGGTTTCATAAGAACAGGGTAGCTCTCCAAACTCACCCAAAATTCCTACTTAAGGTAGTTTCTGCTTTTTATCTCAATCAGTCAGAAGTGCTACCCACCTTCTTCCCATGACCTCATGCCAACAGAGCTAAAGCCTCGCTGCACACTTTGGACTGTAAGAAAGTAGTGGCTTTCTACCTGGTGAGGACAAAAGCCCATCGTCTTTCTGCCCAACTCTTTCTCTCCTTTGACCTCAATAGGCTAGGGGTGACAATGTCAAAATGCACCCTGTCCATTTGAGTGGTGGACTGCATCTTCTTTGTTTACACTCAAGCTGGGCTGCTGGAACACCATGTTACAGCTCACAATGTCCGAGCTATGGCTGCTTCAGTGGCCAACTTGCACTCAGTCTCCACAGCGGAGATCTGTAGGGCTGCTACGTGGTCTTCAGTCCATACCTTCACAGCCCATTACTGTCTGGATGGAGATTCCCAGCGTGACAGCAACTTCAGCCAAGCTGTACTCCGGCATCTCTTTGGGAATTGAAGCAACTCCTTCCCACCGGCCCTTCTGTTTGTCCAGGCTACCGTAGAGTCAATCTGATGTGGATGCCCCTGCTGGACACTAACTCTCGGAACCTCTCAGCAATTACTTATGCTATTTGTTCTTGGTTCATTTTTCTGGTTGCCCCATTGGGCCTTTTATAGTTTTTTTCTGTAACCGGTAGCTAGGGAGTCCCATATGGAAGGACTGACTCCCTGCTTGGTCCTGGAGAAAGTGTACTCACTTGTAGCAGGTGTTCTCTGGAATCAGCAGAAATTGGTCCTCACTACTCTTCCTCCTTCCTGTGGAGTATCTTTCTTTTTTGGCTTAATTAAGCTATATCATCATACTGGAGTAAAGATGGCTCCTTCAGGTGGGAAGACTGGCATGCATGCATGGAACACCTTCTAAAAGCTTCCTATGGAAGCTGGGAAGCGTTCCCATGTGGGCTTCGTTGGTGATGTCACCCATATGTGAGGAATGAGTTCAGCTGATCCCGGAGAACACCTGCTAAAGATGAGTAACTACGCTTTCTATATGCATATTTTGCCATGTATGCACTAAGACAGCTTTATACAATAACCCACATATTGCTGCTGAAAATTCACGAATACGGCAGTTATATGTTTAGCAGCCACCACTGGCTCATTACAATCTTCTGATAAAACAGTATGTTTCAGCTTGATGTTTTGAATCTCTCATTATCTTTGATGGTCTTCATCATTTGAGATACCCATCTATCAGAGACACTATTGCATACAGTGCTTTTATTTTGTCTTCAATATGTTTTTTTCGAGGAAGGGTTATGTTTTTCCTTTTTCTCCGTCTTTGTATGCTTGCTGATAGGATTCTCTCAATAATGACTTTTGCTGCACAATATTTTATCTAATTTTCCTCTGTGATATCAACAGTTCCTTTGCGGCTTATGACCAGGTTGCCTTTATTTATCATGCATTTTACTTTGGATGTTAGATTTAACTAGGTAGTCTTTCCCTTTCTTGGACCACAGTATACATATCTATCTCCATGAAGACCAGGAGATCAACCACTACTAACTCCTCTATTACCTGATCTGTTTCCTGCAATTCTTCTCTGTCTTTGTGTCCAACTTCGAACAGGTCGTGATCTACTTTTTCCAGCCAAAAGTGCCAGTGATCTACCATCATGAAAATTAAGTTTCAAATTAAATTTTAAACCAATAAAGTTGGAGGATCCCCCCCCCCCCCAATTTTAATGAACCTTCTGTCATTTACTTGGATGTGATCAGCTGTTAAGCAAATTAAGCAAAAACAAAACAGAGAGACGAAGATCCAGTAAGAACTGAAAGGGGAAATGGAAAGTACATTTTTTCTTAGTTTTATTGAGTAATAACTTTCTTTAACTGTCTTAATAGCTTTAACTTTTACTGAGTAATTTGTGTTAAATTTAGGTTGAGTATTGATCCAGGCGGATCTTGCACAATCTTTAATATTTCGCTCTTGCTCATTAGTGAGACGTCTGAGCCTGCATTTCATCCACCAGCTTTATGAAGTTGAGTGAATATTGTGTGAGGGCCAGTCTCAGGGAATCCTGGAGAGGTTCATCTGTCATGTTGGAATGTTGTGTACTCTTTGTCATTTTCAGATGGGAAAAATGGAAATTACACTTACCTGGTAATTGTGGTTCCTTGAGGGAATCCAGTTTAGTCCTGTACTTCTGGGTAGTGTACCTCCTCCTGCAGCTTGGAGACTGGGCATGTCCAAAAACGTGACATCACTGCATGTAGCTCCTCGGCTCTCCCAGCAACCCCCAGTGAACTAGTGACAAAGCGCACTCAAAGGAGCAACAAATAAGAACATAAAATATGCCATACTGGGTCAGACCAAGGTCCATGAAGCCCAGTATCCTGTTTCCAACAGTGGCCAATCTAGGTCATACGTACCTAGCAGTTTCCCCAAAAGACACAGGTTCTGCAATGCTTGTACTAGGTCAAGCATTGATATCCTGGGTCCTGGTTTATGGACCTTTCCTCCAGAAACTTGTCCAAACCTTTTTTAAACCCAGCTACACTAACAACCTTTACTACATCCTCCGGTAACAAATTCCAGAGTTTGATTACACGTTGAGTGAAAAAATATTTTCTTTTATTAGTCTTAAATAGTTTACCCTGTAGCTTCATTGCATGTCCCCTAGTCTTTCTATATTCTGATAATGTAAACAGTCGATCTACGTTTACCTGTTCCACTCCGTTCATTAATTTATAGACTTCTATCATATCTCCCCTCAGCCCTCTCTTTTCCAGGTTAAAGAGCCCTAACCTTTTTAGCCTTTCTTCATTAGGAGTATCCTTCCATCTCCTTTACCATTTTGGTGGCTCTTCTCTGAACCTTTTCTAATAACGCTATATCCTTTTTAAGATATGGCGACCAGAATTGCACACAATATTCAAGTGCGGTCTCACCATGGAACGGTATAGAGGCATTATAATATCTTTTGTTTTATTTTCCATTCCTTTCCTTATGATACCTAGCATTCTATTTGCTCTCTTGGCTGCCGCTGCACACTGGGCCAAGGGTTTTAACATGTTATCCACAATGACGCCTAAATCTTTTTCCTGGGTGGTGGTGGTTCCTAATGTGGAACCTTACATTGTGTAACCATAGCTTGGGTTGTTCTTCCCTAGGTGCATAACTTTGCACTTGTCCACATTAAATTTCATCTGCCATTTTGATGCCCAGTCTTCCAATTTATCAAGATCCTCTTGCAATTTTCCACAATCCTCTTGGGTTTTAACAACTTTAAATAGTTTTGTGTCATCTGCAAATTTGATAACCTCACTCGTTATTCCACTTTCCAGGTCATTTATGAATATGTCATAAAGCAGCGGACCCAGCACAGATCCCTGGGGTACACCACTATTCACCTTTCTCCATTGGGAAAATTGGCCAATTAGCCCAACCCTCTGCTTTCTATCTTTTAACCAGTTCCTGATCCACAGTAGTACACTGCCTCCTATCCCATGACTCTTTAGTTTTGCCAATAGTCTCTGATGAGGGACCTTGTCAAAGGCTTTCTGAAAGTCCAGATACATTATATCAACCAACTCACCTTTGTCCACCTGTTTATTCACACTTTCAAAAAAACATAACAGATTAGTAAGACAAGATCTTCCTTGTCTAAAGCCATGTTGGCTGTCTCCCATTAGGCCATGACTATCTACATGCTGAGTAATTTTATTCTTTATGATAATAAGTATCTAATAACATAATAAACTCGTAAGAACAAGAACCCTAAAACTTTCTCTCTACTTCTTGTTTGTTTGTTTGGGGTTTTTTTGTAGACAGGCCTGTTTTCCTATGCCTGCCCTCCAGCTGTTTTAGCAAAGCCATAGACAGGGAAGAAAAAGAAAAAGCTGAACTTTTACCTACCCGTAACTACAGCCGACCTGAACTTCTTCAGCTCCTTAAACCATCCCGGGTGGGAATGAGGACTAAACTGGATTCCCTCAAGGAACCACAATTACCAGGTAAGTGTAATTTCCATTTCCTTGTCGGTCATCCAGTTTAGTCCTGTACTTCTGGGATGTAACAGAGCAGTAACTATTGGGAGGGACCTTTCCAACCGGCTTGCAACACCGCCGTCCTGAAAACAGCATCCTGTGCTGAAAGTACATCCAGTCGGTTGTGTTTGCTAATAGTATGAAGAGACAACCAGGTGGCCGCCCTACAAATTTCCACCGGAGGCACCAAGCTGTGCTCTGCCCACGACGCAGCCTGTGCCCTGGTCGAATGAGCCCGCAAACCTGCCGGCACCACTCTGCCCTCTAAGAGATAAACAGAAGCAATGGCTTCTCTAATCCACCGAGAAATAGACGCCTTAGCCGCCGCTTCACCTTTGCGGCTACCTCCGAATAAGACAAACAAACAATCGATCCGACTTACGAAAAGACTCTGACACCTTTAAGTATTGCTGTAGCACACGCTTCAAGTCCAACTGACGCAAACCGCAGTCCGCAGCACTGCCTTCCAGCGATCCTAGGACTGGAAGAGAAACCGTTTGATTCAAATGAAAACGGAGAGACCACTTTCGGTAAGAAAGAAGGAACGGGCCGCAATACCACCTTTTCCATATAAAAGGACAAAAAGGGCTTTCGACAACATAATGCCTGGAGTTCCGAAATTCGACTTGCAGAACAAATGGCTACTAAAAACACTGTCTTCAGCGTCAAATCCTTCACTGATGCCTTGCGCAACGGCTCAAAGGGCTCCTTAGCTAAGGCCCCCAGAACCAAATTGAGATCCCATGAAGGAACTATGACTCTACGAGTAGGATGTAGGTTGGTTACCGCCTTCAGAAAGCGCAGCACATCTGGGTGCGCTCCGAGCGCCCTGCCCTGCACCTTGCCCCTATAGCACGCCAAAGCCGCCAACTGGACTCTTAAAGAACTAGCAGCCAAACCTTTCTCAAATCCATCCTGCAAAAAACAGAACCTCCGGAATCGACGCAGTCGCTGCCCGGATCTGCCCCCTGGAACACCAATCCTCAAATATACACCATATGCAAATGTACGCCAAAGACGTAGACTTTTTCCGTGCTCTGAGCAAAGTCATTATCACCGCTGACGAATACCCTCTTTTCTTTAGCCTCGCCCACTCAATGGCCAGACCGTAAGCAAGAATCGATCCACCTGCGGCATGCGGCATTCAAAGCGGACCTTGCTGTAATAGATTCTCTGACGCCGGTAATCACGGATTTCTGCTGAGAAGTCGAATAAGATCTGCGTACCACGGCTGTCTCGGCCAGTCCGGAGCCACCAATAACACTCTCCCCCGATGAGCCTCGATTCTCTGCGCCACTCTGCCGACTAGCGCCCATGGGAGAAACACATAGAGAAGACCCGACGTAGGCCAAGGTTGCATCAGAGCGTCGATCCCTTCCGACATCCTTTCCCGACGTCTGCTGAAGAATCGACTCACTTTCACTGACTGGAAGGTCGCCATGAGGTCCATAATTGGCGACCCCTATCTTTGGACTATCTGTGCAAAGACCTCGGGATGCAACTCCCATTCTCCGGCATCCACTTGCATCCTGCTGAGAAAGTCCGCCATCACATTGTCCTTCCCTGCAATGTGCGCCGCTGACAGTGCCAACAGCCAAGTTTCCACCCACTGAAAGAGCTCCTCTGCTTCTGCTTCCATGGACACACTTCCTGTGCCGCCCTGATGATTGATGTAGGCCACTGTCACCGAGTTGGACAGTATCCATATCGCTCTTCCTGTCACGGTGGACTCGAATGCATGAAGCGCCAGTGTCACTGCTCGCAGCTCCAATCTGTTGATCGACCATGTAGCCTCCTTGGCCGACCAAAGCCCCTGCGTGAAGAGTTGTCCGCAATGTGCTCCCCAGCCCGTGAGACTTGCGTCTGTCAGCAGTGGAAGCCACTCTGGTTGTTCCAGATACATCCCTGAGACCAAAGAGCTCAGAAGCAGCCACCACCATAGCACCCTCTTGACGTTGGACGGACAAGGAAGTCTCGTGTTTAACGAGTTCTCCTGGTTGGACCAGCGGCGAAGCAGCGCCCCCTACAACGGTCGCATATGAAACCTGGCCCAAGGCACTGCCTCCAATGTCGCCACCATGGCTCCCAGAACCTGAAGGTAACTCCAAGCCGAAGGAGCCGGAGAGACCAAGAACCAACAAATCAACGCCATTAAGCCTTGCACCTGCCGGAACGGCAGAAACACTCTCCCTACCCAATTGTCGAACCATACCTCCAGATATTCGAGATCCTGTGATGGTACTAGGTGACTCTTTGCCAGATTGACCACCCAGCCGAGCCCTTCGAGAAACTTTACCACCTTGTTTGTAACCTGAACACTCTCGGCTTCGGATTTCGCTCGAATCAACCAATCGTCTAGATATGGATGGACCAGAATTCCTTCCTTGCGCAACGCCGCTGCCACCACCACCATAATCTTGGTGAAGGTTCGTGGCACCATCGCGAGGCCAAAGGGCAAGGCCTGGAACTGGTAATGTCCCCACGGCAGCGCAAAGTGAAGATATCTGTGATGGCTTTCCCTGATTGGAATATGCAGATATGCCTCCGTAAGATTGAGAGACATTAAGTACTCCCCCTGCCGCACTGCTACAATGACGGACCTTAAGGTCTCCATTCTGAAATGCGACACTCGGAGACTGCGGTTCATTCCTTTTAGATCCAATATGGGTCGCATTGATCCATCCTTCTTTGGAACTATGAAATAAATGGAGTATCAACCCTTGCCGTAGTCATCTATGGGCATGGGAACGACCGCCTCCATCTGTAATAAACGGTCCAGAGTGTGACGAAACGCTAAGGTTTTCCTTTGGCCCCTGCAGGGAGATAGTACAAAGGAATCCCTTACGGGCTGGGTGAACTCCAATGCATAGCCATCTCGAATTATCTGCAAAACCCACTGATCTGTCGTTATTTGGGCCCAAGCCGGAAGAAATGCCCGAAGTTGACTTCCGACCAGGGCCCACCGCACTTCATTGCAACTTTCTAGCAGGAGCTGCGGAAGCTGCCGCAAAACCTCTACCGACTCCCCGAAACCCCCCAAAATCTTGTACTCGTGGAGCAAATTGCCCTCGTTGGAAGCCCCCCAACCGAGAAGCCCGAAACCTCCTGAAGTCACGGAACTGACCTCAAAAGGACTGCGAGGTCCTTCCCTGCTTAGGCTTATCTTCCGGGAGTCTACCTCCCTTAAACTGGTGAAGGATTTGGGGGAGTCTATCTAAATCCTTACCAAACAGGGTTCCCCTAAACGGCAGCTTACTGAGCCGCGCTTTAGACGAGCCGTCTGCTGCCCAATTCCTCAACCAAAGGGACGTTCGAGCAGCTACCAAGGATGCCATACTATTAGCCAGGGCCCTGATTAAATCATAATGTACATTGGACAAGTAAGCCGCCCCTGACTCCAGACGGTCTAACTCCCGCAGCCGTTCTGGCTCTAGTTGAGTGATCCGGCGTAAACCCTGGATCCATCTAAGACAAGCCCTGGCCACCCAAGCCCCACAAATGGAAGCTTGTAGTGACAAGGCATCCACTTCAAAGGACTGCTTCAACAAACCATCCACCTTTCTATCCTGTGCATCCTTTAGCGCAGCGCTGCCCTCCACAGGAATGGTGGTCTTTGTTATCGCCGAGACCGCAGCATCAATCCTCAGGGATCGGAACCTCTCTTTGTCCTTATCTGCCAAGGGATACAACCCTTGAGTCCTGCTTCTGGTAGATCCCATTCATCCTGAATCATTCGGTCAATCACCCGATGCACGGGAAAGACCACCTGGGACTGTCTCACCGCCTGAATAATCGGATCTTCCTCACCTTCGTCTTCCGGCGGTTGTTTGGTGGCTAATTTCAGTGTCTGAAGAGACTCTGTTATAAGCGCCACCAACTCCTCTCTCCAGAACAACCTAATAATCTTCGCCTGATCCTCCAGTTCGGGAATTTCTCCTTCCTCTAACGCTTCCACACCTGCCTCGAGCTCCGTCTTACGTTCCTCTGAGTCCTGCCACTCGACCTCAGGAGGCGAAAGATCCCAAACCTTGACTCTCTTAGGTGGCCGCAGGGAACCGCTGACCAACTCTGCAGCAGACCCTTGCAGAGCCGGCATGGACAACGGCAAAGAATCTGGAACTCTACCCTGCCGCCGCATACAGAACGCTTGATGCATAATTAATACAAAATCTGGACAAAAATCCCGGAGTTGCTGACCAGCCCCCCCCCCCCAGAGGAGCCACAACTTGTCCCTCTGGGGAACTTTGACCGGCTGATTTCTGAGACGTAGACGGAGGCTCCCCCTCCGTCATCGCTGCCATGGCTTGAATCTTGGACGTCCGAGTTTCCATCTGATGTTCCAGAGAGGCGGACACTGCCGTACACCCCTGGCAGATCCAGGACTCTGCAATTGCCCCTCTACAGCTGCCACACACCACACACTGAGAGTGTGCCGCCATAAACCAACGACGAAAATGACAAAATAAAATACCTATACGAACTCAACGTGTATCACTATGAGACTGACAAAGCAAAGAAAATCTACCACATGAAAATCATCAATACCTCCATAAACAAACCTCGTGAGCTCTTCCAGATAATCAAAAAGCTGACAAAAACACCACACAACTCTGACCAATTACCGCAGATTCCACCAGAACTACTGGCCCGTCAATACAAACAACTACAACAACCACAAAACCCGCAGATAACCTCACAGTCAACTACAGAGAACCTCCACCCCAACTTGCACAGTGACTGGACCACCTTCAAAGAAACATCAACAGAAGAAATTTCAATCACTATCTCCTGCCTCCACACCACCACCTCACCGCTGGACCCATGCCCCACTGACTGGATAAAGAAATAAAAAACGAACCGAGCACACCATTAACCCGTATCGTCAACGAGTCCTTCTCCAGAGGACACATGCCAGACGCACTCAAAACCACAATCATCTGACCTTCCTTGAAAAAGCAAAACCTGGATCCTCTCGACCCTGCATCCTACAGACCCATAGCAAGTCTACCTTTCACAGCCAAAATAATCGAGAAGATCGTCCAGCAGCAGCTTCAGGAACACCTGGATGTTAACAACATACTGGACCCTCAACAACACGGCTTCCGCCCGCTACATGGAGTCGAGACCCTCATGACCACGCTGATGAACACCCTCCTCACAGGAATTCAAGGAAGACACTCCAGATACGCCATGATCTTCCTCGATATATCTGCAGCCTTTGACACCATCTCCCACAACATCCTCATACACAGACTACAGACTATTGGGATCAAGGACACCGTGCTGAAGTGGTTTCAATCCTACCTAACAGACAACAACTAATCCACACCAGCGCCTCAACCTCCCCACCATTCCAACAACACCAGGGAGTACCCCAAGGATCCACACTATCAGCCATGCTCTTCAATATTTACCTCCAGCCACTCTGCACAGTCATACGCTCCCACAACGTCAGCTTCCACATCTATGCTGACGATATCATGCTCTACGCCCCCATTACAACCACAAACCCAACAAACACCCACCTATCAGCATGCTTCACCGCAGTATCTGACTGGTTACTGTGGTGAGGAAACCACTGCTGAACTTAGAAATACACAGGAAAATGAGTCCTGTCACTTTAAGGCAGAATGTATCAAGGGTTTCCCTAGTAACCAAGAGTCTGTGACTCAGAGAATAGTCATCCCTAAGCCCCGCCCACAGCAGCACGTCAGGGAGAAGCTTGACCCTAGTCACATGTGCTGGGAGCAAGGTGTGGCTCAGGAGGAAGGAAAGTTTAAAAAGCTGATTTGCAGTAACACAGATAGAAGTGGAAGAAGAGGTGGTAAGAAGGTGCCACTCTTGAGACGGAGAAGCAGCAAGGGAAGAGAAGGACAAGGAGAAAGACAAGGAGCATGGAGAGCAAGTGAGAGAGTGCTTGCAGAGCATGAACGGCAGAGTGTAAGAAACACTGGAAGCCGAAGAGAGAAGCTTGATGAGAGATTGCCAAGCACAGCTGAGGAAGCAAGGCACGAGAGGCTGGTGCAAGCAAACGAAGGTGCTGCAGCTGAGAGACAGCATGACTGGCTTGCAGAGCAGAGAGAGTTTCTAAATACCTCAGAATCAAGGCAAGTGTGTCCTTCTCAATTCCTAGACAGGAAATGCCCACGAGAATTAGCTCTAGAAGGGAAAGCTAATTCTAGTTATAGACAAAGTCCCAGGATAAAGGGAGAAAGTTTATCCAAGCACCGAGTAACTCACTTAACAGAAGAGCTACTGCAAAAGCAGGCTCTACTCAAGAAGTTAAATGAACTAATAGAGAAAGAAAATAGCCAGCTCTCTGTTCAGTTACCTTTTGATGTAAGTGAGAGAGATAGTGTAGAGGAAATGGACATAACAAGTGTGGAGAACAGTACCATGGATTTACAATGTGCTATATGTCAGGTCTCTGATGTGGAAGAGTCCTAGAGAGCAATTGTATGTATGCCGTGCTTAGGAAGCAGCCTAATTCTGAAGACGTCACAACTGAAAGAAACAGCTGAGTTCAACTGATAAGGTTGAGAGCTGGATGTAACTGTTCAAGGGACATTTAAAAGTTTATTTTGCTGCCAGAAGTTTGTTCCTGCAAAGGAGAAAACCTTTAAGAGTTTAAAAGTTTTGGAAAGTGACAATTTTGATTTACAAGCAAGATTGTGCCTGTTTCTTTGAAGTTTGGAATAGAAAGCAAAGTTGTTCCTGGTTTCTTTTTGAAGCTGTACTGTGGATTAAAAACCTCCTTTATATAATTTACCCCTCGCGTCCTGTGTATGAAGGAACCCCTGAATACATTGAATAAATTTCTCTGTCTTACGCCTGAACCCTCGAGTCACAACTCCTTGCTTTAATATAGGACTACAATTCCCAGCAGCCCTCCTGGCAGCCATTTTGAGGGAATCTTATTTTAAAGCCAAAAGGCGACCTCACCTGCTACCAGTTACCTACCTGGCCAGGCGGGGGCGACATTACAAACAAACAACCTATCCATCAACATAAAGAAAACTGAAGCCCTCATAGTGACAAAGGACCCAGACTTCACACCACCCACACACCTCAACATAGGAACTACAAGCATCCAAATACAACCACAGATAAGATACCTGGGCATTATTATTGACAAAGCCCTCACCTTAAAGCAACAGATCACTAAAACCTCTGGAACTATATTTCATAAGGCAAGAACAGTGCAACGTCTCAGACCCCTCCTGGAACATCAAGACTTCCGAACAGTGATGCAAGCCATGACACTCCCACATCTGGACTACTGCAACATAATCTACCATGGCCTTCCAGCCACACACACCAACCCCCTCCGAACTGCATTAAACACCACTGCGAGAATCATTCAGAGCGCAAAGAAAACCGACCATATCACCCCAATTCTGAAAGAACTACACATTCTCCCCCTTGAAGCACGGACAAAATACAAAGCCATCCTACTCACCCACAAAAGCTATCCATCAAACACAGGACACCCAGCTTTGCACCCTACTGGCTCGTCCAGCCCACGGCAGATCTACTAGACAAGCCTCCAGCATTTCCCTCACCGTCCCTCACAAAAGAACCAAATGCTCGCAACGGACCTGCAATCGAGCCTTTGAACTTTATGCTCCATCCTTATGGAACTCTCTACCGAGCTATCTCAGAAACAATGCCAACCTACTATCTTTCAGAAAACAGCTAAAAACCATCCTTTTCCAGGAATACTTCAACTCGAATCCCACCAAAAAACCCACAAACCCCTGATCTCACCCACAATGAACCTCTAACTCAAAGCTACTCTAACCTGTCTATGTCCAGCGTCTGTCCTATGTCCAAAGTCTGTCCTATGTCAAAATCATCAATGTTGCCTCCCCGGTGATGGCCCCACCCTTGTACTTAATTCCCCCACCCCCTATGTAACACCGCTTTGACCCGGTGAAAAGCGGTATATAAATACAGCTAAATAAATAAAATAAATAAAGGTTCCCCCGAAGGAGACAAAAAACAGTCTTTACTCTTTTTTTTTTTTCAAACTAAAAAGCCTGCCCAAACACTGAACAGTATGAGGCCCAAATACGTTTCTCTTCTGTTAATCGGAAGAAAGAGTAAGTCAGCCCCCAGAATAACCCCTTAGACCTAAGGGCATAACCGCTGAAGAAAAAACAAGAAAACTAATCAGAAATCAATGAAAACAATAAAACTAAAGGATTCTAAAATGAGCTGAACAAAATAAATGCTTTCCCAGCCTTTCTTCGCTGCTCGCACCCTTGCTCGCGGCTCCCACGAGGCCAAAATGGCCACCGCTGACAGGATTAAAGTAATGGCGCCAAAATGCCCTGATGTTTCACAGTGCCGGCAACAGCCTTATCCGCTTCCGATGTCTGCTAGACCCCCTGCTTACCTTGCAGCGCTGCCTAAATGTCAAGAGTTGAAATTGTGGGGCTCCAGTCTATGCGGCTCCACTTCCTCTGGAGTGAGGGCTGAGCTGCCGGACGAGCAACCCGCTTATCAGCCTTCCGCTTCAGCCGAATCGGGGTATCTGACTGGCGGAGATCAAACAAGCGTTCCGCTGCTGACAAGAGAGCTCTCCCCCAAACTGGCAAGGGTGGAGAGATCTGAGTTGCGAGCAAAGCGACCGCACACAGACAATGAAAGAACAAGCAGGGGCCAGCAGAAGAAAAGTTCAACTCCCATCTTCTTTTTTTTTTTTTAATTTAAAGATGCAGAAAGCAAATTAAACAGAATCAGGAAATAACTTTAAATGTATTTATTTATTTACATTCTCTTATATACCGCGCTATTCTGCATCAGTGCGGTTTACATTGAACAAACTGAAAACTAAGGAACTGCTATCCTAATGCTCCTGACTGTAACCCTAAAGTGAGCCCAGCACTTGGCTCACACGTCGTCCTGCTGCATGGAGACTGGACACACTGGGGGTTGCTGGGAGAGCCGAGGAGCTACATGCAGTGATGTCACGTTTTTGGACATGCCCAGTCTCCAAGCTGCAGGAGGAGGTGCACTACCCAGAAGTACAGGACTAAACTGGATGACCGACAAGGAATGCAGCTTCACACAAATAAGTTGAACCGAAACAGGAGTGTACAGCTTCACTGCATCTTCTCAAGTTGGGA
Source organism: Ichthyophis bannanicus (assembly GCA_033557465.1). NCBI lineage: Eukaryota > Metazoa > Chordata > Amphibia > Gymnophiona > Ichthyophiidae > Ichthyophis > Ichthyophis bannanicus. Next base: position 642,551,468 of record CM066035.1, read on the forward strand.
AATTTGTCTCTAGGCACTAGCTTCCAAAATGATTCTTGCTCAGCACGGGTCTTGAGAAAAATGTCATTTTTAAGCGTTAATATTTCGTTTTTAAGAGATGGCTTGTTCAATGAGTAATTTTTACTGATATCAGCTTCAGTTTCTTTAATGTCCACATCTACTTTGAATGGGTATGACAAGTACTCCACAACTGTTCCAATTTTTTGGAAGTCACAGAATCTATTTTCAAATTCTTGGATAACAGAACAGATTTCTGTCACATACTTCTGAAAAACAAAATTTGGATATTGTCCCAGATGGTCCTGTGTATTAGGAAAATGATCAAAAGTTTTGTTTGCAAGGTCAGTCATCATTAGCTCAAATTTGCTCTTGTAGGATGAAACTGTACTCATCATCTCACCAATGTATTTTTTTTTTACCTTTTAGTTCAAGGTTCATATCACTTAGTTCGCCTGTAAAGTCAGCGAGAAATGCCAGATCACATAAGCACTCCTCATCTTCCAACTCTGCTTGGTCATCTCCCCTCTCCTTCAAAAAACTTCTTATTTCATTCAGCAAATCACAAAATCTTTGCAGAAATTTGTGCCTACTTAGTCACCTTACATCTGTGTGCAAAATGATTTCCGCTGCCCCTTCATGAAGAGTAAGATTGAAAAGCCGTCTTTGAAGTGATCTTCCATGAACTGAATTTACAATTTTGAAAGTCATGTCCATGACAGTCTTTGCTTTGAGTCTCTTGCTTGCCAAAACTTGCTGGTGAATGATGCAGTGCTAAGAAAGGAAATCTGGGAAGTCGTCATGCTGTCTATAGAGGGCTATGAAACCGTTAACCTCATCTGTCATTGCTCTTGCTCCATCAGTAGTGATGGAAACAAGTCTATGCAATGGAAGATTACACTTTGTCACAAAAGAATGGAAATAACTGAATATTTCCTGACCTGTAGTTCTCCCTTTTAAAGAAATCATTCCAAGTGGTTCTTCTTTGACACTGGGGTCTTCAAAAACCATCCGAATAAACACTAGTAACTGGGCTATGTCTCTTATGTCTGTAGATTCATCCAGTTGGAGTGAGAAAGCAACACAATTTGAAACATCCTCCAACAATTGTTCAGTTGTTTCTCCACACATCTTTTCTATTTGCCACACGACGGTGTTTGACAATTGTACATCTTGAATAGCAGCTATGATCTCTTTCTTATTTTTAAATCCTTCAAAAAGATTGTCAGCTGCTTCAAAGAAAACAATCTTTTACAAATTCCCCTTCAGTGAAAGGTTTGCATTTCTTTGCAAGCAGGTTGCTGACCTTGAAGGATGCTATGGTTGCATTGACCGAATGTGACCTTGGCTTCGCCATCAACTGTTGCTGAGTAGCCAATTTCAATTTAAGTTCTTTGAACTTCAGTTTACGAATTTCACTTTTGGGTGGAAAATCAGCATCAAACTTATTGCTATGCAGAGCCTTATAATGACGTTCCAGATTACCCTTTTTGGGCAAGGATACTGTGGCGTTACAAGTTAAACAACACCACTTGTCTTTCACCATGATGAAGAAGTAGTCCATTTCCCATTCATCATGAAAGTGGTAGGTTTTGCTTTTCTTTGGAACATTCATCTTCATTATACCGGGGTGGCTGGATGTAAGAAGGCCAAATCTGCTAAGTTAGTATAAACACTGGCTGAGTCTGGTCCAAAACTGTCACTGTCCCAAAGTATTAAAGATCAACAGGAACTGAAGACCTCTGGATGATGTGCAATACAAGGACTGAAGATGCCAAAACCATACATGCAGTTCTAAAAATAAAAATAAGAATTCATCATACTGGCACCAATAATCAAATACCACCAAACAATCATCAAAAAAACCCAAACACCTGTCCAGAAAACCAGATAAAATCAAATACCGCCATACAAGTTCAAATACCACCACACGCGATTCAATAAATTCTGCACACAGTGTAGAATCAATGCAAAAGCTAGGCAAAATAAAATTGCAGAGGCAAGCAAAAGTCACAGTGGTTTGAACCAATTCGAAGGCAAGGCATAGACAAGTTAGAACAAATTGGAAAAGCCCGCCAAAATCACCAAATTCTTGACACTTTGTTGTGTCTGCCCGAAAACGTTTAATGAAAGCGAACTATAAAGTGACCAACGACCAGCACACGACACAACTAATACGGTAAGTGTATTCTGGTAAAGCCCGGGCGAATGGATATCGCCCGGTATATAACACACTTCTAAGGGATGTTGGGGCGAAGGCAGGAATGGGTGATTCTGAGAGGCAGGAGACCAGGTATGACGCCAGGCCTGTGGCGTCTCGTCGCAGAGCGCAGGCAGTGACCCCCTGGAGTACCCACAAACTATTGGCACGAAAACAAGCGCCCCCAATACACCTGCAGGCAAGATTCCTGCAGGCAGGGAAAAAAAGACAGGCAAAGGATCAGTAGTGGCGGCAAGCCCTCGGCAGATGACCTGCCGGCACAAGCTCTCTCCTAGCGATGGGGCAAGCTGCTGGAGAGATGGAGACAAGTGGGGCTGGTGATCTACCTATGACCCCTCCACGATCTACAGGTAGATCGCGATCTACCTGTTGGACATGCCTGGTATAGGACATTGAGGAGTGCAGGAGGAGAAAGCTGGAAACAAGAACCAGTAACACTCACTGAGGAGTCTTGAATTAGGAACTAGGATAGATTCCAGCAGACATACTTATAACAGAACAAGAAGGCTTACACAAGGAAGGATTGAGAACTAAAGGCCAGAAAAGAAGCAATAATGGGTCCAAACATGAAGCAATACCAAAAGAGTATGACCCAAGCTCTGACATATAAATCTATCAAGGACTAGGTTTTTATACAGATACAGCAGGAAGAAGATGACTTCGGAGAGGAAGTGGCAAGCACAAAGCAGATTGAAGCAGCCAGTCAGCCTGGTGGAGCCTGCTGGCACCTGCTGGCTAGAAGTCAAAGGTTCATTCAGGCAAGATCCTCCTAAAAGTTGAGCCCCCTGCAGAACTTCACATTAGTTATTTATTTATTTTATTTTATTTTAGTTATTTGGTTTTATATACCGCACTTTGTATAATCAGCACGATTTACATAGTTCCTCTCTCGGGGTGGCCTCCGGATGACCCACTGGATATCTAGCCAAACATTTCTTCAGGAGGTTAGCCAAACTTACCCAAGAACCTCTCCTCCAGGCCAAAGCCCTTCTAGTGCACAAGGTATTTGCGTTTTCCAGTGGAATATGCTGTAGTCAAAAATCTCCTCCATCTTGAATTCAGGTTTCCCATCCACTAGAATAGGATGCAGAGGAATCCCTTGACTTCTGAAAGAATCAGGCACAACAGGTTTCAGTAACCAATGAAAGATGGAGGGTAGTTTCAGGAAGTTGCAGACATACCATTGCTGGGTTGATTTTGTCTGTGATGGCATAAGGCATAATGAATCTAAGACCCAGTTTTACTACATGGGAACTTCAGACACATTCCTCATGGACAACCAAACTATCGCTTATACTGAACTGAGGTTCTGGTCTGTGGTACCAGTCTGTAGACTTCTTTTGTTGCACCACTGCTTTCTCTAGGTTGCAGTTCATCTACTTTCAGATATTCTGGAGGTACCAAACTTAGTCGCTGGCTACAGGAGCTTCGATGGCTGGATGAGAAGAGGGAATGCAGACAGGATGTTGGCTGTACATGGCAAAGAATGGAGAAATAAAAACAAAACCAAGGAGCGGCAGGTTCAACACCCAACACCTTTATTGAACAAATAAGTGGCCTAAACCCAACACAGGACCGTGTTTCATGTTTTACTTCATCAGGGGTTATTGGGGCACACTGATTGGTGTGTGGTGATCACTGACTACACAATACACATAAAGTGTAATTGAAGCTACTAATGTCATAAATAAAAAAACTCTTCTGTGTTCGAAATGCCGAAAGATACGACTGCAAACATGTATTACTCCTTCAATCACCTGAGTGATTGAAGGAGTAATACATGTTTGCAGTCGTATCTTTTGGCATTTCCCTGAGTGATTGAAGGAGTAATACATGTTTGCAGTCGTATCTTTCGGCATTTCGAACACAGAAGAGTTTTTTATTTATGACATTAGTGGCTTCAATTACACTTTATGTGTATTGTGTAGTCAGTGATCACCACACAACAATCAGTGTGCCCCAATAACCCCTGATGAAGTAAAGCACGAAACACGGTCCTGTGTTGGGTTTAGGCCACTTATTTGTTCAATAAAGGTGTTGGGTGTTGAACCTGCCACTCCTTGGTTTTGTTTTTGTTCCGCTATGAGCGGTTAGTGCTGTTCCCTTGCTGGTCCAAAGAATGGAGAAATGCCAATGGACTCATTCACATAGTTATGGGAGAACCGGCCCAGGGAAACAGATTCACCCAGTTGTCCTGATGGGCTCCCACAAAGCATCAAAGGAATTTCTCTAGTTCTTGCATGATTATCTGTTAGACCATTAGTTTGAGGATAGTATCTAGAGAAGAACTGGAGGGTGATACCCACATTCTTGCAGAAGACCCTCCAGAATCTGGCAATAAATTGAGGGCTGTGATCAGACATAATTGAGACTGGAATCTCATGGAGGTATACAATCTCCTTGACAAATGTCGGTTGGGAGCAGATAGCAACTTGGCAATAGAACCAAATGCACCATGCAAGAAAAACAATTAACGACTACCAGGATTACAGTAAAGGTAGACAATTGGTTATAAAGTCCATGGGGAGATGGGACCAAGGCTTAGCTGGCACAGGAAGTGTATGAAGGAGACCATATGGGTAACAATGAGGAATCTTGTTCCTAGCACACATAGGGCAGGCCAAAACATAGGATGCACAATCTTTGAACATAAGGAACCACCAGATGTTTTTAGAGATGAGTTCAATAATCTTTCTAACCCCCACATGGCCAGTCAACTTGGAAATGTGTCCATATTTGAACACTTCCAAGCAAAAGGCATGAGAGACTAAGATCAGGCCAGCAGAAACAGGAGGTAAGAGCGTCTTCATAAGATTCTTGGGAAAGTTTCTCCAGAAATTCCAAATTCACAATATTTGCAACAATCTTGGATGTCGGTATGATGAGTCTTTTGTTGACTGGATCTGGAGTATTCTCAGGGCAAATAGTCAGTAAAGTACATTGGTCTTAATGTTCTTGGAGTCCAGATGGTAGGAGATAATTAATTAATTTATTTATTTATTTGCATTTCTTATATACCACACTATTTGCGATCAGCGCGGTTTACATAGAACAAACAGTATCCGACAATAATAAACTGGAACTGAGCAAAGAAAATGGCCCTGTGGACTTGTAGAGGCTTCAAACACTTAGCAGCCTTCATATGCAAGGTTCTTGTTGATAGTCAGGGCTGTGAGTGGAAAGGTGGTGTTTTTTACCAAATGCTTCCATTCTTCTAAGGTCCACTTGATGACAAGAAGATATTGCACCACTACCCGGTTGCACTCTGTAGCCAAAGATCTCCATAAAAAGTAGTCACATGTATGGAGCCAAGCTTAAACGTCCAGGGCCCGATATTACTCAGATATTCAATGCCAGGGTCATATGCAGCCACGGCATTGAATATCCAGGTTCACTGCACAGCCTCCAATGCTGCAGAAGCTAACCAGCTAGCGGCAATATTTCACCACTACCTGGTTAGCTCCCATGGGTAAAACTAGGCCAGCTTTTGCTTCGCCTAGTTTTACCCGCAGTTTGCTAAGTAGTTAGCAGTGCAATATTGCCACTACCCAGTTAGCAACTATCGCTGCCCATGACATGCCGCAGAACGCCCACAACATGCCCTGATGCTAACCAGTTAGCATCAGGGCATATAGCAGCGTTAGTTGAGGATATTCAGCGGCACTAACCATGTTAGTGCCGTTGAATATCCCGTTCAGTGGCATTTACATGGTTTCCAGGTCAGTAAACTGTGTAAATGCCTTTAGAATATCGGGTTCCCAGCTTTATGATAAAATTGCCCCAGCTATAACTTTTGATGCATCTCCCTCCTGGCTGAATGGTTTGGATGAGTCTGAATGATGTAGCAGAGTGGTAGAGATAAAAAGTTAATTAAGGGTTCCAGAAGTTCTTAAGACTTTATTTTGAAATAAAAGTCATAAGAGGAGCCACTACCTTAGAACATTTCTGAATGAATTTCCTATTGGTGAAGGCCATGAAGTACTAAAGAGCCTAAAGGCCCATCAGTACAGGCCACTTGAGTACAGCAGCATCTTTATTGGAGTCCATCTCAAAATCTTTATCTGCTATTTTGTGCCCTAGAAAACAGACTTGCTTCTACTCCAAAAACACATTTCTCAAGTTTTGGTAAAGAACTGATGCTTACAGCTGGGAAAGGACTTCCTAGATATGCTGCTTATGGATAGTCAGGTCCAGAGAGAAAATAGAGATATTGTCAAGATAAAAACTATATATTGTGCAAGAAAATTCTGGAGAATATCATTGATGAAGACTTAGACGACAGCCAGGGCACTACAAAAACCATCATGGTGTATTCATATTTGTCATCTCTTTTACTAAAGGCAGTCATCACCCTGTCTGATCCAGATGAGTTATAGGCCCAATGAAGATCCAACTTGGTGAAAACCTTGGCTCCTCTGAGTCTGCCAAATAGTTCAGAGATTAATGATGGGGACACCTATCCTTAATATAATTTTATTAAGAACTCAATAATCAATGCAGGATGCAGGACCTGAAGGACCCATCCTTTTTTACAAAAAATAACTCTGCCAGGGATTTACAAGGATGGATAAATACCCATTTTAGGTTTTGCTTGATATTGTCTGACATGGCTTTGGTTTCAGGTCTAGATAGTGAATACATACAACCGTGAAAAGGCATTGTCTTAGGTAGTAATTCAATGGTAAATGTCACAATTATATTCAATTGTAACAGGTGTTCTCCGGGGACAGCAGGAATCAGTCCTCACATATGGGTGGCATCGGCACCAACAGAGCCCATGCGGATTCAATCCCCAGCTTTCAAAGAAAGCCTTTGGGAGCTACACCACACATGCGTGGTCACCTTCCCGCCCAAAGGTACCATCTTACCTCAGTATGATGACATAGCTCAATAAAGCATAAAAAAGAAAAAAACAACTCCACGGGGAGGAGAACTGATTCCTGCTGTTTCCAGAGAACATCTGTTACAGGTGAGTAACTACACTTTCTCCGGGAACAAACAGGAAGTCAGTCCTCACATTATTTATTTGTGTGTTTTATATACAGGTAATCATAGTGGTTTACAGTTATAGCGACAGGTACATCAAACATTTTAACAATATTACTGGTGCTGAAAAAGATAATCAAAAATGTACATAATTCTAGACATAAAACTTATTTACAACTCTAATGTCATTCAAAATTTAGGGTAAGATCAAAGGGAAATAAAAGGGGCTGTTATTTATTTAGTTTTCTATACCTCCTTATCCTTCAAATCAAAGCGGTTTACATTATGTAATTACTACAAACAGGTACTGGATATATTCCCTCATCCCCAAAGGGCTCACAATCTATGTGTACCTGAGGCAACAAAGGGTTAAGTGGCTTGCCCAAAGCCACAAGGAATACCTATAGGACTAGAAACCCCAGTCCCTCCGGTCTGAGATTGCTGTCTCCAGGTGAGACTTGAACCCCTGGCCCTCCGGTACTGTGTACTAATGACTGGGCCACTCCTCCTGTTTACTATATTAAAGGGGAGGGGATGTTAGTTACAGGCGACCCAAAAACCGAACCGTAAAGGGAAGCAGGGGGTGCTGATTGGCTGGAAGTCTGACACTGTGGCAGCAGCATTTAATATGCAATCCCCACTCCAGTAGCCTGGACATCATGGGTTGGAGGGAAAGAGTTGCACTATTCCCCAAAGAGGTGACGGTGTAAGGCCTGGCCAAAGGCACTATCCCTCTGGGAGGTCTCTTTCAAACAGTTGTGCGCAGCAAAAGTGTGTAGAGAGGATGAGGTGGCAGCCCGTCAGATGTCCAGTAAGGGCACTGAGTGCAAACTTGCCACTGAAGCCACCATTTTCTGTATCCTACACTGGGGAGAGTAGCCAAATGTTTCATAGACGGTATAACACGTTAGTGATGTAGCAAAAAAATCCATTCAATGTCCTAAACCCAATAACATAGAACTATACGTATACATCAGAGTAAAGAATACAGGTCTCAGAAGAAACTGTCAGCACTAGAGCAGGGGTATTCACCCGTTAAATGTGCTTTTCCTTGCATCAATGACCTGATTCAATACTTTTTCATTGCTCAAAAAATCTTCTTCTTTATGATACATGAAACTTCTTCACAGCTCAAAATACTAACAAATATTGTAAAAATAACAACATTTCTAAAGAGCTGGAAAAATTCAAACTTATCTTAAGCATGGAGATGTTAGCCAAAAATTATCTGAACGATGGTCAATTCCAACGCCTTCAAACAGGCACCTCCAGCGTTTCACTTCTAAAGTTTCATCAGGGAATTGTCCATCTGACATTTTGCTGGTGACGTTTGACGTAACCTCATTGTATACTAGCATACCACAACTAGAGGCTCTTGTGGAACAGTCTCTCCGTAAAAGGGGGGATATAAGTGCCGTTCAATTACAGTTTTTGTTGCAACTGGCCAAATTAGCGATCTGCCAAAATCTTTTCACCTTTAACGGGGAGATATACCAGCAATTGACAGATGTAGCGATGGGGGCTACCTGTGCCCCATCCATCGCTAATTTGTATATGGCACAGTTCGAAGACAAGTGGATTCAAGATTCTCCTTTTCAGTCACATATAAAATCTTGGAACAGGTATATTGATGACATTTTTTTATTGTGGCAAGGCACAACACAAGAGTTGGAACATTTTCACCAATGGCTTAACTTGTGTGATCCTTACATTCAATTTACCTGCTCTAGTCATTCTGACACAATAACTTATTTGGATATATTGATCACCAGAGGGTCTCATGTTTGGGAAACATCAGTGTATAAAAAAACGACAGATCGGAATACACTCCTACATTACACCAGTGCACATCCGAGGAATTTAAAAGACAGTTTACCGATTTCACAGTTTTTAAGGTATCGTAGAAATTGTTCCTCTAAAGAGGATTATAAAGAAAAATCTCGACAACTGATGAAGAATTTTATAGAACGTGGTTACCCTCCTCAAATAGTAAAGGCAGCCTATAAGAGGGCTCTATATAACGACCGCAGTTGGCTTTTGACACCACGGCAAACAAATACATCAAAGAAGGCGGATTGGGAAGAGAGTTCAGTTAATTTTGTTACTAAATTTTCGCCCCTAAGTAGAGCCATAGGTAAGATTCTTAAACGGCACAGCGTTGCATCTGGGGAGCCTGGAAGGGCAGGCCAGCTCTGAGGTTGAGGGTGGTCCTGCCATCAGTCCAGAGAATTTGTTAGGGCTGGTGTGACTTAGACATGTTTATGTTTATGTTTATTTAAAATTTGATATACCACCCATACCAAAAAAGGTGTCTGGGTGGTTTACAATAAAAATTACATGGCTGCGGAAAACAGGAAAGGAACGCCATTATTAAAATAGTAAAGAGGAAAGAAGGCAGAAACAAGAATATAACAAGGACATGACTACAAGGGTGGGACAGGAGGAGAGCAAGAGAGACAGACAAACGAAGGGCAGACTATGGGGGAAGGTTGAATGCCGTGGTGAATAGATGGGTTTTTAACTTTGCTTTGAAATGGTGGAAGGAAGTTTCAGTACGGAGGGAAAGAGGGAGTGAATTCCAAAGTCGGGGACCCAAGAAATAGAAGGCCGAGGAACGGGTGGATTCCAGGTGGGCTTGTGCAGGAGGGGGAAGGAACATACGATTGAGGTGAATAGAACGAAGGGAACGGTAAGGAGTGTGAAAGTGAACCTGGTCTGCAAGATAGAGAGGAATACCTGTGAAGAGGGCCCTGTGAACAAAAGTTAGAATCTTGTAGTGAATGCGGAAGGGTACCGGTAACCAGTGTTGTTGTAAAAGGAGAGGAGTGACATGATCGAATCGGGAAGCGTGAGTTAAGAGGCGGACTGCGGTATTCTGAACACGTTGGATGCGAGCGATTTGAGACTTTGGGAGACCGGCCAGGACGACATTGCAGTCCTCCAGATGGCCCAAAACCTGTGTCCACTGGGCGCTGAGCATCCATTGAGCCTGCCTCATGCAGAGGCGGGCAAATGGGGTTACCTGGATGATTGATGCCATGTGCCCCAAGAGGTAGAGCATCTGCCTGTCACCGCTGAGCTGCCCTATAAAGCCTGCGCCAGGGCGAAGACGCATTGTACCCGATTCAGTGGCAGAAAGGCTCTTGCCTGAGTGGAATCCAGTAGGCACCGATGACCTCCAAGTGCTGGGTGAGCAGGAGGTGAGACTTTGGGGAATTCACTACAAAGCCCAGGTGCTGGAGTAGCCCTATGGTGTGTTGTGCTGCCTTGTGCACTTCCTCCGGCAAACTGGCTCGTATGAATCAGTCACCGAGATAGGGGAAGACGAAAACCCCCAGAAGCCTGAGGTGAGCAGCCACGATTGCCAGGCATTTTGTGAATACCCAAGGAGCTGAGGCTAGCCCAAAGAGGAGTACCTGTACTGATGTTTAAAACTTTTTTATTGGTTGACAAAAACAAAAAACAAGAAAACACTGTTCAGTCAGAAATCAGTCAACACTTTCAAGTAACCAAAAATTGTTCACAAAGCAGATAGAAAAGTTTACCGAATGTTTACAGTTTATCATGATGTCATTTTGTTTTAATTCCCCCCTTTCCCTCTCTCTCCCCCCACTTCCCCGTTCCACTACCCACCTCCCTCCACCCCTCCTTTTAATCCTAAATCCACCTTTTGCACCTCAGGACCGTGTTGGCTCTTCCAAGGTCACAGAAGTGCCTTGATTTGCATAGGATGTTTCTTAAACTCTCCCTCCATCCCTTCCCTTCCCTCTCCCCACCTCAATGCCCTGCCTCCTATCTGGTGGCTGTGGATACGAAAAAGAGGGAGAATAAGCTGGATACCAGGCATTCCCCTCCTCTCGGCCCCTTCCTCCCATCCCTCCTTTGTGGCACCTCATGGCTTCGACCTCCCATGCTCTGTAGCTGTACTTTGTTTACATTTACCATCATTCATTCTACCCCACAGGCCTCCCCTGCCTCCTCTACTATAGGGCAATGGTTCAATATGTAGCTTCGCATCCTCGGGGACAATGTGTGGATGTAAGGCCCCCATGTAGCTAGAGAGATCTCCCACCTGCGCCTGTTTCTCTGCCCTTCAAGTCTCCCCCGTTCTGTTTCCAAAAGCATTAACCAATGTACAGCAGCCCTCCAAGTTATCATCATCAGCCCCCTCGATCCTACCCATGCCCCCAATATACATTTGCGGGCTAGCAAAGACAGGCGCAGCCATAGATTCTTCCCCCCCCCCTTTCCAGGCCTTATCAGCCTCTCCGCAATCCAACACAGCCATTCACAGTGATAAGTTAAGTTCTCCTCCTAGGACATTCCCCAGGAAGGTCCCCACCCATCAGAAGCCCACCACCATTGGACACTTCCAAAACATGTGACCCAATGTAGCATTTTCCTCTGCACATCTGGGGCAACTGGTGAGTTTGTTATTCCAGCCCTATATGCTCGATGTGGGGCAAAGTGGAGTCTCTGCAAAAGACAGAATTGCGTTTCCATCAAATCACCATTTATAGTAAGCTCCGGTGTATGGGCTAGAGCCTCCTGAAAATCTGCCCAGCCACTTGTGTAGCCGCCAGTCCTTCAAGATCTATCGGGTCTGCTAGTTCGGCCAGTGTACATCTCAGCACCACAATCTGTGTCCGGCCTTCAAGTCGCCCCATTAATACCTCTTCTACTCTGGAGGTGAAGGTGCTCCTTAAATACATCGGGGGTAGACTCTTAATATAGCTTCGCATCTGCATATAAGGAAACATGTCCACCCCTGTCCACTCATAATGATCTCATAGTTCTATATACTGTACTACCTGCCCCTCATCATTCACCACCTACTCCACTCCATCCAGCCCCCAATGCACCCATTGAGAAAACACATGCCCTGTCATGCCAGGCAGGAAGTCGGCGTTGCCCTCAGAGGCAGATATGGAGTGTATCGATAGGACCACTTCAATTTTTTACAGAGGGCTTGCCAACCACAACAAACCAAGGTCAATAGGGGTTCCCCTGGCAGAGACTCCTAAGTCGAGAAGGTGACTGATGTACCACATACCTTAGGGAAAGTGGAGCTACCAGGGTGCACTACAGCTGTAGTGTGGTATAGTCTGAGGTGTCATATATCCAATCATGCAAATGATGTCCCACACACCCCAGGTTATACTGTTGTAAATCTGGAAGGGCCATACCCCCCTCCTTCCAGGGCCTCTGCAAGACCTCAAGCTGGAGGCAAGCTCTCTTTCCACAGAAATGCCCCCAGACACCGGTCCATTCTTTTAAAATCCTTCCATGTGAGTAATAGGGGTAGGACCTGGAGAGTATATAACCATTTTGGAAAAATTGTCATCTTATATAAACTGACTCATTCACTTAGTGACAGCGGTAAGTCTTGCCATCGAAGCAAGCGCTGTTCAAGGTCTCCCATAAGCTCTGCCACATTAAGCGCATAAATCCATTGTGGGTCACTAGGCAAATGGAAGCCCAAATATTTAAAGCTGCCGTCGGCCCATCGCAGAGGAAATGAACTCCACCACTGTCTTCACAGTCCAGACTGCAAAGGCAAAGCCTCCGACTTGTCAAGGTTTAGCTAAAGCCCCGCAAATCTACCATACTCCTGAAATTCCTGCAACAACACCTCTAATGTCCTCTCTGGTTCCCCCAGACAGACCAACATATCATCTGAAAAGGCCGAAAGACAAAAGTCTTCCCCTCCCATCTGGACACTCACCAATTCTGGATGATTGTGAATACGCTCTAACAGGAGTTCCAGCTGAAGTATGAAAAGAAGGGGGGATAGGAGGCAACCCTGCCATGTACCTCTTTCTAACTGGAAAATATGTGTCTGTGCCCCATTAATTAATATCAACCCACAAAGACGTGTATAGAGCAATCAGATTATTTCTACAAAATAGCCCGAAATGCCCATCTGCTCAAGTACCAGATACAGATACTCCCATTGCACCCTTAGAAACGCTTTCTCGGCGTCAACACTAATGAGAAGTGTGGAAAAATTACGCTGGAGGCTCATGGTCTGTGCTGCCAAAATCTTCCGTACATGTCGCACCACCCTCTGACCTTGTACAAATCCTATTTGTGAATCCCCTATTAGTGATCGCATATAAATGGCCAGCCGGTCTGCCATTACTTTTGCCAGGATTTCAGTGTCCACATTGAGGAGCGAGATTGGCCTATATGACCCTGGTAGTAATGGATCTTTACCAGGTTTTGGCAATACAGTTTGTCACGCCCCAGCCCTCTGCCAAAGGCTTAGAGGGGTAGGGTTGCCATTAACTTCTCTTATAAAAGGTTGAATAAACTATCTTTCCCAGTGAAGCATGCTGGGAGTTGTAGTTTTGGCCTTCTAAGATGAAGTGTAGTCATGAAACCGAAAGTAAAGACAAATGACAAAATTTATTTCCTAAACGCAAACAAAGTCCATGTAGACTGTAACAGGATACTTCTCCATTCATTCGCTCAAGGTTATTTACAACTTAGGCTGGATGAGCTTCACAGTTATTAATTATATGCAGCTGCTTATCAATATAACGGATAAAGAAAACACAGCTTCTTCATTCAACAAAGTAAAAATATCTTCTTTTTACCTTTGTCTTCATTAAGCATTCAAATGTATATGCAACATGTATCTTCCCATTAAAAGAGCAAGTTCCTACCTTCAGTTCAGGCTAGGTTTCAATACTCTACTTTTCAGGAGACTATCTTTTCAGCTATTCTTTAGCAAACGGACTCAATGCTAACAGCTTGACATAGAGTACAGTCCATGAGTATTTCTGGAGGCAATAAATCCTGCTCAATAGGCTCAACCTGCATTTCCTCTGGCTCCGGTAGTGCAGTGCCCTGCTCTGAGCTTTTAATGTATGTCTCAGGGTATGCTCTCTCTGAGGATCCCTGTGTCTCTCTTGAGCACAGCTCCACCCGGTAAGGATAAATTGTACCTGAAGCTGTGGACACTTCTCCATGGCTGTGTTCACCAGTCTCCCTCCAGCTTCTGAGGAACAGTCCCTGGTTCACTTCCCTGAGTTCCTTCCTGGAGCTCTGCCACGGCTCCCTGTTCCAGGCTTGGCTCCTTTGACTCCTGTGCTGAGTCCTGGGCTCCCACCTCTGAACTCTCTGAACCTTCTGAACAGGAACTGGGGTTTGAAGCCTTCTCTGCTCTCTCCTTCCGTGCTCTCTCCCTCCAGGCTCTCTCATCCCAGGCTCTCCCTCTCTGGGCTCTCCTCTCTGCTTTCTCTCTAGCCAAGGTTTATATCCCTGCTTCCCGGGCAGTGTCTCTCCCTCTCTGGACAGGTGCTTGCAATTATCTTTCAAGCCTGCAACTACGTCAGCAGAGCTTGGGTGTGTCAGTCTAGGTTCAGTTTCTCTCTGCTTGCTTTCTTTAGGCAAAAGCTGAAACCTGTGCACTGCAGGGATGTCACTTTTCTTAAAAGCAAAATCATTAGTTTCTCCTATTTCCATAGGCTCACTACAAGCTTCCTTATCACAAGTTATAAGGGCTTTATTAGGTTCATATGGGAAGTCTTGTCTTTGAATCAAATCCAAGAAATACTTTACCATTGGTATTGTCACCTTGTCTTGTAATATCTGATAAAACTCCCCGGGCCAGGGTCTTACATTTTTGAAGCCCCCAAACACATCTTTGTACCTCTTGTGCCGTCAGTGGAGCATTTAGCTCAGCCACCTGCTCCCTCTCTAAGTGGGGCAGTTTAAGCTTTTGTAGGTATCCCCGAGCACAGTCCAAATCACAGGTTTCCGCTCCATACAGCCCCTAGTAGTATTCCTGAAAGACCTGTTCGATTCCTAGTTGAGTTGTTTGTAGCTGCCCATTTTTGTCTTTGATGACCCATATTGACTGTGGCCCACCGCCTGACTTAATCAAGGCTGAAAGACGTTTCCCTGTTTTGTTGCTGTGCCTATATAGTTTATACTTATGCTCTCTTCTGTGCAGAATATCATTAAGTTCACTCTACATCCCCATCATGGCAACACAGGGTACTTGTGAAGGATGTGCCGCGAACTGGTGCCGTGCCCCCTTAGGTCTCTTTCAAGCTGAATCAGTCACTTGCTGTTCCTTCCGTTTTGCTTGGCAGTAGCCCATAATGGCTCCTCTAAGGACTGCCTTAGCTGCTTCCCAGAACTTTCCTGGTGTTCGGCATCATGTGTCTCATATTCCACCCACTGATCCCATAAATAAACCTGAAATTCAGAATCTCCTACACAGTGTAAGGGGAACTTCCACATGCCATCACCTTCTGAGCGATCCATTCTTGTATCCAGGATGCAATTGAAGTCCCCTCCCAGTACCAGGCGTGTTGTGGTCATATCAGCGATATACCGCGTCACGTCCCAATAGAAGCAAATGTCATATGTATTGGGGCCATAGGTTGTACCCAGAGAGATAGACTGTCCCTGAAGACTCCCCTGAATAAATAGAAAGCGTCCCTGGGGATCTGCCTGGATCTTTGTCAATGTCAAACTCACTTGGCACTTCACTAGGATGACAACCCTGGCTTTTTGCTCTCCAGATGAGGCACCATATACTTCTCCCATCCACTATCTTTTTAATTTGTTATGCTCCACTTCCATCATGTGGGTCTTCTGTAATAGGACCACATCCACACATTGATCCTGGAGGTATCGCAGCAGTCTGTGGCTTTTTATGGGGTTACCGATCCCACAAACATTCTACAAAGCTATCCGAAGGTGCTAGTCAGGGTTTATTCAGATAAAGGCCACATTATCAGATTCTACTTTATTAGCTCGCTGCATTAGTGAGAGCCCCCCCAGACTAGGGCCCCGATAAACTGTTCCCCTTCATCGCTTCCATCCACCAGCCCACCTATTGTGCACATCTTGGAGTACCATCTATGTGTTCCCCTCCCCTCCATTCCCTTATCTTCCCCTACTCCCTTTTCCTTTCCTTTTCTCCTGTCCTGCCCTTTCCCCTCTTCCCCCTCCTCTACTTTTCTCTTCTGGTGCTCCCTCTGGAACCCCCCAGTGGTTAGTAATACATTGGAGCTCCCCTCCTCTATCTTCTTCACCGAACCTTCCTCTTGACTACTTTCCATATAGTCTGCCCGCCCCTCCTTCTCTTCCACATTCCAGTCCATTCACTACCCTCCGACTTCCCTTATCTTCTCCAGGCTTCCCTGGCTTCCCTTTCCCCCTATCTTCCACCTTCCATACTTGCGTCCCTGATTTTACTTGCTTCTCAGCTTGCATCCCCCCCCCCATCCATCACTTATTTCAATTCTAGGGGCATCCCGATTAAATATGTGCTCCCAGACTAGCAGAGCCTTGTCTACTGCCTCTGCCAGCTGCCCAAGATGCAGAGTCCCTGGACGCCCTGCATCACATGCAGAGCATCCCGGCACGGAGAGGAGTTGGGTGCAAGCAGAAACAAAGACATACCCCTCCTTCCCCATCCCCATTTTACTCCTATGTCCTGGGGATCCTTAACCCATTGTATCTATATAGAGTCCTTCTCTTGCACTATTAAAAATATACTAATAATGACAACATCAAATTGTACTCTAACGTGAACATCAAACTACATCTCTATGCCATATAGTCTGACCAGGCATCTCTGCTATGGCCTCAACCAGGTCCATTCTGTCCTTGAGCAGGAAAGACTGGTCTGCGTGGTCTCTGTTCCAAGTCCAACTCATTATTCCACTACTGCATAGCAGGCCCTTGTGTAGGCTTTCATGGAAACCCCCCACCCCAAAGTTCCCACAACTATGATAGGGTTCATCCGGATCCTTAAGGCATTAAGGTGGCCCATCAGTTCAGAAGCCAATCAGTCCACTCTTCTAAGACCTCCCATTGATAGCCTGAAGGCCTCATTATTTACATGTTCCCTGTTGATGTATTCCAGTATAAAATAAGATCCTTTCATCTCCCCCACCTCCTGGTGTGACCTCATAGATATAGTAGAAGTCTTGGGTGTTTATTAATTTATCCCATCATCACACCCCTGCTGTCTGCTTCTTATGTCCTGGATAGTGTTTTGAGGAAGGTGTTCGCTGCCTCTGGTGTCGCATAGTAGGAGCTCTCCCTTGTATGATGTTTTTCAGTCAGGCAAGATACAATAAAGCAAACCTTAACCCCTGCTGAACAAGCTTACTGCACACATTAGCAAAGTCTTTGCATCTTATAGTTACTATAGGGGAGTAGTCCTGAAATATCAGAACTTTGCGGCCTTCACATTCGCACTCACGTTTCTCCCAGGTGGCCCGTAGAATCACCTTTGTGTATGTAATTGTGAAAGCGGAATATTGTCACTCGGGGTCTGTTTTCTCCCTCTCTCAAGGGGCCTAAGCGATGGGCGCGCTCAACCAGCATTTTACCTTGCAGATCGCCAAACTGTAGTTGAGTGGGGAACCAGGTTTCTAAAAAGCCATGTAGTTCTCTCTCTGCGATAGATTCAGCAGTGTCCATAATTCTAAGATTTTTGCGGTGGCCTCTGTTTTCCAAGTTGTTTAGCTTGGCCTCGTGTTTTGCAACTTGCGCCTCCAGTCTTTCGAGGGCTCTCAGAGTTTCCGGTGCCGCGTCTTTTAGATTGGATATCCGCTGTTCCAGGCCCCCATACGCTCTTGCAATTCTGTCGCTGCTTGGGAGATCCGGGTCATATGATCTATCAGACCCTAAAACAGCCATCGAGTGCTTTGGTAACAGCGGGTATCAGCTTAACATTAATCGCAGCCCCCCCTCGGGCTCACTGAGAAAATATCCGCCATCTTAGGCTTGTGGGCTTTGATCTGCTCTTGCCGGTCTTTCCGAGCTGCTTTAGATTGCTGATTGATTCCCAGTACGTAGAAGGCTCTTTCATTTGTCCATCAGTATGTTTGGTGATGGTCAGGTCGATTCTCTATGCCATTTTTTAGTAATTTTTAGGTAGGGAGCTCCGGAGCTCAGAGAACCATGTCCTATTAAGTTCACTACATCACGTGACCCCCCTACCCTGTTCTGATAATGTCATCCACCAATGATGAATCAGAGGTACTGAAGGTGTCTTGGATGGATCAGGATGTGGGTGTAGGCATCTTTGAGATCCAAGGAGCATAGCCAATCTCCCTGCAAGAAGTAAGGCAGCAAGGTTCCAAGGGATATCATTTTGAACTTTTCCTTGACCAGGAATCAGCCCCCTGTCTTCTTGGGGACAAGGAAGTAGCAAGAGTAGAATCCCCGATCTTGAAGAGGACGGGCTCCACCGCTTGATCCTTGAGCAAAAAACTCGAGCTCCCTTTGCAGAAGCTCCCTGTGCAAAGGGTCCATGGATAATCCCCTGGGAAGAAGGGAGGAGGCAGCTGGGCAAAGTGAAGGAGATAACCTTCCCTGACCACCTGCAACACCCAGGCATCCATGGTGATGCTTGGCCACTGGTGTGTAAAATGGACCAGCTGTCCTCCCATGAGCCTCGGGCCTTGTACCTCCTGGAGGAGGGAGGCTATGCCCAAGGAGTCAAAAGCTCCCCCCAGGCTGTGCCTGTGGCACTATTTGGGGTTTGCAGGCCTTTGGCTTATGGGGACCATGCCCTGACCCTTGACCTGCTGCCCCTGAGGGGGCGCGTGATAGGCCTGAAAATTGGGAAAGTTCTCATAAGCCTTCTTGGTCTTTGGGTGGAAGGGCTTTTTCTCCGAAGTCTTCCTGTGGGAAGGTTCAGACACTTTCTTGGACAGCCTGGTTCTGGTCATGAATTCCTTCTCCAGCTCATCGGCCTTGCCGAAGAGATTTTCCTCCTAGCAAGAGAAAATGGCTAACTTGTCCTGAACCCACTGCTCCAAGTTGGAGGACTGTAACCAGACAAGACGGCGGGCACTGATGCCCACTGCAGCTACTCAAGCCATCGACTCGAAGCTGTCGAAGACTGCCCGAGTTTGAAACTTGGAGCACTCCCTGACTGATGACACCAGGGTCCTGAAGCGCTCAAGGGGTTCACCTGATAGACCAGCCAAGAACCCGGTGAGGTCTTTCACCAGGTCCCGCAGGTACATGCCCATGTACAGCTGGTATGCTTGGATCTGGGCTGTGAGCATGGAGCCCTGGAAACACTCTGCTAAATGCATCCATGGTGCATGCCTCCCTGCTGGGGGGCACAGAAGAGTGCGTCTTTTGGCTCTTAAATGTGAAACTTTGCCAGCTCCACCACCATGGAGTTATGTGGCAGTTGTGTTTTCTGGAAGCTGGGGCTCCGGCCAACTTGATACTGCGAATCAAATCAAAGGTTCACAATTGACACCATTACCAGGGTCTCCCACATCCTGAACAGCAACTGCTTGAGGATGGGGGGCATGGGCACCATCAGTGCCTCCAGAGGAAGAGCCTCATACTGGAGGATCTCAAGATCCTTGGTACACAGCTCATCCTTGGGCATCACCATGAAGGCAAGTGCCTGGGACATCTCCCACACAAACTCCATGAATGCAAGATCCTCTGGGGTGACCGCTGCCAATGGTGTGGCTAGGATGGGTTGGAGGGGATGTCCTGGTGGATGATGGTGTCCAGAGACTCCTCATCTGTTTCTCATGCTGATTCAGAGCCAAAGGAATCGGTGAGCATCCCGCGGTCATCGGACCGGCTCGGCATCAGGGTTCCAGCATGGCTGTACCCGATGCCATGTCGAGCCTTGAGTTGGTCCCAATGGAGTCAACACTGATTGAGCCAGCCTCTTGAGGAGGGTGGAGCATCTTCCTGGGAGGTCCTGTATGAGGCGCCAATGACCTGGAGTGACCAAGAGTCAGGCTCCTCTGTGCCTCAATGAATGTCACAAAGTTGCATTCCAGGGCCACCATCTGGCCTCAATGCATGATGGCTCCGCAAAGGCAGGCTTCAGCTTCAAGGACGTCGAGGCCAGCGTTGAGTCCCTGGCAGGGGAATCCCTGATGATAGCGTAGGGGAACCCGACTTGATCTCCCAACTCTGTTGCCTCCCATCGGGGTTGCTTGGAGGGATGCTTCCAGCCGTTGTCACCGGCGTCAAGTTGACGACTCCACGCCTGGGTCCCAGAGGTCTTACCCCCAGGGCTGGGGCCAGACATTGACGTCGGCTTTGATGAAACCTTCAACACCTGGGAAGGTCCTTTGAGGATGACTCCAGTGCCCAACAATTCCGGGGCTCTGACCGGGCCCGAGAAGGTGACGTCAAGTCACCCAGTGCCGACGTCAAAAGCAGGGATTCCGCCCCCAATGCCAATCCTGAGGCAGACTTACCAAACAACTCCCCCTGCTGCTTTTCATGTTCCTTATGGGTCTTGGCTGACATCAAAAGACAGAGCGGGCAGGAAGAGACGTCATGGTACATCCCGAGGCATTTAATGCAGGTACTGTGGCGGTCCGTATGGGACATAGTGCGGTTGCACTTGCAACACTGCTTAAATCCACTGGTCAAAGACTTAGCGGGAAAAGCTCTGACGTCTCGACCAGCTAGGATGCGAGCAAAAAACCCGTGGGTCAAAAAAGTAAAGAAAAAAAGATACCCGAATGAAAAACACGATGCTGAGGTGTTGGACTCAGGCAGTGGGAGGTGATCGATACTGAAGAAGCAAGAAATTTACCGATGAACGGTGAAAAAAAAATCAACTCTCCGGGGTGCACAGACAGCACATCTGCAGGGCTCCACAGAAAAAGAAGACTGAGGTAAGATGGCACCTTTGGTTGGAAGGTGACCGCGCATGCATGGTTTAGCTCCCCAAAAACGTTCTTTGAAAGCCAGGATTGGATCCATGTGGGCTTTGTCAGCTCCAACATCACCATTATGTGAGGAATGATTTCCTGCTTGTTCCCAGAGAAAACTCTACCACATAGTGGCCAGCCATACAGGTTCTCTGGAAGGGAAGCAATAGGAAGATGGACACAACCACTTCCTGGTCAAGGAAAAGTGGAACAGAAAACTGGAACCAGCTCAATAGAAAAATTGACATGCCAGATAATAAAAAACATTGTTGTGTGCCGTCAAGTCAATGCTCACTCCTAGTGACCCATCCCCTAGATTTTCTTGGCAAGGTATGATTGGAAATAGATTGCCAGGCCTTTTTGCCATGCAGTAAGCCTGCAGCACCACAACAAAAGTAGAAAATTAAAAAATATATATATTTTAATTTTTATGGATTGGATTATGTCAGTATGGGAAACTTTGCATCCCTTCTATTTTTGTATTTGAAAAATTACATAGGAAATGTTTATGTTTATGTTTATTTCATTTGATATACCGCCCTTCAGGGCAGACAGAGCGGTTCACAATATACAAAAACAAAAGTAAGAGAAATGCATTTCTCTTACTTTTTTTCCATTATATTTCTTAGTCTGGCTGTTTGGGGTTTGTATTTACAAGTTTTTGGCTACAAGTTTCTGTTTTGTGGCCCTTTTCTGTTAAGGATCTGACCATGTTCTGCGTTTGTGACTAAGGTAAAGGATTGTGCTTGCATGTAGTTCCTAAGTAGCGATATGTAGCCGTCCTTTTGGTTCTGTTTGCCCAATAGGAGTATGGCCTTTCTAAAAGTACACGCATGAATACACATCTTAACCAGGTGCAACTTTATAAATTACCCTCTTAGAGGACAATAACCAAAACCCCTTTAACAGGTAAAATAACAGTTTACCAGCAAAAATTATGGTTTTGATTATTGAAACATAGAAACATGATGGCAGAAAAAGACCACATGGCCCATCTAGTCTGCCCTTCTATAGCAACTACAATAGACCCTTTTTTCCAAAGTGTTGCCATGTTATTTTGCCTATTTACTGAAGAGGTGATTCAGGAGGCATAACGGGGGTGGAGGAGGAGTGGGATTTTCTCTTTCCAAAAATTTGCAACCCTATCTACAGGCCACTACCCAGAGGAGCCATACTTGGCCTGTCCACATAAAAGTCACTACAGCCTTGGCCTTCTATGACACAGGAACAGCACTAGAATCACACCAGAGCCACATGCAACTACACAGAAGTATTTCTGTGAGCTCTTCTCAGAAGACTGAATGAGTATGTATTGTTCCCTTGTGAATTTATCAGAAGGGTAGCCATATTAGTCTGGAGTAGCAGATATGACAGAGGTTGGTGGCACCACATAGACAAACCAGTTTATTGAGCCATGAGCTTTCGAGAACCAGTCTACGTCATCAGATACATTGGTTAGTCTATGAGGTACCACCTGCCTCTGTCATCCCCCGCAAAAGGTAACAAACAGCGAGAGACCCCTTTGCTACAGCTGAGTTCCCCTCAGTTATGGGGGCTGTTAATTGTACTCATGTGGATTTAAGGCCACCAGCTTAAAGCAGGAGGAGTTATAGAATTAAAAAAACAATTCCTCTTCATGAATATGCAAGTGGTGTGTAATGCTAAGTAAACATAGCAGATGTATCCATTAGGTTCCCATGGTCTGATCTGGAGCTAGACACCAGTACTGCATGCTTTAAATCCGGGGTCTCAAACACGCGGCCCGCGGGCCGCATGCGGCCCGCAACCGAACTTTGTGCGGCCCGCGACGGAGGAAAAAAAAAAAACACAAACCCTGTCTTCTGCTGCTGCTGCTGCCGCCGTGGTAGCAGCACAATCAGCTGTTCGCGGTCCCTTCTCCTCAGCCCGGAAGAGCCCCGAGTCTGCTCCTTTAGCGGCGGGCTTTTCAAGATGCAAAGAGAATATTTCCCTCTCGCGCGGCTTGTCAAGCCGCGCGAGAGGAAAATACTCTCTTCGCGGCTTGAAAAGCTCACCGCTAAAGGAGCAGACTCGGGGCTCTTCCGGGCATAGGAGAAGGGACCGCGAACAGCTGATTGTGCTGCTACCACGGCGGCGGCGGCGGCAGCAGCAGCAGCAGCAGCAGCAGCAGACAGGGTTTTGTTTTTAGTTTATTTACTTGGCCTGATTTGGGGGGGGGGGGGGGGGTTAGGACTGGAAATGGGCAGATGGGGTTAGGACGGGTGGTGGGGGTATTGGGGGGGGGCTAAGACTAAAAATGGGGTTATGGGGGGGGGCTAAGAATGAAAATGGGGTGATGGGAGGGTTAGGACTGGAAGTGGGCTGTTGGGGGCTTAGGAATGGTAATGGGCTATGGGGGGCGAGGACTGGAAATGGGCAGATGGGGTTAGGACTGGAGGTGGTCTGATTGGGGGGGGCTAAGACTAAAAATGGGGTGATGGGGGGGCTAAGAATGAAAATGGGGTGATGGGAGGGTTAGGACTGGAAGTGGGCTGTTGGGGGGCTTAGGAATGGTAATGGGCTATGGGGGGGCGAGGACTGGAAATGGGCAGATGGGGTTAGGACTGGAGGTGGTCTGATTGGGGGGGGCTAAGACTGAAAATGGGGTTATGGGGGGGCTAAGAATGAAAATGGGGTGATGGGAGGGTTAGGACTGGAAGTGGGCTGTTGGGGGGCTTAGGACTGGTAATGGGCTATGGGGGGGCTAGAACTGGTAATGGACTGGGGGGGTTGCTAGGACTGGAAATGGGCTGAGTAGAAGGGGGGGCTTGAACTGCAAATAACTGATGGGGACGGGGTTTTGGAATGGAAATGGGCTGAGTGGAAGGGGGCTTGGAATGGAAATGGGCTGATGGGGAGGGGCTTGGAATGGAAATGGGCTGATGGGGAGGGGGCTTAGAAAGGAAATGGGCTGTGAGGGGAGGGAGCTAGGACTGGAAATGGGCTTAGTTGGGGGGAGCAAGGACAGGAAATGGGCTGATGGTGGGGCTAGAATAGGACTGGAATGGGCTGATGATGCGGGGACTAGAAGGGAGCAGATGCTGGGTGGGGCTGAAACTACAAGGGAGCTGATGTTGGGGGAGGATTAGAATGGGATAGGGCTGGGAGAGTAAAATGGAGAGGGGAAAAAATATTTTGTGTGGGAGGGAAGAAAAATCTACAATTGGCCAGGTACTGGGTGAGTAAGTGTGGATTGAGAATGGAGGGGTAAAATTTGAGTGGATGAAATAGGAATGAGGAAAGAGCAAAAGGAAAAAGATTAGTATGTTAAAGCAGATGCAGAGAGAGAAAGGAAAAAAAAACTAGAAGAGAGAAGAAAGTACAAATGGACAGCAGACCATGGAGAGTTAGCAGAAGACACCAAGAAACCAGAAGAAAGTGGCTGGCACAATTGCAACTGAAAAAAAAAATGCACAAAAGGTAGAAAAATATCTCTTTATTTTGAATTAACTGGAATATGTCAGCTCTGGGAAATGTGCATCATTAACGTCTGTGCTTTATTTAATACAAGAGGAAATTAATTTATAGTTTTATTTCTACAGTGTTGTTGTACATTCCAAGTTTGGCTTTTGGGGTTCCCAGTTTAATTATTGTCTTCCTGTTTCTAAATTTTGATTCCTTGTTTGGTGATGGTGTATGTTCTGCATGTGTAACTGAGCTGAGGTATTCTGTTTATGTAATTCCTATTTGACATTGCCACTTGTTCTCTTTCCCCAGTAGGTCATGTATTGTTATTCTCTGAAATGTATTGGTTTAATATTTGCAGTGTTGCCTTTTGATAGTTAGGGTATGGTGCTTTGTGAGTCCTGGTAGTGCTGTTACGATACGGTGGGTTTGCTATGGGTTCTAAATGGGTAGTGTTTGTAGTAGTTCCTAATGTGCCTGGCGGTTGGCACTGGATTATAGTAATGTAGAAATCTTTTAGTCTTTCTTTATCCATACGCTCATTAAGAGGCATGTTTACTAAAAGTTAGTTTATGGTAACATTATGCAAATATTTATGCAAATGAGGTCCCTTATGCAAATTAGGCCTGCGTCTTGTGCGGCCCCCGGGTTACTTTACAAGTCCTCATTTGGCCCTCAAAGCAATTTGAGTTTGAGACCCCTGCTTTAAATCATGCTTCTCACCTTCACACTAGCATAATTGTCCCTGACACTTTCCCTTCCCTTCCCAAATTGCTCTAATTATGAGCTCTTATGGTCACAGGCAGAGCTGTACCAAGGGCTGTGTGAGCGATGCGGCCTCACGGAGCGCAGGTACAGAAAAGGCGCTGATCTCATCACTTGACTTCCAAGAAGCCTGACAAAAGTGAGTTCCTGCACATAGTTGAGTGGGTGGAGGGGCACCAAGTTCACCTATCACACAGAGTGCATTGCTGTCTTGGTATAGTCCTGGTCAGAAGGCATTATGTCCTGTAAATTATCACATTCGCTGTCCCCCTTATTTACTATCCATGTCTTGCTTGCTTCTGTCACATCCCACTGAAAGCCCTGGAATTTGCTCCTGTCAGTCTAACCATGCTCTCTTCCTTTACACTTATCAGCTGTCTTTGTCTCCACCACAGGTGATAGGAGTTAATAGTTCAAAACCTGGCTGCTCACTCCCATCAGACAACCTCAAATTCCTCAAGAAGAAGAGTAAATTTGGGCTCACCATTGAACTATGTCACTCATAGAGCGTGCTTATGAATCAGCTCTTCAGAATGCCAGATAGAACAGGAGAAGAAGTGCTATATAGCCTAGGGAAGATGTGTTATATATTTACTGTCTGCTGTATTTTGCACAGTATTGCAATACAACAATGAATACCAGTTCCTATTCGCTTCTCCGGGCCAGTCCAGGGACAGGTAGGGTTGTCAATCTTCTATAGCTACTGAGGACTGATCTGACGTTTTGAGAGGTGAAGCCACTCCCCCAGAGGGTTACCCAGCAGTCTATCAGTCCTCAGCAGCTACAGAGGATCGATTCTCTGCTTCTCCCTCAGTTTGCTAATTGCTGTTTGTTCTTTTATTGTTTTCTTACTTTATATTGGCTCTAGCAGGGCTGATATATTTCTAAAGTCCTTGGGTGTAAATTGGTAGCGCTGTGCCTTTAACAGCGCGGGAGACGTCGAGTGAGTTTTCATACCGGTGAGAGGCAGAGCCTGTCTCACTTCACCGGCTCCGTCTCCGTCGGCAGAGGAAAGATTTCTGGGAGCCCCAGTTAGTGCCTCTGCCGAAGAATATTCAGTGAGTCTGCCCTTTCCCGCTGGCTGCGGGTCTGCCGGCTTCCTATCTCATTTACCTCAGTGCGGTGAGTTGTTACTTCATTTCGGCGCTTCTGTCGGCTCTGTCTTCCGGTGCCTCGGGCGGGGTTTCTTTGAGCTGTCCTTCCTTCTCGTCGGGAGTCTTTCTTTTTTTTCAGTGCTCTCCACGTGTGTTTGAATGGCTGACAAGATGGAGCAGGTTTTAGAGAGCTCTTCGTTGCCAGCGGAGAAGGCGGGAAAATCGGCCATTTTGCCGGTGCCTGTCAGCTCGCAGACAGAGCAGTCCCGACCGCACAAAAGAAAGACAAAGTCCTCTAAAGAGCCTCTGCCAGTTTCTCTGCCTGCAGATGTCTCTGTAAGGGCTCCAGAGGATGTTTTCTTCGTTTTTTTTCGCCGGAGTTCATTCTGGCTTTGCATAAAGCATTCCTGCTTAGGTCGGCTCAGCCAGACCATGCGACAAGGGGTTCCCCTCCTGCGATGGTTCCCAATAAGATACAGGGTGCAGAGGATCCTGGGGAAGGCCCCTCTAAGCCTAAAGAGGGTCTGGCAGATCCTTTGGGCTCTTTTATAACACAGGAATCTCTGCTGACAGGTCAATCTGTCTCAGATGAGGGTGTAGATCTCTCTTTAGATCAAGATCCTGAGGAGTTGGAGGAGGGCGAAATAGCTCCGGGGGAAGATCCAAATCTATTTAGGGTTTTCCGTAAGGAGGAGCTCGCTGCGCTTATTGCACAATCTTTAGCGGCCCTGCATCTAATTCCTCCTTCCTCCTCTCAGGAACCGTTAGAGGATCCTTTATTGCAAGGTTTTAAGTCTCAGCAGCGCTGTTTTCCCTTGCATCGCGTCATTCGGCAGATGATTGACTCCGAATGGGAGTGTCCTGAAGCTACTCTAAGAGGGGGGCGCGCTCTGTCTCGTTTGTACCCCCTTCCGCAAGCAGACCGGGACTTATTCCGTATGCCTAAAGTGGATGCTTTAGTGTCGGCAGTCACTAAAAAGACTACCATCCCTGTGGAGGGCGCAGCAGCGCTTAAAGATCTGCAGGATAGGAAATTGGAGGTGCTTCTCAAGCAAGCCTTTGAGGCTAGTGCATTGGCTTTACAGGCAGCGGTTTGTGGGGCCTATGTTTCTAGGGCCTCTATTCGCTGGCTGCAGGGGGACGCAGCGGGAGAGCCCGCTTCGGAGGTTCCGGATTCCGCGAAGTTGGAATCGGCGGCAGCTTATGCGGCGGATGCATTTTATGATTTGGTTCGCATTTCGGCCAAGACCATGGCCTCTATGGTGGCGGCTAGGCGTTTCCTGTGGTTACGTAACTGGTCTGCGGATGTCTCCTCGAAGGTTCGCCTTAGTAAACTGCCTTTTAGGGGTGGGTTACTTTTTGGCGAGGCCTTAGAGAAGATTGTGAAGGATTTGGGAGACTCCAAGGGCGGGCGTTTGCCGGAGGATCGGCCTAAGCCGCTCCGGGCTGTGGGAGCGGGGCGAGGCTCTTCCCGGGAATCCCGCAGATTTCGTGGTGCCCGCTTTGCGCCTTATTCACGGGGGCGCTCAAGTTTTCGTGGTTCGTCCTTTCGCGGAGCCAGAGGTTTCGGCCGATCTTACGGGGCGGCCTCCCAACCGTCCGTTAAGAAATCGCAATGAAGGTCAGCAGGTCCAGCCGTTAGTTCCTGTAGGCGGCCGCTTACAGGGGTTTCTGGCGGCTTGGACCGCAATTACTTCGGACAAGTGGGTCCTCGAAGTCATTCAGAGAGGTTATGCTTTGGACTTCGCTTGCCCGTTGCAACCCGCATTCATACTCTCTCCTTGTGCGCTCGGAAAGAAGATGCACGCCATTTCCGACACGCTCGGGCGTCTGTTACAGCTGCAGGCGATTGTTCCAGTGCCATTGGACCAGTGCGGCTGCGGTCGATACTCGATCTATTTTGTGGTTCCAAAGAACGAAGATTCTTTTCGTCCCGTACTAGATCTCAAAGGTGTAAACCGTACTTTGCGGGTTCCACACTTTCGCATGGAAACCCTGCGTACAGTGCTTCGGGCGGTGCAACCGGGAGAATTTCTTTCTTCCATAGATCTCACAGAGGCGTATCTTCATATTCCCATCAGACGGTCTCATCAGCGCTATTTACGTTTCGCGCTTCCCATGGGACATTTCCAATTTCGCGCCTTGCCGTTCGGGCTAGCGACGGCTCCGCGTGTCTTCACAAAGCTGATGGTGGTCGTAGCAGCGGCGCTTCGGAAGGAAGGTATTCGAGTACATCCATATCTCGACGATTGGTTGATCCGAGCGGATTCTCGAGAAGCGTCTCTGATGGCGACGGCGCGAGTAGTCCAGCTTCTCGAGCAGCTCGGGTGGGTGATCAATCACGCCAAGAGCCAATTGATCCCGCAACAGCAGTTGACTTATCTCGGAGCCTGCTTCGACACAGAGCGGGGGCACGTTTCGTTGCCCAGTGTGCGGGTGCAAAAGCTTTTGCGACAAATTCAGACCTTCCTGTCTCTTCAAGATCCGTCAGCGTGGACCTATTTACAGGTCTTGGGTTCCATGGCAGCTGCTCTAGATCTGGTGCCCTGGGCCAGAGCACACATGCGCCCATTGCAGCAGGCGCTCCTTTCTCGGTGGTCGCTGCAGCTTCACCCGCTGGGGCAGCGCCTTCCCTGTCCAGATCCCGTCCGGCGCAGTCTTCAGTGGTGGTTGCTTCCCGAACATCTTACGGCAGGGGTTCCATTGGAGGAACCCTCCTGGATCCTGGTTACCACCGATGCCAGTCTGTTCGGCTGGGGAGCACACTGTCTAGATCAGGTCGCTCAGGGGGCATGGTCTCCAGAGGAGAGTTCATGGTCGATCAACCGTCTCGAGCTACGGGCGGCTCGCCTAGCCTTGCTTCGCTTCGAACCGTGGCTCAGGGGCAAAGCGGTAAAAATTTTCTCGGACAATGCGGTGACTGTCGCTTACATCAATCGGCAATCGGCAATCGGCAAGTCTCCCGCCCTTCTGACCAAATGTCTGGAGCTGATGGAGTGGGCAGAGTCCCATCTCGCAGCTATCTCGGCGGCGCATGTGGCTGGCAAGGACAATGTCCAGGCCGATTATCTCAGCCGAAATGTGCTAGATCCCGGGGAATGGGAACTGAACGCGGCCGTTTATCACGATCTGACGCTCCGGTGGGGTTCTCCAGTGATGGACTTGATGGCGACGTTTGCGAATGCCAAAGTGGGCAGATTTTTCAGCAGACGCCGAGAGCGCATGTCGGAAGGTCTCGATGCTCTCGTACAACCATGGCCGCCAGACTCCCTCTTGTATGTTTTTCCTCCCTGGCCAATGTTGAGTCGAGTCATTCAGCGGATTGCACGTCACCCGGGGCGGGTGATTCTCATAGCGCCGGATTGGCCTCATCGTCCCTGGTATGCCGATCTCGTTCGGCTACTCATAGCTCCGCCTTGGGCCCTTCCGGCTCGGATCAATTTGTTGCATCAAGGGCCGATTCTCATGCCAAAAGTGGATCGCTTCTTGCTTACAGCTTGGCTCTTGAGAGGTCTCGGTTGAAGCGGCGAGGTTATGCTGATTCAGTTATTGCCACGTTGCTGCACTCAAAAAGGCAAGCAACTTCTCTGGCCTATGTTCGGGTGTGGCGTCTGTTTGAGATGTGGTGCGCTCAACGTCATATTTTTCCAATGTCGTCTACCTTGCCTCAGCTTCTCCTTTTTCTGCAAGATGGCTTCGACAAGGGTCTGGCTCTCAGTACCCTTAAGGTGCAGGTGGCGGCACTTGCCTGTTTTCGGGGGTACGTTTGCCGTCGGCGTCTTTCGGCGCTTCCGGATGTCCAACGGTTTCTTCGGGCAACGCGGCTTCTCCGTCCGCCACTGCGTCCCTTAGTTCCACCTTGGGATTTGAATGTGGTGTTGGAGGCCTTTTCGCATTCTTCTCTGGCATCTCAAAGTTTTCGTGAGATCCGCGAGTGTTCTTGGAAAACGGCTTTTCTGGTCGCTTTGTGTTCCGCTCGCCGGATTTCCGATCTGCAGGCCTTGTCGTGCAGGGAACCTTATCTTCAGTTTTTGCCAGAACGGGTGCTTCTCCGGACAGTGCCGTCCTATTTGCCTAAGATTGTCTCCGTTTTCCATGTTAATCAAACGGTGGTTTTGCCCGTCTTTACGGAGTCATCTGGTTCGCCCATGGATCGGGCGCTCAAGCGATTAGATCTTGCGCGAGTTTTGCGGACGTATCTTCGGGTTTCAGAGACTTTTCGGAAGATGGATCGGCTATTTGTGCAGTACGCCGGGTCTCGGAAGGGTCAACCAGCCTCCAAATCCACCATAGCGCGGTGGGTTCGCAGTGCTATTGTTGCGGCGTACACGGCTAAAGGAATTTCTCCGCTGCTGGGCTTACGGGCTCACTCGACTCGGGCTCTCGCCACTTCCTGGGTGGAGTTTGCATTGGTTCCGCCTGTTGATATCTGCCGAGCGGCTACGTGGTCGTCCTTGCATTCTTTTACTAAGCATTACCGCTTAGATCTTCAAGCCCGTGACGATGCGAAAGTGGGGTCTGCGGCTATTGTCGCAGGTCTTGCGGGTCCCTCCCATCTTTAGGTACTGCTTTGGTACTGCCCTACCTGTCCCTGGACTGGCCCGGAGAAGCGAATAGGAATAAGAAATTAGTTCTTACCTGCTAATTATCTTTCCTGGAGCTTTCTCCGGGCCAGTCCAGGGCCCCACCTCTATTGGCTTAAGAGATATT
Organism: Ichthyophis bannanicus; assembly: GCA_033557465.1. Lineage (NCBI taxonomy): Eukaryota > Metazoa > Chordata > Amphibia > Gymnophiona > Ichthyophiidae > Ichthyophis > Ichthyophis bannanicus. The sequence continues at coordinate 642,582,349 of CM066035.1, forward strand.
TTTCGGTCAGAGGTATTCCTTGGGGCTTTCCGATTTCGCGGGGAAAGAGTGGGAGATTCTATTCTCCTGTAATTTATGTAATTATTTAAAAAAAAAATAAAAAAAAAAAAAAAAAAACACCAAATTTGTAGACGTTATTGCTGGTTCCATTTTGGACGCCTTCTTTCATGGCTTCTACTTTGTTCAAGGACTATAGAAAGTTATCAGTATTTTTCAAGGGTTATCTATTTCTTTCAGTTCTTCTTTTTTGTAGTGCTTTGTCACGTGTAGACTGCTGGGTAACCCTCTGGGGGAGTGGCTTCACCTCTCAAAACGTCAGATCAGTCCTCAGTAGCTATAGAAGATTGACAACCCTACCTGTCCCTGGACTGGCCCGGAGAAAGCTCCAGGAAAGATAATTAGCAGGTAAGAACTAATTTCTTATTCCTGGGGAGGAAATTAGAGAAGACCGTGATATGGACTTGGACTCTGAGGCTGATATACAACCTATCCAGAGCCAGCCACTGAAAGCTGACAAGAAATTGACTCAAACACAGATTTTCAATGGAAAGGTGAGCATTTATTTACAGGTGAAGGAACAGTACACAGTGCTTAACATGATTTGTACTGTAACGCCCCCTGCTGGCTAGGCGGTTGCCTATAGGCAGTGGATGTACCTCCTATTGTCCCTTGGTAGTATGGGTTCCCCAGAGCCAAGGCTTCTGGGGATTGTAGTTGTGAAAAAAATGAGTAGCCAAGGGTGGAAGGCAAATACAGGAAAAATTTATTCTTTTCTTCTTTTGCCCTTTCAAACATACAGCAACAAAAGTAGGATACTTCTCCAAATAAAGAAAAAGGAACTTTCACAGTAACAGCGGTAGCAACTGCTTCACTCAGCTTGTTATACCAGTAGTATCTCTTTTTCCAGAGTTCAAGAATACAGCTTAAGGGTTCCTTGCTCAGTTCAGCCCAAATAACTGCTCTTCCAAACTGAGCACTATGCAAAGCACAACCCACTTTACTTCTGGCTGTTTATACGTTTAGGTAGTGACTTCTTAAGCATTCAAATCAGCACTTCTAAACCTTCTCTGCCAGCTTTAAAACGTTAGCAACTTCATTCCAAACATTTCTAGCAGAACAGGCAAGTACAAAGCTTCTGGGTTTTCTCAGTTTTAAACCTTACAGCTTCTTCACCTTGGCTTTACACACAAAGAACAGTCCATTTGAGAGTTGGCAGAACTCTTATCAGAATCATAGTTATCTACCTGCATGCTCTCATACTCGGGGTCAGTTAGCATCTGGCTGGAATCAGCTTCTGGGATTTCAGGTTTTATTTCTTCTAATAACTAAAACCTTCTCCCAATGAGACCTCTTTCTAGGTTGAGGAATGTTGGAAGGGCTGAGGGAATTCTTATCCTTCAATAAGCTATGCAAGGTTTCAAATGGGCTCACCTTACTTCTAGTAACAGAGCTCTTTACAGACCTTCCTCGAGGTGAAGCTCTTGCCCCAGGTTCTGGCAGGACCACGCCCGTGCCCTGCTCAAAGACAGCACTTTCCTCAGGATAAACCCTCCTGTCTTCAGGGCCTGCTGTAATGCTCCTACAACATGGGCTTCCTTCAAAGCTGTAGTTTCCTGTGTGCTGGCTGCAACGAGAACCTTTCCTGAGGCTGCTTCTAGAACACCTCCCTCTCTCAGCTTCCTTGCAAGAACCTTCCCCTTCTCCTCCTGGTTCCTTGGTTGTCCCTTCTCTTCCTGGTTCCCCGGTTGTCTCCTCTCTTCCTGTTTCCTCAGGCTTAAATGACTGGGGCTGCCCTATGGCTTCAAACTCCGCCCCCGGGTGTTCCCCATTACCTACCCTGGTTGCATTGGAGCTAGGGCGTGGCTTGCACTCAGCAACTCTATGTGTGTGGTTTTTTTTCTCGGCTGGAGTTTCAAAGTCAAAACTCCCTGAACTATTCTTCTGCTTAGGGGTAAATGTCTGTTTTCTATCCATTTCCCTGGGCTCCACTACAGTCTCGCCACCACAGTACCCATTTCCCCCCTCTCCCAACCATGCACTTCTTTTCAGTAGTTTGTGTCCAAGGTAGTGCAGCCTTCATAGGATTCATCTTCAGGAGAGGGTCCAGGCTGGGTTGAGGCACAAGGACAACATCTGGCTTGGGAGGGTAAGATACAGGCTGTGGGGCTTGGTAGCTGTACAGATGTGCAGCAGCTACATTGGGAGCCAGTTCTTCTGCAAGCTGTCTGTTGGCCAGCTCCTGGGCCTGATCATCTTTGATGGCCCACACTTCCTCCTCTAGCTGGCAGCTGAGAGTGACCATCGGCTCTTGGGCCTTCCACAGAAAATTCTCTGCCTCCTCCTCTGGCTCCAGGACAGAGAACAATGGTGATGGAGGACTTGGTTCCTCAGACCCTTGTTCTTTCACTACAGGTCTGTGAGTTCTAGCCAGAGGTGCCTCCTGCTGTTGCTGCTTCAAAGTCTCAAATCATCATCTGAAGATTGGGAAAAGGTCAAAAACAAAGAATGCTCACTAGGGCCAGCATTGGGGGATGGAAAACAGGGCAATTGCCCTGTGCCTTCATCCCACAGAGGGCCCTAGCTGAAGGAGACATAGCCTGCAGGCAGGCTTTGGGCTCCCTCATCAGTTTCTGCCCTGGGCCCCTGCATATCTAACACCAGCCCTAGTGCTCATTTTGGCACTGTGTTCGCAAATACTATGATGATTATGCCCTTTTTTACCATTCTGGTTCTTTAGGGGAAAGAAGCCAACCAGGAGTCTCCAATCTACTGCTTTGCCTAAATTGCCACAAAGAAGGAGCTAATCTCAAGGTAGACTGTAGCAGGCTGATAAAGTCGGTGCACTATGATTGAATATCACATTCATTCTAGAGGAAAATGTTACCCCAGTTCTAGAGAGTTAAAACCCTGTACTTCAGTATGTTAGCTGTTGCACCAATAGATAGCTTACAAGGATGGGGGGACAGATTATATCACGCCAAAGTTTTTCTGTAGCAGTGCTGGAAGGAGCCCAAAATATTCCCCTTTAGGGCAGTTTCTCCAAATGGGTTATCTTTGTGCATACCATGACTGCCATGAATCTCACTTCTAAGCCAGGGCATGTGGAGTATGATCCCAGTCTCTCAAATTTACTGCTATTGCTCAGCATAGTACTTGCATCATGCCAAAGAGATCCTCCTTCTGGAGTTCATAAGATGTAACATATATGGGTAATTTATCAAGGTATTCTTGGAAATTCTTAATCAAGCCTGTCACGCAAAACATGATGGGAAATAACTCGGTGCCTTCCCAATGTCTTTGTAGGTTTCACATTTTTCATCTACTCTGACATGATAGCTACTTCTCCCTACAATTGAAAACTGCTTCTTCAGAGGAAAAGCCAAGAAGAATACATGTGCCATGCAGCATCACCCCAGTAAAAAAGTGGAGAAATGCAAGAGTGTGGGATAATCTATGTACAATGCATTGATACTAGGCAATGAGCTTCAAAATGCATGGTGAGGCCTTAGCATCAAACAAGACAATAAAGCTTACCAAAACTTTGTTCTGACCTGGAGTTATCACACAGAGCCAGAGGTGGCCACTTCACTGAAGGAGCGCAACACCTACAGCTCTAGGGTACTGGGGCCTGGTGCTAAGAGAGTGGAAGCAACCGTTTGGCAATCTGTTTCTTCTTAGCATCTACCACTTCCTTTTGAGGTCCTCAGCATCCCAGTTGTTATGGTGGACCTGGTGATGTCCTGTCCAACATGCCACTTGTCATGGATATTACCAGACCCAAAAGAGTGGATTGGTGCTTTGGGAATTATTTTTTATATAACTCATGCCTTTCCAATAGCAGTTAAATTCAGATACAGTAGGGCTTACAATCTAAGTTTGTACCTGAGGTAATCAAGGTTTAAGTAGCTTGCCCAGGCCCATAAGCAGCATCAATGGGATCAAGCTAATAGTCACATCTTTCTCCCCAGAAGAAAGTTGGCTTTTCTTGTGCCTGGTATGGTTAATGAATGCTGCTAAAGAAATCAGGGTTTGGGCACAATGAATTTTAAATAAATACACATGGAGGCATATTCTAACCTGGCCGTCCAGAAGCGGGAAGCCCAGTGGTAGACCCCATTCTGATCCCAGGGGTGCTAGACATGCCCCTTGAGATCAGAATTTGGTCTACGGCCTGAACGTGCAGGCTGAGCCCTAATTCTGATTGGCCTGCATGCCCAGCCATATGTTGTGAAGGCTGAGCGCCGCCGATTTTGTTCTTTCCCCACAGCCAGTCCCTAGATCTGGCCTCCCATGGCCAGGGTCCAGCTGCAGGGAGCTTACTTGATTCCCTTTTTTACCAGGCCTGGCATCAGGATCCCCTGACATATATGGGGACTTAGTCTACCTCTGTGGTGGACTAAGTCCTCCCCCCCGTCTATGTTCACAGCCCCGGACATACAGGACCAACCTCAGAATCGGCCCTGGATGTCCGGGGTTGTGGCCCGCCCATGCCCCACCCTCGCTCCACCTCGGAAATGCCCCCTCCTGCCCCTGTCCAGGCCTCCCCATACAAACATGCTGTTCATAAGGGGAGGCATTAGCCAAGGCCGGCAGGGGAATGAATAGCGGGGATAGACGTCCAAACTGGACATCCATCCCTGCTACTCACTGTATTGAATGACCCCCATAATCATTTGCTAATGAGAAACTGGCTGGTTAACTGTGAGCATGTTACATGTTTAATAATTAACTTCTGGAACCTCAATATTCTCAAAACGTATAAGCAATTAGCTGGTGCCTAAACATGTAAGTGCTACAAATAGCTTAAATTCAAAGCCTTCCACAGTTAACAGTGTAGTACATAAGGTATGAAAACTGCTGTACATACACCCACATTCCAAGGGTTGCAGAGCAGAGATGGCATCCATCTGTTCAAGAAGGGTCGACGTGTCTTCAGTAGCAGACTGGCTAACCTACTGAAGAGGGTTTTAAACTACATCTTTTGGGATGGATGAAGAAAGCCCCCAGGTAAGTGAAACATTAAAAACCTTTATGGAAATGGGTAAAAGGGGCAACATATGGAAAGCAGTATGTATAAATGCCCGTAGCACAGGAAATAAGATCCCAGATGTTGAGGCTTTAATGGGAGAGGCTGACTTGGATTTAGAGGCAGTAACAGAGACATGGTTCATGGACAACCATGACTGGGATGTAACTATACCAGGCTATATTTTATTCAGAAAGGACAGGATAGGAAGAAGGGGAGGAGGAGTTGCACTATATGTAAAAAATAATATTAAAGCTATAAAAATACAGGGCTTAGAAGGGAGAGAGGAGGCACTGTGGGTTAAACTAGAAAGAGGGAAAGAGAAATCTATTTGCATTGGTGTGATATACAGACCTCCCTCACAGGGAGAAGAGGTGGATGGAAAGTTAATTGAAGATATACGCAGCATTGCCAGGAAAGGGGAAGTGCTACTGATAGGGGATTAAAATATGCCAGATGTTGATTGGCATATCCTTGCTGCAGTATCATCTAGAAGGAGATCCTGGATTCAGGGAGAACTATTCTGGCAAGTGGTAGCAGAACCCACACGTGAAGGGGCCATATTGGACTTGGTGCTTACCAATAGTGAAAGTGTTTCTGATCTTGTAGTGGGAGATCATTTCACTTCCAGTGATCACCAGATGGTGTGATTCAGTATTAGGACTAGGGCTGATAAAATCCATTCAAAAGCGAGGGTCTTAGGCTTTAGGAAAACTAACTTTGCTAAATAGGCCAATACCTCAGAGAGTTGTTAGCAGGATGGGAACAGCTGGAGGATGTAGAAAAACAGTGGGTAAAAGTGAAAAGGGGTATTTTAAGGGCAACCAACATTTTTGTTAAAATGGTAAATAAAGGTAAAAGGAAAAGGAGACCGCTATGGTTTTTGAAAGAAGTAGCTGAAAAGGTGAAGAAAAAGAGGGAGGCCTTCATGAAATACAAGAAATCACAGAGAGAGCGGAAGACAGGCATCTATATTTGGAAAAATTTATAGAAGCTAGCAAAGTAGTCAAGAATTGCTTAACAGATATTTCTGTTCAGTGTTCACAGATGAAGAACCAGGAACCTTAGAGGAAAGGCGGGATAGAGGTGATATGATTGAGATGTTTAAATACCTCCGTGGCATAAATGTTCAGGGAGAGAGCCTCTTTCAATTGAAAGCAAGTTCTGCTACGAGGGGACATGGGATGAGGGTGAAGGGAGATAGATTCAGGAGTGATATGCGGAAATATTTCTTTACGGAAAGAGTAGTGGATCCGTGGAATAGTCTCCCAGTGGAGGTGGTGGAGATGAGGACAGTAACTGAATTCAAAAAAGCATGGGACCAACACAGAGGATCTCTAAAGGTAAAAAGTGGACTGTTGTAGTTGTTGTTATGGAAGGACAGACTAGATGGGCCTTGTGGACTTTTTCTGTCGTCATGTTTCTATGTTTCTAGGAACAGGACCTCGAAAACACTCGCAAACAGGAACAGAAGCGAGGGGCATCTTGAACAATTTTCAGAAGACTGTGTTCATGAGGAACTAGCTAAACTTAAAGTAGACAAAGCGATGGGAACAGATGGGATACACCCTAGAGTGCTGAGGGAACTTGGGGACCTCTTAGCAGCTCCACTGACTGACCTTTTCAATGCCTTGTTGGAGTCGGGAGTGGTGCCAGAGGACTAGAGAGAGGCACAAAAGTGGAAGTAAGGATGTGGTTGAAAACTATAGGCCGGTTAGTTTAACCTTGGTGGTGGGTAAATTACACAGGTACACTAAAAAATTTTTTTTTTAAACTGCCTCTAATGTTTCGATTGATTTTTACATTTTTTGGTGCGCTGAATCCAAATCTGGTAACCAATTTGCTCCATCACGTACAGATTTTTTGCTACATTGGGTTAGCAGTTTGAGGTGAACGTTTCAGATTAAGTGCGATCGAGATAAAAGTTTCTTGGATGAATTCTTTATACTAATTGTTTAGTAGTTATTCAAATAAGAATAAAGAAAATTGTAACAAGGCAGCACATAAGAATAGAGTAATGTCAACAAACACACTGAGATGGTAGCAAAATTGTCTGCACTTAAAACAGCCACATACATGTGCACAAACACTGAGCATATAAGAGCGAGGTTAGACACAAAGCAAAGCAAAGAAATGTGCAAAAAATGTTGTACAGGTATGTATTGTCGTGCCCTCTCTGGCCAAGCGGTAGCTACGGGTATTGCAAGGCTCTGGAGGGTGGTAGTTGTGCCTTCACTGATATAAACCACAAAACACTTCTTTCCAAATTAAAGGGTTTTTATTCCCCGTCCCTTGAGGGTACTTTATCTTCAGGAACATAAATCAAATGCCTTGCTTGGACATATAACATAAAGTAACAAAAGCAAACAGAACTTGTTTCCTTCAGCTTCCAAAACAACAAATAAATGAAAAGAACAAAACAGCTTAAATACTTCAATATGGTTCTTTCCCCTGTAGCTGACAGCACAGCTTATATCTGCTTCACTTAGAGAGAGCTGCAGCCTGTTGCTTATAACACTAAAGCTAGGACACAAACTAATTACTTATCTGAGAGAGAACTCAGGTTCAATCAAGGTCAAAGAGCAGTCCATCAATTCTGGCATATCATTTTCTTCTGCATTTTGATATTCCATTAACTCCGGCTGACTGGAAGGTTCATTCTGGACCTCAGCAGTAACGTGGGAGAATGGCTGGTTAACCTCGTCAGACAGGAAGTTCCTCTCTTCCTTAGAGCTAGTGTCTCTCTGGGAATTACCATGTATTCTAGAGTTGAGCTTTTCAGGGCACTGCCCCTGCTGGTATTTTAGAATATAGCTCAACTCCTGGTTTGCTCTGCTAGTGGGATAATTAAGGGAATTTCTCTGCCGGTTCAGGCTTCCCTTTTGTAACCCAGCTGAGCTAGATTGGAGAGCTCGTGACGGAGTTTCACAGGGAGCTGTGAGCTTACAATGACTACAAAACTCTTCAGCTTTATCTGGTATGTAAAACCTTTTTCTTCTAGGGTTTTTAAAACCAGAAGAAGGGATATTTTCAGCCTCTAGATAGTGGGACCTTGTGTGCCTATTTCCATACCTCCAGGGTTGTCTTCTTTCATATGGCAAATCACTCTTGCATTCACTCTGTGCACTGGAACCTGCAACTGCAGTCTTCTTACGTCTCTCTGGCTCAAACACACTATCTGGCTGTTGATATCTCTCTGCTTCATTCAGGTCTTCGGTTCCCCTCTGACCTTCACGCTGGCTCTCTAGTTGCTCCAAAGCCTCATTGTCACTCTCTCTTACATTCTCATACCTGCTCCATGCTTCCCAGGGTTTTAGCTGCCTTTGCTGTATTCCCTCAGAGTGTGTCCGTGGCTGCTTCAGCTCCTCTCTCTCTCTGATTGTCTGGGAGCCTATTTTATCCCAGTGTTTCCTTGCTCCACCCCCACCCAGCTGAACCCTGTCAGGTAAAGTGAATTCCCTTCCTTTGCTGGCTGGGTGTGTCCTCATTGGACCTTTGCACGTGTTTCTAGGTTGCTCATGGTAACCATTTGACATTTCCTTGTTTACCCTGTCACTTTTTCTGTGTTCCTTTATACTGAACTGCATTTTCTCGGGTTGTTCGGGGTCTGCACTGTTACAGTATGTAAGAATAGAAAATGCAAACCGCACCATTGCAATACATGAAGACAAACACCCGATGATGTGAAAATAAAATTCTAATAAATGGGATCCGACACTATGGTAATAACTAGCAAATTTTTATTTCAAAGTTTAGTAAAAACACGATATTTGTCAACACAGTTTAGATTTTAAAGTCATTCTTGGGTCAATCAATCTCCTGGTGGGCCCGTTTCTTCTTCCCCCGAATGCTTCTCTTGGTGCACTGCTTGGCGTATTTTTCATCTGGGGTTTCCCGCAGCAGCAACCAGCAGAAATCAGCCATCATAGTGGTGTTCCATCTTCCTTGGTACCTTCTCTCTGCGTCCTTGATGTCCTGTCCTGGTGAAACCTTTCACCTTGTTCTTCACTGTACGCCCCCAAGTTTTCGGGAAAGTAGTTCACATGGGAGTGCAAGAAATGGACTTTCAGGCTCATTACAGCCTTGTTCTTTGAAGGCATTGAGCATCCTGGCAACAATATCCTTATAGTTCTCATCCCGCCTGTTCCCCAAGAATTTGAGAACAACATCCTTGAAGGAATCCCAGGCTTCTTTTTCCTTCTCAGACATCGTTTCAGCGAATGCTCCATCTGAAATGAGTTTCCTTATATCAGGGCCAACAAACACTCCTTCCTTTAGCTTTGCTTCAGAAAGTCGGGGGAACTTTGAGCAAAGGTACCGAAAGCACTCACCATCTTTTGGAAGGGACTTGATGAATTGCTTAATGAGACCCAACTTAATGTGGAGAGGTGGTAATAGAATTTTATCACGAGGTACCAAGCTCTCATGAAGAACATTTTTCTCACCGGGTCTCAAATACTCCCGAATTGGCCAGTCTTTTTTCCCCAGGTGTAGGTCACGGGCCCGGCTATCCCACAAGCAAAGGAAGCAGGGATATTTGGTGAAACCGGATTGCTGCCCTAATAGCATGGATAGAATTTTAAAGTCTCCACAAATCATCCACTTATGCTCATCATAACGAATCTTCTGAAGAATCAGGGCCAAATTCTCGTATTTTTCTTGGAGAATAACAGAGTGAGCAATAGGAACTGAAGTGAATGTGTTGCCATTATGAAGAAGAACACCTTTTATGCTGTCTTTTGACGAATCAATGAACAGCCGCCATTCAGCAGGATCATACTTGAGTTTAAACTTTTCCATCACTCCGTATATATCGTTGCAAAATACCAAATCTTCCTCTTTGCTGAAATACTTCAAAAATTGTGTCTCGCGGTTGCGGTACCAATAAAAAGTTGTTCCTGGTGACAATAGATTTTTCTGTTTAAGCCGAGAACCTAGCAGTTGGGCAGCATCTTTTGGGAGTCCTAAATCCCGGACTAAATCATTCAATTCAGCTTGAGAGAAAAGTTCATGTTTCGGATCTGGTTCAGTTTCAAACTCGGAAGTACTGGACTCATCGGGAAAAGCCATCTGATGAGTCTCATCATGATCAGAACCGTCCACACAAATATGATCCAAAGATTTTGGTGGTTCAGGCACAGGTACTTCGTTGCTATGAGGCATAGGCCTAATTGCTGAGGGAAGGTTGGGGTAACTTATTACGTTCTTATTTTTAAGTTGTATCCCTTCACAATGCAAGAGCAAAAATAGCAGTCACTGCTGTGGTCTCTTTGTTCACGCCACATCATAGGTATTCCGAAACGAAATGCTTGTTTTTTTACCTTTCATCCATAAGCGTAGATCTTCCTCACATGTCTTGCACACTTTGTGAGGAGCCCACGGTTTGTCTTGATCGCCTAACTTCAAACCGAAATAGGCGAAATATACTTTTTTAATAAATGCAGAAATGTTCCTCTGCCGCTTTTTCACGGTATATTCCCCACAAATAAAACAAAAACTGTCCGGAGAGTTGACGCAACCTCTGGCTCTGTGAGCCATCACAAATACACAGCACTGCAAACTACAACTGTAGTGAACCACTTCGGAATAAAGCTGGATTACGACTGAGCAAACAAAAGGTAATAATGAACTTGCAAGAAACTGAAATTTGACAGGAACGTTCATGTCGCAACCACCGTGTTTGAGTGAGCGAACGAGGCGAGGCGAACAGGAAAGAACATGCGCCAGCGCGAGTACTGGATTTAGCCCCCCGCCTCCCAATTGTCCTGTTAATGTATAAAATGAATACAAAACACTCTAAAATATCATGAGGGAGTGTTTCTAGTTAGTTAACCATTACAACCTCTATTTTGGGCCAAGAAAATAAACTGCAGTCGGCTAAAAAGAAATTATGTGAACATTCCTTATATGGGTAAGAAATCTAATTTTGCAAGAAAACGTGACGTGATGGAACATTTTGGCTATTTTTCCTGGATTCAGCACCCCAAAATCTATAGGAATCAGTTGCAAAACTGGAGGCAGATTTTTGGTAGTGTACCTGTGTTATTGGAAAAACTGCTGAAAGAGAAAATAGTGAGGTTTCTGGAGTCTGATGGATTACCATTTCCAAGGCAGCATGGATTCACCAGAGGTAGGTCTTGTCAGACAAATCTGATTGATTTATTTGACTGGGTGACTAGGGAGTTATACCATACTTAGGGCTCTCCATCGGTCCATTTAGATTTTAGAAAAGCCTTTGACACCGTTCCGCACAGGCGACTTATAAACAAACTGATCATCCTAGGGATGGACCCTAAAGTTACTGCTTGGGTTAGAAATTGGTTGAGAGGGAGATGACAAAGGGTACAAGTAAATGGAGCACAATCTAATGAGTAGGTTACTAGTGGTGTGCTGCAGGGATCTGTCCTTGGTCAGATTCTTTTTAACAACTTTGTTAGTGATATTGCGGAAGGGCTATCGGTTAAGGTTTGCCTATTTGCTGATGATACCAAAATCTGCAATAGGCACCCAGGAAGGTGTAGATAACATGAGGAGGGATCTAGCTAAGCTTGAAGAATGGTCTAGAATTTGGCAGCTGAGATTTGATGTTAAAAAATACAAGGTCATGCATTTGGGCTGCAGCAATCCAAGGGAGCAATATATTATAGGGGGTGAAGTACTTCTGTCCACGAAAGAAGAGTGGGATCAGGCGTGATTGAGTTTGATGATCTTAAAGTAGCTAAACAGGTAAAAAAAGGTGACGACAAAAGCTAGAAGGATGTTTGGGTGCATAGGGAGAGGAATGGCCAGCAGAAGAAAGGAGGTGATAGTGCCTCTATATAAGTCTTTGGTGCGACCTCATTTGGAGTATAGTGTGCAATTCTTGAGACCGCACCTTCAAAAGGATATAAACAGGTTGGAGTCGGTACAGAGGGTGGCTACTAAAATGGTTAGTGGTCTTTGTTATAAAGCATATGAGGACAGACTTAAGGATCTTAATAAGTACACATTAGAGGAAAGGCGGGATAGAGGTGATATGATAGAAACGTTTAAATGCCTCTGTGGCTGTACAGGGGGAGAACCTCTTTCGACTGAAAGCAAGCTCTGCTAAGAGGGGACATGGGATGAGGGTGAAAGGGGATAGATTCAGGAGTGATATGCGGAAATATTTCTTTATGGAAAGAGTGGTGGATCCGTGGAATATCTCCCAGTGGAGGTGGTAGAGATGAGGACAGTATCTGAATTCAAAAAAGCATGGGACAAACACAAAGGATCTCTAAAGGGAAAAAGGGGACTGTTAAAGTGGTTGATATGGAAGGACAGGCTAGATAGGCCATGTGGTCTTTTTCTGCCATTATGTTTCTATTAAGTTTCTATGTTTCTATTAATAACACAAATTTATAGCTTTTTCTGTCCACATAGGTAGGTTAATAGTAATGTCATGACAGGACAAAATGTGGCAGGTGTGGTGTAGTGTAATCTGGCTTTTTGAAGTGTGGGTGACTGGGACCATGACTGGGAGATACAGTAGGTGACCCACTAGTCCTCTTGATAATTAACAGAAGAGTGCAAACTCACATTGTAGTTCAAAGGTAAGTTTTAATAACATTAAAGCCTAGGCAGGTCAGTTAAAAAACATCTGGCCTCTTAGATAAGGTTGTCCCCGATTTTAGAGCTGTGTCCCTGACTCCCACCTGTTTGGCAACCTTCCGTCCTTGATTCCAGCAATAGCGACAGAGGGGATGGAAAAAACTTTATTTTCAATTTAGTGATTTGAATATGTCAGTTTTTAGAATGTACATCTATTTGGCCGGTAAACCAAGCTGTTCAATGCCAGGGCCATATCCAGCCACTGGCATTGAATATCCAGGTTAGCGCCTCTTGCCCATTGCAAACCAGTCAGCGGCGGTATTGAGCCGCTGCCCGGTTGGCAACATGCAGTGGAAGTTAGGCCAGGGTTTCCTGCGCCTGGCTTTCACCGCATATTGCTAATTGGGCAGTGGCTGAATATCGCCACTGACCGGTTTTTGATCCATTCCGCCTCTGCTCCACCCTGGAACACCCACAACACGCCCCGATGTTAAGCAGTTAGCATTGGGGCATATAGCAGCGGTACTTGTGGCTATTAAGCAGCACTAACTAGGTTAGTGCCGCTGAATATCCTCCTTAGGGGCATTTACACGCTTAGGGCCATTTATACAGTTTACAGGTCTGAAAACCGTGTAAATGCCTTTGAATATTGGGCCCATTATCTTTATATTTTGCACCAGAGGCGGCTCAAAACAATCTTCTGCCTGAGGCGAGAGATGAGCTGCAACCCACCCCCCACTCCCCTGGCAGCAAAAATGGAGGGGCCTCCTCAGAGCTCCAGTTAGGAACACTTCTACAGGGGGCGGAGGGCCACATATGTGCTGTCTATGTTGATAGAGTTCTCCTCAGGCCCTTTTGAATAGGTGCGCCTCCCCGCTGATTTTTACTGACTACCCAGCTAACATAATCTGATGAATCAACATAGCAAAATAATGAGCAAGAATGGAACAAGGAAAGAAGACTGATTATATTTTCCGCTGCCAGAAAGCTTATAATGTGGCCCACCCAGCTAGTCATTTGTGCCAAAATTTCTAGGGAGAACACTGGTTAAGTTCTAGGGTGAAATGTCCTCTGCCCTGATTATTGGGAGAAGGGTTTCTTTGGATGTAGAATATATGTTCAAAAATAAAAAGTGAGAAGTACAGCACAGTTTATAACACCAAAATAAAATTAGCCATGGTTTTTGCTTTTTCATCTTGCTCCTTGGTTTCTGATTACCTGGCTTCTCCTTTGTTTTTGCAGAATATACAGTACAGTTACATTTATTAGCATGCCAATTGAGTGTGCAAGGTCAGTATGCTTTACATTAGATTCCCAGGCTATATAATTAAGCTGCTACATTTTTGTTGCATAAAAACAGCATAACGAAGTTTAAAAAAAACCCTTATACAGCCTGAGAATATATTTATTTATTTAGACAGTTTTGTATACCACCTTATCCATCAATCAAAGTGGTCACAACACAATTGGGGGATACATTTAACACAAGGGGATATGAGACACATATACACTAATACTTGCAGGGAACATGGGCAATGGAGGGTCAAGTGGCTTGCCCAAGACCACAAGGAGCACCTGTGGGACTAGAAACCCCAGTCCTTCCAGCCCAAGGTTGCTGTCCTCTAGTGGGATTTGAACCCCTGACCTTCTGGCCTGAGGTAACTTGCCCCAACCACTAGGCCACTCCTCCCTAATATATTGCTTTCTTTATTCATGGGGCAGCCACCTGACTGATGTTGAGTGGGAGGTTTCTGACGAGGATTCTGGGGAGGCCCCTTCATTTTGGCTGCTGGGGAGGGGTGCCAGCTCACCTCTCACCTCAGGCAGCAGGTTGTCTTGAGCTGCCCCTGCTTCCTAGGTCCTCTCCCCCCTCACTCTTTTCCAGCAGCTCCCCTTGGTCTCCCTAGTTCCTCCCACTCTATGTCCCATATCTCTTGTTTGTCTTCCCTTCACCTGTTTTTTTTTTAATACTCTTTACAGCCACAGGCAGCAGGGTTTCTTGTAGACTTCTCTTCCCCCACTGCCACTGCCGCAGCATATCCACAGAGCATCAGTCATAGCGGCAATAAACAAAAATACAATAAACATGGAGCCTCTGCGACACAGGCGCTCCTTGAAGGCCCTGGTGCTCCCGCCCTGTCTGACGTGAAGCATATGAGAGCCAGTCACAAGCGTGAATATCGGAAAGACAGAGTTCTTTATTAAACCAACGGCCGCCCGACACAGGCCGTGTTTCGTACCCTTCCTCAGGGGCTAGCCAGGCGAAAAAACTAAAAACATAAATATATTAATCATTACAATGATAAAAGAACAAACAAGCCAAGCCAGTAAAAATGTTAAAAACAATAATCATACAAACCATAAAACAATAAATATAAAAAGCAAAATAAAAGCAATATGAACTAAAAACAATACTGTAATAAATTAATAAATATATATACACATAAATAAATAAATATATATATATATATATATATATATAAACAGTGGAACCATGGTGCTCGGGACCTAATACAAAGTGTACATAAATGAAATTTACTAACCTCTGTTATGATTCACGAAGTAAATCTTACTTCACACTATCGTGCAAACATACAGATTATAAACTTATGCTAGAAAACATAAATAATACAATAAAAATGTTGAAACAAAACATGTTGAAGTTAACTAGCATCTTTCTTTTTTTGACCAACACCTTTGCATGTGCTAAGCATCCAGATGTTCGACCCATTAGAAGAGATGTATGTGGAAAATTCAAAAAAGGCAAATTATATGCACGCATGAAGTTCTCAAGAGCCTCTAATTTACTATTTATTTTTATTTATTTTATACTTTTCTTCTATACCGCTTTTTCCCAAGATCAAAGGCGGTTTACAAATAACATAATGAACAGTTTACAATTAACATAATGAACATTGTTTTACATAGAACATAGTATTTTCTTTAAACTATGTACAATTAACTTTTCATGAACAATAACATGGAGCATATAATTATACATATGCTGAACTATTTACATCAGTCAAATATTTACTATGTACAACCAGGGAATATTTAATACCGGCAACATTCACTGTATGAAGAGGTACAACCTGAGCCTCCAATTTGGAAACTGCTCTGTCCATTAATATAACCCTCTCATCAAGTTGCTGCAGCGAAGCGACAGTGTCTTGAGAGAAGGTACATAATGATTTAGATGTTTGTGTTATCTTACTATCAATACATTGTAATGCCCCCCACAGATCCTTTAGAGCAGGGGTCACCAACCTGCGGCCCGCGAGGTCCCTTCGTGCGGCCCGCGAGGCTCTACCCCGGTGCGGCCCGCCAAGGATGCTGCTACAAGTACCGGCAAACTCACCGACTCCTTCTTCTGCAGCCGCGGCTCCCTGCCTCTTAGGGAACCGCGGCTGTGCTTGTAAAATCATCGCGGAGCCCTTCCTGTCTTGACGGGCTCCGTGCAGCATTGTCCCGCCTCCAAAGGAAGTGGTAAACAACTTCCTTTAGAGGCGGGACAATGCTGCACGGAGCCCGTCAAGACAGGAAGGGCTCCGCGATGATTTTACAAGCACAGCCGCGGTTCCCTAAGAGGCAGGGAGCCGCGGCTGCAGAAGAAGGGAGGGAGCTGACATGGAATAATTTTCAAAGCAGAAGTACAGGTATGAGCATTGTTTTTTTTCGCGGGGGCGGGGGTGGGGAGAAGGGGGGTGCGGCCCGCGAGTCTACCGGTAGTCGGCTGTGTGGCCCGCGGCCCTCTGGAGGTTGGTGACCCCTGCTTTAGAGTAACTTCTGCATCTGGAGGGATAACAGGGAGCTCAGAAATTGAGCCAGATAAAGAAACTGGTTTGGGCAGAACCAGAGAAGAATCAAAATGACTTATCAAACCTGAGGGCTCCCAAGGAAGAGCGACAGACGGAGGAGGCCTAGGACAGGGTGGAGGAGTCCGTCCCTCAAAACTCAGGGACGCCCCTTCCAGAGAGGACTGTGCCAGCGGACGGGGAGCAAAATGCCTATCCAAGGGACCAGCTGTTTTTTCCCCACTTACTACGGCACCTAGCATCTTGCCCCCAGTTTTTGCCTTCCTCTTCCCCATATTAAATATCATTGCTATAACAAAATAACACAAGCAACAAATATTGACATTACAAAATATACAGACTAAACTATACTAACGCCGCAGAGAGGCCGCTAAGGCGCCTAAATGGTGCAAAAGGGGCAGAACCTGCCCCTTTAGACAAGCCCCTTCAGACCAAGCCCCGCGGTCGCACAGATCAAGGTCAAATTTATAAGAAAAAAAAAAGACCCAAAACACAGACAAGTCCTACAGTGCCTGCCCAATATTCCACAGCAGGAGAGGGCGTCGTCAGCGGCCTGAAAACCACTGCAGCAGTCCCAGGAGCCACCAGGCTCCGTGCACCTCCTCACACTCACAAAGCCAGATACGGTGAGGAAAACGCTGTGGCACGATTTTAAAGTTTCAGCTAGGGTCCTTGCAAAACCAGATAGCCTCAGCAGTGCCTGCCCGATATTCCACGGTAGGAGAGGGCGTTGTCAGCGGCGTGAAAACTGCTGCAGCAGTCCCAGGAGCCAACCAGCAAGCTCCGTGCACCTCCTCACACTCACAAAGCCAGATCCTGCCCCTGATAGATTTTAGATCAGATGTGCAGAGGGGAATTCATATGTCCAGATCAGGATGTGGCAAATTCCCATATACAGTGGAACCTCGGTTTTCGTGATTAATCCATTCGAAAAGGTCTGACTAAAACCGAATGTATGAAAACTGAAGCAATATTTCCCATAAGAAATAATGTAAATCCAATTAATCTGTTCCAGACACCCAAAAATATTAACAAAAAATACATTTTATAGATAACTATATTTTTACATACAGAAAACAATGAGAAATAAATATAAATGACTAATGAAATGAATAAATGAACATTTAACATCACTTTTACCTTTATTGAAGACTCTTGTTGGCATATGGAAGACAGTCAATCAGCAAGAGAATCAAAATAAAGAAAATCTCACTTCTGGCCACAAGATAGTGCTCCATTTTCAACTGTACGAAAACCGAGACAATGTACGAAAACTGGGACAAAATCTTGACGAAAAAAGTCAACGAAAACCGAATCATACGAAAACTAGGGCATACGAAAACCGAGGTTTGAATGTATATGCATCTGTGCTGCAGTACCAAAGATTACCATTAGGGGCCATAGACACCATTTTTAAACCTGAAGCCAAAAGGAGCAGAAGCGAGTGGGCATTGCTCCTGCTTCCAGTACACACCAGGGACCCAGTAAAACAGGGATGGGGGGTCAGGGTTGGAGGGTGGAAGGCATCTGCCAAACCTCATGGGGGTATTTTGTTGCTGGGAAGGTTGGGTGGGGGGGGGTGTCTTTGGGCTGGGGGGGGGTTCAGATTTGGGGATCAGATGTCCTGTGGAGGCTTCAGGAGTCAGGGAAAGGAATGGATATGTTAGGGATGATTAGGAGAGGGGAAAATCAAGTTTGGGGTGATCAGGGAGCCTTGGCCTTCAGAGTTGCCTCTTCAAATAGGCTGTAAATTCTGATGTATATATTTTTTTCTGCTGGACATGGATTCCCTGGTAAGATGGAGAATCTACATCTAAACTGTAGGCTTATCCTAATCACTCCTTCTCCTCACCTTCTCCATTACTCCTGGAATTGAAAACATACTGTAGATAGTTATAAGCATTACTGTTATATTGTTGATTTTACTGTTTAATTTCACTGTACAATAGAATGCCTCATGGCCTTGTTACCTTTGTTGGTTAATTGTAAACCACTTTGAATAGTAGAAAGGCGGTATAAAAGTAAATAAATAAATAAAATACTAAGTATCCCCATGTGTAAATGGCCCCTGTTCTAAAATTCCATTTTCATGTATGCCAATCTAGATGTGTAAATGCTGCTATTTACACATGGCGATGCTTCAAAATAACCCCCATTATGTTATAAATAAGGGCCCGATATTGAACTGTGATGGCTATGCACCACTATGGTGCATAGCTGTCGCTGTCGACCCTTAACCCCGGATTTTCAATGCCGGGGTCACAAGTGGCCCTGGCATTGATTATCTGGGGTCATCACACAGTCTCCGCAGCCACAATAGCTAACCAAGCAGCAGTAATATTGCATGCTGCCCGGTTAGCTCCTGTGGGAAAAAGATAGGTGCAGCTTTTGCTGCAATCTTTTACCTGCAGGTCGCTAACCGGGCAACATGCAATATTGCTGCTGCCCAATTAACTAACAACTGTCGCCACCCCCGGAACACCCATGACATGCCTCAATGCTAAATGGTTAGCATCGGGGTGTGTAGTGGCATTAATCAAGGATATTCAGCAGCCAAACCAATTATTTATATTAACAAATATGTACAGCATTATGCTCTGACATAACTCTGAGAAAGAGACAGTAAAGCAGGCCTCGACAAATCTCAAGCACCGTGGTGATTAGAAAATTAGACCTGGTGCCTGAGGCTCAGACTAACGGTGTCTGCCTTCAGGGATCCCATTTCCTACATGCAGAAGGGTGGCTGCGATCACTGCCAGAACTGGTGTTGTTTTTCCCAGCCTGCAAAAGCAGACAGCACCAGCCCTGGCCATAATTGCAGCCTTATATAGACTTCTGCCTGTGGGAAATGGGATTCCCATGGGCAGCCAGTGCCAGTCCTGGCTGCAATTGCGGCCCTTTGCACCACTTCTGCCTGCCTCTAAAAGTTAGAGGCAGGGGGAGTTTGCTACACAGACAGCCTAACAAATTTAAAGAGGCAGTAGCACAAATAAAGAATGGTAGTGTAAATGAAGGATAGAGGGTGAATGCAAGGGGAGAGAGAGAAGGTGGGAGAGTCTGGGAAGAGTGTTGGGGAGGTGGGGAGGGACAGCAGGAGAAGGCTTGGAGGCGGGGAAGGAAGAGTGCAAGGGGATGGAAGGTAAAGAGATGAATGCATAGGAAGTAAAGGTCTCACATCACAGAGCTAGCATGGCAAACTTAAACCCGTGGGTGGCTGGCTGAGCTGCCTCCACTCCAGGCCTGGTGGCTGTTCTCTCCCGAGACTTTGGCCTATAAGAACATAAGATATGCCATACTGGGTCAGACCAAGGTCCATCAAGCCCAGTATTCTGTTTCCAACAGTGGCCAATCTAGGTCATATGTACCTAGCAGTTTCCCCAAGAGACACAAGTTCCACAATGCTTGTACTGGGTCAAGCATTGATATCTTCGGTCACTTCTTAATAATGGTTTATGGACCTTTCCTCCAGGAACTTGTCCAAACCTTTTTTAAACCCAGCTACACTAACAGCCTTTACTACATCCTCCGGTAACAAATTCCAGAGTTTGATTACACGTTGAGTGAAAAAATATGTTCTTTTATTAGTCTTAAATAGTTTACCCTGTAGCTTCATTGCATGTCCCCTAGTCTTTCTATATTCTGATAACGTAAACAATCGATCTACGTTTACCCGTTCCACTCCGTTCATTAATTTATAGACTTCTATCATATCTCCCCTCAGCCGTCTCTTTTCCAGGTTAAAGAGCCCTAACTTTTTTAGCCTTTCTTCATAGGAGTATCCTTCCATCCCCTTTACCATTTTGGTGGCTCTTCTCTGTACCTTTTCTAAAATCGCTATATCCTTTTTAAGATACGGCGACCAGAATTGCACACAATATTCAAGGTGCGGTCTCACCATGGAACGATACAGAGGCATTATAATATCTTTTATTTTATTTTCCATTCCTTTCCTTATCATACCTAGCATTCTATTTGCTCTCTTGGCCGCCGCTGCACACTGGGCCGAGGGTTTTAACATGGTATCCACAATGACGCCTAAATCTTTTTCCTGGGTGGTGGTTCCTAATGTGGAACCTTGCATGGTGTAACCATAGTTTGGGTTGTTCTTCCCTAGGTGCATAACCTTGCACTTGTCCACATTAAATTTCATCTGCCATTTTGATGCCCAGTCTTCCAATTTATCAAGATCCTCTTGCAATTTTTCACAATCCTCTTGGGTTTTAACAACTTTAAATAGTTTTGTGTCATCTGCAAATTTGATAACCTCACTCGTTATTCCATTTTCCAGGTCATTTATGAATATGTCAAAAAGCAGCGGACTCAGCACAGATCCCTGGGGTACACCACTATTCACCTTTCTCCATTGGGAAAATTGGCCATTTAGCCGAACCCTCTGCTTTCTATCTTTTAACCAGTTCCTGATCCACAATAGTACATTGCCTCCTATCCCATGACTCTTTAGTTTTGCCAAAAGTCTCTGATGAGGGACCTTGTCAAAGGCTTTCTGAAAGTCCAGATACACAATATCAACCGACTCACCTTTGTCCACCTATTTATTCACTCCTTCAAAAAAACATAACAGATTAGTAAGACAAGATCTTCCTTGTCTAAAGCCATGTTGGCTGTCTCCCATTAGGTTGTGACTATCTACATGCTGAGTAATTTTATTCTTTATGATGGTTTCTACCATTTTTCCCGGTACTGACATCAGGCTCACCGGTCTGTAGTTTCCCGGATCACCCCTGGAACCCTTTTTAAAAATTGGTGTTACATTGGCGATCCTCCAATCTTCAGGTATTAGAGATGATTTTAATGATAGTTCACAGATTACTGATAGCAGTTCTGCAATCTCATATTTCAGTTCTTTCAACACCCTTGGATGTATACCATCCGGCCCAGGTGATTTGCTACTCTTCAGTTTATCTAATAGTTGTAAGACATCTTCCCGATGTATTGATATTTCCTTCAATTCTTCCGCACCTTTAAATACCACTTCAGTCATGGGTAACATCCCTACATCTTCCTCAGTAAAGACCGAAGCAAAGAATTCATTCAGTCTCTCTGCTATCGCCTTGTCGCCTCTTAGTGCTCCTTTAACCCCTTTATCATCTAATGGACCAACTGACTCTCTCACAGGTTTTTTGCTACGAATGTACTTGAAAAGGTCTTTATTTCGTGTTTTTGCTTCCGCAGCAAGCTTCTTCTCAAATTCTGTCTTTGCCTGCCTTATCAATGCCTTGCATTTGACTTGCCAGTGCTTGTGCTGTTTCCAGATTTCGTCGTTTGGCTCTTTTTTCCATTTCCTGAAAGATGCTTTTTTGGCAACAACAGCCTCTCTGACCTCACCTTTAAACCATGCTGGCAGTTTTTTGGACTTCCACTTTTCTTAAAGCATGGAATACAGCTGGTCTGGGCTTCCAAGATAGTATTTTTCAACAACAGCCAAGCCTGATGTACGTCTTTAACCTTCACAACTGCTCCTTTTAGTTTTTTCTTAACTGTTTTCCTCATTTTATCATAGTCTCCCTTTCGAAAGTTAAAAGGTAGTATTGTGGATTTCCTTGCTATCCCTCCTCCACTAATTAAATCAAAGGTGATCATGCTATGATCACTATTGCCAAGTGGCCCCAACACCCTTATCTCTTGCACTAGATCTGGTGTTCCACTAAGGACTAGGTCTAATATGGCTTCCCCTCTGGTCGGTTCATGAACCAGCTGCTCCAAGAAGCAGTCATTTATTTCATCTAGGAACTTTATCTCCCTAGCATGTCCTGACGTGACACTGACCCAGTCGATACCGGAGTAATTGAAATCACCCATTATTATTACTGCGCAGGGCCGGCCCGTCCATTGAGCAAGAATGTTTTTTGCACAGGGCCCCGCGTTTCAGGGGGCCCCGCGCAAAAAACATTCTTCAGCATCCCAAGTTTTAAAAAAAAAAACCAAACCGGCTGCTTCTGCCGCGGCAGCAGCAAGAGCTCTGCCGCGGCAGCAGCAAGAGCTCTGCCGCGGCAGCAGCAAGAGCTCTGCCGCGGGGCCCCCCCCTGCCCGGCAGAGCCTCCGTGCATCCTCAGCAGCTTTCTTCATGTCCAAAACGCGGGCTTCTTTCAGAGCCGCGAGAGTTTCCTTTCTCGCGGCTCTGTTAATCCCGCCGAGGGTGATGGGATTTCCCATCAGCCCCGCGGGATTAAGAGAGCCGCGAGAAAAGAAACTCTCGCGGCTCTGAAAGAAGCCTGCGTTTTGGACATGAAGAAAGCTGCTGAGGATGCACGGAGGCTCTGCCGGGCAGGGGGGGGCCCCGCGGCAGAGCTCTTGATGCTGCCGCGGCAGAGCTCTTGATGCTGCCGCGGCAGAAGCAGCCAGTTTGGTTTTTTTTTTATTTTAATTTGGAATGATAGGGGGGGGTGGTTAGGACTGGTAATGGGCTATGGAGGGGAGGCTAAACTGGAAGTGGGCGGATGGGGGGGGGGTTGTGAGGACTGGTAATGGGCCGGGTGGGGGCTGGTTAGGACTGGTAATGGGCCAGGGGGGGGGGGTGGTGGTTAGGACTGTTAATGGGCCATGGGGGGGAGGCTAACACTGGAAGTGGGCTGATGGGGGGGGGGATAGGACTTCAAATGGGCAAGGGGGGGGGGGGCTAAGTGTGCTGATGGGGGGGTTAGGACTGGTAATGGGCCATGGGGGGTGGAGGCTAGGACTGGTAATGGGCCATGGGGGGGGGCTAAGTGGGCTGGGGGGGGCTAAGTGGGCTGGGGGGGGGTTAGGACTGGTAATGGGCCATGGGGGGGGGAGGCTAGGACTGGTAATGGGCTGATGGGGGGGGGTTAGGACTGGTAATGGGCTATGGGGGGGCTAATTGGGCTTATGGGGGGGGGTTAGGACTGGAAATGGGCTATGGGGAGGGCGCTAAGGCAGTAAGTTGGGGGGTAGGACTGGAAATGGACAGATGGGGGGGCTAAGACTGGAAATGGGCTGATGGGGGGGGGGTAGGACTGGTAATTGACTATGGGGAGGGGGCTAAGGCTGGAAGTGGGGGGGTAGGACTGGAAATGGGCTTATCGGGGGGGTTAGGACTGGTAATGGGCTATGGGGGGGCTAAGACTGGAAGTGGGCTGATGGGGGGGGGGTGGTTAGGAAGGGTAAAGGGCCCTGGGGGGGGTAGGACTGGAAATGGGCTGATGGGGGGGTTAGGACTGGTAATGGGCTATGGGGGGGCTAAGACTGGAAGTGGGCTGATGGGGGGGGGTGGTTAGGACTGGTAATGGGCCATGGGGGGGGTTAGGACTGGTAATGGGCCGGGGGGGGGGGTTAGGACAGGTAATTGGCTGATGGGGGGGAGGGAGAAAAGTGTTAATGGGCCAGGGGGGGGGGGTTAGGAATGGTAATGGGCCATGGGGGGGGAGGCAAAGACTGGAGGTGGGCTGATGGGGGGGTTAGGACTGGTAATGGGCTATGGGGGGCTAAGACTGGAAATGGGCTGATGGGGGGGAAGGACAGGAAATTGGCTATTGGAGGGGGGCTAATACTCAAAAAAGACAGAGGGTCGCCTCGTACTGGAAATAGGGTGATGTGGGGTTAGTACGTAATGGGCTGACGGGGGGCTAGGACTAGTAATGGGCTATGAGGAGGCTAGGACTGGAAATGGGCTGAGTGGAAGGAGGGCTTGAACTGCAAATAGCTGATGGGGACGGGGGCTTGGAATGGAAATGGGTTGTGAGGGGGAGGGAGCTAGGACTGGAAATGGGTGAGGGGGGGGCTAGGACAGGAAATGGGCTGATGGAGGGGCTAGAATAGGACTGGAAATTGGCTGTTGGGGGGTGCTAAGATTGGCAATGGGCTGTGGTGGGGGTTTGGATTGAAATGGACTCATGAAGGGGCTAGAACTGGAAGTAGGCTCATGGGGGGCTTGGATTGGAAATGGGCTGAGTGGAGGGGAGCTAGGATTTGACATGGGCTGATGGTGGGGCTAGGAAAGGACTAGAAATGGGCTCATGGGGGGCTGGGATTGGAAATGAGCTGATGGAGGGACTTGGATGGGACTGCAAATAGATGGGGGAGCTAGGACTGGAAATGGGCTTATGGGGGGCTAGGACTGGAAATGGGCTGATGCGGGGACTAGAAGGGAGCGGATGCTGGGTGGGACTGGAACTAGAATGGAGCTGATGTTGGGGGAGGATTAGAATGGGATGGAGCTGGGAGAGTGAAATGGAGAGGGAAAAAATATTTTGTGTGGAAGGGAAGACAAATCTACAATTGTCCGGATATTGGGAGAGTAAGTGGGGATTGAGGATGGAGGGGTAAAATTTGAGTGGATGAAATAGGAATGAGGAAAGAGGAAAAGGAGAAAGATTAGTATGTTAAAGCAGATGTAGAGAGAGAATGGAAAAAAACTAGAAGAGAGAAGAAAAGACAAATGGACAGCAGACGATGAAGAATTAGCGGAAGACACGAAAAACCAGAAGAAAGTGGCTGGAGCAATTGCAGCTGAAAAAAAATGCACAAAAGGTAGAAAAATATCTCTTTATTTTGAATTTATTAATTGGAATATGTCAGCTCTGGGAAATGTGCATCATTAACGTCTGCGCTTTGTTTAGTACAAGAGCAAATTAATGTATAGTTTTATTTCTACAGTGTTGTACATTCCAAGTTTGGCTTTTGGGATTCCCAGTTTAATTATTGTCTTCCTGTTTCTAAATTGTGATTCCTTGTTTGGTGATGGTTTATGTTCTGTTCATGTGTAACTGAGCTGAGGTATTCTGTTTATGTAATTCCTATTTGACATTGCCACTTGTTCTCTTTCCCCCGTAGGTCATGTATTGTTGTTCTCTGAAATGTATTGGTTTAATATTTGCAGCGTTTCCTTTTGATAGTTAGGGTATGGTGCTTTATGAGTCCTGGTAGTGCTGTTAGGATACGGCGGGTTTGCTATGGGTTCTAAATGGGCAGTGTTTGTAGTAGTTCCTAATGTGTCTGGCGGTTGGCACTGGATTATAGTAATGTAGAAGTCTTTTAGTCTTTCTTTATTCATACACTCATTAAGAGGCATGTTTACTAAAAGTTCGTGTATGGTAACATTATGCAAATATTTATGCAAATGAGGACCCTTATGCAAATGAGGCCCCGCACCGAGTCTCCGCACATGGCCCCGCACCCCCCTTGGGCCGCCCCTGTTACTGCGCTGTAACTTTTGTTAGCTTCCTTGATTTCTTTGAGCATTTCATCATCCATTTGGTCATTCTGACCAGGTGCTCGATAGTACACCCCCACTGCCATTGCCTTCCCCGTTTTAAATGGAATTTCAATCCATATAGATTCTACAGCAGATTTTGTTTCCTGCAAAACTTTAATCCTTTCTGAGTCAATGCCCTCTCTAACATAGAGCGCAACCCCTCCACCAATTTGATCAGCTCTATCATTACGATATAGTTTGTACCCAGGTATCACAGTGTCCCACTGGTTGTCCTCCTTCCACCATGTCTCTGATATTCCAATCATATCTAACCTTTCATTTAGTGCTATATATTCTAACTCTCCCATCTTATTCTTTAGACTTCTAGCATTTGCATATAAGCATTTTAGAGAATGTATTTTATTCATGTTAATTTGGCTATTGTTAGACATGGGTAAATTGGGATCTTTAAGCTCTGTCTGCTCCATACTTGAGGGCATTTGGGCTACTTTACTCTTTTGTGGAACCTCTCTGCTTTTGGTAGTATCCTTCAAGGATATATTCTTCCGAACCATCCGCTCTTGGGCGACTGTCGGCTTTCCCCTAATATCTAGTTTAAAAGCTGCTCTCTCTCCTTTTTAAAGGTTAATGCCAGCAGCCTGGTTCCATCCACAGTCAGCCACAGTTCCATCCACAGTCAGCCACCCACGGGTTTAAGTTAAGCTTATAGCGCTGCCTCTGGCATGTGGGCCAGGCAGGAGGGTGCACCATGAGGGGGACACCAGCCGAAGAGGGTGCCGACCGCCCCAAGAAGGAGCACATGACCCAGGTGCCCAAAGGGCTTGGAACACCACTGTGTATGTGCAAAAAGGCACACCCCTCTCCCATCACACATAGGCAGGCACCTTACCCCAGCAGCAGACACATAGATATGCAGGCATCTCACCTCTACATTACACAGGTATAACTTAAAGGTTATCAGGGATGATGGGAAAGGGAAAGGGTGGGGGAGTGGGACCTTTGCCTTCTGCTGGCGCTCTGCAGTGGCTAATTAAGAGTTTGACTTATTAAGCTTTTTCTCATAGAAAATGGGAAAACAGTAACTCAGGCCCTAAATCCTAAAAAAGTAATGGCGATATACCTTTTTGAGAGGACATGGGCATGCCCTCTGACCTAGGTTTTGGCAGCTGGCTCCTATATTTTTAGGCTGGCTCCTGGATTCCAAGGAAATCTGTCAGAGTCTGCAGTAAGGGATTTGGACTTAGCTCATGCCTTTTTCAGGAGTAGCTCAAGGCCAGTTACATTCAGATATAGTAGATATTCTGAAGATATATTGATGTTAACACTCTATACTTTACAGTAGCCATAAATTCTTGTTGCCATCCAGTTGAAAAAATGAATTCACGTGGGCGTTCTTGAACTTGCAAGCTTTGGGGATTTTATCAGGTCTTTGGAGACCTTTACTGTAAGTTTCAGGGTTATAGCATATTTGAATATTGCTTAACTCTAGCAATGCCCGCGTGCTTCTACCCTGCCACTTGGCTGATTGTATACGCAAGATGGTGCCATAGATCATGACAGTCAAGATCATTTTCTATTTTCCTTCATGGAGCTATTGAACCTTTTGTGGCTGTTGCACTTTTGAGGAGCTTGAATGATGAATACAGGTTTTGATGTAATACATCTTTCATGCTACCTAGTCATTTGAAAACACCCTTATACATAGGGCAGTCACTGACAAGCGTAGGACAAGGGTTGCTTTCAGTGGTCTTTTCCTATTGGACTCATGTGTTCAGCGCATAAGTCATTCAAAAGAGAAATGTGATACCCCTCGGCAGCCTGGACCTTCACCCTACATGCCTACAACAGCTGAACACATACCTCTTCTGAATACCTTGAGCTTTTTCTTTGAAAATTTGACTTTCTTTTTCTCAGCTTTTGATCTCGAATAGTCTAGGGGTGAGGGCAGCAGGCTGAAAGCCAGGAAGCCAACTTTCAAATTCTGCTTCTCCCATTGATCCTCCTTGTGACCTTGGACAAGTTACTTCACCCTCCATTGCCTCAAGTCAAACTTAGATTGTAAATTCAGGATTTGAATTGATAAAGCTGATTAATTACATCTCAAATTCAAAAACACAAAGCATGATCCTATCTTAGACTCAACAGGGGTGGGGGGGAATATTCAGTAGCGGCAGATAGCACATTTAAAGCTATGGCTGTCATCGCTGTAACATAGCCCCAGATATTCAATGCTGGTGTCATATCCGGCCACCGGCATGGACTATCCGGTGTGCCTTGATAGCGTGTTAGCTAACTGGGCAGCAGCGATATTCAGCTGCTGCCCAGTTAGTTAACCTAACTAAAGTTAGGTGAGCCTTTCAAGTGCCTAACTTTAGCTGGTTTGCGATAACCAGCCAGTGGCTGAATATCATCTAGTGGCATTAGAGGGGGATATTCAGGGGCACAAAGCGGCTATGTGCCGCCAAATACCCCACTCATTGTGATTAACGTGGTTAACAGGTCTGCTAACTGTGTCAATTGCTTTCAATATGCCCCCAACAAGCCTTCATCAACTGCTGTTAAAGCCAGAGCAAACTGCTGACCCGTTGCTACTATGTGCAATGAGTTTGAGCCTTCTAGAGAAGAGATCATTTTGCAAGTGAAAGATAAAAGAGAGCATTGATGAAAGGCTGCGCATGGCTATTACTGCTTGTCACATGTGCAATACATGAGAGGGTGCACTTTCTTTAAAGCCCAGTGAAGAAAAGCCACCCACAAAGATCTGCGCCCAAGGGACGGGCCGGCCCTGTTCTTGCTATACCCCTGGCCACAGTACACTGGGCTGAAAGTTTCAATGTATTATCCACAATAACTCCAAGATCATTTACTTGGACTTGAGTCCTAACTCAGACCCCAGCATTTTATACATATCTACATTTCATCTGCCATTTAGATGTAGATGCCCAGTCTCCTAGTCTCACCACATCCTTCTGCAATCCTCACAATTCTCTGCCATTTTCATGACTGAATACTTTTGTGCCGTCCATCACTTTGATCACCTCACTTTTCATTCCTATCTCATAAACATTTATCAATATGTTGAACAGCATAGGTCCCAATACAGATCCTTGGCCACTCTATTAGTGACCCTTTTCAATATGGATAATTGATCATTCAGTCCTACTTTTTGTTTCTTGTCTTTTAGCCAGTTTGCTTTCCACAAAAGAGCATGACCCTTTATCCCATGACCTTTTAGTTTCCTAAGGAGTCTCTCATGAGAGGCTTAGAAAAAGACCTTCTTAAAATCCAAATACACTAGATCAACTGGCCTACATTATGCACTTGTTTACACCTTTAAAAGAATCGAATAATTTGGTAAGGCCAGATGACTTATTCCTATTAAGTCATGTCTAAATGGTCAGTAATTTTATTTTTTAGTATAGCTTCAGTCATTTTGCCTGTCACCGACATTGGATTCACTGGTCTATAGTTGCCCAGATTACCCCAACAGTACTTTTTAAAAATTGGCACTACGTTTGCCACCCTCTAATCCTCAGGTATTATTATGTTTTGAATGATAGGTTACAGATACTAGTAAAAGATTAGTAATTCCATTTTCAAACTCTTTCAAGACTCAGGGCTGAATGCTATTTGGTCCTGGCAATTTGTTGCTCTTGAGTTTATCAGTTTGACCTACTGCATCTTGTAGACTTACAGTGATGTACTTTACTTGCTCCAAATCATTTCCATGAAGGAAGGTTTCCAATGCAGATATGCCTCCAACATCCCCCTCAATAAAGATCAAGCATTCCTTTTACCTCTTGGTCACCCAGCAGTCTGACTTTATCATGAACTCTTTCTTGCTTTGGATGTACTTTAAAAAGTTTTTAGAATTAGTTCTTGTCTATACAGCAAGCTTCTTTTCAAAGTCACTCTTGGCCTGCTTTATCTGACTTGTCAGTGCTGGTGCTCATCTCTGTTTTCTTCATTATAGTCTGCTTTCCATTTTCTGAAAGATGCTCATTTGGCTTTTACCACCTCTTCCACCTCACCACTAAATCACACTGGTCATCATTTGGCCTTCTTTTGATGGTGGAATATATTTTATCTGGGTTTCCAAAACAGTTTTTTTAAAAGAATGTCCATACCACATGCAATCCTTTGACCCTGGCAGTCATTCCTTTTAGCTTTTTCTAACAGTTTCCTCATTTTATCATACTCCCTTTTTAAAATTAAGTGGTACCACCATAGATTTTGTTAGTGTCTTCATTCCAGTGATGATAAATCTGATCCCATTGTGATCACTATTGCCTAATGGCTGTAGCAACATTATCTCTTGCAACAAGTCCTGCATACCAGTAAGTACTAGATCTAAAATGCCTTTCTCTCTAGTTGAATGCCAGATCAACTGCTACTAGAAATATTCATTTATGGCATTTAGAAACTACTTCCCTGGTAAGTGCTGATGAGAAAATTACCCAATCAATATTGGGGTAATTGAGATCTTCTGTTATTATTGTATTACTAAATTTGTTGGCATCCCTAATTTTTGTTAATATTTTACTGTCTGCCTTTTCATCCTGTCTAGGTGGACAGTAGTATAACCTCACCAGTATGCTCCTCTCCATCACAGTTAGAATTTATATCTGTAAAGATTCCACATTGCAATAGGTTTCCTGCAGAACTTTAATCCTGTTTGACTTTATGCAATCCTTATCATAAAGCCCTACAGCTCCACCAATTTGATCCACCCTATCATTTTGATATAATCTGTACACTATTACAGTATCCCACTGATTGTCCTCCTTCTACCTCAGAGATGCTTATTATGTCTAATCTTCATTTACTGTCATGCATTCCAACTCTCCCATCTTATTTTTTGACTTCCTGCATTTCCTACAGGGAATTTAAAGAATATTTTGTAATTGAATTTACAACCTGTGTAGCAGTTGATGGGGGTAATTTGGAATCATTTATCTCTGTCTTATTCTTTATTTAAATACTCCTGAACAAAGTCAGCTTTTATCATAACCTCTATTGGGCTATTTTAACTTCTGCATTTGGTCAATATCTCTTGAAGATACCTTGCACTGAACTATGAACTCGGTTTCTCCCAGGTTCTAGTTTAAAATCTGTTCTTTATAAAGATTAACACTGGTTTAATGAGTCGCATGAATGGGATATAGCCATAGCTGGCTATAATCTATTTAGAAGAGATAGAGAGGGTAAAAAAGGAGGAGGAGTAGCCCTATATGTCAAAAGCAATATTAAAGCTGCTGAAATGCAGGGGACGTGGGGAAAAGAAGAAGCACTGTGGATTGTGTTGGAAAGAGGAGATGGCACTGATCCATACTGATGTAGTCTACAGGCCTCCAACTCAAACTGAAGAAATGGATAGCGAATTGATTGTTGATATTGCAAAGATAGCCATGAAGGGGGAAGTGATCATATTGTATGACTTTAATCTACCCGATGTGGGTTGGAGTGTTCCTTCTGCAAATCTGGAAAGAAGTAAAAAAAACTGTGGATGCCTTGCAAGATGCGTTACTTAAACAAATGGTAATGGAACCAACCAGGGAGGGCTCCATGCTGGATTTAGTGCTCACCAACGGAGATAGCGTGTCGAATATCCAAGTGGGTGCCCATGTGAGCAGCAGCAATCATCACACGTGTGGTTTGAGATAAAAGCCAAAGTAGAATCAAATCACAGCAAGCTCAAAGTCCTAGACTTCAAAAATGCTGACTTCAGTAAAATGGCCAAAGCACCTGAAAGAGGAATTGGCAAGGTGGGAGGGGATAAGGAAAGTGGAATTGCAATGGGCTAAACTAAAGGACGCAATAAAAGGTGTAACAGATACTTGCATAAGGAAAATAAATAAAAACAAGAGGAAAAGGACACCTATTTGGTTCTCCAAAGAAGTGGCTGCACAAATAAAGGCAAAAAACAGCTTTCACAAAATTCAGAAGCTCGCCAACAGAGGAACACAGAAAAGACTACAAGATCAAACTAAAAGAGACAAAAAGAGAAATAAGAATAGCAAAATCAAAGGCAGAAGAAAAGATGGCTAAAGATGTGAAGTGTGGCGACAAAACTTTTTTCAGGTATATTTGGGAGAGGAGGAAAATCAGAGATGGAATTGCAGGACTCAAAAGTGCTGGAAACGGATTTGTGGAAAGTGACTTTGAAAAAGCGCAAATGCTAAACAAATATTTCTGCTCTGTTTTCATTAGAGAAAATCATGGAGAAGGACCACCTGTGATTGACAAATATACAAATGGGAATGTAATAGATACCACACCATTCACAAAAGATGATATGTTAGAACAGCTTGCAAAACTGAAAGTGGACAAGGTTATGGGACCAGATGGGATACATCCCAGGATACTGAAAGAACTCAGAGAGGTTCTTGCAGGGCCTTTAAAGGATGTTTTAATAGATCCTTGGAGACAAGAGAAGTTCCACAGGACTGGAGAAGGGCTAATGTGGAACCTCTCCACAAAAGTGGTAGTTGGGAAGAACTGACAAGCCTTACCTCAGTGGCAGAAAAAGTAATGGAGGCGCTCCTGAAAGAGCGAATAGTGGGCTTCTTCAAAACCAACAGGTTGCATGATCCGAGGCAACATGGTTTTACCAAAGGACGATCTTGCCATCAAATCTAATTGAGTTCTTTGACTGGGTGACCAGAGATCTAGATCAAGGCCATGCGATGGATGTGATCTACCTAGATTTCAGCAAAGCCTTTGATACTGTTCCTCATAGGAGAATTATCAATAAACTCAACAGCTTGGGGATGGGTCCCAAGGTGGTGAAATGGAACTGAAATTGGTTGACTGACAGATGACAGAAGGTGATGGTAAACGGAACTCACTCAGATGAAAGGAAAGTGATTAATGGTGTGCCCCAGGGTTACTGTTCAATATATTTGTGAGAGATATTGCTGAAGGGCTGAATGGAAAAGTCTGTCTTTTTGCAGATGACACCAAAATTTGCAAGAGTGGACTCGCCTGAGGAAATGAAGAACATGAGGAAAGATCTACAAAAGCTGGAAGAATGGTCTAATGCTTAGCAGTTAAGATTTAATGTGAAGAAGTGCAGTGCCATGCACTTGGGAAGCAGAAATCCAAGGGAATTGTAAGCAATAGGGGGCGAGAGATTGGTGTGCACGGATCAGGAGAAGGACCTTGAGTGATTTTTTCTGACAATCCCAAGGTGGAGAAAGTGTGACCAGGTGGTGGCAAAAGCCAGAAGGATGCTGGGTTGCATACAGAGAGGAATTACCAGCAGAAAGGAAGAGGTACTAATGCCACTGTACAACTCACTGGTGAGGCCTCACTTAGAATATTGTGTTCAGTTTTGGAGACCATATCTCACAAAAGATATAAAATGACTGGAAGCAGTTCAGAGGAAGGCAACCAAAATGATTTGGAGTCTGCGTCAGAAGACCTAAATATGTACACTCTGGAGGAGAGGAGAGACAGGGGAGATAAGATTCAAACCTTTAAATACTTGAAGAGTATTAATGAACAAACAAATCTCTTCCAAAGACAGGGAAGCTGTAAAACTAGACAGCATAACATGTAGCTACAAGGGGGTAAACTGAAAGGCAATGTCAGGAAATACTTTTTCACTGAAAGGGTGGTGGATGCTTGGAATGCTCTCCTGATGGAAGTGGTGGAGGCAAATACGGTGACAGAATTCAAAATAGCATGGGACAGACACAGTAGATTCCTTTATAGCAACAGGATAAAATCAAAATAAACATAACTATCTCTTATATCTGAGCAAATAGGGGTGACCTACAAGGAACCGTGGGTATACCCCTAAACAAAGGCATGGGGGGAGTGACCTGCACGGAGCGGCAGGTGCACCTTACTCTTGCCACCTGTGATGGCGCAGCCAAGGGAGAGCATAAGAAAAGAGGGAAAAATCAGTCATTTTCCCCAGAGAAAGGAACCAAATCCAGGAGTTTAAGGGTTAAAACTCCTGGTTCAGAAAAAAACTCCCTGCAGAAAGTTTGTAGTAAAGAGACACGCCCTAGCTCCATAGTTACCTGCCCTGCTCAGGAGGGACAGCTGGGGGAGTGGCTAGGAGGCAGAAAGGGAAATCACAGATATAAACTTAAACAGATAATATACCGAGCTGAAAATGTACCGCGATTCAATTCTAAAGTGCCCACTAACTTGTAATTGTATATAGTTTATAATGTTTTTTGTTTTGTTTTGTTTTGTATTAACATATGCTGTTAGCTGATATATTGTTTACTGTTACAAAATGTTCCATGTAAAACCAAGCTCTTGCTTTGTTGATTGTTGTTTATTGTAAACCGCAACTGATCTCTGGAAGATGCGGTATATAAATGATTGTTAAATAAATAAATAAACGGCAGGAACTTGGAGAAAGGCATGATGGAGGCTTTGAAAGGCATGGAGGCTTTGAAAGGCTAAAGAGGCTAGGGGGCCTAGAGAGCCTTGGAGAGAACCGAGGAGGGTTAGAGAACCCAGGAAGGCTAAAGAGGCTAGAGGGCCTAGAGAGCCTTGGAGAGAACCGAGGAGGGTTAGAGAACCCAGGAAGGCTAAAGGGGCTAGAGGGCCTAGAGAGCCTGGAGAGGAAGTGCATGGGGAGACGGACTGCCAGAGAAGGTGAAACTTTCAGTGAGAGAGGAAGGACAAGGAGGAGTCCTAGCTCTGATTCTGGAACCGGTTGGAATAGGGCAGAAGGTACCAGAAGGGGAGGAGGCCCTAGGAGCTCCAGAGCACTAACCAAGGAAGGAACACGGAGAGTCAGGAAAACTTCACCAGAGACCTCTTGGAGGAAGGCAAGGCCAGCCAGAGGTATTGAAGTTAGCCCAGTGACCTGTAAGAGAGACAGGAGAACTCCGTTTAGAGGGAAAGCTTACCCAGGGGAAATTGCAAGCCATGTGAGTAGCAGAAAGCATTCTCCTGAAATTTATATGGAAACAGAGCTTACAGCAGAAAAGCCTGCCAGAAGCTTACTTCCACAAACTAAGGTGAGCCGTTTAAAATCCTCTACTAATTTTCTGAAAGTTAAGAAACCTCCTAATTGTAAAAGCACTCCTCAGAAGAGAGAAGAGTCTGCATTAAGCAGAGTGTTGGAAATCCTAGAGAGGTTAAAGCACTATAGGTCTGAGATTGAATCCAATGCTTCTCTAACAGAGTCAGATGTGGAAAGCATGGATTTAGGAGCCCCTGTGATAAATGAAGCAAGCTCAGACATAGAAATGGATTGCTCTCTAGTTTTATAAGAAATAACTGAAAACTAGAAGGTTTCTAGATACTCTGAAAACCTAGCAGCTGCTTTCAAGAAGAGCACGGCTGAGCAGAATATGCAAATGAGGTTGCTGAGATTCTAAGCTCTGACTGTGTGTTTCAAGAAGAGCACGGCTGAGCAGAATATGCAAATGAGGTTGCTGATATTCTAAGCTCTGACTGTGTGTTTAAAGGACTGTTGGCTAAGAAGTATAGAGTTGCAATACAGCAAATAGAGAAACTAATTGAATGTGAGAAGAAGGAAACAGTCTGCAATAGAGTTTGTACAATACTGGAGAATTGCAAACTGTACCTATATTTATTATTTATTTATTTAACATATATTTATAACCCGCAACTTCCAGAGTTCAGTTGCGGTTCACAATAAAACAACATTCCACATAGCAAAAGCTTAGTTTTACATCGAACATTTTTGTAACAATAAAAGTAATGGGTAACAGCTTGAACTAATGCAAAATAGCAAAACTGGCTTATTAAACTATGTACAAAAAACTATATACAGGTACATGTTGGGGGTACTCAGGGTTGGATCGTAGAGTTTATATAATAGCGTAATGTCTGTTAAATTTTTGGGATAAGTATTACTCTGTCATATTTTTAACCTTTATCTGAGTGTATCCAGGGGTTATCTATGTTGCCGTAGTGCATGGAGAATAAATAGGTTTTTAGTTTTTTACGGAGTTCCATGATTTCAGTTATAGTTCGTAAGTCCTCCGGAAGGGAATTCCAAATAGAGGGGGCAGCATGAGAAAAAGCTCTTTTGTTAGTTAATTTATTTGCTTTTATGAAATCATTAGGGGTATTTAGTTTGTTTGAGTATCCTTTTCTGTGCGTGGTTTTTTGAGATTCCATGCTAATTAGATTGCTTAATGGGATTGGGGCCATGTTGTTTAAAGCTTTGTATGTGGTTATTGTGGTTTTATATATTATCCTACTTTGAATTGGCAACCAGTGTAGGGAAGCTAATATTGGAGTTATGTGCTGGATTGAGTGTACTTTCATTATAATTCTGGCTGCTGCGTTTTGTGCTAATTGGATTCTTTTTATGTTTTGTTTCGATATACCTAAGAGAATTAGGTTGGCAAAATCAAAGTGCGGTGTTATTGTAGCTTGGATTATATTAATGAAGTCTAGTTGGTGTACTAGCAGGCGTAATTGTTTAAGGATTTTAAGTTTAAAGTATATTTTCTTTATGGTGTTTCTGATGTGAGTGTTCATCGTCAGGTGAGTATCTAGAATAACACCTAGGTATCTTATTTCATTTTTTATTTTAATGTCATGGCTTTGTAATGTTATATGGGATGGTGGGAAATATGAATGATTTTTTGTTACAATTAGGACTTCTGTTTTTGAATGATTAATGTGAAGGTTTTGGACTTTTAGCCATGTTGTAATTTCATTGAAGCATTCTGATAGTAATTTTATTGGTAAATTAGGAATCGTGAATGGGATGTACATCATAATATCATCTGCGTATAGATGATAGTATACACCGAATTTTTTAAAGATATCACTGACAGGTTTTATATAAATATTAAATAGAAGGGCTGATAGTGCAGAGCCTTGTGGGAGACCAATTTCTTGTTTATATATGGTTGATGTTTGGTTACCAATTCTTACATTTTGTGTTCTATTACTTAAGTAAGAGGTAAACCATTTATGTACAGTGTCTTTTATTCCTATTTGTTTCAGGTTATTAAGCATTATAGTGTGGTGAACACTATCAAATGCTGCGGAAATATCAATAAATAAAAGTATGAATGCTTGTTTATGATTATCAATTCCTTTGAGTAATACATCAGTTAAGACTGTTAGCAGTGTTTCGACTCCATGTTGAGGTCTAAATCCATATTGGTGGTCATCAAGTGGGTAGGATGAATCTAAGTATTCTTGTGTCTGAATTTGTACCACTTTTTCTATTATTTTAGCTAAAAAAGGGATACTTGAAATGGGTCTGTATGATTTTGGTGATGTTTTATCAAGTGTGTTGTTTTTGAGAATTGGACGGATTTGTGCATGTTTGAGCGTAGAGGGGAGGTGTCCTTGATGCAATGATAGGTTGACTATAGGGAGGATGTATGGTAGTAGTATTGGGAGTGTACTTTTTATCCATGTTACTGGGCATGGGTCAAGAAAGGAGGTTGTGGTGTTGAGATTAGAGATGATGTTCTTTAGTGCGTCTTTTGATATGGGGTGAAATTTTGACCATTCATCTGAGCAGTGATGAACTGTATTTATATTGTTTAGGGTCATTGTAGGTTGCATAGATTTGTTTTGATAGTGGATGGCTAAGGTTTGTACCGATATTTCGGTGATTTCAGTGTTTGATGCTTGAGGATTATTAGTAAGATTTCTAGCAATTGAGAATAGTTCTCGTGGTCTGTTATATGATTTTGATAAGATTGCTGCGAAATAGGATTTTTTTGTATTATCTAATGTGTCTTTGTATTTTGTGAGATGGTTGTAATATATTTCCTTGTTGATGTTTGATTTAGTTTTGCGCCATTTATGTTCTAATTTTCTTAGTTCTTTTTTCATTTGTTTTAGCTTATTGTTGAACCATGGAGTTCTGTTTCTTTTTAAGTTAGGGGTTTTTTTGATTCGTTGATCAAGTTTGGCTGCATTATTGATTGTTTCATGCCAGGTTGTTACAGCTTCGTCTAGATTCATTGGAGCTGATGAGAGGTGAGGTATTGTTGTATCTAAGAAGTCAGTTTCATTAAATTTTTTGAATTTTGTAGTGGGGTCATTTCGTTTGTTATTTTTAGTGTTGTTGGTGTAGAATGTGAATTGAGTTTTGATGATGTAATGATCAGACCAGGGTATTTGTGTGTATTCTATGGATTCTGTTCTGAATAACTTGTAGAGTGTGTTTGGTAGGAGAATAAGGTCAAGGATGCCTCCTTTTATATGTGTTTTTGTATTAATTATTTGGTGATAGTCCATGTCTGATATAGATTCTAGGAACAAGTTGGCTTCTGATGCTGGAAGTGATGGGAGATTGAAATCTCCTAGCATGATTATGGGATTATGTTCAGAAGATGAGCCTAGGAAATCAATTAGAGAATCTAGGCTATCCGCTTTTTGGTCAGCGGGTCTGTATATTAGGCTAATTCTACAAATGTTAGTTTTTATGGTTAAGGTGTCAATATTATTAGTTATAGTAGATGGTATTGTTCTTGCATTTAATCCCTTTTTTGTCATTATTAGTACTCCTCCTCCTTTTTTGTTAGGTCTATGTGTATAGTTTATATCGTATTCGTCGCTATTAAGTTGATTTAAATAGACTGTATCCGTTTCAGTTAGCCATGTTTCTGTTACGCATAACATATCAGGTTTTGAGTCTGTTATTAAATCATTGAATATGGGGAGTTTGTTTTTCATAGATCAGGCATTTATAAGTATGCAAGATAGAGAAGTGGTATTATTAATGTTAAGTTCTTTTGTTGTTTGTGGAGAATTAGTTTGTTTTATTTGTATAAGTCTGTGGTAATTTATTTTTGCATAGTGGATTGAGTAGGGGTGTCCAATGTGTCTGTGATTTCTAATTGTGGATTGTATTATAGGGATTGGCATGTGATTTTTAGATGTTAAGCTAAGTGTTAGATCAATTAAGATTGTCAGTAAAATGCAACTGTATGTTATTTTTAATATCATGTTGTTTGAGCGTGACATGTTCCAGATTTGGGGGAGATTGTTGTGGATTATGTTGCTAGTAGCTGGTTTGTGTCTAATAGTAGCAATGGAAGTTGCAGTTTGTCTCCAAGTGTAGTAATAGCTGTATCTAATATTTGTAACAGTTTTATCTTATACAGAGTAGGGCATTGGTTGTATCTTTGATAAGACAAGCAGTAGTTAAAGAAATTCTGGTAACAGTCTAAATCGTATAGTGACTATAAAATGAATTACTGGCAACAGTATATATATCAAACAGTAGGTAAAATTGACTTATACAGTAGTAGTATAAAATCAGGTTGAATCTATACTGACAACAGTATAAAACAGTAAAATGAATTGCTGTCAACAGTATCATTAAATTTATACTGACAACAGTATAAACAGTATAAACAGTAAAATGAATTACTGGCAACAGTATATAGATCAGGCAGTGGTAAATTGACTTATATGGTTACAGTGTAAAATCAGGCTGAATCTATACTGTCAACAGTATACTTTCAATCTGTACTTATAGAAGGTAACTACTGGCAACAGTAGAAATTAAAGTAGTATGCAGTGTGAATGTGCTAGTCACATTATCCTAATAAGACGCATTAATTAGTATTGCTATTGTATAGTGATACTGATACTAGCAATGAAGATTGGATGGGATAAAAGTGGAGTAGACTAATGTAATTAAACAATTGTCAGTTAGGAAGAAATGTCAGTTATAGCAATGCTCTGAGTAGGGTATACTTGCTACGTTTGCAGACACAGCAGGTAGGATGATCATGTGCGAGCTCAACCCTAAGGGAGCTCCAGCTGTTGATGACGTCGTAGGTAGACTTTGAGAATCTGGACCGTTCTTGTGTGTGTCGTAAGAGCCTTAGCCTAAGGGCCGTGCCAAAGGGCCCTCTTGCGCGGCCCTCAGGCGCGGTCCCGCAAGGCGCGGTCGCGCTGGCTGGCGTTTCTTTTTGAAGATGTTCCTGCTGCCCGGATTGGGTAGAGCGGCTTGGTGGGGGTGGCCTGGTGCTCTGACCCGCTCGATCCCCGCCGGGAGAGCAGCTGGAGGGTCAGAGTGCTGGGCTGCCGAAGAGGCCGCGCGCTGGCTGGCGCTTCTTTTTGAAGATGTTCCTGCTGCCCGGATTGGGTAGAGCGGCTTGGTGGGGGTGGCCTGGTGCTCTGACCCGCTCGATCCCCGCCGGGAGAGCAGCTGGAGGGTCAGAGTGCTGGGCTGCCGAAGAGGCCGCGCGCTGGCTGGCGCTTCTTTTTGAAGATGTTCCTGCTGCCCGGATTGGGTAGAGCGGCTTGGTGGGGGTGGCCTGGTGCTCTGACCCGCTCGATCCCCGCCGGGAGAGCAGCTGGAGGGTCAGAGTGCTGGGCTGCCGAAGAGGCCGCGCGCTGGCTGGCGCTTCTTTTTGAAGATGTTCCTGCTGCCCGGATTGGGTAGAGCGGCTTGGTGGGGGTGGCCTGGTGCTCTGACCCGCTCGATCCCCGCCGGGAGAGCAGCTGGAGGGTCAGAGTGCTGGGCTGCCGAAGAGGCCGCGCGCTGGCTGGCGCTTCTTTTTGAAGATGTTCCTGCTGCCCGGATTGGGTAGAGCGGCTTGGTGGGGGTGGCCTGGTGCTCTGACCCGCTCGATCCCCGCCGGGAGAGCAGCTGGAGGGTCAGAGTGCTGGGCTGCCGAAGAGGCCGCGCGCTGGCTGGCGCTTCTTTTTGAAGATGTTCCTGCTGCCCGGATTGGGTAGAGCGGCTTGGTGGGGGTGGCCTGGTGCTCTGACCCGCTCGATCCCCGCCGGGAGAGCAGCTGGAGGGTCAGAGTGCTGGGCTGCCGAAGAGGCCGCGCGCTGGCTGGCGCTTCTTTTTGAAGATGTTCCTGCTGCCCGGATTGGGTAGAGCGGCTTGGTGGGGGTGGCCTGGTGCTCTGACCCGCTCGATCCCCGCCGGGAGAGCAGCTGGAGGGTCAGAGTGCTGGGCTGCCGAAGAGGCCGCGCGCTGGCTGGCGCTTCTTTTTGAAGATGTTCCTGCTGCCCGGATTGGGTAGAGCGGCTTGGTGGGGTGGCCTGGTGCTCTGACCCGCTCGATCCCCGCCGGGAGAGCAGCTGGAGGGTCAGAGTGCTGGGCTGCCGAAGAGGCCGCGCGCTGGCTGGCGCTTCTTTTTGAAGATGTTCCTGCTGCCCGGATTGGGTAGAGCGGCTTGGTGGGGGTGGCCTGGTGCTCTGACCCGCTCGATCCCCGCCGGGAGAGCAGCTGGAGGGTCAGAGTGCTGGGCTGCCGAAGATGTTTTAAAAGCCACGCTGGAAGCTGGGGTTTTTGTCTGCACAAGAGTTTCACTGCTGTTTTTGTATGAAGAAATACTTTCTGTTGATTTGTTTGGCAAGCTGAATATCAAAGCACTTTATTTTTGTTGGTTACTCTGGGAAAAACACCCGCACTTATGTTCTGATATTTTGAACTATAAATAAGAAGTTCATTTGGCTGAAGAAAAAAAAATAAAAATCCTGCGAGCCTATAAACCTTCTCGGCTGAGTCATTTCAACCGCACAACTACAATTATAGGCAATCATCGAGGGAAACATATAAAAGTTCACGTCTCCAGCCCCTAGGCGATAGCCTAGCCTAAGAGGCGCGACATACCTTGCTGAGCAGACTAGATGGACCATATTGGTCTTTATCTGCCGTCATTTACTATGTTATTATGCTACTAAGAAAGAACTGAAATATGAGATTGCAAACCACTACAGTAATCTGTGAACTATCATTAAAATCATCTGTAGTACCTGAGGATTGGAGAATGGCCAATGTAACACCAATTTTTAAAAATGGTTCCAGGGGTGATCCGGGAAACTACACACCGGTGATCCTGACGCCAGTACCGGGCAAAATGATAGAAACTATTATAAAGAATAAAATTACTGAATATGCAGATAGTCATGGTTTAATAGGAGAAAACCAAACATAGATTTAGCCAAAGAAAGTCTTGTCTTACTAACCTATTATATTTTTTTAAGGTAGACAAAGGTGAACTGGTCGATATAGTGTATCTGGATTTTCAGAAAGCCTTTGACAAGATCCCTCATCTCTTGGCGAAATTAAAAAGTTTAGGGATGGGAGGCAGTGTATTATTGTGGATCAGGAACTGGTGAAAATACAGAAAGCAGAGAGTAGGGCTAAATGGCCAATTTTCTCAATGGGGAAAGGTGAATAGTGGAGTACCCTAGGAATCTGTACTGGGACCACTGCTTTTTAACATCTTCATAAGTGCCTTGGGAATGGGAACAATGAGCAAGGTGATCAAATTTGCAGACGACACTAAATTATTCAAAGTTACTAAAACACAAGAGGAATGTGAAAAACTGCAAGACCTTAATAAATTGGAAGACTGGATGTCCAAATGGCAGATTAAATTTAATGTGAACAAGTGTAAAGTTCTGCACTTAGGGAAGAACAACCTATAGTTACACGATGCAAGGTTCCACATTCCAGAAAAAGGATTTAGGCGTCAACATGGATAATACGTTGAAACCTTCAGCCCAGAATGCAGCGGCATTCAAAAAAGCAAATTGAATTCTAGGTATCATAAGGAAAAGAATAAAGAACAAAACAAAGGATATTATAATGCCTCTGTATTGTTCCATGGTGCAACCACACCATGAATATTGTGTGAAATTCTGGTCACCAAATCTTAAAAAGGATATAGCAGAATTACAAAAGGTACAGAGAAGAGCCACCAAAATGGTAAAGGGGATGAAAGGATACCCCTATGAGGAGAGGCTTAAAAGGTTAGAGATCTTCAACTTGGAAAAGAGATGGCTGAGGGGAGATATGATAGAAGTCTATAAGTTAATGATTGGGAGTGGAACATGTACGTAGATCAGTAGTTTACCCCTTCAAAAAGTAAAAAGAGTAGGGGACACTCAATTAAGCTACAATGTAGCCCGTTTCGGAATAATAAGAGAACATATTTTTTCACTCGACACATAATCAAACTCTGGAATTCGTTACTGGAGGATGTAGTAAAAGCTGTTAGTTTAGCTGGTTTTAAAAAATTTATTTATTTATTTAGCTGTATTTATATCCCGCTTTTCACCGGGTCAAAGCGGTCAATTGGGGGATACATTTAACACGAGGGGATATGAGACACATACGCTAATACTTACAGGGAACATGGGCAATGGAGGGTTAAGTGGCTTGGATAAGTTCCTGGAGGAAAAGTCCATAAACCATTATTAAAGAGGACCAAGGAAATCTACTGCTTGCTCCAGGATAAGCATTGTGGAATTTGTGTACCTTTTTGGGAACCCCACAGGTACTTGTGACCTAGATTGGCCACTGTTGGAAACAGGATACTGGGCTTGATGGACCT
Source organism: Ichthyophis bannanicus (assembly GCA_033557465.1). Classification (NCBI taxonomy): domain Eukaryota; kingdom Metazoa; phylum Chordata; class Amphibia; order Gymnophiona; family Ichthyophiidae; genus Ichthyophis; species Ichthyophis bannanicus. The sequence continues at coordinate 642,625,237 of CM066035.1, forward strand.
TAAGAACGTAAGAAATGCCATACTGGGTCATACCAATGTCCATCAAGACTGGTATCCTATTTCCAACAGTGACCAATCCAGATCACAAGTACCTGGCAATTTCCCAAAAAGATACATTGCCTGTATTGGGGCAAGCAGTGGATTTTCCAGGTCCTCTTTAATAATGGTAAAACCTTGGTCTGACTCAGTACAGAATTTCTTACGTTCCCTTTTTCTTCTCCTACAAAAATCTTGTTTGTCTCATGCTTTTTTGAATTCTGACACTGTTTTTGTTTCCATGACCTCCAGTGCGAAGCTGCAACATGGTCCTCCTTACATACCTTTGCCAAACACTACCGGTTGGATGTCCAGACTGAGGGGTATGCAAGATTCGGTAGAGCGGTACTTGGGGCTGGGCTCGCAGGTCCCTCCCATGGTTTGAACTGCCCTTTTACATCCCAGAGGTGAGGGACTGGACTGGAGGGATGCTTAGGAAAGAGTAATTAGACCTTACATGCTAATTAGCGTTCCTGAAGGAACTCCAGTCCCTGATCCCGCCCTTGGTTTCTGTTGGAATGTTATTGAAGCGAAGCCGGCCCAAAATCGTGCAGAGGTTGGGAGTGTCTTTTTATACTCTCGGGGCTGGCGGGGCGGAGGAAGAATGGCAGATTGGACAAGCTTGGTGCTATGAACTCCAGGGTGAGTTGTCTGCAGGTAAGCCTCCTCCTTTTCCGGAGGGGGGGGGGATTCCCTTCCAGGGGAGGGGGGTTCCATAGGGTCAGCTTTAGTATTTATTTGATAGACTGCCATTCAATTGAGCGTTCAACCATCACAGCCATTTACAATATCCAAAAAAAATTCAAAACAAATCTTACAACAATACACACATACAAAGGGCACATAAGGGTGGGGAATGAATAGAACAATATATTCCAAGACAATCAATAATCAGCAGAACATACAAGAGAAGAAACCTGAAACCATTACAAGTAAAAAAAAATAAAAAAAATAAAACCTACAGAATCTATTTGAGCCTCTTCCCCAACCTAAAGAAACAATCTAACCCTCCCCAAATGCTTTCTCATAAAGCCAATGTTTTTTTATTTCAGTTTTTTATACCATTTTATCAAGTAATCAAAGGGTTTACAATGAACACAACTACTACAAGAAACATAGTTAACATAACAATATAACAAGAAAAAGTTAAATTACAATGTAAATATCTTCACCCAGGAGAGCTACTTAATTAACTATAAACTTATTTACATGAAGGCTGATTCAGGGCGGGGCACATCCAGGCCACCTGGATGCACAAAAGATGTACGGGCCAAAAATGTACCTGATTCTGCAACCGTGGGGGATAGTGTGTCCTCCATTCTGCTGTGGGGGACATCCAATGCTGTGCCTGGCCAGCCCTTGCTACACTCTAGCTGGTGTGCCGGTGTAGCGGCGTCCTGCTGCCTTGCACTCAGGGCCGGCCCGTCCATTGAGCAAGAATGTTCTTTGCACAGGGCCCCGCGTTTCAGGGGGCCCCGCGCAAAGAACATTCTGCATTTTTTTTAAAAATTATATTAAAAAAAAAAAAGCTGGCTCTGGCTGCTGCTGCGGCCTCCGCGGCAAAATGGAGTGTCCCGCGGGGCCCCCTCTCCTCACTGAGCCTCTCTGCAAGGGCTTTCAGATTCGTGAAGGGAGAGGGTCTCCCTCGCGTCTCTGTTAAGCCCGCAGGGGCTAATGGGAAATTTCCCATCTGCCCCTTTAGACGCGAGGGGCTGATGGGAAATTTCCCATTAGCCCCTGCGGGCTTAACAGAGACGCGAGGGAGACACTCCCTTCGCGAATCTGAAAGCCCTTGCAGAGGCTCAGCGAGGAGAGGGGGCCCCGCGGGACACTCCATTCTGCCGCTGCCGCGGCGGCAGCCAGAGCCAGGTTTTTTTTTTAATTTTAAATTTGCCATAAGCCGATATAGAGAGGAGAGAGGAGGGGAGGGGGTGTTAAGGCTGGGCTGGGGGGGGGTGTTAAGACTGGTGCTGGGCTGGGCTGGGCTGGGCTGGGGGGGTGTTAAGACTGGGGCTGGGCTGGGGGGGTGTTAAGACTGGTGCTGGGCTGGGTTGGGGGGCTGTTAAGACATGCTGGGCTGGGCTGGGGGGGTGTTAAGACTGGTGCTGGGCTGGGCTGGGCTGGGCTGGGGGGTGTTAAGACTGGGGCTGGGCTGGGGGGTGTTAAGACTGGTGCTGGGCTGGGCTGGGTTGGGGGGCTGTTAAGGCTGGGCTGGGTTGGGGGGGCTGTTAAGACTGGTGCTGGGCTGGGCTGGGCTGGGGGGGTGTTAAGACTGGTGCTGGGCTGGGCTGGGGGGGTGTTAAGACTGGTAATGGGCTGGGGGTGTGTGTTAAGACTGGTAATGGGCTGCGTGGGGGTAAAGACTGTAAATTGGCTGGGGGTGTGTGTTAAGACTGGTAATGGGCTGCGAGGGGGGTTTAACACTGGTAAAGGGGGGCGGCGGGGGTTAAGACAGGTAATGGGCTGGGGGGGTTAAGACAGAAAATGGGATGCGGGGGAGCTAGTACAGATAATGGGCTGGGGGGGGCTAGGACTGGTAATGGGCTGTGAGCTGTTGGGGGGGTTAGGACTGGTAATGGGCTATGGGGAGGTTAAGACAGGTAATGGGCTGTGGGCTGATGGGGGCTGTCTGGAAATGGGGTGATGGGTTAGGGCTGGTAATGGGCTGGGGGGGGTTAAGACTGGTAATGGGCTGTGGGCTGATGGGGGCTGTCTGGAAATGGGGTGATGGGGGGTTAGGACTGGTAATGGGCTATGGGGGGATTAGGACTGATAATGGGCTATGGGGGGGCTAGGACAGGACATTGGCTGATGGGGAGGGGTTAGGACTTGAGGTGGGCTGATGTGGTTAGGACTGGTAATGGGCTGTGGGCTGATGGGGGGGTTAGGACTGGCAGTGGGCTATGGGGGGCTGACTGGAAATGGGCTGATGGGGTTAAGACTGGAAGTGGGCTGATGGGTTAGGACTGGTAATGGGTTATAGGGGGGGCTTAAACTGAAAATGGGGTGATGGGGGGTTAGGACTGGAAGTGGGTTGATGGGGGGCTAGGACTGGTACTGGAAATGGGCTGTTGGGGGGAGCTAAGATTGGAAATGGGCTGTGGTGGGGGCTTGAATTGAAATGGACTCATGGAGGGGCTAGAACTGGAAGTAGGCTCATGGGGGGCGCTTGGACTGGAATTGGGCTGAGTGGAGGGGAGCTAGGATTTGACATGGGCTGATGGTGGGGCTAGGAAATGACTAAAAATGGGCTGATGGGGGGCTAGGATTGGAAATGAGCTGATGAAGGGACTCAGACTGAAAATGGATGGGGGAGCTAGGACCGGAAATGGGTTGATGGGGGGTAGGACTGGAAATGGGCTGATGCAGGGACTAGAAGGAAATGGATGCTGGGTGAGACTGGAACTAGAAGGGAGCTGATGTTGGGGGAGGATTAGAATGGGATGGGGCTGGGAGAGTAAAATGGAGAGGGGAAAAATATTTTGTGTGGGAGGGATGAAAAATCTACAATTGGCCGGTTATTGGGAGAGTAAGTGGGGATTGAGGATGGAGGGGTAAAATTTGTGTGGATGAAATAGGAATGAGGAAAGAGCAAAAGGAGAAAGATTAGTATGTTAAAGCAGATGTAGAGAGAGAGAATGGGAAAAAAAAAACTAGAAAAGAGAAGAAAGAACAAATGGACAGCAGACGATGGAGAGTTAGCAGAAAACATGAAGAAACCAGAAGAAAGTGGCTGGAGCAATTGCAACTGAAAAAAAATGCACAAAAGGTAGAAAGATATCTCTTTATTTTGAATTTATTAACTGGAATATGAAAGCTCTGGGAAATGTGCATCATTAACGTCTGCGCTTTGTTTGGTACAAGAGGAAATTAATTTATAGTTTTATTTCTACAGTGTTGTTGTACATTCCAAGTTTGGCTTTTGGGGTTCCCAATTTAATTATTGTCTTCCTGTTTCTACATTGTGATTTCTTGTTTGGTGACGGTCTATGTTCTGCACGTGTAACTGAGCTGAGGTATTCTGTTTATGTAATTCCTACTTGACATTGCCACTTGTTCTCTTTCCCCAGTATTCTCTGAAATGTATTGGTTTAATATTTGCAGTGTTGCCTTTTGATAGGTAGGGTATGGTGCTTTGTGAGTCCTGGTAATGCTGTCAGGATATGGCGGGTTTGCTATGGGTTCTAAATGGGCAGCGTTTGTAGTAGTTCCTAATGTGCCTGGCGGTTGGCACTGGATTATAGTAATGTAGAAATCTTTTAGTCTTTCTTTATCCATACCCTCATTAAGGAGACATGTTTACTAAAAGTTAGTGTATGGTAACATTATGCAAATATTTATGCAAATAAGGCCACTTATGCAAATGAGGCCCCGCACCGAGTCTCCGCACATGGCCCCGCACCCCCCTTGGGCCGCCCCTGCTTGCACTGGCACAGCCAGTCAGAGATACAGACTGGCCCAGCGCTTTGCGACCCTGACATTCTGCTACCTGACCCCCAGTGGGGATCTCCAAGGTCGGGATTGAGCGGTGGGGGTTCTCCTGCAGCAGTCCTGTGGGTTTGGGGGTGCTGAATGCCCTGGTCGCACCGGCATCGAGCGCTTATTCCACCTTCGAATTGGAATAAGCCGGGCATGCAAGTAGTTGGCCCTGGATGTGCAGAGGCTCCACCTCCGTGCTGCTCCCTGAACAAACACCTTGTACATGTGGGTAGCAAAGGGGACAGAATCAGGAGCAGCAGCAGCAGCAGTACGGTAGCCTAAGAGCCAGATTTCAAATCTTTCCATTGATACTCTTTGTATCTTTGCCCAAGTCACTTATCTTTGATTGCCTCAGACACCCCTGGGATAAGTAGCATGGAGGCTGTCTACCTGACAGGTACTTGCAACCTGAACTGGCCACTGTTGGAAAGAGGACATGACTTGATGGACCTTTGGTCTGGCCCATGTTCTTATACAAACTTAGAACTGGAGTTACTAATGCGCGCACTGTTAATGCATAACTTTACAAGTTCCATTGTATGTAATGGGAGCCAATTACTAACAACACATCTTAAGAGTGTTACCATACACTAACATGATTGGATCTCGATTTTGGGGATTTTATATTTAAAATTTCTCTTCTTCTCCAAATCCAGCTACACGTGTTATTTCCCTGTCCAAGTGGATTTACAATATGGTAACTGTAGCAGTCAGACTGTGAACCCTCTGGGTACAGGGAAATTATACGTGCATGTAACTCATCTTGAGCTACCACTGAAAAGGCCTATGCTAAATTCAACAGATAGATTGACTAATAAAAAAGTCTGGCAGTCGTTGATTTGATTTTCAGCTTTCCTCACCCCCCCCCCCCCCCCCCATATCATTCAAGATCCTTTGAGTTTTCTTAACTCCTCACTTTTGCAGTTCCCTTCCCTCCTCCATCTGTCCTGGTCGATGGTGAGCATTGTGACTAAATCCGTTTTTGAAATTCCTCAGCGCCGCCAGAACCTATCATTTCAAGTAAACAGGAGAATGGCAGCTGAAGTCTGCCGAGCCAGGGCTAAGAATACGGTATGTGAAAAACCAAAGCCACGTTCTCTTCTCTGCACAGACAAAACTCCCCGACCAACCTCTTGCCGCGTTCCGTGCATGCTCAGACTGTGCAGGCAAGAGGCGGTGCTTGGCATGTCTTGTTTGTGCAGTGCGGCGCTCGTCCGGTGGTGGTTAGTTATATAGATTGAGCCGGATACGGAGGGAAGCGCGCAGTGCTTTTCCAACGTAGTGGCAGCGTTTAAAATTATTTTTTGTTTGTGCTGCTGTGGGCTCTGTGACTGGCTGAGCGCCGGTGGAAGGGCAGTCGCGTGAACGACAGAAGGAGAACAGAGGAAAAAAAAGCGAGCGGGAAGAGTGCGCCATGTCTCTGGGTTTCGACGCGGGCTTCTCGAGCGAGGAGGTGCTGAGTGTACGGTTCCCGCTACACCGCGCTTGCCGCGACGGCGATGTGGGCACGCTGCTCTCGTTGCTACAGCACACGCCGGGCCACGAGCTGGTCGCCGAGGACTCATTCTACGGCTGGACGCCCATCCACTGGGCCGCACATTTCGGCAAGGTAAGAAGGAGCAGAGCCTTTTCCTCCAAGTACTTTTTCATATGTTTTTTTCTATTATCTTCTTTGTGGAACTGCGCGAGAGTGGAGGCGCCGCCTTCTGGAACTGGAATGTAGCCCTGCGAGGGAGCGCGGCAGGGAAAAGGGAGGCGGTAGAGCCCTGGGTAGACCTCGGTGGACGGAGCCCTTTCTCCTCCGTACATCTTTCTCATCATACTAGGGCCGAGTATTAGTGTTACAGCTATGCATAATCTCCCCCCCCCCCCCCCGCGCTTTCTTCATATTGCCCGGATGCGTTAAAGTATCCATAAATGAGCCTGTTCCGGATAAACATCCAGGCCCGATCGGGAACGACTGCCATCTCTTTTCTTGATAGCTCGTTGACTTACGTGCAGATCACTGGACTAAACGAAGTAAATGGTGTTTGAGCGAGGCCCGAATGTATAAGGCAGTTCGATTTTGATATTAAACGGCATTTATATGACTGTTTTACTTGCCGCCCCCCCCCCCGGTCGATGGTGGCTTAAAATGTAAAGTGAAACATTTAGCTAATGTATATGAATATCTCAAGCCGTAGTTTCGGATAATCCACGTACAAAAGAAGATGAGCTAACCTAACATAAACTAATTTAATCCATCTTTGGTAAAGAGTAGCAGATGCTCTTGTTTGGGGCACAGCGATCCTTTTGTTTTTGGCTACAAAAGCTTTTTAGTCCCGCCTCTTGAGCACCCCCTAAAAAAAAGAAGGCGGAAAAAAAGCAGATCCTCCAGAAGAATAAATGTTAGAGGCGGGGGATCCGATTCAGAAATGTCGTTTTGAGCCATTTTCGGTTTCCCTGCTTGTTTGATTTTTTTTGCCGTTCTTGTCATGCTAGTGGAAGGGAGGGGGCACTTTTGTAGCCTGAACCGGAGATGCTCGCTCGACACGGGTACTTGGGAGCTTTATTGACAGCGACAGCTCGGGGGACGGGCAAGCATTGCAGACGGAGATGTTGCTGCCAACTCTAAGCCCCGGGGGTGTGGATGTAAGACGGAGCTTGGCAGCATCTTATCTCTCTGGCATTTTCCTAGCACCTGCTTCCTTTCTCGTTCGTGCTTGAAGCCTTTGCATTGGGGGAGGGAGGGACTGGAGCAGCGCGTCTCTTTATTGTAGTAACGTTGTTAAAGGCTGGTAGTACCCGCGCTGGCAGAGGTGGAACCAGCCCTTTGAAAAACAATATATTAGTAAACTCCTTTTATCAAAGGCCATTTTTCACATTGGGTACTGATAAAAGTAATGGAGAAATACGGCCCTCTTTTTGAAAAGAGGGTTTTTAAAACACTCAAGGCCACATGTATTAAACTTGTTTTTCCAGAGGCAAATTTGGGGAGGGGGGACTTTAGTTCAACTCATCCACTACTCCAGGGTAGGGTTTTAGTGGCTATTCTTTTACAGTTGTGGTCAACATTATTGGCACCGTTGTAGTTCAACCCCTTAATTTCCAATATCTCTTAACAAAAAAGCGGACAGGGAATGGCTTTGGACTATATGCACACACATTCGACACACAAAAGAATCAATTAAAAAAGGAAATGGTATAAAAACTGGGGCACTGCAAGGATATGATTGTTGGTACCCTTATAAACAATTAAAATCAGTTTGAACAGAAGAACCACATTCCCATTGCAGTAAAATTACACACCTGTGATCAATTGTCAGTACTTACATGCCTTGAATCAACCAGTGAATGATGGCTGTAATGTTTAAAATGACCACATTCAGTCCCTGTTCCATTTTCACAATAGTGAAGATGAGAGCTGCCTGAGATAGAAAAGCCATTATCATCAAACTTCAAAGGGGTACAAGGCCATCTTCAAAGACCTTGGGGTTCCTGTGTCTACAGTTTACAATGTTAAGAAGTTTTCCGCTCATGGAACTGTCAAGAATCTCCCAGGACATGGTAGGAAGCGAAAAAGTAATCCAAGAAGTCTTTGAAGGTTAGTAAGAACTGTTGGAAAAACACTATGTACCACATCCAAAGAGCTTAAGGCTAACGTGGAGCAATCTGGAGTGGTGGTTTCAACCCGCACCATACATGACGCACTTAAAAAAAAAATGGATGAAGGGCCAAGGAGGATCCAGAAGGCATGCCTGATCTTTGCCCAAACCCACCTTGAGAAATTACAGTCCTTCTGGGGAAAATTTTCTGTGGACAGATGAAACCAAACTTGAGCTCTTTGGCAATGCAGAACAGCTATCCGTTTACAGGTGAAGAAATTAAGCTTATAAGGAAAAAAAAACACCCTCCCTACAATTAAAATATGATGAAGGTTCCATAATGTTGTGGGGCTGTTTTGCTGCTTCAGGAACTGGAGGCCTGGAACGTATTAAAGGAATCGTGAAGTCAGAGGACTGCCAAGGTATTTTGTAGTGAAATGTGCCACCTAGTATCAGAAAGCTAGGTCTGGGTTGAGGATCCTGCAGCAGTACAAAAGAATGGTTAAAAAGGAGCAAATGAACTATTTTAAACTGGCCAGCAGTAAGTCCTGATCTCAATCCAATTGAGAACCTTTGGAAAGAGCTGAAATTTACCATTAGTAAAAGGAATCCTGGAAGCATTCATGAGCTGGAACAAATCACAATTTGAAGAGTGGGAGAAACTAGCAGCAGACAATGTATGAAACTTACAGATGGCTACAAGAAATATTTGGAGACTGTGATCGCTGACACGGGTTGTGTAATCAAATATTAGTGAAGGGTGCCATTTAATCCTGTCCAGATTGTGTTTTGTTTTTTTTTCTTCAGGCACAGAGCAGGAGCTGAGGATGCATCCACTCCTGAAAGGTCTACGGAAATCCATTACAAACTTCCCGTTCCCGGAGGTGCTCAAGGGGCTATTCCAGTCAGTGGGATTTTCCCAACTCCCTGTTTTAGGGGCTAAGGGTGTATGAGAGGATGCACACTCTCCCAGAGGGAGGAGTATGTTGTGTGGTTTCATATTTCCAAGGTGGATACGCAGGTTAGCGCGGTTACCAGATGTACCACCATTATGGCCTCGCACGATTAACAGCCCTGTCTATAGTGACACAGCGTTGGCTTGGCTCGTTCACGAGGCAGCGGACTCATCTTCCAAAACCCAGTTACCCATCTGGCCTTAGAGGACACGATTTGGAAAAGCTGGTGAAGGACCTGGGCAACATTAAATCTTACCACCTTCAGAAGGACAGATCCAAAAAGACTGAAGCGGGCAGGAGCCCTTCCATCAGCCTCTGCCTGCTTCTCATGGGTGTTAGTGTGGGTTATTCCTTTCCCAGCACTATATACCACTTACCCTCGGGACATCCATTAACCCCCTGGGCCGAGGAATCACCTTACCTTGTCTGGAATTCCAGGGGAACAAACACACACACTCGAATATAAGTAGTATGTAAGTTTTATTCCACAGGTTAGAGGGGCTGTCTGTCTTTTATACATTTAACAGAAACCTATACATACGTCATCAACTCATCCCCTGAGGCCTACCACAGCTTATCAGTAACTTCACAGATGTTAGTTGTCTCCGTGTAGAACAATCAATTTGTCTTAGCACAGCACTTTCCTTTCCATATATAGATATGTACAGGATTCCCATTTTCCCCTGCGGGCCTCCTAGTCCTCCTGTACACACACACATTAAGCCTTATTTTCCCCTATCAATGGGGCATGCTGGTCCTACTCCCGGGGGTCTCGGGACTCCCGTCACTACCAGCCTGGAAAGCCTTTTTTCGCCTCCACTTATGGACTTCTGTCTCATTCTCAGTCTTTCTGGAGTTCTTGGGCCCATGTACCTGGTCCCTTCCAGAGAAGGACCCTCCTGGGCTACGGAGTGAAGGTTTGGGGCCCATTCCCTGGTTCCTCCAGATGAGGGCAGGCTTTGCCTCTTCAGGAATGGGCCCAGGTCACCAAGGATCGTAGAGTGCTTGTCCCCATTCAGTACAGCTGTGACTTGGAATGCAAAGAGCCAATCCCAGCTGCTTGTGTCTTCTTCCCCTTGTGGGTCTGCGAACAACAGGGCCACTGTGCGACTCACCTTGGACTAGTTGCCTCTCCTGAAGGCAGTACTGCTTGTTCCCCTGGATGATCTGGGTGGGGTAGGTATTACATCTGTTTTGAGGTGGCAGACACGGTAGAACATTCCGCCCCTTGTGTGTCAATGAGCGCTTGTGCATCATGCGTTTATGAGCAGAAACTTTGCGATCCAAGCTTCAAGATGGCAACTCTCTGCATACTGCATCTCTGGTTTTGATCAAGGCATACCCTGATCCAGGGGATCAGCAAGTCTATTTTGCCATGCTTGGCTCTCTCCTTCAGTTCGCCAGCCTTCCATTCAGACTCTCCACTGCTTGAAGAATGTTCTCCAAGGTCATGGTGGTGATATCTGCGGCACTGTGCTAAGTGATTTGTGTGCACCCATATCTGGGCTACTGGTTCATCCGAGCCAAGTCTCTTTTAGGTAGCTCCCCCGAGTGGTGTCCTTTCTGATGAGCCTTGGTTGGGTGATCATTTGGGGAAGAGACAGTTGTTGCATTCTCGGCCCTTGGAGTTCTTGGGAGCATATTTTTGATACTAGAGTGTGTAGAGACTTTCTGCTAGTTGAGAAAATCAAGGCTGTTGGATTGCCTAGTGCTATAATGTTCACAGCAGACTCCCAGGGTCAAAGTTGATCTTCATCATCAGTTTGAGCTCAGGCTTCCCCTCCCCTCCCAATGTTGGTGAAGGCCAGCCTGTAGTGGTGGCGGTAGCAGCTCCATCTTCTGAGGAAGGGCGTGCTGCTGGATGATTGCTCATTGATCCTTCTGGCAACAAATGCCCATTGCTAAGGCCAAATGGCCTGGGACAGTTGGGATCACACCATCTCCCTGTGGTTCCATCAACTGCCCTGAAGCGAGGGCCATCAGGTTAGCTCGTCTGTGTCTCTGGCCCTTGGTCAAGGACCAGTCTGTTCATGTGTTTTCGGATAGTGCCATGGTGGTGGCTTAAGTCGCTTGGCAAGGCAGTGAGGAGTGCTGGGATAACACTGGAGATGGCTCTCCTGTTTGCCTGGGTGGCGAAGATCCTTTGTTTTTCATCTTTGCACATTGCTGGGGTATATACTGTAGAAAGGCATTTTTCTCAGCCGGCACTCTGTGGTACCTGAAGAGTGGGAGTTGAGTCAGGAGGTGCTTTCAATTGTTTCTGCGCCATTGGGGCTGCCCCAAGAGGGATCTGCTGGTGACGCACTCCAATGCCAAAGTGTGCCGCTTGTTTAGTTGCTGCACAGAAACTGGTCCAAAGGCCTTGGCACCCTGGCTCAACCTTGAGTCCCAAACAAGAGCGCTCGCAAAGCACAAACGTCTTGAGCAAGGTGACTCACAATAGGCAATATAAACTTTATTGAAGTATATGTAAAATTCTTTTGTAGTACCCTACATGGCCATATTTCGGCTATTGCTTCATCAGGTTTTGAGACCTCAAACATAAACACTCAATTATAAAACAAAAGATAAAATAGACACATACAAAATCCAATTGCAGTAAAAAAACAAAAAAAGCAGATTTTATTTTATTTAAAAAAAATTATATTCAGCACACTTAACATGTTGGATTACAAAAGTACATAATCATAAAAAATTAAAATAAGTAGTAAACGTAATATATATGATTCACAATATAACAAACAAACATCAAATTAATATTAAACACAGAATACTTAATCTTAATATAACTTAAAACAAAGTAACAATTAACATACAATTATTAACATAATGTAGAAAATGCTTGTCTAAACAGATGAGCTTTTAGCTGCCTTCTGAATAATAACAGGTCAGAAATCTTAAGTAAATATTCAGGTAGCGTATTCCATAAAACAGGAGCAGCCATTTGAATAAATTCTATTCTGCAGAGTTTGGTAATGAATTTCTTAAAAATTTGAAACAACCAACGAATTAGCCTCTTGGGATTGTAGTAACCTCTGAGTACAGTACAGTATAAAATGATAAAACCAAAACAGAGGTATCAAAGGAGCCCATAAAACACTAAAAATTTAAGGCAGAAATAAAATATGGACCGCCCTCCTCTTCTATTGCTAAGTTAGACTTCACTCTCTTCACCTTGCTGCTCCTTATGCCTGGAACAAACTACCTGAGTCTGTATGCCGGGCGCCTTCTCTGGCCCTTTTCAAATCCAGGCTAAAAACTCACCTTTTCACTGCTGCTTTTGAATCTTGACTCGCCTGATGATCTTTGTGTTTCCTTATTCCCCTTTAGATGTACCCCATGTCTACACCTACTGTGTTGTCTGTCTTGACTAGATTGTAAGCTCTGAGCAGTGACTCTTACATGTTTGTGCAGTACTGCGCACGTCTTGGAGAGCTATACAAATGCTCAGTAGTAGTAGTAGTAGTAGCAGACATAACCTTTAGATATACAGTAATATACACCTCCTGTAACGGGCATGAGAGAGAGCTAAATCCTCACAATAAAACACTGGTCCATCTCTAAAATGGCAACCCGGACCCAAACATGCACTATCTTGTGTGTAAAACACTCCCTAAAATAAAAAATGTGTTTTTGAAAAATGATGGTGAGAACACCCAACCTGTGCCAGGCAAACACATGGCATTAAGAGCTACATAATCTGAAATGGGCAACTAAAAATAGAAGGCACAAAGTGCATTTACTGGAATGATGAGAAAAGAGAATAAATTGGGTGCCTGATTCAACTGACGTACTGAATGTGTTTTGATCATCAAAAGAGCTCTCCTTCTGAGCGGTTGCCATTCAAAGTGCCGTTTCATGCCAGAATGAGAGGAAAGTGACCATGGAAACACTCGTAAACAATTAAATATGTATCGGCGACAAAGTCAAGTTGTATGGTGTATGGATCAATCCATAGATATGGTAAATAAATAATTCAATTACAAATACATGTAAAGTAAAACCATGAAAAATACTAATTTAGGCTGCAAAAGTGGGTCAGGATGGAGAACATAAGGGAACCAGGAGTAAACTCTGAAAAAGGACAAAGCACTAAGAAATGTGGCTCATAAAAGTGGCAAAAAATGATGGGGTTATGTAAAAACAAAATCTAAAAGAGGGTTATCATGACTCTTGGAAAACAGAATGTATGCAAAGAATAAAAATATTTGTATCACGCTCACACACTTTTTTTAATGTATGACATGGTATACAAATGAATTAAGGCCTGGTAGCTTTAAGGCTATAGAAAGATCAATATCTAAATTGAGGCCATGAAATCACTTTAGTCAGAAATGTGGTGACTCTTCTCGATACAAAGTTGGACTAGAGGTTTGCCTTCTAGAGATCTTCTTCTCAAACAGCTCCTGTGTTTCACCATTCTTATGCAGCAGTTCGAAAAATGTATGAGAAAATATTTCTTTTGTATTTTTTGGATGTACAAAGAAATCGTTTTATTATGAGTGCATCTACACAAACAAGCAGTGACAATTACTTGTGCATGCCTCACCAGCAAGGTGAATGACACAAGCAGTTTGGCCAAGTTAGCATTCCTTTTGAGTGCTGTCGTCACTGACTGGTCAGAAAAGGTAGGGAGGGTTCCTAAGCATCCAGTACAGTCCCTATCTTCTGGGTTGTACCCCCCCCCTCCTCCAGCAGCGAGGAGACTGAGCACGTCATCTTCTTTTGATGATCCTAGGGTATATATAGTACTGGCACCTCCCACCAGCCTCAGTCTCCAAAGCAGCTGTGAGGGAGTCAGTAACCCAGAGCATAGGTTACTGGAGAGACTTAGCTTAGTTTTTGGATTTATTTTGATTTTTATCTCTTGTGGTTATAATTTATTTTATCTAGCAAGCTTCTTAGTTTCCTTTTTCTTGGGGGGGGGGTGTCCCTTCAGGGCTGGGGGAGGAGGAGTTCGAGCACCGACCTGGGAAGAAGCGGTCCTTGCCGTCTCCTCTTCCTCTCTTAGCCAGGCAGTGTTTTGGCATGCTGAAGAGGAGGAAGTGTTGCTGCAGCCTGCCGTCAGCCTTGGGGGCCCCGGATCGTCTTCCCACCGCGCTGCTGAAGCCTTCCCGACGGCTGAGCACGAGGGCGTTAAAAAAAGCAGTTTAAAAAAAAAAAAAAGTTGAGCCAGTAAGACGCAGGAGCGCGGTGTAGGCAGAGGCCGGAACGAGACTGCGATCTGCGTGGGGATCGCTGACCATGCGGTTGCAGCTGGCATCGTTGAGAAGAGCCTGCCTGAGGGAGATCCATAAGGTAGGCCTCCTTGTGGTTTTCGCGTGTCTTTTCTGTGGCGCGCATTTGATCGGCGATCCTCCAGGGAAGTTTTTAGTAGCGATTTTAGACAACCTGGGGCTCCTGATATTGCGAAATTGAAAACGGTACAGGAGTCTTCGGTCCTTCATTTAAGGGTACTGTAAATTTTTTAAAAAGTGTTATTTCATTTTGTTCTGTTCTGGCATCAATATGCCTGCAAAACCCCAGTGTTTGCTCTGTGGCACCCGCAAGGGGGCGGTGTCAGAGGCTGGAGTCTGTAAAGGCTGCGCAGCAGCGGCAGGGGAGCAGGATGCGGGTAGTTCACAGGACCACCTGGTTTAATTTTCTCAGAAGTCCATGGACCCTCCGGAGGTCGGTGGTCAGACAGCTCCGGTCCTTCCCTCTACGCCGGAACAGGTCGCTATTCCCCTATCGCAACCCAGTCCTCCTACCTCTTTTGGAGGTCTGGAGGCTGGCAGTGGAGGGGACCTTTCCCCCTGAATTTGTCCTACTGATGCATAAGGCCTTCTGCTTTCGCAAACAAGGAGCTCAGGAGGGAGCGCCACAAGGTAGGGCTATAGGCTGTACTTTCGACCCTAGAGAGCAAGAGGAAACAGAGGTTCCTCCAAAGCGAGCTAGACTCTCTCACGACAAGGCCCTCCGCCCCCCACTGAGAACCAGGAGGGTGACTCCTCGGACAAGGAGTTGGGGGAGGATGAGGAAGAACTTGAGGAAGGTGAGATAACAGACCAGAAACAGGCTAGGATTGTTCGGGTCTTCCGCAGGGAGGAGTTGCCGGCATTGATCGGGGAATCTCTGGGGGTCCTTAATGGCAGAGGAAGAGGTGCTGGAAGATCCGCTGATACAGGTGGTTAGAAAGTCGCAGCAGGTTTTCCCGGTACACCGGGTAGTAACACATGATCCAAGAGGAATAGGATCAACCAGAATCAGGGCTGCAAGGGGTATGGTCCAAGGCTCGACTGTATCCATTGCCAGAAGGGGAGAAGAAATTGCTCCGTTCCCTCAGAGTAGATGCGGCAGTGTCAGCGGTCACAAAGAAGACTACGATTTTGGTAGAGGGCAGTGCTGCCCTCAAGGACACCCAGGATAGGAAGCTGGACGCGCTTTTGAAGCAGGCATATGACATCAGTGCCCTGGCCCTCCAGGCATCCGTTTGTGTGGCCTGGGTAGCACAGGCTTGCTTGAGGAGGTCGCAGCAGGCTGGGGAACCGGCGGGGGAGTGGCCAGGATTGAATCGGATGCTGCCTACCTGGCCGATAGCCAGTATAATCTCGTTAGGAGCTTGGCTAAGAACATGGCTTCAGTGGTGGCAGTTCGCCGCTATCTTTTGGCTACGCAATTGGGCCGCAGATGGTTCTTCAAAGGCCTGGCTCAGCAGGCTTCCATTTAAGGGAAAGCTTCTCTTTGGTGGACAAGCTGGTAAAGGATCTGGTGTAGTCTAAAGGAGGTAGACTTTGAGGATAGATCTAAACAGAGCCGGCTGCCCACTCCGTCGTGCTCTCAGCAGAGAGATTTGTGAAAGTTTCAGGGCTTCCGGTCTACACCCTTTCAGAGAGGTCACTTCTCCTCCAGGGGACAGAATTTCTGGGGATTCCGGGGGGGCTGGAAAGGGGTTCGCCGCCTCTTCCACCGCCTCAGGCCCTAGAAAGCCACAATGAAACAACGGGGGCCCAGCAGGGGGGACTGCCGGTAGGGGGACACCTGCGGCAGTTCTGCCCAGGCTGGGCCCGGGTCACGTCCGATCAATGGGTCCTGGAGGTGGTTCGAGATACTCCATTTATTTTGTGGTGCCCAAAAAAGAAGGGACCTTTCAGCCGATCCTCTATTTTGAAGGGGGTCAATCGTTGTCTCAGTGCCTCATTTCCAAATGGAAATGCTGAAATCCGTCTTGGTAGCAGTAAGAAGGAGAATTTCTGACCTCTCTGGACCTAACAGAAGCCTACTTACATATTCCCATTCGCGAGGCTCATCAGCAATTTCTACGGTTTGCCGTACCAGAAGGTCACTTCCAGTTTCAAGCGTTGCCTTTCGATCTGGCGACGGCTCCATGCACCTTCAACAAGGTGATGGTGGTGCTGGCGGTGCTGCGCAAGGAGGGAATATTGGTTCATCCATACCTCGGCGATTGGTTGATCCAGGCCAGATCCGAAGAGGAGAGTCAGAAGGCAACTGCCCAGCTGGTTGCATTTCTACGGAGTCTTGGATGGGTGATCAACATGGAAAAAAGCAAGTTGAAGTCCTCGCAAGGGATCGAGTATCTGGGAGCAAGGTTCAACACAAAAGAAGTCATGGTGTTCCTGCCGGCCCGCAGAGCGGGGGAGCTGAGGTGGCTAATCCTTCAGTTTCTGGCCATGGAAGCTCCCTTGGCATGGCATTATCTTCAGATCTTGGGAACCATGGCGGCGGCAATAGAGCTGGTACCTTGGGCCAGGGCACATATGAGACCTCTCCAACAGGCCCTGCTGCGGCGCTGGTCTCATCAACGTCAGCCCATGTCCATGACGCTCATCTGTCCGGTAGTGACCAGGGAGGCCCTGCAGTGGTGGCTCAGTACAGGGAGCCTGAAGAGGTGCATGCCCCTCGAATCCCCGTCGTGGGTCCAGTTGACGACAGATGCCTCGGTATCCGGGTGGGGAGCGCATTGTGAGGGTCACTCGCCCAGGGCATCTGGGATTCCCGGGAATCCCAGTGGTCGATCAACAGATTGGAGTTGCAGGCAGTAGCTCTGACCCTCAGGGCTTTTCAGTCGTTAGTCGCCCAGAGGGTGGTCAGGGTACTGACCGACAACATGACTGTAGCATACATCAACTGTCAGGGCAGTACGAGCAGTCCTTCCTTGGAGGAGGAAGCAGAGGGCCTACTGCAGTGGGCTGAGGATCATCTATCAGCTTTGTTGGCGCAACACGTGGCTTGAGTGGAGAACATAACGGTGGACTTCTTAAGCAGAAACAGAGTAGACCACGGGGAGTGGTAACTCTGCCAGGAAGTGTAAGAGCGCATAAGAGGCCAATGGGGGACCCCAGTGATGGATCTCATGGCACAGTTCGAGTTGGCCAAGACAAGTTGGTTGTTCAGCCGAAGAAAGGCAAGAATGTCAGAAGGCTTGGATGCTCTGGTTCAGAGGTGGCTGTCCGAGGGTCTGCTGTATGTGTTCCCTCCTTGGGTGCTCATAGGCAGGGTGCTTCATCGGATAGAGGCTCACCCAGGCCTGGTGATTTTTATAGCCCTGGATTGACCTCGATGCCCTTGGTATGCCGATCTGATGCGGCTGTTGGCCGATCGCCCATGGCATCTTCCGGTACGGGAAGACCTTTTGGTGCAGGGACCAGTGTGTATGCCGCAAATGGATCGGTTCTTGCTTAAGGTGTGGCTATTGAAACGGCACAGCTGCTGAAGCAGGGTTATTCTAGGGCAGTGATTGCCACCTTGTTGAATTCCTGGAAACGATCAACCTGTCTGTCTTATGTGAGAGTTTGGCGTGTCTTTGAGGGATGGTGTACTGATCAGAGAAAGAAGCCTCTTTCGGTGTCGGAGGTTCTGGAATTTTTGCAGGCTGGTTCTGACAAGGGCCTAGCAGCCAGTTCTCTGCGGGTACAGGTGGCGGCGATCTCTTGCTACAGAGGCAAGGTTCAGGGTAAGTCCTTGGGGGAACATGCGGATGTAAGTCGGTTTCTGAGAGCGGCAGGACGTTTGCGGCCGCAGTTGAGGTCGCCCGTTCCTCCTTGGGATCTCAATCTAGTTTTAGACACCTTGGTAGGAGAGCCTTTCGAGCCGATACAGCAGGCTTCGTTGAAGGGCGCAACGCTTAAGACGGTCTTTTTAGTAGCCATTTGTTCGGCCAGGTGTATTTCTGAGCTTCAGGCCCTGTCTTGTCGTCCGCCTTTTCTTTCTTTAAAGAGAAGGCGGTTCTCCGGACAGTACCTTCCTTTTTACCGAAGGTGATTTCCTCTCTCCATGTGAATCAGACGGTTTCTCTTCCTTCCTTCTTGGGGGAGAGTCAGGGGGGAAACTATGCTCGCTTACGTCTGTTGGATGTGCACAGAGTACTGAAACGCTACCTGTAGCGGACAGCTTCTTTTCGCAAGTCGGATAGGTTGTTGTTTTGTTGCGGGTCTGCGCAAAGGGGAAGCCGCTTCCAAGGCATCCGTTTCTAGATGGGTCAAGGAAGCCATTGCTTCGGCATATATCCTTGAAGGAAAGCAGGTGTCAGTTGAGCTCCGGTCCCATTCCATTAGAGCTCAGGCGGCCGCGAGGGCGGAACTCGGTCTAGTTCCACCGTTGGAAATATGCAGGGTGGCTGCTTGGTCTTCATTGCACACCTTTGCAAAGCATTACAGGCTGGACGTTCATGCCGCAGGGGATGCGAGGTTTGGGGGTTCGGTGCTTCGGGCTGGCCTTGCAGGCCCCCCCCCCCCCGGCTTGAACTGCTCTATTACATCCCAGAAGATAGGGACTGGACTGGAGTGATGCTTAGGAAAGAGTAATTAGGCCTTACCTGCTAATTAGCGTTCCTGAAAGAACTCCAGTCCAGTCCCTGATCCCTCCCAGGTTCTGTTTGTTGTTTCCTAACAGGCTTAGACGGCCCGAAGCGACAGATGAGTCACAAAAGATAAGAACAAGAAGGTGGCCTTTGGGAGGCTTGGATGATGACTGTGTGGATGAGCAAGGCGCCTCGGTGATGGCAGCGGTGGGCTCAGGTAGGTTTCCTCCTTTTGGGGGGGATATCCCTTTTCCAGGGAGGAGGAATTGGTGTGTTGTTATAATTATAGTAAGTGTTAGTTTTTTGTTTTGCATAATTGGTCTCTGTTAAGTTTGCTTTGCCAATAGGATACTGAGGCTGGTGGGGGGTGCCAGTACTATATATATATCCTAGTGTCATCAAAAGAAGATGACGTGCTCAGTCTCCTCGCTGCTGGGGGGGAGCACAATCCAGAAGATAGGGACTGGACTGGAGTTCCTTCAGGAATGCTAATTAGCAGGTAAGGCCTAGTTACTCTTTTGTAAGCGATGCCATTCCTATCTGATCTTAGAAATATCTTGTGACAGGTTGGAGAAGATAAAGTACATGATCCTTCTCCCTCCACCCCCTTGCATCAAAGAATCAAATAAAACAAGACCAATTAAAAAGTTGGTGTAAAAACTGGTATATTGCCAGGACATGATTATTACCCAAAAAAGAGCTTTATTCCATCAAAACCAAAACAGGATTGAGAGAGATTTCTTGAAAAGGAGAGAAGGATCTCAGAACCTCAATAGCTCGCAATCATGGGCATATATATCTAAGCCCTTGATGTCTGCTCAGTACATCAGTGATCCTAAAAAGTCTTAATAAATTTGCACTAATATAATTTTTTTTTTTAATTATCAATTTTTCAGTAAATGACTTATTGAAATCCACCTTCCACCCCACAGAGCATATAATTTTTCATCTATAGGCCAAAAGGCCAATAACAAAACTTTTCTGCTCAATTGTACATTCTTTATAGAACTCCTCCTCCACTCAATCCATTCCCCAACGCCACTCAAAATGTCGTCATTAGGGGGTGACTATTTTTATGGCAGTACTGTGAGGGATAGAAGGTAGAAAAACACACACGGTTATACAAATAACTTCCTCCCCATACTAGCAGGAGAAATCGCTGTCATTCAAAGTACTGCTTCTCAACAACCAAGCGCCATAACTCTCATAACAAAACCAAATTGCATCAATAATTCTCCACATTGTAATATAATTATAAACCCACCCTTGAGCAGAAACAGCCCAAATTATTGTTAAAGATTCACGCTCAGTAGGTAATATCCAAAAAAAATGCCATGCATGCATGTCCTTAAATACACCATTCCACCAATCGCAGTGGGGAACCCCAATGACATGACATAACCCATGGGAAACCTAGGAACATGTCATCCCTTTATAAACTATTAAACAAGAACAAAGTTATTATAACCTTATAAAGCAGAAGGGACAAGAAATAACAATCTGTCAAATTCAGAAAAATACATTGAACTTCATTCCACCCAGAGGCAATCCTCTGAGCAATGACTCTCCATCCACTCGCCATTCCTTGTCCCTTCTATTTAAGGCTATAATAGCTTTTCTCTGGTTTGGCTTATAAAGGGATGATGCGTTCCCAGGTTTCCCATGGGATGTTGCATCATTGGGGTTCCCCTTTTGCAATTGATGGAATGGTGTATTTAAGAACACACATCCTTGTTGTGTGTTTGGGTACTACCCACTGAGCATTAAACTTTTAACAATAATTTGGGCTGTTTCTGCTCAATGGTGGATTTATAACTATATAACAATGTGGAGAATTGTTGATGCAATTTGATTTTGTTATGGGAGTTGTGGCGCTTGTTTGTTGAGAAGCAGTACTTTGAATGACAACGATTTCTCCTGCTAGTATGGGGAGGAAGTTATTTGTATAACAGTGTGTGTGGTTTTTCTACCTTCTATCCATCATAGTATTGCCATAAGAATATTCACCCCCTGATGACGGTGTCTTGAATGGCATTTGGGAATGGATAGAGATTTTTTTTGGCCTATAAATGAAAGATTATTATGCTCTGTGGGGTGGAAGGTGGATTTCAATAAGTTTAATTTCCTAAAAAAATGATGATTTCAAGAAGATTTATATTACATATTTTATTAAGGAGGTTTTTTTTAGGATCATTGATGTACTGAACAAACATCAAGGGCTTAGATATATATGCTCACAACTGCAAGTTCTCGAGGTTCCGAGATCCTTTTCGAGAAATCTCTCTCAATCCCGTTTTGATTTTGATAGAGTGAAGCTCTTTTTTGGGTGATTGGTATATTATATAGGACATGATTATTGGCTCCCTTATAAATAATTAAATCAGTTTGAGCAGAATAACCACATTCCTATTGCAGTAAAATTAGACACACCTGTGATCAATTGTCAGTACTCACTTGACTTGAATCGGCCAATCAATGAAGGCTCTAATATTTAAGATGGCCACATTGACTCCCAGTTCAATTTTCACAATGGTGAAGACGAACTGTTTGAGACAATCAGAAAAGCTCTTATCACCTAAAATCAAACTTCAAAGGGGTACAAGGCTGTCTTCAAAGACCTTGGGATTCCTATGTCTACAGTAAGTAATGTTGTTAAGAAGTATTCTGCTCATGGAACTGTCAAGAACCTCCTAAGACATGATGGGAAGAGGAGAAGTCTTAGATGTTTAGTGTGAACTGTTGACTGCCCTGGAGCAATCTGGAGTAGTGATTTCAACCTGCACTATATGCCATACACTAAACAAAGAAGGACTTCATGGGCAAAGGCCAAGGAGGACCCCACTGCTCAAAGAGACACAAAAGCATGTGTGACCTTTTGCCCAGATATGGACAGATGAAGCCAAATTTGAGCTGTTTGGCAGTGCGGATCAGGGATACATTTACAGGTGAAGAAATGAAGCTTATAAGAAAAAGCCATCCTTCCTACATTTAAGTATGGTGGAGGTTCCATAATATTGTGGGGCTGTTTTGCTGCCTCAAGAACTGGATGCCTGGAATGTATTAAAGGAATCATGAAGTCAGAGGACTACTGTGGTATTTTGGATCAAAATATGCTATCTAGTGTCGGAAAGCTAGGTCAGGGGTCGAAGGTCATGTGTCCTCCAGCAGGACAGTGATGCAAAACATACATCCAAAAGTACAAAACAGGGGTTAAAAAGGAACTAATGGACTGTTCTAAACTGGCCAGCAATGAGTCCTGATCTCAACCCAATCAAGAACCTTCGGAAAGAGCTGAAATTCTGCCATTGGTAAAAGGAATCCTGGAAACATTCATGAGCTGGAACAAATCGTAGTTGATGAGTAGGAGAAACTACCAGCAGATGTATGAAACTTTATAGATGGTTACAAGAAATGTTTAGAGACTGTCATGGTACAGATCATCAACTACTAGTATGCAAACTCAAGCTAAAGTTGAAAAAGAGCAAACCACTCATGAATGCAGCAAAATATGATCTTGAGAATATACCACTGGAATTTAAAGACTGCCTGAAAAATCAATATGCTGCTTTAGATACAAATGACAGAGCTCCAGAAGAGTTATGGAATGACAGCAAGAAGGTTGTGTTGGAAGAAAGCGAGAAGTCTCTACAAAAGGTGAAAAAGCAAAAACAGCCAAAATGGATGATGGAAGAAACTCTGAAAATTGCCCAGAAACGCAGAGAAGCTAAAGCCAGAGGAGAAAGAAAGAAAGAGACAATCGCAGAACTCAGATTTCCAAAGTGCAGCAAGACAGAACAAGGCAAAGTACTACAATGACACATGCAAGGAAATAGAACCAGAAACTATTAGAGGAAGAACAAGATCGGCTTTCCTAAAGCAACGAGAGTTAAAAGAAATTCCAGCCTCAAATTGGAATGTTACAAGATGCTCAAGGTTCTATGTTGAATGATGCTGAGAAGATCAAGAAAAGGTGGAAATAATATACATAGTTTTTATATGATGGGCCAACAGCCATTTCAACCGGTACCTTATGATCCGGAACCATTGATAAGGCTTTCAATGCTGCTTCAACTTCTTCTTTCATCACCAAAGAACAAAGCACCAGGCATTGATGGCATTCCCATAGACGTATTACAGCAATCTGATGCAGCTGTTACAGTACTTACAAGGCTCTGCCAAGAAATTTAGAAGACAACATCATGGTCAACTGACTGGAAAAAATCTGTGTTTATACCAGTACTAAAGAAAGGTGATCCAACTGACTGTGGAAATTATCGCACAATCGCTCTGATCCCACATGCCAGCAAGATTCTACTGAAGATTATTCAAAAGAGACTACAACCATACCTGGAACAAGAACTACCTGAAGTGCAAGCAGGGTTCAGGAAAGGGCGAGGAACAAGAGACGACATTGTGGATGTGAAATGGATTCTTGAAAAGACTAAAGAATTCCAAAAGGATATCTATTTGTGCTTTTATCAACTATAGCAAGGCTTTTGACTGTGTAAACTATGAGAAACTCTGGGCCACATTAAAAAGCATGGATATACCAGAACACCTGATCGTTCTCTTGCACAATCTGTACCATTGATCGAGAAGCAACAGTTTGAACGGAACAAGGAGAAACAAAATGGTTTAAAATAAGCAAAGGTGTAAGATAAGGCTGCCTACTTTTCTCCCTACCTGCTTAATTTATATGTAGAACAAATCATCAGAGAAGCAGGATTTTATGAAGACACAGGTGTGAAGATTGGTGGAAGACTCAACAACCTTCGCTGTGCTGATGATACCACATTACTGGCTGAAAGTGAAGATGATCTGAAACATTTTGCTTCTCGCAATCAAAAGAACATAGTCTCAAAATGGGCCTGCACCTTAATGTAAAGAAGACAAAGATCATGACAACTGGCAAAATCAACAGGCTCATCGTTGAAGGAGAATAAATTTTAAATCGTGAACAACTTTAACCTACTTGGGTCAACTATCAATAAAGAAGCAACAAACAGTCAAGAAATCCGATGATGCATTGCTCTTGGCAGAATGGCTATGAAAGACCTAGGCAAGATTCTCAAGAGCAGAGATGTCTCTCTCCATATAAAGATTTGAGTTGTTTAAGCCATGGTATTTTCAATAACACATGGATGTGAAAGCTGGACAGTTAAAAAGATAGGAAGAAAATTGATGCCTTTTGAATTATGGTTCTGGTGGTGAATACTGTGTATACCATGGACTGCCCAAAGAACAAACCAGTCAGTACTAGAGGAGATCAAACCTAAGCTTTCTTTAGAAGCTCAGATGACAGGACTTCGACTTTCATACTTTGGACATGACATATGTGAAGAGAGAGAGTATTAGAGAAAGACGACATGCTTGGCAACGCAAAAGAGGAAGGCCAGCAATGAGATGGATCGATACAATAACAGCAGCTATGGGTACCAGTCTGTCAACAATGAGTCGCCTGACTGAAGACCGAACACAATTTAAGACAACTATCCAGAGGGTCGCCATGAGTCGACACCACCGACTCAATGGCACTTAACAATATGACAATAGCAAGTACACTGATTCCTTGGGGAAACCAATTATGTATGTGGTTTGTGTTTTTTTTTGTTTTGTTTTTTAACTTTTTCCCTCCTTTTAGGATACACTTCCCTTAACTTCTGTTTCTGAATTTTATATTTTACTTTGTCCAGTCCTTTTTGTAGCCTTATATGAGTTTGTCCTTTTTATATTACTATGTTCATAAAGTGTCTCATCCACTTTCATAAACATCTGTTGGAAAAGTGATTAATTTTTATGATGCATCAAATGAAGTGAACAGTTCTGTGAATTAAGGATGTGGAAGTGTTTCATTCCCATTAAAACCAGTAGAGGAAACCATGCTGTGTTTTGTCTGTACTATTGGGATTTTCCATCCTTGCTAACACTCCCTGTCCTCCACTAAAAGCACCCTAATACTTTAGTATCCTTGAAATCTGGCTACTGACATCAGATACACTGAAATGCTCTAGCAGCTGTCATTGCAGTTGAACTAGCACCTGTGAGAACAGCTGTGACCCTGGGTTACCCTGCCCCTTTTTAGAATGGCTGTTTAAGAAGGAACAGGCAGATGGACTTAGACTGGTATATAATACGGTTTATAGATTCTGTAGCATGCCTTCAGTGCTAGGGTGGCTTAGTGGACAAGGGATAGGGAGGCTGAGTATTGGGGATGACTTGGGGTTATGTTGTAGAATAAGGGCAAGGGCCTTTAGTGGGTTAACTGAGTGATGGGTGCTTCTTGGGTAGTGTTTCTCAACCTTGTAAGTAGCAAAGTGCCCTCAAACCTGAATTTACAGAATTACCCCAGTAATAAAAGGCATGCCACCGGCGTCTTCCTTCTTTGTTTCTGTTAATGCCATTGTCTTCTCTATCACCCTTTTTCCTGGTAGGCCTCTGGGATTTCTTGCCCAAACAGTAGTTGTCTACCTGTGGCTTTCTTGAGTCTCTCGGAGATGTGGTGTGCTGCGGGTCTCTGGCACCTTGGAAGGCTATTCTTGTGCCTTCCCCCTTCATCCTTCTCCTCGTCTCATCTCATCTCTACACTACCTTTTTATAAGGTAACTTGAGGACGACTAATCAGGGTAAACTATTTAAGACAAATAAGAGAAAATAATTTTTCACTCATGTAATCAAACTCTGGAATTTGTTACCGGAGGATGTAGTAAGAGCTGTTAGTGTAACTGGGTTTAAAAAAGGTTTGGACAAGTTCCTGGAGGAAAGGTCCATAAACCATTATTAAAAAGGGACCCAGGATATCAATGCTTGACCCAGTACAAGCATTGTGGAACCTATGTCTTTTGGGGAAACTGCCAGGTACGTATGACCTAGATTGGCCACTGTTGGAAACAGGATACTGGGCTTGATGGACCTTGGTCTGACCCAGTATGGCATATCTTATGTTCTTACCTTGTACTTCATCTCCTCCCCTTTTCTCATTGCTCTCTTCCAGTTTTTTCTTCCCCTCCTGTTTCCCAGTTTCTTCCTTCCCATTTCATTGGTGGTTCTTCACCCTCATCTGCAGATAGCCAGCAGCAGGGGCTTTGGAAGCGCAGAACATGCAGAGTGCTGCTGCTCCTCTTCCTACTACATGCTTTGCTTCAAAACAGGAAGCGTGAGAGGGAAGAAGCAAGGGGTCACAGCGATGCACAGAAAGTGGTTTGTTCTCACATTTTTACATGACTTTGCAACTGGGCATTACTAAGAGCACAGTAAAGCAGCACAAAAATTGTACAGCATGTTAGTGACAAGATTATAATTCTTGATCTGTGGTTTTCAAAGTGTATTCCAACCAATTATTTTCAGTGGAAAGGTGTTTTTTGGGAGATCTCTTTCCCCTTTCCCTGATTACTATGTAGAATAGAAAACCATTTCCTGGCTTATTTGTTACTTACTTTTCACTTTTGAGTTAGTATGTGCTGGTTTTAGCTGTAGGACTGCAGAAAACCTGTTTTGATATTAAGATGGGGGGAGACTGCAAGGCATCCAGCTGCTGATTATTAGTTACATAGACCAGTGTTACACGCTGCTTGTAAGCAATTGAATATTGAAATGAGGATGGGGGGGGTATCAAGATGACAGCTTGTTAGGAAGCTCTCTGATGTTCTGCAACTTTACTGTAACATTGGTTACTGCACATTAAAAGGCAAAAAGTGTGTGGTAATTGTTTGAGGCATGGTCAGCAGTGATCCCCAGTTGCTCTTATCCCTTTGGCAGTCTGGGATCAAAATACAGCCTCTCATTGAGGTGCTACTACTAGAGGTCAGGCTGCCAAGAAATTCCCCTAAAATACATTGTTTGGTAGCTTGACCCCTAGCATTAGTATTGTGGGTCTGTTTAAAAGGGATCAGAGGTACTATTTTGATTCCTGACTACTAACTGTGTATGACTTGTAGTCAGTGCGGGATTCAGCCTGAACAGGAACTGGTTCATATTGATCCCACCGCTGACAGAACTGAGCGGGTGGCAGCATGGCACGTGTTTGCAGTGCCAGTGCTGCAAGCTTGGCTGCTGGCGGCCACTGCAGGGCAGCAAATCCCCTGTGGCCTAGTGGCCTGATTCCTCCCCCCCCCTCCCCCGCCAGTGGTTTGACAGCAATGGGGGGGGATTCCCACCAGTGCAGCGCTGACATTGGGATTCTGATTTTGACCCGGTTTGCATGAACCAAGCCAGACCAGACCGGCCGAATCCCTGCACCGCTATACAAATGATCAGTAGTTGCATTAGTAGTAGTAGTGACTGGGAA
Organism: Ichthyophis bannanicus; assembly: GCA_033557465.1. Taxonomy (NCBI): domain Eukaryota; kingdom Metazoa; phylum Chordata; class Amphibia; order Gymnophiona; family Ichthyophiidae; genus Ichthyophis; species Ichthyophis bannanicus. Next base: position 642,652,375 of record CM066035.1, read on the forward strand.
TCACTCTTGTCCCCTGCTGGACTCCAGTAACCCTTGGTAAGAACCAGGGGAAAGGGTGGAGATAAGGTAAAAAATATCGGGGGAGGGTCCAGAGGAATGGGGTGTTGCTGCTGCACTGGGTGTGTCCACTGCAATTGCAGTTAGCACAGGTGCACATACAACTTCCTTTTGATGAAGCAGCAAGAGCAACTGTGCAAATCGCACAAATGACAGTGCACAGTATAGTACTGCCCACTAACTGCAGTGTGCATGCAATCCAGGCCTAGCTCCTGCCCCCAAACATGGCATGCAGTTACTGTACTGGCATGACTGCACACACTAACTTGCTATGCTTGTATGCTAATAGCATGTGCTAACTGTTTGGTGCACTTCAGCCAACAGGCTCCTTAGTTCTAGGTCTCTATGGTGTTAGCAGTGGGAAGGAGGCTGATTGAGGAGACTGATCTCCCAGAGGTAGGGGCTGCATCAAGTCCCCTCTTTGTGCTGGAATTAGAGGTAATTTGGGGTTGGTCTTGCAAAAGGTGTAAAAGGCACAAGAGTTTTGCTTTCTCTTTGAGAATGTAATCATTCTTTGTTGGTGAAACTGAAGTTGTGCAGATGGGAGGAAAATTTACTTCAGTGCTATTCGAAATGCACTATTTAGACAGCAGAAAATGGAAAGTGTACCTGGAACTAATATTATGGATTGTAAAGACTTGCACATTCATTAAGTGCTGTCAAGTCTGTGACTCGTGGTGGGTGACCCTCTGGATTCTTGTCCTAAACTATGTTCAGTCTTCAGTCAGGTGGCTCATTGTTGGTAGAGTGGCATTCATAGCTGCTGCTGTTGTATCGATCCATCTGATCGCTGGCCTTCCTCTTTTGCGTTGACCTTCTACCTTGCCAAGCATGATCTCTCTCTTCACATGTGTCCAAAGTATGAAAGTCAAAGTTTTGTCATCTGAGCTTCTAAAGAAGCTTAGGTTTGATCTTCTGTAGGACTGACTGGTTTTTTCTTCAGGCAGTCATAAGAACATAAGAAATGCCATACTGGGTCAGACCAAGATCCATCAAGCCCAGTATCCTCTTTCCAACAGTGGCCAATCTAGGTCATATGTACAGGCAGTTTCCCAAAAAGACACACAGGTTCCATAATGCTTGAATTGGGGCAAGTAGTGGATTACCTGGGTCCTCCATGGTACACAGAATTGGTCGCCAGCACTATAATTCAAAGACATTGCTTTTTCTTCCTGTCTGTCTTTTTTTCACTGTCCAACTTTTTCATCCATATGACATTATTGAAAATACCATGGCTTGAACAAGTCAAATCTTTGTATGGAGAGAGACATCTTTGCTCTTGAGAATCTTGTCTAGGTTCTTTATAGCCATTCTGCCAAGAGCAATGCATCATTGGGGGGGGTTTTGACTGCTTGTCGTTTCTTTATTGATAGTTGACAACTTTTAACCTACTTGGATCAACTTTTTCAATTTCTTCTACAAAAATGTTGATCTTATTGATTTTGCCAGTTGTCAGACTCTTTGCCGCCTTTACATTAAGGTGCAGCCCCATTTTTAAGACACTTCCTTGATCTTGAGAAGCAAATGTTTCAGATCGACTTCACTTTCAGCCAATAATGTGGTGTCGTCAGCATAGCGAAGGTTATTGAGCCTTCCATCAAACTTCACACCTCTGTCTTCATACAGTCCTGCTTCTCTGATTTGTTCTGCATATAAATTAAACAGGTAGGGGGGAAACTATGTAGTCTTATCGTACACTCTGGCTGATTTTAAACCATTCATTAGCACAATGCAAATCTTATAAGGTAACTTGAGGACGACTAGTCAGTATAATTTGTTAGTGACAGGAGGGTGCTGGATCTAGTGAGTTGTGTTTTGTTACTGAGGCTCTTCAGAGACTTCTGTTTTTAATGGAAGCAAAACGACAAAAATAAAACTGGAAGGTATGCCTAGAGGCTACTTGCCTACAGGTAGGGTACACTATATTCTGGGCTGACATTTATGTACTCTTGAGATTCCAAATCCTTAGTCAACCTGTTCTACTTAATCTCTCTACTGTGAAGAAAACTATAGCATTTTTTCTTATTTCTGCTTCTTCATTTTAATGGCCTCATAGTGTATATTAAATCACATTAATACAATAAATAGTGCAAGCCCTATTATTTTTAAGAGGTCTATTTACCCAGCTATATTGTCTAGTTCAGACAGAGGGCATGGGTCCTTTTGCGAAATGGACTTTGACCTTTCTATGCCTATGGGAAAGATTTATTGAATAAGGCACGCTATGTATTTGAATACTGTTATCAAATCATCTTTGTCTTTCTCTATTTATATTTGCCATGTTCATGCAATCTTTCTTAGGTCATGTTATCTGGAATCTACACCTGGTTTTTTTTCTTTTGACATATCTTCAAAATCTTGATATTTGACTTTTTAAGTGAGGACCCTAAACCTAAAGATTGGTAAGATCTTTGACAGAGTAACATAACCAAAATTTAAGACAAGGGTAGTTATATTATTTCTGAGTCCAGAATTGTAGTGATTATATGTGTGTATATGTATAAAGTGGTGATAGTGGGTGAATCTCCCTGACACTTTTTTTGATAAATCCAAAATACTGATTTTGCCTGTAATGGAAATTGTTGCTGTTTCAACGTCCCCCTTTTTCTTGTGGTGTTTTATTTGATCCATTGTCCTCTTATGGAACAAAAACAGAAATAGAAACTTCTGTGATTTTTAGGTGGAAAAAGAATGAGCTGAGAGTAGTTCTTAATCATTTTGGTATTTTTTTGTTTACTGAAATGTATAAGGAATGTTTTTTTCAGTGTTACAGTTGGGACTTCAATGCCTGTCATTTATACATAGAGCAAAGCTCCCCCCACACTTAGTCCTTAAAGGCCACAATCCAGTTGCGTTTCCAAGATTTTCACAACAAATATCCATGAGAATGGTTTTGTATGCATTGCCTGCAAGTATGCAAGTAGATCTCATGTGTTTTCATGATTGCCACAAAAAAAAAAATACGATTTGGTTGTGCCCCTCAAGGACTGATTTTGGGGAGTCCTGCTGTAGAGCAGTCCTTTGAACTTTGGAAATAGTGTTCTGAATAACCACTTTTTTTTTTTTTATTGAAGTTGGAGTGCTTAATGCAGTTGGTGAGAGCAGGTACTACTGTTAATACCAGTACAACACGATTTGCCCAAACTCCGGCCCATATTGCCTCTTTTGGAGGGCATCCTCGGTGCCTAATCTGGTTGATTCAAGCTGGTGCCAATATTAATAAACAGGTAAGAACCTCAGAAAAGTAAGGTAAGAGCAAACATGGATAATGGAGGGTGCTTTATTTTATTAACCACTCTCATCCAGGTTTAATAGGTGTAACAAACAAATATAATTTGTTTTTTTTTTTTTTAAGATCAGTAACGACTTACAATTTAGGAATTTCCCCAAACATGTTTAGGGAACGCATGCTGACAGCTGGTATGTGTGCCTATTCATTTTGAATATTCTGAAACCCAGCTGTTTGTAGTTGGATGCAGTTAGTATTGATTCATTTTTATAGTGGCATTAAAATATTCCCCTAGGGGAAGTAATAGCCACCATGGTATGCAGGGCTCCAGATACTGCTTCTAAGGAATGGAGGACAGCAGACCTTAGGAAAATGGTGTCTGTTTGTCTTCCTCTTAGGACAATTTTTAAGGTCGGTGTCCTTTTCCCCTCTAACATTAACTAGGGTTGTGGAAAACATGGTTTCATTTTCAAGAGCCAGGCCCATTCATTCTAGCGCAAGCTGCCTTACTTTCAAATATTACAGAGCAGTGGCATTCAAGTCTAAATGTTTCTCAGTGGACAAGCAGGAATGAGTCCTCATGAGTGACGTCTCTGACGAAACCTTGCATGGGAACGCTCCCTATGGAAGATTTTCTGAGGCTCCACTGTGCCCGAATGCCTCCTTCCCGCCTTCTGCTGTGGTGCCATCTTGAATCAGTCTTTTTTTTGTTTTCCACAGAACCCCATGGACACATTCCATTCATCCTTGGCTTGGTAAACTTTATTTCTCTCCTGTGGGGGATTTTTGCACTTCCGTTTTTACCTAGTCACCTGCTTTTTCCTTTTTTGTTTTTCTCTCTTGATCATCAGTTTTCCTCTGTTGTGGCACCCTGCCCCTGTTAGGCCCTACCTTCAACATCAAATCATTTTGACTTTTCCCACAGCAATTTTTCCAGATGACACATCCCAGAAATCTGCCAGCAGATTCAAAAAGCGTTTCCAGTATGCCAAGACCATATCCGCCACAAATATGCACAACTGATGTCTTCAGTGCCTGAGACCCAATCATCAGCTCTCTTCTTGTACTTTGTGTTTGCAGATGACAAAAAGAGGACTTGAAGATCATGAGAAGCAGCACAAATCATTTTTTGAAGTCCAATCCATCGCCTTTGGCTTCCAATGCTGCATCAGATGCTGGTGGTGCATAGACATTGAGAAGCTCTTGGGCTGAATTGGAGCCCAGTAGCTGTAGTGCCCCAGAGCATCAGCCATTAATCTATCGCTACCCAAAGATGAGGAAAGATTAAACCTCATCTTTGACATCAAGGGGTGATCAAGTCAAACAAGGGTGAAGACAGTGGTTTAACCCGTTAAGAGCAATGAGGGTCTGCATGAGTGCTCCCCAAAAGGAGGAGAGCTCATCCTCCAGAACATTACAGGGGCAGTGACAGCCGAGACCCAGCGCTGATATCCCTGTACAGATACTGGGTACATCAGTAAAAGTTGCTCACACCCTGCAGTCTTTGGAATAGTCAGCCATGGAGAAGCATCTTCTGTAAGCACTTCAGGAATGCATTGCGATGCTACTTGTGGTGCAGCATGCTGGAGCCTCAGTGTTGGCAGCCATGCAGCCATTTCTCAAGTTGCATGCCCTGCCTGAGAGATGCACAGACATGAGGGCATCAAAGGACCTAGACACTGGTACCTACCCAATCAATATTCCTCTCTTGCATCTCAAGATCCAGTGCATCATTGCTCTCGAAGGAACTCCTGATCCCCAGGCAGAAACTCTGAAGTATTTCAACTTCCTCTCTGAGTCCAACTCAGAAGGTTGGGTGACCAATGTGGAATCAGAAGACTTGTCAGAGGGCAGGACCCCTGAGCTTCCATCTGACCCTTTCTCCACTGTTGCTCTGTCTCGGGTTCAGTCTGGTATCATCTGTCTACAAGTCCAGCAGGCAGGCATCTGGTAGTCCTTTCAGGTCCCTCCGGTGGTCCTCCTGGTTTAGTCTGCTCTCTAAGAAGAGTTCAGGAACCACTCTTTATGGCCTCCCCTAGCAGGGAGGTCTATCTCTGGGGTTCCCCTGTATGTTAGGGTGAGTGATCCAATAGTCCCAAAGCCCACATTTGGGATCCTTTCCATGCTTGGATCTGCCCCTCCCCCCCTTTGGGCAACTGTCCCCTCCCTGGGCTCAAAGTAGCCCTCACTAGGATCCTTGGCATTCACATTGTGTGTTGATACAATGTAAATTAGGTCAGAAATGCAAATGACATCTTCTCAACATACTTATGTTTATAGAAATATACATGTCCAATGTCACAATATATTCCCCTCTTTTATAAGTCTGATTCACCTGGGGTGTGTCCAAGTGTGGAATTACCCGGATACCCCGCCACTTCCCATGTAGCTGCTTGTTGCTACTACCACCCCGAGTCTAGAAGGTTATCCACCGACTGAATGTCCATGGATGTCTCTTCAAGGACTAACGTTTTTGCTTATTTCCCAGCTCCATCTCCTCCTCCTCTTGCTGGGGGTCCCCCTCTATCCTCCCTAAGGGGGTCTATCTCCATGGGGGATCCTTTCTACCTACCTCTCATCCCAGATGTTATCAGGGAGCCAGGTTCTATGTCTCCTGGCTGGGGACAGAGCTGGGGTTCGGGCCCTTCCTCAACCTTTGGGTGTCCTTGTCTGCCACTCTAGGGCGCCCCTCCTAGGTGGGGGTCCATACTCCCAGAGCAGGGACTGGCTGGGGTCCCCTGGGACTCTGGCAGTGATGGGACATCCACCCATCACATCTACGTAAGTCGCCTCCCTGAGGACATGACATTCCAGGAGTTTGAGGGATATGGCCAAGGCCATACCATTTTCTTTGGAGACTGAGGATGAGCTCAGGGCAGAAGAATTGGAGATCCTGCAGTACTCTTTGGTCCCTAAGGAGGCAGTGACAGTGTCTGTGCACTGCATCCCGCAGAGAGAACAGATGAAAATGTGGGAGAACCCCTCGCTGTATCTCCAGTTAGTAGAAGGCTCAATTATGTATGGAATTCAGAAGGTTCCCGGATTTGAGAGACTTCCATTTCTGCACCATTCCTTGGTGGCCGAATCTGCTTTAAAGAGAATCAAGAGTACCAAGACTCACTCGTTTGGTAGGATGAAGGTGTTTCATGCTGGTCACCTGCATGGCCTCTTACCAGTTCTACGTGGGCATGTTCTTGAAGAACATCATGTGCGACCTGGCTGATCTAACCCAGTTTCTGCACCCGGAAAGGTTGGAGCAGTATCGTGCCCTGGTGACATATGGCAAGACCGTTCTAAGTTCATGGTGCGAGCCACCTATGGCATCAAATGCTGCTATAGACATTGGCACCCGGAGACTCGCCAGACTCTAATCCTCTGACCTAGAAAAATCTGTGTAAAACAGGCTTGCGGATGTCCCATGCCGTATAGAGAATCTCTTCAGCAGACAGGTTGAAGAGGAAGGCTGGCTATATCGAGAAGCAACATGTCACGCTGACTAGACTCCCCAGGCGCAATCTGAGCCGGCCTCCTACCATAGGAGGTACCAGGTTGGGAGCCAGAAAGACCTACTACCCTCACAGGTGTATGTACTTCCCTGGGCCCCAGACTTCCCAGCCCAAACAGACTCCCCACCAGCAGCAGCATAGAGAAAAGCCTCAGAAGGCCTAACCAGCTCCTCAGTCAAAATTTGGGGCAGGGTTTTGACTGCTTCCTTTGGACCATAGCCACTCTTCGGATGACCTCCAGTAGGAAACCTTCGGGTCTGAGGAAGGCTCATTCTTTTTGCATAAATTGGCCCCTCATAACCTCAGACTCATGGGTCCTAAAGATCATCCAAAGCTATTAGAAACTTTGCTTATTGGGACTACTGCTAAATTGCCCCCCCCCCCCCCCCCGAGGGTGCATAATCTCAACCCTCTGCATCAGGAACTGCTTCAGAGAGAAATCACTGCCCTCTTGTCAGATCTCACAATTGAACTTGTGCCACCAGAGCAAAGAGGTGTGGTTTTTTTTATTCCAGGTTACTTCCTGATCCCCCCCCCCCGAAAATGGGGGAAGGGGGGATATTGTCTCATCCTAGACTTAAGAGATCTGAACGTTGTAAACGGGGGTGCTGGTCGTGAAGGTCCACAGTCTTAGCAAAGGCAAAATATTATTATGACTTGCAAAGGATTGTGGGGAATATAGTTCATACCAGAATCAGCCGTTCACAAAATAAAGAGTTATGATGCTCGAGTGTAAGCAAAGAAAAACAGATTTTATTCATGGGGTTAATTCTCCCACACAGATTTACTTGGTAACACAAAAGGACACTTGCTTCCAGTATTGTACTCAGGAAAAACAAAACATGTTATAAGGTAACTGAACTTCTTAAGCAATAAATCAATAAAGACCTTGATGGGAAACAGAAAAGGTCTTTTTGATGGCTCCTGCTAATGACCTCCTTAGCAGTGCTCCAAAAGCAAAAACAAACCCAAAAGTAACAAAAAAACCAGTTCTTTATCAAGGATAACTTTCTTCTATTCACACACACAAAGAAGAAGTTTCCTTCTAGAGCTCACGTGCACTTGTGCCTGGCTCAATTACAAATAATTGGCCAGCTGCAAACCCCTTTGCTGGTTCACTCTCTCTACGTGGCTCAATCCTACCCTAAAGCTTTCTTGCAGAGACTTATCTCCAGGAACAAGCAGGAATGAGTCTTCACATATGGGTACGTCGGTACTGACGGAGCCCGCGCGGGAACGCTCCCCAGCGTCCAATCAGAGAGCTTTTGGGAGCATCCCTTAGCGCCTGCGTGCTGCCTTCCCGCCTTTCCAACTGTCCTCAGTTTTCGTTTTTCCGCGGAGCCGGCAGGACGTCCTCCTGTCACCGCAGAAACATTTTTCTTTAATTATTTTAATTCTTGTTTTCTTGTGGTTGCGGCTGTTTTCCCGCTGCCACCGGTACCACCGGTGGGGTTTTTTCTTTTCTTTTTCTCAAACTGAGGGAGAGATTTTCCCTCAGTTTCTGTCTTACAATTTTTTGGGCCTATAAGGCCTTTCCATCATGGAGCCTTCTTCTCCTAAGAAGTGTCTTCACTGTGGAAATACAGTTTTCCTTTTAGACTCCAATGACTGTTGTCTAACCTGTTAGGGTCCTGACCCTTTTTCCCCTGAACCATCAGGCTACAATGCTGTGAGAAGAGATTCTCTCTTTCGAGTTTCCCTCGATACCGTTTTCCCTCCCTATGGCAGGGCACCGGCCATTTCTTCTCTACAGGATCAGGTAACCCACAAACAGTCTGTTAAGACTAGCCAATTCTTGAGTGGTAAGTCTCATGCTAAGCATGCTGACGGCTCCGGCCTTGCCCTCAAGACCCCATTGGCATTAAAACCCCGGCGGGAGTCTTCGGGCTCCAAAGCATTTCAGGGGTTTCAGGTTGTTCCTGGGGCTCACCCCTCACAGAACATACCTGAGCCATGCTTGGTGGTGGTATCCGCTTCGAGCGGTACCGATGCATCGGCACCGGTGTTGAGTGATCCGCTCTTCACCAGGGATCGTCATCTGGCGTTCTCGGTACCTTCGGGACCAACCGATACGTCCCAGATTGACTTTCCAGTATCGGCAGTACCGCCGATACCACCACCGACGTCGGTGCCCTCTAGGCATGCATCGATAGACTCACTCGCTTCGATGCCGAGTCTAGAATCGATTTCTAGTCTACAGGACTGGGTACTGGTGCGTCTCGGAACCGATGTTCGCCGATTCCGCATGCATGGTACCGAGGATAATCACCAAGGGTTTTTAGTTACCTCGGTACCGCTTGAGCAGCCTCTGATGACTGCTTCGGTGTCGGTTTCCCCTTCGATTCCGGCACAACTACAGGTATCGATGCCGGTACCTGCAGTATCATCAGAACCAGCTCCTTCCATGCTTTTTTCACCTGGATCGCTCTTCTCTATACCTAGTTTGGAGTAGATACCTGGCATGGATGATGCACTACTGACTGTCTCAACTCATAACTGCCAGTTCCAGTGTCCATCCATTACAAATCCTGTTCTGCAACGGACAGGTACTTCCTCTAGTGCTCAGGCTACCTTTTCAAATTTAGCCTGTCCAGGGATGGTTCCCATCGGAGATCCTTCTTTTCATAAATTTCTCCTTGACATGGCAACCTTCCTTAATATTCCTATCCCTGGCTATGAGTCTTCTCAGGGTTTTTCTGCAGAAAAGGAAAATATAATACTTCCTTTACATCACTCTTTGCAGAATCTTCTTCTGAGGGTATGGGAAAAACCTTTAAGGGTTTCTTCACCACCTACAGCAACTGATCTTCTGTATCAGGTGCCCCCCCTCTCCAGGATTTCAAAAGCCTCAACTTCCCCATCATTCCATTGTAGTGGAATCAGCAATGAGGAAGGTAAAAAGCAAGAAAAAACATTCTTCCTTAGCGTCCCTCTAGTCCAGTCCCGGAACCATAGAGTTGTCAACCTCATCCAGCAGCCTTGGAGACTGAAATACATCAGCGCTTTGTTGGCACCAGTATAAGTAGGCAAGGACCGCCCCCTCTCACCAGTACTTTCAGTCTCCAAGCAGCTGAAGGAGATTCTGAGCCTAGTTCTGGGCTCAGTTAGGGATATAGGCAGAGCTAAATAGAATACATTTACCTTAAAATTTGACTTTATTTTTATTGATTTGCCCTTCTGGGTTTTGCTTGCAGGAGCTGTGCTGGTGCAGGAGATTTCTTCCTCTGGCTCCATCTGCCCCCTTCCCCCCCCCCCCCTTACCTCTTACTTTTACTTCTTTCCTTTCCCTGCCCCACTGCTTAGACGAGCACTGTGGGGTTAAGTCAGCTCAGGGGTATTTCTGTGCCTCCCTGCTCCCGAACCCGCGTTAAAGGGTGAGGAGCAGGTTGCAGGCTGACAGCAGTGGCCCGGAGTTGGCAGGGCAACTGAGAAACTGCTGCTGGTGTTGGAGCTGAAGCCACAGTCAGGCTGAGCTCCACCGAGGCTGCTGCATCTCTCCCTCTCTCCTTCACTCCATCTGGCAGTGGTGAGTAAGAGGTGTTTAATTTTCTGCTTTTTGGGGGCCCCTTAAGGTTTAACAGGGGGGGGGAGACTAAGTTTGGTTTTCTATTCCTCTCGGGGTGGTCTGTCGCGTGGTTTTTTCGGCGGGAATCGGCTGCGGCAGCCATTTTGAAAAAATCCCGATTTGCTTTTTTCCTTTAAATTTGCTTTTTCTGAGCTTTCTAACCCTCGTTTTGGCTGCAGACCTTCTGGGTTTGACTTGGGGGTGCTCTGGGGTCATATTGTGTGAAGAATTAAAAAAAAACAAACAAACAACTTTATTGTTAATCGGGGGTTTCTTAAGTCTGCCTCACAAGCCTCTTTTTTTTTGCTAGGCTGTGCTGCTGACCCACGGACAGTGGGTGGCAAGAGAGCTTCCCACTGAGTATGCCTGCGAAGCTGCGCTGTGTGGTTTGTGGAGCTAAGCGGGGTTTACTGACAGGGTCCAGTGTGTGTGGGTCCTGCACTCTGGATTCCAACGTTATGGAGGTTACAGCTCCTTCTCCGGCTGTCGCCGCTGAGGGGCTTCCGCTAGGTGCGGTGCCGGCTTTCCCTCCGACTCTGGATTTTCAGGGGCCGGAGTCTTCCCTTGGGGAGGGGTCCTCGGGTTCGCAGGGTCAGAATTCGGTGACCTTAGCTCCGGGGATTCCGCCAGATTTCTTCTCCCTCATGCAGCAAGCGTTTGCGCTCCTGCAACCCGGGGTAGTCTCTCCGGCTCGTGCTTCGGAAGGGCAAAAGCGTCCGGGGTCCCTGATTCGGACGGAAGATGGCGCTCCTGCTGCAAAAGTGGCCAAGGGGTCGGCAGAGGAGGATTCTCCGTCTCGGGACGGAGGACGTGGACCTGGATAACACCTCCAGTGAGGAGCTCGAGGAGGGAGAGTTGCCTGGCACGGAGCAGCATAGTCGGCTCGTCGGGCTGTTTCGTAGGGAAGAGCCTTCCGGCCTTGATTGCCGAGACTCTCAAAATGTTGAATATGCCGGCGGAGGCGACGGATGAGGCTCTGGAGGATCCTCTGCTCCAGGCGGTGCATAAGTCCCAGCAGGTCTTTCCACTGCACAGAGTCTTTAGAGGGATGATTCAGGAGGAGTGGGACTCGCCAGAATCGGCGCTAAGGGGCTCTCGGACCTTGTCGCGCCTTTATCCATTGTCTGATCAGGATAGGGAGCTTTTTCGGTCTCCCAAGGTTGATGTGGCGGTGTCAGCAGTCACAAAGAAGACTACGATCCCGGTTGAGGGCGCCGCGGCATTGAAGGATGTGCAGGATAGGAAGTTGGATACGCTATTGAAGCAGGTTTTTGATGTATGTGCCCTCTCTATGCAAGCCGCCGTGGCGGGGGCTTGGGTTGCGAGAGGTTGCTTGCGCTGGTCCCAACGATTACAGGGGGATGTTGGGACAGCGCAGGTGGAGGATGCGTCACGTTTGGAATCTGGGGCCGCCTATTTGTCGGACATTCATTATGATCTCATCCGTAGTGGAGCTAAGTCTATGGCCTCTGTGGTAGCGGCGCGGCGGTATTTGTGGTTGCGCAATTGGGCGGCCGATAGTTCCTCCAAGGCTCGTCTCAGTAAACTTCCCTTTTGGGGTAAGTTGTTGTTCGGTGAGGATTTGGAAAAGCTGGTCAAGGATCTTGGTGAATCTAAAGGGGGTCGTCTTCCGGAGGATAAACCGAAGCCGGTCAGGGCTGCCTCTGGGTCTCGAGGTGCTCTGCGGGATTTTCGCCGTTTTCGGGCGGCTCGTTTTGGTCAGCCCCAGCGTGGACGGTTCCCAACTCGAAGCCAGTGGTTTCATAGCTTCAGAGGAGCCGGCAGAGGTTTCTCCGCCTTTCCCTCCGCCTCTGGTAAAAAGCCCCAATGAGATGAGGCGGGCTCAGGTGGATGTAGTTCCCGTGGGGGGATGGTTGCGGGAATTCTACCCTGCCTGGGTCCAACTTACGTCGGATCAGTGGGTTCTGGAGGTAATTCGGGAGGGCTACGCTCTCGAACTTCATTGTCCCGTGTTAGATTCCTTTGTTCCCTCGCCATGCAGTGCTCCGCTCAAACGGAGGACCGTCTTCGACACCTTGCAGAGATTGTTGCGCCTCAGGGCCATCGTCCCAGTGCCAGGGGACCAGTGCGGTTCCGGTCGGTACTCCATCTATTTTGTGGTGCCGAAAAAGGAGGGATCCTTTTGCCCTATCCTAGATTTAAAAAGGGTCAATCGGTGTCTCCGGGTAACTCACTTTCGCATGGAGACTCTTCGATCCGTCATAGCGGCTGTCAGGCAGGGGGAGTTTCTGACTTCGCTCGACCTTACGGAGGCTTACCTGCATATCCCGGTTCGGCGGGAGCACCAGCGCTACCTGCGGTTTGCGGTTCCCATGGGACATTTTCAGTTTCAGGCGTTACCCTTCGGCCTGGCGACGGCGCCACGCACGTTCACAAAGGTCATGGTAGTTGTAGCGGCGGCTCTTCGCAAGGAGGGGGTGCTCGTGCATCCTTATATAGACGATTGGTTAATTCGGGCAAAGTCTCGGGCGGAGAGTGCGGAGGCCACCGCCAAGGTGGTACGGTTGCTACAGAGTCTGGGCTGGGTGGTCAACTTTGCGAAGAGCAGGTTGACTCCCTCACAGTCGTTGGAATACCTGGGGGAGCGCTTCGAGACGCTTCAAGCGGCAGTGTTCTTGCCAGATCAGCGGGCGCAGGCGTTGCGGAGGCTGGTGCGGCACTTTCTCCGGCAGACAGCGCCCACGGCGTGGCAGTATCTCCAGTTGCTCGGCACGATGGCAGCAACGATAGAGGTGGTGCCCTGGGCCAGAGCGCATATGCGGAAACTTTAGAGTGCGCTCCTCCGGTGTTGGTCTCATCAGCGCGATGCGTTATCTTGACGATTGATCTGTCCCCGGGAGGTCCGCCTGGATCTTCGCTGGTGGTTGCGCCCGGAGAATCTAGCCGCGGGCATGCCCTTGGAACCTCCATCCTGGAAGCTGCTGACCACGGATGCCAGTCTTCTGGGGTGGGGGGCGTGTTGCGGGGACGCGTTTGCCCAGGGCCTGTGGTCGGTGGCAGAGAAGGAATGGTCCATCAATCAGTTGGAGATGCGAGCGGTGTTTCTGGCTCTACAAGCGTTTCGGGGGACTCTTGCTCGGCAGGCGGTTCAGGTTCTCTCGGACAATGCGGCCACAGTCGCTTACATAAATCAGCAGGGCGGCACAGGCAGCGTGGCGCTAGAGCAGGAGGCGGCTCAGTTGCTAGCTTGGGCCGAATCGCATCTGCAGTGTCTGTTGGCACAGCATGTGGCAGGCGTAGAGAATGTAGCGGCGGATTTTCTGAGTCGCCGAAGGGTGGACCCGGGAGAGTGGGTCCTTCACCCCGAAGTCTTCGCGCTTCTTCTGGTACGGCGCTGGGGTGTTCCCCTAATGGATCTCATGGCGACCTTCCAATTGGCTCAGGTGGAGCGCTTTTTCAGCAGACGGCGAGAACGGATGTCAGAGGGGCTCGACGCACTGGCGCAGCCCTGGCCGCAAGAGATGCTGCTCTGTCTTCCCACCTTGGGCTCTGATAGGCCGGGTGGTGCAGCGCATAGAGTGTCATCGGGGCCTTGTGGTACGCAGATTTGGTGCGCCTGTTAGCGGATCGCCCGTGGAGGCTCCCTCAGCGGAGCGATCTCTTGTGTCAGGGTCCGTTGCGCATGCCTCAGGTAGCTCGGTTCTCGCTTACGGCATGGCTCTTGAGAGGGCTCGGATGACCGCTAAGGGGTATTCGGTGGCGGTCGTTTCGACCTTGCTGAGAGCGCATAGACGTTCAACGTCTTTGGCGTACATTCGCGTCTGGCGCATCTTTGAGGCTTGGTGTTCGGAGCATACCGTGCGTCTGTTGGGAGCTTCCGTGTCGCAGATCCTTTCGTTCTTGCAGGATGGTGTGGACAAGGGTTTGGCGGCTAGTTAGTTGCGAGTGCAGCTGGCTGCCCTTTCCTGCTACTGTGGGAAAGTGCAGGGTCAGTCTCTCGGTGCCCACGCGGATGTCCGGCGGTTTTTGAGAGCGGTGTTGCTCATGCGGCCGCCGCAACGATGTACTGTTTCTCCGTGGGATTTGAATTTGGTATTGGAAGCCTTGCTGGCTCCTCCGTTTGAGCCGTTGTCCACTGCTTCGCTAAAAGATTTCACATTGAAGACAGTTTTCTTGGTGGCGATTTGTTCGGCTAGGAGGATCTCGGAGCTACAGGCCTTGTCTTGTAGGGAGCCCTATCTCTCTTTTACAGACCACAAGGTGGTTCTCCGTACCGTTCCGGCGTTCTTACCCAAGGTGGTGTCCGCTTTTCATGTTAACCAGGTGGTCTCTCTTCCAGTGTTCTCCGATCGCGATGGGGCCGGATCTGGGGATCGGTTGCGGCTGTTGGACGCCTGCAGGGTTCTCAAGAAGTATCTCTCCCGGACGGCATCCTTTAGGCGGTCGGATCGACTTTTTGTGGCGTTCGGGGGACCGCGTAAGGGAGAAGCGGCAGCGAAGTCGTCTATTTCCCGCTGGTTGAAGGAAGCTATTGCATCGGCCTACATCTTGAAAGGCAAGTTGGTTCCGCAGGGTCTTCGGGCGCATTCCACTCGGGCGCAGGCGGCGTCTTGGGCAGAGTTCAGTCTGGTCCCAGTGGGCGACATCTGTAGGGCGGCGACTTGGTCGTCCTTGCATTCTTTTGCCAGGCATTACCGCTTGGATGTTTTGTCGGCGGAGGATGGGCGTTTTGGCTCAGCGGTGCTTCAGGCTGGGCTTGCTTGTCCCTCCCGTTGATGTTCACTGCTCTGTTACATCCTCTATGGTTCCGGGACTGGACTAGAGGGACGCTAAGGAAGGGTAAATTAGACTTACCTGCTAATTGTTGTTCCTTGCGGAACTCTAGTCCAGTCCCGGATCCCTCCCTTGGTTTGAAGAGTTGCCAGCCTGATTGTTTCGGCTCCCGCGGGTATTCTGCGTTGTCTTTGCTTCCGGGGGGCACGGGATGAAGCCATTGGAGGACCCTCTTGCGTGGCGCTCTTGCCTGCCCATCCTCTTAGGAGGTGGTGTGGTAGGGCGCTTCTGTGTTGTCAGACGATATTCTTATGCAGACACAGTCGATGAATGCAATTACTTTATTTAAAAAAAAAAAAAAAAAAAAATATAAATGATCATTTTTCTTGAAGTGAAACATGGAATATTCTATTCCATATATGTATATGTATATGTGTATGTGTATGTGTATATGTGTATGTATATATGTATATGTGTATGTGTATGTATGTGTGTATGTGTGTATAGCTCTGTTGAATGTATTCTGGTTAATTCTCCTTATGTGGTGTTCTGCTCAGTGTGCTTTGTCAATAGGTACTGGTGAGAGGGGGCGGTCTTTGCCTACTTATACTGGTGCCAGCAAAGCGCTGATGTATTTCAGTCTCCAAGGCTGCTGGAGGAGGTTGACAACTCTATGGTTCCGGGACTGGACTAGAGTTCCGCAAGGAACAACAATTAGCAGGTAAGTCTAATTTACCCTTCTTTTCCGCCAGGGCATGCATCTAGAACACTGGATGCCTTTGGACGTCAAACCTTCCAAACATCTATGCTGGCAACAAGGATTCTCTCATATATTTTCTATATGAGTCTATCCCTTCAGGAGGTCACAAAGAAATTATCTCTTTTGACTCCTTTTCTATCAGAGCCCAAGGCTGCAGACTATGCCTTACTTCTTAGTCATAGCCAAAATATCTCTTGGTTTCTTTCTCGTGCTTCCCTAGACTCTTTTGAGTCTGTTAGCAGAACTTCTGCTATAGCCATAGGAGCACGTCGTAAAGCCTGGCTCCAAGCATCAGACTTGAGCAGATGGGCACAACAAAAACTGAGTAATACTCCTTGTAATGGAGAAAATCTCTTCAATAAGGAGTCCTTACGTCAGGTTGCTCATTGCTCCACTGACTTTCCTGTTTCTGAGGGCCATCCTAAGCCCTCTCCTTCCTCAGCAGGTAGGAAATGCCCTACCAAACCTTCTTTCCCTAAAAGAGAGGCTTTCCTCTTCTCCTGCCCATCATTCGGATGTTCCCAAGCAGGGGAAGTCTCACCCTGGTCTGAAGGATCCAAATTCTAGCCAGGCTGAATAAACACAGTAACCATAGGTTTCTGATTGATCTTTTTATAACTACAGTTAATTTCTTTTCAGCAGAAGTTTTTCATTGTTTTTCCATTCAAAACTCTGCTCAGGGATTCCTATTCTCAGGAAATCCATTTACTCTTCAGTATGCTGAACTGTCAGGATATTCATGTCTATAAGTTAGTTTTCCACCTCTTCCTGACTAGAAGAGAGGTTTTAGCAACTATCACATGATAGTTTCTCTGTACCAGCATGAATTTTTTCCTTCCAGGGACTTACCATGTGGTAAGTCCTCCTTCAGCTTTTATCTACCCTCTTCGCCAGGGTTTCCCCTGTAAGAGTGGTACCATACCATTGAAAGACTTTTCTTGTTTTTCTTTTCACTGTAGAGTTTCTTCTCCTGAGTAAACTCCCTTCTTTATCTGGGCAGCTCTGCAGACAGAGACAGCTTGCTCTCTTTGTTCAGTCTGTTCTCTCTGTTTGACACAGACCGACTCTCTCTGTTGTCCTATTCAGTACCTGCCCATGTAGAAGTTCCAGTACTTTTCCACCACTCCTGTCTGGCCTTAGTAGTGATTCCAAGACAATTTTTCTACATCTTTCTTGGATACTCTTTTTCACTACAGGCTCCTTACACTATCTTTTACCCTTGCCATCTCCAATCTCTGGGTTTGGCAATGTAGTAGACGTGGCTGTCAGTTTTCTCCATCAGCCAGTTCTACATCCCAGTTCTACTGCATAATGCTCTCTGCAATCCTACTGAGAAGCTTTCCACTATGGGCCCTTGCTAGAGAGCATAGAGTTTCTCTAATGGCTATCCATCATGGTTGAAAAAGGCTTCCTCGGTCATCCCCTATGACTGTGAGGGTTCTTCATACCCTACTATCTTTTTAAAAAAAAAAAAAAGAAGAGGGATAAGGACATAAGCCTTCTCCACGTGAAATTCTAAGAGTTATCCCATTCCTTAGGGAATATTCTCTTTTTTTCTTGCAGCTTGTCCTCATGGTATCCTCATACTTCAAGGACAGCACATATTAATCTGAAAAACGCCTGATACCTCCTTTGTCCCTCACGTAGGTCAACCTGGTATCTCATTCTATGCATTTCTGTCCTTTTACCATGCTGGAGTTCCACAGGACTCCGGACTTGCTGTTTACAGACTGATATTATCCTCTGTTTTTTTGACGTAACCATCCTGGTATTTCACGGGATAGCATTCCTTTATCATCATCTCTGGCGGAATAGATTCTCTATATATCTTCTCAAGTAGGTTCCACCTCCTTGTTCTTAGATGATTCTTTTCCTTTCACATCTCCATGTGAATGTCCTGAAATGCATAGCTCGGTCTGCTTATTGCAGGCATCTATCTTTAGACCTATATATTTAGGTATATATATCTATATATATATATCCCTATATATGCTATGCCCTTTATGTATGTATCCATCCATCCATCCAGTAGACTTGCGTAGGATAGCTGCAGTTGCCGCAGCCCCTCCTCTATCAACACCTGCCCTCCATCCACAGGATGCCTGGCCATATGAGGTGTAGCATGCCTTCAATCAGCAACATCGTAGGGCACCAGGCACCCAAATAAGGGAAGACCCATTCCTGCTTGTTCCTGGAGATAGCACAGTTACGTACCTGTAACAGGTGATCTCTGGGAACAGCAGGAATAAGTCTTCACAACCCACCCTTTCCTTTCCTCTTTCTCTCTTTGTCTCAGCTATGAAACTCAACTGAGGAGAGACAGTTGGAAAGGCGGGAAGGCAGCACGCAGGCGCTGAGGGATGCTCCCAAAAGCTTTCTGATTGGACGCTGGGGAGCGTTCCCGCGCGGGCTCCGTCGGTATCGACGTACCCATATGTGAAGACTTATTCCTGCTGCTCCCAGAGATCACCTGTTAAGGTAAGTAACTGTGCTTTCTGGGTAGATAAAAGAACAAGTTACAGTTCCTTTTGGTGGTGGTTGTATTAGTGAGAAACTACTTTAAAACAGCAGCCTAGACAGAGAGCAGTCCATGTATTCCAACTGATCATTTGATATATCTCTTTCTTCCTCAAATATCATGGAATCAATATCATGGTCTGGCTCAGAGGAATTCCTTAATTGATCACTCTCAGGATAATATTTGTTTCCCTGCTGTCTTCCAGATGAAGAGCTAGGGCATAGATCAAAGTTCATACCTGAGCTACCCTTGCTGTTAGGTTTCCTCTCCTGGTTTCCTGGCCAGTAAGTAGTCCAGCTTTTATGTCCAGCCTTCCAATCAAGATCCCTGGACACTGGGTCTCTCTTCACATACCTTCTTGCACCGGTCTTAGGGCCCCTTCCAAATGCAGCCGTCTCCCTCAAAGGTGCCGTTTGGGAGTTCCTGGCTCTATAACCCCAATCCTCTGGCTTCCTCCAGTCCAAAGGAGTATGCTTGCCTCTGGAATCACACCCAACACACGTACTGCTGTGGCCTCCTTCTTTAGACCTTGTCAGACGGCTGCCTAGGGTGAGAACTTACACAATCTTGACGATGCATATATTCATATGATTCTTGCAAGGTATTATGGGTAATGTAGTTCTTTCACTCCCAAACACAGCTGAAGACAATAATTGAGTTGTGATACCAGTGGTAAGGCCAATAAAATACTACTTTTATTGATGGGGTTTAATTCACCCAGCACAAATATGCTTGGTAGCAATATAAATGAGGTTACTTGCTTGCAGTGTTTAAATGGATAACATAAAGTCATAAAGCAAATCAGAAAACAACCTTCAGCTTGTCAGGCAATTAGCTAATGTTTTCTTAGCAAATAATTACCAAATAAAAAGGCACAAAGAAATGAATAAACTTTGCTTGTTAGGTTAACTTCTGCTTATTTTCCACGCAGATCCCAGCAGTGATTCTCCCTTGCTCACACACACAATCAGGTGCAGCTTTAATTACTATCAATTGATCAGCTGAAACCCTTTAGCTGGCTGGCTGCTACTGTGTGAACCCAAATCCTGCTTTAAGAGCTGTTTGCAGTAGAATAAAGAACAAAGTTAGGTTTCTTTGTGATGGCTGATGTGTTTGCTCACAGAAAGCTAGCAATAGCACTTGGATAAAGAACAGTCCATGTAATGAATAGTTTCATCTGCTGTATCTCCCCCTTCATCAATCAGCATAGGGTCACTATCATACATTGGCACAGACGAGTCTTTCAATAAGGCACTATCATGAGAATGCTTATTCCCTTGCTGCCATTCACTATTATAGATAGGGTCTGGATCAGTGTTCATACCTGAGCCTCTCCTGCTATCATAATTCCTCTCTGTATGGCCTGGCCAGTATGTAATCCAGTTCTGATGTCCAGCCTTCCAATCTTGATCCCTGGACACTGGATCTCCTCTCACATACCTTCTGGCCTTGGTCTGAAAGTCCCTTCCACGTGCAGTCTTCTCTCTTCCAGGTAGCCACTGGTGATTCCTTTCTCTGCCATTCCATTCCTCTGGCTGACTCCAGTCCAATGGACTCTGCTGGCACTTGGAATACCTCCCAGTATAGGTACTGCCTTGGAATCTCCCAGACCTTCCAATAGCCTTCCTTCTTTTCCTTCCAGAGAGTTTCCTTCTCTCTCTATCCGCTTGGCTTGGCTTCTGTTTCTCCAAGTGATGTTGGTGCTTGTAGCCGTTGCTGTATCTTTTCCTGAAGCTCTTTCTGTAGCTCTTATCAGTAGAATAAGCTCTATTCTTATTCTGTCCTAATGTGTGCTCCTCCCTAACACAGCGCAGCTGTGTTGAATCAGGCCCTGCCCTTTGAGATGAGTGCTTAGGGATTACCTCATAGCTCTCTTGATTGCACACACATTTTCTCACTTCAGCCCCTCTCATGGCTGCTGGAAATCTGGTGCATTCTGGGACTGGTAGTCTTTTATATGAAAACTGTTTTCTTACTTCTATCAGAACTGACAGGTTGCTTGTTCAGAGTCACATCATCTTTTCTATAGCTCCTACCTGAGCTATGATAAGCTTCCTTATCACAACCTCCAAGATGCCTTTCTGTTCTTCCTTCCACGTTGCTTCTGCTGTTGTAGTCCTCTCTGGTTCTGCAGCTTCTGTGAGATCCGGTTCTCTCTGTTCTCACCGTGCTGCCTGCTCTCCCTCTGTGTAGAATATCTTTTACTTTTAAAGTGCTTAGAGGGACGCTCCTCCCTAGCACAGCCCAGGTGTGCTGAATCAAGCCCTGCCCTTGGAGATGAGTGATTGGGGATTACCTCATAGCTCTCCTGATTGAGAACACATTTCCCCACTTCAGCTCTTCTAGAGGCTGTTTGAAACCTGGTGCATTCTGGGACTGGTAGTCTTTTATGAAAACATTCTGTTTTAGTATTTCTACCAGCAAAGACAGGTTGCTTGTTCAAAGCCAATTCACCTCTTTTATAGTTCCCTCCTGAACTATGATAAGCTTCCTTATCACAACGTGTACATAGTAAGAGAAAAGTTCAGAATGATTTCTCTAAGCATCCTGCTCCTTTACCTTCAAAAAGGAGATTAGCTATGCTCCCTGGATCTGAAGGATGCATATACCCACATACCGATATATCCCTTTCACAGGAAGTATCTCGGTTTTGTCCTGGGGGAACAACACTTTCCGTACTGAGTGCCATTTGGCCTGGTCTTGGCACCTTGTGTCTTCGCAAAATGCTTCCCAGTACTAGCTGCTTACCTCCGGATGCTGGTAATGGATGATTGGCTGATCGAGGATACTTCTTTGGAAGGAGTTCAGGCATAGACTTGATCTACCATTTGGGTGTTGGAACTACTAGGGTTCATTATAAATTACCAAAGTCCCACCTTCAACCCACCAGCAGTTGGAATTCATTGGAGCCCTGCTCGACACAACTCATCCTTTCTTCTGCTCGACTGAGTGCACAGGCTAGCAGCACTGGTGAGGGAGATTCAGCTGAGTCAGCAGGTAACAGCTCACAAAATGTTGGCTGTACTGGACCACATGGCCTCCGCTGGGCATGTCTCCAGAAGAGGCCGACTCAGTGGACCTATGCCACGGGTTGACTTGTATTGTCTGTATGTCATCACCCCTCCATTCAGTCATTGCACTGGTGGACAGTCCACCACAATCTGCTCAGAGGTCTCCCTTTCCAAATTGCTCCACCGCCAAAGAGTTCTAACAGGCGCATCCAAGCTGGAGTGAGGAGCTCATCTTGATAGGTTGCACACCCAGGACAATTGGTCCATCCAAGAAAGTCTCCCTCAGATCAATTTCTTGGAACTCGGAGCAGTGGCAAACGCCCTGAAGGCTTTCAGAGATCGACTGGCCAACCATATTCTTGTTCAGACTAATAATCAGGTTGCCATGTTCTACATTAATAAGTGGGAAGGAATGAGTTTGTACCTCCTGTATTGGGAAGCAGTCAGGTTGTGGAAGTCCACCATCACACATGAGATGGAATTGAGAGCCACATACCTGCTGGGCGAGCAAAATACTCTGGCAGACAGGCTGAGGAATCTTCCAGCCACATGATAATGGGGCATCCTTTTCTTTCTCTTCCCCCATGGATCTGTTTGCTACCCCGCAGAATGCCCAGGTGGATCAATTCTGCACCAGAGTAAGATCACACAGCAGACTAGTGGAGTATGCTTTCCTCCTGCACTGGTTGGGGGGGGGGGGATCTTCTGTACGCTTATCCTCCAATACCTCTCATTGCAAAGACCCTTCTGAAGCTCAAAACAGACGGTGGCATGATGATTCTCATCGCCTCTTACTGGCCCAGGCGGCCTTTGTTTCCCCCTTCTGCTGTAACTCTCCAGTCTGGAGCTATTATGGCTGGGTCATGCACCAGATCTGATATCACAGGAGGGCAGGACGATGTTACACATCAACATCCGGTCCTTGGCCCTCACAGCATGGATGTTGAGAGGCTGTTGTCTCAGCTCAACTTGCTTGACGGTGTAACTGAATTTTTTTTGGCCTCCAGGAGGGCCTCTACAAGATTCCTGTTCCTGCAAATGGAAGATGTTTGCTGTCTGGTGTGATGGTCATTCCCTAGATCCCTTCATCTGTTCTACACACAAACTGCTTGAATATCTTTTACACCTCTGAGTCTGGACTCGGGTCCACCTCAGTGCGATTGGAGCGTACCATCAAGGTATGGAAGGCAAGTCTATCTTGGCACAGCCTTTAGTTTGCTTTATGTGAGGGTTGCTTCTCTTGAAGTCTCCCTACAAGCCTCCCATAGTGTCTTGGGACTTCAGTGTGGTTCTTGCACAGCTCATGAAAGTTGCTTTTGAGTCGCTCAGTTCCTTTCCTCCTGAAGTTCTTGATCTGGAAGGTATTGTTTCTGGTGGTGGCCACTTCAGCATGCAGGATGAAGGCACTTCAGGCCCTAGTTGCTCATACACCTTACACCAAATGCCATCATAATAGAGTGGTCCTTTGTACTCCATCCTAATTTCCTTCCAAAAGTAGTATCTGATTTCCACCTGAATCGGTCAGTTGTTCCAATGTTTTTCCAGAGATTTCCTGCCCACAAAGGAGAAGTTGTGCTGCACATTTTGGAGATTTAGGAGTTGCCTAGTGGTTGGAACACTGGCTTGGTAACCAAGCAACCAGGATTCAATTCCCACTAGCACTCCTTGTGGCCTTGGGCAAGTCACTTAACCCTCCATTGCCTCGGAAGAAAGGCCTGGCAATCTACTTCCGGTGACACTGCCAAGAAAACCCAGGAGCTTCTGGGTCGCCAGGAGTCAGGACTGACTCATTGCAGCCTTCTACTTGGAGCGAATAAAGGCCCATAGACAGTCATTCAACTTTTGGCTTCTTTTGACCCCTAATAAGCTAGGTGCTGCTGCTTCCAAATGCTCTTTCAGTTTGGCTGGCATACTGCACCTCTTTTGCTTATGCCCAGGCAGGCCAGAGTCTTCAGGTTATGTCAGCTCAAAGTGTTAGCGCTATGGCTGTATCAGTGGCCAACTTATGCTTGGTTTCCATGGAAAAGATCTGCAGGGCTGCAACATGGTCTTCAGTCCGCACATTCACATTTCACTACTGTTAAGATGGGGATTCCAGATGCGACAGCAGCTTTGGCTGATGTGTACTCCGGAATCTGTCCGGTGATTAGAATCAATTTCCAGCCCCCTAGGCCCATTTTATTCTGTCCAGGCTTCAAAAAATAAAAAAAGGGAAGAGAATCGCTGCTTTTGTAATCGTTGGCCCCTTGACCATTAAAGCCTTTTGCCATGCTGCAGTTGAGTTTTGCCTCTGTTGGGGTTTTGGTAGATTTCCAGGAACAAGCAGGAATGAGTCTTCACATATGGGTATGTCGGTACTGACGGAGCCTGCGTGGGAACGCTCCCCAGCATCCAATTAGAAAGCTTTTGGGAGCATCCCACAGCGCCTGCGTGCTGCCTTTCCAACTGTCTCTCCTCAGTTGTTGTTTTTTCCGCGGAGCCAGCAGGTCGTGTTCCTGTCACCGCAGAAGAATTTCCTTTATTTCTTTTCTGTCGCATCTGCCTTCCTCGACGCTATACCGGTACTGCCAGTTGTTGTTCCTTTTCTTTAAAAAACAAAACAAAAAAAAATAACTTTTCTATTTTATTTTTCTTCAGTTGCACTTCAGTTTTGGGCCTTAGGCCCAAAACCTTTTTCCTTAAACATGGAAAAGCCCGCTTCGGGGTTCAAGAAGTGTACAAAATGTGGCGGTACTATCTCCGTCACCGACACCCATAGCTGGTGTCTAAAGTGTTTAGGCCATGACCATTCCATTACAGATTGTGCGTCCTGTTCTATGATGTCGAAGAGAGGTCGACAGAACCGAGCTGCTAAGCTCAGTACCCTGTTTCCCTCTGATGCGGCTTCGGTGGCATCGACATCTTCCAGGGCTGCTTCTTCTTCACATGGATCTCAGGTAACTAAACATAAAACCAGCCGGTCCTCGAGGGGCAAATCTCCTGCTAAGCATCGAGATGCCTCCGGCCTTGCCCTCGAGGATCCTGCACCGGCAAAACTACCCCGGTGGGAGGCTTCGGCCTCTAAAGCATCATCATCGGGGTTCCAGGATGATCTAGATGGCGTGGCCTCAACAGATCTCCTGGTGCCATGCTCTGGGGTACCGGTGGCCTCCACCGGTACCGATTTTCAGGCATTGGCAGCATCGATGGATCAGAGGATTCTGTCCATCGAACGCAGTCTGGCGGCTTTCCTTGTGGCATAGACGCCCGTGGTACCGCAACAGACTACTCTGCCGGTACCGGCATTGGCATTGGCATCGACATCAGCATCGGTGTCCGCCATGCCGGTACTCTGCCCTCTGTAGCTCTCCGGTACCGATACCGATCTTCATCGGTACGGGTATCGGGCTTTGCAAGAGCATCCTGACAGACGATACTTCGATTCCTCTGACTCCGAGGCTTCTGAAGAGTCTGTCGATGCAGGGATGCTTCTTCCACAGGAGGAGTCTTCACCTAAACGAAGGATGTCTCTTCCAGAGGATTTGTCTTTTCAAGACTTTATCAGAGAGGTGGCTAGGGGCCTCTCTGTTAGAATGGCCCCTGAGACAGAGCCTCGAGCCAAGGAGTTAGATATTTTACAATATCCCAAGACTCCTAAAGAGGCAGCTACCTTACCTATTCATGAGATTCTGTATGATCTCATGTTAAGGATGTGGGAAGCACCTCTAACCACCTCCTCATTCTCGCAGGTTGGACACCATGTACCGTGTCCCTCCTTGTCCCGGGTTCCATAAAAGTCAGCTCCCTCACCACTCTATTGTGGTAGAGTCTGCAATGAGAAAGATTAGAAGTGCTAAAAGACATGCCTCTAATCCTCCAGGACGTGAATGTAGAACCTTGGATGCTTTTGGGCGTAGTCTTCCAAGCTTCCATGCTCGCTCGCGAGAATTAATTCCTATGGTCTTTACATGGGAATGTTCTTGAAAGAGGTCACTGACAATTTACAATCTTTAAGTCCTTTTATGTCTGACAGTAAAAGGCAAGAATATCTTGCTGGGCTTAAACATGCCCAGGATATCTCCAAATTCTCTAACCGTGCAGCTTTCGATGCCTTTGAATGTGTAAGCAGGGCCTCAGCTATAGCTATCGGTGCATGTAGGATTGCTTGGCTTCAAGCATCTGATTTGGAGACCTGGGTACAAGATGAATTAGGAAATCTCCCTTGTACAGGAGAAAATCTGTTTGGTAAGGATTGGCAAGCAAAAGCCAATCAAATGGATGCTGAAAATTCTGTCTTGGATAGATTATCCAAGTCTACAGCTGCCCCTGCCAAGAAAAGGTGGTTCAAGAAAACACCTTTTTCTAAAAAAGGAAGGTCCTATTCTGCTTATACTCAGAGGGCATCTTCTGCAGCTTCTAAACGTCAGCAATCCTCCAAACAGACCAAGGCAAAGGCTGCGAGGTCTGCTCCAGCCCAGCAATCTCAGCCCCCTCAGGGCCTTTGACTTTCTGCTAGAGAACTTAACCTTCCTGGAATGGTGGAGGGCTCTGGGCCTTCTAGAGCCAGGAAGGTCATGTTACTTTGCTCCCAGATGGGGGCAAATTACAGCAGAGCAGTGGACACTCTCCATCATAAGAGAGGGGTACAAACTTCATTTTCCCAGTTTGCCCCCTCTCACCAGAGTGTACCAGTTCAATTCTCCAACCTCCCTCCTCAACATGAAAATGGCTAGATGCTCCTCTCCTTTAGATATACACATCATAAATCTACCACCTGACCTATAAATACCTACGGTTTACGAGAATAGATAACTCTATGTAAATACTTGTATATACCATGTGAATAGTTTTCCTTGTTATCCCAGTTTGATTATGCCATTGTTCTATGTAAGCACATGTTCCATGTAAGCCATGTTCTATGTAAGCACATTGTGATATTTATGCATTGTTGCCTGTTCAGTTTTAATGTAAACCGAGCTGATTTCAATAGCGCGGTATATAAAAAATAAAAATAAATAAATAAAAAATAAATAAAAATATTAGAGCAGGAGGTTGCCACTCTTTTAGCCCAAGGGGCAATAGAGGAGGTGCCTTCTCAACAACAGGGCACAGGGTTTTACTCCCCCTATTTTCTTATCCCAAAGAAAACAAGGGGCTTCAGACCCATTTTAGATCTCAGAGAGTTGAACAGATTCCTAGTCAGAGAAAAATTCAAGATGGTTTCTCTGGGAACTCTGCTGCCGTACCTTCAGAGTCAGGATTGGCTTTGTTCTCTAGATCTCAAGGATGCGGACACCCATGTTCTCATCCATCCAACACACAAAAAGTTCCTTTGGTTCCTTTTTCAGGAGAAGCACTATCGGTACCGGGTGCTTCCCTTCGGCCTGGCCTCTGCACCAAGGGTGTTCACCAAATGCATGGCAGTGGTAGCTGCTTTTCTGCGCACCCTGGGGATCTTTGTCTTCCCATATCTGGACGACTGGCTCATTCGAGCTCCTTCCCAAGCAGAGGCCCAGACTGCTTTAAACTGCACAATGCATATCCTGCAATATTTAGGACTGGTAATAAACATCCGAAAATCCACTCTGATCCCTACTCAGTCCCTGGAGTTTATAGGGGCATTGCTGGATACTACACAGGCAAGGGCCTACCTTCCCCAAGGCCGTTGCCTTCGCCTGATGCAGTTAGCTTCTCAAGCAGAGTTAAAACCCCTCCTAACTGCTCGAGACATGTCACAGCTGCTAGGCCACATGGCATCCACCGTTCATGTGGTTCCATATGCCCACCTTCACATGAGAGCAGCTCAATGGACTTTATCCACCCAATGGACCCAGGCATTAGGCGGCCTATCAGACAAAATAGCAAACACAAGTCGCCTCATTTTGTCCCTCCAATGGTGGAAGTCCTCCCAAAACCTGTTGTTGGGGTCCCCCTTTCAGCAGCCTTTACCCCAGGCAACTCTGACAACAGATGCTTCACCAATGGGCTGGGGAGCTCATATTCAGGACCTCTCCACCCAGGGCATCTGGTCCCCACAAGAGACTTGTCTGCATATCAATCTCTTGGAACTCAGAGCAATCTTCCTTGCTCTGCGAGTTTTCCATACCCTGCTCGGCCACAAGACAGTCTTTATTCACACGGACAATCAGGTAGCCATGTTCTACATAAACAAGCAGGGAGGAACTGGCTCTCTGTCGCTTTGCAACGAAGCTCTGCGACTGTGGGCCCTCGCCAGAGAGCATCACATTCATCTGCTGGCAGTCTATCTTCCAGGGGTTCAAAACTCTTGGGCAGACAGACTGTCGAGTTCTGCTTCCACACGAGTGGTCCCTACATATGGATCAGGTATCCAAGGTATTTCAACTTTGGGGAACCCCGGACATAGGTCTATTTGCAAGTCCGTGGAATGCCAAACTTCCCCGGTTCTGTTCCAGAACTCCGGCTCAGGGGGCTCAGGCAAAGGATGCTTTCCTCCTTCACTGGGGTCAAGACTTCCTCTATGCCTTTCCACCCATTCCCCTAATTCCCAAAACCCTGTTCAAGCTTCAGAGAGACAGAGGCCACATGATCCTCATAGCTCCACGTTGGCCTCGGCAGGTGTGGTACCCTCTGCTTCTACATCTCTCTCAAGCTCCCTCCCTAGAGTTAGGGTCTGCTCCAGACCTCCTCTCTCAGGAGGACGGAAAGTTGTGGCATCCCAATCCCCAGTCTCTACATCTCAGGGCTTGGTTGCTGAGGGCCTAGATCTCCAGCCTTTACATCTTTCTCAACAGGTGAAGGATGTTCTCTATGCTTCCAGAAAACCATCCACTAGACGTTCTTATGCCTTCAAGTGGAAAAGGTTCACCATCTGGTGTTCCGAGAGGGGTCTTAACCCCCGAGCCATACCTCTGGAATTGTTACTGGAGTATCTCCTGCATTTGTCTAATGCAGGCCTTAAGACAAATTCAGTAAGAGTCCATCTGAGTGCTATTGCAGCTTCACTCAAGCCTCTAAATGGACAACCTGTTTCCTCTCATCCCCTTGTAGCAAGGTTCATGAGAGGCCTCCTTTTAACAAAGCCTCCCATTAGACCACCACCGGTGGCATGGGACTTAAACTTGGTTCTTGGTCAGCTTATGAAGCCGCCTTTTGAACCTTTAGCTACTACTTCCTTGAAATACCTTTCCTGGAAGGTTATCTTATTGCAATCACATCAGCACGCCGCATTAGTGAATTGCAAGCTCTAGTAGCTAATCCACCTTACAAGATTCCATCATGACAAGGTGGTCCTTAGGACTAATCCTCATTTTATGCCTAAGGTGGTCTCGCCTTTTCACCTTAACCAAGAGATCTACCTACCTGTCTTTTTTCCAGGTCCTCATGCATCAAGTGCAGAGAGGAATCTTCATACCCTGGACTGTAAAAGAGCTCTAGCTTTTCACTTGCAGAGGACACAGCAACATAGAAAGTCTTCTCAACTCTGTTGCTTTTGATCCTTCTCATCTGGGTCAGCCAGTCTCCAAGAGAACACTTTCCAACTGGATTGCCCAGTGTATTTCTTTCACCTACCAGAGCAAAAACATGTCTCTGGAGGGCCGTGTCACAGCTCATAATGTGAGAGCCATGGCAGCTTCAATGGCTCATCTCAACCCTGTGTCTATCGACGACATCTGTCGAGCAGCCACTTGGGCCTCAGTTCATACCTTCACAGCCCATTACTGCTTGGACACAGACTCCCGCCGGGATGCTTTGTTTGGTCAGGCTGTCCTCAAACACCTGTTCCATACTTAATCAACTCCTACCCACCATCCCTCAGGGGATGCCAGAGATCCAGGTGGAGAAGTGCACCCTGTCCCAGGGACACACAACCTATGGGCTCTCTCCCTGGCATCAAAAGCTAGGGAGTCCCCCCATATGTGAAGACTCATTCCTGCTTGTTCCTGGAGATAGCACAGTTACTTACCTGTAACAGGTGATCTCTGGGAACAGCAGGAATAAGTCTTCACAACCCACCCACCTCCCCTAAGGAGTTGTCTCTTTCTCTATCTCCTTTCCCTCTTTCTCTCCCTTTGGTCTCAGCTATAAAACTCAACTGAGGAGAGACAGTTGGAAAGGCGGGAAGGCAGCACGCAGGCGCTGTGGGATGCTCCCAAAAGCTTTCTGATTGGACGCTGGGGAGCGTTCCCGCGCAGGCTCCGTCGGTACCGACATACCCATATGTGAAGACTTATTCCTGCTGTTCTCAGAGATCACGTTACAGGTAAGTAACTGTGCTCTCTCTTGGGTTTTGGTAGTCTTTAACTTGGGAATACCGTATATGAGAACTCATTCCTGCTTGTCCACTGAGAAAAGATAATTACTCACCTGTAGTAGGTGTTCTCTTCTACTTATGTGGCAGTACAGAATGCTGATCACCAGTATTTTAAGTGCAAATTGAATAATTGGCATAAGTTCTTGGAAGATGGAGATTTTTGGTGGTTACTGTAGAAATTCCACAGTGACTGTCGCATGTAGCTTATGTAGAAGGTACTTCGGCTGTAAAATTCAACTTCCTTATCGTTCCTCCAGCTTAGTCCTCGACGTATGGGTAGTGCACCTCCTCCTGCAGCATGAAGACTGGACCAATCAGATTTCAGCTCCACTGGAACCATCATACCCAGCAACTCAGGAACTCCAGTGTGTCCAGTCTTCATGCAGCAGGAGGACGTTAGTGAGCCTAGCTGGGCTCACTAGTTGATCAGATAGTTGTATTTGTCTTTAGCTAACCTTTTTCTTTCATTTGAGTCCTATTAGGGCTTATTTTCATTTATTTTAGATTAGACGGCTGTCCCCTTTAAATTTCTCCTTGGTTATCACGGCACTCGGTAGAAGGGGGGGGTGCCGGAGGGAGGTCCCTCTCCTGCTCAGCCTTTGCCGCGACTTTATTTTACATTGTCTATTTGGGGGAAAGTGGATCTCTGCCCCAGGAACCTTCGGGGCAGAGCTCCAGCGGCGGCTGTACTGCAGCTCCTCTCCGGAGGTTGGAGAGGGCTGCTGAATTAGTGCCGGTAAGTGCTGTCGGCTGTGGGAAATCGGGACGGCTGCCGAGTCAAGTTCTGTGATTTCCCCAGCTGTTAGGGGGTCTCTCATCGGGCTTGGGGGCTCCCAGTCTATACCATTTCAGCGGGGCGAAGTTTTCAGCCGCAGTGCTCTTTTCTTCGGGCTGTTTGCTTTGACGGAGCAACTTTCAGAAGCGCGCCAAAATTTGCCTGTCTCCCGCGGCCATCTTTACTGCCTCGCGGTTCTCTCTCCGGGGTGTCCCGCGGTAGATTTATTGTTTTCTTTCACTTCTTTCATTTCTTTTGATTTATCCTTTTTAGTTTATTGAGTTTGTTTAGTTCCTTTTAATTTCTTTCTTATTTTAGCCGCGTCCTTCAGCGTTCCCGCGGATACGGAGGGGGGGGGGTGCTTCAACGAGTATTTTCCCCTCTCTTGCGGGACATTAATTGGTTGTTTGCTTTGGTGATTTGGTTTTGTTGATAAGCCCTCGGGTGTTCTTGGGGGAGTTTAAAAAAAAAAAAAAAGAAAGACAACATAAGCTGATTTGGTCACCAGGCGCAGGGGAAAAGTTTTCACCTTCCCTACGAAGACTTTCCATTGTGTGCTACTGTCCAGTTCCCGCATGGTTCTTCTGGGTCAGTGAGCAGACTTCTTCCTGCCATTTTTGCCCGCTGCCAGCTTACTTATCCCGGCGCTAGGGTATCCATGTCAGCCGGAGCTCTTTGTCTCATTTGTGGATCTCGGCGGGGTGCCGACGCCGAGACCGGAGTGTGTCCACGCTGTGCCTCGCTTTCTCGCAGCATGGAACAGTGTCTGGACAGTTCTTTGCCTGCGACGGCGCCGTCTGGTGCCATATCAGGGGACTTAGAATCGCCGCTGGAGGGGCCCTCGGGGCTTTCTTCTAACGGTGGTTCGGCGCCGGTAGCGCAGTCTGGCCTCGGAGGAGCATTGCCCTTGGAGGATTTTTCGCCCGATTTTGTTTTGCTCCTGCACCAGGCGTTCTGCCGTCGGCGCCAGGTCATGGGAGCGGCGCCTCTTCCACCGCAGGAGTTGTCGTCCCAGTCCTCTCCGAGAGAACCTCCGTTGACTGAGCACACAGCTCCTAAGCGTCCGCGGATGCACGACCCTGGTTCTGCGGAAACGGATTGGCCTCAAGGGGATGATCCCGAGTTTGACCCGGAGGGGGATGCTGACGGCTTGGAGGAAGGCGAGCTCCTGGAGCCGGAAGATCAAGCGAAGATTATTCGGGTGTTCCGACGTGAAGAGCTTCCTGCTCTTGTTTCGGAGGCGCTTCAGACGCTAGGACTGGCCCCTACTGCTAAGGTGGAGGAGGCGGACGGGGCAGATCCCATTATTCAGGCAGTACGACAAACTAATGTGGTTTTTTCCCATTCACAAGGTTATTGACCAGATGATTCAGGACGAGTGGGACACTCCTGAGTCTGGTCTCAAGGGCGTCAAGATCATGCGTCGTCTCTATCCTTTATCGGAAACGGATCTGGAGCGTTTTCGGTCTCCCAAGGTCGATGCGGCCGTGTCAGCGGTGACTAAGAAGACCACCATTCCGGTGGAAGGGAGTGCGGCTTTACGGGAGCCGCAGGACCGCAAAATGGATGGGCTGTTAAAGCAGGCCTTTGAGGCGGACGCACTGGCTTTACAGGCTTCCGTATGTGGAGCTTGGGTGGCCCGTGCCTGTTTCCGCTGGGTTCAGCGGTTTCAACACATTCCTTCCTTAGATACCGATATGCTGACGGAGATTCACCGCTTGGAATCCGGCACGGCGTATTTGGCGGATGTCCAGTATGATCTCATCAGAGCTCTCTCCAACAGCATGGCATCCGTGGTGGCGTCACGTCGAGCCCTTTGGTTAAAAAATTGGGCGGCCGATGGTTCTTCCAAGTCGCGCTTGGGCAAATTGCCTTTTAAAGGTAAACTGCTCTTTGGAGAGGATTTGGATAAGTTGGTCAAAGATCTGGGAGACTCCAAAGGCGGTCGCCTGCCGGAAGATAGACCCAAGCGGGGTAGGTCGCTTCCGGTCGCTAGGGGACAGTTTCGGGACTTTCGTAGATTCCGGTCGCCCCGTTATGGCAGCTTCCAGCGGGGTAGATATAGCTCCCGGGCGTCGAGTTTTCGCGGCTTTCGGGGAGCCAGCCGAGGGTTCTCGACGGTTGCTTCTCCGACCCCTCGCAAGCCCCAATGAAGGGCAGCGGGTCCAGGTGGAGCTGCCGGTGATCGGAGGGCGTCTGCGACGTTTTCTCTCCGCTTGGACCCAAATTACTTCCGATCAGTGGGTGCTAGACATCATACGGGATGGGTATGTTCTCGATTTGGCCCGTCCCGTGCTCGATTCCTTTGTAGCGTCCCCATGCCGGGGAGTTCGAAAGACCCTTCAGGTCCGCCAAACGCTCGATCGTCTTCTTCAGCTAGGGGCGGTTATTCCCGTACCGCCAGCGGAATATGGTCTTGGAAGGTATTCCATCTATTTCGTGGTACCAAAGAAGGGTGGCGATCTTCGTCCCATTTTGGATCTCAAAGGAGTGAATCGTTGTCTGAGGGTTCCCCACTTTCGAATGGAAACTCTACGGTCTGTCATAGTGGCCGTCCGCCGAGGCGAATTTCTCACGTCTCTCGACCTCACGGAGGCCTATCTCCATATCCCTATTCGGGAGGACCAGCAGAGGTACCTACGCTTCGCGCTGCCGTGGGGTCATTTCCAGTTTCAAGCATTGCCTTTCGGTCTGGCGACCGCGCCACGCGTCTTCACCAAAATCATGGTGGTGGTTGCCGCGGCCCTTCGCAAAGACGGGGTATTGGTTCATCCCTACCTAGACGACTGGTTGATTCGCGGGAAGTCTCGCGCAGAAAGCTTGGCAGCGACGGCGAAAGTCATCGCGCTCTTGCAGTCCCTCGGATGGGTGGTCAACCCACGCAAGAGCCATGTGGTTCCGACACAGCTTCTCGAATATTTGGGGGTACAGTTCGAAACGTGCCGGGGGTTGGTTTCTCTTCCCGAACGCAGGATTTTGACTCTTCAGTCTCTGGTGCGGAGGTTCCGCAGCTCTCCAGCCCCGTCGGCCTGGCTCTACCTGCAGTTGCTGGGAACGATGGCGTCTTCCCTGGAGGTGGTGCCTTGGGCTCGTTTCCACATGCGCTCACTCCAGCGAGCCTTGCTCCGTCGCTGGTCCAACCAGTCCGATCCCCTGAGCAAACGTCTTCCTTGTCCGATGGCGGTTCGGAGGGATCTCAGTTGGTGGTTGAGTCCATTCACTCTTCGAGTGGGGATGCCCTTGGAGCAGCCGGACTGGGTTCCGCTCTTAACGGATGCCTGCCTGACGGGCTGGGGCGCTCACTGCGAGGGCCAGTTCGTTCAGGGGCTCTGGTCTCCGGAGGAGAGTGCATGGTCGATCAACCGATTGGAGCTTCGAACTGTTCGATTGGCCTTGCGGCACTTCGAGACCCGGATATCGTCTCGGGCGGTTCGGGTTCTCTCCGACAATGCAGCGACCGTGGCCTACATCAACCGGCAGGGCGGAACCGGAAGCGTCGGTTTGGAGGCAGAGACTCGGTCGTTATTCGAGTGGGTAGAGCCTCGCCTGCCGGCCATCTCCGCGGAGCACATCGCCGGGAAAGACAATGTAACGGCGGACTTCCTCAGCAGAGTTCATGTCGATCCCGGCGAATGGGAACTCCATCCCACGGTCTTCACACAGCTAGTTCAGCGTTGGGGCGAGCCAGTCATGGACCTCATGGCCACCTTTCGCTCGGCGAAGGCAGCTCGGTTCTACAGTCGACGGCGAGAGCCGATGTCCGAAGGTCTGGATGCTCTTTTGCAGACTTGGCCCTCCACGGGTCTTCTCTACGTGTTTCCTCCGTGGCCCCTTCTGGGGCGCGTTATTCAGCGCATCGAAGCTCACCGGGGTTGGGTGCTTTTGATAGCGCCGGATTGGCCTCGTCGGCCTTGGTATGCCGATCTGATGCGGTTAGTGGACGGTCCTCCTTGGACACTTCCCTTGTTTCCGGACCTGTTGTGTCAGGGTCCCTTACGCATGCCGCAAGTGGAGAGATTCTCTCTTACGGCCTGGCTATTGAAAGGGCTCGGCTAAGGAAACGCGGTTACTCCCGGTCGGTGGTGGCAACACTGTTGCAAGCGCGCAAACGATCTACTTCGCTGGCCTATGTTCGGGTTTGGCGCATTTTTGAGGACTGGTGCTCTAGGAATCAGATCCGAGCGGCTACGGCCTCTCTTCCGGTAATACTGGATTTTTTGCAGGACGGTTTTGCTAAAGGTCTGGCCGCCAGTTCTTTGCGTGTCCAATTGGCGGCCCTGTCATGTTATCGCGGCAAAGTTCAGGGGGTGTCTTTAGGTGCTCATCCTGATGTCGTTCGTTTTTTGCGGGCGGTTTCTAGGTTACGTCCAGCCTGTAGAGTCTCGGTTCCCCCATGGGATCTTAATTTGGTGCTGCGTGCTCTCAGTGCAGCGCCTTTTGAGCCGCTTTCTAGGAGTTCTGTAAAGGATTTGACTCTTAAGACGGTATTTCTGGTCGCGATTTGTTCGGCCCGGCGTATTTCTGAGCTTCAGGCTCTTTCTTGTAGAGAGCCTTTTCTGTCTTTCTCGGCTCACAAAGTGGAGCTACGTCCTGTGCCTTCCTTCTTACCTAAGGTGACTTCTCCCTTTCACGTGAACCAGGTTGTTTCCCTTCCGGTTTTCTCGGACTCCGAAGGGCATGTTTCTGATCGCGGACTCAGTAGGTTGGACCTCAAGAGGGTTTTGCGACGCTATTTAAAAGTTACCAGTGATTTTCGTAAATCAGACCGGTTGTTCGTGCTGTTTGGCGGTGCTCGCAAAGGGGAGGCGGCGGCGAAGGCTTCTATTGCTCGATGGATTAAAGAAGCGATTGGTTCGGCTTATCTTTTGCACGGTCGGGCTCCGCCGGCTGGGTTGCGTGCGCATTCCACGAGAGCGCAGGCAACGTCCTGGGCGGAATTCAGTTTGGTTTCGCCGGTGGATATTTGTAAGGCGGCCACATGGTCGTCGTTGCACACTTTCAGTAAACTTTATCGCCTTGATGTCTTGGCGGCGAGCGATGCCGGTTTTGGTTCCGCGGTTCTGCGTGCCGGCTGGCAAAATCCCACCCGTTAGGCTGCTTTGATACATCCCATACGTCGAGGACTAAGCTGGAGGAACGATAAGGAAATAGTAATTACGCTTACCTGGTAATTGTAGTTCCTTGAGAGACGACAGCTTAGTCCTCCTGCCTCTCCCTGTGTTCTTTCCTTTAGCACGGCACGCTTTGGGTTCAGAGGTCAGTATTCCCAGGTGAGTGCGTTCTAATATTTTTTGTTTTCTCCTTCTTTTCTACCTATCCGTTTCTGCTGTGGCAGGAGCGGGACTTTCCGTTACTCTTCGTAAAGGATTTGGCTACTAAAAAAAAAAAAAAAAACCACATGTTATTCTTAAGAGATACATTTGCTGTGACAGCACTATTGTTAAAGGTTAGCTACGTGTTTGAGTTTGCTTTGTCAGTAGTTCACTGGAGTTCCTGAGTTGCTGGGTATGATGGTTCCAGTGGAGCTGAAATCTGATTGGTCCAGTCTTCATGCTGCAGGAGGAGGTGCACTACCCATACGTCGAGGACTAAGCTGTCGTCTCTCAAGGAACTACAATTACCAGGTAAGCGTAATTACTATTTATTTTCCCTTATTTTCTTGATGACAAATTATTTGTTTCCAGATACACTAATGACCTGTCCAAAGCAGTTTGTGGAAGAATCTGGCAACTTGCATGATTACTGATCAAATGATTGTAGATGGTAACTCAAAGGTTCTTCCATCCATTCGGAACTTTGCTTAAACTCATAGCAGAAGCTTTTAGGTTAGAAATCCAAGTTTTCTTTACTTCTCTATAGTAATGTGCACTGCTTTTATCATTGCTGTGTTCTACTCTTCCCATCAAACAGTAGAAATCACTTGTCTACCATTAGCATTAATAAGCTTCACTTTTGCATTTTTGCTCACTGGAGGTATCTGATACATCTTGACTGAATTGGTTTGCTCATTTTTCCAATAAACAAATTACATTTTATTGTGATCACTGTTGTCCAGAACTGCAGACTGAATGTGTCCATCAAACCGCTGGTCCTCTCTTAAGCTAGCTAGGGCTGTATACATGTAGGGCCCAATATATAAATCATGTAAATGCCACTGAGAGGGATATTCGGCGACACTAACCATGTAGCATCGGGGCGTGGCATGGGTGGTTTGGGGGAGGTATTGCACTGCCGCCCGGTTAGAAACCTGCGGGTAGAGACCAGCTATTTACCCATGGGAGCTAACCAGGCAGCGACTCGATATTGTTGCTGCCCAATTAACTTCTGTGGCATCTTTGGCTGTGCGGTGACCCCAGATATTCAATGTTGAGGCCACATATGACCCCCAGCACTGAATATCTGGGAATAAATTTTGACGGTGTTGGCTATACATCCTAGAGACGCATAGCAGTCGCAAATGAGTATCGGGCCCATACTACCTTAAGTATACCTTTTCTTCCAGCTTGTCTGAGAAGGATCTGACGACCTCTAGGGTAGCTAATAAGACCTTTCTTTACTCCTACTAATGGTTTTTACTTTGCAGTGTGAGGGAGTGGTTAAAATTGTTGTCTTGTATTTGAATACAGCAGCTGTTGAATGATTACTTCTGTCTTTACAGGACTATGTGGGTGAAACCCCTATTCATAAAGCAGCACGGGCTGGTAGCATGGATTGCATAAGTGCTCTCGTGGTTAATGGAGCTCAAATAGAGTAAGTCTTAATTTCTCTTGACCTAAATAAAAACATGAATATTATTCATGCTAAATTACCAAGCAGGTATATTTTCTCTAGTTATACGTACATTAATAAAGCAGATCATGTAAAACTTAACGATTTCACAATAGATTTTTGATGTGCAGTTATGTAACTAGTAAGCAGTCGCTGCACTAACTACATTGTAGTTTGGCATGTGACACATGCAACTTCATTAGCAAGTTCTGTTCACTGCACTTGTCACTAATACAAATGTAGCTTTAACTAAATATTCTGCCAATATTAGAACTCGGTCCGGTGGAAATGTTTTGCTTTGTAGGGCGCTTTTTGCTTATCCGTTCTGAATTTACCATTTTTGATAGACTTAATTGGCATGCACACATGCAAAAGGCGCCCTGTGGAGTCTAAAAATTCCTATCTAGAGTGGGCCTTTTGTACTGTTAAATGACTATTTACTGATTTACTGCAGTTTGTGATCTGTTGTTTAAAGATTAGCCATTTCTTTATTAGTTATGTACTGTCCATTTAACAATGTTAACATTTTTTCCATTTGAAGGTGTGTGATGCTACGAAAGTTGTAATCTACACCACTAAAACTAGGCACTAGAAATGTTTGGTGTAAGATTTGGTTTTTATTATAGGTACTTAAATTTGTTTAGGTATTTTAAGTATGTGTTTTATTTTAAAATAAATATAAATATTACTATAATTCTGTCTAACTTGCATCTGTATCCATAGAGTTCTGCACTACCTGCTGGGGATTAACAGACCAAGAACTGGCAGCTCTTCGGTGTACTTCTGATGCTTGATGCCTGATGACTAGGTGCACCGTGCTGCACTCCTGCTCTTAAGTCTTAACATTGATCTGTTGGAATGTGGGTATTAGGATCCATGCTGGTAGGAAGAGGCTTTGTGGTAGGAGACTCGAGAGAGAATTAATAGGCCAAATGCTATTTCACAGGACAGTTGGAAGAGGGGCTCTGGACTCAGAGGAAGCAGTTACCTGGTAGAAGATGATGATCTCAGATTACGTTCTTCTGGGGCTGAAACTGTTTGTTCAGAGAATTTTGTCTTCTAGGGGAAGGCCACAGGGCCAGCTTGTAGAAATATGGTATGGAGGGCTTGTCAGAAAGCTCCAGAAGGGGTGCTTCCAAAAGATGGATCCTGTGTCAGTGAACAAAACAGAGGCAATCCAAGCCGTTTTCAAAAGGTCTCCGTAGGAAGCAACCCTCTTGAAAGAAGCCTGTGAAAAAACAAAGCTAGCATTTGAACTTGCTCAGAGACACAGCCTAGTTTTAAGAGGTTCCTGGTGTCCTGGAGAACAGACTTAAGTCAGACAGGGATAGAGAAAACAGTCTGTGGGCTGTTCATGGAGGCAGAAAATGGGCTTTTAACTGAGTTGCTATACAAAATTTGGAGGTCAAAAACAGGCGTACTAGCCATCCCTTGGCTAGTCTTTTTGCTGTAGAAAAGACCATGGTTAGTCTGGATGGAAAGGGTGTCCATTCTCTGGTACGTCTGCAGGCTAGTGAGGCTTTCTAAGCTGAAAAAAACAAAAGGAAGTTGTGGGGCTAACCTCCAAAATTGGATAGCTTGGTCTATTGACCTCTGCAGACATGTGACTTTTCTAGTGGAACACTGTCCCCTTAAAGGAAAACGCCTAAGTTTTTTTAGTTGGACTTTTTCCACAAGTATGACATACATCTTTAGGGTTATTAAGTGGACTTAGCATGGGGTTTCTCATTTTTGTACTGGACACTATATAGCCAGTTGGGTTTTCAGTATATCCATAAAGAACATGCACTGGATAAATTTGCAGTGTTCTCATGCACAGCAATGGGCGGATATTTGAAAATTCAGCTGGTTGTAGTGACCTTGGTACAAGTCTGGGAAGCCTTGGCAGTGGGATAGAACTTAAGAACTGCCATACTGGGTCAGACTGATGGTCCACCAAGTCAGGTATTCTGTTTCCAGCATTGGCAAATCCAAGTCACAGAATACCTGGTAGGTTCTCAAACCAGTAGCAAGATTTGATGCTATCTGCTCTTGGGCATAAGAGGTGGCTTTCTCAAGTCTGCTTTAATGGTTTATGGACGTTTCCATGAGGAACTTGTTCAAACCTCTTTGAAATCCAACTATGCTAACTTCTTTAACCACAACCTCTGGAGAATTCTAGGGCTTAATTATGCATTGAGTGGGGAAAATAGAAGGAAACCTTTTTTTTTTGTATGTACTATAACTTCATGATATGATTCCCCCCCCCCCCAGCCCTCATACTCTTTACATTTTCAAAAAATAAAAATTCATGTTCTACTCCATTTGGGATTTTCTAAGACCTTCTACCATATCTCCCCTCAGCCATCTCTTCTCCAAGCTGGAGTCCTAACCTCTGAAGCCTTTTCCTCTATAGGGGTATTGTTTCATCCCAGTTGTCATTTTGGTTGTCTTTCTCTGAACCTTTTCTGTTTATGCAACATTAATGATCTTTGACTATTCCTTTCCTGATAATTCCTAACAGTTGATTTTTTTTTTTTTGGCTGCCACTGCAGATTGAACAATTTCATTGTATTGTACACAATGATACCTAGATCCTTTTCTGGCTGATAGACTCCTAATGTGGAACCTAGCATTGTGTAGCTATAATTTCAGCTGTTCTTCCCTCAGGGGTAATTTCTCCAAATAGGTTAGTTTTGCAGCTATCATAATGGCAGTGAACCTCTCTCCTAAGTCCAGGGTATATGGAGTATGATAACTGTAAACTTGAAAAACTGGTACATGCATTGTGATTTTCTTCTGGAGGTCATAAGATGTGATTCCTGACATCAGTTTTGTGTTTGGATTCTTGGAGCCCTTCTTTAAAATTGGCACTACATCAGTCACCTTCCCGTTATCACATACCATAGATGCTTTTAATGATAGAGCTACTGTTAGTAATTTGTAACCTGCAATTCTTTGAATCCATTCAACACTCTGGTGTGTCTTGTGATCTGGATGATTTACTGCTCTTACAGTTTGCCAATTTGTGTTCTGCTACATCTTCCAGGATTACTAAAATTTGTTTCAGCTCTTCACATTCGTTATTGTTAAATTCCTCTTAATCAGGCCTGTGGCTCCTGGTACAATGGGAAATATTTCTGTATCTTTGTACCACATTTTTCTTTATCTCTGACCACATTTCATGGTACTTGGGATCTTCTCTCTTCACACAAGTCGCAGCATAATCTCTTGGAACTTAAACCTCATATCAATGACATTCTGGCGTTTTCTCTTTTACTATGATGTTTGGTTTCCTTGCATCTAGCTTCTAATCCATCGGAATGAGATTGTCCCAATTATCACAACTTCTTCATTCTTGTAAGGTCATGATCCCAGGGCTTTTTCAGTACAGCGATGTTGGAGTGCCTGAAAGGTTTCCAATGGATGAGACATGCCACCTTGTGCCTTTCTGTATAGAAATTTTCTGCCATCAGAACTTCACAACCAGCTACGAGATGAGCGACACTTTCCAGCTCTTTCTTGCAGAATCTGCATATATCTGTTTTACCATTTACCAGTTTTCTCTATGCTCGCTGTGAGCCATCTCTTCTGTAATCCACTATCCTGGGTTGCAACTAGTAATCTCTCATCCTTAGGTTTCAGTTGGGCCTCTCCTTAACCACTCGTGTCCTCATTTTGATCGGCAAATGGCTCCAGGGGTAATGCTTTGTACTGTATGTATTTGCCAGTTCCTTTTTTTTTCTCTTTAGAAGTTCCCCCTCTTGTTTTGCAACTTCTGTTGCTTCCTTCCCTGTGTATGCTAGTGATTGTCATCCATTCCTTCTGCTCGTTGGAATGCCTGTCCAAGTTTAATAATAGAGACTGATTCTGGTTGTTTACTTTCATACTGCATCGCTTTTTGTGCATTTGGGACTGATGCTGTTAAGTAAGCCTGGAGGCCTATGATTGCTCTATGTGTATGAGGGTCATTCCTCCTTAAGCTCTGGAGATGTACAGTTATATATAAACCACCTTGTGCCTATATCCAGTTTTTCAAAAGTAGCTTTGTAGTCTTGCTTTTGAAATACAAGAGTACAGGCTTGCAGTCTGGTTGATGGCTTGGATCTTATTCTTTGATGTTAGTGCACTTCAAAGTATTAGCTTCAGTCTTCTGTGTGCATCACTTTGTCCACATTGTACTTTGTACTTGTCCACATTGCATTTCATTGCTATTTAGAAGCCTAGTCTTGTAAGGTCCTTCTGCAGTTAACTTTTGAATAATTTGTTGTCTGCTGCAAATTTAATCATCTCACATGTTCTTAATTCCATATAGTTTGTAAATGTTAAAAAGCACCGTAGTACAGATCCTTGTAGTACTCCACTATTCATCTTCCATTGAGAAAATTGATTATTTAAACTTACTCGGTTTTCTGTCTCTTTACTAGTTCCCAATCCCCACATTAGGACATTGCCTCCTATGCCATGACTTTTTAATTCCCTCAGGAGTGTCTCAAGTGGAACTACATATTTCAACTTTCAGAAAGAATTTGGCATTATATCAACACGCTCCTGCCTTCAATGTAGTGCAGCAGATTGAGGCAAGAAATCCATGTTGACTTTGACCTACTATAATATGCTGTTTTTGCTCAGTGATTTTGTTCTTTATAATAGTTTCTGCTGTTTTGCCCGATGCCGATGTCTGGCTCACCAGTCTGTAGTTTCTCAGATGATCCTGGGATCCTTTTTTAAAAATTGGCATTACATCTGCACCCTCCAATCTTCATTTACCATAGATGATTTTAATGATAGGTTAAAATTACTAATAGTAGTTCTGCAATTCCATCTTTGAATTTGTTCAACACTCTTGGGTATGTGCCATCTTGTCCAGGTGATTTGCTGCTCTTCAGTTCTGCTACATCTTCCAGGACTATTAAAACGTGTTTCAGCTCTTCAGAGTCATCACTATTAAATACCAAAGCAAAGAATTCATTTAGTCTCGGCTATGATCTTGCCTGAGTGTGCCCCCTTTACCTCTCAAGCTTCTAATGATCCAATTGACTCCCTCCCAGATTTCTTGCTTTGAATGTATTGAAAAACCTTTTATTAAGATCATATTTTTTTTCTCTTGCGAGCTTCTTTTCAAATTCCTTTCGTCTTCCTAATTAATGCTTTGTATCTAACTTGCCATTGTTAATGTAGTTACTTTCTTCACTTGGTTCCTTTTATTTACCCCCCCCCCTCCCATTTTCTGAAAGATGTTCTTTTGACTCCAATAGGCTCTTTCACCTCACCTTTTAACCATGTTGGCTATCGTTTTGGCCTTCTCTCCACCATTGACATGTGGGATACATCTGGTCTGGGCTTCCAAGATAGTAGTATTTTTAAACTATGCCTCATATAAATTCCTAATCTTTTCAACTTCTTCTTTACCATTTCTTTTTTCTTTACCATTTTCCTCATTGTATCATAGTCTTTCGTTTTAAAAAGGTAAAGAACTGATTTCCTTTATATATCTCTCCATTTATTAAATCAAACTTTGATCACGTTATTGCTTTTGCCAAATGGTCTCAACACCGCTGTCTCAACAAAAATTGTGTTCCACCAAGGACTAGGTCCAATATAGTTCCTCTTTGGGCAGTTCCCAAATCAGCTGCTCCATGAACCATTTGTTTAATAGAGAAACGTTACCACCCTGGCATGTCCCTACTGTGATTTTTACTCAGCCATTAATAGGGTAATTGAAATAACCCATTTTTCAGTGTTGCCAAATTTGTTAGCTTTAATTTCTGTTAGCATTTCATTCTTTATCTTCCTGCTAGACCAGCCCATACAAGTGGGTTGAGTTCCCCTACCAACAGATTGGAGACAAAGAACCAATGAAAAGCTCAGTTTTCAGTGACATCACTCCCATGCCTCTCTTCACCTCAGCCACTAAAGGTCCCTCAGTATTTCTTTCTCCAGGAAATGGTGGATGAATTCCTCACTGAAGCAAATTCTGTGGATTTGAGAGGAAAGGATTGATTTACAACACTTGTGAATGACAATCTGTGGGTTGATCTCTCACTAAAGCGCAATGTGGGAGTCTCCAGTAGACTTTTTTTTTTTTAGTAGCCATAG
Source organism: Ichthyophis bannanicus (assembly GCA_033557465.1). Lineage (NCBI taxonomy): Eukaryota > Metazoa > Chordata > Amphibia > Gymnophiona > Ichthyophiidae > Ichthyophis > Ichthyophis bannanicus. Next base: position 642,695,648 of record CM066035.1, read on the forward strand.
CAGGAAGGAAAATTTGGTTCAGCTCCACACCCTTACTCTAGATAAGTACCTGTTTGAGCAGGCAGAAATTGGAAGGATCTGGAAGAGTATGACTGCCTCACACAACCTCAACGCCCCCCCCTCCCTCTGTCCTCCCAGCTCTCTCCCAAAGATTGCAGAATGCTCTCGGAGGAATCTGTCTGCCAGCCAAATAGTTCCAGGGGAGTAGAGTTCAGACTGGCACAGATTCTCTGCCTGGGGCTATTGGGGTGATTCCAAGGCTTGACCTTGTCATTGTCCTTATTGGGGGGGGGGGGGGCTCCCAATTCCGTCTTTGGGGGATGCAATTTGGGGTAGACCCTTGTTAACTGTTGGCACAGGGTGGGAGTTTCCCGCTGTTTCCTAACCGTGTTATAGTATTTTCTCTATTGTGTGCCTGATAGTCGCATGGTCATTGCGTGCAGTCAGTCCAAGCAGCTCCAATGCGTGTGTGCTACCCTAGTTCTTGGCTTCTCTGGATCTGGTCAAGGCGTATTTTCATATCCCAATCCAGGTGGATCAACAAAGTAATCTGGGTTTTGCCATGCTTGGCTCTTGCTGTCAGTTCATTGCCCTCCCTGTCTGTCTATCCACTGCCCTGAGGGCGTGTTCTAAGGTTATGGTGATGGTGGTGGTGGCAGCTGCAGTGCCGAGGGATCTGTGTCCATCTGGATGACTGGTTCATCCGGGCCCATTCCCTTTTAGAGGCACCTCTGGGTAGTGTCCCTTTTGGAAAGCTGTGGCTGGGTCATCAGTTAGGGAAAGAGCCAGCTGTTGCCTTCCCAGTCCCTGGAGTTTCTGTGAACACGTTTCGGCACTCGAGTGGGCAGTGGTTTTTTTCCTGCCAGAGGAGAAAGTCAGACAGTTGGTTTGCTGGTGCTGTTCGTTGCGCATCAGACTCAGTTTGGGATTATCTTTAGCACCTCAGATTGATGGTGGCAACCATAGAGATGGTGCCGTGTGCATGCCCTCGCATGTGACTGCTTCAGTGGTTCTTTCTGGCTCGGTGGTCCCCGAGTTTTCAAAAGTTAGAGTAGAGGCTCCCACTCCCATTGATGTTGAAATCCATCGTCACTGGTGGCGAGGAAGGGCATGTCGCTGGACAATTTCTCCTCGATCCTCCTGACAGAAGCCAGTTTATTGGGCTAGGGAGCTCATTGCCAAGACCATACAGCCCAGGGCTGTTGGAACTACAGTGAAACAGTGTGGTCCATCAACAACCTCGAACCGAGGGCCATCTGGCTGGCTGTTCTGCATTTCTGGCCCCTGCTTGATGGACGAGCGGTTAGAGTGTTTTCAGTTAATGCCATGGTGGTGGCTTAAGTCAGCCAGTAAGGTGGCATGAGGACTGCCAAGGGTAGCTCTGGAGATGGCTGTCCTGTTTGCCTGAGCAGAGAAGAATCTCCTAATCTTGTCCTCTCAGCACATTGCCACGGTGGACAATGTGGACACGGACTTCCTCAGCCAGAATTCTCTCTGGATCCTGGAGAGTGAGAGTTGAGTCAGGTGGCGTTGCAGTTGATTCTGCACTACTGAGGTCTCCTTGAAATGGATCTGATGGTGACTCACCAGTGCCGACGTTTGTTGCTTCATTAGTCGCCACACAGAAATGGTCTCAGAGGGTGTCAATCCCTGACCCAGCCTTGCTGGGTGAACACCTGCTGTACGTGTTTGTTCAGTGGCCTCTGGTGGGGCGTGTGTGTTGGTGTATAAAATGCCACCCGGGCAGGATTGTTCTGGTGGCGCCAGATTGGCTGTGGAAAGCATGGTTCGGAGACCTGATGCGGCTTCTGCAGGCATCTCCTTTTTGACTGCCTTCATCTCTTGGCCTCTTGGCAAGGGACCGATCATCCTGGAGGACCCACTTCACTTCTCGCATGGCTCTTGGAGGGAGATAGCTAGTGTGTAAGAACTATTCTCCAGCAGTGGTCTCTACTCTTTGAGCCTGAAGGAGGTCATCTAAGCTAGCATATGTGCAGATCTGCTGCCCCTCTGAGTGTTGGTGCAGTGCTCAGCAGTTGGCTCCTGAGGCAGCTAAGGTGTACTCTCTGTTGGCCTTTTTACAGGATGGCCTGGAGAAAGTGCCCGTCCTTTAGCTCCCTGAAAGTTCAGGTGGCAGCTTTGGCCTGTTTCCAATGTCAGGTGGCTGGTAAGTCTCCTTTAGCTTTGCACCTGGTCAGCTTGCGCTTTCTCCAGGGGGTTTGGCATCTTCATCCTTCCCTCTGGTTTGTGATTACTTCCTGGGATCTGTCTCATGCTCAGGACCCTAATGGCAGTGCCTTTTGAGCCACTGAAGTGTGCTACTTTCAAGGATTTGTTGCTCAAGACTGTCTCCTTGCTTACGATTTGTACCGCAAGGAGGATTTCCAAGTTTCAGGCTTTGTCTTGCCTAGATCCTTATCTGTCTTTTCTAAGGAGGCCATTTCCATTTGGTCTGTGCCGTCCTGCTTGCCTAAGGTGATTTCTCCCCTCCATGTGAAACAGATGGTGTGCCAGCCCTCATTTTCTAAGGAGCAGTGTCAGGGGAAGAATAAAGATCTTTGCCTTGTGGATGTCTGGAGGGTGCTTCTCTGGTATGTGGAGGTTGTGAATACCCTTCGTAACTCGGACCATCCTTTTGTGCTGTTTGCTGGCCCGCATAAGGGTGACGTGGTCATCAAGACAGCTTTAGGGCATTACATTAAGGAGGCCATTGCCTCGGCATATCTTTTGCGAAACCAGCTGGTTCCGGAGGGTTTCCATGCCCATTCTACCTCAGCACAAGCGTAGTCCTGGGCAGAGCTCGGTAGCTCCTGCAGACATTTGTTGAGTGGCAATGTGGTCATCGCTTTCCACTTTTATCAAACATTATTATTCGGATGTTCATGCATGGACAGACACAGCCCATGGCTCTGAGGTTTTGCAAGCTGCTGTCGTCTTCCTGCCCAGTGGCATTGTAGCTTTGGTACATCCCACTTGTCTGGACTGGTTTAGTAAAACTCAAGGAAATGACACTAACTGGTAAATAAAATGTCTCCACCTCTCTCTGCTTGTTCTGGCCAAGCGGACGGTAGTATCGCTACCCCTCACTTTTCTTCCCCTTCAAACATGGAATTTTTCTATAAGTATTTGATGACTCATCTTGTTTTCTGTAGAACTTCTATTTGGCTCAATGCCCTGATTAACAGCACCCACCCCTCCATCAATTTTATCCATCCTATCATTATAATAACATTTTGCATCCTAGTATCATTGTCCCATTGGCTATTCTTCTTCCACCAAGCCTTTGAAATGCCCATTATGTCTCATTATTTAGTGCCATGTATTCTTAACTTGCCCATCTTGTTTCTCAGGCTTCTAGCATTTTATATAGAGACGTTTCAAGGCATACTTCTAGTTTTGGGTTTACAACCTTTGTAGCAGTTGATGGGGATCATTTTTTTGTAAGATTTCACTTTATCTGCTCTTAATTTAAAGCTACCTGTGCTGTTTTAGCCTCTTGGGCATTTTGATAGTGGCTGCAAGGGACCCAGGATATCAATGCTTGACCCAGTACAAGCATTGTGGAACCTGTGTCTTTTGGGGAAACTGCTAGGTACATATGACCTAGATTGGCCACTGTTGGAAACAGGATACTGGGCTTGATGGACCTTGGTCTGACCCAGTATGGCATAACTTATGATAAGTTGCAATAACTTCCGTTTTGAAAGTATTTTTCAAAGATACTTCTCTGAACCATGTTGCTAAGTGACTGTTTGTTTTTCCCCCGGGTTTCAATTTAAAAGCTGCTCTATCTACTTTTTAAACTTAAGGACAAACAGCCTGGTTCCATCTCAGTTAAGGTGTAACCTGTCCTTTTAGAATATGGTCCCTCTCTCCCCTGAATGTAGCCCAGTTCCTAACAGATAAATACCTCTTCCCTGCACCATTTTCATTTTTGCATTGAGACTCAAGAGCTCTACCTGCCTTTTTGTGCCCTGCATGTGAAACGAGTATTTCTGAGCATACTACCCTGGAGGTCCTAGATTTCAACTTTCTACTTAGGCTATGTGTGACTTATAGAACCTTCCTCCCATGCTCTCCTGTGTTGTTGGTACCAATATGTATCTAGACAGTTGGCTCTTTTCCAGCACCAACTAAAATCCTATGTAGATATGAGGTCTGCTCCCTTCACCCCATGCAGGCAAGTGACCATGCAATCCTCCAGCCCATTAGCCATCCAGCTATTTTCATGCCACCTAATCAAATCATCATCTTGAACAACTTAACCCTTTTCTCTCCTGGGCAGAAATGAACCTGGCTTGAAGTTTACCGGTGGCTTCGATTTCTTTAGCCTTTGTATGCAGCATATGTTTACATGGTCATGTTTGGCAAGTTTTTGTGGTTTGTGCAGCCAGGTGATGACTCTTATGAAACAATGATAGGTGAATACCTCCCAAATGTACCACACTAGGAAAACTCATCAAAAGTTGCCATCTCTGTTGCATTTGGGTATAGTTGTTTAAGGGCTTAGAAGACAACAAGATGGTTTTGCTACAAGATGGGTAGTAGATCCTGTCTCTTTAGGGATTAGAGAAAATAATCTAGCAGACTGTGCCAGAATGTGAAGGTAAGACATCCCTGTTCTCTTCAGTCTGTGGAAAAAGGCAGTGAATCCAATTCTAAAAGGATCTTCTAATACTCGGGAGTAGTCTCGTGTTGGGGGGTGTGTGCAGAGGGCATTGGTTAGTATTTGTAGAGGCTTTGACAGGCAAAGACAAGGATGTGATAGTTTTGACAAGTGACAGAATTAAGATTGATTTCCCTTTTATATTTTAAGGATACCAGAAGAGATGGCTGCTTATTTGTCAAGATGCAGTACATATTTCTAGTTTCATGGTCTATTAAGCTTTAGAAAACCTATGCAGTGCTCTCTCTTTAATTTCCAGAATCTGAGGTGTCTGTACAGTGGTGGATCTCAACTGATCCAACAGGTTGTGTTGTTTTTTTGTGTGTTTAATGGTGTAGAAGATATCTGATGTTCGTGCCATAGATATTGAGTGCTTTCCTACACATTCCAATTGCCTTTTTTGGTTACCAAATGTTTTTACACTTTTTGCACTTTCAGTATGGGGATCGGTCTTTCGGCTTTATATCTGCATAAGAACTCTACTGGGTCAGACTAGTGGTTCACTGTGCAGTCCTTTCTTTGCTAGTGGCTAGTCCAGTTCACTGTGAATCATGGGTCCCTGTTGCTCATTCCCAGGCATAGGAAGTGGCAATCCCCATACTTTCCTGACTAGCAAGTGCATGTTAACCTGTTCTCCAGATCATCCTCCAAATCTTAATGCTTTTAATATTGACTACTTCCTCTGGCAAAAAATTCTGTAGCTTAATAGTGTGGTGTTTTTGACAATACTTGTTTACATTTTATTTTAAATCTGCTGCCAGTTTCATGGAATGCCGCTTCTCCTAGTCCTTGTATGATTTGAAAGGATAAACCTTTCCATATTAGCTTGTTTCACACTATCTCTCTTTTCTTGTCTGTCTTCTCCACACTGAAGAGTTGTTCCCTCTTTATCATTTTTGCTGCTATTCTTCTTTCCTGATTTGACTGAGATGGGATCACCAGAATTGTACACCAATAAATGGTTATACCACAGACCTGTATTAGAGGGGTTGCATTCTTGTTTTTTTTCTTTTTGTGATTAATTCCTATTTGCATTTTTAAACACTGCTGCACACTGAGATAGTCAGTCATTGTGGGCAATATGCTGAAGTCCTCAAGATCCTTATTTTTTTCTGTTGGGTTTTATTAGGAGGAGTTTAAAAAAACAAAAATTATCCTCCTCCCCCTCCCCCCAGTATTGAGGCCTCCGTCTAGACAGGGGTTCTCAACCCTGTCCTCGGGACCCACCTAGCCAGTCGGGTTTTCAGGATAACCACAATGAATAGGCATGGGATACATTTGCATATAATGGAGGCAGTGTATGCAAATCTCTCTCATACATATTCATTGTGGTTATCCTGAAAACCTGACTGGCTAGGTGGGTCCCGAGGACAGGGTTGAGAACCCCGGGTCATAAGGGTCTCATTTTGGAGCAGGATGTATCTGTTCATCTTTTTTACTCCAACATTTTAGGTGAATATTGTTTGGGGGAAGTGGTTCATAAATATTTTCGGAAATAAACAGATCATTTAGTTCTGCTACGGTTTTCCTATCTTTTTAACCAGTTATCAACTGAGAATTGCCTCGTATCCCATAACATATCAAAATTTCCTGAGAAATCGCTCATGAAAGGCTTCTAAAAATTCAGTTATACTATATTGACAGACTAAGCCAGAGGTTCCCAACTCCAGTCCTGGAGGGCCCAACACCATTCAGGTTTTCAGGCTGTCCCTAATAAATATGCATGAGATGCATTTGCATGCACTGCCCCCATTGTATTCAAATGTATCTCATGCATATTCATTAGGGACAGCCTGAAAACCTGAATGGTGTCTGGCCCTCCAGGACTGGAGTTGGGAACCTCTGGACTAAGCATTATCCACAAGTTTTACAACTTGAAGACGTGTAATAGATTTAGTAAGGCACAATCATTTTTTCTTTTTGTTAAATCCATGCTAGCCCCCTCCCCCATCCCAATATAAAGCATGTTTATCCTTATGGCAAGTAATTTTATTAACAGCAGTTTCAACCATTTTACCCAGCACTGATGCTCATGCTCTTTGCTCTAGTTATTTGATCATCCCTGGAGCCCATTTTGAAAACTAGCATTTAAACTGCCAGCCTTCAAGAAGACGGGTATCTTGATAAGTTACAGATTTACTATTTGCAGACCTTCAGCTTCTTTTTTAGTTCCTTTAGCACTCTGGCATGAATGCCATCAAGTCCTGGTGATCCTGCTGCGCTTGCCCACACGTTGCCTTTCAGTTGATACCACCCTCTGCTGATAGGTGACATCGGCTTACTCTTTGCTTAACTTCAAGATGCTCACAGTGCTTGCAATGCTATTTACTTTGCCTGTCTGTACTAGTTTTTTTATCTGTTTGTTTGGTTTGTTTGGTTCATTTGTGTATTTGCAGACTCCTTGCTGCGCTTGCCCACACGATACCTCTGATCTAGCCCACTGCTGACGACTTGGATGACGTCAGCTTGCTCCCTGTTTAATTTCAAGATGCTCACAGCACTCGTGCCTAAGGAGCAGGACCTGCTTCTTGGGCGCTGCTTGGGGCTACTCTGGGACAATGACAACATTGCCCTGGTGCCTTGCTGTTCTGTTTTTTCTTTGGCCTCCTAGCTCCTGCTAGACCCTGAGGCAAGCACAGTCACGTGGCCCCCATCTACTCTGAGCACAGGCTTCCCTGGTCCATTCCTGATCTCTTTTCCCTTCCATGTCAGCTATCCCTGTCATCTGGAATCCTCGCCCACCCTCTTTGCAGCAACAGTTCTCACTGGGCCATCATCGCCTTGGGATTAGAGTTCTTTCCACAGTCCCTCCAGACCATCGATTAATGGCCCTGCCTCTCCCCCCCCCCCCCCCCCACCTTTCCTGGAGGCCTTAGGGGTAACTCTCTTAAACTGCTGATCAATTAAGAGCAAAACGGACCTCATCTTTGAAGTACTCCTATGTCATAACCTAGAAAGAAACCTAGCTCAAGCCAGGAGATGACGCTAACTTGACATGCTGCCTCACTTCAGGCTATTTAGCCTTCTCCATCCCTCTGCCTTCCTGTACCAGGGCTGGGGTTGCCCTCCCTTTTCAAGAATTCACACTTTACAAGAACTTTCTAATGATCATTGGACGGGCCCTGGAAAACGTTTTGTTCGACTAGGGGTCTCTGCACTCAACATAAGAACATAAGATATGCCATACTGGGTCAGACCAAGATCCATCAAGTCCAATATCCTGTTTCCAATAGTGGCCAATCTAGGTCACAAGTACCTAGCAGTTTCCCCAAACACAGGTAACACAATGCTTGTATTGGGGCAAGCAGTGGATTTCCTGTGTCCCCTTTAATAATGGTTTATGGAACTTTCCTCCAGGAACTTGTCCAATCCTTTTTTAAACTCGGCTACACTAACAGCTTTTACTACATCCTCCGGAAATGAATTCCAGAGTTTGATTACGCGTCGAGTGAAAAAATATTTTCTCAACAGACTTAAATAGGTTACACTGTAGGTTCATTGCATGTCCCCTAGTCTTTCTATATTTTGATGGCATAAGCAGTCGATCTAAGTTTCTGTTCCACTCCATTCATTAATTTATAGACGTCTATCATATCTTCCCTCAGCCGTCTCTTTTCCAGGTTGAAGAGCTCTAACCTTCTTAGCCTCTCCTCATAGGGGTATTCTTCCATCCCCTTTACCATTTTGGTGGCTCTCCTCTGTACCTTTTTCTAATAATGCTATATCCTTTTTAAGATACGGCGACCAGAATTGCACACAATATTCAAGGTGCGGTCGCACCATGGAAAGATACAGAGACATTATAATATCCTTTGTTTTATTCTCCATTCCTTTCCTTATGATACCTAGCATTCTGTTTGCTTTCTTGGCTGCCGCTGCAAACTGGGCAGAGTGTTTGTTTCAACATGTTAGTCACAACGACGCCTAAATCTTCTTCCTGGGTAGTAGTTCCTAATATGGAATCTTGCATCGTGTAGCTATAGTTTGGGTTGTTCTTTCCTAGGTGCATAACTTTGCACTTGTCCACATTAAATTTCATCTGCCATTTGAATATCCAGACTTCCATTTTATCAAGGTCCTCTTGAAATTTTCCACAATCCTCTTGGGTTTTAATAATTTTGAATAATTTTGTGTCATCTGCAAATTTGATTATCTCACTTGTTCCCATTTCCAGGTTATTTACGAATATGTTAAAAAGCAGCCGGCCCAGCACAGATCCCTGGGGTACTCCACTATTCACCTTTCTCTATTGGGGAAAATTGGCCATTTAGCCCTACCCTTTGCTTTCTATCTTTTAACTAGTTCCTGATCCACAATAGTACACTGCCTCCTATCCTATGACTTTTTAATTTCGCCAAGAGTTTCTCATGAGGGACCTTGTCACAGGCTTTCTGAAAATCCAGATACACTTTATCAACCAACTCACCTTTGTCTAGCTGTTTATTCACACCTTTAAAAAGACATAAGAGATTAGTAAGACAAGACCTTCCTTGGCTGAAGCCATATTGGCTGTCTCCCATTAAGCCATGGCTATCTACATGTTCAGTAATTTTGTTCTTTATAATGGTTTCTACCATTTTTCATGGTACTAACATCAGGCTCACCGGCCTGTAGTTTCCCAGATCACCCCTAGAACCCTTTTTAAAAATTGGCATTACATTGGCCATCCTCCAGTCTTCAGATATTACGGATGATTTTAATGATAGTTCACAGATTAATAATAGTAGGTCTGCAATCTTGTATTTCAGTTCTTTAAACATCCTTGGATGTATACCATCTGGTCCAGGTAATTTGCTACTCTTCAGTTTATCAAATAGTTGTACATCTTCCCGGTGTATCGATATTTATTTCTTTCAATTTTTCTGCGGCATCACCTTTAAATACTATTTCACTCATGGGTAACATCCCTACATCTTTCTCAGTAAAGAATTCATTCAGTCTCTCTGCTATGGCCTTGTCCTCTCTTAGTGCCCCCTTTTTACCCCTCTATCATCTAATGGACCAAGTGACTCTCAGGTTTTTATTGCTACAAATGTACTTGAAAAGGTCTTATGTGTTTTTGCTTCCACAGCAAGCTTCTCAAATTCTCTCTTTGCCTGCCTTATCTAACTTGCCATTGCTTATGTTCTTTCCAGTTTTAGTCATTTGGCTCCTTTTTCCATTTCCTGAAAGATGCTTTTTTTGGCAGCAACAGCCTCTCTGACTTCACCTTTAAACCCTGTTGGCAGTTTTTTGGACTTCCTTTCACTTTTCTTAAAGCGAGGAATACTTGATGTAAACCTTTAACCTTTGCAACTGTTCTTAATTTTTTCTTAACTATTTTCCTCATTTTATCATAGTCTCCCTTTTGAAAGTTAAAAGTTAGTACTGTGGATTTCCTTGCCATCCTTCCTCCATTTATTAAATCAAACGTGATCATGCTATGATCTCTATTGCCAAGTGGCCCCAACACCCTTATCTCTTGCACCAGATCTTGCATTTCACTAAGGACTAGGTCCATAATGGCTTCCCCTCTTGTCTGTTCATGAACCAGCTGCTCCAAGAAGCAGTCATTTATTTCATTTAGAAACTTTATCTCCTTAGCACGTCCTGCACTGACACTGACCCATTCGATACTAGGGTAATTGAAACCACCCATTATTACTGTGCTGTAACTTTTGTTAGCTTCCTTGATTTCTTTGAACATTTCATCGTCCATTTGTTCATTCTGGCCAGGTGGTTGATAGAACACCCCCATTGCCATCGCTTTCCCCTTCCCCTTTTTTACATGGAATTTCAATCCATAGAGATTCTACAGTGTATTTTGTTTCCTGCAAAAATATAATTCATTGTGACTCAATGCCCTCTCTAACATAGAGCGCAACCCCTCCACCAATTTGATCTGCTCTATCATTACAATATAGTTTGTACTCGGGTATCACGATGTCCCACTGGTTGTCCTCCTTCCATCATGTCTCTGAGATACCAATCATATCTAACCTCTCATTTAGTATGTTATATTCTAACTCTCCCTTCTTATTTTTTTTAGACTTCTAGCATTCGCATACAAGCATTTTAGAGGCTGTATTTTATTCATATTAATCAGGCTATTGGTAGGCAGGGTTAATTTGAAATCTTTAAGCTCGGTCTGCTCTGTACTTAAGGGCATTTGGCTGGCTTTTGTCTTTATTGTGGAACCTCTCTGTCTAAGCCCTAACTTCAGTCATTTGCTAGTATCCTTCAAGGATACATTGTTCTGAACCATGCGCTCTTGGGCGTCTATCAGCTTTCCCCTATTATATAGTTTAAAAGCTACTTTATCTCCTTTTTAAAGGTTAATGCCAGCAACTTGGTTCCATCCTGGTTAAGGTGGAGCCCATACCTTCAGAAAAGCTCCTCTTTCCCCAGAATGTTGCCCAGTTCCTAACAAATCCAAACCCTCTTCCTTGCACCATTGTCTCATCCATGCATTGAGACTCCGGAGCTTTCCCTGTCTTTTGGGTTCTGCGCGTGGAACAGGAAGCCTTTCGAAGAATACTACCCTGGAAGTTCTGGATTTCAACTTCCTACCTAAAAGCCTAAATTTGGCCTCCAGAACCTCCCTTTTAATACTTTTCTATGTCATTGGTACCAACATGTACAAAGACAACAGACTCCTCCCCTGCATTATCTAAGACCTTGTCTAGGTGGTGCATGAGATCCGCTATCTTCGCACCAGGCAAGTATGTTACCAGGCAATCCACACGTCCGCCAGCCACCCAGCTATCTACATGCCTAATGATCGAAACATCAGCCATAATGACTGTCTTAACCTTTCCTTTATGGGCACACAGCCCTGGAGAAACCTCCGAGGTGCGAGAGGGTTTTGCATCACCTGGAGGGACAGATCCTAGCTACAGGATCACTTCCTGCCACACCAGGGTGATGCTAACACCTATTTAAGGCAACTTCACAGATCTTTTGCCTCATAATTGGAAGGGCTCTTTGTAAAGGTCACTAGAAACGAGGGTTTTTTTTTCCCTTTCTACTCAGACTATTCTACTTGTATGCTAAGCTATATTCTGATTTGATTTTAGTAAAAAAGCTCTCTAGAAATACATTTATTTCATTAACTATTTACTCTATTTTACTTTCTAGGTTAAGTTCAACTCTGATTTAAAGTAGAAGCTTTCTAGAAACAAATTTATTTCAACGTCTATTTACTCTTATTTTATGTTCTATGCTAAGCTATACTCTGCTTTGACTTAAATACAAAGCTCACCTGACTGACTTAGTAAAAAACTGAATTCTAAAATACACAGATTTATCAGCTTTAACCCCAAACCATAAACCGTAAGAAGTCCCTTTTACCCCCAGATTTAGAATTTATTCCAGAAGATTATACTCACAAGTGTAGATCTACTTCCAGTTGTGGCAGTCACTTTTGGTAGTCCTTCGAGACTCTTCTGTCATCAGAATATAAAAAGACTAGGGGACATGAAATGGAGCTACAGTGTAACCTATTTAAAACTAATAAGATAAAATATTTTTTTCACTCAATGTGTAACTGAACCTGGAATTTGTTACCGGAGGATGTAGTAAGAGCTGTTAGTGTAGCTGGGTTTAAAAAAGGTTTGGACAAGTTCCTGGAGGAAAGGTCCATAAACCATTATTAAAAGGGACCCGGGATATCACTGCTTGACCCAATACAAGCATTGTGGAACCTGTCTTTTGGGAAAATTGCTAGGTACTTGTGACCTGGATTGGCCACTGTTGGAAACAGGATACTGGGCTTGATGGACCTTGGTCTGACCCAGTATGGCATATCTTATGTTCTCTACTGTGCTCCCTCCCTGCAATGGAACACGGCACAAGACTCTTAGTCGTCATAGTAGCCTTTCCCAAACTGTTAATTTTAGGAGATTTCAATATCCACTTTTACACTCCTTCACTTTCCACTAATTCCTAGCTGACCATAATTTTGAACAGCTTGTGCCCGGCGCTACTTGTGCAGCAGGACATATATTTGACTTGATCTTAACCCAGCACGACTCTTGTCCCCAGCCCATTAGCAAATCCTCTTTCTCTCTCCCTTGGTCAGATCACCTCCTGATCTGTTTCGTCCTCCCTGGTCTAGCTGCCTCTTTGACTCTGGCCCTGCTTCAGTTAATGCTCCCGTTATGCACCGTCATCTAACTCCTGAAGTTAAAGCCCACAGCCACTGATCTGTTTCCCTCACTCTTTTCTACTTTTCCTCTGGATCAACAGGCTGATCTTTGGAATACCATCCTCTCTCGTCAGCTGGATCTGTCCCCAAGCTCTCAATCCTACATAGGACTCATAGATAACTCCCTTGGTACCACTCTGGACTCCGTCTCCTCAAGAAGAAACTCAAGAGCCACTGAAAGAGCGTGATGGAAATCCAAGGACCCCCCCTTCCACACACACTTTTCTGTCCGTATTCATAACTCATCACCGACATTACAGATCTCAGGTCCTGATGGTTAAGAAAAGCTATTATTCCTCTCTGATCATTGCCTTGGCCCAAAACTCTAATATGCTTTTCATGATTGCTGCTTGTCTCTCTATACCTCAGACCTCCCCTCCCTCAGCTGCCACATTAGCCAGACCCTCCTCATATGTTCTTGCCATGGCCTTTTTAGCCAAAGTTACTGCTGCAAGAGCAGGCCTCCCTTCTAATTCATTCATTCCCCCCCTTTCTTGCCACTCTATCTGACCCCCCCCCCCTCTTCATACCTAGTCTAATTTTACCCCCTCAGATCTCCCAAGCTTAACTAAGTTCCTCCTATCTTCTAAGACAGCCTCTTGCCCTCTTGATCCCATTCCCTTGGATTTGGCTACCAGAATCCTCCCTTGATCTCTTACTCTTCATTCTCATCATGCTTTTCTCTAGCCTTACCACAGGTTCGATCCCCTCTCCTTGGAAAAAGGCCTTAATCTGTCCCTGGCTGTAAGATCCTAAATTTAGATCCATCTGATCCATACCACTACCGACCCATATCCAATCTTCCATTTGTAGTGAAAGTCATAGAATGCATTGTCCTTCTGCAGATGACTGACCATTTAGTACATACACTACCATTTCATCCCCGTCAGTCCAGATTTCGTATTTACCACGGTATTGAGACTATAATCACGGCCATTCTCAATGGTATCCACCGCATTTTGGACCAAGGCTTGTATGCTTTGGCCATCTCACTAGACCTCATTGCCACATTTGATTTAGTAGATCATAACCTCCTCCTGGCCCACTTGTACAACGTAGGACTCCGCAGTACTGTTCTGTTCATGGTTTTCCTCATTCTTGTCCAATTGCTCTTACCAGGTTCTCTGTCATAACTCCATCTCTGCCTCTTACTGCCTGCCTTAGGGCTGATTCCTGGGGAACATCACATCTCCCTTACTTTTCAATATCTTTCTCAGCCCTTTGGTCACTCTCTCTAGGGATTATTTTCTATATGTATGCCGACAATATCTTGCTACTCACTCGCACTGACAGCCTGTCTGTCCCCTGATCTCATCCCCATCAGCTCTGTACTAGAATCCATTTCTGCCTGGCTCCTTACCAACATGCTAAAGCTTAACCCTTCCAAGACCAGTGCTACTTTGATCGCAGGCATAGACACCCCCATCTATCAGCTCTACCCATATTTCTTTACTTACCTCCAAGTACCTAGGAGCAAACATAGATTTCATGTCTCTCCTTCTCCCATTTCAGCTATCTTACCAGATCAACCTTCACTGCTCTGCGTACGTTTCGTGCCCTGTGATCCTTTTTCAACCAAGCTGCTTTGACCACACTCCTCCTCAGCACAGTCAAATCCAAGCTAGACTACTGTAACATAACTTTCTCTAGTCTTCCTCAGCACTAGTTGTAGCGTCTCCAGGCAATAGAAAACACAGCCATCAGGGCACTCACCCACTCCAGAAAGTTGGTGTTACTCCTTTGTTCATTCAACACCATTGGCTCCTTTTTACACAGCACTTCCAGTTCAAAATTCTCACACTGACACACAAGGTGCTCCACAATCACATACCCCAATACCTCTCTTAACTGACCGTACCCTATGGCCCTCAACGCTGTAACAGGTCCTTTCTCAACATTTGCTTAGTTCTACCACCACCTAATTGGGTGAAATAAGAATCCACCCTTCCTGCTTTTTTTCTATACAGCCCCTTCCTTTTGGAACTGCCTCCCTCAGACTTGCGTCTAGAACAGTGTTTCCTTAAATTCAAGACCCTCCTAAAAACCTGCCTATTTACAGAAGCCTTCGGCACGGTCAGCACATAGGACACTGTAAAGACAGATGACCTCCATGTTTGCTGTGCTCTCCTCTTAGCTCTTTGCTCTCCCTCTCCTGTCATTATTGGAGTTCGTTTTTAATTCTCCATGTCTTTTTGTTAAAGTGCATGCCTTTTGTGTTTAGTTTTTAATTTTATATTGTAAACCGCTCTGTATGCGCCAGCTAAGGGTGGTATATCAAACCTTGAATTAACAATGCTACTGTTTTGTTAGTTTGTTGTAAAACCTCTTCCAGATTTAATACTAATTTCAATTCTTCATAATCATCATGTACATATAATCGTTCAAGTTTGGAGCTTCTCCAGCATTTTCTGCTTTTTTGTTCACTGCAGTTCATTTGGGTTTGAGTGCTTCCTTTATTTCTTGGTCATTTAATAGCCCAGCTGACAGGATTCTTGTTTTAGATTTACTTGTTTATTTGGGAAAATTTCCAATAACTTTATCCTGCCTTTCTAGTGTTTTGCCTTCGGTTTTCTGGTACTTACGCCTTTTCCTGTTTCCCTACTTTCCATTTATAAAGCATCATTTAGCTGTGCTTACAGAGGGGGGTATGTGTGTATGTATGTGTGTTCTGACTTTTTTGGACTTTTGGAATACGTTTTATCTGGACCAGAGATGTGTATTTCTAAATACTGTGTCTCATATAGACTTTCAACCTTCATAATTATCCATTCCTCCTCATCCCTCAAATTTAGTCCAGACGCATAGGGTTTACGCTCTCCTGCCAGCAGATGGAAACTGAAAAACTACTGGTTTGATGTCTCCCTATAAAAGGTCCTGTGCAGTGCCTTGCCAAGGAGTATTTTTCAGTCTCCAGCAGATGGAGGTTGTATGATTCCCTTGTGCAGTCTGCACTGATCTGAAGGAAATCTGGCTAGATTGGGCCTAAGGCTGGAGTGTGGTGCAGACCACGAGAGCCTGGAGTAACAAAGCCAGCCCAGGAGCTTTGGGGGTGCAGAACGTGATGGACCCAGGCCCCCCCTCCTCACCATCTTTTTGGGATGGGGCCAGGAGTGGTGTACTTTATTGCTGAATGAAGGTAACTTAAGAAAAAAAAAGCCAGTAGCAGTGAATGTCAAGCAGCTCTGTGTACTTAAGGCAGTAGCATCTAACAAAAGGGGAGTCTGAGTATGTGAGAGGGAGATGTTGGCAGCACATTGTTGTTTTTGGGATGAGTGCAATTTGGGCTGCACAGCCTGTAGCAGTCCCAGCATTTATCTCAGTTCAGCCAGCAGTTGCTGTGGCTATAAAGCAGACCTGTTGACAGTGTCGGAGGATCAAGTTTCTACAAGCGGCTATCCTGATGATGGTAAGCTCACCAGTGGGGCTGACGGGGCAGTGCTGAGAAGTTTCTCCTCTTCTAGAGAGCATGGTTGTCCTGGGAAACGCCACCATTTTGTGAGTTCCAGGCTGTGCGGCTGCTGTTCAGAAGGGTTTTCCAGTTTAAAGCGTGATGGTGGGCTGGGCTTGACGTATTGTCCCAAGCGTGGTTGGAGGCACTAATTCTGCATTGACGTTCTCCTTTTGCTTGAGGTCATGCTGCACCAGTCCTGTTTGAGAAAAAGCTTGGCAATGGGGCTTCAGAGTCCCTGAAAGGTTTGTTTCTTAGCCCTCCATCCCGGGGGGGGGGGGGGCGGGGGCGGCGGCGGCAGGATCCACCTTGTGCAAAGATGCCCTGTAAAGAACCTAGAGTAGACTTGAAAGACTCACTCCATAGTGTTGTGGATTCAGAGGATCCTCTGGAGGAGGAGACCCTCTTGGCTCGAGGAGGAGGAACTTGAGGCTTTGCTGGAGGTGAGGGAAAACACTCTTTTCTGTGGTGAGCACTTTTCATATCAATACTCTGCCATTCCTGATTTCTTAGGTTATGGTGACGGAAACCCTAGGCAGCCACAAAGCCAATGGAGAATCCTTTTTTGGCAGCATTTTTGAGTAACAAGGTCCTTTTGCTCTATCAGGCAATAAAGGCAATGTATGGCAGAAAGTGGCATTCTCTAATGCTGCTTGGGAAGTGGGAGGATCCATGGCTAAGCTGTATCCCTGTCCTGTGGAGGAGAGATTCCACTTACCTAGGGTTGAATGCCCTTGTCCTAGCAGTGTCTGGAAGCCTACTATTTTGGTAGATGGCAGAGTATCGCTGAAGGATGCTCAGGACAGGTGGGTGGAAGGCAGTGCTGAAACAGTCCTTTGGACTCTTCATCTTGGCCTTGCAGGCAGCGGTCTCTGGATTATGTGGCTCAGTGCCATCTTGTGGTGGATTTCAGAGGGTCTTTGTCAGTTGGAGTCTTTGAGACAGCATGCTTGAAGTCCTGGTTCGGCCTTCTTTTGGTGGATGCCTCTTTGACAAGTCAGACTTCAGTTCAGAATATGGCTCCAGTGGCAACCGCTCTTCAGCTGTTGGAGCTATGCACCTGGTCAGCAGACATGGACTGAAAGAAGCACCTCAGTAGGAATTCCCCTTAAGGGGAATTTGTTTTGGCATAGATCCTGTGGCAGGCCAGGGAGAGACCAAAGTTCCAAGGCCCCCAGAGGATAGTGTCGAGGACCTGGGCATTTTCCCCTTGGCTTGAGACTGTTTTTGGGATACTCGGATGTCTTGGCTGACCAGGCAGTTGTCCAAGTAGAGGTCGAGACTTTTGTCACAAGGGCACATAGCTGGGCTTCCATTTAGTACTAAGCCTTTACTATGCAGGCTTGGGAGGCCTGTGGGATGGTACAGCCAGTGGGTGGCCTTCTAGGACCTTTGTTTTATTTTTCCACATGTGGGTCCAGGTTGTTGTCATCCCCAAGGTGATTGTGAAAGATAAGAACTCCATCTGGCATTTCTTTTCTCTCATGCTGCATGGCGTCCCTTTGCTGAGATAGGGTGTAGACATTCAGAATGTCCTAGCAGCATGGCTCAACTCAAGGCTGTGGTGGAAGTGCCTTTGGAAAAGTGAGGTTTAGGAAGTTACTCCATTTGGTGGTGCTAAAGAGAGAAGGGACCTCATCGTAAATGGAAACAAATGCGTTCAGTGATGGTGTGTGTTTTGTTAGGTGGGGTTATCTCACAAAGGCATATCTGTATGTTTCTGTTCAGCCAGTCATTGGATATTTGCCTACCAGGAATGTGTATCACAATTTCCAGTTTCTGGTCCATGCTTTTCAGTTTAGCTCCCACGCCAAGGGTCTTTACCAAAGTAGTGACAGCGGCTCTTAAAAGGGGAGTTATCCTGGAGCATCAATGTCTTGCTGTTTGGTTGATTCAAGTAGTCTTTCCAAGAGAGTGGAGGTTTCAATGCAGGTGATCCACATTTTGCTAAGAGCAGGGTGCAACCACCTCCATCTGGGGAGTTCCTGGGGGCCCATTTTCGCTACCAGGAAGACAATGTTCTTCCTCACGAAGGAAAGGATTCTGCAGTTGTGGACTCAAATTCGAGGCCTAGTGAGTACAGCATACTAGGGCTTGGTTATCTCTAAGGGCTGGTGGCTACCTTCATCTTAGTTCTGTGGGCCAGGGCCCACATGCATCCTTTACAGAAAGCTCCCCTTTTTTCCCAATTGGTCTGCACATGCTCAACAGCCTTGGGAGAGACTGTCCCTCTGGGTTTAAGAAGCCAGAGCAAGTCTCTTTTGTAGCTGAACGAATGAGGCAAACATGCCATTTGTGATGGCCTTGGAGGCACCGGAATGAGTATTGGTCTCCTCTGATGCAAGTCTGAGTGGTTGAGGGGCTCGTTACTTGTCCCAGGTGATGCAGGGCCGAGTGGTCCCTAGCAGAATAACAATGATTGCTTAGTTGCTGGGAAGCAAGGGTAGCTTTTTCTAGCCCTCAAGGCGTTTCTCCCTTTGCGTCATAAGATGTTATGTATGATGTCAGTCAGTATGCCTGTAGCGGCTTGCATCAACTGTCAGGGTGGGATGAGAAGCAATTTCATAGTCACAGAATTGGCATCTTTTCTCTATTGAATGGAGAGACATCTCTTAGCCACCCTTGTGGCAGGAATAATAATCAGTCTGATTAAATTAATAGTAACCTGGTGGCTCTGGGAGAGCAGTCTCTGGCAGAGAGCCTTCAAGCTGATATTACAGCACTGGTACGTTTCAGTGATGGGCCTGCAGACATGGCATTCACTTCCAAGGTGTCCAGGTTTTACAGTTGCTGCAAGGATAATTTGTTAGTAGGGCTAGCCCGGCCACTAGACGGGCTAGGCAGCAGATCTCTGTGGGCAGCAAGCTATGTGCTTTGGCACATATGGCCTGCTGCCCCCCCCTCCATGTGCATTGAGCCATGCTGTGCCCCCTCCCTCCCCTGAGCTTCACCATGCCGCACTGCTGCTGATTCCATGGGGTGGGGGGACAGGCTCGGCGGCAGGCCATGTGCTTCGGCGCACATGGTCTGCCACAGAGTTTTCCTGATTGATGTCTGCAAACAAGGTGATGGTTAGAACAGTTTCTTCCTTTTTGTTACCCAAGGTGGTTTCTGTATTACACGTTATCCAGGCAGTTTTTTTACTCCTGTATTCTAGGAAACAGAGGACCAGGGAGATCTATGATCTTTGTTTAGTTTGGTTATCTGTATGGTTTTGTGGAAATGTTTAAGTAGGACCAAGAGTTGTTTTTTTTTTAAATTTGTTCATTTTGTTTATGCTGCTCATAGGTCTGAGGAAGGAAGAAAAGGTGTCAGGCATCACTTGCTGGCAGTGTGAAGGAATCATTTTTCATTGTTTTTATATAGTCAGTCTGCATAGGGCCACTAGGATTGTGGGCCTGTTTAGAGGTCATAGGTGGTGTCCTGGGTAGAGTATGATTTGGTTACACTACTGGATATTTGGAAGGTGTCCTCTTGGCACGCCTTTATTTATTTATTTTATTTGCAGTCTCTTTTATACCGCGCTATTCGACATCAGTGCGGTTTACAATGAACATAAGAGTTGCACATCTCAATTTCGTGATTTGTGCTTACAGTGAAACAGGTATAATAACTTGGGTATACATTAAACAGGAAAATTAAACTTGGGTATGCATTAAACAGGTATGCATTATGCCATTAAAGGCTAGATGCTCAGGTTAGGCAGCCTTCATTGCAATTGTTCTGCAAGTCAGCTTAACTATTTATTTATTTCCTTCCATCTGTGACTACTGCTTTTCTGTTTCCCACATGTCTGGACTGAACAGGAGGGACAATGAAGAAGGTGAAATTAGGGCTTACCTGCTCATTTTCTTGAGTCCCTCTAGTCCAGTATCCTCCCAGGAAGTTTGTTCTTGATTGGCATCTGCAATTTTTTTGATCCAGGAAGAGTAGAGTAGCTGGAATATTTGGAGCCGAAGTTCTGCTTCTCTTATTTGGTCTGACTTCCTCTGCAGTGTGGGTTGTCTTCTTCCAGGGCCAGTGACTTTTTTGTGATGTGTTTGTGTCTCTCTCTCTTCAGGACCTGTTGATTGCAGTTTGAAATGTGTGGTGTTGTGGTTGGTTTGTTTTGTTTTTTTAATTTGAATCTGCTTTGTTACAGAAATACTGGCTGCTGAGGGACATCAAACTAGTAGTTCTCAGTCTCCTTCTGCTAGCAGAGCATGCACACCACGCATCAGGACTGGACTAGAGGGATTCCAGGCCTTACCTGCCAGTTTTCATCACTAATTTTGCCTTCTAAAGACTTTCACAAACGTGCTGCTGATGTGGTAGCAATGTTTTACACACGTTTTTATTCTGTAACTGGCAGATCTTGATCATCAGGATTCTGTCCCTCACTGCTATTGGCAACTGACGAGAGAAAACAAACTTATTCTGTTTCAGAAAGAAGTTATTGGGATGGGAATGGTAAATCTTGCAGAAGATGTTGATTCTGCACTTCATGACCCATTCCCATTCCATTTCAGTAGGCTTCTGTAGAGCATTGCCTCAGACTATTGCGTTTGAGTGCATTTGTTATAGAGTTCTAAGGGTGAGAATTCATATCTGCCTACCACAGCATATATTGCCGAGTCCATGGGAAGAGCTTACTTAAACATGGATAAGTGCAACTTGAAAAGAGCAGCTGCCTAGAGAAGGGGTATGTATTCAGAATATATATGTGGATATTGATTTTCACAAATGCAGTTCTTTAAGGTGGTAAGCCACCATGTGGAAGTTGACTGCTCAAGGTACTTGGGTCAAGATTGAAAAGAAACTGTGCATACTAAAAACGAGAACTATAGTCTAGGACTTGTTGGCAGTCCATCACAGAAGTATTCAGAAGAATGTGCAGTTACATCATAGTAAGATACTTGAATAAACAAGATGTTCTTTGGATGGAAAGAAATTTGAGCAATGTCCCATTGGTTCATGTGTCAGGAAATTTTAAATTCCCAAGCAGACTTTGTCTCCAGAGTACAGGAAATTAAGCAAGTCAAATTCAGCTAATTATTTGGTCCTAGGACATTAAACATAGAAAATAAGAGGCCACACAGCCTATCCATTCTGCCTATCTATACCAACTACTAAGCTCTACAATTTCCTCCTTTTGCCTTTTGAGATCTTCTGTGCTTGTCTCATGCTTTCATGAGTTCAGATACAGTCCTAGTCTCCACCACCTCCACTAATCCACCACCCTTTCCATAAAGAAATATTTCCTTGGATTACTCCCAAATCTGTCCCCTTTCACCTTCATCCTATGCCCCCCCCCATTCCATTTCTTCCTTTCATTTCATTCTTTTTTCCCAAAAGGTGAATTCAGCCTTTGTTTCATACCCATATTAAATGTTACATTCAGAGTGAGAACTCTGAAGACTGACTTGGGCAGAAATAAGTTTTTATAAGGCAGGAATGTTTTTGGGAACAAATAGGAGGCAAGCTAGCATTTAAACCTACTGTATCCAGGCGGATTAAGTGTATTTTTGAAGCTTATAGGCAGATTATTTTCAGCCTGCATTATTTGTGACTGCATGTTCTGCAAGAGCAAAGATTTCGCAAGTGGAGAGAGTGGCTGTAACAACTTGTAGACTCCTGTAGACTTGATAAAGTTTTATCCTTGGCTAAAAAGGCATCTGCTTACGTGCTCTGGGTGAATATTTTTTTGTAAGTCATGATCAGCCCTTCTATTTATGGTAAGTTCCTGTGGTATAGACTGGGCTGAGATGAAACAGAGTAGGAAATTTAGTGCTTACTAATTTCTTTGCTGTTAACCTCATATCAGGCTCTACCAGCCCATGCATTTGATTGCATGGTTATGGGAACGCATGTATGTGAGGAAACGCGGAATTGTTTTGTTACCAGTGATCTGTTCTCATTGTTCCTTCATTCCAACCAGATTGGAGAGCAGGAGTGCAATTTGGTAGCCTAGGGAGCAAGCATGGAGGAGCGCTTGAACAGAGGTAAAACTGAAGAGCTGCTTAGTCTGTAAATTCTCTGCTGGTTGCACGACACCCCTTTTGGTTTAGAGTGGTGTTTGATTTAATAAGAAAAGAATTTGTAAGTATAAAAATTAGGGGTGGTTTGTTTAAAATGCTTAAAAATGTGAAGATGGATATTCTAACAAAAATGATACTTGTTCAACATAAAGCTGCTTTAACCCTTTGGTTTCCATGTATTTTTGCCAATTCTATGATTGTAGAACAAATATACCATATGGGAAAAAAGTTGTTGGAGTGTTTTTCCCTTTACTGTGTTCATTTACAGTTACTTGATCATTTGGCATATGAGACTGTGAATTTGAAAAGTTCATTTGTTTTTTTAGATATGGATGAACTGTGATAATGAAAGTTTTAACTTTGCAGCAGAAATGAAATGCTGGCAGATCAACGGTAGTTCCTTTATGGTTTGTAATTCTATAGTTGCATATCGTATCCAGTCTCAACTGTTTTGCAGGACTGCTGGAATCAGTTATGTTTTTACTTTAAATTTTCAAATAAGAGGGTTGACTTTTTAAAACAATTTTGAAAATCACATGCCCCTGTAATGAACATTTAAAAGGTTCATCAACCTCCAAGGCCGGATTTAAGGTTTTGATGCTCATAAGCAAGACCAGACAGCAAATCACAGAAAGTGATGGGTGGGGGTGTTAGATACCGAAGATTGGACAGCCATAAGAGGAACAGAGTCCATAATGCCATAATAGCGCTTTCAGTGTTATCAAATTTCCCGATTCTGGGAAGGAGATTTTAGGCCAGTCCTAGAATTATGGTAACCCCATCCTGATGCATTATGGGACATGAAGCACTTATTTCAGTGGGTAAAATCAGGGACTGCTAATGCTATGGTGCTTTAGAATGTAAGTTTAAAACCAGGACTAACCAAAATATCTCCCATATGAAACTGAGTAACTTGGCAACTGTGCCCTTTTTTGAAGCAGCATATTAACATGGTCCTAAAGAAGTAGGAGCAGGTTCCTCTTTGGCCTGGGTATTTGGTGCCTTTGAAATTTGGCACCTTGGTCAATTGCCTATGTTGCCTTCGCTTAAATCCGAGCCTGGGAACATCCTTAATTTACAATACAGATATTTGTTGTAAAACATGAAGTTTGGGTATATTACCATTATAATAAAATTATTGAAGTAGCATGGAAAATTTCAAGTTGTATAATAGTGAGAACCTAATTCATTGGGTTTTATAATTCCTCAACCTCAAATTGGGTGATATTCTTTAAGAAATTATGCCTTCAGTTAAGCAACAATCCCAAATGGAGACCATGTATATTATATGGGCAATTTAATGTCTTACATGGAACAGAGGAAGAAGGAAGATTAATAGGAAACCATTTTATAGCAAATAAAAAGATATCTTTATTAAATAAGTTTAAAGGGTCTCGAATGTATTTATATATTTTTTTTAAACCTAGTTGGATTGTAATGGAGAATTTTGGTTTATGGCGCTAGCAAAGTGTTAGTGTGAATAAGTGATGTGAAATCCCTGAGGTACAGATACAGGAGGTCCGTCCAGCATGATTCGCAATTAACACATTAGTATAGATAATCTTGTGTTATTGTAACCCATGCTTAGTTTGTCCCAATGCCTGTCTATCTCAGTAACAAAGTTAAATTGCCGAAGGAATCCTAGTATTTTATAATTATTCCCTTATGGTTTTCCCTCCCCTCCCTGTATGGAAGCCTCTCACCATGGCCAAAAGTGAGATCCTCTCACCTGAGTTGATCTTTGCTGGCACATCCCTCTGGTCTCCCCTGCTGGTAATTGTGGAATATAATCCTCAACTGGCTGGCATCCAAGAAACGCTTTTATGTAGGGTTTTGTGTCCATAGGCTGTGATGTATGCAGCCTGTCATTGATTGTAGCAGCCAAGCTTCGGTACAGTGCCTCACAGCCACTTCAGGATTGATCTATCCCTTAAAAACAGAATAACCCGTCCTTCTGGTCTCAGCATATGCTGTAAAATGTCTGTTACATATATGTGAAGAATGCACCTTATGAGTCTCCTGGCACATGACGTTAGTTGCCTACTTGTAAGGATGACTGGAAATTTTCTTAGTCCACTTAATGCTACCTTTAAGATGTAGTTCAGAGTCTTCAATCTAGAGTCCCATGACCTAACTTTTTTTTTTTTTTAATCAAGTTTTATAACACTCCGCACTCCCCCCCTCCCCCCAATCATTGGATGGTGTTACAGAAAATCTGTCACATACATTAGAAATCTTCAGCTTCTCCTCCTCCCGCCCAACCAAATCCCTCCCGTCCCAGCTCATAAACACAATACCCCAACTATCTCACTTCCCCTTAAGGGAACACAGAGCACTTAATCCATGTAAACAAAAGAACATGAAAAACGTGATATGAGAGCAGTCTGAGAGAACCCGAAGCTTCCTCTCCCGCCCTAATGTAAAATACATCAACAGGCTAAAATAACACATACACATTGGAAGCATAGATTTCACCTTCGTGCCGTGCTGCGCCACCCCCCCCCCCCCCCAAAGCTGGAAATAAGAATTTCACCATATCAGGTACAGTTTCCACACTTTCTCAAAACCATGCAGATCTTGCTTTTTATAAGCTGTAATCTCACATGTGGAAGCTCAAATCCAACCGTTTAACCATCATATCTGTTGAGCGCAGTTCTGCTTCCAGAACAGAGCCAGTTCCATATGTCCCATCAACACACAATACCCCAACAGTTTACTCACCTCCCTCTCATTCAACAAAGCCTGTACCCTTATGCCTGAAATACTTGTGAAAAGTCCCCCAAACATATCCCAAAACTACTTTAACTTCATACACCCCCAGAATAAGCGCCAAAAGGTCCTTTCCTCCCCACACCCCTTATGTGTATGATTCGCCCTGTGTAAGCGAACTGGTGTCCAATTTATGTGGTAGATCACCTTCATAGTATGATCAAACAAGACCGTTCCTGGGACCAACTTCCTATTCGTCTCTCCGGGCCAGTCCAGGCACTGTAGGGTTGTCAATCTTCTCCAGCAGCTGAGGACTGAAAAACTCAGTCTTGCTGACAGCTTATCCAGCTCCCTCTGGTGTCAGAGACTCAGTCTTTCAGTCCTCAGCAGCTGGATAGGACGTGGCTGACAGGCTCCCTGAAAGACAAATAAGAATTCGGTGTTAAGTTTAGTGTAGCAGCAGGACAGTGTGGCTTTCACTGGTTTGCCCTGAGTGATCGGCGCTAGAGGCAGAGCCTGTCTCACATAGCCCCTCCAGTCATCCCCGAAGGGACAGGTAGGATCTGGGAGCCCCAGATTGCAGTCCTCGTTCCCAGGGCCAGATCTGACTCACCTGCGGGCAGCGGAAGTGAGCGGAGTTCGGCAAGTTTTCACAACAGCTGGTCAGGTAGGACTTCGAGGTCGTTGATCGGTGTCACGGTGCTGTTCGGCTGGAGGTAAACCGGTGGAGAAATGAGCAGTTTGTTTTTTTTTCTTGCAATGAAGCGCATGCTGCCCGGAGCAGTAGCATGCGCGCAATGCGGGAGTTGGCGAGGTCTTTCTGGACCAGGTATCTGCTGGATTTGCTTCCGCACTGCTAGTTCTGTGGAAAGGCTTTTTGGAGACACAATGGAAGCTCAGGCGACTTCACGGCACGGAGGAGAAGACGGGAACAGCGGCCAGTTTTTCTGTGGCAGCCGTTTCTCCCGCTCTCCAGAGCAAGTCGGGGGGAAAAAGAAAAAAAATCCAAGAGGCCTTCTCCGGAGCTAATTCAGCCACAAGGGCTATTGCCTGAGCCACAAGGAACCGTAGGAGCAGTGTTCTCGGCGGATTTTATTCTATCTTTGCACAAGGCATACTGTTTAAAATTTAGAACAGGCCTCAAACAAGCCGTTTTCCTCAAACGGGGGTAGCGTGCCTCCGGGGGAGATGCTGGTGGCAGATCCTGGAGAAGGGACTTCCGCTAAAGCTCTAGCGGCAGATGTGGGTTTTGAGGTTTTTGGACCACATCTTGGTATGCCTCAGGGGACAGAAGAAGGTGAAATTCTCTCTGAAAGGGTGCTGGATTCTTGGGCACTAGGTGATCTGGAAGAAGGAGAAGTTGTGCCTGGCGAGGATCCTAATATTTTCAGGGTTTTTCGCAAAGAGTAGCTGTCGGCTCTGATTACCCAGTCCTTGGGGGCTCTAAACATTGCTCTTCCAAAGGTGTCAGAGGAGCCATTAGAAGATCCGCTGCTCCAGGGGTTTAAACCGGAACAGCGTTGTTTTCCTGTTCATAGGGTTATTAAGCAAATGATTGATTCGGAATGGGAGTATCCCAAGTTTTCTCTGAGGGGGTAGCAAGGCCATTGAAAGGCTTTACCCTGTGCCGCAGGAGGACAAGGAGTTGCTGCGTATGCCTAAGGTGGATGCGCTAGTGGCAGCGGTGGCGAAGACGACTAAAATTCCAGTGGAAGGCGGGGCGGCTCTAAAGGATATTCAAGACCGTAAGCTAGAGACTCTGCTTAAGCAGGCGTTTGATTCCAGTGCGCTGGCACTTCAGGCATCCATTTGTGGAGCCTATGTTTCTCGGGCTTCCATTTGATGGCTCCAGGGAGACTCAGTTTCTGACAAAGAAGAGAGCTCTTCATCCGAGGCAGCATGGTTAGAGTCAGCAGCGGCGTATCTGGCGGACGCCTTTTATGATCTGGTCAGAATTTCTGCAAAGTCCATGGCTTTGCTGATTGCCGCTCGGCGGTTTCTTTGGCTGCGGAATTGGACAGCAGATGCGTCCTCGAAGACGCGCCTCAGTAAACTCCCCTATAAGAGTAAGCTTCTCTTTGGGGAGGCCCTGGAAAATATAGTGAAGGACTTGGGGGATTCCAAGGGAGGCCGGCTCCCGGAGGATCGCCCTAGGGGGGCGCGTCCTGTCTCGCTGGCTAGAGAACAAGGTAGGGACGGTCGTAGGTTCCGAGGCTCTCGGTTTGCTCCTTATCAGAGAGGCTATTTTCCTTTGCGAGGGCAGGCCTTTCGAGGGGCACGAGGTTTCGGCAGGGGATATTTCAGTTCTCTGCAGAATGCTCCTAAAAAATCCCAGTGAAGGGCAGCTGGCTCAGGCGGAGCCTCTGGTGGGAGGACGGTTACAGGAGTTTTACTCCGTCTGGGCCGACATAACCACGGATCAATGGGTTCTGGAGATCGTCCGTGAGGGGTATGCGCTGGAATTCGCCCAACCACTAGCGGATGCGTTTCTGAGCTCTCCTTGCGGATCTCTGGCATAGAGAAAGGCAGTGAACGATACGCTTCATCGGTTGCTCCACCTTCAAGCGGTAGTGCCGATTTCCTCCAGAGCAATACGGCTCAGGTCGATACTCTATTTATTTCATGGTCCCCAAAAAAGAGGGGTCCTTTCGGCCCATTCTGGACTTCAAGCACGTAAACTGTTTGAGGGTGCCGCATTTTCGGATGGAGACTCTCCGGTCCGTGATTCGCTCAGTAAAGCCGGGAGAGTTTCTGTCCTCCATAGATCTAACGGAAGCCTATCTGCACATTCCGATCAGGCCAGATCATCAAAAATTATTGTGGTTTGCCATGCCGATGGGACATTTTCAGTTCCGAGCTTTGCCGTTTGGGCTGGCGACAGCTCCATGCACTTTCACGAAGGTAATGGTGGTGGTAGCAGCAGCCTTGCGGAAAAAAGGAATTCAGGTGCATCCTTATCTGGACGATTGGTTGATTCGAGCGGGGTTGCAGGAGGAGTCAGTCGCAGCGACTGACCGGGTGGTTTGGTTTCTAGAACAGCTAAGTTGGGTGATAAACCAGGCCAAGAGTCGGTTGCATCCGGTCCAGTGGCTGGTCTACCTCGGTGCCTTGTTCAATACCAAGAAAGGGGCGGTGTTTCTGCCTGAAGACAGGATACAAAAGCTGTGGAGGCAGGTGACGGTTTTTTTGCGGCTGCAGGCGCCGACGGCGTGGAGATACTTGCAACTGCTAGGGTCCATGGCGGCAGCGTTGGACTTGGTCCCGTGGGCCAGAGTGCATATGCGTCCCCTTCAGCAGGCTCTGCTATCCAGGTGCTCTCCACAGCATCAGGCCCTGACTCAGAAGCTTGTATGTCCAGAGAATGTGCACATCAGTCTGCAGTGATGGTTAGATCCTTGCCGTATGCGAGCAGGGTTTCGTTGATGGAGCCAGAGTGGACGTTGGTTACCACGGATGCCAGTCTGTCGGGCTGGGGGGCTCATTGTTTGTTTGTCCCAGGTCACACAAGGAGTTTGGACTGCCGAAGAGTCCGGGTGGTCGATCAATTGCTTGGAGATGAGAGCGGTGAGCCTGGCGCTGCAGCAGTTTGCCGATCTAGTCAAAGGGAGAGTGGTTCGTATTTTCTCCGACAACGCAGTGACAGTTTCCTATATCAACAGACAGGGGGGCACGGGGTGTGCAGCCCTACTAGAAGAGAGTCAGTCAGCGATTGATGCAGTGGGCAGAGGACCAACTACTAGCCATATCAGCAGCGCATGTAGCAGGACGAGACAACGTGCAGGCCGACTATCTCAGTCGACATGTCTTAGATCCCGGAGAGTGGGAGCTAAACGCTGCTGTCTTTCACGACATGACATAATGCGCTGGGGTCAGCCAGTCATGGACCTCATGGCTATCCTCGAACACCAAAGCGGCACGCTTCTACAGCAGATACAGGGTTCACATGTCTGAGGGTCTCGATGGGCTAGTCCAGCCCTGGCCGTTGGAGCACCTGCTGTATGTGTTTCCTCCGTGGCCTTTGATTGGACGAGTGGTACAGACAATTGCGGGGCACGGGGGAGAAATGCTTCTCATTGCTCCCGATTGGCCCAGGAGGCCGTGATATGCGGATCTCGTTCGTCTCCTCGTTGATCATCCCTGGAGGCTCCCCAGCCGGCTCAACCTTGTTGAATCAGGGACCAGTTCTGATGCCCCAGGTGGATCGGTTCTTGCTTACGGCTTGGCTATTGAGAGGGAGCGCCTCCGGCAGCGGGGATACTCGCCGGCGATGATTACCACCTTACTGAGTTCCAGGCGTAGGTCGACGTCTCTAGCGTATGTCCGTGTGGGGCATATCTTCGAAAACTGGTGTGCGGAACGGGACGTGCGGCCGTTCTCCGCGTTGTTACCAGTTATTTTGGCTTTTCTGCAAGGCGGTCTGGAAAAAGGGCTAGCCCTCAGTACTCTGAAGGTTCAACTGGCTGCTTTAGCTTGCTATAGAGGAAAAGTGTTGCGCAGCGCCTTGTCTGCGCATCTCGATGTACAGCGTTTTCTTAGGGCAGCTAGGATTATCCAGCCTCCAGTACGATCGATGGCACCCACTTGGGATTTGAATTTAGTTTTGGAGGCGTTGACGCAGCCTCCTTTCGATCCGCAGTGAGTCTAAGAGAACTGTCTTGGAAGACGGCGTTTCTAGTCGCTCTGTGTTCGGCTAGAAGAGTCTCTGATCTTCAAGCTCTTTCATGTAGGACTCCTTACCTGCAGTTTACGAAGGAGAAGGTGGTATTGCGGCCAGTTCCGTCTTTTCTCCCCAAGGTGGTTTCCGCCTTTCATTTGAATCAGACGGTTTCGCTTCCTACTTTTCGGCATATAGAGGGGAGTGACGGATCGCCGGCTCTTCGGAAGTCTGATTTGGGAAGAGTGCTCCGTAGATATCTCCGGAAGACAGAACCGTTTCGGAAGTCGGACTGGTTATTTGTGATTTTTGGGGGGTCTCGTAGAGGGGAGGCAGCTTCTATGGCCTCCATTGCCCGATGGGTGAAGCGGGCGATTGGGGCTGCTTATCAGGTGAAGGACAGAGTGTCTCCTCCAGGCCTCAGGGTGCATTCTACTAGAGCACAAGTGACATCTTGAGCGGAATTGGCTTTGGTTCTGCCGGTGGATATCTGTTGGGCGGCGACTTGGTCGTTGCTTCATTCTTTTGCTAAACATTACCGTTTGGATGTGCAGGCCAGGGAGGATGCGAAGGTTGGGGCCTCGGCTGTACTAGTGGGGCTCGTAGGACCCTCCCGTTTTTAGGACTGCTTTGGTACTTCCCTACAGTGCCTGGACTGGCCCGGAGAGATGAATAGGAAGGAGAAATTAGGTCTTACCTGCTAATTGTCTTTCCTTGAGTTCTCTCCGGGCCATTCCAGGGCCCACCCTGGTTAGTCTGCGAGTATCTGGTTCTGGGCAGGAAATATTGGTTTTGGGGGAGTAGTTTCTTGTAGCAGTGGCTGCAGTTTGGAGCTCCTGCTATGGGGCGGGAGGAGAACGCTAGGGACCGCTCTGGTTTGGTTAAATGGGATCAGTAGGCACAAATAAAAAAAAAAAAAAAAAAAATACCAGGGGGTACTAGCGAAACTCAACACTGTATTTGGTATGAAAGCCAAGTGCCAAGGAAGCAAAAGAGGTTTTTCTTTTCAAGGTTTCTAGACAGGTTTTTGCGTTGCTGTTTTTTAGTTATAGACTGCTTTTGACAATAGGAGACTGAGTCTCTGACACCAGAGGGAGCTGGATAGGCTGTCAGCAAGACTTTGAGTTTTTCAGTCCTCAGCTGCTGGAGAAGATTGACAACCCTACAGTGCCTGGACTGGCCCGGAGAAAACTCAAGGAAAGACAATTAGCAGGTAAGGCCTAATTTCTCCTCCTCTACTCTAGCAAAAATAGCTTCCCATCTCTGCTCCCCACACTTGCCACTAAAAATTATTCCTCCCCTCACTCACTTTAAACCATATAGATGTCTCCCTACAAACGAGTGACTAAAAGTGACTAATGTGTATCTAATGTGTAAATTTTTTTGTCGGAAGTTATTGCCCTGAGAGATTGCTCCCTCCTGAAGCGTGACTTCCCTTTTAATTACTTTTATGGTAACCAAACCACCGTATAAAACCTGTGAAGCAATTGCATTCCCTAATGCTGCTGCACAACCAAATTCTTAAAATTTCCACTCTGAAAAATTCTGAAACTGCAGATTTTCCACGAACACAGTACTGCGTTTAGAACCGCACTCTTTTCAGTCCTGTTTCAACGCTTAATATCTGCTCATACTCATCTGAAGTAGTAACTTCTTCCATTCAGGTGAGCTCCTTCCATTTCCATTAATGCTATCGGAATTTGTATTCTCAACCGGATCGCTCCGTTGATGTAGCCATACTTATGTGAGTACCAAAGCCAAATGAAATAGTGATTTAAAGCT
Organism: Ichthyophis bannanicus; assembly: GCA_033557465.1. Lineage (NCBI taxonomy): Eukaryota > Metazoa > Chordata > Amphibia > Gymnophiona > Ichthyophiidae > Ichthyophis > Ichthyophis bannanicus. Next base: position 642,727,109 of record CM066035.1, read on the forward strand.
AACTAAGACCACCTCTCATTGATGATGTCACCCATAGGTGATTAAATCAAACTCAACCAATCCTGTTCAGCATTCAGTCCATCCGGTTCCAGACAACCTACCCGAAAAATCCAGTGTTGTTCAGTCCATTGGAGGCGTTGTTCCCTATCGCCTCCTCTAGGACTCGGAAGCACATGATCTAATACACGCCACTGAAAGTCCGCAAAAGAGTGCCCCAATTTGATACAATGCTGCACTAATGGTGCTGTTAAAACAGCATTATGTATTCTGGAGGCATGTTCTTGAAGCCGAAGTTTTAATTTTCTCGTTGTTCGTCCAATGTATACTTTATCACAAGGGCAAATCAGAATATATACCACAAAAGTGGTAGAACAGGTCGTGAAACTTTTAGACCTATGCATGATTACTGTATGTGGAATCTGCTATTGTGTTCCTTCTATTGATCGTTGACATAAACAAGCAGCTAGATTCTGAACAAGCACAGGAAAATACCTGAACAGAGCATAAACGTTAGCTGAAGCTTGCAGTGAGGGTGTTCACACAAGCAGGAACCACCAGCAAATGGGGATAAACCCTGCCTGATCTTTTCTTACCAGCTTTTGCAGAAACATTTGCTACCTACAGGCCAAGATCTTTGCCAGTATCTTAGCATCCAAGTTAAATCTATGATATGGGCCTGTAAGAGCTGCAAGTCGTTGCATCTTTCCGTGGCTTGGGTAATACAGCAATACCCACAACCTGCATTGACCCCGAGAACACCCTCCCACCATCCCATTTAATATTTGTACTAAGGGCCCCCCCACCAAGAGATCCTTGAAAACCCTATAGAACTGCATCAACAGCATATCTAACCTGGGGCATTCCTCACCTCTAAAGAGCTGATTGCTTCAGTCATCACCTCTCCTGTTATTTCCCTATTTAAAAATCCCGCCTCATCCTCCCTCAACCTGGCTAATGGGCAATCCCACGAATATTCCTTGCTTTGAGAATCCTCCCTACACCACCTCTCCCATATATGGCTTGGCATAGAACTCCCAGAAGACCCTCCTGCACCTTATCAGATCCCACCACCATCTCACCATTCATATTCTTAATACTCAGCACCTGTTGTTGCTTAGCCCTCTCCTTCAGTTGCTTAGCCAACACCCTAATTGCCCAATTTCCCTGTTCAAAGTATAGTTGCTTTACCTGATTATAACCCCTGGACACCAGTAGATGCTTTTGCCTACCTTTCAGATGTGTTTCTTGTATCAATAAAATATCCGCTCTTAATCGCTCACCTTCCTTTTTCTAGAAATTTTTGCATTTGTCATGACTTAAGGCCTTTAATGTTCATAGATGCCCCCACCCAGACATGCCCCAGCCCCACCGCTACCCTCTTACCTGAATTCCCAGCCTCCAGGAAAGGCCAACCCTACAGGAGTAGTGATCCCTTTCCCCAGACCTCTCCCTCTGTCACCATCACCCCCTCCCCCCTCCCCCCACACACACACTCTGACCATCCTCCTCTCTACCCTGTTTGGACCCACACACACCTCTGCCCCTCTCCCCTTATCACATCCACACCTCCACCTCCTCGGATCCGGCAAACACTCCCATTACCTCAAATTATCCACATCCACACCCCCAAAGCACACTCAAACACCCAACACAATTTGTGAAAATGATCCACATTTGCCTCTTTCAAACCCTTTTCAATGCTGCTTTTGGAGTTGGGAGTGGTCCCAGAGGAAGAATAGTGAGGTTTCTGGAGTCCAGTGGATTGCAGGAATCTGAAGCAACATGAGTTTACCAGAGGCAGATCTTGTTGGACAAATCTGATTTATTTGACTGCGTGACCAGGGAGTTGGATCGAGGGAAAACCCTAAATGTGTAGTGTACTTAAATTTCAGTAAAGCCTTTGACACCGTTCCACACAGGTGACTTATAAACAAACAGAGCACCCTAGGGTGGACTCTAAAGTAACTGACTGTCTGGGGTAGACATTGGTTGAGTGGGAGGCAACAAAGGGTACAGGTGAATGGGAGCTCATTCTGAGGAGAAAGTTGTTGCCTGTGGTGTGCCGCAGGGATCTGTTCTTGGCCTGATTATTTTTAACATCTTTGTTAGTGATATTGCAGAAGGGCTGTCGGGTAAGGTTTGCCTCTTTGTGGGTGATACCAAAATCTGCAATAGAGTTAGACACCCAGGAAGGAGTAGATAACATGAGGAGGGATCTAGCTAAGTTTGAAGAAGGGTCAAGAATTTTGGCAGCTGAGATTTAATGCTAAAAAATGTCGGATCATGCATTTGGGCTGCAAAAATCTAAGGGAGCGGTACAGTGTAGGGGACGAAGTACTTCTGTTCACAAAAGAAGAGCAGGACCTGGGCATGATTATTTGTTTCTAATGATCTTAAAGTGGCTAAATGGGTAGAAAAGGCGACGGTGAAAGCCAGAAGGATGCTTGTTTGCATAGGGAGAGGGGTGGCCAGCAGAACAAAGGAGGTGATAGTGCCCGTGTATAAGTCTCTGGTGTGACCTCATTTGGAGTATTCTGTATAACTCTGGAGACCACATCTTCAAAAGGATATAAACAGGATGGAGTCTGTGCAGAAGGTGGTTACTAAAATGGTTAATGGTCTTCATTATAAAGCATATGAGGACAGACTTAAAAACTTAATATGTATATGCTAGAGGAAAGACAGGATAGAGGAGACACGATAGACGTTTTAAATACTTCTGTGGCATAAATGCACAAGAGGGAGAGCCTCTTTTGATTGAAAGCAAGCTCTGCTATGAGGGGATATAAGATGATGATGAAAAGGGATAGACTCAAGAGCACTATACAGAAGTATTTCTTTACAGAAAGAGTGGTAGAAGTCGCAGCTTCCGCACCACTCTTTAGTAGCGGTGTCTGCCCTTAAAAGGATTAAGAGCACTAAGACTCATTCCTTGATGCCCCTGGGTAGGGAGGCTTGGACATTGGACTCCTTCAACAGGAAGTGCTTCCATAGCTTCATGCTTGAGGGCAGGGTACATTCTTACTATAGATCTACATGAGCATATGTATCACTGACGTATGCCTGTTCCTCCCTCTGGAGAAACTGGAGCATTATCACACTCTGGTGGGCATGGAAAGGACTGCTCGAAGTTCCTGGTCAGGGTGATGTATGATGCCTTTGAGAAGCCTTAGAGCAGTGGCTGTGGTATTGGAGCCCGCCAACTTGCCTGGCTTCAGTCTTCTGACATGGAGCAGTCTATGAAAAATATGCTTGCAGACTTGCTGTGCCAGGGAGAGAACCTCTTCGGAGAGTAGATGGAGGAAAAGGCTGGCGTCATAGAGAAGCAGCACATATTCTTCACCAGGCTGTCGAGAAGCATGTCCGATCCCTATTGCAGAAAGTATCGGGGGAGGCCAGAAGAAGTCCTACCTGCATAAATGCAGGTACTTTCCTGGTTCTCAAGTCTCAGACTCTTCACCCACAGTGTCAGGAGAAGCCTCAAAAGGCTCAACTTGCCATGCAACCCAGGCTGGGTGTGGGCTTTTGACTAGTTCCTTTGGATTATAGCCAGTTGAGTGGTGAGTGCAGAGGGGAATGGCTCACTCTGTCTGTCTATCGTCATTTTGGATGTGTGGGTGCTGCAGATTGTTCAAAGTAAGCTACATATTGCACTTCACCGAACTGCCTCATTGCTCCCTCAACCCTCTGCATCTCAACCTCCTTCAGGGGGAAATCTCAACCCTTCTGGCCAATCTCACCATCGAGCCCGTGCCTCAGGAGCAGGTCAGGTGGGGATTTTACTCCAGGTACTTTCTGGTCCTCAAGAAAACCAGCAGGTTCTGGCACATCCTGGACTTCAAAGACCTCAACACCTTCCTGGTGTGACAAAAGTTCAAGATGGTCTCTTTAGGAACCCTGCTTCCTTATCTTCAGAAAGACAATTGGCTATGCTCCCTGCGGACTGGCTCATAAAAAGCACCACTCTGGATGGAGTCCGGCACTCAACACAGTTGACCATTCGGGTGCTGGAATTGTTGGGTTTCATTGTCGGTTTCCCAAAGTTCCACCTTCAGTCGTCCCAGTGACTGGAGTTCATAGGGGCTCTCTTTGACGCAATTCATGCAAAGGCCTTTCTTCCACTGGACCATCTCCAGAGATTAATGGCTTTGGTCTGTGATACCCAGTGGAGCTGACAGACAACGGCTCGCGGAACACTGACTGTGCTCAGCCACATGGCCTCTACAATTGCATGTCACTCTCCTGGCTCGCCTCTTGATGAGACAAGCTCAGTGGACGCTGAGGACTCGGTGGAAGCAGGCCACCAGCCGCCTCTGGGACCAGGTGGTTGGTGGTCATACCCCTTGTTCAGGCCCTGCTTTGGTGGTTGGGTCCTTAGAATCTGCTCTGGGGCCTCCCGTTTCAGAAGGCGCCATCGCAGAAGACATTGACTACAGACCCATCTAAACTGGGTTTGGGGGGTGCATCTGGATGGCCTCCACACTCAAGGCGTCTGGTCCGAACATGAGAATCTGCACCAGATGAATTTCTTGGACTCTGAGCCATAGTGAATACCCTCGGGGCTTTCCGGGATCGCTTGGTCAATCAACTTGTTCTGGTTCAAACAGACAATCGGGTCATGATCACTGTTCCCTCTAAGCTGTGCGTGTGTGCGCGCGCACACACCTCGCCGAGAGAGCGCACATACTTTACAACAGAGCGCACAAAAATTACGGCTCTGATTCTGATAGAAAACACAGACGTCTTAAAATTTAAAAGTTATGATTGTAATTAGTAGAAATTTCCCGCTTCATTTAGTAATCATCTATTTTCATTTAATTTGATTAAAATCAATGTGGTGTACATACTGTATTCTGACGTGTAGTCAAATTTTAAAGTATATAACTCCGAGTGTCGTTATGTGGCGCACAAAAATTTAACCTTCCTTCAAAAGCTGCACACAGCTGATATTTTATGCGCGCACAGCCTACAGAAAATTAGAGGGAACATTGGTCATGATGTACTCCTATGCGAACAAGCAGAGGGAGTATGGGATCATATCTCCTGTGCGGGCAGGACATTCAGTTGTAGAAGTTTGCCATCACTCATGGTATGGCGCTAAGGGCCACATACCTGTCAGAGGAGCAGAATGTTCTGGTGGATCACCTGGCAGTGTCCTCCAGCCGCAAGAGTGGACTCTGGACAGGACTGTCACGGCCCAGATCTTTCAGAAGTAGGGTACCCTTTCAATTTGTTCACCACTCAGCCCAACGCACAAGTGGATCAGTTCTCCTCCAGGGTTGCCTCTTGCAGCAGGCTGGACTCTGCACTGGACTTTATCTTACAGGAGGACAGGAGGATACTGCATTTCTGATGTCCAGTCCTTGGCCCTTACTGCCTGGAGGTTGAGAGGCTAGTCCTGCCTGAGCTTAACTTGCCTGATGGCATAACAGATGTTCTGTTGGCCTCTAGGAGGACCTCGATGAAAAGACCTTGTGCTTTCAAATGGAAGAGATGCGCTTCCCAGTGCACAGTATCCTTTACTTGTTCCATTGACGGGCTTCTTGAGTACCTCCTACACCTCTGAGTCGGGTCTCAAGTCTAACTTTGTCAGGGTCCATCTCGGCGCACTTGGAGCCTACCATCATGGTTTGGAGAGAGTCCATATTGACTCAAGTTCTTGACCTGGAAGGTCTTGTTCCTCGTAGCAGTTACATTGGCACACTGTGTTAGTGATCTTCAGGCTATAGTGGTTCATGCACCATATACCAGGTTCCATCATAATAGAGTGGTCCTGCGCATTCATCCTTGATTCCCCCCAAAGTTGATATCTGCTTTCCATCTTAGTCGTTCTGCCAACTTTTTTTCTGAGGCCTCATGCCCATAGAGGGGAAGTGGCGCTGCACATGCTGGACTGCAAGCGAGCCTTGGCCTTCTACTTAGTGGATGAAGGCCCACTGAAAGTCCATCCAGTTTTGCCTTTTGACCCTAGCAAGCTAGGGGCTGACATTTCTAAGTGCAGTGTGTCAGTCAAATTGAGAGTGCATCTCTTTCGCTTATGTCCAGGCTGGCCTGAGCCTTGGTGGTCATGTCACGGCTCACAACGTCAGAGCCATGGCTGCATCAGTGGCCAACTTGTACTCAGTCTCCATGGAAGAGATCTGCAGGGCTGTGACGTGGTTTTCTGTCCACACATTCACATCTCACTATCTGGATCGGGATTCCCAACACGACAACAACTTCAACCAATCTATTCTCCGGCACCTATTTGGGTATTAGAATCCAATTCCATCCCCCCTTCCCCAAGGCCTTTCTGTCTGTCCCGGCTACCAACCCCCCCCCCCCCCCCCCAAAAAAAAAAAATGCTCATGAATGAAACCTGTATGGTGAAGAACCTGAATCAGATGAGTTCCCCCTTGGAGACTTCCAGTGCTGTACATAGTTGATTCTCCAGTTTTTATTTCAGTTGCCCTTGTTGGGTTTCTTGGCATTCTCTGTTTTTGGTAGCCTGTAGCTTGGGAGTTCCATACATGAGGACTGCATGTTCAAGTATTCTCCATGGGAATAAGTCCTCACAACCTTCCCACCTCCCTGAGTTGTCTTCTGCTACTGTCATATCATACTGGAGAAGATGGCACCAAGGCAGGCGTGGTGGAGCCTCCCAAAAGCTTCCAATATAAGCTGAGGAGCATTCCCATGTGGGGCTCCTTCGGTGATGTCACCCATATGCGAGGACTTATTCCTGCTGTCCATGGAGAACACCTGCTACAGGTGAGTATCTATCTTTTCTGAGGCATCCATAATGAAAGGGCTTGCTGGCAGACTTCTAATTAATTGGGCAAGCCTGATGACTCAGATCTTCCTCCTATTTAAATGGTTGCCCGATTAAAATTTGTACAGTCAGATGAAGGTAGCATTCATAGTGCGCAGTTATTAACACTGGCCTTTTAACACGGATATTCACTACTTGATAGCTAGAGTTGCCCAGGAAACGAGGGCCACCCAAATGGGCCTAAAGATAACTAAATAGCTTTGGTTAACTATAGACTAGCAATTCAGCTTGGATATCCACTGAATGACTGACAAACATAATGGAGAATAGGAAAAAAACTCAAATCAGATGACTTGTTGCATACAAAATAGACAGACTAAATAGCAGAAAGAGTTAAAATTTTTTAAAAAAGTCAGATGGCCATAGCCCCAGTTTTATTGGTAGCTCATGATTAAACTTTTATAGTGCTAAGTTTGGTGAACCCCAAGCATAATCAGAATTACAAGACTTTTCCATGTTGCTCTTGTTTAATATATACCCTTTTTCTTTCTTAAGGAAAAGGACAAGTTTCAACTACAATTCCTTGTCTAAAACTGTGTACAAAGTAGGGACCATAAGACTCCTTCATAATTCCTCTGCGAAATAGTAAGTAAATCCATAGTCTACCTAGCGTAATTCTCTCCTTATCAAATACTTAAATGATTGGGCTGCAAATAAGCCAAGCTGAACCAATTCACAAACCCAACACCCACACTAGTTCCCTGGTCAGATCATCATGTCCTCACATTCACCTTACACCTAAGGACCCTGACCCACCTCTGTGATGAGAAAAACACAAGAAGAAGATTCAAAGCCTACAACAAAGAAGCCTTCCCGAAGGAAATAATGCCACACATTCAACAAGAATGCAAGAGCTTAGATGAAACAATAGACAAATGGAACCACAGCATATCCAAAGCTGCATCTGCTCCAAGCAGGGATAACCCATCTACCCACAGGAGAACCAATGCCCCCTGGTACTCCAACACAATCAGAGAAGCAAAACGCTCCCTCAGATGAATTGAAAGAAAATGGAGACAAAACAAATCACCAGACACTGCACCAGTAGAGAACTGAACAACAAAATTACAACAACCTGATCAACAAACACGAACACCACCACCATACTAACCTCATTATGAGAGCGGCAAATAAGCCAAGGGAACTCTTTAGCATTGTGAAAAAACTCACTAAAGACAGCTCTGGGAATGACACCCATCAAATCGACCCCCAAGAATACGCATACTACCTAATGAACAAGAACACTGCAAGCCCCGGCAAGCACCACGGTGACATACAACCAAAATTGGACTGACACTCAACAAACCTGGAAAAACTTCACCATACCAACAGTACAGCACATAGAAGACATCGTGAACGCCCTGTATACATCCATGCCCCCATCAGGTCCATGCCCAGTGAAATGGATCAAAATCTCCAAAGACCAACTATCCCAGCACATCCACAAAATTGTAAAGGAGTTCCTGCAACAAGGGCACGTGCCACAGGCACTCAAACCAGTCATGATACAACACGTCTTCAAGGGTGCAAGGCTGAGCACTACGGACCCAAAATCATACCAACCCATATCGAGTCTACCATTCATATCGAAGGTTATTGAAAAGGTGACACAGGCAACTACAGGACTACATTGATCTGCAAGCTCCGTTAGACCCTCAGCAGCATGGATTCAAGCCACAGCACAACGTAGAAACACTATTCGCATCCCTTTTTGACAACCTGTTGAAGGGTCTAGACAATATAAAAAATGGATTTTTACTAGTATCCTTAGATATCTCAGCAACATTTGACAGTCTCCCACTCAATAATGCTAAACCGATTACAGGAGATCGGGCTATGCAACAATACAATAAAATGGTTCACATCCTATTTAAGTAACAGAACACAGCAAGTCAAATGCGACCAAGGAAAATCCTCACAGTTCCCTATTAACCAAGGAATACCACAAGGATCAGCTCTCTCATCCATACTATTCAACATCTACATCCAACCGATCTGTGGCATTATCAAACACCACTTGTTACAATATCACATTTATGCCGATGACATTATGGTGTATGCTCCAATAGACACACTTGTTCCAGACATGGCCCCCATGACTCATTGCCTTGAGGACATGAACAGCTGGCTCGCAGATAACAACCTGAAAGTCAACTTTGACAAAACAGAAGCAATGATTGAATTCAGAAATCCCAATTTTAACCCACCTCAAGCCATCAGCATCCTGAACCGAACCATACCAATAAAGGACGAGGTGAAATACTTAGGTGTCACCTGGACAGGAATTTAAACCTTCAATCACATATAAGCAAAATTGCTGCAAAAGCATACCAACGATTGAAGCTCATCCAGAGACTCAAATCGATCCTCAGCCAGGACCATTTCCGCACCGTATGCCGGGCAGTCATCACCCCAATACTGGACTACGGAAACTCCCTATATCAAGGACTGCCTAAGCAGGCTACCCATCCACTCCAACTAGTGCAGAACACTGCAGCCCACATCATAACCAGCACAGACAAGAACGAGCACATTACACCTGTACTTCGGCAACTGCACTGGCTACCAATAACTACAGACAAGATTCAAGACGACTATAAACATATTTAAGATCATACACCTATGCACTGCAGATGTCCTCCACAATTTGATAACCAGGGACACAATCAAGCGACCCAGATGAACTAACAGCAGCAATAGACTCCACACACCCGCTGGATACCATAAAACAAAACAAGTTACCTCCAACAGAGCCATTTCCCTCTCAGCACCGGCCCTCTGGAATTCCCTCCCGGATGAACTGCGGGCGATAAATGATCTCAAGGATTTCCGCAAATCCCTCAAAACCTTCCTATTCATGGAATTCTGTGACCAAGCAGCCTAAAGACCCCATTATCCACGCTTGAATGAAAGATAATCCCATCCACTATAGTCTATTTGTACGTTGTCGCCCCTGTTCAATGTAGACCCAACTTGTGTAACCAACCACTTTGATTGAAGGAAAAAGTGGTATACAAATCTGGATAAATAAAAATAAATAAGCCACCTGAAGAGTAAATTTTATATGATTGAGCTTGGCCATCCTGGCCTATATAAAAGTCCAAGAGGTTTTGAGTTTTATCTTTACCATGGAAATTAGTGAGAACACATTATGCCATGATCAGAAGAAATTTCAGAGGATTTGTGCAAAAGGGGACTTGATGCTTACCTGGATGGGATTGCAAGATAAACATCTAGGACTCTATCCATCCAGTTGTCAGACAAATAATCTATATATGGAAAATGTTGAAGATTGCTCCTGGGTAGAGTCACTGTAATCGTCTAAGATCGCACCAAGAACAAAACGAGGAAAATCATCCACACACGGAGTGGCTAAAGATTTACAATTCCTTTTGCTGTGTCTGATACGAGGGTTCAAAAAATGAATGGAAATAATGCTTATGGGAGGGATAGCTAGGAAGAAATCACTTCTCTGAAAAGACTATCGCTGACCACCTCATGTTTGCCAAAGAGCATCTGGATTTCTTATGGGACTTTAAGAAAATTAAATGTCTTTGCCAAAATTTTGTTATGAATAAGACAAACTCCATACAGTATCTTCCAAAGGGGCACAATATTTTGTTAGGGTGGTACAGACCAGTCAGTAAATTGAGATAATTTGAAAAGTATTTGTGTATGCTATCATCTAAAGAGAGATATTTGCAGTGGACACGGGCAAGGGTGTTCCCAGAGATGGCACTACGTCTTTGGAATAAGTTGCTAGAGAGTCTGCCTCCTGATAAATACCATCTAAGCTTACATAAAATGTAAAAAGCATGGTATTTATTTATTTAAAGTCTTTTTTTTTATACCGCGCTCTTCAAAATCAGCTCGGTTTACAAATAACATCAGTTTTGTCCAGACACGGGTGGGGCCCCCACTGGACTTACACAAAACAGGGTTGATAAACTTGGGTTAACTGGGGAAACTATATACAAGCTCTGGGCTAGGTAGTTTACGTTCTTAGGTTACTATATACATGATCCTGCTAGGAGTTTGGTAGTGTTATCGAGCTGCAGTGGTTGCCTGTATGGTAGGTAGATTGGAGTGGATGTTTAAGTGACTAGGAATGAGTGTTTGTTGTGTGGTACCATAATGCTGCAGGAAGAGGTAGTGTTTCAGTGCCCTCCTGAATAGGGTAAGCTCTGTAATGGACCGGATGTTGGATGGGAGGGCATTCCAACACAAGGGGGCATAGAACACAAAGGCCCTCTTTCTTGTAGCCTGCAAGCATTTTGTAATCTTGCTAGGGATACTTAGGGTGTTGGCTGTGACTGATTTTCTGGCTCTATTTGGGGGAGTGGGGATGATGAGGTCTGCGATGGAAGGGGAGGTGAGTCTGTTGATGGCTTTGAATGTCGTCAGTAGAATCTTGAAGGTAATTCTACAGTGGACTGGCAGCCAATGGAGGTGCTTCAAGATTGGTGTTATGTGGTCCCTTCTGGCGGCACTGTGTAGAAGTCTGGCTGCGACATTCATAGCCATTTGCAGTGGGATCAACGTATTTTTCGGTAGTCCCTGTAGGATGACATTGGCATAGTCGAAATGGGGGATGATTAGGGCCTGGTAGATTGTTCTGAAGTCATCTGGTTCTAGTAGAGGTCGTAGGTGGCAGTGTGTGCGAATCTTGAGGTATACTGCTTTGACGGTGTTGTTTATGTGGGCTTTCATGTCCAACTGTTGGTCGAGCGTTACCCCTAAGTAGCGGATTGTGGGCTTGCTTTGAAGCTCTGCGCCTCTACTTTTAGAACTGCTGGCAGCGTGAACGATTGATCTCTGGTGATGAATAGAGCCTCCGTTTTCTTGACTTTTATCCTGAGGTTTTGGGTGTGGAGCCAGCCGGTTATAGCGTCAAAGCAGGTGGTTGAGTGGTAGTGGAAATAGATGGTTGAAAATGGTTGAGGTAAGGGCAGGGGGCAATATTTTAAGTCAAGGTGTAGAAGAAAGCAAGAACTTTATATTTTATGTACTGATGAAAAAAAAATCGTAGGCATGCTGACTTTAATGGTATGCAAATCATTTCTTGGGGTTAGCTAAAGATGTGCTATTTGTATAAGATTTGCTAAACAAATAAGAATCTCCAACCAGCTGTCAAGCATGTTAATGTAAGTATATGGTGGTGTGGCTCTGCTTTGTTGCATCAGGGCCTGGGTAGTTTGTGATCATTAATGGAACATTGAATTCTGCTTTACATGAGAAAATTCTAGAGGAAAGGGAATGGGGAATTGGATTTAGCTCTTACCTTTTCTCAGTTCAAGGCAAGTTACATTCAGGTAAGGAGGTATTTTCCTGTCCACAAAGGGCTTACAAATCTACAGTAATTTTTGTTCCTAAGTCAATGGAGGATTAAGTGACTTGCCAAAGAATTAATTAGACTTACCTGCTAATTGTTGTTCCTTAAGGAACTCTAGTCCAGTCCCGGAACCATAGAGTTTAGAATCTCCTCCAGCAGCCTTGGAGACTGAATGACATCACAGCTCTTCTCTCTCTGGTATAAATAGGCAAGGACCGCCCCCTTCCACCAGTACCTATTGACAAAGCAACTCAGCAGAGCAACAAATAAGTAGATATAAAGAACAAGATAAACTAAATAAACTTTGGCTAGAATCTAAAAACCTGTGCATATTCTAACCTTCTCTTCGACGAACGACGTTGTAGAAATGCCAAAAACATAGAAACAAAACCGCGCTTCTGCGGGGTTCCCATTGTGGCTACACTCCGGGTCCTCCGGAACCCCACTCCTCTTCCGGAGACATCCTCTCCAATTTGACCCCTTTTACTAAGATACAACGGACAACAGCTTCAGGCTGCATACCCTGGGAGGGGTCCGGGACAGGATTAGAGTTCCTTAAGGAACAACAATTAGCAGGTAAGTCTAATTCTTCCTTTTCGTCCCTCTAGTCCAGTCCCGGAACCATAGAGGATGTAATAGAGCAGTGCACATCAACGGGAGGGACCAGAAAACCCAGCCTGAAGCACTGCTGAGCCAAAACGAACGTCCTCCGCCGCCTGCACATCTAACCGATAGTGCTTCGAGAATGAATGCAACGATGATGAAGTCGCCGCTCTACAAATGTCCGCGACCGAAACCGAACTGTACTCCGCCCATGACGCCGCTTGCGCCCTGGTCAAGTGCGCGCTGAGACCTTCTGGAACTACCCTACCTTTCAAAAGGTAAGCCAACGCAATAGCCGCCTTTAACCATCTAGAAAAGGACGCTTTCGCTGCCGCTTCACCCTTCTGCGGCCCCCCCCGAAAACCACAAACAATCTGTCAGTCTTCCGAAACGGCTGCGTCCGCCGAAGATACTTCCGAAGAACCCGACGAACATCTAGGGGATATAACCTGCCTTCCGATTTCTCCTTTTGCTGCTTAGAGAATACTGGAAGCGACACCACATGATTGACATGAAAGGCCGTGACCACCTTAGGCTGAAAGTCTGGCACTGAGCGTAGCACGACCTTATCATGGAAGAAAGACAAATAAGGTGCCCTACAGGATAAAGCCTGTAACTCCGAAATCCTCCTTGCGGAACAAATAGCTACCAGAAATACCTTCCTTAACGCGAGATCCTTCAGGGTGGCAATGCTTAGCGGCTCAAACGGTAGCTCAAGCAAAGCCTCCAATACCAGATTCAGCTTCCATGTCGGCACCGAACAGCGTACCAACGGATGAAGAAGCAAGACAGCTCTCAGAAAAAGCCTAATGTCACTGTGAGATCCTACCGGCTGACCGAGCACTTTCCCCCTATAACAGGAAATCGCCGCCCACTGCACTCGCAAGGAACTGGCCGCCAATCCCTTCCGCACTCCATCCTGCAAAAAGGAAAGGACCTGCGCAATCAAAGCCCTCAACGGCTGAATATTACGCTCCACACACCAAGCTGCAAAGATCCTCCAGACCCGGACATATGCCAGCGAGGTGGAACGCCTACTTGCCTTTAGCAAGGTAGAAATGACCGCTGCCGAATAACCCTTAGCTGTCATCCTAGCCCGTTCAAGAGCCAAGCTGTAAGTGAGAACCGACTCACCTAGGGCCTGCGCAACGGACCCTGCCGTAGGAGCTCCTCCCGCTGCGGTAACTACCACGGATCGTCCACTAACAGCCGTACCAAATCTGCATACCACGGCCTTCAGGGCCAATCGGGCGCGATCAGAATCACCCGACAGCGATGTCTCCCAACGCGCTGCACCACCCTGCCCATGAGGGCCGAAGGTGGAAAAAAACAAAGGAGAACTCCCTCTGGCCACCTTTTTGCTAATGCATCTAGCCCCTCTGACATCCGTTCCCAGCGCCTGCTGAAAAACCTTGCTAGCTGTGCTGACTGGAAGCTCGCCATGAGAGCCATTACCGGAACTCCCCAGCGCCTCACCAGAAGAGCAAACACCCCCGGATGTAGCACCCACTCCTCGGGGTCTACTCTGCGACGACTGAGGAAATCCGCTTCGAGATTGTCTACGCTGGCCACATGTTGAGCCGCGAGAGCCTGGAGATTGTGTTCGGCCCACACCCACAGCTGACCCGCTTCGGCTTCCAGTGTAGCACTTCCTGTGCCCCCCTGCCGATTGATGTAGGCCACCGTTGTCACATTGTCTGACAAGACTCGGACCGCCTCCCGACCGAGAGTGTCCTGAAACTCCGGTAGCGCCAGAAACACCGCTCTCATCTCCAACCTGTTGATGGACCGAGACATCGTCTCCTGAGACCAACGACCCTGGGCAAACCTGCCTTCGCAATGAGCCCCCCCCAACCCAGGAGGCTCACGTCTGTCGTGAGCAGTCCCCAGGACGGCGGTCCAGTGGCATGCTGGCTTCCATATTCTCCGTTTTCTCAACCACCATCGCAGCTCGTGACGCACATTCTGAGGGCAAACTAACTTCTGCGATAGGACATCTGACTGATGCGACCAATGACGGAGAAACGTCGCCTGTAACAGCCGCACGTGCGCTCGGGCCCACGGAACCACTTCTATCGTGACTGCCATTGTTCCCAACAACTGCAGGTACTGCCATGCTGTTGGAGCCGGACTCGAAAAGAAACGCCTGATGAGTTGTCGCAGACCTAGAGCCCGGGTCCTGGGCAGGAACACCTTCCCCTGCTTTGTTTCGAAGCACGCCGCAAGGTACTGCAGGGATTGCGATGGTACCAACCTGCTCTTTGCAAAGTTGACTACCCAGCCCAGGCCTTCGAACATCTGGACCACCCGGGCCGTCGCTGCCGAGCTGTCCTCTCTCGACTTCACTCGGATCAACCAGTCGTCCAAATATGGGTGCACCAGTACTCCCTCTTTGCGGAGCGCCGCCGCCACCACCACCACCACCATGACCTTGGGAAACGTCCGTGGCGCTGTTGCCAGCCCAAAGGGCAGCGCTTGAAATTGGAAATGTCCCATGGGTACCGCAAATCTCAGCCACTTCTGATGCTCTTGCCGAATCGGGATGTGCAGGTAAGCATCCGTAAGATCTAACGACGTCAGGAACTCCCCTGTCCGGACCGCTGCCAGCACGGAACGCAAGGTCTCCATCCGAAAATGGGTAATCCGGAGACAACGGTTCACCCTTGTCAGAGCCAGGATCGGGCGAAATGTGCCCTCCTCCTTTGGCACTACGAAATAGATGGAGTAGCGACCGGAACCGCACTGCTCCGCGGGCACCGGCAGCACCGCTTCAAGCTGCAGCAGCCGCTGTAGCATGTCCTGGACCGCCTGCCTGTGCCCAGGGCTGAGCAGGGAGAACGGACAAAGGAACCTACGACGGATCAATGGAGTTGTAATACGTACCCCTCTCGCATGACCTCCAGGACCTACTAATCTGACTTAATTCAGACCCAGGCAGGGTAAAACTCCCGCAACCGACCTCCCCTGGGAACTACCCTCTCCTGAGCCCGCCTTATCTCATTGTGTCTCTTTTGTGACCGATGACTGGAAAGGAGCGTACCCCCGGCCTGCTCTCCTGAATCCTCGACCCCTAAGCGGGAACTTCCCACGCTGGGACTGTCCATAACGGGGAGAACGAAAACTACGAAAGTCTCTCGGGACCTCCCTGAATCCCACAGAACTGCGGCCCTGCTTCGGCTTGTCCTCTGGGAGACGTCCTCCCTGGGGCTCCCCGAGGTCCTGGACCAACTTATCTAAATCCTCCCCAAATAAAAGCGTACCCCCAAAGGGTAACTTGCTAAGCCGAGCCTTAGACGAACTGTCCGCCGACCAGGTTCTCAACCAGAAATACCTCCGAGCTGCTACTCCAGAGACCATCCCCTTAGCCAAGCCGCGGAGGAGATCAGAATGAAAATCCACCAAGTACGCGGTTCCCGACTCCAGTCGCGTGGCATCTTCAAGCTGCCCTTCCAGATGGTCTCCTGCAACCTCTGGGACCACCTCAAACAGCCACGTGCCACCGAAGCCGGTCTGCATGGACAGCGCGCAAACATCGAACACCTGCTTCAACAGAGTGTCTAACTTTTTCCTGTCCTGAACATCCTTCAGCGCTGCGGTCCCCCTCCATGGGAATTGTGGTTTTCTGAGTGACCGCCGATACCGCCGCAGCTACCTTTGGAGAACGAAACTGCTCCCTATCGCGGTTCCCGAGCGGATAAAGGCGAGCCAATGCTCTAGCCCCCTTCAGGGCTGCCTCTGGCAAATCCCATTCTTCCTGTATCATATTCCGAAATGCCCTTTGGAGGGGAAACACTCTCTGGGATGTCCGCACCGCCTGCAACAGCGGATCTTCTAATGTCTCTTCCGCTGCTTCCTCGCTGGAAGGCAGGTTTAGTGTCTTTAGCATCTCCGAAACCAGGGCTGGAAGCCCTTCACACCGAAAGACTCTGACTACCCAGCACTGCTGCTCCAAGTCAGGCAACTCTCCGTCTTCCAGTTCATCTTCCGAGAACTCGTCCCTCTTTGGCATTCCCCTCGCTCAGGTCATCAGTGAGGTAAGGCGCGGGACCCTCCGAAGTGGCCCTACACCTTTTAGCCACCGGAGCACCGTTCCACGAACCGACCAGAGAGGCCAAGCGCCTCTGACTCTGGGGTCCGTGAGGAAGAGCCGACATCGCGGGCTGAAGGAAGGCAAAAGCCTGCTGCATCAAGGCAATGAAGTTCGGCGGAATCCCGGTCGCCTCCCCCGCCTGTCCCTGCTCCTGTGACCCGGCGGAACCGCCGCCCGAGGAGGGCCCCGGTACTGGCTCCTCAGGATCTAGAGACGGAGATAACAGTGCCTCAGCGCCTGTATGAATAGCCTTCCGGTCTGCTAGGGGCTGTCACGGCTCTCCATCCATATGCTGCGCCTCTAGGGAGCAAGGGACACAGACTCCTGATTCCAGCACTGAACTTTTCCTCCTGCCGCACACTAGACAGCATGGAATTGCAGGCATAGCAGCTGCCTCAAAGAACTGCTCTAAACCACCCCGGAAACTCCCCCCTCCCCCCGCTGGCCCTGACTGCCAGCCCCGGAAGGAAGGGCTCTCTCCGGGTTGGAGCCCTGCAAAAAACAGCCTAGATACACCTGCTCAATATTTCAATAAGGGAAAAGTACAGCATAGCTCGTTTCCCTTGGGGGAAAAAAAAAAAAAGAAGTTCAAACAGGCCAACGCTCTGTAAGCGCCTGATGAGCCTATAGCAGGTCTGCAGCAAACGAGGCTTAAAACGCTTCCAAAAAGCCACTATAAAAAACCCGTGGTTTTCAAAATGGCCGCCGGGACTTTTCCCGCACAGCAAAAAAGTGTCCGGAGGGCAAAGAACTCCTTTATGAGATCCCCTGCTGAGGCAGGGACTTCCCTCTCAACTCCCCTCCAAGAAACAAGTAAAAGAAAATTCAAAAAGAAAGAAAAAACGCCGTTAAAGTCGGCGAGACCTACTTACAGTTCCCTGCTTCAACCTGAGGTGCTGCAATGAGGCAGACACGTGCAGGAGCTCAGCCTGCTCGTGGCTTCGGCTCCGATGGTGCTCCCACCACCAATCTCACTGTCCCTTACAGATGGCTGGGGCTAAGCCTTCCACCCGCTCCTCACCCTTGCTTGCGGGTTCGGGAGCAGGGAGGCTACTTCTTCTGCTCTGTAAAGCTGCTCCTTCTCCCCACGGGGCAACCCCCCCCCCCCCCCCCCCCCCACGAGAGGGAAAATTGAGGGAGAAAGGAGGAAGCAGGACTGGAGCCAGAGGGAAGAAAAAAGTGGCTATTTATTTTAGAAAGGCAACAAAACAAAAAGCATCAAGAATTAGAAAAGGAAAAACAAAGAAAAAATTCCTAGCTCTGCCTATTTGTGCTGGGCCTATCCCTAGGCCCAGAATCTCCTCAGCTGCTTGGAGACTGAAGTACAGGTGGAAGGGGGCGGTCCTTGCCTATTTATACCAGAGAGAGAAGAGCTGTGATGTCATTCAGTCTCCAAGGCTGCTGGAGGAGATTCTAAACTCTATGGTTCCGGGACTGGACTAGAGGGACGAAAAGGAAGATCACAAGAAGCATGATTAGTAGTAGTAAAGAGCAGCAATTGGATTCATGTTGGCTTCTCTGGTTCTGACTAAATGTACAAGGAGTACCCTCCAAAGGATATTGAGAAAATTGCTGAATGAAAGTTTAGACTAGTCTTCCCTCTTATCAACACGCAAGAAATAAGGCAGAAATGCAGGTCTCAGACTCACACTGGCAACGCTGTGGAAAAATCCAAAGCAGAATGCCTTCTCGCATCAACGACCTTTAGCATTTACTGCTCAATTGCAAGGATAAGATATACTTTTTTTGTCTTTTGTCTTTTTCTTTTCTTTTCAATCTTTCATCAGAACATTTCTCTAATAATTAACCAAACTTGTAGAACATGTTTAGTAGTTTAGACAATGCTTATCTGAATGCTGTTACTGTGGAACTCCCCGACGCCACCAAGTGGGTACCGCAAAATGCGTTTTGAATCCTTCCTCAGGGGGAACTGCGCTTAAACAGCATAACCTCTCATAATGCAACGGAATAATGCGCACAAATCATTCAAGATGTTTGTAACTCGAAACTTTTCACTGTGCAAAAAACGCCGCGCATGCACAGTGAAAAGTTTCTTGCCAAGCATGATACCTATTAGAGGCCTAATTATTCACCATCATGTGAACACATACACAGGCTTTTTGTCAAAATGTTACTAGAAAGCATAACCAGGTTGTCCCACTTTTACAAAAATAATAATCTCTTCCTCTTCAATCTGTATTAGGTCATCTTAATTTGTATTTTAAGTCTCAATAGATTAAATATTTGAATGCCAGAACACAAATTCTATACTTAAAGCAATCTCTTAATTTATTCAGATGAATTAATGGGATCTATCTTAATTGCAACATCAAAGGTAAATCAACTTGCTTAATTTTGTAAACAAAACCTGAAAGGAATTCTGTTTTGGTTGAGAGCTAATGTGTTAAATTCCCTTTGCTAATTACATCAAGGCCTCAACAAACAAAAAGCAAAAAAACAAAACCATACAATCTTTTAAATTTAAAATAGAGGGTGGAGGTAATTTTAAACCCAGAAGCTGGTGTTCTCTCAGCAATGTGTGTTGATTTTATAATTTAAAATAACATTTGTGCTAAATTGGCATGGGGGAGTGATTGGGGGACTCCCTCTTTTGGTTATCTGTTGTAAAAAATGTGAGATATTGACTGATTGTTTTACAGCAATTTATAAAAGAAACAAAACTAAATGCTAAGTTCCTTTGCGTCCCTCTAGTCCAGTCCCGGAACCATAGAGTTGTGAACCTCCACCAGCAGCTTTGGAGACTGAAAGATGTCATCACTTTGATGTCACTGGTACAAGTAGGCAGGAACCGCCCCCAATCACCAGTACTTTCAGTCTCCAAGCAGCTTGGAGGTTCTGAGCCCGGGAGTTGGGCTCAGAGAGAGAGCAAATAAGCAGACTTATTTTTTATCCTTTGGGGTTTTCATTTCTGATACTATTTCTTTGCTTTATTTTAGATCTGCTGCTGCCAAGTTTCCCTTTTTCTTTTCCCTTTCTTTGGCTCCCTTCCCTCCCCCCCCCCCTTCTGCACCGAAACGAGTGTTTTTTTGTTTTCAGAGCCCCACCGTTTAAATGAGCAGCCCTGCTTAGCCTCCCTGCTCCCGAACCCGATTTGAAGGGGTGAGGAGCAGGTGGTAGGCAGAAAAAGGCAGCAGCAGGGGAGACGCCGGTTGACAGGCCCTGCGAGATTTGCCTGCTTCACCGAGCATTCTTAGCACCGCAGCCGAAGCCGTGCAAGGGCTGAGCTGCGAGGTGCACTGTGTCTCCCTCCCCCCCCCCCCCCTGCCTTCCTACCCGGTCGGAGGTGCCTGGACAGGGTGAGTACAGCCAGTTCCCTGGGGCATTGGAGGGGTGCAGACCTTGCACGACGGCCCTTTTTGGGGGTAACTGCAGGCACGGGGTTTATTGCCGCGTCTTTTCAGCGGTGGGAAAATTGCCGGCGGCCATTTTGAGAGCCGCGGGATTTTTTCTTTTTTTCATCGTTGCGTTTTCTTTTGTTGCCTACGGCTCTTAGGAGCTTCGTTTTTGGTTCAATTTGGCAGGATTCTTCTAGTGGGGCCCTTCCTGAGGGTGTACAATTAAAAAAAAAACAAAAAAAACGAAGATTTTACTAGTCGGGGCTTTTTGCTTCTGTTGCAGCTGTTCCCTCTGGGGGGTTGCCTTACTATGCCAGCTAAGCCCCGCTGCCTCGTGTGTGGGGTGAAGCGCACCGAGGTGATGGAGACAGGGGTGTGTAAGCCCTGCTCAGTGGAAGCTGCAAGTCTGGAAAGGCCTTTGGGGGAGGTTGCTGGGATGCGGCACCTGTTTCCCAAGGGGAAGGGGAGGTTGGACCGCCTTCTCTTGGGGCTCCGGAGGGGCTGGGCTCAGTCCTCCAGGAGCGGACGACTACCGGTCAGCCGAAGGGGTTGAGATCCCTCCAGACTTCTTCTCCCTGATGCAGAAGGCATTTGCCTTGCTGCAACCTGCTGCGGGGACAAGGGTCCATAGTCCACACGGTCAGAAGCGGACAGGGTTCAGGGTTCCCTGAGATGAGGAGGAGGTTTCTCTCAAGAAGCTTCGGAAGGGAGCTGATGAAGGTTCTTCTTCTTCCTTTGGAGTGGAAGGGGAGGAGACGGTGCAGGAGATGGATCTTGAAGTTCCCTCTGAGGAAGAGTTAGAGGACGGAGAATTACCGGACGAGGAGCAGCGGAATAGAGTGGTCCGGGTGTTTCGGAAGGAAGAGTTGCCGGCTTTGATTGCGGAAACCTTAAGTGTTAAACATGCCTATGAGCGTTCCTGTGGCGGAGGACGCGTTGGAAGACCCGTTATTACAGGCGGTGCGGATCCCTCAGCAGGTCTTCCCGGTACATCGGGTGTTTCGGGCGATGATTCAGGAGGAATGGGACTTGCCTGAATCCTCTTTGAGGGGGACCAGGAATCTGGCCCGCTTGTATCCGCTTTCGGACCAAGATAGAGAACTTTTTCGTTCTCCAAAGGTGGATGCGGCAGTGTCAGCGGTCACAAAGAAAACCACCATTCCGGTGGAAGGCGCCGCAGCATTGAAGGACGTACAGGATAGGCGGTTGGATACCTTGTTAAAGCAGGTGTTTGACGTTTCGGCCCTGTCCTTACAGGCCTCCATAGCGGGGGCGTGGGTGGCGAGAGGCTGTTTGAGATGGTCCCAGCGATTGCAGGAGATCCGCTGGAGGGACAGGCGGAGGACGGGGCGCGCCTGGAATCGGGTACGGCGTATCTATCCGATATCCACTATGATCTTATTAGAGGGCTGGCCAAGACGATGGCTTCGGTGGTGGCCGCTCGCCGATATCTTTGGCTCCGGAACTGGTCGGCAGATGGTGCCTCCAAGGCTAGGCTTAGTAAACAGCCTTTTCGGGGAAAGCTTTTGTTTGGTGAGGATTTGGAGAAGATAGTCAAGGATCTGGGGAAGTCCAAGGGGGGACGCCTCCCGGAGGATAAGCCCAAGCAGAGCCGTAGTACATCAGGGACCAGGGGTCTCTTGGGGACTTTTCGTAGGTTCAGATCCTCGCGCGTTCCCCTGCCCCAGCGGGGGAGGTTCCCAGCTAGGGGTCAGCCATTTCAAGGGTTCAGGAGGGCAGGCAGAGGTTTTGCCTCCTTCCAATCCTCAAACAGTAAGAAATCCCAATGAGATAAGGCGGACCCAGGTGGCCGAGGTGCCCGTGGGAGGAAGGTTGCGGGAGTTTCTCCCTGCCTGGGTCCAAATCACCTCGGATCGGTGGGTGTTGGAGGTCATTCGGGACGGCTATGCCCTGGAATTTCAGCGGCCCGTGCTGGACTCCTTTTGTCCTTTCTCGGTGCGGGTCTCCGAGGAAGCTTCGCGGGGTCAAGGACACGTTGCGGCGGTTGCGGTCGATACTCGATCTATTTTGTAGTTCCGAAGAAAGAAGGCACCTATCGGCCAATTTTGGACTTAAAAAGGGTAAATCAATGTCTTCGTATTACCCATTTCCGGATGGAGACCTTGCGTTCAGTCATTGCGGCAGTCAGGATGGGAGAGTTCTTGACAGCCTTAGACCTGACAGAGGCCTATCTACACATTCCCGTGCGTCAAGAGCATCAGAAGTACCTTCGGTTTGCAGTGCCGATGGGGCATTTCCAGTTTCAGGCGTTGCCTTTCGGGCTCGCAACGACTCCTCGGACGTTCACCAAGATTATGGTGGTTGTCGCGGCGGCGCTATGCAAAGAAGGGATTCTCGTGCATCCGTATTTGGACGATTGGTTGATTCGGGCGAAGTCCGAGCAGGAAAGTGTAACGGCCACCGCTCGGGTGATAGCGTTTTTGGAGAGCCTAGGTTGGGTGGTCAACATTGCGAAGAGCAAGCGGGTGCCCTCTCAAACTCTGGAGTACCTGGGAGCGCGTTTCGAGACTCGACGGGGCGCGGTCTTCCTGCCCAGCAGCAGAGTGAAGGCCTTACAGGATCTCGTGCGAAACTTTCGGGGGCAGCCAGCTCCAACGGCGTGGCAATATCTGCAGCTGCTGGGTACCATGGCGGCGACCATCGAGGTAGTCAGGTGGGCCAGGTCTCACATGCGCCCTCTCCAGAGCGCCCTGCTCAGGCGTTGGTCACATCAGACGGATGCATTGTCTCGGCGGCTAGTGTGTACTTCGGAGGTGCGGCGGGATCTTATTTGGTGGTTGCAGCCCGGCAATCTAGAGGGCGGCGTGTCCCTGGAGACTCCATCCTGGGTACTGGTGACGACCAATGCAAGTCTCACAGGATGGGGAGCGCACTGCGAAGGCCAGATAGCCCAGGGGCCGTGGTCGCAAACAGAGCGGCAGTGGTCCATCAACAAGTTGGAGATGCGAGCAGTGTTTCTGGCTCTTCAGGAGTTTCGGGAGCTCGTGCACCAGAAAGCGGTAAGGGTGCTGTCCGACAATGCGACGACGGTGGCCTATATAAATCGTCAGGGTGGCACGGGGAGTCCGTCCTTAGAGGAAGAGGCGTCTCGGCTGTTGAGCTGGGCCGAGGGAAATCTCAGCGCGTTGTCAGCTCAGCACATGGCCGGCACCGACAATGTCCAGGCAGATTTTCTGAGTCGGCGCAGGGTAGACCCGGGGGAGTGCGTCCTGCATCCGTAAGTTTTCGCACTCCTGGTGCGCCGCTAGGGACTACCGGTGATGGATCTAATGGCCACCTTCGAATCCGCCCGGGTAGAACAGTTCTTCAGCAGGAGGAGAGAACGGATGTCGGAAGGCTTGGATGCGCTGGCGCAGAGATGGCCGATGGAGGGGCTCCTCTACGTTTTTCCTCCGTGGGCACTGATCGGCAGGGTGATTCAGCGCATAGAGCGGCACCGGGGTCGGGTGGTGCTGGTGGCGCCCGATTGGCCTCGGAGGCCGTGGTATGCCGATTTGGTGCGGCTGCTGGTGGACGAACCGTGGAGGCTCCCTCGTCGGGAGGATCTCTTGCTTCAGGGGCCGCTTCGCATGCCGCAGGTGGGTCGATTCTCGCTTACAGCATGGCTCTTGAGTGGGCGCGGCTAACGGCTAAAGGATACTCTTCAGCGGTCGTTGCTACCTTGTTGGGCTCGCGTAGGCGGTCTACTTCTTTAGCGTACATCCGTGTTTGGTGCGTGTTTGAGGCGTGGTGTGCAGATCGCGCTCTTCCGCCTCTTCGGGCTTCCGTACCGCAGATCCTAGCCTTTTTGCAGGACAGGGTTGAGAAGGGTCTCGCGGCTAGTTCCTTGCAAGTACAGCTGGCGGCGCTTTCCTGTTATCGGGTGAAGGTCCAGGGTCAGGTGCTTGGGTCCCATGTCGATGTTCACCGCTTCCTGCGGGCGGTGTTGCGTCCTCCGGCGCGACTCGCTGCCTTCCTGGGATCTCAATTTGGTCTTGGAGGCCTTGATTGCGGCGCCTTTTGAGCCCTTGCGAGAGGCGTCGCTTAAGGATTTGACGTTGAAGACTGTCTTTCTGGTAGCCATTTGTTCCGCCCGCAGGATTTCGGAGTTGCAGGCGTTGTCTTATAGAGAGCCGTATTTAACCTTTTATCACCACAAGGTGGTTTTGCGCACGGTACCAGCCTTTTTGCCGAAGGTGGTCTCGCCGTTCCATGTTAACCAGGTAGTGGCCCTTCCGGTGTTTTCGGCGGAGCGGTCTGGGCAATCCGGCGGTCCTCTTCATCGTCTCACGTATGTCGGGTGCTCAAGATGTACCTCCGTAGGACGGTATCTTTCCGGAAATCGGATAGGTTGTCGCGTTTGGCGGTCCGCGGAAAGGGGAGGCGGCAGCAAAGTCGTCCATTTCGCGCTGGCTGAAGGAGGCTATTTCGTCGGCTTACCTGTTGCGTGGCAGGGAGGTGCCTTGTGGCCTTTGGGAGCATTCTACTAGAGCGCAGACGGCATCATGGGCGGAGATTAGCTTGGTGCCGGTGGCAGACATTTGTAGGGCGGCAACTTGGTCCTCCGTTGCATTCTTTTGCCAGGCACTATCGACTGGATGTTCAGGCGCAGAGTGATGGGCATTTTGGTTCAGCGGTTCTTCAGGCTGGCCTCGCCGGTCCCTCCCGTTGATCTTCACTGCTCTGTTGCATCCTCTATGGTTCCGGGACTGGACTAGAGGGACGCAAAGGAAGAGTAAATTAGACTTACCTGCTAATTGTTGTTCCTTAAGGAACTCTAGTCCAGTCCCGGATCCCTCCTGTTGCTGGGCTCGGCATTCAGCCTGCAGTTGTTTTAGTTCAGAAGTACGGTACAGATCATATGCCTTAACAGCTGCAGGAGAGGGTTAGCGGTGCCGAGGTAAGAGAAAAGAAGGGACATCTTTTTGGCGCTGCAGAGCCTCGAGGGCTCCGCAGAGTTTTCTTCTCTTTCTGGGGCTGGAGGTTTTTCTTTTCATTTGGGTAACCACATGAAAAAAAAAAAAGACACACAGACGGAACATGTTCCTATTTTGATGGAGAAGAGGCGGTATTGGCGTCTTGGTAGAGGATGCTGCTGCTTCTTCTTCGGTAGTTTTGATCTGTTCTTTGTTCGGGTCCCTAGCCTGATTACTTTCTTATGCCTGTTTCTACTTATTTGTTGCTCTGCTGAGTCTGCTTTGTCAATAGGTACTGGTGATTGGGGGCGGTTCCTGTCTACTTGTACCAGTGACATCAAAGTGATGACATCTTTCAGTCTCCAAAGCTGCTGGTGGAGGTTCACAACTCTATGGTTCCGGGACTAGAGTTCCTTAAGGAACAACAATTAGCAGGTAAGTCTAATTTACTCATCTTGGTTTAATTTTGTGAGAAAATGTTCCTCGGTTTAATTTATATTAGAAATGTGTAAACTCGCCAAGTGAGTTTTTTGTTCAGAAGGTAGGTGACCAGGCTGTGCAATTTGTATCATTCAGTATAATACACCATTCAATTTTTTTTTTATTAAACAGTAGGATTTTCAGC
This sequence comes from Ichthyophis bannanicus, assembly GCA_033557465.1. Classification (NCBI taxonomy): domain Eukaryota; kingdom Metazoa; phylum Chordata; class Amphibia; order Gymnophiona; family Ichthyophiidae; genus Ichthyophis; species Ichthyophis bannanicus. Next base: position 642,752,842 of record CM066035.1, read on the forward strand.
TTTCCAAGAGAATGGGAATGCTTTCAACATTTATATATCTAAAGTTCTGAATTAGGGGAGGTGCTTCTTTAACTGCCTAGATTCTGGTATTGTGTGGAATACAAATGTCAGTTTTCTACTTCTAGCTAAGGCAGAATCAGGACTGGGGTCATACGTCTATTTTAGCAACTATTTGGTGAGTTTTCCCCCAGTTTGTTCTCTTGCGCACAGAAAAAACAAACCTAGTTTTGTCATTGCAGCGACAGTCCTGTTTTGTGGGTCCTTGCACCAAGACTACTTCTAGAACCCTGCAGTTACGTGCCCTGAATTTTGGCTATTAGACCCTTAAGCGGTGACCACAGCTTCCTTGCCTTTACAAGGGCTGTGACCCAGGGAGCAGAATACCTGACTCATGGATTTAACTGGGGACTTTACACATGGTAATGCAGTGAACTGGTCCTAAACCTTTTTTTAATAGTCAAATATTACACTGCTATCTTTTTTAAATGTTTGGGACTTTGTGACAGGACACGTAGGAAGTTCATTATTCACAACACTAACCTTGTTGTTAGTGGCTCCATGAATGCTTGTGGGTTGCCACATATTCCTAGGAGACCCAAAGGGCCAGAAGTTTGTATCTGGTCAACTCCCTTCTTGTGTAAATAAATAAGGGGGGAAGGAGCAAAATTATTAATAGGGGGCAAATATTAAACCCTCTTATCTAGTAGTAGCTTTTGGGCTTGGGTCAGAGCTGGTCTCTACTGAGATTATGTAACCATGAGCTTTCATTCATAAAGATTTGTGTTTTTGGTGTGGGAGAAGGGGGACGGCAGTGCAGGGATTTGTCCAGATTGAAGATCCTTATGTCTAATCCAGTCCTTGTAGTTATGATCCTCAGCAGGGGTCCACTCATTGCTCCCTCCAGAACTTGGTGTGCATGCTTCTCCGGAGTCTTTTAACTCTGCCTCTGTATATCCCACAATACCAGCCAGCCTGTGCAGCAGAGGTCAAGCTGTGAAACTGTCCAGATTTCTCATAGGGCAGCACAGAACACTGTTGCTTAGTCATGGAGCTGGTTTCTCTTTACTGGCTTTAAAAGTGCTGCAGGTAGGTATTCTCCTTTTGCTTCTGCGGTCTGTTCACTCTGCTGGTGCAGTCAGCATTGCTTTTGCTCCACTGGAGAGAGAAAGTGGAATAGCTCTCAGTGGGAGCTTCTGAACAGTGTTTCAAATGACAAAGTGAGTGCTTCTCACCACATGAACATTTCTGGCCATTTTCTGACCACAGTGTGTTTGAGCATATCAACTTAAAGATTTGCATATTTGGACAAGTTTTAATTTTGTTGGTACAGTCTTTTAGCAGTGTAAACCAGAGAAATTGTCTGCCATTGCTACAATGCAGTTAAGTAGAGTTGTGCCCAAGTATTTAAGCATCAGCATTGTAATGTTCTTTATCCTGTTTGATATCCATATTGTCCTGTGAATTCATGTTAACTGAACTTTGCATGGAATCTGACTAACTGGACTTGCAAGGTTAGTCCATGGCGGCACTTGATAATATAAAAACTATGTAGAAGAATAATGGGCTGAAGTAACAGAGAATCTGTATAGCCTATTTATAAGGTTGGCTGTTTGTTTGTTTTTTGTATTGACCCAAACAACTGAACTTCAAAGCATAGCACTGTAAATAACAATTGGCAGTCATTTATGCTGTTTGATATTGCAGTGGCTTAGCGATCAGGAAGTGCCATCCTTTTAATTTTTTTAGTTGAAATGTTTTTGATGCTGTGGTGAGAAAATGTGCCTTTTTTCCCCTAGGAAAACAGGAAGTTAAGTGGATTATGTTCAGTGCAAGCATACCAAACTTTTCTGTCTTGTCACCTGCTTTCTCCATTTATACTTTACCCTTTGGATGGTTTATAAATTATTGTTTAAATTCGAAAGTTTATTTTTTCACTAGTACGGTAGTAGATTGATACTTTTTTATATTGGGACAGCATAAGCCAGTATTCAAGATGATGGGCCTGAGTTTTCGAAGCCACTTGTGACCATGCATATAGAGGACCTAACACATTCCTAGCTAGGGGACAGAGAAAGAAGGAGACTTATGTGGCACTGAAAGCTTAAGTCCATCATTCTCTTTGGATAATTTGATCATCCTTGAAAGGGTCCACCACAGCTTTCAAGAATCCAGGTTTGTGTGTTTTTGTTAAAATATCTCCAAAATTATTCTGCATTACCAGTAGCACCAGTGAATGTTAATTGTGTATGTGTTGTGTAACTTACATGGACACCAAAGGGTTAAAATGTTTTTCTTTGTAGGTAAACTAAATGTATAAAAGATGTTTCAAGAATTCCAATGGACTAATGATTCTATAAAGATTGCCCTCCCCTTTTCCCCACTGCACTACTCTCTCCATCATGGAAGATAAAATCTAATAGTGTGATCCTAATTTGTCCAGGTTACTTTAACATTTAGAGTGCCCCAAATTTTATTTTTGCTACCACTTAGGTCAGCATCTGTAGCCCCTGTTCATACAGTATGGTGAGGTAATTAAAACTTTTTTCAAGCTGAGTGTAATTTAGGGGAGGTGCCTTCCCTGTAAAATGCAAAGTTTCATTGCAGTATCTCATGATGTCGGTGGCCACATAACAGTGGCTTAATAGCTAAGAGCGTAAGTGTGCCAGCTCTTCGTATATGTACTGTAAGCTACTTACTTTTTTTTTTTTTCCGAATGTTGCCTGCAAATGTGATCCCTCATTTATAAATTTCCTGTCTTTAATGCACCTTTGCCCATTTTTTTCTTTTGTTTATAAACCAAATAGGAGATTTTGAAACTGTAAAAACTACACATGTCAATGTTTTACAGCTACATAATTCGAATTGACTTGATTTTTTCAAGTAATCCTAGAAAGGGGCGCATCCCATATAGAAACTGCTGAAACTGCCACAGGTGCTTCTCCGAAAACCTTACAGTTGTGGCATTGAGTGTTCAGTATCGCTTCCTTTCTGCACACAAGGCATACTGTTGAGGTATTTGTTGCGGTGATTGGTTTTAATGCTAAATCTAGGAATTCAGATTATAGAAATCTATTTTAGATTTTGCATGCTTTGCTTACCCTTAATTTACAGTTATGTACTGTATTTTTTAACTAACCTTAGATAAGATGAGCTTACTATTTTTTTATAACAGAAATAGTACATTTGATATTCAAAATTTATGGTTTATTTTCTTGGATTGTCACATGGCATTAAATATGCTTGGATTTGAAGCTTAGACTTCTAGGGATTTCCTCTATATGAAAAAAAAATTTAAACTTGTCAATTGGTGTTTGAATTTATTAAAATAGAATGTTTGCTTTTCATGTTTCTAGCAGATGCTGATGTTCCTAAGCTTGTGTCCTCATAAGTGGAGGAGATCCCTGATGACTTGACTCTTTTTAAATATATATAAATCTAGAGATATTTTTGTTTCAGGATGATGATCTTTATAACATACAAGCCCACAGCTGCATGGATTGGCATAGCTGTGATAAAAATAGCTTGATTTATTTTCATTAATGTAGTAGAAAGGGAAGGAAAATGTCAAGTTTAGTTTTATTGTACTGGTGACTGAAAAATAATTACCATTTTTCTGGTACCAAAACAAGCCTCTTCCTACTCACAATCTTTGACCAGTTTGGTAACTTTTTCAGGTCCTGGCCATCCATTTTGTACTTGTATCATGAATGTTTTTCAGTCCAGGATCTGTTTATGGGACAGAGCTTTTATCTGTCATCAAGCAGGATTTAGACTGTCACAAGTGGGTGACTACATCCCACAAAACCAGAATAGAACAGCTCTTCCACAGCTTGGAACTAACTGTAACCTTCTGAGCATGTGCAACTCTTCCTGCACACAACCATCTTGATTCCTCAGTTGTGTTTTCTGCTTTGCCGAATGGATGTGAAAATAAAGCTGCTCTATTAGTGAAGCGTTACTCCTCATTTGTTTTCCAACCTAGTTTTTCATAATTTCAAGTAATTGTTTTGTTTTTAAAGAAAAACAGTCTGATAACATTGAAATTTTGGCCTTGTCCTCCATGTGATGAAAGATCCTGAATGTTGACTTGCACTCCAGGTGCCTCATTTTCCTGGTTATGGTCTGCTCCAAGGCTGAGTGTAAGCACTGCAGAAGGATGTCTCTGAGCTTGAAACTATAATCTCTAATAGTTTCACAATCATGAAGTAGAGAAGACTCCCTGCACATAATTCAGCAGACTCTGCACACCATATTAAATCATCTTCTGTGGGTGTTAGCTCTATCTCCATGCAAGTATTTTTGAGACCAGCTGCAAAAGAGTAGTACCAGGGATCTTCCAAAGTGACATGAGTCTGGTCCAGAATTTGCATGCCTAAAGTGCTTTATCTTTAATGCACATCACAGGCTTGAGTTTAGGATAACTTGAAAACCTCCTTCTGAAGCACTGGAAGAAGCACAGGCAACTCTTAAGATATAGCCCTTAAGTGCAGACAAGTATCTTCTGATCTATCTATGCTATCTTAAAGGCTTTGACAAAACCCATATTAGCTGGCTTGAGTTATGCACTCTTTGCACAGACATCTCAGCACCCTCCTATTGCAGTTAGACAGCCCTCTTCCAGCACCAATTTCATTGTGTTCTGATTTGTACAACACTGAAACAATATTAATGTCTTGTTTTCCAGTCATAGCACAGATGTCTAAATTGTTATCTGATTAAATAAATAAAACCAAAAGAAATCAACTTTAATCCAAACAAAACAAACATTTCCAAATACATAAATTTTTCTCAATAAAGTGGATCATAAATGTAATACTAAAGGACCTCAAACAATTGTTAAGCTTGCAAAGGTCCATCCAGACCCTCTAGTATGTTAGCCTCAAGGGCCCAAAATTGTCAGCTCGATATTCATCATAGGTCCCACTTTTTAACCAAAAAACGTTAACAGCGAATTGTGCACAAAAGAACATAAATAGTAATTCAAACTAACCAAAAATACAAGACAATATTGTATTAAGATAAGAAATTCCGTTTCGCTTACCTGCATCGGGGGGACGTGCCAAACTAAAAAAATCACTGTAAAGTTCACAGGATGTAGAGCCAAACTCCAACCGGCTGAATGCTCCATTCCCTGTAGCATAGGAAATAAGATCTCAGATGTCGAGGCTTTAATGGAAGTGGCTGACTTGGATTTAATGGCGGGTACGGAGACAAGGTTCATGGAAAAACATGACTGGGATGTAATTATACTGGGCTCTACTTTATTCAGGAAGGACAGGGTAGGAAGAAGGGGAGGTAAAGTGGCACGATATGTAAAAAAAATAAAAAAATAAATATTAAAGCTATAGAATTGCAGGGCTTAAAAGGAAGAGAGGGAGGCACTGTGGGTTAAACTAGAAAGAGGGGAAAGGGAAATCCATTTGCATTGGGGTTATATACAGATCCCTCTCACAGGGCATAGAAGTAGACAAAGATTTAATAGAAGACATACACAGTATTGCCATGAAAGGAGAAGTGTTACTGATAAGTGATTTCAATATGCCGGATGTGGATTGGCACATCCCTGCTGCAGTGTCATCTAGAAGTAAGGAGATCCTGGATTCTCTACAGAACAAACTATTCAGGCAACTTGTAACAGAACTCACATGTGATGGGGCTATACTGGACTTAGTGCTTACCAATGGGGAAAGTATTTCTGATGTTATAGTGGGAGATCATCTCACATCCAGTGATCATCAGATGGTATGGTTCAGTATTAGGACTAGGGCTGATAAAATCCTATTCAAAAGTGAGGGCCTTAAACTTTAGGAAAACTAACTTTGCCAAGATGGGACAATACCTCAAGGAGTCAGTGGGATGGGAACAGCTGGGTGATGTAGAAAAAAAGTGGGCAAAATTGAAAGGGGATATTCTAAGGGCAACAAACCTTTTTGTTAGAAAGGTAAATAAATCTAAAAGGAAAGGAGGCCCCTATGGTTCTCAAAAGAAGTAGCTGAAAAGGTGAAGAAAAAAGAGGGAGGCCTTCTTGAAATAGGAGATCACAGAGAGGAAGACAGGCATCTGTATTTGGAAAAACTTAGAGAAACTAGCAAAATAGTCAGGAAAGCAAAGGTACAAAAAGAAGAAATAGCCTATGCAATAAAATGTGAGGATAAGACATTTTTCATAAATGTTAGTGAAAGGAGGAAGGGCAAAAGTGGTATTGTCAGACTCAAGGGTACAGGGGAGGAATATGCAGAAACTGATGAGGGTAAAGCAGAATTGCTTAACAAATATTTGTTCTGTGTTCACAGATGAAGGGCCAGGAGCAGGACCTCAGAAAACACCTTCAAATAGGAACAGAAGTGATGGGGATCTTGAACGATCTTCAGAAGATTGTGTTCATGAGGAACTAGCTAAACTAAAAGACAAAGCCATGGGTCTGGATGGGATACATTCAAGAATACTGAGGGAACTTAGGGATATTCTAGTGGTTCCACTGTCTGACCTTTTCAATGCCTCTTTGGAGTCTGGAGTGGTGCCAGTACACTGGAGAAAGGCGTATGTGGTCCCTTTTACACAAGGATGATATTGAGAACTACAGGCCAATTAGTCTAAACTTAGTGGTTTAGTAAATTATTGGAAGTCTGCTAAAAGAGAGAATAGTGGGCTTTCTGGAGTCCACTGGCTTGCAAGATCTGGGGCAGCATGGCTACACCAAAGGTAGGTCTTGTCAGACATATCTGATTGAATTCTTTCACTGGGTGACCAGGGAGTTGGACCGAGGGAGAGCCCTAGATGTTGTAGTGTATTTAGATTTCAGTAAAGCCTTTGACACCGTTCCGCACAGGTGACTTATAAACAAACTGAGCACCCTAGGGATTGGGTTAGAAATTGAGTGAGAGCTGACAAAGGGTACAGGTAAATGGAGCTCACTCTGAGGAGGGAGGAGGTTACCAGTGAGGTGCTACAGGGATCTGGCCTTGATCTGATTCTTTTTCACATCTTTGTTAGTGATCTTGTGGAAGGGTTGTTGGGTAAGGTTTGTGGATGATAACCAAAATCTGCAATAGAATAGACACCCAGGAAGGAGTAGATAACATGAGGAGGGATCTAACTAAGCTTGAAGAATGGTCTAGAATTTGGCAGCTGAAATTTAATGCCAAAAAATGCAGGGTCATGCTTTTGGGCTGCAAAAATCCAAAGGAGTGGTACAGTGTAGGAGGTGAAGTACTTCTGTCCACAGAAGAAGAGTGAGACCTGGGCATAATTGTTTGACAATCTTAAAGTAGCTAAACGGGTAGAAAAGACGACTGTGAAAGTTAGAAGGATGCTTGGGTCTATAGAGAGAGGAATGGCCAACAGAAAAAAGGAGGTGATAAAGCCTCTGGTAAGACCTCATTTGGAGTATTGTGTTCAATTCTGGAGACCACAACTTCAAAAGGATATAAGCAGGTTGGAGTTGGTGCAGAGGGTGGCTAATAAAATGGTTAGTGGCCTTCTTTAAGTCTGTCCTCATATGCTACATAATTAACACACTTCCTCCATCCTCTTCTACTTGAAGAAAGATTAGCTGCGTGTTAGATCTCAAGAATGCCAATGCCCACATAACCATTTCTTGCCTGCAGAAGATTTCTATGATTCCATATATACACCAAATATTCTCCAGGAACAAGCAGGAAGTCAGCCCTCACATATGGGTGACGTCTGCATCAACAGAGCTCGTGCGGATTCACTCACCAGCTTTCAGAGAGAGTCTTTGGGATTTAGATAGCACATTGTCACCTTCCTGCCCAAGGGTGCCATCTTACCTCGGTCTTCTTTTTTTTCACTGAGCCCTGTCCCTGGTAAAAGTTAATTTTTCTAACCTTTCTCTTGGCTCCTTTTTGGGTTTTTTCCTCTTTTTGCCAGTCTGTTCCCGATCACCTTGCTGCCTGAGTTCGCCCTCGGCGTCGTGTTTTTCTCTGGTTATTTTTCAGTGTGTGGGTCTCTTCTCATGCCCTCCTTGACCAAGACATCTGAATTTCATCTCGCGGGTGCAGTCTTCCCCACTATGTCTTCAGTCAGCAGATTTAAGCAATGTGGCAAATGCTTCTGTATGATGTCCATAACAGACCGCCACAGTTGCTGTATCAAGTGCCTCTGTGCGGATCACGACAATTCCACTTGCCCGCTCTGCCCCCAGAGGTCAAGCAAGAGCCGGAGGTATCGAGAAAATTAGCAGAGGGAGCTGTTTGTACTGGCATAGTCTGGAATCTTTACCCTTGGAGACTGTGTCCGACGACTCAGTGTTGCACGCATGTGCTCGATCCGAGCCCCGAGATCAGGGAGCTTCAGACTGAGGATCATCCTCGGAGGACCTCCCCCACAGGCCCAAGACATCATCTAAGTCCAATCTCGGAGCTTAGGGTAAGACCTCTGGTACCTGGCCTCAGAGTCCTCGACCCTACACTCAGGGTGATTGCCTTTAGCGGCCCTCGAAGCTGCCCCGGCAAGAGAAGACTCCACAGTGTTGGGGTGGATCAGGCTCGGTCGTTCATCTGCCGACGCAGTCATCATTGGTGATTCCCCTATGAGGGAGCTGGCTTCAGGCTCAATGCCTTCGGGGCCTGAACTGGTCGCTGCGGAGCCTGCTGGCATTGAAGCCAGGATAGCGGCCTTGGAACACAGCCTGGCTGCCTTCCTTGAGGCACAGTAGGGCCTGATGCCCAGAGCATCTGGGTCATCGGTGCCAATAACGGGACCTTCCACTGCGAGGACCTCCCTCACTTGGAGCTGGGTCAGTCAACTTCCTGTTCGAGGTGCGACTCACCCCCAATCACCTCAAGGTTGGCAAGTCAGGCACCTCGCTCTCCATCAGTGCCAGCAGCTCATTGCTCTGATGACCATCCAGGCCTTGGGGTCTCATCCGGCTCAGTGTCTGTATGGGAGACCGGGTTGCCTGACACCATGTTACATAGGGATGTCCCTTCTGAACAGTTTACCCCTCAAGAGTGCTGGAGGTCCCTGCCCAAGGACCTCTCATTCCTCAACTTTGTCCAAGGGATGTCAAAGGCCCTGGCCTTCTTAGCGAAACCAGAGGACAAGCCCTGCACTGAAGACTTGGAGATCCTTCAGCACGAGACCCCTCAGAGGGAGGTCACTCCTCTCCCCCCTCACAAGCTCACTTGGAATCTACCCGTTCATCTGCTTTCTTTTTTCTTGGCCCAAGGCTCTGGAACTCGCTCCTCCCCACCCTCCGCCTAGAACCATCATTCAAGTCCTTCAAGACTGAATTAAAAACCCACCTATTTTGTCTTGCGTATGACCTCCCCCCTCCCTCTTCACCCCTTTCCCCTCCTCCTCGCTGATGCTCATATTTGTTTTTTTAAGCTTTTATTTTTTTTATTTTCTCTATCCTATTCTAAATTTTAAAATGGCGTTCTTTTCTATTTCTCTGCAGCTTTTAATTTTTGAATTGTAAACCGCTCAGGAGCATACGTTATGGGCGGTATAATAAGTTTTAAATAAACATAAACATAAGCACTGATTCTGCAGATCCCCTCCTCCCCCCCCCCCAACTCCCATCCTTGAGCACTTGCTGTTCAAGATGTGGGAGAGCCTGGTGATGATGCCAATAGTGAACTGGCAACTTGATTCCCAGTATAGAGTTGGCAAGAGCCCCGGCTTTCAGAAGACACAGCTGCCTCACAACTCCATGGTGGTGGAGTCAGTCATATGTCGCATAAAGAGTCAGAAGAGACTCTCCTCAGTGCTCCCTGGTAGGGAGGCCTGCACCATGGACAGGTTTGGCAGAAAGAGCTACCAGGGCTTGTGGCTCGCATCCAGACTTACCAGCTCAGCTGTACATGGACATATACCTGAGGGACCTGGCAAAGGTGCTCACTGGGTTCTCAGCAGGGCTTGCAGATGAATCTCTCAGAGCGCTTCCGGACCCTTGTCTCCTCGGTCAAGGAGTGCTTCAAATTCCAGACTCATGGCTCGTGTGTCTGCAGTGGGCATTAGTGCCCGCCACCTGGCTTGGCTACAGTCCTCTGACTTGGCGCAATGGGTACAGGACAAATTGGCCGATGTCCCTTGCTGAGGAAAGACCCTCTTTGGCAAACCCATGACAAACAAGATGGTAGAGTTGGAGTCAGAGTTTATGACCAGGTCCTGGAAGACTGCTGACCCTTTCCGATGGAAGGCTTCGGGGGAAAAAGCCCTTCCACCTGATGGCGAGAGGCTGGAAATTGTGGGTATTTTCTGTAAGCCTCTCTGGCCCCCCAACAGGGTCAACACGCCAGAGGCATGGCCTCCATAAGTAGAAACCCCCAAGCCCCAAACAGCACCCCAGCCACAGCCTGGGGGGGGTGGGGACAGGACTTTTGTCTCCTTGGGTATAACTCACCTTCCACTCGAGTGTCAGGGCCCAAGGCACATGGGAGGACGGCTGGTTCGCTGGACATCACTGCCATCTGCACTTCAGCCAGATGCCTTCTCCCTTCTTTCCAGGGGAACCTCCCATGACCTCCCTGCACAGAGCTCCTGCAGAAGGAATTCTAGTTCCTGCTTGAGGAATGGGCAGTAGCCAGTCCCTCAGCCCCTCTGGGGCACAGGGTTCTACTCCCAGTACTTCCTTGTCCCAAAAAAGATAGGAGGCTTTCAGCCCATCCTAGATCTGCAGGACTTAAACTTTATGGTGAAGAAGTTCAAGATGCTATCCCTTGGAACATTGCTGCCCTACCTCCAGTGAACCAATTGGCTATGCTCCTTAGATCTCAAAGATACCTGTACCCACATCCTGATCCATCCCCTGATCTGTCAGTACCTCCACTTCATCATTGGAGGCTGCCACTACCAGTTCTAGGTACTCCCCTTTGGCCTCTCCTTGGGCCCCCTGGGTGTTCACCAAATGCCTGGCAGTAGTTGCCACTCACCTCCGCTTGCTGGGAATCTTCATTTTTCTCTATTTGGATAACTGGCTCCTAAAGGCCAGCTCACCAAAGGAGGTTCATCATGCGGCCCACCGCACTATCAAGGTGCTGCAGCATCTGGGGTTTGTGATCAACTACCCAAAGTTGTATCTGCTACTGACCCAGCGCCTGAAGTTCATAGGAGCCCTCCTGGAGTCCACCCAGGCCAGAGTCTTCCTCACTCTAGACAGGGTGCAGCATCTAGTGACGCTAGCAAAGGAGGCACAGGGTTGCTCTTTGGCTTCCGCCAGTCTCCTGCTGCTCCTATTGGAGCACATGGTCTCGGCAGTTTACATGACCCCACAGGCCCATCTAGGGATGCAACAGGCCCAGTGGACTCTCAGTGAACTCAGGCCACAGGCCAACTGGAGGATAGGGTCCAGATCACCCAGCCTCTGGTGGCAGAGAAGACAATTACATGGCTGGCCTAACCTTCCAGGCCCTGCCAGCCCAACACATTCTGACCACGGATGCCTCCAAACTCAGCTGGAGAACCCATTGTGATGGTCTCCAGTGGCAGGGCACCTGCACTCGAGAGGAAAGTGCTCTCCAGATCAACCTCCTGGAACTCTGAGCCGTGACAAATGCCCTTTGGGTTTTCCAATCCCATTTGGCAGACCAGGTTGTCCACGTTCAGACGGACAACCAAGTAGAGATTGTCAACAAGCAGGGGGGACAGGCTTGTACCTCCTCTGCTGGGAGGTGGTTTGCCTCTGGATCTTTGCCGTAGAGAAGGCATGACTCTCCAGGCAGTCTACCTACCGGGCCAGGACAATCTAGTTGCAGATAGACTCAGCAGAGTCCTTCAGCCCCACAAGTTGTGTTTCAACCCAGTGGTGGTCGCCTCAATCTTTCAACATTGAGAGACCCTGACATTGGACCTAATCACCAGTCCTGAGAACATGCAGCTGCCACACTTCTGCTCCCGGAGGCCAACCCTTGAACGGGTGGCGGCAGACGCCCTTCTCCTGTCCTGGCCCAGGACCCTGCTGTATGCATACCCGCCTACTCCCCTGGTTCCCGAGACTTTGTTGAAGGTTCATTCGGGCCAGGCCTTGGTAATTCTCATTGCTCCTCAGTGGTTCTGGTTGCCATGGTTTCCTCTGCTCCTGTAGCTGTCCTGAACAGCGCCAATACCCCTGGGCCTGCTGTAGCAGGTGGATGGGATCCTTTTCCATCCCAACCTCCAGTCCCTCGCCCTGACGGCATGGATGCTAAGCAGCTAGCTGTAGCACACCTCTACCTCTCCTGGGATGTAGAGGATGTCCTACTGGCATTGTGCAAGGACTCGCATGGCGCACTATAACTTCAAATGGTATAGATTCTCTGGTGCGCAGACAGAAATCTCAACCCTTTCTCTTGCTCTGTACAGGACATCCTGCAATATCTTCTGCACATCTCCCAGGCTGATCTAAAGGTCCACTCTGTCAGGGTGCACCTCAGTCCTGGCGGCACATCTTCTTGTCTATGGCCAGCCCATCTGTGCATCCCCGTGTGGGCTGTTTTATGAGGGGACTTCTCCTCATGAAGACCCTTGTCTTTCCACCGCCGGTGGTGTGGGACCTGAACTTCAGTGAAGCAGTTGGCTCCATGTTTTGAGCCTCTGGATATGTGCCATCTCAAGTTCTTGTCATGGAAAGTAGTGTTGCTGATAGCGCTCTCTTCAGCCAGGAGCATTAGTGAGCTGCAGGCATTGATGACCCACACCCCCTACACTTGGTTCCACAAAAACAAGGTGGTTCTCCGGACTCACACGAAATTCCTGCCTAAAGTGTGATGTCCGCTTTTCACATGAACCAGCAGATGATCTTCCCACCTTCTTCCCCAGGCCTCATACATCCTGAGCGGAGGCCTCGCTACATACCCTGGATTGCAAGAGGACACTGTCCTACCTCCAGAGGACACAGGCCCATTGCCGCTCATTATAACTGTTTGTCTCCTATGACATCAACAGGCTTGTGGTTGCGGTCTCTAAGCGTACCCTGTCTACCTGGATGACAGACTGCATCTCTTTTGCCTATGAGCAGACTGGACACACTTTGGAGCAGCATGTTATTGTGCATAATGTGCACGCCATGGCGGCCTCTGTGGCTCGCTCACGTGCACTCTGTCCCCCTGCAGGACATCTGCCGGGCCACCACCTGGTCTTCTGTCCATACTTTTGCAGCACATTACTGCTTGGAGGAGAGCTCACGGCACGATAGCGCCGTTGGCCAGGCAGTACTTTGTCACTTCTTTGAATAGTGCAACTTCTTCCCTCTGTCCCTTTATGTCCAGACTACCGGAGAGGTGCTTCCAGTGTCAATGTTGGGACTGCATCACTGGACTCCAAGCCATTCAGTGCTTCTTGCTGCCCTTCATGGTTTGCCTTTTGCGTCTCCCATAGCTCCTACAGGGGTTTTTTTGGTAGCCTGTAGCTTGGGAATCCCATATGTGAGGACTGACTTCTTCCTTGTTCCCGGAGAAAGGGTAGTAGTTCACCTGTAACAGGTGTTTTCCGGAGACAGCAGGAATCAATCTTCACAACCCTCCCTCCTCCTCATGGAGGAGTTTTTCTTTTTTTTATGCTTGATTGAGCTGTCATTATACTGAGATAAGATGGCACCCTTGGGTGGGAAGGTGACAGCGCATGCCCGATCTAACTCCTAAAGGCTGTCTTCGAAAACTGGGGCGTGAATCCATGTCGGCTCTGTTGATGCCATCACCCATATGTGAGGACTGATTCCTGCTGTCCCTGGAGAATACCTATTAAAGGTGAGCAGCTACGCTTTACCAATACAAAGTTGTTCTTCTCCAGCATTTTCTCAGCATCCAGATTTTTCACAAAATATCTTGTATTTGTAGCAGCTCAACTTCCCAAGCAGGGACATCTAGTGTTTTCATATCTCGATGATGGGTTTCTTACAACCTCCTTGAGAGCCCTTGCTGTTTGCTCCAGCGGAAACAATTCTTCAATACCTGGGTTTTCTCATCAAATTTGAGAAATCAGCACTTTAGTCTAGTCTGCAAACCAAACTTCATTCATAGGAACTATTCTGAACATAGATTAAAGCAAAGTGTCAACTACAAGACAGAGGCCTATCTCTACTGGATTATGTCCAGAGGGTTTAGTGCTCCCCTGTAGTCACAGCTGAATAGAAACATAGGCCATGTGGTCTTTCTGTTTTATTTTTCTATCTAGTCTGTCCTTCCATATCAACTACAACGGTTCCCTTTTTTCCTTTAGAGATCCTCTGTGATTGTCCCATGCTTTTTTGAATTCAGTTACTGTCCTCATCTCTACCACCTCCACTGGGAGACTATTCCACAGATCCACCACTTTCCGTAAAGAACTATTTCCGCATATCACTCTTGAATCTATCCCCCTTCAACCTCATCCCATGTCCCCTTGTAGCAGAACTTGCTTTCAATTGAAAGAGGCTCTCCCCCTGTGCATTTATGCCACGGAGGGTTTTGTAAATGTTGGGTGCAGCGTCTACGGCAGCACCCATATAGCCCCAAATTTCCAGTGGAATCTGCACACTCTCTCTACCACAATTCGCACATATCCTTCACTGCAGACCATGTTACAGCAGTGGATATCAGAGCTCAAATTGAACAGAAGTGTTCCTTTTTTTTCATACCATTGGAATATTCTTGTATCCTAATGACATGCTTCTATCATCTGTTGTGGAGTCCATATTGGCTCTTAACTCATTAGCTCATGCATGGGGCCTGTCTCTGGAGACAGCAGGAAACAGTCCTCACATATGGGTGACTGCATCAACAGAGCCCACACGGATTCACAAACTTAACGAATGCCCCATATCAACCTTTTGGAGCTCAGGGGACTATTTTGTTCCTGAGTGTTTGCACATCATCTTTTGAGCCTCAAATCTGTTTTAATACAGACTGACAATCAAGTTGCCATGTTTTATGATAATAAGCAAGGAGGTTTGAGTTCCCCTTGCTAATGCCACAAAGCGGTACAAATTTGAGACTAGTTTCTCATCGCATAAAGATCCAGGTCATCTACATCCAAGGCCATCAAAACCACACAGCAGATAAGCTCAGCAGAATTATTCAGCCCCACAAGTGGTTTCTGGACTATAAAACCTTGCAGAATATTTTAGGGCCTGAGATGTGCTGCAAATAGGTCTTTTTGCTGTCCCTTGGATCAGGCATAAATTAGATTTGATGACTCATCTCTTTGCCTAATAGAAAAACTCTTGTATAATTTTCAAAAATGGCCCAGCACATTTTTGAACTGGTTCGTTCTTCTCAAAAGACTTAGTTCCATGCTGTCCTGTTAGTCTAGCCCAAAAAAGTGGGTTGTATTCCCCTGCCAGCAGATTGGTGGAGACAAAGAACAAATGAAAAGCCTAGGTTTCAATGACATCACTCAGTTCGCCTCAGCCAACAGAGGTCCCTTCAGTATTTCTTTGTCTCCAGCAGATTGTGGATGGATTTTTCTCCTCTGTAGAAAATCTGAGGATTGAGAGGAAAAGAGATTGATTTAAACAATCGTGAACGACCTTAAGTATGACGTGTGAGGCTCCACTAAACTGTGGTCTCTTCAGTAGCCACAGGAGGAGGGAAAAATTGGTTCAGCTCCACGCTCTTACCATAAGAGCCTGTTGAACAGCCACATATCAGACAGATTTGGAAGTATCTGGAAGAGTGCAAGAGCCTCACACAACCTCATTGCCCCCTCCCTCCTCTTGTCTCCCTTGTTCTGTCCCAAAGGTCGCAGGTGGCTCTCACAAGAATCTGCCTGTCAGCTACCTTTTAAATGCAGTGCTTCAAAACCAGCCAGTGAAACATTTTCAGGGGAGTAGAGCTGAGCCTGGCACGGATTCCCTTCCTGGGGCTCTTGGGGCATGTACCAAGGCTTGACCTCGTCATTGTCTTTGTTGGGGGCTCCTGATTCATTCGTCTTGGGACACAATTTGAGGTGGACCTCTGGTGACTTGCCGTGATGTGGAAGTTTCCTGCCATTTTCTGCATGCGTTTAATAGCGTTTTTGCCTATTGTGCACCTGTTGTTCGTGTGCTCTGCCCAAGTGGCCAGCACATGCTCCTTTTCTAGTGCCTATAACATGCATAACTTAAAAGCACAATTAACATGTGCTTACAGGCCAACGTAGCTTTGGTGTGCGCTGTTGTGATACTTTGCCCTAAGTTTGTGTCTTCCAGGAAACATTGTTTGACTTGTGGCAAGCAAAGTACCTCATCCCTGGATTCTGGGCTGCATGGGAGTTTCTGACTTGCCCCTGGAGGACCTGCTTTCCCCGTGTCTGCTGGGGAATGCAGTTATTCCAGCCTTTCCTGCATCAAGGTGGGAGGTGAAGGATGGTGCTATGGTGAAGGGTGCTATGGGTAAGGACATTCAGCTGGCTGGAGGATCTGGCAACCGTGCTGTGAGCCGTTCATCGTCCTCTAGGGATCTGTGGCAGCTGTGCCCCCTGGTGTTCAACTCTAGATTTTCCTCCCCAGAATTCTTTTCCTTTCTACAACAGGCCTGATCCTTATGGTATAGAAATTCAGACCGTGTGGTCTCTGAATGCCCTGGGTGCAGTCTCGTGTAGGCAGGCTGAAAGTGGAAGCCCTGTTTGATTACCTTTTGGCTAAGCATCCCTGGCAAGGTGTGCTTCCTGGAGATGGGGAACAGCTGAGAGCTATCAGAGATGTTGACTATGACTCTGATTCAGATAGCTCAGTACTGGGCTCTGATGTGGATGATGAAGTGCTCTCGCCTTCAGAAGATTATGCAAAGGCTGGCGTGATCCACCTATTCCTTATCGTTCCTCCTATCCAATCCTGCACTTCTGGGTTGTACTCCTCTTCCAGAAACTTGGAGACTGAGCATGACATCTTTTTGATGACACCAGTGTACTTAAGCAGCTGGCACCGCCTACCAGCCCCAGTATGCTCAGTCTCCAAGCAGCTGGAGGAAGCAGTGAGCCAGGAGGCTGGACTCGCTGGAGGAACATCTAAGGAGAATGTTAGGTAGAGCACCAGGGGTTGGTCATCCTGATTGCCCCAAAATGGCCGAGGTGCCCATGGTATGCCGACCAGGTACAGCTACTGGCAGGGGATGCTGTGGAGGCTTCTGGAGTGGGAGGATCTGTTGACTCAGTGGCCGGTGCAGATGCCCCAGGCGACTTGATTCTCGCTTACGGCATGGCTCTTGACAGAGAGAGGTTGAGGAGGCGGAGCTGATCATTGCCACGTTGCTGAAGGCCCAAAAGTGGTCCACCTCCCTTTTGTATATCCCCGTGTGGTGCATTTTTGAGGTGTGGTGTGAGGAAAATCTGTGTCGTCCCTCTTCATCTTCAGTGCCGGATATCCTGACATATTTGCAGGCAGGATTTGAGAAGGGCTTGGCCACCAGTTCTCTTGCTGCCACCTGCACCTCCACTTTCTGCTATTGAGGTAAGGTCTTGTGTGTGTCTTTAGGCTCACACCCAGATGTGATGTGGTTCCTGAAGGCTGTGAGTCGCCTTCGACTGCCTAGAGATGATCGGTGGTGCCAAACAGGGAATTAATCTGATGCTAGTGGCCCTAACGGGGGAGCAGTTTGAGCCATTGAGCCTGGCTTTGCTGAAGGACTTGACCCTTAAGACCGTTTTCCTGGTCGCGATCTGCTCACCGCGGAGGATTTCGGAGCTCCAAGCCTTATCTTGTCGGTAGCCTTTCCTGTCTATCTCGAAGGAGAGGGTAATTCTCCATCCAGTACCCTCATTTTTGTCTAAGGTTGTATCGGTTTTCCATGTGACTCAGCCAGTGGCCCTGCCGGCTCTTGGATGTTTGGAGGGTGCTGCAGCGCTATTTGAATAGGACAGCCTCCTTTTATAGGTCAGATCACCTGTTCATGCTATTTGGGGGCCTAAGGAAGGGAGAAGCAGTGGCCAAGGCATCGATCTCATATTGGATCAGGGAAGCTATTGCATTGGCGTACGTTTTGAAGGGAAAAGCAGTGCCGGTGGGTTGGTGGGTGCACTCTATGTGGGTGCAGGCGACCTCCTGGGTGGAGTGCAGCTTGGTGCTGCCGGTCGAGATCTGTAGGGCAGCCACATGGATTTCCCTTCATACTTTTGCTAAGCATTATCGTCTGGATGTGCAAGCGGTAGGAGATGCCTGTTTCAGGTTGGCAGTGCTTCAGGCCGGTTTTGCGGGCCCCTCCCATGTCTAAAACTGCTTTGTTACATCTAAGAAGTGTGGGACTGGACTGGAGGAATGATAAGGAAAGTTAAATTGGTCCTTACCTGCTAATTGATGTTCCTTGAGGAATCCAGTCCAGTTCTGGATCCCTCTCAGATGGCCTAGCAAAGGACCATTCCTGGCTAGTGGCGTCGTGGGTGTTAGGGACTGGGGAGGCCAAGGTATTATACCATCTTTTACGGCAGCCAGGTTCAGTGGGAGTGCTGTCGGACATTTCGGTTGTCCGGTTGGTGGCTCTGGTTTCTGGGACGGTTTACAGGTAAGCCGCCTCATGTGGGGGAGGGAGCATGGGAATCCCTTCTCTGGAGGGAGGGAGCATAAAATGTTTGATTATGATTGGCTACTTATTTGTTACTCTGCTTTGTCAATGGGTTACTGGAGCTGGTAAGGCGGTGCCAGCTGCTTAAGTACACTGGTGTCATCAAAAAGATGACATGCTCAGTCTCCATGCTGCTCGCAGAGGAGCACAACCCTGAAGTGCAGGATTGGACTGGAGTTCCCCAAGGAACGTCAATTAGCAGGCAAGGACTAATTTAACTTTCTGAAAGAAGGAACTGGCAGCGTTGATTGCCAGGGTCTCATCTGCCTTAAACTTGACGGATGCTTCTAGCCCAGAGCAGGAACTGAAGGTACACCCGCTCCTTCAAGGGGAGCGAAAAGCCACCACTTCATATTCCTGGATGTGATCAGAGTTATGATCCAGTCGGAGTGGGTCTCTCCCAACTCCCTACCTAAAGGGTTAAGAGTGTGTAAGAAGATCTATGCTCTTTTGGAGGAATGTGTTGAGTGGTTTGGCATTCCCAAGATGAATGTACAGGTCATGGCGGTTACCAGATAGACCACCATTCCTGTGGAAGGCAGGTCAGCAAAGGATTTTCTGGGCCATAAGGTGGATTCCCTGCTGAGGCGCCAGTTCGTCCTGGTGGCAGCTATTCTGCAGCTGGCAGTATGTACCAGCCTAATATCTCAAGCCCTGCTCCAGTGGATTCAGTCTCTTCCACTGGATGATACCACTTTTGGAGTTGGCTGCGGTCTTTCTTTCTGATGCTAAGTACAACCTTGTACATTTGGTGGCAGGGATGATGCCCTGATGACAGTGTCATGGCATTGGATTCGGCTCCTGCACTGGGCAGTGGATACATCCTCAAGTCTGGTTGTCCCAACTGGCTTTTAAGATGAAACTTCTGTTTGAAGCCAATTTGGAGAAGTTGGTGAAGGACCTGGGTGAGACAGAATATTACCATTTTCTGGAAGACAGGTCCAAAGGTCCTGTGAAGTGGATTGGTGCCCTTTTCTTGTCAACCTCGGCCCCTCAACCAAAGATGCGCTGGCCTGATTCCTTTGAGTCTCTGGGCTCTCATTACCAACCTGGAAAACCTTTCTTCCCCTCCTCTTATGAGTCTTGAGATCATTCGTTCTCTGTCCTTTTGTGGAGTGTGTCAGCCTGGTGACTTAATCCCCTCCAGAGCAGGACCCTCCCGGGCTGCGCAGTAAAGGTTTTGAGGGCCTATTCCCTGGTTCCTCCATTCGGAGGCAAGCTTTGCATTCTCTTTCAGTAATGGGCCTGGGTTTGTGTTTTATTTTAACATGTTTTTTTAATACTGCTTTATCATTTCTGTAAAAGCAGTTTACATTGTAACTTAAACTTGGTAATGTACATTGAACAGGGACATTGACACCTTGGATTTTTCTGAGGCAGTGGAGAGTTAAGTGACTTGCCCAAGGCAATAAGGAGTGCTAGTGGGACTAGTCGCTTGGTTCCCAAGCTAGTGCTTAAACTATTAGGCTAGACTATTCCACTCCGTGGAGTACCAAGGGTTACCAAGGATCGCTGGGTGCTAGTCACCATTCAGTTTGGTTATGTCTTAGAATGCAAAGTCCATTCCAGATGCCTTAGTCATCTCCCCTTGTGGGTCTGTAATCAAAATGCTGCTGTGCAGACCACCTTGGACAAGTTCCTGTGTCTAATAGCGGTGATGCCTGTCTCACTGGATGAGTGCGGCAAGGACAGATACTTATTTATTTCGGGGTGCCAAAAAAGGACAGTTCCTTCTGATCCATTCTGGACCTCAAGGGAGTCAAACGTTGCTTGCCTATCCTGTGCTTCCAGTTGGAAACTTGCTCTCCATGATTCAAGCAGTGCTCTTAGGGGATTTCTTGGTTTCTCTGGATCTCACCGAGGTGTATTTTCATAACCCGATCCAGGTGGATCAGCAGAAGTATCTGCGTTTTTGCCGTGCTTGGTACTCTGTCAGTTTGCTGCCCTCACATTTGGGCTATCCATCACCCCAAGGATGTTCTCCAAGGTGGTTGTGGCGGTGCCGAGGGATCTGTGTCCATCCATGTCTGGATGACTAGCTTTCAGAGGTATTTTGGGTGGCATCCCTAATAGTGTCCCTTTTTTTTCTTTTTTGGAAAGCCTCAGCTGGGTGATCTATTGGGGAAAGAACCAGCTGTTGCCTGCCCGGTCGCTGGAGTTTATGGGAGTACGTTTTGACACTCAAATGGGCAGTTTTCCTGTCAGAGGAGAAAGTCAAGAGACTGGGTTTCCTGGCACTGTAATGTGCGCAGCAGGCTCCCAGAGTCTGGGATTATTTTCAACTTCTCGAATTGATGGTGGTGGCCATAGAGATGGTGCTGTGGGTGCATGCTCACATGCAACCACTCCAGCAGTCCTTGTTGACTCGGTGGTCCCAGAGTACTCAGGAGTTTGAGCGCAGGCTTCCGCTCCTGTTGATGATGACCAGTCTGCAGTGGTGGCAGCAGCCCTGTCATCTGAGGAAGGAAGTACTGCTGGCGACTTCTCCTGGATCCTCCTGACAGATGCTAGTCTCTAGGGCTGGGGAGCCCATTGCCAAGATCGTATGGCACAGGGCAGTTGGAACCTCAGGGAAGTGGTGTGGCTCATCAACTGCCTCAAGGCAGGTTGGCTGTAATGTGTTCCTGGCCCCTGGTCGAGGGCTGGGTGGTTCGAGTGTTTTCAGACAATGCCATGGCAGTGGCTTATGTCAATTGGCAAGCGGCATGAGGAGTGCTAGAGTAGTTCTGGAGATGGCTCTCCTGTTTGCCTAGGCAGAAAAGAAACTCTTAGCCTTGTTGACCCAGCACATTGCCAGGGTGGACAATGTGGAAGCGAACTTTCTCAGCCAGCACTCGCTGAATCCTGGCAGAGTGGGAGTTTCAGTTCATTCTGCTACGCTGTGGTAGCCCCAAAATGGATCTGATAGCAACCTGCTCCAATGCTGAAGTTTGCTGCTGCTTCAGTTGCCACAGAGATGGGGTCTGAGGGCGCTGATGCCCTGACCCAATCTTGGCCAAGTCAGTGACTGCTGTACCTGTTTGTTCTGTGGGGTATGTGATTTGCCGTATAGAACACCTCTGTCTCTGGGTCTATTCTGGCAGGGACTGATCATCCTGGAGGACCTGGCTTCCTTCTCGCTTATGGCATGGCTCTTGAAAGGAGATGGCTAGTGCATAAGGGCTGCTCTCCAGAAGTGGTCTTTGCTCTGTGTCCGGAGGAGGTCTAACAGGCTAGCATATGTACAGATATAGTGCCTCTTTGAGCATTGGCCGGATGCGCAGCAGTTGGCTCCTGAGGCAGCCAAGGTGTCCTCCCTTTCTACAGGATGGCTTAGAGAAAGGCCTTTCAGTTAGCTCTCTGAAAGTTCAGGTGGCAGTTCTGGCCTGTTTCTGGGGTCTCTGGCCTTGCACCTGGATGTCTCGTGTTTTCTCCAGGGGGTTTGGCATCTGCATTCAACCCTCTGTTCCGTGATTCCCTCCTGGGATTTCTGTCTGGTGCTCAGGACCCAGATGGCAGCACCCTTTGAAGATTGACGCTCAAGATGGTGGTCTTGGTTGCGATTTGTTCTGGAAGGTGGATTTCCAAGCTGCAGACTCTGTCATGCTGAGATCCTTATCTGTTCTTTTCGAAGGAGGGAGTTTCCATTTGGCCCATGCCTTTCTTCTTGCCTAAGGTGCTTTCTACGTTTCACATGAACCAGGTGGTTTGATTGCTGTCCTTCCTGAAAGAGCAGTGTTGTGGGAAGGATAAGGATCTTTGCCTGGTGGATGTCCATAGGCACTGCTCAGATACTTGGTGGTTACAAATTCCTTTCGTAAGTCTGACCATATTTTAGTGCTGTTTGCTGGCCCGCACAAGGGTGAATCGGCGGCAAAGTAGACTTTGGGGTGCAGGATTAAGGAAGCCATTGCTCTAGCACAAGCGTGGGCAGAGCAAGGTTCGGTAGCCCCTGTAGACATTTGTCAGACAGCAACGTGGATATCATTTTCCACTTTTGCCAGACATTACTGCTTAGATGTCCATGCATGAGCAGACACGGCCCTTGGCTCAAGGGTTTTACCATTTGCTGTGTCTTGTCGCCCAGTAGAATTGCAGCTTTGGTACATCCTACTCGCCAGGAAGAACGATAAGGAAGATGACATTTTACTTACCAGTTAATGTCCTTTCCTTGAGTCCTGCTAGACTAGTCCAGGGCCCGCCCCTGAAACTATTTGCTCTGTTCTTCTGCTGTAGTACCCTTGGGTGCACTATGATTTTTATACTTAGTTCTGCGGGTTCATCTTCTATTGACAGCCTTATGTTTATACTTTCGGTACATAGTTCTCTACTGTTAGTTATTGTTGCCTACAATTGAGGTTGTTTGAAGCTTGCCATGTTTCTCCCTTATGCTTTGGGATGAGTACTGAAGCGGCCTCTAGTGGCTGAGGCAAATAGTGGCATAGGAGTGATGTCACTACCTTCTGTCTCTGTTCTGCTTTAAAATCCTTCCCGTTTTGATAATACAAAAGTGGGTTCCTTGTTGTATCCAAATCATGAATCACTAGTCCTAGTGGTTTGGAAATTGAGCAGTGTTTAGTTTCAACCCTGAGTCTAGTGCAAGATATCTTGGTGGTGGCAAGGCATGCATTTAAATGGAAGATGTTTCATCTGGTGCTTCAACCAGTTGTCACAGCCTCATTCAGTGTCCCGAAAACATGATACTGTAATACCTATTGCCTTGTAATATCAAAGGTATTGATAGTCCATTTCTCAGCTGGTATCCCCCACACTGCTGGTTTCAGTGTTGTTTCAAGATTCATGAAGGAGTTTCTTGTCCAAACTACCCATACAAAAGCTTCCCCAGGGGATTTTTTTTCATTCTCGTGAAACTTCTGTTTTGAGCCCACATCTCATGAGCATTTACATGGAAGGCGTTCTTAGTTTAGTTGCATTTACTTCAGTTAGAAGAATTGTTGAACTTCAAGTGTAGTTCACCTATGAACTCAGTTTTATCATAACAAAGTAGTCCTTCGTACTTGTGCTAAATTCCTACCAAGGGTGCTTCTTTCCATGTGAATGAGGAAATAGTGCTGCTTGTGTTTCACACTAAAATGTGCAAGCACCCACGTGAGAAGTCCTTCCACATTCTTGTTATGAAAGTGCTTTTGTTTACTATCTACAATGAACTGAATCCATCAAAGTCTGCACAACCTTTAGTCTCAGTCCCAAATGACTTGGCATTCCAGTCATGAAACTTAACTAAGTGACCAGCATCCTTTATTCATTTCTTTTATGAACAGACCGGTGCTACTGTAGCTACGAAGGCTAAACCTCATCAAATCTGAGCCATTCAAACTGTTTTAGCTCTCTTGAAGTCTGTTTTCTTTGAATGGCATATGCAAAGCAGCTACGTGGTCCTTGCCTCATACTTGACTACTGCTTGAAACTAGTCTTTGGGTTTCAGCTTTATTTGGTAGGTTGTCTGTGGTGAGAATAACTTGGCAGTGTACAAACTAAAATGTAAATAAAGAACCAGGACCATATATGTGGATGTGTAGTGCTGTCCAACCTGTCTCTGTAACGTCAGCATTTCTAGCATTATCTGTAAATGGGTTGCTCATTGAAAATGGTCATAGGGCTTATATACTGAGCATCCCCGAGCTTGGGAGTCATATATTTGGGTTGAATCAGGTACACAGTCCTTCCCATTACCCTGACGCACTACATTACTTCTTGATCAGTGGAGCTGAGAAGATTGCTGTTCACAGGAAGGGCCATACATACACCAAACGTTGCAATTAGTTCCGAGCTCTTTGAGATCTGTTCTGTCCTGATGCTGTTAGATGACGCCGCTCATTTTTGACTGATCAATCCTGCTGCCTAAGGAAAACATCAGTTACAGGTGAGAAATATTGCTTTTTTTCCTTACAAAAAGAGATTCCTTGAATTTTGATGTTTATAAACCCAGCTATGAGAACAGAATTTGATTATAGATGATCTTGACATGGTTGTCGTAAGAATAGTAGTAGTAGAGCAGTACATTCAGTCAGGGAATTTAGGTTACTGCAGGTTCAATGATGACTTATAGTAGATGCTACCTTTTTAATAATACAAATGAGAATTTTTTTAACCCAGAGGGAGGGGAGATTATGAGCAGACACTAACAATTATTTCTATGGATGGACTAATTTGAAACAAATTGTTGGGTATTCTATGAACATCTAATTTTCTTTCCTCCCCCTTCCCCCCCCCCCCCCTCAACAGGGAAGGGAAGATGGAGAGATGCACAGGACTCTTTGCAAGTTGATATTTTCTTTGTTTGACCAATGTAGAGACAATCAATAGATGTTTTATAGAAATAGAAAATGTCATCAGAAAAAGATGACCCAAACCAACAGTTCATCTCTACAACCTTGTCTCCCTCAGCTTTGTATGACCTGTGCTTTTTTGAAGTCTGATACTCTCCTTGTCCCTGCTACCTCTACTGAGAAGCCGTTCCATGCATTCACTACATTTGTAATAGAGAGTTCCTTAGATTATGCCCATCCTTATCCTCTGACCCCTTTGTTCAAGAGTCTTCTTTCCTTTGAAAATGCCAGACTTCTGTGTATTTATATCTTGAAGACATTTAAATCTCTCTCTCACACCACCACTTTCCCACATTTCCTCCAGGATATACGTGTGGATCTTTACATCTGTCCCCATATGTTTTATGTTAAACTGTCGACCATTTTAGTAACCACCTCCATGGTTTATCCTTTTGAAGGTGTGGTCTCTAGAATTACATACAATACTCTAAGTGAGGTCTCAATACATTATCTTCACTTCTTTTTCTGTTGATCATTCCTTTCTTTATGTACCTAACCATCTTTTTTGACATTTTCTGTCATCTTTTCCACCTGTTGGCCAGCTTAAGATCATCAGATAGTTGCTCACCCAGATAGCATTCTTTTTAGTATAGAATTTCACCCCCATATTGTACCACTACTTTAGGTTGTTGCAGCCCAAATGCATGACCCTGCATTTTTTTTAGCATTAAATCTTAACTGCCAAATCCTAGAGCAGGGGTGTACTACTTCAGTCATGGAGAGCCACAATCCAGCCTGATTTTTCAGGGTGTCCCTCAATGAATATTCATGAGAGATTTGCATCTGCTGCCCCATTGTATGCAAATATCTCATGAATACTCATTAGGGACATCCTGAAAACCAGGTTGGATTGTGGCCCTCCAAGACTGGAGTTGGACATCCCTGCTCTAGATCATTTTTCAGATTTCTCAAGCTGTATTGCAATCCTCCTCACATTTTCCATACCTTCCAGGATGCCTGCTCTGTTGCAGATTTTGGTATAGTCATAAGGCAAACTTTCCAACAGCCTTTTTGTAAAATCTCTTAAATGTTTGAAAGCACTGGACCAAGGACCCAGTCTTATGGTGTAACACTGGTAATGCCTCTTCCTTGGAATGAATACCATTTGCCAGTACCCTTTGTTACCTCCCACTCAGTCAGTTTCTTTTTTTTCTTTTCTTTTTTTAAATATCTTTATTATGACCAGCCATGTACAATTAAATATTTCCATGCAATCTTCTCTTTGTAACACTATCTGAACAACAATCTAGGTCAGCAAGTACATATCAAAATTCGACACATGCACACTCTTGGCATGAGGAATCTTGTTGTATAAGTCCAATGCTAGTCCCTGGCAGCTCTGGTCATTTTCCTTTATATTTCCCCTTCCTCTTCTATTCCTCCCACCCTCTGGGCCACCTCTTGTCCTTCTCCTGTTACAGGCCAGCAGCAAAACTTTACCACAGCGCCCAATGATGATGTTTAGCAGGAGATCCTTTCACTGTTTTTTCTTTCCAACAACCACAACATGAATTTACCAGTGGGTGAATGGCAGCCATTTCACGCGTGCCATTCACCCACTGAGTAAACATTGGTGCCTGTTCTGCTATCCTGATCTGGGCGAGCATTCTCTCCACTTGAAAATGTCTTTCCCATAGACCCCATTCTCCCTCTCCCTCAGGGGTGTCACTTTGCCCAGTAACAGAGCTGCCTAGGTCCACTTGATCTGAGCCCCTATCATATGTTGTATGTGATCCACAACCCCTCCCCAATATTCTCTCAAGCACTCTAAGGTATGGACGGGTGTGCCTCTATGAGCCTTGCAATGCATGCAATCGAGGCTGTCCCATAGCTTCAGCCTCTCTCCCCTATCCCTGGTCATCGATGCTCTGTGCGAGATTTTGTATTGCAGTTCCTGCAGTGACACACTGCGTGTTAGGACAGAGATGTCTGTGAAGAACTGCCATAAGGTGGGCTCATCTACTGCCTCCCCCAGGTCTCTAGTCCATACATCCACCAGGGTTCTTCCCCACTCTGCTGGCTTGTGCCTGCCTACCTTATATCAATAAGATACTTCGAGTTTTTTGGGGGTCGACATAAAAATCCTATCTAGAGTTGTGTAGCCCTTCTTGTCGTCCTCCCTCATGTAGCTGATGCAGAGTCGGCACTGCAAGTAAGCCATCAAGTATTTATTTGGCACCTATTACTTTTCTTTTAAAAGGTCAAAGGTGGGGAGGACAACCCTCCCCAATTCTAATAACTGCCTGACATACAGACATCCACACTTTTCCCACCACCCAAAGGTTGCCCCTTCCACTCCCAGTAGGAATTCTGGGTTTCCCACAAGCATCCCAAAGGGAGATCTTACCTTAGCCCAACCTAACTTGGTCTGCCACCAATCCCAAGCTTTCTACAGGGACTCCAAAAATCAGCTGTCTCCCCCACCTTTTGTCTCCATGCCTGGCTGGTCTGTAGTAGGCTGAAGAAATATAGAAACATGTCAGAAAAAGACCATATGGCCCATCTAGTCTTAAATATCAACTACAATAGTCCCCTTTTTTCCTTTAGAGATCTGTTTGTCCCATGCTTTCTTGAATTCAGATACTGTCCTTGTCTCTACTACCTCCACTGGGAGCCTATTCCACGCATCTACCATACGTTCCATAAAGAAATATTTCCGCATATTATTCCTGAATCTCTCCCCCTCATCCTATGTCTCCTCTTAGCAGAGCTTGCTTTCAGAGGCTCTCCTCTTGTGCATTTATGCCACGGAGGTATTTAAATGTCTCTATCATATCTTTTCTATCCCACCTTTCCTCTAACCTATAAATCTTACAATACTCCAAATGAGGTCGCACCAGAGACTTATACAGAGGCACTATCACTTCCTATAGGGTTGACATCGGCTGTCCAAAAACTCCCTCCTCCTGTATGAGGCTCATTCACCCATCTCATTAGGGTTGCTCTATTATACAATATTAGATCTGATAACCTCAGTCCCCCTTGTGCCTTGGCTGCTGCTAGTTTGGCATAGCTGATCTGGGCACTCCGTCCCCCTCCTCAAAAAGGACCCAAGCACAGTGACAGTATGACCATTTTTACCAGTACCACACTACCCAAAAGGGACAGAGGAAGCTCCTGCCATCATTCACACAATTCCTTCATCTCCACCCTTTCGCCAATGTTCTTGTGATATGTCTTTTGGGGGTCCGAACAAAGATAGATGTCTAAATATTTGAGTCTTTTGCCCACACCAGTGGGACGTCTTGCTGCTCCCGGCACCTACAGGTTTTGGAGGCTGGCATGAGCTCAGATTTGCCCCAATTGATTCATAGCACTGAAAAAGTGCCAAAGGTCACAATTGTGCCCGTCACTCGGGTAATGCTCAGTGGCATGGCTAATGAACAAGAGCCTGTCACCTGCGAAAAGGTTTATTTTAAAAATATCATTCTCTATCCTGATCCCTTCTCACGCCAGGGTCTGTCTGATCTTTATTGCCAAAGGTTCTAATGTTAACAGGAAGAGCATGGACGACAAGGGACATCCCTGCCTCATCCCTTATCTGTGGGCTTATGGAATAGCACTTTCACCCACTCCAAAAAAAAAATTCCCCCTGATTCCAAAGGCCTCCACCACTTAGAGGTACTCCCAAGAGACACTGTCAGACTCCCGTTTGGCGTCCAGGCTTATTATAATCTTGTCCCCATCTTCCTGCCCGCATATAATATTGCCACGGCTTTTAAAAGATTGTCAGATGCAAATCGCCTGGAGATAAACCTCACCTTTGCTCAATCTGTAGGCTAGGATCACAGCAGTAGGCTTTACATCCTGATTTAGCAGCGATATTGGTCAGTAGGAGCCCACCTACATGGCATCCCTACCCATTTTGGACAAGACTGCTACTGTGGCATGGTTCTGCCTGCACCCCGGCCATGCTCTGTGCCAGGAAGGGTTCCACAACCTTGTCTCATAAGATCTTAAAGAACTCAACTCGAGACCTTCAGGCCCTGGTGCCTTTGCCAGCTTTAGGGATTTTTATCGCCGTTAACACTTCAGCTTTCAGGAATGGGGCATTGAGGTCTCTCAGCCCATCATCACCTAACTTGAGCACAACTATATGCTGAAAGAACTGCTCCCTCCGAGCTCCACATATGCCAGTTGTTAAAGGAGGGGAAGCAACCTGTTAGTCAAAATTTTTGTAAAGATTTTAAAGTCCACCCCCTAATGATGAAATTGGCTGGTATGAGCGGCATGTTGTTGGATCTTTATCTTCTTAAGGGATAATAGCAACTCCCACCACCATCATGGAGTACAGCATCTTGGGTTCCGCAAGAAATGAATGTAAAGCTTCAAGAGGGGTTGTATTAACTCGCTCCTGAACAGCTTATAAAATCTATTTGAGAATCCAGCTAACCTTGGTGCTTTGCCTGGAAGTAGGAATTTTATTCAGCCAAACATCATGGAATAAGTTTATTCAAGATTGCACTTTCCTCCCTTCCCATTTTCAGTAGCTCCACCTTCTCCAAATAGCACCTAATATACTCTGAAGCAGCACTTTCTGGAGTGTATAGCCTTTTACAAAATTCTACAATATGCTGTTTTAACCTCAATCTCCCAAAGATTCTTGCCGTGCTTATTCTTAATCCCCGGGATCATGTTCTGTGCGTGAAACATTTCTTTAATCTTCTAACCATCAGTCTGCTTGATTTATTGCCTTGCTCTTTGATTTTCTTAGGCTTAGCCTCTAGACTTGCAGTCTGTTCTAATTGCCAGCTTTTCCCTCACCTTTTCCTCCTTTCTCTTAGTTCTCAAGGTTATGAATTTACCTCTAAGTACTGCTTTAAAGCATTCCCAAAATGTACTGGGAGATTGCTTTTCATACTCCACTATCTGGGCTTTAACACCTTCATCATTTAGTAGTTAATCATTTCGGGGGGGGGGGGGGGGGATATTCAAAGACATTTACATGGTTTGCAGACCTGAAAACCATGTAAATGCCGGTGAACGGGATATTCGGTGGCACTAACATGATTAGGGGTGTTGAATATCTGCGGATGCTGCTGCTACATGCCCCAATGCTAAGCAGTTAGCATTGGGCTGTGTTGTGGGAATTTCAGAGGGCACATGTCGCTAACCAGGCAGTGGTGATATTGAGCTGCTGCCTGGTTAGCGTCAAGTGGGTAAAGTCAGACGAAGCAAAGGCTGACCTAACTTTACCCGCAGAAGCTAACTGGGCAGTGGCAACCCAGATATTCAATACCAGTGGCAGGATATAGCCATGGAATTAAATATCCAGGTTTAGAATTCAGTGTTGACGGCTAGGCACTTTACAAGCACTAGCCGCTGCAGCTGAATATCCTCCCCCCTTAGAAAATAAGGGGCACCAGTACTGGAAAACATTCCACTCCGCATCTTATACCACACTGGAGCGTGGTTGGACCTTGTTAAGAACATAAGATATGCCATACTGGGTCAGACCAAGGTCCATCAAGCCCAGTATTCTGTTTCCAACAGTGGCCAATCTAGGTCATATGTACCTAGCAGTTTCCCCAAGAGACACAAGTTCCACAATGCTTGTACTGGGTCAAGCATTGATATCTTCGGTCACTTCTTAATAATGGTTTATGGACCTTTCCTCCAGGAACTTGTCCAAACCTTTTTTAAACCCAGCTACACTAACCGCCTTTACTACATCCTCCGGTAACAAATTCCAGAGTTTGATTACACGTTGAGTGAAAAAATATTTTCTTTTATTAGTCTTAAAATAGTTTACCCTGTAGCTTCATTGCATGTCCCCTAGTCTTTCTATATTCTGATAAGGTAAACAATCGATCTACGTTTACCCGTTCCACTCCGTTCATTAATTTATAGACTTCTATCATATCTCCCCTCAGCCGTCTCTTTTCCTGGTTAAAGAGCCCTAACCTTTTTAGCCTTTCTTCATAGGAGTATCCTTCCATCCCCTTTACCATTTTGGTGGCTCTTCTCTGTACCTTTTCTAAAATCGCTATATCCTTTTTAAGATACGGCGACCAGAATTGCACACAATATTCAAGGTGCGGTCTCACCATGGAACGATATAGAGCCATTATAATCTCTTTTGTTTTATTTTCCATTCCTTTCCTTATCATACCTAGCATTCTATTTAGAAACATAGAAATATGACGACAGAAAAAGACCACATGGCCTATCTAGTCTGTCCTTCCATAACAACTACAACAGTCCACTTTTTGCCTTTAGAGATCCTCTGTGTTGGTCCCATGCTTTCTTGAATTCAGTTACTGTCCTCATCTCTACAACCTCCACTGGGAGACTATTCCACGGATCCACTACTCTTTCCGTAAAGAAATATTTCCGCATATCACTCCTGAATCTATCTCCCTTCACCCTCATCCCATGTCCCCTCGTAGCAGAACTTGCTTTCAATTGAAAGAGGCTCTCTCCCTGAACATTTATGCCACGGAGGTATTTAAACATCTCAATCATATCACCTCTATCCCGCCTTTCCTCTAAGGTGTACATATTAAGATCCTTAAGTCTGTCCTCATATGCTTTATAATGAAGCCCATTAATCATTTTGGTAGCAACCCTCTGCACCGACTCCATCCTGTTCACATCCTTTTGAAGGTGCGGTCTCCAGAATTGCACACCATACTCCAAATGAGGTCGCACCAAAGACTTATACAGAGGCATTATCACCTCCTTTTTTCTGCTAGCCATTCCTCTCCGTATGCACCCAAGCATCCTTCTAGCTTTTGCTGTCGCCTTTTCCACCTGTTTAGCTACTTTAAGATCATCAGACACAACCATGCCTAGTTCCCGCTCTTCTTTAGTGGACAAAAGTACTTCGCCTCCTATACTGTATTGCTCCCTTGGATTGCTGCAGCCCAAATGCATGACCTTACATTTTTTAACATTAAATCCCAGCTGCCAAATTCTAGACCATTCTTCAAGCTTAGCTAGATCCCTCCTCATGTTATCTACCCCTTCCTGGGTGTCTACTCTATTGCAGATTTTGGTATCATCCGCAAAGAGGCAAACCTTACCCGACAGCCCTTCCGCTATATCACTAACAAAGATGTTAAAAAGAATCGGACCAAGGACAGATCCCTGGGGCACACCACTGGTAACATCCTTCTCCTCAGAGTGAGCTCCATTTACTTGTACTCTTTGTCGCCTCCCACCCAACCAATTTCTAACCCATGCAGTAACTTTAGGGTCCATCCCTAGGGTGCTCAGTTTGTTTATAAGTCGCCTGTGAGGAACAGTGTCAAAGGCTTTACGGAAATCTAAATACACCACATCTAGAGCTCTCCCTCGGTCCAACTCCCTGGTCACCCAGTCAAAAAAATCAATCAGATTTGTCTGACAAGACCTGCCTCTGGTGAATCCATGCTGCCTCGGATCCTGTAATCCGCTGGACTCCAGAAACCTCACTATTTTCTCTTTCAGCAGCGTTTCCAATAATTTACTCACCACCGAAGTTAAACTAACCGGCCTGTAGTTTTCAACCACATCCTTACTTCCGCTTTTGTGTAAAGGCACCACATGAGCCTCTCTCCAGTCCTTTGGCACCACTCCTGACTCCAACGAGGCATTGAAAAGGTCAGTCAGTGGAGCTGCTAGAACGTCCCCAAGTTCCCTCAGTATTCTAGGGTGTATCCCATCCGGTCCCATCGCTTTGTCTACTTTAAGTTGAGCTAGTTTCTCACGAACACAGTCTTCTGAAAATAGTTCAAGATGTCCCTCGCTTCTGTTCTTATTTGTGGGTGTTTTCTGAGGTCCTGCTCCTGGTTCTTCATCTGTGAACACAGAACAAAAATATTTGTTAAGCAATTCCGCTTTATCCTTATCAGCTTCTACATATTCCCCCCCTGCACCCTTGAGTCTGACAATACCACTTTTGCTCTTCCTCTTCTCACTAATATATCTGAAAAATGTCTTATCCCCCCATTTTATTGCATTGGCTATTTCCTCCTCCTTTTGAATCTTTGCCTTCTTGACTACTTTGCTAGCTTCTCTTAAGTTTTTTTCCAAATACAGATGCCTGTCTTTTGCTCTCTGTGATCTCTTGTATTTCATGAAGGCCTCCCTCTTTTTCTTCACTTTTTCAGCTACTTCCTTCGAAAACCATAGCGGTCTCCTGTTCCTTTTGCCTTTATTTACCATTTTAACAAAAAGGTTGGTTGCCCTTAAAATACTCCCTTTCAGTTTTGCCCACTGTTTTTCTACATCCCCCAGCTGTTCCCATCCCACTAACGACTCCCTGAGGTATTGGCCCATCTTCGCAAAGTTAGTCTTCCTAAAGTCTAAGATCCTCACCTTGGAATGGATTCTAACAGCCCTAGTCCTAATACTGAACCACACCATCTGGTGATCACTGGATGCAAAATGATCTCCCACTACAACATCAGAAACACTTTCACCATTGGTAAGCACCAAGTCCAGTATGGCCCCTTCACGTGTGGGGTCTGTTACCAATTGCCTGAATAGTTCTCCCTGTAGAGAATCCAGGATCTCCTTACTTCTAGATGATACTGCAGCAGGAATGTGCCAATCAACATCTGGCATATTGAAATCTCCTATCAGTAGCACTTCCCCTTTCCTAGCAATGCTGCGTATATCTTCAATTAACTCTCTGTCCACCTCTTCCTCTTGTGAGGGAGGTCTGTATATCACTCCAATGCAAATAGATTTCTCTTTCCCTCTTTCTAGTTTAACCCACAATGCCTCCTCTCTCCCTTTTAAGCTCTGTAATTCCAAAGCTTTAATAGTAGTTTTTACATATAGTGCCACTCCTCCTCCTTCTTCCTACCCTGTCCTTCCTGAATAAAGTATAGCCAGGTATAGTTACATCCCAGTCATTGTTTTCTGTGAACCATGTTTCTGTAACTGCCATTAAATCCAAGTCAGCCACTCCCACCAAAGCTTCAACCTCAGGGATCTTATTTCCCATGCTACGGGCATTAATACATACTGCTTTCCATATGTTACCCCTGTTACCCATTTCCATAAAGGTATTTAATGTATCACCTACCTGGGGGCTTTCACTTACCTGGGGGCTTTCTTCACCCATCCCCAAGGATTCTAGTTTAAAGCCCTCTTCAGTAGATTAGCCAGTCTACTACCAAAGATGCGTTGACCTCTCTTGGACAGATGGATGCCATCTCTGCTTTGCAACCCTTGGAAAAGCATCCCATGGTCTAGGAAACCAAAACGCTCTCGATGACACCATCCACGCAGCCATGCATTTGTCTCCAGGATGCGAGCCTCTCTGCCTTGGCCTTTACCCTCAACAGGGAGGATTGAAGAGAACACCACCTGTGCACCTAACTGCTTCACCCTCTGTCCCAGAGCCATGAAGTCACTTTTGATACGTTCCGAGGTATACCTGGCAGTATCATTTGTTCCAACATGGATTAGCAACATTGGGTAATAGTCTGTGGGCTTGATGAGTCTCGGCAAACTCTCCGTAACATCTTGGATTTTGGCACCAGGCAGACAGCATACCTCTCTGGACATCAAGTCTGGTCGGCAGATGGACGCCTCAGTACCCCTCAGAAGAGAGTCTCCAACCACCACCACCCTTCGTTTCCTTCTGGTGACTGATTCCGCAACTTTGGGGTACTTGAGCTCTGGTTCTTCCCTTCCAGGGATGCTTTCACCTCCTCCACTTCCAGGGCTGCATAATGGTTCTTCAGTTCAAGGGATGGAGAAGTTGGATTGGTGATTTTGCAGGCCCTGGTGACTTATGTCCAACCATCGACATTCTGTTGGCACCCATCTTCTCCGGAGCTGGAGAGCTTGGTTGCTGCAAGTAGCATCTCATCAATGTACTTCTCACTGTCTTGAATGCTCCTCAGCCTCGCCACCTCCTCTCTGAGTTCCTCCACCTCTTTCCTCAGAGCTTCAGCATGCAGGCACCCTGCACATGGAACCGGTCCTTCAACCGGCATTAGGACCTCTGTCTGGACGGAGGCAGAAGCTGTAACGGGAGCAACAGCTTTAGCAATACGATTTTTCCCAGCCATTGTTCTTTTCGTGGAGCTTAGGTATCTGTTAGAGCAAAAGAGAGAGATCTACCAAGTACCAGCCGGTTTCGCAGCTGTCTTTATAGAGAAAAAGCAGTTAAAACACTTTAATTACATACAAATGTGCTGGTCCAATTCACTGTGATTTGTGAAAGGGGAGGCACCCTATAAAGCAAGGCTGCACACTAGGGGTGGGTGGGAGTCGGGGTGGGTAGGGCGGGAACTAACACCTGATTAGGTGTTAGCAGCTTCTAAAGCTGAGGAGGTCACTGGAGTCAGCAACCTACTGTGCTCAATTAAGGTTCCACTAAAACAGCAAAAATGAAGTAACCTTGCTTTTAAAAATATACACAAAACCCTTTTAAGAGCTCCCAGTCAGAGAGCTAGCAATGTAATAAAAACAAACCAAACAAAGAAACCCTCAAAACCTTACTTACTGTTTGATGTGTGGAACCCTGGTTAGAAAAGCCTCAAAGGGGCAGGGCACAGGAGCCTTTTTATGCAGGCTTCAACTGCACTCTTTGCACTATTTGCTCTCTTGGCCGCCGCTGCACACTGGGCCGAGGGTTTTAACATGGCATCCACAATGACGCCTAAATCTTTTTCCTGGGTGGTGGTTCCTAATGTGGAACCTTGCATCGTGTAACCATAGTTTGGGTTGTTCTTCCCTAGGTGCATAACCTTGCACTTGTCCACATTAAATTTCATCTGCCATTTTGATGCCCAGTCTTCCAATTTATCAAGATCCTCTTGCAATTTTTCACAATCCTCTTGGGTTTTAACAACTTTAAATAGTTTTGTGTCATCTGCAAATTTGATAACCTCACTCGTTATTCCACTTTCCAGGTCATTTATGAATATGTCAAAAAGCAGCGGACCCAGCACAGATCCCTGGGGTACACCACTATTCACCTTTCTCCATTGGGAAAATTGGCCATTTAGCCCTACCCTCTGCTTTCTATCTTTTAACCAGTTCCTGATCCACAATAGTACACTGCCTCCTATCCCATGACTCTTTAGTTTTGCCAAAAGTCTCTCATGAGGGACCTTGTCAAAGGCTTTCTGAAAGTCCAGATACACAATATCAACCGACTCACCTTTGTCCACCTGTTTATTCACTCCTTCAAAAAACATAACAGATTAGTAAGACAAGATCTTCCTTGTCTAAAGCCATGTTGGCTGTCTCCCATTAGGTTGTGACTATCTACATGCTGAGTAATTTTATTCTTTATGATGGTTTCTACCATTTTTCCCGGTACTGACGTCAGGCTCACCGGTCTGTAGTTTCCCGGATCACCCCTGGAACCTTTTTTAAAAATTGGGGTTACATTGGCGATCCTCCAATCTTCAGGTATTAGAGATGATTTTAATGATAGTTCACAGATTACTGATAGCAGTTCTGCAATCTCATATTTCAGTTCTTTCAACACCCTTGGATGTATACCATCCGGCCCAGGTGATTTGCTACTCTTCAGTTTATCTAATAGTTGTAAGACATCTTCCCGATGTATCGATATTTCCTTCAATTCTTCCGCACCTTTAAATACCACTTCAGTCATGGGTAACATCCCTACATCTTCCTCAGTAAAGACCGAAGCAAAGAATTCATTCAGTCTCTCCGCTATCGCCTTGTCACCTCTTAGCATATATTCTAATAGCAAATAATCATGTATAGCCTGTACACCTTGGCAATTAATTTTGTACAAATTGTATATATGGCCCCCCCCAATCTATTGAAATCAAATGTATACCCTGATCTGTGTGCTATAATCAAATGTGTATCGTATCCAAATGCTCATCCCGTGTTACGTAATCAGTGACTAATCAAAATGTAAAACTGAAAATCTCAGTGTACTGTACAATACATTATGATTCTGTAAAGTAAACCGCTGCTGATCGTAGGAAGCAGCGGTATACAAGTGTTTACTAAATAAATAAATAAATAAATAAATTAGTGCTCCTTTAACCCCTTTATCATCTAATGGACCAACTGACTCTCTCACAGGTTTTTTGCTACGAATGTACTTGAAAAGGTCTTTATTCCGCGTTTTTGCTTCCGCAGCAAGCTTCTTCTCAAATTCTCTCTTTGCCTGCCTTATCAATGCCTTGCATTTGACTTGCCAGTGCTTGTGCTGTTTCCAGGTTTCGTCGTTTGGCTTTTTTTTCCATTTCCTGAAAGATGCTTTTTTGGCAACAACAGCCTCTCTGACCTCACCTTTAAACCATGCTGGCAGTTTTTTGGACTTCCTTCCACTTTTCTTAAAGCGTGGAATACAGCTGGTCTGGGCTTCCAAGATAGTAGTTTTCAACAACACCCAAGCTTGATGTACGTCTTTAACCTTTGCAACTGCTCCTTTTAGTTTTTTCTTAACTGTTTTCCTCATTTTATCATAGTCTCCCTTTCGAAAGTTAAAAGGTAGTACTGTGGATTTCCTTACTATCCCTCCTCCACTAATTAAATCAAAGGCGAACATGCTATGATCACTATTGCCAAGTGGCCCCAACACCCTTATCTCTTGCACTAGATCTGGTGTTCCACTAAGGACTAGGTCTAATATGGCTTCCCCTCTGGTCGGTTCATGAACCAGCTGCTCCAAGAAGCAGTCATTTATTTCATCTAGGAACTTTATCTCCCTATCATGTCCTGACGTGACACTGACCCAGTAGATACCGGGGTAATTGAAATCACCCATTATTATTACTGCGCTGTAACTTTTGTTAGCTTCCTTGATTTCTTTGAGCATTTCATCATCCATTTGGTCATTCTGGCCAGGTGCTCGATAGTACACCCCCACTGCCATTGCCTTCCCCCTTTTATATGGAATTTCAATCCATATAGATTCTACAGCAGATTTTGTTTCCTGCAAAACTTTAATCCTTTCTGAGTCAATGCCCTCTAACATAGAGCGCAACCCCTCCACCAATTTGATCAGCTCTATCATTACGATATAGTTTGTACCCAGGTATCACAGTGTCCCACTGGTTGTCCTCCTTCCACCATGTCTCTGATATTCCAATCATATCTAACCTTTCATTTAGTGCTACATATTCTAACTCTCCCATCTTATTCTTTAGACTTCTAGCATTTGCATACAAGCATTTTAGAGAATGTATTTTATTCATGTTAATTTGGCTATTGTTAGACATGGGTAAATTGGGATCTTTAAGCTCTGTCTGCTCCATACTTGAGGGCATTTGGGCTACTTTACTCTTTTGTGGAACCTCTCTGCTTTTGGTAGTATCCTTCAAGGATACATTCTTCCGAACCATCTGCTCTTGGGCGACTGTCGGCTTTCCCCTAATATCTAGTTTAAAAGCTGCTCTATCTCTTTTTTAAAGGTTAATGCCAGCAGCCTGGTTCCATCCCGGTTAAGGTGAAGCCCATCCCTTTGGAAGAGCCCCTCCTTTCCCCAGAATGTTCCCCAGTTCCTAACAAATCCAAAACCCTCATCTCTGCACCATTGTCTCATCCACGCATTGAGACTCCGGAGCTCTGCCTGCCTTTTGGGTCCTGCGCGTGGAACAGGAAGCATTTCGGAGAATGCTACCCTGGAAGTTCTGGATTTCAACGTCCTACCTAAAAGCCTAAATTTTGCCTCCAGAACCTCCCTACCACATTTTCCTATGTCATTGGTACCGACATGTACCAAGACAGCAGACTCCTCCCCAGCACTATCCAAGACCTTATCTAGGTGGCGCGTGAGGTCCGCTACCTTCGCACCAGGCAGGCATGTTATCAGGCGATCCTCATGTCCACCAGCCACCCAGCTATCTAAATGTCTAATGATTGAATCACCAACTATAACGGCTGTCCTAACCCTTCCCTCATGGGCACATGGCCCTGGAGAAACTTCCTCGGTGCGAGAGGGTTTTACATCACCTGGAGGACAGGTCCTAGTTACAGGATCACTTCCTGACACACCAGGGTGATGCTCTCCTGTCACGTGACCTCTCTCCTCCATGGCAACAGGGGTGCTGCCAGACTGGAGGTGGGACTTCAGGACTATATCCCTGTAGGTCTCGTCTATGTACCTCTCTGTCTGTCTTATGTTTTCTAAGTCTGCTACTTTAGCCTCTAGAGAACGGACTTGTTCCCTGAGAGAAAAGAGCTCCTTGCACCTAGTGCACACGTAAGACCTCTCACCAACTGGGAGAAAATCATACATGTGACACTCAATGCAAAAGACTGGAAAGCCCCCATCCCGCTGCTGGACTGCTGTCTGCATCTTAGTTTTAAGTTTGTGTCTAGATCTTTAAGTTCTTACTAGGGGTTGCTATGGGTATTTATACCAATAAAACTGTACCTAATACGTTTAATATACCTTGTTCACCTGAAGCTTAATTAATCTCAGGTCCTTAGTGTATGACTGATTTGGGTAATGAGCTTCACCTGAAAGCACCTCCTGTCTTTTAAGATGTGTAAGTACCTATAAAGCTATGATTATCCCAGGGGAGGGTGGGTGTGGGGAGGGAGAGAGGGAAATAACACTTATTAAAAGAGGGCTGCTACACAGTACCCTGTCTTCTGCTGCTGAGGTAAGCTAAATTCTGATTTGATTTAAATTATAGCTCTTAGCTGCTGCTAGGCTCTAACTTCTTATGAAATTTAAATTACAAGCTCTCTGCTGGGTACTAAATTTAACCAGAAAGCTCTCTTCTTTGTGTTAAATTTAAACTAAAAGTACTGTGCTGTTACTTGGCCCTGAGTGACTATTAAATTTAAACTACAAGCTCTCTGCTGGGTATGAAATGTAACCAGAAAGCTGTCCTCTGTGTTTTAAATTCAAACTTTAATTGCTGCTACTAGGCCCTAACTGATCCAACAAAAAACAGTGGGTTCACAGGTTAAGTAGCTTTAATACAAAGAATTCTTTTTAGAAAATTACCAGAAGTATATACTCACAGTTGCAGATTTCTCTTCAGAAGTAACAGTCCCCCTTTCTAGATAGTTATGTTTTCTATCTGGCTGCGGTCAACTCTAGAGGGCAGACCACCCTCAAGGCATAATGTACTCAAGATTTGATTTGTGACGCATTAAATAAATAAATAAATAAATATCTGAGCCCCTATCTGACCTCTTGAACCCTAGGGTTAGGGACTAAGTTGAAATTACCCCCACCATAGCTTTACTGTCTTTTCTCTCAAGCCATTCTGGATCCACTGCAATCTGGCTTTCGTCCTCTACATTCTACAGAAACTGCCCTTACCAACGTCTCCAGTGACCTGTTCCTGGCCAAACACAAGTGTCATTACTAGGTACTTATTCTTCTGGACCTATCTGCTACCTTTAACACTGTTGATTATCACCTTCTCCTTGATACCCCGTTATCGTTTTGCGTTGGGGACTGTGCTTTTTCCTGGTTTTCTTAATCTCTCTCCCATCACACTTTGCGGATCTTCTGGCGGATCTTCCTCCACTGCTATCCCACTTTGTGTATGTCAGGACTCCGTCTTGACTTCTTTCCTCTCTATACTTGTTCCCATTGGCCCTGATTTCCTCCTATGGTTTTCAATACCATCTTTATGCTGATGACTCTGATTTACCTTTCTACATCAGAAATCTCTCAAAGAATCCAGGGCTCATATCTCAGCTTGCTTGTCTGACACTGCTGCCTAGATGTCCTGCCACCAGTTGAAACTGAACATAGTCAGGATGGAGCTCCTTATCTTTCCCCCTAAACCCACCTTCCCCCCTCCTCCTCCTTTCTCTCTCTCTTTCTGTGGATAACACTGTCTTCCTCTGTGTTTCCTCAGCTTGCAACCATGGAGTCATCTTTGACTCCTCTTTCTCTGCGCAACTCCAACAGCTAGCTAAAACTGTTATTTCTTTCTCTATAGCATCAGCAAAATTCGTTCCTTCCTTTCTGAACACACTACCCAAGATCATTATCAACTCTCTAGTCACCTCTGGCTTAAACTATTGCAACTTGCTCCTCACTGGTCTCCCACTGATTCATCTTACTCCCCTTCAAACCATTCAGAACTTAGCCACATAGCTAATCTGCCAGTGTTGCTATGCCCACATAATCCTTCTTATCAACTCATTTCATTGGTTCCCCTATCCATTTCCACATCCAAGTCAAACGTTTCCTCCTGACCTATGAGTGTATTCACTCTACCGCTCCTTACCTCTCGCGTCTCATCTCTCCCTATATCCCTTCTTGGGAACTCTGCTCATCAGGTAAATTTTCTTTTATCTGTAACCTTCTCTTCTACTGACAACTCCATGAATTCCATCTTACTGCACATATGCCTGGTATAGACTACCTGAATCATTACGCCAGCCTCCTTCTTTGGTCCCATTCAAATCCAGACCAAAAACTCACCTCTTCGAGGCTGCCTTTGGATCCCAACCACCTTATTCTTT
Organism: Ichthyophis bannanicus; assembly: GCA_033557465.1. NCBI lineage: Eukaryota > Metazoa > Chordata > Amphibia > Gymnophiona > Ichthyophiidae > Ichthyophis > Ichthyophis bannanicus. The sequence goes on from CM066035.1 coordinate 642,794,003, forward strand.
TGTTTACCACCCTTGTGTTTTACAGTCATTTCCATTTTATTTTGGTTTAACCTAGTTTCCTGTTTATTTATCTTGAATATATTGTAAGCTTTATAGAGCAGAGACTTTTACGTGTGTCTGTATTGCACTATGTATGCCTTGTAGTGCTACAGAAATGTTTACTGGTGGTAGTAATAGTAGTACCCCCTACACTGTCCTGTAGAGGCGATCAGTCTCAAGATCATAGTACAGCCCTTGATTAACATTGGGGACATACACACTCACCATAGTGTAGAGCTCTGATTTTGTTAAGTTTCCTTTCTGCAAAGATAACCCTACCTTCAACATCCTTGTGTAGTTGAGCATACAAATCAGTTTCCTTTGATATTAAGATTCCCTCTGCTCCCTTTTTTTGCTCTCTCATGTAATCTGCAAAATAAGCTTGATTATATTTGTTAAACTTTTTTTAACCATTAGATGTCTCTTGCACAAAACAAATCCCAGCTTCTAGTCTTGTGATTTCTTTAAGGAACAACCTTTTCTTCTGAAGTAAATTAAGATTAGTGATGCTGAATGTAAAGAAGCTTAACTGTATCAGAACACGTGGAGCCCAAGAAACCATTTTCCAGCCTACGTGACAAAGCCCACCTGCCCAGTTCAACTGTACATTCCCATTCTTCTACTGCCTTTCTTGGTTCAACCACCTCCAAACGTCTCCCTCTTCTTCTCTCTCTAGCCTCTCCCCTTCACCCAACCATATCCTCACTCTTTTAACCCCCCCCATCTCTTCCTTTCACCAACGAGTACATACCTAGCTCTCCTCCCACAGGTACAGACACATCGGAGGTGTGACGCTCGGAACCTTCCCTGGAGCCATCAATCCCCTCATTCATACATCCCTCCCCCACCCCAGATTCTTGCTCACACATCTCACCCAGCAGTCTCCCACGCTTACCACCCATACACACTATTTTATTTATTATGCAGCTTACTAGACTGCCAGTCTAACTCACAAATTATTCAAGGTGATTTACAGTAAAAAGAACATCCAAGAAAAGCCAATACATCAAATAGAAATTAACATTCAACTTCAAGTCAAAACACAAAAAAAAAGATAAAACAAAAAGTGGGATTACAAGGAGCCTAACAGATGACAGATGCACAGAATTATAACAAAAGTACATGTCTTCAAACACAATATGCAGCCAACTCTCCCCCCCCCCCAACCCAAAAATCCTGCTTATTGATGCTCTATGCTAAATGCTTGCTGGAATTAAAAAGGCTTTAACCACTTAAAACTTGCCAAAGATGTTTCTTGGCAGCAGGAGGGAGCTCCACAAAATGAATGCAAAATAAGCTAAAGCAGTTTTACACATGACTTCTAGCAATATCACATTAGACATGGCAACAGCCAGCAGTGTGGCCTGAGATGAGCAGAGCATACAAGATGGAGAATATGGTATCGCGTAATATGTGATAAGCCCTGGAATGCTAGTAGCAAAATGTTATACTACTACTACTGATCATTTGTAAAGTGCTACAAGGTGTATGCAGTGCTGTACAGAGACATGTAAGAGACAATCCCTGACCTATAGAGCTTACAGGCTAGTCAAGGTAGACAACACTGCACCCATAAGTCACTGGATACCAATGATGCTGCATCAGCAACAGTATCACGTGATCATAGTGACGCACTTCTGCCAGGAGTTGAATTGCCATACTCTGGCCCAGCTGTAACCTTTTTAGCAGCATCTAAGTCAAGCTGTTATCCAGTGGGTTGCTCAAAACATGCACTATTCGTTTAAATAATGCCCCTGTAGGCTTAGATCCCTAACCATCATAGAATAAATTAATAAAACACCCAGATGCCATTCTTGAAGTCCTGAGCTATCCAGCAGCTCCATTCTCCTCCAGATGTCTTAGCAATCACCTTGCGAGTCTCTTGCTCTTATTATCCACGTACTGTCATTTGACTGGGTTTCCTTTAAGGCAGGGGTCTCAAACACGCGGCCCACGGGCCGCATGCGGCCCGCGAGAGACCTTTGTGCGGCCCGCGATGCCGAAGAAACAAAAACTCCCCCCGGCTTCTGCTGCCGCTGCGTGGCAGCAGCAGAATCAACTGTCCCGCGGCGCCTTCCCGTCTGCCCGGCAAAGCATTTTACTCCCATCAGCGGCAGCTTTCAGGGCCGCGAAGAGAGTAAGTAGTATTTCCCTCTCGCGGCTCTGTTAGCCAGCTGTTCCCGCCCTTTCTCCTGCACCTCCAGTCTTTGGTTAACAGCCAACAGGTCTTCTCCAACTCTTAAATATGCCCATCACACTTTGCAACGTGTTGACTCATCACCATAATCTCTGCACGGAGCTCTTCTCCCAGTGCCGCAATCTTCAAGCTCACCTTCATGAATTATTTTTTAAATTCACCAAACCAGGTCTGGATTTTCTCTCAGAACGTTTCCAGGGACACACCCTCTATTTCATCTGCAGCGCTCTGTTTCTCTGTTGTACTCTGCTGCATATGGCTTCACCTCTGCCATGCTTCCTTCTTCACAGGGCGCCTGTTTGCTGCCCTGGTAAACAAAGGGGCTTGTTTACAAAGCCGCGGTAGTGGTTCGCGATCGCGATCGCAACCGCGGCCCCATTGAAATCAATGGGGCCGCGGCTCCGATTACGATCGCAAACCGCTACCGCGGCTTTGTAAACAAGCCCCAAAGTCTTTTAAATTGGACACTTTTTTACGGGTTGCCATCACTTTTCCGATTGTGTCTTACCGTCACTCACTGAATTGTACACATACCCATGAGCTTGGGATGCCTTCTTTTTTTGCTTTAACTGGCCAATACAATGGAGCTCAGGGCTCAAATGTCCAGCTAGTCATGTGTTGTCACTTCCTCAGTACTGGCAGGTAATCGTTAGTCCTTGAGCTTGGACAGTTACAGAGAAAGATTTCAAGGGAGCAGCAAGATGGAAGTGACTGCGGTTACTCTTGCTTTTTACTTCCCCATTTATGGTTTTGTAACAAGGCCCAGCACTCTTTTATCTCTTGGGCTACCGCAGAGGGACGCTGCTAAGTCAGCAGCACTATTAGCAAAACCAAAAAAGGTTAGATAATGCATCTGGCAGCTACACAAAATCATTAAGCTCCTGCTTTTAAGTTCTGATTCATGTTTCATTCCTGAGGGGATATTAGTGTTTAAAGTTTCACAAAGCTGCTCCTGTTTGGCTGCCTCCACCATTTTAAGCAGAAATCTTTTAGTCTTTCTTTATCCATACACTCATTAAGAGGCATGTTTACTAAAAGTTAGTGTATGGTAACATTATGCAAATATTTATGCAAATGATGCCCTTATGCAAATGAGGCCTGCGTCTTGTGCGGCCCCCGGGTTACTCTACAAGTCCTCATTTGGCCCTCAAAGCAATTTGAGTTTGAGACCCCTGCTTTAAGGGTTGTTTTTAGTAGACACTACCACTTTCTGATTTGTGGGCAGATTTGTCAAGCCACCTTTCTTCATCGCTGCTGCAGCCCCCTTAACTCATGACATAACAGCTAACACAGGGTTAGATCATAAATAGCAAACATGTTCGTTCTACAGCTTTTCTTTTTTTTTTCTATTTTATTTGGTCCAGCAATCATATTGCTTGCAGAAACACCTCCTTACCTAAGAATATAAGAAATGCCTTACTGGGTCAGACCAAGGCCCATCAAGCCTAGTATCCTGTTTCCAACAGTGGCCAATCTAGGTCGCAAGTACCTGGCAGGTTCCCAAAGATGCACACAGGTTCCATAATGCTTGTCCAGGGGCAAGCAGTGGATCTTAAATAATGGTTTATGGACCTTTCCTCCAGGAACTTATTCAAACCTTTTTAAACACAGCTACACTAACTACTTTTACTACATCCTCCGGTAACAAATGCCAGAGTTTGAGCAAAAAAATGTTTTCTCCTGTTGGTCTTAAATGGTTTGCATTGTAGCTTCGTTGTGTTTCCTATAGTCTTTGTACTTTTTGATGGCATGAACAATTGTTCTACGTTTACCTGTTCCACTCCATTCATTAATTTATAGATCTCTATCATAACCCCCCTCAGCTGTCCCTTTTCAGAGTTGATGCCCCAACCCTCATAGGGGGTATTCTTCCATCCCCTTTACTATTTTTGTCGCTCTTTGTATCTTTTCTAATTCAGCAATATCCTTTTTAGAAATGCACACAATATTCAAGGTGCGGTCACACTATGGAACAATACAGAAGCATAATAATATCCTTTGTTCTCCATTCCTTTTCTTATGATACCTAGCATTCTATTTGCTTTCTTGGCCGCTGCAGCACATTGGGCAGAGGATTTCAACGTATTATCCACGATGACGCCTAAATCTTTTTTCCTGGGGTGGTGGTTTCTAAGGTGCTACGTTGTATTGTGTAACAATAGTTTGAGTTCTTTCCCTAGGTGTATGACTTTTCACTTGTACACATTAAATTTCATCTATTTGGACATCCAGTCTTCCAATTTTTCAAGTCCTCTTGTAATTTTTCACAATCCTCTTTCATTTTAACAACTTTGAATAATTGTCATCTTCAAATTGGATCACCTCACTTGTCATTCCTATTTACAGGTCATTTATGAAGATGTAAAAAAACTGTGGGCTCAGCACAGATTCCTGGGGTACTCCACTATTCATCTTTCTCCATTGAGAAAATTGGTCATTTAGCCCTACTCTTTTATGTCTTTTAACCAGTTCCTGATCCATAATAGTACACTGCTTCCTATCCCATAACTTTGTAATTTTGCAAAGTCTCTCATGAGGGACCTTGTCGAAAGCTTTCTGAAAATCCAGATACACTATATTGACCGGCTCACCTTATTCTTCCTGTTTTATTCATACCTTCAAAAAAATGTAATAGATTAATAAGACGAGACTTTCCTTGGCTAAATCCATGTTGGCTTTCTTCCATTAAACCATGACTATCTACATGTTCAGTAATTTTATTCTTTATAATGGTTTCTATCATTTTGCCTGGTACTAACATAAGGCTCACTGGTCGGTAGTTTCCTGGATCACTTCTGGAGCCCTTTTTTAAAAAATTGGCATTACATTGGCCATTCTACAATCTTCGGGTACTAGAGATAATTTTAATGATAGTTCACAGATTACTAATAGGTCTGCAATCTCATTTTCAGCTCTTTCAACACCCTCTGATGTATACCATTCTATGCTACCCCACACAACACCATAGCTGGGATAACAAGATCACACTATGTACTCTAGTTTCCTGAGCTGTATTTTTTTTAGGGTACCGAGTTAGAATGTGAACCAAAGTGCAGATGAGGCACCACAAGGAGCCATCTAACCACTCTGCATAGATAATTGCCCAGGCTGAGTACCGCATGCTCACTCTTCTGAAGAAAAAAAATACCACACCAATCGAATTAGGTCCTCTCTCAAATGACCAAGAAAACTATTTGATATAGTCTTAAATCTTCTCAAAAGTCCAACCACCACCAAATCTGATGCCACCCTATCTTCAACTGACATGGCACAATTTCTACAGTCCAATCAGTCATCCACCAGAATCATCCTGGCTCACCACCAACACTTCCAGTGACTCAAAGCAACCAAACCTGGTGTACGTTCAGCCCTCTGTCCACCCAGTGACCAGAAAATATAATCCCAAACCTCAACAGCACCACCTCCTCACTTGACCCTTGCCCTTTCTGCTGGATCAAAATTACCAAGGAGGAGCTTATTTCAGCCATTCTACACATTGCTCAGACTTCACTTTCTTTAGGCTACATGCCAACTGCCCTCAAGCATGCCTCCATCAGACCTCTACTAAAAATTCATGCAGTTGACCCAACATCACCATCCTCTTACAGACCAGACCCATCTCCAGTATCCCCTCACTTGTCAAAATTATCGAAAAAACAGTGCAGCTGCAGACACAAGACTATGTAGACTGCCATGCCCCCCCTCAACAAACATCAGCACTGTTTCAAACACCTTCATAGTACGGAAACCCTACTGATCTTGCTCTTAGACAAGCTAATCAAAGGCACAGAACCCCCACACAAGGCTTCATCCTCATTTTCATTGACATCTCGGTGGCCTTTGACTCCGTCATCCATGAGCACCTCATCTCACGGCTCCATGCAATTGGCCTCAGAGATACAACACTATAATGGTTCCAGTCCTATCTGGTCAACTGATACCAACAAGTCAGAATTGGATCCAAAACCTCCAGCCCGTTCAGGCTATTCCAGGGCTTACCTAAGGGCTCTGATTTAAAAACAATTTTATTTAACCCCTATGCAAAGTAATCTAGAATCACAACATCCTCTACCACCTGTATGCCGATGACATTTTAATTTACACACCATTCACCATCAACAGCCCTGACTACTCCACAATAGGGCAGTGCCACACAGCTGTCATTCAATGGTTCAACCATCACAACATTGCTGCAGAGGAAAAAAACGCCAAACCACTTCAGTTCATGGCGGTATGCCGACACTACACGAAGTTGCAAAGGCCAATCAAAAAAGCCTTTTCTCGTCCATACAACAGAATAAAACTTCGTGCAAATACTCCTCACCACGATATATCACAGTGCATAGCGCTTCTTAAAATAGAGCGCAATTTCATTTATACAATGTGTTCAGTGAGTTTTCACAGCGCTGTGTTTCAGGTCGTTGAATCTCCCAGCCCTTCATCAAAATCTATTACGTAAGTATTAGGGATACGTAACAGGTTTTGATGAAGGGCCGGGATATTCAATGGCCTGAAACACAGCGTTGTGTTAACTCATTGAACACATTGTATAAATGAAATTGCGCTCTATTTTAAGAAGCGCTATGCACTGTGATATATCGTGGTGAGGCGTATTTGCATGAAGTTTTATTCCATTGTATGGGCGAGAAAAGGCTTTTTTGATTGGCCTTTGCAACTTCGTGTAGTGCCGGGGTACTGCCATGAATTGAAGTGGTTTGGCGTTTTTTGCCTCTGCAGTGGTCCATTTGCCATTTCATCAGAAAGCTAAGTACTGACGATATTTTTTTCCTTTGATATATTGCATATATTGATTTTTCCTAGGGGACGATTTCATTATCCCTTGGTTTGTGGTGAGGGTTTATTCCCTTTTAAATAGATTAAAAAGGAGAATTGTGCTATGAGAAGGTTTCTTTCACGGCACAAGCTCTGACAAAAATGTCATGTTCTAAAGACATTTAGGAGATAAGGACACGTGTTTATCCTTTGATAGTAAGCTAGTGTGGATAAGCATTTGGTTTTTGGATTGTAATAGCAAATTAATTTTTGGCATACAGATGAGTGCCTTCCTTCGTTGGGCCACCTGAACTGAAAAATCAAGATCCAATGATTTTCATTTAATACTGCACCATGTTGCTTGGCGGCCCGAAGGACAGCATCTTTTTTGTAGATCGGGAACTAGGCAATCACAACTTTCAGCCTGGTGTTGTATGAGCGCACTGGCCCAATCCAGCATACCAAACTTCTAAGGCCAGGTTCACGGGCAGCCACGTTTCCATAAAGCCCCAAAGTTCATTTTCTTTAATAGACTCGGGCACACCTATGAACAGCAGATTGTTGCATCTGCTGCATATTTCCAAATCATCCAACTTCCCTTGCTGCTGCTGCAGCAGCAGCATCGCCCATAGCTCTTTTATATCCTTAGCTGCTACCTGGGCCTGCTCTTCTGTCTGAGAAAGCTGCTGCTTTGCCTCGTTTAAACACTAGCCAAAGGGGTCCAAGGATTTAGACATTGAGTCCAGTTTCTCATTGATTAGTGCAGACTGACCCGATAGGACAGCCACCAACGCTGTGGTCACCTCCTCCACAGCATCATGAACAGACGATCCTGGAGCAGAATCAGCTACTGCCATCTTGGAATCAAGCTGCTTCTGCTGGTTGATCCTTTCGGGCAGATTTCATAGTACTTCGTGCCCAAACATAAGTGCTCCATATCCCGAGATGTATAGGGGGATCCTTATATGTCTGAGTGAGGTATTCCAGCCAGACTTAAACAACTGTGGGGAGTCAGGAAGGAGAAAGGCCCTGGAGAGCAACAAGCACATATCTAATCACTCTACTACATCACGTAAGCCTCAAGCCGCAAATTACTATCATACAGGTCCAGAGCCTGTCTCCTCACTATTTTCCATGTAGACCGTGTGGCGCTGTAACCTCCATCTTGTATTTTCCATCCTGATCCAGCTCAACACATTGTAAGCAAAACTCAAGTCTACAGTCTGACACTTGGAGGAATCCAAACTTCAATAACCAAGCTCTGAGGTGGGACTGGACATGAGTGGTGACATCAAGGGCACTTAATTGTTAACTCAAGTTTGGGGGATTCATTCTGCTTGAGCAGAGCACCTGCATTAAGCAGCCATTCACCACGTGACATCACTTCCTCCCTTCTGAACTTCAAGAATTCCATCTTGTGAGTCTGTTATAACCATAAGATTGTTTGCTGTTTTTTTTCCCTAATTTATGAAGGAATGATTTATGACTGTTCTTGGTCAATTAGGGTATCTTCCAAGCAAGTGATTGGATATACGCTTCTGGTTCACATTCACTCCTAATTTCCCCCCACCCCCTCCCCCAGCTGGGTAAAGATGCAGCAGTAGATTTTCTCAGCTGTACCTGTTTTTGTAGAATGCAACTGCTGCTTCTAAGTTGTAGCAATCTTAACACCACAACAGAAGCTAGGAAGAAGAAAGCAGCTCCTTGTCTGTGACCTTTTTGTTATTGATCATACATTAGATATACATAAAAGAACCCCAAGTTTCTCAAATTTTGGCACAAAAACTTGCGGCAGAGGTAACGATCTGTAAAGGACAAAACATTCAGTGAAACAATTAATCTCACAGGCATTATAAACACAAATTAGAAAATGCCATAGTCATTTAATAACGTACCCTTTAGTCAAAACTGCATAAAATAGTAATTGGTAGGTGCCCACACAGGATCCACTAGAGCTGCCATTTCGCTGCTGACAGGACAATCGCATAAATAACACAGGGGGGAGGGTTGAAATTTAACCCATCTCATATAGAAACAGGACAGCAGAAAAGACCATATGGCCTATCTAGTGTGCCCAGCCATATCAACTACCATAGTCCCCCTTTTTATTTTTCAAAAGATCTGTGTTTGTCCCATGCTTTCTTGAATTCAGATACTGTCCTCATCTCTACTACCTCCACTGGGAGACTATTCCACTCATCTACCACTCTTTCCGTAAAGAAATATTTCCACATATTACTCCTGAGTCTATCCCTTGTCGCCCTCATCCTATGTCTCCTTGTTGCAGAGCTTGCTTTCAATCAAAAGAGGCTCTTCTCTTGTGCATTTATGCCATGAAGGTATTTAAGCGTCTCTATCATATCTCCTCTATCCTGCCTTTCCTCTAAGGTATACATATTTATTAAGTTCTTTAAGTCTGTCCCAATATTCTTTTTAACAAAGACCACTAACTATTTTAGTAGCTACTCTCTGCACCAACTCCATCCAGTTTATATCCTTTTGACATTGTGGTTTCCAGAATTGCGCACACTATCCAAATGAGGTCGCACCAAAGACTTATACACTACCTTTTTCCTGCTGACCATTCCTCTCCCTATGCACCCAAGCATTCTTCTGGATTTCACTGTTGCCTTTTCTACTTGTTTAGTCACTTTAAGGTAATCAGAAACCATCACGCCCAGATCCTGCTCTTCTTTCATGGACAGAAGTACTTTGCCCCCTACACTGTACTATTCCTTTGGATTTTTTCAGCCCAGATGCATAATCCTGCATTTTTAGCATTAATTTTCAGCTGCCAAATTTTTGACCATTCTTCCAGCTTATCTGCATCCTTCGTGTTATCTATTCCTTCCTAGGCGTCTACTCTATTGCAGATTTTGGTATCTTCTGCAAGGAGGCAAACCTTACCCAACAGCCCTTCTGCAATATCATTAACAAAGATGTTAAAAAGAATTAGACCAAGGACAGATCCCTGTGGCACACTACTGGTAACAATTTTCTCAAAGTGTGCTCTATTTACCTGTACATTTTGTCGCCTCCCACTCAACCAATTTCTTTTTTTTTTTTTTCCATTTATTCAAAAAAAGTGAAATATTACAACAAAATAATTGTAAACATAACATTCACAATACTCCTAAACCCCCTTCAGAATCCTTTATTTAGTTTTCAGACCATATCATTGTACCTTGATATATTGGTTTTCATGTACAGTATGGATAGTCATCTAGCCCGTTAGATGTCAGTGCACCTCTGTAAGTTATGCCAATTTGAGTAGGGAGCCCATACTTTCATGAAGGGTAATAGATTACCATGGCGTAAAGCAGTTAACTTTCTCATTAAATAGAGATGTTGCATTCGAGTTTGGACCCCATTAGTGTAGGAGCATCCATTCGCTTCCACGCCTTGGCTGTTATCGTCATTCTTGCAGCCGTACATCCCATCTTTAAGAGCATTTATCTTCCTTTCGGGATGCTGTCATCCTTTACGTTTAAGAGGGCCAAACCCGGCCCTGGCCTACTTTCTTCCCCTACAGTCTCACTTAGCCATGCAAATACATTAGCCCAGAAGGGACGTATCTTTTCATAGGACCACCAGACATACAAAAACTGCCCAAGGCACAGCATTTTCTCCAGCACTGTGCTGACCCGCCATTGAGTTTCTGCAGGTGCAGTGAGGTGAGATACCATCTATATAGCATTTTGTAATTGTGTTCTAGCAGTTTACTAGCCAGGATTCCTTTAAAGAGACCTTTATAGATTGATGCCCATTTGTTTCTCATCCCATGATTTATTGAAATCTGTTTCCCATGTCCTCGGGCACGGCCATTTCCCTTCCCTTGCATTCCCCATGTAGGCATATAATTTAGAAAGCCTCTTTAACCTCTGTACATCCAAATAGAGCCTCAGTATCTTCCAGGGGTGATCCCCTATTTGTTTTAGTAGGTGCGTAATATAGTGTATTACCTGTGTATACCTATTAAAAAATCAAAGGATGATGGAGAATATTCATTCTGTAGATCCTCAAAAGATATCTGTTCCCCCTCTTCTCTAAACTGGGCCACACAGCGCCCCCCCCCCCCCCCGCCCACTGGGCAAAGGCACGATTTTCCATACCAGGAGGGAAATCTGGGTTACCCAATAGTGGGACATATTTAGAATATTCCTTAGGTTCATATGAAATATTTTTCTATTTAAACCAGTTTTTCAAGGAGGAGGCAGTAATGGGATTGTCATATCATTTCAATGCTTGTTCCTTTCTCGTGTTCCAGATTATTTTTCCCAGGTGGTGGCAGCCCAACGCTTCCCTCTCCAGCACTGCCCATTCTTGATGTTCATGAATCCACTACTCTAGCAGAGAGTGCAATCTAGCCACTTCAAAGTATCTACTAAGAAGGGGAACTCTTAGCCCTCCCTCCCTTTCTTGGCACACAATCTTACTGGCAACCCGGGGTCTCTTACCACCCCATATAAAGGACATAATTCTGCGTTGTAGATTATTCAGAAAGGGCTTGGGCACTAAGATTGGTAGTGTTATAAGTATAAAAACCTTGAGTACTACCATTTTAATGGTCGCTATGCACACAAGCCAGGATAGTCGCAGGGCCTCCCCCACCTATCAAAATCCCCTGATAGTCTCCTCCACAAGGGAGGGTAGTTTGCCACAAAGATCTCCCACTTGCGGTGTCAATTGAACTCCCAGATAATGAATACTAGAGTTGACCCATTTGAAGGGGTAAGATTTTTTTAAGGGTTTCCATTAGCTCTGGAGAGAGGGAGATATTTAACACCTCCGATTTATTAGCATTAATGCGAAACCCTGCCACTGAGCCGTATGTGTCTAATTTGCTTAGGGTGGCCCATAGGAAAGATTCTGGGTAAGCAATAAGAAACAGGACATCAGCAAAAACGAGTTTGTAGAGGTGATTGCCTATGGTTATGCCCTAAATATGTGTCCTCCCTGATTCTCTGGGCCAGGGGCTCCATTGCCAGTATAAATAATGGTGAGAGGGGGCACCCCTGTCAAGTTCCACGATGCACTTCAAAGGACAGAGTATAGTCGCCATTAATCTTTACTACTATATTCATTAATCCAAATAACGGGGTATGACTAGCACAGGTCTCAGACTACACCATGGCATCAAAATCTGGGTTATGTAAATTCCCCAGTGTTACAAGACCCAGATTTTGATGCCATGGTGTAGTCTGAGACCTGTGCTAGCCATACCCCATTATTTGGATTAATGAATATAGCGAAGAAATTGCATTTGAGCATAGGTATTTTGATAGTCTTCAGTGAGAGATCGCTCTGATATGAGACCATAAAGTTTTGACCATTAATCTTTAGACAAGTCATTGGGGATTTGTACAGGATTTTAATCCACCTTAGATAATCCCCTGAGATCCCCATTTTTTCCAGGGTTTTAAAAAGAAAGGGCCAGTACACCCTATCAAAGGCTTTTTTGGCATCGGTGGCCAGCAGAGTCTAGCCTTCAGAGCTCAGTTTCCCCAGCCACGTTAAATTAAGAACCTTCCTGATGTTATCAGAGGCTTGTCTACCAGGGACAAGCCCCGATTTCATTGGAGTGGACCAGTTAAGACAGTAGAGGTAGCAACCAGTTTGCTAAGACTCTTATAAAAATGTTCAGGTCATTGCCAGAAGTGAGATGGGCCTATGAGACCCACACTCTTCAGGGTCCTTCCCTTCCTTATGTAAAATACTCACACCAGCTTGGCATAGTGAATCGGGCATCTGAGAGGCAATTCCAAAGGAGTTAAAACATTTTCGTTAGGGGTTCTACTACTACACTAAAAACTTAATAGAGACAATTTGAAAACTATCCCAACCCTAGGTGCCTTATGGGGTGGTAAGCCTTTGGTCACACTGAATCTCGTGCGTAGAGATGGGTTTCAATAGCTCTTCAGCTTCTAGGGCAGACATGCTATTTGAACATCAACTAGATATGCATAATTATTTAGATAATCAATTGCTTTCTCCGGGAACAAGCAGGAAGTCTCCTCATATATGGGTGACACCTGTGCTGACGGAGCCCGCACGGAAGCATCTCCCCAGCTTTTAAAGAAAGCCTTTGTGAGATGCACCACGCATGTGTGGTCCACTTCCCGCCCAAGGGTGCCATCTTACCTCAGTCTCCTTTTTTACGTTGTGCCCATAAGACGTTGTCCAGTTTCCCCGAAAAAAGGTTTTGGTTTTTGTTTCTCCGGTTGCGTACTGGTTTCTCCCCACCCCTGAGCCAGCTCTCCCTGGCGGCACTTCTTGGGTTCATATATTAGGCTTTTTTTTTTTTCAATATTTCATCGAGGTGCTCCTCGACTGGCGTTTGTGCCCTTTTCCAGCCGAAGACCTCTGACCCCCTGCTGGGAGGCAGGGGCCCCCTTTTTACAATGGCCTCCAGTGGCTTCAAAAAGTGTGACTGGTGTGGCGAAATGTTACTCACCGACTTACACGACAGCTGCCTCCGATGTCTTGGTCCGATGACGACTAACTGCGAGCTCTGCAGAACCATGACCTCAAAGAGCTGCCATCAGCAGCAGATAAGTTTCTTTCAGAAGTCCAACTCTGCACTGGAGTCTCCAGTGACACCACCCTTCAGGGTCCCCTCTGATACCTCTGTGCCCCACGAAGCAAGAGCTTCCTCAGAGTCCCACAGCAGCGGTTCCTTCGAGTGGAAATTCCCGGAGGTGGAGCAAAAGAAGAAATCATCCTCGAAGACCGCCTCAGAGGACGGATCTGGGAAGAAGGGGAAATCCCATCCTAGGGCCTACAGTCCCTGGTATGAGTCCGAGGAGTTGAGGGAGGAATGGCCTGCCAAGCTGCCCTGTAAGGAGTTATCAGCACCTGCAGACCAGCCTCTGAGGCCATCCTCATCAGACTCCCCCTCGACAGTACCGACGCCGGACCCAAAACCCTTGGTACCCATATCAATGGAGCCACTTGGTATGGAAACCAGAATGGCAGCCCTAGAGATTAGTATATCTGCCCTAGAGGTCATGCAGCAAGTGTTTATGTTCAGCTCGTCCAGTTTATCCGCCCCAATGATGGGACCCTAGACATCAAGGGCTTCTCTGGACGTTGAGCCGGTTCTTGAGCACCATCAGCCTCGTGAGCCCCCCAGCTCTGGATGAAATCCTGCTCCCATTCCTCGGGACACCAGTCCTCCCCAGCAAGCACCTGTGGCTCAGACTATCCCCTGGAGGTCACGGACCACTGACAGCAGCACTGGGCCGAGGTGATCGCGCGACATCTGACTCGTACTCTGATTTAGAGCCCAAATGGGAGACCGAGGGCAAAGAGTCCCCAGAAGCAAGGCAGCACCATGATGTGCCCTTGGACCTGTCTCACCCGATGACCTGACACCGCTCCCCACCCGAGGACATTGTATTCCTCGATTTTGTGTGGGTCATGGCCAAGGCCGTCGCCATCGAGGCAGGAAAGGACCGTCACACCGAGGAATTGGAGAGACTCCAATACGAGGTACCCCAAAGAAAAACCTTATGGTCCCAGTGCCCTCGATCCTTGACTGCCTCCTACTCCGAATGTGGGAAACACCGACATCGGTACCAATTGTTAGCAAGCACCTCAACACCATGTACCGGGTACACCGAAGCCCTGGTTTTCAAAAGGCCCAGCTTCCATACGACTCCATGGTCATGGGGTTCGCAGTGTGTCAGCTTAAGAGACAAAAACCCCATTCCTCAGTGCCACCCGGCAGGGGCGCCCGAACCCGGTATGCCCTTGACCAGAAGGCCTTTGAGGGCTTGATGCTAACATGCCCGGATCCAATCCTACCAGTTCTACATTGACATGTACCTAAAAGAACTGTCAAAGGAGCTTGATGGATTCTTGAGAGGAAAGCCTTACAGAGGTTCAAGATCCTAAACACGGCAGTAAAGGAATGTCAAAGTTTTTGTCCCCAGCAGCCTACGATGGCTTTTTGTCATCGGCCAGGTTGGCCGTTGCAGGCATTGGGGTTTGATGCCAGGTATGGCTGCAGTCATCCAACATGAAACAGTGGGTGCAGGACAAACTGATAGATGTCCTCTACATAGGTGAAAACCTATTCAGGCAGTGAAGATAGACAGAGTATGTGACAAGAACCAGGCGCTCAAAAAAAAAAAAAAAAAAAGACCTCTGTGCACCCCCGGAAGAAAGCCCTGGGGGAAAAAAGCCCCCCTTCCCGAGGAAGAAAGGCTTCAATGTTATGCCACACTTCCAGGCCTTCTCGGCCCTCAACAGGACCAGCAACAAAAATGACAGAGACATGGTTCCAGAAAACAAAACGCCCCAAAGTCTTAAGTGCCCCTGGGGGTAGGGAGGTCGCATCCAGGCAGTCAAAAGCTCCTAGCCTGGGGGGAGCTTTTGACTGCCTGGACATGACCTCCATACCCCCAGCAGGTCCTCTGCTGCCCATAGTGGGGTGCCTAGCCATGTTTGCCCACAAGTGGACAGCCATCACCACAGATACCTGGGAGCTACAGGTGGTCAAGGAGGGCTACCTCCTCCACCTACATCAGGTGCCACCTAAGTACTTCCCAGGGGAGCCCAACAGGCCTCTCCTTCACCAGACCCTGCTGCTCACCAAGCTAGCAGGCCTAATCAATGACAAAGTAGTCGAGCCAGTCCCAAAACATCTCTGGGGCACAGGCTTCTATTCCAGATACTTCCTCGTCCCCAAGAGGGTGGGGGTGTGTGGCTTCTGGCCCAACCTCGACCTGTGAGAGCTTAACAGGTTTCTGGTCAGGGAGATGCTCTCCCTTGGAACACTACTGCCATTCCTCCAACAGGGAGATTGTCTATGCTCCTTAAACCTAAAGATGCCTACACTCTCACATCCTAATTCATCCCAGTCACAGAAAATATCTCTGGTTCGTGGTGGGGGGACAGCACTACCAATACAGAGTGCTGCCCTTCGGTCTGGCCTCGTCACCAAGGGTCTTCACAAAATGCTTCGTGGTGGTTGCAGTCCACCTCCGGCTCCAAGGGGCTTTCATCTTCCCCTATCTGGACAACTGGCTTATAAAGGGGGGGTGACATGGCTGCAGAGGCACAATGCGTCACCAGACGCACCATCAACACCCTGCAGCACCTGGGGTTCGTCATAAACTACCCCAAATCCCACCTCACTCCGGCTCAGTGCCTAGAGACCCTCCAGGCAAAAGCCTTCCTCCCCCAGGAGAGGTCATAATGCTTCAAGGAGTTAGCTGCAGAGGTACACCGGTATCGTACACTACCTGCCCAGCTCCTACTCTGCCTGTTCGGATACATGGCCTCCACTGTCCACGTCACTCCATATGCCCACATACACATGAGGGCAGCCCAGTGATGCCTCCTCTCTCAGTGGACTCGAGCCACAGGCAGGCTCAGGGACAATGAGGGTGACCTGTCAGCTGGCCGACTTCCTCAGATGGTGGCAGAATCCAATTCACTTTCAGGCCGGGATGCCCTTCCAGGCACCCCAACCCCCAGAAGGTCCTCACCATGGATAGAACTCCGAGTAATATACTTAGCCATCTGAGCCTTCTTCCTCCAACTCCAACACCACTCGGTGCTGATCCAGACCGACAATCGGGTCTCAATGTTCTATGTAACGGGGGGAGGGGGTTACAGGGTCATACCCCCTCTGCCAGGAGGTGGTAGCCCTCTGCTCCTATGCTGCATGCAGGGGGATGCTCCTAAGGGTGGTGTACCTCCTGGGCTGGACAATGCCCTGGTGGACAAATTGAGCAGGGTTCTCCAGCTGCACAAGTGGCGCCTGGATCCAGTGGTTGCCTCATGGTTCCATCTCTGGGATGTCCCCTTATTAGATCTGTTTGCCAGCCCAAACAACACACAGTTGCCCCAATTCTGCTCATGCCAGCTGCACCCGTCCCGGGTGGCAGCGGATGCATTCCTCATTCCGTGGATGGAAGGGCCTTCCCGCTGACACTGCTAGTAGCCAAGACATTATTCAAGTTCCAGCATGACAGAGCATCGCTAGTGCTGATAGCCCCTCGGTGGCCCAGGCACCCTGGTTCCCTCTGCTCCTCTCCCTATCGACAGCATTGCCAATTCCCCTTGGCCAAGCTCCAGGACTACTCTCTCAGGAGCTTCTCTCTTGCACGCCAGTCTGGGGTCCCTCTCACTCAAGGCTTGGCTGCTGAAAGGATAGCATTAGCTCCCTTCAACCTCCCATGGGACGTGGAAGAAATTCTTCTGGCCTCTCGTAAGGCCTAAGAACATAAGATATGCCATTACTGGGTCAGACCAAGGTCTATCAAGCCCAGTATCCTGTTTCAACAGTGGCCAATCTAGGTCATACGTACCTAGCAGTTTCCCAAAAGAGACAGGTTCTGTACGGGGTCAAGCATCGATATCCTGGGTCCCTTCTTAATAATGGTTTATGGACCTTTCCTCCAGGAACTTGTCCAAGCTTTTTTAAACCCAACTACACTAACAACCTTTACTACATCCTCCGGTAACAAATTCCAGAGTTTGATTACACGTTGAGTGAAAAAATATTTTCTTTTATTAGTCTTAAATAGTTTACCCTGTAGCTTCATTGCATGTTCCCTAGTCTTTCTATATTCTGATAACGTAAACAATCGATCTATGTTAACCCGTTCCACTCCGTTCATTAATTTATAGACTTCTATCATATCTTCCCTCAGCCGTCTCTTTTCCAGGTTAAAGAGCCCTAACCTTTTTAGCCTTTCTTCATAGGAGTATTCTTCCATCCCCTTTACCATTTTGGTGGCTCTTCTCTGAACCTTTTCTAATAACGCTATATCCTTTTTAAGATACGGCGACCAGAATTGCACACAATATTCAAGGTGCAGTCTCACCATGGAACGATATAGAGGCATTATGATATCTTGTTTTATTTTCCATTCCTTTCCTTATGATACCTAGCATTCTATTTGCTTTCTTGGCCGCCGCTGCACACTGGGCGGAGGGTTTTAACAATGGCGTCTAAATCTTTTTCCTGGGTGGTGGTTCCTAATGTGGAACCTTGCATCATGTAACCATAGTTTGGGTTTTTCCTCCCTAGGTGCATAACTTTGCACTTTCCACATTAAATTTCATCTGCCATTTGGATGCCCAGTCTTCCAATTTATCAAGATCCTCTTGCAATTTTCCACAATCTCTTGGGTTTTAACAACTTTAAATAGATTTGTGTCATCCGCAAATTTGATAACCTCACTCGTTATTCCACTTTCCAGGTCATTTATGAATATGTCAAAAAGCAGCGGACCCAGCACAGATCCCTGGGGTACACCAGTATTCACCTTTCTCCATTGGGAAAATTGGCCATTTAGCCCTACCCTCTGCTTTCTATCTTTTAACCAGTTCCTGATCCACAATAGTACACTGCCTCCTATCCCATGACTCTTTAGTTTTGCCAAAAGTCTCTGATGAGGGACCTTGTCAAAGGCTTTCTGAAAGTTCAGATACACTATATCAGCCGACTCACCTTTGTCCACCTGTTTATTCACACCTTCAAAAAAGCATAACAGATTAGTAAGACAAGATCTTCGTTGTCTAAAGCCATGTGGGCTGTCTCCCATTAGGCCATGACTATCTACATGCCGAGTAATTTTATTTTTTATGATGGTTTCTGCCATTTTTCCCGGTACTGACGTCAGGCTCACCGGTCTGTAGTTTCCCGGATCACCCCTGGAACCCTTTTTAAAAATTGGGGTTACATTGGCAATCCTCCAATCTTCATGTATTAGAGATGATTTTAATGATAGTTCACAGATTACTAATAGCAGGTCTGCAGTCTCATATTTCAGTTCTTTCAGCATCCTTGGATGTATACCATCCGGCCCAGGTGATTTGCTACTCTTCAGTTTATCTAATAGTTGTAATGCATCTTCCCGATGTATCGATATTTCCTTCAATTCTTCCACACCTTTAAATACCACTTCAGTCATGGGTAACATCCCTACATCTTCCTCAGTAAAGGCCTCCACTAGAAGAGTATATGCCTTCAAGTGGCACCAATTCTCTGTGTGGTGTGCAGAAAGATAGGCAAAACAGTTTTCTTGCTCAGTACAAAGTGGTACTTCAGTACCTGCTTCACCTATCACAGGTAGGACTGAAGTCCAATTCAGTCAGAGTACACCTACGTGCCATTGCAGCGCATCACCATTCCATTGAGGGAAAGCCCCTCTGCTCAGCCCCTTGTATCCCGATTCCTGCGGGGCCTCATGTTATCCAAACCACCCATCTGGGCCCCAGTGGCAGAGTGGGATCTCAATGTGGTACTCTCGCAGCTCACCAAGCCTCCGTTCGAGCCTCTGGCTATCTGCCACCTCCAGTACCTATCCTGGCAGGTCACCTTCCTGGTAGCACTTATATCAGCTTGCAGAGTCAGCGAACTCCAGGCTCTGATGACAAACCGCACCCCCCCCCCCCCCCATATGAGATTCTAGAAGAACACAACTCAATTTTCTGCCGTAGGTGGTGTCCCCATTCCACCTCAACCAGGAGATGGTACTGCCCACCTTCTTTTATTTATTTATTTATTTATTTATTTATTTTACATCTTTTCTATACCGCCACTTCCAGCGATCAGCGGCGGTTTACAGGTAAACAAAGTTTAATAATAGCATGCTATTATTTTACATGGAACAGGTTCAGAACTATTTTACATAGAACAGGATTAGAACTATTTTTACAATAGAACAGGTTTTAGAACAGTGAACAGTATAACAGAGGAACTATTATATTATGTAGAATGGATTTAGAGAAATAACATTCAACTATTAAAATTACAACTCAATAATACAATGAGGAAAACTGTCTCTCCACAGTAAATCAACGGAAATTGGGTATATTACATATTCCAAGGCCTCATGCCGGTAAGGTGGAGACCATTCTCCATAATCTGGATTGTAAGAGAGCCCTATCCTTTTACCTGCAACGGACCCATGGCCCCACTGCAAAGCATCTCGGCTTTTCGTATCCTATGACCCCAGTCGTCTGGGGCTCCCAGTGACTGCGTCACTGCGTCAGGGCCCTGGCTACTTTCGTAGCAAATCTGTGCTCCGTCCCCATGACAGAAATCTGTCAGGCTGCCACCTGGTCTACAGTCCATACCTTCACAGTTCACTACTGCCTGGAAAGGGAATCCCAATGGGACAGCACCTTCGGCCAGGTTGTACTCCATAATTTCTTAAGGGTGTAGGCAACTCCTGCCCTCCGAGCCTTCTGTGTTCAGGCTATCTGAGTGCTGGTTCTCTGCCAGACACTTGGATCCTGTGAGAGTTTCTTAGTAGGGACTCGACTGCTGCTGATCACGGCTCGCCCTTTGTAGGTCGCCTTGGCGTCTTTACAGGTTCTCAGTAGCCTTTAGCTGGGGAGTCCCATATGTGAGGACTGACTTTCCGAGAAAGCATAGCTACTCAACTGTAACAAGTGAGTTCCAGGAACAAGCAGGAATGTAGTCTTCACATATGGGTATCGTCGGCACCAACGGAGCCTGCGTGGGAATGCTCCTCAGCGTCCAATTAGAAAGCTTTTGGGAGCATCCCACAGCGCCTGCGTGCTGCCTTCCCGCCTTTCCCAACTGCCTCTCTCCAGTTCTTCGTGCCATTTTGGGCACTAGGCCCAACTTTTCCTTCAGAATGGAAAAACCCGCCTCTGGTTTTAAGAAGTGTTCCAAGTGTGGCGGTACCATCTCTGTCACCAACACTCATGAGTGGTGCCTTAAATGTTTAGGTCCTGACCACTCCATCTCAGAGTGTGTTGCCTGTGGGATGATGTCGAAGAGGGGTCGGAAAAACAGAGTTGCTAAGCTTAGCACCCTTTTTCTCTCCGATGTAGCATCCGTGGCATCAACGTCTTCCAGGGCTTCGTCTTCCTCCCATGGATCTCAGGTAACCATACATAAATCTGGCCGGTCCTCAAAGGGTAGATCTCCTTCCAAGCATCAAGATGCCTCTGGCGTTGCCCTTGAGGGACTTGTACCGGCAAAATTGCCCCGGCGGGATGCTTCGGCTTCCAAAGCACTATCGGGGCTCCAGGATGTTCTCGAGGCCTCAACCTCGGCAGAACTACTGGTGCCATGCTCTGGGGTACCGGCCGCTTCGTCCGGTATCGATACCCAGGCATCGGCAGCGTCAATAGACCAGAGGTTCTTGGCTATTGAACGCAGTCTGGCAGCTCTCCTTGTGGCTTCGGTGCCTTCAGGACCGCTTCAGATGATTCAACCGGTATCAGCACCGGTACCGACAGCATCGACATCGGCAACTGTTACCCACACCGAGTCATGCTGTTTCCTCCGGTATCGACAGGCTGGTACCGGACCCCTCTGGTACCAACTTCGATCGGTACCGGTATCGTGCTTTGCAAGAGCACCCAGACAGGAGATATTTTGAATCCTCCGATGACTCTGAGGATTCTGACAGCTCTGTCGGTACCAGAGTACTTCTCTCTGAGGAGCCTTCCTCTCCTAAACGTAGGATGTCTCCTCCAGAGGATATATCCTTTCAGGATTTCATTCGGGAGGTGGCTGGAGGTCTTTCCATCACAGTGGCTCCTGAAACAGAGCCCAGAGCAAAGGAATTGGAGATTTTACAGTATCCTAAAGCTCCCAAAGAGGCAGCTACTTTGCCTATTCATGAGATCTTGCATGATCTCATGCGAAGAATGTGGGAAACACCTTTTACCACCTCTCCTCATTCTCGTAGGCTTGATACCATGTATCGAGTACCTCCTTGTCCTGGATTCAGAAAACCCAGTTACCACACCACTCCATGGTAGTGGAATCAGCTATGAGAAGGATCAAGAGTGCAAAAAGGCATGCATCTAATCCGCCAGGACGTGAATGTAGGACTCTTGATGCCTTTGGGCGTCGAACCTTCCAGGCCTCTATGCTTTCTGCCAGGATTAGTTCCTACATTTTATATATGGGAATGTTCCTTAAGGAGGTTACAGGAGATCTAGAGCTTATGAGCCCTCTCCTTCCTGATGATAAGAGGCAAGATTATCTTACACTTGTCAAACATGCCCAAGATGTTTCCAAGTTTAATCGTGCAGCTTTTGACTGCTTTGAGTGTATAAGCAGAACCTCTGACATTGCCATAGTTGCTCGTAGGATTGCCTGGCTCCAGGCATCTGACTTAGAACTCTGGGTACAGGACAAACTGGGGAATATCCCTTGCACAGGCGAAAATCTCTTTGGCAAAAATTGGCATGAGAAAGCTAATGAGCTGGATGCTGATAATACCACTTTGGGTAGACTATCCAAGGCTACAGCTGATCCTGCAAAGAGAAAATCCTACAAGAAACCATTCTTCTCTAAAAAAAGGTTTTACCCCTTCTATACCCAGCAGGTGCATTCTACAGGTCAGTCTGCTAGAAAGGGACAGCAGCCACCAAAACAAATAAAAGCAAAGTCTGCTAAGCCTCAACTGACCCAGCAGACTCAGCCTCCACAGGGGCTTTGACTCCCATCTAGAGAACTTGGCCTTCCTGGCCCTCAACGGGCCAGAGCCCTCTACCATTCCAGGAAGGTTGTATCAGATAACAGCAGAAGAATGGACTCTCTCCATTGTAAAGGAGGGGTACAAGCTTAATTTCTTCAACATGCCCCCTCCTACAGTTGTAAGACAGTTCAATTCTCAGACTTCACTCGAGAATCAGTTGGGTCAAGAGGTCAATTTACTTCTTGCCCATGGGGCAATAGAAGACGTACCCATTTCCCAACAGGGTTTTACTCCCCCTATTTCCTTATTCCAAAGAAAACAGGGGGACACAGATCCATTTTTAGACCTCAGAGAATTGAACAAATTCCTGTTCAAGGAGAAGTTCAAGATGATTTCTCTAGGAACTCTTCTGCCATACCTTCAGAGTCAGGATTGGCTTTGTTCTCTAGATCTCAAGGATGCGTACACCCATGTTCTCATCCATCCAACTCACCAAAGATTCCTTTGGTTTCTATTTTAGGGGAAGCACTACCAGTACAGGGTTCTTCCTTTTGGTCTAGTCTCAGCACCAAGGGTGTTTACCAAAATGCATGGCTGTAGTGGCAGCATTTCTTTGCACCCTAGGAATATTCGTCTTCCCCTACTTAGACTGGCTCATTCGAGCCCCCTCAGAGTTAGAGGCCAGATTTTCCCTGTCTTGCACAATGTGTATACTTCAGTATTTGGGCCTGGTCATAAACATCCCAAAATACAACCTAACTCCCACTCAATCTCTAGAGTTTATAGGAGCTATGCTGGATACCAGGAAAGCAAGGGCCTATCTTCCACAGCCCCGCTGCCTTCGCATTGTGCAGTTAGCTTCCCAAGCAGTGTTACTCATCTCACTGCTCAGGAAATCTTACAATTGCTAGGCCACATGGCATCTACCGTGCATGTGGTTCTCTATGCTCGCCTCCATATGAGAGCAGCCCAATGGACTCTATCCACTCAGTGGACCCAAGCATCAGGCTGCCTATCAGACAAAATAGCAAACTCAAGTCACCTTATTTTGTCCCTACAATGGTGGCAGTCAACCCAAAACCTGTTGGTGGGGTCCCCTTTCCAACAGCCCCCACCCTAGGTCACTCTAATAGATGCCTCACAGGTGGGTTGGGGAGCTCACCTGCAAGATCTCTCTACCCAAGGCACCTGGGCTCCACAGGAGACCCATCTACACATCAATCTCTTGCTCTTCGAGTGTTCCACACCCAGCTGAGCTACAAGACAGTCCTAATTCAGACGGACAATGAAGTAGCTAGGTTCTATCTGAACAAGCAGGGAGGAACAGGCTCTCTTGTCGCTTTGCAACGAAGCTTTGCGACTATGGGCCCTCGTCAGAGAGCATCAGACTCATCTCCTTGCGGTGTATCTGCCAGGCATTCAAAACTCCTGGGCAGACAGACTCAGTCGAGTTCTGCTTCCGCACGAGTGGTCTCTTCGTGCAGGACCAGGTAGCAAAACGTTTTCAAATTTGGGGAACTCCGGACATAGACCTCTTTGCAAGTCCGTTGAATGCCAGACTTCCCCGATTTCTGTTCCAGAATTCCGGCTCAGGGTTCTCAGGCCAGGAATGCTTTCCTCCTCCATTGGGGTCAGGACTTCCTGTATGCCTTTCCACCCATTCCCCTAATTCCCAAAACCCTATTCAAGCTTCAGAGAGACAGAGGTCATATGATTCTCATAGCTCCACATTGGCCTCGGCAGGTGTGGTACCCTCTGCTCCTACATCTCTCTCAAGCTCCATCTCTGGAGTTAGGATCTACTCCATATCTCCTGTCTCAGGAGGACGGGATGTTGTGGCATCCCGATCCCCACTCTCTGCATCTCAGGGCCTGGTTGCTGAGGGCCTAGACCAGTGATGGCTAACCTTTTTGAGCCCGAGTGCCCAAACTGCCGCACAAAACCAAAGAATTTCCTCAAAGTGCCAGCACGTCAATTAAAGCTCCATTTGCATAAGGTGCTTCATTTGCATAAATATTTGCATAATGTTACCAAACACTAACTTTTAGTAAACATGCCTCTTAATGAGTATATGGATAAAGAAAGTCTAAAAGGTTTCTACATTACTATAATCCAGTACCAACCGCCAGGCACATTAGGAACTACTACAAACGCTGCCCATTTAGAACCCATAGCAAACCCGCCGTATCCTAACAGCACTACCAGGACTCACAAAGCACCATACTCTACCTATCAAAAGGCAACACTGCAAATATTAAACCAATACATCTCAGAGAACAACAATACATGACCTACTGGGGAAAGAACAAGTGGCAATGTCAAATAGGAATTATATAAACAGAATACCTCAGCTCAGTTACACATGCAGAACAGACCATTACCAAACAAGGAATCACAATTTAGAAACAGGAAGACAATAATTAAACTGGGAACCCCAAAAGCCAAACTTGGAATATACAACAACACTGTAGAAATAAAACTATATTAATTTCCTCTTGTACTAAACAAAGCGCAAAAATTAATGATGCACATTTCCCAGAGCTGACATATTCCAATTAATAAATTCAAAATAAAGAGATATTTTTCTACCTTTTGTGCATTTTTTTTCAGTTGCAATTGTTCCAGCCACTTTCTTCTGGTTTCTTCGTGTCTTCTGCTAACTCTCCATCTGCTGTCCATTTGTCCTTTCTTCTGTCTTCTTGGTTTTTTTTTCCATTCTCTCTCTACATCTGCTTTAACATACTAATCTTTCTCCTTTTGCTCTTTCCTCATTCCTATTTCATCTACTCAAAATTTACCCCTCCATCCTCAATCCCCACTTACTCTCCCAATACCCGGCCAATTGTAGATTTTTTATCCCTCCCACACAAAATATTTTTCCCCTCTCCATTTTACTCTCCCAGCCCCATCCCATTCTAATCCTCCCCCAACACCAGCTCCCTTCTAGTTCCAGCCTCACCCAGCATCCATTCCCTTCTAGTCCCTGCATCAGCCCATTTCCAGTCCTAGCAGCCCCCCAACCCATTTCCAGTCCTAGCAACCCCCCAACCCAATACCAGTCCTATCCCCCCCTCATCAACCCACTTCCAGTCCTAACCCCCCATCACCCCATTTTCAGTCCTAACCCCCCATCAGCCCACTTCCAGTCCTAACCCCCCATCAGCCCACTTCGTCAGCCCCCCATAGCCCATTGCCAGTCCTAACCCCCCCCCATCAGCCCACAGTCCATTACCAGTCCTAACCCCATCAGCCCACCTCAAGTCCTAACCCCTCCCCATCAGCCCATTTCTTGTCCCAGCCCCCCATAGCCCATTATCAGTCCTAAACCCCCCCATAGCCCATTACCAGTCCTAACCCCATCAGACCACCTCCAGTGTTAACCCCCCCTCAGCCCATTTCCAGTCCTAACCCCACCCAACCGCTCACCTCAAGTCCTAACCCCTCCCCATCAGCAGTCCTAACCCCCCCAGCCCATTAGCAGTCCTAACCCCCCCTCTCTAGCCCATTAGCAGTCCTAACCCCCCCCCCAGAGCCCATTATCAGTCCTAACCCCCCATCACCCCATTTCCAGACAGCCCCCATCAGCCCACAGCCCATTAGCAGTCCTACCCCCCCAGCCCATTAGCAGTCCTAACCCCCCCTCGCCCATTAGCAGTCCTAACCCCCCCCTAGCCCATTAGCAGTCATAACCCCCCCCCCTAGCCCATTAGCAGTCCTAACCCACCCCCCATGGCAAATTTAAAAAAAAAAAAAAAAAGCAGCTGGCTCTGGCTTCTGCCGCGGCAGCGGCAGCATGCAATGTCCCGCGGGGCCCCCTCCGCCCGCTAAGCCCCTCTGCAAGGGCTTTCAGATTCGCGAGGGAGAGCGTCTCCCTCGCGTCTCTGTTAAGCCCGCAGGGGCTAATGGGAAATTTCCCATCAGTCCCTCGGGGCTGATGGGAAATTTCCCATTAGCCCCTGCGGGCTTAACAGAGACGCGAGGGAGTCGCTGTCTCCCTCGCGAATCTGAAAGCCCTTGCAGAGGGGCTTAGCGGGCGGAGGGGGCCCCGCGGGACACTGCATGCTGCCGCGTCCGCGGCAGCAGCCAGAGCCCGCTTTTTCTTTTTCTGCGGACCTTCACGCTTGCCAGCTGCAAGGCCTTCGCGTGCCACAGCTGGCACGCGTGCCATAGGTTCGCCATCGCTGGCCTAGACCTTCATGGTCTTAACCTGTCTCAACAAGTGAAGGATATCCTTTATGCTTCTAGAAAGCCGTCCACAAGACGCTCTTATGCTTTCAAGTGGAAAAGGTTTTCCATATGGTGTTCGCAGAAGGGTCTTGACCCCCTGGCGATACTCCAGTAATGATTCCAGAGGTATCTCCTTCATTTATCTAATGCAGGGCTTAAGACTAACTCAATACGAGTCCATTTAAGTGCTATTTCAGCTTCTTTCAAGCCTTTAAATGGACAACCTATTTCCTCTCATCCTCTCATAGCGAGATTTATGAGGGGCCTCCTAACTAAGCCTCCCATTAGGCCACCACCGGTAGCATGGGACCTAAATCTGGTTCTTGGACAGCTCATGAAGCTTCCTTTTGAATCTCTAGCTACTACCTCCTTGAAGTTCCTTTCCTGGAAGGTTCTCTTTCTCATTGCAATCACATCAGCACGTCGCATCAGTGAATTGCAAGCATTAGTGGCTGATCCTCCTTATACGAGGTTCCATCATAAGGTAGTCCTTAGGACTCATCCACACTTTATGCCAAAGGTGGTCTCACCTTTTCATTTAAACCAAGCAGTTTACCTACCTGTGTTTTTTCCAAGGCCTCATGCTTGAAATGCAGAAAGGAATCTTCATACTTTGGACTGTAAAAGAGCACTTGCTTTATACTTACAAAAGACACAGCAACATAGAAAGTCCTCTCAGCTCTTTGTTGCTTTTGATCCTTCTCATTTGGGACTTCCAGTCTCCAAGAGAACATTGTCCAATTGGATTGCACAGTGCATTTCTTTTACCTATCAGAGTAAAAGCCTTTCTCTGGAAGGCCATGTCGCAGCTCACAATGTGAGAACCATGGCAGCCTCAATGGCTCATCTACACTCTGTCTATTGACGACATCTGTCGAGCAGCTACTTGGGCCTCGGTTCATACCTTCACAGCCCATTACTGCTTAGACAAGGACTCCCGCCGGGATGCCTTGTTTGGTCAGGCTGTTCTACGACACCTCTTCCATACTTAATCAACTCCTACCCACCATTCCCGGTAGGATGCCAAAGATGCATGGGGGGAAGTCGAGCCCTTTCACAAGGGCACACAACTTCTGGGATCTCTCCCTGGCATCTGTAGCTAGGGAGTCCCCATATGTGAAGACTACATTCCTGCTTGTTCCTGGAGATAGCATAATTACTCACCTGTAACAGGTGATCTCCGGGAACAGCAGGAATTTAGTCTTCACAACCCACCCACCTCCCCTAGGAGTTGTATCTCTTCTTTTCTTTCCCTCTCTCTCTCTCTTTGTCTCAGCTTTAAAACTCAACTGGAGAGAGGCAGTTGGGAAAGGCAGGAAGGCAGCATGCAGGCACTGTGCGATGCTCCCAAAAGCTTTCTAATTGGGCGCTGGGGAGCGTTCCCGCGCAGGCTCCGTCGGTGCCGACGATACCCATATGTGAAGACTAAATTCCTGTTGTTTCCGGAGATCACCTGTTACAGGTGAGTAACTATGTTTTCTCGGGGGACAGCAGGAATCAGTCCTCATAATCGTCCCCTGGAGTTGCTTCTTTACCGTATTCTATTTGTGCTGTCTTAGCTATGTCATTAGACTGAGGCAAGATGTCACACTTGGGCGGGAAGTGAACCACGCATGCGTGGTGCATTTCCCAAAAGCTTTCTTTGAAAGCTTCCATGCGGGCTCTGTCAGTGCCGATGTTGCTCATATGTGAGGACTGATTCCCATTGTCCCTGGAGAACCACCTGTTAGAGTTGAGTAACTATTCTTTCTCTGGAGTATATGATTGTTTGTAAAAATGTACAAACCTCTCCTCAATTTCTCACTCTGACCACAGATCCACACCCCTCCCCCTGCCATCCTTTATTTTGGTGAGATGGTTCTAGTGGCCATTCTCTTTAATTGATGAGCCAAGAAACGCCCTGGTTTATTCCCATATTCAAAGTGGGTTTGTTTTAACAGCTCCAGCCTATGGGTAATCTCGGCCAATTCCAGCTCCTTTAGTTCCCTACAGGTTGCTGCAAACTGCTTGATAGTCATTGGGCTGGACTGACCTGCTTTAAGCTTTTTCTCTAATTTGGAAATCATCTCATGCAGTTGTCCCTTGCTTTCCTCTTTAATGCATTTTTTGTGTGCTCCTATGACAATAGGTTTACCCCTGACCACTGCTTTAAAGCAGACCCACACTCTACCAGGGGTACTGGACACGCCCTCATTCTGATCGAGGTATTCCCTGTTATCTTTCTGGATTTGTTGGATGACCAATGGGTCATCCAGGAAGGAATCATTCAGTCTCTACCACGTCTGCCTAGGCTTGGGAGGCCCAGTAGCAAACTGACCAGTCACAAGAGCATGATCTGACCATGTACTGTCACTGTGCAGTTCTCCACCTGTGATATTTTCTGGAGTAGGATTTATGTACAGGGAAGAAAAATTAGTCACGTTACCTCCCATTCTTTATTCTCCAGATATCCACCATTTCTAGGTCTGTCATAAGTCGTTTCAAAATTTTCCTATAAATTTTTGACACTGAGGAAGAGCCCTTGGAAGTATCCAGGGTCGTATCTAATATCACATTGAAATCCTTCTCCCATAATTTTTCCCTTTAGCTACCTCTACTAGCGGTTTACTAAGGGAGGCAAAGACGTCCGCTTGGTTAACATTGGGGGCATAAATATTAATTAATGTGTAGACATTTCCTCCCAAGCTGGTCTTCACAATCAAGTAGCAGCCCTTCTTAGCTCTTCATACCTAGACAATTTGGTGGGGCACTTTACTGGATAACAGTATTCCTACACCACCCTTTTTTTGCTCAAGTTTATTGGACACACAATATCTCAGGGGAAAGTGGGAGTCAGTTACACTTGCCTCCTCCTTACAAAGCAAATGGTTTCTTGAATAAACGCTGTATCGCAATCCAAGCATTTATAGTAAGTATTTAGACCCCGAATGTTCATGGTCATAGCCCTGAAACCAGTCATCTGTTGGTCTTTTACTAGTCTTTATATAGTGTGAGGAATCCCATGTAGGTCCCCCTCTCCACCCCCTGCCTCCCTTGTTGTCTTAGTTCCTCCCCTAATCTCCCACTCCCTCGTCCTTCCCCTCCTCCATCTGACTCATACCCACCATCTACTCAGTCTTCATGAGATCATCACCAGGCAGCCATTGAATTCACTCATTTTGTTGCCCGACTCATTGTCAAACATCAATCTCCCAATAGGAGGTTGCCCCAATACATACAGTTAGTCACCAGCAATGAGAGGTACTGTCTCTCCCATTGGGGCTATCAGTTCACCGGAGTCCAATCACTGTTCCAGAGCAGTCATCTAACTTTCTCCTGTGGATCATCAGCAGAATGTTTTTACCACCGCAAGCGTTTGTCCCCCAACGGTGTTTGCTGCCATCTAATTGTATTTGCAGTACCGCTCTGGAGGGGTCCTGAGTTGTCTGTAAGGCCTGAGAGATATTCAGAGAGGTTAGTCTAGCCTGCTTTCTGAAGTCCCTTAATCTCCTCCTCTGCCAAAATGGCATATGTGGTCACTCCAAATATAATGTATTGCAGCCCCACAGGGAACAGCCATCTGTAGTGGATCTCATCTCGCAAACGCTTAGTGACAGGGTAAATGCACAGGGGGAGAGCCTCTTTCGATTGAAAGCAAGTTCTGCTACTAGGGGATATGGGATGAGGGTAAAAGGGGATAGATTCAGGAGTGATATGCAGAAATATTTCTTTACGGAAAGTGGTGTATCCATGGAATAGTCTCCCAGTGGAGGTGGTAGAGATGAGGACTCTATCTGAATTCAAAAAAGCATGGGACAAATGCAGAGGATCTCTAAAGGAAAAAAGGGGACTGTTGTAGTTGATATGGAAGGACAGACTAGATAGGCCATGTGGTCTTTTTCTGTCGTCATTTTTCTATGTTTCTATATTCCTTGTGTTTCCACATAGTGATCGCTGATAGATATGCATAAACTTCCACTGCTTGGCCTTCCCAGTGGATTTTACCCAGTTTTACATGCTGTGGACATCACTAATTATTTTGTTGAGAATTCGTGGAGACATGCCACCACGTAACGTGGTCTGCCTTCTTTCCTTGGGCCTAAGGCCCGGTGAGCACGCACCGCCTTGTAGCAAATGTCCTGTTTGTTTAAACCCGCAGTTTGGATTGCAGCCCTGCAGAATTATTCTATGAGGTTAAGATAGTCAAAGTTTGCTCGGATTCTGGTAAAACCCAGAGTCATATGTTAGCTCTCCGTGAACAATTTTCTCTCTACTTTTAATAGTAGCTCTTTCTAGGTTCCCATAACCAGCTTTACATGCTATTGGACTGCTTGTATTTTAACATGTTCCTGCAGGTGCCCTTCTGTTCCCTCTATCCTGCACCCCGTGTCATTCAGGTCAGACTTTCACACTGTTATCCAACCATGTGCTTCCGTCTTAAAGGCGGTCAGATTTTTGTTTTAGGCTCACAAACCATTCTTTCAGTTCATCTCTGAGTGCTTGCACCTCACTTTTGGATTTCTCTGCTCCTGCTGAGCTTTCCCTCTGATCCTTGTCGTCTAGGCTTCCTCCAGGTGCCATTTTGCCACGGCTTGTTCCCACTCCTAATGCTGCTTTAAATGTAAAGGATTTTAGGTCAACTGCCGTGGGTTGTTTTTTGTTGTTTTTTTTTCCCAGCCATCCGTCACATGGCTTCCCTCCACTGATGCTTACTCCAGGTTGGGGGTAAATAGTCATCTTATAACCTCGTTATCGGACGATAATGTATCTCCACCTTTGGAGCCTCTCTGTTAAGCAGCTATCTATGGCGATGATGTCACTTCCTTCTCCTACTCAACCAATTTCTAACCCAGTTACTTTAGGGCCCATCCCTAGGGTGCTCAGTTTATTTATAAGTCGCCTGTGTGGAACGGTGTCAAAGGCTTTACTGAAATCTAGGTACACCACATCTAGGGCTCTCTCTCTGTCCAACTCTCTGGTCACCCAGTCAAAGAAATAATCAGATTTGTCTAACAAGACCTACCTCTGGTAAACCCATGCTGCCTCGGATCCTGCAATCCATTGGACTCCAGGAACCTCACTATTCTCTGTTTTTTTTAGCAGCGTTTTCAATTACTCACCACAGAGGTGAGACTAACCGGCCTGTAGTTCTCAACCTCATCCTTACCTCTGCTTTTGCGTAAAGGGGACCACGTGCCTTTCTCCAGTCCTCCAGGAGTGGAGCCACTAGAACATTCCCAAGTTCTTCTTGAATTATCCCATCTGGTCCCATTGCTTTGTCTACTTTCAATTTAGCTAGTTCCTTGCGAACAGTCTTCTGAAAATCGTTCAAGATCCCCTTCACTTCTCTTCCTATTTGTGGGTGTTTTCTGAGGTCCTGTTCCTGGCCCTTCATCTGTGAACACGGAACAAAAATATTTGTTAAGCAATTCCGCTTTATCCTTATCAGCTTCTACATATTCGTTCTTCTACATATTCGTTCTCTTCATCCTTGAGTCTGAGAATACTGCTTTTGCACTTCCTCCTCTCGCTAACATATCTGAAAAATATTTTGTCCCTCCATTTTATTTCATTTGCTATTTCTTATTCTATATTTTTACTTTCCTAGCTTCCAAATATTGATGCTTGTCTTCCCCTTTCTCTGATCTCTTGTATTTTATGAAGGCCACCCTCTTCACTTTTTCAGCTACTACTTTTGAGAACAATAGTGGCCTCCTTTTCCTTTTACATGTATTTACCTTTCTAACAAAAAGGTTTGTTGCTCTTAAAATATCCCCTTTCAGTTTTGTCCATTGCTTTTCTACAACCCCCCCCCCCCCCCCCCAGTTGTTCCCATCCCGCTAACGACTCCTTGAGGTATTGTCCCATTTTGGCAAAGTTAGTTTTCCTAAAATCTAAGATCCTCGCTTTTGTATGAACTTTATCAGCCCTAGCGCTAATACAGAACCACACCATCTGGTGATCACTGGATATGAGATGATCTCCCACTATAACATCAGAAACTCTTTACCCATTGGTAAAGCACAAAGTTCAATATGGCCCCTTCACATGTGGGTTCTGTTACCATTTGCCTGAACAGCTCTCCCTGTAGAAAATCTAAGATCCTTACTTCTAGATGACAGTGAGCAGGGATTGCCAATCGAGATCCAGCATATTGAAATCACCTATCGGTAGCACTTTTCCTTTCATGGCAATACTGCATATGTCTTCTATTAGATCTCTGTCCACCACTTCTCCCTGTGAAGGAGATTCGTATATCACATCAAAGCAAATGGATTTCCCTTTACCTATTTCTAGTTTAACCCACAGTGCCTCCCTTTTAAGCCCTGTAATTCTATATTTATATTATTTTTTACATATAGTGCCACTCCTCCCCTTCTTCCTATCCTGTCCTTCTGGAATAAAGTATAGCCCGGTATAATTACAATCCCAGTCATGGTTGTACGTAAACCATGTCTCCATAACCATCACTAAATTCAAGACAGCCTCTTCAATTAAAGCCTCAACATCTGGGATCTTATTTCCCATGCTACGGGCATTTATGCACACTGCTTTCCAGATGTTGCCCTTTTTTATCCATTTCTACAGAGGTATTAGTGTTTTACTTGAGGGTTTTCATTTACCTGGGGGCTTACTTCACCCATCCCCAGCGAATCTAGTTTAAAGCCCTCTTCGGTCGGTTAGTCGATCTTCTGCGCAAGACACTTTGACTCTTCTTGGACAGGTGGATGCCATCTTTGCTCTGCAGCCCTTGGAAAATCATCCCATGGTCCAGGAAACCAAAACGCTCTGACTCCATCCACACAGCCATGCATTCATCTCCCAGATGCAAGCTTCTCTTCCTTGGCCTTTACTCTCAACAAGGAGATTTGAAGAGAGCACCACCTGTGCACCTATCTGCTTCACCATCTGCCCCAAAGCCATTAAGTCACTTTTGATATACTCTGAGGGATACCTAACAGTATTATTTGTGCTGACAAGGATTAGCAACATCTGATAATAGCCAGTAGGCTTGATGAGTCTCAGCTACCTCTTTGTAAAATCTCTGACACCTCTCTGGACATTGTCTGTTCGGCAGATGGAAACCTCAGTTCCCCTCAGAAGAGAGTCACCAACCACTACTATCCTTCACTTTCTTGTGGTCACTAATTCCACAGCTTTGGGGTACTTGAGTTCTGAGTCTTCTCTTTCCTGAGATGCTTTCACCTCCACTTCCAGGGCTGCATACTGATTCTCCAATTCGAGAGGTGTAGAAGTTGGATTGTCAATTCTGTAGGCTCTGGTGACTTGTCACACACCACCTAATCAGTTACCACTGGCTCCCCGTCAGATACTGACTGCAATATAAGCTTCTCACATTGGTCAATTTGCGCACTTTACACAGGCTTTCCCCATCTACCCCTCCGATACTTTGCTCCTTCACTTTCCACACCATGTCCTCCATAATATTCATGCGAACTGCCTACATCTTTCCTCTGTTACCCATGCATGGCCTTCAATCCATTCACTCTTCAGCCTTCTACTTTCTTGCTCCTGCTTCCTGGAATGCACTTCATCTCTCCCATCTTGAACCCTTGTATCTCAAATTCAAAACTCTCCTGAAAATCTGTCTATTTAACATAGCACATGACCTACCGCCATCATTACCATTTCTGTTTTACCCGAGCCTCCTTCCTTACTCTTTCCCCACTCTTCTCTCTTCCCTTCTTTTCCCCTTCCCCCTTGGATATTAGTATGTTAAATTTCTCCTATTACAAATGGCTTTCTCTTCTGCCTCTTTGATTTTAACTTTGTAAACACTCTTCATTTTATAGCAAACCATCTTCACCTCTGTCAGAGAACTTGGATGCTTCAAGAAGCATCTCATTAATGTACTTCTTGCTGTTTCCGAATGCTTCTCGGCCTTGTTGAGTGCCATCGAGTCTGTATCGACTCATGGTGACCTTCTGGATAATTGTCCTAAGCTCTGTTTGGTCTTCAGTCAGGCAGCTCATTGTTGATAGAGTGGCACCCATAGCTTTTATCATTGTATCAATCCATCTCATTGGTGGCCTTACTCTCTTGCATTGACCTTCTTCCTTGCCAAGCATGATGTCTTTCTCTAATGATCTCTCTCTTCACATGATGTGTCCAAAGTATGAAAGTCGAAGTCTTGTCATTTGAGCTTCTAAGGAAAATTTAGGTTTGATCTCCTCTAGTACTGACTGGTTTGTTCTTCAGACAGTCCATGGTATACACAGTATTCATCGCCAGCATCATAATTCAAAGGCATTGATTTCCTTCCTGTCTATCTTTTTCACTGTCCAACTTTCGCATCCATATGACGTTATTGAAAATATGGCTTGAACATGTAGAATCTTTGTATGGAGAGAGACATCTTTGCTCTTGAGAATCTTGTCTAGGTCCTTTATAGCCATTGCGCCAAGAGCAATGCGTTGTCGGATTTCTTGACTGCTTGTTTCATTATTGATAGTTGATCCAAGTAGGTTAAGTTGTCAACCATTTCAATTTCTTCTCCAGCAAAGATTTTGCCATTTGTCAGGATCTTTGCCTTCTTTACATTAAGATGCAGGCCCATTTTAAGAAGCAAATGTTCCACATAGTCTTCACTTTCAGCCAGTAATGTGGGGGTATTAGCTTAGCGAAGGCTGTTGATGAGTCTCCCACCAGTCTTCACACCTCTGTCTTCATACAGTCCTGCTTCTCTGATTTGTTCTGCATGTAAATTAAATAGGTAGGAGAAAAGTATGCACCTTGTCATACACCTTTGCTGATTTTAAATCATTCTGTTTCTCCTTGTTCCGTTCAAACTGTTGCTTCTTGATCAGTGTAAAGGTTGTGCAAGAGAGCCAGCAGGTGTTCTGGTATACCCATACTTAATGTGGACCAGAGTTTCTCATGGTTTACACAGTCAAAAGCCTTACTGTAGTCAATAGAATACATATAGATATCTGTTTGGTATTTTTGTCTTTTAAAGGATCCATCTCACATCCGCAGTGATGTCTCCCATTCCTTGCAGTTTCCTGAACCCTGCTTGTACTTCAGGCAGTTCTCGTTCCAGGTATGGTTGTAGTCTCTGCTGAATAATCTTCAGTAGAATCTTACTGGCATGTGGGATCAGAGCGATTGTGCAATAATTTACACAGTCATTTGGATCATCTTTCTTTAGTATTAGTATAAGCCCAGATCTTTTGCAGTCAGTTGGCCATGATGTCTTCCAAATTTCCTGGCAGAGCCTTGTAAGTATGGTAACAGCTGCATCCGATTGCTGGTAATACTTCAATAGGAATGCCATAAATGTCTGCTTTATTCTTTGATAAGGCTTTCAATGCTGCTTCAACTTCTTCTGTCATCAGTGGTTCCTGATCATAAGGTACAGGTTGAAATTGCTGTTGGTCCACTTGATCTGTATGGTATGATGGCTCTATATTCTTTCCACTTTTTCTTGATCTTCTCAGCATCATTTAGCATGGATCCTTGAGCATCTAGCATTCCAAGTCGAGGCTGGAATTTTTTCTTTAACTCTCGTAGCTTTAGGAAAGCCAATTTTGTTCTTCCTCTAATAGTTTCTGATTCTACTTCCTTGAATGTGTCATTGTAGTGCTTCTCTTGTCTTGCTGCATGCTGGAAATCTGAGTTCTGTGCTTGTCTGTTTCTCCTCTCGCTTTAGCTTCTCTGCATTTTTTGTCAATTTTCAGAGTTTCTTTGGTGATCCATTTTGGCTGTTTTTGCTTTTTCATCTTTTGTAGAGACTTCTCACTTTATTCCAACACAATCTTCTTGATGTAATCCTTTAACTCTTCTAGAATGCTGTCATTTGTATTTAAAGCAGCAAATTGATTTTGCAGGGAGTCTTTAAATTCTGGTGGTATATTCTCATTCATGATTGGCTTGCTCTTTTTCAACTTTAGCATGAATTTGCTTACTAGTAGTTGGTGATCTGTACCAGTCAACTCCAGGTTTTGTCTTATGATATAGAGATTTTCCATTGTTGATGTCCCCAGACGTAATTTGATTTTTGTACAGTCCAATTGGGTGAAGTCCGTGTGTACAGTCGCTGCTTGTGTTGCTAGAAGGTGGTGTTTGAGATGAATAAATCGTTGGTCTTGCAAAATTCTATCAGTTTTTCTACAGCTTCATTTCTGTTAAATCCATATTTTCCATCCACTTTGCCGCCACCTTTTTTGCCAGCTTTTGTGTTCATCACCCATGGCTATCAGGATATCCTGTTTGCATGTTCTGTCAATTTTAGCTTGTACTTGTTCATAGAACTCATCTGTTTCATCCTCTTCTGCTTCTGTTAGTGCGTATGCCTGAATTATAGTTGTTGATGGGCATTCATTGTAGACGAATATAAATTAATCATTCACTGATTGCATTGTATTTCATTACAGTTCTTGCAAGTTTCTTCTTGATTATAAATGCAACACCATTTCTTCTTGGTCTACTATGCTGGAAATGAAAGACAAATGTGATCATCAGATGCAAAGTGCCCAATGCCAGTCCGTCAGTTCACTGACACCCAACAGATAGAGTTGTGCACTTTCCATCTCGTTCTTGACCACCTCCCACTTCCCTTAGTTTATGCTTCATACGATCCATCACCCAATATGTAAGACATCTTTGCAGCTTCTGTGACTCATGCGCAGCTACATTAGCAGTCAGACAGCCCGAGGGCTTTGATCCAGCCACATCATAAATGCTGGCTTTACTCTTAAAAGTTTTCTTCTCCTCCCCAGTAGCCAGTTGAGTGCCTTCCGACTTGGGGGTATTGTCTTGCAGCACTACAGTGCAATTTGTTTTGATACAACTATCCATTGGGTTTTCGTGGCAAAATACGGAAATAGCTTGCCAGGCCTTTTCTTCCACGCAAGGAATTCTAGTGTTGCCATTGTCACAGAAACGTGATCCTCTGTCACCAACACACACCCATTCTCCTGCTGCCAAGATGGATGGTTTGTCTTGGTCTGGCACCTCAGCTGAGACATGTCCATCTTGGGAGACCCTGTCAGTAGTTAAGCTACCGATAGCTTAGCTCTCAGCATCACTGATGCACATAATCCCTCACAGCACGATAAGCTAAGAACCAAGTGAGGGTCTCAGCCTTATGGGGGAAAAATAAATAGTGGTCACCTAAAAGGCTTAAATAAACCAGTTAAATAAATGGCCAAGGTGGGCTCCTTTTCCTTATTTCTGATATCTGAACAGCAGCAGTAAAGGTCTTTTGAAGATAAGATGGTACTCTATTCTTCCTAGTCTGTGGTGTTGTGATTCCCATGGGTGTGGTTGTTGCCTCTGTTCTTACATTTCAGATTTGTTCCAGTTCAATTCCATGTTATATCTGCCATACATTCCAAAATCTTTTATCCTGTATAACCCATTCCCTCTGGAATTGATGCATTTTGGTGAGCAGTACTTAGTAAATAGTTCACAGGAATTTTGTTTTGAATGCTTCAATAAGTTGTGGCACCGCAAGCCATTTGAGAATTTTTTTCCCACTACTAGTGAAGAACCTTGTTCCTTCTCTTTGCCCAGTGTTTAAGGGAAAGAAGATCTTGGGAGTTAGAGAAAGTAATGAAAGAAAATAGTCGGTCTTGTACTGGCTTATTGGCTTTGTGAGTCCTAATGTATCTGTGCCTTCCTCACCCCCACCCCCCTTATTGAGTTCTCCTGTAAGTCTTGTTTCTGTGCTAGTTCATTCAAAAAAACTCCTGTTTATGCGCTTAATTCAGGACTAGGACCAGTCCTGTGATGGAATGAGCAACTTTGTCGGGTTCCTTAATAAACTGTTCTGGCAATTCTTATGTTTTTGTAACTTGCTTATACTGGGTCAAAATGAAAGGTCCAGTATACTTTCTCCAACAGTGGCCAATTCAAGTTGTAAGTACCTGACAGAATCCCAAAAAGTAGATTCAGTGATTCAGATAAGCTGTGGATTTAGTCAAGTCTGCCTTAATAGATTAATGGACTCTTCTCCAGAACTTGGTCAAATGTGTTTTAAACTCATCTGTGATATCTTTTTACCATGTCCTCCAGAAAAAAATTCCATCATTGTTATGCACTTGGTGAAAAACACATTTTCTCCAATTTGTTTTAAATATACTACTTGTTAACTTCATGGTGTGTCCCCCTTGTCTGTGTACTACTTAAAAGTAAACAGTGTTGTATTTATCTATTTAATCTACTCATGATTTTATGACCTCTATCATATCTTCCCTCTTCTATCTCTTCTCCAAGCTGAAGAGCTCTAATCTTTATAGCCTTTCATTATAGGGAAGTTGTCTCTCCATAATTTTGGTTGCCCTTCTCTGTACCTTTTTTCTAATTCTGTTATCTTTCTTTTGAGATGCACTGGTCAGAATTGCACATAGTAAAGGTGGAGCTGCACCTTACAGCAATATAGAGGCATTTTGATATTCTATTTTATTCTCCATTCCTTGCCTAATTCCTAACATTCTATTCACTTTTTTTTTAGCTAGCATTGCCCACTGAACCAGAGGATGTCTGTGTACTGTCCATGTTGACACCTAGATTCTTTCCCTATGTGGTGAATCCTAATGTGAGACTTAGCATCATATAGCTATAGCTTGGTTTATTAATTCCTGTGTGCATTACTTTACGTTTGTCTTCATTAAATTTTATCTGCCATTTGGATGCCCAGTCTCACAAGGTCCTTCCTTCTGCAGGTTTTTACCCTATACTTGTGTTAGCAACTTCGAATAATTTTTGAATTCTCTTTAAATTTAATCACCTCATTCTTCGTTAGCATTTCCAGATCATTTATAAAAATGTTAAAAAGCACCAGTCCCAGTACAGATCCCTAGGGCACTCTAATATTCAAGTCTTTCAACTGAGAAAATGGACCATTTAGTCCTACTCTTTTCTATCTTTTAAGCAATTCCGAATCCACAGTAGGGCAGTGCGTCCCTATCCTATGACTTATTTCCTTAGGAGTTTCTCATGAGGCACTTCATTGCTTTCTGAAAATCCAGATACACTATATCAGCTGGCTCACCTTTATCCCCATGTTCGTGCCTTCAGAACATGAAGCAGGTTGGTGAGACAAGACGTCCCTTTGCTAAATCCATGTTGATTTTGTCCATCAAACCATGACTGACTATAATATTCAGTAATTTTATTCTTTATAATACCTACTACTATTATGCCGGGCACTCACGTCAAGCTTGCTGATCTGTAGTTTCTTGGTTTACCCTTGGAACCGTTTTTAAAAATCTGTGTTGGCTGCCTTCCAGTCTTAAGGTACTATACACAAGTTAAGAGAGGTTCTAATAGTAGATCTACAGTTCCATTTTTTAATTCTTTCCATACTCTTGGGATTGTATACCACCCAGTCCAGGTGACTTGCTGCTTTTTAATTGTCAGTTTGCCCTCTTAAATCTTTCAGGTTTACTGAATTTTTTTCAGTTCTTCAAAATCATAACCATCAAATACTATTTCTATTATGGGTATCTCCCCATGGCTAGTCAAATGATATTGCTGCCTCAGTTGATGTTTGGGAGACAGTGAGTGGAAAGAGTGGTGCTGTTCATTTTCTGTTAATTTGTGACAGTTATCATACCATTGTTTTCTTCTGTTCTTTGAGGAATAAAGTAGAATTGGTATTTAATAAGGGCCTCTAGTTCTATAAATATTTTAGTTAGCCACATGGGATTATCTCAGATGTAAGAACAAAGTCAAGTCCCCCCACTTATGATGTCACTGCTTTGAAACATGAATCAAACCTGGTAGCAAAGTACAAATACTAAGTTTCTCATTAAGTGTAAAAATGTTATATAATGTAGGATTAACAGAGAATGCCATGGACAATTGCCACTTGATATTAGGGCTTTTTAAATTGCCTTTTTTCTCTTTTTTTAAGTTCAGGATAATTAATTTGCTGTTAAGCTTTGGTATTAGCTTATGAGAATAAGGCCTAGAGGAAACTGTTAGCCAGTGTGATATCCAAAGTCTGAAGTATTAGGTTGAGATGCTTCAGACACATAGTAAAGATGTAAGAGATTCATTCCCGTCCCTCCAGTCCAGTCCAAATAGTTGGGTTTTGTCTGTCCACCAGCAGCTGAAGACTGAATATTCAAATCTCTGATGTCACAGGATAAGAGCACCCCTGACACCTCAGTATTTTCAGTCTCTAGCCATCAGGACGGACTTTAGCTGTACTCCTCTTTGTTTTGTTTTACACAGATAGCACTTGATAAGAAACGCAAAGCTGACTGCAGCGGGTAGACTGCTAAATTAAATTAAAAAAAAAAAAAAAAAAAAGTAGTTGCTGCAGTCTTGGTGGGAGTCCTTAAGTGGGTGTGTCAGGCCTCTGCAGGAGCACCGTTAACCATTAAATTGGTTAAGGGGGGTGTTGAGAAGTACCACCTGATGCCCCAGAGTGTCTGCCTTCCTCTCACACAGCACCTTCGGCACGGTGAGTAAGTTGTGGCTGTTGGCCTGGTAATCACATGGGGGAATGTCCGTTGGCCATAACTGGTAGATTTGGGGGGCAAGCCTTTGAAGTACAGTGTTGCGGTGTTTGGAGGATATGGTCAGTCATGCCCCTCAAATCAAGCAAATCTGTGCTGCATTCGGCACACATTGGAGTTCCCTTATGGCTACCAGATGCTACAAGGGCTGCGAGGTAGAGAGCTGTGCCCTAGAACTGCCCTTATCCGGAAAGATTTGAGCCGCGGGTACACATGACTCACCTGAAGACTGGACTCAGCAGGCAGAGTAGTCTCCGAAGTGATGAGAGGTTTCCTGTGCTTAGGGTGCGGCAGTCATTTTGGAGTCTGGCCTCTGATGCTGTGGCCATCTTGGACTTCCCAGGCACATCAGCAGAGTCGGACGAGAGCTCTGGGATACAGCGGCCTGATGCGAACTCGGGGAGCCTCCCGCGGGGTTTGGGATCATCTCTTTTCTCCCCTGATTTCATTTTGCTCCTGTACAAGTTGGAGAAGAGCAAAGAGGCAGACAACCGTGCTAGCATCCCGCGAACAGAGGGAGTAGCGCTCAAGCAGGGACCGGAGAGGCGCACACAGGAGGTGCAAAGTAAGTGCAGCAGACCTGGTGAGGAGCTCGGTGCGCCTCCTGAACATCTCTGACTCATCAGGGTGTTTGGAGGGCCCTTTGACTCTTTATGAGGAGCAGGATTCCTTGGGGCTGGAGGAGAAGAAGCTCCCTCCTGGGGAGAACCCCTTCATCGTCTGCCTCTTCCATAAGGAAGAGCTGTTGCCGTTAATTGCACAGTCCCTGCGCCTGAGGAGGACACATCATTGGAGAATCCCCTTTAACAAGGCATGTGCTCCCCTCAGAACTCCTCCTCGATGCACAAGGCCATCTTGCAAATAATTGAGGTAGAGGGGAAGCTGCCAGAGGCTGTTCCTCCAGCAGTAAAGGAGTTTGTCTCCTAAAGTGGATGCCTTGGTTACAGCGGTCCCAAAAAAGACCACCATTCCTGTGGAAGGCGGAATGGACTTGAAGGACCTGCAGAATTGGTGGTTGGAGGTGCTCCTCTGGCAAGCCTTGGAGGTAAATGTGTTGGTGTTGCAGGCCCATATGTGGACCATATGTGGTGAGGGTGTGCATGCATTCCTGCAGGCCCTGTCTGAGCAGGAGTCCAGTTCAGGAAAGGAGCCTCCGCCAAGAGCATGGCCTTGATGGTCGCCTCGCCGTGGCTGCGTAATTGGACAGCAGATTTGTCTTCAAAGATTCACCTCATCAGAGAAACTGCTGTTTGCCGCTTTGAAGGAATTAGTGAAGGAACTCTGCAAAACCAAAGGGACAAGTCTCGAGGGGGCAAGTTCCAGCAGTCTACCCAAGGGGGTGGGGAGTAGGGTTGCCAACTGGCTCCAGGTGCGCCTGACAGGCTTGATCCAGACCTGGGTTTACTCCATTGCATGCAGGGACATGTAGTTCTGATTTCTCCATTTCACTCCATAAGAAAAGCAAGACTACAAGTCCCTG
Source organism: Ichthyophis bannanicus (assembly GCA_033557465.1). NCBI lineage: Eukaryota > Metazoa > Chordata > Amphibia > Gymnophiona > Ichthyophiidae > Ichthyophis > Ichthyophis bannanicus. The sequence continues at coordinate 642,836,615 of CM066035.1, forward strand.
CATGCAATGGGGTAAACACAGAACTGGATCAAGCCTGTCAGGCGCATCTGGAGCCAGTTGGCAACCCTAGGGGGGGAGCAAGTGACTTGTTTTTTTTCTGGGCTACATGGTTTCCTCTGCCACAGCAGGTACATTTTCCCTATATGGGTCATTCCCTTTGCGGCAGAGGCACATCCCATGGTTTTTTTAGGGGAGGCACTACCTCTGCCAAGAAGCCGCAATGAAGCAAGGTGGGCCAAAGGGAAGGTTCGGCCGATAAGTAGCTGTCTTCTGCACTCTTACCACTTCTGGGTCCATGTCACATAGGACTGGTGGATCTTAGAAGTCATCAGGAAAGGATACGCCCTGGAGTTTGCCAGGCTGCTCAGATGCTTTCATGCTCTCACTGTGCAAGTCTCTGTTGAAAGTACAGGCTGTGGAGCAGACATTAAAGCACCTTCTGGATATGGAAGGTGTGGTGGAGGTACCAAAGAAGCAATGCGGCACTGGTTGATACTTGATCTATTTTTGGTACCTAAGAAAGAGGGCTTTGTTCACCGTATCTTCTATCTCAAGCATATCAACAGGGCCCTGCTGGTGCTGCGCTTCCACACACAGGAAACATTGTGATCTATCATTGTGGCTGTTCAAAAAGGCAAATACTTGATGGCCTTGGGCTCTCAAAGAAGCCTTATCTACATATTACCATCTGGCCCAATCATCAGAGATTCTTGCGCTTTGCAACTCCAGTGGGGCATTTTCAGTTTTAGGTGCTGCCCTTTGGTGTAGCAACTGTGCCCCACACCTTTACCAAGGTCATAGTGGTGGTGGAATTCTGGTCCATCCCTATCTGGACAAGGGACTGATATGTGCAAAGTCTGGGAAAGAGTCAGGAGGTGATGGAGAAAGTGGTTGCCTTCTTGCAAGATCTTGGCTGGCTCATCAATGCTTCCAAGAGAAAGTTGAACACATCACAGCAGCTTGTGTATCTCTGTGTGGAGTTTGATACGGAGAAACGGGACAGTGTCCCTTTCTACAGAGAGGGTGATCAAAATACAACAGCAGGTCTGACTGTTCCAGAAAGTGCCTCGCTGACTGCCTCCGCATTATCTGCAGATACTTGATCTGATAGTGGCAGCATTGGACCTGGTACCCTGGGCCAGAGCGCACATGCAGCCACTGCAGAGGGCTTTGCACTTAAGATGGGTCATCTTAACATCAGTCCCTGTCCAGGCAGTTTCCATATCCATGGGATGCTCGGGACAGCCTAAAGTAGTGGTTGTCTTGAAGCAGCCTGGAAAAGGGGGTACTATGGCTATCCTAGATTGGACAGTTGTCACGATGGATGCCAGTTGGTGAGCGCATTGTTATCTCTGGTGGCCCGTGGTCAGTGGAGGAGAGTGCTTGGCTGATCAATCGCCTGGAGATCTGATCAGTGATGAGGGGGCTGCTGCGGTTTGCCCCACTACTGCAGGGAGAGCCATTCAGTGTTTTCAGATAATGCCACAGTATACATCAACGTACATCAACAGGCAGGGTGGCATGGGCAGTGTGGTGTTGGCAACGGAAGTGAGCAAAAATGCTAGCGCTCTCGGCAGCACATGTGGCTGGCAAGGAGAACATGCAGGCCGATTATCTGAGTAGACATTGCTTGGCTCTGGCAGAATGGTCTCTGGATGAGTCGGTGTTTTGCAGCCTGGTGCAGCACTAGGGGCAACCAGTGATGGACCTGATGGTATCTGCAATCAATGCCAAAGCCAACCACTTTTTCAGCTGGTGGCATGAGAGAATGTCAGAGGGCCTGGACACCTTGGCACAGCCTTGGCTGCAGGAAGGATTCTTTGTATGTGTTTCCCCCATGGGCCCTGATCAGGCGCTTATTGCAAAGGATAGTGCAGCACAACAGATGGGTGATTCTGTTGCGCTGGTTTGGCCACGACGGCCTTGGTGTGCACATCTAGTCAAGTTGTCCGTGGCAGAACCATGCCAGATTGACAGGACCTGTTGGCACAGGGGCTGGTGCTGATGCCCCAGGTGTATGATTCTTGCTTACGGCCTGGCTCTTGAGAGGGTATGTCTTAAGGAGATGAGGTTACTCATCTGAAGTGACCACGGCTCTCTTGAAGGCTAAGAAACTCTTATATGTGTGGCCCATGTGTGTTTGAAAGTTGGCGCAAGGAATGTTGTGTTCTCCAGGAACAAGGAGGAAGTCAGTCCTCACTTACGAGTGACGTCAGCACCGGAGCACGCACATGCGTGGTCCCCTTCCCGCCCAAAGGTGCCATCTTGTTCAGTCTCCCTTTTTCTACGGAGCCCTTTGGACGCACATCCTTGTCCCTTGGCCTGTGTGTTTTACGGTAGCACCGGTCCTTTTCTGTCCTCCCCTGCTGTTTTTGCCTTGAGCAAGGGTACATTGTTTCTCTAAGTTTTTTTCCTTTTTGCAGGCTTCACGCCCTTTTCTTCCCCCAACCGCTGGCCACAAAGGGTCTTCAACCTAGCGGGACCTTTTTTGCCCCAATGGCCACCGGTTTTTAAAAAATGCTCCAAAACCATGTTGCTCACAGACACCCATAACTGCTGTCGGTATCTTGGGGCCGACCATGACTCGGAGCTCTGCTCTCTTTGCAGGAAAATGTCCTCCAAGGCACTGCTAAGTCGTAAGCAGAAGTCCGATGACATTTTCTGGAAGGTGACCCCAGAATCCCCGGCAGCAGCCTTGGTTGTCCTTCCGCTGGAGGGATCCCCTACTTTGGCCCCATGCTCTCGGCGTCACTCTGACCAGGGGTCCCCTGAAGAGAGGCGTAAGAAGATGACAACCTCGAAGTCGCTGTTGAGAGCTCCAGACAAGCACTCTCGCGCTCGGTCGGTCAACCCCCATCCTCCCGGCGTTCCCGAGAGTCGGACAAGGAGCGGCCTCGAAAGGTACCTCGTACAGATACGGAGGCCTCCGGCGATGGCGCCTGGTCTTCCGAGGGTTGTCCCAGTGAGGACCTCCTCTCCTCTACACCAGACCCATTAAACCTGGTGTCAGCATCACAGGGTCCAATGCCTGCGTCGCACGGTTGGGAGTCCAGAATGCTGGCACTAGATTGCAGTGTTTCTGCCGCCTTAGCTGCCCAGCATGCGCTCATGCCCAGCACGACTGGGCTGCGCCTAGAGACCAAGGTTCCCTCGAGAGGGACACCGAAAACCGCCCTGGAAACCCCCGAGAGCTATGGGCCTCATGAGGGTCCTCGGTGTGTCTCGCTCACCTTCCCGGTCCTCAGGAGCGAGATCCTCTAAGCCTCTGGCTCCAAGCAGACCTCAGCCTCTGGACGGGGCGACCTGCCCGAGTCGGACTCCTCCTCGGACCTCTTGGGCTGGGAGTCAGATGGTGATACTTCCCCGGAGACCTGTGCCCACAGGGACGTCCCTGCCCCCTCTCAGAGGCATTCGCCGCATGAGGACACATCATTCCTGCCGTTCGTGCGGGACATGGTGCGGTCCCTCAGCCTGGTTATGCAGACTGAAGAGGAACCGCGTACTGAAGAGCACAATATTTTACAGTATGAGTCCCCGCTTCGAGAGTCTTACTGTTCCAGTTCCTCCCATTTTGTCAAGGCTGCTCCTCCGCATGTGGAAAACACCTGCTTCGGGCCCCTTTGTGAGTAAGCACCTCGACACCATGTACAGGGTTCAGCGTGGCCTGGGGTTCCAGAAGACCCAGCTTCCACACACCTCCATGTTGTGGAGTTGGCAATGTGGAAGCAAAAGAGCTCGAAGTCTCACTCTTCGGTCCCCCCGTGCAGGGAGTTGAGAACCCTCAATGCCCTGGGGCGCAAAGCCTATCAGGGGCCCATGCTCACATGCCGCATCCAGGCATACCAATTGTATATGGGCATATTCCTGCGTGACCTCTCCAAGGAGCTCAGCAGGTTCTCCGCAGGCCTAGGGGGTGATCCCCTTCTAAGATTCCAAACCCTCCTGAAATCCATCGTGGCGTGTTCGAAGTACCTCTCCCACGCAGCATATGATTTGTTTGAGTCCTCAGTCCAAGTGGCAGCAGCCGGCATCGGGACCCAATGCCAGGCATGGCTCCAGTCCTCGGACCTGGAGCAGTGGGTCCAGGAGAAGCTCCTGAACATCCCTTGCCTCGGCGAGCAACTGTTTGGTAAACCTATGGAGGATAAGGCCATTGAGATAGAAACTGAGTTCGTGACTCGAACTTGTCTCTTGCATAAGACCACCTCCCTCCCTAGGAAGAAGCAGCAAACAAAGAAGCCGTTCTTCCAAAGGAATGGGCTCCCCTACTGGGATTACCCACTCTTCCCTTCCACCTCTGCACCGGCTCCCAGCACGCAGGGGAAGGGAGGTGTGCATGGCCACCGCAAACCTAAAGGGCCTAAGGCCCAACCACTGGCGCCACCCCAGCCTGCACAGGGGTTTTGACACCAACGGCATAGCCTCTCGCCCCCCTGGAAGCACTTCCGCCGGTGGGGGGACGCCCGCCGTGGGTGTCAATCATGTCGGACACCTGAGTCCTCTGGGTAATCTGAGAAAGATAGTCTCCGCCTGGACAGGCGCCCTTCTCCCCAGCGGAGCCTGCTCGGCTCCTCTTGCACCAGACCTTCTTGCAGCAGGAACTGTCCAACCTCCTCGCCCAACGGGCGGTCAAGAAGGTACCGCTGCACCTTCGAGGCCAGGGGCTCTACTCCCGCTACTTTCTCGTTCTGAAAAAGACAGGGGGCCTACGCCCCATCCTCTGTCTCCGAAACCTGAACAAGTTCCTGGTGCGGGGAAGTTCAAAATGTTATCGCTTGGCGTCCTGCTGCTCTTCCTTCAGCAGGGCAATTGGCTATGCTCCTTGGGTCTCAAGGACGTTTACCCCCACATCCTAGTCCCCACCCCCAGCACAGGCAATGCCTGTGCTTTAGGGTGCAGGGGGAACACTACCAATATGGACCACTCCCCTTCAGGCTCGTGTCTGCACTGCAGGTTTTAAGAAAGTGCCTCTCCGCGGCTGCCGCCTCCCTCAGGTGGCAGAGCTTACCAGTCTTCCCCTACCTCAATGACTGGCTCGTCACGGGGTCCTCGATCGGTGAAGGCCGCCTGGTGCAATCGCGCACGATCCTTCTCCTCGAATGCCTCGGCTTCTTGATCAACTACTCCAAGTCCCGCCTCAAGTCGGTGCAGACCCTGGAGTTCATCGGTGCATGCCTCGACACGGTGCGGATGACCGCCTTCCTACGTGCAGACTGGGCCAGACCGCCTCTGGGCCGTGGCGACCCAGGTCCAAAACAGGGCTTGGGTTACAGCACGGGCCATTCTCCAGGACCAAGCAGGAAGTCAGCCCTCACATATGGGTGACGTCGGCGCCGACGGAGCCCTCGTGCGGAGCATTTCCCCAGCTTTCAAAGAAAGCCTTTGGGAATTGCAGTGGGCATGCGCTGTCCCCTTCCCGCCCAAGGGTGCCATCTTGCTCAGTCTTCTTTTTTCCGCGGAGCCCGACGGACGTAGTTCGTTTTTCCCCCGAGGAAAAAGTTGATTTTTCCCTGTTTTTTCTCCGGTTTGACGCCGGATCCTTTTCCCACTCGGACCGATACGCTGGAATCGAGTCCTTTCTCTCTTTTTCGTTTTTTGTCCTTTGACTGGCGTTCGCGCCTTTTTTCTTTTTTCCCTGGCAGCCCGGTCTTTTGACCTAGCAGGGGCCCTTTTTCCCCCCATGGCTACCAGCGGGTTTAAGAAATGTGATCGGTGTAAGAAACGTATGTCTCTTACCGACACACATGACTGCTGCCTCCACTGCCTCGGACCCGATCATGACCCGATGATCTGTGGTCCATGTGGCAAAATGTCCTCGAAGGCGTTGAGTCGGCAGCACCAAAAGGATATGATCTTTTCTGACTCCGCGTCCGGCCGGGCCCGGACCTCATCAGAGGCCTCGACGTCTCGGGACTCCGGCCCCGAGCAGCGTTGGGGTTCCTCTGAGCGGGGATCTCTTTCGCGGGAACATTGCAGGAAGAAGAAACCCGCGAGGGCGGCGTCGGTGGACGCTCCTGGTTCCTCGAGGGCCAGGTCGCATAGCCCCGATAGCCGTCCCGAGTCTTCGGAGTCGGAGAGGCCTGCCAAGCATCCTCGTGTCGAGATGGAGTCTCCTGGACACGTAAGTGCTGTTGTCCTCGTGGACTCTCCTCCAAGGGAGCCGACGTCAGGCCCGACGCCGTCGGGGCCCGAGTCGGGGGCTGCTGGGTCTCCTGAGCTCGGACCCAGGTTGACGGCCTTGGAGAGCAGCTTCGCTGCCTTCATGGAACAGCAGCGGACATTGATCGCCGGTCTCACCGGTGCATCTGCCCCAACCACCGGGACCTCGACGTCCAAGTCGACCCCGTAGGCCGAGCTGATCCTCGAGTCCATGCAGGCTCGAGTCGATCCTTGTCCACGGTCTCCCTTGGCCTCCCGTTCGGGATCGAGGTCGTCGACGCCGGCCTCAGTGTCGGGGCGGAGGGCGTCGGTGCCCGCCCGACCGGAGCCGCTCGATTCCTCCTCCGAGGAGTCGGGCTGGGAGACGGAGGACGAAGAGTCACCCGATACTTTTTGGACTCGGTGTGTCCCATCGGACTCGCCGGAGTCCGAACCTCAGACGATCCCCACCGGAGGATACCCGGTTCTCGGACTTCGTGCGGGATATGGCCAAGGCCTTGGCCTTCCCTGCGGATCTCGAGGAGGAGCCTCGAGCCGAGGAGCTCGAGGCCCTCCAGTATGACTCTCCCCCGAAGGAGGCCTTTACTGTTCCGGTTCCTCCGATGCTGGAGCGGCTGCTCTTCCGCATGTGGGAGACCCCGGCCTCGACGCCGGTGTTAATCAAGCGGGTCGATTCAATCTATCGAGTCCGCAAGAGCCCCGGGTTCCAAAAAGCACAATTACCGCACCACTCCATGGTTGTGGAATCGGCCATGCATCGACTGAAAAGTCAGAAGATGCACTCCTCGGTGCCTCCTGGCCGGGAGGCCCGGAACCTGGATGCCCTCGGTAAGAAGTGCTTCCAGGGCTCTATGCTTGCTTGCCGTGTTCAGACTTACCAGCTCTACATGGGCATGTACCTCCGAGACCTGGCAAAGGAGATTGCCGGGTTCTCTGCTGGCCTCTCCGAGGAACCTTTGCAGAGGTTCCAGGCCTTGTCCACCGGTATTCGAGAGTGCTCGAAGTTTATCTCTCGAGCAGCCTGCGATGGCTTCGAGGCTTCGGCCCGAGTAGCTGGGGCCGGCATCGGTGCCCGCCGACAGGCTTGGCTACAGTCATCTGACCTCGAGCCATGGGTACAGGACAAGTTGGTCGATGTCCCCTGCCGAGGTGAAAACCTCTTTGGCAAGCCCATGGCTGAAAAGGCTGCAGACCTCGAGACCAAGACTCTGACCAGGACTAGGCTGTCCAGGAAAACCTCTGCCCCTTCTCAGAAAAAGAAAGGCTCGGGGAAAAAGACCTTTTACCCGAGGAAGTCATCTGCCTATAAACAATACCCTCATTATCAGGCCTCTGCAGCTCCCCAACAGGGTCAGTAGGCCAAGGGGCAGGGTCATGGGCCCCGTAGGCAGAAGGCCCCTAAGCCACCAACACCGGCCCCTGCTCAGCAGGGTGGGGGTTTTTGACTCAGAAAGCATAGCCTCTTCTCCTCAGCTGGCTTCTCTCAGCACAGGAGGCCGGCTGGCCCACTTTGCCCACAGGTGGTCAGCCGTCACATCAGATACCTGGGTTCTTCATATAGTCCAAAGGGGCTATCTTCTCCATTTTCACCAGGTACCTCCCTCCTATTTTCCAGGGGAGCCTCCAAGACTCCCTCTGCACAGGGACCTACTCCTTCAGGAGTTAGCAAGTCTGCTAAAGGATCAGGCTGTGGAACCGGTGCCCCATCACCTGAGAGGTCACGGCTTTTATTCCAGGTACTTTCTAGTACCAAAAAGAACAGGAGGCCTCAGACCCATCCTAGACTTGCGCAACCTCAACAAGTTCCTGGAGAGGGAAAAGTTCAAGATGCTTACCCTTGGAATCCTGCTGCCCTACCTCCAGCAGGGAGACTGGCTATGCTCCTTAGATCTAAAGGATGCGTATACTCACATCCTTATTCATCCAGACCACAGACAATATCTCAGGTTTGTTGTGGGGGGAAACCACTATCAGTACAGAGTACTACCCTTTGGCCTGTCCTCCGCTCCCAGGGTGTTCACCAAGTGCCTGGCAGTGGTGGCGGCCTACCTGAGGCTTCAGGGTCTTTTTGTGTTTCCGTACCTGGACGACTGGCTCATAAGGGGCCAATCTTCCCAGGAAGCCAATCAAGCCACCCTTCGCACTGTGGCTCTGCTTCAGCACTTGGGGTTTGTCATAAACTTCGCAAAGTCCACTTTGCTCCCGTCCCAGAACTTAGAATTCATAGGGGCCAGACTAGACACTCTTCAAGCCAAGGCTTTTCTGCCTCTGGACAGAGCCCACAGGCTGATGGATCTGGCCAGGCAGTTTTGCAGCAATTCCCTGGTCTCCGCCAGGCAATTCCTGAGACTTCTCGGCCATATGGCTTCCACGGTTCATGTAACCCCCAATGCCCGCCTGCACATGCGGCCTGCTCAGTGGAGCCTTCGAACTCAGTGGCATCAAGCCACAGGGAGCCTTGCAGACTCAGTAAGAATATCTGCCCTGCTCGTCTCCTCTCTGCAGTGGTGGCTTCATCTTCCGAATCTGGTACTCGGAGTGGTTTTACAATCCCCTCCGCATTCTCAAGTGCTGACGACCGATGCTTCTCTTCTAGGTTGGGGAGCACATTGCCAAGGGGCATGTACTCAGGGTCTCTGGACCCCTTGGGAGGCTGCTCAGCAGATAAACTTCCTGGAGCTACGGGCGATACGCCTAGCTCTGCGAGCCTTCTCCCACCTCGCCTCTCACCAGTCCGTACTGGTCCAGACGGACAATCAAGTTGCCATGTTCTACGTAAACAAGCAAGGAGGCACAGGCTCCTTCCTTCTATGTCAGGAGGCACAACGGCTGTGCTCTTGGGCTGTCAATCACGGAATCCTCCTCAAAGCTGTCTACCTCCCAGGTCGAGAAAATTACCTGGCGGACAAACTGAGCAGGGTCCTGCAACCACACGAATGGAGGTTGAACCCGTTGGTGGTTCAGCAGGTCTTTCTCAGGTGGGGCCTCCCCACCATGGATCTTTTTGCCAGTCCTCTGAACCGGCAACTCCCGAGATTTTGCTCCAGAGAACCGCATCCTCTCAGAGTAGCAGCGGATGCGTTTCTGATCTCGTGGTCCACAGGCCTATTGTATGCGTTTTCTCCCACGCCACTAGTGTTCAAAATGCTGTTCAAGGTCCTCAAGGACAGGGCTTCATTGATCCTGATAGCCCCCAGGTGGCCGAGGCAACCGTGGTTCCCGCTTCTGCTGCAGCTAGCGGTGGACACCCCTCTTCCTCTGGGGTTTCAACACGATCTCCTGTCTCAGGATCAAGAGACTCTCTTGCACCCCAACCTCCAGTCCCTTCATCTGATGGCCTGGCTGCTGAAAGGGTAGTCCTGGCTCCCCTACTACTTCCTCGGGAGGTGGAAGATGTGGTCTTGTCCTCTCGGCGACAATCCACCAGGAAATCCTATGCTCTTAAGTGGCGTAGATTCTCCCCATGGTGTGCTCAGCACAGCGAGAATCCCTTCTCGTGCTTGGTAGCGGTAGTATTGCAATATTTGCTTTATCTCTCCAATCTGGGCCTTAAGTCTAACTCTGTCAGAGTTCACCTTAGTGCTCTCTCAGCGCACCACTCGCCGGTGGACGGTAGGCCTCTTTCCAACCACCCTTTGGTGGCTCGTTTTCTCAGAGGCCTCCTCCTGCTTAAGCCTCCTTTGCGCCCACCGGCCCGAGTGGGATCTGAATGTGGTCTTACAGCGGATTACTTGTCCGCCTTTTGAACCTATGGCTACCTGCCCTCTCCGTTTTCTCTCCTGGAAAACCTTATTTCTGGTAGCTCTTACCTCTGCTAGGCGAGTGAGTGAACTTCAGGCACTAGTGTCTGATCCTCCTTACACTAGGTTCTACAGGAATAGGGTAGTCTTACGGACTCACCCTAAGTTTCTTCCTAAGGTTGTCTCACCTTTTCACCTCAATCAGGAGGTGGTTCTTCTGACCTTCTTTCCCAGGCCGCATGCCAACCGGGCTGAGCAGGTCTTGCATACCCTGGACTGTAGGAGGGCGTTATCCTTCTACCTTGACCGTACGCGGGAGCATCGGAGGGCTGTTCAGCTCTTCGTTTCTTTTGACCCCAATAAGTTGGGGCTCCCTGTCTCCAAGCGTACTTTGTCCATGTGGGTCGCTGACTGTATCACTTGGGCTTATGGGGCAGCCGGCCTCTCGTTGGAGGGTCGAGTCACGGCTCATCGTGTCAGGGCGAAGGCTGCGTCAGTGGCTCATCTCCGCTCTGTTCCGTTGGCAGACATCTGCCGGGCCGCTACTTGGTCTTCAAGCCAGACTTTTGCGGCCCATTACTGCCTTGAGAGGGAGTCCCGCAGGGACAGTGCTTTTGGACAGGCAGTACTCCATAATCTCTTTGGGATTTAGGCAACTCCTACCCTCCGGCCCTGGTGTTGGGCTACCTGTCGGGGGCGTTCTCGGAGAAGATTCCTTCCTGACGTGCTGTCGAGCTAGAGGGAGCTCATTTTTTCCGCTTGAGGTCTCCGGTAGCCTTAAGCTGGGGAGTCCCATATGTGAGGACTGACTTCCTGCTTGGTCCTGGAGAAAGAGTAGTTACTCACCTGTAACAGGTGTTCTCCAGGAGCAGCAGGAATCAGTCCTCACAACCCTCCCTCCTCCCCTTGGAGTTGCAGTCATATGATTTGTTTTTGCTAATTTTTTGCTGTCTTTTAGCTATGTCATCAGACTGAGCAAGATGGCACCCTTGGGCGGGAAGGAGACCGCGCATGCGCGCTGCAGTTCCCAAAGGCTTTCTTTGAAAGCTGGGGAAATGCTCCGCACGAGGGCTCCGTCGGCGCCGACGTCACCCATATGTGAGGACTGATTCCTGCTGCTCCTGGAGAACACCTCTTACAGGTGAGTAAGTACTCTTGCTGTGCCTCCTGGGGCACATGGCCTCCACCATTCATGTGGTCCCCCATGCCCGCATGCACATGCAGACAGCCCAGTGGTGCCTCAGGGCACAATGGAGCAAGGCTTTCGGTCACCTAAGAGACCCTATTTGGGTCTCCTACAGTTTCCACAACTCCCTGAGTTGGTGGCAGGACCCCCGAAACCTCCTTCGGGGCATGCCCTTCCAGTCCTCACAGCACGAGCTCGTCCTAACAATGGCTGCTTCCCTGTTGGAGTGGGGAGCCCACTACGGTGCATTGTGCACACAGGGGCAGTGGTCGCCCGAGGAGTCTCAACAGCAGGTCAACCTGCTCGAGCTTCGGGTGGTCTGATGAGCCCTGAGGGCCTTAAAGGGCTATCTGTGGGGAAGGTCAGTGCTTGTGCAGACCAACAACAGGGTGGCCATGTTTTACATAAACGAGAGGGGAACAGGATCCCATCCCCTCTGCCGGGAGGTGATCCTCCTTTGCGCTTTGCTGGGGGATGACCCTGCGAGCGGTCTACCTCCCAGGCCAGGAGAATGTCCTTGCGGATAAATTCAGTAGGATCCTCCGCCCAAACGAGTGGCGCCTGGATCCAGAGGTCGCAGACTACTTGTTCCATCGGTGGGGTACCCCAACCATGGACCTGTTAGCCAGCCTAGTAAACATGCAGCTTCCCCGCTTCTGTGGCCCGGTTCCGCACCCGAGCAGAGTGGCCCCAGATGCATTCCTCTTGAGCTGGACCTCTGGCCTTCTTTACTCATTCCCTCCCACTCCTCTCATTCTGAGGACCCTCCACAAGATTCAGCGGGACCGGGCTTCGGTGATCCTAGTGGCTCCCTCGTGGCCTCAACAGCCTTGGTTCCCGCTTCTGCTCAGACTCTCATCTGAGCTTCCAGTCTTGGGCTGTGCCCTGGGCCTGTTAACACAAGAGGAGGGTCAGGTGCTCCACCCGAACCTGGCTTCGCTGTCCCTCACAGCCTGGTGGCTGAACAGGTCGCCTTAGCGCCTCTTCACCTCCCGGAGGAGATTGAGAAGGTTCTCGCGTCGAGGAAAGACTCGACGAGACAAGCATACGCCTTTAAGTGGCACCGCTTCTCGGTCTGGTGCTCCGAGCTCCAGATCGGCCCGTTCTCCTGCTCTACCCAGTGAGTTCTTCAGTATCTCCTCCACCTCTCGAAGGTGGGGCCGAAGTCCAATTCGGTCAGGGTACACCTGAGCACCATTTCGACGAACCACCTCCCCGTCGAGGGGAAACCCCTCTCGGGGCAGTCCTTGGTCTTCCGCTTCATGCAAGGTCTCTTGCTCTCTAAGCCTCCCATCCGGCCTCCTCCAGCAGAATGGGACCTCACCGTGGTGCTTATGCAGCTTATACGACCAACCTTTGAGCCGATGGCGGTGTGCTCGCTTCAACACCTCTCCTGGAAGGTGGTCTTCCTGGTGGCTTTGACTTCGGCTGGCCAAGTCAGCGAACTCCAGGCCCTCATGGCTGAGGCTCCATACACCGGGTTTTACAGGAATAGGGTGGTCCTCCACACCTACTCCAAATTCCTTCTGAAGGTGGTCTCGGATTTTCATCTCAATCAGCAAATAGTCCTACCGACCTTCTTCCCGAGAGAGGTATTGCATACACTCGAATGCAAGAGGGCTCTCGCTTTCTACCTGCAGCGTACCCAAGCTCATCACTAGTCCGACTGGCTCTTTGTCGCCTATGATCCTAATTGTCTGGGTCAGGCAGTCACCAAACACACCATCTCCGTCTGGGTGGCAGACTGCATCACCTTCACTCCAACAAAGGTGGGAACCCCACTGGATCGACGGGTCACCACGCACGGCGTCCGGGCCAAGTCGGCTTCGGTGGCTTCGCTGCGCTTAGTGCCTCTGTTGGACATCTGCCAGGCTGCGACCTAGTCTTCAGCGAACACTTATGCTTCGCCCTACTGCCTGGAGAGGAAGTCCCACTGGGACAGTGCCTTCGGCCAGGCTGTACTCCGTAATCTGTTTAGGGTATAAAGCAGCTCCTGCCCTCCGACCCTTCTTTGACGGCTACCGAGAGCTTCGCTCTGGGAACCAGAGGACTCTGGTTCCTTTGGGCTTTGACTTTTGCTCACAGCCTCACAGAGGCGTTTTTGAGTTACAGGCTTGGTAGCCTGTAGCTGGGGAGTCCCTTAAGTGAGGACTGATTTCTTGCTTGTTCCTGGAGAAAGCGTAGTTACTCACCTGTAACAGGTGTTCTCCAGGGACAGCAGGAATCAGTCCTCACTACCCTCCTGCCTCCCTTGAAGAGTTGCTATTTTTGTCCTTCCCTTGCCATCTGCTTAGTAGGACTCTAGCTAGGGAACCTGACTGAGCAAGATGGCATCTTTGGGCGGAAAGAAGACCACGCATGCGTGGCAGCAATCCCAAAGGCTTTCTTTGAAAGCTGGGAAATTGCTTTCGCGTTGGCTCCGTCAGTACCGACATCACCCATAAATGATGACTGATTCTTGCTATCCCTGGAGAACACCTGTTACAGGTGAGTAACTACACTTTGCGGCATTCGGTTGACACTAGCAGATGTCTTGGTATTTTCTTCAGGTGGGCCTGGATAAGGGCTTGGCGTGAAGTTCCCTCAGGGTGCAGGTGGTGGTGATGGGCGTACTATGGAGGCAAAGTTCAAGGTTCACCATTAGCTTCACACCCGGACATGGTGTGGTTTCTCTGAGCCGCGAAGCAGGTTCAGCTGCCAGTCATCCTTGGAATCTCAGTCTGGTTCAGCACTGACAGAGGCACCCTTTGAGCCACTCAGGAACTTGTATCTTAAGGATTTGACCTTTTAAAGGTGGTCTTTCTGGTGTCTTATTTGCTCAGCGCGGCATATATCTGAACTGCAGGCTCTGTCTCCTGATGTGAAAGAAAAAGGTAGTGTTGCAAATGGTACCATCCTTTCTTCCCAAGGTGTGGTATCTGCATTCCATGTAAATCAAGAAGTGAATCTGCCGGTATTGCATCTGGAGTGGTGGGATTGGAGGACCACAGCCTTCATACCTTGGATGTGCGAAGGGATTTACATAAGTATCTGTAGTGCACGCAGTCATTCAGGAAGTTAGACAGGCTGTTCGTCCTGTTTGGAGGTCCTTGTAAAGGGGAAGCGGCCTCAAAAGCATTGATCGCTCGATGGGTGAAGGAGGCGCTTGCTTTGGCATACTTGCTGCACCATTAGGGTAGTGTCAGTTGGGCTACGTGTCCACTCTACCAGAGTTCAGGCGGTGTCTTGGGCTAAGTTCTGGCTCATGCCACCGTCAGATATTTGCAGGGTGGCGACTTGGTCGTCTCTATACACCTTTGCAAAACACTACACCTGGATGTGCAGGCCATGAAGGATGCATGTTTTGGTATGCAGGTGGGGCTCGCGGGTCCCACCTGGGTTTAGGTACTGCTGTGGTACATCCCAACTGTCTGGACTGGACTGGAGGGATGGGAATGAAGGTAAAATTCAACCTTACCTGCTAATTTTCTTTCATAGAGTTCCTCCAGTTCAGCCAGGACCTGCCTCAGTTGTGTAGTTCAGCTACAAATCGCTTGTTGGCGAGCTTGCGGAATTGTAGTGTAACTGGTGTGACAGGCCTCCACAGATCCTGGAGGGCAATTGTGGCCAAGAAGTCGGTCATGGAGGACTCTAATCAGGAATAAGACAAATAATATATAAATAGAGCATAAATGAAGGCTTTGCACCGAGTGTGTTGATCTCACGTGGTTCAAGAGAGGCATCAGTTCCTGTGGTTTCTTACAGAAATAGTTGGTGTCTCGGCAGCTCTGTGTGTTTGGTTCCTGCTTTGACAGGATACTGAGGTTTCGAGTGGGGGGGGTTTGTGCTCTTGGCTCTTATCCTGTAACATCAGAGACTTAAATATTCAGTCTCCAGCTGCTGGTGGACGGACAAAACCCAACTGACTGGACTGGAGAGGCTCCATGAAAGAAAATTTAGCAGGTAAGATCTAATTTCACATTTAGAAGCATAAATAGGAAGATTTTTTTTTTCTTTTGAGGAGTATAGTATATTTTAAATTTATATTGTTTTCCAGAGTAGTTTAGGAGTCAGTTATATGCAAAGAAGAAAGTTAGTTATAAAACAAAATTTAATTGGCATATTCTTTAAGTGAAGGCTGAAGTTCTCTCTAATCATCTTCAGATAGTCATTGAGAGCATTTGATGAAACTGCAGATTAGGTGGTAATTCGTTTCCTTTGTATCGTGCAGCTTAAGGAATGCCAGTGGCCTGACAGCAGCAGACCTTGCACATACCCAGGGCTTCCGAGATTGTGCTCAGTTTCTCTTCAACCTCCAGAACTGTCGGCTGAATGGTTTCTATTGCAATGGCACTTTAAATGGGACCCATCAGAATACTCCTGCCAGTCACATCAGTGGTAACAGTCGCAAGAGATCTTTTCACGAGATGGAATCTGCTGGAATAAAGAAAGCTAGAACTGAAGGTATAGTATTCATTAAGCTTTCTTCCATGCATTTGGGGAAATGAGGGAGCTGGAATAAAGCACTTCTGCTGTAAGATCATAAGTAAAAACAGCCTTGAAAGTTAATACAGATTATCCAGGAACAAGCAGGAAGTCAGTTCTCGCATATGGATGATGTCGGTGCCCACAGAGCCCGCCCAGAGCATTTCCACAGCTTTCAAAGAAAGCCTTTGGGGAATGCTACCACGCATGCATGGTCCCCTTCCCGCCTAAGGGTGCCATCTTTTTCAGTCTCCTTTTTCCACGGAGCCCAACGGATGTGGTCCTCATCTCTCCCGGGAAAAAGTGATTCTTTCCCTTTCCAAATTCTTAGACTTCGATCTTGTACCTTCCTCCGTCTCGAGTCGAGCACCTCGGTGCCGTCCTCCGCCACATTGTGGTCCTTCTTTGTCGAGGTTTCATTGAATGGCGTTCGTGCCTTTTTTTCTCCCGGGGGTCCTTGACCCCGGCCGAATGTTCTTCCACCATGACTCCCAGTGGATTTAAAAAGTGTGACTTTGGCCAGACCATATCTGTTACAGATACTCATGATTGCTGCTTCCGCTGTCTGGACCTAGACCACTACAACTCCTTTTGTGACTGGTGCCAGGCCATCATGCCCAAGACCAACAGGAAGAGGTCGGCGTTGCAGGGGAGGCTGTTCCCTAAGCCAGACTCTGCTCCAGTGTCCCCCTCTCCCAATCCGAAGGAGGGGTTCCTCAAGGGAGGTCCGGGCATCCTTTTAGTCCCACGGCGGCAGCTCCTCTGGTAGGTCGCCGGACCCTCCTAAGAAGGAGGAGGTGCGGCCTCCAGAGTTGCCAACGAAACCTGGGAAGGCCCTGCGATGGGACTCGGGCGACTCTGTGCAGCGCCCTTCAAAAGTCTTGAGGCAGGAGTCCTCGGCCAGCAGTGACCATGCCAGGGTTTGAGAGCCCATAGTTGTCCTGGAGCGCGCACTCTCCGGAGTGCTGGTATTGGACCCGAGACCTGTGTGTCCACACCGAAGGCTGCTGAGCCATCGGACCTCGAGGCCCGCATGGCGGCCATGGAGCAGAGCCTCTCCTCCATTCTGGCCTTGCAGCAGGCATTGATGTCTGGACTCCCAGCATCATCGACTCAGACACCCGGCCCCCCAGCCTCGGGATGTCGAGCTGGGCACTGAGCGCTGCCGGCCTCGGTTAAGCCCTTGGCCCCGGTCCTCGGGTGGTCCCCGGTTCATTGGGGCTACCCTGGAGACTGAGGACAAGGCTTCCCCCGAGACTTCCCAGCATTGGGACGTCCCTTCATCCCACTGCAGTCTTGATGCCACTCCCCACCTGAGGACATGGTGTTCCATGATTTCATTTGGGATATGGCCTAGGCTCTCACGGTGCAAATGGAGTCCAAGGAGGACCAGCGCACTGAGAAGCTGTAAATTTTACAATATGAGTCTCTGCGAAAAGGAGACTCTCACAGTCCCGATCCCACCCATCTTTGAGAGGCTCCTGCTCCGGACATGGGAGACGCCAGCTTCTGTGTCGGTAGTCAGCCGGTGTGTCGATGCCATTCACCGAGTCCGAAGGATGCGGGGTTCCATAAGCCTCAACTCCCCCACAACTCGATTGGTGGTGGAGTTGTCAGTGCAAAGGCTCAAGTCAAAAGACCTACTCGTCCGTGCCCCTGGGCAAGGAGGCCCGAGCCCTTGACGCCTTGGGCCGTAAATGCTACCAGGATGCCATGCTCGGTGCCATATACAAGCCTATGAGCTGTATATGGGGATGTATTTGAAGAGCCTGGTCCAAGAGCTCTCTGGGTTCTCGTCAGGCCTCATCGGGGAACCCCTCCAGTGCTGCTTGTCCTTGACCGGGACTGCTCTAAGTTTCTCTCCAGAGCCGCATATGATGGGTTTGAGGCCTCAGCCTGGGTGGTGGCCGTGGGCAACGGTGCCTGGCGCCAGCCGTGGCTGCAGACCTCGGACCACCTGGAGCAGTGGGTGCAGGAGAAGCTCCTGGACATGCCCTGCATTGGGGAGAATCTTTCTGGAAAGCCCTATGTCCAATAAGGCCACCGATATCGAGGCCAAGGTAGTTACCTGGCAGAGACTTTCCAAAAAGACCTTGGCTCTCCCCAGGAAGAAGCCCTTGGGAAAGAAGACCCTTTTCCCAAGTTAAAAATGGTTACCCCTCAGCTAGCCATTAACAGCCTTACCAGGGTCAGCCTCACCAAACCACACAACCAAAGGGTCAGGGGCATGGGTCCAGGAAACCTGAAGCTCCAGATGCCAGCACCCCTCAGCTGGGGGGGAGTTTTTGACTTGGTGGGCAGGGTCTCCCCTCCCCCAGGAGACCCACTTCAGCCCATAAGGGGTTGACTGGCCGCCTTTGCTGACAGCTGAGCCACCATCACTACAGACCAGTAGGTCCTGCGGGTGGTGAGAGAGGGTTATTCCCTCCACCTGCAGCAAAACCCTCCAGATTACTTTCCAGGGGAGCCATCCCATCAGCCCCTTCACCAGGCCTTACTCATTACAGAGCTTGCAAACCTGCTCAGGGACAAGGCAGTGGAACCTGTGCCCCACCACCTCTGGGGCAAGGTTTCTACTCAAGGTATTTCCTGGTCCCCAAAAGAACAGGAGGCCTTCAGCATATCCTGGATCTGCGCAACCTCAACAGGTTCCTGGTGAGGGAGAGGTTCAATATGCTTTCCCTTGGAATATTACTGCCCTACCTCCGTCAGGGAGACTGGCTTGTCCCTCATAGGAGGCTTATCAATAAACTCAGAAGTTTGGGGATGGGTCCCAAGGTGGTAAACTGGATCAGAAATTGGTTGACTGACAGACGACAGAAGGTGATGATAAATAGAGCTCACTTGGATGAAAGGAAGGTGATTAGCGGGGTTCGGTCCTAGGCCCGGCACTGTTCAATGTATTTGTGAGTGATATTGCTGAAGGACTCAATGGAAATGTCTGTCTTTTTACAGATGACACGAAAATTTGCAACAGAGGGAACTCCCCCGAGGGAGTGCTTAACATGATGAGGGATCTGCAAAAGCTGGAGGAATGGGTCTGATGCTTGACAATTAAGATTTAATGCAAAGAAGTGCAGTGTCATGCACTTGGGTAGCAGAAATCCAAGGGAAATGTACGCGTTAGGGGGCGAGAGGTTGGTGTGCTCGGAGCAGGAGAAAGACCTCGGTGTGATTATTTCTGTGGATCTCAAGGTGGCAAAACAGTGCGACAAGGTAGTGGCAAAAGCCAGGAGGACGTTGGGCTGTATTCAAAGAGGAATTACTAGCAGAAAGGAAGGGGTACTAGTGGCACTGTATAAGTCTCTGGTGAGGCCTCACTTGGAATACTGTGTTCAGTTTTGGAGACCGTATCTTGCAAAGGATGTAAAAAGAGTGGAAGCTGTTCAGAGGAAGGCAACCAAAATGATTGGGAGCCTGCGTCAGAAGCTTTATGAGGAGAGACTTGAAGACCTAAATATGTATACTTTGGAGGAGAGGAGGGATAGGGGAGATATGATTCAGACCTTTAAATACTTAAAGAGAGAGAATGAACAAACAAACCTCTTCCAGAGACGGGGAAGCTGTAAAACTAGAGGGCATGACATAAGGTTGCAAGGTGGTAAATTGAAAGGCAATGTCAGGAAATACTTTTTTACTGATAGGGTGGTGGATGCTTGGAATGCCCTCCCAATGGAGGTGGTGGGGGCAAACACAGTGACGGAATTCAAAGTGGCCTGGGACAGACACAGTGGATCACTTTACAGCAACAAGATTAAATCAAAATAAACGGAACCATCTAATTTCTCAACAAATAGGGTTGTCCTACATGGAGCGATGGGGGGAGGAGTGGTGGGTTCACCACTAAACAAACAAAGATATGGGAAGGGGTGAAGACATGGGGAGAGGTGCACCTGCTCCTGGTGGGTGCACCACTAAGCAAAGACACGTGTAGGTGTGCACCTACTCCCTAAAAGACATGGAGTGCACCTACTCCTGCCATATTGCTGGGCAGACTAGATGGACCATACTGGTCTTTATCTGCCGTCATTTACTATGTTACTATGGACCTCAAGGACGCTTATGCCCACATCCTGATTCATCCCTCCCACAGGCGATACCTGAGGTTTGTGGTGGGATGTCTGCACTTCCAGTATAGGGTGCTCTCATTAGGCCTCGCCTCCTCCCCAAGGGTCTTCACAAAATCCATGGCCGCAGTAGTCACACACATGCGCCTTCAGGGGCTCACATCTTCCCCTATCTAGACAACTGGCTCGTCAGGGGCCTCACCGCCCGGGAGGCAGACTGGGCCATGAGGCTTACCATTCACGTCCTCCACCGGATGGGCTTCGTCATCAACTACCCCACATCCATGTTCTCCCCAGCTCAGAACTTGGAATTCATAGGGTCCCAGCTGAACACTCTTCTAGCCAAGGCTTTCCTCCCAGAAGACAGAGCCCACCGCATGTTGTGATTGGCCTGAGAAGTGCAAGCCTGCAGGTCGGTGCCGACCCGGCATTCCTCCACTTGTTGGGCCATATGGCCTCAACGGTGCATGTTTACCCTCTTAGCCCACCTACATATGCAGGTGGCCCAGTGGTGCCTTCGGTCTCAGTGGTCTCAGGCCACAGGTGGACTGGGGGACAGGGTGTGGGTCACCCAGCAGCTGGCGTCTTCCCTGGCCTGGTGGAAGTCCCCACACTACCTCAGGGAGGGGATGCCTTTCCAGGCACCTTCACCTCAGAAGGTTCTAACTACGGATGCCTCCCTGGCAGGCTGGGGTGTGCAGGAGAGACTCCTCGGGAGACAATAGCCCTGGACCTTGCAATGCACACCCCAGCCTGCCAGGGAGGCATCCGTACAAGGTCCAGGGCTATTGTCTCCCGAGGAGTCTCTCCTGCAGATCAATCTCCTTGAATTCTGAGCCATTTTTATGGCCATTTTCTATGTGAACAAGCAGGGCGGAACGGGCTCCTACTCCCTTTGTCAGGAGGCTATAGCACCTCACTCTTTTGCGGGTACCAACCACGTGACCCTAAGGGCCGTGTAACTACCGGGCCTGGACAACTTACTGGCGGACAAGCTCAGCAGGATCCTCTGGCCATACGAGTGGCGCCTGGACCCCGAGGTGGCCCAGAGGCTCTTCCAAACCTGGGGCAGGCCCTGCCTGGATCTGTTTGCCTCTCCAGACAATGCGCGGCTTCCACGGTTCTGCTCCCCTCAGCCACACCGCTGGAGGGTAGCGGCTGATGCGTTTCTGATATCATGGTCGAAGGGTCTGCTTTACGCTTTCCCACCGACCTCCCCCCTCCCCCTCAGATACTCAAGTGTCTGCTCAAAATCTATAGCGAGCACTCCTCAGTGACTATGGTGGCCCTCAGGTGGTCCAAGCAGCCCTGGTTCCCCCTCTGCTCTCTCTGCAGTGACAACCCCGGTACCCCTGGGCCAGGCCCCAGACCTTCTCTCGTAGGAGGGGTGCTCCAACCTGAGGGCTCTAGCACTGACAGCATGGCTGCTGAAAGGGTAGCATTGGCCCCTTTCCACCTCACAAGGGAGGTTGAGGAGGTCCTGGCCTCCAGGAAGCCCTCCACTAGGAGGGCTTACGCCTTCAAGTGGAGGAGGTTCTTCATCTGGTGCACTGACAAGAAAGTGAATCCGTTCGCCTGCCAGGTCCAACTCATGTTGCAGTACTCTTTGCATCTTTTGCATTCAGGTTTGAAATTGAATTCAGTCAGGGTGCATCTCAGCGCTGTAGCAGCGAACCACCACCCTGTAGAGGGCAGGCCCCTCTCAATCCTGCCCCTGGTCTCCAGATTCCTCAGGGGCCTTCTGTTTAGGTCTGCCCTCCAGCTGCGGAATGGGACCTTAATATGGTGGTGTCCCAGCTCACCAGACCGCCATTTGAGCCTATGGCCACCTGTCACCTGAGGTACCTCTCCTGGAAAGTAGCCGTGATCTCTGCCTGCAAGGGTGAGTGAGCTGCAAGCCCTGGTGGCGGATCCTCCCTACACCTGGTTCTACACGAATAGAGTGGTGCTGTGTAATCACTCCAAGTTCCTTCCTAAGGTGGTGTCTGCTTTCCATCTCAACCAGGAGGTGGTTCTCCCTACCTTCTTTCCACGGCTTCATGCTGGCAAGGTAGAGTCAGTCTTGCACACCTTGGATTGCAGGAGGGCCCTGTCCTATCTTCAAAGGACCAGGGACCATCGCAAAGTGCCCCGACTCTGTCTCGTTCAACCCCAATAAGCTGGGGTTGCCAGTAACCAAACGGACTCTGTCCTCTTGGGTGGCAGACTGCATCGCCTTCGCTTATGAGCAGGCTGGCCTTTCCCTGGAACACCGGATCACTGCTCATTGAGTCAGGGCCATGGCCGTGTCGGTGGCCAACCTGCGCTCAATACCAGTGACTGAAATTTGCAGGTCTGCCACATGATCTTCAGTGCATACCTTTTGCAGTACATTACTGCCTAGAGTGAGTCCCGCAGGGACAGTGCCTTTGGCCAGGCGGTAATCTGTAGCATACTCTGTGTATATATGCAACTCCTGTCCTCCAGCCCGTTGATGGTCTGGCTACCAGACTAATAGCAATGAGGGTAGCTGGGCGTTGACGAGTCTCTGGATAGGGATTCGTCTTCTGCAACTGGTGGCCTCCCCTGGTGTTCACCATTGTTGCTGTTGTGGTTCGGGTCCCGGCAGCCTGGAGCTAGAGAGTCCCATATGTGAGGACTGACTTCCTGATTGTTCCTGGGGAAAGCGAACTCACCTATAACAGGTGTTCTCTGGGAACAGCAGGAATCTGTCCTCACAACCCTCCCTCCTCCCCTGGGAGTTGCCTCCTATCTGTTTTTATCTTTTTGCCTAAATTATGTCATCTGACTGAGCAAGATGGCACCCTGGGGTGGGAAGGGGACCATGCATGTGTGGAAGCAGTCCCAAAAGCTTTCTTTGAAAGCTGGGGAAATGTTCTGTGTGGGCTCTGACACAGGCGTCACCCATGTGTGAGGACTGATTCCTGCTGTTCCCAGAGAACACCTGTTACAGGTGAGTAACTACACTTTTTCCTGGATAATAAACAAAATTGTTAGTAAAACAGCTGCTGAGCTTGTGACGGAGTCTTCTCAATTATGGAAATCTATTTGGAAAAGGAAAAAAGCATAAACCGCAAATCAATATCTCTACCAATTTAAAGTGGCCTCTCGCCTTCTGGAAGCTCAAAGGGTTTAGCTTTTTTGGTTTATGTTGCCTAAGTCATACAAGACATCATTTGGTGGATCTGTTGGTGCCCTGAGAAACAGAATGACTTCCACTCAAACAGCATTCTGTAAAGTAGGTGGGACAGTGTTGCTAATCTGTAGGGGCCTTTGAAAAGTTAGAAATCTTCAAAAGTAATCCATAAGTTGATCAAAAGAACTGGGTTGAATTTGAATAAATGAGGTGGTTTGGTGCATTTAACTAGATGAGTTGTTCCTACTGATTAAGTTGGATAAAACCTTTTGCCTGATGTTATGCAGAAATAACACTGGTGGTGATGCACACTGCAAACACCAAAATCACTGTCCATTGTACAGAAGGAAAAAGACCTTAGTATCCCCCGTTGATTTATTAGCCTTAAGATATCCCCTAAGGAGTATTCAGTTGGCTACTGGGACTATTCTTCTTAAGTCAAGAAAAAACCTTTTAAAAAAAAAAAATAAAATAAATTATACATTTGGCATTTCTGTAAAACATTTTTCCACGTCTCCAAACACATGTTTATCTTGCAAGTTTATTATACAACATCCTAATATGCATATCTTGCAAGTTTATGTGGCACACCCGACAAGGCCTACATTTTGCATATTTGTGCTGCATCAGGAGTGTGTACACTAATACTTTAGAGTGTAACATTCAAAACTATGTTCATTAGAGTTCCTACGACACGATGATTGTATAACATAAGTCTTCTAAAAAAAAAAAAAAAAAAAAAAAGGTAAACCTGGCTAGCCAATTGGCCAGTGATCTGTGCCCCCCCCCCCCCCACTCCCCTCCAAGCCCTTAACTACAATATCCATGGTGGTCTAATGGGCAGGAGCGGTCCTCCCTGCCCCAACTACTTCTCCAGCGCTAAATAAACTGGCATTGATCTTGTGGTGCTGCCTATGGATATTGTAAGGACTGAGGGGGGGGGGGGGCGTGGTGCAGAGGGATGCATCTTTGGCCAACTATTTAGCCAGATTCCCTTTTTTGAAGGGAGTTGGAGGGGGGCAGACTGGCTGACTGGGTTTACTTTTATG
Source organism: Ichthyophis bannanicus (assembly GCA_033557465.1). Classification (NCBI taxonomy): domain Eukaryota; kingdom Metazoa; phylum Chordata; class Amphibia; order Gymnophiona; family Ichthyophiidae; genus Ichthyophis; species Ichthyophis bannanicus. The sequence goes on from CM066035.1 coordinate 642,860,416, forward strand.
AAGGGGAGTGACCAGATATCCTCCCCTCCCCCAGGGACAGTTATCTATAGGATTTGGGAGGTGTCCAGGGATGAGTGCTGAAGAGGAGGGCCATTAAAGGGTGCTAGTGTGCCAGATTGGTGGATTTGAGGCACCACTACCCCTTCCTGAAAAGCAGGAGGGTGGAGGGAAGAGTTTTTTGTCACTGCAGCTGCTGTTAAGCAGCAGCCGCAAAGTGACCCCATCAATATGATCTGCAGCAGCGATTGCTGTGACTCAAGTGGCCATCGTGCAATGGTTGCCTCCGATTGCTATGCCTTTTACCTGTCCCGATCTTACCTCTCCCCCCCCCCCCTTCTTTTCCATGCAAAATGCAGAAGTAGTAGTAAATTGCTTGTGCTATCTGCATTTCGGCTGTTAGCTGTCACTGTGGCACTAACTTTCCCACATTAGTGCCGTGATGACAGCTAAAGTACTTTAGTAAGCTTCCACCATTTCAAGCATACAGGTCACAAAAGTACAGAATTGCAGGTATTTTGAATGTGCTTATTTGGGAAATGTTTTTCACCGCCATGCAATAAGCAAATTGCACACAAAATTCAGAAAAGAGAAAATGGCACGCAAGCTGGTATCACCTTATAGACTAACAGCTTTATTTAATGATGAAGTAGTGTGATAAGGAAGCTTATCATAGCTCAGGAAGGAGCTATAGAAAAGGTGAAGTGACTCTGAACAAGCAACCTGTCAGTTCTGGTAGAAATAAGAAAACAGAATTTTGCCATAAAAGACTACCAGTCCCAGAATGCACCTGGTTTCCAACAGCCATTAGAGGAGCTGAAGTGGGGAAACGTGTGTTCAATCAGGAGGGCTATGAGGTAATCCCTAAGCACTCATCTCAAAGGGCAGGGCCTGATTCAGCACAGCTGTGCTGTGTTAGGGAGGAGCACTCATCTAAGCAGAATAAGAGTAGAGTTTATTCTACAGATGACCATCTTCATGATCACCTTGGATATCCAGAGAATTGTCCTCAGTATCCTGAGAATCAGCTTGAGTTTGATCATCAGTTTCATCTGAAGGATCATCAGAAGCAGAAGCCAAACCGGACGGACAGAGAGGGAAAGAGACCCTTTGGAAGAAGGAAGAGAAAAGCCTTTGAGAGGTCTAGAAGAGTCCAAAGCAGTACGTATACTGGGAGGTATTCCAAAGGCCAGCATACACCATTGGACTGGGGAAAGCCAGAGGAATGGTGCTGCAGAGCTAGGAATCACCAGAGGCTACCTGTGAGGAAGACGGCTGCACGTGGAAGGGACCCCAAGACCTGTGCCAGAAGGTATGAAGAGAGATCCAGTGTCCAGGGATCTGGATTGGAAGGCTGGACATAAGAACTGGACTACATACTGGCCAGGCTATATAGAGAGGAACTCTAGCAGCAATGGAAGCTCAGGTATGAACACTGATCTATGCCCTAGCTATAATCTTGAAAGACAGCAGGGAAACAAGTATTCTCCTGAAAATGCTCCATTGAGAGATTCATCTGTGCCAATCCATGATATTGAACCCATGCTTGTTGAACAAGGGGGAATAATAGCAGATGAGGATCCTGTTTATATGGACTGCTCTCTATCTAAACTCCGTTGGTAACTTTCTGTTATAAAGTACAGCAACCATCACAAAAGAAATACAAATTTGTTCTTCAATCTACTCAGAAAAGCTCCTGAAGCAGGATTTGACCCACACAGTGGAAGGCAAGCCAGCTAAGGGGTTTCAGCTGGTGACTGCTAGCAATTAAGCCTTACCTAATTGCTTGTGAGCTAGGAAGAGAATCACTTCTGTGTATCTATGTGGGAAGTAATCAGAAGTTAACCTGAAAAGAACAGTTTGTTTCTTGCTTTGTGGCTTTTCATTTGTTGTTTTCCTGATTTTGACTTTGTTTTTCCAAGTTAACACTGAAAGCAAGTTACCTAATTTATGTGCTACCAAGCATATCTGTGTTGGGAGAAATAACCCCATAAATAAATATCTTATTGGCTTTACCCAAGAGCACAACTAAATTATTGTCAGCAGCTGTGACTGGTGTGAATGAACTACATTGCCCACAATACCTTGCAAATCATATAGAAATATGCACTTGACAAGACTGTGAAGATTCTCACCCAGGCAGCCGTCTGACAGTAGGCATACATTCTCAAAAACCTATTCACTTCTTCAATAAAGCTAGTAGTCTGAGATGCCACTAGCTTGTCGTTTCATCTTTTTTTTATGGATTTTTTTTGTGTAATTTTCTTAGTCATGACTTTGTAGACCAATAAGTCCTTGTGGTCTTGGGCAAGCCACTTAACCCTCCATTGCCCACGTTCCCTGTAAGTATTAGTGTATGTGTCTCATATCCCCGCGTGTTAAATGTATCCCCCAACTGTGTTGTGACCGCTTTGATTGAAGGATAAGGCGGAATACAAAACTGTCTAAATAAATAAGTTACAGCTTTTTAAAAAAAATTTTTTAGACAAATGTGTTAGAATAAGCAAATAGGTTTTTGAGGTTGAGTGTCTACTTCATCATTAAATTTCTTAGTTTATAAGATACCACTAGCTTTTGCGGTGTTCTTGCTGCTGCTGATAGCGCAACTATCCCTACTGAAGTTTCATTTAAAAAAAAAAAAAGCTGCTAAAGTATTTGTTTATGAAGTGAATAGCAGTTTTGCCTGGCGCACACATTTGGCATATGGCAAGTAAACTACAGGAGCTGCAACAGGCTCACCATGACTCCTGCATGATCCTTAAATATGGCCATGATTTTGTGCAAGTGCCGATAGGGCGAAGCATGCTATTCAGTGGACCAGCCGCAGAGGTTCCAAAAGTTATGACTCTGATCTGCAGCTTTGCTTACTGCTTTGAATATTAGGTGGATTGTTTTAAGGGCTTGTTTCTTGCACTAGATTCCTGAAATCCCTGATATATATATATTTTTTTTTTTTTGCAGTGGGAAGTTTTGCTGGCTTAATGCAGGCAGTTAAAGGAGGTGCCGAGGATGATACCGAAAGCATGCACGTGGAGATGGAGTCTGCTGATGTTTCAGGTGGGGCTGGACAGTTCCCTCTTAACTGCAACAGCCCTCAAATGACTGAAGAGATCCAGCTTCAGGATAGTGGTTCTGTTGGATCTAAAGAAATTGATATCTATACAGTTTCTCCAATGCAAACCCCATGCCGATGCATAAATCAATATGCGTATTATTTCTGAAACTGCTCCAGTGTAATCCCTTAACGTTTTGCACATTGTTATCCAGTGTCTTGGAAACACTTGTACTACTGTAATGCCTTTCCATATTTTTTCGTAAGTAGATATTTAAGAGATTAGGGATGATATGTATAGAAATCATTGTACGTATAAAAAAAAAGAGAGAGTATGGATTGTAGGTCTTGATAGAATAGTCTCTGCCCAGTATGTCAACTTATAGCTTCTGTTTTATGTGCCTTGTTGCATACTACAAATATGTTATTATTCCGGCAGCTCAAATGAATAATTGTGCATATAGGAATTTTATTTGGTTTTACTGATATCCACTACACATATTTGGTAAATTAAATGTGTATTTTTTTTGAATGTGCCATAATTTTTAGGTGTTGTAAATTGTAACATACCAAGTTAAGATGATTTCAGCACTGTCAAACAGGCGGGCTGCCTTTTTTAATTGTGCACCCCCGGTTATTCTCTAATTTTGAAAATGTGCAATAAAATCATGTTTTTAATTGGTTATATAAAATTTGAAAACAAAACCAAACCATGGTCTGTCTGAGCTGGAAATGCAAGGGACAGAACTGCTGGCAGCAATAGCAAAAAAAAAGAAAATTTTGAAAAAGTAAATTAATGTTCTCTCTGCACCTTGTCTTAAATACTTTGCGCATGAGCCTGACATGGACTTTTGCACACTTTACATTTTGTTTGGTTCTTTATTTGAGCATGCCTTTGGGAGAATTTAAAATGTACTTTTATGTTAAGGATTTCGAGTTAGACAGGGCAAATAAACTGTTAAGCTTACAGCATTATAGGAGTCTTCTACACTTGACAGCGGCTTCAGTTCATAGTATACTGTTTTTCTTACAAATTTAAATTTTAAAATGTACTGCCTTACATGAAATTTTAGAGACAGCCTAATGGATGAAATATAGTAAAATCTGCATATTGGGAGAGAGGAGGAACTCCATGCCAAAATGAGTACCATAGGAAAAAATACATTAAAATTGTCTTAAGATCACTTGAGGGGATTGGGAAGAATCATGCTCTTTGCATGCTAGCAGACATACCTGCAGAGTCATCCAGCCAAATTATCTTACTGGTGGTTTTATTTCCAGCACAAATCCTGGTGGAGTGCACTTCATTTACATAGCTAAAATTGGTCTCTTTACATTTTTATGGTATCACAGGGTTAGACAGATTTTTTTCAGGTTGGCTATGCATAAGTTTCAGGCATTGCAATGTGTTGCAAAGATTGGGATGGTTTCTTTTGGGAGGCCTCAGTAGTTCGTAATTCATCCATCACTGGCAGCTTCTGAAAGGCTCCTCCCAAGTGTACATGCATTTAAATATGTGTGGGAGGGCTTTTTTTTTTGTTTAACAGTGGCCTTAGTTACCTTTGAGTTATAAGTTGCCGAAGACCCTTTTGAATGTAACACAGTCTTGTCTTGTTCACAAACTTAATTTAAGCCATTGAGACATGTAGCAACTTCCTGGTGTAATATTCCATATTGCGGCACTTGGTTGAAACTCCAGTAAATATCTCCAGGTGTGCTCTGGTTCGTTTTTAAACCTTGCTTTATTATTTTTCAGCTTCTGTCTTGCAGCATTTCTGGGGAAAGTGAAGGGAGAGGATGAATGCCTTTGAAGGAATATTTAGTGCTCTCATAGGCCCTGAATCATTAAGAACTAGAAAAATCTTGACTAAGGGGAAGGAGAGAGACTGAAAAGGATGGGTTTTCCCCCCTGCAAATGTCTCTTCATGTTTGAAGGAGCTTTTCAAATTTTAGCAAGCTTATCAGAGAATAGAAGTTGAAGCCAATCAAAGTCCTGAATCAGCTGGAATAGACTGAAAAGCCAGCAAATCTCCATTGATTTTGATGAAAAACAAGTTAAAAAATCTATTGAAATAAAGGTCAAGCATTTTAGTAGCACTACACCCTTAACAGCAGGCATGATGTTGTAGAAATGTCCACTTCTGCAGGCATTGTGACTTGACACACAAGTTCTAGTCTGCTGGCATATGAAAATTCTGCTGATCAGAGGTGCTAAGTCTGGACATTAAAAGGTGTGAAAAATGGATGTAACAATCTGTTCGCATCATGAGAATAATTTTTACTATTACTAGCAGACATTTTAGACCAATGCATACCAATGGAACATACTACTTTGTTTAAAAGTTTGCCCCTGAGTAGAGCTGACATGGGTACGACAGAGGTTTTTATGGTGATAAAAAAGATGCCCCAAAACACAAACAGTTAAATAATGGCATTTAATGGGTTAGGTAAAATCATGTAGTATTGATGTTTGGGGTTTTTTTTTATAGAATAGCCTCAGCTCACTTTTTGGTTCTGATTTATTTTCCAGATTGTGCAGACTCTGTGGAAATACTTTCTTCATTCAGGGCATTGGCTTTCTGAAAGTGCTGCCATTTTTGAGATGTAGAAAATTGTATTCTATATGTGGAGAACAGATCTGTGGAAAAAACCATAAGATGCATACAGTGGTGTGCAAAAGTCTGGAATCACTTGTAAATTTGACGTTTTTTTCAACTTTGTGACCTTGTATCTTAATTTCGTTTTCCTCCCAGGGGCTTTTTCTGTGTATCTCATGATAAGTGATAGATTTGGCTATTAGGGCCAACTTTTAGTATTGGTTTGGCCCTTATTTTCTGAGTTTGTTCCTCATAGTTGTCCTGTTGATAGAGTTTCTGTGAAAATCATGTAATGTACATCATTGGCGAACGATATATTATTGTAAGTATGCTTTAAAATATTATGGATGCATGCCAGGTTTCCTTCAAATTAATGTATGTGGCCTTGAAAAAGGCCGTTTTTGTGTGTCAGTGATGGCTTAGTATTTGATGGGCCACCCTTTGTTCTTGATCACCTGACTGCACCTTGTCGGCATTGAATGAACCAGTCTGTCAAGGTGATTGTTGGTGACAATGTGGTTCCAAGCTGCAATGAGTGACGCAGTCAGCTCACGCCTTGATGTCGTATGCCTCTTGGATATTTCCAAGGCCACCTTGTGTCACAGATTCTCGATTGGATTCAGATCTGGAGACTGGGCAGGCCAGTCCATTGACTTGATGTTCCGCTGCTTCCAGCTGATCACCTGTCTGGAGTGATGGCAGGGTGCATTGTCATCTTGGAACAGGAACTGGCCAGGAAACAGCTGGTGTGCTGATGGCACCATGCACTTTTGCAGTATGGTGATGTACTTGGCCCCATTGACCATTCTATCGACGATGTGAAAACGTCCAATGCCACTGGCAGCCATGCAGCCCCAGATCATGACCTTCAAAGGATGCTTCATAGTGAGGTTGAGACACTCAAGCTTGAATTCCTCTTCAGGAAATCGCACATAGGTGTGGTCCTGGTTACCAAACAGGCAGAAGGTGCTTTCATCGCTGAATAGCACCTTTTCCCACATTTCAGTCAACCAGGTTGAGTGCTTTCTCGCCCACACGATCCGGTTGCGCCTTTGTATGTCAGTCATCAGTGGCTTATTCTGTGCTTTGCAGCCCTGGAGACCAAACTGCAGGCACCGGCGACGAACCTTTGATGAGATGACACTGACCTCACTCTTGTCTGACCACTCTCGAAGTAGCTGAGGAGAGGTCAACTTGGGATTAGTCAGTGAAATGTGTTGTAGTGTGCAGTTCTGCTGTGATGTTGATGCACGTGGACGACCTGAACGAGGCATGTCCACCACTGAACCTGTTTATTTCTTCTTCTGTACAATCTTAACAGCTCTCTGACTGCAGCCAACTTTCCTGGCTATCTGACGGCTTGAAAATCCTTCCTTGCTCATAAAGGACACAAGAACACACTTCTCCAATGTCAGGGTCCGAGTCATCTTCATGGTCGATCTAGAAAGCATATGAAATTCAAAACTTCTGCGTGTTTTTTATCTGCACTGTTGGCTACATATCTGCATTGTGATTGGTTAGTGAAACCAGCCTCCTGATTGGTCAGAAATAATGTGTGCATATTGGATAATCTCGATCCAGTTTTGATGCAGGATCCACAAAAATCGCAGTAGCTATCTCCCAGTGTCTGTAAAGTATTTAAATTGGAAGCAAGGAATGCAAAACAGTCAACTCTAATAGCCAAATTGTATCCCTTTTAATGTGGTAGAAAGATGAATATACTGGGCTAATGCAAAATTAAAAATAAAAAAACCGTTAAAGTGTGAAAAATGCAAAACTCACAAGTGATTCCAGACTTTTGCACACCACTGTATTTGAATAGGGTTTTTATCTTGTGTTATGTAATGCTCTGTGTTCTTCAGCCAAGTTCTGATTTGGCAACTTAAGAGGAAAGCACTGAATTGTATAAGCATGCTTTTTGTAGATGCTGCATTTCCTGGTGGGATAAAGATGGGTACAGAAATCCAGGGCTGCTTGATGTGAAAATTTGAAATGATAAACTGCAGAATTAGGCTACAGCAACTTAAATGGAAAGAAATGGTAATAATAAACCTATACATAACAAAATAGGGGCAATCTATATAAGAACTCCTTATTAAGGTCAATACACATTGTAACACAAGTGATAGTCAAGTAAATTTCATTAGCCTTTCTAATGATTACCAGTATGACAAATATTTGAATACCACAATAAACTGGAAGCTTATGTTGATCAAGCTGTACAAATGCTCCAAAATAAATTGATTGCATCCTTGGCCATCATAATTGCTTTAGCATTGGCTAAAATTAAATTTTAATTTTAATTAACCAAAGAAAAATATTAAGGACTTCCCAGCACAGCTGTGTATTTTTTTTATTGAAAAGTTAAAAAAAAAAATTTACATTAAACAAAACTTGGGAAATTTAAAAAATCATTAAAGAAGAAAAATTTTAAAAGAGAACAAAACACATGTTAAGAGGAGCAGAAGGTTAAGAACACCATTCTTCTAACAAAATAAACCATACAGCATGGCTGTATTTTGAACTTGAAGAGCTTTGTCTTGGTGAGGGGGGGGTGCGCAAGAGTGGGGTTTTATTTTTTAAAAGCATATTTAGTTTTGGAGGGCTACCCTGTTAAAAAGGCTCTCTTATTGCTGCGTAACACTACAATATCTAATAAAGACAAAATGAGGGGAAATGTACAAATAAACCTCCTGTTATAATCTAGTAAAGACTGGAAAACAATTTGATACTTCCCTTTCACATACAACCTGCAATGTTCCATCAAAGCTCCGTCTCCCTCAAAGGAAATCGGATTTGAAATTTAAAAATTGAGTTTAAAATTAATGTCTAGTTTTCTTGAACAATTGTATGGAAAGGCAACCAGAATGATAATGAAGACAGAATGGGTCTCCTACAAGGAAAGGCTAAAGAGATTAGGGCTCTTCAACCTGGAAAAGAGAGACCTGAGGCTAACTGTGATAGGTCTGTAAAATCTTCAATGGAGTGGACTGGGTTAGATGTGAATCAATTGTTTATCTTTTCAAAAAAATACAAGGACAAGGGGATACATCATGAAGCTACAATGTAGTATATTTAAAACAGGAGAAAATATGTTTTTCTCTCACCATATATAATTTAGTCTTTTCAACCATTGCCAGCAAATGTGGTAGAAGCAGGTAGTGTAGCTGTATTTAAAAAAAGGTTTGGAGAAAGTTCTAGAGAAACAATCCATAAATTAAGCAGTGGTTTTCTCTTGGACTACCTTTATCTCTGGGGATAAGTAGCATGGAACTAACTACTTCTGGCATGTCAGGTTCTTGTGATCTCTATTGGGCATTGTTGGAAACAGGATACTGGGTTTGATGGGCCTTTGGTCTGGTCCAATATGGCAGTTCTTATGTTCTTACTTTCCCATACTTCGCACAGGATGAAGAATATCTTTGGAATGAAGCAGTTAAGTAATTTGGGAAACAAAGTGACTGGCAGGCAGACTCCTTAAGAGAACTTTTTTTTTACTTCAGATAGACCATTAAGGATATATGACATTTGACGGCCAATTCAAAATTTCTGGTTTGCATGATGGAAAGAAAAGAATTTTCATAAGAGATTGCAGGTCTGGGAGATTTCAGATTTAACTCTAGTGCTAGGAGCAAGATTCTTCCACTCTTGGGGCCCAACAACAAAAACTTGTATCGTATCATTTTTAACCTTATTTGGTTTTGTGCTTTTTGTTGTGAGCATTGATAAATTTCTGAAACTGATTACATTTTGACAAGCAGAGATGAGAAAATTAAAATACTACTTGTAACTTGCCAACTCTGTTAATGGCATGCCTGTTCTAGAGCTTCTGTCATATGAATATCAAGGTGACAGATCGCATGTGGAGTTCAAATCTTTTCAATGGCTATGTAATAGCAGTTGATCTAATGGAAAAGGTAGTTACTCACCTGTAGCAGGCATTCTCTGTGGACAGCAGGAAAAGCTCTCATATATGGGTGATATCATCTGACAGAGCCCTGAGTAGGAGTATTCCCAACTCCTTCCTTTATTAAATCAAATTCTAAGATCACTGTTAAGAAATGGCACTAACAGTTATCTCTCGTATCAGATCTTGTGTTCCACTATGGACTAAGTCTAAAATAGCTTCCCCTCTTTTCTGTTCATGAACCAGCTGCTCCAGGAAGCAGTCATTTATGTCATCTAGAAACTTTATCTCCCTAGCATGCCCTGCTGTGACATTGACCTAGTCAATCTCAGTGTAATTGAAATCGCCCATTATTACTATGTTGAAACTTTTGTTAGCTTCCATGGTTTTCTTTTAGCATTTCATCCTCCATTTGTTCATTCTGGCCAGGCAGATGGTAGTACAACCCCACTGCCATTGCTTTTCCATTTTTACATGGAATTTCTATCCCTAGAGATTCTACAGTGTATCTTGTTGCCTGCAAAACCTTTATCCTGCGACTCCATGCCCTCTCTATTATAGAGTCTAATTCCTCCACCAATTTAATCTACCACCTTGTGATATATTTTTGTGCCCAGGTATCATCTGTGACCCATCCTTCTGATTCAGACTCAGAAAGGAAGTCAAAGTACTTGAGAGTCTCAGCCTGGATGACCTTCCTGCCCTTTGGGGAATAGGATCTTCTTCAGGAGCACTGATGACTTTCTAGGAATCAGGGCTGTATTGGACCCTAATGTTCTAGATAATTGTACTGGCCGGGCAAGCTCTGGTGTTGGAGCTTGCTGATGCTTCTGCAGGCATTGTATGCATTTTGATGATAGGCTGGATGCCCACTGGTACTAATGCAGCTGTCATCAAGGCACTGACTTGCATAGCAAACAGTATTGTTTTTTCCTGAACAGTCTTCAGAAGGTGGCTCACCAGGTTTGCTATTTCTAAAGGCAATGGGGCTAGAATCACATTGGCCAATTGTTCCTGGAATCTGAGAGAAGGTAGCAGTAGACTGGTCTTGGCTCTCAGGCCATTACTGCCCCCCCCCCCCCCGAGGATGAGCTGTCTTGTTTTGGGCTGCTTCGAGGGACACACTTGCAAACTCTCCTTGCTCTTGACACCATGCTATGGGGGGCTCTGCCATCAAGGCCACCACTAGATGCTCGGCATCGAAGATAAAGCCAAATCCTCCTTCACTTTTAGGCAAACATTGATCAATGGCTGATGGTCTGGGGTTCTATTGGTGATCTGTTCTGTGAGGGCTGCTTGCTCTCTGTGCACAGCCAGCATCTGATGCAGCCTGTGAAGCTATAGAGACTGATGTCACTGATGTTAATGGATCGGACTTAGAAACGTCAAAAATAATTTCACACTGTTTCTCATGACCCTTCAGCCCTCTGTCATCTGTGAACAAATTAGAAGAGAGCTTATGATTAAGTCTCAAACACTGAAGTTGCCAACCACGCGTATCTGTTACTTATATGGTCCTCAAACACCTGGAACAGTTCTTAACCCCACTGGCAAGTTTGTGTGACATACTGCCATCAAATGACTATATTCACAAAAAGAGGACAGCACCACAGCTGGAATGCCCAATGCCTAAGGGGGCTGAGGCACCAAGGAAAGCTCATTTAAAAACACTAAGGAAACTAAGGGAAATGAGGTAAGACTGCAATGGCTGGGCAGGACTTGAAGCAGAAAAGCTGGATAAATCATGGAAAAATGCTAATACAAAATGAAAGGAAACATGTCTGATGGAAAAAACCATTGAGCATATGAGGGTGCCGCAGTGGCAGGCAGGAAGATACGCACGTGTGCGTGCACACACAGTGGCACTTCTAGATGGAGCTGGGACTACACCTGCATGGAGTTCCATCAGATGATATCATCCATATGTGATGACTCTTCCTACTTGTCCATAGAGAAAAAGGTGGACCAGCCAGCTTTCTCCAGAACAGATTCAGGTATGACTGTTATCTTTGGGGTATGTTTACTAAGTAGTGGTAGCAGTTTCTGAGCGATATCAAAGTCGTGGCCCCATATCACACGGAAGCTGCTACCACAGTTTAGTAAACATATCCTTTAGTCTTGTGTGAAAAGGCTTGATCTGGCCTCACCATGTTTTTATTAATAGTTTAGGTATACTAGATAGTAATGAATCTACCACTCTGTTCTTGCATTGGTGTTTGTGTTGTGCTAATCTCTTATTTTGTAATCCTTTCTGAAATCTCTGAATTCTGTGTCTGTGTGGTATTTTGCATGCATCCAAGTGGGGTAAGGGGGAGATTTGTATAGGTGTTGCAGAGACTGCAACATTAATAACTTTTGTTAAATTGGTAGATGAGCATCATGTTTGAATTAATTTTCCCCTGTACATGTTTGTTTTGTGCATAAACTCCTGTGTGTACTTTCTGCCATCCATCTTGTTCCATAAAGAATAGTAAAATTTAAACAGTCACTTGTCAAGAAAGTCACAGTTTACAATGGATGTCAAAGCAAGGCTGTCTGAAAAGAATGCAAGTTTGGGCACAATTTCAGAAACGTGGATGTGCCCAGTATGGATAGCAATAGAGACATCTACATAGATGTCCCTGGAATAGCATCTCTGAATGGGGATGTCTAACAACATAATGGTAAAAGTAGGGGTTTGGGAGCAGAGTGGTCAGGATTTAAATATCAGTGTGACTCTTTGTGATCTTAGACTAGTCACTTAATTCTGCATCTTCTCTACCCTTTCTTGGTGTTTTAAGGCCAAAACAAGCATTTTCCTGATGCGTGGTGGTGCCTACAACAGTTATAAATGTGGACATGCCCACAAACATCCCTGTCGTCCCTTAAGTTGAATAGAGATGTGTATGTCCATAACACCTCCCAGGATGTGCCTCCACCTCACCTACCATCAATGTCCCTGTACTGGAGACATCTGTAAATGTCATTTGTGGAACAATTATGGAGACATGTCATTTGTGGAACGATTATGGAGATGTCTCCGTGATTTCAACATCCAAGTGCATGTCTTCAGATGCTGTGCATCACGACTAAGTTTAAATTACCTCCACAGTTTTATTTCTACCCCTACTTATCAGCTATATTTTAACTTGGTATAACTAGGTGTTCTTAAAGGCATGTGAAGACTTCCTGCGCTAAAAGTAAGGAATGATGGATATGTAGATGCCTGAATTTTCTAGCGCTTATTAGCTTGGTCATCCAATGATTGAACTTTATGAGACAGAGATAATTTTCAGTAGGGTAAATGCCAGGTCCATGGTTTTTCATCACGTCACATTTGACCCTGGCCAGTCTATATGGAGAAAAGGTTACTGTGCTTCCAGACAGACAAGTGCATTGAATTACTGCACAGGCTCATTCCTGCAGTTGTACTGGATGCCATTGTCTCTAGCCAGTGCATAATAGTGCTCATCATCACCTTCACAGTAGTTTCCTCCCACTCCCCAATTGTCTTTCTCAGTTACATTCTACTTATGTCTGTGATTGTATATAAACATTTTCTTTATAGAAAGCTTAATTAGCTGGCAATTTGTTTTATTGTAAAGATTATTCAAGTAAGCAGTGGAATGCTGAAGATCTTTAAAGTGTAAATCAAACAGAATTGTGATTTGATTTTTTTTTTTTTAACTTAGTTCTGTTTTGAAATCCTGTCTCTGTAAAGGAAATAGTCTGATATTTGTTAGGAGGGCCAATGATGGAAACATTATGGAGCGTAGTTACAGTGAATTTTCCTTGATTCTCATCTTTTATGACAGGTGTATTTCCTCATGCAGATGTGAAAAATGGCAACTCCCTAGTGAATAGATTGACAAATGGACATCCCACCAATGGACATTTTGACTTCAGTGCACAGCTGGGTGAAATGGAAATGAGTCCTGGGAAGTCTTTGATACTAGCAACACCACAGAATGGATTCATCAATTGGATGACTCCAGAACTGCTCTTGGGTGGAAACAGATCACCTGATACTCCATGCCACAGTGCCCTTGAACTTGAAAAGAGCAGTAATACTGCAGATATGTGTGGGTCCTTGCACTTGAATGGAAGCCCAAGCAGCTGTGTCTCTCACAGGCCTTCCTTGGTTGAGGATCCTGGAGAGAATTTGCACTATGGATATTTTCATGGGTTTGGGGACACTGCGGAAAGTATGCCTGACTTAAACAGTGTTTATGAGCATTCCAACTCTGTTCAAGTTGAGCAGAAATATGATATTGCAGTTTTAAGCACACTCCATTTGTATCATGGGTCTTAAAAGCTGTGCAGCATGCCCCCTGTAGTCAGCAGTGCATTGAAAATCACAACTACATGTACCGTTATTTTTAAAGAAAAGTTCAGTGTATGTGCTCACAGATTTTAAAACATGCTAGTTCTACAATTTATCCTAAATTTAAAAAAAATTAACAATTCACTTTATTTTGAAAGTAGACCAATTTCATCTAAAACTCATTTAACTAGTTATGCATGAGGTTATTTAAGTGACATTTTAGGAGGCAACGTTTTCAGTGATGTCTTTGAGAAGACTTTTTCTTTTTCTCCATTGTTAAATGCCCATCCTATGTTTTAGTTCTGCAGAAAAGTGCTGAGTAAATTTAATTTCTCCTTAAGATACCTGTCTTATACTGTATTTGCCTTTTATCAATCTGGGTTTTGATGAAAGGTTATTGAAATACATTTTCAGTGCAAAAATTATTTTTACGTCAAATGTTTATTTTTTAATATTTCTGATTAAAGATGATTTCTGAAATTTGATATGCAAGATTTGAAAGAAAATTGATAAATATTTTCCAAGGGTTTTTAAATGTTGTGCATACTTATGATTTGTGACATTGTACCTTAGTTGATCAGGTTGACAGATCAGATGTCCACTGAAGCTGACCAGCTAATTGAAATATTTTGTAACGCTGAACGTTATAAATTGTATATAGCTACAAAGCATAAAAATATTTTGAATTTCATTTAAAGTAGATGTATAGTTGCTTATTTTTTAATTCAAACTCTTGCTTTCTAATACAGGAGGTAGGTTGATTAAGTAGCAGGTGCATGCAGTAGGAGGAAGACAATATATTATAAGGGTATCTTTTACTTCAATACTTTAAATAGATATTTCACTATAGGTCATAAGAGTAAAGGTTTGGGTCAATATTTTCACTGTGCATTATGCAGCTAGGATCCATCTACTTGTATATAAAAGGCAGTTTGTGTGTTCAGGTGATGTTTATCAACCCTTCCATTCGCTGTACATGCAACAGCACAAAGTCAAGAAACATCAGCTGACCACATAAACTGCCTTATATCTGTGTATGCAGTAGTGGCACAAAACCAACCTGCCTGCAGAGGAAACCATGGCACTTCAGGGCAGGAGTGATGTGATGCTAGAAGAATATGGCTATGTAGCCTGTGGGGAGGCCAGGGCAGCCCCTCCCCAACTCCCCCCCCCCCCAATAGAATAGATGGCTAAGCAATGGTACAGGTAAACAGGGAGACCAGGTCGCACCTGCCACACAGATTTTCTTACTGATGGGCTTTTCCACTTGATGTCAAAGCTAGGCTCAAGTACTTGTATTGAATTCTTTTTCTATGTAAAAGTATAACAATGCTATTTATATCCCATCTGTACAAGTACCAAAAAAATAGATGTTTCTAAGATATATTGATTTTATGGAAATTCCATGCTAAAACCGGGTGCACTGTGCATTCATTGTAAGTTAGGATATCACCTGAATGCTGAAAGAAGGTGTTCGGGCCTCAAATTTGGGTACCTCTTTGAGCTCCAAGGAGGGGTGATTCCCAATAAGATTCAGTATTTCTGCCCACCATCTTAAATTGTTTGCTTTGCTCTGCTCATAAGATACTTTTGTTTGAAAGACTTGGGTGGGCGGATAGCCCTGTGTTGCTAGCATTGATGTCAACTTAATTTTATGTTAATACTGTGTTTTGTTGTATGTTCTACTTGTTACACTTCCATGTTGATGTGGGATATTAAGTGAGCAAAAAGCAACCTAATTGTATTAACAATTCACTTGTTTCTAGTATCTGGTTTACAAATTTTGCAGTGTTTAAGTTGGCCAGGTGTGCATGTATCCTATTCTTTTTTTTTTTTTTTTACATAAAATGGAAATTAAAAGAAAATTGTCACACAGTTTTGTTGCATTGCTTTTTTGAGAATGAAGTGTATTAAATACTGTGGAAGGTCACTGTGCTTGCTTTGTAAAGTCATAGTGAGGGTTGTTTCAAATCATTTGAAGTAAAGAATAGTAGGCAGATGGATGATTGACCTCTAAATTATATGCTGTCAAATAATATAATTTATGTGCTTCATTTACATATCACCAGAAATCCACAATGTAACAAATCCACCTAAAAGGTTAATAATGTCTCCTAAATATATTTTAAATTTCACTCCGGATAAATTTTATTGTCCAAGGTATAAAGATTCTTATATATATCTATATATACTAAGTTCACAACCTCTTGCTTCAAAACATTTTATATTGAAAACATTTTATTCTGAAAACCATACAAAGATAGATTAAAATATTTCATTTCATTACATAATAATTCATAACATGTATACCTAATACTTCATAACATATACTTAAATCCAAAATACATAAAACACAATCCACTCATACAAACCATTCACCCCTTACAACTCTCTAATACTCCCAAGAAAATCCAAAATACTTTCTCTGATAGCATGAGCAGTTAACATCTCGCTTTTGCTTTAGATCACATCATCTTCACCATGAAAAATACACTACATTGCTCGTGCCGTTTTAAATATTTATAAAAACTACAAAAATCTCTGAACACATGATTCACATAGTTCGCATTAATACAATTCCTCTCATTACATGATCTTAGAAATACAAGCAATTCTGCAAATCTACATATATTAAACAAGATATACCTCCAAAGTGTGTTCAATCAAATGTCTAAATAGTCACATGTAGTCCCTGCAGATAATCGATGGCCCGCTGACTCGCACAGTTCCAAACTCCTATTATGTTTACTTCATTCAATCCTCACCCTTATTGTTACTGCCAGAAAACTGCACCTCCAAACTCCAAAGATCGACACACTTGTATCCACTTGATGCCAGACTCGTCTTAGATCTTCAATACTGCTATTGAATCACATATATGATGTCAAAACAATATCAGAACACAGCACTTCTGTATCCCTTTTCAATGATACTATTGAATCATGTGCATATCATCAGAACATAGTATCGGAACGTGAGCAGAGCACTTCTGTATCCCATCAGAGCTTAGCACTTCTATGTCCCGACCATAAATCATGGTTTTGCCATTTCGGCTTCATCAGGGAAAACTATTAGAAAGAGTAAAAAATCATTCAACTCGCACTATCCAAAAATCACTAGAAGAAAATGTATGTAAAACATTCTATTGCACAATTCATTGACCTTCATCTCTGTTTACCAGGTTCATCTCATCCAAATCACTCTCCACAGAAAAACGCCAGCGCAAGTGTACGTCACCAGATGCTTTTAAACACACACTTCCTTAATAGAGCCAGTGCCATTCCACTTGCATGCTTAACCCATTCGGTGTCACAATGTCCCAATGAAAAATAAACTGCTTTCTCAGTGGCATAAAAGCCACTGAAAATCACCACCACCCTCCCTACTAACCTTCTCTAGCACAAAACAACGAAAATCCTGTATCATGATTCATCTCACGCCAATGTGAGACCAATAGTGCTGACTCTACACCTTGTTGAATTGCGGACAGATGTTCAATTATATGGCTTTTAAAAGGACAATATGTCTGTCATATATATAACACCTGACATGGACATACCACTACATAAACCACCCCACTTGCAGTACAAGTGGTGGACTCGCGTAATTTGTAAATAAATCCCTTAATGGAGCGTTCAGAGTTCTCCATTTCAATGGTAACCCTACAAACCACACATCGATTACATTTCCTATGTCCTCTCTCACCCTCTACAAAATCTTTTCGATGTCAAGAAGGCACTAACATATCTTTTAAATTTCTACCTCTCTGAAGAGAAAACATAGGAGGGACTCTAAATATTGGATGTACCTGTAATATATTCAATGTTCCAATATAAAATCCTTAATATAGTGAGTTTGTGTGGAGTATGGTAAAACACAAGACACAATTTCTCTTGTCTGTGTTTGTAAAAATAGCCAATCCCAGTGTACATTAAATGCCTGTTTCTTTGCTCGCTGTATCGCCCGATTCAGATATCCACGGTTTTGAAACTTCAAAGACATTCTGTGTGACTGAGAGACATAGCCTGGTTTAGTAAACATACCCCTAACGGTTAACCCGGGCTATCTGCAACTAGGTCTCATTGAATAATATGGGACCCTAGTGGCAGATAGCCCGGGTTAACCGTTAGCCCGGTTTAGTAAACATACCCCATATATAGTCTTACTGCGATGAACACAACTTACATAAATGCAAGAATTGTCCCATAGGAATATTATCCCGAACATGTCGTGGATGAAAACTCCCATATTCCAACAGACTATTACGATCCGTTGGTTTAGTATATACGAAGTGTGACAAAAATGAAACGAGACTGTCCTATAAATGTTTTATTACAAAATCTACAGAGAAATTATGCATTGTCTCCTTCAAAGTAATCCCCCCCCCACCCCAGACTTAATGCACTTTTGCATTTGCTTCTGCCACATATGGAAGCACTCTGTAAAGTCCTCCTCCTTGAGGCCCCTCAGCTCCCTCGTCACAGTGGCCTTGATCTCTTCTACAGAGACAAAATGAGTTCCTTTGAGCACAGTCTTCAGCCTGGGGAAGAGCCAGAAGTCGCACGGTGCAAGATCTGGGGAATAAGGAGGGTGGTCAAGAGTTGTGATCTGTTTGTTGGCCAAGAACTGCCTCACACTGAGCGCAGTGGGTGTGGGCGCGTTGTCATGGTGGAGCAGCCACGACTTGTGTCTCCACAGAGTCCGCCTGCTGTGCCAAACCCGGTCATGGAGGCGATTGAAGACCTGCTGGTAGAAGTGCTGGTTGACGGTCTCTGACCCTCAGGCACAAACTCATGATAGACTACTCCCTTCTGGTCGAAGAATGCGATCAGCATGACCTTGATCCTTGATTTGGACATGCGTGCCTTCTTGGGTCTGGATGACAGTCGAGTCTTCCACTGCAGGCTCTGTTTCTTGCTTTCAGGGTCGTACTGGAAGGCCCAAGTCTGGTCTCCTGTGATGACTCAGCCAACGAACTCTGGATCTTCTCTAGCAAGTCTCGACAAACATTGATCTGGTGCTCCTTCTGGTCATTCAATAAAAGCCTGGGCACCATCTTGGTGCACACCTTCCGCATCCTCAGCTTCTGCACCAAGATGGTCCGCACTGACTCCCTGTTCAGGCTGAGCTCCTCAGCTATCATCCGCACCGTCAATCTGCGATCACTACGCACCAGCTGGTTCACTCTGTCAATGTTTATTTATTTGGTTTTATACTGCACTATTCATGATCAGGCCGTCCTGAATTGGGGTCATCCTCCACCTCCTCGCGGCCAGTCTTGAAGCGTTTGTGCCACTCGAAGACTTGCGGCCTTGACATTGCATCTTCTCCATAAGCCTTTTGGAGAAGTTGGAGACACTCAGTTGGGCCCTTCTCCAACTTAACCAGAAATTTCAAGTTGATTCTTTGCTCCATATTTCTGCCACCTCCAGTTGCGTAACAAAGTGATGGAGTAGTGTGCTACAAAAAAACCTGAAAAAGAAAAACAGAGAGAGAGATTTAAAAATATTATAGCAGAATAGTGGTGAGATGTTGCACAACACAGTGACATAAACAGTTAGCCAACTGGCATTGAGTCATGGGTGTGGCTGCCACAGTCTCGTTTCCTTTTTTTTTTTTTTTTTCTTTGTTTGTTGGTTGATTTCCGATTTACATAGTACATGAAGAACAATCCACACAAACAGTTCCTGCTTACATTATGTCCTGCATTCAATCTATACGTAAACATCCTCGGCATAAAGCATACGCTGAACTGATCCCCATATAACTACCCCCCTTCCCAGTCCCCTAGGCACAGAGCCCGTTGTGTTACCCCCTAGTGTTCTCTGCTCTAAAAACACATTCCACACCTAGACACAGCTTGCAACACATCTAACCAAACCCTTCAACTTTACAATCAAAAACACCCCAACCCAGAATTGTTCCAGAGCCCCTTCCACCCACCTACTCCTCGGGGGGGGGGGAGGACCTATTCAGGCCCACTGTCTGCCTTCCTCCCCCATCCGACTACCCCCATCCACCCCTCCCCCCTTCACCTCTGTCAACTACACCACTAGGCCACTACTTCCACCCTAGCCCCCCCTTCCCGTCCCCACCTTGTAACATACTCTTGAAAGGGGGACCATATCCTTTGGTACTCCTCCAGTCTGACTTTGCTCAGCGCTACTCCCCTCTCCAGTTCCATAATGTGTGCCACCTTCTTATACCACGCTATCATACTGGGTGCCTCCGTGTTCTTCCATTCTGCTGCTATAGTTAACCGAGCCGCCAGATACAGGAAGCTGACTAGTGACTTCCTATTCAGACACACCACAGGGTCCCTCTGTGTATCCCAGTAGCAGGAACGCAGGATCTGCCCCTAGGGCCTCACCCGTCACCTCCCTGCACACCTGTCGCACCCCCTCCCAGAAGACCTGAACTTTGTCACATTCCTAAACTACATGTAGCAAGCTCTCCTTTTTGGAGCACCCCCGCCAGCACTCAGCTTTGTCTTTAAGGTGCATGGCATAAAGCCGGCTGGGGGTAAGGTACATTCGAAAGAGCCATTTATACTGGGTGTTCATATGCGCAAGGCATATCGACATTCTAGGAGGAGTATTCCAAATTTCCTCCCAGTGTTCCTCTGTCCACTCGATCCCTAGCCCACTCTCTCTGATATAGATAGCTGCCCTGTGTCTTCCCCTGCAGCAACCTATACAGCTGGGCCACCAACCCCTGCCCCCTCCGGGGCCGAATGAAAAGAGATTTGATTCAATGCGGTGCCCCAGAAATCTATCTCTGTGGGCTGCCAAAAATTCTTCCATCTGTAGGAGGCAGAAAACTCGGTGGACAACGTTGGCACTTAGCAAGGATTTCATGCCTCATCAGAAATCGCTTTTCTGCAATCTCGTTTCTTTTTTGTCACACCTCATATAGAGGTGGAATGGTCAGAAACACCAAGACTGATGTTAATATCCAGGAAATGAACTTCCGTCTGAGATATCTCTGGAGTGAATTGTAAATGACTATTCTGTACCTTAAACCATCCCAAACACTCAGAAAATTCCTGCTCTTGACCTTGCCAGATGAAAAAGAAATCATCGATATAACGGACCCATTTCTCTCTATATATCTAATAATGGGAAACGTATTCTATCTGTTCTTCAAACTACCGCACATACAAGCCCGCAACAGATAGGGCCACCGTAGACCCCATGGAGACCCCCTCAATATGTTGATGAAACAAACCATGAAATTCAAAATAGTTTCTCTGTAATATTAACTTACGAAAAGAATCTCAATTAGGCCTCTGAGTATTGTAGAGATGCTAAATAATACATGGAAACCTCCACCGCTGCCTCCTGTGGAACACTGGTATACAAAGCGGAAATATCCATAGTGACCAACATATATGATGTCCCTTGGCCCTGAAGATTGGAGGATCGCCAATTTTTAAAAAGGGTTCCAGGGGTGATCTGGGAAATTACAGACCGGTGAGCCTGACGTTAGTACCGGGGGAAAATGGTAGAAACCATCATAAAGAACAAAATTACACAGCATGTAGATAGTCATGGCCTAATGGGAGACAGCCAACATGGCTTTAGACAAGGAAGATCTTGTCTTACTAATCTGATATGTTTTTTTGAAGGTGTGAATAAACAGGTAGACAAAGGTGAGTCGGTTGATATAGTGTATCTGGACTTTCAGAAAGCCTTTGACAAGGTCCCTCATCAGAGACTTTTGGCAAAACTAAAAAGTCATGGGATAGGAGGCAGTGTACTATTGTGGATCGGGAACTGGTTAAAAGAAAGCAGAGGGTAGGGCTAAATGGCCAATTTTCCCAATGGAAAAAGGTGAATAGTGGAGTACCCCAGGGATCTGTACTGGGTCTGCTACTTTTTGACATATTCATAAATGACCTGGAAAAGGAAATAACTAGTGAGGTTATCAAATTTGCAGACGACACAAAACTGTTTAAAGTTGTTAAAACCTAAGAGGACTGTGGGAAACTGCAGGAGGATCTTGATAAATTGGAAGACTGGGCATCCAAATGGCAGATGAAATTTAATGTGAACAAGTGTAAAGTTATGCATCTAGGAAAGAACAACCCAAACTATGGTTCCACAATGCAAGGTTCCACATTGGGAACCACCACCCAGGAAAAAGATTTAGGAGTCATCGTGGATAACATGTTAAAACCCTCGGCCCAGTGTGCAACGGTGGCCAAGAAAGCAAATAGAATGCTAGGTATCATAAGGAAAGGAATGGAAAATAAAACAAAAGATATTATAATGCCTCTGTATCGTTCCATGGTACGACTGCACCTTGAATATTGTGTGCAATTCTGGTCGCCGTATCTTAAAAAGGATATAGCGTTATTAGAAAAGGTACAACCTAGCCTGTAACCCTCATAACACGCACTCCCCAACCTGGATGATCGGAGACTTTAATCTGCCCTCACTACAAGATCTACACTCGTCTTCCTTTCTTGAAGCAATGAACGAACTGGGATATACACAATTCATAGAAGAACCAACTCATAACAAGGGTGGCATACTTGACCTGATCTTCGCCCCCCAAACTACAAAACCCACCCAAAATATCATACAATCCATTACACCTGTACCCTGGTCAGACCATCACCTACTACTATTCAACATACCTGCTAATGACCTATACAACATTAGCAACAAAACGTTTACCCCCCCCCCCCTAGTCTTAGCACCTCGCGCTTCCAACCCCTCGACAAGGACAGTGCCCTCAAGGTGATTCTACCACTACTTGACAATGATTTCCGCGATCCCGATGAACTAGTATCCAACTGGAATAATGCCATCAGAGCTGCTGCCTGCATCCCATCTACCAACAAGACCATATCGAAACGTGAACACATTCCATGGTACTCCCAAGACCTCCGTGCTTCGCTCATCCACCTACGCAAACTAGAAAGACATTGGCGCCACAATCGGACCCCCGAAACACTCAGCGCCTACACTATGCACCTACAGAGACACCGAGAAAAAACCATGGAAAAGAGGAAGCAATACCACTCAGAATTATTGAACCGATCCCATGATTTATTCAATATTGTAAAAGCCATAACAGGAGACCCATCTCAAGATCACCCACCCATGCCTCAACCGCAGGAATACTCTAATTACCTTCAATCGAAGATGATTCAAACCAGCACAAGCACCAACTTCATACCTACCTCTACCCCGCTGACAATCTCCCAGACAAATCTCCTGCTGAATTTCACTGCGATCTCTGAGGAGGAGATCATCGACACAATAACTTCCATCAACCTCACCACTGCACCTAATGATCCCTGCCCCGCTAGCTGGATCAAAGAACTACGCCATGACCTCAGCCCAACTATCTGCAGAATCCTGAATCAGTCCTTATCTACAGGATCCTTCCCCCAAAGCTTAAAACACATCTATCCGACCCCTACTAAAAAACAGCAAACTCGACACATCTAAAGTAGAATCCTATAGGCCAATTTCAAGCATCCCATTGCTTGCTAAAATTATTGAGAAAGTAGTTCTCCGGCAAATTCAACAGCACGTGGATACTGAATCGCCTCTAGACACCTCCCAACATGGCTTTAGAGCAGCCCACGGTATTGACACCATCCTCACAATCCTCTTCAATAATCTAATCACAGGCCTTGACAATATTCACCAAGGATTTGTCTTGATATTCCTGGACATAGCGGCCGCCTTTGACTCCGTGAACCACAACACTCTACTACTCCGACTTAAAGAAAAAGGGATACAAGGCTCAGCACTAGCCTGGTGCAAATCCTATCTCTGCAAACGATGGCAACAAGTAAGAACAGGCCCCACGACATCAGAGCCTTTCCCCCTGAAACAAGGTGTCCCTCAAGGCTCATCCCTATCTGCCCTGTTCTTTAACATTTATATGCAACCTATCTGTGCTTTAATCCGCTCCTTCAACGTCCACTGCCTTGCCTACGCTGATGATATCCTCATCTATACACCTTTTACGATTGATCAACCTGACTTCTCTCCAATATTGAGATGTTTTGAAGCAGTGTCAGACTGGCTTCTAACTCAAAATCTCCGGATCAACAACAGCAAAACAGACGTCCTATTTGTCACAAGGAATCGGAATTTCACGCCTCCCCCATCACTGCAGATCAACAATATAGAATTGAAAACAAAACCCACAATCCGATACCTAGGAATTACCCTCGACCAACGCCTTGATATGTCAGCCCATGTTACAAACACCACAAAAGCAATCTATCACAAGATCCGAACGCTAAGACACCTTCGCCCATTACTCGACTTCTCCGACTATAGATCAATATTCCAAGCTCTAATCATCCCACATCTTGACTTTGCGAATATCATCCTACAGGGACTTCCACAGTCAACCTTAAACCCACTCAGACTTGCCATGAACGCAGCTGCAAGGGTTCTAGTTGGTGCATCAAGGTCAGATCATATAACGCCTATCTTGATAAATCTACACTGGCTGCCTCTTCCTGCCAGAATCACCTACAAACTTCTAATACTAACCTTCAAAGCCCTCAAGAATCAGCCCCCCACACCCATCAATGCACTTCTCCACCGTACCACAATCAACAGAACAAGAAGAAATACGCAGCTGAACACAATTGAAGTCCCCAAGTTTATAACAAAATGTACAAAATCAACAGCCAACAGAGCATTTTCTATTTTTGCACCGATTGCATGGAATGCCCTCCCAGCAGAACTCCAAGCCATCCAAAACCTAGTGGTGTTCCGAAAAGCCCTAAAACACCACCTGTTCATACAGCACTACCCGACCTCCCAGTCTGAGAAACACACACCCACCCACCCCTCGAACCCCCCACCTAACTCCACCCACTGAACATCCCCCCACCGATAATGGTTAACCAGCTCTCCCCATACTGACCCATGTGTACTAGTATTCGTACAGACCCCTTACATACCTTCCGTGATTAATCGTTACTGTAACATGTACATAATCTGTATATAGTTTCCCCCAGTTTCTTCCTAGTTTTTGAATATCTTGTTCTATGTAAGCTCAATGTACTATATCATTGTAGTAAAGTTGTTCCTACTGTAAACCGCACTGATTATAATAGCGCGGTATATAAGAAACATAAATAAATAAAACAGAGAAGAGCCACCAAAATGGTAAAGGGGATGGAAGGCTACTCCTTTGAAGAGATGCTACAAAGGTTAGGGCTCTTCAACCTGGAAAAGAGACGGCTGAGGGGAGATATGATAGAGGTCTATAAATTAATGAATGGAGTGGAATGGGTAAACGTAGATCGACTGTTTATGCTATCAGAATATAGAAAGACTAGGGGACATGTAATGAAGCTACAGGGTAAACTATTTAAGACAAATAAGAGAAAATATTTTTTCACTCAACGTGTAATCAAACTCTGGAATTTGTTACCGGAGGATGTAAGAGCTGTTAGTGTAGCTGGGTTTAAAAAAGGTTTGGACAAGTTCCTGGAGGAAAGGTCCATAAACCATTATTAAAAAGGGACCCAGGATATCAATGCTTGACCCAATACAAGCATTGTGGAACCTGTGTCTCTTGGGAATACTGCTAGGTACGTATGACCTAGATTGACCACTGTTGGAAACAGGATACTGGGCTTGATGGACATTGGTCTGACCCAGTATGGCATATCTTATGTTCTTATGCCACGAGTCCAAAAAAGACAACAAATCACCAGAGTCTCTAATGTATGATTGTGCCTGCTTAACTAAAGGATTAAAAAATAATCTATATACTACAATAAATGCTCCAAACGTGAGCCATTTCTTCTCACTATAGGGCGACCTGGGGGATTAACTAAAGACTTATGTATATTGGGAACTACAAAAAACATAATAGGAGTCTGGAATGAACCTGTGTGAGTTGGGCCATCGATTATCTGCAGGGACTACATGTGACTCTATTTACTTTAGACATTTGATTGAACACACTTTGGAGGTATACCTTGTTTAATATATGTAGATTTGCAGAACTTCTTATATTTCTAAGATCATGTAATGAGAGGCATTGTCCTTGGAGAGGGGGTCTCCCTCGAGGGAACCGAAGAGGAAGAAGAAGCCCTCGAAGGCGGCATTTTTGGATGACTCCGATCGGCCGAGATCATCCCGGGCCTGGTCGTGGAGCCCAGAGTGTCCGCTCGAGATGTCGGATAGGGAACGGCCAGCCAAGATTCCCCGGAAGGATCCGGTTGCAGATCAGCCTAGGCAGGTACACACTGTCCTCATCGAGGATTCCCCCTCCTGGGGAGCCGGCATTGGGCCCAAGTACATCAGGGCCCACGCCGAGGGCTGTGGAGCCACCGGGACTGATATCCAGGATAGCGGCCTTGGAGTGCAGTGTCACTGCCTTCTTGGACCAGCAGCGGGGGCTGATGTCTAGCATGTCCGGTTCCTCCGCCCCGACCACTGGGTATTCGACATCAAAGATGTCCCCGGAGGCTGAGCCGATCCTCGAGGCCATGCGGGCCCGGGTAGATCCTCAGCTGAGGTCGCGCTCGGTCTCCCGCTCGTCGGGGCCGAGGTCGTCACCGATGAGTCTGCCGGGCTCAGGGCATGCGGCGCCGAGGCCCAAGGAACACTGCGAGTCTTCCTCGGAGTATTCCATCTGGGAGACCGAGAACGAGGAGTCTCCGGACACCCGTCGGCACTAGGATGTCCCTTCCAATTCCCCGGTCTCAGAACCTCGGAGAAGGTCCCCACCGGAGGATATGGGTTTCTTGGACTTCGTCAGGGACATGTCCAAGGCCTTGGTTTTCTCTATGGAATCTGAGGACGATCCTCAGGCTGACGAGTTTGAGATCCTCTAATATGAGGCTCCTTCCCTGGAAACCCTCACGGTGCCCATTCCTCCCATCCTGGAATGGCTTATGCTCCGCATGTGGGAGATGCCGGCGTCAACGCCAGTGGTCAGCAAGCAGCACGACTCGATGTATCGAGTCCTTCAGAGCCCTGGGTTTCAAAAGTCACAGCTGCCGCACAACTCCATGGTTGTGGAGTCGGCCATGCGTCAACTGAAGAGTCAGAAGACGCACTCCTCTGTGCCCCCCAGCAAGGAGGCCCTCACCTTGGAAGCCCTTGGCAGAAAGTGCTACTAGGGCTCGATGCTGAATTGCTGGATCCAGGCCTACCAGCTGTACATGGGCATGTACTTGAGGGACCTGGCAAAGGAACTCACCGGGTTCTCAGCTGGTCTCTCCGAGGAGCCTTTGCAGCACTTCAAGAACCTGTCCAAAGCCGTCCGTGAGTGCTCCGAGTTTGTCTCGGGCGGCCTATGACTGTTTCTAGTTGACGACCCGGGTAGCCTCGGCGGACATCGGTGCACGCCGCCAAGCTTGGCTCCAGTTGTCCGACCTCGAGCAGTGGGTACAGGCAAGTTGGTCAATGTCCCCTGTCAAGGGGAAAACCTCTTAGGCAAACCCATGACCGACCAGACCGCAGAGCTGGAGACCGAGTTCATGACGAGGACCAGGCTCTCCAAGAAGACCACTGCCCCTCCCCGAAGGAAGGGATCTGGCAAAAAGCCCTTTTACCCGAGGAAGTTCACTGCTTACCGAAACTATCCCCCTTACCAGGCTTCCCCGGCTCCCCAGCAAGGGCAACAGGCCACGTAAGCAGAAGGCCCCAAGCCCCAGGCTCCGGCTCCGGCCCAGCTGGGAGTGGGCTTTTGACTCCTGCAGCATGGCCCCTCTCCCACACGGAGGTCAGCAGCCTACAGGAGGTCGCCTCACCCTTTATGCCCACAGGTGGGAAGCTATCGCCACCGACTCCTGGTCATTACAGGTGGTCAGGGAGGGTTACCATCTCCATCTGAGCTAAGTACCTCACACTACTTCCAGGGACAGCCCCTCAGGTCTCCCCTTCACCAGGACCACCTTCTGAAAGAGTTTGCAGGCCTTCTCGAGGACCAAGCGATGGAACCAGTGCCCCACCACCTCAAGGGCAAGGGATTCTATTTCAGGTACTTCCTCATGCCAAAGAAGAGAGGGGCCTAAGGCCCATCCTCGACCTGCGCAACCTCAACAAATTCCTGGTGAGGGAGACGTTCAAGATTCTCTCCCTTGGAACATTGCTGCCTTAACTTCGCCAGGGAGACTGGCTATGCTCCTTAGACCTAAAGGATGCCTATACTTGCATCCTAATCCACCCAAACCACAAGCGATACCTACGCTTTGTGGTGGGAGGCAACCATTTCCAATACAGGGTGCTTCCCTTCAGCCTAGCCTTGGCCCCCAGGGTATTCACAAAGTGTCTGGCAGTGGTCGCTACCTTTCTCAAGCTCCAGGGGATATTTGTCTTCCCCTATCTCGACGACTGGCTCATCAAGGGCACTATAGCCCCCGAGGTGCAGCAGGCCACGACACGCACCACCCAGGCCCTGCAACACTTGGGTTTCATTATAAACTACCCCAAGTCAAACCTTTGCCCGTCACAAGGACTGGAATTCAATGGGGCAAGAATCAACACCATTTGGTCAAAGGCCTTCCTGCCCGGAGACAGGGCAGCCAGGCTCATGGGCCTAGCCAAAGATATGCAGCACTGCCACTCGGTGCCAGCCAGGCATCTGCTGAGCCTTCTCGGGCACATGGTCTCCACAGTGCATGTCACTCCAGATGCCTGCCTCCACATGCGAACAGCACAGTGGTACCTCAGGGACCAATGGTCCCAGGCCACGGAACACCTCCAGGACAGAGTCCGAGTGACCTGCCAGCTGGTGAAGTCCCTGATCTGATGGCTGTTGCCCCAGCACTTGGAGGCAGGGATGCCTTTCCAGACCCCCAACCACTCGAGGGTCCTCACCACAGATGCCTCTCTGCTGGGCTGGGGAGCCCATTGCGAGGGCTACCGCACCCAGGGCACTTGGTCCCTGGACGAAAATGCTCAGCAGATCAACCTTATGAAGCTGCAGACCATTCATCTCACACTGAAGGCCTTTCATCATTGCCTGGGCCACCAGTCAGTCCTAGTTCAGACGGACGGCCAGGTGGCCATGTTCTATGTGACCAAGCAGGGCGGCACGGGATCCTGTGCCCTCTGACAGGAAGCCATGGATCTGTGCTCTTATAAGAACATAAGATATGCCATACTGGGTCAGACCAAAGTCCATCAAGCCCAGTATCCTGTTTCCAACAGTGGCCAATCTAGGTCATATGTACCTAGCAGTTTCCCCAAAAGACACAGGTTCCACAATGCTTGTACTGGGTCAAGCATTGATATCCTGGGTCCTTCTTAATAATGATTTATGGACCTTTCCTCCAGGAACTTGTCCAAACCTTTTTTAAACCCAGCTACACTAACAGCCTTTACTACATCCTCCGGTAACAAATTCCAGAGTTTGATTACACGTTGAGTGAAAAAATATTTTCTTTTATTAGTCTTAAATAGTTTACCCTGTAGCTTCATTGCATGTCCCCTAGTCTTTCTATATTCTGATAACGTAAACAATCGATCTGCGTTTACCCGTTCCACTCCGTTCATTAATTTATAGACTTCTATCATATCTCCCCTCAGCCGTCTCTTTTCCAGGTTAAAGAGCCCTAACCTTTTTAGCCTTTCTTCATAGGAGTATCCTTCCATCCCCTTTACCATTTTGGTGACTCTTCTCTGAACCTTTTCTAATATCGCTTATATCCTTTTTAAGATACGACGACCAGAATTGCACACAATATTCAAGTTGCGGTCTCACCATGGAACGATATAGAGGCATTATAATATCTTTTGTTTTATTTTCCATTTCTTTCCTTATGATACTTAGCATTCTATTTGCTCTCTTGGCTGCCGCTGTACAACTGTTGCCTCCCTCCAGTCACCAGTGCATCCCCTTAGCTGCAGTGATGGTGCAACCCACTATGCAAGCAGCTCCAAAAAGGCTTACAATCATGGCTTGCCCCAGTGGCAGAAAGATAGCAGCAGCAGCTCCAGTGATAGAAAAATTGTGGCATCCGCAGCTTCATCTTTCTTTTTCTGAGTCAGCGACAGCTGCCGGTACTGCATGCAGTTCAACAGGGCATCCGCCTCAGAGCAGTATACCTACCGGGTCAAAACAACTTGCTGGCCGACAGGCTCAGCTGGATTCTCCAGCCGCACGAGTGGCGGCTGGACCCAGAGGTAACCAACAAGCTTTTCCAGAACTGGGGGGAACCGGTGATGGACCTGTTTGCAAGCCCGGACAAACGCCAGTTACCCTGCTTCTGCTCCCGGCAACCTCATCCCGCCATGGTGGCCACTGATGCTTTCCTGGTCTCATGGTCAGAGGGACTTCTGCACACTTTCCCTCCGACGCCGCTGATTGCCAGGACTCTGTTCGATTCTCCACGACAGGGCCTCGGTCATCCTGGTAGCTCCAAGGTGGCCCAGACAGCTGTGGTTTCCACTGCTCCTGCAGCTGGCGGTGGAGACCCACAGACCTCTGGGGTCCGCCCCCTGGCTTCTTTCACAGGAGGGGGGCTATCTCCTACATCCCACCCTCGGCTCCCTCTCGCTGACAGCATGGCTGCTGAGAGGGTGACTTTAGCTCCGTTCCACCTCCCTAAAGAGGTGGAGTATGTTCTGCTAGCCTCACGCAAGGCGTCTACCAGATGGGCCTATGCCTTTAAGTGGTATAGATTGCACTTTGGTGCACTGAGAGGGGGGTTGACCCCTGCTCTTGCCCAGTGGTCACAGTGTTGCAATACTTGCTCCACCTCTCTCATGCGGGGCTCAAGTCTAACTCTGTTACGGTACACCTCAGTGCCCTAGCGGAAAACCACCATCAGGTGGACGTGAAGCCCCTCTCGGCCCACCCAGTGGTGTTCCGCTTCCTACGGGGCCTACTCCTGTCTAAACCCTTGGTTCGCCTTCCGGCATCCGAATTGGATCTCAATGTGGTGTTGGGGCAGCTTGCCCTGCCACCATTCGAGCCCCTGGCTACGTGCCACCTTTGCTATCTATCATGGAAGGTGGTTTTCCTTGTCGTGCTCACTTCTGCCCGTAGGGTAAATGAGCTCAAGGCCGTCGTGGCTGAGGCATCTTACACCAGGTTTTACAAGAATAGGGTGGTGCCTCGCACATATCCCAAATTCCTTCTGAAGGTGATGTCCTCTTTCCACCTCAACCAGGAGGTGGTCCTCCCTGCCTTCTTTCCCAGACCACATGCTAGTTGGGTAGAGACGGTCCTTCATACCTTGGACTGTAAGAAGGCCTTGTCCTTCTATATCCAATGCACTCAAGGCCACCCAAAAGTCTCTCAGCTTTTCGTTTCCTGCGACCTCAGTAAGCTGGTGGAGGCTGTGTCAAAGCGTACGTTGTCCACATGGGTGGCAGACTGTATTGCCCGGGCCTATAAGGAGGTAAGGCTTCCGTTGGAAGGCTGGGTCACAGCGCACCGGGTCAGGGCTATGGTGACCTCATTAGGCAACCTGCATTCGGTCCCGCTGGCAGACGCTGGGCCGCCACCTGGTCTTCAATACATACCTTCGCATCTCATTACTGCCTGGATAGAGAGTCTAAACGGGACAGTGCCTTCGGCCAGGCCATACTCCGTAACCTTTTTGGGGTCTAGGCAACTCCTACCATCCGACCTTTCTGTGTTCAGGCTGCTGGAGTGTTAGTTCCTCGGACACAGGGGTCCTGTGTGGCCCGTTTATGTGGACTTCATTGCTGCTACTTGTGTCTCTCCAAGAGGGAGCATTTTTTGGCTATAGGTTCTGGTAGTCTGTAGCGGGGGAGTCCCATACATGAGGACTGACTTCCTGCTTGTTCCTGGAGAAAGCATAGTTACTCACCTGTAACAGGTGTTCTATGGGGACAGCAGGAATCGGTCATCACAGCCCTCCCTCCCTCCCCTTGGAGTTGCAGTCATACCATCTTTATTTGTTTTGCTGTCTTTTAGTTATGTCATTTGACTAAGCAAGATGGCATGTTTGGGCTGGAAGGGGACCACGCTTGCATGGTAGCAATCCCAAAGAAAGCTAGGGATTTGTTCCACGTGGGTTCCGTCAGCGCTGACGTCACCCATATGTGAGGACTGATTCCTGCTGTCCCCGGAGAACACCTGTTACAGGTGAGTAACTACGCTTTCCATGTAAACAGTCTTGAATCGTAGAAAGACGGCATATAAAAAGCAATAAATAAATAGATGTAGAGTATTTTTCATGGTGAAGATGTGATCTAAAGCAAAAGTTGAGATGTTACTTTCACTGACAGCATGAGCAGTTAACATATTTTGGATTTTCTTGGAGTATTTAGAGAGTTGTTAGGGGAGTGAATGGTTTGTATGAGTGGATTGTGCTTTATGTATTTTGGATTTTTAAGTATATGTTATGAAGTATTAGGTATACGTATTTTAATCTATGTATGGTTTTCAGTTTAAAATGCTTTCAGCATAAAATGTTTTGAAGCAAGAGGTTGTGAACTTAGTATATATATAAGAATCTTTTACACCTTGGACAAAATTTGTCTGGAATTAAATTTAAAATATATCTAGGAGACATTATTAACCTTTTAGGTTTATTTGTTACATTGTGGATTTCTGGTGTTAAATCACTTTTTTGTAACAGTTTTGGTAATTGTTAGGTTTCATTTACATATCATCCAGACTGATTGTTGATCCAAGCATCCCTGATTTTTTTTTCTTTATACTATTTCTGGATAGTCGAGAAGTTGTGAAGTGTGTTGGAGAGGGTTTGTACGTTACAGACCATGCATTACATAATGAAGGAAGGAGGAGGTGATAGTGCTTCTGTATAAACCTTTAGTGAGACCTCATTTAGAGAATGGAATTGGTGCAGAGGGTGGCTACCAAAATGGTCCAGGGGCTTTGTCATGAGGTATATGGGAGAGACTTAGAGATCTCAATATTTATACTTTGGAGGAAAGGTGGGAGGGAGCAATATGATAGACATTTAAATATCTTTGTGGCATAAATGCACACGGGGAGAGTATCACCATCCTATACCCTCTCATGGCAGAGCTCTTTCAATTGAAGGGATAGATTCAGGAGTAATATGTGGAGCTATTTCTTCACAGAAAGAGTGGTAGATGCATGGCATAGTCTCCCAGTGGAGGTAGTAGGGACAAGGACAGTATCTGCATTCAAGAAAGCATGGGACACACAAACAATATCTCTAAAGGGACTGTAGTAGTGGTATGGAAGGGCAGACTGCATAGGCCATGTGGTTTTTATCTGCCATCATGTTTCTAATGGTCATAGGTTGAATAAAGAATACACACCCACATAGTGATTCATGCAAATAGCTCTTTGCCATTGGTTACAGTACAAATCGGTTTTCTCTAGAATACTGTTGCAGCCATCAGATATGACCAAAAGTCTCTAGTAACAACTCTCTTCAAAAGAATTTTTTCATATACAAATCTTTTGAAGCAGCCCATCTGCACTATATCAGACCTAATTACCAAATGAAAACAAATAAATTTCCCACCGATAAGTTATTTCAAGATATTAAACTCATGAGTGGATTATGAGGGACTAAAGTAGAAACTACTGAAACTGAGGGACTGGATTTATAAATGGCAAATAAAATTTAATGTGAACTAGTGCAAAAGGTCCCTTTTGTTGGTGTGGAAAGAACATCATTTCAAATAACACAATCATGTAATCAAGCTGAATTATAATACTTATTTAGTGGTCCAACAGAAAATTAGCAAAACCAGCTTGTTTACTTTCAGACTTTTTCTTGTACCCCCCTCTCATCACTCTCTGCTCACCTCCTCCCCCCCGCCCCCACAATTTCATTTCGGTTATTTCCCTCCCCCTTTCCCCTGACTCTTGGGGAATATATTTAGTTTTGCTTGGTAGGATACTTCAAACTAAACAGATATCACAGTTGCCTGTAGAGCACAGATTCAGACTGAGTGCAGGCCCATCTAAAGTAATACATTTAGGGAAATATCCTATACGTACATGATATGGGGTTCGCCCATCTAAAGTAATACATTTAGGGAAATATCCTATACGTACATGATATGGGGTTCTATTTTAGGAGTTGCCATTCAGGAAAAGGGTTTTGGAGCCATTGTGGATAATATGTTGAAATCTTAAGCTCATTGTGTGTTGATAGTGAAAAAAGCAAATAGAGGAATTAATGTTTAGAAGGACATTTGTGGTTAGCAGGACCTGCTAACCAGATAAGTCCCACTGAAAGGAATACTCTCTCTGAACAAGCAGGAAGTCAGCCCTCACATATGGGTGAGGTTGGCGCCGATGGAGCCCAGGCGGATCCACTTCCCAGCTTTCAAAGAAAGCATTTGGGAGTTACACTGCATATGCGTGGTCACCTTTCCACCCAAAGGTGCTGTCATCTTTTTTCCGAGGAGTCCTGCAGACATAATGTCTGCATGCCAGATAAAGTTGATTTTTTTTCAACATCTTTCAGTAATTTTCTTGTTTTTTCACCAGGATTGGTTCGATCACTTTTCTGCTGCTCAAATCCACCGCCTCGGCATCCTGCTTTTCACTCTGGTACCTATTTATTTATTTAATGTCTGTTCTATATCTCGCTCTTTAGAATCAGTGCAGTTTACAGTCAACAAAATTTGTACAGTGCAGACAACCTGCGCTATCCTTACAATGAACATGTATTACAACTTGGGACTAACAAGGGTAACTATGTACAGGCTGAGCGATCCGGTCGCAGGTGACTGGATTGGCTGGCAACTATTTACAGGTTGTCTAACTATTTACAGGTTGTTCATTCAGATCGCAGATGTACACCTTGACCGGGGATGCTTGGCGTCTATCTGAATATTAGAAAGCTATATACACATTGGCATCTATTTGCAGTATTAGAAACTATATACATGTTCACTGTACTGGGTGTACCGTTGTGCTAAAGGGTGGGGCTGCAATAGTCTTGTTTGCCTATCTGCATAGCAGCTTAACATTGCTGCTATCTCCATTGTGCCTATGCTGACTGCTGAATCCAGCTCTTCAGCACTGGCCAGTATGTGGATACTGGTGCTGAATATTTGTTTTTTGTTTTCTCATGGCAACCAGCATTAAAACAAAATGCTGACCCTTACAGGCTGAATAGCGGCCCTAGAATGTTAAGAATTATCTGAAATGGAACGAATAATACAAGGGAGAATATAATGCATTTATATCAACCCTTGGTGCCTCTTGAGTACTGTGTGTATGTCTGGTTGCCACATTTTAGAAAAGAAATAGCAGAACCAGCAAAGTTACAAAGAAGGGCAATCTAAATGATAGCTTGAAGCTGTTAGCTTGAAAAAAAGGCAGGTGAGAGGAGATATGGGTTTACAGCTGGAACCAACTGTAGGGCTTTTCAATCAAAAGATAGCTGGGAGGTTGGGGTTTACCATGGGGCCAATGCATGTTTTGGGCACATGGTAGGAAGGAGTGTGCGACCAAAGGGCTCCCACACTTACACCACCACACTAGTTGAGCACTGCGAATAGACGGAGAATGGCTGGTAGCAGCCACAGACAGCTGGTGCTGCCACACTAGTGGCATATTTGAGGTCCAAAAATGCCGCTAGCATAGGTGAAACTGCCATCAGCCTCCAAACAGGCAGTAGTTACACTTGCCTTGACGGAGGGTTGTGAATCCCAACCAGTTTAAAGGCCAGAACCATCCCACCTATACTATTCTTGACAACACTGTCTGACAATGTTCTCATTTGATTTAGGCGCTCATTCCAGACACCAGTATCAGAAGGGTGGCAAGGTGTAGCTACCAAAGTATTGCACCATGGGCTGATGGCCACAAAACCAGGGCTTGCAGCACATGAGTGCACCAGCTGGGAGAGTGGGCACACATAGATATACACAGCAACAGCTGTCTTGATAGTAGAATGTGCACATCTGCATATGCACTGAATAAATGTGGGAGGGCAGCTGGTGTGATGAGCTGCTGTGGAGTTGGGAGATAGGGCCTGTGTACAGTGAAACAACCAGGGTTGGAGTGAGCAGAGCCCAGCTGGGGACGGTATGCAAATAAGGTCCTGCTATTACTCATAGAATGAAGGTTTGGCACCAAAATGTGCTCAGACTACCACCTCCCCTGCATGGAGGACCATGTAGTAGAGCATATGTGCAGGAGTGGGTGCTGTGCTGTGCCATGGGCCCTGTTTCTGTAGGCAGGTAGCCCCTCAGCCTGACCATAGGACAGGCCTTTTGCCTACTGGCTCATCACAGTTACCTACATTTACACCACTGAACATAGGCTAGCTTGCTTTGAGGTACCTGATCAGTTTTTTCTCCCCTGACCCCTTATGTAGAGAATGAGGTGTTCCACTGACCTGGGAATCTGTTCTGGTCTCCAAGGGCCTGTAGATCTTCATTTCCATGAGAGCTGGCATGCTCTAACTAGGAACTGTGTGGGTATGGTGTCCTGTAATGTTACTGACCCCATAGATTTCCCCATGGTAGAAGCATGGATGCCCTTGTGATGAGCAAAGGGGTTGCATCCAGACAGTATGGTAGAAGGGGTAGGTAGCAGGATGTTCTAGACATATGCCCCCCCCCCCCCCCAATCTGTGTGGTCATTGTGTTGAGTTCACAGATCCACAAGCTCTAGTGCCATGCTGTGCCACCCCATTTCCCACATGGAGGAAGGAGTCCAAACTAGCAAGGGTACTGTGCCAGATGTATAAGGAGAGTGACAGGGAGGGGTCTTAAGCCCCTCCCACACCAGATCCTGGTAATCTGTCCACTGCATCCTAGGTAATCAGACACTCTGGGTGCTTTGGGGTGAGAGGGGTTCAGTTGCCCATGGCAGACACAGCTGACACCCTGTCTGCATCCATATGGGGCCCTCTGCTCATTCAAATGCTGCATTCGTGCCCAATCTCCCACAGAAAGCACGACAGCATGGTCTCTATGCATGTGTTTGCTTTCCTGATTTGCACGCCCCTTCCCCATAGTACATTGGAACATAGATCTGAACAGTGTAGTAAGATGTGCCTAATCTCCACTCAGCTCTCTCTATCCTTCACTACCCCCTCACTCCATGTCCTGTTATTGGGGTCTGGGCCCATGTACTGCTGCCCAATCTAGCTGCAGGGGTTTGGTAGCCTACTGCTGCCCATACCATTGCATTGGTGGCAAGCAAGTGAAGGGCACACATGTGTGCCTTCACAGCATGCATGTGCAGTAGCCACACATTTGCAATACCCTCATCCTTGCTGTGTCTAGCATGGCATTACTTTCCTATCATGGCCACACCCCCTGCATTTGCCATGGCTGCTACACCCCCACCACAGTAAAATTGCATGCTAACCACATGTTAGTAAACATGCCCAAAAGACTTAAAATTGTATTTCTACAAGGTTGAACAAGAAAAGGGGTTTCCTTAAGATCTAGTGAGTGGAGGCCAGATTCTGGGCTTGGAGGTAGAGTGCGCTTACATTTTACTATTTGGTTATGTGTTTAATATCTTTTATTGTCTTTATGTACTGCTCTGGTCAGCCTGATAGAGCAGTATATAAGCAATGAAATGATAGATCTATGATGATATGAATAGGGTGAAATGAGTAAATGGGAAACAGCTGTTTACACTTTCAGATAGCCCTAAAACTAGGGAACATTCAATGAAACTAATTGGGAGCACATTTAAAACTAAAAGGAGAAATTTGTTTTCACCCAATGCATAATTAAAACTGTAGAATCTGTTGCCAGAAGATGTGGTCAATGCAGTTAACATAGTTGGGTTTAAGGATTTAGACCAAGGCGTCCCAAACCTGTCCTGGGGTCCCCAGAGCCAATCAGGTTTTCGGTGTCACAACAAATGTACATGTAATCAATTTACATGCACTGGAGATTAAGTTTATGCAAATTATTTCATGCATATTTATTGTAGATATCCTGAAAACCCGACCAGCTCTGGGGTTCCCCAGGAAATGTTTAGGAGGTGCCTGGAGTAAGCAGTCCAATTATTAGCTATTTGTTTATTTTTTATTTGCTTGACTGCAGTATTTATATACTACCAGTGGTAAAAAAAAATATATATATATATATATCATAGCAGTTTACAATAAAAAAAAATGCAGGGGGACTGGATACAAAAATGGAACTAAAAATATAAAACACATTCAGGACTGGGCAGAAACATAAGGTTAATTTAAAGTTAGGAAAGCTACTGTTTATCTCTGTGTCTGAGCAACAAGGAATGGACCTACCGTCTGATATCCTGGCAGGTACTTGCAACCTGGATTGGGCACTAGCAGATTTCTGTTTTATAAGAAACCCTGCAGAAGATTTCATGATGACACAAAAAAGATGGGCATGCATTATTAATAGTCACCTTTGTAACTAGTTGATATTCCCAGTTGGTGCTTACTTAAGACCAACCAGTTAGAAAATGTAAACAAATCTCAAGGTTTCCATGTCTGTGGTAGCAAAGATTGTACCGAAGCTGGTAGCATCTTATAGCCCAACAGATTTATTGAAGCATACACTCTCGTACCAGTTCAAGATCATATGGTTTACAGCTGCCCATTAGTTAAAAGTTAAGGTATTAACAATGAACTAGTATATTTTATTCTGATGACTGCAATCCAAGAGGGATGGGGCCCGGTCCTGCTATTTTCTGGGGTTTGGGTCCATTTTTGAACCATGATCTGTTCTGATCCAATTTTAATGCTCTGGAAAAATGTGAGGTAATAATGCTAAAGTACCTGATTTATCACTTAGCTTTTTTGCCTAGAGATTTTTGAGTCAGCAAATTCTGATCCAAAGTTTATGTGCCTCAGAATATAGGTGATTAGACCTTGCCATTTTGGATCCTGAGCATCACAGTTCAAAAATTGTCCAATCACTAACAGCTGGCAGACAACCCTATCTGAAATGAAAGCACTATCCTGAGACAACCATAACCATCATCTTTCCCTTCCTTATTAATCCTATTTGCCTTTGCAGTCTTAATTTGTTTTGTTTTGACATGCTTGGGAATATGGTCATGAATACAAACAACCACCTCCCTACCTGTTTGAGCAAAGGAATTGACTCATGTAATAACATGCTGGGAACATGAAAAATTATGGTAAATTTGACATCACATACAGCTGTTGTAATATATTTCTGCAGGCTATAGAAAACAATCACATTAATTGTTGAGCAGCATCTAACTGAGATGTAACTAGGATTTAAAATAGAGAAACAAAGGTGTATGTACTTAAAGTGAACAATAAACGAAAGAATGATTTAAAAGAAGAAAACTCTGTATCTAGTTTATTGGCTAAAGCTAGATATTTGATTGAATAAACCATAGTGAACTAGTAGAAATAATGTGTAGTGCTGGCATATACCTGACTGATATTACATTAATGATGTTTAGAGAATCAAACTGAAGTTGGAACATAAACAGAAAATGCAAAGACCGTGGAAATTAACAGAAGAGTAAAACGGATATATAATCTCTCCGTTTTTATCCAATCTATACAGTTAATCTTAGAAACTCTGGAAGAATGGGAAGACATAACATCAATGCTATAAATGTCTCAAACCTTCAGTTTGCTGATAAAACAGTACCACTGCCTGCTCAGATCCAAGGACTTCCCCACCTAGTGCCCTTGGCTTGGAGCACAGGGGCATCAGGGCTGTGGCACAAGCCTGAGGTCCAGAGGACCTTCAAAACCTCCTCCAGTTCCAGGTTGGAGTGGGAGACCAAGAATGATGAGTCCCCCAGTACACTGGGATATCCCCTCAGACCCTTCTCATCCTGAATCCAGCGCCGATCCTAATATAAGGATCTGGCCTTCCTTGACTTTGTCCGTGACATGGCGAAGACCCTTGCCTTTACAACAGAGGCCAAGGAGGAGCCTTGGGTGGAGGACCTCGAGATCCTCTAGTATGAGGCTCCCCCTAAGGAGGCACTCACAGTGCCAATTCCCACCATCCTGGAACAGCTGCTCTTCCGAATGTGGGAGACCCCGGCCTCAGTGACCCCATTGTGAGTAGACGGTTCGACTCGATATACTGAGTCCACTGGAGCCCTGGCTTTCAGAAAGCACCACTGCCTCACAATTCCATGGTGGTGGAGTCAGCCATGCATTAGCTCAAGATCAGAAGACGCACTCCTCGGTGCTCCCAGGCAGGAAGGCTTGCACCAGGGATGCCCTGGGCAGGAAGTGCTCATCAGCCGAATCCAGGCCTACCAGCTGTACATGTGTATGTATTTGCGGGATCTGGTGAAGGAACTCACCGCGTTCTTAGCTGGTCTCTCCAAGGATCCTCTTTAGCAATTCCGGACCCTGCACTGTTAAGGCATCCCGAACATGGGCTCTGCATTTCAAGCCAAGGTAAGAGTGTTTGGCTTTTAAATAACTAGCTCTCTACCTGAGAGCTCTTAAAAGGGTTTTGGTAGATTTTTAAAACAAAATTATATTCTTTTTGGTGCTTTAGTTCAAAAGGGGAAATATTGTCTTTAGTAGTGTAGGTTTAAAACTCTGCTTTTTAGTATCTTTCTCAGCTCTTTAAAGCTACTGTCAACTCATCAGGTGTTAGTTCCATCCCTACCCCTCCACTCCCACTCACCCCTTGTGAGAAGTCATATAGGGCACCTCCACCAATTAGCTAAACACAGGGACTTGGAACAGCACATTTAGAACACACTTAAAGAGGTTAACTGTTTTTTCTCTGAAAGGACAGCTGGGAATCAGGCTGGTACTTTGGTAGGTCTCTTTTCTTTTGCTTCAAAAGGCACCTAAGCTCCACCAACTGAACAATGGCTGGGAAAAATCATATCGCCAAAGCTGTTGCCCCCATTACAGCTTCTGTCTCTGTATAGACAGAGATCCCAATGCTAGTTGAAGGACTGGTTCCCTGTACAGGATGCCTGCATACTGAAGCTCCCAGGAAAGAAGTGGCAGAGCTCAGAGAAGAGGTGGCGAGGCTGAGGAGCATTCAAGATAGTGAGAAGTACATTGATGAGATGCTTCTTGTAATGTCCAAGCTCTCCAGCAGAGAAGATGGGAGCCTACAGAATGAGGAAGGTTGGACACAAGTCACCAGGGCCTGCAGAATTACCAATCCAACTCCTCCAGCCCTTGAATTGAAGAACCATTATGCAGCGCTGGAAGTGGAGGAGGTGAAAGCATCCCTGAAAAGGGAAGAACCAGAGCTCAAGCATCCCAAAGTTGCAGAATCAGTGACCACAAAGAAGCGAAGGGTAGTGGTGGTTGGTGACTCTTCTGAGGGGTACTGAGGCATCCTTCTGCTGACCAGATTTGATGTCCAGAAGTTATGCTGTCTGCCAGGTGCCAAAATCTGAGATGTTATGGAGAGTTTGCCAAGACTCATCAAGTCCACTGACTATTACCTGATGTTGGTCATCCATGTCGGCACAAATGATACTGCCAGGTATCCCTCTGAGCATATCAAAAGTGACTTCATGGCTCTGGGACAGAGGGTGAAGCAGATAGGGGCACAGGTGGTGTTCTCTTCAATTCTCCCTGTTGAGGGTAAAGGTCAAGGCAGAGAAGCTTGCATCCTGGAGGTGAATGCATGGCTGCGTGGATGGTGTCATCGAGAGCGTTTTAGTTTCCTGGACCATGGATGCTGTTTCAAGGGCTGCAGAGATGGTGTCCATCTGTCCAAGAAGGGTCGATGTATCTTCAGTAGCAGACTGGCTGACCTACTGAAGAAGGCTTTAAACTAGATTCATTGGAGATGGGTGAAGAAAGTCCCCAAGAAAGTGAAACATTAAATACCTTTACAGAAATAGATAAAAGGGGCAACATCTGGAAGGCAGTGTCTATAAATGCTCGTAGCATGGAAAATAAGATCCTAGATGTTGAGGCTTTAATGGGAGAGGCTGACTTGGATTAAGTGGCAGTAAGAGAGACATGCTTCACGGACAACCATTACTTGGATGTAACTATACCGGCTATATTTTATTCAGAAAGGACAGGGTAGGAAGAAGGGGAGGAGGAGTGGCACTATATGTAAAACATAATATTAAAGTTATGGAAATACAGGGCTTAAAAGGGAGAGAGGAGGCACTGTGGGTTAAACTAGAAGGAGGGAAAGAAAAATCTATTTGTATTGGCATGATATACAGACCTCCCTCACAGGCAGAAGAGGTGCACAGAGAGTTAAAAGGGAGAGAGGAGGCATTGTGGGTTAAACTAGAAGGAGGGAAAGAAAAATCTATTTGTATTGGCATGATATACAGACCTCCCTCACAGGCAGAAGAGGTGCACAGAGAGTTAATTGAAGACATACACAGCATTGCCAGGAAAGGGGAAGTGCTGCTAATAGGGGATTTCAATATGCCAGATGTTGCTGCAGTATCATCTAGAAGTAAGGAATCCTGGATTCTCTACAGGGACAACTATTCAGGCAACTAGTAACAGAACCAAACATCAAGGTGCCATACTGAACTTGGTGCTTACCAATGGTGAAAGTGTTTCTGTTGTTATTGTGGGAGAACATTTTGCATCCGGTGATCACCAGATAGTCTGGTTCAGTATTAGAACTAGAGCTGATAAATCCATTCAAACGCAAAGGTCTTAGACTTCAGGAAAACTAACTTGCCAAGATGGGCCAATACCTCAGGGAGTCGTTAGTGGGATGGGAACAGCTGAGGAATGTAGAAAAACAGCGGGCTAAACTGAAAGGGGATATTTTCAGGGCAACCAACCTTTTTGTTAAAATGGTAAATAAAGGTAAAAGGAAAAGGAAACCACTATAGTTTTCGAAAGAAGTAGCTGAAAAGGTGAAAAAAAAGAGGGAGGCCTTCACGAAATACAAGAGATCACAGAGAGGGGAAGACAGGCATCCATATTTGGAAAAACTTTGAGAAGCTAGCAAAGTAGTCAGGAAAGCAAAGATTCAGAAAGAGGAGGAAATAGCCAATGCAATAAAATGGGGGGATAAGACAT
This sequence comes from Ichthyophis bannanicus, assembly GCA_033557465.1. NCBI lineage: Eukaryota > Metazoa > Chordata > Amphibia > Gymnophiona > Ichthyophiidae > Ichthyophis > Ichthyophis bannanicus. Next base: position 642,903,133 of record CM066035.1, read on the forward strand.
TTTTCAGATATGTTAGTGAGAAGAGGAAGGGCAAAAGTGGTATTGTCAGACTCAAAGGTGAAGGGGAGGAATATGTAGAAGCTGATGAGGATAAAGCGGAATTACTTAACAAATATTTCTGTTCTGTGTTCACAGATGAAGAACTAGGAGCAGGACCTCAGAAAACACCCACAAACAGGAAAAGAAACGAGGGGCATTTTGAACAATTTTCAGAAGACTGTTTGTGAGAAGCTAGCTAAACTTAAAGTAGACAAAGCAATGGGACTAGATGGGATACATCAGAGAATACTGAAGGAACTTGGGGACGTTCTAGCAGCTCCACTGACTGATCTTTTCAATGCCTCCTTGGAGTTGGGAGTGGTGCCAGGGGACTGGAAAGAAGTACATGTGGTCCCTTTACACAAAAGCGGAAGTAAGGATGTGGTTGAAAACTACAGGCCTTATCAGTTTTCACTATAGCTTCATTGCAATCTTTTCAGTTCAACTAACTTTTTATTACAACTTCTTTAGATGAAGTACAGAAAGCGATAAAACAACTAAAAGTAGATAAAGCCCCGGGGTTAGATGGGCTGTGTTTTTATCATCATTTTGGAGAAATATTACTAGAACCGTGAGACTATTCAATCTGCCAAGAGAGGGAAGGGATTTAGCGGATACTATGGGATGGACAGGTATAACAATAATATATAAAGAAGGGAAAGATAAACAAGAGTACTCCTCATATAGACCAATTTCTTTGATTAATCTTGACGCTAAATTATTAGCCAAAATATTGTCCACACAATTGAATAAATTGATTGGTAAGTTGATACATAGTGATCGAGCTGGTTTTATTCCAGGTAGACAAGTTGCTGATAATATTAGGAAGATTTTGAATATGATTTGGTCAATAGAACAAAATGGGAAAGAAGCATTGTTGTTATCTCTTGATGCTGAAAAAGCTTTTGATCAAGTATCTTGGCCATTTCTGTTCAATGTAATGGAAAGAATGGGCTTGGGGTAGAATTCTTAAGCTGGATAAAGGTGTTATATCGTAACCCAAAAACACGTGTAAGAGTGAATGGTGCTTATTCAGAATTTTTTGGTCAAGAGAGAGGAACAAGACAGGGTTGTCCATCATCCCCACTACTTTTTGCTATTTCACTAGAACCATTTGCAGCAAGAGTGAGGGAAAGGGATGATATTAAGGGAATAAAAATAGGAAGGAGTGAATATAAAATTTTATTATTTGCAGATGATATAATCTTAAGTGTATGTAAGCCTTGGGCATCAATATGTGGGAATTAGAAGAATTTGGTAAATTATCGGGTTTCACTATTAATTGGTCTAAATCAGAAATTTTTAATTTAACTACACATAGAGACACACAGGATAAGTTACAAAAGAAATATCTGTTCAAATGTGCAAAAGAGAGTATTAGATATCTTGGCATTTACATTAGTAATAAGATAGAAGAAATATATAAACTGAAATATCATAGACTATTTGGAAAGGTGGAGAGCTGGCTGGATGGATGGGGGCGGGATATTTGTCATGGTTTTGACAGATTGCTACTATAAAGATGATGCTCCAACCAAGATTTCTCTTTCTCTTCCAGACGTTACCAATTAAAATACCACCTAATCAGTTAAAAGGTTACAAAGAATTGTTAATCGTTTTATATGGAAAAATAGAAGGGGAGAGTAGCAATGGATATAATACAAAGAACTAAAGGAGAGGGAGGGTTAGGTGCGCCTAACTTTAGAAAATATTATGGGGCAGCACAATTAAAAACGATTTATGAGTGGCATCGAGGAACACAGAAACATTGGAGTGGAGATGGAGGAGTGGCCTAGTGGTTGGAGTGGAGTGGAGGAGTGGCCTAGTGGTTGGGGCAAGGTACTTCAGGCCGGAAGGTCAGGGGTTCAAATCCCACTAGAGGACAGCAACCTTGGGCTGGAAGGACTGGGGTTTCTAGTCCCACAGGTGCTCCTTGTGGTCTTGGGCAAGCCACTTAACCCTCCATAGCCCATGTTCCCTGTAAAATAGTTATCTCCAAGTTATAATGCCCTGTTCAATGTAATTTCAGTTTGTTCAATGTAAACCGCACTGATGCAGAATAGCACGGTATATAAAAGAATGTAAATAAATAAATAAAATAAATAAATTGGGTTCAAATGGAGGAAGTTTTTTTAAGGGGAGAAAGCCTAATCAAAGTAGTTTGGAGAGGTAGACTTAATTTAGAAAATCAAAATCAAAATCCTCTAATAGTGCATAGTTTACAAGTTTGGAAACAAAACAGAAAACGATTAATACAAAATAAGAGGTACTCACAGTGTATGCCTCTAGAAGCCTGTTTTGAAAGCGGGCAAGGACCAGAGATGGGCATTTTGAATAGGTGGGATAAGGAGGGGTTAAAATATATCTCACAAATAGCGAGTAAAGAGGGCATTTTTGAATATGAAAATATTAAAGATCTATATAGATTAGGAGATAGAGATTATTATGCTTATCTACAAGTGAGTCACTTATTGAAAACTTTGAAGGTGTGGCATGATCTTTGGGGAAAATAGGGGGTGGTTTGAAGCATTTTGTTTAGGAAATTTGGGGCAGAAAGGAGTTTTGTCCAAAATTTATAAAGGCATAATGGAGGGGGGGGGGGGAATAACAAATTGAGATACATGATAAAATGGGAAGAAAAATTGGAGATAAGATGGTCTGAGGAGGAATGGGATAAGATAATACGAACAGTGGCAAGTATATCCATAGCCACAAGCGTAAAAGAGAATGCTTATAAATTGTTGTTCAGATGGTATTGGACTCCAGTATGTGAAAAAAGAGCTGGAAGGGGGATTAATGATCATTGTTGGAGGGGATGCAATGAGTAAGGGAATTGGTTGCATATGTGGTGGAAATGTAAGTAGATACAAGCCTATTGGATTGAGATTTTGGAGTTGATATATAACATGACAGGATATTGAATACAAAGAAAGCCAGAGATTTGTTTACTCCATCAATTAGATGTGGACATTCCAAAGAGAGTTAGTGGACTGATTCATCACTGTATGATAGCTGCTAGAAATGAAATAGTACAACATTGGCAAGGGAAATCCATGCCACATAAGGCAGGATTTGTGAAAAGAGTGGCAGAGATGTGTTTGATGCATAGATTGATGGAGATGAGGCGGGGGACAGGTGAGAAAGTTGTGGAACAATGGAAGAGTTGGCTGTTCCTGTTACTTGTAATTACCTGTTATCCAAGTTTTGTAATCCTGTTTTATTGTAAACTCAGACACATGTATATGTTCTGAAATTTTTTGTTCGATGTAAACCGCGCTGATATCGAATAGTGCGGTATATAAGAAATGTAAATAAATAAATAAGAGTGTGTGTAAGTGGTTGGAAAAATGGAAGGAAGAATGAGTGGGAGAGCTAGAGAAAATATGAGGGGGATTTTATACAAAATTTAAATAAAATTTTACTGGAAGGATAAATGGTAATTGGGTGAAAGGAGAGAGGATATTAATTCAATAATGGATGAGGTTGGATGAGCGGGGGAGGGTGGAAGAGGGTGGTTAGAAAGGGAATCATATAGAGTAGAGCAATATTATATGAATTAATAAATGGAATATATAATTGTTAATAAATACAAATGTTGTGTGAAGTTTGATACATAAATGTTATGTGTAGTGTGGCAAAGTCAGCTATCCTGAGAGTGGGGGAGGTGAGAAGCATAACGAATTCACCCTAGTTAAGGGTCCCCTTCTAGGAGTGCAGGGAGAGAAAGCCACAGCCAGGTTTCAAAGACAGAAAAACCCCAGCTGGAACAGATTTCAGCCAATGACTGATAAAGTAAGAAAGAGGGATTGCAAGCACGAGGACCAAAGCCCTTACTTTAACAAGTGCACTGATTATTCTAATATCAGAAGGCAGGGGGATTACCAACACCTGGGAAAGAAAGAGGTGGGGTTAAGACCTGGAGGTATAAGCCTGGGTTAGATTATGCAGAGAGAGGAAAAAGAGGGAGACGAGAAGGAGAGCAGCCGGGAGAGCAGCTGAGACAGAAGCAGAGAGGAGAGGATTCTTGGAGAAGAGCGGAGCTACCCAGAGCTGAGAGAGCTGAATTCCCTGCAACAGGTTGGCAACAGAGGTGGGGACCAGGAAGTGGAGAAGCTTTCAGACCACCAGAGAGGTTGTCAGCTGAGCAGTCTGACCAGGTCAGTGAGTCAGAACCCATGCAGTTGTGAGAACCAGTGTCAGAGTTGGGGGAAGAAGATTGCTTTATGGATTGCTCTCTATGCCAAGCTCTAGACAGGAGATCTTGAGGAAAAGCTAGCCCTGAAAGAAGTAATTCTCCTTGGAAGTTAACCATATGGCAGAAGCAGTGTGTAGGTAAATTCCTGTCTGTTTTTAAAAGGGGAAATTTACTGCAACGTAAGCCTGATCAGGAAGCTGTGATTCATGCTCGTTTGTGTTTGAACTGTGCAACGGCAAGAAAAGCCAAGTTAGCTGCTATAAGACTTTTTGCTTGCTCCTCTCCTATATGAAAAGCCTGCTAAGAGTTTTGATAACAGCTTGGAATGTTTGTTTTGTTCTAAGTTTGGTTTCACGTAGAAATGCAGCCTAGAGAGGTTTTTGAGGCTGGCAGAAACCAAACTGCTGTAGAAGAATTAAGCCTGAATTTTTCTTTATGCTCTGATTAACAAGGACTAAAAAGGAAAGTGACAGCCTAGTTTCTAAAGGCAATTGCTTCTGCAATTAAGAGGACTTTAAAAAGCCATTTCTGAGTTCTTTTGGTTTGTTTGCCACTATTTTCTGTACCTTTAGCAAATCCTACAGTTATAATCCTGTAAATGATACCTTGAACCTGTTGTGTTTTGTGTTATGGAAATAAACTTTCTGTTACAAGCCTTACCCTCGGATACCTCAACTACAAACCTTCTACTTAAAGCACCAACATATTTTTAGCAGTACTACACTTCCCAGAAGCCAACATGAAGAAATAGGCTGCTAGGAGCTGATAGAAGAAGGAATCCTCAACCACCACGCCCCTCGACCACTAGAGGCAAGTGGCTTCGGGTGTTGTGCTTGTGACAGTAGTTTGATACATGTTAAGTGATGTTTGTAATGATACTAAATACTTAATAAAATGATCAAATGGAAAACTACAGGCCGGTTAGTTTAACCTCGGTGATGAGCAAATTATTGGAAGCGCTGCTGAAAGAAAAAATAGTGAGGTTTCTGGAGTCTGACGGATTACTGGATCCGAGGCAGCATGGATTCACCAGAGGCATGTCTTGTCAGACAAATCTGATTTATTTCTTTGACTGGGTGAGCAGAGAGTTGGACCGAGGGAGAGTCCTAGATGTGGTGTATTTAGATTTTAGTAAAGTTTTTGACACCGTTCCGCACAGGTGACTTATAAACAAACTGAGCACCCTAGGGATGTAACATAGTATATGACAGCAGATAAAGACCAGTATGATCCATCTAGTCTGCCCAGCAAGGCGGCAAGAGTAGGTGCACTTGCCACTCTGTGCAGGTCATCCCTCCCCATGCCTTTGTTTAGGGGTGTACCCACTGCTCCGTGTAGGTTACCCTATTTGTTCAGATATAAGAGATAGTTATGCTTATTTTGATTTTATCCTGTCGCTATAAAAGGGATCCATGCCATTTTGAATTCTGTCACTACGTTTGCCCCCACCACTTCCATCGGAAGGGCATTCCAAGCATCCACCACCCTTTCAGTGAAAAGGTATTTCCTGACATTGCCTTTCAGTTTACCCCCTTGCAGCTTCATGTTATGCCCTCTAGTTTTAAAGCTTCCCCATCTTTGGTAGGGGTTTGTTTATCCATTAATACTCTAAGTATTTAAAGGTCTGAATCATATCTCCCCTGTCCCTTCTCTCCTCCAGAGTGTACATATTTAGGTCTTCAAGTCTCTTCTCATAAGTCTTCTGACGCAGGCTCCAAATCATTTGATGACCTCTTCTAGGATACAATGAAGCACATCTCTTCTAGGATACAAACTGAACAATGTCCACCACCGCTCCCACAAAGAATCAAACACCCCAGGGACAAGTGGATCACAGTGGATTCTGGTAGATTGTGACCTGTAACGCACAGACATCCTATGCATCAAGAGATATCCCTGCATAATGCCTTCTCTGCCTTGGCTAATGAGGACGAGGAACTGAGAGAGGAAATGGCTGCAATGAAGCGCACCTATTCTAGGATACAAACTGAACAAAGTCCACCACCGCTCCCACAAAGAATCAAACACCCCAGGAACAAATGGATCACAGTGGGTTCTGGTAGATTGTGACCTGTGACACAGAGGCATCCTATGCATCAGGAGATATCCCTGCATAATGCCTTCTCTGCCTTGGCGAATGAGGATGCCCAATCCAAAGGAACTGAAGGGCTCTTAAATGAGACAGACAATGCCCATTCTCCTGCTAAAGGACCAAATATGAAGAAAACCTCACCAAACAGCAAACTACTACTACTTGGTGATTCCATCATCAGTGGCACCAACTTGGGAACACAGTTCAAAGGAGAGAAGATAGTCAAGTGCCTCCCAGGCTCTTCAGGCAGCAAGAATACAAACCACGTTGTTGAAGTACTTAGCGCAGAAAGTGAACACTCCAAACTTGATGTTGTTATCCACTTGGGCACAAATGACCTGGCTAGAAACAGTGCCTCTACAATCCAAAAGGACTTCCAATCTCTGGGAGAGAAACTCAAGCCCATTGTTAACACTGTTGCATTCTCAGAGGTTCTACCTATTCTTGGTAAGGGGGCAAAAAAGCTGCATCACATTAACAGCTTTAATACATGGCTCCAGACCTGGTGCAAACAAGAAGGATTCAGATTTATTGGCGACTGGGGTAACAGATGGAACAACAAGAGACTATACTGTGCTGATGGACTACATCTCTCTGTCGCAGGGAAAAGAATCCTAAGTGAAAAATTCAAGCAATATGTGGATATGCATTTAAACTAGAAAAAGGGGGTGATGGATGTGGAAGGTCATGCTCGGGACGTCACCCCCTGCAAAAGCAGATTAAAATCAGAAATAGCCACACTTTTAAACCACACATCAAAAACAAGTGGGAAGATGTAGGCAGAACAAAATCAATGCAAAATACATACAAGCCAGTTAAATGCTGGAAAGCAATGAGCACAAATGCTCGAAGCTTAGCCAACAAAGTTCCGGACCTGGAAGCCCTAATGGTGGAAATAGATTTGGACATTGTGGCCATTACAGAAACATGGCTAAATGAATTGCATGATTGGGATATAGCCATAGCTGGCTATAATCTATTCAGAAGAGACAGAGAAAATGGAAGAGGAGGAGGAGTAACCTTGTATGTCAAAAGCAATATTAAAGCTACTGAAATGCAGGGGGCATGGGGAAAAGAAGAAGTGCTCTGGATTGTGTTGGAAAGAGGAGATGGCACTGTCATCCATACTGCTGTAGTCTACAGATCTCCGACACAAATTGAAGAGATAGATAACGAATTGATTATAGATATTGCCAAGATAGCCACAAAGGGGGAAGCGATAATATTGGGTGACATTAATCTACCTGATGTGGATTGGATTACTCCTTCTGCAAATCTGGAAAGAATAAAAAAATTGTGAATGCTCTCCAAGATGCGTTACTTAGACAAATTGTGATGGAACCAAGCAGGGAAAGCTCAACGCTGGATTTAGTGCTCACCAACTGTGATAGCGTGTCGAATGTCTGCGTGAGTGCCCCTGTGAGCAGCAGTGATCATCACATGGTGTGGTTTGAGATAAAAGCCATGGTACAGGCCAATCATAGCAAGCTCAAAGTCCTAAACTTCAAAAACATCGACTTCAATAAAATGGCCAAGTACCTAAAGGAGGAGCTGGCAGGGTGGAAGGAGATAAGGGAAGTGGAATTGCAATGGGCTAAACTAAAGCTGGCAATAAAAGGGGCAACAGACAAATATGTAAGAAAAGTAAACAAAAACAAGAGGAGAAGAAAACCTGTTTGGTTTTCCAAAGAAGTGGCTGCTCAAATAAAGGCAAAAATCACAGCTTTCGCAAAATTCAAAAGCTCACAAACAGAGGAACATAGAAATGAATACAGGATCAAACTCAAAGAGACAAAAAGAAATAAGGATAGCAAAATCAAAGGCAGAGAAAAAGATGGCTAAAGATGTGAAGTGTGTCGATAAAACTTTCTTCAGGTACATTCGGGAAAGGAAGACGATCAGAGGTGGAATTGCAGGACTGAGAAGTGCTGCGAATGGACTCATGAAAAGTGACATTGAAAAAACGAAATTGCTAAACGAATACTTCTGCTCTGTTTTTACTAAAGAAAGTCCTGGAGAAGGACCACCTGTGACTCCCAAATATAAAAATGGGAATGAAGTAGATACCACACCATTCACAGAAGATCAAGTGTTAGAGCAACTTGCAAAACTGAAAGTGGACAAGGCCATGGGACCAGATGGGATACATCCCATGATACTGAAAGAGCTCAGAGAGGTTCTTGCAGGGCCGTTACAGGATGTTTTCAACAGATCCTTGGAAACAGGAGAGGTTCCTCAGGACTGGAGAATGGCTGATATCGTACCTCTACACAAAAGTGGTGACAGGGAAGAAGTGTCAAATTACAGGCCTGTGAGCCTTACCTCGGTGGCAGGAAAAGTAATGGAGGAGATCCTGAAAGAGCAAATAGTGAACTTTCTCAAAACCAACAGGTTGCAAGACCCGAGGCAACATGGTTTTACCGAAGGACAATCTTGCCAAACAAATCTGATTGAGTTCTTTGACTGGGTGACCAGGGAACTAGATCAGGGGCATGCGATGGATGTCATCTACCTGGATTTCATCAAAGCCTTTGATACTGTTCCTCTTAGGAGGCTTATCAATAAACTCAGTAGCTTGGGGAAAGATCTCAAGATGGTAAATTGGATCAGAAATTGGTTGACTGACAGACGACAGAAGGTGATGGTAAATGGAGCTCACTCAGATGAAGGGAAGGTGATTAGTAGGGTGCCCAAGGGGTCGGTCCTGGGCCTAGCACTGTTCAATGTATTTGTGAGTGATATTGCTTAAGGACTGAATGGAAAAGTCTGTCTTTTTGCAGATGACACAAAAATTTGCAACAGAGTGGACTCCCCCGAGGGAGTGGTTAACATGAGGAAAGATCTACAAAAGCTGGAAGAATGGTCTAATGCTTGGCAATTAAGATTTAATGCAAAGAGGTGCAGAGTCATGCACTTGGGTAGCAGAAATCCAAGGGAAATGTACGCGATAGGGGGCGAGAGGTTGGTGTGCATGGATCAGGAGAAAGACCTTGGTGTGATTATTTCTGAAGATCTCAAGGTGGCAAAACAGTGCGACAAGGTGGTGGCAAAAGCCAGGAGGATGTTGGGCTGCATACAAAGAGGAATTACCAGCAGAAAGGAAGAGGTACTTATACCACTGTACAAGTCACTGGTGAGGTTTCACTTGGAATACTGTGTTCAGTTTTGGAGACCATATCTTGCAAAGGATGTAAAAAGACTGGAAACTGTTCAGAGGAAGGCAACCAAAATGATTTGGAGCCTGCGTCAGAAGCCTTATGAGAAGAGACTTGAAGACCTAAACATGTACACTTTGGAGGAGAGGAGGGACAGGGGAGATATGATTCAGACCTTTAAATACTTAAAGGGAAATAATAAACAAACAGACCTCTTACAAAGACGGGGAAGCTGTAAAACTAGAGGGCATAACAGGAAGTTGCAAGGTGGTAAATTGAAAGGCAATATCAGGGAATACTTTTTCACAGAAAGGGTGGTGGATGCTTGGAATGCCCTCCCGATGGAAGTGGTGGGGGAAAACATGGTGACAGAATTCAAAATGGCATGGGACAGACACAGTGGATCCCTTTACAGCAACAGGATAAAATCAAAATAAACTGAACCATCTAATTTCTCAATATTTGTGGTGTCCTACATGGAGTGGTGGGTTCACCCCTAAACAAAGACATGGGGAGGGGTGGCCTGCACGGAGCGGCAGGTGCACCTACTCTTGCCATCGTACTGGGCAGACTAGATGGACCATACTGGTCTTTATCTGCCATCATTTACTATGTTACTATGTCACCTACCTCTGAACTGCTCCCAGCCTCTTTATATCCTTTGTGAGATACGGTCTCCAAAACTGAACACAATATTTCAAGTGAGGCCTTACCAGCGACTTGTACAGTGGCATTAGTACCTCTTATTTTCTCCTGTTAATTCCTCTCTGTATGCAACCCAGCATCCTTCTGGCTTTTGCCACCACCTTGTCACACTGTTTCGCCACCTTGAGATCATCAGAAACAATCACACCGAGGTCCTTCTCTTGGTCCATGCACACCAATCTCTCACCCTCTATTGCATACAATTACCTTGGATTTCTGCTTCCCAAGTGCATGACACTGCAGTAAATCTTAACTGCCAAGCATTAGACCATGCTTCTAGCTTTTGTATATCTTTCCTCATGTTACCCACTCCTTCAGGGGAGTCCACTCTGCTGCAAATTTTGATGTCATCTGCAAAAAGACAGACTTTTCCATTCAGCCCTTCAGCAATATCACTCATGAATATATTGAACAGTACCGGTCCCAAGCCCGAACCCTGGGGCACACCGCTAATCACCTTCCTTTCATCCAAGTGAGTTCCGTTTACCGTCACCTTCTGTCATCTGTCAGTCAACCAATTTCTGATCCAGTTCACCATCTTGGGACCTATCCCCAAGCCGTTGAGTTTATTGATAAACCTCCTATGAGGAACAGTATCAAAGGCTTTGCTAAAATCTAGGTAGATCACATCCATCGCATGCCCTTGATCTATGGTCACCCAGTCAAAGGACTGAATCAGATTTCTTTGGCAAGATCGTCCTTTGGTAAAACCATGTTGCCTTGGATCATGCAACCTTTTAGGTTCGAGGAAGTCCACTACTCACTCTTTCAGGAGTGCCTCCATTACTTTTCTCGCCACCGAGATAAGACTTACTGGCCTGTAGTTTGTCATTTCTTCCCTATTACCACTTTTGTGGAGAGGTACCACCTCAGCTATTCTCCAGTTCTGTGGAACTTCTCCTGTCTCCAAGGATCTATTAAAAACATCCTTTAAAGGCCCTGCAAGTACCTCTCTGAGCTCTTCCAGAATCCTGGGGTGTATCCCATCTGGTCCCATAGACTTGTCCACTTTCAGTTTTGCAAGCTGTTCTAACACATCATCTTTTGTGAATGGTGTAGTATCTACTCCATTTCCATTTTTATATTTGTCAATCACAGGTGGTCCTTCTCCAGGATTTTCTCTAGTGAAAACAGAACAGAAGTCTTTGTTTAGCATTGTTGCTTTTTCAATGTCACGTTCCACAAATCCTTTCCCAGCACTTTTGAGTCCTGTAATTCCACCTCTGATTTTCCTCCTCTCCCGAATATACATGAAAAACGTCTTGTCACCACACTTCACATCTTTAGCCATCTTTTCTTCTGCCTTTGAGTTTGCTATCCTTATTTCTCTTTTTGTCTCTTTTAGTTTGATCTTGTATTCTTTTCTGTGTTCCTCTGTTTGCAAGCTTCTGAATTTTGTGAAAGCTGTGTTTTTTGCCTTTATTTGTGCAGTCAATTCTTTGGAGAACCAACTAGGTTTCCTTTTCCTCTTGTTTTTATTTACTTTCCTTACGTAGGTATCTGTTGTACCTTTTATTGCTTTCTTTAGTTTAGCCCATTGCAATTCCACTTCCATTAACCCCTCCCACCCTACCAGCTCCTCCTTCAGGTATTTGGACCCTAAAGTTGCTGCTTGGGTTAGAAACTAGTTGAGTGGGAGGTGACAAAAGGTACAGATAAACGGAGCTCACTCTGAGGAGAAGGAGGTTACCAGTGATGTGCCCCAGGGATCTGTCCTTGGTCCAATTCTTTTTAACATCTTTGTTAGTGATATTGTGGAAGGACTTTCAGGTAAGGTTTGCCTCTTTGCGGATGATACCAAAATCTGCAATAGACACTCAGGAAGCTGTAGATAACAAGAGGAGGGATCTAGTTAAGCTTGAAGAATAGTCTAGAATTTGGCAGCTGAGATTTAATGTTAAAAAATGCAAGATCATGCATTTGGGCTGCAGCAATTCAAGGGAGTGATATAGTATAGGGGATGAAGTACTTCTGTCCACTAAAGAACAGCGGGACCTTGGTGTGATTGTGTCTCATGATCTTAAAGTAGCTTAACAGGTAGAAAAGGTGACGGTGAAAGCTAGAAGGAAGCTTGGGTGCATAGGGAGAGGCATGGCCAGCAGAAGAAAGGAGGTGATAGGCCTCTGTATAGGTCTTTGGTGTGACCTCATTTTGAGTACTGTTTGCAATTCTGGAGACCACACCTTCAAAAGGATATAAACAGGTTGGAGTCGGTATAGAGGGTGGTTACTAAAATGGTTAGTGGTCTTCATTATAAAGCATATGAGGACAGACTTAAAGATCTTAATATGTATACATTAGAGGAAAGGCGGGATAAAGGTGATATGATTGATTGAATGGTTTAAATACCTCATGGCATAAATGCACAGGAGAAGAGCCTCTTTTGATTGAAAACAAGCTCTGCTACAGGGGGACATAGGATGAGGGTGAAAGGGGATAGACTCAGGAGTAATATGCGGAAATGATTTTTTTTTTTTGAAACTTTATTTAGTAATCATCAGAACCATAACATTCAGTACAGTGCAGACAATAAGCCCCCGCGGAGTGTACTCTTATCTCCGCGCATAGGCAGACACAACATACAATGAGGTATCAACAGCAAACAAAAAAGGCACACCCTAGACAATTACATGATTTTATGTAAATGGTAGACCACCCCCCTCCCCCCCCTGCGTCGCAACCATCAAGTAGCATAAACATAAGTAGGCATAATCCATCCCCGAGCAGCTCTCAGCCAAGCACTGCAGTGGTACCTTAATAGCCCACATTGACTATGTCATTGCGGCAGCGGGAGCCAAGGCTCTGTATGTAGGGCTCCCAAATAAGCATGAAGGTAGACCACTTTGTTACCTTACCCCGGGCTCCCCAGCGCTCTGCCAGCATCAACTGGTGAAATCTGTTGCGCCACTCCAAAAAGGTTGGCGGGTTCCGGTCTCGCCAATGATGTAAAATAGGACCCTTACCCACCAGACATGCCTTACGCACCAGAAGCCGCTCCCACCGTCCCACTGGAAGAGCCTGATGTAACAAATCAAGGGTGACCAGAACTCCGGTCCAAGGAAAGCGCTGCTGCAATAATCCCATAAGGTACTTGTGAATACTGGACCAGTATGGGAGGATGCGCCTGCACTGCCACCACATGTGGGTTAGGGTAGCCAAGGGCGTGGAGCATCTAGGGCAAGACCCATCCTGAGTGATACGACTCCGCAGAGCGCGACGTGGAGAGAAATGCACCCGCGTCAAAGCTTTATATTGCACCTCCCGCCATCTAGCACCCTCCGCCAGCCCCTCTATGCGCCCCAAAGCCTGTCGAATAACGTCCGGCAATACCTCACGCCCCAGTTCTGCCTCCCAAGCCAGCTCAGCCTTCCTAAAATCCGGTATAGCCCGGAAACACTCCAATCTAGTTTTCAACCCCGCTATCTTCGGGGGGGTCTCCCCTCCAATCTCGAAAAAGTCAAGAATTTGTGCCGATCTATCAACACTCAACTCTTCCTTAGGCAGCGTAGCCACATAGTGAGCGAGCTGCATAAACGCAAAATATTGAGAGGAAGGCAACCTGAACTCGGCACACAGCTCCTGAAATGATTTGCAGTGTCCTGTGAGTCCCACTACATGGCCCACGTAATCGATACCCTGGGCTTGCCACAGCCGAAAGGCCCGGGATTCAGAACCGGGCAGAAAATGCACATTACCACAAATAGGCAACCAGCTCGACACCTGCCAGTTCCGGTGCCAAAAACTATTTAGCTGTCGCCAGGTACGTCTCATAGATGTGAACAGGCCACTGTGTATAATTCGCCTTGGCAAATGTACCCCCTCCACATGTAGAACCCCCATCAGAGAGACCGGGGCCGCCACCGCCGCCTCCAAGTCCCTGGGTGTGTATGTATTCGTCCCGGTCAACCAGTCCCCAAGATGCCGCGCCTGACAGGCTAAGGCGTAGGTCCCCAGATCCGGGAGGCCCAAGCCCCCGATCTTCCATTTACCCACCATACGAGACAAAGGAATACGCGCCCTGGCTCCCTTCCATAGGAAGCCTTGAATCTCCTTTTCTAAACTAAGCAAATCCCGGCGCAACAGCCACACTGGAAGAGTCTGCAGCCAGTATAAGATACGGGGCAGAACCACCATCTGAATCGCCGCTACCCGTCCCAAAAGCGACAGCGGCAGGGGGTTCCAGGCGCGCAGCTGGGTCCTCAACCCCGACATAACCTTCTCAAAATTAGTCCGATATAAATCTTGAGGTAGTCGAGTTAAGACAATACCCAGGTATTTAAATTGATGTGCCGCCCATTTCAGAGGGAAATCCCCCCCCCCCCCCCCAGTGACCCTGCAAGCGTCCGGACACATCCAGGGCCTCCGATTTATCCTCGTTTATCCGAAGCCCAGCGAAACTGCCAAACAGCCGAAAGGCCTCCATCAATCGAGGAAGGGACTCCCGAGGAGCCAACAGGTGCACCAGCATGTCGTCGGCAAAGGCCGACACCTTAAACCCTGTGTACCTATCGCTACCCCGCGGATGTGGCAATCTGCTTCTATGCTCCGTATCAGCGGGTCTAAAAACAAGACGAACAATAAAGGGGAAAGTGGACACCCCTGTCGAGTACCGCGATACAGGGAAAAGGAATCGGACAGGGCTCCATTACACAACACCCGAGCAGTCGGGTTAACATACAGACTATGTACCATGTCACAGAATGGTTGCCCCAGGCCATATAGGGGAAGCAGATGGTGCAAATACTCCCAATTCACCCTATCAAATGCTTTTTCAGCGTCAAAACTCACCAAAAGAGATGGCAACTGCTGGTTGTGTACCCATTCTAGTGACGCCAGGATTTTACGCAAATTACGTACCGCGTAGCAGCCCCGCACAAAACCCACCTGTGACTCATGCACTACATCCCCTAGGACACCCGCCAAGCGCTCAGCCAAGATTTTCGCTAACACCTTCATATCGAAGTTTAATAAAGAAATCGGTCTGTATGAAGCTGCCAGCAGAGGATCCTTGCCAGATTTAGGGATGAGCGTGATGTAAGCCTGGTTGTCCCCCCAGCGTTGACCCTCTCCCACTGCTCTACAGCGATACGTCTCCACAAGGAGGGGGCTCACCCAGTCAGACAGAAGCTTGTAAAATTCCGCCCCATACCCGTCCGGTCCAGGGGCCTTATAACAGCTGGCTGTAGAGATGACCCGCTGCACCTCCTGCAAAGTTAGGGGTTGTCCCAGGTTGCTACGTTGTTCCTCAGACACCTTTGGCAGTGGCAACCCCTGAAAAAACTGTTCCATAGTAGTGGGGGATGTCTCCCCCGCCTCATAGAGTTTCCGAAAGAAATCTTTAAAGATTGCACTAATCGCCCCCCGGTTCTGCTGGAGGCGCCCATGGTCATCGCGGAGTGCCGCCACGGATTGTGTCCCTCTCTGACCCCTGAGACATCTCCCCAGTAACCGTCCCGGTTTATCCCCGAAGCGATAAAGCCTATATTTATAGTACAGTAACGATTTTTTTGCTCTCTGGTGAAGCAGTTCATTTAAAGCAACCTGCAATTCCCACAGCCGCTTCCTATTAGTCACCGTAGGGGCTCGGCCGTTAAACAGCCGTGCTTGTTTCACTCGTTGTTCAAGTCAGATAATCTGCGCAGCCATTATTCGCCGCTTCCTAGCCACGTACCCTATGATATCTCCTCGTAACACTACTTTGGCGGTTTCCCATACCAGCTCCGGGTCGTCAGCATGGGACTGGTGGTTTAATTCAAATTCGCACCAGCGTTGAACAAGAAAATGCTGGAAATGACTATCCCTATAGAGATCGATGGGGAACCGCCAAATGCGAGATCGGCCTTCCCCTCTCCCCCATTGCAACTCTATCCAAACCATTGCATGGTCAGAGATCTCAAGGGGGCCTATCTGTGCGTCTCCCACGTAGGTAAATAAGGGGGCCGAGAGCAAGAGATAATCAATGCGGGCGCTGGTACCGTGTGCCCGCGAAACGTGAGTGAAATCCTTCTCGGTAGGGTGCAATAATCGCCAGGGGTCCACCAGATCTAATCGCGTTTTGAATCTTTGCAACATCCGAGAAGTAAGGGTTCTCTCTCGGGTTCCCGTGCCACTCGAAGTATCGAGACCTATCTCAAAGACCCCATTAAAGTCCCCCCCCCAAAAGCAAAGGCTCCTCGGGTAGTTGCTCCACGCCGGCCGCAAGACGATCAAAGAGTCCGTGGTCTAACTGGTTAGGGCCGTACACGTTTCCCAAAATGAGCTCCTGTTCTTCTAATGACCCATGCAACAGCAAAAACCTCCCAGTCGGGTCCGCCACCTGCCGGCGCAGCGTAAAACGCACTCTCTTGTGAATAAGAATGGCTACGCCTCCTTTTTTCCCCAGTGCAGGCACTCCCCACACCTGACCTACCCAGTCCCGGCATAGTTTGGCATGTTCCTCGGCTGTCTGGTGGGTCTCTTGCAACAGCGCAACATCGCACCGCTGTCTAGCCAGCGCTTTTAAAACTTTATATCTCTTTATTGGACTGCCAAGGCCACACACATTCCAGGAGATTACACGCAGGGAAAGATCAGCTTCCAAGGCCCCCACCGCCAACATTGCATGAGAGAGGAAACCCCCCCAGCCTGGGGTCTCCCCTTAATGTACCAGGAATAGATTGCTTGGGAAATATGCTCCAGCATTTGGTTGCGACGCCCCGTCCCCCTCCCGCCGTGCCCTCCCCCTTCCCCACTCCCCCACTCACTCTCCTCCCCCAAACCCCCCAATCCCCACCCCCATCCCCCTTCCCTCATCCTACCCCCCCACCCCCCCTTCTCTCCAACCCATCCTCCCCCACTCATAGCCGCCTAAACCTCCTAACCCCCGTTATATGTGTCCAGGCCTCCCATCCCCCCGACAGACAGGCTACCCCCCCCCCCCCGCACCTACCCGCCCCTAACCCGGTATACCCTCCCGCCCCCCGCGGTGAGCAACATTGCAAGCCAGGTTATGAGCAGACAGAGCAATCCTGCCTCCCCATTTAAGTTAATACTATAAGACTATTTCCCCCCCTCAACCATTGAAGTTATCCACACATCCCAGAAAGATACCCAGCACAAATTGGAAAGATAGCTTCCCCATTGCAGATAAACACAGCCAAAAAAGAAAAGAGGGGGGGGACAGGGACATGGGGTAAATAATCAAATAGCATATAAGGCCTGAGGGCACTAAATAAAGCCTAGCAGAGTTCAGCACTTCGCCGAGGTACAGTCCCCATGTCTCTGGCATAGTGATAGTTCTCACTTACATATATTGAGGCAAAAATGCTTAAAGATAGTGCCCCAGACCCTTATGGCCCGCCCTTACATCGCAAGCTGCAAGATCGGGGATCGCTCAGCACTAATCTTCCTGCGGGGTTTCAGCGTGCCGGACTCCCGGCTCAACACTTACAAACAATAGCTGTCCGCAGCAATCCCGGTCAATTCAGGTCTGTCCCGACACTGTTGTTTCTACCTGCTGCAGGTATGCCTCCACAGCTCCCGGTGAATCAAAAACGCTGTGCTGGCCCTGATGCACCACGTGCAGCCGTGCTGGATACTGCATGGTAAATTTGATTCGGGCGGAAATCAGCTGCTGGCAAACGACTGCAAAGGCCTTACGCCGCTGACTGAGAGCTGCTGAGTAGTCTTGAGCAATCTGAATCTTGCTATTGTCCACCTCAAGGGTTCCAGCTTTGCGAGCCTCCTTCAGGACTGCGTCTTTGTGTTGGTATTGTAAAAATTTCACCAACACAATTCAGGGTCGCATGTCTCGCGTGGGCTTTGGGCCTACTCTGTGAGCCCTCTCTAGGATGATCCGATCTGTTTCTGGTTCTCCTCTCCCCTCCAATAGCCCTTGCAAAGGGCTTCCACAGAGGGCATCAAGGCAGCGTCACCTACCGATTCAGGGATCCCCAAGAATCGGAGGTTGCTCCTCCGCGAACGGTTCTCCAGGTCGTCGATCTTATCGCCCTGGGTCCGGAGCAAGGCCTTCGCCTGGGACAGTTCCCGCTTCACTTCCTCTATGGCCTCTTCCGTCTGCCCGATCCGCTCTTCAGCCTGTTGCATGCGGGCTCCAATGGTATCCACCGATAGTTGAACGGCATCCAGCTTTCCCTTTAACATCTCAAATTGGGCTGATAGCGCCGATGAGACCGCCGCCGAAACCTCCTCAGACGACAACCCAGTGACCGCCGGTGGGGGTAAGCTGCTCCTCGAGGGCGAGTCGGCCATTTTCTGTGGCCCCAAGCCCCGATCCTTTTCGCGCCGGTTAGCTTTGGCGGCGGCTGCCATGTCAGCGTTCCCACGGCGATAGTGATGCGGGAGCAGATGCAGATTCTTCTGGGCGGGAGTGATTGTGCCGGGCGGGGTTAGAAAAACGGCTCAGTTGCCCGGCATAGGATAGGAAGCCCGGAGCTCAGACAGACACGTCCACCCAAGCTCACCACATCACGTGGTCTCGCCCGGAAATGATTTTTTATGGAAAGAGTGGTAGATGTGGGGATAGTCTCCCAGCGGAGGTGGCAGAGACGACGACAGTATCTGAATTCAAAAAAGCATGGGACAAATATAGAGGATCTCTAAAGGTAAAAAGGGGACTATTGTAGTTGATATGGAAGGGCAGACTAGATAGGCCATGTGGTCTTTTACTGCTGTCACGTTTTGATGTAAATATGGAAGCGCAAGTACATTGGTATTTTTTGGTTGCTAGAGGTTTGGAAGAGGTCCGGGGACAGTAAGAAGAAGTGTAAGGAGGAGAAGACTGGGCAGCTCAAGAAGGTATTGAGAAATGCGGTCAAACTGGGCACAGGCAGGGCCGGCCCGTCCATTGAGCAAGAATGTTTTTTGCACAGGGCCCCGTGCTTCGGGGGGCCCCGCGCAAAGAACATTCTGGTTTTTCTTAATTGAATTAAAAAAAAAAAAAAAAGCTGGCCGCTGCGGCATTGAGTGTCCCGCGGGGCTCCCTCTGCCCGGCGGAACTCTCCCGGCACGGCTGAGCCCCTCTCTACCGGCTTGCAGATACGCGAAGGGAGAGAGTCTCCCTCGCGTCTTTGTTAAGCCCGCAGGGGCAGATGGGAAATTTCCCATCAGCCCCTGCTTCCCATCAGCCCCTGCGGGCTTAACAGAGATGCGAGGGAGACTCTCTTCCTTCGCGTATCTGCAAGCCGGCAGAGAGGGGCTCAGCCGCGCCGGGAGAGTTCCGCCGGG
Organism: Ichthyophis bannanicus; assembly: GCA_033557465.1. NCBI lineage: Eukaryota > Metazoa > Chordata > Amphibia > Gymnophiona > Ichthyophiidae > Ichthyophis > Ichthyophis bannanicus. The sequence continues at coordinate 642,922,544 of CM066035.1, forward strand.
CAGAGGGAGCCCCGCGGGACACTCCATGCCGCAGCGGCCAGCTTTTTTTTTTTTTTTTTTAAATTGCCATGAGCCGAGGGGGGGGGGCGGGTAGGACTGTCAATGGGCTAGGGAGGGAGGGGGGTTGAGACTGGCAATGGGCTAGGGAGGGAGGGGGGTTGAGACTGGCAATGGGCTGGGGAGGGGGGTTGAGACTGGCAGTGGGCTATGGGGGGGGGTTAAGACTGGCAGTGGGCTAGGGCTAGGGAGGGGGGGTTAAGACTGGCAATGGGCTGGGGGGGTTAAGACTGGCAATGGGCTGGGAGGGGGGTTAAGACTGGCAGTGGGCTAGGGAGGGAGGGAGGGAGGGGGGTTAAGACTGGAAATGGGCTAGGGAGGGAGGGGGGTTGAGACTGGCATTGGGCTAGGGAGGGGGGTTAAGACTGGACTGGCAATGGGCTGGGGAGGGGGGTTAAGACTGGCAGTGGGCTATGGGGGGTTAAGACTGGCAATGGGCTATGGGGGGGTTAAAACTGGCAGTGGGCTAGGGAGGGAGGGAGGGGGGTTAAGACTGGCAATGGGCTAGGGAGGGAGGGAGGGAGGGGGGTTGAGACTGGCAATGGGCTAGGGAGGGGGGGTTAAGACTGGCAATGGGCTGGGGAGTGAGGGGGGTTGAGACTGGCAATGGGCTAGGGAGGGGGGTTAAGACTGGCAATGGGCTGGGAGGGGGTTAAGACTGGCAGTGGGCTATGGGGGGGGGTTAAGACTGGCAGTGGGCTAGGGAGGGGGGGGTTAAGACTGGCAATGGGCTGGGGAGGGAGGGGGGGTTGAGACTGGCAATGGGCTAGGGAGGGGGGTTAAGACTGGCAATGGGCTGGGGAGGGGGGTTAAGACTGGTAGTGGGCTATGGGGGGTTAAGACTGGCAATGGGCTATGGGGGGGTTAAGACTGGCAGTGGGCTAGGGAGGGAGGGAGGGGGTTAAAACTGGCAATGGGCTAGGGAGGGAGGGAGAGAGGGGGGTTAAGACTGACAATGGGCGAGGGAGGGAGGGAGGGGGGTTAAGACTGGCAGTGGGCTATGGGGGGGGGTTAAGACTGGCAGTGGGCTAGGTAGGGGGGTTAAGACTGGCAGTGGGCTATGGGGGGGTTAAGACTGGCAGTGGGCTAGGGAGGGGGGGTTAAGACTGGCAATGGGCTGGGGGGTTAAGACTGGCAATGGGCTGGGGAGGGGGGTTAAGACTGGCAGGGGGCTATGGGGGGTTAAGACTGGCAATGGGCTATGGGGGGGTTAAGACTGGCAGTGGGCTATGGGGGGGTTAAGACTAGCAATGGGCTGTGGGCTGATGAGGGCTGGAAATGGGCTATGGGGGGGTTAAGACTGGTAATGGGCTATGGGGGGGGTTAAGACTGGTAGTGGGCTGATGGGGGGGTTAGGACTGGTAATGGGCGATGGGGGGGGGTTAGGACTGGTAATGGGCTATGGGGGGGGTTAAGACTGGTAGTGGGCTGATGGGGGGGTAGGACTGATAATGGGTTATTGGGGGGCTAGGACAGGAAATGGGCTGATGGGGAGGGGTTAGGACCTGAGGTGGGCTGATGTGGTTAGGACTGGTAATGGGCTGTGGGCTGATGGGGGGGGGGTTAGGACTGGCAATGGGCTATGGGGGGCTGACTGGAAATGGGCTGATGGGGGGGGGTTAGGACTGGTAATGGGTTATAGGGGGGGCTTAAACTGAAAATGGGGTGATGGGGGTTAGGACTGGAAGTTGATTGACGGGGGGCTAGGACTGGTAATGGGTTGGGGGGTTGCTAGGACTGGAAATGGGCTGAGTGGAAGGGGAGACTTGAACTGCAAATAGCTGATGGGGAGGGGGCTTGGAATGGAAATGGGCTGTGAGGGAAGGGAGCTAGGACTGAAAATGGGCTGATGGAACAGCTAGGATAGGACTGGAAATGGGCTGTTGGGGGGAGCTAAGATTGGAAATGGGCTGTGGTGGGGGCTTGAATTGAAATGGACTCATGGAGGGGCTAGAACTGGAAGTAGGCTCATGGGGGGGCTTGGACTGGAATTGGGCTGAGTGGAGGGGAGCTATGATTTGACATGGGCTGATGGTGTGGCTAGGAAATGACTAGAAATGGGCTGATGGGGGGGCTAGGATTGGAAATGAGCTGATGAAGGGACTTGGACTGGAAATGGATGGGGGAGCTAGGACTGGAAATGGGCTGATGGGGGGCTAGGACTGGAAATGGGCTGATGCAGGGACTAGAAGGGAATGGATGCTGGGTGAGACTGGAACTAGAAGGGAGCTGATGTTGGGGGAGGATTAGAATGGGATAGGGCTGGGAGATTAAAATGGAGAGGGGAAAAATATTTTGTGTAGGAGGGATGAAAAATCTACAATTGGCCAGGTATTGGGAGAGTGATTGGGGATTGAGGATGGAGGGGTAAAATGTGTGTGGATGAAATAGGAATGAGGAAAGAGCAAAAGGAGAAAGATTAGTATGTTAAAGCAGATGTAGAGAGAGAGAGAATGGAAAAAAAAAACTAGAAGAGAGAAGAAAGGACAAATGGACAGCAGACGATGGAGAGTTAGCAGAAAACATGAAGAAACCAGAAGAAAGTGGCTGGACCAATTGCAACTGAAAAAAAAATGCACAAAAGGTAGAAAGATATCTCTTTATTTTGAATTTATTAACTGGAATATGTCAGCTCTGGGAAATGTGCATCATTAACATCTGCGCTTTGTTTGGTACAAGAGGAAATTAATTTATAGTTTTATTTCTACAGTGTTGTTGTACATTCCAAGTTTGGCTTTTGGGGTTCCCAGTTTAATTATTGCCTTCCTGTTTCTAAATTGTGATTCCTTGTTTGGTGATGGTCTATGTTCTGCATGTGTAACTGAGCTGAGGTATTCTGTTTATGTAATTCCTATTTGGCGTTGCCACTTGTTCTCTTTCCCCAGTATTCTCTGAAATGTATTGGTTTAATATTTGCAGTGTTGCCTTTTGATAGGTAGGGTATGGTGCTTTGTGAGTCCTGGTAATGCTGTCAGGATACGGCGGGTTTGCTATGGGTTCTAAATGGGCAGCGTTTGTAGTAGTTCCTAATGTGCCTGGCGGTTGGCACTGGATTATAGTAATGTAGAAATCTTTTAGTCTTTCTTTATCCATACACTCATTAAGAGACATGTTTACTAAAAGTTAGTGAATGGTAACATTATGCAAATATTTATGCAAATAAGACCACTTATGCAAATGAGGCCCCGCACCGAGTCTCCGCACATGGCCCCGCACCCCCCTTGGGCCGCCCCTGGGCACAGGCCCTTCCTCCATCTGGCTACATGTGGGGCCACCATGTGCCAGAGCAGTATTGGCTGCTGTTGGCTTATGCAGACCCAATCCTGGAGGATTTTCAGATGCATGGGGCTGGGTATGGCTAAACTACGCCAAGAGGTGCCCGTGTCTGCTGTGCGGAGGTAGGGTGCCTGTGTGTGTGTGGGATGGGGATGGGGATGGGGTGCTTGTGTGTGTTCTAGGGGAGTGAAATTCACCTTTTAGCAACAACTTGCCCTCTTCCTTCCACTTCCAACCTCTCTCCTACTGGGTCTCCTCCTCTGCTACCCTTCCAGACTCTCCTCCCTTCACCAACCTCACCTAGCACTCCCATCCCCTGTCCTAAAATCCCCATCCTCCTTTTTTAAATAGGCCCCCTGCCTTCTCTTCCTCACTTGAATGCCTTCCCCCCACACATGCACACAAAACCTATTGAGCTGCAGGTCACTGGGCTGCCCTCTTCTCTTCTGCAAATGGGGGATTAGATCCCCATTGGCAGACTGCTTATCTTTGGGCTGCCCCGTTTCTTATGCCCGCAGGGGATCTGATCTCCCGTGGGCAGATAAAAGGGGACTTTGCTACAATCCCCTTCTCTTCTGTGCACAGGCATTGCCCCCCCCCCCCTCAACAAGTTGCCATGATGATAGCCATGAAGATTGTCTGCGCACAGCGATCCGATCTCCCATGCACAAAAGAGAAGGGGATGGCTGCAATCGCAGCAAAGTCCCCGTCAATCTGCCTGCGGGAAATCAGATCCACGTGGGCAGACAAGCATTATGGCCATTGTCAGGGCAACTCATTTGGGGGAGCAGTGCCTCTCTTGACCCCCCAAACTACACCCAAGGTCTTAGGACTTCAGGAGTCCTAGAAATGGGGCTCAAAGAAGCTCCAGATGAGGAGGAGGAAGAAGCCAAACCAACCGGGATAGAATGTGCTTGAATGCTTAGAGTCAGGTGCTTATCCATCAGGACCTGAACCTTAGAAGCTGAGCCAACTGAAGCACCAGATGGTTTACCCTTGTTCTTCTGTTTGCACAAGGCTTTAGGAATATTCCAGATGAAAAGTCCAAACCAATATCAAAGCAAAGGCTTCAAATTGGCACTGAAGGGTCACCAAAGGGGCATGACGCTTTAGTCACGTGTACCTTCGGCCACATGCTTGTGGCCGCATGGCTCACCATGCTCTTTTAAAGGAGCCTGAGAACTGATGATGCTATGGGGAAAAGGCGGGATCACTCCCGGCAACCAATAGCTGTTTTTTGTGCCGGGTCTGCCTCTCTCCTTTCACCTCTTCCCCCTGCTGCATGCTCCAGCAGACAGAACTGCACAAGTATTCCTCCGACTAGTCATGGCTCACCACGATCTTTTAAAGAATCCCAGGAGCTGATGACACTGGGGGGGGGGGGGGGTGTGGGGAGGGGAGGGAGGCAGGGACTGCCTCTCTCCTTTCAGCTCTTCTCCCTGCTGCATGCTCTACCATACACAACTGCATGGCAAGTATTCCTCCAATATGAATAAACATTTAATTGGTGATTGGAATTGCTGGATGTACACATCCTACCTAGCCCTGGCATGAAACTCACTCAGTGAGAGCCCCACATCCTAGTGTGGCTTTTTTTCCTTTCTTGGAATAGTAACTAATCCTTTATGTACCTGTCTTGTTAGCTGGCTGATTGTATTATAATTTAAAGCTGTAATTTACTTTATTTCATTTGTTTTTTTATTTATTTATTTATTAATGGATAGAAACCGCCTTTATGTCTCCGGTGCAGTGCAGGATATAAATAAATAACAATTATTTCTCCAGAGTTCTTGGGAATTAGCAAGCATGTGCAGTAGTATTTCATTTGGCGGAACCTCATTCATAGCCAGTAGAGACTTAGGGGCCCTTTTACTAAAGGGCATTAGGGTGTTGCACAAAACATGACAAAAGCACTGAAATTATGGTGCGTTAGGTGCAACACCCCTGCTTTAACTGTCGAGAGTGTGGAAAGCATTTTACCAGCAGTTAATGTGGAGCCCTGTCCCTTCGAGCACACCACATTTATAATTTATTCTGTACTTGATGAGAGTCTAACTGTGTTTTGCCTGTGTGACTGAGACCAAGTTAGCATGGAGTTTGTCTCAGGGCGGTTACTCCAAATGGGTTAGTTTTGCACATTATACTATAATACTGCACTAAGGGATTTTACAATTAAATCACAACCACACCCGTAGCCTCATAAATACTTTGACTACATATAAATATATCATACTCCCAAACTCATTACAGACTTAAAACTATGTCTCTTATATGGGAGAAAAGACCTCAGACTAATGTATTGTTTTGCTACATAGTGGGAGGTAATGCATTAGTCTGAGGTCTTTTCTCCCATATAAGAGACATAGTTTTAAGTCTGTAATGAGTTTGGGACTGTGATATATTTATGTGTAGTTAATGTATTTATGAGGCTAAGGGTGTGATTGAGATCATACTCCACATACCCTAGCTCAGATGTGAGGTTCATGACAGTCATGAACCTCACATCTGAGCCAGGGTATGTGGAGTATGATCTCAATCTCTCAAATTTACTGCTAATGCTCGGTGTAATACTTGCATCGTGCCAAAGAGAGCTTTCTTCTGGAGTTCGAAAGATGTAACAGGTATGGGAAGTTTGTCAAAATGTGCTTAGAATTTCTTCTTTATCAAGCCTGTCACTCCCAGTACAATGGGAAAGATTTCTTTATTAGCCACATTTTCTTCATCTCTGACTGTATTTCTTAGTACTTCAGGATCTTCTGCCTCTTCACGCGATTCACAGAATAATCACTTGGTACCGATACTTCTGTTATCAATGCCGTTCTGGTGTTCTCCTCCTTTACCACTATATCAGGTTTCCTGGCATCCAGTTTCTTATCCGTTGGAATGGGAATGTCCCAGGTGATCATAACCTCTTCTCTGTTATTCTATTACGGTCATGATCCTAGGGTTTACAGACTTTCCAGTGGAGGAGGCATGCTACTTTGATGTGCTTTTCTGTATAAAAAATTTCCACCATCAGAACTTCACAGCCTGCTAAAAGGTGAGTCACTGTTTCCAACTCTTTCTTGCAGAATCGGCAAATGTCTGTTTTGTCAGTTTTTTCAATGCTCACTGTAAACCATCTTGTAATCCAGTGTCCTGGGCTGCAGCTATCAATCTTACATCCTTCGGTTTCAATTCACCTCTCCTTAACCATTCATGTGTCCATTCTTGAGCGACAAAGGGTTCTTGGAGTAACACTCTGTATTTTCCTCTGTATTTGTGCATTTGACACTTGTGTTTCACCATCTGCTGATCAAATTCTTTGAAGAGTTTTTTCTCTTGTTTTGCAAATCCTGTTATTTCCTTTCCCATGCATGCCTGTGGATTCTCACTCATTCCTTCTAATCATCAGAATGCTTGTCCAAGTTTGATGATGGAGACAGATTCTGGATGTTTACTTTCATGTTTCAACACTTTTTGCGTATTTGCATCTGATGAGGCTGTCAGGTGGGCTTAGAGGCCTATTAATCGCTGTTCACAAAATGTAAATATTTGAACCCCATATATTCATTCAAGTTTAACACCCTTGTTGGCAAGATGGCACCGGTCATGGACGGCCGCTGACATCGCTCTGGAGTTACCCTAGTGCTAATTTCCTTTTCTTTCCCTTTTTACCTGTTGCCTTCTTCAATAACGTGCCTCTGAATGCCACACGGAGGTAGGAAAAGCAAGGCGAAGCTGGCGTCCTCGTCGGCGAACGGGAATTCCACTGCGGAGAAATCAGCGATCAGCGGGCCCATGGAATTGTTCGTGCAGCCCGCTGTGAAGGGTGTGGTAGCTCCTGGGCATCCGCTGTGCTCCGGTGGGATGGAAGGTTGGTCCCCCGAAGCCGAGGGGCTAGAGGTGTTGTTGAGCCCGAAGGCCGCCAGTTCAACCAGAGGGGGAGATTCTAGCAGGGACTGCTGGATTGGGTGTGGTGGAGAAAGAGAGTACACTCCAGAGATCTCTAATACAGCTACCCAGTCCCGGAGAAGATCACTTGGGATCGGGGCTGGGGCCTCTGGTTTTAACTTCAGGCGTTGAGCAGATCCGAGAAAGTGGATTATTGCCTCCTTCAACTAAGACAGAGACTGTGTTTCCATTTTCGTTTGAGGATTTAATTCAGCCTGGTGAGACTGTCCCGGAGCATTCTACGGTAAGACCGGAGAAGGTTACTTTAGATAGTTTGTGGGATGCCTTCTCGTCTATGCACCAAACTACTACATCACAGTTACGGTCGATATTGCAACAATTTCAACTGTTTGGTCAGCAATTGAAGTCTTACGAGTTGGTTCAGAAGGACCTTACTACTAAAGTGGTTGATATTGAAGGCCGGCTGGAGCAGACTTGTCTTGCTTCTCAAGCCATAGTTAAAGATTCATTGATTATACATAGACGGTTACATAGACGGTTAGAATTTTTGGAAAATGCTGCACGGAGTCGAAATTTAAGAATACTGAATTTTCCAAAAGTTCCGTCGGTTTCTCCTCTGGAACTTTTTAAAAAGTTTCTTATTACGTGTTTAAAGGTGCTGACGGAATCAGTTCCACCTATATCCAAGGCTTTTTATTTACCAACTGCAAAACTTGGCCCCATTGATAAAGATGATCATCCTTTATTGTCTTCGGACAGTTTGGACTTGCCTACCTTTTTGGAACGGTCCCCCTCGGATGTTGGGGTGACTGCTACATTATTGGTCACTTTTGCCTTCGAGGCGGACAGAGACTGGCTACTACGTATGTTTTTTCGGTCTTCGTGTAAGATGTTCTTGGACTCTCACATAAGAATATTCCCTGACATGTCTAGGGCAACTCAACGGAGAAGGAAGCAGTTCCTGTTATATCGTTCTGGGGTACTACAGTTGGGAGGGTTATTTTTCTTGAGATTCCCGTGTAAATGTCTGGTGAAGTTCGCCGGGCATAGGTATTTGTTTTTTGAGCCCTCCCAACTTGCTACTTTTGTTTCCTCTAAGTTGCGGGACAGTCAAGCTCTACTTCCTCAGCCTTCTCAATGTAGCTCTCTTAGTTTAGAGAGTTAGTCAGGAATGTATGGTGACACTCTTTACGTCTATGTATTTCCTCTTTTTTTGCATTTGTAATAGTTTATACTTATGTGTTGTGACCCGTCTTGCCACCCTATTGAGGACTTGTGGGCTTTGGGAATTTAATGTTTTTCTTTGTTTAGTTCTCCCTCATAGATGTGGAGATTTTGTTTTTCCTTTTGTCTTTTATTTCTGATGCCCTTTCTGTACAAGTTTTGCTTCTTGTAAAGTTGTTAAAAGTTGCATAAATAAAGAAAAAAAAAGTTTAACACCCTTGTTCTATGTAAATTTTTGGTTTTGTTTATCATGTTATATGTAAACCGCTTTGAATTAATGATAGAGTAGTATTAAAAAAAACAAAAAAAACCCTGTTAAATAAATAAATAAATAAAAATAATAGTAGCTCTGTAGGTGTAATCAATCTCTATAAATTCTAGCCCTCCTTCGGCTCTAGGAACGTACAGTCTTGGCATATACTGATTCTTGTAAATTACTTCATGAGCATGGAGGAGATTTCTTGTTCACACATCCAGTTTTTCAAGATCTTTAAGAGGCCAGTCCACAATCCAAAGCTGTATGAGAGTAAGGAATTGCCAGCTGATTGATGGCTTATATCTTATTCCATGATGTTAACGCACTTTTCAATAACAGTTTTAATCTTCTGTAATATTCTTTACTGATCTTCTCTCTCAGTAGTTTCTGCTCGAGTATCATTTCTTCTTCTATTCCGAGATACTTATATACGCCTTCCTGTTCAAGGTCCTTGATGTCATAGCCCTCAGCAATAGAGATGTTTTCTGCTTTTGATCCTGTTGTCTCTGGCATGCCTCCATGCTTTCAGTCTTTGGCTGCAGTGGTGTTTGCTATACAAACTACAGATTTTCTTGTTCTTCAGCATGAATTGCATGTATATACTTCTCATTCAGTTGCTCGTCTTTTACATTTGGCAAAGACTCAGCCTCTTTCCAGCTCTCGTTTGTTGTTTGATTTGGCTATCTCTCAAGCACATATCACTTTACATGAAGTTTCACTTTTACAACCTGCTCAAATCCTAGCTTCACTTGATCCCCTTTTGCACTTGTCTGACCCCGATGGCACACATGATTGTCTTTCCTCTGTAACAGCTTATTCAAAGGCTAGGCCTGATCTTTCCTCTGTCCCTCTGCCCAGTCCTGACTGGATTCTGTTTACTGATGGCTCTGCTTTTTGCAATGAGCAAGGGGATTTACTTGTTGGTTATGCTGTTACCACTGTTAATTCTGTAATAGAGTCTGGAGCCTTGCCATTTGCCAGTGCCCAGTTGGCTGAAGTATTTGCTCTCTTTCGGGCCCTGGAAATGTCTGCACATTTGATTGTAAATATCCATACTGACAGCGCTTATGCACTTGGGGTTCTTTGGGATTTTGGTAATATCTGGGCACAATGAGACAATGAGATGCTAAAGTAACTAAACCACCATCTCCCCAAGGGAAGGCTCTGAACGGAGCAAGCAGATCTATTTTTTTACTCTGTTCTCTTTCCCCTCTAACCTCCTTATTTAAGGTTAAAAATTCCCCTAATTCTAAAGTCCAACTCTGCAAGTGTTTCCAGTTAGGAATCAAAGGAGCTTTTGTCCAATGGCCAGTTCCTTTGGCAACTGCAGCCATGGCTTCTGCTACCAGTTCCTTATTCTGACTGCGTGGCAACAGCTCTAGTGTATGCTGTTTTACTTTAAGGTCAAGTGCCTCAAGTGTAGCTATAATGTCTTCAGTCAATGTACGGGCTTTTTCTGCTAAGCGGGCAAGATATTATGTCAACTATTCTTTAGTGGTTATTAATTCAAGCTGACTTGCTTCTACCCCTATTAATTGCTCAAGTTCCAAAATTTCCTTTTTTAATTGTTGAGCCCGCGTAGTGCGGGGGATAACTACAGGTTCTCCAGGGGTAGCAGAAAAGGGACCACCTGGCGTAATTAAAGGAGTGGCATCTGCCACAGATATAGAGATTGGAGAATCAGGGGAAGGCAGTACTACACCCGAAATAGAACCTGAGGGGTGAGTATCATACTTAATAGGGGTAGAAACACCAGGCATATCATCCAATTGGATGAGCGACACCTCCTGATCTTGATGGGATGCCGGTGCTGCAGCACTATTCATAGTTAGTGATACAGCCAATGCAGTGAACTCCTCCTCATAAGCTGCAGGAGCAGAAGCAACAGTACTGGGTTCAGGGTCGCAATTTTTTAAAGGAGGATGACTGCCAGAACTACTAGTCTTAATTTCAGCTTTTGTTTGGTCAAAACACAAATTTGTTCCTCCATTCTAAACACTTGATCTTTTCAAACACAGAATCCGTAGCCTTTTGGGCTTTTTTTGCAGCCTTGGATTGCCACCACCCATACACGACCCATTCGTGACCGGTATGAGGTCGCCCCAAGTCATCAAGTGGAGTGGAGGAATAGCCTAGTGGTTTGGGCAAGGTACTTCAGGCCGGAAGGTCGGGGGTTCAAATCCCACTAGAGGACAGCAACCTTGGGCCGGAAGGACTGGGGTTTCTAGTCCTATAGGTGCTCCTTGTGGTCTTGGGCAAGCCACTTAACCCTCCATAGCCCATGTTCCCTGTAAAATAGTTATCTCCAAGTTATAATGCCCTGTTCAATGTAATTTCAGTTTGTTCAATGTAAACCGCACTGATGCAGAATAGCGCAGTATATAAGAGAATGTAAATAAATAAATAAAAAATAAATCAAGGGCCATCTCATACTGTAACCAACGCAGTTTGTCCTCCTGAAAAGTTCCACCCAGCGGGAACTGCAAACTGGGGTTAGAAGCAGTCATTGAATGCCAACGGCCAACATAATCTAAGGTGCTATCACCAAACCTGCGCCTCATTTCATAATTTGGGCTTCCTTTTTTCAGCCCTATACTACGAGCCTTTTCGCCCCACTCATCTAACTAAGTTTTCTGTTTAATTTTACTGGCCTTATTGCCCATTTCCAAAACTCATGACAGAAACCTGTCTAACACAGAAAACTGCTTTATAACACTGTATTTAATACTCACAGACAGACTACTGCCCACGTCCACGCTTTTCGTTCCTATGGAAGGGAGGCAATCCGAGTCACGGCAAAAACTGTTGTAGCCCTTTTTTAGGCCAGGCCCTCCTACTTGGATTCCAATTTGGATTCTTAAGTTTTACCTAACTCTTCTAACAGGAAGGAAAAAACAAGACACATACACAGAAAATCAATTATAATAATTCCAGAGCTCTAGAAGGAAGACCGTCAAAGGGAGCAAATTGTGGCTCCTCTCCAACTTTCTTCAAAGATCTTCTGCCAGAGATCTGACTTTTATTAAGAAGTATCAGCTGACATAGTTAATTTTTGATTAACATCGGATGATATTATTCATATTACAAAATCATAGGTCTGAAATACAGTCTGCTTACAGGGTTAATTTTCTGCTGATGCTTTGCAAGATTACACTAGAAAAACAGAATTTGAAAACTGTGATTATAATTACCAGGTGACAGTAGGTGTCACTGTGATTCTTTCATATTACAAAAGCTGATTAGTTACACTATAAATTCTCTCTAAATTTTAGGTAATTTCATAAGCTTTATTTGATTTCCAGTTATATGTTGACCTAAGGTCTCTGATTCTCGGAAAGTTCATGCTGACCTTAGTTAGCTAACTTTCAGCCTATCATCTATCACAGAAAAGAGGTAGCCCTGTCTGGAAAGCAGAAACTACCCTTTGTACCAGTGAATGTACACAACATGATTTGCCAATCTCTGTTGTAACAAACTGTCAGCACTTTCTCACAAAGAGAGAGAGAACCAGGTAGAAGCTTCTATCTAAAAATGTATGTTTCAATTAAGCCAGTTTGATTCTAATAGACATGTTTCTTTTTACCTAAGCAAAGTTATATGGCTATAGCATATTCACAGCCCTGTTTCTTCATTATTCTCTGCACTGGAGTCACTCTCTGTGTCTACATCCAGGGTCCCATAGACAGATTCATCACTGTCTACTTCCAGGTCCAAATTGCCATAAACAGGATGATCCATACGTGTATAGGTTACCTTATCAGTCAGAAGCTCATCAGTTTCTGCTATAGTGTCCAATCTTGTTCTAGGGCCTGGGTCAGTTCTTCCTTTTCCACAGTCCTCCCTTTGGTTCTGCTCAGAACCACATCCCTCATGGAAAGGCAGTTCTCGGAGCAAATCCCCAGAACTGGGAACCCTTCATAACCTAAGGACCGCTATTTTATTTGTGATCTTAGCCATATATGAAGCACAACATTTCATAAAACAGGCAAGGCCTATCCCTAGAAGCAGGAGAGCTACTAGGAAGCCAAAGAGGCCTGTCAGTAAGGCCTTTAAGGGACCTGACAGGCCACCCCATATATTTTCAAACCAGGGCCATACAGAATCAGAAGTACCTTCAATATTATCTTTGGAGAAATGAGTTTCTTTTCTTACCTGATCTAAGATACCAGTTACCACTTTACTCTGGGAGTCAGCAAGCGTACAGCAATGCTCGTGTATGACCCCACAAACTCCACCTCCCTTGGCTAATAAATAATCCAAGGCCATACGATTTTGGGCGGAGTAAGCCATTAGTTTGTCCACAGTACCTTGCATGACTGTGAGGGCATCAGTCAAATCCTGAACTGTTACTTCTGTTGTTGTTAAGTGCCGTCGAGTCGGAGTCGACTCATGGCGACCCTCTGGATAGCTATCCTAAATTGTGTTCGGTCTTCAGTCAGGCGGCTCATTGTTGACAGACTGGTACCCGTAGCTGCTGTTATTGTAGCGATCCATCTCATTGCTGGCCTTCCTCTTTTGCGTTGACCTTCTATCTTGCCAAGCATGATGTCTTTCTCTAATGATCTCTCTCTTCGCATGATGTGTCCGAAGTATGAAAGTCGAAGTCTTGTCATCTGAGCTTCTAAAGAAAGCTTAGGTTTGATCTCCTCTAGTACCGACTGGTTTGTTCTTCGGGCAGTCCATGGTATACACAGTATTCGCCGCCAGCACCATAATTCAAAGGCATCAATTTTCTTCCTGTCTGTCTTTTTCACTGTCCAGCTTTCACATCCATATGATGTTATTGAAAATACCATGGCTTGAACAAGTCGAATCTTTGTATGGAGAGAGACATCTCTGCTCTTGAGAATCTTATCTAGGTCTTTCATAGCCATTCTGCCAAGAGCAATGCGTCGTCTGATTTCTTGACTGCTTGTTGCTTCTTTATTGATAGTTGATCCAAGTAGGTTAAAGTTGTTCACGATTTCAATTTCTTCTCCTTCAACGATGAACCTGTTGATTATGCCAGTTGTCATGATCTTTGTCTTCTTTACATTAAGGTGCAGGCCCATTTTGAGACTATGTTCTTTGATTGTGAGAAGCAAATGTTTCAGATCATCTTCACTTTCAGCCAGTAATGTGGTATCATCAGCATAGCGAAGGTTGTTGATGAGTCTTCCACCAATCTTCACACCTCTGTGGTCTTCATACAGTCCTGCTTCTCTGATGATTTGTTCTGCATATAAATTAAACAGGTAGGGGGAAAGTATGCAGCCTTGTCTTACACCTTTGCTTATTTTAAACCATTCTGTTTCTCCTTGTTCCGTTCGAACTGTTGCTTCTTGATCAATGTACAGATTGCGCAAGAGAACGATCAGGTGTTCTGGTATACCCATGCTTCTTAACGTGGCCCAGAGTTTCTCATGGTTTACACAGTCAAAAGCCTTGCTATAGTCGATAAAGCACAAATAGATATCCTTTTGGTATTCTTTAGTCTTTTCAAGGATCCATCTCACATCCGCAATGATGTCTCTCGTTCCTCGTCCTTTCCTGAACCCTGCTTGCACTTCAGGTAGTTCTTGTTCTAGGTATGGCTGTAGTCTCTTTTGAATAATCTTCAGTAGAATCTTGCTGGCATGTGGGATCAGAGCGATTGTGCGATAATTTCCAAAGTCAGTTGGATCACCTTTCTTTAGTATTGGTATAAACACAGATCTTTTCCAGTCAGTTGGCCATGATGTTGTCTTCCATATTTCTTGGCAGAGCCTTGTAAGTACGGTAACAGCTGCATCAGATTGCTGCAATACTTCTATGGGAATGCCATCAATGCCTGGTGCTTTGTTCTTTGATAAGGCTTTCAATGCTGCTTCAACTTCTTCTTTCATCACCAATGGTTCCTGATCATAAGGTATAGGTTGAAACGGCTGTTGGTCCTCTTGATCTTTATCATATAAAAACTCTGTATATTCCTTCCACCTTTTCTTGATCTTCTCAGCATCATTCAACATAGAACCTTGAGCATCTTGTAACATTCCAATTCGAGGCTGGAACTTTTTCTTTAGCTCTCGCAGCTTTAGGAAAGCCGATCTTGTTCTTCCTCTAATAGTTTCTGCTTCTATTTCCTTGCAAGTGTCATTGTAGTACTTTTCCTTGTCCTGTCTTGCTGCACGTTGGAAATCTCTGTTGAGTTCTGAGATTGTCTTTCTTTCTCCTTTGGCTTTAGCTTCTCTGCGTTTCTGGGCAATTTTCAGAGTTTCTTCCGTCATCCATTTTGGCCGTTTTTGCTTTTTCACCTTTTGTAGAGACTTCTCGCTTTCTTCCAGCACAACCTTCTTGACGTCATTCCATAACTCTTCCGGAGCTCTGTCATTTGTATCTAAAGCAGCAAATCAATTTTGCAGGCAGTCTTTAAATTCCAGTGGTATATTCTCAAGGTCATATTTTGCTGCATTCATGAGTGGTTTGCTCTTTTTCAACTTTAGCTTGAGTTTGCATACTAGTAGTTGATGATCTGTACCACAGTCAGCTCCAGGTTTTGTCTTTGTTGATGTTACAGAGCTTTTCCATCGTTGACTTCCACAGATGTAGTCAATTTGATTTTTATACAATCCATTGGGTGAAGTCCATGTGTACAGTCGCCGCTTGTGTTGCTGGAAGAAGGTGTTTGAGATGAATAGATCATTGGTCTTGCAGAATTCTATCAATCTTTCTCCAGCTTCATTTCTGTTGCCAAGTCCATATTTTCCAACTACTTTGCCTTCTTCTTTGTTGCCAACTTTTGCGTTCCAGTCACCCATGACTATCAGGATATCCTGTTTGCATGTTCTGTCAATTTCAGCTTGTACTTGTTCATAGAACTCTTCAATTTCATTCTCTTCTGCAGCTGTTGTTGGGGCATATACTTGAATTATAGTTGTGTTGATAGGCATTCCTCGTAGACGAATAGAGATTAAGCGTTCGCTGACTGCATTGTATTTCATTACAGTTCTTGCAAGTTTCTTCTTTATTATAAATGCAACACCATTTCTTCTTTGTCTTTCATTTCCAGCATAGTAGACCATGTGATCATCTGATGCAAAGTGCCCGATGCCAGTCCATTTCAGTTCGCTGACACCCAACAGATCAAGTTGTACACGTTCCATTTCATTCTTGACCACCTCCAACTTCCCTTGGTTCATGCTTCGTACGTTCCATGTTCCAATGTGTAATACATCTTTACAGCTTCTGACTCTCATTTCATGCGCAGCTACATCAGCAGTCAGACTTCCCGAGGGCTTTGATCCAACCACATCATAAATGCTGGCTTTACTCTGAAAAGTCTTCAGCTCTTCCCCAGTAGCTAGTTGAGTGCCTTCTGACCTGGGAGTCTCATCTTCCAGCACCATAGCACAATTTGTTTTGTTGTAACTATCCATTGGGTTTTCATGGCAAGATACAGAAGTAGATTGCCGGGCCTTCCTTCCGCGCAGTTTAAGTTTGGTGTTGTTGCCGTTGTCACAGAAATGTGATCCTCCGCCGTCAACACTATCCCATTCTGCTGCTGCCCAGATGGTTTGCAGCTTGTCGTGCTGTGAGGGCTTCCGTGCATCAGTGATGCTGAGAGCTAAACTATCGGTAGTTTAACTACTGGCAGGGTCTCCCAAGATGGACAGGTCTCAGCTGAGGTGCCAGACGAAGACAAACCACCCATCTGGGCAGCAGCAGAATGTTACTTCTATCAGGGCATATATTCTCAATAGTTGTTCACCATAATGTGCTGTAGGACATATGGAACCAAAAGTACTAAGCCAAACTGTTCCAGTGAAGGTGCTTATTTCTTGTTGGGTAAGCATAGTAGTATCATCTAACAATTTACGTGCTGCACTTATATCTGCACTGTGGTCATCTGCAGCTCTGCGAGAACGACCAGGGGACATCCCAAGTAAAGACTCATAAGGGACAAGTTTCCATAGCAGGTCAAGGGTAGCTATGTAACAATTGCCAGACCAATCATTTGATTGAAGGATAAGGCGGTATACAAAACTGTCTAAATAAATAAATAAGTGAGGGAGGAGTAGCCTAGTGGTTGGGGCAAGGTACTTCAGGCCGGAAGGTCAGGGGTTCAAATCCCACTAGAGGACAGCAACCTTGGGCCGAAAGGACTGGGGTTTCTAGTCCCACAGATGCTCCTTGTGGTCTTGGGCAAGCCACTTAACCCTCCATTGCCCATGTTCCCTGTAAGTATTAGTGTATGTGTCTCATATCCCTGTGTGTTAAATGTACCCCAATTGTGTTGTGACTGCTTTGATTGAAGGATAAGGCGGTATACAAAGCTGTCTAAATAAAATAAAATAAAAATAAATAAATCAGCAGGCAACCAAACATAAGCTAAGGTTCCACACAGAAAATAATGACCTATCAAGGCAAGGAGTCCATCAGGCCAAATTTTGTAATCTTTAGGTTCTGTAAGCAGAACTTCAGTCCCAGGCCAAATATCCCTTAACCATGGTTGATAGTATCCTAAATAGGGATATAGATAGTTATCAACATAGCCATATCCTGAACCATCTTTGCTTTTCTCCAATCTTTACTTCCCATATATTGGTAGCCAATCCTGGTCATAATACTATAATTCATACTGGTCAAGACGAGTTTTAGGATCAGTGAGAACATTAACAACCCTCAGATTAGAATGGGCTCATACAGAACTCACTGTGGGAGTGTCCATTACTAAATGCACATGATTGTTAGTCATAATGGTCTGACAACTAGATAAAGGGGTTTCCCCCACAGGATAAACCCCCTTTCGCTGGAAACAAATAGGAGGGTTGGTAACTGGCTGAGGACTGATAATTCTTGGAGCAAAGGTTGCCACATCTGGCCATGTTACAGTAAGATTGAATAAGGTTTCATTCACAGACAACTCCTTTAATTCTTGCAAAGAGATAGGTCGAGGTCTGGGTAAAAACCCAAACTGCGTAGCTGCTGGGTGAGGTAAGCACACAGCACAATTGGAAATGTTAAAACACTGAATTAAGGAATAAATATGAGAATGGAACACATTATAAAAAGCACCATGTTTTGCCCATGGAGCATGCGGATCATACGCAGGAACTGTATGAGCATGAACCACTGAGGGCGTAGGGGCTGGGGCCAGGGCTCGAAGCAATTCATCTACTATTGCTTGTTGAACAGGCCCTACCGTTGGAGTACTTATCTCTAATAGCCTTTTTACCAAAGCCTCCACACCCCCTACTCGGGGAGAGAAATCCCACACACCAGATTAAAAAACACAAAAACAGTGCCAATGCCACTGAAAGCATACATATCAGCCAATGCTGTGAGGACAAGTCCGAAGTGAGTTGTAGCTGTCCAACAACTTCACACCCACTTTCTTGGTTGAGCAGAGTTAAAATCGGAGGGAGCGATTCCAGTTCAATCTCAAATTCCTCTGGTTCCGGCCTAGGCTGTATACAGGGAAGTTTTCTTATCCAGGGAGCAATGCTTTCTTGCACTGATCCAAATGTATCCAGGTTTTCCGTCCTTTCACTTTCAACGCTGAATATCCCACCAGCAACACTTGGAATGGTCCCAGAAACCTTGCTGCCAGAGCAGACTTCGGCGCCGGATCCTTGATGAGCACCCAATCTCCAGGTTCCACGTCTGGAGGTGGTTGCAATACCTGAGCACCCTGCTTTGTAAGCTGCAAAAAGGAAGGAAATACCAACGTTTGGTACAGATATTTACAATAGGAATATAGGTCGCTGCGCAGCAGTTGGGGATCTGGCAATTGATCTGGTGCCGCTATAACATGGGCTGGGGTAGTTGCCGGACATCCAGTCACAATTTCATAGGGGGTAAGGCCTTGTCGAGTTCTTTGAGGGGAATTACGGATCGAAAATAAAGCAAACGGCAGAGCTTCCACCCAATCCTGACTCCAATCATGAGTTAGGGAACGGAGGAGCACCTTCAGTGTCCAATTCATCCGTTCCACTTGGCCAGAGCTTTGCGGATGATACGGAGGATGAAGTTGCTGATGAAGGCCAAAAAATGCAATTATGCATTTCCAGACTTCTGCCGTGAATGCTGGGCCTTGATCGGAAGACAAAACCAGGGGCACTCCCCACAAAGGAATGAACTGGGTAAGCAAACACTTCAAAACTGTAGCAGCAGATAACAAATTAGTTGGATAGGCTTCAGGCCATCCTGAATATAGACAAGGAAAAACCAAAAGGTGCTTCCTTCCCCCCCTTGGCACAAGGCAGATCAGTGAAATCCATTTGCAGGAAGAGGAAGGGTCCTTGAGGCCTAGGCAAGGATGAAGAAGGTAATGTGTGAAGAATGCATCAAGATTTTCCTGCCTGTAGACACGGGAGACAAGAAACATATGCAGCATGAGCAGCAGAAGTAAATGCAGGATTATACCATAACTGAGCAAAAGCATTTGTCATAGCCGGAACACTTAAATGCAACTTGTGATGTAAAAACAGAAGCGACAGGATAAAATAATGATTTAGGACATATAAATAATTGGTCCTTTTTCCATAGTCCAGTACCATCAGCTGATGCTCCCCAAGACAACCATTTCTGCTTTTCAGTGAAGTCTGCTGAATCCTGATGGGAACGCATCAAGTCCAAAGATAATGAAGCAGAAGTGGAAGCTGCAGGTGAACGAAGAGTCAATAACAATTGCGACGGAACTGCAGGCCCTGCTGCTGCAGCTTTAGCAGCTTGGTCCACAAACTGATTGCCTTGTGACACTACAGAACCAGTAAGATCATGTCCTTTACATTTTAACACAGCCACCTGAGCTGGTTTAAGCACTGCAGCAAGCAAACGTTCAATGTAGAGGGCATGTTTGATAGGCTTATGAGCAGCTGTCAAAAATCCATGATGTGCCCAGATATTACCAAAATCCCAAAGAACCCCAAGTGCATAAGCACTGTCAGTATGGATATTTACAATCAAATGTGCAGACATTTCCAGGGCCCGAATGAGAGCAAATACTTCAGCCAACTGGGCACTGGCAAATGGCAAGGCTCCAGACTCTATTACAGAATTAACAGTGGTAACAGCATAACCAACAAGTAAATCCCCTTGCTCATTGCGAAAAGCAGAGCCATCAGTAAACAGAATTCAGTCAGGACTGGGCAGAGGGACAGAGGAAAGATCAGGCCTAGCCTTTGAATAAGCCGTTACAGAGGAAAGACCATCATGAATGCCATCGGGGTCAGACAAGTGCAAAAGGGGATCAAGTGAAGCCAGGATTTGAGCAGGTTGTAAAAGAGAAACTTCATGTAAAGTGATATGTGCTTGAGAGATAGCCAAATCAAACAACAACAGAGAGCTGGAAAGAGGCTGAGTCTTTGCCAAATGTAAAAGACGAGCAACTGAATAAGAAGTATATACATGCAATTCATGCTGAAGAACAAGAAAATCTGTAGTTTGTATAGCAAACACCACTGCAGCCAAAGACTGAAAGCATGGAGGCATGCCAGAGACAACAGGATCAAAAGCTTGGGAAAAATAACCCAAAGGCTTTAGTCCAGTAGGGAAATGTTGTGACAGAACACAGACAGCAGCACTGGTGGAAGTAGCCACATAGAGACAGAAAGGCAAAGCATAGTCAGGGAAAGAAAGGCAGGGAGAAGTCAGTAGGGCCGGGCGCAGGGAGTGGAAAGCATTATGCTGAGCTTCAGTAGGAACTATAATACCCTCAGGAGCCTCACGGCCAAGAAGGGCATACAGTGGAGCAGCAAGCTCAGCAAAGTCAGGGATCCACTAGCGGCAAAACACTAAAAGACCTAAAAAGTGGCGTATATGAGGAACAGTAGCAGGAAAAAGCATAGACATAATAGGACCAATTCGCTGAGCCGTAATAGAGCGGCCAGCTGAGGAGAGACATACACCAAGAAATATCACTTGTGGTAGAGAAAATTGCAACTTAGACTGATTAACTGTCAAACCCAAATGAAAGATATGTACAAGAGTTAACATAGTATCATTAACACAAGCATCATAACAGAGAGAGCAAATAAGTAAATCATCAACATACTATATCAAGACAGATTTGTCCAATGCCAAATCCTGCAAAGCAGCTTTAAGGGCCTGTGAAAAATAAGCAGGACTCTCGGTGTATCCTTGAGAAAGGGTAGTCCAGGTATACTTACGCCTTTGTACGTGAAAGCCAGTAATTACTGAGACTCCTCCCCTACAGGAATTGAGTAGTAGGCGGAGCTTAAATCTATGACTGAAAAGTGGGTGGAGCCACATGGTATACGAGTCCAAATGTCATAAGGATTGGGTACAAGGGGAAAAACTGGTAGGGCAATACGATTAATAGCTCACAAATCTTGCACAAATCTGTAAGACTTACCATCAGCCTTTAGCACAGGTAAAATAGGCGTATTGCAAGGAGAAGAAGTTGGTACCAATACACCCTGGGCTAGCAGGTTTTCAATCACTGGCCGTATTCCAGCCACTGAAGCAGCAGGCAGAGGATACTGATGCACATAGGGCAATGGAGCTCCCAGCCGTACTTCAATCTTGACCGGGGAAATGTTAAGATGTCCAATATCATTACCTGGCACAGCCCATGAGGTTGAAGGAAGGGTGTTCAAGGGAGGAGCGGTCACCGCAGTTGGAGTTGCAACTACAGGCTGTTGGACTTGCAGGGAACACAAGGTACAAGTCAAAGTGCCGGTTTCCCAGCTGATAACAGTCTTGTTTCTGGAGAGAAAATCTCGGCCAAGCAAATTGACAGGCAAAGTAGGGCCAACCAGGAAATCTGTATAATACAATTTTCCTTCTACTAGAAGGGGTACGTCAGTCAATTTCTGATGCATTATAGTTCTTCCCTCAATTCCTTCACAAGGGACTCTAGGAGCTGTAGGCAGCACCTCAAACAGAGGAGGAGGCAATTGTGATAGAGCTATGGCAGATGTGGAGGCACCTGTATCTAGCAGGAAGAGCAATTCATAACCCAAGATTGTAGCGAGTATTTCTCCCTGTGTGTTGGGGTGCACAACCAAGCCTAGTCATCCTCATTATAATCAAGGTCAGTTTCTGCATAATATTGGGTCATGACTGAAGGCTGATTAGA
The DNA here is from genome assembly GCA_033557465.1 of Ichthyophis bannanicus. Classification (NCBI taxonomy): domain Eukaryota; kingdom Metazoa; phylum Chordata; class Amphibia; order Gymnophiona; family Ichthyophiidae; genus Ichthyophis; species Ichthyophis bannanicus. The sequence goes on from CM066035.1 coordinate 642,944,311, forward strand.
GGTGAAAACAGGATATGGGGCATGCGAATAACTATCTCCTGCAGCATCAGATTGGGGAAGGTCACTCCTTGGCATAGTACAGTCTCTTACAATATGTCCCAATTTGCCACACCTAAAATAGGTGCGGCCTCCTTGATATCCCCCCACATATCCACGACCTCTACCCCTAAAAGGTACAGCTCCCCTACCACCTCTGCCACCACTTGCTCTACCTCACCCCCTGAAATTTGATTCATAAATTGCTACTTGGAGATTTTAAAGGTTTTGGTGCTGTTTTTCCACTTTACCTTTGTCTTCATCCTTCTGCTTCTGGATCCTCTTTTCTGCATGCAAGGCAGCTTCCAAGATCTCCTGTGCTGACTTGGTACACCATCCAAGCAAAGCATTTTCAAGAATTGCTTTTATTTCTGACTGCAATCCATTCACAAAAATTGAAGCAAATCCTTCCATTTCACCATTCTGAGGTGAAAAATCTCAGAACGCTAGGCAACACCTAGTATGAAACTGAGCAACAGCTTCATCCCTACCCTGCTTCAGGTCTAATAGCTTGGACAAATCTTTCACAGGGATACATTTCTTTTCAATAGCTTTTAACAAATTATTCCGGTCTTCCCTGAAGGCAGTCATTTGAGTAACATCAGAAGAATTAGTAACAGGGTCTGCAAGGGGCCACTCCCATGCTGCATTATCCCGCAGTTGGGGGTGGGTGACTGCCCGCAATTCTATTTGATTTAAAAAGACTGATTTTAATAAATTTTGCAAATCTACCCAGGAGGGGTCATAAGTAGTTATTAGCTGACGCCAATAATCCACAAACTGACGAGGTTTTTCTCGGGAGTCAAGGCAAGATCTAGCCAGATTAAAAACTTCAGCTGGGGACCAATGAGAAGCTAAAGTAACTAAACCACCATCCCCCCTAGGGAAGGCTCTGAACGGAGCAAGCAGATCTATTTTCTTACTCTGTTCTCTTTCCCCTCTAACCTTCTTATTTAAGATTAAAAATTCCCCTAACTCTAAAGTCAAATGCTGAAAGTGTTTCCAGTTAGGAATCAAAGGAGCTTTTGTCCAATGGCCAGTTCCTTTGGCAACTGCAGCCATGGCTTCTGCTACCAGTTCCTTATTCTGACTGCGTGGCAACAGCTCTAGTGTATGCTGTTTTACTTGTAGGTCAAGTGCCTCAAGTGTAGCTATAATGACTTCAGTCAATGTCAGGGCTTTTTCTGCTAAGCGGGCAAGATATTATGTCAACTGCTCTCTAGTGGTTAATTCAAGCTGACTTGCTTCTACCCCTATTAATTGCTCAAGTTCCAAAATTTCCTTTTTTAATTGTTGAGCCCGCGTAGTGCGGGGGATAACTACAGGTTCTCCAGGGGTAGCAGAAAAGGGACCACCTGGCGTAATTAAAGGAGTGGCGTCTGCCACAGATATAGAGATTGGGGAATCAGGGGAAGGCAGTACTACACCCGAAATAGAACCTGAGGGGTGAGTATCATACTTAATAGGGGTAGAAACACCAGGCATATCATCCAATTGGATGAGCGACACCTCCTGATCTTGATGGGATGCCGGTGCTGCAGCACTATTCATAGTTAGTGATACAGCCAATGCAGTGAACTCCTCCTCATAAGCTGCAGGAGCAGAAGCAACAGTACTGGGTTCATGGTCGCAATTTTTTAAAGGAGGATGACTGCCAGAACTACTAGTCTTAATTTCAGCTTCTGTTTGTTTGGCCAAAACACAAATTTGTTCCTCCATTCTAAACACTTGATCTTTAAATTTTTCAAACACAGAATCCGTGGCCTTTTGGGCTTTTTCTGCAGCCTTGGATTGCCACCACCGATACACGACCCATTCGTGACTGGTATGAGGTCGCCCCAAGTCATCAAGGGCCATCTCATACTGTAACCAACGCAGTTTGTCCTCCTGAAAAGTTCCACTCAGCAGGAACTGCAAACTGGGGTTAGAAGCAGTCATTGAATGCCAACGGCCAACATAATCTAAGGCGCTATTGCCAAACCTGCACCTCATTTCATAATTTAGGCTTCCTTTTTTCAGCCCTATACTACGAGCCTTTTCGCCGCACTCATCTAATTGAGTTTTCTGTTTAATTTTACCGGCCTTATTGCCCATTTCCAAAACTCACAACAGAAACCTGCCTAACACAGAAAACTGCTTTATAACACTGTATTTAATACTCACAGACAGACTACTGCCCACGTCCACGCTTTTCGTTCCTGTGGAAGGGAGGCAATCCGAGTCACGGCAAAAACTGTTGTAGCCCTTTTTAGGCCAGGCCCTCCTACTTGGATTCCAACCTGGATTCTTAAGTTTTACGTAACCCTTCTAACAGGAAGGAAAAAACAAGACACATACACAGAAAATCAATTATAATAATTCCAGAGCTCTAGAAGGAAGACCGTCAAAGGGAGCAAATCGTGGCTCCTCTCCAACTTTCTTCAAAGATCTTCTGCCAGAGATCTGCCTTTTATTAAGAAGTATCAGCTGACATAGTTAATTTTTGATTAACATCGGATGATATTATTCATGTTACAAAATCATAGGTCTGAAATACAATCTGCTTACAGGGTTAATTTTCTGCTGATGCTTTGCAAGATTACATTAGAAAAACAGAAGTTGAAAACTGTGATTATAATTACCAGGTGACAGTAGGTGTCGCTGTGATTCTTTCATATTACAAAAGCTGATTAGTTACACTATAAATTCTCTCTAATTTTTAGGTAATTTCTTAAGCTTTATTTGATTTCCAGTTATATGATGACCTAAGGTCTCTGATTCTCGGAAAGTTCATGCTGACCTTAGTTAGCTAACTTTCAGCCTATCATTTATCACAAAAAAGAGGTAGCCCCTGTCTGGAAAGCAGAAACTACCCTTTGTGCCAGTGAATATACACTGGCAAAAACTAAAGGCGATCACCTTTCAGAGCGAATTATACTGACAAGTATCATATAACAAAGTTATCGCTCCACTTTTTACCTAAAGAGGTGTATTTTTAATGGCAACCAGATCTCATACTGTAGAAGAGCTTAATAATGAGTTTGAGATAAAATCTTGAACTCTTGCTCTTTAATTGCATCAACGATCTGTTATGTTGCCTAATATTTATGGCTTCTTTCACTTTCCTATTGGTTTTTTAGCTGAGTATATTCATTTAATCTCCCAGCATATCATCTACAAAACATTCAAGTGCTCTAGCGCTGTTTAGCCCATACCAGATACAAAATAAGTCCACTGTCGACTTGCTTCCAATCTTATATAGTGGTACTGAAGTACTTATCTGGTTCGGCTGTCATTCCCCAACGCCAACCAGTGCGCCGTTGCGTTTCACTGAAGTGTTTTATCAAGGGGTCATGTTCCGCACTCAGTTCACATGCCGTTTTGCGAATTCAACCATGGCTGTCGTCTTTCATTGCTTCCATTCAGAGTTTGTTACAAAGACGCCACGCCGCGCCCGCAGCATCTTTGTAACAAACTCTGAATGGAAGCAACGAAAGACGACAGCCACGGTTGAATTCGCAAAACAGCATGTGAACTGAGTGCGGAACATGACTCCTTGATAAAACACTTCAGTGAAACGCAACGGCGCACTGGTTGGCGTTGGGGAATGACAGCCGAACCAGATACGTACTTCAGTACCACTATATAAGATTGGAAGCAAGTCGACAGTGGACTTATTTGGTATCTGGTATCGGCTAAACAGCGCTAGAGCACTTGAATGTTTTGTAGATGATATGCTGGGAGATTAAATGAATATACTCAGCTAAAAAACCAATAGGAAAGTGAAAGAAGCCATAAATATTAGGCAACATAACAGATCGTTGATGCAATTAAAGAGCAAGAGTTCGAGATTTTATCTCAAACTCATTATTAAGCTCTTCTACAGTCTGAGATCTGGTTGCCATTAAAAATACACCTCTTTAGGTAAAAAGTGGAGCGATAAATTTGTTATATGATACTTGCCAGTGAATATACACAACATGATTTGCCAATCTCTGTTATAACAAACTGTCAGCACTTTCTCACAAAGAGAGAGAGAACCAGGTAGAAGCTTTTGTCTAAAAATGTATGTTTCAATTAAGCCAGTTTGATTATAATAAACATGTTTCTTTTTACCTAAGCAAAGGTATATGGCTATAGCATATTCACAGCCCTGTTTCTTCATTATTCTCTGCACTGGAGTCACTCTCTGTATCTACATCCAGGGTCCCATAGACAGATTCATCACTGTCTACTTCCAGGTCCAAATTGCCATAAACAGGATGATCCATACGTGTATAGGTTACCTTATCACTCAGAAGCTCATCAGTTTCTGCTATAGTGTCCAATCTTGTTCTAGGGCCTGGGTCAGTTCTTCCTTTTCCACACTGACTCTGTCTTGGTATCCAATATTTACTCTCTGCCTGGTAGATCTTTGTTCCAGGACGAGGAAGGAGATGTTTCTGTAGCAGCAGTCTCTCCTCAGTTGGATTTAACAGAGTTTTTGGAAACATCTACGGATGATATTTCCTTGAGGATTCGTTAATTGTTACTCTGTCTTTGGAGGCAGACAAATCTAGAATTATGAAAGCTTATTTTTTCAGGAAGGATTTTATGTTCTGCAGGCAAAAAATTATGATATTTCCTGATGTAGCGTGAGCTGAGAAGAAAGAGTTTCCTTCAGCTAAAACCTCAGATTTTGGCTTTGGGGACTTCTTTCTTCTTGCGCTTTCTCTGTAAATGATTATTCGTGTACCAAGGGATTAGATATGTTTATACTGACCCCTCTCAAGTGGAACATTTCTTGAAGGACAAATTATATTTGCCTGTTTCCCGTCTAGCCCTTTCTACTTAGCTTCCTTCTTCATTTCCCTTTTTTTTCCTTAGTTTTCAGTTTTAGGGTGGTTCTGTCTAGGGAATAGATTGTACTCCTAGTTAGGTGTGGTGACAGTCTCTGTCCATAACGTGGGCTAAAAAAACGTTTGCTTTTGCTTGGTGTATTATATTTTTGTTTTTAAATTTCTTGTATTTTCTTTGATAATTGCATCCTTTTATGTTGCAAAATTTATAAATTAAAAACAAAGGAAAATGGGAGTCCAGAACAGAAAATCTGATGGATCAAAATGATGTACATATTTTCTTTAAAACTTGGTCCGATGTCTCAGGCCACCATCAAAATATATCAATGACCACCAAGGGCCCAGCAGACAACACTTCCGAGTCTTTTCAGAATGCACTGCCAATCATACCAGTTGAGTCTCCTGACTGTCTCTTCAGCTGCTTCCCACAGTATGTCACTCTCTACCATTTGGTGGATTCCCAGCTCAGCTGGAGTGCCTTCTCTTCTATACTGTATGCACACATGACTTTCACAGCTCTCACTACCTCTGGGGCCTCTTCTGTATTACCAATTTTGTAGGACTTTCCTGCAACTGAGAAAAACAGTCCAAAAGAAAAAAAATCCATCACTATCTCATATTTTCTTTTCTTAGTGCCTCCAGCACATCTCTCAAATTACAGCGCTTTTTAATGTACATTAGGCCAAGTTGACAAAGACTTCTGCCTTATACTACTCCGTTAGCCAACCTATCTTGTACACCTTTGCAGCTATATTCTCCTTTATGGCATAGTTGTCTCAAGGTAAATTTTTCTGCATACGGCCTAAGGCCTAGTGCGCTCTCTCTCCATTTTAATATCCATTCCTTTCACCGATTCTCGTGCTGCCTGCAAGATGGCTTGTTAGACTTGAGCAGCCACCTCATGGCAATCATTGAACGCCTCCTGGATCAATTCTTGAGGTCTTCCAGCTTAATGAAAAACCCAGTTTTGCATTTCCCTAGAGCCATGACTCGCTGATCTATCCCCATCAGGGCCTCTTCATGGTCCTCAATGTGCATCTCTACTTCCTTCACACACCAGCCATTTTTCACAAGATCTCCCTGCACCTTCCCCATTAAGTTGCTTCTAAGCACTTGTATATCAGTTTGGAGATCTCTGAACCATGCTGTCAGCTTGGAACAGAACAGATCCAACTTACTGCAGCCTCCTGTCATTGACTCCATTTTAGTCTCTACTCATCGGCAGTGCTATTTTATTTGCTTCCTTACATGTAGGACTGCCGGAGTTATAGGCAAACTCCTTAAAGTCAACAGATTTCATTTTTGCTGCCATCATTCCTCACGTTGCAGGGTAGGTCAGGTAAGCAATTTCTGCATATTTAGTGTGCTTGTTATGCTTGGGTAGGACAGAGCTCACCTCTTATGCTGCCATTCCAGAGAGCTGACGTCACATCTTCCAACACCTACAATTACATACAAGTACACACCTAATTGCACCGTTCATACTTTTATGCATGAAGTAAGTTTATAAGGGGGGTTTTATGTGTGCATACTGGCATATGCCCATGAAAAATCCTTTATAAAATTGACTCTTCTATGTTCTATTACACCTATTACTTTCTGTGGTGGCTTAATAGCCTGCTTGTTCCAAGCTCTGCAGGAGCCAGAAGATTGTCTCTGTGATAGCCGGTTTGGATGAGAAGAGGAATAATATCTAGGTTACAAATCCACTGCCCAACAGCAGTACAATGCTTTGGATCAATGTATTGTGTTTTTGGCACGTTGTGGATCCTGCATAAAGTCAATGCTGCCGGAATATGATATTCACAAAACGAAGAAACTTAATCAAAAGGTGCCCATTAAGGATTCTTCTATGACTCTTTATTACAAGGATTTAATGGGACCCCATAATGGCTGGGAGAATTACAGATTCACCTACTACTATTTATATCAGACTTGAATAGTATAAGCCTGTTTCTTTATAACAAGGAAGAACTGTTAGCATGTAGTATTTTTACATTGTTCAGAACGGTGGACAAAATAATAGCCATCAATCTGGAAATATGTTAGACAGGTTTCAAGCAGAGTCACATAAAAAAATATTGCTTTCTTCTTGAATGTCTACAAAACACATTAGAAAAGCAGTCTTGAAATGTAATGGAAATACGCCGCCTAGTGGTCTTAAAAGCAACATGCTTCAGCACTGCCAATCCAATCAAGCTTTGAAAAAAGAAGCTATTTTTTACCATTTTGCAGAAATGTGATTAAACACTGTGATTGTTATAAACTAAACATTTAAATGCCCCACTGAAAATAAATAGTATATAATTGTACAATTAAAATGTAATTGATCATTAATGCAAGCAACTGTCAGCAGTCCAGTTCAAATCTCCAGCCACCCTCCCACCCACTCTTCCTAGACAGGTAAAACACGGAGAAATAATCAGGCCACACAAACTACATAGTTCTTTGACTAGCAAGGACATTTTTTAAATCCACAAGTATAGTTCAGTTATACTAAAACTGATAAAACGCTTCTTGGTCTTATATGGTCATGAATTAATATATTGTATTATTTATTAATACTTTTATATAATTCTTCTCTATTTGATTTTTAAGCCATCCAAAGCAGTGTACAAATAAATCATACATAAAACAAAAAATTATCAAACCATATTAGCAAGACAAAATCCTGAACGAAAGCACAGTCTTACCCTCATTCCGCAGACCACAATTAACTACATCCAGAAATACTCCAAATATGGGGTACCATTACCTCAGTCATAACATATGGAGATCAGGTATGAAGAAACTTCTGAAACCTTGACAAAGTTTTCTTTGGATGGCATAAGCATTATCAAATGTAACTGCATCTTCCATAGGGTGATATCCAGAGGATGTGGCTCCAATCGTTGAACCACAATGCACTTTCAAGCACTCAGGAAAGCTTTCTGGAGAAAGTTTGGCAAATTTCCATTCATTGGGGATATTTTCTCATATGTCAAAAAATAGATAAATTGGCACATTTTACTACTGAATGTTTAGGCATACCAGACTGCTTCAAACACTGTATCTCAAAAACACTGTGATTTTATTAAGGGTTTGAATGTAATGGAAGAAGGTATTTTTAGTGGTTATACATTTACCACCTAAGTCAGACTATGTTATACTTGATTTATGAGCCCAGACTACCTGCATATAAATTCTGTGTGCGAATTTGCTATTGTACCTCACTCTGGGTGTCTTGGCATTGGGCGAGTAACAAATATTAGCATATATACAAATCTAAGACAGATACAATCCACCAAACTCTCCATGGAGGTAAAACTTTGTTCCAAGGATTCTAGTGACAAGGTACAGCTTAGATTTAACTGCTATTTAATCACTAAATGACCTATTTACCAACTTGTGCTAAGGTTTTGTACTTAATGCATGTTAACAGACATCACGTTAACTGTTGGTAGCATTCCCAACATTTTTGGAGAAGGTAGTTGTGCAGTCAGTGCAGAGCAATAATCGCTACTGCATATTAACAACAAGACTGATAATGCAAAATGCAGTTAGCTACACCCTGAAGGAGTATTTAATTTCACCATGTTAAGCTGTTGCTTTAGTACAGTCAGTCATTCGCAATGGGGGCGATATTGCCCTCAAGGGGGAAAAAGTTGAGCTGAGAGGGCGATATTAAAAATGCCTTCAATCAGGCAGGCTCCCCAATCTGCCAATGAAGAAATGCCCGAAACTTCAATCAAGCCGGCTCCCCGATCTGCCGATGAAGCTGCACAGCATTTATTCAATCAATCTGGCTCCCCGATCCTCGCAGTCATCAGTGATCACTGGTTGAGGGCAGTGTAAGAGACACATGAAAACAGCGGCAAACTCTCCTGCCAAAACCGGAGCAGCTCTATTGTGTGCAGCTGAGTTGCTGCTGTTCTGGCAGGAAGGTACAACGCTGCGGATCCCCACGGCGGTGTACTTTCCCGACAGAAGAGTAGCAGCTCAGCCGCACACAATAGAGCTGCTCCAGTTCTAGCGAGAGAGTTTGCCGCTGTTTTCATGTGTCTCTCACTCTGCCCTCAGCTAGCAATTGCTGATGATGGTGAGGATCAGGGAGATGACTTGCTTGAATGACATAGTTGGAAAATTAATTCCCCAAGGAGAGCTTGGCTGGATGCTATTAAGGGGTTAATTCTCATGGTGATATTCTGAGGTTTAATGGTGTTGGTGTTGTGATAATAATTGAATGATCTACATTAAAAGTGAATAAAGCATTACTTGTTTATTATATTTTCCTATCCCTCCTAACATTAATCGTGGCTGCGGAAAAGAAATGTAGGCAGTACCTGGAGGAGAATTTGTCTTATGGCTTTGTTGAAAGCCCATTTGATCGAAGACAGCCTATGTGTCTTATATGTAACAGCTCATTTTCAAATAAAGCTATGAAGCCATCATGACTTTTAGAGCATTTAAAAAGAAAACTGCCTGATAAAATTGACAAAGCCATTGATTATTTCAAAAGTTTGGAAAAGAATTTTGAACAACAAAAAACTGTTCCTTCTTTATTTACAAAAAGCAGTCGAACAAATTCTGATGGAATGATTGCATCTTATAAAATCACACAAATCATTGCAAAAACTGGAAGTGCGCATACAGTTTCTAAAAAAATTATATGGCCCGCCTTTGAAACGTATGAAAACTGTGTTACATCAAGATTAATCAAGTGTTTTAAAAGCATTACCATTGAGCGAGGATTCAATTCGGAGAACTGATGAAATGTTATCTGATATAGAAACCCAGCTTGTTGAAAAATTAAAAAGCAGAAAATTCTCAATTCAAACTGATAAATCAATGGTTAGTGATAGAGCTAGTCTTATGGTATACGCCCATTTTATAGATGAAGACTACAAACTATGTGAAGAAATGCTGTTCCTAAAGGCTTTGTAAACAGACAACTGGAACATCCATTTTTGAGGCTTTCAGATCTTGGTTTGATGAAAAACAAGTAGCCTTTGAAAACTTAGTATCCTGCACAACTGATGGTGGGAAAACATAAGGAATTTATTGCCCACTTAAAAAATGTATGTCCTTCGAGTCTTACAGTGCATTGTGTCATAAACCGCCATCATTAGTTGCCAAAAATATTAGTCCAGTTCTTCATGAAATCATTAGCAATAGTTATTAAAACAGTTAAAATTAAATCTCATAGCAAGTATGACCGACTTTTTAGGAAGTTTTTCAGTGATAAAGATCAGTACAGATTTATTTTGTCTATGGAAGTTCGATGGCTTTCTAAAGGAAATTGCCTAGCAAGATTTGTAAGCCTATTTGATACAATAGCTGGAAAGTGAATGAGAGGTAGATTTGGCAGAGGAAATAAAGAACCACAAATGTGACATCTACTTTTTGGCCTGGATTTTTTGAAAGCTCAATGAAGTTTCACTTCAACTTCAAAGCAAATTAAATATACTGCTAGACTGTAAATGTGTACTGAAAGCTTTACTGAAAAATTAGATATTTTTTGAACCAGTTTACAGAAGAAGCACTTCAACATCATGCCCGGGTTAACAGAAATAATTGAACATCTCTTGGATCAAGCTCTTAAAAATTACACAGAATATTTATTGTCATTGAAAGAACTGAATAATCAGTTTTCAGATTTATTTTCTTTTGAAGTCAAGCCATGGATGCAGGATCCTTTTGACTGCGATATAGAATCTGGTCAGTGAAAACATCCAAGAGGAACTTATTGAACTAAAATGCAATGATGAATGCCAATACAAAATTGAAAAAGCTGGAATGACTGCATTGTGGCTGTCAAATACAATTAAACAGATCTATCCAAACATGTGGTCTCAAATGGCTAAAGTACTATTGTGCTTTCCAACTTCATATTTGGTTGAATGTGGCTTTAGTGCAGTCAATAAAATATTGACAAAGGAAAGAAGTAGAACTGATATATGCATGCGAGTAGACATAAGACTAAAACTCACAAATATCTAGCAACAAAGCATCAAGCACAAAGGTCACATTGACTAAACAAAGTAAGTAAAATGTCATTTTAGTTTCATAAGAATGGGCAATAGGTGAAAAACGTTTGAGAAACCTTGCTTTAGCAGTTAATGTGTGGAAACAGCTTCTGCATTAACTGCAAGGCCAGTCCCCACCCATCCCCTACCCATGCAACACCTCCTAACAGGATTTTCATGTTAAGTGTTTTTCATGGCAATTAGTATGTCCTAACAGTTAATGTAGTACTGTGCTGTTAGTGAGTATTAAAAAGTTGTGTTAAACACATAATGAAGCTTAGCAAAAGAGCCCCTAAGTTAAAAAAAATGTTGTTAGGCCATATACCTAGAAACCAATTATCAACTTTATCTGGAAATGTAAGGCCCCATATTCAAAGGGATTAACCGATTAACCATGTTAATCCTCTTATCTGGGATATTTAGTGGCACTAACATGGTTAATGGTGCTGCATATCCCCAGATGCCGCTGCTGTAGGCCCCGATGCATTCTGGGGGGCGTTACCCAGTCATAACCGGGCAGTGGCGCTGCCCAGTTAGTTTCCTGCCAATCCCGGCAGCCCAGATATTCAATGCCAGGGCCAGATATGACCCTGGCCTTGAATATCCAGGTTTAAGTTTCAGCAGCGGCAGCTAGCCACTGAAATCACGTTAGCTGTCACTGGTGAATATCGCCCCTCCCCCCCCCCATAGAATTAAACATTTTATGAGGACAAAAAGAGATGATCTAAATGGAAAACAGCAAAGGCATGTCTGCTAAAGACTTTCCTAAGCTATTATAACTATGTAAGTTGTCTGTGTCATGCGACACCTTTTGTACATCATACTGGGCGAACTTCTTCATAAAGGCAGTTTAATAAACCCTGATAAATAATGCATGACTTACAAGATATCAGAAAATTCTTTATAATCTACCTCAGACTTTGCCTGGAGGTACTGGAAGCTCAATACTGACTTTTCAGCAGTTAAAAAATTCCCAGTACAGTTTATCTTTAACATTAACATCTTTAATATTTGAAAGTCAAATTCTGGATTCCGGAATGAAAATCTAGCTTTCCTCTCAGAGGGAGAAAAGTTGAATAATTATGTAGTAGTCCCATCTTCCTTCAAAGAGTTTTCCAGGGCCATCTTACCGGAACAAACAAACAAGCTATTTTTCAGGATGTGCTTTGGTTAGTGCATATTTCGTGCATTAAAATATGTACAGGCATGTTTATTAGAAACATAGAAATATGATGACAGAAAAAGACCACATGGCCTATCTAGTCTGACCTTCCATATCAACAACTACAACAGTCCCCTTTTTACCTTTATAGAAACAGAGAAATATGATGTCATTGCATGCCCACAATAATTGTTAGTGTGCTGGCATGACAGCTCATGCTAATTTGCATGCTAACTGCATACTATGGTATTAGACAAGATCAGGGTGGGTTAGGGGCAGAGAGTGACATAGCAGCCAGTGACAGTGCACAGGTTGTTATCATGCACTAGCTGTCATGACAGCCATTAGCACAGCTGCACTTGTCAAGATGGCGATAGGTGCAAGACCCCTAGTGATAGTACCACAAGATTTCTGCTGGGGAGTCAGATCCCAGGCCGTTCCAAGCCATAAATGCGCTCTGTGCAACTTGCAAACCTGGCGCCCCCATCCCATTGACATCAGACTTTTGTTATTTACCCCATCTCCCCATCCCCAGCATAGCCCTGCTCCTATCCCCCATGCCCAGCATCTCCCCATCTTACCCTACATCTTCATGTCCAGCCAGCCCATGCTCACGCTGCCTGCCCGGCCCGCCCTTGACCTGCCACCGCTTTTCCTGTTCTCTTGGTGACAGTGGGGGCAGCAGACATCCAATTTAAAAAAAATAAAAAAATAGCAGTGCTTCCAACTCCGCCCTTGCATGGCTAGTCTGACCCCTCCCTCCTATGCTCACATTAGAGGAGGGAGGGACCAGACCAGCTATGCAAGCATTGAGTTGCAAAGACCTGCTTTTTTTTTTTTTTTAATTGGAGGTCCACCGCCGCCAAGGGAACAAGAAAAATGGTGGCAGGGAAAGGGCAGGCCGAGCAGGCAGTGTGGGGGTGGGGGGGGGGGGGAACCAAGGCCGGCAGTCGGCAATCCTAAATGCAACCTTATTTTTTTTGTACCCTATGCGACTGCACTGCTCTCACAGGCCTAGGTACGGCACTGGTCAGATCCGCCATTTTTAACCCAAGCAGCAACAGCACAGGAGTGAAGGGGAATTACTCCTGCCCCATCTATCTAGACATCAGGGTAAGTGGCAGAGAAGAGTGGGAAGGTGGGGAAAGGTAGATTGTGAACTGGGGGGAGTTCTCGGGAGAGGAAATATGTTTATAGTTAATGGATGTGGGGGGGTAGCTGTCATGGTAAGTGGGGATCAAATAAATTGGGGGAGATGCTTGTCACACTGGGGTAACAATCAGGAGGTGGGATTGTTTTTACTCACATTAGAATAGCGATTGGGAGAGTGGGACGTTTGTTACTCACACTGGGGTACAGATCAAGGTGTGGGATACTTGACATGTCATCTACGCTTGTCGCTGGAGGTTTTTGGGGTTTCTGGTGACATCAGGTCTCACATTACAGGCATTTGGAGATAGTGCAGGGCAGACACTGAAAACGCCTGCTCCATTTACTGTTCGCATTTACCGCACCTTAGGTTTTATACTTAAGGTGCGGTAAGTGCAAAACCTTACAAAACTTTAGTAAACATGTTCCTTAATCCACTCAAAATCTACAAATTAAAGAGCATTGAAATGTATTTATTTATTTCGTTTTATATACAGCACTATTTATAATCAGCGCATTTTACAGAAGAACAACTCATTACATGGAACAGGTTACAATGAATAAGTAAACATAAGTTAATGCAATAACAGATGAACATGCATACAATCAATTTGTACACATTGAAAGTTAAGAACATAGGAACATAAGATATGCCATACTCGGTCAGACCAAGGTCCATCAAGCCCAGTATTCTGTTTCCAACAGTGGCCAATCTAGGTCATATGTACTGTGATAAGGAAGCTTATCATAGCTCAGGAAGGAGCTATAGAAAAGGTGAAGTGTCTCTGAATAAGCAACCTGTCAGTTCTGGTAGAAATAAGAAAACAGAATTTTCCCATAAAAGACTACCAGTCCCAGAATGCACCAGGTTTCCAACAGCCATTAGAGGAGCTGAAGTGGGGAAACGTGTGTTCAATCAGGAGGGCTATGAGGTAATCCCTAAGCACTCATCTCAAAGGGCAGGGCCTGATTCAGCACAGCTGCGCTGTGTTAGGGAGGAGCACTCATCTAGGCAGAATAAAGGTAGAGTTTATTCTACAGAGAATCATCCTCCTTATCCTGAGAATCAGCTTGAGCTTGATCATCAGTTTCATCTGAAGGATCATCAGAAGCAGAAGCCAAACCGGACGGACAGAGAGGGAAAGAAACCCTCTGGAAGAAAGAGGAGAAAAGCCTTTGAGAGGTCTAGAAGAGTCCAGAGCAGTACGTATACTGGGAGGCATTCCAAGGGCCAGCATACACCATTGGACTGGGGAAAGCCAGAGGAATGGTGCTGCAGAGCTAGGAATCTCCAGACGCTACCTGTGAGGGAGACGGCTGCACGTGGAAGGGACCCTAAGACCCTTGCCAGAAGGTATGTGAAGAGAGATCCAGTGTCCAGGGATCTGGATTGGAAGGCTGGACATAAGAACTGGACTACATTCTGGCCAGGCTATATAGAGAGGAACTCTAACAGCAATGGAAGCTCAGGTATGAACACTGATCTATGCCCTAGCTATACCCTTGAAAGACAGCAGGGAAGCAAGTATTGTCCTGAAAGTGCTCCATTGAGAAATTCCTCTGTGCCAATCCATGATATTGAACCGATGATTGTGGAGGAAGAAGGAGAAGTCTCAGATGAAGGCTGTATTTACATGGATTGCTCTCTGTCTAAACTCCTTTGGTAATTTTCTGTTATAAAGTACAGCAACCATCACAAAGAAATACAAACTTGTTCTTTAATCTACACAGAAAAGCTCCTATGTAGGTTTCCTAGCCACGCAGTAGAAAGCAAGCCAGCTAAGGGGTTTCAGCTGGATAACTGCTAGCAATTGAGCCTTACCTAATTGCTTGTGAGCTAGGAGAGAATCACTTCTGAATCTATGTGGGAAGATATAAGAAGTTAACCTGAAAAGAACAGTTTTTTTCTTTCTTTGTAGCTTTTGGTTTGTTGTTTGATATATGCTAAGAAAACATTAGCTAATGCCTGACAAGTTTGAATGTTGTTTTCCTGATTTTGATTTTGTTTTTCCAAGTTAAACACTGGAAGCAAGTAACCTGATTTATGTGCTACCAAGCATATCTGTGTTGGGAGAAATAACCCCATAAATAAATATCTTATTGGCTTTACCCAAAAGCACAACTAATTATTGTGAGCAGCTGTGTCTGGTGTGAATGAACTGCATTACCCACAATCCCTTGCAAATCATATAGCTATATGCACTTGCCAAGACTGTGAAGATTCTCACCCAGGCAGCCATCTGACAAATGGTGTAGTTTTTCGGATTGCTTTTGCACAAAAGGGATTTACTTGCTGAGAATTACAACTAAAGTTCAAGTTTAAAGCTGGAAAAAAAGATTTTCCCTCAACTGCACTTTGGAGGAGAAGTGGTTGTTCCAGGAAGCTGTCCCAGGAGGAAAAGACCCTGTGCAGAGCTGGATTCATCACTGACACAAGGTAATAAGTACCTGGGCATGTCTAGTGGTGGATGGGAGTAAGGCACAGGGGTAATTGAAAAAAAAAAAAAGTAGAAAAAAACACACCTGTTTGGAAGGTGGTGAACTTTGTTTTTTTTTGTTTCTTGCAGGGATCAAGATGGATCCAAGGGAACTAGCTGAATGGATGGCAGCCCAATTTAGCAGGCAACAGGAGCTAGCACAGCAGGCTCAGGACACTGCTATGAAAGCCTTAATGGACCAGCAGAAGCCAGTGCTTGATATGGTGCAAGCCCTAGTTAAGCTGCAGAACCAAAGTGGAACAGATGCAAGACCAGCAGTAAATACTGGTACACCACATGTGGACAGTGTGGGACTCAATCAAGGAATTGGGGCATTTAGTTTTGGGAAGCTAACTCCAGATGATAATGTTGATGATTTTCTAGAGTCTTTTGAAAGAGTGGCACAAGCATTAGCATGGCCAGAGACCCAGTGGGCAGTAAGGCTGGCAGTCTCATTAACCGGAGAGGCGCTTGCAGCTTACAGAGCAATGCCAGCAGCCCAGGCTTTGAATTATAAGGATGTAAAGGCTGCTATTAGAGATCGCCTAGGGTTGTCTATTTCAGAGTATAGGCGAATGTTTAGAGCTGTTACATTGAGAGTGGGTGAAACACCCAGGGCTCTGAGTCAGAGAATCAGAGGTTTAGCTGTAAAATGGTTGGAGCCTGAGCAAAAGACGGTAGAAATGTTATTAGACATTATAATGCTTGAACAATTTATGTCTGCGGTCCCTAAAGATTTGCACACTTTCCTTATACAGCAAAATTGCCAAAATCTTGGAGAGGCAACCATGCTAGCCGAGAGATTCTTGGAAGCCACGCAGGCTTGCCATAGAATGGGTGGCCCTCTGAAGATTGGTGCTGAGGCAAGATGTGCTGTATCAGAAAAGAAAATAATTAAAAATGTTTCTGAAAATGAATGTACTGTATCAAACCAGATGACACAGTGGAGTAGAAAGAAATGTTTCAAGTGTGGAAAATGGGGACATTTAGAAAAGAGATGCCAGACACACACTAGCTTAATGGGGGTGGATTTAAAACAGCCCAAAGAAGGATTTCTTTTGATGGTTGATGTGCAAGGAATTACCACAAATGCTTTGTTAGACTCTGGGGCAGACCAGAGTATGATGTCAAAAAGGCTTTGGAAGAGGATAGAGGCCCAAGAAGGATTTGTGCCTAGAACCCCTGAAAGCCAAGTTCACATCAGATGCATTCATGGTGCTGCAACATCATATCCCACCTATAGGCTAAAGGTTAAGTGCCTGGGGGAACAAGAGGAAGTCCTGTTAACAGTGGTGCCTAGGCTACCCTTTGATTTGGTTCTAGGAAGAGACTGGCCAAGATTTAAGCAGGGTCTAGTGGAAGGACTAGGAAAGAAGGAGGGAGAAGGTTTAATGGTAATAGCTCCCGGGCCTTTATTTGGAAGTCCTCAGACCCCAGCTAAAAAGATGGTTAAGCGTCCAGAAGACCAAGCTACCCCAAAGCAGACATTCGTCCTAAAGTACCATAGGGTCACAGAGAAGGCCCAAGCTCCTAAGCGGGCAACCCCTCAAGCTGCTGGGATTGACCTATGCAGCATAGAAAATGTGACTGTACCTAGCCAAGGGAGATCCCTGGTTGACACCAGTCTCCAAGTGGAAATACCTATTGGATGCTATGGGAGAGTAGCCCCAAGGTCCGGATTAGCCCTTAAATATTTCATCGATGTGGGTGCGGGAGTAATTGATCCCGATTACAGGGGCAATATTAAAGTTCTGTTATTTAATTTTGGACAGAATGACTATCACGTGAAGACAGGAGACAGAATTGCCCAATTGATCTGTGAGAGGCTGGGTTTTCCACCTGTGGAGGAGGTCACATCCCTGGAAAATTCTGAGCGTGGAACCAAAGGCTTTGGTTCTACTGATGTCAAAGGGGTTAAAAGCCTAGCTGCCACCTGTGCCCGAGAGAGGGAGGTGAATGAAGAGGAAGATTTGGGACCCCAAGTATCTGATTGTAAAGAAAAATCAGAGCCCCAAATAGGTGAGGACCTGACAGTGGTACAACAGGAAGAAATTAGGAAATTGCTTAAAGAATTCCCAGATGTGTTGACACCCATACCTGGGGAGACACATTTGGTTGCCCATGAAATAATAACTCCACCTGGGAAATTAGTTCGTCAAAGGCCATACCGCTTGCCTGAAGCCAAGAGACAGGAAGTAGTGGCACAAGTCCAGGAGATGTTGGACATGGGAGTAATAGAGGAGTCAAAGAGTCCCTGGAATAGCCCCATAGTCCTGGTGCCGAAGCCTGATGGATCTTTAAGATTTTGTATTGACTTCCGGCAGGTAAACGCCATATCAGTTTTTGATGCATATCCAATGCCAAGAATTGAAGAGCTGTTGGACCAGCTGGGACAGGCTCAATACTTAACCACCCTTGATATGACAAAAGGATATTGGCAAATCCCTCTCACCAGGGAGTCGAAGCCGAAGACTGCGTTCAGCACCCCCATTGGCCTTTTCCAGTTCAAGAGGATGCCTTTCGGACTGCATGGAGCAGCGGCTACCTGCCAAAGGTTAGTGGATCAGGTACTTCGACCCCACCAAAATTATGCTTTTGCATATATGGATGATGTCATAATCCATAGTAACACCTGGGCGGAGCATCTGAAGAGGATCAGGGCAGTCTTGTGCTCCATGAAGCAAGCGGGAATCACTTTAAACCCGAAGAAGTGTGCCTTTGCAAATAGGGAGGTAAAATACCTAGGCCACCTAGTGGGAAGAGGAAAAATTAAACCTCTAATGAGTAAAGTAGATAGCATCAGGAATTTTCCTCCTCCAACAACAAAGAAACAACTAAGAAGTTTCTTAGGACTTATTGGATACTACCGCAGATTTATACCGCAATTTGCAGAGAAAAGTGCAATTTTCATGGATATGCTGCGGAAGAATTGTCCAAACCAGCTAAAGTGGACACCTGAAGCTGAAAAAGCGTTTTCACTCTTAAAAGGAAAATTGTGTACAGGACCGGTACTGAAAGGGGTGGACTTCAAGAAACCCTTTCTGGTTCAAACGGATGCATCGGATGTAGGGCTAGGAGCGGTTCTATCCCAGTGTCATGAAGGGGAGGAGCATCCTGTGATGTACCTGAGCAGGAAGTTGTCACCGGCTGAACAAAAGTATTCCACAATAGAAAAAGAATGTTTAGCTATTAAGTGGTCAGTGGAGGCGTTAAGGTTTTACCTTACAGGGAGAAAGTTCCAGTTGGTCACAGACCATGCCCCACTTAAGTGGTTGCAGCAAATGAAGAACCACAATGCCAGGTTGACACGTTGGTACATGGCCTTACAGGCATTTGATTTTCAAGTTGAACATCGTGCTGGGAAGTTACACAAGAATGTGGATGCCCTTTCCCGTATTACGGACTGTAGAGAAGAAGTTTCACCAGTGACACCAGTCCGTAATAACTTAAGCAGGGGGGTATGTGATAAGGAAGCTTATCATAGCTCAGGAAGGAGCTATAGAAAAGGTGAAGTGTCTCTGAACAAGCAACCTGTCAGTTCTGGTAGAAATAAGAAAACAGAATTTTCCCATAAAAGACTACCAGTCCCAGAATGCACCAGGTTTCCAACAGCCATTAGAGGAGCTGAAGTGGGGAAACGTGTGTTCAATCAGGAGGGCTATGAGGTAATCCCTAAGCACTCATCTCAAAGGGCAGGGCCTGATTCAGCACAGCTGCGCTGTGTTAGGGAGGAGCACTCATCTAGGCAGAATAAAGGTAGAGTTTATTCTACAGAGAATCATCCTCCTTATCCTGAGAATCAGCTTGAGCTTGATCATCAGTTTCATCTGAAGGATCATCAGAAGCAGAAGCCAAACCGGACAGACAGAGAGGGAAAGAAACCCTCTGGAAGAAAGAGGAGAAAAGCCTTTGAGAGGTCTAGAAGAGTCCAGAGCAGTACGTATACTGGGAGGCATTCCAAGGGCCAGCATACACCATTGGACTGGGGAAAGCCAGAGGAATGGTGCTGCAGAGCTAGGAATCTCCAGACGCTACCTGTGAGGGAGACGGCTGCACGTGGAAGGGACCCTAAGACCCTTGCCAGAAGGTATGTGAAGAGAGATCCAGTGTCCAGGGATCTGGATTGGAAGGCTGGACATAAGAACTGGACTACATTCTGGCCAGGCTATATAGAGAGGAACTCTAACAGCAATGGAAGCTCAGGTATGAACACTGATCTATGCCCTAGCTATACCCTTGAAAGACAGCAGGGAAGCAAGTATTGTCCTGAAAGTGCTCCATTGAGAAATTCCTCTGTGCCAATCCATGATATTGAACCGATGATTGTGGAGGAAGAAGGAGAAGTCTCAGATGAAGGCTGTATTTACATGGATTGCTCTCTGTCTAAACTCCTTTGGTAATTTTCTGTTATAAAGTACAGCAACCATCACAAAGAAATACAAACTTGTTCTTTAATCTACTCAGAAAAGTTCCTGTGTAGGTTTCCTAGCCACACAGTAGAAAGCAAGCCAGCTAAGGGGTTTCAGCTGGATAACTGCTAGCAATTGAGCCTTACCTAATTGCTTGTGAGCTAGGAGAGAATCACTTCTGAATCTATGTGGGAAGATATAAGAAGTTAACCTGAAAAGAACAGTTTTTTTCTTTCTTTGTAGCTTTTGGTTTGTTGTTTGATATATGCTAAGAAAACATTAGCTAATGCCTGACAAGTTTGAATGTTGTTTTCCTGATTTTGATTTTGTTTTTCCAAGTTAAACACTGGAAGCAAGTAACCTGATTTATGTGCTACCAAGCATATCTGTGTTGGGAGAAATAACCCCATAAATAAATATCTTATTGGCTTTACCCAAAAGCACAACTAATTATTGTGAGCAGCTGTGTCTGGTGTGAATGAACTGCATTACCCACAATCCCTTGCAAATCATATAGCTATATGCACTTGCCAAGACTGTGAAGATTCTCACCCAGGCAGCCGTCTGACAGTACCTAGCAGTTTCCCCAAGAGACACAAGTTCCACAATGCTTGTACTGGATCAAGCATTGATATCTTCGGTCACTTCTTAATGGTTTATGGACCTTTCCTCCAGGAACTTGTCCAAACCTTTTTTAAACCCAGCTACACTAACAGCCTTTACTACATCCTCCGGTAACAAATTCCAGAGTTTGATTACACGTTGAGTGAAAAAATATTTTCTTTTATTAGTCTTAAATAGTTTACCCTGCATGTCCCCTAGTCTTTCTATATTCTGATAAGGTAAACAATCGATCTACGTTTACCCGTTCCACTCCGTTCATTAATTTATAGACTTCTATCATATCTCCCCTCAGCCGTCTCTTTTCCAGGTTAAAGAGCCCTAACCTTTTTAGCCTCTCTTCATAGGAGTATCCTTCCATCCCCTTTACCATTTTGGTGGCTCTTCTCTGTACCTTTTCTAAAATCGCTATATCCTTTTTAAGATACGGCGACCAGAATTGCACACAATATTCAAGGTGCGGTCTCACCATGGAACGATATAGAGGCATTATAATATCTTTTGTTTTATTTTCCATTCCTTTCCTTATCATACCTAGCATTCTATTTGCTCTCTTGGCCGCCGCTGCTGCACACTGGGCCGAGGGTTTTAACATGGTATCCACAATGACGCCTAAATCTTTTTCCTGGGTGGTGGTTCCTAATGTGGAACCTTACATCGTGTAACCATAGTTTGGGTTGTTCTTCCCTAGGTGCATAACCTTGCACTTGTCCACATTAAATTTCATCTGCCATTTTGATGCCCAGTCTTCCAATTTATCAAGATCCTCTTGCAATTTTTCACAATCCTCTTGGGTTTTAACAACTTTAAATAGTTTTGTGTCATCTGCAAATTTGATAACCTCACTCGTTATTCCACTTTCCAGGTCATTTATGAATATGTCAAAAAGCAGCGGACCCAGCACAGATCCCTGGGGTACACCACTATTCACCTTTCTCCATTGGGAAAATTGGCCATTTAGCCCTACCCTCTGCTTTCTATCTTTTAACCAGTTCCTGATCCACAATAGTACACTGCCTGCTATCCCATGACTCTTTAGTTTTGCCAAAAGTCTCTGATGAGGGACCTTGTCAAAGGCTTTCTGAAAGTCTACAAAGAGCTCTACAAAGAGTCTACAAAGAGCTCAAAACATCTGTGCTAAAGTAATTGCTAAAGCTCGCCTAACAGACCACGTAACCCCAATACTGCTAGAACTACACTGGCTCCCTATAAACTGCCAAATTAAATATAAAATTATCCTAACAACCTATAAACTCATAAATGACATAGCCCCCTCACACCTATCTACATTACTGCACTCTCCAACCTCGACAAGGGCCCACAGACAAAACGCAGCCCACTCCCTTATCATACCAAAAGCCATCCGGAAAACTAAGAAAACCACTAGCTCCAGAGCATTCACATTCACTGCTCCTACACTCTGGAACGACCTCCCTATAGACCTTCGCACAATAAAAGACCTCATCCAGTTCAGGAAAGAACTAAAGACCTACTTGTTCACTGAACACTTTGAAATCCCCTACCCCCCCCCAAAGCCAGCTCCACAACAAACGTGGTTACACATACACAAACTCCCTTAATCCCAACAATCTAACTACATGTCTGTCCCCCTCCCCATACACGCCCCAATTACGACTGAAAAGGAATTAAATTCCAGCACCTACACCAGTATCTGCCCTATACACCGCACACAACCACTGTAAATATACATTTGTAAAAAGTTTGATGTTTGTTTTGCATTAATTACTTACAAAGTTAAATTTATTGTTCAATGTAAATAGTTGCCTTCTATTGTTCTATGTAAAATGTATACGAATGTGTACAAGACTGTTAAACTGTTATATGTAAACCGCCCTTGATCTCTGGAAGGGGCGGTATAAAAGAAAATAGTTAAATAAATAAAATAAAATAAATAAATAAATAAAGTCCAGATACACAATATCAACCGACTCACCTTTGTCCACCTGTTTATTCACTCTTTCAAAAAAACATAACAGATTAGTAAGACAAGATCTTCCTTGTCTAAAGCCATGTTGGCTGTCTCCCATTAGGTTGTGACTATCTACATGCTGAGTAATTTTATTCTTTATGATGGTTTCTACCATTTTTCCTGGTACTGACGTCAGGCTCACCGGTCTGTAGTTTCCCGGATCACCCCTGGAACCCTTTTTAAAAATTGGTGTTACATTGGCGATCCTCCAATCTTCAGGTATTAGAGATGATTTTAATGATAGTTCACAGATTACTGATAGCAGGTCTGCAATCTCATATTTCAGTTCTTTCAACACCCTTGGATGTATACCATCCGGCCCAGGTGATTTGCTACTCTTCAGTTTATCTAATAGTTGTAAGACATCTTCCCGATGTATTGATATTTCCTTCAATTCTTCCGCACCTTTAAATACCACTTCAGTCATGGGTAATATCCCTACATCTTCCTCAGTAAAGACCGAAGCAAAGAATTCATTCAGTCTCTCCGCTATCGCCTTGTCGCCTCTTAGTGCTCCTTTAACCCCTTTATCATCTAATGGACCAACTGACTCTCTCACAGGTTTTTTGCTACGAATGTACTTGAAAAGGTCTTTATTTTGTGTTTTTGCTTCCGCAGCAAGCTTCTTCTCAAATTCTCTCTTTGCCTGCCTTATCAATGCCTTGCATTTGACTTGCCAGTGCTTGTGCTGTTTCCAGGTTTCGTCGTTTGGCTCTTTTTTCCATTTCCTGAAAGATGCTTTTTTGGCAACAACAGCCTCTCTGACCTCACCTTTAAACCATGCTGGCAGTTTTTTGGACTTCTGTCCACTTTTCTTAAAGCGTGGAATACAGCTGGTCTGGGCTTCCAAGATAGTATTTTTCAACAACACCCAAGCTTGATGTACGTCTTTAACCTTCACAACTGCTCCTTTTAGTTTTTTCTTAACTGTTTTCCTCATTTTATCATAGTCTCCCTTTCGAAAGTTAAAACTTTCAGAAAGTTAAAACGTGTTAAACTTTTTTGTTGAAATAAATGTGTGAAATAAACAAAAAAAAAAAAAAACCTGGAGGAAAGAGACCACATTTTCCAAAAATGAACTGAAATGTTTTGCCTATGTATATCTCTGCTGTTTTTAATTTTCTCAGCCTGCTTTTCCAATTTTGCATTGAGAACATATGCTAAACATAGAGGGGAAACAAACTGTTACATAGAAACTTAGAAACATTGATTAACAACAGCTGATAAAGACCATACGGCCTATCTAGTCTGTCCATCCATACCATCTACTAAACTTTACAATCCCTTCTTTTTTCTTAGATATCCTCTTTGTTTGTTCCATGCTTTCTTGAATTCTGATACAGTCCTCGTTATAAATACTTCACCTGGGAGGCTATTTCACACATCCACCACTCTTTCCATAAAGAAATATTTCCTTAGAATACTCCTCCTGAGTCTATTCCACTTCACCCTCACCCTATGTCCCCTTGTTCTAGAGCATCCTTTCAATTAAAGCTTCTGTGCATTTATGCCATGGAAATATTTAAGCATCTCTATCATATCTCCCCTTTTCCACCTTCCTTCCAAAGTATACATACTGAGATCTAAACTGGTTAGATGGATGCCTCTGAACCCCTCAGAAGGGAGTTACCAAAACTCAGTATGTCTGTCATTATTATACACAGAAACATAGGGCCTGATATTCAGAGGCGGCAGCTAGCACTTATAAAGTGCATAGCCATCGCCGCTGAATACTATCCCCAGATATTCAATGCCGGACCATATCCTGCCACTGGCATTGAATATCTAGGGCAGGGATGGGGAACCTGCGGCCTTAAGGCCCCATGTGACCTTAAGACCCCATGCGGCCTTTTGGAGCGTGATGTGCAGCCTCCTGCGGCCGCCTTAAACAAGTTTTCATATTGTTATATATATGACATTGATTAACATATGTGAACTAATTTTGGCAATATGGCGATTCCGCTAAGAGATGATTCTCGGTAAAAGCCGTTATCTGGCCGCGATAAGATGGTATCGCTTATCTAATTGTAGTTCTTGGAGGCGATAAAGAGGTCGCCTGAAATGTCTGATGCCGGCGACGTCAATACGGGGAACTGGCGATAGACACTACACCTGATAACAGATGCTGACAGACGCGGAACTGGTATGGCATAACATCACGCCTTCGGATAAATATATCACGATGAGACGCGGAGGAGAATGCGGAAGAGTAAGGGTTGGATTTTGAACGAGAGAACGCATTAGCGAATCAGTCTGGAGTTGGCAGTGAAGCATAGTGGTTGAGCGTGCGAGTTGAAGTGTGTCGCGTAGAGGAGAGTGTGCCACAGCCTTGGCGCATGTAGGACGTAAAACCATGGTACAAGGAGGTACCCGGTGTGTGACGTTGGATAAATTCTCAACATTTTCGTTCAAATTTATATGTGAAGAAACAAATTCATGATTGCAACAAAAAAGAATTGGCGCTAGTTTTGAAACCAAAATTTCTTCTCCACCTTCTGGTAACACTGTGGTGACAGTTACTAACTGGCTGGCATAGAGAGTGCAGCGTTTGTGGTTCCTTCCTTCAGAGTGTGTTTGTCACTTGATTCTATTTTTTTTTGCTTTCCATCGTGTCAAAAAAACTGAAAAGGTCGCTGAAAGAAGAACACAGAGTGTTTAAAGATGAGTGGGAATTGCAATACTATGTTGTTTCTGAGATGGATAAAATGAGTTGCTTGCTCTGTGATTCTGTGATTTCAATGGTAAAAAAATACAATGCACATCAACACTACTCTACTCATAAGGACAATAAAATACATTAAGCTAGAAGGTGAATCCCGAAAGATTGCTTTACAAAAATTGAAAGAAGGGAAGCAAAATCAGAGGCAGTTATTCCAATCAGTGCAGAGTATCGGAAACGCAACTACAGAAGCTACTTATAAAGTGGCGTATATACTTGGGAAAAAAAGTAAGCCATTTAGTGATACGGAAATTATAAAGGATTGCATCGTAGAGGTTGTAGGATACTTAGAACCTGAGTTTAATGATTTTAAAGACAAATGTTGTGAATTCAGACTGAATCTGGCTAATTTAGTAAGTGTATGCACAGATGGTGCACCTTCTATTACAGGGAAGAACGAAGGCTTTATCGCATAACTTAAGAAAGAGGTTTCAAGCCAAAATGATCTTATCTCTTTTCATTGCATTTTGCATCAACAAAGTCTCTGTGCCAAATCCACTGTTTTAAATGACACTTTGCAGAAAGTTGTAGGAATTGTGAATTATATTTGAGCAAATGCAACGAGACCGACAATTTCGTGAAATGCTAATGATGGATAATGAGGTAATTAGTGTTGATTTGCCCTACCATTCGAAAGTGCGCTGGTTATCACAAGGACAGGTTTTAGTCAAAGTTTTGTATTTGCATGAACAAATAATCCAATTTTTCGAGGAAAGGAATGAACACTGTGAATTATCATGCAAGGAGTTTCTTAGCAATGTTGCTTTTCTGTGTGATATAATGACAAAGCAAAATAACTTGAACGTTTCATTGCAAGGTAACACCAAGTCTATATATGATATGTGGTGAGAAATAAAAATATTCAGAAAAAATTAACATTTCTTAAATCACTTATTGGCCGAAATGAGCTTCCTGAAGAGTGCTTCTCTCACCTAGTAAAAATGATTAATGAAGAAAAATATTATTTTGAACGTTTCAAACAATATGAATCGGTTATAGACTCGCTAAGCAAGGAATACAGTGAAAGGCTCAGAGATTTTGAGAAGCATGACATGACCCTCAAATTGGCTTTTCAACCTCACCTGATGTATCTGAGGCCCCAGAGAAGCTGCAGATGGAGTTAATTGAGCTCTCGGAAGATTATATTCTGAAGTTGCTGTTTGACAGCAAAAAAGATCCCATTCAAATATGGAAAAATGCCGTTGAATATCCTCACCTCAGGGAACACGCACGACGCTTGCTCTCCTGCTTCTCAACAACATATCGCTGCGAATCGGCATTCTCCTACTTAACAGAAATTAAGACATCCTTAAGATCACAAATTACAGATGAACACCTAGAAGACCAGTTAAGACTATGTACATCCACGTTGCAGCCTGATATATCACTGCTTTCTCACAAAAAGCAATCTCAGAAGAGTCACTGAAAGGTAAGCAGCTAGCTTAGTTGTTTAAAATTATATATATATATATATATATATTTGTATTGAAACATTGTTAGTATGCACTCTGCCATAAGGGTTAATTCTGTATAAAAGCTAAATTAGTATTAAATTATTTGCATTTTGCAGTAATTTTTTTTTTTTTTATAGAATGTGGCCTTCTTGGAAGGATGTTAGCTCTCATGCGGCCTTCAAATGAGAAAAGGTTCCCCACCCCTGATCTAGGGTAACCGCAGACCTCAGAAGCTAACCGGGCAGCGGTTTTCTTCCGCGTGCAGTTAGGACAGAATTTGCCACGCCTGACTTTACCCACGGGTTAGTACCTGGGCAGCAGCTCAATATCGCTGCTTCCCGCCTCCGCTCTGTCTCAAAACACCCATGACACACCCTGATGCTAACCGCGTAGTGTTGGGACATGTAGTGGCAGGACCCACAGATGTTCTGCAGCACTAAACATGTTAATGCTGCTATCCCGTTCTGCAGCATTTACAAAGTTTGCAGGTTTGCAGCCTATCCAGTCTGCTCATCCATAAGAACTATTAAGTTCTACAATTCTTTCCTCTCCCACATAGATCCTCTGTATTTGTCCCATGCTTTCAGAAACAGTTCTCATCTGCAATGGGAGATTGTTCAATTCTTCCATCACCCTTTCCATAAATAAATATTTCCTAAGAACACTACTGAGTCTATCCTCTTTCACGTTTATCCAGCCATTTGAACCCCAAGAGGTTCAAACTGCTGACATCTGAAGCACATGTTCCATGCGAAAAGTGGAAGAAGTGCTGGCCCTGCTGTAGAAGGGCTTTCACGTGGTGACTAGTATTGGCACTGAACAGGACGAGCATCTCGGCCAAACAGAGGCATCTGGTTGGGGCGTGGAGGGGGAAGGGGAGGGGTTAGTGGATGATGAGCAATATCTTCTGGCTGCACGGCTTGCTTTTTTTACATTTGGAGGAGCGTTACTCCTTTTATGTTTGGGGACCCCCTCCAAACTACGCCCATGATTTTAGTATATATGAAGGTTTAGATGCCTAGATAATCGCAAGCACAACTTTAGTGGACCCTTCCTCCTTAAATGGTGGCTATTAAATATTTAGGGGTTGTAATCTCACCGGATCTGACAGCTTTTTGATGTCCTAAGCTATCTGGATAGCATCACTGAAAATCACCACTGTACAAACAATTTCTACCCTTGCCCCTTCCCTGGGCTGCCCCTGCACTATCCAGATAGTGCCATGGCAGTCGGAAAAAATATTCAGCAGCTCCATCCGGAAAGTGCTGCTGAATACTGATCTGGCCAGCTTTTACCTGAATAGCAAGGTCTGCTATCCGCATAAGTGTTTTGAATATGAACTCCTTAAATGTCTAAATATGTAGAATTTGGAAGAAAGGCAGAAGGGAGGGGGGATATAATAGAGATTTAAGTACCTCTAAGGTATAAATGCTCTGGAACGAGGGATCATAGAATGAGTGTAAAAAGAAATACTTCTTTTATGGAATGGGTAGTGGGTATGTGGAACAATCTCCCATTAGAGGTGACAGAAATGAGGATGTATCCGATACCAAGAAGGCATGGTACAAACACAGAAGACCTCCGAGGGAGAGGAGGGGATTAGAGTACTTAGTAGTTGGTGTGGATGGGTGGACTGGATAGGCTGTGTGGCCTTTATCTGCTATCATTTTTCCATGTTTCTGTGAGAGGAAAAAGTGCAGCTACTGCTTTTCTTTCTCTCCTGTTTGTGCTATTATGATGCTTTTTCTATTTTTTGTATAAAATTTACATTTCAGCAAAGTCATTTTTCAGGCTAGTACCTTTCTCTCTGATCCTTTGCCTGAATGCAGGACAGAAAATGTTGCTTTGCTTTGCTTTCTCTCACTTTCCTAGGTAGAAATTGATGGACATGGTTATGGAATTTGGGAGAAGGGAAGCAGGGATAAGCTTGTTGGTCTGCTTGTCAAAACATTTCTAAATGACTGGTGAAGTGCTTCATGCTTCCAGCTTCTTCTCCTTCCAACGTGGCTCTGGTTTGAATAACCTCTCTTCCTTTCCTCCACAAGTTCAGTTTGCTACCAGAAACAAATAAAACAAATGAGGATTTGATTTAATTCAGAGCTACAAAGTTAGCAATACCTTATAGGGTAATTGCCAGTAATTGCCTATTCTGTTACAATTTGCCCACAGCTACTGTTGCCAGTAATTGCCTATTCTGTTACAATTTGCCCACAGCTACTGTTGCCAGTAATTGCCTATTCTGTTACAATTTGCCCACAGCTACTGTTGCCAATAATTGCCTATTCTGTTACAATTTGCCCACAGCTACTGTTGCCAGTAATTGCCTATTCTGTTACAATTTGCCCACAGCTACGGTTGCCACTATCCTACTATAACTACTGCATGCTCTCTATTCCCACATACCACGCAACCTCTGAATTGACTTAACCCAACACTCACTCAACATGGCCCTTTCCGCTACATTCATAATTTGCAGCTACCTTCTCTTAGAATTAATCAGTAGCTCACTAGCACTAACTAGCAGCCACTAACACATACCTATCCTATACAACTATGAGAGGAGATGGTCAAGAGACCCCACCCATAAAGCTATGAAAGGACACACAACCAACCTACCAACATCTAATACACATTGCTATCCATCACTCCCTAAGGGAAAAGAAAGATAACTTATCCCCCCAGGATTTAAAAGCCGCCCTCATAAACATGCGTTCAGTCCGCAACAAATGGCCTGTTATCACAGACCTACTCACCTTCTATGATCTAGATATCCTTCTCATCACAGAGACTTGGTTATCTAATGATGACATTGTCCTCATCAACCACCTTCTACCCCACAACTTCACTCTACACAGTTGCCACAGAGTCAACAAAAGAGGCGGAGGAGTTCTCATACTCACAAAAACCGACCTCAATTTCAACCTCTCCAATAGCACTAACACAACCAACCTTGACATTATTGTCATATCAAATGATATATGCTCCATCAATCTAATATACAGAGCCCCGTCACCTTCCCCTGATGACCTGGCCACAATAATCGAGCTAGCCTGCAACCCCCCTAACCTACACACCCCAAACTGGATACTAGGAGATTTCAATCTCCCATCTCTTCACGACTCTCAAGCATCAGCGCTCCACAAAGCACTTAAAGATCTAGGCTACCTACAATTAATCAACGAACCAACTCACACAAAGGGAAACAAGCTTGACCTGATCTTCGCCCCACTAACTATCCACGATGCCCCCAATTTCACTCCACCCACCTTCACCGCAGTACCTTGGTCCGATCATAAACTAATTACTTTTCAAATTCCCTTAAACGATCCACCCCAGAAACACCACAGAAACAAAGCAAAACCCACGAGCCTACCACCACGACGATTCAAACCTTTCAACAAGACTACCATCCTGCACAATGCACAACCTCTCCTTAGCACAACCACAACTTGCCCAGATAAACTAGTCTCCATTTGGAATGACAACCTCAGTGCCAATGCACTTCACACAGGACACAACAAAACCCCAAGGAAAAAAGACCCTGCACCCTGGTACTCTAAAGAACTACGATCCTCTCTCCTCCAACTAAGAAAACTCGAAAGGAGATGGAGGCGATCACGATCAACGGAAAATCTAGAAGCCTACAACCTCCAACTCACAAGACACCGCGAGGCTATAACCGAGAAAATGAGACAAGCCCACACAGACACACTAATGCGATCTCTTCGAAAACCTCATGACCTATTTAATCTTGTTCGCAACCTAACGAAGGAACCAGGCCCTGAGCAAATACCTCAGATCTCCGCCCAAGACTATGCCGATTTCCTCCAATCAAAACTATGCCAAACCGACAAGACTCACCCACCATCCACCATCACAGATCTATCAAACACAACGACAATGTCAATATTCACCACTCCATCCAACAAGCAAATCATGGACACCATCTCTACAATCAACACCACTACAGCACAGACCGACCCTTGCCCAGCCTTTTGGATAAAGGAACTCCGGTCAGAATTCTGCCCATTCATAGCCAAACTCATGGACTCTTCCTTCACTTCAGGCACTTTCCCGCTAAATCTCAAACACACATCAGTCAGACTCCTGCTAAAGAACAGTAAGCTGGACCCCCAGAAGGTGGAATCATACAGACCAATTGCTAGCATTCCACTATTGGCAAAGATAATTGAGAAAGAAGTCCTTCTCCAGATTCAACAACACATCAACAATACTTCACCACTTGACCACTGCCAACACGGATTCAGAGAATCCCATGGCGTGGAGACGTTACTTACCACCCTCTTCAACAATATTCTCAGCGCAGTAGATAACATACATCATGGAGTCGCCCTTATATTCCTCGACATAGCGGCGGCCTTTGACTCAGTGTGCCACGAAACCCTTCTAAAGCGACTCAAAGAAAAGGGTATCTGTGACCTAGCACTATCCTGGTGCAAATCTTACCTTTCAGATAGGTGGCAACATGTACAAACAGAGACCTCCACCTCCAAACCATTCCACCAGAAACAAGGTGTCCCGCAAGGTTCCTCCCTATCAGCCTTACTGTTCAACATTTATATGCTGCCTATCTGCAAGCTCATACAATCATTCAACGTCGAATGCATGATCTATGCTGATGACGTCCTACTTTACACACCATTTCAGATTGACAAGATTGACCTCTCATCTCTAATCAACTGTTTTAGCGCAGTGGAAAAATGGCTCCAAAACCAGAACCTCAGAATACAACACAAAAAGACCGAAGTACTATTCATCTCCAGAAACACCAACTTCTCCCCTCCAGCCTGCCTAAAAATCGGAGAGAATGAACTGCAATCCAAACCCTCTATTCGATACCTAGGTATTACAATGGACCAGAAACTTGACATGAAGACACACATCAGCAACATGGTAAAATCAACTTACCATAAAATCAAGTCCCTCAGACACCTACGTCCCCTCCTTCAGCCAAACGACTTTAGAACAATCTTTCAAGCACTAACCATCCCTCATCTTGACTACGCAAATGTAATCCTCCAAGGACTCCCTAAATCCACCCTGAGTCCGCTCCAACTGGCCATGAACGCGGCCAGCAAGAATTCTAAATGGGACCCCAAGATGGGACCATATAACGCCCATCCTCAAAATGCTTCACTGGCTCCCAATTCATTACAGGATCACATTCAAGATTCTACTGCTAACATTCAAATCCATTAACGGACTCGCCCCCTCATCACTTGCTGCTCTCACACACGTCACCCCCCCAAACAGAACCAGACGATCCACTGCAATAAACACCCTGACTGTCCCCAAAGCAATGACCCACTGTACACAAGCAACTATAAACAGGGCCTTCAGTCTCTGTGCACCCAGATGCTGGAATGCTCTCCCACCACACATACGAGCAATCCCTGACCTGACCAAATTCAGGAAAACTCTAAAACACTACCTCTTCCTCAAGTGCTACCCAGAAGATGGCAAAACAACCCCCTCACCCACAACAATCCCTCACGGACACATGTAACCACCATCAATGTATCATATATACATACAAATACCTTCTGTTAGCCATTCAGATGTAAATAGTTAACACTGTTATCCAAGTTATCATACCTGTTCTATGTAATTACGGTGTAACCCCCACTGTAAACTCTCCTTGTTTCATGTAAACCGCACTGATATCAAAGAGCGCGGTATATAAGAAAAATAAATAAAATAAATAAAAATAAATAGGGTACATTTTAAGGCACTCCTGTTGATGTTTTGTACTTTGCAGACAGATCCCACCTGTTACTTAGGTGAGCTGCTGTCAGCCTATCCACCAACCAGGGCTCTTTGATCAGCTAATGTGAGGCTGATAACCATTTTCCTGGTATCAAAGGTCCAGTTTCTTACTTGGGCTAGGGTATTCTTGTTATATGATCCTTTCCTTTGGAATACCCCACCCTTGGAACTGTGGAAGAAGGATGACCTAATGTCCTGTCATAAGAAAGTTAAGGTATTATTGCTTCAGGAGACTTCTGGGAGTAGGTGATGTTTGTCTATTGAGGTATTTTAATTTGATTTTTATTATTTTTTTCTCAGTTTGTTTTTTACATCTGTTATTTTAATTGTCTGATGTGTTTTGCTGTTTGCCACTAAGAGTGGAGATTTCCTCAGATTAGTGGGTTTGAGGGTAATTTTATAAAGGGCACCCAGTTGTGCACGTGTTCCAGTGTGCACAAAGAATGTCTTATAAAGAAAAGCATGCACCTACTTTCCTTTATAAAATAAGGGCGTAAAACATAAGACATGCATGGCAAACGTAGGCATGGCACTTATGCCTACCTCAGACTTGGTGTAAATACCTTTGCCTAGATTTATAAACACCACATGTGCATTATAGAATTGTATAACTTATGCACATAAATTTAAGCTCTGCCTACATTCTGCCCAAGCTCCGCCCTCTACTCATCCATTCCAAAAGTATGTACTATTGGTGACTGCCATGGCTGGCACTACCATCAGGCAAACTAGGCAGCTGCCTAAGTGCCGGGCCTCTGGGGCACCACTGGTGCGCCTCTCCGGGGCCTACAGCAGCAGCAATGTTTCAACCACCACGACACCGTGCTTACTTAAAGGCTTTGGTGCTGAGCTGTGGTTTTCATGTGCTCCTACCTACCAATTTTGCCTTTCTCTGAACTGGAAGTCTGTGTTGGAAGTGGCAGGTAGGAGTACATGAAAACCATGATGCAGCGACGCATTGCAGTTTTTGAGCTATTACCACTACTGCAGGTCCTGGAGAGGGCAGGGGCAGTAGCAGTGGCAATGGGGGGGGCAAGATGGAGGACCCACCTAGGGTGCCCCCATTCCTTGCAACAGCCTTGGCGATTGCCTAATGCATGTGTGAGTAAGTCATAGAAAATACATGATTTACGCACCTGGACAGCACATAACTTTATGCAGCTCATTATAAAATGATCTCCTATAAGTGTATACTAAATAAATACTTGCCCATTCAAATGTATACAAACCCAAAAATTGCAGGCTAGTGACTTCTGCAGTAAATATCAGTTTGTGTTGGTGCAGCCAGAATTATCATGCATTCCTGGCTTCGGTAATGCAGATAATAGACCTGAGATTGGGCTCACTATCTCCTAAAGGCCAAGGGTAAAATAAATACTCCCATCCCCACCCTTGGACAACCCCCCCAACAGTCCATGCCAACTCCCCAGCATCTATAAGGGCTAGCTGAGAGGGTAGGAGCAATCCCTGGTCACTCCTATTCCATGAGTTTTCAGCTTCAAAATGGCATTTCATAACCTTTAGTGGCAGTACTACCACTAGCAATCAAGAGATACCATTTTGAGGCCACCAGCTGATGGGACAGGAGCAGCCAGAGATAACTCCTGCTGCCTGCTAGCCATCAGGAACCCCCCCCCCCCCCCCCCAGTAGGTGCTGGGGATGTTGAGGAATGGGAGGCCGGGCTTGAACTCTTAAGGGATATTGAGAATGGGGGTGGGTAGGTTTGGACTGTCAGAGGAGCAATTGGAAGAGGGGTTCCAATGGTGGCACTGGCCAACTTAAGTGGTTCCCTAGGAGCATCAAGCCACATGTTAGTGGCCCGATGCTCCTTGGGAGGGAATATAATGCATTATTTTTCTGCAAATAACACAGATTGTAAGGTTAAACACAAGCTGCATTATTTAATTTGCATAATAATGGGGTACCTTGCATGTATTTAAATGTTCTGTACCTCATTGTTATTTTGCTTGTGTTTCACTGCTAAAACATATGTTAAAGGCAAATAACATATGCTTTTGCCATTTAGGGGTATGCTTATTAGACTGGGCTAATAGTTAACCCAGGCTATCTGCACCTAGGTCCCATGTTATTCAATAGGAACTAGGAGCAGATAGCCCAGGTTAACCGTTAGCCCGGTTTAGTAGACATACCCCTTAATGTGCGCTATTTGTCCAGAAATGTGCAATATTCCCTTAATGCACATTAGTAACTACTACTCTTAGTTAAAATTTTCTTGTTAAGGCAGTTATTTTGTGTACATTAACTGTTGCCTGTCTACCTGGCACAAAATCTTTTTGCTCTGCAGAAATTAGATCAGGGAAAAGCTTTTTGAGACAATTAATTATAGCCTTAGCAAACATTTCCACATCCTGATTAAGAAGTGATGCAGTGGTTTCCGGACCTTTGTCCTTCTTGGGACAACAGTTATAATAGCATCATTTACAGATGAGGGGATCTTTTCAGTTTGTGAAATTTCATTGAACATATTACACAGTGGAGCCCTGACGTGCTCTATTAAAATCGTAAAGAACTCAGAGCTAAATCTGCCAGGACCAGGGGAATTAAAAAGTTTTAATTGTGCTATGGTCACTTTGATTTCTTTTACAGAGAAGGAAGAGTTCAGCACGGCTAGGTCTAATTCATATATTTTAGGAAGATTAAGATCTAGCTTCATGGTCCTCTAATTTTCCTGAACAGGCATTCTGGTAAAATTGCTTAAAAATGTTGCTAATTTGCTTTCTAGATGGCTGTCCACAGGGTATAAGTGGTATACTGCTATGTTTTTTTTTTATTTTAAGGATTCTATTTTAAGCTGCCTTGCTGCCAAGATTAGGAAAAATGCAGACAATCAAGATTGAAATAATAAATAACACAGCCTCTGCTCTCCTTTAAAATGGAAATCACTTTAGAACCACCCCCCCCTTCCTCCCCCCAAAAATGGAATATATGAGTTAAGGCTCTGCCAGCCTTGTTTCACATTTAAAAAGCTTCAGGCCAATATACAGTGGGAATTATGCGCTCTCTGTGAGCAGTGGTGCTTTGGTTTTTTGGCCATTTGACCATTTCTCATCCTCCACCTGCTTTGCATGTTGTGAGTGCCTCTGGGTTGTTGTGTAACTTTCACCCTCTTTCTATGCCTTGTGGGTTTGCTGCTGCGCTTCTTGCTGTGATGCTCTATAATCAGTGTCTTGTGAGTTGACGCAGTAGTCCTCTCTTATTTTCCTCTTTTGCTGCTTCCTCGGTACTTGGTGCCTAGTACCTGGCACCTGTGCAGTCTTATATTTGCACTGTTGTTATTGCCACTTTAACCCCTTTGAGCTGGCCACGTTGCTCCTCCAACCATTACTGCAGCTTTCTCCCATTGTCACAGCATTGCTCGCACTCATCTTTTCAACATGCCTTATGAAGAGATACGAAGGATTTCTCTTTTCAAATACAGAAGTCCTCAGTGTTTGAAGACATTCATCCAGCCTGCCTTGCTTGTTTGGAAGAAATATACACAGAGATCATGGAATCTCTCAAAGTTCTACTCTGCTGGGAAGGAAAATAAGGTAATGTTGAAAATACATCATAAACTCATAAAGCTGACCACTAAGTTTTTTTTTTTTTTTTTTTTTTTATTATTATTTATGAAAATTTTTAATGATTCTTATAATCATGTGCGCATGGAGAATATGGTAACACACATGTTAATGACTCAGAAACTTCATGTTGGGTCCTCTGCATTAATAATTCCCTATTTGCAAAGTAAACCCTTTTTAATGCTCACTTAAAATTTTTGAGGGATAACCTCTCTCCTGAAATTGTGCTGTCCTATGTGTTGCCTGTAAAAAAAATACAAACAAACCTCTTTCTTAGTTGTACACAACCATCGTAAATGCAAAAGCTGTCCAACGGAGTTATTATCATATAATGACCATGGCTGACAACTGGTATCATGTAACAAAATATTTTATCTGTTACTTTTTGAAATATTGTGACAAAACTGGAAGGCTCCTTAATAATTTTAATATCCAAAAATGAAATGGACTTATACTACTTGACGTGTAAAATGAATATTAACATCACATTGATAATTCTAAAACTGATAAAATGATTGTCTTGACCCACTCCAAATGAAATAAATTTCCAAAAAAGAATATTTGGCCAAAAAAGGACTCACATAAACAACACTTTTCCTCTAAATCAGATACATACAAACGTGCTATCAAGGGGGCCACTGTGACCTCCCATCACTGTACCTTGTATCTGATGGAAAGATTTATCATCCAAAACAAAATAAATTTTGGGAGCGCTCATGAGCAGCTAAGGAGAGCAGTTGCAAAGCCACCTGTTCCTACTGTCATCTCTATAATTATTACTATAAAATCCCACCCCCTGCTTTGATCATGGTTGTGAACAATGACCCATGAGGGAAGTAAGAGGCTTTTGTAGACCGTGGGTTCAATATTTAAAGGCATTTACAGACCTGTAAACCATATAAAAATACCACTTAGAGGGATATTGAGTGGCACTAATATAGTCGGTACCGGTCTCTAACCGCGCAGCTGCGATATTGCACCACTGCCACTTACCTATGGGTAAAAGATAGGTGCAGCAAAAGCTGGCCTATCTTTACTCATGGGAGCTAACCGGGCAGTTGCTCAATATCACCACTGCCCACTTAGCTTCTGTGGGCTTATGGTCTGTGCAGTGACCTCAGATATTCAATGCTGGGGTTAAAGGTTGGCGGTGACAGCTATGCGGTCATCCCAGAATAATATCAGGCCCTGTGAGTCCACTGATGATGAGTATATGGTGGCAGATGGCGCGCTCATGACAGAACTTGTTAGCAGCATTAAGCAAATTATGAACAAGCTGGGTTCCCAGCTAGAGATAATCATGGACAAAGTGGCCCAGCTGGTATCGTTGGTCAGTGAGACAGTCATGCATGTAGATGCAGTGGAGGAATGGGTGGAGGAGATCCAGGCCTCTTTAATGGAGGCCCGCAAGAAGATTAATCTTTTAGAGTAGGGCCATAAGGTAACATTTTACTTACCAGCTAATGTCCTTTCCTTGAGTCCTGCTAGCTCAGTCCAGACAAGCGAGTTGAGTTCTCCTACCAGCAGATTGATGGAGAGAAAGAACCAAAGAAAAGCCCAGATTTCAATGAGATCACTCCCATGTCTCTATTTGCCTCAGCCACCAGAGGTCCCTTCAGTATTCGTCCCAAAGCATATGGCAGAAACATGGCAAGCCTCAACCTCAATCGTGGGCAACAATGAGTAATCAATAGTAAAGAACTATGTACAGAAAAGCATAAACAGAATGCTGTTAGAAGATGATGAACCTGCAGAGCCAAGTAGAAATGTCTGCAGGGACTACAGAGTTCCGCTCTGACCAAGAAGACACTTATGCTTGGATACAATGGGTGCACAAACCCTCTGGAACTGGCCGGTTCCGCAACAGATACACAGAGGAAATGACCTACTTAATCCAGCGTCCCAAAGTCAACTTGGCCACTACTTTACCCTTGCACACGCCAGAAAAACAGCACAAAAAGATGGTTGGACTTATGAAAGGACTTCAATAACCTCCAGGTACTGGCGAAGTGCCCTCAGAACATCTACCAGGCAAAGATCCTTATCCTTACCCCGGCACTGCTCCTTCAGGAAGGGGGGCAGGAAGACCACCTGATTCACTGAAAGGGAGAAGGCACCTTAGACAAGAAGAAAGGCACAGGCCAAATAGAAACGGCCTCCTTCGAAAAGGATAGATAAGGATCTCAGCAAGACAGCCTGCAGCTCAGAAATCCACCCTGTGGAACAAATCATATCCAAGAAGACTGTCTTAAACATCAAATCCTTTAAAGTAGCATGCTTCAATGGCTCAAAGGGCATCACCTTAGGACCCTGAGCACCAGACATAGATCCCAGGAAGGGATCACAAACAGGAGGGGAGGATGCAGATGCCGAAACCCCTGGAGAAAATGCTAAATGTCCGTGTGCAAGGGCAGAGACTTGCCCACCTCTGGACCCCAGAAAGAGGCCAGAGCTGCCACCTGAACTTTCACGGAGCTAAGGGAAAGGCCCTTCTCTAAGCCATCCTGTAGAAAGGCCAATAGGAAGGACACCTTGGCCACATCAGGAGCCAACTGCCACACGCTGCACCAGCACAAGAGGCACCATATCAGTACATATGCTAGCTTGGTAGACCTCCTCTGGGCATTGAGCAGAGTAGTGACCACTGCTAGAGAGCAGCCCTTATGCACTAGCCATCTCCTTTCAAGAACCATGCCGCAAGGGAGAAGGAAGCCAAGTCCTTCAGAATAGGAACGAGATGGAGGCAACCTTAGAGGCGGTGCCAGCAAGAGCCACATCAGGTCTCCGAACCACGCTCTCCTTGGCCAATCCGGCACCAGAACAATCCTGCCCGGGTGGCGTTCTCTACGTCAAATCACACATCCCACCAGGTGCTACAGCAGAAACACATACAGCAGTCACTGATTTGCCCAAGACTGGATCAGGGGGCTGACGATCTTGGACCCCCATCTCTGTGTGGCAACTGAAGTGGTAAACTTTGGCATTGGAGCAGGTCGCCATCAGATCCATTTCAGGGCGACCCCAGTGGTGCAGAATAAACTGAAACACCTCCTGACTCAACTCCCACTCTCCAGGATCCAGAGTGTGCTGGTTGAGGAAGTCCGCTTCCATATTGTCTACCCCGGCTGGGAGGTTCTTCTCTGCCCAGGCAAACAGGACAACCAAATCCAGAAGCAAAGGGGATGAAGGTTTTACAGGTTGGTAATGAAGAGAGTCCTGAAACCTCTGGGAATCCGGCCAGTGTGCCCCAGTGGATGGGCGGAGGATGCCGAGAAAGGGGCACTAGCCCGC
Source organism: Ichthyophis bannanicus (assembly GCA_033557465.1). Taxonomy (NCBI): domain Eukaryota; kingdom Metazoa; phylum Chordata; class Amphibia; order Gymnophiona; family Ichthyophiidae; genus Ichthyophis; species Ichthyophis bannanicus. Next base: position 642,983,810 of record CM066035.1, read on the forward strand.
TTTACAGGTCCCTTTGGATCTGTCTTCTGGAAGTCCGTAAGATGTTGTCTCGCCCAGATCCTTCACCAGCTTCTCCAAATTGGCTTCAAAAAGAAGCTTCCCATTAAAAGCCAGTTGGGCCAACTGGGCTTTGGAAGAGGTGTCCGCTGCCCAGTGCCAGAGCTAACCCAACGCCATGACACCATCGTCAGGACACCATCCCTGGTTGCCAAGCATACCAGGTCATACATGGCATCAGAAAGGAAGACTGTAGCTGACTCCAAAAGAGGGGTAGTATCATCTGGCAGAAGAGACTGAATCTGCTAGAGCAGGGCTCCAGATGTCAGGCTGGTACATACCGCCAGCTGCAGAATAGTAGCCACCACTGAGAACTGGCTCCTCGGCACCAAATCCATCTTACGGTCCAGAGAATCCTTTAAGGCCGATCCGTCTTCCACAGAAATGATGGTCTGTCTGGTCACCACCATAACCTGCGCATTCACCTTGGGAATGCCAAATCACTCAATGTACTTCTCCTCTGTGAAAGTGGAGATCTTCTTACACACCCTTAACCCTTGAAGCAGGGAGTTTGGAGACTCCCACTCCAACCAGATCATATCCTTGATCACATCCGGGAACAGGAAGACAGTAGTGGATTTTCATACCCCTTAAAGAAGCGGGTGTACCTTCTGCTCCTGCTCCGTGCCAGAAGCATCCATCAAGTTCAAAGCAGATGAGACCCTAGTAATCAACACCACCGGCCCCTCCTTCTGAGATAGACGGATCACTTTGGCCTATGCAAAGGCGCAAGTACTTCTTCATACACATCAGAGTCCAGTATCGAGTCATCTGAATCCGCGTCATAGTCATAATCCTGGATAGCTCCTAGCTATTCCCCATCTCCAGGGGGATGCCCCTCACCGGGAACACTAAGCCAAAGATAACTGAACAGAGCTTCCACTCTCAGCCTGCCCTGCATGAGACTGTGCCTGGAGGCACCCAGAAGCTGCAGGGTCTGAATTTTCATACCAGAAGAACCAGGCCTGCTACAAAAAGGAAAATAATTCTGGGAGGGACAATCCAGACTCCGGAATTTTCCCTCTCAGAAATGACTCCCAATGCCAAGAGGCACAGCCGCCATAGACCCTCTAGAGGACGATGAGTGGCTCACACACAGTCACTGGATCCTTTGGCTGGCTGAATATCCTTACACATAGCACCATCTGCTATCTCCTGCCCCAAGGCAGGCAAGGTCAGACTAACTGTATCCCCTGCTGGGAAGGGGAAAGCAGGCCCTCCAGGGATAACTCAGAAGCTGCCATGCAAGAACAGCAGAGTCCAGAATCCGTGGATGCCACAGGTCAAACAACGTTTCCTGGAAGAAGATATAGAGTTAGGCAAATATCACAACAGCGTATACTAAGGCTGCAGTGGCCTGAAGACGCGTGTTAACTGTGCTTTTATGCAACCTGCGTCACAAATGCTAGGAAATGAGTGCGTGTTGGAGAGGCTTGGGCAGAATGTGCGTTAGAACCGTGAAACCACCAGGCGCATAATAGGTAAAAACACTGTTAAAGCGTACTAAAAGCAGTAGGAAACCACCACACCATGCCAATGGTCACCAGCGGTCCACCCCAGGTTGCATCCCAAGAAGACAGAATAGTGGTCCCCCAACAAAGACAATGATGAGGTCAAGCCTTGGTACTCGTCCCCTGAGAGCTGTGGGCAGAGGATCCATGCTGGGCTCAGCTCTACTCCCCTGAAACTGTGCTACTGGCTGGATGTGCAGCACTGCATTTAAGGTGGCTGGCAAGCAGATCCATCTGAGAGCCTTCTGCAATCTTCAGAAGACAGCAGGGGAGACAGAGGAGGAGGGAGGGGCGCAGAGGTTGTGCAAGGCTGCTGCACTCTTCCTGATCCTTTCAATTTTGTGGCTACTCAACAAGCTCTTATCATAAGAGCGTAGAACTGAACTAATTTTCCCTCCTCCTATGGCTACCGAAAAGACCACAGCCTAATGGAGCCACCCATGTCATGTTCAAGAGTGAGAGTCATCTTTGTTTCTCAAGGTAGTCATTCACAGGCGTTTAATCAATCTTTTCCTCACAATCTTTAGATTTTCTTCAAAGAGGAGAAAATCCATTCACCATCTACTGGAGACAAAGAAATGCTGAAGGGTCCTCTGGTGGCTGAGGCGAATAGTCGCATGGGAGTGATGTTATTGAAATCTGGGCTTTTCATTGGTTCTTTGTCCCCCAATAAGCTCACAGTTTGAGGAATATCAGCAAAGCAATTCAAAGAATATGTCCCAACATGCTCCATAAACAAAGCTTAAAGATCATCCCCAGCATCCCTGACAAAACGGCTGAACTGCTACACCACTTCAGGTAAGGTAAAAATCCAAACAGTGTGGAGGTGTAGCCTAATGGTTAGAATGCTGTCTCTATAAGCAATGGACAAGGGTTCAATTCATACTTGTTCTCTATGCTTGGAATGCCCTCCCGATGGAAGTGGTGGGGGCAAATACAGTGACAGAATTCAAAATGGCATGGGACAGACACAGTGGATCCCTTTATAGCAACAGGATAAAATCAAAATAAACTTAACTATCTAATTTCTTTGCCACCTTGCTGGGCAGACTAGATGGACCATACTGGTCTTTATCTGCCGTTATTTACTATGTTACTATGTTACAAACCTGCTCATCATGGTGGATTCTCAGCTGTGACAGATAAAGCAAAGTATAGGACAGCCCCAGGGAATGAAGCTCTTCTCCTGTTGGAAAACCTGCTGACAATGTTGAAGTTTGGCAGATAAGTCTTAGAGGATTAAAAAATAAGATTTTGGTGTTGGACTTCACCACCTTGTGAGCTATCACTATAATTTGAACTTTATCAGTAAAGTTATGAAACCACACAGTCACAGCACATGGTCATCCATTGTTGCCTGGAGCAGGAGCAAAGGGCTGATGTGCTCTGTCCATTTTAATAGATCCATTTGCAATCTCTATATTCATAGCAGCCAGCAGCCATTTATTAAAGAAAGCAGTTGGATCAGAGCCCTCCAGTCCCTCTGGGAATCTGACAGACAATCTGGAAGGCATTGGTCCCTTCAGTATTTGTCCCAAAGCACATGGGAGAAACATGGCAAGCCTCACACAACCTTAATCGTGGGCAACAAGGAGTACGCAACAGTAGAGAACTATGTAGAGGAAATCATAAACAGAAAGCTGTCCATAGAAGATGAACCTGCAGAGCTAAGAATAAAAATCAGAGGATGGAGGAAATGACGTCAGCACCCAGAGTGGCCGTGTAGTAGCGGAGCTCCGTGGAAGCGAGAAGAAAATTGCCCAGAAAAAGCACACCGGAGGGTATAACAAATTGACAAAACAACCTACCAGGGGCTGTGGAGGTGAGGATTTGTGGCGTGATGAAGAAGAGCACTGTGGATCTGAAGGCGTTCACGTACAAAAACGCAGCGGCAATCTCCGGGGGAAAAAACAAGATGGCCGCGGTGAGTCCTGCGAGCGTGGAGGAAGCTGGTATGACGAGGCCTGGGGAAAATAACCAGAATGGAGAGTTGGAGGTGCTGAGAGGAGAAATAAAAGGCTGGTTCAGCACACTCAGGCAAGATTTAGCTCATTTTAAGACCAAAGCACACACATGACTGGAGGAGCTAAAAACAGACGTGAGAGATATTGGGCAGTGTGTGGAGGAGATTGAGAATAAAATGGAGGTGCAAGATGGTGCAAGATGCAGAAAATGCAGGACAGAATGGACCATCTAGAAATGGAGTCGGAAGAGTTGTGGTCTAAAGTAGAGGACCTGGAAAATAGATCGAGGAGAGCCAATATCAGAATACGAGGGGTTCCTGAGGATATGGAACATTCGGACTGTGGGAAGCTAGTGGAAAAAATCTGACAACAACTTTTGGAAGAGGCAGATCAAGATGGCTCTACATTCTGTTGGAAAATAGATCGGGCTCATAGAGCACTAGGGCCAAAAAGAGATGGTTACACCAGGGACATTATAGCCTGTTTCCACGAATATACTACGAAAAGTGCAGTGGTAGAAGCGGCGAGGAAGATCACTAACTTCAAATGGAACAATCACAGAATTGAATTGTATGCGGACCTATCGTCTATTACAATGAGGAAAAGGAGGGAAATGGCAGCAGTTACCAAGAAGTTGAGAGAGAAATCAGTCAGATATAAGTGGCTATTCCCGTTTGGATTACAATTTTGTATTGAGGGAAAAACATTTTATGTTAAAACAGTGGACGCAGCGATTAAGGTGATAAAGGAAGCAGGTTGGACTGAGATACCAGACATTCAGCCTCCAAAGCTCAACAAAGTGACGAGACGACAGGTGAGGGAAGGTGAGTGGAGACGGGCGCCACAGGGAGATCGCAGGTTGTGTAGACAAAAACAAAGGATTGCCCAGGAAATGGAAGGAGATGGATGAAGGAAAAATCAGAGCGGACCCAAGGAATCACAGCATAAGAACAATGCAAATACAGTTTCAGGGGCAGGCCCTGGATTGATCTAGCAGAACTCAAGGAAAGGACATTAAAATGTCACCTTCTATATCATCCTGCTAGATCAGTCCAGACAAGTGGGATGTACCAGAGCTACAATTCAACACAGCCAGATCCAGAGAAGCCAAGAACCCCCTTTAGTGCACTGCTTGAACTATGGAGCGCAAGGTTTCCATCTGCAAGCGCTCAACATGCAAGTGATTGTTGACCCTCTTGAGGTATAGAATGGACTAGAAGGAACATTTTTTTTTCTGGCACCACAAAATAGATGAGTATTTCCCCTTGTCCCACTCGTCCTTTAGGCACATCAGTGTCCAAGGAATGGTGGTCCATCTGGTAACCACCGTGACCTGCATAACCACCTTGGAAATATCAACCACACAACGCACTCCCTCTCCAGGAGAGCATGCATCTTCTTATAGACCCTGTGGTGAGGAATGCCCTCCAGAAGAGATGGAGATAGGGGAAAATCCTGGTAGAAGTAATGAAACAGCACTAGCACACAGGATTTCCAATGCAGAGTTGAAAAAACCACAGCTCTCTGCTGAGCACAGGACACACCCCAGCTCAGGGGAGGAGACAGGCTTCTGCACTGATTGGGCACGCTCAGGGGAAGGTCAGGGCGTGCCGGGAAATGAAGCCCTTTTAAATCCCCAAGCAGAGAGGGAAGAGGAGAGGAGGAAAAGAGAAAAGGAGGAAGGAGAAAAAGAGGGAAAAGGAAGGAGGAAAACGCTAGAACCCTGGAGCAAGGCAGAACCTTGGAACAGTAAACCTTGGAGCCAAGCACACTCTAAGAAAGAACCTTACTACAAGGTAGAGCCTGGGCGTGGGAAGGCTAGCAAATTCAGCACATGGAAAGAAGGTATCTGGTCTGGTAGCAAACAAGGCTACAGGAGCAAGGAAGTGAAGCAGGAAGAAAGCTTTTCAAAGAGAAATTCACAGAGCAGAGGAAATAGCAATAAGGCTGCTGAGTTTTTGAACCAGAGAGACTTCTGGAGGAAAGGTGCCAGTTCTTATTCAAACCCTGCTAAAGGTAAAGCTGACTTTTCTACTTTTAATGCTTTACTAGAGAAACTTTTATTTGTACTATCCTTCACAAGGTAAACCCAGCTGCAGAAGCTGATAGCAAGTGGGGGAAGGGTGTTACCCTTACCAAAAACTTTCACACGGATAAAGAGCAGTTACAGGCTGAATTGCTTTTAAAACAGAAGAGTTTCTGGAACTGAGGTCAGGGAAGCTTAGCAGGCCTGACAGAGACAGCGATAGCCTTAGCTCTGATGAATGCATGGAAGTGGATAATTACCTGCCTGCCTTAGAAGGAGACCCTTCTCCAATGGATTGCTCAATCTGCCTCAAAGAGGACAGCAATGTAAGAAACCCTTGAATACTGTATGAAAAGAATACAGAGAGTTTGCTGTACTTGCTGCCAAGCTACAAGGTTTACAAATTGTTTTCATTTGTTGTTTTGAGAAGCCACGCTGTGGAAGGAACAGCTGTTTGTTTGGTGCTGCAATAATTCTGAAAGACCACATGAGGCACTGCTGAGTTAAAGCTGCTGTGATTGTGAAGAGCCGCGTAAAAGCTAACTTAATTTCAGTTGTACTTCCTATGTTCCTGGTTTCAGCTGTTTGGGTTGAAGTTGCACCTTTTGCGTTATGTACCATTGAATTTTGATGTGCTGGAAAATATCCCCACAACAATAAATTTCTTGCAGCCTTACCATTCGTGTCACGACTACAATTTAATCCTGAAGGAAATACAAGTACACTACGAGTCCCAGAATTCCCAGGGACCAGTACAAGCTTTATTCCTCAGGGACATTACAAGGCCACTCCTGCCTGTAAGCTCTCGGGCCCGGGCAGGAGCGCCGCAACCCTTAGGTGGGGAGTCAGGCAAATCCCACTCTGACTGTAACAGGCCCTTGAGCACTTTCGAGAAAACAGTAATGGATTTCTGAACCCCTTGCAGGAGCAGATACCTCTTCAGTTCCTGCTCTGTGACTGGAGCATTCACCAAGGTTAAAGTGGATAAGACCCTGGGATCAACACCTCCAGTTCCTGCTCCTGTAACAAGCAAATAACCTTGGCCTTCTCACAATTCTCTGAAGGAGAGTACTTCTTCATCCACATCAGACTTCTCAATCCAAGTCAGAGCTGACACCGTCCTAGGAGGGGGGGGGGGCACCCCAGCTGGGGACGCTTTGCCATCAATAAAAGAAGGCTTCCACTCTCAGCCTGCCCACAAGACTGTGCACAGGGGAAACAAAAGGCCACAAGGTCTGCATGTCCACGCCAGAAGATCTCCTCATGAAAATGCCTCCCCCTACACTTGAGGGATAGTCATCGTCAATCCCCTAGAGGACAAGGAGAGGCCCACAGCACGGGTGCTGGATCCTCCGGCCAGCTTAATATCCCTACCCATAGCACCATCTGCCACTTCCTGCCCTAAGGCAGACAAGGTTGGGCTAACAACATCCCCTGGCTGAGAAAGGGGGATCAGGACTTCCAGGAATGGCTCAGGAGCAGAATCCAGAAATGAAGCATCATGCTTGCCACAGGCCTAACAACATCACCTGGAAGAGGACATAAGAGTTAAGGCAAAATGTCACAACAGTGTACGCTAAGGCCGCGGCGGCCCGAAAGGCACACATTAACTGCACTTTTACTACAGCGTGTGTTACAGGCATGAGGGTAGGAGCATGTGTTAGAGCCGCTTGGATGGAACGCATGCCAGGACCGCACGACCACCAGGTGCACGATAGAGAAAATGCTATTAATGTGTGCAGAAAACAGTGGGAAACCCCCACCCAGCGCCAACAGTCAACAGTGATCTGCCCTGAATTGCGTCTCCAACAGACAGAATCGGGAGCCCCCATCAAGAACAATGATGAGGTCAAGCCTTGGCACTCACCCCCTGTGAGCTCCAGGCAAATATTCCGTGCCAGGCTCAGTTCTACTCCCCTAGAACTGTTTAGCTGGCTTTGCAGCACTGCATGTAAGGTGGCTGTCAGGCAGATCCTTCTGAGAGCCTTCTGCAATCTTCAGGAGAGAACAGGGGGGGGGGGCAGAGGAGGAGGGAGGGGACGTAGAGGTTGTGTGAGGCAATCATACTCTTCCAGATCCATCCAAAGCCTTCCAATTTCTGGTTGCTCAACAGGCCCTTATCCAGGGTAAAAGCATGGAGCTGAACTAATTTTCCCTCCTCCTATGGCTACCGAAAAGATCACAGTCTAGTGGAGCCTCCCACATCATGCTCTAGTGAGAGATCAACCTGCAGGCTGTCGTTCATGAGCATTTTAAATAAATCTTTTCCTCTCAAATCCTCAGAATTTTCTTCAGAGAGGAGAAATCCATCCACCATCTGCTGGAGACAATGAAATATTGAAAGGACCCCTGGTGGCTGAGGCGAATAGTCATGGGAGTGATGTAACTGAAACCTGGGCTTTTCATTGGTTCCTTGTCTCCACCAATGTGCTGGTAAGGGAACACAACCCACTTGTCTGGACTGGTCTAGCAGGACCATATGGAAGAATACCTTACTTGCAATGAGACTGGCTAGGCCATATGTTTGCTACTTCAGAAGTAGAGATGTTTGTGTTTTGATCTACTGCTCTCTGCCTCTGTGGGTGCTGGATGTGCTCAAAGATATGGGTGGCCACTATATTCTGTGCTGCTGTTTAACAGACATGGAATTTATGTTGTAAATATTTATGGCCCCAATAACCACTCTGATGATTTTTTCAATAGCTGCAACTTACCCTTCTTAATTTTGATACTTTGCCTATTGTTATAAGAGGGTACTGGAATGTATGCATGATATGTCTGGGATACTGGGAGAAGGTGGGGGGAGGGGTCTCCAGCCCTGCAGGTTGAGGTGATCAGTTTGAGATAGCTTAATGTCTGGTGCAGGGATTGTATATTTTTCTTACTCAGGCATGGCTTTTACAGCTAACTTGATATTTTTTCTTTGTACCTCCCATCTTAATTTCTTTGTGACTACTTGTGAGATTCTTTTGAGCCAACTGTCTGATCATCACCCTGTGGGGTTTATTCTGCAGATCGATGGCTTGCTTTTTTAAGAGCAGCACATGGCACTTGAATATATATCTACTGGGCAAGTGGAAGTTTGAGGAATTTAAATGCTCTTCAATGGAAGGCCTTGAAAGCTATCCTCCAGGCTGCATTATTAGCTATGCCATTTTCTCATCATTTGCATACCCAGAAAACTAGTAGAACCTTGGAGGTGCACATTGGTCAACTGGAGCAGCAGCATAAAAATTGTGTGTTCCCTAAGATTTATAGAAAGCTTTGCTTGGCACGTGATAAACTTCAGTTCTTGGAAGTGGGAAGGCCTGAGAGGTCCCTTAAAATTTACTAGGTTAAAATACTCTCAACGTGGTGACAAGATTGGAGCTTTACTGGCTCAGGCTTTGCAGCACAAGATAGCAACTCCAGTCACTGGGTAATTGCAGAATTTGGCCGTTAGGTTGTATGTTTCCCCTGCTGGAGTAAAGCAATTCATGCTAACAATAACCCCTACAACTTTGAACACCACCTGCTTTAGTCTCTAAATATAATTGCACACCTGGATGTATGCAAAAGTGTCCTTATTGGTAAGCCCATACCTATTCCTGACCTCTTCAAATCGCAGAAGGGGTCTTCTGTCACTAGTTGCTCCATCTTAAAAATACCTGGTCCGATATTTAAAGGGATTAACATGGTTAGCAGACCTGCTGTGTTAATCCCCCTAGCTAGGATATTCAGCGGCACTGACACATTTAGTGCTGCTGAATATTTGTGAGTGCCGCCGCTGCATGTCCCAATGATAACTGCTTAGCTTTGGGGTGTTCCAGGGGTGGCACCCCACAATAACCAGGCAGCAGAGATACTGAGTCACTGCCCAGTTATTGCTAAATGGCAAAAGTCAGGTGCAATAAAGGCTGGCCTAGGTTTTGTCACTAAAAGCTAACCAAGCAGTGGCTGAATATAGCTGCTGTCCTGTTAGCTTCACGGCAATCCATACAACACAGATATTCAATGCCGGAGCCCAGATATAGCTCCAGCATTGAATATCCATGTTTAAAGTTCAGCAGTGGCAGCCCGCTGCTTTAGCAACGCTAGCCGCTGCCGCTGATATCAAGCCCACCATTCCTTTGATGCCTGGAGGGAAACCTCTCTCCATATACTGGAGGAGTGGCCTAGTGGTTGGGGGCAAGGTACTTCAGGCCGGAAGGTCGGTGGTTCAAATTCCACTAGAGGACAGCAACGTTGGGCCAGAAGGACTGGGGTTTCTAGTCCCACAGGTGCTCCTTGTGGTCTTGGGCAAGCCACTTAACCCTCCATAGCCCATGTTCCCTGTAAAATAGTTATCTCCCAGTTATAATGCCCTGTTCAATGTAATTTCAGTTTGTTCAATGTAAACCGCACTGATGCAGAATAACGCGGTATATAAGAGAATGTAAATAAATAAATAATAAATATAAAGGTAAATATACTGAATATGCACTGCCTTATTGCCTACTTGCTATATTGTCCTTCGCAGGCATCAAACATAAACATAAGTTCCACCAATCCTTCCTTGTCACAGTAAACAAAGAAACATCCTTCAAGTCAGATCCAAGCTGAGAAGTCTTCATATGCAAGCTGGGAAGTCTTCATTTGAGTGCTAGGGTGATGCTAACTAAACCTTTCTCATAATCAAGGGCATATAATCAGTTGATTCAAAAAACCAATCTTTTAAATGCCTAGGAATGCAAGCTATATTATAGCTCTCCATATCCAGCAGTCTCATCCCCCTTGGTTCCATGATCGTCATAGAACAGCAATTCACACTCAAGCTTGCTTTCCTTTCCATAAAAATCAGTTCAGTTGGTGTGTTATAATCAAGAGGTCTCCCTAAGCTAAGAGAACAGAAAGCACCTGCAACACATATTACCATTTAGGGAAAAGTACCATTATAAAGAGCACTATTTTGCCCCTCCAACAATAGAGGAAGGTCTCATCTCTGCAAACTTGTTCCCATATCTTTAAACAATATTTGATTACTAAGATCTGTGGGGATAATTTGGTTTAGGTCTAGATTTCAGGTCAGCCTCTTGCTTTCTGCAACTGCACCCCTGTCTGCTTGAACTGTACACAGTCTAACATGAATGGCACAAGAAGAAACAGCGCTTGTGGGCTACAAGAGAGAATATGCGGCCTATTCTAATAGAACCTAAAGAGCCATACTTTGGGCAGAAGTGTGCAAAGATATAGCCCTAGGCCAAGAAAATACAGGCCAAGCTAGGAATTCAAAAAACTAATGAGCAAACAAATTCTCTTAGCCCTGAAGATTACGGATGGTGCCAGGAAACTGAGATAACATGTACAGAACAAAGGAAGGAGCAGAGGGCTGCAGATGGCTACAGATAAGGCAGACCTTGAAACAACAACTGCAAAAGAATGATTAACAGGGGAGGGTCCTAGGGTCCCGAGAAAGAATTTATGCAGAATTTGCTAGAACTCTGAGACAGAGGGGTATATAACAAGACAGCAGCAGAAGGGCGCGGGCAGTGTTTTTCTCCCCTTGCGGAGAGAACGCTGCCTGTCACCTCTCAGACAGACACTTGCTATCTGCATTTATAAATTATTTTGCTATGCCAAATAAAGAGATTTGTAGCTAAGCAACTGTTGTCTGAGCTATTTATTGGTAATTGGTAATATTTGGGGAATTTTGTGGGGAAACCAGGCCCACAATTGGTGCCGAAACCCACCCCTAAATTGAGTGTAGCCACTTCTAAATTTTTCTAAATTGCCCAAGGATTTCTCTGACTGTGCTTTTGGCTGCGTTTTCGTCAGAGAGGATACCTCCTGTTTTAAAAGACAAAACAGGAGATGGGGATACCATCTCATTAGGAGATGAGGATACCTTCTGCTGGTCCAGAAGACGAGAATACCTCCTGCCGGTCCAGGAGATGAGGATACCTTCCTAGTGAGGACGAAGAAAAGAAAAGAAAAAGAATACTCTAGGAAGACTCCAGTGGTGAGTATTGCTGTGTTACCTGCCTACAAACAAGGACAGAAGACTTACCCAGGTTCGATTGGTGGATGAGTACCAAATTTACACATATGCATATGTATTTTATGTAATTAATGTTTTGTTGTGTAGAAAATTGTTAGTGTCTCTGTGTTTAGTTGTAATATTAGGGAAAGAAAGTTTGAAAGTTTGCCCAGACATTAGGTCTTCATAGCTCCAGGATTGCTTGGTGTATGTGTGAGACTGTACATACCATTGGTGCGAAGCGACTGTGTGTCCCTATCCATGGTTCCATACTCCCGCGAGGGGGACGGCTGGGTTTGGATGAAGCGCAAGGACTGTGTGTCTGTATGAGTCCTGGATTTGTAATTTTGCACCTCTGTAAGTAAAGAGGTTTGAATTTCCATCTGTAACAGCAAAGTTACCAGCTCCTCTATAGATAAAGAGGTTCGATTTTGAATCGGTAAAAGGCGAAATTATTATACAGGATCTTTCCTGTAATTAAAGTGTCCCCAAACAGTGAAAACACCAGATTTACAGATTATAGGAAGAGGGACAGTTAAGGAGACTTTTTAAGAAAAAAATCCAACGAGGGAATTGATAATAAGAAAGGAGCTGAGCCCTGTCCTTCCCCTATAGATTGCCTCATTAAACAGAACCCCCTGTTGGAATCCTCAATAAAAGATTGTTCTAAAAAATGGGAGAAATGGGTGAAAAAGGATCCTACTCTCGCCTGGCCAGTGGGAGGATCATTTGACCCGCTCATTTTAGCAAAAATTAGGGGTCTCTTCTGGGGATGGACGCATTGCCTAGAGAAACTCCCGACTGAGAAGTCTTTCTTGTCTGGTTGAATAGGGGATCCATTCAATCGAAGTGTGACAGGAGATGAAATTCAGAACTCTTTCGGTCAAGTATTATTCTTCTGTAATTAGCTTTCTAGTTATCTTTTTCTTCTGTAATTAACTGCTTTTAGTTATCATTATTCTAATAGCTTTCTAGGTGTCTTTTTAACTAATTACAGGTAAATAAATACAAACTGTTTAGGAAAATATGTACCCTTGTGATGCAAAGATGTTTAGTTCAGTGCTTTAAACAAAATGACTATCCTGTAGAGCTAGTATTAATTGTTATGGAAAATCCTTATAGGATTGTGAAGAAGCAAAGACTTTATTACTTGTTTTAGCTGTTTAAGGCATGTTGCTTTTCAGAACTATCCAGGGGGGAGGGTCTAGTTCAGTGTTCAGTATGCAGGGTGAAATCAGATAGGCTGTTAGGCATAATGCACTTGTAAGCTTAGCTTTGCCTTGTGTTTAAATGTCTTCATAAACACTGTTCTTCTTTCATTACTGGCTACTCCAGTAGATTTTATGGTCCCTGGCGCTGAACTGCCTAGAATTCTTCACTAATGCTAAACGAAACAAACAAAACAAAGCAAAAAAAAAAAAAAAAGCAAATTAAGGAAACTGCTTCTATTTTCCTTTGACCTTCAAAGTAGAGGTTAAGAGCCCTGACAGAACAATGGGGCATTCTGAGCCAGTAGTTACCAGATTGCAACTTGAAAATGATTTAAATCCTGAGTGAATAAGAAGTTAATCGTGCTTGCTTTTATCTCTGGTATATATATATATTTGAATTTGACTGCATATGCTATCGAGCAAAATTAAACGTTAAAAGGCTCTTTCTCTTGTTCAGCTGCATGGTAATTTACAGTTGCTTTGAAGAACAGAAAAGAAACCTACTGTTTATCTGTGTTTAAGATAACATCAAGGTTAGCTGTAACTCTAAGTAATTTGCTTTAAAATAACTTAAAAGGGGAGTGTTTGCATTCCAGATATCCACCAACCTTTTCATGAAAAGGTATCAGTTTTGTGTCATTTGAATGACTTTTTTTTTCTCTGAACTGTAAGATTTAAGGTAATTACTTTGCATTCTTAAGCTCAGTGCTGATGACTGCTGAACAGGACAGTAACACCATAGGCGGTCACTACACTGATCTTTCCAGTTTTATTTGTTACAATATTGAATTTTAGGATAAATTCACCTGTTTTCCTGTATTTGAATTTTACGTGTTGGTGTCCAGAGAAAAAGTGCACTTTGTTATGATCTGGAATTGCTTTGTTCCCAAGTATGTAGAGCACATTTAGTGGCAAGATGGAACTGCGTTCCCAGAAAATATGAGAATATTTGTAAAGTTATTTACAAATAAAAACAATAACATTAACTTGAGTTGATCGGACAAAACCAAATCTTGCTTGTCAGACACCATAATTAATGAGTAGCTTACACAAATCCTTGTGGACACTGCAGTTTCAAGATCAGTCCAAATATTTTTTAAGTTTCCTACAGCACCAGCACTCTCACTGGGAACAGTCTATATGATAAACTCTAGCCATACTTGAGAGATATGTGGCTGTCATGTTAGAAGCCATACTTTGTCCTATTGGGATTGATGTTATAAAATGTTGCAAATAATAGTTTTATATTGTAAGGACTTTGCCTATCTTGTTTAGACAGTTGCTATTTAGAATGAGCACATATACCCATTTAGAACTACACCAATTAAGTTAGTGGGAAAGGGACACTGTTTACTCACGCTGTTATGCTTATTGAGAAGAATCTAAGTTTATGTTTTCTGCATACCATTTCTTTACAACAATACTAAGTTTTTACCAATTGTTTGATGTTCTTAGCAACCTTGCCAAAAAAGGATACATTAGTATGGTATGATCGTAAGTAAATATGGATGAAATTAAGTTTGTCACCTTGCATTGTCTCAATGTGAAATCTAATTTGGAATATTTAGTCTTTTCATTTAATATTGGTTGCTGCTCTTTTGAATAAGGCCTGCAGCCATGTCACCAATTGCAATCCAGAGATTCCAACAGAGGGAATTGGCCAGAATCCAGATGGAACAGACCATCCCACGAACTCCGAACTATACCAAACTTAAACTTCAGAGTAAGGTGAAGCAAACTTCGAAGCCCTGAAGAACTGCTGAGAAGCAAGACCAAATTATCTGAAAATATGAAAAGGACTATTAGACTGATTGGGGAGTTTTGTGAAAGATCGTATTGTTATCCTTTTCTTATTGTTTTTCTTAGAAAGTAACTGAAATCTACAAGCCATTTGGGCTTCAGCAATTGCAATACCCACACCAGCTCAAGTTTTGCTGTACTATTCTCAGAGCTTTCTTTATCACATTATTAAGCACTGCCGCTTTTGACATACTTTCATGTTATGTGTTTTCAATATTATTGGGTTGCTGCAAGAAAATGATGTTACAAAGTACCAATCTCTAGGGAACAGTACCAGCACTGCCTCTTGATGATCCCTCTCTGTCTCAAATGGTTGTTGTCCATGCCCCTTAGTGGGATTACTTTTGCTTCCCTCCACCAGAAAAGAAAAAGAAAAACTGGGGACTGTGTGAATAATTTGGTTTAGGTCTAGATTTCAGGTCAGCCTCTTGCTTTCTGCAACTGCACCCCTGTCTGCTTGAACTGTGCACAGTCTAACATGAATGGCACAAGAAGAAACAGCGCTTGTGGGCTACAAGAGAGAATATGCGGCCTATTCTAATAGAACCTAAAGAGCCATACTTTGGGCAGAAGTGTGCAAAGATATAGCCCTAGGCCAAGAAAATACAAGCCAAGCTAGGAATTCAAAAAATTAATGAGCAAACAAATTCCCTTAGCCCTGAAGATTACGGATGGTGCCAGGAAACTGAGATAACATGTACAGAACAAAGGAAGGAGCAGAGGGCTGCAGACGGCTACAGATAAGGCAGACCTTGAAACAACAACTGCAAAAGAATGATTAACAGGGGAGGGGTCCTAGGGTCCCGAGAAAGAATTTATGCAGAATTTGCTAGAACTCTGAGACAGAGGGGTATATAACAAGACAGCAGCAGAAGGGCGCAGGCAGTGTTTTTCTCCCCTTGCAGAGAGAACGCTGCCCGTCACCTCTCAGACACTTGCTATCTGCATTTATAAATTATTTTGCTATGCCAAATAAAGAGATTTGTAGCTAAGCAATTGTTGTCTGAGCTATTTATTGGTAATTGGTAATATTTAGGGAATTTTGTGGGGAAAACAGGCCCACAGATCATACAACTTAGTCAAATCACTAGGCAATTGAATATCCATATACTTTGGTTAATTTTAGTATAACTGCTGAATGTATGAAATTAATTTAATTGAGTGCATTAACATAAAAAGGATTGAGATAATGAATTCATATAGGATATATTAGGTTGTTAGTGAATTGAAGAAACTGATTATGAAATTGACTTATTTGTACTTTAGCAATAAAAATTATTACCTAACCATATTTACCTTTATTCTTGGAACATTAACATATGTGGTTATAGGAAAGTTTAGTTACATTTGTGGTCAACATTATTGGCACCCTTGCACTTCAACCCTTTAATGTCTAATATCTCCTAAAGAAAAGTGGTTAGTGAAATGATTTTGGACTATATATGCACACATATCTGACACATAAAGAATCAAATAAAACAAGACCAATTAAAAAAGGAAATAGTAGGAAATAGTATAAAAACTGGGACATTGCCAGGACATGATTTCACTGTTCTACAGCCAAAATGCTTCCGAAATCAATTCTGTCACACTTTAGTAAGTCTGGGTCACTGAGAATGAAAATGATGCTCAAAATTGTTTATTGCCCCTAATTTTCAATTTACACTACTGGGTCAGTACATATGACTTCAACTTCGGAAATGCTAAGGATATGCGAGTTATAATGGGAAGGGATCTCAATTTAAACCAAAAATTACTAAAATACATGAAAATCTTTGACTGAATTTGTGATAAATCTATGTTTTTTGTTTGGACAGTACTTGCTTTTCAGGCAAAACAATTAATGAATGATGCAATTTGAAGGTTCTATTGCATCATACATGATATGAATCGCAACATACCATTCCTAGAAGTCACAGATGATGCAATCCTAACTCAGCTTAATTACATCACTCTGAAAAACAAATTGCACATTTTTTTTAATAAACATGACTTGTCAGTAGTATTTTGGCTGTAGACCAGTCTTCTCAGTGTTTAATTATTTACATTTAGCCAAAGTGAGAGATACCTTGTAATTATTTGAACAATACAGATCATGTCTGTTACATCTGTGGTGAAGTGACTTTTGCATCACAAAAATGCAGTATAACCGCTTTGATTAGAAAGCCTACCACCTCTGGCTGCAAAACTGGAGAACAGGAAAAGAGCTGGGCCCCACACATATACAGCAACATTTGTGCAACAAATCTTTGCCAGTGGTTGAATAGAAAAAGGAAATCCATGCATTTTGCAGTGCCAATGATTTGGAGAGAGCCGACAGATCATATCAGCAATTGTTACTTCTGCATGGTGCCTCCTGTTGGGAAAAGTTTGTCAAAAAAGAAAAAGTGGACTGTGCAGTATCCAAACATTCCATCAGTTATATGCCCAGTACCACAGAGAAGGACTGCTGGTTCCCGATGCTCCAGAATCATTCTTACTTGAGTCAGACGAGGAAGAGGAAAGGGATGAAACTTCTGGACCAGAGCCATCAATGTCACTGATCCAGATTTTCTCCCATTTTCCTCCTCCTCTGAACCACACCTCATAAGACAAGGTGAACTGAATGACCTTGTCAGGGATTTGGAACTACTTAAGAGTAAGACAATTACAGTTGGGCTCCAGACTGCAGCAGTGGACTCTTCTGTCAAGTGATATTAGGTTTTCAATGTTCTGAGAATGTCAAAAGAATCTCATTACATTCTTCTTCATGGAAGGTGATCTTGTAGCCTGCAACAACATTGCTGGTCTGACGGCAGTCCTCAACATCATTCATCATCCAGATGAGTGGAGACTGTTCATGGATTCATCAAAGACGAGTCTTAATGCTGTTTTGCTGCATAATTGATAACAAGTATTATAAGACCTGCTGAATATAGTAGTCGCTCAGTCGCCCTACTACTGCTGTATCTTCTTCATTTCCTCTCACTATATTCCCTATCTCTTTTCTATTTTATAGATAATGTTCTGTTATATATTTTGTATTGATGTGTGACTGTAAACCATAAATCAAATGTAACTTAATGTATGTCTTGTCATTCCCTGTTCTATGTAGACCCATTGTCTACCACTTTGTTCCCTGCATGTCTCTCTTCCTGCCTTTATTTATTTATTTATTTTTATTTTATTTATTTATTTTTTATACCGCACTCTTTAGAATCAGTGTGGTTTACATGTATACTAACAGGTCCTTTTTATTCCCTTGTCCTCAAAGGGCTCACAATCTGAGTGTACCTGAGGCAATGGAGGGTTAAGTGGCTTGCCCAAGGCCACAAGGAGTGGCCATGGGACTAGAGACCCCAGTCCCTCCGGCCTGAAGTTGCTTGTCCCCATGCGGGAATTGAAACCCCGGCCTTCTGGCCTGAGGTAACCTGTCCCTTTGTATGTCCTTGTAATATAGTGTACACCGCTTTGATTGAAGGAAAAGGCGGTATAGAAAACCTGTTAAATAAATAAATAATGGCAATGTTTTGCCATTGATTCCACTTGGTCACACAGTCCATATGAAGGAAACCTACAACAATATAAAACAGCTGTGGAGATGCATAAACTATGATCAACATCAGTGACAGCTTTGTGGTGATTTGAAAGTCGTGGCTCTGTTGCTCGGTCTGCAAACTGGAGACATAAAGTACTGCCGTTTCCTCTGTGAATGGGATAGTTGTGTGAAAGATTACCACTACATTAAGAGAGATTGACCACTCCAACAGTCATTGGAGCCTGGAAAGAAAAGTGTGCAGCATCCACTACTTATTGAATCAAAGAAGATTGTGCAGACTCTTCTGCTGCTCTGTTGACTCTCCTCAGGTGTTGTAGGTCCTTATAACTGATCAAGGTGCTGTGCTGATCCTCTTGGCATGTTTAGGGCTTTACGGCTGATCAAGGTGCTGTGCTGGTCCACTTTAGGTGTTTTAGGGGCTTTGCAGATTATCAAGATGATCTACTGCTCCTCTTTGGATGTTTTAGGGCTTTGTAGCTGATGAAGCTCTACCTAGCTTCACTGTTCCATTGCTGCTCTACTGGTACTCCTGGCAGGTTTTAGGGCCTTGCAGGTGATCGAGCTGCTCTGCTGGTCCTTTTAGTGCAGGGGTTCCCAAACCTGTCCCGGGGTCTCCCCAGCCAGTCGGGTTTTCCGGATATCCACAATAAATATGCATGACAGAGATCTGCATACAATAGAAACATAGAAATATGATGACAGAAAAAGACCACATGGCCTATCTAGTCTGTCCTTCCATATCAACAACTACAACAGTCCCCTTTTTTCCTTTAGAGATCCTCTGTTTTGTCCCATGCTTTTTTGAATTCAGTTACTGTCCTCATCTCTACCACCTCCACTGGAAGACTATTCCACGGATCCACCACACTTTCCGTAAAGAAATATTTCCGCATATCACTCCTGAATCTATCCCCCTTCACCCTCATCCCATGTTCCTGCATAGCAGAACTTGCTTTCAATTGAAAGAGGCTCTCTCCCTGAACATTTATGCCACAGAGGTATTTAAACATCTCAATCATATCACCTCTATCCCGCCTTTCCTCTAAAGTGTGCATTTTAAGATCCTTAAGTCTGTCCTCATATGCTTTATAATGAAGACCACTAACCATTTTAGTAGCCACCCTCTGCACCGACTCCATCCTGTTCACATCCTTTTGAAGGTGCGGTCTCCAGAATTGCACACTATACTCCAAATGAGGTCGCACCAAAGACTTATACAGAGGCACTATCACCTCCTTTTTTCTGCTAGCCATTCCTCTCCGTATGCACCCAAGCATCCTTCTAGCTTTTGCCGTCATCTTTTCTACCTGTTTAGCTACTCTAAGATCATCAGACACAACCATGCCTAGGTCCCGCTCTTCTTTAGTGGACAAAAGTACGTCACCCCTATACTATATTGCTCCCTTGGATTGCTGCAGCCCAAATGCAAGACCTTACATTTTTTAACATTAAATCCCAGCTGCCAAATTCTAGACCATTCTTCATCCCTCCTCATGTTATCTACACCTTCCTGGGTGTCTACTCTATTGCAGATTTTGGCATCATCCGCAAAGAGGCAAACCTTACCAGACAGCCCTTCCGCTATATCACTAACAAAGATGTTAAAAAGAATCGGACCAAGGACTGATCCCTGGGGCATACCACTGGTAACATCCTTCTCCTCAGAGTGAGCTCCATTTACCTGTACTCTTTGTCGCCTCCCACCCAACCAATTTCTAACCCAAGCAGTAACTTTAGGGTCCATCCCTAGGGTCCTCAGTTTGTTTATAAGTCGCCTGTGAGGAACAGTGTCAAAGGCTTTACTGAAATCTAAATACACCACATCTAGGGCTCTCCTTCGGTCCAACTCCCTGGTCACCCAGTCAAAGAAATCAATCAGATTTGTCTGACAAGACCTGCCTCTGGTGAATCTATGCTGCCTTGGATCCTGTAATCTGGTGGACTCCAGAAACCTCACTATTTTCTCTTTCAGCAGCGTTTCCAATAATTTACTCACCACCGTTAGGAATGCCTCAATAGGGCAGGGCTCTGAAGCCTTTTATGCAGGCCTCAACTGCTCTCAGTTCATTCACAGGTTAATCAGGCCCACTAACTCCTGATTAGGTGTCAGCAGTTCCCAAGAGCTTTGAAGGTTACCAGAGTTTAAAACCTACCCCACTAAAGAAAATATGTCTACTAAAGCATCAAAAAGATTGTAACTTTGCTTTAAAAATATACCAAAACACTTTTAAGAGCTCCCAGTCAGAGAGCTAGCAATTTAATAAAAATAAACCCTCAAATCCTTACCGTTGTTTGAACTGTAGAGCCCCTGTTAGGAATGCCTCAACAGGGCAGGGCTCTCAAGCCTTTTATGCAGGCCTCAGCTGCTCTCAGTTCATTCACAGGCTAATCAGGCCCACTAACTCCTGATTAGGTGTCAGCAGTTCCCAAGAGCTGAGAAGGCTACCAGAGTTTAAAACCTACTCCACTAAAGAAAATATTCCTACTAAAGCACCAAAAAGAATGTAACTTTGCTTTAAAAATATACCAAAATCCTTTTAAGAGCTCCCAGTCAGAGAGCTAGCAATTTAATAAAAATAAACCCTAAAATCCTTACCGTTGTTTGACCTGTAGAGCCCCTGTTAGGCGGTGCATGCAAATCTCTCTCATGCATATTCATTGCGGATATCCTGAAAACCCAGCTGGCTGGGAGGCAGGTTTGGGAACCCCTGTTTTAGTGTGTTTTTGAGTTCCTTTCCTTATTCCTACTGTCTTTTTAGATTTGTAAACCGCTCTATATGTTAGGTAACAAAAGGCGATGTATCAAATGAAATAAACTATAAATTTACAACCAATCAAGTTGTTATTCAGCTCCTCTTTGGGTGTTTTAGAGTCTTTTAGTTGATCTTGCTGCTGTACTGGTCCTCTTGGATATTTTAGCACCTTGCTGTCAATCTTGTTACTCCTCTAGCTCTCTTCAGGTGTTGTGAGTTCTAGCTTATCTTGCTGGTGTTAGCACTTTACAGGTGTTTTAGGATGTTGCAGCTGATTGAGGTGCTGTATTGGTTTTCTTCTGGTATCTTAGGGTCTTCCAGCCTGTCTTGCTGCTGTGTTGGATCTCTTCAGGTGCATTAGGGTCTTCCAGCCAATTGTGGTGGCAGTGTTCCTCTATCTGCCAGCCAATGTATTTCTGCTTTAACCCACTAACGCTGACTTGGAGTGATCTAAACAGTGTTACTGCCGCTTTACTCTTCTGCCTATGCCCTAGAATCTTTCCGCCAATGCTGGTGCTGCTTTACTCCTAACTGCCTTAGGGTGCTTTTACCAATTGTGATGCTGCTTTGTCCTCTTCTGCTATCTTGAGGTGTTCATTCTGCTCTTTATACTGATTTGTCCTTCAGATGGTGGCCTTCTGTTACTCTTCCTAACACTGTCCATGCCTTTTGCCCTTCTTCTAGCGCCCTGGGGTGTTTATGACACTCTTGATGATAGTTTCAAGCAGCTTTGATTGAAAATGGATGGCAAATCTCATTGTTCCATTGTAAAATAGCTTTTTCCATGGACTTAAATGGGGACAAATAAGATGAATGCACTTATGATTCAACTTCTGAACACTAACCAAACAAACCAAATTCAGGCAAAACGAAGCATAAACATTTTTTGCGTGCACATCCCTGATAGTGTCGGGCCCAATATCTGATTGAACAGCCTAATACTATCTGATATAAGAAAGGGATGACTTAGGATGAGGATAGGCTAAGAAAGTATCCAGAGTAGCAATATTTGGCTGCTATCTGGATTATTTATATATTTAGTTTAGGCAAGCCATATAGAAGGTCTAAACCAAATAGTTAGTGCTTGTGTGGTCTTTATATGTAAAGGATAATTTTATAACAGGGCATCTAGTAAAAAAGGCAATTAGGCGCTTATTTTATAAAATACCAAATAAACAAAACCGGGGAAAAAACACCGGTGTAGAAGCACAAACTTTTTTTGTTGGGATAGCCAGCCCAGTAGAGAGGAAGAAGTCCTCACACCGCCGTGGCCATTTCCCTTTTTAATAAATTGTTGTAATTAAAAATCAGTATACACTTAACTGAAGTTTTAGCAATCCATCCCGTTCAGTCAGCAATGTAGCAGGCACGACGTGGCATGTTTCGGGGCCAAAACAGTAATGCCCCTGCGTCAGGTTTAGAACATTGCTCGGTAGCCGAAATGCTGTGTTCTAAACCTGACGCAGGGGCATTACTGTTTTGGCCCCGAAACGTGCCACGTCGTGCCTGCTACATTGCTGACTGAACGGGATGGATTGCTAAAACTTCAGTTAAGTGTATACTGATTTTTAATTACAACAATTTATTAAAAAGGGAAATGGCCACGGCGGTGTGAAGACTTCTTCCTCTCTACTGGGCTGGCTATCCCAACAAAAAAAGTTTGTGCTTCTACACCGGTGTTTTTTCCACGGTTTTGTTTATTTGGTATTTCATTTTCACCGGGACAGGGTATTTTATATTTGGATTGGATTTGCTTATTTTATAAAGACACATAGGTGCCCATTATCTTTATAAAATACTAGCATAAAAAGCAGAGATCATGCTTAAATGCAGGCACATATATTTACACCTGCTAAAGAGCAGATAAAGTACACAGGTACACACATAGATTAAGGCATTTCATAATGAACATGTGCACTTGGGAACTCTGCCTAGGCTCCACTCACATATCCCTGGCTAAGCCTACTGGCAAAGTAGATGTGTCTATTCCAATGCACATATCTTTATGTCAGTATTTTATAAGAAGCCTTTTAGATACATATGTGGCCACATCTGTGTTTAAAATACTTTATAAAAATTACCCCATATATATATTCAGCGCCAATACCTATACGGATAGCAGCACTGAATATTGTCACCAACCCCCTAGGCTCCTAAGATAGAAGGCTGGAGGGATGTAGTGTGGGTCCTCTTATTACAAGCAAGGACTTGGTTATGTCCCCTGGGTTTGGAATGTCCCAATAGCCAGTCAATAAGAAAGTAGTTGCGGACGAGTGACTATGCTTTCAAGAGGTTTTATTCCCCTTCCCGGGAGGATTCTTGTGGCAGGTTACAAAAGGAAATAAACCATCATGCTGGTGTAACACAAAAAGGATCATTAATGATAACAGAAATGCTTTGCTTCAGCTTTAACAAAATAAACAGGGAGGAAAACAGCTTTCTTACTCTTCAGAAAAACTGTGTGGCTGAAATCAGTGCCTCCTGCACAGATTTCACCTGAACAGGGTCTTCAGCAAAAAGATGTAATACCGTCAGAAAAAACTAGCGTACAGTCCATCTTACAGCAATCACTATTATCAGCACCACAATCATATTCCATCTCCTCTGGAACGTCTTCTGTAAAAGCTTGCTCAGGGCTGTAACTTGTATTGGTATTACTGAACTCTCTTTCTTTGTGGCTGAAGCTTCTCTCCCCTCTATCAGCTAGGAAAGGCTGGTTACCAAAGAGACTGGATTCTGCCCTCACAGGATCTTTCCCTTCAAGACCTCTAGGCAGGAATTCCAGTGCCCCTCTATTCCATTCACTGTAGCCTCTTTCAGCCCGGCCTCGGTTTGTTTGCTTAGGACTGTGAAACCGGAACCTGCTATCTATCTCTCTCTCTCTTAGTTTGCTACGGGTAATTCTCTTCTGCTCCCAGCCAGGCTTTTTCTTATCATAGCCCTGGTTTAAAGCACTGACCTGTGAGGATTCCTCTGGGGCAAACTCTCCTTCAGAGCAGATAGACTCCACGTCAGAAACACTCAGGTATGGATTTGGGGATCTCTCTCTATCCCTTCCTTTACCTTGGCTTCTGTGGACGGCTTTCCTGCTGGCTGCAGTGTTTCTGTGTCCTATTTCTCTGTAAGCTACTTCTGGGCTTCTGTGGTAACTTTCTCCATTCCTTTCTCTTTTGTCTTCCCTTTGGCCTTTCTCCTGGCCCTTCTCGCCTTTTTCCTGGCCCTTCTCGCCTTTCTCCCTCATGCTCCAAGCTGGCTCTATTTTAAGTGCGTCATAGCTTGAGACTTCCATTGGCTCAAATCTTTGCAGCTGTCTCTGTCTTCCTAATGAGCCATTACGTAATGCTTTCTCTAGGTGTTTTCCTGCAGCCTGAGCTTGTGTTTTCATTCATTGCTCATGGCAACCACTAGCCATGTGCTTTTCAGTGTGCCTTTTAAAACTACCCCGAGCATTTTCCTGCATTTCTTCTGTTCTTATATGCCTTGCCCCATGACAATATACATATTAATTTAAGCACTGGTGAGCATGCTGAAAATAACATGGTGCCCATACTAGCTGAGTAACGACCATCTAGTGAGAATCATAAAAAAGTACCATCCTGTGAAGAATAATAATATTCGATCAGAAAAAGGTGGATTGCAAGAGATATTATACATATAAAAGAGGTGCTCCCAAAGAAACTCCTTAAAAGAGGAAGAATAGAGGGGACATAAAGAACGAGGGGAGAGAAGAACATCAGGAAAAAATGGGGGGAGGAATTTGGAACTTGGGGAATATATTCTGAGAGAAACTGAAGAATGCTAGATGTGCTTCTCTACTTGAATCCCTGAAGTTACTGAAGAGCTTACTTAACTCTCTCCTCACCAGTAACCTCACTGGGTTCTTGAAGCTACAAATAACTACATTCACAAACAATGGGAAGGTTATCAAATACAGCAATAAATACAACACAGTTCTATAGAAAAATACACCAAAGCTTTGTGGAGAGAAACTGAGAGAAGCACGTTCTCCCTGTTTACTCTAACTTCTTAGCCATGGTTCACTTTATTTATAAGGCTTTTTTAGATGATACAGCATAATTTCACTTTATCATTATACATCATGTATGTATCATATTGTAGGTCAACTTATTCAGTGTGGGTCAATGTGGAGCCATAAATGGAGTCCAAGACATAATTATTTACTATTACATGGCCATTATAAGGAGACATACAGGAATCCAAGATATAGAATGACCTAATTGACATAATTGTTTACTGCTAATACCTCTTGATATCTACTAATTACTAACCCTGAGAGTATTTTAGTTAATAACTCTGAGACTGCTATCTGGTATCCCTGAGTCAGAGAGGCTGGGGTACAACGTGCCCTTTCTTTATTTCAGGACATGTAAACCTTCACCTAGTAAGCTAATATATGAAGTTTTATTTCTAAGCAAGGTTCTGAACAGAATTAACTCTTTCTCAGTTTTAGTTAGTCTAATAGTGTATGGTACCCTGTACTAATATACATGCTTTCAGTTACCTCTCTACTAGTGTACATTTTCTGTCTGTTTGCCTACTTTCTGTACTGTTTTTGCTTAGTTGTTTACTTTTCTTTCTATAGGTTCCCCCTTACCTAGTTGTTCCACCACTGCCCGCTACTTGTCGCCCGCTTGCGATTGCTCTGCCTTGCTTCGCACTTATAGTGCTGCCCACATCCCGTTGCCTGCTCGTGACTGCCTCATCTTGCTGTTCCACTGCTGCCCGCTGAGCATTCATGACTGCCGTACCCACAAGGTGACGTCAGCTACGATGACGCTCATAAAGGAGACTATCGTACCCTGCTAACTCGCTAGCCGCCAAGTTGCTTATTTCTCTTTTTCTTAGCGCCTGCAGCATCGTTTTCTTTTTCGCACGCGCAGGAACCTGCAATCGACCCATGGCACCTGATCTGCCTCATCATGTAAGGGCCCGTTTAGAAGGTATGCGTGTCTACCATTGCTACCTCATTGCTTGTAAGATAACATAGTAGATAGTTTCCCTCTGTTATACCCAAGTTACTACCCTGTTCATTGCAAATACAATGTGGCTTGATGCATTGTAGTATGTTCTGTTTAATGTACACCACTGCACTGATCTAAATAGCGTGGTATAGAAGAAATGTTAAATAAATAAATAAATAAATAAATAAAATAAACATATGCTGCATAGCCTGTAGAATCCATTGCTACCTCATAGATTGTATGATAGCATATGCTGCATAGCCTGTAGAATCCATTGCTGCCTCATTGCTTGTATGATAACATATGCTGCAAACCCATTGCTACCTCACTGCTTGTAAGATAACATACGCTGCATTGCCCCTCTCTGTTCCTCTTCTATGGCTCCACATCACATTGTCTTCCTTTTCTTCATACTCCCTGTTTCCCCCCTTACCAGCACCTTCACTCCTCCCCTCCTTTTCTCCCCTTTACTGTCCTCTCTTCCCCTTCCATTCTGTCTTCTACCCTATCATCAGCTCTTAAACTTCATCACTTTCTCCCTCTCCTTCAACCATCTCCTCTCTTTCTAAGGCAACCTCACCCTCGTTTCCGCCATACTGTCTCCTCTCTACCCCGTACTCTGCTACTCCTTCTCCTTCTCTCATCCAGAGATATCAACCCCAATCCTGGCCCCCCCCTAGACTTTTTTCTTACTCTGAGAAGAGATCTTCACGTAACATGTCCAATCTCATCCATATTCAATTTCTTTCCCCTTCCCGCTCCCTTTCTCTTGTGCCTTGTGGAACGCACACTCTGTCTCTAATAAACTTGCTTTTACTCATAACCTCTTTATCTCTAATGCTCTATACCTTCTTGCTCTAACTGAGACCTGACTCCTCCCTGATGATACCACATCTACTGCTGCTCTGTCATGGGGGCTATCAGTTCTCCCACACGCCTCGTCCCACTGGCCGTGGTGGTGGTGTTGGGCTTCTACTCTCTCCCTCTTGCCAATTCCAACCCCTCCTGCTGCCTCAGTCTCACTCCTTTCTCTCCTTTGAAGTCCACTCCATCCGCCTTTTCACCACTTCCTCTCTGGGTAGCTGTTATTTATCGTCCTCCTGACAAGTCTGCTTCTACCTTTCTCACTGACTTTGACTCTTGGCTCTCCTTCTTTCTGGATTCCTCTTCCCCCACTCTTATTCTTGGGGATTTTAACATTCATGTCGACAACCCCTCTGATCCCTTTGCTTTAAAGCTCCTCTCCCTTACCTCTTCATTTGACCTCCAACTTTGTTCCACTGCCCCCACTCACCAACACGGCCACTGCCTTGACCTGATATTTTTCTCGAGTTGCTCACCCTCGAACTTCTGTAGCTCAGTTCTCCCCTTATCTGACCATCACCTTTTAAACTTTAATCTTCATCACCCGCTGCCTCAGCCTCATCCTGTCTCCTCCAACCTATTTAGAAATCTTCATGCTATTGATCCCTTGGCTCTCTCTTCCACCATTTCTTCATCTCTTTCTTCCACTATGCCATCTAAGTCTGTTGACGAGGCAGTAACTTCCTATAATGCTGCACTCTCCTCAGCTCTGGATGCCCTTGCTCCGCCCATCCCACGTCCTGTGAGACGTTCTGCACTCCAGCCCTGGCTTTCACCCACTACCCGCTATCTACGTTCCTGTGCCCATTCTGCTGAGCGTGCTTGGCTCAAATACCACTCCCTTGCAGACTTTCTACACTTCAAATTCATGCTTCTCTCTTTCCAGTCAGCTATAGCTCTTGCCAAACAAGACTACTATGTCCATCTGACTAACTCTCTTACCTCTGATCCTCGCCATCTCTTTACTACTCTCAACTCTCTCCTCAAAGTCCCTCCACCTCTGATCCCTCCCTCCCTTTCTGCCCAAACCCTAGCTGACTATTTCCATGACAAAATCCACAAGATCACCCTCCAATTCCCCACAAACCCAACTACTTCCCCTCCCCCCTACCTCTGCTACCCTCTCTTCCTTTCCTGTGATCTCTGAAGAGGAAACTGCACACCTTCTCTCTTCCTCCAAGCTCACCACCTGCTCCTCTGATCCTATCCTCACCCATCTCCTAAGTCCCATCTCCTCCACCGTTGTCCCTTCCATCTCTCATATTCTCAACCTATCGCTCTCCACCGCAACAGTCCCTGCAGACTTCAAGCATGCTGTGGTCACACCTCTCCTCAAGAAACCCTCACTTGATCCCACCTGTCCTTCTAACTATCGACCCATCTCTCTCCTTCCCTTCATTTCTAAACTACTCGAGCGTACGGTTCACCGCCGCTGCCTCGACTTCCTCTCCTCTCATGCCCTCCTGGATCCCTTACAGTCTGGCTTTCGTCCTCTACACTCTACTGAAACGGCTCTTGCCAAAGTCTCCAGTGACTTGTTCCTGGCTAAATCCAAGGGCCTTTACTCTGTCCTCATCCTTCTTGACCTCTCTGCTGCTTTCGACACTGTTGACCACAACCTTCTCCTTGATACCCTGTCCTCGCTTGGTTTTAGTGGCTCTGTAATATCCTGGTTCTCCTTCTATCTCTCCCATCGTTCTTTCAGTGTGTGTTCTGGTGGCTCCTCCTCCTCCTCTGTTACCCCGCTCCCAGTTGGTGTACCCCAAGGATCTGTCTTGGGTCTGCTCCTTTTCTCCCTCTATACCCAGTCCCTTGGTGCGCTTATCTCTTCCCATGGCTTTCAGTACCATCTGTATGCCAATGACTCCCAGATCTACCTCTCTATGCTTGAAATCTCTCCAGCAATCCAGACCCGGATCTCTGCTTGCCTTTCTGACATTGCTGCCTGGATGTCTCACCGCTGCTTGAAATTGAACATCGCTAAGACTGAACTTCTCATCTCTCCCCCTAAAACCTCTCCTCCTCCTTTCTCAGTCTCTGTGGATAACTCTGTACTCCTTCCTGTTTCCGCGGCCTGCAATCTGGGGGTTGTCTTTGACTCCTCTCTCTCTTTCTCCACACATATCCAGCTCATAGCTAAGACCTGCCATTTCTTTCTCTATAACATTAGCAAAATCCGCTTTTTCCTTCCTGAACACACCACTAAAATGCTTATCCGCTCCTTAATCACCTCCCGTCTTGACTACTATAACCTACTCCTTGCTGGTTTCCCTTTGAATCATCTCTCTCCCCTTCAATCTGTTCAACACTCTGCTGCGTGACTAATCTTCCGCCAGCCTCATCATGCCCATATTACTCCTCTTCTCAAGTCACTTCATTGGCTCCCTATCCATTTCCGCATCCAGTTCAAACTTCTCCTGCTGACCTATAAATGCATTCACTCTGCGGCTCCTCAGTACCTTTCTTCTCTTATCTCTCCTTACAACCCCCCTCGGGAACTCCACTCTTCTAGCAAACTGCTTCTATCTGTGCCCTTCTCTTCTACTGCTAACTCCAGACTTCGCTCCTTTCACCTTGCTGCACCTTACACCTGGAACAAACTACCTGTGTCTGTACGCCAGGCACCCTCTCTAACCCTCTTTAAGTCCAAGTTGAAAACTCACCTCTTCGCTGCTGCTTTTGGATCTTGACTCACCTGATCTCCTTTCTTTCCCTTTTCTTTCCCCTAGTTCTATCCCTGCTTACACCTTCTGTGTTTTGTCTTGACTAGATTGTAAGCTCTGATGGGCAGGGACTGTCTCTTACATGTCTGTGCAGCGCTATGTACGACTGGTAGTGCTTTACAAATGCTCAGTAGTAGTAGTACCATGCTACTCGATTCCTCTCTCTTCATGCGTACTAAAACAGTGTTAGTTTCTGATTTGACTTCCTCGTTGTAACTGGATATTTGTTGCTTAACAGAGACCTGGTTGAAGCCTGGTAAATCGGTTCTTTTGATGGAATGCTGCGTATGTTCTCACCAATAGGGAGAACTATCGGGGAGACAGGTTCGTCCTCTTGTTCGGACCCCCCTTATCTGTCATTTCCTTACTGCAACAATCTCAAATTGGTCGAAGTCCTGTTACCCATGTCAATCAGACTTCTCTTAGTTTTTATCTGCTGGTGTGATATCACCTTCCTCCTCCTTCCATACTGGCAATATGTTAATCACATAACTTTGAGATGTCTAGTCTCCTTTTTTATTCTTGGGGACATTAATCTCATTCTCTGTGGACAAGCAGGAAGTAAGTCTTCACATATGGGTGATGTCACCGATAGAGCTCCATGAGGAACGCTCCCCAACTTCCATTGGAAGCTTTTGGGAGCTACACAGCGCATGCATGCCGGACTTCCTGCTTGCCACTCCAGTCTCCTTTTTCCACGGAGCTCATAGGACGTGTCCTGCACCAGCAGAAAAAAAGCGCTTTTCTCTCTAGCCCCTGTGGGTGCTTTTCCTTAGTAATTTTCACCATCTGTTGTTAGTCAGTTTCTAGACAATATTTTTTCTTTTGTATTTTTGTATTTTTTTTGTGCTTTTTCCCTTCAGGACATTTTTTTTTCTTCCCCGCCGTCACAATCAAGGCCTCCAACCTCATTGGCATGGTTTTCTTGGACATGTCTAAGCCAGTAAGTGGCTTTAAAAAGTGCACAAAATGTGGTTGCACCATTTCGGTCACAGACAGGCACAACTGGTACTTGCAGTGCCGGGGGCCCGTTCATCAGCCTGCTTCCTGCAACCTTTGTCTGCAGATGATGAGGAAGGGCCTGAAGGGCTGGAAAAGCAGAAGGAGTCCCTCTTCAGAACGTCATACTCAACATACTCGACTCTAGCATTGGCGGCACTGTTGCAGAGTATTGCTGAGGCATCAACAGGGCAGGATGTCCAGGTGCATTCTGAACAGAGGGGCTGAGATACTGAGTGGAGATCCTCCATCGATCCATCCAACCAGAATTGAGGAAGGACCTGACACTGATCCCATCGGCGTCATAAGAGGTGCCCAAATACCAGGTCAAGCCCACAGTGCATTGCCATCGCAGCCCTCCCTGTAGCGGGAAGAATCGACTCCCAGATGGGAGGAATCGACCCCCACAGCTCAGGAGGGCAGCTGGATGTCTCCTGATGAGCCTGTCATTGTGGCGTCCCTGTCGGAGGTATTCTCATCAGTGGCCAAAACTGCAATTCCGATGCTGGTCCCTTTTGAGGTGGTGATACTGGAGGAACGCCTAAGGGCCTTCAATGCTTACATGGCAGCAATCTTAGCCTTGCGGCATGCAGGCTTGGTGGGAGCTTTGGTGGCGTCACCATACTCTGTCCAGTCCATCCTGGAGACCCATGCGCTGCCGGCGGAGGCAGGCGCATGAAGCGGGAGATCAGAATCGACACCGGTTCCCACGGCGATCTCCCTATCGAGTGTATTGGGTTCTGATGTTCCGGGACACGCCCGCTCTCACTCAGGATGCCACGGGTCCCATTGCTGCCCACCCTCCCCGCATGACCATAGTAGGAGGTGCGAGGAAACCCACTATTACTATGATTTCCTCTTGGAATCCTAGTCTGAGGACTGCAAGACCAAGGAAGGCTCTGACATCTTGGATAGGTGATCTCTTGACCTTCCCTCTGATCCATTCCCTCCATACAAGCAGCGTATATTGCCCCTGGAGGACATGTCCTTCCAGGACTTTGTAAGGGACATGACCAAGGCCATACCCTTCTCCCTTGAAGCAGAAGATGAGTCCTGCAGTATCCGTTGGCACCCAAGAGGGCAGTGAAGGTACAAGTGCACCATGTCCTGCAGAGGCTGCTGCTGCGTTTGTGGGAAAATCCCCTCACGGTTCCTGCCTTCAACCGGCAGCTGGACTGGATGTACCGGGTCCAGAAGGCACCAGGCTTTGAAGATCCAGCTACTGCACAGCTCCATCGTGATTGAGTCTGCCTTGAAGCACATGAAGAGCACCAAGGCTCATTCCTCGGTGCCTTCAGGGCGAGAGGCCAGGACCCTGGACTCCTTTGGAAGGAGGTGTTACCAGGGATCCATACTGGTTGCTCAGATTCTTTCCTACCAGCTGTATACGGGAATGTTCCTAAAGGACATCATGTTTGACCTGGAGCAATGGGTTCAGGACAAACTGGCTAATGTTCCCTGTAGTGGGGATAACCTTTTCAGAAAGCCGGTAGAGGAAAAAGTGGGCGAGTTAGAGAAGGAGCATGTGACGTCTCTAGGCTCTCGAGGTGCAGATCCTTCATGGGAAAAGTACCAGGGTAAGAAGGCCTTCTACCTTTGCCTGCACCAGTGCTATCTGGTGCCCTAGAGTGCTCAACCAAAGGTGCAGACCCCTCATCTGCAAACATGGGAGAAGCCTCAGAAGGCCCAGCCAGTCCTGCAGCCCAAGCCAGGGGCAGGTTTTTGACTGGTTCCTCAGAGCATGGCCAATCATCCCGTACCTGCTGGAGTTCCCCCCTCAATTAGGGAGGCAGCTCATCCATTTCATTCACTGGTGGCCCCTTATCACCTTGGATGCCTGGGTGCTGTAGCTTGTCCAGCATGGCTACCGGCTGCACTTCATCCAGCTGCTACCTCCCTTCGTCCAAGGGGAGTACCCAATGGACCCACTGCATCGAAGCCTTTTGCGGGAGGAAGTCAGCAACATTGCTGTTCCCCTTGCGCGCTGAGCCGAGCCGCACCGCCATTCCATTCTCTTCTCCCCACCATGCTGAGCTGTTTCCCGCTGCCACTGATTACGAACCCCCGAAGTTATGTCAGAGGGGGTCAGAAGTGGCAGGCCATGTGTGCCAAAACACATGGTGTGCCACCGTGCTCACCCCCCTCAACCCCACTGCCGGAATCACCTGTAGCGTGGCTCGGCATGCGGGGGGGGGGGGGGGACCTCGACTTGGGCTGGCCCTGGGCTGCTCATCTCACCATGCATGTCTTCGAGTGGCTGGGGTTCATCATCATTTACTCAAAGTCCCACCTCCAGCTCATATAGCAGCTGGAGTTAACCTGAGCCCTCCTCGTTACCACTCGGGTCCAGGCATTTCTACCTCTGGACCACATGCAGTTGCTGACGGACATGGTCAACATCATGTGGCATCAACACCATACCACAGCCCGGGGGATATTCAGGGTACTCTGCCACATGGCCTCCATCGTACATGTTACCCCCTTGGCCCACCTCTCAATGCGGCAAACTCAGTGGATCCTTTGCAAGCAATGGAAGCAGGCTACAGGCTGCCTCTGGAACAAGGTGGTGGTTACCACTCCCTTGGTGCAGTCTTGTGGGTGGAACTACTGAACCTGCTTTGAGGCCTCCTGTTCCAAGCAGCAACCCCCTCCTCCTACAGGATGCTGATGACAGACGTGTCCAAGCTCAGG
Organism: Ichthyophis bannanicus; assembly: GCA_033557465.1. NCBI lineage: Eukaryota > Metazoa > Chordata > Amphibia > Gymnophiona > Ichthyophiidae > Ichthyophis > Ichthyophis bannanicus. The sequence continues at coordinate 643,016,924 of CM066035.1, forward strand.
TGGGGAGCTCATCTGGATGGCTTGCAAATACAGGGCAGAACAGGAGAGCCTGCACTAGATCAATTTCCTCGACTTGAGGGCCATAGTGAATGCCCTTCATTCCTTCAAGTTGCACCTGGTGAATCAGGTAGTTCTGATCCAGTTGGACAACCTGGTGGCATCGTCCTGTGTGAACAAACAGGATGGCATGGGCTTCTACCTCCTCTGTTGGGAAGCAGTCCAGCTGTGACGGTTTGTCCTGGCTCACAGGTGACCTACCTGCCTGGCGAGCTCAACGTCCTAGCAGATTAGCAGAGCAGAGTCTTCCAGCTGCAGGAGTGGATTCCCGCAGAAGGGTGGTGGAGCGGATTTTCAAGGAGTGGGGTACCCCCACAATTGGCCTCTTTTCCACATCACAGAATGCTCATGTGAACCGGTTCAGCTAAAAGAGACTGTCCAGCGACCAGCTGGCCTTGGATGCTTTCCTCCTCCACTGGGGCATGGGTCTGCTCTATGCTTTTCCCCCAATCCCGCTGATAGCGAAAACTGCTGAAGCTTCAGGCCAACAAGGGCACCATGATTCTCATTGCCCCATACTGGCCTTGGCAACCATGGTTCCCCCTGCTGTTTCAGCTCTCTCAGAGGGAGACTCTCCGCTTGGGCTCTGCCCCAGATCTCCTCTCCCAGAATGAGGGGACCCTGCTGCACCCCAACATCTGCCCCTTGGTCCTCACGGCCTGGATGCTGAACGGGTAGTCCTCTCAGAGCTCAGTTTACCTGACAATATCATGGCTGTCCTCCTGTCATCGCGCAAGGACTCAACACATTGGGCTTATGCCTTCAAGTGGCAGAGATTTGCCTTTTGGTGTGCAGATAGGGTGTGGGACCCCTTCTCCTGCACAATGGATCGGTTGCTGGAATACGATCGATGCCTACCATTGTGGTTTGGGGGTGTAGGCTTGTTTCGACGCACCCTTTAGTGACTTGCTTCATGCAGGGCTTGTTTCTCTCAAAGCTTCTCATCAAGCCCCTTATGGTGGCTTGGGATTTCAAAGTGGTCCTTATGCAGCTCATGTGGGCTTGAGCCACTTGATGGTTGCCCTCTCAAGTTCTTGACCCAGAAGGCCTTGTTTTTGGTGGTAGTCACATCAGCCTGCCATGTCAGTGAACTCCAGGCTCTGGTGGTGCATCCTCCTTACATTACGGTATATAAGAAATGTTAAATAAAATAAAATAAATAAATTACATTCCACCAGAATTGGGTTGTCTTGTGGACGCACTCATGCTTTCTGTTGAAGGTGGTCTCAGAGTTCCAACTCAACTAGATGATTGTCTTGCCTACTTCCTTTCCATGGCCACATGCCAACCAAGGACAGGCAGCATTGTACATGCTGGACTGTAAGCATGCCCTGGCATTCTGCATCAAACTTACCAAGGCCTACCAGTGGTCCACCCAGCTGTTTGTCTCTTTCGACCCTAACAGGCTGGGGTGGCTGTCTCTAAGCGCACTCTGTCCTTGTGGCTGGCAGACTGCATCGCCTTAGCATATTCCAATGCCAGCCTGAACCAGGAGGGTCATGTTAATGGTCCACAATGTTCGGGCCATGACCACCTCCATCGCTAACCTGTACTTGGCATCCGTGGAGGAAATCCGCAAGGCTGCGACATGGTCTTTGGTCCACACATTCCCAACCCACTACTGTCTGGATGAGGATTACTGACGAGACAGCAACTTGACCAGGCCATGCTCCAGCACCTTTTTGGGTCTTAGGTCCAATTCCTGCCCACCAGCCCTTCTGTCTGTCCAGGCTATCTGAAGTGTTGTAAGCTGAAGATGCCAAATCTGTGGGGTCCTTAGAGGGACTACCTTACTGTTTTTCATGTTCTCCAGTTATGTTGCTCCTGTTGGGGTTGACCTGCTCAGTCCTTCAGTAGCTTGTAGCTTGGGAGTCCCTTGCATGAGGAGTTATTTCTGCTTGTTCACGGAGAAAGCGTAGTTCTACTCACCTGTAACAGGTGTTCTCCATGGACAGCAGGAATAAGTTCTCACAACTCTCCCTCCTTCCTGGTGAGTTGTCTTTTGGCTACTGCTTTGAAATTTGACTGGAGAAAATGATGGGAAGGCAGGCACACATGCGCAGTGCAGCTTCCAATGGAAGCTGGGGAGCATTCCGTGTGGGGCTCCGGCTGTGACATCACCCATACATGAGGACTTATTCCTGCTGTTCACGGAGAACACCTGCAACAGGTGAGTAACTGCGCTTTCTCCCTAATACCCCTGGCTCCCAGCTTTTTCTCGCATGATGTTTTTAATCCTCTCCCTTTTCATTAAGTTTCACACAGTGGACTCAATGCAGCAGACTGAGCATTTTGCTAGAGATTTTCTATGCTTTCTGCACCTGGGAGCAGGACTAGAACAGGAAAATTGGTCCTAAACACTGGATGACTACCCAATCATAGAGAGGTCCCTCTGAACCTTAACACCACTGAGTGTGGGTGGCTCTTACCCTGCCGATCCTCCAAAAAGCCTTCTCTGGTGGCTCAATGACCCCTACACATTTACTCCCCCAAACCTTCAGAAGATCTTCCCTGGTGGCACAGTGGCCCCTGAACCCTGGTAGCAGTCTGTTTCCTCCCCACTGTATCTTAACTGTTGGGGGGGGGGGCAGGAACAGTGCCCACATGCTCCTGTCCATATACCGCCATCTTAGAGAATGGCAGCACCTGGCCCTGTGCCATGCATCCTGGGATGCACAGGGCAGAGTTGGTCTTCCATAAAAGGCAAAAATTGCAACGTAAGGGGCCAGGTGCTGCCATCTTTTAAGATGGTGGCATGGGATGGGAGCATACTGGCATCTCTCATGCCCCTCACACCAGTTAAGGTATAGGGGAATTGGACTGCTAGCAGGGGTTGGGGGTGGTGGTCCCTGGGCTACCAGGGGATGTTTAGGGGATAGGGGCCATGGTATCATCAATCAGTAGGGTTGGGGGATGGGAACCATGATCGGGCAGTCTGCATTGATCATGAAATAAAGTGTAAGTAATCCAATAAATGCACACAAGTGCCAGGGTGTTGATATGATCCCTGTGCACATACTGTACTTGGCTTGCTCCCCTTGAGCAGGAATTTTTGCACAGAGCTTATATGCATGCTGTTTGCTTACAGAATCACAATGTAAAACTTCTGCGGTATGAAAACCTGTAACTAGAGCTTTAGCGCTGAGTTTCTGCATTGAGCTGATTATAGGAGGTGTGACAAAAAAGAAACAAGACTGTCCCATAAATATCTTATTAAAAAATCTACAGATAAATTACATATTGTCCCCTTCAAAGTAATCACCTCCAGAGTTAATGCACTTCTGCATTCGCTTCTGCCACATACGGAAGCACTCGATAAAGTCCTCCTCCTTGAGGTCCCTCAGCTCCCTCATCACAGTGGCCTTGATCTCTTCTACAGAGGTGAAATGAGTTCCTTTGAGCACAGTCTTCAGCCTGGGGAAGAGCCAGAAGTCACACGATGTGAGATCTGGGGAATAAGGAGGGTGATCGAGAGCTGTGATCTGTTTGTTGGCCAAGAGCTGCCTCACACTGCGCAATGTGTGCAGGCACGTTGTCATGGTGGAGCAGCCACAACGTGTCTCTCCACAGAGCTTGCCTGCTGTGCCGAACCCAATCATGGAAGCAATTGAGGACCTGCTGGTAGAAGTGCTGGTTGACTGTCTGACCCTCAGGCACAAACTCATGATGGACCACTCCCTTCTGATCAAAGAATGCGACCATCATGACCTTGATCCTTGATTTGGACATGCACGCCTTCTTGGGTCTGGGTGACAGTCGAGTCTTCCACTGCAGGCTCTGTCTCTTGCTTTCAGGGTTGTACTGGAAGACCCAAGTCTCGCCTCCTGTTATGACTCGGCCAACGAACTCTGGATCTTCTCTAGCAAGTCTCGACAAACATTGACCCTGTGCTCCTTCTGGTTGTCCGATAAAAGCTTGGGCACCATCTTGGCGCACACCTTTCGCATCCCCAGCTCCTGCACCAAGATGGTCCACACTGACTCCCTGTTCAAGCTGAGCTCCTCAGCTATCATCCGCACCTTCAATCTGCGATCACTCCGCACCAGCTGGTTCACTCTGTCAATGTTCTCAGCCGCCTTTGTCATGGAAGGCCATCCTGACTTGGGGTCATACTCCACTTCCTCGCGGCCAGTCTTGAAGCATTTGTGCCACTCGAAGACTCACGGCTTTGACATTGCATCTTCTCCATAAACCTTTTGGAGAAGTTGGAGACACTCAGTTGGGCCCTTCTGCAATTTAACCAGAAATTTCAAGTTGATTCTTAGCTCTATATTTCTGCCACCTCCAGTTGCATGACAAAGCGATGGAGCAGTGTGCTACAAAAAAACCTGAAAAAGAAAAACAGAGTGTGAGAGATGAAAAATATTATAGCAGAATAGTGGCGCGATGTTGCACAACACAGTGACATAAGCGGTTAGCCAATTGGCATTGAGTCATGGGCGTGGCTGCTACAGTCTCGTTTCTTTTTTTGTCACACCTCGTATATAATGGGCTCATCTTTGAATACAATCTGCTTACCTTTAAAAATATTATTGGGTGCTCATCTCTCACACCATGTTACTCCTCTCCTCAAATCAAAAACATTGGTTAGTGATCACTCAATATTCAAATTTTGTTGTATCAGACCCTTCATACCAATATTCCAGAGTACTTTGCTTATTTGCTCATAACCCTGTACATCTTCCCGTTCTCTCCACTCATCCCATGCTACATTACTTGATCTTCTACCCCCCCCCCCCAACACCCTATTATCTGCAGCTCGAGATCTCTCGGGATGCAGTTCTCTTACCTAGGAACTTTTTCTTGTGAACCAACTTCCCCTTTCCATCTGTCAGGAACTGTCATTTTCAAGATTCAAGAAAGCGATCAAAACATAGCTTTTCAAGCTGGCTTTTAGTGAGGACACTTGTGCTGAGGATAAGGTACAGTTGTGATGAACATTATTGGCACCCTTACATTTTAGGTATGTTGTATACAATATCTTGAGAAATAATTGGAAATATTCCAACTGTATGTCATAATATTTTAATAGTGTGTTCAAAGGTATACAACAAAAAAAGAGATGTTTGTGCAAGTTAGAGGTAGTAATTTTTGAGAAAAAATATATATGACCAGGACAGGAATAATGGCACCCTTCACTAATATTTGGTTGCACAACCCTTGGCAGTGATGATAGCCTTCAAACATTTCTTGTAGCCATCTATGTTTTTTACATCTGTCTGTTAGTAGTTTCTCCCACTCTTCAACTGCAATTTGTTCCAGCTCATGAATGTTTCTATGATTCTTTTTTACCAATGGCAGATTTCAGCTCTTAACAAAGGTTATCAATTGGATTGAAATTGGGACTCATTGCTGGCCAGTTTAAAACAGTCCATTTATTCCTTTTTAACCCTTCTTTTCTACTTTTGGATGTATGTTTTGGATCGTTGTCCTTCTGGAGGACTTGTGACTTTTAACCCAGACCTAGTTTTCTGACACTACGGGGCTTGTTTACAAAGCCGCGGTAGTGGTTCGCGATCGCGATCGCAGCCGCGGCCCCATTGAAATCAATGGGGCCGCGGCTCCGATTACGATCGCAAACCGCTACCGCGGCTTTGTAAACAAGCCCCTACGTAGCACATTTCACTCCAAAATACCTTGGCAGTCCTCTGACTTCATGATTCTTTTAATATGCGCCAGGCCTCCATTTTGTGAGACAGCAAAACAGGCCCACAATATTATGGAACCTCCACCATATTTAACTGTAGGAAGGTTTTTTTTGTTTATTTTACTTATAAGCTTCATTTTTTGCTTGTAAATATATCGTTGGTCTGCACTGCAGAACTCAAGTTTGGTTTCATCTATCCATAGAACATTTTCCCTGAAGGATTGTGGTTTCTCCAAGGTAGATTTGAGCAAAGATCTATGAGCGGCGGGGTTCTCCTTGGCTTTCACCCATGAAGTCCTACTTTGTTTAATGCGTGGCGTATGGTGCAGGTTGAAATCACCACTCCAGATTGCTCCAGGTCAGTTTTAAGCTCTTTGGATGGGATCCAAGATGGTGCTGTGAGGGTGTGTGCTGGAGGACGCGCTCACTCTACTCTGCTGTTCTGGCTAGGAGGCGAACTGCTGCCAGTTGAGTATGGGCAAGAGGAAGGGGAAGAGGCTGACTAACCTCCCAGTGAACTCCCTCCCTGGTCCTTTGCACCAGCCAACGCTGGAGATCTTCAGCGTTGCTTCGGCTGCCTCAATGCCGGTTACGCTTGACCCACTTGGAGGAGGAGTGACGGACAGCAATGAGGGAGTCTCTCTGAGTCCCATTCAGCATACGCCGCCTCCTCATCCCAGAAGTGATTCTGCTGTCGGCGTTCTGGGGCACTTGCGACCAGATCGAGTTGCAGGCTTGTCTCAGTTGGGAAGTGAGCTGGTCGCAGTTCCTCTTCTCCTGGATAATGGAGTTCAGGAGGTGAAGGAGATTATAAAGAGAACTTTGCAAGACATCGCCCAGGAGGAGAGTGGTTTTACTTCCGGTCAAGCTGGTGAGGTGCAGATTCCACAGTCACTGACATTGGAGTCATTGTGGGGTGTCATTCAGGGGATAAACTCTTCTCATCAGACTGTTTCAGGTCGGTTTTATGGGGATTTGTCAATGGTGGCCCAGGCTGTGGTGGAACAGTTCAAGGCAGTAAAGGTGAATACACTCATGATGAATGCCTTCGAGTCAAAAATGGACGCTTTGCAGCTGGTGAAGGATACTCTAGTGAAAGCTAGTTCTATCTTAACCAGGCAAATGGAGTTCTTGGAGAACTTGGCTAGATGTAATAATTTGCGTTTAAGTTTCCCTAAGTCTCCGTTGATCTCGCCAATTGAGATGGTGAAGAAATATTTGACTGAGGTTTTAGGAAGGTTCCTATGTTCCATCCCTCCATTGGTTAGCGCCCAATACATTTCCCCTGGCACAGGACAGACATCTTCAGGCCAGGAGGCTGCTGTTGAGGATAACCTGACAGAGTTTTTGGAGTCCTTCTTGGAGGTTGTAACCCAGCGATGAACCCTTTTATATTGACTTTTGCTTTGGAAGTAGAGCACAGCCTGGTGTTTAAATTGTATTTCTGTCATATGCATAAACAATTTTTTGGCTCTCCTATTTGAATATTTCCTGATTTCTTTAGGCATACGCAGAAGCGGCATCAGGGGGTTTTGGCCCTGCGTCCTAGGGCCTTAGCCCTTGAGCTGCAGTATGTGCTTCATTTTCCTTGTGTCTGTACTGTAGTATGTGATGGTAAAACATTTTCCTTTTTTTGAGCCAAAAATGTTATTGGAATTTCTAGTAGCTAGGGAAGGGATGTCAATTCCTGGAAATTCCCCACAGGCGTCACTGTAGGGGTCATTAGGGTGTTGGTCTTGAGGCATTACTCTTGGAAGTGATTTGTATATGTTGGAAGTGATTTTTCCTTCTCTTGGGTTCCCAAAATGTTTTCCTGTATTGTGGGATCTTTCTCTTTGTTATCGTTTTTCTTCCTTTTTTCCTTATTATGGTGTTCTGTTGTTTATTACATTGTTTCACATGTTTGTGATACTGTATTGAAATAATAAAATAAAAACATCCAGAGAGCTTATTTTTATGTGGTGTTTTTCCAACAGTTCACCCTTCAAAGACTTCTTGGGTTGATTTTCCTCATCTCACCATGTCCTGGGAGGTTCATGACCATTCCATGAACAGAAAATGTCGTAATAACATTACCAACTGTAGACACAGGAATCCTAAGGTCTTTGGGGATGGCCTTGTACCCTTTTGATGTTTGTTAATGGCTTTTCTGATGGTCTCAGGCAGCTCTCTTGTCTTCACCATTGTGAAAATGGAACAGGAAGTGAATGTGGCCATTTTAAACATTAGAACCATCATTCACTGGTTGATTTAAATCATGTAAATAAATACTGACAATTGATCACTGGTGCGTCTAATTTTACTGAAATGGGAATATGATTCTTCTGTTCAAACTGATTTGAATTGTTTATCAGGGTGCCAATGTTCATGTCCTGGCAATATCCCAGTTTTTATACTATTTCCTAGTATTTCTTTTTTTAATTGGTCTTGTTTTATTTGATTTGTTTATGTGTTTAACATGTGTGCATATATAGTCCAAAGCCATTTCACTGGCCACACTTTTTTTAGAAGATATTGGACATTAAGGGGTTGAACTGTAAGGGAGCCAGTAATGTTGACCACAACTTTTCCTTGTTCCTTGTCTTCCACTCTCCTCCGTTTCTGTGCTGTTTGGGGCATTCTTGCAATTGGTCTGTAAGCTGCTCTGAAGCATATATCTGTGTGAACAGAGCAGTATATCAAGTGATTTTGAAATAAACATTGGAGGACAAGTGGAAGTAAGGATGAGGTTGAGGACTACAGGCTGGTTAGTCTGACCTCTGTGGTGAATAAATTAATGGAAACGCTGCTAAAACATAGGATAGTAAGGTTTCAGGAGTCCAGTGGATTGCATGATACAAGGCAGTGCGGGTTTACGAGAAGTAGATCTTGTCAGACAAATCTGATTGATTTCTTTGACTGGGTGACCAGAGAGTTGGACTGAGGAAGAGTCCTAGATGTAGCCTTGTATACCATTGGCGCACAGATGACTTTTATAAATAAACAGAATACGCTAAGGATGGACCCTAGAGAGACTGCCTGGGTTAAAAATTGGTTGAGTGGGACGTGACAAAGTGTACAGGTTAATGGAACTCTCTCTGAGGAGAAGAATGTTAGCAGTGGTGTGTCGCAGGGATCTGTCCTTGGTCCGATTCTTTTTAACTTCATTGTTAATGTGAGCAGAAGGGCTGATGGGTAAAGTTTGCCTCTTTGCAGATGATACTAAAATCTGCAATAGAGTAGACACCCAGGAAGGAGTAGATAACATGAGAAGAGATATAGCTATGACTGAAGAATGGCCAAGAATTTGTCAGCTGAGATTTAATGCTAAAAAAATGCAGTTGTGCATTTGGGCTGCAATGTCCACGAAAGAAGAGTAAGACCTGGATGTGATTCTTCTTTTCTGATGATCTTAAATTGGCTAAACAGGTAGGAAAGGCAACCTCGAAAGCCAGAAAGATGCTTGGGTGCATAGGGAGAGGAATGGCCAAGAGAAAAAAAAGAGGTGATAATGCCTCTGTATAAGTCTTTGGTGAGACCTCCATTTGAAATATAGTGTGCAATTTTGGAGACCACACCTTCAAAAGGATATAAACAGGATGGAGTCTGTGCAGAGGGTGGCTACTAAAATGGTTGGTGGTCATTACAAACCATATGGGGACATACTTAAAGATCTTAATATGTATACAGAAGAAAGGCGGGATAGAGGAGATATGATAGAGATGTTTAAATACATCCATGGCATAAATGCACAAGAGGAGAACCTCTTTCAGTTGAAAGTGAGCTCTGCAATGAGGGGGCATAGGATGAGGGTGAAAGTGGGTATATTTCTTTACGGGCAGAGTGGTAGATGTGTGAAATAGTCTCCCAGTGGAGGTAGTAGAGATGAGGATAATATCTGAATTCAAGAAAGCATGGAACAAACACAGAAGATCTCGAAAGTAAAAAAAAGGGCTATAGTATTTGATATGGAAGGGCAGAATAGGTAGGCCATATGGTCTTTTCCCGCTGATATGTTTCTATGAAAGACAGCAGCAGGTGCACTGCCAGTGATATGGGAATGAGGGCATAGAGGAGAGAGAGAGAGAGGCAAAAGATCGAGAAAGGGACTAAGAGGATAAAGATTGAGGTGCTTGGAGGGGGGACAGAAGGGAAAGGTTTGAGAAGCATAAAGGAGAGAAAAATGTGTGAAGTGCTGAAGAGCTGGAGAGAAAGTAAACAGAAACAGAAAATGATGGCAGATAATAATTCATATGAGTGGGCAAACTGGATAGTCGATATGGTCTTTAAGTTCTCAAATACCTCTCCCTCAGATTCCTGTACTTTTCCCATGCTTTCTTGAATTCAGATACAGTTCTTGTCACCACTACCTCCACTAAGAGGCTGTTCTATGCATCCACCACCTTTTGTATAAAGAAATATTTCCTCAGATTACTCGAGTGTATCCTTTTTCACCTTTATCCTTTGACCCCTCATTTCAGAACTTCCTTCCCTCTGGAAGATGACTACCTCCTATACATAGGAACATTGATACCATGATATTTGAAATGAGATATGCCCAAAGTATATCTCCACATACCTTATGACGAAGCCATTGACTATTTTTTGAAGCTGCTGTCTGGACCGACTCCCTCCTGTTTACATCATTTTGAAGGTGCAGTCTCCAGAAGGTCTCACCAGAGACTTATACAAAGGCACTATCCCCTCCTTTTGCTTCCTGACTATTCCTCTCCCTTGTGCCAAAGCATCGTTCTGGCTTTTGCCATCACCTTTTCTACCTGTTTGGCCACTTTGTATTAGATGATCTTTTTCATCCCCAGGGCCCACTCTTCTTTTATGTATTGACGTACTTAACCCCCTATACTGTAGTTCTCCCTTGGGTATTTGCAGCCCAAATGCATGATCTTGCGTTCTTTGAAAGAGGGGGATAAATGGGAGAATCTTCTAAGAGACCAAAACCAGACACTTGGTGAGTGAAAGATTCCTGGACATGATCTGCAATAGAGTAGACACCCAGGAAGGGGTAGATAACATGAGGAGGGATCTAGCTAAGCTTGAAGAATGGTCTAGAATTTGGCAGCTGGGATTTAATGTTAAAAAATGTAAGGTCATGCATTTGGGCTGCAGCAATCCAAGGGAGCAATACAGTATAGGAGGTGAAGTACTTTTGTCCACTAAAGAAGAGCGGGACCTAGGCGTGGTTGTGTCTGATGATCTTAAAGTAGCTAAACAGGTGGAAAAGGCGACAGCAAAAGCTAGAAGGATGCTTGGGTGCATACGGAGAGGAATGGCTAGCAGAAAAAAGGAGGTGATAATGCCTCTGTATAAGTCTTTGGTGCGACCTCATTTGGAGTATGGTGTGCAATTCTGGAGACCGCACCTTCAAAAGGATGTGAACAGGATGGAGTCGGTGCAGAGGGTTGCTACCAAAATGATTAATGGGCTTCATTATAAAGCATATGAGGACAGACTTAAGGATCTTAATATGTACACCTTAGAGGAAAGGCGGGATAGAGGTGATATGATTGAGATGTTTAAATACCTCCGTGGCATAAATGTTCAGGGAGAGAGCCTCTTTCAATTGAAAGCAAGTTCTGCTACGAGGGGACATGGGATGAGGGTGAAGGGAGATAGATTCAGGAGTGATATGCGGAAATATTTCTTTACGGAAAGAGTAGTGGATCCGTGGAATAGTCTCCCAGTGGAGGTGGTAGAGATGAGGACAGTAACTGAATTCAAGAAAGCATGGGACCAACACAGAGGATCTCTAAAGGCAAAAAGTGGACTGTTGTAGTTGTTATGGAAGGACAGACTAGATAGGCCATGTGGTCTTTTTCTGTCGTCATATTTCTATGTTTCTATGTTTCTATGATGTGTCTGTATGGTGGGGATGGGAGAGGGGGCCATGAAGTGGAGACAATTCCTTAAAGACTAGTTTTATGGGATACCACTATCAATCAAAACATTTGCATACTCCTGCATGAGTATTCTAAATACCATCCCTAGCATCAACCCTCTAACATGGATTCCCCAGATATGAACGCCCTTTTATAAGCTTCATGAAGGCCTCTGACAGAATGCTGTTGCACCAGGCCTGGGCTAAGGTCTGTCCTTGGTAACATCAGGGCTCTTTCATGTACAGTGTAACTGTGTATATAACCTCTATTGTTTTGTAGCCCTTTCCCCACTACATTATCCTTGTATGCTAATACTGAAAACCCTTGGATCGTTTCTACTTTACGGTAGTCTATGCCTGTGGCAACCCACTGCATGCCCACTCACATCTATACCCTTCTCCACACACTCCCATCACCTGCCACCCACATTTAACCCCCCTCCCCACACACACATATTTGTTTCCAACATACCCTCACCCCCTTAGAGACCCCATCTCCCACTGCAATACAGTTGAGGGCTTGGGGCAAATATTCAAGAATATGACCTTCAATAAAATGCGTTATTCTGAAACAGCCATGTCTTTACCCTTTACAGCAGATTTTTCTATTCCTTTGTAACCAGAGCATTACGTTTTGAACATATTTCAACAAATGGAAAAATTACGAGGCACAGCAAGTACTCACAATGTAATGCAAGAAACGCAGCACCTTCCATCTACAAATCTATGTTGGAAGGCACTCCCGAAGTCATTCTTCTGTATGCTTGACCTGCTTGATACTCTTTGAGAATTGTGGGGGGAGGTAGTTCAGAAGGTGCCTGATGCCAGTTTTGGCAGCTGCTTAAATTCTTTGTTTTCTTTTTTTCTCTTGGTACCTTGTTTGCCAAATTGCTGTAAAGGTATGGGGGGGAGGGGGGGTGGTGCTTTTGGAATAGAACCCTAGTCGATATTCTATAGCCTGTAACAGTTTCTCCATGCAAAAACTGCAGGGATATTTTGGGAGACTTGGTTCTCCAGAAATACTGATCCAGTGTTTCTACTCTTAAATGTATCCAATTTTCCCATTTTCTTTATGATAAACTTTGTAACTTGTCATCCCTTTATTGGAGAGTTATGGTGCCGACAGACAAATATGAGTCTCTATTAGAGACTGCTTAGCACTATCCCTACTAGATTACTATAATGTAGGTTGGAGAAAAACCCAAACATTTTCCAGAATTGGGGAGGTTCTTGCTGCTAGACATTGTGGTGGGAGGAGACGACTCTGGGAAGGAAAATCCAAGTTCATATAAATCAACACCAAGATAGAAATCTGTCTTTGGCACATAGCCACTACATAATAAGGAAACACAGGTGTATGCCCTTTGCGCAGGTAGCCTTGGCACAGAGCTCCTCATACTATCCAGAGTGAACAACAGTCTCAGAGCAGCAGCATAGAAGAAGAGAGCAAATGTTTGAGAGAGCAGAGGGAGTGGGGTGCAAATCCAGCCAATGCCCTATTGTCTTAGAAGGAGTTCTGCCTGTGTTAAAAGTAGGGAAATCCATAGCCTTCCACAGGGGCGGCTCTGTAATGAGGCCGAGTGAGGCGGTGGCCTCAAGCGGCAACTTTTTGGGGGAGGTAAAAATTGCCCCCAAAAAGCCTGCCTCACTCGGCCTTCAAAAAAAAAAACAACCCAAGGAGAGGAGCCACTACCGCTGCCGCCGCGGCAGCAGCAGCAGGAAGTGCCCCGCAGCCGCCCCGACAGAGTCCTCCTCTCTCCCTCAACGCGGCTTTACAGAGCCGCGAAGGGAGAGTGTCGCGAGAAAGGGGACTGGTAATGGGCTATGGGGGACTGTTTAGGACTGGTAATGGGCTATGGGGGGCTAGGACTGGAAATGGGTTGATGGGGGGGGTTTAGGACTGGTAATGGGCTATGGGGGGCTAGGACTGGAAATGGGCTGATGGGGGGTTAGGACTGGAAGTAGGCTAATGGAGTGGGTAGGACTGGAAATAGGCTGATGGGGGGGGATAGGACTAAATGTGGGCTGATGGGGGGGTTTAGGACTTGTAATGGGCTATGGGGGGGCTAGGACTGGAAATGGGCTGATGGGGGGTTAGGACTGTATGTGGGCTGATGGGGGGTGTTTAGGACTGTTAATGTTCTATGGGGGGCAAGGACTGGAAATGGGTTGATGGGGGGGTTTAGGACTGGTAATGGGCTATGGGGGCTAGGATTGGAAATGGGCTGATGGGGGGTTTAGGACTTGTAATGGGCTATGGGGGGACTAGGACTGGAAATGGGCTGATGGGGGGGTTAGGACTAAATGTGGGCTGATGGGGGGGTTAGGACTGGTAATGGGCTATGGGGGGGTCTAGGACTGGAAATGGGCTGATGGGGTAGAACTGGAAATGGGCTGATCGGGAGGGGGTTAGAACTGGAAATGGGCTGATGGGGGGTTAGAACTGGAAATGGGCTGATTAGGGGGGCTAGGCTGATAATGGGCAGATGGGGGCTAGCACTGGAAATGAGCTAGGACTGGTAATGGGCTGATTTGGGGGCTAGGACTAGAGTGGGCTGGGACTGGAAATGGGCTAGGACTGGAAATGGGCTAATGGGGGAGGGGAGGAGAGTGCTGCTGGCCATGGAAGAAAACTAGGGTCTAGGGCTACAAATAGGCTGATGTGGGAGGATGGTAGAATAGGACCGGAAGGGAGCAGATAATGGGAGGGTCTGCCAGGGGAAAGAGGGGGCACAAAGGGAGCTGACACGGGGGAAGGAGGGGGCTGGATAGGAGCTGACACCTGGGATGTACTGAAGGGGGTCTGGAAGGGAGCTGACACTTGGGGATGGGAGTGGTAGGTGGTTGGGTAATGGGGAGGAGGCTGGAAGGGAGCTGACATGCAAATGGCACTGGAAGGGAGATGGACAGAGGGTAGGGCAACTGGAAGGAAGCTGACTGGGGGGTGGCACTGAGAGTGGACGTGAGCTGATATCTGGGATGGTATTTGGACTAGAAAGGGCTGGACAGTGGGAAAAGGAGGGGGACTGGAAGGGAATGGACACCAGTTGCAGTCATGGGAATGCAAGGCAGTTGACATTGGAAGGTACTGGGAGGGAAGGACTGGAAAGGGGGCTGATACTGGGGAGGGTTACTGGAACTGGAAATGGGCTGATGGAAGGAAGTGAAGAAAACAAAAGAAGAGATAAGAAATGGCAGATGGACCATAGACCACAGTAAGAGAGCTAAGAGAAGACAGGAAAGCAGGAGCCTCAGATCGGGACCAGCATGATCAGAGAATAAAATGGTCAGACAACAAAGGTAGAAAAAATTAATTTATTTAATTTTAGTGATTGGACTTTGTGATATTTTTATATTTTACACAGTATTGGGGAACTGCATCTCTTATTTATCTGATGTTGCACTGCATGTGGACTCTGGCTTCTTGGGGTTTCAATTTAAATTTAGTCTACATATTTTTATTTTTACTTTAGATTGTGGTTACTTCTTCTGTACTTGGTGAGGGTCGATGTTGTGAGTGTGTGACTGAGGTCAGTTGTTCTGTTAACATGGAGTTTGCACATAAAGATCTATACTGTACTGTAGTAATTTGACTTGTTCAGCTTTTCAAATAGGTGTATGGATGTTTCAGGGCCCACTGTAGTATTTACAGTGATGCTTTTTTTGGATAGGCTCCTTATGTGAGTTTTGGAAATTTGTGCTGATATGGTATGATATGGTAGGTTTGCTCTTTGTTGTAGGGTTTTGTATTAGTTCACAATATGCCTGGTACTGGAGAATAGTGGTTGTTGTTGTTGTTAGTGAGATGATCAGAATCAGATTTTTTTTTTTTAATATTGAGTTCTGTGGGTGAATGTCCTGGTACTGCTCTGCACCTACTGTGTATGAAAAATATATGTTGAAAAAGAAAAAAAGCAAGAACCATAACACAGTTTATAACAAATTATAAATGAGTTATAATTTAGTTTTATAAACTGTGCTGTTAGTTCTTGCTGTCTTTTAGTTCCTTGGTGTGCAAACGGGATCGTACGTAGCCCTGTGCAAGCGGTGCAGCCGCACAGGGCGGAAAGGCTTGGGGGACGTATTTCGGTTGTCTGCTGTCACCCTGCCGCCGCTGGCAGGACAATAGCAGGCAGCCGAAATGCGCTCCCCAAGCCTTTTCGCAGCACTTTAAGCAGGTCTGGTCCCTCCCTTCTCCGACGCGATGCCAGAGTAGGGAGGGACAGATCTGCTTAAAGTGCCGGTGCCTTTTAGGTCATGCGCATGCCCCCCTAATCCTCCCCATACCTCCGTCCAGCGCTGCCTGCTCTTTCCCTGCTGCTGGTGCCTCCGTGAAAAAAAACAGAGGGCAGCAGCAGCAGGGAAAGAGCAGGCAGCACTGGACGGAGGTATGGGGGGAGAGGGGAGGCGTGCGCCCAAGCTGCAAGTCGCACAGGTTGTGATTGCAGCTCGATATGGCCCTGTGTGCAAACATCTTGCATTTCCTCCATATAATCTAATAGGCTTTTTGGTTTAGTTCAGTCTCTGATTGGATTTCTGAAAAAGCCCCGCCCTCCCTCTAAGGTGTGGGGGGGGGGCGCCTTTTCATACTTTGCCTCAAGCAACAGATTGCCTTGAGCTGCCCCCGGCCTTCCATGGCAAAAAAGGTTTCAAGGACTGTACCAGCAATTCAACCTTCCCCTCCATCAGAGCTAGGAGCACTGCAGGAAGTTTCAGGGACCTGCATCTACAGAAGCCACCAGCTCTCAGGAAGAGAGGAACCCAAATACTCATCGTACACCAGTTACATCACAACCATGAGTATTGGGGACCTTTGCATCACCACCAGCTGCAGCTACACTAGAAAAGAGTACTAGAAACAGGAGAGAGAGGTTCCCACTAACCCATTTGGAGAAATTACCCCGAGAGAAACAATACCAAGTAATAAAGGTGCAAGAGTGGTGAAAAATGGAGTAACTGATCAGCTTAAGATCCGTTACCACACTCCCTTCCAGTACTCTATCAAAACTGAGAGGAAAGAAGGACTATTTTATGTGTAACCATAGAAACATAATGGCAGAAAAAGACCACATGGCCTATCTAGTCTACTCTTCCATATCACCCACTACAATAGTCCCCTTTTTACCTTTAGAAAGCCTATGTGTTTGTCCCATGCTTTTTTGAATTTAGATATTGTCATCTCTACCACCTCCACTGGGAAACTATTCCATACATCTAACACTCTTTTCATAAAGAAATACTTCTGTGTCTATCCCCTTCACCCTCATCCTATGTCCCCTCATAGCAGAGCTTGCTTTAAATCAAAAGAGGCTCTCCTATGCATTTAAGCCATAGAGGTATTTAAACATCTCAGTCATATCACCTCTGCCCACCTTTCCTCTAAAGTATACATATTAGGGTCCTTAAGTCCGTCCTCATATGCTTCATTTTAGTAGTCACACTCTGCACCGATTCCAACCTGTTTATATCCTTTTGAAGTTGTGGTCTCCAGAATTGCACACAATACTCCAAATGCGGTCACACCAAAGATTTATACAGAGGCACTATCACCTCCTTTCTTCTGCTGGCCATACCTCTCCCTATGCACCCAAGCATCCTTTCAGCTTTTGCCATCACCTTTTCTACCTGTTTAGCTACTTTGAGATCATCAGACACAATCACTCCTAGGTCCCATTCTTCTTTCATGGACCGAAGTATGTCAGCCCTTCTACTGTACCGTACCTTGGATCGTTGCAGCCCAAATGCAGGACCCTAAATTTTTTAGCATTAATTCTCAGCTGCCAAATTCTAGACCATTATTGAAGCTTAGCTAGATCCCTCCTCGTGTTATCTACACCTTCCTGAGTGTCTACTCTCTTGCAGATTTTGGTATCATCCGCAAAGAAGCAAACCTTACCCAACAGCCCTTCTGCAATATTACTAACAAAGATGTTAAAAAGAATAGGACTAAGGACAGATCCCTGCGGCACTCCACTGGTAACCACCTTCTCCTCAGAGTGAACTCCATTTATCTGTACCCTTTGTCACCTCACACTCAACCAATTTCTAACCCAAGCAGTAACTTTAGGGTCCATCCCAAGGGTGCTTAGTTTGTTTATAAGTTGCCTGTGTGGAACAGTGTCAAATGCTTTACTGAAATCTAAATACACCACATCTAGGGCTCTCCCTTGATTCGACTCCCTGGTCACCCAGTCAAAGAAATCAATCCGATTTGTCTGACAAGACCTGCCCCTGCTGAATCCATGCTGCCTCGGATCCTGCAATCCGTTGGACTCCAGAAACCTCACTATATTTTTATTTTATTTTATTTTTTTTATTTATTGCTTTTATATACCGCACTCTTTAAAATCAGTGTGGTTTACAGATAACATTTTTTATGCATAACAGGATGTCTGTTATGCACTTACAGTGAACGGATGATACAACTTGGATTTCAAACTGGGGGAACTATCTACAGTATCTACAACTATTTACGGTATAAATATGAGTTGTCTGTGGCTTTCTCTTTCAGCAGCATTTCCAATAATTTACTTGCCACCAAAGTTAAACTAACCGGCCTGTAGTTTTCAACCACATCCTTACTTCTGCTTTTGCGTAAAGGGACCACATGTGCCTCTCTCTAGTCCTCTGGCACCACCCCCGACTCCAAAGAGACATTGAAAAGGTCAGTCAGTAGAGCTGCTAGAACATCCTTAGGTTCCCCTCAGTATTCTTGGATTATCCCACCTGGTCCCATCGCTTTGTCCACTTTTAGTTTAGCTAGTTCCTCACGAACACAGCCCTCTGAAAATCGTTTGAGATGACCCTCGCTTTTGTTCCTATCTGTGGGTGTTGTCTGAGGTCCTGCTCCCGGCTCTTCATCTGTGAATACAGAACATAAATATTTGTTAAGCAATTCCGCTTTATCCTCATCAGCTTCTACATATTCCTCCCCTTCACCCTTGAGTCTGACAATACCACTTTTGCCCTTCCTCCTCTCACTAACATATCTGAAAAATGTCTTATCGCATTGGCTATTTCTTCTTTTTGTATCTTTTGCTTTCCTGACTACTTTGCCAGCTTCTCTAAGTTTTTCCAAATATAGATGAGGCACTAACATTAATGGAGGGGGAAGACTGTGGGGAGAGACTGCGCTGCCTGCATGTGGGATTAGAGGCCTGTGCATCTCATGCAACTACCTGTCAAAGGTGAGGTAAAGTGTCACCCACCTCTTGTGTTGCACTGCATACAGAGCCTACATATTTCCACATTGTCTATATATTTCTACTTTCAGTTTGTTATAATTTTATTCTATACTTGGTGAGGGTCTAACTGTTTTGCCTGTGTGACTGAGAACAAGTGTTCTGTAAGCATGGCATGTTATTCTCGGGGTAGTTTCTCCAAATGGGTTAGTTTTGCGCATACTGTGGCTGTCATGAACCTCACTTCTAAGCCAGGGTATGTGGAATATGATCTTAATCTCTCAAATTTACTGCTAATGCTCAGTGTAATGCTTGCATCGTGCCAAAAAGAGCCTCCTGCTGGGGTTCATAAGATGTAACATGTATGGGTAGTTTATCAAGATGGGCTTGGAAATTCTTCATCACGCCTGTGGCTCCCAGTACAATAGGAAATATTTCCTATCTTTCTGCCACATTTTCTTGGTCTGGTTGCATTTCTTGATACTGCAAGATCTTCTCCCTCTCCACACAATTCACAGTATAATCACTTGGTACCAACACTTTGCCGCACCCCCAGGTGCCCTACCGGTGAGGCCTTGATACTGCCTGAGGACTCCCCTGAGGGTGGTAGTTGTACCTTCTCTATAAACCACAAAAGACACTTGTGTTCCAAACTCAGGGTTTTATTCCCCGTCCGTGAGGTATTTTCTCCTTGGCAAAACAAAGCAAACAACCCACTCCGGGCATATAACAGAAATCAAAAAGGTTAAACAAAAATAGCTTACTTCAGCTTAAATGTAAAAAGAAAAGAATTAAACATTCTCAATGTTTTTCACAGGCTTTCCTTTTTGCTGCTACAGCACAGCTCATTCACATGGCTTTCTGTGAGACACGTTTTCCAGCCCACAACTTGTGACTCTTACTCAGGTTATCTTCAACCCTTTTCACCTTAAGGAAAACTCTGGGTCAATTACCGAGACTGAGCATTCCATGGGCTCAGGAACTGTTGCTAACTCTGCATTCTCATATTCCATAGATTCTGATTCATTAACACTCACGTTTTCAAGGTCAGCTGTTTCAAAAGGATAATGTAGGTTTTCCTCGTCAAGCAGGAAGTTATGCTGTCCTTCTGACTCAAAGCCTCCCTGGGAACTACCATATACTTTTGCATGAGGCTTATGAGAACTCAGCCCCTGCTGGTAAGCATAAGGACATTCAGGAACTTCCCTGGCTCTGCTGTTAGAGTGATTACGGTATACTCTGAGCGTGCTTGGGTCTAGCTTTTGCCTCACAGCTGCCCTAGATTGCACTGCTCTATACGGAGGTTGCTCAAACTCTGGGAGTTTAAAGTTGATACTAGAATCTCTAGCTTTTCCAAGTAAGTGAGCTTCTTTTCTCCTGGGTTTTCTAGCACAAGGGAAGGGATTATTTCCAAAGCTTATTTCTGGGTGGCTTTTTCTATTGCTGCAGGGTTTTACCCACTCGGGTAGAAAACAGCCACTATCAACACTTCTGGCTTTGTTACCTTGTACTGCAACTCTCCCACGTCTCTCGTGCTCTTCACACATGCATTCAATATCTGGCTTCTGCCTTCCAAATGTTTCACTCTGGGTTTGAGACTCACTCAGACCTTCGTGTGGGCTTGCATGCTGTCCCAGTAATTCAGACTCTCTTTCATTCCACTTCCATACTTTTCCCAGCTTCTGCTGCGCTGACCGTTGTCTCCCCTGCTGTGAGACTTGCTGGTTCACCTCCTCTCCCTCTCTAACTATTTGGGAGCGTATTATATCTCTGTGTTTCTGGGCTCCACCTCTACCCAGCTGATTCCTATCAGGCAAAGCAAACTCCCTTTGCTTGCTATCTGGGTGTGTCTTCTCAGCCCTTACCCACGTGTGCCTAGGTTGTCTATAGCAACCATCTGACAGTTTTTTGTTTATACTGTCATGTCTTTCCTGATCACTGCTGCTGATTTCCATTTTCTCAGGCTCCGATAGGTCTACCTTGTGACAACTTCTACTATCAATGCCATTCTAGTGGTGTTCTCCTTTACCACTATCATGTTTCCTGGTATCCAGTTTCTTATCCGTCAGAATGGGAATGTCCCAGGTGATCATAACCTCTTCATTCTCCATTCTCTTAGGGTCATGATCCCAGTGTGCTTTTCAGGGATACCGATGTTGTAGTGTTTACAGAGTTTCCAGTGGAGGAGGCGTGCTACTCTGTGCCTTTATGTATAGAAATTTTCCACCATCAGAATGTCACAGCCTGCTATTAAGTCACTGTTTCCAGCTCTCTTACAGAATCATCAGATGTCTGGTGTGCCAGTTTTTTTCAATACTCACCATAAACCATCTCGTCCGTAATCCACTGTCCTGGGCTTTAATTATTAATCTTTCATCCTTCGGTTTCAGTTCACCTTTCCTCAACCATTCATGTCCATTCTTGATCTACAAAAGATTCTTGAAGTAACACTTTCTATTTTCCACTGTATTTGTGCATTTGTCACTTGTTTTTCCTCACCTGCTGATCTAATTCTTGAAGAGTTTTTCTTTTTTGTCTTGTTTTGCAAATTCTGTTACTTCCTTTCCCATGCATGCCTGTGGGTTCTCACTCATTCCTTCTAATCACTGGAACGCTTGTCCAAGTTTGATGGAGACAGATTCTGGACGTTTACTTTCATATTTCAGCACTTTTTGTGTATTTGGATCTGATGATGCTATCAGGCTTGGAGGCCTACGATAGTAGCTCTGTAGGTGTAATCAATCTCTATAAGTCCTAGCCCTCCTTCAGCTCTAGGAATGTACAATCTTGGCATACACTGATTCTTATAAATAACTTCATGAGCATGGAGTTTTCTTGTTTGCACATCCAATTTTTCAACATCTTTGAGGCCAATCCACAATCCCAAAACTGTATGAGTACAGAAATTGCAAGCTGGCTGATGGTTTTATCTTATTTCATGATGTTAAAGCACTTTTCAGTAAGTTTTAATCTCCTGTAATATTCTTTACTGATCTTCTCTCTCAATAGTTTCTGCTTGAGTTTCATTCCTTCCTCTATTCCAAGATACTTATATTCCCTTTCCTGGTCAAGGTCCTTGATGTCAACCTAGCAATGGAGAAGTTTTCGGTTTTGCTCAATTTTCCTCTGAAAAGGTTGCCTTAGCACACTTAACAAAATAAAAAAAAATCACCAAACAACCCCCCAGGAAAATTTACCAAATAAATATTTTTGTCGGATGTTGCAGGAAAGGAACATGTAAAAATACTATGTCCACCACTCAGTTACATCCATTTTAATCAATTTCTTAAAAACCATGAAAAACTCTACTTAACTGGATTAACAAGTCGCAGACTACTCAGGCACGCTCAGGCACGACGTGCACGTTTCGGGTCAATAACCCTGTTTCAAGTGCTGCCATAATCAGATTCAGCCGTCATTTAACGCTGGAATCAGCTGCTTCCTTCAAGAGGGTCCAAAACTTCATAGAATGGCTATACTTTGCTGTCAATCACTTCAACCCACCAATGAAACTCCTGGGACACCCCACCAACCAGGGGAAGCCCGGGGATCATCAGTGGCATCAGTGAATGCTGAGCCAGTCAATCTCCTTGTTGAGACCTTCAGGAGATACGGTCCGTAATTGAAAAATCCAACGCTGCTCACAGCTCTGTAGTTTATTGACACGATCCCCACCACGTGGATCAATGGGCACATGATCAATGACAGACCATCTTAAGTCCTGGAAAACATGACCATAGGCTAAGCAATGCTCTACCATTGGAGCTGTCACAATCCCCTGGCGAAGACGGGAGGCATGTTCACTTAATCGAAGTTTGATCATCCGGGTAGTTCTGCCCACATAAGCCAAAGGGCACGGACAGTAGATTAGGTATACAACAAAAGATGAGGCACAATCCGTCTCCCACCGTCGTCGGAAATGCCGACCTGTGCTCAAATAAGTCCATTCCAATCCTGTCATAGCTAAGGAACAGTAATTGCAATTACCACACACATTGTGACCATTGTGTGGAAAGGTAGGCAAAGAGGGTCTATCCTCTGCAACTGCAGAACGGGCCAACAAATCTCCCAAATTGGCACCCCGTGTGAATGCTACCAAAAGAGGTCTTTGGAAGCAAGGGTGCAAGTTCAAAATCGGCCAGTGTTTGCGGAGAATATCAACAACTCCATTGCTAGATGTCATATAGGGTAAAATTCCCACCATTGGTGAAGAAGTTTGTTCAGTAACCACATCAGATTGATTATCAGCCAATAGCCATTCCCGATGGGTATATAATGCACGACAATAAGCATGTTTAATTACTTTAGGTGGGTAACCCCTATCCAAGAGACGTGTGCGTAACTCTTCAGCATGAAATTTAAAATCCATCGTCGATGAGCAGATTCTTCGCAGCCTCAAAAACTGACCATACGGAAGACCCCTCTTCAACATACCAGGGTGGAAACTTTGAAATTTAAGCAGACTATTTCGTTGTATTGGTTTCCGATATAACGAAGTTCGAAAATGACCATCCTCAAAATGTATGGTGACATCAAGAAAATCAATCTGATGATCAGTGATATGGGCCGTAAACATCAATTTGGATTTTAAACCATTAAGCCAAGTCAGGAACTCAGGTAGCTCATCCAAAGACCCCATCCACAAAAAGAAAATATCATCCAAAAAACATTTCCAAAACCTAACATGTTGGAAATATGCAGAATGATATAAATGTCTCCTCAAAATCAGCCATGTATAAAGTGGCAATAGATGGTGCCGCAGAGGCCCCCATGGCTATCCCAAAAATTTGTAGGTAAAATTGTCCCTGAGACAAAAAATAATTACGAGTTAAAACTAACGTAATTAACTCCAACAAAAATTGTCGAGGAACGACAATTGTTAGTACGATTTATCACTGAATTTAGCACACTTAAGCCAAAAGTCATCCTGATGTCGTCAGAAAAGCTTTTCACAACACAAAGTTGCTCTGCTAATCGTTAGTTGCTGGAACTGTAGAGCTTCAGCTCATCTATAAATAGCAGATGGGAAGTTGCTTTTGGGTTGGTACCGTCTTTAGAATTCAGGCTAAATCCATACCCCAAAGAGTTGATGAGAGCACTCATTGGATTAAGTGCCAAACAAAACAGAAGTGGTGACAGGGAATCTCCCTGAAATATTCCTCGCTGGATCTTAATGTTAGTATGATGTACTGACCATCTTCATATCTCAAAAAAAATGTAGATCGCCACATTGTCATATTGAATTTAGTATACTCTATCAAATCAAAATTTATTTGATTCATGTCGAGGCAATGTATTATCCAAGAGTTTGGGATGCTGTCAAAAGCTTTCTTATAATCAATCCATGCTATACTGAGATTTCTTCCTTTCAGCATTAATTGGTCTTTGGTTCTGTATGCTCCTCTGTTATTGCCCTTTTGCTCTATCCCCATGATCATATATTTCATTGTGATCATATATTTGGCCTGCATCTATTGCAGTAAACAGCTTATAGATTGTAGGCAAACAGGTTATTGGCCTATAATTTTTAGGAAAGTTAGTCGGGTCTCCCTTTTGGAAAGAGAAAAGTACTTCCTGTAGTAAGCCATTGTGGTAAGTCCGGTTGCTCGAACAATTGATTTTTGTAGGATCTGTAGTAATCTGGCTTGTTCAATTTTCCAAATAGGTGTAAGGATGTGTTAAGGTCCACTGCAATATT
Source organism: Ichthyophis bannanicus (assembly GCA_033557465.1). Lineage (NCBI taxonomy): Eukaryota > Metazoa > Chordata > Amphibia > Gymnophiona > Ichthyophiidae > Ichthyophis > Ichthyophis bannanicus. Next base: position 643,041,382 of record CM066035.1, read on the forward strand.
TGTGGTGCTGATCTTTTCTGGGCAGGCTCCTTATTAATTTTAGAAGCTGGTGTTATATGGTAGATTTGCTTTATAGGCCTTCAATAACTTTTGTAGGGTTTTGTTAGTTCACAATCTGCCTGGAACTGGAGAGGCTGTTATTGAGATGACTCCATAATTAGATTGGTTTCCTGTATGTTGAGTTCTATAGTAAAATGTCTAGTTCTGCTCTGCACCTACTGTTGGAAGAGGGGTTTTGTTGGACACAAAATAGATGCTGGACGTCCCTTGGCATATGAGCATCTTATATTTCCATTGTGTTTAGCAGAATATATATTTACAGGTGTGTGTTTTAAATCTGAGTGCCAGGCTAAACTGGTACAATTTTTGCTGAATTAGGACCTCTGTTAATCGAGTATCTTGGGGTTGCCAGGTCATCCCTCACCTGTTTGATATACTGGCTTTCTACCCATCTAGTCTTTTTCTTAAGATAACATAAAGAATATGCCAATGTAACACCACCATTTGCCCCCATCCCCACCCCAATGAAGTAGTCAAACCACACCCATGCATGTAGTGCAGAGCACCTCCATAGGAAGACACTTCTTCTGTAGTTACTAGGAAATGATGCTAGTGATGGCAGGTGCTTGGAAAAGTCTTGAACTGAGGTTTGGAGTGTTACTCACCAGGACAGTCAGTGGGTTTCTAAAAAGCAAACTGCTATGGTTTAAACTCAGATTTCCAGCATCGGTATCCAGAGTGGCTGACACTGAATGTCTGGATTCAGTGTCTTTCATTTGACCACTTTCATAACCAGGACAGCAAAGTGGTTTACGCTGACTGTTGGTATCCAGATATTTAGCTAACAGACCAAATATTGTCTAACCTGATAACTCTGGAAACTACTCATGCTCTGCCCACAGATCAATCTAACACTATCCAGATAGTGCCTAGGCATTCAACAATGATTTTCAATGGAACTATCTGGAATACTTCTGAAAATCAAGATATGTCCCTAGTCAACAACTCTTATCTGGGTAGAAATCATGCTACCCAAATAAATGTCCGTGATTATCAGGCTTCAGGCCTCACTGGATAGAGGTGACTAACGGAATACCCCAGGGATCTGTGCAGGACCTGCTGCTTTAACATCTTCATAAATGACCTGGAAATGGGAATAACTATTGAGGTGATCAAATTTGCAGATGACACAATTATTCAAAGTTGTTAAAACACAAGAGGATTGTGAAATTGCAAGAGGACTTTGATAAATTGGAGGACTGAACATCCAAATGGCAGATGACATTTAATGTGGACAAGTGCAGTTATGCACTTAAACAACCCATACTACAGTACACGATGCAAGGTTCCACATTAGGAACCACCACTCAGTGGATAATACATTGTAACCCTCCGGCCAGTGTGCAGCAGCAGCCAAGAAAGCAAATAGAATGCTAGGTATCATAAGGAAAGGAAATGAGAATAAAACAAAGGATATTATAATGCCTCTGTATTGTGCCATGATACGACTGCATCTTGAATGTTGTGTGCTATTCTGGTCACCATATCTTAAAGGATATAGTGGAATTAGAAAAAGTACAGATAAGAGCCACCAAAATTGTAGAGGATAGAATGATACTCCTATGAGGAAAGGCTTAAAAGGTTAGGGCTTTTCAACTTGGAAAAGAGACTGCTGAACTGAGGGGAGGTATAATAGAAATCTATAAATTAATGAATGGAACAGGTAAACATAGATCCGTTTTTTACACCATCAAAAAGTAGAAAGACAAGGGGACATGCAATGAAGCTACAACGTAACCCATTTAAGACTAATAAGAGATTTATTTACTCCATGCATAATCAAACTCTGAAATTTAACAGGGGATGTAGTAAAAGCTGTTAGTGTCGCTGGCTTTAAAAAAAAAGGTTTGGACAAGCTCCTGGAGTAAAGGTTCATAAGCCATTATTAGAGGTCCTGGGAAATCCACCGCTTGCCCCAGTACAAGCATTGTGGAACCTCTGTGGCTTTTTGGGAAACTATTAGGTTCATCTGGATTAGCCACTGTTGGAAATAGGATACTGGGCTTGATGGACCTTGGTCTGACCCAGTATGGCATATCTTATGTTAGATGCCTGTCTTCCTCTTTCTGTGATCTCTTGTATTTCATGAAGGCCTCCCTCTTTTTTTTTTTCGCTTTTTCAGCTACCTCTTTTGAGAACCATTGCAGCCTCCTTTGCCTTTATTTACCATTCTAGCAAAAAGGTTGGTTGCCCTTAAAATATCCCCTTTCAATTTTGCTCGCTGTTTTTCTACATTCCTCAGCTGTTCCCATCCCGCTAATGACTCCTTGAGGTATTGGCCCATCTTGGCAAAGTTAGTTTTTCTAAAGTCTAAGACCATTGTTTTTGAGTGGATTTTATCAACCCTAGTCCTAATACTGAACCACACTATCTGGTGATCACTGGATGCGAGATGATTTCCCACTATAACATCAGAAACACTTTCCCCATTGGTAAGCACCAAGTACAGTATGGCCCCTTCACGTGTGGGTTCTCTTACCAGTTTATTTATTTATTTTATTTATTTATTTAGTATACATTTGTATACCGCTACTTCCAGCGATCAATAGCGGTTTGATTACATGTTGAAGGATGTCAATCATGACAGAAAATTTGGGTTATAAACACTTTGATTTGAAGGGAAAAGCACAGCACACAGGAAGACGGTTTAAAGGAGCGGATTCAGGATTTACATATCTACATTTTTACATTTCGTATAACAGTTCTCAATGTTTCGTAGTGAGGCAGCTTGGAGACCCCTGGGAGTTACATCAAATTGTATTGACACTGGAATATATGTGTCTTGAGTTTTTTTCTGAAAACTATTAGGTCTTTTATTGCTCGTATCTCAGGTGGTAGTTGGTTCCAGAGTGTGGGGGCAGCGTATGTGTATGCTCGGTGGCTAGTTGCCTTTATAGTTCTTCCTGTAAAGAATCCAGGATCTCCTTGCTTCTAGAATGCGCCAATCAACATTCGGCATATTGAAATCCCCTGTCAGTAGCACTTCCCCTTTCCTGGCAATGCTGCGTATGTCTTCTATTAAATCTCCGTCCATGTCTTCTCCCTGTGATGGAGGTCTTTATATCATGCCAATGCAAATGGATTTCTCTTTCCCTCTTTCTAGTCTAACCCACACTGCCTTTTCTCTCCCTTTTATGTCCTGTATTTCCATAGCTTTAATATTATTTTTTACATATAGTGCCACTCCTCCTCCCCTTCTTCCTACCCTGTCCTTTCTGAATAACGTATAGCCTGGTATAGTTATATCCCAATCATGGTTGTCCGTGAACCATGTCTCCGTAACTGTCACTAAATCCAAGTCATCCTCTCCCATTAAAGCCACAACATCTGGGATCCAGTTTATATCTCCCTATGTTATCCAAGTTGTTGCTCCTGTTCTCTGTAAAACCAAACAATTTGTGTTATGGTCATTTGTTGTATGTAAACCGCACTGATGAGAAATAGTGCGGTATATAAGAAATTGTAATAAATAATAAATAAATCTTATTTCCTGGTCTTTACCCTCAACAGAGAAGATTGAAGAGAACACCACCTGCACCCCTATCTGCTTCACCCTCTGTCCCAGAACCATGAAGTCACTCTTGATACACTCAGATACCTGGCAGTATCATTTGTGCTGACACGGATGAACAACATCGGGTAATAGTCAATAGGCTTGATGAGTCTCAACAAACTCTCCATAACATCTTGGATTTTGGCACCTGGCAGACAGCATACCTCTCTGGACATCAAGTCTGGTTGGCAAATGGATGCCTCAGTACCCCTCAGAAGAGAGTCACCAACCACCATTACCCTTCGCTTCCTAGTGGTCACTGATTTAACAACTTTGGAGTGCTTGAGCTCTGATTCTTCCCTTTCCTGAGATGCCTCTACCTCCTCCACTTCCAGGACTGCATAATGGTTCTTCAGTTCAAGGGCTTGAGGAGTTGAATTGGTGATTCTGCAGGCCCTGGTGACTCATGTCCAACCTTGGTCCTTCTGTAAGCTCCCATTCTTACCACTGCTGGAGAACTTGAATGTTGCAAGAAGTATCGCATCAATGTACCTCTCACTGTCTTGAATACTCCTCAGCCTTTCTACCTATTCTCTGAGCTCCTCCACCTGTTTCCTGAGAGCTTCAACATGTAGGCATCCTGCACATGGAGCCGGTCCTTCAAGTGGAATTGGGATCTCTTCCTGGACAGAGATAGAAGCTGTAACGGGGCCAGCAGCTTTGGCAATACAATTTTTCCCAGCCATTGTTTAGTTGGTAGAGCTTTGGTACCTTGCTTTGAAATGGAGAGATCCTGTTAGGAATGCCTTGGAAGATTATGAAGACTTTTATGCAGTCCTCAGTTCTTTCACAGGCTAATCAGGCCGACTAGCCCTTGATGAGGTGTGAGTGGCTTCAAAGAGCTGAGAGAAAGAGGAACTAACAGCAGAGTTTTAAACTTGCACCATTACAATTTATTTCTTACTTATGCCAATTATTATTGCTCAGTGACCCTAAAGTTTAAATAAACCCTTAGTTGAAAACAGAAATTTCTGGCCTAGACTTGTTTTTGTTTCAGAAGGGGTATGAGAGCATCCCGGCATCAGCCAGTCCCCACCAAAGAACCATAAGCTCAATATTCAAAGGGATTAACAAGGTTAGAAGAATGCCAATGTCTGGGCCTCCTTGATGCCAATGTCTGGGCAGCAGCTATGAAGTGAGCCCTGAAGCTCTGTGGAGGGCTAACCAGAGAGGCTTTGTGGATGCTTTGGACCCACAAGAGAGCTTCTCACCTGGTGGAGGCCAGTAACTGCTGAAACAGCTCCTTAGCTATCTTCCATCATGCTTGATTAATTGGCAACCACCTCCAAGGGCCCCAACCCATAGAGGAAATCTAAACCCTCAGGTGGTGTTGCTACAACTGTGTCTGGGGCTAAATGCATCTGCCTTGCTTATTTGCCCATGTGCTCCTCCAAGAGCCTGGATTTATCCCTTTGGGGGGGGGGGGGTAAGCTGGGTATCAGAAGAGGAGTCCCTCATGTGAGAAGAAGAGTTGGAGGAGGAATGGCAACTTCCTCTTCTAGAGGGTGAGAACTTGTCGGTGGTCCTTCTTTTCTGCTGGGAGGATCTTCTGACATTGATTCAGGATGTCATGTCTGTGTTTGGGAGCAGGCTATTTGAGCCCTAATCTGCCATCCAAGGGAAACACCATTTTGGAGGGCATTGGATGTGCTTTGAGGTTTTTCTTGCTGCTGGAGACCCTGGAAGAAGCTCCTAGTCTCCCAGTGGGAGCACCCGGAATTGGCCCTCAAGGGATCAAAGGCCCTTGCCCATTTGTATCTGCTGCCTTAGAGCAAGCTGAATCAGCTTTTTGGACTGCCATGTGTGGATGTCCTGGTGGCAGTGATGACGAAACACACATTTATTCCAGTGGAAGGTGGTGCAGTACTGCAAGAGATTCATGATAGGAGAGTGAAGACTTTGAAAAATGCTTTTGAAACTTTGGCCTTGGGTTCCCAGACAGCCCTATGTACCATTCTTATGGCCAGGGCACTTCTGCTGTTGATGCAGCAGCTACCAGATAGACCAGAAGTGGACTTCCTGGAGTCATGGACTGTATTTCTGGCAAATACCTTGCATGATTTGATCAGAGAAACTTCCAAATCCGTGGTGGTTGCAGTTATGGCCAGGGATGGCTTTGGCTGTGCAACTGGTTGGCAGATGTGGCCTTCAAGTCACATCTTAGCAAGCCCCCCCTTTAGGGGAGGGGGCTGCTGTTTGGCTAGGATCTGGAAAATTTGGTAAAATACCTGGATCTGGCTGAAGCCTATTTTCATATTGCCATCAAAGACTATCATCAGTGATTCCTCTGTTTGCATCCTGGGGCAGCATTTCCAGTTCAGGATTCTACCCTTTAGTTTAGCCACAGCTCCCTGCACGTTCCTAAAAATGGAGATGGTGACGACCTTCCTATAGTGGCAGGGAATCTGGGTATATCCATACCTAGACAACAGGCTCATCTAATCAGATTTGCTGGAGAAGTCCAGGGAGGACACAGTCCTAGTGATCCAGTGGAAGTGGAAGTCACAGAATCTATTTTCGAATTCTTGGATAACAGAACAGATTTCTGTCATATACTTCTCGTTCTGAAAAACAAAATTTGGATATTGTCCCAGATGGTCCTGCGTATTAGGAAAATGATCAAAAGTGTTGTTTGCAAGGTCAGTCATCATTAGCTCAAATTTGCTCTTGTAGGATGAAACTGTACTCATCATCTCGCTAATGCATTTGTTTTTACCTTGTAGTTCAAGGTTCATATCACTTAGTTCGCCTGTAAAGTCAGCGAGAAATGCCAGATCACATAACCACTCCTCATCTTCTAACTCTGCTTGGTCATCTCCCCTCTCCTTCAAAAACTTCTTATTTCATTCAGGAAATCATGAAATCTTTGCAGAAATTTGTGCTTACTTAGCCACCTTACATCTGTGTGCAAAATGATTTCTGCTGCCCCTTCATGAAGAGTAAGATTGAAAAGCCGTCTTTGAAGTGATCTTCCACGAACTGAATTTACAATTTTGAAAGCGATACCCATGACAGTCTTTGTATTGAGTCTTTTGCTTGCCAAAACTTGCTGGTGAATGATGCAGTGGTAAGAAAGGAAATCTGGGAAGTCGTCATGCTGTCTACAGAGGGCTATGAAACTGTTAATCTCACCTGTCATTGCTCTTGCTTCATCAGTAGTGATGGAAACAAGTCTATGCAATGGAAGATTACACTTTGTCACAAAAGAATGGAAAGAACTGAATATTTAGAAACATAGAAATATGACGACAGAAAAAGACCACAAGGCCTATCTAGTCTGTCCTTCCATAACAACTACAACAGTCCCCTTTTTACCTTTAGAGATCCTCTGTGTTTGTCCCATGCTTTTTTGAATTCAGTTACTGTCCTCATCTCTACCTGACCGGTAGTTCTCCCTTTTAAAGAAATCATTCCAAGAAGTTCTTCTTTAACACTGAAGTCTTCAAAAACCATCCAGATAAAGACTAGTAACTGGGCTATGTCTCTTATGTCTGTAGATTCATCCAGTTGGAGTGAGAAAGCAACACAATTTGAAACATCCTCCAACAATTGTTCAGTTGTGTCTCCACACATCTTTTCTATTCGCCACACAATTGTACATCTTGAATAGCAGCTATGATCTCTTTCTTATTTTTAAATCCTTCAAAAAGATTGTCAGCTGCTTCAAGAAAACAATCTTTTACAAATTCTCCTTCAGTGAAAGGTTTGCATTTCTTTGCGATCAGGTTGCTGACCTTGAAGGATGCTATGGTTGCATTGACCGAATGTGACCTTGGCTTCGCCATCAACTGTTGCTGAGTAGCCAATTTCAATTTAAGTTCTTTGAGCTTCAGTTTACGAATTTCACTTATGGGTGGAAAATCAGCATCAAACTTATTGCTATGCAAAGCCTTATAATGACGTTACAGATTACCCTTTTTGGGCAAGGATACTGGGGCGTTACAAATTAGAGAACAACACTTGTCTTTCACCATGATGAGGAAGTAGTCCATTTCCCATTCATCATGAAAGTGGTAGGTTTTGCTCTTCTTTGGAACGCTCATCTTCGTTATACTGGGGTGGCTGGATGTAAGAAGGCCAAATCTGCTAAGTTAGAATAAACACTGGCTGAATCTGGTCCAAAACTGTCACTGTCCCAAAGTATTAAAGATCAACAGGAACTGAACACCTCTGGATGATGTGCAATACAAGGACTGTAGATGCCAAAACCACACATGCAGTTCTAAAAGTAAAAATAAGAATTCATCATACTGGCACCAATAATCAAATACCACCAAACAATCATCAAAAAAAACCAAACACCTGTCCAGCAAACCAGATAAAATCAAATACCGCCAAACAAGTTCAAATACCACCACACGTGATTTAATAAATTCTGCACACAGTGTAGAATCAACACAAAGGCAAGGCGAAATAAAATTGCAGTGTAGAATCAACGCATAGGCTAGGCAAAATAAAATTGCAGAAGCAAGCAAAAGTCAAAGTGGTTTGAACCAATTTGAAGGCAAGGCATAGGCAAGTTAGAACAAAATTGGAAAAGCCTGCCAAAATTACCAAATTCTTGACACTTTGTTGTGTCTGCCCGAAAACGTTTAATGAAAGAGAACTATAAAGCGACCAACGACCAGCACACGACACAACTAATACGGTAAGTGTATTCAGGTAAAGCCCGGGAGAATGGATATCACCCGGTATATAATACACTTCTAAGGGGTGTTGGGGCAGGGGCAGGGGCAGGAATGGGTGATTCTGAGAGGCAGGAGACCAGGTATGACGCCGGGCCTGTGGCATCTCGTTGTGGGGCGCGGGCAACAGTCCCCTGGGGTACCCACAAACTATTGTCACGAAAACAACAAGCACCCCCAATACACCCGCAGGCAAGATTCCCGCAGGCAGGGAAAAAAGACAGGCAAAGGATCAGCAGTGGCGGCAAGCCCTCTGCAGACAACCTGCCGGCACGAGCTCTCTCCTAGTGACAGGCGAGTTGCTGGAGAGATGGAGCCAAGTGGGGCTGGCGATCTATCTCTGACCCCTCCACGATCTACAGGTAGATCGCGATCTACCTGTTGGACATGCCTGATATAGAGAATCTGATTGGTAATTCAGCTTCTGTGGTCTTTGTCTTCCACCCTCTGGCTCAGGCAAACTGTATTGTTTAAGAAACATAATGCTACATTTTGCTTGTTGGCTAAGATTGTAACTGATTGGGCATAATAAAGATCTCATTTCCTTAGGTCATTCTTATATCTTTGGGATACAACAGCAGCCTTAGTCCACCAAAATCCCCAAGAGGGCAACTAAGTATATTCAGCCTCCTGTGCACTAGATTGTCCCTCAATAGAACATCTCATTGGTATTTGAAAACAATAAAAGATTTGCCTTTCAAACTCATTTCCAAGGCCACTCTCAAAGATTTAACTCTTAAGGCACATTTTCTGGTGGCAGTTGCTTTCGGAAGATGGCTCCGAGAACTTTAGGCATAGTCTTGTCAGGAGCCTTTTTTGCTTAAAAAAATAATTTCATGACTTCAGTTGCCATGTAGACGGTTCCAGTCTTCTTCCTTAAGTTGATTTTCCTCTTTTAACATAAAACAGGAAGTGGTTTTGTACTCCTCCCGTGTGGAAGATGACCTCCAATCTGATCATTCAGTACATTTCCTCAATGGGAGGAGTATGTTGCTCAGTTACCTGGAGGTGACTAATGCTTTTCAGTTGTTTGACCGTCTTATTGTGCACTTCTCAGTAACCCAAGAAAGGGTCAGGCAGTGACCATTTCCTGCTGGATCAAAGAGACCATTGGTTCAGCATACTTTTTTGGCTGGGAAGGCAAAACTCATTTGACTAGGTCACAGGCCTCCTCCTGGGCAGAATCTGCTTTGGTGTTCCTAAAGGACATCTGTAGGGCAGTTTCTTTGTCCTCCTTGAGTATCTTAGTAAAGCATTACCAGTTACATATGATGCCTCTGACAAGGTTGTTCTGACCAGAACACTGTCTTCCTCCCACCCAATGCCCTAACTGCTTGGGTATATTCCACTCATCTGGATAGTCTAGCAGAATAATGCAGAAGAAAACTGAATCATACCTGATCCTTTCCTTTCCTTGCATCCTGCTAGACCTCTCTAGGGCCCACCCTGGAAGATTTTGCGGCAGGTTGGGCAGTCCTATTACCTTTCACTTCTTAGCTATTGCAGAGTCTGATCAACTGTAATCTGAGTTCTAATTGTTCACTTTTTTGCTAATCACTTTGGACTTTCTCTGAGTTTTTCTGGTTTTTTTTGCCTACTGCTTGAGAAAACTTACTGGCTATAACAATTGGTACAAGTGTTGTACTAATTGTTATAGCTCCTGATGATATCAGTTAAAGTTGCTCATGTCTGGTCTGGCAGGATTCAAGGAAAGGAAATTATCAGGTATTACTAAAATTTCTCCTTTAACTGGCATCTGAGATGTAACCTACGATAGGTTCTATTTGTCACTGTAGTATTATCAGGCTCCATTTAAGTGAGGATTCCAGTATAACTCCAGAATTCTTCACTGGAGCTTTAAAAATAATGGAGAGCAATTACCACTGAGGATACAAAACTGAACTGTCTAAATTCCACCCTACACAGCCGTATTTCAGCAACGCTTCATCAGGGATGTGTCTTCTAATTGACCATCAGGTCCTGTAAGACAGCCATAACCAATGCTAAACAGAGCTACAATTCCACTATTATAGAAAAGACTAGAACAAATAAATCTATAGTCTGGCCAACATCCTCGTCACTCCTAATTCACATGGCCATCTTAGATGCCCAACTAACCTAATGACCAATGATTTGACCATTTACTTCAGGAAGAAAATGCCAAATTGGAGGTCAGCTCTCCTGCCAAACCTGGAGATCCAGAAGCCATCTGATTTTATGCTGCCGCTGGGGACAATTTCCCATGGTCAGCATTAAAAATTTCCAACAGCTTTGTCACCAAGCACACCAAGAGTCATTGCAAACTTGACTCGTGTCACATGGGAGCTTTTCTTGACACCCCAGCTGAAATAGTTCAATGGATTGAATTGCTAATCTCCATGATGCTAAAGAAAAGCATCTTTTTAGCATCCTGGGTTCTAGTCTAATAACAGCTATACCAAAGAACTCTTCTGTGAAACCAGAATTGGTATCTAATTACTTAATTGCTGGTCTACCATTCCTGAATACCCAGTATGTGATCCTATTATTTTAATTATCCAGGGGTCAACATCTCATGACAACTTTTACCAAAAAATTAAAAAATTGAGCCCTCTATATTTATCCAAAATATTTTTTTTGTGGACCATGCAATTTTTTAATTTTGTAGAAATCATATACTCCACTTACCAAGTCCATATAAGGTCCTTTTCTACTGAATAAATTAACATCTTCGAATGACTTTTTATTAAACTAAATTTTAAAAATATTTCAATGCCCAGTCTGTTTTGTTAGGTTGGAAAGACTGTCTCCAATTAATGCCACCACTCAATGCTGTCTCCAGTCAACATTGCCATCAACATAATATATCGTTTAAACATGATGCTATTTTTTTTCTTTTGTTCATCTTTAATTTTGTCACGTCTATCAGTTCTCTCCTGTGTCTTCACTATCTGCGTGCTCCACACAGACTTCCCTATTGCATGAAGGTGTTCTGATTGACAAGCTTCCGCTTTCCCATATGTACCATATTTCCATAAAAATAGCTCAACCTCCCTTCCAAAGGGGTCACTAAGTAATGAATTTTCAGTTCTTAAAGAATGCCATTTGATCTCGATATTCATTCCATAAGGGCTTACTGAACCTCATGTATGTATCCAAGATTGCTCCTGATACTTTAGAATCTTGGCTTTCTTACCTCCTTGCTAGCGTAAAGGAACATGATCAGTAATCCTCCATTTATGAGATGGAAAAACACATTGAGCCTCCTGAGAATGGGGGTTCAATGATGCTGAAATAGTTTGTGGTTTTGAGTCCTTAGTGGAACACAGGGTCTGGTGCGCAAGAACTATTGAGGCCACTTGGCAAAGGTGATCAAACATAATTGAATTTGCTTTAATAAATGGAGGGAGGACAGCAAGGAAATCCATGACACTGGACTTTCTAAAGGGAGACTATGATAAAATGGGGAAAATGGTTAAGAAAAAACTAAAAGGAGCAGCTGAAAAGGTTAAAAGGTTTACTCCACCGTGGGCATTAATTTCAAAATACTATTCTGGAATGCTAGACCAGATGTATTCCATACTTTAAGAAAGGTAGAAGGAAGGCCAAACAACTGCCAGCATGGTTTAAAGGTGATGTCACAGAAGCTGTTATAGCCAAAAAAACATCTTTCAGAAAACGGAAAGGAGCCAAAGGATGAAAACAATAAAGGACATAAGCGCTGACAAGTTACATGCAAGGCACTGATAAGGCAGGTAAGGAGAGAATTTGAAAAGAAGCTTGACATGAAAGCAAAAATGCATAATAACTTTTTCAAGTACATTCATAGCAAAAAAAAATCTGAGTCAGTTGGCTCTTTAGGTAAAAGAGGGGTGCTAAGGGAAGACGATGACATAGCAGAGAGAATGAATTCTTTGCTTTTGTTCTTCTTCCTGAAGAAGAGGTAGGGAAGTTACCCATGACGACCCAGTCAAACAAATGTGGATAGCAAGGAAGGATCGGTTTTATTGAATTAACTTAAAGCCATTGGCCCGACACAGGCCGTGTTTCATTATGCCTTCATCAGGGGCTAAGGTGGCTCAACTACAACATATAAAAACACAAATATAAATATAAACGCATTATGATTAAAAAATGAACATGGAAAAATGAGAGGCCCATCAATGAACCATTATGTTAATATCCTTATTCCAAATAATACAGACCGTACATATATAAACAATTATCCAATACTGAATATAAAATATTGAATAAAAAAGAAAATAATACTAACAATAACACAGCAATAATAAAATAAAAAAAATAGTCAATACATATATCGACTAAGATTACAATTATATATGAAAACTATTACAAATAAAAACCTACAAGTACTGTTTATATCAAAGAACATTGTTGCATAATTAAAAGTGACATGACATCATTCTGTAATATGAACATTGAACACCTACCTCAATATAGTCTTGCACATACACAATACCTTCTATATTATTGAGAGAAGAGGAAAAACAAAACAAAATTATGAGTATGTATACCCATAGCAGGTGTAAAGACCTTTCAAATAAATACTCAACGCTAAGGAAAATCCAAATGAAGGATTAAAAATATAAAAAATTATATAATAATACGTTGTCACTCGGTTGCCGGTGACACAAAGATTATACGCCACTAGGTAGCGCTGTTAAAGAACAAAGAGTCCAAGTGTAGGGTAATAAAGGCTTTTATTCCCCGTTTAAAGCAAGGTTCAACTAAGAGATATTTTAGATAACAGAAACAGTCCTTTGTTTTAAAAGGTACCAATATTCACTGGCTAGTTAACTGTTACTTCACAGTTTAAAGCAGGTTTTCTTGCTTCCCACCTTGTGAGGTCTGTTTCTCCTCCAGCTTCCAGCTTGGCTTCTTTCACAGCAATCAGGCTTATGTCCTTGATAGCCTCCAGGTTCCTCTGCTGTTTCTCCTTCTAGTCCAGCTCCAGTTCCTTCTTCCTCTTTCTCCTCCTTCCTCAGCTCCTGCTGTGTCCACTGCTTCCTCTGCTTATGCCACTGCTGCTTATGCCACTCCTGTCCAGAAGCATTCTGCTCTGGCTTATAAAGTGAACCGTTACTGCTGACTTCCTGGTTCCCTTTCAGCTGCCGGTGATCAGTGAGGTTAGGTTCATTAAGACCAGTATGTCTGCTCCTGCTCCCTCTAGCTGTGCCTGGAGGTAACTGCACATCTAGTTCTTCTAAAACAGGATTTCTTTTCTTAAAACCAACTTTATTAGTGCCCGCATCATGACAACGTATAATAAAGAAACTCACTAAAGCAGGAAAAGAATCAGTGGAAACAAAATGCCGAGTGATGCAACCCCAAAAGGACATTAAAAAACTGTGAAAAGTGCCATATAAGGAGTGGGCGTTCTAGTCTTAAGGTAGCATTCACAGGTTATCACGCAGTAAAGTGTGCCGTGTCTGTTATCGCGCGAAAGAGGGAGCCGTGCACGCTACTGCACGTTAACCTTAACTTTGCGTGCCGATCTACAATCACAGCAACAGAGGTGTAGCACACTGGTTAATACAATGACTGCTGAGACAGGGGTCATGAGTTCAATCCCCCAGTGGGCCTAATGAATAAGGGTGGCCAAAGCAATTCCTTTTCCTGTTTGAAACAGTCCAACAATCTGTGCTGCTAGCTAAAAATACCCGCACCCCAGTGCCATAACCTAATGCACCTTTTAGGGTGCACCAGAAGGCACATCCTAAACCACCACATCAGCCAAGGCGGGTTATAATGTGTCCCAGAGGGCATGTTGAAAGGTTGTCAACCCCCAAGGCACCATATTAGGTGCCCCACAAGCTGGCTGAATCTAAGGTGTGGCTAAAGATGCCCCAAGGATGTATAGGTGACTCAAGAAATGTTGGCCAAGGGCACTAAGGTCACCCAAGTTGAAAAGAAAGAAAGTCATGGGCCAAACACAGATGTAACCCTAACACTGCACAGAGCACCAAGGAAAGACAATGCACAAGTGATGGAAGGAAATAGATCTGAGCTGATGGACCAGACAAATCTGCATCCAGCCCATGTGGCAGCTGAAAAAATGGACAAACATATTGGGGGCAGCTGTAGCGATGCACAGGGTGATGGTAATGTACCGTGCAACAATGACAGTGTGTGGCAGAGGATGGGAAGACGTGTCCAGCAGAGGAGGTAGAGGTGGCAGGATAGGTGCAATGACAGAAGGACAGAGGAGTAGCAATGCCATGCAGAGCACACACAGGAGAGGCAACCAGGAAGAGCTTCAATGCAGAAACGTGTACCAGTGCAGGACATGGGGTAGCAACTTGCACATCAGGGCAGGACGTCACACAGCTGGCAGACACACATAGACGGACAGAAGGATGGTTGGCAACTGTGATAAGGGTACAATGTGCTAACAGCACAGATCTGCACAGATATGACTATTACAGGAATGAAAAGTAGCTGTGCAGGACAGGCATACAAATGAAAGATAACAGAGAGGATCAAACCTATGACCATTAGCACAAATGTCAATGCACAAACCAGTAGGCTACACCACCAATGTGAAGTCATTAGCAAATGATGCATACAAGAATACTGCAGGGCATCACACAAGAAGCCTGCTGTCTGCCAGGATAGGCAAACCTCCAACGGAAACCATGATGGAATGCACATGCAGATCTGGTGTGTACAGCTCAGATCACAGTCTGTAATTGAGACCAGAGACACATATAACTACATGCACATATACAATGAAATGTTATGCAGTGGATACAGCATGCAAAAGAAGAAAGAACCTAAACCCAAAGGGCGGCAGGGGTTGCTCTGTAGAGCAGGGCAAAATATGGAACAGAACCGGAGCATGTGAGAATTGAACCTGCAAACAGGTGTGGCACAGACCAGCTGAACCACAGCAATGCCAGTCCCCCCAAGCGGACTGCCTATGTGAACACTACAAAGAAAGAGACATATGTAACAGCTAATATGTTAGGCAGCACAGAGGGCACACTTTGGTGTACAGTGAAGAGATGGAAGGGTGTGTGGATAGGTGATGAACCTGCAGGCAGCTCATGGTCAGGTTAGCACAACACAAAAAAATAAGAAAACCCCATGTGGGAATCAAACCTGCAACCTATGGTGTTAAAACACATGTCCGGAACCACTATCCCAAACAACCACAGCAAGCACAATGCAAAGATATTACCTCAAAGGGAAGGTGTGTATGGGAACCCGTAACACCCAGTGATGTGGCAGATGGCTGGCAGATAGACAGCTGGCACCTTACAAGGATGTGAGCACAGATGGGCCATGTACATGACCATGAAATCACTAAATACGTGTGTCAGTGTGGTCAAGCAGCAGCACAGACAAATGTACGTCCAACACATATATTTATTTTGGTTAATCATCAGAGATAGTGTAGATACTGCCTATCAAAATATCAATGTGAGTGGATAACAGGGCAAAAATCAAAAACACATTTTGCAGGGCAGCAACCCACATGTTACAGAAAAGTCACCGGCCCATCTATAGATGATGGGCAGGAGAGATAATGTGAATTAGGTGCATGGTGTGCAGTATGCATTAGCCCCCCACCCCCCACATGCTGCTGCATGCCCCAAATGTGTCAGTTACATATGTGTGCATGTAGACAGTAGGCGGTGCATGATGAGGGCCCAACATGCACCGCCAATCAATCATGATCTGTTCATAAGAATATATCTGTCTGCCAACACAGGAGGCACAAAAATGAAACAGCATATGTTGTTAAGAGTAAGAAAGTGTAAACACAGGTATCAAAATATATGTTACAGCTGTCACATAATGCCTGATATAGGAATCAAAGCAGCAACAATTTAACCCAAAACAATGGTCAAATGCAAAATGAGGATATGCTAACAGGTAGCAGAGGCACATGAACACAGAGAATTCAAATGAAACAAACCACAGAAACATGCAGAGATAACACTATGCAGAAGGTCCCCTGCACTGGTTGTTGTGGATACAGTGTCTGTACACATATAGCACGGTACATGGAATGCACAAATGAAGGAAGAAAATGGACAGCCACACTGCCACACTCCAAATACAACGGGGCAATGTGAGTGCCGGAACCTCAGGGGATAAATAGGACTGTGCAGATATGCAATGCTAGGTTTGTAAATCAAAGCAGAGTGTCACGTCTGTACAGTAAACAAACACAATAACCTGTATACAGAGATGGAAAGAAAGGTCAAACAGGTCACAATAACCCACACAGAAGCCATATTGACACATGCTGTGTTGCACCAACATAGTCAGTCACATGCACATGTACCGGGTACATTGAAACATCATACAGTGATGTGAAACCAGCGAGGAAGAATAGGTATCCGCAAAAACAGGAAAAGAAAACCAGGAGCGGAACCTAAAGACCAGGCCTACACGTAGGTGTATTGTAGCAATTAAAAGTTTATTGAGGACCTTGACACCTACGCGACACCCATATCCTGAATCACCTGCAGAAAGAAATGTGGAACGTTAAAGCAGGAGCTGATGTCCACCCAAATGGATACAAGTATGTATGTGCAAACCAAATGCACAAAACATCTGGACAGAAACATATATCACATCACATGATGGGACACCACAACTATGCATCAGCGTGTGAAGTTATGACACCCAAACAAGGGGGAGACATGCAAGACGGACATACAACTAGCTCAGAAAACATTGGCCTGGGGGTACCCCCACACACCAAAAAAACACATTTAGGGGCTTGTTCGCGGTCGTTATCGGAGCCGCGGCCCCATTGAAATCAAACAAGCCCCTTAATGTCAGTATGCACCTACCTATCCAGGGACATATCACAGACCTATGCCAGGGAAAGGACTAACACATGGGGATGATGACATAGACGCAAACAAACATCATCAAAAAAATCACACACATGTCATACACTTAACACTCTGTCGGGGCCCACATACAGTGGGGATACCGTACCCACCCTCACCAGACATTGGAAGGCACATTGCCACACCCATGCCAAATGCACATAGCACAACCCCCACAACACCTGGGATCAGCCCTTATACACGTCCCACAGTGCCACACACACATTCCCATACCCCCACACACGGTGCAACCCCATACACAGCAGTGCTCCACCCATCTCCCAGACACCCCACCACACCCATGGAGTATGGGATAGCTGTCCAGCCACACCACACAGTGTCTTGCAAAGCGGAGGGCTCACACACACATCTGGCTGACACAGACACATCCTGCAACACCTAGCATGCATACCACTCAGAGTAATGCAAGCACATCACTCACACACACAATGACAGCACACAATCCCACATGCGCCATAGCCACATGTATTGCTGAGGCCACATCCAAGGTCAGGCGGCCAATCCATACCTGATACTGCAGATAGAGGGCGCGGCACACAAAACACCATCCCCCACACACTGCATCCCATGTGGTACAGCTACACCAGGGAATGAGGCTGCTACCCCCCCCACCCCCTGCCAGGCACAGAACACTGTAGGCACCTGTGCTGTCCCTATTGTAGGCGTACCAACAGCAGGCACAGGCACACAACACAATGATTATGGCGGGGATGTACCTCACAGGTGTACATAGGTGCACTACGCAAAGTCATCTGTGTTGTGTATCCTTTTCCAACCCCCAGGTGACTACAGGACCATGGAGGCACATGAGGAGGAAGATGTGGCAGGGCCTCAGGATGGTGAGGGGCCAGAGCCTGCAATGTACAGGGACACTGCCAGCAATGACAAAGGCACAACAAGAAACAATGTGCTGGCCGAGGCAGAGGACACACCACCCGATGTCAATGCTCCAGTGGGGCCACTAGCAGCAGCTCTTAGGCTCTAGAGGGTACGGAGATGGAGGGGAGTTACCACACCGTGCAGGTGCCAGAGACATCAGCCACCCCTCCCACAAGCATGGCTACGATCTTGGCAGAGCTGCGGGCCCACAGCATCTCAGCAAGGCACGATGCCGAAGGTGGGTAACAGCATAGACAACAATCCCCATGGGGGTGGACGTAACATCCATAATGAGATTGCATGTGCACCACAATATGTTGGCAACATAGCAGATCGCTTCTTATGTGCGGGGGGGGGGGGGGGGTATGTGCCATGTGCATTCCCCCCTCTTGTAGCATGGCTTGTCAGGTGTCAGCATGTGTGAGGAGCTCAGACACACACACACTGTTCACAGCCATATACCCCAAGGAAGCGCACAGCTGAAAACACCTATCCCAGGTCACCTAGACAGCTTACATGACTGACCCCTCCCCATGGGTATTGTTACCTAGCATAGTTTGTCAGCGTAATCTGTACTGTGGGCCAGCGTTATAGAAAATAGGGCCCCCCAGATATATGTATGTGTGTGCCATGACTCCTCACGTCATCTGGCTTTTCTCATATGACCAGTGTGCAGATCAAGCATTGACACATTGAACTGCGACACTGTACCATGTGTGAGATCTGTGATTCACACGAGCCCTCATCAGGACTCTTTCCTGGCATGAGAATGGCTCATGGGACACACAGATGTAAACATGGTCATGCGATGCTAGTTGCATGATTCTTCTGCAGACTGATCTGGTGGGATATGCCTGACATGTGCATGTGTCACAGTGGGGGTTGTAACAGGTATCTCAAACATCACCTTGTGTCCCTCCCACAGGCACTCGTCAGGTTCTGTTGGCCATTCACCAGGAGATCCACCAGCTGCGTGCCACAGCAGACACAATGGCAGGGGTGCTCCTCCGTATTGCGGATGCCCAGGAGGCCTTAGTTGCCCATACCCAGCAGCCAGCACTGGCACCAGAGGCGGCACCAGCAGTCCCAGGACAGAGAGGTGGGTTGGGCCGAAGTCGCCGTGGCCGGCCACGGAGAATGTGAACATTAAAAATAATCACAACCCATTACAACCTATATGTTTGTTTCCAATGTGTGACACTGTGATCCCCTATGTACCCTGCACCCCATGTTGTCACCCTGCCCACATGTGCCTACCCATATCCCTCAGGGGTGGGGTGTCTGTACGGCCACCAATCATCGCACATAGGTTATACCATGCCCTGTGTGCCAGGGACTGTGGCAGGTGGTCACCCTCCTACCTATGCGTGGGGGTATACCCAACCTCACCCATTGCCCAGCAAGATGTTCACAGTGGTACAAGTCTGTTATAAGGATCTGCACCCTCTCCCACCCCATATACTCTCCATCATTAGACACACATGTGTGACCATCCTCCCTGCCCACACTAGGTCCTACATGGCTGTCTACCCACATAGGCTTGCATGCGGCACAGGCAGACAAAGGTAGCTCACTTCAGTCAGCTGATCACTGTTCACCAGCGCTTGTTGTCCCCCACCGCTCATCCTCGGGACCTGCATCGACCTGTCTCGCCCTCACCAGCTATTTCCCTGTGAAGCCCCTAGGTACAGCATCCCCTCTTACCCTTCCTGCCACATACCTGCTGCTAGCCTTTTCCCCCTATTGCTCCACAGGCATGGTGCATCAGATATGGTGCCCACACATCACAGGCAGCATGCATGTGACCATAGCTGTTGGCACACACTGCACATTGGCACATCACAGGGGCACCATGGGACACAGACGCCTACACACATGGGCAGCCCCCACAACTGCGTGTGGAGACGGTCCATGTATGTTACCTATGTCTACCACGCATACACATAGGGATCTACACACATGTCCCATGCTCACGTCCATAGTCTGTCTGTAAGAGAGACACATGACCATTGTGATGTAGTAACAAAACTGTATTTAAAAACATATGTACAACAGGTATTATATACCAAAGTCCACATGTTGGGTCCCGGGAGACAGAACAGCACAGGGCATGTGTGTGGGCACCACAGGGACCATCACACGCTCCTGGGACACCCATCAGGGAATGTCTGTCGAGATGCACCGCCCATACAAGCCACACGCTGCATCTCGGTAGCTATCCACTGAATGGAGCCTGCCAGCCACCGGATGGTATGGTCCTGGGCCCGCTGGCATTGCAGCATGCCTTCCATTGCCACATACAGGTCCTGGACGCACATGCCACCACATACACACAAGGTGCCAGGTGTCTGTGTGGTGGCATGTGCGTGGGCCCTGTCTGTGGCAATGGGTGGCGTAGTTACACCCAGATGGGCACCATCGCCACACACATGTGGCAGCTGGCAGGGACCCACAGTGCCCTGTGCTGTCCTGTGTCCCCTCCCACCCTCCTCCCCTGGCATCTCCCACACACCCTCGCCACCCTCGCCACCCTCCACACTCTTCTCCTCCTCCTCACCCCCTAAAACGTCACACACACTCTCACCCACCCCTCCCTCCCGCCCCACCCCACCCCACCCTCCACCCCCTCCACCCCTCCATGTCCCCATCATCCTCTTCCGCCTCCGCTGCCTCTGCCGCCTCCTCCTCCTCTGCCGCCTCCTCATCCTCCTCCTCCTCCACCGGCTGGACTGCAGCTGTGGGGCGTGTTGTGGGTGGCCATGAGGCTGATGTCCCCTCACCAGCAGCAGCTTCTGTGGGAGAAGACAGTCATTAGCACACCATCATGCAATTACAATGCCATATAAACATAGTGTGGCCTCCCATAGGCTGTTGGCCCACTGTGACATGCTGTACTGCGCTGCAGGGGCTGCAACACTCACTGCCATGTTGCTGCAGCGCCCTCCTTTGTAGCCGCTCGAGGACATCTGGGCAGTGCAGCCGCAACTCATGTCCCTTTTTCTGTAGGTCCTCCACCTGGGTGGAAATGCAATGGGTGGGAACATTAAGGACCAGATATCTCTGGTGGGTGCCCAACGCATATCACACATCACTGCGTACAGCAGGGTGCTGCTGCTGCTGCTCATGCCAGTGGCTCCTATACTACCTGTTGCTAGCGCCGCCTGCATGTGTGGCTATGGTTCTGGGCATGTGTGGGGTGCCACCTGTGTGTCGTTTGGGCAACCCCACAGACCAGCCTTACCCAGATCCTACGCTCTCCTTGCATTACATGGCAGCACCATGCCATGTGTGGGGTAGGTATACTGGTCTACAGGGGAGGTGTTTCTTGACCCCTGTGGAGTCCGGCACACACCTGTGTGTTTGCATCACCTACACACATCCACAGGCACACACACCATGCCACCATGATATCTGTATTGGAACATGTGTGATGTGTTCTGGCATCGCGCAGGGATTGGGTGGCCCTGAACACATCACCAGGAACCACTACCAGAACTCCAGGATGTGTATTCTACCTGTGTGGACACAACTAGGGCCTCCTGTGAATAGGGCATTTGTGGCCGACTGCAACAGGAGCATGCACCAACACACCTAGCTGGGCTATCGACCTCTGTAATGAAGTCCAGGGGCTCCTGGAGTTAGGGCCGAGCTGTGAAACCCCAACTGATGCAGTTACCCTGACACCAGGATCTCTAATGGACCACTGTAATGAGGTCCAGGGACTCCTAGGGTTAGGGCAGAGCTGTGAAACCCCAACTGATGCAGTTACCCTGACACCAGGATCTCTAATGGACCTCTGTAATCAGGTCCAGGGCCTCCTGGAGTTAGGGCAGAGCTGTGAGAATGAAACAGATGCAGATACCCTGACAGCAGGATCTCTAATGGACCACTGTAATCAGGTCAAGGGCCACCTGGGGTTAAGACAGAGCTCTGAGACTGACACAGATGCAGTTAACCTAACACCAGGATCTATGCTAGACCTCTGTAACCATGTGTGATGCCTCCTGGGGATGGAGCAGACATTTGGGACCACATCACACGCAGTTAACATAACACCAGGATGTGTAATAGACCTGTGTGATCAGGTCTGTGGCTGTTATGGGGATAGGGCAGGATTGCAATCCACAACATATGCATCTACAGTGGCAACAGCTTGGCCCACAGACTGGTATGTCCACCATGTTCTGCATGTATGATATGTGATGCTTGCTGTATTTGTGTTGCACAACCGTCATTGTGTGACCTGTCCCCATACACTTACTTCACGGGGGTAGTCGGCAGATCTGTTGTACCGCCTGGTGAGGTGCACCCATGCTCTCCTCACCCGTCCAAGGTCCTGCCTCTTTGCTGTGCCCAGGAACAAATGGCTCTGTCTTGTGCAGATCAGTTCACACAGGATCCTGAGCTCCCTCCGGGTAAAAGCGGGCTTCCGTGAACGCCTGTCCATTTTTTCACTCTTGAGATAGCGCGTGTACGTGCACGATGACGCACATAGCGCATGCACCGTGTCGCACACATACACGCGCTATCTCACGATACTACGCGCTACCTGGTGCAATTACAGCACACAACACACTTGGGATTTTGACGGCCAGATCACGTCATAGTATTCTTATCGGAACAGTGAAACGCGCCACAAACGGTATGGGCTGCTTCTCTAGTCCCCATACACCTGATCTCGCCGCCACGCCACCAATTACTAATATAATTGGTGAATTGGCGGTGAGGTTCCCCGGCATTGGCCAGTGGGCACATTATAGGGCGCCTTAACTTGCGGCACCCTGTAATGCGCCTTCTACGGCCCATTGTCAGCGCCACCGTAGTCTACAGGACTAGGGTGAGTGGGTATGTTGGCATTACCCGCACACCACAGAGATGTGTCTGTTAAAGCCATGCAAAAAGGTGCCACTTCAGACACTCTTCCTGATGTTGTTGCACTGGGGATTTGAACATAGGAGAGCTGGCTGTATAGTCACTGTACTAACCAGTGTGCTATGCCTCTATGGCCATTGTAATAGCTAGGACTGACTACACAACAACTGCACGTCAACGCACATACATTCTGCTGTGCTTACTAAGATAGGGGAGACCCACAGCTAAGGCAGTTTCCAGGCCACGTTACTAAAGGGAAATGACTGTGGAGGCAGAGGCCATGGGTTTGATCCCACAGTGGTGTTATGTAAGAAGGCTGTCTGAGGCATTACCCGTTAATTTAAATCAGTGCCATCTGAGGCATTTCCTTTTTAAATTTAAATTAGTGCTGCCAGGGAGAGAGATCTGCCTGGAGTGGGAGCAGCCGCGGTGGTTTCTCTGCCGCGGAGCGAGCAGCAGGTTGGAGCCCGGTGCCTGCTGAGTCAGCTGCAGGCACAGAGAGGCCGCCCCTGGAGTGGAGGACCCCCCCACAAGCCCTACAAAACCTAGCCGGCATTGTGTTTGTGTTGGAGAGAGATCTGCCTGGAGTGGGAGCAGCCGCGGTGGTTTCTCTGCCGCGGAGCGAGCAGCAGGTTGGAGCCCGGTGCCTGCTGAGTCAGCTGCAGGCACAGAGAGGCTGTCCCTGGAGTGGAGGACCCCCCCACGAGCCCTACAAAACACAGCCGGCTTACACGCGGCTGCGTGTTCGCGGCCTGCGGGGTCGCGTTCTAAGGGGCGTGTTACAAGGGGCATGTCTTGCTCCTTGTATGCTCCTTTGGTGCTCCTTTGGTGATATAGGAGTTCCAGCAGTTCGGTTTGTCAATGGGAAAGCGGAAGGCAAAACCATCAGCCAAGGCACCGTCAGGAGAGGGAGGTAAGGTGTCTGGTCCCATGGACAAACATGTTACTGCCCTTCCGCCTGCTAGCCAGTCTCTGGATGGGGCCTCCTTGAGCCCAGATATCCGGACACCACCTCCCTTCCCTCGGCCTACTTTGTCATCTACTCCTGTGAAGTTATCGTCATCAGCCACACTTCCGGTGTTAGTTCCAGTAGACCCTGCTGCATCTGATAATGATTCTCTATCACTTAAAAGTGAGGTGACTCTCTCAGATATTTGGTTAATGCTTCAGAAAATTGATACACGTTTATCTACTACTGTTACCTCTCTCTGTAATTTTTCACATGATGTTGTTAATAGGGTTAAAGCTATTGATGATCAAAAGACCAATTTTGCTGGTTCCTTGACTCTGGTGGATTCTCAACTCCAATCATACCAAGATTCTCATCTTGGTTATCTTAAAGATATTTCTCCTGTTTCTTATAGATTGGAGCTGCTTGAAAATCACCAGCGTGCCAGGAACCTTTGATTTCTAAATTTTCCATCTACATATTTACTGTCTCCTGAGATTTTGTTGAAAAAATATCTATCTGAAATCTTGCATTTGGATGATTCTGTGGATATTGTGCATATGTACTCTTTTTTTCCTAAGGTTGGGGCCTCCGGGCAGGCCAAGGGTGATTCTCCCTCGGCTGACTCGGTGAGCCCTAATCTTACAGAGTTTCTACAAGATTCACTCGATATCATCCCCAAATGGTGTACTTTGGTGGTGACCTTCGGGTCTGAATCACTTAAATTAAAGGTTATTCGTGCTTATTTCAAGTGCAAAGATTTGCTGTTTTGTGGTTATAAACTGCAGGTTTTCCCAGATGTGGGTAAGGCCACTCAAGCTCGTCGGAAGCAGTTTCTTGAATTTAGAGCTAGAGTGATTGCGCTGGGGGCTTCCTTCTTTTTGAAGTTCCCCTGTCACTGTTTAGTCACTTATGAAGGTCATGATTATGTTTATACTGATGTGGCTTCTTTATCTCAGTTTCTTGTGGATAAGGAGGGTGCTGGTGGGCAGGAGGGTGTATAGGTGGGATGGCTTGAATGTTTGGCTCCCTGATTGGAGTTTATAAACTCCTTTTTTCTTCAAATTATATTAATCCCTTAGGGGAGTGAAGGAGTTTTTTTCTCCCTTGATGTGTTCTGTATATGGGCGTGGTATTATGTTCTTGAATGTATTACTTTGTGTGGTATTTGTTTTTTTGTAATGTTTCTTGCATTTGAGAAAATTTAAATAAACAATTTAAAAAAAAAAAAAAAAATTAGTGCTGCCAGCAAAAACACCCTCACAGTGCCGTAACCTAAGGTGCCGCATAAGGTGCCCTATAAGGCACTCCATAGGGCACATTATAAAGTGCACTGTCCACCAAGGCACCTTATAATGTGCCCTATAGGGCGCTTTATGGGGCGCCGTATAGGGCGCCTTATGAGGCACCTTAAGGTTACAGCACTGTGAGGGTGCATTTTGCTGGCAGCACTGATTTAAATGAAAAGGAAAAGCCTCAGACAGCCTTATTAAATAACACCACTGTGGGATCAAACCCATGACCTCTGCCTCCACAGTCGTTGAAGTAACCTGTGGGCTACATCTCTATAGCTACTAACACACCCCTGGCTGGCTACAGAAAGACTGCAGGTCACCACACAAACTGTCTGCTGTGGTCACCAGGATAGGGTAATCCCACCCGTACCCATGCACTGCACATGCAGATCAGCAGTCTACAGCTGATCTCAAGATGGAGTATGCACCCCCACATCTCCTCGGCCTGATAGGGGGAACTGACCATGTGTGTTACTAGCACAGAGTAGCTACAGACCGTGACATTGTGCGGGTGCTATGCTCACCCTGAGGGTGAGGTGGGGCACCCAGCACCATGTCCGCAGCACCTGGCTTGGCTGAGATAGGCTATGCTGCAGGTTGCCATCAATGCTAGTGTGTGCTAGGTAGTCCTTGTAGATACACCTAGGATACACCTGTGTCTATATGTATTTCCCAGTCACGTCTAGTCCTTGTGGACTATGATGCACCAAGAATAGTGCATATCCTGCGTGGGTGCCATGGTCACATGTTATAAGTGAAGGGGGGTGTTTGGACCCAAAAGTGGATTATGTAGCGCCACCCAAACCACCCTCTGTGGCTCAGGATGGGGGACAGGATCTCCCACCAACAGATTCACATTCTACCTCTCTGCAATGGTGGCAGTAGAGGGGACCATCAACCCCAGTCCTGCTGGGGAACAGGCACCCTACAGGGCAGTCAATGCAGATCTGTACGCATCAATAAGGCAATGGCAGACAAGCAGAATGCTGGAAAAGCCCAGCTGCCCCCCCCCCACCCCTAGCTGACATTCACCAGCAGAGGGCACAGTCAGTCTCCACCCGCTGCACCCTGCAAGGTGTCCCAGCCATACACATACTAACTGTAGACAGTCTGCTAGCTAATACATAGTGCATGTTCCTGGAAGAACTGTGTGCACCCAAAAATGGGATGTGAGTACACACATACCAAGCAGGTATGTCAGTGATTGGGTCCCAGAAAAGGGAACCCATAAATATCACTTGAGAGAAATATTGTATAGCACTATGGGGGAACCTAGCCATGCCGTGGTCACTGCTCAGTCAGGTTGAGAGTGACCTCCCAGCATGACATGCTGTGGCCACCCTGTCCGTGCAGGTGGTGGTCGGGCACTATAACGTCCCAGCCATTGCCCTATGCCCTGTGCAGATGCATCCTGCCCAGGCCACCCTGTCCGGGCCATACCCACAGTACCTTGCTCCTCATTAAGCACATTGGCAGGCTAACACTGGAAACAGTGCAAGCAATGTGGGCTGAGTAAGGTGTAGGCAGCCACAACACACTGGATAGACAGACACACACTCCCAAACCTATGCCAGCATTGTGCAAATATAGAGGTTTGTGGCAGCCCTGGCCGCCACATCAGTCCTGGGCACAGTGCAGGCATTGCTATGGTAAGTTAAACACGATTTGTTGATAGAGATTCATCATAGCAACCTTTCTGATATCTGTGGAGTGTGTTACAGTTATTGATTCTGACAGTGTTTACCACCCCGGGGAGTGACCCCAACAGTTTTGCGTACATAAGAACATATGGCATATCTTATGTTCTTATGTACGCAAAACTGTTGGGGTCACTCCCCGGGGTGGTAAACACTGTCAGAATCAATAACTGTAACACACTCCACAGATATCAGAAAGGTTGCTATGATGAATCTCTATCAACAAATCGTGTTTAACTTAGGATTTGTTATCTGACATTAATCACAGCAACCTTTTGATATATGTGGAACGTGTTCCCAAGTTTAGGACAGCATTGCTGAGGTATACAGGTGCCAGTATTGGGAGATGCTGCTCTGCGCAGGGCCCAACAGCCTGACTCTCCATGAGGCGTTGGATAGTGGAGCCTGTGGGTGTGGGTGTTTGTACCCCTGTTGGCCTCTGCTCTAGCTCTGAGTTTTCCAACTCCAGTCCTGGTGGGCCAAACACTGTTCAGGTTTTCATGCTGTCCCTAATGAATATGCATGAGATACATTTGCATACAATGGGGCAGCGCATACAAATACAGCACAGGCATATTTATTAGGGACAGCATGAAACCTGAATGGTGTTTGGCCCTCCAGAACTGCAGTTGGGAAACTCTGCTCTAGGGATTGCACATGTTTATGGTATCTGTGCTCTGAAGGGTAAAATATAGGCGTTTCAGGCATGTTGATTTTATCTGCAATAAAGGTTCCGTCTTTATTACCATGGTTTAGTACTGGGTAAAATATGGGGACAGGGTTGGCAGGAGCCACAGCTGGGACTTGAACTTGTGACCTTCTGCTCCTGAACACACTGGCTGTGTGTACTGCACCAAACTATTGCCACAGGAGCAGATCATTCCCTGGGGATACCATGACTGTTCGTCAGACAGACCTTATCTGTTGCAGTGCACGGCACCCACCTAACTGGGGCTTGGCCGTGGTCTGCTGTGGGCAGATGCCACTGCCCCCTCTGCCACCGGCACCCCTCCGCCACCATGCTGACATGCCCTTATGCCGGTGGTGCTGGTGGTGCGCAGTCCCAGGCCATCCAGTGTGCCGGTAGGCAGCTGCCTATGGTGTGGGTTCTCGGGTAGGGGTGCCTCCATGGACATGCGTGCTTCTCCCCCGGCACCGCCTGCCAATGTTATGTGCCTTTGGGGATATCTGCTGGGTAATATCCCCTGTGACACTGTGGGACACACACTCGTGCCCATGTTGGACCCTCGTCAGTTGCTGTCTTGCTGCTTTACAGTTTCGGCATTCCTATGTGCCACCTAGGCATCTGCCTAGCCCACACTGTGCCCCAGCTGGACCACAGCATGTGCTGCCTGCAGCCCTCTGTATCCCATTTACAGCATCAGTACAGTTGCCCTTTCCTATATGCCCACTCTGCTGTTGCTGCACATGTGCACGCCATAACAAACCTGCCCAGTACCGGGAAAAATGGTAGAAACCATCATAAAAAATAAAATTACTCAGCATGTAGATAGTCACAACCTAATGGGGGACAGCCAACATGGCTTTAGACAAGGAAGATCTTGTCTTACTAATCTGTTATGTTTTGAAGGAGTGAATAAACAGGTGGACAAAGGTGAGTCAGTTGATATTGTGTATCTGGACTTTTAGAAAGCCTTTGACAAGGTCCCTCATCAGAGACTTTTGGCAAAACTAAAGAGACATGGGATAGGAGGCAGTGTACTATTGTGGATCAGGAACTGGTTAAAAGATAGAAAGCAGGGAGACCACGTGCTGCATGAGCAGGTAAGAGGTGTCTCTGCTCGCTCTGGGGCCGCCCTGCTATTATTCGGCAAATAACCTGTGATTTCCCCGACGTCTTTTTCTACAACTACCTTGAGTGGAAGGGGGTGCGGTGGTGCCGATACTGGTGCACGCTTCTGCTGGAATATGCCTGCTCCGCCGAGAAAAGAGAGGGAGAAAGTGCCGAAGTCCGGGACCGCGACTACGGCAGGCCCATCGGCGAACATGGCGGGACCCCGATCGCCAGGCAGTGACAGCGTGGATTCAGGTCCCGAGGAACTGGCGCGGGAGGTGGCCAAGCTACTTGAGCCCAAATTTGACTTGCTCCTCAGTAAGCTGGAGACAGTGGCGGCGGCACTAACAGACTGCACGCATAAGGTGGAGGAGCTCGAACACTGAGTGTCGGCACTTGAGGAGGAGGAGGGGAAGCAGGCCCGGGAGAGTAGCCGGTTGCAACAACAAGTGGAGGCCCTTCTCGGGAAAGTAGATGACCTCGAGAATCGCTTGAGAAGGAACAATGTGCGGCTAGTCGGCATCCCGGAGACTAAGACAGATGATCTGCTGTTGGATTTGGTGGAGACGTGGCTGCCACGTGCGCTGGGTCTGGAGGAGCTAGTGGGGCCTATGAAAG
This sequence comes from Ichthyophis bannanicus, assembly GCA_033557465.1. NCBI lineage: Eukaryota > Metazoa > Chordata > Amphibia > Gymnophiona > Ichthyophiidae > Ichthyophis > Ichthyophis bannanicus. Next base: position 643,070,655 of record CM066035.1, read on the forward strand.
TGAAGCGTGTACATCGTTTGGGGCCCAGAACTGATCACCGACAGCGGCCCAGAGTGGTTATCGCCCGGATTTTAAATTTTCATCATAAGTGGCTATTACTACAGGCCTTTCGCAAGAAACATGATTTGATTTTGGATAATTCTGCAGTGCTCTTGTTCCAGGATTACTCGGCTTCAGTTGCAGCAAGGAGGAAAGAGTTCTCTCCGCTTTGTGCGACATTCTTTCAGCGGCATGTGCGCTTTACCCTTGCTTTTCCAGCGATACTCCGTGTGCATCACGATGGGAAGCAGCATGTCTTGTCCACAGTAGCGGAGGCGAAGAGCTTCATGGATAAGATGGGCATGTCTGGAGCAGGCCCGTGAACGGGCCGGGAGTGGAATATGAACCGTGTTCGTCCAACCGGTGGCGGGAGATCCGGCGGTGGTGATTGCGGATCAGCAGAGTTTACTGATGGACTACTTCCCCGACAGTGGACTTTTGCGTTAAATTTATTTAACTGCCCAGCAGGACTGCGCTGGTATTGGGGAGTGGGATCGAGTGGCTGTTTGTGTGTGTTGGGGCTTGTTGGCTGGTTGGGTTGGGGTGGGTGTTTGTGTGTGGTGCTTAGGTGAGGTGGGCTTGTTTCCTCTCTCTGCTACTGCTGCGGGTTGCAACTTGTAGTGTACATGTTTGGGGTGTGTGTTGGTGTATGTGGGGGATAGTTTTGTAGCCGTACTTTGCTTTGGCTGAGTGTGTGTGTCTGGGTGGTTACGTGTGTGTTAGTGGTGGTAGAGGGTTGAGGAGGGAGCTACTTTGGAGGTGATTCATGGGGTGTTATGGTTCCTGACTGGGAGGAGTGGTGGTGGGTGGGGCGGCCCTGTAGCGCACTGTGGTGGTCTCGGGCCTGGCAGGGGGGGCCAGGAGTGGTATGTTTGGTTTTTATCTGGGGAGGGGGGGGGATGTGTGCAGTGGTGCTGGTTTTGTTGACTATAGGGTTGGGAGGGCTGGTGGGTGGGAATTGGGGGCTATGTAGCATGCCATAATGGTGAATCCTCTTGGTGGGGGACAGAGAGCCAGAGCTGGAGGGGGAGGAGTGTGGGTGCTGGGGCTGGGCAGCACTCGCTCTGCTGGTTACACCTGTGGACGTTGGAGTGCTCCAGGGTAGGTAATGGGGGCTAATGGGGACTGATGTGGGCTTTGTATCATGGAATGTGGGGGGTCTTAACACCCCGATAAAGCGAACTAAGGTACTGCAGGCGCTACAGAAAGAGGGTGCTCAAGTGGCCTTCCTACAGGAGACGCATTTAAGTGCCTGTGAGCATGCCAAGCTTCAAAAGAAGTGGGTGGGGCGAGTGTGTGCTGCGGCAGTTGCAGAGGGTCGGAAGAAAGGGGTTGCACTCCTATTTCATAAGAACCTTACTGTGGATATTTTAAATGAGGACCCGGATCCTATGGGGCGTTATCTCTGGGTGCATGCGAAAATTAATGGGGAAGAAATGGTTCTAGGTAATATTTATGCTCCTAATCAATACTCTCATGGCTTTTTTGAAGCTGTGGCTCGGAAGCTTGGTGGTTTACCGGACGTCCCGGTTATTCTAGCCGGTGACTTTAACGCCCCCCACGAGCCTGCCTTGGACAAATCTGCCCCAGGGGCAGGTGCTGGCAGTTGGGCCTCTAAAGGTGTGAGCTATCTTAGTCAGGCTAGTGGTTTGATTGATATTTGGCGGGTGTTGCATGGCAGTGAACGTGACTATACTCATCTGTCTCGCGCGCACCAGACCTGGTCGCGCATTGACTATATGTTGGTGCGGCCGGTGGATGTTGGGAGAGTTCGGAGGGCTGAGATTCGCCCGATTGTGGTTTCAGACCATGCGATGGTGACTCTTGCCTGGGCCGGTGGCCGCAAGATGGGGGGTTGGTGGTCCTTCCCTCAGCATCTTTGGCACAGGGCGGATTTTCAGGCTTTTGTTCGGGAGCAATGGTGTGACTTTCTGAGGCACAATGAGGGGAGTGTCTCCTCGGTGGCAACTTTGTGGGAGGCCGGGAAAGCGGTAATCCGTGGACAGGTGATTGCTTATGTAGCGCGCCGACAGCGTCAGATCAATGCCGACTTGACACGGCTTATGAATGACCTGCAGGCGCAGAAGCGGGCTGCTACGCGACACCCACGGGGAGCGGCGGTGCAGGAATACCTTGCGATTCAACGGCGGGTGAATGACCTCCTTCAAGAGCGAGCAGTTTTTGACCTGCAATACTATCGCCACCAGTTGTTTCGTTTTGGGAACCGTTCGGGCCGGTTGTTGGCACGGATGGTACGAGACCGGCAGGGGTCTCATTTGGTAACCCGTATCCGCGATGAGCAGGGCGGGGTGCACACGGACCCAGCCGAGATAGCAGAGGTGTTCCACCGCTTTTATGAGCGCCTGTATACCCCGGATGGTGCAGACCTCGGACAGGCGCAGGCCTTTTGGAATGGTGTGCGGCTGGATCAGGTGACTCCGCAGGAGCGGGAGATGCTGAACCAACCGATCTCGGGGTCCGAGATTCAGCGGGTGATTCGGGACGGGAAGTTGCATAAGACGCCAGGGCCCTGACAGGTATGGTATGGAGTTTTATAAAATTGTGGAGAGGCAGGTTGTGCCCACTCTGGCAGCGGTGTATATGGAAGTATTGGAGGTGGGGCAGTTCCCACGGGATATGCGGACAGCGGCCGTCTCCTTGATACCTAAGGCGGGGAAGGATCCTGAGGATCCGGCCTCTTATCGGCCGATCTCGCTTATCAACGTGGATATGAAGATCCTTGCCTCGGTGTTAGCTCTGCGGGCGCAGGAGGTTCTCTCCCGTATTATTGGACCTTATCAGGCGGGCTTTGTGCGTGGCAGAGTGGCAGCTCGAAACGTCGTTCAAGTACTGTTAAGTATGGAGCGGTGCCTTCAGGCCAATTATCCTCTACTGTTAGCTAGCCTCAACGCTGAGAAGGCCTTCGATCGGGTTTCGTGGGACTATATGTTTGAGGCCCTGTCTCGGTTTGGTTTTGCGGGTCCCTATGTGGAGTGGATTCGGGCCTTGTATAAGGAGCCGCGAGCCTTTCTCATGATCGGCAGGGAGCGGTCGGAGCCGTTCGTTTTGCGCAGAGGGACTCGCCAGGGGTGCCCCCTGTCGCCTCTCCTTTTCATTTTGCATTTGGAGCCGTTGTTGGTGAAGTTGATGGGCCACGGCGAGGTGACGGGAGTTGTTTGGGCAGCAGGGGAGTTCAAATTGAGTGCCTTTGCGGATGATATCCTGCTCTGTTTAACGAACCCGCAGATTTCTTTGGAGAGGGCGCTGCGCACCATTGAAAGTTTTGGGGTCTTCTCGGGCTTGAAGATTAATAAGACTAAATCTTTAGGACTGGATGTGGGGGGCAGCTGTCGGCGGACGTGGGGTGGCCCTTTTCCTCTGGTTTGGGCGCCAGGGCAAATACGCTACTTGGGTATTCAGATCCCCGAGCGGCTAGATAAGCTGTACCGCGTGAATATCTCTTTGTTGCTGGAGGGCACGGCTCGTAGACTGCGGGTCTGGCAGGCCCTACCATTGTCGTTGCAGGGCCGAATTGCGCTCTTCAATATGGTAGAGTTCCCCCGTTGGGCGTATGTGCTACGTCATGTCCCAGTGTGGCTGACCCGCCGCGATTTGTGGCAGTTGGGCGGCTGTCTTTCGCGGTTCCTGTGGAGGGGTCGGAGGGCCCGCATCGCGTTGAATACTTTGCTGCAAGCCAGGGAGGATGCTGGTGTGGGGCTGCTCTCGCTTAGGTGGTATAACTTAGTGTGTTGGACGCGGATTATTCGGGACCTTCTGGGAGATGCCTCTGAGGTGGTACCTCTGGCCCTGCTGGATGAGATGGCAGCCCCATGGCACCGCATGACTTTGGTGCATGCTGAACGGGGGCAACTCCCTGTGTGATGCCAACACTCAGTGTTCTGGATGGCTCTGCATGCAGCGTGGGCGGCACTGTGCAGACATCGGGGTAGTGGTAGTGGGGTGACGGATTGTTTGCCGCTTGGTGGGAATCCGGCCTTTTCGCCTGGGCTTGGGGCTGGGGTGGTGACGGCGTGGGCGTCTAAGGGAATACATTTGGTGGGTCATCTCAGAATGGAGACGGCAGCGGAGCTAGATTTGTTCTCTTCGCTCAGGGGGCGTTATTGTCTCGAACTGCGGGATTTCTATTTCTTTCTGCAGGCGCGTCATTATGTTGCAGCACTCCGGCGACAATCGGCTGCGGTGCTTTCTGGTGATGGGATGCTGGTGTTGTTTAACTCTTTGGATGGGAAGATTACCGTCGGCACCCTGACTAGGTCGCTATATCCGGCGGGACGCAGTGTTTGTCTGGCGAGTTTGGAGGAGAAATGGCGGAAGGATGGGATCCCGCAAGCCACTGTTGGCCGGCTGCGCACCGCGTTTGCAGATATTAGTGCGCTTTCGGAAACGGTGCAGCTACAGGAAATTCAGTTTAAATTTTTGTGGAGGGCCTATGTCCATAATGTGTGGGCGGCGAAGGCGGGTCTGTCTTCGTCGGACCTCTGTAGTCTTTGCCACGTAGAAAGAGGGGGCTTTGCTCATCGCTTTTGGTTTTGTACCCATATCCAGAACTTCTGGTTGGCGGTGGGCCGTCAGCTGGGGAGGTGGTTACGTACTGAAGTGGTCATTACCCCTGAGTGGTGCCTTTTTGGGTCTTGTGATGGAGTGCAATCCCTTGGGGACAGTGGGCGGCGGTTGTGTGCAAAGGGTTTTATTGTGGTTAAGCTTTGTATACTGCGGGGTTGGTTGAAGGCAGTTGCCCCTGGGGTGGGGGAATGGGAGAAAGCTATGCGGGACTTGCAAATGATGGAACAGCGCACTGCTCGGCTGCTGTCTGGAGGTGCGTGGGAGCGGTTTACGGCGGTGTGGAGCCCCCTGGGCGATTTGACCCCCTCTGGTGTTGTGGGAGGTAGTGGGTGAGGATTGTTAGGTGGCTTGTGTGGTTGGGTGCTACGGGGCGGGTTGGGGATTGGGGGGGGAGATGTGGGTGGCGTTAGGCGGGGGGTTGGTAGGGAGAGGTGGGGGGGAGGAGTTTGGCAAAGAGCTCATAGAGTTGGCTGGTGGCTTTGTCTGTATGAGTGCTACTTGGCTGGCATTTCCCCTGGAGTAGGGTTGGGGTTACTGGGGGGGGGGGCTAGTTCTATTTCTATCTTGGTGTTGCACTATTGTGTTACTGGTGCTTTGGTTTTGGTGTTGCTCTGTTCCTGTTCTTATTGTTGTTGAAATATGCCAATAAAAATGATTTACGTAAAAGATAGAAAGCAGAGGGTAGGGCTAAATGGCCAATTTTCCCAATGGAGAAAGGTGAATAGTGGTGTACCCCAGGGATCTGTGCTGGGTCCGCTGCTTTTTGACATATTCATAAATGACCTGGAAAGTGGAATAACGAGTGAGGTGATCAAATTTGCAGATGACACAAAACTATTTAAAGTTGTTAAAACCCAAGAGGATTGTGAAAAATTGCAAGAGGATCTTGATAAATTGGAAGACTGGGCATCAAAATGGCAGATGAAATTTAATGTGGACAAGTGCAAGGTTATGCACCTAGGGAAGAACAACCCAAACTATGGTTACACGATGCAAGGTTCCACATTAGGAACCACCACCCAGGAAAAAGATTTAGGCGTCATTGTGGATACCATGTTAAAACCCTCGGCCCAGTGTGCAGCGGCGGCCAAGAGAGCAAATAGAATGCTAGGTATGATAAGGAAAGGAATGGACAATAAAACAAAAGATATTATAATGCCTCTATATCGTTCCATGGTGAGACCGCACCTTGAATATTGTGTGCAATTCTGGTCGCCGTATCTTAAAAAGGATATAGCGATTTTAGAAAAGGTTCAGAGAAGAGCCACCAAAATGGTAAAGGGGATGGAAGGATATTCCTATGAAGAAAGGCTAAAAAGGTTAGGGCTCTTTAACCTGGAAAAGAGACGGCTGAGGGGAGATATGATAGAAGTCTATAAGTTAATGAACGGAGTGGAACGGGTAAACGTAGATCGATTGTTTACGTTATCAGAATATAGAAAGACTAGGGGACATGTAATGAAGCTACAGGGTAAACTATTTAAGACTAATAAAAGAAAATATTTTTTCACTCAACGTGTAATCAAACTCTGGAATTTGTTACCGGAGAATGTAGTAAAGGCTGTTAGTGTAGCTGGGTTTAAAAAAGGTTTGGACAAGTTCCTGGAGGAAAGGTCCATAAACCATTATTAAGAAGTGACTGAAGATATCAATGCTTGACCCAGTACAAGCATTGTGGAACTTGTGTCTCTTGGGGAAACTGCTAGGTACATATGACCTAGATTGGCCACTGTTGGAAACAGAATACTGGGCTTGATGGACCTTGGTCTGACCCAGTATGGCATATCTTATGTTCTTATGCCCAATATAAACGAGAAAAAACCCTGATCAGTGCTATTTCAATGTGGGATCATTCACTTTGTAGGGGGACAGAGAATAGACCCTTCCAAACATGATATCTTCTTTTTTGTGCTTTGTCAGTGGTGTTGCTTTATGTTTATCATTAATACCACTATTGGCCAGCTTGGTTATTGGGATTTCAAATGTGGTTTTGGTCATTTTCTATGTTTATTTGCCTTTTTGGTTCCTGCACATGTATCACTACTATCACTTTTCTGGGTTTCCCTGCCTTTGCTATACATTGCTGACTGAAATGGTTTCTCTCTCCTGCAAATGTGCCTCAAGCGTGAGGTTTTCACTGGCGCTAATTTTCAGACCCTGATTTCACGGCATTAGTGTGCCTGGGGCCTCTCCCCGCCCACTCTATGCCCATTGACCCCTATCTCCGCCCTCTGGGGAGCCTTACTCCACCCTTCAGACCTGGCTTTCACAGCGTTAGTGTGTCTTAACGCTGCTGCCGACGTTATCGCGTGATACGTGACATTATCGCATGATAATATTGCGCAATAACATTACGTATCATGCGATAACCTCGGCGCTGCTACGTTAAGACGATTTAGTAAACATACCCCATAGTGATTGCTTAATAAGAGAAAGTCAACATGGGATTAGCCAAGGAAAGTCTTGTCGCACTAATATTTTGTATATTTTTTTTGAAGGTTTGAATAAACAGATAATGTGAGTTGGTTGATATAGTATATCTGGATATTCAGAAAGTCTTTGCCAAGGTCCCTCATGAGAGATTGGTGGGGAAATTAAAAGGTCATGGGATAGAAGGCAGTATACTATTGTGAATCAGGAACTGGTTAAAAGATAGTATACAAAGAGTAGGGCTAAATGCCCATTTTTTCAACGTAGAAAGGTGAATAGTGGCGTACCTCAGGGATCTGTGCTGTGCCCACTGCTTTTTAGCATATTCATAAATGACCTGGAAATGGGAAGAACAAGTGAGGTGATGAAATTTGTAGATGACACACATTCTTCAAAGTTGTTAAAACACAAGAGAATTGTGAAAAATTGCAAGAGGACCTTGATAAAGTGGGAGACTGGGTATCAATGGCAAATGAAATTTTATGTGGACAAGTGCAAAGTTAGGCACTTAGGAAAGAAGAATCCAAACTACAGTTGTACAATATAAGGTTCCACATTAGGAACCACCACCCAGGAAAAGGATCTAAGCGTCATCGTGGATAATACGTTGAAACCCTCTGTTTAGTGTGCAGCAATGGCCAAGAGAATGCTAGGAAGCATAAGGAAAGGAATGGAGAATAAAACAAAGCATATTATAATGCTTCTGTATCGCTCCATAGTGCGACTGCACCTTGAATATTGTGTACAATTCTGGTCGCCATATCTTAAAAAAGATATAGTGGAATTAGAAAAGGTACAGAGAAGAGCCACTAAATTGATAAAAGGAGTGAAGGATACCCCTACAAGGAAAGGTTAAGGCTCGTCAACTTGGAATTAGGATGGCTGAGGAGAGATATGATAGAGCTCTATAAAATAATTAATGGATTGGAACAGGTAAATGTATATTTGTTGTTTTATTCCTTCAAGAAGGAGAAAGACTAGGGCATATGCAATGAAGCTACGAGGCATATTTTAAGACTAATCAGTGAAAGTATTTTTTTCATTGTGTAATCAAACTCTGGAATTCATTACCAGAGGATGTAGTGAAAGCTGTTAGTGTAGCTGTGTTTAAAAGAGGCTTTGATAAGGTCCTGGAAGAAAAGTGCATAAACCATTATTAAAGATGACCAAGGAAATCCACTGCTTACCCCCGGGATAAACAGTATATGTATATTTTTGGGAACCTGACAGGTACTTGTGATCTGGATTGGCCCTTGGTCTGGTCCAGTATGGCATATGCTATGTTCAGTGAGCATAAATCTGGTTTAATCTTATTTTAATTGCTCTACTTATACAGCCAACATACAGTTTTGGGCAGGGGCATACACTGATGTAAATCACATACGTGGAAGTACAAGTAATTGTTGTGCATGATGAACAATATTTGTTACTGATCTCAGGGCCATACGAAGGTCTGTGCGAGCACTGTGACCGCACATGCTCAAGTACAGAAGGGGTGCTAATGTCATCATTGGACTTCCAGGAAGCCTGGCAAAGTGAGTTCCTGTGCGCAGATGGGTGGGGGAGGGGGTGTCAGTTTGCAAGTCACACAGAGTGCATTTCTTGCTTGATACCGTCCTGACAGTTCCTTCCAATTAGGACCTTCATTGACTGGAGACAATACATACAAGCTTGCCATTTTGAAGTTTCGTTTCTGTGAAGGATCTCCTTGCAATTCGTAAGTTGAAAACACCGACTTAGTTTATATTTATTTATTTATTTTAATTGGGTACATTTTTTTAAACATAGAATGACATAGTGATACATTCTAGTGTTTGTTAATGATTATTCTTCACCTGTATAGCTTTTATGGAATGGGGTAAAACACAGGTCAATTGATTTATTGTTTAAGCATAGATATAACGATTTTCACGCAAGCACGTTCTTTTATATCCACTGTCAATTTACATCGTTCCTCAATCACCCCTTCAATGCCACTGATTCAGTCTTAAAATCGATTGAAGAACAAATTTCTCTGAACTGTAAAAATTTACCTCCTGGTAATCCTGCTTTTAAACTTTCCAGATTGTGACTATGATAATGTAATAAATTCTTTCTTTCCATCGGTTTCTGATATAATATAGTAATTAATTTATCATGTTGTCTCAAAATTTTAATGTCCAAAAACTCAATCTGTTTTTGATATTTAGTCATTTGACATTGAATGTTTGATATTTGTGCATTCATTCATGGGGGGGGGGGGAAATAAAGATCCTGCTCAGACCCCATCCATGCATAAAACAAAAATTAATTCAGAAATCTACTTGACAACTGTGTTTTCTAGAACCAAGAAGATGGATATATAGATTCTTCTTCAATTGCTGACATATGGAAGACGGCAGTTTATGGAAACACAGGGATTGAGAGTCATCAAGCAAATCTGCATCATCAATGTAAAATTGAAAAGTGATATGCAAGGATCTAATGATATTAGTTAAAGAGCAAAACTAAATATTTGAAAAGGGAGATGGATAGAATGGAGCCTTCAAAGACTCTACATTCATATTTAAGTAGAACCTGTGTTCTATCCATTTGACTCTCTGGTACCAGTCAGTGAAAAATGATGACAATGAATGGACAATGGATCCACTTGGACTTAATTTTACAATATTTTGCAACATTATATGATCAAAGGCTGCAGAGAGATCTAGGTAAATAAATAATGAAGCTTCACTCTTATTCAAAGCCTGCATTGTACCATTGATCAAGGGGCCACATACTGCAACTCCATGCCAAACAGAGCATGTGTGCACTCTATGTGCTGCCAGTAGGTGTGACTGGCCAAGCACAAGAAACCGCATAATAGTGCCTCCTATCCCAGTAATCAAGTCCGGTCTTCACAGTAGCGTGCAGCACTGCTTCTCAGCCACCAAGTCAGTTCAGCATTTGCTTGAATTTCCTTCTTTTTGCTTTTATCACCCTTTCTGTGAAGAAATATTCTCTCATGTTAATCCTTAAGCTACCTCCTTTCAGCTGCAAGTCATGAGTATTTGTCCTAGAGCTCATCTCAGCTGAAAAAATGTTTTGATTCTGGTGCATTATTATGCCTTTAAGGTATTTAAATGCCTCTCCTCTATGGGATTCTCATTTAGATCCCTGAATTCCATTTTGTAAGGCTTATGTAGCAGACTCTGAACCATTTTTATAGCCCTTCTGTAAAGATTACCTCTATCTGAAACCATGAAAGAGCTCTTGACACTTACTTGCTGTAGAAATATAACCATTTGATATCTAACATTTTATTACATGCTTAATTACTACTGGTGCTCAGCAAGATATTTATCTGTTGTGCATGACACTCCTTTTATAAAGATGTTGGTATCAAGGGATTGTTTGGTTATGAAGCTTTGCACTTCATAACTGTTACTTTGGTTTGTTAATAAAAATATTTTGATTAAAACAAAGTCTGTTATTTTATTTTTAGTGAACTTTTCACTGGGGATAGTTGGCACAGGCCTCAAAGGCCCAAGTCTACTGATCCCAGATCAGCCTAGCATGGGAATCTTGGACTTAGGCGTGCCACACTTGAATTCAATGTACACAGCCTGGGTTCTTCCTACACCAGACCACTGTACAAGAATGGGAGCCATTTTGTAATTAAACATCCCATAATAAGAAATTAAATACATTAATTTTCCTCATCTACACTCATGACCTTTTATGAGGGAAAGCTGAAAGTGACCAAAGCCTCTATGGGCAAATGAACATTAATTTACTGGTAAACTTAATGGCTTAAAGCTTAGGATAGAGGAGAGATTATAGATTTATTTGGAAACGTCTTTTTTATTTCATTAAAAAGAAAAAAAATGGTCTCAGCTTGCTTCAGGGGTTTTAAATTACTTTAAATTTAAGTAGACCCTTTATAGATTTAGAATAAAACAGACAGGTAAGCCAGTCTTTTGCCCACACACTCCAGGCATGACCTTCAATTTTATAGTTTATTATCCCAATTAAGAATAAAATTTGACGCCCCAATGTATGTTCATCAATAAATTATTATGCTTAACAGATTATTAGTAGTTCAATGGGAAACAAAAAATAATAGCATAAAATATAACAAATAATCCTAATGGATTTTATATTAATTTAGATATCTCTACACCCTTAACACTCACTAATACAAAGATGAAGACAGAAATCCAGCAGCAAGATGAGGCTATTCAGTCTTTTACATTGAGTGCTACATGTATAATTATTTCCCAGTTGGTGAGAAGCTGTATGTGTGCACTCAGTGCAAAGAGCTCCTGACTCTCAGAGAATGAGTCTGATCTCTGCAGACTAGAGTAGCAGGCTTGGAAGTGCTGAGGCAGACAGACAAGAATATAGAGGAGACCTGCAGGACAGAGTAGAGAAGTTCCACCTTCAGTCTGGCAGCCTCAGGGCCATCTTGGAGGCAAGAGGTCATCTACAAGGAGAGTATCATTTTGGTGTAGCAGGAAATGATCCTGTAGCCAGGCACTGTTCCTCCAGGGGATGCCATATCCTCTCAAGATAAGGATATCTCCAGGGGCTTTTGTGCAGGAGGGAAGGGTTAGGGCAGCCGTCTTTGTTGGTGATTCGATCACTAGGCATGTAGAAAGATAGTTGGCATGAGGATTGCTTGGTCACTTGTCTGCCTGGGGCAAAGGTAGGATTCTAGACAGTGCTGGGGAGTAGCAGGCTGTCTTAGTACATGTAGGCATCAACAATATAGGAGTGTGGGAGGGAGATTCTGGAGGCCCAGTTTAGGCTTTTAGGTAGAAAGTTGAAATCCAAGTCCTCCACATTAGCAGTCAAAAATACTCCTAGGTCCACACGCAGGATCCAAGAGCAGGCATAGCGCTGGAATCTCAATGTGTGGGTGAGATGTTGTACGGAAGAGGGCTTTAGGTTTGTTAGGAACTGGGTAACAGCCTGGGAAAGAGGGAGCCTTTTCCAGGATGAAACCACATTGCTGGCACTAACCTTTTAAAAGGAGAAAGAGGAGCTCCTAAATAGATATTAGGGGAAAGCCAAAGTCACAGGAGCACATGATTCAGAATAATGTATCTTTGAAGGATACCACCAAAGCAGGATGCTTAAGGCATCCTGATAGAGAAATTGCAAGAATGGTAAAAGTAGTCAGATGCCTTTAAATAATAAACAGAGTTGGAAAATTCCAAATTATCCCTGTTAACTGATAAGCAGGGGGCAGTATGAATAAAAAACATATTTTGAAATGTCTGTTTACAAGTGCAAGAAGTCTAAAAGATAAGATTGGAGAATTAGAAGATATAGCACTGAATGAAGAGTTAGACATAATTTGCATCTCAGAGACCTTGTGGAAGGAGGATATCCAATAGCACACAGTGATACCAAGGTACAAATGATATCACAATGATGGAGTAAATCAAATTGGTGAAGAGCGAGATAAAGATTTTGCAGAAAAAAATACATTGTAGAATCTTTATGCATAGAAATTCCATGTGAGAAGAGGAAGGAAATAACAATAGGAGTGTCCTACCATCTGCCTAGCCTGAATGAACAGACAGATGATGAAATGCTAACAGAAACTAGGGAAGCTAACAAAAGTAGCAACACAGTAGTGGGTGATTTTAATTACCTCAATATCAACTGGGTCAGTGTCGTGTTAGGACCTCTGAGGGAGATAACGTTTCTAGATTAAATAAATTACTATGTCATGGAGCACCTGGTTCAGGAATAAGCATGAGGGGAACTATTTTGGATCTAGTCCTTAGTGAAATACAGGATCTGGTATAAGAGGTGACATTGTTGAGGCCACCTAGTAAATGATACATGATGACTATTGCCATGTTACTATGTTATAACATAGTCAAATGCGTTCGAATAAATGGAAGGAGGACAGCAAAGAAATTTATTGCGCTAGCCTTTAACTTTCAAAAGGGAGACACTGATAAAATAAGGAAAATGGTTAGGAAAAAAATAAAAGGAACAACTGTGGAGGTAAAGAATTAACATCAGGCCTGGACATTGTTTAAAAATATTATCTTAGAAACCCAGATAAAATATATTCCATGCTTTACAAAGGTAGAAGGAAGGCAAAATGACTGCCAGCATGGTTTAAGGGTAAGGTGAGAGAGGCTGCTAGAGCCAAAACAAAAGGATCGGAATGAAGACAGAGGAAAAAGCATAAACACTGATATGATAGATGCAAAACAATGATATGGTGGGCAAAGAGAGAATTTGAAGTGAAGCTTGCAGTGGAAGTAAAAACTATATCACCTTTTTCAAGTACATTCAAAGCCAAAAGCCTATGATGGAGTTATTTATTTATTTATTTCTCCAGATTTATATACCACCTTTTCCTTCAATCCAAGTGGTTTACATTGGGAGCTTTTTACAATTTATGTAAGGGGTAAAAGGGGAATAAGGAGAGGTCATTGACAGTGGGTTATGATCACTGAGAGGGACCATAGTGATCTGCAAACAAAAGTGTTTTTAACCTCTTATGGAAGTCCTTAATGTCCCTTGTGGATCTCATGTGTTCAGGTAGAGAGTTCCATATGGCAGGTGCAGCGAGTGATGGGGCTCTTCTGACTGTAGACTGATTGGAGCGTTGGAATTCAGCAGGTGTATTGAGTTTATCATGTTACTGCGCCTGGGCCATTGGACTATTAGGTGATAGGGGATAAAAGGGGCACTAAGGGAGGACAAGGCCAAAGTGGAAAAACTAAATTAATTCTTTACTTTGCTTTGGCTTTTACTGAAGATGGAAGAGAGATACCCATGCCAGAAATTATATTTAAAGGTGATGAATAAGAGGAATTGAAACATATCTTGCTGAACCTGGAAGATCTAAAAGAGCAATTTCACAAACTAAAGAGTAGCAAATTACCTGGACTGGATTGTATATAAGGTGCTGAAAAAAAACAAACAAAAATGAAATTGAATACCTATGGTAACTGAATATTGGAGAACAGGCAACGTAATGCCAATTTTTAAAAAAAGGGTTCTATAGTAGTATTAGCAGAAAGAAAAGATAAGCTAAAATATGGTATGCTCTGATATGCTTACGGGTTGTGTCTGCAGGGTGTTCCGTCAGTTCTTTTGCACAAATAGATCACTAACCAAAGGTCACATGTTCACTCTGCACTTAGGAATGTACAAAATGGAGCTACTTGGCAAAACTCCCCACCTCACCAACAGAAGGAAATTGAAGCCAATCCCTTCAACCTTGCCTGGAGGAAGGAATGCTGCTGAGGTCCAAAGTCAGATATCAGGATAGCCAAAAGTCCCAGGAGGCATATAAGCTGGATGGCAAGCTTGAGCCGGGCCCAGTTAGCTGTATGGGTGATAGGAAGACATACAGAATACCTGAGGTACCTGCAGAGTTTTAACCGTTCTCACTGTGTCTCAGTGCTGAGGCAAGAGAAGTCATGTGCAAATGTCCTGATGAGAAAACAAAAGCCAAAGCCCAAAAGCCCCAACTTTCTCAGGCAAACAGAGTTATTATTTTACTCCATGGGCTGGGTTAGACCCAGGACTCTGTCGAGTGGCTGGGCAAATCAGGATGCAGCTTGCTAGAGGTGGTTACTCACACAATTGAGTCCACGGTGAGAGATGGGATACAGAAGCAGATGACCAGGGTTCTAATACATTGATGTGACGTCCAAGGTCCTCGGGAGCTCTCAGGCTAGGGAAAAATCTGTTTGCCTGAGAAAGGTTGGGACTCAAGCTTGCCATCCAGCATCAAGCAGAACAGAAAGCAATGGTCTTCAGTATCCATACTTGCAGTCAGGAAGTAAAACTGTAGCATCAGCAATCTGAAATCCAGGAACATATCGGCAGCTTCTGTAGCAAGAATCCATTTTGTTTGGTTCAGGTTTTGGTTATGGTTATGAGCAAGCCACAGGCAGGCTACCAATATCAGCCCCACAGTTCCAGGGGTGATCCAGAAAACAACAGACATATGAGCCTGATGTCAGTGCCAGGCAAAATGATAGAAACTATTATAAAGAACAAAATTACTTAGCATCTAGATACTCATGATTTAATGAGTCAAAGCAACATGGAGCTAGCCAAAGGAAGTCTTGCCTCACCAAACTGCTACAGTTTTTTGAAGGTGTGAATAAACAGGTAGTATATTTGTATTTTCAGAAAGCCTTTGACAAAGTCCCTCATGAGAGACTCTAGAAAAAATGATAAAGCCATAGGATAGGAAGCAGTATCTTTTGTGGATTGGGAAATGGCTAAAAGAGAAAACAGAGCAGTACTAAATGGTCAATTTCATGAGTGGAGAAAGGTGAATAGTGGAGTGCCCCAGGGATTTGTACTGGGCCCACTGCTTTTTAACATATTTATAAATGACCTGAAAATGCGAACGAGTGAGGAGACCAAATTTGCATACACATTAAATTATTCAAATTGTTAAATCACAAGAGGATTGTGAAATTTTGCAAGAGGACCTTGAAAAATTGAGAGATTGGGCGTCCTCGTGGCAGATTAAATTTAACATAGACAAGTGCAAAATGATGCACTTAAGGAAGAATAACACAAACTATAGCTGCACGATGCAAATTTCAACATTCAGAGTCACCACACAGAAAAAGGATGTGGGCATCATTGTGGATAACATGTTGAAATCCTCTGCTCAGTGTGCAGCGGCTGCCAAGAAATCTAATTGAATGCTAGGAATTATAAAGAACGTAATGGAGAATAAAACAGAGGATATCATAATGCCTCAGTATCACTTCATAGTATGACCACACCTTGAATATGCATACATTTCTGGTCGCCGCATCTAAAAAAAAAAAGATATAACGGAATTAAGAAAGGTACTGTATGGAATGGAGTGTGGAGGAAAATGGCGGCGTTGTGAGTAGACACCGAGGACTGCTCTGGTGAAGTGTGCCAGTTTACCTGTTACCTATGCCTCATACAGCACGAAACCAGAAGGCAAAACTTCAGCTGGAGCTTTCTGGGCAGTCCGGTCCAATGGATGCTTTCCTTCAGTCTGATAGTGGAGCGAGTACTTCGGGCAGCTTGCTGGCGGAGATGGGAGTGGAAGATAGATCCCTGTCTAGCCGTGGGCTGGATGTCTCGTTGAGCTCGGAGTTCCGGCTGCCTCCTGTACAGCCTGCAGAGGTGAGTGATCGGACTGCAGCAAGCGGGTTTCAAGTGATTTGGGGCTGCTCAATCCTCGCAAGTGGAGTGGCTTTTTTGCCCCGGATTGAATTCCTGTGGACTGGTGTCCTCTGTGGCTGATGGAGTGGAGGGGCTTGAACCTGTATCATTGGAGTGGACACAATCTGTGTAGTGTGTTCTGAATCCCCCTGCTGTGACTCAAGGTATGTCAGACTTGCAAGCAGCAGTTGCCTTGGAACGGGTTGTTTTGCCATGGCCCAAAGTTCTTTCTTTAGAGACAATGTGGGAAGCCATGAATAAACTTGAACAGTCTTCATCAGGTCAGTTGCAGGCTATTGCTGGCCAGTTTAACTCTGTTGTTCAACAATTGGGGGTGCAGGATACTTTTTTGTTGGACCTGTCAGTGAAGGTTACTTCTTTGGAGCAGCAGGTGGACCGGATCCAGGACTCAATGCAAGCGGTGATGTGTGATGCAGAGAAAGACTGAGTTGCTGGAGAATTTTTCCAGGAGCAGGAACTTGAGAGTTTTGAATTTTCCTAAAGTTCCTTCAATACCACCATTGGTTTTGTTTAAGAAGTTTCTGATTGAGATTTTAAAGATTTTGGTGGATGCTATTCTGCCAATATCTCGTGCCTTCTATTTACCTTCAGCTAAATTTAAGGCGGTCGGTGGTTTGGATCAGAGTATATCTTCTACCGCTGCCTGCCCTGAGGATAGCCTGGACTTGACTGGATATTTGGAAAGGTCTGTGTCTGATTCTGGAGTGGCTGCAACCTTGTTGGTCACACTGGCTTTGGACATAGATCGGGATTGGCTTCTCAAAATGTATTTTCATTCGTCAGTTAAAGAGTTTATGGGTTTTTCTATTAGGTTTTTTCCTGAATGTATCTAGGGCAACACAGAAAAGGAGGGAGACAGTTCATGCTTTTGAAACCTGGGGTGCTTCAACTGGGAGAGTTATTTTTTTGTTATGTTTTTCTTGTAAGTGCCTGGTCAAATTGGCTGGGATTAGTTATATTTTCTTTGAGCCCCAACAGCTGTCTACCCTCACTTCCTCTAAAAATGCTGGCATCTGAACTTTAAGCCCCTTAAATGTGAGTCCTACTAATGTTGGGTAAGCTAGCTGGTTTTGTTAGGTAGCTCCTCTTTTTACTCACAATTGCTGTGTTATTTTGTATTAAATATCCTCTGTATTGTTTATCCTCCTCCTTTTAAGTTTGGGGGCTTGTGGCAGTATGCCATGTATGTTTTTTTCTATTTTTTCCTTTTTCCTCTTATATGTATGGATTAGTCTTAGCTGCTCTGGTGACTCCTTTTTCTGTTCAAGATTTATTCTTGTTGTACTCTTTTGAAATTGCATAAATAAATAAAAAATAAATAAATAAATAAAAGGTACTATACAAGGAAGGGCAACCAAAATGATAAGGGGGGAATGTTTTTTCACTCAACATGTGATTAAGCTCTGGAATTTGTTGCAGAAGGATGTAATAAAAGCTGTCACTGCAGCTGAGTTTTAAAAAGGTTTGGACGAGTTCAGGGAGGAAAAGTCCACAAACCATTATTAAAATGAACTGGAGAAAATCCATTGCTTACCCCTGGAATAAACAGCATGGAATCTGTGTACCTTTTGGGATCCTTCTAGGTACTTGCAGGGGTGAGAGATGAGATGGCGCCCCCTCCCCCCGGAGCTGGGGGGGTTGTCTTTCTCAAAACTCCAGTCAGTGACTGAACCAAACCAAAAAGCAGATTAGATAATGTGGAGGAAATGCAAGATGTTTGCACACCAAGGAACTAAAAGAGTGAGAACTGCAGCACTGTTTATAACACCAATTATAACTCATTTTTATTTTGTTGTTAAAAACTGTGTTATGGTTCTTGCTTTTTTTTTTCTTTTTTGAATATATAGTCTGTATCCACAGAACCCCCTCCCTCAACAATGGGTGCAGAGCAGAACCAGGATATTTATTTATTTAATTTATTTATTTAACTGTATTTATATCCCGCTTTTCACCGGGTCAAAGCGGCCCAACATCAAATAAAGGGGGGGGGGGGGGGACAGTAATCAATTCTAGGGCGGAGGAGCTGTCACCGGGGAGGCCAACATTAATGATCTGGACAGATATTCACCCACAGAACTCAATATCTTCAAAACAAAATCTGATTCAGACCATCTCACTAACAACAACAAACATTCTCCAGTACCAGGCATATTGTGAACTAATACAAAACCCTACAACAAAGTCACTGAGGATCTGTAGAGCAAACCTACTATACCATACCAGCTCAACTTCCAAAACTCACATAAGGAACCTACCCCAAAAAAGTATAACTGTAAATACTGCAGCGGGCCCTGGAACATCCAGACACATATTTGAAAAGCTGAACAATTCAGATTACTACAAAACAGATCCCTACGTACAAACTCCATGTTAACAGAACAGCTGGCCTTGGCCACAAACTCAGAACACAGACCCTCACCAAAGTACAGAATAAATGACCATAACCTAATAACAAACATATTTAGATAAAAATGAAACTGAAACCCCAAAAAATCAGATTCTGCATACAATGCAAGGCCAGAGAAATAGAAAGAGATGCATTTCCCTGTACTTTATAAAATATGAAGATAGCACCAAGACTATTCATTAAATTGAAAATAAAACTATCTTCTACCTTTATTGTCTGACCATTTTATTCTTGATCATGCTTGTTCCAATCTGAGGTTTCTGCTTTCCTCCACCTCCTAGTGCCCCCCCCCCCCCACTGTTTACTTCCTCCCAGGGGCAGCACGGAAAATCCTAGGTGGCTTTCAAACATATACATGCCATTTAGTAAAACAGATGTTACAATAAAATGCATAATAAAAAAAAAAAAACCTTTAAATTTGATTAATGAAAAGCCACTTACACAGCACCCCCCCCCAATCAGACCATCACCAATCTGCACATCAGATTTATTTCGCTATGACCAGATTATTGATGAGGAGGTAAGATATAAAATGAGAAACTAATCCTGGTAGCCATGAATTCAAACGTTGGATTGGATTGTGCTAGAGGTGGAAAAGTCCGGAACTCAGCAGCGGTGAAGCTATCAGGCTACTAAACAAAATTAAACCGAGACATTCCCTTAAAATCTGAAATTTCCTTTAATCTGGCCTGACAAAATATTTTAAATTTCAGTCTGGCAGCATAAAGAACACAAAACTGCAAATCTCAAAGACAATACATATTCCAGTCCCCCCCCCACTAACCAATATCCTAAAGCACCTCCATTTCCACAAAAACAGGAGCAACTTGGCGTCCCAACACAGCACTTCCCACCCTCTGAAAAAAAAGAGAGACTTTGTAACCAAGAAGGGCTATCCAGGCTAGGCCTGTATGTGCAGGCTGGACTGAATCAGGGTCCTTGCATGCACGTACTAGCCTTGTCACGATTCTGATCCGATGGGGCTAAATGTGCCCCGTGGGATCAGAATCCCGGCTATCTCTGTGCGTCTGGTTCTGACCAGATGCACAGAGGGCCAGGACGTCATTGTCGGAATCCCGTCCTAGGTGTTCTGCTTTAATACTCTTTAGCGATTACTGTAACCTTGTTCTACCTAAGTCCTAAAATGTTATATGTTTAATCCTCCAAGTTCATTGCCCCTTTTCAATGTAAAGTTCTGTTGTTATAATATAAACTGCCTTGATTTTCAGATAGGGTGGTATAGAAAAGCTGCTAAATAAATAAAAATAAAATAATTAGGAAAGTATGGGGGGTTGATTTACATCCAGATCTTCCCAGAATGGCTAACCATGGAGAACTTGGTAATATTGGCTCTTATCTTCAACACTTTAGGTAAACAGCAGGAGAGATAGGGGAGGTAACTGGAAAAGGGCAAAAATCTATCAGAGCTGGTACTTCGTAAGAGAGTTACACTGTCACTGGTTAGTCTAGATTTGAAACTGCAAGCTTTTGTAAATTAATGGGATATTTCGAAGGGGTTTTTTTTTTCATTTGTTTTAATGTTCAACAAAATAAGATGGATAGCACAGATCCTGGCTACTCCTGCCCCCCCCCCCCCTCCTCCATTAACTATGGCAGGAAGTAGCAGCAAAAATGCTCCTGATCAATTTTCAGGTGCTCAGCTGCACGCATGGCTGTGCAACTAAGAATGGCACCCGAATCCAGGTGCGTATGGATAGACAGATGATTCCTTAGGTGCTCTTGCTCACTGCAAAATATTCCAAAAAGGTAGCCAGATTTTGAAGGGTCTTGTGATGAAGGCAGCCTGAATGGATGCCATTAGGTCGAGCTCCTTCCCCTGGCTTGAAAAAGTGCTTTATATACTATCTCCCCGACGGTGAATTCACAGCTGGACACCCCCTAAACCCCTGTACTGTGCCAGAACACACAGAATGGCATTAGTTCCAGCGTCCCCTCCAAATGCCACTGAAAGTGGCTCGGGTATCCAAAGACCACGAAGGAGAAGTCAAGATGATGGGTGAGCACAGAGTGTCAGTATTCGCATTCTCTGTGCAGGAACTCACTAAAAATGTGGCAGCGGTTTTGGACGACAAGCTGACCTGCCTACAAGCCTCCATCAATGACTTCAAGAGTACCTTGGAAAGCCAGCTGTCCTGGATCAGCAATGTGGAAGCTTGGATAGAACAGCATGAGGAGCACGCAGTTAGTGGAGGCCAGAGTAGCAGCGCTTGAGCTGAGCCGACAGACCCTGATAGAAAACCTTGATGATCAGGAAAACGGGCCGCTGAAATAACATTCAGCTTATGGGGACTGCAGAAACAGTTAAGGACCATGAGCTGTGGGAGATCATGGAATAATGGCTGCCAAAACAACTGGGCCTGCCCATGACTGGCAAGCACATGGTGGTGGAGAGGGTGCACTGGCTGAGCCCACGGCGGGAGGAGGGAAGCCGGCTGCCGCCTGCATAGCCCTGGTGCTCAACTTCACTGACAAACCGGCTGACAGGACTGTACAGAAACAAATGTGACTTGTAATACAAGGGACAGCAGCTCCTCCTCTTTAATGACTACTCAGCTTGAGTGGCAGAGAGCCATCGGGCCATGGCTCCCTACTGCTCTGAGCTGGCTCACAGGGGATTAAATTTGCATTGCAATTCTCGGCCCGGGTATGCATGACCCACAACAACTGGACACAGCAGCTGGAGACAGTGGTGGTGCTGAAGGCTGTTGTGGAGCACCTTCCCGGACCTTGAAGGTGAGAGGCTGCTGAATTTTTGGTTCTTGTTTGATGCCCAGTTGGCGGAACTATTCATATAGTTTACTGTGTTAGACGATGGCCGTTCACACTTCTGAGAGACTGCTGAAGGACCCTTGCTGTGGATGCCAGCTACAACAGAGGCAAGCTGGACTGTGTCACCCCTGGAGCGGATGTAGACTATGGGGAACTGCCTGCATATAGAATGGAAGTAGGACTGTGGTGGAAGCATGGTGGCTCCCCTGAGAAATGGACATTTACTTAGGATGAGGGGTTGCTGGCCAGATGGAGGGCCTGTATGAGTGTATGGGGCATGTGTGCTCTGTATGTGGTGTGGATGAGGGGGTGAGGGGGGTGGAACACGGCCTCTTCATAGGGAGGGTGGCTACATTGGAAGCCTCAGAGACACAGAAGGGGGAAAGGGGGAGGAGTTGGGAGAGGGCCGGTTTTGTTGGGAGGGGAGGAGGGTCACTCAGACACAGGGTCACTAGCGAGGGCACTGGAGGGGGGGCCATGTCCTGCTGGGAGGTATGGGCACCCTCAAACATGTACGAGCAACTAAGGAGAGCTACAGCCTAGTTTAGACAAAGTGTTGGATAGGCTCAAAATCAGAACACTGAATGTTGATGGCATCCACTCCCCAGTTAAGTGCACCAAGCTGTTGTCATTCTTAGGAGGGAGGCAGAAGATGTTGCATTCCTGCAGGAGACACACCTCACCGCACATGAACACCACAAGCTGTTATGGGCTGGGTGGGGGAAATGGGATCTGCTTCTTACAATGGGCAGCAGATGGGAGTAGCCACACTGATAGATAAAAGAGTTCCCTTTGTGATCCATAAAAGCGTAGAGGACCTGAAGAGTCTGTACCACCTGCTGGGGGCAGGGGGGAACTCCAGGGTCAAAGAATAGCTTTTTGCAATGTTTACGTCCCAAACGTATACCAAAATAGCTTCTTCACTGCCCTGATGGCTAAAGTGGTGGAGTTTGGGGACTACCTGTGGGTGGTGGGAGGTGACTAACATTCCCAGAGATCCTTCAGTTGACTGCAAGCCCCCACGTGTGGAGCCAGCACAGGCGATGAACAAAGAGGTGAACTTTTTGATTAACAAATTGGGCCTAGTGGATACTTGAAGAACCTTGCACCTGAAGGGAGTGGATTTTCTTCTACTCAAACCCACAGGGCAGCTACTCCCAAGTAGATTATCTCCTGATCTCAGAGGGGTTGTTCCTGCCCTTCCTGCCATATAGTGAAGCGGCGTTCGAGGCAGGTGATCTTGAGCTATATCAGAACCAAGCCACGGTGGTGGTCCTTGCCCAAACTGGGGAGAGACACAACACAGGTGGGCACCTACAGACCCATCTCCCTCCTGAACCAAATATCAAGCGGCCCGTCAGCTGGGCAAGGTCATAACAGAGTTGGTACACACTAACCAGGTGGGCTTTGTGTCTGGCTGCTATGCAACTGCCAATCTTCTTAGAATCCTGGCGGTGCTCTACGAGGGGAGGAGGAGAGGGAGATGACATTATTGTAAGCCTTGACACCAAAAAAGCTTTCGACAATGCATCCTGGGAATATATGTTTTGGGTAGCAGAAGAATTTGGAATTCAGAATGCCTTTTTGGAGTGGATAAAAACAATTTACCATGCCCCCACAGCACAGATTTTGGTCAATGGGGGGTTGGCTGAAGCCTTTCTGTTGCGCAAAGGCATGCAGCAGGGGTGCCCCTTATTGCCTATGTTATTCCTTCCTACTCTAGAACCCCTGGAAATTAAAGTAAGGCAGACTACAGAATGGGCTGGTATAGAGCATGGAAGGGAGACATCCAAAATCAGTCTCTTTGCAGACAACATTTTCCTGTTTCTTAGCCAAGCCAGTGATGGAATAGGCCAAATTATGAATACCATAGCGAACTTTGGGATGTTCTTCGGCCTGAAAATTAGCTGGAGCAAGTCAAAAACTATGGTGGCCTCCTTGGCTTTTCTGGGGTGGGAGACTATCTTAAGTACTTGGGGCTCTATTTGTGCGCCGACCTGAGGAAAGTCTATGATAAGAATATTCGAGATAAAGTGGCAGGCCTGAAAGAACTTTTGGGGAGAGTGACCTTGGTAAAAATGGTGGTGTTACCTCATTTTCTATACCCGTTGCTAATGCTCCCCTTTTGGGTTAAGGGAAAGGTGGAGCGTGACTATAAAGGTATGTTCCAATCCTTTCTGTGGTGAAGGAAGGGTGCACAGATTAGCTAAATCTATACAAAGCTGGCAGGGGACAGGGACAAGGGAGAGTAGGGCTGCTCGACCTACACCTGTACAACATAGCAGCGCTAATGTGTTGGATGCATGAGTTGCATGCTGTGGGAGGGGGGGAGTTACATATCTCCGGGTTTCCTTGACGATAGTTACAGGCCGTACAAGTTGTTTAGCCTGCTTCAGGTTAACCAGGACTGGTGCAGAAAAGTAGGAGGCCGAGGCTGGTTACTACATCCCCTGGGGAAAGCGTGGTTGTGGTGGAGGATGACACTAGGTGGGAGTAGGGGAAGGACCCCCTTTGGGTGCTTGGTGGGGAACCCTGAGTTTGCCCAGGGGGTGGGCAGATCAGTTTTTGACCACTGGGAGTTCAAAAGGGAGTCGCTACATGGGGCAATTACTAGAGATAGAGGCACAGTGGTTTCCTACGTTTGAAGAAGTGGAGGATCCTGAACAAGCACTTGTGGGCGTATCTACATAGCCATCATTATGTAGGGAGCCAGTTTCAGGGGAGGCAGACCGGTGGGCTTTACCTTGGTGGACAGGTGTTTCCTGAGGACAATGACCAAGCAGAATAGCCTTTCTTATTGGTACAAATTGGGAAGGGAGCAGTGGTGGGTGGAGTGGGGTGGGATAGTGGCAGAGTCTTGGACAAGGGAGCAGGTGGACTAACCCCTCTTTTAGAGGTGTTTTAGGTATGCTTTCACCCTAACATCTAGTGCAGCCCTGCAAGAAGTGCAATACAAGATTTTACACTGAGCATACATCACTAAGGAATGGGGGGGGGGGGGGGGCTGAGAATGAAACTCTGGGAGAGCCCTGAGTGCCTAAGGTGCCAAACATACTGAGGGACCCGGAAGCACACTTTCTTAGAATATGAACGCCTACATGCGTACTGGCAAATGGAACTGCACTCTATACAGAGGGTTATAGGGACCCGGGTGGAGTGGACATATGCTGCCCTTTTGCTGGGGGATGAGTCGCTCCTGAAAGAGCAGGAAATATGGGCAGAGGAACAGAGATTTGCGAGGGTGGCCATAATGGTTGCCTGGAAAATGATCCTAGCTCAGTGGATAGCATTGGCAGCAACGAGGGCAGGCATTGGATCAACTGCATGAGAGAGTTAGGAGAGTGGGAGCATATGACACAAAAGCCTGGAGCCTCTGGCACAAAGAAGGTACTAGGATCTAAGGGAGACCTTGCTGGGAGCCTGTAAGAGACAACCAGAGAGGTGGTTCAGCTCGGGAAGTGCATGTGGGTAAGAGGGAGAGGGTAAAGGGGGGGGGGGGGTTGGAGGGTGGTAGGGGGAGCATTGGGGAAAAAGGGATTCAGGGGATGCCTTCAACTGACATTGTGGGGACCATGCTTTGCGCATACTATATGAGATTCTTTGTACTTGATATGTTTTCCTGTTGGAGTGTGAAGTGTTATGTTAAAGAGTTATATGTTGGACACCTTGTGATTCCATAATAAAAATATCTACAAAAAAAAAAAAAGGCGGCCGGATTTTGAAAAGAGATGCTGACAACTTTCTATGGTATAAGATTGCAGTAGGTATTTATAGCAATATTTTTGACAAATAAAACCATGATATTCTCCACCCCTTTGGAAGCCGGCATACAAAAAGAAAGTGTCAGAAAGATGCTATATCGTATTACTACTAATAATGTTGTGGTCAACATTATTGGCACCCTTGCATTTTAGGTATGTTGTGTACAATATCTTGAGAAAGAATTGGAAATATTCTAACTGTATGTCATATTTTAATAGTATATTCAAAGATATGCAAAAAAACATGTCTGTGCAACTTAGACGTAGTAATTTCTGAGAAAAAAAAATATATAAGCTGGGCAGGATTAATAGCACCCTTCACTAATATTTGATTGCACAACCCTTGACAGCAATGACAGCCTCCAAACACTTGTAGCCATCTATGGGTTTCGTACATCTGTCTGCTGGTAGTTTCTCCCACTCTTTAACTGCAATTTGTTCCAGCTCATAAATGTTTCCAGGATTCCTTTTACCAATGGCAGATTTCAGCTCTTTCGAAAAGTTCTCGATTGGATTGAGATCAGGACTCATTAACCATTCTTGTGTACTTTTGGATGTATGTTTTGGGTCATTGTCCTGCTGGAGGACCCATAACCTTCGATCCAGACCTAGCTTTCTGACACTAGGTAGCACATTTTGCTCCAAAATACCTTGGTAGTCCTCTGATTTCATGATTCCTTTATGGTGTGAGTTGAAACCACCACTCCAGATTGCTCCAGGTCAGCCTTAAGCTCTTTGGATGTTGTACATGGTATTTTTCCAACAGTTTGCACTAACCTTCGAAGACTTTTTGGATTATTTTTCTCTTCCCACCATGTCCTGGGATGTTCTTGACAGTTCCATGAGCAGAAAACCCCTTAATAGCATTGTGAACTGTAGACACAGGAATCCCAAGGACTTTGGAGATGGTCTTGTACCCCTTTGAAGTTTGATGTTTGGTGATGATGGCTTTTCTGGCAGTCTCAAGCAGCTCTCTTGTCTTCACCATTGTGAAATTGGAACAGGGTGTGAATGTGGCCAGTTTAAACATTAGAACCATCATTCAATGGTTGATTCAAGTCATGTGAGTACTGACAATTGAGCTGTGACCTGAAGCAGGGTTTTGGAAGTTGACAAACCTGAAACATGGTACTATGTCATTGATTCACTCCCATGCAATACAAGCTGATTTTAATCAGTATTGTTTAAAGGCAACGGGTCTCAGACTTCTAAGAGCTACGGTCTTCATTTAACATTGACCAAATGCTCTAGTTTGCATCAATGACCCTTATCGTTGCTCAATAATTAAGTTGTAACTTTAAAAAGCCGCTGATAACTTTGAAAAGGAAAAGGATATGTGCTTATCGTAAATATGCCCAACGCCAGTCTCAGCGCTGCTACGTTTCACTGCCAAGCTGTTTCGTCAGGGGCTTAATTCCTTAAACGCATCCTCTCTCCAGTTCTTCAAAATTTCAATCGCTTCTTCAAATGTTTCCACATTCTTAACTCTATAGAAAGGGAATCACATGCTAGTTCTGTGTTCTTTCAGATTAAATGTCTATATCAGTTATGCAACAAAATATTCAAAGGAGTTTTATCATGAATTTAACTTCGGGTTTCGTTCAGCGTCAAACCGTTAGTTCTTACAACGCTGCTCATGCGAACTGCCTATGGGGTGGGCTTTATATCAACTTCTGACTTCCTGTTGTTAAATGCGATGTCTTGAGATTAGACACATAGATTCCAATCTATCTGTGTGTTAAGCCCCCCCGGTCGCACTGACTGTAGAGTAAAGATCCATCTTTGTTCTTTTATTATTAATGATTGATCTCTAGATTTACCTTCCGATCCTGTCATACATCGATCTATACAGAAGCACCTCAAGTCCTCGAATTTATGATTCTCCTGGAGACAGTGCTTAACGATCGGGGCTGCCAGTGTCTTACACTTCAACCTACTACGGTGTTCTGCTAATCTAACTTTAAAGGGGCGAGAGGTTTTTCCTACATATAATAGCCCACAGGGACATTCGATTGCATATACAACATAGGTGGTATCACACGTTGAATAGTGGCTTAATCGGTAGCTGTTCCCATGATAATCGAACGATGAAGTTTTGTAATTAACGATGCACATTTGACAGGACCCACAGCGAAAATGACCCACTGGTTGATTTGAAGGACTCCCCTCTAAAGATCGTAGTCGTGTGGGACTCAAAACTTCCTTAAAGTTTCGATGCCGCTGCCAAACACAGCGTACGCTCTTATCTTTAAGCCCTGGAATACTTTGAAGCACATTCATATGTTTTTTATAATCTTTTGTATACGGTTCTCAAAAGGGGAATGTTTCATCACTAAATTGATGACGTCCTCCTCAGGATGAATTAATTAAGCCCCTAACGAAACAGCTTGGCAGTGAAACGTAGCAGCGCTGAGATTGGCGTTGGGCATATTTACGATAAGCACATATCCTTTTCCTTTTCAAAGTTATCAGCGGCTTTTTAAAGTTACAACTTAATTATTGAGCAACGATAAGGGTCATTGATGCAAACTAGAGCATTTGGTCGATGTTAAATGAAGACCGTAGCTCTTAGAAGTCTGAGACCCGTTGCCTTAAACAATACTGATTAAAATCAGCTTGTATTGCATGGGAACGTGTATAAAACAAAAGTTCTGGTGATAATATTGGGGCATTATTGTATATGTGTAGCTCAACAGATATTTTGCTCTATTGAATTGACCATAATTCAGTCTTGTGGATAACAAATCATGGAAGGTCGTTTAACATGGAAGGAAGCGTTTAGCTTCAATGAGGAATATATATCAGATCTATGCAAAGAAAAACCCCCATTTGCTTTACAAGATAACACGGGCCAAATAGATCCGGCTACTTGGGACAAGCTATTGAAAACACAAAAGCGAATTGTTCGCCTAGAATTACATCGACTGTCACTGATTGAGTATATTAAAAGACAACATATACCGAGAGGACTACGAGTATACAAAGAACCAAAAATGTTCACGGCTGATACTACCTTTGTGGACCAATGGAATAAAATCCTAAACAAATGCTCGTTGGACCTCATGGTACTAATTACAGATACCACGAAAATCACCTTGGAGACAGTACGGAAGGAGGAAGAAATTCTGCTACAGGATTTAAAAAAATCCGCAACAGAAGAAAAATATCTTCAGAGTATGGGAGATTTAAAGCAAACGATTGACTCCCTGAGAGAGGAGGTTAAGAAAGTGAAACAAAAAAAATTACAACGTGACTACAGGGATTACACGGTAGGATACGTGTATCCATGGATGAACGCGAAAAAGACAAAAACATCGAAAACAGTATCTTTTGACGATAGTTTGGATGATGCCCTTTCATCAGATTCTAATAGGAGTACTAGGGAAGAGGATTTTCAAGATGAGGGGGAAGGACGTATCAAGAAGAAAAGCGAGAAAGAAGACAACAAACCGTTGCAGGGTCAGGGAATAAACAAACGGCGACATTGATTCAAGATCCAAGTCACAATCCTAAATCGATGGTAGTTAATATCTCTGGCCATTTGTTACCCAGCTCCTACGTTCATTTATTGGAGAAGGGGCTTTCATTCGTCCCACGAGCAAGGTTCGATATGTTTCAGTTTCATATAGATTTTGAACAACTAATTAGAAAATTAAACTTGAAGATTTTCTATGATTCACAAGGACGGCAAGAGGAAGACTCTGCATCACAGGTTCCCAATAGATTAAGATTGCTGATTAAATCCACCTGGGTACCCCCAGGCCCTTTACCGGGGGCCCTAGCGATTTTTTGTTCCCTAGTGCTACAAGATGTGGCAACACTGATGGAAAGTGCAAAGAGAAAAGCTACAACTGCTCTCACACAACAGGAATATAACACTTTATTGGAATTAAAATCTCGAAGTGATCTGGTGATTCGAACAGCGGATAAGGGAGGGGCAATCGTTATTATGGCAAGAAATCAATATTTAGGTGAAGCATATCGACAACTATGGGACGAGAAGACATATGAAGTTCTAACTGTAGACCCTACAGTACAACTACAAGAGTAAATCAAATCCATCACGTCGGAGGCATTCAAAGGAAAAGTTATTAATAACAAAGAACGTCTATTTTTGAACTGTCCCAATCCTAGGCGGGCGATATTTTACATAGTACCAAAAATACACAAAAGCATGGACTGTCCACCGGGACGTCCTATAGTGTCCACTAAGGGATCGCTCTTGGAGCCCCTTTCAATATATTTAGATACGTTTTTGAGACCATTAATACCAAATATACCATCATATGTAAGGGACACGATGCATTTTCTGCAAATACTAGAAAGACACTCTCAATGGGCAGGAATGGAAGATACGTGGTTAGTAACATTAGACGTCAGTGCTTTATATACGAACATTTCTCAAGATAAGGCGTATGAGGTAACTATGAGAGCACTAACAGCGCGAGGAGACCTTTCGGATATACATCTTACCTTTCTAGAAGAAGTAGTGAAGATGGTGTTATTTCAGAACTACTTCCAGTTTGAAGAACAAATTTATCATCAAACGACTGGAGTAGCGATGGGCGCTACTTGCGCCCCGTCAATAGCTAACCTTTACATGGGATCCTTTGAAGAAACGTGGCTAGAGAAGTTTGAATATCATCAACAAGTGAAGCTTTGGTGTCGATACATTGATGACATTTTTGTCATATGGAAGGGACAAGTCCAGCAATTACTCCTGTATGTAGAGTGGTTGAATGAAAGAGAGGAACTAATCAAGTTCACTTGCACATATAGTAAGGAAGTCATAACCTTTCTGGATGTAGAGGTTAGACAGGGAACTCTGGAGTGGATTACCATGGTACATCATAAATCTACAGATCGTAATGCATTACTTCACTATAGGAGCATACACCCTAGATGTTTAAAAGATGGGCTTCCATTTTCGCAGTTCCTCCGATATAGGCGGAACTGTTCGACTATGCAGGATTTTAAAAGTCAAACGAAGCTGTTAAAAACAAAATTTTATGACAGAGGGTATCCCTCACCTATAACTGAACGAGCCTATAAGAGGGCCCTATTTAACAATCGAGATCATTTACTTACTCCTCTTACTTCCCATCCTGAGGAGGACGTCATCAATTTAGTGACGAAACATTCCCCTTTTGACAACCGTATACAAAAGATTATAAAAAAACATATGAATGTGCTTCAAAGTATTCCAGGACTTAAAGATAAGAGCGTATGCTGTGTTTGGCAGCGGCATCGAAACTTTAAGGAAATTTTGAGTCCCACACGACTACGATCTTTAGAGGGGAGTCCTTTAAATCAACCAGTGGGTCATTTTCGCTGTGGGTCCTGTCAAAAGTGCATTGTTAATTACGAAACGTCATTGTTCGATTATCATGGGAACAGCTACCGATTAAGCCACCATTCAACGTGTGATACCACCTACGTTGTATATGCAATCGAATGTCCCTGTGGGCTATTATATGTAGGAAAAACCTCTCGCCCCTTTAAAGTTAGATTAGCAGTACACCGTAGTAGGTTGAAGTGTAAGACACTGGCAGTCCCGATCGTTGAGCACTGTCTCCAGGAGAATCATAAATTCGAGGACTTGAGGTGCTTCTGTATAGATCGATGTATGACAGGATCGGAAGGTAAATCTAGAGATCAATCATTAATAATAAAAGAACAAAGATGGATCTTTACTCTACAGTCAGTGCGACCGGGGGGGGGCTTAATACACAGATAGATTGGAATCTATGGGGCTTGTTTACAAAGCCGCGGTAGCGGTTTGCGATCGTAATCGGAGCCGTGGCCCCATTGATTTCAATGGGGCCGCGGCTGCGATCGCGATCGCGAACCACTACCGCGGCTTTGTAAACAAGCCCCTATGTGTCTAATCTCAAGACATCACATTTAACAACAGGAAGTCAGAAGTTGATATAAAGCCCACCCCATAGGCAGTTCGCATGCGCAGCGTTGTAAGAACTAATGGTTTGACGCTGAACGAAACCCGAAGTTAAGTTCATGGTAAAACTCCTTTGAATATATTGTTGCATAACTGATATAGACATTTAATCTGAAAGAACACAGAACTAGCATGTGATTCCCTTTCTATAGAGTTAAGAATGTGGAAACATTTGAAGAAGCGACTGAAATTTTGAAGAACTGGAGAGAAGATGCGTTTAAGGAATTAAGCCCCTGATGAAACAGCTTGGCAGTGAAACGTAGCAGCGCTGAGACTGGCGTTGGGCATATTTACGATAAGCACATATCCTTTTCCTTTTCAAAGTTATCAGCGGCTTTTTAAAGTTACAACTTAATTATTGAGCAACGATAAAGGTCATTGATGCAAACTAGAGCATTTGGTCGATGTTAAATGAAGACCGTAGCTCTTAGAAGTCTGAGACCCGTTGCCTTAAACAATACTGATTAAAATCAGCTTGTATTGCATGGGAACGTGTATAAAACAAACGTTCGGGTGATAATATTGGGGCATTATGGTATATGTGTAGCTCAACAGATATTTTGCTCTATTGAATTGACGATAGTTCAGTCTTATTGATTCACTCCGACTATATGGCTCCGACACTGCTATGGACTCCAAATAAGTACATAGTTATAAAGATTGGCTGACTTGCCTTGATTTTACTGCAATATGATTAAAAGGACCCAACTTTCAGTAGTGGCTAGCCCCCACCTGTAGTCATTGTCCGACAGACCATTGTTTGTATGTGATATATAAGGGGTGGGCTGAGTCCTGTGAGCCCTTTAGGGTTATTTGGTATGTGGAATAATCATGTCCTGGCAATGTCCCAGTTTTTATACTATTTCCTTTTTCAATTGGTCTTGCTTTATTTGATTCTTTTATGTGTCAAATATGTGTGCATATATAGTCCAAAGCCATTTCACTGGCAACTTTGTTTTATGAAATATTGGACATTATAGGGTTGAATTGAAGGGTGGCAATAGTGTTGACCACAGCTGTACTACTTATCATTTGTATAGGGCTGTATAGATACATTGCTATAAATACCTACTCATCAGAGCTTATGATCTAATCAAGAGAGACAACACAAGTGGGTACTAGGGTACAACAAGGGGAATGGCATTGATGCACATAGGTGGAGAAAGAAACGATGATAAAAAAATTGAGTTCTGAAGATAGGAATTTAGTTAAGGTCATCCTTAAACAACCCTTCATAACCTTTGGACCAAAAGGAAGTGGATGGCATAACATATATCTGGGAAAACGCCCTATGAACTCCAGGAGGAAGCTGTCTTTGCCAAGATGCAAGAATCCATAAAAAACCCAGCAAATGTCAAACCACAAATAACTTTTTTTGTTGGATTGGCCAGCACAGTAAACAGGATCAATGCCTGTTACCACAGTAGACCGTCCTTTTTAATCAATTTGTAAAGTAAATTTAAAACAGCTCCCATTCAATGATGGCTGGTACTTAGCTTTGTAAACAGACGAACAGGCTGTGTAGACGTTGTAAGCAGCGAGAATTCGATGCCAGTTCAGTAGGTCATGTCGCTACGACGTGCCACGTTTCGGGGGTACACACATCCACCCCCTGCTTCAGGTCAGACCTCTGAATTAGGAAAGGAACGTCAGCCCTGGGATGCCTAGCTGTAGAAGTGGTTTTTATATCCGACTTGCCATTTGAGAAATCACAGGGAAGGACACGCCCCCCCAATTGTGATAGGCCAGGGAGGAACCAACCCAATCGAAGAGGTGAAGCCACCAAACAGGTTCCACCTCCAGATAGGATAGGTTAATGAGTGATTAACAGGTTTCAATGCAGGAAGGAATACTCATATCGTCACATATCCCAAGGTTTAACGAATAGTGTACCAATCAATCTGTTGATTAAGTCCGTGGGGAGCAACTGAATTCAGTCAAAATATCCATTTCTGCTCCAAATTCTGCAAACGTTGGATCCGATCTCCACCACACGGATCCAAAGGTACATGATCAAGAATTTGCCAACGGAGATCCCCAAATGCATGAGAGTACTCGAGACAATGCTCCCCACGGACTGAATTCAGTTGCTCCCCACGGACTTAATCAACAGATTGATTGGTACACTATTCGTTAAACCTTGGGATATGTGACGATATGAGTATTCCTTCCTGCATTGAAATCTGTTAATCACTCATTAACCTATCCCATCTGGAGGTGGAACCTGTTTGGTGGCTTCACCTCTTCGATTGGGTTGGTTCCTCCCTGGCCTATCACAATTGGGGGGGCGTGTCCTTCCCTGTGATTTCTCAAATGGCAAGTCGGATATAAAAACCACTTCTACAGCTAGGCATCCAGGGCTGACGTTCCTTTCCTAATTCAGAGGTCTGACCTGAAGCAGGGGGTGGATGTGTGTACCCCCGAAATGTGGCACGTCGTAGCGACATGACCTACTGAACTGGCATCGAATTCTCGCTGCTTACAACGTCTACACAGCCTGTTCGTCTGTTTACAAAGCTAAGTACCAGCCAACATTGAATGGGAGCTGTTTTAAATTTACTTTACAAATTGATTAAAAAGGACGGGCCACTGTGGTAACAGGCATTGATCCTGTTTACTGTGCTGGCCAATCCAACAAAAAAAGTTATTTGTGGTTTGACATTTGCTGGGTTTTTTATGGATTCTTGAATGTGTTTTGACCCAGTCTCGAAGTATTTAGGTGTTCACTTTGCCAAGATGCAAGCACTATGACAAATGCTAGCATTAAATTTGGGAGACTGAGATCATATTCCACAGACCTTGGCTTAGGAGTGAGGTTCATTGCTGACATGGTAGGTGCAAAATGAACCCATTTGGAGACTTGCTCTTTTTTCTGCTCGTAAAAAGCTGATTTTACATGTGGAAAAGGCCTCTTATAAAACTAGCAGAAAGTAGATGGCAGCAGGTTTAACCTTTGTTGCAGTATTACCCAATGCATTTCGGCATATGCCTTCCTCAGGGGTTATAGCCTCATAAAAACATAAATAATGTTATAACAATTGATATAAAACAAATCAAATAACAAAAAGTATAATGAATTACTTAAAATATGAACAAATACAAAGAATAAAAATATATAAATAAATAA
Organism: Ichthyophis bannanicus; assembly: GCA_033557465.1. Classification (NCBI taxonomy): domain Eukaryota; kingdom Metazoa; phylum Chordata; class Amphibia; order Gymnophiona; family Ichthyophiidae; genus Ichthyophis; species Ichthyophis bannanicus. The sequence goes on from CM066035.1 coordinate 643,104,932, forward strand.
TAAATAAAACTAGCAATGCTCAACCAAACTTAAAACCTTAAAAACGCAAAACGGGCTAGTTGGGATAAACTGATAAAAGTATAATAAAAACAAAGAAAATAGAAGAGTGGACTAGCACCAGGGTACTAAAGAACTAGTGTGGGGTAATCAAGGTTGGACAGAGTTGCAATTTACACACATGCTTTATATAATTCACACATGACATTCATACTTGCTCTTGAGCAGGCATAATTTCTGCAGAGTTTCTGCTAGTATTTTTATAAAAACATATAAAAGACCCATTTTATACAGCACGTTGAGATAGGAATCGGGATGTCCAGGTCGGGACATTTACAATTTCTCCAGTATGATACAAAAGGCTCTGCTAAATGTAAAGCCTTGAGTTACGTCAAAATGGTGATTTGCTAGGTTACTGCGGCAGACATGTTCTCATGGGGAAGAAGCGCAAAGCTAAGGGGGGGGGGGGTCTGCAGCCCTCACAGGCCTCCTCAACTTCTACGCCAGTTTCTTCAAGTAGTACTGGTCCCTTGGATGCTTACCTGACTCGTTTGCCAGTCTCTGGCTAAAATTGGGGAGGTTATTCCGCTTGCAGATACTTTGGGGCTAGGTAGTCCGGTTTCCGCGTTAGAGTTGTTATCTTCCTCCCCTTTAACATGCTCAGGCTGTGGTGCATGAAGGTGGAAGCCGGTCCATGGACGAGTTATGGAGCCGTGAGGAGACAGAGCGTCAGCAGGAACAGAGGCATCAGCAGGTCAAGCCGGTGAAGTTTTGTCCTTTATTAGAGAAGAACTTTACATTAGAGACATATGGTCAGCCATTGTATAGCTGGGGAAAGTTATACTACCTCCAGTTTCTTCTCTTGCATTGAAAGTCAGCATGAATTCAACTAATATTGGATAGTTTACTAATATAGTTCATACAATTAAAACTGTGGTATTAGAAACTCGACGTAAGTTGCTATTTCGTGAAAGTCAGTCCGAACTCTTTATTAAGAACTTTACTCTAAATTGGAGCATCTTTAGAATATGTCTAGGACTAATAAACTCCAATTAATTAATTAATTTTCCACATGTTGCTAATATTTCAGCAAATGTTTAATGAATATTTGGTAAACATATTGGCAGTTCCACAGGCTTCTCTTCCTCCTGTAGTGAAAATGTTTGGTCTTCCTAAGTGTAGGAGAGTAACTTCTCTGGTGGGTATGGAGGCTCAATATGGTGATATCATGAATATAATTGATGTGTTAGAATCTTTACGGGAAGAACCTGTGGTCCCTGATACTTTGCTGGTGACATTTACCCTTTTGTTGGATAAAAAGTATCTTTTAAGGCTCTTCTTCCGCAAAAGGAACCTTTTGATTTGATGGTTCAAAATTAATATCTTTCCCGACTTGGCAAAAGCTACAGTGTCGCCGCAGAGAGTCTCTTCTTCCGCACCCTGGGGTTTTGCAGCTGGGAGGGCTCTTTTTTTCTTAAACATCTTTGTAAATGCTTGGTGAAATACCAAGCAGTTTCTGAAGTTTTTTATGAGCCCTCCCAGTTCCTAGTCTTTGTGAATGGGAGACAGCTTGAATCCTCTATTGACACTATGACTAATGAGCCATGATTTAGTGTATGCCATAGATCTATCCTAGCTCTATTACTTGTAACTTTTTTTTCAATTTTATATTTATTAGAATTTTCCAATAATACACTACAATACTTGAGTGAAAGGAAAAAAATGGCAAATACAAAAGGAAAAAGAATTATACAATGGGAATTACCTGTTGATAGAAATATTTACAAAACCAATAGCCCACAACAGGAAAAGAAGGATCCAAGTAAAACTAAGAAACATTTCCCAACGTAAACCACAATCACAAAGCAGAGCCTCCCCCAATGAGTCCTTCCCAGCAGGCCTATAGTAATACCTGTGGGTTGCACAGTTGAACCTTAATCTGCTCCCTAGCCACAAGAAAATCAGTATGTTGTCAAGGCTCAAAAAAAAAATTTTTTTCCATCACAAACAATTAAACAAACACAAGGAAAACGCAGAATGAAACTCAGTCCCAGAGTTAAGACCCTAGAACGTAGGGCCAAAAACTCCTGGCAATTTCTGCGTAAATTTAGATAAATCAGGAAATACACAAATTTTTGAGCCAAAAAACAACTTATTAATAGAGCGGAAATACATTTTTAAGAAGTGTTACAATCAAACTCTTAAGACAAAAGTTACAATCATAGTAGAAGGCTGTGTTATCACCTCTAAAGAGGACTCTAGGAACTCAGTGAGATTCAAACCCATAGAATCCCCTTGCCCACTAGGAACACCAGTACTACCAGATGGCAAATACTGGGCCCTAACAATAGGGGGAAGAGAACCAGCATTCATTCCCAGAATCTCAGTCAAATACCTTTATCCATATCAATAGCAGGTATGAGGGGCGATTTGGGAAAGTTCAACAGATGGAGATTATTATGCCGTACTTGGTTCTCCATGTACTCTATCCGTCTGTGAAGAATGTTTTTATCTTTCACCAGAGTGTCCTCCAAATTCTGAACAGCACTCATTTTAGACTCAAGAACATCACATATCGATGAACACAGTCCCAGTACCTGAGAATGACCCAACACCGACTGTAAGACCACTGACAAATCACCCAAAAATCTAGCAGAAAGAACTTGCATGGAGGAGTTCAGTCCCTGTACAGCGTCCCACAGTAACTCCAATGTCACAGTTGATAGCTTCCTCACCTCAGAGATTGTACCCGGAAGCAGCCTCATCAGCAGCCTGCACGATAGAAATAAGTGACTGCTGCAGTCCATCCGAAGATGTCCCCTCTGTTGCTGCTATGAGGGGGAGGACTGATCCTCAGGACAGCCTCCTGGAAAGGAGTCACCACCAATCATTGTGGCCTGGGACCCCTCTGCCGAATCTGTTGCCCCCTATACTTCCAGGCATCAGAGGTGGCATCCGTGCAATAGGGCTTTACGAAGCCCCTTCCACACTGCTGCTCCAAGTTTCCTGCTCGAGTTGGCCCAAGAGAAAAGACGCCTGGGATACTGAGGCAACTCCAAACACCTCCAACGTGGTCTGGTGCATATGCTGGTTAGGCGGCCTTCCAGGAGAAATACTTTCCCCTCCCCCTTCCTTTTGCCCATCTTCACAGGCAGCAAGAACACCCAAGCCTCCAGTATACGAACCAGGCTGTGGAACATCCTCAGAGACATCTGCTCACAGCGCCATCTTGGATCCTCCATCCAACTTTTTGATGTTTCTCCTTATGACCAAACCCATCCAGTTCTCCTTTTGCTGTGGGCTAGGGTGAGCGGACACTTATTGTTGCTTTTGGTGCTTATAATAATAGCTTTTGTTATCTGCATTATTTATTCTGCTATCTGGCTCTATTCTGTACAAGGATGTTTTTTGTTAACTTTCTTAGTTATATGTAAAAATTGCATAAAGATAACATTTAAAAAAATATGTAAAGCCTTTTGTAAAATGCTATAAAGATATGCAGGAATGCACATATATCTGTCAGCATGTCCAGTGGGAACAGCAATTTAAAAAAGCTGCACATGGGGAAAAAAGGTCCTACTCTCCCCCAATTGTGCATGTGAACAGCTTTTTAAAATCACTGATCCTGACAACTATACATCCCCTTAACCCCCCAAAACCCCCTCTCGCAACAGAAACATATCCCGCTTGCCATCCCTATGACTCTTACCAGGGGCTTTCCTAGCGGTCTAGGGGAAGCAGGAGCAATCCCCAGTCACTCCTGCTCTGTTCGGCTTTAGGCTCAAAAACCTAAATCACCCTTGACCCAAAGCAGTAGTCTCATGGTACTACCACAAGGAACCGAGCTCTTAAATAAGGGCAAAATGCTAGAGGTCCTACTGCTAAAAATCAATGGTACCATTTTGAATCCAGAGCTGAATGAAGTAGGAGTGACTGAGGATCACTCCTGCTTCCACCAGACCACTAGGGAGCCCCCCCCCCAGTAAAAGCCTGGGGGGGGGGAGGAGGGAATCTCCTCATTATCCCCTCAAAATTGATTCTGCACCATGAGACCAGAGCTATTGCTTTTAGTTTTTCTGTTCCTTCTCTTTGGAATATTCTCCCAATTAATCTCCACCTTTACTCTTCATACAGGACATTCAAGACCAGTCTAAAAACCTGGGGCCCACTATTCAGCGCTGATAATGCGGCTAACCTCCATGCTAAACATTAAACCCTGATATTCAATGCCAGGGTCATATCCGGCCCTGGCATTGAATATACATATTCACCACATAGGCTGATTGCTAACCGGGCAGCAGCGATATTGAGCCACTACCCGATTAGTGATATGCAATAAAAGTTAGGCCACGGTTTCCTGCACATTGCTGCCCAGTAGCAGCTCAATACCACCACTGCCCAATTAGCGATCGGTGCTACCTCTGCTTCGCCCCAGAACGCCCCCGACATGCCCCAATGCTATGCAGTTAGCATAGGGGCACGTAGAACTGGCAGCCATTGATATTCAGCGGCACTAATTTTGTTAGTACCGCTGAATATCCCATCCACCACTATTAACGCGGTTAGTTGTTCTACTAACTACATGAATCGCTTTGAATATTGGACCACTAATTCTTTGAACGTGCTTTCCAGTAATGCCCCTTAGTTCACAAATACCTTTCACATAACCTCTACCTTTTATCCCCTTATGCGCTTGGCTATATGCTACACTTGTCTTGGCTGATACTGTTGTCCTGCAACACCACATCCTTTGTGTCTCTTATTTATGTCTCTGTCAAATTATTAATAAAAACAGTCCAGAAACAATCTGTCTCCCAAACCCCGACTGTAAACCACTAAGATATTCTGTACCTTTATCGGTATAAAAATGTTACAAATAAGCAAATGTGTTGCTGTCGAGGGGGGGAGTTGTGCATGGAGGATGCCATTGGCTTTTGCACTTGTCCCTTCAAGCTGATACACATGCATGCCTCAGGGAAGACACAAAGGCTGACTCCCTAAATGTTTAATTTAGGCTTGGCTTCCCCTTATAAAATCACTGCATAGTAACGGCTTTCCAAAATCATTGTATGTGTATGCTTAAAAAATGGCCTTGCTGACTTCCAGTTTAGCCACGGCGGAGGTGAGATGTGTGTAAGAGTGCTCTCCGGCCCGCACGGACAAAAAATGGGAATAGATCAGTCCCTCCCGGTCAACACGAAGGAAGTATAATGGCCAAGGTGGTGAAGGTTAAACCAGGCTCAACTATAAAGGAGTTATACGCGGCGAAGGCTGGAGGAGAGAAAAAAACAGCAGGAAGTGTGTGTGCTCAGCCAGCCCTGGTGTCTCCGAGCAGCTCAGAGGAGTCACGAGAGGAAGAGGGCGAGGACGAGACTCAGGCAGACCTGGCGGTGATACTGAAGGAGATTCGGGAGTTTAAGGAGGAGATTGTAGAGAGAGTATGTAATCGTCTGGAGGAAAAATTTGCTGCTATGGGGCAGAGACTGGAGGAAGTGGAGAGCAGAGTGAGCCAGACGGAGGGCGCCCAGGCTTCTACCCAGCGCGTGGTGAGCTCCCTGCAACAACAAATCAGTTGGCTGCACACTAAAACTGAGGACATGGAGAATAGGGACCGGCGGTCCAATCTCAGAATTTTTGGGGTACCTGAGGGGGCAGAAGGAGAAGATACTATCAGCTTTGTTAAAGAAATGTTGGTGGCCTGCTTCCCGAATCCCCCGTCGACGCCGCTGAGGCCCAAGCCCGAGAAGTTGGCGAATCCACGTGCTCTGATAGTGAAACTTCTTCGGTTCCAGGATAGAGAACATGTGATTAAAGCAGCCAGGAGGTCAAAATGTGTCCAGTCCAGAGACTGGAAAGTGTATGTATTCCCAGATTTGGCTTCAAAAACAGTGAAGAGAAGGAAGGACCTGCTGAAACTGAAAGACTATCTGGTGAAAAAGGGGATACAGATCGCAATTTGGTATCCGGCTAGGATTACAATGATGGTGAATGGAGCGAGAAAGTTCTTCAACTCGAGAGAGATGCTGGAGAAATTCTTAAAGTCACAGAAGGGGATGGCAATGGAGAGAAGATAGATCCCCAACGGAGTTACCAGAGGAAGGGATTGAAGGCGCTCTGCAGGCTCCCGGAGAGTGAATGGACATTATTTGGACTAACAAATAACTGTTGGAGGGTGGGGGATGGGAGTGCCGGGAGAAGAGGAGCCCTATGGGGGGTATAAGGGGGAGGAGGGGAGCCAGCATGTGGGGAGATGTAACAGGGGGGAGAGGGGAGGTAATAGAGAAGATCGGTAACAGGCTCAATGAAGAGACCTGAAGTGGAGGGATCTGTATAGTGGGGGAAGTGCCCGTGCATCTCCATGTGAGGGTTGGGATCCGGGTACGGAACGGAGGGGAGAAGGGGAATACAAGATGTCACAATTTGCAACAGGAATTCTGTTAGGAAAAATATACATATGTAAATTTCTGACTCCTCTCCTATGACCTTATTACTGTGTGCCGTGCTTTCCTTTCAAATCAATGTATTGATACTCCGAAATTTCTGTCTTGATTTGGCAATTTTCAATCTGTAATCAAACCGCTGCTGATCGCTGGAAGTTGCGGTATACAAATGTATTCTAAATAAAAATAAATAAAATAAGGGGGCTGCGTAGGGCGGTGCAGGACTGTGTGGGGGATAAGAGGAAGGAGAGGGGGGAGAAGTACAAATGGGGAGAGGTGTGTGGGTGGAGGGCGAAGAAAAGGGGTGGTGAAGGACTAATGGAAGTCAGAAATCAACAAAATTGTGAAGAGAGGGAAAAGAAGGAGCAAGTTACTTTGAAATGTTTGTTAACGTTTGAAAATGATTTATCTGTGCTTGTGCTGCCAAAGATCCAGCGGGTGGGGGAAGGGAGAGGTAAATGGAAGAAAAAAGAGCAATGTCTATAACGGGGGGATATAAGATTGCATCCTTTAATGTAAGGGGGATTAATAGCCCAATTAAGCAGAAGAGGATTCTCTCACAGCTGAATAAGAATAAGGTGGATGTTGCTATGCTGAAAGAGACACATTTGATTAAGGAGGAACAGGAGAAATTAAAAGCCCAGGGGTTTGAGCAGGTGTTTGGAGCAACGCACAATTCCAAAAAGAGAGGGGTGGTGATCCTTGTGCATAAGAGGGTGAGGTTTGTCCCCTACAAGTTGGGAGGGGATGCAATGGGGAGAGTTGTGTGGGTGGTGGGGAGGGTGGACCAGAGGGAGGTGTCGCTGCTGAACTTATACGCTCCTAATGGGCAGAAGGAAGCCTTTTTTGTGAGGGCCCTGCAGGACTTTGAGGAGAGGGCAAAGGGGGAGTGGATCATCGGGGGAGATATGAACTGTGTGGTGGGACCTAAGGATAGGTCCAATTACCAGAGGGAAAAGCATTGGCGGGAGGGGAAAGAACTACGAAAATGTATGGAGACTTTTGATCTGGTTGATATTTGGAGATGGGAGAACCCTGGAAGGCGGGGGTACACATGTTACACGCCCAGACAGGGGACCTACTCTAGGATAGATATGTTTTTACGGAAGAAAGGACAATTGGGAGTGCTGGTAAATATAAAACATCATCCTATTCTGTTGTCAGACCATGGGATGATCACAGGAGAATGGTGGCCGAAAGGGAGAGAGGAGGGAGGGAGAAGGGGGGCATGGCGGGGAAATATAGCCTTGATCCAGTCGGAGGAGGGGAAGGTTAAGCTTAGGAAGGCATGGAAGGAATACCTGGCTTGGAATGATAATGGGGAGGTATCGGATGCCACGATATGGGATAGTGGGAAGGCGTATATGAGAGGGATAATGATACAAATAGGGAGCCAAAAGAAAAAGGAGAGAGAGGAAATGAGGCGGAAGCTGATGAAAGAACTGGAAGAGGTGCAGGGAGAACATAGTCATACGGGTACTAAGACCTCTCAACAATTGGTAACCCGTATTAGAGCAAAAATCAATGCCTTAAATATGGAGGAGTTGGAGAAGTTGATGAGGGTATCCAAGAGCAATTTTATGGAGGGAGGGAATAAGACGGGTAAGCTGCTGGCGCGGCTGATAGAAAAAAAAGGAGAGAAAGTAGGATTGTGTCGGAAATACTAAGAGGGGGGGAGAGAAAGTGGTTGAAAACCAAGGCATATGTAAGGAATTTCGGCAATTTTACGAGTTGCTGTATACAGGACAAGAAGGGATTAGCCGGGAGAAGATAGGGGTCTACTTAGATGGGATCAAAATCCCGAGGGTAGGGGAGGAAACGGCACGGTGGCTAGGGTGGCCTATTGAGGCAGAGGAGATATTGAGGGAAATTAAGAGGCTCCTGAAGGGTAAAGAGGCAGGGGAGGATGGATTCCAAGCAGAGTACTACCACATGATGCGAGAGGAGGTTGCTCCGTTCCTGGCCAGGCTTTTTACTGGTTTCATGCAGGGGGGGGAGGAAATGCCGAATTTGTTGGCGCAGGCTAATATTGTAGTACTCCCTAAGGAAGGAAGACCCTCGGACAGGTGTGAAAACTATAGGCCAATAGCGTTGATTAATTGCGACACAAAACTATATGTGAAAATCTTGGCGAGCAGGTTGGAGGGGATTTTGCCAGATTTAATTTACCCTGAACAAACAGGATTCATTAAGGGAAGGGTAATAACAGATAATGTAAGGAGGGCGGTGGGGCTTCTCCATTATGTCAGAGCCGAACAGATACCCACGGTATGTGTAGCACTAGACGCCGAAAAGGCTTTTGACAGGGTGGAGTGGGAGTTTTTGTTTGCAGTAATGGACAGAATGGGCTTAGGAGAAGGATATCTACAGGGGGTGAGAGGGCACTATATAGACATCCGGTAGCACGGATACTGGTGAATGGCCAGTGTTCAGAGTGGTTTGATCTACAAAGGGGAACGAGACAGGGATGTCCCCTGTCGCCTCTGCTATTTGCGATAGCGATCGAGGCGTTAGCAATACAAATAAGGGCACAACAGAAAATTAGATCGGTTAATATAGGGCATAGTGAGCATAAGATACTGTTGTATGCCGATGACACACTGATATTTATGACTAAGCTGGAGGATTCACTTCCGGTGTTAGTAGAAAAGTTGGAAAAGTTCTCAGCAGTGTCAGGAAGCTATGGCATTGGGGGGTGGGGGGGGGGGGGGGTTAAAGAGGGAGGAGATTGAGAATTTCCCTTTCAAGTGGGTCTCAGGGAGTACTTGGGGGTCCGAATCTCGGAAGACCATAGGAGACTATATGAGCTCAACTACAAGCCATTAGTGGACCAAGTTAGTGTACAGCTGGAGGGTTGGAAGTCATTGCAACTGAGCTGGATGGGCTGGATAGAGGTAATCAAGATCAGCGTGGTCCCGAAAGTTTTGTTTTTGTTCTCACAGTTGCCCATTAGGATCCCAGGGAGCACCATTAGAAAATGGGAGGCAAAACTGGGGAGATTTGTGTGGGGTGGGAAAAGGGCAAAGATCAAATTGAGCAAGCTCTTGATGTCTAAAGCCCAGGGAGGGGTTCGGTTCCCCTCCTTGAGGTGGTACTATTAGGCATGTGTCATAAGAGCGTGGAGAGATCATTACCGCAGAGGGAAAGAAGCAGCGTAGGTGGAACTGGAAAGAACAATAATGGGGTCCCCGTCCCTATCTCACTGGTTGTGGGAAACAAGAAGACAGGGATGCAGGGGAAGGAGCACCCCTTAATGGCAGCTATGTTGGGGATTAGCAAACAGGGGAAAGAAAAGGGATGGTTTCCAAGCCCACTGTTGTCATGGTCCAGGGTGAGGGACTACTTCCCTTTCGAAAGCATGGATTGGCTCCAGAGGGGCAGGCGACTGGGGGGAAGGGCAACTAGAAATGTTTGCGGACTTTGTAGACAAAGGGGTGGTCTGTGCATATAGTGAGCTGGAGAGAAGAGTCCAGGGAAAAATCCTTTTTTTATCAATATTTCCAAATTAGGCATTTTATTAACACAGGGGAGAATAAAAGGTTAATAAACCGGCCCAGTACTCCAATGGAATTAGCATTATACCAAGGCAATAAGGAAAGGGGTATCATATGAAAGGTGTATAAGGTTATGCTGAGTGAAGAGGAAGATAGAAATAAGCAGGCCCACAGGGATAAGTGGCATAAGTGGCTGGGAGAGGAGCTGGACGATAATAGGTGGAGGAAGATCCACAAAGCTATATATAAGGTCACAGTGGTGACCTCATGGAGACAGACGCAACTACAAATTGTCCATGGGGCATATGTTACCCCGGGCCAGTTGTCTCTTGCAGGGTGGCAACAATCAGCGGGGTGCTGGAGAGGATGTGGAGGAGTAGGGAACTTTTTCCACATGTGGTGGGGGTGTCCGGTACTTCAGCGGTATTGGAGAGTGGTGCAGGAGGGCGTAAAAGGAGGACGGGGGGGCAAGGGGCAGGCTTGTCACCTCGGGGGTCCGAGGGACTTGTTACTGGGGGGTGGGGAACAGGAGGGAGCGGGAAAATGGGAAAAGGTGCTAGAGAAGCTTAAATTGGCAGCGAGAGTGGCGATTGCCTGGAAGTGGAAGTCGGGGGGTGGGGGGGCCTACAGAGGAGGACTGGTATTGGAAAATTGAGGAGGCGGTCAAGTTTGATTGGCTAACGTATAGGTTGAGGGGAAAGGAATGGATATTTCATAAAATCTGGGACCCGTATTTGAAAGGACAGGGGGGAGGGGAGTGCAAGAGATGAGGGCATGCTGCTGGGTCGGAGGTTGCACTGGCACAAAGTTGAAAGTTATAAGTTGTAAGTTAAAAGTTGTAAGCTGTACGGGGTGGGTTGGAAATTGATAAGACTTGTTGGATAACGGGTGGACGGGATGGAAGGGAGGGGAATGGAAGGGAATAAAGAAGAGCAATGGAAGGGGACAAGAGGGAGGGGCTAAAGGGCATGGTATAAACGGGGAGGAATAAAGTAGCCTAAGGGGGAAATAATTTGTGGTAGCCATAGTTCTGTGGATTTGGGGGTTATAGGAAATGTCCTTGATGTGAATGTAAATGGTTTCCCTGTCTTTCACAAAGCTTAATAAAATTTGGTTATAAAAAAAAAAATGGCCTCTCTCTGTATCTATGGGGCTCTTTTACTAAAGGACACTGTGGTGTTGCACCAAGCACACCAGTAATGCATACTACAAACCTACCCAATACCATGGACTGATCACCGCCTCATCACCTTCTCTCTACCCCTAAAATCCACAATAGCTCAGACAGAACAACAACAGATCACGCGATGATTCAGACAATTTAACAAAGAAGCCTTCTTTCAATACACCACAAAGAACATAAAGATGGACACATCAGATATAGCAATACTGACAGACACCTGGAACAAAGTACTTGGAGACGCAGCTAAAATACCACCCAATCAACACAGGCCAAACAAAAAACGTTCTGGTACTCCAGTATACTTCGACAACCAAAACCCAAACTACAACAACTGGAATGGAAATGGCATAAAACCACACAAATTGAAGACCACAACAAATACCTAAAACTACTTCATAATTACCATGCAACCCCAGATAAGGCCAAGAAGGACTATCACACTAAGATCATCAATACCTCTTATCAATCGCCCAAGACAACTATTTGACATAGTCAAGCGCCTCACACAACCACCCAACAACCACAATCAAACTCCTGCTTGTCAGCCACCAACAACTAGCTACTCAATACAAGCAGATACACCCAGAGGCGGTTCTATCATTAGGCCAACTGAGACGGTGGCCTCAGGCAGCAGTTTCTAGGGATGGCACTCCGACTGTGTTTATGTCTGATTTTGCCGCCTCTGGGCTGTCACTGCCTTCCCGCTGCTCTTTTTCCCATTCAAGCTTGTCTGAACAAGAAAAAAGGCAGCAGGCAGGCAGTGGCAGGCCAGAGACACCAAATTCAGAAATAAATACTGCCAGAGTGCCGCCTGAACCCTCTCTGTGCTCACCTGCCCCGTGCACATGCTCCAGTTCTGCACTCGTGTTTGCTGGTTCTGCCATCAGGGATGGAGCTGGAGGTAGCCAGGAAAAGCTAGAGTGAGGCGCTGCTGGGGGAGAACATAAAGCAGCGAGCTTGACGCCACACACCCGATTAAAGAGAGTGCAATGCTAGGGAAATGATTGGGTCTGGCTGTGCTTAGACCTCATCTCCGGTCTCCTGTTGCAGGTTTCCAGAGGGAGTGTGTGGGACAAGGCACATGATTGAAAAAATATCAACAGTGGCTCCTGGTTGCTGCTGCCTACAAGACTTGTTTTAAGAAATGGTTATATTTATCCAGAGTTGTCATGGGCTGCTCATTGAAAAATCATCAAAGACAAGGATAATATGGAAAACGCAAAGTGCGCTATATAGACGGTGCCATCCTCTGAGTTATGCAGAGTTCTCCATAAAACAAACATCTTTTTACAAGGTCAGTTGTTCACTAGAGGTGCCATCTAGGAAGCTTTAGTTCCCCGCCAACCCCGACATGTTGCAGTTATAGACAGAAGGGCTGCTAAATGTAATTTTAAAAAATCACATTGAAAAAACTTAATCAGCTTCCCCGCTGCCTCATCTTTCAGGTGATTTTTAAAATGAGAAAAGCTTGCATTTTAGAGCCAAATCTTTCATTTTTATTAAACTATGAAACAAAGAAAATGACAGCAGATAAACACCATAGGACCTATCCAGTCTGCCCTCTATAATACCTCGCAATTACTAAACTTTATAAACGCTTCTTCTCCGATTGAGATCTTCATGCGTGTCCCATGGTTTCTTAAATTCAAATATGGCTCCATCAGCATTTTTGTAAGGAAACATTTCCTTAGCTTACTCCTGTATCTACCCCTTTTCACATTTATCCTATGCCCCCACATTCCAGTTCTTTCTTTCAAATGGATAAAACCTGGCTTCTGTGTATTTATGCAATGGAGGTACCGAAATGTCTGTCATCTCTTTCCTGCCTTCCATAGCATACTTCACATTTAGGAGAGTCAATACATGTGATAAATATTAGCACAATGTATAATCTTAACCAAAGTTAGGGGTATATTTACTAAAGGGGCAAAAAAGTGCAGATACCACATGGCTTTTGCAGTTAAAGCCTGTGGGAGGCAATAACAGACCATATAACAATGCAACACCTTGGAGTTTTTGTTTAATTTTTGTCTATTTTTTATTTTTCCTTTAGGTTGTGCTCACATATTCTGTACTTTGTGAGGGTCTGTGTTCTAAGAGTGTGACTGTGACCAGGCTTTCTGTTAAATTGTACATAAGGATCTGTATTGTAATAATTTGACTTGTTCAGCTTTTCAAATAGGTGTATGGATGTTCTAGGTCCCGCTGCAGTATTTATAGTGCTGCTTTTTCTGGGTAGACCCCTTGTTGTATGAGTTTGGAAGTTTATGCTTGTATGGTAGGGTAGATTTGGCCTTGTAGATCTTCAGTGGCTTTTGTCAAGTTTTATATTAGTTCCCAATATACCTGGTACTGGAGAATGTTTGTTGTTGGCGAGATGACCAGAATCAGATTTTTTTTTTTAAAATATATTGAGTTCTGTGAGTGAATGTCCTACCTCTGCTCTGCACCCACTGTTTTGGAGGAGGTTCTGTGAATACAACATATATGTTCTAAAAGAAAAAGCAAGAACCATAACGTAGTTTATAACAAAACACAAATGAATTATAATTTGGAGTTATAAACTGCTGTGGTTCTCGCTCTTTCTTTTAGTTCCTTGGTGTGCAAATATCTTGCATTTGCTCCACATTATCTAATTGGCTTTTTGGTTTGGTTCAGTCTCTGGACTGGAGTTTTGAGAAAGATCCCCCCCTCTCATCCCTCACCTCAGGCAGCAGATTGTCTTGAGCCACCTCTGGCTATACCCCCACCAGGACCTCAACACCTCCTTTCCCACCACCATTCTGCCTACCACCACCTACTGGTCATCCTTTTGAAAGATCACTAGCAAAGAGATCGAAAACATCCTAACAATGCTCAACACTTCCACCTTACCACTTGACCCATGCCAAGCTTCAAAGATCGAACTCAGTCCATTCCTCACCAAACTAACAAACAAAACTCTACAACAAGGAATAATGCCAAACTGCCTCAAGCTGTCCTCTAGCTGCCCTACCATAAAGAAACCAAGCCTCAACCCTTCAGACCCCGCAACTTACAGACCCATCGCCAGTATCCCCCTTCCTACTATAGCAAAAGTCATTGAAAAAAACAGTACAACTCCAGCTTCAAGACTACATTGATGAGAACTGCTTACTTGATCCGCAACAGCATGGTTTCCACTCACTGCATGGAGTGGAAACCCTAATGACATCACATCAGCACACTAACCAAAGGAATACAAGACCACTCAAGCCTACCTAATGATATTTCTGGACATCTCCGCAGCATTTGATACAGTCAACCATGGCTCACTTCTCCAACATCTTCAATCATATGGCATCGAAGACACTGCTTTCAAATGGTTTCAATCCTACCTCACTAACAGACAGCAATAGATAAAACTAGGCATGAGCACCTCCAAAGTATACCAACAAACAAGGCATACCCCAAGGTTCCACACTCTCCGCACCTTTCTCCAACTTATATCTCCAACCCATCTGCACGATCATTAAAAACCACAAGATCCACTTCCACATATATGCCGATGGCATTTTGCTATACTGTCTACTATAAACTAAGCAACCATCATACACACGAATTCAGGATTGCTTCAAAGACGTCTCGAACTGGCTTACAGTGAACAACCCATCAGTAAATTACAAAAAAACCAAAAGCTATGTTCATCAATCACCCCACCAACCACAATCACACTAAACAACACACCATCCTAAAACAACTTCACAGGCTGCCCCTTCCTAGCAGAATTAAATATAAGACACAAAGCACTGTACTCATACCCAGTCACTCTTCTCCAAACCCGCTTTCAGAAGTTCACTACAAAAAGACCAAGGGTTAAAATACCTAGGGATAACTCTCGACCAGCAACTCTCCTTCAAACTCATGTAACAATAACAGCCGACACAATCTACTTCAAAACCAAGACCCTGCAACGATTCCATACCCTTCTCGAACCAGATGACTTCTGCTGAGCACGTCAAGCCCTCGCTTTCCCTCATGCTGACTACTGCAACAATATGTACCAGGGCCTACCAAAGACCATCCTCCTCCCCCTACAATCTGCACTCCACACAGCTGCACGTACAATCCAGAGTGCTGCTAAACATGAACACATTACACTCATCCTAAAATAGCTTCACTGACTGCCCCTTCCTAGCAGAATTAATTATAAGACATTGCTCCTAACACACAAAGCACTATACACTTACACCCAGCCACTCTTCTCCAATCCCTCTTTCAGAGGTTCACTACAAACAGACCAAGAAGACCTGCTACAACCAACAAGCTCAAAATAAAACAATCTAAAACAAAGTTTAATCAACAAACTTGCCGAAGAGCATTTGAACTCTCCGCACCATCTCTTTGAAACTCTTTGCCAGACACAATTAAGGAACATCACTGACCTTCCCTCCTTCCGCAAACACTTGAAAATCCATTTATTCTCTGACCACTTTGGACCCACCACCTAACCCAACCTCTGACATGACTTCAGCAAGACAAATCACACATATGACAGAATCTACACCTGTATATAGTTAACGCAGATACCGTTGGGTATAGCTATCCTAATCGTATATAGTTCATTGATAAAAATAGCTAGCTATTGCACATATTATGTAATTAATGAGTTAATTGTTATGGAAACCTGTTATCTGTTAACTAAGATGTTTATACTGTTCTATGTACTAAAATGTTTATACATTCCATGTAACAAATGTTTTGTTTGACGTAAACCACTTTGACCCGGTGAAAAGTGGTATACAAGCCTACTTAAATAAATAATTAAATGTTAAGGCAACATCACAGCATTAATTGTCAGGAACATGGACAGCGTGTTCCCGGGGGTTACCGCAGTGCATGCAACCTGGCTGTGACACGACAATGCGTGGGTGCACGGCACGCTACCTATAGAAGTGGAGCGAGTGCACCCATGCTACTTGCCCATTGTGCAGGAAGGGTGGGTGCAAAGACTGCATGGCAATAAACCCTGCCATCGCACCCCATGGACATCACCAAAATCTGGCAGTGCTGTCTATCATGGCCCTGTGCTGTCAACGGGGGTCTAGCATATGCCAAACCCACATTGACAACTAGCACCCTTTAGTAAAGGGCCCCTAAATGTCTTTATCAAATAGGAGAAAAATAGGGCAGGAAAGCACCTATTAACGTAGGTGTCTTGCTATAAAATTACTCTCAACATTTACATATCTTAGGGACTAAGTAGGTGGCTTGCTCCTGTGGTTTTCACATTTGTTTAATCATTACAGATGCAAAATAACATGTAGCAGAAAATCTAAACCTTAAAAATATTCATTCATATTATCATGCTAATGCATTGAATATAGGCCATGTGGATAAAACCATCTGCATGTTGGCATTTGTTCAGTAAAATAGCTTGAAACAGAACAGAACTGCTGACAGTTCTAAGAGTAAAAATATAGTGGAAATGTATTGGTGGAAAGGGTATGAAGGAACTGCTTTGTAATACCTATATTGGATAATGACACACAAAATAATTTGGTCGAATATTTAAGCTCCCTAAAATTAACACAATGCAGTTGATACATTACTGTCAGTGACCATTTTCACACCATTAGGATACTTGAAACCTAGCTCTGTATAGGGCTTTTAGGCAAGAAAACAAATGTCTAGGTCAGTGTGTGCAAAACTGCAAAAGTGTTTATAAAAGGTTTTCCCGAATGCAGAGCCTTTTATATAATGCATATCTCACTACGGAGAACATAAAATAATTTCCCATAGCTGTTAAAATTTCCTTTCCTTTATTCCTGCGGACCAGTCCAGATGAGTGGGTTATGCTCCCCAGCCAGCAGATGGACACAGACTAAAGTAACTTTCAGTGGCAGTATTGACTGTATAACTGATGATGCAGCACTGAAACTTGACAGTATGACACTTCCCAAGCAGAAAGCATTACTTTAAAACTCAGAAAAAAAGTGCTTAACCGTATGTACCAAGCACTTTAACAATACATTTTTGGCTTTTTTATCATACCTGATGATGCACCGACAATATTGAGAACCAAGACTGGCACAACCATCAGGCTAAGTGGTCGCCAAGGTTAGCAGCTTCTTGGATGTGTGTGGGGCCAGCAAAGACCAGCTACTGTCAAAGCAAAGCAATGGGTCCTCGCAGTCACATATACTCAGGGTGTACTTTTACTTGTAGGAAGAACATGTGATATGCAAATAGTCTATTTATCCTTAAGATCATAAGAACATAAGATCATAAGATATGCCATACTGGGTCAGACCAAGGTCCATCAAGCCCAGTATTCTGTTTCCAACAGTGGCCAATCTAGGTCATATGTACCTAGACGTTTCCCCAAGAGACACAAGTTCCACAATGCTTGTACTGGGTCAAGCATTGATATCTTCGGTCACTTCTTAATAATGGTTTATGGACCTTTCCTCCAGGAACTTGTCCAAACCTTTTTAAAACCCAGCTACACTAACAGCCTTTACTACATCCTCCGGTAACAAATTCCAGAGTTTGATTACACGTTGAGTGAAAAAATATTTTCTTTTATTAGTCTTAAATAGTTTACCCTGTAGCTTCATTGCATGTCCCCTAGTCTTTCTATATTCTGATAAGGTAAACAATCGATCTACGTTTACCCGTTCCACTCCGTTCATTAATTTATAGACCTATCATATCTCCCCTCAGCCGTCTCTTTTCCAGGTTAAAGAGCCCTAACCTTTTTAGCCTTTCTTCATAGGAGTATCCTTCCATCCCCTTTACCATTTTGGTGGCTCTTCTCTGTACCTTTTCTAAAATCGCTATATCTTTTTTAAGATACGGCGAAAAGAATTGCACACAATATTCAAGGTGCGGTCTCACCATGGAACGATATAGAGGCATTATAATATCTTTTGTTTTATTTTCCATTCCTTTCCTTATCATACCTAGCATTCTATTTGCTCTCTTGGCCGCCGCTGCACACTGGGCCGAGGGTTTTAACATGGTATCCACAATGACGCCTAAATCTTTTTCCTGGGTGGTGGTTCCTAATGTGGAACCTTGCATCGTGTAACCATAGTTTGGGTTGTTCTTCCCTAGGTGCATAACCTTGCACTTCTCCACATTAAATTTCATCTGCCATTTTGATGCCCAGTCTTCCAATTTATCAAGATCCTCTTGCAATTTTTCACAATCCTCTTGGGTTTTAACAACTTTAAATAGTTTTGTGTCATCTGCAAATTTGATCACCTCACTCGTTATTCCACTTTCCAGGTCATTTATGAATATGTCAAAAAGCAGCGGACTCAGCACAGATCCCTGGGGTACACCACTATTCACCTTTCTCCATTGGGAAAATTGGCCATTTAGCCCTACCCTCTGCTTTCTATCTTTTAACCAGTTCTTGATCCACAATAGTACACTGCCTCCTATCCCATGACTATTTAGTTTTGCCAAAAGTCTCTCATGAGGGACCTTTGTCAAAGGCTTTCTGAAAGTCCAGATACACAATATCAACCGACTCACCTTTGTCCACCTGTTTATTCACTCCTTCAAAAAAACATAACAGATTAGTAAGACAAGATCTTCCTTGTCTAAAGCCATGTTGGCTGTCTCCCATTAGGTTGTGACTATCTACATGCTGAGTAATTTTATTCTTTATGATGGTTTCTACCATTTTTCCCTGTACTGACGTCAGGCTCACCGGTTTGTAGTTTCCCGGATCACCCCTGGAACCCTTTTTAAAAACTGGTGTTACATTGGCGATCCTCCAATCTTCAGGTATTAGAGATGATTTTAATGATAGTTCACAGATTACTGATAGCAGTTCTGCAATCTCATATTTCAGTTCTTTCAACACCCTTGGATGTATACCATCCGGCCCAGGTGATTTGCTACTCTTCAGTTTATCTAATAGTTGTAAGACATCTTCCCGATGTATCAATATTTCTTTCAATTCTTCCGCACCTTTAAATACCACTTCAGTCATGGGTAACATCCCTACATCTTCCTCAGTAAAGACAGAAGCAAAGAATTCATTCAGTCTCTCCGCTATCGCCTTGTCGCCTCTTAGTGCTCCTTTAACCCCTTTATCATCTAATAGACCAACTGACTCTCTCACAGGTTTTTTGCTATGAATGTACTTGAAAAGGTCTTTATTTCGCGTTTTTGCTTCCGCAGCAAGCTTCTTCTCAAATTCTCTCTTTGCCTGCCTTATCAATGCCTTGCATTTGACTTGCCAGTGCTTGTGCTGTTTCCAGGTTTCGTCGTTTGGCTCTTTTTTTCCATTTCCTGAAAGATGCTTTTTTGGCAACAACAGCCTCTCTGACCTCACCTTTAAACCATGCTGGCAGTTTTTTGGACTTCCTTCCACTTTTCTTAAAGCGTGGAATACAGCTGGTCTGGGCTTCCAAGATAGTATTTTTCAACACCACCCAAGCTTGATGTATGTCTTTAACCTTTGCAACTGCTCCTTTTAGTTTTTTCTTAACTGTTTTCCTCATTTTATCATAGTCTCCCTTTCGAAAGTTAAAAGGTAGTACTGTGGATTTCCTTACTATCCCTCCTCCACTAATTAAATCAAAGGCGATCATGCTATGATCACTATTGCCAAGTGGACCCAACACCCATATCTCTTGCACTAGATCTGGTGTTCCACTAAGGACTAGGTCTAATATGGCTTCCCCTCTGGTCGATTCATGAACCAGCTGCTCCAAGAAGCAGTCATTTATTTCATCTAGGAACTTTATCTCCCTAGCATGTCCTGACGTGACACTGACCCAGTCGATACCGGGGTAATTGAAATCACCCATTATTATTACTGCGCTGTAACTTTTGTTAGCTTCCTTGATTTCTTTGAGCATTTCATCATCCATTTGGTCATTCTGGCCAGGTGCTCGATAGTACACCCCCACTGCCATTGCCTTCCCCCTTTTATATGGAATTTCAATCCATATAGATTCTACAGCAGATTTTGTTTCCTGCAAAACTTTAATCTTTTCTGAGTCAATGCCCTCTCTAACATAGAGCGCAACCCCTCCACCAATTTGATCAGCTCTATCATTACGATATAGTTTGTACCCAGGTATCAGTGTCCCACTGGTTGTCCTCCTTCCACCATGTCTCTGATATTCCAATCATATCTAACCTTTCATTTAGTGCTATATATTCTAACTCTCCCATCTTATTCTTTAGACTTCTAGCATTTGCATACAAGCATTTTAGAGAATGTATTTTATTCATGTTAATTTGGCTATTGTTAGACGTGGGTAAATTGGGATCTTTAAGCTCTGTCTGCTCCATACTTGAGGGCATTTGGGCTACTTTACTCTTTTGTGGAACCTCTCTGCTTTTGGTAGTATCCTTCAAGGATACATTCTTCCGAACCATCCGCTCTTGGGCGACTGTCGGCTTTCCCCTAATATCTAGTTTAAAAGCTGCTCTATCTCCTTTTTAAAGGTTAATGCCAGCAGCCTGGTTCCATCCCGGTTAAAGTGAAGCCCATCCCTTCGGAAGAGCCCCTCCTTTCCCCAGTTCCTAACAAATCCAAAACCCTCATCTCTGCACCATTGTCTCATCCACGCATTGAGACTCCGGAGCTCTGCCTGCCTTTTGGGTCCTGCGCGTGGAACAGGAAGCATTTCGGAGAATGCTACCCTGGAAGTTCTGGATTTCAACTTCCTACCTAAAAGCCTAAATTTTGCCTCCAGAACCTCCCTACCACATTTTCCTATGTCATTGGTACCGACATGTACCAAGACAGCAGACTCCTCCCCAGCACTATCTAAGACCTTATCTAGGTGGTGCGTGAGGTCCGCTACCTTCGCACCAGGCAGGCATGTTACCAGGCGATCCTCACGTCCACCAGCCGCCCAGCTATCTACATGCCTATCGAATCACCAACTATAACGGCTGTCCTAAACCTTCCCTCATGGGCACATGGCCCTGGAGAAACTTCCTCGGTGCGAGAGGGTTTTACATCACCTGGAGGACAGGTCCTAGTTACAGGATCACTTCCTGCCACACCAGGGTGAT
Source organism: Ichthyophis bannanicus (assembly GCA_033557465.1). Lineage (NCBI taxonomy): Eukaryota > Metazoa > Chordata > Amphibia > Gymnophiona > Ichthyophiidae > Ichthyophis > Ichthyophis bannanicus. Next base: position 643,126,057 of record CM066035.1, read on the forward strand.
GCTCTCCTGTCACGTGACCTCTCTCCTCCATGGCAACAGGGGTGCTGCCAGACTGGAGGTGGGACTTCAGGACTATATCCCTGTAGGTCTCGTCTATGTACCTCTCTGTCTGTCTTATGTTTTCCAAGTCTGCTACTTTAGCCTCTAGAGAACGGACTTGTTCCCTGAGAGAAAAGAGCTCCTTGCACCTAGTGCACACGTAAGACCTCTCACCAACTGGGAGAAAATCATACATGTGACACTCAATGCAAAAGACTGGAAAGCCCCCATCCCGCTGCTGGACTGCTGTCTGCATCTTAGTTTTAAGTTTGTGTCTAGATCTTTAAGTTCTTACTTACTAGGGGTTGCTATGGGTATTTATACCAATAAAACTGTACCTAATACGTTTAATATACCTTGTTCACCTGAAGCTTAATTAATCTCAGGTCCTTAGTGTATGACTGATTTGGGTAATGAGCTTCACCTGAAAGCACCTCCTGTCTTTTAAGATGTGTAAGTACCTATAGAGCTATGATTATCCCAGGGGAGGGTGGGTGTGGGGAGGGAGGGAGAGAAATAACACTTATTAAAAGAGGGCTGCTACACAGTACCCTGTCTTGTGCTGCTGAGGTAAGCTAAATTCTGATTTGATTTAAATTATAGCTCTTAGCTGCTGCTAGGCTCTAACTTCTTATGAAATTTAAACTACAAGCTCTCTGCTGGGTACTAAATTTAACCAGAAAACTCTTCTGTGTGTTAAATTTAAACTAAAAGTACTTTGCTGTTACTTGGCCCTGAGTGCTATTAAATTTAAACTACAAGCTCTCTGTTGGGTATGAAATGTAACCAGAAAGCTCGCCTCTGTGTTTTAAATTCAAACTTTAATTGCTGCTACTAGGCCCTAACTGATCCAACAAAAAACAGTGGGTTCACAGATTAAGTAGCTTTAATACAAAGAATTATTTTTAGAAAATTACCAGAAGTATATACTCACAGTTGCAGATTTCTCTCCAGAAGTAACAGTCCCCCTTTCTAGTCCTTCAAGACAAGCCTTGTAAATGGCTTTTTGAAATTTCACCCATGATGTACGAGACTGCAAAATAAAGTTTAATATTTAAAAGTGTGATGCCCAAATATGCATTTTTTATAGGATTGCTCTGAAAGAGATGATGTTGAGTGATTATACGAGTTTAAATTGGGAGAGATAGCATCTACAAGCTAATTGTAAGGGGTACAAGACTGAGTTACACTTAGGACATCTTACATCCTTGGAACTGGCACTGCTGGTGAACAAGCAGCAGAACTCCCCAATTTGTAGTCAGAAACTTCCCAGGGTGGGTCCTGGAATGGTCTAGCAAGAATCAAGGAAAGGAATTTAACAGGAATGCAAACTTTCTTCTTCCATATAATTTTTCTAGACCAGTTCAGACAAGTGGGATGTACCCAAGTACTCAGAACCCAAGGTGGAAGATAAAAACAAAAACCCAGACAGAACTGCTTTGCCAAAAATACCAGACACATCAGCTCCTACCTGCAATCTATAGTGCTTCACACTGGTGTGTCATTTTATAGATGTCTTCCAGAGAGACCATGGAAACCAAGCCCACTATCTTGGCAGCCCAGACCAGCTGTATTCCACGCTTTAAGAAAAGTGGAAGGAAGTCCAAAAAACTGCCAGCATGGTTTAAAGGTGAGGTCAGAGAGGCTGTTGTTGCCAAAAAAGCATCTTTCAGGAAATGGAAAAAAGAGCCAAACGACGAAACCTGGAAACAGCACAAGCACTGGCAAGTCAAATACAAGGCATTGATAAAGCAGGCAAAGGGAGAATTTGAGATAAAGCTTGCTGTGGAAGCAAAATCGTAAAATAAAGATTTTTTTCAAGTACATTCGTAGCAAAAAACCTGTGAGTCAGTTGGTCCATAAGATGATAGAGGAGTTAAAGGGGCACTAAGAGGCGACAAGGCGATAGCGGAGAGACTGAATGAATTCTTTGCTTTGGTCTTTACTGAGGAAGATGTAGGGATGTTACCCATGACTGAAGTGCTATTTAAAGGTGTGGAAGAATTGAAGGAAATATCGATACATCGAGAAGATGTATTACAACTATTAGATAAACTGAAGAGTAGCAAATCACCTGGGCCGGATGGTATACATCCAAGGGTGTTGAAAAAACTGAAATATGAGATTGCAGACCTGCTATTAGTAATCTGTGAACTATCATTAAAATCATCTCTAATACCTGAAGATTGGAGGATCGCCAATGTAACACCAATTTTTAAAAAGGGTTCCAGGGGTGATCCGGGAAACTACAGACCGGTAAGCCTCATGTCAGTACCGGGAGAAATGGTAGAAACCATCATAAAGAATAAAATTACTCAGCATGTAGATATTCATGGCCTAATGGGAGACAGCCAACATGGCTTTAGACAAGGAAGATCTTGTCTTACTAATCTGTTGTGTTTTTTTGAAAGTGTGAATAAACAGGTGGACAAAGGTGAGTTGGTTGATATAGTGTATCTGGACTTTCAGAAAGCCTTTGACAAGGTCCCTCATCAGAGACTTTTGGCAAAACTAAATAGTCATGGGATAGGAGGCAGTGTACTACTGTGGATCAAGAACTGGTTAAAAGATAGAAAACAGAGGGTTGGGCTAAATGGCCAATTTTCCCAATGGAGAAAGGTGAATAGTGGTGTACCCCAGGGATCTGTGCTGGGTCCGCTGCTTTTTGACATATTCATAAATGACCTAGAAAGTGGAATAACGAGTGAGGTTATCAAATTTGCAGATGACACAAAACTATTTAAAGTTGTTAAAACCCAAGAGGATTGTGGAAACTTGCAAGAGGATCTTGATAAATTAGAAGACTGGGCATCAAAATGGCAGATGAAATTTAATGTGGACAAGTGCAAAGTTATGCACCTAGGGAAGAACAACCCAAACTATGGTTACACAATGCAAGGTTCCACATTAGGAACCACCACCCAGGAAAAGATTTAGGCGTCGTTGTGGATAACATGTTAAAACCCTCGGCCTAGTGTGTAGCGGCAGCCAAGAGAGCAAATAGAATGCTAGGTATCATAAGGAAAGGAATGGAAAATAAAGCAAAAGATATTATAATGCCTCTATATCGTTCCATGGTGAGACCGCACCTTGAATATTGTGTGCAATTCTGGTCGCCGTATCTTAAAAAGGATATAGAGTTATTAGAAAAGGTTCAGAGAAGAGCCACCAAAATGGTAAAGGGGATGGAAGGATACTTCTATGAAGAAAGGCTAAAAAGGTTAGGGCTCTTTAACCTGGAAAAGAGACGGCTGAGGGGAGATATGATAGAAGTCTATAAATTAATGAATGGAGTGGAACGGGTAAACGTAGATCGATTGTTTACGCTATCAGAATATAGAAAGACTAGGGGACATGTAATGAAGCTACAGGGTAAACTATTTAAGACAAATAAGAGAAAATATTTTTTCACTCAACGTGTAATCAAACTCTGGAATTTGTTACTGGAGGATGTAGTAAAAGCTGTTAGTGTAGCTGGGTTTAAAAAAGGTTTGGACAAGTTCCTGGAGGAAAGGTCCATAAACCATTATTAAGAAGGGACCCAGGATATCGATGCTTAACCCAGTACAAGCATTGCGGAACCTGTGTCTTTTGGGGAAACTGCTAGATACGTATGACCTAGATTGGCCACTGTTGGAAACAGGATACTGGGCTTGATGGACCTTGGTCTGACCCAGTATGGCATATCTTATTTTCTTATAAGGAGACTTGCATCCTAGTAGATTGGACCCTGATCCCGTCCACACAAAAGATAGGCCAAACTAATAGCCTCCTTAATCCAATGGGTAATTGAGGACTTCAGTAATCCAAGGAAAGGGCAGACAGTGGTGAACAGGACAAAAAGATGATTTGACCAACAGAATGGATTGGTAAATGCCAGATACTTCATCAGCACCTCCTCACGTCCAACACATGTAGCAAGGGGCCTCCAAGGAGAAGGGCAAGAACACCATCCAATTAAGATGAAAGGAAGCAGCACTTTCATGAGAAAGGCCAGCACCATCCTCAAGGAGACAGCTGCTGTCAAGATCACCAGAAAAGATTCCCTACAGGACAAGATCTAAAGTTCTGAAACCCGCCAAGTGGATATAATAGTCACTAGGAAAACCATCTTCATGGTCAAATCCTTGAGATAAGCCCTCCAGAGAGGCTGAAATAGGGGGCCTTTCAGTGTCTTCAACACCAAAGAAAGGCTTCACCGTGGAACAACTGGATGCAATAACAGACAGATCTGCTTCATCCTTTCAGGAACACATCAGGGTGTTCGTCCAGGGGAAACCCTTGAACTCTCCCCCGGTAGCACATGATGGTTGCCACCTGTACCTCGAGGGAGTTCAGAGCCAAACTGTGCTCCAAGGTAGCCTGTAAGAAGGTCAAAACAGTAACTGTCTACCCTCTTGGCATCTAGGCCTGAGAGGAACACCACCTCTCAAAGACTTTCCAGACCCTGATATAGACTAAAGATGTAGAGGTCCTCCAAGCTTGAAGGAGAATGTCAACAACCGCGCCACAGTATCCTTTCTTAGTCAGCTTTTGCCTCACAAGGGCCACGCAGTAAGCGAGAAGGGAACAGGATCCTCTATAACCAGAAGATCCAGCTGCAGAAGTCCCCTCTCTTGTGGAAATAACAGAGGGGGCCCTGCAAGCAAGCCAAAGAGATCCATGCATCATGGCCTGCACGGCCAGTCCACTGCCAACAGAATGACCAAGTATGGGCGAGATCAAAATCTCCACAAAACTGGGCTCACCAAGGGTTATACAGGGAAGACATACAAAATTATAACTATAAATTACAAATGTCCATATGGTGTAAAAACAACAACCTCGAAATTAATTTCAGCAAGACCGAGGCTCTTTTCATCACTCGTAACCCTGACTTCGCCCATCCACCGGACATCATGATAAAAAACTCAACTATACCAATAAAATCAGAAGTAAATATCTCGGAGTGACCCTGGACAATGAACTGAATCTCAAAGCACATATAAACAAGACAATCAAAAATGCATACTACAGGATGAGAATCATTAGAAGACTAAAACCCCTCCTCGCAACCGACCACTTCCGTAATGTATGCCAAGCTTTAATTACCCCATTACTGGACTTCTGCAACCCTATATACCTTGGTCTAACAAAACAGACACTTAAGCCACTACAGCTAGCACAAAACACGGCTGCACGCATAATATCTGGATCGTCAAGACAGGAGCACATCACACCCATTCTGAAAGAGCTACACTGGTTACCAATAATTCCACGCATCAAATATAAAACAATCATATACATATTCAAGATCAAGCAACACACCTCAGCAAACAGCCTGATCTCTCTCATACAGACAGATACCAGCACACGACCAAGAAGAAAAAGAACCTCCAACCGAGTCATCAGCTCTAATGACTTCAGAAAAGCACGCAAGGACACTACAGAAAGGGCACTCTCTCTTGCTGCGCCAACAATCTGGAACACCCTCCCAGACGATCTTAGACCAACATTGGACCTCAAGGACTTTCGCAAACAGCTGAAGACAACGCTGTTCATAGAACACTATGGACAAGTTACATAATCAATTCATATACCAGGAACGACCAACTTCTTACCCTCAGACACACGGACAAAGAATGTATATCGGCACTTGTTGTTTCTTAACACTAAACATAAAGATTGTATTATAGCACATGTATAATAGCGCACAATGTACATAGCTCAATTTATTCTAACACACAACACATCATAATCTCAAACTACGATTTAACCCTCACTGCATGATTATACCATCACCTCTTTTGATTGTTTTGCTGTTATACCGCTTTGATTGTAAGATAAGGCGGTATAGAAATACTATTAAATAAATAAAAAATAAATAAAATACAGGAACCCTTCCCGAGTCTGCCCCTGAAGAAGGGCATCCAGCCCTGCTGCTTCTGGATCCTTTTTACAGCTGAAAGTTTTTCAAATCCAATGCTGGGAGACTCCACTTCTGAATAATGAGGTCAAACACATGAGAATTTAGCTTCCACTCACCAGGATCCACAGTGCTGTGACTCAAGAAGTCAGCCTGCATGTTGTTGGACGCTGACAAAGCCACCAAATGAATTTCTGACCAACTGCAGAGCTCCACACTTCTGTGGCCACTGTAACACTGCATATGCTGCCTTGTTTGATGACATATGCCATGGCTGTGGCATTGTCCAAGAACACTCTGACTGCCTTGCCTCCAGAAGGGTCAAAAACTCTTCAGGGCTAGGTGAATCACCCTGGCCTCCAGCTTGTTGATTGACCAAGAGGCCTCCTGGGCTGATCAGTGCCCCTGAACAAACTGCCCCTGACAGTGGCTTACATGGTGACTATCACCCAGTCCAACACCTCCAGAAGCATCCTGTCCATCAGCAGGTGAGTCTGTAGCCACTAGGCCAGTGGTCGGCAAACCGCGGCTCGCCGACCACTAGGCCAGTGGTCGGCAAACCGCGGCTCGCAAGCCACATGCGGCTCTTTGGCCCCTTGAGTGTGGCTCTTCCACAAAATACCACATGCAGGCGCACATGCACAGTGCGATTGAAACTTTGTGGCCCATGCGCAGAAGTCGGTTTTCGGCCTGAGCGAGTCTAGTTTGAAGAAGTGGGGGTGTCGGTCGGTTGGACGACGGGAGACGCGGCGCAGGGGGGCCGCGGAATACACAGCACGGGGGAGGTACGCGCGATTCATGCACGAGTTGAGTGAGCCAGTCAGTCAGCAGTCTCATTGTGCAGTGGTTAGTGCTAGTCGCATCCACAAATCGCGCCCGGGTGACAAAAGTACCTACTCGAAGCATAAAGTTACCTGTATTTTTCCAACGAGCTGCAAATCCTACAGGTATTTTATGGATATTGTAAGGAATTTAATTTTATCAATAAATAATATCGTTATTAAGTATGATATCAAGTTTTATTCAACATACCTATAGTTTAACTAGGACTTAAAACTAAGTAAAAGTTAATTTTAGGGAACGTTGTGGAGTGAAAGAAGATGTAGTGTCGAGGATTGAGAAAGAGATGTTGAGACGGTTTGGACATATAGAGAGGATGAACAAAAGGAGATAGACAAAACAAGTATACGAGTATGGATGGGAGAGTTGGAAGGGGTCGACCTCAGCGAACGTACCTCAATCAGATTTAGGACATTTTTAGCAAAGGCCAGCTTAGGAGTACCCTAATTAAGTTAACAACAATGTACCTACCTATATAGTTTAAGTTTAAAAAATGTGGCTCTCAAAAGAAATTTCAATCGTTGTACTGTTGAGGGAGAGTGCCTCTTTCAATTGAAAGCAAGTTCTGCTACGAGGGGACATGGGATGAGGGTGAAGGGAGATAGATTCAGGAGTGATATGCGGAAATATTTCTTTACAGAAAGAGTAGTGGATCCATGGAATAGTCTCCCAGTGGAGGTGGTAGAGATGAGGACAGTAACTGAATTCAAAAAAGCATGGGACCAACACAGAGGATCTCTAAAGGTAAAAAGTGGACTGTTGTAGTTGTTATGGAAGGACAGACTAGATAGGCCATGTGGTCTTTTTCTGTCATCATGTTTCTATGTTTCTATGATATTTGGCTCTGTTGACTAATGAGTTTGCCGACCACTGCACTAGGCCAAATTATCCTCTGATTTTTCCATGAAGAGACAGGTGCTTGTTCGAACAAATGGGAACAGGGAGATCAGTGATCCAGTAGGTGTCTCTGCAGGGGGGTGCATGTGCATCCTAGCACAACAAACCAGCTGTAGGGTCGAAGCCATTGACCCCAGGAGCTGGAAGCAGCCCCACTTCTTGGGAGCTGTCCGAGAGCAAAATTCCTCAAGCTACGAGTACAGCTTGCTCAGCCTATCTACGGTGAGAAACATCCTCCTCAAGTGAGTGTTGAAGTAGGCACCCCGGTACACCAAGACCTGTGAGGGCACTAGACTGCTCTTGGGATAGTCTGATAGAATTAACTAATCGGGAGGTCACGTGATGAAAGTTGACTAAACAGACACCATCGAGCCTCGCGAGCTCCACTCCCTTAAATGCCTTTACAATGTAAATGCAGAAATAGTGATCCCGGGGGCCCCCACTAGAACACACGTGGACCCGAATAATACTTACAAACAGTGCAGAAACTCGGTAACGCCAATAAAAACTACCCGCACGGGCAAGAGCAAAGAAGGAGAGCACAAGATGGTGGGAGAACAATGCACGCCCGTTTATGCGATGCCAGAGGAAGTGGTAAGGGACCTCACTAAAAACATTACCAACAGTCCTAGATGACAAACTAACCAGGTTTCAAAGCTCAATCGATGACCTTGAAGGCACATTAGAGGTGCAACTGACTAGACTAGCAGCCACAGAAGGGCGGATCGTACAGCAAGACGCCTGCACCAAGAGTCTAGATGCACGGATCAAGGCTTTAGAACATGGCCATCAATCTCTTATCGACAAGCTGGATGATCAGAAGAACCACAGCTGAAGGAACAATATTAGGCTCATCGGACTTCTGGAGTCTATACAGAGCAATGAGCTGTGGGAGCTGGTTGAGAAGTGGCTCCCAAAGCAGCTGGGCCTGGGGGCCATTGGGGAATCACAGGCTAGGGAAGCACAGGGAGGACTCCAGCTGCCCGAGGCCTGTGATAGCCCGAATACTGAATTTTGCAGACAAGCATAAGCTGATGGGCCTCTACAGCACTCAGTGCAAAGTGGAATATAAGGGCAAGAAGGTGCTTACATTCAGTGATTACTCAGTGAGAGTAGCAGAAAGTAGGTGGGCCATGGCGCCATACTGTTCAGAACTGGCAAAAAGGGGGATACGCTTTGCACTATAAGGTCAGCACTGTCCCCTTGCCGGCTAGTTACTTATGTGATAGCGTTAACAGTGCTTGATGTACCAGACTGAAGTGCTTGTTCTCAATGACCATTGCTGTATTGACAATTATGGAGGAACGATGTTTGGTTGCCTCTGTGTTGAAAGAACTGAAACATGAGATTGCAGACCTGCTATTAGTAACCTGTGAACTTTCATTAAAATCATCTGTAATACCTGAAGATTGGAGGATCGCCAGTGTAACACCAATTTTTAAAAAGGGTTCCAGGGGTGATCCGGGAAATTACAGACTGGTGAGCCTGACGTCAGTACCGGGGAAAATGGTAGAAACCATCATAAAGAACAAAATTACACAGCATGTAGATAACTATGGCCTAATTGGAGACAGCCAACATGGCTTTAGACAAGGAAGATCTTGTCTTACTAATCTGATATGTTTTTTTGAAGGTGTGAACAAACAGGTAGACAAAGGTGAGTCGGTTGATATAGTGTATCTGGACTTTCAGAAAGCCTTTGACAAGGTCCCTCATCAGAGACTTTTGGCAAAACTAAAAAGTCATGGGATAGGAGGCAGTGTACTATTGTGGATCGGGAACTGGTTAAAAGAAAAAGCAGAGGGTAGGGCTAAATGGACAATTTTCCCAATGGAAAAAGGTGAATAGTGGAGTACCCCAGGGATCTGTACTGGGTCCGCTACTTTTTGACATATTCATAAATGACCTGGAAAAGGGAATAACTAGTGAGGTTATCAAATTTGCAGACGACACAAAAAACTGTTTAAATTTGTTAAAACCCAAGAGGACTGTGGAAAACTGCAGGAGGATATGGATAATTTGGAAGACTGGGCATCCAAATGGCAGATGAAATTTAATGTGGACAAGTGCAAAAGTTATGCACCTAGGAAAGAACAACCCACACTATGGTTACACAATGCAAGGTTCCACATTGAGAACCACCACCCAGGAAAAAGATTTAGGAGTCATCGTAGATAACATGTTAAAACCCTCCGCCCAGTGTGCAGCGGAGGCCAAGAAAGCAAATAGAATGCTAGGTATCATAAGGAATGGAAAATAAAACAAAGGATATTATAATGCCTCTGTATCATTCCATGGTACGACCGCACCTTGAATATTGTGTGCAATTCTGGTCGCCGTATCTTAAAAAGGATATAGCGTTATTAGAAAAGGTACAGAGAAGAGCCACCAAAATGGTAAAGGGGATGGAAGGCTACTCCTATGAAGAGAGGCTACAAAGGTTAGGGCTCTTCATCCTGGAAAAGAGACGGCTGAGGGGAGATATGATAGAAGTCTATAAATTAATGAATGGAGTGGAACGGGTAAAACGTAGATCGACTGTTTACGCTATCAGAATATAGGAAGACTAGGGGACATGTAATGAAGCTACAGGGTAAACTATTTAAGACAAATAAGAGAAAATATTTTTTCACTCAACATGTAATCAAACTCTGGAATTTGTTACCGGAGGATGTAGTAAGAGCTGTTAGTGTAGCTGGGTTTAAAAAAAAAGGTTTGGACAAGTTCCTGGAGGAAAGGTCCATAAACCATTATTAAAAAGGGACCCAGGATATCAATGCTTGACCCAATACAAGCATTGTGGAACCTGTGTCTCTTGGGGATACTGTTAGGTACGTATGACCTAGATTGGCCACTGTTGGAAACAGGATACTGAGCTTGATGAACCTTGGTCTGATCCAGTATGGCATATCTTATGTTCTTATGCCTTCTGGATCTTAATAAATTTAATTTTATCATTATGCAACTTTTACAATACAGTTCAGAAACTGGGATATGATAAACAAAATTAAAAAAGGAAATAAATTACAGGAAAAAAAATACACTCAATCCCACTCTAGCCCACTAAAGAAATGATCCAAGAATAGGAAATCACCCATACCAAAACCAAAAGGGAAAATAACACAGGCATAAACAACCAGTATCACATAATTTCATGGTGGGTCGGTAGGAGGCCCCACCGAAGCTTCCAGACGATGGGAGTTCAGGAAGGTCACCAATTGGGAAGGCTCAAAAAATACATAGGAACAAGCTTGATATTTAATCAAGCATTTACAAGGATATTTGAGGAAAAAGAGACCTCCCAACTGCTGCACACCAGGACGTAAGAGGAGAAACTCTCGCCTCCTTTTCTGGGTTTCACGGGCAAGATCCGGATATATTCGAACCAATAAACCCTTAAAACGAACAGTTCTTTTTTTGCAAAAAGTTGTCATTAACCAATCTTTATCTGATAATAAAGCTAAGGTAATCAAGAGTGTAGCAGGTCTAAACTTCATCATCTTGAGGTTTCTCCAGAATTGCAGTAATATTAAGAATATCGACTTGACCCAACTCTGGATCATCTCTCCTTACCACCTCCTTCTTAGAGGAGGGAAGATAATAAACCCTCACTAACAGTGGATGAGATTCAGGAGGAATACCTAATGTATCAGTCGAATAACTACGAAGCATCTCTCTAGGAGGTACAAGTGCAACCCGAGAAAAGTTCACCAGCCGCAAACCTCCAACTTAGCTTTAATGGAAAAAGACTCCTTGATATGATCAGACCACTCCTCCAGCATTGCAAATTGAGCTTGAACCATAGCCACTGAATTTTGAAGTAACATTATCTTTGCTGAGGATTCCGCCATAACCTCTGCATGTTAAACTTTCTGAGACAACAAAGTCACCTGTGGTATCAAAACAGACCCCAACTATACTATAGCATTCGAAATCGATTCCAACATGAAAATCTCAGGTCATTGAAAAGTAAAGGCAGAAAAAGACTCCTCCATTGCCCCAGAACAACCCTCTTGTTCTCCTGACAACAAAGCGCGGCTCTGTAAGACAGTCACAGCCACTACCCAGTCTCCAACCGCCAGCACAGGATGAGTGTCGCAAACCTGCTGATCCGGGAGGAGTTCTGCTCCCTCAACTGGAGATCCCAGGAAAGTCTCTCACCCGCCGGCATCCACTCCAACGCCAACAGCGTCGGCACACCACGGCTCATCCAGGGACTCCTGAATGCAAGGCTCTTTCACTGCATGCCGTGAAGCAGGGGAGACAGAGTCACTGCCTGAAGTCAGCTCCAAGCCACTTAACTCTGGAGCAGACACAGCCAGGCTATACTCCCCTGCTTGAACTGGTTGCTGAGCTGACAGAGAAGAAAGGCACCGAGTGGTCCAAAGACCTGAGGGAATGAAGTGGAGGTCGAGAGAGCCAGAGAGGGACAGCCAGCCCCCTTTCCCTTCCTTCCCATCAGGAAACACCGACAGCAAAACCATGCCTACAATCCGCCATCTTGGATCCTCTTTTGATCCCAAGACTATATTAAAAAAAAAAAAAAAAAATTATCAATCAACTAATCATCCAGGTATGGGTGAATCCAGATCGCATGGCTTGCACAGAAAGGCCATCACTACAATCATGACCTTTGAAAAGGTGTGCGGGGCCATGGCCAAAGCTGAATATGGCAGTCCAGAATGCAGAAGCAGGAAACAGCATCAGAAGTTCCTCTGACAGGAATATGGAAGTACGTCTCAAAGATGTCCAAGGAGGTTACTCTCCTTGCCAGACTGACACAATAACCAACCTGAGGATCTCCATGCGGAACTGGGAACTGTTAGCTTGGCATTAACCACCTTCAGGTCCAGAATAGGCTGGAAGGATCTGGCTTTCTTGGGAGCCACTAAGTAATGGAATGCTGTCCCTGACTTATCCCCGCAGAGAGTATGTTTATGTTTATGCAATTTCTTGATATACTGCCCAGGCTGAAAGGCAACAGAATGGTTTACAATCACTACAAGCAGGTACAATCTATGTGTACCTGAGGCAATGGAGAGTTAAATGGCTTGCCAAGGCCACAAGGAGTGCCTATAGGAATTTAACCCCCGGCCTGAAGTATCTTGACCTAACCACTAGGCCACACCTCCCTATGATTATGACAGTCTGCAACCATGGGAGGTGCTAGTTTCCTCGACTGCAGCCCTTTTAACCATGGAGCCAAAAAGGCACTCTATCGAGACTCCGTAAATCCCAGGGTATACACTCACTCAAGGACCTTAAGGACCCTTTAGTCAAACATGATATGGGTCCATTCCAAGCAAAACAGGCAGATATACCCTCCGACTACCTGTCCCTTTGAAGAGATCTACCAGATCTCTTGTGAGAGCTTACTGTTTTTCCTAAGGAGTCACCCACTAAGTCTCAAGAGTTCTAGGACCCCTGAAAGGACTAACCCCTTCCTGGACCCGACCCATTGGATGAATAGGCCGTGCCAGACCTATTGATGGCCCAAAGCTGTCTCCACACTCCCTGCTGAGCCTTACATGAGGAATCCTTGGAACATCTGGGTCTATCTTCTGGGAGCCTCTATGGGCGAGCTTCTCCCCAAAGAGCAGGTATCCCTTAAAAGGGGAGCTTGCTCAGCCGCTGTTTGGTCACATTCACAGACCAATTCTAAAGCAAGAGCTATTTGAGAGCCCACAGCTGCAACCATGGATCTCCTCCTGAGATCTCAATCAAGCCGAACAGAGCATCTGCCATAAACGAAGCCCCTGACTCCAACCTTGACATTCTCCGGACTGTCTGGCAATTACTGGGCCCAGTGAAAGAGCATTTTGGCCAACATGCCTGCACAAAGTTCTTCCCGAGTCCCCAAGCTGAAGGCATTCTTGAGGAGGGCTTCTACCCTCCTATCATTGGTCTCTTTCCACCAGGGCATCCACTTTAGGGATCCTGAATAGTTGTTCCATCTCCCCTTGTGGTAGAAAATAGTCATGCCAGGACTCCTCAGCCCCAGCATTTCCCACTGAGAGACCACAAGCTACCGCATGGACTCGGAGAAGGGAAATAAATCAGAGGGATTTCTCAAACCCTTCAGGATCCATTTATGAAACCTCTCCAGGAGGGGACTCTGCAGTGCATGGAGCCACTATGGCATCCAGGGTCACGAGTAGAGGTCCCCCTGGTGAAAAACAAATCACCACCATGGGACACTCCTTCATGCACTGATGACAGAGAATCCTCCCTAACCTCCCCCCAGAGGGGATAAGGTGGCCTCCTGGAGGAAAGGACAGGGGAAAATGAGGAATCAGGGCATTTAAACCCCTTGCCACTTGAGGGGAAGGCCTCAGAGGGCCAGGGATCCCCACAATGGGAACTACCACAAAGCCATCAGACTGAAAACAGCATGTGAGCTGTTTCAAAAGCTGCTGCTTGAAGCCGAGTGAGAAGAGGCTCTGGGGTCACAGAGGACCTTTGGGGGCCTGCCAGCAAAAGACTGAGGCCATCTCACCATGCTTCCCCTTCAGCAGAGGCCACATGACTATCCAAGATGGCTATCACTTCCATCAGTGGGAAAATCATGGGAGACATGGCTGAGGCAGCAAAATTGGTACTGGGCCTGGGGCCTCCCATGGAAAGTCCTGAAATTGCAAAATAAATTGCTCTAAGGCTTCTCTATCACACTCAGGACAAAACCGGCCAGCCCCAGAGTTCACCCAATGAAAGGAGATAAACTCAGGAGTAATTTGCAGAAATATTTCTTTGCAGAAAGAATGGTATATGCATGGAATAGTTTCCCAGTGGAAGCAGCACAACTCTGCACTCAGCAGCGTGGCCAAGCTCAGCAGCAATCATAATGGGACAAAACATGAAGGAAAAAGGCCAATAAAAACAAGAACAGCAGTTAAAAATGGAAAAGGAATCCTTTCCCCTGTCAGGCTGGCTGGAGAAACCAGAGAAGGGCCTCCTCACCTGCCCACACAAGCCTGAGGATTGCCTGTGAAGATTTTTTAAGCTGCTTTAATAAAGCAACAAAGTCAGGGAATCATTTCAAGAAATAGGCAAAAAGGAAAAAGAAAGCAGAACTTGCAGAAGACAGACAAGGAAAGGGAGGGGGGCCTAAGCCTGGAATTACCAGCCCCTGCAGGGTTAACAGCCCTGGATACAGAGCGAGTGCTGTCTCAAGGAGACAGGGGCATACCAAAATCTGCAATAGAGCAGACACCTAAGTGCGTGCAGAAAACATGAGGATGAATCTAGTGAAGCTTGAAGAATGAAAGATCAAGAATTTGGCAGTGAGATTTAACTCCAAAAAAATGCAGTCATACATTTAGGCTGCTAAAATCCAAGGGAACCGTACAGTATAGGGGGTGAAGTACTTATGTCCATGAAAGAAGACTGAGACCTAGGGGTGACTGTTTCTGATGAACTTAAGGTAGCTAAACAGGTAGAAAAGGAGACTGTGAAAGCCAACTGTGCAGAGGGTGGCTACCAAAATGGTCAGTGGGTTTCGTCATAAGACATATAGGGGACAGGCTTAAAGATCTCAACATGTATATTTGAAGGAAAGATGGGAGAGAGGAGATATGACAGATGTTTAAATATCTCCGTGGCATAAATGCACAAGACAGCCTCTTTAAATTGAAAGAAAGCTCTGCAACGAGGGGTCATAAGATGAAGGTGAAAGAGGACAGACCCAGGAGTAATTTGCAGAAATATTTCTATATAGAAAGAGTGGTAGATGCATGGAATAGTCTCCCAGTGGATGCAGTAGAGACCAAGACTGTATCTGAATTCAAGAAAGCATAGAACAAACACAGGTCTCTAAAGGAAAAAAAGGGACTATAGTAGTTGGTATGGAAGGGCAGACTGGATAGGCCATATGGTCTTTATCTGCTGTAATGTTTCTATGAAATGTGTATTTGACAGTACATAGAGCAAACGGACGCCATTTAAAAAAACAAAAAAAAAACCAAAACACAGCAGGTTGACTTTGGGGCTTTGCACATATAAGCGGAAAATTAGCTATTTATACATGTAAATTCAAAGTCATTGAAAAGTCAGTACAAAACCAACTTCAGGATCACTTGGACTTGCATGCACTACTGGACATTAACCAGCATGGCTTTAAACTACAACACAATGTTGAAACCTTGCTCACTTCTCTTTTTGATAATCTTTTAAGAGGTATCGATAACATTAAGAATGGATTCCTGTTAGTATTCATGGATGTTTCAGCTGCTTTTGACACAATATCTCACTCTAAGCTACTGCACCGTTTGCATCATATAGGTTTACGAAATGATACTTTAAAACTGGTTTAGCTCTTACTTGGAAGGTCGTATGCAACAAGTCAAATGTGACCAGAAAAAAATCTTTGCAATTCCCAGTCATTCAAGGAGTGCCTCAGGGTTCAGCTTTATCTTCTATTCTGTTCAATATTTATATCCAACCTTTATGCAATATTATTAAATTACACAAATTCCATTATCACCTTTATGCTGATGACATAATGGTATATACCCCAATTGTTTTACAATCTCTTGACTTTTCAGCAATTTCTAGATGTCACCAAGACATGAATTACCTGGCTTTCAAATAATAACTTTACACTTAATTATGACAAAACTGAGGTAATATTTGTTACTAGGAACCCTAATTTCATTCCTCCAAATACTATTGATTTATTAGGTAGGCCCATCATAGTTAAAAACGAAATCAAATACCTTGGCATAATTTTGGATAAGGCATTGAACCTTAAATCTCACATTGCTAAAATCGCTAACAAGGCCTATCATCGTCTACAGATTGTGAGAAAACTAAAGCCATTACTCCATCAAGACCATTTCCGTACCGTTTGTCAGGCTCTCATCACTCCCCTCCTAGACTACGCAAACCTGCTTTATCAAGGCCTCCCTCACCTAACTCTACACCCTCTCCAGATGTTTCAGAATACTGCAGCACGTATTATTACTGGTACAGCAAAAACAGATCACATCTCCTCTGTCCTACAACAGTTGCACTGGCTTCCAGTAAGTGTCAGGTCAAAATTCAAGACACTTTTAATTATCTTTAGGATTTACAATCACCTGTCAGCAGATGCTTTACAAAACATTATAACTAGAGACATCATCAATAGACCAAGAAGAAGCAGCACCAATAATGACAACATAATTAGTACCCCTGCTGAATACTGTAGGACTAAACAAGCGACTTCAAAAAGAGCTCCTTCTTTACTGGCTTCCAAAAACTTTGGAACTCTCTCCTGATGGACCTCAGAATTATGACCGATATCAAAGATTTTCGCAAGGCCTTGAAGATCCTGCTATTTGCTGAAACTTACAATTTGATATATAATTAATAGTTTTTACCAATAGGCCCATTTTTTACATTAATTCATTTTAGTTTTATCTGTTAATGTCTTATCTACCCTATGTTATTTGTAACCTTCCACTTGTATTGTGACCACTTTGATTGACGGATAAGGTGGGATACAAATCTGGTCTAAATAAATAAATGTAAATACTGACACTGACATTGTAAATACGGAATTTTGCAAAACTACACATACAGTGCGAGTTACAACTCCAAACCTTTGCAATTTTTGGGTGGTTTTAACCTCAGAGAGACAAGGACCAATTCGTCCTCAAGTGGATTGCCCTGTATTTAGTGCCATCGATCCTTCCTTCAGTCCTGACCAGTTTTCCAGTCCCTGCCGATGAATCAGATCCCCGCAGCATGATGCTGCCACCACCATGTATCACTGTGGGAATGGTGTTCTCGGGGTGATGGGAAGTGTTGGGTTTGTGCCACACGTGGCATTTCTCATGATGGCCAAAAAGTTCAATATTCATCTCATCTGACCAGAGAACCTTCTTCCATGCGTTTGGTGGGGGTCCGCCACATGCTGTTGTGCAAACTCCAAACGTGTTTTCTTATTTCTTTTTTAAGCAGTGGCTTTTTTCTCGGCACTTTTCCATAAAGCCCCACTCTGTGGAGTGTGTGGCTTAAAGTGGTCCTATGGACAGATACTCTCAACACCACTATGGATCTTTGCAACTCATTCAGTGTTATCCTCAGTGTCTTTGTGGCATCTTTGATTAATGCCCTCCTTGCCCAGTCTGTGAGTTTTGGTGGGCGGCCTTCTCTGCAGTGGTGCCGTATTCTTTCTATTTTGTTATAATGGATTTAATGGTGCTCTGTGGGATATTCAGCATTTGGGATTTTGTTTTTTTAATAACCCAACTCTGATCTATACTTCTCCACAACTTTCTCTCTGACCTGTTTGGAGTGCTCCATGTTGCTTGCTTAGTGGTATTGCAGAGTCAGGGGCCTTTCAGAACAGGTATATTTATCCAGGCATCATGCGACAGATCATGTGATGCTGATTGCACACAGGTGAACCCTAATCAACTAATTATGTGACTTCTGAGGTTAATTGGTTGGACCAGATCTTATTTAGGGGTTTCATAGCAAAAGGGATAAATACATATGCACTCACAACTTTTCAGTTTTTACTTGTTTTTCAATATATACAAAGGTATTTTTTTGTCATTCCACTTCACCAATTTGAACTATATTGTTAGGTCCATTACCTAACCACATCCAAATGAACCTCCATTTTCATTCCAGGTTGTAATGCAACAAAACAGGACAAAATCTGAGGGGATGAATACTTCACAAAGCACTGTGCATGTACTACTGTTCTGACATAAGGAAGAGAGATATATTTTGAAAGACCACCCAAGCCACACTACCTTCAAATCTGTATGTGCTGCCAGAATATATGTATAAATTCATAGAGGGATTTACATGTATAACATGTGTAATTGACACCTAACCCTTCTCAAAATCACCTTGATGTTATTTTAACTCTCTTTCACAAGTCAGTTTAGTTGTATGCCTCATGTTGGATAAGGTTTGCTTATGTTTCCTGGAAGTAATCTCCTGGTATAGTTTTAATTAGAAAAAGAGAGAGATACCTTAATTCTTAAATATGTCAAAAGAGGCAAAGTTACTGTTCAAATAGGTTGTCATTTATTTAATTATCACAGCTGTACAGTTTTCATACATACAAGAAGAAATGCACACAGTTACACAATGGCCTTTGGCTGCATTTCCAATTATAATACAATTAAGTGCAATGCCACTTAAAAATGTACATTTATACATCTTATACAAATTAAACACTGCTACACTGTTATCTGTGACAGTATAAAGCTTGATTTGTTTGAAATGTGATTACTAAACCATGTTCTTGTTAAATATAAAATGTACTAGTTTTAAAATGACCACTGTGGTACCTGGCCAGTATATAAAACAGCTACCCTTTAAAACTAACCATTCGCCTTCTTAAAAAAAAGAAAACAAAAAAACCCCCCTCCTCTAGTCCTATTGAAATAATTATATTAAACTGTTATGCTGACACACTATTAATGGTCTGTTTCTCTGAGTGTTATCTTTGTCAAAAATTCAAAATGAATAATCACTCAATTCTTATATTTAGGGTCTGAATATTATCCAAACAATTTCACTCTTGTGGTTATTGCTTAACTTTGAAAAAGTTCTCAGATTTAGTGGCACCTGTTTTTAAACAGCAGAGATGTCTAACTCTTGTGCCCATTCGCATCAATGACCTTTATTCAAACTAATTCTACTATAATTTAAAAAGAGCATATACATACGAAGCTTGTGCCCCACAGCTTTTCACTTAATGGAAATACTACTCCAGAGCAGTGCTCAATAGTTCTTATCTCTTGTTGTAACACATTTCCACATTGTACTTAGCTTAGAAGCTTATACCCCACTGTTTTTCGCTTAATAGCAATACTGCTCCAGAGCAATGCTCAACGGTTCTTATCTCTTGTTGTAACACATTTCCACATTATGCTTAGCTGATGTTTCTGTGGTATCTTCAAGCTCCAACGTCACTCCAACAATACAGCTAGCGCTAACTATAGCAAGCGCCATGGTTTAGTGGGATTTTGGTTAGTGTTATACTGGTCATGAGTTCTGAACAAAGTTGAAATTACGAAGCAGCTTTTTAGACACACAAGCTTGCTTCATGGTTTTTCCAGCAAAACATATGTTTTAATATGTTTTACATGTAAATACTTCCAGCCTTTAAAGAAGATGAGAACTAAAAATTATTATTTCTTAGGTTGAAGCACTTTTCAAGATTTTAATTCATGAACCACTTGTTGGTTACAGCTATTTTTTTTTTTAAATTTAAATCCTCATCAAAAATCCCCCCCAAAAACAAAACAACCCCCTCCAAAAAAACCCACACACCCTCTTTTGTCCCTATAACAGGAATGGTTCAATGACTTTCTTTAAAAATATAAAATTTTACACCTTAACAAAAAGGTGACCGACAATAAATACACTTTTTTAATTACTTTTTGCCATTAAAATAAACACGTGCACTACCTGTTATAAGCCCTCTCTTTTTTAGATTTCTCCAGAGCTTTGTCCATAGTTTTCTCATTTTCCCCTCGACATTTAGGGCAATACCATTTACCCTTAGGTTTATGATTGAGTCCCACACAAGAGAAATGAAACCACTCAATGGGGCATTCATCATTATCACACCCAATCATTTCTCCATAGGACACTTGATTACATAAGCAGTAAGTTGGCTCATTGGGGTCAATAGGGAGGTCTGCAGGGGAGGCCTCCCTTTCAGCTTTGGCCTTGGATCGCTTCTTTTTCTTAGAGGTCTTTGCTTTCTTCTCCTTGGGGGTTCCGGAAGTGAGATCATCATGATCATGATTGTTTGAAGCGTTCTCTCTGTTTTCATTATTCCTTTGTCTTCTCGACCTTTTATTGCTGGGCTTTTCGGCCTGAGTGATTGTCTCGCTCTTGGACTTTTCTAGGTTGATTTTTCCAGTGTTGCCAGTTGCATCGTTTGTCTCTTGGCAAGTCTCAAATAACTCGATGTGACTGTCTACTTGCCTAGTTCTGTTCTCAACCAGCTCCACCATCTGACTGACTATCTGGATCTTCTCATCTCCCAGTTCTTGACTACGAATGAGGGCTCTCTGAATGCAATGTAACAACCTTCTTTTCTGTACTGTGTCCGACTCCCTTTTAAACTTCTCATAGTATTCATCCAATTCCTTTAAGATTTCTAAAAAAAAAAAAAAAGTAAAGTTGGTGGAGCAGTATATGAATTGGCACTCCAATACAACACAAAAGGCATACCTAGTTTCATCTAACTAAATAAAATCTGCACTCTCAACCACCATTGCATTTTTTTTAAAACTATAGTTTTTGTAGCTGTACTGGTCTTGGCGAAAGCTGGTCTTTCAAGTTTGTAGCAACTTTTTAAAAAGGACCTAAAAACAGAGGTCATAGGATATGATTTTTTCCAGACCTCGCTGACTCCAAAGTTCATATAGGAGCATGTTTACTAAAGTGCACTAACCATTAGTGTGGTGATTAGTGTACGGTAAGTGCACCATAAACAGCTAAAACTCTCGCTCTAACCCAGGGATTCTCAACCCAGTCTTCAGGACACACAGGTTTTTGGGATAACCACAATGAATATGCATGAGGGAGATCTGCATTTAATGGAGGCAGTGTATGCAAATCTCCCTCATGCATATTCATTGTGATTATACCGAAAACCTGTCTGGCGAGGTGTGTCCTGAGGAATGGGTTGAGAACTCCTGCTCTAACTGATTAGCACACAGTTGGGCAGGAACTGGGTGAATTAGGGGCAGAACACAGGCATTGCTGGCACTGTGTGGACATCTTAGGTATGTGCTAACAGCAGCTGTTGCCATTAGTGCAGGTGTACTTTTAACAATGAGTAGCATTACGTGCACCCACATCCTGTTTAGCATTGTGCTGCATGGTTGCAATGCGCTAAATGGCAGGGGGACGGATGCACATGCCCCCTCTGAGGTTAGCATGAGCCTCCACACTAGATTTACGGCCCAACTGTGAGCTAACCTGCACACTTTAGTGAACATGTCTCATTGTATCATTTTTTGTTGGCCTTTGAAAGTGTTAAAACCTTCAAATACTTGAGGCACAATTTGTTTGTGTGTTTTGAAAGCCGGTGAAGAAAATAAAGAACAAAGTGTTGTACAAATAAAAAGGGTAAATAATATGCACCCAGCAGGGAAATTCAAACAGACCACATAAATTATAATATTATTGTTATATTGAGCTTTGAGTATAAATAGAACAACAAAACTACATTTGCACTCAATAAAATGAATATACTTTAGTACATAATTATAACTAGTAACTGAATGCTGTATGATTTATTACTGCTACCACCAAAAGAAAGCCAACCACAGACCCGAGGACCAAAGATAGTACTTAGAACAGTAAACTGTGTCCCAATACAAGTTGAACCGTTTTCATTAACAATATCGGCAGTTCTAGAAATATTTTTTCATTCCTTGCCTTAGAACGAGAGGAAATGTCCCAAAATGAACTAAGCAAGCCTTCTACTTACATTCTTGGCAACCAAATATTTTTCCAGGTAGCCGAGATTGCCAGTGCTAGGAAGCAGCTACTGAGCAAATCTCACATCAGTTGGCATACCGAATGGCTAATGAAGAGGGCAAAGAAGTCTGAACTTGACATTCACTATGGCTGCAAATTACTGTAGTGTCTTGTACAACCTTAAACAGAGGGCACAGGGTTTACCTCCATGAACCAACAATTAAAAGGCTACAGGTAATCCAAAACACAGCTATCCACATCCACAGACCATGTGACTCCCCTACTATTAGAAAGTTATTGGCTTCCAGTGTACTAAAGGGTCAGCTTCAAACTATTATGTGTGGTCCAAAAAACCTGAGTGCCAGATATCCACTACTGCTGGACGATTGTTAAGGACCTTATTATCTGGATTCTCAAGAGGGCAGATTGTTAGCTGTTCCCCCTTCAGCCCAGGTTAGGCTTGAATCCAGAAGGGATTCAGCATTTAACATCTTCGCTCCTCTCTTGTGGAATTTGACTCCCAAGTACCTCCACTTAAAAAGGTTCACACAAACATTTAAAGCGGGTTTCAAAATCTATTAATTTGCTGCGCCTTTTGGCCTGGAGTAATGCCATGCTAGGTGGACCGGATAAAAGCCATGTTGGTACTTATCTGCTCTTATTTACCTATGTTGTTATGATTTTAGAACTCCTGAACAAGCACTGTATTCTCTCATATCAGATTTATGACAATGCGGAGGCAAAAGTTACATGAAGATATAATGGTACAGGCAAAACTTTATGGAAGCATTACATCAAATGCTTTCATAAAGAGAATAAGAAATCACTATTACCTAAAGCATTTTGTTTTTACGCAAAACTACAGAAATGGGTAGTTTTTGCCATCTGTATTATAAATGGCAGCACCTATATCTCTTTGCAGCAATTGTAAAAGCATGCGCCTTTTTTTGTTCAGCATGCCTCTCTTTGCTGCTTTTCTCTCTATTCAGCATCAAACTGGCATCCACATGGGCTGCAGAGAGAAGCTATGTAGCTTAATAATCAGAAGAAAAAAAACGAGAGGGAGTAAGGGTAAGGGGAGGGAGGGAAAGAAAAAAAAAAAAAAAAAAAAAAAAAAATGTGTTCCGTGATTCCCAACCAGTGTCTTTTTAGACCTGAGCCATCATATAACAGAAAAAAAAGTCACCAATGACTAATGTTCAAGTGCAGATTGTTCTCAGCACCTCACAACAGACACACCAGCAGTGGCTCTGAAACATATAGGAAATTCTTTCTGAGCACATGTGTAGTCACAGATGTCTCTTTCCTAGATACAGCACAGATATTGCATTTTGTATGTTGTTAGGTTTTAAGTGTATTGTAATTGCTGAGAAGAATATTTGATTGGCCAAGATAAATGAACAAATAAATACAAAACAGGAGTATTAGAATTAACAGAAAGCATTTAGATCACAGATAACTGACTGCGCTCTGCTTTGTGTGCCACACAAAGCACGTTTTCCTTTTCTTCCTTCTGGAGCAGCTTGCAGTGCTTCCTTAGCCTTGTCCTTGTCCATGGCCTGCAAGTTGGTATACTATACATTTTCAAAATATACATGTGCCTTGGGCTTGAAAAAGTTAGGAAACACTGCAGTAAAGTATTAATGGGGGAAAAAACACAGCTTAGAATGTCTAGATTTTTAGACTACTTTAAAAAACCTGAAGCGCTTTGAATTTATAATTGTACCAACAGGAAAAGCAAAAAAAGTGTTATATGAAAAAGGGAGGTTAGCAGCAACATTAAACTCCGTTGTTAAGGGGACAACAGTAGTAATAGGCAGGGATACTTTTGCCATTAAGAAATCTTCAAATTTTGGTTACAAAATGTATTGAGCTTTCCTTTATGATAGAATTTAAATCCTTAATTTCATTCTCCTTTTTTGCAGACATGTAATTTCAGTGCTTTTACTTTACAGGCACCAAAGACAAACAGCATCGGGATAGCCTTAAAGGGGCATGTTTTCTAAAGCACGCTACCAAGGTAGCACATGGTTAACACACTGTATCAGCAATGCATCAAAAAGTAGCAGAGGACCCTGCACTAAAAACCTTGTGCTACCATCATAGCACGTATCAGAGTGGAAACTGGGCAGGATGGCAGTATTCCACCATGGCACTGCCAACACAGACATTTGAACCTGCACTACCCACACTCTGAGAAAGCGTACTCTGAGGTACAGGAGGTATTTCCTATCCCCAGAGAGCTTACAATCTAAGAATGCACCTGAGGCAATAGAGGATTAAATGACTTGACCAGGACCACAAGGACAGTCAGTGGAATTCGAACCCTGGTCTTTCTGATCCCAGATTGCTGCCCTAAACACTAGGCCAGTGTTTTTCAACCTTTTTTGTGCAAAGGCACACTTTTTTCATGAAAAAAATCACGAGGCACACCACCATTAGAAAATGTTAAAAAAATTTACCTCTGTGCCTATATTGACTATATATAAAGTAATTCTCTTGAACAGGAATCAAACACTCACACCACCCCCCCCCCCTTCCACTGCTGGTTCACTCACCCACCCCCTGTCACTTACTCACCCCTCCTGCTGGGTCACTCACTCACTTACCCCCCCTCCCCTGCTGGTTCAATAACACCATCGCCCCCCCCCCCTTGCTGGTTCACTCACAACACCCCCCCTCCCCTGCTGGTTCACTCACACACCCCCCCCCCTCCACTGCTGGTTCACTCAAACTCCCCCCCCCCTTGCTGTTTCACTCACACCCCCCCCCCCTCTGCCGGTTCACTCACACCCCCCCCCCCCCCTCTGCCCAAGCCGCTGCTTCTGCTTTGTACAGAGCAGCGGCTGCACTACACTTACATTGAAAAGTAAAGAGAAACTGTGTAAGGAGCCCTCCGGTCATCGCAGAGCCCGAGGAAGTGATGTCATGGGGGCGGGCTCCTCACAGGCTGTCTTTCCTTTTCAAATTAACTTTATTGCAGCTAAAGTTAATTTGAAAAGGAAAGACAGCCTGTGAGGAGCCGGCCCCCATGACATCACTTCCTCGGGCTCTGCATGATCGGAGGGCTCCTGACACAGTTTCTCTTTACTTTTCAATGTAAGTGTAGTGCAGCCGCTGCTCTGTACAAAGCAGAACCAGCGGCTGCACTGCTATAGGGAATCGCGATCGCGTTCGCGCCGCGGACTTCGGCACAAAAGCCGGTTTTTTGCTCTGGCCGCTCCTGATCTTGCGGCCAGAGCAAAAAAACGGCTTTTCAATGGCCGGTTTTACAACTGTGCTGGCAGCCGGCCTGGCCATGGAAAAACCGGCCGGTTGGCAACCCTAATTTGTGAGCCGAGGCCACATGTTACGGATGAAATTGGAATTTTTCCCATGGCACACCAGACAATATCTCACGGCACACTAGTGTGCCGCGGCACAGTGGTTGAAAAACGCTGCACTAGGCTACTCTTCCACTCTATATACAGATTTCATTGTCAAAATAAAATTAAAGTTAAAACTAGAATGAAAATTATTCTACCTGGAATTTAACTGTTCCAGGTATTTCTGTTATTGGCAGTAATTTTCCCCAAGTCAATAGCAATTCCCTTTCACTCAAGCCCAACAAGACTCCATCTTTTAAAATAGTTGGGACTCCAAACACTGAATGATGGGGTACTACTTTACTAAACATAAATGTGTATCACAAGATAGGAAAATATTAATTTAAATAGATCTTGATGATATTCATTTTTGAGAGGAGAACAGGAGGATTCTGAAGTGCCTCCTTTTTAATCGACAAACTTAAAAACTAGTATTTTTGAGTTTACATTTTCATTACAAACACATCATTTGCAGCTGAATAATTAGTTTCTATAAGGCAAAACAGAGTGCCTGAACATGCAAAGCCACCTTAGCTTTGGAAAGATACAGAAGGACCTTTGTGTTTGGTACTTCTTGCCTCCCATCTTTGTAACTACAAGGTCTACCAAAGATCTACAATACAGCTGCTGAGACGACCCAAGGTATATTTGATGCTACTACTACTACTACCATTTTGTTCCCTGCTTTTTTCCTGAAGCTCACTGAATGTCTTCAGTGAGCTTCAGGAAAAAAGCAGGGAACAAAATGTTGAGGCTTTGAAGGACACACACTTAGGGGAGGAGCAGCTCAGCTGTAAACCATTCTGACAGTCCAATTTACACAAGGAGCCAAAAGACAGTGATGGGAAGGATGCATACTATTTCGTAAGACTCTCCACGCAACAGCAACCGGCAGAGCCTCAGACACCTTAGTGACTAAGCAAAAATATAATAATATAAAAAGGATCGCCTATACTTTCTCCGGAATACCATTAAAAGCCTCTAGCAAGAGACTAGTAGGCAGTAGGCACCACAATTGGGAGCGACAGACAGTCACCGGCTCAGGCACACCCAGGAAATTGCAACAGGCCATTGTTCTCAAACCGGAAGCGGCACAACACTTCAGATTGGTTTCCTAATAGGCGAACTCGAAAGCTTTTAAAGATACAAGCCCGCCCATTTGGACCCACGCACCAATCAGCGTCAAAAGGCGGGCATATTCAGAAATATTCCAATAACGAGGAGGAGAAAATGGAAAGCGGCAGAAACATACCCCCACGAGGAGGAGTCATGAGCGTCACAGATTGCCTTCAGCCAATGCGTTGCGATATTAAAACGAAGTCCAATGATTGGCGGATTGACTTGCTATATGCTAATGAAGTTGTATATAAAAGTCTCTGGCGAAGCAGTCTTCAGTTAAAGCACGGCAAGCATAGTACGGGAAGGCTATAAGCGTTTATTTTATGTACTACGATATCCTCCTATTCTTATGTTTTTTTCTCCCCTCTTTTAAGACTTCTTTTTAGCTCTACCTGAACCATTTCAGCCGCCTAATGTTTATAGTCTAGATTTTACAACAACTTAAACCAAATCTTATACTGTATTTTACCTTTCTACGTGTATTTACAATAAAGTTTCCACACCCCAAACATATTTTTCCACAAAGCTTAAGCTTTTTTACCCCTCCCCCAAACCTCCCCTCTACAGCCGAAGCGATAGCAACATCTTTCCCAAAAGAACAAAAAGCGAAGGTGTCATTCCTTCTTCGAGTATTTTCCTGTTCTAAACATTAAGCTTAACCTTTCCGGGAATACAACATGAATCGGGCATATTGGCCATGTCCACTTAGGGGGAAACCCATCTATTTTTTAAATAAAAACAGCATTAATAAAATAGCCTTAATCGCAAGCATTTTTTTTTAAAAGAAGACTTTCGTCTGGCCGCTCTTAGTAAGAAATCTAACTGCAGCCAATAGACAGTACACGTAATGTGTTTAAACCCCATTTTATGTAACATCAAAAAGACAATGTAGGATTTCTTGCGTACTGCAAACCGATTCACAGTTTAATCGGGGGGGGGGGGGGGGTGTATAATCCTATGAAAAGAAACCCTGCCCACCACTAGCACAATCTTTTCCTTACTAGCGGCACTACTACAGCCATTAATGAATACTGTACATTCCTAAATGTGCTGTAATTTCAGTCTGTCCAACAGTTTCTTCTACAAATACACACACTGCGCTCTTTGTGCCAAATCCAGATTTATCTCAGATCTTGCTCCCCAGCATATTCTCCCTACCATAGTTTCACAGAAAGAAAGAGGAAAAGTCTGTAATAAAAAGAAACAAAAAAGGACCTTTTGTTCCGCCCCGTGACAAGAGCAAAGCTGCAGCATTACCCCTAGCTTGTTCCTCAACACATACAGTCTCCCTCTCCCAAACCACCCCCTCCTCACACACACAAAAAGAAAAAAAACATTTCAGTAGCTCTGAAAAATAACGTGAGACGTAGCTATCTGTAACTACGACCGCCGAGAGCAGACAAAGATGAGACTGTAAAGATAAAAATGTAGCTGGCTGGGCAGCCGCTTACCTTGATATTTAGCGTCAATTTCCCTCATCAGAGAAACATTTCTCTGCAGGTCGAAAGGCAAAGACTCAATGGAGTCTAGGTAGTCTTCCACGTAGTTGACGATGTGAATCTGCTCCCCGTTCGCGGGACTCAGCATTTTACCAGCCGCCGGTGGCTTCTCCTTTGCCACCTTCTCCTTCTCTTCTTTTTTTTTCGCTTTTCTTCTCACTAAAACGTAAAGCTTCCCCCTATCTGCCGCTGGATCGCGGGAGCCAGAAACCTACATCTGCTTTCCTCGGTGCGAAGCAGAGAAGAGTCAAGGACAGGCACTCTCCCTCGGCAAGTCAGGCAAGCCTCGCCAACAACTGACTGAATGGCTGCATTTCCTGGGCAACTCGGGAATACGGTGGTAGGTTGTAGAAGACGAAAAAAAAAAGAAATGGTATGGGAAAGAGCAAAAATCTGCCCTTCCAAGCGTCCCCAGACAGGAAAAAAAGACGGATCAGACTCAAGGACCCTCGCTGCCGGCAGTTACTCGTTTCTTTCTTCTTTTCCCTTCTTTTCCTTCCCGAGGGTTTTAAACGTAACCTCCTGCACTGCAAACACCGCACTTGATCCAGCATGGAAAACCCAAATACCAGTTTCAAACACTTGGGAAACATTCAGCCCCGCCATTCAGAGCGCATGCGCAGCGCTCCTAGCAAGTTAATTAGCATACACACACCCCCTTCCTCTCTGTGTTCAGGAGGGAGAGGGCGGGGACTTGTGTCTGTTCTACTTCCCCTCTTTTCTCCTCCAAGCCTAACAGCAGGCTTGATGTGTTTGTGATTAAAGTATTCGCATATAAAAGATGAGGAAAGAAAAGGATGGAGGAGCTGCAAACTTTGCTACCATCTATCTGTACACAGCCACTTAAAAAAAGCAACTTGCGCCGTTTTTAACAATCTCCTTTCTAACAAGTAAGCAAGGCACAGCGAAGCATCGCGTTCCCTTCCCTAGCCCGAGTTCTACACGGTAACGCTACCATCCGTAGTAATAATGGCGTCCCCAATAACCAACCGAAGGCAGTATTTCCTCCCACCCAATCAGGCACCGAACGATGGGAGAGACTAGAAAGTGCTGACTGCTCTGTCTGGGAGACAGAGGACGAACCTTTAAGAAACTACACTTCCCAGGGTGCCCAGACTGTGCAGCAGCGTCAAGCGCGCCCTCCTGGTTTAGCATTTTCTGACGTGGCTGAGTTCCGCTTGAAATGTCACTCTATACCATTTGAGGGAAACCCATGATAAACAGAAACCATGGCGGGCTTTCCCTCATAAGTGTGTACGCTCATACGTTGTGTAGTTTGACTCAAAGCTTCCTGCATTAGTAGCCTCGTTGTCGGGTACTATAGCTGTGGCAACGACACCTGACCAACCTTCACGGCTTGCGCAGCCGCGATGAAGGGTTGTGCGAAGGAGAAGAGGGTTATGCGTGGCTGACCAAGAGACTTAGGCACGAATTGAAACAATTTACGCCTGTTTAGCCACTATGAGGCGCGAGCATTCGTGCTGTGATCAAGTTTAGAAAGAAAGAGGCGCGTAGCCTATAGTACTGGGCCGAGTACTACCGGCGAGAAACTCGGGACCGAGCTGGAAAAAAAAGAGGGCGGGGTTCGCACTTACGCACTTTACCGAGGAGGCGGGACAAGTACTTTATTTAAGCGCGAGCAGCTCTAGCGTTCATTTTATTTCTATTTTGTGTTATGTCTGCCTGGCCCTTTCCCTGCTCTTTTAACGTTTTGTTTTCTAGTTTCTTGGTCGCTTTGCTACTTGCTCGGAGGCCCCTTGGAAGCCATAAGCTTTGTGTTTTTGATCTGGCCGGGGTGCTTTTTGGCTTGTAGCCCAGCGTGAGCCCCGTTTTGCCTTGCGGAGCAGGCGAGTGAAGCGGATTGTACTTTCCTAGCTCTAGCTCCGCCTCCTCTGTCTGAAGGGAGCGTGAATGGCGTGACACGAGTAGGAACCCGGTCTCTCCTGTAAGCCACGCTGAGTTAACAGCCGTAAGCGCGCCATCCCTTGCGGTTCAGTGTCTGTGTGCGGGATGTGTGTGTAGTGACTTCCATACGAAACTTCTGCCGCGTCCCCTGGCAGCACTCCCGCCATGTTTACAGAGGTGATGCGCCGCAGGCTTTTTGGGGATGTTGCTAGGGCTTTGGGGATGTGTACGGCAGCGAGTTCACGTCCTGATCCTGCAGCATGGGGGAAAAATTGGATCCTGCCTACAGGCTATGAGACGACGGTACAAGCGTACAATAGCCTAACGAGAAGGAAAGAACCATTGATATTGGCTAATAAAGGAGTAGCAACCTGGTCAGAACCATTACTATTATTATTGTTTTAGTCTGAAAAGTGCTAGTCGAAACATATTGTTAGTCTAGTAAACAAAAATGGAGTCTTGGTAAGTTATTGCTTAGGAGAAAAAAAGTAGGTTACTTATTTTTTTTTTTTTGTATAGGATGGCTTGTGTGTGTTTTTTAAGGTATGCTTGTGATATTTGTGGAACAAGTACATTTAGTCACAACGTTGACGTTCTTAGATTGAGTGACTGATAAGTTAAAATATGATCTGGTTTTGATTTGAGTGTAGGCAGCATGGGTAACTGCCTAGTATGCCAAACTTTGAAGGTGCCAAATACCTAGGCCAAAGAAATCTGTCCTCAGTTGCCAAGTTACCTCATTTCTGGAGTGAGTTTTTTTTGCCAATTCTGGTTTTAAATTTGCATTGCAGTGCAGCAGTGGTGTAAATCTCTCTCAAGCAGCCCCTGCAATGCAGGGGGTCGGGGGGGGGGGGTTGGCCATGCAGAAAAGGGGCGCACACACGGTGGCATCAGTTGGGCAAACTTACTTTATCATGTTTATCGCATTGTTCCATTCTTCTGAGGTCTCCATGGACCCATTGCTGGGCCAAAGTCTCACAATAACAGCCACACCATGAGACTTTGGCCTGCCTGTAAACAGCTGTTGGGCCTGCGACAAATTTTAGAAGAGCGCAGCAAACAAAAATGTGTTTGCCGCTGTATGGGAGGGCAGGCCTGCTGCATGGAGGGCAGCCCCGCATGGGGGGGGGGGCACACCATTGTGATAATAGGGGAACCTTCAGTAAAATTTTGCTTGGGCCCCCTCATTGTAACTTACCACACTTCATTGCAGTAGCGTATTTGTAGTCCCTGATCTTGCCCATTGAAATCAGTGTTGCAGGCCCCATAACCAATCAGAATGAGATTGTCGGAAATCCAAGACTGGTTTAAAATCTCACTCCTAGAACTGGCTAACTTGGCAACTCTGCACTTACCTTATGGCCTTTCTCGGCTTTTCTTTTGCAATCTGACAGCCTCCTCTTCCCACTCCTCCCTGGGATTTGCTGTCTGACCTTGCCTGCGAGTGCCAAAATCTGCAACCTGGTCCTGAATAAGATACTTTTTTTTGTGGTGGGCAATGAGGAGTCAGGTGATTTTTATTATGGAATAGAAGCTCAATAAATTTTGTGAGGTGGCCTAACATGCTTAAAAAGTAAGGACCTGAATTAGCAATTTTATTTTATCTCTAGGCCTCTTGTCTCACATTTCTAAACATGCTGCAGAAAACATTTAAAATAATTGACACAACAATCAAACCTTTCATCCTGTTCCTTGCCTTTAGGGGAACTCTGTGGTAAATCAGACTTGCTATTTTATTTTGTTTCTAATATTTAATGGTAGGTTTAACTAGAACATGCACTATTTGCTGGCCCAATAGGAGCTAAGTTTGCGTTTTCATTATATGTCTAGTATATAAATAAGAGATTTCTCTAGCCCTTGATGGGGGGTTGTTAACATTGGCTCTTTGCATTGCCTTCCTGTAACACTGGTACTACTGAATAGCACTTTATAAATTTGTATGTTTGAGCAGTACTTCTATTTTTGAGTGTCCAACTCTTTGGTTCTTGAAAGCTGCAAACTGGTTCTAGTTTTCAGGATATGCCTAATATGCAGGAGAGATTTATATGGATACTGGCTTTCATTTGCAAATCTTACTTGTTCATTAAGTGACTGGCTAGTTTATGGTCCTCAGATTACAGTTGGCCACTTAGTAACTGAGCCTTCCCTTTCTCTTCTGCAGACTTTAGCAATGAACTCTATAATAGTCACATTGCTTTCTTTATTTGTGTTTCCAAACTATCCTGGAAGCACTTAACTAGTCTGGTTTTTGGAATATTAATGAATATACATCAGAGCACTCAATATTTGAGGTCTTGAGGTCTCATGCATATCTAGCTGGTTTTTTGGGATTACTACAATGAATAAGTGCCTCTAGGAGATGGGAAGGGCATATAATGTAAAGCAGCATTTCACAACCATCTCCCCTTGACCAGGGGTTCTTTACTGTTTGTTTATTTAAAACTTTATATACCTCCTGTCACAGGGTATCAGAGCGGTTTACAATCATAAAATCATAAAAGGCTGCAGAAAGGAAAGAGAACGCCAATTTAGAAGTTTCCAAGAGGAGGAAAGGAAAGAACAGAAAAGTAAAAAAACGACAAGACAACCAATAAAGAAGTTAATTACAATACTCGTTAAGGGGGAAGGTAGTAGGAGGTGAGGGAGGGGGCGGAAGGTTGAATACCTTACAAAAAAGGTGAGTTTTTAAGTGGGTTTTAAAGGATTTGAAAGAAGAATCCAATCGGAGGGCAGGGGGGAGCGAGTTCCAGAGGCGGGGCCCAAGAAAGTAAAAGGCGGAAGACCGTGTAGATTCTAGGTGGGCTTGGGACGGGGAAGGAAGGAACAAGCAGTTGGAGTGGACAGAACAGAGTGAACGATGGGGGTGTGTGAAGGTGTATCAGATCAGCAAGGTATAAAGGAACACCAGTGTGAATAGTTCTGTGAACAAAGATAAGAATTTTGAATTGTATGCGATATGAAACAGGGAGCCAATGGTGGTGCAAAAGAAGGGGGGGTGACATGATCAAAGCGGGATGCATGTGAGAGGATACGGACAGCTGTATTCTGGAGACATTGTATGCGGGACAGTTGAGATTGAGGGAGACCAGCTAAGCACACGTTACTCAAATCATGTCTAGCCACTCTGGTTTTTAGGCTATCCACAATGAATATATATGAAAGGAGGCATACATGCACTACCCCTACTGCATATAAAATTTGTCATACATATTCATTGTGGATAGCCTGAAAACCAGAGTGGCTAGGGGGCCTCCATCTGTATGACTAATAATAAACATGCATGCTCTAAAACCGTGCTTAAATTGTGCCATTGCGAACTATTAGGAAACCTTTCCCTACAACATATTTTTAAACTTTGTGTATTATGAATTTATTTCCATGAATTTAGACGTGACCATGGTAGGTATACTTTGCACTGTCTTACTGTGGCTTTGCATAGATTTAACCGATCAAAAATGCTTATCGTACATAGCTTTCATAGCATACACACAAAGGAGTTGAAGCAGCACGATTTTGTGCTTGTCAGTAGCAGTGCCATTTAGAAAAGCTTCATTCCTGGCCTTTATCCATCTGGGCAGTTTTCAGAGTCATTCATAGTTCACTTATCTTAAATAAGACCTTACATGATGTCTCATTTCCTTTCTTGATGCAAGATCATGACATATGCAAATTTCTGTATTATGTGACTTTCTTCAAAGCATCATAAAACATTGAAAGATGGATTTTCCCTATTAGAAATAGGCAAGAAATGAATTCATCTGGTGACCACAAGCACCTGCCAGTGTCCAAGGTAGCTTTAAAAGTATTCTGTGTAGACCAGTGAGAGCACCTAGGGGAAGAAATGCTGGATGACATCACTGAGTTCTCTGACCTTCCTGAGATTTCAGCTGGACTAAACGTGAATGAAAAAATGATTTTTGTAAGTGTGCAGTACATGCCATAAGTTTTAGGCACTGTGTGATCCAATCTGAAATTAAGCTGTTTACATGATCACACAATTTTATTGGAGGAGGGGGTGATGAATAGGATGATTTTATAGAGTTTCCTTTTAGGAAGTTCTGTTAAAAACCTATTATAAGTAAATCAAGTTTATGAAAGAAAGAGTTGCCAGTTTCTAGGTTCCCAGGACAGATCATATCTAGTCCTGGTATCATCCTACTGCATGCATGGACTTTGTAACCTTGCAATAGAGAAATTGGAACTTGAAAACTACATACATGCAGTAGAGTAAAACCAGGCCTGAAGCAATATGTTATGAAAAAAATACAGCCCATTGGCAACCTCAGATAACATGAATTGACAATATTTTAAACTATGGCTACACGTTAGGAACCACTACCCAAGAAGGATTTAGGGTTCATGGTGGCTAATATGTTTAAACCCTCTTCCCAGTGTGCAGTAGTGGCTAAGAAAGCAAATAGAATGCTAGGAATCTTAAGGAAAGTAATACAGAAATAGACTTGGTTTTATTCTCATCGTTCTATGGTGTGACCATACTACTACCACTTATATAGCACTACACAGTGCTGTACATACACATGCAGAAAGAAAGATAGCTGAAAACAAGGGGTCCAAATAGGGAGGGGCATAGAGAACAAGGGACCAGGATCCAAAAGCAGCCCCAAAGAGGTATGCCTTCAGCATGGATCTGAAAATGGGCAGAGATGGAGCCTGACGCACAGACCACATCTTGAATCTCGTGTGCTGTTCTGGTTGCCATATCTTTAAAAAAAAGTTATTGTAGAACTTGAAAAAGTACAGAGAAGAGCTACCAAAATGATCTATATTTACATATTCCACTCCATTCAATATTTTATAGACCTATCATATCCCACCTTAGCCATCTTTTGCCAAGTTGAAGAGCCCTATGAGGAAAGGCTTAAAAGGTTAGGGCTCTTCAACTTGGCAAAAAGATGGCTAAGGTGGGATATGATATGTCTATAAAATATTGAATGGAGTGGAATGTGTAAATGTAGATCAGTTGTTTACTACTTCAAAAAGTAGAAAAACTAAGGTACATGCAATGAATTTACACTATAGCTCATTTAAGACTAATAAGAGAAAATATTTTTTCACTCAACATGTAATCAAACTCTGAAATTTGTTACCGGAGGAGGTAGTAATAGCTGTTCCTTATCATCCCTCTAGTCTAGTCCTGAACCTCTGGGGTTTAAGCACCTCCTCCCGCAGCTTGGAGACTGAGCACGTCACCTTTTTGGTGACACCAGTATAAATAGTCCAGGGACTGCCTCCTTGCTCCAGTAATCTGTCTCCAAGCAGCTGGAGGAGTCATGAGCCTAGAGGTTCGGGGCTCACTAAGAGGAATGATTAAGGAAGTTCTAGGATAGTGGTTAGTTAGGATTGGGAGATTAATTTATAAGAGAAAAAAAGGGGGAATATCCCTTTAAATTTCAAAGCGAGTTCTTCGCTGCAGGGATTTTCAAATTCGCTAAAGGCTGTGGCTATCCCCCCCCCTCTTCCCCCACCCTGGAGGTACTGATACTCAGGGTAGTGTGTGGGAGTTGTTGCAGGGGCCTCCGAATCCCAACCTGCACTTTGGGTGAGGAGCCATTGAGGAAAGCTAATATGCTAATGAAAGGATTCTGAGCGGCTGGTCTCCCGCAGCTGCGGCGGCAATCACTGCAGCAGGGGGAGCTGAAGAGACGTCTTGTTTGTCCGATGCAAAGTCTGAGGTGAGCAGGGTTGGGCGCGGGCATCTGGAGGGTAACTCACATCACCATGGGGAAGATGGAGTGAACAGCCGCTTAGGCTGCACAACGCCTCTAAGTGGAGAGCACAGCAGAGAGTGCAGGTGGGTGCACGCCGACAGGCCTGGGACACGCAGCGTCAGCGTGGGAAACAGTGCAAGGGCCTTTTTTTGTGCTGTTAATGACATAGATCATTAGTTTTGAGTTGGCATTAGTGAAGATTACTACAAGGCAGTCTAGGACTGTGTTTTTTTAAACAAGTGTGTTAAAATTTTTTTTTCTTTACCAGAGGGATAAGCCTTTGGATGCTTGACTGGAAACATCATGCCCTCTAGGCTTCAACGTTTGTGTGGGGCCAGGAGAGGGGCATTTTCGGAGGACGGTGTATGCAGGAGCTGTGCACAAGAATCTGTGGCAGGGGGGATAGATATGGATGGGGAGAGGCTTTGGGCTCTCCAGAGCCCCTTTCTTCTGCCACGCCACCTCTGGAGCCTGCGCCAGCGGCCTCCACTTACCAACCTTTGTCACAGGGGGGTCTGGCGGCGATATTCTCCCATGATTTTATGATGCTACAGCAGGCGCTAGGAGGGAAAAGACGATCTGCTGAGGCGGAGGGAGAATTGGGATTGAAGCGCTTTGGGACTCCCCTGGAAGGGGGAGCGGATAGCATCCCTTTTAAAAAGCCTCGGTTAGGGAGAGACAAGGCGGAGCAGTCCGTGGTCTCGGAAGATCAGTCAGAGCATTTAGATGACTCTGAGGTTGATGTAGACCTGGAAGAAAGTGAGATAGCGGAGCAAGAGGATCAGGCAAGAGATGTCGTCATGGTATTCAGGTGTGAGGAGCTGTCAGCACTTATCTTAGAGACGCTGAAAGCATTGAACATGCCGGCAACAGAGCGAATGGAGGGCTCCTCTTTGGAGGATCCTCTACTGCAGGCGGTTTGGAAGTCCCATAGAGCCTTTCCAATCCATAGTGTTTAGGGAGATGATTCAGGAAGAATGGGACGTGCCAGAAGTAGGAATGAAAGGCTCCAGAGTAATGGCGTGCCTTTACCTGTTGCAGGAACCGGATAAGGAACTTTTCAAATCTCCTAAGGTAGATGTGGCGGTATTGGCAGTTACTAAGAAAACGACTATTCCAGTGGAAGGCAGTGCTGCCCTTAAGGGTGCACAAGATAGGCTAGATACTTTGTTGAAACAAGTCTTTGATGTCAATGCCATTTCCATGCATGCTGCCGTTTGTGGGGCATGCGTGGCAAGAGCTTTCCTGCGATGGTCCCAAAAGATAAAAGGGAACCGGTAAGAAGAGATGGGCGAGAAAACGGCCTGCATGGAATCGGGGGCGGCTTATTTGGCAGATATACAATATGATCTTATTCGAGGGCTTTCAAAAAGCATAGCATCCATGGTAGCGGCGTGCAGATATCTATGGCTCCGTAACTGGGCAGCAGATGGTGCCTCTAAGGGATGGCTAGCTAAGCTTTCTTTTCAGGGTAAACTCCTTTTCAGAGAGGATTTGGACAAGTTGGTTAAGGACCTCGGAGAGTTCTAAGGAGGAAGGCTGCCGGAGGATAAGCAGAAGCAGTCGTCCTCTAGCGCCCTCCTCTAGCAAAGAGAATTTCTTAGATTTTGTCCGCTGAGGTATGTTCAGTTTCAAAGGGGATGTTTTCAATATACTGTAGGTCCCAGGGGTTTCAAGGATTCAGAGGAGCAGGTAGAGGTTTTGGATTCTCCTCTTTCTCGAACCTTAAAGTCACAATGAAGCGAAGTGGGCCCAGGCAGGATTAGAACCCGTGGGAGGTCGACTATCCTGCCTGGGTCCAAATTACGTCAGATCAGTGGGTGTTTTAGGTCATTCAGAAAGGTTACACTCGAGAGTTCCAGCGTCCAGTGCTGGACGCCTTTGTATAATCTCCATGCAGAACAATTTCCAGACTGTGGGCGGTGCAACAGACTCTGGAAAGGTTGCTTGTCCTCAAGGTGGTGGTACTGGTTTCAGCAGACCAGTGCAGATATGGTCAATACTCAATATATTTTGTAGTGCCAAAAAAGGAGGGATCTTTTGAGGCCAGTCCTAGACCTCAGGTTGTGAACAAGTGTCTGAGTATTGCATTTTTGCATGGAAACATTGATTGGTCATGGTGACGGTACGACAGGGAGAGTATCTCACTTCGTTGGAGCTCTCGAAGCGTATCTGCATATCCCAATCCGGTTAGAGCATCAGAAGTACCTTTGGTTTGCAGTTCCCATGGGACATTTTCAATTTCAGGCGTTGCCATTCGGTTTGGCAACCGTGCTGTGCACCTTCACCAAGGTGATGGTGGTGGTGGTAGCGGTGGCATTGTGCAGAGGAGTGTTGGTGTACCCTTACCTGGACGATTGGTTGATTCGAGGAAAGTCGAGGAGCGAAAGCGAGGAAGCTACCTGCCGAATGGTGCAGTTCCTGTGGAGCTTAGGGTGGGTAATGAATGTAGCAAAGAGCAAGTTGGACTCTTCACAGGAGTTGGAGTACTTAGGAGCCCGCTTCAACATGAAGAGCGGCTGGGAGTTTCTACCACACTCCGGGGCCCAAGGGCTCAGGCGGCTCATATGAGATTTCTTGGACAAAAGGGCTCCTTCGGCATGGCATTACTTACAGCTGTTGGGGACAATGGTAGCCACGCTTGAGGTAGTGCAGTGGGCCAGGGCACATATGAGGCCATTGCAAAGAGCTCTCCTCAGGAGATGGTCGCATCAGTCAGATCAGTTGTCCCAAAAGCTGGTCTGTTCGTTGAGGACAAGGCAGTCTCTGCAGTGATAGCTAGTTCCAGGATATTTAGAGAAAGGGATGCTGTTGGAAGTGCCGGATTGGAGACCGTTGACGACAGATGCCAGTCTGTTCAGCTGGGGGGGGGGGGGGTGCACTTCGAAAGACAGTTTGCCCAAGGCCAGTGGACCGACCTGGAAAGGAGATGATCAATCAACAGGTTGGAATTATGGCCGGTCACTCTAGCAGTAAGAGCTTTTCAGCAACTGTTGCAAGGGAAAGCGATCCGAGTGCTGTCGGACAACGCCACAGCGGCAAGGAGGCACCAGCAATGTGGCTCTCGAAGAAGAGGCAGAGGAGCTCCTCGGTTGGGCCGAACTGCATCTGGAGGCGTTATCGGCAGTGCATGTAGCAGGGGGTAGACAATGTGACAGCTGACTTTTTGAGCCGAGTCAAGGTGGACCCAGGGGAGTGGGTTCTACATCCAGAGGTTTTCCATTTGCTGGTACAGCATTGGGAGGTCTCCGGTGAAGGATCTCATGGCAATGTTCACGTTGGCAAAGGCAGGAAGATTTTACAGCAGAAGAGAGAGGATGTCCGAGGGGCTGGATGCTCTGATGCAGAGGTGGCCGGAGGATCAGCTACTGTATGTGTTTCCACCGTGGGTGTTAATAGGTCGAGTTCTGCAGCGCATAGAAAGGCACAGGGGTCAGGTGATCCTAATTGTGCCAGATTGACCAAGAAGGCTGTGGTATGCCGACCTAGTGCGTCTTCTCGTGGAGCCTCTGTGGAAACTGCTGGTCAGGAAAGATCTCCTAAGGCAAGGCCCGTTGAATATGCCTCAGGTGAATTGGTTCTCGCTTACGGCTTGGCTCTTGAAAGGGCAAGGTTGACAGTCAGAGGTTACTCATCAGCAGTCATTTCTACCTTATTGAGATCCAGGCGTAGGTCTACCTCGATGGTGTATATCTGTGTTTTGGCGCCTGTTCGAGTCATGGTGAGCAGATAGGCGAGTGTTGGCATTGAGAGCCTCTATTCCGCAAATTCTATCCTTTCTACAGGATGGTTTTGATAAAGGTCTGGTGGCAGCATCTCTACAAGTTCACTTAGCAGCATTCTCTTGTTATCGTGGGAGAGTGCAGGGAAGGATGCTTGGGTCACATCCGGATGTTAAGATTCTTAAGAGTGACGGCTCTTTTGAGACTGCCATGCAGGGCACTGGTACCCACATGGGATCTCAACTTGGTGTTGGACACATTGATATGGGAGCCTTTTGAGCTGTTGACTAATGCGATGTTGAAGGATCTTACGCTTAAAGTGGTGTTTTTAGTTGCTATTTCTTCGGCAAGTAGAATTTCGGAATGGCAGGCTCTGTCGTGTCGGGAGCCTTTTTTGTTGTTCTATGAAAAGAAGGTGGTTTTGAGAACAGTTCCTCCTTTCTTACCGAAGGTGGTGCCAGTGTTTCATGTGAATCAGGTATACTTTGCCAGTGTTTGAGAAATGTGACAAGGATAAGTCCAAAGGTCGATTGCATCGGTTGGATGTAAGTTGGGTATTAAGGACATATTTGAAGAGAACAGCTGTCTTCTGCAAGACAGATTGTCTTGTTTGGTGGGCCAAAACAAGGGGAACCGGCAGTCTTCTATTGCAAGGTGGCTCAAGGAGGCGATTGCGTCGGCTTATATATTAAAGGGCAAGGCAGTTCCAAAGGGCTTATGAGCTCATTCGACTGGGGCACAGGCGGCTTCCTGGGTGGAGTTCAGTTCAGTTTAGTGCCAGCGGTAGAGATTTGTAAGGCGGTGATGTGGTTGTCGTTTGAATTCATTCGTCAAGCGTTACAGGATTGATGTGCAAGCAGAGGGGGACGCTAGGTTTGGATCGGCAGTGCTTCAGGCTGGTCTGGCACGTCCCTCCTGTTAGTGTTCACTGCTCTGTTACATCCTCAGAGGTTTGGGACTAGACTGGAGGGACGATAAGGAAGGTGAAATTAGACTTACCTGCTAATTGTTGTTCCTTGAGGAACTCCAGTCTAGTCCCGTATCCCTCCCTGCTGTAGTATGTTGGACAGTAGCCTGAAGTAAGGTAAGATTTATCAATTGGCTGCGGGAGCGGCTGGATTGGTTGCAGTCCCTGATGGGAGGAAGGGGGTGAAATGGGTTTGCAATGCCTGCTTGGGGGGGGGGGGGGGGGAGAGAACCTAGAGAGAGAGGGGGGGAAGCAAGCCTAAGCAGGAAAATACAAAAGTTGCCTGGTAAATTGCCGGGTATTGGGTTATATAAGGTTATACAGTTATATAAAGTTTAAGTTAACAATATCTACTTACTTATTGCTCTGGTGAGTCTGCTTTGTCAATAGGTTACTGGAGCAAGGAGGTGGTCCCTGGACTATTTATACTGATGTCACCAAAAAGGTGATGTGCTCAGTCTCCAAGCTGCTGGAGGAGGTGCTTAAACCCTAGAGGTTTGGGACTAGACTGAAGTTCCTCAAGGAACAACAATTAGCAGGTAAGTCTAATTTCACCTTAGTGTACCCATGGGTGTAGTCTGGAGGGGGTGACGGGGCATTGCCCTGACAATGGCCATGACACTTGTCTGCCTGTGGGGTCTGATCTCCTGCAGACAAACAAGCTTTGCAACCATCATCGAGACAACTCTTTTGCATGGAGGAATAATGCCAGTGGTAGAAGACGATTGTAGCAAAGTCCCCTTTTATCTGGCAACAGGAAATTGAATCCTGGGATGAACTATGCATTTCAGGATGCACTGCGTGGGGCTAGGCACCACCATTTTTCAAGA
This sequence comes from Ichthyophis bannanicus, assembly GCA_033557465.1. Taxonomy (NCBI): domain Eukaryota; kingdom Metazoa; phylum Chordata; class Amphibia; order Gymnophiona; family Ichthyophiidae; genus Ichthyophis; species Ichthyophis bannanicus. The sequence continues at coordinate 643,167,319 of CM066035.1, forward strand.
TGGTGGCGCAAGAGCGGAAAAGAGTGGGCAGCCCTCCTGCTTGTTTGTAAAGGTGGGCAGTTTGGGCTGCTGGGGCACAAGTATTTTTAGTTGGGCAGGTGGAGGGGATCGGGGCCACTAGACCACCAGTGTGTTTTGTTGCATGGGGTTGGGGAGGATTGTGACTGCTGGGCCGTAATAGCTTATTTTTAGTTGGGTGGGGGGAATGGGGACGCTAGGCCACCCGGATTATTTTTGGTTGGGCAGGTGGGGGATTGTGCTGCTGGGCTGCCAGGGATTTGCTTTCTGTCATGGGCACCAGCACCCTGATAGTATTTTGATGGCAGCGGGGGCTTTTTTTTAAAGTTTCCAATTTATAGCTGTTCCACTCCATTTTTTTAAATTTATAATTATCCTAACTAAACCTGCAAATAGTGATACTCATTAAGAGTGAAACACATTGGTAGCAACACTTATCTTAAGCTACATTTTAATGGTAATTCAGAGAGGCAAGGTTTGTTTTTAATTTATTAGAGAAACGGGGAGGGGGTTAAGGTGCAACCCCTTAACATGCCAATAGCTTCAAAATGATGGCACGGTAGATGTAACCTCTGCATTAACTGTTGGGAACATGGAAAGCATTTCCTTGGCAGTTAAGGTGGAGCCCTGTCCCTTAATGTGTGACATTAGGACAGGTGCACCTCACATTACCTAGTGAGTGAGGAGGTGGTAGGGAACCTGTGCTAATACAGTTAGAGTGTGGTGTGAACACAGTGATAACTGATGAGCTCCCCATGCCCACTCTCCACTCCCCTTCCATATCAGCTTGTGCCTCTAGCATGGGTTGCAAGTTAGCATGGGCATCTTGTGCTAGCTGGCACTATCTGCCTTTAGTGCTGCCAGCTAGTGCCTGTTTGTAAAAGATCCCCAGTGTGTACCTAATGTATTCTGAGGATGAAGAATCTGCCTGTTCCTCTGCCAGAGACTGCCCCTGCTCCTGTGTAAAGATCCTCTACTCTTTTCAAGGAGAGGCTTTCTTGTTTCTCAAAACTAGCATGGTCACTGGGAAAAATATAGTGTTTAACTAATGGTCTATTTTGAATTACTTAGCATACAGTGATGTGAGCAAAAAAAATGTTTTTTAGGTGTCAGTTGTGCAACTGTACTCAATATCACTTTATACCTGCAAAAATATTTAGTCATCAAGTAAAACCAAAAAAGGCAATGGCATATGCTCAAATATTATGATATGAAAGACAGGTCTGCCTGACTTGCCCACTAGTTAAGTTAGAGGCTATGATTGATCATATACTTAGGGGCATGTTTACTAAAAGCCGTACAATTGCGTGCCGCACAATAGCGCATGGAAACGCGGCACTCAAACGCTCAGAAACGCTCTTAAACGCCCCGCACAAGTGCGCTTGGGCCCCGCACAATTGCGCGCCGCACTAACGTGCCCCGCAAAAGTACCCGGCCCGCAAATGTCCGATAGAGGCGTGGAAAGGCATTCTGAGGGCGGAGGAAGGCTCCCGAGGGGCGGAGAGACGGGGTCAATGGGCGGGGAAGGGGAGGGGAGAGGCTCCCCGCACAGTATCGGGGACGAATTTGCAGGTTAAAAATAGCGCGAGTGAAACACTCACGGTAGAGGGCATTTAAAGGGAAGAGAAACCATTTCCGTCAGCAATGTACAGGGAAACCGGGGAAACCTGCAAAACGTGAGCAGTGTGATACATGTGCACAGAACAAAAGTGCAAATAAAGATAGAAAAAGACCCAAACAAACATATTAAAAATAGGAAGTCAGCTGGGGAACCCTGATATTAATGGGCAAACATAAGAAACACACCCAGGAAAGCTCCAAAAAAATGAAATGAAGTATGGAAGGGGCTACGGAGCGGAGACCCTTCCAAAAACCATTTCCTTTTTTCTGAGCCTTCCTGGGAGTGTTTGCTATGGTTGCCCATTCATATCACTGTTGCCCAGCTTGGATATATTTATCCCCAGTTCGTCGTGGTCGGTTGAGGGGTTTATTTGCACGTTTGTCACCAGACAAGGTGACTGAGCCCACAGTACAAATGTGCAGAGCAGGGTTTGTGACTCCTTTGGTCAGGTTTCCCACCCCCAGGGACTGCACTATCACTGTGGCCACAGTGTGGTGCAGCAGACAGAGGCAGTACCTCTAGGACCAGAGGGTCACAGGTTCAAATCCAAGCTGGGGCTCCTGCCAACCCAGTCCCCATATTTTACCCACCACTAAACAGAGATAGTAAAGACACTCCTTTATTGCAGAGAACATAAGCATGGTTCACACACCCATTTTGTACCCAACACCACACACACCCCATAACAATGGGCATTACCGACAGCCGAGTCCCCCAAATGCAGTCCTGGAGTGCCACAACTCAATCAGGTCATATGCTTTTCCAAGATATGGACATGCCAGCATGTTGGCGGTAGGGTACAGGTGGTGGAGGGGGCAGTGGCTGCTAGCCACAGAAGACAGTGGCCGAGCCATGTGCAGGCTGGCACGTCCACTGCAACATAGGCCCTGTCAGATGTACAGTCATGGACTTCCCAGGGAATTCAGCACATCTGTGGTAACACAGTGGTGCAGTGCACACAGTGTGTGCAGGAGCAAAAGGTCACAGGTTCAAAGCCCAGCTGGGGCTACTGCCAATCCTGTCCACATATTTTCCCCACAACTAAACCATGTTAGTAAGGGCAATCCTTTATTGCTGGGGATATACGCATTGGTCATACGCCTATCTTTTACACCACCAAGCACAGACACCATGACCAGGGGCATTACCTAGAGCAGAGTCTCACAAATGCAGTCCTGGAGGCCCACACACCATTCAGGTTCCATGCTGCCACTCATACAAATAACCGTGCTGTATATCTATGCACCACCCCCATGGCATGTAGATGTAGCTCATGCATATTCATGAGGGACAGCAGGAAACCCCAACCAGTGTATTGCAAACCTGGACTGGATTTGGGAACCTCTGCCGTACAGCAGCAGCCAACAGGGACAGACACACCCACACCCACAGGCCCCATTGGCCAATGCCTCCTGGTGAGGCAGGACATTGGGCCCTGCGTGCATCTCCCAATACCAGCACTTGCATACCTTAGCAATGTCACCCTACACCAGGGTATATGGTACACAGCTCTCAAACGTTTGCTATGAGTACTGGCAGATAGATATCCCTACGTTACGCACAGTCTGCTCTATGAGCTCCATCATAATAATCTATCTGATGTCTGCGGTGTGTGCGTCAGGTCTGGCCCCTGACAGTGTTTACCACCCTAGGGAGGGACCCCCAATGGTATTGCATACCATACCCATGCCTGTACTGTGCCCAGGACTGGTGTGGTGGGCAAGGATTCTGAACCCCTCTATAGTAGCACAATGCTGGCATACGTGTGGGAGTGTGTGTCTGTCTATACAGTGTGTGTTGGCTGCAAACACTGTCCACAGTTTTGGCCTGATGATGTGCATAATGAGCAGCATGGTACCATGGGTATAGCTCAGACAGGGTGGGCTGGCCAGGATGCATCTGCATAGGGCACTGGCAGGGACATTGTAGTGGCCGTCCACCACCTCCACAGACAGGGTGACCTCTGTATGTGCTGCTGGGCTTTCACTCCACCCTGACTGTGCAGTGATGGCAGCATGGCTAGGCACCCCCATAGTGCTTCATAGCACTTTCCTCATGTGATATATGGGTCACCTGTTGGGGCCTAGTCACTGATGTATCTGCTTGTGTGTGCTGCCATCCCAGTTGTGGGTGCATGCATTTCCAGTGGGACTAACCAGCAGACTGTTCACAGCTGGTATGTGCCCTGCTGGAGTGCCTTGCAGGGTGCAGTGGCTGATGGCTTGATGCAGGGGAATATCAGATAGTGGTGGGGTGCATCTTAGCATATCCAGGCCTACTGTCTGTCTGATATTGTGGTCTGGGTGTGTGTGGGGCTGCTTGGACTGCCCTGTAGGGTGTCTGTTCCCCAACAGGACTGGGGTTGATGGTCCACTCTACTGCCATCATTGCGGGGGGGGGGGGGGTGTATAATGGGGATCTGTTGATAGGAGACCCTGCCTGTTTGCCACCCTCAGCTGGGGGGGGGGGGGGTTGGTGGTACATGGCCCACCTAGGGGTCTGTGGGGTTTCCCCTGACTGAGACAGACAGAGATATCCAAGGTGTTCCTGCAGAAACTCACAGATTATGACTGTTTTGGAGCTCTGCCATGGCCTCTCTCAGCTGTGGACCTGGTCCAGGGCGCCTCATCGCACACTCAGGGTGAGCACAGTTCCCGCACAGTGTGACTGTGTGTAGCTACTCTGTGCAAATTAAACACCCGGTCAGTACCTCCTACCAGGCCAAGGTGCTGTGTGGGTGCACACGGACACGTCCCCCTACCAGGCCGGGGAGCTGTTGGGGTGCATTCCCCATCTTGTGTTCATCTGTGGACAGCTGATTTGCATGTGCAGTGCATCATGGGTATGGGTGGCCTAACCCTATCCTGGTTCCCACAGAAGACTGTCTGTGTGGTGACATGCAGGCTCTCTGCAGCCAGCTAGGGGCTTGCTGGCAACTATATAGCTGTAGCCCAATGGTTACTTCACTGCCTGTGGAGCCAGCGGTAATGGGTTCGAGCCCACAGTGGGGTTATTTGATAGGGTTGTCCAAAGCTTTTTTTAGATTTAATGTACATATGTTGCTGCCATCAAACACACCCTCAGTGTACTGTACCCATAAGGTGCCTCTGAGGGTGCTTTATAGGGCACCTTATGGTTGCCGTCCATATAAGGTGCATTATACATTATCCTGTGACGCAACATATATGGTGCCCTATAGGGGACATTCAAGGGTGCCTTGGCGGACAGTGAACTTTAACATGTGCCTTATGGGCCGCCTTATGTTAACACGCTTTGTGAGTGCGTTTGCTAGTAGTGATAACTGAAATACAAATAGATTGCCCCCTACAGCACTCATCCCCATAATACACACTGCCTCAGTGAGCCTTCTTCATTGGGCACTGTGGGGGATTGAACCCCTGATCTCTGCACCATTGGTCAGTGTCTTAACCATTGCGCTGTGGCTCTGTTCCTATGCTTGGGCATCTGCGCACCGCCTTATGCCGCCCAAAATTAACAGTGCACCGCCTTATGCCGCCCAAAATTAATATGCCTCCTAAAGCACTTTTACCCATTACAGTTAATGCCTCAGCCAGCCCTTTTTGTTGTGCACAATGGGGAATTGAACCCATGGCAGCTGCACCCACAGTCAGTGTCTTAACCATTGTACTATGGCTCTGCTCCTTTGTGTGTGCACATCAGGCGCCACTTAGCCTTCCCACGCACTATTGTGCCCCGCGCAAATGTGCGATCGCTTACTCCCGTTTTTTTTCTTTTCTCTGCCTGAACCGCCCACTCCTTATATGGCACAGGCACACTACCACGGCCCCGCACATTAGGAATGTTTAGTAAACAGACCCCTTAGTATTAAGGCTTAACATCAACATCACTAATTTTATCAGCAAGCATTGATAATGTAGCCACAGAGGGGGTGATATGCTTTCCCAGAAAAATCCAAGTTGTTTCAGTAGGCAATCTCAGGATTTCCCATAAAGGTGGTGCATTCTGCCTTTCTTCAGTCTTTCATTTGCTTGTACCAACTGGACAAGTCTGCTTGCCCTCTTTAACAATTAAAAAAAAAATAGAGAAGCACCAAAGTGCTGGGAGGAAGGAGTCCCTAAGATCTCATAGCTGACTAGGCCTCCAAACACGATAAGACTAGCACTGATCCAATGGACTCTGCTGTAGCATCTCGGGGCAAAGCATAAAGCACAAATCTCCCCTGGAAAAACACATGGGTTCAGGGGAAATGTGTGATAGAGTTGTGGAACTCCATACCCCCTCTCCTAAGAAGCATGAGAAAGAAGTGGCCTCGTTTACACCATGCTTGAATTCAGCAGTGATGCCATTTCTTCCTCCACAAGACTGACAACTTCATGTTGCTCTGTGACAGAATTTTCAGAGCCAAATTATCCTAAGACTGGCAGGGTATATGGCAACAATTTTAAACGTAGTTCCTGTTGAAAGGTAGCATATCCGACACTTTCAATGGCAGGTCAAGCTCCATTGGAATCATTGGCGTCAGCTGCTTTCCAAATGAAGCTCATCTTCAATGAAGAACACTCTACTCCATTGGGAAGATTCTCATATCCTAAAGGTGGGTTTCTTTTTCCAAGCACCACAAATTTAAGCCACATTTACAACTGACAGCTCCTCCTAAGGATGGGCACTTCAGCATAGCAGGCAAGAAGTAGGTCTGCACATCAACTTGTTTAGAACTTTGTCCAATGTCTAATGCTCCCAAGCTTTCAGGCAGTGGTTATGGGGGGAACCATCTTAAACAGCCAGTCAAATAGTTGTGTCCTATATAAACAAGCAAGAGTGGTCAGGGTTCCTCTGCAGCAAAGTTTTGAGAATTTGGATTCTTGCTTGATACATGCATGCCAGCTTACAGTGGCTTAGCTACCCAACAACAGCAAACAAATTGTGGATTCTTTAAAATGCAGTATGAAACCACCCCCCATGCCTTTTCTCTAGAGATAGAGAATGTTAATGATCTCTTCATGTTGCAAGAAAACAAGTGTCCTGTTTTTTGCTCAGTAAGATTGGTGAAGCACAGTTTCAATGCATGATAACATCACATTTGCCCTGTCATGAAGCAGAGGTCTCCCATACACTTTTACAGCTTTTTTTTCAATGTGTTGTAGACGATAGTGCGAGCCAGTGCAGAAATTCTCATAATACTGTATTAGCCATGACAACCCTGTTTCTACCTCCTACTCTCCATTGTAGCAGAACATACTTTTCTCTTTTGATGCAGAAAGAGAGCTCTTTACAATCCAGCTTTCGATCATTGGCCTGATGGCATGGCTATTGAGATTCAAGTAATTGATCACATTACAATTCTCCAGGAAAGCGCAGGACATCAGTGTAGCCCCCAGGAAAGAATCTACCAAAAATCATACCATCTTAAGTGGAAGATATTCATTTGCTGGAGTTCAGAAAATCTAGATCCTTTCAGTTGTCCAGTCATGGATGCACTAAATTATCTCCTACATATGTCTAAGACCTCAAAACTATTATATCAAGATAGAAGGCAAATCAATATAGAATCCGCTAGTGTCTTGATACATGAAAGTGAAGCTGCTATTGAAAGAACCAGTCTCACAGAAGCCAATGGGTTTCATAATCCAAGGCAATGGCTTTTCAAAGATCGTGCCAAATATATTTGATTTCTTTGGGTGATCAGAGAACTAGATCAAGGGCATGTGACTGGATTAGGTCTACTTAGATTTCAGCAAAACCTTTAATACTGTTCCTCGTAGGCTTGTGAATAAAGTAAGCAGCCGGTGGATGGATCCCAAGGTGATGAACTGGGTGACTGACAGACTACACAGGGTAGTGATGAATGGAACTCACTCTGAAGAAAGAAGAGCAAGTAATGGAGTGCTTCAGGGATTGGTGCCGGGACTGCTACTGTTCAATGTCTTTTGTGGGTGATATTGCTGAAGGATTAAAAGAAGTTTGTTTTTTTTTGTAGATGATACGAAGATTTTCAATCAAGTAGATGTTTTGGAGGGAATAGATAACATGAGAAGATATAAAAAATTAGAAGAATGGTCAATGCCTAGCAATTGAGATTTAATGCAAAGTGATGCAGTTTGGATGCAAAAACCCAGAGGAGCTGTATTTCATAAGGAATGAGGGGACTGGTGTGTATGTATCAAGAGAGGGGCCTCAGAGTGATAATGCCTGAGGATCTCAAAGTGGCAAAACTATGACTTAAATGTTCTAGCACAGATTCTAAAGGCCTCCTTTGGACAATTGGGGGGAGCTTCCCTAGGAACCTATCTTGGAAAACTCTATTTTTAGTTGCCATCATCTGTTTAAGCGTTATTGAGCTGCAAGGCATCAAAGATATATGAAGGAGTGTCCAACTTATGTTTAATATAAAACAAGTCTGTTTCCCAGCATCTGAACATGCCCTGTCCTGCTGGGGCCTTTGACTGTCAGCTTCTGTTACTTTGAAGCCAAGAGACCAGCCCCAGGCAAAATTTTGGCACATTGCTTTAGAACCATGACAATCTCTATTGCAAACCTAAACGTCATCCTTGTTATGGACCTGCAAAGCGACCACCTCATCCACAGTTCATACTTTTCATCAAATACTATTGCCTGGATTCTGTGCTGCAACAGCACATGACCTTGGGTATTCCAGTTTTTTTTTATCTCTGATCAGACTGGTCATTAAAATCACAAACTTTAGTAAGGTGAATCTAAACTTAGGATCTAATGTGCCTGCATTCCCCCTGCCTGTCCTTGGAGAAAGCAGACATGCATGCTTGTAAAAGGTGTCCTTCAAGAATAGTAGGGGAATGCAAACTTTTTTTTTTCTCTTGCTATTCCCATAGGTACTGTGGCAGCAAAAACTATGGGACAGACTTGAAGGGATGGTGAAGGGGCCATATAGGGGAGGCTGAGCATACTCAGCTACCTTAAGAAGGGCTTCATAATCTGGAAGAACATGCTGCACACCTGTTCTTTCTGGAGGACGACACCATCTAGTATGGCTGCATTCCCCTGCTTCCACAGAGAACCTCCATTGCATGTATGTAACTATATCTCCTCCTGCAACCACCAGGGAGAATATTGGACCCTGATAGAGGTAGGACCTATCAGCTGCAAGGATCATTGACTTCCATAGCAAATCTACAGTTGTCATCTCTGGTAGACAGCTGTGACTTAGACCACACACCCATGGTCTTGACTAGTCTACCCAAATGGGTGGTGCACCTGGACAGGCTATTGAAAATCTGATGTGGCTGGTTTAAATTCCTTGAGTTGCAGGCAGCAGTTCTCCCCAGATTGCCATGAGCAGTAAAGTAAGTTAAGCAACCCTCAGCTTGGCAGTTGACCACCTGTGTGGCTGCATTATCCTCGCTTATCAGTAGCGAAAGCAAAGTAACCTGTAATAGGGGTTCTCTCTAGATAGCAGGATAATACAGCCATACAATCCCACCCTCCATCACTCTGGTAGCTGAGGCCATACTAGCTTGGATATGGACTAAAGGTAGAACGGATGCTACACCTATAGGGAATTCTTGAGCATACCCTGTGGGACCACCTGGATTTTTCTGGGTTTTGGGAGAGCAGATCAGTAAGGGGTTTACCTGGCGACGCTTAACTGTAACAGAGAACCCCTGTTACAAGTAAGTAACTTTTACTAACAATCTGATACAATATTGCATTTGTGAGCATTTGATTTAATGTGGGCTTTACATCTGCTTCAAATGATCAGATTTGCCATACCTGTTCAAAACATGTAGTATTATTTAAGACTTGTTCATGCTGATCTACTTATTGATCTTAACTTTGTTTACAGGTATAGTTGTGGACCAACGGTTTATGATCATGCACACCTGGGGCATGCTTGGTGAGTTACTCTTTTTTTTAAAAAGTCATGGTGGTTCTGAAGAAAATGAATGTGATTAAAGCCTTCTTCCAAGAAAAATATTTGAGTTATACATAGTCGACATAAACTGGATGGGTTTTGCGAATGCAACTCAGTCTTTGCTGCTATAGCTCTCCATCTATTTAGAAGTCTTAATAGCTGAAAGACTAAATGTATGTAAAACGTTAGCAACCCAGAGGGGATGGTACATATTGTTACAGGGTGGGCTTGGAGGTTAGAGGTTACCTTCCTATATATCTATAATTCAAACATTGATTCATAAAAACATAGAAAACTGTGGCAAATATCCATTCCTGAGAACTATTAAATTCTACAATCCCTTCCTCTCCTTCAGAGATCCTCTGTGTTTGTCTCATGCGGTTTTGAATTCAGATGTGGTTCTCATCTCCACTACCTTCACTAGGAGGCTGTTCCACACGGCCACCACCCTTTCCATCAAGATATATTTCCTCAGATTAATTCTGAGTCTGCCTTTTCACAACTATCTTATCAGCCCTTATTACAGAATTTATTTTAAACTGTAAGAGGGCCAACGCCTGTGCATTTATTCCACGTATGTCACGCCTCTCTTGCCTTTCCTCCATATTGATATCTTTAACCCTATCTCCTTATGCCTATCGATTTGCCAGATTAATATGAATAAAATGCATTCTCTAAAATACTTGTATGCAAATGCTAGAAGTCTAAAAAATAAGATGGGAGCATTAGAATATATAGCACTAAATGAGAGATTAGTGGAGGAGTGGCCTAGTGGTTGGGTCAAGGTACTTCAGGCCGGAAGGTCGGGGGTTCAAATCCCACTAGAGGACAGCAACCTTGGGCCGGAAGGACTGGGGTTTCTAGTCCCACAGGTGCTCCTTGTGGTCTTGGGCAAGCCACTTAACCCTCCATAGCCCATGTTCCCTTGTAAAAATAGTTCTCTGTGTGCTGTGCTTTCCTGTCTAATCAATGTGTTTATACCTCAAATTTCCTGTCATGATTTGGCAATTTCCAATCTGTAATCAAAAAACGCTGCTGATCGCTGGAAGTAGCGGTATACAAATGTATACTAAAATAAATAAAATAAAAATAAATAAATTAGATATGATTGGTATCTCAGAGACATGGTGGAAGGAGGACAACCAGTGGGACACTGTGATACCTGGGTACAAACTATATCATAATAGAGCAGATCAAATTGGTGGAGGGGTTGCACTCTGTTAGAGAGGGCATTGAGTCACAAAGGATTAATGTTTTGCAGGAAACAAAATTTGCTGTAAAATCTCTATGGATAGAAATTCCATGTGAAAAAGGGAAGGCGATAGCAGTGGGTGTGTACTATCGACCGCCTGGCCAGAATGAACAAATAGGTGATGACATGCTCAAAGAAATCAGGGAAACTAACAAAAGTTACAGCACAGTAATAATAATGAGTGATTTCAATTACCCCGGTATTGACTGGCAGGACATGCTAGGGAAATAAAGGTTCTAGATGAAATAAATGACTGTTTCTTGGAGCAGCTGGTTCATGAACCAACCAGAGGGGAAGCCATTTTGGACCGTCCTTAGTGGAACACCAGATCTGGTGCAAGAGATAAGGGTGTTGGGGCCACTTGGCAATAGTGATCATAGCATGATCGCGTTTGATTTAATTAATGGAGGAGGGATGGTAAGGAAATCCACAGTACTAGCTTTTAACTTTCAAAAGGGAGACTATGACAAAATGAGGAAAATAGTTAAGAAAAAATTAAAAGGAACAGTTGTAAAGGTTAAAGATTTACATGATGCTTGGGTGTTTAAAAATACTATCTTGGAAGCCCAGACAGCTGTATTCCATGCTTTTAAGAAAAGTGGAAGGAAGTCCAGAAAACTGCCAGCATGGTTGAAAGGTGACATCAGAGAGGCTGTTGCCAAAAAAGCATCTTTCAGGAAATGGAAAAAAGAGCCAAATGATGAAAACTGGAAACGGCACAAGCACTGGCAAGTCAAATGCAAGGCATTGATAAGGCAGGCAAAAGGAGAATTTGAGAAGAAGCTTGCTGTGGAAGCACAAATGTGTAAGACTTTTTTTTTTTTTTTTTTAAGTACATTCGTAGCAAAAACCTGTGAGTCAGTTGGACCATTAGATGATAGTGATAAAAGGGGCACTAAGAAGGGGACAAGGCTATAGCGGAGCGACTGAATGAATTCTTTGCTTCGGTCTTTACTGAGGAATATGTAGGGATGTTACCCATAACTGAAGTGGTATTTAAAGGTGATACTGCGGAAGAATTTAAAGAAAAAACGATACACTGGGAAGATGTATTACAACTATTTGATAAACTGAAGTGTAGCAAATCACCTGGACCGGAACTGAAATATGAGAGTTCACAGATTAATAATAGCAGGTCTACAATCATTAAAATCATCTGTAATACCTGAAGATTGGAGGATGGCCAGTGTAACGCCAATTTTTAAAAAGGGTTCCAGGCATGATCTGGGAAATTACAGACCGGTGAGCCTAATTTCGGTACCAGAAATAATGGTAGAAACCATCATAAAGAACAAAATTACTCAACACGTGGATAGTCATAGCTTCATGGGACACAGCCAACATGGCTTTAGACAAGGAAGATCTTGCCTTACTAATCTGTTATGTTTTTTTGAAGGTGTGAATAAACAGGTAGACAAAGGTGAGTCAGTTAATATAGTGTATTTGAACTATCAGAAAGCCTTTGACATGGTCCCTCATCAGAGACTTTTGACAAAACTAAAAAGTAATGGGATAGGAGGCCGTGTACTATTGTTAATCAGGAGCTGGTTAAAAGATAGAAAGCAGAGGGTAGGCTAAATGGCCAATTTTCCCAATGGAGAAAGGTGAATAGTGGAATACTGCAGGGATCTGTGCTGGGTCTGCTGCTTTTTAACATATTCATAAATGACCTGGAAATGGGAATAACGAGTGAGGTTATCAGATTTGCAGATGAGACAAAACTATTCAAAGTTGTTAAAACCCATGAGGATTGTGGAAAATTGCAGGAGGATCTTGATATATTGGAAGACTGGGCATCCAAATAGCAGATGAAATTTAATGTGGACAATTGCAAAGTTATGCACTTAGGAAAGAACAACGCAAACTATGGTTACACGATGCAGGGTTCCACATTAGGAACCACCACCCAGGAAATGATTTAGGCATCATCGTTGATAACATGTTAAAACCCTCCGCCCAGTGTGCAGCGGTGGCCAAGAGAGCAAATAGAATGCTAGGATCATAAGTAAAGGAATGGAAAATAAAATAAGATATTATAATGCCTCTGTATTGTTCCATGGTGCGACCACACCTTGAATGTTGTGTGCATTTCTGGTTGCCATATCTTAAAAAGGATATTGCGTTATTAGAGAAGGTACAGAGAAGAGCCACCAAAATGGTAAAGGGAATGGAAGGATACCCCTATGAAGAGAAGCTAAAAAGGTTGGGGCTCTTCAACCTGGAAAAGAGACGACTGAGGGGGAGATATGATAGAGGTCAATAAATTAATGAATGGAGTGGAACAGGTAAACGTAGATCAATGGTTTACATCAGAATATAGAAACATGCAATGAAGCTGCAGGGTAACCTATTTAAGACTAATAAGAGGAAATTTTTCACTCAACATGTAGTCTAACTCTGGAATTTGTTACCGGAGGATGTAATAAAAGCTTTGTGTAGCTGGGTTTAAAAAAGGTTTGGACAAGTTCCTGGAGGAAAGATCCATAAACCATTATTAAAAGGGACCCAAGATATCACTGCTTGACCCAATACAAGCATTGTGGAACCTGTGTCTTTTGGGGGGAACTGCTAGGTACTTGTGGCCTAGTTTGGCCACTGTTGGAAACAGGATAATGGGCTTGATAGACCTTGGTCTGACCCAGTATGGAATATCTTATGACTTATGACAGAGACCACTGTCTATTTTAGTAGCCGCCCTCTGGACCGATTTCATTCTATCTATCCTTTTGAAGATGACGATCCATAGAACTGTACACAGTATTCCAAACAAGGTCTCACTAGAGACTTATATAGAGGCATTATTACCTCCTTAGTCCTGCTGGCTATTCCTCTCACTTTGCTCCCAAGTATCGTGGCTTTTGCTGTTTCCTTTTCCATTTGTTTGGCCACTTTAAGATCTGATATAGTCACCCCTAGGTCCTGCTCTTCTTTCCTGCACTGAAGTACTTTACCCCCTATACTGTACTGTCCCTTGTTTTTTTGCAGCCTAAATGCATAACCTTGCATTTTTTTAGCATTAAATTTTAGCTGCCAAATTTTCAACCATTCTTCAAGCTTCGTTAGATCCCTCCTTATGCTATCCACACCTTCCTGCACGTCTGCCCTGGTGCAAATTTTGGTGTCATCTGAAAAGAGGCATACCTTTCCTGACAGACCTTCTGCAATATCACTTAAAGGAACGATTCCTGAGGCATGCCACTGGTGACATCCTTATCTTCAGAGTGAACTCCATGTACTACTAACCTCTGGTGCCTTTCACTCAACCAGTTTCTTATCCAATCGGTCGTTTAGGGTCCATCGCAAGGGCACTCGGTTTATTTATAAGTTGCTGATGCAGAACACTATCAAAGGCCTTGCTAAAATCTTAGGTATACCACATCTAGTGCTCTCCCTCAACCCAGTTCTTTAGTCACCTAATCAAAGAAAGCAAGAAGATTTGTTTGAAAAGACCTAACTTTATAAACTATAGTAAAGCCATGCTGTCATAATTGTTTTTAGCCTACTTCTTGTAGGGAGGCTTGCTTGTGAGATTGCCATGTGTTTGTATGCTCCCCTTTTTTCAGTAACTTTCCTGGTTTTTTTGTGTGCTGTTCACCTGGGTTTTTACCTTTTTCTTTAAATATGTGTGTGGATATCTACATGGAATCTTGTGTGTCAGATATGTTGCTATGGTATAGTATGTCCTTTAGGGAAAGGGACAGTCCTTTTTAAATGTTGATTACAATGATATATTGGATCATAGTGTATGCAGATCTGAACCTAATCACTAAAATATTAAGGACAAAGGGTCTGTCAACATTTTGGAAAGGGGTATGAGAGAATTCCATTTGATGGATGAATTTCATACTTTACATCCTAATGATTTGTTTCTCCTTCCTTCCCACCCTCCCATGGTGTTCTGTGAGAATAGATTTGTGTTAGTGGTTATATAGCTCAGAGGTCTGAAAGGTAAAGAGATGCCAAGTGACAGTTACAAATGTCTGATATGATGCTCTCCCTTTGAAGTGGATAGAGGTTCTGAATGCGTGTGCAGATGAGATTAATATGTCCCTGGTTAGAGATGCACATTATGCTAAAAGCTGAGTGAAAAGCAGGCTGAATTTATAGTTAGATGTGATTACAGTACGGAAAGCAAGAAAGGCATTGATGTATAGGCAGATTATTGCTATTGTGAGACGAAAAAAGAGAAATATTTTAGAGTTAATGAAGAGGATTAGGTCCAAAGCTGTAGATTAGAAAAGAATTGGGAGGTGTTAGGTGATGTGGGGAAGGGGGTGCTGATTACAAATGGCTTGTCTGCTTAAATTACATAAGAAAATGTTTAATGAAAAATAAGACAATAGGTATTTTGGCCAAATAGTTACAGGGACTTTTTATAATGTTAAAAAGATCTTGGATGAGAGGGGGATATTTTCCTCATCAGAGAGGATAGCCAAGTAGCTTGTGGAAAACTGAAAATCTTATTTTACAGGGGAAGCTAACTTAATGTTAAAATTGTTTTTGTAAAATGCTCCTCTGTGCACATTGGAAGCAGAAGAGATTGGGGGGTTAGACCAATCCAATTGAGGAAACAAAAATTATAGGAACTATTGGAGCCTTGAACTCTGGGGAAGATGTTATCCATTTCGTTTTTTTTAATTGTTACCCGGTTTCAGGCATGGCCAGTTCTGGTTTTAAATTTGCATTGCAATGCAGTATGGTATTTGTACTCCCTGATTTTACCCATTGAAATCAGTGCTGCAGATTCCATAATGCATCAGAATGAGTGTCAGAAATCCAGGGCTGGCTTAAATTTAACTCTTAGAACTAGGTAACTTGGCATTTCTGATTCACCAAACTCAGTGTCTCAAGCTTTCAGTTTAGTTATCAATAAAGAGGTATGTTAAGTGCCGTCGAGTCAGAGTCGACTCATGGTGACCCTCTGGATAGCTATCCAAAATTGTGTTCGGTCTTGAGTCAGGCGGCTCATTGTTGAAAGAGGTATAACTAAGAGGAAACTGTTTTGTATAGTGCAATTTCCTTAATTAAATGTGGATCTAAACATCCTAGCAAATTATTCCTGCCAAAGTTCAGGTGGGATTATTGTAAGAAGGAAAGTCCTCTGATAACTGTTTTGCATTCTATAGTATTATGGAAGCCCATGCTGAAGGACAGAGGGTATGACATTAGCCTCTGTAGATGCTGAGAAGGCTTTAAACTGGATAGAATAGTCTACCTTGTATGAGACTGGTTGAGAAACACTGTCCTGAACACAAAAATACACTGTGTCACTAAGACTAACAAGCACATGTGCCTGCAGGCTGGGGAGAGTGCAAAGCAAGAAGTGAGGTATTGGAAATCCCCATTACTACTCCCTAATTCTTCTCCCCTCCAGTGATCACTGTTTCTGCCAATCCAAGTGGGAAATGTTGCAGGTCTGCTTCTCCTATCACCTTCTCCACCAGCTCTACATTAAGAGTTGCCACCCAAGAAAAGGATCTGGGAATGATTATAGACAATACATTGAAATATTCTGTTCAGTGTGTGACGGCAGCCAAAAATGCAAACAGAATGTTAGGAATCATTAGGGAAAGGAATAGAAAATAAAACAAAGGATATCATAATGTTTCTGTAATCGCTTTGTGGTGCGACTGCACCTTGAGTACTGTGTACAATTCTGGTCTCTGCGTCTTAAAAAAGATATAGTAGCATTAGAAAAGATACAGGGAAGGGCAACCTGCATGATAAAGGGGATGGAATGACCCTCATATGAGGTAATGCTAAAGAAGTTAAGGCTTTTCAGCCTGGTGAAGAGATGGCTGAGGGGAGTTACGACAGAGGTCTATAAAATCCTAAATGGATTGAAACGGATAGATACAACTGAATAATTTTATTCTTTCAAAATATACAAGGACTTGGGGACACATAATGAAGCTACAAAGTAGTATATTTAAAACAGGAGAAAATACTTTTTCTCTGAACGTATAATTAGATTTGGGATCTCATGTGGTAAAAGCAGGTAGTGAGCTGGGTTTAAAGAAGGTTTGTATAATTTGGAGGAAAAGTCCATAAACCATCATTATGGCAGCGGTGTAGCCATATCTGAGGTTTTTTTTTGCAACGTTTTCTTGAAGGAAGAAGCAGCAGGGGTACAGTCTTTCATTAGGGACTCTACTCATTTTTTGACATTTTTGAATTCATTATCTTTGCCATCATCAGATGTGTTTCTGGTGACTTTAGATATCACTTCGTTATATATGAATATCGACCAACTAGCTGCTTTACATTTGCTTCAAACTTCATTCACTGGGGCTCCTTCACGACTACCAAAATTTTTTTTGATGGAGCTGATAACTATGGTTCTTACTCGTAACTACTTTTTGTTTGAGGGGAACTTTTACCAACAGATCTTTGATATCGCAATGGGAGCCACAATTGCCCCTTCGATTGCCACATTATATCTGTCTGCTTTGGAGGAACAACAAATTTATGTCAACTTTTTTTGTACATGTATCTATATGGAAAAGATTTTTGGCTGACATCTTCTTTGTTTGGCAGTCCAATTATGACTCTACAGGAGTTTGTGGGGTGGCTGAATACATTACGATCTGATTTAATGATAAGGCAGTATATTAAATCCTTCTAAATAAATAAATAATATTAAAATTGTGGCTCATATTGACCCTATATAACTGGAGTTTCTGGATATGATTGTCTACCGCACTGGAAATTCTCTATCTATGACTTTATCATAAGCCAGTTCAACGTAATTGTTTGTTGAATTATCAAAGTTTTCACCCTGGACCTCTACACAGAGGCCTTCCGTATGGTCAGTTTTTACGAATCCGCCGGCTTTGTTCATCTACGGCAGAGTTCAAAATTCATGCACAGGATCTGTCATTGAGATTAACATCAAGGGGTTATCCCCCTAAAGTGATTTTGGGTGCATTATCGTTGTGCCTTATATACTCATCGGGAGTGGTTATTGGAACCACACACAAGCAGAACTGATGTTGTGGCTGAGGATGCGATGGTGGGGGTTTTACCCTATATCGACAACCCGGATTTCTCTAAGATAACAAACTGCCTTACCCAAATGACCAGTTGGTGTCAAAACAACAACCTTGCAATAAACTATAACAAGACTGAAGCTTTAATCATCACTCGGAACCAAGGCTTCATACACCCACCAAATATAAAGATTCAAAGCACTACCATACCAATAAGGTCAGAAGTGAGATACCTCGGGGTTACTCTGGACAATAAACTCAATCTCAAGCCACACATAGACAAGACCATCCAAAAAGCCTACTACAAGATGCGAATCATCAGGAGACTGAAACCACTCCTCGCCCCAGAACACTTCCGTACCGTCTGTCAAGCACCGATAACCCCACTACTGGACTTCTGCAATCCGATATACCTCGGACTACCAAAACAAGCCATCAAACCACTCCAACTGGCACAAAACACAGCAGCAAGAATCCTATCCGGAACTGCAAGACAGGAGCACATCACACCCACCTTAAAGGACCTACACTGGCTTCCAATCGGTGCACGCATCAGATACAAAACTATCATAAACCTATTCAAGATAAAACAGCACACATCAGCCAACAGCCTGCACTCCCTCATACAACCAGACACCAGCACACGTCCTAGAAGAAAGCAAACACACAACCGCGTCAGCACCCCAAGTGAATACAAACACACACGCAAGGACACAACAGACAGAGCACTATCCATGGCTGCTCCAACAATATGGAACAAACTACCGGACGACTTGAGGGCAACCACAGACCTCAGACTTTAGGAAACAGCTGAAAACCATGCTGTTCATAGAACACTATGGACACATCACATAACCTAATTGACTGTATAGCAGCACATGTTAACCGCCTAACACTGTATGTATATAAATGTCTTTAGCACCACTGTATATAGCCCACATTGTACATAGCTCAAACCAATCCAGCACACAATACAACACACACTAAACAAAATCCTCACCCTCACTGCATGTATAACACACTCACACTACCAGATTGTTTGCTGTGATACCACCTTGATTATTATGATAAGGCGGTTTAGAAATACTGTTAAATAAATAAAAATAAATAAAATATATGAGCCATTGTTCTGAAGTGATGAATATTTTGAAGAAGCATTGGATGGTGTCTCTACATACTTCAATAAACCTTTGCGCGGTGTGCTAACCTGCGGGACCTGCTAGTAAAATCAACGGTGGAGCAGGACAGGCCGATCCTTCTGGATGATGCATCACGCAGTCATTTCCCGTGTAATGAGTGCAGTTATTGTGCTACCACATTGTCGGGGGAGTCGTGGACTGATTTAAAGACTGGCCGGACTTATCGACGTTGGTTAACAAATTGCAGTTCTACTTTTGTATATATATATTTTTTACAATGTGCCTGCCCAGAGATATATGTGGGTAGCACTATACGAGCAATCAGGGTGCGGATGGGTGAACATGCATCAAGACTCCGTCGGCAGGAACTCTCAGCACCTGTGGTTCAACATTGTTTGGAACATCAGCACACTTTTTTGACCAGCCCATTTGGTCTGTCATGGATCATATTCCACAAGATCCTCGGGGCGGAGACCGTATACTACAGTTGAGACTAGAGCAGCGCTGGATCTTCAGATTTCAATCTGTCAATCCGACTGGTATGAATCATGAGATTGATTGGACGGTTTCATTCTGACATAATACCATTCATATGTGGGCTTCCCTTGTTTGTGGGAACTCCCTCTGTGATTGGGGTGCTAAAATGATAGGCAGCTCGTTGTTTAGCCAATCTTGAGAGTAGAGTCCCTTATTTGATTGGTCGGTTGAGCTGGTGTTTTTCAGCGGTTACAAGCAACTGCGGAGCACTTGTTACAGGGGTTATGGCGCTCCGAAACGTGCACGTCGTGCGGATATGATTATGGCATTCAGATAAGTGCAATAATTAGATGAATTTTTGAACTACGGTTTGACATCTTAGACACAATCGGTGAATAAAAGGACAATTGTTGACTGGAGGGGATGAATTGAAGTATCATCCTCCCTCAACTCTGCCCGACAAAAAATTACTAATTTTCATTTGGGATTCACATGGTGATAATTTTGATGGTACTGACGTCATGCTCACCAGTCTGTAGTTTCCCAGATCACCGTTGGAACCCTTTTTAAAAATTGGCATTACAATGGCCATTTGGCAATCTTCAGGTATTTTACAGATTTTAATGATAGTTCACAGATTACTAATAGTAGGTCTGTAATCTCAGATTTCAGTTCTTTCAACACCCTCGGATGTACACCATCTGATCCAGGTGATGTGCTACTCTTTTAGTTAATCGATATTTCTTTCAAATTTTCCGATGCATAACCTTTAAATACCATTTGAGTCATGGGTAACTTCCCTACATCATCTTCAGTAAAGACCAAAACAAAGAATTCATTCAGTCTCTCTGCTATGACCTTGTGACCTTTCTACCCCTCTGTCATCCAATAGTCCAACTAACACCCTCACAGGATTTTTGCTACGACTGTACTTGAAAAAGTTTGTGTTTGCTTCCAGTGCCCAATTAGTGGAAACTGAAGTGCCCTTAAATGAGAAGGTCAATGCCCAATCTACTGATAATGCCCTAAATATGAAGAAACTGTCACAAAATAGGAAACTACCACTGCATGGAGATTCTATTGAGGCTCCAACTTGGGAACACAGCTCAAAGGGGAGAAGATGGTCATATGCCTCCCAGGCTCTTCAGCCAGCAGGAATATGAAGCAAATTGCTGGCATAGTGCAGAAAGTGAGCACTCCAAAATTTGATGTTATCACCCACTTGGGTACAAATGACCTGGCTAGAAACAGTGCCTACAGTTCAGAGGGACTTCCAGATTCTGGAAGAGGAACTCGAACCCATTGCTAACACTATAGCATTCTCAGAAGTTCTACCTGTTGGTAAGGGTACAGAAAGGCTGCATAGCATAATCAACTTTAATACATGGCTCCAAACCTGGTGCAAACAAGAAGGATTTAGGTATATAGGCGACTGGGGAAATAGATGGAACAACAAGAGGCTATACTGTGTTAATGGACTACATCTCTGTTGCAGGGAAAAGGATCCTAAGTGAAAAATTCAGGCATTATGTGGACAGGCATTTAAACTAGGGAAAGGAGGTGACGGATGGAAAAGAACAAGTTCAGGACGTCACTCCCAGCAAAAACATAATAACATTGGAAACAGCTGCAGTATTAACCCACTTACCAATGCAAGTGGGAAGAGGCGTGTAAAACAAAATCCATGCAAAATACAGGCATGCCAGTCGTCAAATGCTGGAAAGCAATGAGCATAAATGCACAAAGCCTAGCCAACAAAGTTCCTGACCTGGAAGCCCTAATGGTGGAAATGGACGTGAGCATTGTGGCCATTACAGAAACATGGTTTAACGAGTCACGTGAATGTGATATGGCCATAGTTGGCTATAATCTATTTAGGAGAGATAGAGAGGGTCGAAAAGGAGGAGGAGTAACCCTATATGTCAAAAGCAATATTAAAGCTGCTGAAATGCTGGGGACATGGGGAAAAGAAGCAGCGCTGTGGATTGTGTTGGAAAGAGGAGATGGCACTGTCATCCATATTGGCGTAGTCTACAGACTCCAACTCAAACCGAAGAAATGGATAGCAAATTGATTTTTGATATTGCAAAAGTAGTCATGAAGGGGGAAGTGATCATATTGGGTGACTTTAAGCTATCCGATGTGGATTGGAGTATTCCTTCTGCAAATCTGGAAAGAAGTAAAAAAAAAAAAAATTATGGATACCTTCCAAGATGAATTACTTGGACAAATGGTGATGGAACCGACCAGAGAAAGCTTGATGCTGGATTTAGTACTTACCAGTGGAGATAAGTGTATCGAATATCCTGGTGGGTGCCCATGTTAGCAGCGATCATCACACGGTGTGGTTTGAGATAAAAGCCAAGGCGGAGTCCAATCACAGCAAGCTCAAAGTCCTAGACTTCAAAAACACTGACTTCAGTAAAATGGCCAAGTGCCTGAAGGGAGGAGTTGGCAGGGTGGGAGGGGATAAGGGAAGTGGAATTAGTGGGCTAAACTAAAGGAGGCAATAAAAGGGGCAACAGATACATATGTAAGGAAAGTAAATAAAAACAAGAGGAAAAGGAAACCAGTTTGGTTCTCCAAAAAAGTGGCTGCACAAATAAAGGCAAAAACCACAGCTTTCACAAAATTCAGAAGTTTGCAAACAGAGGAACACCGAAAAGAATACAGTATAAAACTAAGAGAAAAAAGAGAAATAAGAATAGCAAAATCAAAGGCAGAAGAAAAGATGGATAAAGATGTGAAGTGTGGAGACACAACCTTTCAGGTATATTCGGGAGGGGAGGAAAATCAGAGGTGGAATTGCAAGACTTAAAAATGCCGGGAACGGATTTATAGAAAGTGGCACTAAAAAAGTGAAAATGCTAAACAAATAGTTCTTTTCTGTTTTTATTAAATAAAATCCTGGAGAAGGACCATCTGTAGTTGACAAATATACAAATGAGAATCGAGTAGATACCACACCATTCACAGAAGATGTGTTAGAAGAACTTGCAAAACTGAAAGCAACAAGGCCATGGGACCGGATGAGATACATCCCAGGATACTTTTTAAGCTACAGTAGCGGCCTCCTTTTCCTTTTACCTTTATCATTCTAACTAAAAGGTTGGTTGCCCTTAAAAATACCCTTTCCGTTTTGCAGACTGTTTTTTCTACATCCCCCAGCTGTTTCCATCCCGCTAACTTCTTGAGGTATTGGCCCATTTTGGCAAAGTTAGTTTTCCTAACGTCTAACACCCTCACTTTTAAATGGATTTTATGAGCCCTAGTCCTAATACTGAACCATACCATCTGGTGATTATTGGATGCAAGATGATCTTCCAGTATAACATCAGAAACACTTTTCCAAGTCCAGTATGGCCCCTTCACGTGTGGGTTCTGTTACCAGCTGCCTGAATAGTTCTTCCTGTAAAGAATTCAGGATCTCCTTGCTTCTAGATGACATAGCAACAGGGATACGCCAATCAACATCCGGCACATTGAAATCCCCTATCAGTAGCACTTCCCCTTTCCTAGCAATGCTGCAATACATCTTTGTATTTTGATCAGTACAAGAGGGAGTATATTTTTATTTTTGGTTTCTTGATATTTCCATTTCTAAATTTTGGTCCTTAATTTTGTAATTGGTAAAGGCAGCTCAGTCTTCTGTCTGTGTGACTGAGGTGAAAGAATCTACTCACATGTAGTTTGTGTGGAGATCTATAGCAATCACTTATTTGACTTTTCAAGTAGGAAATGTATTAGTGTTAGTTATCTGCAGTGTTGCCTTTCAAAGGTATAGTTTGTGCTTTGTGTCATGAGAGTCTATGTTCTTATGATATGGAAGGGTTGTTATATAGTTTCTGAGTAGCTTATTTGCATATTGTTTTGTTTTAATTCAGAAAGTCTTTAGCAGTGGATGAATTTTGTGTTGCCGTTACTGAGATGATACCAAAATATGAATGCATACATATTTTTTGCATGGCAAGCTATAAAGGGAAACATCCTAGCTTTGTTCTCTTTAGACTCCAAAAATAAACAAAATTCTTGAATTTGACAGTAAGAGGCATGTTTACTTAATTGCGGTAAGCTGTTTTGCAGCTACCGGATGGCATAAGTAAAAAATACTGTGCAGTAGATGCAAAACCTGTGTGGCATCTACAGAGGGGAGTGACCAGCACTAGCCCTGCAGATACCATGCAGGGCTAATGCATACTGCACTGTCTCACATCTCTGCATCGGCAGGTAGCATGGGGTAGTCCTGTGGTGCCTGCCAGTGCAGGGATCGCTGGTTAAAAGGCAAAAGCCAGTGGAGGACAGAGTATCAATACCCTGATACCCCCTTGGGGGCCCCCCCATCGTTAAGGTTGCTGGTGACACCAACAATTGTAACAGGGGCCCCCCACCCCCTCCTCCGAAGCATCTGCTGCAGCTATCGTGTCAATATTGTTCGTGCGGTGGCTGCCTCTGCCACTCCTTTTCCCTCCCTTTCCCTCCTCTACCATGCAAAATGCAGCTAGCACAGAACATTGCTTGCAGTAGCTGCATTTTGACCATGGAGCCTGTTACCGCAGCACTTTCTTTCCCGCGTTAGTGCCATGATGACATTCAATACCCTTTAGTAAACATCCCTCTGTTTGGTGTGACATTGTCTACTGTTCAACCACATATCGAAAAACCGTGTGCACATCTGTCCCAGATTTGTCATTAATGAAATAAGTTTGAAACGTTTGTATGAAAAAATACAATTTAGCCACTTTAATTTACCAAAAGGATATTTTCTGTTAAATAGTTTAGACTTCTTGCATTATTTTTAACTACAATAAAATATTTGGGCTCTTTTTGTTTAGCTGCAGTGTTCAGTGTGTTGTGCATAAGAATACTATCTATCAAATGTATCGCAGCAGAAAAAAGGTTGAGAACCATTGGTTTAGGAATAATTTTTGTGAGTGGACTGGCAATTTATTAAAGTGGAGAGGATATTGCATTGTTTATCTGACAGAGCTGAATCTGGGACTTGCGGAGTTAATGGAGGTGAGTAGAACAAAACTTTCCATATGTGGATGATTTTTATGATGACTTTAACACTTTTCATGGCTATTTTAGTTAATAAATTGAAGGACTTTGTTACAAGCTTGGGCTTTAAGACAGTTTCTGGTAAATCTTCTTGAAATAATGTTTATAGAAGATACAGTAGGGATGTAAACATATCTAGCAGCTTAAAAGCAAAGGGAAATGTGTTTGCTGTTTTTGTTTTTAGTCCGTTTTTTTCTTTAGGGTTTTTCTTTTGCTTTTTGCCTGCCTTTTTTCTTCCCTCCTTCCAAACCCTCATTCTTTGACCTTGCCTGTCTTCCAGAATTATCCTTTCCCTTTCCTCAGCTTCTCCCTCCCCCCCCCCCAATCAGTTTCTCTCCTCCATTTGGTGGCTGTTTTGGGCCCAACTCGTGGTAGCCACTGTGACATACTTTTACCAGCCTAGGACCCACCGACTGCTGCAACTTTATTGCTGGTCTGTGTCTTTGCCAGTGACAGCTGCTGCTCCCAGCTTGTTACACCAACAGCAGCCACTTCAATTCCCCTCAGTGGCCTGAACCCCAGCTATGGCAGCCACCGTAACTTTTTTTTTTTTTTATTTAATCTTTATCATTTTACATATTATGAAAAGCAAAATATACAAATCAAAAAGAGGATTGGAAAAGCCAATCACAGGCATTCCCACAATACATAGGAAATCGCATAATTCAATCATAATAACAAATAAAACACATCTAGGAGGCATTCTGAAAGAAATTAACATTAGGCCCACTAGCCACCCAGTGAACCTCAAGGGTCCCAAAGGTAAAACAAAAAGAAAAACGTTTAAGAAGCAACAAAAGAATTCCCTTTCAAAAAATCTAACAGATGTTCAACTTCCCCAAATATATACCGCTTTCCTTGATACAACACATGACAATTACATGGAAACTTCAGGAAAAATTTAGCCCCCAGAGCCACCACCCTTGGACGGACCTCCAAAAAGGCTTTCCGTCTCATTTGGGTGGCCCTGGAGACATCTGGAAACAGTTGAATAAAATGACCACAGAATTTTTCATGTTTTTTCTTAAAGTAAGCCTTAAAAATTTTTTGCTTATCCAAATCAGAAACTAAGGAAACCAAGAGAGTTGCTCTGGTAGGTATCTCGTCATGAGAGGACTCTAAAAAAGCAGATAAATCCATCAGGGGAGAAGATTTCCCACTACTCTGTCCTCCCTCAACCTTATCAACAGATCTATTTGAATCCCTCACCGATAAATAATATATACTTGAGATACCCATAGCATCAACATCAGATAAAAGCAAAATTTCTTTCAAGTATTTCTTTAACAAAATAATTGGGTCCAAATAATGAGTACAGGGAAAATTTAGGAAGCGCAGATTCTTAGCACGCAAGGAGTTTTCCAAACTTTCATCCTGACGACGTAATAAGGTAACATCTTTCACCAGAGTACCCAGAACCCCTTGGGTGGAAGAATCCTGCGCTTCACATGGAGCAACTCTATTTTCTAAATTAACCAATTTAACCTCCTGGTCAGACAATTTATTTACCGTTTCTTTAGAAAAGGTAGAAAGTTTTTTCAATGAATTATCAAAAAGCAGTTCCATACGAGACAACTTAGTCCAAACATCTTTAAGGGAAACATCATCCGGGGAGCCGGCATCTCAACAGACTCAGGAAAAACCACTACAGACGGAAGTGGAGGAGACAAGTCAGGAAGTGGAGATTCCAATCGTAAAAACGATGATGATAATACCGGTTTCTCAACCTCAAACTGAACTTGTCCTAATACAGAAGGGATTCCAGACACAGTACCTTTGGGTAAAACCGATGAGGATAGATTAGTCTCTTGCGGGGATATCAAGGAAGGAGTACTCACGGTAGAAACATCCACCGGATCATTAGCCACTACTGGAACATCAGATATTATCCCTCCGGATCTTACATGAACATCCATCGGGCCTGTGACTTTCACGGCTTTCGACTGGATCGGAGGGGGCTTCTTCTTCCGTTTCCCCATCAGCGATTACTCGAACGCCTCGAGCGCCGAAGGGGCGCCAAAGGGGCGTGTCCTACCCCTTTGGTCACGCCCCTTCGGACATGCACCATGGGCACGCGCCCACTAACGCGTCCCACGTAGGGGGGCAGGCTGATATAGCCCCAATAAGACAGCGTCCCCAATCAGAGAAGCTGCAGCAGGTCACCGGGCAGGCAAATAGACCACACAGGAGTCAAACAGGAAGTAAGTGAACGCCTCGGTATCCCGCGTAGGGGGCAGGCTGATATAGCCCCAATAAGACAGCGTCCCCAATCAGAGAAGCTGCAGCAGGTCACCGGGCAGGCAAATAGACCACACAGGAGTCAAACAGGAAGTAAGTGAACGCCCCACCGTAACTTTTACACAGTCTTTCAGCTGCAATAGCTCCTCACTGGCTCAGATCCTGCCACCTTCTCTGTTTGGTGCTAGGCTCTAAATGTTGGGTGCCCAGGTGATCTGATGCCCAGAAGTTTTACAATTCTGGGATTAAAAACCTCACTCTGTGAAATTTTTGGGAATGACCCAGGGAAACTGATATGTTTGAGTGCTGCTTTCTTTATATTTTTGAGATGGCTGTCCAAAAAGGCTCCAGGTGATCTAACAAGATAAACATTATTATGATTAAAATGAAAACATTGCAAAACAATAAAAGAAGAGTATAGGTGAAATACACTGCATTAACTGTTTTCTATTATTTCAGGTTCCAGAGAGAATGCTAGAAGATAGGCTATGTAAGCAAGTTAAGCAGGATATAATAAGTTTAAGAATCCTTCAGAGATCTAGAGATGGGGCTGACTGGTAGGGTCAGTTTAACCATTAGACTTAGAAGACCTAGGGTGGTAGTTTGTAGGAGATGGCAAAGAGCAAGTTACACTAATTCAAAGAACCATCAATACACTTTTTTACCTGTAGGGAGGGCAGGCAATTCTCAAATAGACCATTTACCCGAAGCATAGTATAATAGTAAAAAGTTGATCATACTTATTCTGGGATGATTGCTGTTCGGGTAATTATAAACATTTAGTTTAATTACTAGATTCTTGAGGGAGGTTGCAAAGGGCTTGATGGTTGATTTGAAGGGGGGGTGTAATCAGGGGCGGCCCAAGGGGGGTGCGGGGCCATGTGCGGAGACTCGGTGCGGGGCCTCATTTGCATAAGGGTCCTCATTTGCATAAATATTTGCATAATGTTACCATACACGAACTTTTAGTAAACATGCCTCTTAATGAGTGTATGAATAAAGAAAGACTAAAAGACTTCTACATTACTATAATCCAGTGCCAACCGCCAGACACATTAGGAACTACTACAAACACTGCCCATTTAGAACCCATAGCAAACCCGCCGTATCCTAACAGCACTACCAGGACTCATAAAGCACCATACCCTAACTATCAAAAGGAAACGCTGCAAATATTAAACCAATACATTTCAGAGAACAACAATACATGACCTACTGGGGAAAGAGAACAAGTGGCAATGTCAAATAGGAATTACATAAACAGAATACCTCAGCTCAGTTACACATGAACAGAACATAAACCATCACCAAACAAGGAATCACAATTTAGAAA
Source organism: Ichthyophis bannanicus (assembly GCA_033557465.1). NCBI lineage: Eukaryota > Metazoa > Chordata > Amphibia > Gymnophiona > Ichthyophiidae > Ichthyophis > Ichthyophis bannanicus. The sequence goes on from CM066035.1 coordinate 643,195,314, forward strand.
CAGGAAGACAATAATTAAACTGGGAATCCCAAAAGCCAAACTTGGAATGTACAACACTGTAGAAATAAAACTATACATTAATTTGCTCTTGTACTAAACAAAGCGCAGACGTTAATGATGCACATTTCCCAGAGCTGACATATTCCAATTAATAAATTCAAAATAAAGAGATATTTTTCTACCTTTTGTGCATTTTTTTTCAGCTGCAATTGCTCCAGCCACTTTCTTCTGGTTTCTTCGTGTCTTCCGCTAATTCTTCATCGTCTGCTGTCCATTTGTCTTTTCTTCTCTCTTCTAGTTTTTTTCCATTCTCTCTCTACATCTGCTTTAACATACTAATCTTTCTCCTTTTCCTCTTTCCTCATTCCTATTTCATCCACTCAAATTTTACCCCTCCATCCTCAATCCCCACTTACTCTCCCAATATCCGGACAATTGTAGATTTGTCTTCCCTCCCACACAAAATATTTTTTCCCTCTCCATTTCACTCTCCCAGCTCCATCCCATTCTAATCCTCCCCCAACATCAGCTCCATTCTAGTTCCAGTCCCACCCAGCATCCGCTCCCTTCTAGTCCCCGCATCAGCCCATTTCCAGTCCTAGCCCCCCATAAGCCCATTTCCAGTCCTAGCTCCCCCATCTATTTGCAGTCCCATCCAAGTCCCTCCATCAGCTCATTTCCAATCCCAGCCCCCCATGAGCCCATTTCTAGTCCTTTCCTAGCCCCACCATAAGCCCATGTCAAATCCTAGCTCCCCTCCACTCAGCCCATTTCCAATCCAAGCCCCCCATGAGCCTACTTCCAGTTCTAGCCCCTTCATGAGTCCATTTCAATCCAAAACCACACCACACCCAATTTCCAATATTAGCACCCCCCAACAGCCAATTTCCAGTCCTATTCTAGCCCCTCCATCAGCCCATTTCCTGTCCTAGCCCCCCCCCCTCACCCATTTCCAGTCCTAGCTCCCTCCCCCTCACAACCCATTTCCATTCCAAGCCCCCGTCCCCATCAGCTATTTGCAGGTCAAGCCCTCCTTCCACTCAGCCCATTTCCAGTCCTAGCCTCCTCATAGCCCAGTACTAGTCCTAACCCCCCATCAGCCCATTACGTCCTAACCCCCATCACCCTATTTCCAGTCCTAGCCCCCCATCAGCCTATTTTCAGTCTTAGCCCCCCTCCCATAGCCTATTACCAGTCCTAACCCCCCATCAGCCCATTTGCACTCTTAGCACCCCATAGCCCATTACCAGTCCTAACCCCCCATCACCCTATTTCCAGTCCTAGCCCCCCCATCAGCCTATTTCCAGTCTTAGCCCCCCCCATAGCCAATTACCAGTCCTACCCCCCCATCAGCCCACTTCCAGTCTTAGCCTCCCCCCCCCATGGCCCATTACCAGTCCTAACCCCCCCCCCATGGCCCATTACCAGTCTTAACCCTCCCCCCCATCAGCCCATTACCAGTCCTAACCCCCCCCCCCCGGCCCATTACCAGTCCTAACCCCCCCCATGGCCCATTACCAGTCCTAACCACCCCCCCCATCAGCCCAATTCCAGTCTTAGCCCCCCCATAGCCCATTACCAGTCCTAACCCCCCTCATCAGCCCATTTCCAGTCCTACCCCCCCCCATGGCCCTTTTCCAGTCATAACCACCCCCCCCCATCAGCCCACTTCCAGTCTTAGCCCCCCCATAGCCCATTACCAGTCCTAACCCCCCCCATCAGCCCATTTCCAGTCCTACCCCCCCACTTCCAGCCTTAGCCCCCTCCCCATAGTCAATTACCAGTCCTACCCCCCCATCAGCCCATTTCCAGTCTTAGCCCCCCCATCAGCCCATTTCCAGTCCTACCCCCCCACTTCCAGGCTTAGCCCCATCCCGATAGCCCTTTACCCGTCCTAACCCCCCCGATCAGCCCACTTAGCCGCCCCATAGCCCATTACCAGTCCTAACCCCCCCCATCAGCACATTACCAGTCCTAGCCTCCCCCCCCATGGCCCATTACACGTCCTAACCCCCCCCCCAGCCCTCCTACCCCCCCCCAATGGCCCAGTACAAGTCCTTGCCTCCACCCCCCATGGCCCATTACCAGTCCTAACCCCCCCCATCAGCCCACTTAGCCCCCCCCCCATGGCCCATTACCAGTCCTAACCCCCCCCATCAGCCCACTTAGCCCCCGCCCATAGCCCATTACCAGTCCTAACCACCCCCCATCAGCCCACTTCCAGTCTTAGCCTCCCCCCCATGGCCCATTACCAGTCCTAACCACCCCCCCCCCCTGGCCCATTACCAGTCCTAACCAGCCCCCCCCGGCCATTTACAAGTCCTCACCACCCCCCCCCCCATCAGCCCACTTCCAGTTTCGCCTCCCCTCCCATAGCCCATTACCAGTCCTAACCACCCCCCCCCCTATCATTCCAAATTAAAATAAAAAAAAAACCAAACTGGCTGCTTCTGCCGCGGCAGCATCAAGAGCTCTGCCGCGGCAGCATCAAGAGCTCTGCCGCGGGGCCCCCCCCTGCCCGGCAGAGCCTCCGTGCATCCTCAGCAGCTTTCTTCATGTCCAAAACGCAGGCTTCTTTCAGAGCCGCGAGAGTTTCTTTTCTCGCGGCTCTCTTAATCCCGCGGGGCTGATGGGAAATCCCATCACCCTCGGCGGGATTAACAGAGCCGCGAGAAAGGAAACTCTCGCGGCTCTGAAAGAAGCCCGCGTTTTGGACATGAAGAAAGCTGCTGAGGATGCACGGAGGCTCTGCCGGGCAGGGGGGGGCCCCGCGGCAGAGCTCTTGATGCTGCTGCGGCAGAGCTCTTGATGCTGCCGCGGCAGAAGCAGCCGGTTTGGTTTTTTTTTTTTTTAAACTTGGGATGCTGAAGAATGTTTTTTGCGCGGGGCCCCCTGAAACGCGGGGCCCTGTGCAAAAAACATTCTTGCTCAATGGACGGGCCGGCCCTGGGTGTAATAACTTTGCACTAGCTCCAGGCTCGAGTTGCCAAACTCTTTACCAGGTTACATTATTCAATTTGCTTGCTTGGTGGAACTCTAAAGAATTCATAGTACAGTCAGACCTCGTTTTTCATGATTAATCCGTTCAAAAAAAGTCTGACTAAAACCGAAACATATGAAAACTGAAGCAGTATTTCCCATAAGAAATAATGTAAATCCAATTAATCCGTTCCAGACACCCAAAAATATTCACAAAAAATACATTTTATAGAGAAACTATTTTTCATACAGAAAACAATGAGAAATAAATATAAATGACTAATGAAATGGATAAATGAACATTTAACATCACTTTTGCCTTTATTGAAGACTCTTGTTGGCATATGGAAGACGGGGAGGAGGGGAGAGGGAGGAGGAGAGGTTATTTTTTGGAAGGGGAATCCCCCTCCATAAGGACCTCGGGTATCAAGGCCTTATCCGGGGTTACTTCCCTTCTTTGTCTTTTACTGGCACAGGAATATAAAAAAAAAGAAACAAGGAGCCACAAAAATAAAGCCTCCAGTAAAGGCACCAGCCACAGCCACCGGAAACACCATTCTCCCGCTCAGGCAACCTGCAACGCAGAGCTGAGCATGCGTTCCAGAGCCATGTGGCAATGGCTACAGCAGCACGGGCCCCGAAGCCTCAGCCAGTCAGTAGAACAGCTCCTATCACTTCTCTCACCTGCCCGATCGTCACAGGACAGCGCACACACACACAGATACAGCACTGTAATCTGATCCCGACTCTCTCACCGGCCTCCGATTCCATCTCAAAAGCAAATTACAAGCTGGAAGAAATGCTCAGCAGCAAGTTTGAAAGACCCATCAGGACTGGCATGTTTGGAAGACCCATCAAAGTTTTGCCGTTAGGGAGTCCTCTAATTGAGCGTGTCGGAAGCATCAGATCAGCCAGACTCACTCCTTGATTCTTGCTATTGTATTTCTCAAAGGATCGCTGAAAGCAAAGAGGTCTGGATCGCAAAAACAAGCTAAGTAGTGTACTTTACTGAACGACCCCCCCCCGGAACGGACCATTTTAAAATTGTACGAAAACCGAGCAGATGTACGAGAACCAGGACAAAATCTCAATGAAAAAAAGACATCAAACCGAAGCATACGAAAACTGGGGCAAACGAAAACCGAGGTTTGACTGTACTGAATGAAACAGAGATGACTGAGCCCTTTAGCAGGTATTCCTCCCTGGGGTAAAAGATGCAGGAAGTATAAGAGATGGAGTGTTGGACAATTGTCTGCTGGTATTTTGAATTGCTGAAACACTGATGTGGTGATATAAAGAGAAGATTGGCTTCTTCCTCCTTCCCTTCTTACTTTTTAACTCCCAGTTCGTTTCTCGAGAAACATTTTGTACATAGAGTCCATTTCAGATCTTACAGGGTTTTCGTTTTTACATTCCTGCAGTTGGGCTGTTTGTATATATCTTGAGACAGACAATGCTGAAAAAGTTAATGAACTCCCTCAAGATGGCTGACAGCAGAAACTAACTCTTAGTGGATGAACAGATGAAGATGGAGCTGTATTTGCTTGGGCCTGTCTCTGTCCCAGCCCCTTCAATAGCTCTGCTGCATGTCCCAGTTTACGTATTTGGGGCTCTATAGTCCCACACACTTCAAAGATTTATTTGCCCATTTTCATAACATTCAAATGGACCTATGGCTTTGGCAAAACCTCCTTATTTCGTGGGGAGGCCGGATTCATCTTATAGCAACCATGGAAGAATATTCATTTTAATACTTTTCAGCATTTGCCTTGTAAGTGCCTCAGTCTTCTTTTTTTTTTTTTTTTTGGACCCTTCATGGGAAGGCATGACCAGCCCCCTTGATAGTTTGCTACTCTGTGTAGGCCTAAATGGGGGGGGGGGGGGGGGTTGGGCTTACCAAACCTTAAGGCTGTTATTGGGACTCTAGGATGGTGAGTATATAGACTTGGTTCTGCAAGAGCCGTATTCCGAGCTGGGTTGCTTTAGAACAAGTGCAGGTTGAGGGCGCCTCTCTCCATTTGTGGCACTGGTGGTTTGCAGAATCCTGAAATGGAACCCTATTTTGGCTCATTATGTGGGGATATGGCATCAGGTATGTGGGTTTTCACATATAAACTACCTGGCGATAACCCTGATTACTTCTTTAGACAAGAACCTAGCTATTTCATATAGTACCTTATTTCCTGAGAGAGCATACTGGGTATTGTGGTTTAAGGCAGTTGGGAATTGGGGGGAGGGGGGGGGGGCTGTGAAGGTTTTTAGGCTGCCTTGAAAGGAGTTTAATTTTAGTCAGGGATCTCATTGTTTATATTTACAGCTGAGGACTGCACTAGAGAAGCGGGGGCGAAGGTGTTGGTTTTCTCCAGAGGACTAGGAGTTAGATATGTTTATGCTGCTGGTACTAGCTGACATCTGACGTCTTGTTTCTATAGCTTGTAGAAATGATGCACCATACTTTCAGATACCCCCTTTATTGTATCAACTTCTCCCAGACAGTATAGCCTCTGTTGGTGTGATTGTGTTTCTCCTGGTGATCATCTCCATGCTCATGTCCAAAAATTGCTCATTTCTTATCCTGCTACACCATTCCAGACAAGTGGGTTATGCTCCCTTGCCAGAAAGTGGAGGCAGACTTCAGCATCTTTCAGTGACTTATTTTATTTAGCAGTATTTAGCTCATGCCTTTCCAGTAGTAGTTCAAGGAGAGTTAGGTACGGTAGGTATTTCCTGTCCCTGGAGGGCTTAGTTTGTTTGTACCTAAGGGAACTGAGGGCTAAATGACTTGCCCAAGGCCACAAGAAGTGCCAGTTGGATTCAAACCCTGGTCTCTTTGGTCACAGGCCATTTCTCTAACCACTGGTTTAGCACTGAGAGAATTTAGTAATTGTTTGTCTCCAGCAGTTGGCAAAGTGTATGTAAACTGTTGCAGCAGTGCTGAAAGGCTTAGCTCTCCTGGCCCACACTACATTGCAGAGGCCTAGGATTGAGCTTGGTGCAATGTGGTACACTCTCGGCTTCTTGAACAGACAGCAGACCAGGATCCAGCATGGTTTCCATGTGTCACAAGTACTTCATGGGACAAGGAGGAGCAGATGGACCCTACATGGGGCCCTTGAGGTGTGCCAGTAATTTGGCCCCAGGCCTCCTTTTCCATTCTGTCTCTAAATCTTTCTTTCCAAATTTAGAGCCTTTTTGGCTGCTTTTTAATACTTTCCAATAGACTTACATTAGACTGCATTGGCATTTTATAAAACCGCTTTAAAAAGGACTTCTGGTCAGGAGCATGAGGAGACTGTGAGAGTAGAGCTCCTGAACGGGTTCCCTACAAGATCGGCGAAACCAGCCTAAAATAACCCCAACACGCAGGGAAAAAAGGGAAGGAGCCAGCAGTCCAGGGAGAGGAGCTGTAAGAGGGACAATAAACAGGGCATGCCAAATAAAATTACAAAATATGATGACGAAGCGCCGATCCAAAAAGAAAATGGCCACTGATAGCAGAAAACCACTGCCTGGGGGAGTGGGGGATCTGGCAGAGGAGATTTCCAGAGTAGTAACCGTGGCACTGGAGGACTGGCTAAACCGTTTGCAGTCAACAGTGGATGGAATAAAAGAATCCATTTAGGTACAGACGGTGCGAATGGTAGAAGTAGAAACTAGGGTGGCAGCACAGGAGGATATTACTAACTGGTTAGAAAACACAGTTGAGAGGCTCACCACAGACTGTGAGGGCTTGCTGTAAAGACTGGAAGACCAAGAAAATAGAGCACGGAGAAATAATTTGAGAGTAATTGGCTTGGTGGAGAGCGACGGATGCTGATTTGTACAGATTTTTTTCAAAGCTGGTTACCGGAGCAGCTGGGCCTACCCACAGCAGGTGGAGCCTGGTGCTGTGAACGCGCACATAGAATTGGGTCCAAAATGGAAACGAGTAAAAAGCTATGTGCTGCAATTGGCAGATACATCAACTGTCTGGAAAAAGAAAAGATCTTAAAATATCACTGCAAGCAATCACTGGAATATAAAAATCAAAAGTTCTTACTTTTCAATAACTGCTCTAAATGCGTTGCCACCAAGGGCAGAGAATTTGTGCCAATTTGTACCGAACTGCACAAACTGGGGATATGCTTTGTATTACTCTTCCCACATAAGCTCAAAATGACACATGAAGGCAAGATTTTCATTTGTGCGACAGTAAGCGAAGGCAGAAAGTTCATGGAGAGACAGACACCCCCAGCCTTGGGATGCAAAGCCATAAGCAGTCGACTAGAACCAGTGCAGGACGACAGGGAGCCATACATATTAGGGGACTCTCTTAAGGCAAAGATAGGACTATAAGCACTCATGGGAAGACCAACAGGAAAATAGAACTTGGACTATCTGAATTCCAGAGCGGAACACTGAGAACTGAACTTACAATAAGAGACACAAACTGGCAAGGATCTCAGAAATACCTTTTGCAGACCACTATCAAGAGGGTCACCCAGCAGGGGAGCAGCATTGGGGACTGTGGCCCATGGCGTGCCTCTCCTGCGGTCGCAATAGATAAGTGGTAAAGGGGTGGGGGGAGTAGGAGATTGGGCAACCAAACACACATGGGGTGGAAAAGAAACGCGGTATATCTGATAGGGGGTACCAGCTAAGAAATGTAATATGTAGGGAACAGATGGGGTCGGGAGGGAGGTAGACCAGCGGAAGGAAGCGTGCAAATGATGGAAGTGTATGAATGGTAGAATGGTATGAATGAAGGGGGATGGGAGAATAGGGGACAGCACGGGGGGGAGGGTAGGGGGGAACTTCTGAGAAATAGGAAAGTGTGCACAATTAACACCCAAAGCCGAAACAGACAACTTAATAAACATGGTAACCATGGTGCAGGAAAACATGAGGCCATTTGGTGGCCATGGGCAACGTGACAGTGGCAGTGGACAGGCTGAGCCTCCACGCAACTAGGGCGACCATAGTCTTACTCCCAAAACCAAGGCGAGAGGAGGAGAAAGCAGAATTTTATAGACCAATATCTCTCCTAAACCAAGATGTTAAAATCCTTACTGCCATATTGGATAAACATCTTGGCGAACTGGTTCCCCATATCATTCATGCCGACCATGTGGGCTTTGTGAAGGGCCACAACGAAGCTAGCCACATTTTGCAGGCCCTGATGCTATTTGCAGAAACAGAGTGGCACAGAGCTGAAAAAGCATTTGACCGGGTATCCTGGGAATATCTTTACTGGGTTTGCCAAGATATGGGACAATTTGTTCAATGGATCCGCACACTGTATGCGAAGTCCTTAGTGCAAATTCTAATCAATGAGAGGCTGGCGGAACCATTTCTGTTAGAGGGGAACACATCAGGGCTTCCCACTGTCCCCCTTTTGTTCATTTTGACTCTCAAACCCATAGCACAGAAGATACAGGGAGTGGTAGTGGGGAAGACTGAATGGAAAATCAGTTCATTTGCTGATGACATGCTGATAAGCATGCTACATAAACGAGAAAGCTGGACAGAATTGATGGGGGAAGGAACTAGCGCAGCCTTCTGGCGATCGACAGGACCCCTCTAATTTTTAGATATTTACCTACATAAAGATACAAAGTTAGTATACCAGCTAAATATCCAGGCAAAATTGCAACGCATACGGAAACTGTGTTCCAAATGGGCAGACCTCCCACTGTCTATGTATGGGAGGGTAGCTTCGGTGAAAATGGTGCTTATTCCAGAAATACTGTATCACTTGCAAATGCTGCCTCTGTGGCTATGCGGAAAAGATGAAAATGAATTTAAGAGCACTGAACAGCTTTCTCTGGCATGGTAGGAGGCCACGGATAAGTTATGCTGTTACTATTCAGTAGGGAGGATCTACAATGTAGCTGCCCTGATGCGATGGATACATGACACTTACTCCAGGCAACTAGCTTATGCACAAGGTGGAATTTTGGATAACTGGAGTAGGCCATATGGGTTGATGAGTCTCCTGCACTACGCTAAGGTGAATATAGAATCACTGGAGTTTCATCACCTATTAGAGGGCTTTAGACGGGCCTGGCAATGGTGGGCAGGAAAACCATGATCACAACTGGGAAGCAACACCTTTCCTCTAAGTCACGGGAAACCCAGACTTCCCACCTGTGGTGGGCAAGAGACACTTTCAAAAATGGAATAAGGAAAAGCGAATAGACTTGCGACATCTGTTGCAGTGGGGACAGAAGGTACTTCCCACCAGGGAAACTGTCCAACACCAACTGGGCTTGTCAGGCAAGTCTTTCACTACAACCAGTTACGATACTACTGGCAAACAGTAGACATGCCGAAAGGGAGTGGGGTGGAGGCCCTGGAATGCGATAAAGATTTTCGAAATCTGCAGCCACATTGGAACAGGATGGGAAATTGGTATTTTATGCTGAGAGAGGCGATGCCTGCCTCCCACATACCGCAATTAGCCGCCTCTTGGACAGCAGGATTGGGGGGAGGGGGGGGGTAGTTACAGAGGGCCAAATGGAAAAATTGTTTACCCAAATTCCGGAGCATTACCCCTCAACACGATACAGGGAAATGCAGTTCCAAATTCTACATAGGTGTTATCTTATCAAGGAACGGGGAGTTCAGTTGGGTCTATGGGGCCATAACAGTTGCAACAAGTGTAAAGTGCAGGTGGCATCGTTTCGTCACATGTTTCTAGAGTGCACTAAGTTTACGGAAATCTGGGGCCCTGCCCTACAGGGGCTAGAGACGATAACAAAATTGTTTATGGGGTGGACCTATAATATCTCCCAAGAGTAGCAAAGCCCGGATGGCGTAACTCTGACACTCCCCACCCCAAGCAGAATAAAGCAAACTCATCGTTTAGTATTAGGTGGGGGACAAAGCACCCACCTTTCAACGCTGGATAAATGCCATGAACCAATTGGCATGGGCAGAAATACATTTAATAGCATCCGGCACCAAACCATGGGTGGTATGCTATCGGTGGTTGTGGAACCACTTCCAAACTCAGTTTCCTAAAGCAGTGGAGGGGTAGGGGGAGACTATGCAGGAATCTTGGTCGGGGCAAAAAAAGGGGCTCTGGTTAACAGATATATAGTTAAGATGTTAGACTCTAATTGTAAAAGACCAGAATGCACTATTCCTTGCATACTTCTCTAAAACCATGGGGAATACCACCATCTCAATATGTAATGTGAAATGGGTAACCTCGATTGTTAGAATCTGGAGTCAAGGAAATGGCAGGGGAGAGGGATGGAGTGTAGTTTGCTGTGAATGTTGGTGTTATATAAGAAAATTAATAAATTTGATTAAAAAAAACAGCTTAAACAAACCTTCTGTCAGGCCTATTCAGGCAGTGGGGCCTCTCTGGCCTGTTGTCCTTCAGGGAAGCCCAGATCGGGTCTCCCTGACTAGCCTGACAGTTGCAGGGATCCTCATTTTGCCATGCTTCAGTGAACTTGCTATGGTCATGATTTTTTGCAGCCTGCACTGGTTTTCTTCAGCAGGGCTATTCTCATGGTGTGTTTATTTTTTGTCTTTTTTTTCCCCCTTTTTGTCACATGGAGCAGAGCAAGCATGACACATGCTAGGGTCAGTTTCGTGGCAGGCTCATTTTTCCCCCGAGTGTGATTGAAATATAAGGGCCCATGGATTTTTGGCATCAGGGTGGGCCTCTATGGGGACTCTGAGGCCCAATGCTGATTCTAGGGCCACTTCCTTATCCCATTCTGTACCCGCATAGACCTCAGTAGGGTGGTGTTTGAGGATCCCTGTGGAGCCTCATGAAGGGCTGAGGAGGCCCCAGTCTGTTTGGCAAGTTCCTGTGGGCCCTTTGGTGCCACAGGAGAACCTCTCAGTTGGTAGAGACAAACAGCTAGTGAAACAACTTCTCGACTGACTTCAGACTTCTTTAGCTGCATAGCAACTCCCTTCACAGGGGTCTGGGGCCCCAATGTCCCCCTTAGGAGATTCTGGGCCTTCAGGTGGTGCTGCCATGGCCATATTGGGGGCTAAATGTACCCATTTGCCTAGGTGTTCCTCTGGGAACCCAGCCTTCTTCCTCTGAGGTAGGCTAGGCTTCGGAAGAAGATCCTTCCTGTCAGGATGTGTGTCTGAGGAGGAAGGGGAAATTCTCCTCATAGAGGGCAAGGATCAATCAGTGATCAGTCTTTTTTTTTTTTTTTTACTGGGAGGTATGCCTGGTGGTGTTACAGGATGTCTGTTTTGGGGCTCAGAGCCTGCAGTCCACCCTCCATTTAGGGGGAACCTAATTTTGGAGGGTATAAAGATGCCCGTTGGGGTTCTTCTCATTGCTAGAGCCCTTGGTGAAGCTCCTAGTCTCCCAATGCTTTTTCCATCAGCCCTGGCAATCAGCCCTGGCGGGATTAACAGAGCCGCAAGAAAGGGAAACTCTCCTTTCGCGGCTCTGAAAAACCCACGCTTTGGAAGCTTATTCTGCAGGGAGGGCTGTGTTGGGCAGGGGAGCCCTGCGGGACGCTTGATTCTGTTGCTACCAGGGCGGCAGCTGCGGCAGCAGCAGCCATTATTTTTTTTAAAAATCTATCTGGGCTGATGCCACAGTGCCGGGCAGGGGGGGGGGGGGGCCCGCGGGATGCTTGATTCTGCCGCTGCCATGGCGGCAGCAGCAGCAGCCAATTTGTTTTTTTTTTTTTAATGTATATGGGGTGATGGGGGGGAGGGGGGCTAGGACTGGAAATGGGCTGATGGGGGGGGGTTAGGATTAGTAATGGGTTATGGGGGGGCTAGGACTGGAAGTGGGCTGATGGGGGGGGGGGGGTTAGGACTGGAAGTGGGCGGATGGGGGGGGGTTAGGAGTGGAAATGTAATATGGGGGGCTAAGAATGGTAATGGGATAAGTGGAAGGGGGGATTTAACTGCAAATAGTTGAAGGGGACGGGGGTTTGGAATGGAAATGGGCTGTGAGGGGAGGGAGCTAGGACTGGAAGTGGGCTGAGTGGGGGGGCTAGGAGAGGAAATGGGCTGATGGAGAGGCTAGGATAGGACTGGAAATGGGCTGTGGGGGGTGCTAAGATTGGAAATGGGCTGTAGTGGGGGCTTGGATTAAAATGGACTCATGGAGGGGCTAGAACTGGAAGTAGGCTCATGGGGGGCTTGGATTGGAAATGGGCTGAGTGGAGGGGAGGTAGGATTTGACATGGGCTGATGGGGGGCTGGGATTGGAAATGAGCTGATGGAGGGACTTGGATAGGACTGGAAATGGGTGGGGGAGCTAGAACTGGAAATGGGCTGATGGTGGGGCTAGGATAAGATTGGAAATGGGTTGATGGGAGGCTAGGACTGGAAATGGGCCGATGCGGGGACTAGAAGGGAGTGGATGCTGGGTGGGGCTGGAACTAGAAGGGAGCTGATGTTGGAGGAGGATTAGAATGGGATGGAGCTGGGAGAGTGAAATGGAGAGGGAAAAAATATTTTGTGTGGGAGGGAAGACAAATCTACAATTGGCCGGATATTGGGAGAGTAAGTGGGGATTGAGGATGGAGGGGTAAAATTTGAGTGGATGAAATAGGAATGAGGAAAGAGCAAAAGGAGAAAGATTAGTACAGTATGTTAAAGCAGATGTAGAGAGGGAATGGAAAAAAACGAAAAGAGAGAAGAAAGGACAAATGGACAGCAAACGATGGAAGAGTTAGCAGAAGACGCGAAGAAACCAGAAGAAAGTGGCTGGAGCAATTGCAACTGAAAAAAAAATGCACAAATGGTAGGAAAATATCTCTATTTTGAATTTATTAACTGGAATATGCCAGCTCTGGGAAATGTAAATCATTAACGTCTGCGCTTTGTTTAGTACAAGAGGAAATTAATTTATAGTTTTATTTCTACAGTGTTGTACATTCCAAGTTTGACTTTTGGGGTTCCCAGTTTGATTGTCTTCCTGTTTCTAAATTGTGATTCCTTGTTTGGTGGTGATCTGTTATGCATGTGTAACTGAGCTGAGGTATTCTGTTTGTTTATGTAATTCCTATTTGACATAGCCACTTCTCTTTCCCCAGTAGGTCGTATATTCTTATTCTCTGAAATATATTGGTTTAATATTTGCAGTGTTGCCTTTTAATAGGTAGGGTATGGTGCTTTGTGAGTCCTGGTAGTGCTGTTAGGATATGGTGGGTTTGCTATGGGTTCTAAATGGGCAGCGTTTGTAGTAGTTCCTAATGTGCCTGGTGGTTGGCACTGGATTATAGTAATGTAGAAATCTTTTAGTCTTTCTTTATCCATACACTCATTAAGAGGCATGTTTACTAAACGTTAGTATATGGTAACATTATGCAAATATTCATGCAAATGAGGCCCCACACCGAGTCTCCGCACATGGCCCTTCAACCCCCTTGTGCCGCCCCTGTGTCAGGGCAAGCTGGATCAGCTCTTGTTAGTGGAAAATGGTGTGGCACTGAAGGAGGTTCACGATAGATTGGAGACTCTCCTGAAGAATTCCTCCTTGGCTTTAACCTTAGGCTCCCAGATGGCCCTTTGTACCGGTCTTGTAGCCAGAGTACTTCTGCTCTGGATTCAGTAACTGCCAGATAGCCCTTAGGTGGCCAGGCTGGAATCTGGAACTACACTTGTGGTGGAAGCCTTATATGATCTGATCAGTGAGTCTTCTGGCTCTTTGTCTAGACAGTGGCTCTGGCTTCACAGCTGATCTGCAGATGTAGCCTCCAAGGTGCATCTTGGGAAGCTTCTCTCTCTGGGCAGGCTGCTGTTTGAAGAGGATCTTGAAAAATTAAGAAACTGGGTGAGGCCCATCCTCTGAGGCTGCTGGAGGAAAAGCTTAATGATGGCATCTCAAAGAAATTCAGGGAGCGTGGAAGGTACCCAAGGGTGTCCAAAGCACTGTTCCCTCTAAGCTGTGTGCGCGCGCACACACCTCGCCGAGCGAGCGCACATACTTTACAACAGAGCCCACAAACATTACTGTTCTGATTCTGATAGAAAACACAGATGTCTTAAAATTTAAAGGTTGTGTATTTACGGTTTTCACAAGTTCTACAATATTTTCTAGTGTAATCAATGTGGTGTACATACTGTATTCTGACTTGTAGTCAAATTTTAAAGTATATAACTCTGAGTGTCGTTATGTGGCGCACAAAAATTTAACCTTCCTTCAAAAGCTGCACAGATATTATCTCCAGGAACAAGCAGGAATAAGTCCTCACATATGGGTACGTCGGTACCGACGGAGCCTGCGCGGGAAAGCTCCCCAGCCTTTCAGATGAAAGGCTTTTGGGGCCTCCCACTGCACATGCGCGCTGCCTTCCCGCCTTCCTGACCAGCTCTCTTCAGTTTCTCTTTTTCCGCGGAGCCAGCAGGTCGTGTTCCTGTCACCGCTGAAGAAATTGTGAAATTTGTTTTCTTTAGACCGCGTACCTGCCTTCCCCATACCGAAACCGGTACCGCCGGTCTCTTTCTTTCTTTATAAAAAAAAAAAAAAAAAGACTTATTTTCTTCAGCACAGCTTGGTACCTGTTGTTAGGCCTTAAGGCCTACACAAATTCTCCTCATGGAGAAGCCAGTCCCTGGTTTTAAAAAATGTACCAAATGCAGTGCTGTCATTTCTGTCACAGACACCCATGAATGGTGTCTCAAATGTTTGGGACCTGACCACTCCATACCGGACTGCCCATCCTGCACCCAGATGTCTAAACGTGGTTTGCAGAACCGGGCCAACAAGCTCCATGTGCTGTTTCCTTAGAAGCATCACAGTCATCCAGGTCTTCCTCTCCGGATGGATCTCAGGTAACCAAAACTTCTGTGGGCAAATCCTCTAAAAGCAAATCTCTTTCTAAAGATCGAGAGGCTCTCAATTTTGAGTTCGAGGATTCTGCCCAGGCCAAAAAACCCCGGCGGGAGGTTCCGGCCTCCAAAGCAATCATGGGGTCACAGGTTGACATCAATGGCACGGCCTCGACCGATCACCTGTTGGACTGCTCTGGGGTACCGGCGCATACCGGTACCGACATCCAGGCAGTAGTGGCGTCTATGGGCAATACTGTCCAGACCATGCAGCAGGCCGTTCTGGCATTCATTAAGGCTGCGACGCCCTCGGTACCGATTTCATCGGTACCGGCCCCGGTTCCGGTATCCACACCGGAACCGAGACCATCGACTTCCAAGCGTCGATCGGTTCCGCATGCCGGATTCAGGCTTTCGCTCGGTACCGATCCCATGCCCGATACGCCCGATGTCGATACCGATCGGTATGCGTATCGTACATTGGAAGCACAGAAGGAATACTCAGATTCTTCTGATGAATTCAATTCCTCTGATGACTCTGCTGAGCTTACTCTTCCTGAGGAGCCCTCTTCTCCAAAGAGGATGTCTCCAGAGGATTTATCCTTTCAGGATTTCATTGTTGATGTAGCTAAAGCACTTTCTATTGCTACATCTTCTGAAAAAGAACCCAGATCAAAAAAATTGGATATTTTAGGATATTCTAAAGCTCCTAAAGAGGCAGTCACTCTGCCTATCCATGAAATCCTTCAAGAACACTTGATGGATTTGTGGGAGACTCCTTTAACACTGTCTCCCCATTCCCGTAGGTTGGACACCATGTATCATAAGAACATAAGAACATAAGATATGCCATACTGGGTCAGACCAAGGTCCATCAAGCCCAGTATTCTGTTTCCAACAGTGGCCAATCTAGGTCATACGTACCTAGCAGTTTCCCCAAGGGACACAGGTTCCACAATGCTTGTATTGGTTCAAGCATTGATATCCTGGGTCCCTTCTTAATAATGGTTTATGGACCTTTCCTCCAGGAACTTGTCCAAACCTTTTTTAAACCCAGCTACACTAACAGCCTTTACTACATCCTCCGGTAACAAATTCCAGAGTTTGATTACACGTTGAGTGAAAAAATATTTTCTTTTATTAGTCTTAAATAGTTTACCCTGTAGCTTCATTGCATGTCCCCTAGTCTTTCTATATTCTGATAAGGTAAACAATCGATCTACGTTTACCCGTTCCACTCCGTTCATTAATTTATAGACTTCTATCATATCTCCCCTCAGCCGTCTCTTTTCCAGGTTAAAGAGCCCCAACCTTTTTAGCCTTTCTTCATAGGAGTAGCCTTCCATCCCCTTTACCATTTTGGTGGCTCTTCTCTGAACCTTTTCTAAAATTGCTATATCCTTTTTAAGATATGGCGACCAGAATTGCACACAATATTCAAGGTGCGGTCTCACCATGGAACGATATAGAGGCATTATAATATCTTTTGTTTTATTTTCCATTCCTTTCCTTATCATACCTAGCATTCTATTTGCTCTCTTGGCCGCCGCTGCACACTGGGCCGAGGGTTTTAACATGGTATCCACAAGGACGCCTAAATCTTTTTCTTGGGTGGTGGTTCCTAATGTGGAACCTTGCATCGTGTAACCATAGTTTGGGTTGTTCTTCCCTAGGTGCATAACCTTGCACTTCTCCACATTAAATTTCATCTGCCATTTTGATGCCCAGTCTTCCAATTTATCAAGATCCTCTTGCAATTTTCCACAATCCTCCTGGGTTTTAACAACTTTAAATAGTTTTGTGTCATCAGCAAATTTGATAACCTCACTCGTTATTCCACTTTCCAGGTCATTTATGAATATGTCAAAAAGCAGCGGACCCAGCACAGATCCCTGGGGTACACCACTATTCACCTTTCTCCATTGGGAAAATTGGCCATTTAGCCCTACCCTCTGCTTTCTATCTTTTAACCAGTTCCTGATCCACAGTAGTACACTGCCTCCTATCCCATGACTCTTTAGTTTTGCCAAAAGTCTCTCATGAGGGACCTTGTCAAAGGCTTTCTGAAAGTCCAGATACACAATATCAACCGACTCACCTTTGTCCACCTGTTTATTCACTCCTTCAAAAAAACATAACAGATTAGTAAGACAAGATCTTCCTTGTCTAAAGCCATGTTGGCTGTCTCCCATTAGGTCATGACTATCTACATGCTGAGTAATTTTATTCTTTATGATGGTTTCTACCATTTTTCCCGGTACTGATGTCAGGCTCACCGGTCTGTAGTTTCCCGGATCACCCCTCGAACCCTTTTTAAAAATTGGTGTTACATTGGCGATCCTCCAATCCTCAGGTATTAGAGATGATTTTAATGATAGTTCACAGATTACTGATAGCAGGTCTGCAATCTCAAATTTCAGTTCTTTCAACACCCTTGGATGTATACCATCCGGCCCAGGTGATTTGCTACTCTTCAGTTTATCTAATAGTTGTAGGACATCTTCCCGATGTATCGATATTTCCTTCAATTCTTCCACACCTTTAAATACCACTTCAGTCGTGGGTAACATCCCTACATCTTCCTCAGTAAAGACCGAAGCAAAGAATTCATTCAGTCTCTCCGCTATCGCCTTGTCACCTCTTAGTGCTCCTTTAACCCCTTTATCATCTAATGGACCAACTGACTCTCTCACGGGTTTTTGCTACGAATGTACTTGAAAAGGTCTTTATTTCGCGTTTTTGCTTCCGCAGCAAGCTTCTTCTCAAATTCTCTCTTTGCCTGCCTTATCAATGCCTTGCATTTGACTTGCCAGTGCTTGTGCTGTTTCCAGGTTTCATCATTTGGCTCTTTTTTCCATTTCTTGAAAGATGCTTTTTTGGCAACAACAGCCTCTCTGACCTCAGCTTTAAACCATGCTGGCAATTTTTTGGACTTCCTTCCACTTTTCTTAAAGCGTGGAATACAGCTGGTCTGGGCTTCCAAGATAGTATTTTTCAACAACACCCAAGCTTGATGTACGTCTTTAACCTTTGCAACTGCTCCTTTTAGTTTTTTCTTAACTGTTTTCCTCATTCTATCATAGTCTCCCTTTCGAAAGTTAAAGGGTAGTACTGTGGATTTCCTTACTATCCCTCCTCCACTAATTAAATCAAAGGCGATCATGCTATGATCACTATTGCCAAGTGGCCCCAACACCCTTATCTCTTGCACTACATCTGGTGTTCCACTAAGGACTAGGTCTAATATTGCTTCCCCTCTGGTCGGTTCATGAACCAGCTGCTCCAAGAAGCAGTCATTTATTTCATCTAGGAACTTTATCTCCCTAGCATGTCCTGTTGTGACACTGACCCAGTCGATGCCGGGGTAATTGAAATCACCCATTATTATTACTGCACTGTAACTTTTGCTAGCTTCCTTGATTTCTTTGAGCATTTCATCATCCATTTGTTCATTCTGGCCAGGCGGACGATAGTACACCCCCACTGCCATCGCCTTCCCCTTTTTACATGGAATTTCAATCCATAGAGATTCTACAGCAAATTTTGTTTCTTGCAAAACTTTAATCCTTTCTGACTCAATGCCCTCTCTAACATAGAGCGCAACCCCTCCACCAATTTGATCAGCTCTATCATTTCGATATAGTTTGTACCCAGGTATCACAGTGTCCCACTGGTTGTCCTCCTTCCACCATGTCTCTGATATTCCAATCATATCTAACCTCTCGTTTAGTGCTATATATTCTAACTCTCCCATCTTGTTTTGTAGACTTCTAGCATTTGCATACAAGCATTTTAGAGACTGTATTTTATTCATATTAATTTGGCTATTGGTAGACATGGGTAATTTGGGATCTTTAAGTTCTGTCTGCTCCATACTCGAGGGCATTTGGGCTACTTTACTCTTTTTTGGAACCTCTCTGCTTTTTGTAGTATCCTTCAAGGATACATTCTTCCGAACCATGCGCTCTTGGGCGACTGTCGGCTTTCCCCTATTATCTAGTTTAAAAGCTGCTCTATCTCCTTTTTAAAGGTTAATGCCAGCAGCCTGGTTCCATCCCGGTTAAGGTGAAGCCCATCCCTTCGAAAGAGCCCCTCCTTTCCCCAGAATGTTCCCCAGTTCCTAACAAATCCGAACCCCTCATCTCTGCACCATTGTCTCATCCACGCATTGAGACTCCGGAGCTCTGCCTGCCTATTGGGTCCTGCGCGTGGAACGGGAAGCATTTCGGAGAACGCTACCCTGGAAGTTCTGGATTTCAACTTCCTACCTAAAAGCCTAAATTTAGCTTCCAGAACCTCCCTACCACATTTTCCTATGTCATTGGTACCAACATGTACCAAGACAGCAGACTCCTCCCCAGCACTATCTAAGACCTTATCTAGGTGGCGCGTGAGGTCCGCTACCTTCGCACCAGGCAGGCATGTTACCAGGCGATCCTCACGTCCACCAGCCACCCAGCTATCTACATGCCTAATGATCGAATCACCAACTATAACTGCTGTCCTAACCCTTCCCGCATGGGCACTTGGCCCTGGAGAAACCTCCTCGGTGCGAGAGGGGTTTACATCACCTGGAGGACAGGTCCTAGTTACAGGATCACTTCCTGCCACACCAGGGTGATGCTCTCCTGTCACGTGACCTCTCTCCTCCATGGCAACAGGGATGCTGCCAGACTGGAGGTGGGACTTCAGGACTATATCCCTGTAGGTCTCGTCTATGTACCTCTCTGTCTTATGTTTTCCAAGTCTGCTACTCTAGCCTCTAGAGAACGGACTCGTTCCCTGAGAGCAGAGAACTCCTTGCACCTAGTGCACACGTAAGACCTCTCACCAGCTGGGAGAAAATCATACATGTGACACTCAATGCAAAAGACTGGAAAGCCCACATCCCGCTGCTGGACTGCTGTCTGCATCTTAGTTTTAAGTTTGTGTTTAGATCTTTAAGTTCTATATGTACTAAAGGGTGCAATGGATATTTATACCACTAAAACTGTACCTAAGAAGTTTAATATACCTTGTTCACCTGAAGCTTAATTAATCTCAGGTCCTTGGTGTATGACTGATTTGGGTAATGAGCTTCACCTGAGAGCACCTCCTGTCTTTTAAGTTGTGCAAGTACCTATAAAGCTGTGAAATTCCCAGGGGAGGGTGGGTGTGGGGAGGGAGGGAGGGATATAACACTTATTAAAAAAGGGCTGCTACACAGTACCTTGTCCTGTGCTGCTGAGAAAAACTATATTCTGATTTGATTTAAATTATAGCTCTTTGCTGCTACTAGGCTCTAACCTATTATGAAATTTAAACTACAAGCTCTCTGCTGGATTCTAAATTTAACCAGAAAGCTCTCTTCTGTGTTTTAATTTGAAACTAAAAGTACTTTGCTGATGCTAGGCCCTGAGTGACTATGAAATTTAAACTACAGCTGTCTACTGGGTATGAAAGGTAACCAGAAAGTTCTCTTCTGTGTTTTTAAATTGAATCTTAAACTGTTGCTACTAGGCCCTGACTGATTTAACAAAAAAAATAGTGGGTTCACAGATTAATTAGCTTTAAAAGAAAAACAATTCCTTTCAGAAAAATTCCCAGAAGTATATACTCACAATTTCAGATTTCTCTCCAGAAGTAACAGCCCCCCTTTCCAGTCCGTCAAGACAGGGTCACAGAGCTCTGGTTGAGCTATTTATGCTTGTGCTGATGTAAGCAGTGACCTACTTCCTGGGTAATTAACAGTCCTTGCTTGGATAGAAGGAGTCTTTCAAAATGGCCTTTTGAACTGCCAGCTGGTGTTAACACCTATTGAAAAAGCTTCACAGGTTGCTTGCCCACTAGGTAGAAGGCCTCTTTGTAAAGGTCTCTAGAAGACTTTATATGCTGCTCAAGGAGAATTGACCTTGTTTTGCCTCTTGTGCTAAGCTATATTCTGATTTGATTTAAATTATAGCTCTTTGCTGCTACTAGGCTCTAACCTATTATGATATTTAAACTACAAGCTCTCTGCTGGATTCTAAATTTAACCAGAAAGCTCTCTTCTGTGTTTTAATTTGAAACTAAAAGTACTTTGCTGATGCTAGGCCCTGAGTGACTATGAAATTTAAACTACAGCTGTCTACTGGGTATGAAAGGTAACCAGAAAGTTCTCTTCTGTGTTTTTAAATTGAATCTTAAACTGTTGCTACTAGGCCCTGACTGATTTAACAAAAAAAAATAGTGGGTTCACAGATTAATTAGCTTTAAAAGAAAAACAATTCCTTTCAGAAAAATTCCCAGAAGTATATACTCACAATTTCAGATTTCTCTCCAGAAGTAACAGCCCCCCTTTCCAGTCCGTCAAGACTGGGTCCCTCCTTCTCCTGGGTTCCAGAAAACTCAGCTGCCTCACCACTCTATTGTGGTGAAGTCTGCCATGAAGAAAATAAAGAGTCCTAAAAGGCATTCTTCTACCCCTCCAGGGCGAGAATGTAAGACCTTGGACTCTTTTGGAAGAAAGATGTTCCAGGCTAGTATGCTTATAGCCAGGATCAATTCTTATAGCCTTTATATGGGCATGTTTCTTGGACAACTTGCCCTAAAGATACAGAATTTTGCCCCCTTTATCCCTGATGATCAAAGGGCGGACTTCTTTTCTATGGTGACACAACTTTCAGAGGTCTCCAAGTTCTCCAACAGGGCAGCCTTTGATTCCTTTGAGGTTGCAGGCAGAGCTTCGGGAATTGCTATTGCAGCCCGACGTCTCGCTTGGCTCCAGGCTTCTGACCTAGAACCCTGGGTTGTAGATGGCCTCAGGAATCTGCCCTGTATCGGTGAGAACTTATTTGGGGAAGACTGGCAAATTAAAGCTGCTCAAATGGATGCAGAAAATGCCACTCTAGATAGACTTTCCAAGTCTACTTCTACCCCTGCCAAAAAGAAGTCTTTTAAAAGGCCTTACTATAAGAAGGCCAGATTTCCCACAAATACTGGCCAGCAATCTGCTCAGCCTCGCTTTGCGGCTAAGCGTCAACAATCTAAACGGGTAAAGTCAAAGCCTGCAGTGTCTGCTACACCCCAGCAGGCTCAACCCCCTCAGGGGTTTTGACTTGCCTCTAGAGAACTTGCCGTTTCTGGCTCTAGAACAACCAGAGCCCCTCACCATTCCTGGAAGGCTAGCTCATTTTGCTCCCAGATGGGACCAAATCACATCAGAGCAATGGACCCTCTCTATTATCAGGGAGGGCTACAAACTTTCATTTCTCCAGCCTTCCTCCCCATACCATGGTGAGGCAATTCAGTTCTCCCCCATCTCTTCTGACCCTGTTGGGTCAGGAAGTCTCTTCTCTCCTTGCCCAAGGGGCAATAGAGGAGGTTCCTCCTCCACAACACGGGTTAGGTTTCTACTCCCCTTACTTTCTCATAACAAAGAAGACAGGGGGCTTCAGACCTATCCTAGATCTGAGAGAATTGAACAGATTTCTATTCAAGGAGAAATTCAAAATGCTCTCTCTGGGCCTTCTCCTTCCATACCTTCAGAGTCAGGATTGGCTTTGTTCTCTAGATCTCAAGGATGCGTACACTCATATACTCATCCATCCATCCCACAGAAAATATCTAAGATTTCTGTTCCAGGGAAAACATTTCCAGTACAGAGTACTACCCTTCGGTCTGGCCTCTGCTCCAAGAGTCTTCACAAAATGCATGGCAGTCGTAGCCGCATTTCTCAGAGGCATGGGAATCTTTGTCTTCCCATATCTGGACGACTGGCTCATCCGAGCTTCATCTCAGTCAGAAGCCCAGATTTCTCTGGACCGCACAAGGCGTATTCTTCAATATCTGGGACTTGTGGTAAACATTCCCAAATCCCAACTCATCCCTACTCAGTCTCTGGAATTCATAGGGGCCCAATTGGACTCCACCACTGCAAGGGCCTACCTCCCTCTGGTCCGAGGCCAAAGACTAATAAGCTTGGCCTCCCAGGCTCAGTCCAGAAGTCACTTGTCAGCCAGAGAAATGCTGCAACTTCTGGGCCACATGGCCTCCACGGTACACGTGGTGCCCTACGCTCGTCTTCATATGAGAGCAGCTCAATGGACCTTGGCCACCCAGTGGTCTCAAGCATCAGGACTGCTCTCAGACCAAATACTCACCTCAAAACGACTGTTTTGGTCTCTCCAGTGGTGGACATCCTCCAAAAATCTGTTGTTGGGGATCCCCTTCCAACCTTCGTTGCCTCACAACAGATGCCTCCCAAACAGGGTGGGGAGCTCATCTCCAACACCTCTCCACTCAGGGCACCTGGTCTCCTCAGGAGACCACCCTTCACATCAACCTTCTGGAACTGCGAGCAATCTTCCTTGCCCTCAGTCTTCCACACCCTCCTTGTCAACCTGACTGTCCTAGTCCAAACAGACAATCAGGTAGCCATGTTCTATGTCAACAAACAAGGAGGGACGGGCTCTCTGTCGCTTTGCAACGAAGCTCTCAGATTATGGGCCTTCGCCAGAGAGCATCAAATTCATCTTCTGGCAGTATATCTTCCAGGAGTTCAAAACTCTCGGGCAGACAGACTCAGCCGAGTTCTGCTCCCACACGAATGGTCCCTGCATATGGACCAGATACGCAGAATCTTTCAGGAATGGGGGACCCCGGACATAGACCTCTTTGCAAGTCCGTGGAATGCCAAACTTCCCCGGTTCTGTTCCAGGACTCCGTGTCAGGGAGCTCAGGCCAACGATGCCTTTCTCCTACATTGGGGTCAGGAATTCCTGTACGCTTTTCCACCCATTCCTTTGATTCCCAAGACTCTGTTCAAACTTCAGAGGGATCACGGATCCATAATCCTCATTGCTCCACGCTGGCCACGCCAAGTGTGGTTCCCTCTCCTTCTACAGCTCTCCCAGGGCTCCTCCCTGGACCTGGGAGCTGCACCAGACCTTCTATCTCAGGAGCAGGGGACTTTGTGGCATCCAAACCCCAAGTCCCTACATCTCCGAGCTTGGTTACTGAAGGCTTAAGCCTTCATGAGTTTAATCTTTCCCAACCAGTGAAAGATATCTTTCATGCCTCTAGGAAACCCTCTACTAGGCGTTCCTATGCTTTCAAATGGAAACGTTTTTCCATTTGGTGTGCGCAACAGGGTCTTGACCCTCTCGCACTTCCTTTGAATTCTCTACTGGACTATCTTCTGCATCTTTCCAATGCAGGCCTCAAGACGAATTCAGTACGAGTCCATTTAAGTGCTATTACAGCATCCTTAAAACCTATAAATGGACAACCTGTCTCCTCTCATCCTCTTATTGCAAGGTTCATGAGAGGCCTGACCCTCACTAAGCCTCCCATCCGACCTCCTCCGGTAGCATGGGACTTGAATCTAGTTCTGGGTCAACTTATGAAGCCACCTTTTGAACCGTTGGTATCGGCCTCCCTGAAATTTCTTTCCTGGAAGGTTCTTTTCCTTATTGCAGTCACTTCGGCTCGCCGCATCAGTGAACTGCAGGCTTTGGTGGCTAATCCACCTTATACCAGATTTCATCATGATAAGGTGGTCCTTAGGACGAATCCCCACTTTATGCCTAAAGTGGTCTCGCCTTTTCATCTTAATCAAGAGGTATATCTACCTGTTTTTTTCCCGGCTCCTCATGCATCCAGTGCAGAGAGGAACCTTCATACTCTTGACTGTAAAAGAGCTCTCGCCTTTTACCTCAACAGGACTCAGCCACATCGAAAGTCTTCCCAACTTTTCGTGGCTTTTGATCCTTCTCATTTGGGACTTCCAGTCACCAAACGTACACTTCCAATTGGATTGCTCAGTGTATTTCTTTTGCTTACCAGAGTAAGAACATTTCTCTGGAAGGCCATGTCACAGCTCACAATGTGAGAGCCATGGCTACTTCTATGGCTCATCTTCACTCTGTGTCCATAGATCAGATCTGTCGAGCAGCCACTTGGGCCTCGGTTCATACCTTCACAGCCCATTACTGCTTGGACAAGGACTCCCGCCGGGATGCCTTGTTTGGTCAGGCTGTCCTCAAACACCTGTTCCATACTTAAACAACTCCTGCCCACCTTCCCTGGATGGATGCCTGAGATCCATACGAAGATGGTTTACCCTTGGAGGGGGATCTCCCAGGCATCTTAGCTAGGGAGTCCCCGTATGTGAGGACTTATTCCTGCTTGTTCCTGGAGATAGCACAGTTACTTACCTGTAACAGGTGATCTCTGGGAACAGCAGGAATTAGTCCTCACAACCCACCCACCTCCCCTAGGAGTTGTATCTCTATCTATCTTCCTTTCCTCTCTCTCTATTGTCTCAGCTTTAAACTCGAACTGAAGAGAGCTGGTCAGGAAGGCGGGAAGGCAGCGCGCATGTGCAGTGGGAGGCCCCAAAAGCCTTTCATCTGAAAGGCTGTGAAACTTTCCCGCGCAGGCTCCGTCGGTACCGACGTACCCATATGTGAGGACTAATTCCTGCTGTTCCCAGAGATCACCTGTTACAGGTAAGTAACTGTGCTTTATGCGCACACAGCCTACAGAAAATTAGAGGGAACATTGGTCCAAAGGCTTCAGCTCCACTCATTCTCCCATGGGTCTCAGCCCAGGAAGGGCCAGCCTTTTCAGGGTTCCCTGTAGCCTCTATACTCTTCCTCTGCAGTTTCCAGAACTAGAAAATCCTCACAATGAGATGCAGTGGTCCCTTCTGAAGGACAGCTAGTAAGGGAGTGGCTCTGTTACTTTCTCTTGGAATGGATCCAGATCACTTCAGACCAGTGGTTTCCAGAGATTCTGGGTCAGGGGTACACATTGGACTTTGCAGAGCCTCTTGGAGATGTCTTTGTGGAGTCTTCTGCAGCTTTTCATTCAAGCAAGTGACAGTCTTAGCATGCCATTGCAGGAGGCATAGTGTCTATCATACCAGCGTCTTCCGCAGAACAAGGTCAGAGCCGGTATTCCATTTATTTTGTGGTGCCCAAGAAAGGCAAGTCCTTTTGCCCCATTCTTGACCTGAAGGCGGTCAATGCCAAGCTCAGGGTTCCCCATTTTTGGATGGCGACCATCTGCTTGGTCATCCTTTTGGTTCATCTGGGGAGTTCTTTACCTCCCTGGACCTGGTCAAGGCCTACTTTCATATTTCTATCAGAGATCAGCATTAGCATTTCTATTTCATGGCTCTTTCTTTGGATTAGCCACAACTCCCTGCACTTTTTTTAAAATTGATAGTGATGGCATTCCTGCATAGGCAGGGGATTTGGGTTCACCCTTACCTGGATGTCTGGCTGATTCAGTTGATTCTCTGGAGAAGTCAAGAATTACAGTCCTAGTGATTCAGTGGCTGGAAGGGTTGGCTGGTGATCAGTTACCCAAGAGCAACCTCGATTCTCTCAAGAGTTGGGAGGGTTTGGGGTGAATTCCTTATGACAGAGGGCACTGAAGCTACGGACGCAACTGACAGAATTCTGTCTTCAGTTAGCTCCCCAGGCTCAGGACTGTCTTCAGCTACAGGGGTCTATGGCATCGATTCTGAATTTGGTCCCATGGACCTGGGCGCCTTTGTGCTCGCTTCAGAAGCACCTATACTCCCTCTAGTCTCTGCTCTCAGCTCTTCAAGCAAGTGCTTCCCCCTTCTACAGGAGCTCAGAGAACGGTTGTATGGTGGTGGGAATCCCTCTTTCTGATGTGTGACATGCCTCTTCAGAACCACCCAATTCAGGGCTTCCAGACTGATGCCAGCCTGGAAAACTGGGGGCTCACCACCTAGGCCAGATGATGCATGGGCTTTGGTCATCTCAGGAGTCTGTCTGGCCTCAGGGAAGTTTCAGTCTTTGACAGGCAAAGCAGTTCATATCGTCTCAGGCAATGCCACAGCGGTGGCATATGTCAATAAACAAGGAGGAACTGAGAGCAGAGATGGTATTTAAGATGGCTGCTCTGTGCAGTTAGGTGGAGGACCATCTAGTAATTCTGGTGGCCCTCATAGCAGGTGTCAACAGTGTACAGGCCAACTTTCTCAGTTGGCTCCTGGGGAGTGATTTGAGCTTCCATGCATTCAAGCTAATGGTGCTAAGGTGGGTTTCTCCATATTCGATCTGATGGCTACATGGAACAATGTGAAGGTAAACCAGTTTCTTCAGTTGCCTCAGGGACCTGTAAGCAGTGGGCTTGGATGTCCTGCTACAAGTGTGACCTCTAATAGGGGTATTCTGTCATCCCTGGTGAGCCATCTCCTCCGCAGGATTCAGGTTCTTCCAGGCCTGATGATTATGGTAGCCCAGTATATGTGGATCTGATGGATATCTTTATCTTTATTTCTCCATTTTATATATCGCTTTGGCCGAAACATTGAAGCGGTTTACAATAAAATAAAGTCTACGCAACTAAAACTAAGGAAAAGGAATGCCATAATAAAATAGGAAAGAAAGAAAGAACAGAATAGAGACAAAACAGACCATACTACACATAAACAAATACTCAGGGGGGGGATGGTGGGAGGGAGGTCGAAGGCTTGTTGGAATAGATGAGTTTTCAGGAGCTCCTTAAACTTAAAGTAAGAGGATTCTAAACGGAGGGAGGGTGGCAGGGCGTTCCAAAGTGCGGGGCTGAGAAAAAAGAAGGCCGAATGACGGGTTTTTTCCAAATGTGCCTGGGATGGGGAGGGTAGGGACAGACGATTAGTATGCAGGGAACGAAGCTGGCGGTACGGTGTGTGAAGAGAAATGAGATCAGATAGATAAAGGGGGGTGGATGTGTAAATGGCTCTGAGTCAGAATGAGAAACTTATATTGGAACCGAAAACGGAGAGGTAGCCAGTGAAGTTGACAGAGAATGGGAGTGACATGGTCAAATCGGCGAGCAAAGGTGATGAGGCGAGCAGCTGTGTTTTGTATTAGCTGAAGGCATTGGAGCTTGTAGGCTGGTAAATTGGCTAAAAAGACATTGCAGTAATCAAGTCTGCTAATGACCAGGGCCAGGACTAAAGTGGTCAAGGAACTTGCAGGGAGAATAGAGTGGACAGCCCTAATTTGATATGCTGGTGGGGTCTCCACTCTGGCTCCCACAGGAGAAAGGCCTCCAACAAGGCCCCTGATAAGGGAGGATCCCACTCTGCTTCATTTATGGCTTGGCCTAAGAGGCAGAAGCTAGCTAACCAAGGCTACTTGGGTGGAGTTGTGAATATTCTGCTTAAAGCTTATAGGGCCTCAACCTCTTTGGCCTACGTTGGGGAATGAAGGTGCTTTTGAGAGGTGGTGGTGGTCTCTGGCTCTCTTTGCTGTGAAGGCAAATATCAAAGCTGTGGTAGCCTTTTTACAAGCAGGCTTGCAACAGGGCTTGACCCTGCATGCAAAAGGTTCAGGTTGTAGCATTGGCATGCTGCTGCTGGGGGGTGGGATCAGGGTTTGCCCTTATCGGCCCACCCTGATGTCACGCACTTCCTCAGAGGGGTTAAACAGATTAGCGCTCTCGTGTATCTGATTATCCTTCAGTGCAGCCTCTCATTGGGGATGAAAGCACTGACATGTTCCCCTTTCAAGCACATCTGCAAGGCCTCTGTCAAAGATTTGGCTTGAGGTGGTCTTTCTGGTGGCAATTGCCTCCACCAGGCAGGTCTCGGCATAGGCGCTGGAATGGGAGGAGCCACACAGGCCCTGGCCCACAATTTTCACAATTTGTGCTGCTAGCAAGAACATGAGGCCACCGATGCCCCGAGCAGGCCTGTCAGATGCAATCATGGCTCCTGCTCAAACTCTAGACCTCAGCCAGCAATCCGCTTCATGTAGGCACAATTCGCGGCCACCTCTGTCCCTCAGAACCTTACCATTCTGGCTGCGCCTCCCTGCTTCAGCTGGCTACAGAGCCGTTCGCTGTTGCGATTTTTTTTTTTTCCTAATTGGTTTTTATTTCTGCCACTCTGCACTCAGCCATGGGATCTCTGCTTTTTTTTTTTTTGTGGCCATGGCTTTTTGCACTGTGGTTCTCATGCCTGCAGCTCTGTAGAACAAGAGATGAAGGCCATGATCGCGGTCTCATGCAGGTTGTCTGGCTGCAGGCATAGGGGCGGAGCTTGAGGCCCCTCAAAGGAAAAGGCATTCAGCGGCTTCTGGGTCTCAGAGTTCCAGGTCTTGTCCTGTTGTGAACCCTTTTGGTGATTTTGATGGCTTAGTTCATTTTGCAAACAGTACCATCCTTCCTTCGAAAGGTGATTTCTCCTTTTCACCTGAATCAGGAAGTAGATCTGCCCTCACCTCTGGAAGGATAACTGTGTCTCCTTGACATGAGGAGGGTATTGCTTAGATACCTGTAGGAAAAATTTTTTTAGTGGTTGGACCTTTTTTTTTTTGTTGTTTTTTCAGTAGTCTGAGGAAACAGGCAGTGGCCCAGTTCTCCATTTTCTGCTGGATCAAAGAGGCCATTGGTTCAGCATTCCTTCTGTCCAGAAAGTGGGTTCTAGAGGAAGTCAAAGCTCATTAGACTAAGACACAGATGGCCGCCTGGGTTGAGTATCTCCAGAAAACATCCGTAAGGTGGTTACCTGGTCCTTCCTGAGTATCTTTGAAGCACTACAGGTTGCATGTTGGGAGCAAATGCTGATAGCACTTTTGGAAAGGCTTTTCTGGCCAGAGCATAGTTTTCTCCCACCCTGTGTCCTGATTGCTTGGGTACATCCCACTCATCTGAACTGGTCTAGCAGGATAAGAAAGAAGACATTTTAATTATACCCGATAATGATCATTTCCTTTCATTGAATCCTGCTAGAGCAATCCAGGACCTACCCTGGAAGGCTTTGTTGCAGGTTGGGGAGTTCTTTGCATTCCTGTCTTTTGCAGAGTCTGACCGACTTTAGCATTTGGCTGTCTTACCATAATGTAGCTCCAATTGTTCTTATAGTTACCTGCTATTTTGCTAATTGTTCTTTTTCAGTTTTACTTACTGCATGGGAAGACTTACTGGCTTCTCTCAGTGCTGCACCAATGGTTCTCTCTCCTGATGGCATCACTGAAAGATAATCTAATCTGCCTCCACCTGCTGGTAAGGGAACCTAACCTACTTGTCTGGACTGATCGAGCAGGATTCAAGGAAAGGTAGTTATTAGATATGGTTACAATTTCTCCATTTTGGATTCATGTACATCTCAAAGTTCAGGCAATCGTGGATAGAGAAGTGGCCTTCATCCCACCTCTTTGTCTGTGGGCTGTTGGCAAGATATTTCTGTTTCACAAGAACGGTTGCTAGTTATACTATAGCTGCTTATTACACTATAGCGACTTTTTGAAAAACTTCCTACCCATGCTTATTGGCATAATCAGGTGTTTGAAATTGCTGTGATTGAAAAGTTTTATATTACTCTGGGAGGCAAATAGAATGCTAGGTATCATAAGGAAAGGAATGGAAAATAAAACAAGATATTATAATGCCTCTATATCGTTCCATGGTGAGACCGCACCTTGAATATTGTGTGCCATTCTGGTCGCCGTATCTTAAAAAGGATATAGCGTTATTAGAAAAGGTTCAGAGAAGAGCCACCAAAATGGTAAAGGGGATGGAAGGATACTCCTATGAAGAAAGGCTAAAATGTTTAGGGCTCTTAAACCTGGAAAAGAAACGGCTGAGGAGATATGATAGTCTATAAATTAATGAACGGAGTGGAACGGGTAAACGTAGATCGATTGTTTGTTATCAGAATATAGAAAGACTAGGGGACATACAATGAAGCTACAGGGTAAACTATTTAAGACTAACAAAAGAAAATATTTTTTCACTCAACGTGTAATCAAACTCTGGAATTTGTTACCGGAGGATGTAGTAAAGGCTGTTAGTGTAGCTGGGTTTAAAAAAGGTTTGGACAAGTTCCTGGAGGAAAGGTCCACAAACCATTATTAAGAAGGGACCCAGGATATCAATGCTTGACCCAGTACAAGCATTGCGGAACCTGTGTCTTTTGGGGAAACTGCTAGGTACGTATGACCTAGATTGGCCACTTTAGGAAACAGGATACTGGGCTTGATGAACCTTGGTCTGACCCAGTATGACATATCTTATGTTCTTATGAGGCAAACTTGATGCATATAACGATGTTTGGAAAAAGTGCAGGATATGGAGAGAGAGACTTTGAAGGAATTGTTTTATTGTTTATTGCTAGTAATGTGGTATCTTTTGGCTGTTATCCCTGAGCATGCGTTTTCTGTCTTACCACAAATAACAGTTCAAATTGAGACTGATCTTTTAACTAAAGTAAATTAATAATCACTACGAGATCAGTGTAATATATAATCATTCAAATGTACTCTACATTACTCCTGTTACTCTAGTTTGAGTTTAATTTTACATGTGAATTAGTTATGGAGTTTAATTTTATTTGTAAATTTGTTTTTATTATCGTTAAATGTAAACCACTTTGACGCGAGATAAAGTGGTAAATAAACATGGAAATAAAATGTGTGCCTTTCCCCTTGGCAGTGTTCTGTGTTTTATTGGATATGCTGGTATATTGATTGTCATGTTAAATTAAAAAAAATAGGACTACTTGATTTTGTTTGCTGGAAAGTTGTGTCTCGGAGCTCATAAGAGAGAGTCTGCCCTGCACAGAATTTATTCTTTTAAATAAAATTCTGTATCTATAAGTGATTAAGTGTTTGCTAGGTGATATGGTGTTCGCTAAAATCTAAGTGCCACACATCTGATGTCCTCCCTGATTAATTCTCTCACCCAGTCAAAAACGTTGATCAGATTTGTCTGACACGAACCTCCCTCTAATAAAAGTATTCTTCCCCGGTTCTGTAATCCTTCGTATTTTGAACACTAGTTTCCTTATCGTACCTCCAGTCTAGTCCCATACCATAGGGTAGTTCACCTCTTCCAGCAGCTTTGGAGACTGAGCACGTCACAGCTTTGATGACATCAGGATACTTAGGCAGCTGGCACCACCCCCAGCCTTCCAATAAGCTCAGTCTCCTAGCAGCTGGAGCTGGGGTTCTATGAGTAGGGACTCACTGAATGTACAACTGGGAAGAGTATAGTTTACATTTAGTAATTTAGTGCTGTAATGATTTACTTAGTTTACTACCTCTTTAAATTTTTCTTACTTGCTTCTGCTGAAAAAGGCACGCTACTCCGACTGGGTTGCAGGGGCCGAAGCAGTGCTGGCTGGGGCAAGCCTTTTTGGTCTGGTCCTGCTCCCGAATCCCCCTTTGTGTGGGTGAGGAGCGTGGGGGCAGAAGGACTTCAGCGTGTCTGCGGCATGAGTGCTGTAGCAGTGAAGAGTGTGGTGATATTTTCCTCTGATGTCCAGTTCCTACACTCTTCATCGGAAAGGTTGGTGAGGGATCGCGGCTGACAGCAGACGGTCGTGGGGCACGTTCTCCCTAGAGCGGGGTTTTTTTTTCTTGGCGGCTGCGTGTCTGTAGTGTGAGGAGAAGCTGAGATCATGTCAGTGCCATTTTGTCGAGTGCGGGAAAGCAGTGCTTGTGGCCGCGGAAGGTAATTTTTTTTCTTTGGCTCTGATTCCTCCGATTGCGTTTTGAGTCCGGAGCTACCGAGTTGTTCAGGTAGGATTTGTAGATTTTGCTTTGGCAGTGTTTCTTTTGTGTTAAAAAAAAAAAAAAAAAAAAAGCACCACTAAAGGAGGGTGTAGACAACAGAAGGCTTGCCTGAGGCCTGTTTTAGATACAGGAAAAATGCCTTCCAAACCTCAGTGTGGTTTATGTGGGGTACGCAGAAGTATGCTGTCTGATGCGGGGATCTGCAAGAGTTGTGCAGCAGAGACCCGCTCCGAGGAGCAAAATAGACAAGAGGAGTCTACCTTGTTACTGGTGCCTGAAGCCCAGGAGTCCGGTTCCTCTACGGAGGGAGAGGGGGATTTGCTGGTGCTGTCAGTGGAGATGTTGCTGGATCAATAGCTGGCTACTCCGGGGCCTGGATGGACAAGTTGCCTGGCTCAGCCAATTTTTCCCTGAGTTTGTTTTTGTTGCTGCACAAGGCTTTTTGTCTGCAGCAGCGGGGGTGAGCCCAAGGGTTTTAAGGATAAGAAGAGGGGAGCCCCAGTGGCAGAACAGGGTTTTGGGCTCTCCCAACCGCCCATCGAGATGTCGGATGGCCAGCTTTCCTGGTGAGGATGATTTGGTTTCCTCAGAGGAGGATAAAGAGCAGGAGGTAGTTCAGGAAGGTCTTGAGGAAGGAGAGCTTCCTCAGGAGGATGAATCTCGGATTGTGTGGGTATTCCGTAAGGAGGAGCTAGCGGGACTAATTGCAGAGACACTTAATATGTCTCCGGGGGCAGCAGAAGATGAGGATGCGCTGGAGGATCCTATTCTTCAGGTGGTACATAGGCCTCAGAAGGTTTTTCCATTGCAGTCATTAAGCAGATGATCTTGGAGGAGTGGGAACTCCCTGAAATGGGGCTCAGGGGGTCTCGTATCATGGGCTGTCTGTATCCTTTGGTTGAGCAGGATAAGGAGTTGTTTCGTTCACCTAGAATTGATGCTGCTGTGTCGGCGGTGACTAAAAAGACCACTATTCCCGTTGAAGGCAGTGCGGCCCTCAAGGATGTGCAAGATAGGAAGTTGGATACCCTGTTGAAGCAAGCCTTTGACCTGAGCGCTCTTTCGTTGATTGCAGTGGCTTGCAGGGCTCTGGTATCACGGGCTAGTTTGCGTTGGGCGCAGGGTCTTCCGGGTGTTGCTGAGGAGGCTCAGACTGTGGATTCTGCGGCCCGGTTAGAGACAAATACAGCTTATCTGGCAGATGCTTTCTATGATTTGGTAAGGGCTCTTTCAAACATAGGTTCTTTGGTGGCGGCTCGCCGTTATCTGTGGCTTCGAAATTGGTTGGCGGATGTGTCCTCCAAGACCTGTTCGAGTAAGTTACCGTTCAAAGGTAAACAGTTGTTTGGTGAGGACCTCAAAGTTGGTAAAGGATCTGGGAGAGTCCAAGGGTGGGGGGTGCGTCTTCCGGAGGATAAACCCAAACAGATTCAGACGCCTGGAGTGCTGAGAGGACAGTCGCGGGAGTTCAGGTGATTCCGGTTGGAGAGATTTTCTCCTTTTCAGAGAGGGCAGTTTGCGCCTCGCCTTTTCGTGGGTTTCGGGGAACAGGCAGGGGTTATTACAGGAGGTCTGCCTCTTACTCTACCCAGTGAAAGCCACAATGAAGTGAGGGGGGCCCAGGCAGGGGTGGATCCCGTGGGAGGTCGTTTGAGGGATTTTTACTATGCCTGGGTCCGAGTCACGTCGGACCAGTGGGTTCTGCGGGTAATTTGGGAAGGCTATGCCCTGGAGTTTGCCAGACCTCTTCCGCTGGCTTTCTTTGTTCTCCTTGCTGTGCAAGGGGGAAGGCGGAGGGCGTGAGGCAAACACTGCAGCGTCTGTTGCAGTTGCGGGCAGTAGTTCCATTACCCGCAGAGCAGTGCGTCACAGGTAGATACTCCATTTATTTCATAGTACCAAAGAAGGTAGGATTCTTTCGGCCCATTCTCAATCTCAAGTGCGTGAACAGATGTCTGCGAGTGCCCCATTTTCATATGGAGACGCTTCGATCCTTAATGATGGCTGTTCGGGAGGGGGAGTTCTTAACATCCCTAGACTCTACAGAGGCGTACCTACACATTCCCGTTCATCCAGATTACTATCAGTTTCTGCGCTTTGCAATGCCAATGGGTCATTTTCAGTTTCAGGCACTCCCTTTCAGGCTGGCGACAGCGCCACGCATTTTCACCAAGGTGATGGTGGTGGTAGCAGCCATTTTGAGGCGCGAAGGCATTCTGGTGCATCCCTACTTGGACGACTGGCTCATCCACACACAATCCAGGGAGGAGAGTGTGCAGGCAACGAATCGAGTGGTCAGCCTTCTAAACGAGTTGGGGTGGATCATTAATGCAGACAGGAGACATTTGGATCCCTCACAGGTTCTCGAGCACCTGGGAGTGCATTTCGACGCTCTAAGGTTAGCTCAAGTGTTTTTGCCACAGAAGAATACTAGCATTGCGCCAGTTGGTTCAACAGTTTCTCCGCATGGCAGAACCAATGGCTTTTGGGTACCATGGCAGCGACTATCGATCTGGTGCCATGGGCGAGAGCTCACCTGAGGCCCTTGCAGAGAGCTCTGCTGCGCAGATGGTCTCATCAGCGGCACCCTCTGTCTTGCACATTAGTTTGTCCCAAGGATGTACGGAAAGCTCTCAGGTGGTGGTTGAAGGAGGAGCACCTGCAGTTGGGGGTTCCCCTGGAATCCCCATGTTGGATGTCTCTAACTGATGGATGCCATTCTTTCCGGTTGGAGAGCCCATTGCGAAGGACAGGTAGCGCAGGGTTGGTGGATACCGGAGGAGCCAGCCTGGTCCATCAGTCGTTTGGAAATGAGAGCAGTGCGTTTCGCCCTACGGGAGTTCTTGCTTCAGATCGAGGCTCGTGGGGTAAGAGTCTTCTCCGACAACGCGACCACGGTGGCGTATATCAATCGGAAGGGAGGCACGGGCAGTGCCCGTCTAGAGACTGAAGCAGAGCTGATAATGTCTTGGGCGGAACTTCATCTGCAAGCAATCTCGGCAGCGCATGTGGCCGGGTCGGAGAACGTCATGGCCGACTGTCTCAGTCGAGTGCGTCTAGACTTGGGAGAATGGCAGTTGAATCCCAAAGTTTTCGAGCAGATGATGCAACGCTGGGGGGGAACCAGTCATGGATCTAATGGCGACCTTTGTGTCGGTCAAGGCCAGTCGTTTCTACAGTCGTCGAAGAGAGAGAATGTTGGAGGGGCTGGACGCCCTGGTTCAAAGGTGGCCGAGCCAGGGTCTGCTTTGTCTTTCTGCCCTGGGTGCTCATCGGCCACATTCTTCAGCGGATAGAAGTGCACAGGGGCATGGTGGTGTTTATTGCCCCGGATTGGCCGCAGCGGCCACGGTATGCCAATCTGGTGTGTTTGAGAGCAGCCGAGCCCTGGAGGCTTCCCAGCAGGCAGGATTTGTTGCTGCAGGGCCCAATCAAGATGCCACAGGTGGATCGTTTTTCACTTATGACATGGCTATTGAGAGGGCAAGGTTGAGGAAGTGCAGGTATTCCTCAAGTTATTTCCACGCTTCTTAGGGCCTGTAGGACATCTGCATTCTTGGCATATGTTAAAGTATGGAGAATTTTTGAAGGCTGGTGTGCGACAACGGGCATGTAGCCCTCTTTTGGCCTCGGTGCCCGAGATGCTGGATTTCTCGCAGGTGGGCCTTGATAAAGGATTGGCTTGGAGCTCCCTAAGGGTTCATGTGGCAGCCTTGGCTTGTTACCGAGGTAAGAGTCACGGTGCTGCCTTGGGGAGACAGCCTGATGTTGTTCGTTTTTTGAGAGCTGTAAAGCACATCCGGCCTCCAAATAGAGCTTTGGTGCTTTCGGCGCTATTGAGAGCCTTTTGAGCCATTGGCTTCATCTACTTTGAAGGATTTGACATTAAAAACTGTTTCTGGTAGCGATTTGTTCGGCTAGAAGAGTTTCGGAGTTACAGGCCTTGTCGTGTAGAGGCCTTTTCTGACTTTTCATAAGGAAAAAGTGGTTTTGAGAACAGTTCCTTCCTTCTTGCCGAAGGTGGTTTCATCGTTTCATTTAAGTCAACTGGTCGTCCTGCCAGTGCTTTCGGGATTGTTGGAGGGTCAGTCTGATCCTCAGCTGCAGCTTCTTGATCTTCGGTGGACCTTAAAGCACTATTTGAAGAGAACGGTCTCCGTCCGGAAATCCGATAGGTTGTTTGTTCTCTTTGAGGGTCCGCGTAAGGGAGAGACGGCGGCTAAGTCTTCTATTTCCAGATGGCTGAAGGAGACGATTGCCTCGGCGTATTTGTTACGCGGCAGACAGGTTCCACAAGGGCGCAAGCAACTTCTTGGGTGGAGTGTAGCTTGGTTTCGCTGCTGGATATTTGTAGAGCGGCCACGTGGTCCTCCTTGCATACCTTTGTGAAGCACTACAGACTGGATGTGCAGGCAAGGAATGATGCCAAGTTTGGCTCAGTAGTTATTCAGGCTGGGCTCGCAAACCCTTCCCGTGTTTAAGGGGCTCTGTTACATCCCTATGGTATGGGACTAGACTGGAGGGACGATAAAGGTGATATTAGGTCTTACCTGCTAATTGGCTTTCCTTGAGGAACTCCAGTCTAGTCCCAGAACCCTCCCTTCTGCAATTCTGTGTGGATTGGCGAGCCCGGGTCGAGGAGAAGTATTATCCAAGTGAGTTGACTGGGGTCTTTCTCTGCCGATTAACGGTGAGTTATGCATGCTGTCCTTGGTTTTTGACCCTGTCCAGGTTGGGGAGGGGGGTATGAAAGTGTAGTCTGTCTGAGGACACTTGGCAGCATTTTAATGCATAAATAAATAGATGAATAAATATTTAGACAGACACAAGACAAAGAAACTGTTGGGTTTCTGTGGGTTCAATGTTTTTCAGGTTAGGTTTACTGTTTGGTAGATATCTTAACTTCTTATTTGTTCCTGTGAAATTTCACCCTCTTTCAACAGCAACTTTACTAATTTACTCAGACTAACTGGCCTGTAGTTCAGTCTCCTCCTTTCCACTTTTATGGTGAGGAACTATCAGGGCCGGATTTACCTTGAGTGAGGCCCTACGCCAACAAAAATTGTGGGCCCCCAGCAGGGGCGGCCCAAGGGGGGTGCGGGGCCTCATTTGCATAAGGGGCCCCATTTGCATAAATATTTGCATAATGTTACCATATACTAACTTTTAGTAAACGTGCCTCTTAATGAGTGTATGGATAAAGAAAGACTAAAAGATTTCTACATTACTATAATCCAGTGCCAACTGCCAGACACATTAGGAACTACTACAAACACTGCCCATTTAGAACCCATAGTAAACCCACCGTATCCTAACAGCACTACCAGGACTCACAAAGCACCATACTCTACCAATCAAAAGGCAACACTGCAAATATTAAACCAATACATTTCAGAGAACAACAATACATGACCTACTGGGGAAAGAGAACAAGTGGCAATGTCAAATAGGAATTATATAAACAGAACACCTCAGCTCAGTTACACATGCAGAACATAGACCATCACCAAACAAGTAATCACAATTTAGAAACAGGAAGACAATAATTAAACTGGGAATCCCAAAAGCCAAACTTGGAATGTACAACACTGTAGAAATAAAACTATACATTAATTTGCTCTTGTACTAAACAAAGCGCAGACGTTAATGATGCACATTTACCAGAGCTGACATATTCCAATTAATAAATTCAAAATAAAGAGAGATTTTTCTACCTTTTGTGCATTTTTTTCAGCTGCAATTGCTCCAGCCACTTTCTTCTGGTTTCTTCGTGTCTTCTGCTAACTCTCCATCGTCTGCTGTCCATTTGTCCTTTCTTCTCTCTTCTAGATTTTTTTCCATTCTCTCTCTACATCTGCTTTAACATACTAATCTTTCTCCTTTTGCTCTTTCCTCATTCCTATTTCATCCATTCAAATTTTACCCCTCCATCCTCAATCCCCACTTACTCTCCCAATACCCGGCCAATTGTAGATTTTTTATCCCTCCCACACAAAATATTTTTCCCTTCTCCATTTTACTCTTCCAGCCCCATCCCATTCTAATCCTCCCCCAACATCAGCTCCCTTCTAGTTCCAGCCTCACCCAGCATCCATTCCCTTCTAGTCCCTGCATCAGCCCATTTCCAGTCCTAGCCATCCATTTCCAGTCCTAGCAACCCCCCAACCCAATACCAGTCCTAGCCCCCCATCACCCCACTTAGTCCTTAGCCCCCCATCACCCCATTTTCAGTTTGTCCCCCCTATAACCCATTACCAGTCCTAACCCCCCATCAACCCATTTCCA
Organism: Ichthyophis bannanicus; assembly: GCA_033557465.1. Classification (NCBI taxonomy): domain Eukaryota; kingdom Metazoa; phylum Chordata; class Amphibia; order Gymnophiona; family Ichthyophiidae; genus Ichthyophis; species Ichthyophis bannanicus. The sequence continues at coordinate 643,233,836 of CM066035.1, forward strand.
GTCAGCCCCCCATAGCCCATTGCCAGTCCTACCCCCCCCAATCAGCCCACAGCCCATTACCAGTCCTAACCCCATCATCCCACCTCCAGTTTTAACCCCGAGCCCATTTCCAGTCCTAGCCCCCATAGCCCATTACCAGACAACCCCCATCAGCCCACAGCCCATTACCAGTCTTAACCCCCCCCAAAGCCCATTACCAGTCCTAACCCCATCAGCCCACCTCCAGTCTTAACCCCCCAGCCCATGTCCAGTCCTAGCCCCCCATAGCCCATTACCAGACAGCCCCCATCAGCCCACAGCCCATTACCAGTCTTAACCCCCCCAAAGCCCATTGCCAGTTCTAAGCCCTCCCAACAGCCCACAGTCCATTACCAGTCCTAACCCCATCAGCCCACCTCTAGCCTTAACCCCCCCCAGCCCATTTCCAGCCCCAGCCCCCAATAGCCCATTACCAGTCCTACCCCCCCCAATAGACCATTACCAGCCCTACCCCCCCAGTCCATTTCCAGCCCCAGCCCCCCCAATAGCCCATTACCAGTCCTACCTCCCCCCCATAGCCCATTACCAGTCCTACCCCCCCCCCGGCCTAAAGTAAAATTTAATTTTAAAAAAAAACCTGGTGGCTGCCGCCGCGGGGCCCCCTCTGCTGCCGCGGCAGCACGGACTGACCCGCGGGGGCCCCGTCTACAAGCTGAAGCCGTCGGGTCGGGTCAGGTCGGTCCTCCCTCCCTCCCTCCCTCCGTGCAGGCTGCAGGCTGTGAGAGACGCGAAGGGAGAGCGTCTCCTCGCGTCTCTGTTAAGCCAGCAGGGGCTGATGGGAAATTTCCCATCAGCCCCTGCGGGCTTAACAGAGACGCGAGGAGACACTCTCCTTTCGCGTCTCTCACAGCCTGCAGCCTGCACGGAGGGAGGGAGGGAGGACTGACCCGACCCGACCCGACGGCTTCAGCTTGTAGACGGGGCCCCCACGGGTCAGTCGGTGCTGCCGCGGCAGCAGAGGGGGCCCCGCGGCGGCAGCCACCAGGTTTTTTTTTAAAATTGTATTAACAAAAAATCAACTTGTTCTTTTTTTGTGGGCCCCTGCCGGCTGTGGGCCCTATGCCATGGCGTACATGGCGTATAGGTAAATCCGGCCCTGGGAACTATACCTGCCTGTCTCCAATCCTGTGGAATTACCTTAGCTCTAAGAAATCAAAATGCTCTCTGATGTATCACATCTAGTCCCATTGCTTGGTCTATGTATTTTTAGCTGCTTAAGAATATTCTTCTGAAATTCACTTGCGATGTACCTCGCTTCTATTCCCTTTTTGTGGCTGTTTTGGCTGCTCTATTCCCAGCCCCCCTTAGTGAACACCAAACAGAAATATTTGTTAAGCAATTACTTTTTCACTCATCAGCCTCTACAACTCTCCATCTTTAAATCTTGCACTTCCTTCTGTCAATAACATACCTTAAAAAAAATTGTTCTCATGTTTCACCATTTCAATAATATTTTCTTAGATTTGTATCTTGGTTCTCTTGACTACTTTCCCAGCGTTTCTTACCTTTGCCAGGCATTGTCCATTCTTCCTCTTTCTGAAATCTATTGTAGTTTATAAATGCCAAGTTTTATTTATTTATTCTTTACAAACCAACCTTTTAGAATTTTATATAAGGGGTTGAGAATGCCTTTCTGTCTGGAGGCAAAATAATTCTCTGGAAATTTAATGAAATGACATTTGGCTTGGTGGGAAAAACCAGTGAAAAAGCACAGCGAGTTTGAAAGTGGACCAGATGAACAGGGCTTGCCAAAATAATGGCCTGGAGCATTTCTGTGGGAGAAGCAGTTCTGCCTTCTGCAGCATTGAGATAGCAAAGCATAGCAGTTAGGGAATTGCTCCTTTCAAACTGCCTTTCCCTGATGTGTACTTTCTCAGTCAAATCCACGCCATCTTCCCCCCCCCCCTCTTTTCCACCCATGGGAAGGCACTGGGAGAGGAGCATTGGGAGGCAGTATTAGTCGCAGATTGTGGGTAGGATCTAGGCAGTGGGGATAAAGTACTGGAAGGCCGCTCTAGTCACAGGAAGGGAGGAGGCGAGTCGTGGCAAGCTCCTCCACTGTACAGGTGAAGCTTCTGCATAAGGTGGAGACAGGAGGAATGAACACTGGAATTGGTACTGGACTGACCTCGGAGTGTTGGTGAGTATCTGGGGTAGGGGAGAGGGTGTTGAGAAGGGCTAGAAATGGGAGAGGGTTGAAGGGAAAGGACTGCTATAAGCTGAGGAAAATAGTTGTTACTAGTCTTATTGTGCAGCATAAGGCCTGGAACTCTACTTTTGATTGCACCTTGCCAAGAAAACCCAGAGGATAGTTGCAACTATTGACAGGGTCACTAGGAGTCTACATTGACTCAGTGGCACACCTGCAAGAACTTTACATGGGCTGAGTAGAGCAGCATGCAGCAGCACAATGCCAGACACACATTTTTCCATGAACAAGCAGGAAATAAGTCTTCGCGTATGGGTGACATCACAGAGGGAGCATTCTGTGCGGGGCTTCACAACTTTCAAAGGAAGCTTTTGGGAGGTATACTGCGCATGCGTGCCTGCCTTCCCCACCTGCCACGACGCCATATCTCCATTCTTCTTTTTTCCACAAAGCCCCTAGAACGTGTTATGCAGTCCGGAAAAAAGTTTGAATTTCTTGCCCTCATGGCTGAGCTTTTGCTTGCTTTTTTTTCTCTTGCCTGTTGTCAGTTAGCCTTTTTCTTACCCTTTGGGTTTTTTTTTTTTCTCTAATTTTTTGCAGCTTTTTGGCTCCCCCCCCCCCTCAGGGGCTTTTTCCTGTCCATGGCCGTCTTTCAATTTGATTTTGCTAAGGCAAACCTTTTTGCCATGTTTAATCCGGTTAGCAGCTTTAAAAAAAAATGCACCAAATGTGGCAAGACCATTTCTGCCACTGACCACCATAATTGGTGCTTGCAGTGCCTTGGACCCAACCACCAGCCAGCAGCCTGTGAGCTCTGCTTGCAGATGATGCATTGAGCGCTGAAGAGTTGGGAAAAGCAGTCCCTCTTTTGGCTCATCTGATTCAGTATCCTCAGTGCCCCGACTCCCTCATCCACGTCAGAGGTGGGCCAGGGAAAAGAGCAAAGGGCTCAGTTGGAGCAAAAGGGTTACAGTAGAGAGGGGTGACCCACTGCAGAGACCCTGTCTGTATCGAAAAGGGAGCATAAGGAGAAGATACGTTTGCAGCTCCGTCACAGCTCCTCTCGGCACGAGATGGACAGCAAGGGCCAGGGACAGCCCACCAAGCTTCCCCAGCGGGAGAATGCGACCAGGATTGCAAAGTCCATTCCCAGTGCCCAGGAGGACAGCCAGATGCCTTCTGATGCTTCAATCATTGTGGAATCCTCACCCAAGGGTTCACTGATGGCTGCGGCATAGACGTTCTCATCGGTAGTGGTTCTGGAGGAACACCTACAAGCCTTAAAAGCTCATTTGCAGCAGTGGAAGCCCTGCAGAAGACAGGCTTCACGTCACAGAGCATATCATCACTGTACTCCTTCCATCCTATCCTAGAGATCCATGCTCTGCCCGTCATGGCTGGGACATCGGGTGGGAGGTCAGTACTGATGGTGGTAGCTGGGGCCATCTCCCTCTCCAGTGTGCCGGAGTCCGATGCTGGATGCAAGGGGGACCATTGACGTCCACCCTCTCCTTAGCCATGCAGTTGGCGCTCTGAGGAATATCGGCATTACATTGACTTCCTCTCGGAATCCGAATTGTAATGAGAGACAGAGGTGGAATCGATGGTGTCAGATTTTCAAGCCCAGGATCTCCCATTCGACCCGTTGCCCTCTACAGATCAGCAGAAGACATTCCAGGATTTTGTTTGGGATCTGGCCAAGGCCCCACCCCCTTTACTCTGGAATCAGAAGAACCACCGAGAGCAGAGGAACTGGAATGCCTCTACTAACCCTTGGCTCCTCATGAAGCAGTAACTGTCCCCATCCACCATGTCCTGCAGCTGTGGGAGGCCCTGCTTATGCTTCCAGCTGTCATCTGCCAGCTCGACTCCCTCTACAGGATCCAAAAAGCCCCAGGATCCAAGAAGCCTCAATTACGCCACAGTTCCATTGTAGTAGAGTCCACCTTGAAGCGTGCAAAGAGTGCTAAAATGCATTCTTTGGTACCACCCGTGCAGGAGGCATGGATCCTGGACTTCTTCAGCAGGCAGTGCTTCCAAGGTTCCATGTTGATAGCCCGGATCCTGGCCTACCAAACTTACATGGCCATGTTCAAGGATGTCATGTGGGACATCGAGGATCTCTCTTCTCTCATTCCTGAGGACTGTTGTGAGTCTTTTCTCGAGGCCTTGTAGCTCACGGGAAGGACTTCTTGAAGTTTATAGTGCAGGGCGCTTATGATGCCTTAGAATCCACTGGTGGGGCAACGGCCATGGGTATCACTATGTGGTGGATGGCCTGGTTGCAGTCCTCTGACCTGGAACAATGGGTCCAGGACAAGATTGCCAACATCCTCTGTTGTAGTGAGAACCTCTTCGGCAAGCCTGTAGAGAAAAAGGCCGATGAGCTGGAAAACGAGCAGGTGACCCTCACCAGGCTCTCCAGAAAGACTGCAGATCCTGCATGAAAGAAACTTCAAACCAAGAAGGCTTTTCTTCCATACCCACGGAGGTACTTTTTGTCTCAGCTACAGGTGCAGCCTAAGGCCCAAGCTCCATGTTCACAGTGGAGGGAAAGAACCCCAAAAGCACAACCCGCTTCCAAGCCAAATCCTGGTGCGGGTTTTTGATGAGGTCTTCGGGAGCTTAGCCAGCTGACCGTTGTTGGCAGAGGTATCCCCACAGGTGGGGAGGGGGGGGAGGCTCGTCCACTTTTCCCACTGGTGGCCTCTTATTTCAGATGCTTGGGTGCTACAGATCATCCAAAGCGTCTATCTGTTGCATTTCACCCAGCTGCCGCCTCCTTACAATCACATTAGAGTACCCCATGGACCCCGCACACCAGAGCCTACTGCAGACCGAGGTCATGGCCCTGTTGACTGATCTCACCATTGAACTGGTTCCCCCAGCCCATATCATGCAGGACTTTTATTCCATATACTTCCTTGTCCCTCAAAAGACCAGCGGGTTCCGCCCCATTCTGGATCTACAAAATCTCAGCAACCAGTTTTTGGTGCGCGAAAAGTTCAAAATGGTTTTGTTGGGGATGGTGCTCTTTTCTCCTACAAGGCAATTGGCTATTCTGCTTGGATCTGAAGGAAGCGTACACACACATTCCGATTCACCTGTATCAGAGACAGTACCTTCGGTACCAGGTGTTACCCTTTGGGCTGGCCACAGCCCCCAGAATATTCACAAAGTGCCTGATGGTCATGGCCATCTTACTTCAGATCCAGGGTTTTTTTTGTCTTCCCGTGCCTGGACAACTGACTTGTAAGATGTCCCACACTGGTCAGCATATGGCAGTCCACTGAGCTCACCATTCAGGTGCTTGAAGGACTGTGCTTCATGATCAACTATCTGAAGTCTCACCTCCAGCTGGTGCAACAACTGGAGTTCATTGGGGCCCTTCCTGATACCACTCAGGCAAGAGTTCCTCTGCCAGCGTACTGCCTGTAGTGCCTCATCGAGGTGGTGGGCATGTTGCAGCATCAGTGCCACGCCATGACTCGTGGGCTGCTGAGAGCCGTTGGACACATGGCAGCCACAGTGCATGCCACCCCTCAGGCCTGTCTTTGCATGCGGCAGGCTCAATAGACCTTGCAAACGCAATGGCAGCAAGCCTTGGACCGCCTGCGGGACAAGGTGGTGGTCACGGTGCCATTTGCACAGTCCCTAAAGTGATGGCTCATGCCTGCAAACTTGCATTGGGGCCTCCGGTTCCAACCAGAAGCGTCCTGCAGGCTGCTCATGATGGATGCCTCCAAACTCAGCTGGGGTGCACACCTGGATGGTCTCTGCAACCAAGGCCTGTGGTCAGAGTGAGAGCCTCCATCAAATCAACTTCCTCGAGCTCTGGGCCATTACAAATGCTCTCTGTGCCTATCTGGCACACCTAGTAAATCAGGTTGTCCTGATCCAGACAGCCAGCCAGGTGGCCATAATTTATGTGAACAAGCAGGGAGACATGGGCTCATACATTCTATGTTGGGAGTCTCTTCATCTCTGGAAGTTTGCCCTGCTCTACAGCATGGATCGCAGGATGACATATTTGCCTGGCAAGAACAATGGCCTATTGGATTGCCTCAGCTAGGTTCTTCAGCCACACGAGTGGTGCTAGAATGCTAGTAGTCTTAAAAACTAAGATGGGAGAGTTAGAATATATAGCACTAAATGAGAGGTTAGATATGATTAGAATATCAGAGACATGGTGGAAGGAGGATAACTAGTGGGACACTGATACCTGGGTACAAACTATATCGTAATGATAGAGCTGATCAAATTGGTGGAGGGGTTGTGCTCTGTTAAAGAGGGCATTGAGCCAGACAGGATTAAAGTTTTGCTGGAAGCAAAATTTGCTGTAGAATCTCTATGGATTGAAATTCCATGTAAAAAGGGGAAGGCGATGGCAGTGGGCATGTACTATCGACCGCCTGGCCAGAATGAACAAATGGATGATGAAATGCTCAAAGAAATCAAGGAAGCTAACAAACGTTACAGTGCAATAATAATGGGTGATTTCAATTACCCCCGTATAGACTGGGTCAGTGTCGCGTCAGGACAGGCTAGGGAGATAAAGTTCCTAGATGAAATAAATGACTGCTTCTTGGAGCAGCTGGTACATGAACCAACCAGAGGGGAAGCCATATTAGACCTAGTCCTTGGTGGAACACCAGATCTAGTGCAAGAGAAGGGTGTTGGGGCCACTTGGCAATAGCGATCATAGCATGATCGCCTTTGATTTAATTAGTGGAGAAGGGATAGTAAGAAAATCCACAGTACTACCTTTTAACTTTCGAAAGGGAGACTATGATAAAATGAGGAAGTCCAAAAAACTGCTAGCATGGTTTAAAGGTGAGGTCAGAGGCTGTTGCCAAAAAAAGCATCTTTTAGGAAATGGAAAAAAGAGCCAAACGACGAAATCTGGAAACAGCACAAGCACTGGCAAGTCAAATGCAAGGCATTGATAAGGCAGGCAAAGGGAGAATTTGAGAAGAAGCTTGCTGCGGAAGCAAAAATGCGAAATAGACTTTTTCAAGTACATTTGTAGCAAAAAACCTGTGAGAGAGGCAGTTGGTCCATTAGATGATAGAGGGGTTAAAGGGGCACTAAGAGGCGACACGGTGATAGCGGAGAGACTGAATAAATTCTTTGCTTCGGTCTTTACTGTGGATGTTAACTATGACTGAAGTGGTATTTAAAGGTGCGGAAGAATTGAAGGAAATATCGATACATCGGGAAGATGTATTACAACTATTAGATAAACTGAAGAGTAGCAAATCACCTGGGCAGGATGGTATACATCCAAGGGTGTTGAAGGAACTGAAATATGAGATTGCAGGCCTGCTATTAGTAATCTGTGAACTATCATTAAAATCATCTCTAATGACTGAAGATTGGAGGATCGCCAATGTAACACCATTTTTTAAAAAGGGTTCTAGGGGTGATCTGGAAACTACAGACCGGTGAGCCTGACATCAGTACCGGGAAAAATGGTAGAAACCATCATAAAGAATAAAATTACTCAGCATGTAGATAGTCATGGCCTAATGGGACATGCGCGGCGTCTCTTCAAGAATGTGAAAATGGTTGGACGTGGGCAGCATCCGTCGTAAGAGTAAGGATCTCCTGAAGAAAAACTAGTTGTTGAAACGCCGCAAAGGCGCCCTATGAGAGCGTCGAGATCCGCTCGTTTAGATTGAACACAGGGGTGAAGATTTTAAAGAAAGTCCTCTAATAAAGTTGTAATTTTTTAAGAACAATGATTTTCTAAGCACTGGGGTCGGTGAAGATAAATTGATTTTTTTAAAAAATAAAAAAAGAAGACTGAAAGCTAAAAAAATAAGAATGGAAACTGATTTTGAGACCTGTTGAAGTGCTGCAAAGTATTATTCTGACTTGCTTCAGATTTACAATTGAACGATCCACTAGAAACTACAGCAAAACGTTCAATCAAATAGACCCAATAGGATGGCCTAATGGGAGACAGCCAACATGGCTTTAGACAAGGAAGATCTTGGCTTACTAATCTGTTATGTTTTTTTGAAGGTGTGAATAAACAGGTGGACAAAGGTGAGTCGGTTGATTATAGTGTATCTGGACTTTCAGAAAGCCTTTGACAAGGTTCCTCATCAGAGACTTTTGGCAAAACTAAAGTCATGGGATAGGAGGCAGTGTACTACTGTGGATCAGAAACTGGTTAAAAGATAGGAAAGCAGAGGGTGTAGGGCTAAATGGCCAATTTGCCCAATGGAGAAAGGTGAATAGTGGTGTACACCAGGGATCTGTGCTGGGTCCGCTGTTTTTTGACATATTCATAAATGACCTGGAAAGTGGAATAACGAGTGAGGTTATCAAATTTGCAGATGACACAAAACTATTTAAAGTTGTTAAAACCCAAGAGGGTTGTGGAAAATTGCAAGAGGATCTTGATAAATTGGAAGACTGGGCTTCAAAATGGCAGATGAAATTTAATGTGGACAAGTGCAAAGTTATGCACCTAGGGAAGAACAACCCAAACTATAATTACATGATGCAAGGTTCCACATTAGGAACCACCACCCAGGAAAAAGATTTAGGCGTCATTGTGGATAACATGTTAAAATCCTTGGCCCAGTGTGCAGCTGCGGCCAAGAGAGCAAATAGAATGCTAGATATTATAAGGAAAGGAATGGAAAATAAAACAAGATATTATAATGCCTCTATATCGTTCCATGGTGAGACCGCACCTTGAATATTGTGTGCAATTCTGGTCGCCGTATCTTAAAAAGGATATAGCGATATTAGAAAAGGTTCAGAGAAGAGCCACCAAAATGGTAAAGGGATGGAAGGATACTCCTATGAAGAGAGGCTAAAAAGGTTAGGGCTCTTTAACCTGGAAAAGAGATGGCTGAGGGGAGATATGATATAGAAGTCTATAAATTAATGAATGGAGTGTAACGGGTAAACGTAGATCGATTGTTTACGTTTTCAGAATATAGAAAGACTAGGGGACTATGCAATGAAGCTACAGGGTAAACTATTTAAGACTAATAAAAAAATATTTTTTCACGCAACATGTACTCAAACTCTGGAATTTGTTACCGGAGGATGTAGTAAAGGCTGTTAGTGTAGCTGGGTTTAAAAAAGGTTTGGACAAGTTCCTGGAGGAAAGGTCTATAAACCATTATTAAGAAGGGACCCAGGATATCAGTGCTTGAGCCAGTACAAGCATTGTGGAGCCTGTGTCTTTTGGGGAAACTGCTAGATATGTATGACCTAGATTGGCCACTGTTGGAAACAGGATACTGGGCTTGATGGACATTGGTCTGACCCAGTATGGCATATCTTATGTTCTTATGAGGTGGTAGACTGGATATTTCAGGAATGGGGCATTCCCGACGTGGATCTCTTTACTATTACATAGAATGCCCAGGTAGCTCAGTTTTGCTCCCAGAGGCCAGCCAGCTATTGCTTGGCTCTGGATGCCTTCCTTGTCCACTGGGGGGAAAGACCTGCTCTATGCCTAACCCCCAATCCTGCTCATTGCAAAGACAGTCGTGAAGCTCCTGGCCGAAAGGGGATTCATGATTCTCATCACTCCTTACTGTCCTTGACAGCTGTGGTTCCCATTACTGCTGCAGCTCTCTGACTGAACCTCTTTGCCTGGGCTCCAACCCAGACCTCATCTTGCAGGGGGGCGGCTCTTTGTTGCATCCTAACACCTGTGCTCTGGCGCTCATGGCAGGGATGCTGAGTGGGTACACCTTGCGGAGCTTACCCTTCCCAAGGGTGTCACTGAGATCCTGCTAGCGTCCCGTAAGGAGTCAATGTGTAAAGCCTACTTCTTTAAATGGCGGCAATTTGCCGTCTGGTGTGCTGATTGGGCGTTGGATTCCTTTGTTTGCCTGTGGATCCAGCTGTTGGAGTACCTCTTGCACCCTTCCAATTCTGGGCTCAAGTCCAACTCTGTGCATGTTCACCTTAGCACGATAGAGTTCCATCATGGTTGCGAGGGGAAGCCCATATGGGCTCACCCTGTTTTAGTCCGATTTAATGCAGGGCTTGCTTTTCTTGAAGTGTCCTGTTAAGCCTCCTACAGTCTCTTGGGATCTGAACATGGTCCTTGGCCAGTCTATGTGGTCTCCTTTTGAGCTGCTGGACTCTTGACTGCTGAAGTTCTTGACCTGGAAGGTCCTCTTCCTGGTGGCTGTCACGTCGTCCCAACATGTGAGTGAGCTCCAGGCTCTGGTGGCACATCCTCCATACACCAGGTTCCACCAGAACCAGGTAGTGCTCCACATGCACTTATGTTTTCTGCCGAAGTGTGCTGGATTGCAAGCATGTGTTGTCCTTCTACTTGGAGTGCACAAAGGTGCACCGTCAGTCCTCTGTCTCCTTCGACCCCCAATAGACTGGGTATAGCTGTTTCGAAGTGTACACTGTCCCTCTGGCTCACTGATTGCATCGCCCATGCGTATTCCTTGGCTGATCTGAGCCTTGAGGGTTATACCATGGCTCACAATGTTCGTGCAATGGCTACATCAGTAGCCAACCTCCGTTTTGTCTCCGCAGTAGAGATCTGCAGGACTGTGACATGTTCTTCAGTCCATACCTGCGCAGCACATTACTGTCTGGCTGGGGATTCCTGACAGGACAGCAGTTTTGGCCAGGCCATGCTCAGGCATCAATTTGGGTCTTGTGTGTCAACTCCTGCCCACTGGTCCTTCTGTCTGTCCAGGCTATCTGCTCAGAATTCTCTTTGAAGATGTCGATTGTGGATACTGTATCAGTTGAGTCCCTCGATGGGACTGCCTTTCTGGTCTTTCTGACTTCTCTAGTCCTCGATGCCTCGGAATCTGGTAGCCTGGAGCTTGGGACTCCCATACTTGAGAACTTATTTCCTGCTTGTTCATGGAGAAAGCATAGTTACTCACCTCTAGCAGATGTTTTCTGTGAATAGCAGGAATACATCCTTGCAGCCCTCCCACCTTCCTGGAGAGTTGCCTTTTTGGCTCCTGCTATGTGATCATACTGGAGAATATGGTGCTATAGCAAGTGGAGAAGACAGATGCGCATGCGCACCTATCTCCCAAAAGCTTTCTATGGAAGCTAGTGAGCATTCTTTGCGGGGCTTTATCGATGATGTCACCCAAGAAAGTGACTCTTTGATGGGTGCTGCTATCTATTAGTTTCTGTTTTGAACATTTTGGGCTGGAGCAAATTCACTGCTATAAGTGTAGTCATGTGCATAATAAATGGCAGTAACTCTTCAGTTTGGGTATGTTTACTCAGATAACTAGTTAATTATCTGGATAAATTCCTTTGAAAACTGTCCTAATACTACCTCTGCCTTTGTCCTCTTAATGGTGCCAAAAAAGATAAATGTGCATTTCTGTTTCTTCCATGTGTGATGCCTTCCTATTCTTTCTAACCCACCAGAAGTTGGAAAGAATTATACAAAAGGGATCAAAAATGTCTCTGTCCATCTGGGGGCAGAACAACTCTCTGAAAAATTAATGGAATAGGCTGAAACTTGGCATGTGGGCAAAACTGGTAAAGACCAGGGCTGGCACAAGGATTTCTGCTGCTCTAGGCAGATGCTTCCCCCCCCCCCTAATGCTGCTGTGCCATTATCACCCCCCTCCGGTCTGCTAGCTCCCATGCTGCTGCTGCCTTGAGACTCAACATAGCATAAAAGGGAGGAATTGTCATGCCCCCCTGGCATCCATTGTCGCAGGTCCCATTTTATGCAATGGGATATAGGGGGCTGTTTACTAATGGGTAGTGCAAGCTGTCAGTTACAGGGTCTATTGCATTCCTGTTGACTGTGCAGCAGATAGTGTGTAATGTTAGTAAATGACCCCCACCCCTCCCCCAGTTACTAATAACACACGTCTTTGAAAGGCATTTGTGTGTGCTAACTTAGAAGCACATGTTAATATAATTAGCTAGAAATGAGCATCATAGCAAAAACCAGTTACTGTTGTAGGCCTTTCAGCATATGTAAGAGCATCGGCAAAGCAAAATGCTCAAAAGATGTCAAAGTATGGAAGTAAATTTGCCACAGGTCATTGTCGTCATAGAATTTGGATCTAGCATAGAAGAGAAATGTGAGAATCCACTAGTACATGTAGGGAAAGAAGCAGCATAATTTACAAAACAAAAAAAAAATTTAAAGAGCAACTAACTGGCAATAGCATGTAGCATGTGCACAGATAAGATGGGAATTACAGTTTATTCAACAGTCACTTGTAGATTGAAACTTTGAGACAGGAGTGACTGAGGAGGAAAGTATGGTTAGAAAGATCCAGAAAGGGGACTTCCGGTGATGTCAGCGGACCTCATAGCGGCAAGGTGAATGAGCTCTGTCGTTAAAGCCTGATTGCAAATGCAATGTGTGCCTTCGAGTCAGTCCTGACTCCTGGCGACCCAGAAGCTCCTGGGTTTTCTTGGCAGTGTCACCGTAAGTAGATTGCCAGGCCTTTCTTCCGAGGCAATGGAGGGTTAAGTGACTTGCCCAAGACCACAAGGAGCGCTAGTGGGAATCGAACCCTGGTTGCTTGGTTACCAAGCCAGTGTTCTAACCACTAGGCTGCTCCTCCACTCCAAAGCCTGATTAAAGGTGTCAAAACCCCCCAAAAATAAGTGAGGTAGAGCTATAAGGCTGAGGCACTAATCTCGGAGCATATCAAGCCGAACAGACTGAAAGCAGCCTCTAAATCAAGTTGACAGGCGGCGAGCTGTGCCGATGCGGGGAGCCGTGTGGTTGAAGCGCGGAGGACTGAGAAGATCAGGAGACAAAGCGATTGGAAGGAAAACCAGAGCACAGCGGTGTGCTCGAGGCCTCTGAATGCAGTAAAGTTCGGGGGCAGAAGTGGTGAACTCTTCTGAAAAGGAAAAGAGGCAGAGCACGGTGCGGAGGCTGTAAATTTTGGCGGGCGGAGAGCGCACCAGAGCGAGTGAAAGAGAGCAAGCGGTGCAGGAAAGCGATGGACTGAAAACAGCGGAGAGTGAGTGGTAAGCAGAAATAAAGCACCAGAGGAGTGGAGCACAGCCAGATCAAAGGGAGTAGAGCATTCAAAAGAAGCAACTCCCAAGGTTCAGGCACAGGAAGGGACTATACAGAATTAAAAATATACAAATATCTTTATTGATAGCAACATACAAAACAATATAGGGCCTAGCCATACCCAGGGCAGCAAGGCAGACAAATTTACGGTGAGACAAGAAAGGAAGAAAAGACCATCAGCATGCAAGGCGAGGGAGCAGGGAGCAGCGGCCTGGGTGCGGGGAGATTACCAACTCCAGACAGCACAAAGGGGACATGAGAGGCGAAACAGAGCAAGATGGACAAGTCTAAAGGAGGCTTAACTACAAAGAAGAAACTGGCAGCGTTCAGATCCCCCTATGCCACGCTGAGAGGAGGTAAGGAAGGGGAGAAAGTGCTAGCGGAGCAGAAGAGCGCGCTTACTGAGGGGTTGGTGAATTCTTGGGGCCCAGGAGTAGCTGATATGATCAAGATGTGGCTGAATGAACTGAAAGAAGAAATAAAAGTGGAAAATTTCAGAGTTAAAAACAAATTGAGAGACATTACATTCACTCAGACAAGACATAGCAGACCTGGGCTCAAGGGTAGAGGAAACCGAAACCCAGCTGGAACAATATAGAGAAGCTATGGAAGGTCTTCAAAAGGGCTGAGAGGCGATAAAGCAAGCCCAGGAGGAATTAAAAGAGACGGAGGATCTGGAAGACCAGTAAAGGAGAAACAATATAAGAGTGGGAGGAGTACCGGAGGACCCCAAGTATAAGAATTGTGAAGAGGTAACTACAAAAGAGTTCAAAGAACTGTTACAAGAGGCAGCTCTCGATGAGCTTGGGGAAGGCGACCACTTGCAAATTGAGCGGGCACACAGGGGACTTGGGCCTATAAGAGACAATCGACCAAGGGATATCGTGGTTTGAGATCCTTTTAAAACTAAGAAAATCTACTGAAAGTGGCAAGAAAGCTGGGACAGTTCAAATGGGAAGGGCATGTGGTGGAACTGTTTCAGGATCTCTCATCCGGCATGTTGCAGTGTCGGAGAGAGATGAAGGAAGTCGTGGCTTATTTTGTGGAGGGAGGAGGCATGCTACAGATGGCTGTATCCATTTGGCTTATTAATCACCGCAAATGGTACCTTGTGGAAGGTTGACATGCGAGGAAGCGTGGGAGGTGCTTGGTGATATGGGACTAACTAACCTACCGAGCGGCAGTGGGAACCAAGCAAGAATTGAGACGGCTACAGCATCTGGGAGTTCGGCAACTAATTGGAGATGGCACAGAGCACCAACTAAGGGACAAAGTAGCAAGATTGATCAAAAGTAGCCACGGTGTACAAGAAAAGGCGAAGGATATCAGCTGAGGGGGAAGACCCTGGGAAGCTGGCGCCAGATGAATCATCATATGGACTGTTATGTGGGATAGTGTAATGCTGATTGCAAGTGAGGTTGCGGGGAGGGCATGGGAAGTGGAGGGGGAAGGAGGGTAGCTAGGAGAGGGGGGTGGAGGGCTTCGGATTAATGGTAATGCATTAATTGGAAAGTTACACAATGGGAGGGAATGCTGGGAGCGAGGTTTAGTCAAGGGAGGTTAAGAGGGGATAGAGAAGGCAAGGTTGGAAGAGGAGGATGAACTTGAATGGGGGGGGAGGAGGGGGGCTGAGATATGGGAGATGGGGATAGGGCAAGAGGGGGGAGGAGAGATGGGAAGGTAGGGCAGGCTGAGGTTTGATAGTCACGCGATATGGAAGTTGAGTCTCCAAGGAGGGGACGAGAGAGGGGAAGGGAGAAGGGGGGTAGGGGAGGTAGAGGGGGGTCAAGAGCTGAGGGGGGGGTCAAGAGCTGAGGGAGCAGAGGGGGTGAAACTTTTACAGGTGAGTTAACAATAGTATCACTAAATGTAAAAGGGCTTAATTCACCATTTAAACGACAAAAATTGTATAAAGAAATAATACGCTAAAAGGCAGCGGTAGTGCTTATACAAGAAACTCATTTGACAAGAGCGACAGAATACCTGGTTAAACCCAGGGGATATAGAGTTTGTGCACATGCTTCTAACACTGTGGAAAAGAAAAAAGGAGGGGTGGCTATTTTGATACAAAGTTGATGTTATTGCATATTGTGGTAAGGGATAAAGAGGGGAGGTATGTGTTAATGCGGATAAAAGTGGGAAATGAATGGTATTGTATAGTAAATGTATATGCACCAACAGGAGTACAAAGTGAATTCTGGACAAAACTGAATGAGGAGGTGGGGAAATTGGGGGAGGGAAAATTTAATCTGTGGAGATTTCAATTTAACATGGAACCCCGCAAGAGATGCCACAGGGAAAAGAGGGTAAGAGGGCGGATAGGAGGAGGTACCGTAGTTTTGTCGCACAGCATGGTTTGATTGATGCTTGGAGATTCCATCATCCAGGGAAGCGGCAATTTTCTTACTTTTCACCAGTACATGGATCATACTCTAGAATAGATGCTATTTGGGTTTCGAGAGAGATGGGGGGGGGGGGGGAAGGATTCAGGGGGTGGATATGAATTTGATTACATGGTCAGACCATGCACCTGTGCAGGTTTGATTGGCACTAGAGGAGGAGGGGAAAGGTTCACAGTTCTGGAGACTTAATGAATCCTTATTGGAGGATGGGAAGGTAAGAGAGGAAATAGAGAGGGAAACCAGGGAATACTTTAAATGGAATGATAATGGGGAGATAGCACGGGGAGGGGTATGGGACAGGTATAAGGCGGTGGTGAGAGGAGTACTAATTGGGGGGCGCGAAAAAAGAAGGAAAGGGAGGGGAGAGAAGGAATTGAGAGCAAAATTGTTGGAGCTGGAAGATTTAGATGCACAACATCAGTTAGGGGCCTATAGAGGTCAGGTGCTAGCAGTGAGAGCACAGTTAAATGAAATGCAGGCTGCCAAGATAAGGTACCAAATGCAACTTTTGAGACAGGACTACTTTGAGGGTGAAAATAAGGTGGGGAGATGCATGGTGCAGAAATTGAAGCATAGGAAATTGCGCTCCCACATACTGAAAATTTGGAACTCGGGAGGGGGGCTGGTATACAAGGATAGGGAGATTAGGGAAGCATTTAGGGGATATTATCAGGGGTTGTATAAAGCAAGGGACTCTCCACAGAGGGAGAGAATACAGAGTTATCTTAATTCACTGAAGTTGTTGAAACTGGATGAGGGTGAGCAACAAGAATTAAACAAGGCAATAAAAGCAGAAGAAGTGCAGAGAGCAATCAAACAAAGGTAGAAAAGGCTCCGTGGTTAGATGGGCTTACAGTGCGATTTTATAGGCGCTTCGGAGAGAGATTAACAGCACCGCTTGTGCGGCTCTTCAATTCTCCAAGGGAGGGACGGGGATTGGATGGATGGATGGATGGATGATCAGGGGCGGTTTACATGGAACAATTCAATGTCTAACATATGTACATGGAACAATGTGTACAATACATAGAGTAGATAAACATTCTAGTTGTTTACAAATGTTGACAGGTGTAGAAGCCTGTCTGAACTATTTACATAAGGTATTTACAGGTGGTTCTTTATAATGTATCTAGTTGTGGTTTTGGGCGTGGGGTGGGCGGGAATAACAATAATACATAAAAAGGGAAAGGACCCACAAGAGTGTTCATCTTATCAGCCCTATCTTGCTGCTCAACCTCCACGCCAAATTATTTAGACGCGTAGCTAATATTTTAGCTAATAAGTTGATAGGGAAGTTGATACACCATGATCAAGCGGGATTTATTCCCGGTAGACAAGTAGCTGATAATATAAGACCTAGAAGACCTATAGCCGAAAATATACTCTCTGTTCCAAAAGAACTAGTAAAATGCAACCAGACAACTACCAACAGAGCATTTTCATCCTTCGCCCCCAGAAGCTGGAACAAGCTGCCTACTGACATCAGACTGCTGAAAGATATATCACAATACAGAAAAGCCCTAAAAACCCACCTCTTCTTACACCACTTCTCCCACAGCAATGCGCCCCCCTCTCCGCCCCCCTCAACCCAAACAAATGACCATGGTTAAGCAAGTAGTTCTTCTTAGCGCATAGCTCAGGCTATAGCAAATTAGAATTCCTTTTGATAGAAATGTCTTTTCAACCTTTGCTAAGCGTTGTAAATAGTTGCCTTGTTAAATGTTTTCTACTGTATACTATTCCCCAGTTAACTCCTGTTTTACTCCCTGTTACTTGTAAACTTGACTAGATTTCTATGTCTGAGTACAATTTTGTTCTCTGTAAACCGCACTGATAACAAATAGCGTGGTATATAAAAGCTGTTAAATAAATATAAGGAAGATCTTGAATATGATTTGGTCAATGGAACACCAGGTGGAAGAGGCCTTATTGTCTCTAGATGCAGAAAAGGCTTTTGACCAGGTGTCTTGGCCATTTCTCTTCCAGGTAATGGAATGAATGGGTTTGGGGGCAGAATTCATAAACTGGGTAAAAGCGCTATACCGTAACCCGAAAGCTTGTGTTAGGGTAAATGGTGGATATTCTGAGTTCTTTGGGCAGGGGAGAGGAACGAGACAGGGTTGCCCACTGTCGCCGCTGCTTTTTGCTATTTCCCTGGAACCGTTTGCAGAGCGGGTGCGGGAGAGGGCTGATGTACAGGGAATAAAAATAGGGTGGGGAGAATATAAAATATCGGTATTTGCGGATGATATAATCTTGAGCGTGGTCAAGCCTCACTTCTCTATCCCAATTTTAATGTGGGAATTAGAAGAATTTGGCAAACTATCGGGTTTTACTATCAATTGGACTAAGTCAGAAATTTTAAATTTAACAGTACACGGGGGGACACAGGGAATACTACAAGAGAAATACCCATTTTAATGGGCGAAAGAAAGTATTAGATATCTTGGAATTCACATAAGTAATAGGATAGAAGCATTATATAAGCTGAATTATCAAAAGTTATTTGGGCAGGTAGAGAGCTTGGATGTGTGGGGGTGGGGATACCTCTCATGGTTTGGACGGATTGCCACAAGAAAGATGATGCTCTTGCCACGATTTCTATTTCTCTTCCAGACGGTACCAATAAAGGTACCGCCTAGCAAGCTAAAACAGTTGCAATGAATCGTTAATTGGTTCATCTGGCAAAATAGACAGGCGAGAGTAGCTAGGGTCATAATGCAAAGAGCTAAAGGAGAGGGAGGATTAGGGGTGCCTAATTTTAGGAAATACTATGAGGCAGCGCAACTGAAAACAATATGAATGGCACCGAGGAACACAAACAATGGGTCCAAATGGAAGAAGATTTAATAAGGGGAGAGAGCCTGGTACAACTAGTATGGAGGGGGAGTAATATTTCAGAAATTACACACCAAAATCCCTTCATAGCGCATAGTTTGCTAGTGTGGAAACAAAACAGAAAAATATTAGTACAAGATAAAAGATATACACAGGGCATGACATTGGAGGCCTGTTTTGAGAGGGGACAGGGACCAGGGATATAAATTCTGTGCAGATGGGCACAGGTGGGGTTAACACACATCTCTCAAATAGTGAGTAAGGAGGGCATTTGAGAGTTTGAGGGCATTAAGGACCTATATAGATTGAGGGACAGTGATTATTATGCATATCTACAATTGAGCCATTTTGTGAGACAACAGAAGGTGTGGAAGGATCTTTGTGTGAATAGGGGGTGGTTTGAGGCATTCAGCACAGGGGACCATAGGGCAAAAAGGAGTTTTGTCCATGATTTACAAAGGCTTAATAGAGGGTGGGGAGGGTAAATTGGGATATATGTTAAAATGGGAGGAAGACTTGGGGGGTGAGCTGGAACGATGAGGTATGGGACAAGATAATACAGATGTTGGCAAGTATATCTATTGCCACACAGGTAAAAGAGAATGCTTATAAAGTGGTGTTCTGCTGGTATTTGACTCCAGTACGTAACAGGAGGGCTGGAAGGGGAGCTACTGACCAATGTTGGAGGGGATGTCATGAGAGAGGGGATTGGTTGCATATGTGGTGGAACCCTTCAACTCTACAAATTACAAACTACTTCGCAAAGATAACGCAGTGGCTTGCGCTCCACAATCTTAAAATTAACAAAACCGAAGCACTATATGTAACAAACCAGAGCTTCATCCTTCCAACTTCTATCAAGATTCAAGCATATAAGTCAAAAGCAAGGTAAAATACCTCGGGGTAATCCTTGACTGCACTCTCACCATTAAGCCACTAAAAATTCAATTACTCCAATGAACAAATATTTCCCTTAATAATTCACATTAGTGATCTTATTCAGAATATTAGAACCGGGTCTCACCATGACTGCTCACATAAAACATGTAACACAAAAGATATTCTACAAACTCAAAATGTTTAAGCAAAGGGCAGAGTTGTTTTATCACCATGATTTCAAACCTGTCATCAATGCAATCATCATACCTCACTTCGACTTCTCCAACATGATCCTACAAGGCATCACCAAACAAACCTTAGACAACTTCAAATAGCACAAAATGTTGCAGCCAGGATAGCCATGAATATCAATCCAACCAAACATATCACTCCAGTATTATATGACCTCTATTGGCTCCTTATCCAGAGCTGTATAGACTATAAAATCCTTGTCACAACTTTTAAATGAATCAAAGACGTTTCTCCCTCATATCTCTCCTCACTCATCGCTAAGGAAACCCACACTTACAAATAACGTGACAGCAACAAAAATAAACTTGCAATACCAATTGATTTCAGGAAATCAAGAAAAATAACAAACAAGGCATTCTCCCACACTGCCCTTAACCTTTGGAATAACCTCCCAGACTACCTAAGAGAAATAACCACCTCACTTTCCACAAACAATTTAAAACCTATCTATTCATCCAGGACTTTGATACCCCGAATAATCATAATTCCTCACACCTCTCTGCTTAAACCCCCCCATTGCCACTCTGCCCCTGCTAAAATTCTGTTTACCTAACAACCAAAATTGTATATAGCTGCATGTAAATGGCCTCTTCACTTAACAATTCTAATGTATAGAATTGTAAACGTTCAATGTATATAGGTATAAAATGTTCCATGTAATTGAATATGTACCATTCACTGTACTATTCAAAAATGGTCCTTGTAAACTGCATTTGATCGGCTGGAAAATGTGGTATAAAATTTTATAATAAATGTATAATATGGAACGCACCAGGAGAGAATGCTATAGGTTGTGCGAGATGTAACTTTTTTCAGGTATTTATGGTTTATTAGATCTTAATAGACCACTTTTCCAAAATATCAAAGCAGTTTACATAAGCATAGAAATTAATTATGTATTAAAATAACACCAAATAAGTCAAGTAGAGAATCCTAAGGATAGGAGGACAGGCACCTAAACACAGCAATGCTATACTGCTGACTGATCTCCATTCAGGGAGGGATCTTGCAAAAGTGATTAAAAAGGTATGTTTTTAGATCATTTTTAAAATTTTTGAATGTAGTAGCAAGGCATAGGTGAGACAGGAGACTATTCCAGAGAGGGAGTGGCAAAGAAAAAATCTGAATGACGGGTGTTTCACATTTTGCCTTAGAAGGTGGGGGTATGCACAGCCCATTGTCACGGAGAGAGCAAAGAGTGCTTGTGGGAGAATAAAGAGTAATAAGAGAGGACAGGTATGCTGGAGCTTCATTATGTAATATGTGAGAGGATTTTGTATTGAATGCATACTGAGACCCGAAGCCAATAATGGTTGATTAATAAAGGTGTGACATGATTATATTTGCAGGTGTTTAGGACACATACTCCCATTTTTTGAACTGACTGGAGGTGTTTCAGCGCCAGGGGATGAAAGAAGAGCAGGATCTTGAAATGGTGGTTTATGATTTTTTTGTTCATGATTTTAATATAACCAAATGGGTAGATAAGACATGGTAAAAGTCAGAAAGGTCCTTTGATACATAGGGATAGTAATGTTTCTGTGCAAGCCTCTGGTGAGAGTTCATTTGGTGTACTGTGTGACATTCTAGAATCTAAATCTGCAAAAGATATAAACAGGATGGAGTCTGCCTAGAGGTCTGCTACTAAAATGGTCAGCTGTCTTTGTCATAAACCATATAATGACAGACTTAAAGATCTAAATTATGTATACTTTTGAAGAAAGGTGGGAGAGGGGCGATATGGTAGAAACATTTAAATATTTCCATGGTTTAAATATGCAGGAGTCGGGCCTTTTTCAATGAAAAAGCAGCTCTGGAACAAAGGGTCATAGGTTGAGGGTGAAAGGGGTAAACTTGAATAATTTAAGGAAATAGTTCTTTATAGAAAGGGAGGGTGAATAGAGGAGACAAGGATAACATCTGCATCCAAGAAAGCATGAGAAAGGAAGGAATTGTAGAGCTTAGTAGTTGGTGTGGATGTCCATGTAGGCACCCCTACTTGCGAACCCACACCATAGGCAGCTGCCTACTGGCATACTGGATGGCCTGGGACTGTGCACCACCGGCATAATGGCATGGCAGCATGATGGCAGAGGGGGCAGTGGCATCTGCCCACAGCAGACCATGGCCTAGTCCCGTTTAGGTGGGTGTCGTGCAATGCAACAGCCAGTAATGTGGTATCATCAGCATAGCAAAGGTTGTTGAGTCTTCCACCAATCTTCACACCTCTGTTTTCTTCATACAAGCCTGTTTCTCTGATGATTTGTTCTGCATATAAATTAAACAGGTAGGGGGAAAGTATGCAGCCTTGTCTTACACCTTTGCTTATTTTAAACCATTCTGTTTCTCCTTGTTCTGTTCGAACTGCTGCTTCTTGATCAATGTACAGATTGTGCAAGAGTACGATCAGGTGTTTTGGTATACCCATGCTTCTTAATGTGGCCCAGAGTTTCTCATGGTTTACACAGTCAAAAGCCTTGCTATAGTCGATAAAGCACAAATAGATATCCTTTTGGTATTCTTTAGTCTTTTCAAGGATCCATCTCACATCTGCAGTGATGTCTCGCGTTCCTCGCCCTTTCCTGAACCCTGCTTGCACTTCAGGTAGTTCTTGTTCCAGGTATGGTTGTAGTCTCTTGAATAATCTTCAGTAGAATCTTGCTGGCATGTGGGATCAGAGTGATTGTGCGATAATTTCCACAGTCAGTTGGATCACCTTTCTTTAGTATTGTTATAAACAGATCTTTTCCAGTCAGTTGGCCATGATGTTTTCCATATTTCTTGGCAGAGCCTTGTAAGTACAGTAACAGCTGCATCAGATTGCTGTAATACTTCTATGGGAATGCTATCAATGCCTGTGCTTTGTTCTTTGATAAGGCTTTCAATGCTGCTTTAACTTCTTTCATCACCAGTGGTTCCTGATCATAAGGTACAGGTTACTATACCTTATAATAATAATAGTACTACCACACCTCAAAAGAACATCTCTTATGGACACAGCAACTGAAGATGGCTCTACAGCTACCAATCAATGGAAGAACTTCTGCATCTCATCAACGAAACAAATAGAACAAACAATCACCGCCCTAAACACTATCACCTCTCTGTCAGACCCCTGCCCTGTGACTTGGATTAAATCCACCAAAGAAGAACTCAAGACATTTATCCAAAAGATAGTAAGCACATCTCTAATTCAGGGCTACATGCCAAAGCACTCAAACAATCCACCATATGCCCCATTCCTAAAACCACCTCACCTAACACCACAGATCCCTCAACATACCGACCTATATCCAGCCTCCCATTCCTGGCTAAAATAACTGAAAAAATAGTACAGAGACAACTCCAAGACCACATTGATGAATTTGTCCCACTAAACACACACCAACACGTATTCCGATCAAAACATGGCGTGGAGACACTCCTTATACATCTATTCAACAACATAATCAAAGGAATAGACAATATAAAGCAAGGCTACTTATTAATATTTATAGATATTTCAGCAGCCTTCGACATAGTTTCTCATCACATCTTATTGACACGCCTAAGGGAAATTGGCCTTCAAGATATCACCAATTAAATGGTTTCAGTCATACCTAGAAGACAGACAGCAGAGAGTAAATACTGGGAACCTCACTTCAACACCCTTCAAAACTACTCAAGGAGTTCCTCAAGGCTCATCTCTTCACTATCAGCTCTTCTCTTCAACATTTATATTCAACCTATTTGCAAAATATTTAACAGATACAAAATACAAACATGTCAGCAAAAATGCTACATGAACTTATCGGATCCAAAACGAGCACAAGACCAGACATAAATAGCACCAAAAACAACATACCAACACCCTGTCTATTTTTATTTATTTAGTATACATTTGTATACCGCTACTTCCAGCGATCAGCAGCGGTTTGATTACAGATTGGAAATTGTCAAATCATGACAGGAAATTTTTGAGGTATAAACACATTGATTAGACAGGAAAGCACAGCACACAGAACTATTTTACAGGGAACATGGGCTATGGAGGGTTAAGTGGCTTGCCCAAGACCACAAGGAGCACCTGTGGGACTAGAAACCCCAGTCCTTCCGGCCCAAGGTTGCTGTCCTCCAGTGGGATTTGAACCCCCGACCTTCCGGCCTGAAGTACCTTGCCCCAACCACTAGGCCACTCCTCCACTAGGCCACTCCTCCTATTTACAAGAACCAACAAATCCACATCCATGAGAGCCTTCTCGCTGGCTGTCCCTGCCTTCTGGAATGCCCTCCCAGATAAACTAAAATCAACAACAGATTTAAAAGAATTCAGGAAACTACTAAAACCACCCTATTCATTGAGCAATTCAATGAAGACCACCAATCACTCTAATCTCTTCAAGAAGAGCACTATCACGGGCCACTCCCATGCTCTGGAAAACACTCCCCAACAACCTAATCTCTTCAAGAAGAGCACTATCACGGGCCACTCCCATGCTCTGGAAAACACTCCCCAACAACCTAATCTCTTCAAGAAGAGCACTATCACGGGCCACTCCCGCGCTCTGGAAATCACTCCCCGACAACCTAAGATCAACAAAAGACCTCAGACATCTGGAAGACGCTAAAAACCATGCTCTTCACAGAACACTACAAGGACATCACATGAACTGTTCAAACAAGCTCCCTTGCTGCCAATAAAATTTAAAAATGTAAATAGCTCCTGTACATAACTCATACTGTATATAGCCTACAGCTGTAAATAACCTGCAGCAAGAAAATGTAAAAATGTATATTATTCCTGTACAGAGCTCCTACTGTATATAGTATACTACATAATCAACCTTACACCGCTCACGCGCACACACCTCATTGTATCATTGCATGCCCATACCCCCACAACCCTGCCACCTGATTTGTTTGCCGTGTAATCTGCTTTGATGTTAGGATAAAGCGGTATATAAATCTGTTTAAATAAAATAAATAAATGGGTAGCAGCAATTTTCGATGCTACCCGCTTAACTCCTGCACCTGAAAAATAGGTGAGGAAAAACCTTGCCTATCTTTAAGGCGCAGAGGACTAAGCAAGTCTTGAAGGACTAGAAAAAGGGGCTGTTACTTCTGGAGAGAGATCTGCAATTGTGAGTATATACTTCTGGGAATTTTCTGAAAGGAATTCTTTCTATTAAATCTATTTAATCTGTGAACCCACTATTTTTTGTTAAATCAGTCAGGGCCTAGTAGCAGCAGTTTAAGTTTAAATTTAAAACACAGAAGAGAACTTTCTGGTTACATTTCATACCCAGCAGAGAGCTTATAGTTTTAATTTAATAGTCACTCAGGGCCTAGTATCAGCAAAGTATTTTTAGTTTAAATTTAAAACACAGAAGAGAGCTTTCTGGTTAAATTTGGAACCCAGCAGAGAGTTGTAGTTTAAATTTTATAATAGGTTAGAGCCTAGCAGCAGCAAAGAGCTATAATTTAAATCAAATAAGAATATAGCTTACCTCAGCAGCACAGGACAGGGTACTGTGTAGCAGCCCTCTTTTTTTTGTAACTTTTATTTAATCATATGTAATACATGCCAACAACAATGAACTGCAGGCCTCCGAGGGGTGAACTCTTATCCCCCCGAAGGTTACCAAACCATACAACAATGGCAATAAGGAAACAGAAAATATTTCAAACACAGTTTCTTTTCTCTTTTTATGTTGTGAGAACCCAGCTAACCCCTTCCCCCCTCCCCCGCCTTACTCCCCCCACCCTTCCTGACCCCCCTCCTGAAATCCTATCGGCCCATATTAGCGCACACCAGACTGCTACCATCTGGGGTATCACCCGCTCCCTATCATCAGCTTAACACCCAACGTTCAATACTTCATTACGGCTGAGTGGGCCCAGATTTTGGATATATGATTCCCAAATTAACAAAAAGTGGGACCACCTCTTCACATTTCCCCTAGCTCTCCATCGTTCTGCCAACATCAGTTGATGGAGACTATTCCGCCACTCCCAAAAGGATGGGGGTTGCTGGTCTTGCCACCTCCTGAGTATAGGCCCCTTCCCCACCAAACATGCCTTTCGAACCCAAAACCGCACCCACCTTCCCTGGGGAAAAGAGGAGTTTAACTGATCCAACACCACCAGGGGGCCAGACCAAGGAACCCTCTGCCGTATACGACTGGCAATCCAGGAACCTATTCTTGTCCAATATGATCGAAGATATTTACACTCCCACCACATGTGCAACAGAGTAGCCAGTGGTTCCGCACATCTAGGGCAGGTCCCATCAGCAGTGGCAATGTGACTACGCAAAGCTCTTCTAGGGGAAAAATACGCCCGTGTGATACATTTAAATTGAATTTCTCTCCATCGGGCCCCCTCAGCCAGCTCCGGTATTCGTCTAAGCGCCTCCCTAACTGAACCCAGTGGGATCTCTTGTCGCAGTTCTATAGCCCAGGCCCGTTCTACAGCGCCATAGTCCGGTAGGGCTCCATAAAGCTCCAAGCGTGCCCTCAGGGTAGCTATAGTCGGGCGATTTTCCCCCCCAAGATCAAAAAATTCCAAAATCTGTGCAGAGCGGTCAACAGCAAGCTCTTCCGCTGGCAGCGTGGCTATGTAATGAGCCAACTGCAAATAAGCAAAGTAAGATTTAGGCTGTATATCATATTCCTCCTGAATCTGCGAGAATTTTTTGCATTTTCCAGCCAAGTCAACCACATGCCCTACGTGTCGGATACCCTGTGCCGTCCAAGCGCGAAAGATGCTGGACTCTGAACCCGGGGAGAAACACGCATTCCCCCAGATCGGCAGCCAGCTAGAGACCCTCCAGTTTCATTTCCAGTAAAGGTTTAGCTGTCGCCAGGCACGACGTATGGAACTCAACAGTCCACTGCGCTTAACATGCATAGGCAGACTGTCACTCTCCAAATGTAAAACTGCCAGGATAGCGTGGGGAGCCACCAGGGCTTCTTCCAACGCCCTAGGGGTATAAAGCTCTGTCTCGCCCAGCCAGTCCGCCAAATGTCGGGCCTGACAGGCCAACGCATATAGCCGAAAGTCCGGGAAACCAACCCCTCCCTTCTTCCATGTACCCATCAACCGACACAAAGGAATTACGGGCTCTAGCCCCCTTCCAAAGAAATCGTATTTCCTTTTCTAACCCGTGCAAATCCTTATTCAACAACCAAACCGGTAATGTTTGCAGCCAGTATAATAGCCGTGGAAGTATCACCATTTTCACCGCGGCTACACGGCCCAATAGCGATAACGGCAAAGAATGCCATGCATTCAATTGAGCACGCATTCTAGAGGTGACTCGGTCTAAGTTACGGGCATAGAGCTCTTGCGGATGCCTGGTAATCACTATGCCCAGATAAACAAACTGGTTCACGGCCCATTTCAGCGGAAACTCCCCTCCCCAGCTCTCTTGGAGTTTGCCAGAGACATCCAAGGCCTACGACTTTTCTCTGATACGAAACCCGGCGAAACTGCCAAACAAAGTGAATTCCGCCAACAATCGGGGGAGAGACTTCCTGGGATCTAGCAAGTGGACCAAAAGGTCGTCTGCAAAGGCCGAGACCTTGAATCCCTGGCTGCCGACCATCACACCCCTAATACTATTATCCAACTCCATCCGCTGGATTAAAGGATCCAACGAAAGAACGAACAACAGGGGGGATAAGGAGCATCCCTGCCTCGTACCCCGCCCCAAGGAGATAGGCTCCGATAGCGCCCCGTTACACAGCACCCGAGCCGTCGGGTCTAAGTACAAAGTCTGCACCATTTCACAGAAGGATACCCCAAGCCCATACACAGGCATCAGATATTGAAGATAACTCCAATTAACCCTATCGAATGCCTTTTCGGCGTCAAAGCTAACAAGTAACGACTGCAAGTGATGCTGCTGGACCCACTCCAAGAAAGCCACAACCTCCTTCACGTTACGCACCGCATATCTCCCCCTGACAAAGCCCACTTGGGAGCCGTGAACAAGATCCCCCAACACCTCTGCTAGGCGCTCCGCGAGTATTTTAGCCAATACCTTGGAGTCGAAATTCAACAAAGAAATAGGTCTGTAGGAGGCAGCTTGGGTGAGATCCTTCCCCGGCTTTGGTATCAAGACAATATGTGCTTGGTTGGTCCCCCTCCTCACGGGTCCCTGCAGCCTGCGTTGGTCAAAAGTCGCAACTAATAAGGGGCCCAATGATTCTGATAAAATTTTATAATATTCAGCCCCAAACCCATCTGGTCCCGGAGATTTATAACAACTTGCTTTCGAGATTACTTGGCAGACCTCTTGAAGAGATATCGGGCGCCCCAATTGCTCCGTCTGTGCCGCGCTCAACTGAGGCAAGTCAAGGCCCTTCAGGTACTCCTCCATCCGGACAGGGGACCCCTCATCAGCAGTATAGAGCTTCTGAAAGAACTCTTGGAACACAGCCAGTATTGCACCCTTATCCTTCTGGAGGGCACCTTGAGCATCCCGTAGGGCCGCCACCGTTCTCCCAGCCCTTGGGCCCTTCAAACACCATCCCAGTATTTTACCCGGCTTATCTCCATAACAATGTAATTTGTATCGTTAATACATCAACGATTTTTTTCGCTCGGCTATGTAGGAGCTCGTTAAGCGCCGTTTGCACTTCCCAGAGCCTCTTCCTATTCTGGGCGTTGGGATATTGGACATTGACTCGCCTCGCCTTTGTCACGGATCTTTCTAATTTAATAATTTGTTCTGTCATTAATCTCTTCCGGCGGGATACATAACCAATAATGTCCCCTCTCAAAACCACTTTGGCGGTCTCCCACATCAATTCCGGATCATCCAAATGGCCTTGGTGGTTCGCCTCAAATTCCTGCCAACGCTGGCGGAGAAAACAAATGAATTGGGTATCCTTATATAGCTCTATGGGAAACCGCCAAATGCGGGTATAGGGACCATCCCCTCCCCCCAACCAGTGCAAATCCAACCAGATCGGGGCATGATCGGAGATTTCTGTAGGTCCGATATGCGCCTCTGCTACAAAGGTAAAGAGCGTCTCTGAAATCAGCAAGTAATCTATCCTAGCACTAGTACCATGTGCACGTGACAGATGGGTAAAATCCCGTTCAGTTGGGTGAAGCAGCCTCCAAGGGTCTACCAACCCAAGTCGATCGCGGAAACTTTGCAACACTTGGGCAGTCACCTTCCGTTCCCGTGACCCAAACCCCCTAGAGGTATCCAAATCAACATCTAAAACCCCATTGAAGTCACTCCCTAGGAACAGCGGCAACTCGGCTAATTGCTCCACTTTCGCTGCCAGGCGATGATACAATTCCTGGTCCAAGGTATTAGGACTATATATATTACCTAAAATGACCGCCTTACCCTCTAATTCTTCTTGTGTCAGCACAAAGTGCCCACTGGGATCAGCGACCACTTTATCCAACGTGAACCGCACACGTTTGTTTATCAGGATGGCCACTCCCCCCTTTTTGCCTACCGCTGGGGCTCCCCACACCTGGCCCACCCAATCCCTACACAATTTATTATGTTCCTCGGCTGTCTGATGGGTCTCTTGCAAGAGTGCGATATCACATTGCTGCCTGGCCAAGGCCTTTAGTATTTTATATCTCTTCACTGGACTCCCCAGCCCGCAAACATTCCATGATATGACCTTCAGAGTAGAACTACGTTAACATAATTAAACTTCAGTAATAAGTTCTTCTGCAGATAGGGGTAGGGCCCCCCCAGCCTAGGGCCCCCCCATGGGTCTTCACCACCACCCAGTCTCTGCCCACTTTGGATTACAGGAGTGCGGTCCCCCCCCCCTTAGAAAGCTATTCTTCCCAAGGCTCATATTAGTACCCCATCCCCCCTCCCTCCCCTCCCCGTCCCCACCCTCCTCCTCCCCCAACCCTCCCCACTGCCCCACCACCCTCCCCACCCAACCAAAACCTTCCTGAATCTGTAGGCCCCCCCTTCTCATAGTCACTGTAGATGTGACCAGGCCCCCCAGCTCCCCATATATCAAGACTAGGCTCCAACCCCCAGGTTTACACTATTAGGTTAGCCTTACAATAGTGATTATTCATATTCATGCATCCAACATCAACAAACATAGTATTCTAAACAGCAAGCATCTCTAAGCAATGACTTGTACTCAATGCAGGCAGTCCTTGATTCCAGTCTCTTCAGTGAAAAGTAGAATAGGGTACCATGCGAGAGTCATATGGCAGGCCCAGATATTTTTCACCACTGCTAATCCGCTCATCTAGGGCAGCTGCCGTCATCAACAAAAGACAAATCGCCCTCTCAGAGCCTTCCAGGCTCTCATGTAGGCCCCTGTCGCGAGGGGGAAGGTTGCCTCACAAGTTGATCAATATACGGTGCCGCCTCCTCCGAAGACCCGGCGCCCGTTCTGCAGCACGTGTAGCCGGGCTGGGTATTGGACTGAAAACTTGATATTGGCTCTGAGAAGTTTTTGGCACAAAGGTGCATATGCCCTATGGTGCTTGCTCACCGCTGCAGAAAAGTCCTGGGCAATTCTAATCCTTGCATTATCATGCTCCACAATGCCCCTCTTCCGAGCCTCTCGCAGAACAGACTCCTTCTGCTGGAATTACAGATACTTTGCCAGCACTACTCTGGGTCGTGGGTCCGTCGAAGTTTTCGGGCCCACTCTGAGCCCACTCAATAATAACCGCCAGGGAAGTTTCTCCAGACACCCCTATGAGGGATGCCGAAAGGGCTGCCACGTACTGCCTTAAGTCCCTGTCCCCCACAGAGTCTGGAATGCCCAAGAACCTTAGGTTACTGCGCCTCGAGCGATTCTCGAGGTCTTCGAGTTTCTCATCTTGGGCCCTGAGCGTCGCCCGCACATGCTGCAGCTCCTGGGATAACTTCTCCACCTCCCCTTCTGTGTGGGCAATGCGGCCTTCCGCCTCCTGCATGCGAGTACTGAACGCATCCACCGACGTCTGCAACATGTCCAGCTTACTCCGCAGGGTTTCAAATTGAGCGGAAAGCGCCCCGGTGACCGCCGCTGAAATTTCTTCCGGGGAGACCGCTGTGGCCGGAGTTTGCGACGCCGCAGGGTGTGGTGGTGGTTCCGCCATTTTAGGGCCTCCTACCACGTGATCTTTCTCCCTCCTCGCACCTCTCATTGTAGATGCCATCCTCCTTGGATGTCTGCCGGTAAGTCCCGTCAGTCCCCGGTGCTAATTGGGGTTGAGTATGCCGTTGTCGCCCCTCGAAAGAGGCACTATATAACCGTTTTAGAGCTGTGGGGCCCGGAGCTCAGCAAAGACACGCCTTCCCCAAGCTCACCACATCACGTGACCTAGCCCTCTTTTAATAAGTGTTATTTCCCTCCCTCCCTCCCCACACTCACCCACCCCTGGGATAATCGTAGCTTTATAGGTACTTACACATCTTAAAAGACAGGAGGTGCTCTCAGGTGAAGCTTGTTACCCAAATCAGATATACACTAAGGACCTGAGATTAATTAAGCTTCAGGTGAACAAGGTATATTAAACATATTAGGTACAGTTTTATTGGTATAAATATCCATAGCAACCCTTAGTAAGTAAAGAACTTAACGATCTAAACAAAAACTTAAAACTAAGATGCAGACAGCAGCCCAGCAGCGGGATGGGGGCTTTCCAGTCTTTTGCACTGAGTGTGATTTTCTCCCAGTTGGTAAGAGGTCTTCTCCAGGACCAAGCAGGAAGTCAGTCCTCACTTATGGGTGTCATCGACGCCGATGAAACCCCAGCGGAGCATTTCCCCAGCTTTCCATGAAAGCCTTTGGGAATGCTGGCACGCATGCGCGGTTCCCTTCCCGCTTAAAGGTGCCATCTTACCTCAGTCTCTTTTTTTCCGTGAAGCCCATCGGACGTGTGTCCTCTTTTTCCCGGAAAAGAGAAGTTTTTTCTTGGCGTTATTTCGCTTTTTTCCTCTGATTCGACGTCGGTTCCCCTCCCGCCGGGTTCGGTACACCGGTATCGAATCCCTTTTTTCCCTTTTTTGCCCTTAGTGGCTAGGCGCTCGCGCCAAATCTTTTTCTTTTCCCTGGAAGGCCGGTCCTTTGACCTCGCGGGGACCCTTTTCTCCCCAATGTCTTCCAGTGGTTTTAAAAAGTGTGATCGGTGTAAGAAGATAATGTCTCTCACCGACACACACGACTGCTGCCTTCGGTGTCTTGGCCCGGACCACGATTCTAAAACGTGCGGGCCATGTGGAAAAATGTTTTCCAAGGCCCTCCGAAGTCGTCAGCAACAAAGTGAAAGGCTTTTCTCGGACTTGGCCTCTGCCCGGGCCCGGACCTCGTCTGAGGCCTCGACATCTCGGGATTCTGATCCCGAGAGGCGTCAGCTCCTCGGACAGGGGATCCCCCGACCGGGAACGTAAGAGGAAGAAGCGGCTCGCGAGGGCGGCGTCTGAGGAGGTCCCTGAGCCCTCGAGGGCCAGGTCTACGACCCCCGACCGTCGTCCCGGGCCCGTGGACCAGGAGAAGCCATCTAAAGTTCCTCCCATGGAGCCGGAGTCTGCTGGACACGTAAGTCCTGTTGTCCTCGTGGACTTGCCTCCCCAAGTACCGATGTCGGGCGTGGCGCCGCCGGGGCCCGAGTCGGGGGCTGCTGCGTCACCCGAGCTGAGTCTCAGGTTGACAGCCTTGGAGAGCAGGATGTCTGCCTTCATGGATCAGCAGCGGGTACTTATGGCCAGCCTGTCTGGCGCATCTGCCCCGACCACCGGGACATCGACTTCGAAGTCGACCCCCGGAGACCGAGCCGATACTAGAGTCCCTTGCGGCTCGAAGTCGTCCTTGGTCGAGGTCTCCCTCGACCTCCCGTTTGGGACTGAGGGTCTCGACGCCGGTGCCACCGGCGTCGGGGCGGGTGCCTAGGGGCCCCGCGGGGTCAGACCTCGACTCGACATCGGACGAATCTGCTTGGGAGACGGAAGACGAGGAGTCTCCTGACACCTTCACGACTCGGTGTGTACCTTCGGACTCACCTGAGTCTGAGCCCCGGAGTAGATCCCCTCCAGAGGATACTAGGTTCTCGGAGTTTGTTCGCGATATGGCCGCTGCCCTGGCTATCTCGGCTTACCCCGAGGAGGAGCCTCGAGCCGAAGAGCTCGATGCTCTGCAGTATGACTCTCCTTCGAAGGAGGCCTTTACTGTCCCGGTTCCTCTGATGCTGGAACGGCTCCTCTTCCGGATGTGGGAGGCACCGGCCTCGGTGCCGGTTTTAAGCAAGCGAGTCGGTTCCATCTATCGACTCCGAAAGAGTCCTGGCTTCCAGAAAGCACAGCTACCACACCATTCCATGGTTGTGGAATCGGCCATGCATCATCTGAAGGGTCAGAAGATGCACTCCGCGGTGCCTCCTGGAAGGGAAGCCCGAAGCCTTGATGGCTTCGGTAGAAAGTGCTTTCAGGGCTCGATGCTTGCTTGCCGTGTCCAGACTTACCAGCTGTACATGGGCATGTATTTACGAGACCTGGCCAAGGAGTTGGCTGGATTCTCTGCTGTTCTCTCCGGGGAACCCTTGCAGAGTTTTAAGTCCTTGTCTTCGAGGATCCGGGAATGCTCTTAGTTCATGTCCCACGCCGCCTACGATGGCTTCGAGGCTTTGGCCCGAGTAGCAGCAGCCGGCATCGCGGCCTGACGCCAGGCATGGCTACAGTCATCGGACCTCGAGCCATGGGTTCAGGACAAGTTGGTCGATGTCCCTTGCCGAGGTGAAAACCTTTTTGGCAAGCCTGTGGACGAGAAGGCCGCTCAGCTCGAGACAGAGCACCTCACGAGGACAAGGCTGTCGAGGAAGAGTTCTGCCCCTTCTCATAAGAAGGGCTCAGGTAAAAAGTCCTTTTACCCGAGGAAGGGCACTGCCTACAAACAGTACCCACAATATCCGGCTGCCCAAGCTGCCCCCCAGGGTCAGCAAGCCAAGGGCCAGGGTAATGGGCCCCGTAGGCAGAGGACCCCCAAGCCTGCAGCCCCTGCTCCCACTCAGCAGGGTGGGGTTTTTTGACTCCTTGAGTATAGCCATTCCTCCCTTGCAGACCCAGCCCTGCACAGGAGGCCGCCTAGCCTTGTTCGCCCACAAGTGGCCCTTGATATAACCCAAGACAGTTGGGTGCTGGATATAGTCCATCGAGGCTATGCCCTGCACTTTCACCAACTGCCTCCGCCACACTTCCCAGGGGAACCTTTCCGGCCTCCCCTGCATACAGCCCTTCTCCTCCAGGAGCTACAAGGTCTGTTGCTGGACAAGGCGGTGGAGCCTGTGCCTCCCCACTTCCAAGGTCACGGGTTTTACTCCAGGTATTTCCTGGTGCCATAAAGAACCGGTGGTCTTTGACCCATTTTGGATCTCAGAAACCTGAACAAGTTTCTGGTGAAAGAGAAGTTCAAGATGCTTACTCTTGGATCACTTCTGCCCTACCTCCAGCGGGGAGATTGGCTTTGCTCTTTAGATCTCAAGGATACTTACACTCACATCCTTATTCATCCAGACCACAGAAAGTACCTCAGGTTCATTGTGGGAGGAAACCATTATCAGTACAGAGTACTGCCTTTTGGACTGACCTCCGCTCCCAGGGTGTTTACCAAGTGCCTGGCTGTGGTGGCAGCCTACCTGAGAAATCAGGGCATTTTTGTGTTTCCTTACCTAGACGACTGGCTCATCAGGGGCCAGACTTCCCTGGAAGTTCAACAGGCCACCAACAGGACCATAGAACTGCTCCAAAAGGTGGGCTTTGTCATCAACTTCGCAAAGTCCACTTTGCTCCCCTTCCAGAACCAAGGTTGGATTCTCAGCTGGCAAGAGCATTCTTACCAGTGGACCGAGCATAAAGGCTCATGGACCTCGCCAGCAAGTTTCTGCACAGGTCCCTGGTCTCCGCCAGACTCTGTCTCAGGCTTCTGGGCCACATGGCGTCGACAGTACAGGTGACCCCCAATGCCAGGCTCAATATGAGACCTGCCCAGTGGTGCTTTCGGACTCAGTGGTCACAGGCAGTCTCAGAGACAGGATCAGTGTGTCCCACCGTTTCCTGGCCTCCCTTAACTGGTGGTTACACCCCCCCAATTTGCTGGTGGGGGTGCCCTTTCAGATCCCACCTCATACAGTGGTACTGACCACCGATGCCTCTCTGCAGGGTTGGGGAGCACACTGCCTAGACAAGTGCACCCAGGGCCTGTGGTCTCATTGGGAGGCGTCCCAGCAGATCAATCTGCTGGAACTCAGAGCTATCCGCTTGGCCTTCAAGGCCTTTACTGCCTCCCTGGCACAACAGTCTGTCTTGATCCAGACAGACAACCAGGTAGCCATGTTCTATGTCAACAAACAGGGCGGAACTGGTTCCCAGCCCCTTTGCCAGGAGGCCCAGGACCTCTGTTCCTTTGCCCTGAAACACAACATGCTCCTCAAAGCAGTCTATCTTCCAGGCCAGGAGAATTCCCTGGCAGACAGATTGATCAGGATTCTGCAACCACACGAGTGGCAGCTACATCCTTTAGTGGTTCAAAAGATTTTCTTGAGATGGGGGCTTCCCTCCATAGACCTGTTTGCCAGTCCACTGAACAACCAGCTGCCAAGGTTCTGCTCCAGGCAACCGCATCCTCTGAGAGTAGCAGCAGATGCTTTTCTGATTCCCTGGACTCGGGGCCTACTCTATGCGTTTCCTCCCACCCCTCTGGTGGCCCGAACACTGTTCAAGATTCTCCGAGACAAGGCCTCAGTCCTCCTGGTAGCTCCCAGGTGGCCAAGGCAGCCTTGGTTCCCCCTCCTGCTTCAACTGGCAGTGGATCTGCCTCTGCCTCTGGGATTGCAACCCGACCTTCTTTCTCAGGATCAGGGCTCCTTGCTGCATCCCAATCTCAAAGCTCTCAATCTGATGGCATGGAGGCTGCAAGGGTAGTGTTGGCTCCCTGGGGCCTGCCTCCCGAGGTTGAGGAAGTTCTCCTAGCCTCCAGGAAACAATCCACTAGGAAGACCTATGCTCTCAAGTGGAAAAGGTTCTCTGTGTGGTGTCAGTTGCGTGCTGAGGATCCTTTCTCCTGTACTGTCAGTAGTGCTTCAGTACCTGCTGCACTTGTCCAATCAGGGTCTCAAGTCCAACTCTGTTCGGATCCACCTCTCTGCTTTAGCAGCTCACCACTCCCTAGTTGAGGGCCATTCCTTGTCTGTGCACCCTTTGGTGTCTAGGTTTCTCAGAGGCTTGCTTCTGCTCAAGCCTCCCATACGTCGTCCTGCTCCTGAGTGGGAGCTTAATGTGGTCTTGCAGCAACTGACTCGCCCACCTTTTGAGCCTATGGCTACTTGCCCTCTATGCTTCCTTTCCTGGAAGACTCTTTCTGATAGCCCTTACTTCGGCTTGGAGAGTGAGTGAGCTTCAGGCCTTGGTCTGTGATAGGCCTTACACCAGGATCTATAAGAACAGGGTTGTCCTCGGGACTCACCCTAAGTTCCTTCCTAAGGTTGTCTCCTCTTTCCACCTCAACCAGGAGGTGGTTCTTCCTACTTTCTTCCCTAGGCCTCCTGCAAGTCCGGCTGAAACAGTTCTCCATACCTTGGACTGTAGGAGGGCCTTATCCTTCTACCTTGAACGTACACAGGGTCACAGGAAGGCTTCTCAGCTCTTCCTTTTTTTGACCCCAATAACTTGGGGAGACCTGTGTCCAAGCGTACCTTGTCCATCTGGGTGGCTGACTGTATCACCTGGGCTTACAAGGCAGCTGACCTTCCTATGCAGGGTAGGGTCACGGCCCACCGTGTGAGGGCAATGGCTGCATCAGTGGCTCATCTCCGCTCTGTTCCATTGCAAGACATCTGCAGGGCTGCTACTTGGTCTTCAAGCCAGACTTTTGCAGCCCACTGCTGTCTGGAGAGAGAGTCCCGTAGGGACAGTGCTTTTGGCCAAGCAGTACTCCGGAATCTCTTTGAGGTCTAGACAACTCCTGCCCTCTGGTTGGGCTACCTGTGGAGGGTGTGTCCTTGCAAAGCCTTTACTGTGTTGCTGAGACTAGAGGGAGTTCTCTTGTTCAGCCTGGGTTCCTGGTAGCCCAGAGCTGGGGAGTCACCCATAAGTGAGGACTGACTTCCTGCTTGGTCCTGGAGAAAGAGTAGTTACTCACCTGTAACAGGTGTTCTCCAGGAGCAGCAGGAATCAGTCCTCACTACCCTCCCTCCTCCCCTTGGAGTTGCAGTTGTATATAGTTTGTTTTACATTTTTGTGTGCTGTTCTTAGC
This sequence comes from Ichthyophis bannanicus, assembly GCA_033557465.1. Classification (NCBI taxonomy): domain Eukaryota; kingdom Metazoa; phylum Chordata; class Amphibia; order Gymnophiona; family Ichthyophiidae; genus Ichthyophis; species Ichthyophis bannanicus. The sequence continues at coordinate 643,270,646 of CM066035.1, forward strand.
TATGTCATTTGACTGAGGTAAGATGGCACCTTTAGGCGGGAAGGGAACTGCGCATGCGTGCCAGCATTTCCAAAGGCTTTCATGGAAAGCTGGGGAAATGCTCCACTGGGGCTTCATCGGCGTCGATGACACCCATAAGTGAGGACTGATTCCTGCTGCTCCTGGAGAACACCTGTTACAGGTGAGTAACTACTCTTTATGTGTGCACTAGGTGCAAGGAGCTCTTTGCTCTCAGGGAACGAGTCCGTTCTCTAGAGGCTAGTGTAGCAGACTTGGAAAATATAAGAAAGACAGAGAGGTACATAGACGAGACCTACAGGGATATAGTCCTGAAGTCCCACCTCCAGTCTGGCAGCATTCCTGTTGCCATGGAGGAGAGAGGTCACATGACAGGAGAGCATCACCCTGGTGTGGCAGGAAGTGATCCTGTAACTAGGACCTGTCCTCCAGGTGATGTAAAACCCTCTCGCACCGAGGAAGTTTCTCCAGGGCCATGTGCCCAGGAGGGAAGGGTTAGGACAGCCGTTAGGCATGTAGATAGCTGGGTGGCTGGTGGACGTTATTATCTCCTGGTAACATGCCTGCCTGGTGCGAAGGTAGCGGACCTCACGCGCCACCTAGATAAGGTCTTAGATAGTGCTGGGGAGGAGTCTGCTGTCTTGGTACATGTCGGTACCAATGACATAGGACAATATGGTAGGGAGGTTCTGGAGGCTAAATTTAGGCTTTTAGGTAGGAAGTTGAAATACAGAACTTCCAGGGTAGCGTTCTCCGAAATGCTTCCCGTTTCACGTGCAGGACCCAAAAGGCAGGCAGGGCTCCGGAGTCTCAATGCGTGGATGAGACAGTGGTGCAGAGATGAGGGGTTTGGATTTGTTAGGAACTGGGGTACATTCTGGGGAAAGGAGGGGCTCTTCCGAAGGGATGGGCTTCACCTTAACCGGGATGGAACCAGGCTGCTGGCATTAACCTTTAAAAAGGAGATAGAGCAGCTTTTAAACTAGACAATAGGGGAAAGCCGACAGTCGCCCAAGAGCGGATGGTTCGGGAGAATGTATCCTTGAAGGATACTACCAAAAACAGAGAGGTTCCAAAATAGAGTAAAGTAGCCCAAATGCCCTCAAGTATGGAGCAGACAGAGCTTAAAGATTCCAAATTACCCATGTCTACCAATAGCCAAATTAATATGAATAAAATAGTCTCTAAAATGCTTGTATGCAAATGCTAGAAGTCTAAAAAATAAGATGGGAGAGTTAGAATATATAGCACTAAATGAGAGGTTAGATGTGATTGGAATATCAGAGACATGGTGGAAGGAGAAAAACCAGTGGGACACTGATACCTGGGTACAAACTATATCGTAATGATAGAGCTGATCAAATTGGTGGAGGGGTTGCGCTCTGTTAGAGAGGGCATTGAGTCAGAAAGGATTAAAGTTTTGCAGGAAACAAAATTTGCTGTAGAATCTCTATGGATTGAAATTCCATGTAAAAAGGGGAAGGCGGTGGGGGTGTACTATCGACCGCCTAGCCAGAATGAACAAATGGATGATGAAATGCTCAAAGAAATCAAGGAAGCTAACAAAAGTTACAGCACGGTAATAATAATGGGCGATTTCAATTACCCCAGTATCGACTGGGTCAGTGTCACGGCAGTACATGCTAGGGAGATAAAGTTCCTAGATGACATAAATGACTGCTTCTTGGAGCAGCTGGTCCATGAACCGACGAGAGGGGAAGCCATCTTAGACCTGGGGGTCTGTTTACTAAAGGCCGGTGTTGTGCGGTCCGCGGTACCGAGCGGGTGCCGTATAAGGAGTGGGCGTTCCGTCGTGAAGAACAGAAGCTGTGATTGACAGATGCGCTAAGGTGCGCGGCGCCCGTGTGGTTAGTGCCCTGTGACATTACGGCGTTTGATCTGTGCACATAGATCACACTGCTCACGGTTTTTGGGCTTCCACTATTGTGCTGCACATTGCTGACGGAAACGGTTTCTTTTCCCTGCACAGCGCCTCTAACGCGAGTGTTTCACTGGCGGTAAAGTTCTTTGCAGATTCGGGCACGCTCCTGTGCGGCGAGTCTCTCCCCTCCCACATTCCGCCCACTGACCCCGTCTCTCCGCCCCTAGGGGGCCTTCCTCCGCCCTCATTTCGCCTTGGCACGCCTCTTTCGCACATTACCGCCCCGCAAACGTGCGCGTTTTCGGCGCACGTGTGCGGGGCCCGTTAATGTGACCCGCACGTGTACGGGGCATTTAAGAGCACTTAAATGCATCATTTTAGGGCGCTCAGGTGCGCCCCGCACAGGTGCGCCGTTTAGTAAACATGCCCCCTAGTCTTTAGTGGAACACCAGATCTAGTGCAAGAGACAAGGGTGTTGGTGCCACTTGGCAATAGTGATCATAGCATGATCGCCTTTGATTTAATTAGTGGAGGAGGGATAGTAAGGAAATCCACAGTACTACCTTTTAATTTTTGAAAGGGAGACTATGATAAAATGCAGAAAATAGTTAAGAAAAAACTAAAAGGAGCAGCTGCAAAGGTTAGACTAACATCAAGCTTGGGTGTTGTTGAAAAATACTATCTTGGAAGCCCAGACCAGCTGTATTCCACACTTTAAGAAAAGTGGAAGGAAGTCCAAAAAACTGCCAGCATGGTTTAAAGGTGAGGTCAGAGAGGCTGTTGTTGCCAAGAAAGCATCTTTCAGGAAATGGAAAAAAGAGCCAAACGATGAAACCTGGAAACAGCACAAGCACTGGCAGGTCAAGTGCAAGGCATTGATAAAGAAGGCAAAGAGAGAATTTGAGAAGAAGCTTGCTGCGGAAGCAAAAACGCGAAATAAAGATTTTTTTCAAGTACATTTGTAGCAAAAAACCTGTGAGAGTCAGTTGGACCATTAGATGATAGAGGAGTTAAAGGGGCACTAAGAGGCGACAAGGGCGATAGCGGAGAGACTGAATGAATTCTTTGCTTCGGTCTTTACTGAGGAAGATGTAGGGATGTTACCCATGACTGAAGTGGTATTTAAAGGTGCGGAAGAATTGAAGGAAATATGGATACATCGGGAAGATGTATTACAACTATTAGATAAACTGAAGAGTAGCAAATCACCTGGGCTGGATGGTATACATCCAAGGGTGTTGAAAGAACTGAAATATTTATTTATTTATTTAACAATCATTTATATCCCGCATCTTCCAGAGTTCAGATGCGGTTCACAATTGAACAACAGTCAACAAAGCAAGAGCTTGTTTTACATGGAACAATATTAGGCAGTAAACAGTGTAATGCTTAAATACATAACAGAACAATGTAATGGTTAAAATACATAACGGAACAAGAACAAGGTAAAGAAACTATGTACAATTACAGGTTTGAAGGGTCTTTTGATTTGAATCATCGTTATTTACAAGTGGTTGTAATTTCTATTAAGTTATGATGTTTAGCTTTACGCAGTTGATCGTATTTTAGCCTTTTTCTGGGGTGATCGTATTTTAGCCTTTTTCTGGGGTGATCAGTGGATTAACTATGGTGTTATAGTGCGAGGTGAAGAGATAGGTTTTCAGTTTTTTGCGGAATTCTATAATTTCTGTTGATGAGCGTAGGTCCTCCGGGATGGAGTTCCAAATGAGGGGGGCCGCATGTGAAAAGGCTCTGTTATTAGTTTGTTTGTTTGCTTTTATAAAATCATTTGGAGTCTTTAGTTTATTTGAGTGTCCTTTTCTGTGGGTGACTTTTTGTGCTTCCTTACATGTAAGTTTGCTTAATGGGATTGGCGCGATGCCATTTAGGGCTTTAAATGTGGTTATTGCAGTCTTATATATTATCCTGCTTTTTATTGGTAGCCAATGTAGGTTTGCTAATATTGGAGTAATATGCTGGAGTGAGTGTGCTTTCATTACAATTCTAGCTGCTGCATTCTGTGCTAGTTGTATTCTTTTGATGTTTTGTTTTGTTATATTTTGTTATATGAAATATGAGATTGCAGACCTGCTATTAGTAATCTGTGAACTATCATTACAATCATCTCTAATACTTGAAGATTGGCGGATCGCCAATGTAACACCAATTTTTAAAAAGGGTTCGAGGGGTGATCCGGGAAACTACAGACCGGTGAGCCTCACGTCAGTACCGGGGAAAAATGGTAGAAACCATCATAAAGAATAAAATTACTCAGCATGTAGATAGTCATGGCCTAATGGGAGACAGCCAACATGGCTTTAGACAAGGAAGATCTTGTCTTACTAATCTGTTATGTTTTTTTGAAAGTGTGAATAAACAGGTGGACAAAGGTGAGTCGGTTGATATAGTGTATCTGGACTTTCAGAAAGTCTTTGACAAGGTCCCTCATCAGAGACTTTTGGCAAAACTAAAGAGTCATGGGATAGCAGGCAGTGTGTACTACTGTGGATCAGGAACTGGTTAAAAGATAGAAAGCAGAGGTTTGGGCTAAATGGCCAATTTTCCCAATGGAGAAAGGTGAATAGTGGTGTACCCCAGGGATCTGTGCTGGGTCCGCTGCTTTTTGACATATTCATAAATGACCTGGAAAATGGAATAACGAGTGCGGTTATCAAATTTGCAGATGAGACAAAACTATTTAAAGTTGTTAAAACCCAAGAGGATTGTGGAAAATTGCAAGAGGATCTTGATAAATTGGAAGACTGGGCATCAAAATGGCAGATGAAATTTTATGTGGACAAGTGCAAAGTTATGCACCTAGGGAAGAACAACCCAAACTATGGTTACACGATGCAAGGTTCCACATTAGGAACCACCACCCAGGAAAAAGATTTAGGCGTCATTGTGGATAACATGTTAAAACCCTCGGCCCAGTGTGCAGCGGCAGCCAAGAGAGCAAATAGAATGCTAGGTATCATAAGGAAATGAATGGAAAATAAAACAAAAGATATTATAATGCCTCTATACCGTTCCATGGTGAGACCGCACCTTGAATATTGTGTGCAATTCTGGTCGCCGTATCTTAAAAAGGATATAGCGTTATTAGAAAAGGTTCAGAGAAGAGCCACCAAAATGGTAAAGGGGATGGAAGGATACTCCTATGAAGAAAGGCTAAAAAGGTTAGGATTCTTTAACCTGGAAAAGAGATGGCTGAGGGGAGATGTGATAGAAGTCTATAAATTAATGAACGGAGTGGAACGGGTAAACGTAGATCGACTGTTTACGTTATCAGAATATAGGAAGACTAGGGGACATGCAATGAAGCTACAGGGTAAACTATTTAAGAATAATAAAAGAAAATATTTTTTCACTCAACTTGTAATTAAACTCTGGAATTTGTTACCGGAGGATGTAGTAAAGGCCGTTAGTGTAGCTTGGTTTAAAAAAGGTTTGGACAAGTTCCTGGAGGAAAGGTCCATAAACCATTATTAAGAAGGGACCCAGGATATCAATGCTTGACCTAGTACAAGCATTGCAGAACCTGTGTCTTTTGGGGAAACTGCTAGGTACATATGACCTAGATTGGCCACTGTTGGAAACAGGATACTGGGCTTGATGGACCTTGGTCTGACCCAGTATGGCATATCTTATGTTCTTATGAGTATCATCGAAAATCAATGCTATCCATTTAGCCCTTTCCTCTGCTCTGCTCTGGAATGCCCCCAACACGTCCCGATGCTAACCACATAGCATCTGGGCAAGTTAGGGGCTTATCTGGGATTTTACAAAGGCACTACCCATGTAAGTGCCTTTGGAAAATCCCAGATAAGGCATTTACACAGGTATCTAGGGTAGTTTCCAGTGTAAATGCCTTTGAAAATGCCGCCCTTACTCACTAACTTAAAGTATAAACTTCTAAATGGCCTGTTGCTACCAAAATCATGTGTTCATACACTGTTAGCTTGTTGTAACACCAGTTTTCCTCTTTTTCTTTTGAGGCATCCTGCAGCTAGGGAATACTATGTGAGCACTTATCTTGCTTGTCCATGGAGAAAACAGTTACTTTTAGCAGTCTTTCTCCATGGACAGCAGGCTAAGTCCTCACAATCCTGCTTCCTCCCATTGGAGGAGTTGAGGTGAGGTGTGGCAGTGGCAGGCGACAACAGATGCACGATGCACTCTAAAAGCTTCTAGATGATGTCGCCCACGTGTGAGATCTTTTATCCTGCTGTATTATATGATTTTGTTTAAAGTGCCGTTGAGTCTATGATGACTCCTGGCAACCCTGTTGATAGTTATCCATATCTTCTGGATTTTGTTGACAAGATGAGTCTGGAAGTAGATTGCCAGACCTTTCTTCCATGCTTAGGGCTTGGGTTACTCTATTTTTATTGTACTGAAAATAACATTGGTGATTATAAAGGTTACTGTGTAGAAGAAGAAAAATCTTGTGTGCTGTAGATTTTTCAGAAGAGCTGTTAGATGTTATCACATACTTCTGAAATTAATAAAGTAATTTACTTTGAACCTAAATAATGTTGCCTTGTAATTCAGTTTTAAAGAGTAATTCATTTTTGGTAAATATATAGCTGCTTCTGATCCCCCTATATAAGTTTATGAGAAAGTGAGGCATTTGCCAAGCTATTTTGTTGCCTGTTGCAGTTAGATTTGCATTTGCCATGTTTGTCAGCTAGAGAAGTGAATTTAGTGAGACGTTCTTCCAACAAGTGCTGAGGCACATGAGAATTCTCTGCAGAGTTCCTTGCACTTGACCCCCTTGTACACTTTTTCATACAAGCTGCTGTGATGTTGGACCCAGAGTTATGTATGTGACCAAAATCAGAAGTTTCTTTATTCTATTTTATTTATACCCTGCCTAATCAGTCATAAGGATTGCCCTATGTAGCTTACAATAATTTAAAATACATTTCCTACATAAGCAATGGCTTACTGGTGCTTCTTAAGACTTGATTAAACATGCTACAGAAAGTGTCACCTCTGCCTGATGCTCTCAGCATTTCATAGCAAAAGGAGACACTAGGAGTTGCTCTTTTACGCATACAAGGACCCTTTGGAGCACATGTTCAGTCACATGTGCCTCTCTTCTTCCTATATAAAGCATGAGCCCTGGAGTGTGGACATTAACAAGTTGCAGCTAGGGTGTGCATTGTACACAACACTTCCTCTTCTCTCTCCTGAGACACTTTTAAGTCCCTTCAGATAGGGTAGTTTCTCCTAATGGGTTAGTTTTGTGCATACCATGGCAGTCATGAACCTCACTTCTAAGCCATGGTATGTGAAATATGTTCTTAATCTCTCAAATTTACTGTTAATGCTGGCGTAATACTTGCATCGTGCCAAAGAGAGCCTTCTGCTGGAGTTCATAAGATGTAACATGTATGGGTAGTTTGTCAAGATGTGCTTGAAAATTCTTTATCGGGCCTGTGGCTCCCAGTACAATGGGAAATATTTCTGTATCTTTCTGCCACATTTTCTTGGTCTCTGATTGCATTTCTTGATACTCGGGTTAGTTTCTCCTAATGGGTTAGTTTTGCGCATACTATGGCAGTCGTGAACCTCGCTTCTAAGCCAGCCTTGTGGAATTTCAGTGCATCCCTCAATGTCCTTTGAGTCATATGAGTCATCTCCCATATCTACACAGTCTGATCCATGAGAGTTGGTTTGTCACATATTTGATGTGCCTTGGCCTGAAAAAGGTTGGAAAATGCTGTCCTAATCGATGTGGTTGAAACAGTTTGTGGTCTGGACTTCTGTATAATTGTGCCAAGGTGAAGTCATGTCAGATTCAGTACATAATTCCACTCACTTCCACTAAACCTGTACATGGAGTGTTGAAATTATACCCAGAAGATGACATCTTCTCTTACAATTAAATATACTTTAGTCAGTAAATCCCGGTAAATGTAATACATTTTAAATGGATTGATTTGAGGCTTTGTTTAATCATTTAAAAATAGTTTTCTAGTAATGAAATGTTTTCTTGAGCTGTAGATGCAATTCCTTTTTATTTGAAAATAGGTGTTGGGATCTAATCTAGGACATTTCTATGTTAATCTATTTTGAACTTGTGGAAATAACATATCAAGTTGAAAAATGCATGCTAGAAGCATAACTTAGACCTGTTTCCCTTCCTCAGTTCAAGTGAAATAGCGAATGGGAGATGGATAGTAAAACGTTGTCAGGTAGTTGTAATTTTGCACAAATTCAAACCAAAATTACAACTTTTTGTCCCCATCACCTTGTGCTGAATTTCATCCAGATTTGATCTTTGCAGTTTTGTGAGTCATGCTGCGTCATAGGGGGAACAGACATTTTCAGCCTTCATGCTGAAGAAAACAGCTGAAATGTTGGTTCCACCTACTAGGATGTGGTGGGACCCGGAAAACTGCAAAGATCATACTACCTGTGGAAGCCCAAGAGAACATTCTTCTAAATTTTGTCAGCAGTTTCCATCACGCAGAGGGAGGAATGTATGGGCAGACAGGTAGATTCAACTTCAACAATAGGTACTTGCACTCTATAAAGTGTTACATTTTTATTGGAGTAATTTAATACATTTGATATGTAACTATAGCACCCTGCCTCTCCTCATCTGGCTCTTATCTCTCACCTTTTTATTTGTTACCATTTTTTTTTTTAATTGTAAATCACTTTGACAAATTTATGGACGGTGGTATAGAAAGCACCTAAATAAACTAAACTGTTTCTTGATTAGCTTTCAGGAGTTAACACTCCCTTTCCCAGGTCCAAACAGAATGAGTAGGCCAAATTTTTCTCTGATATGCTCATTCTGTTTGAAGGGAGCATTACCATCCCCAGGCTAGTCAAACAAATTAAGATACTCAAAAAGGTGTCTCCTTATATTTTCTGAACTTAGTTTGTTGCATGGTGTAATGTGCCTGTGATGCCAGAAGAGGTAGACACTGATTCATTAAAGCTCAAAAGGCGGTTTCCAGTTTATACAGCATTTAGCTCCTAATACCTTGTGCAGTAATTTTTGATTTTGTTGAAAAGTGCACACTTACAGTGGTATACAGTGGAAACTTTCTCCTTCCATTGCAGACTAAAGCATGTCTTGTGTGGAGAGGTTGGTGAGAAGAAACATAGTAAAGTGTGGGGCTGTGCGCTTGGGTACAATAGGGGGATGGACTGGAGGGACGATAAGGAAAGTGAAATTAGACCTTACCTGCTAATTAGCGTTCCTTGAGGAACTCCAGTCCAGTCCTGGAATCCATATGGTTGTTACTAGAAGGATCAGTCGCGTGACCCCGGACCTGAAGAAGATATCAGGACATTGTATGGTTTGGGGAGCTGGAGGACTCAGACATTCCGTGGGATGCGAGGGAGTTCTACAGTGATGCAGTCCCTCAGTCCTTGGTTTTGTTTTTTCAGTACGATCAAAGTACAGTACATGGTTGGACATTTGTTTTGGGCTTTCACAGCACAGAGGTAAGCCCCCTTTGGTTCGGGGGAGGGAAGAGGGGGGAGGGAAGAAGGCCGTGTGTGTAAATGCTGTGGTGTTTATATTTGCTATGGAGTGTACATGTAGACACCTACTGCCAGAAACACATTGCTTAATGCACACATTGTGGGTGTGTTAGGCAATGTGTGTTTGGTTGTGGATATATAGGCATGATCTCCCTTTCCACCACCCTCCCATCTCCCTTTCTCCTCCTCCCTCCGTATACTTTCTGCCTTCCTCTTGTATTCTGTCCCTCTTTGCAGTCACCCGTTTATCCCCCTCTCCCTTACGGTTTGTTCCCTTTGCAGCCATTTACTCTTTCCTCTCCCCTCTCCTCTCTCCCCTCTCCCCCTCCCCCTTGCAATCATTCTCTCTTTTCTCCTCTCCATGCTCTCCCTCCTTTTTTGCACTTTCCCTTCTCTCTTCTTCTTTCTATTCCATCCCTCTGCACTCTTCTTTCCTCTTGTCCCCCACCCTTTCAAGTATCTGGGTCATCTTCTTTTTTTGCTATCAGGGGTTGAGTCCTAGATGACAGCTTGCCCATCTCTTTACTGCAACTACTTTCCTGAGGTTGAGTTCCTGGCGGTAGCTTGTGCTTACTTTTTTAGGTGCCATGGTGACTGGGGTCCCAGTGGCTGCAATTGTTGCCTTACCTCTCATAATAACATAATACATGATGGCAGATAAAGACCATCATGGTCCATCTAGTCTGCCCAGCAAGGTGGCAAGAGTAGGTGCACCTGCCGCTCTGTGCAGGTCACCTCTCCCCATGCCTTTGTTTAGGGGTGTACCCCACTGCTTCGTGCAGGTTACCCCTATTTGTTGAGATAGATGAGACAGTTAAGGTTATTTTGATTTTATCCTGTTGCAATAAAGGGATCCACTGTGTCTGTCCCATGCCATTTTGAATTGTCACTGTATTTTCCCTCACCACTTCCATGGGGAGGGCATTCCAAGCAACTACCACCCTTTCAGTGAAAAAGTATTTCCTGACGTTGCCTTTCAGTTTACCCCCTTGAAGCTTCATGTTATGTCCTCTAGTTTTACAGCTTCTCCATCTTTGAAAAAGATTTGTTTGTTCTTTAATACCCTTGAAGTATTTAAAGGTCTGTATCATATCTCCCCTGCCCCTCCTCTCCTCTAGAGTATACATATTTAGGTCTTCAAGTCTCTTCTCTTATGTCTTCTGGCACAGGCATCAAATCATTTTGGTCGCCTTCCTCTGAACCATTTCCAGTCTTTTTATATCCTTTGCAAGATATGGTCTCCAAAACTGAACACAATATTCCAAGTGCGGCCTCACCAGCGACTTGTACAGTGGCATTAGTACCTCCTCCTTTCTGCTGGTAATTTCTCTCTGTATGCAACCCAGCATTTTTCTGGCTTTGGCCACTGCCTTGTCACACTGTTTTGCAACCTTGAGATCTCAAGAAATAATCACTGAGGTCCTTCTCCTGGTCTGTGCACACTAATCTCTCGCCCCCTATCGCATACAATTTCCTTGGATTTTTGCATCATAAGTGCATGACATTGCACTTCTTTACATTAAATCTTAATTGCCAAGCATTAGCCATTCTTCCAGCTTTTGTAGATCTTTCCTCATCTTATCTACTCCCTCAGGGGAGTCCACTCTGTTGCAAATTTTTATGTCCTCTGCAAAAAGACACTTCCATTCAGTCCTTCAGCAATACCACTCACAAATACGTTGAATAGTACCGGTCCCAGGACCGATCCCTGGGGCATACCACCAATCACCTTCCTTTCGTCCAAGTGGGTTCTCTTTACCATTACCTTCTGTCGTCTGTCAGTCAACCAATTTCTGATCCAGTTCACACCACCTTGGGACCTATTCCTAGGCTGTTCAATTTGATAAGTGTCCCATGAAGAACAGTATCAAAGGCTTTGCTGATATCTAGGTAGATCACATCCATTGCATGCCCTTGATCTAGTTCTTTGGTCACCCAATCAAAGAACTCAATCAGATTTGTTTGGCATGATCGTCCTTTAGTAAAACCATGTTATCTCGGATCATGTAACCTATTGGTTTCAAGAAAGCCCACTATTCTTTCTTTCAGGAGTGCCTCCATTATTTTTCCCACCATCGAGATAAGGCTTACTGGCCTGTAGTTTGCCACTTCTTCCCTATTACCACTTTTGTGAAGAGGTACCACATCAGCCCTTCTCCAGTCCTGTGGAACTTTTCCCGTCTCCAAGGATCTATTAAAAATATCCTTTAAAGGCTGTGCCAGAACCTCTGAGCTATTTCAGTATCCTGGGATGTATCCCATCTAGTCCCATGGCCTTGTTCACTTTCAGTTTTGCAAGCTGTTCAAACACATCTTCTGTGAATGGTATGCTATCTACACCATTCCCATTTGTATATTTGTCAATCACAGGTGGTCCTTCACCAGGATTTTCTTTAGTAAAAATAGAACAGAAGAATTTGTTTAGCATTTTCGCTTTTTCATTGTCACTTTCCACAAATCTGTTCTGGGCACTTTTGAGTCTTGCAATTCCACCTCTGATCTTCCTCCTCTCCTGAATATATCTGAAAAAAGTTTTGTCATCATGCTTTAGATCTTTAGCCATCTTTTCTTCTGCCTTAGATTTTGTTATCCTTATTTCTCTTTGTCTCTTTTAGCTTTATCGTGTATTGTTTTCTGTGTTCCATTGTTTGCAAACTTCCGAATTCTGTGAAAGCTGTGTGTTGCTTTTATTTGTGCAGCCTCTTGGTTTCCTTTTTCCTCTTGTTTCTTGTTTCTTCTTTGGAGAACCAAATAGGTTTCCTTACATATCTATCTGTTGCTCCTTTTATTGCCTCCTTTAGTTTAGCCCACTGCAGTTCTACTTCCCTTACCTCTTCTCATCCTGCTAACTCCTCCCTCAGGTACTTGGACATTTTACTGAAGTCAGTGTTTTTGAAGTCTAGGACTTTGAGCTTGCTGTGACTGGACTCTGCCTTGGCTTTTATCTTAAACCATACCATACATGTCTCTGGACATTTAACATGCTATCTCCGTTGGTGAGTACTAAATCCAGTAGCAAACTTTCCTTTATCAGTTCCATCACCATTTGTCTAAGCAATGCATCTTGGAAGGCATCCACAAATTTTTTTTTTTTTTTTACTTCTTTCCAGATTTGCAGAAGGAATACTCCAATCCACATCGGGTAAATTAAAGTCACCCAATACGATCACGTGCCCCTTCATGGCTACTTTTATAAAATCAATAATCAAGTCTCTTATCAATTTCTTTGGTTTGAGTTGGAGGCCTGTAGACTACAGCAGTATGGATAATAGTGCCATCTCCTTTTTCCAACACAATCCACTGTGCTGCTTTTCTCCACGTCCCCTGCATTTCAGCAGCTTTAATATTGCTTTTCATAACCAAAACAGGTCAGTCCTGGAGTAATCAGTGAATGACAAATCAAAGCAAAATTACTCCACTACTGCATGTAAAATCACATCAGGTACTATTATCAAGAAATATTCGTAAATACATGGAAGGAGAAAAGAGCCTCAGAATCCAATGAGGTGAATTAATATAAGCTTCACACACACAAAGCCACACCTCTCAACATCAATGGCTCTAAAAAAAAACAAAAAACAACCTCCTTCCACCTTTTAAAATTAGTCAATTGTAACAGTTATTTGTAACAAACAATAATGATGAAAAACCTGTAATCTCTCAAAGCATAACAACGCTTAACACAATATGAAGTTTATATTAATTCACCTCATTGCATTCTGGGGCTCTTTTCGCCTTCCATGTATTTATGAATATTTCTTGATAGAAATATCTGATGTGATTTTACATGCACTAGTGGAGTGATTTTATGTTTAGTATTGCTTTTTGACATATATAGGGCTACTCCTCCTTTTCTGCCTTCTCTATCTCTCCTAAATAAATTATAGCCAGCTATGGCTATATCCCATTCATGTGACTTGTTAAACCATGTTTCTGTAATGGCCACAATGTCCAAGTCAGTTTGCACCATTAGAGCTTCCAGGTCAGGAATTTTGTTGGCTAGGCTTTGAGCATTTGTGCTCATTGCCTTCCAGCATTTATTGACTGGCTTGCCACTATTTTGCATGGATTTTGTTCAACATGCCTCTTCTCACTTGCCATTGATGTGTGGGTTGATAGTGTGGCTGTTTCCAATGTTATGTTTTTGCTGGAAGTGACGTCCTGAACTTTTTCTTCTCCATCCGTCATCCCCTTTCCCTAGTATAAATACCTGTCTACATAATGCCTGAATTTTTTGCCTAGGATTCTTTTCCCTGTGACAGAGACGTAGTCCATCAACACAGTATAGCCTCATGATGTTCCATCTATTTCCCCAGTTGCCAATATATATATAAATCTTTTTTGTTTGCACAAGGTTTGCAGCCATGTATTAAAGTTGATTATGCGATGCAGCCTTTCTGCCCCCTAACTAATAACGGGTAGAACTTCCGAGAATGCACAATGGGTTTGAGTTTCTCTCGCAGAATCTGGAAGTCCCTTTGAACTGTCTCATGTCTTAAGGCAACGGGACCTAATTTCCTTGCCACCCTGCTGACTTCTGTGGGTTCCTCGTTTTTTCTTTATCTCCATGCATGTTTATGCAAGCAAACCTATGCATTTCAGTGGATGAACAGTCAGTCAAATGGACCCTCCTGAACAAGCACTATCACATAATTGAGTTTATATCTCTGTGTATAAGATTTATGATCACCTTAGTTAAACCTTCCACAGATCACACAAACTACATGCCAGCAGAATCATTCACACATGCAAAACACAGAAAGATCTTTATCAGAAACAGAGTGTGACCACAGATATAGAAATAGGCAGACAAAAGTGAACTGGAAACCCCAAGACGCCATGTTCTATTTGCAGTGTGACACTAAAGAAATAGAAATTGCGCCTGGCAGGAATGTTGGGGGACCTGGTGCATGAATCCCAGGTGGGGTTTGTTAAGGGGCGCTATGCGGTCCGGAATATGCGTAAGCTGTTGGCTTCGTTGGAGTGGGTGCATGACCGGCAGTTGTCTTCCTTGCTAGTTAGCTTCGATGCCGAAAAGGCTTTTGACAGGATTGACTGGCAATACTTGCAATCTCCAGGAACAAGCAGGAATGAGTCTTCACATATGGGTACGTAGGTACCGACGGAGCCTGTGCGGGAACGCTCCCCAGCTTCCCAAAAAAGGAAAGCTTTTGGGAGCATCCCACAGCGCCTGCGCGCTGCCTTCCCGCCTTTCCTAACCGCCTCTCCTCAGTTCTTCTTTTTCCGCGGAGCCAGCAGGTCGTGTTCCTGTCACCGCTGAAGAAGTTCTTTATTTTATTTCTTTGGTCGCGCATCTGCCTTCCTTGACGTTGGACCGCTACCGCCGGTCTTTCTTTCTTTGTAAAAAAACAAACCAAAAACAAAAACACTTTTTCCCTCACTTAGTGTGTTTTTTCTCTTGGGCCTTAGGCCTCACAAGAAAATTTCCTCATGGAAAAACCAGCCTCTGGGTTTAAAAAATGCACTAAGTGCAGCGGTACTATTTCTGTCACAGACACCCATGAATGGTGTCTTAAATGTTTGGGTCCTGACCACTCTATTTTGGATTGTCCATCCTGCTCCTTGATGTCTAAACGAGGTTTACAGAACCGAAAAGCTAAGCTCCATGTGCTGTTTCCCTCTGATGCAGCTTCAGTAGCATCGACGTCTTTCAGGGCCTCTACTTCCTCCCATGGATCTCAGGTAACCAAACATAAATCCAGCCGGTCCTCGAAGGGCAAATCTCCTTCCAAGCATCGAGATGCCTCCGGGCTTGCCCTTGAGGATTCTGCACCGGCAAAACAACCCCGGCGGGAAGCTCCGGCTTCCAAAGCTCCTCCTATGGGGTTACAGGTTGACATCGATGGCACGGCCTCGACCGATCACCTGTTAGAATGCTCTGGGGTACCGGCGCAACCTTCCGGTACCGAATTCCAGACATTCATGGCGTCGATGGATCACAATGTTCTATCCATGCAGCAGGCTATCGCGGCCTTCATTCAAGCTGCGACACCACTGATACCACAACAAAACCCGTTGTCGGTACCGACTGCATTGACATCAACCAGGATGCCGACTGCGTCGGTTCCCTGTCCAGGGATGCTCATCGGTACCGAACCGGTACCGATGACGCCCGATGTCGATACCGCTCGATACGCGTATCTAGCTTTAGAGGAACACCCTGACAGGCGATACTTTGATTCCTCTGAAGATTCTAATACATCAGAGGAGTCTCCTGAAGTATCTATACCCCTTCCTGAGGAACCTTCTTCTCCAAAAAGGATGTCTCCTCCAGAGGACTTGTCCTTTCAAGACTTCATAAGAGAAGTAGCTAAAGGACTCTCTATTTCAGTGACCTCTGAGTCAGAGCCTAGAGCTAAAAAATTGGACATTTTGGGTTATTCTAAGGCTCCTAAGGAGGCAGTCACCTTGCCAATTCATGAGATTCCCCCCAACAGATCCAGAAGAGCAACAGCTGTAAACTTGTTAACACCAAAGGCATCGACATAGTCCAACATGACAACCACAAACAGGGCGTTCAGTTTTTATGTCCCCAAATACTGGAATGCTCTACCCCCTGACATTAGGACCATTGCCAATCTATATCGGTTCAGGAAGGCTCTCAAAACCCACCTTTTCCTCCAATACTTCCCAGCCAGCAATTGATCCTAGATATCCCTCTCAAGAAATGACCCACTCTAGAAAGACCCTTACATGCATTATCTGTTTTTACCTATCACTGCAGTGTAAATAGCTTATGTATATAGTTAACCCTGTTATCCAAGTTTGCACTCCTGTTCGATGTAAAACCAGACAGATTGTCGTCATGGTCGTTATGTTATGATGTAAACCGCGCTGATACTAAATAGCGCGGTATATAAGAAACTGTAATAAATAAAATAAATAAATAATAAAATTCTTTATGAGCGCATGATTGACTTATGGGAGACTCCTCTCACTATCTCTCCTCATTCTCGAAGATTGGACACTATATATCGTGTCCCTCCTTGTCCTGGTTTTCATAAAACACAGCTTCCTCACCATTCTATTGTGGTGCAGTCAGCTATGAAGAGGATAAAGAGTGCAAAAAGACACTCCTCTGCCCCTCCAGGAAGAGAATATAAGACTTTGGATGCATTTGGTAGGAAAATCTTCCAAGCCAGTATGCTTATTGCCAGAATCAACTCCTATAGTCTTTACATGGGTATGTTTCTAAAAGAGATTGCAGATAAACTGCACACTTTCCTCCCTTTTCTTCCAGAGGATAAAAGGGAAGAATTCCTTACTTGCCTTAAGCATACTCAAGACATTTCAAAGTTTTCCAACCGTGCAGCCTTTGACTCCTTTGAAGGTGCCAGCAGAGCTTCGGCCATTGCCATAGCTGCTCGCAGAATTGCTTGGCTCCAAGCTTCTGATTTAGAACCTTGGGTCCAAGATGGCTTAGGAAATCTTCCATGTACAGGTGAAAACCTGTTTGGCAAAGAATGGCAAATAAAAGCCACTCAAATGGATGCAGAAAATTCTGCTTTGGATAGACTTTCAAAGTCAACCTCCATTCCTGCCAAGAAAAAATCTTTCAAGAAATCTTTTTTTCAAAAAGGGCAGATTCACTTCTACTACTGGCCAACAATCATCTTCAGGTCGCTTTGCTACTAAGCGTCAGCAACTCAACCTCCTCAGGGTTTTTGACTTGATGCTAGAGGACTTAACCTTTCTGGCTCTAAAGCAGCCAGAACCTCTCACCATTCCAGGAAGGTTAGCTCATTTTGCTCCCAGATGGGAGCAAATTACATCAGAGCAGTGGACCCTCTCCATTATAAGGGAGGGCTACAAGCTTCATTTCTCAAGCCTTCCTCCTTACACCATGATGAGATACTTCAATTCTCCAACATCTCTTCTCAACCTTTTAGGTAAAGAGGTAGCTACCCTTCTTGCCCAAGGGGCAATAGAAGAAGTACCCCTTCTTCAACAAGGGTCAGGGTTTTACTCCCCCTATTTTCTGATTCCAAAGAAAACAGGGGGATACAGACCCATATTAGATCTCAGGGAATTGAACAAATTTCTATGCAAGGAGAAATTCAAGATGCTTTCTCTGGGCACTCTCCTTCCATACCTTCACAATCAGGATTGGCTTTGTTCTCTAGATCTCAAGGATGCGTACACACATGTCCTCATCCATCCATCTCACAGAAGGTTCCTCCGTTTTCTTTTTCAAGGAAAACATTACCAATACAGAGTGCTTCCTTTCGGTCTGGCCTCTGCTCCAAGAGTGTTCACCAAATGCATGGCAATAGTAGCTGCATTTCTACGCACTCTGGGAATATTTGTATTCCCATACCTGGACGACTTGCTCATCCGAGCTCCATCTCAGTCAGAAGCCCAGACTTCCCTGGACCGCACAAGGAGCATTCTATAATATCTGGGACTTGTGGTAAACCTTCCAAAGTCCCAGCTTACCCCTACTCAGTCCCTAGAATTCATAGGGGCCTGGTTGGATACTACCACTGCAAGGGCCTACCTTCCCCAGGCCCGTTGCCAACGTCTGGTGCAGTTAGCCTCCCAAATTCAGTCAAGAAATCACTTAACTGCCCGGGAGATGCTACAACTGCTAGGCCACATGGCATCCACAGTGCATGTGGTACCTTATGCTCGCCTTCACATGAGAGCAGCTCAATGGACTTTGTCCACCCAGTGGACTCAAGCACCAGGAGCTCTCTCAGACCAAATAGCAACCTCCAAACGTCTCTTTTGGTCTCTCCAGTGGTGGATGTCCACCAAAAATCTGTTGCTGGGGTCTCCCTTCCAACAGTTGTTGCCCCAGGCAACCCTCACAACCGATGCCTCCCAAACAGGTTGGGGAGCTCATCTACAAGACCTCTCCACTCAGGGCACTTGGTCTCCACAGGAGGCCTCTCTTCATATCAATCACTTGGAGCTTCAAGCAGTTTTTCTGGCTCTCAAGGTCTTCCACACCCTCCTAAGCTACAAGACAGTCCTTATTCATACGGACAATCAAGTAGCCATGTTCTACATAAACAAAGAGGAACTGGCTCTGTCGCTTTGCAACGAAGCTCTAAGATTGTGGGCCTTCGCCAGAGAGCATCAAATACATCTCCTGGCTGTTTACCTCCCAGGAATCCAAAACTCTTGGGCAGACAGACTCAGTCGAGTTCTGCTTCCACACGAATGGTCCGTGCACATGGACCAGGTACTCAGAATCTTCCAGGAATGGGGAACCCCAGACATAGACCTCTTTGCAAGTCCGTGGAATGCCAAACTTCCCTGATTCTGTTCCAGAATTCCGTGTCAGGGAGTTCAGGCCAGGGATGCCTTCCTCCTTCACTGGGGTCAAGGCTTCCTATATGCCTTTCCACCCATTCCCTTGATTCCCAGGACTCTGTTCAAACTCCAGAGGGATCAAGGATCTATGATCCTCATAGCTCCACGCTGGCCACGCCAAGTGTGGTACCCTCTACTTCTGCATCTCTCCCAAGTCCCCTCCCTGGACTTGGGGGCTGCTCCAGATCTTCTGTCCCAGGAGGAGGGGACTCTGTGGCACCCAAACCCCAAGTCCCTTCACCTCAGAGCCTGGTTACTGAAGGCCTAGACCTTCAGGGTTGGAATCTCTCTCAGCAAGTGAGGGATATCCTCCATGCTTCCAGAAAACCTTCTACTAGACGTTCCTATGCTTTTAAATGGAAAAGGTTTTCCATTTGGTGTACTGAGAAGGGTCTTGACCCTCTAGCACTACCCTTGAATTCTCTTTTGGAATATCTCCTGCATCTTTCTAATGCAGGTCTTAAGACGAATTCAGTAAGAGTCCATTTGAGTGCTATTGCAGCATCTCTTAAGCCTATCAATGGACAACCTATTTCCTCTCATCCTCTTATTGCAAGATTCATGAGAGGCCTCACTTTAACTAAACCTCCTATTAGACCCCCTCCAGTGGCATGGGACTTTAAATCTGGTTCTTGGTCAGCTTATGAAGCCACCTTTTGAACCTTTAGCCGCCACCTCCTTGAAATTTCTTTCCTGGAAGGTTATTTTCCTCATTGCAGTCACCTCAGCTCGCTGCATCAGTGAACTGCAGGCCTTAGTGGCTAATCCACCTTATACAAGGTTCCATCATGATAAGGTAGTCCTTAGGACCAATCCTCACTTTATGCCTAAAGTGGTCTCACCTTTTCATCTTAATCAAGAGGTATATTTACCTGTCTTTTTTTCCAGCTCCTCATGCATCAAGTGCAGAAAGGTATCTTCATAATCTGGATTGTAAAAGAGCTCTTGCTTTTTACTTACAAAGGACACAGCAACATAGAAAGTCTTCTCAACTCTTTGTTGCTTTTGATCCCCCTCATTTGGGACTTCCAGTCTCTAAGAGGACACTGTCCAATTGGATTGCTCAGTGTATTTCTTACGCCTACCAGAGTAAGAACCTTTCTCTGGAGAGCCATGTCACCGCTCATAATGTGAGGGCCATGGCCACCTCTATGGCTCATCTAAATTCTGTGTCCATCGACCAGATCTGTCGAGCGGCCACCTGGGCCTCGGTTCATACCTTCACAGCCCATTACTGCTTGGACAAGGACTCCCGCTGGGATGCCTTGTTTGGTCAGGCTGTTCTCAAACACCTGTTCCATTCTTGATCAACTCCTGCCCTCCTTCCCATAATGGATGCCTGAGTTCCATAGGAGGAGGTAGAGCCCTTCCTGGGCTCTCATAACCTTGGGGATCTCCCAGGCATCTCTAGCTAGGGAGTCCCCATATGTGAAGACTCATTCCTGCTTGTTCCTGGAGATAGCACAGTTACTTACCTGTAACAGGTGATCTCTGGGAACAGCAGGAATAAGTCTTCACAACCCACCCACCTCCCCTAGGAGTTGTATCTCTCTATCTATCTTTCCTTTCCTCTCTCTCTCTTTGTCTCAGCTAAAAATTTGAACTGAGGAGAGGTGGTTAGGAAAGGCGGGAAGGCAGCGCGCAGGCGCTGTGGGATGCTTCCAAAAGCTTTCCTTTTTTGGGAAGCTGGGGAGCGTTCCTGCGCAGGCTCCGTCGGTACCGACGTACCCATATGTGAAGACTTATTCCTGCTGTTCCCAGAGATCACCTGTTACAGGTAAGTAACTGTGCTTTGTTTGCTCCCACGGTATGGTCTGGGTGGCTATTTTATTTATTTATTTATTTATTATTTTATTTAACAGTATTTCTAAACCGCCTTATCATGATAATCAAGGTGGTATCACAGCAAACAATCTGGTAGTGTGAGTGTGTTATACATGCAGTGAGGGTGGAAATTTAGTTGGGTGTGTGTTGTGTTGTGAGCTAGATTGGTTTGAGCTATGTACAATGTGGGCTATATACAGTGGTGCTAAAAACATTTTATATATACATATAGTGTTAGTCGGTAACGTGTGCTGCTATACAGTTACTTAGTTTATGTGATGTGGCCATAGTGTTCTCTGAACAGCATGGTTTTCAGCTGTTTTCTGAAGTCCTTGAGGTCTGTAGTTGCTCTCAAATCGTCCGGTGTTTTGTTCCATATTGTTGGAGCAGCCATGGAGAGTGCTCTCTGTTGTGTCCTTGCGTGTGTGTTTGTATTCACTTGGGGTGCTGACTCGGTTGTGTGTTTGTTTTCTTCTAGGCCGTGTGCTGGTGTCTGGTTGTATTTTTGTGGAATGGTGGATAGCTTATGCACAGCTGACAGCCGGGGTTCTTTGTAATGGGGTACTCTCGGAGGCCTTCCCGCTAGAACGGGGTACTCGACAGGGTTGTCCACTCTCACCCTTATTGTTTGTCCTTTCTCTGGATCCCCTGATACGGATTATAGAGGCCTCTCGAGAGATAAAGGGTGTTAGGATAGGGAGGATAGAGTTTAAGATCGCGGCCTTCGCAGACGATCTACTGGTGCACTTGCTTGCCCCGGATCACTCGTTGCCGTGTCTGTTGGCGGAACTTACGCACTTTGGACGATTTGTGGGACTGCGAATTAATAAAGACAAATCAGAGGCCTTGGATATCTCGGGCCGGTTGAGAGGGGGGTGGGAGGGGTTCCCCCTTAAATGGGCTGACAGGGAGTTTAAGTATTTGGATATTGTGCTTCCCAGACAAGTCCACGCCCTTTATGGGCGCAATTTGGATCGTATCATCAGGGGTCTGCAAACCCAGTTGAAGGACTGGGGACACCTCCCGCTCTCTCTGTTGGGAAGGGTGGCAGCAATTAAGATGGTGATACTCCCGCGGATTCTGTACTGGCTGCAGACTTTACCGGTATGGCTGTTAAGTCGCGATCTGCGCTGGGTGGAAGCTCTTCTTAGGGCATTTTTGTGGAAAGGGGGTAGGGCACGTATTCCCTGGAATCGGATGTTGTGGACATGGAGGGAGGGGGGGCTGGGACTGCCTAATCTAAAAGTCTATGCCCTGGCTTGTCAGGCTAGGCACATTGGGGATTGGTTGGGAGGGACAGATGTTTATACGCCGAGGGGATTGGAGGAAAGCCTTGTGGCCCCGCATACTTTGTTGGGGGTCTTACATGGGGTGAATCGGGATTTACCCAGCCGGATAGTGCATAGTGAGTTGATTAGCTCGGCTTGAAGAACTTGGAAACAACTTAAGTTATGGAATACTCCGTGGAATGTATCTAGCTGGTTACCGCTACAAGGGAATGTGCAATTTACCCCGGGGTCTGAGACGGCGATTTTCCAGGACTGGAGTGATAGAGGCATACAGAATGTTGGGCATTTAGTGGATCCTACCGGATCATGTAAACCCTTTCTGACTCTGAGTACAGAATATGATCTGTCTTCTAGACATTGCTTTGCCTATATACAGGTCTCTCATTACGTGTCCTCTTTATCGAGGGAGGCGCTTAGAATTGAACGCTTGGCACAGATCATGGCATTTTTTGGAATAGACGGGGACCATCCGCCTTCGATATCAGCCTTAAAGAACCGTTTGGATGGGATTTGGGTAGTCCCGGACTATAGGACGGTGGAACAAGCGTGGGCGGCGGAACTGCACAGAGAGGTACGTCCAGGGACGGTTCGTACGGCCTTGAAACGGATAGTAAAAATTACACACGGGGCACGGTGGAGAGAGGTACAATTCAAATGTATAACTAGGGCCCATTTCTCCCCGCGGCGGGCGCTGAGGAGTCATATCACGACTGATGGTCGCTGCCCTCGCTGCTCAGAGGCCCTGGCCACTTTGTTGCACATGTGGTGGGAATGTAGGCCCATCCGGTCCTACTGGGCTCGGATTTCAAGGTTTGTAAGTGGTCTCCTGCAGCAGCGCTTGCAGTGGTCTGCCCCTCTGGTGATATTAGACTGGATCGACTCCCTGGGCACTCTGAGAGCTGGGGAGCGTTTGTTGCGTAAGGCCTGTCTAGTGGGGAAGGGGCCCATTCTTCGCCTCTGGCGGGAGAGGGATGCACCTACTTTCGGGGAATGGCGTAATTGTTTTCACCAATTCATGTTAATGGAGAGATGGTGTGCACGGGGCAGGGTCAAATGCTGGACAGCTTTTATGCTTGTTTGGGAACCCTACATCCAAAGTTTAGGGGCTCGGTGTCGTAATGAAATATTACAAGTAGGAAGTTGAGGAGGCTACGTAAGTGGACGATGGAGGGATTTTAAAGGACTTGAGGCAATAGGTCCTTTTATGTTTAATGGGAGGAGTGTAGCTATGGGCGGGGGGGGGGGGAGGGTGGGATACCTTGTTATAACCCACCTGCTTATGTATGTTATGTGAATTCTCCGGGTGGGGATCAGAGTTCAACCCCCCCCTGGAGATGTTTGTTTACTGTATATTGTTGGTTCCTTGGTGGTCTATAAATAAAGTAATAAAAAAAAGAAAAAAAAAAAAGAAATAGAAATTGTATTTCCTCAGTACAAGAGGAAATGGCATAAAACTGACATATTGCAGTTCTAAATTCGGAATCAAATGCCTTTCTCTCTGTATGTTTGGATATTTTAATTTTCAAATCACATTGATCCTGGTCAATTTTTCCCTCATCAGTCTTCTAACTCCTTTGCCAGGGTATATTTTCCTTATTTTTCTCTCCCGCTTTCCTGCTTTTGTTTTTGACATTGATTTGTCCCCTTTTCATCTCATTTTGTTCAGTTTGATTTTCTGTGCTTCTTCATCCTCTACCTCTCTATCTATTTCTGCCCCTAATTATTCCTCATACTGAATTTTGTCTCTAGTCATCCCCTTTCATTTTCCTCCTCTTCTTGTCATCCCATTTTCTTTCACAAATAGGATTGAATCGAGTACACAAACAGGTGACATCATTGGATGGCACGGAGACAGAGCAGCTCTTGCACAGCTCAGTTGTTAATTCCAAGCAATTATTCTGTGAGTCACGTAGAGAGAGAGAGATCCTCAAGTATCAAGAACCACAGTCAGACCAAGAACTGTGGTAGAAAGGTGGAGATATTTTTCATTGTATTGGGTGCCCACAGGCCTGAAGTAAAGGAATTTCTAAGTGCACCTTGGAAAGTTGCCTATACACATTACATCTTTTGAACTCCAGGAGGCAGCTCTTTGGCACAATGCAAGTACTATGTCAAGTGTACAAGCACACACGCAAGGACACAACAGACAGAGCACTCTCCATGGCTGCTCCAACAATATGGAACAATCTACCGGACGATCTAAGGGCAACTCCAGACCTCAAAGACTTCAGAAAACAGCTGAAAACCATGCTGTTCATAGAGCACTATGGTCACATCACATAACCTAAGAGAATGTAGAACAGCACTCCAATCCTCCTAAACACTGTATGTATATAAAATGTGTTTTTAGCACCACTGTAAATAGCCCACCTTGTACATAGCTCAAACAAATCAAGCATCCAACACAGCCCTCACACAACTAAGTTTCACCCTCACTGCATGTATAACGCACACACTTTACTTGATTGCTTGCTGTGATACCACCTTGATTATTAAGATAAGGCGGTTTAGAAATACTGTTAAATAAATAAATAAGTGCTGGTAGTAAACTTGAAAGACTGAGATCATATGCTACTTTGACTTAGGAATGAAGTTCATTACTGTCATGGTATATACAAAACTAACCCATTTGAGGAAATTGTCCCCTTGTAACTAACTATTGGAGAGGTGTGAGCTAAATTAACTAAATAAACTTGTGAGCATGTATGGCCCTTCTCATGCAGAACAGTCATCCCCCCCCCAGTTTCCCTGGCCTTGCAGCAACAGTAGTTAAAAGGAAATGAGCATGGTTACTGCAGGCTGCACACAAGCCTCTGCTGTGCTCCTGCCCCTTCCTTCAACCCAGACCTTCATAGTATTTCAGATCAGGAACACAGCAAGCTGCTGACTGTGTATCACTTAAAGGCCCCACACTTTTTATTTTAGTGTTCTTTATTTGGCATTGCACCATGATTGTTTCCCAGCTGCTCCTCCACTCCAACCCCCCGCCCCACTCTCTGAGGCCAGGGGCCTAGGACTTCTGCTACCTCTTGGGTATGCTACTAGCTAAGTAAATGTTAAACATTTTTTGTTTTGTTTGGATTGACCTTCCTCCACACTTACGTTTTCCATTGCAGTCATAATTTGTCAGTCAGTGTCATTTATGAAAGTGTGCCAAGTGGATGCTCCAGAAGGCTTCATTCATGCTTCCAGGGACTTTGCCTCATTAAATCCCATTGCTTGCCTCTATTATCTAGCTATCGCACCTATTGTCTTCAGTAGGTTACTGAAGCTCCCTTTGTAACCTAGTATGCCAGCAATCCCTGTCCCACCCATAGGAGTCACTGTTAAATAACAATTTGAATTTCTTCCTCACTCACTCCAGGGCCTATAATTACTAACTTCACAGTGCTCTTAGCCCCTTCTGGTCTGCTTAGGAGCTAGATTAAAGAATCAGTCATTGCCCAGGTCTACTGAGATAAGTGTTAACAGCTAGTATTTGAGTAAAAAGTAAGATATGTAAATGACTTAATATCAGACTCAAAACCAGACATATTATGTGTCACAGAAACCTGGCTCTCCGATTCAGATACAGTCTACTTAAATCAACTTAATAATGAAGACTATGACACTTTCTATAAACATAGAACCAATAAAAAAGGCGGAGGTGTATTAATAACGACGAGAAAAGTACTAAGCGCCAAATCAATCCAGTCAAACATCTCCAACAACACAGATACACTATTAATAAAGATTGGTCCCATGAAACTCTGCTTAGTATACAGACCCCCATACCAAAAATTAGATTACCTCGATGCCTTTATTGAACTCCTCAATTCATCCACAGAACAACACCCTATAATCATGCTTGGAGACTTTAACCTTCCCTCGCTGCCAACACTGGAATCTAAACTGTTCCTTGATACAATATCAGACATGGAATATCATCAGATAATAAACACATCTACACACACAAAAGGTGGAACTCTCGATCTTATCCTTCTCCCTAATACACTCTTCAAGCTAATAAATCCCAATTCAGTTGAATGCACACAGATACCCTGGTCTGATCACTACATTATAAAATTAAATCTTACATACCCCTTTACTAGCACTAACAATCAATCCAGAAATGTCACAACTTCAAAATACAAAAAAATTCAACAATGAAGAATTTATTGACCTAACAATCCCCCACCTCCTTTCACCTGCAACTAATTTAGATGACACTGTCAAGAACTGGCATGAAACCATCTACAATGCAGCCAAAATTAACCACACATACAAAAAGCCCACTTACCCTGAGACAAATACTAAACCATGGTTCAACAACACATTAAAACAAATGAAAAGAAATCTTAGAAAACTAGAACACAACTGGCGCAAATCTAAACTGACAATACATAAAGAAATATATAATAACCACCTCACTAAATATAAAAATACCTTAGACAGTACAAACAAAGAATACTATGCTAAAATACTATCAAAATCGTATAACAGGCCAAGAGAATTATTCACCATTGTAAGAAATCTAACCAACCCTCAAACCTCTGACAATGAAATTACTGACATCTCGGTTCAAACCCTAGCCCACCATTACCAAAACAAAGCAAAAATGCCATCAATGTCTATAGACACTATCAACTCATCACGCCAGCAATCAGACGTATGGTCAGAGTTTCACCCCATAACTAAAGAGACACTAAAAAATATCATCACCAGCCTCAACACCACAACCTCATATCTAGATCCATGTCCAGTAACATGGATAAAGAATACACTACCAATTCTATTACCTTACATTCTCTCAATAGTGAACCTCTCACTGACCCAAGGCTACCTACCGCCCGCACTCAAACACGCACAAATACGGCCAATCCTTAAGAATAGCAAACTTGATAAAACCTTGCCTGCATCATATAGACCCATTTCAAGCATACCTTTCTTAGCTAAAATAATTGAAAAAGTGGTTCAATTACAGACTCAGGACTTCCTAGACTCATCTTACCCGCTCGATGAGCAACAGTATGGCTTTCGACCCCGTCATGGAGTTGAGACACTCCTCACAGTTTTAATAGATGTGCTCCTAAGAGGGATAGACTATCATAAACAGGCCTTCATTCTACTTTTTATTGATATATCAGCTGCGTTTGATAGCGTACACCACACAATAATGCTCAATAACTTGAGGCAAATAGGCTTAAACTCCACAGTACATAATTGGTTCTCATCTTACCTAAATAATAGAACGCAAAATGTAAGAATTGGGAATCAAAACTCAACCACATATAAACAAGAGATTGGATTACCACAAGGTTCAGTGCTGTCAGCCCTACTTTTCAATATTTACATAAAACCTGTCTGCAACATTTTCAAAAAATTTGGAGTAAAATATCATCTATACGCAGACGATATTATGATGTATATACCATTCTCGATACCCAACATACCGCTACAACTACTATCGGACTGCTATAACGAAATCACAACGTGGCTAAAAGCACAAAACCTCCACATAAACCACACTAAAACAGAAGTTCTTATTGTGACCAAGGACAAAACTTATATCCCCCCAACACACAAGACTTCAAAACCAAGAAATTAAAATAAAAAATGAAATAAGATATCTAGGCGTTATACTAGATACACACCTTACGATGGAAACACACATTAGCAATACCATAAAGAAAATTTATTTCAAACTCAAAACCCTCAAACAACTTCGACTGCTAGTATTTACTCAAGACTTTATCAGCATAATCCAGGCAACAATAACTCCACATTTCGACTTTGCCAATCTAATTTTAATAGGCATATCAAAACAAAACATCAAACGATTGCAATTAGCGCAAAACGCAGCGGCCAGAATCATATTGAAAATTAACTCACTCCAACACATATCACCAATACTAGCCTCTCTCCATTGGCTACCAATTCAAAGTAGAATAACCTACAAAGCAATAATAACTGTATTTAAGGCTTTATATGACATGGCCCCAACCATGCTATGTAACTTAATACACAAAGAACCATCCAAGCCTACACACAGAAAAGGACAATTAAACAGATTAAAGACCCCGAAAGATTATACAAGAGCCCATAAATCAACAAACAGAGCCTTTTCCCACATAGCCCCAATGACCTGGAATTCCCTCCCAGAAGAGCTACGAATCTTAACCGAAATCATGGAATTCCGTAAAAAATTGAAAACTTATTTGTTCACCAAACACTATAACATAGATAACTCAACACCTGCACTAGACAAAGGTTAAACAGGTTTTCAGTCTACATTAAGCAAAAGCCCTTTAACACACACAAATAACACACACCCACGATGACCTCTCAGCTTACGTCCTTTCACATCCATGTATATATATACATATAAAAACTGTATATAGTTAAACTGTTCTGCTCTGTATTATCTCACATTGTTTGACTGTTTATTTATAATATGATGTTCCTTGTAAATATGTTCTGTTATAATATGACGTTCCCTGTAAAACAAATTTACTTTGTTAATTGTTGTTCACTGTAAACCGCAACTGAACTTTGGAAGATGCGGTATATAAATATATATAAAATAAAAAAATAAAATTAAAAAAAATAAAATCAGTTTGTGCATTCTGAAAATGTAAGCAATATATTTTTTCTTGTTAACTTCATATTTCATGATATTAATGATTCTAGGTATTGAAATTTGTTTTAGGTTGTTTTTATTCAGGCCATTTTATGAATTTCTGTATTTGTATGCATGTATAGATAAATTACATTGATATATATCAATTTTATTTAAAAGGATTTATATACTGCTTTATCCTGAAATCAAAGCGGTTTACACATCAAACAAATCAAAAAGTGCTTGGGTGTGGGCATGCAGTTAGAATTGACAGTGTATACTGTTTGTGTGTATATGTATATATGTGTGTGTGTATTGTCCATACTCCCATTATATCATCAAGCCTAGGCCCAGCCCAGAGCCTTGCTTGGCCCTCTGGAATATGTAGTCAAAGAATCAGTTGTGGCACCGAGGTAAGGCTTTAAAGGTTTTATTCCCCTTCCAAGAGCTTTCTTTTGGGTGAGCATGCTGGCTAAGCTGCTACCGTATTCCTTGGAGTGTCTACCCTGGGAGCTTCTCAAATGCGGTGGGAAATAGAGGAAATTCTTAGTTTCACTTTTCCCTCTACTAGAAACAGTAGGGCTAGCTTTAAACAGTCTTTGACTCAGGCTGTGCTCAGCTGCTACAGACGCCGGAGTAAAATCCAGTAAAAACGTCTCCTGGCTCCTGTCTTTGAAACTTCTTCTAGACACAGGCTTATGCTCAGGTATAAAAGCTTTACTCTTTTTATGCCAGTTGTTTGTATAAAAACTTCCTTCAGGTTTCCTCCAGCTAACTTCACAATTAAATGTTTGGTTACCTTTCTGATAGCTTCTGCTGGGCTTTGACGCTTTCAGAGCTCTGCCCTCAGCTCCCTTCCAATTAGAGTTTCTCCCCTTATGTCTCTGGCTTTCAGCCTCACAGCTGCTTGCTCCCGTGCTCCAACCGGGTTCTATTCCATTCCTGCTGTGTCCTGCGTGTGTCTTCTCTCTCTCACCTTCACTCTCACTCTCACTTTCACTCCTGCTCCCACGCTCACTCCATCTCTTGCTTGGATTCTCAAGCTGGCTCTGTCTCTCAAACAGGCTCCTTTGCACACGCTGGCTCTCCTCCTCACACTGGCTCTAACTCCACGTGCACTGAGCTTTTCTACGTGCGTGTCAGCTCCACCCACTCCCAGCTGGCTTCCATTAGTTTCTAATTTCTTAGCCTTTCTGCTGCTTGGGCGTGTTTCCTTTGCACGTGAGCTGTTTTGTTTAGGTTGCCTATGGCAACATCCTACCCTGTGTTCCTCTGAACTGTCATAATCTGTCCTATTTCCTGCATTTCTGCTGGTTTTCAAGGGCTCTATTAAACCTACTCCGTGACAGTATATATGTGTGTGTATATATATGTGTGTGTGTAGTGCCTTTCACTGGATCAAGGTGGTTTTCATAGAACCAATGCGAAAGTACATTATAACAGCATCTTAAACTATATACAACATGCAATTATGAACTCTGGACTTAACTATATACACCTCTAAACAATCTATCAGACCATTTGGAAGGCTCATTTACATGCTTGCTGGTTGCATTTGGTTCTGATGTGGAGATGATGAGGGTGCTCATCATGGAGGTCCATCTAGATCAGTGTGGTTGGGAGGGCTGAAGTAGCATGTATGGGGGGGGGGGGGTCGGAGTGGATTGTTCTGTGTTAGAATGATAGTTTTGAATTTTATTCAACTCTGTAGTGGGAGCCAGTGGAGCTGTTTTAGTATAGGTGTGATGTGATCTTGTTTTGCTGCTGCTTGTAGGGTTCTAGCTGTTGAATGGAGAACTGTTTGCAGTGGTAGGAGTTTGGATTGTGGTAGTTCTTGGTAGATGGTATTGCAGTAATCCAGGTGAGGTATTATGGAGGCTTGTAGTACAGTGCGGAAGTCTGTTGGCTTGAGGAGTGATTGGAGGCACTGCAGTGTCTTCGCTTTGTAGTAAATTGTCTGGGTGATTTTGTTGATGTGGACTTTGTGAGATGTTGATCGAGGGTGACTCCAAGGTACATGACTTCAGTCTGGGTTTTAATTGTTGTGTTGGTCAGTGTTATTGATGGAGGGGGGGGGGGAAAGGTGGCGTCTTTAGTTATGTAGAGGGCCTCTGTTTTGTTGTAATTGATTTGAATGTTTCTTTTAGCCAGTTGGTTACTTCGGTGAAACATTCCTGGTGGGCGGATAATGTGGGTTGATCTGTGTAAATTTGCTCCATAGATCGTGATATTATCTGCGTAGATATGGACGTTGTGGTTATGTGATCTTATGATGTGCAGTGGTAGCTGGAAATATTGCACACGGTGACTAAGCCAAAAGCAGTAAATATTGAACCATAGTGTAAAAAAGCTTAAGTGCCATCAAGTCGATGTTGACTTATAATGACCCTGTGGATAGTTGTCCTCAATTGTGTTTGGTCTTCTCACAGGTAGCTAATTCTTTGTCTTTCTTTTCTGGTGTAGTATACTATGAGTATCAGATTCAAAGTGCCCAATGCCTGTCCGTTTTAGTTCACTGACACCCAACAGATAGATTTGTGCACGTTCCCTTTTCTTCTTGACCACTTATAACTTCCGTTGGTTCATGCTTCATACATTCCATGTTCAATATGTAAGACATCTTTGCAGCTTGTTTTCTCCCTAGAATTTTAGATGTACATTAGGGAATACCATATTAGCCCACCAAAAATAAAATTAGTTAAAAGGAACAGTAGTTTGGTAGGAATTGTACCTTTCTTATGTTAACAAATATTTAAAGATACAATATTTCAAGTTTCCCTCATATTCCATACACTGAGTTAGGCGCCTTAATAGTTAACAGTGCTTGTATTTCTAAATATACATATACTTGTTTAGAAAGTCCCATCACAGTTGCAAACTGAAGATAGAGGGCCATGGCCATAGTGTTTAATTCTTAGTATTTCAGAAAGTCGTGCTTTATCGATGCAGGTAATATCTTTCACACTGAGTATAGAGTGCTGAAGAAGTATACCATTGTGAGGCATGTTTAGAGACATTCAGGTATACGTATGAGCTGTAAGTGATTCCATGCGTGATGGGGAAAAATATATATATAAACGCTGTATGAAATCAATATTTTCTTCTTTTTCAGTTCCTACGTTAGATTTGATATAATACGAAGAATTCTAACCAAGGTTTTTGGCAATGATGTAATCATGGTGATGGTGATCACAGATATAGATGACAAAATAATCGAAAGAGCCAATGAGGTAAATGTTATAGTCATTTGAAAATAAAAAATATAATATCCCATTTAAATATTGAACATTATCAGGAAGTTACCTTTCTATAGATTTTATTCAAAAATCTGATACTGTTTTGCCAAGTAGTGCTTAGATTTCATTTCTTAAGGTATGCTTACACATCACTCTACTTCAGTAATGAATATGCATTAAATCTAGATAAGAGATTGTCAACCCAATCCTTGGGACACAGCTAGACAAGTCAGGTTTTCAGCATAACCACAATGAATATGCTTGAGAGATTTGCATATAATGGAGGCAGTGCATGCAGACCTATTTCATGCATACGCATTGTGGTTATCCTGAAAACCTGACTTGTCTAGATGTGTCCTGAGGACTGGGTTGAGAACCTCTGCCCTAGACCCGTTATAGCTTGTGTTCTCCAGGAACAAGCAGGAAGTCATTCCTCACATGTAGGTGACATCGATGCCGACCTTTGGTAGATGCCACCACACATGCGTGGTCCCCTTACCACCCAAGGGTGCCATCTTGCTCAGTCTCCCTTTTTCCGTGGATTCCTTTGGATGTTCGTCTGTCCCTCCGGAAAAAGTTAATCTTCTCTAGTGCGTAATTGTGCTTTCTGGCAGGCGCCGGTTCTCCTTCCTGCCTCTCAAGCACCGCTGCTCCCACAGCGGACCTTGAGAATCTCTTTTTTTTTTTTTTTCCCTTTTTTTCCAACTTTGGTGTGTTCGTGCCTTTTTCAACCGCTGGCCACATTGAGGGTCTTCGACTTCACGGGGGTCCTTTTTGCCACAATGGCCACTGGTTTAAAAAAAATGTGATCGGTGCTCTAGAACAGTGTTTTTCAACCTTTTTTGTGCAAAGGCACACTTTTTTCATGAAAAAAATCACGAGGCACCACCACCATTAGAAAATGTTAAAAAAATTTACCTCTGTGCCTATATTGACTATATATAAAGTAATTCTCTTGAATAGGAATCAAACCACTCACACCAACCCCCCTCCCCTGCTGGTTCACACCAACCCCCCTCCCCTGCTGGTTCACTCACCCACCCCCCCCCTCCCCTGCTGGTTCACTCACCCACCCCCCCCTCCACTGCTGGTTCACTCACCCCGCCCCCACCCCTCCACTGCTGGTTCACTCACCCACCCCCCTGTCACTTACTCACCCCCTCCTGCTGGGTCACTCACTCACTTACCCCCCCTCCCCTGGTGGTTCACACAAACAATCCCCCCCCCCCCCCCCCCTTGCTGGTTCACTCACACCACCCCCCCCCCCCTCCACTGCTGGTTCACTCACACTCCCCCCCCCCCCCCTTGCTGGTTAACTCACACTCCCCCCCCCCCCCCCTTGCTGGTTCACACACACCCCCCTCTGCCCAAGCCGCTGCTTCTGCTTTCTACAGAGCAGCGGCTGCACTACACTTACATTGAAAAGTAAAGAGAAACTGTGTCAGGAGCCCTCCGGTCATCGCAGAGCCCGAGGAAGTGATGTCATGGGGGCGGGCTCCTCACAGGCTGTCTGTCCTTTTCAAATTAACTTTATTGCAGCTAAAGTTAATTTGAAAAGGAAAGGCAGCCTGTGAGGAGCCCGCCCCCATGACATCACTTCCTCGGGCTCTGCATGATCGGAGGGCTCCTGACACAGTTTCTCTTTACTTTTCAATGTAAGTGTAGTGCAGCCGCTGCTCTGTACAAAGCAGAACCAGCGGCTGCACTGCTATAGGGAATCGCGATCGCGTTCGCGCCGCGGACTTCGGCACAAAAGCCGTTTTTTTGCTCTGGCCGCTCCCGATCTTGCGGCCAGAGCAAAAAAACGGCTTTTCAATGGCCGGTTTTACAACTGTGCTGGCAGCTGGCCTGGCCATGGAAAAACCGGCCAGGCCGGCTGAAAACCGGCCAGTTGGCAACCCTAATTTGTGAGCCGAGGCCACATGTTACGGATGAAATTGGAATTTTTCCCACGGCACACCAGACATTCTCCAGGACCAAGCAGGAAGTCAGTCCTCACTTATGGGTGACGTCGGCGCCGACGGAGCCCTCGCGGAGCAATTTTCCCCACCAGACAATATCTCACGGCACAGTGGTTGAAAAACGCTGCTCTAGAAACATGTCCTTCACTGACACCCACGACTGTTGTTTCTGGTGTCTGGGCACCAATCATGACCCGGAGCAGTGCTCTTTGTGCAAAAAAATGTTCACTAAGGCCATCCAGAGTCACTGGCAGAAGCAGGACGACATCTTCCAAAAGGCACACTTGACCCTGGTATCCTCGATAACCTTGCACTCAAAGGCCCCGCAACTCTCTGAGTTGCCTAAAGTTCTCGTGGGTCGAGCCCACAGGCACTTTGACCAAGGGTCCCCAGAGTATGAGCATAAGAAGAAAAAGGCCTCACGGACATCATCTGGGGATGCGGACAAGCGGGAAAAGTCCTGCATGCGGTCTCTCAGTCCCTGGCTGCCATCCAAGGAGTCTGAGCAGGAGCAGCCAAGGAAGGTTCCCAGGACCGATACTGAGGCCTCTGATGATGGCGCCCGGTCTCCCGAGGGTCGTCCCGGTGAGGACCTCCTCGACACCTGACCTGGTGACCCCGGCGTCCGTATCGCAGGCTCCCATTCTTGAGTGGGAGGCCAGAATGCTGGCTCTAGAATGCAGCGTTTCTGTGTTCCTCGCTGCCTGGCTTTGCTGGTGCGCATCCCGAGATCACAGGGACCTTGTTCTTGGACTCCCTGGGCCACCGCTGTGATCCCCGAGAGCCAGACGCTTCATGAGGATCCTCAATGAGGGTCTCGGTCTCCATCCCATTCCTCGGGTGTGAGATCATACCAGGCGAACGCCTCTGGCTCTGGCCAAGTGCTGGTCTTGGGCCCCCATCAGGGGTCATTGACCCACCTAAAGCTACCCAATCTTGAGTCCTCCACAGACTACTTGGAATAGGAGTCTGATGGCGAGACGTCCCTGGAGACTTGGGCTTACTGAGACCTTCCTTTGGACCCGTCCCCGCCAACCCAGAGGCAATGGCCCCCACCCGAGGACACCACCTTCCTTGAATTTGTCTGGGATATGGTGCGGGCCCTCACCCTCACCACTGAGATGGAGGGACTCGATATCATCCAATATGAGGCGCCACCAAAGGAGACCCTCATGGTTCCTGTTCTCTCTATCCTTAGCCGGTTCCTTCTCTATATGTGGGGGATGCTGGCATCACGCTTGCTTGTCAGCTGATGCCTGGATTCCATATACAGGGTCCAGTGGGGACCGGGGTTTCAGAAGGCGCAACTCCCTCACACCTTCATGGTAGTCGAGTCAGCCATGTGCAGATAGCGTCCAAAGACTCATGCCTCAGTTCCCCTAGGCAAGGAGTCCCGTGCCCTCAATGCCCTTGGACATAAGTGCCAGCAGAGCTCCATGCTAGTCAACTGTATATTGGCATATTCCTTCGGGACCTTACCAAGAAACTCAGAGGATTTGTGGCTGGCCTCGATGGAGACCACCTCTGACGCTTCCAGACACTGTTGAAGTCTATCGGTGAGTGTTCCAAATATCTGTCCCGAACCGCCTTAGACGGCTTTGAGTCCTGTGCAAGGGTGGCAGCCACTGGCATCAGCACCGGCTGACAGTCTTGGCTCCAATCCTCAGACCTGGAGCTGTGGGTCCAAGAGAAGCATCTCAATGTCCCTTGCCTCAGGGAGTAACTCTTTGACAAGCCCATGGAGGACAAAGTGACCAAAATCGAGACTGAGTAATCACCTGCATTCTGCTCTCGAGGAAGACTTCTACCTTTCCTAGAAAGAAGCCACAGGGGAAGAAGCCCTCCTTTCATAGGAAGGGCCAACCCTATCGGGGGTGTGTCCCATACCCAGCTACCTAGACTGGACAGCAGAGCCGTCGGGGTAAGGGCACTGGGCAGGGACCACGTAAGCCCAAGGGCCCAAAGGCCCAGGCATCGACCTCGGTCCAGCCTGGGTTGGGGTTTTGATGCCCTCGGCATAGCCTCTCGACTGCTGGACAACCAGCTACTGACAGGGGAACAGCTGGTTCATTTTGCCCACAGGTGACTCCTGACTCATGGGTTCTCAGTGTCAAGGAGGGTTACCTCCTCCACCTAGCCTGGCTGCCTCACCTCTGCTTTCCCGGGGAACCTCAGTCCTCCCCCTGAACCAGGCCCGGCACGGGAGGCGTTCAAGATGCTCTCCCTTGGAACACTACTGCCCTACCTCCAGCAGGGCGATTGGCTATGCTCCTTGGATCTGAAGGATGTTTAAACTCGCATTCTAAGGTTCGTGGTTAGGGGCGACCACTACCAGTACAGGGTACTCCCCTTCAGTCTTGCCTCCACGCCATAGGTCTTCACCAAATACCTTGCAGTGGTAGCAGCTTATCTGCGTCTCCATGGTGCCTTCGTCTATCCTTACCTCCATGACTGGCTCGTAAAAGAGGGGACAGCCTCGGAAGCCCTGCAGGCTACAGACTGCACCATCCGGCTTCTTCAACACCTGGGATTTGTGGTGAACCACATGGCCTCCACAGTCCACATCATGCCCGATGCCCGCCTTCACATGTGGACAGTGCAGTGGTGCCTTCGCTCCCAGTGGGCCCAAACTATGGGCCGGCTCCGGGATCCCATCTTGGTGTCCCATTGACTGGCTGACTCATTAGTCTGGTGGCAGGACACGCAGCATCTGCTCTGGGGCATGCCCTTTCAGATCCTGAACCCCCAGAGGATCCTAAAAATGGATGCTTCCCTCTCAGGCGGGGGGGGGGGGAGGGGAGGGCGCCCCATTGCGAGGAGCTGCACACCCAGAAGACCTGGTCTCTTGGGAGGAGCCAGCAGCAGATCAGTCTGCTGGAGCTCCGGGCTGTCTTCCTAGTGCTGATGGCCTTCCAGCACCGATTTCAGCACCAGGTAGTGCTTGTGCAGACGGACAACCAAATCACTATTTTCTATCTGAACAAAGGACAGCACAGGTTCCTACAGTTTCTGCTAGGAGGCGGTAGCCCTTTGCTCTTATGCGGTGAGCCGGGACATCTTCCTCAGAGCGGTCTACCTCCCGGGCAAGGACAATGCCTTGGCGGACAGGCTGAGCAGGGTCCTCCAGCCACACGAGTGGTGCTTGGACCCTGAGACAGCATAGTGGCTTTTCCGGATCTGGGGCACCCCCAGACTGCGACCTCTTCGCCAGCCTGTCCAACACCCGCACCCAGTTCAGGTGGCTCCAGATGCCTTCCTCTTCTCGTGGGCATCGGGACTGTTATATGCCTTTCCTCCCATGCCGCTGATAGCACGGATCCTCTTCAAAGTCCAGCGGAACAAGGCTTCTGTGATCCTCGTGGCTCCAAGGTGACCCAGGCAGCCATGGTTCCCCCTGCTGCTCCGTCTCTCGATGCAATTCCCGGTTCCTCTCGGGAGTTCCTCAAGACTCCTGACGCAGGAGGAGGGCTCTTTCCTCCACCCCAATCTGGGATCTTTGTCCCTCACAGCCTAGTTGCTGAACGGGTCGCCTTAGCACCTCTCAACCTTTCCAGGGAGGTAGAAGAAATCCTCCTGGCTTCTAGTAAGGACTCTACAAGGCGAGCTTACGCCTTCAAGTGGTGTAGATTTTCAGTGTAGTGCACAGAGCAATGTGTGAACCTGTTCACCTGCCCACCTGCCCGGTACACTCGGTGTTGCAATACCTGCTCCATCTCTCGCAGTCCATCTCTCGCAGTCCAATTTGGTCAGGGTGCACCTGAGCGCGATCTCAGCAAACCATCACCCCATCGAGGGCAGTCCTCTTGGGGCAACCCCTCGTCTCCTGTTTCATGCAGGGCTTGCTTCTCTCTAAGCCCCCTATCCATCCCCCCCTGGCGGAATGGGATCTCAATGTGGTCCTCACGCAGCTAACCAAGCCGCCCTTTGAGCCCCTGGCTACCTGCTCCTTGTGGTACTTGTCCTGGAAGGTCATCGTCTTGGTGGCTCTCACCTCTGCCCGCAGAGTCAGCGAGCTCCAGGTGCTAATGGTTGAACCACCATACACCAGATTTTACAAGAACAGGGTGGTGCTCCGTACCCACCCGAAGTTCCTCCCGAAGATAGTCTTGGACTTCCACCTCAACCAGGAGGTGGTGCTGCCCACCTTCCCAAGGCCTTACGCCAACCTGGTGTCAGCTGTTCTGCACACTTTGAATTGCAAAAGGGCACTATCCTATCTACAGCAGACCCAGGGCCACTGCAAAGCTGGGCAGCTTTTTGTTTCATACAACTCCAGCCATCTGGGGCAGGCTGTCACCAAACGGACCTTGTCAATCTGAGTGGTGAACTGCATCGCCTTCGTGCATACCTGGGCTGGGCTACTGCTGGAGTGCTGGGTCATAGTGCACAATGTCCAACTGATGGCTGTTGGTTACGAACCTTCGCTCGGTGCACTTAGCAGACATCTGCTAGGCCGCCACATGGTCCTCCACTCACTCTTTTGCAGCCCACTACTTCCTGGAGAGGGAGTCCCGTCGGGACAGTGCCTTCAGCCAGGCTGTACTCTGTAATCTGTTCAGGGTTTAGGCAACTCCTGCTCTCCGACCCTTCTTGTTCAGGTTACCGAAGGCATGGTTCTCCCTGGACTCGGGGTCCTCGGGTCTCTCCTCATTCTCTTGCGGCTGCTCACAGCTCGGCCATATACTCTACAGGTGCGCGGTAGCCTGTAGCTAGGGAGTCCCATATGTAAGGACTGATTTCCTGCTTGTTCCTGGAGAAAGTGTAGTTACTCACCTGTAACAGGTGTTCTCCAGGATCAGTAGGAATCAGTCCTCACAACCCTCTCCTCCCCTTGAAGTTGCTATTCATTTTTGGCCATCTTCTTGGTTGGGCTCTAGCTATGGCACTTGACTGAGCAAGATGGCACCCTTGGGTGGGAAGGGGACCATTCATGCGCGGTGGCATCTCCCAAAGGCTTTCTTTGAAAGCTGGGAAGATGCTTCCACGAGGGCTCTATCAGCGTCGACGTCACCCATATGTGAGGACTCACTTCCTGCTTGTTTCCAGAGAAACGTGGCATTTCAAACTTCACCACCACGATCAGCTCTGCATGGTCAAGGAGACTTGAAACTGAGACCAGCCTGAACTTCCTCCACTGCGCAGTGCAAGTATGAAGAGAGCCAATAGCAGTGGGGAAATCTGAAATGCCGCATTTTTCAGCAGCTGCAGCCAGGTACAAGAATCTGAGAGACACTGAAGCCCGGGAGGGGGTTATGAGAGGGAGACTTGGGTAAACCTCCTCAAAGGCCTAGAAGACAGAAAGAAAATGTTTATACTCATTTTCATTGACATCTCTGCAGCCTTTGATACTGCCCATCATGGGATCCTCCTTAACAAACTGGAATCAATAGGAATTTTGGGAACCCCCCTCAAATGGTTCTCCTCGTACATAACGAATAGAATGCCACAAGTCCAATTCAATGGCGAAACGGCTGAAGCATTCTCTCAAACTCAAGGCATACCCCAGGGTTTGGCTCTCTCGGCACTACTTTTCAACATTTACATGCAGCTCCTCTGTGACATTTTCAAAAGGCATAACATCAACTACCATATTTACGCAGATGATATTATGCTTTACACACAATTGGATACCACAGACCCTAAATATACACAGCTCGAAACCTGCCTGGACGAGATGTTAAGATGGCTACAGTGAAACAACATGACAATCAACCATAAGAAAACTGAAGTCATGTATATATCCAGTAAACCGAATTTTGAGCCTCCTACAATCACCCTGTGTAACAACAAGTACAACACAAAAAATGAGATCAAATATCTGGGAGTCACACTCGACTGCAACCTAAAAATGGAAACGCACCTGCGTAAAACAAACAAGGCCATCTTCCATAAACTTAGAGTGATACAACCTCTGAGGAATATAATCGAACCCTGTGATTTGCGGTCTGTTGCACAAGCACTCATTATGCCACACCTGGACTACTGTAACGCCATCTTACAAGGTCTGCCTAAAAAAATCGCTAAATATCCTGCAAATGGCCCAAAATGTGACGGCCAGGATCATCATGAGAACAAGCATTGCTGAGCACATTACACCTGTTTTGATCGAGCTACATTGGCTTCCCATTGCAGCCAGGATCCAATACAAAACATTGGTAACCACGTTCAAACTTATAAATAACATAGCCCCTTCATTCCTCTCCACACTTATCAGCACGCAACCAACAAACAGGGACAGGAGAACTAACAACTCAGGCACACTACAAGTCCCTACCAGCATCAGCTCTGTGAAAGCAAGTACTAGTCGCAGGGCGTTCTCATTCTCTGCACCAACTATCTGGAATCAACTACCATTCGAGCTGCGATCAATCAAGGACATTACTGCTTTCCGGAAGGAACTAAAAACTCATCTATTCAAAAGTCACTACAATCAGCTGTGACTCTCAGTACAATATAGATGAAGCAAAGCAATCAATCATGCTCTGTTGAACCGATAAATGTATAAATATGTATATAAATGTAAATGTAAATATGTGTAGTCCAATCTCCAAGACACTAATCCTGTGTGCTGTGCCTTACCCCCAATGCTATGTATATATTTTGCCCCACTTTTCTGTCTTGATTTGACAACTCCCAAAGATGTAATCAAACCGCTGCTGATCGCTGGAAGTGGCAGTATATAAGTGTGTACTAAATAAATAAATAAATAAATAAACCTGAGGGAGATGTTTTGAGAAAAACACTGGGGGTAAGGCTGAGAGGGGTCATGGCAAATAGCAAAATTGGGTGAAGGCAAGGTGCAGGGGCATAAGACACTTTTTTGTGTTTATATAATCACCAGGCCATGGTGATATGTGAAACAAAAAAGGAAGCTGCCTCAAATGCAGCTATAAAGGATCACTGGGGTGGTGGGAGGGGGAGGAGAAGTGGAGACGCTGCCTTCTATCAGCACAGTGCAGTGTTACATTAAGGGCCAGATTTATTAAGCTTTATTTTCCCATAGAAAATGGGAAAACAGTCTTAGTAAATCGGCCCCTAAAAAGAGCTGCAATACATGCAATACATTATTTGGGGGGGGGGGGGGGGGGTTGGGGCACTGTGACCTAAGTATCAGCAGCTGGCTCCTAAACCTTTAGGCTGGCTCTTAGATTCAAAGATTTGTCAAGGTCTGACAGATTACATCAAAGTCGCAAAAAGGCTCTTAGATTCATAACAGAAAAACACTACTACTCGTATAGCATACTGCCCTTTAGCTCAGTGTCTGCCCCAGTAACACAAATGAGATAATGTGCAAGGATAATTATCATACAATATGTTATAGCATTATTTCCTCCACATCAGAATACTTAAAAATTAATTTTCTGTTGTACCAAATTAAATCAAAACAGCACTCAACAGCTAGTTTAGATACTTGCCCTCTTGGTCCATTTTACTCTATTTTTTTGCTGTATGTGATCAATTAAAATTCAGTATATTGTCATTAATGTTAGTGTGGGTTATTCCTTTCCTAGCACAATATACCACTTACCCTCGGGACGTCCGTTAATTCTCTGGGCTGAGGAATCACCTTACCTTCTTTGTCTGGAATTCCAGGGGAACAAACACACACCCTCGCACATAAGTAGTATGTAAGTTTATTCCACAGGTTAGAGGGGCTGTCTGTCTTTTATACATTAACAGAAACACATACATACATCATCAACTCATCCCCTGAGGCCCACCACAGCTTATCAGTAACTTCACAGATGTTAGTCGTCTCCGTGTAAAACAATCAATTTGTCTTAGCACAGCACATTCCTTTCCATATATAGATATATACAGGATTCCTATTTTCCCCTGCGGGCCTCTTAGTCCTGCTACACACTTTAAGCTTTATTTTTTTCCCTATCAGTCCCCCCTTTGGGCCTGCATAGGCCCACTATAAGAACAGATACCTGTAGTAACGTTCCTCAAAATTATCACCTTGGAAGAAATATCCAATAAGATGTAAAATGCACCAGTGCTTATTTCATCACTAATTGTAACTTAGAACCAGGTCTCAGACTCTTATTAGTACTTATAATGGGATTCAACCCTGTTGTACTTTTTAGCATCAATGACCACGGTTCGTTTACTTAGTCCCATCCTCAAAGCTATCATTGCACAATATTGATATGAGCTTACAGCTTCTATTTCTTATAATTGTGGAACTGAAGGAATGGAACTTAACTTCAAGTTGAGTTTGAAATGAAGATAAGGCTTATCTTGATTTCAAACTCAACTTGAAGTTAAGTTCCATTCCTTCAGTTCCACAATTATAAGAAATAGAAGCTGTAAGCTCATATCAATATTGTGCAATGATAGCTTTGAGGATGGGACTAAGTAAACGAACCGTGGTCATTGATGCTAAAAAGTACAGCAGGGTTGAATCCCATTATAAGTACTAATAAGAGTCTGAGACCTGGTTCTAAGTTACAATTAGTGATGAAATAAGCACTGGTGCATTTTACATCTTATTGGCTATTTCTTCCAAAGTGATAATTTTGAGGAACGTTACTACAGGTATCTGATTTGTCTCCTCTGAAAATAATATTGACCAGAAGTATTAGTGTTCCACTATAAGAACAGCCAAACAGTCTTCTGAAGGACAGTCAAGCAGACATTATTAACTGGAGGTTGGTGGTGGCGCGCTTGGGTACATCAGCCACCGTGGAAACAGGTGTATAAGAGTACATAAAAGTGGTGGAGCTCTGCAGGGCCTGAATCCAAGTTGCATTGTTCTCTGTCCGATGTGCCTGTGTCCAAGATCCTTGTAAAATAGTATGTATCAGCACAATGACAACTGAGATCAGTAATAAACAAGAAAGGGCCAGCCAGGCAGACTTCATGGCTGGGGCGAGTCAGGCGTCTTCCAAGAATCCTCCGGTGCACTCTTGACGTGTGAGGTGTGTACCCAGGTCGGATGCTTATCAGTCAGCACGGCTGTGCGAGTAACTGCAATAATCTCCTCTGGATCTCCAAATGGCGGATCCCACTGACCCTTCTTATGAAACAGCTTTACCAGCACACGGTCTCTCGGGCGGAATGGGTGCGTCGGTTCTGCAGAAGGAGAAGAGAAAGCATTGTACACTTGTTCAGACACCGTGCATAAATATTTAGCTGTGTAGCATATTCTTCCTGTGCTAGAAAAAGGTCATCTGCCATTATCACTGTTCCCTCGGGCCATTTCCAGGGTAAGGGTCGTCCCATCAGAATTTCAAAAGGAGAGAATCCAGATGCCCCGGGGGTTAGCCTAATCTCTGCCAATACAGCTGGCAGATACACTGGCCACCTTCCCGGGGTGTGTTGTGTAGCCTTTTTTAATTTTTCTTTAATTGTTCGATTCATTCGTTCTTCTATCCCTGATGACTGTGGGTGATATGGGACATGAAATTTTCCAATCAATGGCAAACATCTGAGTAATCTGTTGTAACACCTTAGAGGTGAACGCTGGTCCCTGATCAGAATCTATAGAAAGGGGACACCCAAAGCGGGGAATAACTTCCTTAAAGAGAATTTTTGCTACTGTTCTAGCATCTTCCTTTGTGTGGGAAAAGCCTCTGGCCACTTTGAAAACTTATCTACAATGACCAACAAATACTTATAACCCCCTATCGATCGTGGCATACATGTGAAATCTACTTGTAGGCCTGAAACGGGCCTTGGGTTGGGGGTAAATGTTGCAATTGTCCTATTGCTTTTCCCTGCTGAACATTATTCCTAGCACATACTAAGCATTGACTCAATTGTGATTTCACTAAATGAGGCAAATCTCTGCAAACAAATATTTCCTGTAACTCCTTAAGAACCGTCTTTCTGTTTTTATGCCCTACCCCATGTACTTGACCAATTAAGAGAGGGGCTGCCGCTTTCGGTAGTCCTCTTTGCCCCCCCCCCCCTTTTCCTGCCAAATCTGTGCTGAATTTAAACTCATGCTGTTCCAAATACATAATATCCTCGGGATCTGCAGCAGCCTACAAGTGGTGCAGAGGAAAAGAATGCTCAAGAGGGGAAACATAATACTCAGGCAGTAAAGGATCAGACAAATAATAAGAAACTGTCGGCATGCCCTGAGAGATATTATTACTACGTAAGAATTCAATTTGGGCTTGTGCACACTGTTTGGCTGCAAGATCAGCTAAGGCATTACCTTGAGAGGCAATAGAGGTGTCATATCTGTGTGCAGTACATTTAATAACGGCGACTTCTTTGGGTTTACATAAGGCGGCCAGCAGTTCATTAACCAATTGTGTATGAGAAATTGGTTTACCGTCTGCCGTTTTCCATCCCCTATGCCCCCATAAGAGACCAAAATCATGCACCACCCCAAAGGCATACCTGGATTCTGTATAAATGTTAACACGTTTATCAGCAAATAATTCACAGGCTCTAGTAAGCGCTACCAATTCTGCAGCTTGTGCAGAACCATAAGGTAATAACTGGGCTTCATGCAAAATATTTGGGAGTTCTACAATGGCATAAGAAGCAATGTAGGCGTTGTCTGCGGGACGGACACAGCTCCCGTCCACAAATATATGTGGAGCGTCCGGGAGCGGGGAGGAGGGCAAATCAGGATGTACTGACGTCTCAAAGTTAATCAACTTTAAGCAATCATGTTCTTCTTGGGGCAACTCGGAATCATCTACTGGGCGCATTAAGGCTTGCAAGGCCAGCATCGAGGTAAAGGCAGCGTATTGCTGTTTAACCGACAACCCTTCAGTAGTTGTTAAAATTACCTCATACCCACTAAGGCGCTGGGCTGTCATGTGTTGCGTAGTGAGGTTCTTTGACACATTCAAAACAGAATGGGTAGAAAACAGAATAGTCTCATGAGACAGGGTAATCGGGATGGTCATCTGTACGGCAATAGCCG
The DNA here is from genome assembly GCA_033557465.1 of Ichthyophis bannanicus. Lineage (NCBI taxonomy): Eukaryota > Metazoa > Chordata > Amphibia > Gymnophiona > Ichthyophiidae > Ichthyophis > Ichthyophis bannanicus. The sequence goes on from CM066035.1 coordinate 643,315,193, forward strand.
AAGCCGCCAGGGCTCGCAAACATGCAGGCAATGTTCCCTCTAATTTTCTGTAGGCTGTGTGTGCATAAAATATCAGCTGTGTGCAGCTTTTGAAGGAAGATTAAATTTTTGTGTGCCACATAACGACACTTGGAGTTATATACTTTAAAATTTGACTACACATCAGAATACAGTATGTACACCACACTGATTTTAATCAAATTAAATGAAAATAGACTATTACTAAATGAAGCGGGAAATTTCTAGTAATTACAATCATAACTTTTAAATTTTAAGACGTCTGTGTTTTCTATCAGAATCAGAGCCGTAATTTTTGTGCGCTCTGTTCTAAAGTATGTGCGCTCGCTCGGCGAGGTGTGTGTGTGCACACACGCTTAGAGGGAACAGTGCATGCAGGCATACCCTGTACCTGGAGGGGCAATTTTTTCGATAAATATGCAACTGGGTGCATTCCCCCCCCCCCCCCCGGTGGTCTTGAGCCAAAATAGCTGCCATAGTTCCTCCCTCTTCCCTTACATATAAGTAAAACATTTTCCCATAATCGGGTAATCCAAGTGTAGGAGCAGAGATAAGCAGCTTTTCAAAGTAGCAAATGCAGAAAGCATTTTTTCGGTCCATTCAATAGATGCAGAGCCTGGTAACTGCAAAGTAGCACTTCGCAATATGGAATCCCAATAAGCACAGTCCGGGATCCAAGCACGACAGAAGGATACTAATCCAAGGAAAGCCAGCATTTGTGTCACTTTTGTTGGAGGAGATAATTTTATAATTGCCTGTACTCGGGCGGGAGAGAGCACCCGGTTTCCAGGGGACAGCACAAACCCCAAGTAGGTAACACGCTCACAACACCACTGGAGCTTTTTTAAAGAAGCCTTATGTCCATGGGAGGCTAGATCCCCTCGATCCCGTACCATCCCCTTGGCTTCTTGACCCTTCTCTCACACTCCTTCCCTTTGCCCTTCACATCATGAACTCCAGTCTGTCATCTGGGGATTTCCCCTCTGCATGGAAGCATGCCTTGGTCCGCCCCCTGCTCAAGAAAGCTACTCTTGACCCAGCTGTCCCCTCCAATTGGCGCCCTGTTTCCAACCTACCTTTCCTGTCCAAAATTCTTGAGAAGTTTGCTTTCCATCAACTCACCGCCCATCTCAACACAACCATTTATTTATTTATTTATTTATTTTTTTATTTATCTATTTCTTCTATACCGCCCCTTCCAGAGATCAGGGGCGGTTTACATGGAACAATTGTATACATTCGTATAACATTACATAAAACAAGAACTTTTTAACTTTTTACATATAACTTTTTAACTTTTTACATAAAACAGAACAGTAAGTTGTTAAAACTATTTACAGGGTGTATGCTTTTGTATACTACTGGGTTTACAGGGGAATGTCAGCGAGCTGACATTGCTATTTATAGATGTTATTTACAAAAAGGTTAGGATATATGATTTATTATTCAAGTTTGTGTGTGTGAGTGTGTGTGTATGTGTGTGTGTGTGTGGGTGTGTGTGTGTGTGATGGAATTTATTTCCATTTTTTCGTGGGTTGTTTGGGGTGTCTTTGGGGCTGTTTGAAGAAGGGGTTGTGTGTGTTAATTGTGTGTCTGCAGGTTTTTTTGTTTGTGTGCCTGTGGACGCTGTGTGGCTGGACTTGGTGGGTAGGGGATTTCAAATGCTCAGAGAATAGGTATGTCTTGAGTTCTTTCCTGAATTGGGAGAGGTCTTTTATGATTCGGATGTCTATTGGGAGGTCATTCCAGAGTGTGGGAGCGGTGAATGTGAAGGCTCTGGCACTGGTGGATTTTTTAGTCTTCGTGAATGTTTTTGGCAGCTCTAGTGAGAGGGTTGCATTTAGTCTGCGGGCTCTTGAATCATTTGGGGCGTGGAGGAGTGTAGATAGATGGGAGGGGGCAATATCGTTTAGTAGTTTGAAGGTTGTTAGTAGTATTTTGTATTTGATTCGGTTATTTATGGGGAGCCAGTGTAGTTCTAGCAGTATAGGGGTTACATGGTCTGCTAGGTGGGCTTTAGTGACTACTTTTGCACAAATGTTTTGTGCTCTTTGTAATAGGTAGATATTCTTTTGTGGGAGGCCGGTTAGGAGACTATTACAATAGTCAAAGTGAGGGGTTATGAGTGCACTTACGACTGATCTAAAGTCTTGCGTGTCAAGAAGGAGCCTTAAGTGTTGAATAGTTTTAAGTTTGTAGAATATAGTTTTTACCGTCTGCTTTGTGTGGTAGCATGGTGAGTGTGTGATCGATTATAACGCCTAGGTATTTTACCTCTGTTTTAACAGGTATCATTGTGTTATTGATGGAGATAGTTGTTGGGTAGGTGTCTTCAGCTATAGGTGCTCTTGATACAAACATTGCCTCAGTTTTTTGAGATTGATGCTGAGGAAGTTGGTTTCCATCCAGGATGAGGTTTCCGCCATGCATTCGGATAGAGTGTTATAATTAGGGTTTTTCGTGGTTATGGGGAGGGCGAGCATGATGTCGTCGGCGTAGATAAAATGACTGATTTTGTGTTTTTTAAATATTTTTGTGATGGGTTGTAGGTATAGGTTGAAAAGGAGAGCAGAAAGGGCTGATCCTTGGGGTATACCTTGTCCTTGGGGGAAGGTTTCTGATGCTTCCTGGTTTAATTGAACTCGCATTAGTCTGTGTGTGATGTAGGACTTGAACCAATTGAGGACAGTCCCGCCTATTCCTAGGTTTTCAATTAAACCAGGAAGCATCAGAAACCTTCCCCCAAGGACAAGGTATACCCCAAGGATCAGCCCTTTCTGCTCTCCTTTTCAACCTATACCTACAACCCATCACAAAAATATTTAAAAAACACAAAATCAGTCATTTTATCTACGCCGACGACATCATGCTCGCCCTCCCCATAACCATCTCTCTACACCCCCGACAATCGGGTTTTAGGACCGGCCACAGCACTGAAACCATCCTTATTGCACTCCTTAAGGAATTACACCGCTCTCACGACAAAGGAAATCTTTTGATTGCTGTTTCACTGGACCTCACCGCAGCCTTTGATGTTATTGATCATCGCACTCTGCTCTCACGGTTATCGGAACTCGGGGTTCAGGGTACAGTTCACCGATGGTTCCACTCTTTTCTCTCTTCCCGCTCTTTCACAGTACACTCGGGCTCCTCTTCTTCTGCCCCCTTCCCCCTTCCCTGTGGAGTCCCGCAAGGGTCTATCCTCGCTCCACTCCTCTTTAATGTTTTTCTCGCACCACTGGCACTACTCATACAACAAACTGGTCTCTCCGCCTATTTCTTTGCTGACGACATCCTTTTGGTCCACCTTACGTCATCACTTGCCCCTGATCTTTCCCCTTTGAATGATTGCCTAACCTCTGTCGCGCAGTGGTTTAAAGACAACTTCCTCATCGTCAATCCTTCTAAGTCTGCAGCTATCTGGTTCACATTCGGGGCTCCTTCTCCCACCCTGGCTCCTGTGATGTCAAATGCACCCATCCCACTAGCATCTACCCTCCGCTACCTTGGTGTGACCCTAGATTCTGCACTGTCTTTTCACCAACATATTTCTGGGGTAGTATGTAGTTCTCTTTTTCAGCTTCGGAAAATTTGTGCCGTCCGTTCCCTTCTTCCTATCGCATCTCTTACCACATTAGTTATTTCTCTGGTAATTAGCCGCCTTGACTATTGTAACTCTATATTCGCTGGCATTCCTCAGTACCAACTTCGCAGATTACAATTAATTCAGAACACAGCTGCCCGTCTTCTCACCTTTTCATCCCCTCATGATCATGTCTCTCCCTGTCTGCCCTCTCTTCACTGGCTTCCTGTTAAGGCTCGCTACATTTATAAGCTTCTTATTACTACTCACAAAGTTCTCTATACTAACACCCCCCAATACTTAGCCGATCTCATCTTTCTTCAACCTACCCCCTGAATATTACGTTTCACTCACGGCAATCGCCTTTTTCTTCCCTCCCCGACACAGGCACATCTTGAATCTACCCGTCATGCTGCCTTCTTCTTTGCTAGTCCCGCTCTATGGAATTCCCTCCCACATGCTATCCGCACCGAGCTGTCCTTCCCCCATTTCAAGAATATGCTTAAAACTTTCCTTTTCTGCCAGGCCTTTGACCTCCCTTCCCCTTCATTCACCACCACCCAGTCGATTATACCTACCCACTCACCACTCCTTTCAGGGCTATAACATCTCCTCCACTCCCCTGATTCATACTCACAGCCCTCTGGGCCGCCTCCCCTGCCCCCCCTCCGCCTCGACCCACCCTTATGTAGTTTGTTGTACACCTGTTACGTAATCTATCCATCTGTAGGCTAGTTACTTCGCTACTCCTCTTTGTCACCCCTGTCTACTACTCGTTATGTTAGTCTGTTTACCACGTCTTGTCTCATCTGGTTTGTTGGTTCTACAGCTTGTCTCCTCCTATCTATACTGCCCCTTTCTCTCTGTCCACTTTCCTATCTATAAATGGCGTTCCTTTCCATTCTTCTCTCTCTGCAGCCAAGATTGTTTGTATTGTGCACCGCCTTAATACTTTTTGTAAAGGCGGTATATCAAATTTGTGGAATAAAGAATAAAGAAAAGATGGCAGAGAGCAAGGATACAGAGTCATTTTCACATTCTGTGATTGTTTTAGAACATAACAACAAATCATCCATATACTGGAGAAGGGTGGAGGAACAAGGCAGATGCCACATTTCAATTGATGCCTTAAGAACAAGAGAATAAGCCTCCGGGGAATCAATGTATCCCTGCGGCAGGCGAGTCCAGGTATATTGTTTGCCTGCATGTGTGAAAGCCATAAGAGGCTGCGTGATGGGATCTAGTGGTATACTAAAAAAAAGGCATTAGCTAAATTAATAACCGTGAAGCATTTGGCTTCCGTAGGAATAAGAGTAAGTAGCCCGGCAATATCGGGCATCACCGGTGCCAGTGGGACAACAAGCTGATTAACGGCCTATAAATCCTGGGTAAAACTGAACCCATCCCCCGTAGGGACGGGCTTCACAGGAATATTATAAGGAGAAACAGTAGGAACTACATTATCTGCTGCAACAAAATCCTGGATCATGGACTGCAAAGCAGTTTCCTTAGGGCCAGACAAAGGGTACTGTCAAATACAGACGACAGCTTGAGGATCCTTCAAACGTGCCAGGTACAGCAAACAGGGGACCAACCCGGTGTCGGTTGGGGAGGTGGCCCAGAGTTTAGGAGGAACCTTAGACAACCCATGCGCCTCTGTAGAAATCATATTTAATAAAAAAAGTGAGTGCAAGGCAAGAGAGCCATCTGAATTAATAATAGTTATTGCTTCTAAGCGACACAACAGGTCCCACCCCAGGAGACTCACTGGACAGGAGGGAATAATCGTAAATGAATGTGTAAACAGAACGGTATTGTTACCAAGCGCGGAGACAGACAACGGGGGTGTAATCCATGTGGGGGTAGAGGTTCCATTTATCCCAACTGAGGCAGGACCTGGCATTAAGGGTTCCCTACAAACGGAGGCATGCAACGTAGAGCAAGTCGCTCCCGTATCAATTACAAAGGAGACTTGCTGGCCATTAATGCACAATGTACAACAAGGGGGCTCCTTCCATCCACCTGTTAACTGAACCCATATCGGAACCGTTGCCTCAGGGCAGCCCTATGGGCGTTGCGGGGGCTGTTGCCATGTAATAGGGATTACGGGGGTTGCGGGGCTACTAGATGGGGGAGGGAGTGGTGCCAATGGCATCGCGGGAGGGGGAAAGGCCCACCTCCCCTGAGTCGGCACAGGGCTGCTACCTGCCATGTAAGGGCACTCATTTTTCCAATGTCCTTGTTGGTTACAATGAAAACAAATCTGATTCCTAGATATTCCCTGCCCTACTCGTCTTCCACCACCCCGCCCGCCCGCCTCGAAACCGGCCCCGCTGTTCCCTCCGCCCCCAAGATTGCGACCACTGAGGCCCCGGGGGTTGATATCCCCCGGGGTAGGATTGCTGGCAACCAATATCCTGCTGCCAAGCATGAGAAATTTTACCTTTCTTAACATCCATATCTGCAAAGCATCCTGCCGCTTCCTTCATTAATATTCCTTCTCTAATTCTGCCGGAGTCATGCTAAACCAAGCATCTATCATTCGCTTACATGCTACAGTCACTTTGGGGCAAATAGCCCCAAACAGTGTCTGAATATACATTGAAGCCATCAGGCCTTCATGTGATAAACCTGCCTCCTCCTTCCAACACTTACGAAACCTTCAGACAAACTGTGAAACTCCTTCCCCTGGTTCCTGCACGCATGCAATAGATGCAGCAAGATTCTGTTTCGCCCCAAATAAACGCTCAAACTCTTCTAACACTTCGTCCCACATCTTTTTTTTATCACCTTGGGATATCAGAGGGGATAATTAGAATCATCCGGTGTCTCATAAGGATTCGCCAGTGACTTAACCGTAGAAAACTCAAATGGGGTTTCTTCATCATACCCTAGGACACCCTCAATAATGAGGCGGTAGTCCTGTGCCGTGCACTGCAAACCACGAGTCATACATTGCAAGTAGTGCACAGTGGCAGCTGGCGTTTTCATGGGGTTTGGGCATGCTGTAAGATAGAAGAAAGGATGGCGGGATCCAGGGGCTTAACAACAAGCTGGTTACCAATAGTTTGAAAAGGGTACTGGGTGTATATATGGCCCTTAGAGGTAGGGTCTCCTGTCACTCTATCATTATTAGAAGTTCTCACGTCATTTGAATCCAGCTTATGAAAGGGGTTATGAGGGCTAAGCCCATTCCTATGAGCCCTAGCCCTACTCTGTTCCTGTTTCCCCCCCCCCCTGATCTTCGGATGAAGGCATCGGAAGGGGGTAATAAGGGACTCCGGCGGGTCAAAAGGGACGGAAGGGGAAGCGGCTGTGGACCCTCCGGCCCCCGCTCGTGTCCCCAAACTCCCGGTAGAGACCTCCGGAGATTTCTTACACAATTGGCGATACATGTTGTCCCTGGGCGTGCCCAGGTTCAGTCAAGCATGGGCTTGAGTGAGAAAGTAGGGCAGGAGAAGGTAGCTGGGCAGTGAGCGGCAGTGGAGGCAAACCGGCAGGCTCCTGCACCTTGCCACACACAGCTTCATAAGTGGTACATATCTGCCAAAACATTTTATCTATAGGTAATTCCCGGTGGGTGGGGGCACGCCCCGTCATTACTACCAGGGGGTGCGCGGTAGAAGCAGCTGCCGCCAGAACAATGTCCTCTAATGAATCAGAGTCTCTGGCTGACTTTACAACGGTGGCCGATCCAACCAGGGAGGGATAAATGGACTAATACGGCGGTGGGGCCGTGGGCACCCGGGAGGAGGACACTTTGGGTTGGGGCGATTTCGGAGGCAGTTCCCGGGGTGCGTCAAGTACCGGTAGGTGCTGACCATTATAATAAGGAGCCAGTTGTATCCATACAGTACCACATTCCTTCATATAAGATTTTGGCCATTTCGGATCTCCGGAATAAAAGGGAAAAGCTTTCTTATCCCCCAGACCCAATCCCCGAATCATATCTAAATGCCAGGCAGAGAAGCTACCCTCCCTGGGAAAAGGATTTGAGCTATGTAAACCTTCTGTCCACCCCGCCATATTATCCACCCAGGGATCAGTATAATAATCCCCTACCACTCTGTCTACGTATTCCTTCGGCGTCTCCCCATCTGCCGGGGGTGCGCCGGGAGGGACCGGGGTACTGCGAGAATAGGATGCCTTCCTAGCTGCAGTTTTAAACCTTATTACAACATTTAGCTGCGAACGCACTCCCGTGGATTTTGGAGCGGTCCCCTTTCCTTGGGACCCCCCCCATCCTCTAATATCCAACAATCGCACGCTTGGCCACTTGCTTTCTGCCAACAACCGTCACGAGCGCTATCGCTTCAGGCTGAGGCAGGGGCGTCTTGCCAAGCTCACACAATCACCCAAGCCACAGAGAAGGAAAAGGGTATTATCACAGGCCCAGCAGGACGTCCCTGTTATGCATAGCGCTATGAAAGCGCATTCCTGAGACGAGCTATCAAAGCAACGTCAATTTAGAAAGTCTGGAAATCCCACTGCAACGGGGAAATCCTCACTTCTGACACCAAATTGTTAGTGTGGGTTATTCCTTTCCCAGCACTATATACCACTTACCCTCGGGACGTCTGTTAATCCTCTGGGCTGAGGAATCACCGTACCTTCTCTGGAATTCCAGGGGAACAAACACACACACTCACACATAAGTAGTATGTAAGTTTATTCCACAGGTTAGAGGGGCTGTCTGTCTTTTATACATTAACAGAAACATATACATACGTCATCAACTCATCCCCTGAGGCCCACCACAGCTTATCAGTAACTTCACAGATGTTAGTCGTCTCCATGTAGAACAATCAATTTGTCTTAGCACAGCAAATTCCTTTCCATATATAGATATATACAGGATTCCTATTTTCCCCTGCGGGCCTCTTAGTCCTGCTACACACTTTAAGCTTTATTTTTTCCTTATCAATTAAATTAATCCCAAACAACAACGTTGTGTTTCAGACTTAGGGGTCTGTCTACTAAAGGTTTTTTCCCACTTCGTGCCTATGGAAAAAAAATGCTTAAACAGGCCACTTAATGTTTTCCATACAGTTCTGCATCAGGGTTTTACATATTCACTTATCTGAAATAGGTGCTCCTTGAAGTCCGATTGCTATCAGAAAACCCTAATGCAGAACTGTGTGGGAAAATACTGAGTTCAAAACACAATGTTTGTGTTGATTGGGGTGATTTTAATGGCAATACTGATGTGTTAATTGAAAACATAAAGCAAAAAAAAAATAAGAGTAAAATGGACCAAGATGGTAAGTATCTAAACTAGCTGTTGAGTGCTGGTTTGGTTTAATTTGGTCCAACAGAAAATTAAACATAGAACATAGAAACATAGAAATATGACGACAGAAAAAGACCACATGGCCTATCTAGTCTTTCCTTCAATATCAACAACTACAACAGTCCCCTTTTTTCCTTTAGAGATCCTCTGTGTTTGTCCCATGCTTTTTGAATTCAGATACTGTCCTCATCTCTACCATCTCCACTGGGAGACTATTCCACGGATCCACCACTCTTTCCGTAAAGAAATATTTCCGCATATCACTCCTGAATCTATCCCCCTTCACCCTCATCCCGTGTCCCTGCGTAGCAGAACTTGCTTTCAATTGAAAGAGGCTCTCCCCCTGTACATTTATGCCATGGAGGTATTTAAACATCTCAATCATATCACCTCTATCCCGCCTTTCCTCTAAGGTGTACATATTAAGATCCTTAAGTCTGTCCTTCTCTACTTTATAATGAAGACCACTAACCATTTTAGTAGCCACCCTCTGCACTGACTCCATCTTGTTTATATCCTTTTGAAGGTGCGGTCTCCAGAATTGCACACTATACTCCAAATGAGGTCGCACCAAAGACTTATACAGAGGCACTATCACCTCCTTTTTTCTGCTAGCCATTCCTCTCCATATGCACCCAAGCATCGTTCTAGCTTTTGCCATTGCCTTTTCTACCTGTTTAGCTACTTTAAGTTCATCAGACACAACCATGCCTAGGTCCCACTCTTCTTTAGTGGACAAAAGCACTTCACCCCCTATACTATATTGCTCCCTTGGATTGCTGCAGCCCAAATGCATGACCTTACATTTTTTAACATTAAATCCCAGCTGCCAAATTCTAGACCATTCTTCAAGCTTAGCTAGATCCCTTCTCATGTTATCTACACCTTCCTGGGTGTCTACTCTATTGCAGATTTTGGTGGTATCTGCAAAGAGGCAAACCTTACCAGACAGCCCTTCCGCTATATCACCAAAGATGTTAAAAAGAATCAGACCAAGTACAGATCCCTGGGAACACCACTGGTAACATCCTTCTCCTCAGAGTGAGCTCTATTTACCTGTGCTTTGTCGCCTCCCACCCAACCAATTTCTAACCCAAGCAGTAACTTTAGGGTCCATCCCTAAGGTGCTCAGTTTGTTTTTAAGTCGCCAGTGAGGAACAATGTCAAAGGCTTTACTGAAATCTAAATACACCACATCTAGGGCTTTCCCTCGGTCCAACTCCCCTGGTCACCCAGTCAAAGAAATCAATTGGATTTGTTTGACAAGACCTGCCTCTGGTGAATCCATGCTGCCTCGGATCCTGTAATCCACTGGACTCCAGAAACCTCACTATTTTCTCTTTCAGCAGCGTTTCCAATAATTTACTCACCACCGAAGTTAAACTAACCGGCTTGTAGTTTTCAACCACATCCTTATTTCCGCTTTTGTGTAAAGACACATGAGCCTCTCTCCAGTCCTTTGGCACCACTCCCGACTCCAACGAGGCATTGAAAAGGTCGGTCAGTGGAGCTGCTAGAACGTCCCCACGTTCCCTTAGTATTCTAGGGTGTATCCCATCCGGTCCCATCACTTTGTCTACTTTAAGTTGAGCTAGTTTCTCACAAACAGTCTTCTGAAAATTGTTCAAGATGTCCCTTGCTTCTATTCCTGTTTGTGGGTGTTTTCTGAGGTCCTGCTCCTGGTGGTTCATCTGTGAACACAGAACAGAAATATTTGTTAAGCAATACCGCTTTATCCTCATCAGCTTCTACATATTCCTCCCCTTCACCCTTGAGTTTCACAATACCACTTTTGCCCTTCCTTTTCTCACTAACATATCTGAAAAATGAGTGGAGGCTGGACCCCCATGGTGACTGGCCAACTGTTCTAACGCTGGGGGCTCCCAAGGATGGACCTCTTTGCCATTCTGGCCAGTGCACAACTGCCGCGCTTCTGTTCTTGGCAGCCGTACCCCTCTTGGGTGGCGACTGTTACATTTCTGGTCTAATGGGCAGAGGGCCTCCTTTACCACATCACTGATTGCCAAGATCCTGTTCAAGGTCCAGTGCTACATGGTCACAGTGATCCTGGTTGCTCCCCGATGGGCCAGGCTGCCGTGGTCTCCCCTGCTCCTCTGCCTGGCCTCATCACCCCCAGTTCACCTGGGCTGCAACCCAGGCCTACTGACGCAGGAGGGGGGCACTCTCCTACACCCCAACCTGAGGTCTCTGACACTGACACCCTGACTGATGAAAGGGTAGCCCTGGTCCCTTTCAATCTCTGTATTGAAGTGGAGTAGGTCCTCTTCGCTTCCTGCAAAACCTCCACCCATCTGGTGTTCGCCTTCCAGTGGTGAAGGTTCTCGGTCTGGTGCGCAGAGCGTCGGGTCAGCCCCTTCTCCTGCTCCAGCTAATGCTGAATTACCTACTTCACCTGTCCCGAGCAGGGCTGAAGTCTAACCCCGTAAGAGTGCACCTCGGTGCTCTCGTGGTGCACCACCATCTCATTGAGGGCATGCCCTTCTCTGTTCAAGCCCTCGTGTCTCGCTTCCTGAGGGGGGCTTCTCCTTTCGAAGCTGGCGGCAGAGTGGGACCTTAACGCTGTGCTCTCCAAGCTCACTGCACCACCCTTTGAGCCTCTCGTCTCCAGCCATCAAGTATCTCTCCTGGAAGGTGGTGTTCCTCGTGGCGTTCACCTCTGCCCGCATGGTCAGCAAGCTTCAGGCGTTGGTGGCAAAACCACCATATTCTACAAGAACAGGGTCATGCTCCCCATGTACCCCAAGTTTCTGCCCAAGGTGGTATCTCTGTTCTACCTCAGCCAGCAGGTGGTGCTCTCCACTTCCTCCTGTGGCTTCGCGCCAGCAATGCGGTGGCAGTTCTCCACACTCTGGACTGTAAGCGTGCGTATGCCCTTTTATCTCAGGCACACCTAGGAGCACCGCTGAGCTGCTCAGCTCTTTGTTTCCTACGACCTGAGGTGGTTGGGAGCTGCGGTCTCTTAGTGGACCCTGTCCAACTGGTTCGCTGACTGCATCACATTCTCACATGAGGAGACTGGTCTCTCGCTTGAGCGTTGTCATGCCACACAGCGTCTGGGCCATGGCGGCCTCTGTAGCGAACTTGCGCTCCATTCCCTTGTTGGAAATCTGCCGGGCTGCCAACTGGTCCTCAATCCATACTTTCGCAGCTCACTACTGCCTGGAGAGAGAGTCTGGTCAGGACAGTGCCTTTAGCCAGGCAGTACTCTGTCATTTGTTTGGGGTATAGCCAATTCCTGCCCTCCGGCCCTTTGGTGTGTTAAGGCTACCAGAGCAAATGGTAACGACACATTCACAACTTCATTAGGAGTCAGTACAACATGTTTGTCCATAGGACCTACTGCTTTAACAGCTTTAGATGGATTCATCGTACTCACACCAGTTACCTTCTTTTTCCTTTTACCCATACCACAGTATACTCCGCTCCGGTACTCCTCAGTGCTCAGAAGTGCTCAGAAGGGGCCTCAAAAGGGGCAGAACGTGCCCCTTTAACCACGCCCCTTCAAACACGCCCGCGGAAGGGAACACCTTTTAAACCCTTTCCGATGACGCTGGGGTAATGCGGCCAATGAGCAGGAAGGGAACCAGGGCTCCGGCAGCCTCCTGTGCAAACAAGATGGTCCGGGTAGGTCCCGCAGCTCCAGGCACACTCTCCACAGTGTCTCCTCTTCGGTTAGCTCCTCAAATATTGAAGGGGGTGATATCCCTCCCCCACTAGCCAAGGAGGGTTTGACGGTTGAGTTAACTTCCTCACCTGTTATAGTGGAGAGGTCTCCTCCCGTTTTTTCCTTAGTGGTACCTTCTCCCGTGATGAGCCCTCGGGCAGGGGCGGTTCCCCTTCCCCGAGTGAGTCAAGCTGGAGAGGTCCCAAATTTTTTTTACTGAGTTGGTGGACCCTGTTGCTCAGTCCTCTAAACAGGAAGTGTCTTTGACTGATATATGGAGTTTAACACGTATGGAGGTTTCTTTATCTATGTTAATGCCTCAGTTTGCAAAGTTTACTCAAGAGACAGTTGATAAGCTTGCACATCAGGATATTTGTTTAAATTTTTTGGATTCTCGTTGTTTAAAGTTAGAGTCTCAGGTCTCCATTGTACAAGGTGCACTCTCCTCCTCTATAAAGGATAGTTTGATGTTGCACCGTCAACACGAACAATTTGAAAATAATATTAGAGCTAAGAATCTTAGGTGTCTCAACTTTCCTAAAACACATTATCTATCGGCTGATATTCTTTTTCGTAAATATTTAAAGGAAATTTTGGGATATCAAGATTCTTCTACGCTTGTCTTTAATAATATTTATTATATTCCCAGCTCTAAAAAGGAAGTTCGAGGGGAAGGAGAAGTGGATTTACTTGGTTCGATGGATTCCTTGAATATTTCTGATTTTATAGAATCCTCGTTGGATGAAATTTCAGTTAGAGCAATCTTATTAGTCTCCTTTCATTCTGAGAGTGTAACGTATGAGATTTTGAAACGTTTTTTAAAAAAAAGAATGAATTGTTTTGTGGGCAGAAAATAAATATATTTCCTGACGTATCCAAGCAAACGCAGGCCCGGAGGAAGGGCTTTTTGGCCCTTAAACCCAGGGTCCTCGCAAGTGGTGCGACATTTTTTTTTAAAATTTCCTTGTAAATGCTTGATTACCTCAGGAAAATCCTCTTACGTGTTTTATGAGCCCCTGCAGGTAGAGAAGTTTTTGAAGTCCTGTAGTGGGGAGTGATTTAGGGGTACCATTCTTGGTTAGTAAGATAAATTTGGGATTTGGTTTAAATGGATAGTGTCTTGTTTTTCTGGTAATTTTGTGGTGTTTCTTTAAAGTAATTATTTTGTAATCTAGGCTTATTCTCCCTTGGTGTGGGCTTGTACTTTATCTATTTCTTATTTCTTTTTTGTAATTAGTATATTAAGTTTTACTTTTCTGTATTACCTTGTAATATTGATGGCAAATTTATAAACAGGAAAAAAAAAAAAAAAGGCTACCAGAGCATTGGCTCCTCGCTGGGCACCTGAGCCACTCGTGAGTCTGTTATTTCTTGACTCATTGCTGCTGCTGCTCACAGTTCCCCCTTTTTTCTGGTCACCTGTGAGCTTTTTACAAGTTTTTCGGTAGCCTGTAGCTAGGGAGTCCCATATGTGAGGACTGATTTCCTGCTTGTTCCCGGAGAAAGCGTAGTTACTCAACTGTATTAGGTGTTCTCTGGGGACAGCAGGAATTAGTCCTCACAACCCTCCCTCCTCCCTGTGGAGTTGCTTTTCTTTTTCTGTCTTGTGCTATGATGATATGCTGAGGCAAGATGGCACCCTTGGACGGGAAAGAGACCAAGCATGGATGGTACATCTCCCAAAGGCTTTCTTTGAAAGCTGGGGAGAGGTTGTCATGCGGGCTCCGGTGCTGACGTCGCCCATATGTGAGGACTGATTCCTGCTGTCCCTGGAGAACAGCAATTGCAGCCAAAGAACAAACAAAAAAACATTCAGGGGCATGAAATCCCAGGCCCCATGACAGTCTGGGGCCCAGGATTTAATTGGTCTCATTTTTAAAGAAAAAGATTTAAAGTGCCTAGGAAAATAATCGTGAACTTTTTCTTGAACAAGAAAATTTTCAAGACCTTTAAGTCTAGGATGGGATGGAATTCTGTTTTCCTTGTGACCCTAAAATATTTGGAATAAAATCGCTTCTGTTCCCTGGTTGAATGAGTTTGATTGCATTTGTGTGCAGAAGTGAAGAGTTCCTTGATAAGTACTTCCTTATCGTACCTCCAGTCCAGTTCCATTACCTCTGGGTTGTGCTGCCTCACCAGCAGCTTTGAGACTCAGTATGTCACAACTTCTGACATCAGCATACATGGGTAGCCGGGTGCACCTCCCAGCCCCCAGTATCTGTCTCCAAGCAGCTGGAGAGATGTGACTCCTTGAATGTGACTCATTGCAGGGACAATTAGTTTAGTGAACAGAATTAGGATTTTTGTCTTCTCCTTCAGGTTCGGGTACTCCAGGAGCATTCTTCCTCGATCCAGTCTGATGATCCTGAGGTACAGGAAACCATGGGGGCCCCGCAAGATGAGGCATCAGACCTGGAGGAGGGCAAGATCCTCAGGAGGAGGATTCTCGCGTTGTCCGGGACCTCTGGCGAGAGGAGCTAGTGGCCTTGATTTCACACTTCTTGACGACTCTAAATATGGCTGCAGGGTTCCTGGTAGAGGACAAGCCACTGGAGGACCCTTTGCTCCAGGCAGTTTGCAAGCCCCAGACAGTGTTCCTGCTACATCATATGATCAAGCAGATGATTCAAGTGTGGATGCCTCAGGTGGATCGGTTCTTGCTTACAGCCTGGATCTTGAGTGGGCTAAGTTTTTAATAAGCGAGGCTATTTGGGCACAATCATTTTGACACTGTTAAAGGCACACAAGCGCTCAACGACGCTTGCATATGTTATGGTCTGGAAGCTCTTTGAGGGCTGGTGTATGGATTGCGGGATCCAAACTCTCGTTGCCTCTCTCCTGGAGCTGTTGGCCTCCCTATAGGTGGAGTTGGACAAAGGACTGGCATGTAATTCTCCTGGCAACAGGACAACTCTGCCACCTGCGCCCGCAGGGAGAGTGCAAGGGGTGTCTCTGGTGACATACCTGGTTATTGTCTATTTTCTGAGAGCAGTTAAACAGGTACGCCCTCTAGTTTGGTTTATTGTGCTACCCTGGGACCTTAATTTGGTGTTCTCCGGGTTGACAGAGGCACCCTTCAAACCGCTGTCTGCTTGTATGCTGAAGGACTTGACATTGAAGACAGTCTTCCTGGTAGCTACTTGCTTGGCCAGAGGATTTTGGAATTGCAGGCGCTGTTGTGCCATGAGCTGTTCTTTTCCATTTCCAAGGAAGGGGTGTTGCTATGGCCAATGCCATCCTTCTTGCACAAAGGCCTGTCAACGTTCCACTTAATTGAACCAGTTAATGTTTCAGTTTTCCCGGGGCAGGGGAGCCCCAGTTGGACCGTCGCTTGTGGCTTCTGGATTTCTGCTGCGCTCTCCGGCATTATTTGAAGGCCGCCGAGTTGTTTCAAAAGATCGACCAGTTGTTTGCTCTGTTTGGAGGCTGTGTAAGGAGCAGGTGGTGTCCAAAGCATCCATTTCCTGGTGGGTATGAGAGGCTATTGCCATGGCCTACCCCTTACATGAGCAGGCAGTGCCAACAGGCTTGTGGGCACATTCAACGAGAGCACAGGCAGCTTCCTCGGCGGAGGCCAGTCTCATTCCGCCAGCAGAGACCTGAAGGGCTGCAACATGGGCATTCTTGCATACCTTTATGAAGCACTATTGATTGGATGTACAGGCAGTTAGGGATGTGAGTTTTGGGTCAGCAGTCATTCAGACTTGGCTCGCGGGCCCCTCTCATGGTTAGTACTGCTATGGTACATCCCACAGGGAAAGGGACTGGACTGGAGGTATGATAAAGAAGGTGAAACTAGGTCGTACTTGCTAATTTGCTTTCCTTGAGTATCTCCAGTCCAGTCACAGATCTTCCATACGATGTTCAGTTTGTGTCAGGTGGGCGATCCTGCACCTGGAAGGAGTCCATAGTTTTTTTTTTTATTCAGGTCAATGAACATGGCAGTGGCTCGTGGATGAGTCACTTAGTTAAAAAAAAAAAAAAAGAGCAAAAGGAATAAAGGAGATAAGAAGAATGTGGCAGATGTTGGTTGATGAGAAAACGGAGGTCGTGGATTCTCGGAGAGAAGACCAGTCCGGTTCCATTGAAGGGCAGGACTCTGCGATATCTGGTAAGAAACTTTCCTCCTTAAGGTTGGGAGCGTTGCTGTCTGTGTAGGGGGGGGATGGTAGTTGGAGGCCTTCCCAAGTTCAGACATTATGCTTACTGGTTTCTCCTGTGAGTCTGCTTTGCCAATAAGATACTGGAGGCTGGGAGGTGCGGCTGGCTACCCATGTATTTTAATGTCACAAATTGTGACATGCTCAATCTCCAAGATGCTGGTGAGGTGAGACAACTCAGAGGTGACTGGATTGATGGTCACAAGAAAAGCCACTTAGCAGGTAAGACCTAATTTCACTTTTCTGATGTAGAGTTTGACCAGGTTACCCATTTTGAAGGATTTTGAATATCCAGATGTCTGAGATTATACTGGATCAACATTTGACATTAGTTTTCCCCCATCCATTAGATTTCCTGAAATGGATATGATTGTTTCTTTGGATCCAGTCAAAATCCTGTGCCTAGTTTTGGCTAGGGAGCTGGCTGGGGCTTTTGGGCCCTATGCTGTCTTGCACAAGAGAGGTCCCTCTTTCTAATAAGAGGGTGGAGGGCACATCCTCCTCTGATGATAGTATGGTCCTTACTTTCACTTATCTCCAGAGCTTTTCTCCTCTTCAGGACACATTAACAAGCATTTCTTGCCCGTCATGCCAGAGGTCTGAGGCTTGCAGCCATGAGTAAGCAGACCTATTGACTCATAAGAGACGTTCAGTACCATTTCAGAAGTATTAAAGGCCGTTCTAATCATGTGCTTTCCACACTTCTTCCCTTTGCCCACTTGTGACCTAAATTCCTTAGAATACACAGATTCTCATCCTTAAAAATTCTATCGGACAGTCGTCCAAGAGCGCATGGTTCGGAACAATGTATCCTTCAATACTAGCAAAAGAATGAAATTAGGGCATATCAACAGAGGTTCCAATAAAGACAAAAGTAACCCAAATGCCCTTGAGTACAGAGCAGACAGAACTTAAAGATTCCAAATTACCCCTGCCTACTGATAGACGGATTAATATAAATAAGATACAGCTTCTAGTTTGCAAATGTTAGAAGTCTAAAAAATAAGATGGGAGAGTTAGAATTATATAGCACTAAATGAGAGGTTAGATATGATTGGTACCTCGGAGACATGGTGGAAGGAGGACAACCAGTGGGGCACTGATACCCAGGTACAAACTAGAATGTAATGATAGAGCAGATCAAATTGGTGGAGGGGTTGCACTCTGTTAGAGAGGGCATTGAGTCACAAAGGATTAAAGTTTTGCAGGAAAAAAAATTCACTGTGGAATTTCTATGGATTGAAATGCCATGTAAGAAGGGGAAGGCGATGGCAGTGGTGTTTGTTTAGCATTTGATATATGGCCCCTCCATTACATCGGGGCAGTTTACAATACGGTAAATGTATAGGGAAAGGAAATGAAGTTACAATCTTTGTTCAGGAAAGAAGGAGAAAAGAAAACTTTAAACATTTAACTTGGCAGAGAATGGGAAATAGAGAGTTAGGGGGGAAGGTTAAAGGCTGAGGAAAAGAGGTGGGTTTTCAGTAGGGATTGGAACTTCTCCAGTCGAAGGGCAGGGGGCAGAGTTCCATAGGGAGGGACCGAGGTAGAAGGCCGAATGTCTAGTTGATTGGAGATGTGCCTGTGAGGGGGAAGGCAGGTATAGGCGATTTATGTGGATAGAGCGGAGACTGCGAGATGGTGTGTGAAATGTTAATAGATTGGCCAGATACTGGGGTCTGTGGGAGTAAATAGTGGGGAGTTTACTATCGACTGCCTGGCCATAATGAACGAATGTATGATGAAATTCTCAAAGAAATCAGGGAAGCTAACAAAAGTTACAATAAAGTAGTGAGTGATTTCAATTACCCCGGTATCGACTGGGTCATTGTCACGGCAGGACATACTAAGGAGAGAAAGCTTCTAGATGAAATCAATGACTGCTTCTTGGAGCAGCTGGTTCATGAACCGACCAGAGGGGAAGCCATTTTGAACCTAGTCCTTAATGGAACACAAAATCTGGTGCAAGAGATAAGGGTGTTGGGGCCACTTGGCAATAGTGATCATAGCATGAATTTGTTTGATTTAATAAATGGAGGAAGGAAGGCAAGGAAATCCACAGTGCTGCCCTTTAACTTTGAAAAGGGAGACTATGATAAAATGAGGAAAATATTTAAGAAAAAACTGAAAGGGGCAGTTGCAAGGTTAAAGATTTACATCAAGCATGGGTGGTGGTTAAAAATACTATCTTGGAAGCCCAGACCAGCTGTATTCCAAAGACCAAAAAACTGCCAGCATGGTTTAAAGGTGAGGTTAGAGGTGGCTTTTGCTAAAAAAGCATCTTTCAGGAAATGGAAAAAGGAGCCAAATGACAAACTGGACACAACATAAGCACCGTTGCAGTTCAACCTCTTAATGTCCAATATCTCCTAAAAAGAAATGGCCAGTGAACTATATATGCACACATATTAGCCACATAAAAGAATCAAATAAAACAAGACCAATTAAAAAAGGAAATAGGTGGAAATAATATAAAAACTGGGACATTGCCAGGACATGATTATTGGTACCCTTATAAACAATTCAAATCAATTTGAAGAGAAGAACCACATTCGCACTGCAATAAAATCAGATGCACTGTGATCAAATGCCATTACTCACATGACTAAATCAACCAATGAATGATGGCTCTAATGGTTTAAAATGTCCACATTCACTCTTCACAATGGTAAAGACGAGAGCTGCCTGAGACCATCAGAAAAGCCATTCAAACATCTAACTTCAAAGGGATACAAGGCCATCTCCAAAGACTTTGGGAGTCCTGTGTCTAGTTTCTAATGTCATTAAGAAGTTTTCTGCTCATGGAACTGTTGGTGTGGTATTCTTTCTTCGTTTGGTTGATGAGTTTGTTGTATACTTAACAAAACAAAAAGAATACAACAAACTCATCAACCAAACGAAGAAAGAATACCACACCAACATCATACTCAAATCAAACAACAAACCGAGAGAGCTCTTCGAAATCGTGAAAACCCTCACCAAGGAACAGAAAACTGAGTGCGAAGTTCAATTAGACCACAAGCATTCGCAGACCATATCCAAGAAAATTCCATTCAGCTACACAGAGGAAAAAAGACCCAAACCAGCCACCCCCTCAAGAAAAACTTGGGCCAAATTCAGCAACCCATCCACAGAGCAGCTCTCACACATCACCGCACTCAACACAAGCATGGCCCCAAAAGACCCATGCCCAGTTACATGGATTAAGGTGACAGTCAAACTTCATCCATGGATTAAGGTGACAGTCAAACTTCATCCACACCATTCACAACATGGTGAACAGTTCACTAACCCAAGGAATCATGCCTGACCAGCTAAAACTCGCCACAATAAGACCAATCCTGAAGAAATCACCACTCGACCAGAACAACCCAGCAGCCTATAGACCTATCTCAAGTATCCCTCTACTGGCAAAGATTATTGAGAAAGTGGTACAACATCAGCTACAGGAACACATCGACAACCACGTATAACTGGACCTCAACCAACACGGTTTTCGCCCCAACCACGGAGTCGAAACACTCCTGCTATACCTATTTAACGACATACTACACCTCATAGATAACAGAAAGAAAGGAATACTCATGATCTTCATTGACATTTCATCAGCATTCGACACAGTGGACCACAGAACCCTACTAGCAAGACTACAGAACATCGGATTACACGGAGCCACACTGAGGTGGTTCCACTCCTACTTAATGGACAGACAGATACAGGTCAAGATCGGTCCCAACACATCCCGACCCATAAAGGTAATGCAAGGTGTACCTCAAGGATCCGCCCTATCAGCACTATTATTTAACCTTTACATCCAGCCAATATGCAGCATCATAAGAGAACACGGTATAAAATACACAATCAATGCGGATGACATAATGATATACACACCAATAACCCTCAACAACCCAGACTACACCAAGATAACAGAATGTCTCATGCACATGAACAGCTGGTTTCAACAGAACAACTTGAACATAAACTACAGCAAGACCAAGGTTCTAATCATCACACGGAACTCCGACTTCATCCCTCTGCGCAACATCAAGATAGACAACACAACTATACCCATACAACCAGGAGTGGAGCAGTGGCCTAGTGGTTGGGGCAAGGTACCTCAGGCCGGAAGGTCGGGGGTTTAAATCCCACTAGAGGACAGCAACCTTGGGCCGGAAGGACTGGGGTTTCTAGTCCCACAGGTGCTCCTTGTGGTCTTGGGCAAGCCACTTAACCCTCCATAGCCCATGTTCCCTGTAAAGATAGTTATCTCCAAGTTATAGTGCCCTGTTCAATGTAATTTCAGTTTGTTCAATGTAAACTGCACTGATGCAGAATAGCGCGGTATATAAGAGAATGTAAATAAATAAAATAAGTGAAATACCTCGGAGTGACCCTGGATAAAGAACTGAATCTTCAGTCCCACATCAGCAGAACCAGCAGAAATGCATACCACAGGATGAGACTAGTCTGACGCCTCAAACCCCTCCTCTCCCAGGAACACTTCCGCACAATCTGTCAGGCACTAATAACCCCTATCCTAGACTTCTGCAACCCAATCTATCTTGGCCTAACAAAACACTCAGGCCACTGCAACTGGCCCAAAACACAGCAGCTCGTATAATAACTGGCACCACAAAACAAGAACACATCACACCTATCCTAAAAGACCTCCACTGGCTACCAGTCAGCTCCCGCATTAGATACAAGACAATCATTAACATATGCAAAATCAAGCAACAATCGTCAGCTTTCAGCCTACACCCACTCATACAACCCGACAGCAGCACAAGACCGAGGAGGAGAGGCACGTCCAACCGTGTCAACACCCCTAAAGACATCAACAAGGTACGCAAGATCACTGAAAAACGAGCCTTATCAAAGGCAGCACCAACAATCTGGAACGCCCTCCCTGATGAACTACGGTCAACAAGAGACATGAAGGACTTTAGGAAACTGTTAAAGATGACCCTCTTCATAGAGCACTACGGTGACGTCACTTAAACGGTGCAACAGACAATACCCCAACTCAACACCCTGCCTTAGGGACATGATTTAGTACTAAAGTAAAGTCCTGATGTACATAGTATTGTAAATAGCCCACGCTGTAAATAGCTCACCAAGAATCAATGTCCATCTACACACACATTCACTCACTGCTCAATGCATGCACACACTAGACACTGTATCTTGTTGATTGTTTGCTGTGTAGACCGCCTTGATTGTAGGAAAAGGCGGTATAGAAATCCGTTTAAATAAATAAATAAAATAAGAACCTCCCAGGACGTGGTGGGAAGAAGAAAATTAATCTAATAAATCTTCGAAGGTTACTGCAAACTGTTGGAGAAACACCATGAACATCATCCAAAGAGATTAAGGCTGGCTTGGAGCAATCTGGAGTGGTGGTTTCAACCCACACCATACGCCACCCACTAAATAAAGAAGGACTTCATGGGCGAAGACCAAGGAGGCCCCCACTGCTTAAAGACAGACATAAAAAGGCATGCTTGATCTTTGCCCAAACCCACCTTCAGAAACTACAATCCTTTTGGGAAAATGTTCTATGGATAAATAAAACAAAACGTGAGGTCTTTGGCAATGCAGACCAGCAATAGATATACAGGCAAAGAAAGGAAGTTTATAAGAAAAAAACACCCCTCCTACAGTTAAATATGGTGGAAGTTCCATAATGCTGTGGAGCTGTTTTGCTGCCTCAGGAAATGGAGGCCTGGAACATATTAAAGGAATCATGAATTTAGAGGACTACCAAGGTATTTTGGAGTGAAATGTGTTACCTAGTGTCAGAAAGCTAGGTCTGGGTCGAAGCTCATGGGTCTTTCAGCAGGACAATGATCCAAAGCATACATCCAAAAGTACAAAAGAATGGTTAAAAAAGAACAAATGGCCTGTTTAAACTGGCCAGCAGTGAGTCCTGATCTCAATCCAATCAAGAACCTTTGGAAAGAGTTGAAATCTGCCATTGGTAAAAGGAATCCTGGAAACAATAATGAGCTGGAACAAATCTTAGTAGAAGAGTGGGAGAAACTACCAGCAGATAGATATATGAAACTTAGTCTTTTGATGTGCTCTATGAATAAGTGGGTCTTTAGTTCTCTCGCAACGTTGCAAGTTTAGTGATACTTAGTTTTTTGGTAAGGGCATTCCAAAGGTCCAGTGCATACATTAAGAATGCTCTATTGTGGGTAGTTTACTTTTTGTTATTTTTGATGGCAGGATTAGCTTGTTTTATGCACATCTTATTAAAAGGGACCCAGGATATCACTGCTTGACCCAATACAAGCATTGAGGAACCTGTGTCTTTTGGGGAGACTGCTAGGTACTTATGACCTAGGTTGGCCACTGTTGGAAACAGGATACTGGGCTTGATGGACCTTGGTCTGACCCAGTATGGCATATCTTATGTTCTTATGTTCTTATCTTTGTTTGGTTCTGTTGCTTGGTGTCCCGTGAATGATGAATTTCAAGTAAGCTGCTGGATTGTGTATAATCTTAAATATGCTAAATATGGCTTTATATGGCTTATTAGTGGCAGCCAATGCAGTTGTTTCAGTATTGGCATAATATGGTCAGCTTTTGATGCTCCTGCTATAATGCGGACAGCTGTGTGCTGTGCGATTTGAAGCTGATGTGAGGCATATTTGGGTGGTTGTTGGTAAATATTGTTACAGAAGTCAGTGTGGGAAGATTATGGCCTGGAATACTGTGTGGAAGTCATATGCTGTTACAAGTAGTTGTAGGTTCTGGAGAATTCTTATTTTATTGTATATTATTCTGGTGGTTTGGCTGATGTGTGATGTGCATTGGTCCAGGGTTATACCTAGGTATTTCACCTCTTGTTTGACTTCCAGTTCCGCATTATTGACTCATAGTGTTTTGGGGGGTGGGGGTAAATACTTTGTTTTTAGTGATGTATAGTACTTCTGTATTCTTGTAGTTCATTGTAAGCCTGTGTTCTGTTAGCCATTGTGTGACTTCATTGAGTTTATTATTTCTGTTTGGTGTGGATTTAATGTGTCATAAGGTGTGTACTGCATATGGTGTCTTCTGCATAGATATGCAGTGTATGTTGTGCTTCTGGATGATGGTTCAAATTGAATGTAGGTGGATGTTAGAGCAAGGATAAGGCCGAGCCTTGTATCAGTTGAATAGAGTTTTCAATTCCAGTTGTGTGTAGTCTTGCTATTAAGAAGTCGTGGCAGATGGAGTTGAATGCTGCTGCTATTTCAAGGAAAATTAGTATAAATCCATGGTTAGGGTTTGCAATACTTTTTAATAAGTCCATTCATTAGTGAGATTAAGTGTTTCTAAACCATGGTATGGTCTGAAACCATGTTGATATGGGTCCAATGGAGCATTTGCACCAATGTGTTCTTGGAGGAGTTGTACTACCGTCTCAATAATTTTTGGTGATAAGGGTAGGCTGGGGGAATTGAACTGATACATTGTGGAGGAAGAGAGGGGCTTGTGAACTGCTGTGTTTCTCCTACTTGCTGCTGTTCCTGGTTCTCTGTGCAGGCAGTCAGTGTGCAGCTGTGATGGAGGAGGACACCCCCCCCGCTCTATATATTTCCTAAGGCTTTCGGCCGCGGGTTGTGTACCGAAGGGACATGACCAAAGGGGCTGGACATGCCCCTTTGACGTCTCTTCGGTGTACCAACAGCATGTTTGAATTGGTGGATGTTAGCGTCTGCCGGTGAGATGGGGAAACTGAAAGACAAAGATGGAAGGGTGAAAATGGACCTTGGAACATTTTTGGCAGGTAAAATTGTTGGTCCACTAGATAAACATTTAGTTCCTTTGCAGAGTGATCATCCCTCCCCCGATGGAGCTTCTTTAAGCTCAGGGGCTCTGATGCCGCCGCCACCTCACCCCCTACCTGTGTTGTCATCAACGTTATTGGGAACTGGTTCCCCTGGGAAGGTAGCTGGAGACACTCGGGTTTTAATTCCAAAACCTGTAAATTTTATAGAGTCTCCTGTGGTTGTGACGGCCCCCTTGGATGGAGAAGTCACACTTAAAGATTTGTTGGGTGCACTTAGTGCTATTGATGTTAAAACTTTTTTCTACTGTAGTTTCATTAGTAGTACCTTTTACTCAGGGTGCTGTGGAAAAGATTTCTGAAATGGATGCTAGGTTGTCTAGGGTGCAAAATTTGGTGGTCCAATTCAAAGCTCAGGTGCCATCTGTTTCCACTGTGCAGGTGGCTTAGATTAAGGATTCATTGATGGTTCCTGCTTGTATCGTATTGAGGCACTGGAAAATGCCTTTTGAGCCTGTAATTTGCGTTTTCTAAACTTTCCAGTTACGCATTTATTAGCACCAGTAATTCTTCTTACTAAATATTTTACTGAGATCTTGAAGTTGCCTCAATTTGTGGACATTGTTCAATTATATTATGTACCTTCTAAAGTTCGAGTGGCTTCATTGGATGAAGGGAAGTTTGATTCCCTTCATCCAACTGTAAGCCAGAATATTACTGAATTATTGGAAAATTCTTCTGATATGATCACAAATGTGGCAGTGAAGGTAAAAATCTTGAAGTTATATTTTAAGTATATGGATGTTCCCTTTTATGGTCAAAAAATAAATTTATTTCCTGATGTGACTAGATCAACTCAAGCACGTTGGAAACAGTTTCTTGCTTTGAGGCAGAGTATTCTTTCCCTGGGTATGACGTTTTATTTACAATTTCCTTGTAAATGTCTTATTATCTTACAGGAACAGTCCTATGTTTGCCTTGATGTTTCTCATTTTAGAAAAGTTTTTGACTGATAGGAAGAAATAGGGTTGGGCTGTGTTGGTTGGAAGTATAGAAATCCTCCTAAATATGGTGCGTTTTTGTGTCTAATTGTCTTTTATTTATGCGGGGGTTTTTTTGATAGTGTAAATTCCCCAAGATGTGGGCTTGAACATCTTTTGTCACCAGCTCTCCTTAAACCCCCGAGTAGAGGTTAAGGGAGTGGGTTTTTCCCTATTGAAATAGCTGTTTTACAGATCCTGGAGCAATGCCCCTTGGGAAATGTAGTCTTTTCACCCAATCAATAAGGAGCAGTTGTGAAAGAAGTGGTTAAGCAACCAAAGGATTTTATTTCCCCTCCCGGGGTGGATTTTCCCATGAACAGAAAACACACAATCCAGGTATTTACTGGTACTCGGACAAACAAAAAGTTCCTTAACAGAAAAAGGCTTTCTTCAGCATTAACCAAGGTGAAAACAAACATTCAAACAAAGCCACGCTGTTTCCTCACAGCTCTCTGTTTCCACGTGCTATCTGTGCTGTACTCTTTTCAAGCAGGCTGTCAACGCAATGAAACTATTCCATTGGCCAGAGATAATGTAAGTCCATTATATCTATATCTTCTCCAGTATCAATACACTCTGGTTCACAGTCCATCAATTCCTCCTGCTCATAAGGAAATGTTTGAACCGGCACTGCTGGTGCCACGCCCTTTCTTACTGCTCCAGGCTTTACACGATATGCTTGGGTCAAATACTGGCTTTCACACAGACTATCAGGCTCAGTATTCTTTTCCCAGCACCACCCTTCTGGGTACAAACAGTCACTGTAATTAAGTATATTCAAGCCTCTTGGCTTACCTTTCAGCCTTACTGGTGGAGGTTTTCTCTGGTGCTTTTGAACAGCTGTAGGTTCCCAACCTAAGCCCTGCTCATAGCATTTCACTTGCCTCCTAGGCTTTCTGTCTCTCCCGTGCTCCCCAGGATATTGCAGACAATCTCCTTTGCCCTTGTTATATCCTGTCCTCGGGGTTTCTTTCTTTCTCCTCAAGAAGGAATCTGTCTCTCCTTTCCATAGAGACTCTGGCTTACTCTGGGCATAGCTGTCTTCAGTGTAGCTCTCAATGGCTTCTCTCTCCAGCTCATATGCCTCACTTCCTGCTTCTTCAGCCAGCTCTTCATTACCTCCTTCTCTGCCTTCCTCCATAAGCTCCACTGAAGTTTCTTTAATAGGGTGAATTCTGGAGCCGTGCTCAACTCCACCCCCTAACAGGTGTCCTGCATTACCTTGTGATTCACCCCTTGAATGATAGCACCGGCATTTCTCTTGCCTCTGTGCCTGGTTCCCACGGTAACCAGGAGCCATGTGCTTCTGTTTACAGCTCAGCTCTACTTTTGTTCCTGGCTTTTTAGCTTCATTAAACGGGCTAGAAGGACCCACTATGTCACACTTTTCTGATTTGATGTAATGTGATTGTTTTTTATTTATTTAACTAGGCGCTTATACCGCTTTTCTACCAGTCAAAGTGGTGTACATTCAGGTACTGTATATATATTTTTTCCTTGTCCCTGAAGGGCTAACAATCTGTTTTTCTACCTGAGGCAACGGAGGGTTAAGTGGCTTGCCCAAGGCCACAAGGAACATCTGTGGGACTAGAAACCACAGTCTTTCTGGCCCAAGGTTGCTGTCCTCTAGCAGGATTCGAACCTCTGGCCCTCCGGCCTGAGGTAACTTGCCCCAACCACTTGGCCAGGCAGCAGTAGCATTCAGCTTGCTCAAATGGTGCCTCTGGAAGAAGGTCAATATCTCCACCGAGACCAAATTTCGCCTCTTCTAAACACTGATCCTGCCAATTCTCCTGTATGGATTGGAAACATGGACTCTGCTCAGATTTGACATGAACAAGCTCGAGGTCTTTCAAATGCGATGCCTGAGACAGATTTTGAGTGTGTCTCTTCATGATCACCATCGAAATGAGACAATTCGGACAAAGTTTGATCATCAACCTTCAGTTGAACAAATCCAAAAACGCGGACTGCAATGTTTGGCCACATTTGCAGAATGAACAGCAGTTGGCTGCCTTATAAACTCGTCTGGCGAGAGCAACCTGTCCACTGGAGACCTAAGGAACCATCTACTGACCATCGAGGCCAGAAATAACGCCACCGATCGTCAAGGTTGGAAGCGTATTGTGAATACAGAATCCAGTGGCACCTACAGCAGCATATTGGTTGAGTGGACATCCTGCTCTCCAAACACCAGCTAAGGATTGAAGAAAGAAGCACCGGGCCTGGTATTGCCCCTTCACGTGTGAGTTCAGTTAGCAGTTGCTGGAATAATTCTCTCTGTAGAGAATCCAGGATCTCCTTACTTCTAGATGACACTGCAGCAGAGATAGGTGATTTCAATATGTCAGATATTGATTGGCCTATCGGTAGCACTTCTCCTTTCATGGCAATACTGTGAATGTCTTCAATTAAATCTCTGACCACTTCTTCTGCCTGTGAAGGAGATCTGTATATCGCACCAGTTCAGATGGCTTCCCCATTTCCTCTTTCTAGTTTTAACTCAGTGCCTCCTCCTTCCCTTGTAAGGCCTGTAATTCTGTAGCTTTATATTTATTTATTTTATTTATTTTTATTTTTATTTATTACATTTTCTTTTATACCGCGCTATTTAAGATCAGTGCGGTTTACAATAAACATTAAATCTACACACCTCAGTTTAGTGATTTGTGCTTACAATAAACAGGTAAAATAACTTGGGTATACAATAAACAAGTATCTTAACAGGGAGAACATGATAACTATATACAAGCCAGTTAATGTAACTATATACATGGTTAAGTGCACAGCACGAGCTTCTCAAGGTGGGTTAAGTATGGAGGTGGTTAAGGTGTGGTTGCGGGTATTCAGACTAGGAGTGTAAGATGCGTGGGCTTGAGGAGCTACCATGAGGTGTGGAGGTAGGTGAGTGTGGGGGGGGACTGCAACATCGTAGTGAAGGAGAAAAAGGTGATGCTTCAATTCCTTCTTGAATTGGGAGAGATCGCTGATGCTTCTGATAGCCACCGGTAGAGCGTTCCAGCAAGATGGTGCAAAAAAGGCAAAGGCTCTAGCTCTGGTAGCTTGGGAGCACTTAGTGCTTGCCTTAGGTAGAATGAGGGTGTTTGCAGCATTCGATCTCCTTAGCCGGTTAGGAGGTGTGATAGATACTAGGTCGGTAATAGCAGTAGCCGGGAATTTCTTGATGGCTTTATGGGTCATTGTTAGAATCTTGAAGGAGATCCTGGCTTGTATGGGCAGCCAGTGCAACTGTTTTAGTATTGGAGTGATGTGGGATCTTCTGGAAGCTCCATGAAGGATTCTTGCAGCAGAATTCATAGCAAGTTGTAAGGGGTTTGTCGTACTCTTTGGTAGGCCATGTAATATCACATTAGCATAGTCAAGGTGAGGCATTATTAGGGCCTGAAAAACAGTTCGGAAGTCTTCAGGTTCTAATAGCTGACGAAGATGGCGAAGGGTCCGGATTTTATGATAGACAGCTTTTGTTATGTTATTGATGTGAGCCTTCATATTAAGCTGCTGAACAAGTGTAACTCCGAGGTATCTTACTGTAGTCTTGCATGTGAGCTCTGCGTCACGAACTTTGATGGATAGTGGAGGAATAAAAGCCGGATTCCTGGTGACGAAGAGGGCTTCAGTCTTTTTGAAGTTTAACTTAAGCCTTTGTGCGTCTATCCAGTCGGTGACTGCATCAAAGCATTTGATTAGAGGGGAGAGGTCAAGATGTTCAGTCAAGATTGGCATGTACATCAAGACATCATCGGCATAGACCAGGCAGTTGATGTTAAATGAGTGGATAAGGTCACAGATGGGTTGCATGTATATGTTGAATAGTAAGGCCGATAAGGAGGAGCCTTGTGGAACACCTTTAGTTTGAAGGAAGGGGTCAGAGGTGGAAGGACCATGATTTTTTACATATAGTGCCACTCCTACAATTCTTCCTGCCCTGTACAGCCCGGTATAATAACATCCCAGTCATGGTTGTCCGTGAATCTTGCCTCTGTAATCACCAGAAAATCCAAGTCAGCCTCTTACATTAAAGCCTCAACATCTGGTATCTTATTTCCCATGTTTAAGTGCCATCAAGTCTGTGTCAACTCATAGTGACCCTCTGGATAGTTGTCCTAAACTGTGTCTGTTCTTCAGTCATGTGACTCATTGTTGATAGCGTGACATCCATAGCTGCTGTTATTGTATTGATCTATCTTATTGCAGACCTTCGTTTTTTGCGTTGAACTTCAACCTTGCCAAGCATGATGTCTTTCTCTAATGAGATCTCTTTGCATGATGTGTCCAAAGTATGAAAGTCAAAGTATTGTCATCTGAGCTTCTAAAGAAAGCTTAGGTTAGATTGCTCCTACTACTGGCTGGTTTGTTCTTAGCCAGCACCATAATCCAAAGGCATTGATTTTCTTCCTGTCTATCTTTTTCACTGTCCAACTATTGCATCCATATGCCATTATTGAAAATACCATGGGGCTTGTTTACAAAGCCGCGGTAGTGGTTTCCGATCATTATCGGAGCCGCGGCCCCATTGATTGCTCTTGAATTTTGTCTAGGTCCATTCTGCCAAGAGCAATGCATCATCATTTCTTGACTGCTTGTCATTTCTTTATTGATATTGATCCAAGCAGGTTAAAGTTGTCAACTATTTCAATTTCTTTTCCAACGATGAATGTACTGATTTTGCCAGATGTCAGGATCTTTGTCTTCTTTACATTAAGGTGTAGACCCATTTTAAGAAGCAATTGATTTTGAGAAGCAACTGTTTCAGATCGTCTTCACTTTCAGCCAGTATTGTGGTATCATCAGCATAGCAAAGGCTGTTGATCAGTCTTCCACCAATTTTCACACCTCTGCTGTCTTCATATAATCCTGCTTTTCTGATTGGTTCTGCATATAAATTAAACAGTTAAGAGGAAAGTATGCAACCTTGTCATACACCTTTGCTGATTTTAAACCATTCTGTTTCTCCTTGTTCCATTCAAACTGTTGCTTCTTGATCAATGTGAGGGTTGTGCAAGAGAATGATCAGGTGATCTGGTACACCCATGCTTCTTAATGTGGCCCAGAGTTTATGGTTTACACAGTCAAGACTTGCTGTAGTCAATAAAACACATATAGATATTCTTTTGTTTTTAAGGATCCAACTCACATCCACAATGATGTCTTTTGGTCCTTGCCCTTTCCTGAACCCTGCTTGCATTTCAGGCAGTTCTAATTCCAGGTATGGTTGTAGTCTCTGTTGAATGATCTTGAGTAGAATCCTGCTGGTATGTGGGATCAGAGTGATTGTGTGATAATTTCCATAGTCAGTCAGATCACCTTTCTTCAGTATTGGTATAAACGCAGATCTTTTCCAGTCAATTGGCTATGATGATGTCTTCCAAATTTCCTGGTAGAGCCTGTAAGTATGGTAACAGCCGCATCCAATTGCTGTAGTACTTCAATTGGAATACCATCATTACCCGGTGCTTTGTTCTTTGATAATGCTTTCAATTCTGCTTAGACTTTTCATCACTAGTGGTTCCTGATCATAAGGTAGAGGTTGAAATGTCTGTTGGTCCACTTGATCTTTATGGTATAATGACTATATTCTTTCCACCTTTTCTCGATCTTCTTGGAATCATTCAGCATGGATCCTTGAGCATCTCGTAGCATTGCAATTCGAGGCTGGAATTTTCTCTTTAACTCTCATAGCTTTAGGAAAGCTGATCTTGTTCTTCCTCTACTAGTTTCTGATTCTATTTCCTTGCATGCATCATTGTAGTACTTCTTGTTTGGTCTGCCGTACTTTGGAAATCTGTGATTGCCTCTCTTTCTCTTCTGGCTTTAGCTTCTCTGCGTTTCTGGGCAATTTTCAGAGTTTCTTTGGTCATCTATTTTGGCCGTTTTTGTTTTTTCACCTTTTATAGAGACTTCTCACTTTCTTCAAGAATAACTTTCTTGATGTCATCCCATAACTCTTCTGATGCTCCGTCATTTATATCCAAAGCAGCAAATTGATTTTGCAGGCAGTCTTTAAATTCTGGTGGTATACTCTCATGGTCATATTTTGCTACATTCATGAGTGACTTGCTCTTTTTCAGCTTTAGCTTGAGTTTGCATACTAGTAGTTTGTGATCTGTACCACAAGCAGCTCCAGGTTTTGTCCTTGTTTATATTGAGCTTGTCCATCGTTGACGTCCACAGATTTAGTAAATTTGATTTTTGTAGTCCATTGCATGAAGTCCATGTGTACACTCTCCACTTGTGTTGCTGGAAGAAGGTGATTGAGATGAATAGATTGTTGGTCTTGCAAGATTCTGTCTTTCTCCAGTTTAATTTCTGTTGACAAGTTCATATTTTCCAACCACTTTGCTGCTGCCTTTGTTGCTAACTTTTGCATTCCAGTCACCCATAGCTATCAGGATATCTTGTTTGCATTTTCTGTCAGTTTCAGCTTGTACTTGTTCATAGAACTCATTGTTGAACCCTCTTATCTCAGGGCCTGCCCTCCTTCAAATGAACCTGGATTCTTTAGTTAATTATCTGAAACCTTCTAACAGGAAGGAAAAAGAACAAGAGACACAATTATTTAGTTAATTATTCCAGAGCTCTGTTGGAGGGAGCCAGCGCGCCAAAGCAGGCCTTCTGTCCTGAACTCCATCAAATTTCTCAGCCAGAGCTCCAGCTTTTATTGAGGATTATCAGCTGACACAGTTAATTTTTAATTAACATCTGGTGATATTCATGTTACAAAAGTACAAATCTAAAATAGAATCTGCTGATATCTTTGCCAAGCAACATCAAAAAGCAGAAGTTACAAGGTTATGACTATATTCACAAGACACAGCAAGTGTCGCTATATTTCTTCCATGAAGCACAAGCTGATTTGTTACACTTATAATATTTGCTGAATTTCTATTATTTATACAAGCTTTGTTTAATTTCCAGTTATATGTTGACCTAAGGTCTGATTCTCCAGGACCAAGCAGGAAGTCAGTCCTCACATATGGGTGACGTCGGCGCCAACGGAGCCCTCGCGGAGCAATTTCCCCCAGCTTTCAAAGAAAGCCTTTGGGAATTGCAGCGCGCATGCGCGGTCCTCTTCCCGCCCAAGGGTGCCATCTTGCTCAGTCTTCTTTTTTCCGCGGAGCCCTACAGACGTTGTTTGTGAATCCCCGCAGAAAAGTTGATTTTATTTCTCTTTATTTCTCTCGGTTTCTACGCCGGTTCTTTTCCCGCCAGACCCGCGATGCCGGTTGCGAGTCCGTTCTTTATTTTTCGGTTTTTTGTCCTTCGTGACAGATTTCGCGCCTTTTTACTTTTCACTGGCAGCCCAGTCTTTTGACCTCGCAGGGGCCCTTTTTCCCCCGATGGCTGCCAGCGGGTTTAAAAAGTGTGACCTCTGTAAGAAACTCATGTCTCTTAGAGACGCACACGACTTCTGCCTCCGCTGCCTCGGACCCGATCATGACCCGATGATCTGTGGTCCGTGTGGCAAAATGTCCTCAAAAGCGTTGAGGAGTCGGCAGCATCAGCGGGAACGTATCTTCTCTGACTCCAGCCGGGCTCGGACCTCGTCAGAGGCTTTGACGTCTCGGGACTCTGGTCCTGAGCATCGTCGAAGTTCCTCTGAAAGGGGGTCTCCTACCCGGGAAAATCATCAGAAGAAGAAACCCGCGAGGGCGGGATCGGTGAACGCTCCTGGTTCCTCGAGGGCCAGGTCGCATAGCCCCGATTCCCGTCCCGGGTCCTCGGAGGTGGAGAGGCCTTCCAAACATCCTCGTCTCGAGATGGACTTGCCCGCTCACGTGAGTACTGTTGTCCTCGTAGACTCACCTCCGAAGGAGCCGACGTCTGGCCCGACGCTGTCGGGGCCCGAGTCGGAGGCTGCTGGGTCTCCTGAGCTCGGACTCAGGTTGACGGCCTTGGAGAGCAGTCTGACTGCCTTCATGGACCAGCAGCGGGCATTGATCGCTGGCCTCGCCGGTGCTTCTGCCCTGACCGCCGGGACGTCGACCTCCAAGTCGACCCCGGAGACTGAGCCGATCCTCGAGTCCATGAGGGCTCGAGTCGATCCTCGGTCACGGTCTCCTTCGGCCTCCCGTTCGGGACCGAGGTCGTCGACGCCGACTCCCTTGGCGTCGGGGCGAGTGGCATCGATGCCCGCCCGACCGGAGCCGCTCAACTCCTCCTCCGAGGAGTCGGCCTGGGAATCCGAGGACGAAGAGTCACCTGGTTCCTTTCGGACTCAGTGTGTCCCATCGGACTCCCCCGAGTCCGAACCTCGGAGACGGTCCCCCCCGGAGGATACCCGGTTCTCGGACTTCGTGCGGGATATGGCCAAGGCCTTGGCCTTCCCCGCGGATCCCGAGGAGGAGCCTCGAGTCGAAGAACTCGATGCCCTCCAATATGACTCTCCCCCGAAGGAGGCCTTTATTGTACCGGTTCCTCTGATGCTGGAACGACTTCTCTTCCGCATGTGGGAGAGCCCGGCGTCGTCGCCGGTATTAAGCAAGCAGGTCGATTCCATTTATCGAGTCCGCAAGAGCCCCGGCTTCCAAAAGGCACAACTACCGCACCATTCCATGGTGGTGGAATCGGCCATGCATAGACTTAAGAGTCAAAAAATGCACTCCTCGGTGCCCCCCGGTAGGGAGGCCCGAAGCCTGGATGCCCTCGGTAGGAAGTGTTTCCAGGGCTCTATGCTTGCTTGTCGAGTCCAGACCTACCAGCTCTACATGGGCATGTATCTCCGGGACCTGGCTAAGGAAATCGCCGGGTTCTCTGCTGGTCTCTCCGATGAACCTTTGCAGAGGTTCCAAACCTTGTCAACTGGTATTCGGGAGTGCTCAAAGTTTATCTCTCGAGCAGCCTATGATGGTTTTGAGGCATCGGCTCGAGTAGCCGCAGCCGGCATCGGCTCGAGTAGCCGCAGCCGGCATCGGTGGACGCCGCCAGGCTTGGCTTCAGACGTCCGACCTCGAGCCATGGGTGCAGGACAAGTTGGTCGATGTCCCCTGCAGGGGTGAAAACCTCTTTGGCAAGCCCATGGATGAGAAGGCTGCACAGATCGAGACCGAGACTCTCACCAGGACTCGTCTCTCAAGGAAGACCACTGCCCCTTCTCAAAAGAAGAAGGGCTCGGGGAAAAAGCCCTTTTACCCAGGAAGGCGGCTGCCTATAAATACTACCCTCAGTATCAGGCCTCACCAGCTCCCCCACAGGGTAAGCAGGCCAAGGGACGGGGTAATGGGTCCCGTAGGCAGCAAGCCCCCAAGTCTGCACCACCGGCCCCTGCTCAGCAGGGTGGGGGATTTTGACTTCATCAGCATAGCCTCTCCCCCTCAGCTGGTTTCTCTCAGCACAGGAGGCCGGCTGGTCCACTTTGCCCAAAGGTGGTCCAACATCACCACAGATAACCTGGGTACTTCACATAGTTCGGAAGGGCTATCTTCTTCACTTTCACCAGGTACCTCCCTCCTACTTTCCAGGGGAGCCTCCGAGACTCCCTCTGCACAAGGACTTACTCCTTCAGGAGTTAGCAAGTCTCCTTCAGGAACAGGCTGTGGAACTGGTGCCCCACCACCTGAAGGGTCAAGGGTTTTACTCCAGGTACTTTCTGATACCAAAAAGAACAGGAGGCCTCAGACCCATCCTGGACTTGCGAAACCTGAACAAGTTCCTTGCAAAGGAAAAGTTCAAGATGCTTACCCTTGGAATCCTGCTGCCCTACCTCCAGCAGGGCGACTGGCTATGCTCCTTGGATCTAAAGGATGCGTATACTCATATCCTTATTCATCCAGTTTGTTGTGGGAGGAAATCATTACCAATACAGATTACTGCCCTTTGGCCTATCCTCCGCCCCCAGGGTGTTCACCAAATGCCTGGCAGTGGTGGCGGCCTATCTAAGACTTCAAGGCCTTTTTGTGTTCCCATACCTGGACGACTGGCTCATCAGAGCCCAGTCTTCACAAGAGGCCACTCAGGCCACTCATCGCACTGTGACTCTTCTCCAGCACTTGGGATTTGTCATAAACTTCGCAAAGTCCACTTTGCTCCCCTCTCAAAATCTCGAATTCATCGGCGCCAGGTTAGACACACTTCAGGCGCGGGCCTTCCTCCCCCTGGACAGGGCCAAGCGGCTCATGGATCTCGCCTGCCACTTTCACAGCAATGCCCTGCTCTCGGCCAGGCAATTTCTGAGACTGCTTGGCCATATGGCTTCCACGGTCCATGTGACCCCCAATGCCCGCCTGAACATGCGCCCTGCTCAATGGTGCCTTCGCACTCAATGGCATCAGGCCACTGGGAGCCTAGCGGACTCCGTACAGATCTCCGACCAGCTGGTCTCTTCTCTACAATGGTGGCTTCATCTAACAAACCTAGTACTAGGAGTGATGTTTCAGCCCCCTACGCATTCTCAGGTCCTGACGACCGATGCTTCTCTCCTAGGTTGGGGAGCACATTGCCAAGGGACATGTACTCAAGGCCTCTGGACTCCTTGGGAGTCTGCTCAGCAGATAAACGTCCTGGAGCTCAGAGCCATCCGCCTAGCGCTCAAAGCATTCTCTCACCTGGTTTCTCACCAGTCGGTGCTGATACAGACAGACAATCAGGTTGCAATGTTCTACGTGAACAAACAGGGCGGAACAGGCTCCTTCCTTCTCTGTCAGGAGGCACAAAAACTATGCTCTTGGGCAGTCCACCACGGCATCATCCTCAAGACTGTCTATCTCCCAGGTCAAGAAAATTACCTGGCCGACAAGCTAAGCAGGATCCTCCAGCCACACGAGTGGAGGCTGGATCCGATGGTGGTTCAGCGGATCTTTCTCAAGTGGGGCCTCCCCACCATGGATCTGTTTGCCAGTCCTCTGAACCGGCAGCTTCCCAGATTCTGCTCTCGACAACTGCATCCTCTCAGAGTAGCGGCGGATGCTTTTCTAATTCCATGGTCCACAGGCCTCTTATATGCCTTTCCTTCCATGCCGCTGGTGTGTCGGACACTCTTCAAGGTTCTCAGAGACAAAGCCTCGGTGATCCTAGTGGCTCCCCGGTGGCCGAGACAACCTTGGTTCCCACTTCTAATGCAGCTGTCGGTGGACCCCCCTCTTCCACTGGGATTTCAGCCCGACCTCCTGTCACAGGATCAGGGGACTCTCCTGCACCCCAACCTCTGGTCCCTTCATCTGATGGCCTGGCTGCTGAAAGGGTAGTCCTTGCTCCCTTCCGCCTGCCTCCAGATGTGGAGGAGGTCGTCTTGGCCTCCAGGCGGCCCTCCACCCGGAAGTCCTACGCTCTTAAGTGGGTCGGTTCTCCGTCTGGTGTGCTCAGCAGTCTCAAGATCCCTTCTCCTGTTCAGCATCAGTGGTCTTGCAGTACTTGCTTTCCCTCTCCAATCTTGAACTTAAGTCCAACTCGGTCAAGGTCCACCTCAGTGCTCTTGCTGCGCATCACATGCCGGTGGATGGCAGACCTCTTTCTAGCCACCCTCTGGTGGCTCGTTTTCTCAGAGGCCTCCTTCTCCTTAAACCACCTTTGCGCCCACCAGCCCCGGACTGGGATCTCAATGTGGTTTTACAGCGGATTACCTGTCCGCCTTTTGAACCTATGGCTACCTGTCCTCTTCGTTTTCTTTCTTGGAAAACCTTGTTCTTGGTGGCCCTCACTTCTGCTAGACGCGTTAGTGAGCTGCAAGCCCTGGTGTCTGATCCTCCTTACACTAGGTTCTACAAGAACCGGGTAGTCCTACGGACTCACCCTAAGTTTCTTCCCAAAGTGGTTTCCCCTTTTCACATCAACCAGGAGGTGGTGCTTCCGACCTACTTTCCCAGGCCACACTCC
Organism: Ichthyophis bannanicus; assembly: GCA_033557465.1. Classification (NCBI taxonomy): domain Eukaryota; kingdom Metazoa; phylum Chordata; class Amphibia; order Gymnophiona; family Ichthyophiidae; genus Ichthyophis; species Ichthyophis bannanicus. The sequence continues at coordinate 643,352,578 of CM066035.1, forward strand.
AGCCGAGCTGAAATGGTCCTGCATACTCTGGACTGTAGAAGGGCGTTAACCTTCTACCTTGACCGTACGCGGGAGCACAGAAGGGCTGTTCAGCTCTTCGTCTCTTATGACCCCAATAAGTTGGGGCTCCCTGTCTCCAAGCGTACTCTGTCCATCTGGATTGCTGACTGTATCGCTTGGGCTTACGAGGCAGCCGGCCTCTCGTTGGAAAGTCGAGTCACGGCCCATCGTGTTTGGGCGAAGGCTACGTCAGTGGCTTACCTCCGCTCTGTTCCATTGGCAGACATCTGCCGGGCCGCTACTTGGTCTTCAAGCCAGACCTTTGCGGCCCATTACTGCCTGGAGAGGGAGTCCTGCAGGGACAGTGCTTTCGGACAGGCAGTCCTCCGTAACCTCTTCGAGGTATAGGCAACTCCTACCCTCCATCCCGGATGTTGGGCTACCGGTTGGAGACGTATTCAGAGAAGATTCCTTCCTTCTGGGCTACTGAGCTTGAGGGAGCTCCTTTTTGTGCTTAGGGTCTCCGGTAGCCTTAAGCTTGGGAGTCCCATATGTGAGGACTGACTTCCTGCTTGGTCCTGGAGAAAGCGTAGTTACTCACCTGTAACAGGTGTTCTCCAGGAGCAGCAGGAATCAGTCCTCACAACCCTCCCTCCTCCCCTTGGAGTTGCAGTTCTATGCTTTCTTTTATTGCTAATTTTTTTGCTGTCTTTTAGCTATGTCATCTGACTGAGCAAGATGGCACCCTTGGGCGGGAAGAGGACCGCGCATGCGCGCTGCAATTCCCAAAGGCTTTCTTTGAAAGCTGGGGAAAATTGCTCCGCGAGGGCTCCGTCGGCGCCGACGTCACCCATATGTGAGGACTGATTCCTGCTGCTCCTGGAGAACACCTGTTACAGGTGAGTAACTACGCTTTCTCTAAAGTTCATGCTGCCCTAGTTACTAACTGTCAACCAATCATCTTGCAGAGATAAAGGGGAAGCAAGGTCTGTAACCATTGATTTTTGGAGAAGCTGGCCTCTGACCCAATACCTAAGTCTTCAGCTCATCCCCAGTAGCCAGTTGAGTGACTTGTTACCTGGGGGGACTTATCTTCCAGCACTAGAGTTCAATTTGTTTTGTGGTGACTATCCATTGAGTTTTCATGGCAAGATACAGAAGTACATTGCCAGGCTTTTCTTCTGTGTAGGTAATGCTACAGGCATTAATGCACACTGCTTTCCAAATGTTGTGCCTTTCACCTATTCCTACAGAGGTATTAAATGTTTTACTTACCTGAGGGCTTTTACTTACCTGGGGGCTTTATTCACCCATCCCCAGCAAATTTAGTTTAAAGCCTTTTTCAACAGAACTTGTTGCAAACCCTTCTTTTGCAGGTAATTCATAATATAGTATATGACAGCAGATAAAGACCATTATGGTCCATTTAGTCTCTAGTAAATTCAATAATTCAGTTCAGGACTTCCCTTTAGGGAAAACCATGCCAAAGACTTCCTTCCCTTTTAATCTGGTCCAACATTTTCCTTAAGTGCAAACACCTTTGTAAAGTACTGCATTTGCTGCTTATGTTTTTCCCTTTCAGACACAAGCCAAAAGGTTTATACTTTTGCAAAACTTTATTTGCTTATAAAGCCTTTCTCCTTCCAGATACAAAATTAAAGGCTTTTATTGTGCCATTCTTTCTGGCACCGCAAGAAAGATAGGGTTGCAATCTACTACCATTTATTAGAAGAAAAACCAAAATCTCTTAGTCTATTTCCAAATTCAGAGAAAAATAAACATCACAGACTTGAGCTTTTCTTGCCCCCTTGGGTTTTCCTTTCCCATGCTGGCCTCAGGGTATAGCAAGGTCTTTTTCCTTGGGTGGGGATAAACTTTCCTCCTCTGGCTAGCAGTCCAGGGCTGTCTTTCTGAGGAAAATCTTCCCCTTGGTCCAGAACAGTTTCTTTGTTAATGAGCCCTTGCCCTGCTCCCTGGACCACACCCACTGACCTAGTTTTGCCTCAGTGACTTCTGAGAGATGTAGTCCCTGCTAGAGGTCATATTACATTACATCACAGCTTCCCCGAGTTGAGGGCAGCCTCAAATACAGTAATTTCCTTCCAACTCCTGACATTCATTCAGGTTAGCAGAGTGGTGAGCAGACCAGTCTCTTCACCACAGTATCCTAGAGTGATAAGCTTCTCTTTGCTGTATCTTGTGTTGTGTTATGGAATTTCCAGTTTGTTATTAAGGGCCAGATGTGCTAAGTATGGGAAGAATACGTAGTATATCGGACCCTAAAAGTGAACGTTACTGCAGTATTAGTACATTTTGAATTACAATTTGCTACTGTAATTTATCTTTCTTACAGCTGAACATATCACCAGTATCTCTCGCTCGATTTTATGAACAAGACTTTAAACAAGATATGGCAACGCTGAAGGTATACTTATTCTCTTCTTTGCTTTTGCACTTCAGTTATTCTAGAACTAGGGGTCATGATATGGATAGACTCAATAACATAAGGAATATCTTTACATAGAAAAGGAGGTGAATACAAGGAACAGCTTTCCAATGAAGATAGTGGAGGTAGAAACAGAAAATTTAAGATATCTATAGAAGGTCTTTAGATGAAGAGTCAAGTTTAAGGTATTAGCACTAGAAGCCCCAAATTGCGTCAATTGATGCAAATGCATCTTCGAAGTTGTATACCAGTGCCACTGCTAGAACCATGTCAGTCATGTTCCATGACTTTGTTAGCAAGGTCAAGATGTTCAGATATGTGCATAGAAAATTAATGACAGATGCACCACCTAGCGGGAAAATGAATTTATACCTAGAAGCCCCAAAGTGCATCAATTGATGCACTCAATTGTTTTGGATTCGTCAATTGACGTACTTTGGGGCTTCTAGATATAAATTCATGTTCCCACTAGGTGGCACATCTCAATCACTGTTTACAGTTTTACTCCAACATTACAAACAATAAACACACGATGATATGTAATGACATCACATACTGCACGTATTTAACAAATAAGTAACATCACATTAATTCACATCTGCATTTCATGCTAAATGCAGTCATGATAATGCGTCAGTTGACGCACTTTGGGGTTTCTAGGTAAATTCCTTTTGGGGCTTCTCATGTTAATCTTAGTTCACTGAGCACTATTTATTTATTTAATTAGCAGTTTTTCTATACTGTTTTCTCATTAAATCAAAGTGGTTTACATAATAACTCACACGTTTACAAGGAACTTATTATGAAACTCACATTTACAAAAAAACTTGTTATGAGGAGGGGGTGACATGCGAGAGATGCACTATTATATGGGTTGGTACCTGTATATAAGTAAGAGATAATTTATCTATATAAATTAGGAAGGGGTTTGTGCTCAGGAGGACAGCAGTTAATATGGCATTCTATTTATTTCCCAAAATTTACTATAACGCCAATCGAGTAAGGCCCATCTAGGTAGTAGAAAGTGTTTAAAAAAAAATAAAAACAAAAAGATGAGACAACTAAAATGGACAGTTAGGATCTATCAGAGATTTTCCAAGAATTCCCTCTGTTTTGAAACAAAAGCCTTCTGAAAGAAAGGAATCTTCAGACCTTACTTAAATTAAAGGAGTAAAGGTTCTTGTCTTAAATATAAGTAGTTGTTCTAGAGGACTGGTGCAAAGTAAAGAAAGGCTGACTGCCGAGAATGTTCTAAGTCTTAAAGGGGAAGGAAGACAAAGCAAGGGAGTGTAGGAAGAATGAAGTATTTGAGAAGGAATGTAGGAGATGACATAGCAAAGTATAGAAACTGATACAAATATCAGGCTTTATAGGCCAACACCAAGATTTTATATTTGACATGATAAAAGATTGAAAGCCAATGTTGTGCCACTAGTAATGGGGTCATGTGATCAAAATGTTTTGCCCCCATAAGCACTTTAAATGCTGGACTTTGTTTCACTTGGAGGTGCTTCAGTGAAGATAATGAGACCATTATAAAATGTATTGCAGTAATCTAATTTGGGCAACGTTAAGGCATGCAAAAGAAAATTTAAGATTAGAGCGGGCTAGCCATGACATCAAAGCTCAAATCCTCCTTGGTGCTACAAAAGGTGAAGAATTGCAGCTGAGAGTTGTGGCTTGAGAGAGCGCCCCAAGTATTTGAATGGTATCACACATTCACAAGTGCATTCCCTTGATGGAAGGAGATGGCTACGGTGACTTAAACACCCATACTAAGTTGATTCATACTTAGTCACATTAAGGACTAATTTGTGTGTGTGTAGCTAGTTTGCTACAGCCAACAGATAATCTTCCATAATGGAAATATCTAAAGAGTGAATCTACTGAAATCAGAATTTGAACATAAGGAGACCAGTTATTTTCAGGGGATATCTGGCCCATTTGGATGTCCAAAATTTTATTTATTTAGCTGTGCTTATATACTGCTTTTCACCCGGTCAAAGTGATTTACAAAAAAGGGGGGATACAGTAGATCATGCTATAACATATATAAATGGGGGGGGGTTACCATCACCAGGGGGGTTTCAAACATATATACATTTGCACCAGATTTTTCACCTGTGGGATGGGCTGGATGTGCCCTGATTCTGAGGGCCCAGTCGTGCTGTGTTTACCCCGGCTAACCCTCCCCATGCTCCTGCTGGAGCCTCTGTACCATGTTGTCCCATCGCCATGGCACTGGGAAGCCATGCAGCAGCCTCGATTCCCCGCACCGCACATCAAAGTCCTTTATCCGCCGCCTGACCCCCCAGATCCTAGCCTGCCAAGGCTTCTCCTGAGTCAGCTCACCTGTTTGGGGGGGGGGGGGGTCCTCCATTGTTGGCCACCAACATTAGGGTGACTTATTCTACCTCCGAGGTGGAATAAGTTCCCCGGCCATCCTTCATTCACTAGACATATGGGCTGTGATCTGGATAGGCCCTGTATGTCTGGGGTCGTGGGCCCGCCTCCGACCCGCCCACCCTCTACCCTTTCTCCGCCCTGTCCAGAGTTCCCCCTCACATCGGCACTGTACGTGCGGGGAGCTTTGGGGGCAGAAAAGGCCCCCAGCAAATAGCGGGGGATGTATGTCCAAACTGGATATACATCCCCGCTATTTGCAGTTCTGGATGACTCCCAAGGACTGTAGCCTTGCAATTGGATCAGGGTCACAAGGGGTGACAGAAAGATGTTAAACAAAATTTGAGCTAATAGAAATCCCTGGGGGAAGCCCTGTGTAAGAACAGGGAATTTTTGAGTGTTTCTTTGGAAACTCCTAAAGGTTTAAAATTGTAAGTATGAGGTAAACCAAGGCTAAGGTGGTGACAAAGGTGAGTCGGTTGATATAGTGTATCTGGACTTACAGAAAGCCTTTGACAAGGTCCCTCATCAGAGACTTTTGGCAAAACTAAAGAGTCATGGGATAGGAGGCAGTGTACTACTGTGGATCAGGAACTGGTTAAAAGATAGAAAGCAGAGGGTTGGGCTAAATGGCCAATTTTCCCAATGGAGAAAGGTGAATAGTGGTGTACCCCAGGGATCTGTGCTGGGTCCGCTGCTTTTTGACATATTCATAAATGACCTGGAAAGTGGAATAACGAGTGAGGTTATCAAATTTGCAGATGACACAAAACTATTTAAAGTTGTTAAAACCCAAGAGGATTGTGGAAAATTGCAAGAGGATCTTGATAAATTGGAAGACTGGGCATCAAAATGGCAGATGAAATTTAATGTGGACAACTGCAAAGTTTTATGCACCTAGGGAAGAACAACCCAAACTATGGTTACACGATGCAAGGTTCCACATTAGGAACCACCACCCAGAAAAAGATTTAGGCGTCATTGTGGATAGCATGTTAAAACCCTCGGCTCAGTGTGCAGCGGCGGCCAAGAGAGCAAATAGAATGCTAGGTATCATAAGGAAAGGAATGGAAAATAAAACAAAAGATATTATAATGCCTCTATCGTTCCATGGTGAGACTGCACCTTGAATATTGTGTGCAGTTCTGGTCGCCATATCTTAAAAAGGATATAGCGTTATTAGAAAAGGTTCAGAGAAGAGCCACCAAAATGGTAAAGGGGATGGAAGGATACTCATGAAGAAAGGCTAAAAAGGTTAGGGCTCTTTAGCCTGGAAAAGAGACGGCTGAGGGGAGATATGATAGAAGTCTATAAATTAATGAACGGAATGGAACGGGTAAACGTAGATCGATTGTTTACGTTATCAGAATATCGAAAGACTAGGACATGCAATGAAGCTACAGGGTAAACTATTTAAGACTAATAAAAGAAAATATTTTTTCACTCAATATGTGATCAAACTCTGGAATTTGTTACTGGAGGATGTAGTAAAGGCTGTTAGTATAGCTGGGTTTAAAAAAGGTTTGGACAAGTTCTTGGAGGAAAGGTCCATAAACCATTACTAAGAAGGGACCCAGGATATCAATGCTTGACCCAATACAAGCATTGCGGAACCTGTGTCTTTTGGGGAAACTGCTAGGTACGTATGACCTAAATTGGCCACTGTTGGAAACAGGATACTGGGCTTGATGGACCTTGGTCTGACCCAGTATAGCATATCTTATGTTCTTATGTTCAAATCATTCTATCCCTGGACTTTGGGCAGAATGGAGCTGACAGGAAATGGCTTGCACAGAGAGTTAGGGCTTGGAGGATGAGAGTGAGGATTGTCTGGTGGCACAAGCTGAATGCAATGAGTATATTATTGACCTGATGGAGACGTTTGCTGCAGAAATTCCCCAAAAAAGCTGGATACAAGGCTAGACGTGATAGTGGACAAGTTTGCACAGTTAGTAGAGGCTGTGCACAAAAACTCTTCCCCTATTAAGGATATGGAGGTTGTGATAAGGAAGCTTATCATAGCTCAGGAAGGAGCTATAGAAAAGGTGAAGTGACTCTGAACAAGCAACCTGTCAGTTCTGGTAGAAATAGGAAAACAGAATTTTCCCATAAAAGACTACCAGTCCCAGAATGCACCAGGTTTCCAACAGACATTAGAGGAGCTGAAGTGGGGAAACGTGTGTTCAATCAGGAGGGCTATGAGGTAATCCCTAAGCACTCATCTCAAAGGGCAGGGCCTGATTCAGCACAGCTGCGCTGTGTTAAGGTGGAGCACTCATCAAAGCAGAATAAAGGTAGAGTTTATTCTACAGAGAATTATCCTCATCTTGATCCTCATCCTCAGTTTCATCTGGAGGATCATCAGAAGCAGAAGCCAAACCGGACGGACAGAGAGGGCAAGAAACCCTTTGGAAGAAGGAAGAGAAAAGCCTTTGGGAGGTCTAGAGGAGTCTGGAGCAGTACGTATACTGGGAGGCATTCCAAGGGCCAGCATACGCCATTGGACTGGGGAAAGCCAGAGGAATGGTGCTGCAGAGCTAGGAATCTCCAGACGGTACCTGTGAGGGAGATGGCTGCATGTGGAAGGGACCCTAAGACCCGTGCCAGAAGGTATGTGAAGAGAGATCCAGTGTCCAGGGATCTGGATTGGAAGGCTGGACATAAGAACTGGACTACATACTGGCCAGGCTATATAGATAGGAACTCTAACAGCAATGGAAGCTCAGGTATGAACACTGATCTATGCCCTAGCTATACCCTTGAAAGACAGCAGGGAAGCAAGTATTGTCCTGAAAGTGCTCCATTGAGAAATTCCTCTGTGCCAATCCAGGATATTGAACCTATGATTGTTGAAGAAGGGGGAGACGTTGCAGATGAAGGATGTGTTTACATGGATTGCTCTCTGTCTAAACTCCTTTGGTAATTTTCTGTTACAAAGTACAGCAACCATCACAAAGAAATACAAACTTGTTCTTTAATCTACTCAGAAAAGCTCCTGAGTAGGATTTTTAGCCACGCAGTAGAAAGCAAGCCAGCTAAGGGGTTTCAGCTGGATAACTGCTAGCAATTGAGCCTTACCTAATTGCTTGTGAGCTCTGAGGGAATCACTTCTGAATCTATGTGGGAAGATATAAGAAGTTAACCTGAAAAGAACAGTTTTTCCTTTCTTTGTGGATTTTGTTTGTTGTTTGATACACTGCTAAGAAAATATTAGCTAAAGCCTACAGAAAAGACCAGTTTGTTACCAACCAGGTCTTATTCTTTTGCTTTGATTGCCTGACAAGTTCAAATGTTGTTTTTCCTGATTTTGTTTTTCCAAGTTTAACACTGAAAGCAAGTAACCTGATTTATGTGCTACCAAGCATATCTGTGTTGGGAGAAATAACCCCATAAATAAATATCTTATTGGCTTTACCCTCAAGCACAACTGATTATTGTGAGCAGCTGTGTCTGGTGTGAATGGACTGCATTGCCCACAATCCCTTGCAAATCATATTGATATATGCACTTGCCAAGACTGTGAACATTCTCACCCAGGCAGCCGTCTGACAAGGTACAAATGGGAGAGCTTGAAGTCTAGCTGAAGATGGCCTGGCAGACAATTGAGCAGTTGGAAAGAGGATACAAAGTGGCCATAAACGTAAAGACCTGGAAAATAGGTCATGTAGGAATAACCTGTGTTGCTTTGAGTTGCTGAGCGAGTGCAGGAGAATGACCCACTCCAGTTCTTTTGAAAATGGCAGTTTGAGGTCTTGCAGGGCAAAAATGACTTATGGAAGATAGATAAGAATGGGTCCCTAGAGCGGCAGAGCCTGTACCTGCCCCAGAGGAAGACCTCATGCCAACTAAAATATGAGATTACAGACCTACTTTTAGTAATGTATGAACTATCAGAAAAATCATCTGTAGTACCTAAAGATTGGAGAGTAGCCAATGTAACCCCAGTTTTTAAAAAGGGTTCTGGGGTGATCCGTGAAACTACAGACCAATGAGTCTGACATTAATATCGGGCAAAATGGTAGAAACCATTTTAAAGAACAAAGTTACTGAACATATAGATAGTAATGGTTTAATAGCAGAGAGCCAACATGGACTTAGCCAAGGAAAGTCTTGTCTCTCTAATCTCATTTTTTTGAAGGTGTGAATAAACAAGTAAAGGTGAGACAGTTGATAGTGTATTTGGACTTTCTGAAAGCCTTTGACAAGGTCCTTCATGAGAGACTCTTGGGGGAATTAGAGTTATGGGATAGGAGGCAGTGTACTATTGCGGATTAGGACTTAGTTAAAAGATAGCAGAGTAGGGCTAAATGGCTAATTTTCTCAGTGGAGAAAGGTGAATAGTGGAGTACCCCAGGAATCTGTGCTGGGCTTGATGTTTTTTTCATATACTAATAAATGACCTGGAAATGAGAATAATGAATGAGGTGATCAAATTTTGCATGTGACACAAGATTATTCAAAGTTGTTAAAACATAAGAGGACTATGAAAATTTGGGAGACTGGACATCCAAATGGCAGATGAAATTTAATATGGACAGGTGCAAAGTTATACACTTAGGGAAGAAGACCCCAAACTAGAGTTACATGTTGCAGGGTTCCACATTAGGAATCACCACCCAGGAAAAGGATCTGGGCGTCATTATGGATAATACATTGAAACACTCTGCCCAGTGTGCAGCAGTGCCCAAGAAGGCAAAAAGAATGCTAGGAATCATAAGGAAAGGAATGGAGAATACAACTAAAGATGATATAATGCCTCTGTATAGCTCCATGATGCGACCTCACCTTGAATATTGTGTGAAATTCTGGTCACCAGATCTTGAAAAGAATATAGCACAATTGGAATGGAAAAGGTTTAGAGAAGAGCAACCAAAATGGTAACCGGGATGGAAGGATATCCCTATGAGGAAAGGCTTAAAATGTTAGGGCTCTTTAATGTGGAAAAGAGAAGGCTGAGGGGGGAGATATGATAGAGGTCTATAAAATAATGAATGTAGTGGAATGGGTAAACATTGGTTGTTTACGCCTTCAAAAAGTAGAAAGACAAGACGATATGCAATGGAGCTACAATGTATCACATTTAAGACACATCAGAGAGAATATTTTTTTCACTCAACATGTAATCAAATTCTGGAATTCATTACCGGAGGATATAGTAAAAGTTGTTAGTGTAACTGATTTTAAGAGGTTTGGAAGAGTTCGTGGAGGAAAAGTCCATAAACCATTATTAAAGTGGACTGGGGAAATCCACTACTTTACCTCTAGGACAAGCAGCATGGAATCTGTATACTTTTTGGGAACCTGACGGGTACATGTGATCTGAATTGGCCACTGTTGGAAACGGTATTCTGGGCTTGATGGATCTTGGTCTGACCCAGTATGGCATATCTTATGCTCTTGTCCTGGTGGCTTCGGTGGCAAACTTGCACTCCACCCTGTTGGTGGATATCTGCTGGGTTGCCACCTGGTTTTTCAGTCCATACCTTTGCAGCCCATTACTGCCTGGAAAGAGTCCCGACAGGAAAGTGCCTTCCGCCAGGCTGTGCTCCGTAACCTTTTTGGGGTTTAGGCAACTCCTACCCTCCAACCCTTCTGTGTTCAGGCTACCGGAGTGATAATCCTTCGGACCCAGGGGTCCTATTGTGCTCTGTGGACACGGACTAAATTGCTGCTGCTTGCGGCTCCCCATGAGGGAGCCCTGTTTTTGCTATGGGCTTAAGGTAGCCTGTAGCTGGGGAGTCCCATATGTGAGGACTGACTTCCTACTTGTTCCCGGAGAAAGCGTAGTTACCTGTAATAGGTGTTCTCTGGGGACAACAGGAATTAGTCCTCACAACCCTCCCTCCTCTACTTGGAGTTGCTCTTTTACCATCTCTTATTTTTGCCATCTTTTAGCTATGTCATCTGACTGAGCAAGATGGCACCCTTGGGCGGAAAGGGGACCACGTATGCGTGGTGGCATCTCCCAGAGTCTTTCTTTGTAAGCTGATGCTTCCATGAGGGCTTTGTCGGTGCCGATGTCACCCATATGTGAGGACTGATTCCTGCTGTCCCCGAAAACACCTGTTACAGGTGAGTAACTACGCTATCCCAGACCTGGAGGGAAGTTATTGTCACAAGCACAATGCCAAAACCACTAGTCTCTAGTTGTTGAGGGCGTGGTGGTTGATGTATCCTTCCTCTATCAGCTATATTTATGCTTCAAGTAAAAGGATTGTAGTTGAGACAAACCGAGGGTAAGGCTTATGACAGAAAAAGTTTATTTTAAACACAAGAGAACAGATCAGGTTCAAGGTTCCATTAACAGGATAAATTATAGGCTTTTGCTTAAGGTTCAGCAAACTGGTGGCAAAAACAAACAGAACTCAACAATGGCTTTTCAGAGTCCTCTTAAATGTAGAAGCTTAGCCTTTTCACAGATAACATTGTGCCACTTTTCTTATAGTCCTTTGTTGATCATAGCACAAAGAAAACAAGGTTAATTCTCCTATGGCAGTTTATCTTCACTCAGCCTCAATTCTCTGGGCTGCACTTCCAGGTGAAAATGAAATAAGCATTCAAAATATCTTCAAAACTCTTAGCAGGCTTTCCATATAAAACAGGAGCAAAGCACAAACTCTTAAAGCAGCTAATTAGCTTTCTTGCTGTTGCAGAGCTCTAGTATTCAAAATGTCCTCAAAACTCTTAGCAGGCTTTCCATATAAAACAGGAGCCAAGCACAAACTCTTAAAGCAGCTAATTAGCTTTCTTGCTGTTGCAGAGTTCTAACACAGCTGATAATCAGGCATGAACACAGCTTCCTTTACAAGCTTATGTGTCAGTAAATTCCCTTTCCAAAACACACAGGAATTTACCTCCTTACTGCTTACACTTTAAGGTTACCTTTGCAAGAGGAACAATTCTTTCAAGGCTGGCTTTTCTTCAACAATTCTAAAGCTTGACATAAAGAACAATCCATAAACATATCTTCTTCCCCCACTTCTGGCTCTGGTTCTCCCAATTGCATGGGCTCTGACTCACTCAGTTGATCGGACTGCTCAGCTGACAATCTCTCTGGTGGTCTGAAAGCTTCTCCACTTCCTGGTTTCCACCCCTGTTGCCAACCTGATTCAGGGAAAACACCTCTCTCAGCTCTGGGTAGTTCAGCCCTTATCCAGGAATTAGCACCTGCTCTGGCTTCTCCAGCATTCCATCGTCCTTTCTGCTCTGGACTCTGTTCCTCTCCCCACCTACTGCATCTGCTGCTTCTCTTGCTTCTTCCGCTGCTCCTCCTGATGCTCCTCTAGCTCTCCATAATCTAAACAGGATTTATACTCACTGGGATCCAAACCCACCTCTTTCTCTCCCAGGTGTTTGTAATCTCCCTGCCTTTTGAACTTAGAATAATCAGTGCACTTGTTAGAGTAAGGGCTTTGGTCCTCGTGCTTGCAATCTCCCCCTCTTACTCTATCCAGCATTTCCTGAAACCTATTCCAGCTGGGGTTTTTCTGCTTTTGAAACGTGGCTCTGGCCTTCTGACCCTGCACACCTAACAGAGGCCCCTTGATTAAGGTGAATTCCTTATGCTTTTCACCTCCCCCATACTCTGGATGGCTGACCTTGCCACACTATATAATTTTGGAGTGCAGTATGCATGCAACTTCCTTTACAGTGGTTAATGTTTATGGTCCAAACACTAATCAGGCTGCCTTTTATTTAAAAACAAAGAAAGAAACAACTTCTTAACGGATATTTTACTGGGGTACAACACTACTTCAGTTATCATTGGGGTTGGCTAGAATATATATTTAGACTCAAGCATAGATAAAACTTCGCAATCTGTTCCCCCTATTTCGGCTGTGGGCCCTTGACCTCTGTGACTGGCAGGTACAGCACCCTAGTCGGTGAGATTCAAACATTTTATTCATCTGGGCATAATATACATATTCTCATTGATTAGTTTATTTGCTCCCCCAATCTCTATCTCCAGGAACAAGCAGGAATGAGTCTTCACCTATGGGTACGTCGGTACCGACGGAGCCTGCGCGGGAACGCTCCCCAGCGTCCAATCAGAAAGCTTTTGGGAGCATCCCTCAGCGCCTGCGTGCTGCCTTCCCGCCCTTCCAACTGTCTCTCCTCAGTTTTCGTTTTTCCGCAGAGCCGGCAGGACGTCTTCCTGTCACCGCAGAAAATTTTTCCTTTAAACTTTTACTTTTTGTTTTCTTGTGGTTGCGGCTGTTCCCCCGACTCCACCGGTACCGCCAGTGGGTTTTTTCTTTTCTTTTTTTCTAAACTCAGGGAATTTTTCTCTCAGTTTCTGTTCAAAATTTTGGGCCTATAAGGCCTCTTCATCATGGAGCCTTCTTCTCCTAAGAAATGCCTCAAATGTGGCAATACAGTTTTCTTCTTAGACTCCAATAAATGGTGTCTAACCTGTTTGGGTCCTGACCCTTTTCCACCAGAGCCAACAGGCTCCAGTTTTATGAGAAGAAATTCTCTATTTCGAGTCTCCCTCGATGCAGTTTTCCCTTCCAGTGTAAGGGCACTGACCATTTCTTTTTTACAGGATCAGGTAACCCACAAACAGTCTGTTAAGACTAGCCAATACTTGGATGGTAGGTCTCATGCTAAGCATGATGATGGCTCCGGCCTTGCCTTCAAGTCCCCATTGGCTTCAAAACCCCGGTGGGAGTCTTCGGGCTCCAAAGCATTTCAGGGGTATCAGGTTGTTCCTGGGGCTCACCCCTCACAGAACATACCTGAGCCATGCTCGGTGGTGGCATCCGCTTCGAGCGGTACTGATTCCCCGGCATCGGCATTGGTGTTGAGCGTTCCACTCCTCACCAGGGATCGTCATCGAGCGTACTCGGTACCTTCGGGACCAATCGATACGTCCCAGATTGACTTTCCCGTATTTGAGCCATGTGCGGTGGTGGCTTCCGCTTCGAGCGGTACCGATACCCCGGCATCGGCTCCGGAGTTGAGTGCTTCACTCTTCACCATGGATCGTCATCGGGTGTACGCGGTACCCTCGGGACCGACCGATACGACCCAAATTGCCTTACCAGTATCGGCAACACCGCCGATACCACCACCAACGTCGGTTCCCTCTAGACATGCATCGATAGACTCACTTCCTTCGATGCCGAGTCTAGAATCGATATCTAGTCTGGAAGACTGGGTACCGACTCGTTTCGGAACTGACACCTACCGATTCCGAATGCCCGGTACCGAGGATATTCACCAAGGATTTCGGGTTACTTCGGTACCGTTTGAGCAGCCTCCGATGACTGATTTGATGTCGGTATCGTCTTCGATTCCGGCTCAAATACCGGTATCGGTGTCGAGGCTGCTGCCTGTAGTAACATCGGAACCAGCACCAGGATCGCTCTTTTCTATACCTAGTTTGGAATCGATACCTGGCATGGATGATGCAGTACTGATTGTTTCAGGTCTTCGCCGGCAGTCCCAGTATCCATCCATTGCAGATCCTGTTTTGCATCGGATAAGTACCTCTTCCGGTACCCAGGCTAGTTCTTCGACTTTAGCCTGTCCAGGGATTGTTCCTATTGGAGATCCTTCTTTTCAGAAATTTCTCCTTGATATGGCCACATTCCTTGCTATTCCTATCCCTGGCTCTGATCCTTCCAAAGGCTCTTCTGGGGAAAAGGGAAATATAATGCTTCCTTTACATCATTCTTTACAGGATCTTCTTCTGAAAATATGGGAAAACCCTTTAAGGGCTTCCTCACCTTCTACAGCACCTGCTCGTCTGTATCAGGTGCCCCCCTCTCCAGGGTTTCAGAAGACTCAACTTCCCCATCATTCCATTGTAGTGGAATCAGCTATGAGGAAGGTAAGCAGCAAAAAAAAGCATTCTTCTTTCCCGCCAGGTCAGGCATCCAGAACCCTGGATGCCTTTGGACGTCAATCCTTTCAGACTTCTATGCTGGCAACAAGGATTCTCTCATATATTTTCTACATGAGTCTATCTCTCCAGGAGGTCACAGAGAAATTGTCTCTTTTGACTCCTTTTCTTTCAGAGCCCAAGGCTGCAGACTATTCCTTACTTCTTAGTCATAGCCAGAATGTGTCTAAGTTTCTTTCTCGTGCTTCCCTAGACTCCTTTGAGTCTGTTAGCAGAACCTCTGCTATAGCCATAGGTGCACGACGCAGAGCCTGGCTCCAAGCTTCAGACTTGAGCAGATGGGCACAACAAAGACTGGGTAATACTCCTTGTACTGGAGAACATCTCTTCAATAAGGAGTCTTTACGTCAGGTTGCTCATTGCTCCACTGACTTCCCAGTTTCTGAGGGCCTTCCTAAACCTTCTCCTTCCCCAGCAGGTAAGAAATACCCTACCAAACCACCTTTTCCTAAAAGAAAAAGGTTTTATTCTTCTCCTGCCCATCATGCAGATGTTCCCAAACAAGGGAAACCTCGCCCTAGTCTGAAGAATTCAAACTCAAGCCAGGGGAATTAACCCTCAATAGGGTTTCTTTTAAGATGTTATAACCTTCACCTCTACACTGGGATTCCTGTTCCAGGACATCCACTTGTTTTTAGGTATGCTGAGCTGTCAGGACATTCATGTATATGGGTTACAGGGGTTTCCTCCTCTTTTCTTGAAGAGAGGTTTGCCAACTATCTCATGATAGTTTTTCTGTACCACCATGAATTTTTTCCTTCTATAGACTTTTCATATGGCAAGTCTCTCCCCTCAGCTCCTATTTTTTCTTTACCTTCTTTTCCAGGGTTCCCCTGTAAGAGTGGTACTATTCTACTGGATGGTTTCCTTAACCCTTCCAGTTTTCTTTCCTTTTCCAGTGTAGAGTTTTTTCTCTGGAGTAACCTCCCCTTTTTCCATTGGGGCAACTCATCAGACATAATCAGGAGTTTTTACTCTTATTCTGTCTGTTCTCTCTGTTAAAAACGGAAAGATTAACTCTGCTGTACTCTTCAGCAGCTCTCCCTGCAGGAGTTCCAATAATTGGACTACTGGTACCTCCTATGAGTTCCAGTTTTGTCTTCGTAGTGCTTCCAAGATAGTCCTCATCTATCTTGGATAATCCTTTATAACTGCTTTTCTGCCATCTCCAAATCCTTGGAGTTGGCAACATAATTGAGATGGCAGCTGGTTGTCTCCAATAGCCATTTATTTCCCTACTCTCCTGCATAATGCTCTCTGCAATCCTACAGAGAAGCTTTCCACTATGAGCCCTTGCTAGAGAGCATGAGAGTTTTTTCTATAAGGACTATCCTATATGGTTGGAAAAAGGCTTCCTCAGTCATCCCCCATGACTGTGAGGTTTCTTATGCCCTTTTATTGCCTTTTAATAAAGGACATAAGCCCTTCCTACGTGACAGTCTAAAGAGTTACCAAATTCCTGCAGGAAACATACTTTTTTTCCTTGCAGCTTGTACTCATAGTATCCTCCTCCTTCATGGACAGCCCCTATCTAACTCAGTAACGCATGATACCCCACCCCTTGTTCCTCAAGTGGGTCCACCTGGGGTCTCTTCCTATGCGTATTCTGTCCATTCACCATGTTACAGTTCTACCAAATTGAGAACTTGCTGTTTACAGACTAATATTATCCTCTGTTCTCTAGCAGCTGTTCTGGTTATTTCACTGGGTAGCATTTCTCTTCCATCTTAACCAGGGGGAATAGATTCTCTATATCTTCTCAAGGAGGTTCCACCTTCCTGTTGTGAGATGAATCATTCCTCTTCACATCTCCCATGTGAAGATTCCTGTAGATATATCTTTTCTGCTTAATTGCAGACATTTATCCTTAAACCTATATATACATATAGGTGCATATGTCTATAGACATTCTTTAAATACATATGTCTGTTAGCCATGTGTGCATAGGCTATGCCCCTAAATCTCGTCATGAACAATTGTATATATATCTATATACCCTTACATATCTATCTATCTATCTATCTATCTATATACATCTACGCCTATATATACATATATATATGTGTGTCTCTGTCGAGATACTTCCTTTAGGTAGATATGTATTCACATACTTATCTCTCTATCTGTCTGTGCTCGTAAAGGTGTTTTATCCTTCCCATCTGTTTCAAACAGTGGGCTTCCACATGGTCATACTATTTCACAGTATGTTTGGGCTATTATGCTAACAACCACTGCGGTGGTTCTGACAGTTTTTCCCATGACCTTAGGTTCAGGTATCCCTGAAGTTTCCTTTCCCTCTCTTCCTACCTCTCGTCAGTCAGGAAAGACTCAGAGGATCTTCAGTAGTTCTGGGGTTTTCAAATCCTCAGACATCTGTCCTTCCCTAGGATTACGGGGTTTTACAATCCCCCTTCTTCCCTCAAGGACCAAGTCAGTTTTGTCCAAATCGGTCAGTCTTCCTCTTTTGCTCCCAACTATAATTACCTCTGTAGCCAAAGGAGTTTTCAGCTTTCCATAAAGCTTTCCACTGAAGACCTACCGTTTTGGTACTTCCCCAGTTCAGTCCTGGGGTCACCTGTCAGTTCCAGATTTTGACCTTCAACTCATCTCAGTGAGGTCATCTTGGAGATTCCTCTACTGGATCCCCAGTAGATTTCATCAGCCTCTCTACTCCTGCAATCCAGTAGGTGAGATCCATATTGTAATTATTCATTCAATATATTCATGATAATTGTCATATATACAAGGACTCCTTGTCTGTAGTCCTATCTCAGGTTAGCTGTCTCCTACAGCTCCTCTCTTCTCCAACTCCTACCCTTCATCCTTGGATGCCTGGGCATATGAGGTATAGTATGTTTCAATCACCAACATGCTAGGGCTCCAGGCATCTTAGCTTGGGAGTCCCCATATGTGAAGACTCATTCCTGCTTGTTCCTGGAAATAGCACAGTTACTTACCTGTAACAGGTGATCTCTGGGAACAGCAGGAATAAGTCTTCACAACCCACCCACCTCCCCTAGGAGTTGTATCTCTATATCTCTCTTTCCTTTCCTCTTTCTCTCTTCTTTGTCTCAGCTTTCAACTCAACTGAGGAGAGACAGTTGGAAGGGCGGGAAGGCAGCACGCAGGCACTGAGGGATGCTCCCAAAAGCTTTCTGATTGGACGCTGGGGAGCGTTCCCACGCAGGCTCCGTCGGTACCGACGTACCCATATGTGAAGACTTATTCCTGCTGTTCCCAGAGATCACCTGTTACAGGTAAGTAACTGTGCTTTAGCTCCTATCTCACATAGTGTAATTTCAGTGTATACTGTATCTGATTATCATCCAGTTCTAGCCTCCATGGACTTTCTGGGTTCCATGGGAAGGGAATAGCTTGGCTATCGAGTACCTCTAAGCTCAGAGAGTTTCAGAAAATGGTGAAGCAGTCAGTTAAGGAATTTAACAGATTCAATCCCACTGAGAAATTTAACACTACTATAGGCTGTGAGGCCCACAAGACTTTCTTGTGGGTTAAAATAGTTGCAGAAATCATGTTAAGAGAAATGGGAAAAGCTTTTGAAACATATCCGGGGCCTGGAGGTAAAGCACAAGCTCTCCTGTTCACCTCACATATTTTGAGAGTTGAAGAAGGCCAAAGTCAAGATACAAGCACTAATGACAGACTAGGTGGAAAGGGACTTTAGGTTTACTGACTCTAGGTTTTATGAGCATGGTAATAAACATGGTACTCTTCTGGCCCAGGTGATCAAGCCAAAAAGTACTAGGACCACACGGGGGGAGGTAAGATGAAGCTTTAAGGATATAGAAAAAATTTTTCTAGAACACTTCTTATGCTTTTATAGTGAGACTGGGAGCCCCATTGAAGAGGAGGGTTGTGGCATTTTTTGACTCTCTGCAACAGCCTCGTGTCACAGAAGAGCATGCCACTATGCTGATAACCCCAGTTTCGCTACTGAAAATCCAAGCAGTAGTTAAAGCTTTTCTAGGTGGCAAGTGCTATGGCCCTAATTGGTTTCAAATTGAGTTTTTCAAGAAATATTTTTTGACATTGGGCTTTCTTTTAGACCTTGACAATTGTGGGCTGCCTATGGGGAAGGATCCATTAGACTGTGTGGCTTATCAGACTAACTCTAATTGCAGCAGACATCAAATTACTGGCAAAAGTGTTGCAAAAGAGATTGGAAAAGGCGTGTGCTCCTGTAGCTTCTATACTTGTTCCATGTGAAGTCCCTGCTAGAATCTGAGGCGTTGCATAGTGATTTCTTGCTTTTTGTACCATTATAAAGCAAGCCAGGGTTAGGATTAGCACACACTGCCTAAGGTGCAGGGGAGAATGGAACTGCCCAACTTGCGAGACGGGCTTGCTTTGACATCTGATCAAGTTTCCGTCTCACTGGAGGCTATTCAAACTGACTGTAATCAGCTAGGCACACTAAGGTTTCTACCTGCCAGATGACCTCTGGTGAGAAGGACTACTCATGATCGTCCTACACAAGTCCACACATGTACAGGTATGGAGGCAGGTTAAAAGTACTTACTGTAGGTTTAGCCAGTGAATGGGTGTCTCACATGTCACCTCCTTTGATCTCTCCCTGCTCCTTTTATTCTGAGGTGTGAGGTTGGACAAGGGACTGATGTATATAGGGCAGTTTTAGGATGAGGACAGCATCATGTCTTTTCAAGCTTTGTACCGGGAATTCAACCATAGAACCCACTTCATTGCTTGTTGCATATGCAAGACAAGCTCTCCAAGACCTGAATGAAATGGAGACCTTCCTCACTTAGGAAGGGAAACTAAAGCGAGATATCATGTATATATTGGAGCATTCTGTCTGTTTGGCATGGACACTCTCAATCAGCTAATCTGTGGGTAGAATGAGGATCAAGAACTTGCCTTTGATGTGCAGACCTGGAAGAATATCTTGTATTCAGCCCATCATATTTCTGTTTGTACCAGAAGGGTACAAATAGAACTTACTGCATAGAACTTATTGCATCCCAGTGCTACTATCCAGGATGTGGGATGGTGAAAGTGAGATTTGCTGGTGTGGTTGTGGCTGTAAGAGTACATATCTGCATATGTGGTAGGAGTGCCCTGTGCTTAGTTGATTTTGGTTGCAGGTATACCAGGAGATTGAGTCCATTATTGCCTGTCCAGTCTGTAGGTCCCCTGTGTTAGGGCTACTGGGCTGATGGAAAGGGTCTGAAATTTCTTTAGGGCTTTGACCCCTGGTACCTGAACTGTTGTTGCTTACCTGTTACACAATAGCTTTCCACTGGAATGTCCCACTCTGGAGCATTGGCATTGTCAGATTCACAAGATTGCTAATCTGTAGAAGTTGTGCCTCTGCCTGTGGGGGAGAGGCAGAAATATGCCCACCTATGGGGCTGATTTGGAGAGGGTATCACGGGATTGATCTTGGGGTGGTGTGGATTGTGATAGATGGTTTATGATCCTATGCACTTTTTGGATGCAACTATTTAAATATATCAAGTTGTTGGTTGTGTACTGCTGAGTTCTATTTAGGAGTCGGCTAAAACAGAACTAGTTTCTCCAGAAATGGAAGACGGGACATCAGACAAAAATGATCTAAAATGTTGGCATTAAACCATGAATTCTTAAGTTGGGGAAAGATCACCACCTTGTTCCAGGTGTGGGGGAAACATAGCCCTGAGACCTACTTCTTTGGAAAAGAATTGGAAGTAATTTACCAGAAATGGAGGAAATGGGTCTAGACAAGAGGTCAGCCTTTTTGTGCCATAAAGGAAGAGAAGATGACTCGACCCAGTGCAATGATAGTGAGGTATGAGACTCTGAACCAAGCGATTTGCGATAAAGTACAATGTCCCTTAGTGGAGAGAGAACAGAAATGGAAAACCCCTGCCTAAGGGTAGACATCTTATGATTTAAGAAGTTAGCAAAGTCATCCACTAAGGGTAATGAAGGAGGTATATCTGGACATGAATTAGTTGGGGCCCATCTTGTCACAAATTGGAAAAGCCTTTTTGGAATGATTTTTCTGCTTAAAAATATATGCTTTGGACTTTCACTTGGTTTGCAGCTTGTCGTGCTGTGAGGGCTTGTGTGCATCAGTGAGGCTGAGAGCTAAACTATCGGTAGTTTAACTACTGGCAGGGTCTCCCAAGATGGACAGGTCTCAGCTGAGGTGCCAGACCAAGACAAACCACCCATCTGGGCAGCAGCAGAATGGGACAGTGTTGACGGCGGAGGATTTTTGTGACAACGGCAACAACACCAAACTTAAACTGCGCAGAAGAAAGGCCCGGCAATCTACTTCTGTATCTTGCCATGAAAACCCAATGGATAGTTACAACAAAACAAATTGTGCTATGGTGCTGGAAGATGAGACTCCCAGGTCAGAAGGCACTCAACTAGTTACTGGGGAAGAGCTGAAGACTTTTCAGAGTAAAGCCAGCATTTATGATGTGGTTGGATCAAAGTCCTCGGGAAGTCTGACTGCTGATGTAGCTGCGCATGAAATGAGAGTCAGAAGCTGTAAAGATGTCTTACACATTGGAACATGGAACGTACAAAGCATGAACCAAGGGAAGCTGGAGGTGGTCAAGAATGAAATGGAACGTGTACAACTTGATCTGTTGGGTGTCAGCGAACTGAAATGGACTGGCATGGGGCACTTTGCATCAGATGATCACATGGTCTACTATGCTGGAAATGAAAGACAAAGAAGAAATGGTGTTGCATTTATATTAAATAAAGAAGAAACTTGCAAGAACTGTAACGAAATACAATGCAGTCAGCGAACGCTTAATCTCTATTCGTCTACGAGGATTGCATATCAACACAACTATAATTCAAGTATATGCCCCAACAACAGCTGCAGAAGAGAATGAAATTGAAGAGTTCTATGAACAAGTACAAGCTGAAATTGACAGAACATGCAAACAGGATATCCTGATAGTCATGGGTGACTGGAACGCAAAGGTTGGCCACCAAGGAGAAGGCAAAGTAGTTGGAAAATATGGACTTGGCAACAGAAATGAAGATGGAGAAAGACTGATAGAATTCTGCAAGACCAATGATCTATTCATCTCAAACACCTTCTTCCAGCAACACAAGCGGTGACTGTACACATGGACTTCACCGAATGGATTATATAAAAATCAAATTGACTACATATGTGGAAGTCAACGATGGAAAAGCTCTGTAACATCAACAAAGACAAAACCTGGAGCTGACACTGGTACAGATCATCAACTACTAGTATGCAAACTCAAGCTAAAGTTGAAAAAGAGCAAACCACTCATGAATGCAGCAAAATATGACCTTGAGAATATACCACTGGAATTTAAAGACTGCCTGCAAAATCGATTTGCTGCTTTAGATACAAATGACAGAGCTCCGGAAGAGTTATGGAATGACATCAAGAAGGTTGTGTTGGAAGAAAGCGAGAAGTCTCTACAAAAGGTGAAAAAGCAAAAACGGCCAAAATGGATGACGGAAGAAACTCTGAAAATTGCCCAGAAACACAGAGAAGCTAAAGCCAGAGGAGAAAGAAAGACAATCGCAGAACTCAACAGGTTTCCAACGTGTGCAGCAAGACAGGACAAGGAAAAGTACTATAATGACACTTGCAAGGAAATAGAAGCAGAAACTATTAGAGGAAGAACAAGATCGGCTTTCCTAAAGCTATGAGAGTTAAAGAAAAAGTTCCAGCCTCGAATTGGAATGTTTCAAGATGCTCAAGGTTCTATGTTGAATGATGCTGAGAAGATCAAGAAAAGGTGGAAGGAATATACAGAGTTTTTATATGATAAAGATCAAGTGGACCAACAGCCGTTTCAACCTGCACCTTATGATCGGGAACCATTGGTGATGAAAGAAGAAGTTGAAGCAGCATTGAAAGCCTTATCAAAGAACAAAGAACAAAGCACCAGGCATTGATAGCATTCCCATAGAAGTATTGCAGCAATCTGATGCAGCTGTTACTGTACTCACAAGGCTCTGCCAAGAAATATGGAAGACAACATCATGGCCAAATGACTGGAAAAGATCTCTGTTTATACCAATACTAAAGAAAGGTGATCCAACTGACTGTGGAAATTATCGCACAATCGCTCTGATCCCACATGCCAGCAAGATTCTACTGAAGATTATTCAAAAGAGACTACAACCATACCTGGAACAAGAACTACCTGAAGTGCAAGCAGGGTTCAGGAAAGGGCGAGGAACGAGAGACATCATTGCAGATGTGAGATGGATCCTTGAAAAGACTAAAGAATACCAAAAGGATATCTATTTGTGCTTTATCGACTATAGCAAGGCTTTTGACTGTGTAAACCATGAGAAACTCTGGGCCACATTAAGAAGCATGGGTATACCAGAACACCTGATCGTTCTCTTGCGCAATCTGTACATTGATCAAGAAGCAACAGTTCGAACGGAACAAGGAGAAACAGAATGGTTTAAAATAAGCAAAGGTGTAAGACAAGGCTGCATACTTTCCCCCTACCTGTTTAATTTATATGCAGAACAAATCATCAGAGAAGCAGGATTGTATGAAGACAACAGAGGTGTGAAGATTGGTGGAAGACTCATCAACAACCTTCGCTATGCTGATACCACATTACTGGCTGAAAGTGAAGATGATCTGAAACATTTGCTTCTCACAATCAAAGAACATAGTCTCAAAATGGGCCTGCACCTTAATGTAAAGAAGACAAAGATCTTGACAACTGGCATAATCAACAGGTTCATCGTTGAAGGAGAAGAAATTGAAATTGTGAACAACTTTAACCTACTTGGATCAACTATCAATAAAGAAGCAACGAGCAGTCAAGAAATCAGACGACGCATTGCTCTTGGCAGAATGGCTATGAAAGACCTAGATAAGATTCTCAAGAGCAGAGATGTCTCTCTCCATACAAAGATTCGACTTGTTCAAGCCATGGTATTTTCAATAACATCATATGGATGTGAAAGCTGGACAGTGAAAAAGATAAGACAGGAAGAAAATTGATGCCTTTGAATTATGGTGCTGGCGGCGAATACTGTGTATACCATGGACTGCCCGAAGAACAAACCAGTCGGTACTAGAGGAGATCAAACCTAAGCTTTCTTTAGAAGCTCAGATGACAAGACTTCGACTTTCATACTTTGGACACATCATGCGAAGAGAGAGATCATTAGAGAAAGACATTATGCTTGGCAAGATAGAAGGTCAACGCAAAAGAGGAAGGCCAGCAACGAGATGGATCGATATAATAACAGCAGCTATGGGTACCAGTCTGTCAACAATGAGCCGCCTGACCTGAAGACCGAACACAATTTAGGATAGCTATCCAGAGGGTCGCCATGAGTCGACTCCGACTCGACGGCACTTAACAACAACAGCAGCTGTTTGGACTGCCTTCTTATATATCGGTGCTTATTTTTTTTCTGTATCCTTTGTGACTTTGTCTCTTTCCTGTCCACCATTATAATTCCTTTCCTTTTTGTGGCTTAGCCATCTCTTTCTGTGTTTTTTTTTTTAAAATTGTAAACCACCCTGGTTTCATGAAAGTGCGGTATATCAAATTTGGTGATAGTTATGTGTTTTTTTCCTGTGACGTTTGGCCTGACATGTCTGCCTTTTTCAAGAGTTGAAGTCTCAGATGACACCACAGGTCATCTTTCCTAGCAGTAATTTTATATATATATATATATATATATATGCTAGTATGAAGTAATGGGTCCCAGAGCAATCTGGGACTTTGAGTGTTGAGCGAGACCTGGAATAGTTGAATCAGGCAGCTCTAAATTAATACAATGGAGGTTCCTTTACACTTTCTTTGGTTTAATGCCCATCAGGGATTGAATGAAAGAATCAAGGAGAAAACAATAAGATGATCCATCCATGAAATTGGAGTATAGGAGAGACACTCTGGGTCAGAATCAAGGAGAGATGCGAAAAAACTAAGGTATGACCTTCAGAACGTGTAGAGGGGGCATGTACTAGGAAAGAGACTCAAAGCCTCCATTGAGAACAGAGTCCTCTCATCTGTAATCCAGAGGGACATCAGTATGAATATTAAAGTCCCCTTGATCAACCAGTGGTCATAGGCTAGAGAAACATCTACTATAAGAGGACAGTTGTTCTAAGGCAGCACT
Organism: Ichthyophis bannanicus; assembly: GCA_033557465.1. NCBI lineage: Eukaryota > Metazoa > Chordata > Amphibia > Gymnophiona > Ichthyophiidae > Ichthyophis > Ichthyophis bannanicus. The sequence continues at coordinate 643,377,465 of CM066035.1, forward strand.
AAAGGGGGAAAGGAGGAGGATAAATTAAATTATTGAAGGAGCTGTAACTAAAAACACTAAAACATCTGAGAAAAAAAACAAAGATAGTGCTGAGTAATCACCACTAATCACCACTCCTCCTCCATATTTGGTAACCCGATCAAAATGAAGAAATGTAAAACCTGTCATATATATTTCTCGAAGCAAGACCAGCTTGCCTGAAAGAAGCCAAATCTGTCAGACAGCAAAGCTGAAAGTTGAGATAAAAGTAGGTCCACAGTTAGTTAGCAAGTTCTGTGTGTTCCATTAGTTAAGGAAGTATGGTTGCTATACATATGAGCTAGAACTTTTTCAGTGGCAAGTTCAGTGCTTTGTGGTGAATTGCCTTTATAGTTGAGGACGGAAAATAATTATCTAAATTTCCATAAGATATTAAAAGCCTGATTTTCCTTCAAAATTTCAGCAATGAGGAGTAGATGTAAGCAGAGTATGATTCAGTGTTCAGCATTTTTTAAGAGGGGTTAGTTGAGCTAGAGTGGATTTAAGGTAAGAGGGGGCTCTAACTATAAGATGTATGATGTTTTATTATATGTTGTTAAACCGCAGGTGAAATATTAATGTATTGGTTGTATAGAAATTTTGAGATCAGTCAATCTAAGGATGTTAGGGTAAAAGGATGCAGCGATTAGGTGGGCTGTCTGTTTCTGTTTCTGTAACTTTCTGGGATATGAATATTAAGCATCATGGTACTTTTAAGTACTATTCATGTCTAAATAGATATTTATTTTATGTATATTTCTTCCTGAGATATTTATGAAGGTAGAATCACCAAATCTCACATTGAATACTTAGAAATGTGGGCAACTGTAGGTACAGTAAATTTTATGAAAGATAAATGAGAGAATTCTACAGTAGAGCATAATGTGGATACTTCATATCACATAGGGGAGAATAGCAAGACAGATCAGGTCCAAAGGAAAGAAATCTACCTACTCAGTCAGGACGTACTACTTTAAAGCTAGAGATCTGCAGTAGATATTGGGGAAATTTGTAGTCTAAAGAATTGTTTTCATACATTTTACCAGCAGAATTTTCTTCCATAGTAGAATGTGCACATTTTATCCTAGAGACCAAATTCAAAGTTTTACATAGCCAGGGATTGGAAATTTGCTAGAAAAAAATCAAGCCTGTCAGATTGATCAGTTTGAAGTGTACAACAATTCAAGGTTGAATGTGTTGCTGCATAAAAAGTTTGAACTGAGCAGTTGCCAAATGTTAAGCTACAGTATGATAGATGCAGTAGATATTAAAGGAATTGATCATATGCCTGAGAACCAAGATATATTTATTTCCATTTATGTGCTGCCTTTCAATGCAAATTAATTCAAGGCAACTTACAGCATTTAATTAAACAAATCAAGATCAAGTCGGTCTTTTTTTTTTTAATTTTCTAATTGAAATGTGCTAAATAAGAATTCTGAAGATTAATTTGACATGCTGTTCTTGCTAAAGGGTTCATGAGATAATGGGAGGTGAAAGATACTAAACAGAAGAATTTGTCAGATTGAAAATAAAGGTTGCTGCCCATGATCTCAGAAATTCTGTCAGCAAATTTAGCAAATTTAGTACAGAAAAGCATAAGTGTGCAGAGGAGAGAAAAGAAAATTACTGGCTTGAGTGAAGGTATTAAAAATGGTCTGCATTTGGAAGCTTAAGTGAAATAGAGGAAAGTTGAGCTTACATATTTGCCAGCTTTCATTCTGAAGATGACACCTGGTGTTGAAGCTTCCTAATGTACCATCGTTGTAGATTAAATAGGAAATTACCAACATTTTGTGAATGGTGTATGTTGGAATTTTAACATCTAATTAGTCCTTCTTTTGCTAAAGGTTCTTCCTCCAACAGTATATATGAGAGTGACTGAAAATATTCCCAGGATAATTTCCTTTATAGAGCAAATAATCACAAATGGACATGCATATGCAACATCAAAAGGTAAATCATACTAGAACAATAAAACAATGATGGCAAACATTGCACACAGTCACCAGAACTGTTCCACAAGTATTATAGAGGTAGTGATTGGTGTAAATCCTGCTCTGGCAGCTTCTGCAGTGCTTATGGGTCCCAAGGAAGAAGGGGACCTACTTACAGCTGTTCCAGATCTTCTGAAGTAGACTTCATTTTGCATGCATGCTGAGAGAATCGTTGCTTCTATCCCATATTTGAACAACTTCTACTGCTATGAGGATAGTTTTACTGCAGACTCCTTAACTTTTATAGAATGTATGTGCCTAAGTTATAATTGTTTTCTAATGGAAAGTATGTAAATAATGCAGAAAGTACATGTTTATACCTGCTATCTAATGTACACCTAAAAAAATTAGGAACTTTGGGAATATTCAAAGGCATTTATACAGTCTGCAGACCTGCAAACCATGTAAATGCCATTAGTGGGATATTCAATAGCACTACCATGGTTAGTGCTGCTAGATATCAGTGGGTGCTGCCACTACATGCCCCGATTCTACACTGTTAGTACTGGGGTGTTTTGGAGCGGAGCGGAGGCAGCACCCGTCACTAACCAGGCAGCGACAATATTTAACTGCTGCCCATTTAGTGATCCAAGGGTAAAGTCAGGCTCAGCAAAGGCTGACCAAACTTTACCTGCGGAAGCTAACCGGGCAGTGCCTCGATAGCTGCCGCCTTTTGCAGTGATGCAGATATTCAGTGCTGATGGCCAGATATGGCCCCAGCATTCAATATCCATGGTCAATTTTCAGTGGCGATGACTAGTTGCGTTAGCAGTGCTAGCCGCTGTCACTGAATATCCCCTCTTTTGTGCATATTATATTAAGCATGCATGTAAACGCTAACTCTTCTCCAACCCCAGCCCACCTCCAAGAACATCATCTCCAGGAACAAGCAGGAATGTAGTCATCACATATGGGTATCGTCGGTACCGACGGAGCCTGCGTGGGAACACTCCCCATCGTCCAATTAGAAAGCTTTTGGGAGCATCCCACAGTGCCTGCATGCTGCCTTCCCGCCTTTCCCAACTGCCTCTCTCCAGTTCTTCTTTTTCCGCGGAGCCAGCAGGTTGTCGTTCCTGTCACCGCAGAAGAATTCTTCTTTATTTCTTTCTCTTTTGTGGTCGCGTCTGCCTTCCTCGACGTTTTACCGGTACCGCCGTTTTTTTCTTCTTATTGTCTGTCTTTAAAAAATAAAAAATACTAGCATTTTTCCTATTTCTTCCCAGGTGCACGCACCTTTTTGGGCCTTAGGCCCAAACGTTTTTCCTATAATGGAGAAACCTGCTTCAGGTTTCAAAAAGTGCACTAAGTGTGGCGGTACCATTTCTGTCACCGACACCCATGAATGGTGTCTAAAATGTTTAGGTCCTGACCACTCCATCACGGATTGTATGTCCTGCGCCTTGATGTCTAAAAGAGGTCGGCAGAACCGAGCTGCTAAGCTCAGTACCCTGTTTCCCTCTGATGCAGCTTCGGTGGCATTGACGTCTTCCAGGGCTTCCTCTTCCTCCCGTGGATCTCTGGTAACTAAACATAAGTCCAGCTGGTCCTCAAAGGGTAGATCTCCTTCTAAGCATCGAGATGCCTCTGGCGTTGCCCTTGATGATTCTGCACCGGCAAAATTGCCCCGGCGGGAGGCTTCGGCTTCCAAAGCATTATCGGGGCTCCAGGATGTTCTCGAGGCCTCGACCTCGGCAGAACTACTGGTGCCATGCTCTGGGGTACCAGCGGTCTTCTCCGGTACCGACATCCAGGCATTGGCAGCGTCGATAGACCAGAGAGTCCTGGCTATTGAGCGCAGTCTGGCGGCTCTACTTGTGGCATCGACGCCCTCGGAACCACAACAGACAATCCGGCCGGTACCAGCACCGGCCCCGGCCCCGGCATCGGTATCGGTACCGGTACCGATAGCATCGGCATGGCATCGGTGTCTGCTTTGCCTGTACCCAGTCATCGGATGCCCTCGGGTACCGATACCCCGGTACCGATTACTCCCGGTACCGACTTCGGTCGGTATGGGTATCGGGCTCTTCAAGAGCATCTGGACAGACGGTACTTCGAGTCCTCAGAAGAATCTGAGGATTATGACAGTTCTGTCGATGCAGGAATGCTTCTCCCAGAGGAGCCCTCCTCCTCTAAGCGCAGGATGTCTCCTCCAGAGGATATTTCCTTCCAGGATTTTATCAGGGAGGTGGCTCGGGGTCTGTCCATTACTGTGGCCCCTGAAACAGAGCCAAGAGCTAAGGAGTTAGAAATTTTACAATATCCCAAAACTCCTAAGGAGGCAGCTACCTTGCCCATTCATGAGATTTTGCATGATCTCATGTTAAGGATGTGGGAGACACCTCTTACCACCTCTCCTCATTCTCGCAGACTGGATACTCTGTATCAAGTCCCTCCTTGTCCTGGTTTCCAGAAACTCAGCTTCCTCACCACTCTATTGTAGTGGAATCAGCTATGAGAAGGATTAAGAGTGCAAAGAGGCATGCCTCTAATCCTCCAGGACGTGAGTGCAGACCCCTGGATGCTTTTGGACGTCGTGTCTTCCAAGCTTCCATGCTTTCTGCCAAGATCAGTTCCTATAGTCTTTACATGGGAATGTTCCTGAAGGAGATCACAGATGATTTAGAGGCCTTGAGTCCTATTCTTCCTGAGGATAGAAGACAGGATTTTCTCACATTGGTCAAACATGCCCAAGATGTTTCTAAATTTGTCAACCGTGCAGCCTTTGACTGCTTTGAGTGCATAAGCAGAACGTCTGCCATTGCCATAGGCACACGTAGAATTGCTTGGCCCCAGGCATCTGATCTGGAGCTCTGGGTACAAGACAAATTGGGAAATATCCCTTGTACTGGTGAGAACCTGTTTTGGTAGAGATTGGCAGGAAAAGGCCAATGAGTTGGATGCTGACAACTCTACCTTGGATAGATTATCCAAGTCCACAGCTGATCCTGCTAGAAAGAAATCATTCAAGAAACCATTCTTTTCTGCAGGTCAGCTTGTCAGGAAAGGTCAGCAGCCACCCAAGCAGAAGAAAGCAAAGACTGCTAAACCTCAACCGTCTCAGCAGTCTCAGCCTCCACAAGGCCTTTGACTTTTATCTGGCTCTCAATGGACCAGAGCCTTCCACCATTCCCGGAAGGTTGTGTCACTTTGCCCCCAGATGGGGACAGTAACAGCAGAACAGTGGACTCTCTCCATTCTAAAAGAGGGGTATAAGCTTCACTTTCTTTGCATGCCCCCTCCCACAATGGTAAGACAGTTCAATTCTCAGACCTCTCTCATCAACCTGTTAGATCAAGAGGTCACTATTCTTCTTGCCCATTCATCAACAGGGTACAGGGTTTTACTCCCCCTATTTCCTTATCCCAAAGAAAACAGGAGGACACAGACCTATTTTAGACCTCAGAGAATTTAACAAATTCCTGTTCAAGGAGAAATTCAAGATGATTTCTCTGGGAACTCTGCTGCCATACCTTCAGAGTCAGGATTGGCTTTGTTCTGTAGATCTCAAGGATGCGTACACTCATGTTCTCATCCATCCAACTCAAAGAAAGTTCCTTCGGTTCCTTTTTCAAGGAAAGCACTACCAGTACAGGGTGCTTCCTTTTGGCCTGGCCTCTGCACCAAGGGTGTTTACGAAATGCATGGCTGTGGTAGCAGCATTTCTCCGCACTCTAGGAATATTCGTCTTCCCTTACTTAGACGACTGGCTCATTCGAGCCCCATCAGAATCGGAGGCCAGGATTTCTCTATCTTGCACAATGCGTATTCTTCATTATTTGGGTCTGGTCATGAACATCCCAAAATCCAGTCTAACTCCCACTCAGTCTCTAGAGTTCATAGGAGCTTTGCTGGATACCAGAAAAGCAAGGGCCTCTCTTCCTTAGACCCATTGCCTTCACATTTTGCAGTTAGCTTCTCAAGCAGTGCTAAAGCCTCATCTCACTGCCCGAGAAATGTTACAACTATTAGGCCACATGGCGTCTACAGTGCATGTGGTTCCTTATGCTCGCCTCCACATGAGAGCAGCCCAGTGGACTTTATCCACTCAATGGACCCAGGCATCAGGGTGCCTGTCAAACAAAATAATAAACACAAATCGCCTTATTTTGTCCCTCCAATTGTGGCAGTCCACTCAAAACCTGTTGCTGGGGTCCCCATTTCAACAACCTTTACCCCAGGCAACTCTCAAAACTGATGCTTCCCCAATGGGTTGGGGAGCTCATCTGCAAGACCTCTCCACCTAAGGCACTTGGACTCCACAGGAGATTCATCTACACATCAATCTCTTAGAGCTCAGAGGAATCTTCCTTGCTCTTCAAGTGTTCCACACCCTGCTCAACTACAAGACAGTCCTCATTCATGCGGAAAATAAAGTAGCCATGTTCTACATGAACAAGCAGGGAGGAACAGGCTCTGTCGCTTTGCAACGAAGCTTTGCGACTATAGGCCCTCGCCAGAGAGCATCAGATTCATCTCCTAGCAGTGTATCTTCCAGGCATACAAAACTCTTGGGCAGACAGACTCAGTCAAGTTCTGCTTCCACACGAATGGTCTCTGCATGCAGACCAGGTGGCCAAGATTTTTCAAATTTGGGGAACCCCGGACATAGACCTCTTTGCAAATCCGTTGAATGCCAAACTTCCCGGGTTCTGTTCCAGAATTCCGGCTCAGGGCTCTCAGGCCAGGGATGCTTTCCTCCTTCACTGGGGTCAAGACTTCCTTTATGCCTTTCCACCCATCCCCCTAATTCCCCAAACCCTATTCAAGCTTCAGAGAGACAGGGGCCGTATGATCCTCATAGCTCCACATTGGCCACAGCAAGTGTGGTACCCTCTGCTTCTACATCTCTCTCAGGCTCCCTCTCTAGAGTTAGGATCTGCTCCAGATCTCCTATTTCAGGAGAACGGAATGTTATGGCATCCCAATCCCCAGTCTCTGCATCTCAGGGCTTGGTTGCTGAAGGCCTAGATCTCCATGATCTTAACCTCCCTAAGCAAGTAAAGGATATCCTTTGTTTCCAGGAAGCCTTCCACAAGACGCTCTTATGCTTTCAAGTGGAAAAGATTTACCTTATGGTGTTCGCAGAAGGGTCTTAACCCCCTGGCCGGTACCTCTGGAATCATTACTGGAGTATCTCCTTCATTTATCCAATGCAGGACTTAAAACTAACCCAGTAAGAGTCCATTTGAGTTCTATTGCAGCTTCTTTCAAGTCTCTAAATGGATAACCTATTTCCTCCCATCCCTTCTTCTAACTAAGCCTCCCATTAGGCCACCACCTGTGGCATGGGACTTAAACTTGGTTCTTGGTCAGCTCATGAAGCCACCTTTCGAACCCTTAGCTACTACCTCACTGAAATTCCTTTCTTGGAAAGTTATCTTTCTCATTGCAATCACATCAGCACGTCGCATCAGTGAGTTGCAGGCATTAGTGGCTGATCCGCCTTATATAAGGTTCCATCATGACAAGGTAGTCCTTAGGACTCATCCACACTTTATGCCAAAGGTGGTCTCGCCTTTTCATCTGAACCAAGCGGTCTACCTACCTGTGTTTTTTCCAAGGCCTCATGCATCAAATGCAGAAAGGAATCTTCATACTTTGGACTGTAAAAGAGCTTTAGCCTTTTACTTACAAAGAACATAGCAACATAGAAAGTCCTCTCAACTCTTTGTTGCTTTTGATCCTTCTCATTTGGGACTTCCAGTCTCCAAGAGAACACTGTCTAATTGGATTGCTCAGTGTATTTCCTTTGCCTATCAGAGTAAGAATCTTCCTCTGGAGGGCCATGTCACAACTCACAATGTGAGAGCCATGGCAGCTTCAATGGCTCATCTGCACTCTGTGTCTATCGACGACATCTGTCGAACAGCCACCTGGGCCTCAGTTCATACCTTCACAGCCCATTACTGCTTGGACAAGGACTCCTGCCGGGATGCCTTGTTTGGTCAGGCTGTTCTCCAACACCTGTTCCATAGCTAATCAACTCCTACCCACCATCCCTAGTTGGATGCCAGAGATCCATGGGGGGAGGTGGAGCCCTTTCTCAGGGGCACACAACTTCTGGGGTCTCTCCCTGGCATCTAAAGCTAGGGAGTCCCCATATGTGAAGACTACATTCCTGCTTGTTCCTGGAGATAGCATAGTTACTCACCTGTAACAGGTGATCTCCGGGAACAGCAGGAATTTAGTCTTCACAACCCACCCACCTACCCTAGGAGTTGTGTATCTCTATCTCTTTCCCTTTCCCTCTCTCTCTTTGTCTCAGCTTTAAACTCAACTGGAGAGAGGCAGTTGGGAAAGGTGGGAAGGCAGCACGTAGGCGCTGTGGGATGCTCCCAAAAGCTTTCTAATTGGATGCTGGGGAGCGTTCCCGCGCAAGCTCCGTCGGTCCGATACCCATATGTGAAGACTAAATTCCTGCTGTTCCCGGAGATCACCTGTTACAGGTGAGTAACTATGTTTTCCTGTGCAAGAGAGTGAGAAGACACTTGCAGTAAAGACTTTTTGATTACCTATTCTTGATTTCTTCTTGAATATTTCCATAATTGTGAACTACATTTTTTAGACAAAATATAAAAATTTACAAGGGCCTGAAAAGTTCTGAGGCACTGTAGTTCTTGCAAGCCTATTTGCTATTGGGCCATATACATAAGCATGCTTGTGTCCCTAATGAAAATATTCTTAATGAAACAAGTCTGTGAATGCTGCCCATTGTACTCTGTTAATCAACTGTGATATTTCTTATTTATTGTTTCTTTTTTTTTCTTTTAGGCAATGTTTATTTTGACATCAAATCAATTGGAGACAATTATGGGAAATTAAGTAATGTTTTCCCTCCTGTGGAGAACGCATTAGGTATTTTAATAATTAGCAGATTCTTTGTAGAAGTAGCTGTTCTAAAGAGCTTTTTCATATATTGTGATGTTAGAACCCACTGCAATGACTAAACTGGTTCAGGCGTTTTCTACTTAGTTTGCATACTTTGTTGTTCAAAGGGAAGGAAAGCCTATGAAACTTGCAGGGAAATCAGTAAATGTAGACCACGTTGGAGTACATAGTTGAAAAATTGTAATCTGTGAGCAAAGAAAATTCATTAACTCTGTGAATAAGCAGGTGGTGAAATTCAGTTCAGTAAATATTTATTGCTATGCTTATTAAGCTGATATGCTGCTTTCATACTGGTGCCTTTATTATGGTTAGGAAGTGTTAAAAAGATAAATCATGCCATATCATAAATAAGTACCTCCTTGTTTGGTGTATACTGGTTTCATTCACATTCTTGAATAGCCTACCAAAATCTAATGATGTCGTCATGCTATTCCTTTTTCAATGAGGTGATATTATTCAAATGAACAGAAATGAGCAGAAAATCACACATTTCTTAGTCACATAGATAAACCAAATAAATGTTTAAACATAAGCATATCTCCAGGAACAAGCAGGAATGTAGTCTTCACATATGGGTGACGTCTGTATCGATGGAGTCCGCGCAGGAACACTCCGCAGCATCCAATTGGAAAACATTGGGAGCACTCCACTGTGCCTGTTTGGCTGCCTTCCCAATTTCCCAAATCCCTCTTTTCAGTTCTTCGTTTTCCGCAGAGCCAGCAGGAAGCAAATCCTGTCACTTCATAAAAAGCTCTTTTTGTTGGTAGCGCTGCTGCCTTCCTGTTGACGCCGGCACCATCGAAGACATCGCTGGTTCCCTTATTCTTTTCTTTTCTTTTTCTTTATTTTCTTAAAAAAAATAAAATAAAGTCTTGGACATTGACGTTCTTTTTAGGCCTTAAGCCTACTATACCCTTCACATCCTTGAAGGACCCTTCACATCCTCGAAGGTATGGAGAAACCAACTTCTGGTTTCAGAAAATGTTCTAATTGTGCCAGTATCATTTCGGCAACTGACACACATGACTAGTGTTTAAAATGCCTCGGTCCAGACCATCAGCCGGCTTCGAAATTTGGAGCTCTCTTTGCTTCCGACACGGAATCTATGATGTCCATTTTGTCGAGGGCCTCATCCTCCCATGGATCTCTGGTATCTTTGAAGTCCAAGGACAAGGCCGTATTGAAGTCTGACAATACCTTAGGGGAAGATCTTGCTCAAAGCATCAAGACCCCTCGGGGGTTGCCTCGGAGCTGGATTGGCCTGCCAAACAGTCCCAGTGGGAGGCCCTGTCCTCCAAAGCCATCAAGGCACCCCAGGATGCTCCGAGGCCTCAACCACTAGAGAGCTACTGGTGCCATGCTCTGGGACGGTAGCGCAAATACCCATTACCAACACCCAAGTATCGGCAACCTCAATAGACCAGCATACACTGGCCATCAAGCGGAGCTTGGCAGCCCTCCTTGCAACCTCTGTACCGATGAATCCCTTGGCTACAGGCACCACCCGTCGATACCGGTTCCGGTACTGACATAGACATTGATTCCGGGCACAGCATCAGGGCTACTGTAATTGACATTGACATAGCTCCCACCCATGCCCTCCCTTGAAACTCATACCTGTGCCGGTGCCAAATCCAAGCGGCTCACGAGGCCGATACCTTGGAGCAGAAGAGGCAGGGCTGATGTTTCTCATTCTTATTCGGAGGTCTGACCTGAAGCAGGGGGTGGATGAGTGTACCCCCGAAACGTGGCACGTCGTAGTGACAAGACCTGCTGAATTAGGCACTGAACTCCCACTGCCTATCTGTTTTCACAGCCTAACTGCACAAAGCTAAGTACCAGCTGTTCCTAAGAGGAGCTGTTTTAAGTTGTCATATAAACGATTAAAAAGGAAGGACCGCTGCGGTAACAGGCATTGATCCTGTGCACTGTGTTGGTCAATCCGACAAAAAAACCTTTTTCTATGTGGTTTGCTATTTGCTGGGTTTTTAGGGTACTTCTGAATTTAATTTGACCCAGTTTCGAAGTATTTGGAGTTCACTACACTCACAGATGGCACCTCATCACCTCAGAGCAGTGGACACTCGCCATAGTCCAGGAAGAGTACAGAGTTCATCTGCAAGCTCTGCTTCCTTCCACTTTCACAGGGAAATATCAAAAGCAACCCCCGCTCACTGCTCTCCTACAAGACTAGGTGTCCTCTCTTCTGTCTCTGGGTGCCATAGAAGATGCCCCAACAGGGAATGGGCTTCTATTCTCTGTACCTTCTCATTCCAGAGAAAACTGGAGGGTACAGGCCCATTCTGGACCTCAGAAACCTCCACAAGTTTCTAGTCCACGAAAGGTTCAATATCTCTCTCGGGGCTCTTCTTCCCTACCTCTAGAGTCAGGACTGGCTCTGTTCTCTAGATCTAAAAGAAGCGTACACACACATCCTCATCCATCCAGGACACAATAAATATCTATGCTTCACCTTTCAAGGAAAGCATTATCAATACAGAGTCCTTCCCTTTGGACTCGCCTCTGCCCCAAGAGTCTTCACAAAGTGCATGGCAGCCGTGGCTGCATATCTAAGATCTCTAGGGATATTTCTTTCCTTACTTAGACTGGCTAATCAAAGCAGACAGCTGCTAGGAGGTACTGCTTTCCTTGCATCCTATCATCACAGAACTACAACACGGGATTTGTGATAAACTTCCCAAAATCTCAGCTCACTCCACCTCAAAAAGAGAGTTTATCGGAGCCCTTCTAGACACCCAACAGTCCAGAATCTTTCTGCCCCAGCTCCATTGTGCCCGTCTAGTCGAACTAGCGTCCCAGATGCTCCTACAAGACCATCTCACAGCCCGAGAGATGCTGAAGCTCCTTAGGCACATGGCCTCTACAGTAAATGTTATTCCATATGCCCGATTACATATGCGGACAGGTCAGTGGACTCATGCCCCAGTAGAAGCAGGTCTTGGGTCATCTCAGGGACAGGATCCAAGTCACTGCCCATCTAACCACATCCCCTCAGTGGTGGTGTTCTCCAGAAAACCTGCTCGTAGGGTCACCTTTTCAGATGCCTTCACTTCAATGCACCCTGACAACGGATGCCTCCAAACTCGGTTGGGGAACCCATCTGGGCAACCTGACTACACAGGGGCTCTGGACAGCGCAAGAGTAACAACTCCAGATCAATTTCCTGGAACTTTGTGCTATTTCGAATGCCCTCCGGGTGTTTCAACACCACCTCATAGCACAGCAAGACCTAGTCAGGACGGATAATCAGGTTGCCATGTTCTATGTGAACAAGCAGGGAGGAACAGGCTCTTGGGCCCTCTACGAGGAGGCACTACACCTGTGATCTTTTGCCATTGCTCCAAGCGGTGTACCTCCTGGGGGAGTTCAATGTCTTGGCAGACAGACTGAGTCACATCCTTCTTCCTCACGAATGGTCTCTCCATCCGGACACAACATCCCACATCTTTCAGACCTGGGGAACTTCAGACAGAGATCTGTTTGCTACTCTAAAATGCCAAGCTTCTTCGCTTCTGCACAAGAACTCCGACATCCACCAACCAACAGGTGGATTACTTCAACTTACACTGGGGTCAGGGCCTGCTTTATGCTTTCTCTCCTATACCTTTCATTCCCAAGATGCTTATCAAACTTCAGTCCGGCAAGGGCTCCATGATTCTCATAGCCCTTCATTGGCCACGGCAACTGTGGTTTTCACTGCTACTACGTCTGACTCAGACTCATACTCTGTGATTGGGATATGTGCCGGATCTCCTTTTCCAGGACGATGACTCACTACTACATTCCAATCCACAGTCTCTCCAACTCACAACTTGGCTGCTGAGAGCATAGCTTTACAAGGCTTTGACCTTACTCAAGAGGTTAAGGAGATCCTTTTGGCTTCTAGAAAGCCCTCTACCAGATGTTCATACGCTTTTAAGTGGTGAAGATTCTCTGTCTGGTGTTCCCAGAAGGATCTCAATCCTTTTTCTGCTCCAGTGGAGTCACTCCTCCAGTATCTCCTCCACCTGTCCTCAGACAGGTCTAAAGAGAAACTCCTTGAGGGTTCACCTCAGTGCCATTGCGGCCTTTCACCATCTATTTGATGGACAGCCCATCTGCATGCAAGCGTTAGTAGCGCGTTTCATGAGAGGTCTGCTGTCCAAACTGCCCATTAAGCCAGCTTCGGTAGCTTGTGGCCGCAATGTCGTTCTAGCGCAGCTTCTCAAGCTGCCCTTTGAACCATTAGCCACAACCTCACTTAAGTTCCTCTCTTGGAAGATCATCATCTTAATTGCCCTCATTTCAGCTAGACGCATTAGTGAGCTTCAGCCTTTGGTGGCGGATCCTCGCTATACCCGCTTCCACCAAGACAAAGTAGTCCTTCGAATTCACTCACACTTTATGCCAAAGGTTGTGTCTCTCTTCCATTTAAACCAGTCAGTTTCCCTTCCAATTCTTTCCTAAACCTCATGCATCTAGAGTGGAAGCTCTGCAAACTCTTGACTGCAAATGTGCCTTGGCTTTCTATCTCCAAAGGACTTGATCATCGCAAAACCTTGCAGTTGTTTCTCATTTGACCCCAGTTACCTGGGATTACCTGTTTCTAAGCATACACTCTCCAGATGGATAGCGGACTGCATTTCATTTGCCTATGACAAAGCAGGACTCTCCCTGGAAGGGCATGTCACTTCTCACAGCGTTCGCGCCATGGCCACCTTGATGGCAAACCTACGTTTGGTAGGCATCATCGAAATTTGCAGAGCAGCAATTTGGTCCTCCGTCCATACCTTGGCTGCCCATTATTTTCGGGATGCCATGTTTGGTTAGGCTGTACTCCAGCACTTCTTTCAGACTTAGATGCACCTCCTATCCTCTGTCCCAGGACTTTGAAAATACCAGAAATCCATGTGGGATCCATGATGACCTCATGCCTATTCAGAGGTGAACCTCTACCATTTCTGAGGTCACTTCATTTGGCATCTGAGAGCTAGGGAGTCCCATATGTGAAGACTACATTCCTGCTTGTTCCTGGAGACAGCGTAGTTACTCACCTGTAACAGGTGATCTCTGGGAACAGCAGGAATTTAGTCTTCACAACTCGCCCTCCCCCCCCCAGGAGTTACAGGGTTTCATTTACTCTTTTCTCAGCTACAAACTCAACTGAAGAGGGAGATGAGAAGGCGGGAACGCAATCACGCAAGCGCAGTGGAATGCTCCAAAAAGCTTTCCAATTGGACGCTGGGGAGAATTTCATCTTGTACCGACATCACCCATATGTGAAAATTAAATTCCTGCTGTTCCCGGAGATCACCTTTTACAGGTGAGTGACTACGCTTTCTGGATTATCTGGTTATGTGATCCCTCTGTAGGACCATCCCATTAGTAATATCTTTAATGGAATTCAAATGCCAATTCTCAATACTGAAATTCTAGTATACTGAAGTTGTTCAAAAAGGTTACAGCAAAGCTAAACCAAAACTGCATAGAGCGAGCAGTTCTCTAAGACCAGTTGTCATTGCCGATGTAATAAATATATTTCCAATCATGTAATCAATACAGGCAAGAACAATGCATTGAGGCAAAAACATATGTTGGGAAAATCCTTAAAAAAAATCCTCTGATGTAAATCTTCATTCTGTCTTTTCACCAGAAGAAAGATGTAGCATAGCATGTTGAGATCTTCCTGTGTTCTGCTTTTGAATGCTGAAGAAATGGTCATGTGGCGATCCATTTTTTAAAAATATTCTTTCGACAAGCAGGATGATGTCATCTGATGACAATAACATAGATCAGCTGTCTAAGAACACAGAAAAATTAAGAACGCTTTTTCCATGCATGTGTGGGAGTTCCATGCAGCCACCATTTTGCTGATCCTCTGTCGTTTGTTTTTTTTTTTTTTTTTTTTTTTTTCTATTTGCGACATGGCTGCATTTCTGTTTCCTCAATACCTGCATTCTACTGCTTTTTTCAATCTTTTTCTATTTTTTATTTACACAAAATATGTGGGTCCCTACTTTGAAAAGAAAAAAAAATAAGCCTTGGGATGGAGCAAGATGGCTGATGGTGTGAGCCTACTACTGTTGCTCTGTGGCTTGGAGCTCTCTTTTCTCTTTTCTCTTTTCCTTAACGTTTGTTTCCTTATGTGTAAGCCTGCCTAAATGACTGTCTACTGGGCCTGTCCTTCCCTTTGCATTTACTACTACTTATTTGTATAGTGCTTCATAAGAAAAGCAAGACTACAAATTCCTATGTGCAATGGGGTAAATCCAGGACTGGATCAAGCCTGTTTGCATCTAGAGCCAATTGGCAGCCCTAAACCCAGGTAATCTGATTCAGGCATACAGTGCAAGAAGAGGGAATAAAGAAGTCTGGAGGGACTTCCGGTGGCATGGTGAGCTGAGTGGGTCGCAGCCCTCTTAGCTCCGGGGCCCGTTCTCTTCTCTCACCCCTTAATCTTATTGTGACTGCCTTGTAACTACATGAAAGTGGGTGAGCGCCTTTCTATCAGCACGGATCTTCGTAGAGCTGACCGAGGCTTCCAGGGAGCGCCCTGTATGGCGACTAAAACCCCCCGACGCGAGAAGCCACGCAGAGGGGAAGCCAAAATGGCGGAGGGGGTCTTGGAAGGATCGCTGCCAGTGGCCACGGCGACGATGGCGGAGGAGGTTTCAGAAGCGGTGGTGGTCGCGTTGGAGGAACGCCTGGGAGGGCTATCGACACAAATTACCGCCGTGGCACAAGCGGTAACAGATTTTACTTGCCGCGTGGAACGGGCTGAAAGCCGCATAGGTGCGCTGGAAGACCTGCAAGTGCAGGATGAGACCCGGCTCAGGCGGATGGAGGAGACTCTGGCCAAGCAGCAAGACAAGCTAGAGGATCTAGAGAATCACAGCCGGCGCAACAACCTGCGTTTTATTGGCATCGCTGAGGCTGTGCAAGATAAAGATTTGCGAAGTTTCTTGGAGAAATGGATCCCCGAGCACCTGCCCTTGGATGGAGATGTGGGGCCCATTGTGTTGGAGCGCGCGCATAGACTGGGACCTTACCAGGCCAACGATAGCAGACCGCGGGCTGTCATCGCCCGGTTCTTGAATGCGGCGCAAAAAGAGGGAGTGTTACACGCCTCGCGTCTGTCCCGGAGATCGGGCGCCACCGCAAACAGGGTGCTCATTTTTCAAGATTACTCGGCTGGGGTAGCACTACGCCGCAAGGCCTTCAAAGACGCCTGCGGCAGGCTGGTGGAGAGAGGAATTCGTTTTACTTTGGCTTACCCCGCCACGCTGCGAGTGGACTATGAGAGCGGTCGTCGGGTCTTCTCTTCGCCGCAAGAAGCCTTGGAATTCTGTAATGGCCTCGGCTGAATATGCAGAGTGGGGCCAACAGTGAGTGGTCAGTTTCTTCTGGTGCTGCAGCATACAGGACTGGGCATGGACAGAGTTCCCTTCGCCTGCGGGGCCTAGACTGCGCTGGGATCACTCCAGCGGGGTGCTTGACTATGGCACTTCTATAGACCAGACTATAGGCCTCCTGCACATAACTGTGTGGGCTGGCCATATTGTTCTCTGCGGGGCCACGGGTACCCCCTACTATGTTGACTTGTGTTCTTTTTCTTTTTTGCACTGTTTGGTATAATATGCTGAATGGCAATTGTCTCTATGTAATGTGGGGCATAGCCAGTCAACCTTTTCTAGGGCTTGTTCACTGTGGGGGGCCCTATGTCTTTTATCTTTCCTCTTCCTTTTATCTCTCTCCCTTTTCCTTTATTTCTCTCCCTTTTCCTTTATCGGCTTCTTCATTTTTTTTTCCTCTCTAAGGTGGGCTGGGGAATGAATCTGTTGTCTGGCTATGGCACGGGAATTGGGAATTGTAACCATGGGGCGGGGGAAGCGGGGAGGGGGGCGCTGCCCTGGGGTTCTTTTCCGTGTCCTACTCCTGAGGCCAGTGTCGAACATACCGCATGCCCTGGACGGAGTCTCCCGTGGGGGACCCTGGCTCTTGGTATTCCGGAGGGGGGGGGGGAGGGGTCTTCAGATGATAGGGGGGGGTAGCTGTGAGACTGTGAGCTTGGGGCCTGTTCCTTTTGCGGGGGTTGGGTGATGGGCAGTGTGGGGTTTGCTTGTTCAATTTGGTTGGGGGGAGGGCCTTGCATGCAATGGAAGTCATGGCGGTGGGTGGAGGATATGGCAGTTGGGCGGCTTTGGGGGGGAGGGACTGGGAGGGGAAGGGGGGCGGGTTGGAAGGCAGAAGGGCTTGTCTCAGAGGGGAGGCGAGGTTACTGGCTATTTGCTGGGCTTATATGTATGGCTGGGTCTGTGTATGTAGGCTGGGCTTGTATGTCTGCTTGTATGTATGGCTGTGGCTGTGGAGGCCTTGGATTGGTCGACTGTTGGAGGTGGGGGGGACCCTAGGCTGGGGGGGGGTTTTCACCTACTGGATTGGTGGGTTTTTCTTTCCTGGAGGCTCAACTGGTATGTGGATCCTGGGTAGTGACATTCGCTTTGCGACTTGGAACGTCTGTGGGCTAGGTTCTCCGATTAAACGATACAAGGTACTTCAGCACTTGCAACGCCAGCGTCTTAGCGTAATATTGCTTCAAGAAATGCACCAGTCGGAGGCGGAACATGCGAAACTGCGTAGGGGCCCTATTTCATACGTCTATGGGGGCCCCAGCTTTGGGGAGGAAGAGGGGTGTGACCATCTTAATTACCAAATCAGTCAACTGGGTTGAGGAGCGTGTGGTCACAGATCCGGGAGGCCGATATGTCTGTGTGTGGGGGGTGCTGAATGGCTCGAAAGTGGCTATATGTTCGGTGTATGGTCCCATCGTGTATGAGGCTGGCTTCTACCGGGCTCTGGCTAGCATCTTGGAGGCTACTGGGGGATATCAGGTTGTCATGGGAGGGGACTTCAATGAGGTGATGGACAGCGTCCTCGACCGCTCTGGAAGGGGGGGAGATGGGAGTCAGCGGGCTCGTAAACGCATGTGGGGGCTTTGTGAGGCGTACAGGTTGTTGGACGTCTGGCGAGTTCTTCACCCAGGGGAGTGGGATTATACTCATATGTCTCGGGCCCATGGGATGTGGTCACGTATTGATTATTTTTTTATTTCGGACTCACTGTTAGGACGGGTTATCGGGTCAGCGATTGGGTCTTCTGTTCTTTCTGATCATGCGATGGTTGTTTTGGAGCTCCGCAATCCTGGCTCTAGTCGGAGTCGACTTTGGAGATATCCCTTGGACCTTAGTGGGGACGCTCAGTTTGAAGCGCATTTACGGCAATGCTGGGGGGACTACGTGGCCTTTAACGACAAGCCGGAGATCTCTCCCGCTCTTTTTTGGGAAGCTGGAAAGGCGGTTATGCGCGGGGAAATCATTAGCTATCATGGCCTGCGGCGTAAGCGGCTGAACCAACGGATCCTGTTGTTGGAGAAGGATCTGGGTAGGGCTCGGAGGAGGGTAGCTGCACACAAATCTGCAGCGAATCAACGTACATTGCGCGAAATTCAGCTCGAACTGGAGATGCTCCTTCATCGCCGGGCCCAGAAGTCCATGTTGTACTATAGATTTAAACTCTATCAGCATGGTAATAGGGCCGGTAAGTTGATGTCTGCTCTGGTGCGACCCGCGGAGGGTGCCCGACATATTGGGGCCATTCGGCACTCCGATGGGACAATCAGGCGGGATAAGAGGGCGATTGAGGCTGTTTTTACCGACTTCTTCCGGCATCTATATGCGAACGAGGGGGATCGAGAGGATGAGGGTCGGGTCTTTCTGGGCGGCTGCGTCTTACCGCGGCTTACCGCAGAACAGCTACAGCTCCTTAACCAGCCAGTCTCGGGGAGGGAGGTCCAGGAGGGTATTAAACATTTGAAAAATGGCAAAGCTCCGGGGGTCGATGGATTCCGAAGTGAATTCTACAAGCTTCTGGGCGCTGCCTTAGTGGCTCCCTTGGCAGAGTACTACGAAGATTTGGTAAAATGAGGGAGGTTCCCGTACGAGGCGAATAAAGCATTAGTTACTGTTTTGCCCAAGCCTGGGAGGGATCCCCTTCTTCCGGGATCTTACCGTCCGATATCGCTCCTTAATGTAGATATTAAACTCCTCGCTAAAATTATGGCGGATCGGCTGACTCCTTTGTTGCCGACTTTGATTCATCCAAATCAGGTGGGTTTTGTGAGGGGTCGCCATATGTCCCACAATCTGCATCGGATCTTACTCTCATTCTGTGCGGAGCACGTCACGCGCCATGGTTCTTTACTTATTAGCTTTGACGCTGAAAAAGCATTTGATAGGGTCCAGTGGGGCTTCATGTACAAAGTTCTTGAGGTGATGGGGTTTGCGGGCTTCTTTGTGGATGTGATTAGGTTGTTATATGCTGCTCCGATTGGGGCACTCTTGGTGAATGGGGACATGACGGCGGACTTTGCTATTCAGAAGGGGACGCGTCAAGGATGTCTGCTGTCTCCACTCTTATTTGTTCTTACCCTGGAGCCTCTTCTGCATAGGATTCGCGCGGCCACGCAATTTCGTGGGGTCCCGATGGCACGGGAGGAATTGGGTTACCCCCTCTTCTGCATTTAATACGGGAATATGGGAATATGGGTTGGTCTCGGGCTTCAAACTCAATCTTGATAAGTCAGAAGCGATGCTGTTGGGAGCGGCGGCGGGACAGGGATGGCAGGGTGACTTCCCTCTGCGGTGGGCGGACGGCTACTTTAAGTATTTGGGTGTCTACTTACCGGCGGATCTCGGAGACCTATATAGCCTGAATGTCGCTAGAGTGCTCACCTCCATATCGCATGTGGTGGATAAGTGGCGAGATTTACCGTTGTCCTTGGGGGGGCGGGTGGCTTTGTGTAAGATGACTCTCTTCCCTAAGCTTCTCTACTTGCTTCAGACACTCCCGCTGCTTTTAAAACGCTCTGATCTTCGGCGGGTGGATCGGGAGTTTGATAGGTTGCTCTGGCGGGGCTGTAGGCCTCGGGTGCGTCTGAGCGTACTCAGTCAGCCTCGTAAGTTGGGAGGCTTAGGTTTCCCAGATGTGCGGAAATATAATGTTGCATGTCTGTTACGATTTGTTCGTGACTGGCTGTGGGATCTGGAGGACTACTCCCCTGTAGGGACGCTCACAGCTGTGGTTTCTCCATTTCACTTGCGGTATCTTCTCCATGCTAAAGTGGCTAGGGGGGTGGGGGGAGCTCTTCGGCGAGTTCTTCTTGACCCTGTGAGAGCGGCTTGGCGGTACTTCTGTGCAGGTCGCCGGCTTTCGGCGTCTCACACCCCCTATCTTTCTATCCGGGGGAACGCGGATTTCGCACCGGGTTTGGGTAGATCGCCTTTTATGAAATGGGACCGGCTGGGGATCGTTAATTTGGAGCATGTGCTGACCCCGGAGGGGGGGGATGGTTGATTTCTCTATGCTTTGCCAGCAATACCCATTAGATCGTACAGATGCTTTTCGGTACGCTCAGCTTCGTAGTTATGTTCGCACGGTTCCCGTGGCAGCTATGAGGGGGGAGGTGAGCACGGCGATCGAGGTGGCGTTGTTAGGAGGCGAACAGGGAATGCGTGTGTCTTGGTTACATAAAATGCTATGGGACGGGATTCCCCCTCTTGACATGGCGCCGCTGGCGGCAGCGTGGGCGGCTGAACTGGGGGAGGCGGTTAGTGCGGACGAGCTCCTAAGTGGGATGGCTGCTATTCCATCTTTGAGTGTCCTAGTCCTTCACCGGGATTCCCAATATAAGATTCTGTGACGGTTATATTTTGCTCCTCTCAGGGCATGGCGGGCGGGGGTGGGAGCCATTCACTGCTGTCCTCGGTGTGCGGAGCCCCAGGCTACGTTAGGACATATGTTTTGGAGCTGTACGTGTGTTCAGCTTTTCTGGGGGAAGGTACGTTCTTACCTGACCACATTGTCTGCAACAGCCTGTACCTTGGAGCGCTAAGAATGTGGTGCTTGATGTGTGGGAGGCTTCGTGGTCGAATGTTCTGGGTACAGTAGGTTGGCGCTGGATGAGACTGGTGTTGGTGACTGCTAGAATGACAGTGCTGCAGCAGTGGCTAGATACCAAGGGCCCCCTGTATGGGCTTTGGCGAATCCATCTTCATAAGATCATGCTTATGGAGCAGTTGTGGGCCCGAGGGAATGAGCGGCGGTGGTAGAGGTTTTTGGAGGGCTGGGGACCCCACCTGCACTTATTGCCCTGGAGAGCTCGCAGTAGGGTTATGCGGGGGGCCTTGAGTGGCGGACGTGCAGCCCATTTGGAAGTATTTGCAAGCCCAGAATGCATGTTTGCCTGTCAGTCAATTCATTCGCTATAGGGGGGGGCTTGGGGGGGAAGGTGGGGGGAGGGGCTGGACCAGGTTAGGAGGGTGGGAGAGGTACTGCAGGCCTTAGTTTGCTTGTGGCATGGTACTTGATGGCGGGTCTGGGAGCAGAGCCAACCCCGGGCCTGTTAGTACATTTTCAGGTTCTCTTTCTCCTACCTTTTACCATTGGGTACACTCAGCTGGATGTGTCTCTGGGGGGGGGGGGGGGGAGGGGGATGCCGAGACAAAACGCGGGGGAGGTTAAAAGGTGGGTCTTTAAAACATGTAAAACGTGTATCTTTGTGTGCCGCACTTGTATACTGTTTCTATTCTGTTTCTATGTAGCCACCTGTTCTTGTGGTATATATTGTATAGGCCATGTTGTTGTCTCATTTTGTTTCTTTGAATAAAAAACAGATTAATCATAAAGAAGTCTGGAGTTGGCAGTGGAAGAGGACTCCCCCACCTTTGTTGCCTTATTCTTCTCTCCCGACTTTATTCCCCTGTGCTATTCCCATTCTTCTTCTTTGCTATATTTGAATTGGAGTTTTCTTGGAATGCTCCACATTTAAACCATCTTTGGCATCGGATGTTGTGATCAGCTGGAAAGTATGCCCTGCCCATTATACCTAAAGCATGAAGTGTATAGAGAAATGCCTCCCAGGCTCTTCAGCCAGCAGGAATACAAACCAAATTGTTGATGTACTTAGCGCAGAAAGTGAGCACTCCAAAATTGATGTCATCTACTTGGGTACAAATGACCTGGCTAGAAACAGTGCCTCTACAGTTCAAAGGGACTTCCAAACTCGGGGAGAGAAACTCAAGCCCATTGTTAACACTCTAGTATTCTCAGAAGTTCTACCTGTTCTTGGTAAGGGGGCAGAGAGGCTACATCGCATAAACAGCTTTAATACATGGCTCCATACCTGGGGAAACAGATGGACCAACAAGAGATTATACTGTGCTGATGGACTACACCTCTCTGTCGCAGGGAAAAGAATCCTAAGTGAAAAATTCAGGCAGTATGTGGATATGCATTTAAACTAGAAAAAGGGGGTGACAGATGGGGAAAGACAAGTTCAGGACATCACTCCCAGCAAAAGCAGAATAACATCAGAAACAGCCACACTTTTAAACCACACCAACAAGTGGGAAGAGGTGGGCAGAACAAAATCAATGCAAAATACATGCAAGCCAGTTAAATGCTGGGAAGCAATGAGCACAAATGCTTGAAGCTTAGCCAATAAGGTTCCAGACCTGGAAGCCCTAATGGTGGAAATGGACTTGGACATTGTGGCCATTACAGAAACATGGTTTAATGAATCACATGATTGGGATATAGCCATAGCTGGCTATAATCTATTCCAGGGGTTCTCAACCCTGTCCTCGGGACCCACCTAGCCAGTCGGGTTTTCAGGATAACCACAATGAATATGCATGGGAGAGATTTACATATAATGGAGGCAGTGTATGCAAATCTCTCTCATACATATTCATTGTGGTTATCCTGAAAACCTGACTGGCTAGGTGGGTCCCGAGGACAGGGTTGAGAACCCCTGAATTCTATTCAGAAGAGACAGAGAAAGTGGAAAAGGAGGAGGAGTAACCTTACATGTCAAAAGTAATATTAAAGCTACTGAAATGCAGGGGGCATGGGGAAAAGAAGCAGCGCTCTGGATTGTGTTGGAAAGAGGAGATGGCACTGTCATCCATACTACTGTAGTCTACAGACCTCTGACTCAAATCAAAGAAATAGATAATGAATTGATTATAGATATTGCAAAGATAGCCACAAAGGGGGAAGTGATCATATTGGGTGACTTTAATCTACCCCATGTGGATTGGATTACTCCTTCTGCAAATCTGGAAAGAAGCAAAAAAATTGTGGATGCTTTCCAAGGATGCGTTACTTAAACAAATGATGATGGAACCAACCAGGGAAAGCTCAATGCTGGATTTAGTGCTCACCAACGGTGATAGCGTGTCAAATGTCTGGGTGGGTGCCCCTGTGAGCAGCAGTGATCATCACACGGTGTGGTTTGAGATAAAAGCCAAGATGCAGTCCAATCATAGCAGGCTGAAAGTCCTAAACTTCAAAAACACTGACTTCAGTAAAATGGCCAAGTACCTGAAAGAGGAGTTGGCAGGGTGGGAGGGGATAAAGGAAGTGGAATTGCAATGGGCTAAACTAAATTGCAACAGTACCAAAAAGAGCAAAAGGATCCGCACAACAATAAGGAACAAAGGAAGCGGAGCCTGGACTGACAACAATTAGGAAAACCTTGTTTATTGCGCCCCGACGCGTTTCGGCTAACAGCCTTCTTCCGGGGGCCTTAAAAGGAGCACACCTCAAAAAGAAATAACAATAATAGATAATGATCATAAACATGTATACATTAAATACAGTTAAAACATGAATTTAATTATTATATAATAAAAACAGTTAGAAACATGCAATACTGAGCATAACTTTAAAAAGGACAATCAAATAAAAATAACCATATAAAAATGTTATTAATAAAAAAAACTTGTAAGCAAAAATGTATCACTAAATAAATAAATAAAAGGCGAAAAGCAACCAATCAAAAGCAAATTAAAAGGCCAAACAAAGAGAGACGAGGAGGATCAAAGGGGTTAATAAATACCTTAATTTTGTCAAGTAGGACGTTACAACGTGAACCAGACATGTAAGATGCTAAAAGCTAATAAATAAATAAATAAATAAATAAATGTCTTCAATCATAAAACACCATCCAAGAAATAATTAACTAAAAACCAATCATAATTAATATAATAATTTTAAAATGGCAAAGCAGTACCAAATGCAAAATACATGAAGAACAAGAAAAGCACATATGACAAAAATATAAAATGATGTGGAGAACCATCTTTCCAAATCCAACTGAAAATAAAACACACTAAAAACATGACTGAAAGGTCGAAGCACTCATAAAAAGAGAAAATGTAATTAACACAAGGCTATTGTGCTAAAATATTAAAAAAACTTATTAAAAAAAAGGTGATGAACAGGTGTATCGAGCACCTGCTCGACCAATTCAAAAGCTTAAGAGGGGATCTCACAAACGGAGCTAAAAAGTCAGACAAAAAGGTGCAATGTTGTCAGTCCAGGCTCCGCTTCCTTTGTTCCTTATTGTTGTGCAGATCCTTTTGCTCTTTTTGGTACTGTCGCTCCTTTGAGCCATGTTTTCCCCGTGGAAGGAGGTCCTCAGTTACAATGAGAAAGATTTGCAAGATGTTACCTGAGGACCCCTTTTTTAACCAAGAAGAAATGTGCATTGGATTGGAAGAAGAATGGGAAAGGACTGTACATCTTACCCAGAAGCTTGTCAAAGAAGAGATGCATGCCTCATCCCTTCTTGAGAACTGTCGTCACAAAATCATTCCTAGAGGATTAAGGGTATATAAGGCCCCTGGGATGTATTATGACGACCCTTCCTTTATGGCGGATTGGATAAAAATTTTAAATAAATGCTCTTTAGATTTGATGATCCTTCTTATTAATACCTCACGCCGTAAGGCAACAGGTTTAAAAGAAGACGTAACATCAAAACTTCGTTGAAAGATATGGACAATCAATTTGATAAATCTAAAAATGATTATGACAAGAATGTATTAGAATATAAGAAAATTATCAAAGATAGAAAGCTGAGGAAATTTAAGAGAGATGAGGAGGATTACAAGACAGGGAATGTTTATTTTTGGACTAATGACGCAAATCCCTCTAGAAGTGTATCAAAAAAGCATAAATTTGATTCTAAATCAGAGAAACAGTATAAAAGAGCCCTCTCTGCTGCAGGTAGCCCTGAACCCTTCAGAAAGAGAAGCAGGAGTATCCATGTTGACTCCTCTGATACAGTGGCCCCTTGTGCTCCCTCCCGAGATGTGCCTCCCCAACAACAACCCCATAAAAAACAGGGTTTTTTCATGGACACTTTATGGAAGGGAGGAGGTTCCAATCATTTCCAGGAACAGCCTTCTACGTCCAAGGGTCTTCCATACCATCCGTCCGGAACCTACTCAAGAGGCAGGGGCAGAGGGAGAGGACAAGGAACCCAGCAACAGTGGGATCCCTAGAGGGTATCTTCAATTTATCTAAATATGTCCTTAATCCTGTTGAGATTTCAGTGTTACAAAAGGGGTTGTCCTTTGTTCCTTCAGTTAGACATGACCGGTTTGGCACCCAAGTGGAATTGTTTAAGTTTTTTAGAAAACTTCACATTAAAGATATCTTTAAAAATCAAGAAGGAGGTAATAGAGATCCTTCTGTCATTAAAAATCATTCTACTTGGTTGCCAAAAGCTGAAAATGTTACTATTAACACCTTCCAGCAAGTAGTACTCCATGAGATACAGAAGATGTATGAAACGAAAAAGACACATACTTATTTTAACCTCAGTAAAGAGGAAAAGCACGCACTTTCTTGCCTTAAAACAAATTTTGATATCATTAAACCGGCAGATAAAGGTGGAGCGCTCGTAATTCAAGATAGAGATGCATATATCCAAGAAATTTTACGACAAATTAAGGACATAACGTATTACACAAGACTACGTGAAAATCCTACACCTGTTCTTAAACAGGTTGATACGTTAATTTATATAGGTGTACAAGCTGGGTATCTCACATCTAAAGAAGCATAATTTCTTAGTGTCCCATCCAGTTATGCCTATGATATGTTTTGCCCAAGATTCACAAGTCTCTAGAAAATCCCCCAGGCAGACCCATTGTCTCTGCCATAGGGTCTTTGTTTGAGCCTATATTGAAATATCTGGATGTGTTTCTCCGTCCCTTTGTGCAGCTCACTCCGTCATTTGTGCGTGCTTCTTCACATATGATTCACTTACTCAGTATTTATGATGGTGTTCATAATGGAATCTTTCTTGTCACTTTGGATATAAAATCTCTTTACACCAACATTCCCCAGAAAGCAGCGATTGATGTCATCGCTGATTACTTGATCACCAGAACTACACCTGTTCGTACCCCTACTAGCTTTCTTATTCAATTGGCTTCTTTAATACTATAACAGTTTTTTCTGTTTTCAGGATCTGTATTACCATCAAATACAAGGGGTTGCAATGGGCTCATCGGTCGCACCAGATGTGGCCAACCTTTGTCTCACATTTCGAAAAGGTTTTGCTGGTAAGACGCTCTATTCTAGTTTAACAGCTTCTGTAATCGGCTGACCTTCAACTCACACAGGCGCAAATTTGCTGTCATTTAGACGTTCATTTGCATTAAACATCATCGCGTGGTTTTAAGTAGCATAGTTGTTGACCCTTAACTCGTATAGGCGGGAAAATGCCGGTATTTAGGCGTTCATTTACATTGGATTTTATCGCGTTATTTTTGAGCAGTGTAGCTGTGCAGAACGTATTTCACGGTAAGCCTTCATCTGTTTTTAAGCATTCATGCATTTTTTACTTTAATTTAATATATTGTGTCTTGGAGTTTTGCACTATACCTTATGGTACACTTTATAAGCTTTCATTGCAGGTCACTTTGTTCTTCGGTGTTTCTCTCTATACTTTTCATGGGATTAATGCCGCAATTATGGGTTTGATAATCGCCCCTGGTAATCTGGTCCGTTAGCGATATATATATATATATATATAGCTATTTTTTTTTAGACAATTATAGACATTATAAATTATAACAGAATGCCATCATAGAATTAGCCATTCAGTTTTGTGGCTGTAACTTGTAACAGTGAGCAACTGCCGTTGTGCACGTATTAAATGCCGCCTCATGTCTTAGGGTAAATCAGTTGCACACTGTGAGCCTTGCCAATATAACCTTTTGTTTTTAAGGGTTTCATGAACCAAATATACCATTACAAATATGCGGTAGGTTTCTCACTGAAAGTATATTCTATCATGTCCGATTTGAGCCCTTCTGTTTACCCGGTATCTCTTGCAAGGATGCCGTGAAAATCTGGAACTGGATAGTCTCGTTTTGTATGTCCCTTTCTGTTGTATGATGTGAAATTGAAACAAAGCAGAGGCACGGATACCACACACAAGAGCAGACACTGTAAAAACTATTAAAAAAAAATATATATGGAAGTAATCAAAAAAATATGCAAGGTTTTTATTAAAGTCTTCCTGGTTTGAAGTGACTTTGAAGCAAAGTTCTGAAAATGCAAAAAGCTGCTGAAAACACTGACAGATTGAGGGAATTATGTAATAAAATTTCAGTATGTTTGAATAGCTCTGGATAGAGAGCTCTGTGCTAATTTTGGAGTTTTTTGCATTAGGGGAGACGCAACCCCCATCCATATTGAACTTGAAGCGGAAGATAGCTCGTTATACTATTCTTCCGGATTACTTGAGGATAGAGAACTGCTGGGCGGTAGAGCTGGGGCAACTGGTGGCTCTGGGGACCATTCGACAAGCTAGTGGCTGCATTCCAGAGCTGGTAGAGGTGGCGAGATGGCGAGAGGTGCAATTTAAATGTATTGCACGGGCACATTTTTCCTCGCGAAGAGTGAGTGGTCACCTAACCAGGAGGGGAACTGTCTGTGCTGCTCCTGTCCCCTGGCAGAACTAAGTCACATGTGGTGGGGTTGTCCAAAAATTTGTTTCTATTGGACACATATCAGCAACTGCTTTTAGCAACTGCTTAAGTTCACTGCTCAACCAACGCATAGCTTGGACCGGTTCTCTAGTCGTTTTTGATCAACTTGAACCACTTCATCCCAAGGGGCGTTGGGTGTGCTTACTGGTGTGCAAGGCCTGTCTAGTGGGGAAGGGGCCAATACTTCGACGATGGAGAGAAACATCACCTCCTGCATTTTGGGAATGGCAAAATAGTTTCCATCAGTTGATGTTGTTTGAACGTTTGACAGCCCGTGGGGATGCTACCCGCTGGACCCCTTTCCCAATACTCTGGGAGCCATATATCAGCACGCTATGGTCGCGCACCCGTATTGAAGTGCTGACCATGTAATGGGGGAAGTAGCAGGGTAGGGGTAGAAGGGAGATTGGGGGAGGCGAGGGATTCCAATTGTCTTAGATGAATCCGAAGAGAGGGCAGCAGGGAAAGAGAGGTTGGGTAGGCTGCGACCAGGAAGGGAGGGGGGGTAAAGGAGGGGTGGAGAGTAAGTCGAAATGTTAGAAAATGTTATAAATCACGTATGTTGGTGGATTGCTCGGCCGGGCGGTGGATAGGAAACCCACCCCGCGCGGGGAGTGCTGATTTGAGCATTGTATTGTTTCATTTGTGGTTTAATGAACAGAGTTAAAAAAAAAAGACGTCCAAGTCTGAATGTTCACAGTATTTTACAAAAGACTAACAAAATGTGAAAATACACATATAGTAGGTGACACATACAGTAGATAGAACTTTTATTAAAGAAACATGTTCAAAAAAAGATCAGAAAGAGCAGCATCACTTGGGACTTTGAACATAAACAGTGGCACTTGCATGTGCAAGAGGCAGATTTTGCAACCTATGCATGCACTTAAGTGCCAGATTTCACAAAACTGGATGCCTAAGGAAAACCAATTAAGAAGTAAAGCTCCAAAACCTATTTTTTTTAGATGTTTTAAACACTGGAGAGAGATGCACAATTACCCTTTCATCACTCCTCCAAAGCCTCAATTCAAATGAACAGTCATGGTTTATTATTGCTTAATATACTGTCTCTCAGACAATCAGTGAAGCAGTTTACAATCAAAACAAATTAGAAAAAGAAAACGGGTACTACAATATTGATCGGAAAGAAGACAGAAAAGAAGGTAATCAAAGATATCCTCCCACCGTCCCAGTTGTCTCTTCGCTCTTCACCCCTCCTTAAAGGCCATCATGAATAGGTGAGTTTTTAGACCTGCTTTAAAGATCTTGAAGGAGGGTTCAGAGAGTAAGTTTGGAGGTAGTACATTCTACAGAGAAGGAGAGGTGAAAATGAATGCCAAACGTCTTGGGCTCCCCAGTCTTGCACGAGAAACTGGTAGAATATTTAAGTGGATTCCATGGAGTGATCATATCTTTATCTTTATTTTACACTTGATATACTGCCCACGTCGAAACATTAGGGTGGTTTACAATAAAACATGTCAACGCTTACAGAAAGTAAAAGAACGCCAATAAAAGATAGGAAAGCAATACAAATCAGTTGTGACAGGCCAAAGAAGAAACAAGTAATTAGGTAGAGACATCACAGGGGAGGTCAAAAGCTTGTTGGAATAAATGGGTCTTCAGTAAATTTTAAAATTGTGAATAGGAGGGTTCCAGGCGGAGAGAAGATGGCAGGGTGTTCCAAAGTGAGAGGCCACGAAAGAAAAATTCAGCGTGACAAGTTTGTTCAAGATGGGCCTGAGAAGGTGAGGGCAAAGAGACGATTGACTGGGGCATGAAGGCAGATGTGGAGACAAGGTATATCATTGTATAAAGTTTTGTGTTAATGTATGTATCTTGTAGCAGATCCAGTAAGAACCAGGAAGCCAATGGTCTTGGAAAAATAGAGGAGTAACATAGTTGAATCTTTAAGCCTGACTTAGAATCTGAATTGCATTATTTTGGATGGAGTGAAGACCTTTCAACTCTGATTGAAATAAACCAGAATAAATGGAATTACAGTAGTTGGGTATAAATGCTGATGCGCAAATTTTGAAAATATCTATGTATTGCCTTTGTAAAACAGGAAATTCTACATGCTTTTAGGCCCATCCAGAATATGCACCCCTTCAAAACTGTACTTACCTGGATCTACACATCACTACTTACTTAGGGCCATATGCATGTGTAAATTTCCCTATTACTCCCATAAAGCATAGTTACTCACCTGTAACAGGTGATCTCCGGGAACAGCAGGAATTTAGTCTTCACATATGGGGTACCGTCGGTACCGATGGAGCCTCTGTGGGAATGCTTCCCAGCATCCAATTAGAAAGCTTTTGGGAGCATCCCACAGTGCCTGCGTGCTGCCTTCCCGCCTTTCCCAACTGCCTCTCTCCAGTTGAGTTTAAAGCTGAGACAAAGAGAGAGAGAGGGAAAGAGAAAGAGATATATAGATAGAGAGATACAACTCTTAGGGTAGGTGGGTGGGTTGTGAAGACTAAATTCCTGCTGTTCCCGGAGATCACCTGTTACAGGTGAGTAACTATGCTATCTCCAGGAACAAGCAGGAATGTAGTCTTCACATATGGGGACTCCCTAGCTTTAGATGCCAGGGAGAGACCCCAGAGGTTGTGTCCCTGTGAAAGGACTCCACTTCCCCCCATGGATCTCTGGCATCCAACCAGGGATGGCAGGTAGGAGTTGATTAGGTATGGAACAGGTGTTGGAGAACAGCCTGACCAAACAAGGCATCCCGGCGGGAGTACTTGTCCAAGCAGTAATGGGCTGTGAAGGTATGAACCGAGGCCCAAGTGGCTGCTCGACAGATGTCGTCGATAGACACAGAGTGCTGATGAGCCATTGAAGCTGCCATGTCTCTCATATTGTGAGCTGTGACATGGCCCTCCAGAGGAAGATTCTTACTCTGATTGGCAAAGGAAATACACTGTGCAATCCAGCTGGACAGTGTTCTCTTGGAGACTGGAAGTCCTAAATGAGAAGGATCAAAAGCAACAGAGTTGGGAGGACTTTCTATGTTGCTCTGTTCTTTGCAAGTAAAAGGCTAAAGCTCTTTTACAGTCCAAAGTATGAAGATTCCTTTCTGCATTTGATGCATGAGGCCTTGGAAAGAACACAGGCAGGTAGACCGCTTGGTTAAGATGAAAAGACGAGACCACCTTTGGCATAAAGTGTGGATGAGTCTTAAGAACTACCTTGTCATGATGGAACCTTGTATAAGGTGGATCAGCAACTAGTGCCTGCAACTCACTGATGTGACGTGCTGATGTGATTGCAATGAGAGAGATAACTTTCCAAGAAAGGAATTTCAATGAGGTAGTAGCTAATGGTTTGAAAGGTGGCTTCATGAGCTGACCAAGAACCAGGTTTAAGTCCCATGCTACTGGTGGTGGCCTAATGGGAGGCTTAGTTAGAAGAAGGCCTGTCATAAATCTTGCTATAAGAGGATGGGAGGAAATAGTTTGTCCATTTAGAGGCTTGAAAGAAGCTGCCATAGCACTCAAATGGACTCTTACTGAGTTAGTCTTAAGTCCTGCATTGGATAAATGAATGAGATACTCTAGTAATGATTCCAGAGTTATCGCAAGGGGGTTAAGACCCTTCTGTGAACACCATATGGTAAACCTCTTCCACTTAAAAGCATAAGAGTGTCTTGTGGAAGGCTTCCTGGAAACATAAAGGACATCCTTTACTTGCTGAGCAAGGTTAAGATCATGAAGATCTAGGCCTTCAGCAACCAAGCTCTGAGATGCAGAGACTGGGGATTTGGATGCCATAACATTCCGTCCTCCTGTGACAGGAGATCTGGAGTAGATCCTAACTCCAGGGAGGGAGCTTGAGAGAGATGTAGAAGCAGAGGCTACCACACTTGCCATGGCCAATGTGGAGCTATGAGAATCATACACCCTCTGTCTCTCTGAAGCTTGAACAGGCTTTTGGGAATTAGGGGAATGGGTGGAAAGGCATAAAGGAAGTCGACCCCCAGTAAAGGAGGAAAGCATCCCTGGCCTGAGAGCCTTGAGCTGGAATTCTGGAACAGAACCGGGGAAGTTTGGCATTCAACGGACTTGCAAAGAGATCTATGTCCGGGGTTACCCAAATTTGAAAAATCTTGGCCACCTGGTCTGCATGTAGAGACCATTCGTGTGGAAGCAGAACTCGACTGAGTCTGTCTGCCCAAGAGTTTTGTATGCCTGGAAGATACACTGCCAGGAGATGAATCTGATACTCTCTGGCGAGGGCCCATAGTTGCAAAGCTTCGTTGCAAAGCGACAGAGCCTCTTCCCCCCTGCTTGTTCAGGTAGAACATGGCTACTTGATTGTCCATCTGAATGAGGACTGTCTTGTAGCAAGGAAGATCACTCTGAGCTCTAAGAGATTGATATGTAGATGAGTCTCCTGTGGAGTCCAAGTGCCTTGAGTGGAGAGATCCTGCAGATGAGCTCCCCAACCCATTGGTGAAGCATCTGTTGTGAGAGTTGCTTGGGGTAAAGGTTGTTGAAATGGAGACCCCAGCAACAGGTTCTGAGGGACTGCCACCATTGGAGAGACAAAATAAGGTGATTTGTTTTTGCTATTTTCTCTGCCAGGCACCCTGATGCCTGGGTCCATTGAGTGTATAAAGTCCACTGGGCTGCTCTCATATGGAGGTGAGCATAAGGAACCACATGCACTGTAGAAGCCATGTGGCCTAGTAGTTGTAACATTTCTCGGGCAGTGAGATGAGGCTTTAGCACTGTTTGAGAAGCTAACTGCACCATGCGAAGGCAACGGGTCTGAGGAAGATAGTCCCTTGCTTTCCTTGTATCCAGGAGTTAGACTGGATTTTTGGATGTTTATGACCAGACCCAAATACTGGGGGATATGCATTGTGCAAGATAGAGAAATCCTGGCCTCTGACTCTGATGGGGCTCGAATGAGCCAGTCGGCCAAGTAGGGGAAGACTAATGTTCCTAGAATGCGGAGAAATGCTGCTACCACAGCCATTCACTTCGTAAACACTCTTGGTGCTGAGGCCAGGCCGAAAGGAAGCATCCTGTATTGGTAGTGCTTTCCTTGAAAAAGGAACCGAAGGAACTTTCTGTGAGTTGGATGGATGAGAATATGAGTGTACGCATCCTTGAGATCTAGAGAACAAAGCCAATCCTGACTCTGAAGATATGGCAGCAGAGTTCCCAGAGAAACCATTTTGAATTTCTCTTTGAACAGGAATTTGTTCAATTCTCTGAGGTCTAAAATAGGTCTGTGTCCCCCCCGTTTTCTTTGGGATAAGGAAATAGGGGGAGTAAAATCCTGTACCCTGTTGATGGATGGGTACTTCCTCTATCGCCCCTTGGGCAAGAAGCATAGTGACCTCTTGACCTAACAGGTTGATGAGAGAGGTCTGAGAATTGAACTGTCCTACCATTGTGGGAGGGGGCATGCACAAAAAGTGAAGCTTGTACCCCTCTTTTATAATGGAGTGTCCAATGTTTTGCTGTTATCTGCCCCCATCTGGGAGCAAAGTGATACAACCTTCCTGGAATGGTGGAAGGCTGTGGTCCATTGAGGGTCAGGAAGGCTAAGTTCTCTAGATGAAAGTCGAAGGCCTTGTGGAGGCTGTGACTGCTGAGACGGTTGAGGCTTAGTCTTTGCTTTCCTTTCTTTAGGTGGTTGCTAACTCTTTCGGGCAGGCTGACCTGCAGAACGTCCCTGCTTGGGAATAAGAGGGATAAAACCTCTTCTTTTTTTTGAGAAGAATGGTTTCTTGAAAAATTTCTTTCTTGCAGGATCAGCTGTGGCTTTGGATAACCTATCCAAAGTGGAGTTGTCAGCATCCAACTCATTGGCTTTCTCTTGCCAATTTTTGCCAAATAGATTCTCACCTGTACAAGGGATATTGCCCAGTTTGTCCTGCACTCAGAGCTCCAAGTCGGATGCCTGGAGCCAAGCAATTCTACGTGCACCTATGGCAATGGCAGAGGTTCTGCTTATGTATTCAAAACAGTCAAAAGCTGCACGATTGACAAACTTAGAAACATCCTGGACATGTTTAACCAGTGTGAGAAAATCCTGCCTCTTGTCATCAGGAAGGAGAGGGCTTAAAATCTCCAAGTTTCCTGTGACTTCTTTAAGGAACATTCCCCCATATAAAATATAGGAACTGATCCTGGCAGAAAGCATGGAAGCCTGGAAAGTACAACGTCCAAAGGCATCCAAGGTTCTACACTCACGTCCTGGAGGATTAGAGGCATGCCTCTTTGCACTCATAGCTGATTCCACTACAATAGAGTGCTGAGGAAGCTGAGTTTTTTGGAAACCAGGACAAGGAGGGACTCTATACATGGTATCCAGTCTGCGAGAGTGAGGAGAGGTGGTAAGAGGTGTCTCCCACATTCTCAACATGAGGTCATGTTAGATCTCATGGATAGGCAGAGTAGCTGCCTCCTTAGGAGCTTTGGGATATTGTAAAATCTCCAACTCCTTAGCCCTGGGCTCTGTTTTATTTATTTATTTATTTATTTATATTCTCTTATATACCGCACTATTCTGCATCAGTGCGGTTTACATTGAACAAACTGAAATTACATTGAACAGGGTATTATAACTTGGAGATAACTATTTTACAGGGAACATGTTTCAGGAGCCACAGTAATGGACAAACCTCGAGCCACCTCCCTGATAAAATCTTGAAAGGAGATATCTTCTGGAGGAGACATCCTATGTTTAGGGGAGGAAGGCTCCTCCGGGAGAAGTATCCCGGTACCGGCAGAGCTGTCAGAATCCTCGGAGTCCTCCGAGGATTCGAAGTACCTCCTGTCCGGATGTTCTTGAAGAGCCCGATACCCGTACCGACCGAAGTCAGTACCGGGGGGAATCGGTACTGGTGTATCGGCACCGGAAGGCATCGCATGACTGGGTGCCAGCAAAGCAGACACCGATGTTGATGCTGATGCTATCGGTACCGATACTGGTACCGGCACCGGTTGAACTGTCTGATGCGGTTCCAAGGGTGTCGATGCCGCAAGGAGAGCCGCCGGACTGCATTCAATAGCCAGGAACCTCTGGCCTTTCGACGCTGCTGATGCCTGGGTATCGATCCCAGAAGCAGCCGGTACCCCAGAACATGGCACCAGTAGTTCTGCCGAGGTCGAGGCTTTGAGAACATCCTGGAGCCCCAATAATGCTTTGGAAGCCAAAGCTTCCCGCCGGGGCAATTTTGCCGGTACAGAACCCTCAAGGGCAACACCAGAGGCATCTCGATGCTTGGAAGGAGATCTAGCCTTTGAGGACCGGCTGGACTTATGTTTAGTTACCTGAGATCCATGGGAGGAAGATGAAGCCCTGGAAGACTTCGATGCCACAGAAGCTGCATCGGAGGTAAAAAGGGCACTGAGCTTAGCAGCTCGGTTTTGTCGACCCCTCTTGGACATCATGGCACAAGCCATACACTCGGAGATCGAGTGGTCAGGACCTAAACATCTGAGACACCACTCATGGGTGTCTGTGACGGAGATGGTACCGCCACACTTGGTGCACTTTTTGAAACCCGAAGTGGGTTTTTCCATAGTGGAGGAAATTTTGGGCCTAAGGGCCAAAATGGCACGTGCACCTGGGAAGAAAAGTTTGGAAAAAAATAGAATATATATATATATTTAAAACGAGAGAAAGAAAAGAAAACCGGCGGTACCGGTATAGTGTCGAGGAAGGCAGACGCGACCACAAAAAAGAAGGAATACATTTTCTGCGGTGACAGGAACAACGACCTGCTGGCTCCGTGGAAAACGAAGAACTGGAGAGAGGCAGTTTGGAAAGGCGGGAAAGCAGCACGCAGGCGCTGTGGGATGCTCTCAAAAGCTTTCTAATTGGACGCTGGGGAGCGTTCCCGCGCAGGCTCCGTTGGTACCGATGATACCCCATATGTGAAGACTACATTCCTGCTTGTTCCTGGAGATTACTCTTTCAAAACCAAGAGCATTGTCTGTTTTAAAAGAAAGTGGCAAAATGTTTTCCCCTTGATCTGATACAAAGATGCATTTTGTTTAATATCCCTTTTTATTTGGACCTTATTAGTCAATAACACTTCCTGCATTGAAAATCCAAGAAAAAAATTATAAAGCTAATGAAAGATAGAAGGCTACCATATGAATTGGGAACATTTATTAATAAGGGTAATTTTCAAAGGCACTTCCATGCATAAAACAGGGCTTATGCACAGAAAATGGGCTTTTGAAAATTGTCCAATATTTATAAGTACCCAAAGGCATTCAGTGTTCATGTATTGGGGAGGCATTCCCTTTCAGAATTGGGGTAGAGAGCACCCTTGCATGCATGTTTTTGGACTTCCAAAAGTATGTCCCATGTAAACTTAGGCAAAGGTACACACATAAATAGTAGATGCAGGTTTGTGAGCATGCTTTTCCCAAGACAGTTTTGAGAGGGAGATTTTTCTCTTTGAAAACTGGTGTAAGTTCTGTGGATCAAAAGTACCTGCAGACTTTATATATGCATGCTTTGTTTGAAAGTTTCCTCCACTATGTTTAAATAACCAGAGCCAATTGTGATTTTTCTGTTTTTGGACCCTCATATTTTTGACAGGTGAGAGTGATAAGCAACATATCAGAGATTTTGCTTTATGGAAAGCATCCAAACCTCAAGAACCATTCTGGATGTCTCCTTGGGGAAAAGGAAGGCCTGGCTGGCACATTGAATGTTCTACAATAGCAAGGTCAGATATTCAACTTGAATTATTTTTTTTTCTGGTCATGTCAAGATTCAGTTGGATTCCACACTATAAAAAAATCATAAAATATAACCTGTTATGTACAATATGCGAAGAATGGGACAATAAACAATACAATCAAGTAGAATATTTTTTTCATGTTCTTTTCTTATGGCAACAGTGCTAGGAATCAAAACAGGTTTAAAAAATATAATAGTCATATGCATTCTAATCATGATTTTTGTACTCTACAAAAATGAACAGTGAATGCCTGTCAAGGCACCATTGACAAATTATTACTGTACATGACTCACAATTAGATAATTACTGCAGTGGTCTTCTCTGGAATTTTACCATCTTAAATGGATAACTGCTCCGAAAAAGGACACATTTTCTAGTAAAAAGATTATATCCCTTGAAACTTTCAGAATCTGTATAATCAGCATTATAATTGGGAACCCTGGGATCTACAGGTGCCAGTGCCTTGAATTATCTGCTCAGGTTTTCACTTTGTAAAATGTTTGACTCATTTTTCTCATCCTTCATTTCAGACCACCCATCATTTTCTATTTGTACTGAAATGTGGACACAAAACTAATACCCAGAGTAATTGACTCTAATACTATTGCCCAGAGAATTAGTGAAGGATGTAAATAAATTGCCTAAAATAAATGGAACTTATGTTATCTGAAAGACATAAATCTAGAAATCTAGTTCTCAGCACTTCATATTTATACCAGCCAGTATGATAATGTTTATGACCTGCTTCAATTTAAACTTTTTGTGATACGGAAGGATAAGGAACCTTTTAATATAAATAGATGACAGAACTTAATAACTTTGAGCTAAACAAGTAATGAAATTTAGTTGTTTTTGGAGGAGTTGCAATTCTTTTTTGTTAGAATTTGTAATTGAGCTGGTACCTTTTGTAGTGAGTAAAGAATGTGTTTTAAGTTTTAGGGTCCCTTAATAGCAGTCTTTGATTTTATGTGAACTATTTTTTTTATGAAATGTATTTTAACTTTTGTTTTATTTGTTAAAACTATGTGGTTTTAATAAAAGCAACTTTGGCTGGTGCTTCAAGATGCTATAGACGTAGAATAGATTTATTTATTTATTTAACAATGATTTATATACCGCATCTTCCATAGTTCATTTGCGGTTCACAATAAACAACAGATAACAAATCTGAGTTTGTTTTACATAAAACATCATATGAACAATTAACAATAAGATAAACAACTAGTGTTAATACAGAACAGTATAGAACAGTGTAAACTATATACATTATGTACAAATACACATTATGTGGGGCTTAAGCGTTATTCAAAGTACAGTATCAGCTATGAAGAATTGTATGTGTGGGTCATTTGGGATTTGTTAGATAAAAACTGGTTAGCCATTATCTAAGTCTATTGAGGGATGATCCGAGTTGTTGTAATGTTTAGAAAAGAGAGAGGTTTTCACTTTTTTGCGGAATTCGATGATCTCGGTTAGCATTCTTAGATCATCTGGGAGGGAATTCCAGATTGTAGGCGCTGCATGAGAAAAAGCTCTATTGTTTGTGAGTTTATTTGCTTTTATGAAGTCTTTGGGAGTTTTTAGTTTATTTGTTTGTCCTTTTCTTTGAGTAGATTTTGAGTGCTCTTTGCTGATTAGGTTACTTAGGGTGACTGGGGCCATGTCGTTTAGAGTTTTAAATGTGGTTATCAATGTTTTGTATGCTATCCTACTTTGTATAGGCAGCCAGTGAAGGGATTCAAGTATTGGTGTTATATGTTGATGTGCGTGTACTTTCGTTATTATCCGAGCTGCTGCATTCTGGGCAAGTTGAATTCTTTTAATGTTTTGTTTTGTTATTCCCAATAAAATTAGATTAGCGAAGTCAAAGTGGGGGGTTATGATGGCTTGAATTATGCTGATGAAATCATGTATGTATACAAGGGGTCTTAGTTGTTTAAGGATTTTGAGTTTGAAATAGATTTTCTTTGTGGTGTTTCTAATGTGGGTGTCTAATGTAAGGTGTTTATCTAGAATAACACCTAGATATCTTACTTCATTTTTTATTTTAATTTCTTGGTTTTGAAGTGTTATGTGTGTAGGTGGAGTATAGGATTGGTTTTTGGTGACGATTAGCACTTCAGTTTTGGAGTGATTTATTTGGAGATTGTGGGTATTTAGCCAGGATGTGACTTCATTGAAGCAATCTGACAAAGTTTGCATCGGTAAGTTGGGAATCGTGAATGGAATGTACATCATGATATCATCTGCATATAGATGATAGAGTACACCAAATTTTTTAAAGATATTGCAAACAGGTTTTATGTATATGTTAAATAGGAGTGCTGATAACGCTGATCCTTGAGGTAAACCGGTTTCCAGTTTGTATGAATCAGAGGTTTGATTACTTATTCGTACATTTTGTGTCCTATTATCTAGATAAGAGGAGAACCATTTATGAACTGTCATTTATTCCTATTTGACTCAGACTGTTAAGCATTATTGTATGGTGGACGCTATCAAAAGCAGCTGAAATATCAATAAATAATAGAATGAATGCTTGTTTGTGATTGTCGATTCCTCTTAATAGCGTATCTGTTAGAACTGTGAGGAGTGTTTCCACTCCATGCTTTGGGCGAAAACCATATTGCTGTTCGTCGAGTGGGTAAGATGAGTCTAGGTGCTCCTGCGTCTGTATTTGTACTGTTTTTTTTATTACTTTTGCTAAGAATGGTATACTTGAGATGGGTCTATATGATTTTGGTGAGGTTTTATCAAGGGTGCTGTTCTTGAGAATTGGTCTTATTTGTACATGTTTAAGTGTGGGTGGGAGGTAACCTTGGAGTAGTGAGAGATTAACAATGGGGAGTATGAATGAAAGAAGGATTGGGAGAGTGTTTTTTATCCAGATTACTGGGCAAGGATCTAGGTAAGAGGTAGTGGTGTTTAGGTTGAGTATGATATTTTTTAATGATGTTTTGGTTATAGGGTGAAATTCTGACCAAACGTCTATCAGGTGATGAGGTTTGTGGAAAAAGTCTGGAGTCGTGATTTGTAGTTTTGTTTTGTTATGGTAGTAGTTAGCTAATGTTTGTGCTGAGATGTCAGTGATTTCCTTGCTGGAAGTTTGTGAGTTATTAGTTAGGTTACTAACAATGGAGAATAGTTCTCTTGGTCTATTATAAGAATTTGATAGGATGCTGGCATAGTAGTTTTTCTTTGTGTTGTCTAAGGTTTCCTTGTATAATTTGAGGTGGTTATAATATAATTCTTTGTAGATGGTGGATTTGGTTTTACGTCATTTGGCTTCTAGTTTTCTTAGATCTCTTTTCATATGTTTTAAAGTACTGTTGAACCATGGGGTGATTTTGATTTTAGTATTGGTTGGCTTTTTATTATTTTGGTTAATTGTGGCTGCATTATTGATGGTGGTATGCCAGTTTTTGACTGCTTCATCTAAGTCTGTTGGAGATGATGAAAGGTGGGGTATTGTAGAGTCTAGGAATTCAGTTTCAATGACTTTCTTGAATTTTATAGTTTGGTCATTTCTTGTGTGTTTTATATCACCGATAATGTTGTAAGTGAAGTTTATTTTAATTAGATAATGATCAGACCAGGGTATTTCAGTACATTGTAAGGAGTCTGGGTTGAAAAGTTTAAATAGTGAATGAGGAAGGAGGACAAGGTCAAGTGTTCCACCTTTAGTGTGAGTTGGTATGTTTATAATTTGGTGGAAGTCTAAGTCAGTTATGGTTTCCAGGAAGAGGTTGGAATCTGTATTTGCAAGTGATGGGAGGTTGAAATCTCCTAGGATAATTAGAGGGTTTTGTTCTGTTGATGAATTAAGGAGATCAATTAGTGAGTGAAGACTGTCTGCGTTTTGGTTAGGAGGTCTGTATATTAAGCAGATTCTCAGCTGTCCGATTTCTATTATTAGAGTGTCAATGTTATTGGAGGTGTTAGATATAATTTTCTTGGCTTTTAGGTTTATTTTTGTCATAATCAGTACACCACCACCTTTTTTGTTAGATCTATGTGTGTGGGTAATATCGTAATTTAAGTTGTCAAGTTGGTTTAGAAGGACTGTATCAGTATCAGAGAGCCATGTCTCTGTAATACATAGAATATCAGGTTTTAAGTCAGTTAACAAGTCGTTAATAATTGGGAGCTTATTTTTCAAAGATCGTGCGTTTATAAGGATGCACGATAATGACATTGCTTGTTGAGGGGGGGTTTGAGTGGACTGTGTGTTGTGAGATAGTCTGTTTTATTTGAATGAGTCTGTGGTAGTTTATTTTTGATTGGTTGTGAGGGTGATAGTGTCCAATAAGGAGATTGTTTCGATTGGATGTATGGATTATAGGGATTGTCATATGGTTTTTACTGTTGAGACTTAGAGTTAAGTCGATTAGGATTGTTAGAGATATGAAGAGGTAAGAAACTTTTAGTAGCATGGTGTTTGTATCATTATGGTGTATGTTGGTAGTTTGTAGGAGAATTTGATGTGAGCTACTGTTAGTAGAGTTATGCAGTTGTATACAAGGTTGGATAATTTGAAAAGGCGGTAAGTCACTGACAAATGAGGCTATGCAGGGTTAAGGGAAGGCTGCTAGAGGCAATATTAAAAATTGAATGAGTGCTACTGACAACAGTATTGGATTTAGTGATAGCTACTGGCTACAGTAGTGAGTAGGGATGCTACTGACAACAGTATGCTACTGACATTAAAATAATTAAAATACATACGTAGTTTAAGACATAGGCTAGGGGTTTCCTAGAGCAGTTAACAATTCAAGAGAACATCTGAAACTGGGTTGAGGAGAATGGTCAACATAAAGAGCAGTCTACTAGATTCCCTGTGTTCAATTAGTTACTTTGTTGCAGTGTTCAATTAGTTACTTTGTTGCAGGGATTCTTTACTGTTAGATCGGTTACTTTGTTTAAAGATGGGCAAACCTCTGTAGCTCAATGATTGCCTCGTGAAACTGTAAGGAATTCTTACTTACTGAGCTTTTGCAACAACAGCTGATGTGTGAGGGGTCTTGCTCGGATTCTGTGTCAGATAGCTGGTGGTGCACAGAGTTTGGCTGGATCGGGATATCTTATTTTCCTGCTTTTCGTGCCCCGCTTAAAGGGCCACGCCAAAGGGCCCTCTGGCGAGGCCCTCTGGCGCCGGCGCGGGTGTGCGCCTCCTGGCGCTCTTCTTTTGAACGGCCTGAAACTGCCCCGATTGGGCAGGCAGCAGCTGGAGGCGGTCTGATGCGTGGAGAAGGCTCGATCCCTCCTGGGAGAGCTGGAAACGCTGCAGAGGGCTCTGGGCAGTTAGCGCTCCTCTTTTGAACGGCCCGAAACTGCCCCGATTGGGCAGGCAGCAGCTGGAGGCGGTCTGATGCGTGGAGAAGGCTCGATCCCTCCTGGGAGAGCTGAAAACGCTGCAGAGATCATTAGGAATCAGACACGTTTGGCTGCCAACTGAAACTGTTTTCTTATAGTTCTGAATTAGTAAGATATGGGTTGATATTCAGTTATTTAAGTAACTTTTGGAGTTAGCTGAACAAAACCCAAAGTTATAATATTTCTCCGGGAACAAGCAGAAGTCGATCCTCACATATGGGTGATGTCTGTGCCGATGTAGCCCACGTGGATTCACTCTCCAGCTTTCAGAGAAAGCCTTTGGGAGCTACACCGCGCATGCATGGTTACCTTCCCGCTCAAAGCTGCCATCTTGCCTCAGTCTGTCTTTTTCTGTGGAGCCCTGCTGACGTCCCATCTGTGCACCCTCTTAAAAAGTGGATTTTCAACCATTACTCCTTTTCTATCGAGTGCTCATATTGATCACCTTCCACACCTGAGTCTCCACCTCAGCGTCCAGTTTTTTGCTGGGTATTTTTTTCTTTTCTTTTTCTTTTTTGGCACGCGGGATTTTTCTCTCACGGCCTAGCTGGTCGAGACGTCAGAGTTTGATCTCGCGGGCCTCATTTCCCCTGCTATGTCCTCGACCAGCGGTTTTAAGAGTGTGCTAAGTGCAATCGCACTATGTCCTGTATGGACTGCCACAGCACCTGCATTAAGTGCCTCGGGGGAGACCATGACAGGTCTTCCTGCCTACTTGGCTACCTTATGTCGGCCAAAATCTGGAGGGAATGTGAAAGGCAGCAGGGGGAGCTGTTTGGTAGGTCTGGCTCCAGTTTGGCATCGGGGTGGAATCCCTTCCTTTGATGCCGGAACCGGGCGATGCGGTGTTGCGTGCCCAGGCTTGTTCAGAGCCCAGGGGTCATCAGGCATTGGAGTCATCCTTGGAAGACCTAGATAAGGTCTTAGATAGTGCTGGGGAGGAGTCTGCTGTCTTGGTACATGTCGGTACCAATGACATAGGAAAATGTGGTAGGGAGTTTCTGGAGACTAAATTTAGGCTTTTAGGTAGGAAGTTGAAATCCAGAACTTCCAGGGTAGTGTTCTCCAAAATGCTTCCCGTTCCACGTGCAGGACCCAAAAGGCAGGCAGAGCTCCGGAGTCTCAATGCGTGGATGAGACAATGGTGCAGAGATGAGGGTTTTGGATTTGTTAGAACTGGGGAACATTCTGGGGAAAGGAAGGGCTCTTCCGAAGGGATGGGCTTCACCTTAACCGGAATGGAACCAGGCTGCTGGCATTAACCTTTAAAAAGGAGAGAGAGCAGCTTTTAAACTAGATAATAGGGGAAAGCCGACAGTCGTCCAAGAGCGCATGGTTCAAAAGAATGTATCCTTGAAGGATACTACCAAAAGCAGAGAGGTTCCAAAAAAGAGTAAAGTAGCCCAAATGCCCTGGAGTATGGAGCAGACAGAGCTTAAAGATCCCAAATTACCCATGTCTACCAATAGCCAAATTAATATGAATAAAATACAGTCTCTAAAATGCTTGTATGCAAATGCTAGAAGTCTAAAAAATAAGAATGGAGAGTTAGAATATATAGCACTAAATGAGAGGTTAGATATGATTGGAATATCAGAGACATGGTGGAAGGAGGACAACCAGTGGGACACTGATACCTGGGTACAAACTATATCGTAATGATAGAGCTGATCAAATTGGTGGAGAGGTTGCTCTCTGTTAGAGAGGGCATTGAGTCAGAAAGGATTAAAGTTTTGTAGGAAACAAAATTTTCTGTAGAATCTCTATGGATTGAAATCCCATGTAAAAAGGGGAAGGCGATGGCAGTGGGGGTGTACTATCGACCGCCTGGCCAGAATGAACAAATGGATGATGAAATGCTCAAAGAAATCAAGGAAGCTAACAAAAGTTACAGCGCAGTAATAATAATGGGTGATTTAAATTATCCCGGTATCGACTGGGTCAGTGTCATGGCAGGACATGCTAGGGAGATAAAGTTCCTAGATGACATAAATGACTGCTTCTTGGAGCAGCTGGTTCATGAACCGACCAGAGGGGAAGCCATATAAGACCTAGTCCTTAGTGGAACACCAGATCTATTGCAAGAGATAAGGGTGTTGGGGCCACTTGGCAATAGTGATCATAGCATGATCACCTTTGATTTAATTAGTGGAGGAGGGATAGTAAGGAAATCCACAGTACTACCTTTTAACTTTGGAAAGGGAGACTATGATAAAATGAGGAAAACAGTTAAGAAAAAACTAAAAGGAGCAGTTGCAAAGGTTAGACTTACATCAAGCTTGGGTGTTGTTGAAAAATACTATCTTGGAAGCCCAGACCAGCTGTATTCCACGCTTTAAGAAAAGTGGAAGGAAGTCCAAAAAACGGCCAGC
This sequence comes from Ichthyophis bannanicus, assembly GCA_033557465.1. Taxonomy (NCBI): domain Eukaryota; kingdom Metazoa; phylum Chordata; class Amphibia; order Gymnophiona; family Ichthyophiidae; genus Ichthyophis; species Ichthyophis bannanicus. The sequence continues at coordinate 643,421,752 of CM066035.1, forward strand.
ATGGTTTAAAGGTGAGGTCAGAGAGGCTGTTGCCAAAAGAGCATCTTTCAGGAAATGGAAAAAAGAGCCAAACGACAAAACTTGGAAACAGCACAAGCACTGGCAAGTCAAATGCAAGGCATTGATATAGCAGGCAAAGGGAGAATTAGAGAAGAAGCTTGCTGCGGAAGCAAAAACGCGAAATAAAGATTTTTTTCAAGTACATTCGTAGCAAAAAACCTGTGAGAGAGTCAGTTGGTCCATTAGATGATAGAGGAGTTAAAGGGGCACTAAGAGGCGACAAGGCGATAGCGGAGAGACTGAATGAATTCTTTGCTTCAGTCTTTACTGAGGAAGATGTAGGGATGTTACCCATGACTGAAGTGGTATTTAAAGGTGCGGAAGAATTGAAGGAAATATCGATACATCGGGATGATATATTACAACTATTAGATAAACTGAAGAGTAGCAAATCACCTGGGCCGGATGGTATACATTCAAAGGTGTTGAAAGAACTGAAATATGAGATTGCAGACCTGCTGTTAGTAATCTGTGAACTATCATTAAAATAATCTCTAATACCTGAAGATTGGAGGATCGCAAATGTAACACCAATTTTTAAAAAGGGTTCCAGGGGTGATCCGGGAAACCTAAAAACCCCAAAACTCAGTGAAATAAACCAGAAAATATCTTTAAAATCTTTTTGTTGGAATGGTCAGCCAAGTAGAAAGGGGAATCACCTTCTACCACTGTGGCCCGTCCTTTTTAATCATTTTTTTAAACATTTAAAACAGCTCTTCAAAAAATGGCTGGTACTTAGCTTTAACAGCATAGGCTATACACAGCAGGTCCGATTCTTCGACGTGCCACGTTTCGGGGGTATATCCATAAACCCCCTGCTTCAGGTCAAACCGCTGTTAGCAGAAGCATAAGCCTTAAACAACGCTAAAACAACTGGTTTTTATAACCCAGGCGCTGTCATTTAGCTGAGCGCGTTTATCAGGTGTGGTGTATAAAAGAGCCAATCAGAACAGAGAGAAGAGACCACCAATCAGGTAACTGCTCTCTATCTTAGAAGTCAAAAAATAGTATGCCAGTCCAATTGCTGGTTTAATCCTTCAGGTTGTACAGAATGTAGCCGAAAAATCCATTTTTGCTCTAAATTCTGTAGGGATTGAACCCTATCACCTCCCCTAGGATTAGGGGGTACATGATCCAAGATCCGCCAATAAAGATCTTCAAATATATGTGATCGATCTGAGCAATGTTGGACCAATGGTGCAGTAAGCCGCTGTGTACGTAGGCAAGAGGCATGTTCACCCAAACGCAACTTGCAAGATCTTGAAGTCCTACCGACATAGGGCAGTTGACAGAGACATATAATTAAGTAAACTACATAATCAGTAGTGCAATCCGTACGCCATCGGGTGTAGTAACTTTTATTTGTCCGGCTGTCTATCCATGTCAAACCAGAGATGGTGTTGGAATAAAAAGAACAGGTTCCACATGGGAGATGTCCTGCATTCTCGTGTCTCAAAAATGGTCGATCTTGAGGTGCAGTGGTCTTCATCAAGATAAGTGTGGATATTTATACTCGGGGTGAAGGAGTTTTGGTTTTTACTATAGTTTGGTGATCCGGGAAACTACAGACCGGTGAGCCTCACGTCAGTTCCAGGAAAAATGGTAGAAACCATCATAAAGAATAAAATTACTCAGCATGTAGATAGTCATGGCCTAATGGGAGACAGCCAACATGGCTTTAGACAAGGAAGATCTTGTCTTACTAATCTGTTATGTTTTTTTGAAGGTATGAATAAACAGGCGGACAAAGGTGAGTCGGTTGATATAGTGTATCTGGACTTTCAGAAAGCCTTTGACAAGGTCCCTCATCAGAGACGTTTGGCAAAACTAAAGAGTCATGGGATAGGAGGCAGTGTACTACTGTGGATCAGGAACTGGTTAAAAGATAGAAAGCAGAGGGTTGCGCTAAATGGCCAATTTTCCCAATGGAGAAAGGTGAATAGTGGTGTACCCCAGGGATCTGTGCTGCGTCCGCTGCTTTTTGACATATTCATAAATGACCTGGAAAGTGGAATAACGAGTGAGGTTATCAAATTTGCAGATGACACAAAACTATTTAAAGTTGTTAAAACCCAAGAGGATTGTGGAAAATTGCAAGAGGATCTTGATAAATTGGAAGACTGGGCATCAAAATGGTAGATGAAATTTAATGTGGACAAGTGCAAAGTTATGCACCTAGGGAAGAACAACCCAAACTATGGTTACACGATGCAAGGTTCCACATTAGGAACCACCACCCAGGAAAAAGATTTAGGCGTCATTGTGGATAACATGTTAAAACCCTCGGCCCAATGTGCAGCAGCAGCCAAGAGAGCAAATAGAATGCTAGGTATTATAAGGAAAGGAATGGAAAATAAAACAAAAGATATTATAATGCCTCTATATCGTTCCATGGTGAGACCGCGCCTTCAATATTGTGTGCAGTTCTGGTCGCCTTATCTTAAAAAGGATATAGCGTTATTAGAAAAAGTTCAGAGAAGAGCCACCAAAATGGTGAAGGGGATGGAAGGATACTCCTATGAAGAAAGGCTAAAAAGGTTAGGGCTTTTTAACCTGGAAAAGAGACGGCCGAGGGGAGATATGATAAAAGTCTATAAATTAATGAACGGAGAGGAACGGGTAAACGTAGATCGATTGTCTACGTTATCAGAATATAGAAAGACTAGGGGACATGCAATGAAGCTATGGGGTAAACCATTTAAGACTAATAAAAGAAAATATTTTTGCACTCAACGTGTAATCAAACTCTAGAATTTGTTACCGTAGGATGTAGTAAAGGCTGTTAGTGTAGCTGGGTTTAAAAAAGGTTTGGACAAGTTCCTGGAGGAAAGGTCCATAAACTATTATTAAGAAGGGACCCAGGATATCAATGCTTAACCCAGTACAAGCATTGCGGAACCTGTGTCTCTTGGGGAAACTGCTAGGTACGCATGACCTAGATTGGCCAATGTTGGAAACAGGATACTGGGCTTGATGGACCTTGGTCTGACCCAGTATGGCATATCTTATGTTCTTATGACCTCCCGTGTGTGTCGGTGACTCCCATGAAGTCTTCTCCAAGGACCGACCTGGCATCGAGTGGTAAGTCCTCCTCGACTCTGCCTTGGAGCCCTCGACATGATTCAGGGGACGACGGATGGGAACGCTTGTTGACTTGTCCCTTTGGGGCTGCTTCAACTGCTATATCAAAGGAGCATGGCAAGTCATCCCCAACTCTATCACAATCTAGGACTCCCTGGCCCGGGAGTCGGCTCCGGCCCCGATGCTGTCAGGGTCCAGACCAGCTGTGGAGCCCTCTGGCATCGAGGCCTGCATGGCTGTTCTCGAGTGTAGCTTCATGGCATTCCTCAAGGCGCAGCGGGACCAGACTTCCGGTCCCTCAAGGTGGTTGGTGCTGAGGACTTCCACGGAGGAGGCCCCTCCCATTCTGGAGCACCTCACTTGGTTGGTGTCGAGGCCTTTGACGACCGACACGATGCCGTCAGACCACCGGCGTCAGGATTTATCGGTGCCAAGTCAGTCTGGGGATCGAGGAGCACTCGTCGACTTCTCGGGTTCGGAGTCAGACTGGGAAATTGACGAGGAATCCCCTGACACCGTGCTCCACCGTGACATCCCCTCTGACCTTTCTTTGCTGCATCATCAGCGAAGGTCTCCTCCAGATGACTTAGCCTGCCTCAACTTTGTGAGGGAGATGTCCCAGGCACTTGCCTTTGTAGCGGTGCCAGAGGACGAGCCTTTTGCAGAGGACCTGGAGATCCTCCAGTATAAGGCCCCTCCTCAGGAGGCATTAATGGTTCTCATGGCCCCCATCCTGGAATGCCTGTTCAGGATGTGGGAGAACCCGATGATGGTGCCAATTCTGAATTGTCGACTTGATTCCAGTATCGAGTTGGCAAGAGCCCAGGATTCCAGAAAGCACAACTTCCACACAATTCCATGGTGGTGGAGTCTGCTATGTGTCTAATTAAGAGCCAGAAGATGCACTTCTCAGTGCCCCCTGACAGGGAGACCCATACTGTGGATGTGTTTTGGTAGGAAGTGCTTCCAGGGCTCGATGCTCATGGCCCGTATCCAGGCGTATCAGCTGTACATGGGCATGTACCTGAGAGACCTGGCAAAAGAGTTCACTGGGTTCTCGGCTGGTCTGAGAGCCCCTTCAATGCTTTTGGATCCTGGTTTCCTCGGTCAAGGAATGCTCCAAATTTCAGACTCGAACAGCCTTTGACAGCTTCGAGTTGGTGGCTCTTGTGGCCATAGTGGGCATTAGTGCCCACTGCCTTGCCTGGCTGCAGTCCTCCAATTTGTAGCAATGGGTGCAGGACAAGCTAGCTGACGTCCCATACTGAGGGGATAACCTCTTCGACAAGCCTATGACTGACAAGGCTGACGAGTTGGAGAAGTGATTCATGACCAGGATCATGACTGTGATTGCCTAGCAGTGCTAAGACCCAGTTCTGATCCGAGACTGAGTGTATTGTCTTGAGAGAGAGAGAGAGAGCACATTTTTTAAAGAAAATGAGGTGAACGGACCGCCCTCTCCTCTCGCCGGCTCTCAGAGCGGCACACTCAATGGGAGAAGGAAGGAGACATCTTAAATGCCCCACTGAAGGGCACATTCCTAGGAGGAAAGATGCTATGACCACACACCCTTGGAGTATCTGTTCACACAGACATACACACATCCATAACTCGCTGATTAAACATTTATCTGTATTTTACCTTCTGATAGGATTTCAGAGTCATTTATTTACTTTACAATCTCTCATGAGTTGAGTCCACATGGGGAAGGGGAATGATTTAGATTTATAAGCAACAAACTACATCAGTTACATCAGTCTTTGACCAAGGAAATGTAATGTAACAATATTCTCTGCAGGATGTGGTTCCTTTTCTGGAGCCAACACAACTCTGAAGAGGTTCTGGCACGAGTTTTCTTCAAAAGAGATTCATGCAATCTCTAAAGCTACTGCACAAGACCATCACTGGTTAAGTCTTATTTTGGTCCAGTAAGATGTATCATAGCCCACAGGAAATCCAGCTTTTTTCAAGTTATTGCTTGTCAGTATACATTGGATTATGCACACCACTCCACTAGCTTATAAGCAAGGACTTTCCCTAGTTTCTGCACAAGATTTGCAAAACATTTGAAATTTAAAGGCTGGTCTTTGGTATGGATTGGCTGTAACTTGCCTACCAATCTCGCAGTACTGTGGGTATAACTGCCGCTGGTATGCAGGCAACCTTGGGAAACCTGATGATGGGAGAGAGAGCGCATTTTTTTAAAGAAAATGAGGTGGAAGGACCGCCCTCTCCTCTCGCCGGCTCTGAGCGGCACACTTGGCGCTTTGCCTTTTTTCCTCCCCTTCTGGTGAGAAGCGGCGGCAGTGGCGCTTTGGTCCATCAGTGAGGACGGAGGAGGGGAGGGTCGAGAGAGGCCGCCCTTTGTCTCCGCACCTCTTTCACGGAGTTTCTATCCCCCCTCCTTTCTCCTCCAATGCCAGCCTTCCCGACTCTCCAGACGGGGGCTGAGACCGCGCGGCTCCACCACCATCCCCGGTTTCCCGGAAAGGTTCTCAGCACTCACCTGCTCTGCTGCCGATATCCTGTCCCCGCCGTAGCCCCGAACAATTTTCAGGCAGCAGTCCCGGAGCACTGGTCTCCTCTTCTTCGCCGGTGCGGTGTGGCTCTCCCTTCTCCGCATTCAAGGCGGCACGTGGCACTGGAGGATGGCTGAGGGAGGGATCAAAGGAGGCGCGAGGCTGGCAGGCAGGCACAAGAGCAGAGAGAGGATGGCTAGCTGGCTTCCCCTCCCTTTTATTTCCCTCTAGCCTGTGTCATGATTCGTCAATCGTCGGTCACATGTGAGAGGAGTGAGGACTCGGAGCAGAGAGGAGAGATTTGGAAGTGATGTCACGAGTCTCGGAATTACCTGGAAATTACAGAAAGGCAGTAGATCGGCGGCGCAGTCACGGCCTTAAAAATCTCAAGGTTTGAAAACCCAAGAACTCTGTAATTTTTGGGCGCTCCTTTGTAAGTTGTGTGTGCTCGCTCGGCGAGGTGTGTGTGCGCGCACAGCTTAGAGGGAATAGTGCCCAGGATGTTTCTAAGTTTGTCAATCATGCAGCCTTTGACTGCTTTGAGGGCATAAGCAGAACCTCTGCCATTGCTATAGGTGCACGTAGAATTGCCTGGCTCCAGGCATCCGATTTGGAGCTCTGGGTGCAGGACAAACTGGGCAATATCCCTTGTACAGGTGAGAATCTATTTGACAAGAATTGGCAAGAGAAAGCCAATGAATTAGATGCTGACAACTCTACTTTGGATAGATTATCCAAAGCTACAGCTGATCCTGCGAGAGAGAAATCTTTCAAGAAACCTTTCTTCTCAAAAAAGAAGAGGTTTTATCCCTCTTATTCCCAGCAGGGACGTTCTGCAGGTCAGCCTGCTCGAAAGAGTCAGCAACCACCTAAACAAAGGAAAGCAGACTGCTAAGCCTCAACCGTCTCTCAGCCTCCACAAGACCTTTGACTTTCATCTAGAGAACTTAGCCTTCCTGACCCTTAATGGACCAGAGCCTTCCACCATTCCAGGAAGGTTATGTCACTTTGCACCCAGATGGGGGCAGATAACAGCAGAACATTGGACACTCTCCATTATAAGAGAGGGGTACAAACTGCACTTTCTGTGCATGCCCCCTCCCACAATGGTAAGACAGTTCAATTCTCAGACCTCTCTCATCAACCTGTTAGATCAAGAGGTCACTATGCTTCTTGCCCAAGGGGCAATAGAAGAAGTACCCATTCATCAATAGGGTACAGGGTTTTCTCCAGGACCAAGCAGGAAGTCAGTCCTCACTTATGGGTGACGTCGGCGCCGACGGAGCCCTCGCGGAGCAATTTTCCCCAGCTTTCAAAGAAAGCCTTTGGGAATTGCAGCGCGCATGCGCGGTCCTCTTCCCGCCCAAGGGTGCCATCTTAGCCAGTCTTCTTTTTTCCGCGGAGCCCTACAGACGTACCCGTCGTGTCCCCGCGAAAAAGTTGATTTTTCTTCAGAATTTCTCTTTTTTTCCATTCGGTTCGACGCCGGTCTTTTTCCCGCCGGACTCGCGACGCCGGTCTCGAGTCCTCTCCTTATTTTTTCGGTTTTTCTGACTTAGTCAGTTTTTCGTTTCGGTTTTTCCCTGGCAGCCCGGTCCTTTGACCTCGCCGGGGCCCTTTTTCCCCCGATGGCTGCCAGTGGTTTCAAGCGGTGTGGTCAGTGTGACCGGAATATGTCACTAACTGACACACACGACTTTTGCCTCCGCTGCCTGGGCCCGGATCATGAAGAACTGATCTGTGGGCCCTGCGGCAAAATGTCCTCCAAAGCGTTGAGAAGTCGGCGGCATCAGCGGGATAGGATCTTCGCTGACCCCAGCCGTACCCGGACCTCGTCGGAGGCCTCCGCGTCCAAAGGTTCCAGCTCGGACCGTCGTCGGAGTTCCTCCGACAGGGGTTCTCCCTCCGGGGACCATCGTCGTAAGGTGAAACCCGCGAGGGCGGCGTCGGTGGACGCTCCTGGCTCCGCGAGGGCCAGGTCGCATAGCCCCGATAGCCGTCCCGGGTCCTTGGAGAAGGAGCATCTCACGAAGCGACCTCGCCTGGAGTCGGAGCTGCCTGCTCGGGTAAGTCCTGTGGTCCTCCTGGACTCGCCTCCGAGACAGCCGACGTCGGGCCCGACGCCGTCGGGGCCCGAGTCGGGGGCTGCTGGGTCACCTGAGCTCGGACTCAGGTTGACGGCCTTGGAGAGCAGATTGTCTGCCTTCATGGACCAGCAGCGGGCACTGCTCGCTGGCTTCGCTGGCGCCGCTGCCCCGACCGCCGGGACGTCGACGTCCAAGTCGACCCCGGAGACCGAGCCGATCCTCGAGTCGATGCGAACTCGAGTCGATCCTCGGTCGAGGTCACCCTCGGCCTCCCGTTCGGGACCGAGGTCGCCGACGCCGACTCCCTCGGCGTCGGGGCGGCAGGCGCCGCGCCCTGCCCGGGCCGACCCCACCGAGTCCTCGTCGGAGTCGGTCTGGGAGTCTGAAGAGGAAGAGTCGCCTGATTCTTTCCGGACTCGGTGTGTCCCCTCGGACTCACCGGAATCCGAGCCTCGGAAGCAGTCCCCCCCGGAGGATGCCCGGTTCTCGGACTTCGTCAGGGATATGGCCAAGGCTTTGGCCTTCCCTGCGGACCCCGAGGAGGAGCCTCGAGCCGAAGAGCTCGACGCCCTCCAGTATGACTCTCCCGCTAGGGAACACTTTACTGTACCGGTTCCTCCCATGCTGGAACGACTACTCTTCCGCATGTGGGAGAGTCCGGCCACCTCGCCGGTCCTGAGCAAGCGGGTCGATTCTATCTATCGAGTCCACAAGAGCCCTGGCTTCCAAAAAGCACAGCTGCCACACCATTCCATGGTAGTGGAATCGGCCATGCATCGTCTTAAGAGCCAGAAGATGCACTCCTCGGTGCCTCCTGGCAGGGAGGCCCGTAACCTGGATGGCCTTGGCAAGAAGTGTTTCCAGGGCTCTATGCTTGCGTGTCGTGTCCAGACCTACCAGCTATACATGGGCATGTATCTCCGAGACCTGGCTAAAGAGCTAGCCGGCTTCTCCGCTGGTTTGTCCGAGGAACCCTTGCGGAGGTTCCTGGCCTTGTCCACTGGTATTCGGGAATGCTCGAAATTCATATCCCGAGCAGCCTACGATGGCTTTGAAGCATCGGCTCGAGTGGCCGCAGCCGGCATCGGTGCCCGCCGACAGGCTTGGCTTCAGTCATCTGACCTCGAGCCCTGGGTGCAGGACAAGTTGGTCGATGTCCCCTGCCGAGGCGAAAACCTCTTTGGCAAGCCCATGGCTGAAAAGGCTGCACAAATTGAGACGGAGACTCTCACCAGGACTAGGCTTTCTAGGAAGACCTCCGCCCCTTCCCAGAAAAAGAAGGGCTCGGGAAAGAAGTCCTTTTACCCGAGGAAGGCGGCTGCCTACAAACAATACCCCCATTATCAGGCCCCTGCAGCTCCCCAACAGGGCCAGCAGGCCAAGGGACGGGGTAACGGGTCCCGTAGGCAGCAAGCCCCCAAGCCTGCACCACCAGCCCCTGCTCAGCAGGGTGGGGGTTTTTGACTCACTAAGCATAGCCTCTCCCCCCCCGCTGGTTCCTCCCAGCACCGGAGGCCGGCTGGTTCACTTCGCCCACAGGTGGTCCAGCATCACCTCAGATGCCTGGGTGCTTCAAGTCGTGCGAGAAGGCTATCTTCTCCACTTCCACCAGGTCCCTCCCTCCTTTTTTCGGGGGAACCTCCACGACCCCCTCTGCACAGGGAGTTACTCCTTCAGGAGTTAGCAGGTCTTCTACAGGAACAGGCGGTGGAACCGGTGCCCCACCACCTGAAAGGTCAAGGCTTTTACTCCAGGTATTTTCTGATACCAAAGAGAACAGGAGGCCTCAGACCCATCCTGGACCTGCGGAACCTCAACAAGTTCCTCGTGCGAGAGAAGTTCAAGATGCTTACCCTTGGAATCCTTCTGCCCTACCTCCAGCAGGGAGATTGGCTATGCTCCTTGGATCTAAAGGATGCCTACACGCACATCCTCATCCACCCAAACCACCGACAATACCTAAGGTTTGTGGTGGCAGGAAATCATTACCAGTACAGAGTACTGCCCTTTGGCCTGTCCTCCGCACCGCGAGTCTTCACAAAATGTCTCGCGGTGGTGGCGGCCCATCTCCGGCTTCACGGCCTCTATGTCTTTCCGTACCTCGACGACTGGCTCATCAGAGCAGCGTCCGCTCTGGAGGTCACCAACGCCACGCGCCGCACGGTGACTCTTCTGCAGCACTTGGGCTTTGTTATAAACTTCGCAAAGTCCACTTTGCTCCCCTCACAGGATCTCGAGTTCATCGGCGAAAGACTGCACACTCCTCAGGCACGAGCGTACCTACCACTCGACAGGGCTCAACGGCTCATGGACCTAGCCGACCGTTTTCGCAGCCAGCCCCTGGTCTCCGCCAGGCGCTTCCTGAGACTGCTCGGCCATATGGCTTCCACCGTCCATGTGACCCCCAATGCCCGCCTGCATATGCGGCCTGCTCAGTGGTGTCTCCGCCAGCAGTGGCGACAAGCCACAGGCGGCCTAGCAGACCTAGTGCGCGTCTCCGAGCCGCTGATCTCGTCTCTCCGGTGGTGGCTTCAGCAGTCGAACCTGATCTGCGGAATGCCTTTCCAGTCTCCTCAGCCGGCCCGGGTGCTGACAACAGATGCATCCCTCCTGGGCTGGGGAGCGCATTGCCAAGGGGCACGCACTCAGGGCCTCTGGACCACGTGGGAGTCTGCTCAGCAGATCAACTTCCTGGAGCTCAGGGCGATCCGCCTGGCTCTCAAGGCCTTCTCCCACCTGACTTCTCACCAGTCCGTCCTTGTCCAGACGGACAATCAAGTTGCCATGTTTTACGTGAACAAGCAGGGGGGCACGGGCTCCTTCCTCCTCTGTCGGGAGGCACAGAAGCTCTGCTCTTGGGCCGTCAGTCACGGCATTCTCCTCAAGGCAGTTTATCTCCCAGGCCAAGAGAATTACCTGGCCGACAAACTCAGCAGGATCCTCCAGCCACACGAGTGGCGTCTGGATCCCTTGGTAGTTCAGAAGCTCTTTCTAAAGTGGGGACTCCCCACGATGGATCTCTTTGCCAGTCCTCACAACCGGCAACTTCCTCGCTTCTGCTCTCGTCAGCCACACCCCCTTCGGGTTGCGGCGGACGCTTTTCTACTCTCATGGTCGGGGAGCCTTCTGTACGCTTTCCCTCCCATCCCGCTAGTCTCTCGGATTCTTTTCAAGGTTCTCCGGGACAAAGCCCTCATGATCCTGGTGGCCCCTCGCTGGCCCAGGCAGCCGTGGTTTCCGCTCCTGCTGCAATTAGCGGTGGAGGATCCATTCCCTCTGGGGTTACAACCGGATCTCCTCACTCAGGATCAGGGGTCTCTGCTACACCCCAACCTCAGGTCTCTCAACCTCATGGCCTGTCTGCTGAGAGGGTAGTCCTCGCTCCCCTTCTCCTGCCGGCGGAGGTGGAGGAGGTCGTCCTAGCTTCGCGACGCCCTTCTACCCGCAAATGCTACGCCCTTAAATGGCGTCGCTTTTCCGTTTGGTGTACCCAACAGTCTCAGGATCCCTTCTCCTGCCCGGTGTCGGTGATCCTGCAGTACTTGTTATACCTCTCTAATCTGGGACTTAAGTCCAACTCCGTCAAAGTTCACCTCAGTGCTCTTTCAGCACATCATGTGCCGGTGGACGGCAGACCTCTTTCCAGCGACCCTCTTGTAGCGAGGTTTCTCCGAGGTCTTCTTCTACTTAAACCACCTCTGCGCCCGCCGGCGCCTGACTGGGACCTGAACGTGGTTTTGCAGCGGATCACCTGTCCGCCTTTTGAACCTATGGCTACCTGTTCTCTCCGTTTTCTTTTTTGGAAAACACTGTTCTTGATAGCCCTCACTTCCGCTAGACGCGTAAGTGAATTGCAGGCCCTCGTGTCTGATCCCCCTTACACTCGGTTCTACAAAAATAGGGTAGTCCTACGGACTCACCCAAAATTTCTTCCAAAGGTGGTCTCCCCTTTTCATATCAATCAGGAGGTGGTACTTCCAACCTTCTTTCCCAGACCACACTCCAGCCGAGCTGAAACGGTCCTCCATACCCTGGACTGTAGAAGGGCTCTGAACTTCTACCTTGACCGTACGCGGGAGCACCGTAAAGCTGCTCAGCTTTTTGTATCTTTCGACCCCAATAAATTGGGGCTCCCGGTCTCCAAGCGTACTCTGTCCATCTGGGTTGCGGACTGTATCACTTGGGCTTATGGGGCAGCCGGACTCTCCTTGGAAGGTCGAGTCACGGCTCACTGCGTTCGGGCAAAGGCCACGTCAGTGGCTTACCTCCGCTCTGTTCCGCTGGCAGACATCTGCCGGGCCGCTACTTGGTCTTCGAGCCAGACTTTTGCGGTCCATTACTGTCTCGAGAGGGAGTTCCGCAGGGACAGTGCTTTCGGACAGGCAGTCCTCCGTAATCTCTTTGAGGTCTGAGCAACTCCTACCCTCCATCCCGGATGTGGGCTACCGGTGGGTAATTATTCAGCGAAGATCCTTCCTTCTGTGCTGCTGAGCTAGAGGGAGCTCATTTTTGTGCTTAGGGTCTCCGGTAGCCTTGAGCTTGGGAGTCCCATAAGTGAGGATTGACTTCCTGCTTGGTCCTGGAGAAAGCGTAGTTACTCACCTGTAACAGGTGTTCTCCAGGAGCAGCAGGAATCAGTCCTCACAACCCTCCCTCCTCCCCTTGGAGTTGCAATCGTCTGCTTTACTTTTTTGCAAATTTTTATGCTGTCTTTTTTAGCTATGTCATCTGACTGGCTAAGATGGCACCCTTGGGCGGGAAGAGGACCGCGCATGCGCGCTGCAATTCCCAAAGGCTTTCTTTGAAAGCTGGGGAAAATTGCTCCGCGAGGGCTCCGTCGGCGCCGACGTCACCCATAAGTGAGGACTGATTCCTGCTGCTCCTGGAGAACACCTGTTACAGGTGAGTAACTACGCTTTACTCCCCTATTTCCTTATCCCAAAGAAAACAGGGGGATGCAGACCTATATTAGACCTCAGAGAATTGAACAAATTCCTCTTCAAAGAGAAATTCAAAATGGTTTCTCTAGGAACGCTGCTGCCATACCTTCAGAGTCAGGATTGGCTTTGTTCTCTAGATCTCAAGGATGCGTACACTCATGTTCTCATCCATCCAACTTACAGAAAGTTCCTTTGGCTCCTTTTTCAAGGAAAGCACTACCAATACAGGGTGCTTCCCTTTGGCCTGGCCTCAGCACCAAGAGTGTTCACGAAATGCATGGCTGTGGTAGCAGCATTTCTCCGCACTCTAGGGATATTCGTCTTCCCCTACTTAGACAACTGGCTCATTTGAGCCCCATCAGAGTCAGAGGCCAGGACTTCTCTATCTTGCACAATGCGTATCCTTCAGTATTTGGGTCTGGTCATAAACATCCCAAGTCCAGTCTAACTCCCACTCAGTCTCTAGAGTTCATAGGAGCTTTGCTGGATACCAGAAAAGCAAGGGCCTATCTTCCCCAGGCCCATTGCCTTCGCATGGTACAGTTAGCTTCTCCAGGACCAAGCAGGAAGTCAGTCCTCACATATGGGTGACATCGACGTCGATGGAGCCCTTGCGGAGCATTTCCCCAGCTTTCCAAAAAAGCCTTTGGGAATGCAGGCACGTATGCGCGGTTCCCTTCCCGCCTAAAGGTGCCATTTTGCTCAGTCTCTCTTTTTCCGTGAAGCCCACCAGACGTGTGTCCTAGTCTTTCCGGAAAATTGTTAGATTTTTTTCGCGATTCTTTCGCTATTTTTTTCTCCGGTTTAACGCCGGTTCCCCTCCCGCCGGGTTCGGTACACCGGTATCGAGCCCGATCTTCTTTTTTTCAGTTTTTGCCCTTTGTGGTAGGTGTTCGCGCCCTTTTTTTTTTCTTTTTCCCGGAAGGCCGGCCCTTTGACCTCGCGGGGACTCTTTTTTTCCCCGATGGCTTCCAGTGGGTTTAAAAAGTGTGATCGGTGTAAGAAGCTGTCTCTCACCGACACACACGACTGCTGCCTTCGGTGCCTCGGTCCTGACCATGATCCTAAGACGTGTGGACCATGTGGAAAAATGTCTTCCAAGGCGCTTCGAAGTCGTCAGCACCAAAAGGAAAGGCTTTTCTCCGACTCGGCCTCCTGCGGGGCCTGGACCTCGTCTGAGGCCTCGACATCTCGGGAATCGGATCCCAAACACCGTCGAGGCTCCTCGGACAGGGGGTCCCCCGACTGGGAACGAAAGAGGAAGAAGCGGCTCACGAGGGCGTCGTCGGAAGAGGTCCCTGGCTCCTCGAGAACTAGGTCTCAGACCCCTGACTGTCGCCCCAGGCCTGTGGAACAGGAGAAGCCTCCCAAAGTACCTCGAGTGGAGCCGGAGTCTGCTGGACATGTAAGTCCTGTAGTCCTCGTGGACTCTCCTCCCAGAGAGCCGACGTCGGGCCCGGCGCCGCCGGGGCCCGAGTCGGGGGCTGTTGAGTCTCCTGAGCTGGGTCTCAGGCTGGCAGCCTTGGAGAGCAGATAGTCTGCCTTCATGGAACAGCAGCGGGCACTGATGGCCAGCCTGTCTGGTGCATCTGCCCCGACCACCGGGACATCGACATCGAAGTCGACCCCGGAGACCAAGCAGATACTCGAGACCATGAAGATTCGAGGTTGACCTTGGTTGTGGTCTCCCTCGACCTCCCGTTAGGGACCGAGGGTGTCGACGCTGGTGTCTTCGGCGTCAGGGCGGGTGCTCGCAGGTCCCGCGCGGTCGGACCCCAATTCCTCATCGGACGAGTCCGCCTGGGAGACAGAGGACGAGGAGTCCCCCGACACCTTCCGGACTTGGTGCGTCCCTTCGGACTCACCGCAGTCTGAGCCCTAGAGTAGATCCCCCCCCCCCCCCCGGAGGATACCCGGTTCTCGGAGTTCGTCCGGGATATGGCCACTGCGTTGGCTATCCCTGCGGATCCCGAGGAGGAACCTCGAGCCGAGGAGCTCGAGGCCCTACAGTATGACTCTCCTCCGAAGGAGGCCTTTACTGTTCCGGTTCCTCCGATGCTGGAACGGCTCCTCTTCCAGATGTGGGAGGCACCGGCCTCGGCGCCGGTTCTAAGCAAGCGGGTCGATTCGATCTATCGACTCCGGAAGAGCCCTGGCTTTCAGAAGGCACAGCTACCGCACCATTCTATGGTGGTGGAATCGACCATGCATCGCCTGAAAAGTCAGAAGATGCACTCCGCGGTGCCCCCTGGCAGGGAGGCCCGGAATCTCGATGGTTTTGGTAGAAAGTGCTTCCAGGGCTCGATGCTTGCTTGCCGTGTCCAGTCTTACCAGCTGTACATGGGCATGTACTTGCGAGACCTGGCCAAGGAGTTGGCCGGGTTCTCTGCTGGTCTCTCCGGGGAACCCTTGCAGAGGTTCAAGTCCTTGTCCTCGGGGATCCGGGAATGCTCCAAGTTTGTCCCGTGCTGCCTACGATGGCTTCGAGGCTTCGGCCCGTGTTGCGGCAGCCGGCATCACGGCTCGACGCCAGGCATGGCTGCAGTCATCGGACCTTGAGCCATGGGTTCAGGACAAGTTGTCCTTTGCCGAGGTGAGAACCTTTTTGGCAAGCCCATGACCGAGAAAGCCGCACAGCTCGATACCGAGCACCTCACGAGGACAAGGCTGTCTAGGAAGACTTCTGCCCCTTCTCACAAAAAGAAGGGCTCAGGTAAAAAGCCCTTTTACCCTAGGAAGGGCACTGCCTACAAACAGTACCCACAGTACCAGGCCACCCAAGCTGCCCCTCAGGGTCAGCAAGCCAAGGGGCAGGGTAATGGGCCCCGTAGGCAGAGGACTCCCAAGCCTCCGGCCCCTGCTCCCACTCAGCAGGGTGGGGGTTTTTGACTCCTTAGGCATAGCCTCTCCGTCCCTGCTCTCCCAACCCTGCACAGGAGGTCGCCTCGCCCTGTTTGCCCACAAGTGGCCACTCATCACTGGAGACAGTTGGATGTTAAGCATAGTCCACAAGGTCTATCTGCTACACTTCCAACAGCTGCCGCCTCCATACTTTCCAGGGGAACCTCCAAGGCCTCCCCGGCACAAAGATCTTCTCCTTCAGGAGCTCCAAGGTCTGTTGGTGGACATTGCAGTGGAGCTTGTGCCTCCACACTTACAAGGTCAAGGGTTCTACTCCAGGTATTTCCTTGTACCCAAAAGAACCGGTGGCCTTCGGCCTATTCTAGACCTCAGAAATCTCAACAAATTCCTAGAGAAGGAAAAGTTCACGATGCTTACTCTTGGAACACTTCTGCCCTACCTCCAGCAGGGAGATTGGCTATGCTCCTTAGATCTAAAGGATGCGTACACTCACATCCTCATTCATCCAGACCACAGAAAGTACCTCAGGTTCATTGTGGGAGGAAACCATTATCAGTACAGAGTACTGCCTTTTGGCCTCACCTCTGCTCCCAGGGTTTTTACCAAATGCCTGGTAGTGGTGGCGGCCTACCTGAGAAATCAGGGAATCTTTGTCTTCCCCTATCTGGATGACTGGCTCATCAGGGGTCAGACATGCCAGGAGGCCAGACAAGCCACCCTCAGAACTACTGCTCTTCTTCAAAGCCTAGGGTTTGTAATAAACTTCGCAAAGTCCACTTTGCTCCCCTCCCAAAACTTGGAGTTCATAGGGGCAAGGTTGGACTCTCTGCTCGCAAAGGCATTCTTGCCAGAAGACAGAGCCCAAAGACTGATAAACTTGGCAAGCCAGTTTCTCAGCAGGTCACTGGTCTCCGCCAGACTCTTCCTGAGGCTTCTTGGCCACATGGCTTTGACAGTACGCGTGACCCCCAATGCCAGGCTCCATATTTTTATTTATTTATTTTATTTATTTATTTACATTCTCTTATATACCACGCTATTCTGCATCAGTGTGGTTTACATTGAACAAACTGAAATTACATTGAACAGGGCATTATAACTTGGAGATAACTATTTTACAGGGAACATGGGCTATGGAGGGTTAAGTGGCTTGCCCAAGACCACAAGGAGCACCTGTGGGACTAGAAACCCCAGTCCTTCCGGCCCACGGTTGCTGTCCTCTAGTGGGATTTGAACCCCCGACCTTCCGGCCTGAAGTTCCTTGCCCCAACCACTAGGCCACTCCTCCACTCATATGAGGCCTGCACAGTGGTGCCTTCGGACTTGGTGGTCACAGGCCACAGGCAGCCTCAGAGACAGGATAGGGGTGTCCAGACAATTTCTGAACTCCCTCAGCTGGTGGCCGCACCCACCCAATCTGCTGCAAGGGATGCCTTTTCAGATTCCTGGGTTCAGTGGTGTTGACCACGGACGCCTCCCTGCAGGGCTGGGGAGCTCATTGTCTAGGCAAGTGCACCCAGGGCCTGTGGTCTCCCTGGGAAGCCACACAGCAAATCAATCTATTGGAACTCAGGGCTATTCGGTTAGCTCTCAAAACTTTCTCTCCAACCCTGGCTCATCAGTCTGTCCTAGTTCAGACAGACAACCAGGTAGCCATGTTCTATGTGAACAAGCAGGGCGGAACTGGGTCCAGGCTCCTGTGTCAGGAGGCACAGGACCTTTGCTTGTTTGCTCTCAGGCACAATATGCTCCTCAAGGCTGTGTACCCCCTGGCCAGGAAAACTACCTGGTCGACAGGTTGAGCAGGATTCTACAGCCCCACGAGTGGCAGCTCCATCCTTTGGTGGTTCAGAAGATTTTCCTGAAATGGGGACTTCCATCCATAGATCTCTTTGCCAGTCCACTGAACAAACAGCTGCCAAAGTTCTGCTCCAGGCAACCGCATCCTCTGCAGATAGGAGCAGATGCTTTTCTGATCCCATGGTCTCAGGGCCTCTATGCGTTTCCTCCCACGCCCTTGGTGGCCCGGACCCTGTTCAAGATTCTTCAGGACAAGGCCTCGGTCCTGCTGGTAGCTCCCAGGTGGCCGAGACAGCCTTGGTTCCCACTTTTGCTTCAGCTGGCGGTGGATCCTCCACTGCCTCTGGGGTTGCAACCCGACCTTCTCTCTCAGGATCAGGGTTCCCTTCTGCACCCCAGTCTCAAAGCTCTCAATTTGATGGCCTGGAGGCTGCAAGGGTAGTTTTGGCTCCCTGGGGCCTACCTCAGGAAGTTGAGGAGGTTGTCCTAGCCTCTAGGAAACAGTCCACTAGGAAAACCTATGCTCTCAAATGGAAAAGGTTTTCTGTGTGGTGTCAGCTATGCACAGAGGATCCTTTCTCCTGTACTGTACCAGTGATGCTTCAGTACTTGCTGCACTTATCAAATCAGGGACTCAAGTCCAATTCTGTTTGGGTCCACCTCTCATCTCTAGCAGCTCACCACTCACTGGTGGAAGGACATTCTCTGTCGGTTCACCCCTTGGTGTCCCGCTTTCTCAGAGGCTTGCTTTTGCTCAAGCCTCCAATCCGTCCTCCTGCTCCTGAGTGGGAGTTGAATGTGGTCTTGCAGCAACTGACTCGCCCACCTTTTGAGCCGATGGCTACTTGCCCTCTACGCTTCCTGTCCTGGAAGACACTCTTCTTGATAGCCCTAACCTCGGCCAGGTGAGTGAGTGAGCTTCAGGCCCTGGTCTGTGACAGGCCTTACACCCGCTTCTATAGGAACAGGGTAGTCCTTAGGACTCATCCAAAGTTCCTCCCAAAAGTTGTCTCCTCCTTCCACCTTAACCAAGAGGTGGTTCTTCCAACATTCTTCCCTAGGCCTCATGCAAGCCAGCTGAAGCAGTTATGCATACCCTGGACTGTTGGAGGGCCTTATCCTTCTACCTTGACCGTACGCAGGGGCATAGAAGGGCTACTCAGCTCTTCATATCTTTTGACCCTAATAATTTGGGATTAGCTGTGTCCAAGCATACCTTGTCCACCTGGGTAGCTGACTGTATCACCTGGGCTTACAGGGCGGCTGACCTTCCTTTGCAGGGTCGGGTCACGGCCCATCGTGTCAGGGCAATGGCTGCCTCAGTGGCTCACCTCCGCTCTGTACCGTTGGTTGACATCTGCAGGGCTGCAACTTGGTCCTCAAGCCAGACTTTTGCGGCCTATTACTGTCTGGAGAGGGAGTCCCGTAGGGACAGTGCTTTTGGCCAGGCAGTACTCCGGAATCTCTTTGAGGTTTAGGCAACTCCTGCCCTTCAGCCCTCCGTTGGGCTACCGGTGGAGGTTCTGTCAGTGAAAAGCCTTTCTTTGATGCTGGGACTAGAGGGAGTTCTTTTGTTCAGCCTGGGTTCCTTAGTAGCCCATAGCTAGGGAATCACCCATATGTGAGGACTGACTTCCTGCTTGGTCCTGGAGAAAGAGTAGTTACTCATCTGTAACAGGTGTTCAGTTTTGGAGGCCATATCTTGCAAAAGATGTAAAAAGACTGGAAACTGTTCAGAGAAAGGCGACCAAAATGATTTGGAGCCTGCATCAGAAGCCTTATGAGAAGAGACTTGAAGACCTAAATATGTACACTTTGGAGGAGAGGAGGGACAGGGGAGATATGATTCAGACTTTTAAATACTTAAAGAGAAATGATGAACAAACAAACCTCTTCCAAAGACGGGGAAGCTGTAAAACTAGAGGGCATAACATGAAGCTGCAAGGTGGTAAATTGAAAGGCAATGTCAGGAAATATTTCTTCACTGAAAGGGTGGTGGATGCCTGGAATGCTCTCCCAATGGAAGTGGCGAGGGCAAACACGGTGATGGAATTCAAAACGGCATGGGACAAACACAGTGGATCCCTTTACAGCAACAGGATAAAAGCAAAATAAACGGCACCATCTAACTTCTGAACTATCTAGCGTCTGAACAAATAAGGGTGTCCTACATGGAGTGGTGGGTTCACCCCTAAACAGAAACAAAAACATGGGGAGGGGTGGCCTGCACAGAGCGACAGGTGCACCTACTCTTGCCATCTTGCTGGGCAGACTAGATGGACCATGCTGGTCTTTATCTGCCGTCACTTACTATGTTACTATGTAGGTGTTCTCCAGGAGCAGCAAGAATCAGTCCTCACAGCCCTCCCTCCTCCCCTGGGAGTTGCAGTTGTACATAGTTTATTTTTACATTTTTGTGTGCTGTTTCTTAGCTATGTCATTTGACTGAGCAAGATGGCACCTTTAGGCGGGAAGGCTTTCTTGGAAAGCTGGGGAAATGCTCCGCAAGGGCTCCATCGATGTCAATGTCACCCATATGTGAGGACTGATTCCTGCTGCTGCTCCTGGAGAACACCTGTTACTGGTGAGTAGCTACTCTTTCTCAAGCAGTGCTAAAGCCTCTTCTCACTGCCTGAGAAATGCTACAACTACTAGGCCACATGGCATCTACAGTGCATGTGGTTCCTTATGCTCGCCTCCATATGAGAGCAGCCCAGTGGACTTTATCCACTCAATAGACACAGGCATTAGGGTGCCTGTCAGACAAAATAGAAAACAGAAATCACCTTATTTTGTCCCTCCAATGGTGGCAGTCCACTCAAAACCTGTTGCTGGGGTCCCCTCTTCAACAACCTTTACCCCAGGCAACTCTCACAACGGATGCTTCTCCAGTGGGTTGGGGAGCTCATCTACAAGACCTCTCCACCCAAGGTACTTGGACTCCACAGGAGACTCATCTACACATCAATCTCTTGGAGCTCAGAGCAATCGTCCTTGCTCTGCAAGTGTTCCACACCCTGCTCAGCTAAAAGACAGTCCTCATTCAGTCGGACAATCAAATAGCCATGTTCTACGTGAACAAGCAGGGAGGAACAGGCTCTCTGTCGCTTTGCAACGAAGCTTTGCGACTATGGGCCCTCGCCAGAGAGCATCAGATTCACCTCCTGGCAGTGTATCTTCCAGGCATACAAAACTCTTGGGCAGACAGACTCAGTCGAGTTCTGCTTAGACACGAATGGTCTCTACATGCAGACTAGGTGGCCAAGATTTTTCAAGTTTGGGGAACCCCAGACATAGACCACTTTGCAAGTCCGTTGAATGCCAAACTTACACGGTTCTGTTCCAGAATTCCGGCTCAGGTCTCTCAGGCCAGGGATGCTTTTCTCCTTCACTGGGATCAAGACTTCCTTTATGCCTTTCCACCCATTCCCCTAATTTCCCAAACCCTGTTCAAGCTTCAGAGAGACAGAGGCCGTATAATTCTCATAGCCCCACATTGGCCACGGCAAGTGTGGTACCCTCTGCTTTTACAACTCTCTCAAGCTCCCTCCCTGGAGTTAGAGTCTGCTCCAGATCTCCTGTCTCAGGAGGGCGGAATGTTATGGCATCCCAATCCCCAATCTCTGCATCTCAGGGCATGGTTTCTGAAGGCCTAGATCTTCATGATCTTAACCTCCCTCAGCAAGTAAAGGATATCCTTAATGCTTCCAGGAAGCCTTCCACAAGACGCTCTTATGCTTTCAAGTGGAAAAGGTTTACCATCTGGTGTTCGGAGAAGGGTCTTAACCCCCTTGCGATACCTCTGGAATCATTACTGGAGTATCTCCTTCATTTATCCAGGAGTCCATTTGAGCGCTATTGCAGCTTCTTTCAAGCCTCTAAATGGACAACCTGTTTCCTCCCATCCTCTGATAGCAAGATTTATGAGAGGCCTTCTTCTAACTAAGCCTCCCATTAGGCCACCACCGGTGGCATGGGACTTAAACCTGGTTCTTGGTCAGCTCATAAAGCCACCTTTCGAACCCTTAGCTACTACCTTATTGAAATTCCTTTCTTGGAAAGTTATCTTTCTCATTGCAATCACATCAGCACGCCGCATCAGTGAGTTGCAAGCACTAGTAGCTGATCCACCTTACACAAGGTTTCATCATGATAAGGTAGTGCTTAGGACTCATCCACACTTCATGCCAAAGGTGGTCTTGCCTTTTCATTTAAACCAAGTGGTCTACCTGCCTGTGTTTTTTCCAAGGCCTCATGCATCTAATGCAGAAAGGAATCTTCATACTTTGGACTGTAAAAGAGCTTTGGCCTTTTACTTGCAAAGAACACAGCAACATAGAAAGTCCTCTCAACTTTGTTGCTTTTGATCCTTCTCATTTGGGACTTCCAGTCTCCAAGAAAACACTGTCCAGCTGGATTGCACAGTGTATTTCCTTTGCCTATCAGAGTAAGAATCTTCCTCTGGGAGGGCCATGTCACAGCTCACAATGTGAGAGCCATGGCAGCTTCAATGGCTCATCTGCACTCTGTGTCTATCGACGACATCTGTCGAGCAGCCACTTGGGCCTCGGTTCATACCTTCACAGCCCATTACTGCTTGGACAAGGACTCCCGCCGGGATGCCTTGTTTGGTCAGCTGTTCTCCAACACCTGTTCCATACCTAATCAACTCCTACCCACCATCCCTGGTTGGATGCCAGAGATCCATGGGGGGAAGTGGAGCCCTTTCACAGGGACACACAACTTCTGGGGTATCTCCCTGGCATCTAAAGCTAGGGAGTCCCCATATGTGAAGACTACATTCCTGCTTCTTTCTGGAGATAGCATAGTTACTCACCTGTAACAGATGATCTCCGGGAACAGCAGGAATTTAGTCTTCACAACTCACCCACCTCCCCTAGGAGTTGTCTCTCTATCTCTTTCTCTTTCCCTCTCTCTCTCTTTGTCTCAGCTTTAAACTCAACTGGAGAGAGGCAGTTGGGAAAGGCGGGAAGGCAGCACGCAGGCGCTGTGGGATGCTCCCAAAAGCTTCCTAATCAGACGCGTTCCCGCGCAGGCTCCATCGGTACCGACGATACCCATATGTGAAGATTAAATTCCTGCTGTTCCCGGAGATCACCTATTACAGGTGAGTAACTATACTTTACTCTTCATTGTCTCAGGGTGGGGTATGTATGTGTAGGGGAGTATGAAAAGGGATCAATAGGAAATAACCATACATTTTTCCTAGCAAAAAGGTTGAAGATTCTCATATGCAGGTCTCTTTTCATTAATACCTTAGGGACTGTGGGTCAGTTTTAGCAGCCAATGAAAAAAGTGCTGGTATTCGGTACCACAGAGTATCCCCTCATTAAAAAGTTCTGGGTCTCAGGGTTTGAGTGGATCTGACCTTCTTTCTCCTGATTCCCTTTCCCTCTTCTCCCTTTGCTCTCCTCCATCTGTCTTTCTGCTTCTGCATCACTGAGATTCCTTCTTACTATTCTCTGCGTCTCTTTCTTCTTGTCCTTGGAGCTGTAATTAGGCAGTTTAATGCCTGGGGCAAGCTTTCTCCATCCACTCTGATTCCCAGTCCAATTTCCCATTCCCCCCTCCCCTAACCCTCCCCACAAGCTGTCTTTACTTCCATCTCTGGTCCATTCCCAAATGCTCTTGAACCTACCTAGTTAGGGAGATTCTGCCCTAGGACCCCTGAGCAAGTGTTTCCTGGGCCCAGGGAGCCACCAACCCACCCACTCACTAACCAGCCCTTTGCCAAACTACTTCCCCGCCTTTCTCGCACCTTCTTATTCTCCCATCCTCAATCTTCCTTACAGCAAGACATTCAATCTTTTTCATATTATGGCACAGTTTTGAATTTGTTGGATCCTCATGGCACATCAAACCAAATTCTGCACAATCATCAACCCCACAACCTCCAACTTCACCTGTGGGTCTCTTTCTGCTGGTGTCTATCTGATCCTTGAACATAAAGTGCTAGCTGGTCTTGCTGGGATATAGGGCCTCACAGGCTTAGACATCACATTGAAGTCAATAGAAGAGGCTTGCAGATAAGAAATGCTGCTTTCCTTCTACTAGTGTAAGGAAACGAGGCAGGAAGAAAGGGGGGGAGGGAGAGTAAGGTTTCCAGATTTCTGGTAGGTGAATCTGAGATACTTGCTTTCTGTAGGGACTAGTGAGCAGCTCATTTTGTTAGGAGGAATAGGAGAAGTCTAGTAACTAGGGGTGTCAAACTCCAGTCCTGGAGGGCCGCAAACCAGTCAGGTTTTCAGGGTATCCCTAATGAATATGCTTGAGATATATTTGCATGCACTGCCCTATTGTGAATATTCATTCGGGGCATCCTGAAAACCAGACTGGTTTGTGGCCCTCCAGTGTCTGCTTCCCTTCGAACGCCCCCCCATGTCTGCTCCCTTGTAGCTCCCACCCCGTGTCTGCTCCCTTGTAGCCCCCACCCCGTGTCTGCTCCCTTGTAGCCCCCACCCCGTGTCTGCTCCCCTTCAGCTCCCCAGTATCTGCTCCCTTTCAGTCCCCCCCCCGGTGTCTGCTTCCTTGTAGCCTCCGATGTCTGCTCCCTTTCAGCTCTCCCCCCATGTCGGCTCTCTTGTAGCCCCCAGTATCTGCTCCCTTTCAGCCCTCCCTCTCCCCCTCATGTCTGCTCCGATTCGTCCTTCAAAAAAGAAAGCAGCTATGGGAACATTTCTCTGTTCCTGCGTCTCTGCTAACTTTTAAACTTCTGGTAGCCTTCCATCCCCTTTACTATTTTGGTGGCTCTCCTCTGTACCTTTTCTAATTCTGCTATATCCGTTTTAAGATATGGTGACCATAATTGCACACAATATTCAAGGTGCAGTTGCACCATGGAACAATACAGAGGCATTATAATATCCTTGGTTTTATTTTCCATTCTTTTCCTTCTGATTCTTAGCATTCTATTTGTCTTCTTGGCTGCCGTTGCACACTAGGCAGAGGGTTTCGACATATTATCCACGCTGACACCTAAATCCTTTTCTAGGTGGTAGTTCCTAATGGGGAACCTTGCATAGTGTAACCATAGTTTGGTTGTTCCCTAATTGGTCTATTCCAGACGGCAGGATCTGAAACATGCATCTTTCCAGAATACAGTGGGCATGGGGATGTCCAAAATGTTTACCTGTGTCCCATAATATTGATGGTTAGTGGTCTTCGTTATAAAGCATATGAGGACAGACTTAAGGAGCTTAATATGTAAACTTTAGAGGAAAGGTGGGATAGAGATGATATGATTGAGATGTTTAAATACCTACATGACATAAATGCACAAGAGGAGAGCCTCATTTGATTGAAAGCAAGCTCTGCTATGAGGGAACATAGGATGAGGGTGAAAAGGGATGGACTCAGGAGTAATATGTATAAATATTTCTTTATCGAAAGAATGGTAGATGCGTGGAATAGTCTTTCAGTGGAGGTGGTAGAGATGAGGATAGTACCTGAATTCAAAAATGCATGGGACAAACACAGAGGATCTCTAAAGAAAAAAAGGAGACTTGTAGTGGTTGATATGGAAGGGCAGACTAGATAGGCCATGTGGTCTTTTCTGCCATCATGTTTCTGTTTCTATTTGAACTGAAGTGACTAAACTTGCCAACATTTGAGCTGTCATTTCTGAAGAGTATCAGTACATATATGTAAGCAATGCAGTCTGTCCCACATTCACCACTTAGTGCTTCTAAAACAAATAATATAAAATAAAGACTAGACAAGCAGTAATGTATTCAACTATTGTGGTTTAAATCTGCAAATTGTGAAAGTTGAATGTGAGAGACTGACAGAGATTTTGCCCTTTTTGATTGGGTGGGGAGTCAGAGTAGGTTTAGGTGCCATTTCACTTTAAGTTGGAGGAAGAGTTATTCTGACTTAGGTTTGGGAAGAAGATATATGGGTAGAAGTCCCACAACACGTTTGCATAAATTTACATACAATGGTGTACTATGTAGGAAACCTCTGTTTAAAAGTTTTTTGTTTTAAACTGGAAACATGCTTATTCATACTTTAAATTACAGTCAAACCTCGGTTTTCATTTGCCCCGGTTTTCATACGCTTCGGTTTTCAACGTCTTTTTTGACTGATATTTTGTCCCGGTTCTCATACATCGCTTCGGTTTTCAACGTCTTTTTTGACTGAGATTTTGTCCCGGTTCTCGTACATCGCCTTGGTTTTCGTAAAGTACAGTACTGTAAATACATACACCCTCGCGCTGCACCGACCGGTCTGTATACACTGCCAGAACGCCCGCCCGGTCCCGGCAGCACTGCCCCCGGACTCACCGATCGCCAGCGTGATGAGAAGCGAAAGCCAGCTGAGCACGTAAATGAAACACATCCTCGAGCCTGGTCAGAGTTAGGGAGGCAAGGATTGCGCAGAGAGGAAGGCCCCGATCTCGTCCACCGCCTGCCCGTTCTCTGGAGCGCCCCCTCAGGCTCGGAGGTAGCAGGGAAGAAAAGCTGTCAACGTAAGCAGGAGATGTTGCATGAATGTGGGAGGCAGTTCTTTCTCTTGCAGGGTACATCTGAAGCTATAATCATTAAGATTTTCTGCCATTCTGAAGCATTGAGCAGATAAAGTAAAGGTATTTTAATGGGCTGAATCCAATGTGATTCCGAAGAGAGCTGGGCACAGCAGCTTGTCAGGGGTGGCTAAGGCCAGATGCTAACATACTGTACTGTACAGTACTGTACTTAGCTTGCTTTCAGTGATGTTAAATGTTCATTTATCCATTTCATTAGTCATTTATATTTATTTCTCATTGTTTTCTGTATGTAAAAATATAGTTATTCTCTATAAAATGTATTTTTTGTGAATATTTTTGGGTGTCTGGAATGGATTAATTGGATTTACATTATTTCTTATGGTAAATATTGCTTCAGTTTTCATACGTTTCGGTTTTAGTCAGACTTTTTCGAACGGATTAATCATGAAAACCGAGGTTTGACTGTAGTTATTTTCTTCAGTTTTCTTTGTTTTCATTCCTTTTCCTTTTTTAGACTTCCTTGCTTGTCTGTCCTTATTTTGCTCTGCTCTGCCATCAGCTGATCTCTCCTCTTCCTCTCGCCTGGTTTCTTATCATGAAACTATCATCTTATTTCTCCTATCCAGTCTGTATGCCTATCTAGTCCTTCCTTCCCCTTGTAGCAGATCTCTGGTGAGTGAGTTCAAATTCCTTTATTAGTTACGAGGTTTTTTAAAAAATGGTCAAGCAATGATTATAGTGGATTGGGCCCAAGATAATTCTTTACTGAACAGGGAATAACCAAAATCCAATATTCATTCTGTGACTCTCTCGCATTCTCTAATAAGTGAGATTAAAAGTCACAGATTTCTGACCAAAGTTGAATTCTCTTTTTTAACCTCTTATGAAATGTAGGAAAAGAGACCTATCAGCCTAATCAACAGCGTTGTTCAGATCTTTCTTGCCCTACTTTTTCCTACTTTCTTTCCTAGACTTTGCTTTGAGCTCGATGCAGCAAACTGATTTCCTATGCTAGTCTTGCTGCTTGATGTAGAAAGTGAGCAAACATAGGAAACTCAAGAGGAAGTTCACTGCGCTTAAAGCATAGTGCAGTGAGCATGCTAATCGCATGCAAAAGAATGAATTTTTAATTACTCCTGATATAAAAAAGAACTATGCTGAAACAGCTAGATTTATATTCTTCTCTTAAAGCTGGAACTTTACATTAGTTTTGGGAAGGTGTAAAGATGCAAAGGAGAGCAAAAGGATCATCTGAGGTGGTGTGACTCAAGAAGACCCAGACTTCCAATCATGCGTTCCTCCCCACCCCCACCCAACCTTGACAGCATTAAAAAATCATTGGTGGCCCCAAAATTCTCTATCCCTGAATCTCAAAACTCGCTGACTCTGTGCATACCAGGATGCATCCTGCGGAGTCAGTCTGCCATATAAGGAAATTTTTGTCTTGTATGGCAGACTGAACCTGCCCAGTGCATCCCAGGGGTGCACTGCGCAGGGTCAGGTGCCGCCATTTTCCAAGATAGTGTCACAAGAGCGGCAGGACCCAGTGGGAAAGGTATTGGGGTGGAGGGGAGATTGGATGGGGTATATCAAAGCTACTAGAGGTTCAGGAAGTGAAGGTAGGGGCCACCAGGGAACTTTTTGGGGTGGGGGTCGCCAGTAATTTTTTTCATTTGGTTTGGGGGGGAACATACGATTGTGGGTTTGCCTGAGCAAATCATCTGTATTTAAACATGCATTAGAAAACCTGCACTGGATTCTAGTGCGGGGTTTTTGCTTCAAGCCTTTGTCTCCTGCCTTGCTACCACTCCTGCCCACCAATACTGCTCCAGTTCTGCATCTGGCTACTTCCTAGTGTTTCCATTTCCGGTATTGTTGTTCAGAGGAACAATAAAATCGCTCCCTTCCAGCCATACAGCTTGCTTTCTCGCAGTTATACACCAAGGAGCCAAGCCATTGTTTGCTAAGCCTGTCCTTGGGGCTCACCAGCCAGTTGGGTTTTCAGGATATCCACAATAAATATGCATGAGAGATTTGCATACATTGCTTCCGTTGTATGCAAAAATCTCTCATGCATATTCATTGTAGATACTCTGAAAACCCGACTGGCTGGGGAGCCCCCAGAACAGGTTTGGGAACTACTGAAAAACAATTGAAATGTGCTAATTTTTTTTAACTCGGTCACTTGATTGCTTTTTAAATCTTCAGTCACCTTGAAGACCATTTTCTGGAGGTTAAGGGTGCATAGTACCCTGGTCTATTTGCTTATAGATTTTTATATGCTATGGTCAGTATGATTGTTTGTTGTGGTGACATGAAAGAAACGTTTAGTTAATTTCACTCTAATATGTGTGTTTCAGTGTGGTATTTGGAAGTCAACTGGATATCCATACAGGTGGAATAGATCTAGCCTTCCCACATCATGAAAATGAAATTGCCCAGTGTGAGGCTTATCATCGGTGCAAGCAATGGGGAAATTATTTCCTGCATTCCGGTAGGTATCTCGTGCCATGCTCATTTTAAGACTTTTTATTTTATTTATTTATTTGTGCGCTTTTCTATACCGCCCCTTCCAGAGATCAGGGGCGGTTTACAGAGAACGTGGTAAACATTAAATTACATAGAACATTTTGAGCACATAATAACTATATTTCAAAGAACATATTAAACTATTTTACATAGATTGAGAAAATATTCATTATTTACAGAGAATAGGACAAGTTTGCAATT
The DNA here is from genome assembly GCA_033557465.1 of Ichthyophis bannanicus. NCBI lineage: Eukaryota > Metazoa > Chordata > Amphibia > Gymnophiona > Ichthyophiidae > Ichthyophis > Ichthyophis bannanicus. Next base: position 643,450,337 of record CM066035.1, read on the forward strand.
CTATAATAAACAGAATATTTACAACAGCCAGTACAGGTCTGACTATCATTCAGTGGGAATAATGTAGCGGGGTTGTCAGTGGGAACATGCAGTGGAGAGTGAGACATGAGTTAGGTAGGGTAAAACTTGCGTTAGGTGATTTGTGTATTCTTGTGACATCTGCTCGAGTGTGAGCTGTAAGTTGTGATAGCGTTGGGTGAAAAGGTATGTTTTAAGTTCCTTCCTGAAGGATATAAGGTCTTTAAGACTTTTATTTCAAAATGGTATTAGTTTTTGTCCTTGTATGTTTTAGAATAATGAATCTCCAGGAACAAGCAGGAATGCAGTCTTCACATATGGTTGATGTCTGCATAACTGAGCCTGCACAGGAACTCTTCCCAGCGTCCATTAGGAAGCCTTTGGGAGCAATCCACTGTGCCTGTGTGCCTGTCTTCCTGCCTTCCCAACTTCTCCCCCCAGTTCTTTATTTTCTGCAGTCAGCAGGTTGTTCAATCCTGTCACCTCCGAAAAATTTCTCTTTTTTGGTGTAATACCTTGCTCTACTTTTCAGTGGACGCTGGTTTGGTCAGAATTGACACTGGTCCCGATAAAATTTTCTTTTTTAGTTATAACATTTTCTTTTCTTTTCTTTTCTTGTGGGTTCATTGCTAACTATGCCTTTAGGCCTCCATATCTTCTTCAATCTTGAAGAATACTAAAAAAAGAAGAAGAAAAAAACAAAACAAACGAGGAAAAACCAACTAGTGGTTTTAAGAAATGCACCAGGAACCTGGTACCGTCAGTCACAGATAAACATGCAAACATGCCTGGTGTCTAAAATGTTTGACCATTTACCAGATTATTGTCCTTTGTGTCAAAAAATGCAGAGGCCTAAAAAACACATCCAGACGGTATGGATCCCTGTTCACCCCAGACTCTATTTCAATGGCTTCCGCATCATCGAGAACATCAGCCTCCCCTCATGGGTCTCAAGTTTCTCCCAAGTCCAAACATAAGTCTCAAATTTCTAAGATCATTGACAATGGCATCGGCATCGAAGACAGATACAGAGATTAGAGCAAAAGCACATCATAAGCATCGAGACTCCCCTAGGGGTGCTTCTGATGCAAACTGACCAGCCAAGCAGCTCCAGTGGGAGGTCCTGCCCTCCAAAGCACGAGGGGCTCTGGGATGATCCCGAGGAATCAGTTCCATGCTCTGGGACAGTGCCTCAAAGCCCCGTCGGTGATTCCACCCAAACCGGCCATCTCCCTAGACCAGCACATGCTGGCTCTCAAGAGGAGTTTGGCTGCACTCCTGGCAGCCTCGGTACAGACAGTATCGACAGCTCCAGCAGTGCAGGCTTCAGCACCCTGCCTACAGCCAAATATATCGGCCCCGATGCTGGCCCTTGAACCTGCATCGTTTGAACTTCTGAGGCCGATGCCTCTGTTGGAACCGACCGATACCACTGGTACCCAACAGGCTAAAACTGCTACGACTCCCGGTTCCAATACCTCAGAGCATCGGTATCGACATTGACCCTCGACGTCAACAAAGCATCGAGGTCAAATCAAGACCACTGATACTTTGACTTCTTGCCAGACTTTGATTCCAGTTCTTCTGATTCTGACGAGGGATCACTGGATTCACAGGAACTTCCAGACATCTCTTCAGACCCTTCCCCTCCACAGGAGTGGCCCAGGTCCCCACCAGAAGACATGTCTTTCCTTCATCAGAGACATGGCAGCAGGACTGGCCATCACAGTAGCCTCAGAGAAGGCATCAAGGGCAGAGGAGTTGGAGATACTCCAGTATCTATCCATTCCCAAGAAGCGGCTACTTTACCGGTGCATCACATCTTACAAGATCTTATGCTCCACATGTGGGATGCTCCTCATATGGTTCTGCCTGTCAGCAAGAGGCTCAATACCATGTACTGAGTTCAAGTGTTCAGGCTTCCAAAAGCCTCAGCTCCCCCACCACTCAATGGTGGTGGAATTGGTGATGTGCCAAATAAAGAGTTAAAAAAATCATTCTTCCATGTCTCTGGGTCAAGACCCGAGGACACTCGATGCCTTTGGGTATCGATGCTTTCAGGCATTCATGTTGGCCTCCAGGATAAACTCCTATGTGCTATACATGGACATATTCCTAAAGGATGTCACCAGGGATCTGGAGACATTTGCCCCCATGTTTCCTGATGACAAACGACGTGCATTCCAGGCACTCATCAAGCAAGGTCAAAATACTTCAAAATTTAATACCAGGGCATCTTTTGATACTTTTAAGTCAACAAGCAGAGCTTCAGCAGTCTGCATTGGGGCTTGAAGGATGGCCTGGTTATAGTCATCAGATCTTGAACAGTGGGTCCAGGCCATGCTGGCCAATATCCTATGTACAGGTGAAAACCGTTTTAGAAAAGGATGGAGAGAAAAAGATGGGGAGATTGAGACAGATCTCACCCTCTAACGCCTTTTCAGGAAAATGACTGACCCATCCATAAGGAAGGCTTTTCCTAAGAAACTCTTCTATTCTAAAAAGAAGAAATATTATCCTTCCTATCCACCTTTAGCTGTCTGTCAGCTTCAGCATTCTTAACAGTGGCAGCAGGGCCCTCACCAACCCAAAAAGCCCAAGGCTCCTAAGCCTCAACCAGTGGCTCAGGCACAACCTGCACCTGGTTTTTGACTCCTTCCTAGAGAGCATTGCCACTCTGCTTCTAAAGGGTCCCCAGCCCCTCCACATAGCAGGCAGACTCTGTTCCTATGCCCGCAGGTGGCACCTTATAATTTCAGAACAGTGGACTCTCAACATCGTCCAAAGGGGGGTATCTGCTTCACTTTGAGTCAATACCCCCCCACAGGGGACTATCCCACCCATTCCCTGCAAAGCACTCTCTTAAGAGAAGAGGTGTCCACCCTGGTATCCCAGGGCGCCATAGAGATCTTCCTCTTCCTCACATAGAAATGGGCTTCTGCTCTCCCTATTTTCTCATTCCAAAGAAAACAGGAGGATTCAGGCCCATTCTGGATCTGAGACCTAAACAAGCTCGTAGTTCAAGGAAAATTTCAAAATGATTTCCCTGGGAACTCTTCTCCCATAACACCAGAAACACGATTGGTTATGTTCTCTAAACCTAAAAGAGGATGTACACGCATTTATTGATCCATCCCTAGCACAAACAGTATCTGTACTTCATGTTTCAGGGGAACCACTATGAATACACAGTGCTCCCCTTCAGCTTATCCTCTACATTTCATTTATTTATTTATTTAACAGATTTTATATACTGCTTTATCATTTCAATCAAAGCGGTTTACATTGAAACTTAAACTTGGTAATGTACATTAAACAAGGACATTGATAACTTGGATTTTTCTGAGGCAATGGAGGGTTAAGTGACTTGCCCAAGGCCACAAGGAGTGCTAGTGGGAATTGAACCCTGGTCTCTGGGATCCCAAACTAGTGTTCTTAACCATTGCGAGTATGCACAAAATGCATGGTAGTAGTTGCTGCCTATCTTCGCACTTTGGGGGTCTTTGTTTTCTCCTTCTTAAACGACTGGCTAATCAGGGGAGACTCCCCTCAGGAGGTAAGAACTCTCCCTTCATTGGACCATCACAGTGTGCAACATCTGAGATTTGTCCTAAACTTCCCAGAGTCTCACCTCGCTCCAACTCGATCTCTGGAGTTCATTGGAGTGGCATTAGACACTCAACAGGCCTGGATCCTCAAGATCACTGTGCCTGCCTTATCGAGTTGGTGAAACATATGCAACAGCAAAGCCGAGTAGCAGCTCAAGAGATGCTTAGAAACATAGAAACAGAAATATGACGACAGAAAAAGACCACATGGCTTATCTAGTCTGTCCTTCCATATCAACAACTACAACAGTCCCCTTTTTTCCTTTAGAGATCCTCTGTGTTTGTCCCATGCTTTTTTGAATTCAGATACTGTCCTCATCTCTACCACCTCCACTGGGAGGCTATTCCATGGATCCACCACTCTTTCTGTAAAGAAATATTTCCGCATATCACGCCCAAATCTATCCCCCTTCACCCTCATCCCATGTCCTCTTGTAGCAGAACTTGCTTTCAATTGAAAGAGGCTCTCCCCCTGTACATTTATGCCACAGAGGTATTTAAACATCTCAATCATATCACCTCTATCCTGCCTTTCCTCTAAGGTGTACATATTAAGATCCTTAAGTCTGTCCTCATATGCTTTATGATGAAGAACCACTAACCATTTTAATAGCCACCCTCTGTACTGACTCCATCCTGTTTATATCCTTTTGAAGGTGCGGTCTCCAGAATTGCACACTATACTCCAAATAAGGTCGCACCAAAGACTTATATAGAGGCACTATCACCTCCTCTTTTCTGCTAGCCATCCCTCTCCGTATGCACCCAAGCATCCTTCTAGCTTTTGCTGTCGTCTTTTCTACCTGTTTAGCTACTTTTAGATCATCAGACACAACCACGCCTAGGTCCCGCTCTTCTTTAGTGGACACAAGTACTTCACCCCCTGTACTATATTGCTCCCTTGGATTGCTGCAGCCCAAATGCATGACTTTACATTTTTTAACATTAAATCCCAGCTGCCAAATTCTAGACCATTCTTCAAGCTTAGCTAGATCCCTCCTCATGTTACACTGGTCAACAAATGTTTACAAAAGTCATGCTACTGAAATAAAAATAGTAATTTCTTATCAATTTTTATATGCTGAACACAAATATGACAGTGAAATTGCAAAGTTTGCTCTAGTTTTTTTTGTAATCTACAAGAATTAATGTTTCTCCAGGACCAAGCAGGAAGTCAGTCCTCACTTATGGGTGACGTCGGCGCCGACGGAGCCCTCGCGGAGCAATTTTCCCCAGCTTTCAAAGAAAGCCTTTGGGAATTGCAGCGCGCATGCGCGGTCGTCTTCCCGCCCGAGGGTGCCATCTTAGCCAGTCTTCTTTTTTCCGCGGAGCCCTACAGACGTCCCCGTCTTGTCCCCGCGAAAAAGTCGATTTTCTTCATTATTTTATTCTTTTTCCTTTCGGTTCGACGCCGATCGCTTTCCCGCCCGGACTCGCGACGCCGGTCTCGAGTCCGCTTACTTTTTTCGGTGTTTCTGACTTTGTCAGCTTTCGTTTTCGATTTTCCCTGGCAGCCCGGTCCTTTGACCTCGCAGGGGCCCTTTTTCCCCCGATGGCTGCCAGTGGGTTTAAGCGGTGTGGTCGGTGTGACCGAAATATGTCACTAACCGACACACACGACTTTTGCCTCCGCTGCCTGGGCCCGGATCATGAGGAACTGATCTGTGGGCCCTGCAGCAAACTGTCCTCAAAGGCGTTGAGGAGTCGGCGGCATCAGCATGAGAGAATCTTCGCTGACCCCAGCCATACCCGGACCTCGTCGGAGGCCTCCGCGTCGAAAGGCTCCAGCTCGGACCGTCGCCGGAGCTCCTCCGACCGGGGTTCTCCCTCCGGGGACCATCGTCGGAAGGAAAAACCCGCGAGGGCGGCGTCGGTGGACGCTCCTGGTTCCGCGAGGGCCAGGTCGCATAGCCCCGACAGCCGCCCCGGGTCCTTGGAGAAGGAACACATCCCGAAGCGACCTCGCCTGGAGTCGGAGATGCCTGCCCGGGTAAGTCCTGTGGTCCTTCTGGACTCGCCTCTCCGCGACCGCCGACGTCGGGCCCGACGCCGTCGGGGCCCGAGTCGGGGGCTGCTGGGTCACCTGAGCTCGGACTCAGGTTGACGGCCTTGGAGAGCAGACTGTCTGCCTTCATGGACCAGCAGCGGGCACTGCTCGCTGGCCTCGCTGGCGCCGCTGCCCCGACCGCCGGGACGTCGACGTCCAAGTCGACCCCGGAGACCGAGCCGATCCTCGAGTCAATGAGAACTCGAGTCGATCCTCGGTCGAGGTCACCCTCGGCCTCCCGTTCGGGACCGAGGTCGCCGACGCCGACTCCCTCGACGTCGGGACGGCTGGCGCCGCACCCTGCCCGGGCCGACCCCACCGAGTCCTCGTCGGAGTCGGTCTGGGAGTCTGAGGAGGAAGAGTCACCTGATTCTTTCCGGACTCGGTGTGTCCCATCGGACTCACCGGGGTCCGAGCCTCGGAAGCAGTCCCCCCCGGAGGATGCCCGGTTCTCGGACTTCGTTAGGGATATGGCCAAGGCTTTGGCCTTCCCTGCGGATCCCGAGGAGGAGCCTCGAGCCGAAGAGCTCGACGCCCTCCAGTATGACTCTCCCGCGAGGGAGCACTTTACTGTGCCGGTTCCTCCTATGCTGGAACGACTACTCTTCCGCATGTGGGAGAGTCCGGCCTCCTCGCCGGTCCTGAGCAAGCGGGTCGATTCTATCTATCGGGTCCGCAAGAGCCCTGGCTTTCAGAAGGCACAGCTGCCACACCATTCCATGGTAGTGGAATCGGCCATGCATCGTCTTAAGAGCCAGAAGATGCACTCCTCGGTGCCTCCTGGAAGGGAGGCCCGTAACCTGGATGGCCTTGGCAAGAAGTGCTTCCAGGGCTCTATGCTCGCATGTCGTGTCCAGACTTACCAGCTCTACATGGGCATGTATCTCCGGGATCTGGCTAAAGAGCTAGCCGGATTCTCCGCTGGTCTCTCCGAGGAGCCCTTGCGGAGGTTCCTAGCCTTGTCCACGGGCATTCGGGAATGCTCAAAGTTCATGTCCCGAGCAGCCTATGATGGCTTTGAGGCCTCGGCTAGAGTGGCCGCAGCCGGCATCGGTGCCCGCCGACAGGCTTGGCTTCAGTCGTCGGACCTTGAGCCCTGGGTACAGGACAAGTTGGTCGATGTCCCCTGCCGAGGCGAAAACCTCTTTGGCAAGCCCATGGCGGAAAAGGCTGCACAAATTGAGACTGAGACTCTCACCAGGACCAGGCTTTCTAGGAAGACCTCCGCCCCTTCCCAGAAAAAGAAGGGCTCGGGAAAAAAGTCCTTTTACCCGAGGAAGGCGGCTGCCTACAAACAGTACCCCCATTATCAGGCCCCTGCAGCTCCCCAACAGGGCCAGCAGGCCAAGGGACGGGGTAACGGGTCCCGTAGGCAGCAAGCCCCCAAGCCTGCACCACCAGCCCCTGCTCAGCAGGGTGGGGGTTTTTGACTCGCTCAGCATAGCCTCTCCCCCCCCGCTGGTTCCTCCCAGCACCGGAGGCCGGCTGGTTCACTTCGCCCACAGGTGGTCCAGCATCACCGCAGATGCCTGGGTACTTCAGGTCGTGCGAGAAGGCTACCTTCTCCACTTCCATCAGGTCCCTCCCTCCTATTTTCCGGGAGAACCTTCGCGCCCCCCTCTGCACAGGGAGTTGCTCCTTCAGGAGTTAGCAGGTCTTCTGCAGGAACAGGCGGTGGAACCGGTGCCCCACCACCTGAGAGGTCAAGGCTTTTATTCAAGGTATTTTCTGATACCAAAGAGAACAGGGGGCCTCAGACCCATCCTGGACTTGCGCAACCTCAACAAGTTCCTTGTGCGGGAGAAGTTCAAAATGCTTACCCTTGGAATCCTTCTGCCCTACCTCCAGCAGGGAGATTGGCTATGCTCCTTGGATCTAAAGGATGCCTACACGCACATCCTCATCCACCCAAGCCACCGCCAATACCTAAGGTTTGTGGTGGCAGGAAATCATTACCAGTACAGAGTACTGCCCTTTGGCCTATCCTCCGCACCGCGAGTCTTCACAAAATGTCTCGCGGTCGTGGCGGCCCATCTCCGGCTTCACGGCCTCTATGTCTTTCCGTACCTCGACGACTGGCTCATCAGAGCAGCGTCCGCTCAAGAGGTCACCAACGCCACGTGCCGCACGGTGACTCTGCTGCAGCACTTGGGCTTTGTCATAAACTTCGCAAAGTCCACTTTGCTCCCCTCACAGGATCTCGAGTTCATCGGCGCAAGGCTGCACACTCCTCGGGCACGAGCGTACCTACCGCTCGACAGGGCTCAACGGCTCATGGACCTCGCCGACCGCTTTCGCAGCCAGCCCCTGGTCTCCGCCAGGCGCTTCCTGAGACTGCTCGGCCATATGGCTTCCACCGTCCATGTGACCCCCAATGCCCGCCTGAACATGCGGTCTGCTCAATGGTGTCTCCGCCAGCAGTGGCGACAAGCCACAGGCGGCCTGGCAGACCTAGTGCGCGTCTCCGAGCCGCTGCTCTCGTCTCTCCGGTGGTGGCTCCGGCAGCCGAACCTGATATTCGGAATGCCTTTCCAGTCACCTCAGCCGACCCGGGTGCTGACCACCAACGCATCCCTCCTGGGCTGGGGAGCACATTGCCAAGAGGCACGTACTCAGGGCCTCTGGACCACGTGGGAGTCTGCTCAGCAGATCAACTTCCTGGAGCTCAGGGCGATCCGCCTAGCTCTCAAGGCCTTCTCCCACCTGACTTCCCAACAGTCCGTCCTTGTCCAGACGGACAATCAAGTTGCCATGTTCTACGTGAACAAGCAGGGGGCACGGGCTCCTTCCTCCTCTGCCGGGAGGCACAGAAGCTCTGCTCTTGGGCCATCAGTCACGGCATTCTCCTCAAGGCAGTTTATCTCCCGGGCCAAGAAAATTGCCTTGCAGACAAACTCAGCAGGGTCCTCCAGCCGCACGAGTGGCGTCTGGATCCCTTGGTAGTTCAGAAGCTCTTCCTCAAGTGGGGTCTCCCCACGGTGGATCTCTTTGCCAGTCCTCACAACCGGCAGCTTCCTCGCTTCTGCTCTCGTCAGCCACACCCCCTTCGGGTTGCGGCGGACGCCTTTCTGATCTCGTGGTCGGGGAGCCTTCTGTACGCTTTCCCTCCCATCCCGCTGGTCTCTCGGACTCTTTTCAAGGTTCTCCGAGACAAAGCCTTCATGATCCTGGTGGCCCCTCGCTGGCCCAGGCAGCCGTGGTTTCCGCTCCTGCTGCAACTGGCGGTGGAGGATCCAATCCCTCTGGGGGTACAACCGGATCTCCTCACTCAGGATCAGGGGTCCCTTCTGCACCCCAACCTCAGGTCTCTCAACCTCATGGCCTGGTTGCTGAGAGGGTAGTCCTTGCTCCCCTTCTCCTGCCGGCGGAGGTGGAGGAGGTCGTCTTGGCTTCGCGACGGCCCTCTACCCGCAAATGCTACGCCCTTAAATGGCGTCGCTTTGCAGTCTGGTGTACCCAGCAGTCTCAGGATCCCTTCTCCTGCCCGGTGTCGGTGATCTTGCAGTACTTGCTGCACCTCTCTAATCTGGGACTTAAGTCCAATTCCGTCAAAGTTCACCTCAGTGCTCTTTCAGCACATCATGTGCCGGTGGACGGCAGACCTCTCTCAAACAATCCTCTCGTAGCGAGGTTTCTCCGAGGTCTCCTTCTACTTAAACCACCTCTGCGCCCGCCAGCGCCTGACTGGGACCTGAATGTGGTTTTGCAGCGGATCACCTGTCCGCCTTTTGAACCTATGGCTACCTGTTCTCTCCGTTTTCTGTCTTGGAAAACGCTGTTCTTGATAGCCCTCACTTCCGCTAGACGCGTAAGTGAATTGCAGGCCCTCGTGTCTGATCCCCCTTACACTAGGTTCTACAAGAATAGGGTAGTCCTACGGACTCACCCAAAATTTCTGCCTAAAGTGGTCTCCCCTTTTCACATCAATCAGGAGGTGGTACTTCCAACCTTCTTTCCCAGACCACACTCCAGCCGAGCTGAAACGGTCCTCCATACCCTGGACTGTAGAAGGGCATTGAACTTCTACCTTGACCGTACGCGGGAGCACCGTAAAGCTGCTCAGCTTTTTGTGTCTTTTGACCCCAATAAATTGGGGCTCCCGGTCTCCAAGCGTACTCTGTCCATCTGGGTTGCGGACTGTATCTCTTGGGCTTATGGGGCAGCCGGACTCTCCTTAGAAAGTCGAGTCACGGCTCATTGCGTTCGGGCAAAGGCTACGTCAGTGGCTTACCTCCGCTCTGTTCCGCTGGCAGACATCTGCCGGGCCGCTACTTGGTCTTCGAGCCAGACTTTTGCGGTCCATTACTGTCTCGAGAGGGAGTCCCGTAGGGACAGTGCTTTCGGACAGGCAGTCCTCCGTAATCTCTTTGAGGTCTGAGCAACTCCTACCCTCCATCCCGGATGTGGGCTACCGGTGGGTGATAATTCAGCGAAGATTCTATCCTTCTGTGCTGCTGAGCTAGAGGGAGCTCATTTTTGTGCTTAGGGTCTCCGGTAGCCTTGAGCTTGGGAGTCCCATAAGTGAGGACTGACTTCCTGCTTGGTCCTGGAGAAAGCGTAGTTACTCACCTGTAACAGGTGTTCTCCAGGAGCAGCAGGAATCAGTCCTCACTACCCTCCCTCCTCCCCTTGGAGTTGCAATCGTCTGCTTATGTTCTTTTTTGCAAATTTTTATGCTGTCTTTTTTAGCTATGTCATCTGACTGGCTAAGATGGCACCCTCGGGCGGGAAGATGACCGCGCATGCGCGCTGCAATTCCCAAAGGCTTTCTTTGAAAGCTGGGGAAAATTGCTCTGCGAGGGCTCCGTCGGCGCCGACGTCACCCATAAGTGAGGACTGATTCCTGCTGCTCCTGGAGAACACCTGTTACAGGTGAGTAACTACGCTTTACATCACGAAATGCATGTCAATAGTAAATATAATCTCCAGGAACAAGTAGGAATAAGTCCTCACTTATGGGTACGTCGGAACCGACGGAGCCTGCGCGGGAAAGCTCCCCAGCTTCCCAGAAAGGAAGCTGTTGGGGCCTCCCACTGCACATGCGCGCTGCCTTCCCGCCTTCCTGACCAGCTCTCCTCAGTTTCTCTTTTTCCGCGGAGCCAGCAGGTCGTGTTCCTGTCACCGCTGAAGAAATTGTTTTAGTTTGTTTCTTTAGACCGCGTACCTGCCTTCCCCATACCGAAACCGGTACCGCCGGTCTCTCTTTCCTTTTCTTTAAAAAAAAAAAAAAAAATCTTTATCTTTGCACAACTTGGTGACTTCGGTTAGGCCTCAGGCCTACACAAATTCTCCTCCTGGAGAAACCAGTTCCTGGTTTTAAGAAGTGTACCAAGTGTAGTGCTGTTATTTCTGTCACAGACACCCATGAATGGTGTCTTAAATGTATGGGACCTGACCACTCCATTCCGGACTGCCCATCCTGCTCCCAGATGTCTAAACGTGGTTTGCAGAACCGGGCCAACAAATTCCATGTGCTGTTTGCTTCAGATAATCCAGCATCACAGTCATCCAGGTCTTCCTCTCCGGATGGATCTCAGGTAACCAAACCTTCTTCGGGCAGGTCCTCAAAGAGCAAATCTCCTTCAAAGCATCGAGAGGCTCTCAATTTTGAATCTGAGGACCATGCCCCAGCCAAACAACCCCGGCGGGAAGCTCTGGCTTCCAAAGCACCATCTATGGGGTTACAGGTTGACATCGATGGCACGGCCTCGACCGATCACCTGTTAGACTGCTCTGGGGTACCGGCCCATACCGGTACCGACATCCAGGCAGCAGTGGCGTCTATGAGCAATACTGTTCAGACCATGCAGCAGGCCATGCTGGCTTTCATTAAAGCTGCGACGCCCTCTGTACCGCATCCAGCGGTTCCGGGTCCGGTTCCGGTATCGTTTCCCATATCGGAACCGAGACCATCGTCTTCCAAACGCAGATCGGTTCCGCATGCCGGATCCGGGTTTTCACCCGATACCGATCCCGATCCCATACCCGGTACGCCCGATGTCGATACCGAACGGTATGCGTATCGTGCGTTGGAAGCAAATAGAGGATACTTTGATTCTTCTGAGGATTTTGACTCCTCTGAAGACTCTGATGAGCTGTCTCTAGTTCTTCATGAAGACCCTTCTTCCCCAAAGAGGAGAATGTCTCCACCAGAGGATTTGTCCTTTCAAGACTTCATTATAGAACTAGCTAAAGGACTTTCTATTACCACATCCTCTGAAAAGGAACCTAGATCAAAGAAACTGGATATTTTAGGATACCCTAAGGTTCCTAAAGAGGCAGTCACCCTGCCTATCCATGAAATCCTTCAAGAACACTTGATGGACTTATGGGAGGCTCCTCTAACGTTGTCTCCTTATTCTCGTAGGTTGGACACCATGTACCGGGTCCCTCCTTCCCCTGGTTTTCAAAAGACTCAGCTGCCTCACCATTCCATTGTGGTGAAGTCTGCGCTGAAAAAGATTACGAGTACCAAAAGGTACTCTTCTACCCCTCCAGGGCGAGAATGTAAGACCCTAGACTCTTTTGGTAGGAAAATCTTCCAGGCTAGTATGCTTATAGCCAGGATTAATTCATACAGTCTGTATATGGGCATGTTTCTCAGAGAGCTTGCCCTAAAGGTACGGCTTTTTGCCCCCTTTATCCCTGAGGATAAAAGGAGGAGTTCCTTTCTATAGTGAAACAGCTTCTAGATGTTTCTAAGTTCTCCAACAGAGCAGCCTTTGATTCCTTTGAAGGTGCCGGTAGAGCTTCGGGCATTGCCATTGCAGCCCGACGACTTGCTTGGCTCCAGGCCTCTGACCTAGAACCCTGGGTCTTGGATGGCTTACGGAATCTGCCCTGTACAGGTGAGAACTTATTTGGTAAAGACTGGCAAATTAAAGCCACTCAAATGGACGCAGAAAATGCCACCTTAGATAGACTTTCTAAGTCTACCTCTACTCCTGCCAAGAAAGTCTTTCAAGAGGCCTTACTACAAGAAGGCCAGATTTTCCACAAATACTGGCCAACAATCTTCTCAGCCTCGCTTTGCTGCTAAACGTCAGCAGCCTAAACAGGCAAGGTCAAAGTCTGCAGTGTCTACCACTCCTCAGCAGGCTCAACCCCCTCAGGGGTTTTGACTTGCCCCTAGAGAACTTAACCTTTCTGGCTCTAGAACAACCAGAGCCCCTCACCATTCCCGGAAGGTTAGCTCATTTTGCTCCCAGATTGGAGCAAATTACATCAGAGCAATGGACCCTCTCTATCATCAGAGAGGGCTACAAACTTCATTTTTCCAACCTTCCTCCATATACCATGGTGAGGCACTTCAATTCTCCCCCATCTCTCCTGGACCTGTTGGATCAGGAAGTCTCTTCTCTCCTTGCCCAAGGGGCAATAGAAGAGGTTCCTCTTCTTCAACAAGGGACAGGATTCTACTCTCCTTATTTTCTCATAACAAAGAAGACAGGGGGATTCAGACCTATCCTAGATCTGAGAGAATTGAACAAATTTCTGTACAAGGAGAAATTCAAAATGCTTTCTCTAGGCATTCTCCTTCCATACCTTCAGAGTCAGGATTGGCTTTGTTCTCTAGATCTCAAGGATGCGTACACACATGTACTCATCCACCCATCCCACAGAAAATATCTAAGATTTCTGTTTCAGGGAAAACATTTCCAGTACAGAGTACTTCCCTTCGGTCTAGCCTCTGCTCCAAGAGTGTTCACCAAATGCATGGCAGTTGTTGCTGCATTTCTAAGAGGTCTGGGAATTTTTGTCTTCCCATATCTGGACGACTGGCTCATCCGAGCTCCATCTCAGTCAGAGGCCCAGATCTCCCTGGACCGCACAAGGCACATTCTGCAGTATCTGGGACTGGTGGTAAACCTTCCCAAGTCTCAACTCATCCCTACTCAGTCTCTGGAGTTCATAGGGGCCCAGTTGGACACCACCACTGCAAGGGCCTACCTACCTCAAGTCTGGGGCCAACGTCTGGTGTGCTTGGCCTCCCAAGCTCAGTCCAGCAGTCACTTGACAGCCAGAGAAATGCTGCGACTTCTGGGCCACATGGCCTCCACGGTACACGTGGTGCCCTACGCTCGTCTTCATATGAGAGCAGCCCAATGGACCTTGGCCACCCAGTGGACTCAAGCATCAGGAGCGCTCTCCGACCAAATACTCACCTCAAAGCGTCTGTTTTGGTCCCTCCAATGGTGGATGTCCACCAAGAATCTGTTGTTGGGGACCCCCTTCCAACCTTTGTTGCCCCAAGCAACCCTCACAACGGATGCCTCCCAAATAGGGTGGGGAGCCCATCTTCAACACCTCTCCACTCAGGGTGCTTGGTCTCCACAAGAGACCTCCCTTCACATCAACCTCCTGGAACTGCGAGCAATCTTCTTTGCCCTCAAAGTCTTCCATACCCTCCTTGTCAACCTGACCGTCCTAGTCCATACAGACAATCAGGTGGCCATGTTCTACATAAACAAAAAAGGAGGGACAGGCTCTCTGTCGCTTTGCAACGAAGCTCTCAGATTATGGGCCTTCGCCAGAGAGCATCAAATTCATCTTCTGGCAGTGTATCTTCCAGGGGTTCAAAACTCTCGGGCAGACAGACTCAGTCGAGTTCTGCTTCCACACGAATGGTCCTTGCATATGGACCAGATACGCAGAATCTTTCAGGAATGGGGAACCCCGGACATAGACCTCTTTGCAAGTCTGTGGAATGCCAAACTTCCCCGGTTCTGTTCCAGGACTCCGTGTCAGGGAGCTCAGGCCAACGACGCCTTTCTCCTACATTGGGGTCAGGAATTCCTATATGCCTTTCCACCCATTCCTTTGATTCCCAAGACTCTGTTCAAACTCCAGAGGGATCACGGATCGATGATCCTTATAGCTCCACGCTGGCCACGCCAAGTGTGGTTCCCTCTACTTCTGCATCTCTCCCAGGGACCCTCCCTGGACCTGGGAGCTGCGCCAGACCTTCTCTCTCAGGAGGAGGGGACTTTGTGGCACCCAAACCCCAAGTCCCTACACCTCAGAGCTTGGTTACTGAAGGCCTAAGCCTTCATGACTTCAATCTTTCTCAACCAGTGAAAGATATCCTTCATGCCTCTAGGAAACCCTCCACGAGGCGTTCCTATGCTTTCAAATGGAAACGCTTTTCCATTTGGTGTGCTCAACAGGGTCTTGACCCTCTAGCACTTCCTTTGAATTCCCTATTAGACTATCTCATGCATCTCTCCAATGCAGGCCTTAAGACGAATTCAGTAAGAGTCCATTTGAGTGCTATTGCAGTATCTTTACAACCTATAAATGGACAACCTGTCTCCTCTCATCCTCTTATTTCAGGGTTCATGAGAGGCCTGACTCTAACTAAACCTCCCATCCGGCCTCCTCCGGTAGCATGGGATTTGAACCTAGTTCTAGGTCAGCTTATGAAGCCACCTTTTGAACCATTGGTTTCTACTTCCTTGAAATTTCTTTCCTGGAAGGTCATTTTCCTTATTGCAGTCACTTCGGCTCGCCGCATCAGTGAACTACAGGCCTTAGTGGCTCATCCATCTTATACCAGGTTTCATCATGATAAGGTGGTCCTTCGGACGAATCCCCACTTAATGCCCAAAGTGGTCTCGCCTTTTCATCTTAATCAAGAGGTATATCTACCTGTCTTTTTTCCAGCTCCTCATGCATCCAGTGCAGAGAGGAACCTTCATACTCTAGATTGTAAAAGAGCTCTTGTCTTTTACCTCAACAGGACTCAGCCACATCGAAAGTCTTCCCAGCTTTTCGTGGCTTTTGATCCTTCTCATTTGTGACTTCCAGTCTCCAAGCGTACACTTTCCAATTGGATTGCTCAGTGTATTTCCTTTACTTACCAGAGTGAAAATATTTCTCTGGAAGGCCATGTCACAGCTCACAATGTGAGAGCCATGGCCACTTCTATGGCTCATCTTCACTCTGTATCCATAGATCAGATCTGTCGAGCCGCCACATGGGCCTCGGTTCATACCTTCACAGCCCATTACTGTTTGGACAAGGACTGCCGCCGGGATGCCTTGTTTGGTCAGGCTGTCCTCAAACACCTGTTCCATACTTGAACAACTCCTGCCCACCTTCCCAGGATGGATGCCTGAGATCCATACGAAGATGGCGAACCCTTGGGAGGGGATCTCCCAGGCATCTTAGCTAGGGAGTTCCCATAAGTGAGGACTTATTCCTGCTTGTTCCTGGAGATAGCACAGTTACTTACCTGTAACAGGTGATCTCTGGGAACAGCAGGAATTAGTCCTCACAACCCACCCACCTCCCCTAGGAGTTGTATCTTCTATCTATCTTCCTTTCCTCTCTCTATTGTCTCAGCTATAAACTTGAACTGAGGAGAGCTGGTCAGGAAGGCGGGAAGGCAGCGCGCATGTGCAGTGGGAGGCCCCAAAAGCTTCCTTTCTGGGAAGCTGGGGAGCTTTCCCGCGCAGGCTTCGTCAGTTCCGACGTACCCATAATTGAGGACTAATTCCTGCTGTTCCCAGAGATCACCTGTTACAGGTAAGTAACTGTGCTTTACCATCACATTGTGCAGACAAAGCTTCCACCAAGTCAGAGGATGTGTCTGCATCACGCCAACACACAGGAGTCCACATGCTGTAAAGAACACCTAAAATTTTTAAGATGTGATTGCTCTTTGTGATACACTACCTTAGTAACATATCTAGCTTTGAGGAGGCTCTAAAGCAGAAGCACTCTGACAAGGGATTCCACCCCCCACCCCCCAATGCATTGGAAACAGCTATATTATCCTTACTTTTACAGTACATTAAAGAACTGTAGTTTGTATTGGAAATGAGTTTGTAAGAAAGTTGTGGAAAATAATAAATTTCTGTTAATTTTAAACTTATCTTTTTTGAAAATACAGGTTTGTTACCAAATAGACCACAAAGTAGAACTGTTAGAAAATTCAGTAACTTTATTATAAAAGTGCAGTGCCTTTACAGTGCAGTGCCTTGCACAGCCCTGTGCAAGTGATGCAGCCATACAGGGTGCAAAAGCTTAGGGGTGCATTTTGGGCTGCCGGCCTTGGCACCCCGTCACGCTGTCTGCTGTTACTCTGCTGCCGCCACTTTTTCTTTTCTCAGTGACAGCGGCACCGGCAGCAGTGGAGCAGACCTAACTTAAAAAAAACAAAAACAAAACAGGCCGGTCTTTCCGCAAGTCCTCCCTCCCTCCGGGACCAAGCATGGAGTTGCAAAGACCTGCGTTTGAATGGCTGGTCTGGTCCCTCTCTCCTCTGACGCGAACCTACATCAGAGCAGGGAGGGCTCAGATCTGCTTAAAGCACGGAATTGAAAAAGACCCGTGTGTGTTTTTTTTGTGTTTTAAAATTTGAGGTCAGCTGTGCTCCACTGCTGCCTGCGCTGCCGCAGAGACAACAAAATGTGCAGCAGCACGGCAAGAGCAGGCAGTCTGCTGGTGGGGTGCAGCCAATGCGCAAGTCGCAGAGGGCGCAATTATGGCTTGGTATGGCCCTGATACAGTGTATATTTTTTAGGAATCACTATCTAATATCTAGATTTAGACCGCACTGATAAAGTATAAAATGTATACAATTACCAGGAATAGTGGGCCAGACTAATTTCTTCCACTGTCTGTGTTCTGACCTAGGCATTGTCTTTGCTGCTTGTTTTCTCCTTCCTCCCCAGTTTCCTAGGTCCTAAGCAGAGTTACCATCCACCTCCTTTGTCATTCTTCTTTTATGATATGGCAGACCTAGGGTGCTTGCCGCAAGATAAGGATGTGTGCCTGTATTTCCAGTTTGATCTTATTACTCGGGCTAGCAGAGAGTCTGATTTAGCTTTTGATTGTGTGAGCCTGCATTATCTGCCAGCTGTAAGAGACCACCTGTGCTTTGCCTTTATAATACAGCTGACAGGCTAGTATTGCATGGTTATAGCATTTTGTTATATGCACATGAACTGTACTTACTTTTGAAGATGATAATATTTATAAAATGGAAAGCTGTACCACCAGATCACAGAAAAGAACCAGGCAAACCATAAAAAAGCACTGCCTGTGCAGGGAAGCTAAGTAAAGCTCTCAGTCTTTTTATATTTATTTACTTAAAATTTTGTCCATTTCAACTTTTATTCTAGGTCATTTGCACCTTAAAGGAGATGAAAAAATGTCAAAGTCATTGAAAAATTACATAACAATTAAGGTAATTGAGTTATTTTTTAGTTCTTCATATTTTAAGTCTCTTATGTTTATTAAATTAATTGTCTGCCATGATTGAAGGAACCCACTAAAGTTAATTGAGCATTTTAGGGAAAAATGTTTAAGGCAGCTATCAAAACATGTGTTATTAAACCTGGTATATTGTATGAACAAATTTGTTATTAGTTCTTAAACTGAAGCATGGAAAGGCTATGAGAGAAATGATACTGGCATACTCAAGTCACCAAGTATTCTACTTTGGGTGTTATTTTAAAAGTTCTATTTATGCTTTGGACTACAGATAGCAGAGACATTTTAGAAGCCAGGTCTGTGGAAATTCTCAGCCTGAGGATGTCCAAGCCTGAATGGGGGTGTGGTGGAGGAGGGACTGGGGCATTCCTAAGAACCTGGACATCCCGAGTCGCATCTAAGGTTAAACCTGCTGCAGGCATGAATCGGCATTTGAAAAGTGCTCGTTTTCTCAGGCAATTGTCTGGAAGGTGTAGCTACATCAATACCTCCAGTATTTTACAATATATCATCAAAACCTGATGGGGGAATGGAGCTCATTTTTTCACTTTGCTATGCCGCTGGCTGTCCCCTTATGCTAGCCTGATTGACATCCCCAACCCAAGTGTCCCTAATGGGGACTTTGTGGCCACCCACGTACACGTCCATGTTGGGGATGTCTGTCTTCCTGAAATTGGTCGGAGACTTAGACGTCTGTGGGGTTTCTCTGCACATTCTGCTCTGGACATCCCCGATTTAACTTAGATGTCCTTTCTAAAATACACCTCCATATGCAAAAATGTTTGCTGAATTTTATGAAAAATTTTGTTAAGACCTGTAGTAACTTTCTTCATATTAATTCAGTGAACTAAGGGGCATGTTTACTAAAGGTTAACGTGGTAACATGTGTTAAACACTGCTGCGGCCATAGGAATAAATTGGGCAATGATGACACAATACGTGCTAACGGATGTTATAGCATGTTAACCTTTAGTAAACGTGCCTCCTAAATGTTCTCTCTCTAAAATATTCCAGCTGGGATTCTGCAAACAAAAAATTAAACTTCTGTGTCAAAAGGTCTGAATTATGCAAAATTCTGCTTGCCTTGTTTGTCAAAATAACAAAGCATATTGTTTTTGAACTATCCTTAATTTAAAATACAATACAGAAAACAATCACAAAACAGTGCAACATTTTGAATTACTGTGTGCAGGATTCCAGCAGACGTGAAGACTGAATACCCATGCATCTTTGTATTTTTTTTTCTACTACTAATGGCCTTAATGGAGGCATTGAATGGATAGTTAATGTGCATTATCAGAGCAACAACTAGCACTTAAACAAATGAGGAAAGCATGCAGAGTATGGCTCATGGAATTCTTTCCAACCCCTCTGTGTGTGTGTTGTATGTGTAGGTATATATCTCTGTTTTGTATATTTTTTTTTGTGTGTTCTCTTTGTGGGTTGGTTTGTCTGTGCATGTTTGTGTAGCTATGCATGTATTTGTGTCACTACATATATGCTTGCATATGTGTCTGTGTAATCTTGCATGTGTATGTGACTGCTAACTAACAGTACAGAAAGCAGCCAATAAGAAAACAGTACAATTCAGTCATTAGATTTCACAGTAGAAATAACAGCAAAGAAAATGAAATATATGTCACTGTAAAATGCAGTACCTCAAAGCTAGTGTGTTTGTATCTCTGTTATGTGTTCTGTGTGTGCTGTGCATGTGATGAGATATCTGAAGGTGGTGGGACATTTATGGAGGACGTAGTTTTGGGCAGTTACAGTGGGGAGATTTGGGGATGGGACAAGTGGGGGAAAATATTTTTGTTGGGTGTGGCAGTTGGCAGGAGAACAGTTTTTAGAGGTGGGGCAATAGTTTTGGGAATGGAGGCAGTTTGCGGGATGGTGGGGCAGATGAAGGGGCATTTGGTGAGGTAGCTGGCCAGTTTTCAGGGGGCAGTTTTTGGGGATGGGGAGCATTTGTTGGGGGTGGAGCAGTCTATAGGGTGGTAGGTCAGTTGCAAGGGGATTTGAGGGGTAGTTTCTTGGGATGGGGCAATTGCAGGCATAGGCATAGTTTGGGGGGGGGGGGCAACTCCTACCCCATGTTGGAGGCACTAATAGTGAACTGGTCCCCATGCTCCTACTGCCAGAATGACTTTGTTATCCTTTGCGCTCCCCCATATAAGAAAGCAAACACTGATGATTGCAGAGTGGTAGGTTTTTGGGAATGGGGCAGTTTTGATGTGGTGGGGTTGTTGCAGGAGAGTAGTTATTGGGGGAGAACATTCTGTGAGGTGGTGGGGCAATTGTGGGGGTGTTT
The DNA here is from genome assembly GCA_033557465.1 of Ichthyophis bannanicus. Taxonomy (NCBI): domain Eukaryota; kingdom Metazoa; phylum Chordata; class Amphibia; order Gymnophiona; family Ichthyophiidae; genus Ichthyophis; species Ichthyophis bannanicus. The sequence goes on from CM066035.1 coordinate 643,470,540, forward strand.
TTAAGGTGTGTTTTTAGGGGTGGGGCTGTGTGAGTTGGTAGTTTTTGGGGGGAGTAGTTTTGAGGTAGGCAGTTGGCTGGGTAGTAGGGCAGTTACAGAGGATACATTTTTGTTTTAGGAATGGGACAGTTTGTGGGGTGGTAGGACTGCTGTGAGGAGGTATTTGTGGAGGTGGGGCAGATTGCAAGGTAGTAGGGTAGCTGGGAAGTGTTTTCTTTTTTTTTTTTTGTGCTAGCCATTTGAAGGATGGGTAGGGCGCTACAGTTGTGGTTAACATTATTGGCACCCTTGCATTTTAGGTATGTTGTGTACAAGATCTTGAGAAATAATTGGAAATATTCCAACTGTATATCATCATAATATTTTGATAGTATGTTCAAGGGTATATAACAAAACAAAAAGATGTCTGTGTAACTTAGACATAGTAATTTCTGAGTAAAAAAAGCAAAATATGACCTGGACAGGAATAATGGCACCCTTTACTAATATTTGGTTGCACAATCCTTGGCAGTGATGACAGCCTTCAAACGTTTCTTATAGCTATCTAAAACATTTGTAAATCTGTCTGCTTTTAGTTTCTCCCACTCTTCAAATGCGATTTGTTCCAGCTCATGAATACTTCCAAGATTCCTTTTGCCAGTGGCAGATTTCAGCTCTTTTATATAATTTAATTTAATTTATTTATTTGAACCGTTTTCTATATAGCCCCTTCCAATGTTCAGGGGCGGTTTACATCGAACAGCTCTTTTCAAAGGTTCTTGATTGGACTGAGATCAGGATAGATTACTGGCCAATTTAAAACAGTTCATTTGTTCCTTTTTAGCCATTCTCGTGCATTTGGGCTGCAAAAAACCAAGGGAGCAGTACAATGTATGGGGCAAAGTACTTCCATTCATGAAAGAAGAGTGGGACCTGGATGTGATTGTTTCTGATGATCTTAAAGTGGCGACAATGCAAGCCAGAAGGAATGACTATCAAAGGATTGGAAGTTTTTGGATATAGTGTGTTCATCTGTCTTGTTGTTCATGCATGGGTAGGGTAGTGAGAATTCAGTTAGGTGGTGGTCTGACCAAGGGACTGGTTTGATTGCGTGTGGCTGTATGCTAGGGTTGTTAGGTGTGATGGGAAAAATATGAGATTGAGAGTTTCCTCTCTTGTGAGTTTGATTATTGATTATTTGAGTGAATTGTAGGTTGTTCATGGCTTCCATGAAGACTGCAGTTTGGAGTTTGATGCAAGATTGAAGTCTCTGAGGAGGATGAAGTTTTGCTTGATGGAGTGGGTGCATACTGCTTCAAGGATGGCATCTAGTTCCTCAAGGTTGGCTGTGGGAGCTCTATGCTAGGCATGTGGTTGTGTATTTGCTTGTGATAGTAATCATATCGAGGTGATGTGTAGAGGACAGTTCCATGGTGTTAAATTGCAGTTCGTTTTTAGTGAGGATACACATTCCCCACCTTATTGTCTGTTTTGGACAACTGTTTATCTAGTATGTTGCTATGTTTAGCTGTTTTGAGGGCACTATCTGCATCTGTAAACCATGTTTCTGTTAGGCACAGTATGTCAATATTGTTTAGTTCTGTGTAGTTGTACAGGGCTTGTATCTTATTACGTGCTGAATATGTATTAAAGCACATTTTAGGGCTGTATTAGCAGGTATGTGGTTGGTATGTTCCTGTACATTTGTAATTTGGATATGTGGTTGGATGCTTATTAAATTAATCATATTTGGCATTCTGTCTGTGTGTTTAGTGTTCCTGTAGTGATATTGTCTGGTCTGGCTTGGACTGTAGTTTATTGGGATTGGAAATTGTTGGTAAAGTTGGGTGGTTTTTCCTTTGAGAGAGGATAAATAGACTCAGGAGGGAGATCTTGAGACCAATGAAAGTCATTGTTGTATGCACAGGTGGATTTCTAGTATGTCTGTGTTCAGGGTATGGAGGCTTGGTTACTGTTTAGTTTGCCTTGGTCTTATTGAAGTCCTCTGTGTAGGTCCCTCAACAAACCACTTCAAATGACGTTCCTATGAGGTTGAGTGTTTTATTTAGAGGAGTTTGATTTGTATCCATCTGTGTGCTGTCTGTTTCCATCCCCAGCATGTCATGTTGGCATGTTAATGGTGTGCTTAGCTATGTTCTGTAACGGGGTTATTTCTCTAGACAGGTTTTGAGATCCGCACTGCGGTCCACACTCAAGGGCCATGCCTAAGGGCCCTTTGGCCTGGCCTGCCAGACGCTGGCATGCCTGAAGCGCAGAGATTTAAATGGAGGAGAATGCCGGTACTGTTGTCAGTAGTGGGCAGGGTTAAAGTGCTGCATGGAGCAGGCCTACCTTGCTTGCTGAGCCCTGATTCTCCCTTACTCTTGCTGCCGATGGTTCCCCCAGATGTCCCTGCAGGTAGGCAAGCTGGAGAGAATCTCTGATGTGCCTGAAGTGCAGAGATTTAAATGGAGGAGAATGCCGGTGCTGATGTCAGTATATGTAAATTCCCATGCTACAGAACCTGGAACAACTCCTCCCACAGAAATTCATTGTGTCAGTTTCTTGGGGGCTTATTTCTCTGGAACCCGCCGTCTTGATTTGGCCCATTTTCAGAGTCATTTGTCTTTTTACCAGTTTTTCCCACATGCCAAATTTCATCCTGTTCGGTTAAATTTTCGGAGTTATTTGGCCCTAGATGAACAGACATTCTCGATCCCTTTATACAATTCTTTCCAATTTCCGTTGATTTGGAAAGAATAACTAAATTTTATTTATTTATTTAACAAGTTTTTTATACCGCCTTTTCCTTCAATCAAAGCGGTCACAAGAAATACAAGGTATAAACAAGGGAAACATAAACAGTATAGACATGACAACATATGGTAATGTAGGAAAAATAATTGTTTAAATCATCTTTATTAATGAAGAAATAAATTACAAGGCCCCAGCCTGTGGGTATCCTTACACAGTGCCAAGACAGCATCAAAGAATCAACAAACATGCATTTTCATTTTATCATTTCCTCCCTTTGATCCACAAACTTCCCAGTCCCCACTCATAATCTCAAATACTGATCACACTAACAGGGTATGATGCCAAAGCTCCAAAGATATCCCAATTTAGGTCACCCACGAACCTTCCAGAGGATAGGGGTCAGCATGAAACCGATCCCAATGGAACAAATAGATAGTCCTTTTATCCTCCTGCTGTCCCGCCTCCCACCCAAAGACACAAGAAAACATCAAGCTAGTTATCCTTATCAGGTATAGCTTCAGAGGTAGTCGAGTTCACTTTCAGGTGTAGCTGGTTATCCTCATCAGGTATAGCTTTAAATAAGTAAACAACTTAAATAGCTTAACAAAACCTTAAAACTAAGATGCTGACAGCAGTTCAGCAGCAAGATGGGGGCTATCCAGTCTTTTGCATTGAGTGTCACATGTATGATTTTCTCCCAGTTGGTGAGGGGTCTCACGTGTGCACTAGGTGCAAGGAGCTCTTTGCTCTCAGAGAACAAGTCCCATCTCTGGAGGCTAGAGTAGCAGACTTGGCGGGCATAAAGAATAAAGATAAGCATATAGATGAGACCTACAGGGGCGTAGTACTGAAGTCCCACCTCCAGTCTGGCAGCCTCTCTGTTGCCATGGAGATGAGAGGTCATGTGAAAGGACAGCATTACCCTGGTGTGGCAGGAATTGATCTTGTAGCTAGGATCTGTCCTCCAGGTGATGTAAAACCCTCTCACACTGAGGAGGTTTCTCCAGGGACATGTACCCATGAGGGAAGGGTTAGGACAGCTGTTATAGTTAGCAATTCGATCATTAGGCGTGTAGATAGCTGGGTGGCTGGTGGACATGAGGATCACCAGGTAACATGCTTGTCTGGTGCGAAGGTAGCACACCTCATGCGCCACCTAGACAAGGTTTTAGACAGTGCTGGGGAGGAGCCTGCTGTCGTGATAAATTTTGGCACCAATGGCATAGGAAAGTGTAGGAGGGAGGTTCTAGAGGCCAAATTTAGGCTTTTAAGTAGGAAGTTGAAATTCAGGCTTCTAGGATAGCAATCTCCAGGAACAAGCAGGAATGTAGTCTTCACATATGGGGTATCGGTACCGATGGAGCCTGCGTGGGAATGCTCCCCAGCGTCCAATAGGAAAGCTTTTGGGAGCATCCCACAGTGCCTGCGTGCTGCCTTCCCGCCTTTCTACCTCTCTCACTTCAGTTCTTCATTTTCCGCGGAGCCGACAGGATGTGTACCCTGTCACAGCAGAAAATTTATTCTTCTTCATTTGTTTTTTTGTGGTCATGTCTGCCTTCACTCGACGCCTACTCGTACCGCCGGTTCTCTTTTCTTCTTTTTCAATACCCCCCCAAAAAACTAGCTTTATGAAAGATTTTTCTTTCAGTGGCCTCTCCCCTTTCAGTGCTAGGCGCCATTTTGGGCACTAGGCCAAATTTTCTTCAAACATGGAGAAGCCAGCTAATGGTTTCAAGAAATGTTCTAACTGTGGCGGTACTATATCCGTCACCGACACCCATGATTGGTGTCTTAAATGTTTAGGTCCTGAACATTGTCCATTGGAGTGTCTCTCCTGCAGAAAGATGACCAAGAGGGGCCTGAAGAATAGAGCTGCAAAACCTGGTACCCTTTTTGCCGCAGATATGATGTCAGTTGCTTCGACATCTTCCAGAGCTTCATCTTCCTCCCATGGATCTCAGGTGACTAAACTTAAGTCTTCCAAGGTTGGCTGGTCCTCAAAGGGTAGATCTCCTTTTAAACATCGAGATGCCACTGGCGTTGCCCTCGAGGAAAGTTCACCGGCAAAACAGCCCCGGCGGGAGTCTTCGGTCTCCAAAACATTAACGGGGCTCCAGGATGTTCCAGAGGTTTCCACCTCTGCAGAACTACTGGTGCCATGTTCTGGGGTTTGTCACACGGTGTCGCGGACACAAAGAAGGTGCGCCACTAGGTAGCACTATGAATGAATGAAAAGTCCGAGCGCAGGGTAATAAAGGCTTTTATTCCCCGTTCAAAAGCAAGGTTCAAAATAAGAGACAGTTTGATAATAGAAACAGTCCTTTGTTTCAAAAGGTACCAAAGTTCATTGGCTAATCAACTGTTACTTCACAGTTCAAAGCAGGCTTCTTCAAAGTAATATTCAGAATAGTTAAACAATCAAAATATATTGCATTTATTCTTCTTTGTAACATGCACAGTTTTGAGCACAGGCAGTGCACCAATTACACTCCATGTCTTCAGGTAAAGGTAAGGGAATAGTGCTTGGAAAATCCACTTCCATTAAATCATCTGCCCCATACAGATCCAATGTGCTTTCACTATCCCTGTCTATTCCAGTATGGGAATCTTCAGCTTGGGAGTTTTGCTCCACATAAGCAGGGGCTCTCAAAGCTGGCGGTAAACTGGTGAACCAGTCTTTACTCTGGCTTCTTTTAAAAGGAACGTTTCTTTTAGGATGGCTTCTAGCAGTGCAATCATTACAGTTAAACTTTACTGTCTCATACCTTGGCTCCCTGGGTAAAAACTTCAGTTGTTTGTACAACTGCTTCTCCCTCCGAGTAGGTAAAACTGGGTAGTGATCTTCTAGAGATAAGCCTCTCACAGAACCTCCCTCTCTGGTTCTTTGCTTTCTTCTCTCTATATCACAAACAGGTAGAGTATAGGAACTAGGCGTGGCAGGGCCTCTTACCTTGGAGTAACTTCCACCAAACTCCCCTTGCGCAACAGGTTTAGTTTGGGTTTTATGGCTTCCCACCTTGTAAGGTCTATTTCTGTTCCAGCTTCCAGCTTGGCTTCTTCTACAGCAATCAGGTTTGTGTCGTTGATAGCTTCCAGGCTTTACTGCTGTTTCACCTCTAACTCCAGTTCCTTCTTCCTCTTTCTCTTCCTTCCTCAGCTCCTGCTGTTGTTTCCACTGCTTATTCCTCCATTGCTCTCTTTGTAACTGCTGCCATCTCCTCTTCTCATGCCGTTTCTGACCAGAAGCATTCTGCTCTGGTTTATAAAGAGATCCGTGGCTGCTGACTTCCTGGTTCTCTGTCAACTGCAGGTCATCAGTGAGATTAGGTTCTTTAGGATCAGTGTGTCTGTTCCTGCTCCCTCTAGCTGTGCCAGGAGGTAACTGCACATCTAGTTCTTCTAAAACATGATTTCTTTTCTTAAAACCAACTTTATTAGTGTCCGCATCATGACAGGTTGTAGCCGCTTCCACCGGTACCGACACCCAGGCATCGGCAAGAGCGATGGATAAGAGAATCCTTGCTAGCGAACGCAGTCTAGCGACCCTCTTAGCAGCTTGGGACTGCTAAGACCGCTACAGATGGTTCCACAAGTATCGGTACCAACATCGGTATCGGTACCGGTACCGAGTGCACCTGCTTCGGCAGGCATGCTTCCCCCCATGCTGAGCCTTGAGTCTATCTTGGGTATCGGGGGACAGGATCCGAGACACTCCGGTACCGACTTCGAGCGGTACCGGTATCTTGCATTATGTGAACACCTGGTACAGAGTGACTTCGAGTCTTCCGATTCCTCTACTGGTACTAGAGTGATCCTACCAGAGGATCCAACTCCTTCTCCTCAATGCAGAATGTCTCCTCCAGAAGACATGTCCTTCCAGGATTTCAAAAACCAAACAGAACCGTGGATTGTAATGGAAGGAACTGTTTATTCAAATAAAAAAACAGCCAAGCCCAAATCATACATGATTTAGCCAAAGGTCTTTCAATCACGGTGATGCCAGAAAAAGGAACCTAAGGCAGAAGTAAGAATTCTACAATATCCCATGGTTCCTAAGGAAGCAGCTACGCTTCCCATTCACAAGATCTTATGTTAAGGATGTGGGATACTCCTTTAATGGTGTCTCCACATTCTTGATGCCTCGATACCATGTACCGAGTGCCAAGCTGTCCTGGCTTTCAAAAGACTTCGTTACCACATCATTCAATGGTAGTGGAATCGGCCATGCGTAGAATTAAGAGTGCTAAAATGCATTCTTCTAATCCTCCAGGCCGGGAATCGAGGACACTCAGTGCCTTTGGGCGTCAATGCTTCCAATCCTTCATGTTATCAGCCAAGATCAGTTCCTACATTCCTTATATGGGTAATGTTCCTGGAAGAAGTCACACGTGACTTAGAGCTCATGAGCCCTAATATGTCTGAGGACAAAAGGGAAGATTTCCTTACCCTGGTCAAGCACGCCCAGAATGTCTTTAAATTCATGAACCGTGCAACCTTTGATTGCTTTGAATGCATAAGCAGAACCTCTATCTCCATAGGTGCACGTCGTATTACCTGGCTTCAGGCATCAGACTTAGAGCAGTGGGTGCAAGACAAGCTGGGAAATATTCCTTGTACAGGAGAAAATCTCTTTGGCAAGGACTGGCAGGACAAGGCTAATCAGCTTGAATCTGAAAATACTACCTTGAACAGACTATCAGTCTACAGCCAACCCAGCAAAGAAAGTCATTCAAGAAACCCTTTTTCAACAAGAAAAAGGTTTTACCAATCATACCCCCATTTGGGCCACTGTCCAGTTCATGTTCCCCAAAAGGGACAACAGAACAGACAGCAAAAAGAGCCTCAAACTCAGAGCTCAACCGGCCCAGCAGACTCAGCCTCCTTAGGGGCCTTGACTCTTACCTAGAGAACTTAGTCATTCTGCCCCTGAAAGGACCAGAACCCTTATTATGCCATTTTGCCAAGAGATGGCAACAAATAACATCAGAAAACTGGACTCCATTGTACGACTGGGGTACAAGCTTCACTTTTTCAACATGCCCCCGCCTACAATAATCTAACAGTTCAATTCTCAGGTCCCTGACACCGACCTTCTGTGGCAGGAGGTCGCATCACTTCTCACTCAAGGAGCAATAGAAGAAGTACCCATATCCCAACAGGGTACGGGTTTCTACGCCCCATATTTTCTTATTTATTTTTTTTATTTTTATTTAGCTGTATTTATATCCCGCTTTTCACCGGGTCAAAGCGGTCAATTGGGGGATACATTTAACACGAGGGGATATGAGACACATACGCTAATACTTACAGGGAACCTGGGCAATGGAGGGTTAAGTGGCTTGCCAAAGACCACAAGGAGTGCCTACAGGACTAGAAATCCCAGTCCCTCCGGCCTGAGATTGCTGTCCCCAGGTGGGACTTGAACCCCCGGCCCTCCGGTCTGAAGTACCTTGTCCTAACCACTAGACCACTCCTCCCTGACTAAAGAAAACAGGGGGACACAGACCTATACTGGACCTCAGAGAATTAAACAAATATCTGTTCCGAGAAAAGTTCAAAATGATTTCCCTCGGAACACTCCTACCATACCTTCAGAGTCAGGACTGGCTATGTTCTCTAGATCTAAGAGATGCGTACACGCATATTTCATCCACGCAAATCACAGGAAGTTCCTTCGATTCCTGGTCCACGGAAGACACTTCCAGTACAGAGTTCTTCCCTTCGGTCACAAAATGCATGGCAGTGGTAGCAGCATTTCTGAGAACTCTAGGAATATTTGTCTTCCCTTACTTAGACGATTGGCTCATTCGAGCATCAACAGCTCCAGAGGCCAACTTCGCTCTTTCTCGAACAATGAGAATCCTTCAATATTTGGGATTGATCATAAACCTCCCAAAATTTCATCTCACCCCCTCTCAATCTCTCGAGTTCATAGGGACTCGTCTAGACACACGGCAGTCAAAAGCTTTCCTGCCACAGCCGCGCTGTCTGCGTATAATACAGCTGGCATCCCAAGCAGCTATGAAGGTCTTCCTGACTGCTCGGGAGATGCTTCAGCTTCTGGGGCATATGGCATCCACTGTCCATGTGGTTCCCTATGCTCGCCTTCATATGCGAGTAGCCCAGTGGACCCTATCCTTTCAGTGGACACAGGCCTCGGGTCGGCTAACGGACAAAACCAGAAATTCCACACGTCTAATTTCGTCCATGCAATGGTGGCAATCACTGGAAAACCTCCTCATAGACTCACCTTTCCAGCAGTCTCTGTGCCAAGCCACCCTAACAGCAGATGTGTCCAAGTTGGGTTGGGGGGCCCACTTGCGCGATATCTCAACTCAGGGTCTCTGGACCCCACAGGAGGCTTCTCTTCACATAAACCTCCTAGAGCTGAGAGCCATTTTCAATGCTATTTGAGTATTTCAGGCCCATCTCAGCCACAAGACAGTTCTGGTCCAAACCGACAATCAGGTAGCCATTTCTATCTGAACAAGCAAGGCGGATCGGGCTCTCTGTCGCTATGCAACGAAGCTTTGCGACTATGGGCCCTCTCCAGGGAGCTTCAAATCCACCTTCTTGCGATATACTTCCAGGCATTCAAAATTTATGGGCAGACAAACTCAGTCGAATACTGCTGCCACACGAGTGGTCTCTCCACTCAGACCACCTTGCTCGAGTGTTTCAAATCTGGGGAACACCAGATAGACCTCTTTGCAAGTCCACAGAATGCCAAACTTCCCTGATTCTGTTCAAGAATCCCGGCTCACAACTGTCAGGCAAGGGATGCCTTCCTACTCCACTGGGGTCAGGACTTCCTCTATGCCTTCCCACCCATTCCCCTCATTCCCAAAACTTTATTCAAGCTTCAGAGAGACAGAGATCATATGATACTCATAGCTCCATGTTGGCCACGGCAAACGTGGTATCCTCTGCTTCTGCATCTCTCTCAAACCACTCCTCTGGAGTTGGGAAATGCTCCAGATCTCCTTTCCCAGGAGAACGGATCCTTACTGCACCCAAATCCCCAGTCCCTGCATCTCAGGGCCTGGTTACTGAAAGCCTAGATTTCCTGGATATCAACCTTTCTCAGCAGGTAAAAGATATCCTTCTGACTTCCAGAAAACCTTCCACGAGGCGTTCCTATGCTTTTAAGTGGAAGAGATTCTCTGTCTGGTGTTCACAAAAGGGACTTAACCCCCTTTTGGTACCTGTGGAGTCGCTACTGGAATATCTCCTCCAACTATCCACTTCTGGTCTTAAGACCAATTCAGTGAGAGTCCATCTTAGTGCTATTGCTGCTTTTCACAAACCTTTTGATGGACAACCTATTTCCTCTCATCCACTTGTATCAAGATTCATGAGAGGCTTACTCTTAACAAAACCTCCCATTAAACCACCACCAATGGCATGGGATCTAAATCTTGTTTTTGGGCAGCTCATGAAACCACCTTTTGAACCCTTAGCAACTACAGCCCTAAAGTTTCTTTCATGGAAAGTCATTTTCCTAATTATCACTTCTGCAAGACACATTAGTGAACTGCAGGCTTTAGTGGCTCACCCTCCTTATACAAGGTTCCACCATGATAAAGTAGTCCTCAGGACTCATCCTCACTTTATGCCAAAGGTGGTTTCGCCTTTTCATCTAAACCAGTCGGTTTATCTTCCTATATTCTTCCCTAGGCCTCATGCCTCTAGTGCAAAAAGGAATCTTCACACTTTGGATTGTAAAAGGACCTTAGCCTTTTATCTTCAAAGAACTAAACATAGAAAATCTTCTCAGCTTTTTGTTGCTTTTGACTCTAGTCATTTGGGACTTCCAGTTTCCAAAGGAACTTTATCTAAATGGATTGCAGATTGCATAGCCTTTACTTATGAGAGTAAAGGGCTTTCTCTAGAGGGCCATGTCACAGCTTACAATGTGAGAGCCATGGCAGTCTCGATGGCTAATCTTCGTTCTGTCTATTGACGACATCTGTAGAGCAGCTACTTGGGCTTCGCTGCATACCTTCACAGCCCACTACTGCTTAGACAAGGACTCCCATCAGGATGCCTCATTTGGGCAAGCTGTTCTCCAGCATCTCTTTCATACTTAATACAACTCCCCACCGGTCCCGGATTTTGACGCAAGAGGTCCATGGGAGGAAGCATGACCCATCTCACCTGGGTTCGCAGCTTACTAGGGTCATTCCTCTGGCATCTATAAGCTGGGGAGTCCCCATATGTGAAGACTACATTCCTGCTTGTTCCTGGAGATAGCATGGTTACTCACCTGTAACAGGTGATCTCCGGGAACAGCAAGAATTTAGTCTTAACAACCCACCCACCTCCCCTAGCAGTTGTCTCTACCTATCTATCTTTCTCCACTCCTCTCCTTTGGTCTCAGCTATAAACTCAACTGAAGTGAGAGAGATAGAAAGGCGGGAAGGCAGCACACAGGCGTTGTGGGATGCTCCCAAAAGCTTTCCTATTGGACGCTGGGGAGCGTTCCTGCGCAGGCTCCATTGGTACTGATACCCCATATGTGAAGACTAAATTCCTGCTGTTCCTGGAGATCACCTGTTATAGGTGAGTAACTACGCTTTCTCTGAAATGCTTCCCGTGCCACATGCAGGGCCCAAAAGGCAGGAAGAGCTCTGAAGTCTCATTGTGTGAATGAGACGGTAGTACAAGGAAGAGGGTTTTTGATTTATTAGGATCTGGGCAACCTTCTGGGGAAGGAAGGGGCTTTTACAAAAGGATGCATTCCACATTAACTGAGATGGAACCAGGCTTCTGGCATTAACCTTTAAAAAGGAGAGCAGCTTTTAAACTGATAGTCTCCCAAGAGCACATAGTTTGGAAGGATATGTCCTTAAAGGATACTGACAAAAGAGGGACGCTAGAGCATTCTGACAGAGATGTTCCAATAAAGATAAAGGTAACTCAGATGCCCTTAAGTACAGAGAAGACAGAGCTGAAAGATTCCAAATTTCCCCTATCAACTGATAACCAGATTAATATGAATAAAATACAACCTCTAAAAAGCCTGTGTGCAAATGCTAGAAGTCTAAAAAAATAAGATGGTTACGTTAGAATATATAGTACTAAATGAAAGGGTAGATATAAGTGGCATCTCAAAGACCTGGTGGAAGGTGGACAACCAGTGGGACACTGTGGTACCTGGGTACAAATTATATCATAATGAGAAGGTAGATCAAATTGGCGGAGGGGTTGCGCTCTCTGTTATAGGGCATTGAGTCACACAGAATTAAAGTTTTGCAGGAAACAAAATACACTGTAAAATCTCTATGGATAGAAATTGTATGTAACAAGGGGAAGGTGATGGCAGTGAGGTGTGCTACTATTTGCCTGGCCAGAATGAACAGATATATGATGAAATGCTAAAAGAAATCAGGGAAGCAAATAAAAGTTACAACACAGTTCTAATGGGTGACTTCAATTACCCCGGTATCGACTGGGTCAGTGTCCCATCAGGACGTCAAGTTTCTAGATTAAATAAGTGACTGCTTCTTGGAGCAACTGGTTCATGAACAGACAAGAGGGGAAGCTATTTTGGACCTAATCCTTAGTGGAACACAGGATCTAGTGCAAGAGATAAGGGTGTTGGGGCCGCTTAGCAATAGTGACCATAGCATGATGGCATTCGATTTAATAAATGGAAGGATGGCAAAGAAATACACAGTACTACCTTTTAACTTTCAAAAGGGAGACTGTGATAAAATGAGGAAAATAGTTAAGAAAAATTTAAAAGGAGTAGCTGCAAAGGTTAAAGATTTGCATCAAGCATGGGCGTTGTTTAAAAATACTGTCTTGGAAATGCAGACCAGATGTATTCCACGCTTTAAGAAAGTGGAAGGAAGTCCAAAAAACTGCCAGCATGGTTTAAAGGTGAGGTCAGAGAGGCTGTTGTATCCAAAAAAGTATCTTTCAGGAAATGGAAAAAGGGGCCAAATGACAAACGGGAAACACAAGCACTGTCAAATTAGATGCAAGGCATTGATAAGGCAAGCGAAGAGAGAATTTGAAAAAAGCTTTCTGTGGAAGCAAAAATGCATAATACATTTTTTTCGAGTACATTCATAGCAAAAAAAAAACCTGTGAGAGAGTCAGTTGGACCATTAGATGATAGAGGGGTAAAAGGGGCACTAAGGGAGGGCAAGGTCATAATGGAGAGACTGAATGAATTTTTTGTTTCGTTTTAACTAAAGAAGATGTAGGGAGATTACCCATGCCTGAAATTGTATTTAAAGGTGATGTATCAGAAGAATTGAAAGAAATATTGATAAACCGGGAAGATATATTACAATTATTTGATAAACTGAAGAGTAGCAAATCACCTGGACTGGATGGTATACATCCTCGGGTGTGGAAAGAACAGAAATATGAGATTGCGGACTTACTATTAGTAATCTGTGAACTACCCTGAAACATAACTCTCATCTGCTCCCTCCCCTCCCCACAATCCCCTCCCTTCTAAAAGCCCCAACCTCCACCACCTCACATCCCCATGTATAATACATAATTCCCCCCTTTTTATATTTCAGAGTTAACCCAAGTTGACTGTCCTGTTCATTGTAATTGTTTCAATATAAAGCGATATATATATCAAGCTATTACATAAATAAATAAACCATCATTATGTGAAATTCTGGTCGTGTTATTAGAGAAGAGCCACCAAAATGGTAAACGGGATGGAAGTATACCCCTTTGGCTAAAAAGGTTAGGGCTCTTCAATCTGGAAAAGAGACGGCTGAGGGGAGATATGATAAAGGTCTATAAATTAATGAATGGAGTGGAACAGGTAAATGTAGATCGATTGTTTGTGCCATCAAAATATATAGAAAGACTAGGGGACATGCAATGAAGCTACAGTGTAACCTGTTTAAGACTAATAAGAGAAAATATTTTTTCACTCAACATGTAATCAAACTCTGGAATTCGTTCCGGAGGATGTAGTAGTTAGTCTTGCTGGGTTTAAAAAAGGTTTGGACAAGTTCCTGGAGGAAAGGTCCATAAACCATTATTAAAGGAGACCCCGGAAATCCACTGCTTGCCTCAATACAATGTCTTTTGGGGAAACTGCTAGGTACTTGTGACCTAGATTGGCCACTGTTGGAAACAAGATACTGGGCTTGATAGACCTTGGTCTGACCCATTATGGCATATCTTATGTTCTTAAAGACAAAGAAAAAATGGTGTTGAATTTATAATTATGAAGAAACTTGCAAGAACTGTAATAAAATACAATGCAATCAGTGAACACCTGAAGGAGAGGAGGGATAGGGGAGATATGATTCAGACCTTTAAATACTTAAAGAGAAATAATGAACAAACAAGCCTCTTCCAAAGACGGGGAAGCTGTAAAACTGGAAGGCATAACATGAAGATGCAAGGGGGTAAATTGGAAGGCAATGTCAGGAAATACATTTTCACTGAAAGGGTGGTGGGTTTTTGGAATGCCCTCCCGATGGAAGTGGTGGGGGCAAATACAGTGACAAAATTCAAAATGGCATGGGACAGACACAGTGGATCCCTATACAGCAACAGGATAAAATCAAAATAAACTTAACTGCGGGCAAGGCCTATCAACGTTTGAGGACCATGAGAAAGATCAAGTCACTACTCTGCCAAGATCACTTCCGTACAGTGTGCCAAGCACTCATTACACCTCTACTTGATTATGGAAACTCATATGAAGGCCTCCCTCAACAGACCTTACACCCACTCCAAATGGTGCAAAACACTGCAGCACGCATCATTACTGACACTCCAAGAGCTGAGCACATCACCCCCGTCTTACAGCAACTACACTGGCTCCCAATGGTAGCCAAAGCAAAATTTAAAACAATCCTGATCATCTTCAGAATCATTCACCATCACGCTGCAAATGCATGCCAAGATATCATAACAAGGGATATCAGTAATAGACCAAGAAGGACTAATAATGACAAAATGATCGGCACGCCTGCAGGATACCACAAGACTAAACAAAATACCTCAAGAAGAGCTCCATCACTAATAGCATCCACACTATCGAACTCCCTCCCAACGAGCCTGAGGGCATTAGAAGATATCACAGACTTCCGCAAGGCCCTTAAAACACTACTCTTTACAGAAACATATGAGCAAACAAATAACACAAACGGCACTGCAACTACCCCCTCCAACTCAATACCCAATCATCCCAACTAGACTTAGGCGTTCAGTGTAAAGTGTTGTGAAGCACCCTCATGCTAAATGTAACCCACCAATTGTGCTGTCTAAATGTTGCTAAATACCCTCATGTTAAATGTAACCCTCCAATGTGATGTAACCACTTTGATTGTAGGATAAGGTGGTATACAAATCTGTCTAAATAAATAAATAAAAACTGTCTAATTTCTCAACAAAAAAGGGGTGTCCTACATGGAGCGGTGGGTTCACCCCTAAACAAAGACATGGGGAGGGGTGGCCTGCACAGAGTGGCAGGTGCACCTACTCTTGCCATCTTACTGGGCAGACTAGATGGACCATACTGGTCTTTATCTGCCGTCATTTACTATGTTACTATCATTAAAATCATCTGTAGTACCTGAAGACTGGCGAATGACCAATGTAATGCCAATTTTTAGATGGCTTTCTCTCATTAAACCAAGACTAACATGGATTTAGCCAAGGAAAGTCTTGTTTTACTAATCTGTTATATTTTTTTGAAGGTATGAATAAACAGGTAGACAAAGGTGAGCCATACTATATAGTGTATCTGAATTTTTAGAAAGCCTTTGACAAGGTCCCTCATGAGAGACTCTTGGCAAAATTGAGAAATCATGGGATAGAAGGCAGTGTACTGTTGTGGATCAGGAACTGGTTAAAAGATAGAAAGCATAGAATAGGACTAAATGGCCAATTTTCTCAATGAAGAAAGATAAATAGTGGCGTATGCCAGGGATCTGTGCTGGGCCTGCTGCTTTTTAACTTATTAGAACATAAGAACATAAGATATGCCATACTGGGTCAGACCAAGGTCCATCAAGCCCAGTATTCTGTTTCCAACAGTGGCCAATCTAGGTCATATGTACCTAGCAGTTTCCCCAAGGGACACAGGTTCCACAATGCTTGTATTGGTTCAAGCATTGATATCCTGGGTCCCTTCTTAATAATGGCTTATGGACCTTTCCTCCAGGAACTTGTCCAAACCTTTTTTAAAACCCAGCTACACTAACAGCCTTTACTACATCCTCCGGTAACAAATTCCAGAGTTTGATTACACGTTGAGTGAAAAAATATTTTCTTTTATTAGTCTTAAATAGTTTACCCTGTAGCTTCATTGCATGTCCCCTAGTCTTTCTATATTCTGATAAGGTAAACAATCGATCTACGTTTACCCGTTCCACTCCGCTCATTAATTTATAGACTTCTATCATATCTCCCCTCAGCTGTCTCTTTTCCAGGTTAAAGAGCCCTAACCTTTTTAGCCTTTCTTCATAGGAGTATCCTTCCATCCCCTTTACCATTTTGGTGGCTCTTCTCTGAACCTTTTCTAATAACTCTATATCCTTTTTAAGATACGGCGACCAGAATTGCACACAATATTCAAGGTGCGGTCTCACCATGGAACGATATAGAGGCATTATAATATCCTTTGTTTTATTTTCCATTCCTTTCCTTATCATACCTAGCATTCTATTTGCTCTCTTGGCCGCCGCTGCACACTGGGCCGAGGGTTTTAACATGGTATCTACAATGACGCCTAAATCTTTTTCCTGGGTGGTGGTTCCTAATGTGGAACCTTGCATCGTGTAACCATAGTTTGGGTTGTTCTTCTTCCCTAGGTGCATAACCTTGCACTTGTCCACATTAAATTTCATCTGCCATTTTGATGCCCAGTCTTCCAATTTATCAAGATCCTCTTGCAATTTTCCACAATCCTCCTGGGTTTTAACAACTTTAAATAGTTTTGTGTCATCTGCAAATTTGATAACCTCACTCGTTATTCCACTTTCCAGGTCATTTATGAATATGTCAAAAAGCAGCGGACCCAGCACAGATCCCTGGGGTACACCACTATTCACCTTTCTCCATTGGGAAAATTGGCCATTTAGCCCTACCCTCTGCTTTCTATCTTTTAACCAGTTCCTGATCCACAATAGTACACTGCCTCCTATCCCATGACTCTTTAGTTTTGTCAAAAGTCTCTGATGAGGGACCTTGTCAAAGGCTTTCTGAAAGTCCAGATACACAATATCAACCGACTCACCTTTGTCCACCTGATTATTCACTCCTTCAAAAAAACATAACAGATTAGTAAGACAAGATCTTCCTTGTCTAAAGCCATGTTGGCTGTCTCCCATTAGGTTGTGACTATCTACATGCTGAGTAATTTTATTCTTTATGATGGTTTCTACCATTTTTCTCGGTACTAACGTCAGGCTCACCGGTCTGTAGTTTCCCGGATCACCCCTGGAACCCTTTTTAAAAATTGGTGTTACATTGGCGATCCTCCAATCTTCAGGTATTAGAGATGATTTTAATGATAGTTCACAGATTACTGATAGCAGTTATGCAATCTCATATTTCAGTTCTTTCAACACCCTTGGATGTATACCATCCGGCCCAGGTGATTTGCTACTCTTCAGTTTATCTAATAGTTGTAAGACATCTTCCCGATGTATCGATATTTCCTCCAATTCCTCCGCACCTTTAAATACCACTTCAGTCATGGGTAACATCCCTACATCTTCCTCAGTAAAGACCGAAGCAAAGAATTCATTCAGTCTCTCCGCTATCGCCTTGTCGCCTCTTAGTGCTCCATTAACCCCTTTATCATCTAATGGACCAACTGACTCTCTCACAGGTTTTTTGCTACGAATGTACTTGAAAAGGTCTTTATTTCGTGTTTTTGCTTCCGCAGCAAGCTTCTTCTCAAATTCTCTCTTTGCCTGCCTTATCAATGCCTTGCATTTGACTTGCCAGTGCTTGTGCTGTTTCCAGGTTTCGTCGTTTGGCTCTTTTTTCCATTTCCTGAAAGATGCTTTTTTGGCAACAACAGCCTCTCTGACCTCACCTTTAAACCATGCTGGCAGTTTTTTGGACTTCCTTCCACTTTTCTTAAAGCGTGGAATACAGGTGGTCTGGGCTTCCAAGAT
Source organism: Ichthyophis bannanicus (assembly GCA_033557465.1). NCBI lineage: Eukaryota > Metazoa > Chordata > Amphibia > Gymnophiona > Ichthyophiidae > Ichthyophis > Ichthyophis bannanicus. The sequence goes on from CM066035.1 coordinate 643,488,398, forward strand.
AGTATTTTTCAACAACACCCAAGCTTGATGTATGTCTTTAACCTTCGCAACTGCTCCTTTTACTTTTTTCTTAACTGTTTTCCTCATTTTATCATAGTCTCCCTTTCGAAAGTTAAAAGGTAGTACTGTGGATTTCCTTACTATCCCTCCTCCGCTAATTAAATCAAAGGCGATCATGCTATGATCACTATTGCCAAGTGGCCCCAACACCCTTATCTCTTGCACTAGATCTGGTGTTCCACTAAGGACTAGGTCTAATGTGGCTTCCCCTCTGGTCAGTTCATGAACCAGCTGCTCCAAGAAGCAGTCATTTATTTCATCTAGAAACTTTATCTCCCTAGCATGTCCTGACGTGACACTGACCCAGTCGATACCGGGGTAATTGAAATCACCCATTATTATTACTGCGCTGTAACTTTTGTTAGCTTCCTTGATTTCTTTGAGCATTTCATCATCCATTTGGTCATTCTGGCCAGGTGCTCGATAGTACACCCCCACTGCCATCGCCTTCCCCCTTTTATATGGAATTTCAATCCATATAGATTCTACAGCAGATTTTGTTTCTTGCAAAACTTTAATCCTTTCTGAGTCAATGCCCTCTCTAACATAGAGCGCAACCCCTCCACCAATTTGATCAGCTCTATCATTACGATATAGTTTGTACCCAGGTATCACAGTGTCCCACTGGTTGTCCTCCTTCCACCATGTCTCTGATATTCCAATCATATCTAACCTTTCATTTAGTGCTATATATTCTAACTCTCCCATCTTATTCTTTAGACTTCTAGCATTTGCATAGAAGCATTTTAGAGAATGTATTTTATTCATGTTAATCTGGCTATTGTTAGACATGGGTAAATTGGGATCTTTAAGCTCTGTCTGCTCCATACTTGAGGGCATTTGGGCTACTTTACTTTTTTGTGGAACCTCTCTGCTTTTGGTAGTATCCTTCAAGGATACATTCTTCCGAACCATCCGCTCTTGGGCGACTGTCGGCTTTCCCCTAATATCTAGTTTAAAAGCTGCTCTATCTCCTTTTTAAAGGTTAATGCCAGCAGCCTGGTTCCATCCCGGTTAAGGTGAAGCCCATCCCTTCGGAAGAGCCCCTCCTTTCCCCAGAATGTTCCCCAGTTCCTAACAAATCCAAAACCCTCATCTCTGCACCATTGTCTCATCCACGCATTGAGACTCCGGAGCTCTGCCTGCCTTTTGGGTCCTGCGTGTAGAACAGGAAGCATTTCGGAGAATGCTACCCTGGAAGTTCTGGATTTCAGATTCCTACCTAAAAGCCTAAATTTTGCCTCCAGAACCTACCTCCCACATTTTCCTATGTCATTGGTACCGACATGTACCAAGACAGCAGACTCCTCCCCAGCACTATCTAAGACCTTATCTAGGTGGCGCGTGAGGTCCGCTACCTTCGCACCAGGCAGGTGCTGTTGATGATAATATTCCTTCTGATAAGATTAACTAATGGGACCACGACCCAGACAACATTTATTCTAATGGTATACATCCAGAGAAACCTCTCCAGCTTCCAACAATTTCTGCATATATCTAGATGGCAACCAAGACTAATCCAGATTGCTACATCATCCTCCTCCATGGTCCAACAAATCCACAATCATCCACCGAAATATATAAAATGTGTGCTAGCAAACGCATGCTCCTCACACAAGAAGATACCTTACTAATGATTACATAAATGACAGCAAGCTAGACATTATATTTGTGACTGAGTCATAGTTCATCGATACCAACCAGATATTCACAAATCAACTCATCACACCTGACATGGATCTACAGAACTGCCCACGGATAAATATTCATCCTCACCAGGAAAGACCTCAAATTCCAAGCATCCACTTCTTTAACAAACATCACCTTAAATGTCCTACAGATTCAAAACAACCAATTATCCATATGCTTAGTTTATAGATTGCCAGCATCAACAGCAGATAATCTCTCATCACTAATTGAACTAGAAAGCTCCCAATCAACATCAGAAAAAACATTCATCTTGCTAGGAGACCTAAACCTACACTCCGCACCAACAAACCAAGTCACAGCATTCCTGGAAGCAATTGATGCGATGGACCAGTCACAGATCGACAATTCCCTCACACATAAGGGAGGAAACATCCTGGACTTGATTTTCATTCCTAAAACAATGATTGCACACAACGTTCAAACCACACCATTACCATGGTCTGACCACCACATGGTATCCTTTGACATACCGCTGCTCATGACTACCCAAAAATGGAAACCACGCCGCCAGGGCATGCGTAGATTCTGAGATTTCAACAAGGAATCCCTCCTTGAACACCTCACCCCTCTAATGGAATCATTTTCGACAGATGCCATAAAATGAATTGATGATTGGAACAACCGAATAACTTCGTTTGCAGTATTCCCCCCAAAGCGAGATATGAGGCAAAGTTGCTCAGCACACTGGTACTCAAAAGACATAAAAGAAGCAAAACTTAAACAGAGACAACTTGAGTGCAGATGGCGAAGAACACAAGACCCCAAACATCACAAAGCATATGCCTCCAAGCAAGATGACTACAATAACCTGATGAGCCAACGAAAACGAGAGTACCATAGTAATATCATTTACAAATCACTCAACCGGCCTAGAGAACTGCTCGAAATCACCAAGACGCTCATACAAACCCCTACTGCCCCAAAAGGCCCCAGTTTGAACCTGCAAGACTACGCCTCCTACCTCCACAACAAATTCACCGCGCTAAAGAAACAATACAACTGGATCAACTACCTACAAGCACATCCAGCAGCTCACCAAACTGGCCCCTGTTCACTTCAGTATCAAGCATGCAACTTGATAACCTTCTCTCAGTGATGAACACCACCACATCACCACTAGACCCATGCCCAACTTCATAGATCAAAGCAACCAGGAAAGAGCTATCCTCACCACTGCTCAAAATAATACTCTTCACTCACCCTAGGTCAGATGCCAACTAACCTAAAGGTCTCCTCTGTCAGGCCCACTCTGAAGAATGTTACAGCTGACCCTGCCTTACCTACATCCTACAGACCCATCTCCAGTACCCCTCTCCTAGCAAAAATAATAGAAAAAGCTGTCCATCTCCAGGAATTTATAGACTCCAGTGCACCTCTGGATGAACAGCAACATGGGTTCTGACAGCACTACAGTACCAAAATGCTTCTGACTTCCCTCGTTAACACTCAAGGGAATTGAAAGATCCAAACAGGCATTCATCCTTATATTCATAGATATCTCAGTGGCATTTGAGTCTGTAAACCACAGAAGACTCCTCACTCGCTTGGCAGAAAGCGAAGTAACTGGGATTCCCTTAAGATGGTTTCACTCATACCTATCTGACCATACGGAGCAGGTTAAAGAACAAAACATGACCTCGCAACCATTTCAGATTAGCAAGGACTGCTTCAAGGTTCAGCTCTCTCAGCCTCTTATTTAACTTATACATATAGCCTATATGTAACATCCTCCGGAAACACAGGATAATGTTTCATATCTATGCAGATGACATTATGCTGTACACCCCAATTGCAACAAGGAACCCAGACTTCCCCACCATCCACTCTTGTCTCAAGGAAGTGACCCACTGCTACATGAATACTCATTTGCACTGAATGTAAGCAAAACAGAGGCACTGGTAGTGAACAGAGACCCCAACTACATGCCAATAGAGAAACTTACCTTCAACGACCACGACATTCCCGTTAAATCTGAAATCAAATACCTAGGTGTGATACTAGACCAGAAATTCAATTTCCAAGCACACATTAAGAAAATAACTGCAGCGACATATCAAAGGATAAGAACTCTACATAACCTCCGCCCTTTTCTGGACCATAACCTATTCCGAATGGTCTGCCAAGCAATCATTACTCCAATCTGGGACTACTGCTACTTAGTTCCAAGGCCTACCAAAAGGTACACTCCTTCCACTCCAGATAGCACAAAACTCTGCAGCTTGCTTGATATCACGGACACATAGACAAGAGCACATTACTTCAGTATTAAAGGAACTACATTGGCTGCCCATCCAAGCTCGAATACAATACAAAGCAACAATGAACACCTTCAAGAGTATACATAACCTAACTGCAGGCTGCCTACAATCTCTCATACCCACACCTTCTGAAACAGACCAAGAAGAGACCAAACCATGAACCTCCTTAAAATCCCCAGACAGAAAACAGCCAGTATACAAAATATGTCATTGCACCTTTTCCATATGCGGACCTAAGACATGCCATACTGGGTCAGACCGAGGTCCATCAAGCCCAGTATCCTGTTTCCAACAGTGGCCAATCTAGGTCATACGTACCTAGTAATATCCCCAAAAGACACAGGTTCCACAATGCTTGTACTGGGTCAAGCATTGATATCCTGGGTCCCTTTTTAATAGTGGTTTATGGACCTTTCCTCCAGGAACTTGTCCAAACCTTTTTTAAACCCAGCTATACTAACAGCCCTTACTACATCCTCCGGTAACAGATTCCAGAGTTTGATTACACGTTGAGTGAAAAAATATTTTCTCTTATTTGTCTTCAATAGTTTACCCTGTAGCTTCATTACATGTCCCCTAGTCTTTCTATACTCTGATAGCGTAAACAATTGATCCGCGTTTATCCGTTCCACTCCATTCATTAATTTATAGACCTCTATCATATCTCCCCTCAGCCGTCTCTTCTCCAGGCTAAAGAGCCCTAACCTTCTTAGCCTCTCTTCATAGGAGTAGCCTTCCATTCCCTTCACCAATTTGGTGGCTCTTCTCTGTACTTTTTCTAATAACGCTATGTCCTTTTTAAGATACGGTGACCAGAATTGCACACAATATTCAAGGTGCGGTCGTACCATGGAGCGATACAGAGGCATTATAACATCCTTTGTTTTATTCTCCATCCCTTTCCTTATGATACCTAGCATTCTATTTGCTTTCTTGGCCGCCGCTGCACACTGGGCGGAGGGTTTTAACATGTTATCCACGATGACTCCTAAATCTTTTTCCTGGGTGGTGGTTTCTAATGTGGAGCCTTGCATCGTGTAACTATAGTGTGGTGGGTTCTTTCCTAGGTGCATAACTTTGCACTTGTCCACATTAAATTTCATCTGCCATTTGGATGCCCAGTCTTCCAATTTATCCAGATCCTCCTGCAGTTTTCCACAATCCTCTTGGGTTTTAACAACTTTAAACAGTTTTGTGTCATCTGCAAATTTGATAATCTCACTAGTTATTCCCTTTTCCAGGTCATTTATGAATATGTCAAAAAGCAGCGGACCCAGTACAGATCCCTGGGGTACTCCACTATTCACCTTTTTCCATTGGGAATATTGGCAATGGAGCTCCCTTCCGGCTAATCTCAGAGCAACTACTGACCTAAAGGACTTCAGGAAGCTGCTAAAACACACACATTCCAGAAATTTTATGGAACAGACTACTAAGCCCCCTCACATCCAAAACCCTGAAACAAACCTAAAGGACTGAAATACAAAAGTATGGACTCTATACCATTCACATGTAAATAGTTGTCAGCCCACTGATTAGATAATAAATGCTTTAACTATTTACATTTTAACTGATAGGCAGTAATCATATTGCGATTCAAGTTCCCTGTACCCAGGGGCGGCTCTGTAATGAGGCTGAGTGAGGCAGTGGCCTCAGGTGGTAACTTTTTGGAGGTGGCAAAAAATGCCCCCAAAAAGACTGCCTCAGTCGGCCTTCAAAATTTAAAGGAAAAAAAAAAAGTGCAGGACAAGCTGCTGCCGCTGCTTCTCAGCAGTGGCAGAATCAGCAGCCCCACCCCCCCTTCCCGCTGCCCCGGAAGAGCCTTGCCGGTGCTCCGGCTCACCTTTGCAGAGTCGCGGGAAGGAAAAGCGTTTCTCTTCTTTCCTACAGCTCTGTTAAAGTTGAGCCCGCCGGCGCTGAGGGTAATCTAGGCATCTCCTGCCTCACGCGAAACAGGAAATGCCTAGATTACTCTCAGCGCTGGTGGGCTCAACTTTAGCAGAGCTGCGGGAAAGGAGAAACACTTTTCCTTCCTGTGGCTCTGCAAAGGTGAGCCGGGGTACCGATTAGGAAGTGCAGGACGTTTACGGGGGGGGGGGGGGGGGGAGGAAGTTGGACGGGTAATGAGTTGAGCAAGGATGGGCTGGGGGGGGGGGGGTTAGACCTGGAAATGGTCTGATTGGGGGAGTAGGACTGGTAATGGGCTGTTAAGGGATTTAGGATTGGTAGTGGGTTGATGGAAGCGCTAGCTCTGGCAATGGGCTGATAGGGGGGCTAGGACTGGTAGTGGGCTGATGGGGGGCTAGAACTGGAAATGGGCAGACTGGGGGAGCTAGGACTGGTAATGGGCTGATGGGGGGCTAGCACTGGAAATGAGCTGGTAATGGGCTGATGGGTGAGCTAGGACTGGAATGGGCTGATAAAAGGAGGATAGGACTGGAAATAGGCTGGGACTGGAAATGGGCTGATGGGGAAAGAGAGAGCTGCTGGCCCTGAAAGAAAACTTTGGGCTAGGGCTACAAATGGCTGATGCAGGGGGATGGGAGAATGGGACTGGAAGGGAACGGATGCTGAGATTGTCTGCCAGAGTAAGGAGGGGGCAGGAAAGGAGCTGACACGGGGGGAAGGGGGGGCAGGAAGGAAGCTGACATGGGGGGAGGTGGGGGCAGGAAGGGAACTGACACAGGGGAGGTGGGGGCAGGAAGGGAGCTGATATGGGGGAAGGAGGGGGCTGGAAGGGAATGGACACTAGAGGCAGTCCTGGGAATGCAAGGCGATTGACATTGGAAGGTACGGGGGGGGGGGAGACTGGAAAGGGGGCTGATACTGGGGAGCGTTACCAGGACTGGAAATAGGCTGATGGAAGGAAGTGAAGAAAGCAAAAGAAAAGATAAGAAATGGCAGATGAACCATAGACCACAGAAAGAGAGCTAAGAGAAGATAGGAAAGCAGAAGCCTCAGATCGGGACCAGCATGATCAGAGAATAAAATGGTCAGACAACAAAGGCAGAAAAAATAATTTAATTTTAGTGATTGGACTTTGTGCTATCTTTATATTTTACACAGTATGGGAGAACTGCATATCTTATTTATCTGATGTTGCACTTCATGCAGAATCTAGCTTCTTGGGGTTCAAGTTTAAATTTTGTCTACATATATTTATTTTTACTTTAGATTGTTGTTACTTATTCTGCACTTGATGAGGGTCTGTGTTCTGAGTGTGTGACTGAGGCCAGGTGTTCTGTTAACATGGAGTTTGTACATAAAGATCTATACTGTACTGTAGTAATATGACATGTTCAGCTTTTCTAATAGGTATATGGATGTTCCAGGGCCCACTGTAGTATTTACAGTGACGCTTTTTTTGGATGGGCTCCTTATCTGAGTTTTGGAATTTGGTACTGATATGGTATGGTAGATTTGCTCTATAGATACTCAGTGACTTTGTTGTAGGGTTTTGTATTAGTTCACAATATGCCTGGTACTGGAGAATGTTTGTTAGTGAGATGATCAGAATCAGATTTTCTTTTTAAAAAAATGTTCTGTGGGTGAATGTCGTGTTTCTGCTCTGCACCCTCTGTTGAAGGGGGTTCTGTGGATGCAAAATATATGTTGAAAAAGAAAAGGCAAGAACCATAACGCAGTTTATAACAAAATAAAAATGACTTATAATTTAGTTTTATAAAATGTGCTGCAATGTGCTGTGGTTCTCGCTCTCTTTTAGTTCCTTGGTGTACAAACATCTTGCATTTCCTCCATATAATCTAATCTGATTTTTGGTTTGGTTCAGTCCCTGATTGGAGTTTTGAGTAAGCCCTGCCCCCCTCTAAGAGGGGGGGCGCCATCGCATCCTTCGCCTCAGGCAGCAGATTGCCTTGAACCGCCCCTGCCTGTACCCAGTTAGTTGCTCCATGTAACTCTTGTTTTTGTTTGATGTAATCCATCTTGATACCACTGAAAGGCGGTATATAAGAAATGTTAAATAAATAAAAGTTAGGGCTCTTCAACTTGGAAAAGAGATGGATGAGGGGAGATATGATAGAGGTCTATAAATTAATGAATGGAGTGTAACGGGTAAACGTAGATCGATTGTTTACACCATCAAAAAGTAGAAAGACCAGGGGACACGTAATGAAGTTACAATGTAAGCCACTTAAGACCAACATGTAATCAAGCTCTGGAATTCATTACTAGAGGATGTAGTAAAAGCTGTCCATGTAACTGGGTTTAAAAAAGGCTTGGACAAGTTCCTGGAGGAAAGGTCCATAAACCATTATTAAAGAGGACCTGGGAAATCCTCTGCTTGCACCAGGACAAGCATTGTGGAACTTGTGTCCCTTTTTGGGAACCTGCCAGGTGCTTGTGACCTGGATTGGCTGCTGTTGGAAACAGGATATTGGACTTGATGGTTCTTGGTCTGACCCAGTATGGCATTCCTTATGTTCTTATGTTCTTATTCTTTTCCTAAGATTGGCGACCACCTGCTTATCTTCCTAACTCATCTGGGCTATGTGGATTTTACGCTGCTTTTGCAGCTCCTACTTAAGTAGTAGTATTTCCTTATCCCCTATTCTTTTCGTACCTGGAGGTAAGCTATTTTGTCTCAAGGTACTGCCTTCACTGCTTTCTAATATGTTGCTGGGTTAACTCCTTCTGTTTGATGTGCCTTTTACTCCTGTCATGCCTCCCTAAGAAATGCATAGAAGTTCCTATCTTGGTATCTGGGGTGTTATCAGATATGGTAAGAGCTTCTACCATATGGCAACATGCCCTCTGGAAGCCAAATATAATCCAAGTAGGCATCCACTCTGTCTACTCTGCCTCTAAGGGGTTAAGTATCCTCCACATAATTTTCAAAAGCAAAACGTTTAGCCTCCCTCCTTTTGTTATCTTTATGCGGTCTCTGAAGGTTTACAGTCTTTTGTTGGGTTGCTAATAATGTTGAAGTTCTCTGTTTATGCTCCAATGGCTTGGCTATCAACAAGGCAACAATTTATGGTAATAAACATTCGGAGTGTACACATTAGACAGCATTTTTTGACCTTGCAAGAACCTCATCATTATGAACCTGCCTTCCAGGTCTTGTACTGCCTTGTGTGACTCAAATGAGGTTCTCTTATGGATCAGTATGGCTACTCAACTTTGTCTGCTGTTAAATACAGAGAAGCCCATCTCTCCAGCCCAGACCCTTCTGTTTCCTTTGTTCCCCAGGGCTGAAATGTGGTTCTCGCAAAAATACTATCTCCACTCTAGCCATTTTAAGATAGTGTAATGTTTTTTAGTTCTTTTTATTGGCAAGCGAAGCCCACCCACATTGTGTCATCAGCTTTACATTGCCCATTATCTGGCTTCCATATTAAGTGTTAGCAGTTTACTTTTTGCACTGCTTTTTCAGGGCTCCCCAGCTAGACCGCCTTCAAAACGCCATATCTACTGATCTGCACCATTCTTGTCTTCAAGTTACATAACGATTGGAACCCGCTAACATGGCTTTGTAAACAAGCCCCTTAGTGTAGCTGGTTTTAAAAAAGGTTTGGACAAATTCCTGGAGGAAAGGTCCATAACCATGATTAAAAATGACCCGGGAAATCCACTGCTTACCCTGGGATAAGCATTGTGGAACCTATGCACCTTTTTGGGATCCTGATAGGTACTTGTGACCTGGATTGGCTACTGCTGGAAACAGGTTTCTGGGCTTGATGGACCTTGCTCTGACCCAGTATGGCATTTCTTATCTTCTTATGTTCACTATCCTCTGTAATCTGTCAGTCCACCAGTTCTTGATCAAGTTTACCACTTTGGAATTCATCCCCAGGCTTCTCCAGTTTATTGATAGAACAAAATGTTTACATATGCATTTTTTATATTTTAAAATACTGTGCACAAAAGCAAAATTCCAGAATTATTTTCCCATCTTGTACCCTACTTTCTATTTTCTATAAATTTTGCTAAATGGTGGACAAACGTTATCACCCACTGTAATCTGGGGCTGTAGACTCTGGTTTACCTTCATTAGGCTGTGATTTACCTGTCTGCAGAAGCCCTGGTAGTGCCTGGCAAAGTCATTAGATGTGGGAACTTTCATAAGTGAAGCAGAAGAGTGTAGACTGACTGGATGTTGGTCTTGAACCACAAAGAAAGGGTGGCCTTCATGGACTCATTGACAATGATTATTATGGGAAAACTCAGCCCTCGGTATACAAAACATTGCAAAAATTACTCTAGACCTTGGTTGATCCTTCTATCAGCCCACTAGAATGAGGATGGTATCCCAAAGAAGATTAGGGAGTACAGCCCAAAGTCTTCGAGAAGGCCTTCCAAAATCTGGCAGTAAATTGTGGAACATAATCAGATATGATGGAGGCTGGAATATCATGTAAGCGTATGACCTCCTTGGAAAATAATGCCTTTAGTTGGACAATAACCTGGGTTATACTACTACTACTACTACTAAGCATTTATAAAGCACTACCAGGCGCATGCAGCGCTGTACAATGAAAACACAAAAAGGCAGTTCCTACTTAAAAGAGCTTACAATCTAAAAAAACAAAGCAAGAAAAGGAGTAGAAAAAGATAAGAACAAGGGCAAAGAGACAAGAGCAGGAGAGACAGGACAAAGGAAAGGGGTAAGAACAAGTGTAAGAGGAAGAAAGAAAGGTGAAATAAAAGAGGGGAAGGAAGGAGAACAGCAAAATCAAGAGCCAAAGGCAGAGGCGAAAGGATGAGCTTTTAACTTGAGTTTGAAGAGGGGCAAAGAAAAGATGCCTGACGTATAGACAAAGGAAGTTTATTCCAAGCGTAAGGAGCAGCAAGGTGAAAAGAGCGGAATCTGGAGTTGGCAATAGAGGAGAAGGGCATAGCAAGAAGCAACTGGGAAGAAGAACGGAGTACATGAGGGGGGAAATAGGGAGAAATGAGAGAAGAAAGGTACTGAGGGAGCCATAGAGTGAATGCACTTATAGGTGAGAAGGAGAAACTTAAAGTGAATACGGAAACGGATAGGGAGCCAGTGAAAAGATCTGAGAAGAGGAGTGATGTGGGCAGAACGAGGCTGATGGAAAATCAAATGGGCAGCGGAGTGCTGAATAGACTGAAGAGGGAAGAGATGAGACTGAGGGAGACCAGCCAAGGAGGGAGGTTACAATAATCAAGGCGGGAGGTGATTAGGGAATGGATGAGGGTTTTAGTAGTGAGCTCAGAGAGAAAGGGGCGGATTTTGCCAATGTTGAAGAGAAAGAAGCGACAGGTCTTAGCGATGAGCTGGATATGAGAGGAGAAAGAGAGCGAAGAGTCAAAAATAACACCCAAATTGCGAGCAGATGAAACAGGTTGAAGGAACAGAGCCATCAACAGAGACTGAAAAAGGAAGAGAAAGGGAAATTTTAGGAGAAAAAACGAGAAGTTCAGTCTTGGCCATGTTCAATTTCAGGCGACGATGGAGCATCCAGGCAGCAATGGCAGAGAGACAGCAAGAGATCCGGGACTGGAAAGCAGAAGAAAGATCAGGAGTAGAGAGAGATTTGGGAGTCATCAGCATAGAGATGGTACTAAAAACCATGAGAAGGAAATAAGTGCACCAAGGGATTAGGTATAGAGAGAAAAAAGAAGGGGACCCAAGACAGAACCCTGGGGGACACCAACTGAGAGCGGGGTAACAGAGGAGGAGGAGGAGCCACCAGAACATACACTAAAGGAGCGATGGGAGAGATATGAGGGGAACCAGGAGAGAACAGAGTCCCTAAAGCCAAGCGAGGACAAAGTGTCAAGGAGAAGATCATGGTCAACAGTGTCAAAGGCAGCAGAAAGGTCAAGGAGGATAAGGACAGAGTAAAGGCCTTTAGATTTAGCCAGGAACAAGTCACTGGAGACTTTGACAAGAGCAGTTTCAGTAGAGTGCAAAGGACGAAAACTGGATTGTAAGGGAACGAGAAGAGCATGGGAAGAGAGGAAGTGAAGACAATAGCGGTAAACCGCATGTTCGAGCAGTTTAGAAATGAAAGGAAGGAGAGAGATGGGGCGATAATTAGGACAAGAGGGATCAAGTGAGGGTTTCTTAAGGAGAGGCATGACCACAGCATGTTTAAAGTTAGCTGGGATAGTAGCAGTGGAGAGAGAAAGGTTGAGAATATGAGAAATGGAGGGGACAACGGTAGAGGAAATAGAGGAGAGGGGATGGGAGGAGATAGGATCAGAGGAGCAAGTGGTGAGCTTGGAGGAGGAGAGAAGAAGAGCAGTTTCATCAATAGAAATTGTGGGGAAGGAAGAGAGGGTAGGATGAGAAGGGGGGAAAGAATGAAAGCAGGAAAGGGAAATCGGGGATTTAGAGGGAAACTGGAGAGTGATCTTATGGATTTTATCATGGAAGTAATCAGCCAGAGCCTGGGCAGAAAGGGAAGGAGGGATCAGAGGCGGAGGCACTTTGAGGAGAGAATTGAGAGCAATGAAGAGACAGTTACAGGAGCAAAATACACTACCTCGGAAAACTGCTTGACCACTACCAAGATGCAGAGCCGGCCCAAGGGTTTCTGCCATCATAGGTAGAAACCCCGGCCTTGTCGACCCCCCCCTGCTGAAGCCACCCCCCCAGCTGTTGCCACCCCCTCAGCTGACGCCCTTCCCAGCTGACACTGGCCCCCTTAGCTGCCACTGATTCCGCCTTGGGAGGGGGAGGTGGGCAGTGGCAGTATTTCTAAAAGTGGCGGCTGCTGCTGCCCACCTCCCCCCCCCTCAAAACAGAATCTGTGGCATCTGGTGGGGGGGGGGGGTGCGGTATGGCCATCCATGTGTGTGCCAACTCGGCCGGCCACCCTAGGGGGGCACCTAACTTGCCTAGTGGATGGGCCAGCCCTGCCAAGATCATTATATGAACTTCTCCAGGACCAAGCAGGAAGTCAGTCCTCACATATGGGTGACATCAACGTCGATGAAGCCCTTGCGGAGCATTTCCCCAGCTTTCCATGAAAGCCTTTGGGAATGCAGGCATGCATGCGTGGTTCCCTTCCCGCCTAAAGGTGCCATCTTACCTCAGTCTCTTGTTTTCCATGAAGCCCACCGGACGTGAGTCCTAGTCATCCCGGAAAATTGTTAAATTTCTTGCGATTTTTGCTATTTTTTCTTCCCGGTTCCCCTCCCGCCTGGTTCGGTACACCGGTATCGAGCCCGATCTTCTTTTTCGGTTTTTGCCCTTCGTGGCTGGCGTTCGCGCCCTTTTTTCTCTTTTTCCCTGGACGGCTGGTCCTTTGACCTCGTGGGGACTCTTTTTTCCCCGATGGCCTCCAGCGGTTTTAAAAAGTGTGATCGGTGTAAGAAGTTGATGTCTCTCACCGACACACACGACTGCTGCCTCCGGTGCCTCGGTCCTGATAACGACCCTAAGATGTGTGGACCATGTGGGAAGATGTCTTCCAAGGCACTGCGTAGTCGACAGCATCAAAAGGAAACGCTCTTTTCTGACTTGGCCTCCGGCCGGGCCCAGACCTCGTCTGAGGCCTCAACATCTCGGGAATCGGATCCCGAGCACCGTCGTGGCTCCTCGGACAGAGGGTCCCCCGACCGGGAACGGAAGAGGAAGAAGCGGCTCGCGAGGGCGTCGTCAGAAGAGGTCCCTGGCTCCTTGAGAACTAGGTCTCAGACCCCCGACCGTCGCCCCGGGCCCGTGGAACAGGAGAAGCCTTCCAAAGTCCCTCGACTGGACACGTAAGCCCTGTAGTCCTCGTGGACTCTCCTCCCAGAGAGCCGACGTCGGGCCTGGCGCCGCCGTGGCCCAAGTCGGGAGCTGCTGAGTCTCCTGAGCTGGGTCTCAGGTTGACAGCCTTGGAGAGCAGACTGTCTGCCTTCATGGAACAGCAGTGGGCACTGATGGCCAGCCTGTCTGGCGCATCTGCCCCGACCACCGGGACATTGACCTCGAAGTCGACCCCGGAGACCAAGCTGATACTCGAAGGCTCGAGGTCGACCTCGGTCGCGGTCTTCCTTGACCTCCCGTTTGGGACCGAGGGCGTCGACGCCGGTGCCTTCGTCGTCGGGGCGGGTGCTCGCAGGCCCCGCGAGGTCGGACCCCGATTCCTCATCGGACGAGTCCGCATGGGAGACGGAGGACGAAGGAGTCCCCCTACACCTTCAAGACTGGCTGCGTCCCGTCGGACTCACCGCAGTCTGAACCCCGGAGTAGATCCCCTTCGGAGGATACCCGGTTCTTGGAGTTTGTCCGGGATATGGCCACCGCGTTGGCTATCCCTGCGGATCCCGAGGAGGAGCCTTGAGCCGAGGAGCTCGAGGCCCTGCAGTATGACTCTCCTCCGAAGGAGGCCTTTACTGTACCAGTTCCTCCGATGCTGGAGCAGCTCCTCTTCCGGATGTGGGAGGCACCGGCCTCTGCGCCGGTTTTAAGCAAGCGGGTCGATTCGATCTATTGACTCCGGAAGAGCCCTGGCTTTCAGAAGGCGCAGCTACCACACCATTCCATGGTTGTGGAATCGGCCATGCATCGCCTGACAAGTCAGAAGATGCACTCCGCGGTGCCCCCTGGCAGGGAGGCCCGGAACCTCGATGGTTTTGGTAGAAAGTGCTTCCAGGACTCGATGCTTGCTTGCCGTGTCCAGTCTTACCAGCTGTACATGGGCATGTACTTGCGGGACCTGGCCAAGGAGCTGGCCGGGTTCTCTGCTGGTCTCTCCGGGGAACCCTTGCAGAGGTTCAAGTCCTTGTCCTCTGGGATTCAGGAATGCTCAAAATTTATGTCCCGCGCTGCCTACGATGGCTTCGAGGCTTTGGCCCGTGTTGCGGCAGCTGGCATCGCGGCTCGACGCCAGGCATGGCTGCAGTCATCGGACCTCGAGCCATGGGTTCAGGACAAGTTGGTCGATGTCCCTTGCCGAGGTGAGAACCTGTTTGGCAAGCCCATGACCGAGAAGGCCGCACAGCTCGAGACCGAGCACCTCACAAGGACAAGGCTGTCTAGAAAAACTTCTGCCCCTTCTCACAAGAAGAAGGGCTCGGGTAAAAAGCCCTTTTACCCAAGGAAGGGCACTGCCTACAAACAGTACCCATAATATCAGGCTGCCCAAGCTGCCCCTCAGGGTCAGCAAGCCAAGGGGCAGGGTAATGGGCCTCGTAGGCAAAGGACCCCCAAGCCTCCGGCCCCTGCTCCCACTCAGCAGGGTGGCGGTTTTTGACTCTTTGGGCATAGCCTCTCCGTGCCTGCTCTCCCAACCCTGCACAGGAGGTCACCTCGCTCTATTTGCCCACCAGTGGCCACTCATCACTGGAGACAGTTGGGTGTTAAGCATAGTCCACAAGGGCTGTGCACTACACTTCCAACAACTGCCTCCTCCATACTTTCCAGGGGAACTTCCAAGGCCTCCCCTGCACACAGATCTTCTCCTTCAGGAGCTACAAGGTCTGTTGGTGGACAGGGCAGTGGAGCCTGTGCCTCCCCACTTACACGGTCGAGGGTTCTACTCCAGGTATTTCCTGGTACCCAAAAGAACCGGTGGTCTTCGACCTATTCTGGACCTCCGAAACTTCAACAAGTTCCTGGAGAAGGAAAAGTTCAAGATGCTTACTCTTGGGACACTTCTGCCCTACCTCCAGCAGGGAGATTGGTTATGCTCCTTAGATATAAAGGATGCGTACACTCACATCCTCATTCATCCAGACCACAGAAAGTACCTCAGGTTCATTGTGGGAGGAAACCATTATCAGTACACTGCCTTTTGGCCTCACCTCCGCTCCCAGGGTCTTTACCAAATGCCTGACAGTGGTGGCAGCCTACCTGAGAAATCGGGGAATCTTTGTCTTCCCCTACCTGGACGACTGGCTCATCAGGGGTCAGACATGCCAGGAGGCCAGACAAGCCACCCTCAGAACTATTGCTCTTCTTCAAAGCCTGGGGTTCGTCATAAACTTCGCTAAGTCCACTTTGCTCCCCTCCCAGAACTTGGAGTTCATAGGGGCAAGGTTGGACTCTCTGCTTGCAAAGGCATTCTTGCCAGAAGACAGAGCCCAAAGGCTGATAAGCTTGGCAAGCCAGTTTCTCAGCAGGTCACTAGTCTCCGCCAGACTCTTCCTGAGGCTTCTTGGCCACATGGCTTCGACAGTACATGTGACCCCCAATGCCAGGCTCCATATGCGGCCTGCACAGTGGTGCCTTCGGAATCAGTGGTCACAAGCCACAGGCAGCCTCAGAGACAGGATAAGGGTGTCCAGACAATTTCTGAACTCCCTCACCTGGTGGCTGCACCCATCCAATCTGCAGCAAGGGGTGCCTTTTCAGACACCTGGTTTCACAGTGGTGTTGACCACGGATGCCTCCCTGCAGGGCTGGGGGGCTCATTGTCTAGACAAGTGCACCCAGGGCCTGTGGTCTCCTTGGGAGGCCACACAGCAGATCAATCTACTGGAACTCAGGGCTATTCGGTTAGCCCTCAAGGCTTTCTCTCAAGCACTAGCTCATCAGTCTGTCCTAGTTCAAACAGACAACCAAGTAGCCATGTTTTATGTGAACAAGCAGGGCGGAACTGGGTCCAGGCTCCTTTGTCAAGAAGCACAGGATCTTTGCTTGTTTGCTCTCAGACACAACATACTCCTCAAGGCAGTGTATCTACCTGGCCAGGAGAACTACCTGGCGGACAGGTTGAGCAGGATTCTGCAGCCCCACGAGTGGCAGCTCCATCCTTTGGTGGTTCAGAAGATTTTTATGAAATGGGGACTTCCATCCATAGATCTGTTTGCCAGCCCTCTGAACGAACAGCTGCCAAGGTTCTGCTCCAGACAACCGCATCCTCTGCGAATAGCTGCAGATGCTTTTCTGATTCCCTGGTCTCAGGGCCTCCTGTATGCATTTCCTCCCACGCCCTTCGTGGCCCGAACTCTGTTCAAGATTCTTCAGGACAGGGCCTCAGTCCTGCTGGTGGCTCCCAGGTGGCCGAGACAATTCTGCTTCAACTGGTGGTGGATCCCCCACTGCCTCTGGGGTTGCAACCCGACCTTCTCCCTCAAGAACAGGGTTCCCTTCTGCACCCAAATCTCAAAGCTCTCAATTTGATGGCATGGAGGCTGCAAGGGTAGTTTTGGCTCCCTGGGGCCTGCCTCAGGAAGTTGAGGAGGAGGTTCTAGCCTCTAGAAAGCAGTCCACTAGGAAAACCTATGCCCTGAAATGGAAAAGGTTTTCTGTGTGGTGTCAGCTACGTACAGAGGATCCCTTCTCCTGTACTGTACCAGTTGTGCTTCAGTACTTGCTGCACTTATCAAATCAGGGACTTAAGTCCAATTCTGTTCGGGTCTACCTCTCAGCTCTAGCAGCTCACCACTCACTGGTGGAAGGACATTCTCTATCGGTTCACCCCTTGGTGTCCCGGTTTCTCAGAGGCTTGCTTCTGCTCAAGCCTCCAATCCGTCCTCCTGCTCCTGAGTGGGAGTTGAATGTGGTCTTGCAGCAATTGACTCGTCCACCTTTTGAGCCGATGGCTACTTGTCCTCTACGCTTCCTGTCCTGGAAGGCACTCTTCTTGGTAGCCCTCACCTCGGCTAGGCGAGTGAGTGAGTTTAAGGCCCTGGTCTGTGACAGGCCTTACACCAGATTCTATAGGAACAGGGCAGTCCTCAGGACTCATCCAAAGTTCCTCTCAAAGGTTGTGTCCTCTTTCCACCTCAACCAGGAGGTGGTTCTTCCAACATTCTTCCCTAGGCCTCATGCAAGCCAGGCTGAAACAGTTCTGCATACCCTGGACTGTAGGAGGGCCTTATCCTTCTACCTTGACCGTACGCAGGGGCACAGAAGGGCTACTCAGCTCTTCATATCTTTTGACCCTAATAATTTGGGGTTAGCTGTGTCCAAGCGTACCCTGTCCATCTGGGTGGCTGACTATCACCTGGGCTTACAAGGCGGCTGACCTTCCTTTGCAGGGTCGGGTCATGGCCCATCGTGTCAGGGCAATGGCTGCCTCAGTGGCTCATCTCCACTCTGTACCATTGGTAGACATCTGCAGGGCTGCTACTTGGTCTTCAAGCCAGACATTTGCGGCCCATTACTGTCTGGAAAGGGAGTCCCGTAGGGACAGTGCTTTTGGCCAGGCAGTACTCCGGAATCTCTTTGAGGTTTAGGCAACTCCTACCCTCTGTTGGGCTACCGGTGGAGGTTCTGTCAGTGAAAAGCCTTTCTTTGATGCTGGGACTAGAGGGAGTTCTCTTGTTCAGCCTAGGTTCCTGGTAGCCCAGAGCTAAGGAGTCACCCATATGTGAGGACTGACTTCCTGCTTGGTCCTGGAGAAAGTGTAGTTATTCACCTGTCAAAGGTGTTCTCCAGGAGCAGCAGGAATCAGTCCTCACAACCCTCCCTCCTCCCCTGGGAGTTGCAGTTGTACATAGTTCATTTTTATATTTTTGTGTGCTGTCCTTAGCTAAGTCATTTGACTGAGGTAAGATGGCACCTTTAGGCGGGAAGGGAACCACGCATGCGTGCCTGCATTCCCAAAGGCTTTCATGGAAAGCTGGGGAAATGCTCCGCAAGGGCTTCATCAACGTCGATGTCACCCATATGTGAGGACTGATTCCTGCTGCTCCTGGAGAACACCTATTACAGGTGAGTAACTACTCTATCAGAAATCAGGAGGTCTGGGATGAAATTCATAGAGAGGTGGGTCCAAGGATATAAAATAAAAAAAATAATAAAATCACTCCATTATCTCACCAATTTTTAATAGTATTAACTGAAAGGACATGAAAAACAGGAGAAAAACAGGTCTCAGAACAAATGGGGTTATATGTGGACAACAAGGAAAACCTCTAGCCACGTTCCCAAAAATCATCCACAACCTGAATATGCTCCTTATAATAAAATATTCAATTATTCAACAAAAACAATGTCCTAAAAATATGTGCTTCCAAACAAATCAAACCAGTGCCATTCATCTACAAGCCAGCAGCAAAAACATTTCACCATATAATGAAGTAGCGAAGCAAACTATCACTTAACTTCAACGCATCCAAGCAGCTGTCTTGTATACCAGTCGATCACCCCAATGCCCCCCAGGATGCCCACTTAGCGTTTTGCTATAAATGCTTCTTCAGGGGAGCCTACCTGCACAGTGAGGTGGTGAGCTGGGCCCTGTACATCGGGCCGTGGGACTTCCGGGACTGATCCTGTGTGTGAGCTGATACTGCCCTTTCCATCGGGCAGGCACGCTTGGGGCAGCCAGCCTTTGCTGGGACCTCGAGGCTTTAAAAGCTGCCTTCTGTCTCCCTGCCGCCGGAGCCTACCTGCACAGTGAGGTGGTGAGCTGGGCCCTGTACATCGGGCCGTGGGACTTCCGGGACTGATCCTGTGTGTGAGCTGATACTGCCCTTTCCATCGGGCAGGCACGCTTGGGGCAGCCAGCCTTTGCTGGGACCTCGAGGCTTTAAAAGCTGCCTTCTGTCTCCCTGCCGCCGGAGCCTACCTGCACAGTGAGGTGGTGAGCTGGGCCCTGTACATCGGGCCGTGGGACTTCCGGGACTGATCCTGTGTTACCTATAAAAGGATCGCAGGGTTTTTCCGCGACCGCGGAGCGCGACCGCGGAGCGCGACCGCGGGGCGTGTTATGAAGGGGCGTGGTTAAAGGGGCAGGTCTCTGCCCCTTTGACGCCCCTTCGACGTCACTGCGACACTAGAGAGGTTTGCTGTTGTTGATGTCTTTTAGGAACTAGCGGTATTGAGGGAGTTTTGCTTGGAATATATCTGTATGAATCCTCCGGTTCAGGTTGGTTAGCTTAATTACAAGTTTTCCTTGTATGATGGGTAAGCGGAAGGGTAAATTGCAGGATAAGCCACAGGCGGCCGGTCCGGATATTCCTAAACTGGTCGGTCCGCTTGATAAGCATTTTGCCCCTCTTCCTCTAGCGCAGTCCTCCCCCGAAGGAGCTTCTTTAAGCCCCGGAGGGAGATCTCCCCCAGTGTGTCCTGTCTCACAAGAGTTTGGTTAGTCCTGGCATTTTAATAGGGCAGATTTCTAAAGATGGAGAAAGGGTTGTGGTACCTACTCCTGTTTCATTGTCGACTTTGGAGGGTCCATCTGAATCTTTAGTTTTGCCTCCTAATGCTGAGATTACCCTAAAAGATCTTTGGGGGGTTTTGAAGACCATCGATTCTAAAGTTACTTTTGCATTAAGTTCTTTATGCCAATTTTCTCAGGAAGCAGCTGTGTCTATACGGCAGCTTGATGAGAAAGTGTCTTTATTGGATGTGAAGGTCAATAAATTAGAATCTCAGGTGCTTCCATTACAATCAGTTAATGTGGCTGCAATTAAGGATTCACTGGTTTTGCATTCAAAGATGGAGAATCTTGAGAACTCATTTAGGGCCTGTAACTTACGTTTCTTAAACTTTCCTTGTTCGTCTTTATTGTCCTCTAAAATATTGCTTGAGAAATACCTTAAAGAAGTTTTGCTTATTCTGGATGATATCGCTGTGGTTCAGATCTATTACATTCCCTCAAGGTCTAAGAAGGTTAATCCAGTAGAGGGAGATCTTGATGTGATTCTTCCTTCCATTGCCAATTTAACTGCCTTTTTAGAAGATTCCCAGGATGTAATCACACAGCGTTCCACATTGCTGGTTACTTTTTCATCTATTTTGGTTAAGCAGCGTATTTTGAAAGCTTATTTCAAAGTGAAAGCAATCAAGTTTTGTGGGTCCGCTGTACAAGTTTTTCCGGATGTATCACGTAGCACCCAATTGCGACGGCGGCAATTTCTATCTCTGAAGCCCCGTGTAATGGCAATGGGTGCTACTTTTTTCCTGCGCTTCCCATGTAAGTGTTTAATCTCTTATCAGGATGCTTCTTATGTTTTTCATGATATTTCTCATCTGGAAAAATTTCTCAGTGATAAGCAGGGCATAGCTGGGGATGGTGAGGTCCAAAATTAATTGCCCCCCCAATTTGTTGGCCGTAAGGCCTGTTTTTCCGTTTGATGTTTTTTCTGATATCATGGTTATCTAAAATTGATGCAGGTATGCTCCCTTGATGAGGGCTGAATATTGTCACAACATTTTATATTGTATTTCCTGAAATGGGTGAATGTTTTTTCTTTTCCTTTTATTTGTTGATGTACAATATGTTTCTTTAATCTTGTTTGGTTATTGTAATGACTGAAATGCAAATAAAAAAAAAAAAATAAATAAATAAATGCTTCTTCAGGGGGATAAAAAAATTTTTTAGTCATTAACACTAGAAAAGAAAAAACAAAAAACACACATTATAAAACCTAACACCATCCCTTCACATGTATACTATAAAATCCATATCGGCAAGCTACATCATATCACCGGACAAATTACTCAACTTACTAATAATTTTGGGTCCAAAACACATATCTGATATCATATTCACCAAACCTCCCGGACCTCAAAAAATGCTGCACATGCAAATCAATATATACTCCTCCCTATTCTCCTGGATTAAAAATTTAAAGGGAAAACTCAGCCCAATACAATACTGACCACCAACCGTCCTACAAACAAACACTCCAATCAATTTGTGAATTTAGGCCTCCTGGGGCCACCTTTTGCAAACAGAAAATCCGACTTTGCTCAAACATAACAGAACCTGTTCTCTAGTCCGACCCCTTCTCCCAGCCATTATCCAATCTATACAAAAACAGCGCAAAACCCCTAATTCATGTTTCTGTTCTAAACAATATTGCACAATCGGGGCCTCACGTTTCCTACAATGTAACCGACTCCTATGCTCACCGAGCCATATTCTAATTGAACATATAGTCTTACACATATAGATAAATCCACACGGACATCGAATCCCATATACCACATAATCAGAATCACAAGAGGTATGGTTTTTAACCTATGTTCTTTCTCTCTATATGAAAAAATAGTTACATGAAACAGGACAAATAGAACATCCAGCACATAGCCAATGACCTGGTCGCTTTTCACAAATTTGAGTAACAGAACGTAAACAAGCAGGACTTAGTATTTCTTTCAAATTCTGATCTCTTAGCCAGACACATAGTTCACCATCCATCTAGCCCTGGTACCGCCCGCAGTACATTAGCATGTTTATATATTACCCACTGAATTTTAAAACTCAGAGGGGAAAACCGAGAAACAAAATTAACACACTCATTAACCTGCCTTTTTCTATCACTATTATGCGGTTGCAATAACGAATTTCTTATTAAACACAGCACAGCGGTATGCCCGGTCCACTACATGGGTTGGGTATCCCCTAGCCCTAAAATCTGCCCTTAAACTCTTTGATTTAACTTTGAAATCATTCCATTGGAACAATTCATGCAGAATCTAATGAACTGGGAAAAGGGTAATCCCTCCCTTAAATGTATGGGATGGGCACTAGTGTAGTGTAAAAATGTATTTCGATCTGTCTGCTTTTTATATACAGACGTTCCCTACCCATACTGTTCTCTTGTAACCAAAACATCAAGAAAGGCAATGCTTGCAACATGATAAGTTAAGGTAAATTGTATACATGGGTCAGTCCCATTCAACCAGCACTGAAATTGGATCAAGGAGTCAGCGGACCCTTTCCAGATTAAAAAGACATCGTCAATGTACTGACGCCAAAGCTTAATCTGGAAAGCATAAGGTGACAAAGAAAGCCATTTCTGTTCATACTCTCCCATGAACAGATTGGCAATCGACAGGCAAATGTAGCCCCCCATCACGACCAATGTTCCCTCTAATTTTCTGTAGGCTGTGTGCGCATAAAATATCAGCTATGTGCAGCTTTTGAAGGAAGGTTAAATTTTTGGGCGCCACATAACGACACTTGGAGTTATATACTTTAAAATTTGACAACACGTCAGAATACAGTATGTACACCACATTGATTTTAATCACATTAAATGAAAATAGATGATTATTAAATGAAGCGGCAAATGTCTAGTAATTACAATCATAACATTTACATTTTAAGACAACTGTGTTGTTTTCTATCAACATCAGAGCCGTAATTTTTGTGTGCTCTGTTGTAAAGTATGTGCGCTCTCTCGGCGAGGTGTGTGCGCGCGCACACGCGCACAGCTTAGAGGGAACAGTGATCACGACCCCTGATGTCTACTGATATAGCATTTCTTCAAAAATAAAATAGTTATTTCGCAAGGCTATTTCTGCCAATTGAGTGATAAACCTTACTGGACAGATTAGATGGACCATACTGGTCTTTATCTGCCATCATATACTATGTTACACAGTAGGACTGGGGCCGAAAATGGCTGCAACATACCAGGTGGGTGGCAATTAAGTATCTTAGTCCTGATACACAAAGGAGATGTGGGTTGCACTGTCCTTGCACATAGAAAACCACTAGAAGATCCTAGAGATTAGTTCATTAATTTTCTTACCCCTGATAAGTGAAATTTTGTTTTCATTTAAAAACATCAAGGTGACTGTCTTAAAGGTGTAATCCACAGAGACAGGACCAGGAAAATCCATACCATGTTATGAGTGCTGGTTACTTTGTGGCCGAATTTCAGTTGGGCGGTGCTATGCGCCATGTTGGTGCATAGCCTGCCCACCTTCCGTCTAACCTGCATTTTCCAGCCAGGTTCATATGCGGCCCTGGCATTGAAAATCTGGGTGTCATCATATAGCCAGGTAGCCGCAGGAGCTACGCATGTAGCACCGATTTTCGATGCTACATGGTTAGCCCCAGTGCCTTAATGATAGGAGAGGTTTTCCCACGACCATCTTTAAGGTGCAGAGCATTAACTATGTAGCATCGAAAATTGGTGTTACACGGGTAGCGCCATGGCCTGCTTCCGCTCCGCCCCAGAACACCCTAACACACCCAGATGCTAAGTGGATAGCATCTGGGTGCATTAGGGACATATCTTGGATTTTCGAAGGGTGTACTGCCTGTGTAGGTACCTTTCGAAAATCCCAGATAAGGCCTTAAAATGGGTAACTAGGGAAGTTACCTGTGTAAAAACCTTCGAAAATTGGGTCCTTTTAAGTTTAGTTGGTATCATTTGTCAGCTTGTACTGTTGATGTTTTTAGCTTGTTTCATTGTCTGATGGTACATGTCTGAAATGTCAAGGTTCTGTTGTAATTCAAAGAGAACTTGGATCAACATACAGTGGCACATCATGGATCTCCAGCACTCGAGGGGCCAATGTTTACATTTGCATCCCCTAACATACATCACCTCCAGCTCCCTAGTCCCTCCCTCAAAGTGGTCCAATCCTAGCTGACAACAGGAGAGTTCAGCTGATGGTCCAGCAGACACAGTGCTTCTCTGTATCTGCTGTTCCTGCCACCCACCAGTCTTCTGTCCATGTGGTTCACAGCTCAGATTGTCTGTGCACTGGAAGAGACACTGGCAACAGGTTATAGAAATGTCTGGCCTGCCCTGTCACTGACTCCACTCTCTTCCTGCAATCAGCTAGGATCAGGCAGCAGAGTGTGAGGAGGGACATAGAAAATTAGGAGAGGAAAGACATGTTAGATTGCACCTATGAACAGTGAGCAGAAGTATTACCAGGCATTAACGCAAACAAGGCTCAGGCCCTTAGAGCTCCCACCCAAGATTTTGATTACTAAGCAATACTCTGCATTAACGAAGCCATCAACTCATGGAATACCACCATATCTGCTGAATCTCAACTAACACCTCACATGAACTCACACCACAACAAAAACAGGTCCAGATCTACACCATGGTACTCTAACACAATAAGACAATCCAAAAGAAAACTGACAACTGGAACGTCACTGGAGACGCAACAAATTAGAAACTACACTGACAAAATACCAGGAGATGCAAAAGGATTACAATAACCTAATAAATAAGCATAAACAACAATACCACACAAACCTTATACTAAAAGCCTGTAATAAACCTAAAGAACCCTTCAACATTGTTCGTACCCTAACGAATGACCCAACAATGAAAGATGAAAGTGAAATACACCCGCAAACCTTTGCTGATTACCTAACGGCCAAGAACAGCACTAACACACAACATAAATACATCCCCCTTATGGACACACCAGCAACAGATGACTCTGCAACTACCAATCAATGGAAGAACTTCAGCATTCCATCAAAAAAACAAATAGAGCAAACCATCACTGCACTAAACACCACCATCTCTCCATCTGAGCCCTGCCTGGTAACTTGGATTAAATCCACCAAAGAAGAACTCAGCACATTCATCCAAAAGATAGTGAGCACCTCTCACACCCAGTGCTACATGCCAAAAGCCCTCAAACAATCTACTATCCGCCCCATTCCCAAATCTACTTCATCCAACATTACCAACCCATCAACCTACCGCCCAATATCCAGCCTCCCATTCCTGGCTAAAATAACTGAAAAAATTGTAGAGAGACAGCTCCAAGATCACATTGATGAATTCGCCCCACTAGATCCCCACCAGCACGGATTCCATCCAAAACATGGCATTGAGACACTACTCATATATATATATATATATATATATATATATATATATATATATATATATATATATATATATAAATATATATATAGATATACACATATATATATATAAAGGAATAGACAAGATGAAGCACTCCCATCACTCCAGGAAAAACAAGCAGAAACCTTCCTCAACGCCATGACAGCTATATGGACCTGACACAGATCATACAAGAACCAACACATGAAAAAGGAAACACACTTGACCTCATATTTCTAAACTCCCAAACCGCCTCCTCATACAGAAGACCGACAATCTCACCAGTACCATGGTCAGACCACTACATCATCAACATATCCCACACCTACCAACTCAAAAATAACAGAGAAAACAAACACCACCCAAGGAGATTCAAAGCATTTAGCAAGGAAGACTTCCTATTGCAAACCCTGCCTAACCTACACACTAACTCCAACAATCTTGACGACCTGATCCACAACTGGAATACCACAATCTCCTCAGCAGCCAGCACAACTAGAAACAACACCAATACCAGACCCATCTCCTCAAAAGCCCGATGGTTCACCCCCAGTCTCCGAAAACTGAAAACCAGACTTAGAAGAACCGAAAGGAAATGGAGAAAAACCAAAAAGCGACAGAGACAAAGCAAAATACCTCTACGAACTCAATGCGTACCATTCAGAAACTGACAACGCCAAAAAAACCTACCACACCAAAATCATCACAACAGCCATAAACAAACCTCGAGAGCTCTTCCAAATTGTCAAAAAACTAACAAGAGCACCCAGCAACTCCGACCAGCTGCCAGATATCCCCCCTGACCTTCTAGCCCGACAATACAAACAGCTTCAGCAACCACAAAGCTCACATCACTATGCTGAAACAACCACGACAAACTCATACCCCATCCTGAACAGAGACTGGAATACATTCGACACAATCTCAAAAGAAGAAATATCCTCCACCATCTCCTGCTTGAACACCACCACCTCCCCACTGGATCCCTGTCCCACCGACTGGATAAAGAAAACCAAAGAAGACCTCAGTGCACCACTAACCCACATCGTAAACGAATCCTTTACCCAAGGACACATGCCAGACGCCCTCAAGACCACAATCATTCGACCAACCCTAAAAAAGCACAACCTAGATCCCCTAGACCCCACCTCCTACAGACCAGTAGTGAGCCTCCCACTCACAGCAAAAATAATCGAGAAGATAGTCCAACGCCAGCTTCAAGAACACCTAGACCTCAACAACATACTGGACCCGTAGCAACACGGATTCCGACCATTACATGGGGTCAAGACCCTCATGAACACCCTCATCATAGGAACCCAAGAGAAACACTCAGGATACATCCTAATTTTCCTGGATATATCAGCGGCCTTCGACACCATCTCCCATAACACCCTTATCCACAGACTCCAAACAATTGGGATCAAAGATACTGTACTCCAATGGTTCAGGTCCTATCTAACCAACCGACAGCAACTGATTCGCACCAAAACCTCAACCTCAACCCCCTTCCAGCAACATCAAGGAGTACCTCAAGGATCCACATTATCAGCCATGCTTTTCAACATCTACCTCCGTCCACTCTGTTCAGTCATACGCACTCACAATGTCAACTTCCACATATACGCCGACGACATAATGCTCTACGCCCCAATTACAACCACAGACCCAACAAACGACCAGCTATCAACCTGCTTCACCGACGTATCCAACTGGCTACAAGAGAACAACTTATCCATTAACATAAAGAAGACCGAGGCTCTTATAGTGACAAAAGACCCAGACTTCAAACCACCCACTCACCTCACCATGGGAACCACGCAAATTCAAATACAACCACACATAAGATATCTCGGCATCATCACTGACCAAGCCCTAACCCTTAAGCAGCAAATCAACAAGACTACTGGAACTGTATTCCACAAAGCGAAAATGGTACAACATCTCCGACCTCTCCTCGAACCACAGGACTTCAGGACAGTAATGCAAGCTCTGACACTCCCTCATCTGGACTACTGCAACATAATCTACCATGGCCTACCTGCCGCATAAACCAATCCCCTCCGAACTGCCCTAAACACCACGGCGAGAATAATACACAATGCAAAGAAACGGGACCACATCATCCCAATTCTGAGGGACCCTTCATATTCTCCCCATCGAAGCAAGAATCAAGTACAAAGCTCTTCTACTCACCCACAAAACCATCCACCAAACACAAGGTACCCCACTCCGCACCCTACTGCCTCGCCCAACCCACAGCAGAACAACCAGGCAATCCTCCAACAGCTCCATTGCTGTCCCCCACAAAAGAACCAAAGCAACACAACGGACCTGCAACAGAGCCTTTGAACTGTATGCCCCATCCCTCTGGAACTCTTTACCAGGCCACATCAGGAACAACGGTGATCTCCCATCATTCAAAAAGCAGCTAAAAACCGTCCTATTCCAAGAACATCTCTGAATAGGAACCCCCCCCCCCCCCCTATTCCTCTTCAAGAACTCCAGACCAGTAACTATACTATCCTGTCAGTCTCTATGTTCACCCCAAAAACATCAATGTTGAACCCCCGGTGATGGGCCCCCCCCCACTATTGATTCCCCCCCCCCCCTGTTATACGTCCCACCGCTTTGACCCGGTGAAAAGCGGGATATAAATACAGTTAAATAAATTCCTACTAATATTTATTGATATATCAGCGGCATTCGACACAGTTTCCCATCACATCCTACTGAAGCGACTAACGGAGATCGGACTACAAGATACAACAATAAAATGGTTCCAATCATACCTTGAGGATAGACACCAAAGAGTAAAATCTGGGAACCTCGCCTCAGAACCCTTCAAGACCGCACAAGGAGTTCCCCAAGGTTCAGCATTATCAGCTCTCCTCTTCAACATCTATATTCAACCCATATGCAAAATATTTAACAAACACAAGATACAATATGCCATATATATTGATGACGACATGGCATATACCTCTATTCAACTGGACTCCCCAGACTATACCAAAATATCAACATGCATTCAAGAAATAACAACATGGCTAACTAACAACAACCTAAACATCAACATAAACTGAAGCAGTTATCATGAGAGACTCATTCATTCCTCCTACTGCTATCAACATATCCAATACATCAGTTACAATAAAAGACCAAGTCAGATACCTTGGAGTGATTCTAGACAAACAACTCACCCTCCAACCGCATATCAACAAGATTTTGAGAACAGCTTTCTTCAAACTAGCAACACTCCGGAGACTAAAACCCCTCCTCAATAAAGAACATTTCCGTACAGTATGCCAGGCCACTGCTGCTGGACTACTGTAATATACTATTCCAAGGTCTACCTAAACAAACTATCCGCCCCCTACAAATAGTCCAGAACACTGCTGCCCGCATTATCACTAGCGCTTCTATACCATATAATTCCAATACTACAAGATCTATACAGGCTACCAATCTCTTCACGGGTAAAATATAAATCAGCGCTCACCATCTTCAAAATTAAAAACATCTCAGCAGAAATACTACAGGAACTCATTGGAACCAAAACAAGCAAAAGACCAGACAGAAACAGCACCAAAACCAATATACCAACACCTACTCTATTCACAAGTACAAACAAATCCACATCCTTTTGAGCCTTCTCTCTTGCTGCCCCTGCTATATATGGAATGTCCTTCCAGATATCCTAAAATCAACAACAGATATAAAGGATTTCTGGAAGCTACTCAAAACCACCCTATTCATTGAACAATTCAACAAAGACCACCAATCCACCCCAACCACACCACAAAACGAGTTACTCAAGAAATGACATCCACAGCATCAATACATCCTATTAACCTCTGTAAATTGTATATAGCCCAATGTAGATAGCTCAACCTGTATATATTGCACCCCTAAATCAAGATTTACCTATCCACACACTCATGAACACTAAATTCACAGCCACTGCATGCCAACACTCCCGCACTACCCTACTTGATTGGTTTGCAGTGAAATCCGCTTTGATTAAAGGATAAAGCAGGATATAAATACTTTTAAATAAATAAAATAAATAAAATACTCATGACATCACCATCCTCACCAAGAATGATCCTGTAAAAGCACATAATTTGACATCATACTTTTTAATATTAAACTTCAAATGAAATTTTTAATTTATGCCTCACCTCAGTAACAGCACCACAGCTTCCCTCCAGCACCAACTGCATGGTACATTAGGTAATAGAAAATCCTGCAAAAAGACCATTTGGAGCCTAGAGTAAATCTGTCATACTATAACAGCATTGCCATGACGCAACAGCACCAACCCTATGTATGAAAAGGCAACACAACAAATATTATTACACATGCTCTAAAACACCAATACACCTGTTACTGGGAACAGGGCTAGTCCAACCACTAGGCAAATTAGATGGCTGCCTAGCACAACAGCTTCTGGGTCAGCACAGTGCAAGCATTCAAAGATAAAAAATAGGTTCTGATAGCTGGGGGGGGATGGGGAGGTGTCATAATGCTAAAGGTTTGTCTAGGCTATCAACATCATGAACTCTGGGGCTGGCCCTGACTGGGAAAACAGAACAATCAGGAGTGCTACAGATTAAACAAACTACAAGTTAGCAGAATCCCTTACGTTGGTCACACACAGAAACCACAGACAGATCCCACCAAATACAGAATAAGCGACCATAAAATAGAAATAGAATATGAAAACAAAAGCTGAACTGGAAACCCCAAGAAGTCAAGAGTGTCTCAGTGCAACACTGGAAAAATAGAAACAGAAATGCATTTTCTTTTGTATGAAACAAAATACAAGACATCAGAGATGCATGTTTCCCAAAGTGTACTCAATTCAAAATAAAATACAATTTTCTATCTTTGTTTTATTTATTTATTTATTTAATTTATTTAAAGCTTTTCTATACTGTGCTCTTTAAAATCAGTGTGGTTTACAAGTAACATTTCTTTGTACAAAGCAGGGAGGGCCTGCTTTGTACTTACATTGAACAGGTATTGCAACTTGGATTTAGAATTGGGGTAACTATATACAAGCTGAGCAATGTCTCACTGAGCTGTTGTAGAGACATGGCGTGCTCAAATAACTATGTAGAGGGTTGACGGTTATTTACAATTTAGATGGTTGAGCTGGTGAGTGCGGTTGCCTCAACCTGATTAGGGTGTGCATGTGATGTTAAGTTGGGTGGGGGTATGGTGGGTGGAGTTGTATCGTTGGAGTTTCAGTAATGTAGAGAAAAAGATGGTGCTTTAATGCCTTCTTGAATTGGGTGAGGTCAGTGATCGCTCAGATAGTGGTTGGGAGGTCATTCCAGCAAGTAGGTGCGTAGAACACAAAGGCTCTGTTCTTTGTTGCTTGAGAGCATTTTGTTATTTCCTTGGGGATTACTAGTGTGTTGGTAGTGAAAGTCCTTCTGTATCTGTTTGGAGGAGTGAGGTGGAGAAGGTCCGTTGGGGAAGTGGAGGATATTTTGTTGATGGCCTTTAAGGTCAGCAGTATTACTTTGTAGGTGAGTCGGCAGTTGATCGGCAGCCAGTGTAGATCTTTTAAGATTGGTGTTATATGGTCTCTTCTGGAGGCCCCATGTAGAAAGTGGGCAGCAGCGTTCATTGCCAGTTGTAGTGGGTTCAGTGTGTTCTTGGGGAGTCCGTGCAGGATAGCGTTGGCGTAGTCAAAGTGGGGGGGGGGGGGGTTACAAGTGCCTGGAAAATTGTTCGAAAGTCATCTGGCTGCAGCAAGGGTCGGAGATGCCAAATTGTTCGTATCTTGTGGTAGATATTGCCTTGATGGTGTTGCTTATGTGCGCTTTCATGTCGAGGTGCCGTTCTAGCGTGATGCCCAGGTAGCGGATGGTGGGTCTGCTTGGGAGCTTGGCGTCTCCCACTTTTATTGATGCAGGAGGGGAAAAGGCTTTATTTCTTGTGATGAATAATACATCTGTCTTATTGCCGTTGATCCTGAGATTCTGTGAGTGGAGCCAGTCAGTGACAGCATCAAAGCATTTAACTAATATCGAGAAGTCTAGATATTTTATTTTTCCAGTTGTATTGGTCCCAGTCTCTTGTTTCTGCATTCCTCTGTTTCTCATCTTTTGCAGTTGTGATCAATATTATTGACACCCTTGCAATCCAACTCCTTAATGTCCAATATCTCCTAAAAAAAAAGTGGCCAGTGAAATGGCTTGAGCTATATGTGCACACATATTTGACACATAAAAGAATCAAATAAAACAAGATCAATTAAAGGAAAAAGAATAAAAACTGTGACACTGCCAGGATATGATTATTGGCACCCTTATAAACAATTCAAATATGTTTGAACTGAAGAATCACAATCCCATTGCAGTATAATTAGACGTAAATGGGATCAATTGTCAATACTCACATGAATTGAATCAACCAATGAATGATGGCTCTAATGTTTAAAATGGCCACATTCACTCCCTGTTCCATTTTCATAATAGTGAAGAAAAGAGAGCTGCCTGAGACCATCAGAAAAACCATTATCAAACTTCAAAGGAGTACAAGGCTATCAAAGATCTTGGGATCTCTGTGTCTAGAGTTCGCTATGTTATTAAGAGGTTTTCTGCTCATAAAACTGTCAAGAACCTCACAGGATGTGGTGGGAAAAGGAAAATTAATCCAATAAATCTTTAAAGGTTAGTGCAAACTGTTGGAAAAATGCCACATACAACATCCAAAGAGCTTAAGGCTGACCTGGAGCAATCTGAAGTGGTAATTTTATTTCACTTTCCATTACTGAAACCTCTGCGCTTACAATAGCTATGAGAGATTGTAAATAGTTCTTACGTTTAACTATTTATTGTAAATAGTTCACCGGTTACATGATGTTCAATGTGTTATGTTTTGTTACATTGTAAACCACCCCTGATTGCTGAAAGAGGCGGTATAGAAAAGTGTCCAAATAAATTTCAACCCGCACCATATGCCACACACTAAACAAAGAAAGACTTCATGGGTGAAGGCAAAAGTGGACCCCACTGCTTAAAGACAGTCATAAAATGGCACACCTGAACTTTTCCCAAACTCACCTTGAGAAACCACAGTACTTCTGGGAAAATATTCTGTGGTTCTCCAGGACCAAGCAGAAAGTCAGTCCTCACTTATGGGTGACGTCAGCCGACGGAGCCCTCGCGGAGCAATTTTCCCCAGCTTTCGCAGAAAGCCTTTGGGAATTGCAGCGCGCATGCGCGGTCCCCTTCCCACCCAGGGATGCCATCTTGCTCAGTCTTCTTTCTTCCGCGGAGCCCTACAGACGTGTCTGTTAACGCCGCTGAAAAGTTGATTTCTTTGATTTCTTTTCGTTAAAAAAAAAAAAAAAAAATTTCTAGGTTCGTGTGTTCCTCTTCCCGCCGGGTCTCGATATCCCCTATCGGGCCCGTTTACGTTTTAATTTTTTTCCAACTGGCGGTCCCGCCACTTTTCTCTTCATCCCTGGCAGCGCGGTCGTTCGACCTTGCAGGGGCCCTTTTTCCCGCGATGGCTGCCAGCGGTTTTAAAAAGTGTGATCGTTGTGTCAGGCTCATGTCTCTTACTGACACGCATGACTGCTGCCTCCACTGCCTTGGGGCCGAGCATGACCCTATAAGCT
Organism: Ichthyophis bannanicus; assembly: GCA_033557465.1. NCBI lineage: Eukaryota > Metazoa > Chordata > Amphibia > Gymnophiona > Ichthyophiidae > Ichthyophis > Ichthyophis bannanicus. The sequence continues at coordinate 643,521,503 of CM066035.1, forward strand.
GCGGCCCGTGCAGCAAGATGTCCTCGAAGGCGCCGAGGAGTCGGCAGTCGCAGAGGGACCGGATCTTCTCTGACTCCACGCGGACCTCGTCAAAGGCCTCTACGCCTCGTGGCTCCGGTTCGGAGCATCGTAGGAGTTCTTCTGAACGGGGCTCCCCCAGCCAGGAACGCCGGCGGGAGAAGCGGCCCGCAAGGGTGGATCCAGGTGGCGAAACTGGTCCTTCGAGGGCCAGGTTGCTTAGCCCGGTCCAGCTCCCCGGGCCCTCAAAGGAGGAGAAGCCTTCGAAGATCCCTCGTCTCAAAGTGGAGTCGCCTAGGCACGTGAGTGATATAGTCCTCCTGGACTCCCCCACGGATGAGCCGACGTCGGGCCCGATGCCGTCGGGGCCCGAGTCGACGGCTGCTGGGTCTTCTGAGCTTGATCTCAGATTGACGACCTTGGAGCGCAGTATATCTGCCTTCATGGACCAGCAGCGGGCATGGATCACCGGCCTCGCCAGTGCATCTGCCCCGACCACCGGGACGTCGACGCTCAAGTCGACCCCGGAGGCCGAGCTGATCCTCGAGTCCATACGTGCTCGATTCGATCCTCGGCCTAGGTCTCCCTCGGCTTCCCGTTCGGGACCGAGGTCCTCGACGCCGGCCTCGGCGTCGGGGCGGAGGACCCGGGTCCTGCCCCCGCGGAACCTCTCGATTCCTCCTTGGAGGAGTCGGGCTGGGACACGGAGGAGGACGAGTCACCCGGTTCTTTTCAGACTCGGTGCGTCCCCTCCGATTCGCCCGAGTCGGAGCCTCGGAGGCGGTCTCCTCCGGAGGATACCCGGTTCTCCGATTTCGTGAGGGATATGGCCAAAGCGTTGGCCTTCCCCGCGGATCCGGAGGAGGAACCCCGAGCCGAAGAGCTCGAGGCCCTTCAATACGACTCCCCCCCCCCCGAGGGAGGCCTTCACTGTACCGGTTCCCCCGATGCTGGAGTGGCTTCTCCTCCGCATGTGGGAGAGCCCCGCCTCGACGCCAGTGTTGAGCAAGCGGATCGATTCCATATATCGAGTCCGCAAGAGCCCCGGGTTCCAAAAGGCGCAACTTCCGCACCACTCCATGGTGGTGGAGTCGGCCGTGCATCGACTTAAGAGTCAAAAGATGCACTCCTCGGTGCCCCCGGGGAAGGAGGCCCGGAGCCTGGATGCCCTCGGTAGGAAGTGCTTCCAAGGCTCTATGCTTGCTTGTCGGGTCCAGACATATCAGCTGTACATGGGTATGTACCTCCGAGACCTGGCGAAAGAACTTCAGGGTTTTTCGGCCGGTCTCTCCGAGGAACCCTTGCAGCGGTTCCAAGCCTTGTCCTCCGGGATTCGAGAGTGTTCGAAGTTCATTTCTCGAGCGGCCTATGATGGCTTCCAGGCCTCGGCCCCGGCCTGAGTAGCTGGAGCCGGCATCGGGGCTCGCCGCCAGGCTTGGCTTCAGTCATCCGACCTCGAACCCTGGGTGCAGGACAAGTTGGTCGATGTCCCTTGCAAAGGGGAAAACCTCTTCGGCAAACCCATGGCCGAAAAGGCGGCGGAGCTCGAGTCGGAGACTCTCACCAGGACTCGCCTTTCTAGAAAGTCCTCTGCCCCTTCACAGAAGAAGAAGGGCTTGGGGAAAAGGCCTTTTTACCCGAGGAAAGTGTTTGCTTATACGCATCACCAAACACAATACCCGGCCACAACCCCCCTTCAAGGGCAGCGGCCTAGGGGACAGGGTAACGGATCCCGGAAGCAGAAAGCCCCCAAACCCGCCATGCAGGCCCCGGCCCAGCAGGGCGGGGTTTTTTGACTATGCCAGCATAGCCCCTCCCCCTCAGGAGCTTTCGGCCGGCACGGGGGGTCGGCTGACCCACTTCGCTCACAGGTGGTCCGCCATAACATCCGAGGCCTGGGTATTGCAGGTGGTTCAAGAAGGCTACCTCCTCCATTTTCACCAGGTGCCTCCCCCCTACTTCCCAGGGGAGCCTCCCAGACCCCCTCTGCACAGGGACTTGCTTCTTCGGGAGCTGCGAAGTCTGCTTCAAGAACGGGCGGTGGAGCCCGTGCCCCAACACTGCTGGGGTCACGGGTTTTACTCGAGGTACTTCCTGGTTCCAAAGAGAACAGGAGGCCTCAGGCCCATTCTAGACCTACGCAACCTCAAGTTCCTGCAGCGGAAAAGGTTCAAGATGCTTACCCTTGGAACCCTGCTGCCTTACCTCCAGCGGGGAGATTGGCTATGCTCCTTGGATCTAAAGGATGCTTATACCCACATCCTTATTCATCCGAACCACCGGCAGTACCTAAGGTTTGTGGTGGCGGGGAAGCATTATCAGTACCGAGTACTGCCCTTTGGCCTGTCCTCCGCCCCCAGGGTGTTCACGAAGTGCCTGGCAGTGGTGGCCGCCTTCCTAAGGCTTCAAGGCCTCTTCGTCTTCCCATACCTGGACGACTGGCTCATCCGGGCATCGTCTGCTCCGGAGGTCGCCCAGGCCACCCAACGTACGGTGGCCCTGCTTCAGCACTTGGGCTTCGTCATAAACTTTGAAAAGTCCGCTTTGCTCCCCTCTCAGGACCTCGCGTTCATAGGGGCGCGGCTGGACACTCGGCAGGCGCGTGCCTTCTTGCCTCCGGAAAGGGCCATCCGGCTCACGGCTCTAGCCGGCAGGTTCAGCGGCAGGTCGCCGGCCTCGGCCAGACAGTTCCTGCAGCTACTCGGACACATGGCGTCCACGGTCCATGTCACTCCGAACGCCCGTCTACATATGCGGCCTGCGCAATGGAGCCTTCGCACTCAGTGGCGTCAGGCCACAGGGCGGCTGTCGGACCTGATACAAATTTCCGACTGCCTGGTCTCCTCCCTGCAATGGTGGCTTCACCTGCCCAACCTAGTGCTCGGCATGCCATTTCAGTCTCACCCACCGTCCCGGGTGCTCACGACAGATGCCTCTCTCCTGGGATGGGGGGCGCATTGTCGAGGGATATGCACTCAGGGCCTTTGGACGCCTTGGGAGGCTGCCCAGCAGATAAACTTCCTGGAGCTCCGGGCGATCCGCCTAGCTCTGCGGGCCTTCTCTCACCTGACGTTCGGCCAGTCCGTACTGGTGCAGACGGACAATCAGGTTGCAATGTTCTACGTGAACAAACAGGGGGGCACGGGCTCCCTCCTTCTATGTCGAGAAGCCCGGAAGCTGTGCTCTTGGGCTGTCGATCACGACATCCTCCTCAAAGCGGTTTACCTGCCAGGGCGGACAAGCTGAGCCGGATGCTGCTACTGCACAAGTGGAAACTGAACCCCAAGGTGGTCCAGCAGATCTTCCGCCGGTGGGGCTCTCCCACTGTGGATCTTTTTGCCAGTCCCCTGAACAGGCAGCTCCCCAGATTCTGCATCCCGGCACCCCCCTCCTTCTCGGGAGGCGCCGGATGCTTTCCTCATCCCGTGGTCCACGGGTCTGCTGTATGCATTCCCTCCTACGCCACTGGTGGCCCGGACATTGTTCAAAGTTGTCCAGGACAGGGCCTCCATGATCCTGGTGGCGCCTCGGTGGCCGAGACAGCCGTGGTTCCCCCTACTACTACATCTAGCGGTGGACACCCGTCTTCCTCTGGGGTTCCACCCCGACCTCCTAACCCAGGATCGGGGCACTCTTCTGCACCCCAACCTCCGGGCCCTACACCTGACGGCCTGGCTGCTGAAAGGGTAATCCTAGCTCCGCTACGGCTAGCCCCGGAGGTGGAAGCCGTTGAGGACCCCTTCGCCTGTTTAGTATCGGTGGTGCTGCAATACTTGCTTCACCTCTCCGACCTAGGTCTCAAATCCAACTCTGTCAGAGTCCACCTCAGTGCTCTCTCTGCGCATCATTCACCGGTTGAGGGCAGGCCTCTCTCCCCGCACCCTTTGGTGGCGCGCTTTCTCAGAGGCCTCCTTCTGCTTAAACCTCCGTTGCGCCCCTCAGCCCCCGACTGGGTCCTCAACGTGGTTCTGCAAAGGCTTACCTGTCCGCCTTTTGAGCCCATGGCTACCTGCCCTCCCCGTTTTCTCTCCTGGAAAACTCTCTTCTTGGTGGCCCTCACTTCCGCGAGGCGCGTGAGTGAGCTACAAGCCCTAGTGTCGGAGCCTCCATACACTAGGTTCTACAAGAATAGGGTTGTACTGCGGACTCACCCTAAGTTCCTTCCGAAGGTGGTCTCCCACTTCCACATCAACCAGGAGGTGGTTCTTCCGACCTTTTTTCCCAGGCCGCACGCCAGCCGAGCGGAAACTGTGCTGCACACCCTGGACTGTAGAAGAGCCTTATCCTTCTACCTTGACCGTACGCGAGAGCATAGGAAAGCCGTCCAGCTTTTCGTATCTTTTGACCCCAATCGGTTGGGGGTACCTGTCTCTAAGCGTACTCTGTCCTCCTGGATAGCCGAATGTATCGCCTGGTCTTACGGGGCAGCTGGTCTCTCCTTGGAGAGTCGTGTCACGACTCATCGGGTCAGGGCGAAGGCCGCGTCGGTGGCTCATCTCCGCTCTGTTCCATTGGCAGACATCTGCCGGGCCGCTACTTGGTCTTCAGGCCAGACCTTTGCGGCTCATTACTGCCTTGAAAGGGAGTCCCGCAGGGACAGCGCTTTCGGCCAGGCAGTTCTCCACAATCTCTGAGGTTTAGGCAACTCCTCCCTCCGGTCCTAGTGTTGGGCTACCGGCCGGATTCGTATTCAGAGAAGACTCTTTCCCTCTGTACTGTTGAGCTTGAGGGAGCTCTTTTAGACTTGAGGTCTCCGGTAGCCTTAAGCTTGGGAGTCGCATAAGTGAGGACTGACTGACTTCCTGCTTGGTCCTGGAGAAAGAGTAGTTACTCACCTGTAACAGGTGTTCTCCAGGAGCAGCAGGAATCAGTCCTCACTACCCTCCCTCCTCCCCTGGAGTTGCAGTCATTCTTATTGCATATTTGCTAACTTTTGCTGTCTTTTCGCTATGTCATCAGACTGAGCAAGATGGCATCCCTGGGCGGGAAGGGGACCGCGCATGCACGCTGCAATTCCCAAAGGCTTTCTGCGAAAGCTGGGGAAAATTGCTCCGCGAGGGCTCCGTCGGCTGACGTCACCCATAAGTGAGGACTGATTCCTGCTGCTCCTGGAGAACACCTGTTACAGGTGAGTAACTACTCTACAGATGAAACCAAACTTGAGCTCTTTGGCAATGCAGACCTATGATACATTTACAGGCAAAGAAATGAAGCTTATAAGAAAAAATACACCCTTCTTACAGTTAAATATGGTGGAGGTTCCATAATGTTGTAGGGCTGTTTTGTTGCCTCAGGAACTGGAGGCCTGGAAAGTATTAAAGGAATCATGAAGTCAGAGGACTAACAAGCTATTTTGGAGCAAAATGTGCTACCTAGTGTCAGACAGCTAGGTATGGGTCGAAGGTCATGGGTCCTCCAACAGGACAATGACCCAAAACATACATATCCAAAAGTACAAAAGAATGTTTAAAAAAGAAAAAAGGACTGTTTTAAATTGGCCAGCAATGAGTCCTGATCTCAATCTCAATCTCAATCTTGGAGTGGAGGAGTGGCCTAGTGGTTGGGGCAAGGTACTTCAGGCTGGAAGGTCGGGGGTTCAAATCCCACTAGAGGACAGCAACCTTGGGCCGGAAGGACTGGGGTTTCTAGTCCCACAGGTGCTCCTTGTGGTCTTGGGTAAGCCACTTAACCCTCCATAGCCCATGTTCCCTGTAAAATAGTTATCTCCAAGTTATAATGCCCTGTTAAATGTAATTTCAGTTTGTTCAATGTAAACCGCACTGATGCAGAATAGCGCGGTATATAAGAGAATGTAAATAAATAAATAAATCCAATGGAAAACCTTTGGAAAAAGCTGAAATCTGCCATTGGTAAAAGGAATCCTGGAAACATTCATGAGCTGGAACAAATTGCAGTTGAAGAATGGGAGAAACTACCAGCAGACAGATGTACGGAACTTATAGATGGCTACAAGAAACGTTTGGAGGCTGTCATCACTGCCAAGGGTTGTGCAAGTAGATATTAGTGAAGGGTGCCATTAATCCTGTCCAGGTCCTAATTTGTTTTTTTCTCAGAAATTACTACATCTAAGTTGCACAGACGTCTTTATTTGGTTGTATATCTTTGAACATCTTATTAAAATATTATGATGACATACAGTTGGAATATTTGAGCTATTTCTCAAGATATTGTACACAACATACCTAAAATGCAAAGATGCCAATAATGTTGATCACCACTGTAACTGTTTACAGCTTGGTTATCCTTTTGCTATTTCTCCTCTCTCTCTTCTTCCATTCCTCCTCTACATCTGTCTCTGGCATACTGATCTTTTTCTTTTAGGACTTTCCTCTGTTTCTTTTCTGTCTCTCTATTCACTCCAATTTCACCCCTCCTTCTTACTCTACTACTACTACTACTGCTACTAAACATTTGTATAGTGGCAGCACTGATCAGACACATGTAAAAGACGGTTCCTTTTCGGTCATCCAGTTTAGTCTGATACTTCTGGGTAGTGCACCTCCTCCTGCAGCCTGGAGACTGGGCATGTGCAAAAACATGACATCACTGCATGTAGCTCCTCTGCTCTCCCAGCAAGCCCCAGTGTGTCCAGTCTCCAGGCAGCAGGAGGACGTGTGAGCCTAGTGGTGGGCTCACTTTAGGGCTAGATTAGGAACATTTGGATAGCACTTTTGTTTGGCTTACAGGCTGTTTCTTGTTTCTTGTATTTTTTTAGGTTAATTTTGGTCTGTGTCTTTAAAAAAAAAAAAAAAAAAGGCAGATGGGAGTGAAATTTTCTTCTGACAGCCCCTGCTTATGCTTAATTGGTGTGAGTGTGCTTCCCTCCTCACAGTATAGATCTCTCCGCCCTTGCCTGTTCGGGGGAAAGCTCTAGAGTCGGCAGTGGGAGGCTGTTTTGACTGTCGCCAGACTCCCGGGTCCGGCTGCGGCAGAAGGCTGACAAGCCGTTGGTTGGTCCGGCGGCTTCTCGCTTATCCCGGAGGAAGTGGAGCCGCGGACCCTAGAACCCCGCGATCTCTTTTCTTACAGTTCTGCATGGAGGCAGGTAAGCGAGGGAGGACTGGCAGGCATAGCAGCGGCTACATTCGTGCTGTTTATGTGGAGCACTGTGGCGATTTTGGCGCCATTTCCTGCGCGCTGTCTGCGGCGGCCATGTTGGCCTCGTGGGAGCCGCGTGCTGCAGGCAGTTTGCAAGGCGGCGGGCAGCGAAATAAAACTGCACAGGTGGTTATCTCGGCTAGCACGCATTAGTTATCTTTAGATTTGTTATTTTCATAGGATTTTATATTTACTGTTTTTCTTTCTCTCTCTAGTTATGCCCTTAGACTTGGGGGGGTTGTTCTCGGGGCACCTTTCTATTGCCTTTCCTTTCCATCGGAAGGCAGGGTATTTAGGACTTTAGGCAATTTAGTTTTTGGGGTAATTCCTGATAGTTTAAAAAAAAAATTCTGTTGTTTTTTGCCCCCTTTGGAAGAGCTTGTATGGCGGCACACCTTCAGTGCGTGGTGTGCGGCTGCCGTAGGGGGGCGATTGCGGAGTCCGGCTTCTGCCGGGGATGTACAGCCGTGTCCACCTCTTTAGAACATCATATGGACGTTCAGCCATCCGAGGTTCCAGCCCTGGCGCTGCTGACAGAGGGGAGCCCTCCGTCTGAGTCTCAGCAGACGTCTGTGTAGGGTACCCCGGAGGGACAAAGTTTACTGCCTCTGTCCGGGGGAGCAGAACAGCAGCTCGGTGATTTTTCTCCAGACTTTGTCTTAATTATGCATCAGGCGTTCTGTTTGCGGCGGCAGGGTAGAATTCTGGAATCCTTGTCGTCCACGCCGTCTCAGCAAGCTACGGCGGCGGAGTTGAGCGGCGGTTCCCTGTGCCCACCTAAAAGACTCAAAGTTCGGGATCTTTCGCCTCCTGAGGCCAAGTGGCAAGACTCCGAGGAATGTGAGGCAGAGCTAGAAGCCGGGGTGGAAGATTTATATGAAGGGGAGATTCCAGAACCAGAGGATCAAGCGAAGATTATTAGGTTGTTTCGGAAAGAGGAATTTATGGCACTTATACCAGAGTCTCTGCGGACCCTTAAATTAGCGACGGAGCAACCAGCGGTAGACGAAGGTGAGGAGGACCCGATTATTCAGGCGGTGAGACAATCCCAGGTGGTTTTTCCCGTGCATCGGGTAGTGCTGCGTTTTCTGGGGGCCGTAACCAACCTTTGTCCAGCTCGTAGAGTTGTCGTTCCTTCATGGGATCTCAATTTGGTTTTGGGGGCCTTAAGGAAGGAGCCCTTTGAGCCGTTGTGTAGGGCGTCGCTAACGGATTTAACACTGAAGACAGTCTTTTTGGTAGCCATTTGCTCGGCAAGGCGGATTTCGGAGCTCCAAGCTTTATCTTGTCGAGAGCCGTTTTTGTCCTTCTGTAAGGACAAGGTGGTGCTGCGGACTGTTCCATCTTTCTTACCAAAAGTGGTCTCTCCGTTTCATTTGAATCAGACGGTGTCTTTACCAGTTCTATGCTTGTTGGAGGACAGCGTGGCGGACCGCAGTTTGCGACGGTTGGACTTGAAGCAAGTGTTGCAGCAGTACTTGAAGGTGTCAGCGGCCTTTCGGAAATCGGAGCAGTTGTTTGTCTTGTTTGGAGGTAACCGTAAAGGGGAAGCGGCGGCTAAGGCATCTATTTCTCGGTGGATTAGAGAAGCTATCGCTTCTACTTATCTTTTGGAGGGCAGAGTGGTACCGGCAAGTTTGCAGGCTCATTCTCCCAGGGCGCAGGCGGCGTCGTGGGCAGAACACAGTTTGGTTCCTCTGGTGGAAATTTGTAGAGTGGCCTCTTGGTCGTCTCTTCATACTTTCAGCAAACATTACCGATTGTGCTTTCCGCGCAGGATGCTGGGTTCGGATCGGCGGTGTTGCAGGCCGGTTGGAAAGGTCCTGCCCAATAATTACTGCTCTGTTACATCCCAGAAGTATCAGACTAAACTGGATGACCAAAAAGGAAATGGAAATTACACTTACCTGGTAATTGTTGTTCCTTGAGGGAATCCAGTTTAGTCCTCATTCCCACCCGGGATGGTTTGCTGGCTGAAGAAGGTCAAGACAGCTGTAGTTACGGGTAAATTACGTTTTCCTATACTTCCTTTTCTTTGGCTTTGCTTCAGCAGCTGGAGGCAGGCATAAGAAAACCAGCCTGTCTATATTTAAAAAAAAAAAGACTTTTGCAATTTATTTTTGTTGAGTACTTATTTGTCCGAGTTTGTTCTGCTATGTTTAATACAGATGTTGTTAGCTATTTATTGCTCCTTTAAGTGTGCTTTGTCAGTAGTTCACTGGGGCTTGCTGGGAGAGCAGAGGAGCTACAAGCAGTGATGTCATGTTTTTGCACATGCCCAGTCCTCCAGGCTGCAGGAGGAGGTGCACTACCCAGAAGTATCAGACTAAACTGGATTCCCTCAAGGAACAACAATTACCAGGTAAGTGTAATTTCCATTTCCCTGCTCAGAGCTTAAAATTTAGTTAAGACAGATGAGACAGTAGCTGTAGACATGGGATATATCTAGGGGGAATGGTAAGGAAATACAAGGAGATCAGGTGAGTCAAGATCTGAAAGCAGCAGCGAAGACATGAGTTTTCTGCCTGGATTTGAAAAGGGCCAGAGAAGGCACCTGACATATAGACTCAGGTAGTTTGGTCCAGGCATAAGGAGGTGAAAGGAACGAAGTCTAGAGTTAGCAATAGAAGAGAAGGGCACAGATAGAAGCGATTTTCTAGAAGAGCCGAGTTCCTGAGGACGGGTGTAGGGAGAGATAAGAGAGGAAAGGTAGTGAGGAACTGTGGAGTGAATGCATTTATAGGTCAGCAGGAGAAGTTTGAACTGCATGTAGAATCGGATAGGAAGTCAATGAAGTGACTTTAGGAGAGGGATAATTTGAGCATGGTGAGGCTGGGGGAAGATTACCACACAGCAGAATATTGAACAGATTGAAGGCGAAAGAGAAGATTCAGAGGGAGACCAGCAGGGAGTAGGTTACAGTAGTCTACACAAGAGATGACTAAGGAGTGGATAAGTGTCTTAGTAGCGTGTTCAAAAAGGAATGAATAAATTTTGTTGATGCTGTAGAGAAGGAAATGGCAATTTAAGCTATCAGTTGGATGTGTGTGGAGAAGCGTCAAAGATGACCCCAAGGTTGTGAGCTGAGGAGAATGGGAGGAGTAGGGAGTTATCCACAGAGAATGAGAAAGGAGGAAGGGGACAAGAGGGTTTAGGGGGAAAAATAAACTCAGTTTTTGCCATGTTTATTTTCAAGTGGTGGTGAGACATCCAAGCAGCAATGTCAGACAAGCAAGCAGAGATTCTGGCCTGGAATGCCAGAGAGATTTCAGGTGTAGAGAGATAGATCTGGGAGTCATCAGCGTAAAGATGGTACTGAAAGCCATGGGAAGAGATGAGTGCACCAAGGGACTGGGTATATATAGAGAAAGAGTGGACCCAAAACATATCCTTGAGGTAGACCAACTGAGAGCGGAATAGCAGTAGAGGAGGATCTACCAGAACAAACACTGAAAGAGCAATGGGAGAGAGAAGAAGAGAACTAGGATAGCACAGAGCCCTTAAAGCCAAGTGAGGACAAAGTATCAAGGAGAAGGTTATGGTTAACAGTGTCAAAAGCAGTAGAAAGGTCAAGAAGGATGAGGATCGAGTAAAGGCCCTTGGATTTTGCCAGGAAGAGGTCACTGGAGACTTTGGCAAGAGCTGTTTTGGTAGAATGTAAAGGACGAAAGCCAGATTAGAGAGGATCCAGAAGGGCTTGAGAGGAGAGAAAGTCGAGGCAATGGCGGTGAACCACACTTTCAAGTAGTTTAGAAAAGAAGGGGAGGAGGGAGAAGGACAGGTAGATCTAGTGAGGATTTCTTGAGGAGAGAAGTGACCACAGCATGTTTGGCTGCAGGGAAAGATGCAGCGGAGAGCGATAGATTGAAAATAGGAGAGATGGAAGGGACTGCAGTGGAGAGCGATAGATTGAGAATAGGAGAGATGAAAGGGACTACAGTAGAGGAGATGGAGTTAAGGAGACAAGTGAAAATAGGATCAGAAGAGCAAATAGTGAGTTTGGATGACGAAAGGTCAGTGGTTTCCTCCTCAGAGATCCCAGAAAAGGAAGAAAAGAGAGGATAATGGGGGGGGGGGGGGGGGGGGGGGAGGGGGGGGGGGGAAGTGGCTGACCACATGAGGAATTGAAATGTGATCTTGTGGATTTTGTCATGGAAGTAGTCAGCCAGGTTTGGGCAGAAAGGGAGGGAGGGAGGCGGACGCAGAGGCACCTTGAGGAGAGAGTTATGTTTTATTAATTTTTGTTTGACCGCTCGCTCTTCATGGAAATAATAGAGCATTGTACAAAGGTTAGAAACAGAATTTTAAAAAAAGGGGATGAAAGGAACGCTAAATAAAGACAGGAAAGGGGAGGACATTAAAAACAATTCACATTTAAAAACATGGGAGGGGATAGGCTGTTAAGGAAGACAAAGGGAAAGATGTAGGGTAAGCTGGGAGGATGGGAGATTATGAGCTATGCTGAAAAAGTGGGTTTTCAATAGTGATTTGAATTTGGGGATATGAATAGGATTTTGGGATATGCTGCTGCATGAGGATCTGTTCTGGGAGTGTGATGAAAGTCTAGGGGGGTCAGGGTCTCCAGAATTGTACATAGTACTCTAAATTAGGTCTCACCAAAGAATTATCATTCAATATGTTTATTGAGAGATTTAAATTAATACAATCATAAACAAAACAGGAAATACCAAGAAATTGTAACACATGAAGTAAATAAACTAGCATATAAAAAAAGAACTGTAATAGTCCACATCATGATGAGTAAGAGACCCACATATTACAATATCAAGTAATAAAAAAGGAAATTGAGACGTGAAAATATTACCTCCACAACACTGCAGGATACATCAAAATAGGAGCAAAAACATAGAAACCTACTTCCTTTTCCTATGTATTAGAAAAGTTTCCAATTGAGTAACATCAGAAAAAACACATGTACATCCCAGAAAGGTAATAAAACATTTACATGGGAATCTAAGAAAAAAAGTAGCGCCAAACTCTAGCACCCTAGGTTTTAAGGCCAAAAATGCCTTTCCTATGGGCCTGAGTACGCTTGGAAACATCTGGAAACACATATATTTTATAACCACAAAAAAGGCTTATCTTTGTTTTTAAAATAAGCCTTCAGGACCTATATTTTTCTAAATTAGAGAAGAAGTGAACCAGCAACATGGCCCTTTTAGCAATCAAATCCGTTGAATCCTCTAGGAAATTAGTTAAATCTTTAGCCACATCTATAGATAGTACATTTACCCCATCAACTTACCTTATCCAGCTGGCGCTTCCCTCCAGGGAGGTAATAAGACTGAATAGCAATCTTATCAGAAAACAACAAAACTTCATTGAAATATTTTTCTAACAAAATCTGAGGAGAGAGCAAAGATGATTTAGGGAAATTTAAAAAACGAAGATTCAGTGCCCTAGCACTATTCTCAAATGATTCTAATTTATAACAAGTAGATAATGAATCTTTAATAAATGCAGAACTTGTCTGCTGCAAATTAATTACCTGTTATATTCAGAGTAGAAACTGCTAGCTATATCAAGTAATTGCTTATCTACCTCAGCAAATTTGTGATGAGCCTCTTGTGTAAAGGTACATAGAGACTCAAACAAAGTAGATACTTTAGTATCAATAGAAGCAATGGCATACCACAAATCTTTTAAAGTAACATCAGGTGGAGGGTTCAATTTAACACCAGTTAGAACAGTGACAGGATTAGGCAACGGTCCGGGAGAATAGGAAATTTTATCATACTTGGTAACAACACTACTATCTAGAGTAGAAGAAAGCTGGGGACAGGAAGAGGAGGAGGCGTGCACTCCACAGAGCTGAGAGATGCCCCTTCAGTGAGAGAGCCCATCTCGGGTAACACCAGGAAATGCTTAACAAGGGGACCAACGATCTTACCATCCCCCATACCAATAGAGCCTGCATCACCTGTTGGCTTCTTATTTTTCTGTTTTCCCATGCTTCACAGGCAACAAACTTAAAAGCAGCCAAACAAATTTGAAAATAAGACCAAACAGTAAAACATGCAAGGCCTTCAAGAAACACCAAAGGGGCATGACCTGCCCCTTTGGACATGCCCTTTCGGGCCACGGCCCAAAGGGCCTTGGGGCAGGAAGTTATAGCCCTAGAGGATCCCAAGATGATCCAGGGAGGAGGAGGAGTAGCTGTTAAACACTGCCGGAGGGTCCTCTGCTGCACACTCCCAGGAACAGCTCCCTCACACGGCACTCAAGCAGACTCCAGGTCACCCACACAAACAGGGCTCAACTCACCCTCACCAAAGACTTATACAAAGGCACTATCACCTCCTTTTTCCTGCTGGTCATTCCTCTCCTTATACACCCAAGCATCCTTCTGGCTTTAGCCCTTTGCCACTGGAAGATAATCAGAAACCAGTAGCATACTAAGCTAGAAATGCATCCTATGCAATTCGTGAACCTGGCACCAGCCACCCCTCCCCCCGCCTTCCAAGCAACATGAAGGAAGTTGTCTGATTGGGCTTCCTGAAAGCCCAATGATATCAGTGCTCCCATCTGTACTTTTGCCATGTATGGCCATAGCACTCAGCCCTTAGTATGGCTCCTAGAACCGCTCTTCTTTCATGGATAGAAGCACTTCACCCCTATGCGGTACTGCTCCCTTGAACTTTTGCAGATCATAAGAAATGCCATACTGGATCAGACCAAGGTCTATAAAAGCCCAGTATCCTGTTTCTAACAGTGGCCAATCCAGGTCACAAGTCCCTGGCAAGTTCCCAAAAAGGTACACAGATTTCACAATGCTTATCCTGGGGTAAGCTGTGTATTTCCCTGGCCCTCTTTAATAATGGTTTATGGACTTTTCCTCCAGGAAAACCTAGCTACACTAACAGTTTTTACCATATCCTCCAGTAACGAATTCCAGAGGTTGATTCGTTGAGTGAAAAAATATTTACTCTTTTATTAGTCCTAAGTGGGCTACATTGTAGCTTCATTGAGTGTCTCCTAGTCTTTCTACTTTTTGAAGGAGTAAAGAACCAATCTACATTTACCCGTTCCACTCCATTCATTAATATATAGACCTCTATGATATCTTCCCTCAGCCATCTCTTTTCCAAGATGAAGAGCCCTAACCTTTTAAACCTCTCCTCATAGGATATTCTTCCATCCCCTTTAGTATTTTGGTGACTCTTCTTTATACCTTTTCTAATTCTGCTCTATTCTTTTTAAGATATGACGACCAGAATTGCACACAATATTCAACATAAGAACATAAGAACATAAGATATGCCATACTGGGTCAGACCAAGGTCCATCAAGCCCAGTATTCTGTTTCCAACAGTGGCCAATCTAGGTCATACGTACCTAGCAGTTTCCCCAAGGGACACAGGTTCCACAATGCTTGTATTGGTTCAAGCATTGATATCCTGGGTCCCTTCTTAATAATGGTTTATGGACCTTTCCTCCAGGAACTTGTCCAAACCTTTTTTAAACCCAGCTACACTAACAGCCTTTACTACATCCTCCGGTAACAAATTCCAGAGTTTGATTACACGTTGAGTGAAAAAATATTTTCTTTTATTAGTCTTAAATAGTTTACCCTGTAGCTTCATTGCATGTCCCCTAGTCTTTCTATATTCTGATAAGGTAAACAATCGATCTACGTTTACCCGTTCCACTCCGTTCATTAATTTATAGACTTCTATCATATCTCCCCTCAGCCGTCTCTTTTCCAGGTTAAAGAGCCCCAACCTTTTTAGCCTTTCTTCATAGGAGTAGCCTTCCATCCCCTTTACCATTTTGGTGGCTCTTCTCTGAACCTTTTCTAATAACTCTATATCCTTTTTAAGATATGGCGACCAGAATTGCACACAATATTCAAGGTGCGGTCTCACCATGGAACGATATAGAGGCATTATAATATCTTTTGTTTTATTTTCCATTCCTTTCCTTATCATACCTAGCATTCTATTTGCTCTCTTGGCCGCCGCTGCACACTGGGCCAAGGGTTTTAACATGGTATCCACAAGGACGCCTAAATCTTTTTCTTGGGTGGTGGTTCCTAATGTGGAACCTTGCATCGTGTAACCATAGTTTGGGTTGTTCTTCCCTAGGTGCATAACCTTGCACTTCTCCACATTAAATTTCATCTGCCATTTTGATGCCCAGTCTTCCAATTTATCAAGATCCTCTTGCAATTTTCCACAATCCTCCTGGGTTTTAACAACTTTAAATAGTTTTGTGTCATCAGCAAATTTGATAACCTCACTCGTTATTCCACTTTCCAGGTCATTTATGAATATGTCAAAAAGCAGCGGACCCAGCACAGATCCCTGGGGTACACCACTATTCACCTTTCTCCATTGGGAAAATTGGCCATTTAGCCCTACCCTCTGCTTTCTATCTTTTAACCAGTTCCTGATCCACAGTAGTACACTGCCTCCTATCCCATGACTCTTTAGTTTTGCCAAAAGTCTCTCATGAGGGACCTTGTCAAAGGCTTTCTGAAAGTCCAGATACACAATATCAACCGACTCACCTTTGTCCACCTGTTTATTCACTCCTTCAAAAAAACATAACAGATTAGTAAGACAAGATCTTCCTTGTCTAAAGCCATGTTGGCTGTCTCCCATTAGGTCATGACTATCTATATGCTGAGTAATTTTATTCTTTATGATGGTTTCTACCATTTTTTCCCGGTACTGATGTCAGGCTCACCGGTCTGTAGTTTCCTGGATCACCCCTCGAACCTTTTTAAAAATTGGTGTTACATTGGCGATCCTCCAATCCTCAGGTATTAGAGATGATTTTAATGATAGTTCACAGATTACTGATAGCAGGTCTGCAATCTCAAATTTCAGTTCTTTCAACACCCTTGGATGTATACCATCCGGCCCAGGTGATTTGCTACTCTTCAGTTTATCTAATAGTTGTAGGACATCTTCCCGATGTATCGATATTTCCTTCAATTCTTCCACACCTTTAAATACCACTTCAGTCGTGGGTAACATCCCTACATCTTCCTCAGTAAAGACCGAAGCAAAGAACTCATTCAGTCTCTCCGCTATCGCCTTGTCGCCTCTTAGTGCTCCTTTAACCCCTTTATCATCTAATGGACCAACTGACTCTCTCACGGGTTTTTTGCTACGAATGTACTTGAAAAGGTCTTTATTTCGCGTTTTTGCTTCCGCAGCAAGCTTCTTCTCAAATTCTCTCTTTGCCTGCCTTATCAAGGCCTTGCATTTGACTTGCCAGTGCTTGTGCTGTTTCCAGGTTTCATCATTTGGCTCTTTTTTCCATTTCTTGAAAGATGCTTTTTTGGCAACAACAGCCTCTCTGACCTCAGCTTTAAACCATGCTGGCAATTTTTTGGACTTCCTTCCACTTTTCTTAAAGCGTGGAATACAGCTGGTCTGGGCTTCCAAGATAGTATTTTTCAACAACACCCAAGCTTGATGTACGTCTTTAACCTTTGCAACTGCTCCTTTTAGTTTTTTCTTAACTGTTTTCCTCATTCTATCATAGTCTCCCTTTCGAAAGTTAAAGGGTAGTACTGTGGATTTCCTTACTATCCCTCCTCCACTAATTAAATCAAAGGCGATCATGCTATGATCACTATTGCCAAGTGGCCCCAACACCCTTATCTCTTGCACTACATCTGGTGTTCCACTAAGGACTAGGTCTAATATTGCTTCCCCTCTGGTCGGTTCATGAACCAGTTGCTCCAAGAAGCAGTCATTTATTTCATCTAGGAACTTTATCTCCCTAGCATGTCCTGTTGTGACACTGACCCAGTCGATGCCGGGGTAATTGAAATCACCCATTATTATTACTGCACTGTAACTTTTGCTAGCTTCCTTGATTTCTTTGAGCATTTCATCATCCATTTGTTCATTCTGGCCAGGCGGACGATAGTACACCCCCACTGCCATCGCCTTCCCCTTTTTACATGGAATTTCAATCCATAGAGATTCTACAGCAAATTTTGTTTCTTGCAAAACTTTAATCCTTTCTGACTCAATGCCCTCTCTAACATAGAGCGCAACCCCTCCACCAATTTGATCAGCTCTATCATTTCGATATAGTTTGTACCCTGGTATCACAGTGTCCCACTGGTTGTCCTCCTTCCACCATGTCTCTGATATTCCAATCATATCTAACCTCTCGTTTAGTGCTATATATTCTAACTCTCCCATCTTGTTTTGTAGACTTCTAGCATTTGCATACAAGCATTTTAGAGACTGTATTTTATTCATATTAATTTGGCTATTGGTAGACATGGGTAATTTGGGATCTTTAAGTTCTGTCTGCTCCATACTCGAGGGCATTTGGGCTACTTTACTCTTTTTTGGAACCTCTCTGCTTTTTGTAGTATCCTTCAAGGATACATTCTTCCGAACCATGCGCTCTTGGGCGACTGTCGGCTTTCCCCTATTATCTAGTTTAAAAGCTGCTCTATCTCCTTTTTAAAGGTTAATGCCAGCAGCCTGGTTCCATCCCGGTTAAGGTGAAGCCCATCCCTTCGGAAGAGCCCCTCCTTTCCCCAGAATGTTCCCCAGTTCCTAACAAATCCGAACCCCTCATCTCTGCACCATTGTCTCATCCACGCATTGAGACTCCGGAGCTCTGCCTGCCTATTGGGTCCTGCGCGTGGAACGGGAAGCATTTCGGAGAACGCTACCCTGGAAGTTCTGGATTTCAACTTCCTACCTAAAAGCCTAAATTTAGCTTCCAGAACCTCCCTACCACATTTTCCTGTGTCATTGGTACCAACATGTACCAAGACAGCAGACTCCTCCCCAGCACTATCTAAGACCTTATCTAGGTGGCGTGTGAGGTCCGCTACCTTCGCACCAGGCAGGCATGTTACCAGGCGATCCTCACGTCCACCAGCCACCCAGCTATCTACATGCCTAATGATCGAATCACCAACTATAACGGCTGTCCTAACCCTTCCCTTCAAGGTACGGTCATACCATGGAACGATACAGAGCATTATAATATCCTTGGCTTTGTTCTCCATTCCTTTCCTTGTGATTCCTAGAATTCTATTTGCTTTCTTAGCTGCCGTTGCACACTGGGCAGAGGGTTTCAATGTATTATCCACGATGATGCATGATCCTGCATTTTTTAGCATTAAATTTCAGCTGCCAAATTCTCAATCATTCAAGCTTCACTAGATCCCTCCTATTATCTACACCTTCCTGGGTGTCTACTGTATTGCAGATTTTGGTGTCATCCGCAAAGAGGCAAACCTTATCTGATAGCCCTTCTGCAATATCACTTACAAAAATGTTAAAAATAATCTGACCAAGGACTGATCCCTGCAAGACACCACTGGTAACATCTTTCTCTTCAGAATAAGTGCCATTTATTTGTCACTTCTCAACCATTTTCTTTTTTTTTAAATTTGTTTTCAAAATTCATATATACAAAGCAAGTATTCAAGAAACTTGACAAATTATAACCATAAGGTAAGCCCACATCACGAGGAGAAACAAATATAAGATATCACAAGTCAAAAGAAAAAGAAAGCCTAAGCTCTAATTTCACAGCCGCTAACATATTACCCCCAAGCCTCACCCAACAACCTCATGTTTCTCTCTATCGGCTAAGAAGGCCTCCAATTGTAGGGAATCCATAAAGATAAACCTAGAACCCTGCAAAGTAATTAAACACTTGCAGGGGTAACTAACAAAAATATATAGCCCCAAGGGCCAGCACCCTCGTTTTAAGGGCTAAAAAAGCCCTTCTCCGAAGCTGTGTGGCCCTGGAAACATCAGGAAATAACTGTAGCTTCACCCCACAAAACAGCACAACTTTATTCTTAAAGTAATTTTTAAATACTAAGATTTTATCTTGTTTCGAAACAAAAATATCTACTGAAGTAGCTCTGGAGGTTATGAGGCCTCCAGAAAACTTGTCAGATTAAGGTCAAGCTGAACTTGTAGCAAATCAAAACCCTCTGGGGACTCACTGGCAACCCTCCATCCAGATAGATAAAACAACTTAGAAAACACCATCGAGTCAGCCCCAGACAAAGCCAGGACCTCTTTAAGATATTTTCATAACCACTATCCGGTCTATTTCTGACCTCGCACAATTTAGGAAGGCTCTAAAGCACCACCTTTTCCTTCAGCATTCATACCGGCAACATGACTTAACTCAGCATACCCTCCCTATCCGTCATGACGACATAACCCAGCACACCCTCCCTATCTGTCATGTTGACATAACCATATCCGTTGATACAATTACTCGACTTGTATTACCTGTTCTTGTAAAGTTCAATGTATGTTTCAGCCTGCATTGTACAAATTAATGTTATTTGTAAACTGCACGGATTCTTAAGAGCGTGGTATAAAAAAAGATTTAAATAAATATCTCTGGTGAGCGTAAATAACAAACAGGAAAATTTAGAAAACAAATATTTTTTTGCCCTAACCATATTTTCATACAATTCCAGTTTATGATGGATAACAAGACTATCCTTAATATTGGAAGCACTAGTTGCCTGCAGAGAGACACAATGATTTTCACATTTAAGAATTTGATTACCCAACAACTCAACCTTCTCCTCAACTCAACCTTCTCCTCAACCTCAACAAAAGATAGCCGCCGCCGGCGGGAAGGGCTCCATTTTCCCTTCTTCCCCCTGATCGGGGACGCCGACCCTGCCTACCAGCTCTCCCGAGCAACACCTCCGGCCCAGTCGGGGCTGTGGGAGGGGGAGGAGCTGTAGGCAGCAACAAAAGATAGCCGCCGCCGGCGGGAAGGGCTCCCATTTCCCTTCTTCCCCCGGTTCGGGGACGCCGACCCTGCCTACCAGCTCTCCCGAGCAACACCTCCGGCCCAGTCGGGGCTGTGGGAGGGGGAGGAGCTGTAGGCAGCAACTAAAGATAGCCGCCGCCGGCGGGAAAGGGCTCCATTTTCCCTTCTTCCCCCTGATCGGGGACGCCGACCCTGCCTACCAGCTCTCCCGAGCAACACCTCCGGCCCAGTCGGGGCTGTGGGAGGGGGAGGAGCTGTAGGCAGCAACTAAAGATAGCCGCCGCCGGCGGGAAGGGCTCCATTTTCCCTTCTTCCCCCTGATCGGGGACGCCGACCCTGCCTACCAGCTCTCCCGAGCAACACCTCCGGCCCAGTCGGGGCTGTGGGAGGGGGAGGAGCTGTAGGCAGCAACTAAAGATAGCCGCCGCCAGGCGGGCCCGCGCCTGAGGGCCTCGCCAGAGGGCCCTTTGGCGTGGCCCTTAGGAGTGGCACAACACAAGATCAAGGCAACAACACTGATCGACAGCGCACCGAGAGAAGGTAACCTCAATGACGATTGTATAGCATGAGCTCCCCTGGCTCTGAACTGTTTCTCCTCCGAGTAGTACACCTCTGCTGATCACCACGAGGCAGCAACAAATTAGCCCGCCTATCCTACAAGACTGCTCTGTGACCATCTTTCTCCACCTAACATTAATTACCTGAACAATATTATCTCATATGTGTACTGTATTTGCTCACTGCACCAGTTATCTAATGAGTGCTTGTGGTTAGGGAAGTCTAACAGCATTTGTTACATTGTATTTGTTACATTGTTTACATTGCTCAATCTTATATTTATTACATTGTTTCTACTACACATCCTATGCTCCAAGTTGAAAGGTGAAACATTGTTTATACTTATTTACCTCATCTTAGCAACCGGCAACCATACCAATTGTCTCACATTTTCATTTTCCACTTTGCACCGGCACAGATAGACCCAAAATGCAGCACATAATCCTCACCCTATTGAGTCTCTACCTGCTACTCACCATTTTGTCATCCAGCTCACTAGCACTAACGACATCACAAAACCACATCCCAACGCTTTATACTAGCGGAAGAAAATGGCACAATGACTCCAACAACCTTTATCATGGAGCGAGCTATCCACGCCGCCCCCATCTAGTTCATATCCCTCTACAAAATTCCCCAAAACTAAAGCAAAATAAACGCCTACACACCAACAGCCTGAAGTGTGCACTCATTAACTCTCGATCACTTCGCAAAAATGGCCAGCAATCACTGAAACAATAACTCATCATAATTTAGATATCATTATGATTACCGAGACCTGGCTCTCACCAGAAGACAATACCATCCTCAACCAACTCCTCCCACCTAACTTTGTTACTTTCACCAGCCACAGGCAAAACAAGAGGGGTGGAGGAGTTGCCATCATCGCCAGATCTGACCTTCAATTCAAATTGGAAGAAGCCAGCAACACCAATTCCCTTGAAACATTATCTATTTCCAACCACTCTTGCTCCATAAACCTTATTTATAGAGCGCCCTCTGCGGATCCAGACAACCTCTCCAATATCATAAACTTAGCATCAAATACCCATGTTCCTCATAAACCTAACTGGATACTAGGAGATTTTAACTTACCATCCCTACAGGACAATCAAGCAGCTGCCTTCACAGAAGCCCTAGATATCTTAGGATACACCCAATTGGTTCATGAACCCACACACACAAAGGGCAACGTTCTCGACCTGATATACGCCCCACAAACGGTGCTTCAGCAAGCACAAAACATCACGTTATCACTAACAGCAGTTCCATGGTCGGATCATAAACTCATTTCCTTTCAAATTCCGACCCCCATCAAGTCACTGAGACCCATTACGAATTTACAAACAAACACAACCGCAAATACCAGAAGATTTCACCCATTTAACAAAGAACGCATCCTGGCTGAAACAAACTCTCTCCTTGATGACACCTCACAAGACCTAGATGTCCTAATCTCCACGTGGAACAGCAGACTCAGCTCGATCGCAATCCGTCCCCCCACATCCAAAGCCCCAAAGAAAAGACCATCCGCACCATGGTTCACAGCTGACCTAAGGGCGTCTCTAACCCTCCTACGAAGATTGGAAAAACGCTGGAGGAAATCACGTACCAGCAGTGACCAAGCAGCATACATCCAACTCCTACACACACATCGCAGGGCAGTCACAGACAAGATGAAACAACATCACACTGACACTCTGAAACGTTCATTAAACAAACCGCATGACCTCTTCAACCTGGTCAAATATCTCGCCAAAGAACCGACCCCGGAACGCACTGGATCTATACACCCACAGGATTACGCCGTATTTATGCAATCAAAATTATGCAAGACTGACGAGATGATGATACCAGACCCTCCTGATGACAAAGCACGCACAGCATATCTAACCTCTTTTACTACTCCGTCTAAGAGAACTATCGAAGACACCATTGCTACCCTAAATACCTCCACTTCATACTCAGATCCATGTCCAGCATTCTGGATAAAAGATCTACGTTCCGACCTTGCCCCAATCTTAGCTAAAATGATAGGATTATCATTCAGCACCGGGTCATTCCCATCTACGCTCAAACAGACCTCCGTTAGACCGCTGCTTAAAGACACCAAATTAGACCCTCAAAAGGTCGAGTCTTACAGACCCATATCCAGTATCCCGATGCTCGCCAAAATCGTTGAAAAAATAGTCTACAGGCAACTACAAGATCATGTGGACACTAACGCACCTCTAGATCCATCACAACACGGGTTCAGAGAGTCACACGGAGTGGAAACACTACTCACTACTCTTTTCAACACCATAATCTCAGGCATCGACAACTCACGTACAGGTTTCGCACTTATCTTTCTAGATATTGCGGCAGCCTTTGACTCAGTCCGCCACGAGATTCTCCTGATTCGACTAAGAGAGAAAGGCATTACCGAAACAGCGCTTGAGTGGTGTAGGTCTTACCTATCTGGAAGATGGCAACATGTACGAACAAACGGGACCACATCCGAGCCATTCCTACAAAGTCAAGGAGTCCCTCAAGGATCCTCCCTATCGTCACTTATGTTTAACATTTATATCCAACCCATCTGTAATATTATTAGGTCCTTCAATGTGAGTTGCATGATTTACGCAGACGATGTCCTACTGTACCTGCCAATATCACTGGACCGCCCGGACCTCACCCCACTAACCAACTGCTTCAATGCAATATCAGAATGGCTCCTCTCCCAAAATCTGCGTATCCAACATAAGAAAACTGAGGTCCTGTTCATCTCTAGAAATCCAGAATTCACTCCACCTAACCAACTGGAAGTAGACAACGCCAAACTACAAGTAAAATCAGCCATACGGTATCTCGGAGTCACATTGGATCAGAACCTCAACATGAAGCAGCACATAGCAAAAATAGTAAGAGCAATCTACTTCAAAATCAGATCCCTCAGACACATACGCCCTCTACTCGAGATGAGCGACTTCCGTACCATCTACCAAGCCCTCATCATCCCTCATTTTGACTATGCAAACGCCATCCTACAAGGACTCCCCCAGACAACCTTACATCCCTTACAACTTGCCATGAACTGCGCTGCGCGAATCCTCTTTGGAGCACCAAGGAGAGAGCACATCACACCCCTCCTGATGCAGCTTCACTGGCTCCCCATCCAAGCCAGAATTAGCTTCAAGACCTTAGTGATGACATTCAAAGCTATCAACGGGTTATCCACCTCTTCAATAAGTGACCTCATACAACCACCCACACCCAACAGGACAAGAAGAACCTCTACAGCCAACATGCTAGCAATACCAAAAGTGATGACAAGATGCGCCTTATCAACTTCAAACAGAGCCTTCAGTCTGAGTGCCCCAAGCCTCTGGAACTCCTTACCACCACACATCAGAGCTATCCCCAACTTGAGCCAGTTTAGGAAGGTCTTAAAACACTTCCTCTTCATTAAATACCTCACAGCCTCCCCCGAACCCCAGCCACCATGTATGAGCAACACACAATAACTCCATCTCTCATATATACAGTTACCTTGTTCAATGTTCCACATATGTAGATAGTTTCCCCTGTTATCCAAGTTACTGCTCCTGTTCATTGTAATGACCTGACTCTTGTTTATTGTCGGATATTGTTTGTTCTATGTAAACCGCGCTGATCGCAAATAGTGCGGTATATAAGAGATGTAAATAAATAAATAAATAAATAAACCTTATTCAGCTTTGTGATTGTCCCCTGAGAGAAAACACAAATCTGAGAAACCATGGTGAGCTAAGTCTGTTCTGTCTGATTAACTACCCTCCATATGTCAGTCAGGGATATCTGCAACTCAGACACCTCAGCTTCAAAGTGGGCAAGAGACCAAGAAACTGGTTTCAGCATTTCACCCTCTTGAAAAGGGGTGCTCCTAGAGATTGCAGAGTATGAAAGTCAGAGTCTGCAGGCAAATTTACCTATCTCCAGGAACAAGCAGGAATGTAGTCTTCACATATGGGTATCGTCGGTACCGACGGAGCCTGCGCGGGAACGCTCCCCAGCGTCCAATTAGAAAGCTTTTGGGAGCATCCCACAGCGCCTGCGTGCTGCCTTCCCGCCTTTCCCAACTGCCTCTCTCCAGTTCTTCGTTTTCCACGGAGCCAGCAGGTCGTGTTCCTGTCACCGCTGAAACTTTTTTTCCCTTATTCTTCTTTGTGTGGTCGCATCTGCCTTCCTCGACGCTTTACCGGTACCGCCGGTTCTTCTTCTTTTAAAAAAAAAATATATATAGTATTCTTTTTTTCCAAATTTTTCTTTTAGGTGCACGCGCCATTTTGGGCCTTAGGCCCAAAATTTCCTCCATCATGGAGAAACCCACCTCGGGTTTTAAAAAATGCACCAAGTGTGGCGGTACCATCACCGACACCCATGAGTGGTGTCTTAAATGTTTAGGTCCTGACCACTCCATCTCCGATTGCATGGCTTGTGCCATGATGTCCAAGAGGGGTCGACAAAACCGAGCTGCCAAGCTCAGCGCCCTTTTTCCCTCCGATGCAGCTTCGGTGGCATCAACGTCTTCCAGGGCTTTGTCTTCCTCCCATGGATCTCAGGTAACTAAACATAAGTCCAGCTGGTCCTCAAAGGGTAGATCTCCTTCCAAGCATCGAGATGTTTCTGGCGTTGCCCTTGAGGGTTCTGTACTGGCAAAATTTCCCCGGCGGGAGGCTTCGGCTTCCAAAGCATTTTCGGGGCTCCAGGACGTTCGAGGCCTTGACCTCGGCAGATCTACTGGTGCCATGCTCTGGGGTACCGGCTGCTTCCGGTACCGATACCCAGGCATCGGCAGCGTCGATAGACCAGAGGTTCCTGGCTATTGAACGCAGTCTGGCGGCTCTCATTGCGGCATCGACGCCCTCGGCACCACATCAGACAGTTCAACCGGTACCGGCACCGAAGAAGCCACAGGTAATTTAGAGGTTTTGAGCCCTCTTCTTCCTGAGGATAGAAGGCAGGATTTTCTCACACTGATCAAACATGCCCAGGATGTTTCTAAGTTTGTCAACCGTGCAGCTTTTGACTGTTTTGAGTGCATAAGCAGAACCTCTTCCATTGCTATAGGTGCACGTAGAATTGCCTGGCTCCAGGCATCTGATTTGGAGCTCTGGGTGCAGGACAAACTGGGCAATATCCCTTGTACAGGTGAGAATTTGTTTGGCAAAAATTGGCAAGAAAAAGCCAATGAATTAGATGCTGACAGCTCCACTTTGGATAGGCTATCAAAGCCACAGCTGATCCTGCGAGAGAGAAATCTTTCAAAAAGCCTTTTTTTCTCAAAAAAGAAGAGGTTTTATCCCTCTTATTCCCAGCAGGGACGTTCTGCAGGTCAGCCTGCTCGGAAAGGTCAGCAACCACCTAAACAAAGGAAAGCAGAGACTGCTAAGCCTCAACCGTCTCAGCAGTCTCAGCCTCCACAAGGCCTTTGACTTTCACCTAGAGAACTTAGCCTTCCTGGCCTTCAATGGACCAGAGCCTTCCACCATTCCAGGAAGGTTATGTCACTTTGCCCCGAGGTGGGAGCAGATAACAGCAGAGCATTGGACACTCCATTATAAGAGAGGGGTACAAGCTGCACTTTTTGTGCTTGCCCCCTCCCACAATGGTAAGACAGTTCAATTCTCAGACCTCTCTCATCAACCTGTTAGATCAAGAGGTCACTATGCTTCTTGCCCAAGGGGCAATAGAAGAAGTACCCGTTCATCAACAGGGTACAGGGTTTTACTTCCCTTTTCCTTATCCCAAAGAAAACAGGGGGATACAGACCTATTTTGGACCTCAGAGAATTGAACAAATTCCTGTTCAAAGAGAAATTCAAGATGATTTCTCTAGGAACTCTGCTGCCATACCTTCAGAGTCAGGATTGGCTTTGTTCTCTAGACCTCAAGGATGCGTACACCCATGTTCTCATCCATCCAACTCACAGAAAGTTCCTTTGGTTCCTTTTTCAAGGAAAGCACTGCCAATACAGGGTGCTTCCTTTGGGCCTGGCCTCAGCACCAAGAGTTCACGAAATGCATGGCTGTGGTAGCAGCATTTCTCTGCACTCTAGGGATATTCGTCTTCCCCTACTTAGACGACTGGCTCATTCGAGCCCCATCAGAGTCAGAGGCCAGGACTTCTCTATCTTGCACAATTTTATTTATTTTATTTATTTATGCTTATTTCTATACCGCTTTTTCCAAAGATCAAAGGCGGTTTACAGGTAACATTTAGTGAACATGGTTTTACATAGAACATCGTTTTTTTCATAACTA
The DNA here is from genome assembly GCA_033557465.1 of Ichthyophis bannanicus. NCBI lineage: Eukaryota > Metazoa > Chordata > Amphibia > Gymnophiona > Ichthyophiidae > Ichthyophis > Ichthyophis bannanicus. Next base: position 643,548,244 of record CM066035.1, read on the forward strand.
TGTACAGTTAACATGATAAACGATAACATGGAACATTGTTACAGAACTAAATACAGTTTAACATGGATTATTGTTACAGAACTATATACATTTTAACATTAGCTAGTAATGCTTTGGCTATTTACATTTACACAATGCATATCCTTCAGTTTTTGGGTCTGGTCATAAACATCCCAAAAACCAATCTAACTCCCACTCAGTCTCTAGAGTTCATAGGAGCTTTGCTGGATACCAGAAAAGCAAGGGCCTATCTTCCCCAGGCCCGTTGCCTTCGCATAGTGCAATTAGCTTCACAAGCAGTGCTAAAGCCTCATCTCACTGCTCGAGAGATGTTACAGCTACTAGGCCACATGGTATCTACAGTGCATGTGGTACCTTATGCTCGCCTCCATATGAGAGCGGCCCAGTGAACTTTATCCACTCAATGGACCCAGGCATCAGGGTGCCTGTCAGACAAAATAGCAAACACAGATCGCCTTATTTTGTCCCTCCAATGGTGGCAGTCCACTCAGAACCTGTTGCTGGGGTCCCCATTTCAACAACCTTTACTCCAGGCAACTCTCACAACAGATGCTTCACCAATGGTTTGTGGAGCTCATCTGTAAGACCTCTCCACCCAAGGCACTTGGACTCCACAGGAGACTCATCTACATATCAATCTCTTAGAGCTCAGAGCAATCTTCCTTGCTCTTCGTGTGTTCCACACCCTGCTCAGTTACAAGACAGTCCTCATTCATACAGACAATCTCAAGTAGCCATGTTCTACATGAACAAGCAGGGGGGAACAGGCTCTCTGTCGCTTTGCAACGAAGCTTTGCGACTATGGGCCCTCGCCAGAGAGCATCAGATTCATCTCCTGGCAGTTTATCTTCCAGGCATACAAAACTCTTGGGCAGACAGACTCAGTCGAGTTCTGCTTCCACACGAATGGTCTCTACATGCAGATCAGGTGGCCAAGATTTTTCAAATTTGGGGAACCCCGTACATAGACCTCTTTGCAAGTCCGTTGTATGCCAAACTTCCCCGGTTCTGTTCCAGAATTCCGGCTCACGGTTCTCAGACCAGGGATGCCTTCCTCCTTCACTGGGGTCAAGACTTCATTTATGCCTTTCCACCCATTCCCCTAATTCCCAAAACCCTGTTCAAGCTTCAGAGAGACAGAGGGCATATGAGTCTCATAGCTCCACATTGGCCACGGCAAGTGTGGTACCCTCTGCTTCTACATCCCTCTCAAGGCCCCTCCCTGGAGTTAGGATCTGCTCCAGGTCTCCTGTCACAGGAAAACGGAATGTTATGGCATCCCAATCCTCAGTCTCTGCATCTCAGAGCTTGGTTGCTGAAGGCCTAGATCTTCATGATCTTAACCTCCCTCAGCAAGTAAAGGATGTCCTTTATGCTTCCAGGAAGCCTTCCACAAGACGCTATTATGCTTTTAAATGGAAGAGGTTTACCATATGGTGTTCACAGAAGGGTCTTAACCCCCTTGTGATACCTCTGGAATAATTACTTGAGTATCTCCTTCATTTATCCAATGCAGGACTTAAGACTAACTCAGTAAGAGTCCATTTGAGTGCTATTGCAGCTTCTCTCAAGCCTCTAAATTTCCTCCCATCTTATAGCAAGATTTATGAGAGGCCTTCTTCTAACTAAGCCTCCCATTAGGCCACCACCAGTGGCATGGGATTTAAACCTGGTTCTTGGTCAGCTCATGAAGCCACCTTTCGAACCTTTAGCTAGTGCCTCATTAAAATTCCTTTCTTGGAAAGTTATCTTTCTCATTGCAATCACGTCAGCACGTCGCATCAGTGAGTTGCAGGCACTAGTGGCTGATTCACCTTATACAAGGTTTCATCATGACAAGGTAGTCCTTAGGACTCATCCACACTTTATGCCAAAGGTGGTATCGCCTTTTCATCGTAACCAAGCGGTCTACCTGCCTGTGTTCTTTCCAAGACCTCATGCATCAAATGCAGAAAGGAATCTCCATACTTTGGACTGTAAAAAAGCCTTAGCCTTTTACTTGCAAAGAACACAGCAACATAGAAAGTCCTCTCAACTCTTTGTTGCTTTTGATCCTTCTCATTTGGAACTTCCAGTCTCCAAGAGAACACTGTCCAACTGGATTGCTCAGTGCATTTCCTTTGCCTATCAGAGTAGGAATCTTCCTCTAGAGGGCAATGTCACAGCTCACAATGTGGGAGCCATGACAGTTTCAATGGCTCATCTGCACTCTGTGTCTATTGACGACATCTGTCGAGCAGCTACCTGGGCCTCGGTTCATACCTTCACAGCCCATTACTGCTTAGACAGGGACTTCCGCCGGGATGCCTTGTTTGGTCAGGCTGTTCTCCAACACCTGTTCCATATCTAATCAACTCCTACCCACCATCCCTGGTTGGATGCCAGAGATCCATGGGGGGAAGTGGAGCCCCTTTCACAGGGACACACAACTTCTGGGGTCTCTCCCTGGCAGCTAAAGCTAGGGAGTCCCCATATGTGAAGACTACATTCCTGCTTGTTCCTGGAGATAGCATAGTTACTCACCTGTAACAGTTGATCTCCGGGAACAGCAGGAATTTAGTCTTCACAACTCACCCACCTCCCCTAGGAGTTGTATGTCTCTGTCTCTCTCTTTCTCTTTCCCTCCCTCTCTCTCAGCTTTAAACTCAACTGGAGAGAGGCAGTTGGGAAAGGCGGGAAGGCAGCACGCAGGCGCTGTGGGATGCTCCCAAAAGCTTTCTAATTGGACGCTGGGGAGCGTTCCCACGCAGGCTCCATCGGTACCAACGATACCCATATGTGAAGACTAAATTCCTGCTGTTCCCGGAGATCACCTGTTACAGGTGAGTAACTATGCTTTACATGCCAATCCATCAGTTCAGAAACAGGTTCAGCAGGCACCAACATCTTCTTCCACTTACCCATGTGAAGCAAGTCCTGGTCCAGAGTTATACTGCTGCTCCTCCTGTGGTACTCCAAGGGGCCACTTGTATCATACCCCTTAGATCGCGCCCAGAGCCAAGCGCCTAACATTTAGCTGGATTTAATTGAACAAGCCCTCGATGATGTCGGGGCTACCAGAGAATCACCTGCATTCTCTGCTCCTTCTTGGCTGCCCGGTATTGTTTGCGATGGCTCCAATCATGACGACTGGTTTTAAGCAGTCACCTGATGACGTTGGGGCTGCCCAGAGAGTCGCCTGCTTCCTCTGCTTCTTCCCAGCTGCCCATTATTGTTCCCAATGGCTCCAAACACAACGGCTGGTTTAAGCAGGCCCCTGATGACGTCGGGGCCTCCCGGAGAGCAGCCTGCTTCCTCTGCTCCTTACCAACTGCCCGGTATTGCTCCCGCAATCATTTTCTAATCCAGTCAGTCACTTTAGGGTCCATCCCTAGGGCACTCAACTTATAAGTCGCCTTTGTGGAACAGTGTCAAATGCTTTATTGAAATCTAAGTACACCATGTCTAGAGCTCTCCATCTGTCCAACTCTCTGGTCACCCAGTCACATTTTACAAAAGCCTCTACTCTCCCCCTCAAATCTCACATCTTCACTTGTCAGATATTTGGTATATCTCTTGCTCTCTCCCTTTACCATATGTCCCTTACCCTTGTCCTCTTGGTCAACCGGCTCTGAATTGTACTGCCTCTCCCACCATCAAGCAACGTCTAAAACAGATTTTGCCTAAACTGAACCTGTCATTTATATAAGGGTGGACATCATTAGCCTGATTCTGTCTCGGATGTCGAAGCCCTCTACATCCGGTCTGAACTGGACATACAGAGGGCATTGCGATTGTGATCCTGTGGGGCACATCTAGCCCTGTGGGATCAGAATCACAAACAGTCCTCTACATGCAGGCTGGGACTGTGATTCAGCCTGGCCTGCACGTACAGGACATGCCTGACTAACTCGGGGCTTTTAAATGGAGCCGCAGCGCCATGGTGTCCGGTTGCCATGGCACCGCAGCTCCATTTAAAAGCTGTGACCCAGGCCGCTGGCTCCTGCTGCTAATTCCCCACAGCCGGACTCCTGATCCAGCCACCTAGGGCCAGGGTCGGGCTGCGGGGAATGTCCTCACCCCACCTGCCCCTTCTGCGCTCAGGGCCTGCCAATCCAAAATGTCCAGGGATGATGTTCCACCTCGGAGGTGGAATAACTTCCCTGTACAAGTCGCCGGCCTTGGATGTACAGGGCCAACATTAGAATCGGCCCTGTATGTCTAGGGCCAGCCACCACCCACTGCCCCCCCCTATCTATGCCCCCTCCCTGCCCCCGTCTAACTTTCCCGTACAATCAAGGGGGAAGTTAGACACCCGTGGGGAGGCCTATGAATAGCCTGTGGCTTCCTGAGTCTCACTGACCTGTGAAGAACAAATATCTATATCATAGTAACATATAGTATATGTGACGGCAGATAAAGACCAATATGGTCCATCTAGTATGCCCAGCAAAGCGGCAAGAGTTGGTGCACTTGCCGCTCCGTGCAGGTCACCCCTCCCCATGCCTTTGCTAGGGGTGTACCCACCGCTCCATGTAGGTTGCTCCTATTTGTTCAGATATAAGAGATAGTTATGCTTATTTTGATTTTATCCTGTTTCTATAAAGGGATCCACTGTGTCTGTCCCATGCCATTTTGAATTCTGTTACTGTGTTTGCCTCCACCACTTCCATCAGGAGGGCATTCCAAGCATCCACAAACCTTTCCTTTTCTCCCAACCATTTATTGGTCTGTAATGTTTGGAAATGTTATTTGGGTCTCTCTTTGGAAGGAGAAATATTTTTCTTAAGTCTAATTACTTGATCGATTATCGTTTTGCAGTTTGCCCAGTGGAGTGATGATAACTGTTTGAGACAAAGGTTGGTCATTCTATCTGGACCAGGCTCTTGCAGTTTGAGGCTCTTTTTAACCTGCTTTCTACGTCTTTTGTTGTTACTGCAGGCCATTCCATAGGTTTATTTGGCTTGTTTTTGTTTGTAGTATGTATTATTTTAAATGATGTTATTGTCTATTGGCTTTTTGGCCTTTACAGGCTTTTTTTGTGAACCACCATGCTGTGCACATTAGCATTTTTCTCTTTCAAGCTTTTTGTTATATCAGTGCACATTGTTGCTGTTATTACACCATGGGACATGTTTATTAAAGCGTGCCAATGGTTAATGCATGCTTTAGCATGGGACTGCAGTAACAGCAGCTGTGTATTAAATTAGTCAGTGCAATAAAATTCCTACTCTAACTACTTAAGCATATGGTGGGGAATGGGTGAGTTATGAGCAGAGGATGGATGTTGACTGAACATTGAGTTTAGCTCAGGGGTAATTACCATGTGCTGATTATCAATACCCACAAACACCCATAAATAGGAACAGAAGCGATGGGGGTCTCGACCGATTTTCAAAGGCTGTGTTCATGAGGAACTAGCTAAACTAAAAGTAGACAAAACAATGGGACCAGATGGGATACATCTGAGAATATTGAAGGAACTCGGACATTCTAGCAGTTCCACTGACTGATCTTTTCAATGCCTCTTTGAAGTTGGGAGTGGTGCCAGAGGACTGGAGAAAGGCACATGTGGTCCCTTTACACAAAAGCAGAAGTAAGGATGTGGTTGAAAGCTACAGGCCAGTTAGTCTATCCTCTGTGGTGAGAAAATTATTGGAAATGCTGCAGAAAGAGAAAATAGTGAGGTTTCTGGAGTCCAATGGATTAAAGAATCAGAAGCATCATGGATTCATCAAAGGCAGGTCTTGTCAGACAAATCTGACTGATTTCTTTGACTGGGTGACCAGGGAGGTTGGACCGAGGGAGAGCCCAAGATGTGGTGAACTTAGATTTCAGTAAAGCCTTTGACACCGTTCTGCACAGGTGACTTATAAACAAACCGAGAATCCTAGGGATGGACCCTAAAGTTACTGATTGGGTTAGAAATTGGTTGAGTGGGAGGCGACAAAGGGTACAGGTAAATGGAGCTCACTCTGAGGAGGTTATAAGTGGTGTGCCTCAGGGATCTGTCCTTGGTCCGATTCTTTTTAATATCTTTGTTAGTGATATTGCGGAAGGGCTGTTGGGTAAGGTTTGCCTCTTTGCAGATAATATCAACATCTGCAGTAGAGTAGACACCCAGGAAGGAGTAGATAACATGAGAAGTGATCTAGCTAAGCTTGAAGAATGATCTAGGATTTGGCAGCTGAGATTTAATGCTAAATAATACAGGGTCATACATTTGAGCTGCAAAATTCCAAGGGAGTGGTACAGTGTAGGGGGTGAAATACTTCACAAAAGAAGCACGGGTCCTGGACGTGATTGTGTCTGACGTCTTAAGGTAGCTAAGCAGGTAAAAAAGGCAACGGCGAAAGCTAGAAAGATGCTTGGTTGCATAGGGAAAGGAATGACCAGCAGAAAAAAGAAGGTGAAAGTGCCTCTGTGTACTGTATGTTTTTGGTGCGACCTCATTTGGAGTATTGTGTGCAGTTTTGGAGACCACACCAGAGAGGTGGCGTTGGGAAAGTTGCAATATTAGCACGATTTACAAAACTGGATCAAAACTTAAGATAAGTCCGATTTTGGAGTAATTGTAACGTTTGGTATTCAACCTTAAGAACCTTATTTATATGGTCATTGATGCTATTGGAGCACAAAGCTCATGGGAGATTCACCCAGAGCAGTGCCAACTTTTGTCTGAGACCATAGGTTCTTATTATAAGTGATTTATAATAATTTTGGAGAGCAGTAAAGTAGAGAAATGTGAAAGAAATTTGAATTATATTACCATATTACAGAACATCGGATTAAAGCTTATTTAATTGGAGGGAAAATTCACCGGATTTTTGTATAATGAGCCATTAATGACTTTTGTTTTGTAATTAGGATTTTTTAAAGACTTCTAATCCGGATCAGTTCAGAATGTTCTGTCTCTGCAGCAAGTACAGATCAGGTAAGAAACTACCTGATAACATGCAACAGATTAAGTTTCATATTTATAAGGTATTCTTTAGGTACATCAGTGTGGGAAATTCAGAAATGGGGTTTGTCCGATATTACAGGGACACCACAGGTTTTAATATAATAAAAAAGACTTAAGCAAGCATTAGCAGTAAATCTGAGAGACAGAGATCATACTTCCTGTACCCTGGCTTAGGTGTGACGTTCATTACTGTTATGATATATGCCAAACTAATACCGATTCACAAGAAACACTAACCAAGGCAATCAATAATAACACATGCAAAAAGACCTTAGTAATACATTGTTATTCAATTTAAATTTTTACATTTTACGTTGGAAAAACGACCTGCCAGCTGAAAGTACGTTTATCAGACACAAGTACTGCTTGTTAAAAGAAGGATGGTCCAGTAGTATCTCACCGCCAAGTTTATAAGCATTGTTTTTTTAAATTTCAGTGCTTGATCACGTGGGGATTGTGTCTGATATTTTTACAGCATGAACAAAAATGGATCTTTGAACTCAATATCATGGAACCAGCAGGACTTAATAGTTCTATAGATTGGGGAGCATTTTTGTAGGTTTAATGATACCTTTTTATATATCTTCTGTGATCCTGATAGGCCCTTCCCCCCCCCCCTCCTTTTGGTTCAGGAAAGTATTTAAAAGTAGGTAATGATGTAAGCCACCATAGCCAGAGTGAGAATTGATTTCCTGAGGATTGTATGACGGTCTCCAATGAAGTGATTTTTTGCTAAACTATGGTCTTCATAGGGCTTTTGTGAAGAAGAAATCTAAGTGGCTGATTGTGGCAGTGCTTTGACATGTTAGAAATGAGTTCTGGCTTTCGTCTATCTCTTTTGTAGGGAGGGTGAATTGTAGCTGACATTTGTAGTTTGGGGCTGGTGCAGTGGAGATTGTGGCTCCGTGGCTCTTTTGCTGTTTTGGTTATATCTGCACTTGATTATGCTCTAGAATGATATAAAGTTTAATATAAAACTGGTATAGATAAAAATAAAAAATTGAAAATTGTATAAAATTGAGTTGCAAGATTTGTGAAGAGAAGTTTTTTAGACCTGTGATGGTGATTGGTAGCATTTCTCTTCAGGCAGGAAGTAGCTGCCGTATAGAGGGACAATATGATTTACTGAGGTCTTTTCGCCTCCTTTTAGAATTTTTTTCCAAGGTTTAGGGTTAAAAAAAATCTTTTTGGGGTTAGTGATATTGAATAATAGTGTAGTACTAAGAACATTTTGTATGTGTTAATATGCAAAACTACCCATTTGGAAACATTACCCCTGGAAGGATTTATTTTTGAAAAGAAGGATCTTGATGTTCTAATAGTTGCAAATCTCTTGTGCCCTATCCCACCTTTACACTGTAGTAGCATACTCTGAAAACGTAGCCTTTGGTGTTCATTTTTCTCTGAGGTATGTTAGCTTAGATCAGGAAGCATATGCTTCTCCAGGAACAAGCAGAAAGTCAGTCCTCACATATGGGTGACGGCGCCGATGGAGCCCTCGTGCGGAGCAATTCCCCAGCTTTTAAAGAAAGCCTTTGGGATTACATTGCGCATGCGCGGTCCCCTTCCCGCCCAAGGGTGCCATCTTGCTCAGTCTTCTTTTTTCTGTGGAGCCCAACGGACGTGGTCCTGTTTCCACTGTGGAAAAAGTAGAAAAGTTGATTTATATTTTTCAGCTTCCCAGTTTGACACGGGTTCCCCTTCCCGCACTCGACTCGGTACACCGGTATCAAGTCAGGTCCTATTTTTCGTTTTTGTCCTTCGTGACTAGTGTTTGCGCTCTTTTAAGTTTTCATTGGCAGCCCGGTTGTTTGACCTCGCAGGGGCCCTTTTTCCCCCGATGGCTGCCAGCGGGTTTAAGAAATGTGATCGGTGTAAGAAGTTGATGTCTCTCACCGACACACACGACTGCTGCCTACGTTGCCTCGGCCCTGACCATGACCTGGTGGTCTGTGGGCCGTGTGGTAAGATGTCTTTGAAGTCTTTGAGGAGCAGGCAGCAACAGTGTGACAGGATTTTTTCCGAGTCTGCCTCCGGCTGGGCCCGGACCTCGTCAGAAGCCTCGACATCTCGGGAATCGGAGCCCGAGCACCATCGTGGTTCTTCTGAGCGGGGGTCTCCTTCCAGGGAAAACTGGAGGAAAAAAACTCGTGAGGGCGGCATCGCTGGATGCCTCTGATCGGCTTGGGCCCTCGAGTTCCAGGCCGCGAAGCCCGGGCCGCTGCCCCGGGTCCTCGGAGTCGGAGCAGCCGGCTAAACAACCTCGCAGAGAGCCGGAGGCGTCGGACAAAATAACTTCTGTTGTCTTCGTGGACTCTCCTCCGGGAGAGCCGGCGTCGGGCCTGATGATGTCGGGGCCCAAGCTGGGAGCTGCGGAGCCTTCTGAGCTTGGTCTCAGGTTGGCAGCCCTGGAGAGCAGCATGGCTGCCTTCATGGAGCAGCAGCGGGCACTGATGGCCGGTCCATCCGCCCTGACCACTGGGACGTCGACATCTAAGTTGATGCCGGAGGCCGAGCCGATCCTCGAGTCGATCAGGTCTCAAGTCGATCCTCGGTCAAGGTCCCCCTCGACCTCCCATTCGGGACCGAGGTCATCGACGCCAGTGTCGTCGGCATTGGGGTGGTCGGGCCCAAAGCCCTCGAGGCCGGAGCCCATTGAGTCCTCTTCGGAGGACTTGGCGTGGGAGAAGGAGGAGGAAGACTCCCCAGACACCTTCCGCACCCGGTGTATCCCATTGGACTCACCGGGTTTGGAGCCTCGGACTAGGTCCCCTCCAGAGGACACTCGGTTCTCGGACTTTGTCAGTGACATGGCCAAGGCTTTGGCATTCCCTGCGGATGCCAAGGAGGAGCCGAAGAGCCGAAGAGCTCGATGCCCTCCAGTATGACTTTCCCCTGAAGGAGGCCCTTACTATACTAGTGCCTCCGATGTTGGAACGGCTGATGCTCCGAATGTAGGAGTCCCCGGCCTCAATGCCGGTACTTAGCAAGTGGGTCGATTCCATCTATCGAGTCCACAAGAGTCCTGGGTTCCAGAAAGCGCAGCTGCCGCACAACTCCATGGTTGTGGAATCAGCCATGCACCGGCTGAAAAGCCAAAAAGCGCACTCCTCAGTGCCTCCCGGCCGGGAGGCCCAGAACCTAAACGCCCTTGGCAGAAAGTGCTACCAGGGCTCAATGCTGTCATGCCGTGTCCAAACTTACCAGCTGTACATGGGCATGTACTTGCCGGACCTGGTAAAGGAGATTGCCGGGTTCTCGGCTGGTCTGTCCGAGGAACCCTTGCAGCGCTTCAAGGCCTTGTCCACGGGGATCAGAGAGTGCTCGAAGTTCATGTCTCGAGCAGCTTGCGATGGCTTCGAGGCTTCGGCCTGAGTAGCCGCGGCCGGCATCGGTGCACACCATCAGGCCTGGCTCATGTCGTCGGACCTAGAGCCATAGGTTCAGGACAAGTTGGTTGTTGTCTCGTGCTGAGGAGACAACCTCGTCGGCAAACCCATGACTGAGAAAGCTGCAGAACTCGATTCCGAGTACTTGACCCGGACAAGGTTGTCGAAGAAGACATCTGCACCTTCTCACAAGAAGAAGGCCTCAGGGGAAAAGCCCCCACTTACCAGCCCGCCCCAGCTCCCCAACAGGGGCAGCAGACCAGGGGACAGGGGCATGGCCCATATAAGCTGAAGACCCCCAAGCCTCCAGCTCCGGCTCCTACCCAGCTGGGAGGGGTTTTTTGACTCCCAGTGCATAGCTCCTCTCCTACCAGTGGTTTGGCCCTGCACAGGAGGAAGGCCAGCCCTGTACGCTCACAGGTGGCCAGCCATTGCTACCGACGCCTGGGTTCTGTAAGTAGTTTAGCAGGGCTACTTACTTCACTTCCACCAGGTGCCCACCTCCTTTTTCCCAGGAGAGCCTCTCAGGCCCCCTCTTCACAGGAACCTCCTCCTGCAGGAGTTGGCAGGTCTGCTAAAGGATCAGGCGGTGGAACCGGTGCCCCACCACCTGCAGGGGCAAGGCTTCTACTCCAGGTATTTCCTCATACCAAAAAGAAAAGGAGGTCTTCGCCCCATCCTGGACTTGCGAAATCTAAACAAGTTCCTGGTGAGGGAAAAGTTCAAGATGCTTTCCCTTGGGATCCTACTGCCTTACCTCCACCAGGGAGACTGGCTATGCTCCTTAGATTTAAAGGATGCTTATACTCACATCCTCATACACCCAGAGCACAGACAATAACTCAGGTTTGTGGTTGGAGGAAACCACTTCCAGTACAAGGTGCTTCCCTTTGGCCTAGCTTCCGCTCCCAGAGTATTTACCAAATGCCTAGCAGTGGTGCCGGCCTTCCTCTGAAGCCAGGGAGTCTTCTTCTTTCCATACCTGGACGGCTAGCTCATCAGGGGCCAATTGGCACAGGAGGCACAGCAGGCCACTGCTCGCACAGTCACTCTGCTCCACCACCTAGGGTTTGTTATAAATCACGAAAGGTCCCCTTTACTCCCCACTCAGAACTTGGAGTTCATGGGGGCAAGACTGGACACACTTCAGGCACGGGCATACCTACCGCTGGACAGGGTGAGGCAGTTGCTGGACTTGGTACAGTAGGTCCAGCACAAACCTCAAGTCTCCGCAAGGGTCTTCCTCCGCCTCCTGGGCCACATGGCCTCCACGGTGCATGTAACTCCATATGCTCGATTCCATATGCGTATAGCTCAATGGAGCCTCAGAGACCAGTGGACATAAGCCACTGGCCGCCTCAGAGACAGAGTAGCGATTTCCAAGTTACTGGTGACAGCCTTGCAATGGTGGCTTCACCTTCCCAACTTGCTTCAGGGAGTACCATTCCATCCTCCCTATCACACCAGAGTGCTGATGACAGATGCCTCCTTGCTGGGTTGTGGTGCCCATTGCCAGGGTTCATGCACTCGGGGTCTGTGGTCCTCGTGAGAGGCCACACTTCATATCAATCTTCTAGCGCTTCGAGCCATCCGCCTAGCTCTTCAAGCCTTCTGTCATCTTCTTACACATCAGTCGGTGCTGATACAGAAAATCAGGTAGTGATGTTCTACATCACCAAACATGGGGGCACAGGATTTCGCATCCTATGCCAGGAAACCCTGGATCGCTGCTCTTTTGCAGTGGCACATCACATGTCCCTAAGGGCAGTTTATCTTGCCCGGTCAGGAGAACCTCCTGGCCGAAAAGTTGAGCAGGACTCTTCAGCCTCACGAGTGGCAACTGAACCGGGATGTAGCCCAGCGGATCTTCAACCTTTGGGGTCTCCCATCCTTGGATCTCTTTGCCAGCCCGCAAAACCATCAGTTGCCCCGGTTCTGCTTGAGGCAGCCGCAGCCGCTGAGCGTGGCGGCGGATGCTTTCCTGATCTCGTGGGCACAGGGCCTTCTCTATGCGTTCCCACCCACGCCCCTGGTGGCACGCACTTTGTTCAAGATTCTTCGGGACAAGGCCTCGGTCATCCTGGTAGCACCAAGGTGGCCCAGACAACCTTGGTTCCCTCTTCTCCTTCAACTGGGCGATCGAAACTCCACTCCCACTGGGGGTGCAGCCCCACCTCTTGACACAGGAACAGGGTTCCTTGCTACACCCCAATCTCAGATCCTTCCACTTAATGGCCTGGCTGCTGAGAGGGTAGTACTTGCTCCTCTACTCCTTCCCAAAGAGGTTGAAGAGGTGTTGCTGGCCTCTAGGAGGCAATCCACTAGACAATCCTACGCATTCAAGTGGCGTAGGTTTGAAGGGTGGTGTGCCCAGAATAAGGAGGACCCGTTCACTTGTCAAGTACCTCAGGTATTGCAGTACTTGCTCCACCTCTCGGAGTTAGGCCTCAAGTCTAACTCTGTCATGGTCCACCTGAGTGCGCTTTCAGCTCACCACTCTCCAGTGGACGGGCAACCTCTTTCAGCTCACCCTTTGGTATCCCGATTTCCTCAGAGGCCGCCTCCTCTTGAAGCCTCCAATTCATCCACTGGCTACAGAGTGGGACTTAAATGTGGTCTTGCAGCAGCTTACTTGCCCGCCTTTTGAACCAATGGCCACATGTCACCTACGTTTCCTTTCCTGGAAAGCACTCTTTTTGGTGGCGCTCACGTCTGCTTGATGAGTGAGTGAGCTGCAGGCTTTAGTATCGGATAGGCCGTATACACGGTTTTATAAAAACAGGGTGGTCCTGTGTACTCACCCGAAGTTCCTTCCAAAAGTGGTTTCCTCGTTTCACCTCAACCGAGAGGTGGTCCTTCCAACCTTCTTCAGCAGGCCACACACCAACAGGGCAGAAGTGGTTCTGCATACCCTGGACTGTAAGGGGGCGCTCGCCTTCTACCTGGAACGTATGCGGGGACATCGGAGAGCTCCCTAGCTCTTCATCTCTTATGACCCTAGTAAACTGAGTCTACCTGTCTCCAAGCACACGTTATCCACCTGGGTGGCAGACTGCATCACCTGGGCCGAATCCGGCCCAGTCTGTCAGGGCTAAGGCCGCATCAGTGGGTAACCACCGCTCTGTTCTGTTCTGTTGGCAGACATCTGCCGGGCTGCAACTTGATCTTCAAGCCGGACGTTTGCAGCCCACTACTGCCTGGAGAGAGAGTCCCGGCGGGACAGTGTTTAAGGTCAGGTGGTACTCCGTAACCTATTCGAGGTTTAGGCAACTCCGACCCTTTGGTGTCAGGCTACCATGGGGGTTGTGTTCTCGGAGAAAAATCCTATCACTGCTGCTGTGGCTCTTCTAGAGGGAGCCATTTTCAGCTATGGGTTCTCGGTAGCCTATAGCTAGGGAGTCCCATATGTGAGGACTGACTTCCTGCTTGTTCCTGGAGAAAGCACAGTTACTCACCTGTAACAGGTGCTCTCCGGGGACAGCAGGAATCAGTCCTCACGACCCTCCCTCCTCCCCTGGAGTTGCAGTCCTTTGATTAATTTTTTCTCATTTTGCCGTCTCTTTAGCTATGTCATCTGACTGAGCAAGATGGCACCCTTGGGCGGGAAGGGGACCGCACATGCGCGATGCAATCCCAAAGGTTTTCTTTGAAAGCTGGGGAATTGCTCCGCACGAGGGCTCCGTCGGCACCGACGTCACCCACGTGAGGACTGATTCCTGCTGTCCCTGGAGAACACCTGTTGCAGGTGAGTAACTACGCTTTTTTGACTGTGCATTATAGTAGGTAAGGTTGAAGTGTCTCACGGTCATTCAAGTAGCAGATTCTGGAGCTGATTATCAGCCTATGCAACAACAATGGGAGTTGGTTAGGAGATGGCAGAATCAATTAATTTCTGTATTTATTAGTTACATTTTCTTTTTAAGCTCATAGAGATGGTAATTTTATAATGGTGTACTTTTAGATTAATAGAACAGGAAGTAAGTGCATAAATTATTAAATTACCCATGCTCCACCAAACCCATCCTTCGAGCACACTTATTCTACAGATATGTGCCTACTTGTTCCACGTATACTTCTAGGCATGATTTAATTTTATATGAGATCTTTGATGCATGACAAAATTTTATAAAATTATCTCAGTATAGGCTGTTTCCTGTCGCTGCACACTTGGCTGCTTTGCCTGGCCAAAATGTGGACGGGCCCAAGATAGACCCGATTCTGGTGTCATGGGGCCCGGATGTACCCGCGATGGCAGAATCAGGGAGATACATGTATGCTGAGCAGATCAACGTACAGGGAGCTGCCCATCCACAAGTCAGAATGCCATTGCTGGGGCGAGGGAGCAGTGGTGTCCATGCACCATTTTAATGAGCCGTCTACATGCTGCACATCGGCCCCTTCAGACCACTGTCCAGCTGCACCGCGGCCCCTATGGCCCAGATCTTGGCTGCAGGGGCACAGCGAGGCCACAGGAATGGGGTGCCGGGGATGTGCGGCGCGATTGGGAAGAGGCCCCCAGGACATATTCCACCGTCAGAGTGGAATAAGCCAAATGATCAGCTTGGTGCCGGGGAACATACAGTGGCCTGTCCTGAATAGGCCCTGTACGTCTGGCAGCTGGCCACTCTCCAGCTCTGCCCCACACCGTCCCCTCCCACTCACGTACAGCACTCCCTGCACAAATGCTGTGTACATGCGGGGAGCACTGGCAGCAAAATAGGGATAAGGAGCTGTACACGGGTTGGATGTCCAGCCTGCACGTCCAACACTGATATTTGTGGCTGAGAATGCACCCCTTAGTGTGTCACATTTAAATAAAATCCCATTTTTATGGTGTTGGACAGACTATTTCGCAGGGAAAAATCACAAAATAACACTGCTTTAATGAATACTCTATTAGAATATTACCGATTACAATTTTCGTGCATTGCCTTTGGACACAGATTCTTTAATTGTTGTTGTTGTTGTTGTTAATTGCCGTCGAGTCGGAGTCGACTCATGGCGACCCTCTGGATAGCTATCCTAAATTGTGTTCGGTCTTGAGTCAGGTGGCTCATTGTTGACAGACTGGTACCCGTAGCTGCTGTTATTGTCTCAATCCATCTCATTGCTGGCCTTCCTCTTTTGCTTTGACCTTCTATCTTGCCAAGCATGATGTCTTTCTTTAATCTCTCTCTTCGCATGATGTGTCCAAAGTATGAAAGGCGAAGTCTTGTCATCTGAGCTTCTAAAGAAAGCTTAGGTTTGATCTCCTCTAGTACTGACTGGTTTGTTGTTCAGGCAGTCCATGGTATACACAGTATTTGCCGCCAGCACCATAATTCAAAGGCATCAATTTTCTTCCTGTCTATCTTTTTCACTGTCCAGCTTTCACGTGCATATGATGTTACTGAAAATATCATGGCTTGAACAAGTTGAATCTTTGTATGGAGAGAGACATCTCTGCTGTTGAGAATCTTATCTAGGTCTTTCATAGCCATTCTGCCAAGAGCAATGCATTGTCTGATTTCTTGACTGCTTGTTGCTTCTTTATTGATAGCACAGGTACACTAAAAAAATTTTTTTTAAACTGCCTCTAATGTTTCGATTGATTTTTACGTTTTTTGGTGCGCTGAATCCAAATCTGGTAACCAATTTGCTCCATCACGTACAGATTTTTTGCTACATTGGGTTAGCAGTTTGAGGTGAACGTTTCAGATTGAGTGCGATCGAGATAAAAGTTTCTTGGATGAATTCTTTATACTAATTGTTTAGTAGTTATTCAAATAAGAATAAAGAAAATTGTAACAAGGCAGCACATAAGAATAGAGTAATGTCAACAAAACACACTGTGATGGTAGCAAAATTGTCTGCACTTAAAACAGCCACATACATGTGCACAAACATTGAGCATATAAGAGCGAGGTTAGACACAAAGCAAAGCAAAGAAATGTGCAAAAAATGTTGTACAGGTATGTATGTAAGAATAGAAAACGCAAACCGCACCATTGCAATACATGAAGACAAACACCCGATGGTGTGAAAATAAAATTCTAATAAATGAGATCCGACACTGTGGTAATAACTAGCAAATTTTTATTTCAAAGTTTAGTAAAAACACGATATTTGTCAACACAGTTTAGATTTTAAAGTCATTCTTGGGTCAATCAATCTCCTGGTGGGCCCGTTTCTTCTTCCCCCGAATGCTTCTCTTGGTGCGCTGCTTGGCGTATTTTTCATCTGGGGTTTCCCGCAGCAGCAACCAGCAGAAATCAGCCATCATAGTGGTGTTCCATCTTCCTTGGTACCTTCTCTCTGCGTCCTTGATGTCCTGGTGAAACCTTTCACCTTGTTCTTCACTGTACGCCCCCAAGTTTTCGGGAAAGTAGTTCACATGGGAGTGCAAGAAATGGACTTTCAGGCTCATGTTACAGCCTTGTTCTTTGAAGGCATTGAGCATCCTGGCAACAATATCCTTATAGTTCTCATCCCGCCTGTTCCCCAAGAATTTGAGAACAACATCCTTGAAGGAATCCCAGGCTTCTTTTTCCTTCTCAGACATCGTTTCAGCGAATGCTCCATCTGAAATGAGTTTCCTTATATCAGGGCCAACAAACACTCCTTCCTTTAGCTTTGCTTCAGAAAGTGGGGGGAACTTTGAGCAAAGGTACCGAAAGCACTCACCATCTTTTGGAAGGGACTTGATGAATTGCTTAATGAGACCCAACTTAATGTGGAGAGGTGGTAATAGAATTTTATCACGAGGTACCAAGCTCTCATGAAGAACATTTTTCTCACAGGGTCTCAAATACTCTCGAATTGGCCAGTCTTTTTTCCCCCAGTGTAGGTTGCGGGCCCGGCTATCCCACAAGCAAAGGAAGCAGGGATATTTGGTGAAACCGGATTGCTGCCCTAATAGCATGGATAGAATTTTAAAGTCTCCACAAATCATCCACTTATGCTCATAACGAATCTTCTGAAGAATCAGGGCCAAATTCTCGTATTTTTCTTAGAGAATAACAGAGTGAGCAATAGGAACTGAAAAGAATGTGTTGCCATTATGAAGAAGAACACCTTTTATGCTGTCTTTTGACGAATCAATGAACAGCCGCCATTCAGCAGGATCATACTTGAGTTTAAACTTTTCCATCACTCCGTATATATCGTTGCAAAATACCAAATCTTCCTCTTTGCTGAAATACTTCAAAAATTGTGTCTCGCGGTTGCGGTACCAATAAAAAGTTGTTCCTGGTGACAATAGATTTTTCTGTTTAAGCCGAGAACCTAGCAGTTGGGCAGCATCTTTTGGGAGTCCTAAATCCCGGACTAAATCATTCAATTCAGCTTGAGAGAAAAGTTCAGGTTTCGGATTTGGTTCAGTTTCAAACTCGGAAGTACTGGACTCATCATGAAAAGCCATCTGATGAGTCTCATCATGATCAGAACCGTCCACACAAATATGGTCCAAAGATTTTGGTGGTTCAGGCACAGGTACTTCGTTGCTATGAGGCATAGGCCTAATTGCTGAGGGAAGGTTGGGGTAACTTATTACGTTCTTATTTTTTAAGTTGTATCCCTTCACAATGCAAGAGCAAAAATAGCAGTCACTGCTGTGGTCTCTTTGTTCACGCCACATCATAGGTATTCCGAAACGAAATGCTTGTTTTTTACCTTTCATCCATAAGCGTAGATCTTCCTCACATGTCTTGCACACTTTGTGAGGAGCCCACGGTTTGTCTTGATCGCCTAACTTCAAACCGAAATAGGCGAAATATACTTTTTTAATAAATGCAGAAATGTTCCTCTGCCGCTTTTTCACGGTATATTCCCCACAAATAAAACAAAAACTGTCCGGAGAGTTGACGCAACCTCTGGCTCTGTGAGCCATCACAAATACACAGCACTGCAAACTACAACTGTAGTGAACCACTTCGGAATAAAGCTGGATTACGACTGAGCAAACAAAAGGTAATAATGAACTTGCAAGAAACTGAAATTTGACAGGAACGTTCATGTCGCAACCACCGTGTTTGAGCGAGCGAGCGAACGAGGCGAGGCGAACAGGAAAGAACATGCGCCAGTGCGAGTACTGGATTTAGCCCCCCGCCTCCCAATTGTCCTGTTAATATATAAAATGAATACAAAACACTCTAAAATATCATGAGGGAGTGTTTCTAGTTAGTTAACCATTACAACCTCTATTTTGGGCCAAGAAAATAAACTGCAGTCGGCTAAAAAGAAATTATGTGAACATTCCTTATATGGGTAAGAAATCTAATTTTGCAAGAAAACGTGACGTGATGGAACATTTTGGCTATTTTTCCTGTATTCAGCACCCCAAAATCTATAGGAATCAGTTGCAAAACTGGAGGCAGTTTTTTGGTAGTGTACCTGTGTAGTTGATCCAAGTAGGTTAAAGTTGTTCACGATTTCAATTTCTTCTCCTTCAACGATGAACCTGTTGATTATGCCAGTTGTCATGATCTTTGTCTTCTTTACATTAAGGTGCAGGCCCATTTTGAGACTATGTTCTTGTGAGAAGCAAATGTTTCAGATCATCTTCACTTTCAGCCAGTAATGTGGTATCATCAGCATAGCGAAGGTTGTTGATGAGTCTTCCACCAATCTTCACACCTCTGTTGTCTTCATACAATCCTGCTTCTCTGATGATTTGTTCTGCATATAAATTAAACAGGTAGGGGGAAAGTATACAGCCTTGTCTTACACCTTTGCTTATTTTAAACCATTCTGTTTCTCCTTGTTCCATTCGAACTGTTGCTTCTTGATCAATGTACAGATTGTGCAAGAGTACGATCAGGTGTTCTGGTATAACCATGCTTCTTAATGTGGCCCAGAGTTTCTCATGGTTT
Source organism: Ichthyophis bannanicus (assembly GCA_033557465.1). Classification (NCBI taxonomy): domain Eukaryota; kingdom Metazoa; phylum Chordata; class Amphibia; order Gymnophiona; family Ichthyophiidae; genus Ichthyophis; species Ichthyophis bannanicus. The sequence continues at coordinate 643,567,446 of CM066035.1, forward strand.
ACACAGTCAAAAGCCTTGCTATAGTCGATAAAGCACAAATAGATATCCTTTTGGTATTCTTTAGTCTTTTCAAGGATCCATCTCACATCCGCAATGTCTCTCATTCCTCGCCCTTTCCTGAACCCTGCTTGCACTTCAGGTAGTTCTTGTTCCAGGTATGGTTGTAGTCTCTTTTGAATAATCTTCAGTAGAATCTTGCTGGCATGTGGGATCAGAGTGAGTGTGCGATAATTTCCACAGTCAGTTGGATCACCTTTCTTTAGTATTGGTATAAACAGAGATCTTTTCCAGTCAGTTGGCCATGATGTTGTCTTCCATATTTCTTGGCAGAGCCTTGTAAGTACGGTAACAGCTGCATCAGATTGCTGTAATATTTCTTTGGGAATGCTATCAATGCCTAGTGCTTTGTTCTTTGATAAGGCTTTCAGTGCTGCTTCAACTTCTTCTTTCATCACCAATGGTTCCCGATCATAAGGTACAGGTTGAAACGGCTGTTGGTCCACTTGATCTTTATCATATAAAAACTCTGTATATTCCTTCCACCTTTTCTTGATGATCTCAGCATCATTCAGCATAGAACTTTGAGCATCTTGTAACATTCCAATTCGAGGCTGGAACTTTTTCTTTAACTCTCGTAGCTTTAGGAAAGCCAATCTTGTTCTTCCTCTAATAGTTTCTGCTCCTATTTCCTTTCATGTGTCGTTGTAGTACTTTTCCTTGTCCTGTCTTGCTGTACATTGGAAATCTGAGTTCTGTGACTGTCTTTCTTTCTCCTCTGGCTTTAGCTTCTCTGCGTTTCTGGGCAATTTTCAGAGTTTCTTCCGTCATCCATTTTGGCCGTTTTTGCTTTTTCACCTTTTGTAGAGACTTCTTGCTTTCTTCCAACACAACCTTCTTGATGTCATTCCATAACTCTTCTGGAGCTCTGTCCTTTGTATCTAAAGCAGCAAATCGATTTTGCAGGCAGTCTTTAAATTCCAGTGGTATATTCTCAAGGTCATATTTTGCTGCATTCATGAGTGGTTTGCTCTTTTTCAACTTGAGCTTGAGTTTGCATACTAGTAGTTGATGATCTGTACCCCAGTCAGCTCCAGGTTTCGTCTTTGTTGATGTTATAGAACTTTTCCATCGTTGACTTCCTCAGATGTAGTCAATTTGATTTTTATACAATCCATTGGGTGAAGTCCATGTGTACAGTCGCCGCTTGTGTTGATGAAAGAAGGTGTTTGAGACGAATAGGTCGTTGGTCTTGCAGAATTCTATCAGTCTTTCTGCAGCTTCATTTCTGTTGCCAAGTCCATATTTTCCAACTACTTTGCCGCCTTCTTTGTTGCCAACTTTTGCGTTCCACCTTTAATATACTGTACAAATGCTTTAATATATTGTACAAATTAGAACAAAATGGCCAAACGGGAATTACTTAAACAAATTAATAAAAAAATCCCCCCAAAAAATAATTTTATATATCTTTCTTTAATACAAGTGGATACAAACCAAAACCAAACTTTTTTTAAAGTTTTTAATTAGGCAAATAAAAGGGCCTCAAATCTAAATTAAGCTTCAACAGATCGTAATCGTCCATCTAGTATACTAGCCACAAGGGCCTAATCTAGTATGCTCGATATTCATCATAGGTCAATAATTATACCCTTTTGTCTTTTTGTTTTTCCGAAAGAACTCAAAACAGTGACTCATGCACAAAAGTGTAAAAAATAATGCTAAATCTAAATACAATAATCTAAAACCTGACACAATATTGTGTTTCGATAAGAAAAGTAGTATCACTTATCTGCATCAGGGGAACATGTCCATTACACTGACATAGCACTAAACAATTACTAGGAAGAGAGCTAAACTCCAGCTGGCTGAGTGATACAGCAGGGATAATTTATATGAGTATCTGCCCTTGATCTTTGATCTATGTGTCGTGAACTGCTTGGAAAATCCGGTTGCGACTGATTGAGCATAGAAGTCGGATTAACACACAATCAGAGACTGCCCCACTAGTAGCACATTGGATGCAACTTCAACATTCCCCTTCTAACATTCATTGGCGATTTCTTGAAAATTTCCCTCACACCTGGAGAGGTGGCAATTATGTGAAACAACTTGTGATTCGTGAACACACCTGGATGTACCAGCTAGGATCTATTGAATCGCTTGAATCAGGCTATAGATTGGTTTTCTCTATTTTGATAGGCTACTCTGACCATGTGACCACCAGATCCGCCACGTTCTTAAGCTCCTTTGGTGATAGTAGAGCATTTGTTTGGCTGAAGTTTGGCTCTCTTCCTAGTGGATTGTTTAGTGGTATGTCAGTGTTTTGGAAATTGCCCCCTGATGCAGATAAGTGATACTACTTTTCTTATCGAAACACAATATTGTGTTGGGTTTTAGATTATTGTATTTAGATTTAGGCATTATTTTTTATACTTTTGTGCTGACTCATTGTTTTGAGTTCTTTCGGAAAAACACAAAGACAAAAGGTATAATTATTGACCTATGATGAATATCGAGCATACTAGTTCAATGCCCTTGTGACTAGTATACTAGAGGGTCGATTACGATCTACAAACTTTCCAAAGGATTCTTCAGAACATCTTGCATGTATTTCCGGACCATTTCAATTGGGACCAACAGAGGAGACTTGGGAAAATTCAATAACCTCAAGTTGTTCCTTCTGGTCTGATTCTCTAAGTGTTCCTGTTTCTGTGACAGTACAAGTACTTCCTCTTTGGTTTGTGCAATGTTGAGATTTTGTACCTCTCTTAGATGAGTTTCATGCATTCACCAGACTGCTGAACTTTCTCCCGAGGCATTCCTTCAATTGTCTCAGCCACTACAGCCAAATCATTCTTAAACTTACCAGCAAAAGATAAGAGAAGGTGTTCAGACCTTTAATGCCATCCCACAGTGAGTCCATGAATAACAGTACCAGTTTTATCCATCAAGCCAAAATCCAATATGGAGGTACTTAGCTCCATTTCAGGCCTCCCAGCTAACTTAACACGCTTTATGATGAAAATCCACTTGACAATCTGATCCGCACAGGGGGAGGAAGCTGCAGGAAGAACTCCTCCTTTGCACTCCAGCTGACATCCTACCAGTATGGCCAGCCGGTGACCATGTTGAACTATTGCTGCAAGCATCTCCAAGTCAAGTGCAGCTCTGTTCGTGGCTAAATGAAACACCACCTACGCTAAGGTTGGACAGAGACAGCCCTGCCGAAGCAGCAGTCCTCTTTCTCTAGCAAGCCGAAGTGCAAATGCCTCCAGAGTTGCTTGCGTTGCCAATACAGACCACCTAGCATCAGAAAAACGGTTCTTGGACTTTGTCTTCCATCACAAAATAAGAGAAAAATCAGCAGATTGCAAGCTCCCAAGAGATAAGAGGAGCTCCAATCAAGTGTCAAGCTCAGATGCCATCTTGCCCCAGGATACCTTGATGATTTTTATGGAACTTTCCTCTAGGATGTTGTCCAAAGCTTTTTTGTATCCCTCTGTTAGTTGCCTTGACCACATCCTCCTGATACATGAAAACATTGGTTTGTACAATTTTTCATCTGCTGGTCGTTAGTTTAATTAGTATCCTTTTGTTTTTGTGGTAACCATTTCTTATCTAACCTTTCCAACCCACTCATGATTTTATAAACCTTTATCATATCTCCTCTTAATCATCTTTTCTCCAAACTGAGGAGCCTCAGTCTGTTTAGCCTTTCTCTACAAAGAGGCTGGATCCACCTCCCTTATGTGTGTCCCTTCTCTGAACCTCTTTTAGTTCTACTTCTGAGATGAGGTGACCATAACTGCACACAATATTCAAGGTTCATTTGCACCAGGGACCTATGCAGGAGCTAAATGATAGTCTCAATTTTGTATTCCATTCCTTTTCAAATAATCCGTAATATTCTGTTTATTTTTTTTTAGCAGCTGCAGCACACGGGGCTGAAAGTTTCACAGTATCAATCACATTGACTCCAAGATATTTTTTCCAGAGTGATGGCTCTTCACTTTGCACTTGTCCACATTAAATTTCATCTGCTTTTTAGATGCCCAATCTCCTAGTTTTTCAAGATCCCTCTGTAAATTATCTGACAATCTTAAAGTAGCCAAACAGGTAGAGAAGGCATCTGCAAAAGCCAGAAGGATGCTTGGGTATATAGAGAGAGGAATGGCCAGAAGAAAAAAGGAGAATAATGCCTCTGAATACGTCTCTGGTGCGACTTCATTTGGAGTATTGTGTGCAATTCTGGAGACCACACCTTCAAAAGGATATAAACAGGTTAGAGCCAGTGCAAAGGGTGGCTACTAAAATGGTTACAGGTCTTTATTATGAAACATATGAGGACAGACTTAAAGATCTTAATATGTATACTTTAGAGGAAAGGCGGGATAGGGGTGATATGATAGACCTTTAAATACCTCCATGGCATAAATGCGCAGGAGGATCTCTTTCAAATGAGGGCAAGCTCTGCTTTAAGGGGACATAGGATGAGAGTGAAAGGTGATAGACTCAGGAGAAATATGCAGAAATATTTCTTTACAGAAAGAGTGTTAGATGCGTGGAATAGTCTCCCAGTTGAGGTGGTAGACACGAGGACAGTATCTGAAGTCAAAAAAGTATGGAACAAACACAGAGGATCTCTAAAGGTAAAAAGGGGACTATTGCAGTTGATATGGAAGGGCAGACTAGATAGGCCATGTGGTCTTTCTGTCATCATGTTTCTATGTTTCTAAATCCTGGAAATCCTCTATGATTTAAATGACTGAATAATTTTATATCTATAAACTTGATCATTTGTCACTCCTGTATCCAGATCATTTATGAATATGTTAAACAGCACGGGTCCTAGAACAGACCCTGAGGTCACTCCACTATTGACGCTTTTCCTTGTGGATAAGTGACCATTTAATCATACTCTGTTCCTGTTTTTAGCCAGTTTGCAATCTACGAAGGGGAATCTGTCATAAAGGATTTTGTCGAATGTCTTCTGAAAATCCAGATATAGTAAGAACTTAAGAAATGCCAGACCAAAGGTCTATCAAGCCCAGTGTCCTGTCTCTAGCAGTGGCCAATCCAGGTAATAAGTATTTAGCATATCCCAAAAATAGCCAGTTCCATGCTACTTATTCTCGGGGATAAGCGTTGTTTTCTCTTTTTCTACATAATGATTTATAGACTTTTCCTCCAGGAATTAGTCCAATCCTTTTTATAAACCCAGTTCCATTATCTGCTTTACCACATCCTCCGGTTATGAGATCTAAAAATTAATTATACATTGAGAGAATATTTTCTCCTATTTTAAACCTGCTATTTTGTAACCTAATGACATATCATCTAGTCTTTGTTTACTCTTTCAAAAAGAACAATTGCTTTGCATTTACCCATTCCATTGTGCATCTAAAGTTTGAATTGTTCTTCCCTAGTACCCCCATTTGCATTTGTCCACATTAAATTTAATGTCCCATTTGGTTGCTCAGTCTCCCAAGGTCCTCCTGCAATTTCTGATAATCTGCATACAATTTAACAACATTTAATAACTTCATGTCATCCACAAATTTAGTCACCTCACTTGTTCCCAATTCCAAATCATTTATAAATATATTGAAAAGCACCGATCCCATAATTCATTTATTTTCAAGGATTTAAATGCATGAGTAGGCAATTGTATGCATACTTCAGTCTGTTGCTATTCTTTAAGTACGCAAATAAGACCAATGATGCATACCTAAGTTGTGGGCTTGCACAGGGGCAAAGTATGAGTGGTTGCAAATTTATATACAGTATAAATCCCTGGGATACTCCATTATTCACCTTTCTCCATCGAGAAAATAGATTGTTTAATCCTACTCTGTTTTCTCTGTCTCTCAAATAGTTTCCAGTCCAGAATAGGACATTGCCTCCTGTGTTATGACTTTTTAATTTCCCCAGGAGTCTCTCATATGGGACCTCTGTCAAATGCTTTCTGAAAATCTAAATACACTATATCAACCGGCTCACCTTTATCCACATGTTTATTCACACGTTCAAAGAAATGGAGCAGATAGATGAGACAGGATGTCCCTTGGCTAGGTCCATGTTGACTTTGTCCCATTAAACTGTCTGTCTATGTGTTCAGTAATTTTGTTCTTTATAATGGTTCCCACCATTTTGCCCAGCACTGATGTTAGGATCACTGGCTTATAGATTTTTAGATTGCCCTTGGAGCCGTTCTTCAAAATTGGCATTATATTGACGCCCTCCAATCTGTGCATTATATTGACACCTCCAATCTTCTCGTACCATAGACTGTTTTAATGATAAGTTTAAAATGATTAATAGTAGCTCTACAATTTCATCCTTGATATTTCAGCCCTCTTGAGTGTATACCACCTGGTCCAGGTGATTTGTTGCTCTTTAGTTTGTCAGTTTGTCTTCCAGGTTCACCGAGATTTGATTAAACTCTTCTGACATGCCATCATTAAATGCCTTTCCTGGCATGGGTAGTTTCTTCACAACTTATGGTTTATTTCATTTGCTTAACCGCCCTTCGATAAAAACACAGCAGAGCGGTGTACAATTTAAAATACATAAAAGGAAATAAAATCAGAAATTGAAAAGGAACTACAGTGGCCTGGACAGGACAGGAGACTCAATCATACTAGGTTGGAAAGGGGGATAGAAACCAGAAAAGAAAAGGTTAGGCCAGATGAGGAGGGGCTATCAGGGAAACCGGTATGTCGTAGGCTAGATTGAATAAGTGAGTTTTTAACAGAGTTTTAAATTTGGTAAAGGATGGTTCCAGTTGTAGGGCCTGGGGCATGAGGTAGGAGCAAGAAAATAGAAGGCAGAGGAACAGGTAGAAACTAGGTGAGCCTGTGTTGCAGATGGCAAGTGTAATCTGTTTGCATGGACATCACGGAGGCAACGGTGAGTAGAATGGGGGAAGCAGTAAATCAGATAGGTATTGAGGAGCACCAGAATGTAATGCAGAATGGACTAAGGGTGAAGTTTAAACTGCAGATGAGATTTTATGGGGAGCCCAATAGTGATGAATCAAAAGGGGGTAACATGATTGAAATGAGATGCGTATAACAAGATACGGATGGCGGTATTTTGTATAAACTGTAATCTGTGAATTTGTGACTGAGGAGGACCAAGATAAATTATATTACAATAATCTAATCTTGACATGACAAGGGAGAGAAGCAGAATAGTCAGGACGAGAAGGAAAGGAATGGACGAACGGCACGAATTCGATGAAGTGCAAAGAAGGAACAACTGACATGTGATGTGAGCCCAGAAGGATGGTGAGGAGTCCAGATTAACACCCAGGTAGCACATGGAATCTACCAGAGGAACGGGACAACCAGGAAGTGAAGGGTCCAGAAGGGGAGTGGGAGGGGGCTACTGAAAGTAATCCAGAGCGCAGCAGATTTGGCAAGGTTCAAGTGAAGAAAATTACCGGAAAGCCATTGAGAAATGCTGGACAGGCAGACATTTAGTGGACACAAGTCAGGGGCAATGGAATTAGTATGATGAATGAGAAGGATGTTATCAGCACAAAAGTGAGATGAGATGCTATGGAGTTGAATAATAAGAATCAAAGGAATCAGGAAAACATTGAAAAGGAGGGGAGCCAACATGGAGCCCTGAGGGAAACCACAGGGAAAAGAGAAAGGAGGAGGAAGAATCACCAGTCATAACTGAACAAGAATGTTGTGAGAGAAAAGAATGAAACCATTTTAGGACTGTGCCCTGCAGACCAAAGTCAAGAAGGCTGGTGAGAAGAGTAAAGTGATCCACAAGGTCAGACGCAGCAGAGAGATCCAGAGAAACCACCTCTGAGATATCACCCTGGCCGTGACACTGATGGAATTCACTGCTGAGGGAAAGCAGGATAGTTGCAGTACTGTGACCCGAATAAAAACCAGACTGATGTGGGTGGAAAGCAAGGATAGAGGCCAGGTGCGAAGAGAGCTGTGAAAAGACACATTTTTCCAGTAGCCTAGAAAGGAAAAGTAAAGTAGAGACAGGACGATGGCATGGATTGAAGCATCAGCAGAGGGTTCTTAAGGATAGGATAAGTGAGAGATGAGCGAGTGATGGAGTGGACAGCCATGAGGAGGGAATCTGATCGGTGACAGAGATGGTCTTATGGGAAGAGTTTAGCACTTTGAGTAGTTCAGGGGCGGAAATGGGTCAAAACGAGTCCCAAGAGTGGGACAGAGAGGAACAGGGACCACCAGGTAACCCCAGAGGAACAGCAGGCTCATCAGATGAGTGTAGAGGAGAGAGTGGTGGTGGGCAGTAAAGAAGAATTTATTTCTCCGGGAACAAGCAGGATGTCAGTCCTCACATATGGGTGACATCGGCACTGACTGAGCCCTCACAGAAGCATCCCCCCAGCTTTCAAAGAAAGCTTTTGGGAGATGCCACCACGCATGTGTGGTCCCCTTCCCGCCCAAGGATGCCATCTTGTCCAGTCTCCTTTTTTCTGCAGAGCGCTTCACACATCTGTCTAGCTTGTCCCCGGAAAGAGTTGATTTTTCTCTCTGGTTTTCATACTCATCTCCGGTATTGCACTGGTACTCTTCCCGCCACCTGACCTCGTTGCCTTGGTGTTGAGTTCGGGTCTATTTTTGTAGTTTTCTTTTCCTGGTGTCTTCGTGCCTTTTTTTCCTCCAACTGGCAGCCTGGAGAGTCTTAGACCTCGCAGGGGTACTTTTTCTCCTTATGGGCTACCAGTGGCTTTAAGAAGTGTGATCAGTGCTCTAAAATTGTCTTTGACTGACACATGACTGCTGTCTCCGCTGCCTTGGGCCAGACCATGACCCGGCGGCCTGTGGTCTCTGCAAGAGGATGTCCAGTAAGGCCTTCAAGAGCCGCTAGCAGCAGCACGATAAGTTTTTCCCTGTGTCCCCGGTGCCTGCTAAGGCCAGGGCCTCATCTAAGGCCTCGACGTCTTGGGCGGAACCTCCTGAACCTGAGCCTTGTCGTGGGTCCTCAGAAAAGGGGTCTCCCTCGAGGCAACCCAGGAAGGAGAAATCCTCGAAGGCAGAGTCCTTGGATGGTTCCGACCGGTTGGGTGCCCCCCGGGCCCAGTCCCGCAGTCCGAGACACTCGTCTGAGGCTTCAGAGAAGGAGAGGCCTGCAAAGGTCCCCTGAAAGGATCCGACCATGGACCAGCCTCAGTCCCCAGACACCATCCTCATCGAGGATTCCCCTTCAGGGGAGCCAGCGTCAGGCCCCTCGGTGCCCGTGCTGAAGGCTGCGGAGCCTTCTGGTCTGGAGTCCAGAATGGTGGCCCTGGAGCGCAGTTTCTCTGCCTTATGGAATAACAGTGGGCGCTGTTGTCCAGCATGACTTGTTCATCCATCCCGACCACCGGGTCCTCAATGTCCAAGACTTCCCCGGAGGCCGATCCGATCCTCGAGATCCTTCGGTCTCAAGTCGATCCTCGGCCGAGGTTGCAATCAGAGTCCTGCTCGACATGCCCGTGGTCATCCCTGGCAAGTTTGCCGGGTACAGGCCAAGGAGCTTCGGGAGCCCCAAGGCCTGCAGAGCAGCCCTCCTACGAGTCCTCGATGGACTACTCAGAGTGGGAGACGGAGGATGAGGAGACCCCTGATACCCATCACCACTACGACATCCCATCTGACTCTCCCATCTCGGAGCCTCGATGGTGGTCCCCGCTGGAGGATATGGGCTTCCTTGATTTCGTCAAGGATATGTCGAAGGCCCTGGCATTCCCCACAGAGTCAGAAGAGGACCCTCGGGCGGATGTTGGAAATCCTCCAGTACGAGACTCCTCCATGGGAATCGCTCACAGTGCCCATCCCTCCTATCCTGGAATGGCTGATGCTCCAAATGTGGGAGACACTGGCTTCAGTACCGGTGGTGAGCAAACGGCTCGACTCAATGTATTGAGTCCGCCGGAGCCCGGGCTTCCAAAAGTCACAGCTGCCACATAACTCCATGGTGGTGGAGTCGGCCATGCATCGGCTGAAAAACCAGAAGACGCATTCCTCGGTGCCCCCCAGCAGGGAGCCTGCACCCTGGATGCTGCATCCAGGCTTACTAGCTGTACATGGGCATGTACCTGAGAGACGTGGCGAAGGAACTCGCCGGGTTCTCAGCTAGTCTCTCCAAGGAACCCTTGCAGTGGTTCAAGAACCTGGCCAAGGCAGTTCGTGAATGCTCCAAATTCACATCTCGAGCGGCCTATGACGGGTTTGAGTCGGCGGCTTGAGTAGTGGCGGCGGGCATCTGTGCACCTTTGCCAAGCTTGGTTACAGTCGTCCGACCGTGATCAGTAAGTTCAGGACAAATTGGTTGATGTCTCATGCCAAGGGAAGAACCTCTTTGAAAAGCGGAAGTAAAGATGTGGTTGAAAACTACAGACTGGTTAGTTTAACTTCGGTGGTGAGTAAATTATTGGAAATGCTGCTGAAAGAGAAAATAGTGAGGTTTCTGGAGTCCAGCGGATTACAGGATCCACCAGAAGGTAAGTCTTGTCAGACAAATCTGATTGATTTCTTTGACTGGGTGACCAGGGAGTTGGACCGAGGCAGAGCCCTAGATGTGGTGTATTTAGATTTCAGTAAAGCCTTTGACACCGTTCCTCACAGGTAACTTATAAACAAACTGAGCACCCTAGGGATGGACCCTAAAGTTACTGCTTGGGTTAGAAATTGGTTGAGTGGGAGGTGACAAAAGGATACAGGTAAACGGAGCTCACGCTGAGGAGAAGGAAGTTGCCAGTGGTGTGCCCCAGGGATCTGTCCTTGGTCCGATTCTTTTTAACATCTTTGTTAGTGATATAGCGGAAGGGCTGTCGGATAAGGTTTGCTTCTTTGCAGATGATACCAAAATCTGCAATAGAGTAGACACCCAGGAAGGTGTAGATAACATGAGGAGGGATCTAGCTAAGCTTGAAGAATTGTCTAGAATTTGACAGCTGGGATTTAATGTTAAAAAAATGCAAGGTCATGCATTTGGGCTGCAGTAATCCAAGGGAGCAATATAGTATAGGGGTGAAGTACTTTTGTCCACTAAAGAAGAGCGGGACCTAGGCGTGGTTGTGTCTGATGATCTTAAAGTAGCTAAACAGGTAGAAAAGGCGACAGCAAAAGCTAGAAGGATGCTTGGGTGCATACAGAGAGGAATGGCTAGCAGAAAAAAGGAGGTGATAGTGCCTCTGTATAAGTCTTTGGTACAACCTCATTTGGAGTATTGCGTGCAGTTCTGGAGACCACACCTTCAAAAGGATATAAACAGGATGGAGTCAGTAGAGAGGGTGGCTACTAAAATGGTTAGTGGTCTTCATTATAAAGCATATGAGGTCAGACTTAAGGATCTTAATATGTACAACTTAGAGGAAATGCGGGATAGAGATGATATGATTGAGACGTTTAAATGCCACCATGGCATAAATGCACAGGGGGAGAGCCTCTTTCGATTGAAATGAAGTTCTGCTACGAGTGGACATGGGATGAGGGTGAAAAGGGATAGATTCAGGAGTGATATGCGTAAATATTTCTTTATGGAAAGAGTGGTAGATCCGTGGAATAGTCTCCCAGTGGAGGTGGTAGAGATAAGGACTGCAACTGAATTCAAAAAAGCATGGGACAAACACAGGATCTCTAAAGGAAAAAAAGGGACTGTTGTAGTTATGGAAGGACAGACTAGATAGGCCACGTCAGAGCCGTACTGAGCCCTGTGCGAGCAGTGCGGCCGCACAGGGCGCAAAGACTTAAGGGGTGCATTTCGGCTCTCTGCCATTACCTGCCGCTGCCACTTTAGCGGCAGCAGGCAGCGGCAGAGAGCTGAAATGCGCCCCTTAAGTCTTCTCACCGGCATACTAAGCAGGTCTGGTCTCTCCGGGAGGGTCCAGACCTACTTAGTGTGCCAGCGAGTTGCACATCGGGTGCGCACCTCTTCTCTCCCACTCCCATAAAATGGCTAGATGGAGGTGCGGGAGGGGGGGCGCACGCCCGATGTGCAACTCGCACAGGATGCTTTTCACCGTCGATACGGCACTGGGCCACGTGGTCTTTTTCTGTCATCATTTTTCTATCTTTCTATGTTTCTAAACCCATGACCGGCAAGGCTGCAGAGCTAGAGACCAAGTTCATGACAAGGACCAGGCTCTTCAAAAAGACTTCTGCCCCTCCCGGATGGAAGGACTTGGATAAAAAGTCCTTCTACCCGAGGAAGGGAGCTGCTTACAGAAACTACCCACCTTTTCAGGCCTCCCCAGCTCCCCAACAGGGTTAGCAGGCCAAGGAACATGGGCATGGCCCTTGTAAGCAGAAGGCTCTAAAACCCCAGCCACTGGCTCTGGCCCAGCCAGGGGGGAGTGTTTTATTCCTTGAGCATAGCCTATCTACCCCAAGGAGATCAGCCCACAGGGGGACATCTGGCCCTCTATGCCCAGATGTGGTTGACCATCACCACTGACTCCTGGGCACTTTGGGTAGTCAGGAAGTGTTAACTCCTTCACCTGACTCATACGCCTCCCCCTTATTTTCCAGGAGAGCTCCTCAGGTCTGCCCTTCACCGGGACCTTCTACTGAAGGAGTTGGCAGGTCTTCTCAAGGACAAAGCGGTGGAATCAGTATCCCCACCATCTCAAGGACAAGGGGTTCTACTCCAGGTACTTCCTCATTCTAAAAAGGACAGGGTGTCTAAGGCCCATCCTCGACCTGCACAACCTCAACAAATTCCTGGTGAGGGAGAAGTTCAAGATGCTCTCCCTTGGAACATTGCTGCCATACCTCCAGCAGGGAGATTGACTATGTTCCTTAGACCTCAAGGATGCTTATCACATCCTCATCTACCACAACCACAGGCAGTGCCTGCGGTTTGTATTGGAGGGCAGACATTTTCAGTACAGGGTGCTCCTCTTCGGCTTGGCCTCTGTCCCAAGAGTCTTCACAAAATGACTGGCAGTCGTGGCCGCCTTCCTCCGCCTCCAAGGGGGTCTTTGTCTTCCTGGACGACTGGCTCATAAAGGGAGGCATGGCCTCAGAGGTGAAGCAGGCCACTGCACACACCATCCAGGTCCTGCAACACTTGGAGTTTGTCATAAACTACCCCAAGTCTTGCATCCTTCTGGCACAATGCCTGGAGCTCATCGGGGCAAAGCTAGACACTCTCCAGTTGAAGGCCTTCTCGCCCAGGGACTGAGCTGACGATCTCAGGTCATTGGCACGGGGCATACAGTACCGTTCCTCGGTGCCTGCTCGGCTTTTTTTTGTGCCTCTTCGGGCACATGACCTCCACGGTCCACGTCACCCCAAACGCCTCCACATGAGGGCAGTGCAGTGGTGTCTCTGGGACCAGTTGTCTCAGGCCATGGGTTGCCTCCGAGACAGAGTGTAACCCGTCAACTGGCGGACTCCCTGGTCTGGTGACAGTCTCTCCAGCATCTCGAGGCGGGCATGCCTTTTCAGGCCCCAAGCCCCTCAAGGGTCCTCCCCTTCGACGCCTCCCTGCTTGACTGGGGAGCCCACTGTGGGGAGTGCCGCACCCAGGGCAACTGGCCACCAGACGAGATCATCCAGCAGATCAATCTCCTGGAGCTCCGAGCATACGCGTAGTCCTGAGAATTTTTTGTCACCACCTTCATCACCAGCCGGTGCTGGTCCAGATGGATAACCAGGTGGCGATGTTCTGCGTGAACAAACAGGGGGACATGGGGTCTCATACCCTTTGTCAGGAGGCACTGGTCCTCTGCTCGTACGCAATCCAACAGGGTATCGTCCTGAGGGCAGTGTACCTGCCAGACCTAGACAACCTTCTGGCCGACAGGCTGAGCAAAGTCCTCCAGCCGCACGAGTGGCAGCTGGACCCCAGAGTAGTCTGTCAACTTTTCCAGCTCTGGGGGGAACTCGTGATGAACCTGTTCACCAGCCCAGACAACTTCCAGTTGCTCTGCTTCTATTCCCGGCAGGCCCACCCCTCCATTGTGGCAGCGGGACGTTTTCCTTGTCTCATGGTTGGAAGGCCTCATGTACGCCTTACCTCCCACGCCTCTGATCGCCAAGATCCTGTTCAGGACTTTCCGCGACAGGCCCTCGCTCATCCTGATAACTCTTCAGTGGCCCAGGCAACTGTGGTTCCCGCTGCTCCTCCGGAGACCCCCATCCCTTTGGGGACTGCCCCGGGACTTCTGTCTCAGGAGGGGAGCTCTCTTCTGCACCCCAACTTGGGGTCCCCGTCGCTGACAGTGTGGCTGCTTAGAGGGTGACTCTTGCCCCTTTCAACCTTTCGGTTGAGGTGGAAGACATTCTGCTGGCATCTCGCAAGGCCTCTACTTGGAAGGCTTACACCCTCAAATGGCGTAGGTTAAGAACATAAGAACATAAGACATGCCATACTGGGTCAGACCGAGGTCCATCAAGCCCAGTATCCAGTTTCCAACAGTGGTCAATCTAGGTCATACGTACCTAACAATATCCCCAAAAGACACAGGTTCCACAATGCTTGTACTGGGTCAAGCATTGATATCCTGGGTCCCTTTTTAATAGTGGTTTATGGACCTTTCCTCCAGGAACTTGTCCAAACCTTTTTTAAACCCAGCTATACTAACAGCCCTTACTACATCCTCCGGTAACAGATTCCAGAGTTTGATTACACGTTGAGTGAAAAAATATTTTCTCTTATTTGTCTTAAATAGTTTACCCTGTAGCTTCATTACATGTCCCCATGTCTTTCTATACTCTGATAGCGTAAACAATTGATCCACGTTTATCCGTTCCACTCCATTCATTAATTTATAGACCTCTATCATATCTCCCCTCAGCCGTCTCTTCTCCAGGCTAAAGAGCCCTAGCCTTCTTAGCCTCTCTTCATAGGAGTAGCCGTCCATCCCCTTCACCAATTTGGTGGCTCTTCTCTGTACTTTTTCTAATAACGCTATGTCCTTTTTAAGATACGGTGACCAGAATTGCACACAATATTCTCGGTTTGGTGCGCCGAGCATGGGACTGACCCATTCTGCTGCACCGTGGCACTGGTGTTGCAGTATCTTCTCCACCACTCTCAATCCGGGCTCAAGTGGAGGAGTAGCCTAATGGTTAGAGCACTGGCTTGGGAACCAAGATACCAGGGTTCGATTCCCACTAGCACCCCTTATGGCCTTGGGCAAGTTACTTAACTCTCCATTGCCTCAGAGAAAAGCTTGGATGGTTGTAGCAATGTGGAAGCACTGTGGTGCACCCTGTACAGTCGCTGTATAGCAAAGTAGAAGGTTGTGGGTGCGTGTTCTGGCAGTGGACCTGTTTTAGGACAGAATAGATAAACCATGTGGTCTCTTTCTGTGGTCATTTTTCTATGTTTCTATGTTGTAGGTGTTTATATGGAAGGACAGACTAGATAGGCCATGTGGTCTTTTTCTGTCGTCATTTTTCTATGTTTTCTATGTTTCTAAGTCTAACTCCGTCTGAGTGCACCTTAGTGCCCTGGTGGTGCACCACCATCCAGTAGATTAGCCCCTCTCGGTCCAACCTTTGGTGACCTGTTTTCTTCGGGGGCTGCTCTTATCAAAGTCCTTGGTTTGCTCTCTGGTAACTGAATGGGACCTCAATGTAGTGTTGGGGCAACTCACTCGCCCACCCTTTGAGCCTCTGACTACCTGCCACCTCCATTACCTCTCTTGGAAGGTGGGTTTCCTGGTTGTGCTCACCTCCGGTCACAGAGTTAGCGAGCTTCAGGCCCTTGTGGCGGACGCGCCTTATACCAGGTTCTACAAGAACAGAGTGGTGCTTTGCAAGCACCCCAAATTCATGCCGAAGATAGTATCACCCTTCCATCTCAACCAGGAAGTGGTGCTCCCTACCTTTTTTCCAAGACCTCACTCCAGTTGGGCAGAGACGATCCTTCACACCGTGGACTGTAAGAGGGCTTTGTCCTTCTATATCCAATGCACTCAGGACCACCGCAAAGCTGCTCAGCTTTTCATCTCCTGTGACCCCAGTAGGCTGGGGGAGGATGTGACCAAGCGTACACTGTCCACATGGATGGCGGACTGTATCGCCCTCGCTTATGAGCAGGCGAGGCTCCTGCTGGAAGGCCATGTCACAGCACACTGTGTCAGGGCCTTGGTGGCAAACTTGCACTCTGTTCCGATGATGGACATCTGTCAGGCCGCCACTTGGTCTTCAGTCCATACTTTCGCAGCCCATTACTGCCTGGAAAGAGAGTCCTGACGGGACAGTGCCTTCGGACAGGCTGGGCTCCGTAACCTTTTTGGGGTTTAGGCAATTCCTGCCCTTGAACCCTTCTGTGTTCAGGCTACCAGAGTTCTGGTTTCATCGGACACAAGGGACTAAATTGCTGCTGCTTGTGGCTCCCCGTGAGGGAGCCCCTATTTTTGCTATGGGCTTTCGGTAGCCTTTAGCTGGGGAGCCTCATATGTGAGGACCAACTTCCTGCTTGTTCCTAGAAAAAGCGTAGTTACTCACCTGTAACAGGTGTTCTCCGGGGACAGCAGGAATTTGTCTTCACAACCCTCCCTCCTCCCCTTGGAGTTGCTCCTTTACCATCTTGTTTTTGCCATCTTTTTGCTATGTCGCCAGACTGAGCAAGATGGCACCCTTGGGTGGGAAAGGGACCACGCATGCATGGTGGTATCTCCCAAAGGCATTTTTTTTTAAAGCTGGGGGGATGCTTCTGTGAGGGTTCCATTTGTGCCGATGTCACCCATATGTGAGGACTCATTCCTGCTGTCCCCGGAGAGCACCTGTTACAGGTAAGTAACTACGCTTTAGTGTCTCAGCTATGGCTTTGTCCTCTGAGTACCACTTCTACTCCTTGACTACCTAATGGTCCAGCTGACATATTCATAGGTTTATTGTTTTTAATGTACCTGGCAGTTTTTATTTAGAGTTTTTGTCTATGGCAAGCTTCTGTTCAAATTCATTATGTTTTCAAGTGCTGTCGAGTCGGTATTGACTCACTGTGTGACCCTCTGGGATAGCTGTCTGAAATTGTTTGGTCTTCAATCAGGCAGCTCATTGTTGATAGAGTGGCATACATAACTACTACTATTGTTTTGATCCATCTCATTGCTGGTCTTCCTCTTTTGCGTTGACCTTCAACCTTCCCAAGCATGATGTCTTTCTCTAATAATCTCTCTTCACATGATGTGTCCAAAGTAGAAGTCTTGTCATCTGAGCTTCTAAAGAAAGCTTTGGTTTGATCTCCTCTAGTTCTGATTGGTTTGATCTTCGGACAGTCCATGGTATACACAGTATTCTTCACCAGCACAATAGTTCAAAGGTATCTTTTTCTTCCTATCTTTTTCACTGTCCAACTTTTGCATCCATAAGATGTTGAAAATACCATGGCTTGGACAAGTCGAATCTTTGTATGGAGAGAGACATCTCTGCTCTTGAGAATCTTGTCTAGGTCCTTCATAGCCACTCTGCCAAGAGCAATGAGTCGTCTGATTTCTTTACTGCTTGTTGCTTCTTTATTGATAGTTGATCCAAGCACATTAAAGTTGTCCACTATTTCAATTTCTTCTCCATCAACAATGAACTTATTGCTTTTGCCAGTTGTCAGGATCTTTGTCGTCTTTACATTAAGGTGCTCAGTTCCCAGCTGCTAGTAGAGGCTGATAACCCACTCGTACTGCACCGGATGGACTCGAGGAAAGACATTTAACAGGTAAGGTCTAATTTTGTCATTCTTTCCACCTTTTCTTGATCTTCTCAGCATCATTCAACATGAATCCTTGAGCATTTTTTAGCATTCCAATTTGAGGCTGGAATTTTCTCTTTAACTCTCATAGCTTTAGGAAAGCCAATCTTATACTTCCTCTAATAGTTTCTGATTCTGTTTCCTTGAATGTGTCATTGTAGTACTTCTCCTTTTCACTTCTTACTGCATGTTGGAAATCTTTGAGTTCTCCAGGACCAAGCAGGAAGTCAGTCCTCATGGGTGACATCAACGTCGATGGAGTCCCCATGCGGAGCAACTCCCCAGCTTTCTAAGAAAGCCTTTGGGAATACTGCACGCATGCGCGGTCCCCTTCCCGCCTAAAGGTGCCATCTTGCTCAGTCTTTCTTTTTCCGTGGAGCCCACCGGACGTCTGTCCGTGTCACCCGGAAAAATTGACGTTTTTTCTTGCGATTTCATCGTGTATTTTTCTCCGGTTCGACGCCGGTTCCCCTTCCCGCTGGGTTCGGTACACCAGTATTGAGCCCATCTTCTATTTTTCGGTTTTTGTCCTTCGTGGCTGGCGTTCACGCCCTTTTTGTTTTTTCCCTGGAAGGCCGGTCCTTTGACCTCGCGGGGGCCCTTTTTTCCCCGATGGCTTCCAGTAGTTTCAAAAAGTGTGATCGGTGCAAGAAACTATTCTCCAGGACCAAGCAGGAAGTCAGTCCTCACTTATGGGTGACGTCGGCGCCGACGGAGCCCTCGCGGAGCAATTTTCCCCAGCTTTCAAAGAAAGCCTTTGGGAATTGCAGCGCGCATGCGCGGTCGTCTTCCCGCCCGAGGGTGCCATCTTAGCCAGTCTTCTTTTTTCCGCGGAGCCCTACAGACGTCCCCGTCTTGTCCCCGCGAAAAAGTTGATTTTCTTCTTTGTTTTATCCTTTTTTCCTTCGGTTCGAAGCCGATCGTTTTCCCGCCCGGACTCGCGACGCCGGTCTCGAGTCCGCTTACTTTTTTCGGTTTTTCTGACTTAGTCAGCTTTCGTTTTCGGTTTCCCTGGCAGCCCGGTCCTTTGACCTCGCAGGGGCCCTTTTTCCCCCGATGGCTGCCAGTGGGTTTAAGCGGTGTGGTCGGTGTGACCGAAATATGTCACTAACCGACACACACGACTTTTGCCTCCGCTGTCTGGGCCCGGATCATGAGGAACTGATCTGTGGGCCCTGCAGCAAACTGTCCTCAAAGGCGTTGAGGAGTCGGCGGCATCAGCGTGAGAGAATCTTCGCTGACCCCAGCCGTACCCGGACCTCGTCGGAGGCCTCCGCGTCGAAAGGCTCCAGCTCGGACCGTCACCGGAGCTCCTCCGACCGGGGTTCTCCCTCCGGGGACCATCGTCGGAAGGAAAAACCCGCGAGGGCGGCGTCGGTGGATGCTCCTGGCTCCGCGAGGGCCAGGTCGCATAGCCCCGACAGCCGCCCCGGGTCCTTGGAGAAGGAACACATCCCGAAGCGACCTCGCCTGGAGTCGGAGATGCCTGCCCGGGTAAGTCCTGTGGTCCTTCTGGACTCGCCTCCGCGACAGCCGACGTCGGGCCCGACGCCGTCGGGGCCCGAGTCGGGGGCTGCTGGGTCACCTGAGCTCGGACTCAGGTTGACGGCCTTGGAGAGCAGACTGTCAGCCTTCATGGACCAGCAGCGGGCACTGCTCGCTGGCCTCGCTGGCGCCGCTGCCCCGACCGCCGGGACGTCGACGTCCAAGTCGACCCCGGAGACCGAGCCGATCCTCGAGTCGATGAGAACTCGAGTCGATCCTCGGTCGAGGTCACCCTCGGCCTCCCGTTCGGGACCGAGGTCGCCGACTCCCTCGACGTCGGGGCGGCTGGCGCCGCACCCTGCCCGGGCCGACCCCACCGAGTCCTCGTCGGAGTCGGTCTGGGAGTCTGAGGAGGAAGAGTCACCTGATTCTTTCCGGACTCGGTGTGTCCCATCGGACTCACCGGGGTCCGAGCCTCGGAAGCAGTCCCCCCCGGAGGATGCCCGGTTCTCGGACTTCGTTAGGGATATGGCCAAGGCTTTGGCCTTCCCTGCGGATCCCGAGGAGGAGCCTCGAGCCGAAGAGCTCGACGCCCTCCAGTATGACTCTCCCGCGAGGGAACACTTTACTGTGCCGGTTCCTCCTATGCTGGAACGACTACTCTTCCGCATGTGGGAGAGTCCGGCCTCCTCGCCGGTCCTGAGCAAGCGGGTCGATTCTATCTATCGGGTCCGCAAGAGCCCTGGCTTTCAGAAGGCACAGCTGCCACACCATTCCATGGTAGTGGAATCAGCCATGCACCGTCTTAAGAGCCAGAAGATGCACTCCTCGGTGCCTCCTGGAAGGGAGGCCCGTAACCTGGATGGCCTTGGCAAGAAGTGCTTCCAGGGCTCTATGCTCGCATGTCGTGTCCAGACTTACCAGCTCTACATGGGCATGTATCTCCGGGATCTGGCTAAAGAGCTAGCCGGATTCTCCGCTGGTCTCTCCGAGGAGCCCTTGCGGAGGTTCCTAGCCTTGTCCACGGGCATTCGGGAATGCTCAAAGTTCATGTCCCGAGCAGCCTATGATGGCTTTGAGGCCTCGGCTCGAGTAGCCGCAGCCGGCATCGGTGCCCGCCGACAGGCTTGGCTTCAGTCGTCAGACCTTGAGCCCTGGGTACAGGACAAGTTGGTCGATGTCCCCTGCCGAGGCGAAAACCTCTTTGGCAAGCCCATGGCGGAAAAGGCTGCACAAATTGAGACTGAGACTCTCACCAGGACCAGGCTTTCTAGGAAGACCTCCGCCCCTTCCCAGAAAAAGAAGGGCTCGGGGAAAAAGTCCTTTTACCCGAGGAAGGCGGCTGCCTACAAACAATACCCCCATTATCAGGCCCCTGCAGCTCCCCAACAGGGCCAGCAGGCCAAGGGACGGGGTAACGGGTCCCGTAGGCAGCAAGCCCCCAAGCCTGCACCACCAGCCCCTGCTCAGCAGGGTGGGGGCTTTGACTCGCTCAGCATAGCCTCTCCCCCCCGCTGGTTCCTCCCAGCACCGGAGGCCGGCTGGTTCACTTCGCCCACAGGTGGTCCAGCATCACCGCAGATGCCTGGGTACTTCAGGTCGTGCGAGAAGGCTACCTTCTCCACTTCCATCAGGTCCCTCCCTCCTATTTTCCGGGAGAACCTCCGCGCCCCCCTCTGCACAGGGAGTTGCTCCTTCAGGAGTTAGCAGGTCTTCTGCAGGAACAGGCGGTGGAACCGGTGCCACACCACCTGAGAGGTCAAGGCTTTTATTCAAGGTATTTTCTGATACCAAAGAGAACAGGGGGCCTCAGACCCATCCTGGACTTGCGCAACCTCAACAAGTTCCTTGTGCGGGAGAAGTTCAAAATGCTTACCCTTGGAATCCTTCTGCCCTACCTCCAGCAGGGAGATTGGCTATGCTCCTTGGATCTAAAGGATGCCTACACGCACATCCTCATCCACCCAAGCCACCGCCAATACCTAAGGTTTGTGGTGGCAGGAAATCATTACCAGTACAGAGTACTGCCCTTTGGCCTATCCTCCGCACCGCGAGTCTTCACAAAATGTCTCGCGGTCGTGGCGGCCCATCTCCGGCTTCACGGCCTCTGTCTTTCCGTACCTCGACGACTGGCTCATCAGGGCAGCGTCCGCTCAGGAGGTCACCAACGCCACGTGCCGCACGGTGACTCTGCTGCAGCACTTGGGCTTTGTTATAAACTTCGCAAAGTCCACTTTGCTCCCCTCACAGGATCTCGAGTTCATCGGCGCAAGGCTGCACACTCCTCGGGCACGAGCGTACCTACCGCTCGACAGGGCTCAACGGCTCATGGACCTAGCCGACCGCTTTCGCAGCCAGCCCCTGGTCTCCGCCAGGCGCTTCCTGAGACTGCTCGGCCATATGGCTTCCACCGTCCATGTGACCCCCAATGCCCGCCTGAATATGCGGTCTGCTCAATGGTGTCTCCGCCAGCAGTGGCGACAAGCCACAGGCGGCCTAGCAGACCTAGTGCGCGTCTCCGAGCCGCTGGTCTCGTCTCTCCGGTGGTGGCTCCGGCAGCCGAACCTGATATTCGGAATGCCTTTCCAGTCACCTCAGCCGACCCGGGTGCTGACCACCGATGCATCCCTCCTGGGCTGGGGAGCACATTGCCAGGAGGCACGTACTCAGGGCCTCTGGACCACGTGGGAGTCTGCTCAGCAGATCAACTTCCTGGAGCTCAGGGCGATCCGCCTAGCTCTCAAGGCCTTCTCTCACCTGACTTCCCACCAATCCGTCCTTGTCCAGACGGACAATCAAGTTGCCATGTTCTACGTGAACAAGCAGGGGGGCACGGGCTCCTTCCTCCTCTGCCGGGAGGCACAGAAGCTCTGCTCTTGGGCCGTCAGTCACGGCATTCTCCTCAGGGCGGTTTATCTTCCGGGCCAAGAAAATTGCCTTGCAGACAAACTCAGCAGGGTCCTCCAGCCGCACGAGTGGCGTCTGGATCCCTTGGTAGTTCAGAAGCTCTTCCTCAAGTGGGGTCTCCCCACGGTAGATCTCTTTGCCAGTCCTCACAACCGGCAACTTCCTCGCTTCTGCTCTCGTCAGCCACACCCCCTTCGGGTTGCGGCGGACGCCTTTCTGATCTCATGGTCGGGGAGCCTTCTGTATGCTTTCCCTCCCATCCCGCTAGTCTCTCGGACTCTTTTCAAGGTTCTCCGAGACAAAGCCTTCATGATCCTGGTGGCCCCTCGCTGGCCCAGGCAGCCGTGGTTTCCGCTCCTGCTGCAACTGGCGGTGGAGGATCCAATCCCTCTGGGGGTACAACCGGATCTCCTCACTCAGGATCAGGGGTCCCTCCTGCACCCCAACCTCAGGTCTCTCAACCTCATGGCCTGACTGCTGAGAGGGTAGTCCTTGCTCCCCTTCTCCTGCCGGCGGAGGTGGAGGAGGTCGTCTTGGCTTCGCGACGGCCTTCTACCCGCAAATGCTACGCCCTTAAATGGCGTCGCTTTGCAGTCTGGTGTGCCCAACAGTCTCAGGATCCCTTCTCCTGCCCGGTGTCGGTGATCTTGCAGTACTTGCTGCACCTCTCTAATCTGGGACTTAAGTCCAACTCCGTCAAAGTTCACCTCAGTGCTCTTTCAGCACATCATGTGCCGGTGGACGGCAGACCTCTCTCCAATGACCCTCTCGTAGCGAGGTTTCTCCGAGGTCTCCTTCTACTTAAACCACCTCTGCGCCCGCCAGCGCCTGACTGGGACCTGAATGTGGTGTTGCAGCGGATCACCTGTCCGCCTTTTGAACCTATGGCTACCTGTTCTCTCCGTTTTCTGTCTTGGAAAACACTGTTCTTGATAGCCCTCACTTCCGCTAGACGCGTAAGTGAATTGCAGGCCCTCGTGTCTGATCCCCCTTACACTAGGTTCTACAAGAATAGGGTGGTCCTACGGACTCATCCGAAATTTCTGCCTAAAGTGGTCTCCCCTTTTCACATCAATCAGGAGGTGGTACTTCCAACCTTCTTTCCCAGACCACACTCCAGCCGAGCTGAGACGGTCCTCCATACCCTGGACTGTAGAAGGGCTCTGAACTTCTACCTTGACCGTACGCGGGAGCACCGTAAAGCTGCTCAGCTTTTTGTGTCTTTTGACCCCAATAGA
This sequence comes from Ichthyophis bannanicus, assembly GCA_033557465.1. Taxonomy (NCBI): domain Eukaryota; kingdom Metazoa; phylum Chordata; class Amphibia; order Gymnophiona; family Ichthyophiidae; genus Ichthyophis; species Ichthyophis bannanicus. Next base: position 643,590,764 of record CM066035.1, read on the forward strand.
TTGGGGCTCCCGGTCTCCAAGCGTACTCTGTCCATCTGGGTTGCGGACTGTATCTCTTGGGCTTATGGGGCGGCCGGACTCTCCTTAGAAAGTCGAGTCACGGCTCATTGCGTTCGGGCAAAGGCCACGTCAGTGGCTTACCTCCGCTCTGTTCCGCTGGCAGACATCTGCCGGGCCGCTACTTGGTCTTCGAGCCAGACTTTTGCGGTCCATTACTGTCTCGAGAGGGAGTCCAGTAGGGACAGTGCTTTCGGACAGGCAGTCCTCCGTAATCTCTTTGAGGTCTGAGCAACTCCTACCCTCCATCCCGGATGTGGGCTACCGGTGGGTGATAATTCAGCGAAGATTCTATCCTTCTGTGCTGCTGAGCTAGAGGGAGCTCATTTTTGTGCTTAGGGTCTCCGGTAGCCTTGAGCTTGGGAGTCCCATAAGTGAGGACTGACTTCCTGCTTGGTCCTGGAGAAAGCGTAGTTACTCACCTGTAACAGGTGTTCTCCAGGAGCAGCAGGAATCAGTCCTCACTACCCTCCCTCCTCCCCTTGGAGTTGCAATCGTCTGCTTATGTTCTTTTTGCAAATTTTTATGCTGTCTTTTTTAGCTATGTCATCTGACTGGCTAAGATGGCACCCTCGGGCGGGAAGACGACCGCGCATGCGCGCTGCAATTCCCAAAGGCTTTCTTTGAAAGCTGGGGAAAATTGCTCCGCGAGGGCTCCGTCGGCGCCGACGTCACCCATAAGTGAGGACTGATTCCTGCTGCTCCTGGAGAACACCTGTTACAGGTGAGTAACTACGCTGTGTCTCTCACCGACACACACGACTGCTGCCTTCGATGCCTAGGCCCGGATCATGATCCTAAGATCTGTGGCCCGTGTGGCAAAATGTCCACCAAGGCACTTCGAAGCCGTCAGCATCAGAAAGAGGATTTTCTCAGACTCTGCCTCCGGCCAGGCCCGGACCTCGTCTGAGGCCTCGAGGTCTCGGGAGTCTGATCCCGAGCATTGCCGGGGTTCCTCGGACAGGGGGTCCCCCGATCGGGAACGTAAGAGGAAGAAACGGCTCGTGAGGGCAGCGTCGGAAGAGGTCCCTGGTTCCTCGAGAGCCAGGTCTAAGACCCCCGACCGCCATCCCGGGCCCTTGGAGCAGGAGAAGCCGTCCAAAATGCCTCGCGTGGAGCCGGAACCTGTCAGACACGTAAGTCCTGTGGTCCTCGTGGCCTCTCCTCCGAGGGAGCCGATGTCGGGCCTGGCACCGCCGGGGACTGAGTCGGTGGCTGCTGAGTCTCCTGAGCTTGGACTCAGGCTGACAGCCTTGGAGTGCAGACTGTCTGCCTTCATGGATCAGCAGCGGGTGCTGATGGCCAGCCTTGCTGGTGCATCTGCCCCGACCACCGGGACGTCGAAGTCGACCCCGGAGACCGAGCCGATACTCGAGACCATGAAGTCTCGAAGTCGTCCTCGGTCACGGTCACCCTCGACCTCCCGTTCGGAACCGAGGGCGTCGACGCTGGTGCCTTTGGTGTCAGGGCTGGTGCCACAGAGACCCGCGCGGTCAGAGCCCCCGCTCCTCTTCGGATGAGTCTGCGTGGGAGACGGAGGACGAGGAGTCCCCCAATACTTTTCGGACTCGGTGCGTTCCTTCGGACTCACCGCAGTCCGAGCTCCGGAGTAGGTCCCCACCGGAGGACATCAGGTTCTCGGAGTATGTCAGGGACATGGCCAAGGCGTTGGCGATTCCCTCGGACCCCGAGGAGGAGCCTCGAGCCGAGGCACTCCAGTATGACTCTCCTCCGAAGGAGGCCTTTACTGTGCCGGTCCCTCCGATGCTGGAACGGCTCCTCTTCTGGATGTGGGAGGCACCGGCCTCAGCGCCGGTTTTAAGCAAGCGGGTCGATTCTATCTATTGACTCCGTAAGAGCCCTGGATTCCAGAAGGCGCAGCTGTCACACCATTCCATGGTGGTGGAATCGGCCATGCATCGTCTGAAGAGCCAGAAGATGCACTCTGCGGTGCCTCCCGGCAGGGAAGCCCGGAACCTAGATGCTTTCGGCAGAAAGTGCTTCCAGGGCTCGATGCTTGCTTGCCGTGTCCAGTGCTACCAGCTGTACATGAGCATGTACTTATGAGACCTGGCGAAAGAGATTACCGGGTTCTCTGCTGGCCTCTCCGGGGAACCTTTGCAGAGGTTCCAGAATTTGTCCTCAGGAATCCAGGACTGCTCGAAGTTCATGTCCCGAGCGGCCTACGATGGCTTTGAGACTTCGGCTCGTGTAGTGGCAGCCGGCATCGGAGCCCGACGCCAGGCATGGCTGCAGTCATCGGACCTCGAGCCCTGGGTGCAGGACAAGTTGGTCGATGTCCCTTGCCGAGGTGAAAACCTTTTTGGCAAACCCATGGCCAAGAAGGCGGCTGAGCTCGAAACTGAGCACCTGACTAGGACAAGGCTGTCCAGAAAGACTGGGAGTTGAGAGAGGTCTGAGAATTGAACTGTCTTACCATTGTAAGAGGGGGCATGCTGAGGAAGTGAAGCTTGTATCCCTCTCTTACAATGGATAGAGTCCAACTTTCTGCTGTTATCTGCCCCATCTGGGGGCAAAATAACATAACCTTCCTTGGAAAAGGTATATCGATGAAGTGTTGATGATATGGGATGGCACTGAATCTACATTACTTGATTTTTTTTAATTGGCTGAACACATTAGATCCCAATTTACAGTTTGAAGGAACATTTAGTACAGAACAGATAGCGTACCTCAATATCAGGATAAGGAAAGGAAAAAAGGGATTTCTTACAGATTTATACCGCAAACCCACAGACAGAAACACACTTTTACAATATGACAGTTTCCATAATACGTCTTTAAAGAATAATTTACCCGTAAGTCAGTCCTTAAGAATTAGGAGACTCTGTACTACGGATATAGACTTTGAAAGACATGCAGCTGACATGCACCATAGATTTAAACAACGTGGATATCCAAAGCGCTGTATAAAAGAGGCATATTACAGGGCTAGTACTGTGGATCGTGCATCACTTCTGCAGAAAAAAGAATGCTCAAAGACAGATAGGATTGTATGCTGTCTTACTTTTACCAACTATACTAAAGAAATTACCAGTATATTGAAGCAAGAATGGGATTTATTATCAACAGTACCGTCTTTTGCGGACAAAAAAGTTATGGTAGCGCACAAACGCAACCCAAATTTAACAAATATATTAGTACCATCTGCTCTTACATACTATAAACCACCACCAAAATTGAAGGGCCATTTTAAATGTGGTAATTGCTCGGTATGCTCCCATACAATTACAGTTAAAGATGTTTTTGTCCATCCAGTTTCACAACATAAGATTTATATACACAATTTCTCCAACTGTAAAACAGAGAACGTGATATATCTCATATTATGTCCTTGCAAATTAGTTTATATTGGAAAGACCAAGAGACAGGTACGCACTAGGATAATAGAGCACAGGAGCTGTATACAGAGAGGGGTCCCAGATAAGCCGCTTGTAACTCACTGGCAGAAGAAGAAACATACCATTAGTGATTTGAGGTATTTGGTTTTGAAGACAGTAATACCACCAGGGAGGGGAGGAGACGTTAACAAAATATTGTTGAAATTAGAACAACGTTTTATATACGAGTTCAATAGTTTGAAGCCTAACAGATTGAACCAAGAAACAGATTTATCAGTGTTTTTATGAATCATGCCCATACCCATACACTATATATATATGTACACTCAATTAAGAAAGTCTGTTATCTGTTTGGTTACCCCCTTCCTCCATGTTATGTATTCAAACTAATTCAGGAGTTTTTTAAACATTCTCCTTCATACTTCAACATATGGATATATTTTTTAAATGTCTGGTCACCCCTTCCCCCGTGGTATGCACTTTAAACATACTAGGATGTTAAGTTTAATATTTTTTCCACACTCTGACATTTAGATATTTCGCAGCATATAGTGTTCACTCCTTTTTGAATGCACAGCGAGACAAGACTTTGGTTTGAAAGCTTTTTTCACTGTACCATGCATACATTCATCTCTGTTTAAAAACGTGTTTTCCAAAGTACCATTTTTAAGCAATATTTAGGAAATAAACTGCTCCTTGATCCCTGCAGTTTTAACTGCCTTTTGTATTATCTGGATTGCGGATTTAAAAGGTTTTTACCAAGTTGGAGCTACGCGCAGCTCTCCCCACTCCGCTGTAAATTGACACGTTTTTAACCACGTCCCCTTTTTTGACGTGGTTTGAAGCGTCTACAAAAACTCTGTTTTTTCACCTGTTACCTTTGTATACTGCATCAGATTTAGCGTTGCTGGGAAGAAACTGTGTCAGGTAATGCCAGTAATCTTTTATTTTTTATATTTTTTATGTAAGCATTTTCTAAGCACTTTCATTCCTTGTAGAAAACCTATTTTTAATACTTAGCTATTTTTGAAGATATAACTAGATGCATTGGGCTTAGTTCAGAGACGCATCTAATTTGCCAAAGAATCACTTCCCCATTCTGTCATTTTAAAGTCACCGATGTATAAGTAGCATTACAGGTACTTTCTTTTTTACTTTTAGCGTTTTTATTGTATTGGTTACTACGAAATTGCCTTCTTATCAGACAACACGATATTAATTTGGGAGTTACCCTGTTAAGTATATGCAATACAAGGCCCCTTTACAGATTTCTCGTCCCTTAGGCAATGTGTCTTCCGTTCTTCTCCGTCATTAATACTGAGCTAATTTTTAACAGCCTGCTGGTTTTATAAAAGATTGATCATGTTATGACTTTTTAGTCATAGTATCTCTATGTATATGTGTTTTTTAGGCATGTTTTTGATGAATTAGCGTCAGTCCCCTTATAATAGTTGAATTCTTTGCCAGCATTAAAATATGCTCAGTCATTTTTTACTATTTTATGCACTATTGGCTTTGTTAGTCCTCTCATCAATAGATAGTTTCTAACTATGGCTTTATTACACTATAGTTCCTTTCATTTCATATACAAACAAGACTCCTTATCTGTTGGATCTACGGTGACAGATATTTAGATTCCACCATATGGGAAATTTTCCCATGAGATACCATAGTGAGTATCAATTGTTTTAAGTGTTTTTGAGTGTCCTTAATGCTGGTCTACGATTGCTCTTCTGCCCTGCGCCTTTTGTTTCCTTCTTATTCTTTGTTGAGTTGTTATGAGTCACTTTTTACAGTGTATATAAGTGTACTTTTATGTATGGTATATAATTTTTATGTAAGGATTCTTTTTTTTTTTTTTTTTCAATGTTTATTTATGAGCCATCATAACAAACCAGTATAATGTACAACAATCAACGACCTCCCCCCTGGGGTAGACTCTGATCCCCCGGGGGGGAACAATGACGGTCACAATATTTTCAAAGTTTTTACCCCCCCCACCCATTCCACCCCCTACCTCCCTTCCCCACCCACCCCCCCACACACACATGAGCAAGCTACATCTGGATCAGAGCATAGAACTGTACAAATCACCCCCATGAGCTACTCCCGACTAAGCCACCAATTAACATCCCAGCTGCAGAACTTCATTGCGTGCCCGGGGACTCAGAATTTGAATATATGGGTCTCATAGTAACAGAAAGACAGACCAACGTTTGGCATGGCCCCTTGCCCCCCTACACTCCAGGAGCATCAGTTGGTGGAAGGAGTTCCGCCATTCCCAAAAGGAGGGAGGGTTCCTTTCCCATCACCGATGCAGGAGTGGTCCCTTACCCACCAGACAGGCCTTCCGCACCAGCCAGCGACCCCATTTCCCTTTCGGGGAGTTAAGGCTCAGGAGATCCAGGGTAACCAGGGCTGCGTCCCAGGATATGGGCTGTCCTAGGAGGGTAGCCATAAAACAACAAATCCTCTGCCAATACGAACGGATCTGCCGGCATCCCCACCACATATGCAGTAAAGTCGCCAGGGGCTCAGCGCACCGCGGCCACATACCATCCGGGGTCAAATGACAATGGAAAGCCCGTCTCGGAGAGAAATGAACCCTAGTGATACACTTAAATTGTATTTCCCGCCAACGGACACCGTCCGCCTGGCGTCCAATTATTTGAAGAGCGGCCAAAACGGTGTTGGGGGGAATAGCCTGCTCCAGCTCCACCCCCCAGGCTTGCTCCACACCACAAAAGTCTGGTCGAGGCCGAAAAATATCCAGTCTCGAATTAAAAAGACGTATAGATGGTTTCTCCGCCCCGGCCAGACTAAAAAACTTGATGATCTGAGAGGACCGATCGCCATGTTGCTCCTCACCCGGGAGCGAGGTCACGTAGTAGGCGATCTGTATGTACGCAAAAGTGTGGCGAGACCCCAGGTCATATTCCTGGGATAAGAAAGGAAAGGATTTAATTTTCCCAGCGGGGTCAACCACATGTCCAAGATTCCGCAGACCTCTGTCCCCCCAGGCTCGGAATACAGTGGTCTCCGTACCTGGAGTGAAACTGACATTACCTCTAATGGGCAACCAGCACGATACCTTCCAGTTACGACCCCAGTAAACATTTAGCTGCCGCCAAGTCCGGAGCACGGGGACCAGTAACACACTATCAACCAGGTAGGCGGGCCACCGGCTAAAGTCCATGTGTAACAGGGCCTGCAATGAATGGGGGGGGGCCACGTAGGCCTCCTCCAGCGCCAAAGGAGTGTACAAGTCAGTAGAGCCCAGCCAGTCCCCCAAATGTCTGGCTTGACAAGCCAGTGCATAAGCTCCGAGGTCCGGTAGCCTCCAACCTCCATTTCTCCCCTTCCCCACCAAACGACTATAGGGGATCCGCGCTCTCGCACCTCTCCACAAAAACCCCCTAAATTCCACCTCAAAATGCCTAACATCCTGCCGCAATAACCAAACCGGGAGAGTCTGTAACCAATACAAGATCCTCGGCAAGATCACCAGCTTAATCGCCGCAATCCTCCCTGACAGGGAGAGGGGACGAGTCCGCCAAGCCTGCAACTGAGTTCTCACCTTGGCCAGCACCCGAGACAGGTTACTCCTATATAGTTGAGACAACTGACTGGGCAGTACTATCCCCAAGTAGGTAAATTGATTGTCGGCCCATTTAAGAGGGAACTCACCCGGCCAGCTACTCCGAAGTTGACCCGAAACATCCAGGGCCTCTGATTTATCCCGATTAATAGTGAACCCCGCAAAGCTCCCAAAGGTTTGAAACTCCTGCAAAAGACGGGGCAATGATTCTGTGGGTGAGAGCAAATGGACTAACAGGTCGTCGGCAAAAGCAGATATTTTAAACTCCTGGTCTCCGACACGCACCCCCCGAATTTCTCGCGACCGCTCCAACCGACGTAGGAGGGGGTCAAGAGACAAGACAAAAAGTAGGGGGGAGAGGGGACAACCCTGCCGGGTCCCCCTTCGTAAAGAAAAGGCTTCAGACAAGACCCCATTACATAGAATCGCGGCGGTCGGGTTGGAATATAAGCTCGCCACCATATTACAAAAAGAAGGCCCTATACCATAGCGCGGGAGGAGGGACATCAAATACTGCCAATCTACCCTATCAAAGGCTTTCTCCGCGTCAAAACTGATTAATAAGGAGGGCGTGCCTCTGCGCCGGACCCATTCTAGGGAAGTTATTATTCTGCGCAAGTTAAGTACTGCGTAGCGGTCCCGCACAAAACCCACTTGTGAATCATGGACAAGCTGCCCCAAGAACTCCGACAGGCGGTCGGCCAGAATTTTTGCCATTAACTTGAGATCGAAGTTAAGCAAAGAGATAGGTCGATATGACGCTGCTGCTAGAGGGTCTTTAGCCGGTTTCGGAATAAGGACAATGTTCCTGGAGGAAAGGTCCATAAACCATTATTAAGAAGTGACCGAAGATATCAATGCTTGACCCAGTACAAGCATTGTGGAACTTGTGTCTCTTGGGGAAACTGCTAGGTACATATGACCTAGATTGGCCACTGTTGGAAACAGAATACTGGGCTTGATGGACCTTGGTCTGACCCAGTATGGCATATCTTATGTTCTTATGTTCTTAATGTGGGCATGATTATCTTCCCATCGAAAGTACCCCTGCTGGGCCCTCAAATTATGTACGGCAGCTAGGGTTGGGGAAATCAGCTCATTCAAAATCTTATAAAACTCCGCTCCAAGACCGTCCGACCCCGGAGATTTGTAGCAACTAGCTTTGGAGATAGCAGCTTGCATCTCTGCGACTGTGATCGGACGATCTAACTGCGCCCGTTGCGTCTCGTAGAGCTGGGGCAGATTTAACTCCCCCACATAGTCCGCCATCTGCGACAAGGGAGGAGACTCCGCTGCATAAAGTTGCTGGAAAAAGGATCGAAAAACCCCCGCGATCGCCGCGCTCTCCCGATGCAGTACCCCGGCCATCCCGCAACGCGGGCACCAGTTTTGAGCCCCTGGGGCCTCGCAAGCATCTGGCCAGTAATTTCCCGGGCTTGTCCCCATAACGATACAATTGGTAGCGGTAATACTGCACGGACCTCTTAGCCCTCTGATGCAACAGTTCATTAATTTCCGTTTGCCTCTCCCACAGCCGCCTTTGAAGCCCGGCCGTTGGGCTCTGAGCCCACCGGTGTCTCAACTGTGTGATCAGCTTTTCGAGGCTAATAATACGTGCTGCCCGTAATTTCCTCTTCCTGGCAAGAAACCCGATAATGTCCCCCCGCAACACAACCTTTGCAGTTTCCCACACCAACTCGGGCTCATCAAGGTGGGCGGTATGATCCACCTCGAACTCCCGCCATCTCTGCCGAAGAAAAGAACGGAACTGGGCAGCCCGATATAACTCGAGCGGAAATCGCCAAAGAGGAGTCCTGGGGGTCGTCCCACTCCAGGAAACATCCAGCCCAACGAAAGCATGATTGGAAATCTCTACGGGCCCGATCCGCGCTTCTTCTACTTTAGCGAACAGCCCTGCTGAAATCAACAAGTAGTCAATACGCGCACTAGTGCCGTGCGCCCGTGATTGATGCGTATAGTCCCGTTCGGTTGGATGGAGCAGCCGCCATGGATCCACAAGCCCCAGCCTAGAGCACAATCGACGTAGCGCGTGGGCCGTCTGCACCCTGTCCCGTGACTCCCCCCCCTTAGACGTGTCTAGTCTCACATCCATAACACCGTTAAAATCTCCCCCTAAAATCACAGGAAGCTCCGGCAACAGCTCTACTTTAGAGGCGAGGCGGGAATAGAAGGTCAAATCCAACACATTAGGACAATAAAGATTGCCCAGAATAACTGGCTTCCCCTCCAAGACACCCTGCAAGAGGACAAATCTGCCCGACGGGTCTGCCAGCTCCTGTGCAACCTCCAACCTGAGCCGTTTGTGGATCAAAAGCGCCACCCCGCCCTTCCCAAGGGCTGGAGCCCCCCACACCTGTCCCACCCAGTCCCTGCACAATTTACGATGCTCCTCAGCTGTCTGGTGGGGTTTCCTGAAGCATGGCTATGTCCGCCTTATGCCTAGCCAAAGCCTGCAGGATTTTGGAACGCTTAATCGGGTTACCCAATCCACAAACATTTCAAGATATCTTAAGTGGCATGGACTATACGAATATACTTGTATTACACTGTAAACAAGTACCGTGAGGGTGCCCCCCCAGCCTGAGGCCTCCCCTCTGACAACTATACTTATGACTCATCCGGGTAATGTACAACGCACCCAACTGATCCAAGGCCTGCCCTCTCCGGGAAGCTGAATACTTATTATCTCCCACCCCCCCCGTCTTCCCCCCCCCGTCTCCAAGCCCCCCCCAAGCTCCACCCCCCTCTTCCCCCAGCCCTAAGTTCCCCCACCTCTATCATCCTCTCCCACCTACCCTATCACCCAGATGTGCCTGGGCTCCCCCGCCCCTTTCCTCAGTCATGCGCCCCCTCCCCTCAAACCACCCCCCAATAAAATACTTTAACATCAAACTTTAACAGACGCCAGAAATGACCACATCTCCGGTCCCCAGTGACATAGCTGCAATCTCCCCCCCACAATACCCGTCCATGGGAACGGGGAAGTTATATAGTCAGGTACTTCTCCATCTGCTCACAGCTACAGCCTCCTGCACTACCCCCCCCCCCTTCCAGTCCCAGCAAGCCAGTTCTATACACGTCCGCGGATGCCAGAAATGGCCCGACTGCAACGGACTCCACTATCATCAGGACAGGGGGATGGGCAAGCCACTGTTCCTATCCTGGGGGGACCCTCTAATCCAGGCCCATGAACATTCCTGGGTCATCCTACAGGGTGTACAAGCTACCCCAGGATACCCACCCCATGAGCCCGCCGAGCAGGGAGAAGTACCATCATCGGTTGGGCATTTATCTAAACAGTCCCATAACAGAAACACACATACTGCCTTCATCTTCTCACTCCCCCGGGTACTGGCCCCATGGGAGGTAAACACAACTTCCCCGGGTGCACTCAGGCCTTTCCAACAACTGAACAGGCATAGAATCACCCAAAAAGTCAGGGCACGCCCGCAGTCCCACTGCCCGACGGCAGACCCGGCCTCACAAGCTGCTCCACATAGGTCGCTGCTTCCTCCGCCGAACCAAACACCTTCTGTTTCCCTCCGTGAAACACCAACAGGTGTGCAGGGTACTGGACGGAGAACCTAATGTTGGCCTCGATGAGTTTCTTGCAAATGGGAGCGTACGCCCTCTGCTGCTTACTCACGGCCGCAGAATAGTTCTGTGTAACACGGATCCGAACGTTATCTCGTTCTACAGTTCCACGCTTCCTGGCTGCTCGCAGCACAGCCTCCTTTTGCTGGAATTGGAGGTATTTGGCCAGCACCACCTGCGGCCGCGGATCCCCAGCGGTCCGAGGGCCCACTCTATGCGCCCTCTCGATCACCACCTGCGCATTGTCCCTCCTCTCCCAGCAGTGATGCAGACAGCGCCGTAATGTACTCTCGTAGGTCTGTATCCCCCACCGAAGCCGGTATGCCCAGGAACCTCAGGTTACCGCGTCGCGAGTGATTCTCGAGGTCTTCTAATTTCTCCTCGTGAGCCTTCAGGGTAGACCGTGTCTGCGCCAGCTCTTGGCTCAGTCTCTGCACCTCATCCTCCGCCTGCGAGAGGCGGGCCCCGATGGCCTCCACAGACTGCTGCACCGCGTCCATTTTGCTGCGCAAGGAATCAAATTGAAGGGAGAGGGCACTGGAGACCGCGGCTGAGATCTCCGCTACTGAGGCCCCAGCAGCCGGTTCCTTAACTTCGCCCACCTTCGGGGGTGATTCCGCCATCTTGGAGGCCCCCGCCGCCCGGTCTTTCTCTCGCCTCCTGGTTCGCGCGGCCATTGTCGCCATGTGCCTCCGGCTCCTCTCGGGAAGACTCTTATGGGTATGGTACTTGAGGAGGGCTATGTTCCGGCAGGAGTGCCTAAAATTAGGCACTATTCCGATTTAAAGCAAGGGGAGCCCGGAGCTCAGGATAGATGCGACTTCCCAAGCTCACCACATCATGTGACCTCCTATGTAAGGATTCTTATCTGCACACCTGCTATTACTATTTATCTATTTATTTATTTATTGTTTTGAGTGTCACATGATGTAGATGTGTATAACCTTTTACTTTTTACTGTGATGCCCGTTCAGCTTAAATATGATCTTTTATTCTTTTATTCTTTGTAATCGTTATTAATATGTTTCTATTATTTTATTTGTTTAAGTTATTTTATCCCCCTGATGAAGGCGTTCGCCGAAACGCGTTGGGGTACTTAGAATAAACCATCTCTGTCATCATCACTCTTGCTCCTTGTGTTTCCTGACTGTCTCTGCAAGAGCTGCTGCTCTTTTTGTGCCTGCTCATCTCTACCACCTCCACTGGGAGACTATTCCATGGATCCACTACTCTTTCCGTAAAGAAATATTTCTGCATATCACTCCTGAATCTATCTCCCTTCACCCTCATCCCATGTCCCCTCGTAGCAGAACTTGCTTTCAATTGAAAGAGGCTGTCTCCCTGAACATTTATGCCACGAAGGTATTTAAACATCTCAATCATATCACCTCTATCCCGCCTTTCCTCTAAGGTGTACATATTAAGATCCTTAAGTCTGTCCTCATATGCTTTATAATGAAGCCCACTAATCATTTTAGTAGCCACCCTCTGCACCGACTCCATCCTGTTCACATCCTTTTGAAGGTGCGGTCTCCAGAATTGCACACTATACGCCAAATGAGGTCGCACCAAAGACTTATACAGAGGCATTATCACCTCCTTTTTTCTGCTAGCCATTCCTCTCCGTATGCACCCAAGCATCCTTCTAGCTTTTGCTGTCGCCTTTTCTACCTGTTTAGCTACTTTAAGATCATCAGACACAACCACGCCTAGGTCCCGCTCTTCTTTAGTGGACAAAAGTACTTCACCTCCTATACTGTATTGCTCCCTTGGATTGCTGCAGCCCAAATGCATGACCTTACATTTTTTAACATTAAATCCCAGCTGCCAAATTCTAGACCATTCTTCAAGCTTAGCTAGTTCCCTCATGTTATCTACACCTTCCTGGGTGTCTACTCTATTGCAGATTTTGGTATCATCCGCAAAGAGGCAAACCTTACCCGACAGCCCTTCCACTATATCACTAACAAAGATGTTAAAAAGAATCGGACCAAGGAGAGATCCCTGGGGCACACCACTGGTAACATCCTTCTCCTCAGAGTGAGCTCCATTTACTTGTACTCTTTGTTGCCTCCCACCCAACCAATTTCTAACCCAAGCATTAACTTTAGGGTCCATCCCTAGGGTGCTCAGTTTGTTTATAAGTCGCCTGTGAGGAACAGTGTCAAAGGCTTTACTGAAATCTAAATACACCACATCTAGAGCTCTCCCTCGGTCCAACTCCCTGGTCACCCAGTCAAAGAAATCAATCAGATTTGTCTGACAAGACCTGCCTCTGGTGAATCCATGCTGCCTCGGATCCTGTAATCCGCTGGACTCCAGAAACCTCACTATTTTCTCTTTCAGCAGCGTTTCCAATAATTTACTCACCACCAAAGTTAAACTAACTGGCCTGTAGTTTTCAACCACATCCTTACTTCCGCTTTTGTGTAAAGGCACCACATGAGCCTCTCTCCAATCCTTTGGCACCACTCCCTACTCCGAGGCATTGAAAAGGTCAGTCAGTGGAGCTGCTAGAACGTCCCCCAAGTTCCCTCCGTATTCTAGGGTGTATCCCATCCGGTCCCATCGCTTTGTCTACTTTTAGTTGAGCTAGTTTCTCACGAACACAGTCTTCTGAAAATTGTTCAAGATGTCCTTCGCTTCTGTTCCTATTTGTGGGTGTTTTCTGAGGTCCTGCTCCTGGTTCTTCATCTGTGAACACAGAACAAAAATATTTGTTAAGCAATTCCGCTTTATCCTTATCAGCTTCTACATATTCCCCCCCTGCACCCTTGAGTCTGGCAATACCACTCTTGCCCTTCCTCTTCTCACTAATATATCTGAAAAATGTATTATCCCCCCATTTTATTGCTTTGGCTATTTCCTCCTCCTTTTGAATCTTTGCCTTCTTGACTACTTTGCTAGCTTCTCTAAGTTTTTCCAAATACAGATGCCTGTCTTCCTCTCTCTGTGATCTCTTGTATTTCATGAAGGCCTCCCTCTTTTTCTTCACTTTTTCAGCTACTTCCTTAGAAAACCATGGTGGTCTCCTTTTCCTTTTGCCTTTATTTACCATTTTAACAAAAAGGTTGGTTGCCCTTAAAATATCCCCTTTCAGTTTTGCCCACTGTTTTTCTACATCCCCCAGCTGTTCCCATCCCACTAATGACTCCCTGAGGTATTGGCCCATCTTCGCAAAGTTAGTCTTCCTAAAGTCTAAGATCCTCACCTTGGAATGGATTCTAACAGCCCTAGTCCTAATACTGAACCACACCATCTGGTGATCACTGGATGCAAAATGATCTCCCACTACAACATCAGAAACACTTTCACCATTAGTAAGCACCAAGTCCAGTATGGTCCCTTCACGTGTGGGGTCTGTTACCAATTGCTTGAATAGTTCTCCCTGTGGAGAATCCAGGATCTCCTTACTTCTAGATGATACTGCAGCAGGAATGTGCCAATCAACATCTGGCATATTGAAATCTCCTATCAGTAGCACTTCCCCTTTCCTAGCAATGCTGCGTATGTCTTCAATTAACTCTGTCCACCTCTTCCTCTTGTGAGGGAGGTCTGTATATCACACCAATGCAAATAGATTTCTCTTTCCCTCTTTCTAGTTTAACCCACAATGCCTCCTCTCTCCCTTTTAAGCTCTGTAATTCCAAAGCTTTAATAGTAGTTTTACATATAGTGCCACTCCTCCTCCCCTTCTTCCTACCCTGTCCTTTCTGAATAAAGTATAGCCAGGTATAGTTACATCCCAGTCATGGTTTTCTGTGAACCATGTTTCTGTAACTGCCACTAAATCCAAGTCAGCCACTCCCACCAAAGCTTCAACATCAGGGATCTTATTTCCCATGCTACGGGCATTTATACACATTGTTTTCCATATGTTACCCCTGTTACCCATTCCCATAAAGGTATTTAATGTATCACCTACTTGGGGGCTTTCACTTACCTGGGGGCTTTCTTCACCTATCCCCAATGAATCTAGTTTAAAGCCCTCTTCAGTAGATTAGCCAGTCTACTACCGAAGATGCGTTGACCTTTCTTGGACAGATGGATGCCATCTCTGCTCTGCAACCCTTGGAACAGCATCCCATGGTCTAGGAAACCAAAACGCTCTCGATGACACCATCCACGCAGCCATGCATTCATCTCCAGGATGAGAGCCTCTCTGCCTTGGCCTTTACCCTCAACAGGGAGGATTGAAGAGAACACCACCTGGGCACCTAACTGCTTCACCCTCTGTCCCAGAGCCATGAAGTCACTTTTGATACGTTCCGAAGTATACCTGGCAGTATCATTTGTTCCAACATGGATTAGCAACATTGGGTAATAGTCAGTGGGCTTGATGAGTCTCTGCAAACTCTCCATAACATCTTGGATTTTGGCACCAGGCAGACAGCATACCTCTCTGGGCATCAAGTCTGGTCGGCAGATGGACGCCTCAGTACCCCTCAGAAGAGATTCTCCAACCACCACTACCCTTCGTTTCCTTCTGGTCACTGATTCTGCAACTTTGGGGTACTTGAACTCTGGTTCTTCCCTTTCCAGGGATGCTTTCACCTCCTCTACCTCCAGGGCTGCATAATGGTTCTTCAATTCAAGGGCTGGAGAAATTGGATTGGTGATTTTGCAGGCCCTGGTGACTTGTGTCCAACCATCGACATTCTGTTGGCACCCATCTTCTCCTGTGCTGGAGAGCTTGGTTGCTGCATGAAGCATCTCATCAATGTACTTCTCACTGTCTTGAATGCTCCTCAGCCTCGCCACCTCCTCTCTGAGTTCCTCCACTTGTTTCCTCAGAGCTTCAGCATGCAGGCACCCTGCACATGGAACTGGTCCTTCAACTGGCATTAGGACCTCTGTCTGGACCGAGGCAGAAGCTGTAACAGGGGCAACAGCTTTAGCAATACGATTTTTCCCAGCCATTGTTTTGTTCGTGGAGCTTAGGTATCTGTTAAAGCAAAAGAGAGATCTACCAAGTACCAGCCGGTTTCGCAGCTGTCCTTTCAGAGAAAAAGCAGTTAAATCTCTTTAATTATATTCAAAATGTGCTGGTCCAATTCTCTGTGATTTGTTAAAGGGGGAGGTTCCCTATAAAGCAAGACTGCTCACTAGGGGTGGGTGGGAGTTGGGGTGGGTAGGGAGGGAACTAACACCTGATTAGGTGTTAGCAGTTTCTAAACCTGAGGAGGTTACTAGAGTTCAGCAACCTATTGTGCTCAAGGAAAGTTCCCCTAAAGCACCAAAAAGAAAGTAACCTTTAAAAAATATACAAAAAACCCTTTTAAGAGCTCCCAGTCAGAGAGCTAGTAATGTAATATAATAAAAACAAACAAACAAACCCTCAAATCCTTACTGTTTGATCTGTAGAGCCCTGGTTAGGAAAGCCTCAACAGGGCAAGGCACTGGAGCCTTTTATGCAGGCCTCAGCTGCACTCAGGAAATCAAGCACACTAACTCTTGATTAGGTGTTAGCAGTTTCTAAACCTGAGGAGGTTACTAGAGTTCAGCAACCTATTGTGCTCAAGGAAAGGTCCCCCTCAAATCCTTACTGTTTGATCTGTAGAGCCCTGGTTAGGAAAGCCTCCCTGGTTAGGAAATAGAGTTCTTCCTTTTGGCCTGGCCTTGGCACCAAGGGTGTTCACAAAATGCATGGCTGTGGTGGCAGCATTTCTCCACACCCTAAAAATATTTGTCTTCCCTTACTTGGGCGATTGGCTCATTCGAGCCCCATCAGAGGCCAGGATTTCCCTGTCTCACACAGTGCGTATCCTCCAATATTTGGGACTTGTCATAAACTACCCAAAATCCAACCTAGCTCCCACTCAGTCTCTAGAGTTCATAGGAGCCCTGTTGGATACCAGACGATCAAGGGCCTATCTTCCACAGTCCCGCTGCCTTCGCATTGTGCAGTTAGCTTCCCAAGCAATGCTAAAGTCTCACCTCGCTGCTCGGGAAATGTTACAATTGCTAGGCCACATGGCATCCACTGTGCTTGTGGTCCCTTATGCCCGCCTCCATATGAGTGCAGCCCAGTGGACTCTATCCACTCAATGGACTCAGGCGTCAGGTTGCCTGTCAGACAAAATAGCAATCTCAGATCGTCTTATGTTGTCTCTCCAATGGTGGCAGTCACCCCAGAATCTGTTGGTGGGGTCCCCTTTTCAGCAACCCCCTCCCCACGTAACTCTAACAGATGCCTCACAGGTGGGTTGGGGAGCCCATTTGCAAGGCCTCTCTACCCAGGGTACCTGGACTCCACAGGAGACCTATTTACACATCAATCTTCTAAAACTCAGAGCAATCTTCCTTGCTCTTCGAGTGTTTCACACCCAGCTGAGCTACAAAACTGTCCTAATTCAAACGGACTACCACGTAGCCATATTCTATGTGAACAAGCAGGGCAGAACAGGCTCTGTCGCTCTGCAACGAAGCTTTACGACTTTGGGCCCTCGACAGAGAGCATCACATTCATCTCCTTGCAATGTATCTTCCAGGCATTCAAAACGAATGATCTCCAGGAACAAGCAGGAATAAGTCCTCACATATGGGTACGTTGGTACCGACGGAGCCTGCGCGGGAAAGCTCCCCAGCTTCCCAGAAGAAAGCTTTTGGGAGCCTCCGACAGCGCATGCGCGCTGCCTTCCCGCCTTTCCTGACCAACTCTCCTCAGTTCTTCTTTTCCGCGGAGCCAGCAGGTCGTGTTACTGTCACCGCTGAAGAAGTTCTTATTTTAATTTGTTTCTTTAGTCGCGTGTCTGCCTTACCCGACTCCATACCGGTACCGCCGGTCTTTTTTTCTTTTTACTTTTCAAAAAAAAAGAAAAAAAAATTTTATTTTCCCTACTTGGTGAAATTTTTCTCCCCTTAGGCCTCTAGGCCTGGAGAAAATTTTTCCCTCATGGAGAAACCAGCTTCTGGTTTCAAAAAATGCACCAAGTGTAGCGGTACCATCTCAGTCACCGACACACATGAATGGTGTCTAAAATGTTTGGGGCCTGACCACTCCATACCGTATTGCCAGTCCTGCTCCCTGATGTCTAAACGTGGCTTACAGAACCGAGCAGCCAAGTCTCATATGCTGTTTTCCACAGATACTCCAGCATCGACATCTTCCAGGTCTTCCTCTCCTGATGGATCTCAGGTAACCAAACATTCTTCTGGCAGGTCCTCAAAGGGCAAATCTCCCAAGTATCGAGATGCCCCCGGGCTTGACCCTGAGGACCCTGCCCCAGCCAAACAACCCCGGCCGGGAGCTCCGGCTTCCAAAGCTCCTATGGGGTTACAGGTTGACATCGATGGCACAGCCTCGACCGATCACCTGTTAGACTGCTCTGGGGTACCGGCACACTCTTCCGGTACCGACGTCCAGGCAGTCGTGGCATCTATGGATCATACAGTTCAATCCATGTAGCAGGCCATAATGGCTTTCATTAAGGCTGCGACGCCCACGGTACCGCACCAAGCGGTACCGACCTTGGTTTCGGTACCGCAACCGATACCGGTACCCAGGGCATCCACATCGACCAGGATACCGGTTCTGGTTCCCGGTTCCGGGCCTTTTACGCCCGATGTCGATACCGGTCGATACGCTTATCGATCCCTGGAAGCAAACAGACGATACTTCCAGTCTTCTGATGATTCCGATTCATCGGATGACTCTCCTGAAGTATCTCTTACTCTTCCTGAGGAGCCCTCTTCTCCAAAGAGGAGAATGTCTCCTCCAGAGGATTTGTCCTTTCAAGACTTCATCATGGAAGTAGCTAAAGGACTCTCTATTTCAGTAACCTCTGAAAAAGAACCTAGAGCAAAAACGTTAGACATTTTGGGATACTCTAAGGTTCCCAGAGAGGCAGTCACCTTGCCAATTCATGAAATTCTCCAAGAACATTTGCTTGAATTGTGGGAGACTCCTCTCACCCTTTCTCCTCATTCTCATAGATTGGACACTATGTACCGTGTCCCTCCTTCTCCTGGTTTTCAAAAAACTCAGCTTCCTCACCATTCTATTGTGGTGCAGTCAGCTATGAAGAGGATAAAGAGTACCAAAAGACACTCTTCTACTCCTCCAGGAAGAGAATGCAGGACCTTGGATGCTTTTGGTAGAAAAATCTTCCAAGCTAGCATGCTTACTGCCAGAATCAATTCATACAGCCTTTATATGGGTATGTTTCTGAAGGAGGTTGCAGAAAAGCTGCACAAATTTCTCCCTTTTATTCCTGAAGATAAAAGGGAAGAATTCCTTCTTTGGCTTAAGCATATGCAAGACATTTCAAAGTTTTCCCACAGGGCAGCCTTTGATTCCTTTGAGGTTGCCAGCAGAGCCTCAGGAATTGCTATAGCTGCTCGTAGAATTGCTTGGATCCAGGCTTCTGATCTAGAACCCTGGGTTCAAGATGGTGTAGGAAATCTACCCTGTACAGGTGAAAACCTATTTGGCAAAGAGTGGCAAATTAAAGCCACTTAAATGGACGCAGAAAATGCTGCTCTTGATAGACTTTCTAAGTCTACCTCCACTCCAGCCAAGAAAAAATCTTTTAAAAAGTCTTTTTACAAGAAGGGCAGATTTCCTTCCACTTCTGGTCAACAGTCTTCTGCAGGTCGATTTGCTACTAAGCGTCAGCAACCCAAACAGGCCAGGCCTAAACCTGCAGGGGCTGCTGCAACCCAGCAGTCCCAAGCCCCTCAGGGGTTTTGACTTAGTGCTAGAGAACTTAACCTTTCTGGCTCTACAACAGCCAGAACCTCTCACCATTCCAGGAAGGTTGGCTCATTTTGCTCCCAGATGGGAGCAAATCACATCAGAGCAGTGGACCCTCTCCATCATCAGAGAGGGCTACAAACTTCATTTCTCAGACCTTCCTCCCTACACCATGGTGAGACATTTCAATTCTCCCACATCTCTCCTCGACCTTCTGGATCAGGAGGTAACCTCCCTTCTGGCCCAGAGGGCCATAGAAGAAGTTCCTCTTCTTCAACAGGGGTCAGGTTTTTACTCCCCCTACTTTCTCATCCCAAAGAAAACAGGGGGATACAGACCTATTCTAGATCTCCGAGAATTGAACAAATTTCTGTACAAGGAGAGGTTCAAGATGCTCTCTTTAGGCACTCTCCTTCCATACCTACAGAGTCAGGATTGGCTTTGTTCTCTAGATCTCAAGGATGCGTACACCCATATACTCATCCATCCATCCCACAGAAAATTTCTACGCTTTCTGTTCCAGGGAAAACATTACCAATACAGAGTTCTTCCTTTCGGTCTGGCCTCTGCCCCAAGAGTGTTCACCAAATGCATGGCAATAGTTGCTGCATTTCTGCACACTCTGGGAATCTTTGTCTTCCCATATCTGGACGACTGGCTCATCCGAGCTCCATCCCAGTCAGAAGCCCAAATTTCCCTGAACACTACCAGGTGCATTCTGCAGTATCTGGGACTTGTGGTAAATCTCCCAAAGTCTCAGCTCATCCCTACTCAGTCCCTAGAATTCATAGGGGCCTGGTTGGACACCACTACTGCAAGAGCCTATCTTCCTCAGGCTCGTTGCCAACGTCTGGTGCAGTTAGCCTCCCAGATTCAGTCAAAGGACCACTTCACTGCCCGGGAGATGCTACAACTACTAGGCCACATGGCTTCCACAGTACATGTGGTACCCTATGCTCGTCTACACATGAGAGCAGCTTAATGGACTTTGTCCACCCAGTGGACTCAAGCGTCAGGAGCTCTCTCAGACCAAATAGCAAACTCCAAACGTCTCCTTTGGTCTCTCCAATGGTGGATGTCCACTCAAAATCTGTTGTTGGGGTCCCCCTTCCAACCCTTGTTGCCCCAAGCAATCCTCACAACAGATGCCTCCCAAACAAGTTGGGGAGCTCATCTGCAAGACCTCTCCACCCAAGGCACTTGGTCCCCACAGGAGACCTCTCTTCATATCAACCACTTGGAACTTCGAGCAGTGTTCCTAGCTCTCAAGGTCTTTCATACCCTCCTCAGCTACCAGACAGTCCTCATTCAAACGGACAATCAGGTAGCCATGTTTTACATAAACAAGCAAGGAGGAACAGGCTCTCTGTTGCTTTGCAACGAAGCTCTCAGATTATGGGCCTTCGCCAGAGAGCATCAAATCCATCTCCTGGCGGTATACCTCCCAGGAATTCAAAACTCTTGGGCGGACAGACTCAGTCGAGTTCTGCTCCCACACGAATGGTCCCTGCACATGGATCAGGTACTCAGAATCTTTCAGGAATGGGGTACCCGGACATAGACCTATTTGCAAGTCCGTGGAATGCCAAACTTCCCCGGTTCTGTTCCAGGATTCCGTGTCAGGGAGTTCAGGCCAAGGATGCCTTCCTCCTTCATTGGGGTCAGGACTTCCTGTATGCCTTTCCACCCATTCCTTTGATCCCCAAGACTCTGTTCAAACTTCAGAGGGATCAAGGGTATATGATCCTCATAGCTCCACGCCAAGTGTGGTACCCTCTACTTCTGCATCTTTCCCAAGTCCCCTCCCTGGACTTGGGAGCTGCTCCAGACCTTCTATCTCAGGAGGAGGGGACTTTGGGGCATCCAAACCCCAAGTCCCTTCACCTCTGAGCTTGGTTACTGAAGGCCTAGACCTTCAAGACTTCAATCTTTCGCAACAAGTGAAGGATATCCTTCATGCTTCCAGGAAACCTTCCACTAGGCATTCCTATGCTTTTAAATGGAAGAGATTTTCCATTTGGTGTGCTCAAAAGGGTCTTGACCCTCTAGCACCTCCCCTGAATTCTCTATTAGAATATCTCCTGCATCTTTCCAATGCAGGCCTTAAGACGAATTCCGTAAGGGTCCATTTAAGTGCTATTGCAGCATCCCTTAAGCCTATCAATGGACAACCTATTTCCTCTCATCCTCTTATTGCCAGATTCATGAGAGGCCTAGCCTTAACTAAACCTCCCATTCGATCTCCTCCGGTGGCATGGGATTTAAACTTGGTTCTTGGTCAGCTTATGAAGCCACCTTTTGAACCTTTAGCCACTACCTCCTTGAAATTTCTTTCCTGGAAGGTTATTTTCCTTATTGCAATCACTTCTGCTCGCCGCATTAGTGAGTTGCAGGCCTTAGTGGCTAATCCACCTTATACAAGGTTCCATCATGATAAGGTAGTCCTTAGGACAAATCCTCACTTTATGCCTAAAGTGGTCTCACCTTTACATCTTAATCAAGAGGTATATTTACCTGTCTTTTTTCCAGCTCCTCATGCATCCACTGCAGAGAGGAACCTTCATACTCTAGATTGTAAAAGAGCTCTTGCTTTTTACTTACACAGGACACAGCAACATAGAAAGTCTTCCCAGCTTTTTGTTGCTTTTGATCCTTCTCATCTAGGACTTCCAGTCTCTAAAAGAACACTGTCCAATTGGATTGCTCAGTGTATTTCTTTTGCTTACCAGAGTAAGAACCTTTCTCTGGAGGGCCATGTCACAGCTCACAATGTGAGGGCTATGGCCACCTCTATGGCTCATCTTCATTCTGTATCCATCGATCAGATCTGTCGAGCAGCCACCTGGGCCTCGGTTCATACCTTCACAGCCCATTACTGCTTGGACAAGGACTCCCGCCGGGATGCCTTGTTTGGTCAGGCTGTCCTCAGACACCTGTTCCATTCTTGAACAACTCCTGCCCTCCTTCCCTGAATGGATGCCTGAGATCCATAGGAAGACGAGGAACCTTTCAGGGTCTCATACCCTTGGGGATCTCCCGGGCATCTTAGCTAGGGAGTCCCCATATGTGAGGACTTATTCCTGCTTGTTCCTGGAGATAGCACAGTTACTTACCTGTAACAGGTGATCTCTGGGAACAGCAGGAATTAGTCCTCACAACCCACCCACCTCCCCTAGGAGTTGTATCTCTCTCTATCTTTCCTTTCCTCTCTCTCTATTGTCTCAGCTTTAAACTCGAACTGAGGAGAGTTGGTCAGGAAAGGTGGGAAGGCAGCGCGCATGCGCTGTGGGAGGCTCCCAAAAGCTTTCTTCTGGGAAGCTGGGGAGCTTTCCCGCGCAGGCTCTGTCGGTACCGACGTACCCATATGTGAGGACTAATTCCTGCTGTTCCCAGAGATCACCTGTTACAGGTAAGTAACTGTGCTGTCTCTACATGCAGACCAGGTGGCCAAAGTTTTTCAATTTTGGGGAACCCCAGACATAGACCTCTTTGCAAGTCCGCTGAATGCCAATCCTCCCTGGTTCTGTTCCAGAATTCCGGCTCAGAGTTGTCAGGCCAGGGATTCCTTCCTCTTCCATTGGGGTCGGGACTTTCTGTATGCCTTCCCACCCATTCCTCTAATTCCCAGAACTTTATTCAAGCTTCAGAGAGACAGAGGCCATATGATTCTTATAGCCCCATATTGGCCATAAGTGTGGTACCCTCTGCTTTTACATCTCTCTCAAGCTCCATCTCTGGAGTTAGGATCTGCTCCAGATCTCCTATCCCAGGAGGACGGGATGGATGCTGTGGCATCCCAATCCCCAGTCTCTATATCTCAGGGCCTGGTTATTGAAAGCCTAGACTTTCATGGTCTTAACCTTTCTCAGCAAGTAAAGGATATCCTTTATGCTTCTAGGAAACCATCCACAAGGCGCTCTTATGCTTTCAAGTGGAAAAGGTTTGCCATATGGTGTTCGCAGAAGGGTCTCAACCCTCTTGCAATACCTCTGGAATCATTACTGGAATATCTCCTTCATTTAAGACCAATTCAGTGAAAGTTCATTTGAGTGCTATTGCAGCTTCTCTCAAACCTTTAAATGGGCAACCTATTTCCTCTCATCCCATCATAGCGAGATTTATGAGAGGCCTTCTTCTAACTAAGCCTCCTGTTAAGCCACCACCGGTGGCATGGGATTTAAATCTGGTTCTTGGCCAGCTCATGAAGCCGCCTTTTGAACCATTGGCTACCAACCTCTTTGAAATTCCTTTCCTGGAAGGTTATTTTTCTTACTGCAATCACATCAGTACGTCGCATCAGTGAGCTGCAAGCATTGGTGGCTGATCCTCCATATACAAGTTTCCATCATGATAAGGTAATTCTTAGGACTCATCCTCACTTTATGCCAAAGGTGGTTTCACCTTTTCATTTAAACCAAGCAGTTTATCTTCCTGTTTTTTCCCAAGGCCTCATGCCTCTAATGCAGAAAGGAATCTTCATACTTTGGATTGTAAAAGAGCTTTAGCCTTTTACTTACAAAGGACCCAGTAACATAGAAAGTCCTCTCAACTCTTTGTTGCTTTTGATCCTAGTAATTTAGGACTTCCAGTCTCCAAAAGAATACTGTCCAACTGGATTGCACAGTGTATATCTTTTGCCTATTGGAGTAAGAACCTTCCTCTTGAAGGCCATGTCACAGT
This sequence comes from Ichthyophis bannanicus, assembly GCA_033557465.1. NCBI lineage: Eukaryota > Metazoa > Chordata > Amphibia > Gymnophiona > Ichthyophiidae > Ichthyophis > Ichthyophis bannanicus. The sequence goes on from CM066035.1 coordinate 643,614,771, forward strand.
GCACAATGTGAGAGCCATGGCAGCCTCTATGGCTCATCTTCACTTTGTCTATCGACGACATCTGTCGAGCAGCTACCTGGGCCTCAGTTCATACCTTCACAGCCCATTACTGCTTGGACAAGGACTCCCGCCAGGATGCCTTGTTTGGTCAGGCTGTTCAACACCTGTTCCATACTTAATCAACTCCTACCCACCATCCCTGGTAGGATGCCAGAGATCCATGGGGGGAAGTGGAACCCTTCCAAAAGGATACACATCTTCTGGGGTTTCTCCCTGGCATCTGTTGCTAGGGAGTCCCCATATGTGAAGACTACATTCCTGCTTGTTCCTGGAGATAGCATAGTTACTCACCTGTAACGGGTGATCTCCAGGAACAGCAGGAATTTAGTCTTCATAACCCACCCACCTCCCCACTTTTTTTTTCTTTCCCTTTCTCTCTCTCTCTTTGTCTCGGCTTTAAACTCAACTGGAGAGAGACAGTTGGGAAAGGCGGGAAGGCAGCACGCAGGCGCTGTGGGATGCTCCCAAAAGCTTTCTAATTGGACGCTGGGGAGTGTTCCTGCGCAGGCTCCGTCGGTACCAATGATACCCATAAGTGAAGACTAAATTCCTGCTGTTCCCGGAGATCATCTGCTACAGGTGAGTAACTATGCTTTCACCTTCATTCTATGCCCTCTCGTTGCAGAGCTTTCTTTCAGTTGAAAAAAGCTCTCATCCTGTGTATGCTACAGAGGTATTTAAATGTCTCTATCATATCTCCCCTCCTGCCTTTCTTTCATAGTATGCCCATATGCCTTATGATGAAAACCATTGACCATTTTAGTAGCCACCCTCTGCACAGATGCCACCCTGTTTGTATCCTTTTGAAAGTGTGGCCTCCAGAATTGCACACTATACTCCAAATGAGGTCTCACGAAAGACTTGTATGGAGGCACTGCCACTTCCTTTTTCCTGTTGGCCACTCCTCTCCCTATGCACACAAGCATTCTTTTGGCTTTTCCCATTGCCTTTTCTAAGTATTTAGCCATCTTAAGATAATCAGAAATAACCACCTCCAGGTTCTGCTCTTCTTTTCTTGGACAGAAGTGTTTTATCCCTATACGGTACCGCTCCCTTGGATTTTTGCAGTCCAGATGACCCTGCTTTTATTAGCATTAAATCTCTGCTTCTAAATTCTCAACCATTCTGAAAGCTTTGCAAGGTCCCTCCTCATGTTATCTAAGAACATAAGATATGCCATAGTGGGTCAGTCCAAGGTCCATCAAGCCCAGTATCCTGTTTCCAACAGTGGCCAATCTAGGTCATACGTACCTAGCAGTATCCCCAAGAGACAGAGGTTCCACAATGCTTGTACTGGGTCAAGCATTGATATCCTGGGTCCCTTTTTAATAATAGTTTATGGACCTTTCCTCCAGGAACTTGTCCAAACCTTTTTTAAACCCAGCTACACTAACAGCCTTTACTACATATTCCGGTAACAAATTCCAGAATTTGATTACACATTGAGTGAAAAAATATTTTCTCTTATTTGTCTTAAATAATTTACCCTGTAGCTTCATTACATGTCCCCTAGTCTTTCTATATTCTGATAGCATAAACAATCGATCTATGTTTACCCGTTCCACTCCATTCATTAATTTATAGACCTCTTTCATATCTCCCCTCAGCCGTCTCTTTTCCAGGTTGAAGAGCCCCAACCTTTGTAGCCTCTTTTCATAGGAGTAGCCTTCCATCCCTTTACCATTTTGGTGGCTCTTCTCTGTACCTTTTCTAATAACGCTATATCCTTTTTAAGATACGGCGACCAGAATTGCACACAATATTCAAGGTGCGGTCTCACCATGGAACGATATAGAGGTATTATATCTTTTGTTTTATTTTCCATTCCTTTCCTTATGATACCTAGCATTCTATTTGCTTACTTGGCCGTCGCTGCACACTGGGCGGAGGGTTTTAACATGTTATCCACAATGATGCCTAAATCTTTTTCCTGGGTGGTGGTTCCCAATGTGGAACCTTGCATTGTGTAACCATAGTGTGGGTTGTTCTTTCCTAGGTGCATAACTTTGCACTTGTCCACATTAAATTTCATCTGCAAATTTCATCTACACTTTCTCGGGTGTTAACCCTTTTGCAAATTGTAGTATTATCTTCAGTGAATCAAACTTTATCCGACAGCCCATCCACAGTATCCTTAAAAATGTTAAAAACCATCAGACCAAGGATAGATCCCTGCAGCACACCACTGGTAACATCCTTCTCGGAGTGAGCTCCATTTACCTGTACCCTTTGTCGCATCACACTAACCAGTTTCTATCCCAGTCAGTCGCTTTAGAATCCATTCCTAGGGTGCTCAATTTATTTATAAGCTGTCTGTGTGGAATAGTGTCAAAGGCTTTACTGAAATCCAAGTATACCACATCTAGCGTTCTCCCTTCGTCCAACTCTGTGGTCACCCAGCCCAAATAAATTAATCGTATTTGTCTGACAAGATCTGCCCCAGTAAAACATCAGTTCCTGAAATCCTTTGGAGTCTAGAAACCTCACTATCCTCTGTTTTAGCAGCATTTCCATTAATTTACTTGCTACAAAGGTCAGACTAAATGGCCTTTAGTTCACAACCTATTGAGTGATTCCCTTACCCCCAGCTGCCCCAAATAAGTCAAGCTTGGCCTCTTCCCTCTCTCCCCCCCCCTCGGTATGGGATCCTCCGCCATGAGATTGTTTGTAATATCTTCCCTTACTAATACTTACCTCACTCCTCTAGAGCCTAATCTGCACAAGTGGAAGAGGGGGAAAGGAACTGTGTATTCGGCCATGTTCTCCTCCTCTGCTGCTTAGAGCCAACTGCAGAATTTGAATCTTTGAGATCTACAGTGCCCTACAAAGTTTAAATTCTGCAGTTGATCATGAGCCGTAAGGGATTACTCTGCTGGGATGAGTGCTTAAGGGAGAAGGGGTTGATAGAGAGCTATGGAGTGGTTAAGAACATAAGAAATGCCATACTGGGTCAGACCAAAGTCCATCAAGCCCAGTATCCTTTTTCCAACAATGGCCAATTCAGGTAACAAGTACCTGGCAGGTTCACAAAAACACACACAGGTTTCACAATACTCATCTCGTAAGCAGTGGATTTCCCAGGTTGTGTGCTAAGGAGGGAGGGAGAGAAGTTTCAGAAGGAGAAAACTGTGGGGGTCTGTGCCTGGTGGATGTGAGAAAGCTGTGGATGTATGCATTGGTGGGGGAAGACTGAGAGAGTTATGGGGATGTGTGTGCCAAGGAGCAGTCAGAGAGGTATTGAGAGAGAACTGGGAGTCTTGCTGGGTGATAGGGATAGGGAGAAAACATTTGCAGGTGCTCACCCTTGAGAGTTGGGCAGAGAACTGGAAGTTGAACCTACTGGTGGGGAAGAAAGATTAAAGCCTAGGGAGGGGTTCAGGCTAAGTTGGGGAGTGAAACTGCTGGGAGTCTGAGCAGGGAGAAACGTTCTGCTTATATGTGGAGATATTTCAGATTTTTTAGCTCAGAATGTTACATTTTTCCTTGGGAGTAACATCACCAGGCTGACATTTAAACTTCTGTTGCTTAGCATTACTGTCTACTCCCTTCCCCCCCCTATCCGTTAACATCTGCTCCCTTTTCCCAGCCCCTGAGCCACCTCCCAGCCTCAACCCCTTAATGCACCTGCTTCAAATACTGGAATGCCTTGCAGAGTGGTGGGAGCTTGCTTTTGCTGCTCAGCTTCCAGCTGCCAACACTATGTGGGGATTAAGAGCGAGAGCGGGTACTTCTGTATCTCGCAAGATGTACCTGCTCTCGTGATGCAATTGACCAGAAGCTAAGAGGCAGGCTGAGCAGCTATTGCAAAGAATCAGGCTCCTTCTGGTCCGCAAAGAATTCTAGTGCTGACTAGGTGAATCCTCAAGCATCCTTCTCTCTAGCACCCCCCCCCCCCCCGTACCAAGTGGAGATCTGGGAATACATAGATTATATGCTTTAAGACATAAACATGGTTATTTGGGGGGGGGGGGAACAAAAGCACAGTTGTATTTTGTTCTTGCTCAAAAATGAAAGATATAATTCTTCATGAGAACATTCCTTTTCTTTCTGCTGGACAAAACACACATGATACTGAATACCCAAGCCAATTCACCTACTCCTATTACTGAACTACATTATTCAATTAGCAGCCTCTACTAGTTCATAGTCTTTATTCAACCTCACTTCTCTCCTTTATCTTATGAACATTGTTAACTCCATGACAACAGTTTCCTCAGTATTGGATCCACTGCCCTCTTTTCTTACTAAAAAGCCTGAGCTTAGCCTGTACCAGTCATTTCTAATACTAGTTCCTTATCGTTCCTCCAGTTCAGTCCTCCACCTCTGGGTAGTGTACGTCCTCCTGCAGCATGGAGACTGGGCATGTCAAAACTGTGACATCACTGGGTGTATCCTGCTGGACTCTGTCATCATCCCCAGTGTGTCCAGTCTCCATGCAGCAGGAGGACATAGTGAGCCTAGGTGCTGGGCTCACTAGAGTAGCAGATAAGGAGCATCTTAGGATAGATTTAAACCCATTTCTTTATCCCCTGTCATTTCTTTTAATTTGGTTAGGACTGTTTCTTAAAAAACAAAAAACAAAAAACCTTTATTGCCTAAAAGGGGGTTAGACCTGTTGGGGGGTTCTTCCCTTCTCCCGCTTAATTCCGGCTGAAGTGCCTTGGTCTGCCCTCCCCTCCTAGTTGGAACGGAGGGGAGCTGTGCAGTAACCGATCGTCCTGCCTCGTCTCCCCCGGATCTCCGCAGGGAGCAGAAGCATGCAGCCAAAGCTGAAGGAGCAGCCTCTCCGCGGATGTGGCTCACTCGGCGGTGAGCGGCGTTGCAGATTGCAGGACTGTGAGGCGGACCGGCGCGGCAAAGAGAACTGCCGTTGGGGTATTCTGAGGGCAGCAAAGGAGGTAAGTGCATTAGCGGCGCACAGGTCGGCAGGAAGAGTCCGGTCTTGCCGCGGGCGTTTTGGCGCCAAAAAGGCCCGACGGCCTAGGAGTCTGAGTCTTCCCGCACTTTCAACCGTGAGGCAATGGCAGCACGCTCAGCCAAGCAGGAAAGGAAGGCTAGGTCCCTTCGATGCAGAGATCCTAATTAAAGTTGATTTTGCTTTATTTGGTTTGCTTTGGGGGGTTTTAGTGCACCCTCGGGGGTAAAAAAAAAAATGTATTATTTGCATTCAAGTTAGTGCTAGGATAGGACTGTTGGAGTCATTGGGATTTCTCTGCTGGAAGTCATTTCAGTGGACCCTGTGGCTAATGCCTTCACGACCGCAATGCCTGCTGTGTGGCACATGCAGAGACGCGGTCTCAGACGCAGGGGTTTGTCAGAGCTGCGCTGCAACATTGAGTATGGAGCAAGAGCTACAAGATACAGCTCCTGAAGGAGCCCCTTGCTCGTCGGCAAGGGTCGAAGGCGAGTTGCCACAGGGGGGTCCGTCAGGGACTATCCTGGAAAGCCCGGCAGGACCATCTAGTGCTGGGCCGGGGGCGGCCCTGGGGGCTTTTTCCCCAGACTTTGTGCTGATAATGCATCAGGCATATTGTCTGCGTCAGCAAGGTTCCCTACCAGGTCTTATGCCGCTGCTGGTGCCAGTTCAGCAGCCCGGGCAAGAGATGGTTCCTAGAAACATAGCGACAGAAAAAGACCACATGGCCTATCTAGTCTGTCCTTCCATAACAACTACAACAGTCCCCTTTTTACCTTTAGAGATCCTCTGTGTTTGTCCCATGCTTTTTTGAATTCAGTTACTGTCCTCATCTCTACCACCTCCACTGGGAGGCTCTCCCTCGGTCCAACTCCCTGGTCACCCAGTCAAAGAAATCAATCAGATTTGTCTGACAAGACCTGCCTCTGGTGAATCCATGCTGCCTCGGATCCTGTAATCCGCTGGACTCCAGAAACCCCACTATTTTCTCTTTCAGCAGCGTTTTCAATAATTTACTCACCACCAAAGTTAAACTAACCGGCCTGTAGTTTTCAACCACATCCTTACTTCCGCTTTTGTGTAAAGGCACCACATGAGCCTCTCTCCAGTCCTTTGGCACCACTCCCGACTCCAAGGCATTGAAAAGGTCAGTCAGTGGAGCTGCTAGAACGTCCCCAAGTTCCCTCAGTATTCTCGGGTGTATCCCATCCGGTCCCATTGCTTTGTCTACTTTAAGTTGAGATAGTTTCTCACAAACAGTCTTCTGAAAATTGTTCAAGATGTCCTTTGCTTCTGTTCCTATTTGTGGGTGTTTTCTGAGGTCCTGCTCCTGGTTCTTCATCTGTGAACACAGAACAAAAATATTTGTTAAGCAATTCCGCTCTATCCTTATCAGCTTCTACATATTCCTCCCCTGCACCCTTGAGTCTGACAATACCACTCTTGCCCTTCCTCTTCTCACTAATATATCTGAAAAATGTCTTATCCCCCCATTTTATTGCATTGGCTATTTCCTCCTCCTTTTGAATCTTGCCTTCTTGACTACTTTGCTAGCTTCTCTAAGTTTTTCCAAATACAGATGCCTGTCTTCCTCTCTCTGTGATCTCTTGTATTTCATGAAGGCCTCCCTCTTTTTCTTCACTTTTTCAGCTACTTCTTTCGAAAACCATAGCGGTCTCCTTTTCCTTTTACCTTTATTTACCATTTTAACAAAAAGGTTGGTTGCCCTTAAAATATCCCCTTTCAGTTTTTCCCACTGTTTTTTTACATCCCTCAGCTGTTCCCATCCAACTAACAACTCCCTGAGGTATTGGCCCATCTTCGCAAAGTTAGTCTTCCTAAAGTCTAAGATCCTCGCCTTTGAATGGATTCTAACAGTCCTAGTCCTAATACTGAACCACACCATCTGGTGAGCACTGGATGCAAAATGATGTGGTGAGACTGCCCAAGAGGTCTCATCCTCAAGAAAATCAGTCCTTGGTTTTGGAGTGGCCTAATGAGGAGGATGTAGAGTTGGAACAGGAGTCCGGAATGGAAGAGCTGGAAAAAGGGGAGATTCCGGACCCTGAGGACCAGGCAAGAATCATTCAAGTATTTCGAAGAGATGAGCTTACCGCATTCATTACGGAATCTCTCCAGGCGCTCAATCTAGCTCCCGTCCAGCCTTCAGGGGAGGAGGGTCTGGAAGATCCTCTCATTCAGGCAGTGCAGCAAACTCAGGCGGTGTTTCCGGTCCACCGGGTGGTTGACCGGATGATCCAAGATGAATGGGATTTGCCAGAAGCAGGACTCAGGGGAGTTAGAGCTATGAATAGACTCTACCCCTTAGCTGACAAAGAAAAGGAAAGGTTTCGCTCTCCGCGGGTAGATGCAGCGGTATCAGTGGTTACAAAGAAGACGACGATTCTGGTGGAAGGCAGCGCAGCTTTGAAGGATGCGCAAGATAGAAAGGTGGATGGATTGCTAAAGCAGACCTTTGAAGTTAATGCTCTCGCCTTGCAGGCCTCTATCTGCGGGGCGTGGGTGGCGAGAGCTTGCCTCCGTTGGTCCCAACGTTTGCAGCAGTTTGATCCGCAGGTGCATGAGCGCCTGATAGAGGTGACACGTCTGGAATCCAGTTTGACGTATTTAGCGGATGTCCACTATGATTTGATTAGGACTTTGGCAAATAGTATGGCTTCCTTGGTAGCCGCGTGCCGTCATCTGTGGTTAAGGAATTGCGCGGCGAATGGGTCTTCTAAGTCACGTCTCAGTAAGCTTCCCTTTAAAGGGAAATTGTTGTTTGGGAAAAGATCTTGACAAGTTGGTTAAAGACTTGGGTGAGTCCAAAGTCAGAAGGTTGCCGGAGGATAAGCCTAAGCAGGGCAGATCTCCCCCAGCCTCTCGAGGGCAGTTTAGGGACTTCAGAAGGTTTTGTACCTCACGCTTGGGAGGCTTTCAAAGAGGAAGATTTCCGTCAAGGTCCCAGGGGTTTCATGGGTTCCGCGGAGCAGGCAGAGGCTTTGCAGCTTCCTCAACCACGTTGGTGTGGAAGCCACAATGAAGTGAGGTGGGCCCGGGTAGGAATTCAACCGTTTGGGGGACGTGTCGGGAATTCCTTCCTGATCTGGTCCAAATAATCTCCGACCAATGGGTGCTGGAGATAATACGTGAAGATTATGCTCTCGAATTCGCTCGTCCAGTACTAGATTAGTTCGTACTTTTGCCTTGCAAGGGACATCAAAAGACGTTCGCGGTGAGGCAAACAGTAGATTGTCTCTTACAGTTAGGAACTGTAGTGCCGATGCTGCAGGGGGATTACAGTGCCGGTCGCTACTCTATTTATTTCGTAGTATCCAAGAAGGATGGAGCGCTCCGGCCTATTCTAGATCTAAAAGGAGTGAATTGCTGCCTCTGAGTGCCGCACTTTCGAATGGAAATGCTGCATTTAGTAATTGTGGCAGTGCAACAGGGGGAGTTCTGGACGTCGCTAGATCTCACCGAAGTGTACTTGCACATTCCTATCAGACCAACAGATCAGAAATTCCTCAGGTTTGCTCTCCCCTGGGGACACTTTCAGTTTCAAGCTTCATGCATCTTCACCAAGGTTATGGTGGTGGTAGCGGCGGCATTGCGAAAGGAAGGTATTCTGGTGCATCCCTATCTCAACGATTGGTTGATTCGAGCGAAATCCAAGGCTGAGAGCGTTCAGGTTACAGACAAAGTAGTGAGGTTTCTGCAGGGTCTCGGCTGGGTAGGCAATGCCACCAAGAGCCGTTTGGTCCCGTCTCAGGATTTAGAATACCCGGGAGTGCGCTTCGACACGCGCAGGGGGTTAGTGTGTGTTCCAGCTCGGAGAGCTCAGGCTCTGAGATTCTTGGTACGCAAGTTCCCTTCGACTCCAGCTCTGTTGGCATGGCGCTACCTGCATGTGCTAGGAATGATGGTGGCAACCCTGGAGGTAGTTCCTTTGGCCAGGGCCCATATGAGGCCATTGCAGAGATCATTACTGCAGCGGTGGTAGCACCAGAATTGACTCCCTGAACAGACGTCTCCCGTGTCCACTGCGGGTCAGGCAATCCCTTCGGTGGTGGCTCTGCCCAGAAAGTCTGGCGATGGGCATGCCACTAGAGCAACCACAATGGCTCCCAGTGTTGACGGATGCGAGCCTCGCAGGTTGGGGGGGGGGGGGCGCATTGCAAGGGTCTCTTCACTCAGGGAACTTGGAGCGAACAGGAAGTTCAGTGATCAATCAGCCGTCTCGAGTTAAGAGCTGTATTCCTAGCGCTTCAAGCGTTCAAGGCAACACTGATAGGACAAGCTGTGCAAGTACTTTCGGACAATTCCACAACGGTAGCTTACCTCAATCGGCAGGGCGGCACAGGCAGCGCTGCCATGGAGGAGGAAGCAGGAGCACTGTTCGCCTGGGTGGAGCCTCGGCTGCAGGCGATATCAGCGGCACACATTGCAGGAACGGACAATGTGATGGCGGAATTTCTCAGCAGAATCCAGGTGGATGCCGGGGAATGGGAGCTTTATCCGGAAGTATTTGCTCAAATAGTCCGCAGGTGGGGCCTGCCGGTCATGGACCTCATGGCGACCTTCAGTTCAGCCAAAACAGGTCGGTTCTTCAGCAGAAGAAGAGAAAGGATGTTGGAAGGAATCGATACCCTGTTGCAGCCTTGGCCATCGCATGGTCTGCTCTGTCTTTCTTCCGTGGGCGCTCATAGGCTGAGTGGTTCAGCGCATCGAGGCTCATCGGGGGAGAGTGGTGTTGGTGGCTCCAGACTGGCCGAGATGCCCGTAGTATGTCGATCTAGTCCGATTCCTCGACGGGGATCCTTGGAGATTGGTGGCCACGGAGAATCTGTTGATTCAGGGTCTGCTCCGAATGCCTCAGGTGCATTGGTTCTCGCTTATGGCTTGGCCCTTGAAAGGGCGAGGTTAAGGAAGAAAGGTTACTCGGGAGCGGTTATTGTGACCTTGCTCAAGGCCAGGAAGCGGTCCACATCGCTAGCTTATGTGCATATTTGGCACATATTTGAGGACTGGTGCTCTAAGCGACAGGTACATTCTACCACGGTTTCCGTGCCGATGGTGCTCAGTTTCTTACAGGACGGTTTTGATAAAGGTTTGGCGGCCAGCTCCTTAAGGGTTCAACTAGCGGCTCTCTCTTGCTATAGGGGTAAAGTCCAGGGAGTCCCCCTGGGCTCTCATGTCGACATGGTGTTTCCTTAAGGCGGTCTCTAGGTTGCGCCCTACTTGTCGAGTGGTGGTGCCTCCTTGGGATCTCAACTTAGTTCTGGGGGCATTGTCTAGGGAACCGTTCGAGCCCCTGTACCAAGTGTCGGTCAAAGACTTAACCTTAAAGATGGTGTTTTTAGTGGCCATTTATTCGGCAAGACGAGTTTCAGAGTTGCAGGCCTTGTCCTGTCGGGAGCCGTTTTTGTCGTTTTCTAAGGAAAAGGTGGTGTTGCGGCTGGTACTGTCCTTTTTACCCAAGGTTGTTTCTCCTTTTCATTTGAATCAGTCAGTGTCACTGCCGGTGTTAGGCCCAGTGGAAGGTCTCTCCTCGGACCGTAGCCTGCGCTGTTTGGACTTGAACAGGGTTCTGTGCCAATATTTAAAGGTATCAGAAACTTTTCGTAAATCGGAACGCTTATTCGTTCTGTTTGGGGGGCCTCGAATAGGGGAAGCGGCAGCAAAAGCTTCAATCTCCAGATGGGTCTGAGAAGCGATAGCGTCCTCATACATTTTGCAGGGTCGTCAGGTGCCCGTGGGGTTACGGGCTCACTCTACAAGAGCGCAAGCGACTTCTTGGGTGGAACACAGTTTGGTTCCGCCAGTGGAAATTTGCAGAGCGGCCACCTGGTCGTCTCTCCATACTTTCAGTAAACACTATCGCCTGGATGTTCAGGTGGCAAATGATGCCTGTTTTGGGTCGGCAGTCTTGCGATCCGGGTGGGCAGGTCCCTCCCAATGGTTACTGCTCTGTTACATCCCAGAGGTGGAGGACTGAACTGGAGGAACGATAAGAAAAGAGAAATTAGACTTGCTAATTGTAGTTCCTTGAGGAACTGCAGTTCAGTCCTCATTCCTGCCCGGGGATGGTTTGTCCACAGGTCAGTTGGTTTGGGAGGATGGTCAGGCACTTGAGGAGTATGAACCCTTACTTCTGTCGGAATTGCAGGGGTTCTTCTACTCTAGTCTTTCTTTTTGTGTTTTCTTACTTGCTTTCGGTCTCTATTAGGGGGGATCCTGAAGAAAGAGACGGTTAAAATAGTTTCCCTTTATTAGAAAGAAATTTATTACTTAAGTTGAAATTGAGAGTTGAATTTAATGCATTAGTTGCTCCTTTGAGTCTGCTTTGTTAATAGTACACTGGGGATGATGAGAGAGTCCAGCAGGATACACCCAGTGATGTCACAGTTTTGACATGCCCAGTCTCCATGCTGCAGGAGGACGTACACTACCCAGAGGTGGAGGACTGAACTGGAGTTCCTCAAGGAACTTCAATTAGCAGGTAAGTCTAATTTCTCTTTAATCATAGTTTATCATTTTCTAGTCCGCTGGAAGGATGCAGTCACCCATCCATTGCTCAAGAAACCCACATTGATTCATCGTGTCTTAGAAAGTTACCATCCAATCACTAATACACTGTTCCTTTTTAGAAGTGGCCCTGCTACTCTTATGGTCATTTAATAAAACCAGTATATTATACCCACATCGGTTTGGTTTCAACGAGCAACACAGCATGGAAACCTGTTCAGTCTCATTAGTTGGTGAAGTTCAACAATAGATAGATTCTGGAAAACTTGTGATTGTCATCGTTAGACTTATCTTCTGCCTTTGCTACTATTGACATCAGATCCTACTGCCTTGGTTAGCTGACTGTGGATACTGGATGCAATTCTTAAATAGTTCACTTCATTTCTAACAGAGTTAAAACCAGTTCTTTGTAATCTTCACATTCCCTTGACAGTGGGATATCCCAGAGTTCTGTCCTGGCTGCCATGCTATTTAATCTTCTCCTTGCCCCCTTATTTACCCTCATACAGTCATTAGGGATTAGTCCCTTCGTTTTTGCAGATATTAAAATTCACCTGATCTTACCCCACTCAATCCTTTCCTAACTCAGATAGTGCAGTGATTACATTCTAAGTACTTAAAACTTAGGGGTCGTTATTAAGGTGCACTGACGTTAATATGCATTAATTCACCATTAGTGATGTTACGTTAGCACAGGTCCCGTGTTCTTCAATGGGACCCAGTTACTAATAACACACATTAATAGTGAATTAATGCCTGTTAACATTTTCACACCTTAATACTGTATCTAGACCTCTTAATCTTGAAAATGTTAGGCACTGTGGATAACTTGCAGAGACTTCATTCCTACTTACCTCTCCACAACTTTCGTGGTCAAACTCTCTCTTACATCTTTTCTTAAAATTCTGAGTGTCATCTTTGCACCAGATCTTTCTTCTGATCACATATTTCTTCTGTAGTAAAATCTTGTATGCTGTCGAGAAAATGTCTGCGGGGGGAGCTGATAGCAGCGGTAACAGCGGCGGCTGTAGCAATGGCTGTATGCGACGGACAGAAATCCCAAATGAATCTTCAGACAGCAGCCGACCAGCAGTGAGGAAGGAGGAGGAAAGTGTGTGTGGGGTGGGGGGAGGGGGGGGGGACAGTCACTCGCTGCGATCCTGGATGCCGTCTGACAGACTGTGAGAGAGACAGGATGCATTTCTGTACAGATGGTTCGGCTGATACAATGGCCAGGCTATGCTAAGCCAGAAGCACTGAGGCTGTGTCCCCATAATTCAGGCAGCTCTGGCCCTCTTGGCTAGACGCCTGATCTTCTTATGGCAAGCCACGGTGATCCTCTTAATCAGTGTCTGCCTTCAGAAAAAAGCTCTTGTATAGATGTGTGGGCAATTCCAGAGGGGCACCTCCTGTGCGCCCTAGAGACCTCCACAGAGAAATTGACAGAACTTGGCTAATACCGACAGACAGTACTGTCAGGAGTAAGCAGAGTAAACGTCCATCATCTGCTGGAGACAGAGAAATATTGAAGGCGACACCTAGGGGAAGCACACAGGTGCCGCGGCATGCTCAGTGAAGCCTTTGGTACTGTCTCTTTCGCCAACATCTACTGGCAGGGGGAATATAAGGGGTCTAGCAGGATTCCAGGAAAGAAAATTAACGGTAAGTGAGATTTCTCCTTTTATGCTGTCAAACAAATTAGATTTATTAGGCCTTTGCTAGATGAGGACACTAATTTTAATCCTTATTCATGTTGTCTTAAGTTTTTAGACCAGTGATTCCTAACCTGTAGTCTGTGGATCCCTGGGGGGGGGGGGCCCATACCATTAGAGGATGTCCACAGGATGCAGAAGAGAGGTTGGTGGGGATTGGCCAGGTAGGAAGAGAGAGACTGGAGGAGAATGGTAGGGGGAAAGAATGGTGGAAACTGGTTTGGGGGGGGGGGGAGCGAGAGTCTGGTAGAGATGGAAAGGGGAAAGGAGATAAAAAGGTCTAATGGGAGCAGGTGTGGCACCAAGGGGAGGGGGCTCTGGAAGAGTAGTGGGTATGAAATGGAGGTCCCTGAACTTTTTGGAGGTTAATAGTGGTATAGAAAATTAAATAAATAAATAAAATAAATAATAAGGGATCCACACAAAAGGGCTGGAAACCTCTGGTTTAGAGTCTAGCAATTTCTTATATAACGGAGTACGTCAAATAGTCCTCAGAAGACTCCCTCTCATTCAAAATACTCCCATCTGATTGGTCTGCTTTCTTTCTTTCTTTAAGAAGCCTAGTGAGTTATTGGCTCCCTGTATATATAGAATTAAAATCAAACTTGTGACCTTGCTTTTAAGGCAAAGCATGCAGGCCAATCCACTCAGCAATTCAGAGCCTTAATTCCACATGCTTATCCATGTTTGTGCTCCCAAAATTATAAGCTGCTTTTCATCCCTCTTCCATCTTTGCACATTTTGTATCTACTCAGTTTGACTTTCTATATTCTGGCTCCCCTTTTATGAAGCACAATATCTTTGATATGAATTGTTCCTAGCTAAATTCAATTCTCCAGGACCAAGCAGGAAGTCAGTCCTCACATATGGGTGACGTCGGCGCCGACGGAGCCCTCATGCGGAGCATTTCCCCAGCTTTCAAAGAAAGCCTTTGGGAATTGCAGCGCGCATGCGCAGTCCCCTTCCTGCCCAAGGGTGCCATCTTGCTCAGTCTTCTTTTTTCCGCGGAGCCCGACGGGCGTAGTTCGTTTTTTCCCGAGGAAAAAGTTGATTTTCCCTATTTTTCTCCGGTTCGATGCCGGATCCTTTTCCTGCTCGGACCGATACGCCGGTATCGAGTCCTTTCCTCTCTTTTTCGGTTTTTGTCCTTTGTGACTGGCGTTCGCGCCTTTTTTCTTTTTTCCCTGGCAGCCCGGTCTTTTGACCTAGCAGGGGCCCTTTTTCCCCCCGATGGCTACTAGCAGGTTTAAGAAGTGTGATCGGTGTAAGAAACTTACGTCTCTTACCGACACACACTGCTGCCTCCGTTGCCTCGGACCCGATCATGACCCAATGATCTGTGGTCTGTGTGGCAAGATGTCCTCAAAGGCAATGAGGAGTCGGCAGCACCAGAAGGATCGAATTTTTTCTGACTCCGCGTCCGGCTGGGCCCAGACCTCGTCAGAGGCTCAACGTCTCAGGACTCCGGCCCCGAGCAGCGTCGGGGTTCCTCTTAGTGGGGGTCTCCTTCGCGGGAACATCGCAGGAAGAAGAAACCCGCGAGGGCGGCGTCGGTGGATGCTCCTGGTTCCTCGAGGGCCAGGTCGCATAGCCCCGATAGCCGCCCCGGGTCTTCGGCGTCGGAGAGGCCTGCCAAGCATCCTCGTGTCGAGATGGAGTCTGCTGGACACGTAAATGCTGTTATCCTCGTGGACTCTCCTCCGAGGGAGCCGACGTCGGGCCCGACGTCATCGGGGCCCGAGTCAGGGGCTGCTGGGTCTCCTGAGCTCAGACTCAGGTTGATGGCCTTGGAGAGCAGCTTCGCTGCCTCCATGGAACAGCAGCGGGCATTGATCGCCGGTCTCACCGGTGCATCTGCCCCGACCACCGGGACCTCGACGTCTAAGTCGACCCCGGAGGCCGAGCCGATCCTCGAGTCCATGCGGGCTCGAGTCGATCCTCGGCCACAGTCTCCCTCGACCTCCCGTTTGGGGCCGAGGTCGTTGTCGCTGATACCCTCAGTGTTGGGGCAGAGGGCATCGGTGCCCGCCCGACCGGAGCCGCTCGATTCCTCCTCCGAGGAGTCGGGCTGGGAGACGGAGGACGAAGAGTCACCCGACACCCATCGGACTCGGTGTGTCCCATCGGACTCGCCCGAGTCCGAACCTCAGAGACGATCCCCACTGGAGGATACCTGGTTCTCGGACTTCGTGCGGGATATGGCCAAGGCCTTGGCCTTCCCCGCGGATCCCGAGGAGGAGCCTCGAGCCGAGGAGCTCGAGGCCCTCCAGTATGACTCTCCCCCGAAGGAGGCCTTTACTGTTCCGGTTCCTCCGATGCTGGAGCGGCTGCTCTTCCTCATGTGGGAGACCCCGGCCTCGACGCCGGTGTTAAGCAAGTGGGTCGATTCCATTTATTGAGTCCGCAAGAGCCCATGGTTCCAAAAGGCACAATTACCGCACCACTCCATGGTTGTGGAATCGGCCATGCATCGACTGAAAAGTCAGAAGATGCACTCCTCGGTGCCTCCCGGCCAGGAGGCCCGGAACCTGGATGCCCTCGGTAAGAAGTGCTTCCAGGGCTCTATGCTTGCTTGCCGTGTCCAGACTTACCAGCTCTACCAACAAGGGAGCAGTGTTCCACGTACCAAGACAGGAAACCAAACCAGAACTGTGGATGTTGTAGGAAGAACTTGTTTATTGGTAATTAACCAGCCAGGCCCGACACAGGCCGTGTTTCACAACACCTTCTTCAGGGGCACATTGGCTAAACATTCAAATATTAAAAACATCAAAAATGATAATAAATATGAGCTTGTACATTGATATTAAAAATGATATAAGAAATAATATAATTGAGGGACTAAGAATGATGAATAAAAACACATAAACTATAAAACTTATGAAACTAAATGATAAGTTACTTATAAAACACATAAATAATCCATAAAAACAAAACAATGGAACTATGGGTGGAGCATTATAAACATATATATGCTTAGGTACACCTTAAACCTATAAAGATAATAAAAATTATATACATTTATAAGATATATCATAAATAATTAATAACATTACTTAAATTAAATAAATAAATAATAACATCTTACTAATTAATAACATATCTTTGAAGCAGTGAAATAATAGTGAACTAAAAACCAAAATTCATAAAAACTCAAAGCTGACCTGTCAGGAGTGTGACAACGAGCAAAAAGAACCATTTAAAACCCAAAAGGGGAGAGGGACCATGGAAGAATAATGGTGCAATCGTAAAAGGTATATTAAAAAAAAAATTTTGTATGCAAAAATGATAAATATTGATAAATAACCTTAAAAATCTCTGAGAAAATATATTTGAAACATTAAAACCAAAAGAATAGAAAATAATAAAACCGGAAAGACGGCGAAGAGAAGGGGGATATAAAATACATGCCTGTTCCTGGAACCTATTTGTATGGTCTTGATGAATATCCAGATAGTCTAACCCAGACTGTACAAAAAAACAAACAATGTAATATGTATTTATTACAAATGATGAGATAAAAACCACTCAAGGAATATACGTATAATTCTAGGGTATTTTATATGTTCAAAATGACTATGCCTAACCTCGACCACGTGGGAATAGATAAGTTAACTATGATAAATTATTAAAACAATCCTTAAAATGTCATCTATCAATAAAACTGAGGGACTCACATCAAACTCTGTCTTGATACAGGAATTGTTTGAATTGATGTAAACAAATTTGTTTTTTATTTTTTTATTTTGTTTATCTGGGACACCTCACAAATCTCACCTGTCATAAACACTTAAATTCTTACATCAGAATCTATCTTAAGAAGATTGTTGCAATCGATGTAAACTGACCTTTTGTGAAATACATCACTATCAATACATTTGTAAATATTCTCAAACAGTGTCAAGGGACTAAGTATGTGTAGTTTTGTATCAAAGCTTTGAAGATTTACAAGAAATCCTGAAATGTAAAGGCAAATAGCATTCTCACCCGACTGAGAAACAATGTACGTGACCAGATAAGAAAGTGAAAGATCTTACAGCAAACCGCGAGATTACCTTTTTTCACAGTTTTTGAGTTTACTTTGCTCCCCATATTACATAATTTGAGGGTTTCCGTGGCTTTAGCTGCATTCATTACATTTACATAAGATGGTGCGCACGTCTTCCTACAATGTTGATATGTACCCGCGTACGCATGCGTCGGCGTTTTTTTGAGTAAAGAATGAAAGCATAGCGCACGATTCTTGGTTTATCTTAGCGGCTACTACGAGACGTGTATATATACATTTTCACAGTAAGTGATAATTTAATAATGGAGCAGCATGAATCGGCGGTATGAATACCTTAATTGGAAAGCATTTCATCATACTCACGGTTTGCTGTAAGATCTTTCACTTTCTTATCTGGTCACGTACATTGTTTCTCAGTCGGGTGAGAATGCTATTTGCCTTTACATTTCAGGATTTCTTGTAAATCTTGAAAGCTTTTTGGTTTTAATGTTTCAAATATATTTTCTCAGATTTTTAAGGTTATTTATCAATATTTATCATTTTTGAATTTTGGTTTTTAGTTCACTATTATTTCACTGCTTCAAAGATATGTTATTAATTAGTAAGATGTTGTTATTTATTTAATTTAAGTAATGTTATTAATTATTTATGATATATCTTATAAATGTATATAATTTTTATTATCATTATAGGTTTAAGGTGTACCTAAGCATATATATGTTTATAATGCTCCACCCATAGTTCCATTGTTTTGTTTTTATGGATTATTTGTGTTTTATAAGTAACTTATCATTTAGTTTCATAAGTTTTATAGTTTGTGTTTTTATTCATCATTCTTAGTCCCTCAATTATATTATTATTTCTTATATCATTTTTAATATCAATGTACAAGCTCATATTTATTATCATTTTTAATGTTTTTAATATTTGAATGTTTAGCCAATGTGCCCCTGAAGAAGGTGTTGCGAAACACGGCCTGTGTCAGGCCTGGCTGGTTAATTACCAATAAACAAGTTCTTCTACCACATCCACGGTTCTGGTTTGGTTTCCAGACTTACCAGCTCTACATGGGCATGTACCTCCGAGACCTGGCAAAGGAGATTGCTGGGTTCTCTGCTGGTCTCTCCGAGGAACCTTTGCAGAGGTTCCAAGCCTTGTCCACCGGTATTCGAGAGTGCTCGAAGTTTATCTCTCGAGCAGCCTACGATGGCTTCGAGGCTTCGGCCCGAGTAGCCGGGGCCGGCATCGGTGCCTGCCGACAGGCTTGGCTACAGTCATCCGACCTCGAGCCATGGGTCCAGGACAAGTTGGTCGATGTCCCCTGCCGAGGTGAAAACCTCTTTGGCAAGCCCATGGCTGAAAAGGCTGCAGAACTCGAGACCGAGACTCTGACCAGGACTAGGCTTTCCAGGAAAACCTCTGCCCCTTCTCAGAAGAAGAAGGGCTCGGGAAAAAAGTCCTTTTACCCGAGGAAGTCGTCTGCCTATAAACAATACCCTCATTATCAGGCCTTTGCAGCTCCCCAACAGGGTCAGCAGGCCAAGGGACAGGGTCAAGGGCCCCGTAGGCAGAAGGCCCCCAAGCCACCTACACCGGCCCCTGCTCAGCAGGGTGGGGTTTTTTGACTCAAACAGCATAGCCTCTTCTCCTCAGCTGGCTTCTCTCAGCACAGGAGGCCGGCTGGCCCACTTTGCCCACAGGTGGTCAGCCGTCACATCAGATACCTAGGTTCTTCATATAGTCCAAAAGGGCTATCTTCTCCATTTTCACCAGGTACCTCCCTCCTATTTTCCAGGGGAGCCTCCAAGACCCCCTCTGCACAGGGACCTACTCCTTCAGGAGTTAGCAAGTCTGCTAAAGGATCAGGCTGTGGAACCGGTGCCCCACCACCTGAGAGGTCAAGGCTTTTATTCCAGGTACTTTCTGGTACCAAAAAGAACAGGAGGCCTCAGACCCATCCTAGACTTGCGCAACCTCAAGTTCCTGGAGAGGGAAAAGTTCAAGATGCTTACCCTTGGGATCCTGCTGCCCTACCTCCAGCAGGGAGACTGGCTATGCTCCTTGGACCTAAAGGATGCGTATACTCACATCCTTATCCATCCAGACCACAGACAATATCTCAGGTTTGTTGTGGGAGGAAACCACTATCAGTACAGAGTACTACCCTTTGGCCTGTCCTCCGCTCCCAGGGTGTTCACCAAGTGCCTGGTAGTGGTGGCGGCCTACCTGAGGCTTCAGTGTCTCTTTGTGTTTCTGTACCTGGACAACTGGCTCATAAGGGGCCAATCTTCCCAGGAGGCCAACCAGGCCACCCTTCGCACTGTGACTCTGCTTCAGCACTTGGGGTTTGTCATAAACTTCTCAAAGTCCACTTTGCTCCTGTCCCAGAACTTAGAGTTCATAGGGGCCAGACTAGACACTCTTCAAGCAAAGGCTTTTCTGCCTCTGGACAGGGCCCACAGGCTAATGGATCTGGCCAGCCAGTTTCGCAGCAATTCCCTGGTCTCTGCCAGGCAATTCCTGAGACTACTCGGCCATATGGCTTCCACGGTTCATGTCACATGCGACCTGCTCAGTGGAGCCTTCGCACTCAGTGGCATCAAGCCACAGGGGGCCTAGCGGACTCAGTGAGAATCTCCGACCTCCTGGTCTCCTCTCTGCAATGGTGGCTTCATCTTCCGTATCTGGTGCTCGGAGTGTTTTTTCAATCCCCTCCGAATACTCAGGTGCTGACAACCGATGCTTCTCTTCTCGGTTGGGGAGCACATTGCCAAGGGACATGTACTCAGGGTCTCTGGACCCCTCGGGAGGCTACTCAACAGATAAACTTCCTGGAGCTACGGGCGATACGCCTAGCTCTGAGAGCCTTCTCCCACCTCGCCTCTAACCAGTCTGTACTGGTTCAGACAGACAATCAAGTTGCCATGTTCTATGTGAACAAACAAGGAGGCACAGGCTCCTTCCTTCTTTGTCAGGAGGCACAACGACTGTGCTCTTGGGCTGTCAAACACGGAATCCTTCTCAAGGCTGTCTACCTCCCAGGTCAGGAAAATTGCCTGGCAGACAGACTGAGCCGGATCCTGCAACCACATGAATGGAGATTGAACCCATTGGTGGTTCAGCAGGTCTTTCTCAAGTGGGGGCTCCCCACCATGGACCTTTTCGCCAGTCCTCTGAACCAGCAACTCCCGAGATTTTGCTCCAGACAACTGCATCCTTTCCGAGTAGCGGCGGATGCGTTTCTGATCTCGTGGTCCACAGGCCTGCTGTATGCGTTTCCTCCCACTCCACTGGTATCCAGAACGCTGTTCAAAGTCCTCAGGGACGGGGCTTCATTAATTCTCATAGCCCCCAGGTGGCCGAAGCAACCGTGGTTCCCGCTTCTGCTACAGCTGGCGGTGGACACACCTCTTCCTCTGGGATTTCAACACGATCTCCTGTCTCAGGATCAGGGGACTCTCTTGCACCCCAACCTCCAGTCCCTTCATCTGATGGCCTGGCTGCTGAAAGAGTAGTCCTAGCTCCCCTACTACTACCTCGAGAGGTGGAGGATGTAGTCTTGGCCTCTCGGCGTCAATCCACCAGGAAATCCTATGCTCTTAAGTGGCATAGATTCTCTGCATGGTGTGCTCAGCACAGTGAGAATCCCTTCTCGTGCTTGGTAGCGGTAGTATTGCAATATTTGCTCTACCTCTCCAATCTGGGCCTTAAGTCTAACTCTGTCCATGTTCACCTTAGTGCTCTCTCAGCACACCACTCCCCGGTGGACGGCAGGCCTCTTTCCAACCACCCTTTGGTGGCTCGTTTCCTCAGAGGCCGCCTTCTGCTTAAGCCTCCTTTGCGTCCACCGGCTCCTGAGTGGGATCTGAATGTGGTCTTACAGCGGCTTACTTGTCCGCCTTTTGAACCTATGGCTACCTGCCCTCTCTGTTTTCTCTCCTGGAAAACTTTTTCTGGTAGCTCTCACCTCTGCTAGGCGAGTGAGTGAACTGCAGGCACTAGTGTCTGATCCTCCTTACACTAGGTTCTACAGGAATAGGGTAGTCCTACGGACTCACCCTAAATTTCTTCCTAAAGTTGTCTCACCTTTTCACCTCAATCAGGAGGTGGTTCTTCCAACCTTCTTTCCCAGGCCGCATGCCAACCGGGCTGAGATGGTCTTGCATACCCTAGACTGTAGGAGGGCGTTATCCTTCTACCTTGACCGTACGCGGGAGCATCGGAAGGCTGTTCAGCTTTTCGTTTCTTTTGACCCCAATAAGTTGGGGCTCCCTGTCTCCAAGCGTACGTTGTCCATATGGGTCGCCTGGGCTTATGGGGCAGCTGGCCTCTCGTTGGAGGGTCGGGTCACGGCTCATCGTGTCAGGGCGAAGGCTGCGTCAGTGGCTCATCTCCGCTCTGTTCCGTTGGCAGACATCTGCCGGGCCGCTACTTGGTCTTCAAGCCAGATTTTTGCGGCCCATTACTGCCTTGAGAGGGAGCCCGCAGGGACAGTGCTTTCGGACAGGCAGTACTCCATAATCTCTTTGGGGTTTAGGCAACTCCTACCCTCCGGCCCTGGTGTTGGGCTACCGTTCGGGAGCGTTCTCAGAGAAGATTCCTTCCTTCTGTGCTGACGAGCTAGAGGGAGCTCATTTTTCTGCTTGGGGTCTCCGGTAGCCTTAAGCTGGGGAGTCCCATATGTGAGGACTGACTTCCTGCTTGGTCCTGGAGAAAGAGTAGTTACTCACCTGTAACAGGTGTTCTCCAGGAGCAGCAGGAATCAGTCCTCACAACCCTCCCTCCTCCCCTTGGAGTTGCAGTCATATGATTTGTTTTTGCTAATGTTTTGCTGTCTTTTAGCTATGTCATCAGACTGAGCAAGATGGCACCCTTGGGCGGGAAGGGGACCGCGCATGCATGCTGCAATTCCCAAAGGCTTTCTTTGAAAGCTGGGGAAATGCTCCGCACGAGGGCTCCGTCGGCGCCGACGTCACCCATATGTGAAGACTGATTCCTGCTGCTCCAGGAGAACACCTGTTACAGGTGAGTAACTACTCTAACTGCCTTTAAGGCTTTTTTTTCTTTTCATAAAACTTTGAGGGCTAATTGTTCAGTGTAGGAGTCGAATATCTTGAACTGGATCTTTCTTTTCTTATCCTACTGTCTTCACCCTATTGCTGTTCTTTTTATCATTCCTATTTGCTTTCTGTTTTTAGTTTAAGGGGCTTATTAAGCAGCGGTAGCAGCTTCCGACCGATATCGGAGCTGCAACCCCATTGAATTCAATATCAGTCGGAAGTTGCTACTGCTGTTTAGTAAACAAGCCCTTAAGTGTTGTTCATTGTTGTGATGCTACAACGAATATTCTTGTAATTCAGTAGTCTGTAAATTACTCTGATGCACATGTGTTTGTGCAAATAGAGCAGTATACCAAGTGCTGTGGAATAAATAAACAGTGATGTATTAAGAGTTGAAATTAACATAGACATCAATACTGTCCTGAGATCATTGGCCATTTCCCTGAATCCGCCTTTGAATTTTGATTTTGTGTTATGCTTAACCAAATGAAATCCTACTAACCAAACTTTGCTTCTTCTGATCCAAGTGTGTCAAAAGATAGTTAAAAAAAACCCCCACTAGATCTCACACACTACGCTCCAAATATATACCTGCCTCTGGATATCGTCAATCAAAAATGAAACATGCCGAAGAAAAAAGACCTCTGGGTTCTCTCACCAACGCAATGGTGACAATTAGCAAAACTCAAAATAACTCTGCACCAGCCAACTTTGGCATACCGCAGTAGTTAATCCCTTAACATCATTGGTCATAAAAATGCCCACCTAAACATAGATAATTTAAAAACAAAGGCTTGAACCAAAAACCATGGACTAAGACATCAGTCATTTTTAATTATGCTTTTTCAGCTTTTATAATGACTTTAATTTGGATTATAGCTAATTAACCAGCAGTTTAATGTAGTTTTATTCGCTGCCAGAATTAACTGTTCTGTAAGGGTGACTTGTAATTATATAATTTGCTTGAAAAACAGGTCAGAAGTCTCTCGGTCATTTTTGGCAATATTTTGTGGCTTATCACTTACCTTAATGGTGATGTTTGAATTTATTGTTATCATACTACTCTTAGCAGTGGAATTCAGTGATGACAGCATGAATGAAGCACACCACCACCTTCAGATGATTTCTTCATTTATTAATACTGCACATGCCTACATAAAAGGTCAGCTGATATGTCCTGCCATCAGTGAAGATATATTATGGGAAAGGTAAGCTACGATGCTGTCTGTACAGAATCTGAAAGTGAACAAAACAGATGAGACCCTTACAAAAAATGAAATATCACCCAAAAAGAATAGGAAACTAGTGTGGCAAAAATATATAAAAACATTCAAAACAAACATCAGTTTTTAATAAACATCTCACATAAGGATATATACATAGACCATATGTATACAGTGATTGTCATGCATATGTACTTCAAGAAACAATTAGATCTATAATGTCAATAATGAATCAATGCATCATACACCAATAAGACCCAAATATCTGTATGTCATACAACATGGACTATGTATGGCAAATGTACCTGTATCAGGAGTAATACTCTGATACAAAAAACTATCTCACATCAGAGAGCTGGGACCCAAAGGTACAGACAACAAAAACCACAAACTACAGAACATCCCCCCCCACCCAAAAAAAAGAATTAAAGCATTAAAGGGAAAAGGAGAGGTAAAAATAAATAATGTATTAGAAACTAAAATTTGAAATTAAAGCACATCTTTAGAAATAGTTTTCAAGAAGACCTTAAGCATATTACTACTGTATAACCAACCACCTTTTATCCTTAGGCTTGAGGCAAACCACCTGCCACCTATATTATAAATATTAATAAACAATATTAATCTGCAAACTTATGTAGTATTTTACAGCATTAAATAGAGCCTTTATCTGAATGCCTAAAGTACCAGAACCAGATTACACACAAAACATGTATTGACCAAACATTGAGAATAAGCAAGACTAAAAGCTCTAGGTTAGTGTCAGTGAAAGTGACCTTTGAAAACTATGTGCTAATTAAGATTAAAATAGAGGTAACAACTTTTGCAAGAAGTGATGTATTAAATTACTAAAAATGCAGATATAAATTCCTCATTAAAACTATGCTTAATCTTGAAGTTATGAATGAATCAAAATAATTAGATAGATATATCCTAGTCTACAGATGTGTGTCTTGACCAGATTGTAAGCTCTTCTGAAAAGGGTCTTTTTCTTATAGGTCTCTATACAGTGCTGCACACGTCTTGTAGTGCTATACAAATGATAAATAATAGTAATACTAAAGTTAAAAAAAAAAAAAAAATCTAAAAGTGTGGTGTTCACTTTGGGATTGCTGTGGGATGGTTTGGCTGCTTTGAACACCTCCTTGTCTACTGCTTGGGGTCTGTGAGTACTGATTTTTTGGAGGTAAAGTCGACTTGTGGTACTCTCTCTAATGCCCATGAAGAACAAGCAGTGCGGATTTCCAGGTTGGAAGAAGATGTGGGACAGCTTCGGGACTTGGTTACTGCCCAGCTTAAGGATAAATTGGTGTCCATTAAGAAGTTGGAGTATTTGGAAAACCAGGCCCGCAGATGCAATCTGCGGTTTTTGAACTTTCCTAGGTCCCCTGTGTTGTCATCTATGGACATGGTGCGAAAGTATTTCGGGAAGTTTTAAACATTCCCCCGGAACAGTTTCCACCTATGACTAGGGTCCAATACCTTTCGGTGGGTGTAAGTGATCAGTCTCCTGGTATTTCCCCCACTTCCCCTGGGTTAGGAGACCTCACAGGTTTTTTAGAAAACTCTTTAGAGGTTGTTACAGGGAAGGCTACCCTGCTTGTTACTATGGCTTTAAAGTCAGATAAATTTTATGTTCTTAAAATGTACTTCAGAAATACTAATGAGGTTTTTCTAGGTTCTAATGTTGGAATATTTCCTGATGTTTCTCGTGATACGCAGCTGAGAAGGAAAGGCTTTTTGGACCTTCGCCCGAGGGTTTTGACCCTAGGAGCTACTTTTCAGCTAAAATTTCTTGCAAAGTGTTATGTTTAAACAGAAATTGTATTGTTTTTTGAGCCTAGGCAGCTTCAAGATTTTCTGGAGGCTAGGGAGGAGGTTGTAGTAGAAGTACCTGGGCCCTCTCATTCGGCTGACGCATAAGTCTACCTGCCTTTGTTGTATAAATTTCTTGTGTTAAGACCTTCGGTCTTAAAACTTTTCCTGGTACTTCCCTATAATTGATGGTCTAATTATAAATGGGGGGGCTATTTCTTTTGCTATGAATGTTATTGTTGATATGCCCCTGTATTTTCTTTTCATTTGATATTGTTTTTGGATGTAATAATAATAATTGATAAATAAAAAATTAAAAAAAAAAATCTAAAAGATGTGTAATTGAAAATTCTAAAAAACCAGCTGGACTTGCCTATAGAACTTGTGCTGCCTATCTTGCAGCTACAAGATTCAGTAGCAGTCAAATAGGCTGCTCTGTCAACTGTGCCAGCTTCAGGTAAGTTAAATACATAGTGAAACTTAACCATTAAAAACACAAATTGTTGTAAAACTTTAATTATTTAAATGAAAAATCAGATAAATAATATAAAAGTAACTTATTATATGCAGATGCAGAGTTTAAAGCAGCATCAGGGAAAACTGTGGCACAGTGTCTTCCCTTTTAAATAGTTGACGCTGCTTACATTAAAGCCTTATATCTGAAAAATTCCTGCCATTTAGCCAGCATATCCAACAGGAAAAAAGGTCCCTATAGGAATAACAATCTAATTGCCATATCAAAAATTAAGGTTAACCCCAAATTTCAGGTTTTTTGTTGGCTTTAAAGAAAGACAATTTCACATGACAGTCATATATGTATGGTCCATATTTATGTACTTATGAGATTTGTTTATTAAAAGTAGTTTATCTTTATTGCATTGCTTAATATACCGCATCTTCAGACAGGGTGGTTTACATAGCAATTAAATGAAAAAGAAACAGAGGAAGAAATTGAACTACAACAATTTGATAGGACAGAGCAGCAGTCATATCAGAGAGATGAGGGGGGAAAGAGGGGGAGAAGGGCGAGGGGGGGTTCAAGGGCCAGGAGGGTGAAGGTCAAAGGCAATTTGAAAGATGTGTCTTAAGAAGGGATTTGAATTTCTGTAGAGATGGTTCGAAGTGCAGGGCTGTGGGTGGGTAGTAGAGGGAGGGGCCCAGAAAAAAGAAGAAACGGCGGGTTGATTCAGGGTGTGCGCATGAGGCTGGGGGAGGTGCAGTCAGTTTATATGGACTATTTGTTTTGAATGTGGTTTTCATATATAATGTTTCCGTACTCTCTTTGGGTGATATATGCAGAATCTGAACCTAAGAATTGTGTCTAACTGAAATTTCACATATTTGGAATATTTAAATAAGATCATTTCACTTTTTTTGCTGGATTCTTATTAGAATGATGCTTGAGTAAAGGAGTAAAGGACTCATATGGTTTTGAAAGGTGATGTACACATTACATCATGTTTGGATAATACATGCGTTGCTTCATCAAAATGTATCAGAACTTATAAAGAATCCATTTTTTTTCCAGAACCAAATACAGCTACAGAACTCTGCACTCAAATTTCACATAGCATTTTATCATGGAAAAAAAGTCAAAATTCCTCTTTATCAAAATATATATATGTGTGACTCATTCTGTCATTTCCCAACAAATGCACCCTAGAAGACCCATAGGCAAATTCTGAGATGAAACTTCATTAATTAGGGACACTTAAACCAGAAGGTTCAATAAGAAAATGCAGAATACCAAAGGTTTATGAAGGATTCTAAAGTAAAGATGTGAAAGATTTTGGAATCACTTTAATTAGTGTTCCTTTAATTTTATTATAGTTCCAGATAGATAACCTTCAAAATCACTTAAATAATCTCAGTCTGCGGTCAACTTTCCTTATTAAAGGAAAACTGTGCTCAAAATTCAAAGTGCCTAATTGACACTGACTGGATGAAGTTTTTCAACTCAAGGGAAGAGAATAGCAGTATAGGCCTGGCCAGACGATGAAGAAATGCTAAAAGATATTAGGGAAACTAACACAATCAGCCACATAGTAATAAGAGCATAAGAACATAAAATATACCATACTGGGTCAGACCAAGGGTCCATCAAGCCCAGTCTCCTGTTTCCAACAGTGGCCATTCCAGGTCTCAAGTACCTGTCTGCTCCCAAAGGTATACACATTCCATGCTGCTTGTCCCAGCTGTAAGCAGTGGATTTTCTCAGCCCTCTTTAATAACGGTTTATGGACTTTTCCTCCAGGAACTCATCCAAACCTGTTTTGAACCCAATTACACTAACAGTTATTACTATATCCTCCAGTAATGAATTCCAGAGTTTGATTATGCATTGATGAAAAAATATTTTCTACAATTAATCTTAATGTGCCACATTGTAGCTTCATTGCATGCCCCCTAGTCTTTTGAAGAAGTAAACAACCAACCTAACTGTTCCACTCCATTCATTATTTTATAGACCTCTATCATATCTCCCCTCAGCTGTCTCTTTTCCAAGTTGAAGAGCCCTAACCTTTTAAGCCTTTTCTCATAGGGATATCCTACCATTTTGGTTGCTCTTCTCTGTACCTTTTCCAATTCTACTCTGTCCTTTTTAAGATATGGTGATGAGAATTGCACACATTATTCAAAAAGCGATCTCCAGGAACAAGCAGGAATGTAGTCTTCACATATGGATATCGTCGGTAGCGACGGAGCCCGCATGGAAACACTCCTCAGCGTCCAATAGGAAAGCTTTTGGGAGCATCCCACAGCGCATGTGTGCTGCCTTCCCGCCTCTGTACCTCTCTCACTTCAGTTCTTTGTTTTTCGCGGAGCCGACAGGACCTGGTACCCTGTCACCACAGAAAATTTACTTTTATTTCTTGTTTTTTGTGGTTGCGTCTGCCTTCATTCGACGCCTACTGGTACCGCCAGTTCTCCTCTTCTTTCCTTTAAAAAAAAAAAAACAACAAACAAACTTGTATTTCTTCAGGGATCTTTCCCTGCTTCTGGTGCTAGGTGCCATTTTGGGCGCTAGGCCCA
The DNA here is from genome assembly GCA_033557465.1 of Ichthyophis bannanicus. NCBI lineage: Eukaryota > Metazoa > Chordata > Amphibia > Gymnophiona > Ichthyophiidae > Ichthyophis > Ichthyophis bannanicus. Next base: position 643,643,126 of record CM066035.1, read on the forward strand.
TTTTTCTTCAAACATGGAGAAACCAGCTAGTGGTTCAAAAAATGCTCAATGTGGCTGTACCATTTCCGTCACCGACACCCATGATTGGTGTCTAAAATGTTTGGATCCTGAACATTGTCCAACGGAGTGTCTCTCCTGCACAAGGATGACCAAAAGGGCCCTGCAGAATAGAGCTGCAAAACTCTGTACCCTTTTTGCCGCCAACACGATGTCAATTGCATCGACGTCTTCCAGGGCTTCATCTTCCTCACATGGATCTCAGGTAACCAAATTGAAGTCTTCTAAGACTTAGCCGGTCCTCAAAGGGTAAATCTCCTTCAAAGTATTAAAATACCACTGGCGTTTCCCTTGAGGATACTTCACCGGCAAAACAGCCCCGGTGGGAGTCTTCGGGCTCCAAAGCATTAACGGGGCTCCAGGATGTTCCAGAGGCCTCCACCTCTGCGGAACTACTGGTGCCATGTTCTGGGGTCGTAGCTGCTTCCACCGGTACCGGCACCCAGGCATCAGCAGGAGCGATGGATCACAGAATCTTCGCTATCAAACACAGTCTAGTGGCCCTCTTAGTGGCTTAGGTACTGCTAAGACATCAACAGACAGTTCAGCAGGTATCAGTACTGACATCAGTACCGGTACTGACAGTACCTGCTTCGACAGGACTGCTTCCCCCCATGCCGATCTCCAGTATCGGGGATCAGGAACCGAGACATTTCGGTACCGACTTTGAGCGGTACCGATGCCATGCGTTACAGGAGCACCCAGTGCTTGAGTCTTCCGATTCCGATGACTCTGAAGATTCTACCGGTACCAGAGTGAATCTATTAGAAGATTCAGTTCCTTCTCCTCAACGCAGAATGTCTCCTCCAGAGGATATGTCCTTCCAGGATTTCATATGTGATTTAGCAAAGGGTCTTGCAATCACTGTGATTCCAGAAAAGGAACCTAGGGCAGAAGAATTAAGAATTCTACAATACCCTATGGCTCCCAAGGAAGCAGCTATGCTTCCCATTCACATGATCTAATGTTGAGAATGTGGGAAACTCCTTTAACAATACCTTCACATTCCTGACACCTTGACACTATGTACCAAGTGCCAAGTTGTCCTGGTTTTCAAAAAACTCAGTTACCACACCATTCAATTTTAGTGGAATCGGCCATGCGAAAGATCAAGAGTGCTAAAATACATTCTTCTAATCCTCCAGGCCGTGAACCCAGGACTCTCGATGCCTTTGGCCATCGATGCTTTCAATCCTCCCTGCTAGGAGCCAGGACCAGTTCCTATATTCTTTATATGGGAATGTTCCTGGAAGACATCACAAAAGACTTGGAGCTCAGTCCTTGTGTTTCGGAGGAAAAAAGAGCAGACTACCTTATTCTGGTCAAGCATGCCTAGAATGTCTCAAAATTCATGAACCATGCTACCTTTTGATTGCTTTGAATTTATTAGCAGAACCTCTGCTGTATCCATAGGAGCACATCGTATTGCTTGGCTTCAAGCATCAGACTTAGAACAGTGGGTGCAAGAAAAGCTGGGAAACATTCCTTGCACAGGAGAAAATCTTTGGCAAGGACTGGCAGGACAAGGCTAATCAGTTTGAATCTGACAATACTACTTTAAACAGATTGTCAAAGTCTACAGCCAACCCAGCAAAGAAAAAAATATTCAAGAAACCCTTTTTCAGTAAGAAAAAGAAGCCTTACCAATCTTACACCCATCAAACTCACTGTCCGCTCCATGTTCCCCAGAAGGGGCAACAACAGAACAGACAGCAAAGAAAGCTGCAAGCTCAGAAAGCTCAACTGGCTCAACAGACCCAGCCCCCTCAGGGTCCTTTGACTTCTAACTAGAGAACTCAGTCATTCTGCCCCTAAAAGGTCCAGAACCCTTGACCATTCCAGGAAGACTATGCTATTTTGCCAAAAGATGGCAACAAATAACATCAGAAACTTGGACTCTGTCCATTGTACAACTGGGGTACAAGCTTCATTTTCTCAACTTGCACCCACCTACAATAGTAAAACAGTTCAATTCTCAGGGGCCTGCCACCGACCTCTTGTGGCAGGAGGTCACATCACTTCTAGCTCAAAGAGCAGTCGAAGAAGTACCCATTCCCCAACAGGGGACAGGGTTTTACTCCCCTTGTTTTCTTATTCCAAAGAAGACAGGGGGACACAGACCTATATTAGACTTCAGAGAATTAAACAAATATTTGTTCCAAGAAAAGTTCAAATTGATCTCCCTCGGAACACTTTTACCATACCTCCAAAGTCAGGACTGGCTATGTTCTCTAGATCTAAGAGATGCGTACACGCATATTCTCATCCACTCAGATCACAGGACGTTCCTTCGATTCCTGGTCCAAGGAAGACACTTCCAGTACAGAGTTCTTCCCTTCGGACTAGCCTCTGCTCCAAGAGTCTTCATAAAATGCATGGCAGTGGTAGCAGCATTTATGAGGATTCTGGGAATATTCGTCTTCCCTTACTTAGACGATTGGCTCATTCGAGCATCGACAGCTCCCAGAAGCCAGCTTCACTCTCTCTCAAGCAATGGTAATTCTTCAATACTTGGGGCTGGACATAAACCTCCCAAAATCTCATCTTACCCCCTCTCAATCTCTAGAATTCATAGGGGCTCGTCTAGACACATGGCAGTCAAGGACTTTCCTGCCCCAGCCACGCTGTCTACATATAATACAACTGGCATCTCAAGCATCTATGAAAACATTCCTTACTGCTCGGGAGATGCTTCAACTGCTGGGACACATGGCATCCACTGTCCATGTGGTTCCCTATGCTCACTTCCACATGCGAGCAGCCCAGTGGACCCTTTCCTCTCAGTGGTCATAGGCCTCGGGTCGACTAACAGACAAAATCAGAACTATCACATGTCTGATTTCGTCCCTGCAATGGTGGCAATCCCTGGAAAAACTCCCTGTAGGCTCTCCTTTCCAGCAGCCTCTATGCCAAACTATTCTGACGACAGATGCGTCCAAGATGAGTTGGGGGGCCCACTTGCACGATCTCTCCACTCAGGGTCTTTGGATCTTACAGGAGGTTTCCCTTCACATAAACCTCCTAGAGCTGAGAGCCATTTTCAATGCTATTCAAGTCTTTCAGGGCCATCTCAGCAACAAAACTGTTCTGGTCCAAACTGACAATCACGTAGCTATGTTCTATGTGAACAAGCAAGGCGGAACAGGCTCTGTCGCTGTACAATGAAGCTTTGCTACTATGGGCCCTCGCCAGAGAGTTAGATTCACCTGTTTGCAGTATACCTTCCCGGCATTCAAAACTTGTGGGCAGACAAATTCAGTCGAATACTTCTGCCACACGAGTGGTCCCTCCACTCAGACCATCTTGCTCGAGTGTTTTGAATCTGGGGAACACCAGATATAGACCTCTTTGCAAGTGCACAGAATGCCAAACTTCCCCGATTCTGTTCCAGAATTCTGGCTCAAAACTGTCAGGCAAGAGATGCTTTCCTACTCCACTGGGGACAGGACTTCCTCTATGCCTTTCCACCCATTCTCCTCATTCCCAAGACTTTATTCAAACTTCAGAGAGACAGAGGTATGATACTCATAGCTCCACGTTGGCCACGGCAAACGTGGCATCCTCGTCTTCTGCGTCTCTCTCAAACCACTCATCTGGAGTTGGAGAATGCTCCAGATCTCCTGTCGCAGGAGGACGGATCTTTACTGCATTCCAATCCCCAGTCCTTACATCTCAGGGCCTGGTTACTGAAAGCCTAGAATTCCAGGATATTAATCTTTCTCAACAAGTAAAGGATATCCTCCTGGTTTGCAGAAATCCTTCCACAAGACGTTCCTACGCTTTCAAGTGGAAAAGGTTCTCTATCTGGTGTTCACAAAAGGGACTTAACCCCCTTTTAGTACCTTTAGAGTTGCTACTATAGTATCTTCTACAATTATCAACTTCTGGTCTGAAGACCAATTCAGTTAGGGTCCATCTTAGTGTTGTTGCTGCTTTTCATAAACGTTTTGATGGACAACCTATTTCCTCTCATCCATTTATATCAAGATTTATGAGAGGCCTACTTTTAACAAAACCTCCCATTAAACCACCACCGGTGGCATGGGATCTAAATCTTGTTCTTGGTCAGCTTATGAAATCGCCCTTTGAACCTTTAGCCACTTCAGACCTAAAGTTTCTTTCATGGAAAGTTATTTTCCTAATTGCCATCACTTCTGCACGACGCATTAGTAAACTACAGGCGTTAGTAGCTGACTCTCCTGATACAAGGTTTCACCATGATAAAGTAGTCCTCAGGACTCATCCTCACTTTCTGCCAAAGGTGGTTTCACCTTTTCATTTAAACCAGTCGGTTTATCTTCCTATATTCTTCCCTAGGCCTCATGCCTCCAGTGCGGAAAAGAATCTTCACACATTGGATTGTAAAAGAGCCTTGGCTTTTTATCTTCAAAGAACTAAGCCACATAGAAAATCTTCTCAGCTTTTTGTGGCTTTTGACTCTAGTCATTTGGGACTTCCAGTTTCTAAAAGAACTCTGTCAAATTGGATTGCAGATTGCATATCCTATACATATCAGAGTAAGGGACTTTCTCTCGAAGGCCATGTCACGGCTCACAATGTGAGAGCAATGGCAGCCTCAATGGCTAAACTTCGTTCTGTCTCTATTGATGACATCTGCAAAGCAGCCACTTCGGTACATTCCTTCACAGCCCACTATTGCTTAGACAAGGACTCCCGTCAGGATGCCTCGTTTGGCCAGGCTGTTCTCCAACATCTCTTCCATACTTAATACAACTCCTACCCACCATCCACAGTTTGGATGCCTAAGGTCCATGGAAGGAAGCATGACCCATCTCACCTGGGTTCGCAGCTAGCTGGGGTCACCCCTTGGCATCTTTCAGCTGGGGAGTCCCCATATGTGAAGACTACATTCCTGCTTGTTCCTAGAGATAACTCACCTGTAACAGGTGATCTCCGGGAACAGCAGGAATTTAGTCTTCACAACCCACCCACCTCCCCTAGGAGTTCTCTATCTCTCTCTTTCTCTACTTCTCTCCTTTGGTCTCAGCTCTAAACTCAATTGAAGTGAGAGAGGTACAGAGGTGGGAAGGCAGCACGCATGCGCATTGAGATGCTCTCAAAAGCTTTCTTATTGGATGCTGGGGAGCGTTCCTGCGCGGGCTCCATTGGTACCAACGATACCCATACGTGAAGACTAAATTCCTGCTGTTCCCAGAGATCACCTGTTACATGTGAGTAACTACGCTTTTACGCCATGGAGCGATACAGAGACATTATAATATCCTTGGTATTATTTTCTATTACTTTCCTTATTATTCCTAGCTTTCTATTTGCTTTATTGGCCGCAGCTGCACACTAGGCAGAGGGTTCTAACGTACTATCCATGAAGATGCCCAGATCCTTTTCCTGAGTGGTGATTCATAATGTGGAACCTTGCATCGTGTAACTGTAGTTTTGGTTGTACTTTCCTAAGTGCATAACTTTGCACTTGTCCACATTAAATTTCATTTACAAATTGGACACCAGAATCCTAATTTTTCAAGGTCCCTGTGATGTGGTATATAAGAAGCTACCCATCCCCCATACTAATATACCTCCAGCCAGACTAAGGACATGCCCCTTTTCAGGAACCCAGCTTGAATATACCTGGGAAGGGTGTGGCTGGGTACGGCTCTTTTTTACTGGGAGGAAAGAGACAAGGAAGGGGAGAGAAGAGCCCGAGGTGCTCCAGAGTATGGAGTGACCACCTACCTCTAAGGAGATCCTACGGGAAGGTAGGAGCCTGGGAGTGAAGAAACTTTGGGGGAGGGGAGAACTGTATCTCTGCTATTACTGCTTTGAACTCCCTGTAAATAAAGCATTTTCCTTTAACCCTCTGCCTGGCTCCTTGGGTGTTTGTGTCCTGACCCGCTCGCAGCATCCTACAGTCCCCTTGCACTTTTTCACAATCCTCTTGCGTTTTAACAGCTTTGAATAATTGTGTGTCATTTGCAAATTTGATCACCTCACTTATTCCCATTTCCAGGTCATTTATAAATACGTTATAAAGAAGAGGGCCCAGCTCAGATCCCTGGGGTACTCCACTATTCACGTTTCTCCATCAAAAAAATTGTCCACTTAGCCCTATTCTTTGATTTCTATCTTTTAACCATTTCCTTATCCAATAGTACACTGCCTCCTATCCCATGGCTTTAATTTCTGCAAGAATCTCTCATGAGGGAGGGACCTTGTCAAAGACTTTCTAAAAATCCAGATACACTATATCAACCAGCTCATCTTTATCTACCTGTTTTCTTTACATCTTTGAAAAAATATTAAATAATAATGGGTGATTTCAATTCACTCTGTACTGACTAGGTCAATGCTGCACCAGGACATGCTAGGAAGTTAAGATTTCTAGATGAAATTAATGACTGCTTCATGGAGTGGCTGGTTCAGGAACTGACATGAGGAGAAGAAATTTTGGACCTAGTTCTTAGTGGAGTACAGGATCTGGTGCAAGAGATGATGGTATTAGGGACACTTGACAACAGTGATCATAACAGGACCAAATCTGATTTAATAAATGGAGGGAAAACAGTAAGGAAATCTACTGCACTAGCATTTATCTTTCAAAAGAGACTAAGGTAAAATTAGAAAAATAGGAAAAAAACAAAAAGGAGCATTTGCAAACTCTAAGAGTTTACATTGGGTCTAGACACTGGTCTTCCCAGATGTTGTTTTTTTAACAGTCTAGAAGTATTCCATGCTTGAAAAATGGTGGAAGAAAGGCCAAATGACTGCTGCATGGTTTAAGGTTGAGATGTGAGAAGCTGTTATAGCCAAAACAAATCTGTCAAAAAATGGAAAAAGATCCAAATGAAGAAAGCAGGAAACAGCATAAAAACTGGCAAGTTATATGCAAAGCATTGATAAGACAGGCAAAGATAATTTGAGAAGAAACTTGACGTGAATGCAAAACTCATAATAAAATCTTTCAGGTGCAATTGATGCAAAAAACCTGTGAGGGATTCAGTTGGACTGTTAGATGATAGAGGGGTAAAAAGGGGACTAAGGGAGGACAAGTTCTCCAGGAACAAGCAGGAAGTCAGTCCTCACATATGGGTGACGTCGGCACTGATGGAGCCCACACAAAGCATTTCCCCAACTTTCAAAGAAAACCTTTGGGAATGCTACCACGCAAGTGTGGTCCCCTTCCTGCTCCAGGGTGCCATCTTGCTCAGTCTCCTTTTTCTGCGGAATCCAACGGACGCATGTCCAGTGTCCCCAGAAAACTTCCTTAAAAATTATCCTCTGTAGTTGAGTTTTTCCCGGTTTGCATACCGGTTCCTTTTCCTGCCTCAAGCCGGCGCCATCCCCTCCGCCTTGGCTTCCCTTTCTTTTTCCTTCGAGGCTTGCCTCAATTGGCGTTCGCGCTCTTTTTTGTCCGGGGGTCATCAACCCCGGCCAGGTGTGATCCACCATGTCTCCCGGTGGCTTTAAAAACTGTGATCTTTGCAGTCAAATTATCTGTCACAGACATCCACAACTGCAGCTTGCACTGCCCCGGGCCAGGCCACGACAGTACCTCCTGCAACCTGTGCCAGGCCATAACTACACGAACTAACAAGAAAAGGTCAAAGTTACAGGAGAAGATGTTTCCGCAGTCCAGCTCAGCCCCGGCTTCACCGACGCTGAGTCTAAAACAGAGTACCTCTCACGAGGCCTGGGCGGCGTCTTTGAAGTCCCACGGCGGCCACTCCTCCGGAAAGACGCCAGACCCTGGCAAGAAAAAGTCCTCAAAGCCAGTTGAAGTTACATCGTAAGGTCTCTAGGAAGGAGTCCTCGGCCGGCGGTGACCATGCGAGGCTTCCCGAGGCTATGGTCCTCATTGAGGACGTGCTCACAAGAGCACTGGTGCCGGGTCTGAAATCCTCGGTGCCCGCTCTGAAAACTGCAGAGCCTTCTGGTATCAAGGTCAGAATGGCGGTCCTGGAGCAGGATATCTCTGCCATCCTGGCCATGCAGCAGGCGATGTCAGGCTCGTCCCCAGGCATCGAGCCAGGCCCTGAGCTGTATTGACATTCAGTGAGCCCTCAGCACCGATCGAGGTCCCGTCCCAATCCTCAGATGTCTGGTCCTCCCCGGATAGTTTCCGGGAGTCTGACCCGAGACCTTTCAGGGGATCCCGGTTCCCCGATGCAGGCCTCCAGGCACGGGAACTCCGAACCTCGGACTCCTTGATGCCCTCGGGTTCAGAGTTGGAGACTGACGTCGAGGCCTCCCCTGAGACTTCCCCTTCGAGTCATCTCCTCTGGAACTCCAGCACCATTCCCTACCCAAGGACATGGCATTCCACGACTTCGTCCGGGACATGGCCTGAGGTCCCGACCGAGTCCGATGAGGACCCGTGCACTGAAGAACTGGAGATCCTCCAGTATGAGTCCCCACCAAAGGATGATCTGTTGGTGCCAGTGCAACCCATCCTCAAACAGCTACTCCTGCGGATGTGGGAAACCCTGGCATCGGTGCCGGTGGTCAGCCAGCGCCAACTACCGCGTCAAGATGCGTCCAGGCTTCCAAAGGCCCAACTTCTCCACATCTCGATGGTGGTGGAATCTTCAGTGCAGAAGCTCAAGAGTCAGAAGACTTGACATCCTGGGGAGCAAGTGCTTCCAAGGGTCCATGCTGGGCTGCAGGATACAAACCTATGAGCTCTACATAGGGTTGTATCTTAAAAGCCTCATCCAGGAGCTCACAGGCTTCTCAGCAGGGCTCACCGGGGAACCCCTGCAAAGGTTTCTGACTTTGGTGGTGACTATCTGGGACTGCTCTAAGTTCCTGTCCCGGGCCGCCTACAATGGTTTTGAGGCTGTGGTCTGGGCAGCAGCCGCAGGCATCTGTGCTCTGCACCAGGCCTGGCTGCAGACCTCAGACCTCGAACAGGTCCAGGAAAAGCTGCTGGACATCCCCTGCACTGGGGAGAACCTGTTTAGGAAACCTATTGCTGACAAGGCGGCCGAGATTGAGGCCGAGGTGGTGACCAGGCAGAGGCTGTCAAAGAAGACCTCTACCATAAGAAACCCTCGGGGAAAAGGCCTCAAGGAAGAAGGGCCCTTTCCACCAGTCACCACTGCCAAGCCTTCCTGAGCCAGCATAAGCAGGGATCCCAGCCCAAGGGCCAGGGACACAGACCCAGGAAGCTGAAATCCCCCAAACCGCAGACACCAGCTCCGGCTCAACCTGATGGGAGCTTTTGACTCCCATAGCGGGGTCTCCCTCCCTCTGGGAAACCCTCACTAGCCCACAGGGGGCCATCTGGCACTCTTTGCCCACAAGTGGCCCAAGGTTACCTCGGACCAGTAGGCACTCCAGGTGATGAAGGGCAGTTACCACTGCCACTTCCGGGGCATTTTCCAGGAGAGACAGTGTGGCCTCTCCTTCAACAGGCCCTCTTGCTCTCAGCTAGCAGGTCTACTAAGGGACAGGGCAGTAGAGCCTGTTCCCCAGCACCTCTGGGGCAAGGGCTTCTACTCAAGGTACTTTCTTTTCCCCAAAAAACCCGGGGGTCTCAGGCCCATCCTGGACCTCCGAGACCTGAACAAGTTCCTGGTGAGGGAAGTTCAAAATCTTCTCCCTTGGGACACTGCTACCCTACCTCCACCAGGGAGACTGGCTCTTCTCCTTGGACCTAAATGATGCCTACACCCACATCCTGGTCCACCCATCTCACCAGCAGTACCTGAGATTCAAGGTGGGGGAGGCCACTACCAAGACAGGGTACTTCCCTTTGGCCTGGCCTCCTCGCCAAGAGTTTTCACAAAGTGCCTAGCAGTGGTTATCGCCCATCTGTGCCTACAAGGGGTGTTTGCCTTCCCCTACTTGGACGACTGGCCCATCAGAGGCAGCACAGTCGCATAGGCCAGTCATGGCACAAAATGTACCATCCTTCTCCTGCAGCACCTGGGGTTCGTCATCAACTACCCTAAATCACATCTCTCTCCAGTGCAAGACCTAGAGTTCATTGGTGCTCAGCTGGACACAGTGCAGGTCAGAGCCCTCCTCCCTCAGAACAGTGCAGAATGCCTCAAACAGCTGGCAGGGGAGGTCCAACACCACAGAACGGTGCCGACTCGCTTTTTCCTCCATCTGCTGGGACACATGGCCTCTACAGTCCATGTCACTCCTCTAGCCCGCTTGCACATTCGGACAGCCCAGTGTAGTGCCTGTGTTCTCAGTGGACCCAGGCCACAGGCCAACTCTGGGACAGGGTCAGGGTCTCCCGCCAGCTGGCAAGATCCCTCGACTGGTGGCAAGACCTAGGCCTCCTCCGAGCAGGAATGCCCTTCCAGGTGCTCCCACCACAGAGGACCCTTGACCACAGTCGCCTCTCTCCAGGGCTGGGGAGCTCACTGTGGAGTTCACTGCATTCAGGGTGGCAGGTCCAAGGGGGAGTCTCTACTACAGATCAACCTTCTGGAACTCTGGGCGATATTCCCCACCCTACGTGCATTCTGCTTCCTCTTGCAGAACAGACCTGTTCTGGTCCAGACGGACAGCCAGGTTGCATTGTTCTATATAAACAAGCAGTAGGGCATGGGCTTGTACTCCTTGTGCCAGGAGGCGGTAGCCCTTTTCTCCTTTGCAGTGCACAGTGGAATGCTCCTGTGAGCAGTCTCCCTCCCAGGCCAGGACAACTACCTGGTGGACAGACTCAGCAGAGTCCTGCGCCCTCACGAGTAGCATCTCGACCCTGCAGTGGCGGCGAAGCTCTTCTGCCTTTGGGGCTGGCCCGAGATGGACCTATTTGCCTCTCCGGACAACACGCAGCTGGATTGCTTCTGCTCCAGGCAGCCGCAACCACAGAGGGTAGCGGCAGACATGTTCCTAATCTCATGGTCTGAGGGACTGCTGTATGTATTCCCACCGACTCCTCTGGTCAACAAGACGGTTCAAAATTCAGAACAAGAGGGCATCTGTGATACTGATTGCCCCCAGGTGGCCCAGGCAACCCTGGTTCCCACTACTGCTCTCTCTAGCGGCAACACTCCCAGTACCCCTGGGTCGAACCCCGGACCTCCTGACTCAGGAGGAAGGCTCCTTGCCTGCACCCCAGTGTGGGGTCACTGACTTTAATGGCCTAGCTGCTGAAAGGGTAGCCTTGGCCCCGCTCAACCTGCCACAAGAGGTTGAGGAGATCCTGCTGGTCTCCAGGAAGACATCCACAAGGAGGGCTTATGCCTTTAAGTGGCGCAGGTTCACCCTGTGGTGCATGGATAGCAAGGAGAACCCGTTCTCCTGCCACATACAACTGGTACTCCAGTACCTAGTGCATCTGTCGCACACAGAGCTGAAATCTAACTCAGTCCAGGTGCATCTGAGCGCCATAGCCGCTCACCACCACCCAGTAGGGGGCAAGCCCTTATTCCAGCCAGCCCCTGGTCTCCCGGTTCTTACAGGGCCTTCTGCTTTCCAAGCCCCTTGTCCACTCTGGTGGCAGAATGGGACCTCAACGTGGTGCTCTCCCAGCTGACCAGACCACTGTTCGAGCCCCTGGCCACCTGCCACCTCAAATACCTGTCTTGGAAGGTGGCCTTCTTGGTGGCCCTGACTTTAGTTCGCAGAGTCAGCGAGCTTCTAGTGCTGGTGGCGGATCCTCCGTACACCAGGTTCTTCAAGAACAGGGTAGTGCTCTGCACTCACCCTAAATTCCTCCCGAAGGTGATATCTCAGTTTCACCTCAGCCAGGAGGCGATACTCCACACCACCTACCCACGGCCTCATGCTGGCAGGGAGGCACTCATACTCCATACACTGGTCTGTAAATGGGCCCTATCCTATCTGCAGCGGACCTATGGCCACCACAAAGCACCTCAGCTTTTTGTGTCCTATGACCCCTGCAGACTGGGGCTCCCTGAAACCAAGCATACCCTATCCTCTTGGGTGGCAGACCACATTGTCCTCGCTTATGAGCGGGCTGCCTCTCCCTAGAGCACCGTATTACAGCACATTGCATGAGGGTGATGGCCACATCGATGGCCCACCTCTGTTCTGTGCCGGTGACAGAAATTTGCAAAGTCGCCACGTGATCATTCACACGTTTGTAGCACACTACTGCCAGGAAAGCGAATCCCGCAGGGATAAGCTCCCAGAGTGGTGATGATGCTAGATGCTAGGGTCTTGCAGAGTCTCTCAGTAGGGACTCATCTTTTGCAACTCATGGCCACCTGACCAGTCACCGTTGATACTGCTGTGGTTCAGTCCTTGGCAGTCTGGAGCTTGGGAGTCTCATATGTCCTTCTTGTTCCTGGAGAAAGCGTAGTTACTCACCTGTAACAGGTGTTCTCTGGGAACAGCAGGAATCAGTCCTCAAAATCCTCCCTCCTCCCTTTGGGGAGTGGTCATCCTTCTGGTTTTTTTTGACTGCCATCTTTGCTATGTCATCTGAATGAGCAAGATGGCACCCTTGGGTGGGAAGGGGACCACCCATGCGTAGTAGCATTCCCAAAGGCTTTTTTTGAAAGCTGGGGAAATGTTCAACACGGGCTTCATCAGGACAGATGTCACCAATATGTGAGGACTGATTCCTGCTGTTCCCGGAGAACCCCTATTACAGGTAAGTAGCTATGCTGTTATAGCAGAGAAACTAAATTAATTCTTTGCTTCAGTCATTATTGAAGAAGATGTAGGGGAGATACCTATTCCAGAAATGATATTTAAAGGTTATGAATTGTAGGGAATGAATTCAAAGAAGCATGGGACAAACACAAAGGATTTCTAAAGGAAAAAAGGATACTGTCGTAGTGGTTGCTATGGAAGGACAGACTAGATATGCCGACAGACAAAGACCACATGGCCTGTTTCTATGTTTCTAATTCCAGTGAACCTGGAAGATGTAATAGAGCAGTTTGCCAAATAAGAGTAGCAAATCATTTACATCCTGGGTGCTGAAAATAACTCAAAAACGAAATTACAGGCCTACAACTAGTAATTTGTAAGCTATCATTAAAATAATCTATAGTACCCGAATATTGGAGGGGGGTTCCAGAGGTGATCTGGGAAAATACAAACTAGTGAGCCTGATATTGGTGCCAGGAAAAATGTTTGAAACCACTGCAAAGAAGGAAATTACTGAACAAAAAGATAATCATGGTTTAATAGGACAAAACCAACATGGATTTAGTCAAGGAAAGTCTTGCCTTACCAATCTGCTACATTTTTTTGAAGATGTGAATATAGACAGGTAGGTAGAGGTGAGGTGGTTGATAAAAGCTTTCTGAAAATCCAAATACACTATTACAAAGTCCCTTATGAAAAATTCTTGAGGAAATTAAAAAGTTGCTGGATAGGAAGCAGTGTCTTATTGTGGATTGGGAACTGGTTAAAAGATAGAAAATAGTATGGCTAAAAAGTCAATTTTCTCAATTTAGAAAGGTGAATAGTGGGGATGTATACAGGTTCCACTGCTTTTTAACATATTTATAAATTTTTTATCCTCTGCAAATTCGATCACCTCACTTGCTGTTCCCATTTCCAGGCTGAAGTTGTTAAATCACAAGAGGATAGTGAAAAATTGCAAGAAGGCCTTAGGAAATTAGGAGAATGGGCACTGAAATGGCAGATGAAATTTTATGTGGACAGTACAAAGTTAAGCACTTAGGGAAGAACAACCCAAACTATAGCTGCACAATTCAGGGTTTCACATTAGAAGTCACCATCCAGGAAACTGATCTTGGCATCCTCGTAAATTAATACATTGAAATCCTTTGTTCATTGTGCAGTGGCAGCCAAGAAAGCTGACAGAATCCTAGGAATTATAAAAAGCATGGAGAATAATCAGATGTTATAATAATGCTTCTGTATCGCTGCATGGTATGACCACACCTTGATTTTTGCATGTAGTTCTTTTCACCACATCTAAAGAAGATATGACAGAATTAGGAAAGGTACAGAGAAGGCGACTAAAAGGGGATGGAAGGATACCTGACTGAGGAAAGGCTTAAACGATTAGGGCTCTTTAACTTGGAGAAAAGACAGCTGAAGGTAGATATGATAGAGGTCTATAAAATGATGAGTGGAGTGGAACATGAATCTGTTTACTCCTTCAAAAAGTACAAAGAATAGGTGAGACACAATGAAGCTACAATGAAGGTAGTATATTTAAGACCAAGTGCAGAAAATTATTTTTTCATTGAGTGCATAATTAAGCTCTGGTATTTGTTGCAGGAGGATATAGTAACAGCTGTTAATGTAACTGGATTTGAAAAAGGTTTGGACAAATTCCTGGAAGAAAAGTCTGTACACCATTAATAAAGTGGACTGGGGAAATACACTGCTTATGCCTGGGATAAGCAGCATGGAGTCTGTCTACCTTTTAGGATCCTGCTAGGCTCTTCTGACTTGGATTCTTTACTGTTGGAAACAATAGTGGGCTTAATGAACCTTTGGTTTGACTCAGTATGGCAAGTCTTATTTTCTTATGTTCTTACTGCCTTTGAGGCTCTCTGTTGCTGTTGGGACCTTGTGTACTAGCAGAAACAAAGTAGTCATGTCTGAAAGCTCTCCAAAGTATGGATAAAAAGTGTCTATCTTACATATATTTTGTTCTGTAAACAGATCATGGTTTCCCAAACCAGTGCTCATGACTCCCACGACCAATCAGGTTTGAGCATATCCTTCATGATTATGCATTAAATGTATTTGTATACATTTAAGATACCCATGTGAGGGTAATTTTATAAGATGCACCTAGTTAAAGTGCTTTGTAAGGTGCCTATGTTAAGCCTGTTTATAAAGACAAGTAGGTGCCTACTTTATTAAATACCAGAATAAGTGGCAGAAATTGTGCTTTAAGTTGAGGTGCATACATTTATATCAGCCATAGAGCTCATAAATACCCACACCTATATTTTTCAAGACAACACATAACTTTTATAGTATGTCATAACCTATGCGCATCCTTGTGCACTCCGTCCACACTGCCCAAACTCCACCTGTGCACACACCTGCCAGCAAAGTACATGGCATCATGTCAATGTGCATACTTTTACGTTAGTCAGAATTTTATAAGTGGTCATTAATGCATGTATGTGGCCACATACGGGTGTTGATGGCTAAAATGCTGCTAAATTAGGCGCATACCTTACTGCTTAAAAGTATGCACCCTCTTATAAAATTACCCCATATGCAGAATTACTTTATGCATACACGTGAGGAATAGCCTGAAATCTGACTGGCAATACATCATTAGGACACTTTTGGGGAGCGCTGGAATATATGCTATCAACAGCATTAAAGAATCCTCATCAAAAGAGAATAACTTGTAATCTGCTCGTGTCTGGCAGTGACCGTTCACGGAGAGGTTTTCACTTGACTGTCTAGTCGGCCGCCTTCAGCTCTGAGCACTGCATTCCTTTTAAATTGCACCTGATTCTGGGTGACCATTATCACTAGAGGGCACCAGAAAATAGTTTTTAATGCTCCTAGTAAATTTAGTTTAATATAATACAGGATAGTGGGTTCTTTAACATTATACAGTGATATTCCAGTAGTGTCTTGGACTACATAAAGCTGCAAGGCTAGCTTTCTCATATCATATTTTTTATGTATATATATTAAGATTTATTTGCCATCTTTTTAAAGATATTTATCCAAGATGTGTACAGTGAGTATAACTGGTTAGATAATTTACAATTATAATGACAGTGTAATCATAAAACACTCAACTATCAGTATTAGTATGCAATTGGAACAAGCAGCTAAACTTGGAAATCATAGTAATGACAATACAATGTCAGCATTGTACACAATAAAACATTGCTATAACAATGCACATTAAAACATAGTAAAACATTCAGATAATATAGGCATGTTGCTAATGATGTAAAAAGAATACACGTAGAAATGTCTTAATAGCAAAGGAGAAATGCAGAAGTGGAGCATATAGACAAGATGGGTCTAACAAAAGAGCTGGATAGATAAAAGCAGGTGATTAACAAAGGAAACTTGCATGTACAGTGAGAGTAGATGTTTGCAACTGATCTCAGAGTGTATGTAGTAAACTAGTCCTGCTACAGTGTATGCAGTTGATCTCGATCAGACTGTGTGCCTGGCTAATCGGTCACTTCACCCAGTGACCAGAGCCACAGGATAGTAGTTTGTAACATTTATAAGAAAGTAAGATTATTTTTCCATTCAGTATCAAATGACCTTAAAAGGCTTTGCTAAAGCAGCAGTTCTCAACCCAGTCCTCAGAAACCACTTGGCCTGTTGGGTTTTTCAGGATATCCACAAGGAATATGCACTGCCTCCATTGCATGAAGATCTCTCTCATGCATATTCCTCGTGGATATCCTGAAAACCTAACTGGCCACGTGATCCCTGAGAACTTTGTTGAGAACCACTGTGCTAGAGAATATTAAATATAATTATAGTAGGAAGATGCTAGATTTTGAAAGAATAGGCCAGATTGATACCAAATTTAAAGAGCTTATTTTTAAGTTGTATGGCTTTTTAAAATTGGTTTGCTTTGTATAGCACTGTATAACAGACTGCATGGGAGTACAATATCTTTCTCCAAAAAGCTAATGACATAAGTGGGCACTAACACAACAGAGAAAAAGTGATATACTTGGAGTATATGTGGGAGAAAGAGAATTTTGAATCCTGGTGTTCCAATACTCACTAGGCTCCTTTTTCTAACTTGCCTTATCAGTTTAACAAAAAATACCCAGATTTTACAGAAACGTGAATGTATTGGCATTCCTATTATACGACTTGGTAGCAGATTTGAAAACTTCTGTCTAAATTAGCTAGTGACCAATATGAGAGAATTGATTCAAGATATTCCACATATGGAATTGTACTCCAGACATACTGTAGTTTGTTTTGTTGGAAGTGTTGTAGCTCATTATGTACCTTTAGCATATTTGGTGCAAATGCTCTGTCCTATGTACTTACTGGAAAGAGCATGGATTCAAAATTTCTTCCAGAACTTATTCGCCAGAGATGAAATGTATTCATTCAGAAAAATTTTGGGTGACGAGAGTATCGTATCAGTTCTCCAGGACGAAGCAGGAAGTCGGTCCTCACATATGGGTGACATCGGCACCGACGGAGCCCCCATGCGGAGCATTTCCCCAGCTTTCAAGGAAAGCCTTTGGGAATGCAGCGCGCATGCGAGGTCCCCTTCCCGCCAAAAGGTGCCATCTTGCTCAGTCTTCTTTTTTCCGTGGATCCCAGACGTGAGTTCGTGTCACCCGGTAAAAAAAAAGTGATTTTCTACGGTTTTTCATGGTTTTACCCGGTTTGATGCCAGTTCCCCTTCCCGCCTGGGCCAGGTACACTGGTATCGAGCCCGGAGTTAGTTTTTCGGTTTTGTCCTTCGAGACTAGCGTTCGCGCTTTTTTTGTGTGTTTCCCTGGCAGCCTGGTCTTTTGACCTCGCAGGGGCCCTTTTTCCCCCGATGGCTGCCAGCGGGTTCAAGAAGTGTGATCGGTGCAAGAAACTTATGTCTCTCACCAACACACATGACTGCTGCCTCCGATGCCTCGGGCCCGACCATGACCCACTGGCCTGTGGCCCGTGCGGCAAGATGTCGTCGAAGGCGCTGAGGAGCCGTCAATATCAGCGTGAAAGAATCTTATCTGACTCTGTGTCCGGCTGTGCCCGGACTTCGTCAGAAGCCTCGACATCTTGGGAGTCTGATCCCGAGCACCGTCGAGGCTCCTCTGAGAGGGGGTCTCCTTCTTGGGAACACAGAAGGAAGAAAAAGCTCGTGAGGGTGATGTCGGTGGACGCTCCTGGCCCCTCAAGGGCCAGGTCGCATAGCCCCGACCGACGCCCCAGGCTGTCAAAGTCGGAGAGGCCTTCGTAGTTAACTCGTGTGGAGCCGGAGTCCCCGAGTCACGTGAGTGCCGTTGTCCTCGTGGACTCTTCCCCCAGGGGAGCCGGGCCCGAGTCGGTGGCTGCTGAGTCTCCTGAGCTCGGACTTAGGTTGACGGCCTTGGAGAGCAGCTTGGCTGCCTTCATGGAACAGCAGCGGGTGCTGATTGCCGGTCTGACCGGTGCATCTGCCCCGGCCACCGGGACCTCGACGTCTAAGTCGACTCCGGAGACTGAACCGATCCTCGAGTCGATGAAGTCTCGAGTCGATCCTCGGTCAAGGTCCCCCTCGACCTCCCGTGCAGGGCCAGCGTCGTCGACGCCGATACCCTCGGTGTCGGGGCGGATGGCATTGAAGCCCATACGGCCGGAGCCACTCGATTCCTCGGAGGAGGAGTCGGACTGGGAGACTGAGGACGAGGAGTCCCCGGACACCTTCCGGACCCGGTGTGTCCCTTTGGACTCACTGAAGTCCGAGCCTTGGAGAAGATCCCCCCCGGAGGATACCCGGTTCTCGGACTTCATGAGGGACATGGCCAAGGCTTTGGCCTTCCCCGCGGATGCCGAGGAGGAGCCTCGAGCCGAAGAGCTCAAGGCACTCCAGTGCGACTCTCCGCCTAGGGAGGCCTTTACTGTATCGGTTCCTCCGATGCTGGAACAGCTGCTCTTCCGCATGTGGGAGGCACCGGCCTCGGTGCCGGTTCTTAGCAAATGGGTTGATTCCATCTGTCGAGTCCGTAAGAGCCCTGGGTTCCAGAAGGCACAGCTACTGCACCACTCCATGGTTGTGGAATTGGCCATGCATCATCTGAAGAGTCAGAAGAAGATGCACTCCTTGGTGCCCCCCAGTCGGGAGGCCCAGAACCTGGATGCCTTCGGTAGAAAGTGCTTCCAGGGCTCTATGCTGTCTTGCCGTGTCCAGACTTACCAGCTGTACATGGGCATGCACCTCCGAGACCTGGCGAAGGAAATTGCCGGGTTCTCAGCTGGCTTCTCCGAGGAACCTTTGCAGAGGTTCAAAGCTTTGTCATCGGGGATTCGAGAGTGCTCAAAGTTTATCTCTCTAGCAGCCTATTATGGCTTCAAGGCTTCAGCCTGGGTAGCCGCGGCTGGCATCGGTGCACGCCGTCAGGCCTGGCTACAGTCATCTGATCTGGAGCCATGGGTACAGGACAAGTTGGTCGATGTCCCTTGCTGAGGTGAGAAACTTTTTGGTAAACCCATGGCTGAAAAGGCTGCAGAAATCGAGACTGAGACTCTCACCAGGACAAGGCTGTCCAGAAAGACTTCTGCCCCTTCTCAGAAAAAGAAGGGCTTGGGGAAGAAGCCCTTTTACCCAAGGAAGGGCACTGCCTACAAATCCTATCCTCAGTTCCAGGCCTCTACAGCTCCCCAACAGGGTCAGCAGGCCAAGGGGCAGGGACATGGGCCCTGTAGGCAGAAGACCCCCAAGCCACCAGCTCCGGCTCCTGCACAGCAGGGAGCGGGGTTTTGACTCCCACTGCATAGCCTCTCCTCCACAGCTGGCTCCACTCAGCACAGGAGGCCGGCTGACACTGTACGCCCACAGGTGATCAGCCATAACAGGGGATACCTGGGTACTGAGCATAGTCCAGAAGGGCTTCTTGCCCCACTTCAACCAGTTACCCCCCTCCTATTTTCCAGGGGAGCCTCCAAGACTCCCTCTTCACAGGAATCTCCTCCTTCAGGAGTTGGCAAGTCTTCTAAAGGAGCAGGCGGTGGAACCGGTGCCTCACCTCCTGAAAGGGCAAGGCTTCTATTCCAGGTACTTTCTGGTACCAAAAAGGACAGGAGGCCTCAGGCCCATCCTAGACTTGCGAAATCTCAACAAGTTCCTGGAGAGGGAAAAGTTCAAGATGCTTACCCTTGGGATACTGCTGCCCTACCTCCAGCAGGGAGATTGGCTATGCTCCTTAGACCTAAAGGATGCTTATACTCACATCCTCATTCATCCAGACCACAGACAATATCTGTTTTGTAGTGGGAGGAAATCATTTTCAGTACAGGGTACTTCCCTTTGGCCTAACCTCCGCTCCCAGGGTTTTCACCAAGTGCCTGGCGGTGGTGGCGGCCTATCTCAGAAACCAGGGCATCTTTGTCGTCCCACACCTGGATGACTGGCTCATCAGAGGTCAGTCTCCACAGGACACCAGACAAGCCACCCTTTGCACTGTATCTCTTCTCCAGCATCTAGGCTTTGTCATAAACTTCGCAAAGTCCACTTTGCTCCCCTCACAGAACATAGAGTTCATAGGGGCAAGACTAGATACCCTTCAGGCAAAGGCTTATTTTCCCGAGGGCAGGGCCCACAGGCTGATGGGCTTGGCCAAGCAGTTCCAGAGCGGTTCTCTGGTCTCCGCCAGACTCTTCCTGAGGCTCTTAGGTCACATGGCATCCACGGTCCATGTAACTCCGAATGCCCATCTGCACATGCGGCCTGCTCAGTGGTGCCTCAGAGCTCAGTGGGTGGAAGCCACAGGAGACTTAAGAGACAGAGTAAGGGTGTCTAAACTACTAGTGGACTCCCTGTGGTGGTGGCTACATCTCCCAAACCTTGTCAGGGGAGTGCCTTTCCAAGTGCCGCCACACACAGGTGCTGACAACCGATGTTTCCTTACAGGGTTGGGGGGCACATTGCCAGGGTGCATGCACTCTGGGCCTCTGGTCTCCTTGGGAGGTAACACAGCAGATCAATCTGTTGGAGTTGCGAGCTATACGCTTGGTTCTACAGACTTTCTCTCATGTCCTCTCTCACCAGTCTGTCTTAGTTCAGACAGACAATCAAGTGGCCATGTTCTATGTGAACAAGCAGGGAGGCACAGGATCCAGGCTTCTGTGTCAGGAAGCACAAGCTCTTTGCTCCCAGGCAGTCAAACAAGGCATGTTTCTCAAAGCAGTTTATCTACCTGGCCAGGAGAATTACCTAGCAGACAGGTTAAGCAGGATTCTACAGCCTCATGAATGGCACTTGAATCTACTAGTGGTCCAACAGATCTTTCTCAGATGGGGTCTTCCAACTATCGATCTCTTTGTGAGTCCACTGAACCGGCAGCTGCCCAGATTCGGTTCCAGACAACCGCATCCTCTGAGAATAGCAGCGGATGCGTTTTTAATTTCGGCCCTGCTGTATGCATTTCCTCCCATGCCTCTAGTGGCCCGTACCTTGTTCAAGGTTCTTTGGGACAAGGCCTCAGTGATTCTGGTAGCCCCCAGATGGCCGCGGCAACCGTGGTTCCCACTCGTTCTGCAGTTGGTGGTGGACACTCCACTCCCTATAGGGGTGCAACCTGATCTCCTGTCTCAGGACCAGGGATCTCTCTTGCACCCCAACCTCAAATCCCTCAATCTGATGGCCTGGCTGCTGAAAGGATAGTTCTAGCTCCCTTACTTCTACCTAAGGAAGTGGAAGAGGTGGTGTTGACTTCTAAGAGGCAATCCATCTGGAGGTCTTATGCCCTCAAGTGGCGTAGGTTCTCCACCTGGTGTGCTCAGCGCCAGGAGGATCCTTTTTCGTGCCTGGTGCCGGTGGGGCTGCAGTATCTGCTTCACCTGTCGGACCTCAGCCTTTAATCCAACTCTGTTTGGGTCCACCTCGGTGCTCTTACCTCGGCCAGGCGTGTGAGTGAACTGCAAGCTCTGGTTTTTGATAGACTGTACACACGGTTCTATAGGAACAGGGTGGTCTTACGGACTCATCCTAAGTTCCTTCCAAAGGTTGTCTCCTCCTTCCACCTCAATCAGGAGGTGGTTCTTCCAACATTCTTTCCCAGGCCGCACGCCAGCTGGGCTAAAACAGTCTTGCATACCCTGGACTGTAGAAGGGCATTGTCCTTTTACATTGAACGTACACAGGGGCATTGAAGGGCTGCTCAGCTCTTCGTATCTTTTGACCCTAATAAACTGGGGTTACCTGTCTCCAAGCGTACATTGTCCATTTGGGTGGCGGATTGTATCGCCTGGGCGTACAGGGCAGCCGATCTCTCCTTGCAGGGTCGAGTCACAGCCCACCATGTCAGGGCGAAAGCTGCGTCAGTAGCTCATCTCTGCTCTGTTCCGTTGGCAGACATCTGCCAGGCCGCTACTTGGTCTTCAAGCCAGACTTTTGTGGCACATTACTGCCTCGAGAGGGAGTCCCGAAGGGAAAGTGCTTTCGGACAGGCGGTACTCCGTAATTTCTTTGAGGTTTAGGCAACTCCTACCCTCCGGCCCTTCTGTTGGGCTACTGTACGGGGGCGTTCTCAGAGAAGATTCTTATCACGGATGCTGAGGCTCTAGAGGGAGCTAATTTTTTCAGCTTTGGGTTCCAGGTAGCCTGAAGCTGGGAAGTCCCATATGTGAGGACTGACTTCCTGCTTTGTCATGGAGAAAGTAGTTACTCACCTGTAACAGGTGTTCTCCAGGAGCAGCAGGAATCAGTCCTCACGACCCTCCCTCCTCCCCTGGGAGTTGCAGTCATATATTTCATTTTTGTTTTTGCTGTCTTTTAGCTATGTCATCAGACTGAGCAAGATGGCACCTTTGGGCGGGAAGGGGACCGCGCATGCGCCCTGCATTCCCAAAGGCTTTCCTTGAAAACTGAGGAAATGCTCCACACGGGGGCTCCGTCGGCACCGACGTCACCCATATGTGAGGACTGATTCCTGCTGCTCCTGGAGAACACCTGTTACAGGTGAGTAACAACTCTTTTCCCAGTCACAAAGCTTACAGCAGATCTCTCTGGACAGTGACTGCATTGGTATAGGATACTACCAACTATGTTGCCTGCAGCAGCTCTCTCCTGGCTTTGGTGGTACAGGCACAGAATGGGCCACAGTTGAGCTGTTCAGAGCAGCTCTCCTCTGACAGTGGCTGCACCATTACCGAAAGCCTTACAGTCCCGGAGTCCACAACAGTTCTCACGTACACCAATAAGTAAAAAAACCAGATATATTTTAAAAAACTACCAGCCATATTGCCCATAGCCGTTCCCTCTGGACTCTGGTACTACAGACTGGCCTCTGAAGAGCAGTGCTACTCAGAGTAAATGGCCCAAAATGTAGCAGCTAGGGTCATCATGGGAAAAAACCTTGCTGAACACATCACGCCTGTACTGATTGAACTCCACTGGCTCCCCATTGCTGCCCGGGTGAAATATAAAACCCTAATAACCACATACAAGCTCATACATAACATAGCACCATCCTTTCTTGCCACCCTCCAACACGCAACCCCCCAACAGGAGCAGAAGAACAATCAGCTCGAACAGGCTCCAAGTGCCTCTTGATATCAGATCCGTAAAAACCAGTACAAGCCACCGAGTATACTCTTACTCTGCCCCGACCCTCTGGAATCAGCTACCGACTGAACTACGCGACATTAAAGGCCTTATGGAGTTCAGAAATAAACTCAAGACGCATCTTTTCCAGTGCTCCTACAATCTGATATAAACCATAGCGGGTCTGCAATAGGCCTCTAAAGGAACCATAGATACAGTTATGTATATATGTAAATTTCTGACCCCCCCCCTCCTTAGACCCACTCTCTGTGTGCTGTGCTTTCCCTTTCGAATCAATGTGTATATTCCTCAAAGTTTGTCATGATTTGCCAGTCTTCGGTCTGTAATCAAACCGCTACTGATCGCTGGAAGTAGCGGTATACAAATGTATGCTAAATAAATAAATAAATAAACCTCTGACAGTGGTTGCAACAGTTTCACAATACACCTCTAGTAGAACCCACACTAATCTCATTCAACATGGTGGTTTTCCAACAGTGGATGTGTGTATATGTATATATGTGTGTGTGTGTGTGTGTATATGTATATATGTGTGTGTGTGTGTATGTATATTAGGGTGGTCCACTGCCATAGGGGAAAAAAATAAAAGTAGGAATTTCTTTGCTCCCTGGCCTGATTCTGGTTCCATTTATGTAGAAAACAATGTGTGCAAAGTTTGAAGCCAATCCAATAATATTTAGGGGTGGCTCAAGGTCCCTATCTATCAGGCCCCTGGATCCCCCCCAGGGTTTGTCAGACCACTGGGTATTATCCGCTCATAGACGGGGGTATCATGCTTGCCAAGCACTCAATGTGGTCCAGATGCTAGTAAGGACTTTGATGATGTGGGGAACATCTTACGGTGTTGCGTGACAACACCCAGAAGGAACTGGAGTTGCTCTTCTTTTGTGGTGTGTCGGCCAGTGAACTCCTCAATGAGTTTGACCCCTCGCTCAGCCACATCGTTGATCACTGGAAGATTTTTTACTTTCTTCAGACCGTCTTTGAATGATGCATTCTCTTCCCAGTCTTCTGGGTCTGCATTAAGAAAATCACTGTTGATGTCGAGGTGTTTCAGGAAACGGATTGACTTGCGAGTTGCAAAAGATTCAAGTGGTGGAATCATGGAACTTTTCAATTCGACCCGCTTTGGGGGATCTTCGTCTTCGTCATCATCCTCATCGCTTTCATCTGATTCTGCCGGGATCATGGCCGACACTATGGCCCGCTTTGTCGGTACTGAAACAGCTTCATCGAACAGTGACAGTGCCACAAGCTCCTCTGACACATATCACAGATGCTGTTGCAGTTTGTCTCTGGCCGCTCTTCCAACACAGTCATTGTGGTAAGAGTGTAGTTTCTTCAGCATCTCCAAATCTGTTCGAGGAGCAACTGCGGCATCAGGGGCAGAAAACCAGGCTTCCACATGAATCAGGATGGAGAAAATGCTCACATCACGAACACAGGACTCCTCCCGTTGGGTAAGATCTTTGAGTTGTCCTCGGAACATCCAAATCTTGAGACAGTAAAAGACTTTTGCCATCCATCTGGCATGATGGAAAGCTCCGGGTTTCTTGAAATTGAAACTAGGAAGATTCCCTCCAAGGCAGACAATCGTTAACTCCAAGAATTCCAGATAATCATCTCGGTGATTGCCCTGTGCCAACTTGGATTCCGCAAACTTCATGATGCGATCCCTGTCGGGTTGCAGCACCTCCAAGTCTTTTCCAGTTTGATAGTTGGACTTGTCAAGGGAGCCCCAATTCTTTTGGAACCGGCGAAAGAGTTGGACATCGGGACCCAATGAAGCTCCAGAGCATGTAGAGAATACTGCACCAAGAATTATTTCGTAAATGTGATGGCGGCATGCCAAATGAAGGACTGTGCGACGGAGTCTCTGTTCTAGAAGAATGCACGCTCCTGATCGATGTCCCGTGTTCGATGCAGTTGTATCAAAGCAGAAGCCTGCAACCTTTTCATCCAAACACCATTCCTGTAACAGTTCATAAACTGCTGCAGCTTGATTCTCGCCCGTTCCTGATGTCAGTTTTGGTACACCAAGAAGTTGTGTTTCTCCAGTGGAGACAGCCGTTATCAAAACTGGAAGGCGGTCAACGGATGTGGTTGAACAGAGGAGAGATGGCAATAACTTGCTATCCCAATGCACAATGCATGTTTTGCCTTCGGCTTTGAATGCGTTGTGCAGGTCCGTCCATTGTTGCTGATGGTGCTTTTCTCTATGGTGCTTGAGGCTGGAGCGGCTGATATTGAGCTCCCCAGGATAATGTCCCAGACTTCTGGCGGTTTCAGCTACCACAGAGCATTGCGATCCGTTGTCCCTGTCCGATCCAGGGCTGCTGTAAGCTCTGGGGTCCAGACATTGTTAGGTCGAAACTGCTTCGTTTGTGGAGTTGCTTTCTTCTGTCCGTTATCTGAATCCGCAGATGTCGACGAGTCTTCACCTGACTCTGCTGAGGAAGAAGATCCTTCCAGCTGAACTTGGCTTGTAGTTGCCTCGGCTTTGGCAACATGTTTTTGTCTGCGCCTTTTCAGTTCTTCTTCTCGCTGTTGCAATCTTGCTTCCGTGTTGGCCTGTTTCTTGTCCATCGCGCACATTGAGCCGCGGTGCCCTGGTTCTCGTTGCGCTATTAAGAATTCTTTGTCTTCTTGAATATGAATTAGACATTGCATTGGCATGCGCCACATCAAATAGGTTTTTCATTGCAACCTGGAATTCTTTTTCATTTGCCTCTTGTTTCCCTCCTCTCCCTTTGTTTTTCTTCAAAAGTTTCCACTGATTGAACAAGTTCTTTACTTTTTCTTGAATTTTGTCATTTCTTTGAACAGGAAGCCTGGCCTTTTCCCAGTAAGCTTCTACTTCACTTGTTACAATAGATGCACTTTGTCACGGGGTTCCCGGTGACACAAAGATTTTACGCCACTATGTAGAGACGTTAATGATCAAAGAGACCAGGTGGAGGGAAATAAAGGCTTTTATTCCCTGTTTAAAGCAAGGTTCAACTAAGAGATAATTCCAGATAACAGAAACAGTCCTTTGTCTTAAAAGGTACCAATATTCACACTGAGCAGTTAACTGTTACTTCACAGTTAAGGTAAGTTTTTCCCTAGTAGCATTCAGTATAAGAAACATTAAATTATATTTCACTTATTCTTCTGGGGTATGTGGAGCATACAGACTTTGGAGCATAGGCAGTGCACCAATCACATTCCATTAACTCTGGCATAGGTGAGGGAACAGTGCTGGGATAATCCATTTCCATAGATTCTTCTCCCCTGTACTCATTCAAGGAGCATTCACTGTCCCTGTCTATCTCAGCATGGTAGTTTAAAACTTGGGAGTCTGGCTTCCCATAGCCAGGGATTCTCAGGGCTGGTGGTAGTTTACTAAACCAGTCTTGATTCTTGTATCTCATAGAAGGAATACTTGTTTTAGTAGAGCTTTTAGTAGCACAATTATCACAGTCAATATTTAATGCCTCATACCTTGGCTTTGGTGAGATAAAATCCACAGTGCTTCTTTTTCCTGCACCTCTCCCTTGGTAGCTGCAGTTCTGCCTACCAGCCGGGGACCGAGCTGTGCTTCTAGGCAGTGGAATAAAACTTCTGTTGGATTCTCCTCTCACTCTGGGTAAAAGCGCCTGTTGCCTATAAAGGTGCTTTTCCCTCTGAACAGGTGAAACTGTGCAATGATCCTCTAGAGATAATAAGCTTCTGTCAGAACCTTTCTCTCTGGTTCTTGGCTTTCTTCTCTCTATTCTGTCTCCAGGCAAAGTATAGGAACTAGGCGTGGCAGACGCTCTCACCTTGGGGTAACTTCCACCCAACTCCCCTTGTACAACAGGATCAGTTTGGGCCTTCTGGCTTCCCACCTTGTGAGGTCTGTTTCTCCTCCAGCTCCCAGCCTTGCTTCCTTCGCAGCAATCCGGCTTGTCTCCTTGGCAGCCTCCAGGCTTCTCTGCTGTTTCTCCTTCTCCTTCTTCTACTACCAGCTCTACTCCTTCCCCGTCCTCTTCCTCCTCCTGTCCAGAAGCATTCTGCTCTGGCTTATAACGTGAACGGTTACTGATGACTTCCTGGTTCCCTTTCAGCTGCAGGTCATCAGAGAGCTTAGGTTCATTAAGTGCGGCATGTCTGTTCCTGCTCCCTCTAGCTGTGCTTGGGGGTAACTGCACATCTAGTTCCTCTAAAGAAACAGGATTTCTTTTCTTCAAAACAACTTTATCAGTGCCCACATCATGACAACTTTCACTAACGCCTTTGTTTAATGTCATATGGTGATGTAAAAATACACTTAACACTTGCTCCTTGCTGGGGAGCTTGGCCCCCAGAATTGTGGTGGACATTTCTTCAATGAGATAAAAAACACGTTTTTTCGCCATCTGAAAAGAATAAAGATACAAAGATAATAGTACAATGTCTTTGCCACCTCTCAGACGAGATTAGTTCAAATATGACGCAATCAAATGTAATCAGCGTGGAACTGAGTGGATGATACAAGATGATGCAACATTTCGTCATCTGCTCCCAGGGGGAAATCTCAAGACTTGTTGAGCCACCCCTAAATATTATTTGATTGGCTTCAAACTTTGTACACAGTGTTTTCTACCTAAATGGAACCAGAATCAGGCCAGGGAGCAAAGGAATTCAGGAATTCATTTTTATGGACCACCCTAATGTATATGTATATGTGTATATGTATATGTGTATGTGTATATGTGTATATACGAGGGGGTACCCAAAAAAAAACAGGAATAATATTGCCATGGGCGGAGCTTGTGTAGTACGCACTTCTGCTGCTAGGCGTGTATAGTGCAACTCGTCAGTTCAGTGCCGCCTGTGTTGTCGACCTGGCTTGTTCTGTTCATCTGCAGTGATTGTTTTTGCTAGCGCTGTTTTGTTCTTGTTTCTTTTTTTATGATTATTCAGTATTAATTCTACTTGTCTTGTATTAAGCCTCAGACAACACCCTTATTGCTTCGTTACACTAGGAGATTTGTAAGTCATCTCCTAAACGTGTATAGGGTTTAGTACATCAACAGCTTAAATATGAAGATTCTCCGACCAGTTCTATTGATATCAAACAGCTATTACAGATTTAAATTTTCTTAAAGAACTACTTAGCTTCCAATGAAAAGGCTGGTCTTCATCTTCTTCTATTGTTTTTTTCTTTTAATCTTTGGTATTTCTTTGTCTTTTCTTATATGTTTAAAGAAAAGGCTATGTTTTCTTTAAACATATAAGAAAAGACAAAGAAATACCAAAGATTAAAAGAAAAAAACAATAGAAGAAGATGAAGACCAGCCTTTTCATTGGAAGCTAAGTAGTTCTTTAAGAAAATTTAAATCTGTAATAGCTGTTTGATATCAATAGAACTGGTCGGAGAATCTTCATATTTAAGCCGTTGATGTACTAAACCCTATACACGTTTAGGAGATGACTTACAAATCTCCTAGTGTAACGAAACAATAAGGGTGTTGTCTGAGGCTTAATACAAGACAAGTAGAATTAATACTGAATAGTAGTATAACGGTGAAAAGTTGAATGAGTGAGCTGATTCATGTTTATAGTAATAATCATTCACTAAGCACGGCCAACAAAATATCTTTTTTTATGATGACAAGTTTAAGTGAACAACGTGCAGCTGTGAAATTTTGTTTTCTACTCGGTAAAAATGCTGCTGAAACTGTTTTAATGTTGAAAACAGCTTATCAAGATGACGCTATGGGAAAAAGTCAAGTGTACCAGTGGTTTGCTCGGTTTAAAAATGGCGACATGTCGATTGATGACAAACCTCGTTCTGGGCATACATCAACTGCCCGAATTGACGAAAATATTGAAAAAATTAGAGAGCTTGTGCTCATAGACTGTCGACAGACAATTGATAACTGTCAGAGATTAGTGGGTTATCTTGGAGCTCGGTTCAGCGAATTTTAACGGAAGATTTGGGAATGAAAAGGGTTGCTGCCAAGTTTGTTCCTCGGATTCTGACTGACAATCAAAAGGAACATCGAGTTGAAACATGTTGTGTTTTGAAACAGCTTGAAACTGATCCAGATTTTCTGTCAAAGGTCATTACAGGTGATGAGTCATGGTGCTATGGTTACGACCCAGAAACAAAGCAACAGTCAAGCCAATGGAAGACGTCGTCATCACCCTGTCCAAAAAAATGTCGTCAAGTCAAATCAAACATCAAAACAATGCTGATTTGCTTTTTTGATGCCAAGGGGGTAGTTCATTCAGAGTTTGTTCCCCCAGGTCAGACCGTCAATCAAACCGTTTATTTGGAAGTTTTAAGAAGATTGCGCAACAGTGTTCGTCAAAAAAGACCCGATTTGTGGCAGACAGGAGACTGGTTCTTCCACCACAACAACGCACCTGCACACACAGCCATCTCTGTTAGACAGTTTTTGGCTAAAAATGGCATGGTTCTGCTGCCCCACGCACCTTACTCACCTTACCTGGCTCCGTGCGACTTTTTCTTATTTCCACGCATGAAAAGGGGCATGAAAGGACACCGATTTGACAACATTGAAGAAGTCAAGAAAAAAAAGGAGGGAGGAGCTGTCAGCCGTTTCTAAAGATGACTACAAAAAATGTTTCGAACAGTGGAAGCACTGGTGGGACAAATGTATCAGTTGTAATGGAGAGTATTTTGAAGGGGATAAGGTTGTTTTGTAAAGAATTTGAAATAAATAGCTTTTAAAAAATAAATCCTGTTTTTTTTGGGTACCCCCTCGTATGTATATATGTGTGTATGTATATATGTATATATACAGGGTAGCCCAAAACAAGTGAGGACATCTCGTAGCATATAAATTATTTAAAATGTCAAAAAGACAGATGTAAATGATTGGCAAATTAAAAAATAAAAAGATGGCGACCAGAAATTGTTGAAATAAAGACATTATATAGCTAAAAAACACGTGGGCAATCGGGGCAGCCCCGGCTCCACAAAAGCTACAGAAACCCGGACCGAAGGCTCTCCAGCTCCCTACAGCTCTCCCAGGAGGGAGGAAAGCTGGCGCAGAATCCGGCCCACCTCCAGCTGCTCAGCTGACACATGCTGACCAATCGGGGCAGCCCTGACTCTACAAAAGGAAACCCTAACCGGCGCACCCGCGCCTTGCGGGCCCGCGCGCAGCCGAACCTACCAAGCGAACTTCTATCACAAACCACTGAAGGACTGCTTCAGAACAAGGAACCAACGACAATCCTTAATTGCACTACAATCTGAGGTGGGACCAAGTTACATTATCGCAGTTGACTTCAGATACTCCGGATGACCACGAACTGAAATCTCACCTGCTGACTACCATACACGAGATCTAGCTATCCTTCAAGCTCCAGCAACTAGAGTCTCATAGGCCTACAGCAGCAACACGAACTAATACTAGCTATGAACTCATTCCAGCTCCAAAGGTAAGCAACCCTTTTCATCTTGCTACCATTTATACACATTGTTGCCTAATGTTCCAAACCAATCTGTAGTTTTCTTCATGTCAAAATATATAACTGCTTAATGCTATACTGTTACAACTTGTTCTACAAAAGTATCTAATTACTGTGACATTCGCTGCTGCTAATATACAAAAGTATCCAATTTACTGTGATATTTACTATTGCTTATATAACCCCTCTGAACAGATGCTAATCCCAGCTATACCACTGTCCCTGCCATTCACCCCCACTCACACATTATCCCTTATTCCATATCCTTTATTGCCACCATACTCCTAACCTATCACAGAATGGCCCCTCCTAATTCTTGTTCATTCACCTTGAGGTTTGCCCTCATTATACTATACATCTCCTTGCTTCCCTTCCCTTATGCGCTAACTCTGACCCATAGCGCCCCCATTCCAATAATCCACTCTCCCAGACACCTATACATCCCACCACATCTCTCCCACGCTCATTATAACCCCCACTATTGTACTTGTAAACTCAAACCTATTAGTATAAATCCCAACCTTAAACCCAACTCTCCCTCTGACCTCCCCATCCCCCCTCAAATACGCCCTACTCAATGTTCGCTCAGCCAGAAATAAAATCCCCTTACTTACTGACCTTATAACTGATTACGACCTTGATATATTTTGCCTCACTGAAACCTGGTTCCAAGACTCTGACATGGTCCTAATCAACCAACTATGCCCCAAAGCATACTCAATCAATATATGCAAAAGAACATATGGCAGAGGAGGAGGTGTAGCTATTATAGCTAGATCCAACTTACAACTCTCTACTGTTGAATCCACCTCTACCTCAGGCATGGACTCCATTACAGTCTCCAACTCAACTCTATCTTTGCACCTCTTATACCGAGCACCCCAAACAGACTCAACTGATCTCTCCATGATCCTAGACACAGCCTGCTCCCTCCAACCTGCCTTACGCCCTCTTATAATCTTAGGTGATCTAAACTTACACTCCACAACTCCAATACAATCCTCTACCTTCCTCCAAGCAATGAACGCCCTCCACTTCACCCAAATTCTGGAACACCCTACACATTCCAAAGGAAACATCCTTGACCTAATATTTATCCCACAACAATCTCTATTCGCTGATCAGGTCCTACACACCATTCAACCCATACCCTGGTCTGATCACGCTCTCATCCTCTTCTCCTTCCCCTACTCCACTCACAGAAGTCAACTTCCCATCCATCCTCAACATACCCGTAAATTTAAACAATTCAATGCAGCCAACTTTCTAGCGCAAACAATCCCATCTCTTGACCTACTAAATGGTAAGAGACTGAACCAAGAGTCCCACATCTCTAAATGGAATGAAATCCTATCTGCAGCCTCTCTACTCTCACCTAAACAATTTCCTCAAAAGCACCGCAGAAGAGCCCCCTGGTTCTCTACAAAACTAAGAAGCCTCAAAAGAGAGCTTAGACGTCTTGAACGTAAATGGAGACGCTCTCATGACCCTAATACACATATTGCCTACACAATTAAACTCCAAACCTACTGCTCTGAAACCCTCAACCATAAAAGAGAATATAATGATATGATCCAACGGTCTAAACCAAGAGAGCTTTTCTCCATTGCCAAATTCTTAATAAATAAACCCTTACAGCAGGACCAGCCACCAAAAATAACTGCAGAAGCTATAGCTAACTACCTGATCTCTAAATTCCTCCCACCCTCATCAACCAATAACCCCCAGCCTATTGCTGACTACAGCAACCAACCACATGAGCCAACCCCCTCAAACTCATGGAATGAATTTGATCCCCTTACATTAGATAACGTGTCTAATGTTATAAAAGATTTAAATGCCTCAACCTCTGCCCTTGACCCTTGCCCTGTCAAATCTACCAGAAGTTCTCTCAGCCCCTACATCCTGTATATTGTACAAACCTCCCTCCAGACTGGATCTGTACCACCTCCACTTAAGTGTGCCACTATCTGTCCAATCCTAAAAGGAACAAAACTTGACCCCACTTCCCCTACCTCCTACAGACCCATCTCTAGCATCCCTTTCCTTGCAAAGATAACCGAGAAGCTAGTCCAAACCCAACTTCAGAACTATATTGATGATCACTCTCCCCTCGATTTATTCCAACACGGTTTCAAAAAGAACCATGGAGTTGAAACCACTGTTCCCTCTAAGCTGTGCGCGCGCACACACCTCGCCGAGAGAGCGCACATACTTTACAACAGAGCGCACAAAAATTACGGCTCTGATTCGGATAGAAAACAACACAGATGTCTTAATTTAAAAGTTATGATTGTAATTAGTAGAAATTTCCCGCTTCATTTAGTAATCATCTATTTTCATTTAATTTGATTAAAATCAATGTGGTGTACATACTGTATTCTGACGTGTAGTCAAATTTTAAAGTATATAACTCCGAGTGTCGTTATGTGGTGCACAAAAATTTAACCTTCCTTCAAAAGCTGCACACAGCTGATATTTTATGCGCACACAGCCTACAGAAAATTAGAGGGAACATTGGTTGAAACCCTCCTTACCTCCCTACTAGATTCCTTGTACCTGCACACCCAGAATCTTACCCAAGGATGCCTACTCATATTCCTTGACTTATCCGCTGCTTTTGACTCCCTTCCTCACCATCAACTCCTAAACAGACTCCATGAAATAGGACTGAGAGGCACAACCCTAAACTGGTTCCGATCCTACTTAGATGACAGAACCCAACTTGTCCGTATTGGAAATGATACCTCCCTTTCATTTATCCTAAAACAAGGTGTCCCCCAAGGATCTAGTCTATCTGCTCTACTATTCAATATTTTCCTTCAACCTGTCTGCAAGATTTTCCAAAGCTATGGCATTCAGTACCAATTATATGCAGATGACATGATGTTGTTATTATGTAAGCCACACTGATACTAAATAGCGCGGTATATAAGAATTTGTAATAAATAATAAATAAATGATGTGCTTCACCCCATTTAACCTTACTAACCCTAACTTTACTAAACTAAGTGAATGCCTAACCATCCTAAAATCTTAGCTCTCCCAGCACAACCTCCTAATTAATCAATCCAAAACTGAGGTTCTCCAGGTATTTTTCAATGCCTCATACATTCCACCTCCAACCCTTACTATTGGCGATCTCACACTCACTATAAAAAACCAAGTGAAATATCTTGGTATTATCCTTGATCAGAACCTCTCCTTCACTGATCAAATAAAGAGAACCACTAATACAATATACGCAAAGCTACGTACCCTCCGGAACCTCAAACCTCTCTTAAGCCCTGACTCTTTTTGTACTGTCTGTCAGGCCCTCACAATCCCTTCTCTTGATTACTGCAACCATATCTATCATGGCCTTCCCAAGAACACCATACAACCACTCCAACTAGCCCAGAACACGATAGCGTGGCTTATAACCAACAACCCCAGACGATCCCACATCACACCAGTCCTCTATGATCTCCACTGGCTCCCCATTCAATACAGAGTTAAATTCAAAATGCTTACCCTTACACATAAAATCATCTCCAATGAGTCAGCTCCATGCCTCTCCCCACTCCTTCCCTTCTCCAATAACACAAGAACACACCGCTCCATTACCAAAAACCTACTGACCATCCCAACAACTAAAAGACATTACAAACAATCTACCAGTAACAGGGCCTTCTCCCTCTATGCTCCATCCTTATGGAATACCCTTCCTCACGAGCTGCGAAACTGTTCAAATCACTCCGAGTTCCGAAAGAAGTTAAAAACTCATCTCTTCCTCAAACATTTTTCCCTACCACCTTAGTACCTAACCCTTTACATCCTCCTCCCCTCCCCTGCCCTCTCAAAATCTATCATGCAACCATGTGGTATCCCTGTATATACCTTTGTAAATAGTTGATCATTGTTCTTTGTAATTAGTTCATATTGTTTATATATGTATCCCTGTTACTTTGTTCCATGTAAACAGTTGAAACATACTGCCACAAAATGTTCTATGTAAACAGTCTTGATTTGTAGAAAGACGGTATATAAAAAATTGTTAAATAAATAAAATAAATAAATAAAAAGGTAAATAAACTATTTAAACTTTTAATTTACGAGATGTTCTCACTTTTTTTGGGCCACCATGTATATATATATTTTTTTAATCTGCCACACATGTCATCTCTTATCCAACACACTGTGAGATAACACAGCACTGCTGCATGCAAATTAACAGTCAAAATGATCCCCTACATTTTCCCTCAGATGTCATTTGCACTAACCAAGTGTCATACAGGTGCCCTTCTTGAACCATCACAGTAGCCTTCCTCCATTTCTCCAAGCACTGACCAGAGAAATGGTGTATTCTAATATGCCTACTGTGCTTGAATTGCTTCAATTGACACAATCACTTTATGCCTCAGTCTTAGGCTAGGAGTGACTTCTTGTCAGTTACTAAAACTCTACATGTTGAGGTTTATATTCACTACATTCAGCTCTACCATAGTAAAAGGAAAGGAAGCATCAACATCTTTGAAACTCTCTGATAAAAACTTTTCCTATGTGTCTGGGACTACCCGCCTCCATGAACTGGAGGGTATTGCATCCTTAAAATAAAATTGGAAGTGGTTGGATATGTGTTTTTCCCTTATTTGTGACTATCAAGTCCTGTGAGGGCTTGTGTATATCAGTGATGCTGAGGGCTAAGCTGTCGGTAGCTTAACTACTGGCAGGGTCTTCCAAGATGGACAGGTCTCAGCTGAGGTGACAGACCAAGATAAACCACCCATCTGGGCAGCAGCAGAATGGGATAGTGTAGGCAGCGGAGGATCACGTTTCTGTGACAACAGCAACAACACTAAACATAAATTGTGCAGAAGAAAGGCCTGGCAATCTACTTCTGTATCTTGCCACAAAAACCCAGTGGATAGTCACAACAAATTGCACTATAGTGCTGGAAGATGAGACCCCCAGGTCGGAAGGCATTCAACTGGCTCCTGGGGAGGAGCTGAAGACTTTTCAGAGTAAAGCCAGCATTTATGATGTGGTTGGATCAAAGCCCTCAAGACATCCGACTGCTGATGTAGCTGCGTATGAAATGAGTCAGAAGCTGCAAAGATGTCTTACATATTGGGACATGGAACATACAAAGCATGAACCAAGGGAAGTTGGAGGTAGTCAAAAATGAAATGGAACATGTACAGCTCGATCTGTTGGGTGCCAGCAAGCTGAAATGTACTGGCATCGGGCACTTTGCATCTGATGATCACATGGTCTACTATGCTGGAAATGAAAGACAAAGAAAAAATGGTGTTGCATTTATAATTAAGAATAAACTTGGAAGAACTGTAATGAAATACAATGCAATCGGTGAATGCTTAATTTCTGCTCGTCTACGAGGAATGCCTATCAACACAACTATAATTCAAGTATATGCCCCAACAGCAGCTGCAGAAAAGGATGAAATTTATGAATTCTATGAACAAGTACCCTCACTTGGTTTGCAGCTTGTTGTGCTGTGAGGGCTTGTGTGCATCAGTGATGCTGAGGGCTAAGCTATCGGTAGCTTAACTACTGGCAGGGTCTCCCAAAATGGACAGGTCTCAGCTGAGATGCCAGACCAAGACAAAGCACCCATCTGGGCAGCAGCAGCAGAATGGGACAGTGTTGGCGGCGGAGGATCACATTTCTGTGACAACAGCAACAACACTAAACTTAAACTGCGCGGAGGAAAGGCCCGGCAATCTACTTCTGTATCTTGCCATGAAAACCCAATGGACAGGTCTCAGCTGATGTGAGAAGAGGGAGTCCTTGATGGGACAGGCCTCGGGTCTGTGACCCATCACCAGAGGCCTCAGCATCTGTTCTGGGCACCTCTGCCGGCTGCTTCCACTCTGACTCCTCAAATACCCTCTGGGGACTGTGGGACTTGGCACAAGACTTGCTGTGTGTGTCCGATTCCTAGGATGAGGTCCTTGAGGATCTCCTCTTCTTGCACTCCTGCTCTGGGGAACCCTTGTTGGAGTGTCCATGGACCCGATCGGCAGCTGGCAGGAACATCGGCTTCTTCACCTCCGTGCGGCTTATCGGGCGTTGGGGGTGGAAGCAGGAGCTCCTCACCCCTCCTGCTCCCCCCACAAAGGCCCATTCGGGGCGCTGGAAGCAGGCCATTTAAAAGTGGCAGCTGGCGGGCATGCCCATGCCTGAGGACCTCGCCAGAGGACCCTTTGGCGTGGCCCTTAGGTGCGGCACAATGGCAAGACTGTTTTCACCCCGCAGACACCTCGCAGAGCGCAACTGAGCGACCCTGGTTCCACCTCTACAACGTAAGCATCTACTCTGCTGCCACATTGCATTGCAGTGCTCTGAACTCCATTGCTACTACACCGCTTTCAATTAACACTGCTGCCTCATTGCTTGTAGCGTTGTTATAACATTACTTACTCCACCTGGCC
This sequence comes from Ichthyophis bannanicus, assembly GCA_033557465.1. Classification (NCBI taxonomy): domain Eukaryota; kingdom Metazoa; phylum Chordata; class Amphibia; order Gymnophiona; family Ichthyophiidae; genus Ichthyophis; species Ichthyophis bannanicus. The sequence goes on from CM066035.1 coordinate 643,680,185, forward strand.
TGTTGTACCCAATGCTACCTCATTACCTGTATTATAACACTGCTAGCTCATTATCTATTATAACACTGCTGCCCCATCGCTTATAGCATTGCTACAACACTACCTGTAACATAGCATGTTCTACTTAGCCCGCTGCAATATAATATTTAGCCTGTTTTACCCTCTTCTTACCCTATTTTACCCTGTCTTACCCCTGTTTTGCACATGCTTGCACCCTCTATGTTTGTCTTGATCAGATTGTGAGCTCCGATGAGCAGGGGCCGTCTCTATTATTTGCTCTGACTAGTTTGTAAGTTCTGATGAGCAGAGACTGTCTGTCTCTTATTTAAATAGAAATGCACTGTAGTACTAATAGTAGAAATGGGAGAAAACCAACCTGGTTTTGCCCTAACTAGATTTTTGCTCTGTGTGTTTCTTGTCTTGATTAGATTGTAAGCTCCGACGAGCAGGGACCGTCACTCTTATATGTCTGTACAGTGCTGCGCATGATTAGCGCTTTATAAATGTTAAATAGTAGTAGTAGTAGTAGGATAGTCACAACAAAACAGATTGCACTATAGTGCTGGAAGATGAGACCCCCCATATCGGAAGGCACCCAATTAGCTACTGGGGAAGAGTTGAAGACGTTTCAGAGTAAAGTCAGCATTTATGATGTGGTTGAATCAAAGCCCTCTGGACGTCAAGTATATGCCCAAACAGCTGCAGAAGAGGATGAAATTGAAGAGTTCTATGAACAAGTTCAAGCTGAAATTGACAGAACATGCAAACATGATATCCTGATAGTCATGGGTGACTGGAACGCGAAAATTGGCAACAAAGAAGGCGGCAACGTGGTTAGAAAATATGGACTTGGCAACAGAAATGTGGAGCTGGCAGAGAAAGACTGATAGAATCTTGCAAAACCAACGATCTATTTATCTCAAACACCTTCTTCCAGCAACACAAGCGGCAAATGTACACATGGACTTCACCCAATGGATTGTACAAAAATCAAATTGACTACATCTGTGGAAGTCAATGACGGAAAAGCTCTTTAACATCAACAAAGACAAAACCTGGAGCTGACTGTGGTACAGATCATTAATTACTAGTATGCAAACTCAAGCTAAAGTTGAAAAAGCAAACCACTCATGAATGCAGCAAAATATGACCTTGAGAATATACCACTGGAATTTAAAGACTGCCTGCAAAATTGATTTGCTGCTTTAGATAAAAATGGCAGAGCTCCAGAAGGGTTATGGAATGACATCAAGAAGGTTGTGTTGGAAGAAAGCAAGAAGTCTCTACAAAAGTTGAAAAAGCAAAACCAGCCAAAATGGATGACAGAAGAAACTCTGAAAATTGCCCAGAAATGCAGAGAAGCTAAAGCTAGAGGAGAAAGAAAGACAATCACAGAACTCAACAGAGATTTCCAATGTGCAGCAAAACAGGACAAGGAAAAGTACTAAATAACACATGCAAGGAAATAGAAGCAGAAACTATTAGAGGAAGAACAAGATTGGTTTTCCTAAAGCTACGAGAGTTAAAGAAAAAATTCCAGCCTCGAATTGGAATGTTACAAGATGCTTAAGGTTCTATGTTGAATGATGCTGAGAAGATCAAGAAAATGTGGGAAGAATATACAGTTTTTATATGATAAAGATCAAGTGCACCAACAGCCATTTCAACCTGTACCTTATGATCCAGAACCATTAACGATGAAAGAAGAAGTTGAAGCAGCATTGAAAGCCTTATCAAAGAACAAAGCACCAGGCATTGATGGCATTCCCATAGAAGTATTACAGCAATCTGATGCTGCTGTTACCGTACTTACAAGGCTCTGCCAAGAAATTTGGAAGACAGCATCATGGCCAACTGACTGGAAAAGATCTGTTTATACCAATACTAAAGAAAGGTGATCTAACTGACTGGAAATTATTGCACAGTCGCTCTGATCCCACATGTCAGCAAGATTCTACTGAAGATTAATTCAACAGACTACAACCATACCTGGTACAAGAACTACCTGAAGTGCAAGCAGGGTTCAAGAAAGGGTGAGGAACGAGAGACAACATTGTGGATGTAAGATGGATCCTTGAAAAGACTAAAGAATACCAAAAGAATATCTATATGTATTTTATTGACTACAGCAAGGCTTTTGACTGATCGTTCTCTTGCACAACTTTTACATTGATCAAGAAGCAACAGTTTGAACGGAACAAGGAGAAACAGAATGGTTTAAAATCAGCAAAGCTGTGCGACAAGGCTGCATGCTTTCCCCCTTACCTGTTTAATTTATATGCAGAATAAATCATCAGAGAAGCAGGGACTGAATGAAGACAACAGAGGTCTGAAGACTGGTGGGAGACTCAATAACCTTCACTATGCGGATACCACATTACTGGCTGAAAGTGAAGATGATCTGAAACATTTGCTTCTCAAGATCAAGGAACATAGCGCCCAATTTTGAAATAGGCAGGCTATGCGCCGTGGCAGCGCATAGCTTGCCTGCCAACCCCTCAACCCATGTTTTCACTTCCGCAGTGGTGGAAGTGAAAATCCAGGTACTGCTGGACACGCCGGCAACCACAGAGGCTACATGGGTGGCAGCAATTTTCAGTACTATCCGCATAGCCTCTGTGCCTTAAAGATAGGCAAGGAAAAATGTTGCCTATCTTTAAGGTGCAGAGGGCTACGTGGGTAGCAACGAAAATCGCTTTAACCCTTTCCTCTACCCCGGAACGCTTCTAAAACGCCCGATGCTACCTTCGTTAGGAATTTATATGGGATTTTGAAGGGCACTACCCATGAGTCGACTCCGACTCGACAGCACTTAACAACAACAACAACAACCCATGTAGGTGCCCTTCTAAAATCCCGGATAAGGCCTTTATATCAATAACTAGGGAAGTTACCCGTGTAAAGGCCTTCGTAAAACAGGCCCATAGTCTTAAAATGGGTCTGCACCTTAATGTAAAGAAGACAAAGATCCTGACAACTGGCAAAATCAATAAGTTCATTGTTGATGGGGAAGAAATTGAAATAGTGGACAACTTTAACCTACTTGGATCAACTATCAATAAAGAAGCAAGAAGCAGTCAAGAAATCAGATGTTTAAATACCTCCGTGGCATAAATGTACAGGGGAGAGAGCCTCTTTCAATTGAAAGCAAGTCCTGCTACGAGGGGACATGGGATGAAGGTGAAGGGGAAATAGATTCAGGAGTGATATGCGGAAATATTTCTTTATGGAAAGAGTGGTGGATCCATAGAATAGTCTTCCAGTGGAGGTGGTAGAGATTGAGGACAGTAACTGAATTTAAAAAAGCATGGGACAAACAGAGGATCTCTAAAGGTAAAAAGAGGACTGTTGTAGTTGTTGATATGGAAGGACAGACTAGATAGGCCATGTGGTCTTTTTCTGTCATATTTCTGTGTTTCTATGTGTTCATCTTTTTTTCCCCAGGTTTTCCAGCCTCTGGTGCAAGAAGACATATTGCCTTCGAATGAAAAAGGCAGGGGCTGCTCAAGACAATCTGCTGCTGAGGCGAGAAACGAGCTGACACTCCTTCCCTTCCCCACAGCCAAAATGGAGGGACCACCTCAGAGCTGTAGTCAAGGGATTCCCTCACTCATAACACCGATCAGGCGGGTGCCCCAAGAATGAAGAGAGAACTGTATTCCTGTATTATATAATAATTTTTAAAACTTACAATTTTTGCTGCATGTAAATATAAATTGCTAGCAGTTTAATTATGTAGCCTGAAAATCGAATATAAAACACATCAACTCCCGACATTGCACACTAGATGAGCATGGCATTTAATCTAAATACATAGTCTGCAAAAGACAAGGGAGATGCAAGGTGATCACACACCAAGGAGCAAAAAGAAACAGGGGAGAACCATGGCATAGTTTACAAAATGTATTTTAAACTGTGCTATGGTTCTCTCTTTTTTCTTTTGAACATATGTTCTGTATCCAAATAAACCCCTTTCCGATCAATGGGTTCAGTGCAGAACTAGGTCTTTTCCCACAGAACTCAACATACCAAAAATAATTTCTGATTCTGGTGTCATCTCAGTAACAGCAATATAAACCCTCACCAGTACTGAGCATGTTGTGATGTAATACAAAATCTTACAAAAAACTTACTCAGAACCTATTCAGAAAATCTACCATACCATAACAGAATCAATTTCCAAAACTCACAGAAGGGACATACCTGCAAAAGAGCAACACCTTAAATATTGCAGTGGGTCGGATTACTACTGATCCCTATATAGAAAGCCCATGCTAACAGAACCCCTGAACTCAGTTGCATACTCAGAACACAGATAGATCTCATCAAGTAGGGAATTCATTACCACAGCCTAAAACTGGACGTGGTGGTGTGAGGTCAGGTCAGTACCAGCCCATGTATTTTCTTACTGGGTCAGACAAAGGGTCCATCAAGCCTGGTATCCTGATTCTAACAATGGCCAATTCAGATCACAAATACCTGTCAGGTTCCCAGAAGGTATACAGATTCCATGCTGCTTATCCCAGGGGTAGGATGTGGAACGACTGGAAGTAGATTGCCAGGCCTCCTTCCACACAGAGTCCCTGTTATTCCTAGGTGGTCACCCGTCCAAGTACTGGCCAAGCCCACTGCTGCTTAGATTCAGAAATCATACAAGAGCAGGTTCATTCAGGACAGGGCAGTACAACACCAGGGAAACAGAAAAAGATGCATATGCCCCTGTATTGTGCAAAATATAAAGATAGAACAGTCCAAAGACTGACATTTTTCAGTTGCTAAACTGAAAAAATTAATTTTCCTTCCTTTTCTGACTGGCCACTTTATTCTTTAATCGTGGTGATCTCAGCCTCTGGTTTCTGCTTTTCTCTGCCTTCTCAACACTTTCTGATGTCTCTGGCCCATCTGCTAGCCCTCTCCCCTCCTGTCATCTTCACTTTCTTTCATCACAGGTATTTATCTTTTCTTTTTAACTTTCTTCCATGTATTTTTTCTGTCAACTCAGATTTTACTTTTCCCCTCTTGCCATCCAGTCCTCCCCCCCCCCCTCTTATTACTGCACCTACCACTTTTCAATCCTTAACATTGTCCTCTCCTTCCTCAACCTCTCATTCCTCAGTCTTTTACTCTCATTTTTCTCTTACTCCCCCCACATCCAGCATCTCCCCTATTCAGTGTCTCTCCCCTCTCTCCTACATCCAGCATTTCACACCTTTTGCTCACCTCACCATTTTCACTATTCCCCCTCTTCCTATTCCTCTCGTGTCCAATATATCCTCTTTCTCCCCACACCGCGTGTCCAGCATTCACCTCTTCCTCTCCTCCTCTCTCCCCTGTGTCCACCATCTCTCCTCCTGCCTCCCCCTTTGTCCACCATCTCTCCTCTTTTTCCCCTTTACCTCTCCATCTTTGGACGGCCTCTTTCTTTGCTGTTCTCAAGTATTACACTCCAACATCACAATCTACCTTCCATAATTCTTAGCTTAGCCAGTCAAGCAGCACTTCAAAGTACACCCCTTCTAAACCTACCTTGAAGTTCCCATTCTCCCTATTACATAACTTTTAATCCTGGCAAGCTACAAAGGCCTACTCTGAACCAAAAGAAAGGAACATAAAGACAAAAAATGTAAAAGTTAGGAACAACAACAAAAGCCAGTGGTTCTTTTCAACCCACCTTCAGCCTAATACAGCTCTCAACTCCAGGTTCCAAGGCCTCTTCAGTAACTCACAGAACAGCAACGACCATAACTAGGGAATCATCCATATGTGTGGCTGATTACATCATGCTTGTCTGTGGAGAAAGTGAGGTTACTTATCTGTAGCAGAGGTTCTCCATGGACACACAGGATTAATCAGCCACACAAAGCCTCCCACCTCTCCTTTTCTGATTGAAAGCTTTTATTTTATAAGCTGTACAACAGACTGAGGGAGGAGCAGTAGTCATGCTAAAGGGCATTTGTGCATGCCCAGAGTCTAGGAAGACTTTTCTGGGCTAGGGAAGAGCAAGTCTGAGCAGGATGCTGTCAGGGATGATGTCATCCATATGTGTGACTGATTATATCCTGCTGTCCATGGAGAATCCCTGTTAAATATACAGTAAATAACTCACTTTTTCTGACTCATAATGATCTGTTGATATTGGATTAAGCTATGCAACCAGTCCTGTGGGCTATTCAGAAGGGATAGAAAAGGCTCACAGCCGCCCCCTACCAGCGACAGCACCTTCTCTGAAAACACTGGTCAACAAATTTTTACAAAAGTCATGTTATTGAAATAAAAATAGTCATTTCTTATCAATTTTTATATGCTGAACACGAATATGACAGTGAAATTGCAACGTTGGCTCTAGTTTTTTTTGTAATCTACAAGAATTAATGTTTACATCACGAAATGCATGTCAATAGTAAATATAATAGGCCTTCGGTTAATACCTGTAAAAAACCAAGTCATAGACTACTTAGATTTTTTCGCCTGTCTCTTGTACAGCTGCTTGGGAGCTTCTCTGAGGAGTGTCCAGCAGTAGTCAGCCAGCATTGTAGTGGACCATTTTCCCTGGTATCTTTGCTCCATCGTTGCGATATCCTGGTGAAAATGTTTGCCTTGTGCATTACTAACCATTCCACAGTTGTCAGGAAAGAAATCAAGATGGGAATCAAAGAAATGGATCTTTAGAGACATTGCAGCCAAGTTTCTGTGCATCAGCATGTCTTCTACTAGTTCCTTGTAGTTTTCTGCCCTAACATTCCTGAGAAAGTTTGTTGACACTAGGCGAAAAGCATTCCATGCTTGTTTCGCATCACCCTGCAGCAAGTTGTTGAACCGGTTATCTTTGAAGAGCTCTCGAATCTGAGGACCCACAAAAACTCCCTCTTTAATCTTTGCTTTGCTGAGTCGAGGGAATTTTTCATGCAGGTATCGGAAAGCTGGCGAAGTGCGGTCCATGGCTTTCACTAAGTTTTTCATCAAACCTAGTTAGATATGAAGGGGTGGTAGCAGGATTTTGTGAGCCTCAACCAGAGCTGGGTGCTGGATATTCTTCTCTCCAACTGTTACATTTTGTCTGTGATTCTGTTCCTTCCGCAAGTAGTGCCAATCCCTTGCTCGGCTGTCCCACTCACATTAGAAACACATGTATTTTATATATCCCTGCTGCAGTCCCATTAAAAGGGCAACTACCTTCAAGTCACCACAGAGGTGCCAGCTGTACTTGTTATAGTTAATGGAAGTCAGTAGATGCTTTAAGTTATCGTATGTCTCTTTCATGTGGACCAATATCAAAAAGTCAAAACAAAAAAAGCCAGGAAATCAGCATATTAAACCCCAATAACCTAACAAAAACCAAAAAATCGTAATAGAATATATAAATTTTTTAATGTCGGGATCCGCAGACAAGAGCTGAGGAGAGGAGGAACCCCCCGCTCAGTGTCGGCAGAGGCCTTTTATTTATTTTATCAAAAACCAAACAAATGAACTCAATAGTGAAAATCACTTATCTGACAAGAAACCAAACGGGCAGCAAAACTCCAGACAGCGACATGCATGTTTCGAGCCGCCAAGGCTCTGTATCAAGCTGGTTTCAAAATGTGCACGCCCTCTTTGAAACCAGCTTGATACAGAGCCTTGGCGGCTCGAAACATGCATGTCGCTGTCTGGAGTTTTGCTGCCCGTTTGGTTTCTTGTCAGATAAGTGATTTTCACTACTGAGTTCATTTGTTTGGTTTTTGATAAAATAAATAAAAGGCCTCTGCCGACACTGAGCGGGGGGTTCCTCCTCTCCTCAGCTCTTGTCTGCGGATCCCGACATTAAAAAATTTATATATTCTATTACGATTTTTTGGTTTTTGACGTGTTGCGTTTTCTGAAGGCTGTAACCAGGTTGCGGCCTTCGTGGAGAATTTTGGTTCTGCCATGGGACCTCAATTTGGTCTTAGGGGCATTAACCAAATCACCTTTTGAGCCATTACATCAGATGTCCGTTAAGGATTTGACGTTGACAGTTTTTCTGGTGGCCATTTGTTCGGCGAGGTGCATTTCAGAGCTGCAAGCGTTGTCCTGTGGAGAGCCGTTCTTTGTCTTTTTCTAGAGAGAAAGTGGTGTTACGACCAGTTCCGTCTTTTCTGACGAAGGTGGTGTCTCCTTTTCACATAAATCAAGCCGTGTCTCTTCCAGTGCTAGGGTCACTGGAGGGCAGTGCTTTGGATCGTACCTTACATCTTCTGGACGTTAAGCGGGTCCTGCAGCAATATTTGAAGGTTTCTGAGAACTTTCGCAAGTCAGACCGTCTTTTCGTGGTATTCAGAGGTATCCGCAAAGGTGAGGCGGCGGCGAAGGCTTCTATTGGCAGATGGATTAGAGAGGCGATTGCATCAGCTTATCTACTACAAGGGCGTGGGGTCCCAACGGGGATTTGAGCGCATTCTACCGGGGCACAAGCCACTTCCTGGGCGGAGCATGATCTGATTCCGCCTGGGGAGATCTGTAGGGCGGCTACTTGGTCATCCCTTCATACTTTCAGTAAGCACTACCGTTTTGGACGTTTTGACGGCAGAGGACGCCTGTTTTGGTTCGGCCGTTTTAAAGGCCGGCTGGAAAGGTCCCTCCCAATGACTACTGCTGTTACATCCCAGAGGTAGAGGACTGAACTGGAGGAACAATAAGGAAATGATAATTACACTTACCTGGTAATTGTAGTTCCTTGAGTGACGACAGTTCAGTCCTCATTCCCGACAGGGGTGGTATCGTTGGCAGGGTGTAGGCCGAAAGAGGAATGGTAGTACTACCGGTAGGTATGAGTATTCAAGGTCTATAAATGCTTCTCATGCTTTACTGTCCTGTTCCTTTCTCTGGCAGTCTTTCTACTTCTGTATAAGGCGAAAGAGTGAGGTGCAAGGAGAAGATCCTTTCAAATTTCAATGTTCAGTTTAAAAAAAAAAAGAGAGAATGTTATCAGTATCTACTGCGTTATACGTTCAGGTTTCAGTGTAAAGTTGGAGTTTATGGGCTAGCCACTTATTTGTTGCTTCTTTGAGTGTGTTTTGTCAATAGTTCACTGGGGCTGATGGGAGAGGTCAGCAGACTATATCCAGTGATGTCACAATTTTGACATGCCCAGTCTCCAAGCTGCAGGAGGAGGTTGACAACCCAGAGGTAGAGGACTGAACTGTCGTCACTCAAGGAACTACAATTACCAGGTAAGTGTAATTATCATTTTCTGCCTGTATAGTGGCCTTTACACATGGAAAAAGCTTTATAAAATACTCCCTAGGAAAAACACAGAAAGCATCCAGAGTTAATGTGAATGTCCATGCAATGGAAATTTTTTTTTTAATTGCAAAAGTGCATATCCTGATTATAGTATCATAAAAAAACAGTTCTAGAAGTAATAAATGTACTATTTGATGTTCAGAAGCCTTGAAATCTAGCTTCATTTTATATGTATTGAAGTACATTTTGTGTGGTTAATTTCTTGAAAGGTGAATTCAGATGGGCTTTAGATGTGGTATCTTTTAAAATATGTAATTACATTTTGGTTTTCTGTATCTTTTTATACTCCATTGAGAAAAAATTCTCAAAATAGTACCTATTCAGAATTTTCTTCTTCCCCTTAGGATTTTAATAGAGAAATGAACCTCACAGGGGGGCCAGCCAGCATGCATAAGGTGCTTACAGAGAAACACAGAAAATAATGGCACATAAAGACTATACAACCATTCTAGTCTGCCCATCCATACCAACTACTAAACTCTACAATCCCTTCCTCTCACTCAAAGATCCTCTGTGTTTCTCCCATGCCGCCTTGCATCCAGATACGGTCCTGCTCTCCACCATCTCCACTGTGATGCTTTTCCACACATCCACTACCCTTTTCATAAGAAATATTTCTTTAGATTAATCTTGTCTACCCCTTTTCACCTTCATCCTATGAACACAGTCTTCTGAAAATCATTCAAGGTCTACCTTGCTGCCATTCCTATTTGTGTTTGTACTTCAACGCGCAATTCCCAGCCCCTCATCTGTGAACACAGAATTGTTAAGCAATTCTGCTTTAGCCTTATCTCCAGGAACAAGCAGGAATGAGTCTTCACATATGGGTACGTCGGTACCGATGGAGTCTGCGCGGGAACGCTTCCCAGCATCCAATCAAAGAGTTTTTGGAAGCATCCCACCACGCCTGCATGCTGCCTTCCCGCCTTTCCCAACTGCCTCTCCTCAGTTTTTGTTTTTCCGCGAAGCCAGCAGGACGTCCTCCTGTCACCGCAGAAAATTCTTCTTTTATTTCTTTAGTTTTCTTGTGGTCGCGGCTGTCTTCCCGACGCCACCGGTACCGCCGGTGTTTTCTTTTCTTTTCTTGTAAAATCTTCATTTTTCAGGGAATATTTTTTCTTCATAGTGTCTCACGGTATCTTAGGCCTTTTAGGCCTCTTCTTTTTCCTTCATGGAACCGCCAGCCACTTTCTCCAAGAAATGTTCAAACTGTGGCGGTACAACTTTATTTTTAGACCCTCGACGTCGGTGTCTAACCTGCTTGGGTCCTGACAATAGTTTGGTGAGAAGAAGTTTTCAATATCGAGGTTCCCTCGATACACGGTTTCCCTCCAGCTTCGGGGCACCGTCCCCTTCTACACAAGATCAGGTAACCCACAAACAGTCTGTTAAGACTAGCCAGCCCTCAAGTGGTAGGTCTCATGCACAGCATGTAGATGGCTCCGGCCTTGCCCTCGACGGCCTACTGGCTTCAAAACCCCGGCGGGAGTCTTCGGTCTCCAAAGCGTATAAGGGGTTTCAGGTTATTCCTGGGGTTCACCCCTCACAGAACATACCTGAGCCGTGTCCGGTGGTGGCATCCGCTTCGAGCGGTACTGATACCCCAACATCGGCACTGGTGTTCGATGAAACACTCCTCACCAGGGATGGTCATCTGGCGTCCTCGGTGCCTTCGGGACCGGTGGATACACTCCAGACTGACCTTCCATTATCAGTACCAGTACCGATACTACCACCGACGTCGGTACCCTCCAGACGTGCATCGATAGCCTCGCTTCCTTCGATGCCGAGTCTGGAATCGATCTCCAGTCTGGAGGACTGGGTACCGACTCGCCTTGGTACCGGCTCCGGGCGGTACCGAAGGCGCGGTTCCAATGATTCGGATCCGCAACTCTGTTCCCTCGAGGCCGATTGAGTTGTCACTAGTGGTCCTTCACTCACCGGTATCAGACACGGTACCAAAGTCGGTACCGATGTCCTCTTTACCCTTACAGTCGGTGCCTTCCATGCTTCGCTTATCGATGCCGAGTTTAGAATCGCTCTCTAGTCTGGAAGACTCAGTACCAGTACATTTTGGTACCGACACCGATCGGTGGCTCGGTACCGAGGATAGCACCCGGAGGGTTTCGCTTACCTCGGTACCGATTGAACGGTCACCAATGACTGCTCCGATGTCTTTGTCGAGCTCGACTCTGACATCAGTACTGGTATTGGCATCGGTACTGGTATCCACAGTAGCATCATGGCCAACTCCTACCATGCTTTTTTCAACAGGATCGCTCCCTTCTATGCCAAGTTTGGAGTCGATACCTGGCATGGACAATGTGGTAATGACTGTCGCTGCTCCTGAAAGCCAGTATTGGCGACCATCCTTTAAGCATTCCACACTGCACTGTGCAGGATCTTCTATTCCTATATATCTAGATAGCTCTGTCGGTGCTCAGGCTAGTTCTCCAGATCTAACCTGTCCAAGGGAAAATACTGTTGGGGAACCCTCTTTTCAGAGTTTCCTCCTAGATATAGCAAGATCTCTTGCCATTCCTATCCCAGGACATGATCCTGCACAGGACTCTCTTTCTACCAAAGCAAAGGAGTACATAATGCTTCCTTTGCATCATTCCTTGCAGAATCTCCTTCTAGGAATGTGGGAAACACCTTTAAGGGTACCCCCACCTTCCAGAGCAACTGATCTCTTATATCAAGTGCCCGCCTCTCCAGGGTTTCAAAAGACTCAACTTCCTCATCATTCCATAGTTGTGGAATCAGCAATGAGGCGGGTAAAGAGCAAGAAAAAGCACTCTTCTTATCCGCCAGGTCGTGAGTCTAAGATACTTGATGCCTTTGGACGTCAAACCTTCCAGACATCTATGCTTTCTGCAAGAATTCTCTCATATATGTTCTATCATTTATTGTAATCTTTCTTTTCTTCTATAATTGCTATTGATTTTGTTTTTGTAAACCGCCCCGATGTTATGGGGGGGCGGTATAACAAGTGTGAAATAGACTCATATATTGTTTATTGTTTATCTCTTGAGGAGGTCACAAAGCAATTACATCTTTTGACTCCTTCTCTTCCAGAGTCCGGGAGTGCAGACTATTCTTCACTACTCAAGCATCTCCAGAATATCTCTTGGTTTCTTACTTGTGCTTCCCTAGACTCTTTTGAGTCTGTTAGCAGGACTTCTGCTATAACCATAGGGGCACGACGTAGAGCCTGGCTCCAAGCTTCAGGCTTGGACAAATGGGCACAGCACAGACTGGGACATACTCCTTGCACTAGAGACAATCTTTTCAACAAGGAGTCTTTACGTCAGGTTACTCAGTTCTCCACTGACTTACCTGTTCTTAGGAGCTGTTCTGCACCTTCTTCTGTCCCAGTAGGTAGGAAATGTCCTGCCAAACTTTCTTCCCATAGGAGAAGAAGGTTTTATGCATCATCTTCCCATCATACAGATTTTCCCAAACAGGGGAAGCATCGTCCTGGTCTACAGAGTTCAACCTCTCACCAGGCTCAGTAAACCCAGCAACCACAGGGTTTCTGATCGATTCATCAGATGCTTGTGACTCTGGGGATTACAATCTGCAGTTGCTTCTGCTCATTAGAGACAATCTACTGCTGTCATTCTAAATCCTAAACATGGATCTCTTCCCGAAAGACATCCATTCTTTCTATGTTCTATGAGCTGTTAGGATGTTCATGCTTCTAGGTCACAGGAGTTTTCCTCTTTTTCCTTCTAGGGAAAGAGGTCTATCCACTATCAAATGATAGTTTCCTGTGCCAGCATGTCTTTTCTCCCTCCTATAAACTTACTGCTTTGTAAGTTTTCTTCAGCTCCATTCTCTTTACCCTCTTACCAGGGTTTTTCCTCTGTAAGAGCGGTATTGCTTCACTGGAGGGCTTTTCTTCAGCCTCTCTAGTTTTCTTACTTTTCCAGTGCGGCGTTCTCTTCTCTGAGTTGACTCCTCTTTTTCAATCTTGCTTTGAAGCAGTTCATCAGACACGTCCAGAGTTTTCTACTCTTTTGTCTGTTCTTACGGTTTTTAAACAGTACCATTCTTCTGCTGTCTGGCAAGCAGCTGCCAATGCAGGAGCCTTAATGTGTCAACCACTGGTTCTTGTCCACCAGCAACAGATTTGTCCTCCGCTAACATTCTGTCTGGTCTTAGTAGTGGCTCCAAGTCAGTGCTGTCATCTGTCTTGAAATTTTTTCACTACAAGCTTGCTGGATTGTCTTCTCTTTCTGCCATCTCCATTCCCCTGGGTTTGGCAGCATAGTTGACATAGCTACTGGCTCTTCTGCAGCCAGTTCTATCTCCCCATTCTCCTGCATCATGCTCTCTGCAATTCTACAGAGAAGCTCTCCACTATGGGCCCTTGCTAGAGAGCATGGGGGGGGGGGGCGCTTTTTCTCCAACAGCCATACTAGATGGTTGAAAAAGGCTTTTTCAGTCATGTCTCCCATGACTAGAAAAGTTCTCCTTTTAATATAAAGGACATAGACCTCCTCTTACGTGAAAGCTGACGGAGTTGCTAATTCCTTGCTTTGGTCCATACTATTTCCAATAGGGAATATTTTTCTCCTTCCAGCTCGTCCTCATGGTAAGAACGCATGATACCTTTTTGCCCTTAAGCAGGTCAGCATGGTATCTCATTCCTATGCGTCTTCTATTCACTTACCATGCTAGCATTCTAGAATACTCGGGACTTGCAGGCTGCAGACTGATATCATCCTCTGCTTTCACGTAACCATCCTGGTTATTCTACTGCCTAGCATTCCTGTAGCCATAACCAGTGGGAATTGATTCTCTATATGTCTTCTCAAGTAGGTTCCACCTTCTTGTTAGATGAATCTTTCCTCTCCACATTTTCCTATGTGAATACCCTTTGTAGGCATATCTCTGTCTGCTTCTTGCAGACTTCCATATATATATATATATATATATATATATAATATTCATACCTATAGCACACATCTTACAGATGTCTATCATGTGTGAGTATTTTATGCCCTTCATATCTCACTATAGATATATTCTCATATATCTATATGAGATATATGTGTATATATATATATGTGTGTGTATATATATGTGTGTGTATATATATATGTGTGTATATATATATGTATATATGTGTGTGTATATATATATATGCAAGGATGAGGGTTTTGGATTTTTTAGGAACTGGGGAACATTCTGGGGAAAGGGGGGCTCTTCCGAAGGGATGGGCTTCACCTTAATCAGGATGGGACCAGACTGCTGGCATTAACCTTTAAAAAAAGAGATAGAGAAGCTTTTAAACTAGAAATTAGGGGAAAGCCGACAGTCACCCAGGAGTGCATGGTTCGGACAAAGGTATCCTTGAAGGATACTACCAAAAGCAGTGAGGTTCCAAAAGGGAGTATAGTAGCCCAAATGCCCTTGAGTAAGGAGCAGACAGAGCATAAAGATTCCAAATTACCCCTGCCTACCAATAGCCAGATTAATATGAATAAAATACAGTCTCTAAAATGCTTGTATGCCAATGCTAGAAGTCTAAACAATAAGATGGGAGAGTTAGAATATATAGCACTAAATGAGAGGTTAGATATGATTGCACTCTCAGAGACATGGTGGAAGGAGGATAACCAGTGGGACACTGTGATACCTGGATACACACTATATCGTAATGATAGAGCTGATCAAATTGGTGGAGGGGTTGCGCTCTGTTAGAGAGGGCATTGAGTCAGAAAGGATTAAAGTTTTGCAGGGAACAAAATTTGCTGTAGAATCTCTATGGATTGAAATTCCATTTATGAAGGGGAAGGTGATGGCAGTTGGAGTATACTATCGACCGCCTGGCCAGAATGAACAAATGGATGATGAAATGCTCAAAGAAATCAAGGAAGCTAACAAAAGTCACAACAGAGTAGTAATAATGGGTGATTTCAATTACCCCGGTATCGACTGGGTCAGTGTCACAGCAGGACAAGCTAAAGAGATAAAGTTTCTAGATGGAATAAATGAATGCTTCTTGGAGCAGCTGGTTCATGAACCGAAGAGAGGGGAAGCCATACTGGACCTAGTCCTTAGTGGAACGCCAGATCTGGTGCAAGAAATAAGGGTGTTGGGACCACTTGGCAATAATGATCATAGTATGATCATGTTTGATTTAATTAGTGGAGGACAGATAGTAAAGGCATCCACAGTACTACCTTTTAACTTTCAAAAGGGAGACTATGATAGAATGAGGAATATAGTTAGGAAAAAACTAAAAGGAGCGGTTCCAAAGGTTAAAGACTTACAGCAAGCTTGGGTGTTATTTAAAAATACTATCTTCGAAGCCCAGACCAGCTGTATTCCACGCATTAGGAAAAGTGGAAGAAAGTCCAAAAAACTGCTAGCATGGTTTAAAGGTGAGGTCAGAGAGGCTGTTGCTGCCAAAAAAGCAACCTTCAGGAAATGGAAAAAAGAGCCAAATGATGAAAACTGGAAACAGCACAAGCACTGGCAAGTTAAATGCAAAGCCATTGATAAGGCAAGCAAAGCGGGAATTTGAGAAGAAACTTGCTACGGAAGCAAAAACACGAAATAAAGACTTTTTCAAGAACATTCGTAGCAAAAGGCCTGTGAGAGAGTCAATTGGACCATTAGATGATAGAGGGGTAAAAGGGCAGTAAGAGGAAACAAGGCTATAGCAGAGAGACTGAATGAATGAATTCTTTGCTTCGGTCTTTACTGAGGAAGATGTAGGGATGTTACCCAAGACTGAAGTGGTATTTAAAGGTGATACTGCAGAGGAATTGAGAGAAATATCGCTACACCGGGAAGATATATTACAACTATTTGATAAACTGAATAGTAGCAAATCACCTGGACCGGATGGTATACATCCCAGAGTGTTGAAAGAACTGAAATATGAGATTGCAGACCTGCTATTGGTAATCTGTGAACTTTCATTAAAATCATCTGTAATACCTGAAGATTGGAGGGTCGCCAACGTAACACCAATTTTTAAAAAGGGTTCCAGGGGTGACCCAGGAAATTACAGACCGGTGAGCCTGACGTCAGTACCAGGGAAAATGGTAGAAACCATCATAAAGAACAAAATTACACAGCATGTAGATAGTCATGGCCTAATGGGAGACAGCCAACATGGCTTTAGACAAGGAAGATCTTGTCTTACTAATCTGATATGTTTTTTTGAAGGTGTGCATAAACAGGTAGACAAAGGTGAGTCGGTTGATATAGTGTATCTGGACTTTCAGAAAGCTTTTGACAAAGTCCCCCATCAGAGACTTTTGGCGAAGCTAAAAAGTCATGGGATAGGAGGCAGTGTACTATTGTGGATCGGGAACTGGTTAAAAGATAGAAAGCAGAGGGTAGGGCTAAATGGCCAATATTCTCAATGGAAAAAGGTGAATAGTGGAGTACCCCAGGGATCTGTACTGGGTCCGCTGCTTTTTGACATATTCATAAATGACCTGGAAAAGGGAATAACTAGTGAGGTTATCAAATTTGCAGATGACACAAAACTGTTTAAAGTTGTTAGCTTGGTTCGTCTCCCTGATAAGCTTTCCCTCTCAAAGGATTTCTTCCGTACCTCCTGCAGGACTCCTTGGGCTCATGCCTTACTCTGTGTACAGGCCTTGCTCCGTGTTCCTTCTCCCCTCCGTGCTCCTCGTGCTGCTGCTTCCTGTGCTGCTTATGCTCCCCGTGCTGCTTATGCTCCTCCCTTCCTCTAACTTCCTCCTCCTTATATCTGTGTATTTCCCTTTCGTTTTCTATCTCCACTCCCAGCTGTTCCTCATGAGCAGTGTGGTTGCCATGGAGCTAGGGCGTGTCTTTCTAACACCAACTTTCTGCAGGGAGTTTTTTTCTAACTCTGGAGTTTTAACCCTTAAACTCCTGGAGCTAATTCCTTTCCCAGAGGAAAATGCCTGTTTTTTCCCCCTTTCCTCCTGCTCTCCCATGGCCTCGCCACCACAATATCTCTATATATCTATATGTATATATGTATCTGTCAAGATGTTTTACTATCGTAGATATGTTTCTGCTTTATCTACGTGACTGTCCAAGCTCATATAGCCATATGATTCTGACAGATGGGCTTTACCCATACTTATGCTATCCAGCATGTTTTGGGGTCCTACACTCACAACTACTTTGGTAGTTAACACCTCCCATAACCCTAAGGTTTAGGTACCTCTGAAGCTCTCCATGTTCCAATATCTCTCCCAGCTGACTTCAGTTAGGAGAGACATTGCGGATCTTCAGTTAATCACAGGCTCTAACGCCTCCGGCGTTGTCCTTTCTTTTGGGATACAAGGGGTTCCCATACCCTTTCTCCCCACAAGGACTGGGCCTGTCTGTCCAAATCGGTTAGCCTTTCTCTTTTTGTTCCTAAGAGTGAGCCACTCTGCTGCCAAAAGAGTTGGGCTTTTATCATAAAGCCTTCTGCTGAAGGCCCACCGTTTTTGTACTACCCCAGTTTTCTCCTACTGGGGTTCCCTGTTACCTTTCAGGATTCTGACCTCCATTACTTTTCCTACAGGTTTACTACCTCCACTTACAGTGAGGTCCTTCTCGAGGTTCCTCTACTGGGTTCCCCAGTAGATCCCATGAACCTCCATACTTCTCTAAAGTCCTGTTAGGGGAGGTCCCTATTGCAATATTTTTTCTTTGCAATATCATTGATGACAATTATCATCCACACATGGACGCCTTGTCTGCAAGCCTATGCTAGGTTAGCTGTTCCACAGCACCTTTCTTTCTTCAACTCCCACCCTCCATCCTCAGGATGCCTGGTGTTCTGGGAGATAGCATGTTCTAACCTATGACATGCTGGGACTCCAGGCATCTCAGCTTGGGAGTCCCCATATGTGAAGACTCATTCCTGCTTGTTCCTGGAGATAGCACAGTTACTTACCTGTAACAGGTGATCTTTGGGAACAGCAGGAATAAGTCTTCACAACCCACCCACTTCCCCAGGAGTTGTCTCTCTATCTATCTTTCCTTTCCTCTTTCTCTCTCTCTCTCTCTCTTTGTCTCAGCTTTAAAACTTAACTGAGGAGAGGCAGTTGGGGAAGGCAGCGCGCAGGTGTGCTGGGATGCTTCCAAAAGCTCTTGATTGGACGCTGGGAAGCGTTCCCGCGCAGACTCCGTCGGTACCGACGTACCCATATGTGAAGACTTATTCCTGCTGTTCCCAGAGATCACCTGTTACAGGTAAGTAACTGTGCTTTCAGCCTTTACATTATTCTTCCCCTTCGCCTTTCAGTCACAGAATTTCACGTTTGCGCTTCCTCCTTTCACTAATCGCTCTAAAAAAAAAAAGTTTTGACCCCCCATTTTATTGTATTGGCTATTTTTATTTCCATTTGTATGTTTGTTTTCCTGGCTACTTTACTAGCTGCTGCTAGCTTCTCAACATAATTGCCTGCCTTCCTCTTTCTGTGATCTCTTGTAATTTATGAATGCTCACCTCCTTCCCCCCCCTTCCTTTTTTTCCCAACTACTTTGTTTTGCCCACTGGTTTTTTTTTTCTACTCCCCCAGTACCAACTACACAGGCTTCAACTTCAACTTCCACGCCAACTGCATGTTCCTCCCCTCCCCCTCCCCTTCCCCTCCCACGCCCATTTAGAATTTACCTGTTCCTCTGCCTTTTTCTTCCTTGGCCTCAAGCTCTGGAACTTGCTCCCTCCTACCCTCCGTCTCGAGGCCTCCTTTGTCAGATTCAAGGCCAGCCTTAAGACCCATCTCTTCTGTGCTGCCTTCAATCTGACCCTGCCATCCCTGCCCTCCTGTCCCCCCAAGCTTCATGCATGGTCTGTTCTTCCCTGTTCAGTCTGTTCCTCCCTGTCTTATTTGTCTGTCTCTACTCTTGGTTCTATCCATTTCCTATCCAACCAAGGGAGTTCTGTTTCTCTTTTCTGCAGCCTTTAATCTAATTTTTATATTGTAAACTGCTCTGGTTCTTCTATGTGGGCGGTATATAAAGTGGTGAATAAAGATGTTCCAGTCCAGCTAACAACTCCTTGAGGTATTCCCGTCTCTCGACAAAGTAATTTTTCCTGAAGTCTAGGACTCTGCCTTTTGAGTGAACCATGTCCACCTGTATCTTAATATTGAATCCACCATCTGGTGTTCACTGGATGCCAAATGATCATCCACTGCATCAGAAACATTCTCCCCATTTGTAAGCACCAGGTCCAGAACTGCTCTCTTCCTCGTGGATTCCATTACCAGTAGCTGGAATCATCTCCATGCGGAGAATACAGGATCTCCTTACTTCTAGATGACACTGCAGGCAAGATCTCCCAGTCAACATCTGGAAAAGTGAAGTCACCTAGCAGTAGTACTTCTCCAATATTGTGAATGTCTTCAATTAAATCTTTTTCTGCCTGTGATGGAGGTCTGTATATTACATCAGTATAAAAAGATATTCCATTCCTTCTTTCTAGATTAACCCATAGTGCCACCTCCTTACCTTGTAAACTCTTATTCCATCACATCCTGTTAGACCAGTCCAGACAAGTGGGTTTATTCCCTTACCAGCAGATGTTGGAGACAGAGAAATAGAAAAAAAACACCAGCAGCTTGATTGGCTGTTCCCTGGTAATATGTAGCTGAACCCAGTAGAGGGCGCTCCAGTATTTCTCTGTCTCCAGCAGATGTAGGGGTTTAACTTTTTCTCTCTAATTATTTTTATTATTTAGTACTTGCAATAATTTTGCTGGATGCACCCAGGGCGCATATGAGCTGCCCCTCTGGGTTTCCCAGCTACATTTTGTGGAACAGATTGAGGTTGAACTCCTAGTCAGGAGGACTGTGTGAGGTTCCCTCTCTGTCAGGGGAGAAAACTGGCCTCAGCTCATGAGGACCTGAGCAGCCGGTCATCGGGGGAGTCTGCAGCTTATCGGCAGCCTTACAACAACTGCTGCCTGATTCAGGTCAGCCTTGGCTCTTCAGCAGTCTGTTCCAGCGCAGTGAGTAGAAAACTTCAACGATCCTCCTCCTTTCTCCCCCCTCCCGATTTTAATCGGGACGCTGTTGGGGCAACCTCTGTCTGCCTGAAGGCTTTTCTCATCATGTCTTTACTGCCCTAGCTCTCCATTTGCTTATTTATTTATTTATTTAGCTGTATTTATATCCCGCTTTTCACCGGGTCAAAGCGGTCAATTGGGAGATACATTTAACACAAGGGGATATGACACACATACGCTAATACTTACAGGGAACATGGGCAATGGTGGGTTAAGTGGCTTGCCCAAGACCACAAGGAGTACCTATAGGACTAGAAATCCCAGTCCCTTCGGCCTGAGATTGCTGTCCCCAGGTGGGACTTGAACCCCCGGCCCTCCGGCCTGAAGTACCTTGTCCTAACCACTAGGCCACTCCTCCCAGACAGCTTAATTTTATATTTTTACTGCATTTTCACAGCGTTTGGAGTGATTTTATTTTGGTGATTTTTAATAGTGGTGGCCATTTTTTTTCAGCGTTTTTTTGCTGCACAGCTCTGTTTTTGGCGGGCTTTGTGAGGAGACTATGTTCTTAATTTCTGTCTTCCCTGCTAGTTTTCAACTGTCCGGTCCATTTCAAATCCTATTTTTGACTTTTGGATTTTTTTTTTCTGTTCGCTGGAGATTGCGGTCAGCTGTGCTTCACCTGTGAGGTGCCTTCCCTTCAACGATGCATGGTCTGCACAAAGAAGCATAAGGATTTGAGGGATGGCATTTGTGCTGCATGTCTTGCTCATCCTGGAGAGACTTCGGCGACACTAGCCAAGGGAGCTCAGGACAGAGGCAGTCCTGCTGCTCATCCTAAGCTGCTAGAGGAACCCAGACAGCTTCCCCCGGCAAGAGAGTTTCTCTCCCCTCCTCACTTAACTACTCCGGCTCCGGAGTCTTTCGGGCAACAGGACCCGATGCATGCCTCGGATATCCAGTTTTTGGTCCTCTTTAGACAAGCCTGGGCTCTTTGGCAGGCTAATTCTCCCAGTAACACAGTGGATGCCTTTACTCAGATCCCTCAGTCTTCTGGTTCAGCATTCCGCAAGCACTCTAGGCAAGAGGATATGTCCAAGGGGGAGAGGTGTCCTGGGCTACTAGAGCTTGGCCAAAAGTACCGGAGGAGGGGCTGTCTTCAGGGGATGACAGCGGGAGCATGTCTGAGACACAGGGCATACACTTGTTTTGCAAAGAGGAATTGTCGACCCTAATTAAGCAGGTGATCAAAGCCCTACAGTTGATGGATCAGCAGAATCCACAGCCTTCTGCCATTCCTTAGCCAGGCCCGATATTACAAGGCATTTGCAAGCCATCTAGAGCTTTTCCATTCAGCTTTACCTCTGGGCACCGCCTGACTTGGAGAAGTGGTTGACAAACCCCAAAGTGGATGCCCTTGTCACCGGGGTAACGAAGCACACCACCATTCCAGTGGAGGGGTGGTGCAGCACTTCACGATCAACAGGATAGGAAAGTGAAGAGCCTTCTCAAGACTGCCTTTTCGGCTTCTTCATTATCTCTCCAGGCTTCTGTTTGCGGGGGTCTAGCAAACTGAGCTCTTCTCTGTGCTGGATTCAATGTCTGCCAGAGGATCCAGCTCTGGCTCGTCTGGAATCGGTCACAGCTTTCTTGACAGATGCCTTTTACGATCTCTTGTGCCTCGGCTGGATCGGTGGTGATGGTCACAGTTTCTCGCAGATGGCTCTGGTTTCGTCAATGGTCGGCTGACTCTGCTTCTAAAGCCCACCTCTCTAAACTCCCTTTCAGGGGAAAACTTCGCTTGGGGAGGACTTAGACAAATTGGTCAAAGACCTAGGGGAGGTTCGTCCCCAACGTCTTCTGGAAGATAAGCCTAAATTTGCTACTAGGCGTACCTCCCGTTGATATTCGCCTACCTTGCGACGCACCTCCAGGTATCGCGATGCTTGTTGTAATCATCCTGGGAAGCCCTCCGCCTCTGCGACAACTGGACGTTTTGGTCAGAAGGCATAATCCTTTCGGGGTGCCCACAAGGGATCTGATTCCTACTCGGGGCCTTCCAAGTTCTCTGGGCCTGCGAGATCTTCCCGCTGACTGGCCAGACAGTCCATCCCAGGAGCCTTTTCTGGAGGTCCGCCCGTCTGGAGTGACTCCTCTGGTGGGTGGGCGTTTGGCTTTGTTTTCTCGTCAATGGTCTCTCGTTACTTCGGATCAATGGGTCCTCGATATAGTCTCCCAGGGTTATGTTCTCAAATGTTTCTGATCCATTCCCGATACGTTCGTCATCTCACCTGGGGGAAGATCCCTGAAGAGAGAGGCGATTCGCTCTACTGTGCACCACCTTCTGAGGGCTATTCGACCAGTCCCTCGAGCAGAGAGAGGCTGTGGTTGTTACTCCATTTATTTCGTGCTTCCCAAGAAAGATGGGTCCTTCCGCCCAATTCTGTATCTCAAGGGCGTAAATCGATGTCTACGGGTGCCACGATTCCGAACGGAGATGCTTCGCTCGGTGATCCTCCGGTATCAACATGGGATCTGTCCCTCATTCTAAAAGCCTTGATGCAGGTGCCTTTTGAGCCGCTTAAACACATTGCGTTGAGAGATTTGACGCTTAAGGCAGTGTTTCTAGTAACGATTACTTCAGCACGAAGGGTATCCGAAATACAAGCACTTTCATGTAGGGATTCCTATCTTGCCCTCTCGAAAGGAGTTTTCTTGCATACTGTTCCTTCATTCCTTCCAAAAGTAATTACGCCTTTTCATATCAGTGAGCCAATTTTCCTACCCTGTTTTTCCGAGGATCAGTGTACGGGTGAAAATAAGGGACTCCGTTGTCTGGATCTTGGCAGGATCCTTCATAGGTATCTTCGAGTGACAAATCCTCTCCGTACCTCTGATCACCTTTTCGTGCTTTTTGCGGGACCCCTTAAGGGTCAAGCTGCTTCCAAACACAGTCTCTCGCTGGTTGCCATTGGCAATTTAATCTGCATACATCCTTAAGGGAAAATGTGTCTCTTAGTCTTCGGGTGCACTCAACGCGGGCGCAAGCTACATCCTGGGCGGAGCGCTCTCACATTCATCCTCTTGATATCTGCAGGGCGGCCACCTGGTCCTCCCTGTCCACTTTTGTGCGTCATTATCGGCTCGCTATTCAATCTCGGGAAGAGGCGCAGTTCGGGGCAAAGGTTGTTTCGACGGCCGTATCTTCCCACCCAAAGAACAGTTAGTTTGGGTACTTCCTGCTTGTCTGGACTGGTCTAGCAGGATGTGACAGAAGGGGAAATTTTCACTTACCGTT
The DNA here is from genome assembly GCA_033557465.1 of Ichthyophis bannanicus. NCBI lineage: Eukaryota > Metazoa > Chordata > Amphibia > Gymnophiona > Ichthyophiidae > Ichthyophis > Ichthyophis bannanicus. Next base: position 643,703,710 of record CM066035.1, read on the forward strand.
AATTTCCTTTCCTGGAATCCTGCTAGACCAGTCCAGGACACTCCCTATTCTGGATATCTGGTTCAGAGGTGTATTGCTGAGGAGCCAAGACTTTGCAGCGGAGCTTTATCGCCTCTTGTATATAGTATGGTTTTCTGTTTTTCTTAGTTTTCGTTCCTGGTTACATCTGTTTGAGTATGGCTTTTTACAATACTGGAGCGCCCTCTACTCGGTTCAGCTACATATTACCAGGGAACAGCCAATCGGGCTGCTGGTGTATTTTTTCTATTTCTCTGTCTCCGACATCTGCTGGTGGGACTAAACCTGCTTGTCTGAACTGGTCTAGCAGAATTCCAGGAAAGGAAATTAACGGTAAGTGAAAATTTCCCCTTATGCTGCTTTATTGTTCTTTTCATATATAGTGCCACTTACTCTCCTTTCCTCTTATTTATTTATTTATTTTACTAGGTTTATATACCGCTTTTCTGCCAGTCAAAGCTGTGTACATTCAGGTACTGTATATATTTTTCCCTTGTCCCCAAAGGGCTCACAATCTATCTTATCTTTCCTGAATAGATAGGCCCGTATAACTGTATCCTAGTCTTGATTCTCTGTGAAACATATCTCTTTGACCACCACTAAGTCCAAGTCATCTTCTTCCATTACAGCCTCTAGATCTAGAACTGCTTTTATTGTACTATGGGTATTCGTATTCATAGCCTTCTAAATGTTGCTCCTTCTTCCCATTTCCAAACAAGTGTTTAATGTTAATCTTTGTCCACCCATCCCTCAGTCACTTTTGATAATGTTTGGTGGGATACCTAGCCAAGAAGGATTGTGCTTTCTCAAGGTGGGTTTGGACGAAGATCAAGCGTGACTTTTTATGTCTGTCTTTGAGCAGTGGGATCCTCCTTGGCCTTTGCCCATAAAGTCCTTCTTTGTTTAGTGGGCAGCGTATGGTGCAGGTTGAAACCACCACTCCAGATTGCTCCAGGTCCACCTTAAGCTCTTTGGATGTTGTATGTGGTGTTTTTCCAGCAGTTCACACTAACCTTCAAAGATTTCTAGGGTTAATTTTCCTCTTCTCACCTCATCCTGGAAGGTTCTTGATTGTTCCATGAGCAGAAAACATCTTAATAACTTTGTAAACTGTAGACACAGGAATCCCAAGGTCTTTGGAGATGGCCTTGTACCCCTTTAAAATTTGATGTTTGGTGATAATGGCTTTTCTGATAGTCTCAGGCTCTCTTGTCTTTACAATTGTGGAAATGGAACAATGAGTGAATGTAGCCATTTTAAGCATTAGAGCCATCTTTCATTGGTTGATTCAAGTCATGTGAGAACTGACAATTGATCACAGGTGCATCTAATTTTACTGCAATGGAAATGTGATTCTTCTGTTCAAAGTGATTTGAATTGTTTATAAGGCTTATAATAATCATGTCCTACTATTTCCTTTTTTAATTGGTCTTGCTTAATTTGGTTCTCTTATGTGTCAAATATGTGTGCATATATAGTCCAAAACCATTTCACACTGGCCACTTTTTTTAGAAGATATTGGACATTATGGGGTTGAACTGCAATGGTGCCAATAATGTTGACCACAAATGTTGCATATGATGAATTATACTTTGAAGATCATGTTCTTTCTATTTTGCTACTTGCATGGAGCTTGGCTATGTTAGAATACATGTTAGACCGACTTGATACATTCACACAGCTGGTTTATTATATGTGGTCTAGGCAGCTTTCCCTCTGTGCCTTTGCAGTCAAGAGAGAATAGAGCTAACCTGGGAAGGAAGACAGAGTGAAGCCTAATTCAAGAAACTAGCAAGTGGCTGGTGAAAAACATATTTATCGAAAGATCAGCTTTTCTGAAAATATGGATTTTTGAATGAAAGAGCTAAATACTGCTGTGGATTTTGGTGTTAAACTAGGTATGTGAATAAGAGCTCAATGAAGAGGTCTATCAAAGAAGGATACAGTAAAGAGAAAAAATATGGGAATGGAAAGGAATAGCAAATTTGATATGATTTCATTTGAATAGTATGAAATTGCTTGTTTGAAGCTGATAGTATACAGACTAACTCATGTTCCCGTGTCTGTTTTCTTTCCTCAAAGACTTGCCCACACAAGAGTAAGCGTGAAGGCTGCATTTGCAGATGACTTTGACACCCCAAAAGCTGTTGATGCAATTATGGACCTCATTCACCATAGCAACAGACAGCTTAAGGCTGTTACTAAGGTAACACCTCCAAAATGACAGCTGTCCAGAGATGCTATAGAATGATAAATCCAGACAGGCCTTTTGTTGTTTCTTACAGAAATAAAAATGTTTCTTCCCATTATAAGCATAGCTAGTTTCAAAACATCCTTTTATATTAGGCATAGACTGTCAATCAGGAGAACTTTTGTAGTTCATTGTGCATCAGAGATTCTTATCTTTGCATCCATCTTGTACTCACTATTACACAGGTACACTTAAGTTGTCTAAAAAAAACCAGAAAAGTGTGACCAGAGGCACATACACCTGACATGGGGCTCTACTTACACAAATAGCAACCTTATGTAAAAAAATCATTTTCAGTACGCATTTATATAGATTTGTATTTATTCAAGCTACAAGTGTACCATTTTCTAGTACACCATGGGATTTCATTCTTAGTCTTGCTTTTTTTTTTTTTTTTTTTTAAAGAGTTCATGTTTATGTTTATATGGCTCTTTCTACTTCAGAGGTCTCCTTTCGGTTTGAATTTTGTTTAGGCTTTAGGCTTCCCATTCTCTTCAGAACAACTGTACTGAAGCTGTAGATACAGTGATAAAAATGGTATGCTTAGTTGAAGGGTTGAGCCTGTGTAACTAATTCTGGAAGCTGTAATGCCGAAAAGTACAGATAGGAGGTGGCTGAGATTAAGGGTGCAAGATCTACACCAAAAACACAATGACGGAGATCCTCAAAACACCACTACTACTATTAATCATTTATATAATACTACAAGGCATATGCAGTGCTATACAACATAGAGAAGACAGTCCCTGCTTGTAGAGCTTACAATCTAATCAAGACAGACAGAAGAATACAAGAGAAATAAGGGGGCAGGACCGTACCAAAGGCGCTGTGAGCAGTGCAGCCACACAGAGCGCAAGTACAGAAGGGGCACGGATATCATCACTGGGCTTCCAGGAAGCTCAAAAAGAATGAGTTACTGCATATGGTTGGGGCAGAGGGGGGGCTCTAGATTGCATTAGTCACACTGGGTGCATTTCTAGCTTGGTACGGTCCCGCTTATAAGGTATATGCAGCTCTTAGAGCTCATTTTTATGACCCACTGTGTTTTTTCCTGCATGCAGCAGAATATGGCTCATGGAAGAATTTTAATTATCTCCAGGAACAAGCAGGAATGAGTCTTCACATATGGGTATCGTCGGTACCGACGGAGCCTGCGCGGGAACGCTCCCCAGCGTCCAAAAGGAAAGCTTTTGGGAGCATCCCACAGCGCTTGTGCGCTGCCTTCCCGCCTTTCCTAACTGCCTCTCTCCAGTTCTTCTTTTCCGCGGAGCCAGCAGGTCGTGTTTCCTGTCACCATTGAAGAATTTCTTATTTTCTTTTATTTTTCTTTAGTCGCGTGTCTGCCTTCTCGATTCCGGACCAGTACCACCGGTCTTTTTTCTTTCTTTAAAAAAAAAAAAAAAAAAAAAACTACAGGCATTTTTTCTTCTGAGGCCTTAGGCCTACAGATATATTTTTCCTCATGGAAAAACCCGCCTCCGGGTTTAAAAAGTGCACTAAGTGCAGCAGCACTATTTCTGTCACAGACACCCATGACTGGTGTCTAAAATGTTTAGGTCCTGACCACTCCATAGCGGATTGTGAGTCCTGTTCTATGATGCCTAAGAGAGGGTTACAGAATCGGGCAGCCAAGCTCAGTACCCTGTTTCCCTCCGATGCAGCTTCTGTGGCATCGACGTCTTCCAGGGCTGCTTCTTCATCCCATGGATCTCAGGTAACCAAACTTAAATCTGGCCGGTCCTCAAAGAGTTCATCTCCCTCTAAGTATCGAGATGCCCCCGGGCTTACTCTTGAGGAATCCACACCGGCAAAATTACCCCGGCGGGAGGCTCCGGCTTCCAAAGCTCTACCTATGGGGTCACAGGTTGACATCAATGGCTCGGCCTCAACCGATCACCTGTTACAATGTTCTGGGGTACCGGCGGTTAACACCGGTACCGACATCCAGACATTGGTGGCGTCGATGGATCAGAATATTCTGACCATGCAGCGTGCCATCACGGCATCCATACAAGCTGCGTCGCCTCCGGTACCGCAACAAACCCCGTTGTCGGTACCGGTACCGATTCTGGTACCGGATCCGAAATCGGTTCAGATACCTGTACCGCTTGCATAGACATCAGCATCGATGGCAGCGGTACGCTATCCAGTGATGCCTATCAGTACCGACTCGGTACCGATTACTCCCGATGTCGATACCTCCCGGTACGCGTATCGGGCTCTGCGAGAGCATCCAGACAGTCGATACTTCGATTCCTCTGAAGACTCTGATACATCAGAGGCCTCAATTGAAGCATCGGGGATCCTTCCTCAGGAACCCTCTTCTCCAAAAAGGAGAATGTCTCCTCCTGAAGACTTGTCTTTTCAGGACTTCATTAGGGAGGTGGCCAAAGGCCTGTCCATTTCAGTAGCCTCTGAAACTGAACCTAGAGCAAAAAAATTAGATATCCTACAATATCCTAAGGCTCCTAAAGAGGCTGCCACCTTACCAGTACATGAGATTCTTTATGATCACATGTTGGGCATATGGGAGACTCCTCTTTCCACCTCCCCTCATTCCCGAAGGTTGGACACCATGTATCGTGTTCCTCCTTGTCCTGGGTTTCATAAGACTCAGCTTCCTCACCACTCCATTGTGGTAGAGTCTGCTATGAAAAAGATCAAGAGCACAAAAAGGCACTCCTCTGCTCCTCCAGGAAGAGAATGCAGAACCCTAGATGCCTTTGGCAGGAAACTCTTCCAGGCCAGTATGCTTGTAGCCAGAATCAACTCCTATAGTCTCTATATGGGGATGTTTCTAAAAGAAGTTACAGATCATCTGCAAACCTTATCTCCTTTTATGTCAGAAGATAAGAGAGAAGAATATATCACCTGGCTTAAACAGGCACAGGATGTATCCAAGTTTTCCAACCGTGCAGCCTTTGACTCTTTTGAGGGTGCCAGTAGAGCCTCGGCTATTGCCATAGGTGCACGCAGAGTTGCTTGGTTACAAGCCTCTAATTTGGAATCCTGGGTACAGGATGGTCTAGGTAACCTTCCCTGTACAGGAGAAAACCTCTTTGGCAAGGATTGGCAAGCAAAGGCCAACCAATGGATGCTGAAAATTCTGCTTTAGATAGACTTTCAAAGTCTACTACTGCTCCTTTTAAAAAGAGGTTATTCAAAAAAGGATCTTTCCCAAAAAAGGGGAAATTTTCTTCAGGTTATGGTCAGGCCTCTTCCCAAGGTCGTTTTGCTACAAAGAGACAACAACAACCAAAACAGGCCAAGTCTCAGGCTGTGAGGACTGCTACGGCCCAACAGCCTCAGCCTCCTCAGGGCCTTTGACTTTCCACTAGAGAACTTAGCCTTTCTGGCTCTAGAACATCCAGAGCCTCTCACCATCCCAGGAAGGTTAGCTCACTTTGCTCCCAGATGGGAACAAATCACAGCAGAGCAATGGACCCTCTCCATCATACGATATGGGTACAAGCTTCATTTCTTAAACCTTCCTCCTCACACCATGGTGAAACAGTTCAATTCTCCAACATCTCTCCTCAACCTTCTAGGTCAAGAGATTGCTACCTTTCGTGCCCAAGGGGCAATAGAAGAAGTACCCCTTCTTCAACAGGGCTCAGGGTTCTACTCCCCCCTATTTTCTCATTCCAAAGAAAACGGGGGGCTACAGACCCATACTAGATCTCAGAGAATTGAACAAGTTTCTATGCAAGGAGAAATTCAAGATGATCTCTCTCAGAACTCTCCTTCCATACCTCCAGAGTCAGGACTGGCTTTGTTCTCTAGTTCTCAAGGATGCGTACACCCATGTTCTCATCCATCCAACACACAGAAGATTCCTTCGGTTCCTTTACCAAGGAAAGCACTACCAATACAAAGTGCTTCCTTTCGGTCTGGCCTCTGCTCCAAAAGTGTTCACAAAATGCATGGCAGTAGTAGCTGCATTTCTGCGCACTGTAGGAATATTCGTATTCCCATATCTGGACGACTGGCTCATCCGAGCTCCATCCCAGTCAGAGGCCCAGACTTCCCTGACCTGCACAAGGCGTGTTCTTCAGTATCTGGGACTGGTAATCAACATTCCAAAATCCCGTCTCACCCCTACTCAGTCTCTAGAGTTCATAGGGGCCTTACTGGATACCCCAACTGCAAGGGGCTATCTTCCCCAGGCCCGTTGCCTACGCTTTGTGCAGTTAGCCACCCAGATTCAGTTAAAATACCATTTAACTGCTCGAGAGATGTTACAACTCTTAGGCCACATGGCATCCACGGTGCATGTGGTTCCTTACGCTCGCCTTCACATGAGGGCAGCTCAGTGGACCCTATCCACCCAATGGACTCGGGCATCAGGTTGCCTGTCAGACAAAATAGCAACCACGAGTCGCCTCTTTTGGTCCCTCCACTGGTGGAAGTCCACTCAAAATCTGTTGCTGGGGTCCCCCTTTCAACAGGTGTTACCCCAAGCAACCCTTACAACAGATGCCTCTCCAAAGGGTTGGGGAGCTCATCTACAAGATCTCTCGACCCAAGGCATCTGGTCTCCACAGGAGACATCTCTACATATCAACCTTTTAGAGCTCAGAGCAATCTTTCTGGCTCTGAGTCTTCCACACCCTGCTCAGCTACAAGACAGTCCTCATCCACACGGACAACCAGGTAGCCATGTTCTACGTGAACAAGCAGGGAGGGACTGGCTCTCTGTCGCTTTGCAACGAAGCTCTCAGATTGTGGGCCTTCGCCAGAGAGCATCAAATCCATCTCATGGCAGTGTATCTTCCAGGGGTTCAAAACTCTTGGGCAGACAGACTAAGTCGAGTTCTGCTTCCACACGAATGGTCCCTCCATGGGGACCAGATAGCCAGGATTTTTCGGATTTGGGGTACCCCAGACATAGACCTGTTTGCAAGTCCGTGGAATGCCAAACTTCCCCGGTTTTGTTCCAGGATTCCATGTCAGGGAGTTCAGGCCAGAGATGCCTTCCTCCTTCATTGGGGGCAAGACTTCCTCTATGCCTTTCCACCTATTCCCCTCATCCCCAAAACTCTGTTCAAGCTTCAGAGAGACAAGGGGTCTATAATCCTCATAGCACCACATTGGCCACGCCAAGTGTGGTACACTCTACTTCTGCATCTCTCTCAAGCTCCCTCCCTGGACCTGGGGTCTGCTCCAGATCTCCTCTCCCAGGAGGAGGGAACCTTGTGGCACCCAAATCCTCAGTCTCTTCATCTCAGAGCCTGGTTGCTGAAGGCCTAGACCTTCAGGATTTACACCTTTCTCAGCAAGTGAAGGATATCCTTCATGCTTCCAGAAAGCCTTCCACCAGACGTTCCTATGCTTTTAAATGGAAAAGGTTTTCCATTTGGTGTGCAGAGAAGGGTCTCAACCCTCTTGCAATACCTTTGAATTCTTTACTAGACTATTTACTGCATTTTTCCCATGCAGGCCTTAAAACAAATTCAATCAGAGTCCATTTGAGTGCTATTGCAGCATCCCTTAAGCCTCTCAATGGACAACCTATTTCCTCTCATCCTCTTATAGCAAGTTTCATGAGAGGCCTTCTTTTGACTAAACCTCCCATTAGACCACCTCTAGTGGCATGTGACTTGAATCTGGTTCTTGGCCAGCTTATGAAGCCACCCTTTGAACCCTTAGCCACTACCTCCTTGAAATTCCTTTCCTGGAAGGTTATTTTTCTCATTGCAGTCACATCAGCTCGCCGTATCAGTGAGTTGCAAGCTTTAGTGGCTAATCCTCCTTATACAAGGTTCCATCATGACAAGGTAGTCCTCAGAACTAATCCACACTTTATGCCTAAAGTGGTCTCACCTTTTCATCTGAACCAGGAGGTGTATTTACCTGTCTTTTTTCCAGGACCTCATGCATCAAGTGCAGAGAGGAATCTTCATACCCTGGATTGTAAAAGAGCACTTGCTTTCTACTTACAAAGGACACAGCAACATAGAAAGTCCTCTCAACTTTTTGTTGCTTTTGATCCTTCTCATTTAGGACTTCCAGTCTCCTAGAGAACTTTGTCTAATTGGATTGCTCAGTGTATTTCCTTCGCCTACCAGAGCAAGAATCTTTCTCTGGAGGGCCATGTCACAGCTCACAATGTGAGGGCCATGGCAGCCTCTATGGCTCATCTTAACTCTGTGTCCATCGACCAAATCTGTCGAGCAGCCACCTGGGCATCAGTTCATACCTTCACAGCCCATTACTGCTTGGACAAGGACTCCCGCCGGGATGCCTTGTTTGGTCAGGCTGTTCTCAAACACCTGTTCCATGCCTAATGAACTCCTACCCTCCATCCCTGACTGGATGCCTGAGATTCATGGGTGCAGGTGGAGCCCTTCCCAGGGACTCACAATCTGGGTGATCTCCCAGGCATCTCTAGCTGGGGAGTCCCCATATGTGAAGACTCATTCCTGCTTGTTCCTGGAGATCGCACAGTTACTTACCTGTAACAGGTGATCTTTGGGAACAGCAGGAATAAGTCTTCACAACCCACCCACCTCCCCTAGGAGTTGTATCTCTCTATCTATCTTTCCTTTCCTCTCTCTCTCTCTTTGTCTCAGCTTTAAAACTCGAACTGGAGAGAGGCAGTTAGGAAAGGCGGGAAGGCAGCGCGCAAGCGCTGTGGGATGCTCCCAAAAGCTTTCCTTTTGGACGCTGGGGAGCGTTCCCGCGCTGGCTTCGTCGGTACCGACGATACCCATATGTGAAGACTTATTCCTGCTGTTCCCAGAGATCACCTGTTACAGGTAAGTAACTGTGCTTTCTTCAGGAACAAGCAGGAAGTAAGTCCTCACATATGGGTGACATCAGCGCCGACAGAGCCTGCGTGGTAGTTTCTCCCCCAGCTTTCAAAGAAAGCCTTTGGGAGATGCACTATGCATGCGTGGTCCCCCTTCCTGCCCAAGAGTGCCATTTTGCCTCGGTCTCCTTTTTTCTGCAGAGCCCACAGGACTTGTCTGTTTTCCCCAGAAAAAGTGTTTGTTCCTTATCGTTCCTCCAGTTTAGTCCTCCACCTCTGGGTTGTGCACCTCCTCCTGCAGCTTGGAGACTGGGCATGTCAAAGTCGTGACATCACTGGATATAGCCTGCTGGTATCTCCCATCAGCCTCCAGTGTACAGTGTGTCCAGTCTCCATGCAGCAGGAGAACATAGTGAGCCTAGCTTCTGGGCTCACTTGGGGGGAACAGATAAGGAGCATTTAGTGTGACAAATTCTATTCTGATTTTACTTTTAATTCAGTTAAATTGCAATCAGGGATTAGTTCCCTTTAATTATTAGGAACAAATTTCCTTATATTTACAGTAATTTTAAATTTGAGCCTGGCTCTTTAAATTAGTAGCAGCTCTCGCCTTCCCTCCTTATCAGTTATTTTCACTTGCTGCAGGCATTCACCAGTGCAGATCTCTCTCCCTGGACAGTACGGGAGAGAGCTCCGGGACCCGTACAGCCACACTAAAGCTGTGTGAGACAGAGCCTCTCCGTTGCTGCGGGATTTTAATTTTACTCTGTGGAACTGGCTGAGTGGTCCTCGCTGCCAGGCGCATCAGCGCAGCTTGAGGATCAGAGGAATTCAAGGCGCTAGGAGCAGGCTGCGTGGCTTTCAGCCTTGCAGGTAAGGCCTTCGGGCTCGGTCGGTCTGCTGAGGCCTCCTTTTTGCAGCGGCTGTTGTTCTTGGTGCCAAAATTCATTGGCAAAGGGGCGGCCATTTTCTCTCTAGGTATTTGGACCGCATGGCGAGAGTTGCAGGGAGCTGCCTGTGTGAGGAAGACAACAGGTAGAATAGCTAGATTTTTGGGCCTAGTGTTTTTCTTTCTTTTGTTTGTAGGTTTTTTGAGGCTCGGGGGGTTCCTCAGCCTTAAGGGGGCTGTTGTCAGTCCTCTTTATTTTTAAGTTTATTCTTAGTTTTATAGGACAGCAGTTTTGGCATTGATCTCTGATACCAAATGTTCTTTCCCTCCTAATCATGTCTCTGAGGAGCATCTGTTAAGTCCCGGGATATTAGGCAAATTGCCAGCTTTTAGGTTCAAGAGCAGAGCCCTAACTTGTAGTTGGAAGGAGGGACAGGCTGGAAGTGTGCCTTTGTGTATTCTATAGTGAAAGTTGCCCAAATGCCTGTGGTTTCACAGGGACAGGTTTAGGAAACCTTAGGATATAGCAAAGTATATAACAGTTAACTGTCAACCAAGAAGTGCCTGTGCTACGGTCTATGGCCACCAGAGGGCAGCTGGTACACTCAATAGTGCCTTTCTGTGACCGTGTGTATGCAGCCATATCAGATTGATCATTCTTTGCAAGTCAGGGAAGAAATGACCACAGGGCCACCTCATGGGCTCTCAGGGGTTAATGACTAAACAAGCAACTGACTAAATGTTCCTATCAAATGGTATATAATACATGACCATAGCAGAAGGAAAATCACTATTAGAACATATTGAATAAGACGGGTACAATTTTCCTGAAATATGCAAAAATTAACCCGGGTGCAGAATGTGGATTAAAAGTTTAAAGTAGGCCTTCAAAGAGTTAATTAAAGCTCTTAACTTCTGTATCGTTTATTGGGCTCTGGTGCCCTAAAGGCCACCGGATGGCAGCGCTGCTCATGATCACATATAGTATTCGGTGCCCCCATCCCTGGGGGGGGTGGTAAAATACAAAATCGTATTACTCTTCAGGTTCACACAGGCAGCAACCTCTAAGACCTCCATTTGTAAGGTTGTCGGTGTATTCCACTGCTATTTCTCTGACTGCAGGAAGGCCAGGGGGGAGGGGGTGCCTGTGTGTTTCATAGCTCCACTTAGCATGCTCTTCCCAGGAAATTCTCATCTATTTTTAGAGCAGGATTTCAAAAAGAAAAGGAAACTCTCTTTAGTGAGAGATAGCCTTGTTCATTTTTAGCTAACACTGTTGATTTATTCGGTGGCCTTTTGCGTCCTGAACCCCAAGGTCGGGGCACTATTTGCTTCCAGGGGTTCTACTCTCTATTTTGCTCTTCAGCTCCCTGGCAGACGCAGCAGGCTGGCAGGGGGTGCACAACGCGTCCTGCAACGCTGAATCCCTCAGGATAAGGGGGGAAGGAAAGCTGGGTGCAGCGGGGGCTGGTAGCTTCTTGCAAAGCTATAGGAGCAGTTCGGGTAATTTTAGCTGATCTGCTTTGATTTCATTGGAGTTGGCGGAAACTTGGTTTTTGGAGTCCTATACTTTAAAAAAAAAAAAAAAAAAGGTATAGCTATGTTGATTTACAAGAATCTCCTTCCGCTATCCATAGAAGGTCCTATAAAGCGTTAAAGTCGGTTTATATGGCAGGGCAATATTTTGGCTTAGCTGCTGTGATATAGCGCTATGATCCGCTGTAAACATATTCAAGTCAAAAGGAATTATGGTGATAACTCTCTTGGACAGTTGTAACAGGTGCTTGGGTGAGCGCCATGGCCAGTCCACAGATGTGGAATGCTCTGCCATAAGCATTATGTCATGAGAGGGTTTTTATAGTTGTGTGGTTTCTTAATGGAAAATATTCCCGTTTAGTTTGGCTTTGCCCAAATTATACGATTTTACGGTAGATTTGTAATGTCTTAATTTTGGCTATATGTGGTTTAATTTTACATATGGAAAAGGCAGCTCAGCGGAGAGAGGTTGCAAAATAGAACTCTGGCCTTTGAAGCTATCTATGCTCCCATTCCATTTATCAGAGGTTCTCCAGTATGGAGAGTATCTGCTAGTGTTCAGCGAATGCCTTAATGGGGGCCAGAAGCACGCAGCCAGGCTAGTTCTCTAGCAGCAATATCAGCAGCTCAGATTCTAGTAGGCATACATCATATGCTGGGCTTACAAGATGGCTTCCACGCTGATCGGCATCAGCCAAGATGGCTGCCGGTTTCGACTGTGAATGTGGAGGCAGCCTGGATGAGGGACCTTGCGTTCTCTAGAAAATGCCCTGCATACACTGAATCATTTAAATTCGATCAGCTACTGGCAGGACACAATGCACTCTTGCATGCTTTTTTGCTTCAGTGGTCTAAAAGTGGAGTCTTTACCAGGTGGTATAATGGGAACTTGTCTGCAGTTTCTCGGCTTCTTCATTGCTGACTCAGTTGCCACTGCGGAATGAGAGAGCTTTATTTCCTAACACCAGGTGCTAGTTGAACTTAAAATATAATGTCCATCTTTGTGCAGTCAGACAGAATGGGGCGTTACTCTAGCAGGAAGGCCGTGGATTAGTATGCCTGTGATTGGGAGTTCTTTCTCCTTCATATTGTATGTTGGCACGGAAAGAGCTTCTCTTAACATATGCTAAAGGAATTTTTGGTTAAGAGATGTCTTTGTGGGGAAAAAAAAAAAAAGTATTCAGCTGTCCTGAATTCGCCTCTTCTTGATTGACATTTTGAGGCTAAGCAGGGGCAGGCCTGGGTACTGCGTGGGTGGGTGCACACCTTGCATTACCAGGGGTGTGGACTCACTGTATGGAAGAGAGCCCTAGAAATCTTCTTTAGCGCAAGATAGGAAAGTAGATGGTTCACTGAAGCAATCGTTGGGGGCGATGCTCTGTCCTTACAAGCTCCCATTTCTGGAGTCTGGGGGGGCGAGAGCCTGCTTCAGGTGGTCGCAGTGTTTACGGCAATCTACTCGCCTGGAACAGGAAAGGATCAGGGAGTTGAATCGACTAGAGCCTGATTTGCTTTATGTTGCAAATGTGCATTATGGTTTAATTCGAGCGCTTGCTAATATTATTGGCTTCCTTGGGGTTCACCCGGAGGTGTCTCTGGTGGAGGAATGGGGCGGCTGATGGTTCATCCAAGTCGAGGCTCAGTAAGCTCCCAGTTAAGTCGGTCTTGTCCTTTCCCCGTGAGCTCTCATAGGGCAAGTAGTTAGCGTGTCGAGGCTTTCGGGGAAAGGTACTCTTGGTAGCGCCCGGTTGGACGAGACAGCCGTACTAGGCTGATCTCATTCGCCTACTCGACGGGCATTTCCTAGAAGTTGCCGGTAGCGGACGTTCTGCTGCGGCTAGGTCCGCAGCGAATGTCTCAGGTGGATCGGTGCCCACCTACGGTTTGGCCTTTGAATGGGCGGGGCTGAAGAAGGGTTATTCTGCGGCAGTCCTCCCCACCTTGTTGAGAGCAAGGAGGCAGGCTGCGTCTGGTACATAGGTCTGTGCTTAGCGCCTGTTTGAAGGCTGCTGTTCACGGCAGCAAGTTCGGGCGACAAAGGTGCCTGTATCCTTGGTCTGAGTTCTCTGCAGGACAGTGTCTGAAGGAACTAGTGGCCAGTTCCTTAGAGGGTCCAGCTGGCGACTGTTTCTGGCTGTAGAGGTTCTGTGGAGGGACTAGCACTAGGTGTTCGGATCGATGTGTGGCGTTTCCTTAAGTTGTGACCCGACTGTGCTCCTCAAGGAGAGTTCGGGTGCCGCCGTGGGATCCCGATTGGGCCTTAGAGGCGTTAACTAAAGAGCTGTTTGATTCTTTACTCCAAGCGTCGGTAAAGGATTTGCTGTTATAGACAGTGGCTTTGATAGCTCTTTGTTCGGCGCGACGAGTTTCGGAGTTTCAGGCATTGTCATGTAATGAGCCATTTTCACCCTTTCTGGATAGAGGGTGGTGTTTGCGATCAGTCCCGTCGTCCTTCCAAAAGGTGGTATCTGATTTTTCTCCTGAGTCTATTGGTTTCTTTTCCAGTTCTCGGTTTTTCTGGAAGGGGAGGTGGTTGTTCGTAGCTTACGCCGATAGGAAACATAAAATGCGGGGTGCAGCGTTCATTTCTTTGTTTTTGTGTGTTGGTTGGAGGTCCCCGCGAAGGGGAAGCAGCAGCGAAGACGGCCATTTCGCACTGGGTTAAGGCGGTGGTTGCCTCAGCATTCTGGTGGCGAGGTTGTACGATTCCGGGGGGCTTTCTGATTCTTGCTACCAGTGCGCAAGCAGCTTCATGGGTGGATCACTGTGTCATTCCACCAGGGGAGATTGTTAGAGCAGCTTCCAGGTCGTCTCTTCATTCCCTCAGTAGCCACTACTGCCTAAATGTTCTGGCAGTAAAGGATGCCTGTTCGGGTCGACGGTGTGGTGAGTTGGCTGGATAGGTCCCTCCCAATGATTACTGCTCTGTTACATCCCAGAGGTGGAGGACTAAACTGGAGGAACGATAAGGAAATAGAAATTACACTTACCTGGTAATTGTCGTTCCTTGAGTGACGACAGTTTAGTCCTCATTCCCGCCCAGGGGTGTGATTTCTTCAGAGTTTTTCAGGCGGAGTGGAGCATCAATCTCAAGGAGTAGACAGATCCTTTCAGATTCTAGATCGCAGTGAGTATCCCTCTCTGTTATTTCTTCCTTCTCTCTTATTTAAACGAGGGGATGGTATAGGAAACGTGTTTGCATAGGGGGGATGTGAATGTAAAGTTTAAAAAAAAATATATATATATATATATAAGACTGATAAGGTTAAAAAGGTTCCTCAGGTTGAGGAATGGAGAGTTATTTAAAGCTATGGTATAGTTACTTATTTGTTGTTCCTTTGAGTTTGCTTTGTCAATAGTACACTGGAGGCTGATGGGAGGTACCAGCAGGCTATATCCAGTGATGTCACGATTTTGACATGCCCAGTCCCCAAGCTGCAGGAGGAGGTGCACAACCCAGAGGTGGAGGACTAAACTGTCGTCACTCAAGGAACGTCAATTACCAGGTAAGTGTAATTTCTATTTTTTTCTTTTGATTTTTCCTTTCTCCAGTCGCATGCCGGTTCCCTTTCCCGCCCCCGAGCTTGCTTCCCTCAGCATCATGTCTCGGGTTTGCTCTTTTTTTTTTTCCATCGAGAGCTGCTCGTCTGGCTTCATGCCTCTGGTTGGGCTAGAAGTGTTCAACCTCGCAGGGGTCGTTTTCCCCACCATGGCCTTGGCCAATGGCTTTAAAAATTGTGACCGGTGCGCAAATACCATGTCATGAACTGACCATATGACTGCTGTCTTCAATGCCTGGGGCCTGATCATACCCCTTGGACTGTGGTCTCTATAAAAAGATTATCTCCAAGGCCATCAAGAGCCTTCAGCAGCAGCAGGAGTCCTCCTTCCATAAGACGGACTTTGCACCAGAGTCTCCAGCAACACCATATTCCAGGGCCCCCTCTGGAACCTTTGAGTCAGTGGCTAGAGTGGCTGCAGCAGGCATCGGTGCCTGACACCAGACTTGGCTACAGTCCTCCAACCTGGAGCAGTGGGTTCAGAACAAATGGTCGATGTCCCCTGCCAGGGAGAGAACCTCTTTGGCAAACCCTACTACTATTACTACTACTATTTAGCACTTCTAGAACGCTATGCACGCAGCGTTGCACAGCTAACCTAACCTATAAGAGGTAGTCAGCATACATGCGACAGTCCCTGCCCGTCAGAGTCATGCTCATCGGAGCTTATAATCAAGTTAGAGTAGTACATTAGTTAAAAACAGTCCACCAGGAAAAAACAGCACACTGCCACGTAAACACGTGCCACAAACAGTACAAAGACATAGGCAGTATATTACACTCAAACTTTTTATTGGTCCACCTTATATGGACCAATAAAAAGTTTGAGTAATATACTGCCCACGTCTTTGTACTGTTTGTGGCATTAGTTAAAAACAGTGCAGAATGTTAATCAGTTCTACGCAAGGTACGAGCAGTGTGGTGCAGTTTGGTCTGAAGTTGGTCATAAACGTTGACGGGGGTAGGGTGGGATGAGGAAGGAGTCAGGATCTGAATGCAACGGTGAAGAGGTGGCTCTTCAGCCTGAACTTGAAGAGGGCCAGGGAGGGTGCCTGGCGCACAGACGCAGGTAGATTGTTCCAGGCATGAGGTGCAGCAAGGTGAAAGGAACGTAGTCTGGAGTTTGCAATGCGGGTGAAAGGCATTGATAGAAGTAATTTGTTAGCGGAACGCAAATTTTGAGAGGGGACGTAGGGAGAGATAAGAGATAAGAGGTATTGAGGGGCCATAGAGTGAATGCATTTATAGGTCAGCAGGAGAAGCTTTGATTGGATGCGGAACTGGACAGGGAGCCAGTGAAGTGATTTGAGAACAGTAGTGTGGGCATAGCGAGGCAGGCAGAAGATTAGTCAAGCAGCGTGATTTTGTATAGATTGAAGGTGAAGGAGGTGGCTCACGGGAAGACCAGCAAGGAGTAGGTTGCAGTAATCAAGGTGGGAGGAGATTAAGGAGTGGATAAGCGTTTTGGTAGTGTGTTCAGAGAGGGAGGGGCGGATTTTGCTGATGTTGTTTCATGGTAGTTCGACCTGCCTCACACCCTATGTGGTGTATTTGATCACCTGTCCCTGCAAGCTTTCCTACATCGGTAGAACCATTCGTCCGATCCGGATTCGATTGAGGGAACATGCTTCACGAATAATCACTAAGACCCTTTCGGCTCCCATCGTGGATCACTGTCTTCAACACCAACATACTTTTATGGATCTCCGTTGGAGGGTCATAGACTGGATTCCGGGGGACCCCCGTGGGGGGAATCGTGAGCAACATTTACAGCATCGGGAACAGCGCTGGATTTTCCGACTCAATACTGTGGTCCCGGCAGGACTTAACCTGGAATGTGATTGGTGGAGCTTGCTTTGAATGTGGAGTTGGTAGCTGTCAAACTGTGGATTTTTCATTCATTTTTTCAGTTTTTCATTATATCATCCATTCATTGCCATTCATTGCTGATTGCTTTGATGGGACCTCCTTTTTTGCCTACGTCTATCATTGACGTTTTGCTGACGCGTTTTTTCAGCCATACAGATTTTTCTTAGGAGTTTTTAAAGGCCCGGTCTTTTGGCGTTTGTTTAGGGCGCGCACACACACATATTTTTCTAAAACAGCTTGATACAGAGCCAGTTGGGCTCGAAACATGCATGTCGCTGCTGGAAGTTGTTGTGGCCCTTTCGCCAAAGTCAGATAAGTGATTTAGTTCTAGTTTATTTTTAGAGGTTGTGATTTAATAATAAAAAAGGTCTCTACCGTCACTGAGTGGGGAGTTTTTCCCCTCCCCATCTCTTGCCGGTGGAATCCGACAATAAAATAATATAAAATAAATAGATGTTTATGTTGAAAAAATTTTTTTTAGTTTGATCTGGGCCTTATAATGTTTTGACTTTTCATATTGATATTTGCTTGTGTCATCACATTTTCGTGGGTTTTTGATTTTTGTTTTGTAGAGAAAGAAGCGGCAGGTCTTAGCTACAAGCTGGATATGAGCGGAGAAGGAGAGAGAGGTGTCAAAGATAAGCCCTAGATTACGGGCCAAGGGAACAGGAAGGATAGTAGATCCATCCACATGGATTGAGAGAGGAGGAAGTGGGGGGGGGGGGGGGAGGAGTTAGGTGGAAAGACAAGGAGTTCAGTCTTGGTCATGTTCAATTTCAGTCGTTGATGAGACATCCAGGTAGTGATGTCCGAAAGACAGGCAGAGATCTTGGACTGGGTTGCCGGAGAAATATTAGGTGTAGAGAGGTAGATTTGTGAGTCATCGGCATAGAGATGGTACTGAAAGCCATGGGAGGAGATAAGCGCTCCAAGGCCTTGGGTATAGAGAGAGAAGAGGAGGGGGCCTAAGACAGATCCCTGGGGTACACCTACATGGAGCAGGGTAGGGGAGGAGGAGGAGCCACCAGAGCATACGCTGAATGAGCGATGGGAGAGGTAGGAGGAGAACCAGGATAGTATGGAGTCCTTGAAGCCAAGCGAGGAGAGGGTGATGAGGAGAAGGTCGTGGTCAATGGTGTCAAAGGCAGCAGAAAGGTCAAGAAGGATGAGGATAGAATAGAGGCCCTTGGATTTAGCCAGGAACAGGTCGTTTGTGACTTTTGTGAGGGCCATTTCAGTGGAGTGTAGAGGACAGAAGCCGGATTGAAGTGGGTCGAGGAGGGCTTGGGAGGTGAGGACGTAGAGGCAGCGACGGTGGACTGCTCGTTCTAGTAGTTTGGATATGAAGGGAAGGAGGGAGATGGGTCGATAATTAGAAGGGCATGTGGGATCAAGTGAGGGTTTCTTGAGGAGGGGTGTGACAACAGCATGTTTGAAGTCAATGGGGACAGTTGCAGTGGAGAGTGAGAGGTTGAGGATATGAATGATGGAGGGGGCAATGGTGAGGGGGATGGAATGTAGGAAATGGGTGGGGAATAGGGTCTGGGGTTTGGAGGAGGACAGAAGGAGTGCAGTTTCTTCCTCAGAGATTGGAGGGAATGAGAGGGTGGCAGAGGGAGTATGGATGGGGCAGGAGAATTGGGGAGGAGGGGAGATAGATGGGGGGTAGGGAATTGGAAAGTAATCTTATGGATTTTGTCGTGGAAGTAGTCGCCTAGGGTTTGGGCAGAAAGGGAGGGCGGGATCGGGGGTGGAGGGACCTTGAGGAGAGAGTTGAGTGTATTAAAGAGACGGCGAGGATCAGAGGCAAGGGAGTTGGTCAGATGGATGTAGTAATTTTGTTTGGAAAGTGCTAAGGCTGACTGGAAGGAGCCAAGCATGAATTTGAAGTGTAAAAGGTCTTCCTGGGAGCGGGATTTGGACCAAGCTCGTTCGGCAGAACGGGCGCAGATGCGTAGGTAACGGATTTTGGGTGAAAGCCAGGGTTGGGGAGTAAACCCATGATGGATAAGGCTGCAGAGTTGGAGTCCGAGTTCCTGATGAGGACCAAGTTCTCCAAGACTACTGCTTACTCTTCCTGATGGAAATCCTTGGGTAAAAAGCCCTTCTACCCTCAGCACTAGGCCTTCCCAGCTCCCCAACAGGGGCATCAGGACAAGGGCATGGCCCTTGTAAGCCTAAGGCTCACAAACCCCAGGCACCGGCTCTGGCCCCAGCCCGTCCTGGCGGGAGTTTTTGACTCCTGAGGCATAGCCTCTCTTCCCCCAAGAGGCCCAGCCCAACAGCCCACGGGGGGGGGGGGGGGGGGTCTGTTTTTCTATGCCCACTTGTGGCCATCCATCACCACCGACTCCTGGGCACTGCAGATGGTGAGGGAGGGTTATCTCCTCCACCTGACATGCGCATCCCCTCGGTTCTTTCCAGAAGAGCCCCCCAGGACCCCCCCCCCATCAGACCGCACTGCTGCAAGAGCTCACAGGTCTTCTCAAAGATAAGGCAGTGGAACTGGTGCCTGTACACCTCGAGGGCAAGGTGTTCTACTCCTGGTACTTCCTAGTAACCAAGAGGACCAGAGGCTTCCAGTCCATTTTGGACCTGCGGGACCTAAACAGGTTCCTAGTGAGAGAGAAGTTTAAAATGTTTTCCCTTGGAACACTGCTGCCATACATCCAGGAGGCTGGCTATGCTCCTTAGACTTAAAGGATGTGTACAGACACATCCTCATCTATCCCAGCCACAGAAAATACCTCAGGTTTGTGGTGGGAGGCGGCCACTACCAGTACAGGGTGCTACCCTTTGGGCTGGTCTCCACACCAAGGATGTTCACCTAATGCTGTTTGCGGCCCATCTTCATCTTTCCCTTCCTGGACGACTAGCTCATAAGGGGCCGCAGAGGTGCATCTCGCAACAGTGTGCACCATCCTCATCCTACAACACTTAGTGTTCGTAATAAACCACCCAATGTCCCAACTCCTCCTGACACATTGCCTAGAGTTCATAGGGGCAAGGCTGAGCACAGTTGAGGCCAAGGCCGTCCTCCCTCAGGACAGGGCCGATTGCCCCAGGGCGCTAGTTGCTGCTGTACAGTATCAGCAGTCAGTGTCCGGCCTCCTTCTGCCCCGCCTTCTGGGCCACATGGCGTTCACAGTCCATGTCACCCCAGACTCCTGCCTTCACATGAGGGTGGCTCAATGGGGCCTCCACTCCCAGTGGACCCCGACCACGGGCTGTCTGTGGGACAGGGTGGAGTGACCTGCCAACTGGCTGACTGTCTTGCCTGGTGGCAGGTTCCCCAGCATCTCTTGGTTGAGATGCCCTTTCGGGCCCCCTCCCCCCCATAGCCCACTGTGACGGGCTCTGCACTCAAGGTAGTTGGTCACAGACGGACAGTCTGCAGCAGATCAACCTCTTGGAGCTTCAGGCCATATTCCTGGCCCTCTGAGCCTTCCATTACCACCTGCAGCACCATTCAGTGTTGAGCAATTTGTTTCCTCTCAAAGTGATGATTAGTGGGCTTCATTATAAAGCATATGAGGACAGGAGTGATATGCGGAAATATTTCTTTACGGAAAGAGTAGTGGATCCATGGAATAGTCTCCCAGTGGAGGTGGTAGAGATGAGGACAGTAACTGAATTCAAAAAAGCATGGGACCAACACAGAGGATCTCTAAAGGTAAAAAGTGGACTGTTGTAGTTGTTGATATGGAAGGACAGACTAGATAGACCATGTGGTCTTTTTTTGTCGTCATGTTTCTATGTTTCTATGATACCTTATTCATAGTTATGAACAACATCATTGGCATCCTTGCAGTTCAACCCCTTAATGTCCAATATCTCAAAAAAAAAAAAAAAAGGTGGCCAGTGAAATGGCTTTGGACTATATATGCACACACATTTGACACACAAAAGAAACAAAATAAAACCAATTAAAAAAGGAAATAGTAAGAAATAGTATAAAAGCTGAGACATTGCCAGGACATTATTATTATATTTCTTTTTAATTTATAGTTTATTTCAACGAAACTACGTATTTCAGACCTATTATTACAGGTTCTACAAAAATCCATCAACCAAAACAGTAATACGAATTAAAAGTTTCCTCTTTTCCCACTCAGTGTTGCATGCCTCATTTTCTTAATGCCACCCCCACCCCCTGCCCTGCGGTTATGCACATCCCTGGTCCATTGGACCCACACCCAGCCTTTCTTTGATGCACTTATATCACCATCCCCCCCCACCCCGTACAACGCCAAACTCAGGGCTTCACTGTCGTGGTAGAGTCAATACAGGAACAATATATATAGCCACACCCCTAGTCTCCCTTAGGTGAGGTTAATCAGGGTTCAGACCTATCTAAGAGAAATGTATATCTATCTCTCCCCTCGAGAGTCCTCCCTCTTGACCATGCTCCCTCTCCTCTTGCTGCTACACTCCATACGCTCCCCACACACGGAGGTGTACGGGCTACCTATGATTTTTATTGGCAGTCAGCGCACTTAATTGCTCAATGTAATCTTCTGCACAATCTCACCCCCTCTTGGGAGTCATTCTTCCTTCTAACATTCTGCTAATTTAAATCTTACTGCCAGTCGCACTGCCCTCTACTTTGCCAAGAACGTTTCCATACAAAAAATGAAAAAACTGCTATATATTTACTTCTGGGTTAATATCTAGGCTTCCATAAATTCAGAAGACAATGGTTGTCCTTAATGTTCTGGGTTATATAGAAATGTCTGGTATTAAAACATAAGCCAATTCAATGCCCCAGACATTGACATCCTAAGTCTAACCGTTGAGTCAAACTACACCAATACAAATATATGAAAGGTTCTTATGTACAGTAAGCAAACTTTTCATATATTTGTATTGTAGTTTGTGTCAACGGTTAGACTTATGTTGTCAGTGTCCAGGGCATTGAATTGGCTTATGTCTTAACACCAGCCATTTCTATAAAACCCAGAAATCCGAAACATTGAGGTCAACCGTTTTCTGAATTTTCTATGGAAGCCTAGATATTAATATATAAGTAAACATACCTGTTCTAATATAGCCGTTTGTTCATTTTTCTGTATTAAGTTGCTGCTATTTTTGAGGATTTTTTTGGATTGTCTAAAAACGTTTCCATGTCATCAGGGGCAAACCCAGCAACCTATAGTGGGGTCCAAAGGCACCTCGACCCCACTGATGTTTTGGAAAAACTGTGCCACCCATCTTCATACCCCTCAACCTTTTGTTCACCACCACCACATGTACACAAAGTCTCCATCCTCACCACAACCCTTCCAACACTTTGGACCACCCACCCCCAGCATCTGGAAGAGCTTCACAAGTGAGAAGTACATTCTATACAACATTCTCCTGTAGAAGGGCTGAAATAAAAGCTCTCCACATATTGCTATATATGACTTGCTATTGTTCCTCTGTCAAAGGGGGTCCCCCAAATCCCTCCCAAGCCCTCTTGAAGCCTGGTTCCATCTCCTCCCCCTCCATCCAAAACTTATTCAGCTGTGAAAGTAGCACCTTAGATGTTTGGCGCACTCTCTCTCTAAAGCTTTTCAAAGCCAGTTTCCAGCTGCGCCAGTCCTTCCTGCATTCCCCCACTCCTCCCAAAGTGAAGCATCTGCCAATGCAGATATCTGTCTATCTTCTAAAGTCCTCCCTTTCATCCTTTCAAAGGGGAGCAGGTGCCCATCATCCCCTAACACTTGACCCAGCCTCCATATCCCACTGCATTCCCACCTACCTGCCCAGGGATTCCCAACACCAGGAGGGAAAGCCTCATTCTCCCATAGAGGGATCAGCTGTCCTTCCCCCAGTCCCACCGGCACCTTTTTCCAATATGCTGTCTACGTCTGAAGAGTCAGCTCCATAAAGGGACTGATTCTTCCCCCTTATATCCCTCTAGCTCGTGAGCCAGGTTGCATCCTGTAGGGACCCCTTTCCCTAAAAAGCCTGTTCTAAAGCCACCAAGTTTTTGCCCCTCTTTCCAATCAAAATTACTCCCAACCCTCGTGCTCCTTCCCCTTATTCAACACCTGTCTTTGCCACCTTAGGTGGCTGTTTCTGCCAGATAAAGGTGAAGATCTTCTGCTGCAGCTGGCAGAGTGCCCCATCCATCACCTCCATCGACAATGCCATAAATATGAAGAACAAGTGTGGCAGCACAATCATTTTTACCACTGCCACTCGCCCCATCTAAGACAGCCATCCCCTCCCCTACTTTTCAAGGTCTTCCGTCAACTTCTTCACCAAGAGACCATGACTGAGTTGATACAAGGCCTACCAATCCTTCCCCACCTGCACACCCAAATAACGAAGAGATGTGGGGACCCACTTAAAAGGGAAAACTGCTTTAAGTCTCTGCTCCAAGTCAGACCCTAACTCCACGCCTAGTATTTCTGTCTTTGAGAGATTTACCTTGTATCCTGAAACTTTACCATAGGCTTCAACTTCACTAAGCAGGACGGGCAATGACATTTGAGGGTTCTGCAAAGTATAGATGACAATCCGCGAACAGCAAGGTAGTATGTGTACGATCACCCATCTCTACCACTTCACATCCGGGGTATGACGTATCTGATTAGCCAACACCTCTATAACCAGTACAAAGAGGCGTGGATAACATAGATATAATAGTTAAGAGCATTACATATCTAAATAATAAAACCCAAAAGTAGTCAATAAATAGTTAAGAAGATAGTTAAAAACTGATGACAGGAGCTACAGAGAAGGTACTCATGTAATGCACCATGTGGCAAAGAAGGTCTTGAAAAAGACCCCTATTGGATAATAACTCAGGACTAAAGAGAAGAAGAGCAAATAAAATACATAATCACATCATCAAAGCAGCAAAAAACATATATATGTTTTTATTTACTGTACTTTTTAATTTGTTTTTGAATGTTTAATGTTTAACAACATTTATGTATACATTTTTACATGTCTTTTATACTATTTTTACATTTATTTATTATAGTATTCATGTTATATTGCTGTTTTTAGTTTTTCAATTTCATGTAATTATTTTTAGATGCGTACCCTCCGATGAAGGCTTGACGCCAGAACGCGTAGGGCATTTTATCTAATAAAACCAGCACCTGTGACCACCTTTGGCCTTTGCCCGTTGTGTGTTCCTTAGCGTCCCTCTAGTCCAGTCCCGGAACCATAGAGTTGTGAACCTCCACCAGCAGCTTTGGAGACTGAACATCTTCATCTCTTTGATCATCCAGCTATATGCAGCCCCAAGGACCGCCCACACATCAGTATCTCAGTCTCCAAGCAGCTTGGAAGTCAGAGCCCAGAACTGGGCTCCTTAGGAACAAATAAGCAGAGCTTTAGTGTTTTATTATTTTCTAGATTTAGGTGCTGGGCTGCTGCTGTGGAGGAAATCTTTGACTGTGTCCCTTCTGTCTTTCTCTAATCTGTTTTTTTCTCTCTGTCTCTCTCTGTCAGTCTCCCCATAGGTTAAACAAGCAGGGGAGCTGCACAGGACACAGGTCTCCTTTCTACCTAACCCCTTTGGTGGGTGAGGAGAAGGTTGAAGACAATTACAGGCAGCAATTGAATACAGCAATAGGCTCTGAGGGTCCCCTGACTGATTTAGGGGTTCCCCGAGCTGCCCTGAGCGGTTATTACTCTGTTCCTTATCGGTCCTACAGTTCAGTCCTCCACCACTGGGTAGTGCACCTCCTCCTGCAGCATGGAGACTGGACAAGTCAAACTTGTCACCGGGTATATCCTGCTGGTCTCCTCCCAGAATCCTCCAGTGTGTCCAGTCTCCATGCAGCAGGAGGATGTAGTGAGCCTAGGTGCTGGGCTCAATAGCAGCAAAAATAAAGAGTAGTTAAGGTAGTTAGGAATTTCAATTTGATTTCATCTCTCTGATTTAATTTCCTTTCATCTAGTTTAGGCCGTTGTTTTCTAGTGCCGATGTAAAAAAAAAAAAAATTATTGGAGCGAGATTCCCCTGGCAGCTCTCCCCTCCTGGACTGTACGGAGGGGAGCACTGTACTACACGCACAACGTGCCTCTCTGCCGGTCCCGGGCTGCTGGGCTGTGTCGGGGCGAGGGGCAGGAGAAAGATGATTTTGCTCGGCGGCTGACAACTCCCTCCTGTGTGGAGCAGTGCCGCGCGAGCTGGAGAGGTGCCAGGCACGGTAAGAGTTCCTTTTGGGTTCTTTGTGCCGGGATTTAATGCAGGGGATCCGCGCTGTCAGCGGGCAGTGAGCCAGATACCCATTCCTTTTGTGCTAAGGTAACAGTTTTTGGCGCCAATTCCGGCGTGTTAATAGCGGCAGCCATTTTGTACGAGCAGGCTTTGCCGCGTGGCTGGCTTCTGCGGGGCAGATCGCATCGGACTTTCCGGTGACGCAGCTCTCGCCGGCAGGAACAGTTCAGGCAGAGGTGTTTTGTTCCTTAATTGCTTCGTGTTTCTTCATTAGTCCACCCGTGTTATGTCGGTTGGGGTTGTCATAACCTATGGTAAAAAAAAAAAAAAAAAAAAGAATTACCCCCACCCCTTAGAGGGTACTCATATCCCATTTCATAGCTATGGCCTCGGCTACGGGTTCTTCGGGCAGGCGCGACTGCGCCCGTTGGGGGCTTGCGAACCTGACGGTGGGAAGCCGGTATGGGCTTCGTGATCTCAGGTTCCTGCAATTTGCGATCATGGGCTAATTTTGGATCTAGATATATGAAGGAAGCACGTATGTAGCCAGTAGTGGTGTTACATCGCGAGCCGGTGGTTTGTCTTTTTCGGGCCGCCCATCCCTGAAGGCGCGGAGCAGGACCATCCCTCGGGATGCAAACCAGGCCGGCCCTGGACTGGTGCATGCGTTTGCTTTTTGCTCTGCAAGCAGCGGTCTGTGGGAGGCGGTTTCCCGCACGCTCCACCTGTCAGCCCCGGTCCTCGTTTGTTCATTTATTTTGGGCTGTTGCTTTAAAAAAAAAAAAAACAAAACTATATATCTATATATATCTGTCTATATATATATATATATATATATATGTAACTGTTAACGTCAAACCAAGGAATGGCTTGGTCCTGCCTGAGTTGATGTCCTTCTCCCCCAACGTTCTCTGCTTTGGGCGAGCTGATCTCCCCTCCTAGAGTGCACGGAGGGGAGTGGTGCAACAGGGCAGCCGGTTCTGATGTCGGCACCGGTGATCGCCACCTGCTGTTTTCAGCGTTGGCTGAGCAGGTGGGGTAAGAGCTCTTTCCGCGATAGCAGCTTACAATCTGGTGTGCACAGCGGCAGGGACGACAGGGCTGCCGTTTGTATCACCGACGTCGAGTCTGCTGTCTTGCGGTTCCCGCTAGCCAGGTAAGAGCCTCGGGGAACTGCAGCTCGGCTGCGAGAGTGTTCTTGCTGCAACAGGGATCGCCGTGGCGATCAGGCCCAACGCGTTTTGGCGGGCTTTCTTCCCGCACCTTTTTCGGCCGCTCGGCCGATGTAGCTCGTTGTCCGGAGCTTAAATTCCCTGTGGATTGGGATTCTTTAACTTGGTTTTCTTTTTCGTTAGTTTGCATGAAGGCTGAAGAATGTTTTTTATTTTTGGATTGATGACACGTAGATGGTTCTTGGTGGTTTTACGCGCCTTTTAGTCGCGTAGCAGGGACAGCACGGCTCAATGAGTCAGTGAGTGAAACTATTCTCACAGTCCACTGGGCTCTCGTGGTGCCTCCCTCTTCCTGGGGGGGGGCAGTTGTTTACGGCTGCCGGTGGGCTTCGTGTCTTTTGGTTTAGGGTTCTTTTTTTCCACTTCTCAGTTGGGAAAAAAAAAAAAAAAAAAAGACCGCGAGAGCAGCGCTGAGGCCCTATCCTTAGGTGCGCTGGCAGGCCTTGCGGGTAGAAGATTTTAGTTCACTTCATTTATTTTGCGGAACTTCTTTTGCTGCTGTTCTTTATTACTCTGATTTATTGTTCTGGTATCGGCCTATTATTTGTCGGTTCCATGGGCTGTACATTCGGTACGCTCAACAAAGCTCTGGTGCTGTTCCGTTCTCCCTTCCTCCCGCAGGTAGGATGCTCTGGAGGTTGCTTTTGGAACAGCAGCCGGGGCAGTCACTTTTCCGGGGTTTAGTCTGGTCTCAGCTAGGTGTATGTGCAGTCAACTGAATTTCAGTATACAGCATGCATTTGTGGCACGAGAGTGCTCCATATAGATACAGCCAATTTATTGTCTGCAAAGCTCCGACAAGGTAACTTCCAACAAGGTCCGAGCAATGGAGTCCTGGAAGTTCTTATTGTTATACCTTATTTTTCCATTTGCTACCGGCGCGCTTTCTATTGGTCCCAACGCCCCTTGCACCTGTCCAGTTAGTGTCCATTTCTGGGCTTCACACCATGTTCCCACTTCACAGGTCAGTTTCACAATGGCCTAGTCTCAATCTCTGTACTTCTCTACTGTACGGAGGTTTCTAGCTCTGGAACTGCACGTTCCCTGTAAATAGTTATCTTCCAGTTCTAATGCCCTGTTCAATGTCCTTTCAGTTTGTTCAATGTGAACCGCCTTACGGTCTCATAAGGCGGTATATATGTCCGAAATGTTCACTAAATTCATAACCTCAATAATGGGTTAAAACATTTCTCTTCTAAGAGCACAGGAGCCTCATATGAGCTCGGAGAGTTCATAGAACGCCTATTGTCACAGACTTTACAGATTCTGGGTTCTTCTCTGCACTGCTAGTCTTAGGCGTAGAGAAGGTGTCTTAGTTGCCTTGCCTCATCGAGGGAGCTTTCGACGTCCGTCCTGAGCTGAAGGGGTGCAGATTACACCCAGACAGGTTTCGCTGCTTCAGAGGCCCTGGCATGCTCCAGGCAGTCAAAAGTGCCTTGGGCTGTCTCCAGATCTGGATAGGACGCAGACAGGGTCTGGTAGTACGTTTTGCTGTTCCAGTGAGAACGGGGTTTCCGCTGGGGGGGCTCCGTGAGTTGGGGCCTTCGGGCGCCCCTTTAAAATGGGAAGTTATGGTGCGGGTCGGGCCAGCATGGTCCGCTCAGCAAATGGTTTCCATGTCTCGCACCGGTCCTGGACGGTGGGAATATCTCACAGAGATCGGGCAGGCTGTCGCCACTGGGTCTTGCGCAGTGGGTTCCGATGTGACTGGCCGTGATCCTTACAGACTTGTGTGCTCATTGCACGGTTCCATTTGCTCAGGAAGCTGGAAAGAGTCAGGCGTTTCAAATGTTTGTATTCCGAGTGATGGTGGCAACAGGGTCAGGTCTGTCCGACAGATACTTCGCGGTGGTTCTTCTATTTTTGCGTGAGGATACCAGCTGGGCGATTTTGATTGCGGAGTCTAGGGTTCTCTTCGCGTAAAGGGCGTCTCGTCTTCCGGCGTTTGTGGGTTCATCCAAGATGTACCGTCTTTTCTGGGGCCGGAACCTTCTCCGGTGGAGTCCAGAAAGTTGCCGGTGGGTGGCAGCTTCGTCGGGGCACTTTTCATACGAATAGGCGTCGGAGGGGCCCTTCGATCCTGGCCGCCAGGGCGATCTCTCTGGCTGAAGTGCATATTTTGGTGCCAGTAGTAGGCAACTGCAGACGTTGGTCCTATGCCATTTTCTTCCGCAACCGCATTCTCGCTGTTTTACCCTGCCGTGGTGTTCATGGGGCACACTCAGGTGGTCTGTCCCATTCTTGAGGTGATAGAGCGATTGCTTCAGAAGGAGTGGGACCATCCAGAAGTACGTTTCTGGGGGTAGGCTCTATGAATAAGCTTTAGCTCTTGTCTGTAGGGAGCCGACCGGTTGGTGCACGGGGCTCCTTGGCGGTGTATCGGTTGGCTGCGGTTTCTGTTGTTTCGCAGGTGATTAGATTTTCTCTTATGACCTAGCATTCGCACAGGGTGCGTTTCTAGGGTAAGCCTAGTGTGGGTTTCGGGTAACCAGCCTAGGTTGAGGCAAGGGCTGTACCATTCCTTTTCGCGGGAGCAGTTATGGCGTGTTGTCCAGATTTTCTCTGTTTGGCAGTCGATCCCGTTTTTGGCGGTTTCCAGTTCTAGGGGTCTCGGGCTGCGGCCGCGACCCGCCCACCGGATGGTGGTTTCTTCGGGGGCCCTCAGTTGCATATTGGAGGGGGCCGTCGCTGGTGATTCTTCGAGTCCTGGGGGCATGTTACAGCCTAGGTTTTGAGAGACTGTGTTCTAGTAGCTAGCTGTTTGGTTTGCTGAGCTTGGTTGACAAGAATGGTCTTGGTTGGAACCGTCCTTGGTCTTGGCTCGGGAACGGTTGGTTCTATGCACAGGTCTCTACCTCCTACCCCTGGTGGTTCTACCGTTTCTTGACGCGGTGGTCTCGTTTTCCTTCTTTGGAGTTATTGGTAAAGGAGTTTTTTGCGTTAGCAGTCTGCGTCTCTTGGTTGTAAGCAGAGTTCCGCGGGCGCGCGATTGCGTACTGGGGTTTTTTAATTAAAATAAATAAATAAATAAATAAAAATAAAAAATAAAAATATATATATATATAAAACCAGACCAGTACTTGGTTATTTGCTTTTTTTTTTTTTAGGGTTCTGCCGAAGGCTTCTCGGCGGTCTCATATCAATGTTTGGTGGTACCAGGAAGGCATTAGTTGAGGCTAGGTTCTTTCCTGGATGGCAGGCATTTGTGGGATTGCCCTTTACTGGGTCTGCAGGACAGTCGTTTTCCTGGACAGAACGGTGGGTGGTTCTGACTACGAAGACCTTACAGTCTGGTGACGTGGTCGCCTGGCCTTACTTTCAGTTGACGCATTTGGCTGTTCAGTTGCCGGGCGTTGCCGGTTTCGGACGGCGGTGCGGCGCTATGGCTGAAAGGGTCCCTCCCAAAGGTTACTGCTCTGTTACATCCCAGTGGTGGAGGACTGAACTGTAGGACCGATAAGGAAATGGAAATTACACTTACCTGGTAATTGTTATTCCTTGAGGGAGTACAGTTCAGTCCTCATTCCCGCCCAGGGATGAATGCCTCAGACGCGAGGTGTCGCTTTGGGGGGGCTTGCCGGTCCAGGCGTAGGCCACGTATGGTGTTCTGCTTCCGATCTCGGGCGCAGCTTCTTTCTGTGATCTTTTCTTCCTCCTTCCTTACCTCTATCGGTCTTGCTATAGTCTGCGGGCAAGTGGATGGGGTGGAGGAGGAGGGTGTTATTTGCCCTTTATTTCAGGGCACTGCAGGTTGAACGTAGGGGTTTAACCCTAGTTGTGTATTTACTTCCTTAACTGCTCCTTTGTTGTTCTTTCAGTCTGCTTTGTCAATAGGTCACTGGAGGATTCTGGGAGGAGACCAGCAGGATATACCCGGTGACAAGTTTGACTTGTCCAGTCTCCATGCTGCAGGAGGAGGTGCACTACCCAGTGGTGGAGGACTGAACTGTACTCCCTCAAGGAACAACAATTACCAGGTAAGTGTAATTTCCATTTATTGACTCTGATAACTGCTACTCAGAGATTGTGACAGGCACGCTGGACAGCACTCTCAGTGTTTTGACCCCCCTCCACTCCTGTGTGTGGGTGAGTAGAGTTTGAAGCTTTTTCTTTCTAAAGGCAGTGGTGGAGGCCTTGGGGTGGCCTGGAATCAGCTCTGGGGAGTGTTTTTAGACCTTTTGGGTATTTTTTCTGGTCCTTTTTTTGGCGGGATCGGGTCCGGCGGCCATTTTGGATTTTTTTTTTTTCAAAGTTGTTTTTCTTCGTGTTTTTTTTAGGGATAGGAGCTTCGTTTTTGCATTTCTTGGTCAGATATCAGCTAATTGACTCCAGCTCTATCTAATCCTGCAATTTGGAGCGTTTTTGAGCACTTTTAAAATCGCAATTTTTTTTTTTCTGCTCTGTTTGCTTCAGCAAGGTGTTCCTGCTTTGCTGGCAAAGGGCTGTGTGCATAGCCATGCCTCCTAGTCCCCGGTGTCTGGTCTGTGGCATTCGTAGAAGTAGTAATTTGGCAGCCCGAGTCTGTGCCACTTGTTCTGCTGTGGGTGCTGGCATGGGGGATCCTCTGGAGGGCTCCAGTACAGATCTCCCACCTGTATCTACAGAAGGGACATCAGAGCAGGCAGATACGGTCCTTGATCCGGGGATTTCTGCGGTGCCGGAGCGCCTTTTTTCTCTCTCATGCAGGAGGCTCTGGCTCTCTTGCAGCCGGCGGGGGAGAGGCTCGGTCCTGCCCCGCCGTGGGCTAAAGCGTCCACTTTCAGTGGAGGGAGACACTGGTCCACAAAAGAGGAGCCGGCCCCCGAGTGTTGCGGATTCTGCGCCTCCTGGGGACGAGTCACTGGATATAGCCTGCTGGTATCTCCCATCAGCCTCCAGTGTGTCCAGTCTCCTTGCAGCAGGAGGACATAGTGAGCCTAGATTCTGGGCTCACTTGGGGGGAACAGATAGGAGCATTTAGTGTGACAAATTCTGATTTTACCTTTGATTATTACCTTTAATTTACTTTAAATTTTGCTTTTAATTCAGTTACCTTTGGTTAATTGACAATCGGGGATTGGTTCCCTTGAGTTAGGAGCAAATTTCTGTATTTACAGTAATTTTAAATTTGAGCCTGGTTCTTTAAATTAGTAGCAGTTCTTGTCTTCCCTCCTTGTCAGTGATTTTCACTTGCTGCAGGCATTTGCCGGTGCGGATCTCTCTCCCTGGACTGTACGGGAGAAAGCTCCGGGACCCGTACAACCACACTGAAGCTGTGTGGGACGGAGCCTCTCCGTTGCTGCAGGATTTAATTTTAGTCTGTGGAACCGGCTGAGCGATCCTCGCCGCGGCTGCCAGGCGCATCAGCGCAGTTTGAGGATCGGAGGAATTCAAGGAGGTAGGAGCAGGCTGTCTGGCTTTCGGCCCTGCAGGTACGGCCTTCGGGCTCTGTCGTCTGCTGAGGCCTCATTTTTGCTGCGGCGGCTGTTCTTGGCGCCAAAATTCATTGGCGAAGGGGCGGCCATTTCCTCGCTAGGTATTTGGACCGCATGGCGAGCGTTGTAGTGAACTGCCTGCGTGAGGACAACAGGCAGAA
Organism: Ichthyophis bannanicus; assembly: GCA_033557465.1. Lineage (NCBI taxonomy): Eukaryota > Metazoa > Chordata > Amphibia > Gymnophiona > Ichthyophiidae > Ichthyophis > Ichthyophis bannanicus. Next base: position 643,735,558 of record CM066035.1, read on the forward strand.
TAGCTAAATTTTTGGGCCTAGTGATTGATTGTTTCTTTTGTTTGTAGTTTTTTTTTTGAGGCCAGGGGGATTCCTCAGCATTAAGGGGGACTGTTGTCAATCCTCTTTATAGAATAAATAAGAATGAACTTAAAAACAGGACAGCAGTTTTGGCATTGATCCCTGATACCACATGTTCTTTCCCTCCTAATCATGTCTCTGAGGAGCATCTGTTTAGGCCCAGGATATTAGGCAAATTGCCAGCTTTTAGGTTCAAGGGCAGAGCCCTAACTTGTAGTTTGCAGGAGGGAAAGCCTAGAAGTGTGCCTTTATGTATTCTATAGTGACAGTTGCCCAAAATTCACAGGGACAGGTTTAGGAAACCTTAGGATGTACAAGAATAGACTGGCAGTTAAACTGTCAGCCGGGAAGTGCCTGTGCTACGGTCTATGGCCACCGGAGGGCAGCTGGTACACTCAATAGTGCCTTTCTATGACTGTGCAGGCAGCCATTATCTGCAGGTCAGGATAGAAATCACCACAGAGCCTCGGTGCTGTGATGTAAGGTCTGAGAATCCAGTTTATATGACCAAGATTTAAAGCTCTTAATTTCTGTATCATTGGTCGGGCTCTGCTGCCCTAAAGGTCACCGAATGACAGCGCTGCTCATGAATCACATAGAGTATTCAGTATTCATCCCTGGGGGGTGAGTGGTACAATACAAAATCATATTACTCATCAGGTTCACACAGGCAACAACCTCTCAGACTTCCATTTTCAAGGTGGTCGGTGTATTCCACTGCTATTTCTCTGACTTCAGGAAGGCCTGGTGAGGTGCTTGTGGGTTTCATAGCAACACTTAGCAGGCCCTTCCCAGGAAATTCTCATCTATTACTAGAGCAGGGTTTCATTTCATTTCATTTCTCTGGTTGTGGTTAATGCACAGCGCTAGGGGCTGTGTTCGAAAGCTTGCATCCCACGGACTTCGGTGGGATTTCAAAAAGATAGAGAAACTCGCTTTAGTGAGAGATAGCCTTGTTCATTTTTAGCTAACACTGTTGCTTTTACTTTTGATTTTTACCTTTTGCGCCTGAATCCCAGGGACACGACACTGCTTCCAGGGGTTCTACTTTCTATTTTGCTCTTCAGCTCCCTGGCAGCTGCAGTAGGCTGGCAGGGGGTGGGCAACGCCTCCTGCAATGCAGCATCCCCCTGGATAAGGGGGGGAAGGACAACTGGGTGTAGCGGGGGCTGGTAGCTTCTTGCAAAGCTATAGTAGCAGTTCAGGTAATTTTAGCTGATCTGCTTTGATTTCATTGGAGTTGGCGGAATCTTGGTTTTTGGAGTCCTCTACTTTAAAAAAAAAAAAAAAAAAAAAAGATTCTCCTTCCGCTATCCATAGAGGATCCTATAAAGCGTTAAAGTCGGTTTATATGGCAGGATAATATTTTGGCTTAGCTGCTGTGCTATAGCGCTATGTTCTGCTGTAAACATATTCAGGTCAAAAGGAATTATGGTAATAACTCTCTTGGACAGTTGTAACAGATGCTTGGGTGAGTGCCATGGCCAGTCCACAGATGTGGAATGCTCTGCCATAAGCTTTGTCATGGGAAGGATTTTATAGTTGTGTGGTTTCTTAATGGACAATGTTCCCGTTTAGTTTGGCTTTGCCCAAATTATAAGATTTTACGGTAGATTTGTAATGTCTTCATTTTGGATATATGTGGTTTAATTTTACATATGGAAGAGGCAGCTCAGCGGAGAGGGGTTGCAAGATAGAACTCTGGCCTTTGAAGCTATCTATGCTCCCATTCCATTTATCAGCGGTTCTCCAGTACGGAGAGTCTCTGCTAGTGTTCAGCAGGCGTCGGGAACGCATGTCGGAAGGCCTCGATGCATTGGCACAAAGGTGGCCAAGGTACGGGCTGCTCTGTCTTTCCTCCGTGGGCCCTGCTGGGCCGCCTGGTACAGCGGATCGAGCGGCATCCGGGTCCCGTGGTTCTGATTGCCCCGGACTGGCCTCGTCGGCCTTGGTATGCGGATCTGGTGCGGTTGAGTGTGGCCGATCCGTGGCTCCTTCCTCCTCGGCCGGATCTCCTTCGGCAGGGGCCGCTGCAGATGCCTCAGGTGGCTCGATTCTCGCTTACGGCATGGCTATTGAGAGGGCGCGAATGAGAGCCAAAGGTTATTCTCCGGAGGTCATTGCTACCTTGTTGCGGGCGCGGCATCGGTCTACGTCGCTAGCGTATGTCCTGGTCTGGCGTATTTTTGAGCTGGTGTGCGGTTCGCGAGTTGCAGCCTTTGCGGACCTCCGTTCCTCAGCTCCTCTCCTTCTTGCAAGCAGGGGTGGACAAGGGCCTGGCGGCCAGTTCGTTGAGGGTACAACTTGCAGCTCTTGCGTGTTTTCGAGGCAAGGTTCAGGGCCAGTTATTGGGGTCCCATGCGGACGTGAAGCGCTCCTTGCGAGCGGTGTTGCTTATGCGTCCTCCGTACAGGGCTTTAGTGCCCTCGTGGGACTTGAATTTGGTGTTGAGGTCTCTGGTGGCTCCGCCGTTTGAACCCTTGGCGCAAGCTTCGTTGAAGGACTTGACGTTGAAAACGGTGTTTCTGGTAGCAATCTCGTCAGCTCGCAGGATCTCGGAGTTGCAGGCTCTTTCGTGTAGGGAACCCTATCTGTCTTTCTCTGCCGACATGGTGGTATTGCGACCAGTTCCCGCGTTTTTGCCTAAGGTAGTTTCGGCGTTTCACATGAATCAGGGGGTGTCTCTCCCGGTGTTTGCCAAGGAACGGGGCCAGCACGCGGATAACTCCTTGCACGCGTTGGATGTCCGTCGAGCTCTTCGTCGGTATTTGAGGGAAATGGCGGCCTTCCGTAAGTCCGATCGCCTATTTGTCGCATTTGGCGGTCCGCGCAAGGGGGAAGCAGCGTCTAAGTCTTCCATTTCCCGCTGGTTGAAAGAGGCGATTTCGTCGGCATACCTTTTACGCGGCAGGATGGTTCCTGCCGGGCTTCGGGCTCACTCGACTAGGGCGCAGGCGGCGTCTTGGGCGGAAGTTAGCTTGGTACTGGCGGTGGATATTTGTCGGGCGGCGACGTGGTCGTCCTTGCACACTTTTGCTAAGCACTATCGTCTGGATGTGCAGGCGGCGTCGGATGCACGGTTTGGGTCTCGGGTGCTTCAGGCTGGACTAGCGAGGCCCTCCCGTTGAGATTTACTGCACTGTTTCATCCTCTATGGTTCCGGGACTGGACTAGAGGGAAGCTAAGGAAGAGTTGAATGATGCTGAGAAGATCAAGAAAAGGTGGAAGGAGTATACAGAGTTTTTATATGATAAAGATCAAGTGGACCAACAGCCGTTTCAACCTATACCTTATGATCAGGAACCATTGGTGATGAAAGAAGAAGTTGAAGCAGCATTGAAAGCCTTATCAAAGAACAAAGCACCAGGCATTGATAGCATTCCCATAGAAGTATTGCAGCAATCTGATGCAGCTGTTACCGTACTTACACGGCTCTGCCAAGAAATATGGAAGACAACATCATGGCCAACTGACTGGAAAAGATCTGTGTTTATACCAATACTAAAGAAGGGTGATCCAACTGACTGTGGAAATTATCGCACAATCGCTCTGATCCCACATGCCAGCAAGATTCTACTGAAGATTATTCAAAAGAGACTACAGCCATACCTAGAACAAGAACTACCTGAAGTGCAAGCAGGGTTCAGGAAAGGGCGAGGAACGAGAGACATCATTGCGGATGTGAGATGGATCCTTGAAAAGACTAAAGAATACCAAAAGGATATCTATTTGTGCTTTATCGACTATAGCAAGGCTTTTGACTGTGTAAACCATGAGAAACTCTGGACCACATTAAGAAGAATGGGTATACCAGAACACCTGATCGTTCTCTTGCGCAATCTGTACATTGATCAAGAAGCAACAGTTCGAACGGAACAAGGAGAAACAGAATGGTTTAAAATAAGCAAGGGTGTAAGACAAGGCTGCATACTTTCCCCCTGCCTGTTTAATTTATATGCAGAACAAATCATCAGAGAAGCAGGACTGTATGAAGACAACAGAGGTGTGAAGATTGGTGGAAGACTCATCAACAACCTTCGCTATGCTGATGATACCACATTACTGGCTGAAAGTGAAGATGATCTGAAACATTTGCTTCTCACAATCAAAGAACATAGTCTCAAAATGGGCCTGCACCTTAATGTAAAGAAGACAAAGATCATGACAACTGGCAAAATCAACAGGTTCATCGTTGAAGGAGAAGAAATTGAAATCGTGAACAACTTTAACCTACTTGGATCAACTATCAATAAAGAAGCAACAAGCAGTCAAGAAATCATACGACGCATTGCTCTTGGCAGAATGGCTATGAAAGACCTAGATAAGATTCTCAAGAGCAGAGATGTCTCTCTCCATACAAAGATTCGACTTGTTCAAGCCATGGTATTTTCAATAACATCATATGGATGTGAAAGCTGGACAGTGAAAAAGACAGACAGGAAGAAAATTGATGCCTTTGAATTATGGTGCTGGCGGCGAATACTGTGTATACCATGGACTGCCCGAAGAACAAACCAGTCGGTACTAGAGGAGATCAAACCTAAGCTTTCTTTAGAAGCTCAGATGACAAGACTTCGACTTTCATACTTCGGACACATCATGCGAAGAGAGAGATCATTAGAGAAAGACATCATGCTTGGCAAGATAGAAGGTCAACGCAAAAGAGGAAGGCCAGCAATGATATGGATCGCTACAATAACAGCAGCTACGGGTACCAGCCTGTCAACAATGAGCCGCCTGACTGAAGACTGAACACAATTTAGGATAGCTATCCAGAGGGTCGCCATGAGTCGACTCCGACTCGACGGCACTTAACAACAACAACAAGGAAGAGTAAATTAGACTTACCTGCTAATTGTTGTTCCTTGCGGAACTCTAGTCCAGTCCCGGATCCCTCCCTGTCTATCTGTTCTCGCTGCCAGCCAAGAAGGTACATTCATTATAGGAGTCTGCCAGGGTTTTTGTTCTCTATACTTTCGGTCAGAGCTCCTCTGCTTGCAGCATGCCTTAGTTCCCTTTCGGGGTCAAATCTTGGGGGTGAGCGGTGGCGTCTCTTGTTGCATGCGTTTTGCACAAGGGTCGCCACGGCCGTTCTGGTCCACCTTCCCGTAGGCGGGAGGTTGTTCTTACGCAATTGGAAAAAGAAAAAAAAAATTTTTTGCTAGTGGTGGGAACTTTAGGGTCAGGATCCTTTTTTCCACTGTGTTGTTATATCTACTTATTTGTTGCTCTGCTTAGTATGCTTTGTCAATAGGTACTGATGTGTGGGCGGTCCTTGGGGCTGCATATAGCTGGATGATCAAAGAAATGAAGATGTTCAGTCTCCAAAGCTGCTGGTGGAGGTTCACAACTCTATGGTTCCGGGACTGGACTAGAGTTCCGCAAGGAACAACAATTAGCAGGTAAGTCTAATTTACTCTTTCTACTGTTGCTGCAAGGGCTTTGCTCCCTTTGTGTTCCTCTACAGGTTTGAGCAGAGTCCATGTTTCCGATCCGTACAGAATTGGCAGGATCAGTGTTCAGAAGAGGCAAATTTTGAGTCTCCAGATAGACATGGGGGAACTCCTTCCCCCGCAAACATCCATCAAAGGTCTTTTTAAAATTTTTAAATGTCTTCTGTATCATAAATACATCAACTTTAAACCTTTGCCCCTCCTTAAACAGCAATGATCTTGTTTGCCATGAATTTAGTTTATTCACATTCAAGGTCACCACCTCCATTTCTCCTCCAGTGCCCTTAGGCATGACTAGTCCATTCACTCTTCTGCATGCGTACACAACAAAATCTCCCTCCCCCTCTACCCTCTCCCCTTCCTCCTCCCGCCATCCCCCCACCTGGCTCTCCTACCCTCGCCAGCTCTACTCCGAGTAGTGACTCACGTCCCTGAACTCCCGTTCCCCCGTATCCTTTACCCTGAACCCCCTTTTCCCATCATTCTGCCCTCCAAACCCCCAAACAGCAATGAACCCATCACGAACTTCCCTTTCCCACTCCCCAAAACCCCAACAATCAACAAGCAACAAACATCCTCCTGCTCCACAGTACTCCTTCAACCCCCACCCCCTCTCAAAAGATTTTACCAGTCCACTACCCCAGTCCTTTCAAGTTGATGCTACTCTCTTCCCCGTCTGCTACTTCTTGCGATGATCCCCCTTCTTGTCAGTCATCGCTGTCACTGCTTCCTCCAATGTAGTCACCCACCGGGTAACACCATTGATCATAAAGACTAGGCCAAAAGGATACACCTCTCGATACTTAATATGCTGCTGGCATAGGTGCTGTGTCATAGTCCTAAAGGTTTTTCTCTGTTGCAGTGTACTAGTCGCCAGGACTACGAAGACTGCCACTGAATGTCCTTACCAGGTGATCTTTCTTGCCTTCCACATCTACTTGCCACTTGCTCCTTTACTGTATAATCATGGAAGCATGTCACAGTGTCCCATGGATGCTCCCCCCATATGGGCCCCTGCGCCTGGTGTTCTCTATCCAGCTGTATCTCCGGTGCTGCCATTTCCTCTACTGGGTCCTCCAGGAGGGCCTGAAAAACTCAGATGGCCACCGCCTTGCAGTTCTGATATTCTGGGCCCTCCGGCACACTTTTAATACAGAGGTTGTTCCGATGACCATGATTTTCTAAATCCTCCAACTTCAGCATTAGTTGCTGCATTTCTTCCTCCATATGCCACATCTGCTCTGCCAGCTTCTCCTGGTCTGCTTAGCACTCCTCCACCAAGTCCTCCGCCTCTGCTACCCTCTAGCCCAAGTCCAACATATCTGCGCCTGACCATGCCACCAAGCTCAGCTCTCACTGCCCTTAGTTCATTCTTGAGATCTGTAAACCAGATTTTCAGTTCATCTTTAGTAATGTGCTCAGTTGTGCTGCCCGCTTCCATTACCTTGGGGCTGCCATCCTCCGACTCTGCTTCTCCCTCAATGGATTCCTGCTGTCGCCACCATATTCACCATGCTGTCCCCATGGCGTACTCCCACAAATTTGTGTGGGGGGGGGGGGGTTTGCCACATTGTAGCCATGAGTTGGTGAGCAGAGCGTCCTTACCTCTTGGAGGATTGTTTTCACCACTTTGTCACTGCGGGAATGGAGGTTTTTCTACTTTAATGCCCGGGACAGCAGAACTCCATGCTCAGCTGTCCATTCAGGAGCTTGATGTCACTCCCTCCAGGAGATGATTATTATAACAAAATAAATAACTGCTAGCTGCTATGCCAGAGGACATATTTTTATTGGCACACTTATAAACAATTCAAATCAGTTTGAACAGAACATTCCAATTGCAATAAAATTAGACGCACCTGTGACCAATTTTCAGTACTCACACTCAACCAATGAATGATGGCTCTAATGTTTAAAATGGCCACATTCACTTCTTGTTCCATTTTTACAATGGTGAAGACAAGAGAACTGCCTGCAATTGTTAGAAAAGCCATTATCACCAAACATCAAACTTGAAAGGGGTACAAGGCCATCTGCAAAGACCTTGGGATTCTTGTGTCTACAGTTCACAATGTTAAGAGGTTTTCTGCTCATGGAACTTTCAAGAACCTCGCAGGACGTGGTGGGACGAGGAAAATTAATCCAAGAAGTTTTTGAAGATTAGTGTGAACCATTGTAAAAACACCATGTTCAACATCAAAAGAGCTGGAGCAATCTGGAATATTGGTTTCAGCCCACACCATATGTCACTCACTTAACAAGTTCATGGGGTGAAAGCCAAAAGGGGACCCCACTGCTTAAAGACAAACATAAAAAGGCATGCCTGATCTTTGCCCAAACCAACCTTGAAAAACCACAATCCTTCTGGGAAAACGTTCTGTGGATTAGATGAAACCAAACTTGAACTCTTTGGTAATGCAGATCAGCGTTACATTTACAGGCGAAGAAAGAAGCTTATAAAGGGAAAAAAAGCATCCTTCCTACAGTTAAATATGGTGGAAGTTCCATAATCTTGTGGGGCTGTTTTGCTGCCTCAGGAACTGGAGGCCTGGAATTTATTAAAGGAATCATAAAGTCGGAGGATTACCAATGTATTTTGGAGCGAAATGTGTTACCTAGTGTCAGAAAACTAGTCTGGATCAAAGGTCCTCCAGCAGGTCAATGACTCATAACATACATTGAAAATTACAAAAGAATGTTTAAAAAGGAACAAATGGACTGTTTTAAACTAGCCAGTAGTGAGTCCTGATCTCAATCCAATCGAGGACCTTTGGAAAGAGCTGAAATCTGCCATTGGTAAAAGGAATCCTGGAAACATTCATGAGCTGGAACAAATTGCAATTGAAGAATAGGAGAAACTACCAGCAGACAGATGTATGAAACTTATAGATGGCTACAAGAAAAGTTTGGAGGCTGTCATCACTGCCAAGGGTTGTGCAACCAAATATTAGAGAAGGGTGCAATTAATCCTCTCCAGATCATATTTTGTTTTTTTTCTCAGAAATTACTACATCTAAGCTGCACAGACATCTTTTTTGTTGTATATCTTTGAACATACTATTTAAATATTACGATAACATTTGGAATATTTCCAATTATTTTTCAAGATATTGTACACAACATACCTAAAGTGCAAGGGTGCCAATAAAGTTGATCACAACTGTATATCTCAAAATTATACTAAAACAAAGTTTTCAAGTAGAAGGGAGGTTCTAAAACAAAATGTAAACGTATTAATCTCCCAAGTGGTTAAAGTTAAACGTGGTATGAAAATGTTTCTTCAAAGATGAAGTGATGTATGCCTGGAACAACCTCTCTCATATTTCATGGAAGCAAAATAACCGAATTCAAGAAAGCATGGTATATGCACAGACTATCCTTAATGGCAAAGGAAAAGCCAGAGAACAGTGATAGGTGGCATTGCACTCAGAAATGTATTTTATTTATTTAGCAGGTTTTTTATACCATTTTATCATTTCAGTCAAAGTGCTTTACATTGTAACAAACTTGGTAATTTACATTATACAGGGACATTGGTAACTTGGATTTTTCTGAAACAATGGAGGGCTAAGTGACTTGCCCAAGGCCACAAGACGTGCTAGTGGGAATTAAGTCAAGCAGACTAGATGAGTCTTACAGCATGGCCAAAAATATTATTTTCTGAAGCGTTTATGGATAGAAATGGCAATGCTATAGCTTGGAGAAAAGGTGACTAAGAGGGAATATGTTGGCGCTGGTGTTGTGTGCTGTCAAGTCAGTGTCAACTCATGGTGACCCTCTGGATAGCTGTCCTAAACTGTGTTCGGTCTTCAGTCAGATGGCTCATTGTTGATAACAGCAGCTATGGATACCACTCTATTATATTGATCCATCTCATTACTGACCTTCCTCTTTTGAGTTGACCTTCAACCTTGCCAAGCATGATATCTTTCTCTGATCTCATTTTGCATGATTGTCCAAAGTATGAAAGTCGGTTTGTCGTCTGAGCTTCTAAAAAAAAGCTTTGGTTTGTTCTTGAGCAGTCCATGGTACACACAATATTCTTTGCCAGCACTATATTTCAAAGACATCAATTTTCTTCCTATCTATCTTTTTCAGTGTCAAACCTTTGCATCCATAAGATGTCCAAGCCATGGTATTTTCAATAACAAGTCAAATCTTTGTATGGAAAGAGGTATCTCTGCTCTTGAGAATCTTGTCTGGGTCCTTCATAGCCATTCTACCAAGACCAATCCGTCGCTGGATTTCTTGACTATTTGTCCTGTCTCCAGGAACAAGCAGGAATGAGTCTTCACATATGGGTACGTTGAAAAGAAAGCTTTTGAGAGCATCCCACGCGCATGTGCGCTGCCTTCCCGCCCATTTACTTCCCTCTCATCAGTTTTCCGCGGAGCCGGCAGGACATATTCCTGTCACCGCAGAAAATTCTTCTTTTTATTAGTTTTTTGTGGTCGCGTCTGCCTTCCCTCGACGCCACCGGTACTGCCGGTGCTTTTCTTTCTTTTTCCTGAAGAATTTCTTCTTTTCTTAGAAATGTTTTCCTATTTAGTGCCTGACGGTTTCTAGTCCACTAGGCCTTTACCCTTCCATTATGGAAAAGCCAGCCACTATCCTTAAGAAATGCTCAGTGTGGCGGTACAGATATTTTTTCAGACACTCATTCTTGGTGTCTAAAATGTTTAGGTCTTGACCATTGCCCTTTGGAGTGTCTCTCCTGCTGGAGCTCAATCAGAAGAAGTCTTCAGAATCGAGCACAACTCGATACTCGGTTCACATCGCTCTCGATGTCACCAGCTAGAATATCTTCTTCACAGGATCAGGTAACCAAACAAAAGTCTGTAAAGACTAGCCAGTCCTCGAGTGGTAGATCTCCTTCTCAGCATCGAGATGGCTTCGGCCTTGCCCTCGAGGACATCTTGGCAATAAAGCCCCGGCGGGAGTCTTCGGGCTCCAAAGCACTAACGGGGCTCCAGGTTGTTCCCGGGGTTCTTACCTCGATGAACATACCCGGGCCATGATTGGTGGTTGTGGCCGCTTCGAGCGGTACTGACACCCCGGCATCGGCTATGGTGATAGATGAAACACTCCTCACCGATGAACGTAGTCTAGCACTCTCGGCTACTTCGGTACCGCTAGAGTTGCTGCAGACCGTTCCTCGAGTATCGGTATCGGCTTCGGTACCGGTATCGACATCGGTGTCGGTACCGTCCGTGCTTGCTTCGACAGAATCGCTTCCCTCGATGCTGAGCCTGAATCGATCTCTAGCATGGAGGATTTGGTACTGACTCGTTTCGGTACCAACCTCGGGCGGTACCGAAGACATCGCTTTAAAGAAAATACGATGCTTCATCCTTTTAAGTCTTCTGATCCCGATGACTGGGATGAATCCATCGGTACCAAGGCTGATTTTTTTTCTACAAGTCTAGCCTTTACCCCTCATTTTAGAGGGTCCTCAGGGGAGATTTCTTTTCAAGCTTTTCTGCTTGATATGGCAAAGTTACTTGCCATTTCTATACCTGGTAAAGAATCCCTACCAGGGAATTCAGAGACACTGCAATTCCCCTGGATTCCAAAGCAGGTGAGCATGCTTCCTTTGCCTCAGATCTTACAAGATCTACTATTAAGAATGTGGGAAACTCCTTTAACGGTATCCCCACATTCTAAGACACTTGACACCATGTACAAGGTGCCACCTTCTCCAGGTTTTCAAAAGACTCAACTTCCTCATCATTCTATTGTTGTAGAATCAGCAGTGAGGCATATTAAGAGTGCAAAGAAGCACTCTTCTTATCCGCCAGGTCGTGAGTCTAGGACTTTAGATGACTTTGAACGTCGATGCTTCCAGGCATCCATGCTTTCAGCAAGAATTATCTCATATATTTTCTATATGGGATTATCTCTTGAAGAGGTCACAAAGAACTTAAAGTTTTTGAACCTTTTTCTTCCAGAGCTTAAAAGAGCAGACTATTCCTTATTAGTCAATCATGCTCAAAATATATCTAGGTTCCTTAATCGTGTTTCCCTGGACTGTTTTGAGTCTATTAGCAGAACTTCTGCTTATAGCCATAGGAGCACGACGCATAGCCTGGCTCCAAGCTTCAGATTTGGACAGATGGGTTCAGGAAAGGCTGGGAAATACTCCTTGTACTGGTGAAAATCACTTCAACAAGGAGGCTTTATTTCAAGCTAATCAGTTGAGCACTGATATTGTTGCTTTCAGAGGATTGTCAAAACTTTCCTCTATCCCAGCTAATGAAAAATCTCCTAAAAAGCTTTATTCCTCCAGGGGGAAAAAGTTTTATCCATCTTCTACCCATTCTGCAGATGTTTCCAAAGATGGGCAACATCACACCAGGCTAAGAAAATCAAAACCTCAACAGGCTCAGAAAACCCAGCAATCGCAGGGTTTCTGATATTTTATTCATTTTTTCTGTGTGAGGTTTAAAACTTTTGAGTCTACTTCTTTTTAACAGAAGTATCTAAAATACATCTCATCCATGCTGAGATATCAGTCATACATTAACTCAATCCTCCACTCTGGGCATGAATCTCTTGCTACAAGAGAAATCTGTCCTTCTAGCTCTAAGAGCTATTAAGGACTATCATACCCCAGAGATAAAAATTCCTCCTTTTAAAACAAAAGGAGGCTTAACAACTCACAACAGGGTGAGCTATACCCTTCACCTTGTCAGTTTACTGTACGAGTATATCTCATACTTTTAATGCAAGGGGACCCTATCTCTTCAAAGACTTACCAAATTGTAAGTCTTCTCAACTCTGTATTGCTTTCTATCCCTCTTAGCCCAGACATTCAGTCTCTGAGTACTACTAATCAACTGGAGGGCTTATTCTCTAAGCCATAAGATTTTCTTCAATACCTACTCCAGTAAGTAGTTTCCATACAGAGTTTTCTCCCCCTTTGCGGTTCATCTTCTCAGATATCTTTTTAAGGCAGCTTTTCGGACAGAAGTTGGGTATCACTACTCCAAATTGTGTCTCTCGGTCCTCTCCAATCTATAGGACCTAACTTTTTATGCTGCCTTTATAACAGATAATTCCAAAAGAGGTCCATAACTCATTTGGGCTGTTTATTGTTGCAGGCTTCAGGCCTGTTTACTATTCTTAGCCACCTTCAATTTTCTTTGGCTTCAACAGAATAGATTAGGTTGCACACTGGCAATTCAACAGCCAGATGTAAGCAACCTACAACATGCTCTCTGCAATTCTACAACAAAGCTCTGCAACTGTGGGCCTTTGCCAGAGAGCCTCAGAGCTATTTCTAATAGGTAGCGGCCAGATAGTTAACAAGGGCTTCAGCTGGTAGACTCTACCAGTCATGCTCCTACATGACTGTTTTTTTCCTACTCTTACCATATTCCTTAAAATTTCCTTTTAAGAAAAGGTAACCAGGGTTTAGACCACGTGAAAGCGTAGAAAATTGCACAATTCCCTGGTTTGTTCCACATCTCACTGGAACTTCCACATCAGGGATGCATTTTTTTCACTGCAGTTGGTCCTTATTCACTACTTTCCTTCTAATTCCTATACTTCATGGTAGCTTATGTTGAACAAGAAAACGCATGATACTCATTTTGCCCCAATAAAGAGGCAAAAATGGTATCCCCTTATATTGCGTCTTTTTCTCCAGCTACTATTTGAAATTATAGAAGGATCCAGACTTGCTGTCTTAAGACTAAGGATCTCCTCTGCACTCATTCACGTACGTCTCGAGACCTGGTTATTTCAGGGGCTAGATCTTTTCAAGAAGTCTAGTCCTATCCCTGTAAGTGAAGAACATATCAGTTTCCATGAAACCTTCTCTGTAGTTCTTCCATATTTAACCAGACAGATTCTCCATCAATATTCTCAAGTAGGTCTTAATCCTTCTTGTTATTGCATCAATCTCTGTACAACATCTGACTTTGAAAGATCTTCAAGAAGTTGGAGGCTCAATGCCTAGTACAAATGTCTTTGTCTTTCATTGGAATAAAGGGGGTCTTAAAGACCTATCCCCTTTTTTCTGCAAAGGGTATTTCTGCCTTTTCATCCAAACCAGTCAGATTATCTCCACTCTTTCCTAGGACCTTATTCTGCTAAAAGGACAAGAAGTTCAATTTTTTGGACTTTACAGAAGCTTTAGCTATTTCTCAAAAGTCCAACCTCATTGAACTCCCCCAGTACTACTTCTGGGGTTAGTTCTGGCCATGAGGGCTTATCTCTTCCTGTATTGCAAAAATTTATTTTTTCCCCCTACTTCACATTGAGGGAATTTCTTTGAGGATAATGTGCTGGCTCTCAACCACAGATCCATATTACCCTCAAGTATTTTTGCAATATTTTTGAGTGAGATCCACATTAGAAAATTGGAATTCAATATTTTTCTAATATTTATGATTTACACAAGGACTCCCCTCTGGATACCTTGTTTAATCAAGCTGTTCCACAGCACCTCTTTTATTCTTTTCTAGTTCAACTCCTACCCTCCATCCCTTGGATGCCTGAGGTTTTGAGGGATAAGCATGACCCATCTTTAGATTTGCAACATGCTGGGGCCTCCTCCAGGCATCTTAGCTTGGGAGTCCCCATATGTGAAGACTCATTCCTGCTTGTTCCTGGAGATAGCACAGTTACTTACCTGTAACAGGTGATCTCTGGGAACAGCAGGAATAAGTCTTCACAACCCACCCACCTCCCCTAGGAGTTGTCTCTTTCTCTCTCTCTTTTTTCTCTCTAATTTGTCTACTTCCCTCCTTCGGTCTCAGCTACAAACCCAACTGATGAGAGGGAAGTAAATGGGCGGGAAGGCAGTGCACATGCGCGTGGGATGCTCCCAAAAGCTTTCTTTTTGGATGCTGGGGAGCGTTCCCGCGCAGGCTCCGTTGGTACCGACGTACCCATATGTGAAGACTCATTCCTGCTGTTCCCAGAGATCACCTGTTACAGGTAAGTAACTGTGCTTTATTGATTGACTCAAGCAGGTTAAAGTTGTCCGCTGTTTCAATTTCTTCTCCATCAACAATGAACTTATTGATTTTGCCAGTTGTCAGGATCTTTGCTTTCTTTACATTGAGGTGTAGTCCCATTTTAACACTATGTTCCTTGATCTTGAGAAGCAAATGTTTCAGATCTTCTTCGCTTTCAGCAAAGATTGTTGAGCCTTCCACCAATCTTCACACCTCTGTTGTTTTCATACAGTCCTGCTTCTCTGATTTTTTTCCGCATATACATTAAATAGGTAGGGACAGCCTTATTGTACACTTTTGCTAATTTTAAGCCATTTTGTTTCTCCTTGTTCTATTCAAACTGTTACTTCTTGATCAATGTAAAGGTTGTGAAAGAGAACTATCAGGTGTTCTGGTATACCCATGCTTCTTATTGTGGCCCAGAAGTTTTCATGGTTTGCACAGTCAGAAGCCTTGCTGTAGTCAGTAAAACACATACAGATATTCTTTTGGTATTCTTTTGTCTTTTCAAGGATCCATCTCACAATCACGATAATGTCTGTTGTTCCTAGCCCTTTCCTGAACCCTGCTTGCACTTCAGGCAGTAATCGTTCCAGGTATGGTTGTAGTCTCTGCTGGATGATCTTGAGTAGAATCTTGCTGGCATGTGGGATCAGAGCAATTGTGCAATAGATGATCTGACTAACTGGAAATTTTCTTTAGTATTAGTATAAACACAGATCTTTTCCAGTCAGTTGCCCATGATGATGTCTTCCAAATTTCCTGGCAGTGTCTTGTAAGTATGGCTACAGCCGCATGTGATTACTTTAATACTTCAATGGGAATGCTATCAATACCAGGTGCTTTGTTCTTTAATAATGCTTTCAATGCTGCTTCAACTTCTTCTTTCATCACCAATGGTTCCTGATCATAAGGTACAGGTTGAAATGACTGTTGGTCCACTTGATCTTTATGGTATAACCACTCTTGTCTATCCTTTCCACCTTTTCTTGATCTTCTCAGCATCATTCAACATGGCTGCTTGAGCAACTTGTGGCATTCCAATTCGAGGCTGAAATTTTCCCTTTAACTCTCGTAGCTTTAGGAAAGCCGATCTTGTTCTTCCTCTAATAGTTTCTGACTCTATTTCCTTGTATGCGTCATTGTAGTACTTCTCCTTGTCTCGTTTTGCTGCACATTGGAAATCTCCGTTTTGTGATTTGCCTTTTTCTCCTCTGGTTTTAGCTTTTCTGTGTTTCTGGGCAATTTTCAGAGTTTCTTCAGTCATCCATTTTAGCCATTTTTGCTTTTTCACTTTTTGTAGAAACTTCTCAATTTCTTCAAGCACAACTTTCTTGATGTCATCTCATAACTCTTCTGGTGATCTGTCATTTGTATCCAAAGCAGCAAATCAATTTGCAGGCAGTCTTTAAATTCTGGTGATATATTTTCAAGGTCATATTTTGCTACATTTGAGTGGCTTGCTCTTTTTCACCTCTAGCTTGAGTTTGCATATCAAGCAGTTGATCTGTACCTCAGTCTGTTTCAGATTTTGTCTTTGTTGAAGTAATTGAGCTTTTCCAATATTGACTTCCACAGATGTAGTCAATTTGATTTTTGTATAGCCCATTGGGTAAAGTCCATTTGTACGCTTATGTTGCTGGAAGATGATGTTCACCTGGAACAGAGAGGAACTCAGTCCTTACATATGGATGATATTGGCACCAATGGAGCCCATGCAGCAATCACTCCCCACCTTTCAAAGAAAGCCTTTTGGGGTTACACCACACATGTGTGGTGTCACCTTCCCGCCCAAGGATGTCATCTTACCTTAGTCTTCTTTTTCCGCAGAGCCCAGCAGACGTCTGATCTGATCCACCAGTAAAATGTTGATTTTCCTCTATTTTCTTTTGGCGGTTTTTGTTGTTTTCTTCCTCACCTCAGCGTCACATTTTTCTCATGTCCCCTCTTTTCCTTCTTTTTTTTGGGGCACAGGGTTTTTCTCATGCCCACAGTGACCATGATGTTCGAGTTTGACTTTGCGGGAGCCATCTTCCCCGTTATGTCTACCGTCAGTGGCTTCAAGCAGTGTGGCAGGTGCACACGCACCATGTCCATCACAGACCACCATCACTGTTGCCTTCGATGCCTCGATACTGATCATGACAACTCTACCTGCTCGCTCTGCCTGCAGATGTCGAGCAAGAGTCAGAAGGGTCATGAAAAAAATTGGGAATGTTCTCTTCGGCCTGAAGTTCTTGGTTTCAGCCCACATATCGAGCGTGGAATTGCTGCACTCGGGCGTCGTGTCCAGTGACTCATCGTCACGCGGCCAAGCTCACTCTGAGCCTCAGGGTTGCGGAGCCTTGGATCTAGGATCATCCTCCGAGGACTTCCCCCGTAAGATTCAGACTCCACCCGAGTTGACGTCGAGGTCCAATGCTGGAGCCAGGGGGTAAGAATCTGGCCACTGGCACCTAAGTCCTCAGTGCGATGCCAAGAGCGATGGCTGGGAGCGACCATTAAAGCTGCCCCGCCGGGAGAATACACCTACTGCTTTGGGAGATCGGTTTCAACTCCCCGAACTGATCACCCTTGGTGATTCCCTGTCAGGGAAGCCTGCTACAGGCCTGATTCCCTCGGTGCCCAAAGCCGCTGGCTGTGAAGCCATCTGCCCTTGAGGCCAGGATGGTGGCTGACATCTGGGCCCCCCTCTGCGAGGGTTTCTCCGGACGATGTCCAGCCAGTGCTCGAGAAGCACGAGCTTCGATCTGAGCTGTGATGCTCCTCTCCACCCTCGAGGCCTCTGGTCTTACCACCAAGCGCCTTCAAGGTGGGGCGTCAGGCACCACTGTCTCCTGTGACGCTTCGAACTGGGCATCGAAGCGATGTCTGTCGAGTCCGTGAGGCACTGTCCGACTCAGTGTTAGAGACCAAGGATGAGTCACCCGATAACTGGCTCCATAAGGATGTCCCCTCCGATCCCTTCCTGCCAGAAGAGTAGAGGCAGTTCTCACCCGAGGATCTTGCGTTCCTTGACTTTATAAGGGAAATGTCCAAGGCCCTGTCCTTTGTGGCTGAGCCAGAGGATAAGCCTTGTGGGAAGGACCTCGAAATGCTCCAGTATGATGCTCCTCCGAGGAAGGCACTTACGGTGCCTGTCCCACCCATACTGGAGCGGTTGCTCTTCAGGATATGGGAAGCCCCAATAACTGCCTATTGTGAGCAAGCGGCTCGATTCCCAGTATCAAGTATGCAATAGCCCAGGGTTTGAAAAGCCACAGGTGCCACACAGTTCCATGGTGGTGGAGTCAGCCATGCATTGTATCAACAACCAGAAGACGCACTCCTCTGTGCCCTGAGGCAGTGATGCCCGCAAAATGGATGGGTTTGGTAGGAAATGCTACTAGGGCTCAATACTTGAGGCCTGCAGCCAGGCTTACCACTGTACATGGATGTACCTGAGGGACCTGGAAAAGGAGCTTGCCAGGTTCTCAGCTGGGCTGACCAATGAATCTCTAATGCAGTTATGGATCCTGATGTCTTCAGTCAAGGACTGCTCCAAGTTTGACTTGGGCTTCCTATGATGGCTTTGAGTGCATGGCTCAAGTAACTGCTGTGGGTATTAGTACCTGCCACCTGGCCTGGCTACAGTCCTCAGCCCTGGAGCAATGGGTTCTGGACAAGTTGATCGATATCCCATGCTGAGGGGACAACCTCTTTGGCAAGCCCATGGCGGACAAGGCCCTGAGTTGGAGTCTGAATATATGACCAGAAGCAGACTCTCCAGGAAGACCGCTGACCCTTCTCAGGGGAAGGCTTCGGGAAAAGCATCCTATCTGAAGAAGAAAAAGACTTGTGGAACTTACCCCCCCCCCCTCAGTTTCCAGCCTACCAAGCTCCCCCAACAGAGTCAGCAGGCCAAGGGCCAGGGTCACAGCCCTCATAGGTCTAAGGCCCACAAGCCCCAGACAGTGCTCCTGCTGCAACCTGGGGGAGGGGCTTTTGACTCCTTGGACATAGCCCCTTTCTCCATCGACGGTCAAGACCCAGGACACATGGGGGGTGGTACCTCGTTCACGTCACCCACTTCTCGCCTGGCATCACCACCAACGCCTGGTTTCTACAGGTGGTGCGGAAGGCTTACCTCCTCCACTTTGAGCAGACACCCCCACCATTCTTTCCAGGGGGGGGCCCATGACTTTACAGAGATCTCCTGCAGAAGGAGCTCTGGACCCTCCTTGTGGACCGAACTGTGGAACCCGTTCCCTAACATCTCTGGGGCAAGGGGTTCTACTCCCGCTTCTTCCTTGTTCCCAAAAAGACAGGAGGTTGTTGTCCCATCCTAGATCTGCGGGACCTCAACCACTTTCTGGTCAGAGAGAAGTTCAAAATGATTTCCCTTGGAACGTTGCTGCCCTGCCTCCAGCGGGGAGATTGGCTATGCTCCTTAGATCTAAAAGATGCCTATAACCACATCCTGATTCACCCCCAGCACTGTCAGTTCCTCTGCTTCGTCGCCTTTTGGCAGTCCCAAGAATGTTCACCAAGTGCCTGGTGGTAATCGCCACCTATCTCCAGCTACAAGATGTCTTCATTTTTGTCTATCTGGACAATTGGCTCATAAGGGGAGGCTCACCGGAGGATGTCTGCCAGGCGGGCTGCCGCACCATCCTGGTGCTACAACATCTGGGATTTGTCAACTATCCCAAGTCCCATCTGCAACCATGCAATGTCTAGAATAGAGTTCATAGAGGTTCTCCTTGACACGACCCAGACCAGAGCCTTCCTCCCTCTGGACAGGGCTTGGCAGATAGCGCCCCTTGCAAAAGAGGTGCAAGGTTTTGTGACTGCGTCAGCCCCTCTCATGCTGCGCCTCTTAGGGCACATGGCCTCAATGGTCCACGTGACTCCAGATGCCTGCCTGCGGATGTGACAGGCCCAATGGTCCCTCAGCACTCAATGGTCACCGGCCACAATTCGCCTGGACGATCATGTACGGGTCACAATGCCCTTTGCGAATCTCCTCACCTGAACCTCTTGGCAGGCCTGCCTTTCCAGGTCCCGCCTGTCCAATGTGTCCTCACCACTGATGCCTCCAGTGGGGAGCCCACTGTGACTGTCTCCAATCCCAGGGCGTTTTGATGCAGGAGGAAAGCCTGCATCAGATCAACTTCTTCGAGCTCCAGGTGGTGGCGAACGCCCTTCGAGTGTTTCAGAGTCAGCTGTCGAACCAGCTAGTCCTCATCCAAACAGACAACCAGGTCGCAGTGTTATACATCAACAAGCAGGGAGGCACAAGCTCGTACCTCCTTGGCTGGAAAGCAGTTTGCCTCTGGACCTTTGCCACAGCGAGGAGCATGCTACTTTAGGCAGCAGACCTCACAGGACATGAAAATGTCTTGGTGGACAGACTCAACAGGGTTCTTCTGCCGCACGAGTGGCGTCTGGATCTGGCTGTAGCCCATTCTCTTCTGGTGTCGGGGGACTCTGATGTTTGACCTCTTTGCCAGCCCCAGCAATACTCAGTTACCCTGCTTTTGCTCCTGGATGCCAGCCTGGGACCGAGCGGTGGCCGATGCATTATTTTTGCCATGGACAGGGAGTATTCTCCCACTCTACTGGTTTCCCGAACCATGCTCAAGATTCATTCGGACTGGGCCGTGGTGATCTTCATTGCTCCCCGGCAGCCGTGGTTCTTGCTGCTGCTGCAGCCCTGATCCCTCTGGGCTATGCTCCGGACTTGATCTTGCAGGAGGATGTCACTTTCCTGCACCCCAACCTCCAGTCCCTAGTACTGACGGCCTGGCTGCCGAAAGGGTAGCTCTGACCCACTTCCATCTTTTCAGGGAGGTTGAGGATGTCTTGTTGGCCTCCCACAAAGATTCCACCAGGTGGCGTATGCCTCTAAATGGTACCAGTTTTCACTCTGGTGCACCGACAAGGGCCTTAGTCCCTTTTCCTGTCCCATGCAGTTGATTCTCCAGTACCTCTTGCACATTTCTCAGGCTGGCCTACAGTCCAACTCCATCAGGGTGCACCTCTGTGCCCTGGCTGCACATCACCATCTGGTGGATGGACAATCTGTCTCGGTCCACCCTCTCATGGATCACTTCATGAGGGATCTCCTCCTCTCACGGCCCCCAGTCCGACCACCCCTGGTGACAAGGGACCTGAATGTGGTTATTGGGAAACTCATGGCTCCTCCCTTTGAACCGCTTGCTTCTGCTCACCTCAGATTGCTTTCCTGGAAAGTTATCTTTCTCATTTCTGCTCTCCAGGTCAGTGAGCTCCAGGCATTGGTGGCCCATGCCTCATATACCAGATTTCATAGGAATGGGGTGGTTCTCTGCTCACATCCCAAGTTTTTGCTGAAAGTTTTGGTCCTCCCCACCTTTATTCCTAGACCTTACGCATTTAGAGCAGAGGTCTCCCTTCATACCTTTGATTGTAAGAGGATGCTGGCCTTCTACCTTGAGTGGACAAAGGCCCATTGCTACTCGTCGCAGCTGTTCATCCCCTATAACCTGAACAGGCTTGGCGTTGCTGTCTCTAAGCATACCCTGTCCACCTGGGTGGTGGACTGCATCTCCTTCGCCTACAAGCAGGCTGGACTCTTGAGTGTCATGTCACCACCCATAATGTGCATGCCATGACTGCCTAGGTGGCACATCTGCGCTCGGTCCCACTGCAAGACATATGCCGGGCTGCCACCCGGTCCTTGGTCCATACCTTATCTTCGCAGCTCATTACTGCCTGGAGGAGAGCTCACGGCGTGCCTGAACTGGGCAGTAGGGCTTAATTCTCCAGGACCAAGCAGGAAGTCCTCACATATGGGTGACGTCGGCACCGATGGAGCCCTCGTGCGGAGCATTTCCCCAGCTTTCAAGGAAAGCCTTTGGGAATGCAGCACGCATGTGCGGTCCCCTTCCCGCCCAAGGGTGCCATCTTGCTCAGTCTTATTTTTTCCACGGAGCACAACAGATGTGAGTTTGTGTCACCCGGGAAAAGTAGATTTTTTTTCTGCGATTTTCGCTTTTTCTTATCCGGTTCAACGCCGGTTCCCCTTCTCGCCTGGGCTCGGTACACCGGTATCGAGTCCAGAATTGTTTTATTCGGTTTTTGTCCTTCGTGACTAGCGTTCGCGCCTTTTTTGTTATTTTCACTGGCAGTCCGGTCTTTTGACCTTGCAGGGGCCCTTTTTCCCCCGATGGCTGTCAGCGGATTCAAAAAATGTGATTGGTGCAAGAAACGTATGTCTCTCACTGATACACATGACTGCTGCCTCCGATGCCTCGGGCCCAACCATGACCCGCTGTTCTATGGCCCGTGCGGCAAAATGTCGTCAAAGGCACTTCGGAGCCGTTAGCATCAACGTGTGAGAATTTTTTGAGTCTGCGTCCAGCCGGGCCTGGACTTTGTCAGAG
This sequence comes from Ichthyophis bannanicus, assembly GCA_033557465.1. Lineage (NCBI taxonomy): Eukaryota > Metazoa > Chordata > Amphibia > Gymnophiona > Ichthyophiidae > Ichthyophis > Ichthyophis bannanicus. The sequence goes on from CM066035.1 coordinate 643,757,440, forward strand.
GCCTCGACATCTCGGGAGTCTGACCCCGAGCGCTGCCGTGGTTCCTCTGAGAGGGGGTCTCCCACCCAGGAGCACAAAAGGAAGAAGAAGCTCATGAGGGCGGCGTCGGTGGAGGCCCCTGGGTCCTCAAGGGCCAGGTCGCATAGCCCTGACTGCAGCCCCGGGCTCTCGGAGTCGGAGAGGCCATCCAAACTACCTTGCATGGAGCCGGAGTCCTCGTGGACTCTCCGGGAGAACCGACGTCGGGGCCCGAGTCGGGGGCTGCAGAGTCTCCTGAGCTTGGACTCAGGCTGACGGACCTGGAGAGCAGCTTGGCTGCCTTCATGGAACAGCAGCGGGTGCTGATCCGTTGGTCTGACCGGTGCATCTGCCCCGACCACTGGGACCTTGATGTCTTTCGACCCCAGAGGCTGAGCCGATCCTCGAGTCCATCAAGTCTCAAGTCGATCCTCGGCCAAGGTCCCCCTTGACCTCCCGTGCGGGGCCAAGGTCATCTACGCCGATGCCCTCGGCGTCGGGGCGGGTGGCACTGAGGCCCACACGGTCGGAGCCGCTCGACGACTCCTCGGAGGAGACGGCGTGGGAGACAGTGGATGAGGAGTCTCCTGACACCTTCTGGACCCGGTGCGTCCCTTCAGACTCCCCGGAGTCCGAGCCTCAGAGAAGGTCCCCCCTGGAGGATACCCGGTTCTTGGACTTTGTGAGGGACATTGTCAAGGCTTTGGCATTCCCTGTGGACGCCGAGGAGGAGCCTTGAGCTGAGGAGCTCGATGCCCTCCAGTATGATTTTCCTCCGATGCTGGAACGGCTGCTATTCCATATGTGGGAGGCATTGGACTCGGCACCGGTTCTTAGAAAACGGGTCGATTCCATTTATCGAGTCCATAAGAGCCCTGGGTTCCAAAAGGCGCAGCTACCGCATAATTCCATGGTTGTGGAATCGGCCTTACACCGCCTGAAGAGTCAGAAGATGCACTCCTCGGTGCCTCCCCCCCCCCCCCGGCCGAGGCCCAGAACCTGGATGCCTTCGGTAGAAAGTGCTTCCAGGGCTCTATGCTATCTTGCCGTGTCCAGACTTGCCCAGCTGTACATGGGCATGTACTTAAGGGACCTGGCAAAAGAGATTGCAGGGTTCTCAGCTGGCCTCTCCGAGGAACCCTTGCAGAGGTTCAAAGCCTTGTCGACAGGGATCCGAGAGTACTCGAAGTTTATCTCTCGAGCAGCCTATGATAGCTTCGAGGCTTCAGCCTGGGTAGCTGTGGCCGGCATCGGTGCACGCTATCAGGCCTGGCTACAGTCATCGGACCTGGAGTCATGGGTGCAGGACAAGTTGGTCGATGTCCCATGCCGAGGTGGCAACCTATTCGGTAAGCCCATGACTGAAAAGGCTGCAGATATCGAGACTGAGACTCTCACCAGGACAAGGCTGTCCAGAAAGACTTCTGCCCCTTCTCAAAAAAAGAAGGGCTCGGGAAAGAAGCCCTTTTTCCTGAGGAAGAGTGCTGCCTACAAATTCTACCCTCAGTATCAGGCCTCTCCAGCTCCCCAACAGGACCAGCAGGCCAAGGGGCAGGGACGTGGGTCCCGTAGGCAGAAGACCCCCAATCCGCCAGCTCCGGCTCCTGCACAGCAGGGAGTGGGGTTTTGACTTCCACAGCATAGCCTCTCCTCCGCCGGTGGCTCCACTCAGCACAGGTGGTCAGCTGACCCTGTATGCCTACAGGTGGCCAGCAATCACAGGGGATACCTGGGTACTGAGCATAGTCTAAAAGGGCTACATGCTACACTTTCACCAGCTACTCCCCTCCTACTATCCAGGGGAGCCTCCAAGACTCCCTCTACACAGGAACCTCCTCCTTCAGGAGTTGGCAAGTCTTCTAAAGGAACAGGCGGTGGAAGCGGTGCCTCACCACCTGAAAGGGCAAGGCTTCTACTCCAGGTACTTCCTGGTACCAAAAAGGACAGGAGGCCTCCGGCCTATCCTAGACTTGCAAAACCTAAACAAGTTTCTGGAGAGGGAAAAGTTCAAGATGCTTACCCTTGGGATACTGCTGCCCTACCTCCAGCAGGGAGACTGGCTATGCTCCTTAGACCTAAAGGATGCTTATACTCACATTCTCATTCATCCAGACCACAGACAATATCTCAGATTTGTGGTGGGAGGAAACCATTTTCTGTACAGGGTACTTCCCTTTGGCCTAACCTCTGCCCCCAGGGTTTTCACCAAATGCCTGGCGGTGGTGGCGGCTTATCTCAGGAATCAAGGAATTTTTGTCTTCCCATACCTGGACGACTGGCTCATCAGGGGCTAGTCTCTCCAGGAGGCCCGACAAGCCACTCTTTCCACTGTCTCTCTTCTTCAGCATCTGGGCTTTGTCATAAACTACGCTAAGTCCACTTTTCTCCCCTCTCAGAACCTAAGAGTTTGTAGGGGCAAGCTTAGACACCCTTCAGGCAAGAGCTTACTTGTCCGAAGACAGGGCCCATAGTCTGATAGACTTGGCCAACCAGTTCCAAAGCAAATCTCATGTCTCCACCAGGGTACTACCTGCGGCTCCTGGGCCACATGGCATCCACGGTACATGTGACTCCGAATGCCTGTCTGCACATGCGGGCTGCTCAATGGTGCCTCAGAGATCAGTGGACGCAGGACACAGGCGACCTCCGAGACAGAGTAAAGGTGTCCAAACCACTTTTGGATTCCTTGCAGTGGTGGCTACATCTTCCAAACCACCTTAGTGGGGTACCTTTTCAGGCTCCAGCACACACAAGGGTGCTGACGACCGATGCTTCCTTAAAGGGCTGGGGTGCACATTGCCAGGGCACGTGCACTCAAGGCCTCTGGTCTCCTCGAGAGGCCACACAGCAAATCAATCTTTTGGAGCTCCGAGCAATCTGCTTAGCTCTGCAGACTTTTTCTCATGCCCTCTCACCAGTCTGTCCTAGTTCAGACGGACAATCAGGTGGCAGTGTTCTATGTGAACAAACAAGGGGGCACGGGGTCCAGGCTCCTATGTCAGGAGGCACTGGCCCTTTGCTCCTTTGCAGTCAAACAAGGCATGTTTCTCAAAGCAGTTTATCTACCTGGTCAGGAGAATTTCCTAGCAGACTAGCTAAGCAGGATTCTCCAGCCTCACGAATGGCAGTTGAATCCATGGGTGGTCCAGCAGATCTTCCTTCGCTGGGGACTTCCATCCATCAATCTCTTTGCAAGTCCACAAAACCGTCAGCTGCCCAGGTTTTGCTCCAGACAACCGCATCCCCAGAGGATGGCAGCAGATGCTTTTCTGATCTCTTGGTCTACGGGCCTCCTGTATGCGTTTCCTCCCATGCCCCTGGTGGCCCGAACTCTGTTCAAGATTCTCCGAGACAAGGCCTCGGTGATTCTGGTAGCCCTCAGATGGCTGAGGCAGCTGTGGTTTCCACTTCTGCTGCAGTTGGCGGTGGAAACTCCATTCCCTCGAGGGTTGCAACACGATCTCTTGTCTCAAGATCAGGGTTCCCTTCTGCTCCCCAATCTCAGGTCCCTCAATCTGATGGCCTGGCTGCTGAAAGGATAGTGCTAGCTCCCTTACTTCTACCTAAGGAGGTTGAGGAGGTGGTCTTAGCCTCTAAGAGGCAGTCCACCAGAAAGTCCTATGCCCTCAAGTGGCGTAGGTTTATAGTATGGTGTGCTCAGTGCAATGAAGATCCTTTCTCTTGTCTTGTGCCAGTAGTGCTACAGTATCTACTTCACCTGTCAGACCTAGGCCTTAAGTCTAATTCTGTTCGGGTCCACCTCAGTGCTCTGTCAGTGCACCACTCACCGGTGGAAGGACAGTCTGTCGGTTCACCCCTTGGTGTCCCGATTTCTCAAAGGTCGGCTTCTTCTCAAGCCTCCGGTTCGTCCACCTGCGACTGAGTGGGATTTGAACATGGTCTTGCAGCAACATACTCGCCCACCGTTTGAGCCGATGGCTACTTGCCATTTGCGCTTCCTCTCTTGGAAAGCGCTCTTCCTGGTGGCTCTTACCTCGGCCAGACGTGTGAGTGAACTACAAGTTCTGGTTTCTGATAGACCATACACACGGTTCTATAGGAACAGGGTGGTCCTACAGACCCATCCGAAGTTCCTTCCAAAAGTGGTCTTCTCTTTCCACCTCAACCAGGTGGTGGTTCTTCCGACCTTCTTTCCCAGGCCACATACCAGCCGGGGTGAAACAGTTTTGCATACCTTGGACTGTAAGAGGGCGTTGTCTTTTTACATAGAACGTACGCGGGGGCATCAAAGGGCTACTCAGCTCTTCATCTCCTTTGACTCTAATAAGATGGGGTTATCTGTCTCTAAGCGTACATCGTCCACTTGGGTAGCAGATTGTATCGCTTGGGTGTATATGGCAACCAACCTCCCCTTGCAGGGTCGAGTCATGGCCCACTGTGTCAGGGCGAAAGCCACGTCAGTAGCTCATCTCCGCTCTGTTCCGGTGGCAGACATCTGCCGGGCCACAACTTGGTCTTCAAGCCAGACATTTGCAGCCCATTACTGCCTGGAGAGAGAGTCCCGAAGGGACAGTGCTTTCGGACAGGCGGTACTCCGTAATCTCTTTGAGGTTTAGGCAACTTCTATCCTCCAGCCCTTGTGTTGGGCTACCGTACGGGGGCATTCTCAGAGGATATTCTTATCACGAATGCTGAGGCTCTTGAGAGGGAGCCATTTTTTTAGCTTAGGGTTCCTGGTAGCCTAGAGCTGGGGAGTCCCATATGTGAGGACTGACTTCCTGCTTGGTCCTGGAGAAAGAGTAGTTACTCACCTGTAACAGGTATCAGTCCTCACGACTCTCCCTCCTCCCCTGGAGTTGCAGTCATATCATTCATTTTGATTTTTTGCTGTCTTTTAGCTATGTCATCAGACTGAGCAAGATGGCACCCTTGGGTGGGAAGGGGACCGCGCATGCGTGCTGCATTCCCAAAGGCTTTCCTTGAAAGCTGGGGAAATGCTCTGCACGAGGGCTCCGTCAGCGCCGACGTCACCCATATGTGAGGACTGATTCCTGCTGCTCCTGGTGAACACCTGTTACAGGTGAGTAACTACTCTATACTTGAATGCACACATTGCCTAGGTTTATACATGTTCCTCCATAATTTAAATGTGTCTCTATACCTCTTGTTGTTTCAGTTTGTAATGAGTGTGAGTTATTGGGATTTAGTTGCATTTGCAGCACCTTCGGCCAGGCAGTATTCTGTCATTTCTTTGGGGATTAAGGCAACTCCTTCCTTCCGGCCCTTATGTTCAGAGTTTCTACTTCATTATAAATGCAACACCATGATGGAAGTTATAAAATTATTGGTGGGTAGAATGGTTAAATAGGGAATGGTTGTTCTAACCTTTCAAACACAAAATTGAAATTAATGACCAGCATATTGAAAACAAATTGTGGGAAGTTTTTTTTCACACAACACATAGCTGTGGGATCTGTTTCCAGTGGATGTAGTCAAGGCAACTAACAGTGAGGCTCAAAAGAGGTTTTGACAAGTTCCTGAAGGAAAAGTCCATAAAATATGAATTAGTCTGAAAATGAGCTATGAGAAATAGATCTGCTTTTGGGATCTGTCAGGTACTTGTGACCCAGACTGACCTCTTTCAGATCCAGGATCCTGGGCTCTTTGGACCTTGGTCTGACTCAGCATGGCCCTGCTTTATTAATGCAGCTAGAGAAGTCTTCATAATATTATGTTTTAAAATAATCATATTAATGTGTAAATAACCATCCACATACGAATTTTGAATCTCAGTAAGGTTTCATCTTTTGAGTTTATCAACTGAAATATTTAAAAATAAAAAGTTAGGTCCTTTGTACAAAGTACACATTTAAAACTAAGTGTCTTATAGTCAAATTCCTCTAAACTCACACAATTTGATCCATATTTATTATATCAAAAGCCACTTGAAAAGAGGGGAAAATGACCACAAATCCAGTAACCCAGCATATGACGGCAGACAATGGTCCATCTAGTCTGACCAGTAAGGTGATTAGTGTGCAGGTCTCCCCCCCCCCCCATGCCTTTGTTTTGGGTTAAAAAGTGGCAGTTGACCAACTATCAACAAGATGAAACACTGAGGATTTATTAATAAATTACTTAAAATAAGTACAAGAGGGAGCTGCTTCTTTTGCTTACCTGAGGTTCCTGCCTGCTTAGCTCCTCATTGGGCCGTTGGACTGGAGGAGGGCCATTAAAGACCAGCTCTCAGGTGGAACAGTGAGCTGCTTCTTTTGATTTCCTGATTGCTTACCTGAGGTTCCTGCCTGCCTAGCTCCTCATTGGACCGCTGGACTGGAGGAGGGCCATTAAAGACCGGCCCCTACGCGGGACGCGTTAAGCGGGCGTGTTCCCGCAGTTCCGTGACCAAAGGGGCAGGACACGCCCCTTTGGTGCCCCTTCGGTGCATTGGTGGTATTCAGGTTATGGGGAAGCGGAGGAAACAGCACTCTCAGCCAGCGCAATCAAAGGCGGTTAAGATTATTGGCCCCATGGATGCCCATGTACGTGTGGAGAACTCTCCGGCACTGTTGGGTTCCTTCCCATCGGATTCGCTGGACTCATCAACTGTGAGTACCGCCTCCTCATCCACCTCTGCTTCCGCTACGGGTTTAGTTCAGCCCGATCAAGAGATAACTGTTCTTGATAGTTGTGCCGTTTCTTCTCCTGTGGATACGAAGGGCTTGGATGTTTCTCCAGCTTTACTTCCAGATTCGTTTTTGCAAGTAACTTCTTCTAATCTACCATTGTCATTACCGTTACCATCGGTGGTTTCCTTTCCGGGTTTTGCTGAACGATGTTCCCCTCCTGAACATGTTTCTTTGAAAGATGTCTGGCTTGTCATTTCACGGATGGAAACAGCGTTAAGTGCTTCATTGCAGAAACATAGAAACATAGAAACATGATGACAGAAAAAGACCACATGGCCTATCTAGTCTGTCCTTCCATAACAACAACTACAACAGTCCACTTTTTACCTTTAGAGATCCTCTGTGTTCGTCCCATGCTTTTTTGAATTCAGTTACTGTCCTCATCTCTACTACCTCCACTGGGAGACTATTCCATGGATCCACAATATTTCCGCATATCACTCCTGAATCTATCTCCCTTCACCCTTATCCCATGTCCCCTCATAGCAGAACTTGCTTTCAATTGAAAGAGGCTCTCTCCCTGAACATTTATGCCACGGAGATATTTAAACATCTCAATCATATCACCTCTATCCCGCCTTTCCTCTAAGGTGTACATATTAAGATCCTTAAGTCTGTCCTCATATGCTTTATAATGAAGCCCATTAATCATTTTAGTAGCAACCCTCTGCACCAACTCCATCCTGTTCACATCCTTTTGAAGGTGCGGTCTCCAGAATTGCACACCATACTCCAAATGAGGTCGCACCAAAAACTTATACAGAGGCATTATCACCTCCTTTTTTCTGCTAGCCATTCCTCTCCGTATGCACCCAAGCATCCTTCTAGCTTTTGCCGTCGCCTTTGCTAGAAGCACTTAACAGAAGATATCTGTTTTCTCGAAAGAGACGGTTGGTAAACTAACTGATCATGAAGCTCGGCTGACATCTGTGAAAAGGCTTGTTAATTATTATCTTTATCTTTATTATCTTTATTAAAAATTTGATAAACCGCTTTTCGTCGAGACATAAAGCGGTGTACAATAAAAGGTTGGCAATGCAAAGACAGAGAAGGGAACGCCAGAGTAAAACAGAAAAGTAAAGTATAAAAGCATAGACAAATAGAAGACAAAATTAAAACAAAAACAGACAAAGGGCCAGTAATTTAAAACATAGGTTAATTAAAATAAGAATACAAACAATGATAAAAGGCCCATAACGGGGAAGACAAAACAGACTATGGGTAGACAAAATACGCAACAGAACAAATATACGAACAAAACAGGAACAAATACAACAGCTAAAGGAACATCAGGGAGGACCATCGGGAGAGAGATGAAAAGCTTGCTGAAACAGATGGGTTTTGAGTAGTGTTTTAAATTGAGGGTATGAGGGTTCCAAACGGAGAAACGGGGGTAACGCATTCCATAGCACTGGACCTAAAAAGAAAAAAGCTGCATGACGGGTCTGCTCGAGGTGTGCCTGTGACGGGGAAGGAAGGGACAAACGATTTGCATGGAGAGAGCGAAGCTGACGGTAGGCGGTGTGAAGAGAGATCCGATCTGCAAGATATAGAGGAGTATTGGTATGAAGAGCGCGGTGAATCAAGATAAGGAACTTATAATGAAAGCGAAAGCAGAGCGGTAACCAGTGCAAGCGAAGAAGGATAGGTGTGATATGGTCAAAACGGTGTGAAAACGTGATGAGGCGGGCAGCAGCATTTTGAATGCGCTGAAGACGTAGAAGTTGATATTTTGGGAGGTTAGCAAGAAAAACGTTGCAGTAGTCCAGGCGACTTATAACTAGGGCCAGGACAAGAGTAACTAGGGAAGAGAAGGGGAGAAGGGAACGGACAGCCCTGATCTGTCGCAGGGCAACAAAAGAACGACGTATAAGGGAAGTAAGGTGCTGATGAAAAGAAAGCGTAGAGTCTAGAATGACACCAAGATAGTGGAAGGATGACACAAGAGGGAGAGGAACAGAATCAATCAAGGGAGCTAGAGAAGGGCAAGAAATTCTACTGAGCAATTTGTTTCCTCTCAAAGTGAAGTTAATTTGAAATTTTCCCAGGGTTTTAGTTCTTTGCAACGACAGGATGAATTTCGAGAAAATGTATATCGGTCAAAAAATTTACGTTTTCTAAATTTTCCTAGGACACATTACTTATCCCCCTTGTTGTTGTTGCAAAAATACTTTAAGGAAATTCTGATGTTTAAAGATGCTTCGGATATTTTAATTTCAAAATTGTATTATATACCTAGAGTTAAAAAAGATTTGGATGGTAACATGTCAGGGAATATCCAAAGTGGAAAGCTGGCTTCTTCCACTCTGGATCTATCTGGCTTTCTTGAATCTTCCACAGATGATATTCCTATAAGAGATACCTTATTAGTTTCCTTTGTTCGGGAGATGGATACGGTTAGGGTTTTGACGGTTTACTTTCAGAAGAAAGCCGAACAGTTCTGTGGTCAATGTTGTTCAGATATTTCCAGATGTGGCTAAAATCACACAAGAACGCCGTAAGGCTTTCTTAGCTCTCCGTCCACGTGTTCTTGCTTTGGGGGGTTTATTTTATCTTAAATTTCCCTGTAAATGTCAGATTACCTTTCAGGGTAAGCGATATATATTTTCTGAACCTGATCAATTAGTTAGCTTGTTGAGTGAGAGGGAACTGGTATAACTTGGTGTAATTATAGGGGGAATATAGTGTATCACTTGATTTAGTATATTGAGCTTATTGGTTTTCTCAGGTTTCCTTTTAAATTTGACTGCAAATGTGTGAAGCTGCTCCTTGATGTGGACTGGATATTACAGTTTTATGTAATGTTTTCTTTGTAATTTTTGTTTCATTTTGAAATAAATTTTGGAAATTTAAAAAAAAAAAAAAGTACAAGATGCTTGGTCAAAATTTATAAATAGCCCTACTTATTTTGGAAAGATTTCTTGTATCAGGGGCACAATTGAACCATAAAATTACTTGTACAATAGTAATAAAATGAAATAAGTCCTCCATCTTGTACAGCAATTTCTTTAAATACTTTAAAATTATTTTCTTAAAAATTAACCAAAATCTGAAAAAATAGCATAGCTTTTGTAGATTACGTGCACATAGACACACAAGGGACAGGGCAGGGAGTATTTAATTTATCTTTATTCGTTATCTTTATTTAATTTCTTGATGTACCACCCAGGTTGAAAGGCATTAGAGAGCTACTTATTATCCACTGGAGTACAAAGTTGGTAAAAATACAAGCTACATAAGATATGCCATCCTGGAACAGAACAAAAGTGCATCAAGCCCAGTATCCTGTTTCCAGCAGTGACCAATCCAGGTCACAAGTACCTGTCAGGTTGCTAAAAAGAAGGTGTCGCTTAAAAACAAATATAAAACTACAGTCATACTAACTAAAACGTTCACATATAGTACAACTAAGAAACTCGGTGGAAGACTGGAGCTACATAAATAATGAGCTAAAGCAATGGAGACTGCTGGAGGTTCTGAAATCTTAGTAAAATAAGACAAAACAGCCAGCTTCTAAAAGAAATTACCAACACCTTTTGTGATGCCCACTAGCAGGCATCCCTGGGTCTAGGGCAGACCTGTCAGGAGTCCCCTCTCTGGGGAGCTCTGTCGATCCCTAACCGTTTGGTGCCAAGGTTCGTCTCTCTAAGTAGAAGAGTGCCAGTAGGTTGCATTACCCTCTCTTCTCCCCAGGAAAATCAAAAGAAAGAATGTCTGTGAACAAGGCTGGTGGAAAGCTCTTCAAATTTTATTAATGTTAATAGTTATGAATATAAACATAAATTACTAGCATATTTTCACAATTTATGTGACAATCCCCTTAACAAATACTGAATCAATGAACAATAAATGACTGTCAACATTTACCTGTATATTACCAATTACACAATAGTTGAACCAGAGTCCTGATACCCCTTCAGTTCTAGCAATTAACTACTGAGAGCCTTTACGTTCATTAAATTAAAAATCCTATCTCTTGCTATCCTCCTTCCCCCCCCCCCCCCCCCCCCCCCACAGATTTCACCCATGTGCCGAACTGCATCTGGACTGGTGACTGCTGTGAATCCTGGGGATTTCTTTTTTGCAAGGCCTGGACTAATCAGACACGGCTATAGAGCCGGCCTGCTCCCAGGCTCTGGCTCCATTGCATCCCCACTCTCTAGCTCCTGTTAAGCCATCTCCCAATTGGAGGGGTCGCCTCTCCCACAATCTACCTCTTTCACCACCTGATTGGAGGAATCGCCACTGCCAAGCACCACTGCCACCATTTCCTGATTAGAGGGGTCACTGCTCAAGGTCCAACAGGCTCTTTCACCACAGGAGGGGATGTCCATCCCCAGAGATTGCATTCCTGCTTTTCTGCTCAAGGTCCAACAGGCTTTTCCACCACAGGAAGGGTGTTCATCCTCAGAGATTGCATTCCAGCTTTACCCAGGCTCCGTGCGATTTGCTCTCTTAGCCTCGAGTTCTTTTCTGACCCCAGCCATTTGAGACTATTGGATCACAGTTCAGCAGGTTCTAATGCAGAGGGACATTCCACTTCATGGTCAAAGACTGGGAATTAAGAAAGAAAAGGTGTAACACCCCCCCCCCTTGTAATCTCAAGAATGCCTCAGAACTGAGGACACCTTGCAACTCTCAGCCCACCCTTCTAAATCAGAGTGAGAATTTACTACTTCCAAGGATTCACTCCAAAATGCCTCATCATTCCAATATATTTTCCCATGTTGTGTACCTCATATTTTAATGACTTAATTCTGTTATTTGTGTAGGTAAGTGATGATGTGAAATCTCTGCTCATCAGTGTAACTCACAAATTTGCATGGCCATGCCCTTCTGTTTGCTCCTGTCCATAAGAACATAAGATATGCCATACTGGGTCAGACCAAGGTCCATCAAGCCCAGTATTCTGCCTCCAACAGTGGCCAATCTAGGTCATATGCACCTAGCAGTTTCCCCAAGGGACACAGGTTCCACAATGCTTGTATTGGTTCAAGCATTGATATCCTGGGTCCCTTCTTAATAATGGTTTATGGACCTTTCCTCCAGGAACTTGTCCAAACCTTTTTTAAACCCAACTACATTAACAGCCTTTACTACATCCTCTGGTAACAAATTCCACAGTTTGATTACACTTTGAGTGAAAAAATATTTTCATTTATTAGTCTTAAATACTTTACCCTGTAGCTTCATTGCATGTCCCCTAGTCTTTCTATATTCTGATAAGGTAAACAATCGATCTACGTTTACCCGTTCCACTCCGTTCATTAATTTATAGACTTCTATCATATCTCCCCTCAGCCGTCTCTTTTCCAGGTTAAAGAGCCCTAAGCTTTTTAGCCTTTCTTCATAGGAGTATCCTTCCATCCCCTTTACCATTTTGGTGGCTCTTCTCTGAACCTTTTCTAAAATCGCTATATCCTTTTTAAGATACGGCGACCAGAATTGCACACAATATTCAAGGTGCGGTCTCACCATGGAACGATATAGAGGCATTATAATATCTTTTGTTTTATTTTCCATTCCTTTCCTTATCATACCTAGCATTCTATTTGCTCTCTTGGCCGCCGCTGCACACTGGGCCGAGGGTTTTAACATGGTATCCACAATGACGCCTTAATATTTTTCCTGGGTGGTGGTTCCTAATGTGGAACCTTGCATCGTGTAACCATAGTTTGGGTTGTTCTTCCCTAGGTGCATAACCTTGCACTTGTCCACATTAAATTTCATCTGCCATTTCGATGCCCAGTCTTCCAATTTATCAAGATCCTCTTGCAATTTTCCACAATCCTCTTGGGTTTTAACAACTTTAAATAGTTTTGTGTCATCTCCAAATTCGATAACCTCACTCGTTATTCCACTTTCCAGGTCATTTATGAATATGTCAAAAAGCAGCGGACCCAGCACAGATCCCTGGGGTACACCACTATTCACCTTTCTCCATTGGGAAAATTGGCCATTTAGCCCTACCCCCTGCTTTCTATCTTTTAACCAGTTCCTGATCCACAATAGTACACTGCCTCCTATCCCATGACTCTTTAGTTTTGCCAAAAGTCTCTCATGAGGGACCTTGTCATAGGCTTTCTGAAAGTCCAGATACTCAGTATCAACTGACTCACCTTTGTCCACCTGATTATTCACTCCTTCAAAAAAACATAACAGATTAGTAAGACAAGATCTTCCTTGTCTAAAGCCATGTTGGCTGTCTCCCATTAGGTCATGACTATCTACATGCTGAGTAATTTTATTCTTTATGATGGTTTCTACCATTTTTCTCGATACTGATGTCAGGCTCACCGGTCTGTAGTTTCCCGGATCACCCCTGGAACCTTTTTAAAAATTGGTGTTACATTGGCGATCCTCCAATCTTCAGGTATTAGAGATGATTTTAATGATAGTTCACAGATTACTAATAGCAGGTCTGCAATCTCATATTTCAGTTATTTCAACACCCTTGGATGTATACCATCCGGCCCAGGTGATTTGCTACTCTTCAGTTTATCTAATAGTTGTAATACATCTTCCTGATGTATCGATATTTCCTTCAATTCTTCTGCACCTTTAAATACCACTTCAGTCATGGGTAACAACCCTACATCTTCCTCAGTAAAGACTGAAGCAAAGAATTCATTCAGTCTCTCCGCTATCGCCTTGTCGCCTCTTAGTGCTCCTTTAACCCCTTTATCATCTAATGGACCAACTGACTCTCACAGGTTTTTTGCTACGAATGTACTTGAAAAGGTCTTTACTTCGCGTTTTTGCTTCCGCAGCAAGCTTCTTCTCAAATTCTCCCTTTGCCTGCCTTATCAATGCCTTGCATTTGATTTGCCAGTGCTTGTGCTGTTTCCAGGTTTCGTCGTTTGGCTCTTTTTTCCATTTCCTGAAAGATGCTTTTTTGGCAACAGCAGCATCTCTGACCTCACCTTTAAACCATGCTGGCAGTTTTTTGGACTTCCTTCCACTTTTCTTAAAGCGTGGAATACAGCTGGTCTGGGCTGCCAAGATAGTATTTTTCAACAGCCAAGCCTGATGTACGTCTTTAACCTTTGCAACTGCTCCTTTTAGTTTTTTCTTAACTGTTTTCCTCATTTTATCATAGTCTCCCTTTCGAAAGTTAAAAGGTAGTACTGTGGATTTCCTTACTATCCCTCCTCCACTAATTAAATCAAAGGCGATCATGCTATGATCACTATTGCCAAGTGGCCCCAACAACCTTATCTCTTGCACTAGATCTGGTGTTCCACTAAGGATTAGGTCTAATATGGCTTCCCCTCTGGTCAGTTCATGAACCAGCTGCTCCAAGAAGCAGTCATTTATTTCATCTAGGAACTTTATCTCCCTAGCATGTCCTGCCGTGACACTGACCCAGTTGATACCGGGGTAGTTGAAATCACCCATTATTATTACTGTGCTGTAATTTTTGTTAGCTTCCTTGATTTCTTTGAGCATTTCATCATCCATTTGGTCATTCTGGCCAGGCGCTCGATAGTACACCCCCACTGCCATTACCTTCCTCCTTTTACATGGAATTTCAATCCATATAGATTCTACTGCAGATTTTGTTTCCTGCAAAACTTTAATCCTTTCTGACTCAATGCCCTCTCTAACATAGAGAGCAACCCCTCCACCAATTTGATCAGCTCTATCATTACGATATAGTTTGTACCCAGGTATCACAGTGTCCCACTGGTTGTCCTCCTTCCACCATGTCTCTGATATTCCAATCATATCTAACCTTTCATTTAGTGCTATATATTCTAACTCTCCCATCTTATTTTTTAGACTTCTAGCATTTGCATACAAGCATTTTAGAGAATGTATTTTATTCATATTAATTTGGCTATTGTTAGACATGGGTAACTTAGGATCTTTAAGCTCTGTCTGCTCCATACTTGAGGGCATTTGGGCTACTTTACTCTTTTGTGGAACCTCTCTGCTTTTGGTAGTATCCTTCAAAGATACATTCTTCTGAACCATCCGCTCTTGGGCGACTGTCGGCTTTCCCCTAATATCTAGTTTAAAAGCTGCTCTATCTCCTTTTTAAAGGTTAATGCCAGCAGCCTGGTTCCATCCCGGTTAAGGTGAAGCCCATCCCTTCGGAAGAGCCCCTCCTTTCCCCAGAATGTTCCCCAGTTCCTAACAAATCCAAAACCCTCATCTCTGCACCATTGTCTCATCCACGCATTGAGACTCCGGAGCTCTGCCTGCCTTTTGGGTCCTGCGCGTGGAACAGGAAGCATTTCAGAGAATGCTACCCTGGAAGTTCTGGATTTCAACTTTCTACCTAAAAGCCTAAATTTAGCCTCCAGAACCTCCCTACCACATTTTCCTATGTCATTGGTACCGACTTGTACCAAGACAGCAGACTCCTCCCCAGCACTATCTAAGACCTTATCTAGGTGGCGTGTGAGGTCCGCTACCTTCGCACCAGGCAGGCATGTTACCAGGCGATCCTCACGTCCACTAGCCACCCAGCTATCTACATGCCTAATGATTGAATCACCAACTGTAACGGCTGTCCTAACCCTTCCCTCATGGGCACATGGCCCTGGAGAAACTTCCTCGGTGCGAGAGGGTTTTACATCACCTGGAGGACAGGTTCTAGTTACAGGATCACTTCCTGTCACACCAGGGTGATGCTCTCCTGTCACGTGACCTTTCTCCTCCATGGCAACAGGGATGCTGCCAGACTGGAGGTGGGACTTCAGGACTATATCCCTGTAGGTCTCGTCTATGTACCTCTCTGTCTGTCTTATGCTTTCCAAGTCTGCTACTTTAGCCTCTAGAGAATGGACTCGTTCCCTGAGAGCAAAGAGCTCCTTGCACCTAGTGCACACGTAAGACCTCTCACCAACTGGGAGAAAATCATACATGTGACACTCAATGCAAAAGACTGGAAAGCCCCCATCCCGCTGCTGGACTGCTCTCTGCATCTTAGTTTTAAGTTTGTGTTTAGATCTAAGTTCTTTACTTACTAAGGGTTGCTATGGATATTTATACTAATAAAACTGTACCTAATACGTGTAATATACCTTGTTCACCTGAAGCTTAACTAATCTCAGGTCCTTAGTGTATGACTGATTTGGGTAATGAGCTTCACCTGAGAGCACCTCCTGTCTTGTAAGATGTGCAAGTACCTATAAAGCTACGATTATCCCAGGGGAGGGAGGGAAATAACACTTATTAAAAGAGGGCTGCTACACAGTACCCTGTCTTGTGCTGCTGAGGTAAACTGTATTCTGATTTGATTTAAATTATAGCTCTTAGCTGCTACTAGGCTCTAACTTCTTATGAAATTTAAACTACAAGCTCTCTGCTGGGTTCTAAATTTAAGCAGAAAGCTCTCTTCGGTGTTTTAAATTTAAGCTAAAAGTACTTTGCTGATGCTAGGCCCTTAGTGACTATTAAATGTAAACTACAAGCTCTCTGCTGGGTATGAAATGTAGCCAGAAAGTTCTCCTCTGTGTTTTAAATTTAAACTTAAACTGCTGCTACTAGGCCCTGACTGATTTAACAAAAATAGTGGGTTCACAGATTAATTAGCTTTAATAAAAAGAATTCCTTTTAGAAAATTACCAGAAGTATATACTCACAGTTGCAGATCTCTCTCCAGAAGTAACAGTCCCTTTTTCTAGTCCTTCAAGACAGAGGTCCACAGGTGTTGTCACCCTTAATGCAACAGTTTGTCACCTAACGTTCTCCGGGACCAAGCAGAAATGCATTCCTCACTTATGGATGATGTCACCGATGGAGCCCGTGCGTGAATGCTGCCCAGCTTCCATAGGAAGGTTTTGGGAGATCCACCATGCATGCATGCCTGTCGTCCCACCTGAAACAGCCATCTTACTTCAGTCTTCTTTTTCTGCAGAGTCCTTCAGATGCTGTCTGAGTCACAGAAAATTGACGATACCCTCAGGAAAGATTTTTGTCTGCTTTGGCTATTTTTCGGTTGTGTGCTTCATCAGTCTTCCTGCCTGTATCTGGGAATGTCTGTGCCTCAGCGCTGCGTTTTTCTCTGGGTTCTTTTTCTTTTTGGTGTGTAGAAATGTTCTCCTCCCCGCCCCCCCCCTCCCCCCCCCCATTGGCGAGGTTGTTAGAGTCCTTTGACTTGGTGGAAGCAGTCTTCCCTACCATGTCAAAGCTGGCTACTGGCTTCAAGAAGTGCACCCAGTGTGGCCAGACTATTTCCATAACGGACTGCCACAACTGGTGCCTTCAGTGCCTCGGGCCATACCATGAGCCCTCGATCTGCATGCTCTGCCTACAGATGACACCTAAGAGGCTTAGGAATCTGGAGAAACAGCGGGAAGCACTGTTCCGGTCTTCAGAATCATCAGCCTCAGCATCAGTGCCCTTAAAGGCCTCCGACGAGGCTGAGGCTTTGGCCTCGCACGGGGCCAGGCTTTTTTGGAGCTGAGGGGTCATGGAGCATCGGACCAGCAGCTGTCCTTTGAAAGGATCGCCCCTGAAGGACTGGACATCTGCACCATTGAGGTCGAAAGGCAATTCTAAGACCAGGATTAAGTCCCATGGCCATCAGCATTGTAGCCCTCGGCATGACTGATGGCGAGAGCCAGGAGTGGCCCCCCAAGCTACCCTTGCGGGAGGAGCCGCCTCCTGAGGTCCTGGAGGGCCAGCATGGGACTCCCGAGGCTGCAACCAATGAGGACTCCCCAACAAGGGAACCAGAATCAGCCCCGAAGGCTGCAGCACTGGCTCTGGCAGCATCGGACTCGCTCCTCACTGAGCAGATGCAAGCCTTTGAGTGGAGCTTTGCTACACTTTTGGCCCAGCAGACTGTCTGAGACTTGGTCATCTTGGGTTCCTCAACACCGGTGACAGTCCCATCCATGGTGGGAGCCTCACCGTCAGAGATACAGCTTGTCTTAGAAGATCATGCTCTTCCCAGAACTGATAGTGGTTCCTGGGGATGCTCGAGGTACTTCTTGGTGCATCGAGTTTCTCCCTGAGTTCCTCTGAATCAGACCACCAGGAACCGAGGACTCATTCGACCCCACCTGTGCGCCGTCAGAGCCATGCAGATTCTCGGCGGTACTTTAAATTTCTCTCTGACTCCAACTCTGACCAGGGGACTGAGGAGGAACCTCAAAGACTGTCTGTCACCAGGACTGTTGCGCCGATCCCTCGCTCCTGTACAAACAATGGAACCCTCCCCCCCTGGAGGACATAGTCTTCCACGAGTTCATACGGGACATGGGGAAGGCCTTGCACTTCACCATCGAGGTGGAGGAGGAACCCAGGGCAGAGGAATTGGTGATCCTCCAATACCCCACCCCCCCTAAAGAGGTCATCATGGTCCCAGTCCATTCCATCCGGAGAGACTGCTTTTTTGCATATGGGAGACAATCCTGATGGTGATCTCGGTCAGCCAGCACCTCTATTTGATGTATCAAGTGCATAAGAGCTCTGGTTTCGAAAAAACACCTCATAAATCCATGATTGTAGAAGTGGCCATGCATCATATTAAGAGCTTGAAGACGCACTCCACGGTGCCCCTCGACCAGGAGGCATGGACCCTGGATGGGTTTGATAGTACTACTAATACTGAGCATTTGTATAGTGCTACAAGATGTATGCAGCACTGCACAGATATGTAAGACAGTCCCTGCTCATCAGAGCTTACAATCTAGTCAAGACAGACAACATAGTAGGTATAGACATGGGACACATCTAGGGGGAATGGTACAGAAACACAAAGGAGATCAGGTGAGTCAAGATCCGAAAGCGGCAGCGAAGAGGTGAGGTTTTTAGCTTAGATTTGAAAAGGGCCAGAGAAGGCGCCTGATGTATAGACTCGGGTAGTTTGCTCCAGGCATAATGAGCAGCAAGGTGAAAGGAGAAAAGTCTGGAGTTAGCAGTAGAAAAGAAGGGCACAGATAGAAGTGATTTCCTAGAAGAGCAAAGTTCCCGAGGAGGGGTGTAGGGAGAGATGAGAGAGGAAAGGTAGTGAGGAGCTGAAGAGTGAATACACTTATAGGTCAGCAGGAGAAGTTTAAACTGTATGTGAAAATGGATAGGAAGCCATTGAAGAGACTTGAGAAGAGGGGTAATATGAGCATGATGAGGCTGGCAGAAGATTAGCCGCGCAGCAGTGTGCTGAACAGACTGAAGGGGGGAGAGAGATGATTCAGCAGGAGACCAGCAAGGAGTAAGTTACAATAGTCAAGATGGGAGGTGATTAAGGAGTGGATAAGTGTCTTAGTAGCATGTTCAGAAAAGAATGGGCGGATTTTGCTGATGATATAGAGAAAGAAAGTGCTACCAGGACTTGATGCTGGTGGCCTGAACCAAAGCGTATGAATTACGAGGTGTGACAAAAAAGAAACGAGACTGTCCCATAAATGTTTTATTACAAAATCTACAGAGAAATTACGCATTGTCCCCTTCAAAGTAATCCCCCCCCAGAGTTAATGCACTTCTGCATTCGCTTCTGCCATGTATGGAAGCACCCGGCAAAGTCTTCCTCCTTGAGGTCCCTTAGCTCCCTCATCACAATGGCCTTGGTCTCTTTTACAGAGGCGAAATGAGTTCCTTTGAGCACAGTCTTCAGCCTGGGGAAAAGCTAGAAGTCGCACGGTGTGAAATCTGGGGAATAAGGAGGGTGGTCGAGAGCTGTGATCTGTTTGTTGGCCAAGAACTGCCTCACACTGAACGCGGTGTGTGCAGGACCGTTGTCATGGTGGAGCAGCCACAACTTCTCTCCACAGAGCCCGCCTGCTGTGCTGAACCCGGTCATGGAGATGTTTGAGGACCTGCTGGTAGAAGTGCCGGTTGACTGTCTGACCCTCCGGCACAAACTCATGATGGACCACTCCCTTCTGGTCGAAGAATGCGATCAGCATGACCTTGATCCTTGATTTGCACATGTGCACCTTCTTGGATCTGGGTGACAGTCGAGTCTTCCATTTCAGGCTCTGTCTCTTGCTTTAAGGGTTGTACTGGAAGGCACAAGTTTCGTCTCCTGTGATGACTCGGCCAACGAACTCTGTATCTTCTCCAACATTTCAAGTTGATTCTTTGCTCCATATTTCTGCCACCTCCAGTTACGTGACAAAGCGATGGAGCAGTGTGCTACAAAAAAACCTGAAAAAGAAAAATAGAGTGAGAGAGATGAAAAATATTATAGCAGAATAGTGGCGAGATGTTGCACAACATAGTGACATAAGTGATTAGTCAATTGGCATTGAGTCATGGGCATGGCTGCCTCAGTCTCGTTTCTTTTTTTTGTCACACCTCAAATATATGGGGATATACCTCTGAGACCTCTCAGGGGATCTTGCCGGGTTCTCGATTGGACTTTCAGGAGGCCCTCGTGTGCTTCCAGAACCTTGTTGCCAAGATCAAGGAATGTTCCAAGTTCATTATTAGAACGGCCTATGATGAGTTTAAGGCCGTGGATACAGTCCTTGAACTTGGAACAATAGGTTCAGGACAAGTTGGCCGATGTCCCATGCTGCGGTCAGTAAACCCATGGAAGAAGAAGGCCTTAGAGTTACAGCGTGAACAACTCAACATGAACAAAGCTCTCTCAGAAGACTTCTGACCCTTTCAGATAGAAGTCTTCGGAGAAGTCCTTCTACCCCAAGAAGAAGAAAACTTATGGTACCTATACCCCGTATCATTCTTTCTCCAGGAACAAGCAGGAATTCGGTCCTCACTTATGGGTGACGTTGGCACTAACGGAGCCTGCGCGGAGCAACTCCCCAGCTTTCAAAGAAAGCCATTGGGTTTGCTGCCATGCATGCGTGGCCCTCTTCCCGCCCAAAGGTGCCATCTTGCTCAGTCTCTCTTTTTCTGTGGAGCTCTTTGGACACACGTCCTCGTCCCTTGTAAAAAGTGTTTCGTTCTCGGCCTCTGGCCTACTATTTTTTCCGTTTGCACCGGTCCTCTACCCATCCTTCCCCTGCTCCCATTCCTTTTAAGCATAGGGAACATTTTTCCTAACATTTTTTGCTTTTAGCAGGCTTCGCGCCCTTTTTTCTCCCAACTGCTGGCCGGATGGGTCTTCGACCTCGCAGGAGCCCTTTTTGCCCCAATGGCCACCGGCTTCAAAAAATGCGATAGATGCTCAAAGAACATGTCACTTATGGACACCCATGACTGCTGTCTGTGGTGTCTCGGGGCCGACCATGATCCAGAGCTCTGTTCGCTTTGTAAGAAAATGCCCTCCAAGGCCCTGCTCAGTTGTAAGCAGAAGTCTGAAGACATTTTCCGTAAGGCTGCCTCAGAATCCCCGGTGGCTCCCTTGATCGTCCCTCCGCTGATGGGATCCCCCACCTCTGCTGCACGCTCAAGAGGGCACTCCAACCAGGGGTAAGAAGAAGAAGGCCTCAAAGTCGCTGTCGTGGGCTCCTGACAAGTGCGAGTGCTCCCGCGCTCAGTCGCTTAGCCCCCCTCAGCGTTCCAGAGAATCGGACAAAGAGCGACCTCGTAAGGTACCCCATACAGACTCTGAGGCCCCCAGCGATGGCGCCAGGGTGTCGCAGGGCCCCACGTCCGCGTGGGAGTCCCGTATGCTGGCGCTAGAATGTAGCATTTCTGCGTTCATAGCTTCCCAGCAGGCGCTCATATCCAGCTTCGCTGGCCCACGCCTAGAGACCGAGGTTCCCTCGAGAGGGACACCAAAATCTGCCCTGGAAAACCCCATGAGCCATGGGCCTCATGAGGGTCCTCGCCATCGGTCTCACTCGCCTTCCCGTTTCTCAGGGGCGGGATCCTCCAGGGCCTCCGGCTCCAAGCGGGCCTCGGCTTCTGGATGAGGTGTCCAGCTTGAATTGGGTTCCTCCTCCGATTTCTCAGACTGGGAGTCAGACGGGGATACCTCCCCAGAGACCCGTACCCATCGGGACCTCTCGTCGGACCCATCACCGCCTGCCTTTCAGAGACTTTTGCCACCTGAAGACACCTCCTTCATGGTGCTGTATGGGATATGGCATGGGCGCTCAACCTGGCTACCAAGGCTGAGGAGGAACTTCGAGCTGAAGAGCTCGATATCTTGCAGTATGAGTCATCGCCTCGGGAATCTCTTACTGATCCGGTCCCCCCCCCATTCTGTACAGGCTGCTACTCCGCATATGGGAGACCCCTGCTTCGATCCCCATCGTGAGCAAGTGCCTTGACGCGATGTACAGGGTCCAGCGTGGCCCCGAGTTCAGGAAAACCCAACTCCCCCACACCTCCATGGTGGTGGAATCGGCTATGAGAAAACCAAAGAGCCCGAAGTCTCACTTCTCAGTTCCGCTGGGCAGGGAGTCAACGCCCTAGGCCGCAAGGCTTATCAAGGGTCCATGCTGTCATGCCGTATTCAGGCGTACCAATTGTGCATGGGCACGTTTTTGCGAGACCTCGCCAAGGAACTCAGGAGTTTCTGTGCGGGCCTCGCGGGTGAACCCCTCAGTAGGTTCCAGACTCTTCTGAAGTCCATCGCGGAGTGCTCGAAATACCTCTCCCGCACCGCCTACAACAGATTTGAGTCTTCGGCTCGAATGGCGGCCTCTGGGGACCCAATGCCAGGCATGGCTCCAATCTTTGGACTTAGAGCAGTGGGTCCAGGAAAAGCTCCTAGACGTACCCTGCCTTGGTGAGCAGCTCTTTGGTAAACCGATGGAGGATAAGGCCGCCGAGAAAGAAACGGAGTTTGTCATCAGAACCTGCCTCTCGCGCAAGACCTCCTCCCTACCTTGGAAGAGACAGCAAACTAAGAAGCCATTCTTTCTGCGGAAGGGTCTACCCTACCGAGGCTACCCACCCACTCCTGCGCCAACCACCTCGACGCAGGGAAAGTTTGGGCCTCACAGTCATCGCAAGCCGAAAGGGCCCAAGGCCCAAATCCCAGCGCCGCCTCAGCCCGCCCAGGGGTTTTGACACCCGCAGTGTAGCCTTTCGCCCCCTGGCAGCACCGCAGCCGGTGGGGGGACGCCTGTCCTCCTTCACCCCTCAGTGGGCATCTATCACGTCGGACACTTGAGTCCTCCGAGTAGTCTGGGACGGCTTCCCCCTCCATCTGGACAGGCTTCCCCCTTCTCCCCAGCGGAACCTTCTCGACTCCATGCGCACCAGACCTTCCTACAGCGGGAGTTAGACAACCTCCTCGCCCAGCGAGCGGTTGAGAGGGTACAGACACACCTCCAAGGTCGGGGCTTCTATTCCTGGTACTTCCTTGTTCCAAAGAAGACGGGGGGGCCTGCAGCCCATCCTCATCCTCCGAAAGCTAAACAAGTTTCTGGTGTGGGAGAAATTCAAAATGCTATCACTTGGCGTCCTGCTGCCCTTCCTCCAGCAGGGCGACTGACAATGCTCCTTGGATCTTAGGGATGTTTACGCCCACATTTTGATTCACCCCCCAGCACAGGCAGTTCCTGCGCTTCAGGGTGCAAGGGGAGCATTACCAATACAGGGTGCTCCCCTTCGGACTTGCATCCGCTCTGCAGGTCTTCACAAAGTGCCTCTCCATGGCCGCCACCTACTTCAGATGGCAGGGTGTACCAGTCTTCCCTTACCTTGACAACTGGCTCGTCACGGGGCCCTTGGACAGGGAAGCCTGCCTGGCGGCATCACGCACAATCCTCGAACGCCAGGTCAACTATCCCAAGTCCCATCTCGAACCGGTACAAGCCTTGGAGTTTATCGGCGCATGCCTCAACACTCAGCGGGCAATCACCTTTCTGCCAGCAGACCGCGCGGCTTGCCTCCGAGCCTTGGCGACCCAGGTCCAAAGCAACACTCAGGTCACAGCGCAAACAATGCTGCGCCTCCTGGGGCACATGGCCTCCACTGTCCATGTGGTTCCACATACACATGCGGACGGCCCAGTGGTGCCTCAGCACTCAGTGGAGCCCGGCCTCCGGTCACCTCAGAGACCCCATTCGGGTCTCCCACAACCTTCGCAAGTTCTTAGACTGGTGGCAGGCCCCGCAATCTTCTCTGGGGGCTGCCCTTCCAGACCCCGCAGCACGAACTAGTGCTGACAACGGACACTTCCTTGCTAGGGTGGGGAGCCCACTGCAGTGCACTGTGCACGCAGGGGCGATGGTTACCCAAAGAGTCTCAACAGCAGATAAACTTGCTCAAGCTTCGAGTGGTCCGGTGGGCCCTGAGGGCCTTTGAGAACCATCTTCAAGGAAAGTCGGTACTCATGCAGACCAACAATCGAGTGGCGATGTTTTGCATCAACAAGAATGGGGGGGGCACAGGATCACGCCTTTGCCTTCTGCCAGGGGATGACTCTACGAGTGGTCTATCTCCCGGGCCACGAGAACGTCCTTGCAGACAAACTCAGCAGGATCCTCCACTCTCACAAATAGCGGCTGGACCCGGAGGTGACCAACTTGCTGTTCCATCGGTGGGGGACCCCGACCATGGACCTGTTCACCAGCCCGGCAAACACACAGCTCCCCTGCTTCTGCGGCCCGGTCCCGCACCCCAGCAGGGAGGTGCAGGATGCGTTCCTCTTGACCTGGAGCTCCGGGCTTCTCTACGCATTTCCTCCCACTCCTCTCATTGCGAGGACCCTCCACAAAGCTCAGTGGGAACGAGAGTCAATGATACTCGTCGCTCCCTCGTGGCCTCTGCAATTGTGGTTCCCACTCCTGCTCCGGCTCACGTCCAAGCCTCTGGTTCCCCTGGGCTGTGCCCCAGGCCTGCTAATGCAGGAGGAGGGGCAGGTGCTATACCCGAACCTGGCTGTGTTGTCCCTTGCAGCCGGGCGGCTGAACGGGTCTCCCTAGCCACACTAAACCTCCCAGAGGAGGTCGAGGAGGTCGTCCTCACAATAAGGAAGGACTCCACGAGACGAGCTTACGCCTTCAAGTGGCAGCGTTCCAGATCGACTCTCTTGTGTCCCACTCGGTGGGTCCTCCAGTACCTTCTCTATCTTTCGAAGGAGGGGCTGAAGTCAAACTCTGTCAGGGTACACCTGAGCGCCATCTCGGCGAATCACCTCCCCGTAGAGGACAAACACCTCTCGGAGCATCCCTTGGTCTCCCGCTTTTTGCGGGTCCTCTTGCTGTCCAAACTTCCCATTTGGCCTCCTCCGGCGGAGTGGGACCTGAACGTAGTGCTCATGCAGCTTATGTGTTCACCCTTAGCCGACGAGGACATGCTCGCTTCGGCAGCTATCCTGGAAGGTGGTCTTCCTGGTGGCTTTGACCTCGGCCCGCCGAGTCAGTGAGCTCCAGACTCTCAGAGCTGAAGCCCCTTACACCAGGTTCTATAGGAACAGGGTGGCCCTCCGTACCCACCCCAAGTTCCTACCAAAGGTTGTCTTGGATTTTCATCTCAATCAGGTGATAGTCTTGCCGACCTTCTTCCCAAGACCCCATGCCCACCAGGCGTTGGCGGTTTTGCATACACTTGACTGCAAGAGGGCTCTCGCCTTCTATCTGCGGCGCACCCAGCCTCATTGCAAGTCTGGCCGGCTCTTCGTGACCTATAATCCCAATCACTTGGGGCAGGCAGTCACAAAACGCACCCTCTCCATCTGGGTGGCAGACTGCATCGCCTTCGCTCATGTGAAGGCGGGTGCCCCACTGGATTGGCAAGTCACTGCACATGGCATCCGAGCCAAGGCAGCTTCTTTAGCTTCGCTGTGCTCAGTTCCTCTGGCGGACATCTGCCAGGCTGCAACCTGAGCTTTGGTGAACACTTTCACCTCGCACTACTGCCTGGAGAGGGAGTCTCGCCTGGACAGCGCCTTCGGCCAGGCTATACTCCGTAATCTGTTCGGGGTATAAGCAACTCCTGCCCTCCGACCCTTCTGGACAGCTATCAAGGGTTTCGCCCCAGGGACTTGAGCTCCTTTGGGCAGCGACTTCTGCTCACAGCCTCGCGGAGGCATTTTTGGGTTACTGGTTCTGTAGCCTGTAGCTGGGAAGTCCCATAAGTGAGGACTGACTTCCTGGAGAAAGCGTAGTTACTCACCTGTAACAGGTGTTCTCCAGGAACAAGCAGGAAGTCTGTCCTCACATATGGGTGACGTCGGCGCCGACTGAGCCCTCGTGCGGAGCAATTCCCCAGCTTTCAAAGAAAGCCTTTGGGATTGCATCGCGCATGTGCGGTCCCCTTCCCGCTCAAGGGTGCCATCTTGCTCAGTCTTCTTTTTTTCCGCGGAGCCCAACGGACGTGGTCCTATTTCCACTGTGGAAAAAGTAGAAAAGTTGATTTATATTTTTCAACTTCCTGTTTCGACACCGGTTCCCCTTCCTGCCCTCAGCTCAGTACACTGGTATCGAGTCCGGTCCTATTTTTCATTTTTGTCCTTCGTGACTAGCGTTCGCGCTCTTTATAGTTTTCACTGGCAGCCCGAT
Organism: Ichthyophis bannanicus; assembly: GCA_033557465.1. NCBI lineage: Eukaryota > Metazoa > Chordata > Amphibia > Gymnophiona > Ichthyophiidae > Ichthyophis > Ichthyophis bannanicus. The sequence goes on from CM066035.1 coordinate 643,783,433, forward strand.
TGTTTGAAATCGCAGGGGCCCTTTTTCCCCCGATGGCTGCCAGCGGGTTTAAGAAATGTGATCAGTGTAAGAAGTTAATGTCTCTCACCGACACACATGATTGCTGCCTCCGTTGCCTCGGCACCAACCATGACCCGGTGGTCTGTGGGCCGTGTCGTAAGATGTCTTCAAAGTCTTTGAGGAGCAGGCAGCAGCAGCATGACAGGATTTTTTCCGAGTCCGCCTCCGGCCGGGCCCAGACCTCATCAGAAGCCTCAACTTCTCGTGAATCAGAGCCTGAGCATCGTCGTGGGTCTTCTGAGTGGGGGTCTCCCTCCAGGGAACACCGGAGGAAAAGAAAAACTTGAGGGTGGCGTCGCTGGATGCCTCTGATCGGCTTGGGCCCTCGGGTTCCAGGCCGCAGAGCCTGGACCGCCGCCCCGGGTCCTCGGAGTCAGAGCGGCCAGCTAAACAACCTCGCAGGGAGCCGGAGGCGTCAGACAAGGTAACTTCTGTTGTCTTTGTAGACTCTACTCTGGGAGAGCCGGCATCGTCGGAGCCTGAGCCGGGAGCTGCGGAACCTTCTGAGCTCGGTCTCAGGTTGGCGGCCCGGGAGAGCAGCATGGCTGCCTTTATGGAGCAGCAGCAGGCACTTATGGCTGGTCTCGCCGGTTCATCCGCCTTGACCACCGGGACGTCTAAGTCGACACCGGAGGCCAAGTCGATCAGGTCTCGAGTCGATCCTCAGCCAAGGTCCCCCTCGACCTCCTGTTCGGGTCCAAGGTCATCGACGCCGGTGCCCTTGGTGTCGGGGCGGTCGGGCCCGAAGCCCTCGAGGCCTGAGCCCATCGAGTCCTCCTCGGAGGACTCGGCATGGGAGATGGAGGAGGAAGACTCCCCAGACACCTTCCGGACCTGGTGTATCCCATCGGACTCGCCGGGTTCGGAACCTCGGACTAGGTCCCCTCCGGAGGACACTCTGTTCTCGGACTGTGTCAGGGACATGGCCAAGGCTTTGGCATTCCCTGCAGATGCCGAGGAGGAGCCTCGAGCCGAAGATTTTGATGCCCTCCAATATGACTCTCCCCTGAAGGAGGCCCTTACTGTACCAGTGCCTCCGATGTTGGAACGGCTGATGCTCCGAATGTGGGAGCCCCGGCCTCGATGCCGTTACTCAGCAAGCGGGTCGATTCTATCTGTCGAGTCCGCAAGAGTCCTGGGTTCCAGAAAGCGCAGCTGCTGCACAACTCCATGGTTGTGGAATCGGACATGCACCGGCTGAAAAGTCAAAAAACGCACTTCTCGGTGCCTCCCGGCCGAGAGGCCCGGAATCTGGATGCCCTCGGCAGAAAGTGCTACCAGGGCTCGATGCTGTCATGCCATGTCCAAACTTACCAGCTGTACTTGAGCATGTAGTTGCGGGACCTGGCAAAGGAGATTGCCGGGTTCTTGGCTGGCCTGTCCGAGGAAACCTTGCAGCGCTTCAAGGCCTTGTCCACAGGTGTCAGAGAGTGCTCGAAGTTCATGTCTCGAGCAGCCTGCGACGGCTTCGAGGCTTCGGCCCAAGTAGCCACTGCCAGCATCGGTGCATGCCGTCAGGCCTGGCTCATGTCGTCAGACCTAGAGCCATGGGTTCAGGACAAGTTGGTCGATGTCCCGAGACAACCTCTTCGGCAAACCCATGACTGAGAAAGCTGCAGAACTCAAGTCCGAGTACTTGACCCGGACAAGGTTGTCGAAGAAGACATCTGCACCTTCTCACAAGAAGGCGGCCTCAGGGAAAAAGCCCTTTTTCCTGAGGAAGGGTACGGCTTACAGAAACTATCCCACTTACCAGGCCGCCGCAGCTCCCCAACAGGGACAGCAGGCCAGGGGACAGAGGCATGGCCCACGTAAGCTGAAGACCCCCAAGCCTCCAGCTCCTACCCAGCCGGGAGGGGGTTTTTGACTCCCAGTACATAGCTCCCCTCCCACCAGTGGTTTGGCCCTGCACAGGAGGAAGGCTGGCCCTGTACACGTTCACAGGTGGCCAGCCATTACTACCGATGCCTGGGTTCTGCAAGTAGTCCAGCAGGACTACTTACTTCACTTCCACCAGGTGCCCACCTCCTTTTTCCAAGGAGAGCCTCTCAGGCCCCCTCTTCACAGGAACCTCCTCCTGCAGGAGTTGGCAGGTCTGCTAAAGGATCAGGCGGTGGAACCGGTGCCCCACCACCTGCAGGGGCAAGGCTTCTACTCCAGGTATTTCCTCATACCAAAAAGAAAAGGAGGCCTTCGCCCCATCCTGGACTTGCGAAATCTAAACAAGTTCCTGGTGAGGGAAAAGTTCAAGATGCTTTCCCTTGGGATACTACTGCCTTACCTTCACCAGGGAGACTGGCTATGCTCCTTAGATTTAAAGGATGCTTATACTGACATCCTCATGACACCCAGACCACAGACAATACCTCAGGTTTGTGGTCTGAGAACCACTTCCAGTACAAGGTGCTTCCTTTTGGCCTAACTTCCGCTCCCAGAGTATTTACCAAATGCCTAGCAGTGGTGGTGGCCTTCCTCAGAAGCCAGGGAGTCTTTGTCTTTCCATACCTGGACGACTGGCTCATCAGGGGCACAGGCAATCGCACAGTCACTCTTCTCCAGCACCTAGGGTTTGTTATAAATCATGAAAAGTCCACTTTACTCCCCACTCAGAACTTGGAGTTCATAGGGGCAAGACTGGACACACTTCAGGCACGGGCGTACCTACCGCTGGACATGGCGAGGCGGTTGCTGGACTTGGGTACAGCAGGTCCAGCACAAGCCTCAAGTCTCCGTAAGGGTCTTCCTCCGCCTCCTGGGCCACATGGCCTCCACGGTGCATGTGACACCATATGCTCGATTCCACATATGCACAGCTCAGTGGAGCCTCAGAGACCACTGGCTGCTTCAGAGTCAGAGTAGCGATTTCTAAGCTACTGGTGACAGCCTTTCAATGGTGGCTTCACCCTCCCAACTTGCTTCAGGGAGTACCATGCCAACCTCCCTCTCATACCAGAGTGCTGACGACAGATGCCTCCTTGCTGGGCTGGGGTGCCCATTGCCACGGTTCATGCACTCAGGGTCTGTGGTCCTCATGAGAGGCCGCACTTCAGATCAGTCTTCTAGAGCTTCGAGCCATCCGCCTAGCTCTTCAAGTCTTCTGTCATCTTCTTGCACATCAGTCGGTGCTGATACAGACAATCACGTAGCGATGTTCTACATCAACAAACAGGGGGGCACAGGATCTCACATCCTATGCCAGGAAACCCTGGATCTCTGCTCTTTTGCAGTGGCACATCACATATCCCTAAGGGCAGTTTATCTGCCCGGTCAGGAGAACCTCCTGGCCGACAAGTTGAGCAGGATTCTTCAGCCTCACGCGTGGCAACTGAACCGGGATGTAGCCCAGCGGATCTTCAACTGTTGGGGTCTCCCATCCATGGATCTCTTTGCCATCCCGCAAAACCATCAGTTACCCCGGTTCTGCTCGAGGCAGAGGCAGCCACATCTACTGAGTGTGGCGGTGGATGCTTTACTGATCTCGTGGGCACAGGGCCTTCTCTATGCGTTCCCACCCACGCCCCTGGTGGCACGCACTTTGTTCAAGATTCTTCAGGAAAAGGCCTCAGTCATCCTGGTAGCACCCAGGTGGCCCAGACAACCTTGGTTCCCTCTTCTTCTTCAACTGGCGATCGAAACTCCACTTTCACTGTGGGTGCAGCCCGACCTCTTGACCCAGGAACAGGGTTCCTTGCTACACCCCAATCTCAGATCCCTCCACTTAATGGCCTGGCTGCTGAGAGGGTAGTACTTGCTCCTCTACTCCTTCCCAAAGAGGTTGAGGAGGTGTTGCTGGCCTCTAGGAAGCAATCCACTAGACAATCCTACATGTTCAAGTGGCATAGGTTTGAAGGGTGGTGTGCCCAGAATAAGGAGGACCCGTTCACTTGTCAAGTACCTCAGGTATTGCAGTACTTGCTCCACCTCTTGGAGTTAGGCCTCAAGTCTAACTCTGTCAGGGTCCACCTGAGTGCGCTATCAGTTCACCACTCTCCAGTGGACAGGCAACCTCTTTCAGCTCACCCTTTGGTATCTCGATTCCTCAGAGGCCTCCTCCTCTTGAAGCCTCCAATTTGCTCACCGGCTACAGAGTGGGACTTAAATGTGGTCTTACAGCGGCTTACTTGCCCACCTTTTGAACCAATGGCCACCTGTCACCTATATTTCCTTTCCTGGAAAGCACTCTTTCTGGTGGCGCTAACATCTGCTCGACGGGTGAGCGAGCTGCAGGATTTAGTATCGGATAGGCCATATACATGGTTTTATAAAAACAGGGTGGTCCTATGTACTCGCCCAAAGTTCCTTCCAAAAGTGGTTTCCTCGTTTCACCTCAACCGAGAGGTGGTCCTTCCAACCTTCTTCCCCAGGCCACACACGAGCAGGGCAGAAGCGGTTCTGCATACCCTGGACTGTAAGAGGGCGCTCGCCTTCTACCTGGAGCATACGCAGGGACATCGGAGAGCTCCCCAGCTCTTCGTCTCTTATGACCTTAGTAAACTGGGTCTACCTGTCTCCAAGCGCACATTATCCACCTGGGTGGCAGACTGCATCGCCTGGGCATATAGGGCAGCTGACCTCCAGCTACAGGGCCGAATCACGGCCCACTCTGTCAGGGCTAAGGTCGCATCAGTGGCTAACCACAGCTCAGTTCCATTGGCAGACATCTGCCGGGCCGCAACTTGGTCTTCAAGCCAGACTTTTGCAGCCCACTACTGCCTGGAGAGAGAGTCCCGGCGGGACAGTGTTTTCGGTCAGGTGGTACTCCATAACCTATTCGAGGTTTAGGCAACCCCTACCCTCCTTTGGTGTCAGGCTACCATGGGGGATATGTTCTCAGAGAAAAATCCTATCACTGCTGCTGCGGCTCTTCTAGAGGGAGCCATTTTCAGCTATGGGTTTTCGGTAGCCTATAGGGAGTCCCATATGTGAGGACTGACTTCCTTCTTGTTCCTGGAGAAAGCGTAGTTACTCACCTGTAACAGGTGTTCTCCAGGGACAGCGGGAATCAGTCCTCACGACCGTCCCTCCTCCCCTGGAGTTGCAGTCCTTTGATTAATTTTTTCTCATTTTTCCGTCTTTTTAGCTGTCATCTGACTGAGCAAGATGGCACCCTTGGGCGGGAAGGGGACTGCGCATGCGCGATGCAATCCCAAAGGCTTTCTTTGAAAGCTGGGGAATTGCTCCACACAAGGACTCCGTCAGCGCCGACGTCACCCATATGTGAGGACTGATTCCTGCTCTCCCTGGAGAACACCTGTTACAGGTGAGTAACTATGCTTACCAGGTACCCTAACAGGGACAGCAATCGAAAGGTCCAGGCCAAGGTCAGTGCCAGCAACGCAAGCCGAAATTCCGGAAGGCCCAAACACCCACTGCTGCAGCCTGGAAGGGGGGGGAGGGCAGTTTGATTCTTCTCTCTGGAACATAGCCCTCCTTCCCATTCTGGACCCCGTTCCTTCCGAGATTGGGGGAAGACTGCTATTTTGCCCACAGGTAGCCAAGCATCACAACAGATTCCTGGGCGCTTCCTCCCTCCTTCTTTCCAAGAGAGTACCCTTTCTAGGCTCTCCATCGTCAGCTCCTCCAACAGGAGGTACAGGCCCTCTTAGCCGACTGGGCCATGGAACTGGTCCCTCCTTCTCAAGAGGGAAGAGGGTTCTACTCCTGCTTTTTCCTTATTCCCAAGAAACAGGCGGGTTCCAATCCATCCTGGATCTTCGGAATCTCAACCAGTTCCTGGTAACAGAAAAATTCAAGATGGTATCTCTGGGAATATTGTTACTCTATCTTAAAAGGAAGATTGGCTGTGCTCTTTAATCTCAGATGCTTACACACGCATCCTTATTCATTGCCTGCATCGGCAGTATCTCTTCTTCATGCTCAGTGGACGTCATTGTCAGTACAGGGTGCTACTCTTCGGACTTGCCTCTGCCCCTAGGGTTTTCACAAAATGCATAGTAGTTGTTGCTACCTTTCTCTGGATTCAGGGAATCTTTGTCTTCCCCAACCTGGATGAATGGCTCATCAGAGGTGGGACGCCAGACAAAGTGCGGCAGTCCGCGCATCATATGATTCAGGTACTGGAGCAGCTGGGCTTTGTCATCAACTATTCCAAGTCTCACCTGCAGCCCTCTCAATGCCTCAGGTGGTTAGGAAATGGTACCTCAGGCTAGAGGGCCGGGGGTTCAAGTCCCACCTGGGGACAGCAATCTCAGGCTGGAGGGACTGTGGTTTCTAGTCCTATAGGCACTCCTTGTGGCCTTGGGCAACCCACTTAACCCACCATTGCCTCAGTTACACATAGATTGTGAGCCCTTTGGGGACAAGGAAATATATCCAGTACCTGTTTGTAGTAATTACATAATGTAAACTGCTTTGATTGAAGGATAAGGCGGTATAGAAAACTGGTTAAATAAGTTCATTGGAGCTGTCCTCGATATTACTTGACCACATGCCTTCCTCCCATCCGACCAGGCCCAATGCCTAATCGCCCTTGCGCAGGACATCCAGTATTGCCTACATGTGACAACTTGACACATGCTGCATTTCCTGGTTACATGGCCTCTACTTGGCTTCAGATGCAGCAGGCTTAGTGGATGCTTTGCACACAGTGGTGGCTCCTCCCACAATGGATTTGATTGGCTTTTTTTGTTTTTGGAGATTTTGAGCGAATCAGTGCAGTAGCGGTTAATGCCTGTATAAAAACCGCTCTCTTTGGCGTTTCTTAAGAAGGCTGGATAATCTGATTTTTGGCGACTGGACCTGAGGCAGGGGAGAACGGTATGATCCCCGAAACATGACACGTCGTCTTTGATGGTCGTTTGATGAAAATCCATAGCAGCCTTATTCAGCTAAGTAATTTTGTTAAGCAGATTCTAAACCAATTTTTATGGTTCTTTAATAAAATGGATGGGCCGCAGTGGTGTGAGGTGAAGTCCTTTACACTGTGACGGCCTTTCCGACAAAAATTTTTTTTGTAACTTGAAAGGTGTTTTTTCTTGGATAAACCAGGTTCTTTCTGTTATGGTATAGGTTTCTAGACCTGGTTGGGTATTTTGGAATTGCTTTGCACACAGTGGTGCCAGGTGTCCAGTCACCTCTCTGACAAGATCACAGTCACTCTGCCACTGAAGGAGTCCATTTCCTGGTGGCAACAGCCCACCAATCTACTTGCGAGACTACCCTTCCAGGCCCTGCCGCACCAACAGGTGCTGATGACGGATGCCTTCAAGCTGGGCTGGGGAGCTCATCTAGATGGCCTGCACACGCAGGGCCTCTGGACAGCACAGGGGAGCCTCCATCAGGTCAACTTCCTGGGACTCTGAGCCCTTCGAGTATTGCAACAACCAGGTAGTCCTCATACAAATGGACAACCAGGTGGCCATGTTTTATATCAACATACAGGGCGGCAGAGGTTTGTACCTCTTCTGCTGGGAGACAGTCTGGCTCTGGAAGTTTGCCTGTGCACACGGCACGCTCCTGAGGTCTGTGTACCTGCCATGAGAGCTCATTGTTTTGGTGGATCAACTCAGCAGAGCTCTTCAACCGCACAAGTGGACCTTCAACCAGCAGGTGGCCCATCGCATCTTTCAGATGTGGGGCACACCATCTATAGATCTCTTAGCCACTCCTCTCAACAACCAACTGCCGCGGTTTTGCTCCTGAGTACTATGCAACAATCGGATAGCCTCTAATGCTTTTCTCCTGAATTGGGGCAAAGCTCTTCTGTATGCTTATCCACCAACTCTTCTGGTGGCCAAGACACTTTTCAAGCTTCAGGCAGACGGCACCTCCGTGATCCTCATATCGCCACACTATCCCCTGCTACTTTGCCTGTCCCGGAGGCAGCCTCTCCGACTCTGCTGTGCCCCAGACCTCATCTCTCAGGATGGAAGATCTCTACTCCATCCCAACATCAAGTCCCTCTTGCTCACAGCATGCATGCTGAGCACGTAGCACTTTGTGCCTTTCTGCCTCCCGGAGAAGGTGAGGATGTCCCCTTGCATCTCGCAAGGCCTCTACTAGATGCGTCTATGCTTTCAAGTGGTACAGATTCTTTGTCTGATGTGTGGACAAGGCTCTGGATCTTTTCTCCTGCCCAGTAGACATGGTCCTCACTTACTTTCTCCACCTTGCCAACTCTGATCTTAAGTCCAACTTGATGAGAGTGCACCTGAACGCTATAGCCACTTACGATCATGCGGTAACTGATAAACCTCTCTCTGCTTATCCACTTGTTGGGCATTTCATGAGAGGCCTTTTGTTGTCTTGTCCTCCGATTCAACCACCGCTGGTGGCGTGGGACCTTAACATAGTGTTGGGACATCTGCTTGCTCCCCTTTTTGAACCGCTTGCTTCCTGTCCGCTTAAATTTCTTACCTGGAAGATCATCTTTTTGATAGCACTCACCTCTGCATGCACAGACTGTGAGTTGCAAGCGCTGGAGGCGCACCCAGGTTCCATAAGAATAGAGTGATCCTTTACACTCGCTCTACACAGTTCCTCCCTAAGGTAGTTTCCGCTTTCCATCTCAACCATTTCTTGATACTCCCCACCTTTTTCCTCAAGCCTCACGCCAACAGGGCGGAGGCCTCACTCCACACTTTGGATTGTAAGAGAGCACTGGCTTTCTTCCTGGAACGCTTGAAGGCCCACCGCTGTTCCTCCCAGCTCTTTGTCTCCTTTGACCACAATAGGTTGGGTGTGGCAGTCTCCAAACGCATCCTTTCCATTTGGGTGGCAGACTGCATCTCCTTCGCTTATGCTCAAGCTGGGCTCAGTTTGGAAGGCCGTGTCACAGCATACAATGTCCGAGCTATGGCAGCTTCCATAGCTCACCTGTGCTCTGTCTCCACGGTGGAGATCTGTAGATCTTAAGTCCACACCTTCACAGCCCATTACTGTCTGGATAGAGATTCCCGGCGTGACGGCAACTTCAGTCAAACCGTACTCTGGAACCTCTTTGTGACTTAGAGCAACTCCTTCCCCACTGGCCCTTTTGTCCATTCAGACTACCGTGAGTCGATCTGGCGTTGATGCCATGCCCTTACTCTTGCTATTTTTCTTGATTTGCGTTTTTTCTGCTTACCCCTTTGGGCGTTTTACCAGTTTTTCTGTAACCTCTAGCTTGAGAGTCCCATAAGTGAGGACTGCATTCTTGCTTGGTCCTGGAGAAAGCAGAGTTACTCACCTGCAGCAGGTATTCTCTGGGGACAGCAGGAATCAGTCCTCACTACCCTCCCTCTTCCCCAAAGAGGAGTTTTATGTTTTTTAGACTTGATTGATCTATGTCGTCATACTGAGATAAGATGGCTCCTTCAGGCAGGAAGACAGGCATGCATGCGTGGTGGATCTTCCAAAGGCTTACTAGGGAAGCTGGGGAACGTTCTTGCGCAGGCTGTCGGTGACATCACCCACAAGTGATTACTGATTCTTGCTGTTTCCGGAGAGCACATGCTTCAAGTGTGTAACTACGCTTTTCTCCAGTAAAGCAGAATGAAGTTTGTCAAGTTTTTAAAGTTGTTTCAATCAGTTAAAAAAAACTATTTTCCCCTTTTTATCTACTTTCCCCACACCTTGGGCTTTTGTCAGAATCTTGCCTTCTTAAATACCTGGAGGGGGATTCACATTTATTAAAGAATTCAGCAGAATTATTTCATATAAAAATGTTGGGAGGCATAATTTAAAAAATATCAGATTTTATGATTTTGCATTAGTCATGATGAATGCCCAGCCTTAAATCTTGTGACATAAGTTGCATGCAAAAGGTTATATTCCTACCAAAGACTGCCTGCATTCATTTTTTATTTTAATAGGTAATAGGGAGAATCACATTTATGAAGGACTGTTTTTTGAATATGTTATATGCTAGTTTATTATTTTGACCTGCAGGAAGAAGCTAGATCTCCTAGAAGTCCTGTGGTCTTTGGCAGTATTGTCTCCTTCATAGAACAGTTTCTGCATGTAGTTGGAATTTCTCATGGAGATATACAGGTATGGGAGTTTTTCAATTTATTCCTATACGTCAACTGGGGGCAATTTTCAAAGAGATTGCAGGTGAACAAATATAAACTTTATAAAAAAAAAAAACGCTTTGGAAATTGTCCTCCTCCATCTGTGGGGAAAAGAAGCTGGGTGTCTTACATAGAGTGATGGGTTTACCCCTAAACAAAGACATGGGGAGGGGTGGCCTGCACAGAGCGACAGGTGCACCTACTCTTACCATATTGCTGGGCAGACTGGATGGACCATGCTGGTCTTTATCTGCCGTCATTTACTATGTTACTATGTTAACCATGCTGGTCTTTATCTGCCGTCATTTACTATGTTACTATGTTAACCGAGAGGAAGAGGGCAGGTGAAACTAAGTGCCAGGAATTCATTGAATTGTCATTGTGTTTTTACCCTGTATACTTAGCAGGGTAAAAACATTCCCTGCGTGGTGGTGGGTGAGGACATTTCAATGGGAAAATCCATCAGACGTTTTCCTTTGAAAATAATTTGCAGGCCCATAGGTGCATAGCACTGCAGCTTCTCTCAGCAACCATCATTGTATAACAGAGGAACAGTGTATTTTTCCCATCAAAAACACTTTAGTATTTTTATTTTCAAGTAAACTAACACACATCTTTTAGCAAGATAGCAAAACAATTGTTAGTAAATTTGGAGGCTTATTAAGCATTAGCCATCCTTTACACATCAATGGCAGAAAAAAACAAAGCTATTTCCTTATCCTCTTACATACACAATGCTAATAGTTACGTGTAGTGAGATAAAGTTTATAAATCATAAAAATATTTTTTAAGCGTTTTATTATATGTAGGCAGGTGGATTGGCTCACCCTACCATACTCCCATATCTTTAGTTACATACATATCAGCCTGTTCCACTGAGCAAAGGGAATTTATTTCCTTGTATTTCGAACATTTGAAAAAGGTTATCCTATGAATGTTAAAATGAAGATGATTTACAGTAAACTTTCTCCTTTTTCTTCCACTCCAGTTTGAACTAGTGTTGGGATTCTGGAACCATGAGTCTGGGGCAGTGCAGTAACAGTCCCGAGGCTGGGCGCCATGCACTAGAGCTCCTTTTAGAACCATGTATCATGTGCACTAGAAGTGGAGTAGTAGTCTAGTGGTTAGAGCAGCGTCCTGGTGACCAGGAGACCAGTGTTTACTTCTCATTGACACTCCTTTTTGCCTTGGGCAAGTCACTTTACCCTCCATTGCCTCAGAAGCTAGGCCTGTCAAAAACCTTCCTGTCACACCTTGCTAAGGAAAACCTCCGAGGCTGCTGGGTCACAGGATTAAATATTGACTCAACAGCATACATTACTTTGCAGAATGAGCACTAAATGTAGCCACCAGGTGTCACTTTTAGTAAGAACCCTTCCAATTAGGAGCTGTGGATGCTGCCTCTGCAACATCTCCAACTGACCCAGAATTCAGAAGACTCGACTGGGAGAGCGAACCAAAAACCTTTGCTTACTCTGATTTATGTAAAGTAACATTCAGACTATATCAAAGGTAGCTTATATAAGACATCCGATACTACAATTCTTAATTTTAATTATAGAGGAATGAAATATTTGAAATGAGGGAAAAAAATTCATTGTCATGCTCCTTGATGTTCTCAGCTTAACCAGTGTAAAAAAAAAAAAATTCAGCAATTGTCTTGTACTGGCAGTCATGAATGGAATTCATGTTTGTGAACCAATCTACCAAAATTCAGTTTGTGTTAGCCTGCAGGCTCTCTCAAAATTTTGGTATACACTTCCCAATAATGTAGCTAATGCACACATTCCCACATTTCTTATTTAGCAGCTTACCTCCTAGCGATAGTATGAGACCACTGCTAAAAGGTAAGAAGTGCCATTTTGAACCAGGCCCCTGACGAAGCAGGAGCAATTGGGGATCACTCCTACCTCCCCACTAAATACCAGAGAGATACCCAATAAGGCCCACTAGGGAAGTCTTGGGGTGGGGGAGGGAGGTTGGGATGGAGTTGTGATTGATGTCTGGGGTGATCCAGGTAATAACTTGATTCCCACACTGGCTGCTTTTACAGATGGCAGACCTGACTTGGGACCAACCATCTTTTTGCTGCAACCAGGAATCCGGGATGGTTCCTGGTTACAGCAACACTGATATAAGAGTTTGGGCCCTCTTGTTAATCTGGTTTCTTTTTAAAATTGGTGCTCTTGCTGCACGTCCTTATGTATTTTACAGAATGTCTCAATTCCTCCCTTAACGTCTTTTGCAAAATGGGGCTTAAAACACATGAAACAAATATATAGTGGGTTGTGTGTCCATTGCATTCTATTAATTGAATGCACTTTCTTTCATGGCCCTCTTCTAATGACAGATGTCTTTATGCATTGCATTCTGACAGACATCCTTTTCTTTGGAAATGCTCTACTGTGTTAATCCATTGAGCTACTGCCTGTTAGAATAAAATTGTTTCTCCAAGAACAAGCAGGAAGGCAGTCCTCACATATGGGTGATGTCTGTGCCGACGGAGCCCGCGCAGAGCATTTCCCCAGCTTTCAAAGAAAGCCTTTGGGACATGCCATCACACCCAAGGGTGCCATCTTGCTCAGTCTTTTTTTTCCGTGGAGCCCAGCTGATATCTGTCCCGTTTTCCCCGGAAAAATCCTTGCTAATTATCCTTAAAATAGTTTCCCGGTTTGCATACCGTTTCCCACCTCGAACCAGTGCTGTTCTTGGCTCTTTTTGTCTTTTTTTGATCGAGGCTCGCCTCAACCGGTATTCGCGCCCTTTTTCTCCAGGAACAAGCAGGAAGTCAGTCCTCACATATGGGTAACATCTGCGCTGAAGGAGCCCGTTCAGAGCATTTCCCCAGCTTTCAAAGAAAGTCTTTGGGAATGCTACCATGCATGCATGGTCCCCTTCCCGCCCAAGGATGCCATCTTGCTCAGTCTCCTTTTTTCCCGCGGAGTCCAACGGACGCGAGTCACTGTTTTCCCAAAAAAAATTCCTTAAAAATGATCCTTAGATGTTTTTTGCAGTTTGCATACCACTACTTCTTCCCGCCTCGAGCTGGTGCTGTCCCCAGCTTCCTTTCTCTTTTTCTTCGAGGTTTGCCTCAACTGGTATTTGCGCCCGTTTTCGCCCGGGGGTCATCGACCCCCGTCCAGGTGTGATCCACCATGTCTCCCAGTGGCTTTAAAAAGTGTAATCGCAGCAATGAAATTATGTCTGTCACAGACACCCAGGACTGCTGCTTGCACTGCCTTGGCCCAGACCATGACAGTACTTCCTGTGACCTGTGCCAGGCCATGACTCCTCGGACCAATAGGAAAAGGTCAGAGTTGCAGTCCGGCACAGCCCTGGCTTCCCTGATGCTGAGCCCAAAGCCAAGCACCTCCCGTGAGGCCCGGGCGTCTTCGGAGTCCCACGGCAGCGGCTCCTCCAGAAAGACGTCAGACCCTGGCAAGAAAAAGAAAAAATCCTCAAAGTCCGTCGAGATTCCTCAGGGGAAGCCTGGTAAGGTCCTGCGGGGGACTTGGGCGACTCCGAGCAGTGCACCCCTAAGGTCTCTAAGAAGGAGTCCTCTGCCGGCAGTGACTGTGTGAGGCTCCCCGAGGCCACACTCGCTAGAGTGCCGGCATCCGGCCCGGCCCGGCCTGGCCTGAAACCCTCAGTGCCCATGCCAAAAGCTGCGGAGCTTTCAGGCATAGAGGCCAGAATGGTAGTCCTGGAACACAGTGTATCTGCCATCCTGACCATGCAGCAGGTGATGTCAGGTTCATATGCACCATCTGCCCCGACAACCGGGTCCCCGACTGCGGTGGCGTCGAGTCAGGCCCTGAGCACTATCGGCCAGTCTGGTCCTCCCTGGCTAGTTTTCGGGAGTCTGACCTGAGACCGGTCGGGGGTTCCCCGTTCCCCGATGCAGGCTTGTGGCTCGGGAGCTCTGAGCCTTGGACTCCTCAATGCCCTCTGAGTCAGACTGGGAGACTGACATCGAGGCCTCTCCTGAGACCTCTCGACACCAAGACATCCCTTCGGAGCCGTCTTCCCCGGAACCCCAATGCCATTCCCCACCCGTGGACATGGCATTCCACGACTTTGTCCGGGACATGGCCCGAGCCCTCTCAGTCCTGACCGAGTCCAAGGAAGACTCATGCACCGAAGAACTGGAGATCCTTCAGTATGAGTCTGCACCAAAGGAGACTCTGTTGGTGCCAGTGCAACCCATCCTCAAACAGCTGCTCCTACGGATGTGGGGGATCCTGCTCTCGGTGCCGGTGGTCAGCCAAGGCCACGACGCCATCTACTGCATCTACATGGGGAGGGGTGGCCTGCACAGAGCGATAGGTGCACCTACTCTTACCATATTGCTGGGCAGACTGAATGGACCATGCTGGTCTTTATCTGCTGTCATTTACTATGTTACTATGTTACTGCGTCAAGAGGAGTCCAGGATTCCAGAAGGCCCAACTTCCCCACAATTCCAGGGTGGTAGAGTCTTCGATGCAAAAGTTCAAGAGCCAGAAAACCTATTCTTTTGTTACCCCCCCCCCCCCCCGGGTAGAGAGAAGGAACAAAAAAAGCACCCCACTTGCAGAGCCCTCAACGCCCTAGGGCACGTGTTTCCAGGGGTCCAGGCTGGGCTGCCGGATACAAACCTATTAGCTCTACATAAGGATGTCTCTTAAGAGCCTCATTTAGAAGCTCGCAGGCTTCTCAGCAGGGCTTGCCGGGGAATCCTGCAATGGTTCCAGACCTTGGTGGCCACCATTTGGGACTGCTCTGAGTTCCTGTCCCGGGCCGCCTATGATGGGTTCAAGGTGGCAGCCTGGGAAACAGGTGCAGGCATTGGTGCTCGGCACCAGTCCTGGCTGCAGACCTTGGACCTCGAGCAATGGGTCCAGGAAAAGCTGCTGGATGTCCCCGGAACCAGGGAGAACCTGTTTGGGAAACCTATGGCCGACTAGGCAGCCGAGATTGAGGCCGAGGTGGTGACCAGACAGAGGCTCTCAAGATGACTTCTACCTTTCCCCGTAAGAAAACCACTAGGAAAATGCCAACTTTCTCGAGGAAGAAGGGCCCTTTCCATCAGAGTCATCACTACCAAGCCTTCACAAGCCAGCAGCAACAGGGATCCCAGCCCAAGGGCCAGGGACACGGACCCAGGAAGCCAGAGGCTCCCAAACAGCAGACACCAGCTCCGGCTTAACCTGGTGCAAGCTTTTGACTCTCACGGCGGCGCCTCCCTCCCCCTGGGAGACCCTCACCAGCCCACAGGGGGCTGCCTGGCACGCTTTGCCCACAGGTGGCCCGGGGTCACCTCAGACCAGTGGGCGCTCCAGGTGGTGCAGGAAGCTTGCCATCTCCGCTTTCAGCTGCCACCTGTGGGGCATTTTCCAGGAGAGCCAGTGCGACCTCTCCTTCACTAGGCCCTCTTGCTCTCAGAGCTAGCAGCTCTACTAAGGGACAGGGCAGTAGAGCCTATTCCCCAGCACCTCTGGGGCAAGGGCTTCTACTCAAGGTACTTTCTTGTCCCCCCAAAAAATGGGGGTCTCAGGCCCATCCTGGATCTCTGAGATCTGAACAAGTTCCTGGTGAGGGAGAAGTTCAAATGCTCTCCCTTGGGAAACTGCTGCCTTACCTCCACCAGGGAGACTGGCTCTGCTCCTTGGACCTAAAGGATGCCTACACTCACATCCTGGTCCAACCATCTCACCGTCAATACCTGAGATTAATGGTAGGGGGAGGCCACTACCAATACAGGGTACTTCCCTTTGGCCTGGCCTCCTTGTCAAGAGTGTTCCCAAAGTGCCTAGCAGTGGTAGCAGCCCATCTGCACCTACAAGGGGTGTTTGTCTTCCCCTACTTGGACGACTGGCTCATCAGAGGTGGCACAGCCGCAGAGGCCAGTCAGGGCACAAAATGTACCATCCTCATCCTGCAGCACCTAGAGTTTGTCATGAACTACCCCAAATCACATATCTCTCCGGTGTAAGACCTAGAGTTCATTGGTGCTCAGCTGGACATGGTGCAGGCCAGAGCCCTCCTCTCTTAGGACAGGACAGAATGCCGCAAACAGCTGGCAGGGAGGTCCAACACCACAGAACTGTGCCAGTTTGCTGCCTCCTCAGCCTTCTGGGACACATGGCCTCTACGGTCCATGTCGCACCCCTAGCCCACCTGCACATGCACACAGCCCGGTGATGCCTGCGTTTTCAGTGGACCCAGGCCACGGGCTGATTCTGGGGCAAGGTCAGGGTCTCCTGCCAGCTGGCGAGATCCCTCGACTGGTGGCAAAACCTGGGCTGCTTCCAGGCAGGAATGCTCTTCCAGGAACCCCCACCACAGAGTACCCTGACCACAGTTGCCTCTCTCTCCAGGGCTGGGGTGCTCACTGCGGAGTTACTGCACTCATGGTTGCTGGTCCAGGGAGGAGCGTCTACTAGAGATCAACCTCCTGGAATTCTGGGTGGTATGCCTTGCCCTACATGCATTCCGCTCCCTCTTGTGGAACAGACCTGTGCTAGTCCAGACGGACAACCAGGTTACAATGTATTATATAAACAAGCAGAGGGGGGCAAGAGCTTATATGCCCTCTGCCCAGAGGCTGTAGCCCTTCTCTGCTTTGCAGTGCACAATGGCATGCTTCTGCGACCAGTCTACCTCCCAGGCCAGGACAACTACCAGGCGGACAGACTCAGCAGAGTCCTGTGCCCTCATGAGCGATGTCTCAATCCTGCAGTGGCGAAGAAGCATTTCCACCTTTGGGGTTGGCCCAAGATGAACCTCTTTGCCACTCCAGACAACGCGCAACTGGCTCGCTTCTGCTCCAACAGCCGCACCCACAGAGGGTAGCGGCAGATGCGTTCCTGATCTCATGGTCCAAAGAATTGCTCTATGCATTCCCATCAACTCCCCTGGTCGCCAAGACTCTTCAAATTTCAGAACGAGAGCGCATTGGTGATACTGATCGCCTCCAAGTGGCCCAGGCAACCTTGGTTCCCACTACTGCTCTCGCTAGCGGCGACATTCCCAGTACCCCTGGGTCGAGCCCCGGACTTCCTGACTCAGGAGGAGGGTTCCTTTCTGCACCCCATTGTGGGCTCATTGACTCTTAATGGCCTGGCTGCTGAGAGGGTAGACGTGGCCCTGCTCAACCTACCACAAGAGGTTGAGGAGATCCTGCTAGCCTCCAGGAAGCCCTCCATGAGGAGGACTTACGCCTTTAAGTGGCGCAGGTTTGCTCTGTGATGCGCAGATAGGAAGGAGAACCCGTTCTCATGCCACATCCAGCTGGTACTCCAGTACCTAGTGCAACTGTCGCACGCAGTGCTGAAATCTAACTCAGTCCGGGTGCATCCGAGTGCCGTAGCCACTCACCACCACCCAGTAGGGGGAAAGCCTTATCCAGCCAGCCCCTGGTTTCCCGGTTCCTAGGGGGCCTTCTGCTTTCCAAGCCCCCTGTCCGCCCCCTTGCGGCAGAATGGGACCTCAATGTGGTGCTCTCCCAGCTGACTAGGCCACCGTTCGAGCCACTTGCCACCTCAGATACCTATCTTGGAAGGTGGTCGTCTTGGTGGCCCTGATTTCAGCTCAGTCAGCGAGCTTCAAGCACTGGTGGCAGACCCCCCTATACACCAGGTTCTTCAAGAACAGGGTAGTGCTCTGCACTCGCCCTAAGTTCCTCCCGAAGGTGGTATTTCTTTTTCACCTCAATCAGGACGTGGTACTCCCCACCTTTTACTCGTGGCCTCATGACGACATGGAGGAGCTCATACTCCATACACTGGACTGTAAACAGGCCCTGTCCTTCTATCACAGCGGACCTAGGGCCACCGGAAAGCACCTCAGCTTTTTGTTTCCTATGATCACAGGAGACTGGGGCTCTCTGTAACCTAGCGAACCCTGTCCTCTTGTGTGGCCGACTGCATTGCTCTCGCCTATGGAGCACCGGATCACAGTGCATCGCGTGAGGTCGATGGCCACATTGGTGGCCCCCCTCTGTTCTGTGCTGGTGACAGAAATTTGCAGAGCCGCCACTTGGTCATCCATTCACATGTTTGCAGCACACTACTGCCTGGAAAGTGAATCTCACAGGGACATTGTCTTTGGTCAGGCAATGCTGCGTAATATTCTTGGAGTGTAGGCAACTCCTGCCATCCGACCCTCTTTGTTCAGGCTACCGGAGTGATACTGTTGCTGGATGCTAGGGTCTTGCAGAGTCTCTCAGTGGGGACTCACCTTCTGCAGCTGACGGCCACCCGACCGGTTGGCATTGGTACTGTCGTGGTTCTGTCCTCAGCAGCCTGGAGCTAGGGAGTCCCATATGTGAGGACTGACTTCCTGCTTGTTTCTGGAGAAAGCGTAGTTACTTACCTGTAACAGGTGTTCTCCGGGAACAGCAGGAATCGGTCCTCAAAACCCTCCCTCCTCCTCTTGGAATTGCCATCCTTCTGTTTTTTGTTTGACTGCCGTCTTAGCTATGTCATCTGACTGAGTAAGATGGTATCCTTGGGCGGGAAGGGGACCACGTAAGCGTAGTAGAATTCCCAAAGGCTTTCTTTGAAAGCTGGGGAAATGCTCCGTGCGGGTCCCGTTGGACCTCTCCCATATGTGAGGTTCGATTCCTGCTGTTCCCGGAGAACACCTGTTAAAAGTGAGTAACTACGCTTTCGCTTAGGGGTCATCGAGCCCATCTGGGTGTTGCAATCATGTCCCCCAGTGGGTTCAAAAAATGTGACTGACACCCATGACTGCTACCTGTGCTGCCTGGGCCCGGACCATGACAGCACCTCCTGTGACCTATGCCAGGTCATGATGCCTAAAACCAATAAAATAGGTTGAGTTGCAAGAAAAACTGTTCCCTAGGTCCGACTCTCCACTGGGCTTCCCGATGTCGAGCTCCAAGCCCAGCACCTCCCGTGAGGCCTGAGCATCCTCGGAGTCCCGCAGCGGCAGTTCCTCCATGAAGACCTCGGACCCTAAGAGGAAAAAGAAAAAAATCCTCAAAGTCCACTGAGGTTGCACTGAAGAAACCCGGTAAAACCACCAGGAGGGACTCTGGCAGCTCCAAGAAGCGCTCTACCAAGGGCCTCAAGAAGGACTCCTCGGCCAGCAGGGACCGTGCAAGGTTCCTTGAGACCATAGCCCTCGTCAAGGACGCACTCCTAAGAATGCCAGCGGCGGGCCCGAGGTCCTTCGTGCTCACACTGAAAGCTGCAGAGTCTTCTGGTTTGGAAACAAGAATGGCAGCCTTGAAGCAGATCATTGCTATCCTGGCCCTACAGCAGGCAGTGATGGCTGGTTCGTCTGCATCATCTGCCCCGATGACCGAGCCCCAGACTGTGGGAGAGTCCCCAGTTGTCGAGCTGAGCTCAGAGCGCCATCAACCTTGGTAAGCCCTCGGTACTGGTTGAGGTTTCTGTCCTGTTCCTTGGAGATCCAGTCCTCCCCCACCAGTTTCCGAGATTTGGAGGCCACCGGCCATTCTGCCCCGGCCTCGCTGTTATGAGTCGTAGGGCCTCAGACTCATTGTCACTGCTCGACTCTTAAGTGGGAGACCGACCGGAGCGAAATGTTTGTCTAGAGGTCCGACCGGTTTATCGCCGGTACTGGCCTCCTGACCTCGATTTGCCTCCTTTGCCTTCCGCTTCCCCATAGAACAATGCTACAGGGTGGGAAGGCAATACCCCGCAGACACCGCAGTGGCGCCAAAGGGGCCCTCAAGGGGCCGGTCTATCTCCTTAGATCACGCCCCTTTGAGCCACGCCCCGCGGACATGCTCCGCGGTCAAAAACTAACGAAAATATATAGGGAAAAAAACCAAAGGACCCCGCCAGGTAGGAGGGTGCCCCGGGCACGCCTGCCCGATCCTCAGAGGCACAGAAACCCCTGCACACACCAGCGAACCAGTAGCAGTCCCAGAGCAGGTCACAAGCTCCAACTCCTTCAGCGTCTCTCTGCTTGCTCCCCCAACTCCTTCAGCGTCTCTCTGCTTGCTCCTATCCCCCTTGCGCAGTCTTCCCCAGATGGGGTCTCCCTAAGTTCTGGTGGGAGAACCCCTCCTCCCTTACCGCTACCGCTTCAAGGGCAGTGTTTACCTGGCAAGTCTTCAGAAATGGCAAGTATATCTAAAATTAGTGTTACTGTTCCTTTGCCTGTACAACTTGCTGCCTCCGGCAGCTTATTGGAGCTTCCTCCTAAGCTCCCTGATGCGGAGGTTACTCTAGCAGATATTTGGGGTGCTTTGCAATCCATAGATAAGAAAATGTCCCTAATGTTAAATGCATTATGTGTATTTTCTCAGGAAGCTGTCCTTTCTTTTCGACAGCTCGATGAGAAGGTTACTTTAACGGATAGGGCTGTAGGGAAGTTGAGTTCCCAGGTAAATCTGCTTTCAGCGGCTAGTACTGCCGCTGTTAAAAATTCTTTGATATTGTACTCTAAAGTGGAAGCCTTGGAGAACTCATCCCGATCTTGTAATTTTTGTTTTTTAAATTTCCCTCATTGTTATCTGCTAGAATTCTCCTTGATAAGTATTTCAAGGAAATATTGAATTTCTCAGATTCTATTGCTACATGCTTACTATCTTTTAGCAAGTACTAAACGTGTTAATACTGAAGAAGGGGGTTTAGATGAGATTGTCCCTCCTATATCTGATTTGACTGCTTTTCTTGAAGACTCCTCAGACATAATTTCTACTAGGTCCACATTAATGGTCACGCTACCTTCTGTGGATCTTAAGCAGCGCATTTTGCGTGCATTCTTTAAAACTAAGACGGCCAAATTCTGTGGGCAATCCATAAATATTTTCCCTGATGTTTCTCATGAGACGCAACTTCGGAGGCGTCAATTCCTTCAGCTAAAACCTAGGGTTTTAGCGTTGGGAGCGACGTTTTTTCTTCGGTTTCCTTGTAAATGTGTGGTAAATTATGAGGGGGATTCTTTTCTTTTCGTAGATGTCTCACATTTAGAGAAATTTATTGTAGATCGTGTAGGTACAGGGTAAGGGAATTATATCTGGATATTTATGGATCCTTCTAATTGTTGGCTTATGTATGGCCTTGTTTTCTGTAATCATTATTGCTTATAATATTATCTCTGCTTATCTCTCTTGATGTGGACTATATCTGTTACAATGTATTTTCTTTGTAGTATGCTGTGTTTTGTTTTTGATGATTTGCTTTACCTTTCTGTGATATTGTATTTCACTGAAAACCAATAAAAAAAAAAAAAAAGTGGGAGACCGACAATGAGACGTCACTGGAAACCAAACGGAGCTGAGCGATTCCCTCAGACCCGCCGCTATTCTCCTCCAGAAGATGTGGCCTTTCATGACTTTGTCATGGATATGGCCAGAGATCTCTCTGTGCAAAGTGAGGCAGAGGAAGATCTGCGCACTGAGGAACTGCAGATCCTCCAGTATGAGTCTTTCCAAAGAGACTCACAGTGCCTGTGCAGCCGATCCTTGATTGGCTGCTACTCGGAATGTGGGAGATGCCGGCCTCTAAGCCAGTGGTGATCTGGCGCCTCGACGCTATCTACCACGTCTAGAAGGGCCCCGGTTTCCACTAGCCCCAACTCCCACATAACTCTATGGTCGTTGAGTCGACCATACAGAAACTTTTAAGAGGCAGAAGACCCACTCTTCGGTCCCTCCTGGGAGGGATGCTAGAGCCCTCGATGCTCTCAGGCACAAGTGTTACCAGGGCTCCATGCTGGATTGCAGGATTCAAGCCTATGAACTGTACATAGGCATGTACCCGAAGACCCTCACCCAGGAGTTGTCTGGATTTTCAGTGGAGCTTACCAGGAAACTCCTTCAGCAGTTCCAATCCCTGATCTCCTGGATCAAGGACCTGTTCTAAGGTCCTCTCCCTGCTTTGAGTCAGTGGCTAGGGTAGCAGTGACCGGCATCGGGCACCTGATGCCAAGCCTGGCTGCAGTCTTCAGACCTTGAGCAGTGGGTCCAAGACAAACTATTCAACATCCCCTGCACTGGGGAGAACCTGTTCGGCAAACCTATGGCTGACAAGGCGGCCAAGATTGAGCCAACGTGGTGACTCGAGAGAGACTCTCCAAGAAGACATCCTTTTCCCCTAAAAAAAACAAAAACAAAAAAAACCACAATGGGGAAAAGACCCCTGTTTCTGAGAAAAATGGGGCCCTTTCAGCAAAGTCACCACTACCAGCCCTTCTCGGGCCAGCAACAGGGGTCTCACCCTAAAAGACAAAGCCATGGGGCACAGAAGCTCTAGGCTCCAGCTCCAGCCCAGCCTGGATGGGAGTTTTTAACTCCTGGGGCAGGGTCTCCCCTCCCTCGGGAGACCTTCACCAGCCCACAGGGGACCGCCTGGCACTCTTTGCCCACAAGTGGGCCAGTGTCACCTTGGACCTGTGAGTACTGCAGGTGGTAAGGGAAGGATATCTCCTCCACCTACAGCAGGTACCACCCAGGTTCTTTCCAGGAGAGCCAGTGTGACCTCTCCTTCACCAGACCCTTCTGCTCTTGGAACTCACAGGTTTGCTCAAGGACAACACAATAGAGCCTGTACCCAAACACCTTTGGGGAAAAGGCTTCTACTCCATGTACTTCCTTGTCCCAAAGAGAACTGGGTGCCTCAGGGCCATTCTAGACCTGAGAAACTGAAACAAGTTTCTGGTGAGGGAGAAGTTCAAGATGCTCTCCCTTGGAACATCGCTGCCTTACCTCCAACCAGGGAGATAGGCTATGCTCCTTGGACCCAAAGAATTTGGCAGCCGGGATTTAATGTTAAAAAATGTAAGGTCATGCATTTGGGCTGCAGCAATCCAAGGGAACAATATAGTATAGGGAGTGAAGTACTTTTGTCCACTAAAGGAGCGGGACCTAGGCGTGGTTGTGTCTGATGATCTTAAAGTAGCTAAACAGGTAGAAAAGGCAACAGCAAAAGCTAGAAGGATGCTTGGGTGCATATGGAGAGGAATGGCTAGCAGAAAAAAGGAGGTGATAGTGCCTCTGTATAAGTCTTTGGTGCGACCTCATTTGGAATATAGTGTGCAATTCTGGAGACTGCACCTTCAAAAGGATATACGTAAACAGGATGGAGTCAGTACAGAGGGTGGCTACTAAAATGGTTAGTGGTCTTCATTATAAAGTATATGAGGACAGACTTAAGGATCTTAATATGTATACCTTAGAGGAAAGGCGGGATAGAGGTGATATGATTGAGATGTTTAAATACCTCCGTGGCATAAATGCACAGGAAGAGAGCCTCTTTCGATTGAAAGCAAGTTCTGCTACGAGGGGGCATGGGATAAGGGTAAATGGGGATAGATTCAGGAGTGATATGCGGAAATATTTCTTTATGGAAAGAGTGGTGGATCCATGGAATAGTCTCCCAATGGAGGTGGTAGAGATGAGGACAGTATCTGAATTCAAAAAAGCATGGGACAAACACAGAGGATCTCTAAAGGAAAAAAGGGGACTGTTGTAGTTGATATGGAAGGACAGACTAGATAGGCCATGTGGTCTTTTCTGTCGTCATTTTTCTATGTTTCTATGCGTACACTCACATCCTGATCCACCCCTCCCACAGGCAGTACACCTACGGTTCATGGTGGGAGGAGGGCACTACTAGTACAAGGTACTCCCCTTCGGCCTGGCCTCCTCTCCAAGGGTCTTTACCAAAGTCCTGGCAGTGGGAGCCTCCTACTTTCGCCTACAGGGAGCTTTCATCTTCTCCTACCTGGACGACTGGCTCATCAGAGACAGTACTGCCTCAGAGTTTAGTCAGGCCACAGAACGAAGAACCCTCCTTCTGCAGCACCTGGGGTTCATCGTCAACTACCCCAAATCCCATCTCTCTCCAGCCCAAAGCTTGGCCTTCATAGGTGCTCAGTTGCACACACTACAGGTCAAGGCCATTCTCCCAAGAGAAAAGGGTAGAATGCCTCAGGCAACTGGCAGGAGAGGTACAGCATTGCTGGTCAGTGCTGGCTCATCTCCTCTGCCTACTGGGCCATATGGCCTCAGTGGTCCACGTCACACCCTCAGTCTGCTTACACATGCAGACAACCCAGTGATGCCTCCACTCGCAGTGGACTCGGGCCACAGGCAGGCTACCGGACAGAGTAAAGGTTACCTGCAAGCTGGCAGAGTTCGTCAACTGGTGGCCAAACGTGCTCCACCTCTAGGCAGGAATACCCTTCCAGGCATCTGTGCCACAGAGGACTCTGACCACAGACGCCTCCCGCCTGGGTTGGGGGGGACACATTGCGGAGACTGCTGCACACAGGGCAGCTGGTCTCAGAAGGAGTCCCTCCTATAGATCAATCTCCTGGAGCTCCGGGCAATCTTCCGCCTCCGCCTACGACACCGACCTGTGCTGATCCAGACGGATAACCAGGTCGCCATGGTTTATATCAACAAGCAGAGGGGCACGGGTTTGTACTCTCCTTCGCAACACGCAACAGCATGCTTCTGCGCGCGGTGTACCTCCTGGGCCAGGACAACTGCCTAGCAGACAGGCTGAGCTGTCCTTCATCCCCCACAAATGGCGCTTAAACCCCAGGGTAACGAAGCAGCTCTTCCACCTTTGGGGCAGGCCCGTGATGGACCTATTTGCCTCTCCAGACAACACATAGCTATCCTGCTTCTGCTCCCGTCAACTGTACCTGCAAAGAGCGGCAGCAGATTCCTTCCAGATCTTATGGTCCGAGGGCCTTCTCTATGCATTCCCACCAGCCCCGCCCCAAGCGGCCCAGGCAACCTTGGTTCCCTCTGCTGCTTTCCCTATTGGTGGCTCTCCCAGTCCCTCTGGGCCAAGCCCTGAACCTCCTGTCCCAGGAGGAGGGCTCCTTCCTGCACCCCAATTTGGGGTTGCTAATGCTAACAGCATGGCTGCTGAAAGGGTAGTGTTGGCCCCTTTCAGTCTTCCAGGGGAAGTCTAGGAGATCTTACTGGCCTCCTCAAAACCCTCCACCAGACGGGCTTACGCCTTTAAGTGGAGAAGGTCCTCTGCCTGGTGTGTGGAAAAGGAGGAGAATTCCTTCTGCCAGGTGCAACTAGTACTTCAGTATCTACTGCACCTGTCACACACTGGGCTGAAATCTAACTCAGTGAGGATACATCTGAGTGTCATAGCTGCTTACCACTACCTTATCGAGAGGAAACCCCTCTCAAGCCAGCCCCTGGTCTTCAGTTTCCTCCGGGGCCTCCTGTTATCCAAGCCCCCTCTCTGCCCTCCGGCAGCAGAGTTGGACCTTAATATAGTGTCCTCCCAGCTCACCAAACTGCTGTTCAAGCTCCTGGCTATTTGCTACCTGCAGTATGTCTTGGAAAGTGGCCTTTCTGGTGGCCCTTTTGTCTGCTCGGAGAGTGAGCGAACTCCAGGTCCTGGTGGCAGATCCACCATATACAAGGTTCTACAAGAATAGGGTAGTGCTCTGCACACACCCCAAATTCCTCCCGAAGGTGGTGTCTCCTTTCCACCTCAACCAGGAGGTGGTCCTCCCCACTTTCTTCCCACGGCTTCATGCCGGCAGGGAGGAACTAATACGTCATAAACTAGATTGCAAACGGGCTTTGTCTTTCTACTTGTAGTGGACTCAGGCCCATCGAAAGGCTTCTCAGCTTGTCGTGTCTTATGACCCCAGCAGAATTGGGCTCCCCATGACTCTGTCCTCGGGTGGCAGACTGTAATGCCCTCAATTATGAGCGAGCTGGCTTCTCCCTTCAGCACCGGATCACAGCACATCGTGAGGGTGATGGCCACGTCAGTGGCCAACATCCACTCCGTGCTGTTGGAGATCTGCAAGGCTGCCAGATGGTCTTCAATTCATACATTCACAGCTCACTACTGCCTGGAGAGCGAGTCCTGCAGGGACAGTGCCTTTGGCCAGGTAGTACTCCCTAATATTCTCGGGGTATTGGCAACTCCTGCCCTCTGACCCTTCTGTGTTCAGAGTACTGGAGTAATAGTGTCACTGGACACTAGGGTCTTGCAGAGTCTCTCAGTGGGGACTCACCTTCTGCAACTCTCGGCTACCCAATTGGTCACCGTTGGTGTTGTGGTTTGGTCCTCAGCAACCTGGAGCTAGGGAATCCCATATGCGAGTACTGACTTCCTGCTTGTTCCTGGAGAAAGCGTAGTTACTCACCTGTAACAGGTGTTCTCCAGGGACAGCAGAAATCAGTCCTCACAACCCTCCTTCCTCCCCTAGGAGTTGCCTCCCTATATTGTTTGTTTTACTGCCGTTCTAGCTGTGTCATCTGACTGAATAAGATGGCACTCTTGAGTGGGAAGGGGACCACGCATGTGTGGTTAGCATGTCCCAAAGGCCAACGTCACCCATATTTAAGGACTGATTCCTGCTGTCTCTGGAGAACACCAGTTCCAGGTGAGTAACTACGCTTTATCTCTAATGGGGAGTCTCTAATAACAGATCCATGAGTAATGCAACCTACCTACCTCCCTTTTGCAAATTTTTAGCTTCATTTCTGTCTCTGAACTTAACCAAAGAGGAAAGGAACTTTGAGCAGCTGCTGGCAGTATGGTTGCCTAATTCCTTGGCAACAGGTTGAAAAGTATTAAGGTTCCTAAACTGTCAGTTTGAGAAGCACTTCTGAGCAGCACAGAGTTACCTGAGTCTTTGGGATTCACTGTGTTGCTGTTAATAGAGAAAACATAGTTGCTTACCTGTAATGGGGGTTCTCCATAGACAGCAGGGGTAATGCAGTCACACTCCATAGGTGTCATCTCTGACAGCACCCATGTGCCTGGGCTCTCCCTTAGGACACAGAACTTGGGGTTATCTGTGTCCTTTGGAAGGTTGCTATCCTCCTTGTGAGGTTTGCATTTGACTGCTTGCATTTTTGCTACGTGGTTTTTTTGTTTGTTTTTTTGTGGGGAAGGTGGGTGGATGAGTGTGGCTGCATACCCCTGCTGTCTATGGAGAACCTCTGTTACAGATAAACTACACTTTCTCTGCAGACAAGCAGGGGAATGCAGGCACAATCCATGGGTAAATCCAGAGCAGAGGGCTGCTGTTAAGATGCAATGAATTTGCAGCCTGGATATGAAACTGTGGGGTGCTTGAAGGCGAGAAGAGTTACCAGGCAAAGAGATTAGAGGACTGCCTGGCCAAAGGCAAGGTCCTGCACTGACGAACAGTCCAAGCCGTAGTGCTTTGGAATGTAGGAATGGAAATTCATGTAGCTACATTATATTACTGAGGAAGATGTAGGAATGTCACCCATGACTGAAATGGTATTTAAAGGAGATGCTGTGGAAGAATTGAAAGAAATATTGATACACCATGAAGATGTATTACAACTATTTGATAAACTGAAGAGTAGCAAATCACCTGGACCGGATAGTATACATCCAAGGGCGTTGAAAGAACTGAAATATGAGATTACAGACCTACTATTAGTAATTTGTGAACTATCATTAAAATCATCTGTAATACCTGAAGATTGGAGGATGGCCAATGTAATGCCAATTTTTAAAAAGGGTTCCAGGGTGATCCGGGAAACTACAGACTGGTGAGCCTGATGTCAGTACCAGGAAAAATGGGGGAAACCATCATAAAGAACACAATTACTGAAGATGTAGATAGTCATGGCTTAATGGGAGACAGCCAACATATCTTTAGCCAAGAAGGTCTTGTCTTACTAGTCTGTTATGTTTTTTTGAAGGTGTGAATAAACAGGTAGACAAAGGTGAGTCAGTTGATATAGTGTATCTGGACTTGCAGAAAGCCTTTGACAAAGACCCTCATGAGACTTTTGGCAAAATTAAAAAGTCATGGTATAGGAGGCAGTGTACTATTGTGGATCAGGAACTGGTTAAAAGATAGAAAGCATAGGGTAGGGCTAAATGGCCAACTTTCCCAAGGGAGAAAGGTGAATAGTGGAGTACCCCAGGGATTTGTGCTGGGTCCGCTGCTTTTTAACATATTCATAAATGACCTGGAAATGGGAATAACGAGTGAGGTTATCAAATTTGCAGATGACACAAAACTATTCAAAGTTGTTAAAACCCATGAGGATTGTGGAAAATTGCAAGAGGATCTTGATAAATTGGAAGACTAGGCATCCAAATGGCAGATGAAATTTAATGTGGACAAGTGAAAAGTTATGCACCTAGGAAAGAAAAACCCAAACTATGGTTACACAATAGAGGGTTCCACATTAGGAACCACCACCCAGGAAAAAGATTTAGGCGTCATCGTGGATAACATGTTAAAACTCTCCGCCCAGAGTGGAGTGGCAGCCAAGAGAGCAAATAAATGCTAGGTATCATAAGGAAAAGAATGGAGAATAAAACAAAGGATATTATAATGCCTCTGTATCGTTCCATGGTGCAACCGCACCTTGAATATTGTGTGCTATTCTGGTCGCTGTATCTTAAGGATATAGCGTTATTAGAAAAGGTACAGAAAAGAGCCACCAAAATGGTAAAAGGGATGGAAGGATACCCCTATGAAGAGAGGCCTAAAAAAGGTTAGGGCTCTTCAACCTGGAAGAGAGGGCTGAGGGGAGATATGATAGATAAATTAACGAATGGAGTGGAACGGGTAAATGTAGATCGATTTTTTTTACACCATCAAAATATAGAAAGACTAGGGGGCATGCAATGAAGCTACAGGGTAACCTATTTAAGACTAATAAAAGAAAATATTTTTCCACTCAATGTGTAATCAAACTCTGGAATTTGCTACCAGAGGATGTAGTAAAAGCTGTTAGTGTAGCTGGGTTAAAAAAGGTTTGGACAAGTTCCTGGAGGAAAGGTCCATAAACCATTATTAAGAAGGGACCCAGGATATCAATGCTTGACCCAATACAAGCATTGTGGAACCTATGTGTTTTGGGGAAACTGCTAGGTGCGTATGACCTAGATTGGCCACTGTTGGAAACAGGATACTGGGCTTGATGGACCTTGGTCTGACCCAGTATGGCATATCTTATGTTCTTAAATGTCTTGTGATGAAACAGAGACTAACTAGCTATTGCACTTGTAGTTTCATGACCCACAGGGATGCTATCCAGGAGGAGATGGTCTCTCTGAAGCCACAGTTCCAGGAGGTTTTTTTTTTTGGATTATAGGTGAAGAAGAGTTGTGATGTGTTTTGCAAACCCTTAGTTGCATGAAGATGGTACTGCAGTGTGCGCTTGAAACCCAATGAGTGGAGTGCCTTTTCAGGAGTTAGGGAAAAAAGGCTGATAGAATTATGGAATGGTTGAAATGAAAGTCTGAAAAGACCATAGGAAGGGATTTCAGATGAGTATGTAGTAGGAGACCACCTCTATTATGCAGGAACTGTGTGTGAGGTTTATTTTATTTATTTATTTATTTACATTCTCTTATATACCGCGCTATTCTGCATCAGTGCGGTTTACATTGAACAAACTGAAATTACATTGAACAGGGCATTATAACTTGGAGATAACTATTTTACAGGGAACATGGGCTATGGAGGGTTAAGTGGCTTGCCCAAGACCACAAGGAGCACCTGTGGGACTAGAAACCCCAGTGGGCAGTAAAGTGATGCCCAAAGCTTGCTGATTCTTCTTGTTGAAGTGATGAGACTGAGGAAAGTGGTTTTCCATGTGAGGTGCTTGGGGGCTCGAAAGGAGGCTTCATGAGTTGTATTAGTATTAGGGTGGCCAACTGGCTCCAGATTTGAGGGACAACCTGATCAATCATGGTTTTACTTTGCTGATTTCTCTAAAGAAATCCAGATAGCAAGTCCATGCTGCTAGTAAGGTAAAAACAGGACTTGATTAGGTTGTCCCTCAAATCTGGAGCCAGTTGACCACCCTAGTTAGTACAATGCTCAGATGCCACACTGGGAGAGGTGGGTGTATGGGGGTCTGGTATTTGAGACCTTTTATGAAGCATAACACAAGAGGATGTACAGAGATTGGCTTACCCTCCATGGGGACATGAGAGGTGGCAGCATGATTCATAGGCCCGACAGATGCAGCAGATAGTGAGGACCTGGGCCAGGGGACAGAAGTTAGGATCCAACTGATACTCCTGAGCCCAAAGCGGGATCACTTGTGAATGTAGGAATGTAGCTGAGCGGCAAGTTTACTGGAAGATATGACGTTGCGCCCTTTGTTGGCAAGAGACTCGTCGCCCACTAGGATTCATGCACCCTCCAAGTCACCAGGGAGAGGCTGCAAGTTTGGGTGAGTCGAGGTAGAAGAGTCTTCATTTTAGCTAGGGAGAATCTGCAGTTTCAACACATCTACACCAAATCAGGCCGGGGCCTAGACTAGCTAACAAAACCCTCACACTCTGCCTAGCATACAGATCCCCCTACTGCATCTGCGAAAGAACTCACAACCCTTTTACAAGCCATCTGATTTTTCCACAAGTAGTAAGCAGGTTATATTACTAAGTGACCTTAACCTACCCTCAACCCCACACAAATCCTCCAAGACCTTCTTGGATGCCATGGAAGCACTGGAGTACTCTCAGATTGTAAACCAACCAACCCATGAGAAGGGCGGACTCCTCAAACTCATCTTCAACTCCAATGATATGCTTCAAAACAACCCCCTCTCACCCCCTGCCATACTGGTAGTGCCCTGGTCTGACCATATACCAATCACATTTCTCCTTCCGCAAGCACCAACCCCACCAATGATCATGCACTCACAAGCCACCATAAGTAGATTCAAGCACCTAAATAAGGATGAGTTCTTAAATAAAATTCTCCCACAGCCGGACCAGGACTCCCAAAACCTTGACGCTCTGATCTTAAAATGGAATTAAACAATATCCATAGCCACAGCTGCACCACCAAGAAGCACAATAGGAAACACCACACAGCTACCTGATACACTGCAGGCCTCAGGAATACAAAGTCCAAACTCCGACAGCTTGAGAGGAGATGGCGACTCTCCAGAACCAATTCTGATTGCAGCAGTTTCATGGCAAAGCTCTAAGAATACCAACATATGATTAACACATCAAAGAGAGACTTCCACACTAAGCGCATCCAAACTTCCTTGAACTGTCATAGAGAATTGTTTGACATAGTCAAATCATTGCTAAGAGACCCCACACAGAATACTAGACACGATGCCTTATCTCCTCAGATACTAGCTACTCACTTTTAAACCAAGACCAGCATCACGAGCAACACCAGAACCCCTGGTACTTTTATACTTAACCACAGCATACCTGCTCCCACCGGGCTCACCTTCCACCAGGTATCCCCAGAGAAGCTATAAAACATTATGGACTTAAGCATTACTACCTCCCCCTAGATCCATGCCCAGAGAGCTGGATCAAAATTGCTCGTTCTGAGCTCACTTCCACATTACTCAGAATCGCCCAACTCTCGCTTAAGGCTACATGCCTACCACCTTGAAACTTGCATCTGTCCACTAATCAAGAACACCAAATTGGATGCAAGCACTCCAAGCTCATATCACCCAATCTCCAGTCTACCATTCCTTGTGAAGATCATCGAAAAGGTGGTATAGCTACAACTTCAAGACAGTCAATATGCACGCAGCCCTAGACCCACTACTCCATTGCCTACAGGCAATAGGTCTAGGACACACCACACCAAAGTGGTTCACATCTACTTGAATCAATGCCAACAGTAGATTCGAGTAGCTGGCTGCACTTTACCTCCATTTGAACTCCAGCAAGGTATTCTCCAAGGATCCGCTCTATCACTCCTCCTCTTTAATATTTACATTCAGCCCTTCTGTTTTATCATGAAATCCCACAGCATACTGTATCACATATATATGAATGATACAATACTGTACATCCCATTTTTCCACCCTGCAGCCTGATTACACCCTTCTAATCAATTGCTTCTCAGCTGTCACACAATGGTTAGAGGAACACAACCTAAATGTGAACCTCCAAAAGACCGAGATTCTCCACTTCACCAGGGATGCAACGTTTACCCCACCAGCTCACATAAAAACCACAAGAGCACATCTCAAAGTTAAATTACAGGTACTCTACCTAGGAGTAATGTTGGACCCGGGACTAATACTACAACCACACATCAACAATACAGTGAAGCCGGCATACCTCAAGATATAGTGCAGCACCTGTGTCCCCTACTCAACTACAATGACTTTCATACAGTCTTCTAGGCCCTAGTACTCCATCTGGATTACTGCAACAGCATCTTTCAAAATATGCAATCCACCCTCTACAGCTTGCCCAGAAAACTACTGCCCAATCCTACACAACACATCTGCACATTAACATATAACCCCAGCTCTCAAAGCACTGCACTGGCTCCCCATCACGACCCGTATCAAATACAAGGGGCTGCTCATTATATTTAAAGCATACCACAACTTCTCCTCTGATTACCAACAATCACTCATCCAGACAACATTAAACGACAGACCACAGAGAGCCAATACACAGTTCATCCTAACCACCCGACTGTCCAACAGCAAAACCTCTCAATCTACATCAGAGCATTCTGCTACTACGCCCCAAGCCTATAAAATGCACTACCAGACTCCATCCAGGCCACACAGGACATCTAGGAATTCCATAGAAAACTAAACACACACCTATTCATCGAGCACTTTAGTGGAACCATCACCTAGCACAGATAACTGGAACCCCATGCACATACGATCTTCCTGGACAATTCAAACCTTACCACTCACCTTTATCACCCTGCCGATGATGCCCTAGTTAGTACTTGTACGAGGGTCATTTTTAAAGTAAGAAACG
Source organism: Ichthyophis bannanicus (assembly GCA_033557465.1). Lineage (NCBI taxonomy): Eukaryota > Metazoa > Chordata > Amphibia > Gymnophiona > Ichthyophiidae > Ichthyophis > Ichthyophis bannanicus. The sequence goes on from CM066035.1 coordinate 643,816,200, forward strand.
ATTGCGCATCGTGTCCGCGCGATCTGTCAAGTGACGTCCGTTCAAGGTCAGCCACTCTTGGCCAGTCTCTCACTACGCTGCCATTACGTTTCACGTCTCTGCCAGTGTTGGTTGTATGGTTATACTGCTTCGTTTGTCGCCATGTCAATCATTAATCTCTCCGATTGTGAAGTGCGCTCGGTTATCCGGTTTTAATGCAAAACAAGTTCGTCCAGCATTTTCGGCACCCATCTCGCACACATTTTTATGTAGTGCAGTTTGTCAGTAACAATGTGAGAAACTACTGATCTTGAAACTTGTGGAAATGTCTGATGCAGCTCGTCTATAGTGAAGCACCTGTTTTGGCGAATTTCCTCATCAACTTCTTGTGTCAGGTCTTCATTCATGACAGTTGGCCGTCCAGATCGTTATTCATCATGAACATTTGTCCTTCCTTCCTTAAAACATCATTCATTACACCTTCCCCATACACTTCAACAAGCTGTCGGTGAATTTCAGCTGGACGAACTTGTTTTGCATTTAAAAAACGGATAACCGAGCGCACTTCACAATCGGAGGGATTACTGATTGACATGGCGACAAACGAAGCAGTATAACCATACAACCAACACTGGCAGAGACGTGAAACGTAATGGCGGCGTAGTGAGAGACTGGCCAAGAGTGGCTGACCTTGAACGGACGTCACTTGACAGATCGCGCGGACACGATGCGCAGTCGGTTCTTACTTTAAAAATGACCCTCGTATATAGTTCTACTGGTTTACCCCTCCCATTTGCCTCTGTATTATATGGCTCCTCTGCATTCACTCTTCCTGTTCTACACCTTACTTTTTTTTCTTACTGGTTCCATCTAACTTGTTTGTGTTCAGTTGTTGACATGTTTAACTCTTATCTCCAGGAACAAGCAGGAATGTAGTCATCACATATGGGTATCGTTGGTACCGACGGAGCCCGCGCGGGAACGCTCCCCAGCGTCCAATCAGAACGCTTTTGGGAGCATCCCACAGCGCCTACGTACTGCCTTCCCGCCTTTCCCAACTGCCTCTCTCCAGTTCTTCTTTTTCCGCGGAACCAGCAGGTTGTGTTTCCTGTCACCGCAGAAGAATTTCTTTATTTCTTTCTTTTTGTGGTCGCGTCTGCCTTCTTTGACGCTCTACCGGTACTGCCGGTCTTTCTTATTTCTGTAAAAAAAAAAAAAAAAATTATTTTTTCCTTTTCTTCAGGTGCATGCGCCTTTTTTGGGCCTTAGGCCCAAAAACGTTTTCCTCAACATGGAAAAACCTGCTTCAGGGTTTAAAAAGTGCACCAAGTGTGGCGGTACCATCTCCGTCACTGACACCCATGAATGGTGTTTAAAATGACCACTCCATCACGGATTGTGTGTCCTGTGCCATGATGTCTAAAAGAGGTCGGCAGAACCGAGCTGCCAAGCTCAGTACCCTGTTTCCCTCTGATGCGGCTTCAGTGGCATCGACGTCTTCCTGGGCTGCTTCTTCCTCCCGTGGATCTCAGGTAACTAAACATAAATCCAGCCGGTCCTCGAAGGGTAGATCTCCTAAGCATCGAGATGCCTCTGGCGTTGCTCTCGAGGATTCTGCACCGGCAAAATTACCCCGGCGGGAGGCTTCGGCTTCCAAAGCATTATCGGGGTTCCAGGATGTTCTAGATGGCTCGGCTTCGACAGATCTCCTGGTGCCATGCTCTGGGGTACCGGTGGTCTCCACTGGTACCGTCATCCAGGCATTGGCGGCGTCCATAGACCAGAGAATTCTGACCATGGAACGCAGTCTGGCGGCTTTCCTTGCAGCATCGACGCCCTTGGTACCGCGACAGACAACTCCACCGGTACCAGCACTGGCACCGGTATCAGTGTCTGCTATGCCGGTACTCTGTCCTCCGATGCCCTCCGGTACCGGTTATTCCCGGTACCGACCTTGGTCGGTACGGGTATCGGGCTCTGCAGGAGCATCCGGACAGACGATACTTCGAGTCCTCAGAAAAATCTGAGGATTCTGAAAGTTCTGTCGATGCAGCGATGCTTCTTCCAGGGGAGTCCACCTCCCCTAAACGTAGGATGTCTCCTCCAGAGGACATGTCCTTCCAAGACTTCATCAGGGAGGTGGCTCGGGGCCTGTCCATTACTGTGGCCCCTGAAACAGAGCCAAGGGCCAAGGAGTTGGAAATTTTACAATATCCCAAAACTCCTAAGGAGGCAGCTACCTTACCCATTCATGAGATTCTATATGATCTCATGTTGAGGATGTGGGAAACACCTCTTACCACCTCTCCTCATTCTCGTAGACTGGATACTATGTATCGAGTCCCTCCTTGTCCTGGGTTCCATAAGACTCAGCTTCCTCACCACTCTATTGTGGTGGAGTCAGCTATGAGAAGGATCAGAAGTGCAAAAAGACATGCCTCTAATCCTCCAGGACGTGAGTGCAGAACCCTGGATGCTTTTGGACGTAGAGTCTTCCAAGCTTCCATGCTTGCTGCAAGAATCAGTTCCTATAGCCTCTACATGGGAATGTTCCTAAAGGAGGTCACAGATAATTTACAGACTTTGAGTCCTTTCATTTCTGAGGATAAAAGACAGGATTTTCTCACTTGGGTCAAACATGCCCAAGATGTTTCTAAGTTCTCCAACCGTGCAGCCTTTGACTGCTTTGAGTGTATAAGCAGAACCTCGGTTATTGCCATAGGTGCACGTAGAATTGCTTGGCTCCAGGCATCTGATTTAGAGCTCTGGGTACAAGATAAATTGGGAAATATCCCTTGTACTGGTGAGAACCTGTTTGGTAAAGATTGGCAGGAAAAAGCCAATGAAATGGATGCTGAAAATTCCACCTTGGATAGATTATCCAAGTCCACTGCTGATCCTGTTAGGAAGAAATTGTTCAAGAAAACATCTTTTTCTAAAGAGAAAAGATTTTATCCTGCTTATGGTCAGCAGGCATCTTCTGCAGGTCAGTTTTCAAGCAAACGTCAGCAGCCACCCAAACAGAAGAAAGCAAAGGCTGCTAGGCCTCCACCGGCCCAGTAGCCTCAGCCTCCTCAGGGCGTTTGATTTTCAGCTAGAGAACTTAGCCTTTCTGGTTCTGGAGGGACCAGAACTGTCCACCATTCCAGGAAGGTTGTCATTTTGCCCCCAGATGGGGGCAAATAACAGCAGAGCATTGGACACTCTCCATCATAAAGGAGGGGTACAAACTTCATTTTTCAAGCATGCCCCCTCACACAATAGTGAAGCAGTTCAATTCTCTGACCTCTCTCATCAACCTGTTAGGTCAGGAGGTTGCCATCCTTCTTGCCCAAGGAGCAATAGAAGAAGTGCCTCTTCATCAACAGGGCAAAGGGTTCTATTCCCCTTATTTTCTTATTCCAAAGAAAACAGGGGGATACAGACCTATTTTAGATCTCAGAGAATTGAACAAATTCCTTGTCAAGGAGAAATTCAAGATGATTTCTCTCGGAGCTCTGCTACCATACCTTCAGAGTCAGGATTGGCTTTGTTCTCTAGATCTCAAGGATGCGTACACCCATGTCCTCATCCATCCAACCCACAGAAGGTTCCGGTTCCTTTTTCAAGGAAAGCACTACCAATACAGGGTGCTACCTTTTGGTCTGGCCTCAGCACCAAGGGTGTTCACGAAATGCATGGCTGTGGTAGAAGGAATGAGTCTTCACATATGGGTACGTCGGTACCGACGGAGTCTGCGCGGGAACGCTCCCCAGCATCCAATTAGAACGCTTTTGGGAGCATCCCGCCATGCCTGCATGCTGCCTTCCCGCCTTTCCCAACTGCCTCTCCTCAGTTTTCATTTTTCTGCAGAGCCGGCAGGACGTACTCCTGTCACCGCAGAAAATTCTTCCTTTATTTTTGTTTTTTCTTGTGGTCGCGTCTGCCTTCCCTCGACGCACCGGTACCGCCGGTGTTTTTTCTTTTCTTGAACAAAATTATTTCCTTGATAGGGAATTTTTCCCTGTTTAGTGCCTGACGGTTCTCGGCCTACTAGGCCTCTCCACTTCCTTCATGGAAACATCAGCCACTATCCCTAAAACATGTTTCAACTGTGGCGGTACTCTTAGACACCCATAACTGGTGCCTTTCATGTTTGGGTCCTGACCACTATCCGCTGGAGTGTCCCTCCTGCAGCATTTTTTCTAAAAGAAGTTTTTAGCATCGAGCTCAACTCGATACGCAGTTCCCGTCAGTTCTGAGGGTACCAGCTACAACTTCTTCACAGGATCAGGTAACCCCACAAAAGTCTGTAAAGACTAGCCAGTCCTCGGGTGGTAGATCTCATGTTCAACATCGAGATGGCTCTGGCCTTGCCCTCGAGGACAATTTGGCTTTAAAACCCTGGCGGGAGTCTTCGGCCTCCACAGCACTAACGGGGTTTCAGGTTATTTCCGGGGTTTTCACCTCCGCGATAATACCTGAGCCATGCTCGGTGGTGGTATCCGCTGGGAGCGGTGCCGGTACCCCGGCATCGGCAACGGTGTTGGATGAAACACTCCACACCGATGATATCAGTCTAGCGTTCTCGGTATCTTCAGTGCCGCTAGAGCTGCTACAGACCGATCTTCCAGCATCGGTATCGATCCCGGTACCGATTCTGGCATCCATGTCGGTACCCTCCAGGTCTGTTTCGATTGATTCGCTGCTTTCGATGCCGAGTCTAGAATCGATCTCTAGCCTGGACGATTGGGTACTGACTCATCTCGGTATCGACCTCGCTCGGTGCCGAAGACATTTGTCCCGGAGATAAGTCTACCGCTCTCGGTACCTTCGGTACCGCTAGAGTCGCTTCAGACTGATTATCCGGTGTCGGTACCGGCTGCGATACCACTGCCGGTTCCGTTTTTTACCTTTGCATCGGTACCGGTGCCTTCCATGCTTACTTCCACAAGCTCGCTTCCTTCGGTACCGAGCTTGGAGTCTATCTCTGGCATGGATAGTTTTTCACCGATTCATCATGTACCGACCTCGAGCGGTACCGCCGACTATCCTTTCAGGACAACCCGATGCTCCACCCTTTTGGGTCTGGTACTCTAATGGATCAATCCATTTGTGCTAAGGCTAGATCTTCAACAGATCTGACCTTCACTCCTCATAATACAGGATCCCCTTCTGGGGAAATTTCTTTTCAAGCATTCTTGCTTGATATGGCAAGGTTACTTGCCATTTCTATACCTGATCAAGATCCTGCTCCAAGGGATTCAGAGTTTCTCTGTCTCCCTGAGACTCCAAAGAAGGTTATCATGCTCCCTTTGCATCAGACCTTACAGGATCTTTTACTTAGAATGTGGGAAACTCCTTTAAAGGTATCCCCACCTTCAAGGGCCACTGACTCTGTACAAGGTGCCCCCTTCTCCAGGTTTTCAAAAGACTCAACTTCCACATCATTCTCTTGTTGTGGAATCAGCAATGAGGCGTGTGAAAAGTGCTAAAAGGCACTCTTCTTATCCGCCAGGTCGTGAGGTTAGAACTTTAGATGCCTTTGGACGTAAAAACTTCCAGGCATCCATGTTTTCAACAAGAATTCTCTCATATATTTTCTATATGGGACTATCTCTTGAAGAGCTCACGACAAGTTTGCTGTTTTTGACTCCTTTTCTTCAGGATCACAAAAGAGCAGACTACTCTTTACTGGTTAGTCATGTTCAAAATATCTCTAGGTTTCTTACTCGTGCTACCCTGGACAGTTTTGAGTCTGTTAGCAGAACTTCTGCTATAGCCATAGGGGCACGACGCATGGCCTGGCTCCAAGCTTCTGACTTGGATACATCGGTACAAGAAAGGCTGGGAAATACTCCTTGTACTGGGGATAATCTCTTTAACAAAGAGACTTTACGCCAAGTTGCTCAGTTAACCACTGGCACTGTTGCTTTCAAAGGATTGTCTACACCTTCCTCTATCCCAGTTGGTAAGAAATCTTCTACCAAACTTTATTCCTCCAAGGGGAAAAAGTTTTATCCTTTCTCTACCCATCATACAGCTGTTTCCAAACAGGGGAAACATCAAACCAGGCTAAAGAAACCACAACCTCAACCACTTCAGCAAACCCAGCAGTCGCAGGGTTGCTGATAGATTCTTCACTGAATCCTTCTTCCTGCTTTGAGGTTTAGAACCTGTAGTTTGCTGCTTCTCTTACAAGCATCTACATTGGTTCCATCCCAAACTTTACATTAAAGAGACATCCTGACTTTTAGCTCATAGAGCTCCTTAGCATCATTATGCTTTACAGGCAGGGCCGGATTTACCTTGAGTGAGGCCCTATGCCAACAAAAATTGTGGGCCCCCAGCAGGGGCGGCCCAAGGGGGGTGTGGGCCTCATTTGCATAAGGGGCCTCATTTGCATAAATATTTGCATAATGTTACCATATACTAACTTTTAGTAAACGTGCCTCTTAATGAGTGTATGGATAAAGAAAGACTAAAAGATTTCTACATTACTATAATCCAGTGCCAACTGCCAGACACATTAGGAACTACTACAAACACTGCCCATTTAGAACCCATAGCAAACCCGCCGTATCCTAACAGCACTACCAGGACTCACAAAGCACCATACTCTACCAATCAAAAGGCAACACTGCAAATATTAAACCAATACATTTCAGAGAACAACAATACATGACCTACTGGGAAAGAGAACAAGTGGCAATGTCAAATAGGAATTATATAAACAGAACACCTCAGCTCAGTTACACATGCAGAACATAGACCATCACCAAACAAGTAATCACATTTTAGAAACAGGAAGACAATAATTAAACTGGGAATCCCAAAAGCCAAACTTGGAATGTACAACACTGTAGAAATAAAACTATACATTAATTTGCTCTTGTACTAAACAAAGCGCAGACGTTAATGATGCACATTTACCAGAGCTGACATATTCCAATTAATAAATTCAAAATAAAGAGATATTTTTCTACCTTTTGTGCATTTTTTTCAGCTGCAATTGCTCCAGCCACTTTCTTCTGGTTTCTTCATGTCTTCTGCTAACTCTCCATCGTCTGCTGTCCATTTGTCCTTTCTTCTCTCTTCTAGTTTTTTTCCATTCTCTCTCTACATCTGCTTTAACATACTAATCTTTCTCCTTTTGCTCTTTCCTCATTCCTATTTCATCCACTCAAATTTTACCCCTCCATCCTCAATCCCCACTTACTCTCCCAATACCCGGCCAATTGTAGATTTTTTTATCCCTCCCACACAAAATTTTTCCCTTCTCCATTTTACTCTTCCAGCCCCATCCCATTCTAATCCTCCCCCAACATCAGCTCCCTTCTAGTTCCAGCCTCACCCAGCATCCATTCCCTTCTAGTCCCTGCATCAGCCCATTTCCAGTCCTAGCCACCCATCAGCCCATTTCCAGTCCTAGCAACCCCCCAACCCAATACCAGTCCTAATCCCCCATCACCCCATTTTCAGTTTAAGCCCCCCCTATAACCCATTACCAGTCCTAACCCCCATCAGCCCACTTCCAGTCCTAACCCCATCAACCCATTTCCAGTCAGCCCCCCATAGCCCATTGCCAGTCCTAACCCCCCCCATCAGCCCATCAGCCCACAGCCCATTACCAGTCCTAACCCCATCAGCCCACCTCCAGTCTTAACCCCCCCCCCCAGCCCATTTCCAGTCCTAGCCCCCCCATAGCCCATTACCAGACAGCCCCCATCAGCCCACAGCCCATTACCAGTCTTAACCCCCCCCAAAGCCCATTACCAGTTCTAAACCCCCCCAACAGCCCATTATCAGTCCTAACCCCATCAGCCCACCTCCAGTCTTAACCCCCCCAGCCCATTTCCAGTCCTAGCCCCTCCATCAGCCCATTACCAGACAGCCCCCATCAGACCACAGCCCATTACAAGTCTTAAACCCCCCCAAAGCCCATTACCAGTTCTAAACCCCCCCAACAGCCCATTATCAGTCCTAACCCCATCAGCCCACCTCCAGTCTTAACCCCCCCCAGCCCATTTCCAGTCCTAGCCCCCCATAGCCCTTTACCAGACAGCCCCCATCAGCCCACAGCCCATTACCAGTCTAAACCCCCCAAAACCCATTACCAGTTCTAAACCCCCCCCAACAGCCTATTACCAGTCCTAACCCCATCAGCCCACCTCCAGTCTTAACCCACCCCAGCCCTTTTCCTGTCCTAGCCCCCCCCCAATAGCCCATTACCAGACAGCCCCCCATCAGCCCACAGCCCATTACCAGTCTTAACCCCCCCAAAGCCCATTACCAGTTCTAACCCCCCCCAACAGCCCACAGCCCATTACCAGTCCTAACCTCATCAGCCCACCTCCAGCCTTAATCCCCCCAACCCATTTCCAGTCCCAGTCCCAGCCCCCCCAATAGCCCATTACCAGTCCTACCCCCGGCCTAAAGTAAAATTTAATTAAAAAAAAAAAAACCTGCTGGCTGCCGCCGCGGGGCCCCCTCTGCTGCCGCGGCAGCATGGACTGACCCGCGGGGGCCCCCTCTGTAAGCTCGGTCCCTGCCTCCGTGTCTCCCTCCGTGCAGGCTGTGAGAGACGCGAAGGCAGACTGTCTCCTTCGCGTCTCTGTTAAGCCCGCAGGGGCTGATGGGAAATTTCCCATCAGCCCCTGCGGGCTTAACAGAGACGCGAAGGCAGAAGGAGACAGTCTGCCTTCGCGTCTCTCACAGCCTGCACGGAGGGAGACACGGAGGCACGGAGGGAGGGACCGAGCTTACAGAGGGGGCCCCCGCGGGTCAGTCCATGCTGCCGCGGCAGCAGAGGGGGCCCCGTGGCGGCAGCCAGCAGGTTTTTTTTTATTTTATTAAAAAAAAAAAGCCTAACTAGTTCAATTTTTGTGGGCCCTTTGCAGCTGTGGGCCCTACGCCATGGCGTACATAGCGTATAGCTAAATCCGGCCCTGTTTACAGGTAATAAGGTTACTCCTCTTCCTTCTAAGTAGATAGAGGAGTAACAACTGTCAATAAGGTCGTCTATACCTTTATCTTTGACAGTTTCTCCTGTATCAGCATGTCTCATACTATTCTTTTCAAAGATTTACTTCATCGTAAGTCTTTTTCAACTCTGCCCCTCTTACTAAGACATTTTGGTCTGTAAGAGTATACTACTTAACTGAGGGCTTATCCCTAAGCCCTGAGTTTCTTTTCAGAGTTATCGCCACCTTGCATTCTTGTTGCTCGTGGCAGCTTCTCAGACAATGATGGAGTTTTTAACCACTCCTACTTATGTCTGTAGGTCTTTTCTAATCTTGAGACCTAAGATTTGTTCTGCCGCTCTAACAATAGTTAGAATGCAGGGGCTCTTAGTGTTTAAAACACTAACTTGCTAACCAAGCACCCAGGGCTTGATCTCCAATATCAATCTTTCTGGCCTTAGTACTAAGTCCCAGACAGATCTGGAACCATCTCAGGTTTTCTTGTTGCAGCATACCTTCTATCCTTAGCCTTCCCCAATCCTTGGCGTTGGCGGAGTAGTTCAGGTCACATACTGGCTCTTAAACAGCCAGTTTTTTCTTCTACCCAACCTGAAACATGCTCTCTGCATTTCTACAGAGCAGCTCTGCACTATGGACCCTTGTTAGAGAGCAAATAATTCCAGATGGTTAGGAAGGACTTTACTGAGTTCTTCCCTACCCTTACCATTTCCATTAAAGTCGTCTTCTTCAATAAAGAACACACGCCTTTAATTAAGTGAAGACCTAAAGAATTATCCAGTCCCTTGGGTTGGTTCACATTCCCAGTGGACCCCTTCACCAGGGATGGTTTTCTTTCACTGACAGCCAGTCTTTGTGTATTTCCTTCCATCCTCAATTCCTCATGGAGTAATTCATATTGAGCGCAAGAATGCATCATACTCATTTTGCCCTCTTAGAAGGGTAAATATGGTATCTCTTTTCATTGCATCTTCTTCTCCAGCTGTCATGCTGGAGTTATGGAAGGATTCAGACTTACTGTCAGTGGATTAAAATATCCTCCATTCCTGGTTTTTCAAGGGCTAGAGTTCTTAGAATACTCTAGACTTCTCCTTGTCAGTGAGAGCACTCCCTTAGCTCTCCCACCCACAACAAGGGAGAATGGATTCTCTAAACATCTCCTCAAGCAGGTATTCCCTTCTTGTTATTAGATGAATCTTTCTATCTTCACATATCCCTATGTGGGGACATGGGTATATATATTTATGCATACATGTATATAGACATCTGCATGTCTGTACTTATATATATATATATATTTCTTTCTATCTGTCTGCCTAGGTTCATATATATTTATATACGTATATATTTTTTTCCTATACGGCCCCGACAGACAGTCACTGTCCTTTTCGATGGTGCTCCAGCATGTTCAGGATTCTACATAACCAACCACTTCCCTGTGGTAGTTAAAAGGTTTCCACCATGACCTTCAGTTTAGGTACATCTGAAGTCCTCCATGTACCATCTTTTTTCCTAAGTAACTTCATTTAAGAAGGATATTCTGAATTTTCAGTAAATAGGAGGCTACAATGCCTCATACTCTGTCCTTCTTTGTTATTGGATATAGGGGTCTTTAAAGCCCCTCTTCTCCTATAAGAACTATGTCTCTTTAGGGTCAAAAGATCTTCAGGTTTATCTAATAGGGACTTCCGCATTTCCCGCAAAAGTCCTGCCCCATTGAACTACCCCAGTCTCCGCTGGGACTTTTCTCGCCCTAAAGGTTCTGACCTCAACCTGTCTTTTGCACAGTTATTACCTCTGCTCTATATTGAGGATATTCCTTGAGGATATTCTGCTGGTTCATATTATCCCCCGACTATCATCCCCCGACTATCATCTACAGCTCTCCCCTTCCCTGGGGATCGAGCCGACGACATCCGGGAGGAGCCTGCAGCGTGGGAAGGCCCAATCGGGGCACAGCAGGGCTCTGAAAAGCTTCGCGCCATCGGGCGCAGAGTCACTAAACCCCCGACTATCATCTACAGCTCTCCCCTTCCCTGGGGATCGAGCCGACGACATCCGGGAGGAGCCTGCAGCGTGGGAAGGCCCAATCGGGGCACAGCAGGGCTCTGAAAAGCTTCGCGCCATCGGGCGCGCCCGCGCCTGGCGGGCCCGCGCCTGAGGGCCTCGCCAGAGGGCCCTTTGGCGTGGCCCTTAGGCGGGGACCGAAAGAAGGGGCATCAGAAACCAACGCCACAAGCAAACAGCTCCAAACAGCAACATTGCAGCCACAAACAACAACGCTGGATCCTCGCTGGTTTCAAAAGCTCACATAATGACAAGCAGCTTCCTTTAAAGTTGAGCTCGCTCATACCCTCAACGAAGGACTCCCAGATCACAGCAAGTATTCCACACCAAAAATGAACTATATATACCTAGCATTCATGCACATTAGTATATAACAAAATACATACTGTTGTCAGTAATCAGTAATTGTAAAAAAGCAAATGTCACCTCCCATGCTAGATGTTTACTATTGTCAGTAAATATTATATACAGTTGTTGTCTAATATTGAAAAGATACTATTGTCAGTAATCATTGCATACAACTGCAGTCTAACAGCTAAATGTACTGTAGTCAGTAATCATTGTTTACAATTGCTTTCCATCTACTGTTGCCAGTAATTACCACCATTCACTGTGTTTACCTCTACTGTTGCCAGTAATTCAACCCCCATTCAACTGTGTTACCATCATAACTACTGCCCTGTTGTCAGGCCAGAATGTACAAACTCCTGATAGTACTCATCTCTCTCCTTACCCTTGGACTCCCCAACCTCTCAATTGCATTCCACCAGGACTCTAACCCCATTCCAATCCTACACCATGGAAGGAGACGGCCCGAGCTCCCATACCATACCACAACAAAAACCAACCACACACCCCACTCCCACCTACTTAACATCCCCCTCCAACTATTCAAAAAGACACAAGCCAAGAAACAACGTCAGCAACGCCTACTGAAATGTGCTCTGATAAACGCCAGATCAGTGCGTTCAAAATGGCCTGCAGCCATTGATCTGATATCACTACACAATCTCGACATCTTGATGATCACCGAGACTTGGTTGTCAGCATGCGACAATGTTCTCTTAAACCAGATGCTACCCCCAGGATTTTCCCTATATACTTGCCACAGGTCCACTCAGAAAGGAGGCGGGACACTCATCCTGGCCAAAGCTGACCTCCAATTTAAGTTGCGTAACACCTCCAGCTCTACTCACCTTGACACCCTCACCATATCAAGTGAACTCTGCACCATCAACCTCATATACCGGGCGCCCACTCCATCACAAGATGACCTATCAACAATAATTGAGTTAACATGTCAGAATTCCACCCCGTACTCTCCAAACTGGTTAATCGGCGACTTTAACCTCCCATCTCTTCAAAACAGCCACTCAACAACATTCCTTGAAGCCCTAGAGGATCTAGGATACATACAATGTGTCAACTCTGCCACCCACACTAAGGGGGGCAAGCTGGACCTAATATTCGCACCTCTTTCTAATGCCTCATCATCCCAAGACATCGCACTATCCGTGACACCAGTGCCATGGTCCGACCACCACCTCCTTAGCTTCCACATACCCATAAGCACTCCCAGTGACAACCAGACAACAACAAATACAAATAATTCCAGAACTACTGCAGCCCGCTTCCGCCCACTCAACAAGAGCGAAGTCCTAGAGAACCTCCAACCTCTTATGACCAACGCATCCCTCAGCCTTGATGACCTCATATCTAAATGGGATGATAACCTCAGAGCTGCATCCTGTCCATCTTTCGCCGAAAAAACTACAAAACGACGAGAACATGCACCCTGGTTCTCCACGGACCTACGAACATCGCTTCACCATCTACGCAAACTCGAGAGACAATGGCGTCGAACCCACACCTCTGAAGCACACACTGCATACAACTCATACTTGCTGACCCACCGTGAGAAGATAACACAAAAAAGGAAACTCTATCACACTGATATTTTAAAACGCTCCATCAACAAACCACATGCTTTATTCAATATAGTAAAGTCCATAACAGGAGAACCAATCTCAGTCCACCCCCCAATGCCTCAACCACAGGAATATGCAGACTATTTACAATCAAAGATGGTTAAGACAAACGCAAACATAGGCACTAATAATCCCTCCACACCATCTGATACTTTTCAAGCAACGCCACTATGCAACTTCACCACAGTATCCACTAAAGAGGTCGCCGACATCGTTGCTTCTGTTAATCCCAGCACAGCACCTAATGACCCCTGCCCAGCCAGCTGGATCAAAGAGCTTCGTCATGACATAAGCAACATCCTGGCCAAAATTCTGAACCAGTCCTTCACCACAGGATCATTCCCGCAGAGCCTCAAAAACACCTCTATCAAACCATTACTAAAAAATAGCAAACTGGATCCAGCCAAAGTAGAATCCTTCAGACCAATATCGAGCATCCCCCACCTTGCCAAGATCATTGAGAAAGCCGCCCAACAACAAATCCAGCAACATATCGACACCGAAGCACCATTGGATCCAGCCCAACACGGATTCAGAGTAGCACACGGAATAGACACTGTCCTCACAACCCTGTTTAACGATCTGATCACAGGAATCAACAACATACAACAAGGCTTTGTCCTTATTTTCCTGGACATATCTGCCGCCTTCGACTCAGTGAGTCATGACATTCTTCTACAACGCCTGAAAGAAAAGGGGATCCAAAATACAGCTCTAAAATGGTGTGAATCCTACCTATCCAATAGATGGCAGCAAGTCAAGGCTGGCCACTCATCCTCCGAACCATTTCTACAAACACAGGGAGTTCCCCAAGGATCGTCCTTATCTTCATTGATGTTTAACATTTATATGCAGCCGATATGCGACTTAATTCGATCCTTCAACGTAAAATGCCTTGCATACGCTGATGACATCCTCCTTTACATGCCATTCTTGATAGACCAACCAGTGCTCTCCCCAATAATTAATTGCTTCGAAGCAGTAACAGATTGGCTATTATCCCAGAATTTACGGATCAATCACAGCAAAACGGATGTCCTATTTGTCACGAGGAACCTCAAATTCACACCCCCTTCATCTCTACGAGTCAACAATGTAGAGTTGAAATCCAAATCCACAATTCGTTACCTCGGCATCACCCTGGACCAGCACCTGAACATGACAACGCATATAAAAAACATCACAAAGGCAATATACCATAAGATCAGAACTCTACGTCACCTCCGACACTTACTGGACTTCACAGACTACCGAACAACCTTTCAGGCTCTAGTCCTTCCGCATGTTGATTTCGCGAATATTATTCTTCATGGCCTTCCACAGTCGACCTTAAACCCGCTCCGCTTAGCCTTGAATGCAGCCGCAAGAGTCCTCTCCGGATCATCAAGATCCGACCACATAACACCCATCATGAAGGATTTACATTGGCTACCTCTTCACGCCAGGATCCAATACAAATCACTGGTTCTTACCTTCAAAGCCCTAAATAACCACCCCCCTACGCCAATCAGCACGCTAATCCATGGCACCCTAGAAAATAGAAGCAGAAGATCTACTGCACGGAACACGTTAGCAGTCCCCAACCTAATGACTAAATGCACAAAAGCTACCTCCAACAGAGCCTTCTCCTTATTTGCCCCTTTAAACTGGAATGCACTCCCCCATGAAATCCGTGGAATAAAAAGCATCATACTATTCAGAAAAGCTTTAAAACTCCACCTATTCACAAAATATTACTCAGAAACCTCCAGTGATAGAAGCACATCCAACAACCTGCAAACTTCCCCCATATACCTGCCGCCCCTGCACATCATCTCCTCAGATAATGGTTAGCTTCACTAAACTAATGCAACACCCATTTACATTAAAGTATTGTACATAGTTTGAGTTAATATGTATTTAGTTCCCCTGGTTTCCTTCCCATGTTCAATTTCCTGTTCTCTGTAAAACTCAATGTTGTTTGTATACATTGTAGTATGCTTGTTTGATGTACACCGCGCTGATTTTAATAGCGCGGTATAGAAGCAAATGTTAAATAAATAAATAAATAAATAAATAAATAAATATGAACCTCCATAAACTTTTTACAATACCTCAAGGTGAGGTCCATATCGCTAAATTCTAGTTCAATCTTTACTACTAGATATTATCTACACAGGGTCTCCTCTCTAGGCATCCTGTTTGGTCCAGTTGGTCCATAGCATATCTGTTTAGTTCAACTCCTACCCTCCATTCCCAGGATGCCTGAGGTTCTGTCGAATAGCATGGCCTTCTCTGATTCGCAACATGCTGGGACTCCTCCAGGTATCTTAACTTGGGGGTCCCCATATGTGAAGACTCATTCCTGCTTGTTCCTGGAGATAGCACAGTTACTTACCTGTAACAGGTGATCTCTGGGAGCAGCAGGAATAAGTCTTCACAACCCACCCACCTCCCCTAGGAGTTGTATTTCTGTCTCTATCTTTCCGCTCTCTCTCTCTCTCTCTCTCTTTGTCTCAGCTTTAAAACTTAACTGAGGAGAGGCAGTTGGGAAAGGCGGGAAGGCAGCACGCAGGCGTGGTGGGATGCTCCCAAAAGCGTTCTAATTGGACGCTGGGGAGCGCTCCCGCGCAGACTCAGTCGGTACCGACATACCCATATGTGAAGACTTATTCCTGTCTTCCCAGAGATCACCTGTTACAGGTAAGTAACTGTGCTTTCTCCGCACTCTAGGAATATTCGTCTTCCCTTACTTGGACGACTGGCTCATTCGAGCTCCAACACAGTCAGAGGCCAAGACTTCTCTACCCTGCACAATGCGTATCCTTCAGTATTTAGGGCTGCTAATAAACATCCCAAAATCCAGTCTGACTCCCACTCAGTCTTTAGAGTTCATAGGAGCTCTTTTGGATACCACAAGGGCAAGGGCCTATCTTCCCCAGGCCCGTTGCCTTCACTTGGTGCAGTTAGCTTCTCAAGCAGTGCTAAAGCCTCATCTAACTGCTCGAGAAATGTTGCAATTGCTAGGCCACATGGCATCCACCGTGCATGCGGTTCCATATGCTCGCTTCCACATGAGGGCAGCTCAGTGGACTTTATCCACCCAATGGACCCAGGCATCAGGGTGCCTGTCAGACAAAATAGCAAACACAAGTCGCCTCATTTTGTTTCTCCAATGGTGGCGGTCCACTCAAAACCTGTTGCTGGGGTCCCCCTTTCAACAACCCTTACCCCAAGCAACTCTCACAACAGATGCTTCTCCAAAGGGTTGGGGAGCTCATCTGCAAGACTTCTCCACCCAGGGCACCTGGTCTCCTCAAGAGAGTTGTCTGCATATCAATCTCTTGGAACTCAGCAATTTTCCTGGCCCTGCGAGTGTTCCACTCCCTGCTCAGCTACAAGACAGTCCTCCTTCATATGGACAATCAAGTAGCCTTGTTCTATGTGAACAAGCAGGGGGGAACGGGCTTTCTCCAGGACCAAGCAGGAAGTCAGTCTTCACATATGGGTGTCATCGGCGCCGATGAAGCCCCAGCGGAGCATTTCCCCAGCTTTCCATGAAAGCCTTTGGGAATGCTGGCACGCAAGCACGGTTCCCTTCCCGCCTAAAGGTGCCATCTTACCTCAGTCTCTTTTTTTCCTGAGAAGCCCATCAGACATGTGTCCTGTTCTCCCAGATAAAAGTGATTTTTTTCTTCGGCGATTTTCGCTATTTTTCTCCGGTTTGACGCTGGTTCCCCTCCCGCCGGGTTTGGTACACTGGTATCGAGCCCGTTTTCTTCATTTTTCGGTTTTTGCCCTTCGTGGCTGGCGTTCGAGCCCTTTTTTCATTTTTTCACTGGAAAGCCGGTCTTTTGACCTCACTGGGGCTATTTTTTCCCCGATGGCTTCCAGTGGTTTCAAAAAGTGTGATCGGTGTAAGAAAATTGTCTCTCACCGACACACACGACTGCTGCCTTCGGTGCCTCGGCCCTGACCACGACCCCAAGTCGTGTGGGCCATGTGGGAAGATGTCTTCCAAGGCACTAAAGAGTTGACAGCATCAGAAGGAAAGGTTTTTCTTGGACTGTGCCTCCGGCCGGGCCCGGACCTCGTCTGAGGCCTCGACATCTCGGGATTCGCAAGAGGAGGAAGCGGGAACCGACCGGGAACGCAAGAGGAGGAAGCGGCTCACGAGGGCGGCGTCGGAGGAGGTCCCTGGTCCCTCGCAGGCCAGGTCTAAGACCCCCGACCGCCGCCCCGGGCCCGTGGACCAAGAGAAGCCTGCAAAAGTTTCTCGCGTGGAGCCGGAGTCTGCTGGACACGTAAGCCCCATAGTCCTCGTGGACTCTCCTCCCAGAGAGCCGACATCGGGCACAGCGCCGCCGGGGCCCGAGTCGGTGGCTGCTGCGTCTCCCGAGCTGAGTCTCAGGATGACAGCCTTGGAGTGCAGACTGTCTGCCTTCATGGAGCAACAGCGGGCACTGATGGCCAGCCTGTCTGGTGCATCTGCCCTGACCACCGGGATGTCGACTTCGAAGTCAACCCCGGAGACCGAGCCGATACTCGAGACCCTCGTGGCTCGAAGTAGTCCTCGGTCGAGGTCTCCCTCGACCTCCCGTTCGGGACCGAGGGTGTCGACGCCAGTGCCCCCGGCGTCGGGGTGGGTGCCTCAGGGCCCCCGCGGGGTCGGACCCTGACTCCTCCTCGGACGAGTCCGCCTGGGAGACGGAGGACAAGGAGTCTCCCGATACTTTTAAGACTCGGTGCGTCCCGTCGGACTCACTGCAGTCTGATCCCCGGAGTAGATCCCCTCCGGAGGACACTAGGTTCTCGGAGTTCGTCCGGGATATGGCCGCTGCCTTGGCTATCACTGCCGATACCAAGGAAGAGCCTCGAGCCGAGGAGCTCGATGCTCTACAGTACGACTCTCCTCCGAAGGAGGCCTTTACTGTCCCGGTTCCTCCGATGCTGGAACGGCTCCTCTTCCGAATGTGGGAGGCCCCGGCCTCGGCACCGCTTCTAAGTAAGCGAGTCGATTCCATTTATCAACTCCGCAAAAGCCCTGGTTTCCAGAAAGCACAGCTACCACACCATTCCATGGTTGTGGAATCGGCCATGCATCGTCTGAAAAGCCAGAAGATGCACTCCGCGGTGCCCCCCAGCAGGGAGGCCCGCAACCTCGATGGCGTCGGTAGGAAGTGCTTCCAGGGGTCTATGCTTGCTTGCCGTGTCCAGTCTTACCAGCTGTACATGGGCATGTACTTGCGGGACCTGGCCAAAGAATTGGCCGGATTCTCTGCTGGTCTCTCCGGGGAACCCTTGCAGAGATTTCAGACCTTGTCCTCGGGGATTCGGGAATGCTCAAAGTTCATTTCCCGCGCCGCCTATGATGGCTTCGAGGCTTCGGCCCGAGTAGCGGCTGCCGGCATCGCGGCTCGACGCCAGGCGTGGCTGCAGTCATCGGACCTCGAGCCATGGGTTTAGGACATGTTGGTCGATGTCGCCTGCCGAGGTGAGAACCTTTTTGGCAAACCCGTGACCGAGAAGACAGCTCAGCTCGAGACAGAGCACCTTACCCGGACAAGGCTGTCGAGGAAGACCTCTGCCCCTTCACATAAGAAGGGCTCGGGTAAAAAGTCCTTTTACCCGAGGAAGGACACTGCCTACAAACAGTACCCTCAGTATCAGGCTGCCCAAGCTGCCCCCCAGGGTCAGCAAGCCAAGGGCCAGGGTAATGGGCCCCATAGGCAGAGGACCCCCAAGCCTCCGGCCCCTGCTACCACTCAGCAGGGTGGGGTTTTTTGACTCCTTGAGCGTAGCCTCTCCTCCACTGCTCTCCCCACCCTGCACAGGAGGTCGCCTCGCCCTCTTTGCCCACCAGTGGCCCCTTATCACCGGGGACAGTTGGGTGCTGGACATAGTCCACAATGGCTATGCCCTCCATTTTCACCAACTGCCTCCGCCATATTTTCCAGGGGAGCCTCCAAGGCCTCCCCTGCACACAGACCTTCTACAAGAGCTTCATGGTCTGTTGGTGGACAGGGCAGTGGAGCCTGTGCCTCCCCACTTGCAAGGTCACGGATTCTTCTCCAGGTATTTCCTGGTACCCAAAAGAACCGGTGGCCTTCGACCCATTCTGGACCTCAGAAACCTCAACAAATTCCTAGAGAAAGAAAAGTTCAAGATGCTTACTCTTGGGTCATTTCTGCCCTACCTCCAGCAGGGAGATTGGCTATGCTCCTTAGATCTAAAGGATGCGTACACTCACATCCTCATTCATCCAGACCACAGAAAGTACCTCAGGTTCATTGTGGCAGGAAACCATTATCAGTACAGAGTACTACCTTTTGGCCTGACCTCCGCTCCCAGGGTCTTTACCAAGTGCCTGGCAGTTGTGGCGGCCTACCTGAGAAATCAAGGCATCTTTGTCTTTCCCTATCTGGATGACTGGCTCATCAGGGGTCAAACGTCCCTGGAGGCCAGACAAGCCACCCTCAGAACCATTGCTCTGCTTCAAAACGTGGGTTTTGTCATAAACTTCACAAAGTCCACTTTGCTCCCCTCCCAGAACTTGGAGTTCATAGGGGCAAGGTTGGATTCTCAACTGGCAAAGGCATTCTTGCCAGAAGACATGGCCCAAAGACTGATGGACGTGGCAAAACCGTTTCTGAACAAGCCCCTGGTCTCCGCCAGACTCTGCCTCAGGCTTCTGGGACACATGGCTTCGACAGTACACGTGACTCCCAATGCCAGGCTCCATATGAGGCCTGCACAGTGGTGCCTTCGGACTCAGTGGTCTCAAGCCACAGGCCACTTACGAGACAGGATAAAGGTGTCCAAACCCCTTTTGGCCTCCCTCAGCTGGTGGCTACATCCACCCAATCTACTCAAGGGGATGCCCTTCCAAATGCCAGAATACTCGGTGGTCCTCACCACCGACGCCTCTCTAAAGGGCTCGGGTGCTCATTGTCTGGACAAGTGCACTCAAGGCCTCTGGTCTCCCTGGGAGGCAGCCTAACAGATCAATCTGCTGGAACTTCGGGCTATCCGCTTGGCTCTCAGGGCTTTTTCTTCAGCCCTGGCTCACCACTCAGTCTTGATTCAAACAGACAACAAGGTAGCCATGTTTTATGTGAACAAACAGGGCGGGACTGGATCCAGACTCCTTTGTCAGGAGACTCAGGACCTTTGTTCCTTTGCCCTGAAGCACAACATGCTTCTCAAGGCGGTGTACCTTCCAGGCCAGGAGAACTGCCTGGCCGACCGATTGAGCAGAATTCTGCAGCCCCACGAGTGGCAGCTGCATCCCCTGGTGGTTCAGGGGATCTTCCTGAAGTGGGGTCTCCCTTGGATAGATCTCTTTGCCAGCCCGCTGAACAAGCAACTGCCCAAGTTCTGCTCCAGGCAACCGCATCCTTTGAGGATAGCACCAGATGCCTTTCTAATGTCCTGGTCTCAGGGCCTCCTGTATGCGTTTCCTCCCAAGCCCTTGGTGGCCCGAACTCTTTTCAAGACTCTTCAGGACAGGGCCTCAGTCCTGCTGGTAGCTCCCAGGTGGCCGAGGCAGCCTTGGTTTCCACTTCTGCTTCAGCTGGCAGTGGATTCCCCACTACCTCTGGGGTTGCAGCCCGACCTTCTCTCCCAGGAGCAGGGTTCCCTTCTGCACCCCAATCTCAAAGCTCTCAATTTGATGGCCTGGAGGCTGCAAGGGTAGTTTTGGCTCCCTGGGGCCTGCCTCAGGAAGATGAGGAGGTTGTCCTAGCCTCTAGAAAGCAGTCCACTAGAAAAACCTATGCTCTCAAATGGAAGAGGTTTTCTGTGTGGTGTCAGCTACGTACAGAAGATCCTTTCTCCTGTACTGTACCAGTAGTGCTTCAGTACTTGCTGCACTTATCCAATCAGGGACTTAAGTCCAATTCTGTTCGGGTCCACCTCTCAGCTCTCGCAGCTCACCACTCACTGGTGGAAGGACATTCTCTATCTGGGCACCCCGTGGTGTCTAGGTTTCTCAGAGGCTTGCTCTTGCTCAAGCCTCCCATCTGTCCTCCTGCTCCTGAGTGGGAGCTGAATGTGGTCTTGCAGCAACTGACTCGCCCACCTTTTGAGCCTATGGCCACTTGCCCTCTACGCTTCCTTTCCTGGAAGACTCTCTTCCTGATAGCCCTTACTTCGGCTAGGCGGGTGAGTGAGCTTCAGGCCCTAGTCTGTGATAGGCCTTACACCAGGATTTATAGGAACAGGGTAGTCCTCAGGACTCACCCAAAGTTCCTCCCAAAGGTTGTCTCCTCTTTTCACCTCAATCAGGAGGTGGTTCTTCCAACATTCTTCCCTAGGCCTCATGCAAGCCAGGCTGAAGCAGTCCTGCATACTGTGACTGTAGGAGGGCCTTATCCTTCTACCTTGACCGTACGCAAGGGCATCGAAGGGCTACTCAGCTCTTTGTCTCCTTTAACCCCAATAAGTTGGGGTTGGCTGTGTCCAAGCGTACCTTGTCCATCTGGGTGGCTGACTGTATCACCTGGGCTTACAAGGCGGCTGACCTTCCTTTGCAGGGAAGGGTCACGGCCCATTGTGTCAGGGCAGTGGCTGCCTCAGTGGCTCATCTCCGCTCTGTGCCCTTGGTGGACATCTGCAAGGCTGCAGCTTGGTCTTCAAGCCAGACTTTTGCAGCCCATTACTGTCTGGAGAGGGAGTCCCGTAGGGACAGTGCTTTTGGCCAGGCAGTACTCCGGAATCTCTTTGAGGTTTAGGCAACTCCTGCCCTCTGTTGGGCTACCGGTGGAGGTTGTGTCCTTGAAAAGCCTTTCTTTGCTGCTGGGACTAGAGGGAGGCCTCTTGTTCAGCCTGGGTTCCTCGGTAGCCCAGAGCTGGGGAGTCACCCATATGTGAGGACTGACTTCCTGCTTGGTCCTGGAGAAAGAGTAGTTACTCACCTGTAACAGGTGTTCTCCAGGAGCAGCAGGAATCAGTCCTCACAACCCTCCCTCCTCCCCTTGGAGTTGCAGTTGTACATAGTTTGTTTTTTGCATTTTTGTGTGCTGTTCTTAGCTATGTCATTTGACTGAGGTAAGATGGCACCTTCAGGCGGAAAGGGAACCACGCATGCGTGCCAGCATTCCCAAAGGCTTTCATGGAAAGCTGGGGAAATGCTCCGCTGGGGCTTCATCGGCGCCGATGACACCCATATGTGAGGACTGATTCCTGCTGCTCCTGGAGAACACCTGTTACAGGTGAGTAACTAATCTCTCTGTCGCTTTGCAACGAAGCTTTGCGACTATGGGCCCTCGCCAGAGAGCATCAGATTCATCTGCTGGCAGTATATCTTCCAGGCATTCAAAACTCTTGGGCGGACAGACTCAGTCGAGTTCTGCTTCCACACGAGTGGTCTCTGCATGCAGACCAGGTGACCAGGATATTTCAACTTTGGGGAACCCTGGACATAGACCTCTTTGCAAGTCCGTGGAATGCCAAACTTCCCCTGTTCTGTTCCAGAATTCCGGCTCAGGGGGCTCAGGCCAGGGATGCTTTCCTCCTTTACTGGGGTCAGGACTTCCTGTATGCCTTTCCACCCATTCCCCTAATTCCCAAAACCCTCTTCAAGCTTCAGAGAGACAGAGGCCACATGATCCTCATAGCACCACATTGGCCACGGCAGGTGTGGTACCCTCTGCTTCTACATCTCTCTCAAGCTCCCTCCCTGGAGTTAGGGTCTGCTCCAGATCTCCTATCTCAGGAGAAAGGAATGTTATGGCATCCCAATCCCCAGTCTCTGCATCTCAGGGCTTGGTTGCTGAAGGCCTAGATCTCCAAGATCTTAATCTTTCTCAGCAAGTGAAAGATGTTCTTTATGCTTCCAGAAAACCTTCCACTAGACGCACTTATGCTTTCAAGTGGAAAAGGTTTACTATTTGGTGTTCAGAAAAGGGTCTTAACCCCCTTGCGATACCTCTGCAATCTATGCTGGAGTATCTCCTCCATTTATCTAATGCAGGCCTTAAGACAAATTCAGTAAGAGTCCATTTGAGTGCTATTGCAGCTTCTCTTAAACCTCTAAATGGACAGCCTATTTCCTCTCATCCTCTCAGCAAGATTTATGAGAGGCCTCCTTCTAACTAAGCCTCCCATTAGACTACCTCCGGTGGCATGGGACTTAAACCTGGTTCTTGGGCAGCTCATGAAGCCACCTTTTGAACCTTTAGCTACCACCTCCTTAAAATTCCTTTCTTGGAAGGTTATCTTTCTCATTGCAATCACATCAGCACGCCTCATTAGTGAGTTGCAAGCACTGGTAGCTAATCCACCTTATACAAGGTTCCATCATGACAAGGTAGTCCTTGGGACTCATCCACACTTTATGCCTAAGGTGGTCTCGCCTTTTCATCTAAACCAAGAGGTCTACCTACCTGTCTTTTTTCCAGGACCTCATGCATCAAATGCAGAAAGGAATCTTCATACCTTGGACTGTAAAAGAGCTCTAGTTTTGTACTTACAAAGAACAGAGCAACATAGGAAGTCCTCTCAACTCTTTGTTGCTTTTGATCCTTCTCATTTGGGACTTCCAGTCTCCAAGAGAACACTATCTAACTGGATTGCTCAGTGTATTTCCTTCGCCTATCAGAGTAAGAACATTTCTCTGGAGGGCCATGTCACAGCTCACAATGTGAGAGCCATGGCAGCCTCAATGGCTCATCTGCACTCTATCTATTGACGACATCTGTCGAGCAGCCACTTGGGCCTCGGTTCATACCTTCATAGCCCATTACTGCTTGGACAAGGACTCCCGCCGGGATGCCTTGTTTGGTCAGGCTGTTCTCAAACACCTGTTCCATACCTAATCAACTCCTGCCCACCATCCCTGGTAGGATGCCAGAGATCCATGGGGGGAAGTGGAGCCCTTTTCAAGGTCACACAACTTCTGGGGTCTCTTCCTGGCACCTAAAGCTAGGGAGTCTCCATATGTGATGACTACATTCCTGCTTGTTCCTGGAGATAGCATAGTTACTCACCTGTAACAGGTGATCTCCGGGAACAGCAGGAATTTAGTCCTCACAACCCACCCACCTCCCCTAGGAGTTGTATCTCTCTATCTCTTTCCTTTCCCTCTCTCTCTCTTTGTCTCAGCTTTAAAAGTCAACTGGAGAGAGGCAGTTGGGAAAGGCGGGAAGGCAGCACGCAGGTGCCGTGGGATGCTCCAAAAAGTGTTCTGATTGGACGCTGGGGAGCGTTCCCGCGCGGGCTTCCTCGGTACCGACGATACCCATATGTGAGGACTAAATTCCTGCTGTTCCCGGAGATCACCTGTTACAGGTGAGTAACTATGCTTTATTAACAATCAAAAGCATATAAGTATTACATCATGTCATATACAAACAATTACTGTCAGAGTGCACTGGTCGGAAATAACGCCACAATGTTCAGTAAATTTAGACCTTTTCCATTTTTGTTTTATATCTTTTCCCTCCTTCCTCCCCCTTCCCCATCCATCCCCTTCCTAAAGGAGAGAAAAACAATCTTTAACCTTGATTGGCAGACAAGTACAAAGTGCACAATAAGTATGACTGCATTCTTCCAGTAAAGGGACCATGTGGTTCTTACACCATCCCTACCAAAGCACTCATTCCCTCCAAACCCATCCCTCCCTTAATCAGTAATGGACAGTGGCAGCACGCCAGAATATCAGCAGTTCTCCACTAAGTAGTGCTCAGGATACCTCTTCCCTCCTGTCCACTGCCTTCCCAATTTTCTCTCGTGCTCCCATCCTTTACTCCGCATCGTCCAGGGTACTCCAATGGCGTCCTCATTCTACAATCCCTCATAAGGAGAATTAAGCATGCCTCAACCTGGGCAGTGATTTAGCACTGACTTTGGCTCCTGGGGGATAATGATTGAATATAGGAGCCCACACTGCCAGAAAGTGCTTCCATGCTTGTCCCCTGAATTTGGCCCATTCACATTCCATCAACATGTGATAGTGTATCACCCTCCTCTAGTGTTGTAGAGTTGGCCCATCACTAGTCAGCCAGCCCTTCGATGTGCATTTTCGTGCCAAGAGCAGCACTATCCGGAGCCACAACTTATCGGATCCCCACCAGTCCTTGGTTTCCCACGTCCAAAACCGCCATTTGGGGACATCAGACGGGTTCCATCCTCACCAACTTTGTGTAGAAAAGCGTTCAATCTGAGTCCAAAAGCGGGATATCACAGGGCAGGTCCAAAACATATGGCCCTAATTTGCCTGCTCTTCAGGGCACCAGGGACATCGTGAGGACTCTGCTATGCCAGCACAATGGGCTCTGTTGGGGGCAAAGTAAGGGTGACGAATTATCTTAAATTGGGTTTCTCAGAGTAGCGAGATAGACCTATAGGATCCCGGTAGTGTAGGGTCTTTACCAGGCTTTGGCAGGACAGTGATCAGGGCTTTTATTGGGTTCATAGGGAAACTCTCGTTGCCGGACAAGGTCAGAGAAGAATTCGGCCAACTGAACAGCCACTTTATCGGAGAGCATTTGATAAAATTCAGCGCGGTACCCATCTGGGCCCAGGGCCTAACACTTCCTTAGCTTATGTATACATCCCTGTACTTCCTGGGCCAGTATCGGGGGCATTTAACTGTGCTACTTGTTCTTCATCTAGGTGTGGTAGGGCCAACTCTTGCAAGTATGCCTGTGCCATCGGCGTATCATAGAGTTCTGCCCTATATAGTCCTCTGTACGCGCATGTTTGATTTCCTTTTGAGTGGTCTGCAGACCCCCTACACCATCCTGCAGGACCCGAATCGTTCGATTGCCTTCTCCCGCTTTAACTAGTGATGTTCTCATACAGGTAGAGCTTGTAACATTAATAAAAGACTGACAGACCCTCTGATGAAGAAGGTTATTCAGTTCTGCCTGTATGGCGAACATAGCTGCCCTCCATTCTAATGTGGTGCGGGCCGCATAATTGCAGCAGGTCTTGTTAAGAGCCTGTTCTAATTGGATCAGGCGTCTCCCTGCTCCTTGCGCTTCATCCGACAGTACCCAAGGATGTAGCCCCTCAGGACGGCCTTGGCAGCCTCCCGGTATAGTGTTGGGTTGTCAACACTCAAACCCCCCCCCCCCCCCCCATTCAAGATCTACCCAGATCAGAGCATGATCAGAAACTGCTATGGGACCAATTTCCACCGTCTCTACCTTGTCCAGCATTTCTTCTGCTACCAAAAAGTAATCTAACTGGGAGCCCGAGCCATGTGCTCTAGATATATGGGTGTAGTCACGTTCGGACGGATGGGTGAGTCGCCAAGCATCAATAAGGCCATAGACCTGACATCAGCCCCGGACCCTTCGGGATCTCTTAGCTTCTGCCCCCCTCCCTGGTGTGGTACAATCTAGAGTGTCATCCATTACGCAGT
This sequence comes from Ichthyophis bannanicus, assembly GCA_033557465.1. Classification (NCBI taxonomy): domain Eukaryota; kingdom Metazoa; phylum Chordata; class Amphibia; order Gymnophiona; family Ichthyophiidae; genus Ichthyophis; species Ichthyophis bannanicus. The sequence goes on from CM066035.1 coordinate 643,842,542, forward strand.
TGGTCCACTCCAAGGAGGAGGCGTGTGTAATCTAGCTCCAAAAGACACTTTGTCGCCTCCCGGTAATGATGTGCATCATATGAGTTGAGACCATACACATTACCCGGTATGATCTCTTGGCTCTGTAGTTGGTCTTGCAAAAATAAAAAACGGCCCCTGGATTCAGCGCATACTGTCTCAATTTTGAAGTCTACATGTCTTCCAATTAAGATGGCAACTCTGGCTCTACGGTCCCCAGAAAACGCTCCATGAACGTCCCCTACCCAACAGCGTTTTAACTTTGCATGCTGTGCTGCATTAAGTTGTGTCTCCTAGAGGACGACGATATCGGCACATTTGTCTCTTAGGGCCTTTAAAATTTTATGATGCTTAATAGAGTGTCCAATTCCACAAATGTTTCATGAGGCTACCCGGAGACAGTTAAACGTAGTCTCTGTGCTATAGGGGTCTGCCTTGTGTGATCCATGCATATTTTATCCTAACTGTCCTGGGCCACCCCAGCCTGGAACCCCGGGCTCCTTTATGAGTTATGGTGCTCTGCCACTTGATTCTTCACACATAGCCAACCCACCCTGTGTTTGTTCCTTCCCTCCCCACGTCCCCCTCTCCCCCCAATCTTAGTCACTCCTTTGTCTCCATTAGATCTGTTTTCTAGTTCCCTGGGTAGTCCCAGGGTACTCTCCCGATTTATTGCCAAGGTTCCCTGCTCACCCTCATATCACCCGCCCAAGCCGGCCCACCCCCAGGTATCACACCCCAGCTCCCTCTCATTCATTATTTTAGTGTCCTGGAGACCCTCCTTGGAGTGTACAGTATTACATACTAGATACTGTGGGGGTAAACTGACTAATGGACCTGTAGGCCGCCTCTCACCCCAGACTCCCATCATCTGGCACATTGTCAGGTCTCGTCTCAACTATTACCCTTTCCATCCCCTACTAGACCCCCCCTTCTCCTATAATCTCAATGAGCCCACCCCCTTGGTCTGCCTCTTAACCCCCCCCCCTACATTCTCACACCCATACGCCTTCCCCTTCACACACTCATCCCAGGCCCACCAGCAACCATGTATCTGGTCTCAAGCCCACTTTCTCGCTCTCCTCACATCCCTCACTCATAGTTGAGTTGATTTATCAAGCTTGGCGGGCTCTGTCCCCCCCCCCCCCCCAACGTCTTCCCCTTCTCCCTGGAGTGCGCTATGCTCCCCTTCCTAGCCCCCCTGCCTCATTTCCAAAGCTGTGTCAAGATCTATTCACATTCTGATTACCACAGGAGCACATTAGGAGTCAGATTTTCAGGGGGTGACCAGAAGGGGACATCTCTGTCTCGATCCCCAGTGGGGGAAGACACACCACACACACAAGGAAGGGATGAGTGAGTACATGCATAAACCCCTGGGCGATATGACCACCTGCAAACATAATAGCCACTTTGATAGTAATCCTGTTCTAAGCAGCACTCTTTTCTCCAGGACCAAGCAGGAAGTCAGTCCTCACTTATGGGTTATGTCACCGACGGAGCCCCCCGCGGAGCAATTTCCCCAGCTTTCGAAGAAAGCTTTTGGGATTGCAGCGCGCATGCGCGGTCCCCTTCCCGCCCAAGGGTGCCATCTTGCTCAGTCTTCTTTTTTCCGCGGAGCCCTACAGACGTAGTTTATCGCCGCTGAAAAAGTTGATTTATTTCTTTAGTTTGTTTTTTCTCGGTTCGCGTGTCCCCTCCCGGCATCGATATTCTTATCGAGCCCGTTCACATTTTCCTTTTCAGTTTTTGTCCTTCTAACTGGCGTTCCCGCCACTTTCTTCTTCACCCCTGGCAGCACGGTCTTTCGACCTCACCGGGGCCCTTTTCCCCCCGATGGCTGCCAGCGGGTTTAAAAAATGTGATCGTTGTTACAAACTGATGTCTCTTACTGACACGCATGACTGTTGCCTCGGCCCCAACCATGACTCGGAGGGTTGTGGTCCGTGCAGCAGAATGTCTTCCAAGTCACTGAGGAGTCGACAGTCACAAAAGGAACGAATCTTCTCTGACCCCGAGTCCGGTCAGGCCCGGACCTCGTCGGAGGCTTCGACGTCTCGTAGCTCTGGCCACGAGTATCATCGGAGTTCCTCTGAACGGGGGTCCCCTGACCGGGAACATCGTCGGAAGAAGAAACTCACTTGGGCGGCGTCGGAGGACGCACCTGGTCCCTCGAGGGCCGGGTCGCTTAGCCCCGTCAGCCACCCTGAGTCCGCGGAGGCAGAGAGGCCTTCCAAACTTCCTTGCTTGGAGCAGGAGCCGCCTGGACACGTGAGTGCTATAGTCCTCCTGGACTCCCCTCTGGAACCGATGTCGGGCCCGACGCCGTCGGGGCCCGAGTCGGAGGCTGCCGGGTCTTCTGAGCTTGGTCTCAGGATGACGACCTTGGAGCGCAGTGTCTCTGCCTTCATGGACAAGCAGCGGGCATTGATGACCGGCCTTGCCAGTGCATCTGCCCTGATCACCGGGACGTCGAAACCAAGTCGACACCGGCGGCCGAGTCGATCCTCGAGTCCGTACGTGCTCGAGTCGATCCTCGGTCGAGGTCTCCCTCGGCCTCCCGTTCGGGACCGAGGTCGTCGACGCCGGCGTCGGGGCGAACCCCCGCCCGCACGGAGCCCCTCGACTCCTCCACGGAGGCGTCGGACTGGGACACGGAAGGGGACGAGTCACCCGGTTCTTTTCAGACTCGGTGCGTCCCCTCCGACTCACCCGAGTCGCAGCCTCGGAGGCGATCCCCTCCGGAGGATACCCGCTTCTCCGATTTTGTGAGGGGTATGGCCAAGGCGTTGGCCTTCCCCGCGGATCCCGAAGAGCTCGAGGCCCTCCAGTATGACTTTCCCCCAAAGGAGGCCTTTACTGTACCGGTCCCTCCTATGCTGTAGCGGCTGCTCTTTCGCATGTGGGAATGCCCGGCCTCGACGCCGGTGTTGTGCAAGCGGGTCGATTCGATGTATCGAGTCCGCAAGAGTCCCGGGTTCCAAAAGGCGCAATTACCGCACCACTCTATGGTTGTGGAATCGGCCGTGCATCGAGTCAAAAGATGCACTCCTCGGTGCCGCCGGGTAAGGAGGCCCGTAACCTGGATGCCCTCGGTAGGAAGTGCTTCCAGGGCTCCATGCTGGCCTGCAGAGTCCAGACATACCAGCTATATATGGGCATGTTCCTCCGAGACCTGGCGAAAAATCGCCGGGTTCTCGGCTGGTCTCTCCGAGGAACCCTTGCAGAGGTTCCAGACCTTGTCCGATAGTATTCGAGAGTGCTCGAAGTTTATTTCTCGGGCGGCATACGATGGCTTCGAGGCGTCGGCCCGAGTTGCGGGAGCTGGCATCGGTGCCCGCCGACAGGCCTGGCTTCAGTCATCCGACCTCGAGCCGTGGGTACAGGACAAGTTGGTCGATGTCCCCTGCAGAGGTGAAAACCTCTTTGGCAAGCCCTTGGCTGATAAGGCGGCGGAACTCGAGTCCGAGACTCTCACTAGGGCTCGCTTATCCAGAAAGACCTCTGCTCCTTCACAAAAGAGGAAGGGCCCGGGGAAAAAACCTTTTTACCCGAGGAAGGTGCCCGCCTATAAGCAACAACATTTTCAATACCAAGCGTCTGCAGCCCCCAATCAGGGTCCACAGGCTAAGAGTCAGGGTAATGGGCCCCGTAGGCCGAGGGCCCCCAAGCCCACTACACAGCCCCCTGTTCAGCAGGGTGGGGGTTTTTGACTATGCCAGCATAGCCCCTTTACCCTGCACGGGGGGCAGGCTGATCCACTTTGCCCACAGGTGGTCAGCCATAACTTCCGATTCCTGGGTACTGCAGGTGGTTCAAAAGGGCTACCTCCTACATTTTCACCAGGTGCCTCCCCCCTTCTTCCCAGGGGAGCCTCCAAGGCCCCCTCTGCACAAGGACTTACTCCTTCAGGAGCTGCAGGGTCTGCTGGGGGAACAGGCTGTGGAGCCAGTACCCCAACACTTCTGGGGTCAAGGGTTCTACTCGAGGTACTTCCTGGTGCCAAAGCGAACAGGAGGCCTCAGACCCATCCTGGACCTACGCGACCTCAACAAGTTCCTGCAGCGGGAAAAGTTCAGGATGCTTACCCTTGGAATCCTACTGCCCTACCTCCAGCAGGGAGATTGGCTATGCTCCTTGGATCTAAAGGATGCTTATACCCACATCCTTATTCATCCGGACCACTGGCAATATCTAAGATTTGTGGCGGCAGGGAATCATTATCAGTACCGCGTACTGCCCTTTGGCCTATCCTCCGCTCCCAGGGTGTTCACGAAATGCCTGGCAGTGGTGGCAGCCTTCCTGAGGCTTCAAGGCCTCTTCGTCTTTCCCTACCTGGACGACTGGCTCATACGGGCGCAGTCCTCCGTAGAGGTCACTCAGGCCACCCAACGCACAGTGGCTTTGCTTCAGCACTTGGGCTTCGTCATAAACTTCGGAAAGTCCACGTTGCGCCCCTCTCAGGATCTCGAGTTCATAGGGGCACGGCTGGACACTCTGCGGGCTCGTGCCTTCTTGCCTCGGGAGCGAGCCGACAGGCTCATAGCTCTGGCCGGCAGGTTCCACAGCACGTCACCAGCCCCGGCCAGGCGATTCCTGCAGCTGCTCGGTCATATGGCCTCCACGGTCCATGTCACCCCGAATGCCTGCCTGCATATGCAGCCTGTTCAGTGGAGCCTTCGTACTCAACGGCATCAGGCCACAGGGAGTCTGACGGATCTGCTACAGATCTCCAACCGTCTGGTCTCCTCTCTGCAATGGTGGCTTCACCTGCCCAACCTGATGCTCGGCATGCCTTTTCAGCCTCCCACACCCTCCCAGGTGCTTACGACGGATGCCTCTCTCCTGGGATGGGGAGCGCATTGCCAGGGAGTGCACACCCAAGGCCTTTGGACCCCTTGGGAGGCTGCTCAGCAGATAAACATCCTGGAGCTGCGGGCGATCCGCCTAGTTCTGCGGACCTTCTCTTACCTCACTTCTCGTCAGTCTGTACTGGTGCAGACGGACAATCAGGTTGCCATGTTCTACGTGAACAAACAGGAGGGCACAGGCTCCCTCCTTCTCTGTCAGGAGGCCCGGAGACTGTGCTCGTGGGCAGTCGACCACGACATCCTCCTCAAGGCTGTTTACCTGCCCGGGCAGGACAATTGCCTGGCCGACAAACTGAGCCGGATTCTGCAGCCACACGAATGGAGGTTGAACCCCGCAGTTGTCAGGCAGATCTTCCGCCGGTGGGGCCTCCCCACCGTGGATCTCTTTGCCAGTCCTCTGAACCGGAAACTCCCCAGGTTCTGCTCTCGGCACCCGCATCCTCTCAGAGTAGCGCCGGATGCTTTCCTCATCTCGTGGTCCGCGGGCCTACTGTATGCCTTCCCTCCCACGCCACTTGTGTCCCGGACGCTGTTCAAAGTTGTCCAGGACAGGGCATCCGTGATCCTGGTAGCGCCCAGGTGGCCGAGACAACCCTGGTTCCCTCTGCTCCTGCAGCTAGCGGTGGACACCCCTCTTCCTCTGGGGTTTCAGCCCGACCTCCTGACCCAGGATCAGGGCACTCTTCTACACCCCAACCTCCGGGCCCTCCATCTGATGGCCTGGCTGCTGAAAGGGTAGTCCTAGCTCCGCTCTTACTTCCTCCGGAGGTGGAGGCGGTCGTCCTGGCGTCTCGGCGACCTTCCACCCGGAAATCTTACGCCCTTAAATGGCGTCGCTTCTCGGTCTGGTGTTCTCAGCACTCTGAGGACCCCTTCGCCTGCTTAGTGTCGGTGGTACTGCAATATTTGCTTCACCTCTCCGACCTAGGCCTCAAGTCCAATTCTATCAGAGTCCACCTCAGCGCACTCTCTGCACATCACTCGCCGGTGGAGGGCCAGCCTCTTTCCTCGCACCCCTTGGTGGCGCGTTTCCTCAGGGGCCTACTCCTGCTTAAGCCCCCGCTGCGCCCTCCGGCTCCCGACTGGGATCTCAATGTGGTTTTACAAAGGCTTACTTGCCCGCCTTTTGAACCCATGGCTACCTGCCCCCTTCGTGTCCTCTCATGGAAAACTCTCTTCTTGGTGGCTCTTACCTCCGCTAGGCGCGTTAGTGAACTACAGGCCCTAGTGTCGGAGCCCCCGTATACTAAGTTCTTCAAGAATAGGGTTGTCTTACGGACGCACCCTAAGTTTCTTCCGAAGGTGGTTTCCTCTTTCCACATCAATCAAGAGGTGGTTCTTCCGACCTTTTTTCCCAGGCCACATACCAGCCGAGCTGAGACTGTGCTGCATACCCTGGACTGTCGAAGAGCCTTGTCTTTCTACCTTGAACGTACGCGTGAGCATAGAAAAGCTGCTCAGCTTTTCGTCTCTTTCGACCCCAATCGGTTGGGGGTACCTGTCTCTAAGCGTACTTTGTCCACCTGGGTAGCTGACTGCATCACCTGGGCGTATGGGGCGGCCGGCCTCTCCCTTGAGAGTCTAGTCACGGCGCACCGTGTCAGGGCGAAGGCTGCGTCGGTTGCTCACCTCCGCTCTGTTCCGTTGGCAGACATCTGCCGGGCCGCTACCTGGTCCTCCAGCTAGACTTTTGCGGCCCATTACTGCCTGGAGAGGGAGTCCCGCAGGGATACTGCTTTCGGACAGGCAGTCCTCCACAATCTCTTTGAGGTTTAGGCAACTCCTCCCTCCGGCCCCGGTGTTTGGCTACCGGCCGGATGCATATTCAGAGAAGATTCCTTCCTTCTGTGCTGTTGAGCTTGAGGGAGCTCATTCGGCTTGAGGCCTCTGGTAGCCTCGAGCTGGGGAGTCCCATAAGTGAGGACTGACTTCCTGCTTGGTCCTGGAGAAAGAGTAGTTACTCACCTGTAACAGGTGTTCTCCTGGAGCAGCAGGAATCAGTCCTCACTACCCTCCCTCCTCCCCTTGGCGTTGCAGTCGTTTTATTGTCTGTTTTTGCTATCTTCCGCTATGTCATCAGACTGAGCAAGATGGCACCCTTGGGCGGGAAGGGGACCGCGCATGCGCGCTGCAATCCCAAAAGCTTTCTTCGAAAGCTGGGGAAATTGCTCCGCGGGGGGCTCCGTCGGTGACGTAACCCATAAGTGAGGACTGATTCCTGCTGCTCCTGGAGAACACCTGTTACAGGTGAGTAACTACTCTTTATTGTCCAATTGTCCCTCTTCCGAGTCTGCACCGGTCCCCACTAGCGAGCTACATTTTAAGGGCCACCACCTCGGACACCAAGTGCTCCCGTGTCTCCCACATAGCCATATCTTTGCCCTCCTCTTACCCAGTGTCCGATGCAGTGCCCAACTTGGTAGTAGTAGTTTGACTTCTCCACTCTCTCCCATGGAGCCTGGGCAGACAAGTGGGCCATAGAACCCTAGCCCAGCTCCTTGCTGCTCAGGTGGATTACGATATATGCATGTTAGGTCCCAGATGGAGGCAGAGCAGGGGTGTGTGTTTTATTGTCTGCAGCCAGGTTCTCCGTTCTATGCATACAATGGTATTACAAATGTATACTAAATAAAATTACCCTTTTTCAGTGTAATTAAAACTTCTCAGTATAAAATGCCTTTGCCTCCGCTGGGGAATGAAATACTCACTGCTGTCCGTTGTGGCTGAGACACAATTTGGCTGGATATGTTAGCGAAAAACGCACTCCTTTTTGCTAAGGACCCACATACCTCTGAAGGCCTTTTGCTTCTGGGCTACGGCCACCGAGTAGTCCTGAAACAATAAAATTTTGTGTCCTTCATTGTTCCATGTTCCGCTGGTTCTTGGCAGCACGCAGAATTACATCCTTCTGTTGGTATCTGAGAAAGCGTGCCAAGACTGCCCGGGGTGGTGTTTCTACTTCTCGGTGTGGGCCAATGAGATGCACCCTCTCAATTTGTAACTTCCACACCAGATCTGGAAGGTGCAGGTCCTGGGGCAGCCAGATATCTAGGAACCCTCAAAGCTCAGTCTCCAGGACCCAGGTTACCGATCAGGCATATGTTCTTTTGTCAGTCCCTGTTTTCCAAATCATCTATTTTAAGGTCTTGACAGCGGATTTATTCCTCAAAGGCCTGCAACCATTTCTCACAGGCCTGACTGCCATCCTCTAAGCCAGACACTCGCTGCTCAACCTGCTGCATTCAGCCCATGAAAATCGCTTACCGCAGAAATCAATTTTGCAGTCTGTGCTGTCAGCCTCTCAGATTTATTGTTAAGGGCTTGAGCCACGGCTGTCAAGACCTCCGTCACCAGCGCCATCTGCATCGTTTCATTGCCAGCCATGGGCCGCCCTCCACCATTTTGCACTCACCCCAACCGCGTTTATCTCTGCACTGTGGTTTTGTTGCCACAGACTTCACTGTTCGCGAGATCTCCTAAAGGATAAAGCGCCTAACTCTCACAAAAGCATCGGGAGTGTTGTCCTTCGTTTATAGGCAGTAGGGCTGGCAAAAGCACAGGGAAGTGAAACAGGGAGTCCCAGAGCTAGGTCGTGCACATCTGCTCTAGCTCATGGCCACACCGGAAGTCCAGCTGTTGACATGTAAACCGCTTCAACAGCTTGATAAATTGGTATATAAAATCAGCTAAATAAATATCTAATGCGAGGGTTGTTGTCATCGGAAGCAGTCAGCTTCGATTCCCTCAGCTTAGGCAGTGATCTTCAAGAAACAGCCAGTCGCTGGAAGCAGAGTATATGGCTCAGGTCTGAGGACATAGTTCATGCGAGGGTTGCCACCACCGGAGGAAGTCTGCCTCAGTTGGCACAACTTAGATGGCAATCATCAAACAGCCATTCACTGGAGTGCAGAGCATATGGCCCAGGTCTGGGGACATAGCTCATGCAAGAGTTGCTGCCAACGGAGGAAGTCAACTTCAGTTACCACAGCCAGGTCGGCAGAGTGTGAAACCTCTGGCTGTGGAGGTTGATGTCAACTATTGAGCCAATTCTCTGGGCTAGGTCAGGGGCTGGAACTCTCTGCTTCATCTTGCACAACGGGACGCTTGCAGAGGACGGCAGTGCTGCCGGACAGCACAGTTGAAGTAGTGATTAAACAATTATTTTTCTTTGGCTCTACTGGCATTTTAACTGCGAGAAGAGACCTAATTAGGATTAAAGGGAATGAAAAGAAACAAACTGCAAAATGAAGAAAAACCTGAAGGAGGAGAGGAGAGCCATGGCAGCTTGATTGTGGTTCGAGAAAATACTGAAGAGAGCAGGCTTATTCAGGCAGGAATCAGCACACATGCTCAGAGGTCTAAGAGACTTCTCTGAGCTAGGGAAGAGCCCGGGCACACGGGTGCTGCCACAGACGACACCCATGGAGTGTGCCTTTATCCCCCTGTTTGTCTGCGGAGAATCCTAATTACAGATAAACAATTTCGCTGGTAGCAATTCAGACTGCATTAGGGAGAGCTAGAATTTGCATTCTAACAGATTGATCACACAATTATGTCACACCAAATAAAAAATTAACCTTCGGTATACTAATCTAACATGAATTTAATGGGCAGTGATGGTCTGTTCTTCATTAAATTCTGTCATAACTACCATATATAAACTGAATAATTTGCCAAGGCTGTCAAGGTTATAGAATTAAAGTGTGAGACACTTCTTTCCCAAACAGAAACAAAGGTCATTACAAAATGTAAGCCTTGCCAATTTAAAAACATAACACTTGAAATATCTGAAAAAGGAGGCATATGTTGACAGAGCTCCTGTAAGGAGAAACAAAAATACACAGAAATAAGGAGAGAATTCACATTACTATAGTATTTCATTTGACGTATAAGCATGTATTTATGTATGTTCATTTAATATACGGCTTTTATAAAAATCCTAAAGAATGGGTAAAATTAGTTGTTGGGCACAAAGAGGTTTAAGACTACATCAGTCTACATTTAAATGTCATAAGATTATATCTCCAGGAACAAGCAGGAATGAGTCTTCACTTATGGGTACGTTGGTACCGACGGAGTCTGTGCGGGAACGCTTCCCAGCGTCCAATCAAGAGCTTTTGGAAGCATCCCAGCACGCCTGCGCGCTGCCTTCCCGCCTTTCCCAACTGCCTCTCCTGTTTTCGTTTTTCCGCGGAGCCGGCAGGACGTCCTCCTGTCACCGCAGAAAATTCTTATTTTTTAGTTTTAGTTTTCTTGTGGTCGCGGCTGTCTTCTCAATGCCACCGGTACCGCCGGTGTTTTTCTTTTCTTTCTTGTAATTTTCAACGGGATTTTTTCTTCATAGTGTCTCACGGGGTCTTAGGCCTTTCAGGCCTCCCCTATTTTTTCCTTCATGGAACCGCCAGACATTTTCTCCACGAAATGTTCAGTTTGGCGGTAAAACTTTGTTTAGACCCTCGAAGTCGGTGTCTAACCTGTTTGGGTCCTGACAACAGTTTGGTGAGAAGACATCTTCAACGTCGAGAATCCCTCGATACAAGGGTGCCCTCCAACTTCGGGGCACCGTCCCCTTCTTCTTCCACTTTGATTCAGGTAACCCACAAACAGTCTGTAAAGACTAGCCAGTCCTCGAGTGGTACGTCTCATGCACAGCATGTAGACAGCTCCAGCTTTGCCCTCGATGGCCTCCTGGCTTCAAAACCCCAGCGGGAGTCTTCGGTCTCCAAAGCGGATAAGGGGTTTCAGGTTGTTCCTGGGGTTCACCCCCCACAGAACATACATAAGGAGTGGAGGAGTGGCCTAGTGGTTGGGGCAAGGTACTTCAGGCCGGAAGGTTGGGGGTTCAAATCCCACTAGAGGACAGCAACCTTGGGCCGGAAGGACTGGGGTTTCTAGTCCCACAGGTGCTCCTTGTGGTCTTGGGCAAGCCACTTAACCCTCCATAGCCCATGTTCCCTGTAAAATAGTTATCTCCAAGTTATAATGCCCTGTTCAATGTAATTTCAGTTTGTTTAATGTAAACCGCACTGATGCAGAATAGCGCGGTATATAAGAGAATGTAAATAAATAAATAAAATAAAATAAATACCTGAGCCGTGTACGGTGGTGGCATCCGCTTCGAGCGGTACCGATACCCCTGCATCGGCACTGGTGTTGGGTGAAACACTCCTCACCAGGGATCATCTGGCCTCCTCGGTGCCTTCGGGACCGATGGATACGTCCCAGATTGTCTTTCCCTTATCGGTTCCAACACCGATACTACCACCGACGTCAGTACCCTCCAGATGTGCATCGACAGCCTCGCTTCCTTCGATGCCGAGTCTGGAATCGATCTCCAGTTTGGAGGACTGGGTACCGACTCGCCTTGGTACCGTCTCGCGGCGGTACAGAAGGCTCGGTTCCGATGACTCGGATCCGCAACTCTCGGTTCCCCTGAGGCCGCTTGAGTTGCCACTGGTAGACCTTCATTCACCGGTATCGGACACGGTACTGAAGCCGGTACCGATGTCATCATTACCCTCACAGTCGGTGCCTTCCATGCTTCGCTTCTCAGGCTCCTTGCCCTCGATGCCGAGTTTGGAATCCATTTCTAGTCTGGAAGACTGGGTACCAATAGATTTTGGTACCGACACAGATCGATACCGGTGGCTTGATACCAAGGATAGCATCCAGAGGTCTTCGGTTCCCTCGGTACCGATTGAAGTATCACCGATGACTACTCCGATGTCTTTGTCGAGCCCGACTCCGACATCGGTACCGGTCTTGACTTCAGTACCAGTATCCACAGTAGCATCATGGCAAACTTCTACCATGCTTTTTTCAACAGCATCGCTCCATTCTATACCAAGCTTGGAGTCGATACCTAGCATGGACAATGTGGTAAGGACGGTTGCTGTCCCTGACAACCAGTCCAAGCAACCATCCCTTAAGCATTCCACACTGCACCCTGCAGGATCCTCTATTTCTATATCTCTGGATAACTCTGTGGCTGCTCAGGCTAGTTCTTTGGATCTAACCTGTCCAAGGGAGATTCCTGTTAGGGATCCTTCTTTTCAGAATGTCCTCCTGGATATAGCAAGATCCCTTGCCATTCCTATTCCAGGACATGATCCTGCACCAGGCTCTGTTTCCACCAAAGCAAAGGACAACATAATGCTTCCTTTGCATCATTCCTTGCAGGATCTCCTTCTAGGAATGTGGGAAACACCTTTAAGGGTACCCCCACCTCCCAGAGCACCTGATCTCTTATATCAGGTGCCCCCCTCTCCAGGGTTCCAAAAGACTCAGCTTCCTCATCATTCCATAGTGGTGGAATCAGCAATGAGGCGGATAAAGAGTAAGAAAAAGCACTCTTCTTATCCGCCAGGTCGTGAGTCTAAGATACTAGATGCCTTTGGACGTCAAACCTTCCAGACATCTATGCTTTCTGCAAGAATTCTCTCATATATTTTTATATGAGTCTTTCTCTTGAGGAGGTCACAAAGCAATTACATCTTTTGACTCCTTTCCTTCCAGTTTCCAGGAGTACAGACTATTCCTCACTGCTTAAGCATATCCAGAATATCTCTTGGTTTCTTTCTCGTGCTTCCCTAGACTCTTTTGAGTCTGTCAGCAGGACTTCTGCTATAGCTATAGGGGCACGACGTAGAGCCTGGCTCCAAGCTTCAGATTTGACCAAGTGGGAACAACAACGACTGGGACATACTCCTTGCACTGGAGAAAATCTTTTCAACAAGGAGTCTTTACGTCAGGTTACTCAGTTGTCCACTGATTTACCTGTTCCTAAGGGTTCTTCTACACCTTCTTCTGTCCCAGTAAGTAGGAAATGTCCTACCAAACTTTCTTCCCACAGGAGAAGGTTTTATTCCTCACTTGCCCATCATACAGATGTTCCCCTACAGGGGAGCCATCGTCCTGGTCTGAAGAATCCAACCTCTCACCAGGCTCAGCAAACCCGGCCTCTGCAGGGTTTCTGATCAGTCATCATCAAATGCTTGTGACTCTTGGGGCTAGAATCTACAGTTGCTTCTTCTCAATAGAGGCAATCCATTGCTTCCTTCTAACCCCTACACCTGGATCTCTTTCCAAAAGACATCCATTTTTTCTATATTTCTATGAGCTGTCAGGATGTTCATGCCTATATGTCACAGGTTTCTCCTTTTTTCCTGCTAGGGGAAGAGGTCTGGCCACTATTAAATGGTAGTTCCTGTGCCAGCATGTATTTTTCCTTTCTATAGACTTACTACTTGGTAAGTCTTCTTCAGCTCCATTCTCTTCACCCTCTTACCAAGCTTTTTCCTCTGTAAGAGTGGAATTAATTGCAGAGGGCCTTTTTCTTCAGCCTCTGTTTCAATCTTACTTTGGGGCAGCTTATCAGACATGTCCAGAGTTTCTACTCCTGTTCTGTCTGTTCTTTCTGTTTTTCAACAGTAAGATTTTTTCTATCTGCCTATGCAGGAGCCTTAATGTTTCGACCACTGGTTCTTGTCCATAAACAACCAGATTTGTCCTCCACTAACATTCTGTCTAGTCTTAGTAGTGGCTCCAAGTCAATGCTTCCATCTATCTTGGAGATTACTCCACTACAAGCTTCTAGATCAGGGGTCTCAAACACGCGGCCCGCGGGAGAAGGTTGTGCGGCCCGCGACGGCTTCTGCTGCTGCCGTTGCCGCCGTGGCAATGGCAGAATCGACGGTCAATTTTAAAAAAATAAAAAACTGGCTTCTGCTGCTCTGTCCTGCGGCCCGTTCCCCTCTGCGCGAGAGCCCTGAATGTGCTTCCTCTGCGGCGTGCTTTTCAAGCCGCGAAGGGAGTATTTCCCTCTCGCGAGGCTTGAAAAGTGAATAGGCTTAAGCCGCGCGAGAGAGGGAAATACTCTCTTCGTGGCTTAAAAAGCACGCCGCAGAGGAAGCACACTCAGGGCTCTCGCGCAGAGGGAAAGGGGCCGCGGGACAGCTGATTTTCTGCTGCAGCAGCAGCAGAAGCCAGGTTGTTTTTTTTATTTACCGGGGGGGGGGGTGTAGGACTGGAAATGGGCTATTGGCAGGGGGGGGTATGACTGGAAATGGGCTATTGGCAGGGGGGGTGGGTATGACTGGAAATGGGCTATTGGTGGGGGGAGGGGGTTATGACTGGAAATGGGCTATTGGCGGGGGGGGGTTATGACTTGAAATGGGCTAATGTGGGGGCTAGGAATGTAAATGGGAAGGTGGGGGTTAGGAAGGACTGGAGGTGGGCTGATGGGGGGAGTTAGGACTGGTAATGAGCTATGTAGGGGCTGACTGAAATGGGGTAATGGGGGTTAGGGCTGGAAGTGGGCTATTGGCAGGGGGGGTTATGACTGGTAATGGGCTATGGGGGGGATAAGACTGGAAGTGCGCTATGGGGAGGTTAGGACTGGTAATGGGCTATGGGGGGTCTAGGACTGGTAATGTGCTAGGGGGGTTGCTAGGACTGGAAATGGGCTGAGTGGAAGGGGGCTTGAACTGCAAATGGCTGATGGGGAGGGGGGCTTGGAATGGAAATGGGCTGTGAGGGGAGGGAGCTAGGATTGGAAATGGGCTGATGGGGGGCTAGGATTGGAAATGGGCTGATGGTGAGGCTAGGATAGGACTGGAAATGGACTGATGCAGGGACTAGAAGGGAGCGGATGCTGGGTGGGGCTGGAACTAGAAGGGAGCTGATGTTGGGGGAGGATTAGAATGGGATGGAGCTGGGAAAGTGAAATGGAGAGGGGAAAAATATTTTGTCTGGGAGAGAAGACAAATCTACAATTGGCCAGGTATTGTGAGAGTAAGTGGGGATTGAGGATGGAGGGGTAAAATTTGAGTGGATGAAATAGGAATGAGGAAAGAGAAAAAGGAGAAAGATTAGTATGTTAAAGCAGATGTAGAGAGAGAATGGAAAAAAAACTAGGAAAGGGCAAATGGAAGCAGACGATGGAGAGTTAGCAGAAGACATGAAGAAACCAGAAGAAAGTGGCTGGAACAATTGCAACTGAAAAAAATGCACAAAAGGTAGAAAAATATCTCTTTAGTTTGAATTTATTAACTGGAATATGTCAGCTCTGGGAAATGTGCATCATTAATGTTTGCGCTTTGTTTAGTACAAGAGGAAATTAATTTATAGTTTTATTTCTACAGTGTTGTTGTACATTCCAAGTTTGGCTTTTGGGGTTCCCAGTTTAATTATTGTCTTCTTGTTTCTAAATCTTTTAGTCTTTCTTTATCCATACTCATTAAAGAGGCATGTTTACTAAAAGTTAGTGTATGGTAACATTATGCAAATATTTATGCAAATGAGGTCCCTTATGCAAATGAGGCCCCGCGTCTTATGCGGCCCCCGGGTTACTTTACAAGTCCTCATTTGGCCCTCAAAGCAATTTGAGTTTGAGACCCCTGTTCTAGATGGTCTTCTATTTCTGCCATCTCCATTCTCCTGGGTTTGGCAGCATAGTTAACAGAGATACTGGCTCTCTAGCAGCCAGTTCTATCTCCTCATTCTCCTGCATCATGCTCTCTGCAATTCTACAGAGAAGCTTTCCACTATGGGCCCTTGCTAGAGAGCATGTTTTTTTTTTCTCCAACAGCTATCCTAGATGGTTGGAAAAGGCTTTTCAGTCATGTCTCCCATGACCAGAAGGTTCTCCCTTCTTTTACTATCTCCTTTTGATATAAAGGACATAGGCCTTCTCTTACGTAAGGGCTTAAGGAGTTGCAAATTCCCTGCCTTGGTCCATAGCATTCCCAATTGGGGATATGCTCTTTCTCCTTGCGGCTCGTCCTCATGGTAAGAACGCATGATACTTTTTGCCCTTAAACAGGTCAACATGGTATCTCATCTCTATGTGTCTTCTGTCTATTTACCATGCTAGAGTCTTGGAAGACTCGGGACTTGCTGGCTACAGATTGATATTATCCTCTGTTTTTCATGTAACCATCCTGGTTATTTCACTAGCTAGCATCCTTGCAGATCATAACCAGGGGGAATAGATTCTCCATATATCTTCTCAAGTAGGTTCCACCTCCTTGTTATTAGATGAATCTTTCCTCTCCACATATCCTATGTGAATACCATGCTGTAGGAATATAGCTGTCTGTTTCATTGCAGACACCCATATTTAGGCCTACATATTCATATTTATCTTTTGTGTGTATTTTATGCCCTTCCATATCTCACTATAGATATATTCTTATATGTCTATATGTATATGTATATATATATATATATCTGTCGAGATATTTCATTATAGATAGATATGTTTCCACATACTTATCTATCTGACTGTCTATGCTGATATAGCTATATGTTTCTGACAAGAGGGGCTTTATCCATACCTATACTATCCAGCAGGTTTGGGATTCTACACACACAACCACTCCTGTGGTAGTCAACAATTTTTATACCATAACCTAAGGGTTTAGGTACCTCTGAAGCTCTCCGTGCCTAATATCTCTCCTAGCTTACCCCAGTTAGGAGAGGCATTGTGGATCTTCAGTTAATCACAGGCTTAACGCCTCAGGTATTTGTCCTCTCTTTTTGGGATACAAGGGGTTCCTATACCCTTTCTCCCCACAAGGACTGTGCCTGTTTGTCCAAATCGGTTAGCTTTTCTCTTTTTGCTCCTAAGAGTGAGCCACTCTGCCGTCAAAAGAGTTAGGTTTTTTGTCATACAGCCTTCCGCTGAAGGCCCACCGTTTTTGTACTACCCCAGTTTTTCCTACTGGGGTTACCTGTTACCTTTCAGAATTCTGACCTCCACTGTTTTCCTACAGGTTTATTACCTCCACTTTACAGTGAGGTCCTCTTCACAGTTCCTCTATGGGGCTCCCCAGTAGATCCATGAACCTCCATACTTCTGTGAAATCCTGTCAGGGGAGGTCCATATTGCAATATCCTTTGCAATATTATTGATGACAATCATCATCCGCACATGGACTCCTTCTCTGCAGTCCTATGCTAGGTTAGCTGTTCCACAGCATCTTTCTTTCTTCAACTCCTACCCTCCATCCTCAGGATGCCTGGTGTTCTGGGAGATAGCATGTTCCAGCCTATGCCATGCTGGGACTCCAGGCATCTCAGCTTGGGAGTCCCCATATGTGAAGACTCCTATGTTCATAAAGTTCTATGTAATGTTTAACTGTTTAATTGTATAACATTTGTTGTAATGTAAACCGCTGCTGATCCTTGGAAACAGCGGTATATAAAAACTGTTCAAATAAAAAAAAATAATAATAATTCCTGCTTGTTCCTGGAGATAGCACAGTTACTTACCTGTAACAGGTGATCTCTGGGAACAGCAGGAATAAGTCTTCACAACCCACCTCCCCAGGAGTTGTCTCTCTATCTATCTTTTCTTTCCTTTCTCTCTCTTTGTCTCAGCTTTAAAACTTAACTGAGGAGAGGCAGTTGGGGAAGGCAGCGCGCAGGCGTGCTGGGATGCTTCCAAAAGCTCTTGATTGGACGCTGGGAAGCGTTCCCACACAGACTCCATCGGTACCGACGTACCCATATGTGAAGACTTATTCCTGCTGTTCCCAGAGATCACCTGTTACAGGTAAGTAACTGTGCTATATGTGAAGGCAACATTTTAGGTAGTAAGGGGAGATCATAATTGAGACATCAAGGTTGGAACATATTTTTCAGATGGCATTTTAAAAATGGATCTAGAGCTGTATTTAAAATACATAGCAGGAGGCACAGGAACACATATAGATCGATGTCCACGTACAGTGGGAGGATCCATTTTACAAATTTACACGTGGGGAGAATCCACGGAGGAAACCCGACAAATTACACATGTAAGTGCTGGCATTTCACAACTTGCACATACAAATGTAGGCACTTAAACGTGCATGTGAACTATTTCACAAACCTAGAGATGTAGATGCTGCTTTTTAACTACAGTGGATACTATTTTTAACTCATTTCTGTTTGGAGTTGGGAATAAATTAGGGGGGGGGGGATTAAGGAGGATAACTTTCTCAATCCCTCCTATAAAGGACTGGCTGAAACAAACACTTTTAAGAAAAGAAAACCCTACATTTACCAAGGAGATTCAAACTCGAATATGTAGGATTTTAACCTTACACATGCATTCCCTATATGACATGGGGAAATACATATGTACTACTATTTATATATTGTGCTACTAGGCATACGCAGCATTGTACCAGTACATACAGGCTGATGCAGAGAGCTAGCACAGCCTTTAAGTACCAATAATGCCACGTTTAAGCACCAGAAAACAGATTAACATGCACGTAAACACATACGGAAAAACTAGCACCCAATTAACACCATGAGTATTTAAATGTATTTGAACATATTTAAATTGTAGGAAAATAAGTTGCACATAATAGTCTGGTATGCAAATCATGGCTATGTCTGATGCAGAGACGGCCATAGAGGATTTCCAACCAGCCATAGCGCCAATATTTTTACTGCAGGGTCTGAGGTGACGTAAACCTTTAATGCATGCCCCTGACAGTAGTTTGATAGCACCAGGTGCTTTCCCCAATGCCTAGATTATCTTCTCAGATGATCAGGCATCGGGCAAAGCCCCAGATGCCATCAAAA
The DNA here is from genome assembly GCA_033557465.1 of Ichthyophis bannanicus. Lineage (NCBI taxonomy): Eukaryota > Metazoa > Chordata > Amphibia > Gymnophiona > Ichthyophiidae > Ichthyophis > Ichthyophis bannanicus. The sequence continues at coordinate 643,861,009 of CM066035.1, forward strand.
TAGGGGAATCAAAACCCTGGTGGCCCAACAGCCCCGATTCCCCCCTACATGGCAGTATTTTGATGGCAACAGGGATGATTGTGGCATCGGGAAAAGCCCCCGATGCTTTCAAAATACTGTTGAAGGCCCTGACAGAAAGTGACTACCTGGTGGTCTAGTGGCCCCCAAACACCCCCCATCCCAAATTAAAATAAAATAACTCCGTAGTCTAGCAGCCACAGCAACCCCCACCCCAAATTAAAATGAAATAACCTGGTGGTCTAGCAGCTCCTGAAACTCCCCCACCCTCACCCCAAAATAAAATAAAATAAAATAAAATAACTTGGTGATCTAGCAGTTCCTAAATCCATCCCCCTTCACCCGGTACCTTAAAATAAGCAGGAGCGCTATCTATGCACTCCCTCTCTGAGTCTGCCATTTTGAAAAATGGTGATACCTGGGATGCACCGGGCGGGTTAGACTGCCACATAAGGTAGACCCAGGATGCGGACCCAGAGTGGGAGTGCGTAGGCAGCGCTCTTGCTTATTTTAAGGTACCGGGTGGGAGGGGTGTATTTGGGGGCCGCTAGACCACCATGTTTTATTTTAATTTGGGATGGTGGGGTTCAAAGGCCACTAGACCACCAGATTATTTTATTTTAGTGGGGGTTGAGGGTTTCAGGGGCTGCTAGACCACTAGGTTATTTTGTTTTAACTTGGGGTGGGGGGTTCAAGGGCCGCTAGGCTACCAGGTTATTTTATTTTAATTTGGGGTGGGGATGGGAAGTACAGGGGCCATTAGACCATCAGGTAGTCACTTTCTGTTGGAGCACCGGCCCCCGACAGTATTTTGATGGCATCAGGGCTTTTCCTGATGCTGCAGTTGTCCCCGATGCCATCAAAATACTGTCGGGTGGGGGGGATCAGGACTGCTGGAGCACCAAGGATTCTCTTTGTCAGGGCATCGGCCTCCAACAGTATTTTGATGGCATCGGGGGCTTTTCCTGATGCCGCAATGGTCCCCAATGCGATCAAAATACTGTTGGGGCTGATATGCAAATTAGCCATGCTGGGCCAATTTCTCTGGAAGAGCATGCCAAACTAGTGCCGACTTCTTGTGCGCATGTGTTTGGCTTGCTCTCCCAGTTTAACGCTGCCATATTTTGCCCAGTTTAACGGGTGGCTCATTTACATGCACATGGTTACCACATTCTTCATTTGCATATCCTATCATTGCTGCATCGCGGGTTAAAAGGTGTGTATTGTCGGGACGTGTAAAAAGTCAATTCAGCATGCATCTAACACTGGTTTTCTGCATTGGCTTGATAGAACTTTGTCGTTCCCAGGCCATGTCCCTGGGACGCCCCCCCCCCATCCACGTACTAAGGACATCCACATGTAAAATGGACCCTTTCTAGTACAGGCCATTTACTTGTAGATGCAATGTACATGTGTATATGCATAAAAACCACCATACTGGGTCAGACTAAAGGTCAAAGCGTAGTGTCCTGTTTCCAACTGCGGACAATCCAGGTCACAAGTACCTGACATATCCCAAAACTGCCCAGTTCCATGTTACTTATCCCCAAGGATAAGCAGTGGCTTTCTCCCAATCTGCCTTAACAGTTTATGGATGTTCTTCCAGGAATTTGTCCAGACCTTTTTTTTAAACCCAGCTACACTACCTACTTAATAAAAGCAGGTGTTGAAGCAGAGTTAGAATTTACCACATCATCTGGCAATGAGTTTCAAAGTCTAGCCCTTTTACTTTTTCAAAAGTACATGATTATACTTATATAAATCACAAATAAGGCTTCTAAAATAACCCCCATCGTATATGTGTGTTGGTAAAAGGTTCTGTTCATTAGTTTTCTAAATAAATCTTTCTAATTGATGTCACTTTCCATAGCATGTCACCTAGTAGTATCCCAAGCACTCTACATGCTATGGGTAGGTCAAATCATTGAGAGGGGGAGAGTATTTCATTTTCTTGTATGCTTCTCCGAAGTTTCAGACTTTCATATATGCTCAAGCTGATGAGAAAAATGGCTCCATATTTCAAACTTAATATGAACTCTTGTGACAAAATGGGAAAATGTTTATCGGCAGAGCAGGCAGAAATATTTCTAAACTGGATGCCCATGTAAAGACACAAACTAGGTCTTTGAAAGTCATACCTTGAGGGGAATGCTGAGTGCATCCCTATCTCCAGGAACAAGCAGGAATGTAGTCTTCACATATGGGTATCGTCGGTACCGACGGAGCCTGCGCGGGAACACTCCCCAGCGTCCAATAGTAAAGTTTTTGGGAGCATCCCACAGCGCCTGCGTGCTGCCTTCCTGCCTTTCCCAACTGTCCCTTTACAGTTTTTCGTTTTCCGCGGAGCTGACAGGTCGTACATCCTGTCACCGCAGAAAAAAATCCCTTCTATTCTTCTTTTTTGTGGTCGCATCTGCCTTCCCTCGACGCTACACCAGTACCGCCGATTCTTCTTACTTTTTTCTTTAAAAAAAACCCCTTTCTTTTTGGAGTCTTTCCAGTAATTTTCTCTTCAGGTGCCACATGCCATTTTGGGAACTAGGCCCAACTTTTTCCTTCAAAATGGAAAAACCCACTTCGGGTTTTAAAAAGTGTTCCAAGTGTGGCAGTACCATCTCCGTCACTGACACCCATGAGTGGTGCCTCAAATGTTTAAGTCCTGACCACTGAATTTCAGTGTGTGTTGCCTGTGGGATGATGTCGAAAAGGGGCCGGCAAAACCGAGCTACTAAACTTAGCACCCTTTTTCCTTCCGATGCAGCTTCCAGTGCTTCGTCTTCCTCCCATGGATTTCAGATAACTAAACATAAATCTAGCCGGTCCTCAAAGGATACATCTCCTTCTAGACATCGAGATGCCTTTGGCGTTGCCGTTGAGGGACTTTCACTGGCAAAATTGCCCCGGCGGGAGGCTTCGGCTTCCAAAGCTCTAACGGGGCTCCAGGATGTTCTTGGGGCTTCAACCTCGGCAGAACTACTGGTGCCATGCTCTGGGGTGCCGGCCGCTTCATCCAGTACCGATACCCAAGCATCTGCAGCGTCGATAGACCAGAGATTCTTGGCTATTGAATGCAGTCTGGCGGCTCTTCTCATGGCCTCGATGTCTCTGAAACGGCTTCAGACAACTCAACCGGCACCAACTCCGGTGCCGGCACCAACTGCATCGACATCAGCAGGTATTCTACCGGGACCAAGTCATGCATGTCTATCTGGCATTGACAGATCGGTACCGGACCACTCCGATGCCGACTTCGATCGGTACCGGTACCGTGCCTTGCACGATCACCTGGATCGGAGATACTTCGAATCCTCGGATGAGTCTGAAGACTCTGAAAGCTCTGCCGATACCAGAGTACTTCTTCCTGAGGATGATTCTTCTCCTCAGCTTAGGATGTCTCCACCAGAGGATATGTCCTTTCAGGACTTTATCTGGGATGTGGCCCGAGGTCTTTCCATCACAGTGGCTCCTGAAAAAGAGCCTAGGGCAAAGGAATTAGAAATCCTACAATACCCTAAAGCTCCCAAGGAGGCAGCTACCTTACCTATTCATGAGAACTTGCATGATCTCATGTTAAGGATGTGGGAAACACCTCTAACCACATCTCCTCACTCTCGAAGACTCGACACCATGTATGGAGTTCCTCCTTGTCCTGGGTTGCAGAAGACTCAATTACCACACCATTCCATGGTGGTGGAATCAGCTATGAGAAGGATAAACAGTGCAAAAAGGCATGCATCTAATCCTCCAGGACATGAGTGTAGGACTCTTGACGCCTTTGGACGTCGAACCTTCCATGCTTTCTGCTAGGATCAGTTCTTATATCTTGTATATGGTAATGTTCCTTAAGGAGGTTACAGGAGATTTAGAGCTTATGAGCCCTCTTCTTCCTGATAAGAGGCAAGATTACCTCGCCCTTGTCAGACATGCTCAAGATGTTTCCAAGTTTGTGAATAGTGCAGCTTTTGACTGCTTTGAGTGCATAAGCAGAACCTCTGCCATTGCCATAGGTGCACGTAGGATTGCCTGGCTCCAGGCATCTGACTTGGATATTTGGGTACAGGATAAACTAGGGAATATTCCTTGCACAGGAGAGAATCTCTTTGGCAAGAATTGGCAGGAAAAAGCTAATGAGTTAGATGCTGACAATATCACTTTGGATAGATTGTCTAAATCTACAGCTGATCCCGCGAGGAAAAAATCCTCTAAGAAACCATTCTTCAGCAAGAAGTAGTTTTATCCCTCCTATACCCAGAAGGGGCATTGTTTAGATCAGTCTGCCCAAAAGGGACAGCAGCAACAACCTAGGCAAAGAAAGACAAAAGCAGCTAAGCCTCAACCGGCTCAGCAGACTCAGCCTCCACAGGGGCTTTGACTCCTGTCTAGAGAACTTTGCGTTCCTGGCCCTGAACCCTCCACCATCCCAGGAAGGTTATGTCATTTTGTCCCCAGATGGGGTCAGATAACAGCAGAAAATTGGACTCTGTCTATGGTAAGAGAGGGGTACAAGCTTCATTTCCTCAGCAATACCCCCTTCTACAGTGGTAAGACAGTTCAATTCTCAGACCTCTCTCAACGACCGGTTAGGTCAAGAGGTCACTGTGCTCCTTGCTCAAGGGGCAATAGAAGAGGTACCCGTTCCCCAACAGGGTACAGGGGTTTACTCCCCCTATTTCCTTATTCCAAAGAAAACAGGAGGACACAGACCCATTTTAGACCTCAGAGAATTGAACAAATTCCTGTTCAAAGAGAAGTTCAAAATGATTTCTCTAGGAACTCTGCTGCCATACCTTCAGAGTCAGGATTGGCATTGTTCTCTAGATCAAGGATGCGTACACTCATGTTCTCATCCACCCAACTCACCGAAAGTTTCTTCGCTTTCTGTTTCAAGGGAAGCACTACCAATACAGGGTTCTTCCCTTTGGCCTGGCCTCTGCACCAAGGGTGTTCACAGAATGCATGGCTGTGGTGGCATTTCTCCGCACCCTAGGAATATTTGTCTTCCCTTACTTAGACGACTGGCTCATTCGAGCCCCTTTAGATCCAGAGGCCGGGTTTCTTTCTTTCGCACAATGCGCATCCTTCAGTATTTGGGACTTATCATAAACTTCCCAAAATCCAACCTTTTCTCCCACTCAGTCCCTAGAGTTTTATAGGAGCTCTGCTGGATACCAGACAGACAAGGGCCTACCTTCCACAGCCCCACTGCCTCCGCATTGTGCAGTTAGCTTCCCAAGCAGTGCTAAAACCTCACTTCACTGCTGGGGAAATGTTACAGTTGCTAGGCCACATGGCATCCACTGTGCATGTGGTTCCTTATGCTCGCCTCCATATGAGGGCAGCCCAGTGGACTTTATCCACTCAGTGGACTCAGGCATCAGGTTGCCTATCAGACAAAATAGCAAACTCAGATCGCCTTATTTTGTCCCTCCAATAGTGGCAGTCGCCCCAAAACCTTCTGGTGGGGTCTCCTTTTCAGCAACCCCCACCCCAAGCCACTCTAACAATAGATGCTTCACAGATGGGTTGGGGAGCCCACCTGCAAGGCCTCTCTACCCAGGGTACCTGGATGCCACAGGAGGTCTATCTACATATCATTCTCCGGAACAAAGCAGGAAGTCAGTCCTCACATATGGGTGGCGTCGACGGAGCCCCCGTGCGTAGCATTTCCCCAGCTTTCAAAGAAAGCCTTTGGGAATTGCAGCGCACATGCGCGGTCCCCTTCCCGCCCAAGGGTGCCATCTTGCTCAGTCTTCTTTTTTCCGCGGAGCCCGATGGACGTAGTTCGTTTTTCGCCGAGGAAAAAGTTGATTACCCTGTTTTTTTGTCTTCTTTCTTCGGTTCGACGCCGGATCCTTTTCCCGCCTGGGCCCGATACGCCGGTATCGAGCCCACTCTCTCTTTTTTCGGTTTTTGTCCTTCGTGACTAGCGTTCGCACCATTTTTCTTTTTCACTGGCAGCCCTGTCTTTCAACCTCGCAGGGGCCCTTTTTCCCCTGATGGCTGCCAGCGGGTTTAAAAAGTGTGATCGGTGTAAGAAACTTATGTCTCTTACCGACACACATGACTGCTGCCTCCGTTGCCTCGGACCCGATCATGACCCGATGATCTGTGGTCCGTGTGGCAAAATGTCCTCGAAGGCGTTGAGTCGGCAGCACCAAAAGGACAGAATCTTCTCTGACTCCGCGTCCGGACGGGCCTGGACCTCGTCAGAGGCCTCGACGTCTCGGGACTCCGGCCCCGAGCAGCGTCGGGGTTCCTCTGAGCGGGGGTCTCCTTCGCGGGAGCAGCGCAGGAAGAAAAAACCCGCGAGGGCAGCGTCGGCGGATGCACCTGGTTCCTCGAGGGCCAGGTCGCATAGCCCCGACCGCCGTCCCGGGTCTTCGGAGTCGGAGAGGCCTGCCAAACAACCTCGTCTCGAGATGGAGTCTCCTGGGCACGTGAGTACTGTAGTCCTCGTGGACTCTCCTCCAGGGGAGCAGCTGTCGGGGTCTGAGTCAGGGGCTGCTGAGTCTCCTGAGCTCGGACTCAGGTTGACGGCCTTGGAGAGCAGCTTGGCTGCCTTCATGGAGCAGCAGCGGGCACTGATCGCCGGTCTCACCAGTGCATCTGCCCCGACCACCGGGACATCGACGTCCAAGTCGACCCCGGAGGCCGAGCCGATCCTCGAGTCCATGCGAGCTCGAGTCGATCCTCGGCCACGGTCTCCCTCGGCCTCCCGTTCGGGACCAAGGTCGTCGACACCGGTACCCTCGGCGTCGGGGCGGAGAGCATCGGTGCCCGCCCAACCGGAACCACTCGATTCCTCCTCCGAGGAGTCGGGCTGGGAGACGGAGGATGAAGAGTCACCTGACACCTTTCGGACTCAGTGTGTCCCATCGGACTCACCGGAGTGCGGGATATGGCCAAGGCCTTGGCATTCCCCACGGATCCCGAGGAGGAGCCTTGAGCCAAGGAGCTCGAAGCCCTCCAGTATGACTCTCCCCCGAAGGAGGCCTTTACTGTTCCGGTTCCTCCGATGCTGGAGCGGCTGCTCTTTCGCATGTGTGAGACCCCGGCCTCGACGCCGGTGTTAAGCGGGTCGATTCCATCTATCGAGTCCGCAAGAGCCACGGGTTCCAAAAGGCACAATTACCGCACCACTCCATGGTTGTGGAATCGGCCATGCATCGACTGAAAAGTCAGAAGATGCACTCCTCGGTGCCTCCCGGCCGGGAGGCCCAGAACCTGAATGCCCTCGGTAAGAAGTGCTTCCAGGGCTTGCTTGCCGTGCTTCCAGTGCTTGCTTGCCGTGTCCAGACATACCAGCTCTACATGGGCATGTACCTTCGAGACCTGGCAAAGGAGATTGCCGGGTTCTCTGCTGGTCTCTCCGAGGAACCTTTGCAGAGGTTCCAGGCCTTGTCCACTGGTATTCGAGAGTGCTCGAAGTTTCTCTCTCGAGCAGCCTACGATGGCTTTGAGGCTTTGGCCCGAGTAGCCAGGGCTGGCATCGGTGACCGCCAACAGGCTTGGTTACAGTCATCCGACCTCGAGCCATGGGTACAGGACAAGTTGGTCGATGTCCCCTGCTGAGGTGAAAACCTTTTTGGCAAACCCATGGCTGAAAAGGCTGCTGAACTCAAAATCGATACTCTGACCAGGACTAGGCTGTCCAGAAAAACCTCTGCCCCTTCTCAGAAGAAGAAGGGCTTGGGGAAAAAAGACCTTTTATCCGAGGAAGACATCTGCCTATAAACAATACCCTCATTATCAGGCCTCTGCAGCTCCCCAACAGGGTCAGCAGGCCAAGGGGCAGGGTCATGGGCCCCCGTAGGCAGAAGGCCCCCAAGCCACCAACACCGGCTCCTGCACAGCAGGGCGGGGGTTTTTGATTAAGAAGGCATAGCCTCTCCTCCTCAGCTGGCTCACATCAGCACAGGAGGCCGGCTGGCCCTAATTTGCCCACAGATGGTCAGCCGTCACATCAGATACCTGGGTGCTCCATATAGTCCAAAAGGGCTATCTTCTTCATTTTCACCAGGTACCTCCCTCCTTTTTTCCAGGGGAGCCTCCAAGACCCCCTCTGCACAGGGACCTATTCCTACAGGAGTTAGCAAGTCTGCTAAAGGAACAGGCTGTGGAACCGGTGCCCCACCACCTGAGAGGTCACTGCTTTTATTCCAGGTACTTTCTGGTACCAAAAAGAACAGGAGGCCTCAGACCCATCTTAGACTTACATAGTAACATAGTAGTTGACGGCAGATAAAGACCAGCATGGTCCATCCAGTCTGCCCAGCAAGATGGCAAGAGCAGGTGCACCTGTCGCTCCGCGCAGGCCACCCCTCCCCATATCCTTGTTCAGGGGTAAACCCACCACTCCATGTAGGACACCCCTATTTGTTGAGACGTTATATGGTTCAGAAGTTAGATGGTACCGTTTATTTTGTTTTTATCCTATTGCTGTAAAGGGATCCTCTGTGTTTGTCCCATGCCTTTTTGAAACCTCAAGTTCCTGGAGAGGGAAAAGTTCAAGATGCTTACCCTTGGAATCCTGCTGCCCTACCTCCAGCAGGGAGATTGGCTATGCTCCTTAGATCTAAAGAATGCTTATAGTCACATCCTTATTCATCCAGACCACAGACAATATCTCAGATTTGTTGTGGGAGGGAACCACTATCAGTACAGAGTACTACCCTTTGGCCTAACCTCCGCACCCAGGGTGTTCATCAAGTGCCTGGCGGTGGTGGCGGCCTACCTAAGGCTTCAAGGTCTTTTTGTGTTCCCATACCTGGACGACTGGCTCATAAGGGGCCAGTCTTCACAGGAGGCCAGTCAAGCCACCCTTCGCACTGTGGCTCTGCTTCAGCACTTGGGGTTTGTCATAAACTTCGCAAAGTCCACTTTGCTCCCGTCCCAGAACATGGAGTTCATAGGAGCAAGGCTGGACACTCTTCAGGCGAAGGCTTTTCTGCCCGTGGACAGAGCCCACAGATTAATGGGTCTAGCCAGGCAGTTTCGCAGCAATTCCCTGGTCTCCGCCAGGCAATTCCTGAGACTTCTCGGCCATATGGCTTCCACGGTTCATGTAACCCCCAATGCCCGCCTGCATATGCGGCCCGCTCAGTGAAGTCTTCGAACTCAGTGGCATCAGGCCACAGGGAGCCTTGCAGACTCAGTAAGAATATCCACACTGCTTGCCTCCTCTCTGCAATGGTGGCTTCAGCTTCCGAATCTGGTGCTCGGAGTGTTTTTTCAAACCCCTCCGCGCACTCAAGTGCTGACCACCGATGCTTCTCTTCACGGTTGGGGAGCGCATTGCCAAGGGGCATGTACTCAGGGTCTCTGGACCCCTTGGGAGGCTGCACAGCAGATAGATTTCATGGAGCTGCGGGCGATACGCTTAGCTCTGAGGGCCTTCTCCCATCTCACGTCTCACCAGTCTGTACTGGTCCAGACAGACAATCAAGTTGCCATGTTTTACGTGAACAAGCAAGGAGGCACAGGCTCCTTCCTTCTATGTCAGGAAACACAGCGGCTGTGCTTCTGGGCCGTCAATCACGGAATCCTTCTCAAGGCAGTCTACCTCCCAGGTCAAGAGAATTACCTGGCGGACAGACTGAGCAGGATCCTGCAACCACACGAATGGAGATTGAATCCATTGGTGGTTCAGCAGATCTTTCTGAGGTGGGGCCTCCCCACCATGGATCTTTTCGCCAGTCCTCTGAACCGGCAACTCCCGAGATTCTGTTCCAGACAACCGCATCCTCTCAGAGTAGCAGCGGATGCGTTTCTGCTCCCGTGGTCCGAAGGCCTACTGTATGCGTTTCCTCCCACGCCACTAGTGTCCAGAACACTGTTCAAAGTACTCCAGTACGGGGCCTCCATGATTCTGATAGCCCCCAGGTGGCCGAGGCAACCGTGGTTCCCACTTCTGCTGCAACTGGCAGTGGACACTCCTATTCCTCTGGGGATTCAACACGATCTCCTGTCTCAAGAACAGGGATCTCTCTTCCACCCCAACCTCCAGTCCCTTCATCTGATGGCCTGGCTGCTGAAAGGGTAGTTCTGGCTCCCCTACTACTGTCTAGAGAGGTGGAAGACGTAGTCTTAGCCTCTAGAAGGCAATCCACCCGGAAATCCTACACTCTTAAGTGGTGTAGATTCTCCGCATGGTGTGCTCAGCACAGCGAGAATCCCTTCTCGTGCTTGGTAGCAGTAGTATTGCAGTACTTGCTTTACCTCTCCAATCTAGGCCTTAAGTCTAATTCTGTCAGAGTTCACCTCAGTGCTCTCTCAGCGCACCACTCGCCGATGGACGAAAGGCCTCTTTCCAACCACCCTTTGGTGGCTCGTTTCCTCAGAGGCCTCCTCCTGCTTAAGCCTCCTCTACGTCCACCGGCCCCTGAGTGGGATTTAAATGTGGTCTTACAGCGGATTACTTGTCTGCCATTTGAACCTATAGCTACCTGTCCTCTCCGTTTTCTCTCCTGGAAAACTTTGTTTCTGGTAGCTCTTACCTCTGCTAGGCGAGTAAGTGAACTTCAGGCGCTAGTGTCTGATCCCCCTTACACTAGGTTCTACAGGAATAGGGTAGTCTTACGGACTCACACTAAGTTTCTCCCTAAGGTTGTCTCCTCTTTCCACCTCAATCAGGAGGTGGTTCTTCCGACTTTCTTTCCCAGGCCGCATGCCAGCCGGTCTGAGATGGTCCTGCATACCCTGGACTGTAGGAGGGCGTTATCCTTCTACCTTGACCGTATGCGGGAGCACTGGAGGGCTGTTCAGCTCTTCGTTTCTTTTGACCCCAATAAGTTGGGGTTACCTGTCTCCAAGCGTACTTTGTCCATATGGGTCGCTGACTGTATCGCCTGGGCTTATGGGGCAGCCGGCCTCTCATTGGAGGGTCGAGTCACGGCTCATCGTGTCAGGGCGAAGGCTGCGTCAGTGGCTCATCTCCATTCTGTTCCGTTGGCAGACATCTGCCAGGCCGCTACTTGGTCTTCAAGCCAGACTTTTGCGGCCCATTACTGCCTTGATAGGGAGTCCCACAGGGACAGTGCTTTCGGACAGGCAGTACTCCATAATCTCTTTGCGGTTTAGGCAACTCCTTCCCTCCGGCCCTGATGTTGGGCTACCAGTCGGGGGCGTTCTCAGAGAAGATTCCTTCCTTACGTTCTGACGCTCTAGAGGGAGCTCATTTTTTTCAGCTTGGGGTCTCCGGTAGCCTTAAGCTGGGGAGTCCCATATGTGAGGACTGACTTCCTGCTTGGTCCTGGAGAAAGAGTAGTTACTCACCTGTAACAGGTGTTCTCCAGGAGCAGCAGGAATCAGTCCTCACAACCCTCCCTCCTCCCCTTGGAATTGCAGTCATATGATTTATTTTTTGATATTTTTGCTGTCTTTTAGCTATGTCATCAGACTGAGCAAGATGGCACCCTTGGGCGGGAAGGGGACCGCGCATGCGCGCTGCAATTCCCAAAGGCTTTCTTTGAAAGCTGGAGAAATGCTCCGCACGGGGGCTCTGTCAACGCCGACGTCACCCATATGTGAGGGCTGATTCCTGCTGCTCCTGGAGAACACCTGTTACAGGTGAGTAACTACTCTTTCTCCTGGAACTCAGAGCTATCTTCCTTGCTCTTCGAGTATTCCACATCCAGCTCAGCAACAAGACAGTCCTAGTTCAAACGCACAATCAAGTAGCCATGTACTGTGTGAACAAGCAGGGCGGAACAGGCTCTCTGTCGCTTTGCAACGAAGCTTTGCTACTATGGGCCCTCGCCAGAGAGCATCAGATTCATCTCCTTGCGGTATATCTTCCAGACATTCAAAACTCTTGGGCAGACAGACTCAGTCAAGTTCTGCTTCGGAGTGGAGGAGTGGCCTAGTGGTTGGGGCAAGGTACTTCAGGCCAGAAGGTCGAGGGTTCATATCCCACTAGAGGACAGCAACCTTGGGCCGGAAGGACTGGGGTTTCTAGTCCCACAGGTGCTCCTTGTGGTCTTGGGCAAGCCACTTAACCCTCCATAGCCCATGTTCCCTGTAAATAGTTATCTCCAAGTTATAATGCCCTGTTCAATGTAATTTCAGTTTGTTCAATGTAAACCGCACTGATGCAGAATAGCGCGGTATATAAGAGAATATAAATAAATAAATGGTCTTTCCATGCAGTCCAGGTGGCCAAAACCTTTCAAATTTGGGGAACCCCGGACATAGACCTCTTTGCAAGTCCGCTGAATGCCAAACTTCCCCGGTTCTGTTCCAGAATTCCGGCTCAGGGTTGTCAGGCCAGGGATGCTTTCCTCCTCCATTGGGGTCAGGACTTCCTGTATGCCTTTCCACCCATTCCTCTAATTCCCAAAACCCTGTTCAAGCTTCAGAGAGACAGAGGTCATATGATTCTCATAGCTCCATGTTGGCCACAGCAAATGTGGTACCCTCTGCTCCTACATCTCTCTCAAGCTCTGCCTCGAGTTAGGATCTGCTCCAAATCTCCTTTCTCAAGAGGACGGGATACTGTGGCATTCCAATCCCCAGTCTCAGCATCTCAGGGCCTGGTTGCTGACAGCCTACAACTTCACGGTCTTAACCTTTCCCAGCAGGTAAAGGATATCCTTTATGCTTCCAGGAAGCCTTCCACAAGACGCTCTTTGCATTTAAGTGGAAAGGTTTACCTTATGGTGCTCGCAGAAGGGTCTTAACCCTCTTGCGATACCTCTGGAATCATTACTGGAGTATCTCCTTCATTTATCAAATGCAGGACTTAAGACCAATTCAGTGAGAGTTCATTTGAGTGCTATTGCAGCTTCTTTCAAGCCTCTAAAGGGAAAACCTATTTCCTTTCATAGCGAGGTTTATGAGAGGCCTTCTTTTAACTAAGCCTCCCATTAAGCCGCCACCACTGGTGGCATGGGACTTAAGTCTGGTTCTTGGGCAGCTCATGAAACCGCCTTTTGAACCATTAGCCACTACCTCTTTGAAATTCCTTTCCTGGAAGGTCATCTTTCTTATTGCAATCACATCAGCACGTCGCATCAGTGAATTGCAAGCGTTGGTGGCTGATCCTCCTTATACAAGGTTCCATCATAATAAGGTAGTCCTTAGGACTCGTCCACACTTTATGCCAAATGTGGTGTCACCTTTTCATTTAAACCAAGCGGTTTACCTTCCTGTATTCTTCCCAAGGCCTCACGCCTCAAATACAGAAAGGAATCTTCATACTTTGAACTGTAAAAGGGCTTTGGCCTTTTACTTGCAAAGGACACAGCAACATAGAAAGTCCTCTCAACTCTTTGTTGCTTTCGATCCTAGTCATTTGGGACTTCTAGTCTCCAAAAGAACACTGTCCAGCTGTATTGCACAGTGTATATCTTTTGCCTATGAGAGTAAGAACCTTCCTCTTGAAGGCCATGTCACAGCTCACAATGTGAGAGCCATGGCAGCCTCAATGGCTCATCTTCACTCTGTGTCTATCGACGACATCTGTTGAGCAGCTACTTGAGCTTCGGTACATACCTTCACAGCCCATTACTGCTTAGACAAGGACTCCCACCGGGGTGCCTTGTTTGGTCAGGCTGTTCTTCAACACCTGTTCCATACTTAATCAACTCCTACCCACCATTCCTGGTAGGATGCCAGAGATCCATGGGGGGACGTGCAGCCCTTTCACGAGGGCACACAACTTCTGGGGCCTTTTCCCTGGCATCTGCAGCTAGGGAGTCTCCATAGGTGAAGACTACATTCCTGCTTGTTCCTGGAGATAGCATAGTTACTCACCTATAACAGGTGATCTCTGGGAACAGCAGGAAAGAATAGTTACTCACCTGTAACAGGTGTTCTCCAGGAGCAGCAGGAATCAGTCCTCACTTATGGGTGATGTCGGCGCCGACGGAGCCCTCGCGGAGCAATTTTCCCCAGCTTTCGAAGAAAGCTTTTGGGAATTGCAGCGCGCATGCGCGGTCCCCTTCCCGCCCAAGGGTTGCCATCTTGCTCAGTCTGATGACATAGCAAAAAGACAGCGAAAAAAGTAAGCAAAAACATATAATAAGAATGACTGCAACTCCAAGGGGAGGAGGGAGGGTAGTGAGGACTGATTCCTGCTGCTCCTGGAGAACACCTGTTACAGGTGAGTAACTACTCTTTCTCCAGGACCAAGCAGGAAGTCAGTCCTCACTTATGGGACTCCCGAGCTTAAGGCTACCGGAGACCTCAAGTCGAAAAATGAGCTCCCTCCAGCTCAACAGTACAGAAGGAAGGAATCTTCTCTGAATACGAATCCCGCCGGTAGCCCAACACCAGGGCCGGAGGGTAGGAGTTGCCTAGACCTCAAAGAGATTGTGGAGGACTGCCTGTCCAAAAGCACTGTCCCTGCGGGACTCCCTCTCCAGGCAGTAATGAGCCGCAAACGTCTGGCTTGAAGACCAAGTAGCGGCACGGTAGATGTCTGCCAACGGAACAGAGCAGAGATGAGCCACTGACGCAGCCTTCGCCCTGACACGGTGAGCCGTGACCCGACTCTCTAAGGAGAGGCCGGCTGCCCCATAAGCCCAGGCGATACAGTCAGCTACCCAGATGGACAAAGTACGCTTAGAGACAGGTACCCCCAACCGATTGGGGTCAAAAGATACGAAAAGCTGGACAGCCTTTCTATGCTCTCGCGTACGGTCAAGGTAGAAGGATAAGGCTCTTCTACAGTCCAGGGTATGCAGAACAGTTTCAGCTCAGCTGGTATGCGGCCTGGGAAAGAAGGTCGGAAGAACCACCTCTTGATTGATGTGAAAAGGGGAGACCACCTTTGGAAGAAACTTAGGGTGAGTCCGTAAGACCACCCTATTCTTGTAGAACCTAGTGTATGGGGGCTCCGACACTAGGGCCTGTAGTTCACTAACGCGCCTAGCGGAGGTAAGGGCTACCAAGAAGAGAGTTTTCCAGGAGAGGAAACGAAGAGGGCAGGTAGCCATAGGTTCAAAAGGCGGACAGGTAAGCCTTTGCAAGACCACAGTGAGATCCCAGTCAGGAGCTGGAGGGCGCAACGGAGGCTTAAGCAGAAGAAGGCCCCTGAGAAAACGCGCCACCAAGGGGTGCGAGGAAAGAGGCTGGCCCTCCACCGGCGAATGATGTGCAGAGAGAGCACTGAGGTGGACCCTGACAGAGTTGGATTTGAGGCCTAGATCGGAGAGGTGAAGCAAATATTGCAGTACCACCGATACTAAGCAGGCGAAGGGGTCCTCAGAGCGCTGAGAACACCAGACCGAGAAGCAACGCCATTTAAGGGCGTAAGATTTCCGGGTGGAAGGTCGCTGAGACGCCAGGACGACAGCTTCCACCTCCGGAGGAAGTAAGAGCGGAGCTAGGACTACCCTTTCAGCAGCCAGGCCATCAGATGAAGGGCCCGGAGGTTGGGGTGCAGGAGAGTACCCTGATCCTGGGTCAGGAGATCGGGCTGAAACCCCAGAGGAAGAGAGGTGTCCACCGCTAGCTGTAGGAGTAGAGGGAACCAGGGTTGTCTCGGCCACCTGGGCGCTACCAGGATCACGGAGGCCCTGTCCTGGACAACTTTGAACAGCGTCCGGGACACAAGTGGCGTGGGAGGAAAGGCACACAGTAGGCCCGTGGACCACGAGATAAGGAAAGCATCCGGCGCTACTCTGAGAGGATGCGGGTGCCGGGAGCAGAACCTGGGAAGTTGCCGGTTTAGAGGACTGGCAAAGAGATCCACGGTGGGGAGGCCCCACCGGCGGAAGATCCGCTGGACAACTACGGGGTTCAACCTCCATTCGTGTGGCTGCAGAATCCGGCTCAGTTTGTCGGCCAGGCAATTTTCCTGCCCGGGCAGGTAAAAAGCCTTGAGGAGGATGTCGTGGTCGACTGCCCAAGAGCACAGTCTCCGAGCCTCCTGACATAGAAGGAAGGAGCCCGTGCCCTCCTGTTTGTTCACGTAGAACATGGCAACCTGATTGTCCGTCTGTACCAGTATAGACCGACGAGAAGTGAGGTGAGAGAAGGTCCGCAGAGTTAGGCGGATCGCCCGCAGCTCCAGGAAGTTTATCTGCTGAGCAGCCTCCCAAGGTGTCCAAAGGCCTTGAGTGCATGTTCCCTGGCAATGCGCTCCCCATCCCAGGAGAGAGCATCTGTTGTTAGCACTTGGGAAGGTGGAGGAGACTGAAAGGTCATGCCGAGTACCAGATTGGGCAGGTGAAGCCACCATTGCAGAGAGGAGACCAGGCGGTCGGAGATCTGTATTAAGTCCGTCAGTCTCCCTGTGGCCTGATGCCATTGAGTGCGAAGGCTCCACTGAGCAGGTCTCATATGCAGACGGGCATTCGGAGTGACATGGACCGTGGAGGCCATATGACCGAGCAGTTGCAGGAGTTGTCTGGCAGAGACCGGTGACGCACTGTGGAACCTGCCGGCCAGAGCTATGAGCCTGTTGGCCCGTTCCAGAGGCAAGAAGGCACGAGCCTGCAGAGTGTCCAGCCGTGCTCCTATGAATTCGAGATCCTGAGAGGGGAGCAAAGTGGACTTTTTGAAGTTTATGACGAAGCCCAAGTGCTGAAGCAGAGCCACTGTGCGTTGAGTGGCCTGAGTGACCTCTAGGGAAGACTGTGCCCGGATGAGCCAGTCGTCCAGGTAGGGGAAGACGAAGAGGCCTTGAAGCCTCAGGAAGGCTGCCACCACTGCCAGGCATTTCGTGAACACCCTGGGAGCGGAGGAGAGGCCAAAGGGCAGTACGCGGTACTGATAGTGATTCCCTGCCACCACAAATCATAGATATTGCCGGTGGTCCGGATGAATAAGGATGTGAGTATAAGCATCCTTTAGATCCAAGGAGCATAGCCAATCTCCCTGCTGGAGGTAGGGCAGTAGGATTCCAAGGGTAAGCATCTTGAACTTTTCCCGCTGTAGGAACTTGTTGAGGTTGCGTAAGTCCAGGATGGGTCTGAGGCCTCCTGTTCTTTTTGGTATCAGGAAGTACCTCGAATAAAACCAGTGACCCCACAGGTGTTGGGGTACTGGCTCCACAGCCTGTTCCTGAAGCAGACTTTGCAGCTCCTGAAGAAGTAAGTCCCTGTGCAGAGGGGGTCTTGGAGGCTCCCCTGGAAAGTAGGGGGGAGGCACCTGGTGAAAATGTAAGAGGTAGCCCTTTTGAACCACCTGCAGCACCCAGGAATCGGATGTTATGGCTGACCACCTGTGGGCAAAGTGGGTCAGCTTGCCCCCCGTGCTGAGCGAAGGCTGCGGAGGGGGAGAGGCTATGCCGGCAAAGTCAAAAAACCGCACCCTGCTGAGCAGGGGCCTGTGTAGTGGGCTTGGGGGCCTTCTGCCTACGGGACCCATTACCCTGTCCCTTAGCCTGCTGGCCCTGATGGGGAGCTGCTGATGCTTGATATTGTGGGTGGTGTTTATAGGCAGACACCTTCCTCGGGTAAAAGGGCTTTTTTCCCGAGCCCTTCCTCTTCTGTGAAGGGGCAGAGGTCTTTCTGGATAGGCGAGTTCTGGTGAGAGTCTCGGACTCGAGTTCTGCTGCCTTTTCAGCCATGGGCTTACCAAAGAGGTTTTCACCTCTGCAGGGGACATCGACCAACTTGTCCTGCACCCATGGCTCGAGGTCGGATGACTGAAGCCAAGCCTGACGGCGAGCACCGATGCCGGCTCCGGCTACTCGAGCCAATGCTTCGAAGCCATCGTAGGCTGCTCGAGAAATAAACTTCGAGCACTCTCGAATACCAGTGGACAAGGCCTGGAACCTCTGCAAAGGTTCCTCGGAGAGACCAGCAGAGAACCCGGCAATTTCTTTTGCCAGGTCTCGAAGATACATGCCCATATATAGCTGGTATGTCTGGACTCGGCAAGCAAGCATAGAGCCCTGGAAGCACTTCCTACCGAGGGCATCCAGGTTCCGGGCCTCCTTACCCGGAGGCACCGAGGAGTGCATCTTTTGACTCTTAAGTCGATGCATGGCCGATTCCACCACCATGGAATGGTGCGGTAGTTGTGCCTTTTGGAACCCGGGCCACTCCAACATCGGAGGAACCGGTACAGTAAAGGCCTCCTTCGGGGGAGAGTCATACTGGAGGGCCTCGAGCTCTTCGGCTCGAGGCTCCTCCTACGGATCCGCGGGGAAGGCCAAAGCTTTGGCCATGTCCCTCACGAAATCGGAGAACCGGGTATCCTCCGGGGGGGATAGTCTCCGAGGCTCCGACTCGGGTGAGTCTGAGGGGACACACCGAGTCTGAAAAGACCCGGGTGACTCGTCCTCCTCCGTGTCCCAGCCCGACTCCTCCGTGGAGGAATCGAGTGGCTCCGTGCGGGCGAGTGCCGAGGACCTCCGTCCCGACGCCGAGGTCAGCGTCGACGACCTCGGTCCCGAACGGGAGGCCGAGGGGGACCTTGGCCGAGGATCGACTCGAGCTCATATGGACTCGAGGATCGGCTCGGCCTCCGGGGTCGACTTGGACGTCGACGTCCCGGTGGTCGGGGCAGATGCACTGGCGAGGCCGGTCATCAATGCCCGCTGCTGGTCCATGAAGGCAGCGATACTGCACTCCAAGGCCGTCAATCTGAGACCAAACTCAGAAGACCCAGCAGCCCCCGACTCGGGCCCCGACGGCGGCTCCCTCGGAGGCGAGTCCACGAGGACTGCAGTACTCACGTGTCCAGGAGACTCCACTTCGAGACGAGGATGCTTCGAAGGCCTCTCCGCCTCCGAGGACCCGGGGCGGCTGACGGGGCTATGCGACCTGGCCCTCAAGGGACCAGGAGCGTCCTCTGACGCTGCCCTCGCGGGTTTCTTCTTCCGACGATGTTCCCGGGCGGGAGACCCCCGCTCAGAGGAACTCCGATGATGCTCGGGGCCGGAGTCACGAGACGTCGAAGCCTCTGACGAGGTCCGGGCCCGACCGGACGCGGAGTCAGAGAAGATTCGTTCCTTTTGTGACTGCCGACTCCTCAATGCCTTCGAGGACATTTTGTTGCATGGACCACAACTCATCGAGTCATGATTGGGTCCGAGGCAACGGAGGCAGCAGTCATGTGTGTCGGTAAGAGACATGAGTCTGGTACAGCGATCACACTTTTTAAACCTGCTGGCAGCCATCGGGGGAAAAAGGGCCCCTGCGAGGTCGAAAGACCATGCTGCCAGGGAAAAAAAGAAAAAAGTGGCGGGAACGCCCGTTACAAAGGACAAAAACCAAAAAAATGTGAACGGACTCGATATTGGAGTATCGAGGCCAGGCGGGAAAAGGACACGGCGTCGAACCGAGAAAAAACAAACAAAAAAAATCAACTTTTTCAGCGGCGATCACAAACTACGTCTGTAGGGCTCCGCGGAAAAAAGAAGACTGAGCAAGATGGCACCCTTGGGCGGGAAGGGGACCGCGCATGCGCGCTGCAATTCCCAAAGGCTTTCTTCGAAAGCTGGGGAAAATTGCTCCGCGAGGGCTCCGTCAGCGCCGACGTCACCCATAAGTGAGGACTGACTTCCTGCTTGGTCCTGGAGAATTTAGTCTTCACAACCCACCCACCTCTCCTAGGAGTTGTATCTCTCTCTCTCGCTTTTGTCTCAGCTTTAAACTCAACTGGAGAGGGACAGTTGGGAAAGGCGGGAAGGCAGCACGTAGGTGCTGTGGGATGCTCCTAAAAGCTTTCCTATTGGACGCTGGGGAGCGTTCCCGCACAGGCTCCGTTGGTTCCGAAGATACCCATATGTGAAGACTAAATTCTTGCTGTTCCCGGAGATCACCTGTTACAGGTGAGTAACTATGCTTTACTAACCAGCCAGGCACTTTCACCTGACTCATCTTTACCATAGCAGTTCTAATTTAGGGTGCCCAAATATCTTTGAGGTCTTGCCCATCTAAATGGAATCAATTAATATGCATTCCTAAAAGATGCCTCCATAGGAAATCTCATGTCAAGTATTCCTCAATTTAAGGTTGTTCTAATTGTCTATGGTTTATTTATAGTATGCCAGAAATGACGAACATTCAGCCACACTCTGCAGTGTGTTAGATGAACTGGTAAGCTTCAGGACCAAGGTGCGCAATTATGCACTGGCTACTCAGGAAGCATCAGCTACTGAAGAAAGCTCCATGATGTCAAAACAGGAACAGAAAGAAAAAAGACAACAGTTGCTTCTCGAGAGAAAATCACTTCTAGAGGCCTCTGACTCCCTACGGCAAGATCTTGCTGTTTTTGGAATCAACATAAAGGTAAGATGAGAAAATCTTTAAAACTATAAGGATATAGCAAGCAAGGACAAGTATGATAGCAGTCCCCACATCAATGAAGCAGTGTAAACAAAGCTTATGGACTTTTGAGAATGTTCTACGGAGTACATCTGGGACATCCTGCACTAGCATCATGTGTGGCCACTTCAGGTCTTTATTATCTGTGCCCAGAGGTCACTATTTTTTCATACATTTGCAGTTCAGTTAAACATTTCAATTTAACTTCAATTTTTGTGCCTATTTTTCCATTTAGCAAATGTTTGGTATGTTTATTTATTTTGTCGCGCTATTTCACATTTGGTGCGGTTTACAAGGAACAAGAACAGAAATTACATAGAACAAGTTTCGAGAACATCAGACATTCCTCTGTTCATCATGTTACTTAATTGCACATCCACTATTTTTCATCTAGTGTCCCAGAAAATCAAGAGCGTAGATAGCTTCATAAAGTGCACGCAATTCAGGGGCACTAACACACATGATGTATATTTGCAGTGGCTGGGGTATAGGCACAACACCCTAGTTGTTTACACTTCCCAGAAGATGACATTTAGATATGAACGATGCTGGGCTCAGCTAAAACATGATGGCAGCTTTACAATCTCCCAGGAATCCCTGCAGAAAGAACCACTCGGTCTCTACATCTGGAGGCATGCAACAGATTCGCTGTTCAGTTTTTTCACCCATTGTAAACCTGACGAACTGCTTTTACACGATACTAAACATCATGTAATTTTAAAAAAGTACAGGTGTGCTGCAGCCCCGCTATACTCTGCACATGCACAGCACATAATTAGGTCACTGCATACTTAATAGCATCGTGGTGTGATGTATTGTTATATAGCTACACAACAAATCTCAATACTTTTTGATCACACCTCATAAGTATGATGTTTGCTGGCTAACAAACAAACAAGGGGAATGCCCCATCTACAGAAAAACCAGGCACAAGAGAAGCAGGAAGGCCACACGGCACTGGATCAATGAGAGCTTTATTGGTGTTTACTTGGTCAGCTCAACACGTGTTTCGGCCAATAGCCTTGTTCAGGGAACAAAGACCAATTTGAAAAAGACATACAAGAAGCGCTCTATAAAACTAAGGTAATTGCTGAGCAGCACATTCAGGGCCGGCCCTAGAGTTGGTTCAAAATATTGGAACTGTTGAGCATCCAGCAATCCAGAATCCTCCAGTCCGCCTCTGTTAGTCAGACCCTCAGGATGCCTAGCAATCGGCATCCAGTATCCGGTGTCTAGCGATCAGTATCCAGTATCTAGCAATCAGCGTCCAGTATCTGGTGTCCAGCAATTAGCATCCAAAGGGAAGGTGCTGCACTTCTCTCTCCCAGCACCTTCTCTTTGGATGCTGATTGCTAGATGGCGGATACTGGATGCCAATTGCTGGATATTAGATGCTGATCGCTGGATGCTGGGCATCCTGAGGATCTAACTAACCAAGAGATGGACTGGAGGATTCTGGATTGCTGGACACTCAACTGTGCCAACACCTTGAGCTAACTCTGGGGCTGACCCTGAATGTGCCACTTAGCAGTTGCCTTAGTTTTATAGAGTGCTTCCTGTGTGTCTTTTTCAAATTGGTCATTGTCCCCTGAAGAAGGCCATTAGCTGAAACATATGTTGAGCTGACCAAGTAGACACGAATAAAACTCTCTTCATCCAGTGGAGTGTGGCCTTCCTGATTCTCTTGTTCCATGATGTTTGCTGACTGCCATGTGGTTTTTTTAAGCTTTCAGGGGGGAGAATAGAGATGTCTCCCCCCCCCCTCCCTTCCCGCGGCCACTGCTGCGGCCCCCCATTTGAACTTATGTCACTGGTCACGAGGCATCATGTTAAATTATTACAGTTGTGGTTAACATTATTGGCACCTTTGCATTTTAGGTATGTTGTGTACAATATCTTGAGAAATATTTCAAAATGTATTTCAGCTGTATGTTGTCATAATATTTTAATAGTATGTTCAAAGGAACACAACAAAAAAAAAGATGTCTCTGCAACTTAGACATAGTAATGTCTGAGAAAAATACAAAACATGACCTGGACAGGAAAAATAGCACCCTTCACTAATATTTGGTTGCACAACCCTTGTAAGTGATGGCAGCCTCCAAACGTTTCTTGCAGCCTTCAGTAAGTTTTGTACATCTGTCTGCTTGTAGTTTCTCCCACTCTTCAACTGCAATTTGTTCCAGCTCATGAATGTTTTCAGAATTCCTTTTACCCATGGCAAATTTTAGCTCGTTCTAAAGGTTCTTAATCAGATTGAGATCAGGACTTACAGATGGCCAGTTTAAAACAGTCCATTTGTTTCTTTTTAACCATTCTTTTGCACTCTTGGATGTATGTTTTGGATCATTGTCCTGCTGGAGGACCCATGACCTTCGACCCAGACCTAGCTTTCTGACACTAGGTAGCACATTTCACCCCAAAATACCTTGGTGGTCCTCTGACTTCATGATTCCTTTAATACATTCCAGGTTTCCAGTTCCTGAGGCAACAAAACAGCCCCACAACATTATGAAACCTCCACCATATTTAACTGTAGGAAGCGTGTTTTTTCCGTTAAACTTCTTTTCTTTGCCTGTAAATGTATCACTGGTCTGCATGGTCAGAGAGCTCAAGTTTGGTTTCATCTGTCCACAGAACATTTTCCCAGAAGGATATTGTTTCTCAAGGTGGGTTTTGGCAAAGATCTGGTGTGCCTTTTTATGTCTTTGAGCAGTGGGTCCTCCTTGGCCTTCACCCATGTAGTCCTCTTTGTTTAGTGCGCAGCGTATGGTATAGATTGAAACCATCACTCCAGATTGCTCCAGGTCAACTTTAAGCTCTTTGGATAGAAACATAATGACAGAAAAAGACCACATGGCCTATCTAGTCTGTCCTTCCATATCAACCACTACAACAGTCCCCTTTTTACCTTTAGAGATCCTCTGTGTTTGTCCCATGTTTTATTGAATTCAGTTACTGTCCTCATCTCTACCACCGCCACTGGGAGACTATTCCACGGATCCACCGCTCTTTCCGTAAATAAATATTTCCACATATCACTCCTGAATCTATCCCCCTTCACCCTCATCCCATGTCCCCTTGTAGCAGAACTTGCTTTCAATTGAAAGAGGCGCTCTCTCCCTGAACATTTATGCCACGGAGGTATTTAAACATCTCAATCATATCACCTCTATCCCGCCTTTCCTCTAAGGTGTACATATTAAGATCCCTAAGTCTGTCCTCATATGTTTTATAATGAAGACCACTAATCATCTTTGTAGCCACCCTCTGCACCGACTCCATCCTGTTCACATCCTTTTGAAGGCGCGGTCTCCAGAATTGCACACCATACTCTGAGGTCGCACGAAAGACTTATACAGAGGCACTATCACCTCCTTTTTTCTGCTAGCCATTCCTCTCTGTATGCACCCAAGCATCCTTCTAGCTTTTGCCGTCGCCTTTTCTACCTGTTTAGCTACTTTAAGATCATCAGACACAACCACGCTTAGGTCCCGCTCTTCTTTAGTGGACAAAAGTACTTCACCCCCTATACTATGATTGAGATGTTTAAATACCTCCGTGGCATAAATGTTCAGGGAGAGAGCCTCTTTCAAATGAAAGCAAGTTCTGCTACGAGGGGACATGGGATGAGGGTGAAAGGAGATAGATTCAGGAATGATATGCGGAAATATTTTTCTTTATGGAAAGAGTAGTGGATCCGTGGAATAGTCTCCCAGTGGAGATGGTAGAGATGAGGACAGTAACTGAATTCAAATAAGCAGGGGACAAACACAGAGGCTCTCTAAAGGTAAAAAGGGGACTGTTGTAGTTGTTGATATGGAAGGACAGACTAGATAGGCCATGTGGTCTTTTTCTGTCATCATGTTTCTATACTATATTGCTCCCTTGGATTGCTGCAGCCCAAATGCATGACCTTACATTTTTTAACATTAAATCCCAGCTGCCAAATTCTAGACCATTCTTCAAGCTTAGCTAGATCCCTCCTCATGTTATCTACACCTTCCTGGGTGTCTACTCTATTGCAGAGTTTGGTATAGTCCGCAAAGAGGCAAACCTTACCCGACAGCCCTTCCGCTATATCACTAACAAAGATGTTAAAAAGAATCAGACTAAGGACAGATCCCTGGGGCACACCAGGGATGTTGGAAAACCACCACATACAACTAACCTTTGAAGACTTCTTGGATTAATTTTCCTCTTCCCACCATGTCTGGGAGGTTCTTAACAGTTCCATGAACAGAAAACATCTTCATAACATTGCGAACTGTAGACACAGGAATCCCAAGGTCTATGGAGATGGCCTTGTATCCCTTTGAAGTTTGATGATAATGGCTTTTCTGACAGTCTCAGTCAGCTCTTTTGTCTTCACCATTGTGAAAATGGAACAGGGAGCGAATGTGGCAATTTAAGCATTAGAGCCATCATTCATTGGTTGATTCAAGTCATGCGAGTACTGATAGTTGATCACAGGTGAGTCTAATTTTACTGTAATGGGAATGTGGTTCTTCTGTTCAAATTGATTTGACTTGTTTATAAGGGTGCCAATAATTCTGTCCTATCAATAATCAAAAAAGACTACCTCAATCCCCACTTATATCTTCTTCCAACTAAGAGGATATAAGTTCTATCTGAATAAATGTTACTTCTAGACCCAAATTTCTTTTGTTGGATTGTTTGCCTTGAGAGATTACTCCCTCTTGTAGCAAACCCTCTGTTTTTTCTTTTATAGAGGGAAAATCCCTCTGCAGCATACTAAGGGACAACACAAGCCTCCCCCCGGATGTACTTATCTAGAGCAACAACAATTTATATCCTTTTAGTTGGAAGAATAATTATGTCCTGGCAATGTCCCATTTTTTATACTATTTCCTACTTTTTCCTTTTTTAATTGGTCTTGTTTTATTTGATTCTTTTGTGTGTCAAATGTGTGCATAAATAGTCCAAAGCCATTTCACTGGCTGCTTTTTTTTAGGAGATATTGGACATTAAGGGGTTTTAATTGTAAGGGTGCCAATAATGTTGACCACAACTACAATTTCTGCTGAAGCCCGTCATCTCAGTTGGAATTCATAGGCACTTTGCTAGACATGACTCTGGCAAAAGCCTTTTCTTCCACAGGAAGAGATTGTCACCTTGATATTTATTGTGGAAGAACCATGAGTTGGCAGACAGCATGGAACATGCTAAGAATTTTGGGCTTCATGACATCAACAGTCTACGTTCAGTCTGTTCAGACCTGTATTTAGGCATCGGTAACTTAAGCAACTGCTTCAGGAGCCAAATGCTTATAGGCAGCAGTTTGACCGCTGCTGCTATGGAACCTCCATCGTTTCAAGCACCAATCCCTAAGCAGCAGTAACTCTGGTAAGAAAATTCAGCATGGGACCTGCCACTCGTCATGTACTGACAAGACCTGTGGCATTCCATCCCTCTCAGGGATTCCATAGTGAAAGGCTGGTATGATTTTATTAGTACCTTGTTAAAGTTCATTTTAGGAGCAAAATAATCAACTGTAAACAGAAAATAGTACAAAAAGGGATCAGTGTGTTTCACAAATAACTTTTATTTATTTTTACAGGACCGTGGTGATTCATCGACCTGGGAAATATTGGATGAAAGGACAAGGAAATAATATCTTATATTATGTAGCCAGATAAAGGATATTGTGACATTGGCTTAGAATCTGAGGTACCAAGCAAACAGCTTTTGCCTCTCCATCCACACCATGGCCATATTGTAAAATACCAAAACAATAGTATTTAGAAGAAAGAGGATCATGTTTACTAAACATTAACGTGTGATATCTGCCATCATGCCCATATTATATAGTATTTAGAAAACATGGCTCAAACTATTTCAGAAAGAGTACAACGTGGCTATAGTCTTCAAAGTGTCTGTTCATCTCTGTCAGTCTGCATCAGTGCAGTATATGGGACAGAATGGTGGCTATAACATTAGTGTGTGTTGGGAATTCAGGGAGGTTGGGACCCCCTTGGGATGAAATATAGTTGTGACATTAGTGCTGAGGCGACTTGGATGTGCGTTGCCAAAAACAGGGCCTACTTCATACTATGCAGGTCAATGAAGAAAAAGCTGGGAAAAGAGGATGAAGAAACATGAAAGTTTTTTTGTCAAATGTGTTTTCTCAATGTTTATAACCACAATAAAGAAACACAAATAAAAATATGGATGTGCTTAAATTACTTACCATGCCTCCAGCACTAGGCATGTTACTTCCTGCACAAAGCTGCTCTGTTTTAAGGGGGGGGGGGGGGTTGTAATTTAAGTTTTAACAACACACTTCTTACTATACATCACATTGAAACCAGTGTCCCTCCATGCGAATAGGGCCCTCTGTTGAGACGCTGCATAATAAGTATGCAAGCATGGTATACCAAGTCACCCTTCCTCCAAATGCGTATACATTACCTAACGTGCCACCCTTGTGGCTCTCCCATCCCATATGTATTTCATTATGAGATCTTGCAGACCTTTTAACAATGCTGCAGTACCACACAGGGTAGCAAGGCAAACACATACAGTATCCTAGGAAGTATATTCATTTTTATAACTGCGATCCATCCACTAAATGTCAAATGAAGCCCAGACCACCTAAAGAGATTCCTACGGATATTTTCTATCAGGGGATTGTAGTACCATTCTTTTAGGTTATCTAGCAATTTTCCTATTTGGATTCCTAGGTAACGGAATGTTTTATTCACCCATTTAAAGGGAAAGCTGGTCTTTAACCTTTCTGTCAACTGTTGTGTTAGGTTGATCCCCAAAATTTCAGCCTTATTGAGATTCAGTTTGTACCCCACCACAGCACTGTATCTGTTTATTGCTTTCATCAGTATTGGTAGTGTGGTAGATGGCTTACTCAGCGTAAAAATGTCATTGTCTGCAAACAAGGCTAATGTATTTTCTGCTTCTCCTATCTCTATCCCTTTTATGTCATTATGCTGCCTTACATACTTTGCTTTAGTGATAGAGCCGCTAGCCAACAGTAGTGGCAACAGAAGGCAGCTCTGGCACATCCCTCTCTGTAGCATAAAGCTTTCTGAATATCCCCCATTCCAATTCATC
The DNA here is from genome assembly GCA_033557465.1 of Ichthyophis bannanicus. NCBI lineage: Eukaryota > Metazoa > Chordata > Amphibia > Gymnophiona > Ichthyophiidae > Ichthyophis > Ichthyophis bannanicus. Next base: position 643,888,338 of record CM066035.1, read on the forward strand.
CTACTAGACCAGTCCAGACAAGCAAGTTTAGCTCTCCCTACCAGCAGATGTTGGAGACAAAGAAAAAAAATCACCAGAAGCCTGATTGGCTTAGTCCTGGTCGACATATAGCTGTACCCCTAGGGGTCACCCTCAGTATTTTCTGTGTCTCCAGCAGATGATGGTGTTTCCCTAATCTTTCTTTTCAGGGTTCCTTTTATTTATTTTCCTCTACCTTCAGGATGCACAAAAGGTGCCTCTCTGATTCTCCCGCACTAGTGTTTGCAGTTCAGGGTTGAGCTCCCTTCAGGAAGGGGGAGTCTGACTTCTGGTCACGAGTACCTCTTTAGCCGGTAGCAGGGGGAGCTTTCACTCTTCAGCAACCTTTTTCTTGTGTCTTTCTATGCGTTTGCCTTGACTCCCCTGCTCTGCTGCTGCCGGATTCGGACGGTCACTGTGAGTCTGTTACAGCGATTCTCTCTGCCCCCACCCCCTTCCTCCCAATGCCGCACCAACGATCGAGTTAGCGAACTCTCTCTCCTTCTCCTGGGCGTCTCTCAGCATGGGATGGTTTTTACAGCACAGGAGGCATTCAGCACGGGGGGAGTTCTTACAGAGGGTAGTCCCTTGGCAGGGAACACTGCAGCAGCCATCTTCTTTCCTCCCTCCAGCCATGCAAACACAGTTGCAGCAGCCATTTTAAAGCAGAAAACTCTGCGGTGAGCGCCGGTTTCACCTTCGCAGCTTCTCCTTGAGTGCTTTTTTTTTTTTGCCGGTTCTGGGAAAGAGCTATTTCTGTCATTCATGATGCCTTCATCGTTACAAAGGTGCATAGTGTGCAGCTGGAAGCATAAGGAGTTGAAGGATAGAGTCTGCAGTGCCTGCTCTTCTCACTCTGGAGAAACATCCAATTCTGGGTCCACTTCTCATTTAAGCAGAGACATCTGCTCCATTGCACTTTCTGGCCCGGCGGATCCTAGGACCGGTCCCGCTGCAGAGGCAACTCTGGATTCTCCACTACTGATGCCCTAGCCTTCGGCCCCTTTATCCCCGACTCTGAATGAAGCACCTTCCCAAAATCCAGATGCACAGTTCCTAGCTCTCTTCCAGCAGGCATGGTCCCTCTGGCATTCTGTCATTGGCTCAGTCTCACGCCACTCATGTCACAGCAAACTCTGCCTTGGGTTCCCAAAAACGTCCTCAGGGGGGGATTTGACTCCTAAGGACAGTGCCCGACAGCCCAAGGAGGTATCTTGGGGCTCAGAAACTTGGCTTCTGGTCCCGGAAGAGGATGTTTTCTCAGTTCATGACAGTATGGAACCTCCTGACCACAAAGATGGGGAATGGTCCCTGTCGGAGGCCTTGGCTGAGGGCCACGATGATGCACAGGATATCCATCTGTGCCGAAGGATGAGCTCCCAGCACTAATTGCCCAAGTCATGGATGTCTTGCGCCTCACAGACCCTCCTGACCCGCAGCAGTCCCAGGCACAGTCTCAGCTGGATCCCATCTTGCAGGGCATAGGTAAGTCCTCCCAGGCCTTTCCCTTTCCAGCTGAACTTCAACAGATTGTGTCTCGGGGAGTGGGACTCACGGATGCTTCTTTATGTACGAGGTGTGAGAAAAAAGAAACAAGACTGTGGCAGCAACGCCCATGACCCAATGCCAATTGGCTAACCGCTTATGTCACTGTGTTGTGCAACATCTCACCACTATTCTGCTATAATATTTTTCATCTCTCTCACTCTTTCTTTTTCAGGTTTTTTTTGTAGCACACTGCTCCATCGCTTTGTCACGCAACTGGAGGTGGCAGAACTATGGAGCAAAGAATCAACTTGAAATTTCTGGTTAAGTTGGAGAAGGGCCCAACTGAGTGTCTCCAACTTCTCCAAAAGGCTAATGGAGAAAATGCAATGTCGAGGCCGCGAGTCTTCGAGTGGCACAAATGCTTCAAGACTGGCCGCGAGGAGGTGGAGGATGACCCCATGTCAGGACGGCCTTCCATGACAAAGATGGCTGAGAACATTGACAGAGTGAACCAGCTGGTGTGGAGTGATCGCAGATTGATGGTGTGGATGATAGCTGAGGGGCTCAGCCTGAACAGGGAGTCAGTGTGGACTATCTTGGTGCAGGAGCTGGGGATGCGGAAGAGGTGCACCAAGATGGTGCCCAAGCTTTTATCAGATGACCAGAAGGAGCACCAGGTCAATGTTTGTCAAGACTTGTGAGAGAAGATCCAGAGTTCATTGGCTGAGTCATCACAGGAGACGAGACTTGGGTCTTCCAGTACGACCCTGAAAGCAAGAGACAGAGCCTGCAGGGAAGACTCGACTGTCACCCAGACCCAAGAAGGGCACGCATGTCCAAATCAAGGTCATGGTGATCGCATTCTTCAACCAGAAGGGAGTGGTCCATCATGAGTTTGTGCCTGAAGGTCAGACAGTCAACCAGGACTTCTACCAGCGGGTCCTCAATCGCCTCCATGACCAGATTCGGTGCAGTAGGCGGGCTCTGGAGAGACAAGTCATGGCTGCTCCACCACGACAATGCGCCCGCACATACTGCGCTCAGTGTGAGGCAGTTCTTGGCCAACAAACAATCACAGCTCTCAACCACCCTCCTTACTCCTCAGATCTTGCACCGTGCAACTGCTGGCTCTTCCCCAGGCTGAAGACTGCTCAAAGGAACTCATTTCACCTCTGTAGAAGAGATCAAGGCCACTGTGACGAGGGAGCTGAGGGATCTCAAGGAGGTGGACTACCGAGTGCTTCCATATGTGGCAGAAATGAATGCAGACGTGCATTAACTCCAGGGGGGGGGGGGGGGGATTACTTTGGAGGGGACAATGCGTAATTTCTCTGTAGATTTTGTAATAATAGAATTTGTCACACCTTGTACGGCTCACCGTCTGGGTCAACACTATCTCTGATCTCCAGTGGATATGCAGAAATGGCTCACATATCCCAAAGTGGATGCTCTGGTGACTGCAGTCAGAAAGCACACTACCATCCCAGTGGAGGGTGGAGCAGCACTTCAAGACCAACAGGACAGGAAAGTCAAGGGTTCTCCTTAAGACAGCCTTCTCGTCATCTATACTGTCTCTCCAAGCTTCCGTTTGTGGAGGTCTGGCGGCCCGGGCCCTATTATGTTGGATTCAGCGCCTGCCGGAAGATCCAGTGCTGGCTCACTTGGAATCTGTCATGGCCTTTCTGGGAGATGCCTTCTACGATCTGCTGTGTCTCTCAGCTTGGTCAATGATGGCGGTTACTGTGGCTCGTAGATGGCTCTGGCTTCGTCAATGCTCGGCTGATGCAGCTTCAAAAGCGCGCCTCTCTAAGCTTCCCTTTAAGGGGAAGCTTCTTTTTGGTGAGGATCTTGAAAAGCTAGTCAAAGACCTGGGTGAAGTTAAGCCCCAGCGTCTGCCGGAAGATAAGCCTAGGACGGTTGGCGCTATTTTCTCAGCAGAGGGCTCTCATCACCTCCGATCAGTGGGTCCTCGACATTAGGTCCCGGGGCTATGCTCTCGAATGTTCATGGCCGATTCCCAAGGCTTTCCTCGTTTCACCAGGCGGGACACCCTGAAGAAGAGCAGCCATTCGCTCCACCATCCGTCACCACCTCCTTTTACGCGCCATTCGACCAGTTCTACTTGCGGAGAGCGGTACCGTCATTACTCCATCTATTTCATGGTGCCCAAGGAGGACGATTCCTTTTGCCTGATCCTTGACCTAAGAGGAGTCAACAGAAGCCTTCGGGTACCTCACTTGAGGATGAAAACACTTCTATCAGTGATCCAAGTGGTCCACAAGGAGGAATTCCTCACTTCCCTCGATCTGGTGGAGGCATACTTCCATATCCCTATTTGAGACGACCAGCAGCGTTTTCTGCGCTTTGCCATCCTTGGCCAGCACTTTGTGCTGCGTTATGCCATTTGGCCTGGCCTTGGCTCCACGTACTTTCTTCAAGATCATGGTAGTGGTAGTGGTGACAGTGGCCTTAGGCCAGCAGGGAATTGGCTGATTTGAGCCAATTCCCTCTCGGAGGCCTGCGAGACGGTCTCCCAAGTGGTCTTGTTCCTACAAAGCCTGGGTTGGGTAGTCAACCATGCTAAAAGTTGTCTACAACCATCCCAACAATTGGAGTTCCTAGGGGCACAGTTTGACACCTGTCAGGGCAGTGTCTTCCTGACACACGAGCGTTTTCTCACGTTCTCATTGCAGCTCAGGGTAGTCCTTCTGCAGAGCTGCCCACGGGTGTGGGACTATCTCCAAATTCTCTGTTCCATGGTGCCCACCATAGAGATAATCCCATGGGCCAGAGCGCACATTTGAAGTCTACAGTACTCTTTGCTCTCCTGCTGGTCCCCAGTGTCAGAGGATTACAACTGCCATCTTCCACTTCCACCATTGAAATGGCGCAATATTTGGTGATGGCTTTCTCCATCCTGCCTCCTCAAAGGCATCCCCTTAGAGGCCCTTCATTGGACCGTGCTGACCACCAATGTGAGTCTCTCAGGTGGGGGGGCTCATTGCCTGAATCGCTCGGCTCAGGGCACCTAGTCAGCTCGCGAAGCTCACTTGGACCATCAACTGTCTGGAGACACGGGCAGTTCACCTGGCCTTGTTGCGATTCCTTCCTCTGCTCAGGGCCCAGGCAGTCCAAGTTCTGTCTGATAACGCAACAACGATGGCCTATCTAAACCACCAGGGAGGCACAAAATGTCCGGGAGTGGCCAAAGAAATGGCCCTACTCTTTCCCTGGGTTGAGCAACATCTGCAGGCTCTGTTGGTCCTGCACATCGCAAGAGTGGACAATGTCCAAGTGGATTTTCTCAGCTGTCATGTTCTGGATCCAGGAGAGTGGGAACTTGCCCCATGGCCTTTCAGCGGATAGTACAACATTGGGGTCAGCTGGCAAACGCCAAGGCGCCGGCCTTTTTCAGTCACAGGAGGAAGCACAGCTCACAGGGGCTGGATGCCTTAGCCCAACCTTGGCCGTTGGAGCTTTTCTATGTCTTTCCCCCATGGGTACTGATTGGGAAAGTCCTTCAGTGAATCGAGGCACACCCGGGTGCGGTAATTCTTGTGGCTCCCAACTGGCCCTGCAGGCCATAGTATGCCAACCTTGTATGGCTTGCCCGGGCAGCCCCCCTGCATCTGGGGGTTAGCAGGGGTCTCCTACGATAGGGGCAGCTCACCATGGATGACCCTGCTCCCTACTCATTTATGGCCTAGCTCTTGAACACCGCTGGTTGACTTGCAAAAGGTTACTCTCGTCAGGTGGTGGCTACACTGCTTAGAGCGCGACACCCATCGATGTTGGTGGCATATGCCCGGGTGTGGAAGGTCTTTGAATCATGGTGTTCGCAACACCGCCTCTCGCCGTTGTGAGCGCAAGTGCCTAACATTTTGACCTTTCTACAGGAGGGCCTAGACAAAGGGCTAGCCCTTGGATCACTCCGGGTGCACATCTCGGCTCTCACTTGCTTTTGTGGGCCGGTGTGCAGTTGCTCCATCGCTTCTCTCGCTGATGTGGCCCGGTTTCTCAAGGGCGCTAAGGTCATGCGTCCACCAATCCGTCCAGTTGTGCCACCCTGGGATCTCTCCTTGGTCCTGAAGGTCCTGATGGCAGAGCCCTTCGAGCCACTTAAGAGAATCTCTCTACGGGACTTAACCCTCAAGACAGCGTTCCTGGTGGTGATTACCTCAACCAGGAGAATTCCGAGCTGCAAGCTCTCATATACTGGGATCCTTTTCTCTCTTTGTAGGAGGGTGTGTCCCTTCGAGGAGTCCCCTCTTTCTTACCAAAGGTCCTTACTCCCTTTCATATAAACCAGTCTGTCTCGCTGCCCGCCTTCTCTAAGGATCAATGTTCAGGCCCACATAAAGAGCTCCGGGCAGTAGATCTCAGCAGGGACCTGCGACACTATCTGAAAGTAACTAATCCGTTCTGCAAATCCAATCGCCTTTTTGTACTGTTTGCTGGCCCTCGGAAGGACCTCGCAGCTTCTAAATCCACTATTTCTCGCTGGCTCCATCAGGATATCGAAGCGGCTCACATAATTCAAGGGAAGCCGGTGCCCTCTGGTCTGAGCCCACTCGACGCAGGCTCAGGCAACTTCGTGGGTAGAATGCTCACAGGTCACTCCTCTTGACATATGTAGGGTGGCCACCTGGTCCTCCCTATCCACGTTCATCACTATCGCCTCAATCTCCAGGTTTGTGAGGCGGCAAAGTTGTCACCGCTGCTGTCTCTTCCCACCCGGAGGGCAGATAGCTTGGGTACTTCCAACTTGTCTGGACTGAATTAGGAGAAATTTTCACTTATCGATAATTTCCTTTCCTGGAATCCTGCTAGACTAAGTCCAGGACCCGCCCGCGTTCTGGATCTGGTACAGCGGTGGCTTTGCGAGAGAACCAATGTTTACGTGTTTTACTGCCCTTCATACACCGCTCCTTGTACATAGTTGCATTTCACACGTTGTTCTCGTACAGGCACCATTGGGGCCATGGCCTTTTGATATTTTTGTGGTTGCTTTATCAGAGTATACCGAGGGTGACCCCTAGGAGTACAGCTATGTCTACCATGGCCCAGCCAATCAGGCTTCTGGTAATTATTTTTCTCTGTCTCCAACAGCTGCTGTTAGGGGGAGCTAAACCCACTTGTCTGGACTGGTCTAGCAGGATTCCAGGAAAGGAAATTAACAGTAAGTGAAAATGTCTCCTTTACTCTTATAAGCACCCTAAGGTTAGCATACAGTGCTTGGATCCCCCTCAAAAATGTCTCTCCTAACCCCATCTAGACTTAATGTTTGAAGCATGAATTGCCATTCTGCCCAAACACTTTTTCAGCGTCAATAGTAAGGAGTATTGCCTCTTCTCCTATACGATACAGTGTTTAAAATTTTCCTGATATTATCCCCTCCCTGTTTTCCCTGTATAAAGCCTGTTTGGTCCTTGTGGACCAACTTTGATATTACTTTTTGTAGCTGATTTGCTAAGATTTTGGCTAGCGGTTTGGCATCCAAATTAATTAACGAAATTATCCACTTGCCCAAATCATGTCTAATCGACTATAGGAGCCACGGGCATGTGAATGGTAGGTGTATTTGCGTTCTCCTGAATGCATTGCCATATGTCTACAAAGCCTAGTCTTCTTTTGAACTTTATAAGGCTCTGCCGGTCTTTCCTTCTCCCATCTTCCCCCCTCCCTCCCTCCCCCCCACCCCACCCCACTATTATCCAGCCTGGGGTTGACAATCAAGTTGTAGTCTCCTCCTAAAATAATCTGTGCTTTCTCAAAATTTTCCAGTTCACTTGTCATTTTCTTGTAAAATTCCCCTTGTTGCTCATTTGTTTTTTTTTGTTAGTTTTTTTTAATTTATATTTTATTAGGTTTATACATTACAATCCCAACAAAAAACCATCTGAATAGACAATACAACATAATACAATTAAATGTAAAATAAAAAGAGAACAAATCAGAAATAAACAATACATGGGTTAGACCACAATATACCCCACAATAAGATCCAAGTCAAGAAAGAAAACATTTTAGGTATAAACACACCTTCATAAACAACTATAATCATTGAGCACAGATGTCATCATATGGCAGCCGATATGGGTGCTACACTCACCGCCCCCCCCCCCTTCCCTACTTTGTGGAAATTGTAACAGTTGTTGGACTCAAACATAAATTGCTTAGATTGAAATAAAACCATACATTTACAAGGATATTTTAATCAAAATTGTGCACCCAAGGCAAGTGTTCTCTGGCACAAAGCCAGAAAAGCCCTTCGCCTTCTCTGGGTGTATCTAGCTAAATCAGGAAAAATACAAATTCTTGAGCCTATAAACTGGGACACAGAAATTTTCCGGAAATATAATCTAAGCACAGTATTCCTATCGGATTCGAATGAAAAATTAACCAAGAGAGTAAACCGGCTAGTCACCACCTCTAAGAACTCTCCAAAAATTCTGAAAGGTCCATTTGAGGAGGTCCAGACACAGTAGGAGACTCCTGCTGCCCACCTGTCTCCAAGGAAGAAATTGCCACATATTGAGCCCTCACCACCGGTGGCAGCGATTCAACCGGCATCTGAAGCACATCAACAAAGTACTTACGCACCAGGTCCACAGGTGCCCAGTAGTGGGGACCGAGGAAAGTTCAAGAATCTCAAGTTATTCTGCCAAAGTTGATTATCTAGAAACTCTAATTTCCTTGCTTGTATTGTCCGGTCTTTGGAATTAACCTCTCCAAGATCCTGCAATTCCTTCACCTTGGATTCCAGCTGGGAGACTCTGGCCGCCTGATCCACCAACTCCAAAGCTGAAGCAGAACACTGAGCCTTCATATTAGATATTTCTTGTGAAAAAAACCCATTAATGGCATCAGGGACTGTTGAAAAGCAGAGAGAGCTTCCCATAAGCTATCTAGTGTAACAAGCGCAGGTTTCTCCACAAATCCAGGAGCACGGATAGCCGAGGTGCCAGGGGAGCCACTCTCCAAAGGCTCCACACCGCAACTGCCACCGGAGGAAGAAAGATCCACTTGACCTCCCGCAGTAGAAACCACTAGCTGGAACTTCGTGGGAGAACCCTCCGCAGCCGTAGTTACCTCGCCTAACTGCCCCCTCCCTGAAGCAGCTTCTGGGCTGTGCTGGAGGCGCTTGAATGCGGCTAAAAGATACCCCTTCATCTCAGATCCGCGGGAGGATCCCGCGGGTCTCTCGAAGCCATACTGGCCGAAGGAAGACAGAAGTCGGCAATTGAAGACTGCACAAAGCCCATCCACAGGAGAGGAAGTGCCGGAGGGTTTCAGGGGCTGCTGTTTACACTTCTTCCCCAATAGAAAACAATATGCAGGAGCTGAATCCAGTCACTCCGTCTCAACGTTCTACTCCACCGCCATCTTGGATCATGTTGCTCATTTGATCCATACATGCTTTCCATCCAGACTTCCTCTCCAGCCACTTTCATTCACACTCCCACCCATCTCCCTCCCTTGTCCCCTACATTCTCCCACTACTTTCTTCTTACATCATTCACTTACCATTATCCCCACACCTTTTCTTGGGTTGGCTTCTTGTCCTGCTAGTACCACCAGGGGGGTAGTGTTTGGACTGTAACACATGCTCCTGTCCAACATACAAATGTGTTTCCTGTACACTGACAACCTCCACCTTTAGCCTCTGCCCTTTCTGTTCCAGCAAGTGTTGTTTACTCCACTTTTGGAGCCCCTTTGTGTTTATCATTGCCACTGTGATTAGTTGTTTCCTACTTTTATTTCTTTGCAGCATCCCCGTCATGTCTTTTTCTATTCCTCCTTTCCCTCCCATTCCCCTTCCTATCTTCCTTCCCCTTCACCCCTCCCCCCTTCCCCTTTTGATTCAGAGGTCTATCCGGAGTAGTGCTCACCCTGCCAGTGACAGAGCTTAGCGGCCTCACTGGTGGCCTCGGTACTAGTAAAACCTGTACAATCTGTTCTGCAAGCGTCGGTACAACCTGCATCAACTTTTGTGCCGTTTACCACGCTACCAACCATGCCAGCCCTCAAATCCGTTTCTGGTACCGAGGTTCCGGAACCATAAGCCTCTGCTACTGGTTTCAATTGATACCAAGTTCATGTGGAGCAGGAACACCCTGCCTGTCGATTCTTTGAGTCTTCAGATTCCGATTCATCGGACAATGAATCGGTTGATACCCAGGACATGAGAACTATCCCGGAAGACCCATCTCTGTCTCCGCAACATTGCATGTCCCCTCTAGAGGACATGTCTTTCCAAGATTTTATTTGCGATGTTGCTAGGGCTGAAGAACTTGAAATTCTTCAATACCCTACAGCCCCGAAGGAGGCTGCTACGCTCCCTATGCATCGGATACTTCATGACCTTATGATTCATATGTGGGAGACATCCCTTACCATTTCTCCCTATACCTGGTGATTCAATACCATATACAGGGTACTGGAGTGTTCCAGTTTCCAAAAGATGCAATTGCCGCACCACTCCATGGTGGTGGAATCAGCAGTGCGTCAAATAAATAGTGCTAAGACATTCCTCAAATCCTCTTGTTAGAGAATCGAGAACCCTCGATGTCTTTGGTTAACGTTGTTTTCAGGCCTCCATGTTATCAGCCAGGATCAGTTCCTACATACTCTTATGCGGATATGTTCCTTAGAGAGGTGGTTAAGGATTTGGAGTTAATGGCTCCTCTTCTCCCCGATGACAAGAGAGCAGATTATCTCATCCTTGTAAAGCATGATCAGAATGTTTCAGTTTGTTAATAGAGCAACATTTCACTGTTTTGAGTGCATCAGCAGAGCTTCATCCATCTGCATCAGTGCACACAGAATTGCTTAGCTTCAAGCATCAGATCTTGAACAATGGGTTCAGGATAAGCTGGGTAATATCCCTTGCACTGGTGAAAACCTTTTTTGGCAAGGATTGTCAAGACAAAGCCTCTCAGTTAGACTCTAAGAACACTACCCTCAATAGGCTATCTGGATCTACTGCCAACTCAGCTAGGAAAAAAGCAGCAGAGAAAGCTTTTTTCCAATAATAAGTAGTAGAACTATCCTTCTTATACTCCTGCTGTTCAGTGTCAACATCATGCTCCTCATAAGGGGCAGCAACCAAAGAAGCAAAAAAGGTCAAGACTCCTAAGTCACAACCACCTCAGCAGACCCAGGATCTTTAACTCCTTTCTAGAGAATATAGCAGCTCTGCCTCTGGAGATTCCAGATTCTGTCCACATCCCTGGCAGACTCTCACTTTGCCTACAGATGGCATCTTATCACATCAGAGCAGTGGACTTCGTCCATAGTACAGGAGGGATACAAAGCCTACCCCATGGACTCCTCCAAGAGAGTTCCGCTCTCAACCTCCCCTCACTGCTCTGTTGCTCCAAGAGGTCACCTCCCATCTCTTGCAGGGTGCAATAGAGAAGGTTCTACCATCCCAACAGAGAATGGGCTTTTATTCTTTGTACTTCCTCATTCCAAAGAAAAGAGGAGGGTACAGGCTCATTCTGGACTTCAGAGAACTGAACAAGTACCTATTACGAGAGAAGTTCAAAATGATCTCCCTAGGAAGCCTTCTCCCCTATCTCCAGTCAGGACTGGCTCTGTTCTCTAGATCTAAAGGAAGCATACACTTACATACTTATTCATTAGCAGCACAGAAAGTTTCTGCACTTCATGTTTCAAGGGAGACATTATCAATAAAGAGTCCTGCCTTTTGGCCTCGCCTCTGCCCCAAGAGTCTTCACAAAATGCATGGCTGTAGTGGCTGCATTCCTAAGGACTTTAGGGATATTTGTCTTCCCTTACTTAGACAACTGGCTCATTTGAGCAAGCACCTCTCTAGAGGCCAAAGTCCAAACTCATCCCCTCTCAAACTAAAGTTTATAGGGACTCTCCTAGACACTTAGCAAGCAAGGGCATTTCTTCCCCAACTCCGCTACGCTTGACTCAATCAGCATCTCAGGTATGCCTCAAAAATTTTCTCACTGCTCGAGAAATGCTACAACTTCTGGGCCATATGGCATCAACGGTGCATGTTGTTCCATATGCTCGTCTACATATGCGCTCAGCGCAATGGACACTGGCATCCCAGTGGTCTCAGGCTTTGGGTCGCCTGGGAGACAAAATAGCAGTCTCTCCTTCCTAATCTCATCTCTTCAGTTGTGGCAATCCCCAGAAAACCTCCTGGTAGGGTTACCTTTTCAGATGCCAACATATCAATGTACCCTGACAATGGATGCATCCAGATTGGGCTGGGGAGCTCATCTGGACACTCTCCATTCAGGAACTCTGGTCTCATCAGGAGTCACAACTCCACATAAATCTTCTGGAACTCAGAGCCATTCACAATGCTCTCAAGGTGTTCCTGGACCATCTTCGAGACCGCATAGTTCTAGTCCAGACAGACAATCAAGTAGCCATCTTTCACTTAAACAAGCAGGGCAGAACAGGCTCTTGGACCCTCTGCAGCGAGGCTCTACATCTGTGGTCCTTTCCCATACAGCATCGCATTCACCTGTATGTGGTGTATCTTCTGAGCAAGCACAATGTCTTAGCAGACAGAGTCAAATTCTTCTCCCTCACAAGTGGTCTCTTCATGCAAAGTCTCTCACATTTTTCAAATCTGGGGGACTCCAGAGATAGACCAGTTTGCAAGTCCTCAGAATGCCAAGCTCCCTCATTTCTGCACCAGGACTCCTGCACTGCACAGTCAGCAAGTGGACGCGTTTTGGGGTCAGGGCTTACTATATGCCTTCCTTCCCATTCCCCTAATTCCCAAGACTCTTTTCAAACTCCAGAGAGACAAGAGCTGCATGATTCTCATAGCCCCACACTGGCCATGTCAACCGTGGAACTCTCTATGTCTGTCTTGGGCACAACCCATAGATCTGGGGTCTGCTCCAGATCTCCTCTCTCAGGAGGAGAGGACACTGCTCCATCTCACAGCATGGCTGCTGAAGGCATAGCCTTTCAGGACATTAACCTTACCCAGGAGGTTAAGGACATCCTCTTAGCTTCTAGAAAGCTATCCACCAGGTGCTCCTATGTCTTCAAGTGGCATAGATTTTTCTCTCTGGTGTTCTTAGAGGGATCTTAACCCCTTTTCAGCTCCGGTGGCAGCATTACTTGAGTATCTCCTCCACCTATCTTCTTCTGGACTCAAAACCAATTCGGTAAAAGTATATCAATGTGCAATTGCGGCCTTTCACATGCCCTTTGATGGCCAGCCCATCTCTTCTCAGCCGCTAGTAGCATGCTTCATGAGGGGTCGTCTATTAACTAAACCTCCCATTAAGCCCCCTCCAGTGGCATGGGATCTTAATGTTGTTCTAGGACAGCTTCTCAAGCCACCCTTTGAACCTCTAACCATTACTTCACTGAAGTTCCTCACATAGAAGATCATCTTCCTTATTGCCCTCACTTCAGCAAGACGCATTTGTGAGCTCCAGGCTTTGGTAGCTGATCCTCCTTATACACGATTCCACCATGATAAGGTTGTCCTTAGGACTCATTCTCACTTTATGCTGAAGGTGGTCTCGCCCTTCCATTTAAACCAGTCAGTCAGTCTACCTTCCTATCCTTTTCCCTAGACCTCATTCCTCTAGGGCAGAGGCAACCCTTCACACTCTGGACTGCAAACATGCCTTAGCTTTTTATCTCCAGAGAACTCGAGCGCACCGAAAGGCTTCCCAGCTTTTCATTTCCTTTTGTCTCGAGTCACATTGACTTACCAGTATCCAAACAAACTCTCTCCAAGTGAATAGCTGACTGCATCACTTTTGCCTATGAAAAGGCAGGACTTTCTCTAGAGGGTCATGTCACTGCCCCTAATGTGCGAGCCATGGCTGCCTCTATGGCAAATCTATGCTCTGTGGCTATTGATGAGATCTGCAAAGCAGCAACTTGGTCTTCGGTCCACACTTTTGCTGCTCACTATTGCCTGGACAAGGATTCCTGGAGGGATGCCTTGTTTGGCCCAACTGTTCTCCAGCATCTCTTTCAGACTTAGTGCAACTCCTACCCTCTGTCCTGGGTTTCGATACCAGACATTCATGGAGGATACATGATCTCTTTAGGCATACATGTGCAATCCACAGCCAACTCTGAGGTCATCGCTCTGGAATCCCCTAGCTAGGGAGTCCCATATGTGAAGACTACATTCCTGCTTGTTCCTGGAGATAGCGTAGGTACTCACCTGTAACAGGTGCTTTCAGGGGAACAGCAGGGATTTAGTCTTCAGAACCCACCCTTCTCCCCTAGGAGTTGTAGGTCTCTTCTCTTTCTTAGCTACAAACTCAATTGAGGGGGGGAGAGCTGGAAAAGGTGGGAAGGCAGCTACACAGGCACAGTGGGATGCTCCCATAAGCTTTCCTATTGAACGCTGGGGAGTATTCCCGTGCAGGCTCCATCGGTACCGACGGCACCCATATGTGAAGACTAAATTCCTGCTGTTCCCAGAGATCACCTGTTACAGGTGAGTAACTATGCTTTATGCATTAATATAACATATCCAACCTCTCAACATAAGGTTGATCCCCTCATCTTATGACTCTAATTATTTGAGTTTGTCCTTACTTCACAGCGGTTTAGTACCAGTCATGTGGTTTTATTGTTAGTATCTCCACTCCTTTTATCCAATTCATTGTTTCACTCCCTTTGATTGTGCAGTTCAGTTATTCCTCTGTCTCTCTGGTGCTTTCTGCCCCTGCCGTTGCTGCTCCATTTGCCTTCCTGACCTTTCCTCTTGGCTCCATTGTTCATGTACCCATCTTGTTGCAGGCCCTCCTCTTGCAATGCTTTTAAGGCCTCTGGCACTGTTTTGACCTTCCAAGTTTTCTCATTCTTGGTGAATGTGAGTCCAAATGGGAGAGCCATTTATACCTTATGTCTGCAGACCTGAGGGCCCTCGTGACTGGATTCATTTCTTTACGTCTCTGCAAGTTACCAGCCGAAATGTCTGCATAAATTGACACTTGGTGACCTTGCCATATAAAATTGCCTAGTGCTCTCATTTTTAGCGCTATGTGCTGTTTAAGTTTGTAATCCTGTACACATATTATGTCTCTGGGCCTATCTTTCCTTGTAGGGCCCAGTACAATTTTCTCTAGCAATTGCTCTTCTCCTCCCTTGCAAAGTGCCTCCAGGCAGACTGCCTCTATGACTCTTGTGCTGTCTTTGTAGTCTGTGCCTTCCAGTATCCGTCTGATCTGCACCGGGGGCTCAACATTGATGATTTTGGGATGAACAGGCATTGTAATCATTAAATTGAAAATAAAATTATTTTTCTATCGTCTGGCCATTTATTCTTCTAATTGTCTTATTTCCAATTTGTGGTTTGTGCATTCTTCTGTCTTCTCTTGACTCTGCTCCCTAGGTTTCCTTTCCTTTTGCTATTTGCATTTTCTCCTCCTGTCTTCACTTCCTCCCCTACATCCATCTCTGATATAGATCTTTCTTCTGCTTCTCCAGAAACAAGCAGGAAGTCAGTCCTCACATATGGGTGACGTCGGTGCCGACGGAGCCCTTGCGGAAGCAAAGAAAGCCTTTGGGAGATGCCACCATGTATGTGGTCCCCTTCCCGCCTAAGGGTGCCATCTTGTTCACTCTCCTTTATTCCGTGGAGCCCTTCAGATGACTGACTAGTCTTTCCCCAGAAAAAAGTTGATTTTTTTTTACCTGAGTTTCATATTCATCTCCGGTAGTGCACCAGTACTCTTGCTGCCTTAGCATTGAGTCCTGGGCTTTTCAGTTTTTTCCTCTTTGGCGCCTTCACACCTTTTTTTCAACTGGCAGCACCGTAGATCTTCGACTTCACTGGGATGCTTTTTTCCCCCCATGGCTACCAGTGGTTTTAAAAAGTGTGATCGGTGTACCAAAATAATGTCCCTGACTGACACACACGACTACTGCCTTCACTGTCTGAGGCCCGATCACAACCCCACAGCCTGTGGCCTCTGTAAAAAGATGTCCAACAAAACCCTCAAGAGTCGCCAGCAGCAGCATGACAAGTTCTTCCTGGAGTCTCCATAACCTCCGAAAGCCAGGGCCTCGTCTGGAGCTGCAGCATCTCATAGTGACCCTATGGACCCCAAGCAGCGTTGTGGTTCTTCAGAGAGGGGGTCTCTTTTGGGGGAACCCAAGAAGACCTCAAAGGCAGTGTCCCTGGATGGCTCTGACAGGCTGGGTAAGCTCTGAGCCAGGGCCCATAGTCCTAGACGCCCATTCAAGGGATAGGAGAGGGAGCAGCCTGCGAAGGTCCCTTGAAAAGACTCGACCTTGGACCAGCCTTGGTCACCAGACACAATCCTCGTCGAGGATTCCCCCTCAGGGGAACAGGCTTCGGGCCTGATTTCTCTTGGTGCCCATGCTGATGGCTGCGGAGCCTTCTGGCCTGGAATCCAGGATGGCGGCCCTGGAGCACAGTTTGCCTGCCTTCATGGACCAGCAGCAGGTTATTGTCCGGTACTACCGGTTCCTCCTCCGACCATTGGGCCCTCGACATCCAAGACGTCCCTGGAGGCCGAGCTGATTCTCAACCGATGTCTCAAGCCGGTTCCCACTCAGTGGGGCCGCAATCGTCCCCAGCCATTGTGCTTTGTGCCAACCGCGGGCCGGAGTCAGCACCTGAACCCACGAGCCAGCCTTCCCTCGAGTCCTTGACAGACTATTCCGAGTGGGAGACGGAGGATGAGGAGTCAACGGACACCTGTCATCACCACAACAATCCTTCGGACTCCCCTCCTCCTGAGCCCTGGTGGTGGTCCCCGCCCCAGGACATGATGTTCCTCATCTTTGTCAGGGACATGTCCAAGGCCCTAGAGTTCCCAATGGAATTGGAGGAGGATCCTCGGAAGAGGAATTAGAACTCCTCTAATATGAGGCTTCCCCGAGGGAATCACTCACGGTGCCCATCTCATCCATCCCGGAACGGCTAATGCTCCACATGTGGGAGACACCGGCATTGGTGCCAGTGGTGAGCAAGCAGCTCAACTCGATGTATCACCGGAGCCCAGGCTTCCAGAAGTCACAGTTGCCGCACAATTCCATGGTGGTGGAGTCGACCATGCATTGGCTGAAGAGTCAGAAGATGCTCTCCTTGGTGCCCCCCGGTAGGGAGGCACGCACCTTGGACACCCTCAGCAGAAAGTGCTACCAGGGCTCGATGCTCATCGGCTGCATCCAGGCCTACCAGCTGTACATGGGCATGAACCTGAGAGATTGGTGGAGGAGATCGCCGAGTTCTTGGCTGGGCTTTCTAAGGAACCCCTGCAGCGGTTCAAGAACCTGGCCAAGGCCATCCATGAGTGCTCCAAGTTTGTCTCGAGCAGCCTTATGACGACTTTGAGTCGGCGACTCGGGTAACAGTGGTGGGCAGCGGTGCCCGATACAAGGCTTGGCTACAGTCTGACCTTGAGCAATGGGTTCAGGACAAATTGGTTGATGTCCCCTGCCAGTGATAGAACCTCTTTGGCAAGCACATGACCGACAAGGCTGCCGAGCTGGAAACGGAGTTCATGATTAGGACCAGGCTCTCTAAAAAGACTGCTGCCCCTCCCCGATGGAAGGGCTTGGGTAAAAGGTTTTCTGCCTGAGGAAAGAGGCTGCTTACAGAAACTACTCACCTTTTCAGGCCTCCCTGGCTTCCCAGCAGGGTCAGCAGACCAAGGGACATGGCCATGGCCCTTGTAAGCAGAAGGCTCAAAAGCCACAGGTGTCTGCCCCAGCCCATCCAGGGGGGAGCTTTTGACTCCTTGGGTATAGCCTCTCCACCCCAAGAAGGGCAGCAGCCCACAGGGGGATGTCTTCTACACTATGCCCAAAGGTGGCCAGCCATCATCTCCTCCATTTGACTCAGATGCCTCCCCCTTACTTCCTGGGAGAGCTCCCCAGGTGTCCCCTTCACCGGGACCTCCTACTGAAGGAACTGTCAGGTCTTCTCGAAGACAGAACGGTGGAACCAGTCCCCCTCTATCTCAGGGGCAAGGGGTTCTACTCCAGGTACTTCCTTGTGCCAAAGAGAACAGGGGGCCTAAGGCCCATCCTCGATCCATGCAACCTAAATAAGTTCCTGGTGATGGAGAAGTTAAAGATGCTCTCCCTTGGAACATTGCTGCCTTACCTCCAGCAGGGAGATTGGCTGTGCTCCTTGGATCTGAAAGATGCTTATACCCCACATTCTCATGACAGTACCTGCAATTCATGGTGGGGGGTGGTCACTACCAATACAGAGTGCTGCCTTTCAGCTTGGCCTCCACCCCAAAGGTCTTCACAAAGTGCCTGGCAGTTGTGACCGCCTTCCTCTGCCTACAAAGGGTCTCTGTCTTCCTCTACCTGGACAACTGGCTCATAACAGGAGGCATGGCCTCAGAAGTGCAGCAGGCAACCACACATACCATCCAGGTCCTGCAGCACTTGGTGTTTGTAATAAAACTACCCCAAGTCCCACCTCCTCCCGACACAGAGTCTGGAGTTCATAGTGGCAAGACTGGACACCCTCCAGGCTAAGGCCATCCTTCCCAGAGACCGAGCCGACCATCTCAGGGCACTAGCCTTAGACATACACCACCATCCTTCGGTGTCCGCTTGGCTCCTGCTGCGCCTACTCAGGCACATGGCCTACATGTTCCATGTCACCCCAGATGGCCTGCCTTCACATGAGGGCCACTCAGTGGTGTTTTCGGGACCAGTGGAGGCAGGCCCCAGTGACCCACCAGTTGGCAGACTCCCTGACCTGGTGGTAAACTCTCCAATACCTCGAGGCAGGGATACCCTTCCAAACCCCGAGCCCAGTAAGGGTTCTCACTACGGACACCTCCCTGCTAGATTGGGGAGCCCACTGTGAGGAATTCCA
The DNA here is from genome assembly GCA_033557465.1 of Ichthyophis bannanicus. Lineage (NCBI taxonomy): Eukaryota > Metazoa > Chordata > Amphibia > Gymnophiona > Ichthyophiidae > Ichthyophis > Ichthyophis bannanicus. Next base: position 643,906,693 of record CM066035.1, read on the forward strand.
CACACAGGGCACCTGGTTGCAGGACAAGAGCAACCAGCAGATCAACCTCCTGGAGTTGCAAGCGATATCCTTAGCCAGCTGAGCCTTTTGCCACCGTCTACGGCACAAACCAGTGTGATCCAAATGGACAACCAGGTGGCGATGTTCTGTGTGAACAAGCAGGGGGACATGGAGTCTCATTCCCTCTGCTCCTATGCAGTCCAGCAGGGCATGCTCCTGCGTGCAGTGCAGTATGTCTGCCAGGCCAGGACAACTCACTGGCTGACAAATTGAGCAGGGTCCTCCAGCCGCACGAGTGGCAGCTAGATCCCAGAGTGGCCAACCAGTTCTTTCAGCTCTGGGGGGAACCCTGGATCGATCTGTTTGCCAGTCCGGACAACTGCCAGTTGCTCCGCTTCAGCTCCAGGCAAGCCCACCCCTCCAGGGTGGCAGCAGATGCATTTCTCATCTCGTGATCGGGAGGTCTCATGTATGCCTTCCCTCCCGCACCACTAATTGCCAAAATGTTATTCAGGACTCTCCGCAAACAGGCCTCCCTCATCCTGATAGCTCCTCGATGGCCTAGGCAGCCATGGTTTCCGCTACTCCTCTGGTTCAGTAGAGACCCCCATCCTATTGGTGAACTCCCCGGGGCTCTCTTGCATTTCAAACTGAGGGCCCTGTCGCTGACAGCATGGTGGCTGAAAAGGTGACCCTGGCCCCTTTCAACCTCTTGGGTGAAGTGGAGGAGATCTTGTTGGCCTCTCACAAGGCTTCCACTAGGAGCGCGTATGCCTTCAAATGGCGCAGATTCTCAATTTGGTATGCAGAACACAGGGCTGACCTATTCTCTTGCCTGGTGCAGCTGGTACTGCAGTACCTTCTCCATCTCTCACAATCCGTGCTTAAGTCAAACTCAGAGTGCACCTCAGTGCCCTTGCAGCGCACCACCATCCAATGGATGATAAACCACTCTCGGTCCAGCCACTGGTAACCTGCTTCCTGAGGGGACTTCTTTTAACAAAACCCCCGGATCACCCTCTGGCAACTGAGTGGGACCTTAATGTCATATTGGCGCAGCTCACTCTCCTGCCTTTTGAGCCTTTGGCTACTTGCCACCTGCAATGTCTCTCGTGGAAGGTGGTGTTCCTGGTTGCGCTCACCTCTGCTCGCAGGGGTAGCAAGCTCCAAGCCCTAGTGGCAGAGGCGCCATTTTACCAGGTTCTACAAGAACAGGGTGGTGCTCCGCACACACTCTAAATTCCTTCCGAAGGTGATGTCGCCCTTCCACCTCAAGACCTCACGTTAGTAGGGCAGAGACTGTCCTCTACATCTGGGACTGTAAGAGGGCCCTCTCCTACATTTAGTGTACCCAGGGCCACTGTAAAGCTTCTCAGCTGTTTGTCTTGTATAACCCCAAGTAGGCAGGGGGGAGGTGGTGACTGAAAGTACTCTGTCTTTCTGTGTGGTGGACTGTATTGCCCTTGCCTACGAGCAGGCAGGGCCATGGTGGCCTCTGTGGCAAACCTGTGCTCCATCTTGATGCTGGACATTTGCCAGGCCATCACCTGTCTTCAGTTCATACCTTTGCAGCCCATTACTGCTTGGAGAAGGAATCCCGACAGGATAGTGCCTTCAGCCAGGCTCTGCTCTAATCTTTTCAGGGTCTAGGCAACACCTACCCTCCCCTCCCTTCGGTGTTCAGGCTACTAGAGTGCTGGTTTCCTTCGGACACACAGGTCCTACTGTAGTCCGTATCCGTAGACTCAATAGCTGCTGCTCACTACTCCCATTGAGGGTGACTGTGATTTTTCTCTGTAGGCTTTCAGTAGCCTGTAGCTGGGGAGTCCCATATGTGAGGACTGACTTCCTGTTTGTTCCTGGAGAAAGCAAAGTTACTCACCTGTAACAGGTATTCTCTGGGAACAGCAGGAATCAGTCCTCACAACCCTCCCTCCTCCCCTTGGAGTTGCTTCTTTACCATCTTATTTTTTTGCTGTCTTTTAGCTATGTCGTCTGACTGAACAAGATGGCGCTCTTGGGTGGGAAGGGGACCATGCATGCATGGTGGCATCTCCTAAAGGCTTTCTTTGAAAGCTGGGGGAATGCTTCTGTGAGGCTCTGTCTGTGCCAACATCACCCATATGTGAGGACTGATTTCTGCTGTCCCTGGAGAACACCTGTTACAGGTGAGTAACTATATTTTCTCTATCCACAGATTTCACCTTTTTGCACCATTCAGTTCTCAATATCTTCTTTTTTTACTGTTTGTACCCTGGGGCTTTCCCTCTCTCTGTCTCTTTTCCCCAGCCTCCCTTTATCCTCCCCTTCCTTATCCTGACTGATGAGTTGTGCTCCCCAACCAGATAGAAGTAGAGAGCGGCTGATTTCCAATGACATCATCACCAGTATAAGGAGTCGTGCAGTCCTGAAATGTGCCAGTATTTTCTTCCTCCAGCAGATAGTTGCAGTTTAGACTGGTGCAGCAAGATAAGTTGAGGCCTTTGGCTCCAGGTAGAGTCTGTGTGTCCTGGTTGAAGCTCTTAGAGATTGACCTACAGACCTTTTGCCTAACTGAGCCAGAGGGAGAACCTGATGCCTAGGACTCTGATCTGTGGATCCCAGTCCTGGTGGTCAAGTATCCCTGAAGGCAGTAGTGGTCCATTAGGGCCCCTGCCAGGGAGGGGGCAGCAAGTAGTGCTCCCTAAGGGGGAGTCTGGGGGTGTATGGTGTGCTCTTCCATTTGCCCTTCTTTCTTTCCCCTTCTATTCAAAGTTTTTTTTAAAAAAAGAAGAGAAGCAGCATTTCAATAACCTGAAAAAAACCCAGAGGGGTTCTCTGGGGTAATGTAAAGGACTTTCTAGTAGTGTTACAAACATAACATAAGATTTGCCATTATGGGTCAGACCAAAGGTGCATCTAGCAAAGAATCCTTTTTCTCACAGTGGCCAACCCAAGTCACAAGGTCCTAGCAGGATCCTAAAATATAGCTATATTCCATGCTACTTACCCCTATGGATAAGCAGTGGCTTTCCTCAGGTCTACCTTAATCATTCATGAACTTTTCCTCCAGCAACTTGTCCAAATCTTTTAAAAACTACTTTTACCACATCCTCTGGCAATGAGTTCAAAGTTTAAATGCAGTGAGTGAATATTTTCTTCATTGGTTTTAAATGTATTACTTTGCAACTTCATGGCATGTCCTGTATGTTTTGAAAGAGTATACAACTGAGTGCTAGGTTTTGACGAGGAAAGTAGGTACAGCAGTTATGCTGGAGAAGGTCAGGGATGTGGAGCATGTGGGAGCTGCCACATCAGCAGCACAGCAGACTCCTACCCAGCATGCAATAGAAAAGCATCAGGGCTTCCCATGGTGAAAGCAAGCTCATTGTGGGTGATGGGGAATGTGACAAAGGTACTTGAATGTATAATGCCTGTGGTTCCCCTGGATCTCCCACTGGCAGGAACAGTGGCCATTTTCTGCATGGGCTACATGTTTCCCATGTAGCAGGAGATGGAGGAGAGAGGTTTTCTGGCAGGGTACCCATGGCTTGGTAGTTGGTGCAGGGTGTCTCAGCAGTGCCAATTCTGGTGGATTGTCAGTCCCCAGGCTCTGGATTCTTGTGCAAGCAGGGTCTCACAGCAGACTAGAAGAAGTACCTGGGGGATTGAAGGGTCTTAAACAATCCAGGTTGTTATGGGCAAGGACTGAGAAACACAGTATAATGATGGAAGGGGGTCTCCCCTTTAGGAAGTCTTTCTCAAGAGGAGGGGGCACTTTCTTCCTCTGAGGGAAATTGAGTCCTTAATATCTGGCTTTTTCTCCAGGAGGGACGATTATCCCTAATTTTTCAAGTTGCCTTCTCTCACCACATGATTGAGTCAGCGATGGAAGAAGTGTTGGATGGTGACTCCATTCTAGAGGGCTTACATAGGCCTTTTAAATATTTCCCTTCCATAAATCTCTCAAGAGAATGGTCTTGTCAGAATGGGAGGTTCCAGAAGCAATGCTGAAGGGTAGCAGGTTCACAGCAAGGCTTTATCCACTGTCCTTGGATGTGGAGCAACTGTTTCATCTTACCTAAGTTAATTGCCTTGTGATGGCAGTGACCAAGAAGATCATCAATCTGGTGAAAGAAGGGGGGCTAGCCCTCGAGGACAGGCAGGGCTGACCTGTCAACTAGGTGGTTGCCTAGGGCAGCAGACCCTAGTGGAAAGCATCACTACCCCAACCTCACCCCCCTGGAAATGGCAGCTGAACTGCTACTTCCACACCGTGGTGGGCTTTAAAACGCTTGCACACAGTTCTGGCCTGCCACTCCTGCCTGCCCTCCAAGAAGGTTGCATTGGAGGGAGGGGGCAGGAGTGGCTAGCCATGAGCATGCATGCACACAGGCACTTTAAGGCCCAATGCAGTGCTGAAGCAGCAATTCAGCCACCACCACCTAAGCACAAGGGGGGGGGGGAGAGCAGTGTGGCTGGATAGTGGCATGAAGGGTCTGCCTAGGGTGGCAGAAACCCTTGCGCCACCACTGAGGACAGGTAGGTGGAAGGTCTCTTGAAGCAAACCTTTGCTTCCTTGGCACTAGGGGACCAGGTGGTAATACTCGAGGAGTTATAGTGCTTGGGCTCTCCTCCATTGGATTCAGCAGCTTCTGGAGAGTCAGGAGGCAGCACACCTGCAAACAGGATCTGTCTCTTTGGTGAAAGCATTGTATGATCAGATCTGGATTGGCACCACAGCTGATCAGCTTTGCTTCCAAGGCATGCCTTAGCAAACTTTCTTTTTTGGGTAACCTCTATTTAGCAAGGACCTCAAACAGCTCACTAAGGACAAAGCGAGGTGAGTCCTTATAGGTTTTCCATAGACTGGTTTTGTTCTACCATGAAGGGGTCTACGAGTGGGGCTCAACTGAAGGATTGTGGGGCCCTTTCAGACCAAAATAAACAGACCTCCTCTTCTTACTCATCAAGCAGGCTTAAGAAGAAGCAGCCCTTTCAGGGGACTCAAAAGCTCCAAGATAGCAGGGGGGCTCCCTCCTGTGGGGGTAGAAGGTCCCAGTGAATAGTCAGACCCACTCTAAGAACCCACAGGTGGGGGAGGGTCACCTCAGTCTGTTAATCCGAGTGGGTCTGTATTACTTCAGATCAGTGGAGTCTCACAATTCACCAAAGCTATACCCTAGAGTTTGCTGAACCCTTTCCAACACCTTTACAATGTGTTCCTACAGATTGGCACTAAAGAGGGCAGCTGATGCAGTTGGGGACCATTGTACCACCCCTCTAAAGAAGCAGGGGAAGGGTCACTTCTACATTTATTTTGTTGTTCCGGGGGGGGGGGGGGGAAGATATGTACATTCCTCCAAATTGGACATCAAGGAGGTCAATGCTGTTTTATGGCTGTCCCGGTTCCATATGGAGAGGTAATGGTCTGTCAGTGATGGTCAGGAATGGCAAATTTTGCCTCCCTAGACTTGCCCAAAACTTATCTTCACTTACCAATCTGGGAGTACTACCAAATGTTTCTCTGATTTTGTATGAATGACTAACACTTATCAGTTAAGAGTTGTCCCTTTGTCCTGGCTAGGGCTCTGAGAATCTTTTCAAAGGTTTGTGGATAGTGGTGGTTTTTTGCATAAGGAGGGAATCAGAGATCATCCTTATTTGTACTGTTGACTGATCTGGGCCAAGTTGGAGAAAGATACCCAGATGGCCACTCGCAGAGTCATTCAGGTCTTGGAGGGCATTGGTTTGGGTGATAAACTTATTCAAAGAGCAATTTGATCTTCTCTTGGTCTCTAGGGTATTTGGGAGCATGGTTCGATACCAAGATTAGCAGTATCTTCCTGGACACACAAGCTACTCTTGCAGATTCAGATCTTTTACTTCCAGATGGCTAAGAGCCTGGGATTACCTCCAGCTGTTAAAATAGCTTGCAGCAACTCTGGAGTTGCCCTTGGTGAGAGCACACATGTGGCATCTTCAATAGGCTCTGCTTTCCAGATGGTCCCTACATTCACAGGTGTATAACAAGTGGCTGCCACTTTTGATGGCAATTAGGAAGTCAAAACTTCTTCACCTTCTCAAAGACATGGGCCTACACCTATCTCTTGGGAGCTCACTGCTGGGATCAGATGACCCAGGTCATTGTTTGCAAGAGGAAATCTTATGGTCCATTAATAGACTGAAGGACAGGGAAGTAACATAAAAACCAGTATGATCCATCTAATCTGCCCAGCAAGGTGGCTAGAGTGGTTGTAACTGCATCTCCCTGCAAGTCACCCCCCTTTATGCTTTTGTTTAGGGTTGTATCTGTTGCTCCATGCAAGTCAGCCCCCTCTACTAAAATAAAAAAGATATGTTTGCTTTGATTTCATCCTCTTGCTATAAAGGGATCTCTATCAGGAGGGCATTTTAAGCATCCATCACCCTTTCAGTGAAAAAGTATTTCCTGATGTTGCTTTCAAGTTTACTGCCTTACAGCTTCATCATACGCCCTCTAGTTTTACAGCTTCCCTTTCTTTGAAAAAGATTTTTGTTCATTGAGACCCTTTAAGTATTTAGAAGTCTGTATCATATCTCCCCTGACTTCTAAATACTTAAAGGGTATCAAGGAAGTCTGGTTACTGCTGAAGACATTTCTCCCCATAGTTATGGGGGGAGCAGTACAGATGCTGTCCAACAAGTGCTACAACAGTGGCTTATGTCAATAAACAGAGAAGAACCCAGAGCGCTACGGTAGTGGAGAAGATCTTCATACTGTGCCAGTGGGCCAAGCGCCATTTGTCAGTATTATCAGCAGTCTGCATAGCAGAGGTACAAAATGTTCTGGATCCAGGTAAATAGGAATTGAATACCCAAGCATTCCAAATGGTAGTGAATCAATGCTGCACCTCAGTCTTTGACTTGATGGCAACAGGCCAGAACTTAACAGGTGTCTGCTTTTACAGACACAGGAGATGTCAAGCACCATCAGCATTGATGTGCCAATTCAGCCCTGGCTTCAACAGAACCTACTTTACCATCCATCATACTTGATGACTCATCAGTTGGGCATTTCACAGAATAGCAGGCCACACTTTCCTAATGATTCTGATGGCTCCAGATTGACCTCATAGACCATGGTTTGCAGATCTGATAGGTTTGCTAGCAGGGGGTCCCCCATAGCTGCCTTAGGTCCTTGAAGGAGTATCCAAGGATCCCATCATTATGGAGGACCCAGATCCCTTCTGGCTTACAATCTGACCCTACAAAGAGCCAGGTTGATTTGCAGAGGCTATTCGTGGGCAGTAATAGCTACACTCCTGAGTATGCCAGGCCTCTGTGATTTTGGCATGTGTCTGACAGGTGTTTCAGTATTGGTACAAGGGCAGGGGTTTATCTGAAAGGCAAGTGGATATTCCTTCAATGGTAGTACTTTTGTAGGGAGGGCGCAAACGTAACTTAGCCTTGAGTTCTACCCAGTGAGAGAGTCCTCTCCTTGGCAATGCATCTGGACACTCCCAGGTTGCTGTAGAGGTTAAGCAGATCCAGCTCCTTTTCCAGCTGACCTTTCTGTTTGGGGACTTCAGTTTCAGCCTGAGTACCGTGGCTACCTGCCTTTCAAACCTATCTTTGAAAACAATATTTTTGGTGGCCTTCTCTTCAGCAAGACATATCATGGAATTGCAAGCCCTTTTGTGTAAGGACCTTATCTTTCCTTCTATGTGGATTCAATGTCTTTAGGTAAAAAGGATGGAGCCATGTTTAAAGGTCATGTCACCATTTCACATTAATCAGTCAATGTGCCTGCCAGCCTTCCCCAAGAGGAAGCAGGGAGATTCTGGCAACGCATTCCATTCTTTGGATGTCCAGCCTCATTTTGCTTTAGTATTTGATACTGCTTCACCCTTTCACCAACCACTGAACAAAACAAACAGATGATCAGACTTATGCAAGAGATTAGTGACTTTCAAAGTTCCTGTTATCCCAGTGGATCAAGGAGGCTATTAGGACTCACATATATTTTGATCAGAGATACAGCACAGTTACTTACCTGTAACAGGTGATCTCTGGGAACAGCAGGAATAAGTCTTCATATATGGGTACGTCAGTACCGACAGAGCATGCACAGGAACGCTCCCCAGCAGCCAATCAGAAAGCCTTTGGGAGCATCCCACAGCACCAGCATGCTGCCTTCCCAACTGTCTTGCCTCAGTTGAGCTTGAGGGAGAGATAGATAGGAGTTGTATCTCTCTAGGGGAGGTGGGTGGGTTGTGAAGACTTATTCCTGCTGTTCCCAGAGATCACCTGTTACAGGTAACTGTACTATCTCTAGGAACAAGCAGGAATGAGTCTCCCAGAAGTTGTGTGTCCCTGGAACAGGGCTGCACTTCCCCACATGGATCTCTAGCATCCCATGAGGGATGGTGGGTAGGAGTTGATTAAGTATGAAACAGGTGATTAAGAACAGCCTGACCAAACAAAGGATCCCAGCAAGAGTCCTTGTCCAAGCAGTAATGGGCTGTGAAGGTATGAACCGAGGCCCAAGTGACTGCTCGACAGATGTCATCGATAGACACAGAGTTCAGCTGAGCCATTGAGGCTGCCATGGCTCTCACATTCTGAGCTGTGACATGGCCCTCCAGAGAAACGTTCTTGCTCTGATAGGCAAAAGAAATGCACTGAGCAATCCAGTTAGAAAGTGTTCTCTTGGAGACTGGTTGTCCGAGAGAAGGATCAAAGGCAACAAAGAGCTGGGAAGACTTTCGATGTTGCTGTGTCCTTTGTAAGTAAAAAGCCAGAGCTCTTTTACAGTCCAGGGTATGAAGAGTCCTCTCTGCACTTTATGCATGAGGCCCTGGAAAAAAGACAGGTAGATAGACCTCCTGGGTTGAGGTGAAAAGGCAAGACCACCTTAGGCATAAAGTGTAGAGTAGTCCTAAGGACCACCTTGTCATGATGGAACCTTGTATAAGGCGGATTAGCTACAAGTGCTTGCAATTTACTAATGCAGCGTGCTGATGTGATTGCAATGAGAAAGATAACCTTCCAAGAAAGGTATTTCAAGGTGGTGGTAGCCAAAGGTTCAAAAGGCAGCTTCATAAGCTGACCAAGAACCAAGTTTAAGTCCCATGCCATCAGTAGTGGTCTGATGGGAGGCTTTGTTAAAAGGAGGCCTCTCATGAATCTTGCTACAAGAGAATGAGAGCAAATAGGTTGTCCATTCAGAGGCTTAAGGGAAGCTGCAACAACACTCAAATGGACCCTTACTGAATTTGTCTTAAGGCCTGCATTAGATAGATGAAGGAGCTACACCAGCAACGATTCCAGAGGTATGGCATGGGGGTTAAAACCCTTCTCAGAACACCAGATGGTAAACCTCTTCCACTTAAAAAGAGCATCTAGTGGAAGGTTTCCTAGAAGCATAAAGAACATCTTTCATCTGTTGAGAAAGATGAAGATCCTGGAGATCTAGGCCTTCAGCAAGCAAGCCCTGAGATGCAGAGATTGGGGATTGGGATGCCATAACCTTCCATCCTCTTGAGAGAGGAGGTCTGGAGCAGACCCTAACTCAAGGGAGGGAGCTTGAGAGAGATATAGAAGCAGAGGGTACCACACTTGCCGTGGCCAATGTGGAGCTATGAGAATCAGGTGGCCTCTGTCTCTCTGAAGCTTGAACAGGGTTTTGGGAATTAGGGGAATGGGTGGAAAGGCATACAGGAAGTCTTGAAGGACTAGAAAGGAGGACTGTTACTTCTGGAGAGAAATCTGCAACTGTGAGTATATACTTCTGATAATTTTCTAAAAAGAATTCTTTGTATTAAAGCTACTTAATCTGTGAACCCACTGTTTTTTGTTGGATCAGTTAGGGCCTAGTAGCAGCAAGTAAAGTTTGAATTTAAAACACAGAGGAGAACTTTCTGGTTACATTTCATACCCAGCCGAGAGCTTGTAGTTTAAATTTAATAGTCACTCAGGGCCAAGTAACAGCAAAGTACTTTTAGTTTAAATTTAACACACAAGAGTGCTTTCTGGTTACATTTGGAAGCCAGCAGACAGCTTGTAGTGTACATTTAATAGTCACTCAGGGCCTAGCATCAGAAAAGTACTTTTAGTTTTAAAACACAGAAGAGAGCTTTCTAGTTAAATTTAGAACCCAGAAGAGAGCTTGTAGCTTAAATTTCATAAGAAATTAGAGCCTAGCAGCAGCTAAGAGCTATAATTTAAATCAAATCAGAATTTAGCTTACCTCAGCAGCACAAGACAGGGTACTGTGTAGCAGCCCTCTTTTAATAAGTGTTATTTCCCTCCCTCCCCTGGGATAATCGTAGCTTTATAGGTACTTACACATCTTAAAAGACAGGAGGTGCTCTCAGGTGAAGCTCATTACCCAAATCAGTCATACACTAAGAACCTGAGATTAATTAAGCTTCAGGTGAACAAGGTATATTAAACAAATTAGGTACAGTTTTATTGGTATAAATACCCATAGCAACCCCTAGTAAGTAAGGACTTAAAGATCTAGACACAAACTTAAAACTAAGATGCAGACAGCAGTCCAGCAGCGGGATGGGGGCTTTCCAGTCTTTTGCATTGAGTGTCACATGTATGATTTTCTCCCAGTTGGTGAGAGGTCTTACGTGTGCACTAGGTGCAAAGAGCTCTTTGCTCTCAGGGAACAAGTTCGTTCTCTAGAGGCTAAAGTAGCAGACTGGGAAAACATAAGACAGACAGAGAGATACATAGACGAGACCTACAGGGATATAAGTCCTGTAGTCCCACCTCCAGTTTGGCAGCACCCCTGTTGCCATGGAGGAGAGAGGTCACGTGACAGGAGAGCATCACCCTGGTGTGGCAGGAAGTGATCCTGTAACTAGGACCTGTCCTCCAGGTGATGTAAAACCCTCTCGCACCGAGGAAGTTTCTCCAGGGCCATGTGCCCATGAGGGAAGGGTTAGAACAGCCGTTATAGTTGGTGATTCGATCATTAGGCATGTAGATAGCTGGGTGGCTGGTGGACGTGAGGATCGCCTGGTAACATGCCTGCCTGGTGCGAAGGTAGCAGACCTCACACGCCACCTAGATAAGGTCTTAGATAGTGCTGGGGAGGGAGTCTGCTGTCTTGGTACATGTCAGTACCAATGACATAGGAAAATGTGGTAGGGAGGTTCTGGGGGCAAAATTTAGGCTTTTAGGTAGGAAGTTGAAATCCAGAACTTCCATGGTAGCATTCTCTGAAATGCTTACTGTTCCACGCGCAGGACCCAAAAGGCAGGCAGAGCTCCGGAGTCTCAATGCGTGGATGAGACAATGGTGCAGAGATGAGGGTTTTGGATTTGTTAGGAACTGGGGAACATTGTGGGGAAAGGAGGGGCTCTTCCGAAGGGATGGGCTTCACCTTAACCGGGATGGAACCAGGCTGCTGGCATTAACCTTTAAAAAGGAGATAGGGGAAAGCCGACAGTCGCCCAAGAGCAGATGGTTCGGAAGAATGTATCCTTGAAGGATACTACCAAAAGCAGAGAGGTTCCACAAAAGAGTAAAGTAGCCCAAATGCCCTCAAGTATGGAGCAGACAGAGCTTAAAGATCCCAATTTACCCATGTCTAACAATAGTAATAATTAACATGAATAAAATACATTCTCTAAAATGCTTGTATGCAAATGCTAGAAGTCTAAAGAATAAGATGGGAGAGTTAGAATATATAGCACTAAATGAAAGGTTAGATATGATTGGAATATCAGAGACATGGTGGAAGGAGGACAACCAGTGGGACACTGATACCTGGGTACAAACTATATTGTAATGATAGAGCTGATCAAATTGGTGGAGGAGTTGCGCTCTATGTTAGAGAGAGCATTGACTCAGAAAGGATTAAAGTTTTGCAGGAAACAAAATCTGCTGTAGAATCTATATGGATTGAAATTCCATATAAAGGGGGAAAGCAATGGCAGTGGGGGTGTACTATCGAGCACCTGGCCAGAATGACCAAATGGATGATGAAATGCTCAAAGAAATCAAGGAAGCTAACCAAAGTTACAGCGCAGTAATAATAATGGGTGATTTCAATTACCCCGGTATCGACTGGGTCAGTGTCACGTCAGGACATGCTAGGGAGATAAAGTTCCTAGATGAAATAAATGACTGCTTCTTGGAGCAGCTGGTTCATGAACCGACTAGAGGGGAAGCCATATTAGACCTAGTCCTTAGTGGAACACCAGATCTAGTGCAAGAGATAAGGGTATCGGGGCCACTTGGCAATAGTGATCATAGCATGATCGCCTTTGATTTAATTAGTGGGGGAGGGATAGTAAGGAAATCCACAGTACTACCTTTTAACTTTCGAAAGGGAGACTATGATAAAATGAGGAAAACAGTTAAGATAAAACTAAAAGGAGCAGTTGCAAAGGTTAAAGACGTACATCAAGCTTGGGTGTTGTTGAAAAATACTATCTTGGAAGCCCAGACCAGCTGTATTCCACGCTTTAAGAAAAGTGGAAGGAAGTCCAAAAAACTGCCAGCATGGTTTAAAGGTGAGGTCAGAGAGGCTGTTGCCAAAAAAGCATCTTTCAGGAAATGGAAAAAAGAGCCAAACGACAAAACCTGGAAACAGCACAAGCACTGGCAAGTCAAATGCAAGGCATTGATAAGGCAGGCAAAGAGAATTTGAGAAGAAACTTGCTGCGGAAGCAAAAACGCGAAATAAAGACCTTTTCAAGTACATTCGTAGCAAAAAACCTGTGAGAGAGTCAGTTGGTCCATTAGATGATAAAGGGGCACTAAGAGGCGACAAGGCGATAGCGGAGAGACTGAATGAATTCTTTGCTTCGGTCTTTACTGAGGAAGATGTAGGGATGTTACCCATGACTGAAGTGGTATTTAATGGTGCGGAAGAATTGAAGGAAATATTGATACATCAGGAAGATGTCTTACAACTATTAGATAAACTGAAGAGTAGCAAATCACCTGGGCCGGATGGTATACATCCAAGGGTGTTGAAAGAACTGAAATATGAGATTGCAGAACTGCCATCAGTAATCTGTGAACTATCATTAAAATCATCTCTAATACCTGAAGATTGGAGGATCGTCAATGTAACACCAATTTTTAAAAAGGGTTCTAGGGGTGATCCGGGAAACTACAGACCGGTGAGCCTGACATCAGTACCAGGAAAAATGGTAGAAACCATCATAAAGAATAAAATTACTCAGCATGTAGATAGTCATGGCCTAATGGGAGACAGCCAACATGGCTTTAGACAAGGAAGATTTTGTCTTACTAATCTGTTATGTTTTTTTGAAGGAGTGACTAAACAGGTGGACAAAGGTGAGTCGGTTGATATTGTGTATCTGGACTTTCAGAAAGCCTTTGACAAGGTCCCTCAGAGACTTTTGGCAAAACTAAAGAGTCATGGGATAGGAGGCAGTGTACTATTGTGGATCAGGAACTGGTTAAAAGGTAGAAAGCAGAGGGTAGGGCTAAATGGCCAATTTTCCCAATGGAGAAAGGTGAATAGTGGTGTACCCCAGGGATCTGTGCTGGGTCCGCTGCTTTTTGACATATTCATAAATGACCTGGAAAGTGGAATAACGAGTGAGGTTATCAAATTTGCAGATGACACAAAACTATTTAAAGTTGTTAAAACCCAAGAGGATTGTGAAAAATTGCAAGAGGATCTTGATAAATTGGAAGACTGGGCATCAAAATGGCAGATGAAATTTAATGTGGACAAGTGCAATGTTATGCACCTAGGGAAGAACAACCCAAACTATGGTTACACGATGCAAGGTTCCACATTAGGAACCACCACCCAGGAAAAAGATTTAGGCATCATTGTGGATACCATGTTAAAACCCTCGGCCCAGTGTGCAGCAGCGGCCAAGAGAGCAAATAGAATGCTAGGTATGATAAGGAAAGGAGTCCCCGAGCCACCTCTCTGATAAAGTCTTGAAAAGACAAATCCTCTGGAGGAGACATCCTTCGTTTAGGAAAGGACTCCTCCTGTGGAAGCAGCATCACTGCATCGACAGACTCTTCAGAATCCTCAGAGGAATCGAAGTATCGTCTGTCTGGATGCTCTTGCAAAGCCCGATACCCGTACTGACCGGAATCGGTATCGGGAATAACCGGTACCGGGTTATCGGTACCGGAGGGCTTCAGAGGACCGAGTACCAGCATAGCGGACACCGATGCCGATTCGATGCCACCGGTATCGGAATCGGTACCGATGGCGATGCTAGAGCCGGTACCGGCGGAGTAGTCTGTTGCAGTACCACAGGCATCGATGCCACAAGGAAAGCCGCCAGACTGCGTTCCATGGACAGAATCCTCTGATCCATCGACGACGCCAATGCCTGGAAATCGGTACCGGTGGAAGCCACCGGTACACCCAGAGCATGGCACCAGGAGATCTGTCAAGGCCATGCCATTGAGATCATCCTGGAACCCCGATGATGATGCTTTAGAGGCCGAAGCCTCCCGCCGGGGTAATTTTGCCGGTGCAGAATCCTCAATGGCAAGGCCAGAGGCATCTCGATGCTTAGAAGGAGATTTACCCTTCGAGGACCGGCTGGATTTATGTTTAGTTACCTGAGATCCATGTGAGGAAGAAGCAGCCCTGGAAGACGTCGATGCCACCGAAGCCGCATCAGAGGGAAACAGGGTACTGAGCTTGGCAGCTCGGTTCTGCCGACCTCTTAGACATCATGGAACAGGACACACAATCTGTTATGGAATGGTCAGGACCTAAACATTTTAGACACCAGTCGTGGGTGTTGGTGACGGAAATAGTACCGCCACATTTTGTGCACTTTTTAAATCCTGAGGCAGGCTTTTCCATATTTAAGGAAAAAGGTTTTGGGCCTAAGGCCCAAAACTCAAGTGCACCTGAAGAAAGAACGGAAAAAAGGTTTCCTTTTGGGTTTTTTTTTTTAAAAGAAGAAAAGAACAAAGACCGGCGGTACCGGTACAGCGTCGAAGAAGGCAGACGCGACACAAGAAACAAAGAAAAAATAAGGAAATTCTTCTGCGGTGACAGGAACACAACCTGCTGGCTCCGCGGAAAAAGAAGAACTGAGGAGAGAGAGTTGGGAAAGGCAGGAAGGCAGCACGCAGGCACTGTGGGATGCTCCCAAAGGCTTTCTGATTGGACGCTGGGGAGCGTTCCCGCGCAGGCTAAGTCGGTACCAACGTACCCATATGTGAAGACTCATTCCTGCTTGTTCCTGGAGACTGCCAGATTCCGATCTCACTCAACAAAAAGCCACGGTAATGGCACCTGAGGCTATTTGTAGGGTAGTGATATGGTCATCGCAGCATTCATTTGTTTGGCATTACAGATTGGATATGCAAGCTGGGTAGGATGCTACATTGGGAAGATGGTTTAGGGAGGGGGGGTACATTTTGTCTTCCTTTGGGTCAGGAGACTTAAGTATTTCCCATCAGTCAGGACTGGTCTTGCAGGATAAGGAGTTCCAGGGGTGATCCAGGAAACTACAGACCGGTGAGCCCGACGTCAGTACTGGGAAAAATGGTAGAAACCATCATAAAGAACAAAATTACTCAGCATGTAGATAGTCATGGCCTAATGGGAGACAGCCAACATGGCTTTAGACAAGGAAGATCTTGTCTTACTAATCTGTTATGTTTTTTTGAAGGTGTGAATAAAGAGGTGGACAAAAGTGAGTCTGTTGATATAGTGTATCTGGACTTTCAGAAAGCCTTTGACAAGGTCCCTCAGATGTTTGGCAAAACTAAAGAGTCATGGGAGAGGAGGCAGTGTACTATTGTGGATCAGGAACTGGTTAAAAAATAAAAAGCAGAGGGTTGGGCTAATTGGCCAATTTTCCCAATGGAGAAAGGTGAATAGTGGTGTACCCCAGGGATCTGTGCTGGGTCCGCTGCTTTTTGACATATTCATAAATGACCTGGAAAGTGGAACAACAAGTGAGGTTATCAAATTTGCAGATTTATGTCAAAATTAAAAAGTCATGGGATAGGAGGCAGTGTACTATTGTGGATCGGGAACTGATTAAAGATAGAAAGAAGAGGGTAGGGCTAAATGGCCAATTTTCCCAAGGGAAAAAGGTGAATAGTGGAGTACCCCAGGGATCTGTACTGGGTCCGCTGCTTTTTGACATATTTATAAATGACCTGGAAAAGGGAATAACTTGTGTCATCTGCAAATTTGATAACCTCACTGAACTGTTTAAAGTTGTTAAAACCCAAGAGGATTGCGGAAAACTGCAGGAGGATCTGGATAAATTGGAAGACTGGGCATCCAAATGGCAGATGAAATTTAATATGGACAAGTGCAAAGTTATGCACCTAGGAAAGAACAACCCAGACTATGGTTACACGATGCAAGGTTCCACATTGGGAACCACCACCCAGGTGCCTCTCGTGGCCTTGGAGGGCTGGCACGGGACTCCCAAGTCTGTTACCATTGAGGAGTCTGTCAAAGGAACCGGTGTTGGCACCGAAGAGTGCACCCCTGGTACCGGCAGCTGTGGAGCGCTCCCTCCTAATAGAGTGGTTGCTGACTCTCGAGTGCAGCCTGCCTTTATGGCTCAACACAAACCTCGAGGACTGGGAACTTCTGGTTTGTCGGGGTCAGTGATGGCACCATCCACCCCTGGTGCCTTGCCGGTGGAGTTTCAGCTGATTCTCAAACATGTTGTCCTCTCCGGTTCCCAGGACTGTTCTCGGTCCTGCTGGATGCAGATCTCCCCTCCAAATGCTTCAGGCTCGGACCACAGGGCACCGAGGTCATCCTCGACTCCACCACTGGGTCATCGATGTGGGTTCCATTACTGTTGATACTTTGAGTTTCTGTCTTACTTGGACTCCAAGTGGGAGACCGAGGAAGAATCCCCAGAGACGATGTGGCGCTGGGATGTCTCTTTGGATCCCTTGCCCTCGTATGAGCATAGGAGATCCCCTCTTGAGGGCCTCTCCCTTCTTGGAGTTCGTCAGGAAAATGGGGAAGGGTTTACCCTTCAACACTGAGGCCGAGGAGAAACCTAGGGCGGAGTAGTTGGAGATCTTCCAGTATCCCACTCCCCTGAAGGAAACTCACCATTCTCATGCATCCTATCCTGGAAAGGTTGCTATTGAAGATGTGGGAGACCCTGGTGACTGTTTTGATTGTGAGCAGGCATCTCGATTCCATGTATCATGTCCACAAGAGCCCAGGCTTTGAAAAGACAGTTGCCTCACAACTTCATGGTTGTGGAATTGACCATGTGCCATATTAAGAGTAATAAGATGCACTCTGCAGTGTCCCCTGGTAGGGGGACACGCATCATGGATGGGTTCAGCAGCAAATGTTACCAGGGCTCAATGCTCATGGCCCGTATCTAAACATACCCACTATACATGGGCATGTACTCGAGAAACCTGGCTCGGGAGCTTTCTGGGTTCTCAGCTAGCTTATCTGGCGACCATCTTCAGCACTTCCGGAACCTGGTTGCTATGGTCAAGGAATGCTCCAAATATGCAACTCATGTAGCCTATGATGGCTTTGAGTCCGTGGCTAGAGTGGCTGCAGTGGGCATTGGTGTCTGTCACCTCACATGGCTACAGTCAGTCATCAGACTTGGAGCAACGGATTCAAGACAAGTTGATTGATGTTCCATGTTGGGGAGAGAATCTATGATGGAGAAGGCCACAGAGTTGGAGACTGAACAAGTCACCATTAACAGGCTCTCGAGGAAAACTGCTGATCCTTCCTAACGGAAGGCCTTGGGGAAAAAAGTCCTTGTACCCGAAGAAGAAAGCTTATGGAACTTATGTCCTGTACCATTCCTAATCAGTTGCACCAGCAGGCGCAGCAGGCCAAGGCCAAAAGCATCATCTGCCTAAAGCCCTGAAACCCCAGCTGGTGCCACAGCCAGGAAGGGGGGAGGGCAGGCTTTGACTCCAGGGACATAGCCCTTCTTCCCCTTTCTGGTCTAGTTCCATAGCACATTGGGGGGCTTCTCATGGCTTTTGACCATCATTAACCCAGCATAACCACAGATACCTGGGCTCTTCAAGTGGTAAAGGAGGGCTACCTCCTCCACTTCAATCAGACCTCCTCCCCATCACAAACTTCATCAGCAAGAGCTCAAGGCTCTTTTACAGGAAAGGGCAGTGGAGATTGCTGTACCGTCCCAAATGAGAAAGGGATTCTACTCCCGCTACTTCCTGGTTCCAAAGAAAACAGGCAGATTCCATCCCATTCTGGATCTCCGCATTCTTGATCACTTTCTAGCACGCGAGATGTTCAAGATGGTATCCCTTGGGACATTGCTGCCCTACCTCCAGCTGCAAGATTGGCTATGCTCCTTGGATCTCAAAGATGCTTATACCCACATCCTCATTCACCCCCTGCATCGGCAGTACCTCCGCTTCATCAGCAGCAGACTTCACTATCAATACAGGGGTCTACCTTTTGGAATAGCGTCTACCCCAAGGGTTTTCAGAAACTGTCTGATGGTCATAGCTGCTTATCTGTGTGTAGGACATCTTTGTCTTCCCTTATCTGCATGACTGGTTAATCCAGAGGCGGAACGCTGGACAACATCCATCTGTCCGCACAACACACAGCTGGGTTTTGTCATCAACCCAAAGTCCCACCTGCACCCACTCAGTGCCTTGAGTTCATTAGGGCTTTCCTCGATACCATGGTGGCCAGAGCCTTCCTTCCCTCTGACCGGGCCCAGAGTCTTGTCGTTCGGGCCCAGGATGTCCAAGGTTGCTCAGTCTAGTTTGCCAAATGCTTTGCCTCCTATGCCACATGGCCTCCACAGTCCACATAACCCCATCGGCCTGGCTTCAGTTGCGGCAGGCGCAGTGGACACACTGTACAGAGTGTGTCAGGCGACAGACCGTCTCATGGATCGAGTCAGTAACTTCGCCACTGAACATAAGAACATAAAAGATGCCATACTGGGTCAGACCAAGGTCCATCAAGCCCAGTATCCTGTTTCCAACAGTGGCCAATCTAGGTCATACGCACTTAGCAGTTTCCCCAAAAGACATGGGTTCCACAATGCTTGTATTGGGTCAAGCATTGATATCCTGGGTCCCTTCTTAATAATGGTTTATGGACCTTTCCTCCAAGAACTTCTCCAAACCTTTTTTAAACCCAGCTACACTAACAGCCTTTACTACATCCTCCGGTAACAAATTCCAGAGTTTGATTACACGTCGACTGAAAAAATATTTTATTAGTCTTAAATAGTTTACCCTGTAGCTTCATTGCATGTCCCCTAGTCTTTCTATATTCTGATAACGTAAACAATCGATCTACGTTTACCCGTTCTACTCCGTTCATTAATTTATAGACTAGCATATCTCCCCCTCAGCCGTCTCTTTTCCAGGTTAAAGAGCCCTAACCTTTTTAGCCTTTCTCCATAGGAGTATCCTTCCATCCCCTTTACCATTTTGGTGGCTCTGCTCTGAACCTTTTCTAATAACGCTATATCCTTTTTAAGATACAGCAACCAGAATTGTACACAATATTCAAGGTGCGGTCTCACCATGGAACAATGCAGGGGCATTATAATATCCTTTGTTTTATTTTCCATTCCTTTCCTTATAATACCTAGCAAACAATTTGCTCTCTTGGCCACCGCTGCACACTGGGCCGAGGGTTTTAACATGTTATCCACAATGACGCCTAAATCTTTTTCCTGGGTGGTGGTTCCTAATGTGGAACCTTGCATCGTGTAACCATATAGTTTGGGTTGTTCTTCCCTAGGTGCATAACATTGCACTTGTCCACATTAAATTTCATCTGCCATTTTGATGCCCAGTCTTCCAATTTATCAAGATCCTCTTGCAATTTTCCACAATCCTCTTGGGTTTTAACAACTTTAAATAGTTTTGTCTCATCTGCAAATTTGATAACCTCACTCGTTATTCCCTTTTCCAAGTCATTTATGAATATGTCAAAAAGCAGCGAACCCAGCACAGATCCCTGGGGTACACCACTATTCACCTTTCTCCATTGGGAAAATTGGCCATTTAGCCCTACCCTCTGCTTTCTATCTTTTAACCAGTTCCTGATCCACAATAGTACACAGCCTCCTATCCCATGACTCTTTAGTTTTGCCAAACATCTCTGATGAAGGTCCTTGTCAAAGGCTTTCTGAAAGTCCAAATACACTATATCAAACCGACTCATTTTTGTCTACCTGTTTATTCACATCTTCAAAAAACATAACAGATTAGTAAGACAAGATCTTCCTTGTTTAAAGCCATGTTGGCTGTCTCCCATTAAGCCATGACTACAGGTTCAGCAATTTTGTTCTTTACCATTCTTCCCGGTACTGACGTCAGGCTCACCGGTCTGTAGTTTCCCAGATCACCCCTGGAACCCTTTTTAAAAATTGGTGTTACGTTCTCCATCCTCAAATCTTCAGGTATTACAGATGATTTTAATGATAGTTCACAGAATACTAATAGCAGGTCTGCAATCTCATATTTCAGTTCTTTCAACACCCTTGGATGTATATCATCTGACCCAGGTGATTTGCTATTCTTCGGTTTATCTAATAGTTGTAATACATCTTCCCGATGTATTGATATTTCCTTCAATTCTTCCACACCTTTAAATACCACTTCAGTCATGGCTAACATCCCTATATCTTCCTCAGTAAAGACCGAAGCAAAGAATTCAGTCAGTCTCTCCGCTATCGCCTTGTCGCCTCTTAGTGCCCCTTTAACCCCTCTATCATCTAATGGACCAACTGACACTCACAGGTTTTCTGCTACGAATGTACATGAAAATGTCTATTACGTGTTTTTGCTTCAGCAGCAAGCTTCTTCTCAAATTCTCCCTTTGCCTGCCTTATCAATGCCTTGCATTTAACTTGCCAGTGCTTGTGCCGTTTCCAGTTTGTCATTTGGCTCTTTTTTCCATTTCCTGAAAGATGCTTTTTTGGCAGCCTCTCTGACCTCACCTTTAAACCATGCTGGTAGTTTTTTGGCTTCCTTCCACTTTTCTTAAAGCATGGAATACAGCTGGTCTGGGCTTCCAAGATAGTATTTTTCAACACCCAACTTGATGTAAGTCTTTAACCTTTGCAACTGCTTTTAGTTTTTTTCTTAACTATTTTCCTCATTTTATCATAGTCTCCCTTTCGAAAGTTACAAGGTAGTACTGTCATTTCCTTAGCATCCCTCCTCCATTAATTAGATTAAACGCGATCATGCTATGATCACTATTGCCAAGTGGCCCCAACAACCTTATCTCTTGCACCAGATATGGTGTTCCACTAAGGACTAGGTCCAATATGGCTTCCCCTCTGGTCGGTTTATGAACCAGCTGCTCCAAGAAACAGTCATTTATTTCATCTAGGAACTTTATCTCCCTAGCATGTCCTGCCGTGACACTGACCCAGTCGATACCGGGGTAATTGAAATCGCCCATTATTATTACTGTGCTATAACTTTTGAAGGACTCCCTTTCCTGGTGGCAGCAGCCAACTCATCTTCTAGTGGGACTTCCCTTCCAGGCCCTGCCCCACCAGTGGGTGCTGACCATGGATGCCTCCAAACTGGGCAGGTGTGCCCATCTCAATGACCTGCATACCCAGTCTTCATCAAATAAACTTCGAGCTCAAGGCAGTAGCGAATAGAAATTACTTACCTGGTAATTGTCTTTCCTTGAGTGACGACAGTTTAGTCCTCCACCACTGGGTTGCGCACCTCCTCCTGCAGCTTGGAGACTGGACAAGTCAAACTCGTGACACCACTATATGTAAGCTGCTGGTAACTCCGATCAGCCCCAGTGAACTATTGACAAAGCAGACTCAAAGGAGCAACAGATAAGTAGCTAAACGTGAACTACAAACATATCAACAAACTAGTGTAAACAGTAACTGAATTCCTGAGCTAAACAGGAATAACGTTACGTAAGAGTGCATTCTGTCTTAAGAATTATACGTTGTTACGATCTTGCATCCCCTTATTCTTTACCTTCCCTGTACCCCCCACCGAACGACAGAACAGGGAAATAGGCTAGTACTAATATGCATACTCACTGCGATCCAGAAACTGAAGGCC
Organism: Ichthyophis bannanicus; assembly: GCA_033557465.1. Lineage (NCBI taxonomy): Eukaryota > Metazoa > Chordata > Amphibia > Gymnophiona > Ichthyophiidae > Ichthyophis > Ichthyophis bannanicus. The sequence continues at coordinate 643,928,707 of CM066035.1, forward strand.
ACTCATTCACTCTTCAATACTGCACCATCTCCATTTCTAGAAGAAAACGCTGAACTGACGACACCCCGGGCGGGAATGAGGACTAAACTGTTGTCACTCAAGGAACGACAATTACCAGGTAAACTTAATTTCTATTTCCTCATCGTTCCTCCAGTTTAGTCCTCCACCACTGGGATGTAACAGAGCAGTAATCATTGGGAGGGACCATGAACTCCTGATCGCAGCACCGCCGACCCGAAGCAGATACCGCCCGCTGCTAGAACATCGAGCTGATAGTGCTTACTGAAAGTGTGCAGCGACGACCAAGTGGCCGCCTTGCAAATCTCTGCTGGCGGAACCAAACTATGCTCTGCCCACGACGCCGCTTGCGCTCTGGTAGAGTGAGCCCGTAACCCTTCTGGCACTCGACGGCCTTTCAAAATATATGCTGATGCGATAGCTTCACGAACCCACCTGGAAATTGACGCTTTGGCCGCCGCTTCCCCTTTACGGGGGCCTCCGAACAGTACGAAAAGCCAGTCGGATTTGCAAAATGACTCCAAAACTTTTAGATATTGGCGCAACATTCTCTTTATATCTAAGCGTTTCAAGCTATGATCCAAGACGCTGTCTGTTGAACCTAAGACCGGCAACGATACCGATTGGTTCAAATGAAACGGAAAAAAAAACTATCTTGGGCAAAAAGGACGGAACCGGCTGTAACACCACTTTGTCTCTGGAAAAAACTAAAAACGGCTCGCAACATGACAACGCTTGAAGTTCCGAAACCTGTCTAGCCAAACAAATCGCCACCAAAAACACTGCCTTCAGAGTTAAATCCTTCAGCGAAGCCCGCGCAGAGGTTCAAAGGGTTTCTTAGTCAAAGCTCCAAATACTAGGTTGAGATCCCAAGGCAGCACCACAATCCTGCGCGCAGGGCGAAGCCTAGATACCGCCCTAAGGAAACAGATAACATCAACGTGCATACTTAGGGCTACCCCGCTAACTGAACTCGCAAAGAACTAGCCACAAGACCCTTTTCAAAACCGTCTTGTAGGAAACTCAATACCACCGGAACAGAAGCAGTCGCTGCACGAACCTGATGTCGCTAACACCAGTCCTCAAAAATAAGTTTAGGGTCATTAAAGTGGTACATCCCCATTGGAGGGGAGGGAATACTGACAGGATCCTACTAAGGCTTGAACAGAAATATATATTTGAGTTTGGGACCCTTACACCAGCAGGATTAAATATGGATATAGACTGGTCTGTTTTTCTTTAACAGTACCCGATTGAGGAAAGGGGACTAGGTGTTAGCCTGTTTTTTAGCCTTCTCAATGGTTTTATTTCCCTCCCCCTCCTCCCCCCTTTCCCTTCCCCTACCCCTTCTCCTCCTTTTCACTTCCCTTCCCCATTCCTTCCTTTCCTTTTCTCTTCCCCCCATTCTCCCCCTCCTCTCTTTTTCCCTCCTTTCTGTTCCCACTTATCTCCAGGAACAAGCAGGAATGTAGTCTTCACATATGGGTGACGTCAGCACCGATAGAGCCCACGCGGGAACGCTCCCCAGCATCCAATAGGAAAGCTTTTGGGAGCATCCCACTGCACCTACGTCACTGCCTTTCCAGCTCTCCCTCCTCACTTGAGTTTGTAGCTGAGATACAAGGAGAGAAGAAGAAGATGACCTACAACTCCTAGGGGAGGAGGGTGGGTTGTGAAGATTAAATTCCTGCTGTTCCCAGAGATCATCTGTTAAAGGTGAGTAACTACGCTATCTCCAGGAACAAGCAGGAATGTAGTCTTCACATATGGGACTCCCCAGCTTGGAGATGCCAGAGAGATGACCCCAGGGTCAGCTTCGAATCACAGGTATAACTAAGGAGGTCATGTATCCTCCAAAGATGTCTAGTATTGAAACCTGGGACGGAGGGTAAGAGTTGATCTAAGTCTGAAAGAGATGCTGGAGAACAGCTTGGCCAAACAAGGCAACCCGGCGGGTGTCCTTGTACAGGCAATAGTGAGCGGCAAAAGTGTGGGCAGAAGAGCAAGTTGCTGCTTTGCATATCTCATCAATTGCTACAGAGCGTAGATTTGCCATAGGGGCAGCCATTGCTGGAAAATAGGCCAATAGGCCAAAAACTAAAAATGTTTTCCAAGGGACGAGGATGTGCATCCAAAGGGCTCCGTGGAAAAAGAGACTGAGCAAGATGGCACCCTTGGGCGGGAAGAGGACCACGCATGCGTGGCAGCAATCCCAAAGGCTTTCTTTGAAAGCTGGGGAATTGCTCCACGCGGGTTCTGTCGGTGCCATCACCCGTAAGTGAGGGCTGACTTCCTGCTTGTTCCTGGAGAACACTACCAGTACAGAGTACTGCCTTTTGGCCTTGCCTCTGCCCCCAGGGTCTTCACCAAGTGCCTAGCAGTGGTGGCTGCTTTTCTTCGCACCAGAGGACCTTTGTCTTCCCTTATCTGGATGACTTAGAATGCCAATAAAAACAGGAAAATAGTAGAATGTTTTTATCTTCTGATACTGTGTGAGTTTTTATTTTTAATTGTAAACCATTCTGATGTTACCACTAAGGGTGGTATATCAAGTTTTAATAAATGAAATGATTAGTTGATCACGGCCAGAACACCAGCAGAGGTCCAGCATTCAGCCCAGCTGACCATGCAGATCCTAGAGAACCTTGGCTTTGTGATCAACTACCCCAAATCTTATCTACAGTCCCCAACAGCTAGAGTTCATTGGGGCACTACTCGATACCACTCAGGCTCAGACTTATTTACAAAGAGACAGAGCGCAGCGTTTGATAGCCCTGTCGTAAAGGATTCAACACTCCTCTGTCACAACTTGTCAGATGCTGTGACTCCTGGGCCATATAGCCTCCACAGTCCATGTTACCCCAATGGCCCGGCTCCAGATGCATCAAGCACAGTAGACTCTATGCACTCAATGGTGTCAGACAACTGGCTGCCTCGGGGACAGGGTCAGAGTGACTTTCCTGCTCAGGGAGTCCTTTTCCTGGTGGCAACAGCCTCTAACCTTCTTGCGGGGCTTCTCTTCTATCCTCCGCACATCAAAATGTCCTAACTATGAATGCCTCCAAGAAGGGCCGGGGAGACAATCTCAACAGCTTCTGTATGCAAGGACTCTGAGCAGCTCAGGAGAGCCTCCACCAGATCAACTTCCTGGAACTCCGAACCACATCAAATGCCCTGTGGGCTTTTCAGCAGCAGCTCTCCAATCAGGTAGTCCTCATCCAAAACAACCAGGTGGCCATGTTCTACATCAACAAGCAGAGCAGCATGGGGTCGTACCTCCTTTGTTGGGAGGCCGTCTGCCTCTGGAAATATGCCATCTTACATGACATGGCCCTCATGGCCGTTTATCTACAGGGGGAGAACATCCTTGCAGATCACCTCAGCAGAGTCCTGCAGCCGCACGAGTGGACTCTCAACAGCGTGATTACAGACATCTTTCAACTGTGGGGCACATCGTCAGTGGACCTCTTCACCTCCCCTCACAACACACAGCTCCTGGCTATTCTGCTCCAGGGTACCCTGCAGGAACTGGGTTGCGCCCAATGTGTTCCTCCTGGACTGGAGCAAGGTTCCGAGAAGAGCCACCAAAATGGTAAAGGGGATGGAAGGATACTCCTATGAAGAAAGGCTAAAAAGGTTAGGGCTCTTATCTCTTGCACTAGATCTGGTGTTCCACTAAGGACTAGGTCTAAGATGGCTTCCCCTCTGGTCAGTTCATGAACCAGCTGCTCCAAGAAGCAGTCATTTATTTCATCTAGGAACTTTATCTCCCTAGCATCTCCTGCCGTGACACTGACCCAGTCGATACCGGGGGTAATTGAAATCGCCAATTATTACTGCACTGTAACTTTTGTTAGCTTCCTTGATTTCTTTGAGCATTTCATCATCCATTTGTTCATTCTGGCCAGGCGGTCGATAGTACACCCCCACTGTCATCGCCTTCCACTTTTTACATGGAATTTCAATCCATAGAGATTCTACAGCAAATTTTGTTTCCTGCAAAACTTTAATCTTTTCTGACTCAATGCCCTCTCTAACAGAGCACAACCCCTCCACCAATTTGATCAGCTCTATCATTACGATATAGTTTGTACCCAGGTATCACAGTGTCCCACTGGTTGTCCTCCTTCCACCATGTCTGATATTCCAATCATAAATAACCTTATTTAGTGCTATATATTCTAACTCTCCCATCTTATTTTTAGACTTCTAGCATTTGCATACAGGCATTTTAGAGACTATTTTATTCATATTAATTTGGCTATTGGTAGACATGGGTAATTTGGTGCATCTTCCAAAGGAAGCTGGGAAGCATTCCTGCGTGGGCTCTGTCAGTGAAGGTACCATATGCGAGGGCTGTTTCCTGATGTTCCTGGAGAACACCTGCTACTGGTAACTACACTTCACCAGCACCGCAAAACCGGTGTTCTACAAGGTTAGAACTGCCCTCAAGTGAATTTTGAGGGTTCAAAGGCATTCCTCCTCCACTTGTTAGAGGGCCAGGGCCAGTGCCATGGTCACCAGTATCAGTACCTCAGGCGGGGACTCAACAATGATTGGTACATTGGGAGACAACTGGCTGCCCTCCTGTGCAATAGGGATTGCCTCCTCTGTTCTGGGCGTCTTTCTTCCCACCAGGGAAGAAAGGCCAACCATTCCCAGCCATTGTTCTCTGCATCATGTCAAGATGGGTACAATGATGATGCACCTGGACCTTATCCCAGTGCTCCCCCTTCGACGGGGGTCTCGCCAGTCTCTTCTCATGCCCCTGGGCCCCCCTGGTTCCGACTCGGCATGGACCTCCCTCCCTGTGGACACCTCAGCAGAAGCCTTGGAAGGCATCAACTGGGTCGGGGCCGAGGATGCTGAATCCGATGAGTTGAAGAGGGACTCCTGTTTTTCCCGACCCTTCAGTTCCCATTGCATCATCTGCAGGCACAAATTGCAGGCTGATGACCAGGTCCACGACATTGTAAGCACCAACTGTGACGGTCAGGGACCAAGATGGTCCTGCCACACTTGGTTCATTTCTTGAAGCACTAGATGGCTGAGACATGTCGCAAAATACAACCATAGCCAAGTTAAATTCAATTGCTGGGGGCAGGCAAAAAAAGCCTCAAAGGGGAGAAACACACCAAAAGGTGAAAAAAAAAAAAAGAGAAGAAAATATAACTTAAGTTGGTTGGGACAAACTAAGCAGACGATAGGTGGCAAGAGAAGCAGAAAAACAATGGCCCGAGGGCCAAGAAATTAAACTTTTTTTCTGGTCTGCGGGAACACATCCTAGGGGCTCCACGTAAAAAAAAAAAAAAAAAGACTGGAGAAGATGGCACCATGGCAGGTGGGAAGGCAGCATGCATGGTGTGCCTCTCAAAAACTTCTTTTTGAAGTTGGGGAGCATTCCCATGCGAGGTTCCAATGGTGACATCACCCATACATGAGGGCTTATTTCCTGCTTGCTCATGGAGAATGCAGTCTTCAGGATACCCTCCAGCCTTCCTGGGGTTGCTGATTCCTGGGAGCAGCACTTCCTTCCCACAACGATCATGGTGTGCTTTGACACTGCTGTCACCAAGGCATCCATCATTTGAGACCAGGTGTAGATGTTTCCTAGCCATCTGACACTCTTCAGAGCAGCATCTGGGGAATCTCATTCCAATGAAACCATTTTCTGTAGCTCCTGTGAGAAAGGAAAAGCCTTAGAAGGGCTCCTAATGCCCATAAGACTAGAGTTGGCCTGTGACTTACTGTTTTCCTCCTCCAGAGGATCAGCAACACAGAAAGCCTCTGTAATCTGCAAAATTAATGTGGAAAGCTCATCCCTACTTCTATCAATCATTTATATAGTGCTACAAGGCATACACAGCAAGCAGATATTCAGGGAATCCTCCTCATCCTCGGGGGAGGGGGGCAACCCCCTCTTTTCATGACTGGAGACATTCTCGCTCTCGTCAGAGAATCCAGATCTTTTTCAAGGTCCCTCAGCCCCTTGCAAACTCCCTGGGCATGCGACTTCGGTCCGTGCACTGTCCTCTTACCAAGATCACTTCCTTGTGACTGCTGCAGCTTTGGCAGAACCCTGAAGCTAGCCCGGGAACGAACCTGAGGAATGGGCTGCTGCTCGCCATAAGGCCCAGACTTGCTGAAATAAGGCCATAAAAACAGCAGCCGAAGGGTTGGAGGCCACCTGCACAGGGAGCTATGCCTCAGAGAGAGCTTGAGAAGCAGGACTGAAGGAGGCCTGGAATCCAGAAGCCACAGCAAATTGGCTACCATAGGCACAGTTTCCACCATCAGGAGAAGCACCAAAGAATATGGGGAGGAAAGACTCTCAACCTCAGTTACAAACAGTGTAACTAGGAGCAGCACAAACTACAAGTGATCCATGAGGAATTGGCACTTTTTTCCGTATCTGAGACAGCATGGCAGAGAGGACAGCATCAGGTCAAGGCAAAGCCATGAAGTATCTCCTTGACACAATGGCGAAGCGACATGTAGCCACAGTGTTGGAGTCTGGCAGGAACTAGCGCAGAGGAAGACCTTCACAGCAAGGAGCTCCCAATGGTCAGGGCTCCAGCCATGTCACAGAGTGAGCAGGCTGTAGACCCAAACCACATCAGAGTGAAGGGGCTGCAGGCTTAAGTGATGCTGCTATGAAGATCAGCTCCCCCCCTTGCTGCAGCATGATCGCAGAGGGAGAGAAAGGAAACATCGGTGCTGCCGCAACTGTCCCCAAGATGAAAGAGGGGACCCATTTGCACTTTCATAATGTCTTCTTCCCTGAAGCCTTACCCTCTTATGAGTTTGCATGCTGAGATTTTTGTATTTTTATAGCACACAAATCTATATTTTTCTAAAGACTCTAAAGGGACTGAGATTATCTCCAACATATCCCGGCATAGGAGCATGGCTCATTTCAGTCATGGTAGCACAAAATGAACTTATTTGGTGACATTATACAGAAAGTTGCTCAATAAGCACAGCAATGTAATTAGAAAACAGCACCAAAAGTTCTCAAATTGCAAAAAATACTTTCAAAATTTCTTTCCTTTTTCTGAATGTGAAGAGAATTACATTTTTATAACACAATACATCTTCATCCTAGTATTCATTTAACCAGCTTGAATCATCTCTAAGAGTCCTATCGACTGTTTTAACCAGCTTTCCAAAAATCGATCTACTGGCTAAAGTAGCATAGAACATAGCAGGATAGTACCATTACCTTTACATAGTAAATTTCTGGAATAAAAATATTAGTCTCTCACTACCAAACGGTTGCTAAGGAACTTTTTCTAACATGGGTTCTGTGGTACTTCTGGCCCTTCCTCCAGAACAACTGTTTTCAGCACTATACAGTGTCCTAACCCTTATGCTATTCTTAATATATTGTAAAGGCAGCTTGGTGGTTTTAGAATAGTCGTGCCTTTAAGCAACAAAAGGTACAATGCTGAGCAGGCACAGAGCTTCGGACACTCATGCAGCTACAGCTGTTTCCCAGGTTTCCAGACATTTGAAAAAAAGGAGAAAAAAAAAAGAAAAGAACCCCCCCCCTAAAGCCCAGGGTAGCCAAATCTACTAGCTAGACTCCCTTGGCTCTGCATTTTATTAATTGGCCACTGTAGTGGCAGAGATACTGGGCATGACAGAGGCTGGAAGAAGAGCAGTCGCCGAGGATGATTAAGAGGGCTAGTTACTAAGGTATGCTAATGTTACCAGACATTAATTCACCATTGATGCGCGTTATTGGTAGACTAGAAAGAACATGGGACCTATGTTAAAACATACATTATGCTGAACTAAGATGTGTTAACGTTAGTATAACTTAGTAACTAGGCCCTTAAGAAGAGTAGGGGAGCACACCATGGTTGAGGCTGAGGAGAGCTGAGAGTTCTTTCCTCCCAATGATTTCTTAACCCAAAAAAGACTGCTAACCACTGTGCTAGGGAGATCAGATGGCATCCATATTTAGCTATTCATGTGTTGCTAACAGAGCAGCCTTTGATAGCTTTATACTAGGATAGATGTTGAGGCTATACAGGTAGAAAAGTGAATCTAAATCATTATGCTGTATGGTGATTCCTAGAATGAAGAGCCTAATTTAAATGGTGTAAGATCAATGTTCATTAGTTTTCTCTCTTATTGTTAAAAGAGGCTTGTGCAGTTTTAGTCCTGCAGAGAAGTGCTTTCAGAAAGGAAGAAAACTGGATTTAGCTCACACCTTCCCTTAGAATTTCAGAGCAAGTTACATTCAGATACAATAAGTATTTCCCTGTCCCTGGAGGACTTACAATCTAAGTTTGTATGTGAGGCAGTAGAAGGTTATGTGACTTCCCCAAGATCACAAGGACATCTCTAGGTAATTCTTCTGTTGGTCCTAGAAAAGTTAAATATGGTTTAAAAAGCAACTATCTGAGAAAGGAACCTATGCGATCTTAGGGACAAATTGGCTATTATTCTCCCTCCTTCATTTATTACCCTTCACCTTTGAATCCTCCTCCCCAACAACATGGTTAGGTGGCAATGGGATGCTCACCAGTCAAAAGTGTTGGCAGGATGCTTCCTCAATGATTTTCTTTGACCAACAGGAGCTACCAAGTAGCAGCAGCCATCCTGCTTTCATTCCCCAATCCAGGCAAATCACTTCTAAGCACTCGGTCCAAATGACATGGGTTCTGGACCCACCTCACTGCAGAGAAAGAGGAAAATGACAACAGGTAACAAGTATATGGTTTATTCAGTGTGCCCATCACACCAACTACTAAACTCTACAATCCCTTCTTTTTCCTTAGAGACCCTCTGTGCTTTTCCCATGCTTTACTGAATTCAGATACCATTTCTCATCTCCACCACCTCCACTGGGAGTCTGTTCCTAACATTCTGCACCATCTCTGTTAAACAAAACTATATATCTGTCCCCTTCCACCCTCATTCCAGAGCTTCCTCAAGTGAAAGAGGCCACTTCATGTGCATATATACAATAGAGATATTTAAATGTCCCTATTATCTCTTGCCTTAAGATGTACATTTTTGAAGAATGTCCCCATGTGCATTATGAAGACTACTGACCATTTTAGTAGCCATCCTCTGGACCAACCAACCCCATCCTCCTCATCCTTCTGAAGGTATGGTCTCCAGAACTACACACAATACTCCAAATGAGGTCTCAGACCTATAAAAAAAGCATTATCACTTATTTTTTCTGTTGCTCATTCGTCTCGTCTATGCACCCAAGTATCCCTCTGGATCTTGCATGATAGTGCTACAGAGCAAGTTACCCTGGGGAAATTCTTACACTGCATCAACGTCCAACAAGAAGCTAGAATCCCATCCAGTCCTCTTATTAATGCTACTGGCATCTGTCTAAATAAAGTGTAAAAACCCCTAGAAAAGTTAAAGACAGAAATCTTTTCAGGAAGAGTTATATATTTTAACAAGTTTATTTTTCATATTATACAGAATTTATTTTAGTATGTATCAGATCTGTAGCTACATATGTCAGCCAAAACAGTTTCTGTATTCCAAGCTTAAAAAATTTATCTAAATTAAACTTTCTCTAAACTTGGAAGCCAAGATAGTTCTTAGGTATTAATGATACTCCTCAACTGCTGGAGTATGTTATTTGTGTGTACTCAACATGGATTCAGTGTCAGAGACCAATGTCCTTCCTTTTCAACTGATCTGTTGCCTTGACCTCAGGTTTCAAAAAGTTTGTTAAAAGCTGTCCCAATTTCTGCAATCATGTCCTTGGTCGTCATTGAGCGCCCATATTTTTGGAAGGCCTGGCTGTTACACTGTCTTGTAAGAGAACAAGCTCCAAATGCAGCCACTAGAAAAGGATTTTGACTAGAAAAAAAGGAAAATAAAATTACAAAGTGGTTTTTTTCAAGTCAAAGTGACATTTACTTTCACAGACAGAAGATGATACATAGTGCTATATATTTGCAGATGACCAAGAGCTACTGCTGGAACCAAGCCAGTTTGTTTGGGGCATGCTAAATTAAGTAAAGATTCAGCCATTCCTTGTGCCTATGTAGAATGAGCACCAAAATTTTGAAGCTTCAGTATTTAATATACATTTCGAACAAAACCCCAAAGTATACATCTTACCATAATCCTATAAACTGTATTAATTTACCATAAATTAAGCCTGCTATGCATAGTGCCTCTACATGAGAAAGGAGGCACACAAATGGGAACATTCCCATTTCCATGGTATTTTACAAAAGGTTCCTTGCAAAAACATGGAGCCTTTTGTAAAATATATATAAGAATGTGAAGGAGTGCATGTATATTTGATAACACATACAGCTGGAGTATCCATTTCAGAAAGCCATACATGCAGAAAAAGAGCAACACCAGAGTTTTGTTATGTGGTATCCAAATGTGGAGTAGTGAAGACAGAAACAAGCATGCTCCCTGATGAAGCCCTGCACTTTGGGCAAAACCAACGGCCAGGTTGGAGCTGAAAGGAATTGTGTTTTTACAAAGCAAATGTAGTGAAGGAGCAGAAACTGCTAACAGTCTGAGAGAAAGTTTTGCGTCCATGATATAAAACACTGGATAGATTGCCCAGAAAAAGCTAATTGATAACTCATTTGGGGATATTAGATTCATTTCACTCACATCAAGGAATATATGGTATTTTTGGATTGTCAACTGTATACAGCCACTTATTTAAAACCAGGCGATGGGACGTTTTGAGACTATTTGGACTTTCACAAGAGTGTTGAGTGTTTGCTGAACATGAATGGGTGATATACAGTACTTTATTACATTAAGACTATAAAGCATAGTTACTCACCTATAACAGAACGTGTTCTCCAGGGACAGCAGGAATCAGTCCTCACATATGGGTGACCTCGGCGCCGACAAAGCCCTCGTGCGGAGCAAATCCCCAACTTTCTAAGAAAACCTTTGGGAACTGCATCACGCATGCATGGTCCCCTTCCCACCCAAGGGTGCCATCTTGCTCAGTCAAATGACATAGCTAAAAAGACTGCAAAAAAAACAAAATATAATAATAGGACTGCAACTCCAAGGGGAAGCGTGAGGGTCGTGAGGACTGATTCCTGCTGTCCCTGGAGAACACCTGTGTGTTACAGGTGAGTAACTACGCTTTCTCCGGGAACAAGCAAGTAGTCAGTCCTCACATATGGGACTCCCCAGCTATAGGCTATCAAGAACCCACAGCTGAAAAATAGGCTCCCTCTATGAGAGCTGCAAGCAGCCACAATAGGAATCTAACAGAGAGTAGCACTCCGGTAGCCTGACACAGAAGGGTCGAAGGGCAGGAGTTGCTTAGACCTCGAAAAGGTTACGGAGTACAGCCTGGTCGAAAGCACTGTCCCGTTGGGACTCCCTATCCAGGCAGCAATGGGTTGTGAAGTCTGACCCTAAGAGCAGGTGGCGACCCGGCAGATGTCTGCCAGCGGAACAGAGCTGAAGTGAGCCACTGATGCCACCATAGCCCTGACCCCGTGGGCCTTAACACGACCCAGCGGGCCGTAACACAACCCTGCAACGGAAGATCGGCCACTCTGTATGCCCAGGCAACACAGTCCCCTACTCAGGTGGAGAGCGTACGCTTAGAGACGGCCATTCCCAGCTTACCAGGGTCATAGGATACGAAGAGCTGAGAAGCCCTTCTATGGTCTTGCGTACGCTGAATGTAAAAGGCTAACGCCCTCTTATAGTCCAGGGTATGCAGAACTGTCTCTGCCCGACTGACATGCGGCCTGGGAAAGAAGGTAGGTAGTACTACCTCCTGGTTGAGATGGAACGAAGAGACCACTTTCGGAAGGAACTTGGGGTGTGCGCAGAGCACCACCCGGTTCCTACAGAACCTTGTATAAGGCCTGTCGGACAACAGGGCCTGAAGCTCACTCACTCGTCAAGCCAACATGAGTGCCTCCAAGAAAACTACCTTCCAAGAAAGGTGGCGTAGACGGCAGGTTGCCATCAGCTCAAATGGCAGAGTAAGCTGCCCTAAGACCACATTCATACCCACTTGGTTGCCGGAGGGTGGACCGGGGGCTTCAGTAGAAGTAGGCCTCTCAGGAACCTGGACAAAGGATGTGCAGAAAGCAGTTACTTACCTGTAACAGGTGATCTCTGGGAACAGCAGGAATTAGTCCTCACATATGGGTACGTCGGTACCGACTGAGCCTACGTGGGAAAGCTCCCCAGCTTCCCAGAAGGAAAGCTTTTGGGGCCTCCCACTGCGCATGCGCGCTGCCTTCCCGCCTTCCTGACCAACTCTCCTCAGTTAGAGTTTAAAGCTGAGACAATAGAGAGAGGAAAGGAAAGAGAGAGAGATACAACTCCTAGGGGAGGTGGGTGGGTTGTGAGGACTAATTCCTGCTGTTCCCAGAGATCACCTGTTACAGGTAAGTAACTGTGCTATCTCCAGGAACAAGCAGGAATAAGTCCTCACATATGGGGACTCCCTAGCTGAGATGCCCGGGAGATCCCCTGAAGGGTATGAGACCCTGAAAGGTTCCTCATCTTCCTATGGATCTCAGGCATCCATTCAGGGAAGGTGGGCTGGAGTTGTTCAAGAATGGAACAGGTGTCTGAGGACAGCCTGACCAAACAAGGTATCCCGGCGGGAGTCCTTGACAAACAGTAATGGGCTGTAAAGGTATGAACCGAGGCCCAGGTGGCTGCTCGACAGATCTGGTCAATGGACACAGAGTTTAGATGAGCCATAGAGGTGGCCATGGCCCTCACATTGTGAGCGGTGACATGGCCCTCCAGAGAAAGGTTCTTACTCTGGTAAGCAAAAGAGATACACTGAGCAATCCAACTGGACAGTGTTCTTTTAGAGACGGGAAGTCCTAAATGAGAAGGATCAAAAGCAACAAAAAGCTGAGAAGACTTTCGATGTTGCTGTGTCCTGTGGAGGTAAAAGGCAAGAGCTCTTTTACAATCTAGAGTATGAAGGTTCCTCTCTGCACTGGATGCATGAGGAGCTGGAAAAAAGACAGGTAAATATACCTCTTGATTAAGATGAAAAGGGGAGACCACTTTAGGCATAAAGTGGGGATTGGTCCTAAGGACCACCTTATCATGATGGAACCTTGTATAAGGTGGATTAGCCACTAGAGCTTGCAGTTCACTGATACGGCGAGCTGAGGTGACTGCAATAAGGAAAATAACCTTCCAGGAAAGAAATTTCAAGGAGGTAGTGGCTAAGGGTTCAAAGGGTGGCTTCATAAGCTGACCAAGAACCAAGTTTAAGTCCCATGCCACCGGAGGAGGTCGAATGGGAGGTTTAGTTAAGGTTAGGCCTCATGAATCTTGCAATAAGAGGATGAGAGGAAACAGGTTGTCCATTGATGGGCTTAAGGGATGCTGCAATAGCACTCAAATAGACTCTTACTGAATTCGTTTTGAGTCCTGCATTGGAGAGATGCAGGAGATATTCCAAAAGAGAATTCAAAGGAAGTGCTAGAGGGTTAAGACCCTGTTAAGCACACCAAATGGAAAATCTTTTCCATTTAAAAGCGTAAGAACACCTAGTGGAAGGTTTCCTAGAGGCATGGAGGATATCCTTCACTTGCTGCGAAAGATTGAAGTGTTGAAGGTCTAGGCCTTCAGTAACCAAGCTCTCAGGTGAAGGGACTTGGGGTTTGGGTGCCACAAAGTCACCTCCTCCTGAGACAGAAGGTCTGGAGCCGCTCCCAAGTCCAGGGAGGGGGCTTGGGAGAGATGCAGAAGTAGAGGGTACCACACTTGGCGTGGCCAGCGTGGAGCTATGAGGATCATGGACCCTTGATACCTTTGAAGTTTGAACAGAGTCTTGGGAATCAAAGGAATGGGTGGAAAGGCATATAGGAAGCCCTGACCCCAATGAAAGAGGAAGGCATCCTTGGCCTGAACTCCCAGACACAAAATCCTGGAACAGAACCGGGGAAGTTTGGCATTCCACGGACTTGCAAAGAGGTCTATGTCCGGGGTCCCCCATTTCTGGAATATTCTGAGTACCTGATCCATGTGTAGGGACCATTCGTGTGGAAGCAGAACTCGACTGAGTCTGTCTGCCCAAGAGTTTGGAATTCCTGGAAGATATACTGCCAGGAGATGGATTTGATGCTCTCTGGCGAAGGCCCATAATCTTAGAGCTTCGTTGCAAAGCAACAGAGCCAGTCCCTCCTTGTTTATGTAAAACATGGCTACTTGATTGTCCGTATGAATAAGGACCGTCATGTTGCTGAGGAGGGTATGAAAAACTCAGAGCTAGAAAGATTGCTCGAAGTTCCAAGTGGTTGATATGAAGGGTGGTCTCCTGTGGAGACCAAGTGCCCTGAGTGGAGAGATCTTGAAGATGAGCTCCCCAACCTGTTTGGGAGGCATCTGTTGTGAGGGTTGCTTGGGGGCCCCCAACAACAGATTTTGAGTGGACATCCACCATTGGAGAGACCAAAAGAGACGTTTGGAGTTTGCTATTTGGTCTGAGAGAGCTCCGGATGCTTGAGTCCACTGGGTGGACAAAGTCCATTGAGCTGCTCTCCTATGTAGGCGAGCATAGGGCACCACATGTACTGTGGAGGCCATGTGGCCTAATAGTTGTAGCATCTCCCTGGCAGTCAAGTGGCTTCTGGACTGAGTCTGGGAGGCTAAGTGCACTAGACGTTGGCAACGGGCCTGAGGAAGATAGGCCCTTGCAGTGGTGGTATCCAACCAGGCCCCTATGAATTCCAGGGACTGAGTAGGGGCGAGTTGAAACTTTGGCAGATTGATCACAAGTCCCAGATACTGCAGAATGCATCTGGTGCGATCCAGGGAAGTCTGAGCCTCGGACTGAGATGGAGCTCGGATGAGCCAGTCATCCAGGTATGGGAAAACAAAAATTCCCAGGGCTCGTAGAAATGCAGCTACTATTCCCATGCATTTGGTAAATACCCTTGGAGCAGAGGCTAGACCGAAGGGAAGTACTCTGTATTGGAAATGTTTTCCCTGGAACAGAAACCGTAGGAATTTTCTGTGGGATGGATGGATGAGTATATGTGTGTACGCATCCTTGAGATCTAAAGAACAAAGCCAATCCTGACTCTGTAGGTATGGAAGGAGAGTACCTAGAGAAAGCATCTTAAATTTCTCCTTGCATAGGAATTTGTTCAATTCTCTGAGATCTAGAATAGGTCTGTACCCCCCTGTTTTCTTGGGAATAAGAAAATAACGGGAGTAAAACCCTGACCCCTGTTGAAGAGGAACCTCTTCTATTGCCCTTTGGTCACCTCCTGACCTAACAGGTTCAGGAGAGAAGGGGGAGAATTGAAACATCTCACCATGGTATGGGGAGGAAGGCTGGAGAAATGTAGTTTGTAGCCTTCTCTGATAGAGAGGGTCCATTGTTCTGATGTGATTTGCTCCCATCTGGGAGCAAAATGAGTTAACCTTCCTGGAATGGTGAGAGGCTCTGGATGTTTTAGAGCCAAAAAGGTTAAGTTCTCTAGAGTTGAGTCAAAAACCCTGAGGGGGTTGGGACTGCTGGGCTGTAGCAGCCCCTGCAGGTTTTGCCCTGGCCTGTTTAGGCTGCTGACGCTTAGGAGCAAAGCAAGCTGCAGAAGATTGTTGGCCAGTATTTGTAGCAAATCTGGCCTTCTTATAGAAAGGCTTCTTGAAAGATTTTTTCTTGACAGGGGCAGAGGTAGACTTAGAAAGTCTATCTAAAGCAGCATTTTCTGCATCCATTTGGGTGGCTTTGATTTGCCACTCCTTACCAAACAGATTCTCACCTGTACAGGGCAGATTTCCCAACCCATCCTGGCCCCAGGGTTCTAGGTCAGAGGCCTGGAGCCAAGCAATTCTGCGGGCCGCTATGGCAATACCTGAGGCTCTGCTAGCACCCTCAAAGGAGTCAAAGGCTGCTCTGTTGGAGAACTTTGATATATCTTGGGTATGCTTTAGCAAAAGGAGGAACTCCTCCTTTCTATCCTCTGGGATAAAGGGGAGAAAATGGCGTATTTTCAATGCAATCTCCTTCAGAAACATGCCCATATAGAGGCTGTATGAATTGATTCTAGCAATAAGCATACTTGCTTGGAAGATTTTTCTACCAAAAGCATCCAAAGTCCTACATTCTCTCCCTGGAGGAGTAGAAGAGTGTCTTTTGGTACTCTTTATCCTTTTCATAGCTGACTGCACCACAATAGAGTGGTGAGGGAGCTGAGTGTTTTGAAAACCAGGAGAAGGAGGGACACGATACATGGTGTCCAACCGACGAGAATGTGGAGATAGGGGAGACTCCTCTCACCCTAAGTCCATCATGTGTTCTTGAAGAATTTCATGAATGGGCAAGGTGACTGCCTCTTTGGGAACCAGAGTATCCTAAAATATCTAATTTTTTTGCTCTAGGTTCTTTTTCAGAGGTTACTGAAATAGAGAGGCCTTTAGCCACTTCAAGGATGAAGTCTTGAAAGGACAAATCCTCTGGAGGAGACATTCTCCTCTTTGGAGAAGAGGGCTCTTCAGGTAGAGTTAGGGATACTTCAGCAGAGTCATCCGATGAATCAGAATCATCAGAAGACTCGAAGTATCGTCTGTTTGCTTCCAGGGATCGATAAGCGTATCGATCGGTATCGACATCGGGGGTACCCGGAACCGGATCGGTATCAGGGAAAACCCGGGAACCGGAATCGGTATCCTGGTCGATGTGGATGCCCTGGGTACCGGTATCGGTTGTGGTACCGGAACCGGAGTCGGTACCGCTGGCTGCGGTACCGATGGCGTCGCAGCTCTAATAAAAGCCATAATAGCCTGCTGCATGGATTGAACTGTATGATCCATAGACGCCACGACTGTCTGGATGTCGGTACCGGAAGATTGAGCCGGTACCCCAGAGCAGTCTAACAGGTGATCGGTCGAGGCCGTGCCATCGATGTCAACCTGTAACCCCATAGGAGCAGCTTTGGAAGCCAGAGCTTCCCGCCGGGGTTGTTTGGCTGGGGCAGGGTCCTCAGGGTCAAGCCCGGGGGCATCTCGATACTTGGAGGGAGATTTGCCCTTTGAGGACCTGCCAGAGGAATGTTTGATTACCTGAGATCCATCAGGAGAGGAAGACCTGGAAGATGTCGATGCTGGAGTATCTGTAGAAAACAGCATGTGAAACTTGGCTGCCCGGTTTTGTAAGCCACGTTCAGACGTCAAAGAACAGGATGGGCAATCTGGAATGGAGTGGTCAGGCCCCCAAACATTTAAGACACCATTCATGGGTGTCTGACTGATATAGTACCGCTACACTTGGTGCATTTTTTAAAACCAGAGGCTTGTTTCTCCATGAGGGAGAATTCTGTGAAGGCCTAGAAGCCTCACAGAACAAACACACCAAGTGGGGAAAATAAGATATTTTTTTTTTTTTGTAAAGAAATAAAGAAAAAAGACCGGCGGTACCGGTCCGGAATCGGGGAAGGCAGACACGCGGCCAAAGAAACACATTAAAACAACAACTTCTTCAGCGGTGACAGGAACACGACCTGCTGGCTCCGCGGAAAAAGAAGAACTGAGGCGAGTTGGTCAGGAAGGCGGGAAGGCAGCGCGCATGCGCAGTGGGAGGCCCCAAAAGCTTTCCTTCTGGGAAGCTGGAGAGCTTTCCCGCGCAGGCTCCATCGGTACCGACGTACCCATATGTGAGGACTTATTCCTGCTTGTTCCTGGAGATAGAGGCTTTCCCTCCACTGGGAAGTGGTGTGCAGCCAAGGCACTGAGGTGAACTCTGACGGAGTTGGACTTCAGGCCCAAATCCGAAAGGTGGAGAAGATACTGTATTATCACTGCAACCTGGCAGGAGAAAGGTTTCACTTTCTGCTTTTCGCACCATACTCCAAACCTATGCCACGTAAAGGCATAGGTTCATCTAGTTAACTGCCTCCTTGAGGCCAGCAAAACGTCTTCCATCTTTTTCAGGAGGAGTGATGCAAGTACCACCCTTTCAGGAGCCATGCCATTAGGTTGAGGGAGCTGAGGTTGGGGTGAAGGAGAGTGCCCCCCTCTTGAGACAGGAGGTTCAGAGAGGACCCCAGGTTTCCTGACACAGCAGGCGGGACCCCGTGCCTCCCTGCTTGTTCACATAGAACATTGCTACTTAGTTGTCCGTTTGTACCAAGACAGGCTGATGAGCCAAAGTTTGTTTAAGTTGCACAGGTCGAGGATGGGTCTGAGGCCTCCTGTCCTTTTTGGTTCCAGAAAGTACCTGGAATAGAAGCCCTTGCCCTGGAGGTGGTGGGGCACCAGTTCTACCGCCTGATCCTCGAGAAGACCTGCTAATTCCTTCAGAAGGTGATCCTGGTGAAGAGGAGACCTGAGAGGCTCTCCTGGAAAGTAAGGAGGAGGCAGCTGGGTCAAATAGATAGCCTTGATGGACTATCTGTAGGACCCAGGCGTCTGTGGTGATGGCTGGCCACCTGTGGGCATACAGGGCAAGCCTTCCTCCTGTGCATTGCCTGTCTCCTGTGGTGAGAGGGGCTATGCCTTGAGAGTCAAAAGCCACTCCCAGGCTGAGCCGGAGCCTGTGCCTGAGGTTTGGGGGGGGGGGGGGATTTCTGCTTACGCGGGCCATACCCCCATCCCTTAGCCTGCTACCCCTGTTGGGGAGCCAGGGAGGCCTGAAATGGGGGGTAGCTGCGGTAAGCAGCACCCTTCCTCGGGAAAAAGGGCTTCTTACCCGAGCCCTTCTTTTTAGAAGGGGCAGAAGTCTTCTTTGAGAGCCGTGTCCTGGTCATGTACTCTGTCTCAAGCTCAGCAGCCTTTTCAGTCATGGGTTTGCCGAAGTGGTTCTCTCCCCAGCATGGGACAGACCAACTTGTCCTGAACCCATTGTTCGAGGTCCGACAACTGTAGTCATGCCTGGCAGCATGCACCGATGCCTGCCACAGATACCCAGGCTGCTGCCTCGAACCCGTCATAGGCAGCTCATGAACTTTGAGCACTCACGGACTCCAGTGAACAGGCTCTTGAAGTGCTGCAAAGGTCCCTCGGAGAGACCAGCCAAGAACCTGGCAATTTCCTTCGCCAGGTCTCGCAGGTACATACCCATGTACAGCTGGTATGCCTGGATCAGACATGTCAGCATAGAACCCTGATAGCACTTCTTGCCGAGGGCATCCAAGTTGTGGGCCTCCCTGCCAGGAGGCATAGGAGTGCATCTTCTGGCTCTTGAGCCGGCGCATGGCCGATTCCACAACCATGGAGTTGTGTGGCAGTTGTGCTTTTTGGAACCCAGGACTCTTGCGGACCCGATACATCGAGTCGATCCACCTGCTGATCACCGGCGCCGACGTCTCCCATATGCAGAGCATCAGTCGTTCCAGAATTGGAGGCACTGCTACAGTAAGGGCCTCCCAAGGGGGGGGGGGGAGTCATACTGGAGGATCTTGGGCTCGAGGATCCTCCTCGGACTCCGCAAGGAATGCCGAAGCCCTTGACATGTCCCTTACAAAGTCTGAGAACCTAGTGTCCTCCAGGGAGGACCTTCTCAGAGGCTCGGATGCTGGGGAATCGGATGGGACGTCCCTGTGCCGGCAGGTGTCCGGGGACTCTTCTTCCTCAGTCTCCCAGTCCGATGCCTCCAAAGAGGAATCGAGTGGCTCTAGCCTCAAGGGCTTTGGCTTCGACCGCCCCGACTCCGGTGGAACCAGCGGCGACAACCTCGATCCCGAAAGGGAAGTCGAAGAAGAACTCGGCCGAGGATCGACTCGAGTACGCATGGTCTCGAGGATCGGCTCGGCCTCCAGGATTGACATGATTGTTGATGGCCCGGTGGTTGGGGCAGAAGGACCGGTGAGACTGGCTATCAGTGCCCGCTTCTGGTCCATGAAGACAGACATACTGCATTCCAAGGCCACCATTCTGAGACCGAGCTCAGAAGGCTCCGCAGCCACCGGGTCAGGTCCCGACGCCAGTTCTCCTGGAGGAGAGTCCTCAACGAAGACAGTTGTTACCTGTCTCGGCTGCTCCGTATCCCGTCAAGGAAGCTTCGTTAGACGCTCCATCTCTGAGGATCCGGGCCAGCGCTCGGGGCTCCGCGACCAGTCCCTGGAGGGACCAGGCCGTTCAGAGCCATCCAATGACGCCGCCTTGGAGGATTTTTTTTTCCTTTGATGTTCCCGCGAGGGAGACCCCCCTCTCTGAGGAACCTCTACGATGCTCTGGCTCAGAGTGTTCCCAAGACAGAGACCTCAGACGAGGTATGGGCCCACGAAGGTACGGACTCAACAAAAATCCTATCATGCGGCTGCTGGCGGCTTCTCAGGGTCTTAAGGACATTTTCATACATGGGCCACAGACCTTCGGATCGTGGTCAAGTCCGAGGCACCAGAGATAACAGTCATATGTATCGGTGAGGGAAATTAATTTTGTATACCGATTACATTTCTTAAACCCGCTGGCAGCCATCGGGGGAAAAAGGGCCCCTGCGAGGTCGAAGACCCGGGCTGCCAGTGAAAAAGAAAGAGCACAAAAGCTAGTCACAAAGGACAAAAACTGAAAAATCAAACCGGACTCGATACCGGTGTATCGAGCCGAAGGCGGGAAGGGGAACCAGTGTCGAACTGGAAGAAAAGATGAAACTTAAGTATTTTAAACACTTTTTTCGCGGTGACAACTGGACTACGTCCAAAGGGCTCCGTGGAAAAAAGGAGACTGAGCAAGATGGCACCCTTGGGCAGGACGGGAACCGCGCATGCATGATGCAATTCCCAAAGGCTTTCTTAGAAAGCTGGGGATTTGCTCCGCATGAGGGCTCTGATGGTGCCGACATCACCCATATGTGAGGACCGACTTCCTGCTTGTTCCCGGAGAATATATTAAACAGATTTTTAGAGGAAAAATATTGAAAATTTATAGTAGATCATACATAATTTAATATTTGAATATAATATGGAAATTGGTCATTTTGATACCACATTTTTTATGTAATGTTTACATGTGTAAGCACAGAGACAGACACAGACAAATGCAGGTGCCAATTTCACAATATACAGTACATGTAAACTTCACAGATTTTAAGTTGAAATGTATACTCATCATTAATATCCATTCCTAGTGTCTTTCCAGAGCAGTCCAGATGCATTGGGTTATGTCGCCTGCCAGCAGATGGAGACAGAAAAAGAGCCAATTGACTCTCTTCACCCTATCACAGTAACCTTGGAGAGCACCCAAGGAACCGAGGACCATTAGGCAAAAGTCCCAACCACAAACTGTAGCATAACTAAACCCTTCAGAATTCCCAAACAGAAGGAGGCAGGGGTTAGCACCCCACTGTAATAAATATCTCCTTCCTTTTACAAACTGAAATCATGGCTACCAGCACTTCTTTTGAAAGAATACCAAGCAGAGCCACTAACAGAACAAGCGGGATCCTGGACTAGTCTGGTAAGAGTCCAGGAAAGAAAATTAATGGTAAGTACAAATTTCATCTTATTGATAAGTCTATGCAAGACCAGTCCAGACACATGGGATGTACCCAAGCAAACAAACCACTAGGTGAGCCTCAGAAGCAGCTCTGATAACACCAGAGCCAAATGTTGTCACCCCCCTCTAGCCTGTATGTCAAGCCATTAATGTCTGGCAAAAGAATGCAAGGCCAACTATGTGACCTGCTGCATTGAGAGGTGGATAAGAGTGGCATGCACTGTGGCAGCCATGTGTCTGAGGACTCTCAACAGCCTGTGGTGTGGTGCTGGCGCTGCAATGTGCCTACCACTTTGATGAGGCGCAGCAGGTGATCTGCCAGCAGAAAGACCCACACCTGAGCGATATCGAGGAGGGCCCCAATGAACTCCAGCTGCTGCATCGGATGGAGGTGGGATTTAGAAACAGAAATATGACAGAAAAAGACCACATGGCCTATATAGTCTGGCCTTCCATAACAACTACAATAGTCCCCTTTTTACCTTTAGAGATCCTGTGTTTGTCCCATGCTTTTTTTGAATTCAGTTACTGTCCTCATCTCTACCACCTCCACTGGGAGACTATTCTATGGATCCACTACTCTTTCCGTAAAGAAATATTTCCGCATATCACTTCTGAATCTATCCCCCCTTCACCCTCATCCCATGTTCCCTCGTAGCAGAACTTGCTTTTAATTGAAAGAGGCTCTCTCCCTGAACATTTATGCCACAGAGGTATTTAAACATCTCAATCATATCACCTCTATCCCGCCTTTCCTCTAAGGTGTACATATTAAGATCCTTAAGTCTGTCCTCATATGCTTTATAATGAAGACCACTAACCATTTTAGTAGCCACCCTCTGCACCGACTCCATCCTGTTCACATCCTTTTGAAGGCGCGGTCTCCAGAATTGCACACTATACTCCAAATGAGGTCGCACCAAAGACTTATACAGGGGCACTATCACCTCCTTTTTTCTGCTAGCCATTCCTCTCCGTATGCACCCAAGCATCCTTCTAGCTTTTGCCATTGCCTTTTCTACCTGTTTAGCTACTTTAAGATCATCAGACACAACCACGCCTAGGTCCCGGCTCTTCTTTAGTGGACAAAAGTACTTCACCCCCTATACTATATTGCTCCCTTGGATTGCTGCAGCCCAAATGCATGACCTTACATTTTTTTTAACATTAAATCCCAGCTGCCAAATTCTAAACCATTCTTCAAGCTTAGCTAGATCCCTCCTCATGTTATCTACACCTTCCTGGGTGTCTACTCTATTGCAAATTTTGGTATCATCCGCAAAGAGGCAAACCTTACCCAACAGCCCTTCCGCTATATCACTAACAAAGATGTTAAAAAGAATCGGACCAAGGACAGATCCCTGGGGCACACTACTGGTAACATCCTTCTCCTCAGAGTGAGCTCCATTTACCTGTACTCTGTCGCTTCCCACCCAACCAATTTCTAACCCAAGCAGTAACTTTAGGGTCCATCCCTAGGGTGCTCTGTTTATAAATCGCCTGTGAGGAACAGTGTCAAAGGCTTTACTGAAATCCAAATACACCATATCTAGGGCTCTCCCACGGTCCAACTCCCTGGTCACCCAGTCAAAGAAATCAGATTTGTCTGACAAGACCTGCCTCTGGTGAATCCACAAAGCCAAGGCCTTTGAGGACGTGAATTGTGAGCACGGCAGACTGGCAAATGCCAGCCAGTGTGGTAGCCTCGATCAGCCAGTCATCCAGATACGGGAAGACAAAGACCCCCCTGGGACCAGAAAAAACTGTCACAACCACCAGACTCTTCGTGAAGACTCGGGAGGACCACGGCCAGCCCGAAGGGAAGCAAACAGTACTGGTAGTGCCAGCCTCCCAGAACAAATCAAAGGTATTGCCTATGATGTGGGTGGATCGGAATATGTATATATGCATCTTTCAGATCCAAAGAGCATAGCCAATCGTTTGATGAGATACAGGAGCAGCGTCCCTAATGAGACCATTCTGAACTTTTTGCGCACCAGGAACCAGCTGAGGTTTTGCAGATCCAGAATTGGACAGAACCCGCTAGTCTTTTTGGGAACCAGGAGGTACCTGGACTAGAAGCCCTGCTCGATCTGAGGTGGGGGACTGGCTCGATGGCAAGGTTGGACAGCTGGGCCTAGACTTTGGTCTGCAGTAAGCTCCAGTGCACTGGGTCCATGTGGTACTTCCCAGGGTCATATGGAGGTGGCAGCTGGGTGAAGTGCAGCCTATCCACTTTGGGCAATCTGCAACACACAGGTGTCCGAGGTGACAAGGGGCCGCCAGTGGGCAAAGTGGACGAGCCACCCCCCCAATCTTCAGATGTACCTCGACAGGCAAGTGTCAGCTGGCTATACTCTCAAGGAACCCATCAAAACCCCATCCCAGCTTTGGCTGGGGGGTGGGTTCCACCTTCAGGATCTTCTTCCTCTGCTGCAGGTAGGGAGTATGTACCTTAGGCTGCGCCTACAGCTGGGCCAAGAAATACTGGCGCGGATGCAGATAGAAGGCCTTCTTGGCATCATGTTTCTTCCACACTTGGTCCGTGGTCTTTCTGGAGAGCCTGGTGGGAGTGTCATCTGCTCCTTCTCCAGATCCTCAGCTTTCTCCCTCCATGAGTTTGCCAAAAGAGGTTCTTGCCCTAGCAGGGGACATTAGCTATCTTGTCCTGGACCCACTGCTCCAGGTCTGAACTGTAGCCATGCCATCCAATGGGCGGTGATGCCCACAGCCGCCATTCTGCCAGCAGATTCAAAGGCATCATGGGTTCCCCACACCATGAACTTTGAGCAATCCTTGCCGTGAGCCATGAACAAAGGTGGCAAAATCCTCCAGGTCCAATATGACATCCTTGGGGAACATGCTAAAGTCAGTCTGGTGAGCTAGAATCCAGGCAATCAGCATGGAAACCTGGAAGCACTTCCTTCCAAAGGAGTCCAGTGTCTGAGCCTCGCGACTTGGCAGGACAGAGGAGTGCGTCTCAGCACACTGCACGCTTCAAAGCCGACTCCACCACAAGAGAATTGTGGGGCAACTGAAGCTTCTCAAACCCCAGGACCTGCTTTACCCAGTACAAGGAATCGAGCCGGCAGCTGACAACAGGAAGCATGAGCGACACCTCCCACAGCCACAGCAGCCGTCACTGCATGACATGGTGGACGGGAACAGTCATCACCTCCCAGTGGGCCGAGGGGTACTGGAGTAGTTCCAGTTTTTCTGCCTGAGGTTCCTCTTCCGACTCCATAGAAAAGGGGGTGGTCTTAGCCATGTCCCTAATGAAGTACTGGGACATGTCCTCTGGGAACAACTTACGCCATTCGAGTGGAAGCGATGGATTGGATGGGAGGTCCAATGCCGTTGATTCTGCCTCTGCACCATTTCAACTTCCTCTCAGAATCCGAATTGAAATGGGAAACAGTCTCTTCCTCCTGCTGGCTCTGT
Source organism: Ichthyophis bannanicus (assembly GCA_033557465.1). Lineage (NCBI taxonomy): Eukaryota > Metazoa > Chordata > Amphibia > Gymnophiona > Ichthyophiidae > Ichthyophis > Ichthyophis bannanicus. The sequence continues at coordinate 643,953,577 of CM066035.1, forward strand.
GGCTTGGGGGAGGAAAGACACCAATGGCCCTTGTGCCACCCGGCATGCTGATGGCGGTGACCCTTGGCCTTGGACTCTGATACACTGGAGAGGGAGATGGATCCGGCAACCAGAGTTGACACTGATCTCCCAACCTCAGCGGGCAGGGCACGGGTCTCCAGTATAAGCTGGAAGGAGTGCAGTGACAATGCATTCCACGCCGCAAAGCCTGCGTGCCACATAGTTTCCACAACTACCAATTGAGCTTCTAAGGCTCAAAGGCATTCCTCCAGAAACAGGCGGCTACATCACCTCTAATGATAGTCTGGTCTCTTGTAGAAGTCTGGCGAGGGCCCACAGTCAAAGCTTCGTTGCATAATGACAGACAGCCTGTCCCGCCCTGCTTGTTCACATAGAACATGGCTACTTGATTGTCCGTCTGGACTAGGACCTGTCTTGTAGCTGAGCTGGGTGTGGAATACTTCAAGAGCTAAATAGATTGTTCTTAATTCCAGGAGGTATATGTGTAGACCAGCCTCCTGTGGAGTCCAGGTGCCCTGGGTAGAGAGATGATTCAGGTGTGCTCCCCAACCCACCTGTGATGCATCTGTTAGGGTGGCCTGAAAAAGGGGTTGATGAAAAGGAGACCCCACTGTCAGATTTTCTAGTGATTGCCACCATTGGAGGGACAAAATTAGTCGTTGAAAGTTTACTATTTTGTCTGATAAATGTCCTGTGGCCTGTGTCCACTGTGTGGATAGGGTCCACTGAGCTGCTCACATGTGGAGGCAAGCATATGGGACTACATGAACTGTGGATGCCATATGTCCCAGCAACTGTAGTAGCTCCCGAGCAGTTAGGGAGAATTTCCCTGCTGCTTGAGAAGCTAGTTGTATTATGTGAAGACACCAGGCCTTTGGAAGGAAAGCCTTTGCCTATCTGGTATCTAGACAGGCCCCTATGAATTCCAGGCATTGGGAAGGAACAAGTTGGGATTTTGGGAAGTTTATTACCAACCCCAAGTATTGGAGGATTCGCATTGTGCGAGACAGTGCAGTGCTGGCCTCTGCAACTGTAGGGGCTCGAATGAGCCAGTCGTCTAAGTAAGGGAAGACTAATATCCCCAGGGTTCGCAGAAATGCAGCTACTACTGCCATGCATTTCATGAATACTCTTGGTGCTGAAGCTAGATCAAAGGGAAGAACCCTGTACTGGAAATGTTTTCCCTTGAAAAGGAATCGTAAGAATTTCCTGTGATCTGGCTTGCTCAGAATGTGAGTGTATGCATCCTTTAAGTCTAGGGAGCAAAGCCAATCCTGGCTTTGAAGGTATGGCAGAAGAGTTCCTAGAGAAATCATTTTGAACTTCTCTCGGAACAGATATTTGTTCAATTTTCTGAGGTCTAAAATGGGTCTGTCTCCTGTTTTCTTCGGAATAAGAAAATAGGGGGAGTAGAACCCTGCACCCCGTTGAAGAATGGGTACCTCCTCTATTGCCTCTTGGGCAAGAAGCGTTGAGACCTCGTGATCTAGCAGATCGTCTGCGGAGGTTTGAGAATTGAAATGCTTTAGAATTGTAGGAGGGGGCATGCTGTGAAAATGAAGCTTGTACCCTTCTCCTACAATGGACAAAGTCCAATCTTCTGCTGTTATCTGATGCCATCTGTTGGCAAAGTGGCATAACCTGCCTAGGATATTGGGGGGTTGGGGACCCCTCAGAGGCAGAAAGGCTAAGCTCTCTAGGAAGGAGTCAAAGCCCTTGAGGTGGCTGAACCTGCGGAGCTGGTTGTGCTCTCGGGCCTTTCGGCTTCTTCTGCTGTCTAGTTTGTCCCTTTTGGGCAACCTGACTCTGAGTCTGACTCTGCTGGGTATAGGAAGGATAAACTTTCCTCTTTTTGCTAAAAGAGGGTATTTTTATAAAGCTTCTTTTTGGCTGGAGTGGCTGTAGATTTCGACAATCTATCTAGAGTAGTATTGTCAGCATCTAACTCGTTAGCCTTTTCCTGCCAGTTCTTGCCAAAGAGATTCTCTCCCGTGCAAGGAATGTTGCCTAACTTGTCCTGTACCCAAGTCTCCAAGTCTGATGCCTGAAGCCAGGCAATCCGTCGTGCGCCAATGGCAATAGCAAAGGTTCTGCTGATGCATTCAAAACAGTCAAAGGCTGCACGATTTACAAACATGGAGACATCTTGAGCATGCTTAACTAGAGCAAGAAAGTCTTCTCTTGTCATCTGGGAGAAATGGGCTCATAAGCTCCAAGTCTCCTGTAACTTCCTTGAGGAACATTCCCATATGAACTGATCCTAGCTGAAAGCATGGAAGCCTGAAAAGTTCGGTGCCCAAAAGCGTCCAGAGTCCTGCATTCACGACCTGAGGGATTGGATGCATGCCTCTTTGCACTTTTCATCCTACGCATAGCGGACTCCACCACAATTGAATGGTGTGGCAGCTGAGTCTTTTGAAATCCAGGACATGGTGGAACTCGATACATAGTATCAAGTCTCCTAGAATGAGGAGATGTAGTCAGAGGTGTCTCCCACATTCTGAGCATCAAGTTATGTAGAATTTCATGGATGGGCAGAGTGGCTGCCTCCTTTGGAGCTTTAGGATACTGGAGAATTTCCAATTCCTTTGCTCTGGGTTCCTCTTCAGGAGCCACCGTGATTGAAAGGCCTTTGGCCATATCACGAATAAAATTCTGAAAAGACATGTCCTCTGGAGGTGACATTCTGCGTTGGGGAGAAGGATCTTCTGGGAGAAACTCTCTAGTACCAGCAGAATTGTCGGAATCGGAGGATTCAAAGTATTCCTGACCACAATGCTCATGCAAATCACGGTGCCGGTATCGATCGAAGTCGGTACCGAGTTGATCTGGTACCGATCTGTCGATTCCAGCCAAAGATGGCGTGGGAAGAATTCCCACCGGGGCTGGTATCGTCGGTACTGTTATCGTTGGTACCAGTACTGGTGTCTGTACCGGTGTAGGTACCGGCATCGGTATCGATGTCGGTACCGGTGCCCGTTGGCCTAATGGTACCGCAGCTGAGAGAAGAGCTGCAATGCTGCGTTCGATAGCGAGGAACCTCTGGTTTATCGATGCTGCCGATGCCTGGGTGTCGGTACCGGTGAAAACAGCTGGGACCCCTGAGCATGGCACAGGTAGTTCTTGTGAGGTTGGGTCCTCGAGAACATCCTGGAGCCCCATTGATGCTTTGGAAGCCGAAGCCTCCCGCCGGGGCTGCTTTGCAGGTGTGGTTCCCTCAAGGGCAATGTCAATGGCCTCTCGATGCATAGCAGGAGAGCTACCCTCTGAGGACCGGCTTTTATGTTTAGTTACCTGAGATCCATGGGAGGAAGAGGAGGCCCTTGAAGATGTTGATGCAATGGATCTGGCATCCGAAGAAAGCACAGTTACTTACCTGTAACAGGTGATCTCTGGGAACAGTAGGAATTAGTCCTCACATATGGGTACGTCGGTAGCGACGGAGCCTGCGCGGGAACACTCCCCAGCTTCCCAAAAAGGAAAGCTTTTGGGAGCATCCCACAGCGCATGCGCGCTGCCTTCCCGCCTTTCCTAACCAACTCTCCTCAGTTCGAGTTTAAAGCTGAGACAGAGAGAGAGAGGAAAGGAAAGAGAGAGAGATACAACTCCTAGGGGAGGTGGGAGGGTTGTGAGGACTAATTCCTGCTGTTCCCAGAGATCACCTATTACAGGTAAGTAACTGTGCTATCTCCAGGAACAAGCAGGAATGAGTCCTCACATATGGTGACTCCCTAGCTAAGATGCCTGGGAGATCCCCAAGGGTATGAGACCCTGAAGGGTTCCTCGTCTTCCTATGGATCTCAGGCATCCATTCAGGGAAGGAGGGCAGGAGTTGTTCAAGAATGGAACAGGTGTCTGAGGACAGCCTGACCAAACAAGGCATCCCGGCGGGAGTCCTTGTCCAAACAGTAATGGGCTGTGAAGGTATGAACCGAGGCCCAGGTGGCTGCTCGACAGATCTGGTCGATGGACACAGAATGAAGATGAGCCATAGAGGTGGCCATGGCCCTCACATTGTGAGCTGTGACATGGCCCTCCAGAGAAAGGTTCTTACTCTGGTAAGCAAAAGAAATACACTGAGCAATCCAATTGGACAGTGTTCTTTTAGAGACTGGAAGTCCTAAATGAGAAGGATCAAAAGCAACAAAAAACTGGGAAGACTTTCTATGTTGCTGTGTCCTGTGTAAGTAAAAAGCAAGAGCTCTTTTACAATCTAGAGTATGAAGGTTCCTCTCTGCACTGGATGCATGAGGAGCTGGAAAAAAGACAGGTAAATATACCTCTTAAGATGAAAAGGTGAGACCACTTTAGGCATAAAGTGAGGATTTGTCCTAAGGACTACCTTATCATGATGGAACCTTGTATAAGGTGGATTAGCCACTAAGGCTTGCAGTTCACTGATGCGGCAAGCAGAAGTGATTGCAATAAGGAAAATAACCTTCCAGGAAAGAAATTTCAAGGAGGTAGTGGCTAAGGGTTCAAAAGGTGGCTTCATAAGCTGACCAAGAACCAAGTTTAAGTCCCATGCCACCGGAGGAGGTCGAATGGGAGGTTTAGTTAAAGTTAGGCCTCATGAATCTTGCAATAAGAGGATGAGAGGAAATAGGTTGTCCATGGAGAGGCTTAAGGGATGCTGCAATAGCACTCAAATGGACCCTTACTGAATTCGTTTTAAGGCCTGCATTAGAGAGATGCAGGAGATATTCTAATAGAGAATTCACAGGAAGTGCCAGAGGGTCAAGACCCTTTTGAGCACACCAAATGGAAAATCTTTTCCATTTAAAAGCATAGGAACGCCTAGTGGAAGGCTTCCTGGAAGAATGGAGGATATCCTTCACTTGCTGAGAAAGATTGAAGTCTTGAAGTTCTAGGCCTTCAGTTACCAAGCTCTGAGGTGAAGGGACTTGGGATTTGGATGCCACAAAGTCCCTTCCTCCTGGGACAGAAGGTCTGGTGCAGCTCCCAAGTCCAGGGAGGGGGCTTGGGAGAGATGCAGAAGTAGAGGGTACCACACTTGGCGTGGCCAGTGTGGAGCTATGAGGATCATAGATCCTTGATCCCTCTGGAGTTTGAACAGAGTCTTGGGAATCAAAGGAATGTGTGGAAAGGCATACAGGAAGTCCTGACCCCAATGAAGGAGGAAGGAATCCTTGGCCTGAGCTCCCTGACACGGAATTCTGGAACAGAACCGGGGAAGTTTGGCATTCCACGGACTTGCAAAGAGGTCTATGTCCGGGGTTCCCCATTCCTTGAAGATTCTGAGTACCTGATCCATGTGCAGGGACCATTCGTGTGGAAGCAGAACTCGACTGAGTGTCTGCCCAAGAGTTTTGGATTCCTGGGAGGTATACTGCCAGGAGATGGATTTGATGCTCTCTGGCGAAGGCCCACAATCTTAGAGCTTCGTTGCAAAGCGACAGAGCCAGTTCCTCCTTGCTTGTTTATGTAAAACATGGCTACTTGATTGTCCGTATGAATGAGGAGGGTATGAAAGACCTTGAGAGCTAGGAATACTGCTCGAAGTTCCAAGTGGTTGATATGAAGAGAGGTCTCCTGTGGGGACCAAGTGCCTTGGGTGGAGAGGTCTTGTAGATGAGCTCCCAAACCTGTTTGGGAGGCATCTGTTGTGAGGGTTGCCTGGGGCAACAAAGGTTGAAAGGGGGACCCCAGCAACAGATTTTGAGTGGACATCCACCATTGGAGAGACCAAAAGAGACGTTTGGAGGTTGCTATTTGGTCTGAGAGAGCTCCTGAAGCTTGAGTCCACTGGTTGGACAAAGTCCATTGAGCTGCTCTCATGTGTAGGCGAGCATAGGGTACCACATGTACTGTGGAAGCCATATGGCCTAGCAGCTGTAGCATCTCCCTGGCAGTTAAGTGGCTCTTTGACTGAATCTGGGAGGCTAACTGCACTAGACGTTGACAACGGGCCTGAGGGAGATAGGCCCTTGCAGAAGTGGTGTCCAACCAGGCCCCTATGAATTCCAGGGACTGAGTAGGGGTAAGCTGGGACTTTGGGAGGTTTACCACAAGTCCCAGGTATTGCAGAATGCGCCTGGTACGGTTCAGGGAGATCTGAGCCTCCGACTGGGTTGGAGCTCGGATGAGCCAGTCGTCCAGATATGGGAAGACAAATATCCCCAGAGTGCGTAGAAATGCAGCAACTATTGCCATGCATTTGGTGAACACTCTTGGAGCAGAGGCCAGACCGAAAGGAAGGACTCTGTATTGGTAATGTTTTCCCTGGAACAGAAAACGTAGGAATTTTCTGTGAGATGGATGGACGAGGACATGAGTGTACGCATCCTTGAGATCTAGAGAACAAAGCCAATCCTGACTCTGCAGGAATGGAAGGAGAGTGCCTAGAGAAAGCATCTTGAACTTCCTCCTTGCATAGGAATTTGTTCAATTCTCTGAGATCTAGAATGGGTCTGCATCCCCCTGTTTTCTTTGGAATGAGAAAATAGGGAGAGTAAAACCCTGACCCCTGACCCCTGTTGAAGAAGAGGAACTTCTATGGCCCTCTGGGCCAGAAGGGTAGTCACCTCCTGATCCAGAAGGTCGAGGAGAGATGTGGGAGAACTGAAATGTCTCACCATGGTGTAGGGAGGAAGGTCTGAGAAATGAAGTTTGTAGCCCTCTCTTATGATAGAGAGGGTCCACTGCTCTGATGTGATTTGCTCCCATCTGGGAGCAAAATGAGCTAACCTTCCTGGAATGGTGAGAGGTTCTGGCTGTTGTAGAGCCAGAAAGGTTAAGTTCTCTAGTATCAAGTCAAAAACCCTGAGGGGGTTGGAACTGCTGAGTTGTAGCAGCCCCTGCAGGTTTAGGCCTGGCCTGTTTAGGTTGCTGACGCTTAGTAGCAAAGCGACCTGTAGAAGATTGTTGGCCAGAAGTGGAAGGAAATCTGCTCCTTTTGTAAAAAGGCTTTTTGAAAGATTTTTTCTTGGCTGGAATGGGAGGTTGACTTGGAAAGTCTATCCAGAGCAGAATTCTCTGCATCCATTTGAGTGGCTTTTATTTGCCACTCTTTGCCAAAAAGATTTTCACCCGTACAGGGCAGATTTCCTAAGCCATCCTGAACCCAGGGTTCTAGATCAGAAGCCTGGAGCCAAGCAATTCTGCGAGCAGCTATGGCAATGCCTGAGGCTCTGCTGACACCTTCAAAGGAGTCAAAGGCTGCCCTGTTGGAAAACTTTGAAATGTCTTGAGTATGCTTAAGCCAAAGGAGGAACTCATCCCTTCTATCCTCTGGAATAAAAGGGAGATAGGTGTGCAGTTTTTGTGCAACTTCCTTTAGAAACATACCTATATAAAGGCTATATGAGTTGATTCTGGCAATAAGCATGCTGGCTTGGAAGATTTTCCTACCAAAAGCATCCAAGGTCCTGCATTCTCTTCCTGGAGGAGCAGAAGAGTGTCTTTTGGTACTCTTTATCCTTTTCAAAGCTGACTGCACCACAATGGAGTGGTGAGGAAGCCGAGTTTTCTGAAATCCAGGACAAGGAAGGACACGGTACATAGTGTCCAATCTGCGAGAATGAGGAGAAAGGGTGAGAGGAGTCTCCCATAAGTAAATCATATGTTCATGAAGAATTTCATGAATTGGCAAGGTGACTGCCTCTCTGGGAGCCTTAGAGTATCCTAAAATATCTAATTTTTTTGCTCTAGGCTCTGCTTGAGGTTACTGAAATAGAGAGTCCTTTAGCTACTTCTATTATGAAGTCTTGAAAGAACAAATCCTCTGGAGGAGACATTCTCCTTTTTGGATAAGCAGGCTCCTCAGGAAGGGTAATGGATACTTCAGGAGACTCATCTGATGAATCAGAATCATCAGAGGAATCAAAGTATCGTCTGTCCCCTTCCAACGATCGATACGCGTATCGATCGGTACCGACATCGGGCGTCCCCGGTACCGGATCGGTACCGAGAAATAGCCCTGGACAAGGAACCTGAGTCGGTATCCTGGCCGATGTCGATGCAGTCGGTACCGGTATCGGTGCTGGTACCGGTACCTGCGCCGGTACCGACAACGGGACTCATTGCGGTACCGTGGGTGTCGCAGCTTTAATAAAAGCCATTATAGCCTGCTGCATGGCTTGAACAGTGTGATCCATGGACGCCACGACTGTCTGGATGTCGGTACCGGGAGATTGTGCCGGTACCCCAGAGCAGTCCAACAGGTGATCGGTCGAGGCCGTGCCATCGATGTCAACCTGTAATCCCATAGGAGGAGCTTTGGAAGCCGGAGCTTCCCACCGGGGTTGTTTGGCTGGGGCAGGATCCTCGAGGGCAAGCCCGGAGGCAACTCGATACTTAGAGGGAGATTTGCCCTTCAAGGACCTGCTAGGATTATGTTTGGTTACCTGAGACCCATTGGGAGAGGAAGACCTGGATGATGTCGATGCCACTGCCGGTGCATCCGTGGGAAACAGCACATGGAGCTTGGCTGCTCGGTCCTGTAACCCTCGTTTAGACATTGAAGAGCAGGACTGGCAATCCGGAATGGAGTGTTCAGGACCCAAACATTTAAGACACCATTCATGGGTATCTAACAGAAATTGTACCGCTACACTTAGTGCATTTTTTGAACCCGGAGGCTGGTTTTTCCATGAGGGAAAAATTTCTTGTGGGCCTGGAGGCCTAAGAAGAAAAATACACCAAGTGAGGAAAAAAAATTATATATATTTTTTTTTTTTTAGAAAGAAAAGACCGGCGGTACCGGTCCGGCGTCGGGGAAGGCAGACACGCGACCAAAGAAATAAATTAAAATAAAGAACTTCTTCAGCGGTGACAGGAACACGACCTAATGGCTCCGCGGAAAAGAAGAACTGAGGAGAGTTGGTTAGGAAAGGCGGAAAGGCAGCACACATGCGCTGTGGGATGCTCCCAAAACTTTCCTTTTTGGGAAGCTGGGGAGCGTTCCCGCGCAGGCTCCGTCGGTACCGACGTACCCATATGTGAGGACTCATTCCTGCTTGTTCCTGGAGATAAGAGGGTACCAAGCTTTGCAGCCCAGTTCTGTGTTCCTCTTTTAGTCATCCCCATACAGGAGAGACATTCAGATGGAGAATGTTCAGGCCCTAAACATTTAAGACACCAATCATGGGTGTCAGTGACGGAAATGGTACCGCCACACTTAGTACATTTTTTAAAACTACTAGTTGTTTTTTCCATGTTTTAGGAATATGGGACCTAGTGCCCAAAATGGTGCCTAGCACCAAAAAAAAAATGTTTCTGAAGAGAAACAGTTCAAGTATAAGTTTGGTGGGGGGGGGGGTTTGGAAAAGAAAAGAAAAGAACCGGCGGTACCGGTAAGTGTCGTGCGGAGGCAAACAAGACCACAAGAAAACAATTTTAAAGACAGAATTTTCTGCGGTGACAGGGTATGGATCCTGTTGGCTCCACGGAAAACGAAGAACTGAAGAGGGACAGTTGGAAAGGCGGGAAGGCAGCATGCATGTGCTGAGGGATGCTCCCTAAAGCGTTCCTATTGGATGCTGGGGAGCGTTCCCGCACAGGCTCCGTCGGTACCGACGATACCCATATGTGAAGACTAAATTCTTGCTTGTTCCTGGAGATTGCCCCGAATAGTAAGAATAGTCCTGAGCAGGACCTGTGACAGGACCAGACAGGCGATGAGTTTGTCTTCTGCGCAGTGAAGGCTATGTAGGGTTCCCTATAGCCCCAGTATCCCTGTTGTGTATGAGAGTTGTGTGTGCTGCTAGGTTGTCTTGTGTATGTCTGTTACACTGATCTCTTGTGTCCAGGAAAGTCTGTTGTACATTCTCTCGCTCACTGTTGGGTCAGGAAGTAAAGATAGAATCATGCAGGCAGGACCAGACATTCTGGCTTGTAGCTGTTTAGAGATCTGCATCTGAGATAAGACAGAATGGCCCCGTTTGCTTGCTGTAAGAGGTGGCAAGATCTGTACTTCCACTGGACTTTTTTCCTTTGTTCTTAGTTTTCTGTTTCTGTAAGATAGGGAATAATAAAAGGATCCATTTGGAAGAAAAATCTGTGAGATAGTTATTACCAAGTACGAGCGTGCTTTCCTGCATAAGGTGAGATTTTATTGGGAAGTGTAAGTCCTCTCTGTGATGTTTCTTTTATTGGGAAGTGATATGTCCTCCCTGAGTGGTTCCCCTTTTGGATGGAGCAAGGTGTCTGCTTGGGAACTGTCTGGCCCACAGTCCAGCTGACCCTTCACCCGAACATATGTTAGAGAAACATTGTTGTAGTTTGAAGTATGATGGGTGGTTAGTATTGAAGGGTGCATATATTGCATATATTGAGTGGAGGAGTGGCCTAGTGGTTGGGGCAAAGTACTTCAGGCCGGAAGGTCAGGGGTTCAAATCCCACTAGAGGACAGCAACCTTGGGCCGGAAGGACTGGGGTTTCTAGTCCCACAGGTGCTCCTTGTGGTCTTGGGCAAGCCACTTAACTATTTTACAGGGAACATGGGCAATGCAGGGTTATCTCCAAGTTATAATGCCCTGTTCAAAGTAATTTCAGTTTGTTCAATGTAAACCGCCTTGATATCATGAAAGGCAGTATATAAGAAATGTTAAATAAATAAATCATGATGTTGTCTGTGTATATATTTGTGGAAATATGATGTAGACCTGTCTTGCCCACTTGCTGAAGAAGCTTTCATGTCCTTTTCAAACAGTTCCAGGGTTTAAAGCACGATACTATTAAACATGGATAGAAAACCTATGACTTAAAATCCATTCTATAATCAGGATGTGTTCCCTAAGGCTGAGCGTAGTAAGTCAGAGTTTGATTTAAATGAACCAGTAAAATGAGTGCACAAACATTAAGCAGTAAGATATCATTTGCTAACCCCATTAAGCAAAACACATAGCTGACTCTTGGTCTTTCAACCCACCTTTACCTCATATGCACCAAATATCTAACTACTGACGTCAGTTCTCTGTCGAAATAGACCAACACTGTTGCTATATAAAATGCAGGAAAATTCACTCTTAATCATACCCATTAATCTTCTCTGATCCAGCAAGAAATGCCCAGTGTGCGAGAACTCCAAGAGACCCTGAGAGAAGATCCCCTTGACCACCACATCGTCGATTGCTTCCTTCATGACTGCATACAAGTACTAAGAAATAATTATTGATAGTTAATTTTGTGTTAAGTTCACATTGAATAAGAACAAGTTTGAAACGTGTGAGCAGTTGCACTGTCAAGACTTCAGTCCTCAATGTATTTTAAAGAGGAAGGCCATCATCCTTCAAGAAGCAAGCAGAAGCATGTTAAAGTTCAAGTCATATTTAGAAATACTCAAGACTATTTAGTCCTTGTTGGTGAATGCTAAGAAAACAAGCAGAATTAATGTCAACTTTGTATCCTTTATCATGCAAATAAGGGGGGGAACCCATGCACAAGTACAAAATTAAACTTGTATGAAGAGAGTAATTACCTTTTTCTCCATCTGAAATAAGATCTCGCTCTCCCTTCTGAACGATTGTCAAATTTCCAAGGGCTTGACTGAGCCTTAACACACATCCGTGATGGTCATTACTATCCATAGGATCTCTAAGCTAGAGCACAAATTCCATGTTAACAAGAGAATTACTATAGTTAAGAGACATCTTGTAATACTATATAATTACACAGTAGTAGCACAGAAATAAAAAGTTCATCAATCGCTCGAGTATTATTTATTTTATTTATTTATACATCTCTTCTATACTGCCACTTCCAGCGATCAGTGGCGGTTTACAAGTAAACAAAGTTTAATAATAGAATGCTATTATTTTACATAGAACAGGTTTAGAAACTAATTTACATAGAACAGGTTTAGAACTATTTTACATAGAACAGGTTTTTACATAGAACAAATTTATAAAAGTAAACATTCAACTATTAAATTGCAACTCAATAATACAATGAGGTAACTGGCTATCCATAGTAAAACAACGGCAATGGAATATATTACATTGATTACACTTATTCACATTTTGCTTTCAAAGAGAAATTTAATGAGGTGGGCAAAGTGAATATGAGTGAAGGGTTTTATGTCCTGTCTAGGTAGGGTCAGTGAGTGACTGCTGATCAGTGGTTTTCTCTGAGTTAGGGTTATCTTCCTTGTGGAGGTTATTATAGTGTAGGGTGAAAAGGTGGGTTTTTAGATTTTTTCTAAATAATTGAAGATCCTTAATTTCTCTGATTTCAGCTGGTAGGTTGTTCCATAATATAGGAGCAAAGTATGAGAAAGCTGTGTTGCTTGTTTTTTGACTTGTTTTTCGGATAGAATCAGGTACTTGTAGCATGTGAAGGTTAATTCTTCGTCTTGATCTGTTTTCAAGAGGGATGTTGATGAGCGTGGATAAGAAGGAAGGAGCTATATTATTATAAATCTTAAAAGTATTGATTAAGGATTTGTAGGTGATTCTGCATGATACTGGAAGCCAATGGAGAGAATAAAGAATCGGAGATATATGATCTGTTAATTTTGCTTTGGAGATAATCCTTGCGGTGACATTTTGGGCCAATTGAAGTGAGTGGATATTTTTCTTTGAGGTCCCTTGAAGAATACCGTTACAGTAGTCTAAATGTGGTGTAATGAGTGTTTATACTATGGTTCTGAAATCAGTGTTATCTAGTAATGGTCTAAGTTGTTGGATTGTCCTTAGTTTGAAGTAGATTGTTTTTACAGTTAGTTTTATATGTTTGGTGAGGTTGAGGGTCTTATCAAGAGTGACTCCCAAGTATTTGATCTCCTCTTTAACAGGGAGAGAATTATTGCCAATGTTGATTTCCAATGGAGGGGTGAAGCTTGTGTTTCTTGTTATAAATAAAGCTTCGGTTTTTTTAAAATTAATAGACATGTTAATAGATTTCAGCCACAGCTCAGCTTCAGTGAGGCAATGACAAATGTTGGAGTAATCTGGGTTAGACACATCAAATGGTGAGTACAACATAATGTCATCTGCGTAGATGTGATAATTGATTTTGAAACGTTTAAATATGGAACAGATAGGTTGAAGATAGAGATTGAACAATAGGGCTGATAGGGCAGAACCTTGAGGGATGCCCTGCTCTTGCGGAAAAGGGGATGATGCATTTTGGTCTATTTGAACATATTGTGTCCGGTTAGTAAAATAAGATATGAACCATTCAAGAGTTATCTTTGATGCCTAGTTGAGAAAGTCTTGAGATGAGCGTGGTATGGTTTACAGTATCAAATGCCGAGGAGATATCAATGAATATGAGAATGAAGGCTTGCTTGGTGTTATCAATACCTCTTATGATTGTGTCAAATAGTGCAGTCAGGAGCGTTTCTACACCATGGTGTGGTCGAAAACCATATTGATGATCATCTAATGGAACCGTGGAGTCTATGTAATCTTGTAGCTGTGTTTGCACGATCTTTTCGATAATTTTGGCAAGGAATGGAATACTTGCAATGGGACGATAAGATGTAGGGTCATTGCTGTCTAGAGTTTTGTTTAACAACGGACGGATAGCTGACTTCTTGAGGGCATCTGGTATACGTCCTTGTTGAAGAGATTGATTTACTATGTTCAGTAGGTCTGTGGCAAGTTCTGATTTTGCTGATTTTATCCATGCCACTGGACAAGGATCAAGAAGAGAAGTAGTGGTATTTAGGTTGGAGATTGTCTGAAGGAGCATCTTGTTGCTAATAGGATAAAAGGCTTTCCATTCATGTAAGTTATTATTTGAGATAGGTAGATTAGGTGGGGTGAAATGGCTGTTAAGTTTAAGTTTATTTGCAAAGTGGTCAGCAATTATTTGTGGGTTAATACAAATTTTGTGAGAATTGTTTGATGGGGATTTGGTTAAAGATTTGACAATCTCAAATAGTTCTCTAGGACGGTTAATAGATTTAGATAACGTTTTAGCGTGATATTGTCTTTTAGCGTTATTAATCGCATCCTTGTAATTCTTGAGTAGTGAGAAGTATTTTATTCTGAGTTCGTGAGTTTGTTTTCTTCTCCATGTAGATTCTGCTTTTCTAAGGCTTTTCTTAAGAGTTGCAAGTTCGCTGGTATACCATTTTTCATTTTTTCTTGTTTTGTGACGAAACTTTGGTGGGTCTGATTCTGATGCTGATCGAATAATGGAATTCCAGTTTGATATCGCGTCATCAATGTTATTGATAGAAGGATCTAATCTGGGAAGTACTGATTCAAGAAACTCTTCTCTGTTGAATGGTCGAAATCTATGAACTTGTTGTAGATTGACAGGGGAAGGTTTAGAGTGTTGTTGAAGGAGGAAAGAAAACTTAATCAGATAATGATCTGACCAGGGGACTTGAGATGTGGAAGGTGAGACATAATGAGGTGAAGTATAATAATATGTAGGGATGAATATTAGGTCGAGAGTGTTTCCTCTAGTATGAGTTGGTTGGTTAACTGCTTGCTTGAATCCCATCTCTTCCATCGCTTCTAAGAAAGATGTTTCAAGATTGTTAGAGAGAGATGGTAGGTTGAAATCGCCTAGCAATATAAGTGGTTTCCTTAATGTAGAATTGCAAGCTGATTCTAGTATGGTGTCAATATTTTGGTTAGTAGCAGTAGGAGGTCTGTATATCAAGCAGATTGCAATGTCCTTGTTTTCAATTTTGAGTATATTTGTCTCATCACGGTTTTCACATAAGGTAGGAGATAACCCAAGATTAGATTTAGCTAGTATAAGAACACCTCCACCTCTTGTACGTTTCCTATTGCAGGTGAAGATGGAATATCCTTGCACTTTTAATTGGTTTAGCAGGACTGAGTCGGATTCTGTTAACCATGTCTCAGTAATGCATAGAATGTCAGGGTTTTCTGTATTAATTATATCCGTTATGATGGGTGTTTTATTTCTGACTGACCTGGCATTGATGAGGATGAAAGAGATGTGAGTGTAGGAACTGCCGACATTTATGCGGTTGATATTAGAGTCTGTCTTTATCTGAATAAGTCTGTGGTAATTTATCTTAGAATTTCTTGGAAATAGCTGTTGGGGGTTATGTTTGACGATGAGCGATAACATGGATGTGAGAGAATTCTGGGAGGTTCAAATGTGGTGTGAAGGCATTAGCAGGGAGAGGGTGGAAAGAAATAAGTAAGCTGACAATGTATAAGGTGAGATTCAAAGTCAACAAGAACATCTTCTTACAGTTCATGTTGGAACCTCAAATGGTTGAAGCAAATTGAAGGAAACTGCTATTAGTAACAGGTTTAAAGGAGTGATATCTACTGGCAACAGTAATAATTGAATAACTATTAATGACAACAGTTACAAGTGCACATCTATTAACAGCAGTAACTGAGAAAATTGCTACTACTAGCAGCAGAATTACAGGTGTGGCAAATACTGACAACAGTATTAACTGAGGAGCTATTACTGGGGATAATATTTATACTGGTAACAGTAATAGTTAAGAGCTACTAAGAAACTAATACTGGCAACAGTATTACAATTGGGTATCTACTGACAACAGTAGTAAATTAAAGAAACTGCTAAATAGCAATGGAATTACAATGTGACATCTACTGACGACAGTATAAGCTAACAGGACAACTACTAGCAACAGTAATTATAAATGAGATTGTTAAGGATAATGTAAAAATGGGAAAATAAATCGGCTGCTTAAAGCTTTACTGAATTAATATGTTAAAATAGACAATATAGAACTTATAATATATATATAACTTATTAAACATATATATATAATATATAATAAGTTATATAATAATATATAACTTATTAAACATACCACCTGCCAAACATTGGGCCACTGAACCTCAGAAGAAAGGAATGCTCTGCTAATTAAACCACTGGCATCGAAGTCTTCGTCTGATATTTATTCTCCATGGACAAGCAGGATAAATATTCATATATGAAAGATATCATTGACGGAGCCCTGCATGGGAACTTCCCTCAGCTCCTCCTAGCTGCTTTTAGATGTGGTGTGCGCATGTGCAAAGTAATCACTCTTTTCAGTCTATCGGCAGAGCCCTGAAGACATTTTTAATATGGTCCACATCTTCCACTGCATTTTTTTTGCTAGTCTCCATTTGAAATAAGATTTTGCTTCCCCCTTCTGACTATTGTCAAATTTCCCAGGACTTGGTTGAGCCTTAACACACATCCGTGATGGTCATTACTATCCATTGGATGCTAGCAGAGTAACGACATCAAGGGGCCCTCACGTTCACTTTGTGTTGAGCACCAATAGGTCCTCCCTGGCATCAGATACCCACTGATATTATGCTGAGAAAGAGTAAGGATTCATTCTGAGGACCAGAGATCACAAGCATCAGACAAAGGCTATGGTGCACTGGAGGTATCATGCCAGCTTCCACGAAACAGAGACCAGCCTGCCAATAGTCTCCATCAGATTCCACAGACATAAGCCAAATCTGCTGGAAGCATAAGAACATGATATGCCATATTGGGTCAGACCAAGATCCATCAAGCCCAGTATCCTGTTTCCAACAGTGGCCAATCTAGGTCATACGAAACTAGCAGTTTTCCCAAAAGACATAGGTTCCACAATGCTTGTATTGGGTCAAGCATTGATATCCTGGATCCCTTCTTAATAATGGTTTATGGACCTTTCCTCCAGGAACTTGAACAAACCTTTTTTAAACCCAGCTACACTAACAGCCTTTACTACATTCTCCGGTAACAAATTCCAGAGTTTGATTACACGTTGAGTGAAAAAATATTTTCTTTTATTAGTCTTAAATAGTTTACCCTGTAGCTTCATTGCATGTCCCCTAGTCTTTCTATATTCTGAAAACGTAAACAATCGATCTACGTTTACCCGTTCCACTCCGTTCATTAATTTATAGACTTCTATCATATCTCCCCTCAGCCGTCTCTTTTCCAGATTAAAGAGCCCTAACCTTTTTAGCCTTTCTTCATGGGTGTATCCTTCCATCCCCTTTACCATTTTGGTGGCTCTTCTCTGAACCTTTTCTAATAATGCTATATCCTTTTTAAAATACGGCGACCAGAATTGCACACAATATTCAAGGTGCGGTCATACCATGGAACGATATAGAGGCATTATAATATCCTTTGTTTTATTTTCCATTCCTTTCCTTATGATACCTAGCATTTTATTTGCTTTCTTGGCCACCACTGCACACTGGGCCAAGGGTTTTAACATCTTATCCACAATGACGCCTAAATCTTTTTCCTGGGTGGTGGTTCCTAATGTGGAACCTTGCATCTTGTAACCATAGTTTGGGTTGTTCTTCCCTAGGTGCATAACTTTGCACTTGTCCACATTAAATTTTATCTGCCATTTTGATGCCAAGTCTTCCAATTTATCAAGATCCTCTTGGGTTTTAACAACTTTCAATTGTTTTGTGTCATCTGCAAACTTGATGACCTCACTCGTTATTCCCATTTCCAGGTCATTTATGAATATGTCAAAAAGCAGCGGACCCAGCACATATCCCTGGAGTACACCACTATTCACTTTTCTCCACTGGGAAAATTGGCCATTTAGCCCTACCCTCTGCTTTCTATCTTTTAACCAGTTCCTGATCCACAATAGTACACTGCCTCCTATCCCATGACTCTTTAGTTTTGCCAAACGTCTCTGATGAGGGACCTTGTCAAAGGCTTTCTGAAAGTCTAAATACACTATATCAACCGACTCACCTTTGTCCACCTGTTTATTCACACCTTCAAACAAAAGATTAGTAAGACAAGATCTTCCTTGTCTAAAGCCATGTTGGCCGTCTCCCATTAGGCCATGACAATCTACACGCTGAGTAATTTTGTTCTTTATGATGGTTTCTACCATTTTTTCTGGTACTGATGTCAGGCTCACCGGTCTGTAAATTCCCGGATCACCCCTGGAACCCTTTTTAAAAATTGGTGTTACATTGGCGATCCTCCAATCTTCAGGTATTACAGATGATTTTAATGAAAATTCACAGATTTCTAATAGCAGGTCTGCAATCTCATATTTCAGTTCCTTCAACACCCTTGGATGTATACCATCCGGCCCAGGTGATTTGCTACTCTTCAGTTTATCTAATAGCTGTAATACATCTTCCTGATGTATCGATATTTCCTTCAATTCTTCTGCACCTTTAAATACCACTTCAGTCATGGGTAACATCCCTACATCTTCCTCAGTAAAGACCAATGCAAAGAATTCATTCAGTCTCTCCGCTACCGCCTTGTCGCCTCGTAGTGCCCCTTTAACCCCTCTATCATCGAATGGACCAACTGACTTTCACAGTTTTTTTGCTACGAATGTACTTGAAAAAGTCTTTATTTTGCGTTTTTGCTTCCGCAGCAAGCTTCTCAAATTCTCCCTTTGCCTGCCTTATCAATGCCTTGCATTTGACTTGCCAGTACTTGTGCTGTTTCCAGGTTTCGTCGTTTGGCTCTTTTTTCCATTTCCTGAAAGATGCTTTTTTGGCAACAGCCTCTGACCTCACCTTTAAACCATGCTGGCAGTTTTTTGGACTTCCTTCCACTTTTCTTAAAGCGTGGAATACAGCTGGTCTGGGCTTCCAAGATAGTATTTTTCAACACCCAAGCTTGATGTACGTCTTTAACCTTTGCGACTGCTCCTTTTAGTTTTTTCTTAACTATTTTCCTCATTTTATCAGTCTCCCTTTCGAAAGTTAAAAGGTAGTACTGTGGATTTCCTTACTATCCCTCCTCCACTAAATAAATCAAATGCGATCATGCTATGGTCACTATTGCCAAGTGGCCCCAACACCCTTATCTCTTGCACCAGATCTGGTGTTCCACTAAGGACTAGGTCCAATATGGCTTCCCTCATGAACCAGCTGCTCCAAGAAGCAGTCATTTAGTTCATCTAGAAACTATCTCCCTAGCATGTCCTTCCGTGACACTGACCCAGTCGATACCGGGGTAAATGAAATCACCCATTATTATTACTGTGTTGTAACTTTTGTTAGCTTCCCTGATTTCTTTGAGCATTTTATCATCTATTTGTTCATTCTGGCCAGGTGCTCAATAGTACACCCCCCACTGCCATCGCCTTCCCCTTTTTACATGGAATTTCAATCCATAGAGATTCTACAGCAAATTTTGTTTCCTGCAACACTTTAATCCTTTCTGACTCGATGCCCTCTCTAACAGAGCGCAACCCCTCCACCAATTTGATTAGCTCTATCATTACGATATAGTTTGTACCCAGGTATCAGTGTCCCACTGGTTGTCCTCCTTCCACCATGTCTCTAATATTCCAATCATATCTAACCTCTCATTTAGTGCTATATATTCTAACGCTCCCATCTTAGTTTTTAGACTTCTAGCATTTGCATACAAGCATTTTAGAGACTGTATTTTATTCATATTAATCTGGCTATTGGTAGATATGGGTAATTTGGGATCTTTAAGCTGTGTCTGCTCCATACTCGAGGGCATTTGGGCTACTTTACTCTTTTTTGGAACCTGTCTGCTTTTGGTAGTATCCTTCAAGGATACATTCTTCTGAACCATGCGCTCTTGGGCGACTGTTGGCTTTCCCCTATTGTCTAGTTTAAAAGCTGCTCTCTCTCCTTTTTAAAGGTTAATGCCAGCAGCCTGGTTCCATCCCAGTTAAGGTGAAGCCCATCCTTTCGGAAGAGCCCCTTCCTTTGCCCAGAATGTTCCCTAGTTCCTAACAAATCCAAAACCCTCATCTCTGCACCACTGTCTCATCCACGCATTGAGACTCCGGAGCTCTGCCTGCCTTTTGGGTCCTGCGCGTGGAACGGGAAGCATTTCGGAGAACACTACGCTGGAAGTTCTGGATTTCAACTTCCTACCTAAAAGCCTAAATTTAGCCTCCAGAACCTCCCTACCACATTTTCCTATGTCATTGGTACCGACATGTACCAAGACAGCAGACTCCTCCCCAGCACTATCTAAGACCTTACCTAGGAGGCCTTATACCTTTGTCCATGGCAGCCCTAGAAGAGCAAATAATGTTTGAGTAGAGGATGATTATTTGCCCTTCATGAAGCTGCAGCTTCAATGGCACCAACAATGGTGTACAGAACATCCGTGAAACACTAACGCCTTAGCATGCCTGAAGGACAGGAATTGACAGAGACCTCAAAAGGGCCTAGACAACAGTTTGACTGGCTAATATCACTTTCCAGTGCTTTGGGAAGTGATCGCTCCCTGAGACAGAGGTCATCGGTGCATTAATGCTCCTGGAGGAGGAGGAGATCTGCCTCCCCTGTTTTATTTAATTTATTTTATTTAGCTGTGCTTATATACTGCTTTTCACCAGGTCAAAGCAGTTTACAGATATATGCTAACAGGCACTTTTTTTTTTTTTATCTCTTGTCCCTGAAGGGCTCACAGCCTAAGTGCACCTGAGGCAATGTTAAGGCAGAGGTCAACCCAGGCAGAGGCTCAGATGTCCTTGGAGTACCTCAGAGTCTGCATTGGACTGTCCCTAGGAGTCCAATTTTGATTGAATACTTCTTGGAGAAAAAGTCAGAGTTTATTTATTTATTTTATTTATCTTTCTTATATACAGCGCTCTTCTGCATCAGTGCGGTTTACATCAAAACAAAACTGTCCA
Organism: Ichthyophis bannanicus; assembly: GCA_033557465.1. Classification (NCBI taxonomy): domain Eukaryota; kingdom Metazoa; phylum Chordata; class Amphibia; order Gymnophiona; family Ichthyophiidae; genus Ichthyophis; species Ichthyophis bannanicus. The sequence goes on from CM066035.1 coordinate 643,974,149, forward strand.
GCACAGAAGGTCTGCATTGGATTTACAATATAACGAGGGGTGTATGTACAGGTAATAACAGGGTAACTATGTACAAATATATACAGGTAAATTGTAGTATACGTTTAGAGATGAATCAAATGTGTCCCATTAGCTCAAGTGCATATTTGTTGATGACAGGGTGGTAAGAGATGCTATTTGTCGGGAGGATCCGTGTCAGGCATGCTTGGTTTCGGGCTCACATGCTTGTAAACTCACTGGTTGTTTAGGTGGGTCACTGGGCCTGGCTTGCTGTGGGGGGTGGCTCTGGTCAGTATAATATTGTAGGAAGAGATAATGTTTAAGTGCCTTCCTAAATAGGGAGATGATTTTGGTATCCCTGATAGCAGGGGGAAGGGCATTCCAGCAGGTAGGTGCATATAGTGAAAAAGCTCTGGATCTTGCTGTTTGTGAGCATTTTGTTATCTGCCTTGGTAGAATCAAAGTATTTATAGCAGCTGATCTTCTTGCTCTATTAGGGGGTGTCACCTGGACAAGGTCAATGATTGATGTAGAGGAGCAGTTGTTAATGGTTTTGAAAGTAAGTGTCAGCACCTTGAAAGTTATCCTGCTTTGGACCAGGAGCCAGTGCAGCTGTTTTAGTATTGGTGTTATATGTTCCTTTCTTGAAGCCCCATGCAGTATTCTGGCGGCTGCATTCATGGCTAGTTGTAGCGGGGTTATGGTGACTTTTGGAAGGCCGTGTAATATGGCGTTCGCGTAATCAAAATGCGGGATCACAAGAGCTTGGTATACATATCGAAAGTCTTCTGGTTCCAGGAGCGGTCTCAAGTGGCGAAGTGTTCTGATTTTGTTGTAGACTGCTTTCACCATATTGCTTATCTGGGCCTTCATATTGAGCTGTTGATCAAGAATAACCCCGAGGTACCAAATTGATGGTTTGCTTGTGAGTTCAGCATCTCGGACCTTCAGGGAGCTTGGTGGAATGAATGATGAGTTCCTTGTGAGGAAAAGGACCTCTGTTTTTTTAAAGTTTATTTTTAGCTTCTGTGTGTGTAGCCAATCCGTGACCGCATCGAAACAGGCAGAGAGGGGTGCCAGGTCAGGCTTGTCCAAAAAGAAAGGCATGTAGAGGACATCATCGGCGTAGATCAGGTAGTTAATGTTGAAAGAGTGGATGAGATTACATAAGGGCTGCATGTAAATGTTGAATAGCAGTGCAGACAGTGACGATCCTTGGGGCACGCCTTTTTCTTGGAGAAAAGGTGCTTATGTGGCGGGGCCGGAACGTACATATTGCCATCGATCCGTTAGATATGATGCGCACCATGTTAATGCGTTTCCCTGAATGCCCTTCTCGCTAAGGCGGGAGAGGAGTATTTCATGACATACCGTGTCAAAGGCTGCTGCAATATCTAGGAAGATCAGTGCAAACCCTTGTTTGATATTGTCCAATCCAATGATAAGCGTGTTGAATAATGTGGTCAGGAGTGTTTCGACCCCATGCGCTTCCCGAAAGCCATGTTGGCAAGGGTCGAGGGGTGCACTTATTTCGATATGATGATGAAGTTGTTGCACAACCTTCGTTATTTTTGCCAGTAGCGGGATACTTGATATCGGCCTGAAGGAGTCCATTCGTGCTGGGTCCAGTTTGCTATTTTTTAGTAGTGGTCTTATCGCTGTCTGTTTTAGGCTTTTGGGGAATGTGCCCGTTGAGAAAGATAATGCAATGAGTCGAGAGGAAGGGGCCGAGTTCGGTCCTCAGAGATTTTATCCAAAACGCCGGACATGGGTCACTTGGTGCAGTGGTGGGGTTTATGGAGGAGATGATGTCCTGTATGTTTCTTGCCGAAGGGGCAGAGAACTCAGTGATGGTGTGTTTGGTGACCATTGCAGTATTTGGTATGGTCGTTAGGGGGAGATTTGCGGTAGGAGTGTTGGACTGGTTTGCCTTGGTACGCAGGAAGTCAGCATATTCTTGGGGGTCAGGTAGGTCTGGTTGTGTAAACGAAGGCTCTTTTGCTAAGGTCTTAACTAATCCAAAGAGTTCATGAGGCTTGTTTAGGGAGCGTTGTAGTATCTCTGCATGAAATTGTTTCATTCTTGTTGTTACATCTGCTTGGTGTCTTTTGAGATGTTCGTTGTACAGATCAGGTTATTCTGTTGAACGGGATCTTCGCCATGATCTTTCAAGTCTTCTGAGTTGGAGAAGTGAAGATCGGAGTTCGGGGGAGAACCACGGAGCATTTTTCCTTGTTTTCACGGCCTTCTTGGTAGTAGGTATTTTGGCTTCGGCATCAAGGCATGCATTCCATGAGGTGATCAGGTCATCAAGGCATTGGGAAGAAGGGTTTTGTAGCGGCTGGATTTTCATCATGGTTTCCTCCAAGTTGAATTGCCGGAACCGTTTTGTAAGTGAGGCTGTAGGTTCACTTGTAGTCTGGTTTACATTTTGTATTTGGTGTGATGGTATCTTAAATATTATCAGGCTGTGATCGGACCATGGTACTGGGCTTACAGTGGGGACAGTCTTGAGTGAAGCATTGATTATATCTTTTGGGGCAAATATTAGGTCAAGTTTATTTCCTTTTACATGTGTGGGGGAGTTGACTAGTTGGATATAGCCTAACGCGCAGAGCGCTTCTGTAAAGGCATCAGCAAGGTTGTCATGGAGTGAGGGGAGGTTAAAGTCTCCCATCACCCAGTTTTGGGTATGAGGGTTCAGGGGGTTTCCAGCAGTGTCAATAATGGTGGCTAGATCATCTGGAGAGGGTGATGGGGCCCTATAGAATAAACTGATATTGCTGTTTTTATTTGATATGGTGATGGAGTCTAGGTTTGTGGTACTACTGGCGGAGGTGATCTGGTATTGTAGTTCTTGCTTTGTTAGAATGAGTACTCCTCCACCTCTTCTGCTAGAACTGTAACAGGGATGGATTACGAAGTTTGGAGGGACGAATTTATGTAAGATGGTTGCATCGGATGTGGACAGCCACGTCTCGGTGATGAGTAGGATGTCCAGGTCATGGGCAGATATTAGGTCTGCTGCTGCAGGCCATTTATTCCTAATCGAACGTGCATTAATGAGTGCACAGTTCAGATTGCAGACAAGGGTGCAGCCTACTTCTTGGGGCAGGTCTTTTTGCTGGATGGCCATGTAGATTAAGTGAGAACTTGGTTGACGTCCTGAGGCATATGGCAGATGATAGGGAGGGCTTGACCAATTCCTCCATGGTCCTTTTAACACTGGGATAGGATTGTGCTTAACGATGAGGGCTAAGGTGCTGTTTGATAGAGTTAGTAATAAGAAGCATATGGCCAACGTAAAATGAGGAGTCATTTTGAATGGCATGTGGTTTGATAGCATGGTAGTTAGCCTTGGGTATCCTCTACCCTTAAAGGCAGGGGGGAGGATGCTTTATAGATTAGTTATATAGTAGCAAGAGTGGTATTGGATGAGTATGCCCAATGTGTTAAGCTTGGATATCTAGGCAGCAATCTGCATACAAATGACAGTCTATGGAGTATTGTGCGCGTAGTTTGCTATCAATACAGTAATATGCAGGTTACTTGTTATCCAGCCATTTGTGTGAATCCAATTTGTTATCTAGACAGTTAAAATGCAACTAATCGGATTATTTGGTTAGAAAACTTTAAGGTAACATACTCAGCTACAATGTATTTAGCTGGCTGGCTAGTCACATACAATGAGTCAGCAATTCATTACAATGAGGACAATGGCAGGAGCAGCATTAGGTGGATAAAAAGATGCTGATACATAGTCTACAAGAGAATAGTTTAAGGGTCATTGTGTTTTCCAGCTAATAAGGAAAAGAGTTAAGTATTTGGTGCAAAATCAGGGTGTAGGCTGTAGGGAATCTTACCATAGGTCTTGCGATTAAATCGGGTCAATCGATGGTTTCAGCTTGTTTCTTTTAGTGCCTGGGTGGAACGAGCTTAACCTTGATGGGGAGCTCTAGCTCATGATGCGAGAGTCTTTCGTTTGTCTTGCAACTCTTTTTCGGGCCACCTCCAAAGGGCCATGCCAAAGGGCCCTCTGGCTAGGCCCTCAGGCGCGGGCCCGCCAGGCGCAGTCACGCCTGCAGCGTGCTCCTTTTAAGAGGAGCGTTGAAGAGCCTGATTGGCTGCTGTGAGCACCGGAGGAGTGCTGTTCCTTCGCAGCGGGAGTCCAGATGGCGATCGGAGGTCCGAGGGGCTGGCAATGTACGGCAGAAAAGTTACCTTCAAATTCCACTTCTCACAAGCGCAGAGGACCTAACACCTTTCACAATTTTATTAGGGGAAAATGGCTAAGTCCATTCCATTTCTATTGAAGACAAGGAGCCTATAGCCAAGGAGTTGGATATCCTCAAGTATTCTGTGCTGCTAAGGAGGCCATGACAGTACCAGTACACCGCATCATATGGAGGGTGCAGATGAGAATCTAGACCGCCTTCCCTGTGCCTCCAGTCAGCAAGAACATTAGTTCAATGTATGGAGTTTAAAAGGCTCCTGATTTGAGAAGCTTCAGCTGCTGCACTCTTCCATGGTCATCGAATCGGAAGGGCTAAGAGCTTCAAGTTTCACTCTTCACCGCCCCCAGAGAGGGAGGCGTGGATCTTAGATTTTGGGATAGAGGTTTTCATAACGCTATGCTCACATTCGACATAGGGTCCTACCAGCTTTTCATGGGCATGCACCTGCAGAACATTATGCACAACTCTAGATGAGTATGCCAACTTTCTCCCTCTGGAGAAAGCTGAGCCAATAGAGTTTCCTGGTGACTTAGGGATGTGATATGTCACTCCTCCACTCTGTCCTAGTGGATGGAATATTTCAACTTAGCAAAAGTTCTCCTTTTTCAAATTCCTCACTATCAGAAGTTGCTGGTGACAGGTGCATTTGAGCTGGACTGGGGAGTTTATATAGATGGGTTCCATACCCAGGATTTCTAGTCCGTTCCAGAAAATTTAGCTGATGCAGGCTTTCCTGGATAAAGAGCAATCTCAAATATTGTAAAGGTTTTCAGAGATTAGTTAATTGGCCAACCAAAATTGTCATGATACAGATCATCAGCTTGAAAAATATTACATCAAGCAGGAAGGAACCATATTGTACTTCCGGAGTTGGGAGACAGTCAAGATGCAGAACTTCGCCATATCTCAGGAGATAACTCCCAGGGCCACATCCTTGCCTGTCTAGCAAAATACCCTGGTGGACAGGCTGAGCCACATCCTTCAACCTCACAAATGTATCCTGGACTGGGAAGTGGACTAGACCATCTTTTGGAAGTGGGACACCCCCTCAATAGAGTTGTTCACCACTTTTCAGAACAGGCAACTCCCCTAATTATGTTCCAGCATAGGGATGCACAGCAAACTACCCTGCATGCCTTCCTCCTTCACTGGGGGAGGGTCTTCTGTATGTGTAGCTTCCCATTCTGCTAATAGCAAAGACTCTTCTGAAAGGGGGGGGCACAATGATTTTCATAGTGCCTTATTGGCCCAGGCAATTGTGGTTTGCCCTTCTTCTCAAGTTCGCCATCAGGGACCCAGTTTGCCTGGGAAGCTCACCAACCCTTGTTATGCAGAATCAACTAACTATTTATTTATATTTTTATTTTTATTTATTTGCAAAACTTTTATATACCGCCAATTCCTACGATCAGTGGCTGTTTACATCAAACAATATCGAAATGCATGGAAAGCACAGTTACTTACCAGTAAGAGGTGATCTCTGGAAATAGCAGGAATAAGTCTTCACATATGGGTACGTCGGTACCGACGGAGTCTGCGCGGGAACAATCCCCAGCGTCCAATTAGAACGCTTTTGGGAGCATCCCACCACGCCTGCGTGCTGCCTTCCCGCCTTTCCCAACTGCCTCTCCTCAGTTAAGTTTTAAAGCTGAGACAAAGAGAGAGAGGAAAGATAGAGATAGAGAAATACAACTCCTAGGGGAGGTGGGTGGGTTGTGAAGACTTATTCCTGCTGTTCCCAGCGATCACCTGTTACAGGTAAGTAACTGTGCTATCTCCAGGAACAAGCAGGAATGAGTCTTCACATATGGGGACTCCCAAGCTCAGATGCCCGGAGGGAGTCCTAGCATGTTGCAAGTCTAGAACAAGCCATGCTATTCCTCAGGACCTCAGGCATCCTGGGGATGGAGGGTAGACGTTGAATACAGAAAAGGAGCTGTGGAACAGCTGGCTAGAACAGGGTTTCAAAAGGGGAAGACCCTGTATTAAGGGCATTTAGTAGAGAAATATTGTAATCTGGGCCTCCCTTGTTGTCCTTGCACAAGTGCACTGAGCTACATATGGATCTGATAGAAGAGCCAGTGAATGTGCTCAAGGAGTACCTCACTGAGAAGTAGAGGTAATAAAGTAGAATAAAAACAAGTGGAGGTTAGAACCCTTCAGGGTGAGAAATAGCCCCAGGGGAAAAACTGGGGTAGTAATAGAGGTAGAACTTCAGCGGAGACGCAGAAGGTACTAGTAAAGAAAGCTTAGGCTTTTTTGGTCCAAAAATAGTACAAATCTAGGACCAAGAGAAAAAATTAGTCTGACCCAACTGGACTGGGGTTGGAATCAGTCCATGTAGGGAAGAAAGGGTATGGAGACCCTTGTATCTGATAAGAAAGTAAGGACAGACTCAGGAGCGCTAAGCTTTAGAGCAACTGAAGCTCCGCAATGTCTTTCCTAAATGGGGTCAAGTAGGAAAGAAAAAGGGTACATGGCGAGCTTCAGGAGTACCTAACCTGAAAAGCTTATGGTAAGAAAAAAGGTTTGTTAATTACCACAGGGAGTGGTTATAGGTGCAGCCCCCGAAGTATGTTGGCACATTGATAGGGGTAGTGCCCATCTGTCAGGATCATATAGGAATGTAAGGATATCTGAACGTAACAGACAGATAGACCTGTGTCCATCTACTTATCTATCTAAAAATATATCCCATATCTATAAAGAGATATGTATGGTCTGAAGACATTCAGAGAGTGAGTGTGAGTGTGTACATATACATACATATATATACACACACACACACACTTATCTATATCTGAATGTCTTCTGCCCATACATATACACACCTAGACGAAATAGGTAGGCATATAGACTACATGTCTCCAGGCATATGGATGGAGAAATGTCCATAGAACCCCATCCCCTGTAGGGATATAGGGAGAGAGGAAGATTCATCTGACAGCAAGAAGGTTGATACCTGCTGGAATAGGTAAATAGAAAATCCTCTTTTCCTGGTTATGACTGCCAGAGTCAGAGGAAAGGTCTCCCTGACAAGAAAGAGGCTGAATTCTTTGCAGAAACTGAGCTCTTGAATAACCAGGATGGCCTATGTGAAAATGGCAGAGGAGAACGTCAGTCTGCAGACAAGAAGTCCAGATATCTCCAGAATTGCAGTATGGAGATTGGATAGAGGAGGCCTCTGGAGGAAGATACCCTAGTGATCCGCCTATGAGGGTAAGATGGGTATTAGGCGTCCTCTAGCTGCCATTGGAGAAATTTATCTCTGACGAGAAGACTCAAGGAGATATGGGCCAAGCCAGGGAAATGGCCCTCCTTTAGGCTTTCACGTAATGAAAGGCCTGAGGCTTATGCCTCAAAAGAGATTTACGATAAGATGGAAAGGGCAGGGAATACCTGCCAGACATGACTGGGGGAACCCCCTCCCCCTAACCATCTGGGGTTATCTGCTAGGCAAGATACTAATGCTCTCTAGCAAGGGCCCATAGTGCAAAGCTACTCTGTAGAGATGCAGAGAGCATGCTGCAGGTTGGTTAGAAGAAAAAGCTGACATAGGAAAGCCAGCAGGTGAACAGCTATTCTGCCAAGGCAAAGAATAGAAGTTAACCAGACTATGATAACAGGGTTTTCCAAACAAGGTTAATAACCTGTTTGGGACTTAGCACTGAGGCTATGAGGATTGCTAGTGGAGGGGAAGCCCTGGTTGCGTAGAGAACACAACCAGTGGCTTAACCACTAGGAATTGCTGTATCTGCAGCAACTACCAGGGCAGCATAGAAAAATTTTTCTTCCTTTTTTTAGATTGAGAAAAAGAAACAGTCCTGATAGGACTTCCTATTGTCTGATGAGCTGCCCTAAGGTAACAAGGGGGAAAAAGAACTCCAGAAGGGAGAATCCCCCAGTAGAACAGGTAGAGGACTATAGAAGCTTACCGGTGTAAAAGAACCACTCTTACAACCAAATGTTGTAGAAAGAGGGAGGTAAGACAGAGTTGCAAGAGACCGACTATGGAGGAAGTCTCTGACAGGTGAGATGAGACATGCCAGTACAGGGAAACAACTGTCCATTGATAGTTGTTACCTCTTTCCTTCAAGAGGAAGAGGAAACTTAAGTATGGGCATGATCATCATAAAGACTCTTAGAAAAAAGATGTCTCATGAAGAGATATCTAGGTAGGTTAGGATAAATTTAGTGCAGATACTGCCAGTGAAAGAAGCAGACTGCCACCCTAACCAGCAACCAAGAGGGACAATGATCTATTTGAAACCCTGCTACTGCTGGGTTTGTTGACCCTGTTGAGGTTGTGGATTCTTCAGACCAGGGCAATGTTTCCCCTGTTTGGGAACATCTGTATGATGGGCAGATAGGTAAAACCTTCTCCCCCCCCTAGGGGAAGAAGGTTTGGTAGGACATTTCCTACCTACTGGGAAAGAAAGCACAGTTACTTACCTGTAACAGGTGATCTACGGGAACAGCAGGAATAAGTCTTCACATATGGGTACGTCGGTACCGACGGAGCCTGCACGGGAATGCTCCCCAGCATCCAATCAGAAAGCTTTTGTGAGCATCCCTCGCGCCTGCGCACTGACTTCCCGCCCTTTCCACTGTCTCTCCTCAGTTGAGTTTCCTAGCTGAGACAAAGGGAGAGAACGAGGAAAGGAGATAGATACAACTCCTAGGGGAGGTGGGTGGGTTGTGAAGACTTATTCCTGCTGTTCCCAGAGATCACCTGTTACAGGTAAGTAACTGTGCTATCTCCAGGAACAAGCAGGAATGAGTCTTCACATATGGGGACTCCCTAGCTAGAGATGCCAGGGGGAGATCCCATAAAATGCATGTTCCTGGAACAGGAGTGCATTTCCCACACAGGAATCCCCGGCATCCCATGAGAGAATGGAGGGTAGGAGTTGAGAATAGAAGAGCTGTAAGGAAAACAGCAAACCCAAGGACTACAGAAGAGGAGTCCATGGCATGTATGATAAGTACCATTAAAATTATTTAATGAACAGTTATAATATGGAGCTTACCTACTGGATTGTAGGAAGTAGAAAGCGTGATGGAGTCTACTGGATATGCAGTAGCGGAATCGTCAAGGTGACCTCACAGCAGTGAGGGTGAAGGTCCAGACCTGGAAAAGCAGGTGATCCAGGTGTCAACTGGGGTAGGATTAGAACGGCAGGTCTTCAATGGAAAGCTTTAGGAGACAAAGCTGAAAACTCTTAGGTACAGAGTCAAAACATTGAGGACTAAAAGAAGAAGACTGACCGATTTGGACAACTAGCCCAGTCTTGGAGGGAAGAAGGGGTATGGAAAAAAGCCCAAATTCCCAAGGAGAACAATGTGTACTCAAAACAATGAAGATGTACATTATCTTTCCTAGCTGTTGAGAGATAGGAAAGATATTGCAGTTTGAATCTTCAAGGATAGGGAGACCTAGAGTAAAACGGAAGCTGTTATCACCACAGTAGTGGTTGTGAACATAACAGTCCCTTCATACTAAGGAACAGTATGATAAAGGGAGCTCACTGACTGTAACCTCTAAGACAGGTACAAATTGCTATAGCATAGACAGTGAGGAGATAGTATGTAATACAAATCGATTTATAAAAAATCTCACAGAGCTAGCTAGATAGCTAGATATATATAGAGAGAGCGAGATATATATACATATACACACACACACATATATATATTCTCTATATATCTGTCAAGTGGGTTTCACCCTCTTGTTATTGGATGAATCTTTCCCCTTCACATTCCCCATGTGAATGTTCTTAAAGGGCTTAGTGTATCTTCAGACTTATTGTCTACATACATATGTCTGTAAGCTGTGGGTGCATAATTTATGCCCCTATATATATATAGACAGATATATAGAGAATCTATTTCCGTGGGCTAAGAGGATGCAGGAATGCAATCCAGTAAAATAACCAGGATGGTTGCGTGAAAAACAGAGGATAATATCAGTCTGTAAAGAGCAAGTCGGGAGTCTTTTAGAACTCTGACATGATAGATGGGTAGAAACGCATAGAGAAGATACCAGGAGGACCCACTGGAGGGACATAGGGGTATCATGCGTTACTAATAGCCTTGGATATTCACGCAGAAAAAGCTTATAACAGGAGACAAGAGGGTGTGGATAACCCTCAGTCATGAAAAAGATTTATAAGCTTTTTCCTACTATATAGAATAGCCCTCAGAGACAAAGATCAATGCTCTGTAGCAAGGGCCCATAGTAGAAAGCTTCTCTGAAGATTGCAAAGAGCATTGTGCAGGAGAATTATGAGATAAAACTGACTGAAGTCAGGTGTCTTGCCACATCCTAGGAAAGGAGATGGCTAGAAAGAAGATAATGTGAGAAGCCTAAAGTGGGTAGGATTATCCAAGATAGATGAGGACTAGCTTGGAATCACTACTGAGGCTAGAGAAAAATTTTTGGAAGATAGACTGGAACTTGAGGAAAAGTACCAGTAGTTCAATCACTGAAACTCCTGCATGCACAGCAGCTGAAAGAACAGCAGAGAGAATCTTACTGTGCAAAACAAAGAGAAACAGACAAAGGGAGAGGAGATATTCCTGTCCCTGTCTGAGTTATCTTGAGAATGTATTCAAGGAAACAAAAAGTCTACACTGGAATGAAAGCTAGAGAAGCTTTTCAGTATGGTACCACTCAGTCAGGGGAAACCCTAGATGAGAGGGGGAGGGTGACTTACCCATATGGCGAGTCAGCTGAAGGAAAAAATTTTCATGTTGGGACAGAAACTATCATGAGATAGTGGTAACCTCCCTTCTTGGTAGAAAGAAGAGGAGAATTCTGTAACCCATGGACAAGAATATCCTGACAGCTTAGCATACTGAAAAAAGGAACACCCCAGTGTAGAACTTTAAGAAAAAACAGTGAACAAACTTCTGTTAAGAAGAGGTTAACTGTAAATTGTAACCCTCAGAACCTATGGTTGCTGGGTATGTTGAGACTGGCTAGAATTTGGAAACTTCAGACTAGGACGAGGTGTCCCTTGTTTGGGCACCTCTGGATGATGGGCAGGAGAAGAGTGGAACCTTCTTTTCTTAGGGAAAGAAGGCTTGGTAGGACATTTCCTACCTCCTGGGGAAGGAGGAGGCTTAGAATGGTCTCCAGAACCAGGGAAGTCAGTGGAGCAATGAGCAACCTGACGTAAAGCCTCCTTATTGAAGAGATTTTCTCCAGTACAAGGAGAATTACCCAGTGTATGTTGTGCCCATCTGCTCAAGTCAGAAGCTTGGAGCCAGGCTCTACGACGTGCTCCAATGGCAATAGCAGAGGATCTGCTAACAGACTCAAAAGAGTCTAGAGAAGCACGAGAAAGAAACCAAGAGATATTCCGGCTATGATTAAGAAGCAAGGAATAGTCAGCAGCCTTAGGCTCTGACAAAAAAGGAGTCAAAAGAGATAATTTCTTTGTGACCTCCTGGAGTGTTAGACTCATAAAATATATAAGAAATAATTCTTGATGCCAGCATAGATGTTTGGAAGGTTTGACGTCCAAAGGCATCAAGTGCTCTAGAAGCACGACCTGGCGGATAAGAAGAATGCTTCTTCTTGCTTTTTACCTGCCTCAGTGCTGATTCCACTACAATGGAATGATGGGGAAGTTGATTCTTTTGAAACCCTGGAGAGGGGGGCACTGGATACAGAACATTAGTTGCTGTAGAAGGTGAGGGAACCCTTAAAGGAGATTCCCATATTCTCAGAAGATCCTGCAAAGAATTATGTAAAGGAAGCATTATATTTCCCTTTTCTGCAGGAGAGCCTTGGTTAAGATTACAACCAGGGATAGGAATAGCAAGAAAGGTTGCCATGTCAAGGAGAAACTTCTGAAAAGGATCTCCAATGGGAACCATCCCTGGGAAGGCTAAGGTTGAAGATGCAGCCTGAGCACCAGAGTGCAGAAAAAGAACCTTATTAGATGGATAATGATACCGGCAATCACGATTTGAGGCAGTGAGTACTGCATCGTCTATGCCAGGTATCGAAAGGATCGATGGCACCGATGTTACTGCAGGAATAGACATCGATACCGATACCGGTAATGGCATCGAGACCGTCATCGGAGGCTGCTAAAGCGGTACCGAGGTAACCCGAGAGTCTTGGTGAGTATCCTCGGTACTGCGTATCCGGAACCGAAAAGGGTTGGTTCCAAGGCGCGTCGGTACCCAGTCCTCTAGACTAGATATCGATTCCAGACTCGGCATCGAAGGGAGCGAGTCTATCGATGCATGTCTAGAGTGCACCGGCGTCGGTGGTGGTACCGGCGATGCTGATACAGGGAAGTCACTCTGGGTCGTATCGATCGGTCCCGAAGGTACCGAGGACGCCAGATGACGATCTCTGGTGAAGAGTGGAACACTCAACACCGGTGCCAATGCCGGGATATCGGTACCGCTCGAAGCGGATACCACCCCCAAGCACGGCTCAGGTATGTTCTGTGAGTGGTGAGCCCCAGGAAAAACTGAAACCCCTGAAATGCTTTGGAGCCCAAAGACTCCCGCCGGGGTTTTAATGCCAATGGGGTCTTGAGGGCAAGGCCGGAGCCGTCATCATGCGTGGCATGAGACCTACCACTCAAGGATTGGCAAGTCTTAACAGACTGTTTGTGGGTTACCTGATCCTGTAGAGAAGAAAAACCCGGTGCCCTCACTGCAGGAGGGAAAACGGTATCGAAAGAAACTCTAAAGAGGGAAGGTCTTCTCTCAGTATTGCAGCCTGATAGTTCAGGGGAAAAAGGGTCAGAACCCAAACAGGTTAGACACCAAAGATTGGAGTCTAAAAAGAAAACTGTGTTGCCACAGTGAAGGCACTTCTTAGGACAAGAAGGCTCCATGATGGAGAGGGCCTTGTAGGCCCAAAAAAGTTGAGAGAAACAGAGGGAAAAATCTCTGAGTTTAAGAAAAAAGAAGAGAAAAAACCACCAGCGGTACCGGTGTCGGCAGGAAAAACAGCCGCGACCACAAGAAAACAAGAAAAGAAGTATTTAAAGAAAAAGGTTTCTGCGGTGACAGGAGGACGTCCTGCGGCTCCGCGGAAAAACGAAAACTGAGGAGAGACAGTGGAAAGGGCGGGAAGTCAGTGCGCAGGCGCGAGGGATGCTCCCAAAAGCTTTCTGACTGGATGCTGGGGAGCATTCCCGTGCAGGCTCCGTCGGTACCGACGTACCCATATGTGAAGACTCATTCCTGCTTGTTCCTGGAGATGAAGGCGTAGAACAGCCTCTGGAAAAAGGAAAGTCAGTGGATAACTGAGTAACCTAAAGTAAAGACTCCTTGTTGAAGAGATTTTCTCCAGTGCAAGGAGTATTTCCCAGTCTTTCTTGTGCCCATTTGTCCAAGTCTGAAGCTTGAAGCCTGGCTCTACGTCGTGCCCCTATAGCTACAGCAGAAGTCCTGCTAACAGACTCAAAGGAGTCTAGGGTAGCACGAGTAAGAAACCTAGAGATATTTTGAGTATGACTAACCAGTAAGGAATAGTCTTTACACCTGGGCTCTTGAAGAAAAGGAGTCAAAAGATGTAATTTCTTTGTGACCTCCTCAAGAGATAGACCCATATAAAAAATGAGAGAATTCTTGCTGAAAACATGGATGTCTGGAAGGTTTGACGTCCAAAGGCATCTAATGTCTTAGACTCACGACCTGGCGGACAAGAAGAGTGCTTTCTATTACTCTTCACTTGCCTCATTGCTGATTCTACCACAATGGAATGATGAGGAAGTTGAGTCTTTTGAAACCCTGGAGAGGGGGGCACCTGATATAGGAGATCAGTTGCTCTGGAAGGTGGGGGTACCTTTAAAAGGAGGTTCCCACATTCGTAGAAGGAGAGCCTGCAAAGGATGATGCAAAGGAAGCATTATATTCTCCTTTGCTTTGCTAGGAACAGAGAGGTATTCTGTATTCCCTTGTGTAGGATCTTGTCCAGGAATAGGAATGGCAAGTGATTTTGCCATATCCAGGAGGAAAGTCTGGAAAGAAGGATCCCCAGAGGGAACTTCCCTTGGATAGGCACCGAGGGATCTATTCAAGTATATAGGAATAGAAGATCCTGAATGGTGCAATATGGGATCCTTAGATGGTGGTCGCTGGTACTGCAGGTCAGAACCAGCAAAAGTCGGTAACAGATCATCCATGCTAGGGATCGATTCCAAACTCGGCATCGAGGGAAGCGAGCCTGACGAGAGAAGCATGGAAGGTACCAACAGCAATGGTACTGTGACTATCGGTACCGACCTCGGTACCGAATCTGATACTGGTGGATGAAGACCAGCCGGTGGCAACTCTAACGGTATCGGAGGAACCGAGAGTTGCAGATCCGAATTATCGGAACCGAGCCTTCGGTACCGACGGGAGTCGGTACCAAGGCGAGTCGGTACCCAGTCCTCCAGACTGGAGATCGAGTCCAGACTCGGCATCGAAGGAAGCGAGTCTATCGATGCACGTCTGGAGGGTACCGACGTCGGTACTAGTATCGGTACCGACACAGGAAGGTCTATCTGGAACGTATCCACCGGCCCTACAGGTACCGAGGACGCCAGACGACGATCCTTGGTGAGGAATGTTTCATCCAACACCAGTGCCGATGCCGGGGTATCGATAGCGCTCGAAGCGGATGCCACCACTGGGCATGGCTCAGGTATGTTCTGTGAGGGGTGAACCTCAGGAACAACCTGAAACCCCACACAGGCTTTGGAGGCCGAAGACTCCCACCGGGGTTTTGAAGCCAGTGGATTCTCAAGGACAAGGCCATAGGCATCTCTATGCTGAGCATGGGAACTGCCGCTCGAGGACTGGCTAGTCTTAACAGACTGTTTTTGGGTTACCTGATCCTGTGTAGAAGAAGATATGGTCGGTGCCCTGAAGTTGGAGGGGGACCGCGTGTCGAGGGGAACTCGATGTTGAAAACTTCTTCTCATAATACTATTGCCTGAGGGCTCCGGAGGAAAATGGTCAGGACCCAAGCAGGTTAGACACCAATTGTGAGTGTCTAAAAATAAAGTTGTACCGCCACAGTTTGTACATTACTTGGGGTAAGTGGCTGGCGGTTCCATGAATGAAAATGGAGAGGCCTAGAAGGCCTGAGAACCGTGAGACACTAAGGAAGAAAAATATATTCCTTAAAAAGGAAAAAATTTTACAAGAAAAGAAAAAAGAAACACTGGCGGTACCGGTGGCGTCGGGGAAGGCAGCCGCGACCACAAGAAAACTAAAAAATAAAAGAAGAATTTTCTGCAGTGACAGGACGTCCTGCCGGCTCCGCGGAAAAACAAAAACTGAGGATAGGCAGTTGGGAAAGGCGGGAAGGCAGCACGCAGGCGTGGATGGATGCTCCCAAAAGCGTTCTAATTGGACGCTGGGGAGCGTTCCCGCGCAGACTCAGTCGGTACCGACGTACCCATATGTGAAGGCTCATTCCTGCTTGTTCCTGGAGATCAATGAAGTACTATAAAACTGATACATAGAACTGAGATCAACTATTTACAGGTAGTATAACAGTATCTAGAACTATTTACAAGTAATTACATAGTTTTTACATATTATATATTTAATGATTCGTCATATGTTCAATTATCAAATTTGAGGATAATCTATTTGAGAGGTTGTAAACATACTGATTTATGGAGGATGAGAGGACTTATCCAGGTCACAATCTATATTAGAATAGTGTTGCATGAAAAGATAAGTTTTTAGATCTTTTTGGAATTTCTGTAGATCTTTTATCTCTCTCTTAGTTGATCAGGGAGGTTATTCCATAATGTTGGTGCTACAAATGAGAAAGCACTGACACTTGTATGTTTTGTCTCTTATACAGTCAGGTACTAAGATTGTATTAAGGTTCCTTCTTCGTCTTATTCTATTTTCAGGAGGATTATGAATGAGTTTGGATAGATACGATGGGGCAATCTCATTAATTAATTTAAAGGTGGTCAATAAGATTTTATATTGAATCCTGCTGGAGATAGGTAACCAATGTAGAGAGAAGAGAATCGGGGGAATGCGGTCAGTTAGCTTGGCTTTAGAAATTATCCTTGCAGTAACGTTTTGGGCCATTTGGAGAGTTTTTAGGTTCTTTTTTGTTACTCCTTGAAGTATGCCATTACAATAGTCAAAGTGGGGGGTTATTAAAGCCTGGGTTATAGTTCTAAAATCATCATTATCTAGAAGAGGCCTCAGTTGTTGAATGGAACAAAGCTTGTAATAAATTGTTTTGGTTATTTTCTTAATGTGGGTGGTAAAACTAAGTGTCATGTCAAGGGTAACTCCTAGGTATTTAATCTCTTTAACTGTTAGGGTAAAATTCAGAAGTTTGATATCAGTTGGTGGTGTATAATTCGTGTTTCTTGATGTGATCAATATTTCAGTTTTTTTGAAATTAATGTTCAGATTGTTTGATCTGAGCCAATTTTCTGCTTCCAAGAGGCAGGTTGCTAATTTGTCATAGTTGGGATCAAGAATGTTGATGGAGGAGAACAATGTCATCCGCATATATATGGTAGTTTATCTTATATTTTTGGAATATAGTACATATTGGCTGTAGATATAGGTTGAATAGAAGGGCAGATAATGCAGAGCCCTGAGGTATTCCTTGCTCTTGAGGGAAAGGGGGTGAAAATATTTGGTTAATTTGTACAAATTGAGATTGGTTCAAATCATACATATCTGACCATTCTAGGGTAGTTTCCTTTAATCCTATCTGACTGAGTCTTGAAATGAGTATGTTATGGTTTACTCTGTCAAAAGCAGCAGATATATCTAGGAATACCAGGATGAAGGCTTGTTTTGTGTTATCTAAGCCCTTAATGAGGGTATCAAGGAGGGCAAAAAGTAGGGTTTCAATGCCGTGGAATGGACGGAACCCGTATTGGTGATCAAGGGGAGCGGATGTATCTATATAATCTTGGAGTTGAAGTTGGACAACTTTTTCAATGATTTTGGTCAGGAAAGGAATACTGGCAATCGGGCGATAAGATGGGTCATTTTCATTTAGAGCCTTGTTCTTTAAGATCGGGCGGATTGCAGAGAATTTGAGTTCCTTTGGTAATGCACCTTGCTGAAGAGATTTGTTTACTATGTCTAAAATAAAAGGGGCAAGTTCTTGTTTTGTTGTCTTAATCCAAGTAACTGGGCAGGGATCAAGAATGGATATTGTGTTAATTTTAGATATTATAGTGAGCAATTGATTTTTATCGATAATATGAAAGGAGTTCCATGTATTATAGTTTGTTGAATTTATGGATCGAGGTATTGGTATTGGAGATTGTTTAAGTTTGCTAGCAAAATAGTTTGTTAGTTCTTGTAGGTTGCTAGGGACTAGTTGATGGTTAGTAGTAGGGGCTTTAGATAGAGATTTTACAATTTCAAATAGCTCTCTTGGACGGTTAATAGCTTTAGATAAGATCGTCGTGTGATGTTTTTTGGCATTATTAGTTGCTAATCTAAGTATTAAGGGTTGAAAAGTATAAATCTCGAAGTTCAGGTATATTTTTGTTCGCCATTTATTTTCTATTTTACGTAGTTTTTTAAAAAATTGATGCTAGATCATGTGTGTACCATTTTTCGGATGTTCTTATACAAAGCTTATGTTTGATGGGTGATGGTTTGGAAGCTGTTTTTATTACAGTGTTCCAATTAGCAATGGCTTTGTCAATATTATTAGAGTCTGTAATTAGCTGTGGTACAATTGTACCAAGGAAATCGTCTGGTACAAATGGACAAAATCTTGGCCCTTGATGTGTTATGGTTTGTTGATTAGAAGAGGTGAGGGGAATATGGATATTTTATTTATTTATTTATTTGCAAATTCTTCTATACCGCACTATTTATCATCAGCGCGGTTTACATATAACCAAAGATATACAATGTGTAACAGTCTAACATTGACATTTACAGAGAACAGGGAAATAAAACATGGAGAACGGGGAGAACTATCTACAATATGTACAAATTAGAATAAAGATTGGCATGTTTGTCTTTAGGGGAAGATTGACGTGGGGGAAATTTAAATACAGTGATTAGGGCATAGGGTACATTCCTTTGTGGGAGTCGCAATGGCTCAGGATAAAAGGGTTAGGTGATATTGTCAAGAGTGGAGAAGTGTTGTAAGAAGAGATGGTGTTTGATTGCCTTCCTGAATTGGGGGAGGTTGGTTATGGCACGGATATCTGCAGGGATAGAAAATTGAATCATATAATGGTCAGACCAAGGAATTTGTGTTATGGTAGGAGGAGTATATTGAGGTATTTCCATCATATGTACAGGGAGGAAGACTAAGTCAAGGGTGTTTCCTTTGATGTGTGTGGGGTGTTTGATTATTTGCTTAAAGCCCATGTCTTCCATTGGTTCTAGGAAAATTGAGTGTAGATTGCTATTGGATGTTGCTAAATTGAAGTCTCCCAGAATGATGTGTGGCTTGTTTACTGAAGCCTTACATGTTGTTTCAAGAATAGTTATGTTTTGGACATCTGCTGAAGGGGGTCTGTAGAAGAGGCAGATGGCTAAGTTCCTGTTCTCTATTTTTAGTATATCAATATTTTCTATGGACTCACAGATAGTAGGGGACCAGTTCCAGCTTTCTTTAGCTAGTATGAGAACACCGCCTCCTTTTTTTTTGTTACGGTTACAGTTGAATAGAGAGTATCCTTTTGCTTTTATTTAATAAGATTATATCAGAATTGGTTAGCCATGTCTCCGTTAGGCAGAGATAATCTGGTTTCTCATCAGTAACTCATCCCAACATCAAGTCCCTTGTCCTCACAACTTGGATGTTGAGATAGTAATGGACTACCCTGAACCTGCCAGTTGGTGTTACCGTCGTCATTCGGGCTTCCAGAAGAAATTCTATGTGGAGATCATATGTTTTCAAATAGAGATGGGGTTTGCCATCTGACAAGTGGATAGGCCCCCTCTTTCACATCCCACATATAAACTGCTTGTGTACCATCATGTAGAACAGTGGTTCCCAAACCAGTCCTCGGGTACCCCCCCCCCCCCCCAAGGACAAATCAGGTTTTCAGGGTACCCACAATGAATATGCATAAGATAGATCTGCATGCATTGCTTCCATTGTATAAAAACATAAGATATGCCATACTGGGTCAGACCAAGGTCCATCAAGCCCGTATCCTATTTCCAACAGAGGCCAATCTAGGTCACAAGTACCTAGCAGTTTCCCCAAAAAACACAGGTTCCACAATGCTTGTACTGGGGCAAGCAATGGATATTCTGGGTCCACTTTAATAATGTTTTATGGACCTTTCCTCCGGGAACTTGTCCAAACCTTTTTAAACCCAGCTACACTAACAGCTTTTACTACATCCTCCAGTAGCAAATTCCAGAGTTTGATTACACATTGAGTGAAAAAATATATTTTCTCTTATTAGTCTTAAATATGTTACCCTGTATCTTCTTTGCATGCCCCCTAGTCTTTCTATATTTTGATGGCGTAGATGGCAAACAATCTACATTTACCCGTTCCACTCCATTCATTAATTAATAGACCTCTATCATATCTCCTCTCAGCTCTCTCTTTTCCAGGTTGAAGAACCCTAACCTTTTTAGCCTCTCTTCAAAGGGGTATCCTTCCATCCCCTTTACCATTTTGGTGGCTCTTCTCTGTATCTTTTCTAATAATGCTATATCCTTTTTAAGATATGGCGACCAGAACTGCACACAATATTCAAGGTACGGTCGCACCATGGAACGATAGAGGTATTACAATATCCTTTGTTTTATTCTCCATTCCTTTCCCTATGATACCTAGCATTCTATTTGCTCTCTTGGCCACCGCTACACACTGGGTGGAGGGTTTTAACATGTTATCCACGAAGACGCCTAAATCTTTTTCCTGGGTGGTGGTTCCTAATGTGGAACCTTGCATCATGTAACCATAGTTTGGGTTGTTCTTTCCTAGGTGCATAATTTTGCACTTGTCCACATTAAATTTCATCTGCCATTCGGATGACCAGTCTTCTAATTTATCAAGATCCTCTTGCAATTTTCCACAATCCTCAAGGGTTTTAATAAACTTTAAGTAGTTTTGTGTCATCTGCAAATTTGATAACCTCACTCGTTATTCCCTTTTCCAGGTCATTTATGAATATGTTAAAAAGCAGCGAACCCAGCACAGATCCCTGGGGTACTCCACTATTCACCTTTCTCCATTGAAAAAATTGGCCATTTATCCCTACCCTCTGCTTTCTATCTTTTAACCAGTTCCTGATCCACAACAGTACACTGCCTCCTATCCCATGACTTTTTAATTTTGCCAAAAGTCTCTCAAGAGGGACCTTGTCAAAGGCTTTCTGAAAGTCCAGATACACTTTATCAAATGACTCACCTTTGTCTACCTGTTTATTCAAACCTTCAAAAAAACATAACAAATCATTAAGACAAGACCTTCCTTGGCTAAAGCCACGTTGGCTGTCTCCCATTAAGTCACTGCTATCTAAATGTTCAGTAATTTTGTTCTTTATGATGGTTTTCACCATTTTCCCCAGAACTGACATCAGGCTCACCGGTCTGTAGTTTCCCAGATCACCCCTGGAACCCTTTTTAAAAATTGGTGTTACATTGGCCGTCCTCCCACCCTCAAGTATTACAGATAATTTTAATGATAGTTCACAGATTACTAATAGTAGGTCTGCAATCTCATATTTTAGTTCTTTCAACATTCTTGGATGTATACCATCCGGTCCAGGTGATTTGTTACTCTTCAGTTTATCAAATAGTTGTAATACATCTTCCCGGTGTATCAATATTTCTTTCAATTCTTCCGCAGCATCTTCTTTAAATACCATTTCAGCCATGGGTAACATTCCTACATCTTCATAAGTAAAGACCGAAGCAAAGAATTCATTTAGTCTCTCGCTATGGCCTTGTCCCCTCTTAGTACCCCCTTTTACCCCCTCTATCATCTAAAGGTCCAACTGACTCTCACAGGTTTGTTTGTTTTTGGTTTTTTGTTTGTTTTTTTTACTACAAATGCACTTGAAAAAGTCTTTATTATGTGTTTTTGCTTCCATAACAAGCTTCTCAAATTCTCTCTTTGCCTGCCTTATCAGTGCCTTGCATCTAACTTGCCAGTGCTTGTGTTTCCAGTTTGTCATTTGGCTCCTTTTTTCATTTCCTGAAAGATGCTTTTTTGGCAACAGCCTCTCTGACCTCACCTTTAAACCATGCTGGCAGTTTTTTGTACTTCCTTCCACTTTTCTTAAGGCATGGAATACAGCTGGTCTGGGCTTCCAAGATAATATTTTTAAACCCCACCCAAGCTTGATGCAAATCTTTAATCTTTACAACTGCTCCTTTTAGTTTTTTCTTAACTATTTAACTCGTTTTATCATAGTCTCCCTTTTGAAAGTTAAAAGGTAGTACTGTGGATTTCCTTACCGTCCTTCCTTGATTTATTAAATCAAACACGATCATGCTATGATCACTATTGCCAAGTGGCTCCAACACCCTTATTTCTTGAACCAAATCTTGTGTTCCTCTAAGGACTTGGTCAAAAATGGCTCCCCCTCTGGTCAGTTCATGAACTAGCTGCTCCACGAAGCAGTCATTTATTTCATCTAGAAACTTTATCTCCCTAGCATGTCCTGCCGTGACACTGACAGTCAATACTGGGGCAATTGAAATCACCCATTATTATTACTGTGTTGTAACTTTTGTTAGCTTCCCTGATTTGAGCATTTCATCATCCATTTGTTCATTCTGGCCAGGCGGTCAACAGTACACCCTCACTGCCATCGCCTTCCCGTTTATGCATGGAGTTTCAGTCCATAGAGATTCTACAGTGTATTTTGTTTCCTGCAAAACTTTAATCCTTTGTGACTCAATGCCCTCTCTAACTTAGAGCGCAACCCCTCCACCAATTTAATCTTTTCTATCATTACAATATAGTTTGTACCCAGATATCAGTGTGTCCCACTGGTTGTCCTTCCACCAATATCTAACCTCTCATTTAGTGCTTTATATTCTAACTCTCCCATCTTATTTTTTAGACTTCTAGCATTTGCATACAAGCTTTTTAGAGGCTGTATTTTATTCATATTAATCTGGCTATCGGTAAGCAGGGGTAATTTGGAATCTTTAAGCTGTGTCTGCTCTATACTCAAGGGCATTTGGACTACTTTTGCCTTTATTGGAACCTCTCTACTGGTATGCCCTAACTTCAATCTTTTGCTAGTATCCTTCAAGAATACATTGTTCCGAACCATACGCTCTTGAGCGACTGTCGGCTTTCCCCTATTATCTAGTTTAAAAGCTGCTCTATGTCCTTTTTAAAGGTTAATGCCAGCAGCCTGGTTCTGTTCCGGTTAAGGTGGAGCCCATCCCTTCAGAAGAGCCCCTCCTTTTCCCAGAATGTTCTCCAGTTCCTAACAAATACAAACCCTCATCCTTGCACCATTGTCCCATCCACGCATTGAGACTCTGAAGTCTACATGCCTTTTGGGTCCTGTGCGTAGAACGGGAAGCATTTTGGAGAATGCTACCCTGGACGTTCAGGATTTCAACTTCCTACCTAAAAGCCTAAAGCCTCCAGAACCTCTCTACCACACTTTCCTATGTCATTGGAACCGACATGTACCAAGACAGCAGACTCTTCACCAGCACTATCTAAGACCTTGTCTAGGTGGCGCATGAGGTCTGTTACCGTCGCACCAGGCAGGTATGTTAACAGACGATCCTCGCGTCCACCAGCTACCCAGCTATCTACATGCCTAATGATCGAATCACCAACTATAATGGTGTGAGAGGTTTTTACATCACCTGGAGGACAGGTCCTAGATAAAGGATCACTTCCTGCCACACCAGGGTGATGCTCTCTTCATGTGACCTCTCTCCTCCATGGCAACAGGGATGCTGCCAGACTGGAGGTGGGACTTTAATACTATATTCTTGTAGGTCCCGTCTATGTATCTGTCTTCCTTATGTCCTCCAAGTCTGCTACTCTAGCCTCCAGAGATCAGAATCGTTCCCTGAGAGCAAAGAGCTCCTTGAATCTAGTGCACACGCAAGACCCCTCACCAACTGTGAGAAAATCATAAATGTGACTCTATGCAAAAGACTGGAAAACACCCATCTCGCTGCTGGACTATTGTCTGCATCTTAGTTTTAAGGTTGTGTTTAGGTATTTAAGTTCTTTACTTACTAAGGGTTGCTAGGGATACTTATGCTAATAAAACTATACCTAATACGTTTAATGTACTTTGTTCACCTGAAGCTTAATTAATCTCAGGTCCTTAATGTATGCCTGATGAGGATAAACAGCTGCACTTGAAAGTGAATATGGCATCTCCTTTCCTTTAAGAGATTTAAGCACCTATAAAGCTACAATTATCCCAGGGGTGGGTGGGTGAGTGGGTGCTGGGGAGGGAGGGAAAGACGACTTATTAAAAAGTGGCTGCTATACAGTACCCTATCCTGTGCTTCTAAGGTAAGCGGTGACCAATTTCCTGGGTGATTCAACAGCCCTTGCTTGGATTGAGGGAGTCTTAAGTTCTAAATTTAACCAGACAGCTCTCTGCTGGGTTATAAATTTAACCTGAAAGCTACCTCTTGAGTTTTTAATTTAACTAAAAGCTATTTGCTGATAATAGGCTCCGACTGATTTAACAAATACACTGGATTCACAGATTAATCAGTTTTAATCTAAAGAATTCCTTTTTCACCAAGATTTAGAAAAATTCCCCAGAAGCAAATACTTACAATTGCAGATCTCTCCCCAGAAGTAGCAATCCCTTTTTTTAGTCCTACTGTGGATACCCTGAAAACCTGACTGGCCTAGGGATACCCGAGGACTGGGTTGGGAACCACTGATGTAGAAGGCAAACATCTCTCTACAGCTTTTTGTTGTTCGCTTCATGCAGGGCTTGCTTCTTATGAAGCCTCCTCTAGGGTCTTGGGACCTCAGCATTGTTCTACCTCTGTTGATGAAAGCTCCTTTCAGGCCACTAGTTCCCTGTGGACTGAAGTACTTGACCTGGAAGGTTTGGTCTTTTTTTTTTATAACAGTAACTTCAGTAGCCTGGAGTGGAGGCGTAGCTTAGTGGTTAGAACACTGGCTTGGTAACCAAGCAACCAGGGTTCAATTCCCACTAGCACTCCTTGTGGCCTTGGGCAAGTCACTTAACCCTCCATTGCCTCGGAAGAAATGTGGTAGGCTATGGCCTATATAATAGCCTGTACATGTATGAGCCTGTAAGCTAGGCCTGAGTCCCCACCCCCACTGCTACAGAAATAGTAGTGCTGAGAATGACCAAAGTCAGTGAAGGCTGAGGATCTGCCTTAAACCGCTCTAAACTGCTTTTGATAAGTTGGTATTAATACTTTATTCAATGCTTTTATGCTGATGCAATGACCTTGTAACAGGAATGTATTATGTCTAGAAACTGAGCCTGTGTTAGCATAGCCTGAGAAGAGGGAACAGGGCCCAGCAGTGAGGGTCCCCGATTGGATAGGTGCAGGGGGCGTTGGGACCAATAGAAAGTCTGCCTGTATCAAACTGTGAAGCTTGTATATAAGGAAGTTGTTCCTGTTCGCCATTGCTCAGTCCTTTGATGCTTGGGCCTTGTGCACAATAAATTGGTTTGGATCCTTGAACTGACTCCGGGTATTATTTATTGCATGCTATCACTGCTGCCACATGTCTTGGTGCGCTGGCCGGGAAATGTGAGTAGTGTGATGGTATTCACGTAGATATACCACGACTTCTTGCCTCAAAGGTTTTGTCCGGCCTGGAGCCGCCCCTGGCTGATTGCAGGAGAGCCTTCGGCGCCACCCATCCTCTTGTATCGGGGAGGGCTCCTCCTTGCCTCCGCTGGTGGCCGGTTCCGGCCGGCCTACACCTCGAACCTGAGGGGGGTCCGGAATCCAACCCATGATCCGGTGAGTAGAACTATTCTGCTAATCAGTCAGTCTGTCAGTAGCGCTTGAGAGTCTGATCCCTCTCGGGGCGGTCCTAGTAAGTCTCAGAAGTCTTAAAGGTATAAGCGGAGACTGAACCCACCCCCCAGTTAGTCAGGTTTTTTGGGAACATCCGGATTTTATTCTGTCTGGAATGTCTGTGTGTGTGAATGTGGTCTTGAATACAGACCAAGCGAGGTGCTGCCTCCTGACTAGTGCAGGTCGCAAGAACGGCGAAAGTGTTTGGTGTTTGTCTTAGTGTCTGTTGTGTTTACCGATTAAGGAAAAGTATTACAGTAGAATCTCATCTCAGGAGTCTTTACAAAGACAGCTGTCTCACTGATGTTATGTGAGTCTCAGAGAGGGCGGGGGCGTGTCTTTTCACACAGCCCGGAGACAAAGACAGGAATGTATCCTTTACTTAACGCTTTGATGTTTCAATTATTCTACGCTCTGCAGCTGGGTTAATTTGTGCTTATTTCAGGAATATTGCACCCGTTTTATTCAATATGTTTTAATAGTGATGTTCCTTCTGCTATGGTCATGTGTTATATATCGTTCTTATTAACCCCGTTCGAGTGTTCGAGTTCCTCAATGCATTTATGGGCTTAACCTTGTCTTGTGTTTATGTTCCAGTCATTAGCAAACACTGTTCAACAGGAAATGATAGAGAAATTAATGAGACTGCTTTTGTTTTCCCTTTGACCTACGAAATAGAGGTTAAGATCTCTGATAGGACTATTAGGCATCCCGAGCCAGTAATTACAAGAAATGCTTGAAATTTTGTCTGATATATCTGGGTTTGACTGCATAAGTATTTGTTCATAACTTACGGGAACAACAAAACAAGCTGTAACTGTATTTGTTTAGGATTTAGTGTTACAGCTGCTTTGTCTAGTAATTTACGGCTGCTTTGAGAGCCAGGAGAGAGACTGTTTATCTTGTTAAAATACTGCCTGTCTTTCCCGAACTGTAAGATGTGTTGGTGTCCAGAGAAAGAATGTATTGTGTTTTGTAAGGTCTTAAAATCTCAGTTTCAGAAGTACAGTCTTAGTTTAAAGCTTTGAAATAGGTTTAGACAGTTAATTAGAATGAGCACATGCATCCATTATGCTTAGTCCACAAGGGAATGCAGCCCGCCCCCTCGGTACGTCATCATGTGGGGGAAGGAGTGGGAGTCCGCGCAGATTCTGTTGAAATGTATGTATAGCAAGGGCTTGCTGGAGTCTGACTTAAGATGTCTCTGTCCCGATTAGAAATGCTCTGTGAAAGGCTAATGTTATTGTAGTTTCCCATGTTCATCTGATTGTAGGAAAAATGTTCCCTGATCAATTCCTGGTTAATTGTTTATGAAGTGTGTATTTATCCTCCTGGATACAGCGCTGCCATGAGGAACTCACCTTTCATACCACTGATTTTACTGAACTGAAAGCTGCATTATGCCTCCTACACTGAGAAACCATAGGATTTGATTGAACTAATGAACAGTATTATGCAGACCCATCAGTCTTGATGGCCCCAGGTGGAATCCAAATATTGCAGGCAGCCCTCACTATATACCCCATGCGATCCAGCAGCCCAGGAGAATTTGCGTATGGTAAATGCGGTTTTTGTCAGTCAGTCCCAGAGAGATATAAACCAGACATTGCAGAAACTGGATGGATTTGAGGAATGAATACAGCGCAGTTAATGGAAGTTGTTCAGAAAGTATGTGAATCGTAAGAATGGATGTGATTGCAAAATAGAAAAAGCAGATCTTCTTGCAGCCGCTTTGGTTGAACGATGTGGAGGAGGTTTTCCTAATTGAAAGATTAGAGGAAAGCGGAAGGGGTCGTGAAAATGATTAGTCCCCTATGGGTGCGAATCAGTGCGCCCATTGCAGAAAAGAAGAACATTAGAGAAGTGAATGCCTGCATTTTGACTGACTCCACCCACAGGAGGGGAGGAGGGAGCATTTGGAGAACAGGAGGTTGATTTTGTTGATTTTAGAGTCATGAAAGAAGAAACCAAGCACAGTGTTCCAGCAAGAGAGGGAAGCAGCTATAGAGTGAGTGGCAGCCGAAGAGAGCTACAGCATGGATGAAGACTAGGCCAGACCGGACTCCAAGTTTCCCTGGGTCCCCAGGAGCCTATGGTCAGTCTGAAAATAGGGAACCAATATATGGACTTTATGGGGGATATAGGAGCAAAATACTAAAGCCAGTAGCCCCTTTGTCTTCTCGATGCATCATCATTGTCAGAGCCACTGGGAACAGGGCCACCAAGCCATTCCTGCAGAACCACATGTATAAACTAGGGGGATAGAAGATAGCACACCAGTTCCTGTATATGCCTGAATGCCCTATTCCACTTTTGAGCAGAGATAAGCTTGCTAAGCTTCAGGCACAGATATCCTTTGCTGAAAGGGGAGAAATGCAAATGACTGTGAACCCAAAGCCTGCTGGATTGATGGTGCTAACTGTTCCCCGAGAAGAAGAGTAGCGGTTCTATAGTGCATCTCCAATCAAGCCAGCTAGTTCCTGTATACCCACCAACCTTATAGCCCCACCTGGAGTATGGGCAGAAGATGATCCACCTGGCCTAGCGAAAAACATAGCCCCTGTCATTGTCACCCTCAAGCCAGGAGCGGAACCAGTGCATGTGAAGCAGAATCCTCTTCCTCGACCAGCTATTGAAGGTATCCACTGCCATCTGATGAAACTGCAGTATGGACTTCTCAAGGAGTGCCCCCCTTCTCCCAGTTAAGTAAACCTGGGACAGGGGATTACTGCCCAGTACAAGATCTAAGGTGGATAAAGGATGCAGTTAAGACCATACACCCAGTGGTACCAAATCCTTATATTCTCTTGAGACTGATCCCCACTGAGGCTACTCATTTTATCGTCCTGGACCTGAAAGATGCCTTTTTCTGTGTACGCCTAGCCCCCACCAGTCAACTTTTGTTTGCTTTTGAATGGCAAGACACCACAACAGGAAGGCGGGGCCAACTCACCTGGACTAGATTACTTCAAGGATTCAAGAATTCACCTACTTTCTTCAGTGCTATTTTAAATCAAGTTCTTTCAAGCTACTATGTGAACCCAGGAGAAAGGGTTCTTCTCCAGTATGTGGACAACTTGCTCATAACCACCAACTCAAAGTGAATGTCTATAAGCCACCAGTGAACTCATGTACCTTTTAATGAAGATGGATACACAGTCTCAAGAGCCAAAGCGCGATTATGTCAAACAAGTTAAATACCTGGGATTCCAGTTGTCCAGCGGAATTAGACGCCTGGGACCTGAACGCAAAGAAGCTGTGTGCAGTATTCCTACTCCAGCCACCAGGAGGCAGGTGAGAGCCTTCTTGAGTGCCGCAGGGTACTGTCGTATATGGATACCC
This sequence comes from Ichthyophis bannanicus, assembly GCA_033557465.1. Lineage (NCBI taxonomy): Eukaryota > Metazoa > Chordata > Amphibia > Gymnophiona > Ichthyophiidae > Ichthyophis > Ichthyophis bannanicus. The sequence continues at coordinate 644,002,696 of CM066035.1, forward strand.
CATTTTGCGCTGCAAGCAAAACCCTTGTATCAAGCTATCAAAGGAATGGAAAAGTCTCCATTGGAATGGGGACTTGAATGGGATGCAGCTTTTCGATCTTTGAAAAACCGCTCTGATGTGACATTAGCACCAGCTCTGGGTCTACCAGATGTCCAGAATACCTTTCAGTCAGTCCAGGAGTCACAAGGAACTGTTCTAGGAGTGTTGACTCAAGCGCTTGGATCTGGGCAACGGCCAGTAGCCTATCTGTCAAAACAATTGTTGCAAAATACTGGCCCCCTTGTTTGAGAGCTGTTGCAGCTACTTAGCACCAGCTCTGGGTCTACCAGATGTCCAGAATACCTTTCAGTCAGTCCAGGAGTCACAAGGAACTGTTCTAGGAGTGTTGACTCAAGCGCTTGGATCTGGGCAACGGCCAGTAGCCTATCTGTCAAAACAATTGTTGCAAAAAACTGGCCCCCTTGTTTGAGAGCTGTTGCAGCTACAGCCCTCCTAGTGAGCAATGCTGACCAGCTCACCCCGGGACAATATCTTCAAGTTACTGTACTGCACTTTGTTCTGACCCTCATGAAACACAAAGGAAGTTTTTGGCTCACGCATTCACGGATGTTGTAGTATCCAAGTATGCTGTATAATTGAAGGTCAGTCAAGCTCTGAATCCTGCTACGTTGTTACCAGTTGGTCTTCACCCCCCTGATCATGACTGTTTAGAAACTATGAACACTATATTCTCAAGTCACCGATTCGACTGATGTTCCTTTGGAGAACCCTGAACGGACTTTTTGTAGATGGAAGCAGTCCTATCATTAATGGATATTGTTGTGCCGGATATGCAGTGGTGACCCTTGATCTGGTAGTTGAGTCCACAGCTCTGGCCCCAGGAACTTCAGTACAGAAAGCTGAATTGACAGCTCGCACTAGAGCACTGACAATAGGAAAAGGGCTCCGTCTAAATGTGTACACAGATTCCAAGTATGCCCTTACAACCTTGCATGCACATGGGGCCCTGTACAAAGAATACGGGTTGATAACCTCAGGAAGCAAGTCCATTAAGTATGATCCCGAGATATTAACATTATCAGATGCATATTGCCTACAGACCTCAGAATTTAGGAACAATAGAACGTATGAATGGAACCCTGAAATCTCAGTTATCTAACTTTGCCGAGAAGTTCACCTGAAGTAGCCCCAGTTCTGAGTTCTTCCTATCTATAGCCCTTCTCATGCTATGTTTAGTCCCTACTATGTCTTTAGGAGTTTCCCCTATTGAGATTCTGTATAGGCGACCCCCGCCTATGGTACAAGGAACAAAAGGCGATATGTAACAGATTGGATGTGAAATTACTAGGCAAGAACTATTGGTTTTAAGTTCTGTTTTGTAGAGTCATCAGCTGCCCATCAACCTCTACATCCTCTCAAGCCTGGGGTCTCGGTGTGGATCACAGAGTGGAGGAGGACACCGCATTGGAAGGGACCTTAATACCCCAACAGCAGTTAAAGTTGCAGAGCTTGAACCTTGGATCTATCACAGTCGAGTAAAGCCAGCAGCCGCTCCTGAACTTGGTCATTGAACTTCCGTAAATGACCCTACTGTAAGAGACTAAGAATCTACAGCCCTACTCCTGTCACACGTCGTGGGAGCCAGGGTGCAGTGGAAGCTGTGGGAGAAAGACAACCCTGGGGTCCCTTGGAATGACTTTTGCCTTACTCTTCCCCCTTGTGCAGCCTGCATTACTACTACTCGTCTAAGCCAGAGGTTTTATAATGCCACCACTAGAAAGATGTCCTGGTGGTCAGGTGTAAACGCTCCTGAACATTGTTTAGCACTGGATTAGTTAGCAGCTGAAGGTGGTGTATATTGAATTTAACTAACCGTTGTTTGCAGATTGATAATGAAGGCCAAGCTGTCGAAGACATAGCCGAACAGATGCGGAAGCAAGCCTATGTACCAGACCAGAAATGGCGTAGACTGGAGCTTGATGGATGGTTTCATTCCATGTTTTCAGGACTGGGTGGCCTGAACACTCTTGCGTTAGTTGTATTATTAATATTGGCTGTGTGCTTGTTTCTCCCATGTCTCCTACCCCATTGCTTGCGCACTATAACCTCAGTTATTGATAACACTATGAAGCGGCAGACAGCAACTAAAGTGTTGGCTATGTGGCAATATTTCCCTATATACCCCAAGATGTTGTTACACAAGTATAATATGTGATTTAATTCCCACCCTTTCTGAATTGTGGGCGAGAATAATCAAAGGGGGGAATGTGGTAGGCTATGGCCTATATAATAGCCCATACATGTATGAGCCTGTAAGCTAGGCCTGAGTCCCCACCCCCACTGCTAGAGAAATAGTAGTGCTGAGAAAGACCAAAGTCAGTGAAGGCTGAGGATCTGCCTTAAACCACTCTAAACTGCTTTTGATAAGTTGGTATTAATACTTTATTCAATGCTTTTATGCTGATGCAATGACCTTGTAACAGGAATGTATTATGTCTAGAAACTGAGCCTGTGTTAGCATAGCCTGAGAAGGGGGAACAGGGCCCAGCAGTGAGGGTCCCCGATTGGATAGGTGCAGGGGGCGTTGGGACCAATAGAAAGTCTGCCTGTATCAAGCTGTGAAGCTTGTATATAAGGAAGTTGTTCCTGTTCGCCACTGCTCAGTCCTTTGATGCTTGGGCCTTGTGCACAATTGGTTTGGATCCTTGAACTGACTCCGGGTATTATTTGTTGCATGCTATCAGTGCTGCCACAGAAAGGCCTGGCAATCTACTTCTGTTGACACTGCCAAGAAAACCCAGGAGCTTCTGGGTCGCCAGGAGTCAGGACTGACTCGAAGGTACACATTGCATTGCAACTTCAGTAGGCAGAGATAGCAAATTCCAGACTCTAGTAGTGAATGCCCCCTTTACAAAGTTTTTTAATAATAGGATGAGTATGTAATACCACCCTAAGTCCCTTCCTAAAGTAGTATCAGACTTCCACCTTAATCAGTAGTCCTTCCAACATTTTTCTCAAGACCATATGCCAGCGATGGCGAACCTATGGCACGCGTGCCAGCTGTGGCACGCGAAGGCCTTGCAGCTGGCACGCGGGAAGGTCCGCATTTAAAAGGTCCCAAATTAAAAAAAAAAAAAAAACCAAACAAACCGGCTGCTTCTGCCGCGGCAGCCTCAAGAGCTCTGCCGCGGCAGCCTCAAGAGCTCTGCCGCGGCAGCCTCAAGAGCTCTGCCGCGGGGCCCCCCCCCCCCTGCCCGGCAGAGCCTCCCTGCATCATCTACCTACAAGTCGCAAAACGCGGGCTTCTTTCAGAGCCGCGAGAGTTTCCTTTCTCGCGGCTCTCCGGCGAGAAAGGAAACTCTCGCGGCTCTGAAAGAAGCCCGCGTTTTGCGACTTGAAGGTAGATGATGCAGGGAGGCTCTGCCGGGCAGGGGGGGGGCCCCCCGCAGAGCGCTTGTGGCATCCGCCGGAGAGCTCTTGCGGCTGCCGCGGCAGAAACAGCCGCTTTGTTTGGGTTTTTTTTTTAATTTGGGATGATAGGGGGGAAGGGGGTTTAGGACTGGTAATGGGCTATGGTGGGGAGGCTAAGACTGGAAATGGGCTGATGGGGGGGGGGGGGTTAGGACTGGTAATTGGCCATGGGGGGGGGGGCTAAGACGGGAAAGGGGCTGATGGGGGGGGGGGTTAGGACTGGTAATTGGCCATGGGGGGGGGGATAAGAGTGGAAGGGGGCTGATGTGGGGTTTAGGACAGGTAATAGGCCAGGGCGCGGCGTAGCACTGGGAATTGGCAGGGGGGGGGGTATGACATGTAATTGGCAGGGGGGGGGGGTAGGACAGTTAATTTGAAGGGGGGGGGGGGTAGGACTGGTAATTGGCCGGGGTTAGGACTGGTAATTGGCCATGGGGGGGGCTAAGACTGGAAATGGGCTGATGGGGGGGGGGGTTAGGACTAGTAATGGGCCATGGGGGGTGCTAAGGCTGGAAGTGGGCTGGTGATGGTGATGGTGATGGTGATTTGGGGGGGGGGTAGGACTAGTAATGGGCTATGGGGGGGGGCAAAGACTGGAAATGGGCTGATGGGGGGGTTAGGACTGGTAATGGGCTGATGGGGGGGGTTAGGACTGGTAATGGGCTATGGGGGGTCTAAGACTGGAAAATGGCTGAATTGAAGGAGGGATTGACCTGCACATAGCTGATGGGATTGGGGCTTGGAATGGAAATGGGTTGTGAGGGGGAGGGAGCTAGGACTGGAAATGGGTGAGGGGGGGCTAGGACAGGAAATGGGCTGATGGAGGGGCTAGAATAGGACTGGAAATTGGCTGTTGGGGGGGTGCTAAGATTGGAAATGGGCTGTGGTGGGGGTTTGGATTGAAATGGACTCATGAAGGGGCTAGAACTGGAAGTAGGCTCATGGGGGGCTTGGATTGGAAATGGGCTGAGTGGAGGGGAGCTAGGATTTGACATGGGCTGATGGTGGGGCTAGGAAAGGACTAGAAATGGGCTCATGGGGGGCTGGGTTTGGAAATGAGCTGATGGAGGGACTCGGATGGGACTGCAAATAGATGGGGGAGCTAGGACTGGAAATGGGCTTATGGGGGGTTAGGACTGGAAGTGGGTTGATGAGGGGGGGCTAGGACTGGTATTGGGTTGGGAGGTTGCTAGGACTGGAAATGGGTTGGGGGGCTGCTAGGACTGGAAATGGGCTGGGGGGCTGCTAGGACTGGAAATGGGCTGATGCAGGGACTAGAAGGGAATGGATGCTGGGTGAGGCTGGAACTAGAAGGGAGCTGGTGTTGGGGGAGGATTAGAATGGGATGGGGCTGGGAGAGTAAAATGGAGAGGGGAAAAATATTTTGTGTGGGAGGGATAAAAAATCTACAATTGGCCGGGTATTGGGAGAATAAGTGGGGATTGAGGATGGAGGGGTAAATTTTGAGTAGATGAAATAGGAATGAGGAAAGAGCAAAAGGAGAAAGATTAGTATGTTAAAGCAGATGTAGAGAGAGAATGGAAAAAAAAAACCAAGAAGACAGAAGAAAGGACAAATGGACAGCAGATGGAGAGTTAGGAGAAGACACGAAGAAACCAGAAGAAAGTGGCTGGAGCAATTGCAACTGAAAAAAAATGCACAAAAGGTAGAAAAATATCTCTTTATTTTGAATTTATTAACTGGAATATGTCAGCTCTGGGAAATGTGCATCATTAATTTTTGCGCTTTATTTAGTACAAGAGGAAATTAATTTATAGTTTTATTTCTACAGTGTTGTTGTATATTCCAAGTTTGGCTTTTGGGGTTCCCAGTTTAATTATTGTCTTCCTGTTTTTAAATTGTGATTCCTTGTTTGGTGATGGTCTGTTCTGCATGTGTAACTGAGCTGAGGTATTCTGTTTATATAATTCCTATTTGACATTGCCACTTGTTCTTTCCCCAGTAGGTCATGTATTGTTGTTCTCTGAAATGTATTGGTTTAATATTTGCAGTGTTGCCTTTTGATAGTTAGGGTATGGTGCTTTGTGAGTCCTGGTAGTACTGTTAGGATACGGCGGGTTTGCTATGGGTTCTAAATGGGCAGCGTTTGTAGTAGTTCCTAATGTGCCTGGCGGTTGGTACTGGATTATAGTAATGTAGAAACCTTTTAGTCTTTCTTTATCCATATACTCATTAAGAGGCATGTTTACTAAAAGTTAGTGTATGGTAACATTATGCAAATATTTATGCAAATGAGGCACCTTATGCAAATGAGGCTTTAATGGACGTGCTGGCACTTTGAGGAAATTCTTTGGTTTTGTGGGGCAGTTTGGGCACTCGGGCTCAAAAAGGTTAGCCATCACTGCCATATGCTAACAAAGGAGACAGCACACTGCACACGTTGGCCTGCGAGAGAGCTTTTGTCTTCTAACAGGAGCGGACTAAAGCCCACAGACAATCCGTCCAACGTTGTTTCTTTTGATACCTCAATAGGGTGAGGTTTCCATCAACAAATATTCTCTTTCAATTTGGCTAGTCAATTGCATCTTTTGCTTTTTCCCAGGCAAATTTGATGCTTAAGAGCCAAGTCACGGTTCATAACATCTGAGCATGGCTGCATCAGTAGTCCACTTGCATTTAGCTTCCATGGAAGAGATTTGCAAGGTTGCAACTTGGACTTCTGGCCACACATTCACATTTCGCTACTGTCAAAATGGGCCTCCTGATGCAAAGCCAACCAATCCTGCAAAATCTGTTTGGGGATTAGAATCCAACTCCTCTCCCCAGGCCCTTTTTTCTTCTGTTCTACTCTGCCTTGCTGTCCCTTAGTTGTTTGAAGGCATTTGTCAAAAAGTAAGTTTGTGTCTGCTAGTTGTGACACCTTGTTCCTTTGTTTATTTATGAGGCAGCCGATAGCTAGAAGTTCCATATGTGAACACTTATCCTGCTTCTTCAGGAGAAAACAAGGTTACTCACCTGTAGCAGATGTTCTCTGTGGACAACAGGATAAGTTCTCCCAACAAACACCTCTCCCTTTGCAGTTGTATTGTGGATTAGCTGGTAATCAGACTGGAGAGATGAGGTGCAGATGGAAGGTGTGCACATGCACATAGGAACCAATTTAAAAAGCTTCTAAACAGAATGGAGAGAGGTTCCCCCACATGGGGCTTCATAGATAGCATTGTCCATATGTCAAGGCTTATCCTGATGTTCATGGAGAACATCTGCTACAGAAGAGTTATTTTGGTGAACCCATGATATAGGGCACCCCATCCTCGCGACCACTGCTGGAATGACCTGAACTGGTCACTGCTGGGGACTGCTTGATGAATGTTATGCTTATGGCACACTGTTTTCTTATTAAAATAGGGGAAAAATATCCCCCAAATCCTCCGAGTTGTAAATGAAGGCTCATGGAGCCAGAATCCCAGCACTGGCTCTAATCATCCTAAACAAATAAGTTAAGAATTATTAGAAAGGAATAGACGATAAAAGTGAATATCATAATGCCTGTGTGTACCTCTGCTACAACCACATCTGGTCGCCCAATGTCAAGAAAGCATAGTTACTCACCTATAACAGATGATCTCCAGGAACAGCAGGAATTTAGTCTTCACATATGGGTATCATCGGTAATGACGGAGCCTGCGTGGGAACGCTCCCCAGCGTCCAATTAGGAAGCTTTTGGGAGCATCCCACAGCACCTGCGTGCTGCCTTCCCGCCTTTCCCAATTGCCTCTCTCCAGTTGAGTTTAAAGCTGAGACAAAGAGAGAGAGGGAAAGGGAAAGAGATAGATACAACTCCTAGGGGAGGTGGGTGGGTTGTGAAAACTAAATTCCTGCTGTTCCCGGAGATCACCTGTTACAGGTGAGTAACTATGCTATCTCCAGGAACAAGCAGGAATGTAGTCTTCACATATGGGGACTCCCTAGCTTTAGATGCTAGGGAGAGACCCCAGAAGTTGTGTGTCCCTGTGAAGGGATCCACTTCCTCCCATGGATCTCTGGCATCCCACCAGGGATGGCGGGTAGGAGTTGATTAGGTATGGAACAGGTGTTGGAGAACAGCCTGACCAAGCAGTAATGGGCTGTGAAGGTATGAACCGAGGCCCAAGTGGCTGCTCGACAGATGTTGTCGATAGACACAGAGTGTAGATGAGCCATTGAAGCTGCCATGGCTCTCACATTGTGAGCTGTGACAAGGCCCTCCAGAGGAAGGTTCTTACTCTGATAGGCAAAATGTGTGCAATCCAGTTGGACAGTGTTCTCTTGCAATGTGTGCAATCCAGTTGGACAGTGTTCTCTTGGAGACTGGAAGTCCCAAATGAGAAGGACCAAAAGCAACAAAGAGTTGAGAGGACTCTATGTTGCTGTGTTCTTTGCAAGTAAAAGGCTAAAGCTTTTACAGTCCAAAGTATGAAGATTCCTTTCTGCATTTGATGCATGAGGTCTTGGAAAGAACACAGGCAGGTAGACTGCTTGATTAAGATGAAATGGCGAGACCACCTTTGGCATTAAGTGTGGATGAGTCCTAAGGACTACCCTGTCATGATGAAACCTTGTATAAGGTGGATCAGGTACTAGTGCCTGCAACTCACTGATGCGGCATGCTGATGTGATTGCAATGAGAAAGAGAACTTTCCAAGAAAGGAATTTCAATGAGGTAGTAGCTAAGGGTTCGAAAGGTGGCTTCATGAGCTGACCAAGAACCAGGTTTAAGTCCCATGCCACCGGTGGTGGCCTAATGGGAGGCATAGTTAGAAGAAGGCCTCTCATAAATCTTGCTATAAGAGGATGGGAGGAGATAGGTTGTCCATTTAGAGGCTTGAGAGAAGCTGCAATAGCACTCAAATGGACTCTTACTGAGTTAGTTTTAAGTCCTGCATTGGATAAATGAAGGAGATACTCCAGTAATGATTCCAGAGGTATCGCAAGGGGGTTAAGACCCTTCTGAGAACACCATATGGTAAACCTTTTCCACTTGAAAGCATAAGAGCATCTTGTGGTAGGCTTCCTGGAAGCATAAATATATATTATTACTGTATACATATATATATATACACATATATATTACTGTATATACATGTATTATACTGTATATACTGTATATATATGTATATACTGTATATACTGTAATAATATAATATATATTACTGTATATACATATATATTACATATATATTATAGAGGGATATATGTATTACTGTATATACATATATATTACTGTATATATCATTAAGTTATTCTGTACATAGTTTCCCCGGTTGTCCTATTGTTGAAGTTCCCTGTTCAATGTAAAACTCAATGTTACTTGTATACATTGTAGTATGTTCTTGTTCAATGTACACCGCACTGATTGTAATAGCGCGGTATAAAAGAAGTGTTAAATAAATAAATAAATAAAATAAAATAAAGGACATCCTTTACTTGCTGAGGGAGATTAAGATCTTGAAGATCTAGGACTTCAACAACCAAGCTCTGAGGTGCAGAGATTGGGGATTGGGATGCCATAACATTCCGTCCTCCTGAGACAGGAGATCTGGAGCAGATCCTAACTCCAGGGAGGGAGCTTGAGAGAGATGTAAAAGCAGAGGGTACCACACTTGCCGTGGCCAATGTGGAGCTATGAGAATCATACGCCCTGTCTCTCTGAAGCTTGAATAGGGTTTTGGGAATTAGGGGAATGGGTGGAAAGGCATAAAGTCTTGACCGCAGGAGAGCCCTGAGCCGGAATTCTGGAACAGTACCGGGGAAGTTAGACTTCTTTGCAAGTCCGTTGAATGCCAATGTCCGGGGTTCCCCAAATTTGAAAGATCTTGGCCACCTGGTCTGCATGGAGAGACCATTCGTCTGGGAAGTAGAACTCGACTGAGTCTGTCTGCCCAACAGTTTTGTATGCCTGGAAGGTACACTGCCAGGAGATGAATCTGATGCTCTCTGGCAAGGGCCCATAGTCGCAAAGCTTCGTTGCAAAGCGACAGAGAGCCTGTTCCCACCTGCTTGTTCACAAAGAACATCGCTACCTGATTGTCCGTATGAATGAGGACTGTCTTGTAAATGAGCAGGGTATGGAACACTCGAAGAGCAAGGAAGATTGCTCTGAGCTCTAAGAGATTGATATGCAGATGAGTCTCCTGTGGCGTCCAGGTGCCTTGGGTGGAGAGGTCTTGTAGATGAGCTCCCCAACCCACTGGTGAAGCATCTGTTGAGAGTTGCCTGGGGTAAGGGTTGTTGAAAAGGGGACCCCAGCAACAGGTTCCGAGTGGACTGCCACCATTGGAGGAACAAAATAAGACGACTTGTGTTTGCTATTTTGTCTGACAGGCACCCTGATGCCTGGGTCCATTGGGTGGATAAAGTCCACTGGGCTGCTCTCATATGGAGGCGAGCATAAGGAACCACATGCACTGTGGATGCCATGTGGCCTAGTAGTTGTAGCATTTCTCGGGCAGTGAGATGAGGTTTTAGCCCTGCTTGAGAAGCTAACTGCACCATGCGAAGGCAATGGGCCTGGGGGAGATAGGCCCTTGCCTTTTTGGTATCCAGCAAAGCTCCTATGAATTCTAGAGACTGAGTGGGAGTTACACTGGATTTTGGGATGTTTATGACCAGACCCAAATACTGAAGGATACACATTGTGCAAGATAGAGAAGCTCTGGCCTCTGGCTCTGATGGGGCTCGAATGAGCCAGTCGTCTAAGTAGGGGAAGATGAATATGCCTAGATAGCGGAGAAATGCCGCTACCACAGCCACGCATTTCGTGAACACTCTTGGAGCTGAGGCCAGGCCAAAGGGAAGCATCCTGTATTGGTAGTGCTTTCCTTGAAACAGGAACAGAAGGAACTTTCTGTGAGTTGGTTGGATGAGAACATGGGTGTACGCATCCTTGAGATCTAGAGAACAAAGCCAATCCTGACTCTGAAGGTATGGCAGCAGAGTTCCTAGAGAAATCATCTTGAATTTCTCTTTGAACAGGAATTTGTTCAATTCTGAGGTCCAAAATAGGTCTGTATCCCCGTGTTTTCTTTGGGATAAGGAAATAGGGGGAGTAAAACCCTGTACCCTGTTGATGAGTGGGTACTTCTTCTATTGCCCCTTGGGCAAGAAATATGGTGACCTCTTGATCTAACAGGTTGATGAGAAAGGTCTCAGAATTGAACTGTCTTACCATTGTGTGAGGGAGCATGCACAGGAAGTGCAGTTTGTACCCCTCTCTTATAATGGAGTGTCCAATGCTCTGCTGTTATCTGCTCCCACCTGGGGGCAAAGTGACATAACCTTCCTGGAATGGTGGAAGGCTCTGGTCCATTGAGGGCCAGGAAGGCTAAGTTCTCTTGATGAAAGTCAAAGACCTTGTGGTGGTTTAGACTGCTGAGATGGTTGAGGCTTAGCAGTCTTCGCTTTCCTTTGTTTAGGTGGTTGCTGACCTTTTCGGGCAGGCTGACCCGCAGAACGTCCCTGCTGGGAATAAGAGGGATAAAACCTCTTCTTTTGGAGAAGAAAAATCTTAAAAAGCCTCTCTCGCAGGATCAGCTGTGGCTTTGGATAACCTATCCAAAGTGGAGTTGTCAGCATCTAATTCATTGGCTTTTTCTTGCCAATTCTTTCCAAATAGAGTCTCACCTGTACAAGGAATATTGCCCAATTTGTCTTGCACCCAGAGCTCCAAATCGGATGCCTGGAGCCAGGCAATTCTACGTGCACCTATGGCAATGGCAGAGGTTCTGCTTATGCACTCAAAACAGTCAAAAGCTGCACAGTTGACAAACTTAGACACATCCTGGGCATGTCTGACCAGTGTGAGAAAATCCTGCATTCTATCCTCAGGAAGAGGGCTCAAAACCTCTAAATCACCTATGACTTCTTTAAGGAACATTCCCATATATAAAATATAGGAAATGATCCTGGCAGAAAGCATGGAAGCCTGGAAAGTACAACGTCCAAAGGCATCCAAAGTTCTACACTCACGTCCTGGAGGATTAGAGGCATGCCTCTTTGCACTCCTGATCCTTCTCATAGCTGATTCCACTACAATAGAGTGGTGAGGAAGCTGAGTTTTCTGGAACCCAGGACAAGGAGGGACTCGATACATAGTATCCAGTCTGCGAGAGTGAGGAGAGGTGGTGAGAGGTGTCTCCCACATTCTGAACATGAGATCATGTAAGATCTCATGGATAGGCAAGGTGGCTGCCTCCTTAGGAGCTTTGGGATATTGTAAAATCTCCAACTCCTTAGCTCTGGGCTCTGTCTCAGGAGCCACAGTAATGGACAATCCACAAGCCACCTCCCTGATGAAATCTTGGAAGGAGATATCTTCTGGAGGAGACATCCTTCGTTTAGGAAAGGAAGGCTCCTCTGGGAGAAGTATCCCGGTACCGGTAGAGCTATCAGAATCCTCGGAGTCCTCCGAGGATTCGAAATATCATCTGTCCGGATGCTCTTGAAGAGCCCGATACCCATACCGACCGAAGTTGGTACCGGGGGTAATCGGTACCGGTGTATCGGCACCAGAAGGCATCACATGACTGGGTGCCAGCAAAGCCGATACCGATGTCGATGCTATCGGTACCGGTGCCGAGACCGGTACCGGCATCAGTGCCAGTTGAACCGTTTGACGCAGTTCCGAGGGCGTCGATGCTGCAAGGAGAGCCGCCAGACTGCATTCAATAGCCAGGAACCTCTGGTCTATCGACATTGCCGATGTCTGGGTGTTGGTACCGGAGACAGCCGGTACCCCAGAACATGGCACCAGTAGTTCTGCCGAGGTCGAGGTCGAGGCCTCGAGAACATTCTGGATCCACGATAATGCTTTGGAAGCCGAAGCCTCCCGCCGGGGCAATTTTGCCGGTATGGAACCCTCAAGGGCAACGCCAGAGGCATCTCGATGCTTGGAAGGAGATCTACCCTTTGAGGACCAGCTGGACTTATGTTTAGTTACCTGAGATCCATGGGAGGAAGACGAAGCCCTGGAAGACGTCAATGCCACCGAAGCTGCATCGGAGGGCAAAAGGGCACTGAGCTTGGCAGCTCGGTTCTGTTGACATCTCTTGGACATCATGGCACAAGCCATGCACTCAGATGGAGTGGTCAGGACCTAAACATTTAAGACACCACTCATGGGTGTCAGTGACGGAGATGGTACCGCCACATTTGGTGCATTTTTTAAAACCCGAGGCGAGTTTCTCCATAGTGGAGGAAATTTTGGGCCCAAGGCCCAAAATGGCGCATGCACCTGGAAATGTTTTGAAAAAAAATTTTTTTATTTTTTTTTTAAAGAATGAAACAAGAACCGGCGGTACCGGTATAGCGTCGAGGAAGGCAGACGCGACCACAAAAAAGAATAAGGAAAATAATTTTCTACGGTGACAGGAACACGACCTGCTGGCTCCACAGAAAACAAAGAACTGGAGAGAGGCAGTTGGGAAAGGCGGGAAAGCACAGTTACTTACCTGTAACAGGTGATCTCTGGGAACAGCAGGAATTAGTCTTCACATATGGGTACGTCGGTACCGACGGAGCCTGCACGGGAACGCTGCCCAGCTTCCAATCAGAAAGCTTTTGGCAGCATCCCTCGCGCCTGCGCGCTGACTTCCCGCCTTCTCCAGAGCCTCTCTTCAGTTGAGTTTCAAAGCTGAGACAAAGGCGAGAGAGAAAAGGAAGAAGAAGATAAAGAGATGCAACTCCTAGGGGAGGTGGGAGGGTTGTGAAGACTAATTCCTGCTGTTCCCAGAGATCACCTGTTACAGGTAAGTAACTGTGCTATCTCTAGGAACAAGCAGGAATGAGTCTTCACATATAGGGACTCCCTAGCTGGAGATGCCAGGGGGAGAACCCAGAAAAATGCAGGAGCCTGGAGCAGGGGTGCATTTTGTTTCCAGGAATCCCCGGCATCCGATGTGGGATGGAGGGTAGGAGTTGACTATAAAGGAGCTGTGAGGAAAGAAACAGCATAGCCAAGGACTAGAGGGTCCTACAGACTACAGGAGTCCTTGGTATATATGATGAGTAGCATTAAAACACATTTAATGTACACTCAAAATATGCAGCTTACCTACTGTATTGTAGGAAGTAGAAAGCATGATCGAGTCTACTGGATAAGCAGTGGCGGAATCTTCAAGGTGACCTCCCAGCAGTGAGGATGAAGGTCCAGACCTGGAGGTAGTAGACAATCCAGGTGTCAACTGGGTAGGATTAGACGTCAGGTCGTCAATAGAAAGCTTTATGGGAAAAAGCTGAAAACTCCTTTAGGCATAAGGTCATTAACATTGAGGACTAAAGGAAGAAGACTGACGGAGTTGGAGAACTAGCCCAGTCCTGGCGGGAAGAGGGGGACTGGAAAACCCCTATTCCCAAGGAGAACAGCTGTGTACTCAAAGATAAAGATGTACACTGTTTTTCCTAGCTGGCGAGAGATAGGAAAAATATTGAAGCTTGATGCTTCAAGGTCTTAAAGAAAAAATGGAAGATGTTAGCACCACAGTGGTTATTGGTGCCTAACCGTTTCTGCATCGTAATATGGTATGTGAGGTAGGGCGATAGACTGTCTAAAACCTCTAGGAGGTAAAACATTTAGTATAGACAGTAAGGGTGATAGTGTGTAAGACACATCAACCCTTAAGAAGCCCCCCAACAGACACATATATATATGTTGATGGAATATATATCTATATGTGCAGATGTGTATATTAGGATATGGGTGGAAGATAGAGAGATAGAGAGACAGAGAGAGATAGAGAGAGAATATACGTACATATAGATACATTTGTGGGGCATGGTTTTGCACCACCAGAGTAATGATATAGGTATGTAGACATATATGGAGATGCTACATACCAGACAACAGGTTGAAGATACATGTCTAACACCCAGCCCCATAATTGTACATGGGGAATATAAAAGAAAAAGATTCTGCGCTCTATAGAGGGTGAACCCACTTGGGATATGTATAGAGAAACTATTTCCGTGGATTGAGAGATGCAGGAAGGCAATCCAACCAAATAACCGTGATGTTCGCGTGAAAACAGATGATCATATGAATCTGTAAGGAACAAGGCGGGAGTTCCACAGAACACTGACATGGCAGATGTGCAGAAACGCAGAGAAAATATCAGAGGGACCTACTGGAGGGACCCAGAGGTAGCATGCGTAAACATCAGCCTTGGATTTTCACGCAGAAGAACCGATATCTCGTGTTAACACCCCAGGCTAGAGGGTGTGGAGAACCCGCACAGGCATGGGAAGGGTTTGAAGCTTTTCCCTACTAATAGAGAAGCTTCAGAGACAAGGTCAATGCTCTATAGCAAGGCCCTCATAGTAGAAAGCTTCTCTGAAGACTGCAGAGAGCATCGTGCAGGAGAGATATGAGACAAACTGACTGAAGTCAGGTGTGTTGCCATATCCTAGGAGAGGAGATGGTTAGAATAATGTGGGAAAGCCTAAAGGAGTAGGAGGATCCAAGATAGATGACGAATAGCTTGGAATCACTACTGAGGCTAGACAAAATTTTGAACAAGGGACTGGAACTTGGAAAAAGTACCAGCAATACAATTACGATAACTCCTGCAGGCACAGCTGCTGACGGAAACAGCAGAGAGATTGTCCTGTGCCCAATAAAGAAAAACAGACAAGAGAGGAGATATCCCCTCTCCTTGTCTGAGGAACGAGCTTGCTAGAGAAGCTTTCCAGCATTGTATCCCTCAGTCAGGGAAAAAACCCGGTTGAGAGGGTAGAGTAAGTAATTGGAGGGTGACATACCCATAGGGTAAGTCAACTAAAGGAAAAAATGTTCAGTTGGGATAGAACTATCAGGGGATAGTTGCAACTGCTCTTCTAGGGAGTAAGAAGAAGAGAAGTCTGTAGTCCCTGAACAAAAATTTTCCGACAGGTTAGTACACTGAAAAAGAGGAGCACAGTGAATAAACTGCTAATGGGTAGAAGTGAACTGTAGATTACAATTCCTGGCCCCTATGGTTGCTGGGAATGCTGAGACTGGCCAGAGCTGGAGGACTTCAGGCTATGCTGAGGCGTCCCTTGTTTAGGTACAGCCGAATGATGGGCAGGAGATAAAAAACTTTCTTTTCTTAGGGAAAGGTTTGGTAGGAAATTTCCTACCCCTTGAAGGAGGTGGCTTAGATTGGTCTTTAGTGGAAGGAGAGTCAGTGGAGCATTGAGCAACCTGACGTAAAGCCTCCTTATTGAAGAGACCTTCTCCTGTACAAGGAGAATGAGCCAGTATAGTTTGTGCCCATCTGCTTAAGTCTGAAGCTTCAAGCCAGGCTCTGCGACGTGCTGCGATGGCAATAGCAGAGGATCTGCTAACGGACTCAAAAGAGTCTATAGAAGCACGAGACAGGAACCAGGATATATTCCGGCTGTGATTGACGAGCAAGGAATAATCAGTAGCCTTGGGCTCTGGTAAAAAAGGGGTCAAGAGACAATTTCTCTGACTTCCTGGAGTGTTAGACTCATGTGAAAAATATATGAAAGAATTCTGGAGGCCAGCATAGAGGTTTGGAAGGCCTGACGACCAAAAGCATCGAGTGTTCTTGAAGAACGACATGGCGGATAAGAAGAATGCTTCTTCTTGCTCTTAACTTTCCTTAGTGCTGATTCCACTACAAGGGAACGATAAGAAAGTTGAGGCTTTTGAAACCCTGGAGAGGGTGGCACCCGGTACCGAACCTCAGTGGTTGTAGAAACTAGAGGAAGTCGGAAGGGCGATTTCCAGACCCTCAGAAGGAGATCCTGCAGAGCAGGATGTAAAGGAAGCATTATATTTTCCATTTGTGCCGGTGAGCCATGAGTAGCATCACAACCAGGGATAGAGATATTAAGAAAGGTTGCCATATCCAGGAGAAAAGCCTGAAAAGACTGATCTCCTATGGGAACCATCCCTGGTAAGGCTAAAGAAAGAGGCTGAGCACCAGAGGACGTACAGTGGTGTGAAGGAAGAAACCTAGTAGATGGACAGGGATACTGGCATGTTAACTTAGAGGCAGTGGGTACTGCATCAATGCCAGGTATCGGTTCCAAACTAGGCATCGGTGGAATCGGTGCAAGAACAGGCATCGACATCGATACTGATACAGGACCAGCAGTTGAAGTTGCCATCGGGGACTGCTGCAGTGGTACCGAGAGCATGAGAGAGTTATGGCTAGGAACTTTGGAACTGTCTATCTGGAAACGACAGGAGTCGGTTCCGGGACACATCGGTACCCAGTCCTCGAGACTAGATATCGGTTCAAGACTCGGCATCGAAGAAAGCGAGGCTATCGATGCATGTCGCGAGGGTTCCGACGTCGGTGGCAGCATCGGCGATGCCGATACCACTAAGGCAGCCTGGGTTACATCGATCGGTACTGACGGTACCGAGGATACCCGATGACCACCCCTTGCAAAGGGTAAGGCGGTCCACCTCAATGCCGATGCCAGGGTATCGGAACCGATCGACGCCGGTACCGTCCCGGAGCATGGCTGAGATATGGAAATGTCCATTGGTATCGTATCAACCGGCTCCAAGGACGCCGAGGATGGTAGAGGATGATTCCTGGTGAAGAGTGGAACACTCGACACCAAAGCCGATGCCGGGATATCGGTACCGCTCGAAGCGGATACCCGCACCGTACACGACTGGAATCGAGGGAAGTCAATCCGGTGCGTATCGATCGGTCCCGAAGGTACCGAGGATGCCCGATGATGATCCCTGGTGAAGAGTGGAACACTCGACACCGGTGCCGATGCCGGAGGCTCGGTACTGCTCGAAGCGGATGCCACCCCCGAGCATGGCTCAGGTATGTTCTGTGAGGGGTGAGCCCCAGGAACAACCTGAAACCCCTTTAATGCTTTGGAGCCCGAAGACTCCCGCAGGGGTAATGCCAATGGATTCTTGAGGGTAAGGCTGGAGCCGTCACCATGCTGGGCATGGGACATACCACTCAAGCATTGACTAGTCTTAACAGACTGTTTGTGGGTTACCTGATCCTGCGAAGTGGAGAAACCGGGTACCCTCACTGCCGATGAAAAAACGGTATCGAGGGAAACCTTAAAAACTGAAGGTTTCCTCACAAAATTATCCCCTGACAAGTCAGGGGAAAAAGGGTCAGGACCCACACAGTTGAGACACAAACTATTGGTGTCTAAAAAGAAACAGGTGTTTCCACATCGAAAGCACTTCTTAGGAAAAGAAGGCTCCATAATGAAGAGGACTGGTAGGCCCAACAAGGTAAGGCAAAAAACTGAAGAAAAAGTTTTAGAATTTAGTCAAATATCCACCGGCGATACCGGTGGTAGCAGGGAATACAGCCGCGACCACAAGAAAACAAACTAAAGTAAAGTAAAAAGAAAAGTTTCTGCGGTGACAGGAGGACGTCCTGCCGGCTCCGCGGAAAAACGAAAGCTGAAGAGAGGCTCTGGAGAAGGCGGGAAGTCAGCGCGCAGGCACGAGGGATGCTGCCAAAAGCTTTCTGATTGGAAGCTGGGCAGCGTTCCCGTGCAGGCTCCGTCGGTACCGACGTACCCATATGTGAAGACTCATTCCTGCTTGTTCCTAGAGATGGCAGCACACAGGCGCTGTGGGATTCTCCCAAAAGCTTCCTAATTGGACGCTGGGGAGCATTCCCGCGCAGGCTCCGTCGGTACCGACGATACCCATATGTGAAGACTACATTCCTGCTTGTTCCTGGAGATAAACACAGCAGACTAGAAAAGGTAGAGGGAAGGTCTGGTTCTCTTATGAAAAAAGGAGTAACAGGTTAAGGTTCCTCAGAGATGTTTACAAAATGAGTGGAATTAACATGGAACTAATATTTACTCGCCAAATCGCAAGGAAAGCACAGTTACTTACCTGTAACAGGTGATCTCTGGGAACAGCAGGAATTAGTCTTCACATATGGGTACGTCAGTACCGATGGAGTCTGCACGGGAACGCTCCCCAGCGTCCAATCAGAACGCTTTTGGGAGCATCCCAACACGCCTGCGTGCTGCCTTCCCGACTTTCCCAACTGCCTCTCCTCAGTTAAGTTTTAAAGCTGAGACAAAGAGAGAGAGAGCGCGAGAGAAAGGGAAAGATAGAGATAGAGAGATACAACTCCTAGGGGAGGTGGGTGGGTTGTGAAGACTAATTCCTGCTGTTCCAAGAGATCACCTGTTACAGGTAAGTAACTGTGCTATCTCTAGGAACAAGCAGGAATAAGTCTTCACATATGGGGACTCCCCAAGCTACTCCTCAGAACCTCAGGCATCCTGGGGATGGAGGGTAGGAGTTGAATTACAGAAAGGTGCTGTGGAACAGCTGGACTAGAACAGGACTGCTATAGAGGAAGACCCTGTGAGATGAAATTTAATAGTAAAAATATTGAGTGCAATATTCTAATATGGACCTCCCTTGGTGGTATTGTAAAAAGTCTATTGAGGTTCATATGGATTTGTTAGAAGAGCCAGTAGAAGATCCTCAAGGAGTACCTCACTGTGAAGTAGAGGTAATAAACTGTAGAAAAAACAAGTGGAGGTCAGAACCCTTCAGGGTGAGAAATAGCCCCAGGGGAAACTGGGGTAGTACAATGAGGTAGGGCTTCAGCGGGAAACGCAGAAGGTACTATTAGACAAAGCTTAAGCTCTTTGGGCCGAAGAACAGTACAATCCTAGGACCAAAAGGGAAAATAAGTCTGACCGATTTGGACTGACAATAGAAATAGTCCATGTAGGAGAGAAGGGGTATGGAAGACCCCTGTATCCGATAACAAAGTAAGGACAGACTTATGAAGCGTTACAGCTTTAGATTAACTGAAGATCCGCAATGTCTTTCCTAAATGAGGTCAATTAGGAAAGAAAAAGGTACATGGCGAGCTTCAGAGGTACCTAACCCTGAAAGGTTATGGTAAGAAAAAATGTGCTAATTACCACAGGGAGTGGTTGTATGTGTAGAACCCTAAGCATGCTGGCACATGGGTAGTGCCCATCTGTCAGTCATATAGGAATATATGGATATATGAACCTAGACAGAGATGTCTGTCGATGTCTGTATATGTAGACATAGACACATGTCTCCACGTATGTAGATGGAGACATGCCTATATAACTAGATCCCCATAAGAATATGGGGAGAGAGAAATATTCATCTAATAGCAAGAAGGGTGATACCTGCTTGAATAGATGCATAGAGAATCTTCTTTCCCTGGTTATGATTGACAGAGTCAGAGGAATGGTCTCCCTGACAAGGAGGAGTCTAGATTCCTTTAAGAATTCGAGCTCTTGAATAACCAGGATGGCCTACGTGAAAAATGCAGAGGATAACTTCAGTCTGCAGGCAGCAAGTCCAGATCTCTCTAGAACTCCAGTATGGTAAATGGATAGAAGACGCCAATGGAATAAGATACCATATTGACCCGCCTATGAGGGCAAGATGGGTATCATGCGTCCTTCAGTTGAACATGAGCTTCCCATAAAGTATTGGGAAGGAAGCATATAAGGACGAGCTGCAACGAAAAGAAAACTATCCCTGGTGAGAAGTCCAAAGAAGATGTGGACTAAGCCAGGGAATTGGCCATTCTTTAGGTTTTCACGTGATGTAAGGCCTGTGTCCTTTGTTTTGAAAAGAGACTTTACATCAGATGGTAAGGGTAGGGAACACCTACCAGTCATGGGAGCATGACTGGGTGAACCCCTCCTAACCATTTGGGATTATCTGCTAGATAAGATACTAATGCTCTCTAGCAAGGGCCCATAGTGCAAAGCTACTCTGTAGAGTTGCAGAGAGCATGTTGCAGGTTCCAAAAAAGGTTGATAACCTGTTTTGGATTTACTACCCAGGCCAGGATTGCTAGTGGAGGACAAACCCTGGTTGTGTGGTGAACAGAACCAGTGGTTTAACCACTAGGAACTGCTGCATTTGCAGCAATTACCAGGGCAGCGGAGAAAACCCCCCTTTTTTTTTCCCAGATTGGAAAAAGAAACAGACATAAGCAGGAGTGGTAAGACTTCCTTATTGTCTGATAAGCTGCCCTAAGTAAGGATGTGAAAGGGGGAGACAACTCTGTAAAGGAAACCCCTTCCTGGAATAGGTAGAGAACCATAGGGGCTTACCAGTGTAATAGAACCACTCTTACAAACCGAATGTTGTAGTAAGAGGGCAGGTAAGACAGAGTTGGAGACTCACGATGCAGTAAGTCTCTGAAAGGTAAGATGATACATGCCAGTACAGGGAAAACTGTCTTATTGATAGTTGTTGTTACACCTCTTTTTCCCAGTAGGAGGAAGAGGAGAAACCTGTTAACTATAGGCATGATCATCATAAAAACTTAGAGCAAAATGAAAGGATGTCTCGTGAAAAGAGATCCATGAGAATTTAGGATGAAATTAGTGTAGATGCTTCAAGTGAAAATAAGCAGACTACAAACTCTAACCCCCAAACAGGAGATGTAATGATAATCAGAAACCCTGCGGCTGCTGGGTTTGCTGAACCTGTTGAGGTTGTGGTTTCTTTAGCCCGGTCTGATGTTTCCCCTGTCTGGGAACATCTGTATGATGGGTATAAGATGGATAAAACTTTTTTCCCTTAGGGGAACAAAGTTTGTTAGGAAATTTCCTACAAACTGGGAAAGAGGAAGGCGTAGACAGGCCTCTGAAAACAGCAAGGTCAGTGGTTAACTGAGCAGCTTGGAGTAAAGACTCCTTGTTAAAAAGATTTTCTCCAGTGCAAGGAGTATTTCCCAGTCTTTCTTGTACCCATTTGTCCAAGTCTAAAACTTGGAGCCAGGCTTTACGTCGTGCCCCTATAGCTATAGCAGACATTCTGCTAACAGACTCAAAGGAGTCTAGGGAAGCACGAGTAAGGAACCTAGAGATATTTTGAGCATGGCTAACCAATAAGGAATAGTCTGCTCTTTTAGGCTCTTGAAGAAAAGGGATCAAAAGTAGTAAATTCTTTGTGACTTCAAGAGATAATCCCATATAGAAAATATATGAGAGAATTCTTGCTGAAAGCATGGATGCCTGGAAGGTTTGGCGTCCAAAGGCATCTAAAGTCTTAGAATCACGACCTGGCGGATAAGAAGAGTGCTTTTTAGTACTCTTAACACGCCTCATTGCCGATTCTACAACAATGGAATGATGAGGAAGTTGAGTCTTTTGAAAACCTGGAGAAGGGGGCACCTTGTATAGAAGATCAGTTGCCCTAGAAGGTGGCGATACCGTTAAAGGAGTTTCCCCACATTTGAAAGAGCAGATCCTGCAAGGTCTGATGCAAAGGAAGCATGATGTCCTCCTTTGGACTCCAGGGAATACAGAGATTCTGTATTCCCTGGTGCAGGATCTTGACCAGGTATAGAAATAGCAAGTGACTGCCATATTAAGCAGGAATGCTTGAAAAGAAATCTCCAGAGGGAAGTCCTCTACAAAGAGGAGTACAGGCTAGATCTGTTGAAGAACTAGCATTGGCACCCAAGGATCTATCCAAATTCATTGGAATATAAGACCCTAAGGGGTGGAGCATCGGACTGTCCTTACAGGATGGTCGCCGGTACTGCAGGAGGTCGGGACCACAAGCAGTCGGTAGCGCATCGTCCATGCTAGGGATCGATTCCAAACTCGGTACCGAGGGAAGCGAGCCTGTTGAAACAAGCATGGAAGGTACCGACAGCGATGCTAATGTCGATACCGGTACCGATTCCGGTACTGTATCCGATACCGATACATGAAGACCAGTCGGTGACAGCTCTGATGGTACTGAAGAAACTGAGAGTGCCCGACATGGATCATCGAAACCGTGCCTTTGGTACCGTCCGGTGTCGGTACCAAGGCAAGTCGGTACCCAGTCATCCAGACTGGAGATTGACTCGACTCGGCATCGAAAGAAGCGAGTCTATCGATGCACATCTGGAGGGTACCGACGTCGGTACCAGTACCGGTACCGGGATCGATACCGATACTGGAAGATCGGTCTGCAGCGTCTCTAACGGGCCCGAAGGAACCAAGGGTGCCAGACTGCGATCTTTGGTGAGGAATGTTTCATCCAACACCATTGCCGTTGCCAGGGTATGGGTACCGCTCGAAGCGGATGCCACCACCGAGCATGGCTCAGGTATGTTCGGAGAGGGGTGAACCTCAGGAACAACCTGAAACCCCATTAAGGATTTGGAGGCCGAAGACTCCCACCGGGGTTTTAAAGCCAGTGTGTCCTCGAGGGCAAGGCCAGAGGCATCTATGCTGTGCATGAGATCTACCACTTGAGGACTGGCTAGTCCTAACAGACTGTTTTTGGGTTACCTGATCCTGCGAAGAAGAAAGGGTGGTCGGTGCCCTGAAGTTGAATGGGGACCGCGTATTGAGGTGAACTCTATGCGGAAGACTTCTTCCGACTATACTGTTGCAGGAGGGACACTCCAGCGGATAGTGGTCAGGACCCAAGCAGGGTAGACACCAATTATGAGTGTCTAAAATCAATTTTGTACCGCCACAGTTTGAACATTTCTTAGGGATAGTGGCTGGCGCTTCCATGAAGGAAAGTGAGTAGGCCTAGCAGGCCGAAAAAAGAGTCAGGCACTAACAAGGAAAACAGTATTCCTTAAAAAGGAAAATTTACAAGAAAAAAGAAAAGAAACACCGGCAGTACCGGTGGTGTCGGGGAAGGCAGACGCGACCACAAGAAAACCAAAAAATAAAACAAATTTTCTGCAATGACAGGAGAATGTCCTGCCGGCTCCGTGGAAAAACGAAAACTGAGGAGAGGCAGTTGGGAAAGGCGGGAAGGCAGCACGCAGGCGTGTTGGGATGCTCCCAAAAACGTTCTGATTGGACGCTGGGGAGCGTTCCCGCGCAGACTCCGTCGGTACCGACGTACCCATATGTGAAGACTTATTCCTGCTTGTTCCTAGAGATACTAGAAACCCCTTGAAACTAACTGGTAGCAGAATACATACAAATTTAGAAAGTATTTTTTTCAGTGTACATGACAGATGAGCTATGGAACCTGTTGTGAAGAGGATATACTCAAGACCAGTAGGTACAACTAGATAATTTTTAAAAAATTAATATTTCTGGAGAACAAGTCAATTATTTGCTAGTTTGACAGGAATCACCACCCCTTACTTCTGGGAGTCAGCAAACAAGACTACTACTACTACTAATCATTTGTATAGCGCTACAAGACGTACACAGCGCTGTACATATAGATAAGAAAATCTCTGCTCACCACATCTTACAATCTAATGAAGAAAAAATAGATCTCGTGTGTACTAACAAGTGACCCAAACTGGTCACTGTCAGAGGATGCTGGACCACTGATCTGACCCCAGATGCCATTTGTGATGCCAATTGGCCTGGAACTAGAAAATATATTGCTAGGTCAAAAGTTCAGTAGCCCTGGGATTTTCAACCAGCACAATTCCAGAAAGGAACTGAAATAGGCGTGGCAATTTTTTTATATTCATTCCAATCAACACAGCCACAAGCATTCTTGCTAAATAATACATATCAATTCTTTCAAATAGAAAGAGTTTTGAAAATTATTTAACATTCATTTAACACACTCACTTCCTTTCCCCTATCCCCATACATTCAGTGAGACTGGTGCCCCCATCCTATCATAAAGGACATTGCCACCATACTCTGGCCATGTGATGCAAAAGAAAATCATTGCCATCATTTTGGTTTAGCAATAAATTTTTAAAAAGTCATGGGCCAGCTCTGAACTGTTTTTCCTCTTGCACTGTATTTCTTGCAAATTGTTGCTTCAACTCTGGGCTTGGCACTAATAAAAATAATTTGCTTAATGCCAAAGAGTCTGTAAAAACTCTAAATAAAATATGTGTACATCTGTATTAAAAAATATACTCACCACAGCTTCATACAATCTACTAAACTCCATAAGGTTAGGAGTGAGAATAGCTCGCTGGTACCCCTGGATGATAGAAGGATGTTGAGCAATGAGCCACAAACCATCCTGTAAGAGATGGAAAGCGAAATATTCAAGCATGCAATTGTTTCACAGCACACTACAAATAAATACACACAAATTAAACAAAAGCTGCACTTACAGCATCAATGACAATAGGGATGCCTTTGATCTTGGTTTTCTCTATTATGCCCTAGAAATAAATACAAATGGATTGTAAGAAAATCTTTTCATGTTAACAGAGATGAGATAACTCGCAAATAAAGGTAACTGCTTTGTAAAAAGGCTAGGAACTATGTGGCCAGTGTCAAGCAGTACTGTGCTGCTTATTTTTTTTAATTAGTATTGCTAGAAATCTGGCATACCTAACACGAAACCTGGGTCTTAATGCAGGCTTTATGTAAGATAATTTTATAACATTATTTCCATGCATAAAAGGGCTTTTAGGAATTTACCTCAGGTGTTACACTTGTATGCAATGACAAGGCAGCCCACACACATATAACTTGAGTGCAGGTATCTTCTGGGGTGGAGCTTCAGTGATCTTGTGAACTATGCACCTATTTGATAAAAGACCCATGTACGCACATACAGTACTTTAAACATTAACATTTACACCAGCTCCCAAGCAGATATAAATGTGTGCAGCTTCCATCTAGCCACAATTTCTACCAGTTTATCTCTAGAATTTTTATAAAAGCATATAGGCAGCAGTGTGTCTTTATCAAATAGGCTACAAACTAGGCAAGCCATTATAAAATTACCCTCATATGGGAAATTTTACAAGGGGGCATGCACTTTAAGCAGTCAAGTGTACAGTACTTTGGCCTCTAATAAAATACTAACCAGCATAAAGTACGCACCTAGACAAGGACTTTACCAGTGGGCGTGCACCTGGGTGGAGCACGCAAATATACACGTAAAAGTTTTAAAATAGTCTAATTTATGTGCAATTATGCATACTTAAATATAGGTGCAGGCATTTACCCCAGCACTAGGACTGGAATAAATATCTGTGCCTACAATCTAGGTACTCGTTATGCCACTTATGCTAGTATTTTATAAAGACAAGTAGGTGCCTACTTATCTTTATAAAATAGGCTCAATATAGACACTTTAAAACATGCCTGAAGTAGCCACCTCAAACATTATCCTCTCTATGGTGAGATTTTACTTACCAGATAATGTCCTTTCCTAGAGTCCTGTTAGACTAGTCCAGGCAAGTGGGGTGTGTTACCCTTCCAGCAGATTGGTGAAGACAAAGAACCAATGAAAAGCCCAGATTTTAATGACATCACTCCCAAGCCTCTATCTGCCTCAGCCACCCAGAGGTGTCTTCAGTCTGTCCCAAAACATTTGCGAGAACATGGCAAGCCTCACACAACCTCAACATGGGCAAAAGTGAGTATTCAACAGTAGAGAACTATGTATAAGCAAGCAGAAACAGGTGGCTGTCAGAAGATGAACCTCTAGAGAAGTGGTTCTTAACCCAGTCCTTCTGCAATCCCTAGGCCAGTCAGGTTTTCAGGATATCCACAATGAATATGCATAAAATAGATTTGCATGCAGTGTAGGCAGTGCATGCAAATCTATATCATGCATATTCAATGTGGATATCATGAAAACTCAACTGGCCTAGGGGGTGCGGGAGGACTGGGTTAAGAACCACTGCTCTAAGAGCCAAGTATAGAAATCATAGCAGATCCAAGTGTACCCTAGCAGAACAACAGAGCAAATATAGTTCCAGGGGCAGGTCTGGACGGGTCTAGCAGGACTCAGGGAAAGGACATTATCTGGTAAGTAAAATGTCATCTTCCATATCATTCTGCTAGACCAGGGGTCTGCAACCTTTAAGACATAAAGAGCCACTTGGACCCGTTTCCGAAGGGAAAAAAAAAACTGGGAGCCGCAAAACCATTGCGACATTTAAAACAAATCTAACACTGCATATATTGTTTCTTACCTTAATGCTATATACGACCCCCTACTTTTCCTGTTAAAATATAGGTGTTTGGCCTATACTCGCCGTATAAGACTACCCCTCTTCCTTCGCACACCAAAAAAAATACGCCAGAAAATATAACAAGAAGTAACAATATTTGATTTCAAAATTATGATGATTTTGTAGTCAAATCACTAATATGAAATAAAATTATTTTTTCTACCTTTGTTGCCTGACCAATTTATTCTTTGATCATGCTGGTCCCGATCTGAGGCTTCTGCTTTCCTGTCTTCTCTTAGCTCTCTTTCTGTGGTCTATGGTCCATCTGCCAGTTCTTATCTCTTCTTTCGTTTTCTTCACTTCTTTCCATCAGCCTATTTCCAGTCCCAGTAACCCTCCCCAATATCAGCCCCTTTCCAGTCCTCACTCCCAGTACCTTCCAATGTCAACTTGCATTCCCATGATTGCCACTGGTGTCCATTTCCTTCCAGTCCCCCTCCTTCCCCACTGACCAGTCCCTTCTAGTACAAATACCATGGCAGCCCCTCTCAGATCCAGTTCCATTCTCCCATCCCCTCATATCAGCCACTTTGTAGCCTTAGCCCCCAGTTATCTTCCAGGGCCAGCAGCTCTATCCTCCCCTCCCCACAATCAGCCCATGCCCAGTCAAAGCCCCCCAATCAGCTCGCTTCCAGTGCTAATCCCCCCTCAACCCCATTACCAGTGCTAGCCTCCCCTAATCAGCCCAATACCAGTCCTACCCCCCATCAGCTCATTACCAGTCCTAGCCTCCCCTAATCAGCTCATTTCCAGTGCTCGTCCCCTCAACCCCATTACCAGTGCTCCATCCCTCCATGTCAGCCCCCTCCCTCCCTCCATCCATATCAGCTCCCTCCCTCCATGTCAGCCCGCCTCCCCAATCCCTCCATGTCAGCCCCCTCCATGTCAGCCCCCCTCCCTCCATGTCAGCCCCCTCCATCCCTCCATGTCAGCCCCCCTCCCTCCCTCCATTACAGCTCCCTCCCCCCCTGTCCGCCCCCCTCCCTCCATCCATCCATCCAAGCTCCCTCCCTCCATGTCAGCCCCCTCCATCCCTCCATGTCAGCCCCCTCCCTCCATCCATTCATATCTGCTCCCTCCATCTCAGCCCCCTCCATCCCTCCATGTCAGCCCCCCTCCCTCCATCCAGTCATACCTGCTCCCTCCATGTCAGCCCCCCTCCCTCCCTCCATGTCAGCCCCCTCCATGTCAGCCCCCCTCCCTCCCTCCATTCATTTCAGCTCCATCCCTCCATGTCAGCCCCCCTCCCTCCATGTCAGCCCCCTCCATCCCTCCATGTCTGCCCCCCTCCCTCCATCCATTCATATCTGCTCCCTCCCTCCATGTCAGCCCCCTCCATCCCTCCATGTCAGCCCCCCTCGATCCATCCCTCCATGTCAGCCCCCCTCCCTCCATGTCAGCCCCCTCCATCCCTCCATGTCAGCCCCCTCGATCCATCCCTCCATGTCAGCCCCCCTCCCTCCATGTCAGCCCCCTCCATCCCTCCATGTCAGCCCCCCTCCCTCCATGCCTTCATATCTGCTCCCTCCCTCCATGTAAGCCCCCTCCATCCCTCCATGTCAGCCCCCCTCCCTCCATCCATTCATATCTGCTCCCTCCCTCCATGTCAGCCCCCCTCCCTCCATGTCAGCCCCCTCCATCCCTCCATGTCAGCCCCCCTCCCTCCATCCATTCATATCAGCTCCCTCCCTTCATGTCAGCCCCCCTCCCTCCATGTCAGCCCCCCTCCCTCCATCCATTCATATCTGCTCCCTCCCTCCATGTCAGCCCCCTCCATCCCTCCATGTCAGCCCCCCTCGATCCATCCCTCCATGTCAGCCCCCCTCCCTCCATGTCAGCCCCCTCCATCCCTCCATGTCAGCCCCCCTCGATCCATCCCTCCATGTCAGCCCCCTCCCTCCATGTCAGCCCCCTCCATCCCTCCATGTCAGCCCCCCTCCCTCCATCCTTTCATATCTGCTCCCTCCCTCCATGTCAGCCCCCTCCATCCCTCCATGTCAGCCCCCCTCCCTCCATCCATTCATATCAGCTCCCTCCCGTCATGTCAGCCCCCCTCCCTCCCTCCATGTCAGCCCCCCTCCCTCCATCCATCCATTCATATCTGCTCCCTCCCTCCATGTCAGCCCCCCCCCCCTCCATCCATCCATCCATTCATATCTGCTCCCTCCCTCCATGTCAGCTCCCTCCCTTCTTCTGCAGCCGCGGCTCCCTGCCTCTTACGGAACCGCTGCTGTGCTTTTAAAATCATCTCGGAGCCCTTCCTGTCTTGACGGGCTCCGTGCAGCATTGTCCCGCCTCCAAAACTTCCTTTAGAGGCGGGACAATGCTGCATGGAGCCCGTCAAGACAGGAAGGGCTCCGAGATGATTTTAAAAGCACAGCCGCGGTTCCCTAAGAGACAGGGAACCGCGGCTGCAGAAGAAGGGAGGGAGCCTATAACGCGACGTTTAAAGCGGGCAGTGTGCTCCGGAGCCGCGGCAAAGGTGAGAAAGAGCCGCATGCGGCTCCGGAGCCGCGGGTTGCCGACCCCTGTGCTAGACCAATCCAGAGAAGTGAGATGTACCAAAGCTACGACTCCACTGGGCAGGAAGACGACACAGCAGCTCACAGAACCTTAAAGGCAAAGGCTGGGTCCACCCACATGTGGACATTCAAGCTGTAATATTTGCCTTAAGTGGAAAGTGAGGCCCATGTTGCCACCTGACAAGCGTCAGCAGGGGCTACCGAGCTCTGCTCCGCCCATGAGGAACTCTTGCGCTCAGGGAGAATGGGCGTGCAAACCCTCCAGAATCCACTGCTTTTGTAGCAGATACACCAAGGCAATGGTCTCCTTAATCCAGTGCCCCAATGTAGACTTAGCCATCGCGTCACCTTTGCGTGGGCCAACAAACAGCACAAAAAGATGGTCTGACTTATGAAAAGAATTTGTAACCTCCCCAGTACCAGAGAAGCACCCTCCAGACATCCACAAAGCAAAAATCCTTCTCCTTCTCCCAACACTGCTCCTTAGAGGAGGAGGGCAGGCAAACCACCTGGTTCACCTGAAAGGGAGAATTAACCTCAGGCAAGAAGGCAGGCAAAGGCCAAATGGAAACGGTCTCCTCAAAAAATGAAAAGTAAGAATCTCGGCAAGACAGAGCTTGCAGCCAAGAAATATACCCTGTGGGAGGGGGGGAGGGAAATCACAACCAAGACAACCATCTTGGGCATCAAATCCTTCAGAGTAGCGTAGTTCAATGACTCAAAGGGTTCTGACATCAGAGCCCTGAGCACCAGACAGATCCCAGGAAGGGAATAACGGACCAGAGGGGAGACAGATGCCAAACCCCTTGAAGAAAGCATGAAACATCTGGGTTAAAGGCTAAAGACTTACCAGCCACCAGACCTCTGAAACAGGCCAAAGCTGCTACATGAACCTCCAGGAAGCTAAGAGAAAAGCCCTTCTCCAGATCATCCTGCAGAAAGGCCAACAGGGATGGGACCTTAGCCGCCTCAGGAGCCAGCTGCTATATGCTACAACATAGTCCAAAGAGGCCCCAGACCCACATGTATGCCAGGTTAGCAGACCTTCTCAGAATTCTGAACAGAGTGGAAACCATCGCCGGAGAATAGCCCTTACACGCTAGCCATCTTCTCTCAAGAACCAAGCCATAAGCGAAAAGGAAACCCGGTCCCTCCAGGATGATTGGCCTTGACACCACAGGCCCCAAGACGGAGGAAAAACAAGGAGGCGGCGCTTGCAGAAGCCACATCAGATCTCTAAACCACACTGTCAATTCGGTGCCACCAGAATAATCCTTCCCAGGTGGTGCTCTATACACAATCACATATCCCATCAGAGGCCACGGAAGAAATACATACAGCAGGCGCTGACTTGGCCAAGGTGAGTCAGCTCATCTGAAGATGCAGGGTCATCAACAGATCCATCTTAGGGTGACCCAAGTGGTGCCAGTGTCAGCATGAGGGTTTCTACCACCCTAGGCAGACCCTTTGTGTCACCACCCCCCCCCCCAAAGACTGCGCCTCCATCCATGTCACCCCCATCTTGCACTGTAACAGCGGCAGCTGAACTGCAGCTTCAGCGCTTCACTGAGCTTTAAATTGCTGACGCGCATGTGCGCCACTGCCTGCAGCTCCTGCCCTCCTCCGATGCAACTTTCTTGGAGGATGAGCAGGAGCAGCAAGCCAGAACAGCGCACAAGTGTACAGGCATTTTAAAGCCGGCCACGATGCTGAAGCAGTAGTTCAGCTGCCTCTTCCTGGGGGGAGGGATTGGGTTGGGTTAGCGATGTTGCCCACTGGGATCTGCCACCCTAGGCAACTTCCTAGTTTGCCTAACGGACAGGCTGGACATGAGAAGCGCAAAAACAACTGAAACACGTCCTGACAACTTCCACTCTCCTGGATCCAGAGAGCTTCTGCTGAGAAAGTCCGCTACCACAAAGTCCATCCAGGCAATGTGCTGAGCAGAGAAAGCTAAGAAGTTCTTCTCCACTCATGCAAACAGTCATCTCCAGGACTACCCCAGGACTCCTCATGCCACCTTGCTGACTGACATAAGCCACCGCAGTGGCATTGTCTGAATACACTCAAACCATCTGGCCCTTGACCAGGAACAAGAAACACACAAGAGTCAAACTGATGGCCCTGGCCTCGAGGTGGTTGATGGAACCACAGAGAAGCGGTGTGGTCCAACGACTCTGGGCTGTCTAATGGCAAAGTGAATCTAAATAGGAACCCAAATTGAAGGGACTGAGTCCACTGTAAACCCCCATCCCCAACTGAAAAATCACCAAATGTGATATGGGGAATGCAGAGAACTACACATCTTTTCTGAAATCTTGTCCTCTTTAGTTCCTACTTTCATACATGCTACCTTTGTGTCATGCCTTATTTAGAAGATGTAAAAATGTTAAATTTCAAAATGTCAAATCTTGCAAACTCAAAGTCAATACTGCAATATATCAAGGGCATACAATGCCGAACTATACCATCAAGTGCCTGCAAAAGGAGTACATAAAGGATTGATTTGCCCAAAATTCTCTCTCCCCAATACTTGATTTCACACTATAATCCTTTTGTAACCGTTATGTTTTATATGTATTTTTTATCGGATAACTCACTATGAGAAGGAATCATCCTGCTCCCGAAGTGAGCCCTCCTTTTTAATTAAATATTAAAAGAAGACCCATTACAGATCTAAAAACCGGGTGCTACAGCACTACCAAGCTGTTATACCCATACCACTGAAATGGACTACTTCTTCAAAGAAATCTCAGTCAATTGTTGGTCTCCTCAAATTATACTCCCAGACAATAATATCCTCCAAAGGTACTTATCAAAACGAAGCAGAAACCCACTGCCAGTATCTTGAAGACGACCGTATCGGCGTGACTGCTGATTGTATGCCTTCCTTTGTACCACTCAACACAGGAGTGTCTGGAACAAACCACCACTCGAGATAGCAGTTACTTACCTGTAACAGGTGATCTCTGGGAACAGCAGGAATAAGTCTTCACATATGGGTATCGTCGGTACCGACAGAGCCTGCGCAGGGATCCAGTAGCTGACTGAGAAAATCGGCCTGCACATTGTCTTTTCCTGCTACATGCACCACTGATAGAGCGAGAAGATGCTCCTCTGCCCACGTCAGGAGCACCAGACTCTCCCTCAACAAGACAGCACTGCCTGTGCCCCCCTGCCGATTGATATAAGACACGGTGACCGCATTGTCTGAGAAAACACGAACCGCCTTGCCGTAGACCAACGCCTGGAAGCTCTGCAATGCGAGCGCCACCGCACGCATCTCCAGCTGATTGATGGACCACTGAGACATCTCCGCCGTCCAGCGGCCTTGCGCCACCTGACATACAATGCGCCCCCCAGCCGGAGAGGCTGGCATCCGTGGTGACCAACACCCAATCCGGCATGGCTAACGGCATCCCCGCATTCAGATGCGTGGGATTGCTCCACCACTCCAGACTGCTGGCCACTTCTACCGGACAAGCCAGCCGCTGGCTGAGGGGATGGCATTGCGGAGACCATCGGGATAGTAACGAGTGCTGAAGCGGTTGCATATGGGCCCTTGCCCAAGGCACCAACTCCAGAGCCGCCACCATAGAGCCCAGGAGCTGCAAATATCTCCAAGCCGACGGAGCCTGGAGGCGAAGGAAGGCGGACACCTGACGCAAGAGCTTTTGAATTCTGATCTCTGGCAGAAAAACCGCCCACCGGGCAGTGTCGAACAACGCCCCTAAATATACTAGGGACTGCACCAGTGCCAACCGACTCTTGGCACGATTGACCACCCATCCTAAACTCTCGAGAAAGGCCACCACCCTTGCGGTGGCCGCCTGCGACTCCGGAATAGAATGCGCCCTGATAAGCCAGTCGTCCAGATAAGGGTGCACGAGAATACCTTCTTTCCGTAACGCCGCCGCCACAACCACCATCACCTTTGTGAATGTGCGTGGCGCCGTGGCTAACCCGAAGGGCAAGGCCTGAAACTGAAAATGGCCCATGGGCACCGCAAAACACAAGAACTTTTGATGGTGGGGTTTGATGGGAATATGCAGATAAGCGTCTGTCAGATCGATAGACGAGCGCACCTCCCCTGGTCTCACCGACCGAATGACCGACTGAAGCGTTTCCATGCGGAAATGCGGCACCCTTAAACAGCGGTTCACATGCTTGAGATCGAGAATAGGCCGAAAAGATCCCTCCTTTTTGGGAACCACGAAATAAATGGAGTATCGACCGAAACCGCACTGGTCTGGAGGAACCGGGACGACCGCTTGAATTTGCAGCAACCGTTGAAGCGTCTGCTGCACCGCCAAAGCCTTGGCAGCCGCTCCGCACGGCAACCGCACGAACGCTGCTGGCAGAGATTGCTCGAACTCCAAGGAATAACCGTCCCGAATGATGTCCAGCACCCAGCGGTCTGTGGTAATGGCGGTCCAAGCGGAGAGGAAGAAACGCAGCCGACCTCCTATTTGCGTCTCCACCTGGACCTTTCGCATTTCATTGCGGCTTCTTAGGGACGCTGGACTGCTGTCCGGCGAAGCCCCGACCGAATCCTCGAGCACCCCGAAAGGACTGGCCCCTAGGAAGAAACCGCCCCCTCTGATAAGGGGAAAACCGAGGACCCTTGAACCTCCGAACCTCTCTGCTCTGACCACGCTGTGACAAACCCTGCTTCGGCCCTTTCGGACGGTCCTCTGGAAGGCGGCCCCCTTTGGAGTCCCCCAAATCCTTTACAATCTTGTCCAAGGCCTCCCCAAAGAGGAGCTTCCCCTTATAAGGCAGTCTACTCAGACGAGACTTAGAAGACGCATCCGCTGCCCAATTTCGCAGCCAGAGGAAACGACGAGCAGCCACTACTGACGCCATGGCCTTAGCGGACATCCGAACCAAATCATAGAAGGCATCGGCGAGATAAGCCGCCGCCGACTCTAGCTTTGCACCTTCCGGCGCTGAAGACCCCTCCAAGGCCGGACTAGCCTCGCCTGTAGCCACCTAATGGAAGCTCTGGAAACATAAGCTCCACAGATAGAAGATCTTAAAGCCAGGGCAGTAGTATCAAAAGCTTGCTTCAGAATGGACTCCAACTTCCTATCCTGCAGGTCCTTAAGAGCCGTTGCACCCTCTACTGGGATAGTGGTTTTCTTAGTAACCGCTGATACCAAGGCATCCACTTTCGGCATACGCAATAACTCTTTTTCATCCTGAGGAAGTGGATACAAGCGGCCGAGTGCTCTTGCCCCTCTCAAAGAAGCTTCAGGGAATTCCCACTCCGACTCAATCTGCTTAATGACCCTATGGACAGGGAAACACCGTTGTTCAGCCCGAAACCCCTGCAATAAGGGATCCTCCAAAGGCTCAGCTTGAGCGGCCGGCAAGGCAATATTCAAAGTTGCTAAAGACTGGACAATCAGCACTCCAAGCTCCTCTTTCCTAAACACTCTGAAAAGATTAGGATCCTCCCCAGAAGTTAACTCTCCTTCCTCGAGATCCTCTGGCCACAAATCAAACCCAGACTGAATCTCTCCCTCCTCTGGACCAAAACGATCTAGCTTCTGCTCTCCTAGACCACTGTCTGCCACAAGCCCTGCCTTGGAAGAACCCTCCCCGGGATCCCCCGGAGAGGCTGAAGGAGTAGGCGGCACTAGCAGAGACAAAGCTACCTCCCTGCCCTGCCCCTGCTCCAGCTTCAGGCAATACGCCTTATGCATGGAGAGGATAAAGTCCAGAGAGAAAAGGCTTGTAAAATCCTCCGGAATGGCTTTCACTCGCACGGGATCCTCTCCTAACCCTGGATCAGTGTGCTTCGATGTAATTTTCCTTTTGGCAGACTTGTGCGGCAGCGCGGGAGAAGCGGCAGCGCGGGAGAAACGGCAGCCGGCTTTAAAATGGCCACCGTTCCCGCCTTCTGGAGAACCACTTGAGGCTTCTCTGCACCCGAAGCTCCCGAAGACTCCATCGCACCGGCCTAGGGCCCTGACCTGAGGAAACACACCCGCAGCCAAAACCGCCGCAAAAAAACGGAACGAAATCACCGTTACTAAAAACGGAAGCCCCGCGGTCCCGCACAGCCCCGGTAACAAGCGCCTGCAACCAAAAGTAAACACACGCACCTGAGATAGCACACTTCTCTCCTCCAGTGTCCCAGAACCGCTGCTCGCGGCCCAGAAGAACGGGAGTCTGAAAGCAGAAGACTGGACTCTGGGGCTCCCAGACACATGTTCTGCTATCGGGAAGGGGAGCGGTGAACGAGGCAGGCTCTGCCTCCACCACTGTAGAAGCAACTATCCCCCTTCAACCGACAAGGAAGGAAGGAGTGAAAACGTTCCCCTTATTCCAGAATCAAAAATCAAAAGATGCCTCAAAGTCCTATAACTAACCCAGCTAGGGCAAGCAAGGAGACACACCAGGTAAAAATAGTTTCCCTCTCTCGGAGCCTGTCAGCAAGACGTCCTTCAGCTGCTGAGGACTGAAAAGACTGGCTCTCTGACACCAGGGGAAGCAAGGTGAGCTGTCAGCAAAGTTTTGATGTTTTCAGTCCTCAGTTGCTGAAGGAGGTTGACTACCCTACTGTTTCCTGGACTGGCCCAGAGAGACGAAAAGGAATAAGTCTTCACATATGGGTATCGTCGGTACCGACAGAGCCTGCGCAGGAATGCTCCCCAGCGTCCAATAGGAAAGCTTTTGGGAGCATCCCACAGCGCCTGCATGCTGCCTTCCCACCTTTCCCAACCGCCTCTCTCCAGTTCGAGTTTTAAAGCTGAGACAAAGAGAGAGAGAGGGAAGGAAAGAGAGATACAACTCCTAGGGGAGGTGGGTGGGTTGTGAAGACTTATTCCTGCTGTTCCCAGAGATCACCTGTTACAGGTAAGTAACTGTGCTATCTCCAGGAACAAGCAGGAATGAGTCTTCACATATGGGGACTCCCTAGCTGCAGATGCCAGGGAGAGACCCTAGAGTTGTGTGTCCCTGAAAAGGGCTCCACCTCCCCCCATGGATCTCTGGCATCCAACCAGGGTAGGTGGGTAGGCGTTGATTAGGAATGAAACAGGTGTTTGAGAACAGCCTGACCAAACGAGGCATCCCGGCAGGAGTCCTTGTCCAAACAGTAATGGGCTGTGAAGGTATGAACCGAGGCCCAGGTGGCCACTCGACAGATTTGGTCGATGGACACAGAGTTCAGATGAGCCACTGAGGCTGCCATGGCCCTCACATTGTGAGCTGTGACATGGCCTTCCAGAGAAAGGTTCCTACTCTGGTAGACAAAAGAAATACACTGAGCAATCCAGTTGGACAGTGTTCTCTTAGAAACTGGAAGTCCTAAATGGGAAGGATCAAAAGCAACAAAGAGTTGATAAGACCTTCTATGTTGCTGTGTCCTGTATAAGTAAAAGGCAAGAGCTCTTTTACAATCCACAGTATGAAGATTCCTCTCTGCACTTGATGCATGAGGTCCTGGAAAAAAGACAGGTAAGTATACCTCTTGGTTCAGATGAAAAGGCGAGACCACTTTAGGCATAAAGTGTGGATTGGTCCTGAGGACTACCTTATGATGGAACCTTGTATAAGGAGGGTTAGCCACCAAGGCTTGCAACTCACTGATGCGACATGCTGAGGTGACTGCAATGAGAAAGATAACCTTTCAAGAAGAAATTCCAAGGAGGTGGTAGCTAAAGGTTCAAAGGGTGGCTTCATAAGCTGGCCAAGAAACAGATTTAAGTCCCATGCCACTGGAGGTGGTCTAATGGGAGGTTTAGTTAAAAGAAGGCCTCTCATGAATCTTGCTATAAGAGGATGAGAGGAAAGAGGCTGTCCATTGAGAGGCTTGAGGGACGCTGCAATAGCACTCAAATGGACTCTTACCGAATTTGTTTTGAGGCCTGCATGTGAAAGATGCAGAAGATACTCTAGTAAAGAATTCACAGGTATTGCTAGAGGTTTAAGACCCTTCTCAGAACACCAAATGGTAAATCTTTTCCATTTGAAAGCATAGGAACATCTAGTGGAAGGCTTTCTAGAAGCATGAATAATATCTCTGACTTGCTGAGAGAGATGGAAAACTTGAAGGTCTAAGCCTTCAGCAACCAGGCCCTGAGATGGAGAGACTGGGGGTTTGGGTGCCACAACGTTCCGTCTTCCTGGGAGAGAAGATCTGGAGCAGAGCCCAACTCCAGGGGTGGAGCTTGAGAGAGATGCAGAAGTAGAGGGTACCACACTTGGCGTGGCCAATGTGGTGCTATGAGGATCATAGACCCTCGGTCTCTCAAGTTTGAACAGTGTTTTGGGAATTAGGGGAATGGGTGGAAAGGCATAAAGGAAGTCTTGACCCCAGTGAAGGAGGAAGGCATCCTTGGCCTGAACTCCCTGACACGGAATCCTGGAACAGAACCGGGGAAGTTTGGCATTCCACAGACTTGCAAAACAGGTCTATGTCCGGGGTTCCCCAAATTCGAAAAATCCTGGCTATCTGGTCCTTGTGGAGGGACCATTCGTGTGAAAGCAGAACTCGACTGAGTCTGTCTGCCCAAGAGTTTTGAACGCCTGGAAGATATACTGCCATAAGATGAATTTGATGCTCTCTGGCAAAGGCCCACAGTCGCAAAGTTTCATTGCAAAGCGACAGAGCCAGTCCCTCCCTGCTTGTTTACATAGAACATGGCTACTTGATTGTCTGTGTGGATGAGGACTGTCTTGTAGCTGAGCAGGGAGTGGAACACTCAGAGCTAAGAAAATTGCTCTGAGTTCCAAGAGATTTATGTGTAGTGAAGTCTCCTGTGGAGACCAGATGCCCTGGGTGGAGAGATCTTGCAGATGAGCTCCCCAACCCATTGGAGAGGCATCTGTTGTAAGGGTTGCTTGGGGAAGTGAAAAGGGGACCCCAGCAACAGGTTTTGAGAGGACTTCCACCACCGGAGAGACCAAAACAGGCGACTGGAGTTTGCCATTTTGTCTGACAGGCAACCTGATGCCTGAGTCCATTGAGTGGACAAAGTCCATTGAGCTGCCCTCATGTGAAGCAGAGCATATGGAACCACATGCACAGTGGATGCCATGTGGCCTAAGAGTTGCAACATTTCTCGAGCAGTTAAAAGGTGTTTTAACTGTATTTGGGAGGCTAACTGCACCAAGCGTAGACAACGGGCCTGAGGAAGATAGGCCCTTGCAGTTGTGGTATCCAACAAAGCCCCTATGAACTTGAGGGACTGAGTAGGGGTGAGACTGGATTTTGGGATGTTTATTACTAGTCCCAAATACTGAAAGACACGCATTGTGCAGATTAGACAAGTCTTGGCCTCTGCTTGAGATGGAGCTCGAATGAGCCAGTCGTCCAGATATGGGAAGACAAATATTCCTAGGGTGCATAGAAATGCAGCTACTACTGCCATGCATTTCGTGAACACCCTTGGTGCAGAGGCCAGACCAAAAGGAAGCACCCTGTACTGGTAGTGCTTTCCTTGAAAAAGGAACCGAAGGAACCTTCTGTGAGTTGGATGGATGAGGACATGAGTGTACGCATCCTTGAGATCTAGAGAACAAAGCCAATCCTGACTCTGAAGGTATGGAAGCAGAACACCGAAAGAAATCATTTTGAATTTCTCCTTGAATAGAAATTTGTTCAATTCTCTGAGATCTAAGATGGGTCTGTAGCCCCCTGTTTTCTTTGGAATAAGAAAATAAGGGGAGTAGAACCCTGTGCCTTGTTGAAGAAGAGGTACTTCTATTGCCCCTTGGGCAAGAAGGATGGCAATCTCCTGACCTAGAAGGTTGAGGAGAGATGTTGGAGAATTGAACTGTTTTACCATGGTGTGGGGGGGGGGGAAAGGCTTAAGAAATGAAGCCTGTACCCTTCCCTTATGATGGAGAGTGTCCATTGCTCTGCTGTGATTTTCTCCCATCTGGGAGCAAAGTAAGTCAACCTTCCTGGGATGGTAAGGGGCTCTGGTCCTTCCAGAGCTAGAAAGGCTAAGTTCTCTAGTAGCGAGTCAAAGGCCCTGAGGAGGCTGAGACTGCTGGGCCGTAGAAGGTCTAGCTGCCTTTGACTTGGCCTGTTTAGGTGGTTGCTGACACTTTTCAGCAAAACAACCTGCAGAAGATGCCTGCTGACCATAAGCAGGATAGTATCTTCCCTGTTTGGAAAAAGATGTCTTTTTAAACAATCTTTTCTTAACAGGGGCAGAGGTAGACTTTGAAAGTTGATCCAAAGCAGAGTTTTCAGCATCCATCTGAGTGGCCTTTGCTTGCCAATCCTTAACAAAAAGGTTTTCACCTGTACAAGGGAGATTTCCCAATTGATCTTGGACCCAGAGCTCCAAATCAGAAGCTTGTAGCCAAGCAATTCTGCGTGCCCCTATGGCAATAGCCGAAGCTCTGCTTACACACTCAAAAGAGTCAAAGGCTGCACGGTTGGAAAATTTGGAGACATCTTGGGCATGCTTGAGCCAAGTGAGAAACTCCTCTTTTATCCTCTGAAATGAAAGGGGTTAAAGTCTGCAGATGATCTGTGACTTCTTTTAAAAACATTCATATATAGAGACTATAGGAATTGATCCTAGCAGCTAGCATAGCAGCTTGGAAAACCCTTCGGCCAGAAGCATCCAGGGTCCTGCATTCACGCCCTGGAGGATTAGATGAGTGTCTTTTTGCACTCTTTATCTTCTTCATGGCAGACTCTACCACAATAGAGTGGTGAGGAAGCTGAGTCTTGTGGAAACCAGGACAAGGAGGGACACGATACATGGTGTCTAACCTGCGAGAATGAGGAGAGGTGGTGAGAGGTGTCTCCCACATCCTCAACATGAGATCATAAAGAATCTCATGAACAGGTAAAGTAGCTGCCTCTTTAGGAGTTTTAGGATATTGTAAAATATCCAACTCCTTGGCTCTGGGTTCTGACTCAGGGGCCACTGTGATGGAGAGGCCCCTAGCCACTTCTCTAACGAAGTCTTGAAAAGACAAGTCTTCTGGAGGAGACATTCTTCGTTTAGGTGAAGAAGACTCCTGAGGAAGAAGTATCGATGCTTCTACAGAACCCTCAGACTCAGAGTCCTCAGAGGAATTGAAGTATCGCCTATCTGGATGCTCCTGTAAAGCCCGATAACCGTATCGAGTGGGATCGACATCGGGAGTAATCGGTACCGGTTTGGTACCGATGGGCATCATAGGACAGGGTACCATTGCAGTCGACACCGAAGCCGATGTCGAAGCAATCGGTACCGGTACTGGGAGCGGTACCGGTACCGGAGCCGGTACCAGCAACGGGGATTGTTGCGGTACCGGAGGCATCGCAGCCTGTATGAAAGCCATTAAGGTATGCTGCATGGTCAGAATTTTCTGATCCATTGATGCCACCAGAGTCTGGATGTCGGTACCAGTGGGAGCCACCGGTACCCCAGAACACGGCAACAGGTGATCTGTCGAGGCCGAGCCATCGATGTCAACCTGTGATCCCATAGATAATGCTTTGGAAGCCGGAGCTTCCCGCCAGGGTAATTTTGCCGGTGCGGAATCCTCGAGGGCAAGCCCGGAAGCATCTCGATGCTTAGAGGGAGATCTACCCTTCGAGGACCGGCCAGATTTATGCTTGGTTACCTGAGATCCATGGGAGGAAGAGGCGGCCCTGGAAGACGTCGATGCTACCGAAGCTGCATCAGAAGGAAACAGGGTACTGAGCTTGGCTGCTCGGCTCTGCCGACATCATGGTACAGGCCACACAATCAGTGATGGAATGGTCAGGTCCCAAACACTTTAGACACCAGTCATGGGTGTCAGTGACAGAAATAGTACCGCCACATTTTGTGCATTTTTTAAACACAGAAGCGGGCTTCTCCATGAGGAAAATATTTTTAGGCCTAGGGCCCAAAAACTGAAAAAGCACAGTAGAAATAAAGTGGTTTTTTTTTTTTTTTTGAAAGAAAAAGACAGACCGGCGGTACCGGTCCGACGTCGAAGGCGGCAGACGCGACACAAAAGAAAAAAGAAAACTTCTGCGGTGACAGGAACACGACCTGCTGGCTCCGCGGAAAAGAAGAACTGGAGAGAGGCGGTTGGGAAAGGCGGGAAGGCAGCACGCAGGCGCTGTGGGATGCTCCCAAAAGCTTTCCTATTGGACACTGGGGAGCGTTCCCGCGCAGGCTCTGTCGGTACCGACAATACCCATATGTGAAGACTCATTCCTGCTTGTTCCTGGAGATGTCTTCATCCAATGTCCCAATCAGTAAGAGAATCGTATAATTCATGTGCAACACCAATTAGTGTTTCAAGCTGCTCAGCTCTGCAGCTCTTCCTCAGGCCAATGAACCATACCAACACCAAACTACCAACTTAAAGTCAATGAAAGTGACGTCAGAGTAATCCTCATTTCCTGTCGCAGTAAGACCAATCACATCTTCAAATCCCACCAATCAATCTCCATATTCATTCCCTCTGGAGACACTGAGCGCAAGCGAAAAATCCATTGTTCTCTATAGTGGAGTTTGGCTTGACGATCGCCCCCCATAAATGAAGGTGGAATTACATCTAAAACTCTCCATTGTAAGTCCTCAAACTTGTAATCATATTGTTGACAATGAGGAACTAGCGGTGCCGAAGCCTGTCGAGCATTTATGCGTGATCTATGCTCCAATAAGCGTTTCCTTACCGGACGTGTGGTTTTCCCCACATACTTCAAATTGCACGGACACATCAGTAAATAAATCACAAATGAAGTGTGACAAATGGAAAAGAACAATGAATACTGTAATCCTGTAGAGGGATCTAGCCAATGCTCCCCTTGTAAAGAGGTACCACAAAAATCGCAATGGCCACACGCAAAATGACCTTTCTGAAGTGTTGGATACAAATCCCGCCCTCTAGTTTGTATTAACAGTTCACCTATAGTTTGGGATCTTTTATAGGCTATCATCAATGGTTTTTGGAAACACTGATGTAGTGTTAACAGTGACCAGTGGTGTTTAAGGATAGACACTATCTGCGGGGCATTTGGTAAAAATGGTAAAACCCCAATTACTTTACCAGTACCTTCTTGGAATCGGGGAACCCGTTCTTCCCACCACCCCGGATGATTACATAGCACTCGCTCAAAATTCTCTCTCGGCATCAAAAGGCGAAGAGTACAAAAAAGTGTGTTTTTTTCCCAAGGAGAGCAAGGCCTGCTTGCTTGCATGCAAGGTAATGTGTTCCTTATTGGCTATTGTGATTACACCTGTCAGTTTAGGAGACTAGTCACATGCATACAACGAAGTGTTCTGACTGATGTCATCAACCCACAGTGGAGGAGGTACAAAAGTGTGTGTGCGCCGCAGCTGTGGGCACATGCCCAAAAGGAAATGCCCCTTTGGAGCAACTGAGGGGCCAAGGAGTGGAGAACAGGAGGATATGATACAAAATACTGGAAGTATGAGTATAATGCAAGACCCTACAGACCATCATGTTAGGACTTTAGGAACAGCTGCATTGGCTACTGCTCTTCCTCAGGTGGTGTGCTGGGCTGGCCCAAGAATGTTTCTTATAACTGGAATGAATTCATTGTTTTGCATTTTCCTGAATATGCATATAAGATGTAAATTCTTATGAGTTATAAAAATAAAATAAAAAATATTGTGTTTTGCCAAACAGTAATCATTTGTCCAAAAAAAGTTAGATCACAGCCTCAAAATAATAGTATGCATGGTGCAGAGGAAACGGCTTAAGATGCCCTACCACAAACATCTAGTTACCCAAATACTTAAATGTAACAGCTTTTCTATACCGCCTTTTCCTTCAATCAAAGCAGTGTACACTGTACTACAAGGACATACAAAGGCAGGGGGAGAGAAATGCTTTGATTTAGCTACAGAAGCCCTACGTATGTTCACTTCTACTCATGTACTGCTGTAATCATGAAGTTCCCATCAATTCTTGAGAGCGCAAATTCCATATAAATACATACAGACCACTACTGCAAGCGATTAACAAGGTTAGCAGACTTAATCATGATGACCGGGATACACAGTGGCATGTTCCTGGGTTTGCTTTTTGGTTCTCTTTATTCTTTAGGACTTAAGCAGATATATTTCATTTTCTTTTTGCTCTAGATTTCATTACTTTGATACTATGATTGTACATCGCCTTGTACACTCTGTAAAATCAAAAAGGGTTATTTCTAAATCCTTAAATTAAATGAAATTAAACTAGATTATTTTTGCCAAGATATAGTCAATTTAAATTTGAAATGCAACAAAAAGAAAAGTTATTATATATCAAATTATCCCCATAACATATACACACCCCCACTAGGTTCGGAATAAAGGTGCTCATTTTACATTTCCTTCTGAAATACATCAAAACAGTTGTAGGTCATAAAACTTAAGTTAATCCACTAAATATAGTTTTTTCTAGGTTTCAATAGCTTTGTTCCCTTCACCAGATCACTAAAACATTAAGGATGGAGCTTCAGAATACAGCTACAGTAAGCTGAAGTGAAAGTGATCATGGTTTTCAAGAGAGACTTGCTACAAAGTCCTGCAACAGAAGCCATATGAAAAACACAGGACCATCATGGTCTTACAGTCTTCATGTCTGATAACAAAAAGCTGCACCAGGCTCTAAAAACGATAGCTCATTTATTACAGGGGTGTTTAATACAAAATTATATTTAATATTTTTGTGCATTTTCCATTCAATCCTTTTTTGAAATCAAAGCCAAAAATGGAGCTCTTTTCACATATCCTATGTAAGCAATTTATCCATCATTACCAATAGAGACAAACAACTTCCAGATGTAAGAGCATCACTCACTTCATGTGGTTACCACTGGAGCGTTCAAGTCAAGATCTCACAAATGAAAGGGAAAATAAAATAATGGAGTGGGACGAGAATGGCCCATTATGTAATGGTTACCTGTAGCGTGAGATTACTAGTACTGGGCTTCCATGAGAGAACCGGAACAAAAATGTAATGCCAGCTTCAAGATCCGCTTTCAAATGTAATCAAAGTTACTGCAACCTTTCAATGTCATATGATTGCACAAATGTGTACAAAAAAAAAATTAAAGCTGATTCAAAGTAACTCCTTGTGAGTGGCTGGATAGAAAACTTTAGTGACACTACCCCACAAAGGTTTGAAACTGTAGCTTTAGAAAGCATCAGACTGGAATGTTTTTGCATACATTGCCCATGCACTGCATTTTAAGGCTTTCGAGGAGTTCGGTTACCTTTGCATGCTCCAGTATTACTTCATCTCTACCCAAACCAGGTCCCAAAACAACAGTGTGAAGCCTCGGCAACCACTTCTCCACTTCATTTACAGCATTAGGAATGTCACTAGATAAAGCAAGCAAAAGTACACATATTTTAACTTTCTGCACTTGGCTAAAGATTCAAGAAAACACTACACATAATCCTGCACTTTTTTTCCCCTAAAGAAAATGACAGAAAAGTTGAAAACTTTGGATAGAGAGTGTCATCAGTGCGAGCTCATCAGCTGTAATGCTTGGTCATAAATGCTTCTGATAAATGCATAACTGTCCAAAACGGCCATGATTTTATAAATAGAGGGCCCGATTTTCAATTAGGCAGGCTATACGCCACGGTGGCACACGGCCTGCCCGTTGACTCCTTAGA
Source organism: Ichthyophis bannanicus (assembly GCA_033557465.1). Lineage (NCBI taxonomy): Eukaryota > Metazoa > Chordata > Amphibia > Gymnophiona > Ichthyophiidae > Ichthyophis > Ichthyophis bannanicus. The sequence continues at coordinate 644,047,174 of CM066035.1, forward strand.
TTTTCACTTCCGCAGCGGTGGAAGAGAAAACACGCGTTTGTGTGGATGTACCAGCAGCTGCAGAGGCTACATGGGTAGCAGCAATTTTCAATGCTACCTACTTAGCCTCTGTGCCTTAAAGATAGGCCCCTTCTATTTGCCCGCCGGATTTTGGATCCCCATAGGCCAGGAAACAGGCTGCCCCCCTGGGATACCATTCCCCATGCAGAGGATAGCGACGATCAGGCCTACAGAAAAAAAAAGTTAAATGGGGCAGGGGGAAACATGAAAAAAAATTTTTTTTGCTTCCTTGTCTTTTATTAAAGGTAGAATTGGGTAGGTAAGGGGGGTATTGCTAGAAAGCAAAAATGTAAAGGGGCAATAGCTTAAAAAATGGGGTGGAATGGAGGGCAGGGGGTAGGAGTGCTGGGGAGAAGAGGAGAGAGTGGGGAGGGGTTAAAGGGGAGACAGAAAAGTGCAGGGGTTAGAAGTTAAAGGGATGATGCATGAGGACAAAAGAACACAATCTTTATTTGCCAAATGGCGCATTCCCTCACTCCAACCAAAGCACATACAAGCACCCCACCCACCTACACACATGAACACAAACAGGCACCCCACCTTTGCACAACAGACACATAGGCAGGCGCCCCCACCTCCATACCACACACAGCTGCAGCTTAGAGGGAGAGGGAGGAGGCATGCATACTGTCTTCTGTTGGCGCTATCCAGTGGCCCAATAAAAGCCTGATTTATTAAGGATTTTTCCCCATAGAAAATGGAAAACAGTCTTAAGAAATCAGATCCTAAAACCTGAAGAAGCTGCTATATATTGGGGGGGGGGGGGGGCCTGCACTGTGACCTAGGTTGCTGCGGCCGGCTGTTAGATTTTTAGGCTGGCTCCTAGATTCCAAAAAAAAATGTGTCAAGGCCTGCTCTGCATAGGGCAGCAGAATTTAAGGGGCACAGTGCAGCTGACCGCAACATTTAAAAACTGAAATATAGACAAAAGGAAAGGTGCATTTGATGGAAAGATAAGAAGCAAGGGCCTGATTTTCATTTAGGCAGGCTATGCACCGCGTTGTGCATAGCCTGCCTACCGACCCCTCCCCTTAACCTGAATTTTTATTTATGTGGCAACAAAAATGAAAATCTGGGTCACGCCACACAGGCCGGCAGTCACCGAGGCTAAGTCCCTAATGAGCCCAGATGCTATCCGCTTAGCATCGGGCATGTTTGGGACATTTGAGGGCGGAGCGGAGGAGGGGAATGGCATTAAGCCGGTAGCAGCAATTTTTGATGCTGCTTGGTTGCCCCAGCACCTTAAAGATAAAGATAGGGAAGGAAAACCCTTGCCTAAGGAACAGAGCACTAAGCGAGCAGCATCGAAAATTGCTGCTACCAGCTTAATGCCATTCCCCTCCTCCGCTCCGCCCTCAAATGTCCCAAACATGCCCGATGCTAAGCAGAGAAGCATCTGGGTGCGTTAGAGACTTAACTGGGATTTTCCAAAGGCATTACCTGAGTAGGTGCCTTTGGAAAAGCCCAGTTAAGGCATTTACATGGTAACATGGACTGTTACCTGTGTAACTGCCTTAGAAAATCTGGCCCCAAACACGTATCACATCCAGACATGCTGTAAATGGCTTTCCTCCCCCTCCCTGAGGAAGTGGAGTGGAGGAATGGCCTAGTGGTTGGGGCAAGGTACTTCAGGCCGGAAGGTCGGGGGTTCAAATCCCACTAGAGGACAGCAACCTTGGGCCAGAAGGACTGGGGTTTCTAGTCCCACAGGTGCTCCTTGTGGTCTTGGGCAAGCCACTTAACTCTCCATAGCCCATGTTCCCTGTAAAATAGTTATCTCCAAGTTATAATGCCCTGTTCAATGTAATTTCAGTTTGTTCAATGTAAACCGCACTGATGCAGAATAGCGCGGTATATAAGAGAATGTAAATAAATAAAATAAGTCTTACAACAATATACTTTTCCTCTCCCTATAATGTCATTTATCTTCACTTGCCCTTGAAAAAATATCAAAATATTAAAAACCACCAGGTTAAATGTCCTAGCTTTATTTAAATTATTAATTTCTGTGACTGATTTATTTTGCTTTATTTAAAGAACACTAAGTTATGTTTTGTCAGGGAGATAAACGAAGGGCAAATGGAGAGCACAGTAGCAGTCTTTAGTTTGCTGTATATTGCCTCCTTATGTCGCCTCCTTGACCTTCACTCATTTTTATATATATTTTTGACTTGTTCTGATTGGGGTGTGTGTGTTCGTGGACTCGCTCATGTTGGTTTTATGCAACACCGTTATAAAACATACTTTCCACATAGACATCCTGGGCCAGATTTTCAAAGGCCTTTACACGGGTAACTTCCCTAGTTACCAGTGTAAAGGCCTTATCTGAGATTTTTGAAGGGCACCTACATGGGTAGTGCCCTTCGAAAATCCCAGTTAAGTCCCTAACATGCTCAGATGCTATCCGCATAGCACTGGGGCGTGTTAGGGGCATTCCGGGGCAGAGGAAAGGGCTAAACCAATTACGGATGGAATTACAAAAATTGCAGGCACAGGCCATAGCATTTCAATTAGAGTTAAACAGTTAGCCCAACTGAGAGACACAGATTAGACAGGGTTTACTGGAGGGCGACAGGCATCAAGACATTATTAAGAGTAGTAAATGGGGTGTGGTGGGCCCATCAGCAGAAGGAGGGGGCGATGCTATCGATTGACAGCGAAAAGGCGTTTCATCACGTGGACTGGGGCTTTCTATTTTAGTTTTGAAGATGGGGTTTGGACCACAATACCTTGATTGTGTTCAGGCCCTATACAAGGAGCCGAAGGCACGTGACTCACTCCCCTCTAGAGCAGGGCACATGTCAGGGATGTCCCATGTCACCATTGCTATTCACCTTGGTGGTGGAACCGCTAGCGCAGGTGATACGGGACCATCAAGGGGGTGGAAGTGGCTGGGAATCAGCATAAAATATCATTTGCAGATGACTATGTTAATGGTGGTAAGTCCAACCCAGAAATTAGCTAGCATGCTAGATGCTCTGCAACAGTATAGGGCAGTGTCTGGCTTCAAAATGAACACAGACAAGACAGAGGCTTGAAGTATCAATCTGGACAGGGAGACGCTGGGCAGATTGAAGGCTCAGTTCCCCTTTAAGTGGGCACCCAGATCCATTCAGTATCAGGGGGTACACAACGGTAAATCCCACCAACTTGTATGAGGCTAACTATCTGGAGGTGTGGCGAACTCTTGAGAGGGATTTTAGGAAATGGATGGGACAGGAAATAATCCTGGTTGGGGTGAACTGTGGCGATTAAAATGAATTTTTTACCTGAGTGTTGTATTATTTTCAGGCTCTACCAATCAAAGTCCCCGTGCGGCGCTTAAGGGAGCTCTAACGGAAGGTGTTTAATTTTATCTGAAAGAGGAAATCACCAAGGGTAGCTAGGATGGTGCTCTATAGATCCCAGGAAGGAGGGCTGGGAGTCCCGGAATTTCAAGCATATTATTGGGCTGCCCAATTTTGACACTTAATGGACTGGCATGAGGGAGGGGGAACGGAAGAACTATGTGACCATGGAACAAGCCACAATGGGACGTTGCCCAGTGGGAAACCTCCCATGGATGAACCAGGTTAAGAGCCCTTACCCAGGAGAGAAACCCATATGTATGTCATATATTGTAGGTATAGGATAGAGTGTGCAAGAAAATAGAGGGTCGTTGAGTGGGAGAGTTTGATAATGAGGCCCAAATGCTATACGAAGGAATTTAAGCCAGGAGTGGAACTGGGGGTATACCAACATTGGGAGAGGGCAGGATTAAAATGGTTCTATCAATTCTTAGATGGGGGAATGGGTTCCCTTTGACGATTTACAGGAGGACTATGGTTACACCGGGACAACCTGTTCCAATACTTGCAAGTGATATACTACCTAGGTCATAAGTTGGGGAAGGAGGGCATGGGAAAAAGAGTATACTAAGCTGGAGGTTATCTGGTTTAAGAGGAGACATTCTAAGGGGTTGATTTCAGCCCTGTATAGAGCGGTAAGGGGGACCAATTGGCTGACATAGGTATATGGGGGACTGGGAGAGAGACTTGGGGATAGACATGGATCAGACGCAGTGGAAGGGCATCTTGGATAATGTCAGGAGGGCACCCATATCGATAGCCATCTGGGAAAATTGGTATAAGGTGCTCATGAGATGGTATTACACACCATTCCACTTACATGCTATATCCCAAGGAACCTCTAAGAGTTGTTGGTGGGAGTGTGGTGGGGAAGGGTCTTTTTTCCATATCTGGTGAACATGTTCTAAGGTGGCCCAATTTTGGGAGATGGTGAGATCTTGGATATATGATGCAGTCAGGGTGGTTGTAGAGTTGGATCCCTGCCGGTATCTGTTGGGGGGGGGGGTAATCTGGAGAGTTGTGGAAGACACCAAAACAGATCATGGCCTGCCTATGTGCAGCTAAGTGCGAAACAACTTGAGCCACCTTCGTGCGAAAATTGTGAGGGGAGATTGCAACAAGTGGCACTTATGGAAGCTCACGGCACACCACAGGCAGCACCTAGGGTGTTTTGAGAAGGAACGGGGGCAGTACTGAGGTATCTGAGACGGGGGAAGGGGGGTAGGAAAGGGTGGGATTGAGGGGGTATTGGTGGGTTCTTATAAAACGAACTATGAACATTGTGTGAAATAGAGATTTTGGAAAACCAACTGTATGCACTTATGGTGTCCCTTGATTTGCTAAACAGGGTCTATTAAAAAAATTCAAGTTCTCAGCTTAGGCAGATAGCAGTAATAATGAGGATAACATAAGAAGGAATGGAGAAGACAGTTTGGATTTTGACAATGGTGACTTAATATGTATAATTCTAGTTGAGCATACACTGCGTTTACTATGTTACATTGATGCACCAGGTGTTCTTACAGTTTAGGATAAATTTTGCAAGATAATGTATAAGTACTGGAAATATGAATATTGCTTAATAAAAACTTAAATTAAAAAAAAGTTGTATTTGATTAAGTGGGACCTATTTACTGGAATGCACATTAATGATAGCATGCTTCAGTAAATCTAGAGCTTTGTGTGCATTTGAAAGACAGCTTGCATTAGGTTGTGTGTGTATGTATGATGGTGTTAGAAATACTATCTGTGGGCACATCTGTGTCAGTCTGAAATAAAGAACATGTTCAAAGTGTGTCAGAAAGGAAATGTGTGTGTATACATGAGGAGACAGTATGTATTTTGAGAAATGGAATGTGCGTGTGTTCTCTTGCCAATTTCTGACCTTTCCTTTCTCCCCCCCCCCCCCACTCAGTTTTCTATTGCTGGACAAATTATACATATAAGATCTGTAATGCAGAAAAATGCAGTTATGTGAATGCTAATAGGGATTCAGCATAGTCTTGCTACCTTTTTTATATGCGGCATGCCTTTTTCGTGATGCTGCGTGACGTAAGTGCATGCTTTGAGTTATGCTTGCAATTTTGAAAGTTACACGAACGTTTTATGCCTGTTCAGATCTTGGAGGTCAATGTTTTAAGTTAAGTATATAGACTTTAAACAACTTACACATTAAACTAAGGTGCAGATGATAATTTCCCATTCAAAATTAAAAGTCAGTGATAAGTTTTAAGCTGTGTTGGAAGTTGATGCCTTCCTGTGAACAATTTTTTTTTAAAGTGGCTTCTGGTGTCACTGTTTAGTTTTCACTTAAACACCATAACCTTATTGCTGAGTTTGTAAACTGAGAAGAGACATTGAAATTGATATTGTCATAAGCTTCTCCAACACTTCCTGTAAAAAAATCCTTAAAAATTAGTTAGATTAAAACAGGGGAATGTACGTCGTATGTCAGCAAATGAAAAAGACCGAGTCTGAAATGTGCCAAAGTTTGGCTTAGATTTCTTTGCCAATATAGCATAGTTATTCACCTATAACAGGTGATCTCCGGGAACAGCAGGAATTTAGTCTTCACATATGGGTATCGTCGGTACCGATGGAGCCTGCACGAGAACGCTCCCCAGCGTCCAATAGGAAAGCTTTTGGGAGCATCCCACAGCGCCTGCGTGCTGCCTTCCCGCTTTTCCAAACTGTCACTCTCCAGTTCAGTTTATAGCTGAGACAAAAGAGAGAGGGAGAGATACAACTCCTAGGGGTGGTGGGCGGGTTGTGAAGACTAAATTCCTGCTGTTCCCGGAGATCACCTGTTATAGGTGAGTAACTATGCTATCTCCAGGAACAAGCAGGAATGTAGTCTTCACATATGGGGACTCCCTAGCTGCAGATGCCAGGGAGATGAACCCCAGAAAGTTGTGTGCCCTTGTGAAAGGGCTCCACTTCCCCCCATGGATCTCTGGCATCCTACCAGGGATGGTGGGTAGGAGTTGATTAAGTCTGGAACAGGTGTTGAAGAACAGCCTGACCAAACAAGGCATCTCAGCAGGAGTCCTTGTCTAAGCAGTAATGCGCTGTGAAGGTATGAACCGAAGCCCAAGTAGCTGTCGACAGATGTCGTCGATAGACACAGAGTGAAGATGAGGCTGCCATGGCTCACATTGTGAGCTGTGACATGGCCTTCAAGAGGAAGGTTCTTACTCATATAGGCAAAAGATATACACTGTGCAATCCAGTTGGACAGTGTCCTTTTGGAGACTGGAAGTCCCAAATGACTAGGATCAAAAGCAACAGAGAGGAGAAGATTTTCTATGTTGCTGTGTCCTTTGCAAGTAAAAGGCCAAAGCTCTTTTACAGTCTGAAGTATGAAGGTTCCTTTATGTATTTGCGGCGTGAGGCCTTGGAAAGAATACAGGAAGGTAAACCGCTTGGTTCAAATGAAAGGGGGAAACCACCTTTGGCATAAAGTGTGGATGAGTCCTAAGGACTACCTTATGATGGAACCTTGTATAAGGAGGATCAGCCACCAATGCTTGCAGTTCACTGATGCGAAGTGCTGATGTGATTGTAATAAGAAAGAACTTTCCAGGAAAGGAATTTCAAAGAAGTAGTGGCTAATGGTTCAAAGGGCAGTTTCATGAGCTGCCCAAGTACCAGATTCAAGTCCCATGCCACTGGTGGTGGCTTAATAGGAGGCTTCGTTAAAAGAAGGCCTCTCGTAAATCTCGCTATGAGAGGATGAGAGGAAATAGGTTGTCCACTGAGAGGCTTGAAAGAAGCTGCAATAGCACGCAAATGGACTCACTGAATTAGTCCTTAAGCCCTGCATTTAATAAATGGAGGTACTCCAGTAATGATTCCAGAGGTATCGCAAGAGGGTTAAGACCCTTCTGCGAGCACCATATGGTAAACCTTTTCCACTTAAATGCATAAGAGCGTCTTGTGGAAGGTTTCCTGGAAGCATGAAGGATATCCTTTACCTGCTGGGAAAGGTTAAGACCGTGAAGTTCTAGGCTTTCAGCAACCAGGCCCTGAGATGCAGAGACTGGGGATTGGGATGCCACAGCATCCCGTCCTCTTGAGAAAGGAGATCTGGAGCAGATCCTAACTCCAGAGGCGGAGCTTGAGAGAGATGTAGGAGCAAAGGGTACCACATTTGCCATGGCCAACGTGGAGCTATGAGGATCATATGACGTATGTCTCTCTGAAGCTTGAACAGGGTTTTGGGAATTAGGGGAATGGGTGGAAAGGCATACAGGAAGTCTTGACCCCAATGGAGGAGGAAAGCATCCCTGGCCTGACAACCTCGAGCCGGAATTTTGGAACAGAAGCGGGGAAGTTTGGCATTCAGCAGACTTGCAAAGAGGTCTATGTCCGAGGTTCCCCAAATTTGAAAATTTTTGGCCACCTGGTCTGCATGGAGAGACCATTCGTGTGGAAGCAGAACTCGACTGAGTGTCTGCCCAAGAGTTTTTAATGCCTGGAAGATACAACGCAAGGAGATGAATCTGATACTCTGGCAAGGGCCCATAGTCACAAAGCTTCATTGCAGAGCGACAGAGCCTGTTCCGCCCTGCTTGTTCACATAGAACATGGCTACTTGATTGTCCGTTTGAACTAGGACTGTCCTGTAGCTGAGCTGGGTGTAAAATACTCGAAGAGCAAGGAAGATTGCTCTGAGCTCCAGGAGATTGATATGGAGATAGGCCTCCTGTGGAGTCCAAGTACCCTGGGTAGAGAGGCCTTGCAAGTGGGCTCCCCAACCCACCTGTGAAGCATCTGTTAGAGTGGCTTGGGGTAGGAGTTACTGAAAAGTAGACCCCACCAAAAGGTTTTTGGGTGACTGCCACCATTGGAGGGACAAAATAAGGCAATTTGAGTTTGCTATTTTGTCTGACAGGCAACCTGACGCCTGAGTCCACTGAGTGGATAAGGTCCACTGGGCTGCCCTCATATGGAGATGAGCATAAGGAACCACATGCACGGTGGATGCCATGTGGCCTAGCAACTAACATTTTCCGAGCAGTAAGGTGAGGTTTTAGCGCTGCTTGGGAAGCTAACTGCACAATGCGAAGGCAGCGGGGCTGTGGAAGGTAGGCCCTTGTCTGTCTGGAATCCATAAGAGCTCCTATAAACTCTAAGGATTGAGTGGGAGCAAGGTTGGACTTTGGGAAGTTTATGACAAGTCCCAAATACTGAAGGATGCACACTGTGCGAGACAGAACAACCCTGGCCTCTGAAGGGGCTCAAATGAGCCAGTCGTCTAAGGGAAGGCAAATATTCCCAGGGTGCGGAGAAATGCTGCTACCTCAGCCATGCATTTTGTGAACACCCTTGGTGCAGAGGCCAGGCCAAAAGGAAGAACCCTGTATTGGTAGTGCTTCCCTTGAAACAGGAATAGAAGGAACTTTCGGTAAGTTGGATGGATGAGAACATGAGTGTACGCATCCTTGAGATCTAGAGAAAGCCAATCCTGATTCTGAAGGTATGGCAGCAGAGTTCCTAGAGAAATCATTTTGAACTTCTCTCTGAACAGGAATTTCTTCAATTCTCTGAGGTCTAGAATGGGTCTGTGTCCTCCTGTTTTCTTTGGAATAAGGAAATAGGGGAGGTAAAACCCTGTACCCCGTTGGGGAATGGGTACCTCTTCTATTGCCCCTTGAGCAAGGAGCATAGCGACTTCTTGACCTAACCAGTCGTTGAGAGAGGTCTGAGAATTGAACTGTTACTAATGTAGGAGGGGGCATGCTGAGGAAATGAAGCTTGTACCCCTCTCTTATAATAGACAGAGTCCAATTTTCTGCTGTTATCTGACCCCATCTGGGGCAAAATGACACAACCTTCCTGGGATGGTGGAGGGTTCTGGGCTGTTCAGGGCCAGGAAGGCAAAGTTCTCTAGACAGGAGTCAAAGCCCCTGTGGAGGCCGAGTCTGCTGAGCCGGTTGAGGCTTAGCTGCTTTTGGTTTCCTTTGTTGCCTAGGTTGTTGCTGCTGTCCCTTTTGGGCAGACTGACAAACTATGTCCCTGCTGGGTACAGGAGGGATAAAACTTTCTTCTTGCTGAAGAATGGTTTCTTAGAGGATCTTTTCCTCACAGGATCAGCTGTAGATTTAGACAATCTATCCAAAGTGATATTGTCAGCATCTATCTCATTAGCTTTTTCCTGCCAATTCTTGCCAAAGAGATTCTCTCCTGTGCAAGGTATATTCCCCAGTTTGTCCTGTACCCAGATTTCTAAGTCAGATGCCTGGAGCAAGGCAATTTTACATGCACCTATGGCAATAGCAGAGGTCCTGTTATGCATTCAAAGCAGTCAAAGGCTGCACGATTCACAAACTTAGAAACATCCTGAGCATGTTTAACAAGAGCAAGATAATCTTACCTTTTATCATCAGGAAGGAGAGAACTCAGAAGCTCTAAGTCTCCTGTGACCTCCTTAAGCAAAATTCCCATATACAAAAGATATAGGAACTGATCCTAGCAGAAAGCATGGAAGCCTGGAAGGATCGACGTCCAAAGGCGTCAAGAGTCCTACACTCACTTCCTGGAGAATTAGATGCATGTCTTTTTACACTCTTTATTCGCCTAATGGCTGATTCCACCACCATGGAATGGTGTGGTAATTGAGTCTTCTGAAACCCAGGACAAGGAGGAACTCGATATATGGTGTCGAGTCTTCGAGAATGAGGAGATGTGGTCAGAGGCGTTTCCCACATCCTTAACATAAGATCATGCAAGATCTCATGAATAGGTAAGGTAGCTGCGTCCTTGGGAGCTTTAGGGTATTGTAGGATTTCTAATTCCTTTGCCTAGGCTCTTTTTCAGGAGCCACTGTGATGGAAAGACCTCGGGCCACATCTCGGATAAAATCCTGAAAGGACATATCCTCTGGTGGAGACATCCTATGCTGAGGAGAAGAGGAATCCACAGGAAATAGTACTCTCGTATCGTCAGAGCTTTCAGAGTCTTCAGACTCATCCGAGGATTCGAAGTATCTCCGATCCGGGTGATCGTGCAAGGCACGGTACCGGTACCGATCGAAGTCGGCATCGGAGTGGTCCGGTACCGACTTGTCGATGCCGGATAGAGACACATGACTCGGTCCCGGTAGAATATCTGCCAATGTCAATGCGGTCGGTCCCGGTACCAGTTGAATTGTCTGAAGCGGTTTCAGGGGCATCGAGGCCGTGAAAAGAGCCGCCAGACTGCGTTCAATAGCCAAGAATCTCTGGACTATCAACACTGCCGATGCTTGGGTATCGGTGCCAGATGAAGCGGCCGGAACCCCAGAGCATGGCACCAGTAGTTCTGCTGAGGTTGAAACCTCAAGAACATCCTGGAGCCCCATTAGTGCTTTGGAAGCCAAGTCAAAGCCTCCCGCCGGAGCAATTTTGCCGGTGAAAGTCCCTCAAGGGCAACGCCAGAGGCATCTCGATGTTTAGAAGGAGATCTACCCTTTGAGGACCGGCTAGATTTATGTTTAGTTACCCGAGATCCATGGGAATAAGATGAAGCCCTGGAAGACGTCAATGCCACGGAGGCTGCATCGGAGGGAAAAAGGGTGCTAAGTTTAGCAGCTCGATTTGCCGGCCCCTTTTCAACATCATCCCACAGGCAACACACTCTGAAATAGAGTGGTCAGGACCTAAACATTTGAGGCACCACTCATGGGTGTCAGTGACGGAGATGGTACCGCCACACTTAGAACACTTTTTAAAACCCAAAGCGGGTTTTTCCATTTTGAGGAAAAAATTGGGCCTACTGCCCAAAATGGCACGTGGCACCCGAGAAAAGAATTACTGGAGAAAGACTCCAGAAACAAAGTGGGGGTTTTTTTTGGGGGGGGGGGTTTAGATAAAAGAAAAGAACCGGTGGTACTGGTGTAGCGTTGAGAGAAAGCAGACGCGACCACAAAAAAGAAGAATAAGGAGGGAAATTTTCTGCAGTGACAGGATGTGCGACCTGTCGGCTCCACAGAAAACGAAGAACTGGAGAGGGACAGTTGGGAAAGGCGGGAAGGCAGCACGCAGGCGCTGTGGGATGCTCCCAAAAGCTTTCCTATTGGACGATGGGGAGCGTTCCCGCGCAGGCTCCATCGGTACCGACGATACCCATATGTGAAGACTACATTCCTGCTTGTTCCTGGAGATCTATGTTCAAAAGGCAATTTATCAAGTTCAATTTAAAAACAAAAAACAAAACACATTATCGTAGTTTGCTTCTATGAAACATGACTATTACTCTGCTAGCACTCATTTCTATAGCACTGCTAGATGTATGCAATGTATTGCAATGCTGGAATCCCCTTTACAGTTATCTGAGAACATCTAGACTATGATGTCAATAAGTATGAAAGCGATAAAGCAAGTTTGGCACTACAATTCATAGAAACAAAATTATGGCACACAGTTTATAGGCTTACTGATGATGCCCATATATGCATAGCTATATAAATTTATATAAATAAATAGATACCATATTACTGAAAAACTTTGTGAAGGGTGGATCAGCTACTAGGGCTTGGAGCTTATTAACTCTGCACACTGAAGTTACTGCTATTAAGACATTCCAAGTCAAAAATGTCAGGACAAGCATTCAACGACTCAAAAGAAGCTTTCATCAGCTGAGTTAATACCACATTAAGATCCCAAGACACTGCAGAAAGCTCGAGGTAAGGCTTTCCAAATGCTAGCCCCTGCATAAAACAAACAACTAAAGGCTGTAAAGGGATGGTTTTACCTGCTACACGATACTGATTAAGTGCCAACTTCTTAGAGATGAACCCTTAAAAAGAGTTGGTTTTCAACTAGAATCAAATGGTTTGCAGCTTGTCATGGATCTTGATGCTCCTCATTCTCTTGTCCACTACTTATGTGTATCTTGCCATACTCTAGTTTCCAGTTTTGCGATGGTTTTTCATCTTGATTAGTTTGTAAGCTCTGATGAACAGGCACAGTGTCTTACATCTATATGTACAACGCTGCATACACCTTGTAGTGCTATACAATTAGTAGTAGTAGTAGTAGTAGTAGTGCTGTGAATGCTTGTGTGCATCAGTGATGCTGAGAGCTAAGCTAATCGGTAGCATAACTACTGGCAAGGTCTCCCAAGATGGATAGGTCTCAACTGAGGTGCCAGACTAAGACTAAGACAAACCACTCATTTGGGCAGCTGCAGAATAGGACGGTGTTGGCAGCAGAGGATCACATTTCTGTGACAACGGCAACACCACTGGAATTACCTGCGCTGAAGTAAAGGAAGTAGATAGCTAGGCCTATCTTGCCACAAATACCCAATGGAATGTCACAAAAAACAAACTGCACTGTAGTGCTGGAAAACGAGAACCCCAGGTTGGAAGGCACTTTACTCTGAAAAGTCTTCAGCTCATCCCCAGTAAACAGTTAAGTTAGCATTTATGATGTGGTTGGCTTAAAGTCCTCGGGACGTTTAACTGCTGATGTAGCTACGAATGACATGAGTCAGAAGTTGCAAAGATGTCTTACATATTGGGACATGGAATTTACGAAGCATAAACCAAGGGAAGTTGGAGGTGATCAAAAATGAAATGGAATATGTACAACTCCCATCTGCTGGGTGTCAGCAAACAAATGGACTAGCATTGGGCACTTTGCATCTGATGATCACATGGTCTACTATGCTGGAAATGAAAGACAAAGAAGAAATGGTGTTGCATTTATAATAAAGAAACTCACAAGACTTGTAATGAAATACAGTGCAATCAGTGAACGCTTAATTTCTATTAGTCTACAGGAATGCCCATCAACAACTGTTATTCAAGTATATGCCCCAGCAACAGCTGCAGAAGAGGAAGAAGTGGATGAGTTCTATGAACAAGTACAAGCTGAAACTGACATAACATGAAACCAGGATATCCGGATACTCATGGTTGACCGGAACGCAAAGGTTGGCAACAAAGGCGGCAGGAGTGGAGGAGTGGCCTAGTGGTTGGGGCAAGGTACATCAGGCCGGAAGGTCGGGGGTTCAAATCCTACTAGAGGACAGCAACCTTGGGCCGGAAGGACTGGGGTTTCTAGTCCCACAGGTGCTCCTTGTGGTCTTGGGCAAGCCACTTAACCCTCCATAGTCCATGTTCCCTGTAAAATAGTTGTCTCCAAGTTATAATGCCCTGTTCAATGTAATTTCAGTTTGTTCAATGTAAACCGCACTGATGCAGAATAGCGCGGTATATAAGAGAATGTAAATAAATAAACAAAGTGGTTGGAAAATATGGACTTGGCAACAGAAATGAAACTGCAAAAAGACTGACAGAATTCTGCAAGACCAACGACCTATTCATCTCAAACACCTTCTTCCAGCAACTCAAGCGGCAACTGTACACATGGACTTCACCCAACAGATTGACTTCCACAGATGTAGTCAATTTGATTTTGTACAATGATGGAAAATCTCTAAGTATAACATCAACAAAGACAACCTGGAGCAGACTGTGGTACAGATCACCAACTATTAGTATGCAAACTCAAGCTAAAGCTGAAAGAGAGCAAGCCACTCATGAATGTAGCAAAATATAATCTTGAGAATATACTACCAGAATTTAAAGACGGTCTGCAAAATCAATTTGCTGCTTTACATACTTCAGAAAAGTTATGGGATGACATCAAGAAGGTTATGTTGGAAGAAAGTGAGAATGAACAAATGGATGATGAAATACTCAAAGAAATCAAGGAAACTAACAAAAGTTACAGCACAGTAATAAGACGATTTCAAATACCCTGGTATCGAATGGGTCAGTGTCACGGCAGGACATGCTAGTGAGATAAGGTTCCTAGATGAAATAAATGACTGCTTCTTGGAGCAGCTAGCTCATGAACCGACCAGAGGGGAAGCCATATTAGACCTAGTCCTTAGTGGAACCCCAGATCTGGTGCAAGAGATAAGGGTGTTGGGACCACTTGGCAATAGTGATCACAGCATGATCGCATTTGATTTAATTAGTGGAGGAGGGATAGTAAGGAAATCCACAGTACTACCTTTTAACTTTTGAAAGGGAGACTATGATAAAATGAGGAAAATAATTAAGAAAAAACTAAAAGGAGCAGCTGCAAAGTTTAAAGACTTACATCAAGCTTGGGTGTTGTTGAAAAATACTATCTTGGAAGCCCAGACCAGCTGTATTCCACGCTTTAAGTGGAAGAGAATCCAAAAAACTGCCATCATGGTTTAAAGGTGAGGTCAGAGAGGCTGTTGCCAAAAAAGCATCTTTCAGGAAATGGAAAAAAGAGCCAAACGACGAAACCTGGAAATAGCACAAGCACTGGCAAGTTAAATGCAAGGCATTGATAAGGCAGGTAAAGGAAGAATTTGAGAAGCAGCTTGCTGTGGAAGCAAAAATGCATAATAAAGACGTTTTCAAGTACATTCGTAGCAAAAAATCTGTGAGAGAGTGCCAGTTGGTCCATTAGATGATAGAGGGGTTAAAAGGGCACTAAAGAGGTAACAAGGTGATAGCGGAGAGACTGAATGAATTCTTTGCTTCGGTCTTTACTGAGGAAGATGTAGGGATGTTACCCATGACTGAAGTGGTATTTAAAGGTGCGGAAGAATTGAAGGAAATATCGATAGAATCGGGAAGATTTATTACAATTATTAGATAAACTGAAGAGTGGCAAATCACCTGGGCCGGATGATATACATCCAAGGGTGTGGAAAGAACTAAAATATGAGATTGCAGACCTGCTATTAGTAATCTGTGAACTATCATTAAAATCATCTGTAATACCTGAAGATTGGAGGATGGCGAACGTAACACCAATTTTTAAAAAGGGATCCAGGGGTGATCCGGGAAACTACAGACCAGTGAGCCCGACGTTAGTACCGGGAAAAATGGTAGAAGCCATCATAAAGAACAAAATTGCTGAACATGCAGATAGCCATGGCTTAATGGGAGACAGCCAACATGGCTTTAGACCAGGAAGATCTTGTCTTGCTAATCTGTTATGTTTTTTGAAGGTGTGAATAAACAGGTAGACGAAGGTGAGTGGGTTGATATAGTGTATTTGGACTTTCAGAAAGCCTTTGACAAGGTCCCTCATCAGAGACTTTTGGCAAAACTAAAGAGTCATGGGATAGGAGGCAGTGTACTATTGTGTATCAGGAAATGGTTAAAAGATAGAAAGCAGAGGGTAGGGCTAAATGGCCAATTTTCCCAATGGAGAAAGGTGAATAATGGTGTACCCCAGGGATCTGTGCTGAGTCCGCTGCTTTTTGACATATTCATAAATGACCTGGAAAAGGGAATAACGAGCGAGGTTATCAAATTTGCAGATGACACAAAACTATTTAAAGTTGTTAAAACCCAAGAGGATTGTGGAAAATTGCAAGAGGATCTTGATAAATTGGAAGACTGGGCATCAAAATGACAGATGAAATTTAATGTGGACAAGTGAAGTTATACACCTAGGGAAGAACCACCCCAAACTATGGTTACAAGATGCAAGGTTCCACATTTGGAATCACCACGCAGGAAAAAAATTTAGGCATCATTGTGGATAACATTTTAAAACCCTCGGCCCAGTGTGCAGTGGCGGCCAAGAGAGCAAATAGAATGCTAGGTATCATAATGAAAGGAATGAAAAATAAAACAAAGGATATTATAATGCCTCTCTCTCATTCCATGGTGAGACCGCACCTTGAATATTGTGTGCAATTCTGGTCGCCGTATCTTAAAAAGGATATAGCTTTATTAGAAAAGGTTCAGAGAAGAGCCACCAAAATGGTGAAGGGGATGGAAGGATACACCTATGAAGAAAGGCTAAAAAGGTTAGGGCTCTTTAACCTGGAAAAGAGACCGCTGAGGGGAGATTCGATAGAAGTCTATAAATTAATGGACAGCGTGGAATGGGTAAACGTAGATCCACTGTTTACGTTATCAGAATATAGAAAGACTAGAGGATATGCAATGAAGCTACAGAGTAAACTATTTAAGACTAATAAAAGAAAATATTTTTTCACTCAACGTGTAATCAAACTCTGGAATTTGTTACCGGAGGATGTTAGTGTAGCTGGGTTTAAAAAAGGTTTAGACAAGTTCCTGGAGGAAAGGTCCATAAACCATTATTTAAGAAGGGACCCAGGATATCAATGCTTGACCCAATACAAGCATTGTGGAACCTGTGTCTTTTGGGCAAACTGCTAGGTACGTATGACCTAGATTGGCCACTGTTGGAAACAGGATACTGGGCTTGATGGACCTTGGTCTGACCCAGTATGGCATATCTTATGTTCTTATGTTCTTAAATCTCTGAAAAAGCAAAAATGACCAAAATGGATGACCAAAGAAACTCTGAAAATTCCCAAGTAACGCAGAGAAGTTAAAGCCAGAGGAGAAAGGCAATCAAAGAGCCCAGATTTCCAATGTGCAGCAAGACAAGAAGTACGACGACGCATGCCAGGAAATAAACTATAATAGGAAGAACAAGATCGATTTTTCTAAAGCTACGAGAGTTAAAGAGAAAATTCCAGCTTCGAATTGGAATGCTACAAGATGTTCAACGATCCATGTTGAATGATGCTGAGAAAATCAAGAAAAGGTGGAAAGAATATACAGAGTCATACCATAAAGATCAAGTGGACCAACAACTGTTTCAACCTATACCTAATTTTTAGGAACCATTGGTGATGAAAGAATAAGTTGAAGCAGCACTGAAAGCATTATCAAAAAACAAAGCACCAGGTATTGATGGCATTCCCAAAGAAGTATTACAGCAATCTGAAGCAGCTGTTAACCATACTTAAAAGGATCTGCCAGGAAATTTGGAAGACATCATGGCCAACTGAATGGAAAAGATTTGTGTTTATACCAATACTAAAGAAAGTTGATCCGACTGACTGTGGAAGTTATCACACCCCTGCTCTGATCCCACATACCAGCAAGTTTCTACTTAAGATCATACAGCAGAGACTACAGCCATTCCTGGAATAAGAACTGCCTCAACTGCAAGCAAGGTTCAGGAAAGGGCAAGGAACAAGAGACATTACAGAAGTGAGATGGATACTTGAAGAAACAAAAGAATAGCAAAAGAATATCTATATATGTTTTATCAACTATATCAAGGCTTTTGACTGTGTAAATCATGAGAAATTCTGGACCACATTAAGAAGTTTGGGTATACCAGAACACCTGATACTTCTCTTGCACAACCTTTACACTGATCAAGAAGCAACAGTTCAAACGGAACAAGGAGAAACAGAATGGTTTAAAATCAGCAAAGGTATATGACAAGGCTGCATACTTTCCCCCTACCTGTTTAATTTATATGCAGAACAAATCAGAGAAGCAGGACTGTATGGAGTGAAGACTGCTGGAAGACTGATCAACAACCTCCACTACGCTGATGATACCACAATACTGGCTGAAAGTGAAAATGATCTGAAACATTTGCTTCTCAAGATCAAGGAATATCTTAAAATAAAAGAAAGATGAAATGGCGTTGCATTTATAATAAAGAAGAAATTTGCAAGAACTGTAATGAAATACAACGCAGTCAGGGAATGCTTAATCTCTATTCGTCTACAAGGAACGCCTATCAACACAACTATAATTCAAGTACATGCATCAACAACAGCTACAGAAGAGGTTGAAATTGATGAGTTCTATGAACAAGTAAAAGCTGAAATTGACAGAACATGCAAACAGGATATCTGGATAGTCATGGGTGACTGGAACGCAAAGAAGGCGGCAATAAAGAAGGCGGCAAAGTGATTGGAAAATATAGACGGCAACAGAAATAAAGCCAGAGAAAAAGACTGATAGAATTCTGCAAAACCAACAATCTATTCATCTCAAACATCTTCTTCCAGCAACACAAGCACTGACTGTACAAATGGACTTCATTCAATAGACTGTACAAAAATCAAACTGACTACATCAGTGGAAGTCAATGATGGAAAAGCTCTATATCAAAGACAAAACCTGGAGCAGACTGTGGTACAAATCACCAACTACTGGTATGCAAATTCAAGCTAAAGTTGAAAAAGACCAAGCCACTCATTAATGTAGCAAAATATAACCTTGAGAATAAATCACTGGAATTTAAAGACTGCCTGCAAAATCGATTTGCTGCTTTAGATACAAATGACAGGGCTCCAGAGAGTTATGGAATGACATCAAGAAGGCTGTGTTGGAAGAAAGTGAGAAGTCTCTACAAAAAGTGAAAAAGCAAAAACGGCCAAAATGGATGATGGAAGAAACTCGGAAAATTGTCCAGAAACAGAGAAGCTAAATCCAGAGGAGAAAGAAAGACAATTGCAGTACTCAAGAGATTTCCAATGTGCAGCAAGACAGGACAAGGAAAAGTACTACAATGGCACATGCAAGGAAATAGAAGCAGAAACTATTAGAAGAGTAACAAGATTAAATCTCTTAGCTTTAGGAAAGCCAAAGAAAAAAATTCCACTCAAAATGGAATGTTACAAGATGCTCAAGATTTTATGTTGAATGATGCTGAGAAGATCAAGAAAAGGTGGAAAGAATATACAGAGTTTTTATATGACAAAGATCAAGTGGACCAACAGCCGTTTCAACCTGTACCTTATGATCTGGAACCATTGGTGATGAAAGTCAAAGTAGCATTGAAAGCCTTATCAAAGGACAAAGCACCAGGCATTGATGGCATTTCCATAGAAGTATTACAGCAAATCAGATGCAGCTGTTACCATACTTACAAGAAATTGGGAAGACACCATTATGGCCAACTGACTGGAAAAGATCTGTGTTTATACCAATACTAAAGAAAGGTGATCCAACTGACTGTGGAAATTAATCGGACAATCGCTCTGATCCCACATGCCAGCAAGATTCTACTCAAGATTATTCAACAGAGACTACAACCATACCTGGATCAAGAACTACCTGAAGTGCAAGCAGGGTTCAGGAAAGGACGAGGAATGAGAGACATCGCAGATGTGAGATGGATCCTTGGAAAGACTAAAGAATACCAAAAGGATATCTATTTGTGCTTTATTGACTACAGCAAGGCTTTTGGCTGTGTAAATCATGAGAAACGCGGGGCCACATTAAGCAGCATGGGTATACCAGAACACCTGATCGTTCTCTTGCACAATCTGTACATTGATCAAGAAGCAACAGTTCAAATGGAACAAGGAGAAACAGAATGGTTTAAAATAAGCAAAAGGTGTACGACAAGGCTGCATACTTTCCCCCTACCTGTTGAATTTATATGAGAAGCAGAACTGTATGAAGACAGAGGCGTGAAGATTGGTGGAAGACTCAACAACCTTCAATATGCTGATGATACCGCATTGAAAGTGAAGATGATCTAAAACATTTATTTCTCACAATCAAGGAAGTCTTAAAATGGGCCTGCACCTTAATGTAAAGACAAAGATCATGACGGCTGGCAAAAATCAATAAGTTCATCGTTGGAGAAGAAATTGAAATCATGGACAACTTTCACCTACTTGGATCAACTATCAATAAAGAAGCAACAAGCAGTCAAGAAATCCGACGATGCATTGCTCTTGGCAGAATGGCTATGAAAGACCTAGACAAGATTCTCAAGAGCAAAGATGTCTCTTTCCATACAGAAGATTCAACTTGTTCAAGCCATGGTATTTTCAACATCATATGAATGTGAAAGCTGGACAGTGAAAAAGATAGACAGGAAGAAAATGGATGCCTTTGAATTATGGTGCTGCCTATACCATGGACTGCCCAAAGAACAAACCAGTCAGTACTAGAGGAGATCAAACCTTAGCTTTCTTTAGAAGCTCAGATAAGACTTTGACTTTCATACTTTGGACACATCACGCGAAGAGAGAGAGATTAGAGAAAGACATCATGCTTGGCAAGATAGAAGGTCAACGCAAAAAAGGAAGGCCAGCAATGAGATGGATTGATACAACAGCAGCTACAGGTACCAGTCTGTCAATGAGTTGCCTGACTGAAGACCGAACACAATTTAGGACAAATATCCAGAGGGTCGCCATGAATCGACACCCACTCAACGGCACTTAACTACAGCAACAACTTAACATGAAGTTGCAAGAGGTAAACTGAAAGGCAATGTCAGGAAATACTTTTTCACTGAAAGCGTGGTGGATGCTTGAAATGCCCTCCTGATGGAAGTGGTAGGGACAAATACAGTGACCAAATTCAAAATGGCATGGGAGACACAGGGGATTCCTTTAGAGCAACAGGATAAAATCAAAACATACATAACTATCTCTTATATCTCAACAAATAGGGGCGACCTACAAGGAGCGGTAGGTACACCCCTAAACAAAGGGATGTGGAGAGGAGACCTGCACGGAGTGGCAGGTGCACCTACTCTTGCCGTCTTGCTGGGCAGACTAGATGGACCATACTGGTCTTTATCTGCTGTCATATACTATGTTACTATGCTCCCACACCAACAACCGCAAAAGAATACCACACAAAGCTTCTCAAATCATCTCTAAATTGCCCCGGGGAGCTATTCGAAATTGCACAGCAGCTAATACACCCCCAATTCAAATGAAACAGATATCTCCCTATACTCACATGCCATGGCCAAGCTCATCCAAAAAACTCCACCAACTTTCCTTCCCACAAAGGATTCGAACATTACCACACTCAACCAAAGTTGGTCTGAATGTCATACCTTATCCACTGATCAAATGTAAACAATTATCGCTAACACACACATTACAACCTCTCCCCTAAACCTATGCCCAATCTCATGGGTCAAAATTACCAAATAGCTCAGCCCAATACTACATAAAATAGTATGATCCTCTCTCTCCCAGGGACACATGCCCAGAAGCCTCAAGTGTGCCTCAATAAGGCCCCTTCTAAAACACCCTACCCTGGGCACAATGTTGCTAGCCTCTTACAGAGCTCTCTCAAGTATACCTTTTATGGCTAAGATTATCGAAAAAGTAGTTCAACCTACCCAAGGGTTTGTGCTGATTTTCCTAGACATCTCCACAGCATTTGATTCAATAAATCATTCTCAGCTCCTATCACGACTCTAATCAATAGGCTTAATGAACACTACTTTCCAGTTGTTCCATTCATACTAAAAAGACAGAAAACAGCAACAAATAAAAGCAGGATCTATTAACCATCATCAATACAGACAGAACCAAATCTCCCTCAAGGATCAGCCCTATATTCTCTTCTCTTCATACAGCCAATATGTGCTACCATACAATACAATATCCTATATCATATATAGGCCGATGATATCCTTATTTACACAACTTTCTCCTCCGATAACTCGTAGTGCATTAACATAGGAAGTTGTTTCAAAGTCATGGTCAACTAGCTCATGAAACAATCTAACCATCACTTACCAAAAAACAGATGTCCTCCATGTAACAAGAAACCAAACTTTCACCACTCCTCCCACCATCAATTTAGCAAACACAACCTTAAATGTAAAAAATAAGGTCAAATATCTAGGAATCATCTTTGACCAAGGATTAAACCTTCCACCCCCACATCTGAAATATTACAAAAAGCAACATATCACAAACTCAGAATACTTCACCGACTTCGACTGCTACTCGATAACTCCAATTTCAGAGACGTGTGCCAGGCCCTTATAACACTACTTCTGGACTACTGTAACATTGTTTACCAAGGACTCCCAAAGGCTACCCTTCAACCTCTACAAACATTGCAAAATATGGCCGCAAGTTTCATATTAAATTTCCCACAGAAATCTCACCCCCATATCATATCACTTGCACTGGCTCCCAGTCCAAATGAGAGTTAAATATAAGGCTATAGGGCTCGATATTCAAAGGCATTTACCTGATTTATAAACCTATGAACCGTGTAAGTGCGCTGAATAGCCCCATTAATGCTACTACATGCCCTGATGCTAACTGCTTAGCATTGGGGCATATTGGAGGCGTTCTGGGACAGCAAAAGCTAGCCTCTCTTTACCTATGGGAGCTAACTGACTAAATATCGCCGCTGCCCACATTTGACCCCAGTATTGAATATATGGGATTACGGTTTGGCGGCGACTCAACTCTTCAAACCAGATGTAACCAAACCACCTCAAAATGAGCCTGCTTTTTATTTGCACCCCCTATCTGGCATTCTCTCCCCAGCAACATCTGAACATCTAACTGCATTGCAGAGTTCAGCCAGAAAGCACAGTTACTTACCTGTAACAGGTGATCTCTGGGAACAGCAGGAATTAGTCCTCACATATGGGTACGTCGGTACCGACGGAGCCCGTGCGGGAAAGCTCCCCAGCTTCTTAGAATAGAAGCTTTTGGGACCTCCCACTGCACATGCGCACTGCCTTCCCGCCTTCCTGAACAGCTCTCCTCAGTTTCGAGTTTATAGCTGAGTCAACAGAGAGAGGACAGGAAGATAGATAGATAAAAGATACAACTCCTAGGGGAGGTGGGTGGGTTGTGAGGACTAATTCCTGCTGTTCCCAGAGATCACCTGTTACAGGTAAGTAACTGTGCTATCTCCAGGAACAAGCAGGAATAAGTCCTCACATATGGGGACTCCCTAGCTTAGATGCATGGGATCCCCTGTAAAGGTTCGCCATCTTCGTATGGATCTCAGGCATCCATTCTGGGAAGGTGGGCAGGAGTTGTTTAGGAATGGAACAGGTGCTTGAGGACAGCCTGGCCAAACAAGGCATCCCGGCGGGAGTCCTTGTCCAAACAGTAATGGGCTGTGAAGGTATGAACCGAGGCCCAGGTAGCGGCTCGACAGATCTGATCTATGGAAACAGAGTGCAGATGAGCCATAGAAGTTGCCATGGCCCTCACATTGTGAGCAGTGACATGGCCTTCCAGAGAAATGTTTTTGCTCTGGTAAGCAAAAGAAATACACTGAGCAATCCAATTGGAAAGTGTACGCTTGGAGACTGGAAGTCCCAAATGGGAAGGATCAAAGGCCACAAAAAGTTGAGAAGACTTTCGATGTGGCTGAGTCCTATTAAGGTAAAAAGCGAGAGCTCTTTTACAATCCAGAGTATGAAGGTTCCTCTCTGCATTGGATGCATGAGGAGCTGGAAAAAAGACAGGTAGATATACCTCTTGATTAAGATGAAAAGGCGAGACCACTTTAGGCATAAAGTGGGGATTCGTCCTAAGGACCACCTTATCATGATGAAATCTTGTGTAAGGTGGATTAGCCACTAAAGCCTGCAGCTCACTGATGCGGCGAGCCGAAGTGACTGCAATGAGGAAGATGACCTTCCAGGAAAGAAATTTCAAGGAGGTGGAAAACATTGGCTCAAAAGGTGGCTTCATAAGTTGACCGAGCACTAGATTCAAATCCCATGCGACCGGGGGTGGTCTGATGGGAGGTTTAGTGAGAGTCAGGCCTCTCATGAATCTTGCAACAAGAGGATGAGAGGAGATAGGTTGTCCATTTATATGTTTCAAGGATGCTGCAATAGCACTTAAATGGACTCTTACCGAATTCGTCTTGAGGCCTGCATTGGATAGATGCAGGAGATAATCAAGAAGAGAATTCAAAGGAAGTGCCAGAGGGTCAAGACCCTGCTGAGCACACCAAATGGAAAAACGTTTCCATTTGAAAGCATAGGAACGCCTGGTAGAGGGTTTCCTAGAGGCAGAAAGGATATCTTTCACTGGTTGGGAAAGATGAAAGTCTTGAAGGCTTAAGCCTTCAGTAACCAAGCACTGAGGTGAAGGGATTTGGGGTTTGGGTGCCACAAAGTCCCCTCCTCCTGAGACAGGAGGTCTGGCGCAGCTCCCAGATCCAAGTAGGATCCCTGGGAGAGCTGTAGAAGTAGAGGGAACCACACTTGGCGTGGCCAGCGTGGAGCTATGAGGATCATAGTTCCATGATCCCTCTGGAGTTTGAACAGAGTCTTGGGAATCAAAGGAATGGGTGGAAAGGCATATAGGAATGCCTGATTCCAATTCAGGAGAAAGGCGTCTGTAGCCTGAGCTCCCTGACACGGAGTTCTGGAACAGAACCGGGGAAGTTTGGCATTCCACGGACTTGCAAAGAGGTCTATGTCCGGGGTCCCCCATTCCTGAAAGATTCGGTTTATTTGGTCCAAATGTAGGGACCATTCGTGTGGCAGCAGAACTCGACTGAGCCTGTCTGCCCGAGAGTTTTGAACTCCTGGGAGATACACTGCTAGCAGGTGAATCTGATGCTCTCTGGCGAAGGCCCATAGTCTTAGAGCTTCGTTGCAAAGCGACAGAGAGCCCGTCCCTCCTTGTTTGTTTATGTAAAACATGGCCACCTGATTGTCCGTCTGAACTAGGACAGTGAGGTTGGCTAGGAGGGAGTGGAAGACCTTGAGGGCAAGGTAAATTGCTCGCAGTTCCAGAAGATTGATATGAAGGGTGGTCTCCTGTAGAGACCAAGTGCCCTGAGTGGAGAGAGTTTGCAGATGGGCTCCCCACCCTGTTTGGGAGGCATCTGTTGTGAGGGTTGCTTGGGGTAGCAATGGTTGAAATGGAGCCCCCAACAACAGATTCTTGGTGGAAGTCCACCAGTGGAGGGACCAAAACAGACGATCGGAGGTTTGTATTTGGTCTGAGAGCGCTCCTGACGCCTGAGTCCACTGAGTGGCCAGGGTCCATTGAGCTGCTCTCATATGAAGACGAGCATAGGGCACCACATGCACTGTGGAGGCCATATGACCCAGTAGGCGTAGCATTTCCCTGGCTGTCAAGTGAGTGCTGGACTGAGCTTGGGAGGCCAAACTCAGGAGGCGCTGGCCTCGAACATGTGGAAGGTAGGCCCTTGCAGTGATGGTGTCCAACTGGGCCCCTATGAATTCTAGAGATTGAGTAGGGATGAGTTGGGACTTGGGAAGGTTTACTACCAGTCCCAGATACTGCAAAAGGCTCCTTGTGTGGTCCAGGGAAATCTGGGCCTGTGACTGAGTTGGAGCTCGGATGAGCCAGTCGTCCAGATATGGGAAGACAAAGATTCCCATGCCTCTTAGAAATGCGGCTACGACTGCCATGCATTTTGTGAATACTCTTGGAGCAGAGGCTAGACCGAAGGGGAGTACTCTGTATTGGAAATGTTTTCCCTGAAACAGAAAGCGAAGATACTTTCTGTGGGATGGATGGATGAGTATATGTGTATACGCATCCTGTAGGTCTAGAGAACAAAGCCAGTCCTGACCCTGGAGGTAAGGAAGGAGAATGCCGAGAGACAGCATTTTGAATTTCTCCTTGAAGAGAAATTTGTTCAATTCTCTCAGATCTAGGATTGGTCTGAATCCCCCTGTCTTCTTTGGAATGAGAAAATAAGGGGAGTAGAAACCGGACCCTTGTTGAGGAAGAGGAACCTCTTCTATGGCCCCTTGGGCAAGAAGAGAGGAAACCTCTTGACCCAACAGGGTTAGGAGAGATGGGGGAGAATTGAATGGTCTCACCATATGATGGGGAGGAAGGCTGGAGAAATGAAGTTTGTAACCCTCTCGAATGATAGAGAGGGTCCATTGTTCTGTTGTGATTTGTTCCCATCTGGGAGCAAAGTGAACCAACCTTCCGGGTATGGTGAGAGGTTCTGGTTGTGTTAGAACCAGAAGTGGCAAGTTCCCTAGGAGCAAGTCAAAACCCCTGAGGGGTTGGAGCCTGCTGAGCTACAGTAGCTGCTGCAGGCTTAGCTCGTGCTTGTTTGGATTGCTGACGCTTAGCAGTATAGCGAGGTTGAGAAGACTGCTGGCCAGTATTTGAAGCAACTCTGGCCTTCTTATAGTAAGGCCTTTTAAAAGACTTTTTCTTAGTAGGAATTGAAGTGGACTTTGAAAGTCTTTCCAAGGTGGCATTTTCAGCATCCATCTGGGTGGCTTTGATTTGCCACTCTTCCCCAAATAAGTTCTCACCTGTACAGGGCAGATTCCGTAAGCCATCTAGAACCCAAGGTTCCAGATCAGAGGCCTGGAGCCAAGCAAGACGTCGGGCTGCAATAGCAATGCCCGAAGCCCTACTGGCTCCCTCAAAGGAATCATATGCTGCCCTATTAGAGAACTTAGAAACCTCTAAGAGTTGTTTCACTAGGGAAAGGAATCCCTGCTTTTTATCCTCAGGGATAAAGGGGGCAAAATGCCGCACCTTTTTGGCAAGTTCCTCCAGGAACATGCCCATATAGAGACTGTAGGAATTAATCCTGGCTATAAGCATACTAGCCTGGAAAATTTTCCTACCAAAAGAGTCCAAAGTCTTACATTCCCGTCCTGGAGGGGTGGAAGAGTGCCTTTTGGTACTCCTAATCTTCTTCATTGCAGACTTCACCACAATAGAGTGGTGGGGCAATTGAGTCTTTTGGAAACCAGGAGAAGGAGGGACCCTATACATGGTGTCCAACCTACGGGAATAAGGAGACAAAGTCAAAGGATTTTCCCAGAAATCCATCAGTTGTTCTTGAAGGATTTCATGGATAGGCAGGGTAACTGCCTCCTTAGGGGCCTTTGAGTATCCCAAAATATCCAGTTTTTTGGATCTGGGTTCCTTTTCAGAGGATGTGGTAATAGAAAGGGCTGTAGCCATATCTAAAACAAAGTCCTGGAAGGACAAATCCTCTGGAGGGGACATTCTCCTTTTAGGAGAAGAGGGCTCCTCAGGTAAGTTGAGTGAAAACTCAGCAGAATCATCAGAGGAGTGAAAATCCTCAGAGGAATCGGTGCTTTCCTCTAACGCACGATACGCGTACCGATCGGTATCGATATCGGGCGTATCGGGTATGGAACCGGTATGGAGCGAAAGCCCATACGGTACCGACTTGCGTTTAGAGGTGGACGGCCTCGATACCGGCATGGCGGACGATACCGGTATCGGGCCCGGAACCGCTGAAAGCGGAACCGATGGCGTTGCAGCTTTAATGAAAGCCATGACGGCCTGCTGCATGGACTGTACAGTATCGCCCATGGACGCCATAGCTGCCTGGATGTCGGTACCGGAGTGACCCGGTACCCCAGAGCAGGCTAACAGGTGATCTGTCGAGGCCGTAGCATCGATATCAACCTGAGACCCCTGAATTGGCGTTTTTGGAAGTTGGACTTCCCGCCGGGGTTGTTTGGCTGGGGCAGGGTCCTCAAGTTCTAAGCTAAGAGCCTCTCGATGCTTTGAAGGAGATTTGCTCTTTGAGGACTTGCCCACAGAAGGTTTGGTTACCTGAGATCCATCCGGAGAAGAAGACCTGGATGACTGTGATGTTGTATTCTCTGAAGCAAACAGCACATGGAATTTGTTGGCCCGGTTCTGCAGCCCACGTTTAGACATGTGGGAGCAAGATGGGCAGTCCGGTATGGAATGGTCAGGCCCCAAACATTTCAGACACCATTCATGGGTGTCTGTGACTGAAATAACAGCATTACATTTGGTACACTTCTTAAATCCAGGGGCTGGCTTCTCCATGAGGAGAAATTGAGTAGGCCGAGAGGCCTCTCTGAAGTGACCAAAAAGCTAAAAAATAAGAAAAAAGAATTATAATTTTTTAAAGAAAGAAAGAAAAGACCGGCGATACCGGTATCGGTATGGGGAAGGCAGGTACGCGGTCTAAAGAAACAAATAAAATAACAATTTCTTCAGCGGTGACAGGAACACGACCTGCTGGCTCCGCGGAAAAAGAGAAACTGAGGAGAGCTGTTCAGGAAGGCGGGAAGGCAGTGCGCATGTGCAGTGGGAGGTCCCAAAAGCTTCTATTCTAAGAAGCTGGGGAGCTTTCCCGCACGGGCTCCGTCGGTACCGACGTACCCATATGTGAGGACTTATTCCTGCTTGTTCCTGGAGATAGTAAAGACATTCCTAATCTCCAGGAACAAGCAGGAATGCAGTCTACACATATGGGTAACATCACCGACTGAGCCCATGTGGGAACGCTTCCCAGCATCCAAAAGGAAAGCCTTGGGAGCACTCCATCGCGCCTGCTCATCTGCCTTCCCGCCTTCTCTCTTCAATTCTTAATTTTCCAGAGCGGTGTTTACTGTCACTGCTGAAAAACACTTATTTCCTTCAATAGTTGTGTTTCTGCCTTCCTGCTGACACCAGTACCATCAAAGCCACTACTGGTCCAGTTTATACCTCTTCTCAAGTCCCTTCATTGGCTTCCCATCCGCTTCCAGATCCAATTCAAACTCCTCCTCTTGACCTATAAATGCATTCACTCTTCAGCCCCCCACTACCTATCATCTCTTATCTCTCCTTACATCCCCTCTCGCGTTCTTCGCTCTTTAACAGCCTTCGTCTATCTATGCGCTCCACTCGTACTGCTAATTCTAGACTTCGCTCCTTTCACCTGGCTGTACCCTTTGCCTGGAACAATCTACCACTGTCCAGATTGAAACCCCATCTCTTCTCTATTGCTTTCGGTTCTTGATTCTTGTTTTTGCTCTTGTTTATTATATACTTTGTCTTACTTGATTGTATTTGTATTTTGTGATCTTCTTGACTAGATTGTGAGCTCTGATGAGCAGGGACTGTCTTTTCCTCATGTATGTACAGCGTGTTGTACGTTTGAAGCGCTTTATAAATGTTATATAAGTAGATTTTTCTTTTCTTTTTCTTCATCGTGGTTTTTACCACCAATTTAGGCCTACAGGCCTCCATAGCCTTTTCTTCTCACCAGAAGATCATCAGTAAGGCATGGAAAAGCCACATAGTGGGTTTAAAAAATGTACAATGTGTTCGGCTACAATTTCAGTCACAGACAAATATGACTGGTGTCTCAAGTGTTTGAGCCCCGAGCACCAATCCATTACCCACCCCCTCTATCAACAAATGATCAAGAGGCCCACAAAACAGAGCCAGACAATTTGGAACTTTGTTTGCCTCGGACTCTGTTTCAGTGGCTTCCACGTCATCGAAGGCCTCCATGTTTTTGCGTGGGTCACAGGTATCTCTGAAGTCCAAACACAAGGGTAAGTCCAAATCAAATCATCGATATTGGCATCCAAGACAGATACCAATTATACAGAAAAGTCCCTTAAGCATCGAGACTCCCCTAGGTATACCTCAAATGCTGACCAGACAGCCAAACAGGCCCGGCGGGAGGATCCTTCCACCAAAGCACAGGTGGGGCTCCATGATGCTCCTGAGGCAACCACCCTTCAGAGAGAGTGCTACTGGTGCCATGCTCCGGGACAGTGGCCCAAAGCCCCATTGCTGAATACACCCAGGCATCAGCAGTGTCCTTAGATCAGCCCATGCTATTGAAAGAAGTCTGGCAGCACTCCTGGCAGCCTCGATATCAATAGCAGAGAGCACCTGGAGGGCAAATTTTAGTACCCAGTCTCTCACCCGAGAGACCAGCATCAGTACATATACCAGAACTGGTGTCACCAGAACCCTCAGCAGAGACATCAATGCCTTCACTGGCACTGATAGATACTGTTGATGCTCAACAGCCTCAAGCTGACAAACCGCTCTGTTCAGGCCTCTTGGAGTACAGAGGTCAGCAGCGACCTTCCACGTCCAAGGTCATCGAGCCTCCAAGTACCGTTGATACTTCGACTTCCTCCTGGACTCAGACTCCATCTAAGTTGGAACAGGAATTACTCGATTCCTGATATCCTGTCAGACCTATCACCGCCTCATGAGCGGCACCAGTCCCCTCCAGAAGACATGTGGCCTTGGGCAAGTCATTACAAATACGTACTAAGTTTTAAAAAAAAAAAATTTTACAAATATGTACAAAGTTTTCCCAAAGTTAAATTCCCAGTTGAATTCTCCTGTTATATGTAAACTCATCACAGTTTGTTGCTTGCAATGAGTATTTCGTTTAATGTAAACCGCGCTGATGAAAAAGAGTGCGGTATAAAAGAACACTAAATAAAATAAATAAATAAATAAATTAACCCTCCATTACCTCAGAAAAAAAAATCCAACTTATCAATATCCTTGTTTAATGTACATTACTAAGTTTAAGTTACAATGTAAACCGCTTTGATTGAAATGATAAAGCGGTATATAAAACTGAATGAATGAATGTCCTTCCAGGACTTCATCCAGGACATGGCAAAAGGTCTATCCATCACCATGGATCAGAGAAAGAATGGAGGGCAGAGGAATTGGAATTCTTAAATACTTTCTGCCGCCCAAAGAAGCAGCTAACCAGCCAGTGCATCGGATCCTCCAGGATCTAATGCTCTGCATGTGAGAGGTCCCTCTCACGGTGTCCCCAACCAGTAAAAGGATCAAAATAATGTATTAAATACCGGAGTCTCCAGGTTTCCAGAAACCTCAACTCACACATCACTCAATGGTGGTGGAATCGGTGATGCGCCGAATAAAGAGTTTCAAAAATCAGTCTTCGGTTCCACCAGGATGAGAATCGAGAACACTCAATGCTTTTGCAAGATGCTGCTTCCAGGCATGCATGTTAGCATCCAGAATTAACTCCTACATGGACATGTTCCTGAACGACA
Organism: Ichthyophis bannanicus; assembly: GCA_033557465.1. Classification (NCBI taxonomy): domain Eukaryota; kingdom Metazoa; phylum Chordata; class Amphibia; order Gymnophiona; family Ichthyophiidae; genus Ichthyophis; species Ichthyophis bannanicus. Next base: position 644,077,958 of record CM066035.1, read on the forward strand.
TCAACAGGGATCTGGAAGCCTTTACTCCTTTGATTCCAGACAACAAGCGGAGTACTTATCAAGCACTCATCCAACATAGCCAGAATACATCCAAATTTCTCACAAGAGCATCTTTTGATGCCTTTGAATTGAATAGTAAAGCATCCTCTATCTGCACTGGAGCTCGCAGGATGGCTTGGCTACATGCCTCAGACTTATAACATTGGGTACAGGATAAATTTAGCCAACATTCCCTGTACTGATGAGAATCTATTCGGTAAGGGCTGGAGAAAAAAAGAGCAGGAGAGAAAGACGGATGATCTCACCCCGGAAACGTCTCTCCAGAAAAACTGCTGATCCCTCCAAGAAGAAGTTTTACCAAAAAGCCTTTCTACCCTAAAAAGAAGTACTATTCTTATCCACATTCTACTCCCTACCATCCTCAGCAGCTTCAGCAAAGGCAACAGGTTCCTTGTCAGCAGAGGAAGGCCTAAGGCCAGAAAACCTCAGCCACCAGCACAGACTCAACCCACACCTGGATTCTGACTCTCTTTCATGCAGAGCATGCCAATCTGCCTCTGGTGGGACCCCAGCCCATTCACATAGCAGGCAGACTGCCATTTTGCCCACAGGTGGCACCTCATCCCAAAAGAGCTATGAACACTCCAAATTGTCCAAAGGAGGTACCAGCTTTGCTGCCAAACTTTACCCCCCACCAGCTTCACAGGGGAATACCACTTTCAACCCCTCCAAAGCGCTCTAACAGAAGAGGTGACCACCTTGTTTGCACAGGGTGCCATAGAAAGAGTTACTCCTTCAGAAGAACAGATGGGCTTCTAGTCTCTTACTTTCTCATCCCAAAGAAAGCAGGGGGATTAAGACCCATATTAGATCTCAGGGACCTAAACAAGTTCATGGTCCGAGAGATTCAAGATGATTTCTCTGGGAACTCTTCTACCATACCTCCAGCAACATGACAGTAACTACGCTTCATATATCAGGGAGACCACTATCAATATTGCATTCTACCCTTCGGCCTCTCCTCTGCCCCAAGGGTCTTTACAAAAATGTATGGCAGTGGTCGCTGTCTACCTGCACACCTTAGGCATCTTCGTCTTCCCTTACTTAGGCGATTGGCTCACAAGGGGAGAATTCCCTCAGGAAGCAATGAACACTCTTCACTGTACCATAACAGTGCTCCAACACCTGGGCTTCGTTGTAAACTTCTAGAAGTCTCACCTTGCTCCAACTCAAAAGTTAGATTTCTTCGGAGCACTTCTTGATACCCTAAAGACCAAGGCCTTCCTTCCTCAGGATTGTTGTTCATGCCTCATCGAGCTAACATGAGGCATGCAAGAAAACACAAGTAACAGCTCAAGAAATGCTATGCCTCTTGGGTCACATGGCCTCCACAATCCATGTCATCCCCTATGCCCACTTGCACATGCGTCCAGATCAGTGGACAATCTTCACAGTAGACGCAGGCAAGGGGACATCTTGGAGACAAAATCCTCATCACCCCTTACTTGATCAGGTCACTGCAGTGGCGGCGTCTTCCCCAAAACCTACTTGCGTCAGGTCACCTTTTCGGATGCCTTCACCTCAATACACATTGACAACAGATGCGTCCAAAATGGATTGGGGTGCCCATCTGAACGACCTGACTTCCTAGGGGTTATGGACATCATACGAATCTACTCTACAGATCAGTCTCCTAGAGCTATAGGCTCTCACAAATGCTCAACACCAACTTTCGGGCCAACCTGTCCTAGTCAGAACAGACAACCAGGGTGCCATGTTCTAAGACAACAAGCAGGGAGGGAAAGGATCACGTCCCCTTTGCGATGAAGCGACTCACCTCTGGACATTGGTCATCTCACACTGCATTCATCTCAGAGCAGTATACCTCCTATGCAAGCTCAATGTGCTTGCAGACAAGCTCAGCCGTATCCTTTGTCTGCACAAATGGACCTTGCTTCGGGAAATGGCTGCCCACATCTTTCAAATGTGGGGTACTCCATCATGGATCTCTTTGCCACTCTGGAGAACACACAGCTTCCACTCTTCTGATCCAGGACCCCGTCACTACATCGGCAGGCCCCAGATGCCTTCCTTCTCCATTGGGAACAGGGATTACTACATGCATTCCCACCCACACCCCTGATACCCAAAACACTTTTCCAGCTACAGACCGACAGGAGCTCAATGATCCTCATAGCACCCTTTTGGCCTCAACCATAGTTTCCTCTGCTTCATCTCGCGCAGGTTCAACCACTCAACCTGGGATGTGCAAAGACCTCCTCTCCCATTGTCCTGGGATACTTCTCTATCCCACTCATCACTCCCTGCGCCTGACTGCTTGGCTCCTGAAAGGGTAGTGTTTGCTGACCTCTACTTTCCACAGGGGGGTCAAGGATATCTTTCTTGCATCCCGCAAAGATCCAACTAGACGTCCTTATGCCTTCAAATGGCACAAGTTTGCATAATGGTGCTCTACAAAGGATATTAATCCTTTTGATTGTCCAGTGGAGCTATTACTCCAATTTCTCCTCCACTTATCCATGTACCCTTTCAACATGGATAGCAGATTGCATCTTTTGCCTATGCACAAGCAGGACTCTCCTTAGAGGGTCATGTCACTGCTCATAACATACGGCTATGGCAATTTCTGTAGCCAATCTCCATTCAGTGGGCATTGACGAGATCTGTCTGGCAACCACCTGGTCCTCAATACACAACCTTTGCGGCCTATTATTGTTTGGACAGACACTCCCCCGCCAGGGCACGGTCTTTGGCCAAACTGTTCTCCAGCACCTTTTCGGGACTTAAACTCAACTCCTACCCTCCGTCCTGGATTTTTCAAGATACCAAACTTTCATTGCACTAAGAAAACAGAGTCCAATGGCCCTCAAGTTTCTTTTTTGTCTACTGCATTATGGCGAGAGGATCACTCTTCCTCTTCCCCATACCAGCATGGTACCTGGTGAAGGGAAATTGGCTGATAGGTATGTCTAGTATGGCTACATCCTTGCCTGAGGCTGTAATACATCATGATGGCACGAAAAAAAACACGTGGGCTAAGAAAATGAGTACCCAGAGCCCAGCACAACAAGAGTAAAGCCAGGGAACCATACTCTGAACAGAAGTGCACAGAAAATGGACCCGGCTAAGAAAAGCTAAGTCAGGCCTGAACAGATTGAACAGGCCTGAGCAAGTTGGGCAAGCCTGGACAAGTTAAACAGGCCAAACAAAGCTGGTGATACAAAGTATTCATAAGCCCTGAAGACTACAGTGCTGAAAGTTAGTGATTAATGAAACAAAAGGAATGGCAGGGTGTAGCCAGAATGACTCAACACTAGCAATAATAAAAGCCATCAATATGCTAATAAGGGTGGATCTCAAAGGAAAGAGGCCTCTGCAGACTTTTTGCACACGGCCCTCCTTTGTCCCAAAGGAGGCCTCTACAGGCCCTACAACCTTTTACAGACAGTATAGCAACTTTTGCACACTGAACAAAACGCTTGTGTATGAGTTGCTACAGAGGGTATAGAGTATATAAGGATGCAATTACAGAGCTCAGGGCGGCCTTCTGTCTCATCACTGTGGAGATAGGGAACGCTGCCTGTACTCAGATCCCTCAGATAGACACTTGTGTATCTGTGCTTACAGCTTTTGCTTATGCCAAATAAAAGAGTTATTTTTACTGACAAATAATTGTGATCTGAGTTCTTTTTATTTTCTGGTGCACGACTCCCATGTGCCCAGGCAATTGGAAATATTGGTGATATTTGAGGAACCTTTGTGGGAAAACCAGCCCACAATGGGAGCTAGCGAGTTCCATATGTGAAGACTGCACTCCTGCTTGTTCCTGGAGATAGCGTAGTTACTCCCTGTAACAAATGATCTCCGAGAACAGCAGGAATCAGTCTTCACAACCCACTCTCCTCCCCTAGGAGTTGAAGGGTTCTTTGATTTTGTCCTCTTCTTTCAGTTACAAACTCAACTGAAGAGGAGTTGGAAAGGCAGACGCGCAGGTGCAATGGAGTGCTCCCAAAGGCTTTTCTATTGGATGCTGGGAAGCGTTCCTGCGTGGGTTCAGTCGGTGATGTTACCCATATGTGAAGACCAATTCCTGCTATTCCCAGTGATCACCTGCTACAGGTGAGTAACTACGCTTTTTCTGAACTCTATGTGAACAAACTTGAGCTGCAAACATAAGGCTCCAACAAGCTCAGTTCATGCCTCTGTCTATACCCCCCTAACTGGCTGTCAAACAATAGTTCAGTGCACCATGACTATTACTACATCTTCTCCCCAGCATGATTCTAAATGTGTCTATGTTACATCTCTGGACCACTGTATCTGACCTACCTCATTAAGCTACTATACCCATTAAGATATTTTTCTTTACCATACACTTTACCAGTGTACAGTACATCTTCATATTTTCTTTACTATACCCAACTGGTGCACCTTAAAATTTTTACTTCATAAGACTTTATGTTGTTTAACTGCTACTACCTACTTCTTTCACCTACAGTCAAGTTAACCGTTACTAAGTTTTTAAGTTATTTGGATTGTTATTTATTGAGTTAAATTGTACACTGCTTCGACTTGTAGCGATAGCAGTATAAAAAATTGCTAAATAAATACATAAATAAAATGGACAATGTAAGAACCACAGTACTAATGCATAACAGAACTGGGAGTTGACTCAAGACTCTGCACCTGGTGTGTGCAGGGACTAAAGCTACAGCATTTGTAACCTTTCAGAGGAGAGAGAGTCCCACCCATTGACTGGACAGTAAAAACTGCTGGTTGGTCCAAGGGTACGCTTGTACAAGGGTACGCAAGGAATCATAACTTACACAGTCAACCACAGAACTGTCACTGTGATATCTAGGTTAGAAAACTCTGGATATGTAAAAAAATAAAGCAGAGCATCAGACCCTTAGTTGTAAAGGAAGGCTTATAGCCCAGCAGTCCAATTAAGGTGGGTTCCAGTTAAACTGAAATCCCAAAGGAGCAAGAGAAGACTGCCAAGTCAGAAACACAACACCTACAGAACCTCGTGTTTGTAGGGCTTATTAATGTGTAAATACGAGTCAACAAGTCATAAGCGATACCTTTTTACTGAACTAATGTCAGATATCTGATGAGCTTTTGAGACACATTCTCTGTCCATCAGGTCAGTCCATTCAATGTATGCGGCATCTTCCATCTATGAGCGCCGTATTAGTGGCCTGATGAAGATCAGAGCTTTTTAAAATTAGTTACAGATGTACCGAGCTAGTCCATCAGAAAAGTATCACCGACAATTATTTGTCTGTCAACCCTTATTTCTACATATTCAAGTGGACTAATAGCAACCATAATTCTTTACTATTTTATATTAACTTTATTACAACAAACAGTGCTAAACTTTCAAGTGGAAGAGTCGTAACCAGATCAACAAAACTGCAAATGCCGCATTCTTGATGGGGGGGGAGGGGCACAGGGGTTGTACTTTTCAATTAAGGGTATGCATTTGGTTCATAAGTGTAACTTCAAAAATTGTGCGCATTAAGTTGACTTAATATGCACTAATTGAATTAACATGCCTTAATTTGTCCGTTAGTACATGTTATATCAATCAATTTAACACTCACTAAAGATTCCCTATTAACAAATGTGTGAAACTGTGTGAAAAATCATCTAAAAATAGGGAAAAATTCATGAAAAAAAAAAACACCCATAGATTTTTCTTGCCTGCACACATCCCTATTTTCTACTTTGCCCCAGGTTTTTGTCTCTGGCAACCTTAGTGTGCACTAGATCAAACTCCACACCATCTGTTTTTCCTAAACTCCCTCCTCTCCATCACACACACACACACACACACTTCTCCCTTCCAGCCTCCCAAACAAAACCAAATGGCACTGAAATGTTCCTAAATATATCCTTGCAATTAAATCAAGTAAAGTTCTGCATGGTCTGGTTATCATAACCAAACAGGTCTGGCTCAGAAATGTCACTGAAGCATTGCTTCCCACAGCAGACATCCTCCTCCCAAGGGAAAGAAAAAATATGACGACTGGAGCAAAGTGTGTTCGGGGATTAAAATTTTTTACTTTTAGCTTTATTTTGTGTTTTTCTATATTAATCCGCTGTTGCCTCAAGTTCCCAGTAGCGGAGCTCTTTACAGATGGGTGGCTGCTCTGAAAAGCATGAAAGGTCAGTTTTGATGCTCTGGAGTAAAACCATATGATGTGCAAATTCACTGCTTATTTAAAAAACAACTTACAGAACTGGATGAACGATCAGCTCGGGACTGTATGACTTTATTGCAGCTGCAGCATCTTTGGTACAAAATACGTGGGATAAGTCTGCACCCTGAATGAAAAGAGTTGGTATCAGAATTTCAGTTAGCAAGTTAGTCATCCATTTTAGCATCTTAAAATACTTTCTTGGTTGTGCAGTGAGTGCTCTCTGAAGTGCAGTTCCAGGAACATCCTTTCATCTGCTCTAGCAGCTATCTTTCAGGTCCAGGTGACAAGGAATACCAGACATGCAGCTGTCAAAGAGAGAGAGGGCTGTATGCTGCTGTGGAGCCCAACAGCTGCACGCTTGTAACAGAGTCTGACAGGAGGATAGCAGAGCAAAACTACGCCAGCAACTAAGGACAGCATTAAAAAATCCCATTTAAAGATTTTTTTGGAGGAAAGAGGATGTGTGTTATTTTGGAGAAGAGGTTGGAGCGAGGGCAGAACTGATTATACAGACAATAATGGAAGGATAAGGAAGAGCTAGACTAAGGAGATGGCATTACACTTAAGGCCCAATTTAAATTTCAGACAAAGCTAGAGAAGCCGTAACAAAGGCAGCCCTTTGTTCATACAAATTTTGAGAGAACATATACATATGTATTACAAGAAATTAAATAGTTGGGTATATGCTTGCTTTCATCTGAAAATCTTATGGAGGCAATTTTAAAAGGTTTACATGTGCATAAAAAAAGCCATTCATATGTATAAAATTGGCATGCACATGTAAGTAACCATTTGCAAATGTGTATTCCATATTTTGTAATAAATTTCCAAGTCATGCATAGCTCAGCTAATTGTTCATTTTGTACTTGAGGTTTGGAGGAGTGATTAAGGGAGGGAACTGTGCTTCCCTCTCTGGTATTCAATCCACCTCAAAAAGCAAAAAATGTGAGTTTTGGATCTTAGCTCTTTAAATGGCTCCACTTGAGTGCGTAGTTTTGCAGAAGCCACTACTTACATATGTAAGCAGTGGTATTTACAGGTTTAACTCTTATACATGCAAATGACATTACTTGGTATAAAAGCCCCAAGAAATGCAGCTTTTTTTTTTTTTAATTGCTGTCTTGCTGGATGTGTAATCATATATATGTATCTTTTCAGCAACCTTATAGGTATTTTAAGGATGGGCTCGCTAAATACAGAGCCTTTGTCAAACATGTTTCAAATTCTGAATGCTCCTTTTCCAACCTAGATGCCATATACAATAATTAGAACATAGTAATGCAGCAAGATAAAATTACAGAGAGGAAAGTATGACGAGGATAGATCCTAAAGTTCTGATGCTGGTGCTTATTGCCCTGGTCAAATCATTCTTCAGACCTGTTAGCAGGATCCCACCTATTGCTACTACAGCTTGTGTTTTGCTTGATGGGTCCAGGACAGATCAGAAAAGTGTTATTTTGCTGTATAATCCAGCCCCTCCCCTTCTACCCTGCAGGAAACTAGTGGAAGGGGATGAAACTGAAGCCGATAGAACAGAGCTAATATTACTGATTTTGGTCTTCTTTCAGCTATATGGAGACTATAAATCTTTGACTTATATTAGTTGTGTTTTAATACGAGTTGTCTTATGTTTTTCCTTACTTTAACTTCAAATTATATAAACCGCTTTAATAGCTTCTAAAGGCATTATATGAAATGAATAAACGTAAACTTGAAAATCAGTCTCTCCTTTCCCATCAAGAGTTTGTTTAGAGTTTAACATTAAAGATTAATGGGGTTTGTATTCTGATTTTGCAGGGTCACATTCCCTTGATGCTCTGCTCCCCACTATTTTCCTGGGGCTGCAGAAAAAAAAAATCTGGCAATGAGAGTAGTGGGAATATGGAGGAGTGATAAAAGTCTTAAGCAACAGTTACAGGCTTATATAATCCAAACAAACACAATGGAAGCAAACAACCAAAGCACATACACACTTCTTAGAATCAATGTTCTGGGCCCTGAACTAAAGGGCAGAGCAATCATGGACAATCCATTTTTAACAGCTGGGTAGATTTTTTGTACTTGAAATTTTGAAATGTTTAATTCAGGAGTTCCCAAACCTACCTCCCAGTAAGTTGAGTTTTCAGGATATCCACAATAAATATGCATGAGAGAGATTTGCATACACTGCCTCCATTGTATGCAAATCTTTCTAATGCATATTCATTGTGGATATCCGGAAAAACCGACTGGCCGGGGAGGCCCCAGGACAGGTTTGGAAACCCTTGGTTTAATTAAAAATAATAAAAAAGAGAACTAAACCATCCTTCTGCATGAAGAACAAATCGAGAGGTATGTCAATATTCAAAACCCCACCTATCAACATATTTAGTTTGATTCTTCAGAACAGGACTAGCAAAGGACTTGTAACAAAAAAATAAAAGGCATCACAAGCTGTTTTAAATGACACCCCGTGCCTATGTTGTCTTTAAAAAAAACTTTAGAAAATTAAATAAAAATTTATCATGCTTATAGTCCGCAAAACTGATTTCAAACCATTCCAGTCCCAATCTTGCCAGTGGTCTGGTTTAATATCAGACAGGACATGGTCAAACAAAAGGAAAGTGCATAAAAATGAGCAAGTTTGAGGAAAATTTCCATATCTGCTGATTTCTTTTCCTTTCATCCTTTCTAGACTAATCCAGGTGAATGGATTATACTTCCTAGTCAGCAGATGGAGGCAGACCAAGGCAACTTTTAGGGCTGCAACAGTGTATATACCCGTAATGACATTGCTGACAGAAGCCTGTATGACACTTTCCAAGCAGAAGAGACTGAAAACTCCCAAAAAAGCATTAAACAACTTTGTACAAAATGTTTGTCTTACCAACTGCATCAGGCAAGGATACTGAAAATACAGTTAAAAAGACAGCAGGGCTCCAAACCTGTAGGAGTAGTCTTTCAGGGTGGGTCCTTGATTGTCTAGTAGGATTCCAGGAAAGGAAATCAGCAGGTATGGAAAATGTCCTCCTTTCTTATTCTACTGGACTAGTCCAGATGAATAGGGCATACCCAAACAGACAAGACCATAGGTGTTGGAAAGGGATGGGCCATACATCTGGAAGGCACCTTCCCCAATTGCAGGCAGCAGGCTGCCCATGGGGATCCCATCCATAACAAGCAGAAAAGCACCACTATCACGGCAAAGACTCTTCCTGTCTGCCCATGGGAGATCAGATCTCCGCGGACTGAACAGGAGAGCAAACAGAAACATGACGGCAGAAAAAGACTATATGGCCTATCCAGTCTGCCCTTCCATACCAACTACTAGTCCCTTTTTCTCATTGAGAAATAGTTTGTGTTAGTCGCATGCTTTCTTGAATTTAGATATAGTCCTAGTCTCTATTCCTCTACTGGGAGACTATTCCATGCATCTAACACTCTTTCCGTAAAGAAATATTTCCGCAAATTACTCCCGAGTCTATCCCTTTTCATTTTCATCCTATGTCCTCTCATTGCAGAGCTCTCTTTCAAATAAGAGCCTCTCCCCTCCAAATGAAAGAGGCTCTCCTCTTGTGCATTTATCCCACTGAGGTATTTAAATGTCTCTATCATATCTCCTCTCTCCCGCCTTTCCTCCAAAGTACACATGTTGAGATCTTTAAGCCTGACCCTGTATGCCTTATGACGAAGCCCACTAACCATTTTGGTAGCAGGAACTATATACTTCGAGCAATACTTGCTGTGGGCCACTAGGGTGCAGAAGGAAATGAGATGCTCTGCAGGTATGAGGGAGCTGAACATCATAAGTATTGGCAAGTTAGATGTAAGGCAGTGATAAGGCAGGCAAAGAGAATATGAAAAGAAGCTTGCCGTGGAAGCAAAAACGCATAATAAAAATGTTTTCAAGTACATTCATAACAAAAATCGTAAGAGTTAGTTGGACCATTGGATGATAGAGAGGTAAAAGGGGTGCTAAATCAGGACAAGGCCATAGTGAAGACTGAATGAATTCTTTTCTTCAGTCTTTACTGAAGATGATGTAGGGAAGTTACCCATGCTTGAAATGGTATGTAATGGCGATGCATCAGAATAATTGAAAGAAATATCGATAAACTGGGAAGATGTATTTGATAAACTGAAGAGTAGCAAATCACCTGGACCCGATGGTATACATCCAAGGGTGTTGAAAGAACTGAAATATGAGATTGCAGATCTACTATTAGTAATCTATGAACTATCATTAAAATCATCTGTAGTACCGGAAGATTGGAGAATGGCCAATGTAACGTCAAATTTTTAAAAAGGGTTCCAGGAATCTAGAGGTCAGTGAGCCTGTCGTCAGTACCGGGCAAAATGTTAGAAACCATTAAAGGATAAAATTACTGATCGTGTATATAGTCTTGTTTTGATGGGAGAAAGCCAACATGGATTTAGCCAAAGAAATCTTGCCTTACTAATCTGTAATTGTTTAAGGTGTGAATAAACAGGTAGACAAAGGTGAGCCGATCGGTATTGTGTATATGGATTTTCAGAAAGCCTTTGACAAGCTCCCTCATGAGAGACTCTTACATAAGAACATAAGATAAGAACATAAGATATGCCATACTGGGTCAGACCAAGGTCCATCAAGCCCAGTATTCTGTAGCCTAGTGGTTGGGGCAAGGTACTTCAGGCCGGAAGGTCGGGGGTTCAAATCCCTCTAGAGGACAGCAACCTTGGGCCGGAAGGACTGAGGTTTCTAGTCCCACAGGTGCTCCTTGTGGTCTTGGGCAAGCCACTTTATTTTACAGGGAACATGGGCTATGGAGGGTTATCTCCAAGTTATAATACCCTGTTCAATGTAATTTCAGTTTGTTCAATGTAAACCGCACTGATGCAGAATAGCGCGGTATATAAGAGAATGTAAATAAATAAAATAAAATAAATAAATAAATCTAGGTCATATGTACCTAGCAGTTTCCCCAAGAGACAAGTTCCACAATGCTTGTACTGGGTCAAGCATTGATTAGTGAAATTAAAGTCATGGGGTTGGAGGCAATGTAGTATTGTGGATCAGGAACTGGTTAAAAGATAGATAGCAGAGAGTAGGGCTAAATGGCCAACTTTCTCAATGGAGAAAGATGAATAGTGGAGTATCCCAGGGATCGTGCTGGGCCCGCTGCTTTTTAATATATTCATAAATTACCTGGAAATGGGAACAAGTGAGGTGATCAAATTTGCAGATGACAAAATTATTTCATGTTATTAAAACACAAGAGGACTGTGAAAAATTTCAAGAGGACCTTGATAAATTGGAAGACTGGACATCCAAATAGCAGATGAAATTGGATATGGACATGTGCAAAGTTATGCACCTAGGAAAGAACAACCTTAATGGTTACACGATGCAAGGTACCACCTTAGAGACTACCACCCAGGAAAAGATTTAGGCATCATCGTAGATAATACTATGTTGAAACCCTGTGCCCAGCATACAGCGGCGTCAAAGAAAATAAATAGAATGCTAGGAATCAGAAGGAAAGGAATGGAGAATAAAACCAATAAAATTATAATGCCTCTGTGTCGTTCCATGGTGTGACTGCACCTTGAATATTGTGTGCAATTCTGGTCGCCATATCTTAAAAAAGATATAGCGGAATTAGAAAAGGTACAGAAAATAGTTACCAAAATGGTAAAGGGGATGAAAGGATATCCCTATGAGGAGAGGCCTAAATGGTTGTGGCTCTTCGACTTCGGAAAAAAATAGAGACATCTGAGGGGGGATATGATAGAGGTGTATAAAATTACTGAATGGAGTGGAACGGGTAAATGTACATCTGTTGTTTACGCTATCAAAAAGGTAGAAAGACTAGAGGACACACAAAGAAGCTACAATGTAACCCATTTAAGACTAATAAGAGAAAATGTTTTTTTTTTACTCAACACGTAAACGAACTCTGGAATGTAAAAGCTGTTAGTGTAGCGGGGTTTAAAAAAAGGTTTGGACAAATTCCTGGAAGAAAGGTCCATAAACCATTATTAAAAAGAGGACCTGGGAAATCCATTGCTTACCTCAGGATGAGCACTATGGAACCTGTGTGCCATTTTTGGAACCTGACAGGTACTTATGACCTGGATTGGCCACCGTTGGAACAGGATATTGGGCTTGATGGACCTTGGTCTGACCAAGTATGGCAGTTCTTATGTTCTGAACTCATTTAGGTCTGCCATAATGTCCTTCAGGAACACACTCATGTAAAACTGGTAGGAGAGTATGTGGGCAACCAACATGGAGCTCTGAAAGCATCTCCGCTCGAAGGAATCAAGGGTCCTGGCCTCCCAGCTCGGCGACACCAAGGAATGGGACTTTTGACCAACTTCATGGCAGATTCCATCACCAAGAAGTTGTGGGTAGCTAAGGCTTCTCAAAGCCTGGGACATTCTGAACCCAATACATGGAATCGAGCTGCCTGCTAATGGCTGGATTCATGAGGGGTTCTTCCACATCCTGAGCAGCAGCCGCTGCAGGATCTGGTGCATGAGCACTATGACGGCCTCCTTGGGAGCCAAGGGATATTGGAGGATCTTAAACTCCAACGCACTCGGCTCATCCTACACCTCCAGCAAGAATGGAATGGCCTTCGCCATATCCTCAACAATGTCCTGAAAGGACATGTTCTTCAGGGGAGACTTCCTTCACTCATAGGGAGAAGGGTTGGAAGGTAGGTCCAGAGACTCCCGCTCGGACATCACTAATTCCTCCTCCATCTCCCATCCCTCCGAGTCAGAGTCCGAGAGGAAGTCAAAATAGTGCCGAGCATCCTCCCGACACAACTTGCTGTGAGTTCTAGCTGTCTATTTATATTATTTATTGCTGAGTCCTAGCTGTCTGACTATTGTTGTCTTATTGGTGTGCTATTTCACCTCCCTGTCCTCAGTTTTGCACTTCAACTTTCTCAGCTGTATAACTTACCTTGCCTCTCTCAACTAACTGGCCTTTGTGTGGTAACCAGGTTAATTGTTGCTTTAAACTAAATCTCTCCCTGCTCTGTCCCCAGAATTTGCTGTTTTAAACTTTTTTCCCTGCTCTAGCCTACCTGAGGGACTACCCCCCTCCCCCCCTGCTGAGGGTACAGGACAGGGTACCTTTTAACAGCCCTCCATTAATAGGTCTTATATTCCCTCCCTCCATCCCCAACACCCACCCGCCCCTGGGGTAATTGTAACTTTATAGGTACTTACACGTATTCGAGGAAAGGGGCTGCTCTCAGGTGCAGCCCTTTATCCAATTCAGTCACACACTGAGGACCTCAGATAAATTAAGCTTCAGGTGAACAAGGTATATTAGAAGTATTAGATACACTTTATTAGTATAAGCATCTACACCAACCCTTAGTAAGTACAGAATTTAAAGACCTAAACACAAGTTTTAAACTAAGATGCAGTCAACGGTCCAGCAGCGAGATGGGGGCTTTCCAGTCTTTTGCATTGAGTGTCACATGTATGATTTTCTCCCAGTTGGTGAAAGGTCTTACGTGTGCACTAGGTGCAAGGAGCTCTCTGCTCTCAGGGAATGAGTCCGTTCTCTAGAGGCTAGAGTAGCAGACTTAGAAAGCATAAGACAGAGGTACATAGATGAGACCTACAGGGATATAGTCCTGAAGTCCCACCTCCAGTCTGGCAGCATCCCTGTTGCCAAGGAGAGAGATCACGCGACAGGAGAGCACCACACTGGTGTGGCAGGAAGCGATCCTGTAACTAGGACCTGTCCTCCAGGTGATGTAAAACCCTCTTGCACCAAGGAAGTTTCTCCAGGGCCATGTGCCCATGAGGGAAGGGTTAGGACAGCCGTTATAGTTGATGATTCGATCATTAGGCATGTAGATAGCTGGGTGGCTGGTGGACATGAGGATCGCCTGGTAACATACCTGCCTGGTGCGAAGGTAGCGGACCTCACGCGCCACCTAGATAAGGTCTTAGATAGTGCTGGGGAGGAGTCTGCTGTCTTAGTACATGTCGGTACCAATGACATAGGAAAATGTGGTAGGGAGGTTCTGGAGGCTAAATTTAGGCTTTTAGGTAGGAAGTTGAAATCCAGAACTTCCAGGGTAGCGTTCTCCGAAATGCTTCCCGTTCCACGCGCAGGACCCACTAGAGGACAGCCACCTTGGGCCGGAAGGACTGTGGTTTCTAGTCCCACAGGTGCTCCTTGTGGTCTTGGGCAAGCCACCTAACCTTCCATAGCCCATGTTCCCTGTAAAATAGTTATTTCCAAGTTATAATGCCCTGTTCAATGTAATTTCAGTTTGTTCAATGTAAACCGCACCGATGCAGAATAGCGCGGTATATATATCTATATCTATCTATCTCTCTCTCTATATATATATATATATATATATATATATATATATATATATATATAAAGGTTGAGTCCTATAGACCTCTCTCTAGTATTCCTCTACTTGCTAAGATCGAAAAAGAGGTCCAACGACAGTTACAGGTCCATATTGACACTGCTGCTCCATTAGACCCCTGCCAACATGGCTTCAGGGAATATCATGGAGTCGAAACTCTCCTCACAATTCTCTTCAGCAAGATAATCACTGGCATAGATAACATCCGTCAAGGATTTGCCCTCATCTTTCTGGACATCGCAGCAGCGTTTGATTCAGTGAATCACGATATCCTTTTAATGAGGCTAACAGAGAAGGGCATCACTGGAACAGCGCTTGAATGGTGCAGGTCCTACTTATCCGGAAGATGGCAGCATGTCCGCTCAGGGGGCAGAACTTCAGAACCCTTCCACCTAGATCAGGGAGTCCCTCAAGGTTCTTCACTCTCTGCACTTTTATTCAACGTATACATGCAACCGATATGTAAGATCATACGGTCATTTAATGTCGACTGCATGCTTTATGCAGATGTCCTACTTTATACCCCCATCTCAACTGACCATCTGGATCTTTTCCCTCTAATAAACTGTTTCAATGCAGTTTCTGACTGGTTGCTCTCCCAAAACCTCCGTATACAACATAAGAAAACAGAAGTCCTCTTTATCTCAAGGAATCACAATTTCATCCCACCTCAATCTATAAGAACTAATGATGCTGAACTGCAAACCAAACCCTCAATACGCTACTTAGGAGTCACTCTGGATCAACATCTGGATATGAAGTCCCACATTGGAAACACAGTCAGAACAATATATTACAAGATCCGATCCCTGAGACACCTACG
Organism: Ichthyophis bannanicus; assembly: GCA_033557465.1. Classification (NCBI taxonomy): domain Eukaryota; kingdom Metazoa; phylum Chordata; class Amphibia; order Gymnophiona; family Ichthyophiidae; genus Ichthyophis; species Ichthyophis bannanicus. Next base: position 644,093,383 of record CM066035.1, read on the forward strand.
CTCCATTCTAGAACCAAAAGATTTCAGGACTATCTACCAGGCACTTATAATACCCCACTTCGATTACGCCAATGTCATTCTTCAAGGTCTCCCTCAATCTACCTTAAACCCTTTACAGCTGGCTATGAATGCTGCAGCAAGGGTACTCCAGGGGGCCACCAGGACTGACCATGTTACTCCTTTGCTGATTAAATTACATTGGCTACCCATTCATGCCAGAATTATCTTCAAAACTCTACTCCTTACGTTCAAAGCTCTCAACAAGCTTTCCGCTCCTTCCTTATCTGACCTTATTAATACTACCACACCAAACAGAGCAAGAAGATCCTCAGCCATCAACTCCTTAAAACTCCCAAAGGCCCTTACGAGCTGCTCTTCTTCCACAGCCAAGAGAGCCTTTATCCTCTGTGCCCCTAGGTGCTGGAATACACTACCTCCTGGCATTCGGGCTATCACTAGTTTATCACAATTCAGGAAAGCTCTCAAATTCCATCTCTTTAATAAACATCTTATTGAGACATCGATACTCATTGACATTAGTGATCCCACCCAGATACCCAGCTTCGTGGTTTCTCAACAGACATGTGATGAATCGCTTTGATTATTGAATATTTTCTTAGCACCTGTTCCTATTAACCTGTATTCATTCAGTAGTATTACATCTGTAAATAGACTGTAAATAGTTTCCCTTGTTATCTGTAAACTCATGCTTGTTATTGTACTGAGACCTTTGTTCTGTGTAAACCGCGCAGATGCTGAATAGTGCGGTATATAAGAGACTGTAAATAATAATAAATAATATATATATATGAGAATGTAAATAAAAATACAAATAAATAAAAAAGGCAGGCAGAGCTCCGGAGTCTCAATGCTTGGAGGAGACAATGGTTCAGAGATGAGGGTTTTGGATTTGTTAGGAACTGGGGAACATTCTGGGGAAAGGAGGGGCTCTTCCGAAGGGATGGGCTTCACCTTAACCGGGATGGAACCAGGCTGCTGGCATTAACCTTTAAAAAGGAGATAGAGCAGCTTTTAAACTAGATAATAGGGGAAGGCCGACAGTCGCCCAAGAGCGCATGGTTCGGAAGAATGTATCCTTGAAGGATACTACCAAAAGCAGAGAGGTTCCAAAAAAGATAAAGTAGCCCAAATGCCCTCGAGTATGGAGCAGACTGAGCTTAAATATCCCAAATTACCCATGTCTACCAACAGCCAAATTAATATGAATAAAATACAGTCTCTAAAATGCTTGTATGCAAATGCTAGAAGTCTAAAAAACAAGATGGGAGAATTAGAATATATAGCACTAAACGAGAGGTTAGATATGATTGGAATATCAGAGACATGGTGGAAGGAGGACAACCAGTGGGACACTGATACCTGGGTACAAACTATATCGTAATGATAGAGCTGATCAAATTGGTGGAGGGGTTGCGCTCTATGTTAGAGAGGGCATTGAGTCAGAAAGGATTAAAGTTTTGCGAGAAACAAAAATTTGCTGTAGAATCTCTATGGATTGAAATTCCATGTAAAAAGGGGAAGGCGATGGCAGTGGGAGTGTACTATCGACCGCCTGGCCAGAATGAACAAATGGATGATAAAATGCTCAAAGAAATCAAGGAGGCTAACAAAAGTTACAGCGCAGTAACAATAATGGGTGATTTTAATTACCCCGGTATCGACTGGGTCCGTGTCACAGCAGGACATGCTAGGGAGATAAAGTTCCTAGATGAAATAAATGACTGCTTCTTGGAGCAGCTGGTTCATGAAACGACCAGAGGGGAAGCCGTATTAGACCTAGTCCTTAGTGGAACACCAGATGTAGTGCAAGAGATAGGGTGTTGGGGCCACTTGGCAATAGTGATCATAGCATGATTGCCTTTGATTTAATTAGTGGAGGAGGGATAGTAAGGAAATCCACAGTACTACCTTTTAACTTTCGAAAGGGAGACTGTGATAAAATGAGGAAAACAGTTAAGAAAAAACTAAAAGGAGCAGTTGCAAAGGTTAAAGACTTACATCAAGCTTGGGTGTTGTTTAAAGATACTATCTTGGAAGCCCAAACCAGCTTTATTCCACACTTTAAGAAAAGTGGAAGTCAAAAAACTGCCAGGATGGTTTAAAGGTGAGGTCAGAGAGGCTGTTGCCAAAAAGCATCTTTCAGGAAATGGAAAAAAAAGAGCCAAACGTCAAAACCTGGAAACAGCACAAGCACTGGCAAGTCAAATGCAAGGCATTGATAAAGCAGGCAAAGGGAGAATTTGAGAAGAAGCTTGCTGCGGAAGCAAAAACGCGAAATAGATTTTTTCAAGTACATTCCCAGCAAAAACCTGTGAGAGTCAGTTGGTCCATTAGATGATAGAAGAGTTAAAGGGGCACTAAGAGGCGACAAGGCGATAGAGAGACTGAATGAATTCTTTGCTTCAGTCTTTACTGAGGAAGATATAGGGATGTTACCCATGACTGAAGTGGTATTTAAAGGTGCGGAAGAATTGAAGGAAATATTGATACATCGGGAAAATGTATTACAACTATTAGATAAACTGAAGAGTAGCAAATCACCTGGGCCGGATGGTATACATCCGAGGGTGTTGAAAGAACTGAAATATGAGATTGCAGACCTGCTATTAGTAATCTGTGAACTATCATTAAAATCATCTCTAATACCTGAAGATTGGAGGATGGCCAATGTAACACCAATTTTTAAAAAGTGTTCCAGGGGTGATCCGGGAAACTACAGACCGGTGAGCCTAACATCAGTACCGGGAAAAATGGTAGAAACCAACATAAAGAATAAAATTACTCAGCATTTAGATAGTCATGGCCTAATGGGAGACAGCCAACATGGCTTTAGACAAGGAAGATCTTGTCTTACTAATCTGTTATGTTTTTTTGAAGGTGTGAATAAACAGGTGGACAAAGGTGAGTCGGTTGATATAGTGTATCTGGACTTTCAGAAAGCCTTTGACAAGGTCCCTCAGAGACTTTTGGCAAAACTAAAGAGTCATGGAATAGGAGGCAGTGTACTACTGTGGATCAGGAACTGGTTAAATGATAGAAAGCAGAGGGTTGGGCTAAATGGCCAATTTTCCCAATGGAGAAAGGTGAATAGTGGTGTACCCCAGGGATCTGTGCTGGGTCCGCTGCTTTTTGACATATTCATGAATGACCTGGAAAAGGGAATAACGCTTGAGGTTATCAAATTTGCAGATGACACAAAACTATTTAAAGTTGTTAAAACCCAACAGGATTGTGGAAAATTGCAAGAGGATCTTGATAAATTGGAAGACTTGGCATCAAAATGGCAGATGAAATTTAATGTAGACAAGTGCAAAGATATGCACCTAGGGAAGAACAACCCAAACTATGGTTAAACGATGCAAGGTTCCACTTTAGGAACCACCACCCAGGAAAAAGATTTAGGCGTCATTGTGGATAACATGTTAAAACCCTCGGCCCAATGTGCAGCGGCGGCCAAGAGAGCAAAGAGAATGCTAGGTATCATAAGGAAAGGAATGGAAATTAAAACAAAAGATATTATAATGCCTCTATATCGTTCCATGGTGAGACCGCACCTTGAATATTGTGTGCAATTCTGGTCGCCGTATCTTAGAAAGGATATAGCGTTATTAGAAAAGGTTCAGAGAAGAGCCACCAAAATGGTAAAGGGGATAGAAGGATACACCTATGAAGAAAGGCTAAAAAGGTTAGGGCTCTAACCTGGAAAAGAGACGGCTGAGGGGAGATATGATAGAAGTCTATAAATTAATGAACGGAGTGGAACGGGTAAATGTAGATCGATTGTTTACGTTATCAGAATATAGAAAGACTAGGGGATATGCATTGAAGCTACAGGGTAAAGCACAGTTACTTACCTGTAACAGGTGATCTCTGGGAAAAGCAGGAATAAGTCTTCACATATGGGTACGTCAGTACCGACGGAGCCTGCGTGGGAACGCTCCCCAGCGTCCAATCAGAAAGCTTTTGGGAGCATCCCTCAGCGCCTGCGTGCTGCCTTCCCGCCTTTCCAACTGTCTCTCCTCAGTTGAGTTTTATAGCTGAGACAAAAAGAGAGAAAGAGGAAAGGAAGATAGAGAGATACAACTCCTAGGGGAGGTGGGTGGGTTGTGAAGACTTATTCCTGCTGTTCCCAGAGATCACCTGTTACAGGTAAGTAACTGTGCTATCTCCAGGAACAAGCAGGAATGAGTCTTCACATATGGGGACTCCCAAGCTAAGATGCCCGGAGCCCCAGCATGGTGAGGATTGGAACATGCTACACCTCACATGGCCAGGCATCCTGAGGATGGAGGGTAGGAGTTGGAAAGAGGAGCTGTAGGAAAAACAGCTAACCTAAGGACTACAGGTAGGGAGTCCTTGTATGTATGATAATTACCATGAAAAAATATTGACATGAACAAACACAATATGGTCCTCACCTACTGGATTGCAGGAAGTAGAGAGGCTGATGGAGTCTACTGGAGATCCAGTAGAGGAATCTTCAAGGTGACTTCACTGAAGTGAAGGCGAAGGTCCAAATCTGGAATTGACAGGTGACCCAGGTGTCAACTGGGGTAGTACAAAAACGTCAGGTCTTTAGTGGAAGCTTTATGGAAAAAGCTGGGAACTCTTTTGGATACAGAGTTAGTAACATTTAGGAGCAAAAGAGGAAGACTGACTGATTTGGACAACTAGCCCAGTCCTGGAGGGAAGAAGGGGTATGGAAAAAAGCCCATATTCCCAAGTAGGACAGATGTCTGAAGGGCTGAAACTGCAGATCTACTGAAGATCCACCCTGTCTTTCCTATCTGTTGAGAGATAGGAAAGATAGTGAAGCATGGAGCTTCAGGGATACCTAGACGTAGGGTTAAAGTAGAAGCTGTCAGTACCACAGTAGTGGTTGTGTGCATAGTACCTCAGACATACTGAGGAACAGTATGAAGATATGCAAGCCCACTGTCTGGAACCTATAGGAAGGTAAAACCTTTTATAAGCATAGACAGAGATTATATATATATATATGTATATGTATATGTATATGTATATGTATATGTATATGTAGAGAGAGAGAGAGAGATCTGGAGGGGCATAAGATATGCACACGCAGCTTACAGACATATGTATCTATAGAGAAGTATATAGAAATATATACATACATGTATATAGATGTCTAAAGATAACTGTCTGCAACTAAGCAGATAGAGATATGCCTATAAGAACATTCACATGGGAGATGTGAAGGAGAGATTCATCTAACAAGAAGGTGGAACCTACTTGAGAAGATATATAGAGAATCTATTCCCCCTGACTAAGATGGTGCAGGAATGCCATCCAGTGGAATAACCAGGATGGTTGCGTGAAAAACAGATGATAATATCAGTCTGTAAACAGCAAGTCCTGAGTCCTATAGAACTCTCGCATGGTAAATGGACAGAAAACGCATAGGATGAGATACCAGGTTGACCCACTTGAGGAACAAGGGGGGGTATCATGCGTTGTTTAATTAAATATGTGCTGTCCATGAAGGATTAGGATACCATGAGGACAAGCTGCAAGGAAAAAGAGCACATTTCCTGTAGAAACTGGGTAACTCTTTAGACTGTCATATAGAGAAGGCTTATGTCCTTTATTAAAAGGAAACAGAAGGGTGTAAAGAACCCCTACAGTCATGAGAAATGACTGAGGAAGCCTTTTTCAACCATATAGGATAGTAATTAGAGAAAAAATCCCCATGCTCTCTAGCAAGGGCCCATAGTGGAAAGCTTCTCAGTAGGATTGCAGAGAGCACTATGCAGGAGAATTGGGAAATAAAAGTGGCTGTTGGAAGAAACCAGCTGCCACCTCAGTTATGCTGCCAACTCCAGAGATTTGGAGATGACAGAAAAGAAGCGATAAGGATTTTCCAAGATAGATGAGCACTATCTTGGAAGCACTACTAAGACCAGAGAAAGTAGTGGAAGACAAGACTGGAACTCGTAGAAAGTACCAGTATTCCAATCACTGGAACTCCTGCATGGGCAGCTGCTGAATAGAACAGCAGAGAGAATCCTTCTGTTTGTAACAGAGAGGACAGACAGAACAAGAGGAGAAAATCCTGATCATGTCTGATGAGCTGCCCAATGAAAGCAGGGAGGTAACTCCAGAGAAAACTCTACACTGGAAAGGAAAGAAAGACTAGAAAGGCTAAGAAAGCCTTCCAGTCGTATAGTACCAGTCGTACAGGGGAAGCCCTGGAAATGAGGGTAAAGAAAAATAGGAGCTGAAGGGAGACTTGCTATATGGTAAGTCTGTAGAAGGAAAAAATTCATGGTGGTACAGGGAAACTATCATGAGATAGTTGGCAAACCTCTCATGGTAGGAAAAGGAGGAAACCCTGTGACCCCCAGACATGAATCTCCTGACAGCTCAGCCTACCTGAGAGCAAGTGGATGTCCTGGAAACAGGAATCCAAGCGTAGAGTTTGAAATAAAAAAAAACAGTGAAAAAACTTCTGCTGAGAAGTGAACTGTATGTTATAAGAGATCAATTGGAACCCCATTGAGGGTTAATTGTCCAGGCTTGAGTTTGGATTCTTCAGACCAGGGTGAGGTTTCCCTTGTTTGGGAACATCTGTATGATGGGCAGGAGAAGAATAAAACCTTCTTTTAGGGAAAGAAGGTTTGGTAGGGCATTTCCTACCTACTGGGGAAGGAGAAGGCTTAGGATAGCCCTCAGAAACAGGGAAGTCAGTGGAGCAATGAGCAACCTGACGTAAAGACTCCCTATTGAAGAGATTTTCTCCAGTACAAGGAGTATTACCCAGTCTTTGTTGTGCCCATCTGTTCAAGTCTGAAGTTTGGAGCCAGGCTTTAAATCGTGCCCCTATAGCTATAGCAGAGGTTCTGCTAACAGACTCAAGAGTCAAGGGAAGCACGAGAAAGAAACCAAGATATATTTTGACTATGACTAAGAAGTAAAGAATAGTCTGCAGCCTTGGGCTCTGATAGAAAAGGAGTTAAAAGAGAATTTCTTTGTGACCTCCTGAAGGGATAGACTCAAAAAATATATGAGAATCCTTGTTGCCAGCATAGATGTTTGGAAGGTTTGACGTCCAAAAGCATCCAGTGTTCTAGAAGCACGACCTGGCGGATAAGAAGAATGCTTCTTCTTGCTTTTTACCTTCCTCAGTGCTGATTCCACTACAATGGAATGATGGGGAAGTTGAGTCTTTTGAAACCCTGGAGAGGGGGGCACCTGATACAGAAGATCAGTTGCTGTAGAAGGTGAGGAAACCCTTAAAGGTGTTTCCCATATTCTCAGAAGAAGATCCTGCAAAGAATGATGTAAAGGAAGCATTATATTTTCCTTTTCCCCAGAAGAGCCTTGTGTAGGATCATAGCCAGGGATAGGAATAGCAAGGAATGTAGCCATGTCAAGGAGAAATTTCTGAAAAGAAGGATCTCCAATGGGAACCATCCCTGGACAGGCTAAAGTTAAAGAACTAGCCTGGGCACGGGAGGATGTACTGGTCCGGTGCAGAAAAGGAGCCCTAATGGATGGATACTGGTACTGGCGGTTATGACTTGAGACAATCAGTACTACATCGTCCATGCCAGGTATCGACTCCAAACTAGGTATAGAAAGGAGCAATCCCAGTGAAAAGGGAGTAGTTGGTCCCGATGTTACTGCAGGAACCGGCCTCGGTACAGATACCGGTAGCTGTGCTGGAATCGGAGGCGATACTGACATCGAAGCAGTCATCGGAGGCTGCTCAAGCGGTACCGAGGCAACCAAAAACCCTTGGTGAGTATCCGATACCGCGCATCCGGAATCGGTAAGCGTCGGTTCCGAGATGCGTCGGTACCCAGTCTTCCAGACTAGATATCGATTCCAGACTCGGCATCGAAGAAAGCGAGTCTATTGATGCATGTCTGGAGGGTACCAGCATCGGTGGTCGTATCGGCGATGCTGCCGATACTGGAAAGTCAATCTGGGACGTATCGATCGGTCCCGAAGGTACCGAGAACGCCAGATGACGATCCCTGGTGAAGAGCGGATCACTCAACACCAATGCCGATGCCGGGGTATCGGTACCGCTCGAAGCAGATGCCACCACCGAGCATGGCTCAGGTATGTTCTGTGAGGGGTGAGCCCCAGGAACAACCTGAAACCCCTGAAAGGCTTTGGAGACCGAAGACTCCCGCCGGGGTTTTGAAGCCAATAGGGTCTTGAGGGCAAGGCCGGAGCCGTCATCATGCTTGACATGAGACCTACCACTCAAGGATTGGCTAGTCTTAACAAACTGTTTGTGGGTTACCTGATCCTGTAGAGAAGAAATGGTCGGTGCCCTGACACTGGAAGGGAACTCTGTATCGAGGGAAACTCGAAATGGAAAATCTCTTCTCATAAAATTATAGCCTAATGGCTCCGGAGGAAAAGGGTCAGGACCCAAACAGGTTAGACACCAGTTATTGGAGTCTAAAAAGAAAACTGTATTTCCAGTTAAGCACTTCTTAGGAGAAGAAGGCTCCATGATGGAGAGGCCTTACAGGCCCAAAAATTTAAGACAGAAACTGAGGGAAAAACTCTCCCTGAGTTTGAGAAAAAGAAAAGAAAAAACCCACCGGCGGTACCGGTGGAGGCGGAGAAACAGCCACGACCGCAAGAAAACAAGAATTAAAGAAAAAATTTTCTGCGGTGACAGGAGGACATCCTGCCGGCTCCGCGGAAAAACGAAAACTGAGGAGAGACATTTGGAAAGGCAGGAAGGCAGCATGTAGGCGCTGACGGATGCTCCCAAAAGCTTTCTGATTGGACGCTGGGGAGCGTTCCCGCGCAGGCTCCGTCGGTACCGACGTACCCATATGTGAAGACTCATTCCTGCTTGTTCCTGGAGATACTATTTAAGACTAATAAAAGAAAATATATTTTTTCACTCAACGTGTAATCAAACTCTGGAATTTGTTACCGGAGGATGTAGTAAAGGCTGTTAGTGTAGCTGGGTTTAAAAAAGGTTTGGACAAGTTCCTGGAGGAAAAGTCCATAAACCATTATTAAGAAGGGACCCAGGATATCAATGCTTGACCCAGTACAAGCATTGTGGAACCTGTGTCTTTTGGGCAAACTGCTAGGTACGTATGACCTAGATTGGCCACTGTTGGAAACAGGATACTGGGCTTGATGGACCTTGGTCTGACCCAGTATGGCATATCTTATGTTCTTATGACACTGATCAGGTGGAGAACTCAGGTGCTGATGGGACCGATGGTGCACCGCATGAGAGCACTGATGCACTGGGGCATTGGAACCAGAGGCGCTGGCCAAGTAGATGGCAGTAGGAATCGGTGTGGATTCCAACCTGATCCGATGTCCTAGCCTTGGCAAGGAATGCATGGGTCTCCCGGATGGGCTGTACGGAGGATAAGGCCATGTGTGTCTCAAGGGCCCGAAGTCACTCTTCCAGCACCGCTGTCTCAGAGGGTGTCGGGGCAGGAAAAACAACCTCGGCCACCAACTCTGACACCCATCTCGAGGACTCCACAATGGTCAATGCATCGGGAGACTGCTGGTGGCCCTCCAGGGCCTGGGAAGTCTATACCACCCATCGGGGTAGCTTAGCAGGCTGCTCCCAGCCATTGTCCTTGGTATCGCACCGGGAAGGGCTCTGGTATCAATGCCCATGGCCTTTGGCCGTGTGCTCTGTCACCCCCTTCAACGTCAGAGTGGGATCATGGCTCCTTCCATGGCTCCGACCGGAGGTCAATGGAAAGCCTCCATTCCATGACCCCTTGGCTCCAAGTGAGCACAGGCCTCACGCGATGTTGAGGCCTCAGTGGAGCTAAACGAAGGCATCAACACCGATGTTGATGCTGGGGCTGAGGACGCTGAGTCTGATGCCAGAAGAGGGACTCTCTCTCTGCTTCTCCTGGCCCTTCAGTCCCCTCGTCAACATCTGCAAACACAGATTGCATGAGGAGGGCTCGTGGTGGGGCCAAGGCACTACAGGCACCAGTTATATTGGTCAGTGGTCGAGATGGGGTGTGCACATTTTGTGCACTTTTTAAACCCGCTGGCTGGCTTAGATATGACTTGGAACATGGCCGCAATGAGATCAAACAGTTCAATGTCGCCAGCCAGCAAAACTGCAGGGGAGAGAAATAAAATACCAAAAAAGCAAACCACACAGAAAAAACAGCATCAGTGGGGAGCAGACATAACAGACGACAGGCGGTAGGCATTGCAAAAGAAAAAAAAAGAGGACCCATGAGGGGGCAAAAAACAAAGAACTTTCCACCAACGGCAGGAACACATCCTAGGGGCTCCACAGAAAAAGAATGGGGATAAGATAGAGTTGCAGCAAGCAGGAAGGCAGCGCGCATGTGCGATGGAGCCTCACAGAATCTTCCAATGGAAGCTGGGGAGCGTTTTCATGCAGGGCTCCATCAGGGATGATACCCATATGTGAGGGCTTACTTCTTGCTTGTCCATGGAGAATCTGTGTACCTTCTGGGATCCTGCCAAGTACATGTGACCTGAATTAGCTACTGTTGGAAACAGGATACTGGGCTTGATGGACCACTGGTCTGACTCAGAAAGGAAAAATCTTAAGGAACCAGTGCCCCTGAACAAAACTAACCCAATGTACTCCCTAGCCCAAAAAGTTGGCATCAGTGGTGACTATCATCCAATCCAGTGCCTCCTGAGGCATCCTGTCCAGAGAATGAGTTTGTAGCCACCAAGCCAATTCTCCTTTGATCTTCCAGGGAAGAGAAAGGCACTGATCAAACAACTGGAAGCAGGGAGACTCAGGCCCTAGGAGCTTCCCAAGAGGAAAAACTCCTCAGCTGCACCTACAACTTGTTCAACCTTTCAGGGGTGGCAAATACTCTGCCCAAGCAAGTATTGAAGCAGGCACCCAGATACTCAGAGGCTGCTCTTGGGGTAGCTGATCACCCACCCTAGTTCCTCAAACAACCAAATCTCACGGGTCCTGTCTATCCTAGACTGCTCCATAGAATTGGACCAGATCAAGCAGTCATCCAGGTATGGGTGAACCTGGATTCCTTGCTTGCTCAGGAAGGCCACTGCCAGCATGACCTTCAAGATTTGAGAAGTCATGGCCAGGCCAAAAGGCAGGGGAAAAAACTGGAAATGGCAGCCTAGGACGCAGAGGAACTACTGATCTTGTTCCCAGATATATGGAAGTGCACTTTGGAAAGGTCCAAGAAAATAAACTCCACTTGCCCAGACTAATGCAATGACAGACCTGAGGGTTTTCATGCAGAGGTGGGGCACTCTTAACATGGCACTGACCGCCTTCAGGTACAGAATGGGTCAGAAAGCACCAACCTTCTTTGGGTATCACAGAGTAAATGGAATGTATCACCTGACTTTGTTCTGCAAAGTACACTGGTACAATACCACAAAAAAAAAAAGACACACACACACAACCACCACACACAAAGGTGCTATACACCACAAAAATAAAACAAGAGGGCAAACAGTGGTGATAAAACCAAGTAACAGAGAAAGCATAGTTACTCACCTGTAACAGGTGACATCTGGGAACAGCAGGAATTTAGTCTTCACATATGGGTATCGTCGGTGCCTGCGGAGCCTGCGGGAATGCTCCCCAGCATCCAATAGGAAAGCTTTTGGGAGCATTCCACAGCGCCTGCGTGCTGCCTTCCCGCCTTTCCCAACTGTTCCTCTCCAGTTGAGTTTAAAGCTGAGACAAAAGAGACGGAAAGAGAGAGATAGAAAGATACAACTCCTAGGGGAGATGGGTGGGTTGTGAAGACTAAATTCCTGCTGTTCAGCACAGTTACTTACCTGTAACAGGTGATCTCTGGGAACAGCAGGAATAAGTCTTCACATATGGGTATCGTCGGTACCGACAGAGCCTGCGCGGGAACGCTCCCCAGCGTCCAGAAAGAAAGCTTTTGGGAGCATCCCACAGCGCCTGCGTGCTGCCTTCCCGCCTTTCCCAACCGCCTGTCTCCAGTTCGAGTTTTAAGCTGAGACAAAGAGAGAGAGAGGAAAGGAAAGATAGAGAGATACAACTCCTAGGGGAGGTGGGTGGGTTGTGAAGACTTATTCCTGCTGTTCCCAGAGATCACCTGTTACAGGTAAGTAACTGTGCTATCTCCAGGAACAAGCAGGAATGAGTCTTCACATATGGGGACTCCCCAGCTAGAGATGCCAGGGAGATCTCCAAGGTTGTGAGTCCTTGAGAAGGGCTCTACCTGCCCCCATGGATCTCGGGCATCCAACCAGGGATGGGGGGTAGGAGTTGATTAGGTATGGAACAGGTGTTTGAGAACAGCCTGACCAAACAAGGCATCCCGGCGGGAGTCCTTGTCCAAGCAGTAATGGGCTGTAAAGGTATGAACCGAGGCCCAGGTGGCCGCTCGACAGATTTGGTTGATGGACACAGAGTTTAGATGAGCCATAGAGGCTGCCATGGCCCTCACATTGTGAGCTGTGACATGGCCCTCCAGAGAAAGGTTCTTACTCTGGTAGGCGAAAGAAATACACTGAGCAATCCAATTGGAAAAAGTTCTCTTAGAGACTGGAATTCCCAAATGAGAGGGATCAAAAGCAACAAAGAGTTGAGAGGACTTTCTATGTTGCTGTGTCCTTTGTAAGTAAAAAGCGAGCGCTCTTACAATCCAGGGTATGGAGATTCCTCTCTGCACTTGATGCATGAGGTCCTGGAAAAAAGACAGGTAAATACACCTCCTGATTCAGATGAAAAGGTGAGACCACTTTAGGCATAAAGTGTGGATTAGTCCTGAGGACTACCTTGTCATGATGGAACCTTGTATAAGGAGGATTAGCCACCAAGGCCTGCAGCTCACTGATGCGGCAAGCTGAGGTGACTGCAATGAGAAAAGTAACCTTCCAGGAAAGAAATTTCAAGGAGGTAGTGGCTAAGGGTTCAAAGGGTGGCTTCATAAGCTGGCCAAGAACCAAATTCAAGTCCCATGCCACTGGAGGTGGTCTAATAGGAGGTTTAGTTAAAAGAAGGCCTCTCATGAATCTTGCAATAAGAGGATGAGAGGAAATAGGCTGTCCATTGAGAGGCTTAAGGGATGCTGCAATAGCACCCAAATGGACTCTTACTGAACTCGTTTTAAGGCCTGCATGGGATAAATGCAGCAAATACTCTAGTAAAGAATTCAGAGGTATTGCAAGGGGGTTAAGACCCTTCTGTACACACCAAATGGTAAACCTTTTCCATTTAAAATCATAGGAACGTCTAGTGGAAGGCTTTCTGGAAGCATGAAGGATATCCTTCACCTGCTGAGAAAGATGCAAATCTTGAAGGTCTAGGCCTTCAGCAACTAGGCTCTGAGATGAAGAGACTGGGGATTTGGGTGCCACAACGTTCCCTCCTCCTGGGACAGGAGGTCTGGAGCAGATCCCAAGCCCAGGGAGGGAGCTTGAGAGAGATGCAGAAGTACAGGGTACCACACTTGGCGTGGCCAATGTGGTGCTATGAGGATCATAGACCCCTTGTCTCTCTGAAGTTTGAAGAATGTCTTGGGAATTAGGGGAATGGGTGGAAAGGCATAGAGAAAGTCTTGCCCCCAATGGAAGAGGAAGGCATCCCTGGCCTGAACTCCCTGACACGGAATCCTGGAACAGAACCGGGGAAGTTTGGCATTCCACAGACTTGCAAACAGGTCTATGTCCGGAGTTCCCCAAATTCGGAAGATCCTGGCTATCTGGTCCCCATGGAGGGACCATTCGTGTGGAAGCAGAACTCGACAGTCTGTCTGCCCAAGAGTTTTGAACCCCTGGAAGATACACTGCCACGAGATGAATTTGATGCTCTCTGGCGAAGGCCCACAATCTCAAAGCTTCGTTGCAAAGAGACAGAGAGCCAGTCCCGCCCTGCTTGTTCACGTAGAACATGGCTACTTGGTTGTCCGTGTGGATGAGGACTGTCTTGTAGCTGAGCAGGGTGTGGAAGACAGAGCTAGAAGAATTGCTCTGAGCTCCAAGAGGTTGATATGTAGAGATGTCTCTTGTGGAGACCAGATGCCCTGGGTGGAGAGATCTTGTAGATGAGCTCCCCAACCCCTTGGAGAGGCATCTGTTGTAAGGTTTGCTGGGGGTAGCGACTGTTGAAAGGGGGACCCCATCAACAGATTTTGAGTGGACTTCCACCACTGGAGAGACCAGAAGAGGCGACTGGAGGTTGCTATTTTGTATGACAGGCACCCTGATGCCTGGGTCCATTGGGTGGACAGAGTCCACTGAGCTGCACTCATGTGCGTAAGGAACCACATGCACGGTGGATGCCATGTGGCCTAACAGTTGTAACATTTCTCGAGCAGTTAAATGGGACTTTAACTGAATTTGTGAGGCTAACTGCACCAAGCGTAGACAACGGGCCTGGGGAAGATAGGCCCTTGCAGTTGTGGTATCCAGCAAGGCCCCTATGAACTCTAAAGACTGAGTAGGGGTGAGATGGGATTTTGGGATGTTTATTACAAGTCCCAGATACTGAAGAACACGCCTTGTGCAAGCTAGGGAAGTCTGGGCCTCTGACTGGGATGGAGCTCGGATGAGCCAGTCGTCCAGATATGTGAATACAAATTTCTAGAGTGCGTAGAAATGCAGCTACTACTGCCATGCATTTTGTGAACACTCTTGGAGCAGAGGCCAGACCGAAAGGAAGCACTCTGTATTGGTAGTGCTTTCCTTGATAAAGGAACCGAAGGAACCTTCTGTGTGTTGGATGGATGAGGATATGGGTGTACGCATCCTTGAGATCTAGAACACAAAGCCAATCCTGACTCTGAAGGTATGGAAGGAGAGCACCGAGAGAAATCTTGAATTTCTCCTTGCATAGAAACTTGTTCAATTCTCTGAGATCTAATATGGGTCTGTAGCCCCCTGTTTTCTTTGGGATAAGAAAATAGGGGGAGTAGAACCCTGAGCCCTGTTGAAGAAGGGGTACCTCTTCTATTGCCCTTTGGGCAAGAAGGGTAGCAATCTTCTGACCCAGAAGGTCGAGGAGAGATGTTGGAGAATTGAACTGTCTCACCATGGTGTGAGGAGGAAGGTTTAAGAAATGAAGCTTGTACCCCCTTTTGATGGAGAGGGTCCATTGCTCTGCCGTGACTTGTTCCCATCTGGGAGCAAAGTGGGCTAACCTTCCTGGAATGGTGAGAGGCTCTGGTTCTTCTAGAGCCAGAAAGGCTAAGTTCTCTAGATGTAAGTCAAAGGCCCCGAGGAGGCTGAGGCTGTTGGGCCGTAGCAGTCCTTGCAGCCTTAGGCTTGGCTTGTTTAGGTTGTTGCTGACGCTTTGCAGCAAAACGACCTGCAGAAGATGCCTGCTGACCATAAACAGGATAATATTTCCCCTTTTTGGGAAAGCCTTTTTGAACAACCTTTTTCTAACAGAAGCAGAAGTAGACTTTGAAAGTCTATCTAAAGCAGAATTCTCAGCATCCATCTGAGTGGCCTTTGCTTGCCAATCCTTGCCAAAAAGGTTTCCACCTGTACAAGGAAGATTTCCTAATCCATCCTGGACCCAGGGTTCCAAATCAGAAGCTTGTAACCAAGCAACTCTGCGTGCACCTATGGCAATAGCCGAGGCTCTGCTGGCACACTCAAAAGAGTCAAAGGCTGCACGGTTGGAAAATTTGGAAACATCCTGGGCATGTTTAAGCCAGGTGAGAAACTCCTCCCTTTTATCTTCTGAGATAAAAGGAGATAGTTTGCAGATGATCTGTAACTTCCTTTAGAAACATCCCCATATAGAGACTATAGGAGTTGATTCTGGCAGCAAGCATATTGGCCTGGAAAATTCTCCGGCCAAAAGCATCCAAGGTTCTGCATTCTCTTCCTGGAGGATTAGATGAGTGTCTTTTTGCACTCTATCTTCTTCATAGCAGACTCCACCACAATAGAGTGGTGAGGAAGCTGAGTCTTATGAAAGCCAGGACAAGGAGGAGCACGGTACATGGTGTCCAACCTATGAGAATGAGGGGAGATAGTGAGAGGTGTCTCCCATATGCCCAACATGTGATCATAAAGGATCTCATGAATTGGTAAAGTAGCTGCCTCTTTAGGAGCCTTAGGATATTGTAAAATATCCAATTTCTTGACTCTAGGCTCTGATTCAGGGGCCACTGAAATGGAGAGGCCCCTGGCCACTTCCCTAATGAAGTCTTGAAAAGACAAGTCTTCTGGAGGAGACATTCTTCTTTTTGGAGAAGAGGGCTCCTGAGGAAGGAGTACCGATGCTTCGACAGAAGCCTCTGATTCATCAGAGTCTTCGGAGGAATCGAAGTATCGCCTGTCTGGATGCTCCTGCAGAGCCCGATACGCGTACCGAGTGGTATTGACATCGGGAGTGATCGGTACAGATTTGGTACCGATGGGCATCACAGAACAGGGTACCGCTGCAGTCGACACCGAAGCCGATGTCGATGCAATCGGTACCGGCACCGGTACCGACAACGGAGTTTGTTGCGGTACCGGAGGCGTCACAGCTTGTATGAATGCCGTAATGACACACTGCATGGTCAGAATATTCTGATCCATCGACGCAACCAATGTCTGGATGTCGGTACCAGTGGAAACCACCCGTACCCCAGAACATGGCAACAGGTGATCGGTCGAGGCCGAGCCATCGATGTCAACCTGTGACCCCATAGATAAAGCTTTGGAAGCCGGAGCTTCCCGCCGGGGTAATTTTGCCGGTGCGGGATCCTCGAGAGCAAGCCCGGAGGCATCTCGATACTTAGAGGGAGATCTACCCTTCGAGGACCGGCTGGACTTATGTTTGGTTACCTGAGATCCATGGGAGGAAGAAGCAGCCCTGGAAGATGTCGATGCCACCGACGCTGCATCAGAGGGAAACAGGGTACTGAGCTTGGCCACTCGATTCTGTCGACCTCTTTTAGACATCATGGAACAGGACTCACAATCGGTGATGGAGTGGTCAGGACCCAAACATTTTAGACACCAGTCATGGGTGTCGGTGATAGAAAGAGTACCGCTGCACTTCATGCACTTTTTAAACCCGGAAGCGGGCTTTTCCATGAGGAAACTTTTTCTAGGCCTAAGGCCCAAAAGGAAAAAATGCACAGAAGTGGGAAACGGTAGGGTTTTGTTTGGTTTTTTTAAAGAAGAAAAGACCGGCGGTACTGGTCAGACGTCAAAGAAGGCAGACGCGCGACCAAAGAAATAAAGAAATATAAAGAACTTCTTCAGCGGTGACAGGAACACGACCTGCTGGCTCCGCGGAAAAGAAGAACTGGAGAGAGGTGGTTGGGAAAGGCAGCGCGCAGGCGCTGTGGGATGCTCCCAAAAGCTTTCTTTCTGGACGCTGGGGAGCGTTCCCGCGCAGGCTCAGTCGGTACAGACGATACCCATATGTGAAGACTCATTCCTGCTTGTTCCTGGAGATCCGGAGATCACCTGTTACAGGTGAGTAACTGCTATCTCCAGGAACAAGCAGGAATGTAGTCTTCACATATGGGGGACTCCCTAGCTGCAGATGCCAGGGAGATGGCCCCAGAAAGTTGTGTGCCCTTGTGAAAGGGCTCCACTTCTTCGCATGGATCTCTGGCGTCCTACCAGGGATGGTGGGTAGGAGTTGATTAAGTCTGGAACAGGTGTTAAAGAATAGTCTGACCAAACAAGGAATTCCGGCGGGAGTCCTTGTCTAAGCAGTAATGGGCTGTGAAGGTATGTACCGAAGCCCAAGTAGCTGCTCGACAGATGTCGTTGATAGACGCAGAGTGAAGATGAGCCATTGAGGCTGCCATGGTTCTCACACTGTGAGCTGTGACATGGCCTTCAAGAGGAAGGTTCTTACTCTCAGAGGCAAAAGATATACACTGTGCAATCCAGCTGGACAGTGTCCCTTTGGAGACTGGAAGTCCCAAATTACTAAGATCAAAAGCAACAAAGAGTTGAGAGGATTTTCTATTTTTTTTATTTATTTAGCTGCATTTATATCCTGCTTTTCACCGGGTCAAAGCGGTTGAGGGATACATTTAACACAAGGGGATATGAGACACATACACTAATACTTACAGGGAACATGGGCAATGGAGGGTTAAGTGGCTTGCCCAAGACCACAAGGAGCACCTGTGGGACTAGAAACCCCAGTCCTTCCGGCCCAAGGTTGCTGTCCTCTAGTGGGATTTGAACCACCAACCTTCTGGCCTGTAGTACCTTGCCCCAACCACTAGGCCACTTCTCCCTCCTTTTTTTTATGTTGCTGTGTCCTTTGCAAGTAAAAGGCCAAAAGCTCTTTTACAGACCAAAGCTCTTTTACAGGCCAAAGTATGAAGGTTCCTTTCTGCATTTGAGGCATGAGGCCTTGGAAAGAATACAGGAAGGTAAACTGCTTGGTTTAAATGAAAAGGCGAAACCACCTTTGGCATAAAGTGTGAATGAGTCCTAAGGACTACCTTATGATGGAACCTTGTATAAGGAGGATCAGCCACCAACGCTTGCAATTCACTGATGTGACGTGCTGATGTGATTGCAATGAGAAAGATAACCTTACAGGAAAGGAATTTCAAAGAGGTAGTGGCTAATGGTTCAAAGGGCAATTTCATGAGCTGCTCAAGTACCAGATTCAAGTCCCATGCCACCGGTGGTGGCTTAATGGAAGGCTTCATTAAAAGAAGGCCTCTCATAAATCTTGCTATGAGAGGATGAGAGGAAATAGGTTGTCCATTTAGAGGCTTGAAAGAAGCTGCAATAGCACGCAAATGGACTCTCACTGAATTGGTCTTAAGCCCTGCATTTGATAAATGAAGGAGGTACTCCAGTAATGATTCCAGAGATATCGTAAGAGGGTTAAGACCCTTCTGCGAGCACCATATGGTAAACCTTTTCCACTTAAATGCATAAGAGCGTCTTGTGGAAGGTTTCCTGGAAGCATGAAGGATATCTTTACCTGCTGGGAAAGGTTACGAACGTGAAGTTCTAGGCTTTCAGCAACCAGGCCCTGAGATGCAGAGACTGTCTCTGAAGCTTGAACAGGGTTTTGGGAATTAGGGGAATGGGTGGAAAGGCATACAGGAAGTCCTGACCCCAATGAAGGAGGAAAGCATCCCTGGCCTGACAACCTCGAGCCGGAATTCTGGAACAGAACCGGGGAAGTTTGGCATTCAGCGGACTTGCAAAGAGGTCTATGTCCGGGGTTCCCCAAATTTGAAAAATGACATAACCTTCCTGGGATGGTGGAGGGTTCTGGGCTGTTCAGGGCAAGGAAGGAAAAGTTCTCTAGACAGGAGCCAAAGCCCCTGTGGAGGCTGAGTCTGCTAAGCCGATTCAGGCTTAGCTGCTTTTGGCTTCCTTTGTTGCCTAAGTTGTTGTTGCTGTCCCTTTTGAGCAGACTGACCTGAACGATGTCCCTGCTGGGTATAGGAGGGATAAAACTACTTCTTACTGAAGAATGGTTTCTTAGAGGATCTTTTCCTCGCAGGATCAGCTGTAGATTTGGACAATCTATCCAAAGTGATATTGTCAGCATCTCATTAGCTTTTTCCTGCCAATTCTTGCCAAAAAGATTCTCTCCCTTGCAAGACATATTCCCCAGTTTGTCCTGTACCCAGATTTCTAAGTCAGATGCCTGGAGCCAGGCAATTCTACGTGCAGCTATGGCAATAGCAGAGGTTCTGTTATGCATTCTAAGCAGTCAAAGGCAGCACGATTCACAAACTTGGAAACATCCTGAGCATGTTTAACAAGAGTAAGATAATCTTGCCTTTTTTATCATCAGGAAGGAGAGGGCTCAAAAGCTCTAAGTCTCCTGTGACTTCCTTAAGGAACATTCCTATATACAAGATATAGGAACTGATCCTAGCAGAAAGCATGGAAGCCTGGAAGGATTGACGTCCAAAGGCATCAAGAGTCCTACACTCACATCCTGGAGGATTAGATGCATGTCTTTTTGCACTCTTCATCCGTCTCATGGCTGATTCCACCACCATGGAATGGTGTGATAATTGAGTCTTCTGAAACCCAGGACAAGGAGGAACTCGATACATGGTGTCGAGTCTTCGAGAATGAGGAGATATGGTTAGAGGTGTTTCCCACATCCTTAACATAAGATCATGCAAGATCTCATGAATAGGTAAGGTAGCTGCCTCCTTGGGAGCTTTAGGGTATTGTAGGATTTCTAATTCCTTTGCCCTAGGCTCTTTTTCAGGAGCCACTGTGATGGAAAGACCTCGGGCCACATCTCGGATAAAATCCTGAAAGGACATATCCTCTGGTGGAGACATCCTACGCTGAGAAGAGGAATCCTCAGGAAGACGTACTCTGGCATTGGCAGAGCCTTCGGAGTCTTCAGACTCATCCAAGGATTGAAGTATCTCCGATCTGGGTGATCGTGCAAGGCACGGTACCGGTACCAACTTGTCGATGCCGGATAGAGACGCATGACTTGGTCCCAGTAGAATACCTGCTGATGTCGATGCAGTCGGTGCCGGTACCGGATGAATTGTCTGAAGCGGTTTCAGGGGCATCAAGGCTGTGAGAAGAGCCGCCAGACTGCGTTCAATAGCCAAGAATCTCTGGTCTATCGACACTGCCAATGCTTGGATATCGGTGCCGGTTAAAGCGGTCAGAACCCCAGAGCATGGCACCAGTAGTTCTGCTGAGGTTGAAGCCTCGAGAACATCCTGGAGCCCCGTTAGTGCTTTGGAAGCCGAAGCCTCCCGCCGGGGCAATTTTGCCGGTGAAAGTCCCTCTAGGGCAACGCCAGAGGCATCTCAATGTTTAGAAGGAGATCTACCCTTTGAGGACTGGCTAGATTTATGTTTAGTTACCTGAGATCCATGGAAGGAGGATGAAGCCCTGTAGGACGTCGATGCCACGGAGGCTGCATCGGAGGGAAAAAGGGTGCCGAGCTTAGCAGCTCGGTTTTGCCAGCCCCTTTTTGACATCATTCCACAGGCAACACACTGAAATAGAGTAGTCAGGACCTAAACATTTGAGGCATCACTCATGGGTGTCGGTGATGGAGATGGTACCGCCACACTTAGAACACTTTTTAAAACCCGAAGCGGGTTTTTCCATTTTGAGGGAGAAAATTGGGTCTAGTGCCCAAAATGGCACGTGGCTCCCGAGAAGAAAATTACTGGAGAAAGACTCCAGAAACAAACGGGGGGGGGGGGGTTTGGGGGGGTTTTTTAGAAAAAAGAAAAGAAGAACTGGCGGTACCAGTATACCGTCGAGGGAAGGCAGACGCGACCACAAATAAGAAGTATAAGAAGGGAATGTTCTGTGGTGACAGGATGTGCGACCTGTCGGCTCCGCAAAAAAAGACAACTGGAGAGGGACAGTTGGGAAAGGCGGGAAGGCAGCACGCAGGCGCTGTGGGATGCTTCCAAAAGCTTTCCTATTGGACGCTGGGGAGCGTTCCCGCGCAAGCTCCGTCGGTACCGACGATACCCATATGTGAAGACTACATTCCTGCTTGTTCCTGGAGAAAGGGTACAGAAGATAAATACAATTTTAATAATTCATACATACTGAAACTATAAAACCATAAAAGCAAATACAGAAATACATGAATGCATCGCCCGAGTTTATTCTGCAGGGTACACTGGTACAATAGCCTGTAAAATGGATGTACTATAATAGACTTGCTTTGACTATCTTGAAAACTGAGATTCTTTATATGGAGTAGGACCTTACTGCCTTCCTTATCTTTGGAACTGAAAATTGATGATTATGTTTTGCCGATTCATTTTCAGGCTAGAAATCTTGAGGCGATTTAAGATTCTCGATTGGATATGCAACCTCAAGTTCAAGCTGTTGTGAAAGTGACTTTTTTTTTTAAGCCGACTATGATTAGGAGGCTGGGACCTTACCTATCAGAAGACAGTTTAAGGGCAGTGTGGTCCACATGTTGGTTCTTAATCCAGTTATTTTAACAGTTTATATTGTGGTTTGTCTGACTATGTAATTCAAATGTTAAACTATTCAGAATGCGACTGCTAGGGTGATTAAGGGAGTGGGGCAGATATGAACACAATGCCAGTTTTGCATAAATTACACTGGCTTCCAGTTAAGTGGCATGTTATCTATAAAATGGTTATGCTGATGTATAAAGTTCTACATCATTTGGTTCCAGTTACTGTGACTATGCTGAAACCTTATAGGCTGATGTGTATTACAGTCCCCGTCAGCGTACTTTTTGGAGGTTCCATCTCAAAGGACGCATCTTCTAACATTTTGTGCCTACATGATCTCCAGGAACAAGCAGGAATAAGTCCTCACATATGGGTACGTCGGTACCGACGGAGCCCGTGCGGGAAAGCTCCCCAGCTTCTTAGAATAGAAGCTTTTGGGACCTCCCACTGCACATGCGCACTGCCTTCCCGCCTTCCTGAACAGCTCTCCTCAGTTTCTCTTTTTCCGCGGAGCCAGCAGGTCGTGTTCCTGTCACCGCTGAAGAAATTGTTATTTTATTTGTTTCTTTAGACCGCGTACCTGCCTTCCCCATACCGATACCGGTATCGCCGGTCTTTTCTTTCTTTCTTTAAAAAATTATAATTCTTTTTTCTTATTTTTTAGCTTTTTGGTCACTTCAGAGAGGCCTCTCGGCCTACTCAATTTCTCCTCATGGAGAAGCCAGCCCCTGGATTTAAGAAGTGTACCAAATGTAATGCTGTTATTTCAGTCACAGACACCCATGAATGGTGTCTGAAATGTTTGGGGCCTGACCATTCCATACCGGACTGCCCATCTTGCTCCCACATGTCTAAACGTGGGCTGCAGAACCGGGCCAACAAATTCCATGTGCTGTTTGCTTCAGAGAATACAGCATCACAGTCATCCAGGTCTTCTTCTCCGGATGGATCTCAGGTAACCAAACCTTCTGTGGGCAAGTCCTCAAAGAGCAAATCTCCTTCAAAGCATCGAGAGGCTCTTAGCTTAGAACTTGAGGACCCTGCCCCAGCCAAACAACCCCGGCGGGAAGTCCAACTTCCAAAAACGCCAATTCAGGGGTCTCAGGTTGATATCGATGCTACGGCCTCGACAGATCACCTGTTAGCCTGCTCTGGGGTACCGGGTCACTCCGGGTACCGACATCCAGGCAGCTATGGCGTCCATGGGCGATACTGTACAGTCCATGCAGCAGGCCGTCATGGCTTTCATTAAAGCTGCAACGCCATCGGTTCCGCTTTCAGCGGTTCCGGGCCCGATACCGGTATCGTCCGCCATGCCGGTATCGAGGCCGTCCACCTCTAAACGCAAGTCGGTACCGTATGGGCTTTCGCTCCATACCGGTTCCATACCCGATACGCCCGATATCGATACCGATCGGTACGCGTATCGTGCGTTAGAGGAAAGCACCGATTCCTCTGAGGATTTTCACTCCTCTGATGATTCTGCTGAGTTTTCACTCAACTTACCTGAGGAGCCCTCTTCTCCTAAAAGGAGAATGTCCCCTCCAGAGGATTTGTCCTTCCAGGACTTTGTTTTAGATATGGCTACAGCCCTTTCTATTACCACATCCTCTGAAAAGGAACCCAGATCCAAAAAACTGGATATTTTGGGATACTCAAAGGCCCCTAAGGAGGCAGTTACCCTGCCTATCCATGAAATCCTTCAAGAACAACTGATGGATTTCTGGGAAAATCCTTTGACTTTGTCTCCTTATTCCCGTAGGTTGGACACCATGTATAGGGTCCCTCCTTCTCCTGGTTTCCAAAAGACTCAATTGCCCCACCACTCTATTGTGGTGAAGTCTGCAATGAAGAAGATTAGGAGTACCAAAAGGCACTCTTCCACCCCTCCAGGACGGGAATGTAAGACTTTGGACTCTTTTGGTAGGAAAATTTTCCAGGCTAGTATGCTTATAGCCAGGATTAATTCCTACAGTCTCTATATGGGCATGTTCCTGGAGGAACTTGCCAAAAAGGTGCGGCATTTTGCCCCCTTTATCCCTGAGGATAAAAAGCAGGGATTCCTTTCCCTAGTGAAACAACTCTTAGAGGTTTCTAAGTTCTCTAATAGGGCAGCATATGATTCCTTTGAGGGAGCCAGTAGGGCTTCGGGCATTGCTATTGCAGCCCGACGTCTTGCTTGGCTCCAGGCCTCTGATCTGGAACCTTGGGTTCTAGATGGCTTACGGAATCTGCCCTGTACAGGTGAGAACTTATTTGGGGAAGAGTGGCAAATCAAAGCCACCCAGATGGATGCTGAAAATGCCACCTTGGAAAGACTTTCAAAGTCCACTTCAATTCCTACTAAGAAAAAGTCTTTTAAAAGGCCTTACTATAAGAAGGCCAGAGTTGCTTCAAATACTGGCCAGCAGTCTTCTCAACCTCGCTATACTGCTAAGCGTCAGCAATCCAAACAAGCACGAGCTAAGCCTGCAGCAGCTACTGTAGCTCAGCAGGCTCCAACCCCTCAGGGGTTTTGACTTGCTCCTAGGGAACTTGCCACTTCTGGTTCTAACACAACCAGAACCTCTCACCATACCCGGAAGGTTGGTTCACTTTGCTCCCAGATGGGAACAAATCACAACAGAACAATGGACCCTCTCTATCATTCGAGAGGGTTACAAACTTCATTTCTCCAGCCTTCCTCCCCATCATATGGTGAGACCATTCAATTCTCCCCCATCTCTCCTAACCCTGTTGGGTCAAGAGGTTTCCTCTCTTCTTGCCCAAGGGGCCATAGAAGAGGTTCCTCTTCCTCAACAAGGGTCCGGTTTCTACTCCCCTTATTTTCTCATTCCAAAGAAGACAGGGGGATTCAGACCAATCCTAGATCTGAGAGAATTGAACAAATTTCTCTTCAAGGAGAAATTCAAAATGCTGTCTCTCGGCATTCTCCTTCCTTACCTCCAGGGTCAGGACTGGCTTTGTTCTCTAGACCTACAGGATGCGTATACACATATACTCATCCATCCATCCCACAGAAAGTATCTTCGCTTTCTGTTTCAGGGAAAACATTTCCAATACAGAGTACTCCCCTTCGGTCTAGCCTCTGCTCCAAGAGTATTCACAAAATGCATGGCAGTCGTAGCCGCATTTCTAAGAGGCATGGGAATCTTTGTCTTCCCATATCTGGACGACTGGCTCATCCGAGCTCCAACTCAGTCACAGGCCCAGATTTCCCTGGACCACACAAGGAGCCTTTTGCAGTATCTGGGACTGGTAGTAAACCTTCCCAAGTCCCAACTCATCCCTACTCAATCTCTAGAATTCATAGGGGCCCAGTTGGACACCATCACTGCAAGGGCCTACCTTCCACATGTTCGAGGCCAGCGCCTCCTGAGTTTGGCCTCCCAAGCTCAGTCCAGCTTGACAGCCAGGGAAATGCTACGCCTACTGGGTCATATGGCCTCCACAGTGCATGTGGTGCCCTATGCTCGTCTTCATATGAGAGCAGCTCAATGGACCCTGGCCACTCAGTGGACTCAGGCGTCAGGAGCGCTCTCAGACCAAATACAAACCTCCGATCGTCTGTTTTGGTCCCTCCACTGGTGGACTTCCACCAAGAATCTGTTGTTGGGGGCTCCATTTCAACCATTGCTACCCCAAGCAACCCTCACAACAGATGCCTCCCAAACAGGGTGGGGAGCCCATCTGCAAACTCTCTCCACTCAGGGCACTTGGTCTCTACAAGAGACCACCCTTCATATCAATCTTCTGGAACTGCGAGCAATTTACCTTGCCCTCAAGGTCTTCCACTCCCTCCTAGCCAACCTCACTGTCCTAGTTCAGACGGACAATCAGGTGGCCATGTTTTACATAAACAAACAAGGAGGGACGGGCTCTCTGTCGCTTTGCAACGAAGCTCTAAGACTATGGGCCTTCGCCAGAGAGCATCAGATTCACCTGCTAGCAGTGTATCTCCCAGGAGTTCAAAACTCTCGGGCAGACAGGCTCAGTCGAGTTCTGCTGCCACACGAATGGTCCCTACATTTGGACCAAATAAACCGAATCTTTCAGGAATGGGGGACCCCGGACATAGACCTCTTTGCAAGTCCGTGGAATGCCAAACTTCCCCGGTTCTGTTCCAGAACTCCGTGTCAGGGAGCTCAGGCTACGGACGCCTTTCTCCTGAATTGGAGTCAGGCATTCCTATATGCCTTTCCACCCATTCCTTTGATTCCCAAGACTCTGTTCAAACTCCAGAGGGATCATGGAACTATGATCCTCATAGCTCCACGCTGGCCACGCCAAGTGTGGTTCCCTCTACTTCTACAGCTCTCCCAGGGATCCTACTTGGATCTGGGAGCTGCGCCAGACCTCCTGTCTCAGGAGGAGGGGACTTTGTGGCACCCAAACCCCAAATCCCTTCACCTCAGTGCTTGGTTACTGAAGGCTTAAGCCTTCAAGACTTTCATCTTTCCCAACCAGTGAAAGATATCCTTTCTGCCTCTAGGAAACCCTCTACCAGGCGTTCCTATGCTTTCAAATGGAAACGTTTTTCCATTTGGTGTGCTCAGCAGGGTCTTGACCCTCTGGCACTTCCTTTGAATTCTCTTCTTGATTATCTCCTGCATCTATCCAATGCAGGCCTCAAGACGAATTCGGTAAGAGTCCATTTAAGTGCTATTGCAGCATCCTTGCAACATATAAATGGACAACCTATCTCCTCTCATCCTCTTGTTGCAAGATTCATGAGAGGCCTGACTCTCACTAAACCTCCCATCAGACCACCCCCGGTCGCATGGGATTTGAATCTAGTGCTCGGTCAACTTATGAAGCCACCTTTTGAGCCAATGTTTTCCACCTCCTTGAAATTTCTTTCCTGGAAGGTCATCTTCCTCATTGCAGTCACTTCGGCTCGCCGCATCAGTGAGCTGCAGGCTTTAGTGGCTAATCCACCTTACACAAGATTTCATCATGATAAGGTGGTCCTTAGGACGAATCCCCACTTTATGCCTAAAGTGGTCTCGCCTTTTCATCTTAATCAAGAGGTATATCTACCTGTCTTTTTTCCAGCTCCTCATGCATCCAATGCAGAGAGGAACCTTCATACTCTGGATTGTAAAAGAGCTCTCGCTTTTTACCTTAATAGGACTCAGCCACATCGAAAGTCTTCTCAACTTTTTGTGGCCTTTGATCCTTCCCATTTGGGACTTCCAGTCTCCAAGCGTACACTTTCCAATTGGATTGCTCAGTGTATTTCTTTTGCTTACCAGAGCAAAAACATTTCTCTGGAAGGCCATGTCACTGCTCACAATGTGAGGGCCATGGCAACTTCTATGGCTCATCTGCACTCTGTTTCCATAGATCAGATCTGTCGAGCCGCTACCTGGGCCTCGGTTCATACCTTCACAGCCCATTACTGTTTGGACAAGGACTCCCGCCGGGATGCCTTGTTTGGCCAGGCTGTCCTCAAGCACCTGTTCCATTCCTAAACAACTCCTGCCCACCTTCCCAGAATGGATGCCTGAGATCCATACGAAGATGGCGAACCTTTACAGGGGATCCCATGCATCTAAGCTAGGGAGTCCCCATATGTGAGGACTTATTCCTGCTTGTTCCTGGAGATAGCACAGTTACTTACCTGTAACAGGTGATCTCTGGGAACAGCAGGAATTAGTCCTCACAACCCACCCACCTCCCCTAGGAGTTGTATCTTTTATCTATCTATCTTCCTGTCCTCTCTCTGTTGACTCAGCTATAAACTCGAAACTGAGGAGAGCTGTTCAGGAAGGCGGGAAGGCAGTGCGCATGTGCAGTGGGAGGTCCCAAAAGCTTCTATTCTAAGAAGCTGGGGAGCTTTCCCGCACGGGCTCCGTCGGTACCGACGTACCCATATGTGAGGACTAATTCCTGCTGTTCCCAGAGATCACCTGTTACAGGTAAGTAACTGTGCTTTCTCTGTAAGTGCCCCAATACTGGAGCTCTTTACCCGGCAAGTTGCGCATGGTACCATATTTGTCGACTTTTAAGAAGAGATTAAATACTTCTCTCTTTAAGCAGATATTTTATTTTAACAATTAAAGCTAAGTATAAGTCACAGCACAAATAAAATACTTATGTTATGTTTTATGTAATGGTAATGTATAATAACTTGTCTTTGCTATTATGTATGTGTCTTGTAAACCGCCCAAGTAGTTGGTGCGGTATGAAAGTTTTAAATAAAATAAACTGCAGGAAGCACTGAAGGGTTTTCTTGACTGCCATTCTCTTGGTGAAGGAGCTACAAGGTGACTCCAGAAGCCCTTCTGAAGAGGCTTTGCAAACTCCAGGGTGTATCCCTTTTTCAAAATCCTTGACGACCCATTAGTCTAACATGATATGGGTCTATTCCAAGTAAAAGAGCCAAGACACCCCTCCTGACCCTCGGAAGGGACCCACCAGATCTCACTGAAAGAGCTTACCGGCTCCCAAGGCCCTGCCTGCTGAGTCCTAAGATTGCTGGGATCCCCCAAAAGAGCTGACCATTCTTGCATTTAGACCCGCAGGATGAACAGATGGTATCTAAACTCCTTCTCACTGTAAACTGCCCCCATGCTCCCCACTGAGGCTTGCACCAGGAACCTCCAGGTCTACCTTTCAGAAGTCTCTGGAAGCGAGCTTCACTAAGGTCTTGCACCAGCTTCTCCAGGTCCTCCCCAAAAACAACTTGCCTTTAAAGAGAAGCTTGCTCAGTCACAGCTTGGATACATTGGCAGACCAATTCCTGATCAAAACCCACCTTCTAGCCATCATGGACTCAGAGAATATCCTGATCAAGTCATACAGAGCACCCAAAAAAATGATGCTCCAGACTCATCTTGATACCTCCAGGCTGTCTGGCAATTGCTGGATCCAGTATAAAAGAGTGCTTGGGCCACCACGAAGCACTGCCTGAGTATTCAAGGCTGAAGCTGTGAAGTAATATTTAAGGAGGGCTTCCATCCTCTTATGAGTCTCCTTAAAGCGCAGCACCACCTTTCACTGGAACGGTTGTGTGCTCAGTCATTGCTGTGAACAGGGCATCCATATTAGGGACCCCAAAAATACTTTGCCTTCTCCACTTGGAGGAGAGGATACAGCCTAGCCAGGACCTCAGCCCCAGCTCTGGTGTCTCCGACTACGAGAATATTAGCATATGCAAGGGCTTAGGGAGGGGAAAGAAGCTGTAGGGATGCTGTAAGCCCTCTAGGATAGGGCCCACATGTGAAGCCTCTACCAGAAGGGCTCCGTAATATGCAGAGCCATCATGGCATCCTGGATAAGGGAGGAAAGATCAACCCTGTGAAACTGACAGATCACCAAAATATCATTTCACTCCGCTTCCTCCACTGACTCACCTGTCAGACAAGAATTCAAAAAAGCATGGGACCAAAGAGGATCTCTAAAGGTAAAAAGTGGACTGTTGTAGTTGTTGATATGGAAGGACAGACTAGATAGGCCATGTGGTCTTTTTCTGTCATCATGTTTCTATGTTTCTAAGAAACCCTCCTCCCCAGCCTTCATTCATTCAGAGGAGCAGGGCTGGACTCTTAAGAGGAATGGACAGGCAAAAATGAAGGGCAAGGGTGCTTAACCCTCTTGTTTGCTACAGAAGGAGATCCCAGAGGGTCCCAAATCCCCCATATGGGAGGTCAAGACCTCAGACCCCTAGGAGGTGAGCTACCATGCAGCTACCAAAAGACAAGACAGTCTGTGAGCCGTTTCAGGAGTTGCTGCTCAAAGCAGGCTGAGAACGGGTCCTGGAGGACTCTGTGGGCTGCTAGCTTGAGCCCAACACCGCCTTCCTATGCTCCCCTTCAACCAGGGGCATATGGTTATCCAAGATGCTCACCAAGCCCACCAGCAGGAAAATCATGGATGACTCAGCAAAATCAGCATGGGGCTCCGACATTGCCAATAAAGTGTGCCTAGAGGCTTCTCCACTGGACAATGGGGCAAAAAGAGCCAGCCACAGAGCTCACTCAGCAGGAGCCCCAAGCAGCATACCTCCATGCACTCAGCATCGTGACAAACCTCAAACCCTGTCAAAAGAATAAAAGACAGAAAAGGCTGTGGCATAAAGGGAACCCCTGATTGGTAAGGGACTCCACACACCTATTAGGCTGACCTTAGAAACCCAGGAAGGGCCTACCCAGCTACCCACACAGGCCTAGGAAGGCCCAGATGTCTGAAGGCCTTTTTTTGTGCAACTGAAGCAGCTTTAATCAAGCAGTAAGGACAGAGAGCCAATAAAGAAACAGGACAAAAAAACATAAGCAGAACATGCAGACACAGAACAGTGAAAGGGAACGGGGGGACCTCTGCCCAGACTTACAAACCCCCTCAGAGGCCCTATGGGATCCTCCTGTCTGAAACCCATGGGTAACAGTGCTGGATTACAGGGCAATTGTCGGCTTGAGGAGACAATGGGTGTATCCAAGCTTCGAGCAAACAGCGAGCCAAAGTCCCAACACACAGGCCAGAAGACCATGATCTGTGCCAGGAGAAACAGGCCTATCTGCACTGCTGCACCACTCCACACACCTTGCCATCTGCTGGAGGCAGACAATATTGGTTTCTCTTAGTGCCGCACCAGTGAACATATATCACTGAAAGTTGCTTTGGTCTGTCTCCAACTGCTGGCCGGGCAGCATTACTCACTTGTATGGGCTGGTCTAGTAGGATAAAGAAACTAGCATTAAAACACTTAAATCCATCAAGACTGTTGCAAAATGATCACCCACAAAAACTCATAAATCCGAAATACTAAACACACAAAGGTGGAAAGAAACAAATTTTATGTACCCACTAATTTTCTTTCCTTGAATCCTGCTAAACCAGTTCAGACAAGTGACTTATGCTTCCTTGCCAGCAGGTGGAGGCAGACTAACAACTTTTCATGTCGTCATCACTTGGTATATCCTATGGTGAAGCATGGAGAAAACCAGTATGAAACTTCCCAAGCAGTAAGCAAAACCTGAAAAACAAATTGCAGGAAAGCAGTTAATTACCCGTAACAGGTGATCTCTGGGAACAGCAGGAAAGCGTAGTTACTCACCTGTAACAGGTGTTCTCCAGGAGCAGCAGGAATCAGTCCTCATATATGGGTGTCATCGGCGCCGATGATGCCCCAGCGGAACATTTCCCCAGCTTTCCATGAAAGCCTTTGGGAATGCTGGCACGCATGCGCAGTTCCCTTCCCGCCTAAAGGTCCCATCTTACCTCAGTCATATGACAGCTAAGAACAGCACACAAAAATGTAAAAACAAACTATGTACAACTGCAAGGGGAGGAGGGAGGGTTGTGAGGACGGATTCCTGCTGCTCCTGGAGAACACCTGTTACAGGTGAGTAACTACGCTTTCTCCAGGACCAAGCAGGAAGTCAGTCCTCACATATGGGTGACTCCCTAGCTCTGGGCTACCGAGGAACCCAGGCTGAACAAGAGAACTCCCTCTAGTCCCAGCAGCAAAGAAAGGCTTTTCAAGGACACAACCTCCACCGGTAGCCCAACAAAGGGCAGGAGGGCAGGAGGTGCCTAAACCTCAAAGAGATTCCGGAGTACTGCTTGGCCAAAAGCACTGTCCCTACGGGACTCCCTTTCCAGACAGTAATGGGCCGCAAAGGTCTGGCTTGAAGACCAAGTTGCAGCCCTGCAGATGTCTACCAAGGGCACAGAGCGGAGATGAGCCACTGAGGCAGCCATTGCCCTAACACGATGGACCGTGACCCTACCCTGCAAAGGAAGGTCAGCCGCCTTGTAAGCCCAGGTGATACAGTCAGCCACCCAGATGGACAAGGTACGCTTGGACACAGCCAACCCCAACTTATTGGGGTCAAAGGAGACGAAGAGCTGAGTAGCCCTTCTATGCCCCTGCGTACGGTCAAGGTAGAAGGATAAGGCCCTCCTACAGTCCAGGGTATGCAGGACTGCTTCAGCCTGGCTAGCATGAGGCCTAGGGAAGAATGTTGGAAGAACCACCTCCTGATTGAGGTGGAAAGAGGAGACAACCTTAGGAAGGAACTTGGGATGAGTCCTGAGGACTACCCTGTTTCTATAAATCCTGGTATAAAGTCTATCACAGACCAGGGCCTGAAGCTCACTCACTCGCCTAGCCGAGGTGAGGACTATCAGGAAGAGAGTCTTCCAGGAGAGGAAGCGTAGAGGGCAAGTAGCCATCGGCTCAAAGGGTGGGCGAGTCAGGTGCTGCAAGACCACATTGAGCTCCCACTCAGGAGCAGGACGACGGATGGGGGGGGCTTGAGCAAAAGCAAGCCCCTGAGAAAGCGGGACACCAAAGGGTGACCGGACAGAGAATGTCCCTCCACCAGTGAGTGGTGAGCTGCTAGAGCTGAGAGGTGGACCCGAACAGAATTGGACTTAAGTCCCTGATTGGACAAGTGCAGTAAGTACTGAAGCACTACTGGCACAGTACAGGAGAAAGGATCCTCTGTACGCAGATGACCACACAGAAAACCTCTTCCATTTGAGGGCATAGGTTTTCCTAGTGGACTGTTTCCTAGAGGCTAGAACAATCTCCTCAACTTCCT
Organism: Ichthyophis bannanicus; assembly: GCA_033557465.1. Lineage (NCBI taxonomy): Eukaryota > Metazoa > Chordata > Amphibia > Gymnophiona > Ichthyophiidae > Ichthyophis > Ichthyophis bannanicus. The sequence goes on from CM066035.1 coordinate 644,125,817, forward strand.
GAGGCAGGCCCCAGGGAGCCAAAACTACCCTTGCAGCCTCCAGGCCATCAAATTGAGAGCTTTGAGACTGGGGTGCAGAAGGGAACCCTGCTCCTGTGAGAGAAGGTCGGGTTGTAACCCCAGAGGTAGTGGGGAATCCACTGCCAGCTGTAGCAGAAGTGGAAACCAAGGCTGCCTCGGCCATCTGGGAGCTACCAGCAGGACCGAGGCCTTGTCCTGAAGAGTCTTGAAAAGAGTCCAGGCCACCAAGGGCATGGGAGGAAATGCATACAGGAGGCCCTGAGACCAGGACATCAGAAAAGCATCTGGTGCTATCCTCAAAGGATGCGGTTGCCTGGGAGCAGAACTTGGGCAGTTGCTTGTTCAGAGGACTGGCAAAGAGATCTATCCAAGGGAGATCCCACTTCAGGAAGATCTTCTGAACGACCAAGGGATGCAGCTGCCATTCGTGGGGCTGCAGAAATCTGCTCAACCGGTCGGCCAGGCAGTTCTCCTGGCCTGGAAGGTACACCGCCTTGAGAAGCATGTTGTGCTGCAGGGCAAAGGAACAAAGGTCCTGAGTCTCTTGACAAAGGAGCTTGGACCCAGTTCCGCCCTGTTTGTTCACATAAAACATGGCTACCTGGTTGTCTGTTTGAATCAAGACTGAGTGGTGAGCCAGGGCTGGAGAAAAAGCCTTGAGAGCTAAGCGGATAGCTCGAAGTTCCAGGAGATTGATTTGTTGGGCTGCCTCCCAGGGAGACCAGAGGCCCTGAGTGCACTTGTCTAGACAATGAGCACCCCAGCCCTTCAGAGAGGCGTCGGTGGTGAGGACCACCGAGTATTCTGGCATTTGAAAGGGCATCCCCTGCAGCAGATTGGGTGGATGTAGCCACCAGCTGAGGGAGGTCAAAAGGGGTCTGGACACCTTTATCCTGTCTCTCAGGCTGCCTGTGGCTTGAGACCACTGAGTCCGAAGGCACCACTGTGCAGGCCTCATATGGAGCCTTGCATTGGTAGTCACATGCACTGTCGAAGCCATGTGGTCCAGAAGTCTGAGGCAGAGTCTGGCAGAGACCAGGGATCTGTTGAGGAACTGTTTGGCCACGTCCATCAGTCGTTGAGCCCTGTCTTCTGGCAAGAATGCCTTTGCCAGTTGAGAATCCAATCTTGCCCCTATGAACTCCAAGTTCTGGGAGGGGAGCAAAGTGGACTTTGCGAAGTTTATGACAAAGCCCACGCTTTGAAGCAGAGCAATGGTTCTGAGGGTGGCTTGTCTGGCCTCCTGGCACGTCTGACCCCTGATGAGCCAGTCGTCCAGATAGGGAAAGACAAAGATGCCTTGATTTCTCAGGTAGGCCGCCACAACTGCCAGGCACTTGGTAAAGACCCTGGGAGTGGAGGTGAGCTCAAAAGGCAGGACTCTGTACTGACAATGGTTTCCTCCCACAATGAATCTGAGGTACTTTCTGTGGTCTGGATGAATGAGGATGAGAGTGTACGCATCCTTTAGATCTAAGGAGCATAGCTAATCTCCCTGCCGGAGGTAGGGCAGGAGTGTTCCAAGAGTAAGCATCTTGAACTTTTCTTTCTCTAGGAACTTGAGGTAACTGAGGTCCAGAATGGGTTGCAGGCCACCGGTCCTTTTGGGTACCAGGAAATACCTGGAGTAGAATCCGTGACCTTGCAAGTGGGGAGGCACAGGCTCCACCGCCCTGTCCACCAACAGACCTTAGAGCTCTCGAAGGAGAAGGTCTGTGTGCAGGGAAGGCCTCAAGGGCTCCCCTGGGAAGTAAGGAGGAGGCAGTTGATGAAAATTCAGGGCATAGCCCTTTTGGACTATGTCCAGCATCCAACTGTCGGTGGTAATGAGAGGCCACTGGTGGGCAAAGATTACAAGGCGGCCGCCTGTGCAGGGCTGGGAAAGCAGGGACGGAGTGGCTACACTCAAGGAGTCAAAAACCCCCACCCTGCTGAGTGGTAGCAGGGGCCAGAGGCTTGGGGGTTCTCTGCCTACGGGGCCCATTACCCTGGCCCTTGGCTTGCTGACCCTGGGGGGCAGCTTGGGCAGCCTGATACTGAGGGTACTGTTTGTAGGCAGTGCCCTTCCTCGGGTAAAAGGACTTTTTACCAGAGCCCTTCTTCTTATGTGAAGGGGCAGAGGTCTTCCTCGACAGCCTTGTCCGGGTAAGGTGCTCGGTCTCGAGCTGAGCGGCCTTCTCAGTCACGGGTTTGCCAAAAAGGTTCTCACCTCGGCAGGGGACATCGACCAACTTGTCCTGAACCCATGGCTCGAGGTCCGATGACTGCAGCCACGCCTGGCGTCGAGCCGCGATGCCGGCAGCCGCAACTCGGGCCGAAGCCTCGAAGCCATCGTAGGCGGCACGGGAAATGAACTTGGAGCATTCCCGAATCCGAGGACAAGTTCTGAAATCTCTGCAAGGGTTCCCCGGAGAGACCAGCAGAGAATCCGGCCAACTCCTTGGCCAGGTCTCGCAAGTACATGCCCATGTACAGATGGTAAGACTGGACACGGCAAGCAAGCATAGACCCCTGGAAGCACTTCCTACCGACGCCATCGAGGTTGTGGGTCTCCCTGCCAGGGGGCACCGCAGAGTGCATCTTCTGGCTCTTCAGATGATGCATGGCCGATTCCACAACCATGGAATGGTGTGGTAGCTGTGCTTTCTGGAAACCAGGGCTTTGGCGTAAAGAACCGGCGCCGGGGCCTCCCACATACGGAAGAGGAGCCGCTCCAGCATCGGAGGAACCGGGACAGTAAAGGCCTCCTTTGGAGGAGCGTCGTACTGTAGAGCATCGAGCTCATCGGCTCGAGGCTCTTCCTCGGGATCGGCAGGGATAGTCAAGGCAGCGGCCATATCCCGGACGAACTCCGAGAACCTAGTGTCCTCCGGAGGGGACCTACTCCAGGGATCAGACTGCGGTAAGTGACGGGACGCACCGAGTCTTAAAGGTATCGGGAGACTCCTCGTCCTCCGTCTCCCAGGCGGACACGTCCGAGGAGGAGTCAGGGTCCGACCCCACGGGGCCCGGGGGGACCGGCGTTGACACCCTCTGTCCCGAACGGGAGGTCAAGGGAGACCTCGACCGAGGATGACTTCGAGCCGCAAGGGTCTCGAGTATCGGCTCGGTCTCCGGGGTTGACTTCGAAGTCGACGTCCCGGTGGTCGGGGCAGATGCACCAGACAGGCTGGCCATCAGTGCCCGCTGCTGCTCCATGAAGGCAGACAGTCTGCACTCCAAGGCTGTCATCCTGAGACTCAGCTCGGGAGACGCAGCAGCCACAGACTCGGGCCCCGGCGGCGCCGGGCCCGACGTCGGCTCTCTGGGAGAAGAGTCCACGAGGACTACGGGGCTTACGTGTCCAGCAGACTCCAGCTCTGTGCGAGGAACTTTGGCAGTCTTCTCTTGGTCCACGGGCCCGGGGCGACAGTCGGGGGTCTTAGACCTGGCCCTCGAGGGACCAGGGACCTCTTCCGATGCCGCCCTCGCGAGCCGCTTCTTCCTCTTACGTTCCCGGTCGGGGGTCCCCCTGTCCGAGGAGCTTCGACGGCGCTCGGGATCGGAATCACGAGATGTCGAGGCCTCAGACGAGGTCCGGGCCCGGCCGGAGGCAGAGTCCGAGAAAAACCTTTCCTTTTTATGCTGTCGACTATTTAGTGCCTTGGAAGACATCTTCCCACATGGCCCACACGACTTGGGGTCGTGGTCAGGGCCAAGGCACCGAAGGCAGCAGTCGTGTGTGTCGGTGAGTTGTGGATAATGAAGCACTATGGGATGCAATTTCTACGATAAATACCTCTTATGACTGTTGTTGGGGTTGTAAAAAGGGATTTTCTTTCGTTGTCTAAAGATATTTCTGAAGCTAAGAAAGGTCAAGGGGAGCAAGCTCTACGTTTGGAGGGAGTGGAGAAAGAGCTAGAACATCTCCGTGGAGTGTGTGCGGCTCAAGTTAAAGACAAGACCTTGTTGTCGAAAAAAGCAGAGTATTTAGAGAACTATACTCGTAGGAATAACTTAAGATTGTTAAATTTCCCTAGCTCACCGATAATGTTCCCCATTGAGATGGTTCGTAAATATCTCCAGGGAGTGCTTAAACTCCCTGGGGATAATTTACCTCCAATTGTTAGAGCGCAATATCTGAATGTGGGGGGTGGTGGAGCTGGGGCTGCCTCAGGGAGTTTGGTTACTGGAATGGGGGATCTTACCGCATTCTTGGAGGACTCTCTTGAGGTAGTAACTGCCCGCACCACCCTCTTGGCTACATTGGCCTTAGAGCATGATAAATTAATTCTTCGTGCATATTTCCGGAATTTCAATTGTACTTTTCTTGGCTCTAAAGTTTTGATGTTTCCTAATCTCTCTCGTACTACCCAATTGAGGAGGGAATTCTTGGGTTTTCGCCCTAGAGTCCTCGCCTTTGGGGGTAGTTTTCAGTTAAGATTTCCTTCTCGTTGTATTATTTCCTATGATGGTAAATTGTTTCTGTTTTTTGAGCCAAGTCAGTTATTGAATTTTCTGGTAGCTAGGGAGGGAAAGAGTGGAAATTGTGACCATTTCGGCTGACGCTTTAGTCTCTGCTCCTGAATAAGTATTACTACCCTTTGTTTTATTTCCTGGGGCCTCCCCTCTATTTCCTTTAATACTTGTGGACTAAATTTTGGATGATGTATAATAGGATCTGATTTAGATATATTTGTTATTCTTGAGTGTTTTGGTGTGGATATCATCTTTTTTTTCCTTTTCATTCTTGTTATGCATGAATGTTAAAAATTTAATAAAAAATTAAATTTAAAAAAAAAAAAAAAAGATCTAGGTCCTGAATAACCAGATCTGGAGACATACGTGAAGGAGTGCAGAGGAGATCCTTAGTCTTAAGACAGTAAGTCTGGATCCTTCTATAACTTCAGGAAGTAGCCGGAGAAAGAGGCGCAATATAAGGAGATACTCATATTGCCCTCATGGAGGGGCAAACATGGTATCATGCATCTTTTTATTCATTATAAGCTACAATGAAGTATAGGGAAATAGAAGGAAAGTAGTAATTAAGGACCGACTGCAGTGAAAAGAATGCATCCCTGTTGTAGGAGTTCCAGTGAAATGTGGAACAACCCAGGGAATTGTGTAATTTTTTTACACCTTCGTGTGGTCTAAGCCCTGGTTAGTTTTCCTTAAAAGAAAATTCTTAAAGATGGTAAGAGTAGGAACAAACCAGTCATGTAGGAGCATGACTGGGCAGAGTCTACCAGCTGAAGCCCTTTTAACCATCTGGAAGCTACCTGCTAGGAGTAGCTCTTAGGCTCTCTGGCAAGGCCCATAGTTGCAGAGCTTCCTTATATAATGGCAGAGAGCATGTTGTAGGTTGGTTAGATCTGGCTGTTTAATTGCCAGTGTGCAACCTAATTTATTCTGTTGGAGCCAAAAAGAAATAAAGATGGCTAAGAATAGTAGACAGGCCTGATGCCTGCAACAATAAAGTGTAACCTCTCTTGGAGTTATCTGTTATTAAGGCAGCAGAAAAAGTAGGTCCTATAGGTTGGAGAGGACCGACAGACATAATTTGGAGTGGTACTACTCAATTTCTGTCTGATAAGCTGCCTTAAAGAAGTATCTGAGATACATAGAGAAGAAGATGAACCACAAAGGGGAAGAAAAAACTGTATGGAAACTACCCACTGGAGTAGGTATTGAAGAAAAATCCTATGGGCTTAGAGAATAAGCCCTCCAGTTGATTAGTAGTACTCTTAGAGACTGAAAGTCTGAACTAAGAGGGATAGAAAGTAATACAGAGTTGAGAGGACTTCTACTTTTAACCGCAAGGGGACCCTACCTCTTCAAAGACTTACCAAATTGTAAGATATCCTCGTACAGGAAAACTGTCAAGGTGAAGGGTATAGCTCACCTTGCTGTTAGTTGTTAGTTCTCCCTTTCTTTTAAAAGGAGAAACCTGTTATCTCTAGGGTATGATGGTCCTCAATAGCTCTTGAAGCTAAAAAGATGGATTTCCCTTGTAGTAAGAGATTCATGCCCAGAGTCGAGGATTGAGTCAATGTATGACTGGTATCTCAGCATGGATGAGATGAACCTTAAATGCTTCTGTTAAAAACAAGTAGGCTCGGACTTCCGGTGACGTCACCAAGCGGGATGGCGGCGAAGTAACCGAGCTCCGCTGCCAACGCCTGCAAATCGGGCAAACCCCCCCCCCCCCCGAATTAAAAGGCACATAAGCGGGATGTAGGAGGTATCAGAGCCGCTGCTCCCCACAATCAGTTGAGCCCGAAATTGCAAATAGCTGCCCGACCTGGAGCCGCGGGAGCCAGCGGAGTGCAGGGCAGAGCGGAGGTGCATGCGGTACGGCAGCACAGTGGAGGTGAGAGCCCTGATATGAACGCGGCTGTTTAACACTCCGGAGCAGAAGCGTGGCACAGCACTGGGAGGTCGGCAGCAACAGCTACTGAGTGGAGGCAGCCCGGTAGGAGAAGACGGGCAGGGGAGTGCGCTGGGGCTCCGGGGCTCAAAAAAAAAAAACGCCACGTGGTTGTGGGCAGAGAAGGCCAATTGTGACACAGCGTGGAGGGGGAGACAGAATAATGCCTGCAAGGAAGCTGAACTGCTGAAGCAAACTGCAGAACTGAAGCGGCAGACTGTTAGAGACGTCCCTGAGCACGGCGGATGAGTAATCGATTGGAATCCCGAGCAGAGCTAGAGGTGTAAGCAACAAGGACAGAGCTAAGTGCAGGAGTCCCCAACTATCCACGAGCTGCAAAGTGCCTGAAAGTCTGGATCCATAGACCCAGCCCCTGCTGTTTGAACATAGAGATCTGCCACCTCCTATACCGAGTGCCATACAGTACAAACAGCAGAAGGCCTGCTCAGAGGAGTACGGCGTAGGGACTTCTGGGACCCCGGCAACCTTGTGAGTGTTGAGCTAATACGTCGGGTGGGCGGCAGAGCTACCATGGAGAAAGGTAAAAGTGGACCCTCAGTCAAGAAGAAGCTAGCTGAGTTCCGCTCCACCTATGCTACAGTCAAAGGCAGCAACGAGGGAGATAAGGGAGGCAAATCCCCCCCCCCCGGCGCCCACTGAATCAGAACCGAGGGTGGAGACTGAGAGCAATTCAGAGTTCAGGGGCATGCTGAAGGACTGGCTCGTTGAATTGAAAGAGGAAATTAAGTCCGAGCTTAGTGGGGTGAAGAAGGAGTTAAAAGAGACAATTCAAGCACTGCGACAAGAGATAGTGGACTTGGGCAACCGTGTAGAAGACACGGAAGGCCGTGTGGAACAACAAGGTGAAGCCGTAGAAGAGCTCCAAAAAGGATGGGAAGAAAACTCATGTGGCCTACGTGACCTGCAGGTGAAACTGGAGGACCTCGAAGATAGATCAAGGAGATGCAATATAAGGGTACGAGGCCTCCCGGAAGAGCCACAATACAAGAATTCAGAAGAAGTGGTGGAAAAAATATTCACCTTGCTGCTAAAGTCGGTGGCTACAGGGGAAGACGAGACTGGAGCGACAATGCGGATAGAGAGAGCACACAGAAGCTTGGGCCCGATAAGGGACAACAAGCCTCGTGATATCGTAGTTTGTCTCAGTTCGTATAAGAGCAAGGAAAAAGTACTGTGGGCGGCAAGAACACTGAAACAGTTTGTCTGGGAAGATCATAAGTTAGAATTCTTTCAGGACTTATCTCCCGGAACGTTGCAACGCAGAAGAAACCTTAAAGAAGTGACGGAATATCTACGACAGGAAAATTTGCGCTATAAATGGCTATTTCCATTTGGACTGCTGCTTACAGTTAAGGGCAGATCACGACGAGTGCAGTCAAGCGAGGAAGCGTGGACAGCATTAAGAGAGTTAGGTGCCACACACCTGCCAGAGGGCACACAGACATCCAATGGACATACAAAAAACACAGGGACTCCAGCAACAAATTGGAACGTACAGCGCTGGCACAGAGCTCCAGTTGGAGGGAGAAGATTGGCGAGACTGAACCGCGGGAGTGCCAGAACACCGTCTGCAACCACTGAAGCGAGCTGAGCTTAAGACTTTACATGCAGTCTTGACTAGAGTGAAGTGTAAGGGGGTGGGGGGAGTGGCGGGGAGGGGTGGGTTGGGTAGACAAGTAGGGGGTAAGGACGAAGGGGGATGGGTGGGGTGAGACGGGGGAGGTGGGTGGAAGGGAGAGGGCAGGCTTAGGCTCGATTGATAGTCACGAATAAGGAGGTCATGACTCCCGTACGGGAGGCAGGTCAGGGGTGGGAGTTGGGGAGGACGGGGGGTGGGTTAGAGTGGGGGGAGGGAGGGGGGAGGATGGGAGGGGAAGGGGTAGGGTGGGCTGAGGGGGCACAAGGGGGGGGAGAGTAGGACACCGGTGATTTGAAAATTGTCACCCTAAATGTGAAAGGTTTAAATTCACCCTTCAAAAGGCAGAAACTGTACAGGGAAATAACTAGGCAAAGAGCCTCATTGGTCCTCTTGCAAGAAACTCATTTATTACGCAGACACGAATCATTAGTGAAGCCCAAAGGATACACTGAATTAGTGTTTGCCTCTAATTTGCGGGAACGCAAGAGAGGGGGGGTGGCGTTGCTGGTCAGTGGGACACTCAAAGCGGAGATACACACAGTAATTCGGGATAAAAGAGGTAGATATCTATTGGTGCGAATGAAGATAGGGGATGAATGGTTTTGTGTAACTAATGTGTATGCTCCCACTGGGGCACAAAAAGATTTTTGGGAGGAAGTGGATGAGAAAATGAATGCATTAGGCGAGGGAGTGCGGATATGTGGTGGAGACTTCAATATGACTTGGGAGGTGGGGAGAGACTCCACGGGGAAGGGGGAGGGGAGGCGGGCAGATAGGAGTAGGTACCAGCAATTTATAAGGGCTAATGAGTTAATTGATGCCTGGCGCCTGCTTAATCCTAGTCGGCGTCAGTACTCCTTCTCTGCAGTGCACGGTACGTACTCTAGGATCGACAATATCTGGGTTGGGAAGGAGATTGCAGGTAGGATTATTGAAGGAGAGATGGAGCCGATTACGTGGTCCGACCACGCACCAGTGCGGGTGATATTGAGGGGGCGGGGAGAAGATAGGGGAACCCGCTTCTGGAGATTGAATGAGGCTCTTTTGAGTGATGCTAGGGTGGTGCAAGATGTACGAAGATTGATACCGGAATACTTCGTGCAGAATGCTACGGGAGACGTTCGACAGGGCGTGGTGTGGGATGCTTTTAAGGCGGTGCTCCGAGGCACATTAGTTAAATGGGGAGCGAGAATAAAGAGGGAAAGGGAGGAAAAGGAGCTCCACCTACAGCTGAAACTGGCACAACTGGAAGAGGCCGATGCGCGCGGTGCCGACAGACAACTGAGAAGAGAGGTCCTCGAGACTAGGGCTAAACTAAATGCGCTAGCAGCAGATAAAATTCATTATCGGCTACAACTACTACGACAGGAGTTTTTTGAGGGAGGGAATAGGGCAGGGAAGTATATGGCGAGGAGACTGAAGCAGAAGCGGACTATGTCCTGGATTGTGCAGATTAAGGGGAGGGGGGGGGGGGTCACTAGAGATGAGCAGAAAATCCGGGAAGCCTTTGTGGAGTACTACAAGGGCCTATATGAGGCTAAATCGGATAGGCCAGAAGACGAGATGAGGGATTACTTGGCGACTACCGGACTTCCCCATTTGGAAGAGGGGGAAAGAGAGGCGCTAGAAGGGGAAATACAAGCGTCAGAGGTGGCAGGGGCGATTAGGGGTCTAAAAACAGGGAAAGCTCCCGGCTTAGATGGGCTGACAGCTAGCTTTTATAAAAAATTTGTGGGAGAGCTGGTGGGGCCCCTGACAAATCTCTTTAATATCCCGAGGGCGGGGGAGCCTTTGGCGGAAACAATGGGATGGGCGGGCATAACGCTGATTCCTAAATCGGGCAAGGACCCGCTAGAGTGTGCGTCGTATCGGCCAATATCATTAATCAATACTGATGCAAAACTATTGGCTAAAGTGTTAGCGGGGCGCCTTAATAAACTGTTGGGGAAGCTGGTGCACGAGGATCAGGCGGGGTTTATACCAGGGAGGCAAGTGGCGGACAACATTCGGAAAGTGCTGAATGTGATTTGGTCCGTGAAACGCAATCCAGAGCCAGCACTGCTGGTATCGCTGGATGCAGAAAAAGCCTTCGATCAAGTGTCGTGGAGATTCTTGTTCTCCGTCTTGGAGCACATGGGGTTCGGGAATGGGTTTGTTGGCTGGATTAGAGCATTATATGAGAGACCGTCGGCCTGTGTGCGTATAAATGGAGGATATTCAGGATTCTTCCCGCTGGGGAGGGGGACGCGACAGGGGTGTCCACTCTCACCGCTACTGTTTGCCTTATCGTTGGAACCGCTAGCAGGGAGAATTCGGCAGAATGTAGACATTAGGGGGGTGATTGTGGGACAGAGGGAGTACAAATTGGCAATGTTTGCTGACGATATCCTGCTTATGGCTACTAGACCGCAGGACACGGTACCTGCAATCATGAGGGAGGTGCAGGAATATGGGGAACTGGCGGGTTTTACGATCAATTGGAATAAGTCGGAAATTTTGAATTTGTCGGTAGGGGAAGAGCAGCAAGCGGGTTTACGTCAACAATTTAAATTTCGGTGGGCGATGAGATCTATTCGGTACCTTGGGGTATCTATAGGGCGGGACCTGCAGGATCTCTACGAGCTGAACTACCCGAAGATATTTGGGCAAGTAGAGGCACAATTGGGAGCCTGGAACAGGGGGTTCATATCCTGGATGGGGAGAGTGGCGGTGGTGAAAATGATGTTGCTCCTCCAGTTCCTTTTTCTTTTTCAAGTGCTGCCAGTGGCCATACCAACTAGGACACTGGCTCGACTACAAAAGCAAGTTGGGGGGTTTATATGGGGGAATAAAAGGCCCAGGGTGGCAGCTAGAACACTGTAAGTGGCTAGGATAGAGGGGGGTATGGGGGTCCCCAATTTCCGGAAATATTACGTGGCAGCACAGGTGCGGGCGGTATACTCGTGGTTGAGGGAACGACAAACACTGGGTGACGATGGAGGAAGCGGGACTTCGACCTGGGGAGCTGGAACGTCTTGTCTGGGGGGGGAAGGGAAGTAAGGGAGACAATCCTATGGTGGGGCATACTATGGGGGTGTGGCAGGCACACAGGAGGAAGTTGATTGGGGAGAAGAGGTGGGCGCGAGGGATGTCTTTGCTGGCCTGCTGCGAAGAGGGCATAGGACCTGATGTGATGGTCCTGACCAGATGGGCACAGCAGGGGTTGCAAAACGTGTCTCAGATAGTTTTTGGGCAAGGGATAAGAGAGTTTGAGGGCGTCCGAGATCTCTACCGGTTGAAAGAAACAGACAGGTACCACTATCTACAATTGGGTTCACTCCTTAGGCAAAGAAGACAATGGCACGACATTTTGCAGGAACCAGGTTGGTTTGAGGGCAGTTGTCTGGGCTCGCTGGGGAGGAAGGGGGTTATTTCCAGAATATATAAAGGACTGACAGAGCGAGGGAGAGAGAAATTAAGTTATATGACGGCGTGGGAGAAGGACTTGGAGGTTGAGTGGGAGGTGGAAGAGTGGGAGCGAATAGCTCAAGGCATAGCGAGGGTGTCTCTCGCCACGTCCCTGAGGGAGAATGGATGGAAAGTGTTGTCTAGGTGGTATTTGACGCCTGAGCGCCTGTGCAAAGCGGGGGCTCGTGGGACGGATGAGTGCTGGAGACTGTGTGGAGAGAAGGGAACTTGGCTGCATATGTGGTGGACGTGCCCAGTAGTAAGCCAATATTGGGGAAAAATTGGGGATATCTTGGAGGGTATACTAGGCGTCCGAATCCCCTTGACACCAGAGTTATGCCTCCTACTAAAGCAGAATGATGCCGCAGAGGGGAATTGGAGTATTGTGCGGCAATGTATAATGGCGGCCCGTTGTGAAATAGCACAACATTGGAAACAGGGGGTCATGCCGCCCATAGGGAAATATACAGTGCGTCTAGCAGAACTGTATCAAATGCATAAATTGACAGGGCTGAAGAAGGGGACCGGAGATAGGGTGGAAAGGCGGTGGGAGGGTGTGTGGCGATGGTTAAGCAGGGGCGGGGAAGTATAGATTGGGTACAGTGGCGGGTGTCAGAAGATTGACACTGGTGGTCCGCTCAGCAAGATCAGGTAGAGGGGGGAAGGGTGGGGGGGGAAGGGGGGGAGGGGGGGGGAAACTTAGTAGCTAGCCACTTACAGGGGTTTCTGTGGTGTAAACTTTGAGTATTAATTAACATGATTCAGAAAGAAGTAATCATTACAAAGGTAGGAGATGTTTAATGTTGGTTTATTAGAGAATGGGGTGACAATGGTTGCATCTATATTAGAAGTTGGCTGGTAAGAATGTACAGACAGTTTTGTTAATGGTACAGATATATCTGAGATGCATAATTGGTGTTCTGTATAACAAAGGAATTGAATAAAAATTTAAAGTTCAAAAAAAAAAAAACAAGTAGGCTCAGAGGTTCTAAACCTCACACAGAAAAACAGAGAATAGAAATACCAGAAACCCTGCGACTGCTGGGCTTGCTGAGGCTGTTGAGGTCTTGATTTTCTTAGCCTGGTTTGATGTTGCCTGTCTTTGGAAACATCTGCATGATGGGTAGGAGATGGACAAAACTTTTTTCCCCTAGGGGGATAAAGCTTTTTAGGAGAGAGTTTTTATTGGCTGGGATAGAGGAAAGTTTTGACAATCCTCTGACAGTAAGAGCATCAGTGTTTAACTGAGTAGCTTGAAATAAAGCATCCTTGTTAAAGAGATTTTCACCAGTACAAGGAGTATTTCCCAGCCTTTCTTGTACCCATCTGTCCAAGTCTGAAGCTTGGAGCCAGGCCAGGCGTTGTGCTCCTATGGCTATAGCAGAAGTTCTGCTAATAGACTCAAAACAGTCTAGGGAAGCACGATTAAGGAACCTAGAGATATTTTGAGCATGATTGACTAGTGAGAAATAGTCTGCTCTCTTATGCTCTTGAAGGAAAGGGTTCAAAAGCTTTAAGCTCTTTGTGACCTCTTCAAGAGACAATCCCATATAGAAGATATGAGATAATTCTTGCTGAAAGCATGGATGCCTGGAAGCATCGACGTCCAAAGGCATCTAAAGTCCTAGACTCACGACCTGGCGGATAAAAGGAGTGCTTCTTTGCACTCTTAATACGCCTCATTGCTGATTCTACAACAATAGAATGATGAGGAAGTTGAGTCTTTTGAAAACCTGGAGAAGGTGGCACTTTGTACCTAGTTTCAAGTGTCTCAGAATGTGGTGATACCGTTAAAGGAGTTTCCCACATCTTTAAAAGTAGATCTGGTAAGATCTGATGCAAAGGAAGCATGATTGGCTCCTTTGGCAACCAGGGGGATTGAGGGTCTCTGAATCCCCTGGTAAGGATTCTTCACCAGGTATAGAAATGGCAAGTAACCTCGCCATATCAAGCAGAAAAGCTTGAAAAGAAATCTCCCCTGAGGAGGACCCTCTAAAATGAGGGGTAAAGGCTAGACTTGTTGAAGATTCAGCCTTGGTACCGATGGGCTCATCCCAGTCATCGGTACCGGAAGACTTGAAAGGATGAAGCATCGGATTTTCCCTAAATCGATGTCTTCGGTACCACCCGAAGTCGGTACTGAGACGAGTCGGTACCGAATCATCCATGCTAGGGATCGATTCCAGGCTCGGCATCGAAGGAATCGAGTCTGTCGAAGCAAGCATGGACCGTACCGACACCAATGCTGATGCCGATGTCAGTACCGGTACCAAAGGCGATACAGATACTGGAGGAACGGTCTGCAGCCACTCTAATGGTACCGAAGTAACAGAGCGCTAGACTATGTTCATCGGTGAGGAGTGTTTCATCCACCACCGTTGCCGATGCCAGGGTGTCGGTACCGCTCGAAGCGGCCACAGCCACCAAGCATGGCCCAGGTATGTTCACTGAGGTGAGAACCCCGGGAACGACCTGAAGCCCCGTTAATGCTTTGGAGCCCGAAGACTCCTGCCGGGGCTTTATTGCCAAAATGTCCTCGAGGGCAAAGCCGGAGCAATCTCGATACTGGAAAGATCTACCACTCGAGGACTGGCTAATCTTTACAGACTTTTGTTTGGTTACCTGATTCTGTGGAGATATTCTAGCTGGTGACATCAAGTGCGATGTGAATCGGGTATTGAGCTGTGCTCGATTCTAAAGATTTCTTCTGTTTGAATTCCAGCTGGAAAGACACTCCAGTGAGCAATGTTCAGGACCCAAACATTTTAGACACCAAGTATGGGTGTCTAAAAGAATATTTGTACCGCCACACTTAGAGCATTTAAGGGTAGTGGCTGGCTTTTCCATAGCGGAAAAATGGAGGCCTAGAAACTGTCAGACACTAACAGGAAAAAATTTCTGTTGAAAAGAAGAAATTTAGAAAAAAACAAAAGAAAAGCACCGGCGGTACCGGTGGCGTCGAGGGAAGGCAGACGCGACCACAAAAAAGTAAGAATAAAGAGAAGAATTTTCTGCAGTGACAGGAATACATCCTGCCGGCTCCGCGGAAAACGGAAAACTAATGAGGGACGTGTTTAGGCGGGAAGGCAGCGCGCATGCGTGTGGGATGCTCCCAAAGGCTCTCTTTTTGGATGCTGGGGAGCGTTCCCACGCAGGCTCCATTGGTACCGATGTACCCATATGTGAAGACTCATTCCTGCTTGTTCCTGGAGATAAACTCAGATGCATAACAGGATCAATCAACAGAACAACTTGTCAACAAATAACTTGAGCAAGTATTTGGCTCTCTTACCACAAAGAAATCCATGTCAGACCACATTACTGACTAGAAATTCTACAGCAGTAGGACTCTCCAACCTGCAGAAAATGTTTTCCGGAGCAGGTCCTGGACTGATCTAGCAGGATTCAAGGAAAAAACATTAGCAGATACAGAAACGTTTTCCTTCTTTATCAACTCACTAAACCAGTCCAGATGAGTGGGAGGTACCCAAGCAGTCAGGACCCAGGATGGGAGGAAGACAATGCGCTAGGTAGAACTGCCCTGCCAAAGGCACCATCTGTTCCAGCTCCCACATCATCTGTGGTGCTTCACAAAAGCTATTCAGACAACCAGATATGCTTTGGCAACACTAACAGATTCCTCCCAAGAAGCAGCCTGTGCCCTAGAACAGTGAGCTCAGATGCTTTCCAATCAAAAGGTATGATCAGCCAATAGCCTCCTTAATCCAGTGGGCAATGAAGAACTTGGCTGCTGCCTGTCCTTTCCTTGGACTGCTAAAGAGGACAAAAAGATCTGATCTGATCTACAGAAGGGGGTTACTAATCTCCAAGTTTCTAACATTCTCCTCATGTCTACCAGATGCAGAGGGTAGTCCATCTGACACCTGCCTGGTGGACACAACAGCCATGAGGAAAATCACCTGCAGGGTCAAATCCTTGAGAGAGGCCTTACAAATGGGCTCAAAAACTGGACTCTTTCAGTGCCTTCAACACCAGAGAGAGACTTCATTGAGGAGTCACAGGATGCACTGACAGACTGATTTGCTCCACTCCTCTGAGGAAATGGGAGACATCCGAGTACACTGCCAAGGACATCCCTTGAAATGTTGCCATAGTAGCATGATAGGGCTACTACTTGAACTTTGAGAGAGTTCAGGGCCAACTCTTCGTCAAGGGCTTGAGAAGAAAACAAACCCTCTCAAAAACCCTCCAGACTCTTACATAAACCAAGGAAATAGAGGCCCAAGTGTGTTCAGAATGGCCCTTCCTGTATAGACTACACCTCTCAAAGGCCAGGCCATAAGCAAGAAGAGAACGGTATTCTTCATCACTAGGGGCCCTTGCTGCAGGAGGCACCAAGAGCGGGGGCCCCAACAATAGGTTCAAGAGATCTGCATATCATGACCAGCAAGACCAGTGTGGAGCCATTAAAATTCTCTTCTCTCTCCTTACAACCCCCCCTCGGGAACTCTGCTCTTCTGGCAAAATCCTTCTATCTGTGCCCTTCTCTTCTATTGCTAACTCCAGACTTTGCTCCTTTCACCTTGCTGCACCTTACGCCTAGAACAAACTACCTGTGTCTGTACGCCAGGCACCTTCTCTGACACTTTTCAAATCCAGGCTGAAAACTCACCTCTTCGCTGCTGCTTTTGGATCTTGACTCACCTGATCTCCTTTTCTTTTCCTTTCTCCCTTGTTTTATCCCAGCCTACACCTTCTGTGTTGTCTGTCTTGACTAGATTGTAAGCTCTATGAGCAGGGACTGTCTCTTACATGTCTGTGCAGTGCTGCGTACGACTTGTAGCGCTATACAAATGCTCAGTAGTAGTAGTAGTAAAATTACCAAGCCAAGATAAGACCGAATCCTGCACAGAAAGTGGCTCACCAAGGGCCACTAGAAGACATTCAGAAACCCCTCATGGAGTCACTCTTGAAGGGCATCTGTGGATCCTGGGGCTGAAACTGCCACCCGTGGATCCTGGGGCTGAAACTGTTCTGTGCTTTGGCATTCTCCTGAGTGGTTATCAAGTCACATACTGGAAGGCCTCACCTCTGAACTATGAGGTCAACCGCATGAGGGCTTAACTCTCATTCACCGGGATCTATTTTTATTTTGACAGCTTTATTATACCCCTTTATCATTTCAATCAAAGCGGTTTACATTCTAACTTAAACTTGGTAATGTACATTAAACAAACATTGATAACTTGGATTTTTCTGAGCAATGGAGGGTTAAGTGACTTGCCCAACTCATGGCGCTAACATCTACAATGTTCCAACTAAAGAAGTCGGCCTGCACATGGTCAATGCCTGCTATGTGGGCTGTAGACAAGGCAATCAAATGCTCCTCTGCCCAATGTCATCTCAAGAGCTACTCTGATACGAGTTCTGCCCTAATTGTTGACAAATGCCACTACCGCAGCACTGTCAGAGAAAGCACAGTTACTTACCTGTAACAGGTGATCTCTGGGAACAGCAGGAATTAGTCTTCACATATGGGAACGTCGGTACCGACGGAGCCTGCACGGGAATGCTCCCCAGCATCCAATCAGAAAGCTTTTGGGAGCATCCCTCGCGCCGACTTCCCGCCTTTCCCACTGCCTCTCCTCAGTTGAGTTTCATAGCTGAGACAGAAGGAGAGAAAGAGGAAAGGAAGATAGATACAACTCCTAGGGGAGGTTGGTGGGTTGTGAAGACTAATTCCTGCTGTTCCCAGAGATCACCTGTTACAGGTAAGTAACTGTGCTATCTCCAGGAACAAGCAGGAATGAGTCTTCACATATGGGGACTCCCTAGCTGTGGGTGCCAGGGGGAGATCCCATAAAATGCGTAACCCTGGGACAGGACGGCATTTCCCACGAGGGATGGGGGGTAGGAGTTGAACAGAGAAGAGCTGTAGAGGAACAGCGAATCTAAAGACTACAGAAAAAATGAGTCTTTAGAACGTATGTCAAGTATCATTAAAAGTATTTAATGAACAAGC
The DNA here is from genome assembly GCA_033557465.1 of Ichthyophis bannanicus. Lineage (NCBI taxonomy): Eukaryota > Metazoa > Chordata > Amphibia > Gymnophiona > Ichthyophiidae > Ichthyophis > Ichthyophis bannanicus. Next base: position 644,143,334 of record CM066035.1, read on the forward strand.
ATAATATAGAGCTTACCTACTGGGTTGTAGGAAGTAGAACTGTGATGGAGTGTACTGTAGATGCAGTAGCGGAATCCTCAAGGTAACTTCACAGCAGTGAGGATGAAGTTCTAAACCTGGAATGGGCAGGTGACCCAGGTGTCAACTGGGGTAGGATAAGAACGGCAGGTCTTCAATGGAAAGCTTTATGGGAAAAAGCTGAAAACTTTTAGGTACAGAGTTATTAATATTGAGGACTAAAAGAAGAAGACTGACCGATCTGGACAATTAGCCCAGTCCTGAAGGGAAGAGGGGGTATGGAAAAAAGGCCCCTATTCCCAAGGAGAACAGAAGTGTACTCAGAAATACTGAAGATGTACACCGTCTTTCCTAGCTGGTACGAGATAGGCAGACATTGAAGATTGAGACTTCACCGATAGGGAGATCTATAACAAAACTAGAAGCTGTTGACATCACAGCAGTAATTGCGTGTATAACCGCTCCCACTTACTGAGCCATATGAGAATAGGCAAGTTGACTGGACCCCTTAAGAAGGTAAAAGCTTTATAGCACAGACAGTAAGGGAGATAGTAGGTAATACATATCGTCCTATAGACATCTCCCAATGGATTATATATATATATATATATATATATACACACACACACACACAGGTGGGCATGACATATGCCCACACAGCCTACAGAAATATGTATGTATAGGATATATACATACATGAATATAAGTCTGAGGATACATGCCTGCAACTGAGCCCCACAAAAACATTCACATGGGGAATGTGAAGGGAAAAGATTCATCTAACAAGGAGGTGAAAACCACCTGAAGATATATAGAGAATCTATTTCTGCAGTGCAGGAATGTAGTTCAGTGAAATAACCAGTATGGTTGCGTGAAAAAACAGAGAATAGCAGCATTCTGGCAAGAGCACGTCAGGAGTTCTCTAGAACTCTGACATGTCCAATGGACAGAAAACGCATAGAAGATACCAGGATGACCCAGCCAAGGGACACAGGGGTATCATGTATACTAATAGAGTATGCGTTGTCCAAGAGGAGCAGAATAGCATAATGCCAAGCTGTAAGGAAAAAAAGGGTAGATTCCTGCAAGATTGGGAACTCCTTGGACATTCACGGAGAAAAAGCTTGTCTTCTGTATCACAACAGGAGACAAGAGGGTATAAAGAACCCCTATAGTCATGGAATGATTATGTAAGCTTTTTCTACTATATGGAAAAGCCCTCAGAGACAAAGTTTAATGCTCTGTAGCAAGGGCCCATAGTAGAAAGCTTCTCTGAAGATTGCAGAGTGCATTGTGCAGGAGAATTAAGACTGAAGTCAGATGTGTTGTCACATCCTAGGAAAGGATATGGCTAGAAGAAGATAACCTGAAGTGAGTAGTATTATGCAAGATAGTTGAAAGTAGCTTGCAATGACTACTAAGGTGAGTAATCACTGGAACTCCTGCATGCACAGCAACTGAACAAAACAGCAGAGGGGATTCTCCTGTGTAAAAACAGAGAGAAAACAGACAAAGGGAGCGGAGATATTCCTGTCCCTGCCTGATGAGTTGTTCAGAACATGCAATCAAGGATAACAAAAAGTCTACACAGGAAAGAAGAAACGTGTTTCAGTATGGTACCAACTCAAGCAGGGGAAACCCTGAAAGAGAGGGGATTGGAAGGTGTCTTACCATATGGTGAGTCAGCTGAAGGAAAAGATGTTCATGTGGGGACCGAAACTATCATGGGATAGTTGTAACCTCCCTCCTTAGTATTAAGAGGAGAATTCTGTAACCCATGGACAAGAGTATCCTAACAGCTTAGCAAACTGAAAAAGGAAAATCCAGTGTAGAGATTTAAGAACAAACTTCTGCTAAGAAGTTAACTGTAGATTGCAACGTACAGGAACCAGGGAAGTCAGTGGAGCAATGAGCAACCTGACGTAAGGCCTCTCTATTGAGATTTTCTCCAGTACAAGGAGAATTACCCAGTGTATGTTGTGCCCATCTGCTCAAGTCTGAAGCTTGCAGCCAGGCTTTACGACGTGCTCCAATGGCAAAAGCAGAGGATCTGCTAACAGACTCAAAAGAGTCTAGAGAAGCACGAGAAAGAAACCAAGAGATATTCCTGCTATGATTAAGAAGCAAGGAATAGTCAGTGGCCTTAGGCTCTGACAAAAAAGGGAACAAAAGAGATAATTTCTCTGTGACCTCCTGAAGTGTCAGACTCATAAAAAATATATGAGATAATCCTTGAAGCCAGCATAGAGGTTTGGAAGGTTTGACGTCCAAAGGCATCAAGTGCTTTAGATGCACGACCTGGCGGATAAGAAGAATGCTTCTTCTTGCTTCTTACCTTCCTCATTGCTGATTCCACTACAATGGAATGATGTGGAAGTTGTTTTTTTTGAAACCCCGGAGAGGGAGGCACCTGATACAGAACATTAGTGGCTGTAGAAGGCGAAGGAACCCTTAAAGGTGATTCCCACATCCGAAGAAGATCCTGCAAAGAATGATGTAAAGGAAGCATTATATTTTCCTTTTCTGCAGGAGAGTCTTGGTTAAGAGTAGAGTCAGGAATAGGAATGGCAAGAAAGGTTGCCATGTCAAGGAGAAATTTCTGAAAAGAAGGATCTCCAATGGGAACTATTCCTGGGTAAGCTGAGGTTGAAGCAGCAGCTTGAGCACCAGAAGACATACTGGACTGGTGCAGAAAAAGAATCCTGCTAGATGGACAGTGATACTGACAGTCCCGATTCAAGGCAGTTAGTACCGCATCGCCAGTGCCCGGTATCGATTCCAAGCTAGGCATAGAAAGGATCGATGGCACCGATGGAACTGCAGGAATCGACATCGATACCGGTATCGGAGACGGTAATGTCATCGAAGCAGTAATCGGGGGCTGCTGAAGCGGTACCGAGGTAGCCAGAGAGGCTTGGTGAATATCCTCGGTACTGCGTAGTCGGAAACGATATGGGTCGGTTCCGAAACGCGTTGGTACCAAGTCATCTAGACTGGATATCGATTCCAGACTCGGCATCGAAGGGAGCGAGTCTATCGATGCATGTCTAGAAGGTACCGACGTCGGTGGTGGTATCGGCGATGCTGGTACAGGAAAGTCAATCAGAGTGGTATCGATCGGTTCCGAAGGTACCGAGGACATCCAATGACGATTCCTGGTGAAGAGTGGAACACTCGACACCGGTGCCAATGCCGGGGTATTGGTACCGCTCGAAGCGGATACCACCCCCGAGCATGGCTCAGGTATGTTCTGTGAGGGGTGAGCCCCAGGAACAACCTGAAACCCCGTAAATGCTTTGGAGCCCGAAGACTCCTGCCGGGGTTTTATTGCCAATGAGGTCTTGAGGGCAAGGCCGGAGCCGTCATCATGCTTGGCATGAGACTTACCACTCAAGGATTGGCTAGTCTTAACAGACTGTTTGTGGGTTACCTGATCCTGGAGAGAAGAATAAACCGGTGTCCTCACCTCAGGAGGAAAAACGGCATCGAGGGAAACTCGAAAAAGGGAAGGTCTTCTCCCAATACTACAGCCTGATGGTTCAGGGGAAAAAGGGTCAGGACCCAAACAGGTTAGACACCAAGCATTAGAGTCTAAAAAGAAAACTGTTTGTTTCCACAGTGAAGGCACTTCTTAGGGGAAGAAGGCTCCATGCTGGAGAGGCCTGGTAGGCCCAAAAAGTTAAGACAAAAACTGAGGAGAAAAAATCTCTCTAAATTTAGAAAAGAAAAGAATAAAGCACCGGCGGTACCGGTATCAGCAGGAAAAACAGCCGCGACCACAAGAAAACAAGTAAATAAGAATTTTAAAGAAAAAAGTTTCTGCGGTGACAGGAGGACGTCCTGTCGGCTCCGCGGAAAAACGAAAACTGAGGAGAGGCAGTGGGAAAGGCGGGAAGTCAACGCGCAGGCGCGAGGGATGCTTCCAAAAGCTTTCTGATTGGATGCTGGGGAGCATTCCTGTGCAGGCTCCGTCGGTACCGACGTACCCATATGTGAAGACTCATTCCTGCTTGTTCCTGGAGATTACACAGGCCACATAGCACACATACAGGCCAATGCAGAAAACCGGTGCTGAAGTTGCGCTCACCAGCTTTTTATGCCTGTTTGCAGCACATCGATAGCATGCGACTTCAGCATGGCTATGCAGAAATGGGCTCATATGCAAATGAGCCACATATTAAACCATGCGCAAAATGGAAGAGTTAAAATTTGGAGAGCAAGCCAAAACACATGCACACAAGAAATCAGCACTGGTTTGGCATGCTTTCCCAGAGAACACCTCATGTTTAATTTGCATATCAGCCCCAACAGAATTTTGATGGCATCAGGGAAAGCCCTCAATGCCATCAAAATACTGTCCGTGGCCAGTGCCCCAACAGAAAGTCACTCCCTGGTGTTCTAGCAGCCCCAGAATACCCCATTCTGGGATGCGCCGGGCAAGGTCAGACTGCCAATTTCCAAGATGCCAGACCTAGAGCAGGACTCATACAAAAATCACCAAAAGAACCCCTAAAAAGTGACACTTGTCTTTTTCGGATACTACTGAAAAAGGCACACACTTTATACTTCGTGCCTCCCCTTCAGTTGTCTCCCTTTTAATTAAACTTTAAAAAGTTCAAAGGTACTTAGCTTAGCAAAAATGCATCTTCTTCAATCACTCGCTTCAAAAACCAAGTAGAAGGTTAGCAGCAACTTGACTCAATCATCCAAATGAGAATGCAAGTGTCCACACATAAATGTAGATCTCCACGCACGACGTGCACGTTTCGGGACGGATATCCCTGTATCAAGTGCCAGCAGAGATGTGACTCAAATATTGCAAGTGCTGTCTTCCAAACTTCTCTCAACTGCCATACAAAGCTGTAATTCAACCAACAGCTGATTCTTTTAAAGGGCAGAAAACTTGTAATGGCTATTTCATAGCTTTCAATCAAGACATCAACCAATGAGAAGGAAGGGGTATCCCACTGTGCAAGGGAATCCCTACTTCTCTTGGATGACTTCACATAAGGCTGGACCAATCAATCTCTTTGTTGAGACCCAAAGGGTGTAGTTTTAAGACGATAGATCCATCGCTGTTCACAATGTTGAAACTTGCCAGTCCGATCCCCTCCCCTGGGATCAGGGGGGATATGGTCAATAATGGACTACCGAAGATCCGAGAAATCATGGTTACATTGCAAACAATGCTCTACAATCGGGGCTGACTCAATTTTGCGCCGGAGCCGTGATGCATGTTCATTCAACCGTGTCTTGGCCATCCGAGTCGTTCTGCCGACATACACCAGAGGACACGGACATAGTATAACAAACCACAAAAGATGAAGTACAATCCGTCTCCCACCGTCGCTTAATCATTTGGCCAGTTAAAGGATGTGACCATGTAGAACCTGTTAATGAAGAAGCGCAATGTGAACAACTTCCACACTCAGTATGTCCATTATGTAGCAAGGGTGGAATAGGTGATCTATCCTCCACAGTCACTGTTCGAGCTAACAGATCTCCCAAGTTAGCGCCACGAGTAAAGGCCACCATAAGAGGTTTTGGAAAACAAGAATGTAAGGATAAAATAGACCAGTGTTTTTTAAGAATAGACACTACAGTAGTGCTTGAAGTCATATACGGTAAAATGCCAACAAAAGATTGTGAAGATGTATCCGGGCCATTTGCCCGCGGTTCACCCAAATTCACTCTGTACATGCAGAGCACGACGGTACGCCTGCTCAATGACAGTAAGCGGATAGCCCCGATTAAGGAGTCGACTCCGCAAATCCACTGCTTGTAACTTAAAATCTGCCAAAGATGAACAAATACGGCGCAAGCGTAAAAACTGCCCAAAAGGAAGCCCCCTCTTCAATGGGCGCGGATGAAAATTCTGAAAATTGAGCAAGCTATTACGCTGCAACGGTTTACGATATAAAGTGGTCTGAAAGTGATCCATTTCCTTAATTATGGTGACATCCAGAAAATCAATACGATCATCCGCTGTATGCGCAGTGAAAGTAATACTGGTCTGGATAATGGCTGGCTCACTAACAAGGAGTATAGGTTCCTAACTCCAGCTTCTCCTAAAATTCCGATACTCTATTTAGTTCCAAAGATTCACAAATCCTTGATCACTCCCCCAGGACGGCCGATCGTGTCCTGTAGAGGTTCTGTATTAGAGCCGTTGTCACAATTTTGTGATGTTTTTCTTCAGAAGGAAGCTGCATTAGTTAAGTCTTTTGTGCGGGATTCCTCTCATTTTCTCCAACAATTGTTGGCTTTGAATATTTCTACTTGGCAGTTCCAAATGGTAACATTAGATGTAACTGCTTTGTACACTAACATCAACCAAGTTGAAGCTTTGGAATTGTTGACAACCCTGTTCAGTTTTGCACCCTCTCGGCTCCCTCGTACATTTCTATGTGATTTGATTACACTAGTTCTTACGAGAAATTATTTTCTATCACAGGGCGTTTACCAACAAATATATGGTATTGCCATGGGGGCAACAGTGGCGCCGTCAATAGCCACATTATATATGGCTGCTTTTGAAGAACAACATCTTTATGTTTCGGGATATTTTCAATATATTCCATTTTGGAAACTATTTTTAGATGTGTTTTTTTTTTATGGACAGGTTCTCTTCTAATGTTACAAGAATTTTTATGATGGCTGAATCATCTAAAGCCTAATATTACTTTCACTGCGCATACAGCGGATGATTGTATTGATTTTCTGGATGTCACCATAATTAAGGAAATGGATCACTTTCAGACCACTTTATATCGTAAACCAGTGCAGCGAAATAGCTTGCTCAATTTTCAGAGTTTTCATCCGCGCCCATTGAAGAGGGGGCTTCCTTTTGGGCAGTTTTTACGCTTGCGCCGTATTTGTTCATCTTTGGCAGATTTTAAGTTACAAGCAGCGGATTTGCGGAGTCGACTCCTTAATCGGGGCTATCCGCTTACTGTCATTGAGCAGGCGTACCGTCGTGCTCTGCATGTACAGAGTGAATTTGGGTGAACCGCGGGCAAATGGCCTGGATACATCTTCACAATCTTTTCTTGGCATTTTACCGTATATGACTTCAAGCACTACTGTAGTGTCTATTCTTAAAAAACACTGGTCTATTTTATCCTTACATTCTTGTTTTCAAAAACCTCTTATGGTGGCCTTTACTCGTGGCGCTAACTTGGGAGATCTGTTAGCTCGAACAGTGACTGTGGAGGATAGATCACCTATTCCACCCTTGCTACATAATGGACATACTGAGTGTGGAAGTTGTTCACATTGCGCTTCTTCATTAACAGGTTCTACATGGTCACATCCTTTAACTGGCCAAATGATTAAGCGACGGTGGGAGACGGATTGTACTTCATCTTTTGTGGTTTGTTATACTATGTCCGTGTCCTCTGGTGTATGTCGGCAGAACGACTCGGATGGCCAAGACACGGTTGAATGAACATGCATCACGGCTCCGGCGCAAAATTGAGTCAGCCCCGATTGTAGAGCATTGTTTGCAATGTAACCATGATTTCTCGGATCTTCGGTAGTCCATTATTGACCATATCCCCCCTGATCCCAGGGGAGGGGATCGGACTGGCAAGTTTCAACATTGTGAACAGCGATGGATCTATCGTCTTAAAACTACACCCTTTGGGTCTCAACAAAGAGATTGATTGGTCCAGCCTTATGTGAAGTCATCCAAGAGAAGTAGGGATTCCCTTGCACAGTGGGATACCCCTTCCTTCTCATTGGTTGATGTCTTGATTGAAAGCTATGAAATAGCCATTACAAGTTTTCTGCCCTTTAAAAGAATCAGTTGTTGGTTGAATTACAGCGTTGTATGGCAGTTGAGAGAAGTTTGGAAGACAGCACTTGCAATATTTGAGTCACATCTCTGCTGGCACTTGATACAGGGATATCCGTCCCGAAACGTGCACGTCGTGCGTGGAGATCTACATTTATGTGTGGACACTTGCATTCTCATTTGGATGATTGAGTCAAGTTGCTGCTAACCTTCTACTTGGTTTTTGAAGCGAGTGATTGAAGATGCATTTTTGCTAAGCTAAGTACCTTTGAACTTTTTAAAGTTTAATTAAAAGGGAGACAACTGAAGGGGAGGCACGAAGTATAAAGTGTGTGCCTTTTTCAGTAGTATCCGACAAAAAAAACAAGTGTCACTTTTTAGGGGTTCTTTTGGTGATTTTTGTATGAGATTTGCTTATTTATCACTGAATTGGGATTTTTTTGGTTAAGACCTAGAGCAGGAGCATTTAGGCGGCACTCCCACTTTGAAAGATACCGGGACGGGGTTCTGGGGCCGCTAGACCACCAGGGAGTGACTGTCTGTTGGGGCACCGGCTCCGGACAGTATTTTGATGGCATCAAAATGTTCCCTGTAAAATAGTTATCTCCAAGTCATAATACCCTGTTCAATGTAATTTCAGTTTGTTCAATGTAAACTGCACTGATGCAGAATAGCGCAGTACATAAGAGAATGTAAATAAATAAATAAAATAAATGGAGTGGAGGAGTGGCCTAGTGGTTGGGGCAAGGTACTTCAGGCCGGAAGGTCGGGAGTTCAAATCCCACTAGAGGACAGCAACCTTGGGCCGGAAGGACTGGGGTTTCTAGTCCCACAGGTGCTCCTTGTGGTCTTGGGCAAGCCACTTAACCCTCCATAGCCCATGTTCCCTGTAAAATAGTTATCTCCAAGTTATAATGCCCTGTTCAATGTAATTTCAGTTTGTTCAATGTAAACCGCACTGATGCAGAATAGCGCGGTATATAAGAGAATGTAAATAAATAAATAAATCAAGAAAAGCCCCCGATGCCGGGGTCACTCTGGATGTCATCAAAACCTTGTAGGGGCATGCACTAGTGGTTTAAGCCACCTCCGAAAGAGGCATAGAGAAATTGGCACTGAAGCTCGTTGCGAAATCCTCTACACCCATCTCTGCATCAGGTGCAGCAATCATTTGCATACCAGATTATTACATGCAGCTCATTTGCCTGTAAAAATACTCATGGTGTTAAATGGACGCTAGTTTTTCTGTCCCCATTTACACGCATCTGTCTCTTTTCTACATTTGACGTTAGCTTAGATGTGCTTATACATGACATTTTTGGTGCTTAAAGGCTGCGCTAGTTTTCTGCATCAGCCTATAGGAGAAGCTGGAACCTCTGCAGAGCCTGGTAGATTACTCTGGCCTCCAACCAGTTGATTGATCAGAAGGTCTCTTGAGGGAACAAGAGCCCCTAAACAAATTGGCCTAGATGGTGAGCTCCTCAAACCTTCAAGGTTAGCATCTGTAGGATCCTGGCCTTCCATTAGGGGGATCTTTCCTTCCTCCTCTGACTCGCCACCAGGAGAAAAGGAATTCTCTCGTCTCCCATCCAACCCCTGTATGCTTATGAGCCAGTGGTAGTGGATATGATAAAGAGATAGGGAATAAGGTTGGACTGCCAGAGAGACAGACAGGCGAACAAGCTAAGTAGGGGCACTTAACTCCCTTGCCACTAGTGACAGGGAAACTAGAGGGCCTCTAGTCCCCATAGGCGAGGTCTGGACCTCATACCCTCACAAAGGGGGCTGCCAAACTGAAAATGGCCCATGAGTTGTTTCAGCAGCTGCTGCTCAAAGCCAGCCAAAAGCAAATCTTGAGGCCCTGAGGCCTCCACATCATGATCCCCCTACAGAGGGCCGGTGCATCTGAAATGGCAGCCTCCCTGTAGGCAGGAAAACCAAAGGAGAATCAGGGAGGCATTTTTCGGTATCGGTCTTGCCAATGCCCAAAAAATTGTGCTCATGGGCTCCCCCATCACGCAAGGGGCCAAAAGAGCCCACTGAGGAGCTGCCCTAATGGGAGCTGGAAGCAGCACACTGCCAAGCACCCGACGTGACTGGAAGGTTCCACATGACAAAAAAAAAAAAAAAAAGGCGTGGAAACAAAAGAACTGCTGGAGAAAAAGAGTAGTTACTCACCTGTAACAGGTGTTCTCCAGGAGCAGCAGGAATCAGTCCTCACATATGGGTGACGTCAGCACCGACAGAGCCCTCGTGCGGAGCATTTCCCCAGCTTTCAAGGAAAGCCTTTGGGAATGCAGTGTGCATGCACGGTCCCCTTCCCGCCCAAGGGTGCCATCTTGCTCAGTCTGATGACATAGCTAAAAGACAGCAAAACAACAAAATGAAGTATATGACTGCAACTCCAGGGGAGGAGGGAGGGTCGTGAGGACTGATTCCTGCTGCTCCTGGAGAACACCTGTTACAGTTGAGTACCTATTCTTTCTCCAGGACCAAGCAGGAAGTCAGTCCTCACTTATGGGACTCCCCAGCTCTAGGCTACCGGGAACCCTAAACTGAAAAAATGGCTCCCTCTCAAGAGCCTCAGCATTCATGATGAGAAAATACTCTGAGAATGCCCCCGTCCGGTAGCCCAACACAAGGGCCGGAGGGTAGGAGATGCCTAAACCTCAAAGAGATTACGGAGTACGGTCTGTCCAAAAGCACTGTCCCTTCAGGACTCTCTCTCGAGGCAGTAATGGGCTACAAAAGTCTGGCTTGAAGACCAAGTTGCGGCCCAGCAGATGTCTGCCAACGGAACAGAACGGAGATGAGCTACTGACGTGACTTTCGCCCTGACACGGTGGGCCGTGACTCGACCCTACAAGGAGAGGTCGGCTGCCTTATACACCCAGGTGATACAATCTTCTACCCAAGTGGACAACGTACGCTTGGACACAGGTAACCCCATCTTATTAGGGTCAAAGGAGACAAAGAGCTGAGTAGCCCTTCGATGCCCCCGCGTACGTTCTATGTAAAAATACAACGCCCTCTGACAGTCCAGGGTATGCAAGACTGTTTCAGCCCAGCTGGTATGCAGCCTGGGAAAGAAGGTCGGAAGAACCACCTCCTGGTTGAGGTGGAAAGAGGAGACCACCTTTGGAAGGAACTTCGGATGGGTCCGTAGGACCCCCCTGTTCCTATAGAACCGTGTGTACGGTCTATCAGAAACCAGAGCTTGTAGTTCACTCACATGTCTGGCCAAGGTAAGAGCACCAGGAAAGAGTAGTTACTCACCTGTAACAGGTGTTCTCCAGGAGCAGCAGGAATCAGTCCTCACATATGGATTACATTGACGTCGATGGAGCCCTTGCGGAGCATTTCCCCAGCTTTCTATGAAAGCCTTTGGGAATGCAGGCATGCATGCGTGGTCCCCTTCCCACCTAAAAGGTGCCATCTTGCTCAGTCAAATGACAGCTAAAAACAGCACACAAAAAAGGTAAAAACAAACTATGTACAACTGCAACTCCCAGGGGAGGAGGGAGGGTTGTGAGGACTGATTCCTGCTGCTCCTGGAGAACACCTGTTACAGGTGAGTAACTACTCTTTCTTCAGGACCAAGCAGGAAGTCAGTCCTCACATATGGGTGACTCCCTAGCTCTGGGCTACCAGGAACCCAGGCTGAAGAGAACTCCCTCTAGTCCCAGGATCACAGAAAGGCTTTTCACTGAAAGGACCTCCACCGGTAGCCCAACGGAGGGCTGGAGAGCAGGAGTTGCCTAAACCTCAAAGAGATGCCGGAGAACTGCCTGGCCAAAAGCACTGTCCCTACGGGACTCCCTCTCCAGACAGTAATGGGCCGAAAAAGTCTGGCTTGAGGACCAAGTTGCAGCCCTGCAGATGTCTACCAACGGTACAGAGCGGAGGTGAGCCACTGAGGCAGCCATTGCCCTGACACGATGGGCTGTGACCCAACCCTGCAAAGGAAGGTCAGCCGCCCTGTAAGCCCAGGTGATATAGTCAGCCACCCAGATGGACAAGGTACGCTTGGACACAGCTAAGCCCAAATTATTAGGGTCAAAAGATATGAAGAGCTGAGTAGCCCTTCTATGCCCCTGCGTACAGTCAAGGTAGAAGGATAAGGCCCTCCTACAGTCCAGGGTATGCAGAACTGCTTCACCCTGGCTTGCATGAGGCCTAGGGAAGAAGGTCGGAAGAGACAACCTCCTGGTTGAGGTGGAAAGAGGAGACAACTTTTGGGAGGAACTTTGGATGAGTCCTAAGGACTACCCTGTTGCTATAGAAGCGGGTGTAAGGCCTGTCACAGACCAGGGCCTGAAGCTCACTCACCCTCCTGGCAGAGGTGAGGGCTAACAAGAAGAGTGTCTTCCAGGACAGGAAGCGGAGAGGACAAGTAGCCATCGGCTCAAAGGGTGGGCGAGTCAGTTGCTGCAAGACCACAATCAACTCCCACTCAGGGGCTGGACGGACAGGAGGCTTGAGCAAGAGCAAGCCTCTAAGAAATCTGGACACCAAGGGGTGAACCGACAGAGAATGTCCCTCCACCAGAGAGTGGTGAGCTGATAAAGCTGATAGGTGGACCCGAACAGAGTTTGACTTATGTCCCTGATTGGATAAGTGCAGCAGGTACTGAAGCACTACCGGTACAGCACAGGAGAAAGGATCCTCTGTACGCAGCTGACACCACACAGAAAACCTTTTCCATTTCAGGGCATAGGTTTTCCTAGTGGACTGCTTCCGAGAGGCTAGGACAACCTCCTCAACTTCCTGAGGAAGGCCCCAGGGAGCCAAAAATACCCTTGCAGCCTCCATGCCATCAAATTGAGAGCTCTGAGATTTGGGTGCAGAAGGGAACCCTGATCCTGAGAGAGAAGGTCGGGATGCAACCCCAGAGGCAGTGGGGGATCCACTGCCAGCTGAAGCAGAAGTAGAAACCAAGGTTGTTTCGGCCACCTGGGTGCTACCAGCAGGACCGAGGCCCTGTCCTGAAGAACTTTGAACAGGGTTCGGGCCACCAGGGGCATGGGAGGAAACGCATACAGGAGGCCCTGGGACCAGGAAATCAGAAAAGCATCTGCTGCCAGCCGCAGAGGATGCGGTTGCCTGGAGCAGAACCTTGTCAGTTGTCTGTTCGATGGACTGGCAAACAGATCTATGGTTGGAAGTCCCCATTTCAGGGAAATCTTCTGAACTACTAAGGGATGGAGCTGCCATTCGTGGGGCTGCAGAATCCTGCTCAACCTGTCTGCCAGGTAGTTGTCCTGGCCAGGCAGATACACAGCCTTGAGGAGCATGTTGTGCCTGAGAGCAAACAAGCAAAGGTCCTGTGCCTCCTGACAAAGGAGTCTGGACCCTGTTCCGCCCTGCTTGTTCACATAAAACATGGCTACTTGGTTGTCTGTGAACTAGAACAGACTGATGAGCCAGTGTCTGAGAGAAAGTCTTGAGGGCTAAACGAATAACCCTGAGTTCCAGTAGATTGATCAGCTGTGTGACCTCCCATGGAGACCACAGGCCCTGGGTGCACTTGCCCAGACAATGAGCCTCCCAGCCCTGCAGGGAGGCATCCGTGGTCAACACCACTGTGAATCCAGGAATCTCAAAAGGCACCCCTTGCAGTAGATTGGGTGGGTGCAGCCACCAGCAGAGGGAGTTCAGAAATTGTCTGGACACCCTTACTCTGTCTCTGAGGTTGCCTGTGGCCTGTGTCCACTGAGTTCGGAGGCACCACTGTGCAGGCCTCATATGGAGCCGGGCATTGGGGGTCACATGTACAGTCGAGGCCATGTGGCCAAGAAGCCTCAGGGAGAGTCTGGCAGAGACCAGTGACCTGCTGAGAAACTGGTTTGCCAAGTTTCAGTCTTTTGGCTCTGTCTTCTGGCAAGAACGCCTTTGCCAGCAGAGAGTCCAGCCTTGCCCCTATGAACTCCAAGTTCTGGGAGGGGAGCAAAGTGGACTTTGCGAAGTTTGACAAACCCCAGGCTTTGAAGAGCAGCAATAGTTCGGAGGGTGGCTTGTCTGGCCTCCTGGCACGTCTGACCTCTGATGAGCCAGTCGTCCAAATAGGGGAAGACAGATACCCTGATTTTTCAGGGAGGTCACCACCACTGCCAGGCATTTGGTAAAGACCCTGGGAGCGGAGGTGAGGCCAAAAGGCAGTACTCTGTACTGATAATGGTTTCCTCCCACAATGAACCTGAGGTACTTTGTGGTCTGGATGAATGAGGATGTGAGTGTACGCATCCTTTAGATCTAAAGAGCATAGCCAATCTCCCTGCTGGAGGTAGGGCAGCAGCGTTCCAAGAGTAAGCATCTTGAATTTTTCTCTCTAGGAACTTGAGATTTCTGAGGTCGAGAATAGGTCGGAGGCCACCGGTTCTTTTGGGTACGAGAAAGTACCTGGAGTAGAACCCTTGACCTTGGAGGTGGGGAAGCACAGGCTCTACTGCCTTGTCTCGCAACAGACCTTGGAGCTCCTGAAGGAGAAGATCTGAGTGCAGGGGATGTCTTGGAGGCTCCCCTGGAAAGTATGGAGGAGGCAGCTGTTGGAAGTGTAGCATGTAGCCCTTGTGGACGATGCTTAGCACCCAACTGTCCTCAGTGATGAGTGGCCACCTGTGGGCAAACAGGGTAAGTTGACCTCCTGTGCAGGGTTGGGAGAGCAGGGATGAAGAGGCTATGCCTAAGGAGTCAAAAACCCCCACCCTGCTGAGTGGGAGCAGGGGCCGGAGGCTTGGGGGTCCTCTGCCTACGGGGCCCATTACCCTGCCCCTTGGCCTGCTGACTCTGTGGGTGAGCCTGGGAGGCCTGGTACTGTGGGTACTGTTTGTAGGCAGTGCCCTTCCTCGGGTAAAAGGGTTTTTTACCCGAGCCCTTCTTGTGAGAAGGGGCAGAAGTCTTTCTAGACAGCCTTGTCCTTGTGAGGTGCTCTGTTTCGAGCTGTGCGGCCTTCTCGGTCATGGGCTTGCCAAAAAGGTTTTCACCTCGGCAAGGGACATCGACCAACTTGTCCTGAACCCATGGCTCGAGGTCAGATGACTGCAACCACGCCTGGCCTCAAGCCGCGATGCCGGCTGCCGCAACACGGGCTGAAGCCTCGAAGCCATCATAGGCAGCAAGGGACAAACTTGGGGCATTCCCGAATCCCCGAGGACAAGGACTTTAACTTCTGCAAGGGTTCCCCAGAGAGACCAGCAGAGAACCCAGCCAGCTCCTTGGCCAGGTCCCGAAAGCACATGCCCATGTACAGCTGGTAAGACTGGACACGGCAAGCAAGCATCGAGGCCTGAAAGCACTTTCTACCAAAACCATCCAGGTTCCAAGCCTCCCTGCCGGCGGGCACCGCGGAATGCATTTTCTGACTTTTCAGACGATGCATGGTCGATTCCACCACCATGGAATGGAGAGGTAGCTGCGCCTTCTGAAACCCAGGGCTCTTACGGAGTCAATAAATGGAATCGACCCGCTTGCTTAGAACCGGCGCCGAGGCCGGTGCCTCCCACATCCGGAAGAGGAGCTGTTCCAGCATCGGAGGAACTGGAACAGTAAAGGCCTCCTTCGGAGGAGAGTCATACTGGAGGGCCTCGAGCTCTTCGGCTCGAGGCTCCTCCTCGGGATCCGCAGGGATAGCCAACGCAGTGGCCATATCCCAAACGAACTCCGAGAACCGGGTATCCTCCGGAGGGGATCTACTCCGGGGCTCAGACTGCGGTGAGTCCGACGGGATGCACCGAGTCCGGAAGGTATCGGGGGACTCCTCGTCCTCCGTCTCCCAGGCGGACTCGTCCGATGAGGAATCGGGGTCCGACCGCACGGGGCCTGTGAGCACCCGCCCCGACGCCGAAGGCACCGGCGTCGACGCACTCGGTCCCGAGTCTCAAGCATCAACTTGGTCTCCGGGGTCGACTTTGATGTCGATGTCCCGGTGGTCGGGGCAGATGCGCTAGACAGGCTGGCCATCAGTGCCCGCTGCTGTTCGATGAAGGCAGACAGACAATCTGCACTCCAAGGCTGTCAGCCTGAGACTCAGCTCAGGAGACTCAGCAGCCACCGATTCGGGCCCCGGCAGCGCCAGGCCCGATGTCGGCTCTCTGGGAGGAGAGTCCATGAGGACTACAGGACTTACGTGTCCAGCAGACTCCGGCTCCACACGAGGTACTTTTGGAGGCTTCTCCTGTTCCACGGGCCCAGGACGGCGGTCGGGGGTCTAGGACCTAGCTCTCGAGGAGCCAGGGACCTCCTCTGACATCGCCCGCACGAGCCGCTTCTTCCTCTTTCATTCCCAGTCGGGGGACCCCCTGTCCGAGGAGCCCCGACAGTGCTCTGGATCAGATTCCCGAGATAGAGGCCTCAGACGAGGTCCGGGCCCAGCCGGAGGCCGAGTCGGAGAAAAGCCTTTCCTTCTGGTGCTGACGACTTCAAAGTGCCTTGGTGGACATCTTTCCACATGGTCCACAGATCTTAGGATCGTGGTCAGGACCCAGGCACCGAAGGCAGCAGTCGTGTGTGTCGGTGAAGGACATTAGTTTCTTACACCGATCACACTTCTTGAAACCACTGGAAGCCATTGGGGAAAGAGTCCCCACGAGGTCAAAAGACCGGCCTTCCAGGGAAAAAGAAAAAAAGGGCGCGAACGCCAGCCACGAAGGGCAAAAACCGAAAAAACAAGATCGGGCTCGATACCGGTGTACCAAACCCGGCGGGAGGGGAACCGGCATCAAACCGGAAGAAAAATAGCGAAGGAATCGCGAAAAAATCCAACTATTTTCCGGAAGGACTAGGACACACGTCTGATGGGCTTCACGGAAAAAGAGAGACTGAGCAAGATGGCACCTTTAGGTGGGAAAGGGACCGCGCATGCGTGCCTGCATTCCCAAAGGCTTTCATAGAAAGCTGGGGAAATGCTCCGCAAGGGCTCCATCGACGTCAATGTCACCCATATGTGAGGACCGACTTCCTGCTTGGTCCTGGAGAAGAGCGCTTTCCAAGAAAGGAAGCGTAAATGGCAAGTAGCCATCGGCTCAAAAGGTGTGCGAGTAAGTTGCTGCAAGACCACGTTCAAATCCCACTCAGTCGCCGGTGGACGAACCGGAGGCTTGAGAAGAAGCAAACCTCAGAAATCAGGACACCAAGGGGTGAACCGACAGACTGTCCCTCCACCGGTGAGTGGTGCGCTGATAGAGCACAGAGGTGGACCCGAACAGAGTTAGACTTAAGGCCTAGGTCTGACAGGTGAAGTAGATACTGCAGTACTACTGGCACAAGGCAAGAGAAAGGATCTTCATTGCACTGAGCACACCATACCGAAAACCTACCCCACTTGAGGGCATAGGACTTTCTGGTGGACTGCCTCCTAAAGGCCAAGACCACCTCCTCAACCTCCTTAGGTAGAAGGGAGCTAGCACTATCCTTTCAGCAGCCAGGCCATCAGATTGAGGGATCTGAGATTGGGGTGCAGAAGGGAACCCTGATCTTGAGACAAGAGATTGTGTTGCAACCCCAGAGGGAATGGAGTTTCCACCAACTGCAGCAGAAGTGGAAACCACGGCTGCCTCGGCCATCTGGGGGCTACCAGAATCACCGAGGCCTTGTCCCAGAGAATCTTGAACACAGTTCAGGCCACCAGGGGCATGGGAGGAAACGCATATAGGAGGCCCGTAGACGAAGAGATCAGGAAAGCATCTGCTGCCATCCTCAGGGGATGCAGCTGTCTGGAGCAAAATCTGGGCAGCTGACAGTTTTGTGGACTTCCAAAGAGATCGATGGATGGAAGTCCCCAGCAGAGGAAGATCTGCTGGACCACCCATGGATTCAACTGTCATTCGTGAGGCTGGAGAATCCTGTTTAGCTTGTCTGCTAGGAAATTCTCCTGACCAGGTAGATAGCATAGTTACTCACCTGTAACAGGTGATCTCCGGAAACAGCAGGAATTTAGTCTTCACATATGGGTATCGTCGGTACCGACAGAGCCTGCGTGGGAACGCTCCCCAGCATCCAATTAGAAAGCTTTTGGGAGCATCCCACAGCGCCTGCGTGCTGCCTTCCTGCCTTTCCCAACTGCCTCTCTCCAGTTGAGTTTAAAGCTGAGACAAAGAGAGAGAGAGGGAAAGAGAAAGATAGAGATACAACTCCTAGGGGAGGTGGGTGGGTTGTGAAGACTAAATTCCTGCTGTTCCCAGAGTTCACCTGTTACAGGTGAGTAACTATGCTATCTCCAGGAACAAGCAGGAATGTAGTCTTCACATATGGGGACTCCCTAGCTTTAGATGCCAGGGAGATGACCCCAGAAGTTGTATGTCCCTGAGAAAGGGCTCCACTTGCCCCCATGGATCTCTGGCATCCAACCAGGGATGGTGGGTAGGAGTTGATTAGGTATGGAACAGGTGTTGAAGAACAGCCTGACCAAACAAGGCATCCCTGCAGAAGTCCTTGTCCAAGCAGTAATGAGCTGTGAAGGTATGAACCGAGGCTCAAGTGGCTGCTCGACAGATGTCGTCGATAGACACAGAGTGCAGATGAGCCGTGACATGGCCCTCCAGAGGAAGATTCTTTCTCTGACAGGCAAAGGAAATACACTGAGCAATCCAGTTGGACAGTGTTCTCTTGGAGACTGGAAGTCCCAAATGAGAAGGATCAAAAAGCAACAAAGTTGAGAGGACTTTCTATGTTGCTGTGTTCTTTGCAAGTAAAAGGCTAAAGCTCTTTTACAGTCCAAAGTATGAAGATTCCTTTCTGCATTTGATGCATGAGGCCTTGGAAAGAACACAGGCAGGCAGACTGCTTGGTTAAGATTAAAAGGCGAGACCACTTTTGGCATAAAGTGTGGATGAGTCCTTGTCATGATGGAACCTTGTATAAGATGGATCAGCCACTAGTGCCTGCAACTCACTGATGCGATGTGCTGTGATTGCAATGAGAAAGAGAACTTTCCAAGAAAGGAATTTCAATGAGGTAGTAGCTAAGGGTTCGAAAGGTGGCTTCATGAGCTGACCAAGAACCAGGTTTAAGTCCCATGCCACCGGTGGTGGCCTAATGGAAGGCTTAGTTAGAAGAAGGCCTCTCAAATCTTGCTATCAGAGGATGGGAGGAAATAGGTTGTCCATTTAGAGGCTTGAAAGAAGCTGCAATAGCACTCAAATGGACTCTGAGTTAGTCTTAAGTCCTGCATTGGATAAATGAAGGAGATACTCCAGAGTAATGATTCCAGAGGTATCGCAAGGGGGTTAAGACCCTTCTGCGAACACCATATGGTAAACCTCTTCCACTTAAAAGCATAAGAGTGTCTTGAGGAAGGCTTCCTGGAAGCATAAAGGACATCCTTTACTTGCTGAGGGAGGTTAAGATCATGAAGATCTAGGCCTTCAGCAACCAAGCTCTGAGATGCAGAGACTGGGGATTGGGATGCCATAACATTCCATCCTCCTGTGACACGAGATCTGGAGCAGATCCTAACTCCAGGGAAAGGAGCTTGAGAGAGATGTAGAAGCAGAGAGTACCACACTTGCCGTGGCCAATGTGGAGCTATGAGAATCATACGCCCTCTGTCTCTCTGAAGCTTGAACAGGGTTTTGGGAATTAGGGGAATGGGTGGAACGGCATAAAGGAAGTCTTGACCCCAGTAAAGGAAGAAAGCATCCTTGGCCTGAGAGCCCTGAGCCGGAATTCTGGAACAGAACTGGGGAAGTTTGGCATTCAACGGACTTGCAAAAGAGGTCTATGTCCAGGGTTCCCCAAATTTGAAAAATCTTGGCCACCTGGTCTGCATGTAGAGACCATTTGTGTGGAAGCAGAACTCGACTGAGTCTGTCTGCCCAAGAGTTTTGTATGCCTGGAAGATACACTGCCAGGAGATGAATCTGATGCTCTCTGGCAAGGGCCCATAGTTGCAAAGCTTCGTTGCAAAGTGACAGAGAGCCTGTTCCCCCCCTGCTTGTTCACGTAGAACATGGCTACTTGATTGTCCGTATGAATGAGGACTGTATTGTAGCTGAGCAGGGTGTGGAACACTCGAAGAGCAAGGAAGATTGCTCTGAGATCTAAGAGACTGATATGTAGATGAGTCTCCTGTGGAGTCCAAGTGCCTTGGGTGGAGAGGTCCTGCAGACGAGCTCCCCAACCCATGGGTGAAGCATCTGTCGTAAGAGTTGACTGGGATAAAGGTTGTTGAAATGGGGACCCCAGCAACAGGTTCTGAGTGGACTACCACCATTGGAGAGACAAAATAAGGCGATTTGTGTTTGCTATTTTGTCTGACAGGCAACTTGATGTCTGGGTCCACTGAGTGGATAAAGTCCACTGGGCTGCTCTCATATGGAGGCGAGCATAAGGAACCACATGCACTGTAGATGCCATGTGGCCTAGTAGTTGTAACATTTCTTGGGCAGTGGGATGAGATTTTAGCACCGCTTGAGAAGCTAACTGCACCATGCGAAGGCAATGGGTCTAAGGAAGATAGGCCCTTGCTTTTCTGGTATCCAGCAAAGCTCCTATGAACTCCAGAGACTGAGTGGGAGTTAGACTGGATTTTGGGATGTTTATGACCAAACCCAAATACTGGAAGATACGCATTGTGCAAGATAGAGAAATCCCGGCCTCCAACTCTGATGGGGGTCGAATGAGCCAGTCTAAGTAGGGGAAGACGGATATTCCTAGAGTGCGGAGAAATGCTGCTACCATAGCCAGGCACTTCGTAAACACTCTTGGTGCTGAGGCCAGGCCGAAAGGAAGCACCCTGTATTGGTAGTGCTTTCCTTGAAAAAGGAACCGATGGAGCTTTCTGTGAGTTGGATGGATGAGAACATGAGTGTACGCATCCTTGAGATCTAGAGAACAAAGCCAATCCTGACTCTGAAGGTATGGCAGCAGAGTTCCCAGAGAAACCATTTTGAATTTCTCTTTGAACAGGAATTTGTTCAATTCTGTGAGGTCTAAAATAGGACTGTGTCCCCCTGTTTTCTTTGTGATAAGGAAATACGGGGAGTAAAACCCTGTACCCTATTGATGAATGGGTACTTCCTCTATTGCCCCTTGGGCAAGAAGCATAGTGACCTCTTGACCTAACAGGTTGATGAGAGAGGTCTGAGAATTGAATTGTCTTACCATTGTGGGAGGGGGCATGCACAAAAAGTGAAGCTTGTACCCCTCTTTATAATGGAGAGTGTCCAATGTTCTGCTGTTATCTGCCCCCATCTGGGGGCAAAGTGACAACCTTCCTGGAATGGTGGAAGGCTCTGGTCCATTGAGGGCCAGGAAGGCTAAGTTCTCTAGATGAAAGTCAAAGGCCTTGTGGAGGCTGACTGCTGAGACGGTTGAGGCTTAGCAGTCTTTGCTTTCCTTTGTTTAGGTGGTTGCTGACTTTCAGGCAGGCTGACCTGCAGAACGTCCCTGCTGGGAATAAGAGGGATAAAACCTTCTTTTTTGGAGAAAAATGGTTTCTTGAAAGATTTTTTTGCAGGATCAGCTGTGGCTTTGGATAACCTATCCAAAGTGGAGTTGTCAGCATCCAACTCATTGGTTTTCTTTTGCCAATTTTTGCCAAATAGATTCTCACCTGTACAAGGGATATTGCCCAGTTTGTCCTGCACCCAGAGCTCCAAATTGGATGCCTGGAGCCAGGCAATTCTACGTGCACCTATGGCAATGGCAGAGGTTCTGCTTATGCACTCAAAACAGTCAAAAGCTGCACGATCGACAAACTTAGAAACATCCTGGGCATGTTTAACCAGTGTGAGAAAATCCTGCCTCTTGTCATTAGGAAGGAGAGGGCTTAAAATCTCCAAGTCTCCTGTGACTTCTTTAAGGAACATTCCCATATATAAAATATAGGAACTGATCCTGGCAGAAAGCATGGAAGCCTGGAAAGTACGACGTCCAAAGGCATCCAAGGTTCTACACTCACGTCCTGGAGGATTAGAGGCATGCCTCTTTGCACTCCTGATCCTTCTCATAGTTGATTCCACTACAATAGAGTGGTGAGGAAGCTGAGTTTTCTGGAAACCAGGACAAGGAGGGACTCGATACATGGTATCCAGTCTGCGAGAGTGAGGAGAGGTGGTAAGAGGTGTCTCCCACATTCTCAACATGAGATCATGTAAGAACTCATGGATAGGCAGAGTAGCTGCCTCCTTAAGAGCTTTGGGATACTGCAAAATCTCCAACTCCTTAGCCCTGGGCTCTGTTTCAGGAGCCACAGTAATGGACAGACCTCGAGCCACCTCCCTGATAAAATCCTGAAAGGAGATATCTTCTGGAGGAGACATCCTACGTTTAGGGGAGGAAGGCTCCTCCGGGAGAAGTATCCCGGTACCGGCAGAGCTGTCAGAATCCTCAGAGTCCTCCGAGGATTCGAAATACCTCCTGTCTGGATGCTCTTGAAGAGCCCGATACACGTACCGACCAAAGTCGGTACCGGGGAGAATCGGTACCGGTGTATCGGCACCGGAAGGCATCGCATGACTGGGTGCCGGCAAAGCAGCCACCGATGTCGATGCTATCAGTACCGGTACAACTGTCTGACGCAGTCCCGAGAGTGTCAATGCCGCAAGGAGAGCCGCCAGACTGCGTTCAATAGCCAGGAACCCCTGGTCTATCGACACTGCCGATGCCTGGGTATCGGTACCGGAAGCAGCCGGTACCCCAGAGCATGGCACCAGTAGTTCTGCCGAGGTCAAGGCCTCGAGAACATCCTGGAGCCCCGATAATGTTTTGGAAGCCGAAGCCTCCTGCCAGGGCAATTTTACCGGTACAGAACCCTCAAGGGCAACGCCGGAGGCATCTCGATGCTTGGAAGGAGATCTACCCTTTGAGGACCGGCTGGACTTATGTTTAGTTACCTGAGATCCATAGGAGGAAGATGAAGCCCTGGAAGATGTCGATGCCACAGAAGCTGCAATGGAGGGAAAAAGGACGCTGAGCTTAGCAGCTCGGTTTTGTCGACCCCTCTTGGACATCATGGCACAAGCCATAGACTCGGAGATGGAGTGGTCAGGACCTAAACATTTGAGACACCACTAATGGGTGTCGGTGACGGAGATGGTACCGCCACACTTGGTGCACATTTTGAAACCTGAAGCGGGTTTTTCCATAGTGGAGGAAATTTTGGGCCTAAGGCCCTAAATGGCGCGTGCACCTGAGAAGAAAAGTTTGGAAAAAAATAGAATTTTTTTTTTTTTAAACAAAAGAAAAGAAAAGAGAAAGCGTAGTTACTCACCTGTAACAGGTGTTCTCCAGGAGCAGCAGGAATCAGTCCTCACTTATGGGTGACGTCGGCGCCGACGGAGCCCTCGCGGAGCAATTTTCCCCAGCTTTCAAAGAAAGCCTTTGGGAATTGCAGCGCGCATGCGCGGTCGTCTTCCCGCCCGAGGGTGCCATCTTAGCCAGTCAGATGACATAGCTAAAAAAGACAGCATAAAAATTTGCAAAAAGAACATAAGCAGACGATTGCAACTCCAAGGGGAGGAGGGAGGGTAGTGAGGACTGATTCCTGCTGCTCCTGGAGAACACCTGTTACAGGTGAGTAACTACGCTTTCTCCAGGACCAAGCAGGAAGTCAGTCCTCACTTATGGGACTCCCAAGCTCAAGGCTACCGGAGACCCTAAGCACAAAAATGAGCTCCCTCTAGCTCAGCAGCACAGAAGGATAGAATCTTCGCTGAATTATCACCCACCGGTAGCCCACATCCGGGATGGAGGGTAGGAGTTGCTCAGACCTCAAAGAGATTACGGAGGACTGCCTGTCCGAAAGCACTGTCCCTACGGGACTCCCTCTCGAGACAGTAATGGACCGCAAAAGTCTGGCTCGAAGACCAAGTAGCGGCCCGGCAGATGTCTTCCAGCGGAACGGAGCGGAGGTAAGCCACTGACGTAGCCTTTGCCCGAACGCAATGAGCCGTGACTCGACTTTCTAAGGAGAGTCCGGCTGCCCCATAAGCCCAAGAGATACAGTCCG
The DNA here is from genome assembly GCA_033557465.1 of Ichthyophis bannanicus. NCBI lineage: Eukaryota > Metazoa > Chordata > Amphibia > Gymnophiona > Ichthyophiidae > Ichthyophis > Ichthyophis bannanicus. Next base: position 644,167,093 of record CM066035.1, read on the forward strand.
CAACCCAGATGGACAGAGTACGCTTGGAGACCGGGAGCCCCAATTTATTGGGGTCAAAAGACACAAAAAGCTGAGCAGCTTTACGGTGCTCCCGCGTACGGTCAAGGTAGAAGTTCAATGCCCTTCTACAGTCCAGGGTATGGAGGACCGTTTCAGCTCGGCTGGAGTGTGGTCTGGGAAAGAAGGTTGGAAGTACCACCTCCTGATTGATGTGAAAAGGGGAGACCACTTTAGGCAGAAATTTTGGGTGAGTCCGTAGGACTACCCTATTCTTGTAGAACCTAGTGTAAGGGGGATCAGACACGAGGGCCTGCAATTCACTTACGCGTCTAGCGGAAGTGAGGGCTATCAAGAACAGTGTTTTCCAAGACAGAAAACGGAGAGAACAGGTAGCCATAGGTTCAAAAGGCGGACAGGTGATCCGCTGCAAAACCACATTCCGGTCCCAGTCAGGCGCTGGCGGGCGCAGAGGTGGTTTAAGTAGAAGGAGACCTCGGAGAAACCTCGCTACGAGAGGGTCGCTTGAGAGAGGTCTACCGTCCACCGGCACATGATGTGCCGAAAGAGCACTGAGGTGAACTTTGACGGAGTTGGACTTAATCCCAGATTAGAGAGGTGTAGCAAGTACTGCAAGATCACCGACACCGGGCAGGAGAAGGGATCCTGAGACTGTTGGGTACACCAGACTGCAAAGCGACGCCATTTAAGGGCGTAGCATTTGCGGGTAGAAGGGCGTAGCATTTGCGGGTAGAAGGCCGTCGCGAAGCCAAGACGACCTCCTCCACCTCCGCCGGCAGGAGAAGGGGAGCAAGGACTACCCTCTCAGCATCCAGGCCATGAGGTTGAGAGACCTGAGGTTGGGGTGCAGTAGGGACCCCTGATCCTGAGTGAGGAGATCCGGTTGTACCCCCAGAGGGATTGGATCCTCCACCGCCAGTTGCAGTAGGAGCGGAAACCACGGCTGCCTGGGCCAGCGAGGGGCCACCAGGATCATGAAGGCTTTGTCTCGGAGAACCTTGAAAAGAGTCCGAGAGACTAGCGGGATGGGAGGGAAAGCGTACAGAAGGCTCCCCGACCATGAGATCAGAAAAGCGTCCGCCGCAACCCGAAGGGGGTGTGGCTGACGAGAGCAGAAGCGAGGAAGCTGCCGGTTGTGAGGACTGGCAAAGAGATCCACCGTGGGGAGGCCCCACTTGAGGAAGAGCTTCTGAACTACCAAGGGATCCAGACGCCACTCGTGCGGCTGGAGGACCCTGCTGAGTTTGTCCGCAAGGCAATTTTCTTGGCCCGGGAGATAAACTGCCTTGAGGAGAATGCCGTGACTGACGGCCCAAGAGCAGAGCTTCTGTGCCTCCCGGCAGAGGAGGAAGGAGCCCGTGCCCCCCTGCTTGTTCACGTAGAACATGGCAACTTGATTGTCCATCTGGACAAGGACGGACTGGTGGGAAGTCAGGTGGGAGAAGGCCTTGAGAGCTAGGCGGATCGCCCTGAGCTCCAGGAAGTTGATCTGCTGAGCAGACTCCCACGAGGTCCAGAGGCCCTGAGTACGTGCCTCTTGGCAATGTGCTCCCCAGCCCAGGAGGGATGCATCGGTGGTCAGCACCCGGGTCGGCTGAGGTGACTGGAAAGGCATTCCGAATATGAGGTTCGGCTGCCGGAGCCACCACCGGAGAGACGAGATCAGCGGCTCGGAGACGCGCACTAGGTCTGCTAGGCCGCCTGTGGCTTGACGCCACTGCTGGCGGAGACACCATTGAGCAGACCGCATATTCAGGCGGGCATTGGGGGTCACATGGACGGTGGAAGCCATATGGCCGAGTAGTCTCAGGAAGCGCCTGGCGGAGACCAGGGGCTGGCTGCGAAAGCGGTCGGCTAGGTCCATGAGCCGTTGAGCCCTGTCGAGCGGTAGGTATGCTCGCGCCTGAGGAGTGTGCAGCCTTGCGCCGATGAACTCGAGATCCTGTGAGGGGAGCAAAGTGGACTTTGCGAAGTTTATAACAAAGCCCAAGTGCTGCAGAAGAGTCACCGTGCGGCGCGTGGCGTCGGTGACCTCCCGAGCGGACGCTGCTCTGATGAGCCAGTCGTCGAGGTACGGAAAGACAGAGGCCGTGAAGCCGGAGATGGGCCGCCACGACCGCGAGACATTTTGTGAAGACTCGCGGTGCTGAGGACAGGCCAAAGGGCAGTACTCTGTACTGGTAATGATTTCCTGCCACCACAAACCTTAGGTATTGGCGGTGGCTTGGGTGGATGAGGATGTGCGTGTAGGCATCCTTTAGATCCAAGGAGCATAGCCAATCTCCCTGCTGGAGGTAGGGCAGAAGGATTCCAAGGGTAAGCATTTTGAACTTCTCCCGCACAAGGAACTTGTTGAGGTTGCGCAAATCCAGGATGGGTCTGAGGCCCCCTGTTCTCTTTGGTATCAGAAAATACCTGGAATAAAAGCCTGGACCTCTCAGGTGGTGTGGCACCGGTTCCACCGCCTGATCCTGCAGAAGACCTGCTAACTCCTGAAGGAGTAATTCCCTGTGCAGAGGGGGTCGCGGAGGTTCTCCCGGAAAATAGGAGGGAGGGACCTGGTGGAAGTGGAGAAGATAGCCTTCTCGCACGACTTGAAGCACCCAGGCATCTGCGGTGATGCTGGACCACCTGTGGGCGAAGTGAACCAGCCGGCCTCCGGTGCTGGGAGGAACCAGCGGGGGGGGAGAGGCTATGCTTTGCGAGTCAAAAACCCCCACCCTGCTGAGCAGGGGCTGGTGGTGCAGGCTTGGGGGCTTGCTGCCTACGGGACCCGTTACCCCGTCCCTTGGCCTGCTGGCCCTGTTGGGGAGCTGCAGGGGCCTGATAATGGGGGTATTGTTTGTAGGCAGCCGCCTTCCTCGGGTAAAAGGACTTTTTCCCCGAGCCCTTCTTTTTCTGGGAAGGGGCGGAGGTCTTCCTAGAAAGCCTGGTCCTGGTGAGAGTCTCAGTCTCAATTTGTGCAGCCTTTTCCGCCATGGGCTTGCCAAAGAGGTTCTCGCCTCGGCAGGGGACATCGACCAACTTGTCCTGCACCCAGGGCTCAAGGTCTGACGACTGAAGCCAAGCCTGTCGGCGGGCACCGATGCCGGCTGCGGCCACTCGAGCCGACGCTTCAAAGCCATCATAGGCTGCCCGGGACATGAACTTTGAGCATTCCCGAATGCCAGTGGACAAGGCCAGGAACCTCCGCAAGGGTTCCTCGGACAGACCAGCGGAGAATCCGGCTAGCTCTTTAGCCAGATCCCGGAGATACATGCCCATGTACAGCTGGTAAGTCTGGACACGACATGCGAGCATAGAGCCCTGGAAACACTTCTTACCAAGGCCATCCAGGTTACGGGCCTCCCTGCCAGGGGGCACCGAGGAGTGCATCTTCTGGCTCTTAAGACGATGCATGGCCGATTCCACTACCATGGAATGGTGTGGTAGCTGTGCCTTTTGGAAGCCAGGGCTCTTGCGGACCCGATAGATAGAATCGACCCGCTTGCTCAGGACCGGCGAGGAGGCCGGACTCTCCCACATGCGGAAGAGTAGTCGTTCCAGCATAGGAGGAACCGGTACAGTAAAGTGTTCCCTCGCGGGAGAGTCATACTGGAGGGCGTCGAGCTCTTCGGCTCGAGGCTCCTCCTCGGGATCCGCAGGGAAGGCCAAAGCCTTGGCCATATCCCTAACGAAGTCCGAGAACCGGGCATCCTCCGGGGGGGGACTGCTTCCGAGGTTCGGACTCAGGTGAGTCCGAGGGGACACACCGAGTCCGAAAAGAATCAGGTGACTCTTCCTCTTCAGACTCCCAGACCGACTCCGACGAGGAATCGGTGGGGTCGGCCCGGGCAGGGCGCGGCGCCTGCCGCCCCGACGCCGAGGGAGTCGGCGTCGGCGACCTCGGTCCCGAATGGGAGGCCGAGGGTGACCTCGACCGAGGATCGACTCGAGTTCTCATCGACTCGAGGATCGGCTCGGTCTCCGGGGTCGACTTGGACGTCGACGTCCCGGCGGTCGGGGCAGCGGCGCCAGCGAGGCCAGCGAGCAGTGCCCGCTGCTGGTCCATGAAGGCAGACAGTCTGCTCTCCAAGGCCGTCAACCTGAGTCCGAGCTCAGGTGACCCAGCAGCCCCCGACTCGGGGCCCGACGTCGGCTGTCGCGGAGGCGAGTCCAGAAGGACCACAGGACTTACCCGAGCAGGCATCTCCGACTCCAGGCGAGGTCGCTTCGGGAGGTGTTCCTTCTCCAAGGACCCGGGGCGGCTATCGGGGCTATGCGACCTAGCCCTCGCGGAACCAGGAGCGTCCACCGACGCCGCCCTCGCGGGTTTCACCGTCCGACGATGGTCCCCGGAGGGAGAACCCCGGTCGGAGGAACTCCGGCGACGGTCCGAGCTGGAGCCTTTTGACGCGGAGGCCTCCGACGAGGTCCGGGTACGGCTGGGGTCAGCGAAGATTCGATCACGCTGATGCCGCCGACTTCTCAACGCTTTTGAGGACATTTTGCCGCAGGGCCCACAGATCAGTTCCTCATGATCCGGGCCCAGGCAGCGGAGGCAAAAGTCGTGTGTGTCAGTGAGTGACATATTTCGGTCACACTGACCACACCGCTTAAAGCCACTGGCAGCCATCGGGGGAAAAAGGGCCCCTGCGAGGTCAAAGGACCGGGCTGCCAGGGAAAATCGAAAACGAAAGCTGACAAAGTCAGAAAAACCGAAAAAAAGTGAGAGGACTCGTGACCGGCGTCGCGAGTCCGGGCGGGAAAAAGATCGGCGTCGAACCGAAGGAAATAGGATAAAATAATGAAGAAAAATCGACTTTTTCGCGGGGACAAGACGGGGACGTCTGTAGGGCTCCGCGGAAAAAAGAAGACTGGCTAAGATGGCACCCTCGGGCGGGAAGACGACCGCGCATGCGCGCTGCAATTCCCAAAGGCTTTCTTTGAAAGCTGGGGAAAATTGCTCCGCGAGGGCTCCGTCGGCGCCGACGTCACCCATAAGTGAGGACTGACTTCCTGCTTGGTCCTGGAGAACCGGCGGTACTGGTATAGCATCGAGGCAGGCAGACGCGACCACAAAAAAGAAGGAATAAGGAAAACGTTTTCTGCGGTGACAGGAACAATGATCTGCTGGCTCTGCAGAAAACGAAGAAATGGAGAGAGGCAATTGGGAAAGGCGTGAAGGCAGCACGCAGGCGCTGTGGGATGCTCCCAAAAGCTTTCTAATTGGACGCTGGGGAGCATTCCCGCGCAGGCTCCGTCAGTACAGACGATACCCATATGTGAAGACTACATTCCTGCTTGTTCCTGGAGATATGTTTCACAAAGCAGTTTATCTTGTTTGACTGCAAAAGGAGCAAAGGGCCAGCGCCTCCTGACATAAGAGCCTGGACCCCGTGACCCCTTGTTTGTTCACATAGAACATTGCCAACTGACTGTCCGTCTGAACTAGGACAGACTGGTGAGAGAGGGCATGAGAAAAAGTCTGTACAGCTAAGCAGATTGCTCGCAGCTCCAAAAGATTGATTTGCTGCGTGGCCTCTCGAGGAGACCAGAGGCCTTGAGTGCATGTGCCCTGGCAATGTGCACCGCAGCCCTTTAAGGAAGCATCGGTCATCAGCACCCTTGTGAGTGCTGGAGCCTGAAAAGGTACCCCCCTGAGAAGGTTTGGGAGATGTAGCCACCACTGTAAGGAGTCCAAAAGTGGTTTGAACACCTTTACACTGTCTCAGAGGTCGCCTGTGGCATATGTCCACTGATCTCTGAGGCACCACTGAGCAGCCCGCATGTGTAGACGGGCATTCGGAGTCACATGTACCGTGGATGCCATGTGGCCCAAGAGCTGCAGCTGCCTGGCAGAGACATGAGACTTGCTTTGGAACTGGTTGGCCTAGTCTATCAGTCTGTGGGCCCTGTCTTTGGGCAAGTAAGCTCTTGCCTGAAGGGTGTCTAAGCTTGCCCCTATAAACTCTAGGTTCTGAGAGGGGGGCAAAGTGGACTTTGCGTAGTTTATGACGAAGCCCAGATGCTGAAGAGAAACAGTGCGAAGAGTGGCTTGTCTGGCCTCCTGGAGAGACTGGCCCCTGATGAGCCAGTCGTCCAGGTATGGGAAGACAAAAATTCCCCGATTCCTGAAATAAGCTGCCACCACCGCCAGGCATTTGGTGAAAACCCTGGGGGCAGAGGTTAGGCCAAAGGGAAGTACCCTGTACTGAAAATGGTTTCCTCCCACCACAAATCTGAGATATTGTCTGTGGTCTGGATGAATGAGGATGTGAGTATAAGTATCCTTTAGGTCTAGGGATCATAGCCAGCCTCCCTGCTGGAGGTAGGGCAGCAGTATCCCAAGGGTAAGCATCTTGCACTTTTCCCTCTCCAGAAACTTGTTTAGGTTTTGCAAGTCTAGGATAGGCTGGAGGCCTCCTGTCCTTTTTGGTACCAGGAAGTACCTGGCGTAGAAGCCTTGCCCTTCCAGGTGGTGAGGCACCAGTTCCACCGCCTGTTCCTTTAGAAGACTTGCCAACTCCTGAAGGAGGAGGTTCCTGTGTAGAGGGAGTCTTGGAGGCTCCATTGGGAAGTAGGAGGGGGGTAGCTGGTGGAAGTGAAGCATGTAGCCTGTAGGGCTGGTACCCCTGCAATTCTACATGCAAATCTCCGGCCTGCTCAGCAACTCAGGCCTGAACCAAACTGAACAGACAAGATGGATTCTTCACTACACTTTTGCTGTGTTCAGCTACAAACGACCTCTAAGCAACTGCTTGCGCAGCGTTTCTAAGTGTGCATACAGAAGCTATTGTCCGTGGCTGGCCTTGGACACTTGTACATGCCCAGAAGTTATACTGTTGCCTCTGCCTGACTTCTTACTATGGCTCCTTTGTTTGCAAGAAGCTGCCCATCATCTACCTCCTGATTCGCTGAGAACACCTCAGACTGCCTGGTGCCAACCAATCATCGGACCTATGACGAAGGATTCTTACACAGAATAATGCAATCTGCACTGGAACTTTAGTAAGAGTTGGGGGCTTTTCCCACCTGTTCATACAGACTTCTGCACCGGTTCCTTCCTGCTGTGCACTGCGTACCTGATTCCTGCGACCTGAGCCTTCCGCAAGACGGCCACTAAGTGTGGGCTAGGCCGTCCTCCAAAGGTCTGAGATAAGACATGCACAAATACCTCCGGTTCGGGCTTACTGCGGCTCGCCTGACGAGGCTGGAGCCTGCATTAGCTAGGAGCTGCCTCCTTGGACTGTGCTGTTCCTGAGTGCCCGACAGAGCTAAGGTACTAGCTTATCTCTCCTCCTCCGGATGGGCAAGGGGTTAGCAATATATTTCTTACTTTTCCATACAGTGCAGAGCGAATCAGTGACGTCTGGTTACTAATCAGTGATTTATTACGTTGTCCAATTGTACATCTGTACTATAACCAATTTCTACCTCATGTTTCTAATTAGCTATATGTGTGTGTGTATTTTTCTACCTGGTTGCCTATAATAAAGTCTAATATATATCTGCAGACCAGACTTCTTTCGTGGCTCATTGCCAGAATAACTCACCGAACTTTGGGCTGGGTATTAGTAGCTATTTCCCCTGGACAACAGAGAGTCTAACTTATTTTTGTGCTACTAATAATCCCTACAAGCCCTTTTGGATTATGCTCAGTACCCAGGTATCCCCTGTGATGGCTGGCCACCTGTAGGCGTACAGGGTCAGCCAACCTCCTGTGCTGAGTGGAGCCACCGGCGGAGAAGAAGCTATGCTGTGGGAGTCAAAACCCTACTCCCTGCTGTGCAGGAGCCGGAGCTAGTGGCTTGGGGGGTCTTCTGCCTACGGGACCCATGCCCCTGCCCCTTGTCCTGCTGGCCCTGTTGGGGAGCTGGAGAGGCCTGATATTGAGGGTAGGATTTGTAGGCAGCACCCTTCCTCGGGGAAAAGGGCTTCTTTCCCGAGCCCTTCTTTTTTTGAGAAGGGGCAGAAGTCTTTCTGGACAGCCTTGTCCGGGTGAGAGTCTGTGTCTCGATTTGTGCAGCCTTTTCAGTCATGGGCTTACCGAATAGGTTGTCACCTCGGCACGGGACATCGACCAACTTGTCCTGCACCCATGACTCCAGGTCCGATGACTGTAGCCAGGCCTGACGGCATGCACCGATGCCGGCCGTGGCTAACCGGACTGAAGCCTCGAAGCCATCATAGGCTGCTCGAGAAATAAACTTCGAGCACTCTCGGATCCCTGTTGACAAGGCTTTGAACCTCTGCAAGGGTTCCTCGGAGAGGCCAGCTGAGAACCCGGCAGTCTCCTTTGCCAGGTCCCTTAAGTATATGCCCATGTACAGCTGGTAAGTCTGGACACGGCAAGATAGCATAGAGCCCTGGAAGCACTTTCTACCAAGGGCATCCAGGTTCCGGGCCTCCCGGTCGGGGGGCACCAAGGAGTGCATCTTCTGACTCTTCAGGCAGTGCATGGCTGATTCCACAACCATGGAATTGTGCGGTAGCTGCGCCTTTTGGAACCCAGGGCTCTTAGACTCGATAAATGGAATCGACCCGTTTGCTAAGAACCAGCGCCGAGGCCGGTGCCTCTCACATACGGAAGAGCAGCTGTTCCAGCATCAGAGGAACCGGTACAGTAAAGGCTTCCTTCAGAGGAAAATCATACTGGAGGGCATCGAGCTCCTTGCCTCGAGGCTCCTCCTCAGCGTCCGCAGGGAATGCCAAAGCCTTGACCATGTCCCTCACGAAGTCATAAGAACATAAGAACATAAGATATGCCATACTGGGTCAGACCAAGGTCCATCAAGCCCAGTATTCTGTTTCCAACAGTGGCCAATCTAGGTCATATGTACCTAGCAGTTTCCCCAAGGGACACAGGTTCCACAATGCTTGTATTGGTTCAAGCATTGATATCCTGGGTCCCTTCTTAATAATGGTTTATGGACCTTTCCTCCAGGAACTTGTCCAAACCTTTTTTTAAACCCAGCTACACTAACAGCCTTTACTACATCCTCCGGTAACAAATTCCAGAGTTTGATTACACGTTGAGTGAAAAAATATTTTCTTTTATTAGTCTTAAATAGTTTGCCCTGTAGCTTCATTGCATGTCCCCTAGTCTTTCTATATTCTGATAAGGTAAACAATCGATCTACATTTACCCGTTCCACTCCGTTCATTAATTTATAGACTTCTATCATATCTCCCCTCAGTCGTCTCTTTTCCAGGTTAAAGAGCCCCAACCTTTTTAGCCTTTCTTCATAGGATTATCCTTCCATCCCCTTTACCATTTTGGTGGCTCTTCTCTGAACCTTTTCTAAAATCGCTATATCCTTTTTAAGATACGGCGACCAGAATTGCACACAATATTCAAGGTGCGGTCTCACCATGGAACGATATAGAGGCATTATAATATCTTTTGTTTTATTTTCCATTCCTTTCCTTATCATACCTAGCATTTTATTTGACATCTCTGCTCTTGAGAATCTTATCTAGGTCTTTCATAGCCATTCTGCCAAGAGCAATGCGTCGTCTGATTTCTTGACTGCTTGTTGCTTCTTTATTGATAGTTGATCCAAGTAGCTTAAAGTTGTTCACAATTTCAATTTCTTCTCCTTCAACGATGAACCTGTTGATTATGCCATTTGTCATGATCTTTGTCTTCTTTACATTAAGGTGCAGGCCCATTTTGAGACTATGTTCTTTGATTGTGAGAAGCAAATGTTTCAGATCATCTTCACTTTCAGCCAGTAATGTGGTATCAGCATAGCGAAGGTTGTTGACGAGTCTTCCACCAATCTTCACACCTCTGTTGTCTTCATACAATCCTGCTTCTCTGATGATTTGTTCTGCATATAAATTAAACAGGTAGGGGGAAAGTATGCAGCCTTGTCTTACACCTTTGCTTATTTTAAACCATTCTGTTTCTCCTTGTTCCGTTCGAACTGTTGCTTCTTGATCAATGTACAGATTGCGCAAGAGAACGATCAGGTGTTCTGGTATACCCATGCTTCTTAATGTGGCCTAGAGTTTCTCATGGTAGGCCATTTACCAGGAGCATGTTGAGTTGCCTTTTTTAATTTCTCTTTTATAGTGCGATTCATTCGCTCCACTATTCCCGAGGACTGGGGATGGTAAGGAACATGGAATTTCCAGTCAATAGCAAACATTTGAGTAATATGCTGTAACACTTTAGAGATGAATGCTGGGCCTTGATCAGAATCTATTGACAGGGGACACCCAAACCGAGGGATGACTTCTTTACATAAAATTTTGCCCACCGTTCTAGCATCCTCCTTGGTAGTGGGAAAGGCTTCAGGCCACTTAGAAAACCGATCTACAATCACTAACAAATATCTGAAGCCCCCAACAGACCTAGGCATACAGGTAAAATCCACCTGCAGGGCCTGGAAAGGGCCCTGCGGCGGGGGCAGATGCTGCAGTTGTCCAATTGCTTTTCCCTGCTGTATATTGTTCCTAGAACATGTTAAACATTGACTTAATTGTACTTCTACCAGCTGGGGGAAATCTCTTCACACAAACACTTCTTGTAGTTCTTTTAACACTGTTTTCCTATTTTTGTGACCCACCCCATGGACCTGGCTAATTAAAAGTGGGGCAGCGGCCTTTGGCAATTCCTACGACTACCCCCTCTTTCTTGCCAAATTTGTGCTGAATTTAAGCACATATTATGTTGTTCCCAATAGGCTAAGTCCTCAGGATCAGCTGCTGCTTAAGAACAAAGTCAGAAATGGGTATCCTCCGGGGGGGGGGGGGGGCAGGGGGGACCTACTCCAGGGAGTCCGAAGGGACGCACCGGGTCCAGAAGGTGTCCGGAGACTCCTCGTCCTCCGTCTCCTATGCCAACTCCTCCGAGGAGTCATCGAGCGGCTCTGGCCGTGTGGGCCTCAGTGCCACCCGCCCCGACGCCGAAGGCACCGGCGTCAACGACCTCGGCCCCACATGGAAGATCGAGGGGGACCTTGACCAAGGATTGACTCGAGACTTGGACTTGAGGATCGGCTCAGCCTCCGGGGTCGACTTAGATGTCGAGGTCCTGGTGGTCGGGGCAGATGCACCAGTCAGACCGGCAATCAGCACCCGCTGCTGTTCCATGAAGGCAGTCAAGCTGCTCTCCAAGGCCGTCAGCCTGAGTCCAAGTTCAGGAGACTCAGCAGCCCCCAACTCAGGCCCCGACGGCGTCGGAACCGACGTCGGTTCTCCCGGAGGAGAATCCACGAGGACAACAGACCTTACGTGACTCGGGGACTGGCTCCATGCGAGGTAGTTTGGACGGCCTCTCCGACTCCGAGAGCCCGGGGCTGCGGACAGGGCTACACGATCTGGCCCTCGAGGACCCAGGGGCCTCCAATGACGCCGCCCTCACGAGCTGCTTCTTCCTTTTGTGCTTCGGGTGGGAGACCCCCTCAGAGGAACCACGACGGCGCTCAGGGTCAGACTCCTGAGATGTCGAGGCCTCTGACAAAAATTTTTTCACGTTGATGCTGATGGCTCCTTAGTGCCTTCGATGACATTTTGCCGCACAGGCCAGACCAGCGGGTCATGGTCAGGCTGAGGCATTGGAGGCAGCAGTCATGTGTGTCGATGAGCGAGACATACGTTTCTTGCACCAATCACATATTTTTGAACCCGCTGGTAGCCATCGGGGGAAAAAGGGCCCCTGCAAGGTCAAAAGACCAGGCTGCCAGTGAAAATAACAAAAAAGGCATGAATGCTAGTCACAAAGGACAAAAACCGAAAAAAGAAATTCCAGACTCAATACCGGTGTACTGAGCCCAGGCGGGAAGGGGAACCGGCGTCGAACCGGATATGAAAAAAAAGCGAAAATCACAGAAAAAACACACTACTTTTCCCAGTGACATGAACTCACGTCCGTTGGGCTCCGCAGAAAAAAGAAAGACTGAGCAAGATGGCACCCTTGGGTGGGAAGGGGACCGCGCATGCACGCTGCATTCCCAAAGGCTTTCCTTGAAAGCTGGGGAAATGCTCCGCACGAGGGCTCCACTGGCGCCGACATCACCCATATGTGAGGACTGACTTCCTGCTTGGTCCTCGAGAATCAACACTGACCGTGGTGAAAAGGGAAACCTGAGAAGGGAATCCCAGCACCTGTCAGATTGGCCAAGGAAATCCAAAAAAGGGCAGCTCCAGCCATCCCCTCAGGCCAAAGAAGCCTAACTGCCAGAGAAACGTTTTGCTTTTTTTTTTATTTTTTTAAATTTGGAGCCGCTTTATTGCGAGTAGCTAAGAGAGCTAAATACAATAAGAATCAATGTCAAAGACAGAAAAAAAGATAGCGAAAAAAACCCCATCAAATAGAGTACAGCAAGAGAGATAAGGGATTCTGTCACAACTTACTTCCCCCTCCCTGGGGCCCTCCTGTCCACTCTCAGCCCACCAGTGCTGCAGATAGGGCAGCTTCTAGATCAAGGAGACAGGGGCATAACCAAGCATCAAGAGGTTTGGGCCTGCAGATCTCACACAGGCTACTGCACTATTATCTGGGCCAGGGGAGACAGGCCTATCAACACTGACGCACTATTACAAACACCTCACCACCTGCAGACAACACTATCTTCTCAATGCTGCACCTAGCTATGACATCACTGAAAGTTGCTCAATTCTGCCTCCACTAGCTTACTGGGTAGCAAAACCCACTCGTCTGAAAAGATCTAGCAGGATAAGGAAGCATAGATTTCTAAAAATGAAATGGAATTCTAACTTCTATATTTGGGCATCTTTTGATCCCTCAGTCTTTCCTTTGAAAAAGAAAAAAAAAGGTGGTGGTGCCTGGCAAGGATTGAGGGTCACTTTAGATACTTAAAAGGAAGAATTTACAAGACTGGCATACCCACAAAAAGCCAAGAAAGATTATGACTTACTACTTTGAGGGCAGAAATTGCAGCAAAATATGGGGCTCCTGTGTACCTGAAAATGAAAGCATTGCAGACAAATTAGGACGTCTATGAAGACTTGAAAGGTGCCATGAATAAACCTGAACCTCAGACAAAAACAGACTGCAACCCTTCCAGCAATACACCAAGTTCCCTGGGCAGTGAGCAGGCACCACATATGCTCCACTGTGGACTGGCAAAAGCAGCAGCAGCATGGGTACTAATAGTAGAAGGCAGAGAGCAAATCTCCTGCAGTTTTCCACTCCCCTCCCCAAACACACAATTGTGACTGTAAACTCTATACAATTCAGTTTGGAAAGTTTTACTGTAATTTGATGAGACATGATAATTATAGCACAAAATCAAGTTTTAAATAAACGATAGGCCTTGTAAAAGCACTGCACTAATATATGTACAGTTGTGGTCAACATTATTGGCAACCTTGCAGTTAACCCCTTAATGTCCAATATCTCCTAAAAAAAAAACAAAAAGTGGCCAGTGAAATGGCTTTGGACTATATATGCACACATTTAACACAAGAATCAAATTAAACAAGACCAATTAAAAACAGGAAATAGTATAAAAACTGGGACATTGCCAGGACATTATTGTAATTTAGGGTGAAATTTCCCCCAAATCCTACCTTACCGTGCCTATCTAAAAAATAAATTTTACCTTAAATTAGGATAATACAGATGGTGATATTCTGGGGTTTTATATATTATCAGGACATGATTATTGGCATCCTTATAAACAATTCAAATCAATTTGAACAAAAGATCCACATTCCAACTGCAGTAAAATTAGACGCATCTATGATCGTCAGTACTCACATGACTTAAATCAACCAATGAATGATAGTTCTAATGTTTAAAATGGCCACATTCACTTCCTGTTCCATTTTCACAATGGTGAAGACCAGAGAGCTGCCTGAGACCATCAGGAAAACCATCACCACCAATCATCAAAACTTCAAAAGGGTTACAAGGCCATCTCTAAAGACCTTGAGATTCCTGTGTCCACAGTTTGCAGTGTTAAGAAGTTTTCTGCTCATGGACCTGTCAAGAACCTCCCAGGACATGGTGGGAAGAGGAAAATTAATCTAAGAAGTCTTCAAGGGTTAGTGCGAACTGTTGGAAAAGTATCACGTACAACATCCGAGGAGCTTAAGGATGAACTGAAGCAATCTGGAGTGGTGGTTTCAAAATGCACTATGTGCCGTGTACTAAACAAAGAAGGATCTTCAGGGGCAAAAGCCAAGGAGGACCCCACTGCTCAAAGACAGACATAAAAAGGCACATGGGGACGTAGGGAGGGGTGGCGGAGCAGCAGGTGCACCTACTCTTGCCGTCATGCTGGGCAGACTGGATGGCCCGTGCTGGTCTTTATCTGCCGTCATTTATTATGTTACTATGTTACATCTGATCTTTGCCCAAAGCCACCTTGAGAAACCACAATCCTTCTGGGAAAATGTTCTGTGGACAGATGAAACCAAACATGAGCACTTTGGCAATGCAGGCCAGTGATACATTTACAGGTGAAAAAATGAAGCTTAAAGAAAAAAACCCATCCTTCCTACAATTAAATATGATGGAGGTTCCATAATGTTGTGGGGTTGTTTTGCTGCCTCGGGAACTGCCCGGAACATATTAAAGTAATGATGAAGTCAGAGTCTGGGGATAAGGATAATTTTGATTTAACTGCTTTTTTAGAAGACACTCAGGATGTTATTTCTACTAGGGCCAATTTATTAGTAACGTTGCTTTCAGAAGATGACAAAATTGCTATCCTCAAGGCCTATTTCAGGAAAAAAAAGCTAATATGTATTGTGGAGACAAAGTGTCTATTTTTCCGGATGTATCTCGTAATACACCAATACGTAGGAAGTCTTTTCTTGCCCTCAAAACTAGAACTCTTGCTTTGGATGCTACATTCTTTTTATGCTATCCCTGTAAATGTTTGGTATCTTTTGGTAATAAGTTTGTGTTCTTGTCATCTTCAGAAATGGAAAAGTGGATTCTTGAAAAGGAAAAGGCTTAGTGATTTTTCCCTTTACCTTGGTAATTTACTTTAAATTGATTGGCAGGTGGCAAGGGGTTGTTTGATTAATGGGCTGTTTTTTTAGTAACAAGGGAAGCCTTCCTTGGGTTCTGTGGTCTCTTGTTTGGTTTTTTCACTCTTTATTATTGGTTATAACTTTCCCCTATATGTGGGCTAATGTACTTTTGTTTAATCTTTTACTTATGTATTATGCATGGATCATTGTTTTTCTTTACATTGTTTATGGCATTGTATAAATTTGAATACCCTTAATAAACATATAATTGAAAAAAAAAATGATGAAGTCAGAGGACTACCAAGGTATTTTGGAGCAAAAATGTCAGAAAGCTAAGTCTGGGTCGAAGGTCATGGGTCCTCCAGCAGGACAATGACCCAAAACGTACATCCAAAAGAACAAACAAATGGTTAAAAAAGAAAATTTGGATCATTTTAAACTGGTCAGCAACAAGTCCTGATCTCAATCCAATCGAGAACCTTTGGAAAGAGCTGAAACCTGCCATTGGTAAAAGGAATCCTGGAACCATTCATGAGTTAGAACAAATCACAGCTGAACAGTGGGAGAAACTACCAGAAGACGGATGTATTAAACTTATCAAAGGCTACAAGAAATGTTTGGAGGCTGTCATTACTCTCAAGAGTTGTGTAACCAAATATTAGTGAAGTGTGCCATTAATCCTGTCCAGGTCATATTTTGTTTTTTTTCTTAGAAATTACTACCACTAAGTTGCAGACTTTTTTTTTAAATTGTTGTATACCTTTTGAACATACTATTAAAATATTATGATGACATACAGCTGGAATATTTCCAATTATTTCTCATATTATACACAACGTACCTAAAATGCAAGGCTGCCAACAATGCTGACCAAAAATGTATGTATTTTTCCCCCAGCCTCTTCCTTGTTTACGTTTGGGCTTCCATGTCAACTTTGACCTGGACTCTACTGGGTACAAATGCCATAATTCTTTAGGGTTTCTGTATGCTGGCATTGCAGGTCTAATCACAAAGTGTCACTATTCTGTGATGGCTTGAACATTGCCTCTAATAACTAGGGATGGTGTAATAACTAGGCTGAAGTTCAACCTTGTGCATCCTCGTGATTCGATTTCAGACCTCTAGCCTAGCGTCCCCCTCTCATGATTTTGATTACTGAAATCAACTGTAGTCTTCTCAACACCATCCCTCCCAGCGCAGTCCTATGTTGTTGCTATTGTTGTGCGCCACTGAGTCAATGACGACCATGTATAAAAATACATCATTAGCCATTACACAAGTATTGATCTTTGTTTTGTAAATATATACATAATGAAGGCAATTTCAAAATGCCATTTAACAGGACAAATGGACTTTGCATATTGCTTGTTCTTCCTGCAGGTAAAAAAGGTATGCACTAAATGACTATTTGTATGGCTACCAGGACCCACTGCTTTGTTTTAACAGTAGCTGCTTTTTGCCGTTTCCCCTCACCCCCCAACCCAAAGCTGCTACCCTAAGTGACCACTCAGTTTGCTCAGTAGTTGGGTCCGGCCCGATAACAACCCCAAGCTCTTGGAATAGAAACTAGACATAGGAATCTAACCCAGGATTCCCAGTATGGCAGTGCATTGCACTTCCATTAAGCAGGCCAGATAGAATAGTCTAACTGAATAAAGAAAACCAGACCCGTTTGCAGTTCAAGGGCTGGTACTGCCTTGATGTATGCTCCTAGCAAGGTCAATGGGAGAACACTTGATACTTATATACCGCCTATCTTACAAAATCCTAGGTGAATTGTAAGTATTGAGCATTGGTCCACTGATCATAGCAGTAACACTCAATTTTGCATGGTCCAAAACCACATCAGGCATTAATCAACAAAACGGAATTTACACTCCAAACAGGCCACTAACACCTGATGACAAATGTTTTAAACTTGCATGTGTTTATAAAACAAATGCATTTACAGAAGTTTATTAAAGAGATTAACAAGATTTTGTTAGCAGAAAAATATAAATTGTAAACATCTCAAATTGAACTTACTCTTGACATCCTCCAATGACGCCTATCCTTCCATCTTGACCTTTATGCTTTTTAGCAGACAGAGGAGGAATAGCATTTCTCACCAATTGAAAAATATTCTCCATGTCCTTCAGAGTGTGCGCAGAACGGTGGGAAAACGACCTCTGTATAACTGAAAAGAGGGCTAGGTTTAGCATGACAAGCAAAACAGAGGACTCAAACAAAAGCTTGGATATGTTCCTAGGGATCACATTGGGGCAGCAGACGTAGTAAACACATGCGTGGTACCCAAATACACATTAAGATTTAAAAACGGGAAGAAAGAATAAAAGGAGCAATGTTATAAATATCATCATCCAATTAGGGTTGCGTAAAGAAGTCCCTCTCCCCCCTTCCCTCAACTGACACAGAACATGGAGGGGGTGAGGAAACCAGGCTCTTAGTGAGCTGGTTTACATAGTGTCATTATCGGAAGATTTCACTTGTCCCCTGAAGATTCTTGCAACTTTGCTCAGTGTTCTCACTACCAGCTCACATATCTAACTAAACGTACTGCAAAACATTCAGCACTCCTAGTAGAAAGACGCTGACAACGGGACAAAATAGTACTCAAGCTACAAGGCAGAAGGGGAAAAACATACATCATTATGTCTGTAAATATGTAAAACAAAGACAGACTTTCCACACTGCAAAAATGGTCCCACACACTTGTTTATAATGGTTCAGAACAGGAAATTTTCCAGAATAAAAACGAGAAACACAACTGGTCAAATTTTCATTATGTTGCTTTGTTGTTAGGTGCCATCCAGTCTATGTCAACTCATGCTGACCCTGCAGAAAGTCGTTTACAACTATCTATTGGGTTTTCATGGCAAGATGCAAAAGAAAGTCACCAGGCCTTCCTTCCATGCATATCAAGTCTCCATGCTCCGTACAGCAAATTCAGATTCCAATACATACATTTATTTCAGCAAGTTTCCGTGTCATGCAATATTCCATCTTAACAACTAGACTTAAGGCCAAATATTTTGATTTTGTTATAAAGTGGCCTGTTATAGTTGACTATGATTAAGGTTTAAAAACAAACTACACAAGGTCTCTAGGGAAATACAATTTAAGCATGCCATTAGGCAACCACTATAAAATGGAGTTGGGCAAACTTATTACAGAGTCTAACAAGGCAGATTGAACTGTCTATGAACTTGAGCTAGAAAAAGAAAATGGCTCTGCAGTTTCCAAACATCTCAAAGCAGAAAAGGGATTTAGTTATTTTGTTGCCTTCACAACGTACAAGGATATATGTAATACCCTGGCCACAGAACATCCATAGCACTAAACATTTCTTACCGGAGGTGGCACCCATCGATAAACAGGCAGCAGTGATATGGAGTCGCCACCCAGTTATCGGCATGCAGTGAAAGTCAGGCGCAGTAAAGGCTGGTCTAGCTTTTGCCACGTAAGCTAACCTGGCAGTGGCTGAATATCAATCCAGATAGCCAATGCCACCCACCTGCTGCTGCCACTTCCGACCCCCTCCAGAGCCATGACTCAGTATTTACCAGTCACCTCTGGGACTATGTCGCAGTTTCTTGCTTTCACAGTCTACTACTTCAGCCCTTCTCCGATGAGGACTTCATTTTGCATAATCCAGATGTTGCGTAATAGTACGGCAAAGTAGCAGATTGTGCAAGAGAGAAATCAGTGTAGCCTCAGAGACTATAGGTTAGTGCTGGGTCACGATTTCAGAAACATTGTTGCCACTGCCAGCCAGAGGAGTACCCCAGGGATCTGTGCTGGGCCCGCTGTTTAACATTTATGTAGCCCTGCTGTCTACAGGCAGACCCCACTCAACTTGGCTCAGTGATAAGCTATGTTTGATATCATGGGTTTCGGTTTATAGCTACAGATGAACATGGCACGACCCTAAATGGGGAGGAGCAGGTGCTGAGGATAGGACGAGGGACCCTGACCAATAGGCTCAAAGCCACAGATGGGAACAAAGAAAAAACATGAGAAATGTAAGCTACAAGGGACCCCGTGTGTAGCACTAATGAAGCAGATTGGGATCTATAGAGCCATTGGTTACAACAATGAACGCGTCCGGTCTGGAAGTATCTGAGATCCAGACCAAAATGACCGTATTTACCAAAAAGTCGAAGATCATACCAGTCAGCTATAAAAATTCTTTTTTTTTAACCCATCACCACAGATTCAGAGAGAACCAAGATGGAAACAGTTGGTCACCTTTGTAAAGCTTCGCTATGGCTATAACCATACCCAGAAGAAACCAATTTTACTTGTAAGGTATGCGTAGGGAACACCTCCTAACCAACGGAACTGGACCAGATAAAGTCTTGTGCGACTATGAGGGGATGCCAAATATCACCGACGATATTTCCCTGCAGCCAAAGTTCCTTGGAGAATGGCTGGAAAGAGGAACTAGTCAAACTTACAAAAACACATGAGTATCACAGTCGCGGAGCAATGGAGTTGCGAGATCAAAACCCCCGTAAATAGACCATGTTTATTGTATCATTCCAATAATGATACAATGAGTGGAGGAGTGGCCTAGTGGTTGGGGCAAGGTACTTCAGGCCGGAAGGTCGGGGGTTCAAATCCCACTAGAGGACAGCAACCTTGGGCCGGAAGGACTGGGGTTTCTAGTCCCACCGGTGCTCCTTGTGGTCTTGGGCAAGCCACTTAACCCTCCATAGCCCATGTTCCCTGTAAAATAGTTATCTCCAAGTTATAATGCACTGTTCAATGTAATTTCAGTTTGTTCAATGTAAACCGCACTGATGCAGAATAGCGCGGTATATAAGAGAATAAAATAAAATAAATAAAATAAATAAATAATCCATGGCATATGAAATAAATCCATTCTGAAGAATTAGATCTTTGTAGTACAAGCAGCTCCTTATTCATTAAGCATAATTCCTGCCATGGAAAAAGTTAATTTATAACTTTAAGGATGACACCTCCCTCAGCAAATCTGTGACCAGAGGTCTAGGGATTCCTCCGTGTTAGCGCTCTTACTTACCGCAGTTGAAGAGCGCTATATATAGTGGGTTGTTTTTTTTTTGGTGCAAAATCTACTCCTAAACTAACCTAAACTAACTGAAAACTGAAATAAACTTAACTTAAAGCAGCTTGTCCACCGCCTGAGACAATCAGAGGAAAAAATATTGAATCTGCCTCTTCCGGGCGAAAAGAAAGTAAAGGTAAAGAAGGAAACCCCAAACACAGCAAAAATTTGCTCTGCCTAAATACTACCAATTAACCGAAAATAAATATGCAATTAAAACAAGTATTTAAAGCAATAAACCTGCCACAGATTCTGAAGCAATTCCGCCGGGGTTTCACACCATCAGCGCGACCGCAGCTGCCTCGCTGATGAAAAAGCAGGAAAAAGAAATGGTCGCAGATGCCATTGGGCCCAGATGGTGCCAAAAAGCCCGACGGAGATCCTGATGCTGGTCCTTCAATAAGCACGGACCCGAGGTACAGACCTGCCCCGACAACGTTCCCAATGCTTGCAGGCAATAATCGCTGCCCAGCCGGAAGGAAATGTAGCTCAGCACCCCGCAATGCCGCTCAGTTAAGTAGTGAGCGACGTCTGTGGCGAGGGCAGTTGACTCTGCTCTGAGCATCTACCCCGACACCTCGTGCGAACCGGGACCGGAGGGTGAAGAGCATAAATGAATTAAATAAAAAGGTGGATAAAATAAGGAAGTGGCTTAAATAAATTAAATCAATCAGCTCTAAACCAAAAGGAATTAGAAGAGAACTAGCCCAGTTGCCCCCTTTGGAGTTAAAAAAACAAAAACAAAAAAAAAACAAGGGGGCGCTCGTGAGCCCGCTGCGAGATGGCTGCTTTTTGACTGAGCTCCGTCTTAGCCACCCCAGCAACCCCTGCTAACATGCGCTAATTGTTGCAAATTTATTAAAAAACACCTACCCCGGATCGGCGGAAGCAGGCGGGATCCCGTGGAGAACTGAATTGACGTCCAGTGCAACCTCCGGTGACCGGGGAACTGGAATTCGTTCCTGGAGGGAGGCCTGCGGCATACACTACATCGCCGTCTGCATCAGGCCTGGAGCGCCCCTCGACTGACCCCGATGACTCGGGTGTATACACTGACCGGCGTGAGAGCGAGCTTCCCCGAGCTGCCTTCTGGATTTCTGGGCTGAATCGGTGCACGTGCGGCAGCGTGTTGCCGGGTGAACCACTTCTACCGGGGCTGGCCTGCATACGCGTGGTCCTGGACTCCTGTTAACGGGGCCGGAGAGGGGATCTGGACTCTGTGCGGCAGTTGCTAGTGCCCATTCCATCTTCCGACTGGCGCCCCTTCCCTCTGGAGGGGGTAGGTGTACAGGCTGTCCTTCTCCTTGATGAACTTTGGAGCCTCCGATTCAACTGCAGAGTCACCGGCAGTGTCAGTCTGCTAGAGGCCTAGTGATTCATCGAGGCCTGTACCATTCAGCGTGGACCCCGCGTGCCTTGCTGGGCGGTCTCTGAGTTTTCCCTGGCTGGAATCCTTTCGCAATCTGCACACCTCGCAACTAAGGGCACCTTGTATTCTGTCTCCAGGTAACCCCGCAGAGCTCTTTGCGCATTGCACTTGGCTGCTCACCTATTTGGGAGCTTCGGAGCAGTTCATCATCTTCTTGCATTGCTGTTTCCTCAATGATCTGATTCTTTGCTGACATTGCCTGTGCTTTTCTCCTCCCACTGTGAGACAGTGACTGGATTGCGGGCTTGTGGAGCTGCGCACACTGTCACCTCTCTAGTGCCTCTGCCCTTGCTGACATTGACTGGAACTTTCTCCCAACACTGTGCGGCAGTGGAAGCCTTGCGGGATGGCCGCCAAAGCTAAAAACCTCGACGCTCGGGAAGGGATGCGTTCCTCCCAGCGCCTGCAGAGTAAGACCGGAGTCTCCAGCGGTCCATCCGGCCAATCTCCCCCATTAGATTCTGATGATGACACTGTAAGTGAAGAGGAACTGGATCCTCATAAGCAACTCTCCTCGGCTCAACTCAAACAAGAGCTCCGTAAGGGCTTCGCAGAATTAGCCAATGAGCTCCGCACGCTGCGGGAAGACCTGATGAAAGACGTCGCAGAACTCCGAACCGAAGTTAAAGAACTGGGTGCCCGAGTAGAGGACGTGGAGACCAAAGTGGTTGATCATGATGGGACTCTGATGGATTTACAATGTGCTCTTGACAGGCAGCGCGCGCAGGCTATGGAACTGACCTATAAAATTGATGACATTGAAAACCGCTCCCGTCGCAACAATGTGCGCTTCCGTGGAATTCCAGAGGTGGTGGGGGGCGGAGAAGACTTACCAACTGTGCTTAAGCTGCTGATAGCGGAGTTGCTCCCGGCAGAGGAACTGGCTGCACCCGCTTCTGACATGGAAATTGAGCGAGTTCACCGTGCTCTGGGAAAACCTCCCAACAACCAACCACGTGATGTTATTGCAAGATTCCTGCACTATTCAGATGCTGAGCTCCTTATACGTCGGGGCCGGGAGAAAAAGACGGTCCGCTTCCAGGACGTGTCAGTGTCCCTCTACCAGGATCTCTCGACGTTCACTCTGGCACGCCGGAGAGAGATGAAACCAGTCTCGGCGGTCTTGAACAGCAAAGGGATCCGCTATTCCTGGTCCTTCCCATTTCGGATGAACTTTCTCTTGGGCAATAAAAAGATCTCTGCAAAGGACTATTCTGAAGCTTGGCGGGCTCTTTGCCAGGCGGGCCTAGTTGATAATGCTCAGCCTCACCCGCCGCCCCCTAAACCCCAGCACTCCAAGTGGACTCGGGTAGGCAAGTCTGCCTGACGCTTCAAGCCCGCCTGACACTCTTGTGGATATTGAAGAGCTCCTTTTATCTTCTCTCTTTTAGGGAGCCTTGACCAGTGGGTCCCCTGATTTTTGGATAACTGGTGGCAAAGATTAGCCTGGGGTTCCCACTCCATTCTCCACAGGGGGCGGCAGTTGCTAGTGGGGATTGATGCAGAAAAAGCATTCGACCGGGTGGATTGGGGATATCTATGGTGTGTCTTGGAGATAATGGGCTTTGGCCCTAATTATATTGGTTGGGTTCGCAGCCTTTACCAGCAGCCCCAGGCGTGCGTTCGGGTTAATGGGGGTCACTCGAGACACTTCTTTTTGGAAAGGGGCACGCGACAGGGTTGCCCTCTCTCGCCCCTGCTTTTTGCACTAGCAATGGAACCATTGGCTCAGAGCTTTCGAGATCATCCAGGTTTGCGAGGGGTTCGCATCGGTACTGCGGAATATCGGATCACGCTCTTTGCGGATGATATCATTTTATCCCTGGTGAACCCGTCCGCTTCTCTCCCAATCGCAATGCAGCTGTTCGCCAATTTTTCTCGAGTCTCCGGCTTCAAAATCAATTATACTAAATCGGAGATCTTGAATGTTGGGGTCTCTAGAGCGGTCTGTGCGGAACTCCAAAAGGCTTATCCTCTTCGCTGGGTGCCCGGTGCCCTGCGATACTTAGGGGTGAACCTGACCGTGGAGCGGGTGGATCTTTTCAAAGCTAACTATGATCCCTTGCTTCGTCAGGTTCGGCGGGACTTAGAAGTTTGGAACAACCTGCTTCTCTCCTGGTTTGGGCGTATAGCCGTAGTCAAGATGGTGATTGTCCCCCACTTCCTTTATTTTTTTCAGGTTCTCCCGCTCCCCATCTCGCGAGCTACTCTGGCGACCTGGCAACAGTTGCTTATGAAGTTTGTGTGGCATTATCGTCGCCCGGGCCTAGCGCGACAAGTTCTTTTTGCCCGCACGCGTTCCGGCGGTATGGGCATGCCCAATTTACAGTGGTATTATGCGGCGGCGCAATGTCGGGCGGGAGTGGAATGGATGATTGCCGATAGCACTAAGTGCTGGGTGCAGATAGAAATGAGCTTGGCGGGGGGAGCGGGGTTGGGGGATTGGCTGTGGCTTGGTCCAAAGCTTCGCCGCGGCAAATGCACCAGTAATCTCTACATCTTTCATACCCTCTGTTGTTGGGATCGCCACTTTCGAGCCCGTGACGTGGATCTATCCCCTTTAGCCCCTATAGTTGATAACGCTTCTTTCCCCCCGGGTTTGAGTGACGTGGCTTTTCGGCAATGGGGGCACCTTGGCCTCAGCCGGGTCGGCCAATTTTTTGATGGTCGGCTACAATCCTTTCGTGCATTGCGGGCCGAGTTTGACCTCCCGGCTGGGCATCTCTATCGTTATATGCAAGTGACACATTGGGCCAACTCTAGGTCCGTTCGGCCCCAGGTTGCTCGGGACCTGACGGATCTGGAACGCTACTGTGAGGGGTGTACTACTACAAAGGGTCTTGTGGCGACATTATATGCCCATTTGCAGGGGGCCCAGGCGTGCCCCACACGTCACAGGGTGCTTTGGAACTCTGACTTGAGTCTTTCTTATACTGATCAGCAGTGGGAGTCAATGGAAGCTTGCCTGTGGAAGAGCTCAATAGCGACTAATGCCCGAGAAACGAATTATAAACTGCTGTACCGGTGGTATATGACTCCGGCGCGGATTGCTCGTATGTTTCCCAGGGCTGGGGACCTATGCTGGCGTAACTGTGGGCAACGGGGTACCATGGGACACATTTGGTGGACGTGTCCCCGCATTCGTGCTTTTTGGAGAGGTGTACAATTCCGGATGCAGATGCTTCTGGGACTGAGCATCCCTTGGGATCCGGGGATTTTTCTTTTCGGAACCTCCGTGCTGGGAGCCCGGGCCTTGCAACCTGCCTTACTCCGGCACGGCCTGAATGCGGCCCGACTATCCCTGGCGGCGGCCTGGAAGCATGTTTTAGCCCCCTCTCTCCAGGTCTGGCTGGACCGAATGTGGGATACATACTCTATGGAATGGGGGGTAGCGGTTAGCAGGATGCGTTTGGCTCGCTTTGAATTGGTGTGGGCACCCTTTGTTTCTTGCTATGGCGCGTGATTGTTCTGGATAATTGGGGGTGATATGTTGGCCTCTCTGGAGGTTTGTTTCCTCAGTGTGTCTCTCAGCTCACCTCTGTCTCGAGCCCTAGCCCTAGCAAGCCATAGTTGGGGGGGTGGGGAGATGGGGTGCCCTTGGGGGGGGGGGGAGGGAGCTTGGGGGGGGGGGGGAGGTCTTGGTTTCTCTATTATAAACAAGTAAAAATGAAGACATATCGTAGATTATTATTGAGACCTGATGTTGTGTTGACACTGTTGCCTCCTTTTTTGCAGATCTTTGTGGTTTTTGTATCTTTGTAACCTTTGAAAGTCTTTCAATAAATAAAAAAAAAAAAAAATAAAAAAAACACCAAGAATTTCCAGCGAACTTTGCAGTAACGCAAAATTAAATCAAGGTAACTAAGTTGAAATCAGCGCGAAGTATCAGAACCTGTGTCAAACCGAAAGTAAATAAATAAATAGGAAAAAGAAACACTGCCACTGCCTCGCGGCCCGCAGAAGGCGCAGGAGAAACGGCCTGCGCCAAAAACTGGGCCTGCTTGCTGCCGATCCGCCTCGGGACAAGCCCCTCAGCCTTCTGCTTGAGCAGGACACTGACCTGTACCCACATCATGATGCCCTCAAGCTATTTTGCCGATTGGCCCTGCGATCGGCAGACCTTCAATCCGCGGTGCTCCTCACAGCATGGAGAGGGCTTCCCGGCTTCAGCAGCCTCGTGTATGACCACCCTGGGATCTCCGGAGACTGCCGGCAGACTGCCTGCTGTGCTGAACTACTCCCCTTCGTCCAACCAAAAAGGGGAGAGCAGCCTCAAACCGCCAAAAAGCTCAGCAGGTAGGAGAGCAGCAAGAACAGCTGGCTCAATGACTGTATACGAGGCTTTTTTTTGATCCCAGTACCAAATAAATGAACATATAGGGAATAAAAGAAAAACCATAAAACTATCCTATCCACTGCTCCTTATCAGTTCCACTAGTGAGCCCAGCACCTAGGCTCACTACGTCCTCCTGCTGCATGGAGACTGGACACACTGGGGGATGATGGGAGAAGACCAGCAGCATATACCCGATGATGTCATGAATTTGACTTGTCCAGTCTCTATGCTGCAGGAGGTGCACTACCCAGAGGTGGAGGACTGAACTGTAGGACCGATAAGGAACTGAGAAATGAGAGACATTTAAAATATCTCCATGGTATAAATGCACAAAATATGGGCCTCTCTCAAATAGAAGTTCTGGAATCAGGAGTCAGAGCATGAAGGTGAAGGGAGATAGACCGAGGAGTAATGTAAGTAAATATTCTTTCATGAAAAGTGTGGAGGGATGTGTGAAACAGCTTACCACTGGAGATGAAGACAGTATCTAAATTCAAGAAAGCATTAGACAAGGAGAGAAAAGGGCTGTAGAGCTTAGTAGTTGGAGTAGATCAGCAGACTATATAGTCTAGCTGCTCTCATTTTCTCTGTTTCTATGTAACAGTCATCATAAAGGCACATTCAGTGCAAAACCTATATGATAATTGATGTTGAGAAGACAGCTATGGCTGCTAATAGAATGCAGTTAGCTAGAAATATCGTTAACTTTACCCGTTTGACCCCATTAGCAGTTACAAGTTCATGCTCCTCCCCCATGTTAACTTCAAGTTACATTCCCTGCCCCTTCAAATTTTTTTTACTATGTTAGAAGTTTAACACAGCAATTAATGAATGCATTAACTGTTCAACCTCGACATTAAGCATCTAAACAGTTGAGTAATAAGCTCATCTATGCTACACACTTGTTTGAGTTAGTGACTTCTAAGTTAAATTTATAGAAGAAAATGTGTACACAATGCACATAAACACAGTTGTGTCCTGGCTTGTGTCAATTTTAAGGTAGTTTTCTGTATTTTAAAGTTGTCTCATTTTATATTATTTTATTTTTTTACTTTGTAAACAGTTTGTAGCATAGGGAAGGCAGTATAATCAAATTAATAAACTAAACCTTCCCACATATAGACCCCCCTTACAAATTCTCAAGGTGAAACAGGATGTTCCAAGGAGCAGCAGACTACAAAAATTGGCTTAAGTCGTTTATCTGAACTAGATGACTGAGAATTCATTGAGTAAAGATTACATTTGTAATAAGGTACGGTGAATAATCAAATAACTGGAGGATCTCTGAATTTGAAGCTGTGTGTGTTGCTGGTCTCAAAGTGTGACTGGAATTATGTTTATATTTTTTACAGATATTTGAGTAGCGACAATAGAAGGTCAAGTGTATTCTACTCTGTCCTAACATTAGATAGAATATGCTTCATCATCACTAACAGTCATTACCTGATTCTATATATGGATGCACTAGAAAACAAATAAATCTTAAAAATAACCGATATCTCACCTCTTACCTTCTTCTCAATAGCGTTATTTAGTTCTTTATGTACTAAGGCTAATCACTCACAGCTCCCATATTGACATTCATAAAATTCTACATATAAACCAATCCAGCAATTGTAAATAGGACAGAATACATAAGATAAGATTCTCAGATCAGTGACACAAACAAATATGGATAACACAAAGATGTTACAAGCATTAACTGCTCTGCACATTATACTAGCCATCACATATCTGACCCAAATCAACTTTTTTCACCTATACAGCAGTATAATATACCTATTATTCAGGCCCATAATCAGACTCACACCACCTTTGCCTTTCAACAAATCTAGCTCAAGACATAATATAATAGCAGACTCATCTATATCCTCTCAATAATACGTCCACCATAAGACCAAAATCAAATGCCTACTAGTGAATGACAGATTTATAAGGAATAAAATCCGTCATGATAGACATTAAGGACAACAAGACTGACATTTTGTGTCACTGAAACCTGGCTATCCTACACAGATACTGTCCTGACTAACCAACTTCTATTACCAGGATATTCATTATGCCACTGTACTAGGACTTCCAGCCAAGGAGCCGTCGTCCTCATATTAATAAAACAAGAACTTAATGCAATTCTGAACATAGCTAAAAGCATTGATGATATGGATCTCCTATATATAAATAGAAATCTCAATATGCCTTATATACAGACCAAAACCCTAGCCCAGATACTCTCATCTCAATATTAGATACAGTATGCACATCTGCATTAAAAAAAACAATTTCTAGTACTCCTAGGGGACTTTAATCTTCCCTCCTTACACAACTCACACTCTATGAATTTCCTTAACTCAATGTCTAACATGAGCTTCCATCAGATCATTCAGACACCCACACAACAAAAAGTAACATCCTTGACTTAATATTCACACCAGAAAATATCACTCAGCATGCATTATATCCCCCCACAAGTAACACAAGTCCCATGATCAGACCATTACCTTATTAATTTCACAATCCCAATTATATCACTGACACCTTTATCTAACAAAAATGAATGTCAAACAATTCAAAGAATTTCAAAAAGGACAACTTCTTGATAAGGGAATCTGTGATTGTGGAATGCCTTCTAACTAGGTTAGACGATATACTAGCTAATTGGAATACCTCAATACATAATGCTGCTATTTCACCTAAATCGACCAAATCTCACACAAATTCTATAAAAAGATCCGAGAAATGTAATACCTATGACCTGAAGAAGTTAAAGCAAAAATTGAGAAGACCTGAAAATAAATGGAGAGAGAATACATCTATGGATGACAAACTAATGTATATGAACACACTTCAAGCATAGAAGAAAAAAAACCACACTTATAAACAAACTCACTCCCTCAACCGACCAAGGGAATTTTTTGAGATAGTCAAAATACTCACACAGATGCCAACTCTAGAAACAAACTTGTTAACAGATTTGCAATCCCTAGCAGATCACTACATAAACATATTAAAATTCCAAGAATCTGCAAAAACAAACAAAATATGATAATACTTACCCAAGGAGATGGCAAACTTTCCACAGTACTGATTTAAAACAAAATTAAGAATATAATCTCCAAACTAAATACAACTTATTTTTTATACCCCTGCCCAGTAAGCTGGCTAAAAGCATTACACAATGAATTAGCTCCTTTTATTCTCAACATGGTTAACCTCTCTCACACAAGGAACCATGCCACAGGTACTAAAGCATGCCATGAAAAGACCTATATTAAAAAACACCACACTAGACAAACTGAATCCAAAATCATATAGACCAATTTCAAGTCCCCCTTTTCTGGCAAAAGTGATTGAAAAAATGGTCCAGATCCAACTCCAAGAGCATAATGAGATGCACTCATCTTTGAACGAGCAACAATATGGGTTTAGACCTTATCATGGAGTAGACCCTTCTTCTAGCCCTTTTTGATAATCTAATTTGAGGAATAGACAAATCAAACCAAGTCTTTATTCTGGTCTCTTGACATTGCCTCTGCATTTGAAAACATCAGCCATAGCATACTACTCACAAGACTCCGCCAGATAGGGATATACAGAAATATCTTAAAGTGGTTCCAATCATACCTCACAGAGCGTACCCAACAGGTATGAACTGATCTCCAGACATCACAACCTTACAACCAAGTGCAAGGTATCCCACAAGGTTCCACGCTATCAATGTTATTGTTTAACATTTACCTACAACCTATATGTCACATCTTTAAAGAACTTCATGGTATATCTCCTTAACACAAACTCTAATCATCATCAGTTAGCAGCAGGTATCAGTGAAGCAACAAAATGGCTAAAACTACATTACCTGAATATAAATTTTAATAAAACTGAAGTTCTATTCATCACAAGGAGCTTAAACTTCACCCCACCCAAAAAGATATCCAAGATGTAAAGCTAGATGTAAAGACAGAAGTAAGATACCTGGGGATGATCCTGGATCAAGCACTCTCCATGTCATCCCATATAAAACAAATTACCAAAACCATTTTCTACAAATCACATATGCTGCAGCATCTTAGACCATATCTTGATAATTCTGATTTTCGATCAGTACTACAAGCTAGTATTCTTCCATATTTTGACATCTCAAACTGTATTCCACAAGGTCTACCAAAACAGAGCATCACCTTCAAGTAGCCCAAAACGTAGCTGCCCGTATCATATACAGGACAAGCGCCACAGAACACATCACACCAATACTACACAAGCTGAACTGGTTACCTATAATGAGCTGCATTAAATACAAATTTCTTGTTACAACATTTAAACTTATGAGGGAAATTGCACCATCATTCTTATCCACTCTGATACACACATTTAACATGAGATCCAGAAGCTCTAACACCACCACTAGCAGTCCCCACCAACTATCGTAATACAGATCGGGCCACAAGCAATAGAGCGTTTACTTCTCACCTATACTCTGGAATATACTAACAAATAATCTGAGGAACATTATGGACCTTAAAGATTTCCGCAAAGAGATCAAAACTTGCCTATTCAAAGAACATTTTGGTGACACAACCGAGATACATAAAAAATATATCCTTGAATATATACACTTACCTTCCCTAGGTATCTTCTTAGGGCACTTCACTAATCATACCCCCATTGTAAATAAAAAGTAATTAGTCCTTACCTGCTAATTAGTGTTCCTGAAGGAACTCCAGTCCAGTCCATTTACTCTCGGGTTGCGCAACCCTTCCAGCAGCTTGGAGGCTGAGCCCATCATCGTTTTGATGGTGTGGTATAAATACCACTGGCACCACCCATAGGCACCAGTAATCTGATGAAAAAGCAGTCCTGATAGGCACCCGTAACTATAATGCGTAAAACAAACCAAAACCAACGAAAACAGGAAACCAAACTTTTTTTTTTTTTTTTTTTTTAAGGCTGAAAGTAAAGTGGAAAAGGAGGGGAGGGAAGGAGAAGGCTTACCCGAGGCCAACCCAGCCTTTACTCACTCTTCCCCGTACCTCCCTAGTCCGTAGCCCTGCCGCTGGGGCTCATCCAACCGGAGTTTTCCGCTTCCGCCCTGCTCCGTTCACCGACTTCGGTCCTTTATTCCATTCTGAACATTAGAAACCGAACCTGGGCGGGATCAGGGACTGGACTGAGTTCCTTCAGGAACACTAATTAGCAGGTAAGGACTAATTACTTTTTCCTTAGCAGAACTCCAGTCCAGTCCCTTTACTCTCGGGATGTAACAGAGCAGTTCAACCCTGGGTGGGGTTCGCCAACCCAGACCGAAGTACCGCACCTGCAAATCTGGTGTCTGCTCTACTCTGGACATCCAGTCTGTAGTGCTTAAAAAAGGTATGCAGAGAGGACCAGGTGGCCGCTTTACAGATGTCTAACGGTGGAACCAAGCTATGCTCTGCCCAGGAGGTCGACTGCGCTCGAGTTGAATGCACGCGAAGACCTGTTGGGACCTGCCTCCCCCTTGAGAATGTAGGCAGAGGCAATGGTCTCCCTGATCCATCTAGAAATGGAAGCTTTGGCCGCTGCTTCCCCCTTGTGCGGCCCTCCAAATTGAACGAAAAGCCGTTCGGACTTGCGGAAAGACGCTGTGCGTGAGAGATACCGTCTCAGCACTCTATGCAAATCTAGAAGCTGCAGTTTGGTACTCTCCCGCGAAGGACGGGAGCGAAACTGTTTGGTTCATATGAAAAGGAGAGGAGACCTTGGGTAAGAAGGAAGGAACCGTCCGTAAGACCACCTTATCCTTGAAAAAGGAAAGGAAGGGAGGTCGAGAAGAGAGAGCTTGTAGCTCTGAGACCCTCCTAGCTGAACAAATAGCTACCAAAAATACCGTCTTGAGGGTCAAGTCCTTTAGAGAGGCACTCCTTGCTGGCTCAAAGGGCTCCCTGGTTAGGGAATCCAAAACCAGGTTTAAGTCCCAAGGGGGAATCACTGATCTTTGTTGAGGCCGTAAGCGCTTGACCGCCCTCAGGAATCTACCCACATCAGCGTGGTCTCCTAGAGACTTGCCCCGAACCTTTCCCCTATAACAAGAAATTGCCGCTAGCTGAACTCTTAACGAGCTGTGAGCCAAACCTCTCTCGAAGCCTGCTTGTAGGAACTCTAACACCTCCAGAACTGAGGCTTCTAGGGGTTTCTTATGGAGATCCATGCACCACGCCTCGAATATGCGCCAAACCCTGATATAGGAAAGGCAGGTCGAGCGTTTCTGGGCGTTCAGCAGGGTCGAAATTACCGAAGCCGAGTAACCCCACTTCCCGAACCGTGCCCTCTCAAGGGCCAAGCCGTAAGCGAGAATCGATGCACGTGGGGCATGAGTACTGGACCCTGCCGTAGCAAATCCTTTGTCGGGGAGCCTCCAAGGGCGATGCGCCGTTAGTCTCACCAGGTCTGCATACCATGGGCGGCGAGGCCAATCCGGAGCTATGAGGATTACCAGACCTGGGTGGGCCTCTATTCGTCTTAGAACCCTCCCTATGAGGGCCCAGGGCGGGAACACATACAGGAGACCTTCCGAAGGCCACTTCTGGACCAGGGCATCCAAGCCTTCTGACATCCTTTCCTTTCTTCGACTGAAGAACCGGCTTGCTTTGGATGTTTCGTAGCGCGCCATGAGGTCCATGATCGGCGCTCCCCAAAGGGCTACCACTTGGTCGAACACTTCCTGCGCTAGCTCCCATTCCCCGTGGTCTATCTTGTGTCTGCTGAGGTAATCGGCCATCACATTTTCTGTTCCCGCCACGTGCTGAGCTGACAGGTCCAATAGGTGTGCTTCGGCCCACTGTAAGAGGCTGTCTGCCTCCTTCTCCAGCAGGGGGCTGCTCGTCCCCCCTTGGCGGTTGATGTAGGCCACTGTGGTGACATTGCTGAGAGGACGCGGACTGTCCTTTTCTGAACTAAGGGCTCGAGAGCTCCGAGTGCCAGCGCCACTGCCCTCAGGCTCTAGCCTGTTGGACCACCGGGCTTCCCTCGGGGTCCAGCTCCCCTGTGCGAACTGACCCTCGCAATGAGCACCCCAGCCTGCGAGGCTTGCATCCGTCGTCAGCTGTATCCATTGGGGTGGATCGAGAGGCATCCCGCAGCCTAGGTTCCTTGAGCACTCCCACCAGAGAAGAGTCCTCCTGATCTGAAGAGGACAGGGCAGCTATATGGATAAGGTATGATGCTGAGGGGACCAACGTTGTAACAACGCGCGTTGAAGAGGTCGCATATGTGCCTTGGCCCACGGCACTACTTCTATCGCTGCCACCATGGTGCCCAACAGTTGAAGGTAATGCCAGGCGGTAGGGATCCGTCTTGAAATGAAGCGAGAGACCAGGCTCCTCAGATCTCGTAACCTCTGTTCCGACAGGAAGACCCTTCCCCTCTGTGTCGAACCTTGCTCCGAGGTAATCGATCTCCTGCGAGGGAATTAATCTGCTCTTTGACCGGTTGATGACCCAATCCAACTCCTCCAGGAATTCCACCACTCTGGCTGTAACTGTACGACTCTCTGTCTCGGATTTTGCCAGAATCAGCCAATCGTCCAGGTATGGATGTACTAGAATCCCCTCCTTGCGAAGGGCGCGGCTACCACTACCATTACCTTGGTGAATGTCCTGGGGGCTGTTGCTAGGCCAAAGGGAAGAGCCTGGAACTGAAAATGACCCCTCGGCACTGCAAATCTCAGGAACTGCTGATGAGATTTTCGTACCAGAATATGTAAGTATGCTTCCGTCAAGTCTAGTGATGTCAAACTCCCCCTGTCTTACCGCTGCAATGACCGACCTCAGGGTTTCCATCCGAAAATGAGGAACCGAGAGGCAGCGATTGACTTGTTTTAAGTCCAGGATTGGACGGAAGGACCCTTCTTTCTTTGGGACCACAAAATAGATCGAGTATCAACCGGAACCGTATTGGTCTCTCGGGACGGGAGTCACCGCTCCCAACTCGATCAGCCTTGAAAGAGTGTCTTCTATTGCTGCTCTTTTCTGGAGAGCCGCAAGGAGACTGCATAAAGGCTGGGGGAACTTGCTTTGTGAATTCGAGAGCATAACCCTCCGATTACTTCCAGTACCCAATGATCCGATGTGACTCGGGCCCAGGCGGGAAGGAACTGCCTTAACCGACCCCCCACCAGCAGGCCTTTTCTCTTGGGCCCCGCAGTTTCATTGTGGCTTCCTAGGACCTGAGGATGAGGAGGAAGCTCAAAAACCTCTTCCAGCTCCTCGAAACCCTCGGAAGCCTTGTCCTCTAGGCGAGGGGCGACCCCTAGGAAAAAAATTCTGTCTGGTTGACCGGAACCTACGAAAGTCCCTCGGCTGGTTGCGAGCTGGAACCGTCGAACGGTTTTGCTTAGGTCTATCCTCTGGGAGTCTACCTCCCTTAGACTCGCCAAGGTCTTTCACCAACTTTTCCAGGTCTTCACCAAACAGCAGCTTCCCCTTGAAAGGAAGGCGACTCAGACGAGCCTTCGAAGAGGGGTCCGCCGCCCAATTGCGCAGCCACAGATATCTCCTGGCTGCTACCACCGAGGCCATATTTTTTGCTAGACTCCTAATAAGGTCGTACTGGTTATCTGCTAGAAAGGCGGAACCCAACTAACCGCTGTGATAAGGAAGCTTATCATAGCTCAGGAAGGAGCTATAGAAAAGGTGAAGTGACTCTGAACAAGCAACCTGTCAGTTCTGGTAGAAATAAGAAAACAGAATTTTTCCATAAAAGACTACCAGTCCCAGAATGCACCAGGTTTCCAACAGCCATTAGAGGAGCTGAAGTGGGGAAACGTGTGTTCAATCAGGAGGGCTATGAGGTAATCCCCAAGCACTCATCTCAAAGGGCAGGGCCTGATTCAGCACAGCTGTGCTGTGCTGTGCTAAGGTGGAGCACTCATCTAGGCAGAATAAAGGTAGAGTTTATTCTACAGAGAATTATCCTCATCCTCCGTTTCATCTGGGAGATCCTCATCCTCAGATTCTTGGAGATCCTCAGCTTGGATATCCTCAGCTTGGACAGCTTCATCATCTGGAGGATCATCAGAAGCAGAAGCCAGAGCAGACGGACAGAAAGGGCAAGAAACCCTTTGGACGAAAGAAGAGAAAAGCATTTGGGAGGTCTAAAGGAGTCCAGAGCAGTACGTATACTGGGAGACATTCAAAAGGCCAGCATACACCATTGGACTGGGGAAAGCCAGAGAAATGGTGCTGCAGAGCTAGGAATCTCCAGACGGTACCTGTGAGGGAGACGGCTGCACGTGGAAGGGACCCTAGGACCCGTGCCAGAAGGTATGTGAAGAGAGATCCAGTGTCCAGGGATCTGGATTGGAAGGCTGGACATAAGAACTGGACTACATACTGGCCAGGCTATTTAGAGAGGAACTCTAACAGCAATGGAAGCTCAGGTATGAACACTGATCTATGCCCTAGCTATAACCTTGAAAGACAGCAGGGAAACAAGTATTCTCCTGAGAGTGCTACATTGAGAAATTCCTCTGTGCCAATCCATGATATTGAACCCATGATTGTTGAAGAAGGGAGAGCGGTCTTAGATACAGGCTGTGAATATATGGATTGCTCTCTGTCTAAACTCCTTTGGTAATTTACTGTTACAAAGTACAGCAACCATCACAAAGAAATACAAACTTGTTCTTTAATCTACTCAGAAAAGCTCCTGAGTAGGATTTTGGGCCACGCAGTAGAAAGCAAGCCAGCTAAGGGGTTTCAGCTGGATAACTGCTAGCAATTGAGCCTTACCTAATTGCTTGTGAGCTCTGAGGGAATCACTTCTGAGTCTATGTGTGAAGATATAAGAAGTTAACCTGAAAAGAACAGTTTTTTCCCCTTCTTTGTGGGTTTTGCTTGTTGTTTGAAACACTGCTAAGAAAATATTAGCTAAAGCCTACAGAAAAGACCAGTTTGTTACCAACCAGGTCTTTATTCTTTTGCTTTGATTGCCTGACAAGTTCAAATGTTTTCCTGATTTTGTTTTTCCAAGTTTAACACTGAAAGCAAGTATCCTGTTTTATGTGCTACCAAGCATATCTGTGTTGGGAGAAATAACCCCATAAATAAATATCTTATTGGCTTTACACTCAAGCACAACTAATTATTGTGAGCAGCTTGTCTGGTGTGAATGGACTGCATTTCCCACAATCCCTTGCAAATCATATTGATATATGCACTTGCCAAGACTGTGAACATTCTCACCCAGGCAGCCGTCTGACACCGCGCAGCACTAGCCTGCGCGTCGGTAGAGGCGCCATCCGTTAGTTGAAGCTGTTGAGCCCACCTCAGGCAGGCTCTTGCTACCCATGCTCCTGACACTGAGGCCTGCAGGGCGAGGGCACTAACATCAAAGGCTTGCTTCAGCAGAGAGTCCAGCTTTCTATCCTATCTTTAAGCGCTGCGCTGCCCTCGACCGGAATGGTCGTCTTTGTCACCGCTGAAACTGCCGCGTCTACCCTTGGGGACTTCAGCAGATCCTTGTCAGTTTCCGGTAAAGGGTACAAGCGAGACATGGCCCTCACCCCTCTTAGACTAGACTCCGGTTGATTCCACTCTTCCTGGATCATCTGGCGTACCACCCTGTGGACCGGAAAGACTGAGTCTTTCTGACGGCTTGAATCAAAGGATCCTCTAATGCTTCTTCCTCTGCAGGGATGTCTGATGCCATATTAAGCACCTTCAGGGATTCATTAATTAAGGCTGGGAGCTCCTCCCGACGAAATACTCTAACTATTCGGGAATGCTCTTCTTCTGGGATCTCCCCCTCCTCAAGCTCTTCCTCTTCCTCCCCCACTTCTCTGTCCGATCTCTCCTCGTCCAGAGTGGCCGGAGATGGAGAAGTGAGAGGTTCTTCGCTCATTAGTCTAGAGCGCTTAGGAGGGGCTCCGGGGTCATGGGAGCTTGTCTTCCCTGGGCCGGACCGGCTACTTTCTTTCAGCAGCGTCGGCTCCATGAGTCCCTGCTGACGCATACAATAAGCTTTGTGCAACAGAAGGACAAATTCTGGAGAAAAATGCTCCCAGCCTACCTCTGCTCCACTGGAAAAAGGGGGAAGGGACTGGGAGGGGCCTGGTAAGGCAGAGATAGAGGGCGGGGGAGTGGAGGAAGAATCCCCTCCCCCTTCCCGGAGACCTTGAGACCCTTGGGAAGTCTGATCCACAGACAACTGAATTTCATGCTCCACAGAGGCTGCTTCAGCAGCACAACCCCGGCAGATCCCGGTTTCAGAATCCGCAATTCTGCGTGTTCCGCAGGACGGGCACCGTAACTTTCCCGTCTTTCTTCCTCCTCTATTAATATTAAAAAAAAAAAAATTTGAGTCCCCCTAGGGTAAGAAGGATCCAACGAAAAAACAAACCTGGCAATCAATGAAAAAGAAATGAAATTGAATGAAAATAAATGAAAAAAAAATTTCCCAACCACGGGGAGGAAGGAGGGGGGAGGGGGAATTGGGGGGCCCTGACCCCAAGGCTGGACCAGGACCCTGATCAAACTAAAAATAAATTAA
The DNA here is from genome assembly GCA_033557465.1 of Ichthyophis bannanicus. Classification (NCBI taxonomy): domain Eukaryota; kingdom Metazoa; phylum Chordata; class Amphibia; order Gymnophiona; family Ichthyophiidae; genus Ichthyophis; species Ichthyophis bannanicus. The sequence goes on from CM066035.1 coordinate 644,204,425, forward strand.
AATCAATTAAAATAGATGGAACAAATTAGAATAAATACAGGTCTCTGCAATACTTGCGATTTCGCTGGTCGGATGCTCTGCGTGCCGCGCTCCTCACGCTGGGCCAGCTGAGTGCTGATAGGCTCCACGTGGTAGGCCTCAGCCACGTGGAGTCAGGTCCTGCGGCCGGCGAACTTGTCCTCGCCGCCGTAGCTCGGATCCCCCTGATTTTAGGGCAATTGCTTCGTCGTTCCGACACCGCCTCTAGCGCTCAGCCTGGACAGCCGCTGTAAGCGCAAGGCAGCAGAGAAGCAGGAAGAGGAGCGTTTTTAGATCCCGTGCTCAGCCCCCGACCGGGGCTTCAGCACGGTGTTGCCTCTAGCGTTCAGCCCGCCTCAGGGGCTTCGGCGTGAGGCAAATGGGAGCGGAGAGGAGGCCAGGGATCCGGATGCCGCGACCACGGGGGAGAAGTGCCCCGAAGTACCCCGCTGCCAAGTAAGCCCTCTCCTTCCAAAGGACCCCGGAGAACCGAGAAGGAGGGGGGGGGGGGGAAGAGGAGGGAGAGAAAGAAAAAGGAAAGAAGCAACAGCGATTTACACAAAACAACACACGGGAGTAAGAAACTCCCTCAACTAAAGTAAAGGGAAATCAAAGAAATTAAAGAAAAGTAATAAAAAGGGTATCAAAAAAGAACTAAAGACCAGTAAGCTCCTGGCTTACGGTAACCCTCCAGCTGCTTGGAGGCTGAGAATACTGGTGCCTATGGGTGGTGCCAATGGTATTTATACCACACCATCATCAAAACGATGATGGGCTCAGCCTCCAAGCTGCTGGAAGGGTTGCGCAACCCGAGAGTAAAGGGACTGGACTGGAGTTCTGCTAAGGAAGTTGATTTATAACATGTTTATTGAAAAGAAGTTTTTGTATTGTAAAAGAATTTTACAGCATTTCATGTATACTAGGTTCAAACATTATGTAACTTATTTATAAGAGTTTAATGTAATTGTTGATGGATTGTAAACCACCCTTGATCTCCGTAAGGGGCAGTATAAAAAAATTTAAAAAAAAAAAAAAAAGTAAGTGGTTGTGCCTGTGATAGTGTTAATGGGATAGAAAATAAACAATTGTAGTTGAAGGTCTCAAAATACAGCATACTCTTGAAAAGTCCATGTAGAGTTTTTAGTGTATGAACATGGACTTTGGAAAATATATTTTGAAAATATTTATTCTTGGGCTTTGATGATTCACTGCCTAGACAAGTTTTGACTGGGTTCAGTTTATCTCTTGAGTGAGAAAGGTAAATTTGACCAATGGTGCTAAGAAAATTCTTGGAATTAGTACTCACTGCATTTAAAATTAAAAACTTTTGATGATTTTTGCATCTTTCATGTAGGCAAACCTTCTGCAACTAAACTTTACATTACGCTGCCCCTGTGCTGAGTAAGAGCATACAGAAGCACTGTTTTCTGTTAGCAAATATTATTTCTTGTATATTAAATGAAACAGTAACAAAAATGCAGATCACTAGTGCTGGGCTCAGATTGCAGAATAATGTGAAAACTACTCCAGTTAGGAAGTTTAAGGTGTCGCATTCTTGGTGGAATTTAACAGTGCAGAAATTCTGGTGGCTAGAAGAGCTGTCGCCTTTAATTTTCATCTGAGGAATCAATACTTGGTATATTATTTGGTATCACCAGAATGTTTTGTTTTAACACATTTGCACCAATTTTTAATGTCTTCATTTTTTTGTACATTATGCAGATATGTCAAATGGCAAGAGATGGTCACTAAATAAAACATCTACAGATTAGTTTTTAAAACAATGGTCAGGGATGTCAACCAAATCACCCAACTGAGTAGACAATGTGCAGGTTAGTGGGGTTTGTTCTCATTTTTTATATTAAATTTTTCAAATATTTATTGGTATTTCTTAAATCACCTATAAATACACACAGTAAAAAAGTGTGCATGCATTTATACATACACACAAAAAAGAGGTTTACATTCATTAAGGACGTAAGTATCAGAAAGGAAATCTATTCTTTTCTTAATATAAAATGGAAAAAGAACAAAAGGATGAGAGAAAACGAGTGCTGCAGCCTTATCGTTCCACTCAGACCCCAAATGCTAGTTATAAGTTACTGCTGCTTTAATTGCTTGCAACATGAAGTCTAGCTGCTCTTGTAAATACTAGTAAGAGCTGTCAAAATCACCTCGTAGTAAAAAGGACTTAAAAATTATTCCCTTTTCATAGGTAAGGGCATCCCTTAGGACACAATCCAAGGCTAGGAAGTAGTATGTTGGTATCCCTGGGGCTTCTGCCTATATGAGTTCCGCTTTTCTAACCAGTTCTGTTTATTTTATACGTTGCGCCTTAGATGAATTGAAGTTGTAATTTTTAAAAAAGAAATGCGTTTTCTATCCTCCACTCAGCATGATGGCTATCCTGGTCAAGACACACATTAAGACTGTATGTCCTCTTGCTCAGAGAATGTGGATGAGTGTACCTGTAGTTCCTGCCAGCCCATCTACAAAGGTGGTCTTATTTCTGGACTGCATGATCCAGTCAGTCACATCTTGGTTGAGTTTTCTGGCATTAATGATTGCTAACTGCCAAGAGTTTCATAAATGGGAGTATGTACTTGCATAGCCTTGGCTTTTCAGTATGTAGGCTGTCATATCATGTGGATAGTAGGATTCATTAAACTAAGTGAATTGAAAGCTATACCTTCACAATATTTTCATAAGAGATTGTGGTTTTGTGTTTACATATTTCATAATATTAATGTATTTTTGGAATTACAGACAAAGCAAAATAGTGGTCAAACGTTGTCTGAGCTGAAGGACCGTAAAATAGAAGGATGCATCCATTAAACTCCTTTCAAATTCATTCTCTACCAAGAGTCCCAATTTGACAGCTACAGTTGTAGGTGGAACATAGCACAACAATCTTTGTGCTGTTGGATTCTGAAATGAGTTTATTATGTAATCAAGGAGTGCAAAGTACCATTTTTTGCCTTTGGGGTTGGTATATACTGTTCTTCCTATGATTTGCCCTTCTTTACTACAACTTTCCCCTATAACTTGTCCGTCAGACAGGGATTTGAAATTTCTCCAGTCGATACAGCTTCTATGGCTCATAGTCATAGTTCCTTTTCTTCATTGTCATAGGACGACAGGTCATATATTGTAAAAGCATGTATGTTTTTCTTAATAGCTTCAACATCCATGCGTCCAAACTTTAAGTCCATGGCATTATCGATATTGGCAAAAATGTTGTGGCACACCAACCTTCACATAGTCTGCATTGGCATAGGACAGAATTCATACAGCCAAACAAAAAGCTAAGGAAGTACTGAAAGACCCAGAGACAGGAAGAACTCAAACACAGAGGCACCGTCTCAGCAGAGGAATTAAGGAGGTGCCGTGTGCTGCAAAAAGCAGGGGCCAGTTCTCTATGGCCTACTTTTTACCAGTTAAATTTCCACACGCCAACACCACTCATGCTGGATATAGGAAGAAGAGGTACACCTATACTTGGGGAGAGAGGAGCTCCTGCACATTTAAGCATTCCTATTGTTGTCTCTCACTGCTGCGAGGTACCCAAAGGAATATCAGTGCAGGGACATTGCTCTGCCTTACTTCTGGAGTACTGCCAAATGGACCTTCAGAAAAGTAGCTACTTTATCTCAACCAAATTGACCTTTGAAATATAAATGCAACCTGAACATGAAGCTGTTGCCATTTCTTTACATTTATATGGTTACCTTAACACTAAATGAAGAAATCATTTCTAGTGTACAATAAGTGATTATATTTTAATGATATGTATGGTTTGATAGAATCTCCCAATGATTATATCAAATTCATACTATGAGAATTCTGAAAAGGAAATGACAATTGTAGATATGCATCAGTATTTCATTTCATTTCGAAATAATTTTGGCCATTCTGTCAAGCAATTTCCATCAAGCATACGTGTTATACCCAAAAGCTTAGGGGCCATTTATAATTTGTTGTATTAGCAGAGTCTAATTCAGTACTAGGATAAATTCAGCAAACGTCTAATCTTCTCTTTCTTTCTGTTGTGTTCATTTGTAAGTGGGAGGAGGATATGTGCATAGTCCTCTTTTCTAGAATTCAATGTCATTCAAAAGATGCCAGAAGGAATGAAGTGCAGAGTCATGCACTTGGGTAGCAGAAATCCAAAGGAAATGTACGTGATAGAGGGCAAGAGGTTGGTGTGCACGGATCAGGAGAAAGACCTTGGTGTGATTATTTCTGAAGATCTCAAGGTGACAAAACAGTGTGACAAGGCAGTGGCAAAAAACCAGGAGGATGTTAGGCTGCATACAAAGAGGAATTACCAGCAGAAAGGAAGAGGTACTAATGCCACTGTACAGGTCACTGGTGAGGCCTCACTTGGAATACTGTGTTCCGTTTTGGAGACCATATCTTGCAAAGGATGTAAAAAGACTGGAAACTGTTCAGAGGAAAGCAACCAAAATGATTTGGAGCCTGCATCAGAAGCCTTATGAGAAGAGACTTGAAGATCTAAATATGTACACTCTGGAGGATAGGAGGGACAGGGGAGATACGATTCAGACCTTTAAATACTTTAAAAGGGAAATAATGAACAGACCAACCTCTTCCAAAGACAGGGAAACTAGAGGGCATAATAGGACGCTGCAAGGTAGTAAATTGAAAGGTAATGTCAGGAAAGCACAGTTACTTACCTGTAACAGGTGATCTCTGGGAACAGCAGGAATAAGTCTTCACATATGGGTACGTCGGTACCGACGGAGCCTGCGTGGGAACGCTCCCCAGCTTCCCAAAAAGGAAAGCTTTTGGGAGCATCCCACAGCGCCTGCGCGCTGCCTTCCCGCCTTTCCTAACCGCCTCTCCTCAGTTCGAGTTTTAAAGCTGAGACAAAAGAGAGAGGAAAGGAAAGACAGATAGATACAACTCCTAGGGGAGGTGGGAGGGTTGTGAAGACTTATTCCTGCTGTTCCCAGAGATCACTTGTTACAGGTAAGTAACTGTGCTATCTCCAGGAACAAGCAGGAATGAGTCTTCACATATGGGGACTCCCTAGCTAAGATGCCTGGGAGAAACACAAGGATATGAAACCCTGGGAAGGGTTCTACCTCCTCCTATGGATCTCAGGCATCTATCCAGGGATGGAGGGTAGGAGTTGATTAAGAATGGAACAGGTATTTGAGAACAGCCTGACCAAACAAGGTATACCGGCGGGAGTCCTTGTCCAAGCAGTAATGGGCTGTGAAGGTATGAACCGAGGCCCAGGTGGCTGCTTGACAGATTTGGTCTATGGACACAGAATTTAGATGAGCCATAGAGGTGGCCATGGCCCTCACATTATGAGCTGTGACATGGCTCTCCAGAGAAAGGTTCTTACTCTGGTAGGCGAAAAATACACTGAGCAATCCAATTGGACAGTGTTCTCTTAGAGACTGGAAGTCCCAAATGAGAAGGATCAAAAGCAACAAAAAGCTGGGAAGACTTTCTATGTTGCTGTGTCCTTTGTAAGTAGAAAACAAGAGCTATTTTACAATCCAGAGTATGAAGATTCTTCTCTGCACTGGATGCATGAGGAGCTGGAAAAAAGACAGGTAAAAATACCTCTTGATTAAGATGAAAAGGTGAGACCACTTTAGGCATAAAGTGTGGATTTGTCCTAAGGACTACCTTATCATGATGGAACCTTGTATAAGGTGGATTAGCCACTAAGGCCTGCAGTTCACTGATGCAGCGAGCAGAAGTGACTGCAATGAGGAAAATAACCTTCCAGGAAAGGAATTTCAAGGAGGTAGTGGCTAAGGGTTCAAAAGGTGGCTTCATAAGCTGACCAAGAACCAAATTTAAGTCCCATGCCACCGGAGGAGGCCTAATGGGAGGTTTAGTTAAAGTTAGGCCTCTCATGAATCTTGCAATGAGAGGATGAGAGGTGATAGGTTGTCCATTGATGGGTTTAAGGGACGCTGCAATAGCACTCAAATGGACTCTTACTGAATTTGTCTTAAGTCTTGCATTGGAAAGATGCAGGAGATAGTCTAACAGAGAATTTAAAGGTAGTGCTAGAGGGTCAAGACCCTTTTCAGCACACCAAATGGAAAATCTTTTCCACGTAGAAGGTTTTCTGGAAGCATGGAGGATATCCTTCACTTGCTGAGAAAGATTCAAGCCTTGAAGGTCTAGGCCTTCAGTAACCAAGCTATGAGGTGAAGGGACTTGGGGTTTGGGTGCCACAAAGTCCCTTCCTCCTGGGACAGAAGGTCTCGAGCAGCTCCCAAGTCCAGGGAGGGGGCTTGGGAGAGATGCAGAAGTAGAGGGTACCACACTTGGCGTGGCTAGCGTGGAGCTATGAGGATCATAGAACCTTGATCCCTCTGGAGTTTGAACAGAGTCTTGGGAATCAAGGGAATGGGTGGAAAGGCATACAGGAAGCCCTGACCCCAATGAAGGAGGGAGGCATCCTTGGCCTGAACTCCCTGACACGGAATTCTGGAACAGAACCGGGGAAGTTTGGCATTCCACAGACTTGCAAAGAGGTCTATGTCCAGGGTTCCCCATTCTTGGACGATTTTGAGTACCTGATCCATATGCAGGGACCATTCGTGTGGAAGCAGAACTCGACTGAGTCTGTCTGCCCAAGAGTTTTGGATTCCTGGGAGGTATACTGCCAGGAGATGGATTTGATGCTCTCTGGCGAAGGCCCATAATCTTAAAGCTTCGTTGCAAAGCGACAGAGAGCCAGTTCCTCCTTGCTTGTTTATGTAAAAACATGGCTACTTGATTGTCCGTATGAATGAGGACTGTCTTGTTGCTGAGGAGGGTATGAAAGACCTTGAGAGCTAGAAAGCAGTTACTTACCTGTAACAGGTGATCTCTGGGAACAGCAGGAATTAGTCCTCACATATGGGTAAGTCGGAACCGACGGAGCCCGCGCGGGAAAGCTCCCCAGCTTTTCAGATGAAAAGCTTTTGGGGCTTCCCACAGCGCATGCGCGCTGCCTTCCCGCCTTCCTTACCAGCTCTCTTCAGTTCGAGTTTATAGCTGAGACAATAGAGAGAGGAAAGGAAGGTAGATAGAAGATACAACTCCTAGGGGAGGTGGGTGGGTTGTGAGGACTAATTCCTGCTGTTCCCAGAGATCACCTGTTACAGGTAAGTAACTGTGCTATCTCCAGGAACAAGCAGGAATAAGTCCTCACATATGGGGACTCCCTAGCTAAGATGCCTGGGAGATCCCCCTCCAAGGGTAAACCATCTTCGTATGGATCTCAGGCATCCATTCAGGGAAGGTGGGCAGGAGTTGCTTAAGTATGGAACAGGTGTTTGAGGACAGCCTGACCAAACAAGGCATCCCGGCGGGAGTCCTTGTCCAAACAGTAATGGGCTGTGAAGGTATGAACCGAGGCCCAAGTGGCTGCTCGACAGATCTGATCTATGGATACAGAGTGAAGATGAGCCATAGAAGTAGCCATGGCTCTCACATTGTGAGCTGTGACATGGCCTTCCAGAGAAATGTTCTTACTCTGGTAAGCAAAAGAAATACACTGAGCAATCCAATTGTAAAGTGTACGTTTGGAGACTGGAAGTCCCAAATGAGAAGGATCAAAAGCCACAAAAAGTTGGGAAGACTTTCGATGTGGCTGAGTCCTGTTGAGGTAAAAGGCGAGAGCTCTTTTACAGTCAAGAGTATGAAGGTTCCTCTCTGCACTGGATGCATGAGGAGCCAGGAAAAAAACAGGTAGATATACCTCTTGATTAAGATGAAAAGGCGAGACCACTTTGGGCATAAAGTGGGGATTCGTCCTAAGGACCACCTTATCATGATGAAATCTGGTATAAGGTGGATTAGCCACCAAAGCCTTCAGTTCACTGATGCGGCGAGCCGAATTGACTGCAATAAGGAAAAGAACCTTCCAGGAAAGAAATTTCAAGGAGGTAGAGTCCAAAGGCTCAAAAGGTGGTTTCATAAGCTGACCTAGAACTAGGTTCAAATCCCATGCTACCGGCGGAGGTCTGATGGGAGGTTTAATTAGGGTCAGGCCTCTCATGAACCTTGCAACGAGAGGATGAGAGGAGACAGGTTGTCCATTTATAGGTTTTAAGGATGCTGCAATAGCACTTAAATGGACTCGTACTGAATTCGTCTTGAGGCCTGCATTGGAAAGATGCAGGAGATAGTCTAGTAGAGAATTCAAAGGAAGTGCCAGAGGGTCAAGACCCTGTTGAGCACACCAAATGGAAAAACGTTTCCATTTGAAAGCATAGGAACGCCTGGTAGAGGGTTTCCTAGAGGCATGAAGGATATCTTTCACTGGCTGAGAAAGATTAAACTCATGAAGGCTTAAGCCTTCAGTAACCAAGCTCGGAGATGTAGGGACTTGGGGTTTGGGTGCCACAAAGTCCCTTTCTCCTGAGACAGAAGGTCTGGCGCAGCTCCCAGGTCCAGGGAGGAGCCCTGGGAGAGCTGTAGAAGTAGAGGGAACCACACTTGGCATGGCCAGCGTGGAGCTATAAGGATCATCGACCCGTGATCCCTCTGAAGTTTGAACAGAGTCTTGGGAATCAAAGGAATGGGTGGAAAAGCATACAGGAGTTCCTGACCCCAATGCAGGAGAAAGGCGTCGTTGGCCTGAGCTCCCTGACACGGAGTCCTGGAACAGAACCGGGGAAGTTTGGCATTCCACGGACTTGCAAAGAGGTCTATGTCCGGGGTCCCCCATTCCTGGAAGATTCTGTGTATCTGGTCCATATGCAGGGACCACTCGTGTGGAAGCAGAACTCGACTGAGTCTGTCTGCCCGAGAGTTTTGAACTCCTGGAAGATACACTGCCAGAAGATGAATTTGATGCTCTCTGGCGAAAGCCCATAATCTGAGAGCTTCGTTGCAAAGCGACAGAGAGCCCGTCCCTCCTTGCTTGTTGACATAGAACATGGCCACCTGATTGTCTGTCTGAACTAGGACAGTAAGGTTGGCAAGGAGGGTATGGAAGACTGAGGGCAAGGAAGATTGCTCGCAGTTCCAGAAGGTTGATATGAAGGGTGGTCTCTTGGGGAGACCAGGTTCCCTGAGTGGAGAGATGTTGAAGATGAGCTCCCCACCCTGTTTGGGAGGCATCTGTTGTGAGGGTTGCTTGGGGCAACGAAGGTTGGAAGGGGGTCCCCAACAACAGATTTTTGGAGGATGTCCACCACTGGAGAGACCAAAACAGACGTTTTGAGGTGAGTACCTGGTCTGACAGCAGTCCCGATGCTTGAGACCACTGGGTGGCCAATGTCCATTGAGCTGCTCTCATATGGAGACGAGCATAGGGCACCACATGAACCGTGGAGGCCATGTGGCCCAGAAGTTGCATTTCTCTGGCTGACAAGTGACTTCTGGACTGAGCCTGGGAGGCCAAGCTTATTAGCCGTTGGCCTCGGACCAGAGGAAGGTAGGCCCTTGCAGTGGTGGAATCCAGATAAGCCCCTATGAATTCCAGGGACTGAGTAGGGATGAGTTGGGACTTGGGAATGTTTACCACAAGTCCCAGATATTGAAGAATACGCCTTGTGCGGTCCAAGGAAATCTGGACTTCTGACTGAGATGGAGCTCGGATGAGCCAGTCGTCCAGATATGGGAACACGAAGATTCCCATGCCTCTTAGAAATGCGGCTACGACTGCCATGCATTTTGTGAATACTCTTGGAGCAGAGGCGAGACCGAAGGGAAGTACTCTGTATTGGAAATGTTTTCCCTAGAACAGAAATCGAAGATATTTTCTGTGGGATGGATGGATGAGTATATGAGTGTACGCATCCTTGAGATCTAGAGAACAAAGCCAATCCTGACTCTGAAGGTATGGAAGGAGAATGCCCAGAGAGCATTTTGAATTTCTCCTTGAATAGAAACTTGTTCAATTCTCTCAGATCTAAGATAGGTCTGAAGCCCCCTGTCTTCTTTGTTATGAGAAAATAAGGGGAGTAGAACCCTAACCCCTGTTGAGGAAGAGGAACCTCCTCTATTGCCCCTTGGGCAAGGAGAGAGGAGACTTCCTGACCCAACAGGGTCAGAAGAGATGGGGGAGAACTGAATTGCCTCACCATGGTATGGGGAGGAAGGCTGGAGAAATGAAGTTTGTAGCCCTCTCTGATGATAGAGAGGGTCCATTGCTCTGATGTTATTTGCTCCCATCTGGGAGCAAAGTGAGCTAACCTTCCCGGTATGGTGAGAGGCTCTGGTTGTTCCAGAGCCAGAAATGGTAAGTTCTCTAGGGGCAAGTCAAAACCCCTGAGGGGGTTGAGCCTGCTGGGGTGTAGCAGACACTGCAGACTTTGACTTTACTTGCTTAGATTGCTGACGTTTAGCAGCAAAGCGAGGCTGAGAAGATTGTTGGCCAGTATTTGTGGAAAATCTGGCCTTCTTGTAGTACGGCCTTTTAAAAGGTTTCTTTTTGGCAGGAGTAGAAGTAGACTTAGAAAGTCTATCTAGAGTGGCATTTTCTGCGTCCATTTGAGCAGCTTTAATTTGCCAGTCCTCACCAAATAAGTTCTCCTGTACAGGGCAGATTCCTTAAGCCATCCATGACCCAGGGTTCTAGGTCAGAAGCCTGGAGCCAAGCAAGACGTCGGGCTGCAATAGCGATTCCCGAAGCCCTGCCAGCAACCTCAAAGGAATCAAAGGCTGCCCTGTTGGAAAACTTGGAGACCTCTGAAAGTTGTGTCACCAGAGTAGTGAAGTCCTCCTTTTTATCCTCAGGGATAAAGGGGGCTAAATGCCGTACCTTTAGGGCAAGTTCTCTGAGAGACATGCCCATATAAAGGCTGTATTTTATTTATTTATTTAACAGGTTTTTTATACCGCCTTTTCCTTAAATCAAAGCGGTTACAAAGACATACAAAGGCTAAACATAGGCAAGGGAAGTGAAAGAAGGGAAACATAACATGGTGAACAATTACAAAACACACAATATTGAGAGATTACAATTAATATGAGTTAGTTAGGTGTCATAGCCATAGTGCTCAATGAAAAGAACAAATTTTAGTTGTTTTCGGAATTCCTTCAGTTCCTCAATTGATCGTAGGTCGGGGGGAGAGAGTTCCATATTAGAGGGGCCGATAAGGAAAGAGCTCTTTGTGAGGTGAATTTACAGACTTTAGAGTAGCTACTTGGGGTGCTGAGGGTGTCAGTTGTGGCTTTCCTTCTAGGTCTTTTGCTGGTGTTAGAGAATAAGAGGGCTTGGAGACTGATTGCTGAAGTCTTATGTCTGATTTTGAATATATTGATGACCAACTTGTATCTAATACGGAGGCTTATTGGGAGCCAGTGGAGTTCAAGGATTGGGGTGATGTGGGCTTGAGTTGAAGAGCCGGCGATTATTCTGGCAGCTGTGTTCTGAGCCATCTGAAGTGGCTTTAGTGAGTGTTTCGGGATTCCGTTGTAAATAGGGTTGCAGAAGTCAAGAATTGGAGTTATTAGAGCCTGACAGACTGAGCGGAAATGTTCTTGGGAGAGAAGAGGCTTCAGGCGTCTAATTATTTTCATTCTATAGTAAGCGCTTCTAACAGTTTTTCTGATGTGAGATTGAAGGTTGAGTCGATTGTCAAGGGTTACTCCGAGGTATCTTACTTCGTCCTTTAAAGGTATTGTTGTATTTTTAAATTTAATAAAAGGCGGGGGGCTGAAGTCAGTGTTTCGAGTAATGAGAGCCTCTGTCTTGTTATGGTTCATGGCCAGGTTGTTGAGCGTGAGCCAGGCAGACATGTTGTCGAGGCAGTTCATAATCTTGTTATAATCGGGGCTGTTAAGGTTGACTGTCGTGTAAATCATTATGTCATCAGCATAAATAGTATAATCTATTTGATGGGCAATCATGATGTTGCAGATTGGCTGGATAAATATGTTAAAAAGAAGAGATGAAAGCGCAGAACCTTGGGGAACACCTTGTTTAATCTTAGTGGGTAGAGAGGTGGTGTTATTAATTTTTACCTTAAACTGTCTATCAGTTAGGTAAGATTTAAACCATCTTAGGACAGTGCCGTTAATGCCAATACTCTGGAGTCTAGTTAGTAGGATACTGTGGTCCACTGTGTCGAAGGCCGCTGATATGTCTATAAAAATCAATAATGTTCCTTGATTGTAATTGTCTAAGGAGTGGATGATGTCATTGAACAGATAGAGCAGTAAGGTTTCAACTCCATGGTTAGGGCGGAAGCCATGCTGATGAACGTCAAGCGGGGCATGTACGTCAATGTGGTCCTGGAGCTGTAGTTGGACTGCTTTTTCGATGATCTTAGCTAGGAGAGGTAAGAATTGATCCTGGCTATAAGCATACTAGCCTGAAAGATCTTTCTACCAAAAGAGTCGAGGGTCTTACATTCTCGCCCTGGAGGGGTAGAGGAATGCCTTTTAGGACTCTTTATCTTCTTCATAGCAGACTTCACCACAATGGAGTGGTGAGGTAGCTGAGTCTGTTGAAACCCAGGAGAAGGAGGGACCCGGTACATGGTGTCCAACCTACGGGAATGAGGAGACAGGGTTAGAGGAGTCTCCCACAAATCCATCAAGTGTTCTTGAAGGATTTCATGGATAGGCAGAGTAACTGCCTCTTTAGGAGCTTTAGAGTATCCTAAAATATCCAATTTTTTTTGATCTGGGTTCCTTTTCAGCAGATGTAGCAATAGAAAGTGCTTTGGCTACATCAACAATGAAATCCTGAAAGGATAAATCCTCTGGAGGAGACATCCTCCTCTTTAGAGAAGAGGGCTCCTCAGGAAGATCAAACTCAGCAGAGTCATCAGAGGAATTGAACTCATCAGAAGAATCTGAGTATTCTCTCTGTGCTTGCAATGCACGATACGCGTACCGATCGATATCGACATCGGGCATGGGATTGGTATCGTGCAAAAGCCTGAATCCAGCAAGCGGAACCGATCGACGCTTGGAAGTCGATGGTCTCGGTTCCGGTGTGGATACCGGAACCGGGGTCGGTACCGATGGAATTGGTACTGAGGGCGTCGCAGCCTTAATGAAAGCCAAAACGGCCTGCTGCATGGTCTGGACAGTATTGCCCATGGACGCCACTGCTGCCTGGATGTCGGTACCGGTATGGACCGGTACCCCAGAGCAGTCTAACAGGTGATCAGTTGAGGCCGTGCCATCGATGTCAACCTGTAACCCCATAGGTGATGCTTTGGAGGCCGGAGCCTCCCGCCGGGGTTTTTTGGTCTGGGCAGAATCCTCGAACTCAAGATTGAGAGCCTCTCGATCTTTTGAAAGAGATTTGCTTTTAGAGGATTTGCCCACAGAAAGTTTGGTTACCTGAGATCCATCCGGAGAGGAAGACCTGGATGGACTGTGATGCTGGATTATCTGAAGCAAACAGCACATGGAACTTGTTGGCCCGGTTCTGCATACCACGTTTAGACATCTGGGAGCAGAATGGGCAGTCCGGTATGGAGTGGTCAGGTCCTAAACATTTAAGACACCATTCATGGGTGTCTGTGAGAGAAACAACAGCATTGCACTTGGTACACTTTTTAAAACCAGGAGCTGATTTCTCCATGAGGAGAATTTGTGTAGGCCTGAAGGCCTAACAAAAGTTACCAAGCTGTGCTGAGAAAATAAAGATTTTTTTTTTTTTTTTTTTAAAAGAAAGAGACCGGCAGTACCGGTTTTGGTATGGGGAAGGCAGGTACGCGGTCAAAAGAAACAAATTAAAATAACAATTTCTTCAGCGGTGACAGGAACACGACCTGCTGGCTCCGTGGAAAAAGAGAAACTGAAGAGAGCTGGTAAGGAAGGCGGGAAGGCAGCGCGCATGCGCTGTGGGAAGCCCCAAAAGCTTTTCATCTGAAAAGCTGGGGAGCTTTCCCGCGCGGGCTCCGTCGGTTCCGACTTACCCATATGTGAGGACTTATTCCTGCTTGTTCCTGGAGATAAACTGTGGTTGATATGAAGAGAGGTCTCCTGTGGGGACCAAGTGCCTTGAGTGGAGAGGTCTTGTAGATGAGCTCCCCAACCTGTTTGGGAGGCATCTGTTGTGAGGGTTGCTTGGGGCAACAACTGTTGGAAGGGGGACCCCAGCAACAGATTTTGAGTGGACATCCACCATTGGAGAGACCAAAAGAGACGTTTGGAGGTTGCTATTTGGTCTGAGAGAGCTCCTGAAGCTTGAGTCCACTGGGTGGACAAAGTCCATTGAGCTGCTCTCATGTGTAGGCGAGCATAGGGTACCACATGCACTGTGGAAGCCATGTGGCCTAGCAGTTGTAGCATCTCCCGGGCAGTTAAGTGGTTCTTTAACTGGATCTGGGAGGCTAGCTGCACTAGACGTTGGCAACGGGCCTGAAGAAGGTAGGCCCTTGCAGTGGTGGTATCCAACCAGGCCCCTATGAATTCCAGGGACTGAGTACGGGTGAGCTGGGACTTTGGGAGGTTTACCACAAGTCCCAGATACTGCAGAATGCGCCTTGTGCGGCCCAGGGAAATCTGGGCCTCTGACTGAGATGGAGCTCGGATGAGCCAGTCGTCCAGGTATGGGAAGACAAATATTCCCAGAGCGCGTAGAAATGCAGCAACTATTGCCATGCATTTGGTGAACACTCTCGGAGCAGAGGCCAGACCAAAAGGAAGCACTTTGTATTGGTAATGTTTTTCTTGGAAAAGAAAACGTAGGAATCTTCTGTGAGATGGATGGAGGAGGACATGTGTGTACGCATCCTTGAGATCTAGAGAACAAAGCCAATCCTGACTTTGAAGGTATGGAAGGAGAGTGCCCAGAGAAAGCATCTTGAACTTCTCCTTGCATAGAAATTTGTTCAATTCTCTGAGATCTAAGATGGGTCTGTATCCCCCTGTCTTCTTCGGAATGAGAAAATAGGGGGAGTAGAACCCTGACCCTTGTTGAAGAAGAGGAACTTCTTCTATTGCCCCTTGGGCAAGAAGGGTAGTCACCTCCTGACCTAGAAGGTCGAGAAGAGATGTGGGAGAATTGAAGTGTCTCACCATGGTGTGGGGAGGAAGGTCTGAGAAATGAAGTTTGTAGCCCTCTTATGATGGAGAGGGTCCACTGCTCTGATGTGATTTGCTCCATCTGGGAGCAAAATGAGCTAACCTTCCTGGAATGGTGAGAGGTTCTGGCTGTTGTAGAGCCAGAAAGGCTAAGTTCT
Organism: Ichthyophis bannanicus; assembly: GCA_033557465.1. Taxonomy (NCBI): domain Eukaryota; kingdom Metazoa; phylum Chordata; class Amphibia; order Gymnophiona; family Ichthyophiidae; genus Ichthyophis; species Ichthyophis bannanicus. The sequence goes on from CM066035.1 coordinate 644,219,583, forward strand.
CTAGCATCAAGTCAAAAACCCTGAGGAGGTTGGGACTGCTGAGTTGCAGCAGCCCCTGTAGACTTAGGCCTGGCCTGCTTAGGTTGGTGACACTTAGTGGCAAAGCGACCTGTAGAAGATTGTTGGCCAGAAGTAGAAGGAAATCTGCCCTTTTTGAAAAAAGACTTTTTAAAAGTCTTTTTCTTGGCAGGAATGGAGGTTGACTTTGAAAGTCTATCCAGAGCAGAGTTCTCTGCATCCATTTGAGTGGCTTTTATTTGCCACTCTTTGCCAAATAGATTTTCACCTGTACAGGGCAGATTTCCTAAGCAATCTTGAGCCCAGGGTTCTAAATCAGAAGCCTGGAGCCAAGCAATTCTGCGAGCAGCTATGGCAATGCCTGAGGCTCTGCTGGCACCTTCAAAGGAGTCAAAAGCTGCCCTGTTGGAAAACTGAAATGTCTTGAGTATGCTTAAGCCAAATGAGGAATGTGTCCCTTTTATCTTCTGGAAGAAAAGGGAGGAAGTTGTGCAGTTTTTGTGCAACTTCTTTTAGAAACATACCCATGTAAAGGCTATATGAGTTGATTCTGGCAATAAGCATACTGGCTTGGAAGATTTTCCTACGAAAAGCATCCAAGGTTCTGCATTCTCTTCCTGGAGGAGCAGAAGAGTGTCTTTGTACTAGGTCATAGTTTTTGAAATAAAGTGTTTTTCCATTCTATCACGTTTTGGACTGTGTGCCTGTTTCAACATGATTTTTTGCCCCTTTGTTGGACCGTCTTTGTACTCTTTATCCTCTTCATAGCTGACTGCACCACAATGGAATGGTGAGGAAGCTGAGTTTTCTGAAATCCAGGACAAGGAGGGACACGATACATAGTGTCCAATCTGCAAGAATGAGGAGAGAGAGAGAGAGAGAGGAGTCTCCCAAAAATCAATCATGTGTTCATAAAGAATCTCATGAATTGGTAAGGTGACTGCCTCTCTAGGAGCCTTAGAGTATCCTAAAATGTCTAATTTTTTTGCTCTAGGCTCTGATTCAGAGGTTACTGAAATAGAAAGTCCTTTAACTACTTCTCTTATGAAGTCTTGAAAGGACAAGTCCTCTGGAGGAGACATTCTTCTTTTTGGAGAAGAAGGCTCTTCAGGAAGGGCTATGGATACTTCAGGAGAATCATCTGATGAATCAGAATCACCAGAGGAATCGAAGTATCGCCTGTCAGGGTGCTCCTCTAACGCTCGATACGCGTATCGAGCGGTATTGACATCGGGCGTCCTCGGTACCGGATCGGTACTGAGAAGTAGCCCTGGACAAGGAATCGCTGCAGCCGGTATCCTGGTTGATGTTGATGCAGTCGGTACCGGTATCGGTGCTGGTGCCGGTACCGGAGCCGATACTGACAACGGAGTTTGTTGTGGTACCATCGGCGTCTCAGCTTGAATGAAGGCCGTGATAGCCCGCTGCATGGACAGAACATTCTGATCCAGCGACGCCATGAATGCCTGGAAATCAGTACCGGGAGATTGTGCCGGTACCCCAGAGCATTCTAACAGGTGATCGGTCGAGGCCGTGCGATCAATGTCAACCTGTAACCCCATAGGAGGAGCTTTGGAAGCCGGAGCTTCCCGCCGGGGTTGTTTTGCTGGTGCAGGATCCGAGGGCAAGCCCGGAGGCATCTCGATGCTTAGAGGGAGATCTACCCTTCGAGGACCTGCTAGGTTTATGTTTGGTTACCTGAGATCCATCAGGAGAAGACGACCTGGAAGATGTCGATGCTACTGACGCTGCATCAGCGGGAAACAGCACATGGAGCTTAGCTGCTCGGTTCTGTAAACCCCGTTTAGACATTAGAGAGCAGGACGGACAATCCGGAATGGAATGTTCAGGATCGAAACATTTAAGACACCATTCATGGGTATCTGTAACAGAAATATTACCGCTACACTTAGTGTATTTTTTTGAACCCGGAGGCTGGTTTTTCCATGAAGGAAATTTTCTTGTGGGCCCTGAGGCCCAAGAAGAAAAATACACTAAGTGAGGAAAGTATAGATTTTTATTTTATTTTATTTTTTTTAAAGAAAGAAAAAGACCGGCGGTACCGGTCCGGAGTCAGGGAAGGCAGACACGCGACCAAAGAAATAAAATAAAATAAAGAACTTCTTCAGCGGTGACAGGGCTCGACCTGCTGGCTCTGCGGCAAAGAAGAACTGAGGAGAGGCGGTTAGGAAAGGCAGGAAGGCAGCGCACAGGCGCTGTGGGATGCTCCCAAAAGCTTTCCTTTTTGGGAAGCTGGGGAACGTTCCCGCGCAGGCTCCGTCGGTACCGACATACCCATATGTGAAGACTCATTCCTGCTTGTTCCTGGAGATATACTTTTTCACAGAAATGGTGGTGGATGCTTGGAATGCCCTCCCGATGGAAGTGGTGGGGGGCAAACACTGACGGAATTCAAAATGGCATGAGACAGACACAGTAGACCCCTTTAGAGCAACAGGATAAAATCAAAATAAACTGAATCATCTAATTTCTCAACAAATAGGGGTGTCCTACATGGCGTGGTGGGTTCACCCCTAAACAAAGACATGCGGAGGGGTGACCTGCACAGAGCAGCAGGTGCACCTACTCTTGCCATCATACTGGGCAGACTAGATGGACCATACTGGTCTTTATCTGCCGTCATTTACTATGTTACTATGAATTTTTGATTGTTAAATGATGGCATAGTTTTAATGTACAGAACAGAGGGGAACCACCCCTTAGAAAAACAGAGTTTTATTTGTACCTAAGATGTAGTGTGACCTGCTCCTTCTTGTATCCCCATAGTTTTAATATACTACCATGAAACTAAAGGTATTATTTTTCATCATTAGGTAGCATGTTAAAGACTCACTAGACAGAGTATATACAGAACTAGAGAACCATTTAAAAACTTGGCTTCTTATTGCCGTGCTCCTTTCACATGCTGCAAGCTGAGACCACCAGCATTTTCTCGTAAGGGAACAAAACGTAGATCAGCCTATAGCAGAGACCTCAATGGTTGCCATCTAGCCTTCTTAGACAGTAATAAATGTTGCTTTCAAGAGGCAGAAGTCTATCCTCTCCTACAAAGGCAGCTGTAATAGTAGTGTCAAATAAATCCTGTCTACAATCCACTCTTGTTCAAAAGGAACTATTGTAAAAGTCTAGCCTCTGGTAATCACAAAATATTTTCTCTTCAACTTTACACAGGCTTCTGAAAGCATATCCATAAGGGTTCACTTTGCAAAAGGAGTTGATCTAGTTGTATAAAGATATCTGGCACACAAATTTCCATAACAAGAATATATAGTTAAGCAGATGAAACACTAAGCTTTTAGAAAGATGCAATGCAAAGAAATATTTTATAAAAATAAAATTTAGCTATGGATGCAGGGGCACTACAGGCTACGTTGGTAGGCCACAATTAATTTGGCACTCATTGATACACTGCCATATTGTTGCACTTCTTGAAAATGACACTAAAGAATCTGTTAATATTTGGATTAAATTGCAAAAGCTCTTAATCTTCCCACCACTCTTCTGCAAAAAATTTGAAAGCACACAAATTACATATTTGTGTCACCACATGCAGATAGTTTTATGACCACATCAAAGCTTCAAAGCAACCTTTCATGCTGGTTTCAGATGAGGATTAGCTTTATCAGGCTTTGTCTAGTCTGAGGTCATTGCCACTTCTTGGTCTCCAGAGCATTTTCTGAGCAGTTGGCTGTGCCTTTTTTTTTTTTTTAATTTTATATTTATGAAATTTTACACGCAAAAACAAGAAAGTTCAGAGAACAATCTTGAAGAAAAAGAGCAAATACAATTAGCAAACAACATAGCAAGAAAATATCTTATCTGATACTTACAGAAAACAAATACAATGTATCAGCTCTACAAGCCCACAATAAGGGAGGTGAAAAAAGAAACATTTTAAACACAAGTAGCAAAAAAGCTAGGCAACCAAAAACCCCCGGTGTATACATTAACCAAGCTCAGGGGAGGTTCCTATAGAGCAGTGATGGCTAACCTTTTTGAGCCCGAGTGCCCAAACTGCCGCACAAAACCAAAGAATTTCCTCAAAGTGCCAGCACGTCAATTTGCATAAATATTTGCATAATGCTAACATACACTAACTTTTAGTAAACATGTCTCTTAATGAGTGTATGGATAAAGACAGACTAAAAGATTTCTACATTACTATAATCCAGTGCCAACCGCCAGGCACATTAGGAACTACTACAAACACTGCCCATTTAGAACCAATAGCAAACCCGCCGTATCCTAACAGCACTACCAGGAGTCACAAAGCACCATACCATACCTATCAAAAGGCAACACTGCAAATATTAAACCAATACATTTCAGAGAACAACAATACATGACCTACTGGGGAAAGAGAACAAGTGGCAATGTCAAAAAGGAATTACATAAACAGAATACCTCAGCTCAGTTACACAGTTGCAATTGCTCCAGCCACTTTCTTCTGGTTTCTTCATGTTTTCTGCTAACTCTCCATCATCTGCTGTCCATTTGTCCTTTCTTCTCTTCTAGTTTTTTTTTCCATTCTCTCTCTCTACATCCGCTTTAACATACTAATCTTTCTCCTTTTGCTCTTTCCTCATTCCTATTTCATCCACTCAAATTTTACCCCTCCATCCTCAATCCCCACTTACTCTCCCAATACCCGGCCAATTGTACATTTTTCTTCCCTCACACACAAAATATTTTTCCCCTCTCCATTTCATTCTCCCAGCCCCATCCCCTTCTAATCTCCCCCAACATCAGCTCCCTTTTAGTTCCAGCCCCACTCAGTATCCGCTCCCTTCTAGTCCCCTCATCAGTCCATTTCCAGTCCTAGCTCCCCCATCCATTTCCAGTCCTATCCGAGTCCCTTCATCAGCTCATTTCCAATACCAGCCTCCCATCAGCCCATTTCTAGTCCTTTCCTAGCCCCACCATCAGCCCATGTTAAATCCTAGCTCCCCTCCACTCAGCCCATTTCTAATCCAAGCCCCCCATGAGCCTACCTCCAGTTCTAGCCCCTCCATGAGTCCATTTCAATCCAAGCCCCCACCACAGCCCATTTCCAATCTTAGCTCCCCCAACACCCAATTCTCAGTTCTATCCTAGCCCATCCATCAGCCCAGTTCCTGTCCTAGCTCCCTCCCCTAAGAGCCCATTCCAAGCCCCCCTTCCCATCAGTTATTTGCAGTTCAAGCCCCCTTCCACTCAGCCCATTTCCATTCCAAGTCCTCCTCCCCATTAGCTATTTGCAGTTCAAGTCCCCCACTTCCCCTCAGCCCATTTCCATTCCAAGCCCCGTCCCCATCAGCTATTTGCAGTTCAAGCCCCCCACTTCCCCTCAGCCCATTTCCATTCCAAGCCCCATCCCCAACAGCTATTTGCAGTTCAAGCCCCCTTCCACTCAGCCCATTTCCAGTCCTAGCAACCCCAACCCATTACCAGTCCTAGCCCCCCATAGCCCACTCCCAGTCCTAATCCCACCAGCCCATTTCCAGTCCTAATCCCCCATGACCCAATTTTCAGTTTAAGCCCCCCCATAGCCCATTACCAGTCCTAACCTCCCCATCAGCCCACTCCCAGTCCTAATCCCCCATCACCCAATTTTCAGTTTAAGCCCCCCCATAGCCCATTACCAGTCCTAACCCCCCATCAACCCACTTCCAGTCCTAATCCCACCAGCCCATTTCCAGTCCTAATCCCCCATCACCCAATTTTTAGTTTAAGCCCCCCCAGCGCCCATCACCACTCCTAACCCCCCCAGCCAGCCCAGTGCCCATCACCACTCCTAACCCCCCCCCCAGCCAGCCCAGTGTCCATCACCACTCCTACCCCCCCCCAGCCAGCCCAGTGTCCATCACCACTCCTACCCCCCCCAGCCAGCCCAGTGTCCATCACCACTCCTACCCCCCCCAGCCCAGTGCCCATCACCACTCCTAAATCCCCCCAGCCCAGCACTACTCCTAACACCCCCCCAGCCCAGCCCATCACCACTCCTAACCCCCCCAGCCAGCCCAGCACATCACCACTCCTAACCCCCCAGCCCAGCCCATAACCACTCCTAACCCCCCCCCAGCCCAGCCCAGCCCAGCCCAGCCCATCACATCACCACTCCTAACCCGCCCCCCCCCCAGCCCAGGGAAAATTAAAAAAAAAAAAGAAAACCTGTCTGTTGCCGCTGTCGGGGCCGCCGCGGCAGAATCGAGCGTGCCGCGGGGCCCCCCTGTATCCAGCAGAGCCTGCCCTCCCCGTAGCAGCTCTCTTTGGAGCTGCAGTCAGACGCGCCGGCTTGCAGAGCGCGAGGGAAGAGTTTCTCCCTCGCTGCTCTGTTAAACCCGCGGGGGCTGATGGGAAGTTCCCATCAGCCCCCGCGGGCTTAACAGAGTCGCGAAAGGGAAACTCTTCCCTTCGCGCTCTGCAAGCCGGCGCGTCTGACTGCAGCTCCAAAGAGAGAGCTGCCAAAGAGAGAGCTGCTACGGGGAGGGCAGGCTCTGCCGGGTACAGGGGGGCCCCGCGGCACGCTCGATTTTGCCGCGGCGGCCCCGACAGCGGCAGCAGACAAGTAAAATTGAAAAAAAAAAAAAAAAAAACCTAATTGCGGACCTTCCCGCGTGCCAGCTGCAAGGCCTTCGCGTGCCACAGCTGGCACGCGTGCCATAGGTTCGCCATCGCTGCTATAGAGGATTCCACCCGACGAGCAGAAATAAAGGCTAGGAGTTGAGAGGAGTCATAAAAAAATATAGGAAAAAGAGTGATATTTCACTAAACATTTACATGGGTGTTTCAAGAAAAACAGGCCCCCCAACTGTAGAACTCCAGAACGTAATAACAGAAATTCTCTACGCCGCCTCTGAGTTTCTCTGCAAAGGTCTGGATAAATCCGGACCAGCAGACCCTTGAAAGACAACCTCCGCTTCTGAAAAAAAAGCCTCAATAACCACTCTTTATCCGACAGTAATGCAAAAGTAATTAACAGAGTGGAGGGAACAGGAGGCTCACTAGAAGACTTTTCTATCAAATCAGTAACATTTAATACATTTACATGATCAAGATCCCCACCAATATCCACCATTCCAGGAGAAAGCTTCCCCCTTAGGTAAATAGTAAATCTTCACCAAAGGTGGCCCTAGTTCAGGGGAAACCCCCAACACCTCTACCAAATATTGCTTAAACATATCCCTGGGGGCCACAGTTGAAATTCTAGGAAAATTAATTAATCTTAAATTATTAGCTCTTGATAAATTTTCTAAATGTTCTAACTTGGTATTCACCGCTGTAAAGTTCTTTTTCAACAATTGAAACTGTTCTTCCAAGTCATCTACTTTCTTCCGATATTCCACAACTTCTGACTGCAAACCATCCACCTTCCTCTCCACCATCTCCAGTGCCAAAACAGAATCATTCACCTTCTGAGATACAGAGGCAATCTTCGGAGTCAAGGCTTCTCCAAGGGAAAGGATAGCTTGCCAAATGGACTCTAAAGTGAAACTAGGCGGTCGCTGCAAAAAAAACCAAAAGCAGAGTCCACAGAAACCGCAGCTTCAGTTCCTTTCGTCAGCACTCCTCGGGGCAATTCATAAGCAACCGCCCCAGCTTTCTCCTCCCCATTCGGCGTCGAAGTTGGAAGGGTACTGTGCTGCCCAACGACTGCACTCCCCATGCCTCTGACCTGAAGCTTCCAGCCCACTTGGAGCTTTGTCCAGCACCTTCATCGAGGGGGTATCCAGCTCCAGGAAACCAACAGGAAGAGGCTGATTCCACTGAATCTTCGGCGCAGGGCTCTGCGGGGAAATAGATGTATTCGACACAGCCAACAAGCCATCCGACTCCAAATCAGCCGAAGCTCGAACAATTTCCCCACCAACCACCGGGTTGCGAGCCGTTAAGCTAACGAAGGCATCCATAGGACCCGAGGTAACTGGCGTCGAGGTAGCCGAGGGTGGAGAGGGCTGACCACCCCCCTTCCCCTTTCGCTTCCTCCCCATAGAAACACGGCTTACTCGATGTAAACGGCTGCCACCATCTTGAATTCACCGAGTGTGCCTTTTTTTTTAACACACATTTTAACCTAATTTCTGAGCCTATATTTGTTAGACTTCTTTTATACAAAGTTCTCCTGTATCTTTTTTTCTGGCAGCTTAGCACGAGCTGGATACTCTTGCAAGCAATGGCTCATGGGTGCTTTCCCCCCCCCCCCCCCTTATTGCAGCTGTCACATTTCCCTGCACGAAGTCTGCCTGCTATGGCTTCAATTTGAAGTTCTGTAGGTTAGATAACTGGAATTAGCTATGCTTCACATTGTGCATGGTCTAAAATTGTGCTTTGGTTCCTAAGGCACTGCCAAAGTGAGCCAGTACACTCCCTCCTAGTTTACCACTATTTAAAGGTAGTTTATTGATGTGTAGTTCCGTTTGCTGGTGCTGTTTTTTTCCATCAGATACTGCTACCAAACAATACAAAAACATATCATGTGGAATCATTATTGGCTACAAGTGAAGTCCATCTCTGAAGTACATAGCAAGTCAGGTACTGTACATTTTTGTTACTGCAATTATTTCTAAAATGGCCAAACAAATGTGGTATACCTCTATATGCACAGTAGTATACAGAGTTATTGCACTGTGATGCATCAGGTATAGACCATATGCAATGAAAAATCAGCAAACTATTCAACTAAGTATTCTCATCAGCTTTAAAGCAGTAGGCCTAGAATATGGAATAAAATCTTTTTGGGTCTGGCAAAGATGATGTGTCAGGATTCAGAAGTGTATTTGAGTCTACTGAAAAAAAAATTAATACAGTCACTAAAGAAAGAACTAGGAGAGGGAGCAGCAATAGTTAGAAATGTTTTGCTGTAGGTAGAAAGCCTAATCACAACCAAAACATGTTTCACAGATTCACAGTACTGTGGTATGGCAATTGTGAGCATTACAATTCTGGGAATTTTTCTAAATCTTGGGGAAAAAGGAATTCTTTAGATTAAAGCTGATTAATCTGTGAACCCAGTGTATTTGTCAAATCAGTCAGGGCCCAGTAGCAGCAAACAACTTTTAGTTTAAATTTAACACACAGAAGAGGTTTCTGGTTAAATTTAGACCACAAGACTCCCTTTAATCGAAGCAAGGGCTGTGGGACTCCCCCTGGAAATTGGTCACCGACTACCTAAGAAGCACAGGACAGGGTACTGTGTAGCAGCCAGCTTCTAATGTCTTCCTTCCCTCCCCGACACCCACCCCTGGGATAATCATAGCTTTATAGGTGCTTACACCTCTTAAAGGAGGTGCCATATTCACTCTCAGATGCAGCCGTTTATCCTTATCAGGCATACATTAAGGACCTGAGATTAAAGTACTCTGATCACCTGAAGCTTAAACATAATAAAGTTGTACCTAATACAAGTAGCCCCAGCAATCCTTAGTAAGTAAAGAACTTAAATATCTACACACAACCTTAAAACTAAGATGCAGACAGCAGTCTAGCAGCAAGATGGGAGCTTTCCAATCTTTTGCATCGAGTGTCACATGTATGATTTTCTGCCAGTTGGTGAGGGGTCTTTACTTGTGCACTAGGTGCAAGGAGCTCTTTGCTCTCAGGGAACGAATCCGATCTCTGGAGGCTGGAGTAGCAGACGGAGGACAGAAGGTACTAGACGAGACCTACAGGGATATAGGCCTGAAGTCCCACCTCCAGTCTGGCAGCATCCCTGTTGCCATGGAAAGGGGGTCACATAATTGGAAAGCATCACACTGGTGTGGTAGGAAGTGATTCTGTAGCTAGGACCTGTCCTGCAGGCGATGTAAAACCCTCTCACAGACAGGAAGTTTCTCCAGGGCCATGTGCCCATGAGGGAAGGGTTAGGATACCCAATATAGTTGGTGATTTGATTAGGCATGTAGATAGCTGAGTGGCTGGTGGACATGAGGATAGCCAGATTAAAATGAATAAAATACAGTCTCAAATGCTTGTATGCAAATGCTAGAAGTCTAAAAAATAAGATGGGAAAGTTACAATATATAGCACTAAATGAGAGGTTAGATATGATTGGTATCACAAAAACATAGTGGAAGGACGACAACCAGTGGGACACGGATACCTGGGTACAAACTATATTGTAATGATAGAGCACAACCTCTCCACCAATTTGATCAGCGCTATGTTAGAGAGGGCACTGAGTCACAAAGGATTAAAGTTTTTACGAGAAACAAAATTTGCTGCAGAATCTCTATAGACTGAAATTCCATGTAAAAAGGCAGCGGCGATGGCAGTGGGGGGATACTATTGACTGCCTGGCCAGAACGAACAAATGGATGATAGCTTCCTGATTTATTTATTTTTTTTACACTAACAAAAGTTACCTACTTACCCCAGTACTGACTAGGGCAGTAGCACGGCAGGACATGCTATGGAGATATGTTTCTAGATGAAATAAATGACTGCTTCTTGGAGCAACTGGTTCATGAACAGACCAGAGGGGAAGCCATTTTGGACCTAGTCCTTAGTGGAACATCAGAGCTGGTACAAGAGATAAAGGTCTTGGGGCCACATGGCAAAAGTGATCATAGCACGATCGCGCTTGATTTAATTAAATGGAGGAGGGATGGTAAGGAAATCCACAGTATTACCTTTTAACTTTCGAAAGGGAGACTACAATAAAATGAGGAAAACAGTTAAATTAAAAAGGAGCAGTTGCAAAGATTAAAGACTTACATTAAGCTTGGGTATTTAAAAATACTATATTTTGGAAGCCCAGAACAGCTATGTTCCATGCTTTAAGAAAAAGTGGAAGGAAGTCCAAAAAACTGCCAGCATGGTTTAAAGGCAAGACCAGAGAGGCTGTTGCCAAAAAAGCATCTTTCAGAAAAAGGAAAAAAAAAAAGCCAAATGGCAAAAACTGGAAACAGCATAAGAACTGGCAAGTTAAACGCAAGGCATTGATAAGGCAGGCAAAGAGAGAATTTGAGAAGAAGCTTGCTGTGGAAGAAAAAAAACACATGAGAGACTTTTTCCCCAAGTACATTCGTAGCAAAAAACTTTGGACCATTAGATGATAGAGGGGTAAAAAGGAGCACTAAGAGGGGACAAGGCCATAGTGGAGAGACTAAATGAATTCTTTGCTTCGGTCTTTACTGAAGATGTAGGGATGTTATCCATGATAGAAGAATTGAACAAAATAATTGATACACCTAGAAGATGCATTACAACTATTTGATAAACTGAAGAGTAGCAAATCACCTGGACCAGATGGTATACATCATGGGTGTTGAAAGAACTGAAATACTGGACTGCAGACCTGCTATTAGTAATCTGAACTGTCATTAAAATCATCTGTAATACATTGGCCATCCTCCAATTTTCAGGCAACACCAATTTTTAAAAAGGGGTCCAGGGGTGATACGGGAAACTACAGACCAGTGAGCCTGATGTCAGTATCAGGAAAAATGGTAGAAGCCATCATAAAGAACAAAATTACTGAACATGTAGATAGTAATGGCTAAATGGGAGACAGCCAACATGGCTTTAGACAAGGAAGATCTTATCTTACTAATCTGTTATGTTTTTTTTGAAGGTGTGAATAAACAGGTAGACAAAGGTGAGTCAGTTGATATAGTGTATCTGGACTTTCAGAAAGCCTTTGACAAGGTCCCTCATCAGAGACTTTTGGCAAAACTAAAGAGTCATGGGATAGGAGGCAGTGTACTATTGTGGATCAGGAACTGGTTAAAAGATAGAAAGCAGAGGGTAGGGCTAAATGGCCAATTTTCCCAATGGAGAAAAATGAATAGTGGAGTACTCCAGGGATCTGTGCTGGGTCCACTGCTTTTTGACATATTCATAAATGACCTGGAAAAGGCAATAATGAGTAAGGTTATCAAATTTGCAGATGACACGAAACTATTTAAAGTTGTTAAAACCCATGAGGATTGTGGAAAATTGCAAGAGGATCTTGATAAATTGGAAGACTGGGCATCAAAATGGCAGATGAAGTTTAATGTGGACAAGTGCAAAGTTATGCACCTAGGGAAGAACCACCCAAACTATGGTTACACGATGCAAGGTTCACATTAGGAACCACAACCCAGGAAAAAGATTTAGGTGTCATCGTGAACAACATGTTAAACCCCTCCACCCAGTGTGCAACGGCAGCCAAGAGAGCAAATAGAATGCTAGGTATCATAAGGAATGGAAAATAAAACAAAGGATATTATAACACCTCTGTATCATTCCATGGTGCGACTGTACCTTGCATAGTGTGTGCAATTCTGGTTGCTGTATCTTAAAAAGGATATAGCATTATTAGAAAAGATACAGAGAAGAGCCACCAAAATGGTAAAGGGGATGGAAGGATACCCCTATGAAGAGAGGCTAAAAAGGTTAAGGCTCTTCAACCTGGAAAAGAGACTGCTGAGGGGGAGATATGATAGAGGTCTATTAATAAATGAATAGAGTCGAACGGGTAAACATAGATCGATTGTTTACACCATCAGAATACAGAAAGACTAGGGGACATGCAATAAAGCTAGAGGGTAACCTGTTTAAGACTAATAAGAGAAAGTATTTTTTCACTCTACGTGTAATCAAACTCTGGGATTTGTTACCGGAGGATGTAGTAAAAGCAGTTAGTGTACTCTAGCTGGGTTAAAAAAAAAAAAAAAAAAGGTTTGGACAAGTTCCTGGAGGAAAGGTCCATAAATCATTATTAAAAGGGACCCAGGATGTCACTGCTTGACCCAATACAAGCATTGTGGAACCCTATGTCTTTTGGGGAAACTGCTAGGTACTTATAACCTAGATTGGCTACTGTTGGAAACAGGATACTGGGCTTGATGGACCTTGGTCTGACCCAGTATGGCATATCTTATGTTCTTATGGCAAGCACAGAGCAATATGTGTAAATGACATACTGGTTGTCTTTTTCCTCATGTTGACATAGGATTAACACCGTGTGCTGCTGATGGGGAGAGTAGAAGCTAAAATAGGATAGCAGCAAACTATGCTTTTTCAGTGAACATATTTTAGATGGGCTCATTTCTAGTTCCAAAGACTTTCTCATATTGCCTCACTTTTGCTTGACTTGTTGTCATCATTAGTCATAGTCATGCAGTTTATACAATCCTGCCAACCAGTGTGAAGAGACCCTGTGTTTCTACTATACTATACTATATTGCCTTGCTTGTCAACAGTTGGCTGCAGTCTACAGAATGCTTAAATTCTCCATGGACTACACAATAGTAATTTTCTGCTATGCTGATATGTGCCACCTATGTTCCTACATGCACCTAGCAGCAATGGCCCTCTGTAGTGGTTGATATTAACATCTACATTACTGTGAACCATACATCTTGCCACAGATGTATATTGGCTACACTGCATATATCTACTGCTACAACCTTGCACCTCTCGGTTTGTGTATTGTCTTGCACCTGCATGCCTCCCTCTTCTCTCACATGTGACTCTGATCTAGAGCAGACAGCATGTATATACTATCAATCAGACCATAGCTAATAGTTACTCACCTGTAACAGGTGTTCTCCAGGGACAGCAGGAATCAATCCTCATATATGGGTGATGCCAACAGAGTAACAAGTGGAGCAGTTCCCCAATTTTCAAAGAAAGCCTTTGGGAATACTACCACACATGCATGGTCCCCTTCCTACCCAAGGGTGCCATCTTGTTCAGCCAGATGACATAGCTTAGGCAATGGTGAAAAGGTAAAGGAGGCAACTCCCAGGGGAGGAGGGAGGGTTGTGAGGACCGATTCTTGCTGTTCCTGGAGATTACCTGTTACAGGTGAATAACTGTTTTCTCCAGGAACAAGCAGGAAGTCAGTTCTCACATAGACTCCTTAGCACCAGGCTGCCAGGGACCAAACCACAACAGCACCAACAGCTACCCATAGGGAGGCCGTGAGTTGCAGAGGGTGAGTCCCTACCAAGGGACTGCAGACACCAGCCTCCAGCATCACCATTAGCCTGAACACAGAAGGGGAAGAGGGTAGGAGTTGCCTATACACCAAGAATGCTTTGGATTACTGCCTGGCCAAAGGCACTGTCTCTATGGTACTCACTCTCAAGATAGTAGTGAGCTGCGAACATATGCACTGAAGACCATGTGGCAGCTTCACAAATTTCTGTCACTGGCACTGAACAAAGCCATAGCCCTCACACGATGAGCAGTGATCTGGTGCTTGAGGAAGAGACCAGCTCCCTCATATGTGAGGACAATACAGTTGAGGAGCTTTGCTGTGGCCCTGGGTCCTCTGTAGTTGAAGGACAGGGCCCTCTTACAATCCAATGTATGCAGAACCACTCTGCCTTACCGGCATGAGGTTGTGGGAAGGTGGTGGGGAGGACTACCTCCTGATCGAGGTGGAAAGCCGACACCACCTTCGGGAGGAGCTTTGTGTGCGTGATAAGCACAACCCTGTTCATAAAGAACCTGGTATGAGATGGATCCACCACCAGAGCCTGCAGTTCACTCACTCTCCAGGCAAATGTCAAGGCCACCACAAAGGCCACCTTCCAGGCAAGATACCTCAGGTGGCAAGTTGCCAAGGGCTCAAATGGCAGTCTGGAGAGCTAAGAGAAATCCCACTCTGATAAAGTTGGGCGGAGGGAGGGCTTCGATAGCAGCAGGCCTCTGAGGAATCTGGAAACCAGAGGCTGGCTGGAGAGGGGCCTCTCCTCCATAGGGTGATGGTTAGCTGCTATGGCACTGAGATGCACCCTAACCAAATTCAATTTCAACCCTGAGAAGGAGAGATGCAGCAGGTTCTGCAGAATGAGCTACAGATGGCAGAAGAAGGAATTCACATTCCGCTCTGCACACCAGAGAGAGAACCTCCTCCACTTGAAGGCATATGCCCGCCTGGTGGAAGGTTTCCAGGAGGCCAGGAGGATCTCTTGCATTTCATCTGTGAGACTGAAGGGGACCAATGCTACCCTTCCAGCATCCATGCAATTAATGTCAGGGATGACAGCTTGGGGAGGAGAAGCAAGCTCCACCCTCCTGCAAAAAAAGATCCAGCTGACCACCCAGAGTAGCAGTGGGAACCAGGGCTGCCTGGGCCATCTGGGAGCAACCAGGATTACTGCGGCATGGTTGCTCTGGATCTTGAAAAGGCACCTGGCTATTAGAGGGGTCAGTGGAAATGCATAAAGGCCCTGCTACCATGAGACGAGAAAGGCACCTGCTGCCACCCTGCTGTGGTATGGCTGAGGTAAGCAGAATCTGGGCAGTTGTGCATTGTCTGGGGAAGCGAATAGGTCCAGCCAGGGCCTGCCCCAGAGGCAGAAAACCTCTGTGCCATCCTGGGATCCAGATGCCACTCATGTGGGCGAAGGACCCTGCTGAGCCTGTCCTGGCCCGGCGCATACACTTTGAGGTGCATGCTGTTGTGCACTGCAAAGGAGTGGAGGGCTACAGCCTCATAACAGAGGAAGTAGGAGTCCGTGCCTCCCTGCTTGTTCACAAAGAACATGGCAACCTGATTGTCCACCTGTATGGAGGACTGAGGGGTTGCTCAGGAGATAGCAGAAGCCCTGTAGGGCCAGGAAGATGGCCCTGAGCTTGAAGAGGTTGATTTGTAACAGACTCGTCTGGGAACCAGTTGCCCTGAGTGCAATGGCCCTCGCAATGTGCACCCCAGCCCACCAGGGAGGCATCTGTTATCAGGATCTTTTGTGGTGCTGGTGCTTGGAAAGGCATTCCCGCCCTGAGGTGTTGTGGGGACTGCCACCAGTTGAGGGAGGCCGCCAGTCGGTGGGTGACCCTTACCCTGTCTCTCAGCTTGCCTGTGTCCATTGGGATC
The DNA here is from genome assembly GCA_033557465.1 of Ichthyophis bannanicus. NCBI lineage: Eukaryota > Metazoa > Chordata > Amphibia > Gymnophiona > Ichthyophiidae > Ichthyophis > Ichthyophis bannanicus. The sequence goes on from CM066035.1 coordinate 644,235,415, forward strand.
TGAGGCAACACTGGGCTGCCCACATGTGCAGGTGAGCCCAGGGTGTGATATGAACCATTGAACCCATGTGGCCTAACAAGCGGAGGAGCAGACAGGCTAGCACTGACCTGCAGCTTTGGACTTTCTCAGTCAACTGTATTAGGAGACGGGTCCTCTCTATTGGAAGGAAAGCCTTGACCTGCAGTGTGTCCAGCTGGGCTCCTATGAACTCCAGGTCTTGAACTGGGAAGAGGCTGGACTTGGGGTAGCTGATGACAAAGCCTAACTTCTGCAGAGTGTGACTTGAAACCTTGCAGCTTGGCTGGCCTCGAGGGCTGTGCTGCCTCTGATGAGCCAATTATCCAGGTAGGGAAAAACATGGGCCCCTTGGAGGCACACATGGGCTGCCACGACTGCTAAAAACCTTGTGAAGCCCCTTGGCGAGGAGGCGAGGCCAAATGACAGTACTCCGTGTAGTGGTAGTGCTGCCCTCCACACCTCAAATCTCAGGTACTGTCTGTGGGAGGAATGGACCAGGATGTGAGGTTACATGTCCTTGAGGTCCAAGGAGCAGAGCCAGTCTCCCTGGTGGAGATAGTGCAGCAGTGTCCCAAGGGAGAGCATCTTGAAATTCTCACTCACCAGGAACTTGAACAAGTTGCACAGGTCCAGGATGGGCCAGATGCCCCCTGTTTTTTGGGACAAGGAAATACCTTGAGTATAACCCCTTTCCCCAAAGATGTTGGAGTGCAGGCTCCACTGCCCTGTCCCTAAGCCTGCGAGTTCTGTAACAAGCAAGGCCTGGTGGAGGAGGAGGCTGTGATGGTTCTCCTGGGGGAAAAAAGTCTGGAAAGTTCTACTGTGGATGGAGGTGGTAACCCTCCCTCACCACCTGCAGGAGCCACTTGTCTGTGGTGATGCTAGACCAGTTGTGGGCAAATGAGCCAGCCGAACCCCTGTAGGCTGAAGTGGGACTCCTGGGGGAAGGGAGGCCCTGCCCAGGGAGTCAAAAGCTTCCCCCCTTTTGGGTAGGGGCCGGTGTCTGGCGCTTGGGGGCCTTCGACTTCCAGGGCCCATGCCCCTAGCTTTTAGGCTGTGAGACCTGGTGCTGCTGCCCCAAGTAAGGTTTGTAGGGCCCAGCCTGGTGATTTCCCAAGGGGGGGGGATGGCTAAGGGCTTTTTCTCCCAGAAGATTTTTTCTTGGGGAGGGTCAAGGTCTTCCTGGACAGCCTTTGCCAGGTCACTCTTCTGCCTCGATTTCAGCCACCTTGTCGGACATCGGTTTCCCAAACATGTTCCTGCCATTGCAGGGGACATCCAGCAGCTTTTCCTGCACTGCTCGAGGTATGAAGTATGTAACCATGCCTGGCGCCACTGGTTAGTACCCTGGCCACAGACTTGAAACCGTCATAGGTGGCCCTAGAGAGGAATTTTGAACAGTCCCAAATGGCTGGCACCAGATCCAGGAGTTCCCCGGAACCAATGTTCCCTCTAATTTTCTGTAGGCTGTGTGCGCATAAAATATCAGCAGTGTGCAGCTTTTGAAGGAAGGTTAAATTTTTGGGCACCACATGACACTCTGAGTTATATACTTTAAAATTTGACTACACGTCAGAATACAGTATGTATACCACATTGATTTTAATCAAATTAAATGAAAATAGACGATTACTAAATGAAGCGGGAAATTTCTAGTAATTACAATCAACTTTTAAATTTTAAGACGTCTGTGTTTTCTATCAGAATCAGAGCCGCAATTTTTGTGCGCTTTGTTGTAAAGTATGTGCGCTCGCTCGGCGAGGTGTGCGCAGGCGCACAGCTTAGAGGGAACAGTGCCTGGAACCTGGCAGGAGTTCCCGGGAACCTGATGCAGGAGTTCCCTGGCAAGCTCCTGGATCAGGCCTTTTAGATACATTCCCATGTACAGTTCGAATGCCTGGATACGGCACCTGAGCATAGTGCCCTGATAACACTTGAAGCCCAGGATGTTGAGGGCCTCGGCCTCCCTGCTGGGGGGGGGGAACTGAAGAGTACGTTTTTTGGCTCTTCAGTTTCTGCATGGAGGACTCAACCACCATGGAGTTGTGGGAGGAGTTGCTATTTATGGAACCAGAGGCCCTTCCAGACAAGGTAGATAGCATCCAGGTGCCAACTAACCACCGGCACAGAGGATGGGCTATCCCACATCCTGAGGAAAAGCCTCAACGATGGGTGGAACCGGCACCATGAGAGTCTTCTGAGGAGTGGTGTTGAAAAATACTATCTTGGAAGCCCAGACCAGCTGTATTCCACGCTTTAAGTGGAAGGAAGTCCAAAAAACTGCCAGCATGGTTTAAAGGTGAGGTCAAAGAGGCTGTTGCCAAAAAAGCATCTTTCAGGAAATGGAAAAAAGAGCCAAACGACGAAACCTGGAAACACAAGCACTGGCAAGTCAAATGCAAGGCATTGATAAGGCAGGCAAAGAGAATTTGAGAAGAAGCTTGCTGCGGAAGCAAAAACACGAAATAAAGACCTTTTCAAGTACATTCATAGCAAAAAACCTGTGAGAGAGTCAGTTGGTCCATTAGATGATAAAGGGATTAAAGGAGCACTAAGAGGCGACAAGGCGATAGCGGAGAGACTGAATGAATTCTTTGCTTCGGTCTTTACTGTGGAAGATGTAGGGATGTTACCCATGACTGAAGTGGTATTTAAAGGTGCGGAAGAATTGAAGGAAATATCGATACATCGGGAAGATGTCTTACAACTATTAGATAAACTGAAGAGTAGCAAATCACCTGGGCCGGATGGTATAAATCCAAGGGTGTTGAAAGAACTGAAATATGAGATTGCAGACCTGCTATCAGTAATCTGTGAACTATCATTAAAATCATCTCTAATACCTGAAGATTGGAGGATCGCCAATGTAACACCAATTTTAAAAAGGGTTCCAGGGGTGATCCGGGAAACTACAGACCGGTGAGCATGACGTCAGTACCAGGAAAAATGGTAGAAACCATCATAAAGAATAAAATTACTCAGCATGTAGATAGTCATGGCCTAATGGGAGACAGCCAACATGGCTTTAGACAAGGAAGATCTTGTCTTACTAATCTGTTATTTTTTTTGAAGGAGTGAATAAACAGGTGGACAAAGGTGAGTCGGTTGATATAGTGTATCTGGACTTTCAGAAAGCCTTTGACAAGGTCCCTCATCAGAGACTTTTGGCAAAACTAAAGAGTCATGGGATAGGAGGCAGTGTACTATTGTGGATCAGGAACTGGTTAAAAGATAGAAAGCAGAGGGTAGGGCTAAATGGCCAATTTTCCCAATGGAGAAAGGTGAATAGTGGTGTACCCCAGGGATCTGTGCTGGGTCCGCTGCTTTTTGACATATTCATAAATGACCTGGAAAGTGGAATAACGAGTGAGGTTATCAAATTTGCAGATGACACAAAACTATTTAAAGTTGTTAAAACCAAAGAGGATTGTGAAAAATTGCAAGAGGATCTTGATAAATTGGAAGACTGGGCATCAAAATGGCAGATGAAATTTAATGTGGACAAGTGCAAGGTTATGCACCTAGGGAAGAACAACCCAAACTATGGTTACACGATGCAAGGTTCCACATTAGGAACCACCACCCAGGAAAAGGATTTAGGCGTCATTGTGGATACCATGTTAAAACCCTCGGCCCAGTGTGCAGCAGCGGCCAAGAGAGCAAATAAAATGCTAGGTATAAGGAAAGGAATGGAAAATAAAACAAAACAAAAGATATTATAATGCCTCTATATCGTTCCACGGTGAGACCACACCTTGAATATTGTGTGCAATTCTGGTCCCCCTATCTTAAAAAGGATATAGCGATTTTAGAAAAGGTTCAGAGAAGAGCCACCAAAATGGTAAAGGGGATGGAAGGATACTCCAAGAATAAAGGCTAAAAAGGTTAGGGCTCTTTAACCTGGAAGAGAGACGGCTGAGGGGAGATATGATAGAAGTCTATAAATTAATGAACGGAGTGGAACGGGTAAACATAGATCGATTGTTTACCTTATCAGAATATAGAAAGACATGGGGACATGCAATGAAGCTACAGGGTAAACTATTTAAGACTAATAAAAGAAAATATTTTTTCACTCAACGTGTAATCAATCTCTGGAATTTGTTACCGGAGGATGTAGTAAAGGCTGTTAGTGTAGCTGGGTTTAAAAAAAGGTTTGGACAAGTTCCTGGAGGAAAGGTCCATAAACCATTATTAAGAAGTGACCGAAGATATCAATACTTGATCCAGTACAAGCATTGTGGAACTTGTGTCTCTTGGGGAAACTGCTAGGTACATATGACCTAGATTGGCCACTGTTGGAAACAGAATACTGGGCTTGATGGACCTTGGTCTGACCCAGTATGGCATATCTTATGTTCTTATGTCCCTCAGTCCAACTTTCTGGTCACCCAGTCAAAGAAATCAGATTTGTCTGTCAAGACCTGCCTCTAGTAAAACCATGCTGCCTCGGATCGTGCAACCCACTGGACTTCGGAAACCTCACGATCCTCTCTTTTAGCAGCATTTCCATTAATTTACTCACCACAGGCTAACCGGCCTGTGGTTCTCAACCTCATGCTTACCTCCACTTTTGTGTAAAGGGACCACATTTGTCTTTCTCCAGTCGTTGGGACCACTCCTGATTCTAAATAAGCATTAAAATGGTCAGACAGTGAAGCCACTAGAACCTCCCAAAGTTCCCTCAAGACTCTCGGATGAATCTTATTCAGCCCCATCGCTTTGTCTTTTAGTTTAGCTAGTTCCTTAGTTTAGCTAGTTATAGAATGTGAAAAAGGTTTTAGTAAATGCGACTTTATGTTGTGCATTAAAACATTTGCTGCTCTAATAAAAGCTATCCCAACCTCCAAAGCATCCTGTATATTGTGCAATGTTTCAAAATATTTGAGAAGAAACAGCATCACAAAAATATAAGTGACAACGCCACAGCAATCCAAAATGTCATCACATTATTCTTCTTAAAATTCTTTTAAAGCAGCTACCATTCTTTTGAAGTTCTGAGAGAAGTCATGCTGACAAATGTCATAAATCACCTCACATTCACTTCACATTCACTTCATCTGACTGGACCATTCTACTTAGGATACGTCTAGATCAAACAAATTTGGTAACTATTATTCATAACCTGGCAACAAGTCAAATTCATTACTGCAGCTCTTTGCAGGAAGGGAATTACCCACATGGCAATAACAATATTAGGAGGAGGAAGGAGTTAAGATATGACAGTTCTAAAGGAGTAACAATGACTGCCTGTGGTACCAAGGACCAAATTCAAGATGCTATGTGTAGTCTTCAAACATCTGTATTCTTGATGGTCAACATCCCTCTTGATGGTCAAGTTAACATCGGCTAGAATCGTGTTTCGCCTGGAGACACACCTAGCCAGTCACATTTTCAGTATATTATATTTACTTTAATCCACTTTGTGCTGTAGAAGTAAACCCAGAACATCAAGCACAGTTATTTACCTGTAACAGGTGATCTCTGGGAACAGCAGGAATAAGTCTTCACATATGGGTACGTCGGTACCAACGCAGCCTGCGCGGGAACGCTCCCCAGCGTCCAATCAGAAAGCTTTTCGGAGCATCCCTCAGCGCCTGCGTGCTGCCTTCCCGCCTTTCCAACTGTCTCTCCTCAGTTAAGTTTTATAGCTGAGACAAAGAGAGAAAGAGGAAAGGAAGATAGAGAAATACAACTCCTAGGGGAGGTGGGTGGGTTGTGAAGACTTATTCCTGCTGTTCCCAGAGATCACCTGTTACAGGTAAGTAACTGTGCTATCTCCAGGAACAAGCAGGAATGAGTCTTCACATATGGGGACTCCCAAGCTAAGATGCCTGGAGCCCTAGCATGGTGGGGATTGGAACATGCTACACCTCATATGGCCAGGCATCCTGAGGATGGAGGGTAGGAGTTGAAAAGAGAGGAGCTGTAGAAAAACAGCTAACCTAAAATGGGACTACAGGTAAGGAGTCCTTGTATGTATGATAATTATCATGAAAAATATTGAAATGAACAATCACAATATGGACCTCACCTACTGGATTGCAGGAAGTAGAGAGGCTGATGGAGTCTACTGGGGATCCAGCAGAGGAATCTTCAAGGTGACCTCACTGAAGTGAAGGTGAAGGTCCAAATCTGGAAGTGACAGGTGATCCAGGTATCAACTGGGGTAGTACAAAAATGGTAGGAGTTTAGTGGAAAGCTTTATGGAAAAAGTTGGGAACTCTTTTGGCTACAGAGTTACTCACAGTTAGGAGCAAAAGAGGAAGACTGACCGATTTGGACAAACTAGCCCAGTCCTGGAGGGAAGAAGGGGTATGGGAAAAAAGCCCGTATTCCCAAGAAGGACAGATGTCTGAAGGGTTGAAACCTCAGATCTACTGAAGATCCACCCTGTCTTTCCTAACAGGTGAGAGATAGGAAAGATATTGGAGCATGGAGCTTCAGGGATACCTAAACCTAGTGTTAAGGTAGGAGCTGTCAGTACCACAGTAGTGGTTGTGTGCATAATACCCCAGACATACTGTGGGACAGTATGAAGATATGCAAGTCCAATGTCTGGAACCTATAGGAAGGTAAAACCTTTATAAGCATAGACAGTTAGAGAGATAAGTATGTAAATACATATCTACCTATAAGGAAGCATCTTGACAGATATAGATATATATACCCATATCTCTCTATATATGTGTATCTATATCTATATCGAGATCTGGAGGGGCATAACATATGCACATGCAGCTTACAGACATATGTATCTATAGAGAAGTATATAGAGATATATACATAAATGAATATATATGTCTAAAGATAAATGTCTGCAATTAAGCAGATAGAGATATGCCCATAAGAACATTCACATGGGAGATGTGAAGAGGAAAGATTCATCTAACAAGAAGGTGGAACCTACTTGAGAAGATATATAGAGAATCTATTCCCCCTGGCTAAGATGGTGCAGGAATGCTATCCAGTGAAAATAACCATGATGGCTGCGTGAAAAAACAGAGGATAATAGTCTGTAAACAGCAAGTCCTGAGTCCTGTAGAACTCTCGCATGGTAAATGGACAGAAAACGCATAGGATGAGATACCAGGTTGACCCACTGGAGGGACACAAAGGGGTACCATGCGTTATTAGTTAAATATGTGCTGTTCATGAAGGAGTAGGATACCATGAGGACACGCTGCAAGGAAAAAAGAGCATATTCCTTGTAGGAATTGGAGAACTCTTTAGACGTTCACGTAGAAAAGGCCTATGTCCTGTATTATAAAAGGAGATAGTAGGGTGTGGAGAACCTTCACAGTCATGGAAAATGACTGAGGAAGCCTTTTCCAACCATATAGGATAGTCATTAGAGACAAAATCCCATGCTCTCTAGCAAGGGCCCATAGTAGCAAGCTTCTCTGTAAGATTGCAGAGAGCAATATGCAGGAGAATTGGGAAAGAAACTGGCTGTTGGAAAAAAACAGCTGCACGTCAACTATGCTGCCAAATCCAAAGGAATTGGAGATGGCAAGAAAAGAAGATAGGGTGATAAGTCTGAAGTGATTAGGATTATCCAAGATAGATGAAAACACTATCTTGGAATCACTACTAAGGCCAGACAGAAAGTAGTGGAAGACAAGACTGGAAACTTGTGGAAAAGTAGCAGTAGTCCAATCACTGGAACTCCTGCATGGGCAGCTGCTGAATAAGACAGCAGAGAATCTTTCTGTGTAAAACAGAGAGAATACGAGGAGAAATTACTGTCCCTGTCTGATGAGCTGCCCAGACAAAAGGAGGGAGTTTATTCAAGAGAAAAAACTCCACACCGGAATGAAGAAAATGATTAGAAAGGCTAAAGAAGCTCTGCAGTGGTATGGTACCACTCTTTCAGGGGAAACCCTGGATAAGAGGGTAGAGAAACAGGAGCTGAAGGGTGACTTACCATATGGTAAGTCTGTGGAAGGAAAAAATTCATGTTGGAACAGAAAACTATCATGGGATAGTTGTTAAACCTCTCTTCTTGGTAGGAAGAAGAGGAGAAACCTGTGACCCATAGACATGAATATCCTGACAGCTCAGCATACCTAGGAGCAAATGGATGTCCTGAGGAAAGGAATCCATGTGTAGAGTTTGAATGAAAAAACAGTGAAAAAACTTCTGAGAAGAAATCAACCGTAGGTTGTAAACTTCAGGACCCTATGGTTGCTGGGTTTGTTCAGCCTGGCTAGAGTTTGGATTCTTCAGACCAGGGCGAGGTTTCCCCTGCTTGGGAACATTTGTATGATGGGAAGAGTGAAACCTTCTTCTCCTAGGGAAAGGTGGTTTGGTAGGGCATTTCCTATCTACTGGGGAAGGAGAAGGCTTAGAATAGCCTCCAGAAACAGGGAAGTCAGTGGACCACTGCGCAACCTGATGTAAAGACTCCTTATTGAAGAGATTTTCCCCAGTACAAGGAGTATTACCCAGTGTTTGTTGTGCCCATCTGCTTAAGTCTGAAGCTTGGAGCCAGGCTCTACGTCGTGCCCCTATGGCTATAGCAGAAGTTCTGCTAACAGACTCAAAGGAGTCTAGGGAAGCACGAGTAAGAAACCAAGAGATACTTTGAATATGACTAAATAGTAAGGAATAGTCTGCAGTCTTGGGCTCTGAAAGAAAAGGAGTCAAAAGATATAATTTCTTTGTGACCTCCTGAAGGGATAGACTCATAAAAAATATATGAGAATCCTTGTTGACAGCATGGATGTCTGGAAGGTTTGACGTCCAAAGGCATCTAGTGTCCTAGACTCATGACCTGGAGGGTAAGAAGAGTGTTTCTTCTTACTTTTCACCTTCCTCATTGCTGATTCCACCACAATGGAATGATGGGAAAGTTGAGTCTTTTGAAACCCTGGAGAGAGGGGCACCTGATATAGAAGATCAGTTGCTCTAGAAGGTGAGGGAACCCTTAAAGGTGCTTCCCACATTCTTAGAAGAAGATCCTGCAAGGAATGATGTAAAGGAAGCATTATATTTTCCTTTTTTCCAATAGAAAGAGAGCCCTGTATAGGATCATAGCCAGGGATAGGAATAGCAAGAGATGTTGCCATATTCAGAAGAAAATTCTGAAAAGAAGGATCTCCAAAAGGAACCGTCCCTGGGCATGCTAGACCTGAAGAACTACTGGATCTACTTGAGAATATAGGAATATAAGATCCTGCACGGTGCAAGAAAGGATCCTTAAGGGATGGATGCTGGTACTGGAGGTCATGACCTGAGACAGTCAGTACTGCATTGTCCATGCCAGGTATCGACTCCAAACTTGGTATAGAAAGGAGCGATCCTGGTGAAAGACGCATGGAAGGAGCTGGCCCCGATGTTACTGCGGGTACCGGCACCGATAACGATACCGGTAGCTGTGTTGAAATCGAAGGCGACACCGACATCGAAGCAGTCATCGGTGGCTGCTCCATCGGTACTGAGGTAACCAAAAGCCTTTGGTAATCACCCCTGGTTCCGAGCATCCGGAACCGGGAAGCGTCGGTACCGAGACGTGTCGGTACCCAGTCTTCCAGACTAGAGATCGATTCCAGACTCGGCATCGAAGGAAGCGAGTCTATCGACTTCGGTGGTAGTAGCGGCGTTGATGCCGATACTGGAAAGTCAATCTGGGGCGTATCGACCGGTCCCGAAGGTACCGAGAAAGCCAGATGACGATCCCTGGTGAGGAGTGAATCGCTCAACACCAGTGCCGATGCCGGGGCATCGGTACCGCTCAAAGTGGATGCCACCACCGAGCATGGCTCAGGTATGTTCTGTGAGGGGTGAGCCCCAGGAACAACCTGAAACCCTTGATAGGCTTTGGAGGCCGAAGACTCCCGCCGGGGTTTTGAAGCCAACGGACCCTTGAGGGCAAGGCCGGAGCCGTCATCATGCTGAGCATGAGACGTACCACTCAAGGGTTGGCTAGTCTTAACAGACTGTGGGTTACCTGATCTTGTGGAGAAGAAATAGTCGGTGCCCTGACACTGGAAGGGAACTCAGTATCGAGGGAAACTCGAAATGGAAAATCTCTTCTCACAATATTGTAGCCTAATGGCTCCGGAGGAAAATGGTCAGGACCCAAACAGGTTAGACACCAGTTCTTGGAGTCTAAAAACAAAACTGTACCACCACAGCTTAGACACTTCTTAGGAAAAGAAGGCGGCGGCTCCATGATGGAGAGGCCTAGAAGGCCCAAAAAGTTTAAGACAGAAATTGAGGGAAAAAATTTCCCTGAAAAGAAAAAGAAAAAGAAAAAACACCGGCGGTACTGGTGGAGTCGGGGAGACAGCCGCGACCACAAGAAAACAAAGAATTAAAGAAAAACATTTCTGCGGTGACGGGAGGACGTCCTGCCGGCTCCGCGGAAAAACGAAAACTGAGGAGAAACAGATGGAAAGGCAGGAAGGCAGCACGCAGGCGCTGAGGGATGCTTCCAAAAGCTTTCTGATTGGATGCTGGGGAGCGTTCCCGCGCAGGCTCCGTCGGTACCGACGTACCCATATGTGAAGACTCATTCCTGCTTGTTCCTGGAGATAAAACAACAAGGATTTGTATGTCGATAACACAGAGCAAACAGAAGCAAGTAGAGCTATGAACTGATTACAAAAGAGGAACATGACATGCTTACTCAAACATGACTAGTTTACTGCACACTATGATCACCAGGGAAAGTAACAGGATGAATATTTCTTTGTCTTTGGATGCAATAGGATATGATATAATGTGGGCAACATGGAAATGGCCTGATATTCAAAAACAAATATCCAGATAATGGCAGCTGCTGACCCAAATATTTGCTCTAGGCAGCACTATCTGTGGATAGTGCTGAACCATACATGGGCACAGCGGCATGTTCTCCAGAGATCAATAATACAAAGGCCACTAGCCTGATAGCGTAACTTTTGGATAGCAAGAAAGCTGAAAGCACAGTTACTTACCTGTAACAGGTGATCTCTGGAAACAGCAGGAATAAGTCTTCACATATGGGTACGTCGGTACCGACAGAGCCTGCGCAGGAACGCTCCCCAGCTTCCCAAAAAGGAAAGCTTTCGGGAGCATCCCACAGCGCCTGCGCGCTGCCTTCCCACCTTTCCTAACTGCCTCTCCCCAGTTCGAGTTTTAAAGCTGAGACAAAGAGAGAGAGGAAAGGAAAGAAAGATAGAGAGATACAACTCCTAGGGGAGGTGGGTGGGTTGTGAAGACTTATTCCTGCTGTTCCCAGATATCACCTGTTACAGGTAAGTAACTGTGCTATCTCCAGGAACAAGCAGGAATGAGTCTTCACATATGGGGACTCCCTAGCTAGAGATGCCTGGGAGATCCCCAAGGTTATGTGACCCTGGGAAGGGCTCTACCTCCTCCTATGGATCTCAGGCATCCATCCAGGGAAGGAGGGCAGGAGTTGATTAAGAATGGAACAGGTGTTTGAGAACAGCCTGACCAAACAAGGCATCCCGGCGGGAGTCCTTGTCCAAACAGCAATGGGCTGTGAAGGTATGAACCGAGGCCCAGGTGGCCGCTCGACAGATCTGGTCGATGGACACAGAATTTAGATGAGCCATAGAGGTGGCCATGGCCCTCACATTATGAGCTGTGACATGGCCCTCCAGAGAAAGGTTCTTACTCTGGTAGGCGAAAGAAATACACTGAGCAATCCAATTGGACAGTGTCCTCTTCGAGGCTGGAAGTCCCAAATGAGAGGGATCAAAAGCAACAAAGAGTTGAGAAGACTTTCTATGTTGCTGTGTCCTTTGTAAGTAAAAGGCAAGAGCTCTCTTACAATCCAGGGTATGAAGATTCCTCTGCACTTGATGCATGAGGACCTGGAAAAAAGACAGGTAAATACACCTCTTGATTAAGATGAAAAGTTGAGACCACGTTAGGCATAAAATGTGGATTGGTCCTAAGGACTACCTTATCATGATGGAACCTTGTATAAGGTGGATTAGCCACTAAGGCCTGCAGTTCACTGATGCGGCGAGCTGAGGTGACTGCAATGAGGAAAATAACCTTCCAGGAAAGAAATTTCAAGGAGGTGGTGGCTAAGGGTTCAAAAGGTGGCTTCATAAGCTGACCAAGAACCAGATTTAAGTCCCATGCCACCGGAGGAGGCCTAATGGGAGGCTTAGTTAAAGTTAGGCCTCTCATGAATCTTGCAATAAAAGAATGAGAGGAAATAGGCTGTCCATTGATAGGCTTAAGGGATGCTGCAATAGCACTCAAATGGACCCTTACTGAATTTGTCTTAAGGCCTGCATTGGAGAGATGCAGGAGATATTCCAATAGAGAATTCAAAGGTAGTGCTAGAGGGTCAAGACCCTTCTCAGTACACCAAATGGAAAACCTTTTCCATTTAAAAGTATAGGAACGTCTAGTAGTGGCTCCGCGGCAAAGAAGAACTGGGGAGAGGCGGTTAGGAAAGGCAGGAAGGCAGCGCGCAGGCGCTGTGGGATGCTCCCAAAAGCTTTCCTTTTTGGGAAGCTGGGGAGCATTCCCGCGCAGGCTCCGTCGGTACCGACATACCCATATGTGAAGACTCATTCCTGCTTGTTCCTGGAGATCTGAAGTTATCTAAATAGCTATCAGGATAGCAGTCTCCATATTGTTGCATCCGGATCTATCCAGATATTTGGTACTACATTCAATCCTGACAGCAGAGATGAATATTTGGATTATATCTAAACGTCATGGCTGGCAATTTAAAAAATAAAGTGTCAACTGGGGAGTTTAAATATTTACACAAAAGGTGGTAAATGCATGTTTATGTAAGCAGAACTGCATTTTGAAAATTGTACTCCCTATCCCAAAATGTGGGAAGAGCATATGAAAAAAGGGTAGGGACAGGTTGAGAGGGTGAAAGTATGCAGAAAGATTTCACAGATGTATAGTATTTTGCATGTGCTTCCAAGCAGGAAGAACATGTGTGTACAAACAGTCATACTGTGTGTACCTGCTGCATTTTCAAAGGGAAATTCCGTGAGGTGCTCCCTTTTGAAAATGAGACTGCAAGTCTCACTGCTGCTAGAGAATATTAAAAAATTTCAACTTTTGCAATCTATCCTCCTAAGAAGAACAAAAACAAAATAAGGAAAAACAAATGTAGTGTTAAGTCTTGTGAGACTCAAAAGATTTTGCCCAAATTGTATTTGTTGATCACTGCTTCCCCCTTTCATTAGTACTGTTCATAATGCCGACATCCCAGATGGCCCTAACATAACACATCTAGTACATCTGTGTGAATCTGAAGTAGTACTGTGCCATTCAACTGACTATAAAAGCGATCTATGTAACAAATACCACAATTCACTAATGAATTCACAATAGTGGAGTTTCTGGCAGTTGTCCTTGCCTCTCTCTCCAGGAAGCTTTATCATATTTCCATCAACATCATAGTTTCCTTTGCATCTATAAGTCCGAAATGTTCCAGGACACAGTTGGTATCTGCCTCCTGTGTCAGAGTCATGCTACCATATTCAGATGATCAAACATTACAATTGGAAGATACTGTATGATAAAGGGACTGGAACAACACTTATGAGGAAAGGCTAAAGAGGTTAGCATTCCTCAGCCTAGAGAAGAGATGCCTAAGGGGAGGCATGAAAGAGGTCCACAAAATCCTGAGTGGTGTGGAACGGGTAGATGCAAATCAATTGTTTACTTTCAAAAACTACAAGGACTAGGGGGACATGCCATGAAGCTACAAAATATCAGGCCCTTTGTTCTTTTTAATAGCTTCTACTCTTGTCTGGTACTAACGTTAGGCTCACTAGTTTGTAGTTTCACTGATCATCCCTAGAAATCTTTTCTAAACAAAAGTGTAGTTACTCACCTGTAACAGGTGTTCGCCTGGAATAGCAGGAATTAGTCCTCACATTTGGGTGATGTCGGCACCGACAGAGCCCACGCGGAGCACCTCCCCAGCCCCCAAAGAAAGCCCCTGGGAATTCCACTGGATCCTCTTAGGAGTAACTGTGAGGCCCATTACAGACTTTGGAACAATCTTGGATTTGCAAATTAAGGGCGGTAATCTCTACCATCCTTAATCTAGAATTTGATTGCTGGAGTCTTTTGTGACTACTTCAATTCTTTTATGAATGGAAAAATCATCTATTCTTTTGATCAATCCTATGAATGGTAACATCTTTACAAGTTTTGTGACAAGTAGATTGGTGGGCTTCTATTTGATAGATCAGCATCCACACATCTATGGTATTGTTGTGTTTCTAAGAAATGGGCGTTTTACTATCAGCTAGCATGGACATCACATGCTATTGTAGCTAAAAACAAACAAGAGCAATATTGTGGCTTGTTTGAAAGTTCTTTTGACTGTTAGGCGAGCAAGAAGCCTTCGATACATCTGAAGCAGAGCTCTTTAGAAGGATTGAAGCTTGAAACATGGTGCTGTGTCTGCAAAAAACAAAGCTTCTGGGCAGATCATACCTCCGCCACAGAAACAGAAAAGCTTCTGGCGGTTTACATCTTTGTCAGCAACTACAAGTAAATTCAGCTCTTTACATTCTTGTCAACCATATCTGCTCTCAAGGTTGAGCATGTTGATTTTAACTTGTACTTTGTATAAAAAGATTTAAAAAAAGTTAAAAAAATATAAAAAAGAAAAAGAGTTGGTCTTTTGAGAGTTGTTTTCTCTTAACAAATGGTCCAACATTTAAATATTTATACAAAAAATATTTTTTGCACATTGTTCTATTTGTGGGTCTAAAATATTCAGGCAACCACTGTCAAAGACGTTGCATGTCCACGGGTCTAAGGCTGTGGCAGCAAGCAGAGTGTACTGTCCACTTTTCAGTACCTACACCTATCTGTAGCTTCAGTCAGGAAAGGTGTAGTACTATAAACCACAAACCACACTGCAGGCTTAATAGTTGTCTGCATCTGGCTATTGCATTCAGTACCCAGGGGAAGGTTAGGTCAGCTGTTAGGCAGAGTTCGAGGCAGCCCAAGACATGTTTGAGTGACTGCAAAGAACAAAAAGGTAATTGTCTAGGCAGCTTTAGAGGACTAAGAGGAGATTCTGAATTGTGTAGCTATGATACAGGCTTTCGAGTTCAGTGGTGCATTCAGTGCAAGGATACGAGACAGACATCTGCACATGAGAGTTAGTGTAACCATGTAAGACTAGAACCTCCTTGATTAATTTTCCCTAGTTTGTTGTGACAGTGCATCAGATTTGCATACATTAAATTTGTTCTTTTCTCCACATCATACTCTATACTGTTTAAGAAAATTATTTTAGAGGACAGAGCATGTAACCAGAACAAACAGCTAGTTAGCGTAGTTACTCACCTGTAACAGGTGATCTCCGGGAACAGCAGGAATTTAGTCCTCACATATGGGTATCATCGGTACCGACGGAGCCTGCGGAGGAACACTCCCCAGCATCCAATAAGAAAGCTTTTGGGAGCATCCCTCAGCACATGCGCGCTGCCTTCCCAACTGTCCCTCTTCAGTTACGTTTGTAGTGGAGAGAGGGAGAGAGAGACAGAGACAGAGAGACAGAGAGAGAGAGAGAGAGAGACAGAGACACAAACTCCTAGGGGAGGTGGGTGGGGTGTGAGGACTAAATTCCTGCTGTTCCCAGAGATCACCTGTTACAGGTGAGTAACTACGCTATCTCCAGGAACAAGCAGGAATGTAGTCCTCACATATGGGGACTCCCTAGCTGAAGATGCCAGGGAGATAGCCCCAGGAAGGTGCCATCAAGGGTGAGGATCCTTCCTCCCATGGATATCTGGCATCCCACCAGGATTCGTGGGTAGGAGTTGGTTTACGTTTGAAAAACGTTTTTGAAGAACAGCTTGGCCAAAAAAGGCATCCCGACAGGAGGCTTTATTGAGGCAGTAGTGGACTGTGAAGGTGTGTACCGAAGCCCAGGTGGCTGCTTGACAAATGTCATCGATAGACACAGAGCGCAGATTAACCATCAAAGCTGCCATGGCCCTGACATTATGAGCTGTGACATGGTCCTGAAGAGAAAGACCCTTACTCTCATAAGTAAAGGATATGCATTGGGCAATCCATTTAGATAAAGTTCTTTTGGAGACTGGAAGTCCCAAATGACTAGGGTCAAAAGCTATAAATAGTTGTGAAGACTTTCTATGTTGCTGTGTTTTGTATGTAAAAGGCCAAGGCCCTTTTGCAATCCAAAGTATGAAGGTTCCTTTCTGCATTAGAGGCATGAGGCCTGGGAAAAATTCAGGAAGGTAAATTGATTGATTTAAATGAAAAGGCGAAACCACCTTTGGCATAAAATGTGGGTGAGTTCAAAGAACAACCTTATCATGATGAAACCTAGTATAAGGAGGATCAGCCACTAAAGCTTGCAATTCACTGATGCGACAGGCAGAGGTGATTGCAATTAGGAAGATGACCTTCCAGGTCAAAAACTTAAGGGCTGCAGTGGCTAAAGACTCAAAAGGCGGCTTTATGAGCTGCCCGAGAACTAGATTTAGATCCCATGCCACCGGTGGGGGCTTGATGGAAGGTTTGGTTAATAGAAGGCCTCTCATAAATCTTGATATGAGTGGATGAGAGGAAATTGGTTGCCCATTTAGAGGCTTATAAGAAGCTGCAATTGCACTAAGATGGACTCTTACCGAATTGGTCTTTAACCCAGAATTCAATAAGTGAAGGAGATACTCTAGTATCGATTCTAAGGGTACGACCAGGGGGTTTAATCCCCTCCTGGAGCACCATATAGTAAAACGTTTCCACTTGAAGGCATAAGATCTTCTTGTGGAAAGTTTCCTAGAAGCTTGAAGGATATCTTTTACCTGCTGAGACAGGTTGAGATCCTGGAGGTCTAAGCCTTCAGCAACAAGGCCATGAGGTGCAGGGACTGGGGATTTGGGTGCCATAGCGTCCCATTCTCCTGAGAAAGGAGATCTGGAGCGTGCCCTAACTCCAGAGGTGCCGCTTGAGAGAGATGCGGAAGCAGGAAATACCACACTTGGCGTGGCCATCGTGGTGCAATGAGAATCATGCGACCCCTGTCTCTCTGAAGCTTGAAGAGTGTTTTGGGAATGAGGGGAATGGGTGGGAAAGCATAAAGGAAGTCCGGACCCCAATGAAGGAGGAAGGCATCCCTTGCCTGACAGTGGTGTGCCGGTATCCTGGAACAGAACTGGGGAAGTTTGGCATTCAGTGGACTTGCAAAGAGGTCTATGTCTGGAGTGCCCCAAAGATGAAATATCTTTGCCACCTGGTCTAGGTGGAGTGACCACTCGACTGAGTTTGTCTGCCCAAAGGTTTTGAATGCCTGGAAGATATACCACTAGAAGGTGAATTTGGTGCTCTCTGGCAAGGGCCCATAGTCAAAGCTTCGCTGCATAATGACAGAGAGCCGGTTCCGCCCTGCTTGTTCACATAGAACATGGCTACCTGATTGTCCGTCTGGACCAGGACTGTCTTGTAGCTGAGCTAGGCGTGGAACACTCGAAGAGCTAAATAAATTGCTCTTAATTCCAGATGGTTTATGTGTAAACCTACCTCCTGTGGAGTCCAGGTGCCCTGGGTAGAGAGATGATCCAGGTGTGCTCCCCAACCCACCTGTGATGCATCTATTAGGGTAGCCTGAAAGAGGGGTTGATGGAAAGGAGACCCCACTGTCAGATTTTCTAGGGATTGCCACCATTGGAGAGACAAAATTAGTCTTTGAGAGACTTATTTTGTCCGACAAATTGCCCTTGTACACTGTGTGCAGAGGGGCCACTGAGCTGCTTGCATGTGAAGGCGAGCATATGGGATTATCTTCTTTATCTTTATTCACATTTGATAAACCGCTATTTGTAAAACAATTAAGCGGTGTACAATAAAAAAGTATGAATTTAACACTGCAACTCAGGAAAAAGAACACCAATAATAGATAGGAAAGAAGGAAGCAGGACAGAGTAGTAACACATTATTTCCAAAATCATAAGACAGACATAGCCTGGCTGGGCTACACAGATAGACGAACTGGGGCAGACAGGTGACAGACTATAATGGAACAAAGACAAAGACAGGGTAGTCGGGGGGGCTTCGGGGGGAAGGTCGTATGCTTTCTGAAATAGATGAGTTTTAAGTAATGACTTAAACTGAGGATAAGATGGTTCTAACCAAAGAGGAGTTGGTAACGTTCCACAGGAGGGGTCCGAAGAAGAAAAAAGCAGAATGGCGAGTTTGTTCTAGGTGGGCCTGGGATGGTGAGGGAAGGGATAGGCGGTTGGCATGAATTGAACGGAGTTGACGGTGAGGAAAATGTAAGGAGATGCAGTCTGCTAAGTAGAGAGGATTACCAGTATGAATGGCACGATGGATCAAGATCAGAAATTTGTAATGGAAACGGAAGCGAAGGGGCAGCCAATGTAGGCGAAAGAGGATGGGAGTGATATGGTCAAACCTGCTAGAGAATGTGACTAGGCGTGCTGCTGTATTTTGAATCCGCTGTAATCTTTGAAGCTGATATTTGGGGAGGTTGGCCAGGAAAACATTACAATAGTCCAGCCTACTGATAACCAATGCAAGAACAAGGGTGATAAGTGAACTAGGAGGTAACATAGAACGAACAGCCCGAATCTGTCGAAGGGCAACAAAGGAACGGTGGGAGATTGACGAAATGTGTTCATGGAAGGAGAGGGAGGGATCCAAAAGGACACCCAGATAACGGAAGGAAGATGTTAAGGGAATGGTAGTTGAGTTAATGGAGGGGGCCAGAGTAGGGCATGGGCCACTCAGTGACACCCACATTGCTGAGGACTTTGCAGGATTGAGATGTAGGAAGTTTTCCGAAAGCCATGAGGCAACGTGGGCAAGACAAAGCTCAAGCTGGGAAATGTCCAGAGATACAGGTGAGGTATGGTGGAGGAGAACAATATCGTCCACATAGATGTATGATGAAATAGAGTATTGCTGTATGATTAAAGGTAACGGAGAGAGGAAGATGTTAAATAGCAGGGGGAGAGAACGGAACCCTGCGGGACACCACAGGTTAGAGGGAGAACAGTGGAGGACTGCCCGTTAACGTGCACAGAAAAGGAACGGGTGGAAAGAAAAGAGCGGAACCAGCGCCAGACGATGCCTCGGAGCCCAATATCAGACAACCGTGATAGAAAGGTACGATGATCAATCAGATCAAAGGCAGCTGACAGATCCAGAGACACCAGGAGAGTAACATCACCACGTTTGTGTGCGACATGTAATTCGTTCAAAGCAAGAAGAACGATTTCCGTGCTATGGCCGCTACGGAAACCTGCCTGACGTGGATGGAGTGAATTTGTGGACTCGACATGTGAACTTAATTGATCAAAGGCACAGCGTTCCAGGAGTTTGGCCAGGAAGGGGAGATTGGATACTGGGCGCCAATGCGAGAGAACAGATGGATCCAGAGACGGTTGTTTCAAAAGGGGGCGAAGAACTGCAGACTTCCAAGACATCGGGAAACGGCCAGAGGTAAGACTGGAATTGATAATGGTGGTGATGGCCGGTACCAGTTGCAAGGAAGGTTCGGAGAGCCAACGGGAGGGAACAGGATCCAATATACAAGTGGATGCCATGTGTCCCAGCAACTGTAGTAGTTCGAGCCGTGAGGGAGGATTTTCCCGCTGCTTGGGAAGCTAGCTGCATAATGCGAAGACACCGGGCTTGTGGAAGAAAAGCCCTTGCCTGCCTGGTATCCAGACAGACTCCTATGAATTCTAGGCATTGGGAAGGAACTAGTTGAGACTTCGGGAAGTTTATTTCCAATCCCAAGTATTGGAGGATTTGCATTGTACGAGACAGTGCAGTGCTGGCCTCTGCAACTGTGGAGGCTCGAATGAGCCAGTCGTCTAAGTAGGGGAAGACAGAAATCCCCAGGGTTCGTAGAAATGCTGCTACTACTACCATGCATTTCGTGAACACCCTTGGTGCTGAAGCCAGACCAAAAGGAAGAACCCTGTACTGGAAATGTCTTCCCCTGAAAAGGAAACATAAGAATTTCCTGTGATCTAGATGGATGAGAATGTGTATGTATGCATACTTTAAGTCTAGAGAGCAACGCCAGTCCTGGGCTTGAAGGTATGGCAGAAGAGTTCCTAGAGAAATCATTTTGAATTTCTCTCGAAACAGATTTGTCCAATTCTCTGAGGTCTAGAATGGGTCTGTGTCCCCCTGTTTTCTTTGGGATAAGAAAATAGGGGAAGTAGAACCCTGTTCCCTGTTGAACAATGGGTACTTCCTCTATTGCCCCTTGGGCAAGAAGTGTGGAGACCTCGTAATCTAGCAGATTGTCTGCAGAGGTTTGTGAATTGAACTGCTTTAGAATTGTAGGAGGGGGTATGCTGTGAAAGAAGAAATTAGACCTTACCTGCTAATTGTCTTTCCTTGAGTACTCTCCGGGTCAGTCCAGGACATTTGGGTGGTCAATCCGCTCCAGCAGCTGGGGACTGAATACTGAACGGTTTTTCCTGACAGCTTACTCAGCTCCCCCTGGTGTCAGAGAATCAGTCTTACGGTAACAAAGCAGAAAAACAAACTAGTACTGGAACCAAAAACAAACACACAATGTCAGACAAGCCGTCTGTAGAACATATAGCATAAGGAGGAAGAACAAGTTTACGTGTTCTGTGTCATTCCCTATGCTCCTCCCAGTCTGCATGCTCTTTTTTTTTCTTTTTTTCTTCTGGGAAGAACCCCTGTGTTCTGAAAAGGAACTCCCGCTCCCCCCCCAGGATCCATTTCCAATGGTACACCTTGCTGAAGCTCCGAAACAAGCGACAACCCCTGCAAAATCTGACAACACACCCGCCGAGGCTGCACTCCTCTAAAAGCTCGCAGAAAACTGGGGAGGGCCCTGGACTGGCCCGGAGAGTACTCAAGGAAAGACAATTAGCAGGTAAGGTCTAATTTCTTCTTCCTAATAGTCTCTCCGGGCCAGTCCAGGACATTTGGGCAGTACCAAAGCAGTACCTAAATCCAGGAGGGTCCTGCGAGCCCCGCAATGATCGCCGAGGCCCCAACACTAGCATCAGCCCTGGCCTGAGCATCTAAGCGATAATGTTTCGCAAACGTATGCAACGAAGACCACGTCGCAGCTCGACAGATGTCCACCGGAGGCACCAACGCATATTCCACCCAGGAAGCAGCTTGGCCTCTAGTGGAATGCGCTCTGAGTCCCACCGGAACAGGCTTGCCCTTGGCCTCATAGGCCGCCCGTATGGCATGCTTTACCCACAGAGCGATAGAAGCCTTAGTAGCAGCCTTTCCTCTAGCCGGTCCCCTGTAGAGGACAAACAACCGATCCGATTGCCGAAAGGAGTCCGTTTTCCTGAGATAGGTACGCAACACCCGACCTAGATCCAGCCGCCGAAGCGCACGATCCAGACCGTGAAAGGTGGGAAGCGAGACAACCTGGTTCACGTGAAAACTGGAAACCACCTTAGGAAGAAAAGACGGCACCGGCCGCAACACCACCTTTTCCTGCAAAAAATGAAGATAAGGCTCCTTGCACGAAAGAGACTGTAGATCTGAAATTCGCCTAGCTGAACACAATGCCACCAGAAAGGCCGTCTTCCAGGACAACTCCCGAAAATGTCTTTATGACACCGGCACAAAGGGCGGTTCCGTCAAAGCTTGTAAGACCAAATTCAAATCCCAAGACGGAACCACAGGCCGCAGCGGGAGCCGAATGTTCTTGGCCGCCCTCAGAAAACGTATAACATCGGGATGTGTAGAAAGAGTAGCCCCTTGCACTCTTCCTCTGTAGCAGGCCAGAGCCGCCAGCTGCACCCTCAGCATGCTAACTGCTAGGCCCTTGTCGAGCCCTGCCTAAAGAAAACCTAATATATGTCGGCCAGGTGCGCCCACCAGGGCGTAATTTGGCGATCGCTACACCAGGCCCTAATATATGCTAACGAAGTGGATCGTCTCCTGGACTGTAACAAAGTGGCTATCACTGCCCCCGAGTAGCCCTTCCGGCGCAATCGTTCCCTTTCAAGAGCCAAGCCATAAGCAAGAACCAATCTACCTGCGGCATTAACACGGGACCTTGCCGCAACAGATCGAACCGAACTGGCAGCCGCCAGGGAGGAGCCACGAGAAGCCTCATCAGGTCGGCATACCACGGTCGTCTGGGCCAATCCGGAGCCACTAGAACCACTGTCCCTCGGTGATTCGCAATCCGCTGCACCACTCGCCCCAAGAGCGGCCACGGAAGGAACACGTAGAGCAGCTGATCCTTCGGCCAAGGCTGCACCAGGCCGTCGAGACCTTCTGACATGTGCTCTCTGCGCCTGCTGTAGAATCGCGCCGCTTTGGCATTGGCTTGGGTAGCCATGAGGTCCATTACTGGCTGGCCCCAACGCTGAGAAATCTCCTGAAATATCACCCAATTCAACTCCCATTCCCCAGGGTCTAGGAGATGACGACTGAGATAATTGGCTTGAACATTGTCCTTGCCTGCCACATGGGCTGCGGAAAGCGCTACGAGATGGATTTCTGCCCAGTGAAACAAAAGTTGACTTTCTTCCAACAACGGAGCACTGCCGGTGCCCCCCTGCCTGTTTATGTAAGACACGGTCACCCGATTGTCGGAGAACACCCGAACGGCTTTCCCCTCGAGTACCTTGACAAAGTCCAAGAGTGCCAAGCGTACTGCTCTCAGCTCCAACCGATTTAATCGACCAAGCTCTCTCTTCCGTTGACCACGTTCCTTGAGCTATCCGCGACAAACAATGAGCCCCCCAGCCGGAGAGACTCGCATCTGTCGTGAGTAAGGTCCAATCCGGCAGATCCAGCGGAACTCCTGCTGTCAAATGAATGGGAACCAGCCACCACTGTAGACTGTCCTGAACCACCTCCAGATAGGACAATCTCCGGGAAAGAGGATGATCCTGCAGTGACCACCGAGACAGCAACGCCTGCTGCAGCGGTCGCATATGGGCCCTGGCCCACGGAACCAGATCTAAAGCTGCCGCCATCGACCCTAACAACTGTAGATACCTCCAGGCTGTCGGAGCCTTTAAGCGCAGAAAAGCTGACACCTGAGCGAAAATCGTACTCTGTCCTGCGGAAGAAACAACGAGCCTATCTCCGTGTCGAAGAGAGCCCCGAGATAAGTTAACCGCATGGCCAGCTCCAAATGACTCTTCGCGCGGTTGATGACCCAGCCCAACTGTTCGAGGAAGTCCACCACACGAACAGTGGCCACGACTGACTCCGCTCGAGACGGCGCTCGAATGAGCCAGTCGTCAAGGTAGGGATGGACTTGAATCCCTTCCTTCCACAGCGCCGCAGCAGCCACCACCATCACCTTGGTGAACATCCGCGGCGCCGTCGCAAGGCCAAAGGGCAATGCTCGGAACTGAAAGTGGCCCATGGGGACTGCAAAACGCAAGAACGTTTGATGCTCTTTCCTGATGGGAATGTGCAAATAGGCCTCTGTCAGATCTATGGACGTAAGCACCTCGCCCTGCCTGACGGACCGGATAACTGAACGCAAAGTTTCCATCCGGAGTACCGACCTAAGCCGCACTGGTCGAGGGGGAGGGGAACGGGAACCACTGCTTGAAGATGCAACAAGCATAGCAACGTCTCGCAGACAGCCTCCCGCTTCGTTTGGGGACCGCACAGCGAACAAAGGCATCCGGTAAAGGCTGCACAAACTCCAGCGCATATCCGTCCCGGACAATTTCAAGAACCCACTGGTCCGTAGTTATGCTGGCCCAGGCGGAGAGAAACTGGTGTAACCGTCCCCCTACCGGAATCTCCACCTGGACCGGTTTCCCTTCATTGCGGCTTCTTAACGGCGGTTTGTTGGGTGTTAAAGAAACCCCTATTGAACGAACGGGCTCCTCAAAAGGACTGCCCCCGTGCCACAAAAACAGCCCCGCTGATAAGGAGAGAAACGCGATCCGTAGAACCTACGAAAATCTCTGCTGTGACCTCTCTGCACGGAAAACAACTTCGCCGCTCGTGGACGGTCTTCGGGGAGACGCCCGCCTTTGGAGTCCCCCAAATCCTTATCTTCTCTAACGCTTCCCCGAATAGCAACTTGCCCTTATACGGGAGCTTACTGAGACACGCCTTAGAAGACGCATCGGCCGCCCAATTTCTTAGCCATAGGAAACACCTGGCAGCAATTACCGAGGCCATGGACTTTGCAGAGATATGCACCAAATCATAGCAGAGATCCGCTAAATAAGCCGCCACCGACTCCAACTTGGCACTGTCTGAGGCATTCTCCACCTTATCCGGACTCTAGTCTCCCTGGAGCCAATGGATAGAGGCCCGGGACACATAGGCGCCACAAACTGAAGCCTGCAAAGCCAAGGCACTGGAATCAAATGCCTGCTTTAGCAGCGCTTCCAATCTACGATCCTGCAAATCCTTAAGAGCTGCCGTGCCTTCCACGGGAAATGGTGGTCTTCTTAGTGACCGCCGAAACTAACGCATCCACCTTCGGCATAAGCAATAAATCCCGTTCTTCCTGGGGCACGGAGTAAAGGTGAGCAATAGCGCGACCACCCCTTAAGGACGCTTCTGGGCACTCCCATTCCGACTCAATCATTTGCTTAATAACCCTATGAATCGGAAAACATCTTTGCTCCGAATGAAAACCCTGTGACAAGGGATCTTCAAGAGGCTCCTGCTGCACCGCTGGGAGCACTATATTAAGGGCCGCTAGCAACTGAGAAATCAACGCCCCTAGTTCTTTACGAAAAACTCTAAATACATTTGGGTCTTCACCTGGTCCCAATTCACCTTCTTCCAGCTCTCCTGGCCAGGCGTCAAACCCGGAGTCTGAGAGAATCTTGCCCTCCTCAGCTACTTGGGACAACGCAGTAGGTACCACTCCTGCATCCAACGCAGCTTCCAAACCCTTCTCCCCTGAAAAGCTGCCTTCCCCAGGGTCTGCCACTGTCTGTACCACCGTCGGGGACCCAAACAGGCTGTCTGGGGCAGAACTGAGACAATTGATCCCTCTTTAACAAATAGGCATTATGCAATGATAAAATAAATTCGGGGGAGAAGAAGGTACCTAAAGACTGAGGCAAGGAAGGGGAAGCCTGCTGCTTCGATTCCACCGGAGAAGGAGCTCTCCGCGACTTAGATTTCTTTTTCTAAGGCTTCCCCTGCAGTGCAGGAGAGCTGGCCGGCTCACACAAAATGGCCGCCGTTCCCGCTCTTTCTGAAGAGCTGAGAGACAGTGCCCCACCATCCTCTGCTACCTTGCCCTCCATTATCTGACAAAATAAAAGCAAGCCCAGCCAAAACACAAGTAAAAACCAGCCCCAAGAGGCTTAAACACTGAAGGACTCACTGCCTGCCAACCCGCTGTAACCGGGACTCCGAGGCAACGCCGGTAGCTATGCTCTCGCCTAAACACTAAACCACCAACACAGAAACCGTGTCGCTAAACACAACCAAACTCACGAAAACCACTGCGGAGTAGCTAGGACTGCTCTGGTACCCCTCGGAAGCTTACCTACCGTGTCCTTCAGGAGCACAAAACCCCCGGAAACGCTGTGCCGCTGCTAGCGGTAGCCAGTGAGGGACTGCCTTCGGGGATAAGGAAAAGGATCCTGGGGCTCCCAGGCCTATTTCCAATGCTGCAGGCTGCAAACCCTCTAGGAGACAGGCTCTGCCTCCACCAGCCGGTCACCGCGCCGGCAGGAGAACCGGGGTTTTTACCGCTGAAGAACTGCCCTGCTAGGACAGAGAATTCAGCCACAGAGAAGTGCAAACAGCGTCATGTTCTCCCGTTTTGTTTTGGGTTTTTTGTTGTTTTTTTTGTAAGCCCGAGTCAAAAAATAGCCCTTCTCTTAGCTTATGTTCTGGTTCTCCTTCCTTGCTTTTATGTATTTATTTATTATTATTTTTTTCTTTTAAATAGTTTCCTAGATCTAAGATGACCAATCCGTCTCTCTGGGGAGCTGGTGAAATCGACGTCCTATCCAGCTGCTGAGGACTGAAAGACTGATTCTCTGACACCAGGGGGAGCTGGGTAAGCTGTCAGGAAAAAACGTTCAGTATTCAGTCCCCAGCTGCTGGAGCGGATTGACCACCCAAATGTCCTGGACTGGCCCGGAGAGATGATTAGGAAATGAAGTTTGTACCCCTCTCCTACAATGGACAAAGTCCAATCTACTGCTGTTATTTGATGCCATCTGTTGATAAAGTGGCATAACCTGCCCGGAATATTGGGGGTTTGGGGGACCCTTCAGAGGCAGGAAGGCGAAGCTCTCTGGGAAGGAATCAAAGCCCTTGAGGGGGCCGAACCTGGAGAGCTGGTTGGGCTCTCAGTCCTTTTGGTTTCTTCTGTTGTCTAGGTTGTCCCTTTTGGGTAACCTGACCTGAAGTCTGACTCTGCTGGGTATAGGAAGGATAAAACTTCCTCTTTTTGCTAAGGTGGTTTTTTATAAGGCTTCCTTTTGGCTGGAGTGGCTGTAGACTGACAATCTAAGGTAGAATTGTCAGCATCTAACTCATTAGCCTTTTCCTGCCAGTTCTTGCCGAAGAGATTCTCCCCTGTGCAAGGAATGTTGCCTAATTTGTCCTGTACCCAAGTCTCCAAGTCTGATGCCTGTAGCCAGGCAATCCGTCGTGCACCAATGGCAATAGCATAAGTTCTGCTGATGCTTTCAAAGCAGTCAAAAGCTGCACAATTGACAAACTCGGAGACATTCCGAGTATGCTTAACTAGAGCAAGAAAATCTTGTCTCTTATCTGGGAGAAAAGGGCTCATAAGTTCCAAGTCTCCTGTGACTTCCTTAAGGAACATTTCCATATATAGGATGTATGAACTGATCCTAGCTGAAAGCATGGAAGCTTGAAAAATTCTGCGTCCAAAAGCATTCAGAGTCCTGCATTCACGACCTGGAGGATTGGATGCAGGTCTCTGCACTTTTCATCCTACGCATGGCTGATTCCACTACCATTGAATGGTGTGGCAGCTGGGTTTTCTGCAAACCAGGACATGGTGGAACTTGATACATAGCATCAAGTCTCCTAGAGTGAGGAGAAGTGGTCAGAGGCGTCTCCCACATTCTGAGCATCAAGCTATGCAGAATTTCATGGATAGGCACAGTAGCTGCCTCCTTGGGAGCTTTAGGATATTGGAGGATTTCCAATTCCTTTGCTCTGGGTTCTTCTTCAGGAGCTACTGTGATTGAAAGACCTTTGGCCATATCACGGATGAAATCCTGAAAAGACATGTCCTCTGGAGGCGACATTCTGCATTGGGGAGAAGAGGGATCTTCTAGAAGAAACACTAATGCCAGCAGAATTGTCAGAGTCTTCGGAATCAAAGTATTCCTGACCCCGATGCTCTTGCAAAGCACGATCCCGGTAACGATCGAAGTTGGTACCGAGGTGACCCGGTACCGCTTTGTCCCCTCCAGCCAGAGATGGCATAGGAAGAGTTCCTACTGGGCCGGCACCATCGGTACCGGCATCAGTGTCTATGTCAGCACCGGTGCTCTTTGGACCACTGGTACCACAGCCGAGAGAAGAGCTGCGATACTGCACTCGATAGCAAGGAACCTCTGGTCTATCGACGCTGCCGATGCCTGGGTATCAGTACCAGGGAGCATGGCAGAGGTAGTTCTTGCGAGGTTGAGGCCTCGAGAACATCCTGAAGCCCCATCGATGCTTTGGAAGCCGAAGCCTCCCGCTGGGGCTGTTTTGCCGGTGTGTTTCCCTCAAGGGCAATGCCAATGGCCTCTCGATGCTTAGCAGGAGAGCTACCCTTTGAGGACCGTCTCTTATGTTTAGTTACCTGAGATCCATGGGAGGAAGAGGCCCTCGACGATGTCGATGCAATGGATCTGGCATCTGAAGAAAAAAAGGGTACCAAGCTTTGCGGCCCAGTTCTGTCTTCCTCTTTTGGTCATCCCCATGCAGGAGAGACATTCAGTTGGAGAATGATCAGGTCCTAAACATTTTAGACACCAATCATGGGTGTCAGTGACGGAAATGGTACCGCCACACTTAGTACATTTCTTAAAACCACTAGTTGGTTTTCCCATAATTCAGGAAAATGGGGGCCTAGTGCCCAAAATGGCACCTAGCACCAAAAAGGAAAAAGAGTTTCTGAAAAACACTGAAAGGTTTTTTTTTTTTTTTACACAAAGGAAAAGAAAAGAACCGGCGGTACCAGTAGGCGTCATGCGGTAGGCAAACGCGACCAGAGAAAGAAGTTTAAAGATATAATTTTCTGCGGTGACAGGGAATAGGTTCTGTCGGCTCCGTGGAAAACGAAGAACTGAAGAGGGACAGCTGGAAAGGCAGGAAGGCAGCATGTATGTGCTGAGGGATGCTCCCAAAAGCGTTCTTATTGGACACTGGGAAGCGTTCCCACGCAGGCTCCGTCAGTACCGACGATATCCATATGTGAGGACTACATTCCTGCTTGTTCCTGGAGATAGCTCTCTTCCAGTGTCAATATTTGGTGGAAACACCTTTGGCAGTAATTATAGCTGCAAGTATCTTGGATGGGTCTCCACCACCTCTGCACACTTTTCCTTTTATACAGCTGTTTAAGCTCTATTACGGCCCTTCAAGTTTTAAATGGAGAGGTAAGGGCTCCAACTGGACCACTCAAGAACCTTTTGCCTTGTTGTTCCTCAGCCATGCCACTGTAGATTTGCCTGTATGCTTCATATCATTATGTTGAAAACTTAATTCTAGCTCCATTTCAGTTTTCTTTCAGAGCATATATATTCATTTTTCTTTACTTTTTGCCACTTTACCCCATCATCAGTCCCTATGGATAAGGAACAGTCCCATAATATGTTGTTGCCATCACAACCCAGATCATGTTTGCAGGATGATGGGCCATGGTGAGTCTTGTGATGAGAAAGCTGCCCAGAGAATACTGATAAAGGAAGGGAATTTACCCTAACCAAGGGACCTGTTTTGGCAGGTCACAGAAGTAAAACTGCATATTTACCTAAAAGACGGGTTATTCCAGGCTGCAGTAGCCTGCAGAGAGCCTCTAGTGGAGATGAGGTGCAAGAGTATAAGCCCAGATTGAGAAACCCTTAGTCACTCGTAATTACTCAGCTGCCAGGAGAGAGTTTAATCATCAACACCTGGGGAGTGCAAGGGAGGGGTTGGAAACTGTGAACTTTAAAACTAGAACAGAATATGCAGAGAGAGGAGGAGGGAGCAAGCTTGAACCTGGAAGACGAGGAGAGCGAGCTAGGAACCCTAAGAGGAGGTATGGAGCAGATACCCTGAGGTCCAGGAATATAGACTGGAGGACAGGTCATAACAGCTCCAATACATATTGGCCAGAATATTGGAGAGGACAGCCTAATGCCAGCTTTAATCCAGGTATGAACTATGAGCATTTATCTAACCTAAAGCAGGGCAAAGTGTTTAGACACAGTTCCTGTCCTAGTGAAGGTCAGTTAATAAAGCCCTCTGATCCAGCTCCTGCTTTAGAGCCAATGCAAATAGAAGCAGCTATAATTACTGAGGAAGACGATAATCTCATGGACTGTTCTTTATGCAAGGTGGCTAGCACAGAGAAATCCTGAAACTAGGATCAAACATCAAAAGGGAAACGTTCTGGTAACTGGCACTAGAAGTTTGTGTAAATACTTGTTCAGAGAAGGGAAAGAGCTGTTGATTAGAGCTTGTTAGCCAGCTGGTATCAGAGAAGCACACAGCTCAGGCTATGCACACGTTGGATACAAAAGTGCTTTAAATGTGAAAAGGAAAGCCGTTTTTGGTGAAGAAGCTTTTACTTTTTGGTTTCCTTTTACTCCAGCCCTGCTGAGCAGGTGTGTCAGCAGTGACTGAGAAGGACTCTGTTATGGACTTTACAAGCTACTTGCTTTACCCTTCAGTTGTTTTGTTATTTTGAATATAAATCCTGGAAAATACATCCTAAGGTGTTACCAAATAGAATCTGTGTGCATCTGGATTTACCTCATAAATAAATATTCTGTTACTGCCTTACACTCGAGCCAACTACATTCTCTTTATTTACCTCCAAAGCAAGCACCACATGACTGGACTACCAGTAACATAATCCTTTGCAAGATAGCCAGTCTAGAACATTGCTTAATTGGGGAACTTTATCTAATAAGCACGCCCCTCCATACCATGTAAGGGGCTATGGGCATGACAGTCTGCACCCAAGTGCAATACACTGCATGCAGAGCAAAACGTTCCATTTTAGAAGCGTCAGACCACAAAGCTGTTTTTCCACATTGCATATTGTAGCTAAGTGCTCATTTGCATGCTACTTTCAACAGGATTTAAGGTGGGCTTTGATTAATGTCTTCCTTCTTGCCACAGTAGGATAGAAGCCAATGTGCTAAGTACTTCAGATATTATTGCAGCCACACTTTCAGATGAAGTCTGTAGCCATTGCCTCGGTTGCCCTGCTGATCAGAATCCTGCATGGTCCAATGGATGGAGACAGCTTTAGTGGTACTATACACCTTCCACTTCTCCATTATCCTCACCATTCTCTGAGCAATTTTACAATTCTTTTGTACTCATCCCCTGATCTTATCCAACCAAGCTATTCCATGTTTTTTTCTTCATTAGAATATGTAAATCCCTCTCCTGCATATTCACTGCAAGTATCCTAAAAATGCAATTGTCCAGGGCATATCAGAAGGACTTCAGGAGAAAACCACTATTCGAGAGAATCTTTGATACTAATTGGAATTTCCTTAGAAGCCATACTAGGCTGGGCTCCTCTTACAGAAATTAAAATTGATATCATACATGCTTTACTGTTTTGAAGTGTACAGCACTGTTCCCTCAGTCACTGGGCTAATTCCTCACACCTTTACCTAGCAACATAGTAAATGAGGGCAAAGGATTTGCATGGTCCATCTAGTGTGCCCAGTAAGGAAGAGGGGTATATGCACCACTCCATGCAGGTTACTCACCTCTGTGCCTTTGTTTAGGGTTAAAGGGCCTGCTAAAACCCAAAGACTGAACCAGTGACCATTAGACCTTCAGTCTAACGCTCTCTCAACAGCTATTTCAGCTGATTTTAACCTTTAATACACACTTAACATGCATCTTTATAACAATAAATGGCAATAAAATGATTTACATAATTCACATACAAGCTAAAAACAGGATGAAAGGCCTTCCCTATCTTTCACTGTAATCTAAATTGGGACACAGCTGTACTAGCCTCCAAAATACCAATCATATTGACAGTTGGAGAGTCAACATTGAATAAATAACTGCCACGTGGCCTTAAAGGGCAACAGGTGCTGTGATCCTGAAAAGAGACAGATCTATAAGAATACAACACAGACAAAGTTCCACGTGGAGCTAATGGGAGCTTGGCTACGTGGATGAAAGAAAAAAAAAACAAAACACAAAAACCAAACCACCAACCTTGCCACCATAAGCAAGATCCTCTTAGATGCCCCCAGCACATACTTAAGTTGTGTCTACAGTTTGACCAAAGTGGTTATAGTGAATACAATAAATGTTTTGGCCATTATCTACTCCTTCACAGTAAAGCCCAAAAGGTATTTTACACGGTTGCATGCCTTACCTTGTACTAAAATATTTGGTTTGTTTTTTTGCAATGACATAACATTCAACATTTTGTGATGGCATGCAAAAAGGCCATCAAGAGTCCTTCCTTCTTGAAATAACTAGATTGCATTTTAAAACAGCTGGATTCAGCCTTGGTCAGAAATACACCTTAGACAGTTGTATTAGAGCCTGTAGAAGCTATTGCATTTCCAGCAACAAGAGCTCTCACATATACCCACCTCCATCCTCACTAAAATGCAAGTAGTACATTATACGCATAGGACTTAAGAAGCTAATACCCACTGATAATTACAGCGGTATTCCACACACTGAATTTAAAATAAAGCAATGCATAAAACCTTATTTAGCTAGGGACTCTCCCTCACATCTTCCAAGCACTCTCTGGACACAGTTGCTTCTAAGGCTACCTCATCTATCCTCTCCAATAAAGAGTTAGGGCCCTCATCTAAACCTGCTGAAAAGAAAAAGCTAGATGTGCCTTCTCCCTCCTCTGGTTTATCCGCTGCATCAGCTCTTTCACAACCTAACAGAAAAGAGTCAGGTGATTGTAAATGGAGCTCACTCGGATGAAAGGAGGGT
Organism: Ichthyophis bannanicus; assembly: GCA_033557465.1. Lineage (NCBI taxonomy): Eukaryota > Metazoa > Chordata > Amphibia > Gymnophiona > Ichthyophiidae > Ichthyophis > Ichthyophis bannanicus. Next base: position 644,267,536 of record CM066035.1, read on the forward strand.
GATTAGAGGGGTGCCCCAGGGTTCGATCCTGGGACCGGCACTGTTCATTGTATTTGTGAGTGATATTGCTGAAGGACTGAATGGGAAAAGTCTGTCTTTTTGCAGATGACATGAAAATTTGCAACAGAGTGGACTCCCCTGAGGGAGTGGATAACATGAGGAAAGATCTACAAAAGCTGAAAGAATGGTCTAATGCTTGGCAGTTACGATTTAATGTGAAGAAGTGCAGTGTCATGCACTTGGGAAGCAGAAAGCCAATGGAAATGTACACGATAGGGGGCGAAAGGTTGTGTGCACGGACCAGGAGAAGGACCTTGGTATGATTATTTCCGAGGATCTTAAGGTGGCAAAACAGTGCGACAAGGCAGTGGCAAAAGCCAGGATGATGTTGGTTGCATACAAAGAGGCATTACCAGCAGAAAGGAAGAGGTACTAATGCCACTGTGTAAGTCACTGTTGAGGCTTCGCTTAGAATACTGTGTTCAGTTTTGGAGACCATATCTTGTAAAGGATGTAAAAAGACTGGAAACTGTTCAGAGGAAGGCGACCAAAATGATTTGGAGCCTGCATCAGAAGCCTTATGAGAAGGGACTTGAAGACTAAATATGTACACTCTGGAAAGGAGGTATAGGGGAGATATGATTCAGACCTTTAAATACTTAGAGAAATAATGAACGAACAAACAAACAAACCTCTTCCAAAGACGGGGAAGCTGTAAAACTAGAGGGCATAACATGAAGCTTGTGATAAGGAAGCTTATCATAGCTCAGGAAGGGGCTATAGAAAAGGTGAAGTGTCTCTGAACAAGCAACCTGTCAGTGCTGGTAGAAATGAGAAAACAGAATTTTGCCATAAAAGACTACCAGTCCCAGAATGCACCAGGTTTCCAACAGCCATGAGAGGAGCTGAAGTGAGAAAACGTGTGTTCAATCAAAAGGGCTATGAGGTAATCCCTAAGCACTCATCTCAAAGGGCAGGGCCTGATTCAGCACAGCTGTGCTGTGTTAGGGAGGAGCACTCATCTAAGCAGAATAAGAGTAGAGTTTATTCTACAGATGACCATCTTCATGATCACCTTGGATATACAGAGAAGGATCATCAGTTTCATCTGAAGGATCATCAGAAGCAGAAGCCAAACCGGACGGACAGAGAGGGAAAGAGACCCTTTGGAAGAAGGAAGAGAAAAGCCTTTGAGAGGTCTAGAAGAGTCCAAAGCAGTACGTATACTGGGAGGCATTTCAAGGGCCAGCATACACCATTGGACTGGGGAAAGCCAGAGGAATGGTGCTGCAGAGCTAGGAATCTCCAGACGCTACCTGTGAGGGAGACGGCTGCACGTGGAAGGGACCCTAAGACCCGTGCCAGAAGGTATGTGAAGAGAGATCCAGTGTCCAGGGATCTGGATTGGAAGGCTGGACATAAGAACTGGACTACATACTGGCCAGGCTATATAGAGAGAAACTCTAACAGCAATGGAAGCTCAGGTATGAACACTGATCTATGCCCTAGCTATAACCTTGAAAGACAGCAGGGAAACAAGTATTCTCCTGGAAGTGCTCCATTGAGAGATTCATCTGTGCCAATCCATGATATTGAAACCATGCTTGTTGAACAAGGGGGAATATTAGCAGATGAGGATCCTGTTTATATGGACTGCTCTCTATCTAAACTCCGTTGGTAACTTTCTGTTATAAAGTACAGCAACCATCACAAAGAAATACAAATTTGTTCTTTAATCTACTCAGAAAAGCTCCTGAAGCAGGATTTGACTCACACAGTAGAAAGCAAGCCAGCTAAAGGGGTTTCAGCTGGATAACTGCTAGCAATTAAGCCTTACTTAATTGCTTGTGAGCTAGGAGAGAATCACTTCTGTATCTATGTGGGAAGTAATCAGAAGTTAATCTGAAAAGAACAGTTTGTTTCTTGCTTTGTGGCTTTTCATTTGTTGTTTTCCTGATTTTGACTTTGGTTTTCCAAGTTAACACTGAAAGCAAGTAACCTAATTTATGTGCTATCAAGCATAGCTGTGTTGGGAGAAATAACCCCATAAATAAAATATCTTATTGGCTTTACCCAAGAGCACAACTAAATTATTGTCAGCAGCTGTGTCTTGTGTGAATGAACTACATTGCCCACAATACCTTGCAAATCATATAGAAATATGCACTTGCCAAGAGTGTGAAGATTCTCACCCAGGCAGCCATCTGACAAGCTGCAAGGGGGTAAACTGAAAGGCAATGTCAGGAAATACTTTTTCACTGAAAGGATGGTGGATGCTTGGAATGCCCTCCTAATGGAAGTGGTGGGGGCAAATACAGTGACAGAATTCAAAATGGCATGGGACAGACACAGTAGATCCCTTTTACAGCAACAGGATAAAATCAAAATAAAAGCTATCTAATGTCTCAACAGGGGTGTCCTACACAGAGCGGTGGGTTCACCCCTAAACAAAGGCATGGGGAGGGGTGGCCTGCACAGAGCAGCAGGTGCACCTAACTCTTGCCATCTTACTGGGCAGACTAGAAGGACCATACTGGTCTATCTGCCCTCATTTACTATGTTACTATGTTATCTGGCCAGCACTGTGAACCCTTCCAGCCCCATTGTGCAAGTCTCTTCTTCAGTTGGGAATGATGCTGACACTTTGTTTAACTCATCTGCCCAAAAGCTAGAACCCCAGCAGTCTTCACTAGAGAAAGCCAAAACGGCACTGCACTAATTTAGTAGGCATAGTACTACTAGGCCCTCACTTGGTTTGCAGCTTGTCGTGCTGTGAGGGCTTGAGTGCATCAGTGATGAGAGCTAAACTATCGGTAGTTTAACTACTGGCAGGGTCTCCCAAGATGGACAGGTCTCAGCTGAGGTGCCAGACCAAGACAAACCACCCATCTGGGCAGCAGCAGAATGGGATAGTGTTGACGGCGGAGGATCACATTTCTGTGACAACGGCAACACCAAACAAACTGCGTGGAAGAAAGGCCCGGCAATCTACTTCTGTATCTTGCCATGAAAACCCAATGGATAGTTACAACAAAACAAATTGTACTGTAGTGCTGGAAGATGAGACCCCCAGGTCGGAAGGCACTCATCTAGCTACTGGGGAAGAGCTGTAGACTTTTCAGAGCAAAGCCAGTATTTATGATATGGCTGGATCAAAGCCCTCGGGACGTCTGACTGCTGATGTAGCTGCGCATGAAATGAGAGTCAGAAGCTGTAAAGATGTCTTACGCATTGGAACATGGAACGTATGAAGCATGAACCAAGGGAAGATGGAGGTGGTCAAGAATGAAATGGAACATATACAACTTGATCTGTTGGGTGTCAGCAAACTGAAATGGACTGGCATCGGGCACTCTGCATCAGATGATCACATGGTCTACTATGCTGGAAATGAAAGACAAAGAAGAAATGCTGTTGCATTTATAATAAAGAAGAAACTTGCAAGAACTGTAATAAAATACAATGCAGTCAGCAAATGCTTAATCTCTATTAGTCTACGAGGAATGCCTATCAACACTATAATTCAAGTATATGCCCCAACAACAGCTGCAGAAGAGAATGAAATTGAAGAGTTCTATGAACAAGTACAAGCTGAAAATGACAGAACATGCAAACAGGATATCCTGACAGTCATGGGTGACTGGAATGCAAAAGTGGGCAACAAAGGCAGCGGCAAAGTAGTTGGAAAATATGGACTAGGCAACAGAAATGAAGCTGAAGACTGATTGTTGGTCTTGCAGAATTCTAACTATTCATCTCAAACACTTTCTTCCATCAACACAAGCGGCGACTGTACACATGGACTTCACCCAATGGATTGTATAAAAATCAAATTGACTACATCTGTGGAAGTCAACGATGGAAAAGCTCTGTAACAAAGACAAAACCTGGAGCTGACTGTCGTACAGATCATCAACTACTAGTATGCAAATGCACGCTCAAGTTGAAAAACAGCAAACCACTCAAGAACGCAGCAAAATATGACCTTGAGAATATACCACTGGAATTTAAAGACTGCCTGCAAAATCGATTTGCTGCTTTAGATACAAATGACAGAGCTCCAGAAGAGTTATGGAATGACATCAAGAAGGTTGTGTTGGAAGAAAGCGAGAAGTCTCTACAAAAGGTGAAAAAGCAAAAAATGGCCAAAATGGATGACGGAAGAAACTCTGAAAATTGCCCAGAAACGCAGAGAAGCTAAAGCCAGAGGAGAAAGACAGACAATAACAGAACTCAGATTTCCAACGTGCAGCAAGACAGGACAAGGAAAAGTACTACAACAACGTATGCAAGGAAATAGAAGCAGAAACTATTAAAGAACAAGATCGGCTTTCCTAAAGCTACGAGAGTTAAAGTTCCAGCCTCGAATTGGAATGTTACAAGATGCTCAAGGTTCTATGTTGAATGATGCTGAGAAGATCAAGAAAAGGTGGAAGGAATATACAGAGTTTTTATATGATAAAGATCAAGTGGACCAACAGCCGTTTCAACCTGTACCTTATGATCAGGAACCATTGGTGATGAAAGAAGTTAAAGCAGCATTGAAAGCCTTATCAAAGAACAAAGCACCAGGCATTGATAGCATTCCCATAGAAGTATTACAGCAATCTGATGCAGCTGTTACCATACTTACAAGGCTCTGCCAAGAAATATGGAAGACAACATCATGGCCAACTGACTGGAAAAGATCTGTGTTTATACCAATACTAAAGAAAGGTGATCCAACTGACTGTGGAAATTATCGCACAATCGCTCTGATCCCACATGCCAGCAAGATTCTACTGAAGATTATTCAAAAAGAGACTACAACCATACCTGGAACAAGAACTACCTGAAGTGCAAGCAGGGTTCAGGAAAGGGCGAAGAACGAGAGACATCACTGCGGATGTGAGATGGATCCTTGAAAAGACTAAAGAATACCAAAAGGATATCTATTTGTATTTGTGCTTTGAGTATAGCAAGGCTTTTGACTGTGGAAACCAGGAGAAACTCTGGGCCACATTAAGAAGCATGGGTATACCAGAACACCTGATCGTACTCTTGCATAATCTGTACATTGATCAAGAAGCAACAGTTCGAACGGATCAAGGAGAAACAGAAAGGTTTAAAATAAAGGTGTAAGACAAAGCTGCATATTTTCCCCCTACCTGTTTAATTTATATGCAGAACAAATCAGAGAAGCAGGATTGTATGAAGACAGAGGTGTGAAGATTGGTGGAAGACTCAACCACCTTTGCTATGCTGATACCACATTACTGGCTAAAAGTGAAGATGATCTGAAACATTTGCTTCTCACAATCAAAGAACATAGTCTCAAAATGGGTCTGCACCTTAATGTAAAGACGACAAAGATCATGACAACTGGCATAATCAACAGGTTCATCATTGAAGGAGAAGAAATTGAAATCGTGAACTTTAACCTACTTGGATCAACTATCAATAAAGAAGCAACAAGCAGTCAAGAAATCAGACAATGCATTGCTCTTGGCAGAATGACTATGAAAGACCTAGATAAGATTCTCAAGAGCAGAGATGTTTCTCTCCATACAAAGATTTGACTTGTTCAAGCCATGGTATTTTCAATATCATATGGATGTGAAAGCTGGACAGTGAAAAAGATAGGAAGAAAATTGATGCCTTTGAATTATGGTGTTGGCGGCGAATACTGTGTATACCATGGACTGCCCGAAGAACAAACCAGTCGGTACTAGAGGAGATCAAACCTAAGCTTTCTTTAGAAGCTCAGACGACAAGACTTCGACTTTCATACTTTGGACACATCATGCGAAGAAAGAGATTAGAGAAAGACATGCTTGGCAAGATAGAAGGTAAACGCAAAAGAGGAAGGCCAGCAATGAGATGGATCGATACAACAGCAGCAGCTACGGGTACCAGTCTGTCAACAATGAACCGCCTGACTCAAGACCGAACACAATTTATGATAGCTATCCAGAGGGTCGCCATGAGTCGACTCAGACTTGATGGCACTTAACAGTACTACTAGCAGAAAAGCCCACTGAAAGTTACAGAAGACACTTTCATTCTTAGAGGGGAGAAACAAAGATGACCGTTACTCACTGTAAGCTTATGTCCTGAATGCCATATTCCCAGGTGCATTTTTTACAATTTAATCTGAATGGTTATTTTTACATTTTTAAAATGGTAAAACAGAAGGATGAGAAGTCGTATCCATCAGAGCCTACAATGTCTCCCTATTGGCTCATCTTTAGTGCAAGTTGAAAAAAAGACTGGGTTGGCTAGAGAGACAAAGACTTCAGTTTTCAGAAACTCAGTCTCAGAGGCATTTTGGGGTCCTGGGATCAGACCTCTTCCTTGTCTGGATTCTTTTGTTTGTCTGCAGATCTTCCCATGCCTTCTATTTGTATAGTTTACAATTGTGAACTTTTTGGGGGAAGGGGTGCAAGACAGAGCAGAATAAGATGCCAATTTGGAGTCTGGACCTTCACTTAGGACAGCAATGGTTGTTTAAGGAAACATGCATTATATGCCAGATCCTTTATAAAAAAGGAGGCTAACAGCTCCTGAAATGGCAAACTTAAGTATAAATGTTTCCAATAGAAGTACCAGCCTACAAGATCAAATGGCCCTGACCTTTGTGGAAAAAAACCTGGGCAGGCTCCCCCAAGAAAAGACAACATGCCTCTGGGGTGCCTCCTGCCACTTTAAAGGATGGAGTTATCTACGAGGTTTGTCCAAAAAGAAACCAAACTTGCTAAAGAGGGGGCCAGTGAGCCAACACAGCAGACTCACAATAATGGTAATGTGTAGTGATGACCTTGATCACACTTGAATTTGTTATGGACTACATGCAGTAAAGTGAACTTGTCGCATATCACATGTTTCAGAAATAGCAAAAGGCACAAGACGAGTTCACTCTACTGAATGTAGTCCATAACAAATTCAAGTGGCCTGATCGAACAAATGAAAAGTTCAAGGTCGCCACTACACATCACCATTACCACGAGTCTGCTTGTGCTAGCTCGCTGGCACCTTCTTTAGCAAGTTTGGTTTCTTTTTGGACAGACCTTGTAATTCAGAGATCCAGGATAGATCATAAGGCCAGAGTAACTATCATGAAGTCATATTTCCATTTTACAAGCAACATGATTAAAAAGAGAGAGACAATTTGCTCCTTTACAATAAAATGGAACCATACAGAACTTGGGGAGTACGTTTACCAAGCAGCAGTAATGAGACTTCCATGCGATATCGAAGCCGCAGCCCCATTGAACTCAAACAGGGCCACAGCTTTGATATCGCACAGAGGTCACTACCACTGCTTAATCAACATACCTCTTGGTGTCAGACATCCTTTAGGAAAGAGAAGATACACACTTCTTTAGCATTTCTAGTGTAGAAATTAACATATTGAAATTCCTCCTATACCAATGATATTTACTGAAACAGAATGTCTGGCAAGTCCTTTAAGAGGAGATAACAATACCTTCCTATCAAATCAGTAACCTTCATGATGCTATTGCCCTGGAGGACTCAATATTCATATACAAAGACTAGATACTATCTGAAATACAGAACATGACAGCAGATAAAAACCATACCACCTATCCAATCTGCCCTCCCATGAGCCATTAAGCTCTACGGTCCTTTTTCCTTTAGAGATCCTCTATGTTTATCCCATGCTTTCTTGCATTCAGATAAGGTTTTTGTCTCTACCTTCACTGGGAGACTATGGAAAAATGTGCAGAATAATGAGACTCTGGAATCATTTGTGGAAATATATCTCCCTTCACCTTCATCCTATGCCCCCTCAGTGCAGAGCTTTGTTTGTGTTGAAAGAGGCTCTCCTTCTGTGCATTTATGCTACAGAGGTATTTAAATATCATCTCTCCCCACTCCTGTCTTTCTTCCGTTTTGGTAGCCATTCTGTTCCAGCTCCATCTCTTTATATCATTTTCAAGATGTGGTCTCCAGAATTGCACACACACAATACTCTTAATTAGGTATCAAAGACTTACACACAGAGGCACTATCACCTCCTTTTCCCTATGTATCCAACCATCTTATCACCTTAACTACCTGGTTTAGACACTGAGATCAGAAATGATCATGCCCAGGTCCCACCTTCTTTCAAGGACAGAGGTACTTCGCTCCTTATGCCGTAACGCTCCCTTGGAGTTTTACAGCCCAAATGCATGACCCTGCATTTTTTAACATTAATTCTCAGGTGCCAAATTAGACCATTCTTCAAGTTTAGCTGGATCCCCTGTCATGTTATCTACTCCTTCCTAAGTGTCTACTCCATTACAGATGTTGGTATCATCCCCAAAGAGGCAAACCTTACCAGATATCCCTTCTGCAATATCATTTACAAAAATGTTTAAAAGAATGCCCTGCTGTACACTACTGGTAACATCCTTCTCAGAGTGAGCTCCCTTTACCTGTACCCTCTGTTGCCTCCCACTCAACCAATTTCTAGCCAGTCAATCCCTTTAGGGTGTCCAGTACTAGGGTACTCAATATGTAAGTCAGCTGAGCTGAAAAGTGTCAAAGGCTTTACTGAAATTTAACTATACGACATCTAGAGCTCTCCCTCTGTCCAACTCTTGGATCACCCAGTCAAAGAAATTTGTGAGATTGTCTTACAAGACCTGCCTCTAGTAAAACCATGCTGCTTCGGAGCCTCTAATCCACTGTATTCCAGAAACCTCACTATCCTCTGTTTTAGCAGCATTTCCATTAGTTAGCTCAATACAGAGGTCACACTAACCACCCTGTAGTTCCCAACCTCATCCTTACTTCTGTTTTTGTGTAAAGGGTCCTTAATTTTGCATAACAGCATCTCATTAATACAAAAATGTACCTAAATCTTTACATGAAGCAGACTGTGTGAAAGTTTACTACTGCAAAAAGATTTCACAAATTTACATTTTGCATAAAATAGCACGAAACACCTGGAAAATGTGCAAACATGCTAAAGTGCAGCCATTTTGTGCTATTTCTTCACAAAATGCACTTCTTTTGAAGTCTTTTCCCACTTCAATATACAAGCCCAAAGGGAAATTGTTACATGTTTGAGAAAATCTGTGTCTCCTGGTTCCAGTATCCTTATTACACTAAAGGAGACATTCTGGATAATGAGAACTTTTATACTGCATATCCCCTCTCTGGTTTTCAAAAATTCTTGAGAACTGATTAAGTCAATTAGACCTTACCTGGACATAAAAGCATTAAAAATCATGTTCTTATACTGAATAGACCTGGGGTCACCAACATCCAGAGGGCCGCGGGCCGCACAGCCGACTACCGGGAGCCTCGCGGGCCGCACCCCCCTTCTCCCCGCCCCCGCGAAAAAAAACAACAAACGCAAAATTATGAAAACAATGGCTGATCACCTTTATTGAATTTAATGAGATGGCTGATGATTCATGCTAGCAGACAAACGCTTAAAGTCCGGCTTCACAGATGACACTGACAGGAGAAGGGACGCTTGCAGGTGGTCGTCGGTGAGCTGTGAGCGCGTGGATACAATGGCGGGAATCCTTGGCGGGCCGCACGTAATGTTAACAGGGGTAGAGCCTCGCGGGCCGCACGAAGGGACCTCGCGGGCCGCAGGTTGGTGACCCCTGGAATAGACTAATTATTGCAATTAGTAGGACTCCCTCAATACACCATAGTCTACAACTGGTATAATACACACTTGCCATAAGACAAATCTATTATGCCAAAAAACAGGATCATGCCACTCCATTACTGACTGCACAGCACTGGTTACCAATTTCAAGCTGTATGATGTTCAAAAACTAATGCTAGCCCATCCTTCTAGCTATGCTAGTTACCCACTTTCACCTCCCTTGCTCATCCCTTATAACCCACAACAGTAACCGAGCTTTTCTCATGCTCGTTTGCTTGTGCTATCATCATTTAGAAAAACTAAGGTTTGAAGGTATTCAGAATTTCACCATTTTGCTTATGATGCCCCAAAAATTGTTGAGTTCTCTCCCTATTGACATCCCCTTCATACAGCAGTTAAAACCCACAAACCCACAAGACATGACCATTTCAATGCTCCTAGAGACTACCTTTAATAGTCAGAATGCACAATAGGGAGATGTGACTATTTCGAGCAAACAGAAGTTTTGACTTGTCCAATGCAGTCCGTCTCCTCCTTTGTTCTATATTAGATTTTTGTTTTTATATTTGCTATGAAATATGACCGCTGTATGTTATGATTAATCATTGTAAATTGCCATGAAGCCAGGCTCCTGCAACTATGGTGTTATGTCAAACATTTGATGGAAGTATCCTTAGGGAAAGTTCAGTCTTTTCCTACTGGGTGTTAAAGATGAATTTCTGATCAGGTTCTTAAGGGCATATGTGTATATACATAAACACTTTTGGGACTTGTTTCAATCTTAGTCCTCTTTCCCATTCTATCCACATTATAGACTAAAGGGGGGGGAAGGAGTGAGTGAGTGAGTGTATATGTGTATATTATATATAATGTATTTATTATTTATTGTTTCAACATAAAGCTGGAAAAATATTCTAAGGGGTAATGAAAGAATAAGAAACTAGTTTTGTTTAAGAAATCATGACTCTGGACTCAATACTTTGTAGAAAGCCCTATTGCAATAATGGCCATAGGTCATTTAGGTGTATGTTTACCAACCACCTTAGGTTATTTCCAGCACTGTTATTGTGTGAACAGCAGCTCCAAGAACACACTGACAGAAATACCCTCCTCGACCACCAGCAACATGGTTTTCATCCATTCAACGGTGCAAAAATGCTGGATGGTCTCAAACACATTAATAAAGGGAACCCAAGACAATACACAGTGATACATCATGATATTTCTAGACATAGCCATTGCTTTTGATATGGTTAACCACAACATTCTCCTTCAATGCCTATAAACCACTGGAATTCAGAACACTGTTCTGTTGTTGTTAAGTGCCGTCGAGTCGGAGTCGACTCATGGCGACCCTCTGGATAGCTATCCTAAATTGTGTTCGGTCTTCAGTCAGGCAGCTCATTGTTAGACTGGTACCCGTAGCTGCTGTTATTGTATTAATCCATCTCATTGCAGGCCTTCCCTCTTTTGCACTGACCTATCTTGCCGAGCATGATGTCTTTCTCTAATGATCTCTCTCTTTGCATGATGTGTCCAAAATATGAAAGTCGAAGTCTTGTCATCTGAGCTTCTAAAGAAAGCTTAGGTTTGATCTCTTCTCGTACTGACTGGTTTGTTCTTCAGAAAGTCCATGGTATATGCAGTATTCATTGCTAGCACCATAATTCAAAAGGCATCAATTTTCTTCCTGTCTATCTTTTTCACTGTCTAACCTTAGCATCCATATGATGTTACTGAAGATACCATGGCTTGAATGAGTCAAATCTTTGTATGGAGACAGATATCACTGCTCTTGAGAATCATGTCTAGGTCTTTCACAGCCATTCTGCCAAGAGCAACGTGTTATCGGATTTCTTGAATGTTTGTTGCTTCTTTATTAATAGTTGATCCAAGTAGGTTAAAGGTTGTCCACAATTTCAATTTCTTCTCCTTCAACGATGAACTTATTGATTTTGCCAGCTGTCATGATCTTTGTCTTTACACTAAGGTGCAGGCCCATTTTAAGACTATGTTCCTTGATCGTGAGAAGCAAATGTTTCAGATCATCTTCACTTTCAGCCAGTAATGTGGTATCAGCATAGCTAATGTTGATGAGTCTTCCGACAATCTTCACACCTCTGTTGTCTTCATACAATCCTGCTTCTCCGATATGCTCTGAAGTAGGGGGAAATGTATGCAGCTTTGCTGTACACTTTTGCTTATTTTAAACCATTCCGTTTCTCCTTGTTCCATTTAAAGTGTTGCTTCTTGATCAATGTACAGACAGTGCAAGAGAACTATCAGGTGTTCTGGTATATAAATGCTTCTTAATATGGCCCCGAGTTTCTCATGGCTTACACAGTCAAAAGCCTTGCTGTAGTCAAAGCACAAATAGATATCATTTTGGTATTCTTTAGTTTTTTCAAGGATCCTTCTCACAACTGTGATGTCTCTAGTTCCTTGCCCTTTCCTGAACCTTGCTTGCACTTCAGGTAGTTCTTGTTCCCAGTACGGTTGTAGTCTGTTCAATAATCTTCAGTAGAATCTTGCTAGCATGTGGAATCAGAGCAATTGTGCAATAATTTCCACAGTAAGTTGGATCACCTTTCTTTAGTATTGGTATAAATAAGACGACCTTTTACAGTCAGTTGGCCATGATTGTTGTCTTCCAAATTTCCTGGCAGAGCCTTGTAAATATGGTGACAACTGCATTAGATTGCTGTAAATACCTCTATGGGAATGCACCACAACATAGCAAGTAATCACGTAAAATGAAGCACCCAGTCCAAAACGTGATTAATGTGGGAAAGACAGAGCTTTATTTCTATTGAACCATTGACAACCCGACACAGGCTGTGTTTCGATACCCTTCGTCAGGACACTGTTAAAATTGTAAGAATCCTGTTCAACTAAAATATATAATTAACAATGAGAATGCAAATTGACCAAACATATGTTAAGAATTGAAAACTATAAAGATTAAGAACACATATACAAACTTATTTTTATCTAAAAGAGGAGCAATGTAGCAGGAACGAATCAGGAGGACCAAAGATCAAGAATTATTTATAATCATAATAGGAATAGCGTGTGAACGAATTTAAACTCATGGCACTTTATAAATAGTTAAATCTGCAAAGGCAAAACTCATTCTTCAAAGGAGTATCAATACTATGAATTTAAAATTGTCTATCTTCAACTCTGTTAAAAATGGGACCCTATCAGAAAAGTAAGGGCACGGGCAGGGTCCCAGCACCCGCTGGTAACTGGGTGCACAGCCTGGTGCGGGACCCTGCGTGCGCCTTATGTTGCTAGCAGGGAGGGGGAGGGCATGCGTACACAATGCGGACACAGGAGTCCTTTAAATTGATTGGCTCTGCCCGTGGGAGCGTGAGCGGGGGAGCCAATCGGATCGTGGGCTTGCAGGTGCTCAGGGCTGCAGTGGTAGCCTGAGCACATGTGCAGGAGACATCACAGTGGCTCGGGCTGCTGGTCGTTGTGGCCGCTGGAAGGGCCTGACCTGGCCTCAGTGTCGGGGAGCACGCAGTGGCCCGAAGCAGGCAAGTAGGGCTGAGTGATATAAAATAAAATATTTAACACACCAACCACACACACAACGGAGGGATGCCGGGAAGGAAAGGAGCCAGAGACAAGGGGCAGGGGGCCAGCAGGGCAGAGATGCACAGGCCGGTTGGGAGTAGAAGGGGGTCGGGGGTGGAAAGGGGGAGGCAAAGAGGTCAATGGGGTCATGTGGTCAGCCCAGCCTCACGGCAGGGCTTAGGGCCAGGCAGCCAGCTCGTGAGCATGGTGAGTCCCTGGTGGTGGCAAGGAGGTCAAAGGGGGGCCAAGGAGCCCAGGGGACGAGGAGCGGGGAGCCAGCCAGGGACGGGGCGCCTAGGGGGTCGAGGGCGCCATTCCTCAGTCAGTTTGGAGTAGCCAGGGAGGTCTCCAGGAGAGGCTGGGACTCCGGTCCCCACAGGGATGGAGGCGAGAATGGGTGTGGGGTAAAGGGTTTGTCAGGGGATGGCCAGGGTGGGAGTGGGGGGGTGCGTTTTCCTCAGGGAGTGGGCCAGAGGGGGGGGTCGATGGACTACGGGTCGGTGGGGCGACAGTATGCCTGGGATCATTGGAGGGGGGGGGGGAAGACAAGGCCCAGAGGGTGGAGTGGGCAGGGGTGTGGCAACCGGCATGGTCTGCGGGGTTTCCCCCCCTGCTTTTCCTTTTGTTTCTCCACAGGTGCTTTTGCTGGTGTCACCAGAACTAGGGCACGGACCAGTGGGACAACTGCTGGGGACGATGGATTCACCGAACATGGCTCTTCGCAGAAGCTCGACGACGGGAGCCGAGGCACGAGGGGCGAGCAGTCAGCAATCGAGCGAGGATCCGGCACAGGATGTGCTTTGCCTGGTAGTGACGGAGATGGGTGAGTTGCCGGTAGAGCAGGGAACAGGGGGTGAGGGGAGCGGTGTGCGGACGGAACAGTCAGGTAAGGCGAGCAGGAAGAAGGAAGCATGCATGCCGGCAGCGGCGGAGTTCAGAGTCATCGTCCTCCTCGTCCTCTTCCGGGTCGTCTGGACCGTCCTCAGGGGGACGAGGGCAGGAAGCGGGGGGCGCTGGGTGGGGCTACGATGGCGAATACGGCTCTGGGGGGGTGGGGGGGGACCTCAGACTTTAAACGACCTTCTCAGAGTTATGGGAAGGAGTCCCAAGGAAGTTGAGGCGACAAATTCGCAAGCGGCAATATATAGACATTTTCCGTTTGCTGGAGGGTCAGTAGTAGTCCGGGGAGAGCAGGAAAAAGCACAAGGACGACGAAAAGGTGGGGTGGATTAAGGAGGCTTCTAGGACGGTCGTGAACTGGGTGCGGGCTTTTTTTTTTAGGCCTGGCTAGTGTCTGGGGACAGCACTATCCAGAGCAGAACGGGATGTTGCTGGCACATGCAGACTCGATATTAGAAGTGTCGCAGACCCATGAGGGCTGGTCGTGGCTTAATTATGATGAAACATTTAAGGATAAAATGGAGAACAGGTTGTTAACTTGGGGCACACAGGATATCAACTTGTGGCTCACCTAGATGTTGGTTCGTGCGACTGCCCGGGGGGTAGGGAAGGGACAGCGACCAATATGGGGGTTAGCCGTTCCTTTCGGGGTGGGGGGAGTCGTATCGCAGGTTAAACCGGTGGCAAGTGGAGGGGGGGGGGAACCTATGGTGGAGGTGTAATAAGTCCTCATGCCCTTTCTCGGATTGCAAGTTTCAGCATGTGTGCTCGGCCTGTGGCGGAGGACATTCGGTGGCAAAATGCATTAGGAAGGGTACTGCATTGTCCCCTTATCAGGCTCCCAAGTAGAGGGGTGGGGTGCTGCTTGGCCCCTACACCGATACGGGTGGAGATCTTAAGCTGGTGGCTTAGCTACTACCCAAAGCAAGCGGATAGGGAAGTGTTACAGTTTGGGTTTCAGTTTGGTTTTGTTATACCTGTTCAAGGTGTAGTGGCAGCCACAGCGGCGAGGAATTCCCCTTCGGTGCGACGCTTTGCGTCCATTGTACGGGAGAAGTTGGCAGTCGAGTTGAAGTTAGGTAGTATAGCGGGTCCATTTGCCGAACCACCATTCTGGAATTGTGGTATCACCGGTGGGAATCATACTTAAGAAAGAACCGGGGAAGTTTCGGTTGATACATAAAATTTGTCATTTCCATTGGGGGCATCGGTGAATGACCACATACCACGCGAGTGGTGTATGGTAGACTATGCATCGTTCGATAGAGTGGCGGAGTTGGTCCGCAAAGCAGGGCACGGAGCATTTATGGCGAAGGTGGATATTGAGTCAGCATTCTGTTTGTTGCCGGGCATCCCTCTGCCTTTCATTTGTTAGGTTTTTGTTTTGCAGATGAATTTTATTTTGACAAGTGCATGCCGATGGGCTGTTCAATGTCGTGCGCCTACTTTGAAAATTCAGTACCTTCCTACAGTGGGCTGTTATGCGGAGGGTGGGTCGGAGGTTGTGCATTATCTCGACAATTTCTTGTTTGTGGGCGCATCGCAAACGACAGCATGTAAAGAGCTGTTGGATGGTTTTTGTGAGTTTGGCAGGTGAATTGGTGGTGCCGTTGGCTGAAAGTAAGACAGAGGGACCGAGTACGAGGATCACCTTCTTAGTTGAGTTGGATTCAGAACAAATGGTTGCGCGCCTGCAGATAGAGAAGGTAGTGAAGTTGCGGGTGTTGGTTGCTAATGTGTTGGCCTTCTCGAGGTTAACATTGCGGGAAATGCAGGCATGGATTGGATCACTGAATTTTGCCTGTAGAGTGATTCCGATGGGTCAGGTATTTATACGCCGCTTAGTGGCAGCGTTGGCAGGGATAGGGAAGCCTCATCACCGCATTTGAGTTTCCAAGGTTATGCGGGAGGACTTGCGGGTTTGAGACGTCTTTTTGAAGGACTTTAATGGGACGGTTTTACTGGAAGCGGAGAGTTCTAGTGAAGAGTTACAGCTTTACACGGATGCGTCAGGTGGTGTGGGTATGGGAATTTACCTGGGTGGGGCGTGGTGTGCCAATAGGTGGCCGCAGGCGTGGCATGAGGTGGGTTTGTTAAGGAATATCACGTTCTTGGAACTGTTTCCTATCCTAGTGGCTTTGGCGTTGTGGACAGACAGGCTGAAGAACCGCAGAGTGGTATGGTGGTGCGATAATGAGGCAGTCGTGAACATCTTTAATCATTATACTCCGCGCTGTATACAGGTGGTGTCACTGATGAGAGCATTGGTGCTTTCCTGTTTGTGTCTGAATGTGGTGTTGAAGGCCAGACATATCCCAGGACATACTAATGGCATTCCTGATGCTCTTTCCCCGTTTAGAGTGGGACTGGTTTCAGAAGTTGGCACCGGAGGCGGACCTGAAGGGGTGCAGGGTCCCTTGGAGCTTATGGAATGCCTGATGAGATGAAGGAGCTGCAGCGGAGTGCTGTGACAGAGTGGACCTGGGATGCTTATCGGAGAGGTTGTGAGAGATTAGTGGAATTTTGCGGGCGTGTGGATGGCAGACGGGGCGGTGTCGGAGCAATTGATCGGGCAATATATCCTTAGTGCTAAGGGTCAGGGGTTGGCACGATCGGTGCAGTGACATTTGGCCGGTTTTGCCTTTTTCGCGAGAGCCGTGGGACGGGGTTCTTCGGGGGGGGGGGGGGGGGGTAGGGTTCCTGGTTCGGAGGCTCTTGCAGGGGTGGGAGCGCCTGCGGCCGACTCCGCGGGATAGTCGGCAGCCGATTACGCACAAATTACTCCTGCGAATATGTATGGCGTTACCTAATGTAGCGGAGTCACGTTATGAAGCCATACTTTTCCAGGCAGTGTTTAATTTGGCTTTCCTTGGCGCATTCCAGGTGGGCGAATTGGTAGTGAGCTCTAGGAAAATCAGGAGAGGGGAGCATTTTGCTACGCCAGCACGCACAACTTGGTGGTGAGCAATTATGGGTACTCCTAGCCAAATCCAAAACGGATCAGCAAGGCAGGGTTCTGAGTGGTCCTCAAAGAAATAGGGGGGCTTACGTGTCCGGTGGTGGCGATGAGGGAGTACTTGCAAGTTCGTCCGGTGGCAGAGGGCGGTTTATTGGTGCATAGTGACGCTCGGTTGCTGACAAGGTTTCAGCTGTCGGCGGCGTTATGGATGGCGTTGCGTCGCATCGGGGAAGACCCGAGACACTTTGGCACATTCTTTTCGGATTGGGGCAGCGGTGGGCCTGTCAGGGGGGCAGATACAAAGTGTTGGCAGATGGCAGTCCATGGAGATATGTTCGTTTATGAGGGGATTGGCCGGAGGGCCAGGGGTGATATTAACTGTTAATTTCTTTTGCAGAAGGGGGACTTGGTGTGCGGGATTGTTGGATGCTGGGGCACTTCGTGTTCTGGGCTGGTCAGCAAGCAGCAGTACGGCCAGTCGGGCAGAACCTGGGCCTTGATCCTGCATTGGTGTCTGTCATGGCTAGGCAAGCGGGGTCTACGGTGGACGCAGCTGCTGCCCTTGCTTCGACACCATTGGCGCACATGGAAGCAGCCGGCGATTTTGTTATTGTATCTGGGTGGCAATGAGTTGACTTCCTGGACATGCAGACAGCTGATTAATGCGGCAAGGAAGGATCTTGCAGTGGTGCTGAGAATGTTTGCAGGGATTGTGTTGATATGGTCGGATATTATCCCTAGACCAGCGTGGGGGGGGCAACGGCAGTGGTCTAGGAGTCTGACGAAAATTGTCAGATTGGGTGGTGGGTGTGTGAGCAGGGGAGATATCAGGTGCAGCATGCCTGGGTGGATGTGGCTTGTGCCGGATTGTATAGGAGCGATGGGGTTCATCTATCTCCGGTGGGAGTGGATTTACTTTTGAATGATTGGCAGGAAGCATTAAAGCGGGTAGTACACGATAATACCCGCTGGTCGCAGCTTGCATTTTTTTTTAAGGGGGGGGGGGAAGGAGGTGAGGGGCACGGCACAGGTGATTCATCGGGCCTGTGCTGGTGGCAGGATCCCGGAGGTTTCCGGGGTCCAGAGCCTTAGGCTACTTTAGGGCGGGGGTGGGGTGCCCACGACCCAGATAACCCTGGTAGACTTTTGCTACTGATATGGTGAAGTCGGATAGGGGTGTTAGGAACTTCGACAGTGGCTTGTTCGTGGCAGGGGTGGAGGCGAGGTCACCTTGCTAATTGCATGGCTGGTGACTGATCGCTCCGCTGGGGGTTTGGCGAAGATTTATTATTGTTTTGAATGTTCAATATGTTAAATTGGTAATAAAGCTGCAACCAGTTGCTTCCAAGATCAGTGTCTGAGGTTTGTGGGCAACAAGCTGGGGGGGGGGGGGAGTGGTACTTGGAGGAAAGGTGGTGGGGGGATGGTTAAAAGGGGGAGCAACGAGTCCGGCTACCCAGTTAAAAACAGTGCTATATTTAAAAATGGCTAAGGGAAAGAACATTGTGGCAAGATTTGGCCGATTCAATCTTGCCACGATGTTCTTTCCCTTAGATAGCCATTTTTAAATATAGACCGTTTTTCTGATAGGGTCCCATTTTTAACAGAGTTGAAGATAGACAATTTTAAATTCATAGTATTGATACTCCGTTGAAGAATGAGTTTTGCCTTTGTAGATTTAACTATTTATAAAGTGCCATGAGTTTAAATTTGTTCACACGCTATTCCTATTATAAATAATTCTTGATCTTTGGTCCGCCTGATTCGCTCCTGCTACGTTGCTCCTCTCTTTTAGATAAAAATAAGTTTGTATATGTGTCAATCTTTATAGTTTTCAATTTTTAATATATATGTTTGATCAATTTGCATTCTCATTGTTAATTATATTTTAGTTGAACAGGATTCTTACAATTTTAAGTGTCACAAGTCATTGTGTCCTCACTATCTCACACAGAGGTATTTATACATGTTTTATATGTAATCTGTCACATCCTTTTTATAACTATTGAGTATATATGTTCACATAAGTATAATTTTATGTAAAATGTTTAATTTTTATTTTCACTTTCATTTTTAAAAACTTATTTTACTCTTTTGTATATAAGATAGAAGTTACACTTACCTGGTAATTGTAGTTCCTGGAGGGTCCAATTTAGTCCTCCACATCCGGGTAGTGCACCTCCTCCTGCAGCATGGAGACTGGACCAATCAGAATCTTGCCATCCCAGGATGTATGCTGCTGGAACTCCCATAAGCCCCCAGTGAACTAGTAACAAAGCAGACTTAAAGAGGCAACACATTAGTCAAGTAAAACACCAACTATAAGCTAACTTACTCCCCTTACCTTTAATCTGACTCCCTCCCCAAACGAAGAAGCCAGAACTCTGCACATTGCGTCCGCCCCGTCAACGGAGCCAATAAGCAGACACAGCAACCGACAAACACGAATTGAACAGGCGACAAAAGGAGAGAGCTGAAGGATCCCCACCAAAAGGACCCGAAAAAGTTGCTTAAAAAGTTCTCCCCCTTTACACCAAGAGCGCTGCACCAACAAACCTGTCTCTTGGGAGGGAAGGAGGACTAAACTGGACCCTCCAGGAACTACAATTACCAGGTAAGTGTAATTTCTATTTCCTGAGCGGTCCTCCAGTTTAGTCCTCCACATCTGGGATTTAACAGAGCAGTTAACACCGGGCGGGACTTTGCAAACCGGCACGCAACACCGCTGAACCAAAGCTAGCATCCCGAGCGGCCAACACATCCAACCGGTAGTGCCTACTGAAAGCATGAAGAGACAACCAGGTTGCCACCCTGCAAATCTCCACAAGCGGAACAAGACTATGTTCTGCCCAGGACATCGCTTGCGCTCTACTAGAGTGAGCCCGCAACCCCAGCGGGACTGCACTCCCCTGCAGAATGTACGCCGAGGCAATCGCCTCCTTAATCCACCTGGAAATAGAAGCCTTCGCCGCTGCTTCCCCTTTCCGGACTCCACCAAAAAGTACGAACAGACGGTCGGACTTACGGAACATCTCCGAAACCGCGAGGTACCGACGCAGCACTTGTTGCACATCCAGACTGTGCAATCCCCGGCCTGCAGCACCTTCTGCCTTCGAGCTAAACACCGGCAGAAAAACAGATTGATTCAAGTGGAATGGGGAAATTACCTTGGGCAGAAAGGAAGGGACAGGTCTCAACACCACTTTATCCCTAGAAAAAGATAAAGGTTCTCTACACGACAGAGCCTGCAACTCCAAAATCCACCTCGCTGAACAAATGGCCACCAGAAAAACCGTCTTCAGCGTTAGATCTTTAATGGACACCTGGTTGAGCGGCTCAAAGGGTTTCTGAACCAAGGCCCGTAACACCAGATTCGAGTCCCAAGGGGGCACCGACACTCTGCGCGAGGGATGCAGCCTGAACACAGCCTTAAGAAAACATTGAACATCCGAGTGTGCCCCCAGCGGACTCCCGAGAATCTTGCCCCGGTAGCATGCGAGTGCCGCCAGCTGCACCTTCAAGGAACTGGCAGCCAACCCTTTCTCAAAACCGTCCTGCAAGAAACTGAGTATCACTGGCACCGAAGCAGTCGCCGCCCGAACACGATGCCTAGAACACCAGTCCTCAAAAATCCGCCACACCCGGACATACGCGAGCGAAGTCGAGGATTTCCTAGTGTGAAGAAGGGTGGCAATCACCGCCGAAGAATAACCCTTCTTCCTCAACCTAGCCCTTTCAATGGCCAGACCGTGAGAACCGATCCACCTGAGGCATCCACAGCGGCCCCTAAATCAGCAGATCCACTAAGGGAGGGAGCCTCCATGGCCTTCGGTCGAGCAGACGCACCAGATCCACATACCAGGGCCAATCCGGAACCACAAGCAAGACCCTGCCGCGATGCGCTTCTATCCGTTGCACCACCCGGCCGATCAGAGCCCACGGCGGAAAGAGAGGAGACCGGACTCCGACCAAGACTGAATGAGCACATCGATGCCCTCCGACATTCACTCCCTTCGCCTGCTGAAGAACCTGCTTGTTTTTGACAATTGAAAGGTCGCCATGAGGTCCATGACCGGAGCCTCCCATCTGCGAACTATTTGCACATACACCTGCGGGTGGAGCTCCCATTCACCGGCGTCCACCCGCACTCTGCTGAGAAAACCTGCCATCACGTTGTCTTTGCCCACGATATGCGCCGCTGAAATGGCCAACAGATGAGGCTCCACCCACTCGAACAACTTCTGACTCCTCTTCCATGGCTAGACTTCCTGTACCGCCCTGCCTGTTGAGATACGCCACTGTCGCTGAATTGTCCGAGAGTACTCGCACCGCTCGGCCTGTCACCGAACACTCAAAACTCTGCAGCGCCAGCTGCACTGCCCGCAGCTCCAGCTGCACTGCCCGCAGCTCGAGACGATTGTCAGTCCGAGAAGCTTCTCGGACTGACAAAGCCCCTTGCGCGTACTGACCCTCGCAATGGGCTCCCCAGCCTGTCAGACTTGTATCTGTCAGAGGGATCCAAACCGATTGTTCGAGGGGTAAACCCGCTTGCAGTGACCTCGGGGATAGCCACCACCGTAGGGATTGCCGAACCCGCCTCGGGCAGGGCAACCGTCGGTTCAGAGAATCCAACTGTTGTTTCGACCAGCGTCAGACGTGCTCTCTGCAACGGCCGCATATGAAATCTGGCCCACGGAACCACCTCTAGAGTTGCAGCCATTGTCCCCAGTAGCCACAGGTACCACCAAGCGGAAGGCGCGGGGATTCCTAAAAATTTGCAAACGAGCTGGCGCAAGGCCAGAGCACAGCGAGCCGGCAAGAACACCAATCCTCTCGCCGTGTCGAAGCGAACCCCAAGGTACTCGAGGGCTTGAGTAGGAATCAAATGACTCTTTTGTACGTTGACTACCCAGCCGAGCCTCTGCAGCAGGTCCACCACCCTGTCCGTGGCTCGCACGCTCTCTACTTTGGACTTCACTCAAATCAACCAGTCGAGATAAGGGTGAACCAGAATACCCTCTTTCTGCAAGGCCGCCGCCACCACTACCATGACCTTGATGAAGATCCGCGGAGCCATAGCCAACCCGAATGGCAGCGCCTGAAATTGGTAATGTCCCCATGGGAACATGAACCTCAGGAATTTTTGATGAGCTGCTCTGATCGGAATGTGCAGATAAGCCTCCTTGAGATCCAGAGACGTCAGAAACTCTCCTTGGCGCACCGCCACTATGACGGATTTCAGGGTCTCCATGTGGAAATGAGGCACCCGGAGACAACGATTCACACCCTTGATATCTAAGATAGGTCGGAGAGAACCGTCTTTCGTTGGCACCACGATATAAATGGAGTAACAACCTAAACCGTGTTCTGCCCCCGGGGACGGGAACCACCGCCCCCAGAGCCAGAAGACGATCCAACGTTACTCTAATTGCCAGCTCTTTCTGCTGACCTCTGCTGGGCAAGAGGACAAACGAGTCCCTGAGCGGGCAGGCGAACTCCAGCGCATAGCCCTCTCGGACTATCTCCAGCACCCACTGGTCTGAGGTTATTTGGACCCAGGAAGAAAGAAAGCCCTGAAGGCGTCGTCCAATCACTTGATTTTCCCCCTGGGTCCACCTCGCTTCATTGTGGCTTGCGGCTAAAGGAAGAAAAGGACAAGGAGGAAGCCTGCTCCCTGAAACCCCCTAAAGCCTTGGGGCCGAGAATTAAACCTTCCGCGCTGTCCACCCCTGAGGCGGGAAGAGCAGAACCGACGAAAATCTCGAAAGGAGCCCCGAGCAGCTGGCAAACTTCTATTCTGCTTAGGCTTATCTTCCGGGAGTCTGCCCCCTTTAGACTCCCCCAAGTCCTTCACTAACTTGTCCAGATCGTCTCCGAACAACCTGCCCTTAAAGGGGAGCTTACCGAGACGGGACTTAGACGACCCATCGGCCGCCCAATTTCAAAGCCAAATAGTATGGCGTCCCTTGTGGCGGCGCGGCGATTTATTTGCCAAGGTTCTGATCAAGTCATAAATGTACATCCGCCAAATAAGCCGACCCAGACTCCAATCAGGTGACCTCCAACAGCCCCTGCTGATCCAAACTAGGGTCCTGACGCAAGCGCTGAGACCATCGCAAACAGGCTCTCGCCACCCAGGACCCACAAATAGAAGCCTGCAAAGACAGAGCATTGGTCTCAAAGGCCTGCTTCAACAAACCATTCACCTTTTTGTCTTGTGGGTCCTTAAGGGCAGTACTGCATTCCACCGGTATAGTCGTCCTCTTGGTGACTGCCGATACCGCCGCGTCCACCCGTGGCGACCAGAACCTTTCCTTGTCTGCCAACGGATAGAGCTGGTTCATCGTTCTAATGTCCTTCAAGCCCGACTCCGGCTGGTCCCATTCGGTTTGAATCATCTGCTCTACAACCCTGTGCACTGGGACCACCATCTGAGGCTCTCGGACCACCTGAATAAGGGGATCCTCCAGCCCATCCTCCTCCACAGGACGCGCCACGGCGAGATTAAGAGTTTGGAGAGATTCCATAA
Organism: Ichthyophis bannanicus; assembly: GCA_033557465.1. Lineage (NCBI taxonomy): Eukaryota > Metazoa > Chordata > Amphibia > Gymnophiona > Ichthyophiidae > Ichthyophis > Ichthyophis bannanicus. Next base: position 644,291,119 of record CM066035.1, read on the forward strand.
TCAGGGGAACCAGCTCCTCTTTACGAAACACCCTAATGATCCTAGTCTGATCTTCGGGGTCCGGAATCTCTCCCTCCTCAAGCTCGTCAATGACCTCCTGCTCAGCCTCAGCCATCTCATCCTCCTGCCACTCCATATCCACCTGCTCGACTTCCGCGTACCGCAGCCGCTTGGCAGGTTTCGGGGCAACCCCTTTCGCATCCTCTCCTTTAGAGGATGGCAAAGGTGCCGGCGTCGCCAAGGCTTCTGGCAACTTTCCAAGACGCCCCAACCAGAAAGCTTGATGCATAAGGAGAACAAAATCCGGAGAGAAATCCCCCAAAGATGTCTCCGCCACTGATGGCATCGAACCCGACTGGCCCACGGGTGCAGCCGGATGCGAAGCCGCCGGAGATCTCGGAGATGGCTCTGATCCCCCCTGTACCACAGGATCTACAGGGTCTGGAAATGCTCTGCCCTCCATTTGCTGTTCTACCTCTGAGGACACCGCAGCACAGCCTCTGCAAATCCCAGACTCAGAGGCCATCCCCCTACGGGCCCCGCAGACCACACACTGTGGCCTAGAGGCCATGAAACAGGATCACAAATAACACCTAAATTAACCAAACAGCTAGCCCCAAAGGGAGAGGGCAGAGACCGAGAGAAACTAAAGTAGCAGGCAGAAAGCAAACAGAAAAGAAAAATCTGACTTTTGTTTTTGTAATCAAGCAACTAAGAAAAAGAGAGTGGAGGGAGAGCCAACGCTAATCAAGCTCCAAAATCGCCCGAAAAGAGGTGGTGACGCCGCAGAACAGGTGGCAGGCCGGTCTCCCGCACAGCGTGGGAACTTCACAAAATGGCCACGATCGATGCCAGTCTCAAAAAAAAAAAAAAAGGTGCAAAATTCCCCCAAAGCAACGAAAGCCGCAGAGCTCAATGTCAACCGACCGAGGCTTAGCAAACAAATAACTTACTCAGCCGGGAAGTTGCGCCCCGCCGGATACCGCCGCCCTGCCTTGTTCCTGCCCGGGGCGTTCAAAACTGGAGCCGGAGAGACCCGAACACGGGTGTCCGTTGCTGTGCAAGATCTTCGCCCTGCAAACCCTTAGAGCAGGACGCAAAGCTACGCTAGCCTGATCTCCCCTCCGTGCCGTCTAGGAGGAGAGATCCTACAGACTGCTGCCTGCACTCAGATCTGCTCAGCCAGGACAGAGGCAGATGGGCAGTGAAGGGCTCGGGCTCTTTCCTCTTTTTTTTTGTTTTGTTTTGTTGTTTAAGAAACATGACTCTAAAAACTAACCCAAAGGAAAAAAAGGCAAAGGACTCCCAAAATAAAATAGAAAATCTAACTAGTGTTGCCAATCTAGTCCTAAAGTGAGCCCAGTGCCAGGCTCACATGTCCTCCAGCTGCAAGGAGACTGGACACACTGGTGGCTTATGGGAGCTCCAGCAGCATACATCCTGGGATGGCAAGATTCTGATTGGTCCAGTCTCCATGCTGCAGGAAGAGGTGCACTACCCGGATGTGGAGGACTAAACTGGAGGACCGCTCAGGAATATATGTATTTATGGTTTGTATTTATATATTATCTTTTTAGTCATCTGTTCTTTTCATGATTTTTGAAATTGTATATTTATGTTTTTAGTTCTTTTACCAGACCAACCCCTGACAAAGGGTATCGAAACATGGCCCGTGTCGGGTTATCAATGGTTCAACAGAAATAAAGCTGTCTTTTCCACATTAATCACGTTTTGGACTGGATATCTCTATGGCAGTGGTTCTCAACATTTTTTTGTACCGCGACCCCTTTTACCATTGGTCAACTTGTGATGACCCCCCCAATGATAAAATCAAATGCGTCTCTTCCTTTACCGTTAACGCATTGTCGCTGTAATCATTTGTTGAATTATTAATATATTATAGGCCTTGCAATATGTTTTTATTTATAAAATGTACTTACTTGTTGTGATTAATTATTGTGGTTTAAATAAGAAGTAATTAGATCTTACCTGCTAATTGTTGTTCCTGAAGGAACGACAGTCCAGTCCCTTTACTTCAGGGTTGCGTAACCCTTCCAGCAGCTTGGAGGCTGAGCCCAACCTTTTTGGAGGTGGAGCGGTACAAATACCACCGAGACCACCCACCAACCCCAGTAATCGACTGAAAAAGTAGCCTAAGTGAACCTTGTCACAACTAAAAATCAAACCTAACAAACATGCAAACTTTTTTTTTTTTTTTTTCTCCATAAGTAAATAGGAAAAAGGAGTAGAGGGGGGAGAGGAGGAGAGGCGCCGAAGGAGGACTGCTCGCCTACTTACTCCTGGCCTCCCTCACCCCGATCTGGTCCCCCGCTCGGTTCGCTGTTCCGCCCTATTCCGACAGGCCTTCAGGTCCGACATAGCCGGGTGGGGTCAGGGACTGGACTGTCGTTCCTTCAGGAACAACAATTAGCAGGTAAGATCTAATTACTTCTTCCTTATCGTCACTCCAGTCCAGTCCCTTTACTTCAGGGAAGTACCCGAGCAGTTCAATTCTAGGTGGGATTCGGCAAACCGGACTGAAGAACCGCTAGGCCAAACCGAGCATCCGCTGAGCTCTGCACGTCCAGCCTGTAGTGCTTGGTGAAGGTATGTAGGGAGGACCAAGTTGCCGCTCTACATATATCCAGCGGGGGGACTAGACTGAATTCTGCCCATGAGGTAGCCTGAGCTCGGGTGGAATGAGCCCGCAGCCCCCCCGGAACCTGCTTGCCTTTCAGGATGTAGGTGGAGGCAATCGCCTCCCTAATCCACCTAGAGATGGAGGCCTTGGCCGCCGCTTCCCCTCTGTGGGGGCCTCCGAACTTGACAAACAGCCGGTCTGACTTCCGGAACGGAGCGGTTCGGGAGAGGTAGCGCTTTAGGGTTCTCTGAACGTCCAATAGCCGCAGCCTGCTATCCTTGCCTGCCAGGCCCCCGGTTGGGAAGGCCGGGAGCGTGACAGTCTGGTTTACATGAAAAGGAGAAATAACCTTGGGAAGGAAGGAGGGCACCGTGCGCAGAACGACCTTGTCCTTGAGGAAGGCCAGGAAGGGGGGCTTGGAGGAGAGAGCTTGTAGCTCGGAGACCCGCCTGGCCGAGCAGATCGCAACCAGGAAGACTGTCTTCAGGGTTAAGTCCTTCAAGGAGGCCCTCTTTACCGGTTCAAACGGTTCCCCCATCAGTGCATTTAGTACCAGGTTAAGGTCCCAGGTGGGTACGACCGACCTCCGCTGGGGACGCAGCCGTCGTACTGCTCTTAGGAACCTGGTGACGTCCGTGTGCACCCCTAACGGCTTGCCGTGGATCTTTCCTCTATAGCACGCGATAGCGGCTAGTTGTACTCAAAGTGAGCTGTGCGCTAGACCCTTGTCGAACCCTGCTTGCAAAAATTCCAGGATTTCTGGGACTGAGGCGGTCAGGGGCTTCCAACGGCGCTCCGCGCACCATGCCTCGAAAATGCGCCAGACCCTTACATAGGCAAGACACGTCGAGCGCTTCTTAGCGCTCAACAACGTTGAGATTACTGCCGCCAAATATCCGCGCTTCAGAAGCCGCGCCCTTTCAAGAGCCAGGCCGTAAGCGAGAACCGATCCACGTGAGGCATCCGGACCGGGCCTTGCCTGAGAAGGTCGCTCCTGCAGGGCAGCCGCCATGGGTGGTCGGCTAATAGTCTCACAAGGTCTGCATACCAGGGGCGGCGGGGCCAATCCGGAGCTATGAGGATTATCCGGCCCTGGTGAAATTCCACTCGTTGAAGAACCTTTCCGATCAGAGCCCAGGGGGGGGAATACATAGAGGAGGCCCTCTGCCGGCCACTTCTGAGACAGGGCATCCAGACCCTCGGACATCCTCTCCTTTCGTCGACTGAAGAATCGGTCCACCTTGGCCGAAGAGAATCTTGCCATGAGATCCATTAGTGGGAGACCCCACCGAGCCACTATTTGGTCGAAGACTGCCTGCTCCAGTTCCCACTCTCCGTGGTCTATTCTGTGCCTGCTGAGGTAATCGGCCGTGACATTGTCCGAGCCTGCCACGTGCTGGGCCGAAAGCGCTTCGAGGTAGACCTCCGCCCACTGGAGGAGAGTGTCTGCCTCCTTTTCCAGGGCCGGGCTGCTGGTGCCGCCCTGGTGGTTGATGTACGCCACCGTTGTGATGTTGTCGGAGAGGACGCGGATTGCCCTTCTTCGTACCCGGGGCTCGAGTTTCTTGAGCGCTAGGGTGACGGCCCGTAACTCCAGTCTGTTGATGGGCCACTGAGATTCCATCGGGGACCAGCATCCCTGAACGAACTGGTCCTCGCAGTGTGCCCCCCAGCCTGACAGGCTGGCATCCGTCGTCAAGAGGACCCACTGGGGGGGCTCGAGGGGCATTCCCCGTTCCAGGTTTCTCAGGTGTTGCCACCATCGAAGAGCTCGTTTGGTCCGCGGAGCGCAGGGTAACTGTGTTGTCAGAGGATGAAGTTGCGGAGACCACCGACGCAATAGGGATCGTTGCAATGGGCGCATGTGTGCTCTGGCCCAAGGTACTACCTCTATCGTTGCTGCCATCGTGCCCAGGACCTGAAGGTAATGCCATGCTGAGGGGTTTCGCCTGCTTAGGAACCGAGTGATCAGAAGCCTTAGGTTCCCGGCCCGGGAAGAGGGCAAGAACACTCTGCCCCTGCCGGTGTCGAACCTTGCGCCGAGATACTCGAGATTCTGGGAGGGGGTCAGCCTGCTCTTTGCTCGGTTGATCACCCATCCCAATTCTTCTAGCAAGCGAACTACTGTGTCCGTCGCCGAGCGACTTTCTTTCTCTGACTTTGCCCGGATCAGCCAATCGTCTAGATACGGGTGAACCAAGATCCCCTCCTTCCGGAGGAAGGCCGCTACTACCACCATCACCTTGGTAAATGTTCGTGGAGCTGTCGCTAGGCCGAAGGGAAGGGCCTTGAATTGAAAGTGACCCGCTGGTACCGCAAACCGTAGAAACTGCTGATGGGATTTTCTGACCGGGATATGCAAGTAGGCCTCTGACAAGTCGAGGGCTGTCAGGAACTCCCCATTCCTTACGGCAGCAATGACTGACCGCAGGGTCTCCATCCTGAAGTGCGGGACCCTGAGGCAGCGATTGACCTGTTTTAAGTCCAGAATTGGTCGGAAGGTGCCTTCCTTCTTTGGCACCACGAAGTAAATCGAGTATCGACCTGAGCCGCACTGATCTGGGGGCACTGGAGACACGGCCCCGAGTGCAATTAAGCGCGTGAGGGTAGATTCCACCGCTGTCTTCTTTGCAGGGGTACTGCAGGGGGACAGAACAAAGGCTGGTGTTATTGGCTTCGAAAATTCGAGGGCGTAGCCCTCCCTGATCACCTCTAGTACCCATTGATCCGACGTGACCCGGGACCAGGCGGGAAGGAACTGTCTTAAACGTCCTCCTATGGGCAGCTCTTCCCCCTGGGCCCCCACGGCTTCATTGTTGTTTTCTGAAAGACGAGGAAGAGGAGAAGGAGGTGGTTGCCCCAAAACCGCGACCTGCTCCCCGAAACCCTCGAAAGCCCTGGCCCCTCGAAGGGAAACGCCCCCTGGAAAAGGAGGGGCGAGATCTCCGGAAATCCCTGGGCTGAGTACGTGCCGGGGGAAGTGAGCGGTTTTGCTTCGGTCTATCTTCCGGGAGTCTGCCACCCTTTGACTCGCCCAGATCCTTTACCAATTTCTCTAAATCCTCGCCGAACAACAGTTTCCCTTTAAAGGGGAGGCGACTCAGGCGAGCCTTCGAGGAAGTATCCGCTGCCCAATTGCGTAACCATAGATATCGCCTGGCCGCCACTACCGAGGCCATGTTCTTCGCCAGGCTCCTGATGAGGTCATACTGACTATCCGCCAAGTAAGCTGTGCCAGATTCCAACCTGCTTGCGTTGGTCCGTGTCTCATCTGCGGGGCTCTCGTCTGTCTGTAGCTGTTGTGACCACCTTAGACAGGCCCTGGCCACCCAAGCTCCAGAGACCGAGGCTTGCAGGGCGAGGGCGCTTATGTCAAAGGCCTGCTTCAAGAGAGTATCCAACTTTCTGTCCTGAGGATCCCTTAAGGCTGCACTGCCCTCCACTGGAATAGTGGTCTTCTTGGTGACCGCTGACACTGCCGCATCTACCCTGGGAGACTTTAGCAGTTCTCTGTCTACCTCTGGGAGGGGATAGAGACGAAGCATGGACCGAACACCCCTTAGACTAGACTCCGGTTGGTCCCATTCTTCTTGGATCATCTGTCGCACCACCCTATGTACAGGAAAGACCTTTTGAGATCTTCTAATGGCTTGGATCAACGGATCCTCCAACGCTTCCTCTTCCGCAGGCGTATCGGAGGTCATGTTGAGGGCCTTCAGGGACTCGTTAATCAAGGCCGGAAGCTCCCGGCGGAATACTCTAATTATCCTAGCCTGGTCTTCTTCCGGAATCTCCCCCTCTTCTAGCTCCTCCTCATCCTCGCCCAAGTCCTTGTCCGATGCATCTCTTCCGGGGATCCCTGTGAAAGGGTCTCCTCTTCGCTCATCCGGGGGCACTTAGGTGGGACATCTGAATCTGGATTGGTCGCCCTCGAGGGCCTGGCTGTCTTGACCTCCGCTGCCGAGGGCGCCGCTCCTGCTGCCCCTGAACTCTGCTTACGTAGGCAATACGCCTTGTGAAGCAAGAGAATGAAATCCGGGGAGAAGAAATCTCCTACCCCATCCTCCCCCGCCGGGAGGGGGGAGGGGGATAGGGAAGGGGTGGGCAAGTCCGATGATGTAGACGGAGGGGCTTGTGACCCCCCCTCCCCTACTGGGAGATCGTCAGACCCCTGGGAGGCCTGGGCCATGGTTAAATTAATGTCCTGCTCCGCAGAGGCCGCCAACGCAGTACAGCTTCTGCAGATACCTGTTTCAGCAGACGTACCCCTGTGTATTCCACAGGAAAGGCAGCGGGATTTGGATGACATGACCCGGGGCTGAGGACTTTCCAGTCCCAGACCTCCAGACCCGGGGTGGGGTACTCTCCTTGAAGATGGAGACTAGCTGTTCCCTGACCAACAGATCTGAGGTTTCTTTTCCCCTCGAGGAACCCCAGGGAAGAAACCGGCTATTAATCTTGAGGTAAAGAGGTAAAGGAAACCACAGAACAAAGGAAAATGAGCTAAAAGTAAGGAAACCACTGTACTCCTAAATAAATTTAAAAGAAATTTAAATTAAATTTAAAACATAAAATTTGTAAGTTAAGCGCTCTGTTGCTAGTAAAATTAAATGTAGGATTAAAACCAATTGCAGTCACATCCCTTTTACTTGCGGTTAGCTGCGATGAGGAACTGGGCCGATTCAGCGCTGTGTGCCCGTTGGCTCTACACGTGGTAGGCCTCACCACGTGGAGCCAGAACGGGAAATTGTAAGGCTCTCTCACGGCTGCGGTCCGACTCTGTCCTTGCTCACCGGAGCCGAAAAACCTTTAATTCCTGTGGGGATTGCTGCCTGCGTTCTCCCCTCGCGGTCCCCGACGGGGCCGAACCTCGCCGCCGCGTCCTTCAGTCTCCGGACGGGTCTGGCGGTAGCATCAGGCCAGCGGTGCTGCCTCAAGCGCTCAGCCTCCGGGGGGCTTCGGCGCGAGGCAGCAGCGATCAGCGCGGCTCAGCAGCAGAGGAGCAAAGCAGCCGTGAGACCTCCTCAATGCTGCGATCCGCGGTTCTCCTCCGACGCCTGAACCGGTAGGGGGGGGGGAGGAGGGAGAGGAGAGAGCAGGAGAGTTAAAGCAACAGAGCCCTTGCAATTAATTAGATACAAACAGTATAGAAATTAAAATAAATCAATTAAATCAATTAAATCAACAGTAAATAAATTTAACTAAATTTAAAGAAGGACTCCAGTAAGCCCTAGGCTTACGGAACCCTCCAGCTGCTTGGAGGCTGAGATTACTGGGGTTGGTGGGTGGTCTCAGTGGTATTTGTACCGCTCCACCTCCAAAAAGGTTGGGCTCAGCCTCCAAGCTGCTGGAAGGGTTACGCAACCCTGAAGTAAAGGGACTGGACTGGAGTGACGATAAGGAACAATATTTCCCCAGAGCGTGTCGGGTGTCTGGCTCTCACCTGAGGAGCGGACACCGCCGCCGCGTCCCGGAAGCTTATCCTCTGGTGCTGCTTTGACCCCGGAGTTGGTTGTAACAAGTACGCCAACTTTGGAAGGCATAGGAGGTGCAGCTACAGCTACAGCGTTGATTTCCCCTTCGGTGGATGCAAGCCGGGGTCAGAGCTGTGAGATGGGGGTGTCAGCGGAGTGACCTGTGCCTGCAGTCCCGGCGATGCGGGAAGAGCTTCATGTGGTTCCAGCTTTGGTGAGACCTGCGGTAATTACTATGGAAACGCTATGGGAAGGAATGGCATCCCTGAATCACTCCATGAACAGACTTTGTGGGATGTTTCAAATGGAACTTAATGTGGTTAGAGATTCTTGTGATTCTCTTTCTAAAGCTCATGAAGTGCAAGTTAGTAGGGTCACCACCCTGGAAAAGGAGATGGGGGAGGTGCGGGATCTGGTTCATGCTCAGCTAAAGGATAGTACTGTGGCTGCTAGGAAGATGGAGTACCTGGAAAACCAGGCCTGGCGTTGTAATCTCCGGTTCCTGGGCTTTCCTAGGTCTCCAGTATTATCAGCGGTTGAGATGCTGCGGAAGTACTTTGGGGAGGTGTTAAAAATCCCCTTGGAGCAGTATCCCCCCTTGACTAGGGCCCAGTACTTATCCTTGGGTGGTAGAGGTGGAGTAGACGGGGGGCCCCCCCCCCCCTCTTACCCGGGGTTGGGGGATCTCACAGGTCTCCTTGAGAGTTCTCTGGAGATTGTTACAAAAAGAACTACCCTCCTTGCTACTTTTGCTTTGGAGACTGATAAAGTGTTTATTCTTAAAATGTATTTTAGAAATGCTAATGAAGTCTTTATGGGCTCAAGAGTAAGAGTATTTCCTGATTTAGCACGAATTACACAATTGAGAAGGAGTTTTTGGCTCTTCGCCCTAGGACTTTTGCCTTGGGCGCTTCCTTCCAACTTAAATTTCCTGTGAAATGTTATGTTAATTTTAAGCAAAAGATGTATTTGTTTTTTGAGCCCAAGCAGTTGTTAGCTTTCTTGGAGTCTAGGGAAGTGAGTGATGTTGAGGTTGTTGTAACTTCTCATACAGCTGACGTGTGAGTCTCCCATTCGCCCGTTTGAATTTGTGTGATCAATGGTTATGATATTTGTATCATTATATTGTTTGATTGTTTCCTAATACTCTATTTCCTATTTTTTGGTGGTCTGATAGGGGGAAAATGAGTATGTGATGGCTGTATTTCCTATTGTATTTGATGTTTAATTTTTCCATTTCATTCATGGATATTGTGTGGATGTTAAAAATTTATTAAATCTATAAATATAAAATAAAAATAAATATTTGATTTCAAAATTATGATGATTTTGTAGTCAAATCACTAATATGAAATAAAATTATTTTTTTCTACCTTTGTTGTCTGACCAATTTATTCTCTGATCAGGCTGGTCCCGACCTGAGGCTTCTGCTTTCCTGTCTTCTCTTAACTCTTTCTGTGGTCTATGATCCATCTACCATTTCTTATCTCTTCTTTCGTTTTCTTCACTTCTTTCCAGCCGCCTATTTCCAGTCCCAGCCACTTTCTAGTCCTCACTCCCAGTACCTTCCAATGTCAACTTGCATTACCATGACTGCCACTGGTGTCCATTCCCTTCCAGTCCCCCTCCTTCCCCACTGACCAGTCCCTTCTAGTACAAATACCATGGCAGCCCCTCTCAGATCCACTCCCTTCCAGTTTCATTCTCCCATCCCCTCGTATCAGCCCATTTGTAGCCTTAGCCCCCAGTTTTCTTCCAGGGCCAGCAGCTCTATCCTCCCCTCCTCACCATCAGCCCATTCCCAGTCGAAGCCCCCCAATCAGCTCACTTCCAGTGTTAGTCCACCCCTCAACCCCATTACCAGTGCTAACCTCCCCTAATCAGCCCAATACCAGTCCTATCCCCCCCATCAGCTCATTACCAGTCCTAGCCTCCCCGATCAGCTCATTTCCAATGCTAGCCCCCCCATCAGTCCATTACAAGTCCTACCCCCCTATCAGCACATTACCAGTCCCAACCCTCCCTTGATCAGTCCATTCCCAGTCCTAGCCCCTACCCTATCTGCCCATTATAATCCTAACCCGCACTGTCTCTCCCCTCTGTCCAGCATGTCCCCGTCTCTTCCCTTTGTCCATGTCAGCCTCCTCCCTCCCTCCCTGTCAGCCCTGCCCCCTCCTCCCCTCTCCCTATGTCTGCCTGCTACTGCCCCATTCTTCTGCAGCAGTGGCTCCCTGTCTCTTAGGGAACCGCAGCTGTGCCTGTGAAACCATTGCAGAGCCTTCCCGTCTCTCGAAAGGCTCTGTGCAGCATTGTCCCGCCTCCAAAGGAATATGTTTACCACTTCCTTTGGAGGCGGGACAATGCTGCATGGAGCCCATCAAAAGACTGGACAGCTCCACAACGGTTTCACAGGCTCAGCTGTGGTTCCCTAAGAGGCAGGGAGCCACGGCTGCATTAGAAGGGAAACAGTGAGTTTGCCACAGCTGAGAAGTGGACTCGACAGCAGCAACAACTTGTGCGGGGGTTTTTTTTGTTTGTTTTTTTACACAGCGGAGTGAGGCAACCCCTGCTAAATCCCATGGCAACCCCCATGGGGGTCGTGACCCACAGGTTGAGAACCGCTGCTCTATGGGAATGCCATCAACATCTGGTGTTTTGTTCTTTGATAAGGCTTTCAATGCTGTTTCGACTTTATCACCAATGGTTCAGGATTATAAAGGTACAGGTTGAAATAGCTGTTGGTCCACTTGATCTTTATCATATAATAAAAAATTTAAAAAAAAAAAAAAAAAACACGCCTCATTCTTTCCACCTTTTCTTGATATTCTCAGCATCATGCGACAAAGAACCTTGAACATCTTGTAACATTCCAATTCGAGGCTGGAATTTTTAAACTCTTGTAGCGCTAGGAAAGCTGACCTTGTTCTTCCTCTAATAGTTTCTGCTTCTAATTCCTTGCACACGTCATTGTAGCACTTTTCCTTGCCTGTCTTGCTGCACATTGGAAATTTGTTGAGTTCTGATTGTCTTTCTTTCTCCTCTGGCTTTAGCTTCTCTGCATTTCTGCGCAATTTTCAGAGTTTCTTCTGTCATCCATTTTTGCTTTTTCACCTTTTGTAGGAGACTTCTCGCTTTCTTCCAATACAACCTTCTTGATGTTGCTCCATAACTCTTCTGGAGCTCTGTCATTTGTATCTAAAGCAGCAAATTGATTTTGCAGGCAGTCCAGTGGTATATTCAAGGTCATTTTGCTACATTCATGAGTGGCTTGCACTTTCAACTTTAGCTTGAGTTTGCATACTAGTAGTTGGTGATCTTTACCACAGTCAGCTCCAGGTTTTGTCTTTGTTGATGATATAGAGCTTTTCCATCGTTGACTTCCACAGATGTAGTCAATTTGATTTTTGTACAATCCATTGGGTGAAATCCACGTGTACAGTCACCGTTTGTGTTGCAAGTGTTTGAGATGAATAGATCGTTGGTCTTGCAGAATTCTATCAGTCTTTCTCCAGCTTCATTTGTTGCCAAGTCCATATTTTCCAACCATTTTGCCTTCTTTGTTGCCACCTTTTGCATTCCAGTCACCCAGGACTATCAGAATATCCTGTTTGCATGTTCTGTCAATTTCAGCTTGTACTTGTTCATAGAACTCAATTTCATCCTCTTCTGCAGCTGTTGGTGCATATACTTAAATTATAGCTGTGTTGATAAGTATTCCTCGTAGACGAATAGAGATTAAAGCGTTCGCTGACTGTATTGTATTTCATTACAGTTCTTACAAATTTCTTCTTTATTATAAATGCAACACCCAGGGGAGCGTGTGAGGAGAGGAGGTTGCTGCTCATCTCTGTGCTCCGCTTGTGTTTCCTTCTGCCAGCGTTGGAGTGCACGATTCATCTTGGCGGCGCCTACCCCTGATGTCATCTAAGGGGGTTTTAAAGCTTGATTGCTAAGCGGTACGCGGTAGCGTTCTAAAGGGGCATGTTAAGGGGCTTTTTTGGCTCCTTATGCGCTCGAGGAGCTGGCTTGTGGCTGTGCAGGATGGGTAAACATAGGATACTACCTCTAAACGTGAGTTCTGTTAACCCTACTAAGGCTGTTAAGACTTCTGGCCCTATGGATCGATATCTTGTTGCTTTGGGAAGTAAAGAGGGGGAGGTTGTTGCTGCAATCCAAACCCAGCTCCCCAGTGATGGCTCTTCTATATCATTGGGGGTTAGTATCTCTTCCCCTTCTGCTGCCATTACAGATTCCGTTCCTTTTACTTCCTCTCCTTTGAGGGAGGATGTGTCTTCGCATTTGGATTTTTTTGCCATCTATATCCTCCTCCGGGTTCCCTTTGGATTCCGGGATAGTTCCATTACCTCAGATCCTATTGGTCCCGGAGAGTTCTGCTTTGGCGGATCGGGACGGTGCTTCCTCTTTGCCAGTGGATTCTCAAGATGTTTCTCTTTCAGATGTGTGGCGTATTCTTTCCAGGATAGAGTCTTCATTGAATTCTGTTTTGCAAATGACGGACTTTTCTAGAGACTGTGGCAAAACTTGCTCAACGTGATTCTCAGATCGTTACTTTGGGGGAAAGATGCCAGAAGCTGGAAGCTCATTACAATGTGTTGCAAAATTCTTCAATGTCTTTTATGACAGATAGCTCTTGTTGGGTATGGAGAACAATACTATCGGAGAATAGCTTGCGAGCTTTAAATTTGAGGTGTTTAAATTTTCCTTATATGCCGTTTTTATCTCCTCAAATTTTATTTGATAAATATCTGATATATTGAGATAATCGAGACGATACTAAACCACATGTAATTAAGGTGTTTTATATTCCCTCTAAGTGGGCTTCTCCGTCAGGAGTTTCTGCTGGTTCAGCCCCAGTTATATCTCAGGATTCTCTGAACATCTCCGAGTTCATTGAGTCCTCTCAAGATATAATCTCAACTAGAGCTACACTTCTGCTGTCTTTTGCCTCTGAAGTTGATAAAAATGCCGTAATGCGCTTATTTTTCAAATAAGGCAACTGCCTTCTGTGGAGAGAAAGTTAGTATCTTTCCAGATGTCTCCAGGAAAACTCAACTTCGTCACAGAGCTTTTTTGGTATTGAAGCCACACGTCTTAGCTCTTGGTGCCACATTTTTTCTTAAATTTCCTTGTAAATGTTTAGTTACCTTTAAAGGAACTAAGTATGTTTTTCTGGAGGCTTCGGCGCTGGAGTCTTTTCTTGTATCAAATGTTACACTGGCTTCTTAAGTTTTCTTTTTTGGGTTTAATTGACAGCAGACAGTAAGAAAAAGAGTATTGATTTATGGATCAGCATTTCCTCCTTGTACTCACGCGTTTCTCATGATGTGGACTTTATTATGGATGTTTTTTTCCTTGAATTTTTTTCTTGTATTATAATATGGAATATCTGTATTTACTTTGAAGTTTCTCAATAAAATAAATTTAAACTGCAAAAAAACAATATATATATAAATAAACACCCTTTCTTCTTTGTCTTTCATTTCCAGCATAGTAGACTATTTGATCTGATGCAAAGTGCCCGATGCCAGTCCATTACAGTTCGCTGACACCCAACAGATCAAGTTGTACACATTTCATTTGATTCTTGACCACCTCCAACTTCCCTTGGTTCATGCTTTGTACATTCCATGTCCCAATATGTAAGACATCTTTACAGCTTCCAAGTCATTTCATGTGGAGCTACATTAACAGTCAGACATCCCGAGGGCTTTGATACAACCACATCATAAATGCTGGCTTTACACTGAAAAGTCTTCAGGTCCTCCCTGGTAGCTAGTTGAGTGTCTTCTGACCTCAGGGGGGGGGGGGGGGGGAAGCACCTACCAACACTGCAAAAGCAGGATGGTGCAGTTTTTGACCATTGTTCTTGGTAGATGGCACAAGCACTTCCAAGTTCACTGAGAATTCTTTGTGGACAGCAGTCTTCAAGTCTTGACACCGATTTTATGGTTTGAGTTCTGATAAACCATCTTTTGAAAACAGCAAACAGGTTTACGATAATACCAGTTAACAGATTCGGGTCTGGACTTTCATTTTCTAGCTGAACCACCGCGGGGTTGCTTTAAATTTGATGTTTAGGATCCATATCCTGCTGAAAGGTGAAATTTTCTCCGTCCCAGGTCTGTGGCAGAGGCTTTCCTCCAAGATCTGCTTGTACTTTGCACCATCCATCTTTCCTAAAGCCACTTTCCCCCCTCATATTGCAAGGCAACTCCATATCAGTTCTGCCACCACCACGCTTTACTGTAGGGATGGTGTTAGTGGGGGGTCATGTGCCGTGTTTTACAACACACACTGCTTTGCATTCTGACCAATAAGTTTCACTTTAATCTTACTGGAGCACAAAACCTTCTCCTATATACTCATTTGTCCCTAGAGCATTTCTTTGCAAATGTTAGGCAGCATGATGTGCCTTTTCATCAGCAGTGGCCTCCCTCCCAAGAGGCAACATTCATGGAATAATCTTGAAAAACTGTTAAACATCTGACATTTTCCCCAGTATCAGACAGAGACCTCTAAGCCTTTAGAGTCATCTTAGGTCTCCAAGTACAGTAACCTTCCCCAGCAGTTTCCATATTCCGTGATTACTGACTTAGGCATCCATCAGGCCATCCCTCCAAATTCCCAGTGATTTGTATCCTGAGCCATATTCACACACTGCCTTCCTCCAATGTTTGGCTGCTCCACTTTCAACACATTTAGACCTCTGCTTCAAAATTAATTTCAGACAGTTTGATTCTCCATCCAAGAGTAATTGAATCAGCTCATCTACTGTGACTGGACACAGGTGGGCTCTAATTTATTATGGGACTTGTTAAAGTATTTTTGGAAGTTCAGCTAACTTGGCTTTGTTATGAGAAAGGATGTGAAGACAAAAATACATAAGACACTTTGGTTTCTTAAATTACTGTAATATTTCTAACAGACATTGAAAAGTGCAGAATGTTGTACGATTAGAACACTGACTTCAAATTGTATTTATTTTTTTAACAGCAGAATGTGAAAGATGTTTTCCAGGGTGTTAAGACTTAACACGCTATGCTCAACATCCTCACCACTAAGCCTTATTCTTACTACTTCCCTCCATCTATTTCAAGCATGCTTAATTCTATCAATGCCAGTTTCTGCCATTTCTAGTAGTAGTTTACTGTGCATCAGCCATTCCTCTCCAAAAAAAAAGTACTTTGTTTTTTCTTTTAGTCTTTTCCCTGAATTTTCCATTGAAAAATGGCATCTTCCAGAAATAGTCAGAGCTTAATAAATATATCATTTGTTTCCTGTTTTCTAGGGGAGTATATTTTGTATTCCACAAGCACAATCTTTGGTTACCACTCTGAACACTGTCCATCATCTCAAGATCTTTACAAGCATATAAGCTCCAGATGAAATACAGCACTGAAGGAGGCGTCACACTAGTGATGTGACACACATGCAAACCAATACTTCAGGAACTGATAAGGTCTACCTGCACTTTACTCAATTCTTCTCCCACACCATGACCTGCCTATGTACCTGCCTGAATTCAGTGTTGCTCTACTAGCCTCCTCCCCTCTTGTTTCTTCTTCAAATATCAGGACTCTAGCACATTTAATATTCCTCTGGGCTTGCCCCAGGGGCACCTAAATGTCAATTTGTAAGCAGTATTCTTGGGGGTTCTGAACAAGGGCAATATTAAATCCTTTCCCTTATTAGTGATTAACAGTGTGCATAAGTGTCTATCAATACAAGAGAGCAACAGAGAGAAGCTATCAACTTTCAAGTTAGACTGCAATGTTAAACAAGTCAGCTTTCTCCCATTTAAAATAACCAGTCCTTGCCTTCTCACCGATGTGGCAAATGGAGTTTTCCACCCCAGACAGATTTTTAGACTGAAGCATACCTTCCAAATCAATCGTCAATTTTCCCACCTTTCCCCCTCCCCAAGTCATTCCTTTTTTCACCCTCTGGCCCAGGCTGCTGTATGGTACAGCCCAGGAATCAGTGGCAGTTCCCTCTCTCCTCCTCCACCTTCTCTAGACATTTGCTGTCAGTGCCACCTCCTGAAGCTGTCTTCTTCTAGCATCATTGTTCTCACGGAGCGTGGGCTGTCCAAAAGGTACATCAGCGCTGCCTCTGTAACAGCTGCTACAAGCTTCAGAAGACAAATTAAACTACGTGATATCTGGCTTGGAGGTAATATGGATGAGGGCAGGATGATAGAGAAAAAAAAAACTAAATGGGAGGTTCAGTGGGTAGCGATTTCTGATCACCATCGGCCAATACTATGAATATATTCATTGCGCAATACAGCGCTCAGGCTTCCATTGTGTTTGGTTCTCTATACATAACACAGGTAGCCTCTCTCAAGAAGCACTTTTAGTTGTCTGCAGCTGGAAATGGTTAGGATCTGTACACATCAGATCTGGCAATTTTTTATAATACAAAAAAAAGGAAGAATTTTTAAAAAGCTGATTTCCAGTAAGATTTCAATGGGCATTGAAGAGAAGGCTGATAAGCACATGATTTATTAGACATTCTTCTCTAAGAAGCTGGTAAAATGATCTTTGCAAGCCAATTGTGCATATTCCTTCTGTACTGTTTGCCAAGCCCTCACTACCCCCACTCCCGACTATTGCAACCACATATACCATAGCCTCCCAAAACACATTCTCCACCCCCTCCAATTAGCCCAGAACACAACAGCACATCTAATCTTCAAGACGAACCCACATTACCCCCATACTCCAACACCTCCACTGGCTCCCTATCCTATCTAGAATAAAATTCAAAACCATTACCCTAATCCATAAGGTTATCTGCCCCTTCGCTCACTCCTAATCAAGCCTACCAGCCTTAGGCCTCACAGGTCTAACTCCACAAACCTGCTACACATCCCAGCCCAAATTTTAAAAAGCACGCAAACCACCTGCAATCCTACCTTCTCACTCTATGCCCCAAAAGATTAGAATGCCCTTCCACCTGACCTTAGAAATTGCTCTGATCATACAGAATTTTGCAAAAACCTCAAAACCTTCCTTTTCCAAGAATATTTAGTACCACCCCTCATACACCCACCCAACCTAGTGCCACCTAGACCTAGCCTACCTTACACTCAATTCCACCCCCCCCCCCCCATCTAATGTACATAGTTGCCGCTTCCGGCATTATAATCAACTGTTCTGGGATAAGCTCATCCTAAGTTTTTGTTCAGATGTTCTATGTAAAAACAAATGTATCAGCACTGTTATTGTTGAGTTCCCTGTAAACCATCTTGAACTGTAGAAAGACTGTATATGTATAGATATATACATACATACAGGGTGGCCAAAAAAAAAAAAAAAACACTGAAACAGAAATATGACGACAGAAAAAGACCACATAGCCTATCTAGTCTGTCCTTCCATAACTACAACAGTCCCCTTTTAACCTTTAGAGATCCTGTTTGAGAACATTTTGTAAATTAAAAGCTTAAATAAAGTTTACTTATTTACCTTTTTTAGCTATATAACATCTATTTCAACAATTTCCAGTTGCCGTCTTTTTTTTTTTTTTTAATTTGTCAATCGTTTACATCTGTCTTTTTGAATTCTTAAATAACTTATATGCTATGAGATGTTCACTTTTTTTGGGTGGACACACACACACACACAAACCTTTAAATAAATATTAAAGGATTCTCTCGAATTGACAGTCTCTGGGAAAGAACAGATTGCCAATGATACTTGCCATCTCCAGAAAAAAAAAAAACACAGGAGAGAGAAATACAAATAAACAGTAATAAGGACTGGCAAAATATATTAGAGGGAATATGAGGCTAATATTGTTACCCAGCAGCTAGTAGAGTGAAGAAACAAAAGTATACAATAACTGACCTGGTAACTAGCGTTCCTTGGTGCTGCTCCCTGCAGTACCGTTGCTGATCACAGACCTGCTGTGCTCTGCCTTTCGGCAATGCCTTGAAGCACATTACCCAGGCCAGCGTGCAAGAATCTGGAAATCAAGTCCTCCAGAAAATCACAAAGTACATAAGGGACTCGCATGTAGTCGTGCACCATCCATGCTGTTCCTCTGGAATCACAGCCGCTCGTGACATTTCCTCTTCCTTGAGGGCAGTGAGGAGAACCTGAGGAGCGCTAAAAGGCCAGTACTGCTAGAAGCAGGCAAGGGGCTACCCGATGACATGCTCATTCTCTGTGCTCCTTTACGCCTGTACATCCATTGCATAAATTGCTCTGACCTTATGCTTTGTTGTGTGCTCCTACAGTGGCAATGCCAGTGCTGCCCCTAAAATTGTGCTGCCTTAGGCAACTGCCTGGTGTGTCTCTGCCCCGAGAGTGTTTTAGGGCACCAGCCAGTTTTGCTATGATTCCAAATCTTACATTGAAGATTTTTCAAAGTGGCCCTTGCTTGAAAAATAAGGGGCAATGATCTACTTTATTAAAGAATGCTGTAGTACCGGCAAACAAGTATATTTTGCCTTTAATATCATTAACAACCGTATAATTTTAAAATAAAAATGGCCCCCAGCATTGACTTTTGCTGCTCAATCTGCTCCTTGCCCACAGAACAACTTTCATCCTGCTTCACCCTCACCTATCACAGGTATGAATTTAAGAGCCGATGTAATAAACTGTGCATTAAGAATGTTCTACATTATCTCAGCCTTTTTAGTATCCTCTACCTAGGGAGATGGAGAAATTTAGATTAAATCTTTTGACAGTGATATCCAAACTTATTCAAAGCCTTTACTTGTACCACTGGCATTTAATTAACTAAGTCCTGTTTAAAGGCAATGGAGGACTGGTTACAACAGCAGAGTTGCAAACTTGAATCTTGACAAACCCAATGCCTTATGGACCTCTAGGCAAGAAGGATCAAAGTGTACAATTAGTTTAGGGGTGAAGTTGTATGCTCAACTAGGAGAGACTAGCCAGGTTTCAGCTATTCTTTCTGGCTTTTAGGCTTGCATGCTTATGTGGGTAGATCTGGTAGAAATCACCACTCTCATCCCAAGTAAAATAGGTTATTGTAATACTGTTTGTTGGACAGACACAAACTACAGAGCATCCAAAATACAGCAGCATGCCTTCTTATGGTTTTAAAAGGGGCAAAATCCAATCACTTGTCTTAAATAGCTATACTGGAAGATGTCTGTGATTGTGTAGAAGTCTTTATAGATGAACTCCAGGGTATTTGGGTGATAGATTAAAGAAATATGCAACCCAGGCTCTACAATATTCACACAAGAATTACCCAGAATTGCCTTCACTTCCTAGCACTTGACAGACAACCCAGGAAAGGGCTTTTAGTTATGTTGGGCCAAGTCTCTGGAATATTGAATGTCCATCAATTCTAAGAAAGATGTTAACTATCTGAAGTTTAGGAAGCTTAAGGCCTTGTTCTTCAGGGAGTGTTTAACAGTAACTATGTACATAATCGGAATGTAACCTTTATTGTATTATAATACTGCTTTTTGTTTACGATATCTGTTTTCAATGTAAAGAGTGTAACAAGTCAATAAATCCAATCACTGAATAAGATCAGTGCACAGTTTAACATAACCGCCCTGCTCCCCCCCCCCAATCCGATTCCTCTCTACGCAATAAATAGTATAAGAACTACAGCAGCATTAAAAAAAGTACAGGCCAAAGATGGTGCCGTTTTCTGCACACACATTACTATCTCTTTGTGCATACAAGTTTTAAATTTATTCACGGCACCTCAACAATGAGTAGCACATGTTCAGTAAAGGGACCAGTCCTTGTTGGCTCCTTCACTGGCAAGGGACAATGAATAAATGAATATTGTTACTGTAGTCGGCACTTAATCAGTTTTCCATCTCCCACTCTCAGTGGTGTATCTATTTGAAATCAGGATCACCAGTCATTGGTAGTGACTCAGGCCAATAAGAGACCTAGAGGCAATGCCAGCATCCAGACTAATGCCCACCCATATTACTCTCAGGCCAGGGCTGGCCATCCACTAGACTGTCACCTAGGGTGCAAGCCCCATTGGGCAGCACCAGCCCCCAGCAAAGCAGCAGTTCAGCACCCCCCCCCCCCCCCAGCATCCAACTTCTCACCTGGGAGAGGAGGGGCGGCACAGCGATCCTTCTACTGTGTCAGGTCTTCAAGTGCCCAGCTAACATGCTCACTTTAAAGCCCAACACAGCAGAGGGATAGCCATGCCACCCTCCCTCCCCCAAGTGAGAAGCTGTATATGGGGTGGGAGGCATGAAGAGTCTGCCTAGGGCAGCAGAAATCCTCACGCTGGCCCTGCCAAAACTCCAGTTCCATCTACATCACTGTTCCTGCTGGACTCTTATACTAGGTGGTGTGGAAAGTCCACTCCTTGCTCACCTATCTCACTTGAGAGGGGTGGAGTAAAGATCTATCATTAGCATAGGCACAGCAACCTACACTAATGATAGCACTTTACTTTACCTGAGGCCTGGATGGAGTTAACTTCCTAGTACCAAACTGTTACACCACTGGGGCTTGTACACACTTCTCTACAAGGAGAAAAAACAGCAAATGCTTCACTACCAGGCTCTAAGTGGCTGTGCAGTAACACGAGTGTAAATTCTTATATTTAAGCAAGGAGGTCCTTCCTGCATTGGTTGCTAAACTGTGTGATAAAGCTTGGGTAACATCATCCTCTCAGACTAAGTCCTATCAAGACAGAAGATAATGCAAACTGAGCTACCACTAAAAAAGCATGAGCTAAATCTACCTAAGTCACATCAGTCTTCCTCTGTGGAAGGCAATATCTAGTGCTCTCCCAAGCCATCACTTGCCACCTCATTAAAGAGCTCAACCAAGTCTGTCCAATGGAAGCAAAACGTCACAAAAGTGGCTCTGAAAAATCTGGCTCCTACTGCTTTAAAGAAACCGCATGCAAAACTACCTGCGACATTTAGAAATTTAACAGCTCAGCCCATTTTGCAGTATGGAATGTTTCTTCCACTCTAATCTGTACCACAGACCAAAAACTAAGAAAAACGTGAAATCATTCATTTTTACGTACTCTAAGAATAGTTATGTATGGATTTTTCTAATTTCCCAAATACCTAATCTAAGTTACAGAAGATATACCTATAGGTGAAGAAAGTGCTTGATCAACAGGATTATAGTTAAAGGTCTCCCCAAACGACTGGCGGTTTGCTCTCTGGGGCGGGCTGCAGGCTCTAGAATGTGACCTCTGTGAAACTGCAGAAGAAATTCCTGCCAACATCTGTCCCAGCATCTGTAACATTTGAAGTTCCCGGGCATGCTCAGCTTCCCGGCATTTGTCTTCAATTTTAAGTCTCTGTTCCTCATATTTATAGAATTTCTGTTCTGCATCCATACTTTGTTGTAAGAATTTCTCCATCATTGTATCCAACGTTAGATTTGTATAGCGTTTTTTTGTTCGCTTATGTTGTAAGGATAAAGGTGTACTGGTTGAAGCAGCAAGTTGTTTAAAACCTAAAACAAAAAGATTACATTATTCAGAAGGAGGTCCAAATAACTACCTCTACACAAACTTTTACAAGTGAATACTAGCACGTACATAGCCAAGCAATCTAACGTACTTCTTTATTTGGGGAGGGAGAGAACCACTCTTTTCACCTCCCCCTTCTACAAACCTGGTAGAATAATGTGACAAACCATACCACAAACACTGAACTAAAACTTCAGGTCATTCATTCCTCTGTACTGCAAGGACTCTTAGCATAGGACCAGAACACATCTGCAGCAAGTAGGCAGGGCTGTGGAGTCTGAAGCAATTACTGGGTTATTGGAGTCAGAAAAAAAAATGTATAACTCCGACTAAATGTAAAATGGTAATTTCACAGATACTAATCTTATGAAGGAGGATCTGGCAGAAGCAATTCTGTTTAAGTTGTTTGTACATTTGGATTTTTTATTTAACCCCATTTCTATGGATACTGTACAATATTTCTTTAATAAATTTTGTAGGGATAAACTTTTCCAGCTTTTACAATATAATTTTTATTTCATTTAATCTTTCATGTTCCATTCATTTAAATTTTATATTCAAACAATGCTTTAATTTCAAAAAGGAAGGGTTATGTACATAATTTAGTTTATTTTAAAATGGGCATTTTTTGACCTTCCTGTAAGAATTTAGCCTCTTATTTTTGTAAGTTTTGCCTTATGTTTAATGTTACTCGATCATGTTTAACTTCTTTAATAAATATAAAAAAAACACAGGGGCATAGCTATAGCCTTTAAACCTAAACTTTATTAGGTTAGGGTGCTACAACATAGCCCGATTCACATTGACAGTGATGATGAACTGCCTTATATGTTGTGTGCTTTCAACCAGTATAGGAAATCTATAATTTGTCTAATTACACAGAGGAGTCTGATTTACCATAAGTTGAGTCAGAGTCAGTTTTTGAATACTACTCCACAACCCTCCAAGCAGGACTTCCAGGAATGTAGCTAAAACGTTCTACTTTCAACATGCATTGAGCACCCCCACTCTGCCCAGTCAGTATGAAGTATACACCCACCACCCTGCCTTAAAGTGCTGACAAAACTCCCAATGGAAATAAGCAGCCAGCCAGTCAGTCAAACCTAATCCTGAACTAATTAAGGCCTAAATGCTCAAATGTTTCCCATGCTAGTCTTGCTACCAATGCTGAAAGCACAGAAGAATCGAGAACAAAACCACTGCACTAAAGCATAGCACAATGTGTATGCCAAACGCATAAGGATGATGGAATAACTAATTACTCCCCATGTTAAAAACTGCACTGAAATAACAAACAAAAAACAGGTTATTTTAAACTCTGAACACTGGAACTTTACACCAGATTTAGGCAGGTGTTAAGGTGCAGTAAGGAATTACAGGATCAACTGAGGTAAAGTATGAACTCAGTTGACCCAATCATGCCCAGACCCCACTTGTTCGTAATTAAAAAAAATAAACCAACCCCCCAAAAGAGATCTCCCTCACACCACAAATGGCATGGTTGCTGCACCCCCCCCCCCCAAATACCTTAAGATGAGAAGCAAGAGTGCTGCCATCTTTCAAAACGGCAGCATCTGACCCACACAGTATGACCCAGGATGCACTGTGCAAAGTCACTTAAGTCCGCATTGTGCATTTCAAGATGAATTTGTAGGGCAAGGATGAGGAGGTCAGTTTGCCAAATAAGACAATTTTGACTTATTTAGCAGATCAACCAAGGATGCATTATGTGAGGTCATGTGTGGGATCAGGTGCTGCCATTTTAAAATATGGCAGTGCTTCTGTCTCCCATAACCTTAAAAAGGTACATAGGTGGGTACGAGAGGGTGGTCTGGGGGCATGATACCTGTCAGATCGTATATGAGAAGTGATCAGAGTAAGGGCCCCCATTGTTTTATTAGAAGTCTGAGTGGGGAGGGGGTGGCAGCACTAAGCCAATATTTAAATTACAACCCAGAGGGTGATACTAGAGGCACCAATTGAAGGGATGTGGAGAAGGGAGTTCAGAGCACATGAGTGGATAATAAGGGGGCTGGGCATGACTGGGATTCATCTGAGTTGATGTGTGAAACTTTTTCCCCTCGGGGCCATACCTTGCTCCCCTTGTTTTAACGCAGATTTTTTTGCTCAGTTTACTTTCAGGCTTTTTCTTTATAAAACTGATGAGCAAAACTTCTGCTTTAAAATTTACCTTGGAAAACCCCATGGTAGAGCTTTAGAGCTGAATTCTGCATCAAAGCCAAAGGAGCGGTATTACCTTTCCCATACTCATCCACCCACATACATCTTGTCAAGAGAATTCAAAGCACGGGACAAAAAGTTACTGGGGTGGGGAGGGGTTACATATACATAAACACAGAGTCCCGCACATCTTAGGCTGTTGGGGAAGGGCACTCACCTTCACGCGGAGGTACCGGGATAGCAAAGGGCGGGCACTCCATTTTGATGGCATGTTCGGCATAGGACGAGCACTCGCCCGAGTCCTCTGTGAAGTTTTCCCGAGAAGACTCCACGCCGCTTGTGGCTCCTCCTCCTCCGCTGCCATCGCCCTCCTCCTCGCCGTCCTCCAGCAGGCTCTCGTCGGGTTGATCGGCAGTGGCGGGGACAGGGCGACAGCTCAGGATTCGGTCCATCTCGTCGTAGTATTTGCAGATCTTGCGCGCGTGGCCGTTCTTTTTGAGGCCGTCGCGCGCCTGGTAGTACTGGCGCTTCAGGCCCTTGATGCGGATGCGGCACTGTTCGGGCGTGCGGTCGAAGCCGAGGTCGGCCAGCCGGCAGGCCACGTCCCGGTACACATGGCTGTTGCGGAAGTTGCCGTCCAGCGCCGACTGCACGTCCGCCTCCCCCCAGATGTCGAGCAGCGCGCGCGTCTCCAGGTCCGACCACAGGAAGCCCCGGGTGTTAGGGAGCATGGTCCCCCCAAGGCAGCCGCAGAGTCCCGATCTCGACCCCCTCAGGGGTCGCAACTTTCTGCGCTGGCAGGAAGACCCACGCAGACAACAGAAAGAACCCACGAGGCAAATGCACGAAGAAAAAAAAAACGAACACGTAAAGGGGGCGGGGATGGCGACTACAGAGCCAACGAAGCGTGTAACTGCAAAGGAAACGTCACCTGGAACAGCATTTCGCGGGAAGAGCGAAGGAGTTGCCGCCTCCCCTCCGCCCTTCCCCCCACCTCCGCTTAGGAAAGTTTGTTAAGGAGTGCAAATCACAGGGAAAATTCGCCCCCCGGTGCCTGTGGTACGTAGTTGTACGTATAGAGGTATACATGTGCATGTGGAAGCGCGTGCGTTCCCAGGATGCTTGTCCTGAACCTGCAGCAAAGAGCCCATGAGATGCGAGAAGAGCATACTCTCCCCTTCTTCCCCCGCCTTGTGCGGGCCCCGCCGCAGTCAGTCCCGCACACCGAGCTGCTTTTCATCCACTTCCGGCACACGCAGGGGCACGCCGACGCCGAAATATTTAATCACAATGACACGCGCGAACCAGCAGGTACACGTCCTTCCGCTCCGTCTGACATGTGCGCGCTCAGCTACGTCACTGCACGCGCTTTTTGACAGAGACTTAACACACGAAGTGACAGTTGCGTCATGCGTAAGCATGGAACTGGCGACATGTGATGTGCAGAAGCGTTTCCCCTTTTAAGCGTTCTTCACTAGGAGGCTCCAGGGCCACGGCTGACTGCTCTCCGGTTGTTAGCTGTACGGAGGCACATAAAATATATCATTCAAAATTACCAAGTTCCTATATACAAGCGATTTGTTCCTAGTTTTTCCTAATGCTTGCTACCTACTGTTGAATGCTACTGAGCAACATCTTTCTGTTGCACCAACGCTCGTCTGTGGACAGAAGCTTATCGTTTTTACACTAACCACTACAAAACCCAAGTCACGCTTTCAACCATTATCACCTCTACTTTCCACCTAAACATTAGTATATAATATGGGGAGAAACCAAACTATGTTCTTTGCACATTACACGATATAGTACAAAACTACATACAACTGCCGGCGCTTCCAAGCTTTATAATAGCAGCAACCCGAAAAATGCAAATCCTTTTGGCTCTCAATTATTCAAATATATTGGCATTACTTTGTTTGTTTACCTTCACCGTGCAGCCAGAAGACCAAAGCTGCTACAAGTGCGGTCACTACACATCCCCCAGTGGCCCTTCCCCACTGCATTCTCTGACCGCGCTTCTGAAGTTGGTGTCAGCCTCGGAAAGGGACTTAGATCCACCGGAACCCCGCCCACAGAATATCTTACCTAGAGCAACAGGACTACTGACAACTAGCCCAGCTACAGTAAGCCTGAAGCGCTTTAAACAAATCATGGGCACTCCTCCTGAGCATGCCCAGGACAACACTATCCAGCCGATGTCTGGGCCCTTTTCATTCCAAGAAGCCCCATGTTCCAAACAGCCAATCAGAGCTCTCTTCCCAGGGCTCCAAGCAGCCAATAGTGGTTCACCTCCTATCCCTTAATTCTCGCGAATGGCACTGACGGAAGAGCGCGTGCACGCAAAGCAACATTACGTCAGCAGGTGGGTGGAGATAAAATGCTCTCGTGTCATGAAGTCAGCCAATCAGAACGCTATATTGGTTAAAAGTCCGCGGTTCTGTAAAAAAAGTAATTAATAAGTAATATAGGAAAATTGTACCCCTTTTATACATATCAAGAAATTCTGACTTTGATCTGAAAACTCTGCCATTTATTTATTACTAGGGAAATTTGGAGGTGAGGGGGCAGATCCTCCGTTACTGTTTTCTGCAAGCTGGGTTAATATTATATTAATTTTGCCCTAGGCAAACATAGGTGTGGGCCTCTAGCACGGGCCCCTATTCTTTCATCAGCACTCCCCCACCCTCATCACATTAATTTTCTCCCTACGCTTTCCCCCTAGGCTGCCACACTTCAAAATTCCAGAAGTAGTGTATAGAAAACTGCAACAAGGTCTACAGCAGCAAGTTGTGAGTGAACATGGGGCCGTGCAAGCACATATTTCAAATGGAACAGTCTAACGTTTGGAGCAGTGGGCTGAGAACCAGGGAAGCTGAGCAAGTCATTTTCACCTTCCTTTGCTTCTTGTACAAACATGCCAAAAGGTGGTCTGCCCCAAAGAATGAGATTTGCAGGTGATGTGTTTTAGGGATTTTAAGTTTTGGAAATGCTTCAGAAATGAAACAAAAGAAACAATTTAGTTTTCTAGGCTGTCTTGCAAAGTATATAGACAGAATGGAGCCAGTTTTTAGAACCAGATCAACTAAACAGGTAAATTACCCGGGCTGAATAATTCCTTCTATTTACTATGCACACAAGTACTTTTGTACCAGTGGACCTGTCCCCACCCCCACCCCCTTCACCCCCCAGAACAGACATAGATAAACACACAGACATGCATTATTTCATTCTTCAGACAGACACAAGTACTCTCTTGTTCTTCATATACAAGCACACAGGTACTCATTCTCCATGGACAAGCAGGATGAGTCAGCCACAACTGGTGACATCATTCAACAGTGCCATATATGTTTCTGAACATGTGCTCTAGGTGACCCTAGCCGAGTTTTATTTCTTCCACTTGCCAGCAAGGACGGAACTCTCAGGTCTCTTACCAAAAAAAGCAAAAAAAAAAAAAAGAAAGAAGAAAGGAAGAGAACGAATTAAAGAAAAGGAGAAGACTTAAGAGCTCAAGATAACCTCTAAACTGAGCTTTAAAAAATGCCCTAAATGTAGCACTGATACACATGATCACTGTGTCCGGTGCCTAGAGTGAGTCACTGTGTTGGGGACTGCCCCCACTGTGCCTGCATGTCTCCCTGGGCCCAACGATCACACGGCCACGCTCTCCAGGAATTTGTCTCGGTGGCAGATTCACTTACCCACATGGCTGCAAGAAACATCATTGCAAAGCCCAAGCCACGTCACGAGAAGGCCTTCATCCCGGGTCCAGTGCATTATGAGATCCCCAGAAGTGCCTCTGCACCTACAACCACACTGACGACTCGGCCTGCAAGAACCGCAGACCCGGGTTCCTACAGCATCTCTCCATGGTGCCAACAACACCTCCTCCACTACAGGTAAGTAATCTCACTTTCTCGCTCTTCAGACACACATGCACCCAACATTCCCACAAAGCTCTGTAAGAGTCCACTTGCCCTACTGTCAGTGGGCAAAGTGCTGCAATACGGCAACTAGAAACACTATAACAGCACCTCCTTCCAGTGGCAGCAGCATGGGCAGAGGACTCCCATGTTGTTTCATGGGAATATTGCATGCATTCAATCTCATCCTTCAGACACCTCTGCACACTTGGTCACTCTTCAGACAGACAGACGCTTTTCTGGAGTTGTGCTGCTATCTGCTGCTCATCATGAGTTCATGCAGTTTATTTATTTTTAATGATTTGTTGTTTTGTTTTGTTTTATGATTATATTTGAGGTTTAACTCCCCCTGAAGAAGGCGTTGAGCCGAAATGCGTTGGGGTTTTAAATAAAAGTTTATTTTAAACCTACCACTGTCCCGGTGCACCTGTTCCTTATTGTCTTCAATATCACCTACAGGGGGGTGCTCTTCTCTCCAGTGCCATGTACATTCCCTCCATTCCCTCCATTTCGTTTGCACAACATAGGAACTTCCCTCTGGCTCGCCCCCTCCCTTCCTGTGACTAGAGCTATGCCCTCACTGCCTTCCTATTGGATCCTACTCACAGTCTCTGCTGCTGACACTGGAAGCAAGCAGAACAGGCTCACTCACATGGAAGGTGGTGGATTGGATAGCTATAGAGGTCTAAACTCTGAAAAATATTGAGGCACTTAAGCCATCCTTCCAGCTTCTAGACAGTTGGCAACCCTAG
Organism: Ichthyophis bannanicus; assembly: GCA_033557465.1. Taxonomy (NCBI): domain Eukaryota; kingdom Metazoa; phylum Chordata; class Amphibia; order Gymnophiona; family Ichthyophiidae; genus Ichthyophis; species Ichthyophis bannanicus. The sequence goes on from CM066035.1 coordinate 644,319,572, forward strand.
CCTTCTGAAGTCTGAGCATATCAGGCAGGGCCCCTTACATATTTGGGCCCTAGGTAAATGCCTAATTTGCCTATCCCTTAATTTTGCCCTGGCTCCGTAGGAGGGTGGGAAAAAAACTCAGGGAGTGGATTAGCGAGCAGGGGAGGGGTGTTCAGTAGTTGTTTGAAACCACATAGAAAGGCCAAGGACATATCCTATGTCATTTCCTATCCTTTTCCAAACGACAATAGAAAAATAACCCAAAATTTCAGGCTGTTTCATTCTCAGCTGCATGCACTAATAATGAAGAGAATGCCCAAACAAAACACTTCTTAAAATTAAACAACATTTAAAAAATGGAAGAGATACAAAAATGTAAGGAAAAAATTACCATATATACCCCTGTTGTGCAGGCAGAACATTTTTATTTGATTTCATTTTGTTTTTTTTGTCACACTAGCGCACACTAAATGAAATAGCATACACCGTTACAAAATAAAACAAACCTATGCAAAAATGCACATCCTTAGAGCAGAGTAGCTGCATTGTTCATTCCATTTTCACCCCTCTCTTCTCCTATTTCCTGCAGGGCAGGAAGGGAAGGGCTGGATAGGGGGCAGAATGGTTCTTTGCTCTATATACTTCAAATTTACTTTAATTTATTAGATTTTTTCATATACCACCTTTCACGTTAGCATTAAAGCTGTTTACAATGACTAAAATTCGGAAGTAGTACAGGAGAAGATAAGAGGGCAGGTAATAATAAAGAGGTACTCCTCTGTTTATTTTTTATTTATTTATTATTTTAAAACATTTATATACCGCCATTTGCCACAGCATTCATGACAGTGTACAACCAACAATAAAAACACAGAATCCATACGGCCCCATCCAGCAGACCCATTAATCCCCCCCCCCTCCAAATAAAGAACCTTGTAACTACCCGGGAGGGAGGGGTCAGAGCAGGAAACCAAAGAGTATTTTTTGCTGAGTGTGATTCCTTACAGGACCCCTGTGTGCCTTTGTCTAAAGATAAATAAAGCAGAGGGGATTTGGGGCAGAAGGAAAATGCTGAGGTCAAGGAAAGGGGAAGTTCTGGGGTTGGGTATAAGGATGGGGAAAAGTGCTAGGGGTCACTCCTGGGCAAGGAGGAAAGAAAAGGGTGAATGTGTTTGTGAAAAGGCATCATGGGGAGTGGAAGCAAGAAAGTTGATATCCTCACTGTCCCCCTCCCCCCCCCCTTTCCCTGGTTCATTCACACTGAATTTCAAGGTAACCACATTTAAAGAGTTAGCAGATATGGTCACCTTCTTTTCCCTAAAAGGCAGTAGTCAGAATTGCCACTTTTAAGATCTGCTAGAGTAGTTCCAGGCCAGCCACTTTGAATGGAGGGTGTGATCCTAGGAGCTTTCCTAGTTCTAAACAAAGGATGTCTGCTGGTGCTGGCTGAAGCCTGTCAAGCACTCACAAGAGCAAATAGTGTTAGTCTTGGACCATTTCCTAGAAGCTCTAGCTTTACACTAAATTGATAGACTTTGGAGCAGCGACTGCATCTAGATGGCTCTCCACTGAACTCGAAGCAGTCTGACCCGAGTCATAATTCCATCCATTTAATGTCTGGTTCCATCGGCGATGAAACAGGCGTGAGCGCTGGGGACCCCATCTCTTGCTCTATTCCACTAACTTCAGTTCCCGATCAAGCTGTCGGTGTTGGCTTGGACTCTGTGGCGACAGACGTTGCTGCGGGGCCTATACATTCTGGCCCGATACAGGAGAGAAGAAGTGAGACGGAAGTCCTCCCTGCTTGTACAACGAGTGAAACGCCATCGGAGGTATCTTTACAGTCTATATGGGATGTGCTGGTTAAGTTGGGTGGAACCGTTCCTAAGTGTTCTTAGGACATATCTGCTCTGCTTCAAACTGTTGGGCAGGTTTCCTCTCAGCAGGAGATACTGGCTAAAGAGACTCAGGAGAAACTTTCTATAATGTGGAAAGAAGTTAAAGACTAAGGAAATAATTGATTGGTTAGTAAAAGATAAGGTATGAATTCATCAAAAGTAGGAGCAATTTGAAAGTAAGATGCGTTGTTTAAATCTACATTTTTTAAATTTCCCCAAAGTGGCAAATATGTCGCCATTTGAAACATTTAAAAAATATTTGCGGGATGTATTGCAGGTCCTGAAAGCATTTTTCTACCTGTAAATAAGATTTTTTTGCCATGGAGAAAGTCTTCTCAAGCTGTCTATAGAATCTGGTGATCTTCAAGACTTGAGTAATTTCCTGGAAACATCGCTGGTTGAAGTTAAGGAGAGAGCGATCCTATTGAAAAATTACATCTTTGAGTCAAATTTATCCAGAATGTTATCTCTTTTCTTTAAGAAGATGGATACACCATTTCTGGGTCAAACAACTGGAATTTACCCGAATGTTAGTTGTCCTACCCATGAGAGGATTCGTTTGTTTCTGTCCATATCATCATCTCTTCATAAGACACTACCCTGAAACTGTCTATAGAAACCAACCAACGAGCACTCACATCAAACATTCAGAATCTCCCAACAACATACCCAGCAAGACAAGGAATAGCCAACCCAAAATAATCAGCTCTGAATAGAATATAGCTGAAAACATGGACAACATTGTAAATAAGCTGCAGAAATGTTACCCCCTTTTAAATCCTGAAACATGGACAACATTGTAAATAAGTTGTAGAAATGCTACCCCCTTTTAAATCCAAGTTTTAATCCCCTTTCAATGTAAACACTATGTGGCTCGTCCACACAGTAAATTGTTCTGTTCAATGTACACCGCACTGATAAGAAATAGCGCGGTATATAAAAGAAGTTAAATACATAAATAAATATCTTTGAGTGATATCCCTGTAAATGTTTTATTACCTATATGATTGTTAAGTATGTCCTTTTCTCTCCAGAGCAACTTTACACCTTTTCGGATCTAAAGAAGATTTCTGTGCAGTGAGTCTTGGACTCTTGAGGGGTGGTGGGTGAGGGGCAGTAAATGCTTGTTATGACTATTGTCCAGAGCTTGAGTGTCTAATGCCTTGTGTTACTTATCTCTGTTGTTTTCCTCTGAATATGACCCCATTTATTTTCTTTCCACCCCCCATATTTGATTGTGGTCTAATGATAGGGTGTTATTTTTATTGTATTACCTTTTTTCTGTTATGGGGGATTTGATTTGTGTTTTGCGCTCTTGTTACTTGAGCAAGTGGATACTTGTGAATTTTGTTTAATTTTATAAATAAAAATTTTAAAAAAGCAGCTTAATCCAGTCTTGGCTATTTTTGAATGGCTTGCTTATAGCATCACTAGGCTAAATAGCCCCAGTTCTATGAAAGTTCCCCTTTTCAGTTTGTCCCTTTTGGAGTGTTGGCTCTTCCTCTGCCATAGTGGCTTGCCTCTTTGGTCATGATGAAAAGCTCATATGGGACGTTTACCCAGTCCTATGACTGGAGCATAGCTGTGCATTCAGTGTAAAGTGTGATCAGTCTTATGACCTGACAGCAGCAGTTACAAGTTTTTGCACTAGACAGAATGCATCCTGGCTCAGAGGTTTATGTATTATCACCTTGATTCAGGGGCCTAAGTTAAGGTTACCAGACTTTTTGCAGGCAAAACTGGGACAAGTTTGAGCAACAAGGCATGAAGGAAGGAAGAGGAGTCATTACCTTTCCCCACCATCCATCCCATGACAGCAACAATATCAATTCAAAGTAGACAAATCAACAGTGATGCATTTCCTCCGTACTGTGCAAAATGTAAAGATAATTGGATGTAAATTCTAAAACCAGACATATTCCAATCACTAAATTACAAATATAAATGTTTTATACCCTCTCTTTTCCCATTGCTGGAATTAGAGATAGGAAGCCGCCAACCAGGTACGAGTCGAGGACATGACTCTAAAATCGGGGACAATCCCAAAAATCGGGGATGTCTGCTAATCTTTGGAGTGGAGTGAGTGGCCTAGTGGTTGGGGCAAGGTACTTCGGGCCGGAAGGTCGGGGGTTCAAATCCCACTGGAGGACAGCAACCTTGGGCCGGAAGGACTGGGGTTTCTAGTCCCACAGGTGCTCCTTGTGGTCTTGGGCAAGCCACTTAACCCTCCATAGCCCATGTTCCCTGTAAAATAGTTCTCTGTGTGCTGTGCTTTCCTGTCTAATCAATGTGTTTATACCTCAAAAAAAAAAAAAAAAAAAAAAAAAATTTCCTGTCATGATTTGACAATTTCCAATTTGTAATCAAACCGCTGCTGATCGCTGGAAGTAGCGGTATACAAATGTATACTAAATAAAAAAAATAAAAAAAAAAATCTTAGCCAGGGTCTTCCCCAGAGCTGGTTCAAGGTGTTGGTGCCCCAGGCAGACCTTACGGTTTACACCCCCCTTGGCTGTCAAAATCTATTATTTAGTTTTGAATGTCTCGCTTGTTGCAGCCCCCTAGAAGCTGCCACTCTAGGCAATTGCCAAGTTTGTCTGATGGTTGGCCCGGCTTTGACCTTAGCCTAAATATAACAATAGCATGGGAAGGTAAGAACAGTAGGATTATATATGCATGTTGTTCTTTATAGAAATACATGTGTGTCACATATATGGTGCCTGTATCAGCGCAGTGTGCACATGTGCAGTATACAATCATTCCAAAAAGGGATAAGTAGTGGGACAACCACACTTCTAAACAGCAATCAGAGAACTGCCTTCACCCTGATGACAGAATGGACAGTCCCTATGCCTTGGAGCTGAAAATCTCGTCAAGACAGAGGATTCTGCCTTATACTGGCCTCTGAACAGCCAAGTTCACTAGCTCTTCTTTCAAGGAAAACCGAGTCATATTCAGCTATCAACAAACTCTACATTGTAAGAGTCCAGTTGAGCACTTCTGGATTAATTCCGCTGAATGCATGGGATTGAAATTCTAGTTTACATGGGAAGACAAGCTACAGCCAGAACTGGCTCAGCCCATCCCTCATGGAATGGAGCTGGCTTGCAATCCAGTACCCTGCAATGGTCTTCTGTGAGATGATGCTCATAGAACAGAATAGGACTGGCATCTTCCTTTTCTAATATTAGTCTAATATTATTTTCCTTCTCCAAGACTGAAAAAGTATCAAGCACAGATAGAAAAATAAAAATAGTTGTTTCATGTTGTTGCCGTGAATATTTCTGTTAGCATGACATTCCATAAATCTACCCAAGGAAAAGTGAAAGGCATAAATGAATCCATATTTGCTATCTTGGTAATATTTACTCATCATTGGGGGGGGGGGGGGGGGAATGCACAGCAAGACTTCATTTTAAAGAGAAGAAAGCTTTAATTGGTTTCCTTTTCTTCATCATGCCTGTTTTGGAAGCAAGACAGTGCTACAGTGAGATGAACTGAAGGACTACATTTTGTACTTGAGACTCAAGGGGTAATTTTATAAAGAATTTACTGCATATAAATCATCATTTTCAGTATATGTGGAAAATGGTTAGAATAAAATTGCAGAGGAATATACATGTGTACAAAGCAGGCATATGGCAACATAACACTATTTTTATGTGATATAGGTGTACATGTTTCCAGGGGCAGAGTAGCGATGGAGCTGTGATTCACATGTGTATTTGACATGCATAGAATTTGCACACTTATTTGCACCTACTTCTAAGCAGATGGACATTTCGGCGAGAACATCTATGCCCTGCTGGGAATAGTTCTGGGAGCCTATTTTATAACCGCAGCTACATTACCTATATAAAACAGGAATACAAGGAGTGTATTTTTGGACATTTTGATAGGTTCCCGTAAACTTTGGGATACAGAAAGTAAAAATGGAATACTTGCTGCCCCCTAGTGACTCTTTTGCTCAAGTAAAGAGCCTGATTTATGAAGCTTTTTTTTTACCTGTAGACACCGAATGGGAGAGATATTAATAAAACTATCCAAAAAGGAGACTGCTTTCTACATTTAGAGGTATCTTTCAGAAGTCTTAGGTGATTCTTCTGCCAGTAAAAATAATATTCTTGTACTGAAGAAAGGTCATCAAGTTTAAAAATATTAAGAAGCTCAATACAATCACTATTGGGTCCACAAAAGGCATAACTATTTATCAACCTCTAAAAAATGATATATATGAGTTACAACTTCTCTTCCTTTCAGATCAGAATGTGAAATTGAATCTAAGGGACCCTTTTACTAAGTGCCGCTAACCAGGTAATGTATGTTATGTTTGATAACTGTCCATGGTGAACATTTATGTGCAGTCCTGTCAGCTACCGATTGCGAAAACATATGTTAACTAGCTCTCACACAGTAATGTAGACTGTGGGCACATTAGAGATAGAATGTGGACGTGGAGGGCACATTAGTGCGACAATAGGGTTACACTTAACGATACCTCTATGGGTATCGTTTGGTGTACTCACGTTAATCATGCTGCATGTCATTGGTGTCGGAAAGGGGTGGTCACATGGCCCTTGCCCCACTGACACTTCACTGCTGAGATCGGGGCTTCCTCTATTTTGGTCCATCGGGATCCGATCTTCCACGAGCAGAAGCAGGGGAAGGTTGGCGATTGTGACCCTGCAGGCAGCCTGCAGGGATCCCATTCCTCATGGGCATTCAAGTGCTGCGATCGCAACACCACCACCACTACTAATAATAATAATCATTTTTATAGCACTACAAGGAGTATGCAGTGCTGGACATATAGATGAGCTTACAAGCTAATCAAGATGAAAAAACATCGCTGAACTGGGGACTAGTGTATGGCAAGATAACATGGCGACCTTAATATTCAGCCACAGTATTCGCATAGTGCTGCTGAATATCACCACTGACTGTATAAAAACACCAGGCTAAAACTGGGGCAATCTGTGGGCCGATCAGGGGTGATGCCTGTTGCTATCCACTAATCAGCAATATTCACTCAGTAAATAGATTGCTAAACTGGTTAGTGGGGTCGTTTCAATGGCTGTCCTAACTTTAGCCGATTATTCTTATCCAGTTAGTGGATGAATTGCTGCTGACTGGTCAGAAATTGTGCTGACTAGAGAAACTGGATATTGAGTACCATCACATGTTCCAGCATTGACTATGTTTTTTTTAAAGTGGGGGCTGTTAGATACTCTAAAAGTGCCTAGTCACTGCGACTGAATATGAATTTTGGTGCTGGTGAAGGATACTGATATTCCATGGACTGCCTACAGAACAAATCTGTCAGTACTAGAGGAGATCAAACCTAAGCTTTCTTTAGAAGCTCAAATGACAAGACTTTGAGTCATACTTTGGACACATCATGCAAAGAGAAAGATCACAAGAGAAAGACATCATGCTTGGCACGGTTGAAGGTCAGCACAAAAAAGGAAGGCCAGCAATGCGATGGATCGATAAAACAGCAGCTATGGATTCCATTCTATCAACAACTAGCTGCTTGATTGAAGACCAAACACAGTTTAGGACAATTATCCACAGAGCTGCCATGATTTGACATAGACCTGAGAGCTTTTAACAACAAGTTTGTAACTTGGCTCCTTTAACTGCTCTTTCTGATGTCCCGTTTTACAATGGCAATACACACACTGCCTGATATTCAGCGGCGGCAGCTATTCATTGCTGCTAAACTTTAAACCCAGATATTCAATACTGGGACTGTATATACAGGCTGTGCCGTTGAATATCCGAGTTACTACTCAGTTGACTCCTGTTAGGCTAGTCTTTACTGCGTCTGACTTTCGCTGCCTGTTGCTCACCGGGCAGTGGCTCAATATTGCCACTGCCCAATTATCAATAGACACCACCCTGAAATGCCCCCAGCATGCCCCATTGATAACTGGCTAATATCTGGTTGTGTAGTGATGACACCCATGGATATTTAGCAGGGCTAACCGTGTTAGTGCCTCTGAATAACCCGCTGAGCGGCATTTACACAGGTTGCAGGTCTGCAAACCATGTAAATGCCTTTGAATATTGGGTACATATTTTTTTAAATTTCCCTGTCAGCGTTTATACTTTCTCTGAGGCAGGTGTAAATGTCAGCTAACATAAGAATCATGATACTGGGTCAGACCAAGATCCATCAAGCCCAGTATCCTGTTTACAGCAGCAGCCAATCTAGGTCGCAAGTACCTAATAATTTCCTAAAAAGTACACAAATTCCACAATACTTATTCTGGGCTAAGCAGTAGATTTCCTTGGTCTTCTTTAATAATGGTTTATGGGCCTTTCCCCCAGGAACTTGTCCAAACCCTTTTTAAGCCCAGCTACACTAACAGCTTTTACTACATCCTCCGGTAACAAATTCTAGAGTTTGATTACTCGTTGAGTGAAAAAAATATTTTCTCTTATTAGTCCTAGATGGGCTACATTGTGGCTTCATTGTGTGTCCCCTAGTCTTTCTACTTTTTGAAGGAGTAAACAATCGATCTACGTTTACCCGTTCCACTCCATTCATTAATTTATAGACCTCTATCATATCTCCTCCCTCAGCTGTCTCTTTTCCAAGTTGAATGGCCCTAACCTTTTAAGCCTCTTCTCATAGTATCCCTCCATCCCTTTACAATTTTGGTGGCTCTCCGTTCCTTTTCTTAGCATTCTATTTACTGCCTTGGCCGCCGCTGCACACTGGGCGGAGTGTTTCAATGTATTATCCACGATGCCTAAATCCTTTTCCTGGGCAGTGGTTCCTAATGTGGAACCTTGCATCATGTAACCATAGTTTAGTCTGTTCTTCCCTAAGTGCATAACTTTGAATTTGTCCATATTAAATTTTGTCTGCCATTTGGACATCCAGTCTTCCAATTTATCAAGGTCCTCTTGCAATTTTTCACAATCGTGTTTTTATAACCTTGAATAATTTTGTGTCATCAGAAAAACTGATCACCTCACTCATTATTCTCATTTTCAGGTCATTTATGAATATGTAAAAAAAAAAGCGGGCCCAGCACAGATCCCTGGGGTACTCCACTATTCACCTTTATCAATTGAGAAGATTGGCCATTTAGCCCTACCCTCTGCTTTCTATCTTTTAACCAATTTCTGATCCACAATAGTACACTGTCTCCTATCCCATGACTTTTTAATTTCGTCGAGTCTCTCATGAGGATCTTTGTCAAAGACTTTCTGAAAACATAGTATAACACCTTCAAAATAGTATAACAGATTAGTAAGACAAGACTTTCCTTGGCTAAATCCATGTTGACTTTCTGCCATTAAACCATGACTATTTACATATTCAGTAAATGTATTCTTTATAATGGTTTCTACCATTTTGCCTGGTACTGACGTCAGACTCACCGGTCTGTAGTTTCCCAGATCACCCCGGAACCCTTTTTTAAATATTGGTGCTACATTGGCCATTCTCCAATCTTCAGGTACTACAGATGATTTTAATGATAGTTCACAGATTACTAATAATAGTACTGCAATCTCATATTTCAGTTCTTTCAACACCCTTGGATGTATACCATCTGATCCAGGTGATTTGCTGCTCTTCAGTTTATCAAATAGTTGTAATACATCTTCCCGGTTTATCAATATTTCTTTCAATTCTTCTGATATATCACCTTTAAAGACCACTTTCAGGCATGGGAAACTTCTCTACATCTTCTTTAGTAAAGACAGAAGCAAAGAATTCATTCAGTCTCTCCACTATAGCCTTGTCCTCCCTTAGTGCCCCTTTTACCCCTCTATCATTTAATGGTCCAACTGACTCTCTCACAGTTTATTTTTCTGCAAATGTACTTGAAAAAGTTTTTATTATGCCTTTTTGCTTCCATGGCAAGTTTTTTCTTTCATATTCTCTTTTTGCCTGCCTTATCAATGCCTTGCATCTAACTTGCCAGAGCTTGCATTGTTTCTAATTTTCGTCATTTGGCTCCTTTTTCCATTTCCTGAAAGATGCTTTTTTGGCTACAACAGCTTCTCTGACCTCACCTTTAAGCCATGCTGACATTTTTTTGGCCTTCCTTCCACTTTACTTAAAGCATGGAAGACATCTGGTCTGGGCTTCGAAGATAGCATTTTTAAACAACATCCATGCTTGATGTAAATGTTTAACTTTTGCAGCTGCTCTTTTTAATTTTTTCTTAACTATTTTCCTCATTTTATCATAGTCTGTCTTTTGAAAGTTAAATGGTAGTATTGTGGATTTCCTTGCCATTCTCCCTACATTTATTAAATCAAATGTGATCGTGCTATGATCACTATTGCCATGTGACCCCAAAACCCTTATCTCTTTCACCACATTCTGTGTTCCACTAAGAACTAGGTCCAAAATAGCTTCCCCTCTTATCTGTTCATGAACGAGCTGCTCCAATAAGCATTCATTTATTTCATCTAGAAACTTTATCTCCCTAGCATGTCGTTCTGTGACATTGACTAAGACAATACCGGTGTAATTAAAATCACCCATTATTTCTGTGTTGTAACTTTTGTTAGCTTGCCTACTTTCTTTTAGTATTTCATTATCCATATGTTCATTCTGTCTAGGCGGATGGTAGTACACCCCCACTGCCATCTCCTTCCCCTTTTTACATGGAATTTCTATCCTCGAGATTCTCCAGTGTATTTTGTTTTCTGCAAAACATTAATCCTGTATGACTCAATGCCCTCTTTAACACAGAGCACAGCCCCTCCATCAATTTGATGTACCCTGTCATTGCGATTTAGTCTGTGTATCACAGTGTCCCATTGGTTGTCCTCCTTCCACCAGGTCATTGAGATGGTAATTATATCTAACCTTTTGTTTAGTGCTATATATTCTCCCATCTTATTTTTTAGACTTAATATTTGCATACAGGAATTTTAGAGGTGGTAGTTTATTCATGTTAATCTGGTTATCAGTTGATGGAGTAATTTTGAATCTTTCAGCTCTGTCTGTTCTGTACTTTAGGGCATCTGGATTACTTTTATTTTTATTGGAAACTATTGGGATACCCTAACTTTCCTCTTTTGCTAGTATCCTTCAAGGATACATCCTTATGAACCATGCGCTCTTGGGTGACTGTCAGCTTTCCCTTATTATCTAGTTTAAAAGCTGCTGTATCTCCTTTTTAAAGGTAAATGCCAGCAGCCTGATTGCATTCTGGTTAAGGTGGAGCCCATCTTTTCAGAAAAGCCCCTCTTTTCCCCAGAATGTTGCCCTGTTCCTAACAAATCCAAAACTCTCTTCCTTGCACCATTGTCTCATCCATGCATTGTGACTCTGGAGCTTTGCCTGCCTTTTGGGTTCTGCACATGGAACAGGAAGCATTTCAGAGAATGCTATCCTGGAAGTTCTGGTTCCAACTTCCTACCTAAAAGCCTTAATTTTGCCTCCAGAACCTCCCTCCCACACTTTCCTATGTCATTGGTACTAACATGTACCAAGACAGCAGGCTCCTCCCCAGCTTTATGTAGAACCTTGTCTAGGTGGCACATGAGGTCTGTTACCTTTGCACCAGGCAGGCGTGTTACCAGGTGATCCTCACATCCACCAGCCACCCAGCAATCTACATGCCTGATGATTGAATCACAAACATGTCCCTGGAGAAACCTCCTTGGTGCAAGAGGGTTTTACATCACCTGGAGGACAGGTCCTAGCTACAGGATCACTCCCTGTCACACCAAGGTGATGCTCTCCTTTCACATGACCCCTCCTGGAAACAGAGAGGCTGCCAGACTGGAGGTGGGTCTTCAGTACTACATCCCTGTAGGTCTCATCTATGTACCTCTTTTTCTTCCTTAGCTCTTCCAAGTCTGCTACTTTAGCCTCCAGAGATTGGATTCGTTCCATGAGAGCAAAGAGCTCCTTGCACCTAGTGCATACGTACCTTCACCAACTGGGAGAAAATCGTACATGTGACACTCAATGCAAAAGACTGGATAGCCCCCATCTCACTGCTTGTCTGCTCCTAACTCACCATCAGTGTTTGAGGGGGCAATTGTCTTACACCTGAAAAATTAAAAGAAAAAAAAAGCCATTTCACTCGGCCTCTTAATTGTCTCCTACTGTGGAATTTGGTGCTTAAAGGTGTAGAGCCCTCAGTGATTTTGCTCTAGTTTTTAATGTGTTATTTTTGTGAAATAAGTGCTCCTGCTGTTTGCGTTATTACTCGCACATCTATTTCCTGGCATCCGTATATGTACAGTATTTTACAGAAGGCTCCATGTTCAGCAGACCCTTTTGTAAAATACTCAGGGAATTGAGAACATCCCAATTCCTACCTAGACATCTTATGCAAAATGGAATTTCACATCTTAGTAACATTTTCCAAGACTCAGTTCTACACTCTACTTTCTCCAACTCACTGTTAATATTGTTTTAGCCCCTGCCTTTGCAAGATCAGTTCAACTCTACCTCCTCTGCTCCAGCTAAGAGTTCTGCAGCTTCAGGGAGATTTATCTCTGCTGTGCTCTGATGCTGATTGTATGGTAATAAATGCACTGAGACAAGAATCAGGGAAAGTCCAAGGTGGTATTTGAACATAACTTTACTGTGAACAAAAGATGTAAATCAAATCCTGTGTCTAAAGAAAAATCTTGATTACAACGTCTTGATTCAGCAGAGATGTGGCCTGAGAACCTGGGAAGCTGGGCTCAATTCCCATTGCCACTCCTTGTAATCTTGGGCAAGTCACTTAACCTTCCATTGCCTCAGGCACAAGCAGATTATAAGCCCTCCAGGGCCAGGAAAATATCTACTGTACCTGAATGTAACACGCCTTGAGCCACTACTGAAAAAGATGTGAGCTAGATGCAAAATTCCTTCCCTTTACTCTAAGTCACAAATGTTCAAGGAGGGATTGTGAGCCTCTCCCTGAGATTATCTGTTGGGGGAACTGAAATTCTCTCACTTATAGTGAAATTCCAGTGTTTCATGCCTGGCATCTTTGCCTTGCTCCTCTCAACTTCCTCGGGTGGCTCCTGATCCTCTTTCTCTGAACACGGACACCTTAGATGTCTCGCCATACTTCTCTTCTGGTTGAGCTCCTATTACAAGAGCTCTGTAGTTCCTCCTTTACTTATTCAGATATCCTTTTTGGCAGTCTTACTTTTACGCTTAGGGATAGGTTTTAAAAAGTGTGCTAGTGTTTTGCAGCTATAGCACATTTAAGATAGACATGCACAGTACATGCAAAAGTCATGTTCTGTCTGTTGGGGGCATGTACAGCATGGGCCCAGCATATACCGCACTGATTCAGACCCTAACGTACACTGGTGACAATGTGGATTCACTTAATACCACCCATTGAGGTCACGTTAAGTGCACCTGTGATAACTGCAGCATTGCCAGCGAACGCGCTAATCACAATGTGCAGACAATCCCATATTCCGCCCCTATCCCACCCATTTCCCTCCGCATCGCACACTAAGCAAAGGATGCAGAATTAACCCCCCACTGTCTGTCTAGCGCATGCACTGTTATCACAGTCCATTTGTGTTAACAGCTAGCAAACATGCTCCTTAGCATAGCAAAGTTTGTCAGGAGGGAAGCTGCCTGCTGTTTTTTTCCTTATCCTTTTTCCTCGGGAAGGGAGGAATGGATTAAAACTTCTGGGTCGCTACTTAAATTCTGTGGTTGGTGCTTTTTTAAAACTCGTGCCGCAACACTTTAATCAAATATACATATTCAGCATTGCTAGCCAGGTAGCGAATGGTGCTGACAGTTAATGAGGGGGTAACTTTATAATGTTGTGCCTACTTAACATGCATTTTCACATGTATATTTAATGCCTGTTTTATAAAGTCAAGCATGTATGTACTTGATGAGTGGAAGAGAAGACATCTTATTTACTTATTTATTTATATTTAGCTTACGCCTTTCCAGTGGTAGATCAAGGTGAGTTACTTTCAGGTACACTAGTTATTTCCCTGGACCTAGAGGGCTTACAATCTGTTTAAATTAACTTAAACGCATGATGATCTTAATTTAAAGCGTAATGACTTACAATAGATCCTCCCAGGTCTTCCATCAGCCACCGGTCCATTTGCAGTCTAGCACATGGATGAGACATGTGTGAGGGATATCTGTAAATAGAATGTGGAAGAGAAAAAATGGTTTCCTATCTAATTGATTTTACCATGTGGGGATTAGTACGCCATATTTATCTGATACTTCATAGGGATATATAAGAAATTCTTGCTGTTCTTTGAATGGTTATGTTTCAAGGGGATTAATACCTGAATTCTTTGAATACATGGTACTTTCTATAAAAATTTAGTTGTAGAGGTTAATAAAGCTTGTAAATATTGTCAGACAGCCTTGTTCAGTCACACCTTTTTGGATTTCCTGGAGGGAAGGAAGAGAAATCCCACCTGTTAGCAACCTACCGCCCAGGTGGAGGCACCGGGTACTAAGCATTCAGGGATCGACAGGAGCCTGCTCAAATGGGAGCTCTAGACTCCAGGATGCCCGCAACAGGGCACTACACTACACTTAAACCTTTCTAGGTTTATATCCTAGATACACTCTCTGAAAAAAATCTCACTCTTTGAGTAAGTTTATCCCTGGTATCTCCGTGTCCTTTTTCTAGAGATGCCCATGCCTGATAAGGCTACCTAGGGGTATATCTTATATAGTGAAAATCATTTTTAAATTCTGTTAGATCCCTCTTAATATCTTTGACCTCAGTGGCAATATTCTGTAGAAGTGGTTTTATAGATTTCTCCTGCATGCTGTCTGTGACTGATGCACACCTTGGGGTGGGGAAAGAGGATATTCAAAGTGATTTACGTAGTTAGCAGCCTTGCTAACCACATTAATCGTGCTGACTGGGATATTCAGTGTTACTAATGCAGTCAGCGCTGCTGAATATCTGCGGTGCTGCCGTTGCATGTTAGCCGGCTAGCATCGGAGCGCTCTAGGGTCGGAGCAGAGGAGGCACCTGGCGATTAGCGGGCAACAGCAGCTCAATATTGTCGCTGCCTGGTTAGCTTCTTTGTTATCCGGTTGACCTGGATATTCCATGCCGGCCCCAGCGTTGAATATCCAGGTCTAAAGTTCAGTGGCTGGCTGCTGTTGCTGAATATCAGGCCCCATCTTTTTACTCACCTTCTTAGGATCCTCCGTCTTGTGCTTCCTGCACTAGATTTCGGCCTATTTACTAAATATCAACTACCAAGACTTTCTTTTCAAGCTCTTAGTGCAGGTTCTGTTATTAACCTGTTTCTCCAAAAGAGGGGGGGGGGGGGGGAGAGAAGGACAACATTCATACGTTTAATCAACAAGAACTGCTGAAACGATAGTGTCTGCAAACTGCCCTCAGTTCCCTCGGGAATTCTCTTGCTGGAGTTGCCACTCAGTGCTTCAAGCGAGCTGCCTGATTAGTTGTTTTCAGCACCAGTGGTAACAGATGTGACTTTGGCTCCAGTCACTCTGACAATTCGCAGTTCTTTCAGTTATGCCCCTCCAGGGCCAACTTAGTCCTTTGTGAGGCCCGATGCTGGCTCAATCAGCTGCTGGGACCTAATGTAGACAGGATCAGCTGTTTTGCCAACATCAGCTATTTCCCCTGATGCTAAATATCAACTTGTATTGGCAGTTTACTTCAATTAGCTAGATTTTAGGTTAAAATTGCCAAAAAAGGAGGAGATCCTCTTTCCTATCATCCCCCGTGGAAGACATCCTGCATGACACCAAATTACCAATGTTAAATCAGCACCAACTCCTCTGATTCCCCTCCCACCACTGTTCCCTCTAAGCTGTGCGCGTGTGCGCGCGCACACACCTCGCCGAGCGAGCGCACATACTTTACAACAGAGCGCACAAAAATTACAGCTCTGATTCTGATAGAAAACAACACAGACGTCTTAAAATTTAAAAGTTATGATTGTAATTACTAGAAATTTCCCACTTCATTTAGTAATCGTCTATTTTCATTTAATTTGATTAAAATCAATATGGTGTACATACTATATTCTGTATATAACTCAGAGTGTCGTTATGTGGCGCACAAAAATTTAACCTTCCTTCAAAAGCTGCACACAGCTGATATTTTATGCGCACACAGCCTACAGAAAATTAGAGGGAACATTGCCTCCCACTATGTCTTTTACCTCTAATCCCTGTTCCCACCCATGTCCTCTATATCTGTTCTAAGTATGCTCATTGATGCCACTGCTGTAACCATGACCATGACCATTTAGATTACTCCTAGCCTTCCTGGAAGCCTAAAGGGACAATGTAATAAGCTGTGTTATCCTTTAGCGTAGTAGTTCATTTTTTATTTTCCCACACTAATTTTACTCCAGATCTAAGAAGGGTTTTAGCATGGGAAAATCCACAGTAAAATGACAGCACTAAAGGGTAGTGTAGTGGACATGCAAAAATATTGCTCCCGATGCAAAAAACTGCACTAAAGTTTGGCATGGTTTTCTACTTCCTTTTTAGAGCTGCATATTTACTCCAACTAAGGGCTGGAGTAAAGATTCTCATGACGGAATAAAGGGTCGTCTGACGTAAAGTGCAGCTCTTCACCTCAGAAGACACTAGTCAGCAAAGATCCTGGTGGCTTCTTCCTCCTTCATTCCCCCATCTTGGTGAGAAGGCAGGAGCAATACCCACTTGCCCCTGCCTCTGGCACGGCCTTCTTGCAAAATGGTGGTACCTGAACCTAGCAGTACATCAGAAATGCACCTTTAGGATTCAAGCTGCCAAATACGGGATGACTCCTGCCTTCTGATAGGGTGTGGGGGGGGGGGGCGGTCAGGAGAAAGACAGGGCTGGAGGAAAGAGAATGTTTTGAGCTCACTTTGGCCATCAGGAATTTTTTGGAGTGGGGCGGGGAACTTCAGAGGCTACTTAGGTCATCAGGGATTTTTTCCTAGCCAGGAAAAACATTTTTTCCCCTCCTGTGTGCGTGAGCTAATCCCTGTTCAGAATACTGTATGGCAGGGATTGGCTCACGCACCAGCAGGAATGGATAAAAAATGCCCGATGCAGGAAACAGTGGTATATTACCACAGTGGTGTGCACTGTTTTTTTCTGTCAGCACACACATTAACATTGTGGTAATTTGCATGCCAATTGCTAACTTCATTGGGTGTAAGAAAGTTATGTTTAGCATGTGGTTTAGGAAACTGCACTTTAGCTGAGTACACAGTTATACTGCTGATGTTGAATTAAATTATAGTAACATAGTATATGACAGCAGGTAAAGACCAACATTGTCCATCTAGTCTGCCCAGCAAGGTGGCAAGAGTAGGTGCACCCGCCGCTCCGTACAGGTCACCCCTCCCCATGCTTTTGTTTAGGGGTGTACCCACTGCTCCGTGCAGGTCACCTCAACTTATGTACTGTATGGAGAAAGGTGGATATCCTGAGCAGATGAATCTAAATTTTGCCCCATACAAGAATAGCTTCAGAGTCTTCAGGGTTTTTTTTTAGCCTTTATGAAGGTTAAATCATGCCAAACTGGAACAAGTTTTGCTCCAGGGCAAAACTTTTACAAATCTGGTCCTATACAGAATTCAAACACCAGCCGAGACTACGATAAAAGCATTTAGGAGGGTTAATCAGTCTGTTAGGGACCTTCTGAACTAAACAAATATTTCTCTTTAGTAAACAATTGAAAGGTAGGTGAAATTCTTTGAACAAAGCTCATTTAAATTCCCTGATAATCAACCTGAGACAAATATTTGCTGCAGTTTGTCTAAGTCTTGATTGTAATAGTAAGGGGCATGTTTACTAAAAACCGCTAATTTGCGCGCCGCAAAATAGCGCACTAAAAGCGGTACTTAAGAGCACTTAAATGGCCCGCAAACGTGCGGGTCACCACCGCACGCGTGCGCGTCACACGAACGCGCCCCGCACAAGTACGGGCCCGCAAATGTCCGATAGAGGCGTGGAAAGGCTAACGGAGGGCGGAGGAAGGCTCCGGAGGGGCGGAGAGACGGGGCTTATGGGCAGGGAAGGGGAGGGGAGAGGCGCCCCGCACATTATCGGGGCTGAATTCGCAAGTAAAAAATAGCGCGAGTGAAACACTCGCGGTAGAGGGCATGTAAAGGGAAGGGAAACCATTTTCGTCAGCAATGTACACCTAAACCGGGGAAACCTTCAAAACGTGAGCAGTGTGATACATGTGCACAGCACAAAAGTGCAATTACAAATATAAAATGACCACCACAGAAATAGTACAAAGAGGAGGTCAGCTGGGGAACAGTGATAGTAAAGGGCAAAACCAAAAAACACACCCAGGAAAGCCCCAAAAATATAAATGAATTATGGAAGGGTCTACGGAGCGGAGACCTTTCCCAACACACATTTCCTTGTTTCGTACGTTCCCTGTGAGTGGTGTTTATGGTTGCCCATCAATAGCAAGGTTGCCCAGTTTGTTTATATATTAACCCCCTTCTGCGGTGGTCAGTTCCGGGGTTTATTTGCACGTTTGTCACCAGACAGGGTGAATGAGCCCACAGTAAAAATGTGCAGAGCAGGGTTTGCGACTCCATCCTGCCAGGTTAACTATCTCCAGGGACTGCACTGTCTCTGTGGACACACTGTGGTGCAGCGGACAGAGCCAGTACCTCTAGGACCATAAGGCATAGGATCAAATCCCAGCTGGGGCTCATGCCAGCCCAGTTCCTATGTTTTACCCACCACTAAACAAAGATAGCACAGACACCCCTGTATTGCAGGGAACATAAGCATGGTGCAAACACCCATATTTTGCCCTACCCCGCACACACCCCATAACAATGGGCATTACCCACAGCCCAGTCCCCCACATCCGGTCCCGGAGTGCCACAATGCAATCAGGGCATATGCATTCCCTGAGAGTAGGAATGCCATCATGTTGGCGGACGAGTACAGGTGGTGGAGGGGGCAGTGGCTGCTAGCCACAGAAGACAGTGGCCTAGCCATGTGCAGGCTGGCACCGTCCACTGCAACAGACAGGCCCTGTCGGATGTACAGTCATGGACTGCCCAGGGAATCAAGCACATCTGTGGCAACACAGTGGCGCACTGCACACAGACAGTGTGTGCAAGAACAGAAGGTCACAGGTTCAAAGCCCTGCCAATCCTGTCCACATATCTTTACCCACAACTAATCCGTGATAGTAAGGACAAACCATTATTGCTGGGGACATACGCATTGCTCATACGCCAATTTTACACCCCACTGATCACAGACACCATGACGAGGGGCATTACCTAGAGCAGAGTCTCACAAATGCAGTCCCAGAGGACCACACACCATTCAGGTTCAATGCTGCCGCCCATACAAATGCCAGTGCTGTATATCTCTGCACCACCCCCATGGCATGTAGATGTAGCTAATGCATATTCATGAGGGACAGCAGGAAAACGCGAACAGTGTGTTGCAACCCTGGGCTGGATTTGGGAACCTCAGCCGTAAAGCAGCAGCCAACAGGGGCAGACACACCCACACCCACACCCACAGGCCCCAATGGCCAATGCCCCCTGGAGAGGCAGGACATTGGGCCTTGTGTGCATCTCACAATACTAGCATGTGAATACCTTAGCAATGTCACTCTACACCTGGGTATACGGTACACAGCTTCCAAACACTTGCTCTGAGTACTGGCAGATAGATATCCCTACGTCACGCACATTCTGCTCCTTGAGCTCCATCATGACAATCTGTCTGTTGACTGCAGTGGGTGCATCAGGTCTGGTCTCTGACAGCGTTTACCACCCTGGGGAGTGACTCAAAACAGTATTGCTACCATATCCATGCCTGTACTGTGCCCAGGACTGGTGTGGTGGCTAATGCTGACAAACGCCTCTACAGTAGCACAATGCTGGCATACGTGTGGGAGTGTGTGTCTGTCTATACAGTGTGTGTTGGCTGCAAACACCTTCCACAGCCCACACTGCCAGTACTGTTGCCAGTATTGGCCTGCCAATGTGCATAATGAGCAGCAAGGTACCATGGGTATAGCTCTGACAGGGCGGGTTGGCCAGGATGCATCTGCACAGGGCAGAGGGCACTGACTGGGATAGTGTAGTGGTTGCCCACCACCTACACATACATGGTGGCCTCTGTATGTGCTGCTGGGGTTGCACTCCACCCTGACTGTGCAGTGAAGACAACATGGCTAGGCACCCCCATAGTGAATGATAGTATGTCTCCCATGTGATATATATGGGTTTTGTGTCGGGGCCCAGTCAATGACTTAATTGCTGGTGTGCACTGCCATCCCAGTTCTGGGTGCATGCATTTCCAACAGGACTAACTAGCAGACATATGTCAGCTGGTGTGTGTCCTGATGGAGCGCCGTGCAGTGGCTGATGGCTTGCTGTAGGCGAAGATCAGATAGTGGTGGGGTGCAACTTAGCATATCAAGGCCTAATGTCTGTCAGATATTGTGTTATGGATGTGTATGGAGTTGCTGTGACAGCGCTGTAGGGTGTCTCTCCCACAGCAGGACTGGGGTTGATGGTCCACCCTACTGCTACCATTGCAGGGAGGTAGCATGATGATAAGAGACCCTGCTTTCCAACCTGAGGGGGAGAAATGGTGGTAAAGAGCCCACCTAGGTCTCACATAAGGGGTGCCCCTGACTCTGACCGACAGAGATATCCAAGGTGTCTCTGCAGAAACAACCTATCTCACAGAGTAATAGTGCTGTGTAGCTCTGGCATGGCCTCATTCTGCCACGGAGGTTGTGGTGGACCTGGTCCTGGGTGCCTCCACGCACACTCAGGGTGAGCACAGTACCCGCACAATGTGACGGTGTGTAGCTACTCTGTGCCAGTACAACACCCACTCAGTACACCCTACCAGGCCGAGATGCTGTGTGGGTGCACATGGACACTCCCTCCTACCAAGCTGTGGAGATGCTGGGGTGCATTCCCGATCCTGTGTCTATCTGTGGACAGTTGATTTGCATGTGCAGTGCATCATGGGTATGGGTGGACTAACCCTATCCTGGCTACCACAACAGACTGTCTGTGTGGTGACATGCAGGCTCTCTGCAGCCAGCCAGGGGCTTGCTGGCAGCTATAGAGCTGTAGGCCAATGGGTACCTCATTGCCTGTGAAGTCAGAGGTCATGGGTTCAAACCCACAGTGGTGTAATTTTGTAGGGCGGTGCATAGGTATTTAACATTTAATGTGCAGATGTTGCTGGCAGCAAATCAACCCACAGCGTACTATACCCACATGGTGCCCTTGAGTGTGGCTGATAGGGCACACAATAGGCCATCTTTTAGTTTAGGTCCATATGAGGTGCACTAGTCTCTATCCGGAGACACAACATATATGGTGCCCTATAGGGGACATGCAAGGGTGCCTTGGCGGACAGTGCACTCTAACATGTGCCTCATGAGCTGCCTCATGTCAACATGATGTGCGAGTGCGTTTGGTAGCTGTGCTAAATAAAAGAAAACTAAAAGCCACCCTACAGCACTACTCACCAAAAACATACTGCCTCAGCCAGCCCTGTGCACTGAGCACTGTGAGGGATCGAACCCCTGATGCATGCATCATTGGTGAGTGTCTTCACCATTGTGCTGTGGCTCTCTTCCTGTGTTTGTCCGTTGGCGCACTGCCTTCGGCCTTCCAAATTTGCAGCGCACCGCCTTCTGCCGCTCAAACCGCAAGGACTTAACAGCACATCGCCTAATGCACACAATTTGCAGCGCAAAGCATTCTGAGCCCAATATTAACAGTGCAGCGCACTCTGCCGCCCAGATATGAACAGTGTGCCGCCTGTTGCTGCAAAAGGTTAGCAGGGTTCCCCTTTCTGCCGTACAGGATTCATATGCCTTCTAGTGCACCTTTAACCATTAAAGTTATTGCCTCAAGCTGGCGTTTTTGTGGTGCACAATGGGGAATTGAACCCATGGCCCCTGCACCATTGGTTAGTATCTTCACCGTTGTGCTACGGCACTGTTCCTATATGTGCCCAGCAGCGCCCCACTTAGCCTTCCTATGCGCTAATGTGGACCCCGCAAATGTGCGCGCCGCGCACAGGTACGGTCGTTTTTATTCCTTTTTTCTGCCTGAACCGCCCACTCCTTATATGGCACAGGCACACTAACGGGGCCCCGCACAATTTCGGTGTTTAGTAAACATGCCCCTAAATGTTTAAAATCTAGGTTTGTTTTTTTTTTCTTTACAACCGAACATGCAGCTCAATACAAGTGAACACGTTCATTAATATAACAGGTAATGGAAACACAGCAATATGTCACATGGATCCCATCTCATGTTTAAATTCACCTAGGTCATTCTGCCAGTCACCAGATTCTTTTGTACCTCTGTCTCTATCCCATTCCGTCTCCCTCCACCAGCTAAAGCACTATGATTCACTAATATGGGTCGTGGCATGTCTGCGGGATTCCGCTCTCCAAAGCTATTGAAAGGAAAAGCACACAATGGAAAACAATTCATGCTTGCACTGTAAGTATTCCACAGTATCATAAATAAGCCGATGCGAAGCTCCATGACGTCTAGGTTGGAATGGTCAGAATTTCCTGTGTATTTTACAAAAGGCTCACTGAATGCGGAGACCTTTGTAAATTATGTAGGACATGAAGGAGTACACGTGTACCTACCAGCAGGTACAACAAGAAGGGCCATTTTACAAATAAAACGTATATGAAGAAACAGTGGCTTCACTCAGGGTGTTACGCGTGTGAGTGGTGGCATTGACATGGAAGTGCCAGTTTTATGCATTTCTTCACACTACATGTACAAGAGGAGCCAATTACAGAGCTGAGTTCTAAACTTCAGTCTTTGGAGCTTTGAGGTGGTTTTGAAGGCCGGAGAGAAAAGTGCAATTGCCCCCTCACTCACTCCTCTAAACCCCAGGTCCGAATGAACAGTTTGCTCATACTTATGTATGATTTTGAGGAGGTACAAATGTCACTGGGTAATTATATTTTTTTATATACATGCGTATTTCCATTCTAAAATTTTCAAACTACACTCACACTACACTCCCCTGAAAGATGTATGTGCTGTGGATATACATACGTTAAATAGTGACTTTTCTAAAATCGCTACTTACGCAGGTAAACTGGCTCTTTACTTAACTATAGTTGCCATCTTTTCTATAGACCATAACTGGAAACTGGAGACCTCTTGAGGTGTGTGTGGAGGGGGGGGGGGGTGTCTCCCTGAATGTCTGAATTTAACAGGAAGTATGTGTGTGTGGGGGGGGAGGTAGGCTTAATGTTGCTTAGAGTGCCAATACCTTGAACCAACTCTGGGACTGGCTCTGATGTACGCTAACTCCCTCTGAGTATAGATTTGGAAAGGTAAGTAATCAAATCCCCAAAATTAATTTACTTGAACAATGCACTACATTAAACCAAATAAGGAGAAAAGAACCTCAGTATTTCCAATCCCTTTACAAGAATAGGGAATAATTAATTTAAAAATCATAAGTCCAAAAAACTTGTTACATATTTCATTCTCTCTCTTTTCCATATCGTCCTGCTAGGTCACTCCAGACAAGTGGGTTGTGTTCCCTTACCAGCAGAAGTGGAGACAAAGAAACATCCAGAGATTTCAAATTACCTCATCCTGTACTATATGTAGAGTAGCTAGAAGGTATTTCTCTGTCTCTAGCAGAGTGCAGAAACATCAGAGCACCTTGCTCATCTGCTGAAATACCTTCCCCTGGACTACATCCAGTGACTTCTGCTGATGATGAATGTCAGCCTGTTCAGCTGGAGAGCTCATTGCCAAGGGCAGTCTGCCCAGTGTCAATAGTGTGAGCAGGAGGCAGCTTGGCCCACTTATCAGCTGGAGGCAAGGGCCATTCACTTGGTTGTCCTGCATCTCTGGAACATAGTCCAAAACAAGGCATTGAGGATCTTCTCGAACAACAACACAACAGTAGCCTATGTTGATCAGCAAAGGGGCATTAAGAGTTCTAGGGTCTCTTTGGAAAATGACCCTCCTGCTCCCTTGGGTGGAGTGGAATCTCCTGGCCCTCTTAGCACAGCATATTTGGAACTGAACTACGTGGAAGCAGACTGTCTCATTATTCACTCCCCCAATCCCAGGGAATGGGAATTGAGCTGATTGGTGTTCCAAACGATTCTGAACAGGTGGAGTCGCCCTGTGATGGATTTGATGGGTACCCGGGCCAATGCCAAGGTGCATAGATTTCTCAGCCACCCTAGTTCAACTTTAGCGAAGGTGCATTCTGCTGTTCATGTTTCCTCTGTGTTCTCTCGCAGGTGAGTACTTCATCGTGTGGAACGCCCTCTGGGTCTAGTGGTGCTGTGGCTTGGCTTGGCTGAGGAAGCTCTGGTATGTGGATCTGCTATGCCTCTGGCAGGGTACCCACCTGCGTCTTCTGTCAGCATGGAGGATCTTGAAGCAGGGGCCAGTCTGGCTCCCCTCTGGATTATGACTTGGCTCTTGAGAAGCAATGCTTAGCATATACAGGGTGGCCCAAAAAAAGTGAGAACATCTCGTAAATTAAAAGCTTAGTTTACTTATTTACCTTTTTAGCTATATAACATCTTTACTTTAACAATTTCCGGTCACCATCTTTGTTTTTTTAAATTTGTCAATCGTTTACTTCTGTCTTTTTGAATTTTTAAATAACTTATATGCTACGAGATGTTCTCACTTTTTTTGGGCCACCCTGTAAGGGCTATTCTGCTGCTATAATTTCCATGCTTCTGAATCTGAGAAGAGGCTCCTGTTTCACCTATGTGCATGTCTGGTGTTTTTTTGAGTTCTGGGGTTGTGAGCCACAAGTCAGCCCTAACACGGTCGACTTGCCAGCTCTGCCTTCCTTCCCCTAAGATGGGCTTATCCCTCAGTTCGCTGAGGGTTCAGGTGGTGGTCTTGGCTTGTTCTAGAGGGCTGGTGATGGGATACTCCCTAGCCTTACACCCTGACGTGGCCCATTTCCTGCAGGGAATTCCGCACTTACATCCTCCACTGTGCTTGGTTCCTTCATGGGCTCTCAATTTGGTTCTTCAGGTTTTGGTGGCTGAGATGTTTGAGCCCTTAGGGAGGGTTACACTCAAGGATTTGTCCCTTAAGGCTGCTTTTTTGGTTGCAATCTGCTCAGCAGCATATTTTGGAGTTGCAGGACTGGTTGTGCCGAGATCTTTATCTGTCCTTTTCAGAGAGGCCATGTATTTAAGTCCCATTCCTTCCTTTTTGCCTAAAATGATGTTGGTTTTCTATGTCAACCAAGTGGTCTGCTTGCCTTCATTTTCAAAGGAACAATGCCAGTGGAAGAATAAGGGCCTTCTCCTGGTGGATGTTAGATGGGTGTTTCTTAGATACCTGAAGGTCACTAACTTCTTCTAAAAGTTGGACAGATTTTTGTCCTGTTTGAAGACCCATAGAATGGCAAAGAGGCCACAAATCCTTTCTTGAGCCACTGAATAAGCATATGATAGCCTCGGCCTATCTATTGCAGAACCAGTTGGTACCGTAGGGTTTGCTTCCACATTCTTCCTGGGTGAAGCGCAGCTTGATCACTCCCTTAGATACCTGTCAGGTGGCAGCCTGGGTGCTTTTCATCTTTATCAAGCATTACTGCTTAGATGTCCCTGCTCAGGCAGGTATGACTTTCGGTGCAGATGTTTTGATGCCTGCCTTGTCTTCTTCCCACTCAGTGGAGGTAAAGCTTTGGTACATCCCACTTGTCTGGACTAACCTAGCAGGATGATATGGAAGGTGATATTTTACTTGCCGAATAATGTCCTTACCTTGAATCCTGCTAGGCCAGTCCAGGACCCTCTTCTGAGATTGGTTATGATCTGATCTGATCTGCTACAATCTACTATGCTCTGGTATGACCTACTACTACTACTGAGCATTTGTATAGCGCTACAAGTCGTACGCAGAGCTGCACAGACATGTAAGAGACAGTCCCTGCTCATCAGAGCTTACAATCTAGTCAAGACAGACAACACAGAAGGTGTAGACAGGGATAAAACAAGGGGGAAAGGTAAAGAAGCAAGGAGATCAGGTGAGTCAAGATCCAAAAGCAGCAGCGAAGAGGTGAGTTTTCAGCCTGGATTTGAAAAGGATTAGAGAAGGTGCCTGACTTACAGACTCAGGTATTTGTTCCAGGCCTAAGGTGCAGCAAGATGAAAGGAGTGAAGTCTGGAGTTAGCAATAGAAGAGAAGGGCACAGATAGAAGCAGTTTGCCAGAAGAGCGGAGTTCCCGAACGGGGGTATAAGGAGAGATAAGAGAAGAAATGTTGTGAGGAGCTGCAGAGTGAGTGCATTTATAGGTCAGCAGGAGAAGTTTGAACTGGATGCGGAAACGGATAGGGAGCTTGAGAAGAGGGGGTAATATGGGCATGCTGTGATCTGTGATGATCGACTATTTCCTGTGGTTTAGCCCTGTGGGCTACATTCCTCTTGGTTGACTTTCTGCCCACAGGGTGTTCTGTGTATAGTTCTATTCTTTGGACTATTAGTCCTTGTTATCCTTATTGGGGCTTGTGTGGGTACGAATACTGAGGTAATATACCCTCTAGTACAGGATGAGGTCATCAGAAACCTCTGGATTTTTCTCTCCACCACTGCTGGTAAGGGAAGACAACCCACTTGTCTGGACTGGCTTGGCAGGACTCAAGGAAAGGACATTATCCAGTAAGTAAAATGTCATCCTTCTATTTTCCTATGTTATATTTAAAAGAAAAAGAGTGAGAATGAAATGTGTAATGAACGTTTTGGACCTAAGATGCAAATGCATTTCAATGAAACTATTCTTGTAAAGGGATTTTCTCCTTAAATTTGGGGGGTTATTTTGGAAGCCCTATTTGTGCTTTGGACATCTGGAAACAGGCATAGAGACATCCAAAGCATGGCGACATCTCCAGAGCCATTTTAGAAGCCGGGTATGTGGACGAGGACATCCAAGTGTGAATGGGGGCATGATGGTGATATGGCTGGGGCATTCCCAAGAACTTGGCCATTTCCGCCTGATCTCAGAAACATCCTGGACGTCTGATGTCGCGTCTAAGAGTCTACCTGCTCCAGGCATGAACAGACATCTGAAAAGTGATTGTTTTGTCAGGCAAATATCTGGAGGGTGTGGAGAAGGAGCTAATAGCCCCTTTTATTTTACAATACGACAGTGAACACTAATGAGGAATGGGAGCTCAGGTTTCTGTTCTGCTATGCCGCTGGACATCCCCTTATCCTAGCTTGCATGAGATGGACATCCCTACTCCATGCTTTCTTAAGGGGGATGTCTATATGGTCGCCGGTCTGAAGGTCTACACTGGGGACATCCATGTTACAAAAATCATCTGGCAACATAGGCGTGTTTTTCTGCATGTTCCGGATTTGACTTGGACATTCTTTATAAAATGACAGTTCATGTTTAATGTGGTGCATTGTGAAGGTTAATTAATATCAGATATTTATTGATATTTTGTGACAGTATTATATTTTGAGTTGCTTATATTCATTTTTTCAAGTAATTAAATCTAAAATCCTGGTCTAATTTTCCCATCCGTCACCATTCCTTCAGTTTCTTCCTTTCCATCATTTTTCGCGTCTTCAGGTTTATTTACATCATTATGGATTTTTGTATCAAGTTCCTCCACAGTATTGCTAATAAAAATATTGAAACAATCCAAGCCTAGGTGTAATTACAGGGATCATATCTCTCCAAAATGCCTGAGGCAATTTAGAATGAACATCATAAACCCGACAAAGCCATATAATAAAAATAGCAATAAACAAGTACTATATCTTAAGAGCCTCTATGGAATGCTACAAAATACAGTAGGTATCATAGTATCCCAGCTGTCCCCAGCATCTAGTAACACCCCCAGATGTACTGCGCGAATTAAGAGGCAGAGCTCAGCAATAGTACTGCGATTGACATCTAGCAGCAGTATTGTGAGACTAATGCTAGAGGGTCGTGGCCGCCATTGTAACACAACTCACGTGAGTTTGTATATTGTTGCTCTATGTAAAGTGCCTTGGCTTAAAGGCGGTATATAAAGGTGTGGTAGGCGAAGGCCTATGATCCATGGTGTCTGAAATGAGCAGAGAGGCCTAAGCAGCTTGACCTGTAAATGAAGCCTGTGGAGAGGCCCAAAGGAATTACACATTCCCCTGAATGCTGCTACCATAGAATCGAAACTTAACTGAGCACAATTAAGCATAGCTAAGCAGAATCGAAACTTAGAGAATATAGAAAAACAAGTTTAATTGGTATTGATAAGAGAGTGAAGCTTCTATGGAATTAATTAACTCTGCTGAAAGAAAAGTTACAGTGCCCTGCTTTCCCACATGTTCTAGTTAGCTAAGTGACCTTGGAGGAGAAAAGTATCAAAGCTGGAAGAACTGACCATTGTAATTGGGACTGTAAGGGGGGTAAGCAGGTGCTGAACCCAGTCAAAGGTCCTCATTGGATGACTATGTAACGGTACCGGGACCAATAGATGAGGTGAAAGGGGTTACCGGGACCAATGAGAAGTTTGCCTATACCTAGAATGGACAAGAAAAGTATAAAAGTTGTTGTTTTACTAACAGCCATTGCTCAGCCATTTTGAATTTGATTCTGCTTGAGACTTGTACACAAATAAATGATTTGGACCTTCTGAACAGACTCCTGGTATTATTGGTTTGTCTGCGCTCTGCTGCTACATATTCTTGGTGCGTTGGCCCGGAACGTGTGGTGAGTAGAGGGTATGCGAGCTGATATACCACGACTTTCCGCCTCTATAGGTTTGGTCCTGCTGGGCTCGTGCCCTTCCGACGTGGGCTCGGCTCCCAGGCGCCACCGGTCCAGTTGCATCGGAGGGAGCTGGGCCAGGCCTCGGCGGGTGCTGGACCCAGTCGGAGCCAACACCTCAAACCCATGAGGGGAGTCCGAGGTCCAACTCATGCGCTTGCTAACCCGTGAGGGGAGTCCGAGGTCCAACTCATGCGCTTGCTTGGGAAAGGGGACCGGATCCGGTGAGTATAGTTTTGATTTGACTAGACAGAAGAGTCAGAGCAGAACTGTTGTTTGAACTTTGGAACTTTGGAATTTGATATTTGGTAAGAGAGTTTGATCACCTCTCAAGACGGTCCGATTAACCCCGCATGAGTATGCGCGGGGTGAAACCATCGTCTTTTTGATTTAGATTTTGAAATTTGATATAGCCTAGTCAGCAGAGACAGGATTGGGCTGTTTTTGGGATACGTTGCTAGCATGATTGTGTGAATGGAGTGTGAATGAGAGGTCTTGCAACACAGACCAAGTGAAGGCGGACTCCTGAGTAACGCATTTTCTGGCCGGGCGACCGCATCCAGATCGTAAAAAGGAGGAAGTGACCGTTGTCTTGTCTTGTTATTTGTTTCCCTTAAATGTTTCTAGGGCCGTGAGGACCCCTTACCTACGGTCCGCCTTCCTTTCCCTTCTGTTTGTTGTTGCGCGCACACATCGATATGGGAGGGGCGGGGTCTACTAGGAACACTCCGTTAGAATGTATGATCAAGTATTTTAATAAAGGATATTCAGGGGATTATGGAGTAAAACTGACTGCCTCACGATTACAGCTTTTGTGTACTAGGGAGTGGCCCGTCATAGACCCCATGTGGCCTCGAGAAGGAACGTTTAACCTAGGAATTATTCAGTCAGTTCATCGGAAGGTGCGAGTAGCGCACCCCGATCAGTATCCCTATATAGACTCTTGGTTAAGTATTTGTGAGGATCCGCCCCCTTGGGCAAAGCGCTGTTATGAAGAACAGTGCAGGATAATGTTAGCATTAACAGACCAGACCCAGAAAACAGGGACAGTCGAGAAACCTAGTCAGAAACCTGTTCTTGTAGATCCTGAGTCCCCGGGAGCTGTAACTAGACAGCCCCGAGCCCAGCATCCAGTGAAAGTACCTCCGCGTCCTGCAGCAGCACCGCAGCGACGGCTGGACCCATCCCCAGAGTCAGACCCAGATCTCGAAGGGCAAATAGATGATCCCCCTCTTGATGAGGATGCTGACACGCCCAAGACTGAAGAAAAAGCTGAGTCAGAGGAAGAAGAAGAGGAAGAGACCTCTCAGGGCGAGGAAGATAGCGTAAAATCAGTTGTCAGTGCCAGTTCGTCTGTTGCGAGCGAGGCTCCCCAGACTAAGCGAGTCTCGAAGTTGAAAGCCCTCACCAAGATAACGAAAGTCACTACTAAGAAGCAGAAAGCTCTCCCGAAAGTAATAGCCCCCCTGCGACAAGTCCCGGGACTGCCCATGCGAGATGAGCATGACCAGATAGTAGCAGGACTCCTGAGTTTCTGTAAAACCAAACAGTTTGTTGTTCTGGTCTATTGTTATATTGTGAACCGCGCTGATGCTGAATAGAGCGGTATATAAGAGCCTGTAATAAATAAAATAAATAAATAAAATATGTGCCTTTCTCCACTGCTGATTTGTTGAACTGGAAATTGCATTATGCTTCTTACACTAATAAGCCCCAAGAATTAACAGAATTAATGCATACCATTATGGAAACTCACCAACCCACTTGGGCAGATTGCCGTCAGCTCCTGTCTACTTTATTTACTACTGAGGAGCGGACACGAATTAAGCGAGCAGCTATTGACTGGCTCGCAGACAATCCCCTGGTAGAGACAGCGGAAGCAGGAATAGACAATCGCGAAGCAGCACAAAAGGAATTCCCTAACGAAGACCCCCAGTGGGATCCGAATACAGAGAGAGGATCCAGAACCCTATCACGGTTCCGCCAAGGCCTCATGCAAGGTCTGAAAAAGGGGAGTCAGAAAGCCATGAATCTCTCTAAAGTGACCGAAGTTAATCAGGGCATAGATGAAAGCCCAGCAGTATTCTATGAGAGATTGACTGAAGCATATAGAATGTATACTCCCTATGACCCAGATGCCCCAGGAAGCCTATGCATGGTGAATTCTGCTTTTGTGAACCAGTCACAACCAGATATTAGACGTAAGCTACAGAAATTAGAAGGGTTTGCGGGCATGAATGCAACACAGTTACTGGAAGTCGCTCATAAAGTGTATGTGAATCGTGATAATGAAAGGCAGAGAGAAAGTGATCGAAGGATGAAGAAGAAAGCAGATTTTCTGGCTGCGGCCATAGTGGAACAGAAAAGGGGAGGTGTCCCTAGTCGAAGGAGCAGAGGAAGAGGGCGGGGCCGAGGAGATGACCGGCCCCCATTAGGCGCGAACCAATGCGCTTATTGTAGAGAGGAAGGACATTGGAGAAATGCATGCCCGCGACTCGAAGAGGCCTCCCAGGATGAAGGGGAACACGCCCCTTGGAGGGAGAGAGAGAGAGGCCGACCCCAGAACCGCAGAGGAACCAATCGAGAATATTTTCAACGAGAACGGGCGGAGGCCATACAGGGAGTTGCAGCAGCAACGGCCTCCGATTTAGACGAAGCAGATTAGGACAGACCGGGCTCCGAATTCGCTTTAGGTCTCCAGGAGCCTATGGTCAGTATACAAATAGGAGACCAATTT
Source organism: Ichthyophis bannanicus (assembly GCA_033557465.1). NCBI lineage: Eukaryota > Metazoa > Chordata > Amphibia > Gymnophiona > Ichthyophiidae > Ichthyophis > Ichthyophis bannanicus. Next base: position 644,350,918 of record CM066035.1, read on the forward strand.
ATGGACTTTATGGTTGATACTGGAGCAGAACATTCTGTAGTAGATAAACAAATAGCCCCGTTTTCCACAAGAGCAGTTACCATTGTGGGAGCAACTGGTGCAAAAGCCACAAAGCCTTTTCTCCAAAACCGCATATGTAATTTAGGAGGACAGCAAATAACGCACCATTCCTTTATATGCCTGAATGCCCAGTGCCATTACTGGGACGAGATATGCTAGCCAAGCTGCAGGCCCAGATATCCTTTACTGAGAAAGGAGAAATGCAAATGACAGTAAATTCCCAGTCAAAACCTGCTGGACTAATGGTGCTGACTGTTCCTCGAGAAGAATGGAGATATTACAGTACTGAGCCAAGTACTGAGCCAATCATTGATACCTATTTTGAACCTACTCTGAAAAGCATTGATGCCCCTCCTGGAGTATGGGCAGAGGGCAATCCACCAGGCCTGGCTAAACATATAGCTCCAATAATTGTGAATCTCAAGCCTAGTGCACAGCCAGTACATGTCAAGCAATACCCACTTCCAAGAGCAGCAATTGAAGGCATCCATCTCCACTTGTTAAGGCTACTGGAGTATGGCCGACTCAAAGTTTGTCAGTCACCATGGAACACACCCCTCCTGCCAGTAAAGAAGCCTGGGACAGGTGACTACCGCCCAGTGCAAGATCTAAGGAGAGTGAATGAAGCAGTTGAAACCATACATCCAGTTGTGCCAAATCCCTACACACTCCTAGGATTGATTCCTGCTGAAGCCACCCACTTTACTGTTTTGGACTTGAAAGATGTGTTCTTCTGCATAAGATTAGCCCCAATTAGCCAATTGCTGTTTGCCTTTGAATGGCAGGACCCTGTCTCGAGGAGGCGGGGTCAACTCACTTGGACACAATTACCTCAAGGATTCAAGAACTCACCTACCATTTTCAGTGCTGCACTAAACCAAGATCTTTCGAGCTATCCAGTGGCCCCTGAAAGAAGAATACTCCTCCAATATGTAGATGACCTACTGGTAGCCGCCACATCTGAAAGTGAATGAATACAAGCCACTACTGACCTCTTGCAACTATTGGATGAAGCTGGATACAAAGTTTCCAGGGCAAAAGCACAGCTATGCCAAAAAGAAGTAAAATACTTGGGCTTTCGTCTAACCAAAGGAAGCCGGCAATTGGGACGCGAGAGAAAAGAAGCCGTGTGCAGTATCCCAACCCCAACTACCAGGAAGCAAGTCAGAGCCTTCCTGGGAGCAGCAGGATACTGCCGGATATGGATACCTAACTTTGCTCAGATTGCTAAACCATTATATGAAGCCACCAAGGGAGAAGAAAAGTCACCACTAGAATGGGGACTTGAGCAAGACACAGCTTTCAAGACCCTGAAGGAAGAATTGATGTCGTCACCAGCACTCGGGTTGCCAGATGTCCACAAGCCTTTCCATCTATTCGTGCACGAGATGCACGGGAATGCTCTAGGCATGTTGACTCAGAAATTGGGACATTGCGAACGACCCGTAGTGTACCTATCAAAACAGTTGGACACTGTGGCCAAAGGATGGCCACCATGTTTGAGAGCTGTTGCAGCTACAGCACTATTAGTAAGTGAAGCAGACAAACTCACCTTAGGACAGAATCTACGCGTCACAGTACCACACGCGGTACTTGCCCTTATGGAACAAAAAGCAAACCATTGGCTCACCAATTCTCGAATGCTGAAATACCAAAGCATGCTATGTGAAAATCCACAGATACAACTGGAAGTGAGCCATGCCCTGAACCCCGCTACCCTGATACCAATTAGCGAAGACCCTCCAGAGCATGACTGTATAGAAGTCATGGACACTGTATTCTCAAGTCGACCTGATCTGACAGATGTGCCCCTAGAGAACCCTGATCAGACTTATTTTGTGGATGAAAGCAGTCTCATTATCGATGGACGACGTTGTGCCGGGTATGCCGTAGTCACCCGGGAGAAAGTCATTGAATCATCAGCTCTTGCATCAGGCACATCGGCCCAGAAAGCAGAATTGATAGCACTTATCAGAGCACTAGTATTGGGTGCGGGACTTCTGCTGAACGTATACACTGACTCAAAATATGCCTTCACCACTTTGCATGCACATGGATCTCTCTACAAAGAACGAGGGCTCATTACGTCGGGAGGCAAATCAATCAAATATGGCCCAGAAATATTGATGTTACTAGACGCAGTATGGGCTCCGACACGTGTAGCTGTCATACACTGTCGAGGACACCAAGCGGGGAAAGGAGAAATCGCCCAAGGAAACAGATTTGCCGATGCTTCAGCACGTAAAGCAGCCATGACAGGCCAAATTTCACCACAAGCCATGCCAAAACAAGCAGCATTGTTTCCAGTACCCCTTAATCTATGGACACCACGATATACCACCAAAGAATTGGACTACTACTGTAATAAAGAAGAGGGAGTACTGAAAGATGGATGGATTGAGCTGCCACCTCCCGAGGGCAGTCAACCTCCAGGACGAATAGTGATCCCTGAATCATTAGGACCAGCCTTTGTCAAAGCTTTTCATCAAGCCACACATTATGGGAAGAGTGCTATGGAGAAAGCACTTAAACCACATTTTTGTATCGCTCTATTGGGAGCCCTGTCAGCCTCAGTAGCCCGCCAGTGTCTAATTTGTGCCAAGAATAATGCCAAACAGGGTCCCACGCCACCACCACGAGCTCAGTCAGGAGGTGTAACCCCCATGCACCACCTGCAAGTAGATTTTACTGAAATGCCAAAAGCCAGTGGATATCGCTACTTGTTAGTATTAGTTTGTACCTTCTCTGGGTGGGTGGAAGCTTTCCCCACCAGGACTGAAAAAGCCCGAGAAGTAACTAAAGTTTTGCTAAGAGAGATTATCCCCAGATTTGGAATTCCAGCAGTAATAGGGTCAGACAATGGACCCTCCTTTGTATCTCAAATTACCCAGCAGTTAGCAAGTGCCCTACAGATACAATGGAAGTTACACACTGCATACAGACCCCAAAGTTCAGGGAAAGTTGAACAAATGAATAGAACTTTGAAATCTCAGATGTCCAAGCTATGTCAGGAGACCCACCTAAAGTGGCCCCAGGTTCTCCCAATAGCATTACTTAGAATACGCTCAGCTCCTGTGAAATCATCAGGATTTTCCCCTTTTGAAGTTGTGTATGGCAAACCCCCACCAATAGTGCAGGGTGTTAAAGGTAGTTTGCCACAGATTGGTTCAGAAATAACCAGACAAGAACTCCTAGCTCTTAGTTCTGTTCTGCAGACTCTTCACACGTGGATACAGGACCAGTTGCCTATCAATTTGACGGAACCACTGCATCCCTACAAGCCTGGTACCTCGGTGTGGATCAAAGATTGGAAGAAGACACCATTGGAACCTCATTGGAAGGGACCATACACCGTCATCCTGTCTACCCCAACTGCAGTAAAGGTAGCAGAAATCGATTCCTGGATTCATCACAGCAGAGTCAAGCCAGCAGCAGTTCCAGATCAGGACCAGTGGACAGCAGAGCCACATCCTGACGTTCCTTTGCGTCTTACCCTACGGAGGCAGCCAGCAGCCTAGAACTCATTGGGGACACTCATGAACTATAGTGTCCTACAGCAGCCAAGTCTTTCGAAGAGGATTGCTGTTTCTAACACAGCAAAGACACTTGTTTTCTTCATTGACTAACTGTGCCTTCATAAACTTTCATCAGGCCAACTACAATTGGTAAGTTGGCATCACAGTGGGACATTTGAGGATCTTCAATCAACATTGACACCCGTTGAATTGCTTCATTAGCAAACGGGTCAGCATCGTGTCCGGAAGAAGAAGACGTCGTGGTCAAGATTTTCCAGCGGAAATCCAGAAGAACTACAATCAACATGCATCTTTGTTTCTATCTTGCTTTGGCTGCTTGCCTGGGGAGTTTTGAACTTGCTTATGCTTTACCCCCATGTACTGCCTGCATTACTACTACTCGGACTGGAATGAAAGTAACTCAGACTTTGCTTTATCATTCTTACTATACCTGTACTGGTACAGTAAGTCGGTGTATTTATAACACCACTGAACTGAATGTTTGTACTAAGGGAAATACTAAAGTTTGTTTTAACCCGCATCAGAACCCATCTTATTATACCCTAGAAATAAGATGGAATGATGCTGATGGAGCTTTACTTAATGCTACACCCCCACTTACTGATCCTACAAAGTATGCTGTTTTGTATTTTGACGCTTGTGATGCCATTAATAGAGATAGTCGTTCAAAATGTGCCAATTGGGAGAAAGCTTATGCTAATGATGATAAGTATATGTGTCCTGAAGGAACCACAGGATGGGGGGCCTGTACAGGTAAACGAGTTTTAGCAAATGTATATAGCACAGCACCAGTTCAAGACTATTATTGCCCAAAGTGGGAATGCGTGTTCTATGCCACATGGAAAACTGGTATGATAGAAAATACCAGAGATAATCGAATGGCTGCCTTAACCAAGCCATATGTGAAGAATTCTAAGAATTGTAAGAAAGGTGCTTGTAACCCATTAGAGTTGTTCATAGCCAATCCCAGTGCATGGAAACAAGGGTATAAATTTGGATTACGCATTGCAGGTTCTGGATCAGATCCAGGAACCACTGTACATATTAGACTGAATACCCAAGCCCATCGATCATCAAAGTACCATATACATAACACTTTCTATGAAACCATGCATATAAACAAGTTTGATATCCCTCACCCTTCTCAGAATTTGTTCTTAGAGTTGGCTGGAGCTGTGGTCTCCAGTCTCCATATCTCAGATTGTTATTTTTGTGGTGGAACCAAGATGGGTGATCAGTGGCCTTGGGAGGCCCAAGAATTGAACTACTCAGTAATTTATAATCAGACAGAGCTACACAAGACTACCAGTGAATGGGTATTAGCACACCCAATAGTTGGACGTCTGTGTTATGCTCGAACTGGACCCCAGTTTATCTCTAAGGTAGGACAGCTTGTCTGTCTTAGCCAGACGTTTTATAATGACACCACAAAACAAACATCTTGGTGGTCAGGAGTTAATGAATCTGAACCCACCAACCCATTAGCAAGATTTCCAGAGCTGGCCCCTTTATGGACTGACCTCAACCAACATCATGTCTGGCAAGCCCCACCTGGCCTATATTGGATTTGCGGAACCCGAGCATATGCTCAACTCCCTATCCACTGGGGAGGGGCGTGTGTCTTAGGAACTATCCGACCCTCTTTCTTTTTATTGCCCACAGAACATGGAGAACAATTAGGCTACCCAGTTTATTCAAAGAGACAGAAGAGAGCAGCTTTACAGATAGGCAAGTGGGAGAAATGGGATGGTGAAGATTGGCCACCCGAGCGAATCATTGCCTATTATGGACCTGCCACTTGGGAGCAAGATGGCATGTGGGGATATCGCACCCCAATTTACATGTTGAATAGAATTATTAGCTTGCAAGCAGTAGTTGAACTTATCACTAATGAAACTAGCCAAGCACTCACACTTCTAGCTAGACAAAGCACACAAATGCGCACTGCAATCTATCAAAATCGCTTGGCACTAGATTACTTATTAGCTGCTGAAGGAGGAGTCTGTGGTAAGCTGAATCTCACAAATTGTTGTTTGAAGATAGATGATAAGGGTCAGGTTGTTGAAGAAATTGCTGAAAACATGCGGAAGCAAACTTATGTGCCAGTACAGACCTGGCATAGTCTTAAGATAGCCAATTGGTTTGCATCTATCTTCTCTGGATTAGGAGGATTCACTACTTTTGCTATGATAATACTAATTTTTGTCGCCTTATTCTTCATGTTACCATGTATAATCCCATGCTGTATGCGTTCTATTAACAGTGTTATTGAGAACACAGTGGAGCGGAAACCCGCAACTAAGATTTTAGCCTTATGGCACCCTAATCCTGCTACATATGGTCGAAACCCGACCCCAGTGTAATTGAGTGATTTAACTCTCACACCTTATTAATAATAGGGTGAGATTAATCAAAGGGGGGAATGTGGTATGCGAAGGCCTATGATCCATGGTGTCTGAAATGAGCAGAGAGGCCTAAGCAGCTTGACCTGTAAATGAAGCCTGTGGAGAGGCCCAAAGGAATTACACATTCCCCTGAATGCTGCTACCATAGAATCGAAACTTAACTGAACACAATCAAGTATAGCTAAGCAGAATCAAAACTTAGAAAATATAGAAAAACAAGTTTAATTGGTATTGATAAGAGAGTGAAGCTTCTATGGAATTAATTAACACTGCTGAAAGAAAAGTTACAGTGCCCTGCTTTCCCACATGTTCTAGTTAGCTAAGTGACCTTGGAGGAGGAAAGTATCAAAGTTGGAAGAACTGACCATTGTAATTGGGACTGTAAGGGGGGTAAGCAGGTGCTAAGCCCAGTCAAAGGTCTTCATTGGATGACTACGTAATAGTACCGGGACCAATAGATGGGGTGAAAGGGGTTACCGGGACCAATGAGAAGTTTGCCTATACCTAGAATGGACAAGAAAAGTATAAAAGTTGTTGTTTTACTAACAGCCATTGCTCAGCCATTTTGAATTTGATTCTGCTTGAGACTTGTGCACAAATAAATGATTTGGACCTTCTGAACAGACTCCTGGTATTATTGGTTTGTCTGCGCTCTGCTGCTACATAACCAGTAGGTTAAAAAATAATAAAAATTTACCTGACAGGGGGATCTGTGGCTGTCCCAGACAGCCTGATGTTGGTTCAGAGGTTCACAGGCATTCCCAGAGGCGGCTGCCATGACGTTTTTTCCCTTGGGGCTGCTCTACAGCCCAATTGCTGGCAGCTGTTTATTTTTATTTGAAAAGAAGCCGGGGGGGGGGGGGGGAAGGGTCTGAGCAGGCCACGCTTGTGCGTTAGGCTCAGGAGCCCAGCCAGAGGCCTGGGGAAGCTTCAGGATGTTAGTGGAGGTAGTCAGGTGCAGCCGCGTTGTTTGAAACTGCCCCAGTCATGCTGGGACTATGCCGGCTGTCAGGGGCAGTTCTTCCATTAGGCCACCTGAGGCGATGGCCTCAGGTGGCATTCCATTGGGAGGTGGCACTCCGACGCTGGCACTCCGGCTCTGTTTTAATTTTAGATTTTGCAGCCTCTGGCCTGCCTCTGATTTCCCATGCGGGAAATCAGAGGCAGGCCAGAGGCTGCAAAATCTAAAATTAAAACAGAGCTGGAGTGCCGTCGGCATCAGACAAATCAGCCTGATCTCTTGCAGGAACCCTGCAAGTGATCAGGCTGATTTGTGCGGCGGCACTCTGGTTGTTTTTATTTTACATTTTGCTGCCTCTGGCCTGCCTCTGCCTTCCCGCTTTTTTTTTTTTTGCTGTAAGCATTCTTGAAGTAAAAAAAGCAGCGGGAAGGCAGAGGCAGGCCAGAGGCGGCAAAATCTAAAATAAAAACAGCCGGAGTGCCTCTGCCAGATGAGAAGTGCAGGCGGAGGGAGTGGGGACAGGAGGAGGACAAAGAGAGACAAAGGGGAGAGACAGGGGGCAGATACTGGACAAAGGGGAGAGAGAGGGGACAAATGCTGGACAAAGGGGGAGACAGGGGACAAGTGCTGGACAAAGGGGGAGACAGGGGGCACGTGCTGGACAAAGGGCGGAGACATGGGACAAATACTGGACAAAGGAGGAGACAGGGGGAAAATGCTGGACAAAGGGGAAGACGGGGACATATTGGACAATGGTGGAGACAGGGGGACAAGTACTGGCCAAAGGGGAGAAAGAGGGGGGCAAGTGCTGGACAAAGGGGGGAGAAGGGGGCAAATGCTGGACAAAGCAGAGAGACAGGGGATAAATGTTGGACAAAGGGGAGAGACAGTGCGGGTTAGGATTATAATGGGTTGATGGGGGGCTAGCACTGGTAATGGGCAGATCAGGGGGGCTAGGACTGGTAATGGGTTGATGAGGGAAGGCTAGGACTGGGAATGGACTGATCGAGGGGGGTGGGCTGGGACTGGTAATGGGCTGATGGGGGGTAGGACTGGTAATGGACTGATGGGGGGCTAGCATTGGAAATGAGCTGATCGGGGGGCTAGGACTGGAAATGGGCTGATTAGTGGAGGCTAGGACTGGTAATGGGCTGATGGGGGGGGGTAGGACTGGTAATGGGCTGATTAGGAGAGGCTAACACTGATAATGGGGTTGAGAGGGGACTAGCACTGGAAGTGAGCTGATTGGGGGGGGGCTTCGACTGGGAATGAGCTGATGGTGGGGCGGACAGGATAGAGCTGCTGGCCCTGGAAGAAAACTGGTGGCTAGGGCTACAAATGGGCTGATGCGGGGGATGGGAGAATGGGACTGGAAGGGAGTGGATGCTGAGAGGTGCTGCCATCGTATTTGGACTAGAAGGGGCTGGACACTGGGGAAGGAGGGGGACTGGAAGGGAATGGACACCAGTGGCAGTCATGGGAATGCAAGTTGACACTGGAAGGTACTGGGAGGGAGGACTGGAAAGGGGCTGATACTGGGAAGGGTTACGGGACTATAAATAGGCTGATGGAAAGAAGTGAAGAAAACAAAAGAAGAGATAAGAAATGGCAGATGGACCATAGACCACAGAAAGAGAGCTAAGAGAAGAAAGGAAAGCAGAAGCCTCAGATCGGGACCAGCATGATCAGAGAATAAAATGGTCAGACAACAAAGATAGAGAAAATAATTTTATTTTCAATTTAGTGATTGGAATTTGTGCTATCTTTATATTTTACACAGTATGGAGGAACGGCATCTCTTATTTATCTGATGTTGCACTGCATGCGGAGTCTGGCTTCTTGGGGTTTCAGTTTAAATTTTGTCTACATATTTTTACTTTAGATGGTAAGCCACTTATTCTGTACTGTATTCTGTTCTGAGTGCATGACTGAGGCCAGGTGTTCTGTTAACATTGAGTTTGTATATAAAGATCTATACTTTACTATAGTAATTTGACTTGTTCAGCTTTTCAAATAGGTGTATGGATGTTCTAGGGCCCACTGTAGTATTTACAGTGACACCTTTTTTGGATGGGCTCCTTATATGAGTTTTGGAAGTTGGTGCTGATATGGTATGGTATGGTAGATTTTCTCTATAGATACTCAGTGACTTTGTTGTATTAGTTCACAATATGCCTGGCACGGGAGAATGTTGTTGTTAGTGAAATGATCAGAATCAGATTTTTTTTTAAGATATTGAGTTCTGTGGGTGAATGTCCTGGTTCCGCTCTGTTGAAGGGGGTTCTGTGGATGCAAAGTATATGTTGAAAAAGAAAAAGCAAGAACCATAATGCAGTTTATAACAAAAAATAAAAATGAATTATAATTTAGTTTTATAAACTGTGCTGTGATTCTCGTTCTCTTTTAGTTCCTCGGGGTTCAAACATCTTGCATTTCCTCCATATAATCTAATTGGCTTTTTGGTTTGGTTCAGTCCCTGATTGGAGTTTTGAAAAAGCTCCTCCCCTCTCTACGCTCTGCCCACCCCACAACTGTATTTATTTTACTTTTTAAATGTTTAATGTGGCAGGAAGATGATCTGTTTTCTCTGAGGGAGGGGAGTTGCAACTCAAAGTTAAAAACAGTATTGGAGGTTTGAAAGTGTTCTAAAAAGACACACCCAGTGTTTTCAGGCTTTAATAAGCCTGTTTTAATGATAACAAATTCGGTTTTATAAAGAAACAAGTCCCAGCTCCATAGATTTGCATTGTAGGCAATGGGAAAGGTGTAGTGATCTTGCTGGGGAGTTATAATTTAGGCGGGAAGATGCAGTTTCTGACTCAGAGTGGTGATTTTGTTTTTAATTACAGTGAAGATTTAAAGGAACAGTACAGAAAAACTTGGTTCATCCTTCTGGAGAAAAATATTCTTAAGTTGGTATTCTGGCTTTTTAGGGTCCCTGTGGATGGTTGCTAGGGACCTATTTGTGATGCTGGTGATGGAATAACACTTAACAGTATTCAGGTGTTCTGGTAGACCCATGCTTCTTAATGTGGTCCAGAGTTTCTCATGGCTTACACAATCAAAAGCCTTGCTGTAGTCAATAAAACACATACAGATATCCTTTTGGTATTGTTTAGTCTTTTCAAGGATCCATCTCACATCCACAATGATATCTCTCATTCCTCACCTTTTCCTGAACCCTGCTTGTACTTCAGGTAGTTCTTGTTCCAGGTATGGTTGTAGTCTCTGCTGAATAATCTTGAGTACAATCTTACTGGTTTAAAAGTGATTATTTGAAGGAAAATTGTTGGTATTGAAATTAATTGAGTACAAGGTGAAAATTGGAAATAGAAGGAGGGGTGAAAAATCCTCTAAAGAAGTCCAGTTGAGCACCTCTTTAATTTTATGTGAGGTGTTGTGATCATTATGGACAGAGACTGACTGGAATTATTTTTGAGTAATTCTCTGACTGGTTTGTGGTTCAATTTTTAAAGAAAGGAAATGAAAGCTGAAGCAGGGATCTGAGGAAAGCAGATACTGGTAATTTAATGGGTAGCCCGGAAAATAAAAGGGGTGTTCACTAGTGATGACAAACTTGTCAACTCTTATATAATAAAAATAAGACAACAGGGGTGAGAATCAGAAACTGAGGTCTCTAAAAAGAAAAAAAAAACACCTCAGTAGTTTTTCTGATATGAGGAAGTTCAGTAAGCTCTGAACTTAACAAGCTATGGAGACAGTAAATTAAAGTTACAGAAGAGTCCTTGAAAAGAATAAAAAAGGTTTAAGCGTCTATTTTTATTGTGACTGAACTATGCCCTGCAGCATCAGAATGTTGAGCTGCTGACAGCGACAGAGGAAAGCTTTTTGATTTAAAGTCCGAGTTTCTGTGGAACTGCTCTTAATAGGTGACTAAATTCCTCTAAGGAATTTATTGGTAAAGGGAGATTTAAAATGAATGAGACTGGCCAGAGTGTGACTATGGGGCCTGTTTACTAAGCAGTTTTCCCATAGGCACAAAATGGAAAAAATCCTTTAGTAGACAGGCCCCTATGGCAGAATGAAAGCGTGAAAGGGATTAGTTAAGGACTTTTAATTATTTGTTTATTTTATTTAGGATAGGGACAGTAAAAAAAAGAAAACCAACATGCAGTCTGAACTTTAATTTCAATAAGATTGATTCAGCTCAGCAGTAGTTAGGGTTTTTCCTTTTTGAGTTTTAAATGGTAGGGAGTAGGAAAAGAAGTTCATTGAGAAAAAAGAACATCGCTGGACTAGAGGAGCTGCAAGAACAGAACCAGATGGGGAGCAACTGGACCGGAACTGGGCCCCATCTCAAGAAAGTGGCAAGGAAGAGTGAGGAACCTCAGTGCACATACACCTGGAAGGACCTAAAAAGTTATTAATGAGCTCATACATTTACATTAAAGTTAAATAACACAAAGTAATCTGAATACAAGTAAACTTACCTGTTAAAGGATAAAGGTTCCTGAAATAAAAGAAAACAAAGTCATAGGGAAAAAGAAATTTGAGGAAACTAGAAGAAAAATAAAAGTAATTTTAAAGGACTTCACTCATCTGAATTATTGTGAAAGTTCCTAAAGCAAGAAGTAAGCTGTAACACTTGAACATATTTAACAAAAGTACTATAGTTTCCAAGAAAGGAATATTTATTGAGTATTTTATCCTTTCCTTTTTTTTTATGTGAAAATTTTCAACGTATATACAAAAAGTAATATTAAAGAAATTAAACAAGCATCCAAAGCCATGATTATAAAGCAAACATTAAGTCATATGTTTACCACTGCTTTGCAAACATACCCTTAAGAAACTAAATAGCACCTTAAAGCTGGCTACAGAGCCCACATCATGGAAAAACAGTAACCGAGGTATCCGGATGCCCAACCCGGCCTGGCCCCACCCCCACCCCTTTCTCCCCCCCCCACCACCCCCCCCCCCCCACTGACAAAACCACACAGACATCAGGCATTGGTGCAAACATTGCTCGGTCGCAGCTTTTATTAACGGTAAGAACACCGGCCCAACATGGGCCAACTCAGCAATCAGAACAATAACTAAATCACTAAATAACCCCCCACCCATCATCCGGATGATGCCCCCACCAGCCATTTGTAGCAAAGTGGAGCACCATCCAACCCCCCTCCCCCGTTACCCCCTCGCGCCCGCCCAGCCGTTATAGCAAAGGCCGACTGAAGGGGTTGCCTATTTTCCGGGTAGAGACCCCAGCCGGGACGTCTCCCCCAACCTGAAGAGCCGTGCCGCTCACCTGGAAAGCGGCATACGGCTGAACTGAGGCGCCGGGTCAACGAGCACCAGCTCGCCACCCCGTTCATCCAACCCAAAGGGCGCCACCCCCACCACCAGCTGCAACGACATCCACCTCTCCCCCCCCCCCGCCCCGGCCGAAAACAAGGGAGGGAGGGAGGGAGGGAAACCTTTTCCCAGCGCGAGCAAGGAGGAAGAGAGGGATCGCCGGCTGGCAAACCCTCCTTGCTCGCGCTGCACCCCACGTGTCCGCCTATGCGGACCAATCACCGGGCTCCACAAAGCCAGCGTGGGGCCCGGCGCGCACAGCCGCGTGCCCGCGCCCCGCCCCCCCCACCCCAGCGAAAGCGGCCTGCCTCATGGTCGGGCCCCGGAACCCGGTTACCAGGCCGGCCGCGGGACCGGGGCCCGGCGGTCCAGCCGATCATAACAGAGGTATCCGGATGCCCAACCCGGCCTGGCCCCACCCCCACCCCTTTCTCCCCCCCACCACCACCCCCCCCCACTGACAAAACCACACAGACATCAGGCATTGGTGCAAACATTGCTCGGTCGCAGCTTTTATTAACGGTAAGAACACTGGCCCAACATGGGCCAACTCAGCAATCAGAACAATAACTAAATCACTAAATAACCCCCCACCCATCATCCGGATGATGCCCCCCACCAGCCATTTGTAGCAAAGTGGAGCACCATCCAACCCCCCCCCCCCCGTTACCCCCTCGCGCCCGCCCAGCCGTTATAGCAAAGGCCGGCTGAAGGGGTTGCCTATTTTCCGGGTAGAGACCCCAGCCAGGATGTCTCCCCCAACCTGAAGAGCCGTGCCGCTCACCTGGAAAGCGGCATACGGCTGAACTGAGGCGCCGGGTCAACGAGCACCAGCTCGCCAACCCGCCACCGGCGCTAGGTAGCTCGCTATCCTCGCGCCGCCCCCCCACCGAAAGCTGCAACCAGCACCAAGACTCCAATGCCTCCTGCCAGTCATTCAAGAGTAAGTCCTGCCCCACCGGGGCCAGGTGAACCCCATCCAGCCGGTACAGACCGGCACAAGCGACATCAGCCCAAGTGTGCCGAACTTGGAGCCCACCCGTCTGTTGCACCCAACGCCCAATCTGACGGTTAAGCTTGCACAAACCCCTCGACCAACGCCGCTGGGTCCAGCAAGCAGGGCGAGGAATAATGTCCGACCAGATGATGGCCACCCCAGGAAGGACCTCCCGCAGCCGGGCAATGTCGCTCTGAACAGTCCTGATGAGTTGTGTGATAAGGAAGCTTATCATAGCTCAGGTAGGAGCTATAGAAAAGATGATGTGACTCTGAACAAGCAACCTGTCAGTTCTGGTAGAAGCAAGAAAACAGAGTTTTCACATAAAAGACTATCAGTCCCAGAATGCACCAGGTTTCCAGCAGCCATGAGAGGGGCTGAAGTGAGAAAATGTGTGTGCAATCAAGAGAGCTATGAGGTAATCCCTAAGCACTCATCTCAAAGGGCAGGGCCTGATTCAACACAGCTGCGCTGTGTTAGGGAGAAACACACATTAGGAAAGAATAAGAATAGAGCTTATTCTTCAGATAACAGCTACAGAAAGAGCTTCAGAGACGGCTTCAGGGAGAGCTTCAGCAACGGCTACAAGCTCAAGCACCAGTATCACCTGGAGAAACAGAAGCCAAGCCAAGCGGATAGAGAAAGAAGGAAACTCTCTGGAAGGAAGAGAAGAAAGCCCATTGGATGGTCTGGGAGAGTCCAAGGCAGTACCTATACTGGGAGGTATTCCAAATGCCAGCAGAGTCCATTGGACTGGAGTCAGCCAGAGGAATGGAATGGCAGAGATAGGAATCACCAGTGGCTACCTGGAAGAGAGAAGACTGCACGTGGAAAGGACTTTCAGACCAAGGCCAGAAGGTATGTGAGAGGAGATCCAGTGTCCAGGGATCAAGATTGGAAGGCTGGACATCAGAACTGGATTACATACTGGCCAGGATATACAGAGAGGAATTATGATAGCAGGAGAGGCTCAGATATGAACACTGATCCAGACCCTATCTATAATAGTGAATGGCAGCAAGGGAATAAGCATTCTCATGATAGTGCCTTATGGAAAGACTCGTCTGTGCCAATGTATGATAGTGACCCTATGCTGATTGATGAAGGGGGAGATACAGCAGATGAAACTATTCATTACATGGACTGTTCTCTAAATGCTATTGCTAGCTTTCTGTGAGCAAACACCTCAGCCATCACAAAGAAACCTAACTTTGTTCTTTATTTTCACTGCAAACAGCTCTTAAAGCAGGTTTTGGGTTCACACAGTAGCAGCCAGCCAGCTAAAGGCTTTCAGCTGGTCAATTGATAGTAATTAAAGCTGCACCTGATTGTGTGTGTGAGCAAGGGAGAATCACTGCTGGGATCTGCGTGGAAAATAAGCAGAAGTTAACCTAACAAGCAAAGTTTATTCATTTCTTTGTGCCTTTTTATTTGGTAATTATTTGCTAAGAAAACATTAGCTAATTGCCTGACAAGCTGAAGGTTGTTTTCTGATTTGCTTTGTGACTTTATGTTATCCATTTAAACACTGCAAGCAAGTAACCTCATTTATATTGCTAACAAGCATACTTGTGCTGGGTGAATTAAACCCCATCAATAAAAGAAGTATTTTATTGGCCTTATCACTGGTTTCACAACTCAATTATTGTCTCCAGCTGTGTTTTGAGTGAAAAAACTACATTACCCACAATACCTTGCAAGAATCATATGAATATATGCATCGTCAAGATTGTGTAAGTTCTCACCCTAGGCAGCCGTCTGACAAATGGCGTAGTTTTTCGGATTGCTTTTGCACCAAGAGGATTTATTTGCTGTGGATTACAAATAAAATTCAAGTTTGAAGCTGAAAGAAGATTTGTTTTCCCTCATCTGCCCTTTGGAGGAGACGTGGTTGTTCCAGGAAGCTGTCCCAGATGAAAAGACCCTGTGCAAAGCTGGATTCATCACTGAGACAAGGTAATATGTACCTGGGCATGTCTAGTGGTGGATGTGTGTAAGCACAGGGGGTAATTGAAAAAAAAAAAAAAAGTTGAAAAAACACACCTGGTTGGAAGGTGCTGCACTTTGGGGGGGTTTTTTCTCTTTATTTCTTGCAGGGGTCAAGATGGATCCGAGGGAGATGGCTCAGTGGATGGCAGCCCAATTTAGCAAGCAGCAGGAGCTATCACAGCAGGCCCAGGACACTGCTATGAAGGCCTTAATGGAACAGCAGAAACCAGTGCTTGATCTGGTGCAAGCTCTAGTGCAGCTGCAGAGCCAAAGTGGAACAGATGCAAGACCAGCAGTTAGTACTGGTGCACCACATGTGGACAGTGTGGGACTCAATCAAGGGATTGGGGCATTTAATTTTGGGAAATTAACTCCAGAAGATAATGTTGATGATTTTCTAGAGTCTTTTGAAAGAGTGGCACAGGCTTTAGCATGGCCAGAGACCCAGTGGGCAGTAAGGCTGGCAGCCTCATTAACTGGTGAGGCACTAGCAGCCTACAGAGCAATGCCAGCAGCCCAGGCTTTGAATTATAAGGATGTAAAGGCAGCTATTAGAGATCGCCTAGGGTTGTCTATTTCAGAGTATAGGCGAATGTTTAGAGCTGTTACATTGAAAGTGGGTGAGACACCCAGGGCTCTGAGTCAGAGAATCAGAAGTTTAGCTGTAAAATGGTTGGAGCCTGAGCAAAAGACAGTAGAAATGTTATTAGATATTATAATGCTGGAACAATTTATGCTTGGGGTACCTAAAGATTTGCATGTTTTTCTTATACAGCAAAATTGCCAAAATCTTGGAGAGGCAACCATGCTAGCCGAGAGATTCTTGGAAGCCACGCAGGCTTACCATAGAATGGGTGGCCCTCTAAAGATGGATGCTGAGGCTAGATGTGCTGTATCAGAAAAGGGAATAATTAAGAATGTTTCTAAAAATGAATGTACTGTATCAAACCAGATGACACAGTGGAATAGAAAGAAATGTTTCAAGTGTGGAAAAGTGGGACATTTAGAGAAGAGATGCCAGACACACACTAGTTTAATGGGTCTGGATTTAAAACAGCCCAAGGAAGGATTTCTTTTGATGGTTGATGTGCAGGGAATTACCACAAATGCATTATCAGACTCTGGGGCAGACCAGAGTATGATGTCAAAAAGGCTTTGGAAGAGGATAGAGGCCCAAGAAAGATTTGTGCCTAGAACCCCTGAAAGCCAAGTTCACATCAGATGCATTCATGGTGCTGCATCATCATATCCCACCTATAGGCTAAAGGTTAAGTGCCTAGGGAAACAAGAGGAAGTCCTGTTAGCAGTGGTGCCTAGGCTACCCTTTGATTTGGTTCTAGGGAAGGACTGGCCAAGATTTAAGCAGGAACTAGTGAAAGGGCTAGGAAAGAAGGAGGGAGAAGGTTTAATAATGGAAATAGCTCCCCGGCCTTTCTTTGGAAGTCCTCAGTCCCTAGCTAAAAAGATGGTTAAGCTTCCAGAAGGCCAAAAAATGGGTAATAAGAGGGGCCTTGTATCCACCCGCTCGCAGGCTAAGGTAGAGAGCCAGCAGAAGGAGGAGGGGGAGCAGGCAGAGTTATTAGGAGACTTACCCTCTCATGATGATTTAATAACCCCATCATCTGGTAAAGTAAGAAAATTGAAAGCACAAAAGAGGCGTGAGAGACTTTGTAGAGCACAGGGTAGGGCTGAGATGTTAGCTGGTCAAAGTTTACCCTGGGTGCCAGCTGAGTTGGTGGCAAAGTTTCCTAACTTTCCACAAGAGCAGCGAGCTGATCAAGCTCTCACCCGAGCTTTTAAGTATGCTCAGGAGGTCAGGGAGGAATTGCCCAGATTCAGACTAGATAATGACATATTATATAGAGAGAGTCAGGACCCCAGAAATGGTGCCATACGTAAACAATTGGTGGTACCCACAACTTTCAAAGGGCTAGTACTTAGACTAGCACATGATCATCCAGTGGGAGGTCATAAAGGTATGCAAGGAACACTGGATCAAATTCTTGTGCGTTTTTACTGGCCAGGTATATTCAAAGAAACTGCCCAGTTTTGTGCTGCATGTCCAGCATGTCAGCGAGTTACAGCGGCACACCCACCGGTGGTGCCATTGATCCCCATGCCAATCCTCACAGACCCAATTGGTTGCATTGCCATGGATATTGTAGGCCCATTAGTCAAAACGCCCCGAGGTTTCCAATACATCCTAGTTATGGTAGATCAGGCAACAAGGTTTCCCTGGGCCATACCATTGAGGAATGTTTCTGCAAAAACAATAGCTTTAGAGCTAGTAAAATTGTTTTGTGAAGTGGGATTCCCAAGAGAGGTGTTGACTGACCGAGGGTCCAATTTTGTATCCAAATATTTGGCCCAGGTCTGGGATGCCTTTGGCATTCGTCACGTGAAAACCTCAGCCTACCATCCACAATCAAATGGTTTGGTGGAGAGATTCAACCAAACTCTCAAACAAATGTTGAGAAAGGGGTTAGCAGGAGAGGTAAAAGAATGGGATATGTTATTACCCTTTGCCTTATATGCCTGCAGGGAAAGAATTCAAGTGTCCCTAGGTGTAACTCCATATGAGTTGATGTATGGTAGGGCTCCCCGGGGTTTGTTGGATATTTTGAGGGAACAATGGATTGATCCTGAACCAGGAAGTCAGGAGGTGCCACTGTTTCTACGTGACTTGAGAGCACGTTTGAAAAGGACGTCGCAGGTTGCTGAGAGGAACCTGCAGGACAGTCAAGTTCGCCAGAAAGGGTGGTATGATAGAAAGGCCAAAAGCCGCCAATTAAGCATTGGTGAAAAGGTTTTGGTTCAAGTAGCAGGAACTGCTCCAAAATTTGAGGTACAGTGGAAGGGGCCATGGGAGGTTGTTAAACAAGTAAGCCCAGTGTCTTATATGGTAGAAAATGCCAGAGGGCATAGGCAGACCTACCATATTAATGTACTTAAGTCTTGGAAGGAGAGGCCTGTAGATAATGACCTTGAACCCAGTCAGGAAGTAAGTGAGCTTCAAGAAGATAACACTCTCGTAGGTATTACGGACTGTAGAGAAGCAGTTTCACCAGTAAAACCAGTCCGTAATAACTTAAGCAGGGGGGTATGTGATAAGGAAGCTTATCATAGCTCAGGTAGGAGCTATAGAAAAGATGATGTGACTCTGAACAAGCAACCTGTCAGTTCTGGTAGAAGCAAGAAAACAGAGTTTTCACATAAAAGACTACCAGTCCCAGAATGCACCAGGTTTCCAGCAGCCATGAGAGGGGCTGAAGTGAGAAAATGTGTGTGCAATCAAGAGAGCTATGAGGTAATCCCTAAGCACTCATCTCAAAGGGCAGGGCCTGATTCAACACAGCTGCGCTGTGTTAGGGAGAAACACACATTAGGAAAGAATAAGAATAGAGCTTATTCTTCAGATAACAGCTACAGAAAGAGCTTCAGAGACGGCTTCAGGGAGAGCTTCAGCAACGGCTACAAGCTCAAGCACCAGTATCACCTGGAGAAACAGAAGCCAAGCCAAGCGGATAGAGAAAGAAGGAAACTCTCTGGAAGGAAGAGAAGAAAGCCCATTGGATGGTCTGGGAGAGTCCAAGGCAGTACCTATACTGGGAGGTATTCCAAATGCCAGCAGAGTCCATTGGACTGGAGTCAGCCAGAGGAATGGAATGGCAGAGATAGGAATCACCAGTGGCTACCTGGAAGAGAGAAGACTGCACGTGGAAAGGACTTTCAGACCAAGGCCAGAAGGTATGTGAGAGGAGATCCAGTGTCCAGGGATCAAGATTGGAAGGCTGGACATCAGAACTGGATTACATACTGGCCAGGATATACAGAGAGGAATTATGATAGCAGGAGAGGCTCAGATATGAACACTGATCCAGACCCTATCTATAATAGTGAATGATAGCAAGGGAATAAGCATTCTCATGATAGTGCCTTATGGAAAGACTCGTCTGTGCCAATGTATGATAGTGACCCTATGCTGATTGATGAAGGGGAAGATACAGCAGATGAAACTATTCATTACATGGACTGTTCTCTAAATGCTATTGCTAGCTTTCTGTGAGCAAACACCTCAGCCATCACAAAGAAACCTAACTTTGTTCTTTATTTTCACTGCAAACAGCTCTTAAAGCAGGTTTTGGGTTCACACAGTAGCAGCCAGCCAGCTAAAGGCTTTCAGCTGGTCAATTGATAGTAATTAAAGCTGCACCTGATTGTGTGTGTGAGCAAGGGAGAATCACTGCTGGGATCTGCGTGGAAAATAAGCAGAAGTTAACCTAACAAGCAAAGTTTATTCATTTCTTTGTGCCTTTTTATTTGGTAATTATTTGCTAAGAAAACATTAGCTAATTGCCTGACAAGCTGAAGGTTGTTTTCTGATTTGCTTTGTGACTTTATGTTATCCATTTAAACACTGCAAGCAAGTAACCTCATTTATATTGCTAACAAGCATACTTGTGCTGGGTGAATTAAACCACATCAATAAAAGAAGTATTTTATTGGCCTTATCACTGGTTTCACAACTCAATTATTGTCTCCAGCTGTGTTTTGAGTGAAAGAACTACATTACCCACAATACCTTGCAAGAATCATATGAATATATGCATCGTCAAGATTGTGTAAGTTCTCACCCTAGGCAGCCGTCTGACAGTTGCCAACAAGCCCGGCCAGCAACATCATTGCCCCCCAAGTGGAGCAGCAGCCCGACTGGCCGCCGCCGCCGTCCAAGCTCCGCATGCACATGATCCAGGAGCTGCTCCCAGTGCATGCCGCGGTGGCCCATCCAGCACAGCCGCACTCCCGCCACGGCGAGACCAAGGTGAGCACCCAACGGCAGAACCGCTGCTCGACGCTCCGCCCAGTAAACAAAGGAGTGCCCGATGATCCACCAGTCCCCCGCGGACACTCCACCTGAAAGCAGAAAAGAGCGGACTGCCACCAGCAAGCAAGTCTGTAACAGGGAGAAAATAATTAGTACCCCCCAGCCCCCACCCCTGAACCGCACCGTAGGCAGACCACCGCCCCGGCACCGCACGGCACTAAGCCGCACCACCAGAAGCCGATGGGCGAACATACCCAGCATAAGCCCCCGACCGCCATCTCCCAATGCGCTGAATCACCTGCGTGTCAAGACCTGCGGCCACCGCGCTAGTAGCTGCCCCAATCCGGAACGAGTGCGAAGCGTAACTCCGCTCAGCGCAACCCAAAGCACGCAAAGCCAAGCTTAGCACAGCTGTAAACTGAAACTGAGTCACCGGCTTGCCGTCCGCGTGAATGAAGAATTGGCCACGTGCCCCCGGTCGCTGTTGCACGTACGCACCCAGAGCCCGAACAGGACATGGCAACAAGGGGGAAATGGCACGAAGCAGGACCCAGCCCCCCTTCCCGGACTGGTCCGTCTTGGACCGCGGTAAGAAAATCTGCACCCGCGAAGGATCCACCCGGATGTGCTCGACTTCCAGCCCACCAAAAGCCCCTCGTCTCGCAGAACGAGGGACAAGCTCGGAAACCCGAAAGGCACCGAAAAAGGCCGTAGTAAACAACGCATGAAACAACACCGCTTTGAAACCGGAGGCCGCCACCCGCGGTAATACCGCACAAACCTGCAACAAAAGCTCGTGGGATATCGGGAGCCGCCAATCTCGCGACCCCGGCTGCACACGGGCCCAGCCGGCGAGCAATCGCCCAACTAAGAAGGAGACACGCGGGTTCCCCCAACCAGCAGCCTTACAAAAGAAAGAGAATCCCGCCAATGCTCCAGTAACCGCCGACCGAGCCCAGCCCTCCTTCTTTGCCCACAACACAAAACGGCCGACCAAGCCGTCAGGCACCGCCCCCCCAGACCAACCTTGCGTGCCCAAAAAAGCACTCACCTGAGAGTAGCCCCGCCGATACGTCGCCCAGGTACTACGAGCCACCGATGCTGCCAGCAGAACCATTAAGTCAGGGTCCCAATTCGCCAGAGATGCTCCGGAACCCGTGAGGGCAGCTCGTCCGCCTGAGGAGCCAGCCGCCGGAACTGCGCCCACTGAAAACGGGATAAAGCGTCAGCAATGGCGTTCTGGGCGCCAGGCACATGCCGAGCACGAGCAGTGACATTCAGGCGCAAGCAGGCCAACACAAATACACGCATCAAGGAAGCTACCCTGGGGCATCGGGGAGCGTGACGGTTAATGACCTCAACCACTGCAGCGTTATCGCACCAGAAGACAACCCGCCGATCCCGCAACCGGTCCGGCCATACCCAAAAAGCAACCACAATTGGGAAAAGCTCCAAGAAGGTGATATTCCGGGTCAAGCCGGTGCGCACCCAATCCGCCGGTCAAGGCTCCGCACACCAGGAACCGTGACAGAAGGCCCCAAAACCAGAGCCGCCCGCCGCATCGGTGAACAACTGCAGGTCGAGATTCCAGAGCTCAGGCAACTGAAGGACGGAGCACCCATCGAAGCCAGCCAGAAACGCGTCCCAGACCCGCAGATCCGCCCGCATCCCCGCGGACACCCTGATACGATGGTGGGGCAGCCGCAACCCCGCCATTGCCAAGGATAGACGCCGCGTAAAGGGGCGCCCCATGGGAAGGACCCGGCAAGCAAAGTTGAGATGCCCGACCAACGACTGGAGGACACGGAGGGAAGTCTTAGAAGCGGAACCTATGGAGGCCACCAACTCCCGGAGGCGATGGATCTTTTGCGCCGGCAAGCACACTACCATAGCCACCGTGTCAATCTCAATACCGAGAAAAGTGAGACAAGTAACCGGCCCGACCGTTTTATCCGCCGCAACAGGAATGCCGAAGGCGGCAGCCACCCGCAGAAAAGTACTCAAAAGAGTGGGACAAGTGGGAGTCCGCTCAGGCCCAACAAACAGAAAGTCATCAAGATAGTGCACTAGGGATGCGACCCCCGACTGCCGTTCCACGACCCAATGCAAGAATGTACTGAAGGCCTCGAAATAAGCACAAGAGATCGCACAGTCCATGGGCATGCACATATTGAAATAGTACCATGCCTCGAAGCGAAAACCCAGCAAAGGGAAAGCCGAGGGATGCACCGGCAACAGACGGAAAGCCGATTCGATGTCTACTTTGGCGAGAAGGGCACCCGGCCCGCATTGACGGACCAGGGAGACGGCGGCATCGAAAGAGGAGTAATGAACCGTGCAGAGCTCGCGAGGTATGCGGTCGTTGACCGAATCGCCCAGAGGGCAAGAGAGGTTGTGTATCAACCGGAACTTGCCCGGCTCCTTCTTGGGAACCACCCCCAACGGTGAGACCATAAACGGGGAAAAGGGGGGTACCAGGAAGGGGCCCGCGACGCGACCCAACGCACACTCCTCGGAAATCTTTCGCCGCACGAAATCCCCGTGAAGCCGTACGGAGGTGGCGTTGCGGGACCCCCCACGCGCAGATGCGCCCCAGACAGGAATGCGAAAACCCCGAGAAAACCCGCCCAAAATCAAACCGGCAGCCCTCCCCCGACGGGAACGCCCGTACGCAAGCAACCAAGGGCGCATCGCCTCGACGCGTACGGGGGTACGGGCCAAGACCCCCCCTTTTTCACTTCGCCGCCGGGGGGGCCCCAGCGACCCCCTTCCTGCTGCCCTTCGTGGCCGCATGCGCACCCCTGCACAAGGAGCAGGCATGTTTGAATTTGCAGTCAGGGAAGGGGCAGGACGCCTTGTTGAAGTGCCAGCAGACGTCCCCCCCGCCGACGCCCCCCTTTGGTTGAGGCAAAGCCGAGCCGGAGGCGCGAAAGGAGCGCCCCCCCCGACGGCAGCGGAGACGGCCCTGCCCGGACAACCGCCCCACCGGATCCCCCAGCTCGACCCCACACGGACATCTGGGTCAACCACAGGTTGATGTCCTTCGTCCCCCACAGCAAGTGACCGTTCTCCTCCATCTGGTCCCGAAACTCCTCATCATAATTCAACCAAGCCCATCCTTTGTGGGCCTGGGACGCCGCCAGGATATTATCAGCATAGGCCAGCAGGGCCCCATACTGGTCCGGGAAGTAATGTCCCCAGACGCTCGCCAAACGCAAGAAGGCGCGGATCCAGTTAAGGGTGTTGCGAGAAACCTTACGCACCCTGCCCGCCTTTTCGTCCTCCTTGTGTTTTTTCCTACTCTCACCGGAGCGCTTCTGACCATCGAGGAGACGGAAGATGTCGATATATTTCCGACGCTTAATCCGCCGCCGCAACTTCCGCGGAACGGCCTCCCACAACTCTGAGCAAGGAATGATGGACGCCCCACCCGAACCGCCAGCCACCGCCACCCGAACGGAGCCGTGCGAGGAGGCCGAGGACGAAGACGAGGTAGAAGAGGAAGAGGACGCTCGCCGGCAGCGCCGAGCCCACTTGCGCTTACCGGCCACTTTCCCCGCCCCCACGGGGCCCGGAGCGGATTCAAGGGCCCCCCTGCAGCGCCACCAGTATACTCACCACTCCCCCCAGAGGAGGCGACTGGAGCCCCTCCAGTGGACACGCAATGCGCCGTAGCGTCTAGCCCAGTCGTGGAACCTGAGGGGGCCGCACCAGCCAGCCGATCGGAAGAAGCCATGGAGGTTGAAGGCGTCGAATTCCGCAGGACCTGCGAAGAAGAAGAAGAAAAACAAGCAGCCAGAGCCCCAGGGGTACTGGGCGCTGCAGGAGACCCGGCCCCCCAAACCCGAGCCGAAGGCCCCAACCCCCCAGCCTCCCAAGCCGCTGCACCCCCGGCCGCCCCACGCCCCTCCCTGAACCAACCCCCCCAAACACCCACCCAAGGCCCTATACCCCCCCACGGGACCGCCCCGAACGCCCAAGGGCCCGCTGGACCTAGAAAACCGGGAGGAGGAGGGGAAACCCAGGGGGGGGGGGAAGGGCCCCCTTCGCCCGTGGGAGGGGGCGAGAATGGGGGCCAGCCCTCCCCTGTCGCAGGAAGCAGGCTGGGGACCAGGGCCCGCGGGGACCCAGAGTCGTCGACGACCGGGCAGCCCGGCACCTCCCCACCCCCAGGCGCCACCGGCGCGGTGACCCCCCCTGGGACCCCCGCAGGAGGGGCCTGCTCGCTCCGTGAGGCACAAGCAGCCGCAAACACGGGCACAGGAAGCCCTCGAGTGGTCCCCCGCCCCCGGGCCTGCCTCACCCCACTACGCCCACGGCTCTGCCGAGCCTCGGGCAGGCCACAGGGAGCCGGAGACGCAGCGCGGCCTGCCCTGCCGCGGCCCCCGAGCAAGGCCCCACGCCGCACAGCTCCCCGCCCTCGGGCAGCGCCCCTCGACCCCTTGGCCGTGCCCCGCGCCGGGACCCGCCGGGCTATCAAGAGAGGAACGCGCAGCCCAGCCAAGAACAGCACCCAGATAAAGCGCTGCTCCTATCCTGATGGAGGTTGTGCTTGTGGTTTGTTCTCTTTTTCTTTTTGTTTTTTATTTGAGAAGCCGAGGGAACGCCGAACACAAGCCACCCGGCCGGCCAGAAATGGCCCGCCCACCCACAGCACGCCTCAGCTGAGCCCGGCCTGGCAAACCCCCCCACGTGCCCGGCAGCCAACGCACACGCGGTGCGCTTCCGGACTGCAGTTAATTAAATAATTAAATTTAAGGTGAGCCTCGGGCGTGTGCGGGGACCGGGAGCGCACCACGGACCGCCCGAGACGACGCGACAAGGCCGCAAGGCCCAAACCAACCCGAAGAGCAGCTCCCCCGCCAAACCTTTTCCCAGCGCGAGCAAGGAGGAAGAGAGGGATCGCCGGCTGGCAAACCCTCCTTGCTCGCGCTGCACCCCACGTGTCCGCCTACGCAGACCAATCACCGGGCTCCACAAGGCCAGCGTGGGGCCCGGCGCACACAGCCGCGTGCCCGCGCCCCGCCCCCCCCCCACCCCAGTGAAAGCGGCCTGCCTCATGGTCGGGCCCGGAACCCGGTTACCAGGCCGGCCGCGGGACCGGGGCCCGGCGGTCCAGCCGATCATATTGCAAGCAATCGTAGCAAATCACTAATTACAAGAACTATCACATCCCTAACCCAAGAAAATATTTCAAGCCCTTAGATATTTTAACCCCTTCAAAGTCCTATCTATTATCCAAATGGCTTTCCAACAGTGAGTGATCAGTAAAAATATATTTATCACCATTCAAAGAGATCAAACATTTACAAGGAAAATGGAGGAAAAAAGTTTCCCCTGTAGCCAGGACACGAGGGCTGAGCTGAAGGAAGGATTTCCTCCGAGCTCGAGTGAAATGAGAAACATTTGGGAAAATCGATATCTATCTTTTCTCTTTAATGTGCATTGCATGCTCTGCTGCATTGTGCAAATTGTTGTTACCTGTAAACCACGCTGATTTTAAAGAGCGTGGTATAGAAGTAATTTAAATAAATAATAAATAAATAGAGAAATAAGCTTTCATAATAACTATCTTAGCAGCAGCATTGGACAAAGACACCACCAATATGGCCCGGGTGGGAATGGCCACATTAGAATCTTCTAAGAAATCAGTTAAATCATCATCAATCTGCTCTCCCACCTGAGCCATATCATTTCGCTCCGGGAAATAATACACACGTGAGACAGGCATAGAATCAACCTCAGGAAACAATAGTATTTCCTTACAATACTGTTTAAATAAAACCAACAGAGATGTAAAGTGTGTCTTGGGAAAAGTTAACAATCCAATATTTTTAGCTCTACAAACATTCTCTAAAGTCTCGATCTGTTTATATAACACTAAAGTGTCCTTTAGTCCAGTAGCGCTAGCAGACTGCAACGACCCTACTTGGCCTTCTATTTATCCACCCGCTGAGGTGCCAGACACGCTTAATTCCACCTCTTGAAATTTTGCAATTGTTTTCACTTTCTCAGTAGATGCCAAAGGCATACCTGAGAAGCGCTTTTTGAGCTTTCAACTACTGGCTCTTGTTACAATGTCCTGACTACCACTGGAATATATATGCAATTGCATCTTAATTGGCTGACTGCCGAAACTTGGCCAAGTCGGGTCTGTACCTTTGAAGGTTTTACGAAATAAAAGGTTTCTTTGTTTTAAAGAGTTGTGGCCGTGTCCTCCCTGCGCTGTTCTAGTGACTTCTGTGATTTCTGCGGAGGATTGTTGCTCCTCTTCTTTTCTTAGTGTTCTCTGCTAGGAAAAAGTAACAGTTTTTCCATAAACCTAAACAACATACGATTTGTTTCAGAGACTATCTTTCAACTATCTAATAGTGTAACCTCCACGGGGTTAGCTGCAGGAGTCAATTTCTGACCTCTCAACATGTTAGTCAGTTGGAGAGGAATCAATGAAGTCAAACCGATGGCTTGAATTTGTGGGCCTGCCGGCGGAGTGGTTTCCTTTGCAACGTCGAGGGCTGACAATGAGGTAAAAGACTCCCCATCAGTACAGGCGTGAAGAGAACCTGGATTAGGAGGTGGAGTCCTGTCGATGGAACTAAGAGAAGCCCCAGATGCAGACATGGAGAGATTAAGAAAATCTGGATCTAAGCCTACCTTCTTCCTCAAGGTCCAAACATGCTGATCCATCATGCCAACAGACCCCTTGGGTGTTAAGGCAGGCATTCCTGATATTTTCTTCAAAGACTTATTTTTCCTCTTCACATGCCCCTTGGGCATCTCTAGGAGCCAACAATGGGTAAAGCCCCCCCGAATAGGCCCCGACTGTGGCTGCAGAATAGCTTCCGGCATTTAAATGCCTCCAGAAGGTCTCCCCCAGATGATGCAGGAAAAGGGGAGTGTCGTCCACAGCAGGCACCAATCAGGAGGTGGAGAGTCCACTCGTACAGCCAGAGCCCCGGTTACTTCCAAGAAACTGCTTCATGTATTTTATCCTTTCTTAATATTTGAAGTACAATAGTGTGAAAGTACTTGTTTATTGTAGTGGTTTTAATTAGCTGTGACAACTGGATCCTTTTAACAACTATTTAATAATTTATTTAACTTAATTCCATCTGAGAAAGTAAAATGTGATTATTTGATTTTCATTCTTATTTCCATTACCAATCTTTAATACATGTAACATCACATTGGTAGGGCGGAATCCTATTTAGTTTACTTTCCTCTCTGCTCTTGTCCTTCTGCTGGAGAAGCGAGTTGAAACGTGGCTAGTGAAATTCGGTACACTCTTACCTGAGAGGACATCAGACTCAGAGGTAACCACTTGGCTCTGACTTCTTTTTTTTTTTTAATTTATTTATGCAATTTTACAACGATTAATCAAGCAAATGCTTGTACAGCAAACAACTACTTGTGAGGTAATAACAAAAATAAAATATACCATGAAATACAGCACACAAGAATATAGGTAGCCCACAATAATAGGGGGAACAGCATAGAAAAGAATATAAGGAAAGGTGGCTCCCCAATATTCAAACATACAGGAAATATATTTTAAACAAACTCTAAGCAAAGGCGGAGGACAGAGAAATAGCAATCATTTTAAGGAACACTCACTGAGGAGATGATGTTAACAATCAAGAACTGACAAATAAAGATAACTCCTCAGGCTGGAAGAATACATACTTATTAGATTTAAAGAAAACAACACATTTACAAGGAAATCGCAATATAAATGAAGCCCCAATCTGAAGGACACCTGATCTTAATAGCAAAAAAGGCTCTCCACCGCCTCTGAGTCTCTCTGGAGACATCAGGGACCATCACAACCTTCCTCCCCATGAATAACATAGAACGCTTCTTAAAGTATACTTTTAATAGCCAATCCCTATCCGAAGGAATCGCAAAAGTCACCAACATCGTGGAAACTGCTAAATTATCTTCCTTAGGTGACTGTAGTAAAGCTGAAACATCTAAGATATCCATATCTAAAGCACCCACAGACATTTTACCATCCTTTTTACCCTTAGGTAAAAAATAAGCCTTAACCACTGGGAATCATATCAGCTGGTATCATTAAGGCTTCCTGAATATATTTTTTAAACAATTCAACCGGGGAAAGCTCAGAAACTACTGGAAAATTTAACAGATGTATATTAGATGCTCTCACAACATTTTCGAAATTTTCCAGCTTCATTTTCATTGCAGCATTATCTTTCATAATAGAATCAGTTATTAAGGAAACCTGAGTCACTTTCTGTTCCCCAATTTCAATCTTTGAGCGAAGGTCAACCAATTCTCCCTGAACGCCAGAAGAAATACTCTCCAATTTCTCCAACCGCGAAGTTGATACTTCTACTTGTTGGCTAACCGCAGAAGAAAGCTGCAATATCGCCTCCCAAATTGTCTCCAGAGAAATCTCTTTAGGGCGCTTCAAAAAAGTACCTTTAAGTAAACCAATAGGAAAAGGAGAAATCTTCATGTCCACTCTATCCACTTGGTGAGAAGATATATACGGCTCCAAAGATGAATAAGGGGCCATATCCACAGCCCCCGATACAGAAGGCTGATCTCCGAGACTTTCTCCAAGCAAGGCCTGCTCACAAGATGCTGCACCGTCAATTTCGGGCAGAGCAGCCTCTCCTCTCGCGAGAAGAGTCATCGGGCATGACCCACGTGGAGGCGGCAAATGTTCCTCTGGGGAGAGAGACCTCCAGGGCTAGTGATGCCGGAGCCACCCCAACGGGCGTCGTAGCGCCCGCTCGAATCTCCCCTCTGTTCCTCTGTCAAATGCACAAAACGATCCATAGGACCGACAGGAATGGCAGGCACAGGCTCCGTGGGAGGAACCTTTTGTTTGCCCTTTCTTTTAGGCATGATCAGCTTGAAAGACTTACTCCGCCATCTTAGAATCAAGCCACTCCCAACTTGTAGAATTTTCTTCACATGCCCCTTGGGCATCTCTAGCAGCCAACAATGGGTAAAGCCCCCCCAAATAGGCCCCGACTGTGGCCGCAGAATAGCTTCCGGCATTTAAATGCCTCCAGAAGGTCTCCCCCAGATGATGCAGGAAAAGGGGGAGTGTCGTCCACAGCAGGCACCAATCAGGAAGTGGAGAGTCCACTCGTACAGCCAGAGCCCCGGTTACTTCCAACAAACTGCTTCATGTATTTTATCCTTTCTTAATATTTGAAGTACAATAGTGTGAAAGTACTTGTTTATTGTAGTGGTTTTAATTAGCTGTGACAACTGGATCCTTTTAACAACTATTTAATAATTTATTTAACTTAATTCCATCTGAGAAAGTAAAATGTGATTATTTGATATTCATTCTTATTTCCATTACCAATCTTTAATACATGTAACATCATATTGGTAGGGTGGAATCCTATTTAGTTTACTTTCCTCTCTGCCCTTGTCCTTCTGCTGGAATTGAAATGTGGCTAGTGAAATTCAGTACACTGAGAGGACGTCAGACTCAGAGGTAACCACTTGGCTCTGACTTCTTAATAACATCTCTGGTACAACTGTAAGAATCTAATTGCCTCTTCTCAGGGGATGGGCTACAATAGATAGATTTCAGAATCTAGCACTGCATGACTATTTGTTTCCGCCCCCTCGGACTGCTCACTGCTGACTTCCTGGATGCTGGAAAATGGGGAGAAGGAGGCAAGAGGGTAGATACTGGAGACATGGTGATGTAGGAGAACAAGGACAAAAGCTTCAGGCAGAGACTCTAAGATTGGCTGTGAGGTAAGTGTGGTGTATGGTGGAAAGAGGTTTTCTTAAAAACACAGAACAGACAGCAGTTCATGGAAAACAAAACAGCTTTTATTCTGTCCCAGTTTGTTAAACCTCCACAAAGCTGGTTTTCCTGGCCCCTCCTCCAGCCCCAGTTAAAAGTTCCTACCTCAGAACTCCTTTGCACGGCTTGCTTGGAAGGGCTTCTGGCTCCACAGGCCTCCGCCCCTCCTGCAGCCTGCTAGGTTCTTAACCCCTCCCTGTGAATCATGCCTTCCCAACCCTGAACTCTGGGCTGCAGACTCTCTTAAAGGGGCTGCTGATAATCCCTTTGGAGAGGGACGGGTAATATTCTATAAACCCCATCACACACCCTCCCCCTCAGCTCAGTCATGCCTGTTGAGCGCGTGCCTCACCCGGGATCCCCACCTGGGAAAGGAAGTCCGCGTTCATGTGAGTCTGTCCAGCCCTATGGCGGACCTGAAACTGGTAGGGCTGGAGACTCAAAAACCACCGCATAATACGGCCGTTAGACTCCTTATGTCGAGCCAGCCACTTGAGGGTTTGGTGATCCATTATCAGCATAAATGGATGGCTGAGCGGGTAGTATTTGAACGTTTCAAGTGCCCACTTGACAGCCACAGCTTCCTTCTCGTTCACTGCATAATGCTTCTCTTGAGGAAGCAGCTTCCTGCTGATGAATGCTATGGGATTTTCTTCACCCCTGACTTCCTGGGCCAGAACGGGCTCCTAGGCCCACCTCTAAAGCATCAGTTTGCACAATAAATGATAGAGAGAAATCAGTGCTAGTCAGGACGGGTTCAGAGCACATGGCCTTCTTGAGCTGCTGGAAGGCCATGTCCAGGTCCGGTAATCACTGAATCTGTTTGAGAGTTCCCTTCCAGAGGAGATTGGTTAATGGCTCTGCTCCCTCTGCAAAATTAGGGGTAATCCCTGGGGCGGTTCTTCCATTAGGCCACCTGAGGCGACGGCCTCAGGTGCCACTCTGATGGGGGCATGAAAAAATAAACCTCACTCCGTGAACGAAAATTTAACAACCAATACTCAAGTTCACAAGAAAATACCCTACACTTAGAAACCACTTTTTTTGTCGGAGCAAGCTGTAGGAGAGTTGGTATTGAGACACAACTCACACCAGGCAGCACGCTACATTTATTCAAAGAAAGGTTCACCACCTTATAGCAATAACCACACTTATCTTCCCCTCGATTGAGACCTCTGTTACTCTCAGAAGATAATCTTCACAAATGTTGCTCTCAGAATGTCCTCTTTCCACAACGTGCACGTTTTGGGTATCCAACCCTGTATCAAGTGCTCTCCGTTCATGCAAAAGCTGGCAACAATGCTGAAAAAACGCCGTCACTGCGGCTAGGGTCAAGCCTCTGATGGGGGCGGCACTTGGCTCTGTTTTAATTTTAGATTTTGCAGCCTCTGGCCTGCCTCTGATTTCCCACATGGGAAGGGAGAGGCAGGCCAGAGGCTGAAAAATCTAAAATTAAAACAGAGCAGGAGTGCCGTCGCCGGACAAATTAGCCTGATCACTTGCAGGAACCCTGCAAGTGATCAGGCTGATTTGTGCTGCGGCAGCAGCACTCCGGCAGTTTTCATTTTAAATTTTGCTGCCTCTGCCTTCCCGCCACTTTTTTTTTCTCACTGCAAGCATTCTTGAGGAAAAAAAAGCAGTGGGAAGGCAGAGGCAGGCCAGAGGCGGCAAAATCTAAAATGAAAACAACTGGAGTGCCGCCGCCGACGGATGAGTAGTGCAGGTGGAGGGAGTGAGGACAGGAGGAGGACAAGTGAGAGACAAAGGGGAGAGACAGGAGGCAAGTGCTAGACAAAGGGGAGAGACAGGGGACAAATGCTGGACAAAGGGGGGAGACAGGGGACAAATGCTGGACAAGGGGGAGACAGAGGGACAAGTGCTATACAAAGGGGGAGACAGAGGGACAAGTGCTAGACAAAGGGGAGAGACAGGGGGCAAGTGCTGGACAAAGGGGAGAGATAGGGGGCAAGTGCTAGACAAAGGGGAAGGCAAGGGGACAAGTGCTAGACAATAGGGAAGCAGGGCAGGAAGACAAATGCTAGGCAGCGGAGGGGGAGGGGGAAGACAAGAGGACAAATGCTGGACAACACTGGGGGTGGCAAATGCTGGACAACAGAGGAGGGGGCAAGAAGACATGCTGGAGGGGGGAAGCAGGGAGACAAATGTTGGATGGGGAGAAGTAGGGAGACATGCTGGACAATGGGGGGAGACAGGAGGACAAATGCTGGACAATACAGAGGGGAAGAAGAGCTGGAGAATGGAAGGACTCGGGGTGAAGGTTGAAAAGCGGTAGGTAGATGGCTTAAAAAAGAGTGAGACTGAGAACTGGATAGTAAGGATTAGTGAAATCTGGGTGGCCAGAGAGAGAGAGAGAGAGAAATAAATGGAAGAAAGGTGGAAAGAAAAAAAATCAATATCCAAGATGGAAGGAAGTGAAGACAACCGTAGAAGAGAAGACAGCAGAAGCTTCAGATCGGGACCAGCATGATCAGAGTATAAAATGGGCAGACAACAAAGGTAGAAAAAATAATTTAATTTTCAAATGAGTGATTGGCCTTTGCACTATTTTTATATTTTACACAGTACAGGGAAATGTGTCTCTTTTATTTCTCTGGTATTGCATTGCATTGCATGCAGAGTCTGCCTTCTTGGGCTTACAATTTAATTTTTGTCTACATATTTTTATTTTTACTTTAGTTATCCTCACTTATTCTGTACTTGGCGAGGGTCTGTGTTCTGTGTGTGACTGAGGCCAGGAGTTCTGTTAACATGGAGTTTGTATGAAGGGACCTATACTATAGTTATTTGACTCGTTTAGCTTTTCAATCAGTGTATGGATGTTCTAGGGCCCGCTACAGTATTTATACTGCTGCTTTTATCTAGGTAGGCCCCTTGTATGAGTTTTGGAAGTTTAGGCTGGTATGATATGGTTGATTTGGCCTTGTAGATCATCTACGACTTTTGTAGGGTTTTGTATTAATTCACAATATGCCTGGCACTGGAGAATGTTTGTTAGTGAGATGACCAGAATTAGATTTATTTTAAAAATTAGATATTGAGTTTTGTGGGTGGATGTCCTAGTTCTGCTTTGCACCCATTATTGAGGGGGGGGGGGGGGTTCTGTGAATGTAAAATATGTTCAAAAAGAAAAAGCAACAACCATAACACAGGTTATAACAACAAAATAAAAATGAGTTATTTAATTTGTGTTATAAACTGTGCAGTGGTTCTTACTCTCTCTTTTAGTTCTGTGGTGTGCGAACATCTTTTTATTTCATCTACATTATCTAATTAACTTTTTAATTTGGTTCAGTCCCTGACTGCAGTTTTGAGAAAACCTCCTCCCCGGCTCGGGGGCGGGGGGGGGGGGGAGGGGAGTGGCGCCATCTCATCCCTCGCCTCAGGCAGCAGGCAGATTGCCCCTGGGTAAACTGGAAGAAATAGCCAATCACTCTCACTTGGTTTGTAACCTGTCGTGCTGTGAGGGCTGGTGTGCATCAGTGATGCTGAGAGCTAAGCTAACGGTAGCTTAACTACTGGCAGGGTCTCCCAAGATGAATACCAGGGAGCAAGGTGTAGAAAGAAAATCCTTTGTTAAACAAGGATACTCCGACATAGCCGTGTTTTGGCACATTGCTTTCTTCAGGGGGAACCTCAAAGGTAACAAAAATATATAAACATAAACAATGATACATAAATCATAGATACAAGTTAAATAAATATAAACAAGCTTAAAAAGAACCTGAAATAATAGAACCAAATAAAAACAAAGGAGAAGAAAATGTGCTCACTGAACAATAATAAATAACCACCATAAAAACAAAACATGTATGGAAGAAAAGACATATAAATATAAATATATGTATATAAAAGAATAAAAATTATAAGAGAAAAAAATATGTCTATATATAGTATAATAAATCTATCAGTGAAACAGGAGACAGATATACAAAAGTAGATAAGAGACATGATAATAAACATCACCTTGCTCCCTGTGATCTGTTTGTAACTGCGAGTGTGTGTGCTCCCTTTTGGACCTCTCATTTTTCTGAGCACAGATGTTCTCCCCTGGAAGAATGTTTTGAGTTATGGAGAAGATGTACTCCAACGCATGCTCCCTCAGGATCCTTTCTTTTCCAAGGAAGACCAGGGAGCTGATAAAGAAAAAGGATGGGAGGAGCTAGTCTGTCTTATGCAAAAATGCATAAGTGAAGAAATACACTTCTTGAATATTGTAGAAGTAAACTGATTCCCAGGGGCTTATGGAAGAATAAGGCCCCGAATATGTTTACAGAAGATGAACAATTAATGAAGAATTGGACAGCTATTTTAAATAACTGCTCGTTGGATCTAATGATTTTATTGATTAATACCTCAAAATGGAAGAAGATGAAATTCAAAAAGAAATAGATACTAAAGTGAATTCTCTTGTTTCATCTCTTATATGAAGGACTTTGACAAGAGCTCATTGGAATACAGGAGACTGATAAAGGACAAAAAACTGGGAAAATACAGGAGAGACTAAGGAGATTACAGGAGGGGTTCTGTTTACCCCTGGGACAATAAGTAACACACTTTTAGGAGTGAGTCCTCTTGACGCAGGCTCCCATTTTCCATGAAATGACAGATTACCAAGGCCTCTTGAACAGGAGGAGTCTGGTCTTGAACAGGTTAATAAATGGCGCTGCAGCCAAACAGACCAATTAAAAGGGTCTGTCTCTTGTTCTACTCAGGACAAGTTGCTCCCAGTCCGGGTTTTTGTATGGACTAACTTTGGAAGGATGGAGGGAACAGGCAAAGGACAAGGGAATTTCACAGGTCCCACTACCCATGGGAGGGGGGGGGGGCGGGGAGAGAGAAGGGAGGATTCCACAGGAGGACCTCCTTTCGAGATTAGACAATGGTGTTATTAACCTTTCGAATTATAGACTAAGTAAGGTTGAGATACGAGTGCTTAATAAAGGTCTCTCATTTGTCCTCACTAGCAGACATGACTCCTTACCAACACACCTTGACCTAAATAGATTTTTTCAGAAAGTTGAGAATTTAAGATTTCTTTTCACAAAAAAGGTGATGTACCCCAGGACTCATCAGTCGTTAAAAAAAATTCTACCTGGGTCCCTCCAGATATGTTTAATCCCTCCATAGACTCTTTTGAGAAAGTACTGCTCAAAAGAGTAGAGGACTTGTACTCCAAAAAAACCACATACCTATTTCAATAACACCAAGGCCAAAAAAGAGGCACTGATGGCACTTAGACACAACTCTGATATTGTAATCAAACCTACAGATAAAAAGGGTGTTCTAATTATTCAAAATAGAAAGGATTTTATTAAAGAGGTGGACCGATAGATGAGAGACAAGGCATTTTATGAAAAACAAGATGGAGATTCTACACTTTCTCTCAAAACTAGTCTGGACAATCTTTTAAAAACTGGTCTGGACGTAGAGTATCTTATGAAAAAAGAATCTGAATTTTTAACAGTGGCCCATCCTCTTTTACCAAATATTCATAAATCATTTGTGGACCCCCCTGGTCATCCGGTCTTATCTGCAATAGGGTCGTTATGCGAACCTATAACTAAGTTCCTAGATTCCTCAGGCCTTTTCTGTCAGAGGTAGACTCTTCTCACATGATACATATTTTGAATAAATTTATCAGATACCATGACCAACTTACCCTGGTCAACATCTTTACTGGTTTCTGATCTGATTTTGCAACACTCTATAGACCTTTGTTTCCTCACTGAGACCTGGCTCAAGGAGGGTGATAGCCCTGTTCTCTCCAGCTCTCTCCCCTCTGGGTACTCTGCGTTTTCATCCCCTAGGCTGGGCCGGGGTGGGGGGGGGGGCGTTTGCCTATTCTTTCGCGCTTCTATCACCCTTGAGGAAGTGAACTCGCCATCTGTTTCACTTTCTGAATCCCTTTTTCTCCGCCTTCACTCCTCTCCCCCGCTTTATTTTCTTCTCCTCTATCTTCCACCCTCCCTTTCTATGGAGCGCTGGGAGGGAGTCCTTCAGACCCTCTCAGATGCTGTCTTGCAGTTCCCCAATCTCATTGTCCTAGGTGATTTCAATATTCATGCTGACAATCCTAGCAGGCAGAAGGACCATGCCTTTCTGAACTTTTTTCACGATATTGTTTTTCAACAAACTGTCTCAGGTCCTACCCACACGGCTGGTCATACCCTGGACTTAGTTTTGTCCTCCTCTATGCTGTCAGCTGAGATTTCCCCCCCTTCCACATTAGATATCCCTTGGTCTTATCACCGTTGTGTCCTTTTTTCGGTTTCATATTCATCCCAGGTGATCGCTCCGCTCCCGGTACCCTCTTCACCCCCTCCCCCTCGTCGCCGCTTAACTCCTGACACCCTGAGTTCCTTTCCCCCCGCTTCTTCTGTTTTCCCCCCGGAGTTTGCATTGCTTTCACCCAATAGCCAAGCCTCCCTCTGGAACTCTCTCCTTTCAGAAGCTCTGGACCAGTTGGCACCGCAGTGCCCCTGTCATCGCCTATCCACCTCTGGTCACTCTCCCTGGTTTCACCCAGCGTTGCGGCTGCAACGGACCCAACTCCGCCAGGTGCAACGCCGTTGGTCCCGTCATCACTCTCCTGATCTATATATCTGCTTTAAGCAGCTCTATGCTGATTACCGTTCGGCTGTTCAATCAGCCAAACGGGCTTATTATACAGCTGAGATTTCGGAAGCGGCGAATTCTTCTCGCCAGCTCTTCACTATCCTGCGGAAACTCTCATCCACTAGCTCTCATAGCACCTCGACTATAGGGGCCCCTGACTCTCATTCCCTGGCTACCTTCTTTTCAGACAAAGTCCTTACCTTACGTGCCTCCTTTTCCACTCCTCCTCCACCTCCACCCTCACCACCTGCTTCCACCTGCAGTTTGCCCGCTATTGATAACTCACCCCCGCTTTCTTCCCCCGTGTCCAATCGAGCTCTTGCTCATACCTGGTCCTCCTTCCATCCGGTGCTTCCTGCTGAAATTCTTTCAATACTGTCTACTTCTCGAAAGACCACATGTGCTCTAGACCCAATTCCCTCCCGCTGGCTGTCAGAGCCTTCACTACAGCTGATCCCGATTATCACTTCCATTATCAACTCTAGTTTATCCTCCGGCCTGTTCCCCTCCCCGTGGAAGTCAGCCATTGTTCATCCTCTCCTAAAACAACCATCCCTTGACCCATCTGTCCCTGCACACTGGCGTCCTGTCTCAAATCTCCTTCTTAGCTAAGCTTCTGGAACGTTTTGTCTTTAATCAATTGTCCTCTCACGTTGAATCCACCAACACACTTCACCCCCGGCAAGCTGGCTTTCGGCAAGGACACAGCACTGAGACCGTCCTTCTAGCGGTTCTGAATGAACTTCACGTTGCACATGATCATGGTGATGTTACTTTGTTGGTTTCCCTTGATCTGTCTGCTGCGTTTGATTTAATCGATCACACCCTTCTTCTCACTCGTCTTGCGGAGGTAGGGCTTCACGGTACAGTTCTTCTTTGGTTTCGCTCCTTTCTCACGGCTCGATCCTTTTCCGTCACCCTAAATGGAAAATCGTCTTCCCCTCTTCCCCTTACTTGTGGTGTCCCCCAAGGCTCTGTCTTGTCTCCTTTGTTTAATATTTTCCTGGCCCCTCTACTTCTTCTACTACAGCAGTACTCGGTATCTTCCTATGTCTATGCAGATGATATTATATTACTCTATCACACCTCTCCACTTTCTTTGGATCTCTCCCCCTTCAATTCCTGCCTTTCACATGTGGCTTCTTGGCTTTCCCAACATTTCCTGCGTCTTAACCCATCTAAATCCACGGCTATGTTTATGTTTATTAAAACTTTATATACCGCCCAATACAATTAGCATCTGGGCGGTTCACAATACATAAAATCAATTAAAATTGCTAAAAAAAAAAAGAGAGAGAGCTGCGAAAAAGAGCCAGAAAAGGAACGCCATAAAATCAAAGAAAAGGGATAAAATCAGAGTGGGGGTAAAGACGGGTAACAAAGGGAAGACAACAACAACATAGAGAAAAATGTAAGACAGGGGTAGGGGTTTGCTGTCAAAGGCCTAGTGAGGGGAAGAGGATGGGGTCGGGAAAGGAAGATTGAAAGCAGAACAAAAAAGATGGGTTTTGAGGTTAGCTTTAAAGGACGGGTAGGAGGTTTCAAGACGTAGAGAGGGGGGAAGGGAGTTCCAGAGCCTTGGACCAAGAAAAAAGAAAGCGGAAGACCGGGTGGATTCTAGGTGTGCTTGGGAGGGGGAGGGTAGGAACATACGGTTGGCATGAATAGAGCGGAGAGAACGGTGAGGGGTGTGAAGGTGAACCTGGCTGGCAAGATACAGGGGGGTACCTGAGTGGATCACCCTGTGAACAAAGATAAGAATTTTAAACTGAACACGAAAGACAACGGGGAGTCAATGAAAGTGTATTAACAGAGGGGTAACATGATCGAACCGTGAAGCATGAGAAAGGCTATGTGGGTATCCCTCAGTGGTGCATGTCCCTCTACTGCCCCCATGATCGACTCTGTTCCCATTCCTCTCGTATCCTCCTTTCGGTATCTCGGGGTAGTTCTTGATTCTTCCCTTTCCTTTCGTGATCATATCTCCTCCCTCACCAGGCGCTGTTTTGCTACCCTTCGTCAAATTCGAGCTGTTCGCACATTTCTTCCTCTAGAATCCTTAGTTACTCTCGTCCTTGCCCTAATCACCAGCCGACTCGACTACTGTAATGTTTTCATGGCCAACCTTCCCAATTATCAGCTCCGACGCCTTCAGCTTATTCAAAACACCGCTGCCCGTATCATCACTTTTGCCCGCCGTTTCGATCATATCACCCCTATCCTCTTCCGCCTGCACTGGCTGCCCCTGCATGTTCGTTTTCATTATAAAATTCTCATCCTCACCCACCGTGCTATCCACACCAATAACCCTCTGTATTTGGCTGATTTGGTTTCTCTGCAGACGCCCTATCGCCAGCTCCGTGCTCTCCACGCTAATCGTCTGTCCTTGCATTCCCCTTCCCACGCACATCTTGAAAAGACCCGTCACTCTGCCTTTTTTTTCCTTGGCCCGTGGTTGTGGAATGCCTTACCCTCGTCCCTTCGTCTCAAAATCTCTTATTCTCAATTCAAAACCTCCCTTAAAACCTATATATTCCGAAAAGCATTTGACCTTCCCTTAGACTCCCCTCCCTGATGCAGCAGTTCATTGTTGTCTTGTCCCAGCTGAGTCTTGGTCCTGTTCTTCCCCTGTTTGTCAGTGTTGATTGAGTCAGTCTGTGTTTGGTTGTGATTATTGTTTTCTGTCTTTTGCTTTGCGCTATCCTTTCTCTTTCTTTCCTGTTAATTTTTGGCGTTCTTTTCCGTAGTTTGCAGTGTTGACCTTTTATTTTCTTTGTACACCACTTTAATATTTCGGCCTAAGCGGTTTATCAAATTTTAAATAAAGATAAAGATAAAGATCGATATTACCTGTTTATAAAAAAATATACCACAGAAACCTGCCCTTGATATTTTGGAGGATGTCCTTTTAGAAAAAGAAGGCTTGATACGCACCTGACTGGTTTCTTAATGTAATTGACGACCTTGGCACTAACTGAAAATTATTTTTGTTTCAAGGGCTTGTTTTAGAAGCAAATTAAGGGTGTTGCCATGGGCTGTGCCATGGCTCCAGACGTGGCCAACCTATATGTTGCCTATTTTGAGCAAAGGTTTCTGACTTATCCGTTTACCAGCAAGATTCAATTGTGGAAGAGGTACATTGATAACATTTTAATGGTGTGGGATGGAGAAGAGAGTGATTTAAGCATTTTTTAAAATTTGGATTAACTCATTAGATTCCAATCTACAGTTCCAGACAATTTACAGTGATACTCAGGTCTATTACTTGGATATTTTAATTAAAAAAGGTTCTGTTGGCTTCATTAGACTTATACAGGAAGCCAACAGATCGGAACCGCTTTCTGCACTTTGAAAGTTTTCATACAAAGTCTCTCAAATACAGTCTGCCCGTAAGTCAGTTTTTAAGGATTAGGAGGATTTGTTCATCCAATCAGGACTTTGAATTTCATGTAGAGATATGTGTAAGCATTTTCAAGATAGGAGATATCCTCCAGAATGCATTCAACGCGCTTACAACAGGGCCAAGTTGTCTGACCACTCTCTGCTTTTACATCAGGCTACTCAAAAAGAGACTAACAAATTGGTTTGTTCTTTTACCTTTTCAAAGTTTTCAAGGGACATTCAAGAGATTTTAAGAAAAGAGTGCCATATCCTCTCCACTGTTCCCTCACTGAGTCACAGCCAGTTTATGGTAGCACACCAGAGAAATACAAATTTGGCATACCTTCTTGTTCCCTCTGCTTTGGCTCTTCCAAAGCAGAAACCTAAAGTTGTAGGTCACTTTAAATGTGGTCATTGCTCTGTATGCAATCACCCAATTTCAAACAAGAAAATATCATTGACTAATTTTTCCAATTGTGAATCTCACTATGTTATCTGCATGATGGCCTGCCCATGCAATTTCCTCTATGTGAAAAAACTAAACACAATGTACACACCTGGATTATCGAACACTGCAGTTGTCTTAGGAGGATAATTGAAGACTGACCACTTGTAGCCTATTGGATCTTGGTCCAACATGACATTACTGATCTTTAATTTTTTGTAATCAGAGTTGTGAGACCGCACTGGAGAGGTGATGACATTGATAAAATTTTACAATTAGGACAAAAATACATTTTTAATTTAGATACTTTGACACCATCCAGTCTTGATTTTGATCAAGATTTTTCAGTTTTTCTATGACATTTTATTCCCCCTTTTTTATACTTTTATATAGTCTTCTATATTACCTCATTTCCCCCTCCCCCTCCTCTTCCTTTTCCCCCTCTCCCTTTCTTCGCCCCCTTGATTTATTGTTTTATTAGTTTTATTCCTTTCGTTTAGCTAAGCAGTGCTGGTGTCTTTTCTATTTGCCTTTTTTTACATTGACATTTTTATTTTTGCCTTTTTAATATTGGTTAATATTTTTATTTCCCCTTCCTTCCCCTTCCCCTCCCCTCCCCTTCTCTCTTTCCCCATTTCTTTTTTCTCCCTTCCCTTTATCCATTTATTTGATTGTTATTTACTTACTTTTTATAGGTAATCTTTTGATATTTTGGTTTGGTTTGAATTGATTTTCCTGGTTTGATATAACTTATTTATTATTTTTTAAGATTTATATGATGTTCTAATTCTCCTCCAATTTCTAGTTCCCTCCCAGGTAGCACTTAATATAGTTTTATTTCTGTTTTTGTTTTTATTCTGTTTCCTTTGGGGGTGAATCTGTCCCAGTGTTACCTCTTCCAATGATTTTAAGTTTGGCATGCTGGCCAGCAGCCCTGCATTGCTTTTGTTCAGCCCCCCCCCCCCTCGTTTTTACTGATTTCAGTTTGGTGTGGTTTTGATTATATGCTAGTTTTTATCTGTTTTTATTAAGATCCATAGTATCATGGCTAAGGTTGATGTTTATGTTCTATTTTTAATGATTATCTTTTTGGTTTTAGTATTTTTAACTGGTTTACCTTAAGCTGCATTCTGGTGCTAAAACATTGTTTAAATAGCGTTTTTCCCCCGAGTGTCATTGATTGCTTGTACATTCAATGCAGACTGCGCTCACAGGCAACTAACAGGCAAGTTGTTTCTTCTTTGGCTATATACCATGAATAATTTTAACTTTATTTTTAATCACCCTTGGTGCATTTGGATCTTCTCTGGATACCTATTGTTTTTCTGTCATTTATAGGTGATCGACAGAAAGCTAATTCTTTCTTTTTATTCAGCATCCTGTTTCACAATGTTTTTATTACTCTTTTAGCGCTATGTTTTACTTGCTCTTAACAAGAAGAAATGGGCAGGTACTTCCATCACTCTGGCTCCTTATTTTAGTAACATTTTCACATCTGTTTTCTTTTTATTTGGGCAACTATGGCTTTTGTTTTGAGAGGTGTTTTTTAAATATATTCCTTCTTAATATGTACCTTCCATAATAGACCAAGTGCTGGTAATTGCTCAATATACTTAGGCATACCACACTCATGGGTGACTGACAGGCAAGTTGTTCTCTCTTTTGTTTTATACTTTTGGCTATATGCCCTTCTGCATGACTTTAACATTCTTCTTGATCACTTTTGGTATGTCTGAATTTGCTTTGGACACCTATTGCAGACTGTGCGTTACAGGATTCTGACAGACAAGTTAGTTTTTTCCTGTTTAACATCTTGGTTCACAACATTTTTAGCAATATGCCATGTTTTAACCATTTTAACATGAGAATATTAATGCTGTGTTTTAACTATTTTTAACAAGAGAAATTTTGTAGGTATCTTCATCACCTTTCCTCCTCTTGAATAGTGTCTCCTTCATTATCTTCTGTTATTCGGGCTACTGTGTTTTTTGTTTTAATATGCACCTTCTTAGCCAGTATTTTAAAAGTTTTTTAATGGACACATTTTTATTGGATATAGTTTTATTGTTTGCCTCCTGTTATTGATCCGGGGATATTTAGCATTCATTTTTATCCAGTCTGACCTTAACATTTTTTATCTAGCCCGTTTTTATCTTTTTTTATTTTATTTATTTATTTATAGTTTTTTTTCTATCCCGCCCCTTCTAGAGATCAAGGGTGGTTTACAATCAACCAACAAAAATTACATTAAACTCTTATTTATAACTTACATAACCTTTGAACCTAGTATACATGAAATCATACCTATCCGATAGATGGCAACATGTGCAGACGGAGTCCTCCACCTCCGAACCGTTCCACCAGAAACAAGGCGTGCCGCAAGGTTCCGCCCTTTCAGCCTTAATGTTCAACATCTATATGCAGCCGATTTGTGACCTCATTCGATCATTCAACGTCAAATGCATGATTTATGCTGACGATGTTCTCATTTACATGCCATTCCAGATCGACCAGATTGACCTCACACCACTAACTGTTTTAGCACAGTAGAAAATGGCTTCTAAACCAGAATCTCCGAATACAACACAGAAAGACGGAAGTGCTGTTCATCTCCAGAAACCCCAATTTTTCCCCCCCAGCCTGCCTAAAATCTGAGAGATTAAACTGAAAACTAAACCCTCAATCCGCTACCTGGGTGTCACACTAGATCAAAGACTGGATATGAAGACACACATTTATTTATTTATTTGCATTTCTTATATACCGCACTATTTGCGATCAGCGCGGTTTACATAAAACAAATGGTATCCGACAATAAACAAAAGTCAGGTCAACATTGGCAACATGGCAAAATCAACATACCATAAGATCAAGACACTCAAACATCTACGCCCCCTACTACAACCGGATGATTTCAGAACAATCTTTCAGGCACTAACCATCCCGCATCTTGACTATGCCAACGCAATCCTTCAAGGGCTTCCACAATCCACCCTGAGCCCGCTCCAACTCGCCATGAACGCT
Source organism: Ichthyophis bannanicus (assembly GCA_033557465.1). Taxonomy (NCBI): domain Eukaryota; kingdom Metazoa; phylum Chordata; class Amphibia; order Gymnophiona; family Ichthyophiidae; genus Ichthyophis; species Ichthyophis bannanicus. The sequence goes on from CM066035.1 coordinate 644,394,295, forward strand.
GCAGCCAGAGTTCTAAATAGTGCCTCAAGGAGAGACCATATAACACCCATCCTCAAAAGTCTCCACTGGCTCCCAATCCACATTAAAATCACCTTCAAGATTTTGCTACTAACATTCAAGACCATCAACGGGCTTGCCCCCTCCTCTCTCGCTGACCTCACGCACATTACCAGCCCAAATAGAGCCAGACGACTTACTGCAATAAACACCTTGGTAATCCCCAAAGCAATGACCCATTGTACACAAACAACCATAAACAGGGCTTTCAGTCTCTGTGTACCCAGATGCTGGAACACTCTACCACCCAATATACGAGCAATCCCGGACCTAACTAAATTCAGGAGAGCATTGAAGCACTATCTCTTCCTCAAATGCTACCCAGAGGAAGGTACACCAACTCCCCCACTCACAACAAAGCTACACGACCACATGTAATCGCCCTCAATGTATTGTATATATATATGTAAATATCTTTCTGTTATCCTTACAAATGTAAATAGTTAATACTGTTATACAAGTTGAGCTACCTGTTATATGTAATTACGGTGTTATCCCCCACCGTAAAATACCTCTTGTTCTATGTAAACCGCACTGATACCGAAGAGCGCGGTATATAAGCTTCTTAAATAAATAAAATAAATAAATAAATATTCTTTTACAATACAAAATCTTCTTTTAAATAAACATGTTATACAATCAACTTATTTACAGTGGGGATATGATCATTAGTGAAATGCACTAGCAAGATACTTTGGGTTTGATTATGTTGAGGGATATAATAGGGAAAATCATTGTGTATATTCAAGGAAATTCATTTTATGTAGGGTATATTTTATGCATCTCGGTTGCATCGCCAGAATGTTCTTTGAATAAGTAAGTTTTGATCTCTTTGCTTAAATCTTTAAGGTCCATAATATTCCTCAGATTATCTGGTAGTGTATTCCAGAGTATAGGTGAGAAGTAAGTAAACGCTCTGTTGCTTGTGGCCCGATTTGTGTTACGATAGTTATTTATTTATTTAGCCAATTTTGTATACTGCCTTATCCTTCCCCACCAACTATCAGTGCTACCCGTGTCGCATTGATAGTTGGTGGGGACTTTTATTTGTGATTCTATATGGTCTAAGGGCAGGTAGTTTTTGAGGTGCATCAGGGTTTACCGATTCCTTTTAAGAGGTTTGATTACAAAACATGCTTCAGCTTAATTTTACCTTTCTTATACCCACACAGAGATACTTGCAGTACTTCAGGTGCCTGTGTGCTTTGGTTTTTAAACACACAGAGTCCTTTCCATACAACAGTGAGTCCTCTGTTGATACTAATATCTGCCTTAAATTTGCTACAACCCCCCCTCCCTTTCCCTTCCCTTCTGTCCTCTCCAGTGGTCCAGATTGTGACCCCTCCTGATCTATTGTCCGTCATTTGATTTTTATTATCATGTCTCTTATCTACTTTTGTGTAATTGTCTCCTATTTCACTGATAGATATGTTATGCATATGCGCATATATATTTTTTCTCTTATAATTGTTGGGCCCGATTTTCAAAGGCATTTACACGGGTAGCTGCCATAGTTACCCATGTAAGTGCCTTAGCAGGGAATTATTGAAGGCACCTACATGGGTAGTGCCTTCGAAAATTCCCTGGTTTGTCCCTTACGCACCCCGATGCTATGCAGTTAGCATCACAGTGTGTCAGGGGTGTTCCAGGGTGATATGGAAGTGGGACATCATGCTACCCGTGTCACACTGATTTTTCGATGCTATATGGTTAGCACTCTGTGCCTTAACGATAGGTGTGGTAAACCCTTGCCTATCTGTAAGGCAAAGGGGTTAACCGTGTACCATTGAAAATCGATGCTATATGGGTAGCTCCTGGGGCCTCCTAGCTGTGTGGCAATATCTGGATTTTTGATGCCGGGGTAGCATATGACCCCGGCATGGAAAATACGAGTTAGGCAGGAAGGAGGCAGACTATGTGCCGATGCGGTGCATAGCATCGCCCAGATCAAAATCAGGCCCGTTATTCTTTTATATACATATATTTATATGTCTTTTCTTCTATACATGTTTTGTTTTTATGATGGTTATTTATTATGGTTCAATGAGCACTTTTACTTTGTTTTTATTTGATTCTATTATTTCAGGTTTTTACTTTTTATGTTCAAATCTGTTTTATTCAATTTCCAACATCCACATCCACAATAATATGGTCAAGCAAGTACAGAGATTGAAAAAGGGTTACACAAAGAATACATTTGAAACAATACATTTCAAACAAATCCACTGGGAGGGTGAGGGAACACAAACACCCCAAGCCCCATGTAACAATGCAATATAGAATAAACCACAGCAGAGGGCACGGCGGGCAGCAGAGGACAAGGCTAGAAGCGTCGCTCCCGTTCCCCAACCCCAACTAAGCCGAGGGGCTAACCCGGAGAATGAGCAGGGATAATCAGGAGGCCGAAGCCCTCCAGCCCTGGCCATCCGCAACACCCCACAGCAAACAAGCAACAGTAGGCAAACGCAGGAGAGTGAGCCCCCCTGAGAGACTCACAGGTTTTTACTTTTTAAGTTTGTTTTATATTTATTTATTTAAAGTCTCTTTTATAACGCGCTATTCAGCATCAGCGCGGTTTACAATAAACAATGAACATACACATTTCCAATAGTACTTTAACTTGTATCTATGATTTATGTATCATTGTTTGTGTTTGTATATATTTGTTATCTTTGAGGTTCCCCCTGAAGAAGGCAGTGTGCCAAAACGTGGCCATGTCGAGGTATCTCTGTTTAATAAAGGCCTTTCTTTCTACACCTCGTTGCCTGGTGTTCTGTTTGTGACTGCGCGCATGTGTGCTTCCTTTTGGACCTGAGGGTTTCCCAAGATAGATAGGCCTCAGCTGAGGTTTCAGACTAAGACAAACCACCCATCTGGGCAGCAAAAGAATGGGACAGTGTTGGTGGTGGAGGATCACATTTCTGTGACAAAACGGCAACAACACTACCATTACTTGCACGGAAGAAAGGTTTGGTAATCAACTTCTATATTTGTCATGAAAACCCAACAGATAGTCACAACAAAACAAATTGCACTATAGTGCTAGAAGTTGAGACCCTCAGGTTGGAAGGCACCACCTGCGCGAAGACCTCTGCATGGAGGGACCACTCCCCTGGGTCCACGTGCACCCGGCTGAGATAGTCTGCCGTCACATTGTCAACTCCCGCAATGTGCACCACCGAGAGCACCTGGAGGCGAGGCTCTGCCCAAATGAACAGCCGCTCTGCCTCCTCTTCCAGCCACGCTGCCCATGCCTCCCTGACGGTTGATGTAGGCCACCATAGTCACGTTGTCCGAAAGGACCCTGACCGCCTTTCCTCGCAGACACAACTCGAAAGCGCATATCTCCAGCCGACTGATCGACCAACCAGCCTCCTGTGTGCTCCAGATCCCATGGGCGAAGGAGCCCCCGCAATGGGCCCCCCAGCCTGCCAGACTGGCATCTTTCATCAATGGGATCCACTGCAGTGCCTCAAGGGGCATGCCCGCTGCTAAATTCTCCGGACAGAGTCACCACTGGAGCACCCTCCTGACCTCCTGTGGGCAAGGGAGTCTCCGGGATAGGGGGTCTGTCTGGTGCGACCACTGCCAGAGCAGGGCCCTCTGCAGAGGATGCATATGTGCTCTTGCTCATGGCACCATCTCCAGAGTAGCTGCCATGGTACCTAAAACCCGCAGATACTGCCAGGCTGTCGGCACTGGTTGGCACAGAAACTGATGCAGCAACAGGCGTAGTCCCTTAGCCCACTGCTCCAGCAGGAAGACTCTTCCCAGAAGAGTGTCAAACCGTGCTCCCGAATACTCCAGGTCCTGCAATGGGACCAAATGGCTCTTATTTATTTATTTAACAAACATTTTTATACTGTGCCTTCCAAAGATCAAGCGCGGTTTACAAGAAACAAGGATATGAATAATGCAGAAAAGTGCATATTCATTTACATAGAACTAGTAGAACTATATACATGGCTTTCGAGCAGGCTCACGACCCACGACGTCGCCAGCACACTCTCTTCTCTAGATTTTGCCCAAATCAGCCAGTTGTCGAGGTAAGGGTTCATCAGCACCTCCTCCTTGCCGAGCGCTGCCACAACCATCACCATGACCTTGGTAAAGGTGTGAGGAGCCGTTGCCAGGCTGAACGGCAAAGCCTGAAACTGGAAGTGTCCCATTGGCACCACAAAGCGCAGGAACTGCTGGTGCTCTGTCCTGATGGAAATGTCAAGATACGCTTCTGTGAGATCGAGGGACATCAGAAACTCCACTTTTTCACCGTGACCACCACTGACCGCAACATTTCCATCCGAAAATGTGTAACCCACAGACAATGGTTCACTCTCTTGAGATCCAGAATCTGGCAAAAGGACCCATCCTTTTTAGGGACCACGAAATAGATGGAGTATTGACGGCAGCCGTACTGCTCCCAGGGGACGGGGACCACCGCCCCGAGCTGAAGCAGCCGCGACAGGTATCTCGTACTGCTACTGCCTTGCCTGGAGTCTTGCAGGGGGACCAGATGAAGGACTCACCCACTGGCCAGGCAAACTTGAGGGCATAGCCTTCGCGGATGATCTCAAGGACCCACTGGTCAGATGTTATCTGGGCCCAAGCAGAGTAAAACCCCCATAGCCGACCCCCATGGGTTGCACCGCTGCCTGGGCCCCCTTGCTTCATTGGGGCTTCTTAAACCCCGAGGTGGAGGTGGCAGAGAAACCCCTGCCTGCCCCTCGGAAACTTTGGAACCCCTGCCCCCGAACGGGAAATTTACTCCTCTGGAAGGAACTCAGGCGCGACGTACGAAAACACCAGAAGTCACGAGCCTGGCCCTGAAATGGCGCCATACTGCGATCCTGCTTCTGCATATCCTCTGGCAGACAAACCCAGTCAAAGACGTGGAGGCAAGGAAGGAACTATTTATTTACCACCTTTATTTCATAAAGCCAGGCCCGACACAGGCCGTGTTTCGTTTATGCCTTCATCAGGGGCTTTGGCTATATGATTTTCCTACCACTCTGCAATAACGGATTTTTCATGCCAGAACTAGCAGAGCAAACTAAGTAAAGAAAGCCAAAAGAAAAACAACCAGAATAAAATCCCTGACTAATCGACTCCTTATTTGCTCCTTCAGTGAGCCCAGCACCCTGCCTCACTACCTCCTCCAGATGCTTGGAGACTGAGCATACTAGGAGCTGGTGGGTGGTGCCAGCCATACTAGTACTGGTGATATCAAGATTTGACATGCTCAGTCTCCAAGCTGCTTGAGGAGGTGCAGTACCCAGAGGTGCAGGACTGGACTGGAGGGACGATAAGTAATAATTATACACTATTGTAATGATATTTAAGGCAATTGTGCTTGCCAGTGAATCCAGGCTATCAATGTATGTTCAAAAATATACAAATAATACAGAATGTTTCATTCAGTGACCAGATATTATCTGTAGACTAGGTTAAGGAAAGAGCGGGGGGTGGGGGGGGATGGGAGGTGTCAAAAAATTATCCAGTATAATCACTGCACTGAACGTATATTCAGTGCTGCTGCCTATATGGATACTGGCACTGAATATATGGATTAAGTTAAAAACTATTGCCAACATTTAACTTAACTCAAGACTGATCTGGCTGAAAATTCACCCCTTGTCTGAACAGCTCATACCATGAGATTGGCCCAAAGAGGGGGGGGGGGGAGGGGTGCAAACGCAAAAGTTGGCTCAGGGTGCCACAACCCCTTGAGCTGGTCCTGAGTAAAAACAGTGCACACTACCACGGCGGCAGCAGCAGAAGCCAGGGGTTTGTTTTGTTTTTAATTTTTAAATTTACTTGGGCTGATGGGGGGGAGGGGGGGGGGGTTAGGACTGAAAATGGGGTGATGGGGGATAGTACTGAAAATGGGGTGATGGGGGGGTTAGGACTGGTAATGGGCAGATGGGGGTTAGGACTGGAGATGGTCTGATTGGGGGGCTAAGACTGAAAATGGGGTTATGGGGGGGCTAAGACTGAAAATGGGGTTATGGGGGGGCTAAGAATGAAGATGGGGTGATGGAAGGGTTAGGACTGGAAGTGGGCTGTTGGGGGGCTTAGGACTGGTAATGGGCTATGGGGGGGCTACAACTGGTAATGGACTGGGGGGGGGGTGCTAGGACTGGAAATGGGCCGAGTAGAAGGGGGAGCTTGAACTGCAAATAGCTGATGGGGACAGGGTTTTGGAATGGAAATGGGCTGAGTGGAAGGGGGCTTGGAATGGAAATGGGCTGATGGGGAGGGGGGCTTGGAAAGGAAATGGGCTGTGAGGGGAGGGAGCTAGGACTGGAAATGGGCTGATGATGCGGGGACTAGAAGGGAGCGGATGCTGGGTGGGGCAGGAGCTAGAAGGGAGTTTATTTATTTATTTATTTTACATTTCTTATATACCGCACTATTTACGATCAGCGCGGTTTACATAAAACAAAACAGAATCCGACAATGAACAAGAGTCAGGTCATTACAATGAACAGGAGCAATCAACTTGGATAACGGGGGAAACTATGTACATAAATGGAATACTGAAATTGGTAAACTATGTTGATGTTGGGGGACGATGTTGGGGGACGATTAGAATGGGATGGGATGGGGCTGGGAGAGTGAAATGGAGAGGGGAAAAATATTTTGTGTGGGAGGGAAGAAAAATCTACAATTGGCCGGGTATTGGGAGAGTAAGTGGGGATTGACGATGGAGGGGTAAAATTTGAGTGGATGAAATAGGAATGAGGAAAGAGCAAAAGGAGAAAGATTAGTATGTTAAAGCAGATGTAGAGAGAGAATGGAAAAAAAACTAGGAGAGAAGAAAGGACAAATGGACAGCAGACAATGGAGCGTTAGCAGAAGACACGAAGAAAACCAGAAGAACGTGGCTGGAACAATTGCAACTGAAAAAAAATGCACAAAAGGTAGAAAAATATCTCTTTATTTTGAATTTATTAACTGAAATATGTCAGCTCTTGGAAATGTGCATCTTTAACGTCTGCACTTTATTTAATACAAGAGGAAATTAATTTATAGTTTTATTTCTACAGTGTTGTACATTCTAAGTTTGGCTTTTGGGGTTCCCAGTTTAATTATTGTCTTCCTGTTTCTAAATTGTGATTCCTTGTTTGATGATGGTGTATGTTCTGCATGTGTAACTGAGCTGAGGTATTCTGTTTATGTAATTCCTATTTGACATTGCCACTTGCTCTCTTTCCCCAGTACGTCATGTATTGTTATTCTCTGAAATGTATTGATTTAATATTTGCAGTGTTGCCTTTTGATAGTTAGGGTATGGTGCTTTGTGAGTCCTGGTAGTGCTGTTAGGATATGGCAGGTTTGCTATGGGTTCTAAATGGGCAGTGTTTGTAGTAGTTCCTAATGTGCTTGGCGGTTGGCACTGGTTTATAGTAATGTAGAAATCTTTTAGTCTTTCTTTATCCATACACTCATTAAGAGGCATGTTTACTAAAAGTTAGTGTATGGTAACATTATGCAAATATTTATGCAAATGATGCCCCTTATGCAAATGAGGCCCGCGTCTTGTGCGGCCCCCGGGTTACTCTACAAGTCCTCATTTGGCCCTCAAAGCAATTTGAGTTTGAGACCCCTGGTTTAACGGAAGAAAGCCAATATACATTTAGTTAAGGAAAGTCTTCTCTTATTAATGTTACATTTTTTTAAAGTGTGAATAAACAGGTAGATAAAATGTGAGCTGGTTGATATAGTGTATCTTGATTTTCAGAAAGCCTTTAACAAAGTCCCTCATGAGAGACTCTTGGTGAAATTAAAAACTCATGGAATAGGAGGCAGTGTACCATTGTAGATCAGGAACTGGTTAAAAGATAGAAATCAGAAAGTAGGGCTAAATGGCCAAATTTATCAATGGAGAATGGGGTACTTCAGGGATCTGTGCTGGGCCTGCTACATTTTAACATATTCATAAATGACCTGGAAATAGGAATAACGAATGAGGTGATCAAATTTGCAGATGACACAAAATTATTCAAAGTTGTTAAAACACAAGAGGATTATGAAAAATTGCAAGAGGACCTTGGAAAATTAGAAGACTGGATGTCCAAATGGCAGATGGAATTTAATGTGGACATGTGCAAAGTTATGCACTTAAGGAAGAACAGCCCAAACTATGGTTGCACGATGCAAGTTCCACATTAGGAATCACCACCCAGGAAAAGGATTTAAGTATCATCGTGGATAATACATTGAAACCCTCTGCCCAGTGTGCAGCGGTGGCCAAGAGAGCAAATAGAATGCTAGGAATCATAAGGAAAGGAATGGAGAATAAAACAAAAGATATTATAATGCCTCTGTATTGTTCCATGGTGCAACTGCTTCTTGAATATTGTGTGTAATTCTGGTCACCATATCTTAAAAAGGATCTAGCAGAATTAGAAAAGGTACAGAGAAGAGCCACCAAAATGGTAAATGGGATGGAAGGATACCCCTATAAGGAGAGGCTTAAAAGATTAGGACTCTTCAACTTGGAAGAAAGACGGCTGAGGGGGAGATATGATTGAGGTCTATAAAATAATGAATGGAATGGAATGGATAAACATAAATTGGTTGTTTACTCCTTCAAAAAGTAGCACATTTCAGACTAATCGTAGAAAATATTTTTTCATTCAATGCAAAATCAAACTCTGGAATTCATTACTAGAGGATGTAGTAAAAGTGTAGCTGGGTTTAAAAAAGATTTGGATAAGTTCCTTCAGGAAAGTCCATAAACCTTATTAAAGAGAACCAGGGAAATCTACTGTTTACCCTGCGATAAGCAACATGGAATCTGTATATCTTTTGGGAACCTGACAGGTACTTTGGCTGCTGCTGGAAACAGGATACTGGGCTTGATGGACCCCTGGTCCAACCCAGTATGGCATACCTTATGTTCTTAAGATATTTTTTTTCTTAATTTCGATATCTACTTAATACTAATCTGCATCATGCATGACCAACCAAAAAAAAATAGCTTTCCAAAGACAACTCAAAATTAGATCTATCTACAGTATATACATATGATCAGACAAAAATTAAAATAGCTGTTTTGAAAAAAAGATATCCTTTCTGCTGATATATCACTTTACACTTACATAGATAAAGCAAAAAGACCTGAGCACCCATAGCAATAACTCTCGACTTTAACCCCAAAAAACCTCCTCCTGCGATTCTGAGTCTCCAAGTTTACAGCCAGAAAAATTTGAATTATTTGCTCAAGAAACTTCTTATCATGGTTAGGGAAAAATATCCTAAATATCCAGTCTTGATTTGTATCAATGCCTTTGCTGTCAAAATCTCCACCGCTCATTCTGGATTGCCTTCCTTCGATCTTTCCTTCCCCCTCCTCCCCCAATTCTTCAGCTACTATTTCTACCATACTTGGGGTAACCTTTTCCCAGTCGACCCCTTCCATCCTTTTTCATCTTCTCACTTCCACCAAGATGCCCCCATCTCTCTTGGATCCCATTCCTTCTGATTGGCATGCTGACCCATCCCTACACTTCAGTTCATACATCTACTCCATGCTTAATTCCTTTTTCTCTGCTGGTACCATCCCCCTTTTCTGGAAGCATGCACTGATTCGCCCCCTCCTTAAAGGTCCTAAGCTTGACCCTGATAATCCCTCCCACTATTGCCCAATCTCTAATCTTCACTTCCTGGCTAAACTTGCAGAGCGCCTCATTCTCCCTCAGCTAACTGACTATTTAGAACACACCCTGGCCCTGTACCCTCGCCAATCAGGATTCCACACTAACCACAGTACCGAAACGATCCTCACCTCCATCCTCAATGATCTTCATAACATGCTAGACCAGGGTTACATTGCACTTGTTATCTCTCTTGATCTCACTGCCGCATTTGACCTAGTTGACCACAACCTCCTCCTCACACATCTTCATGAGTTTGGCCTCCAGGATAAGGTTCTGTTTTGATTCTCTTCCTTTCTTTATGATCATAGCTATCATATATGGCACCACAGCTCCTCTTCTGCTTTCTATTCCCTCTCCTATGGGGTCCCTCAGGGGTCAGCACTCTCCCCCATTTTGTTCAACGTCTTTCTTAGTCCCTTAGTCACCCTCATTCAGTCACTAGGTATCACTTTCTACACTATTTACTTTTGGCACAGCTCAACATCATCTCACCCAATCTTTCCATCATAAATTCTGCTCTTGATTATCTCTGTCTGGTTGTTCAATAACGCTTTAAAGCTCAACCCCGCCACGACCACCACCACCTCAATCACAGGCACTAAGTCCTTCCCTTCTCTGACGCCTTCCCCAGGTTCCACCTTCATCACACTTCTCCCCTCTTTTAAATACCTTGGTGTCCACATAGATTCCGAACTTTCCTTTTCCACTCATATCTCACACCTCACTCAGTCTGCATTCTCGGCTCTTTGTAAGTTCTGGGCTCTTTGCCCACTTTTTGACCAGGCAGCCCTGACTACTCTTACCCTCAGCACTGTCATCACTCACCTCGATTACTGTAATGTCATATTCCCTGGTCTTCCCCAACACCACGTCAAATGCCTCCAAACTATCCAGAACACTGCCATCCGTGCTCTCACTCACGCTAGAAAATACAACCACATCACGCCCCTTTTCATTCAGCAACACCGGCTTCCTTTCCCGCACAGTTCACTTCAAAATCCTTATCATAGCTCAGAAAGCCCTCCATAACCATACACCACAATACCTCTTTGCTCATCCCTTACGTGCCCCAGTGCTGCCTTCGATCACTCCAGGACAACCGTTTGGTCCTCCCCTCTCTTTCACGTGCCAAAATGAATCCATGCGCCAGTCCGCTTTTTTCTACATGGCTCCCTCTCTCTGGAACTGCTTCCTTCCTTTCTCCGGCTGGAACTGTCTTTTCCTTGGTTTAAAAAGTTCCTAAAAGCCCACCTATCTACCCAAGCCTTCAGAACTGATGCCAACTGAGTCAGGATTTTTATGCAACCCTCCCCTCTGTGTGCCTGGATATTTTCCTCTGTTTTTCTCCCTTCTCTTTGCTTTCCTGTACTATGACTTTCCTATCATGTTATGGAGTTTGTTTCTTACTCTGGCTTTATAGTGATGCCCTTTTTTATTTTAAACCGCTTTGTATGCCTGGCTAAGGGCAATTAATCAAGCGCAAATAAATGATAAATGAAAAAAGGTAACCAATAATGTAGCAAATTCTAAATTGTCTGGCAATAAATTAGCAGATATGTCCACATTAATATTTTCAACATTCACATGTCTGGGGTGCTTACATCCTTTTTTAAATTATCTAATGCATTCACTGAGTGAGAACTAGTTTTAGAAGGCGAAAAATATACTGTCACTTGTGGTGGAAAGCAGTTGCAGGAATCGCCAAAATCTCTTTCCTAAAACTTTGAAACATATTGTGACAACGCACCGCCTAGCCTGTGGCGTAAGCAGGCCAAGGGGATGTGAGCCACACAGTGGGGTGAGTTTAAAAGAGTCCTTGTTAGTGCTGAAGCCTTCCTACTGTAGTTGTGGAGTGAGTGACGACAGCCAAGGTTGGGTTTCCAAAGTAAGTAATGCTTTATTCATGCATAAGGTATTTGCACAAAGTATAGCAAAGGACACCGTACAGGACTTACTCCCCCGCCACAGAAGTATAATGGTAACCTTCTGTACCAAATAAAAGTTCAAGTGTTCATATAGCTTCTCCTGATACTTCTCAGGGACACATAAAATATTTACAAGCTTTCATCATTCTTCCAGCTTCATTACTACAACAGGGTTTCAATCCTCTAGTACTGCTTTCTCAGTATCTGCTGGTAATAAAGAATCTTTCTCCTGTTGTACTTCTTTCTAGTGTTAAACAGCTTCCCATAGAAATGGCAATCTCCACAACGCTGGCTTATTAATGACTGCCTTCTTGTGTAGGAGCAGTTTCTCTCTATTGCCTTCTATTCACAGCTGTACCACATGAAGCTTTGATTCCTTCCATTCACTAGAACGCTGCTATCTCTCATGCAAGTTCTAGAACATTGGCTTAAGGCTTCTCAGCACTCAATCATCAATTAGGAATACTTATGGTTCTTCACTCTAACATGCAAATTCCACATTCCATTTCTGACTCACTGGAACTAGATAATGGAGCACCCAATTCCATTGCTTCCTCTTGGTTCTCAAAGGGTTCCCTTAGCTCTCTGCACGAATGCTGCCAATTATCCTCTTGCTGGCAAGCAGGTGTGTGCTCCTCTGAACTAGAGCTTAGGTCACGCTGTCTATACCATGGAAATGTTTGTAGCTTTCTAACAGGGACTTTTCTATAGTCCCTCCTCCTTCTATTAACTTTAGGTATATATTCAGGGTCTGGTTTACCCCTGCCTCTTTTAGCAAACAGTCTATTGTCAGTTCCTATAGACTGACTTCTCTCAAAGCTATTTACTTTATAAGGCTTAGAAGAGTTTGCTCTGACCTGGTTTTTGCAGCGTCTGCCTCTGGGGAACTCCCCTGACTCTAAGTCAGTATTCCAGGCTTCTGAATCCAGCTCTGGGTCACCTCCAGGGTTTTCTCTCTCATGGAGCTGAGGTCTGCCTGTGTCTCTTCCTGGACCACTTGCAGGAACTCTCCCTTCCCTGGTTCTCTCCTTAGTTCCTCTGGGCTCAGCCTTTCTGCTTGCACTGCTCTGTAACCAGTTCCTCTCCTCCTCGATTCCTCTCTCGAGTCTGGATCTCTCTCTGCCTCTGAATCCGAATCTGAATCTCCTGCTAACTGCTGCTTCCTGGTTATAAGTGCAGAGTGGCCCAATCCGGTCTGACTCCGCCCACCTCCCTGATTGGCTATGTCTCTGGGTTAGCCTAGAGCTAGGGTGTGGTTCTTTCCCTGCTCTTCTCTGCAGAGAATGTTTGTGAGCAGGAAACTTAACCCCTTCCTGTCCTGCCTCTCCAAGCATCTGAGGTGACAGAAAGTGATTTAAACCCATTTTCTCCTGTTTCTGAGCCTCTGCCTTGTCACAATATCCTTTGAAGAAATCGTAGCAACTCTTAAGAAAATTCTGAATTCTTTTCTCTCTTCTACTCAGGGAGTTTTCCTTACTTTCTAACTTTCGAGTAACAATCGTTTCTGTCTTTGATATATTAGAACATAAATCCTGTACAGAACTCACAGATGACTTCAGAGTAGATATTTTCCCTTCTACTTGGGGAAATTAGGTGGCCACCTAGGGCAGCAACCTCTTGGGGGGCGGGGGGGGGGGGGGGTTGGCAAAGAGCAGGGCATTCAAAGCTAAACAATAGATTTTGACAGCCAGGGGGCAGGTGTAAAGCTTAAGGTTTGCCAAGGGCGCCAACACCTTGAACCAACTCTGGGACCGGCCCTTACTTGGGCCATCAATTGTTCACAATGCTGCATCTGCATCCGCTCCACAAACTTTACCACATTATGTTGAACCTAGAAAATGCTTGCAGCAATATATTCACAAAAAGTGGAATTTTACAAATGATGTCCAAGTGCAATCTGAAAAAAAAGCAAGCACAAGCAAGCTCAGGCACCACTTCACAAATGTGGACGTACCCGATATGGATGTTTGCAGGGGTGTCTACATAGATGTCCCCAGAATAGTATTTCAGAATCTGGGCGTCTAGAAGTAGCCTAATGCAGTTACAGTTACAGCTTTATTTAGTTTCAAATCATCCTATTAAATATTAAATTAAATATAACCATCTTAACATTGTAAAATAACTATAAAAGAGCACATCATAGCACAGTTACCCCCCTCTAACCCACTACTCTTTATCTCTCCCTCCTTCAAACTGTCACAATTCCAAGCTTTGTCTATTGGTGTGACTGTTGCAGAGATGAGTTTAACATTAAACAGAGTCAACTTAGTCAACATGACATTTCAAGAGAACTGAAAAAAAATCTTGAAAAAGACAGTGCAGCCAGACATCAGCAAGCCCTTGTAGTCTGTCCTTATCACAATTGGCTGTTAGAAAGAGTTGGCAGAAGGTCTAACAATATTGCAAACCCACTCCCAATCTCCTAATTAAAGCCTGAAAACCTACTACATTGTTGAAATCAAAGACAAAGAGAGAGCTTTTCCCCTAGATGCTGAGTGCCTGGTATGGACTGACCCTATCTTACGAGGGAAAGAGCAGAGAGAAACTGTTCCAGTATTCCTTGCCCCTCCCTCCCGCCAGCAGTCCACTATTCCAGTCCCCCACCTCATCCAAATCACTCATACTAACCATGCATAAATCCCCACCATTACTATCACTGAAGCAGCATTAAGTTAAATGTTCAATAGCATACTCCATACAAATAGAGAAGCTAAGGTTATGAGCGGCTCCCAAAGGGTGAAAGATTTCTTCTAGGCCCTGGCACCCAATGCTACTGCTGTAACATTCCAATTCCATAAGCTCATGTAAGGCGTTTTCCCATTGCTGAATCTGTGGGACCTCCTCAGTCAACCAATGTCGAAGGATTACTTTCTTAGCCATTAAAAAACCTCGATCACATAGTCCCCTGTGGGATGCCAAAGCTGCCCACACACCCGAGTAGCAACCAAAGAGACACATTTCCGGGGCCGGGGTTACTGTACAAGAAAACCAATCTCTCAGCTTGATATGGACCCGAGATCAAAATTTGACAAATTGCGGACAAAACAAAAAATGATGTGATAGGGATCCTGGAGACTTGCACACAGCTCACATATGGACGACGTCCAAAGTCCAGCCTTGTGTGCCCAAACATTATGTACATACGCCCTCCACAAAAGTTTGTACTGGAGTTCTTGCAGGTAAATATTTTTGAAAAAGGCAGCTCATTGTTCGAAGGCTTCTGCTAGCATAGGTGCTGAGATCCCACCAAACCCATTTTTATGCCATTAACACACTAGGATCTCTACGTGTGTTGGCAGTATGGCACTGGATGCACCAACCTTTTAATCCCCTATGACACCTGTCCCTCCTCCAAGGCCCGCAGTGCATCACATAAACCCTTTCACTGAAGGATGCAAGGTTCTTTTTGTCAAAGAGTTCCAAGATAGTGGCACATTCGGAGGTAGCAGAAAAAATTCAGTCTTGGACAGGCTAAACCTCTGGGAGAGTTGACTAAAAGATTCCATTTCCTCCACCTGCTCCATTCGCAGATCAACAATATATCTCAGACCTTGTGCTGCCCAGCGGTGGAGAACCAATGTAGACAACCCTGGAGGAAAATTGGGATTTCTCACCAAAGGTAACAATCCCATAGTTCTCCATGAAATATGATACGATGCGCAAAGATACCGCCAAGCCGTTCTCATGGTTCGCAAATAGATAATTCTTCCCAACTGCCCCCATGTAGAACATATAGCGGGTGTCGTTGCACAATATGTAGTCAATGTGGGACCAAGTGCCATGTGTCTGGGACAAGTGTGTGTAATTCCTGACACCTGGGTGGAGGGCACGCCACAAATCAATCAACCCCACCATTCTGCACAAATAACCTATCCCTTTATTTGTCCAGCCCTGAGACCGATTCTGTCCAGAATGATCTTGGGCTGAGCCATAAGGACAATTAAAGTCACCCATCAAAAACACCTGGAGATGTTCATCTTGCCCAACTTGCTGCTGTATCTTTTTGAAAAAATATGTGATCATATTCATCAGGTGCATACACATTCGCTAATAAGATCTTCTCATTGTACAAGCATGCCCAAATGAATATGTTACAGTTTTATTTAACTTGATAGACTGTTCATAGCAAGACAACTAGGCGGTTAACAAAGTAAAAGACAATGAATGATACAAAACAAAACTGAAACACAGGAAACGAACAGAAGTAGACGAGAGAACAATGGATGACGAAGGAGAAGGAGGGCCTAGCTTACAATGCAGTAGTGAGTTATGGACACAGAAGGATGGGAAGGGAACAGGGAAGACACACAGACCAAATTGGCTGGAACTGTTCAGGGAATGTCAAGAAAGAGGAGAAGGAAACAAAAGGTCAAGAAGTCACAGCCATGGGAAAAGTTAAAGAAATGTTTTTTTAAATTTGGACTTAAAACAAGTAGAGTTGGGAGTGGAGGACAGAGAAAAGAGAATTCCATAGAGTGGGGGTGACAACACGAAAAGAGAAGGAATGAGCTAAGGACGAATGGACAAAACATAAACCAGAGACCTCAAGAAGACTTTGGGATGCAGATTGAAGAGCACATTGGGGAATGTAGGTAGATAAGTGCTGCGACAAGAATGGGGGTTGCCAGAGTGTAGAACATGATGTGTTAATATGAGAACTTTGTATTTGATGCAAAAAGATACTGGGAGCTAGTATTCAATGAGGAAGAGAGTGGTGACATGATTGAATTTTCGGGCACCATGAAGGAGTTTGAGAGCAGCGTTTTGAACCAGTTGTAAACAATGAATGTGGCACTGAGGAAGACCAGAGAAAAGAGATTTGGCATAGTCAAGGCGGATGATGATTAGTGAAAGCAAAAGTAGGCAAATGGAGGGGTGATCGAGGAGCTTGCAGATGGAGCGGATCTGATACAGGACAGTAATACGCTAAACGGTGGAGGAGATGTGATGGGAAAAAGAGTCGAGAGTTAAAGGATAGACCATGGATCTTGATCGTATCTTGAAAGGGGAGCAGGATACAATGAATGGAAGGGGGGCAGGAAGAGAGAGGGGAGCAGGATTAGCAAAGAGAAGACAGGCAGTTTTGGAGGTATTGAGTTTTATCCTGTGACTGGAGAGTCAGTCAGAAATAGAAATAAGCTTGAGGAAAATCTGGGACATGACAGCTGGAGAGTGCATGGGGAGTCGGAAAAGGAGCTGATAAATGAAGAACATAGGGCCTGATTTTCTTCTTGGCGGGCTATGTGATATAGTGGCGCATAGCCCTGCCCACTCACCCTTAACCCCGGATATTCAATGCTGTGCCAATGGCATTGAATATCCAGGTTGTGCGCCAAGGGGTCAACGCAGCAGAGCCTAACTGTGTAGTGGCAAAATTGGACTGCTACATGGTTAGTGGTCTGCAGCTAGAACTAGGTGAGCCAAAAGCTGGCCTAATTTTAGCTGTGGACCTCTAACCGTGTAGCGGTCCAATATCGCCGCTACATTGTTAGCGCCATTCTCCACCTCCGCTCTGCCCCGGAATGCCCCCAACACGTCCCAATGCTAATCGGATAGCATCAGGGCATGTAGGGGACATAGTTGGGGATATTCAACGGCACTAACCATGTAGGTGCCGTCAAATATCCCCGTTTAAGGCATTTACATGGTTTACTTGGCTGTAAACTGTGTAAATGCCTTTCAAATACTGGGTCCGTAATGTCCAAAGATGCAATGAGGAATGCCAAGGGAGCCAGAAAGATGTTAAAAAGAATGGGATAAAGGACAGAACCTTGGGGAACACCACAGTGGAAGGTTTGAGGAGCAGAGCAGAGCAGAATGAAGACAAAAAAAACGTGTAAGAATGGTCAAGCAAATATGAATGGAACCAGTCAAGAGCAGAACCTATGACACCAATCAAAGAGAGTTGAGAAAGGAGAAGAGAGCAGTCAACTAAGTCAAAAGCTGTGGTGAGGTCAAGGGAAACAAGGAGAACCTGGCGATGGGAATCCAAAGCAGTGTTAGGTAGTCAGTAATGGCTAGGAGAGAGTGCTCAGTGGATAGATGGGGACAAAAGCCAGTCTAAGTAGTGTGGAGGGTGAGAGAAGAAGAAAGGAGGTCCTGCAGTTGGTGTGTGACCAAACGCTCAGTGACTTTAGAGAGAAAAGATAGAAGAGAAATGGGCTGGTAACTGAGAGGATCGGAGGAATCATTAGCAGCCTGTCTGAGGATAAGGAGGACAATAGCTTCTTTCCAGGAAGAGGGAAAGATACCAGAAGGATGAAGCAATGATAGAAAAGATTTGAAAGAGAAAGGAGTCGCTGACTAGTTTAAACAACTGTTAAGGCATCCGGTCAGATGGGGCGGTGCTGGAACGAGATAAGGCAATAACACGTGAGAGCTCATAGAAGATAGGAGCAGTAAGAGTAGAGAGACTAGTGACAGAGGTGGAAGAGGCTGGACCAGAGGGTGAAGGAAGACTAGATGGTAAGGATCTTCTGACAGAAAGCTGAGGAAAAGACCTGTGGATGTAGAGATGAGGCAGCGGAAGGAGCATGAGGGGAATCGGCAAGAGAACACAGCAGATGGAACAGGCGGGAGGAAGAAGTGTCTTTGTGCACAAGGGTAGAGTAATATGATTTATTGGCCTTGGTGATGGTAGCAAGTTATTATGTCCTGTTCGATGTAAGCACAAGGCACCTCCCCCTATCCTGTGCAAAATTGTTAACTGTAAACCGCACTGATGTCAAATAGCGCGGTATAGAAAAGCTAAAAATAAATAAATAAATAAGCGAACTGAAAAGAGGAAAGCAGAGCGGGCAATCGGGATTTCCACCAACAGTGTTTAAGTTGGCAGACCTGGTGTTTGAAAAGACAGAGCCCAGGGTGATACTAGGTTTGGAGGGGGAGAGAAGACAAAGAAACAGTTCTAAGGGAAGCAATGAGTTTAAAGGTAGATGAAATGACTGAACTAAAATGAAGAGCCTGTTCATCAGGGCAGCATTGTCCAAAATCCGAAGGGAAAGGGTGGCAGTGGCCTATGAAGGAATCCGAAGAGTTGTGAAGATGACGTCACTGTGGAAATACGGGGGCAGGTGGAGGACACCAGTTGGAAGAGTGAATGAGAAAAAGGAGAGAAGGGAGTGATCAGACCACAGGAGGGGAGTAATGAAGAATAAGGAAGTGGATAGAGGTGTAGAGGTAATTATCAGATCAAGGATCTGACTCACTGTATGGTGACATGTTGCTGGAGGCCAGAGGAAGATAGGAAATCCAGAGCAACTTTTGAAACTGGATCTGATATAGAAGAGAAGTGAATATTAAAGACCCCCAGCAATTATAGGGGGAGGCGTCAAGTAGAGAGAGAGATGAAGTCATAAAGAACCTGCAGGGATGCTAGAGAGATCGGCGGAGAGACATAAACCATGGGAATAAGAAAGGAAATGGAGGAATGGACCTTATGTACCTTAGAAACAAGAACTTTGAGCGTAGGGGAGACAATAGAATCAAGACAGATAACAGAGAAAAGCAAAGAGGAAAACAGGGCAAGGCCACTGCCATGACACTGCAGACAATGGAGGAACAGAAAACTGTGGCCAAGAGGGGAAGACTGGTGGTTAGAGTAGCGGGCTAGGAACAGGGAAGATGAGGTTCAATTATCACTGTTGCTATCATTGTGATTGTGCAGAGTATTGTGGATGTTGGAGTGTCATCTTCTCTATACCCTCTGGATGTTTTATGGCCAAAACAAGCATATTCCTGATGCCTAGTCTTGCCTGGTGCAGAAATAACCTTAGACGTGACTCTGGAGTCCAGGACATTTCTGAGATCAGGCCGTGACATCTGATTCATAGGAATGCCCTGACCACGCACCCATTCAGACTTGGACATCCTCACACTGGAGAGGTCCACAGACCCGGCTTCTAAAATGTCTCTAAAGATGTCTCCGTGCTTAGGTCTTCTAAAATAACCCATTACATCTTGCTTCTAGTGTGAAGTTTCTGAAATGGTAGGCACATCCAAAACCAATGTTCCCTCTAATTTTCTGCAGGCTGTGTGCGCATAAAATATCAGCTGTGCAGCTTCTGAAGGAAGGTTAAATTTTTGTGCGCCACATAACGACACTCGGAGTGATATACTTTAAAAGTTGACTACACATCAGAATACAGTATGTACACCACATTGATTTTAATCAAATTAAATGAAAATAGATGATTACTAAATGAAGCGGAAAATTTCTAGCAATTACAATCACAAATGTGGTATTATTTCAGTTAATTTTTATTGAAAGTCATTGTTATTTCATGTAAATAATTTATGTATGGAAGAAGAGAATGAGCTTACTATTAACAGTTCATTCTCAAAATTTTTCTCTTCGATCTTTCAAATTTAACCAGTCTGAATAAATTTTATCAAGGTCTACCGATCTGCCATCTTGAAGATGACTCTTAACACGCATCAGCATTTCCAAATGTTCTAACTGTAAACGATTCCTTATTTTGGTTTTTAAGCTGTTAATCAAGCTGAAACCATGTTCACAATCTGCACTAGAAGCCAAAAATGTTCCACCAATATCCATCAATTTCACTAAACCTGCAAAGTGAGCATTCTGAAACGCCAAAGTCACCATATCCGGAAAACTGTTTATCAGTTTGCTTTTGATTTTTTCTGCGACTAAGAACTTAAAGTCATTGTACTGCTGAATAACATGTTCTTCCATAAGAAATTGTTTATACTTTAAGCAGAGTGATCGGACGTTTTCAATTCCAAATTCATAATCACACTGTGCTATTGCTGTCAAGTCAAAAGCAGACCATTCCTCAATTTCATTTTCAGGAAATCTCTCCCCTAAATGCAGACACAGCATATTAATGAAAATAAGTGTGGAACCAGTATCCACTGAAACATCTCCAGGTATCTTGTCGAGAAGATTTTTAACATTATCACTCCATTTTACTGTGTCACCCAAGTATTGCATTTGGATTTTGTTCAGCTTACCCTGTGCAAGATGATACGCTTCCAGTGGTATGATATGCTTCCAGTTAGCCCACGTTTTTGAAATGCCATTGTTAATGAAGCTAGTTCAGATAAAACATCATTCAAAATTTTCAGTGTTATATGGAATTGATGGCTGTTTAGCTTTTTATAACAGTACTTTGCAATGGGATCATTATCCTTCTCTTCTTCAAAGTATTTTAATAATGGATCATAATTTTGAATAATTGCTTGAAGAGCAAAATGTCTAGATAACCACAACACTTTGTTCAGAGGTCTAAAAGCCATTGACTCGCATTCAGAAGCATCTGCTAATTCTTTAAATTGTGACCTTTTAGTAGAAGATCGACAAAAGGTTGTGTAAACAGTTCTCATGAAAGCTTCAACTTCTTTCATTAACTTTACTTCCTTCCATGATTTAGAGATCCCCAAATCTTCACGATGGGCAACACAATGCTGCTGCACTAAATGCAAAACGTTTTTTTTAGCTGCGCAGCAACACCATTTATTCTGCCTGACATGACAGAGGCACCATCTGAAGTAAACATGACCATTTTGTTAAGGTCAAGCTTGTATTTCCCATAGAATTCCCGGAGTGCACTGACTATTGATGCAGCATCACATGCTTCCAACTGTAGCATCCCACCAAATGAAGTTTTATGGAGACATGAATTTACTGACCGATATTTGAAGTACAGTATTAAGTATTTGTTGACAGAAATGTCTGTACTTTCATCAATGTATGATACGCTGCTGATGCAACATCTGCTATGAGCTTATCTTGGACATTGATGTTTACAATTTCAAGAAATTCAAATGAATAGTTTTTGCTTCTCCAGCTTTCAGGTATGGTTATGTACTTGGACATGTGTTCATTAATATCTTGAACAGAGAGCATGGAAATATTCATCTGAACAGCCAGCAAAACACTATCAATTAGAATTTTAATTTCTTCTGGTGTAGAATGCTTCCGTTCATTACTAATTTGCCTTTTCTCTTTTTCAGCGGTGCTCTCAAGCAACAAGTTAAATAATCCTCCTCTTAAATTTGGATTTTTAGCTCTAAGTTTCTTAACACTTTCAGTATGAGACTTACTAGACAGATGTCGTTTCAAAAAGTCCAGTTTCCACACATCATCCCAAAATTTGCCACTCAAAAACTCTCCAATGGTTTTTGCATCTCAGCAATATAAAGAGACTACTCCGTCATCCTCTTCATAAGTGAATATTTCACGCAGTTGAACGCACGTTTTATCCCGAGATTTTGGTGTCTCCGTTTCAACAATTTCTTCAAGCCATTCAGGCTTAAAAGCTCTGGCCGTTCTCTTACGTTTTGTACCTCTCATCGCTATCAGTTTCGACATTTTAAAAATTAACTTCTTTCAATTTTCAATGCAATAAAAAATTTAATAATGCAATTCAAATTACAGATTACAACTGGACTTCTCACACATGTCGCAAGCCAAAGTACAGAAACAGAAGTTTCTTAATGCGCCAATTAAAGTTTAAGACCAAAGATCTTATATCCTGAAGGTCTATAAGATTGCACTGGAAAATATTGTAGAACTTGTGAAAACCATAAATACACAACAACTTTTCAATTTTAAGACGTCTGTGTTGTTTTCTATCAGAGCCGTAATTTTTGTGCGTTCTCTTGTAAAGTATGTGCGCTCGCTCGGCGAGATGTGTGCGCGCGCACACGCGCACAGCTTAGAGGGAACAGTGTCCAAAACTAAAGTTTTTCTGAATCAATAAAGTTTTTATTTAGAGATGAAAAAGCTTTAGAATATGAATCTTCAAGATATTGTTCCTCTTGAGACTGAACCAAATCTGTTGTCACTGATAAAGCATCTGAAAAGATCTTAGTTGCATCCTGAGGCTGCTTGTGCATCCCAGGATGCAACATGAGGGGGTTCCACTCTGCCATATAAGGCATTTTTTTGTCATATGGCAGTCTGACCTCGCCTGGTGCATCCTAGGATGCACTGCACGGGGCCAGATGCTGTCAATTTACAAGATGGTGGCATGGGGGTAGGAGCTTGTTGGCAACCCTCCCCCAACATTTAAGATACTGGTGAGATAGAGCCCAGGGCTACCCAGTAAGCAGGGTAAGCATGGCAGGGGGACACCAGTCAGCAGTGATGCTGTGTGCCCACAGGAGAAGCCTGTCCTGTGGGCCCACAACACCACTGCTGGCCACGATCATGGCTTCCTTCTGTTCCATATGCCCTCTCGGGCACGCTCCTTAATGCAGCTCTCTCCGGACCACAATAGCAGCTCATAAGACCTCGATAGCTCCAAGGCCGGGAGTCAGGGGCTTGGCAACTCTGGAGATGCCCCCCCCCCCAGTTCTATGATTAGTCACTCAGCACCCGCCCGCATGCACTCACTGTGTCCCCGTTTGAAGGCGTGGAGCAAGAATTTGAGCACAGTGCTGTTGCCGACTGAGGCGGAATAGATGAGGAGTCCGTTGACGGCGCAATCAGGGATCTCTGGGTCGGCGTTGAGTTGCCCAGCAGCTTGACAGCAGTTGAGCTCGTAGGCCAGGCTGAGTGCGAGGTGAGCCCCTCATTGCTTGTGCTCTTCTCTAGCAGTAGGCCTACGAAGTGCAGGCCAAGTGCAGGGTCGGGCAGGCAGACGGCAAACTTGAGTGAGGTGTGGCCGTGCTTGGCACGCACATTCACAAAGCACGTCAGATGCATGGCATCCAGGAAGGTATGGGTGCCTGAGCTTTGGCACATATCACAGGGCTTGAGCATGGTATGCCAGCGGCCACTCTCTGAATGCTGCCTGCACTTTTATCGCCTCAGTCAGACACGGCACCATGCTAGAGTTGCTGTTCCCTGCCTTCAAGTGCCTTGGGTCAGTTGGCACTGCAGGTGGCTGCTCCTGGGGCTTGAAGAGCAGAAAAAGCCTGCTATAGGAAAAGGAGATGGGGCCAGAGACATACACAGGGGGTAAGATAAAATTTAAAGGGGCAGTGGGTTTGGGAAAGAAAGATGGTGGAAGGGAATGGAGGGCATGGGGTGAGAATGCAAGAGAAGAGAGAAAGGGACAGGGGCTGGAAAGGTAACAGAGTGGGGGCAATAGCAAACTGACCCTATTTGGTTCCCAGAGCAGCCCCTCTCCACCCATGGGCAAACTGACTTGTTTGCCACACGACACGCCACTGCCTCCATTCCAGGCCTGTCACCTCCTGGACAAAGTGTGTTATCATGAGACTTTGGGAAAGGAAACACCGCAGGGCCTGGAGTGGAGGTAGCGGTGCGCTGCAGGCAAACAAGTAAAGTAAGTCTGCCGCCACTACAGTCACCTGGGGCAGACCACTCCCATCACCTCGCCCTTGGTTTGCCACAAGTGGGAGGAGGCAGCAGGAGAGGGCCTACACAGAGGGGTTGAAGTTAAAGAGAGGGGAGAAAAGGGCACAATGAAAATATGCTAAAAGGTGCAGCCCGTCACCCCCACCCCCATCAGAAGACGCACAGGCACCCCACTCCTGCATACAAACATACACAGAGGCATCCCATCCCCGCATCTCACACACACACAACCTGACCCATGCAGCATACACACACACAGAGCACCCCACCTATACATCATATACAGTATTTCCCAAATATAAGACGCATTTTTTTACATTGGGAAGTGATGGTCCGACCTATACAATGGAGAGACTTATCTAATAAATTTATGCGGAGGACCACGCCCCACGATCTGCATATAAATACTCGCATGTGCGCAGTGGATGGTCTTTCTCCCTGGACCTTCTGCACTATACTCAACGCTTGCAAGCAGACCCTCCCGATCAGCAGATTGGTATGTACTTGGACTATACTCACATATAGCATACCAGACAAATTTCAAATTACAACAGAAATCTTCTTTTTAACCCCACAGAAATTGTAAAAATGGTCACACCGAAGGCGCAAACTCATACACCACGGAATTCAAATTGAAAGTTATTCATTACCCAGAAGAACATGGTAACAGTGTGGCCAAGCGAAATTTTGGGATAACTGAGAAATTATTAGAGACTGGAGGAAGACACAGGGAAAACTAACCTTGATGAAATGCAGCAAGAAGGCAAATCGTGGTTGCAAAGCATAATGGCCTGAACTAGAAGCAAGTCTGCTTCAGTTTGTCGTAGAGTGGAGGGCTCAGAGCCATGGACTGTCCACTATGCAGATGTGATTCAAAGCAATTCATACTGCCAGGGAAATGAATATCGAGGGACTCAAGGCTGGTCATTCATGGTGCTACCAATTTATGATAAGAAATAAATTAAGCATTAGACAAAGAACAACCATATGTCAGCCTTTCTTGGATAAAGTACGGAATTTCAGGGAATTTGTAAACAAAGAATTCAACGCATACAAAGTGACACCGGACTTCATAATCAACACTGACGAGGTTCCTTTAACCTTCAACATCACATTAGGGAGAACGGTCAATCAAAAGGGGTTAGAACAATAAATATTAGAACCACCGGACACGAAAAGACACACTTTACAGTGGTGCTGGCCTGCTGCGCAAGTGGAAAGAAGCTGCCACCGATAATTATATTCAAAAGGAAGACAATGTCACTTGAAATTCTACCAACAAACATTGTTGTTGATGTGAATGAGAAAGGATGGATGGATGATAGCATGATGTTGAAATGGCTGCAGCGCTGCTTTAGTAAGTGGCCGGATGGATTTTTCAAGAGACAGAAAGTGCTACTTGTGATGGATAACATGAGAGCTCGTTTCACTTAAGACATAAAGAAGAAAATAAAATCGCTGAATACCGTCACGGTCATTATACCTGGTGGTATGACGAAAATGCTTCAACCACTTGATATTTTGGTCAACAGAAGATTCAAAGCTGTGTTGCGTCGCCTATGGGAAAACTGGATGTGTCACAGAGAACACAGTTTCACAGCTACCAGCTATATGTGCCACGCCACTTTTGCAGAAGTCTCCAGGTGGGTTGCGACAGCATGGTGAGTGAGTGTGAGTGGTAAAATAATTGAATCAGGTGTTATGAAGCTTGAGATACTAAAGAGACCCAATAATCGTGAAGATGAAGACGATGAAGATGAAGACGAAAACAACAATGAACATGAACTGGCACCTGAAATTGCAGAACTATTTCACAGGGATACCGAAGATGAGAACTTCAGCGGCTTCCCCAAAAGTGATACAGAACAAATCTAATCTGGAATTATGTGGAATGAGCTGCTATGTTGTTATGCACTTTATTCAAGAGTGTTATTGGAAAGTGAAACAGAATAAATTGGGTTTAAAAAAAAACCAGTAATGTTATCTTGTGCTTTATTCTTAGAACCCTTGATTTATATAGCAGGGTGACACACACTATGATTTTACCGGTAAAATCCTCAATTTTGGCCTCTGCTACTTAAATTCAGGAGTGATTTATAATCTGGGAAATGCAGTACACACTTACAGGTACTCCACCCCACCTCCCGCACTCACAGTCACCACACCCGCGCACCACACATCCACTGTTTAAAGAGAGACATATATATAGGTAACACCAGTTATAAAGGTTGCTCATACAACACCTACTACACACTTTATCATCTGTCTTTGAACCATTCCTACACACATACACACACACACATACATGTATGATTTTGCAAATGAAAGGAGAAATGTGTCGCTTTTTCACACTGTGTGCTGTTTTCAAATGCACACACCGCTCCACACACACACACATGCATGTAGCCCCTGACACTTGTCATGGCACACAGACACGCTTGCATACAGCCCCTGACACTCTCCATGATCCAGACATGCACATAGACCCCAACAGACTTCATGACACACACTTGCACAAATGCAGACATTCAGAGACACATGTATGTAATACCCGACAGTGCCCATAGCACTCACATACACATGCACGTGTGTATGTAGCCTCTGGAAGTCTCCATGACACTCCTTCAGAATGTCTGATCCTGTGAATGAGGGAAACGAGCCACTGTGTCACACTACAAATTGTGCACTTTTCAACTTACTTCAGCTTTACTGCAGGGCACCAAACATGCCGACCTCTCTCCTTCCCTCTTGTGGCATGCTGCTAGGGTGATAAGTATCAGGCAGCCAGCCACAGAGAATAGAGGGAGTGAGGGAGCTTCTAGTGCAGGAGAATGGCCAGAATGAACAAATGGATGATGAAATGCTCAAAGAAATCAAGGAAGCTAGCAAAAGTTACAGTGCAGTAATAATAATGGGTGATTTCAATTACCCCGGCATCGACTGGGTCAGTGTCACAGCAGGACATGCTAGGGAGATAAAGTTCCTAGATGAAATAAATCACTGCTTCTTGGAGCAGCTGGTTCATGAACCGACCAGAGGGGAAGCCATATTAGACCTAGTCCTTAGTGGAACACCAGATCTAGTGCAAGAGATAAGGGTGTTGGGGCCACTTGGCAATAGTGATCATAGCATGATTGCCATTGATTTAATTAGTGGAGGAGGGATAGTAAAGAAATCCACAGTACTACCCTTTAACTTTCAAAAGGGAGACTATGATAAAATGAGGAAAACAGTTAAGAAAAAACTAAAAGGAGCAGTTACAAAGGTTAAAGACGTACATCAAGCTTGGATGTTGTTGAAAAATACTATCTTGGAAGCCCAGACCAGCTGTATTCCACGCTTTAAGAAAAGTGGAAGGAAGTCCAAAAAACTGCCAGCATGGTTTAAAGGTGAAGTCAGAGAGGCTGTTGTTGCCAAAAAAGCATCTTTCAGGAAATGGAAAAAAGAGCCAAATGACGAAACCTGGAAACAGCACAAGCACCGGCAAGTCAAATGCAAGGCATTGATAAGGCAGGCAAAGAGAGAATTTGAGAAGAAGCTTGCTGCGAAAGCAAAAACACGAAATAAAGACCTTTTCAAGTACATTCGTAGCAAAAAACCTGTGAGAGAGTCAGTTGGTCCATTAGATGATAAAGGGGTTAAAGGAGCACTAAGAGCCGACAAGGCGATAGCGGAGAGACTGAATGAATTCTTTGCTTCGGTCTTTACTGAGGAAGATGTAGGGATGTTACCCATGACTGAAGTGGTATTTAAAGGTGCGGAAGAATTGAAGGAAATATCGATACATCGGGAAGATGTCTTACAACTATTAGATAAACTGAAGAGTAGCAAATCACCTGGGCCGGATGGTATATATCCAAGGATGTTGAAAGAACTGAAATATGAGATTGCAGACCTGCTATTAGTAATCTGTGAACTATCATTAAAATCATCTCTAATACCTGAAGATTGGAGGATCGCCAATGTAACACCAATTTTTAAAAAGGGTTCCAGGGGTGATCCGGGAAACTACAGACCGGTGAGCCTGACGTCAGTACAGGGAAAAATGGTAGAAACCATCATAAAGAATAAAATTACTCAGCATGTAGATAGTCACGACCTAATGGGAGACAGCCAACATGGCTTTAGACAAGGAAGATCTTGTCTTACTAATCTGTTATGTTTTTTTGAAGGAGTGAATAAACAGGTGGACAAAGGTGAGTCGGTTGATATTGTGTATCTGGACTTTCAGAAAGCCTTTGACAAGGTCCCTCATCAGAGACATTTGGCAAAACTAAAGAGTCATGGGATAGGAGGCAGTGTACTATTGTGGATCAGGAACTGGTTAAAAGATAGAAAGCAGAGGGTAGGGCTAAATGGCCAATTTTCCCAATGGAGAAAAGTGAATAGTGGTGTACCCCAGGGATCTGTGCTGGGTCCGCTGCTTTTTGACATATTCATAAATGACCTGGAAAGTGGAATAACGAGTGAGGTTATCAAATTTGCAGATGACACAAAACTATTTAAAGTTGTTAAAACCCAAGAGGATTGTGAAAAATTGCAAGAGGATCTTGTTAAATTGGAAGACTGGGCATCAAAATGGCAGATGAAATTTAATGTGGACAAGTGCAAGGTTATGCACCTAGGGAAGAACAACCCAAACTATGGTTACACGATGCAAGGTTCCACATTAGGAACCACCACCCAGGAAAAAGATTTAGGCGTCATTGTGGATACCATGTTAAAACCCTCGGCCCAGTGTGCAGCGGCAGCCAAGAGAGCAAATAGAATGCTAGGTATGATAAGGAAAGGAATGGAAAATAAAACAAAAGATATTATAATGCCTCTATATCGTTCCATGGTGAGACCGCACCTTGAATATTGTGTGCAATTCTGGTCGCCGTATCTTAAAAAGGATATAGCGATTTTAGAAAAGGTTCAGAGAAGAGCCACCAAAATGGTAAAGGGATGGAAGGATACTCCTATGAGGAAAGGCTAAAAAGGTTAGGGCTCTTTAATCTGGAAAAGAGACGGCTGAGGGGAGATATGATAGAAGTCTATAAATTAATGAACGGAGTGGAATGGGTAAACGTAGATCGATTGTTTACGTTATCAGAATATAGAAAGACTAGGGGACATGCAATGAAGCTACAGGGTAAACTATTTAAGACTAATAAAAGAAAATATTTTTTCACTCAACGTGTAATCAAACTCTGGAATTTGTTACCGGAGGATGTAGTAAAGGCTGTTAGTGTAGCTGGGTTTAAAAAAGGTTTGGACAAGTTCCTGGAGGAAAGGTCCATAAACCATTATTAAGAAGTGACCGAAGATATCAATGCTTGACCCAGTACAAGCATTGTGGAACTTGTGTCTCTTGGGGAAACTGCTAGGTACATATGACCTAGATTGGCCACTGTTGGAAACAGAATACTGGGCTTGATGGACCTTGGTCTGACCCAGTATGGCATATCTTATGTTCTTAGTGAACTAGTCGAACAAAGTCAGACACGTGTGCCACAGTGCAGGGCTTGAAGTTTGTGGTTAGCATCACTGCCAGTCCACTACAAGGAGCACCATCGCTGGCTTTTATAGGAGGGTACAGAGTGATCTTTCCACTTTCGGCATGCCAGCAAAGTCTCTGCATGTTTCACAATTGCAGCAGCTTCAACAGGCAGCAAGAAAGCTGCGCTCTCAAAGAAATATCAAAGTCCAGCCAAGTAGTGGTTCTCACATTGATGCTGCCACCGTCGACTGTTGGGACTGCCAACATCATCATGAGGACTGAGTCCTGCTTCTTAGTGCTCACAGCTCCATGCTTCTTAAATCCAGGGACAGCAGTGGTTCTCCATGGACAAGCAGGATGCGTAAGCCACACCTGGTGAAGTCATCCAACAGTGCCATCCAGATGGAAGTGCTCTCCCAGAGCTCAGAAAGGTAGGCCTTTCTGAGCACCTGCAAGGGAGGCCCTACCCCCTTGCCTGCCCCTACCTGGGCCAGTCTCTTTCTTCAGCCTTACCAAGGATATTAAAGCAATCCCACTTCAGTGAATAAAATAAATCATGAAAAAAGCTTCACTGATAAAGTCCCCTACCAAACAAGAATGATTTTTTTGTCGAAGCGTACCGAGGGAGGATAGAAACTGATTTTCATCCACACCAGACGGTAGACTTCTTTTATTCATAAATAGGTTCACCACCTTATAAATAGGCTAAAAACGCCACTTATCTGAAACTTATGTCAATTGAAAAAAAAAGGTCGTATTCACCGCTGCCATTCATTTAAAGGTTGAAATACACGACTTGCACATTTCGGGCGTTATTCCGTCTCAAGTGCCTTGCCCAGCCATAGTAATGTGCTTTTTTTTTATACATCAAGAGCAATTTGTTATTCAGCACTTTGCAATGGTATAAATATGATCCAAGCAGTCCCTGGGGTCCACAGCCCCTCTAGACAGTGTGGCAAACATCATTTACTTTAAAATAAAATTGCTGTGCTGCACCCCTTTATTAAAGTTTCTTCCTCTCTCCCCACCCCCAGCTGAAGAGGCACCACCTGCTGCCTGGTTGAAATTTTACATAATAGCCACGTGATTTCACTGCTGTTATGGTAAGACTTTGGGCTAGCAATGGGAAGTGTTTCTCTAGGCACTAGCAAAGATAACTTTTAACCGAGAGAAGCAGAGGAATGCAGCACAGCAAAATTACTTTAAAGTGAGTTATTTACCGATTGCCACACCCCCTTTAACTTTTGAGGGGAGAGTTCCTCCTCTCCTCCACTGCTGCTGCAATGACGCAGTCTCTCATTTGAATTTAGGCCACTGGTGATTTTGCTTCATTAGAAATTCAAGTTACAGTCATAGGGAATAACAGGACTGGAGAATGCTCAACGACAAAGCAGAACAGTAGCTCGCAAAGGGTTCGGTATTTAGACTGGTTTTGCACAAAACGTGCAAGAACATTACTGGAAGAGCAGCTGCTGCAGTAGCTCAGCTCCCTCCAGGACAGTTCCTCCGACGCTGACTTTTTTTTCCCTCGAGTCCACACACACGTGTAGCACAATAGCGGAGATCTCCGTCTTCTACCTCGAGTTTTAAGATCCGACTTGGCGGCGAGCGCAGGGACTTTTGCTACGGGAAGTGCTATAGTCCAGTGTTCCTCACCCCCATTCCTCTTCCTCCTCCGATTTGTGGGAGGAGGAGCGGGCGGTTCCCGAGCCCCGATCGGGTTTCCTCTTCCGTCGTTCCCCGTACTTAAAGAAAAGCAGCAGCAGCAGCAGCAGTTCTTGGTGGTCGCCGCAGGTGGAGAGCGTCTGAGCCGGACGGTTCCCTTCCTTGCCGGGATCCGGCTCGGGGGAACGTTTGGGCTGAGCTGCTGCGTTAGAGGCGGGCAGCATGCTGAAGAAGCCCGACGTGAAGGTGGTGCTGCTGGGGGACATGAATGTGGGTAAAACGTCGTTGTTGCACCGCTACGTGGAGAAGAAGTTCCAGGAGACGGTGAGCACGGTGGGGGGCGCCTTCTACCTCAAGCAGTGGGGGCCGCACAACATCTCCATCTGGGACACGGCAGGTAAAGCACAGCTCATTGGAAGCTCTAAGGAGCGGACACTTGCTCGTACAGCGCCGCGTATCCTGAGTAGCCGCGGTTTCCTGGCTCCAAAGAGGGAACACGACACCATTGGCAACTAGCTTTTGGCTGGTAAAGCCTCTACTTTTGGCAGCTCTGAAAATCTTTTAGTTTGAAGGAGTAGGCTGCTAGTTGGCACCAGGATATATATATGTTTTTTAAAAAACGGCGTTTTTATGCTTTTAATTTGAATGATCGGCAATTAAAAATGTAATTGGTTTCAAACCAAACAGCACTCCTCTCCGAGGGTTTTCATGATCCAAGCCCCTTTTTGGATGGGAGGGGCTGGGTTACAGCAGAGCCCTGGAGGCTGGAATAAATCTCTAAGGGTGTTCAAACTTGAACACTGGCTCTAAGCCTGAAATCAGCTGGTAGAAATGTGTTGAAGTGATTTTGTTCCCAGGTAGGTCAGTTCAGAAGGAGCCCGTACAATAACTTTCCTTCTGGTTGTCATCTGTCATCACACCACCTCAGTTATTGTGAGAAATCGTATATAGAAGTGACGTGACGTGACGTGCTCCATATCGGAGGTGAGGTGACTTGGAGGCACGATGGAGATTGCAAAGCTGAGAACTAGTGGCCCTTTTGGCAACAGGATTATTAATTCTGGCATTATGTTGACTTTGTACGGTTAGGGCTGCGAGTTTCTATACCAACCCCGAGCAAACACATGCAAGTGTAGGGGAAAGGTCTTGGGTCTGTATTCCACCAAAAAGAAAGGAGATGCAAGCAAAACATCAGAAGAGGAAGTGGTTTATTTCGAAGCCAGTAATCTGAGTAGCTTGTATTTTTGCCTTAAAAATGGAGACTCAGCAATGTAAATATGCAGCTATTGTATTTAGTAGTAAAAAGCAAAAGTTTGAAGGTCATACAATTGTGTTTTTCGGAATAAACTTTTAAAATTAATAATATTGCAGACCCGCCTAGAGCCTTGGGGCTGTTAAGGTAAAAAAAAAAATCAGAGCTTTTATTTTTAACAAGGCAAGCAACACATGTACTGTCAAATAACAATCATAGATGACAGCCATATAATTAGCAGGCAGAGAGAAAGTTAAAAGAATAAAACAAAGCCTTTCGTCCAACATGGAAGCTGTCTGAGCCGTATTGCAATTACGCCAATTGCTCATGCAAGTACTTGCGCCAAAGGTTGTTGGACAAATCAATTTTGCCTTTCAGGCAAGACAGCTTTACAGTTGGTGTGATCTCACAGACCTGCCTGTGCTAGCAATCAAGCAAGGGGATGCCCTTTCCAAAAAGTAGCAGTAGTGTGGTGAAGAAACCATTAGATCTGCTCAATCTACCAAAGATATGAAGATACTACTACAAACGCACCTCTTCATAGAACATTTTGGGTCAAATGACATTACATAAGTGTATATACAATAACTACCTACGATCTGTTGACTCAAGCATAATCCCCATATTTGACTCTAAGCTGTATATCTTTTGTTCATTGTAAAACAAATCTCCAGAGATTATATGCTGCTGTTCATTGTAAACTGCTTTGGTACAAAGGCGGTATATACGAGGGGCGTCCGATTTATTAAAGGTACAGGCCAAAATTACACTAACATTGTATTTAAAGAAATTATTCAATACATTCCACCAAAAACTACATACTTTTGTTTATTTCTCCACATAATTGCCGTAAACATTGAGATGTTTATCCCAGCGTGACACTAGTTTGAACATCCCTTCACGGTACAGTTGCCTGTCAAGTTGCTTGAAGTAATCCATAACGGTGTCTTGCAATTCCTCCTGATCTTGTGGAAGTTGAGATCACACATGATTTCATGAAAGAACTCTTAGGAATGCCAGTCATTTCAGCAATTTCATGAACTTTAATGTGACGATCCTCCCTAATTAGATGTTCGACAATTGTGCAGTTGTTGTTCGTGTATGAGGTCCTTGGTCTGCCTTTTTTTTTTTTTTTTTTGGGGTCATTATTCAACGCCGTTTGGCCATCTTTAAACTTTTACACCAGACACTGACTACTTTTAGGCTTAAAGTTCGGGCCATACACGCCCTCTAATCTGCGATGAATTTCACTCTGCTTAACGCCTTCGGCTTGCAAAAATCTGATAACTCCACGCACCTCAAACTTTGAATACACTGCGATTACACACGCCATGTTTGTTTGCTTCCCAAAAGCTACTTGTAATTTGAGTGTTTAAAAAAACAACGCTACAGACTCTCCTCCTAAGAGTACAAGTAGTCCTGCATATGACGGCACTATTGCGCACGCGGAGCCGATATGATTGCCACCTGTACCTTTAATTTCGGACACCCCTTGTAAAAAAAAATCTGTTAAATAAAATAGAGGTAGCCCACCAACTGACCATCCTCAAAAAAAAGAGTGGTGTCTTCCCCCATATCCCAAGATGCACAAAAGAGGGAGGGCTAAGCACCAATTCACGGCCATCTTGATCTCCCCATGTGCCGACTCCCAGAACCAGGACATCTCAGGGTAGGACCATCACATAGGCAAATATTCACCTTGCAAGCCATAGCCTTGCCAATGCAAAGGGGCGCACTAGGAGCAAACCTTTTATAATGTAGAGGGTATCTAGAGACGTGATGCAACAGCGGAATCATGAGTTCCACCCAGCGCATGCACATAGAATGGGCAGATTACTAAATCACATCCCAGCCTTTTGTCATCTAAGGGTATTTGTAATGCCAGGTTCCATTGTTGAAATAATCTCTGCATTAGCCATGATGGGTTGTCAATTGCTCATCTGTAGGTGCAGGGCTGCATAGTTTCAATAAAGCTGGGTGATGCATCATTCAGCCTTTCTGCTGGCACTTCTCCAGACCATACGTAATTTTTTTTTATTTATTTATTTATATATATTTATATACCGCATCTTCCAAAGTTCAGTTGCGGTTTACAATGAACAACAATTAACAAAGTAAATTTGTTTTACAGGGAACGTCATATTATAACAGAACATATTTACAAGGAACATCATATTATAAGTAAACAGTCAAACAATGTGAGATAAATACAAAGTGGCACAGATTAACTATATACAGTTTTTATATATATACATATACATACATATACATACAATCTGAAAATACAAATAATGGGTATCCTGGTAGATCCCAAACTCATAAATCAGAGAGATGAACTCCCTGAAATTCTCGCCATCAAATAGCTGCCCCACACAAAATGAAGCCTGCCATACTCCCAACACCTTTTTTCTGGGGTGAAGGTGCAATAACACATTTCGGGGTGTTTAGCTAGAGGGGCAGTTGGAGACAGGATCTCTTATGCAACATTCAAATGTGGCAGTTTAGCCATCAGGTTTGCCAACAGTATACACCAAATTAGGGCTGCCTCTGAGAATCCAATGCACATTGGGTGCTGTAAAGGCAAAGACAGCAAAAAGGGGCAGAGACAGCCCCTTGACTTGTGCCATCTCCAATTGCACCCATCCTGACTCTTCTCCATTGACAAGTCAACCCTTTATTGCAACAGATCTAGAGGCCCAATAAACCTCCAAATATGGCAGCCCCATATTCCCCCTATGACTGAGGCTGGCAGAGACTAGAGAAGCCTATCCAAGGAATCTTATTTTGCCACAAAAGTCTGAAAGCCAGCTCTTGAGCTGAGTAAATGCTGATTGGGGGACTGAATGGAGAAGATGCTAAAAGAGAGAGCAATCTGGGGAGAACCATCATCATAACAAACCACCCCAGGAAATTGGGAGGTCAATCTAAAGCAATGGATGATGTAGATGTTATCTAGCAATGACGCATAATTAACTTTATAACAGTCCCTCAGATAAACAGGGTTCTTAATGCCCAAATAAGAAGTAAATTTGGAAACGTGAAACGGTTGAAGAGATGGAGGTAACAATCTCTGTTGCTCAAGCATATAGATCTCCAACTTATCAAAATTAATTTGCTATCTGAGCAATCAATAACTACATGAGGGCAGGTCCCAATGAATCCAATCCATTTCGAAAAAACACAGTATTAGCGTAAATAGAGATCCAATGTTCCACCTTCTTGAGACCTAGTATCTTCAGAGCATCCCAAATAGACTGGGCCAGGGGCACAATGGCTAGGTCGCAGCATCCTTGCTGAGTGCCACAGTGAATGGGGGGAAAAGTCTTTAAGATGCCTGCTTAATAAGAAGCCTTGCCCAAGGAGAAGAATAAACATCTGCGACCCTCCCCAAAAACTCCTCTGAGAACTCCACTTTTCTGAATACCGCAAATAAAGAACCAACATAGGGGCTTGTTTACAAAGCCGCGGTAGCGGTTCGTGATCGTTATCGGAGCCGTGGCCCCAATGGGGCCGCGGCTCCGATAATGATCGCGAATTGCTACCGCGGCTTTGTAAACAAGCCCCATAGTGTCCGAAGCCACAACAGCTCCAAAGCAGTGTTGATTCATAGATGATGTTAAGTGCCATCAAGTCTGTGTTGACTCATGGTGACTCTCTGGATAGTTGTCCTAAACTGTGTTCGGTCTTCAATCAGGTGGTGAATTGTTGATGATGTGGCGTCCATTGCTGACCTTCCTCTTGTGCACTGACTTTCAGCCTTGCCAAGCATGATGTCTTTCTTGAATGATCTCTCTTCGTATGATGTGTCCAGAGGTGGATGAATAATAATAAACTGGTGCATATTATCTGTAGACATCAAGCCCTTAATTAAACCAGTCTAGCTGAAGTAATATAGTTTCCAACTGTGCCTGCAACATATTAGCCTAGACCTCTACATCAGTGTTCGAAAGTGTAGGCCTATATGAATTACCATCCACTTTGTTTTTATGAACTAAAGCAGTATGACCATCTTTTTTTTTTTTTTTTTTTTTTTTTTTTAAATTTATTGAATTTTCAATTAACATCCAAGATATGCAAGCTAAATTACTTATTATACAGACACACCCCAGTATCCTAACCAGTAGGAGATGACAAAATAGACCTCCTCGTGTTAATAAATGTTGACAAATCAATAGCTTGAAAGAAAATATATCTCTGCATTTTATACATAACTAAACACTTACAGGGAAAGCGTAACTAGAACGAGTTTTGCAAAACGCCAGATTTTAGAAGCAAAAACTGATGCTTTTGTGTTTCCCTAGCCATCTCAGGAAAAATGGAAATTTTTACACAATGAACTAACATTGAACATAGTAAAATTTGAGTAACCAGTTTCTGTCAGATGCACTTGCACAAGTCACCAATAAAGTAGCTGCTTGAGTTGATTACCCACCAGATGATTCCAGCAATTCAGAAATATTAAGAACATCCATTCTAACTCCTGTATCAATTACCCCTGACTCCCTCTTCCCTTGGGGCAAGTAAAATGCCTTAGATATTGGAGGAACTAAATCCTGTCGAACAGACAAAATCTCTAGCATATAGTTTCTAAACATATCCACTGCCGAGATCCCTTCTTTCTTAGGAAAGTTCAATACCCTCAAATTCGAAGCTCAAGCAGAATTTTCAAGCATTTCAACTTTAGAGCATAATGCAATATTATCTTTAGTCAGAACAGCAGTCAAATCAGAAACTGAATCCAGTCCCTGAGAGTTAATTTGTATCTTAAGAGTCCAGAACAGCAAGTGAACTCGTTCAAGAATCCAAATTAGCAGTAACCTGGTCCACCTTGATTGAAAGTGCAGCTGTTTGCTGAGATATGGTAGCTGACAGAGCTGTAATGGCGTCCCAAATACTGTCCAATGTGATCTTCTTAGGCTGGGGAAACTGCAAAACAGTCGGCGTCCAAGAAGCATCCGGTAGCCCAATTCTACTACCCTACCAGGGCCACTGGTCACAGTATGCCCATCTTTAACAACGCCTTAGCCAAAACTGGGGATTTCCCCAAGAAGCCAAAGAAAAGTGAGGAAACCACCTCCTTTTAATTCTTTTTACAGAAAGCAATGGAATACCCATTTGTGCCAGTGCTTTGCGTCCCTGGAGTCCGCTAGTAGTTCTCTGAATCTCCATTAGTGAGATGGGTTTATGTAACACCTTACGCTGTTCCTCCAACAGGGAGAGACCCTGCACGTTACCCAAAAAATCTTCTATATTCCTAGGTGGGGTCCCCCTGAACAGACACATCAGTGCCAGATATAACCTAACATAATCTTCAGATCTGTAGGAGAGGAGAGGACCTGACTAGCCAAATCATGAAGGCATATGTAAGGGATCTTTTCAGGACCCTTGCCAGTCCAATGTGCTTTGTGTGCAGGACCATTCCATTTCTCGCCTTAGCAGTTGGTGCATTCCATGTGTCTAACACGTCCTCCTCTTGGGATGGCTGTTTTGGTTCTACCTGAGCCCTATATATAACCCCAGTGCAGTGGATATAAGGTGTGGTCGTTTTTTTTTTTTCTTTTTTTGGTGATTTCGGGTTTGGGGGGGGTGTTGTATGCGTCAGCCCCTGATTCTTGTGTTGGCTGCTTGTGAAGATTGGAGAATCAGTCCAGAAATATCTTTTAATAGCTGTTTCTCCTTTCCTGGGAAAAATGGTGTTAAAATGAGGTGAAAAGCCCTTTGGCATCAGAACATTCTTGTATATCACAGCATTTGGTAATTTTTATTGTGATGTACATGTTGAAGGCATCCAGAACGTGCCCATTTTATAAAGAAAAGTAGATATCTTTATAAAATGGGGCATAAGAGGCAGAAAACATGCATTAAATCTAGGCATGATTGCTTACATGAGCCCCCAGGATTTTTAAAGAATGAACCTAAATTACAGTGTATTATTTTTACAAGTGTTCATTTGTGCTATTTATTTAGACAGATTTGTATACCACCTTATCCTTCAATCAAAGTGGTCACATTACATCACATTTGGTGGGTTACGTTTAACATGTGGGTACTTAACAACATTTAGACAGTAAAATTATAGGGGTGTTTAAATACCTTGTATAATGGATTGTGTGTCCAGTTAGGTTAAGTGGGTGTGTAGTTGGTGGCGGTATCTAGTTGTCAGAGGTTGTTGTATTACTGTGTGTTGTATTGTTTGGGTGGGGAATATTATCGGTATGTGCATATGTTTCAGTAAAGAGCAGGGTTTTAAGGGTTTTGAGGAACTCTGTGATGTCATCCATTGCCCTCAGGTTTGTTGGGAGGGAGTTCCATAGAGTGGACGCCAATAGTGATGGGGCTCTCTTTGAGGTTATTTGTTTAGTCTTGTGATATCCTGTAGGTGTGCTGATCATGTTGTCAGTACTGGTCCTTCTTGGTCTACTGCTGATTTCTCTTGTTATGATGTCTTGTAGTGCAGTGCGTCTGCTGAGAGATGGTGAATGAACTTAAAGATAATCATGATTGTTTTAAATTTTTGCTCTTGTTACCATTGGGAGCCAGTGCAGTTGTTGTAGGAGAGGGGTGATATGCTCATCTCTAGGTGTGTCTGTTTATGATGCGTGCTGTAATGTTTTGTACCATCTGGAGTGGGTTTGCTGAGGGAGGCCTTGATATAGTGAGTTTCCGTAGTCCAGCAGAGGTGTGATGAGTGCTTGGCATACTGTGCGAAAGTGGTCCTGACGGAGTAATGGCTTGATCTTTCTGATGACTCTTAAGCGTTGATAGGCCTTATTTGCAGTTTTAGAGATGTGGGACGTCATGTGTTAAAGCTCTGTCCAATGTGATGCCCAGATACTTAACTTCATCTTTGACTGCTATGAGTTTGTCTAGAATGTTGATAGTTTGTGGTGGAATGAAGGTGAAGTTCCTTGTGATGAACATTGCCTCTGTTTTATCGAAAGTTGACTGTTAGGTTGTTGGCTGTGAGCCAGGCATTCATGTCTTCCAAGCATTTGGTTATTGTGATATCTATTGCTACCGGTAGTAGGTTGATTGGAGCATACACCATGATGTCATCGGCATAGATATGGTAATCGAGTTTGTGGTGTTTAATGATGTTGCATATAGGTTGGATGTAAATATTAAATAACATTGATAGGGCTGATCCTTGTGGTACTCCTTGCATGACGGGGAACTGCAGTGACTTCATTTGAGTGCTTTTGACCTGTTGTGTACGATCTTCCAAGTAAGAAGTAAACCACTTCAGGGTGTTCTTGCATAATCCTATCTGCTGTAGGCATTGTAGTAGCTTAGTGTGGGATATAGTGTCAAAGGCTGCCGATATGTCCATGAATACTAGTAGGAATCGATTCTTTGTTATTCATGCCTCTTAGGAGAGTGTCAAAAGAGGGAAGTGAGTAGTGTTTCCACACCGTGTTGAGGTTTAAAGCCGTGTTGATGGATGTCCAGTGGTGCATTCATGTCAATATGGTTCTGAAGTTGTCTCTGTACTGTCTTTTCCACAATTTTTGCAAGGAATGGTAGGCTGGAGATGGGGCGGTATGATTTTGGTTCAGAGTGGTTAAGGCTGTTTTTAATTATTGGTCGTATCATGGCATGTGTTAGGGGTTGCGGCATGTATCCCTGTTGGAGTGAGTCTTTTACGATTTTTTGGATGTGATGGGAGAGCTGACTCTTTTTTGTGGCCTTGATTCATGACACTGGGCATTGGTCTGATGGTGAGGTTGTTGTGTTGAGTCCAGTTATTATGTCCAGTTATTATGTCCTCTATCTGTTGCTTTGATGGTTTGCTGAATTCTTCCCATGTTTGTTTCTCACTTATTTTATGGTCATCTATCTGTGGCGTGATGGGGTATGTTTGAGTGGTGTTTTTTGATTTCATGTAGTTCGCAAATTCCTGTGGGTCAAGGTGATGAGTACACTGTTGCATGTTGTCCTTAGTGAGCTTTTGGACAGTGCTAAAGAGCTCTTGGTTTGGCGGAATTCATGATTAAGTTGGTATGGTGTTGCTGTTTGTGCTCATTTATTAGATTGTTATATTCTTGTTGCTTGGCTCTGTATTGTATCTGGGAGCTACATGTTTTGTTTCGTCTCCATTTTCTTTCAGTCTTCTGAGAGTGCACTTTGCATCTCCTGATATCATTTTGAGTACCATGGGGCGTTGGATCACTTGTGTGCATGTAGTGAGTATGGCTCTCTGCTCGTAGGTGCTGATGCTGCGTTAGATAATGAGTTCCATTTTTCTATGTTGGTGTCAAACTTGTGTGTCATATTCTTGTTGGTGTTGGAGTGATTTTGTTTATAAATGAGTCCTTGTCGGAAGTTCTGAATCTTCTGGCTATTTTCTCATCTTCTATGCGTTGGTTAGGGTTATCCAGCATCAGGGTGAATTCTGTCACATAGTGGTCTGACCAAGGGACTGGCGTGATTGTTGGTATTGTAGTCCTATCTTGCGCCATCATTTGTACTGGCATAAATACCATATCTGGTGTTGTACCATGCTGGTGTGTTGGAGCGGTGATTGTTTGGCAATAATTTAGTGACTCCATGGCTTTTAAGAATGATGTAGCTTCTCTGGTGGATGTGGATGTAGCTTCTCTGGTGGAAGCCAGGTTGTAGTCTCCTAGTACAATGAGGGGTTTGTGTTTACTGTTGTGTGCACATATTGTTTCAAGTACTGTGGAGAGATGTTCGGTTGTGGCTCCAGGTGGCCTGTAGGTGAGGAATATGCTTATGTGCTTGTTAGCTATGGTGAGTGTGTTGGATTCGATCGTATTAGAGGTAGCGCAATGCCAAACTCCATCTCTGTGTAACCCTACAGTGAAAGTACATGCAACTGGCCCTATGTGGGTACTTTTCGGAATAGCATCTGTCTAAATTGTGCACTTAAGTTGCTATTTATACATGTAAACCACTAAACTACCATGATTCACGAGCCTAAATGGTGTGCAACCTTCTGTTGCTCCTTAAAGAATTACATCAAAACTGTCTTCTAGTTCAATAGAAAACACAGGTCTCTGCTTTCTCTACTCATGGGATCAATATTTAGCTGTGTTGTGTAGTTGTCTTTTTTTTGTGGTGGGGGTGGAGGGGAGAGTGTTAGCTTCAAACTAAGATGGTGGTGGTAGTGGTGTAATATTTATCATGGGTCTGGTTTTAGAGGCTCATAGTAAACAACCATCTAGTCTGCCCAGTAAGGTGGCTAGGTCCACCCGTGCTGCTCTGAAGGCTACCCCTCTCCTTTTGCTTAGGATTGTATGTTAAAATCTTTGGGATTTTTTTCCACTTGCTTGTGATTGTGTTTTGAAGTCTGTTTTATTCTTACACTTGGCATAGCTGGTGTTTATCCTTGATCCTTGTTCCTTTGCCATATTCCTAATAGACGCAAGTGCCATCAGTACATTGAAATTGGAAGCATGTGAGATGTTTAGTGCTGTTTTGAAGAAACTTAAATTTTTTTTTCTATTTGCATAACTTTGAACCATCTGTTTTTCTTAATATCTCTTCCCCCTTCCTCCAGCCTTTTTCTGAGAAACTCTTCACTTTCCATTAGCCATGGCTGACCTGGATGTCTTCATCTTCAGGCTGATGCAGTAAGATTGTATTAAAAATGTGCATTTTGCTTAGTGTAGCACCTGTTATTGTCAAGGGTTCAAGCTGCTGGAGAAGTTTTTATCTGTCCGTATGCATGTGTGCTAACCCCCCCCCCCCCCCCTGCTCCAAACAAGCAGGAAGAAGAGCCAGAGGAATTTCATCATGCCAGAATGAAGAGAGGGGCTGTGACCTGGGAATCCCTGGTTAGCCCCAACCAGAAGAGCAGGGCTGTGGCCTGCAAAGACTCTCAGGAGACCCTGGGTCCAGCTGTCCTCATAAGAGAGGAGGAACTTGAGAGAAGTGGTGGGTGAGGCATAAGTGAAGGGACAGGGTTAAAGGAGAAGAGATGAGCCCGAGAAAATGCACGATAAGAAGAGGGGGCAATGAAAGTGTGGGAAGGGGAATAGTGCAAGAGTGGGAGGGACAAGGAGTGAGTGCAGGAGGACATGTCTGTGCATACTCTCCCACCACCCTGACAGTGTCCCCAGCACATGCAGAGTCCCAAATGCATGTTCATAGGACATCTCCCATCACACACATGCATCCCCTGACACCTCCCATTCCATGCACCATCCAGCACGTCCTATGAGAGAGACACACATGACCCCCCCCCCCCCCCCGATGCCTGATTCTTTAGATGGGGAAGGGGGGGGGAGATAGACACCATTGTCACACTGTAAGTATACACTTGTTTAATGCAAATTTTTTACTTCCATGTTTTTGTTTTAGTTCAGATGTAAAAAACATGGAAGTAAAAAAAAACACTGCTAAAATTAAAAGTGCATTAAAATAGAAGCAAAGCAACGTCAAATTCTGAATTAAAACGTTGCTTCTGGTTTTTAACTCCACAGACTTGCCGATCAGTTCCAAATTTATTTATTTTATTTATTTATTTAACATTTCTTATATACCGCGCTATTTGTCATCAGTGCGGTTTACATTAAAACAATATAACACTTGGTCAGATACTTTGGCCGTCGTTTACATAGAACAGGGGGTTGAACATGGAGATAAGCTTGGGGAAACTATCTACAATCCAAGTCTATATACATAAACTTAGGAAACTATGTACATAGTTTCAAATAGCCCTGAACCTTGGAGGCGGGGAGACCTGGCCTGGGATCCTAGAAAGAGTACTCTGGGATGAGAGGGCCCCTCTGATCCCACCAACCTACTCCCCCATCCCCAATACTTCCCTTCTTTCCATACATAGCTTATATGGAAAAAAATGTCCCCATTCAACATCTTCTTACCACTGTTATGGTGGTGGCTGAGAGACTCGCCCAAGGTCATTGGCTTAAGATAAAATGATGGCTAGGGGGAGCAGATGCTGAAGGATGTTTTTCCCTAGATAAGATATCTATGGGTGGGAGTTGTGGGATCTCTGGTCTTAGAAATCTCTTGATCAAGAACCTTGGTCCAGGAGTCTTAGCTCAGGCTCTTGGGTCAGAGGATGCTTTTGTCTTGGGGTGTCTCTTGTCCTCGGTGGCTGAATGCACGGTGTGTTGTGTATTTCTCTTTTTTAAATGTTCATTGATTTTCATTGAAGTAAATGGGAAGTTTAATAATTTTTTTTTTTTTTTTTTTTTTTTTTTTTTACTTCGAGAGATGAAGTAAACATTAAGCATTACTGAGGAAGTTATATTTAAAAACAAACATCCCCCCCTAAATTTTAATGCAATTTGCTGCTTTGGAAGTAATTCCATATGCAGCTCATTAGCATGCATTTTGTATGCTAATTGCACTAAGATGAGGGGGGAATGCTGCTTCCTGATAAATTTTGTGTTTCCGATGGGACTTGGGTAGAAGTGGCCCAAGGAGAGGGGTTGGATTCCATTGCCTCTCCGGACAGCCTTGATTTGACTGCTTTTCTTGAGACCGCTCAGGACGTTGTCTCTGAGAGGGTGACTCTGCTGGTCACTTTTGGATCGGAGGCTGAAAAGATTGCTGTCCTGAAATTATACTTTTCTAAGAAGTCTCTTCCCTTTGTGGCTAGCCGATAAACATTTTTCCTGATGCCAAGCCTAGGCAAATGTGTAGAAAGGCTTTCTTGCAGTTGTGGTCTAAAGTCTTGGCTATTGGAGCCATATTCTATCTCCATTTCCCCTGTAAATGTCTGGTTACGTATGCTGGAACAAGTTTGTTTTCACAGATGTTTCTCCATTTGGAAAATTCTTTGGGACAAATTGGTGGGTTAGTATGGGTACTTGGGGGTTTGTGTATACTCTTGTCCTATTTTTGACTGGGGCGGTTTTAGGTATTTGCTCTTATGCTTCTCTCCCATGATGGGGCTAGAGAATCTCTTGCTTTTTTTTTTTGTATTTTTTTCCTACTTCTAATAGTAGCAGGTTGTGGTGTTTTTAACCAAAATACATATACAATGTAATAAAAAAAATCTTTGGTGTGTTTGTGTTTTCTGGGGTTATGTTTTTTAAAACACTGACCACTTTGCATCCGCTGAGGAAGATTCCATGTTTATCTTCAAATGATTTGTTACCTCGATTCTTGTAGTTGCTTACTACAAATCTCAAACAGGCTGATGTAAAACTGCACTACACTTAGCGGAGTGGCACTAAACCGAAAGTGGACCAATTTGGTGTGCGTGAAGATTTCTTATATAACTTCAGGAAAAATGTTTATGAGCTGGCCACAAAAGGGAAGAGACTTCTTAGAAAAG
This sequence comes from Ichthyophis bannanicus, assembly GCA_033557465.1. Taxonomy (NCBI): domain Eukaryota; kingdom Metazoa; phylum Chordata; class Amphibia; order Gymnophiona; family Ichthyophiidae; genus Ichthyophis; species Ichthyophis bannanicus. The sequence continues at coordinate 644,438,901 of CM066035.1, forward strand.
TATAATTTCAGGACAGCAATCTTTTCAACCTCCGATCCAAAAGTGGCCAGCAGAGTCGCCCTCTCAGAGACAATGTTCTGAGAGGTCTCAAGAAAAGCGGTCAAATCAAGGTTGTCTGGAGAGGCGATGGAATCCAACCCCTCTCCTTTGGCCACTTCTACCCGAGTCCCCTTGGAAACATAAAATAACTTAGAAATAACTAGCGCATCAATATTACTAAACAAAATTTCTTTCAAAAACTTTTTCAGCAGCTCAAGGGGGGACAGAAGCCGCTTCACAGGAAAATTTGGGAATCACAAATTCCTTGCCCTTTAATTTATTTTATTTATCAAAATTCTTTTATACTGCTTTATCATTTCAGTCAAAGCGGTTTACATTGTAACTTAAACTTGGTAATGTACATTAAACAGGGACATTGATAACTTGTTTTTTCTGAGGCAGTGGAGAGTTAAGTGACTTGCCCAAGACCACAAGGCTAATGGGAATCAAAACCCTGGTCTCTTGGTTGCCAGGACAGTGCTCTAACCATTAGGCTACTTAATTGATTCTACTTAATTGATTTTCCATTGCTTCTAGTTTGGTATGAATAACCAAACTAGTCTTAACTACTGCCCCCACTAGAGACTGCAGTGAGGGCTGAGAGCCCTCAAGTTTCATTACATGGGATTCTAAAGAGGAAATGGAGTCTTGCTGTTTTAAATCTATCCACAACTTGCACAATTGATCCATGGTCCCAGTCAATATCGATTTCACTCTTGACAGCTTACCCCAAACATCCCTCAAGAAACCTCAATGGAAGGATCCAACAGCACAACCAAACTTGAAGATGGTGACGCAAGAGAAACTGTCTTGGGGTACCAAACACCAGCCAGGGGACCCGAGAGGGAGGGAGATCAGAGTGCTCGCTTGCAGGCAGAGAAGTGGTTCTCTAAGAATCACTACTAGTGTCCGGAGCAGACAAGCCTATCATTTATTCATTTATTTATTTATTTATTTAGTGTACACTTATATCCCGCTGCTTCCAGCGATCAGCAGCGGTATTCTATACATAATGGAGCGGCTGTACAGGCCGGAATTTGAACATACATTGATTTCAGGGGGGGTGGAGGGCACCACAAACAATTACAATTTTTTTTTTTACATTGATTGTATAAGAGGAGACTTTACATATCTACATTGGATCGTATGAGAGGAGGCTTTTCATGTATCCATATACACGTATATTCCATACTCTGACTAGGTCAGGTTGAAGTGAGTCCTAAAGAGGTGAGTCTTCAGCTTCTTCCTGAAGTCCTTCAAGTCTTTGTTCGCTCTTAGCTCATAGGGCAGTTGGTTCCAGAGTGTTGGTGCAGTAAATGAGAACGCTTTGTTGGTGGTATTTGCGTTACAATTTCTCATGCTGCTCGGGACATGAAGGGTGTTGCTATTTACTGTTCTTCTGTTTCTGGTGATTGGTTGCTCGGATATTAAGGTGTTTAGGTATGAGGGTGCTATGTTGTAAACGAGTTTGAACGTGATTACTAAGAGCTTGTATTGGATGCGGGCTTTGATGGGGAGCCAGTGAAGTTCGATTAGTACTGGAGTGATGCGTTCGGTTAGGCCTTTTTTCATGATAACTCTACCCGCCACGTTTTGTGCTAGTTGCAGAATGTTGAGTTTTTTTGGGCAGACCCTGTAAGATGGCGTTGCAGTAGTCCAGGTGGGGGATGATGAGGGCTTGTGCCACTGTCCTGAAGTCGGCGTGGTCGATAATGCTCCGAAGTGGTTGCAGGATTCTTAATTTGCGGAAGATGGCCCGATTGGTGATGCGGAGGTGCTTTTCCATATTTAAGTTGCTGTCCAGCATTACACCCAGGTATTTTATTTCAGGTTTTGTGGTATATACATTATTATTCATGGTAACCGTTGGAGGTGGGTTGAAGTCAGGTTTTCTTGATATGCACATCACTTCAGTTTTTTGTGGTTTATGGACATATTATTCTGTTGCAGCCAGTTTTGTAGTTCACTTAGGCATTTTTCAAGCTGGTTGGGGTTGTTGAGATGAGTGTAGAGCATCAAGTCGTCTGCGTAGATATGGTAACTTATCTTGTGTTTTTGTAGGATTTCACAAATGGGCCGTAGATATAGGTTGAACAGGAGTGAAGATAAGGCAGAGCCTTGTGGTATGCCTTGAGTTTGAGGGAATGCGGAAGCTTTAGCATTGTTGAACTGGACTTGCTGCATTCTGTTATTTATGTACGATGCAAACCATTTCAGGGGGGTTCCTGATATGCCTATGGAGGCAAGTCTGTCCAGGAGTGTGGCATGATGCACTGAATCAAAGGCGGCAGATATGTCTATAAAAATGAGCATATACATTTTGCTTTTGTTCTCAAGACCCATAGAAGAAGACTGGGGTGGAGGTGTAGAGCAACCGCAACTCAAGGAGGTTTCGATATCCAAACTATTACTCATGGTTGTAGAAAGAGGCAAAGCAAACAGGCTGCACATGGCGGTCCATAGGCCCCTTGACCAGGCCAGCACCTCCCGATGCCTTGTTCTTCGCCTTCCGCTTACCCATAACAATTCAGAGTTTCTTCCAGTGCTCCTTCATGCTCCGAAGCGACTCCAAAGGGGCAGAACGTGCCCTTTTGGTCACACCCCTTCGGTCATGAGCTTTTACTTCTGATGCTGATCACAGGGGGGGAGGAGCAATCTTACAGCTGGTCTCCACAGTAGTGCAATTACTAGAGTGGTAAAGCAGCAAAAGCACAAGTCTCTCTCCATACAACTCTTCCGGTTAGTGTTTTAACTAATATACGTTAACAAGAAATCCAGATTATTCTTATTTATTCATAAATGTAAATATATATTCAGAGCTTTAGCACTACTGGTCACACGTTTTCATTCATAATGTCTTCATTTCTGAGAGAAGATCAAACTTGTGCTAAGTCATCTCCATTTTGTGGCTAACCATGTAATGAACGTGCGCATAAATCTCTTTGCAAAAATGTGTTAATACTTGTGCTAATATTTTATGTCCAAGTATCTAGTTGTATTCAACATTTCCATAACTAACTGGACATCAGGATCTGGATTAGGCTTGGTAAATATTTCTGATGATATACATAGATATAGTGGCAGAACAGTCTTTGGAGTAAGTCTCTAGAAGAGGAGTCAAACTCACAAGCCAAAATATCCATGAAGAGTTTTGCACAGAGCTTCAGACTAGACAAAGTTCGGGCTAATCGGAAAACTGGGACAAAGATCACCAGAAATACAAGACACAGTTAAGAGCAGACTGGCTAAAGCCAGCCTTCATGGAGACCTAATAGCTTTTCCTGCAAGAAGACTTTTTTTTCTAACCCAAGTGTTGCCAGTTTGAGGCCTGCCTGTGATGGCACTGGGGAATAAAACTGATTTTTATGTAATGGGGGTTTTTTGTATTATAAACAATATGAAATGACATGGAAAGACCAATAACCTTTTCCTATATTTCATATGAATGCACATCTCTAGTGCAGAACAAATTTTGCTCTGTTGCATCCTTTTACCTGGCAACTGTGACATTCAGATGTTGTTTATGCATATCTGTCATGGGCTAGAGCACCTTTCAGAGGGCACCCTTTATATGCTGGATATGCTCCAGTATCACCACTGTACTCTGCTCTTTCATGGAGGATAAGGTCATATTGGCCATCTTCATCTACCCCTACTTCTGTTCTTCTGCTCCTTATGTGAGGTGTTACTGGACAGATCTGGTACTGCTCTCTGGAGCAGTCTCCCTTGGACAGGAGGCCATACCAACATGTGCCCATCCCTAGATGTGACTCGCTGCCATTGCTGGCCAGCTCTTTGCATGGGAGGGCATGAGACTTCACAGTTTCATGTTAGCACTTCCACCAGGTTTCCAGGGGTGCTTGGACATGGGCAATGCTGGAGTGGGATTAGACTATGTGCATAGGTGTGTGGGGTATTCATGTTCATGGCTTTACATGCCATGAGGCCTTTTTTTGAGGGGCAGGGAGTGCCACCAGGCTGGGGGTTTGCAGAAATCCCATGATGGGTACTCATGGGTGAGGTTGCAGAGCAAAGCATATGTGGGGGAGTTCAGCAGTGTTGTGAATACCCTTCAGAGTGTACAAAGATTTGGTTCAAGGGGGTTGTCGCACGACAGTAGTTTCAGCTGCTGCGAGTGCTGTCCTACATGAGGCCTTTGAGGACCATATGTTCCTTATCATTCCTCCCAGTTTAGTCCTCCACGTATGGGTAGTGCACCTCCTCCTGCAGCTTGGAGACTGGACCAATCAAAATCTTCACCTTACTGGAAGCTTCTCTTCATATCTGATTTTTCTCTGCCGAGTCACACTTAATTTCTGACTTTTTTTTTTTTTTGGTTGCTGGGATCTCTTTCCCCTGGGCTGAACGGGGCAGAGCTCCTTACTTAAGACACAGGCAGCCCGATCGCTGCATAGTTGCAGGCGACGGCTGCGAGAGTTGCTCGGTGCTCAATAGCGGCGGTCCTGTTTTTCCAGCGCTCGGAGCACAGCTCACTCTAACAGGGCCGATTTTACTGGGTACAGCCTGTTGGCAGCGGGGGAGCCCACGGAAGGGTAAGACACTTGTTTTGGGTCTCCTGGGCCTCCTCTACGAAGCGCACCAAAACGCTGTGTGGAAACCGCGGCCATTTTGAGCATGCGGTTTCACCAGCGCTTTCTTGAATCGCGGTGGCAGCTGACCTCTGGAGCAGTGAGTTCTTTCGGAGTGAGTTCAGCATTCATTGCATTAAGGTACCTGTGTTAGGGGCATTGGCTGTTTCTTTCTTTTCTTTTCCTTCTTTTTCTGCATTTTTTGTTATTTATAATCTTTTCTCTGGGGGTCTGGGGAACAGTTTACTTTGATTATTAGCTTCTCTGGACAACAAGTGTTCCTGACTTAAAAAAAAAAAAAAAAAAAAAAAGGGCGGAGGGTGGTAAAAGGAAGATCAGAACAGGGGCAGGCATTTCCCTGTTTTCCGCCCTTGACCTTTTTGTAGCACCTGGGGTTACTGGAATAGTTAGCCCATGTCAGAAAGATTGCAGTGTATTATTTGTGGGACCCGTAGGAGTGCGGCCCCAGAGACTGGCATCTGTCGTTGCTGTGTGTCGGTATCCGTCAGTGTTGAGCAGCAAATGGAGACCTCCTTGGCTTCCGCTGCTTTGGACATGGTGCCAGAGCCTGGGAGTGAGGCTTGGACGGCATGTCCTACTGCTAAGACTACAGAAGGGGCATCAGGTAACCCGAGTGCGAGTTCGGACCCTGGGTTCGCTATGCCGATGGAGGCTTTTTGTCCGGACTTTGTCTTACTCATGCATCAGGCGTTCTGTTGTAGCCGACAGGGACAGTTGCCGGGGCCTTCACCTATTCCTTCCTCGAGTTCACGGTCCGGACTAGCAGAGCGCGAAAGTGTAGTTTCCAAAGCGGCCAAGAGGGCGTGTCCGCCTGACCCCTCTTCCTCCGAGCTGGGATGGCAGGAGGGAGAGGAGCAGGAGTTCGACATCGATGTAGATTTGGAGGATTTAGAAGGAGAGATCCCTGAGCCTGAGGATCAAGCTAGGATCATTCAAGTATTTCGGAAGGAGGAGTTGACGGCTCTTATTATGGAGGCCCTGCAAACCCTTAGATTAATTCCCAAACAGCCGGTAGGTGAAGAGGATACCTCAGATCCTATTATTCAGGCAGTCCGCCGAACGCAGGTGGTTTTCCCTATCCAAAAGGTGATCGAACGAGTGGGATCATCCTGAAGCGGGTCTCAAGGGGATAAGAATTATGAACAAGCTATATCCCTTGGCGGATAAAGACAAGGAGAGATTCCGTTCACCGAAGATTGATGCTGCAGTATCGGCGGTCACCAAGAAGACCACAATTCCGGTGGAGGGCAGCGCAGCTTTAAAAGAGGCGCAGGATAGAAAGATGGATAGTTTATTGAAACAGTCCTTTGAAGTGGACGCAGTTTCATTGCAGGCCTCTATCTGTGGAGCTTGGGTGGCTAGGGCCTGTCTCCGATGGGTTCAGCACCTAAGACAGTTGGCGTCGCTGCAGCAGGATGAAGTCAAGGAGCTACAGCGTTTAGAGTCCGGATCAGCATATTTGGCTGACGTGCACTACGATCTGATTAGAGCCTTATCGAATAGTATGGCTTCTCTGGTAGCAGCGCGGTGGTCCCTTTGGCTAAAAAACTGGGCAGCCGACGGGTCCTCTAAATCATGGCTTGGCAAGCTCCCATTCAAGGGAAAGCTGTTTGGGGAGGATCTGGATAAGTTAGTCAAAGATTAGGTGAGTCCAAGGGAGGTAGACTGCCGGAAGATAAACCCAGACAGGTGAAATATTTGTCGTCCTTTCGGGGACAGTTTCGAGACTTTCGAAGATTTCGATCCCCCGTTTCGTTGGATCCCAAAGAGGAAGGTTTGTCTCTCAGACCCAGGGTACCGTGGGTTTTGGGGGGCAAGTAGAGGGTTTGCAGCGGCGGCAACTGCGGCTGCTCGAAAGCCACAATGAAGGGTGGCTGGTCCCGGCAGAAAGGCAACCAATTGGGGGTCGCCTTCAGTTTTCTTCCTGCCTGGACACTCATAACGTCCGACCAGTGGGTATTGGAGATCATACGCGACGGTTATGCATTAGATCTCGCAAGGCCGGTGTTGGACTCCTTTGTAGCTTCCCCCTGCAGAATTCCAAGGAAGGCATTGCAGATTCGTCGAACTTTAAACCGTCTCTCGCAGCTGGGAGCCGTGGTCCCAGTTCCTCCACAAGAATACGGCATGGGTCGTTACTCCATTTATTTCGTGGTGCCAAAGGACGGTTCCTTATCGTCACTCCAGTCCAGTCCCTTTACTTCTGGGTTACGCAACCCTTCCAGCAGCTTGGAGGCTGAGCCCAACCTTTTTGGGGATGGAGCGGTATAAATACCACTGGGACCACCCACCAACTCCAGTATTCTCAGCCTCCAAGCAGCTGGAGGGTTCCGTAAGCCTAGGGCTTACTGGAGTCCCCCTTCTTTAAATTTTAATTCTTTTAAATTCTTTTATATTCGTTTAAACTCTTTAAGTTCTTTTAAATCCCTTTAAGTTGTGGATTGAGTTATTGATATTTGTTTTTGAGTCTGTATCTTTAATTCTCTCCTGCCCTCTCCCCCCCCCCCCCCCTCCCGGGGCCGGACATCGGAGGAGAGTCTTACCGGCAGCAGCGAGGAGGACTAGTCAGCGCTCCTCTCGCGGCTGTTCCGGTCTTACCCTGCATTCCCTCTGCAAAGTCCTGTTCTGCCTCGCGCCGAAGCCCTCTCGGTGGCTGAGCGCTGGAGGCACGCCGCGACTAACCTCCTCCGGCCTGTCCCTCTCCGGACCTAAGGGACGCGGAGTTGAGCCCCAGAGCCGCGATTTCAGTCGGCCGACGGAGATCTTAAAGCGGCAGCGGGAGGAAGCCGGTACCGGTGCTGGAGGGTGTTCTCGGCCCTGGCTCTTCTCATCCAGCGACGCGAAGACAGTTGCGTTTTCTCCGGGTCGGGCTCCACGTGGTTGAGGCCTACCACGTGTGGAGCCTACGGCCCGAGATCGCTGAGTCGGGCCTGTGCACAACAACAGAGGAGCTTCTAACCGCAAGTACCGAGTCCATGTTGGGCAGGGGTGTTGGTTGCACATAATTTCTGCTCTGTTCAATTTAGTTTAATTTCATTTAAATTTTAACTTTAATTTTATCTTATTTTAAGCTGTTTATTTTAAACTTCTCTTGCCTTGGTTTGGTTAGGAAAGCATTACAAGGTCTCTACTCTTTCTCAGGGGTTATATATATTACCTTAGTTCGGCTGCTCACAAGGGAAGCCCCGGCTCTTTTTCCATGGCATCCAAGCCACGTTGCCCTTCCTGTGGGATGCGCAGGGGCACCTCCGCAGAGACAGGAATCTGCAGGAGCTGTGCCGCGGAGGCAGCATCAGTGGAACAGGAGATTAGCCTGGCCATGTCGCAGCCCTCCCAGGGATCAGGAAATGAAGGGGAAGGGGAGTCCCAGTTTCCTATTTCCACTCCTACGGACCTGCCTATGCCCCCTCTGCCTCTACCCTCCCCCCACTCTAGTGCTGGGGGCTCCGGGGATTTTTTCTCTCTTGACTTCATCCTCTTACTCCATAAGGCCTACTGCCTACGTAAGCAGGGCCGGGGGGCAGAAGAGGCTACCCCGCCAGCAGAGGACAAATCAGCTAGTGCCCTCAGGGCTACCAATCCGGAAGCCGGTATCCCTGCTAAGCGCCCACGTCTGGGCGGCGAAGAGCTCCTAGCATCCCTATCTCAGGGTACTCCGGAGGAGGATAGCTCGGTTAAAGACTTGGAGGAGGATGAAGAGGAGCTAGAGGAAGGAGAGATCCCGGAAGAAGATCAGTCACGGATAGTTAGTCTTTCGCCGGGAGGAGCTCCTGGCGTTAATTAATGAGTCCTTAAAAGTTCTCAATGTGGCCTCAGACACGCCATTGCAGGAAGAAGCGTTGGAGGACCCCTTAATCCAGGCCTTCAGGAGATCCCAAAGGGTTTTCCCTGTCCACAGGGTCGTGCGCCAGATGATCCAGGAAGAATGGGACCAGCCAGAATCAAGCCTAAGGGGTGTCAGGACCATGTCTCGTCTATACCCGCTCCCAGAGGCTGATAAAGAGCTGCTAAGATCTCCCAGAGTGGATGCAGCAGTATCAGCAGTTACTAAGAAGACGATGATACCAGTGGAGGGCAGTTCGGCCCTAAAGGACGCGCAAGACAGGAAGTTGGATACGCTCCTGAAACAAGCCTTTGATGTAAGCGCTATCGCCTTACAGGCCTCCGTGTCGGGAGCTTGGGTGGCTTGGGCCTGTTTACAGTGGGCCCAACAGCTCCAGTCAGAGGGTTCAACGGGCGAGATACAGGCCCACTCGGCTAAGGTGGAATCCGGAGCGGCCTACTTGGCGGACAGTCACTATGACCTCATCAGAAGCCTAGCCAAGAACATGACCTCAGTTGTGGCGGCTAGACGGTATCTGTGGCTTCGGAATTGGGCAGCTGACGCTTCCTCGAAGTCACGCTTGAGCCGACTCCCCTTTAAGGGGAAACTCTTATTTGGAGAGGATTTAGAGAAGCTAGTTAAGGACCTGGGTGAGTCTAAGGGAGGCAGACTCCCGGAAGATAGACCAAAGCAAGGGCGCCCTCTAGCCCCAGTGCGCTCCCAGCCTAGGGACTCGCGGAGATTTCGCCCAGCCAGGTCAGGCTCCTTTCCCAGGGGCCGTTTTCCCGCAAAGGGACAAGGCTTCAGAGGTTTTCGGGGGGCAGGACGGGGTTTTGGGGCCTCCTCCTCCTCCTCCTTCCCGGGACCCAGAAAACAACAACGAAATGACGGGGGTCCAGGAGGAAGGACAGCCAGTAGGCGGTCGCCTGAGGCTGTTTCTTCCCGCCTGGTCCCGAGTCACGTCCGACCAATGGGTCCTAGAGGTGATCAGAGAAGGCTATGCTCTCAAATTTTCAAAACAAATACTTCCAGCGTTTGTTCAGTCTCCCTGCGGTTCTTCAGCAAAGAGGGCGGCAATAGAGGCAACTCTTGCCCGCCTAATAGTTCTAGGGGCGGTGGTCCCAGTACCACCAGACCAGTGCGGCTCGGGTCGATACTCGATTTACTTTGTAGTACCAAAAAAGGAAGACTCCTTCCGTCCGATCCTGGATCTAAAACAGGTCAACCGTTGCCTCAGGGTACCACACTTCCGGATGGAAACCCTACGCTCAGTCATAGCGGCCGTAAGGGGTGGGGAGTTCCTAACGTCCCTCGACTTGACAGAGGCCTACCTTCATATCCCGGTCAGGAAGTCCCATCAACAATTCCTGAGATTCGCAGTGCCAAGAGGCCACTTTCAGTTCCAGGCCCTACCCTTCGGCCTAGCTACGACCCCCAGGACGTTCACCAAGGTAATGGTAGTAGTGGCGGCCTTCCTTCGGAAGGAGGGAATATTAGTGCACCCCTACTTGGACGACTGGCTGATCCGAGCGAAGTCACAAGAGGAAAGTCATGCGGCAACGGCCAGAGTGGTTCAGGTTCTAGAAGAATTGGGGTGGGTCATCAATCGACTGAAGAGCAGGATGACTCCCTCACAGGAACTAGAGTACCTCGGGGCAAGGTTCGACACCCACAGGGGCAGGGTATTCCTGTCTCAGTCAAGATCAAGAGAGCTGAGACTTCTAGTCATGCAGTTTCTCGGCAGACGAAGTCCCTCGGCTTGGCATTATCTTCAGCTTCTGGGAACTATGGCGGCGGCGATAGAGGTAGTCCCATGGGCCAGGGCGCACATGCGTCCGCTACAGCGGGCGCTGTTACGTCGATGGTCTCCTCAGCATCATCCTCTGGCAATGCAGTTACCTTGCGCTCCGAGTACCAAACAGTCCCTACACTGGTGGCGGTGTCCAAGGAATTTGGACCGCGGGATGCCCCTCGAACCTCATCAGTGGTTACTATTGACAACGGATGCCAGCCTGTCAGGCTGGGGAGCACACTGCGAGGACCAGTTCGTCCAGGGCCGCTGGACACCGTTGGAATCACAGTGGCCCATCAACAGGCTGGAATTGAGGGCCGTCACCCTGGCGCTCAAGGCGTTCACGGCCTTAGTTCAAGGAAAAGCTATTCGCGTCCTTTCCGACAATGTCACTGCGGTGGCCTACATCAACCACCAGGGAGGCACCAGCAGTCCTGCCCTGGAGAAAGAGGCAGACGCCCTCTTCCAGTGGGCGGAGCCCAGACTGCAGGCACTTTCAGCTCAGCATGTGGCGGGCGAGGACAACGTCACAGCCGACTTCCTCAGCAGATGCAAGATAGACCACGGGGAGTGGGAACTAGATCAGGAGACCTTCGACCAGATAGTGGCCCGTTGGGGTCTCCCAGTCATGGACCTCATGGCACGGTTCTCTACAGCCAAGGTAGACAGGTTCTTCAGCCGAAGGAAGGAAAGAATGTCCGAGGGCTTAGATGCCCTGTCACAAAAGTGGCCTCCCAAAGGGCTGCTATATGTATTCCCTCCGTGGGCTCTGATCGGAAAGGTTCTGCAGCGGGTGGAGTCTCACCAGGGTTTGGTAGTCCTCATAGCTCCGGATTGGCCTCGCCGCCCCTGGTATGCGGATCTGGTGAGGATGGTCGCCGACCCTCCGTGGCGGCTCCCTTGCAAAAGGGACCTGCTGAGGCAAGGTCCGGTTCGGATGCCTCACGTGGATCGATTCTCGCTTACGGCCTGGCTATTGAGAGGGCACGGTTCCTAAAGTGAGGCTACTCAGGAGCAGTGATCTCGACGCTGTTGAAGGCCAAGAAGCGCTCGACCTGTCTATCCTATGTAAGGGTTTGGCGCATATTCGAAGCCTGGTGTGCAGAGCATCGACGGAAACCTCTCTCGGCCTCTGTCCCAGAGGTTCTGGAATTCTTGCAAGCAGGTTTTGATAAGGGCTTGGCGCACAGCTCCCTACGGGTCCAGCTAGCGGCAATCGCTTGCTATAGAGGCAAGGTCCATGGCAAACCCTTAGGGGAACACCCGGACGTCTCCAGGTTCCTGAGAGCAGTTAGTCGGCTACGCCCTCAGCGGAGGGCGGTCATCCCCCCTTGGGACCTTAACCTAGTGCTGAATGCCATGGTCGGGGAGCCCTTTGAGCCAGTGAAGAGAGCCTCCTTAAAGGATTTGACCTTAAAGACAGTTTCCTGGTAGCTATCTGCTCGGCCAGGAGGGTTTCGGAACTGCAGGCGCTGTCCGCCCAGCCCCCCTTCCTGACCTTCCTAAAGGACAAGTTGGTTATGCGCACAGTGCCTTCCTTCTTGCCCAAGGTTATCTCTCCCTTTCATGTAAACCAGACAGTCACCCTGCTGGCCTTCGCGGCCAAGGGACAGGAGGGAAGGAATAGCAAGCTGCGTCTGCTAGACGTCCAAAGAGTCTTGAAACGGTACCTATCCCGCACAGCGCCATTCCGAAAGTCTAACCGACTGTTCATTCAGTTCGGAGGTTTGCACAAAGGTGAGGCGGCGGCAAAGGCCTCGATCTCCAGGTGGATCAGAGAGGCAATTGCCTCCGCCTACATCCTCAAGGGGAAACAGGTCCCAGTGGGTCTGAGGGCTCACTCCACTCGGGCACAGGCGACCTCTTGGGCGGAATTCAGTCTTGTCCCTCTGCTGGATATTTGTAGAGCAGCGACTTGGACCTCGCTGCATACCTTCACCAAACACTATAGACTGGACGTGCAGAGTACTGCGGATGCTCGGTTCGGTATAGCGGTTCTTCGGGCCGGTATGCCGGATCCCACCCAGGGTTGAACTGCTCTGGTACATCCCAGAAGTAAAGGGACTGGACTGGAGTGACGATAAGGAAATAGTAATTAGATCTTACCTGCTAATTAGTGTTCCTGAAGGAACGACAGTCCAGTCCCTGATCCCACCCGGTTCCGGCAACTGGTAAGACCTCACGTTCATGGAGGAGCATTGGACCGAGCGCAGAGCCGGGTCGGCGGGAGGGAGTGCAGGGGAAGGCCGGGCTGGACAGAAGCAGCCACCTCCTCCGTCCGTTGCCATTCCTCCTCTCCTTCCCCTATACTTTCAAAAAAAAAAAAAAAAAAAAAAAAAAAGACAATGCCTATTGTTTTGAGTATTGAGATAGTAGTTAGATTAGTTTATATTTCATTATGAGGTTTTGGATGGAAGTTCGTTAAGTCTGCTTTTTCATTCGAATACTGGAGTTGGTGGGTGGTCCCAGTGGTATTTATACCGCTCCATCCCCAAAAAGGTTGGGCTCAGCCTCCAAGCTGCTGGAAGGGTTGCGTAACCCAGAAGTAAAGGGACTGGACTGTCGTTCCTTCAGGAACACTAATTAGCAGGTAAGATCTAATTACTATTTCTCTTCGCCCTATCCTGGACCTCAAAGGCGTAAATCGTTGTCTCCGGGTTCCACACTTTTGCATGGAAGCCCTGCAATCCGTCATTGTGGCAGTTCGACAAGGAGAGTTTTTAACATCTCTCGATCTCACGGAGGCCTATCTCCATGTCCTGATAAGAGCATCGCATCAGAAGTTTCTACGGTTCGCGCTTCCTTGGACATTGCCAGTTTCAGGCCCTGCCCTTTGGGCTAGCGACAGCACCATGAGTCTTCACCAAGATAATGGTGGTGGTGGCAGCAGCGCCACGGAAGCAAGGCATCTTAGTTCATCCATACCTCGACGATTGGCTGATTCGGGCAAAGTCCCAGGACGAGAGCGTAAAATCCCCAGCAAGGGTGGTGGATTTCCTACAGAGTCTAGGCTGGGTGGTCAATCCGCTCAAGTCACTTGACTCCGATGCAAGTCCTTGAGTATTTGGGGGTGCAGTTCGATACTCGGAAAGACTCGGTATTTCTCACAAAGTGCAGGGTCCAAGCTCTCCGGGGGCCTAGTGCAGACCTTCAGGAAGCTGGCAGCACCGATAGCGTGGAAGTACCTTCAGGTGTTGGACAATGGCGGCGACGCTGGAAGTGGTCCTTTGGGCCAGATTTCATGAGGCCGTTGCAGCGGGCCTTACTTCGGCACTGGTCCATCCAGTCCGATGCGTTGAGCAAACGGCTCTCTTGTCCGCTGCACGTCCGGCAAGCTCTAAGGTGGTGGCTGCGGACCTTCTTTGCAAGCGGGGATGCCGTTGGAGCAGCCGGCCTGGCTTCCCATCTTGACGGATGCGAGCCTAACAGGCTGGGGGAGCGCATTGCGGAGTACATTTTTGCTCAGGGGCGGTGGATGGCAGAAGAGAGCAGCTGGTCGATCAACCGCCTGGAGCTGCGTGCCGTGTTCCTGGCCCTGCAGAGTTTCGAAGTGCAGGTGACTGGTCGAGTGGTACGAGGCTGTCGGACAATGCCGTGACCGTAGCGTACATAAATCGGCAGGGCAGCACAGGGTGCGTGGCCATGGAGGAGTCCGACAAGCTGTTCGCCTGGATAGACGCATTTGCAAGCAATATCGGCAGCTCACATTGCTGGAAAAGACAATGTGACGGTGGATTTTCTCAGCAGAGTTCGAGTGGATGCAGGGGAATGGGAGTTGCATCCTGACACATTTTCGCGCAGTTGATTCTCTAGTGGGAACCACCGTATGGATCTGATGGCCACCTTCCAGTCCGCAAAGGTGAGTCGGTTTTTCAGCAGAAGGCGGGAACCCATGTCTGTGTTTCCACTGTGGGCTCTGATCGGACGGGTGATTCAGTGTATCGAAGCCCATCGGGGGAGGGTGTTTCTAGTAGCACCGGACTGGCCCCGGCGGCCGTGGTACGCCGATCTCATACGGTTACTAGACAGTCTCCCGTAGCGTCTCCCGTTGTCACCGGAGCTCCTGTTGCAGGGGCCCCTTCTGATGCCGCGGGTGGATCGATTTTTCGCTTACGGCTTGGCCACTGAAAGGGCAAGGCTAAAAAAGAAAGGCTATTCCAGATCGGTCGTGGCGTGGACGCGTTCGTCGCTAGCTTATGTGCGCATCTGGCAGATCTTTGAGGACTGGTGTTCGAGACATCGGGTCCGGGTGTCCAGGGTATCTGTACCGGTGGTCTTGAGTTTTTTGCAGGATGGCTTCGAAAAGGGGCTAACCGCCAGTTCCTTGAGAGTGCAGTTAGCGGCCTTGGCCTGCTATAGGGGTAAAATCCAGGACGTGTCACTTGGAGCTCACGCCGATGTAGTGCGTTTTTCTTAAAGCAGTTACCAGGCTACGGCCTGCGCGTCGGATTTCCGTTCCTCCGTGGGATCTCAACTTAGTGTTACGGGCGCTAGGACAGGCCCCGTTTTGAGCCCTTATCCCAGATCTCGGTCAAGGATTTGACTCTTAAAGTGGTTTTTTTTGGGTGGCTATTTGTTCGGCTAGGCGCATTTCGGAATTGCAAGCTCTTTCATGCAGAGAGCCCTTTCTGAGCTTTTCCAGAGAGAAGGTGGTTCTTCGGCCGGTACCTTCGTTCTTACCGAAAGTGTCTTCCCCCTTTCATATGAATCAGACAGTGTTCCTTCCGGTTTTGCAGGCAGAAGTAGGACAGGCTACGGATCGAGGCTTGAGTCGATTAGATGTAAAGAGGGTGTTACGTCGGTATTTGTCCGTCTCCGAGTCCTTTCGCAAGTCGGATCGTCTGTTTGTGTTTGGAGGTCCCAGGAAAGGTGAGGCTGCAGCAAAGGCATCCATTTCCAGGTGGATTAAGGAGACGATTGTCTCAGCGTACATGTTACAGGGGTGCCCTCCCCCAGTGGGTCTCAGAGCTCATTCTACTAGGGCGCAGGCAGTTTCCTGGGCAGAACAGTCTGGTTCCGCCGATAGAGATTTCTAGGACGGCATCTTGGTTATCGCTGCATACTTCCAGAAAACACTACCGTCTGGATGTGCTGGCAGCGAGGGATGCCTGTTTCGGGTCGGCAGTGTTGCGTGCTGGTTGGCATGGTCCCTCCCGTTAGTATTGCTCTGTTACATCCCAGAGGTGGAGGACTAAACTGGAGGAACGATAAGGAAATTGAAATTACACTTACCTGGTAATTGTAGTTCCTTGAGTGACGACAGTTTAGTATCTGAGGGCAGGAATGAGGACTAAAGTTAGCTCGGCACGTCTTCAGGTATGAAAGGCGAAGTTGCAGGTGAGTTTTTTTCTCTTTATGATCTCCAGCTCTCAGGTTCGGGATTTTTCTTTACCCTTGTCTTTCTGTGTTTCCTGACTAGGCAGGGGGGAAGACCGTTATTAAGGAAAGTCTAACCTTTTCCCTTTAAGGGCAGGTTCATGTTTTAAATTTATAGTTAAGTAGCCAATTTTTTTTTTTAATTTTTTTATTTGCTCTTTTGAGGCTGCTTTGTCAGTAGTACACTGGGGGCTGATGGGGAATTCCAGCATGCTACATCCAGTAAGGTGAAGATTTTGATTGGTCTAGTCTCCAAGCTGCAGGAGGAGGTGCACTACCCAGAGGTGGAGGACTAAACTGTCGTCACTCAAGGAACTACAATTACCAGGTAAGTGTAATTTCAATTTTGTGCTTCTCTCAGTGCTGCACTAGCATATATACGTAGTGATGGTATTGCTGCAAGTTGCTCCAGTTTGCCTCCATCTGCTGGCAAGGGAGCATAACCCATTTGTGTGGACTAGTCTAGCACAATTCAAAGAGAAAACTTGAAGTAAAATTTCCCCATTGTTAGGACATTTTTCATATGAAAACTCACCCTTAATATGTGTTTTGTTAGGTCCCCTTTTGGGGAGGAAAGCAGTATATAGGCCAAAATTAAAAATACAAATGCCAAACATTTTCATGTAGTGCCCTCTGTGTAGGTCCATTCTAACTGTTTCTAATGGTACCTAAATGTGTTTGCATTTTTTTTTAAATGCTCTTATCTTTTTCTGTTTTTTCCAAAGCATTTTGTAGTAACTGAGCTTGAAGATTTGAGCAGTAAGCTGCAAAGATCTCCAGGCATTATATTTTCCTTTACTAGAGTGGAGGAGTAGCCTAGGTGTTCAATTCCCACTGACACTCTTGTGGCCTTGGGCAAGTCACTTTACTATCCATTTCCTTGGAAGAAAGGCCTGGCAATCTAAAGTCACACCTTTCCAGAAAACCCAGAGGCTGCTGGGTTGCCAGGAATGAGCTCTGACTCAACGGCACACATTGCATTTGCAGGAAAACTGATATGCCACAAGGAAAGGATATCATATGCCATATGAGGACCGACTTCCTGCTTGTTCCTAGAGAACCGTCGACCCGTCACCTACACAGCTAAGTTTTTTAATATAAATGTATTAATTCCTCAAGCTCTGACTGTTGCTCTTTGAGCACACAAAGCTATCTCAGTCTCCATATTCATTTTTAGAGGGCAAACCTTTAAACGCAACCTGAGGCTATAAAATGCTCTTCTGCATAGGCACTTAAGAAAACTCCCTGGCAGTACATGTGCATGAAAGTAGATGCTCAGAAAACAGTGCCTACTTTATATATAACATACGCATAGGTGGAGAACAGGAAGAGCAGGGCCCCCTGAAGTTGACACAGGCCTTGGTGCTCGTTTCACGGGCCAATCATGCACTACCAGCAC
Source organism: Ichthyophis bannanicus (assembly GCA_033557465.1). NCBI lineage: Eukaryota > Metazoa > Chordata > Amphibia > Gymnophiona > Ichthyophiidae > Ichthyophis > Ichthyophis bannanicus. Next base: position 644,455,940 of record CM066035.1, read on the forward strand.
ACCAGTGAATATGCTCCTTTATGCAGGAGCTTTTGGGTAGGCTATTTTATAAAAAGACAAAGGCAAGATATGCACCTACATATAACTGGAGAAAGATGCACTTGTGCCTTCCCTGCTTAGGCACCCTTGAATGAAATTATACTAATAGGTCACTGCGAAGGTAGTTTCCATTTGTAACAGACAGCTCTATAACATGTTAACACTCATACCTCTGCAAAACAATATGCTTCATTTTCAGCACACTACAAGATCGAGCAGTAAACTGCAAAAAATCTCTGGAATTGCACATTACTAACTCAGGAGTTTGCCGGCCTCCTCGAAGACGGGGTAGTGGAAACCATCCCACCACTCCTCAGAGGAAGGAGATTTTACTCCTGGTACTGCCTTGTCCTGAAGAGAACAGGAGGTCTCCGACCCATCCTCGACCTGAGGAACCTGAACAGATCCTTGGTGTGGGAGAAGTTCAAAATGCTCTCCCTTGGAACACTGCTGCCCTACCTCCATCTCCCAGGCCAGGACAACGTCTTGGCGGACTGAGCAGAGTTTTCCAGCTGTACGAGTGGCGCCTGTGCCCTGAAATGGCGCAGCGGCTCTTCCAGTGCTGGGGTACCCCAGCCCTGGATCTGTCAGTCCTGTGAACACACAGCTCCCCTGGTTTTTCAGTTTGTTCCTGCACCCGGGCAGGGTGGCTCCAGATGCCTTACTCCTCTCATGGGCGATGGGCCTGCTGTATGCCTCCCCCCCCCCCCCCCATGCCGCTCATAGCTCGGGTCCTCCTCAAGGTCCAGTGAGAAAGGGCCTTTGTGATCCTTGTTGCCCTGAGGTGGCCCAGACAGCCATGGTTTCCTCTGCTACTCAGTTTCTCGACAGAGCCCTCTGTCCCTCTCGGGAGCTCACGGGGCTCCTGACACAGGAGGGAGATCTACTCTTTCACCCCAATATGGGGTCTCTGTCCCTTACAGTTTGGCCGCTGAGCAGGTTGCCTTAGCTCCTCTTCATCTCTCCACAGAGGTCGAGGACATCCTATTGGCCTCCTGGAAGGGCTCGACCAGGCAGGTGCATGCCCTCAAGTGGCGCAGGTTCTCGGTGTGGTGCTCGGATAACCAAGTGAACCTGTTCTCCACCCTGTACGCTTGGTCCTGCAATACTTGTTCCATCTCTCGCAGGCTGGACTAAAGTCTCACTAGGTCAGAGTTTACCTGAATGCCATCTCGGAGAACCGCCATGCCATCAAGGGCAAACCCCTCTTGGGGCAACCCCTCATCTCTTGTTTCATGCAGGGCCTGCTCCTCTCCAAGCCTCCTTTCAGCCCGCCACTGGCAGAATAGGACCTCAGCATGGTCCTCACGCAGCTGACCAAGCCGCCCTTTGAGCCCATGGCTACTTGCACCCTGTGGCACTTATCCTGGAAGGTGGCCTTCCTGGTGGCTCTCATCTCCACCCATAGAATCGGTGAGCTCCAAGCACTGATGGCAGAGGCGCCGTACATGAGATTCTACAGGAGCAGGGTAGTTCTTCGCACTCACCCCAAGTTCCTCCCGGAGGTTGTCTCGGATTTCCACCTCAACCAAGAAGTGCTGCCCACCTTCTTCCCAAGGCCCCATGCCAACCGGGCATCAGTGGTTTTTCATACCCTGGACTGCAAGAGGGCCCTTTCTACCTGCAGCAGACTCAGGACCACCATAGGGCTGGGTAGTGCTTTGTCTCCTATGACCCCAGCTGACTGGTGCTGGCGGTCACCAATCGAACCTTGTCCATTTGAGTGGCGGATTGCATTGCCTTCACCCAGGCCCAGACTGGGCTACCTCTGGACTGCCGAGTCACCACACACAATGTCCGGCGATGGCGACATCAGTCGCTAGCCTACGCTCGGTGTCACTGGCGGACATCTGCCAAGGCTGCCACCAGGTCTTCCGCTCACAGCCTTTGTGGCACATTACTGCCTGAAGAGGGAGTCCCATCAGGACTCAGCCTTTGGACAGCCGGTACTCCATAATTTGTTCGGGGTTTAAGCAACTCCTGCCTTCCACCCCTTGTTCAGGCTAACGGAAACGTGGCTCTCCATGGATGCGAGGTCATTAGGCTTGCCTTCCCATTCACTGGCAACTGCCCACGTCTCTGCTGTGATTTTCCTATTGGTCCTTGGTAGCCTGTAGCTAGGGACTCTCATATGTGAGGACTGATTTCCTGCTTGTTCCTGGAGAAAGTGTAGCTACACACCTTTAACAGGTGTTCTCCAGGGACAGCAGGAATCAGTCCTCACAACCCTCCCTCCTCTCCTTGGAGTTGCTGCCCCTTTTTGCTATCTTCTTTGTGGGGCTCTAGCTATGGCACCTGACTAAGATGGCACCCTTGGACGGGAAAGGGACCACACATGCGTGGTGGCATTCCCAAAGGCTTTCTTTGAAAGCTGGGGAAATGCTCTGCGCGGGCTCCGTTGGTGCCGATGTCACCTATATGTGAGGACTGATTCCTGCTGTCCCTGGAGAACACCTGTTACAGGTGAGTAACTATGCTTATTCTCAGTGTGCCCAAACACAACAGAAGAGATCTGGAAAGTATATCACTAATTGGTGCCTCTGGTGTGCAAGAGACTGAATATTCAGTAGATAGCAGTATGAACACGATCAGATAAGTTGATATAATGGAAACTCCTTAGGGCAGTGCAGGATTGCTTTCTTGATATCTATTTAACCTTTTTTATATACCACTTTTCAAATTCTCAAAGCGGCTTACAATGAATATAACTTTGTTTACATGGAACGTTTCATCAGAACTATTTACAATAGCAGTTAACAGTGTATACATGCAACATTTTAACTATTTACAGGGATATTTGAACTCTTTAGAGGCTTGATGATTTGTCCATTGGGTGACCTGTTGGATACATCTGGTTAGTGGATTTATTGATAAAGTTACTTGACTTCTATGGTGTCGAAGTGCTCTGTAAATGGGATTTTAAGAACTTTTTGAAGTCAGCAACATCTGTAGTTGCTCTCAGGTGGTGTGGAAGAGTTCCATAGTGATAGGATGTGAAGTTTGAACGCTCTACGGAGCTCATTCTAGGAGGTGCACGTAGATATCGTGGTGGTTGCGAGGGAGTTTTGGTGCTGTGTCCTTGATCTAGTGTCTGGGACTCTTCTGATTAAGTTTTTTAGACAGCCAGCAGATTAATTTGTGTAATATTTTGAATGCCATCATTTTTGCCTTATTTTATTTGTGATCTAATGGGGAGCCAATGAAGGGATTCTAATATGGGGGTGATATGAGCTTGCTTGTTAGTTCCTGCAATTAATTGAGCTGCTATGTTTTGAGCCAGTTGTAAGGCTTGGATTGCACATTTGGGTAGGCAGTGTAGAAGTAAATAGCAATTAATCGAGCTGCGGTGTGATTAGTGCCTGACATACGGAGTGGAAGTGGTTCTGTTCGCGTAAGGTCGAAAGTTTTTTACAAAATTTTCATTTTGTAGTAGACTTTTTTGGAGGAGGTTTTGCTGATTGGGATTGGAAATTGAGTCTCTGATCAAGGTATATTCCTAAGTATTTTACCTCACTCTTCACTGGGATTGTTTAGTTTCCTATTGTAGGTTATCTGGGGGGGGGGGGAAGGGGGTGTAAATGTGGAGTTTCTTATGATTATGAGGGCCTCAGATTTATTGTAGTTGATTTCCAGATTACATTGTTTTAACCATTCTGTGACTGCTGTCATGCAGAATGAGATGGCGGAGTAGTTGGGATTCCTGATGTCTGGAGTGGAGTATATCATTAGGTAATCTGCGTATCGGTGGTAGTGTATGTTGTGGTGGTAGATTTTGCAAACTGGCTGTATGTAAATGTTGAGGAGAGCAGAGAGTGCTGAGCCTTGGACGACCTTGTTTTAGTGGGAAAGGTCTTGAAGTGTTGCATTTTATCTTGACTTGAGATCTCCTATCAAGTAGGAGTGAAACCATGACAATGTCATATTCCTATTTCGCTTAGCCTGTACAGAAGTATGGATTGAATTATAAAATCGAAGGCGGATGTTAGGCTTCATCCTTATTATAGACATTTCTTGATGTCAATTCTTTTAAGCACTATATTCAGTAGGGATGTTAATAAAGTTTCCACCCTGTGAAGCTCTTGGAACCCATGTTGAGGGTCGAGTGGGAAGGCTGCATCAACGTGGCCTTGTAGCTGACGTTGGACCGTCTTCTCAATTAATTTGGATAGGAGCAGGATGCTGGATATGGGGCGATATGAGGCAGGAGAGGTTGGGTCAGATGTGTTCTTCAGTAGTGGTCTTATGAAAGAGATTTTCAGTGGAAGTGGCATGATTCTTTGTGTGAGGGATAAGTTTTTTTTTTTTTGTTTTTTTTTTTTGCAGAGTGATGGTGCTAAGTCTTGTGCTATTGTCTTTATCCAGAGGGTTGGGCATGGGTCCAGAGGGGAAGTGGTCGTGTTCATGGATTTTAGGAGTTTGGTGCAGAGATCCTCGGTGACCGAGTAGAATGAAGTCCAAATTTTTGGGTGATCTTGTTCAGTCGAGGATGCGATAGGTTGGTTTAGTGAAGCTTGTTCCGGAGATAGATGCTTTAACCCCAAAAGCCTATGCATCCTATGTCTTGGCTTTGTAGAGTTCTTGATAGCTCCTTCACTATGGAGAATAGCTCTCCTGGACAGTTTAGAGAACTCATGATAATGTTTGTGTAATGTTTCTTGCCGTTAAGAATTAACTTGTATTCTCGCTGCTTTGTGATGTATGCTTGTTGATCTGGTTGTACTTTGGCTCTCCTCCATCTTTCAAGCCTTCTTAAGGTGATCTTTGCCAGTTTGATTTCAGGTGAGTACAAAGGGGCTTTGTTTTCCCATTTGTAGGCTCTTGGATTTGGTGGCATAGTGGCAGCTAGTGAAAAGGTAGTGTTCCAGTTCTCTATCAGTGAAGGGAGGGTTAGCTTCCATTTTATGGTTCTCCCCGCCCCCTACACTTGCTTATTGTGAATTTGCCCCTCCCTTCAGTGAATAGAAATGTTATGACCTGCCCAAGTGACTTTTAGGGGAGTTTGAACATGGTGGAGACTTAAGTATTGGGTGATAAGAGATGCAATTAGTACTTTCCTATTAGATGAGGGCAATGGACTTCTAGCTTCTAAATCTGAAATTTGTGTATAAACATTTTTCTTGTGTGTATTGTCCCCGTGAACTGCAAAAATTACCCAAGATGACGCTATGAAGTTTCTTTATCGAATGGTGGAAGAATATTTAGAGAACTTGGGTGCCAGCCAAAAATGATGGGGGGCCAGGGAATTTTTCTTTTTCCTTTCTAGATGCTCCGCATTTTGCTGATTTTTAATATTTGATTTGTTTAATACTATAAATATACTCGGTCTACTTGTGGAATCCCTCACCTGGTTTGCAGCTCCTCTTGCTGTAAGGGCTTGTGGGCATCAGTGATGCTGAGAGGTAAGCTATCAGTAGCTTAACCACTGGTAGGGTCTCCCAAGATGGACAGGCCTCGGCTGAGGTGTCAGAAAAGACAAGCCACCCATCTGGGCAGCAGCAGAATGGTAAGGTATTGCCAGCGGAAGATCACATTGTTGTGGCTACGGTAACACTAGAATTAAACTGCACGGAAGAGAACTTTCATATCTTGCCACAAAAATCCAATGAATACTCACAACAAAACAGATTACACTATAGTGCTGGAAGATGAGATCCCCAGGTCCGAAGGCACTTAACTGGCTACTGGGGAGGAGCTGAAGACTTCTCTGAGTAAAGCCAGCATTTATGATGTGGTCAGATCAAAGCTCTCAGGACCTCTGAGTGCTGATGTAGATGTACATGAAATGAGTCAGAAGCTGCAGAGGTGTCTTACATAGTGGGACATGAAACATATGAAGCATGAACCAAGGGAAGTTGGAGGTGGTCAAGAATGAAATGGAACATGTACAACTTGATCACTTGGGTGTTGGCAAACTGAAATGGACTGACATCAGGCACTTTGCATCTGATGATCACATGGTCTACTATGCTGGAAATGAAAGACAAAGAAGAAATGGTGTTGCATTTATAATTAAGAATAAACTTTCAAGAACTGTAATGAAATACAATGCAGTTAGTGAACACTTAATTTCTATTCATCTAAGAGGATTGCCTATCAACAAAAATTCAAGTGTATACCCCAACAGCTGCAGAAGAGGACGAAGTTGATGAGTTCTATGAATAAGTACAAGCTGAAATTGACAGGATATCCTGATAGTCATGGGTGACTGGAACACAAAAGTTGGCAACAAAGAAGGCAAAGTGGAAAATGTGGACTTGGCAACAGAAATGAAGCTGGAGAAAGACTGATAGAATTCTGTAGGACCAATGATGTATTCATCTCAAACACCTTCTTCCAGCAACACAAACACTGACTGTACACATGGACTTCACCAAATGGATTGTACAAAAAACAAATTGACTACATTTGTGGAAATCAACTATTGAAAAACTCTATAACATCAACAAAGACAAAACCTGGAGCTGACTGTGGTACAGATCACCAACTACTAGTATGCAAACTCAAGCTAAAGTTGAAAAAGAGCAAGGCAATCATGAATGTAGCAAAATATGACCTTGAGAATATGCCACTAGAATTTGAAGGCTGCCTGCAAAATTGATTTGCTACTTTAGATGCAAATGACAGATCTCCAGAAGAGTTATGGGATGACATAGTCTTAAAATGGGCCTGCACCTGAATGTGAAGAAGACAAAGATTATGAGAATTGGCCAAATCAAGTTCATTTGATGGAGAAGAAATTGAAATAGCTGATCCAAGTAGCTTGAAGTTGTCCACTATCAAAGGAACAACAAGCAGTCAAGAAATCAGACAATACATTGCTCTTGGCAGAATGGCTTTGAAGGACCTAGACAAGATTCTCAAGAACTGAGATGCCTCTCTCCATACAAAGATTTGACTCGTTCAAGTCATGATACTTACTTTCAATAACGTCATATGGATGCGAAAGTTGGATAATGAAAAAGATAGACAAAGAAAAATGATGCCTTTGAAGTATGGTGCTGGCGACATACTTGTGTATACCATGGACTGCCTGAAAAACAAATCAGTCAGCACTAGAGGAGATCAAACCTAAGCTTTCTTTAGAAGCTCAGATGACGAGACTTTGACTTTCATACTTTGGACACAACATGCGAAAAGAGATCATTAGAGAAAGACATCATGCTTGGTAAGGTAGAAGGTCAACGCAAAAGTGGAAGGCCAGCAATGATATGGAATGATACAATAATAGCAGCTATGGTGCCACTCTGTCAACAGTGAGCCACCTGAGTGAAGACTGAAAACAATTTAGGACAACTATCCATAGGGTCCCCATCAGTCTACACCGACTCGATGGCACTTAACAGCAACACTTGTAGAATCATTCTTTTTCCTTAAGATCCTACTTCACTACTAGAAAACAATGATGTCACAAAAGGTCCCATAGTTAAGTTGTCAGGGTATTTTTGTTCCAGAAGAGCCTGTAAACATGTAACTGCTCAAGCATTCTAAAATCTTCGCACCCATCAAATAAAAATCTGGCAAAAGTCTCTCTAGCCTCTACCTTCTAATGTTTGAAGGAAATAACTTTATTGTACTTTAACTTGTTAATTTCCCAAGTTTTCAACAGCTCTGTGTCAGACAGGGCTGTACCAAGGGCTGTGCAAGCAATGTAGTTGCACAGCCTGTAAGTAAGGAGAAGAGGTGGTGAGGTCAGTGGACCTCCCTCCAGGAAGCCCAACTAAAGTTAGTTCCTGCACTCAGCTGTGTGGGTGGTGGGGGTGCCAGGCTAACCAGTCACACAGGGTGCATTGCTAGCTTGGAAGAGCCCTGGTATCGGGTGCTTTGTAACAGGCTCCCAAAGTCTGCAAATTACCCAATGTCGCAAGGATGTTTTCAGTTAGCATATCTCTCTCCATCGATTCCATTAATGTCTTTCAATTTGTTTCAAAATTGTCAGGGTAATTCCTTTAAGAAGACTTGCCCCTCTTCCCTGCTAAAAAATCAGTTTTACATTGCCATATATTCTCTTCCTCCCCCCCTCCCCCCCTTAATATTTCTGGAATTAAATTCTTATGCTTATAGTCTTCCGGGTTGGAGAGAATTATTTAGAAAATGTACAGTTTTTTTTGTGTTAAATTTTAGAATTTAACAGAAGTATAATGTGCTAAATCAGCTTTTTCACCCTCTTCTCTTTGGAATGCTTAACTCTAGAAGCCCCAAAGTGCATCAATTGACGCAAATGCATCTTCGACGTTGTACACCAGCGCCACTGCTAGAACCATGTCAGCCATGTTCTATGACTTTGTTAGCAAGGTCAAGATGTTCAAATATGTGCATCAAAAATTGACAGATGCACCACCTAGCGGGAAAATGAATTTATATCTAGAAGCCCCAAAGTATGTCAATTGACGCACTCAGTTGTCTTGGATGTGTCAACTGACGTACTTTGGGGCTTCTAGGCATAAATTCATGTTCCCACTAAGTGGCACATCCCAATCACTGTTTACAGTTTTACTCCGACATTACAAACAACCACAGGATGATGTCATGTAATGACATCACATACTGCACGTATTTAACACATAAGTAACTTCACATTAATTCACATCTGCATTTCATGCTAAACGCAGTTGTCGTGATAATGTCAATTGACACACTTTGGGGTTTCTAGGTAAAATTCCTTTTGGGGCTTCTAGTGTTAAGTCTAAGATCAATTGAAAATTCTACCAATTCTAAGGAAATAGCCTTTTGAGACTTGGACATTTTCAGGGGCTGTCTCCATCCTTGAATGTGTTATCAAGAAAAATAATTTCTCTCCCTTTTCTAATGTGATTTTTAAATTAAAAAAAAGGGAGTCCTAGCTTTTCCCCTGTGATTGATATGTGAATGAGTTAAGTAGAAGTGCATTGTTCAGTAAGGTAGGTGTGTGAGATTTGTCTGTCTCCCCCTCTGTTTGTCGTTTGTCGTCTTGTCCTTTTCTCTTTTTAAATAGCTATGGCATGATAGTGAACGCCCATCGATAGTGCTATGGTGCTTTAGCCAACTGCTTGGTCTAGTGATAGTTTTGTCTTGGAGGCTTCTTGACGTGGAAAAACATTGGAAAGAGTGTATGAATGTCAACGTCTTTCTGGGATGCTGTGAAAAAATTTTCTTTGGGGGTATGAGAGAAATCTCTGATAAGAGGGATTATTGTTTTAGGATGAAAAAAAGGATCCCAATGTTATGGCTTCTTGTTCCAGAAGCTGGAAAACCTGGGGGGGAAAGATGAAGAAATACATGCTTAGGGTGACTTAGATGTCGCTGGTGTGATGTGGGCTCCCACCTGTGCTAGAGTTAGGTTGGTGAGCCTGAAAAACTTAAATTGGTGGGATGTTTGAACTGAGGATTGTGATTTCCAAGTGCCCATTTAGAAGTACAGACCAGCTAAATAGCCAGTGTCAGCTGTTTCAAGGTAGCAGAATTCTGTAGAGATTGTGCAGATAGTGTTGCGATATGTTCATGGTATCGTAAAAGCTCATACAGAGTGTATTCTGATATACTTAGGCATTTTGAAAATTCGATGCCTTTTGGCTTTATTCCAAAGGGATGGGCTCCACCTTAACTGGGATGGCACCAGGCTGCTGGCATTAACCTTTAAAAGGGAGATAGGGGAAAGCTGACAGTCGCCCAAGAGCACATAGTTCGGAACAATGTATCCTTGAAGGATGTTAGCAAAAGATTGAAGTTAGGGCATATCGACAGAGGTTCCAGTAAAGATAAAAGTAACCCAAATACCCTTAAGTACAGAGCAGACAGAGCTTAAAGATTCCAAATTACCCCTGCTCTAAATAAGATCAATATGAATAAAATACAGCCTCGCAAATGCTAGAAGGCTAAAACATAAGATGGGGAGTTAGAATATATAACACTAAATGAGAGGTTAGATATGATTGGTATTTCAGAGACATGGTGGAAAGACAACCAGTGGGACACTGATACCTGGGAACAAACTATATTGTAATGATAGAGCAGATCAAATTGGTGGAGGGGTTGCACTCTGTTAGAGAGGACATTGAGTCACAAAGGATTAAAGTTTTGCAGGAAACAAAATTCATTATAGAATCTCTAGGGATTGAAATCCCTTGTAAAAAGGGGAAGGCGATGGCAGTGAGGGTGTACTATCAATTGCCTGGCGAGAATGAACAAATGGATGATCACAGAAATCAGGGAAGAACATAAGATATGCCATACTGGGTCAGACCAAGGTCCATCAAGCTCAGTATCCTGTTTCCAGCAGTGGCCAGTGTAGGTCATACGTACCTAGCAGTTTCCCCAAAAGACACAGGTTCCAAAATGCTTGTACTGGGTCAAGCATTGATATCCTGGGTCCCTTTTTTTTTTTAAATAATGGTTTATGGACCTTTCCTCCAGGAACTTGTCAACCTTTTTTAAACCCAGCTTCACTAACAGCTTTTACTACATCCTCCGGTAACAAATTCCAGAGTTTGATTACACATTGAGTGAAAAAATATTTTCTCTTATTTGTCTTAAATAGTTTACCCTGTAGCTTCATTGCATGTCCCCTTAGTCTTTCCATATTCTGATGTAAACCAGGGGTTTTCAACCCAGTCCTTGGGGAACCCCAGGCCAGTCAGGTCCCCAGGACTCCCAGAATGAACATGCATGAGAGAGACCCGCATGTTCTGCCTTCATTGTATGCAAATCTATCTTATGCATACCCATTGTGGTAATTCTGAAAACCTGACTGGCCCAGGGCTCCCCGAGGACTGGGCTAAAAACATATGATGTAAAACCAGGTGTGTCCAACCTTTTAGCTTGCAGGGCCACATGGGCAATTTCTAAAAAAGGTTGCGGGCCAGAGCAGGACTATCACAATTAAAACACAAAATAAATTTTATTACAGCACTATTGAACTATAGTCCCTCGTGAGCTAATCACGTTAGTGTGAAATCTGACATTGTTTCTGCTTGCATAAATAGTCTATCTGCTGCAGCATTCATGCCACTCCCATGGGCACAGTGGCAGATAGCGCAAGCTGTTTAGTCAAATATCTGCCACTGTGCCCATAGGAACAACATGAGCATTGCAGCAGACAGCATGTGCTGTTCAGGTCTACATGCAGTGCAACATCAGATAACTAAGATGCAGTTCCCCAATACTGTGTAACATATAAAGATAGCACTAAGTCCAATCACTAAAATGAAATGAAATTTATTTTTTCTACCTTTTTGTCTGACCATTTTATTCTCTGATCATGCTGGTCCTGATCTGAGGCTTCTGCTTTCCTGTCTTCTGTTAGCTCTTTCTGTGGTCTATGGTCCATCTGCCATTTCTTATCTCCTTTTGTTTTCTTCACTTCTCTCCAGCATATTTCCAGTCCCCGTAACCCTTCCCAGTATCAGCCCCTTTCCAGTCCTCCCTCCCAATACCTTCCAATGTCAACTTGCATTCCCATGACTACCACTGGTGTCCATTCCCATCCAGTCCCCCTCCTTCCCCACTGTCCAGCTCCTTCTAGTCCTGATACCATGGCAGCCCCCCTCAGCATCCCACTCCCTTGTAGCCCTAGCACCCAGTTTTCTTCCAAGGCCAGCAGCTCCATCCTCTTCTCTCCTCCTCACCATCAGCTCACTTCCAGTGTTAGTCTCCCCTCAACCCCATTACCAGTGCTAGTCTCCCCTAATCAGCCCATTTCCAGTCCTGAGCTCCCCGATCAGCTCACTTCCAATGCTAGCCCCCCATCAGTCCATTACCAGTCCTACACCCCATCAGCCCATTATCAGTCCTAGCCTTCCCTAATCAGCTCATTTCCATAGCTAGTCCCTCTCCTTAGCCCATTACCAGTGCTAGCCCCCCTAATCAGCTATCAAAAGTTACAGCACAGTAATAATGGGTGATTTATCAATTACCCCTGTATTGACTGGGTCAGTGTCATGGCAGGACATGCTAGAGAGATCAAGTTTCTAGATGAAATAAATGACTGCTTCTTGGAGCAGCTGGTTCATGAATTAACAAGAGGAGAAGCCATTTTGGACCTAGTTCTTAGTGGAACACAAGATCTTGTGCAAGAGAAGGGTGTTGGGACCACTTGGCAATAGTGATCACAGCATGATCGTGTTTGATTTAATAAATGGAGGAAGGACGGCTAGGAAATCCACAGCACTCCCTTTGTACTTTCAAAATGGAGACTATGATAAAATGAGGAAAATTTAGTTAAGAAAAAACTAAAAGGAGCAGTTGCAAAGGTTTAAAGATTTACATCAAGTATGGGTGGTGGTTAAAAAATAATATCTTGGAAGCCCAGACTAGTTGTATTCCTTCCACTTTTCTTAACACGTGAAAGTCCAAAAAACTGCCAGCATGGTTTAAAGGTGAGGTCAGTGAGGCTGCTGTTGCCTTTTTGAGCATCTTTTAGGAAATGGGGGAAAAAGGAGCAAGATGATAACTGGATCAACTAAGCACTGGCAAGTTAGATGCAAGGCATTGATAAGTTAGGCAAAGAGAATTTGATAAGAAGCTTGCTGTGGAAGTAAAAACACAGACTTTTTTCAAATATATTCATAGCAAAAAACCTGTGAGAGTCGGTTGGACCATTAGATGACAGAGGGGTAAAAGGGGCCCTAAGAGCGGACAGGGTCATAGTGGAGAGACTGAATAAATTCTTTGCTTCAGTCTTGACTGAGGAAGATGTAGGGATATTACCCATGACTGAAATGGTATTTACAGGTGATGCCACAGAGGAATTTGAAAGAAATATCGATACACCGGGAAGATGTATTACAACTATTTGATAAACCGAAGAGTAGCAAATCACCTGGACCAGATGGTATACATTCAAGGGTGTTGAAAACTGAAATATGTGAAATTGAAGGCCTACTTTCAGTAATCTGAACTATTATTAAAATCTATAATACCTGAAGATGGGAGGATGGCCAATGTAACGCCAAGTTTTTAAAAAGGGTTTCAGGGGTGATCTGGAAACTACAGACCGAGCCTGACGTCAGTACCGTGAAAAATGGTAGAAACCATTATAACTAAATTACTGAACATGTAAATAGTCATGGCTTAATGGGAGACAGCAAACATGGCTTTAGCTAAGGAAGGTCTTGCCTTATTAATCTGATATGTTTTTTTTGAAGGTGTGAATAAACAGGTAGACAAAGGTGAGTCGGTTGATAAAGTGTATCTGCTGGATTTTCAGAAAGCTTTTGACAAGTTTCTTCATGGGATAGGAGGCAGTGTACTATTGTGTGTCAGGAACTTGCTAAGAGATAGAAAGCAGAGGGTAAGCCTAAATGGCCAACTTTCCCAATGGAGAAAGATGAATAGTGGAGTACCACAGGGGTCTGTGCTGGGTCTGCTGCTTTTTAACATACTTGTAAATGACCTGGAAAAGGGAATAACGAGTGAGGTAATAAAATTTGCAGATAACACAATTATTCAAATTTTGTTAAAACCCATGAGGATTGTGAAAAATTGCATAAGGACCTTGATAAATTGGAAGACAGGGCATCCAAATGTCAGGTGAAATTTAATGTGGACAAGTGCAGTATTATGCACCTAGGAAAGAACAACCCAAACTATGGTACACAGTGCAAGGTTCCACATTAGGAACCACCACCCAGGAAAAAGATTTAGGCGTCATTGTGGATAACATGTTAAAAACCCCCTCGTCCTGTGTGCAGTGGCAGCCAAGAAAGCAAATAGAATGCTAGGAATCGTAAGGGAAGGAATTGAGAATAAAACAAAGGAGATTATAATGCCTCTGTATCCGTTCCATAGTACGACCATACCTTGAATATTGTGTGCAATTCTGGTCGCTGTATTTTTAAAAGGATATAGCGTTATTAGAAAAGGTACAGAGAAGAGCCACAAAAATGGTAAAGGGGATGGAAGGATACTCCTATGAAGAGAGGCTAAAAAGGTTAGGGCTCTTCAACTTGGAAAAGAGACAGCTGAGGGGGAGATATGATAGAGGTCTATAAATTAATGATTGGAGTGGAACAGGTAAACGTAGATCTATTGTTTATGCCATCAAAATATAGAAAGACTAGGACATGCAATGAAGCTACAGGGTAATCTATTTAAGACTAATAAGAGAATTTTTTTTTTCACTCAATGTGTAATCAAACTCTGGAATTCGTTACCAGAGGATGTAGTGAAAACTGTTAGTGTAGCTGGGTTTAAAAAAGGTTTGGACAAGTTCCTGGAGGAAAGGTCCATAAACCATTGTTAAAGGGGAACCTGGGACATCCACTGCTTGTCTCAATACAAGCATTGTGGAACCTGTGTGTGTGGGGTTTTTTTTTTTTGTGTTTTTTTTTTTGTCAAAACCGCTAGGTATTTGTGACCTAGATTGGCCACGGTTGGAAACAGGATACTGGGCTTGAAGGACCTTGGTCTGACCCAGTATGGCATATCTTATGTTCTTATGTTCAGTGTTTCTCCCTCACCTTTTTCTTGATATTCCATGGTTTTTAAATTTTTATTTTTTTAGATCCTTAATAAGCTTGATTTGGATAAATGAATGGACAGGGTTGTGGGTTGTGAGGCTTTCCAGGCCACAGAAAGCTGTTGTGAAAAAAAGGGGGAATATCTCTAATTTCTAATCTCTAACTCTTCCGCTGGTGGCTGCTTCAAGTTGTGGTTTGAAGTGAGGCAGACTTCTGGGAAGAGAGAGGAACCGGGGGTTGTAAGGACGTAGCTGTGAGTCACTCAAGCGGACCGTGGGTTTTAGAGAATAAAGAGAAGAACAAATGGTTGAGTTTTTTTTGTTTTTCTTCATTTGCTGGAAGGTGAGAGTGGGGAAATGGATATGAAATAGGGCTTTAAATCCTTCTCAACGTGCGGCTCCCTTGCTTTTTAGGGCTATGATGTCCAGGGAAATGTACTGTTTGCTGGGTGAGCATTTCGGTCACATTTTTGCATTATGCTGCAACCCAATTTGTCTGGTATTTCACCTTGTACTACTAACGAAAGATTATTAGTTTCTTGGTTGAGTCACACTGCGCTGTTGCAGAATTTCTAGTAAGTGTTTCCTTTGTCCTGCATTGCATGGAACAAATTCCTGTAAGGCTTAATAGTTTCTGCTTGACTGTTCACTTCTGCTCGGTTGGAGACGCTGCCACAAAGTGCCAAGAGCTTGCATTAACTGTTTGAATACAGTGCATCTATTTTATTTTGTAAGTGCCATCAGGTACAATTTCTAATCTAGTACATCTTCCAACAGTTATAATTAGCATCTTTTTCTTTGAGGTGTGCTACACTGGACTTCAGCACCATAAGTTTGGTTAGCTGTTCTTGGCTGATAGAATTGAATTCTGCTTGTTTCAAAAATGAGCCATCTGCAGATTTCAAACAGTATTTAATGTAACCAGGTGGTACCTCATTCAGGACCATTGTCCTGTTGCTATTTGTTGAACAAGTTTTTACATAGCACACTCAATTTAGTATGTTCAGAGCAGTGTAGTGTTTAAAATTTCGAATTTTACGTTCAGTAGCCAATGCAATGACAAAATAATTGCATACAACAACTGAAATGTCTTGAATAGAGTTGACTACTCCAGATGCAGGACTTCTTTTCCTTCCCTACTCCTGAATTCCCAGCACCCTCTAGCTTCCCTGAGGCATAGCCACTGGTGGGTCTTTGTTCACTGGGCCTCCCATATAGGGTGTCTTTTGTGAGCCACTCATGCTGATGGAAAGGAGGAGCATTAACATTGCATTCTTGGTGGTCATAAAGGTGCATTGACCATTGGCATCATGGAAGTGAAAAGAAGTGTTCGGTGGCATTGTCAGTGTCAGGTACAGAGTACAAGGATGGGCAAGGAGAACTTGGAAGTGGCCTAGGCATTGCCAGTGACTGCAGAGACTGGAGCTTAAACAGACTGACTCAAGTCCTCTAGTTAATATGTTGGGAAAGAGGAAAGGAGGGAATTTTAATATTAGTGTGGTGGTGGGGGGGTTGGTTGAGAGAATCTGGACAAGTGGGGACATGGTAGAGCATAGACGAGAGAACTGGGAATGGGAAATAATGAGAGAGATGGGTGACTGACTGGGGATGAGACTGAGTGTCTGATTTCTGAGGATGGGGTGGGAGGTTGAGACTAAAGAGACTGCTGGGAACAGAATAGGGTCTCTGGAGAAAAGATTGATAGAGGATTGAGAGAGCGCCAGGTTTTGAGTGGAGGGAAAATTTTTTAGGGGACAGGGGCTCAGGAGGGTGAGGTGGACCTGGAGATTCAATCTCAGAAGGAAAGGAGTAGAGAGGACATGCAGGGAGGTGAAGAGAGGAATAGGGACAGGGGATGAAGAGTGAAAGAGGATTGTTAGTGTTTCAAAGTAGAGGAGGATAGGTCCTCTCCCCTTCCTGCAGGGTCTTATGATAGAGGAGGATAATGGAAAGGAAGAGAAGATGAGACTGTAGAGCGCGAGGACCAAGTATAGTGGGTGAAAGAATCTAGGGGGATGATGTAAGCACAAAGTAATAGCAGAAGAGGATGAGGAAATGGGAAAATGAGATCAGGCAGGGAAGAGGAGATGAAGGGAATGGGATGAGATAGGGAGAAGGTATCTAAATATCTAATGCTAAAGGAAGGAGACAGAACTGAACCATAAGAGAGAGCCTGAGCCAGAAAACAAAATCCAGATACACCACAGGTTAATATTTAACTCTCTTGTCCGATGTAGAATAGGCGCATCCCTGCCCCAAGCAGCAGTGTCATTGGAGCAGGATACCCCCACTCTTTTTATTATGGTCAGCAATGGTCCTAGAAACAGATGTTTCAGGTTTGCCATGAAAAAATTATCGGCCTCAACAGCATCAAGTTTGGCAGTAGAAGATTTTCTTAGTGTTCGTAGAGGTCATTGCACAAAGCTCCAGTTTTGGGTCCCTTTTGGAAGCTATCCTGAGATAGTGTCATTGAAGGTTTTTGTCCAGGACTGCATCATTGTCGTGGTTTTTTGCTTGTGTGCGTGCTGATATTTGACCTTTATTGCTTTGAGTTAAGCCCACTTAAGTACAGTATCTCTGAAGCTTTATACCATGGACTGCCCGAAGAACAAACCAGTCGGTACTAGAAGAGATCAAACCTAAGCTTTCTTTAGAAGCTCAGATGACAAGACTTCGACTTTCATACTTCGGACACATCATGCGAAGAGAGAGATCATTAGAGAAAGACATCATGCTTGGCAAGATAGGTCAACGCAAAAGAGGAAGGCCAGCAATGAGATGGATTGCTACAATAACAGCAGCTACGGGTACCAGTCTGTCAACAATGAGCCGCCTGACTGAAGACCGAACACAATTTAGGATAGCTATCCAGAGGGTCGCCATGAGTCGACTCCGACTCGACGGCACTTAACAACAACAACTCTGCTCTTCATAAGCGCTTTTTTTTTTTTTCTCTGTGCACTGTAGTAAGGTTCTTGAATTTTACTTTTTATAGTTAGGACAAAGTCCAAGTATAGTATCCACCAGTTTTCAAGCTGCTAAAAAGTAAAATGCTGACCAGATATCTGTAAATTATTGCATAATTTTGGTAATATTTGCTAGTTGAGTAATACTGGTGTTACAGTTCATGCTGCAGACTAAAGGCATAGTAAGACTAGTGCTTCAGAGGACTTCATGACCCACACAGACTCGCTGCTGCACAGCTCCACCAGCAATACCTTGAGAACAAAGGACGCTATCAACAGAACAGCGTGGAGGTAAACTACTCCCTGCTGATCGCATCATCTGCCTGCGCCCCCCAAACACCTAAAATTACTGATCACCTGAGTTGTGCCCATGCCAAAGGGCCCTTAGACATGGCCCTTGGAGTGGCTGAGGAGTGCCCCCCCCACCTCTGCTAGTCCTAGGTAAGTAGCTCTGCTCATCACAGACATTAGTATTGTGCAGACTCTGCTCGGCTTCACCATTCAAAGCTGTGCTTACTGAACCCAGGACATTGGTGTGTTCCTATTATCTCCTCACTACTCTGCTCCTACTAAACTACCTCCTCTTTCGATACACAGGAGCCACCCCAGGACATTCAACCACTGTACTGCTTCTACCGCTGGCCGGATTACGTCACAGGCCACCATGGTAGCACATATACAAGCGCCCTAACAGGAGGTCACATACCTCATACAAATCAGAGCTATAGGATAGCTGCATGATATTAGCATTAACCCTATCTTGAACATGCCAGTCAACTGTGTATTAATCCAATGTTAGATCGATCAGAAATAAAACCAACACTATAGCTGATTATCTACATGCCAGACAGACTGACAACATGTGCATAACCGAGACCTGGCTTACAGGCACAGATCACATCATCCCACCAGGTCACACCGCCCACGCACATTGCATTCAACTGCCCATGAATCGACAAGAGGGGGTGGTTATGTACTTATACTGGCAAGGAACCACCTCTAGGTTTAAAACCACCTCAATTCCAGCACAGAGCATAGCAGCATGATCATCATAGCTATATGCCTCGCCTATAGAGCTCCAAATGCCAAGGTGGACAAGTTCTCCACAACACTTGAGTCAGTTTGTGCATTTAATTTCCCCCGTAAACCACTGATAGTCCTTGGAGTCTTTAACCTCAACTCTACATCCAACAAGAAGGCCAACACTTTCCTGAGAGCTATGGATACTACAATACACACAACTTCTAACAGCACCCACACATCAGCAGAGCTTGACCCCTGACCTCATCTTCGTCCCTAAGAGGCTACTAGAACTTAATATTATAAAACCACCCTCAATCACCCCAATATCCTGGTTAGACCATCACACATCATAAATTTCAACATGCAGATTCATAACCCAGCCAAACATGAATCTTCTGCACGGGTGGTGTTCTTGCTCAAGAGCTTCAATAAGGATCAATTCTTACAGGAAAGTCTTCCTCACTTAAACCAAGATAGCACAGACCTTGACAACATGATTGAGAATTGGAATAACACTATTGCTGCAGCTGCTAAGACACCAGACAAAACGAATACCATAACATAAGGAAGAAGATCAACACCCTGGTACTCTAATGAAATCAGAGAAGCAAAGAGAAGGAAAATCGAGAGAAGATGGAAGACAGAACAAGACCCAAGACACCATACAGCAGTACTGAACCAAACATGAATACAATGAACTAATCAACAAACACACCAACCTCATTCTGAAATCCACAAACAAACCCAGGGAGCTATTAGATATAGTCCAAACTCTTACAAAAGAACCAGCCTCCATAGGTGCCGACTCAGTACATCCACAAATCATAGCAAACTTCCTGATGATGAAACATAAGACCCCATACCAGAACAGCTCCCCCAACAAAACATGCGGCAGTGACGCCACAACCATCAAGGATACTTGGGGAGAATTCAGCATGCCTTCAATTGAACAGATAATCTATACAATTTTCCACACTGAACACATGGCACGGAACCATCTGACCCATGCCCAGTGCCATGGATTCAAATTAGCCAAGGAAGAGATCAGCCAACTAATCTGCAAAATAGTACAATCATCCTTCACCCAAGGCTACATGCCTATGACTCTCAAACAGCAAACCATCCGTCTAATCCTCAAGAATGCCTCCCTAGGCGGAGATGACCCAGCAGCATATCGACCAATTTTGATCCTTCCGTTCATTTCCAAAATCATAGAAAAAAATACAGCTACTGTTACAAGACCATGTAGACTCAAGGCACCACTGAACCCCCACCAACATGGTTTCAGGCCAAAGCACAGTGTAGAAACCTTCCTTACATCGCTCTTTGACAGCCTAATTAGAGGCATTGACAACATAAAAACAGGTTTCCTCCTTGTTTTCCTAGACATCTCGTCAGCCTCTGATACAGTATCCCACAGCTTTCTCCTTTGTCTACAGGACATTGGCCTCCACAACATCATGATCAAGTGGTTTCACTCATACCTAAGCAATAGACAATTGCTAGTCAAATGCGTAGTGACCAAATTCAGTCCATTCCCTTTGTGAGAGCCAGAGGAGAAAGGATTAACACAAATAAAATCGAAATGTGGTCCGAATGCTGGATTGTACTGAGGTGCATACGTGATGCTTTCAGAGGCATGTAACATCATATGGAAAAATTGTGAAAACACTCTTATCGGTAAATGATGGACAGAGAGAGTAAAAAGGCAACCATGAGATATAAACATGCTAGCTTAGCATGAAGAACAACAAATGGCCCCCAGTATAGTTGTCAGGACATGGGGAGCTAACGAAATATATTTCTTATATTTCTTGGGAACTGAGGGGTGGGAGAGAACCAAGCAAAAACTGAAGGGGGGGGGGGGGCGCAAAGGTCAGATAACAACAATATAAATCTGACAAGGCCTACATTAACAAGGGCCTGAGAGAGATCAATGGAGAGGGGTACAGACATGAGTAGAATAATATGGAAAATTTCACAAGTGAGGGCCTTAGACAGCTGGAACAAAAATTCAGTAATTAGAGAAAAATGTCAGGAATAACAAGTATGGCCGTGAGTAAGGGTGTATATAACGTGACAGGACCCAGATAGATGAGTTTGTCTCCTGCGTAGTGAAGGCTGTGTGGGGTATGGATTCCCTGGGTTCCCTATGGCCCCAATATCCCTATTGTCATGGCTGAGAGGGAGGGGTGTGTTGTCCAGAATACCTGTTCCACATTCTCTCACTCACTGTTATGGACAAGCAGAAGGATTTTGTTTGCTATTTCTGAGTCAGGAAGTTAGATAGAATCATGCAGGGTGGACCATTCTTGTTTTTAGCTGTTCTCAGATAAGTACAGAATGACTGACTGTTTTTTGCTGTGAGAGGTGGCAAAATCTGTAATGCATTAGACTGCCTTTTTCTTTGTTCTTAGTCTTTTTTAATTTTTGTAAGATAGGGAATAAATATAATAAAGAATCTTTTGGAAAGAAAAATCTGAGATAGTAGTTACCATGTACGAGCATACTGTCCTGCATAAGGTCAGGTTTTATTGGGAAGTGGTAAGTCTTCTCTGTTTCTTTCCCCTTTGGACAGAGGAAGGTGCCCGTTTGGGAGCCGTCTGGTCCATGATCCAGCTGACCCTTCACCCTGTACACCTGTTATCCAGGGCATCCTTATCAGCACTGCTCTTCAACCTGTACATCCTATCTGCAAGGTCATCAGAAAGCACAATGTTCAATACAAGATCTCCAGGAACAAGCAGGAATGAGTCTTCACATATGGGTACGTCGGTACCGACGGAGCCTGCGCGGGAACGCTCCCCAGCTTCCCAAAAAGGAAAGCTTTTGGGAGCATCCCACAGCGCCTGCGTGCTGCCTTCCCGCCTTTCCTAACCAACTCTCCTCAGTTCTTCTTTGCCGCGGAGCCAGCAGGTCGAGCCCTGTCACCACTGAAGAAGTTCTTTATTTTATTTCTTTGGTCGCGTGTCTGCCTTCCCCGACTCCGGACCGGTACCGCCGGTCTTTTCTTTCTTTCTTTAAAAAAAAAAAAATATCGATATTTTTCCTCACTTGGTGTATTTTTCTTCTTAGGCCTCAGGGCCCACAAGAAAATTTCCCTCATGGAAAAACCAGCCTCCGGGTTCAAAAAATGCACTAAGTGTAGCAGTACTATTTCTGTTACAGATACCCATGAATGGTGTCTTAAATGTTTGGGTCCTGAACACTCCATTCCGGATTGTCCGTCCTGCTCTCTAATGTCTAAACGGGGGTTACAGAACCGAGCAGCTAAGCTCCATGTGCTGTTTCCCGCTGATGCACTGGCAGTAGCATCGACATCTTCCAGGTCTTCTTCTCCTGATAGATCTCAGGTAACCAAACATAAACCTAGCAGGTCCTCGAAGGGTAGATCTCCCTCTAAGCATCGAGATGCCTCCGGGCTTGCCCTCGAGGATCCTGTACCAGCCAAACAACCCCGGCGGGAAGCTCCGGCTTCCAAAGCTCCTCCTATGGGGTTATAGGTTGACATCGATGGCACGGCCTCGACCGATCACCTGTTAGATTGCTCTGGGGTACCGGCACTTTCTCCCGGTACTGACATCCAGGCTTTCATGACGTCGATGGATCAGAATGTTCCGTCCATGCAACAGGCTATCAAGGCCTTCATTCAAGTTGCGACGCCGATGATACCGCAACGAGCCCTGTTGTCGGTATCGGCTCCAGTACCGGCACCAGCACCAATGCCGGTACCGACTGCATCGACATCGACCAGGATACCGACTACAGCGGTTCCTTGTCCAGGGCTATTTCTCAGTACCAATCCGGTACTGGGGACGCCCGATGTCGATACCGCTCGATACGCGTATCGAGCATTGGAAGAGCACCCGGACAGGCGATACTTCGATTCTTCTGATTCTGATTCATCAGATGAGTCTCCTGAAGTATCCATAGCCCTTCCTGAAGAGCCTTCTTCTCCAAAAAGAAGAATGTCTCCTCCAGAGGACTTGTCCTTTCAAGACTTCATAAGAGAAGTAGCTAAAGGACTTTCTATTTCAGTAACCTCTGAATCAGAGCCTAGAGCAAAAAAATTAGATATTTTAGGGTACTCTAAGGCTCCTAGAGAGGCTGTCACCTTACCAATTCATGAGATTCTTCATGAACACATGATTGATTTATGGGAGACTCCTCTCACTCTCTCTCCTCATTCTTGCAGATTGGACACTATGTATCGTGTTCCTCCTTGTCCTGGATTTCAGAAAACTCGGCTTCCTCACCATTCCATTGTGGTGCAGTCAGCTATGAAGAGAATAAAGAGTACAAAGAGACACTCTTCTGCTCCTCCAGGAAGAGAATGCAGGACCTTGGATGCTTTTGGTAGGAAAATCTTCCAAGCCAGTATGCTTATTGCCAGAATCAACTCATATAGCCTTTACATGGGTATGTTTCTAAAAGAGGTTGCACAAAAGCTACACAACTTCCTCCCTTTTTTCTTCCAGAGCATAAAAGGGACGAATTCCTCCTTTGGCTTCAGCATACTCAAGACATTTCAAAGTTTTCCAACAGGGCAGCTTTTGACTCCTTTGAAGGTGCCAGCAGAGCATCAGGCATTGCCATAGCTGCTTGCAGAATTGCTTGGCTCCAGGCTTCTGATTTAGAACCCTGGGTTCAAGATGGCTTAGGAAATCTGCCCTGTACAGGTGAAAATCTATTTGGCAAAGAGTGGCAAATAAAAGCCACTCAAATGGATGCAGAGAACTCTGCTCTGGATAGACTTTCAAAGTCAACCTCCATTCCTGCCAAGAAAAAGATTTTTAAGAAGTCTTTTTACAAAAAGGGCAGATTTCCCTCTACTTCTGGCCAACAATCTTCCACAGGTCGCTTTGCCACTAAGCGTCAGCAACCTAAGCAGGCCAGGCCTAAGTCTACAGGGGCTGCTGCAACTCAGCAGTCCCAACCTCCTCAGGGTTTTTGACTTGATGCTAGAGAACTTAGCCTTTCTGGCTCTACAACAGCCAGAACCTCTCACCATTCCAGGAAGGTTAGCTCATTTTGCTCCCAGATGGGACAAATCACATCAGAGCAGTGGACCCTCTCCATCATAAGAGAGGGCTACAAACTTCATTTCTCAGACCTTCCTTCCCCACACCATGGTGAGACATTTCAATTCTCCCACATCTCTTCTCGACCTTCTAGGTCAAGAGGTAGCTACCCTTCTTGCCCAAGGGGCAATAGAAGAAGTTCCTCTTCATCAAGGGTCAGGGTTCTACTCCCCCTATTTTCTCATTCCAAAGACGACAGGGGGATACAGACCCATCTTAGATCTCAGAGAATTGAACAAATTTCTATGCAAGGAGAAGTTCAAGATGCTTTCTCTGGGCGCTCTCCTTCCATACCTTCAAAGTCAGGATTGGCTTTGTTCTCTAGATCTCAAGGATGCATACACCCATGTCCTCATCCATCCTTCTCACAGAAGATTCCTACAGTTTCTTTTCCAAGGAAAACATTACCAATACAGAGTTCTTCCTTTCGGTCTGGCCTCTGCTCCAAGAGTGTTCACCAAATGCATGGCAATAGTTGCTGCATTTCTACGAACTCTGGGAATATTTGTCTTCCCATACCTGGACGACTGGCTCATTCGAGCTCCATCTCAGTCAGAGGCCCAGAATTCCTTGGACCGCACAAGGCACATTCTGCAGTATCTGGGACTTGTGGTAAACCTCCCAAAGTCTCAGCTCACCCCTACTCAGTCCCTAGAATTCATAGGGGCCTGGTTGGATACCACTACTGCAAGGGCCTATCTTCCTCAGGCCCGTTGCCAACGTTTAGTGCAGTTAGCCTCCCAGATTCAGTCAAAGAGCCACTTAACTGCCCAGGAGATGCTACAACTGCTAGGCCACATGGCTTCCACAGTGCATGTGGTACCCTATGCTCGCCTACACATGAGAGCAGCTCAATGGACTTTGTCCACCCAGTGGACTCAAGCTTCAGGTGCTCTCTCAGACCAAATAGCAACCTCCAAACGTCTCTTTTGGTCTCTCCAATGGTGGATGTCCACTCAAAATCTGTTGCTGGGGTCCCCCTTCCAACAGTTGTTGCCCCAAGCAACCCTCACAACAGATGCCTCCCAAACAGGTTGGGGAGCCCATCTACAGGACCTCTCCACTCAAGGCATTTGGTCCCCACAGGAGACCTCCCTTCATATCAACCACTTGGAGCTTCGAGCAGTTTTTCTAGCTCTCAAGGTCTTTCATACCCTCCTCAGCTACAAGACAGTCCTCATTCATATGGACAATCAAGTAGCCATGTTTTACATAAACAAGCAAGGAGGAACTGGCTCTCTGTCGCTTTGCAACGAAGCTTTAAGATTGTGGGCCTTCGCCAGAGAGCATCAAATCCATCTCCTGGCAGTATACCTCCCAGGAGTCCAAAACTCTTGGGCAGACAGACTCAGTCGAGTTCTGCTTCCACACGAATGGTCCCTGCACATGGATCAGGTACTCAGAATCTTCCAAGAATGGGGAACCCTGGACATAGACCTCTTTGCAAGTCTGTGGAATGCCAAACTTCCCCGGTTCTGTTCCAGAATTCCGTGTCAGGGAGTTCAGGCCAAGGATGCCTTCCTCCTCCATTGGGGTCAGGGCTTCCTGTATGCATTTCCACCCATTCCCTTGATTCCCAAGACTCTGTTCAAACTCCAGAGGGATCAAGGATCTATGATCCTCATAGCTCCACGCTGGCCACGCCAAGTGTGGTACCCTCTACTTCTACATCTCTCCCAAGCCCCCTCTCTGGACTTGGGAGCTGCTCCAGACCTTCTGTCCCAGGAGGAAGGGACTTTGTGGCACCCAAACCCCAAGTCCCTACACCTCGGAGTTTGGTTACTGAAGGCCTAGACCTTCAAGACTGGAATCTTTCTCAACAAGTGAAGGATATCCTCCATGCTTCCAGAAAACCTTCCACCAGGCGTTCTTATGCTTTTAAATGGAAAAGGTTTTCCATTTGGTGTGCTGAAAAGGGTCTTGACCCTCTAGCACTACCTTTAAATTCTCTTTTAGACTATCTCCTGCATCTTTCCAATGCAGGCCTTAAAACAAATTCAGTAAGAGTCCATTTGAGTGCTATTGCAGCATCCCTTAAGCCCATCAATGGACAACCTAATTCCTCTCATCCTCTCATTGCAAGATTCATGAGAGGCCTAACTTTAACTAAACCTCCCATTAGGCCTCCTCCAGTGGCATGGGACTTAAATTTTGGTTCTTGGTCAGCTTATGAAGCCACCTTTTGAACCCTTAGCCACTACCTCCTTGAAATTCCTTTCCTGGAAGGTTATTTTCCTCATTGCAGTCACTTCTGCTTGTCGCATCAGTGAACTGCAGGCCTTATTGGCTAATCCACCTTATACAAGGTTCCATCATGATAAGGTAGTCCTTAGAACAAATCCACACTTTATGCCTAAAGTGTTCTCACCTTTTCATCTTAATCAAGAGGTATATTTACCTGTCTTTTTTTTCCAGCTCCTCGTGCATCCAGTGCAGAGAGGAATCTTCATACTCTGGATTGTAAAAGAGCTCTTGCTTTTTACTTACAAAGAACACAGCAACATAGAAAGTCTTCCCAGCTTTTTGTTGCTTTTGATTGTTCTCTTAGAGACTGGAAGTCCCAAATGAGAAGGCTGTCCAATTGGATTGCTCAGTGCATTTCTTTCGCCTACCAGAGTAAGAACCTTTCTCTGGAGAGCCATGTCACAGCTCATAATGTGAGGGCCATGGCCACCTCTATGGCTCATCTAAATTCTGTGTCCATCGACCAGATCTGTCGAGCAGCCACCTGGGCCTCGGTTCATACCTTCACAGCCCATTACTGCTTGGACAAGGACTCCCACCAGGATGCCTTGTTTGGTCAGGCTGTCCTCAGACACCTGTTCCATTCTTAAACAACTCCTGCCCTCCTTCCCTGGATGGATGCCTGAGATCCATAGGAGGACGCAGACCCCTTCCAGGGTCTCATATCCTTGGGGATCTCTCAGGCATCTTAGCTAGGGAGTCCCCATATGTGAAGACTCATTCCTGCTTGTTCCTGGAGATAGCAGTTACTTACCTATAACAGGTGATCTCTGGGAACAGCAGGAATAAGTCTTCACAACCCTCCCACCTCCCCTAGGAGTTGTATCTCTTTTCTATCTTTCCTTTCCTCTCTCTCTATTGTCTCAGCTTTAAACTCGAACTGAGGAGAGTTGGTTAGGAAAGGCGGGAAGGCAGTGCGCAGGCGCTGTGGGATGCTCCCAAAAGCTTTCCTTTTTGGGAAGCTGGGGAGCGTTCCCGCGCAGGCTCCGTCGGTACCGATGTACCCATATGTGAAGACTTATTCCTGCTGTTCCCAGAGATCACATGTTACATGTAAGTAACTGTGCTTTATATGCTGACAACATGATGTACACCCCAATCAACCTAGACAAGCCAGACTACACAATGATAATAGGATGCCCTGAGGATATGACTAATTGGCTCGCCAACAACTTATACATAAGCTACAACAAGACTGAAGCCCTTCTTATCACGAGGAACACATTTACACCCCCACATTCAAATTATCCCATAAGAGCATATCCATAAAAAGAAATCAGATACTTATGTCATGCTGAGCCTACAATCCCACATAAATAAGCTACCAGGAACGCTTACCACAAAATGAAAATAATCAGGAGGCTGAAGCCTCTCCTCAGCCAGGATCATTTCCTTACAGTATACCAAGCAGTTATTACACCTATTTTGGACTACTGCAACTCCCTAGACCATGGCCTTCTGATGCAAACTATCCATCCATTGTAGATGGCACAGAGCACCACCGTGTACATCATCACCGGGTCAGCAAGACATGATCATATTACCCCCATTCTGAACCAGTTACCCTGGCTCCCAGTTCACTCTTGCACCAAGTTTAAGACTTTTTCAAAGTTCTACAGAACACCTCGGCAGACATCCTGAAGACCTGGACAACCAACCCAGAAGGCACAATAAGTCGAACATTATTACTACACCCAGTGACTACACAAAGTCTAAACAGTCCACATCTGGAAGGGAATTTTCCCTCGCTGCTCCAGCCCTATGAAACGCCCTACCGGACAATTTAAGAGCTACCATAGTCATCAAGGGCTTCAGAAAAAAATTGAAAACTCTCCTATTCACGGAGTACTTCGGTAGCATCACCTAGCATATAGTAACCTCCCTCACAGTGGCGCCCCAGGGTGATCTTAAGCCACACTAACTAATATCCCATGATCCTTTGCCACCGCTATGTATGTAGGTAGTGATTCTGCAAATCCCGCATGCCATTTCCCCTTCCCTGTCACATTGCTGCTATGTAAACTGTTCGAAGTTACAATGTGAACCGCTTTGATTGAAGGATAAGGTGGTATAGAAAACCTGTTTAAATAAAATTTCTAGTTAAACGGTAGACTTTAAATTATATCTTAAAGCGTATCAAATTCTATATTAAAAAAAAAAAAAAAGGGGGGGGGAAATTTTTATTTTGAAGCACCCTGGAGTTAATGTTGACTGTCGAGCTTAAATGACAAAGATGACTTGAAATAAGTGTCTGAGGTTAAAATTCGGTGAGCTCTAATGCTGAAATTATTTTTGGCTCCTGCCGTGTTGCAATTCTGTACGTTTTGAGCCCATTTTGGAGTTCACTAGCTTGGGGTTGTCAAGAAGGCATGCTATGTTCTGTAGTGAAAGCTCATGTGACCTACAGTAATGTAAATGCTCTTACAGTGCAAGGTGGGACATTCATCTTGGGATTGTAGAATTTGCTGCATCATCGTCCCATCATAGCATTGAAAATGGGAAAGGGCAAAGAGGCAGGTGATCATGTGCCTCCAAACCCCACCCCCTTTATCCCCTACTCAGCATGCGTGTGGCCCAGTGGAGGGGTCATAACAAATGCAGTGTGTCTGGGATCTGCTTCCGTACTGTGGAGTGGAGGAGTAGCCTAGTGCTTAGAATGGTACTAGCGCTGCTTGTGGCCTTGGGCAAGTCACTAAGGCCTCATGTTCAAATTTAGATTGTAACCCCTCTGGGAACAGGGAAATACAACATCTGCTCTACCTGATTAACTTGTCTTGAACAGCTACGGAAAGGCACCAGTTAAATACTAAATGCTATTCACCTGCTTCTTGGTGGGATGAGGGTGGAAGCGTCTGGGGAATGCAGCATATGCCATCATTGGCTGACCTCTGATAGTGTTCAGAGCTCCAGTGGAGGAGGTGATGGAACTGGTCAGCAATCCACCCACAGGAGAGGAGCCAAGTAGAATTTATTTAATGGGTTTTTTATACCATGGTATCATTTTAATCAAAGCGGTTTACATTGTACATTAAACAGGGACATTGATAAACTTGGATTCTTCCGAGGCAATGGAGGGTTAAGTGACTTGCCCAAGGCCACAAGGAGTGCTAGTGGGAATCGAATCCTGGTCCCTTGGTTCCCAAGCCAGTGCTCTAACCACTAGGCTACTCCTCTACTCCAGAATTTACTCGGTGCACGCACAGGGGAGGAAGAGGATTGACTGAAAGAGGAGAGCTACTGCTGTTGCCTTCCAGGCTTGATAACGGATATTGTTGAGCATGATATGAGAAAGGGAGAGAGGTGGGGACAGGGTAGGAAGTGGTGTTGAGGCGAGAGACAGAAATTGGTAGTGACAGGGCGGGAGGCTAAAGCAAAAAAGTGGCAAGGTAGAAGCTGAGAGAGAGTGACTGGAGG
This sequence comes from Ichthyophis bannanicus, assembly GCA_033557465.1. Classification (NCBI taxonomy): domain Eukaryota; kingdom Metazoa; phylum Chordata; class Amphibia; order Gymnophiona; family Ichthyophiidae; genus Ichthyophis; species Ichthyophis bannanicus. The sequence continues at coordinate 644,485,138 of CM066035.1, forward strand.
GGAAAAGGGGGCAGTGTGTGTGGTGGGTCTGTGTTTGTACTGGGACTTGGGCAGTTAAAGAAAACGGAGGGTACAGATGTTGAGGGCAGAGGTCAGGCTGGGAAAAGGTGACTTAGCTATCCTGTGAAATTCAGTCATTTGATGCCCCTTGCCTTTGCTAACTAGCTATTAATTTGTTTAGCTCAGACTAGTTGTCTGGAGCACTGTGCAAATACAAAATACTATATAGCTTATGCGTGAAGGACATTATCTGTTCTCCCAGGACAAGCAGGATGAAGTCAGCCACACCTGGTGACGGCGCCGTGGACGGAGTACTCTCTCTAGCCCAGAAGGGTTTTGCCTTCTGGGCTGAGCCCCCTCCCCTCCACCTGGCCCAGCCCCCAGACCGCCCCTAGCCAGCCACTTTCACTTCTTCCGCCTTGCCATCAAGACGGACCTCCACTCTCTCCCTTTTTGTTTTACTTTCTTTGATTTTTACTTTTATCCAACATGCCCAAGCCAGGCTTCAAGAAGTGCCCGGCATGCTCCCGCAAGATGAACACGTCGGATTCGCACCCCTGCTGCATCCGTTGCCTGGGCTTCTCGCACAAGGTAGAAGACTGCTCCCACTGTGCTAGGATGTCCCCCAGGGCACGGAAAACAAGAGAAAACCTGCTCAAGGAGTTATTTCCTAGCACCTCACCTCGTCAAGGCTCCTCTGCCTCTGCCTCCAGCATCCAGATAAGTGCTGCCGTCGCTTCTCCGGCCTCGGGCGTGCCCCTGCTGGCCTCCGCTCCCTGCCGCGACCTCCTGGCTCTCCTGGGTCAGGCTGAGGCACTTTTCGCTGCGGCCCCGAGCATGCCCCTGCTGGCCTCCGCTCTATGCCGCGATGCTGCGGGACCAGCTTCTCTTCCCCCGGGCTCTGTCTGCAGGCCTCCCCTTGCTCAGGACATCCCGGGAGCTCCCGAACATGTGGAGGCTATGGGGTGGCCATCTTGGATTCTGCCGCTTCCGCCCCTAGCTCCGCCCATCATGACGCGGATGACGACACGGATGATCGGCACGGGCACCAGCGCAGAAACAGGAGCAAGAGGAAAAGAAGCCACTCTTCGCGCCGACGGTGATCCCCATCCGTGCAGAGCCGGCGCAGACTTCAGTCCTCCTCCGCGCTGAGGCACCGGGCATGCCCACACCATCATCACAGGCACAGTGAGAGGGATCGCAGAGGCAGCTCTTCCGGACGCGATCTTCACCGCCGCTCCAGGGTCAGACGGCATCACCGCCTCAGTGAGTCCAGCTGTTCCTCCACCTCCAGCGAGTCCTATGAGGGGCATGTTGCTCTATCTCCCCAGCACCTGCTTGACTTCGGGTCCCCCTCCCCCAAGGCTGCATCAGAGGAACATGATCAACCGGAGCCCTCAAGACCTGAACCCCTCCCAACTCTGGTAGAGGGATGTGCCAAGAACTCTAAATTCTTCTCATTCCTAGCCTCCCTTTTCCAGCAATGGGCGCAAGACACAACCAGCGAATGCCCTGGCACTGCTTATCCCAAGGCCCACCACCCTGCCCTCACCGGCCACCTCCGGTGACATAGTAGCCAATCCGGCTGCGACCCCTGAGACTGCCGCGGTAGCAGAAACATCAGCACCTGAGGATACCTCTCCAGGGGCTTCTGAAACAGTCTCCGGACCGTCAGTTGAGCCATTCCCCTCCAGCCCAGAGGACCTCTCATATCACAAGTTCCTGCAGAAGCTGGCTTATACTCTGAGTCTCCCTAACACCTCTGAAGCCTCTGACCAACGCCTGGAGACGCAGGTGGCACGCAAGTTCCTTGAAACACCGAAACCCCTGGCAACCGTCCCGGTTTACCCTTTGCTGCTCGAATCTCATCACCCTTTGGAAGAACCCCTCCTCGGGGTCAGCAGTGTCTCGGAAACTCGACAACAAGTACCAAGTCCAAGCCGCACCCGGATTCGACAAGACTCAGCTTCCGCACCAATCCATCGTGGTGGAATCAGCTCTGAAAAGGACTAAGTCCACGCGTACTAATGCTAATGGTCCCCCGGGAAAGGACCTAAAGTTGCTCGACGACACCGGAAAAAGGGTCTTTCAAGGAGCCATGCTCAGCGCCAGGATTTCGGCCCACCAGCTGCAACAGGCCCTTTACCTGGATTCCCTCCTAGAGGAACTTAAAGCTACCATCCCTGCCCCAACTCAGGGAGCTCAGCCTGATTGTGCCGACATCATCCTTGACCTTCAAGAATGCACAAAGCACCAAGAACGGGCGGCTTTTGATGCTTTTGACACAGCAGCTCGCACGGCAGCTTTTTCCATCGCCGCCCGCCACCTTGCGTGGCTCAGGGCTTCCGGCCTACGAGAGGACACCCATGATCGCATTGCGGATGCTCCCTGCACTGGAGAGTCCCTCTTTGGGGACACAGTTACTGACACCGTCAATGCCTTAAAGGATCGCTGTACCACATTGAAAACATTGTCGGACGAGGGCTTTGAACGCACCGGCCTCAAGAACTCTTACCACCAGAAACATTACTACTTCAATTCCTCTAAGCGTCAGTACGGCTCTTACCAAAAATGGCAACCCCGATACAAGCAACAGCCATCACAGCAATCTTACCGGCATAAACCTCGGCAGAGAGATAGAAAGCCACAAAAAAACCAGCTACCCGGGACGGGGAAAAGTAATCAAGCCGTTTGACAATCAGCATTTGAACCAAACCCCCACGGGGGGACGCCTCACCCTATTTTTCTCGGCCTGGCAGTCCATCACCTCGGACAAATGGGTGCTGGCTATCATCAAGGATGGGTATCGCTTGAAGTTCCTATCACCCCCAGTGCAACGCGGAGTTCCGCCCTGCAAGGCACCGGGTCCTTCCTCCATTGCCCTGGAGAAGGAGATTCTCTCCCTTCTCTCCTCCAATGCCATCGAACCAGTACCAATCTCGGAGCATTTTTCTGGTTTCTACTCAAGGTACTTTCTAGTCCCAAAGAAATCAGGAGGCATGTGCCCAATTCTCAACCTCCGAGCACTCAACTTCTTCATCACCAAAGAAAAATTCAGAATGCACTCCCTCGGATCCATTCTACCACTCATTCAGCCCGGGGAGTGGCTGACATCCTTGGATCTGCTGGAGGCATACACCCACATCCCGATCCATCCAGAACACCGCCAATACCTGTGGTTCCGAGTGATGGGGAGGCACTTCCAGTACAAGGTCCTCCCGTTCGGCTTGTCCCCAGCTCCGAGAGTATTCACAAAGTGCGTAACCGCTGTAGCAGCGCATCTCCGCAAGCAAGGAATCTGCCTGTTTCCCTACCTGGACGATTGGCTGATCTCAGCACCCTCCCCCGAAGAGACAGTGAGGGCGACTCGCTCCACCATTGCCCTACTATCCGAGCTGGGCTTCTTAGTGAACTACCCGAAGTCCCACCTGCGCCCCTCGCAGCAACTGGAGTTCATCGGGGCGCTAATAGATACCAACAAAGTAAAAGCCTTCCTCCCGCCACTACAAAGGAGATCCATACGGGAATTGGCACTGCACATCAAATCCAACAAAAATCCTACCGCACGGAAGCTACTCCAGCTCCTTGGCCACATGGCAGCGGCCACGCAGACGGTCCCTCTAGTGAGGCTCCACATGCGCCATCTGCAGTGGCATCTGCGAGCACACTGGTCGCAACATTCCCAGCCTCTGAACACACACATACTGATGAACCAAGCTGTCCGCAACTCCATTCTGTGGTGGGCTCATGCGAAAAACCTCTCACATGGGAGACCCCTCGCGCAGCCACCTCACCAACTAACCATCACCACTGACGCCTCTTCGGTGGGCTGGGGGGCACATTGCCTACAGCTCCGGACTCAGGGTGCGTGGACAGAGCGGGAGATGCAGTATCACATCAACCTTCTGGAGCTCAGAGCCATTCGTTACGCCTTGAGCGCTTTTCAGAACCTAATCAGCGGCAAAGTCATCCTCATCCAGACAGACAACCAAGTGGCAATGTTCTACGTGAACAAACAGGGTGGAACGGGCTCCCGGTCCCTGTGCCGGGAAGCCCTCAAAATCTGGACCTTCGCAATCTCCAAAAGCTGCCTACTACGAGCCTCATACCTGCCTGGAACGGAGAACGAGCTGGCGGACAAGCTCAGCCGACAGCTAAATCCCCACGAATGGTCCCTCAAGACAGAAATTGCCTTATCCCTCTTAGGAGCATGGGGCCACCCGGAGATAGACCTCTTCGCCACCGAGCAGAACGCGAAGTGCAAACACTTCTGCTCCAAGCGGCCATCCCTGCGCAGCCACTCAGCGGATGCATTCGTCGAGTCATGGGGGGAATGGTCACTAGTGTATGCCTTTCCCCCCATTCCCCTGATCTCCATGACCATACAACGCATCATCTCCGACAGAGCCCAAGCCATTCTGGTGGCCCCCCCACTGGCCCTGCCAGGCATGGTTCCCACTCCTGAGGCGTCTGTCACTCCAACCGCCACAGCGGCTGCCGCTTATCCCGGACCTCCTCACCCAGGAAGATGGACTCACCCTCCATCCCAATCTTCGGACCCTGGCCTTGACAGCATGGCAGCTGAGCGGGTAATCCTGTCCCCCCTGGGCCTCTCACGGGAGGTGGAGGAGGTAATTCTCGCGGCCTGCCATCCCGCCACCAGGAAGTCATACGGCCTCAAATGGCGCCATTTTTCTATATGGTGCTCCACTCAAGGCCTAGACCCCTTCTCGACCCCTGTGCCCGAGATTCTACAATACCTGACCTCTCTGTCTCAGCTGGGGTTACAGCCCCAGTCCATCCGGGTGCACTTAGCGGCAATTTCTGCACTCCACCACCGTTCAGGGAACACTCCCATCACACAGCTACCCATTGTAGCCCGCTTCATGAAAGGCCTTGTTAATCTACATCCCCCAGTCAGGAAGCCTGTTCCACACTGGGACCTCAACGCGGTTCTCAACCAGCTCACACTACCCCCCTTCGAACCCCTGCTGTCAGCAGAGCTGAAGTTCGCCTCCTGGAAAACCTTGTTCCTCATAGCCATCACCTCGGCCAGGCGCATCAGTGAGCTCCAGGCCCTCATGGCACATCCACCTTACACACAGCTTTCCAGCGACAGAGCCTCCCTCCGGACACACCCGAGGTTCATCCCGAAAGTTTCCTCTACCTTCCACATTAACCAGACCATCGAGCTTCCCTCTTTCTTCCTGGAGTCACATTCCTCTCCGGAGGAGGAGAGACTCCACACACTGGATTGTGTCAGAGCGCTACGTCTGTACCTCCTAAGAACGAGCAATCAGCGCCGTACCACGCAGCTCTTTGTCTCCTATGACCCGAACAAACCGGGGCGCCCTGTCTCCATGCGCACCCTATCCCTCTGGATCTCTGCCTGCATCGCTTTCTGCCTCGACAAGGCTGGTACTGATCACGCACCGTCAGTCCACGCCCATCAATTGAGGGCGCCTGCTGCCACCATGGCGAATCTCCGCTCAGTTCCGGCAACAGACATCTGTAGGGCAGCCACCTGGTCATCCCTTCAGACTTTTCAGAAACACCACTGCCTCGACCTGCATCGTAACCAGGCCTTCGGCCAAGCGGTCTTAACGACGGCCCATGCACCGCCTATGGAGCCAGGCAGCCATGAAAATGTTACCAGATCGTCTATCCTACTGTCGCATGTCGATGCACATGCCCTGCCAGTGATGTTGATACTTGATGTATGCTACTGCTGTTTGCACGTGCTGTTTGCACGTGCTGTTTGCACGTGCTGTTTGCACGTGCTGTTTGCACGTGCTGTTTGCACGTGCTGTTTGCACGTGCTGTTTGCACGTGCTGTTTGCACGTGCTGTTTGCACGTAGATATAATCAAGTTGTTCTGCACTTGCACGTTTTCATATAACTTGATAAAATTCTTGGCTATACATCTCGTGTCCTCCTTATTATTGTTGTGGGCCCCTGCTACCTCAGCCCTTCCTAGCTAGGGAGGCACCAGGTGTGGCTGACTTCATCCTGCTTGTCCTAGGAGAAATCAAGGTTACTTACCTGTAACGGGAGTTCTCCGTGGACAGCAGGATAAGTCAGCCACACTCTCCCACCCATCCTCCCCTTCAGGGGCCCTTGGCATACCCTCACCCCTAGCACGTGCTGGACCGGCTTGGAAAGTAGTGGCTGGCTAGGGGCGGTCTGGGGGCTGGGCCAGGTGGAGGGGAGGGGGCTCAGCCCAGAAGGCAAAACCCTTCTGGGCTAGAGAGAGTACTCCGTCCACGGCGCCGTCGGATGACGTCACCAGGTGTGCCTGACTTATCCTGCTGTCCACGGAGAACTCCCGTTACAGGTAAGTAACCTTGATTTATCAATGCAGAGAACTATTCATCATTTTTTTCCAACCTAACAAACTGGAAAGAATTTTTATGTAAGAGGTTGAGAATGCGTGTCTTTCTGTCTATCTGGGAGCAAAAACTACCAATATTTAAGAGTGGGATGAAACTTTGTACATGGGTGGAAAAAACGGTTAAAAGACATATCAATGGGCTGATGCAGAAGAGCTTAGCACAGCAGTTTTCTGGCACTTCTTCCATGCTAGGCTTTGCTCTTTCTGATGCAGAAAGTGAGCTAGTGCTGGAAAAATGCCAAAAAAAGCAACGATGCTAAATTGCAGCGCACTTGGCATGCAAATTGAATGCAAATCTCTGCATAAGTAATTGCGTTGGACGTAAAAAAAAAAAAATAAATAAAACTGCTGAAATTTTAGCACAGTTGTTTACAAACGCTGGATCTTCATGCCAGCTTTCAGCAGGTGTTAAAGATCCAACCAGGAGCAAACATATCATCTGAGGTGAAGTTTGACACTTCGCCTCAGATCCAGGCATCAGGGAATGCCCCCAATGCCATTGGCAGTGTCAGTGGGCTGGTGTCTGCCCCCCCCTCCACCTCGGATGCCCACGAACCCCCTCCCCCCAAACAAAAGAAAAATCCCTAGTGACCCAATGGTCCACACACACACTAAAAATTTCCTCGTGGTGATGGCTATTTTTGTGCCCCCCTCCCCCCTCCTAAATGGATGCTTTTTAGACTCTTCCTACTTCTTACTTTCTTCCCTGCTCTCTCCCTAATGGCCATGCAGTCTGGTGCTGTGCTGTTTCACCCCAGAGCGCTGGGGGAATTTGGTTAGTCTGAGAAGCTCCACCTCACCCCTTTTGGGTTGGAGTGGGACTGACAGTGGGAATGCACTGCTGCAGGACACAAAGGGAATTGGGTTGGTCTGGGGAATCTCGCCCTCACTTTGGGTTGGAGTGGAAGGGGTGTAGCAACTGTGGGAGTCTGAGGTATGCCGCAGAAGAAACGCAGGATCCTGAGAAAGCAGCGTCAGGAGTCTGAGGGTGTGGGCAGTGGGGGTGCAGAGTCTGAGGAAGGTGACGGAGGCTTTGGTGTTTATAGCTGCAGTGCTGGCAAATGATGAATATTCGGAACAGACAGCTGAAAAAAGATTTCTTCTTGCTCTGCAACGCTTCATTCCTTAGGATCTGTGTGTTTTTTTTTGACAGGTTTTTCTGTTATTGATACCTGAAAGTATTAATATGCCACAAACAACTGCTAACTTAGGAAATGAAATATAAGTAATTAAGAGGGTGTGGCAGTAATCGTCCACACCTTTTTTTTATTCCTTATCCTTTCCAAAAATGGCAAATCATAAGTGTAGCATCCTGGAATACATGAGAAGGGACACAGGAGTAATAGTAATATTACCTGACTTTTGAGATAAAAGACTGGAAGGATTGTGGAATCCTTATCTTACCTCTCCACTTGCCCCCTACTCCAGTCTATTATTTATAATCTGCTCCCCAATATTTTTGCCCAGTATTGTCCGGTGTTCTGCTTTTGTACAGCTCTAAAAGTATAACGTACCTTTCTTGTTCAGCCTTCTAGGAGTGGCCTAGTGGTTGGGGCAAGGTACTTCAGGCCGGAAGGTTGGGGGTTCAAATTCCACTAGAGGACAGCAACCTTGGGCCGGAAGGACTGGGGTTTCTAGTCTCACAGGTGCTCCTGGTGGTCTTGGGCAAGCCACTTAACCCTCCATAGCCAATGTTCCCTGTAAAATAGTTATCTCCAAGTTATAGTGCCCTGTTCAATGTAATTTCAGTTTGTTCAATGTAAACCGCACTGATGCAGAATAGCACAGTATATAAGAGAATATAAATTAAATAAAATAAATAATAAATTCTGAAATAATACAGATCCTGTTCAAACTTCTCCTACTAACCTACAAGTGCTTTCATCTTCACTACCTCTCCCTACCTACACCCCTCCTCTGGGAAACTCCACTCATCATGCTAAAAGACTGGGTGATAGGGGGGGGGGGGAGAGTGTGTATGACAGGCTGGGGGGAAAAGAGAGAGATCATGAGATTGGGGAAGGGGGGCTGCTGGCTGTTTTTTTGCCAGTGGCTAACTTCTTTTGGACAAGGAATGGGAAAACAGGCCTGAGAGAAGGGGGAAGTGGAGATCTCAACCAATCACTCCTAAGTTTCTGGACTGGCTCCTAAATCCAAAGAAAATCTTTCGCAGCTTGAAAAGTTTTTACTTCTCTCTGCATTAATCTTCTATTGAGTTGCAAAGAAGCCCAGTGTCTTAGCCAAGCTGCTGTGAAGAATTCAGTTAAGATTCCTAGTGAGGCTATTCTGCCTCAAGCAAAGAAAGCGAACACCTGGAATAGCTCACAATGGGGGGAACTGTTCTATGTACAAAGTCTAGTTTTCTTGTTACCTGCAAAGATTTAGTATGTTTTGCAAACCTGTGTATACCAACTTCTTTGGATTTAGCTCGCATGTTTTCATTGGTAGCTCCAAGTGAGTTTAGATTCAAGCACAGTAGGTGTTTTGGCCCCAGAGGGTTTATAATTCATAGCTCGTTGTAGTAATAAATGGCATTGATTTTAGCACAGTGGTTTTTACTTCAGGGTGGCTACTGTTTTGTTTGTGGGGTTGTGTTGTATTTTTTTTTTTTTTAATTGCATTTTATTACTATCATTGTGCACAAAGTTGCCCCTAAACTAGAAGTATCCATGGCACTAATCTTGGTGCAATTATGTAAATGCATGCTAATGAGCTGTATATAGAATTAGTCCTGATAAGGGATAGATTCAGGAGTGAGATGCGGAAATATTTCTTTATGGAAAGTAGTGGATCCGTGGAATAGTCTCCTAGTGGAGGTGGTAGAGATGAGGATAGTATCTGAATTCAAAGAAGCATGGGACAGAGTATCTCAAGGAAAAAAAGGGGACTGTTTTAGTGTTGATATGGAAGGACAGACTACATAGGCCATGTGGTCTTTTTTCCATCATGTTTCTATGTAAAACTAGAGTAGCACGTTTTGTGTTTACTTTTCTGCTTAACATTGAAAATTTACTTTGAAATCAATAGGAAATTTAAAAAAAAATAGTGCTGGACCCATTGAGATGAGATCTCCAAGTTAGGGACCCACAGGTCTCTTGTCACACCATGGTCTGGACTCCTGGCAAAGAGGGCCTTAAACAGAAAGCCGGATCTCCAACCCCCCCCCCCCCCACCCCCCGATGGGCCCGTAATACTTATCTGGTCCTGGAAAAATATAAAGGGTATCTTTTCTTCAGGTTGCAGCCCTCTTGCAAACCAGGAGCATAACAATGGGGAGGCCTTGGAGATCCCAGGACCCCTCACTTGTGGCTGCAGGCAAGGGAGGCCAGATTTTGAGGATGACAGTGCATCCTGCAGTAGCCACCTCACCTCTTCCTGCTCCTGTTTCCCACCACTGCCGCTTCTCCCGAGGTCTGCGGTGGCAGCATGAAGCTAAGTCTTAAGCACGGCGTCTTTTCAGACACTTGCACACTTCGAAGACCCTGCAAGTACCGCCTCCCTCTGATGCGAAAAGTATGCGTCAGAGGGGAGCAGAATTGGCAGGGCCTCTAAAGTGCACGAGTTTCTGAAAGAGCCCATGCTCAGGATTTAGATTCTTGCTGCCCACAATCTTAAGCGAGGGCTGTTTCAGAGACTTCAGCACTTCCAAGGTCCTGCCGGTCCCAGTTCCACTCCCCTCTGATACATACTCTTTTTGCACCAGAGGAAGGTGGGACCTGCAGGGCTTTGGAAGCAGATGAGTCTGACTGAAAGACCCCGTGCTTAAGATTTTAGTTTCTTACTGCCACTCCCCTGCAGATCTTGGGAGAAGCAGCAGTGGTGGTAGCCAGGGGAAGGGAGGGGGCATAATGGACTCTGTGGGCCATTGGGGGCAGGGGATGCTAGACATGGGGAGGAAAGGGGCAGATTGGGTGGGGGGATATGCTGGACACCGGGAGGGGACAGACATAAGGGGGATGCTGGACACTGAAGGTGGCCATAGATGATGGAGGGCATCAGAGGGAGATGGGGGAAGAATGCTGGCTGACAGGGGAAGGGGCCAGAGGGCGAGGGGTTGCTGGCTGACAGGGGAAGAATGCTGGACATGGAAAGGACCTTGGAAAGCTGGAGGAAGAATGGACCCAAGGCTTGGGAACTAGGGGTGGTGGGCAGATGGAGGGGGATGCTGGACACTGAAGTGGGCCAGAAGGAGTGGAGGATGTTGACCATGGGAGGGTACCATAGGGAGACAGAGGGGATGCTGGATATGGTGTGAATAGGGGACTCACGAGTGTGGAGATGCTGGATATGGCGAGATGAGCTCAGAAAAGAGGGGGAGGCACTATATGGGAGAGACGCTGAAAGATGCTGTACGTTGAAGGCCTAGAGAGAAGGAGGAATGGGAAAACACTTGAGGGTTGAAAAGTGCTAGGTAGATACAGTAAAAGGAGGGGAATTGAGGACTGGATAGTAAGGAGTGACATTGAGGTGATAAAGAGAAAAAAGTACATGGAAGAAAGTCGAAAGGGAAAAAATCAGTTAGAGATGGAAGTAAGTAAAGAAGACAGGAGGGGAGAGAAGTAGCAGATGGACTGTAGAACCTAGAAAGCAAAGTGAGTTAATAGAATACAGAGGAAAGCAACAACTAAAAGCTGTGCCCATACAACTAGGTACAGAAAGTCTATTTTCATTTTCAATTTAGTGTTTGGAATATGTCAGGCTTTGGGATTTACATGCTCAGCTCTTATATTTTGCACAGTACAGGGGCATCTACATATCTTCATATTTTTATGGTGTGTTACTGCATGCAGAGTATGGTTTGAGGTTTCAATTTAATTTTTGTCTTCATATTTCTATTTTTAGTTTATGCTCAGCTGTACTTGATTAGGATCATTCTGTGTTCTGCTTCCATGATGGAGGCTACGTGTTCTGTTAACTTGGAGTTTTTATGTAGGAATCTCTACTGTAATAATTTTGGCTTGTTCGGTTTTCCGAATACGTGTAGGGATGCTCTAGGGCTCTCAGCAGTATTTATGGTATTGCTCTTTTCTGGGTAGGCTCCTTGTGTGATTTTTGGAGGATAATGTTATAGTATGGTAGTGTGTTTTTTTTTTTTCTGTAGCTTAAAGATTTTTGTAGGGTTTTGTATTTAACAATATGCCCAGTACTGGTAAGGGTTTACATTGCTGCTACTGAGATGACGCCAGACTTGGAAATGATTTTTGGTATGCACTCATTGATTCTATTTCTGCTGTGCACCAATTGGTGGGAGAGGGATTTCTTTGGTTACAAGCTATGTTTAAAAAAAAAAAAAAAGGCAAGATCAAAATAAAATTAGTTATAATTTTATTTTGGGGTTATAAAATGGTGCTGTGGTTCTCGCTTTTTCTTTTTGTTCATTGGTGTATGAGTGCTTTGCATCTCCTTTTTGTTTGTTTTTTTGCAGAACATATTTACATTTCATGTTGGTCCAGTGTAGTATCAGGAGCCAGTATGTTTATATTGGATTCCCAGGCTACTTAAACTCTAATTCTTGTTGCATATAAACAGCATAAAAACATAAGAGATGCCATACTGGGTGAGACCAAGGGTCCATCAAGCCCAGTATCCTGTTTCCAGCAGCTGCCAATCCAGGTCTCAATTACCTGTTGGGTTTCCAAAAAGGTACACAGATTCCCTATGCTTATCCATGGGTAAGCAATGGATTACCCTGGTCCTCTTTAATAATGCTTTATGGGCTTTTCCTCCAGGAACTTCTCTAAACCTTTTTTAAACCCAGCTACATTATCAGCTTTTACTATATCCTCTAACGAATTCCAGAGTTTGATTATGTGTTGTGAGTGAAAAAATATTTCTCCTTAATTTTAAATGGGTTACATTGTAGCTTCATTACACATGTATCCTAGCCTTTCTACTTTTTTTTGAAAGAGTAAACAACTGATCTATGTTTACTTGTTCGTTATTGTCCCTCCAGTCCAGTCCCTCACCTCTGGGTTGTGCTCCCCTTCCAGCAGCTTGGGGACTGAGCACTTCATCTTCTTGATGACTCTAGGGTATATATACAGCTGGCACCTCCCACCAGCTCCAGTAAAAGCTCAGTCCCCAAGCAGCTGAGGGGATCAGTAAGCCAGGGTGTTAGGCTTCCTGGTAGAGACGGTTAAGGAGAGTTTAGGGTCCTTATTGGGGTTTTTACTTGATTTCTCCCTTTATTTTACTTTAATTTAACTATGTTTATTCTCTGCCCTTTAATTCTTGGTGTTTTGGGCACGAGGTCCCTCTTCCCCCCCCCCCCCCACCTCTCCGTAGAGCCATCAGGAGGAGGCTTCAGGGTGAGTGCCCTTGAAGGCAGTAAATTCCGGAGCGGCTCCCGATTCCCCAAGGTGGATGAGGAGCCGCTGTCAGACAAGCTCAATGCAAGGGGGGGCAGTCAATTTGTGCCGTTCTGCCTCGCTGCCGAAGCTCTTAAAGGCAGCTGAGTGTGGGAGCGGGATGGTGAGGTGAACAGAGGGCACCCGTGGAAGCTCTGCTGATTTGAGCAGGAAGAGTCCAGCGGCAGTTGAGCATGGCGGCAGCTCGCACTCTGAGGTAAAAGGACCATGCAGCTGCCATCCGCGCCTCAGTGACCTGCTGGGAAGTGCTGGCAAGGAGTAGAGCCCTGACACTTAGGCCTTGCATTTTGGCATGTTTTTCGCCAGGGTTTATGGTAGATGAGGCATTTTGGGGGCCATTTTATCTGTGGTGCTGCTTTGGTTGTAAAAGGGGAACCCCCCCAAGAGTATTGCCTCGGTGGTAGCAGCGCATCGCTATCTCCGGCTTCAAAACTGGGCAGCGGATGGTTCCTCTAAGGTCCATCTCAGCAGGCTCCCCTTTAAGGGGAAGCTTCTATTCGGGGAGGACCTGGACAAGTTGGTAAAGGAACTGGGGGAGTCTAAGGGAGGCAGACTCCCGGAGGATAAACCAAAGCAGAGTCTGAATCCCGTTTCCACTCGGACCCAGCCACGGGAATTCTGTAAGTGATAGGGCATCAGATGGGAAATCCAAAAGAGGGGACGTTTTCCCTCTAGGGGGCAAGGGTTCCGGGGGTTTCGAGGAGCTGGCAGAGGACTTGGGGCCACCTCCTCCTCCTCCTCCTCCTCTGCAGGCCCTAGGAAACTGAAATGAAGCGAGGGGGGGCCCAGGCAGGGGTGCTGCTGGTAGGGTGTAGTCTGCAGCAGTATTACTCTGCCTGGGTCCGGGTCACATCCGATCAGTGGGTCCTAGAGGTTATCCGAGAAGGATATGCTCTTGAGCTGGTGTGGCCAATTCACTTATCGTTCATCCAGTCTCCCTGCAGGGTGCCTATCCAGGCCGCAGCAGTAAGACGTTGTCACGGCTTCCGCTGTTGAGGGCGGTAGTCCTGATACCCACAGACCAATGCGGTTGTGGTCGTTACTCCATTTATTTTGTGGTCCCCAAAAAAGAGGGGTCTTTTCGTCCGATTCTCGACCTCAAGTGGCTCAACTGTTGTCTAAAGGTGTCACATTTTTGCATGGAGACGCTCAGGTTGGTGATAGTGGTGGTGTGCTCGGGAGAGTTTTTAACATCGCTCGACCTCACGAAGCGTATCTGCATATTCCCATCAGTCATCAGCAGTTCCTGCGTTTCGTGGTCCCAATGGGTCATTCCAGTTTTCAGGCATTGCCATTCGGCCTGGCAACTGCTCCCCACACTTCCACCAAAATAATGGTGGTGGTCGCAGCAGCACTCCGCAAGGAAGGAATTGTGGTACACCCCTATCTCGATGACTGGTTGATTCGAGCCAAGTCAGAAGAGGAGAGCTCCAAGGCGACTTCCAGTGGTGGAGCGCCTGAAAAGTCTAGGTTGGGCAATCAACTTAGCCAAAAGCAGGTTGGCTCAGACTCAGGAGATCGAGTACCTCGGGGCGAGGTTTGACACTTGCAGCGGCAAAGGTTTTTTTCTCCAGGACCAAGCAGGAAGTCAGTCCTCACTTATGGGTGACGTCGGCGCCAATGGCGCCCTCGCGGAGCAATTTTCCCCAGCTTTCGCAGAAAGCCTTTGGGCATTGCAGCGCGCATGCGCGGTCCCCTTCCCGCCTAGGGATGCCATCTTGCTCAGTCTTCTTTTCTGCAGCGGTAACAGACTACGTCTGTAGGGCTCTGCGGAAAAAAGTTGATTTCTTTGTTTTTGTTTTAAGTTAAATTTTCTCGGTTCGTGTGTTCCTCTTCCCGCCGGGCCTCAATATCCTATTGGGCCCGTCTACGTCTTATTTTATTCCAACTGGCGCTCCCGCCACTTTTGTCCTTCATCCCTGGCAGCACGGTCATTCGACCTCGCCGGGGTGCTTTTTTCCCCCGATGGCTGCCAGTGGTTTTAAAAAGTGTGATCGTTGTATCAGACTCATGTCTCTCACCGACACGCATGACTGCTGCCTCCGCTGCCTCAGGGCCGAGCATGACCCTATGAGCTGCGGCCCGTGCAGCAAGATGTCCTCGAAGGCGCTCAGGAGCCGGCAGTCGCAAAGGGATCGGATCTTCTCTGACTCCGCGCGGACCTCGTCAGAGGCCTCGACGCCTCGTGGCTCCGGCTCGGAGCATCATCGGAGTTCTTCTGAGCGGGGCTCCCCTGGCCGGGAACACTGGCGGGAGAAGAAGCCCGCGAGGGTGGAGCCGGGAGGCGACCCCGGTCCTTCGAGGGACAGGTCGCCTAGCCCGGCCCGACACCCCGGGCCGTCGGAGGTGGAAAGGCCTTCGAAGCTGCCTCGTCTCAAAGTGGAATCTCCTGGACACGTGAGTGCTATAGTCCTCCTGGACTCCCCCACGGATGAACCGACGTCGGGCCCGACGCCGTCGGGGCCCGAGTCGGCGGCTGCTGGGTCTTCTGAGTTTGATCTCAGACTGACGTCCTTGGAGCGCAGTATATCTGCCTTCATGGACCAGCAGCGGGCATGGATCACCGGGACGTCGACGCTCCAGTCGACCCCGGAGGCCGAGTCGATCCTCGAGTCCATGCGAGCTCGAGTCGATCCTCGACCTAGGTCTCCCTCGGCTTCCCGTTTGGGACCGAGGTCCTCGACGCCAGCCTCGGCGTCGGGGCGGTGGTCCCCGGGCCCCGCCCGCGCGGAACCGCTCGATTCCTCCTCGGAGGAGTCGGGTTGGGACACGGAGGAGGACGAGTCACCCGGTTCTTTCCAGACTCGGTGCGTCCCCTCCGATTCGCCCGAGTCGGAGCCTCGGAGGCGGTCCCCCCCAGAGGATACCCGGTTCTCCGACTTTGTGAGGGGCATGGCCAAGGCTTTGGCCTTCCCCGCGGATCCGGAGGAGGAACCCCGAGCCGATGAGCTCGAGGCCCTTCAATACGACTCCCTCCCCCCCCCCCCCCCGAGGGAGGCCTTCACTGTACCGGTTCCCCCGATGCTGGAGCGGCTTCTCTTCCGTATGTGGGAGAGCCCAGCCTCTATGCCAGTGTTGAGCAAGCGGGTCGATTCCATGTATCGAGTCCGCAAGAGCCCTGGGTTCCAGAAGGCGCAGCTTCCGCACCACTTCATGGTGGTGGAGTCGGCCATGCATCGACTTAAGAGTCAAAAGATGCACTCCTCGGTGCCCCCGGGCAAGGAGGCCCGGAACCTGGACGCCCTCGGTAGGAAGTGCTTCCAGGGCTCTATGCTTGCTTGTCGGGTTCAGACATATCAGCTGTACATGGGTATGTACCTCCGAGACCTGGCGAAAGAAATTGAGGGTTTCTCTGCCGGTCTCTCTGAGGAACCCTTGCAGCGTTTCCAGGCCTTATCCTCAGGGATTCGAGAATGTTCGAAGTTCATTTCTCGAGCGGCCTATGATGGCTTCGAGGCATCGGCTCGGGTAGCCGGAGCAGGCATCTGGGCTCGCCGCCAGGCTTGGCTTCAATCATCCGACCTCGAGCCATGGGTGCAGGACAAGTTGGTCGATGTTCCTTGCCGAGGGGAAAACCTCTTCGGCAAACCCATGGCCGGAAAGGCGGCAGAGCTAGAGTCTGGGACTCTCACCAGGACTCGCCTCTCCAGGAAGTCCTCGGCCCCTTCACAGAAGAAGGGCTCGGGCAAAAAGCCTTTTTACCCGAGGAAGGTGTTTGCTTATACACACCACCAACCACATTGTCAGGCCACTACCCCCCTTCAGGGGCAGCAGCCTAGGGGACAGGGTAACGGTTCCCGGAAGCAAAAAGCCCCCAAACCCACCACGCAGGCCCTGGCCCAGCAGGGTGGAGGTTTTTGACTATGCCAGCACAGGGGGTCGGCTGACCCACTTTGCTCACAGGTGGTCAGCCATAACATCCGATGCCTGGGTGTTGCAGGTGGTCCACAAGGGCTACCTCCTGCATTTTCACCAGGTGCTCCCCCCCTCTACTTTCCAGGGGAGCCTTCCAGACCCCCGCTGCACGAGGACGTACTCCTTCAGGAGCTGCAAAGCCTGCTTCTAGAACGGGCGGTGGAGCCAGTGCCCCAACACTTGTGGGGTCACGGGTTTTACTCGAGGTACTTCCTGGTTCCAAAGAGAACAGGGGGCCTCAGGCCCATTCTAGACTTGCGCAACCTCAAGTTCCTGCAGCGGGAAAGGTTCAAGATGCTTACCCTTGGAACCCTACTGCCCTACCTCCAGCGGGGAGATTGGCTATGCTCCTTGGATCTAAAGGATGCTTATACCCACATCCTTATTCATCCGGACCACCGACAATACCTAAGGTTTGTGGTGGCAGGGAATCATTATCCGTACCGAGTGCTGCCTTTTGGCCTGTCGTCCGCTCCCAGGGTGTTCACGAAGTGCCTGGCAGTGGTGGCAGCCTTCCTAAGGCTTCAAGGCCTCTTCGTCTTCCCATACCTGGACGACTGGCTCATCCGGGCGTCGTCGGCTCCAGAGGTCGCCCAGGCCGCCCAACGTACGGTGGCTCTGCTTCAGCACTTGGGCTTCGTCATCAACTTCGAAAAGTCCGCCTTGCTCCCCTCTCAGGACCTCGAGTTCATAGGGGCACGGCTGGACACTCGGCGGGCTCGTGCCTTCTTGCCTCTGGAACGGGCCAACAGGCTCATGGCCCTAGCTGGCGGGTTCAGCGGTGAGTCGCCGGCCCCTGCCAGACAGTTCCTGCAGTTGCTCGGGCACATGGCCTCCACGGTCCATGTCACTCCGAACGCCCGTCTACATATGAGACAGGCCCAGTGGAGCCTTCGCTCTCAGTGGCATCAGGCCACAGGGAGGCTGTCTGACCTGTTACAGGTTTCCGACTGTCTGGTCTCCTCCCTGCAATGGTGGCTTCACCTGCCCAATCTAGTGCTCGGCATGCCCTTTCAGTCTCCACAGCCGTCCCGGGTGCTCACGACAGATGCTTCCCTCCTGGGTTGGGGGGCGCACTGTCGGGGGACATGCACTCAAGGCCTTTGGACGCCTTGGGAAGCCGCCCAGCAGATAAACTTCCTGGAGCTCCGGGCGATCCGCCTAGTTCTGCGGACCTTCTCTCACCTGACGTTCGGTCAGTCCGTACTGGTGCAGACGGACAATCAGGTGGCAATGTTCTACGTGAACAAACGGGGGCACGGGCTCCCTCCTATGTCAGGAGGCCCGGAGGCTGTGCTCTTGGGCGGTCGATCACGACATCCTCCTCAAGGCGGTTTACCTGCCAGGGCAGGACAACTGCCTGGCGGACAAGCTGAGCCGGATCCTGCTACCACACGAATGGAGGTTGAACCCCGCGGTGGTTCAGCAGATCTTCCTCCGGTGGGGCTCTCCCACCGTGGACCTGTTTGCCAGTCCCCTGAACAGGCAGCTCCCCAGGTTCTGCTCCCGGCACCCTCATCCTCTTCGAGTAGCACTGGATGCTTTCCTCATCTCGTGGTCTTCGGGTCTGCTGTATGCCTTCCCTCCCACGCCACTAGTGTCCCGGACATTGTTCAAAGTTGTCCAGGACAGGGCCGCCGTGATTCTGGTAGCACCCCGGTGGCCGAGACAACCGTGGTTCCCTCTGCTTCTACAGCTGGCAGTGGACACCGCTCTCCCTCTGGGGTTTCAACCCGATCTCCTGACCCAGGATCAGGGAACTCTTCTGCACCCCAACCTCCGGGCTCTGCACCTGATGGCCTGGCTGCTGAAAGGGTAGTCCTAGCTCCGCTTCTGCTACCCCCGGAGGTGGAAGCCGTCGTCCTAGCATCCCGGCGACCTTCCACCCGGAAATCTTACGCCCTCAAATGGCGTCGTTTCTCGGTCTGGTGTTCTCAGCGATCTGAGGACCCCTTCGCTTGTTTAGTATCGGTGGTACTGCAATATTTGCTTCACCTATCCGATCTAGGTCTCAAATCCAACTGTGTCAGAGTCCACCTCAGTGCTCTCTCTGCACATCATTCACCGGTTGAAGGCCAGCCTCTCTCTTCGCACCCCTTGGTGGCGCGTTTCCTCAGAGGCCGCCTCCTACTTAAGCCTCTGTTGCGCCTCCCAGCCCCTGACTGGGACCTCAATGTGGTTCTGCAAAGGCTTACCTGACCTCCTTTTGAGCCTATGGCTACCTGCCCTCTTCGTTTCCTCTCCTGGAAAACTCTCTCTTCTTGGTAGCCCTCACTTCCGCGAGGCGAGTGAGTGAGCTACAAGCCCTAGTGTCGGAGCCCCCGTACACTAGGTTCTACAGGAATAGGGTAGTCATGCGGACCCACCCCAAGTTTCTTCCAAAGGTGGTCTCCCACTTTCACATCAACCAGGAGGTGGTTCTTCCGACCTTCTTTCCCAGGCCGCACACCAACCGAGCTGAGACAGTGCTGCATACCCTGGACTGTAGAAGAGCCTTATCCTTCTATCTTGACCGTACGCAAGAGCATAGAAAAGCGGTCCAGCTTTTCGTCTCGTTTGACCCCAATCGGTTGGGGGTACCTGTCTCTAAGCGTACTCTGTCCATCTGCGTAGCCGACTGTATCGCCTGGACTTACGGGGCAGCCGGTCTCTCCTTGGAAAGTCGTGTCACGGCGCATCGGGTCAGGGCGAAGGCCGCGTCTCTGGCTCACCTCCGCTCTATTCCATTGGCAGACATCTGCCGGGCCGCTACTTGGTCTTCAGGTCAGACCTTTGCGGCTCATTACTGCCTGGAAAGGGAGTCCTGCAGGGACAGTACTTTCGGTCAGGCAGTCCTCCACAATCTCTTTGAGGTTTAGGCAACTCCTACCCTCCGGCCCCGGCGTTGGCTACCGGCCGGATGCATATTCAGAGAAGATTCCTTCCCTCTGTACTGTTGAGCCTCAGGGAGCTCTTTTTAGGTATGAGGTCTCTGATAGCCTTAAGCTTGGGAGTCCCGTAAGTGAGGACTGACTTCCTACTTGGTCCTGGAGAAAGAGTAATTACTCACCTGTAACAGGTGTTCTCCAGGAGCAGCAGGAATCAGTCCTCACAACCCTCCCTCCTCCCCTCGGAGTTGCAGTCATTCTTTTTGTAGATTTTTGCTAACTTTTGCTGTCTTGCCGCTATGCCATCAGACTGAGCAAGATGGCATCCCTAGGCGGGAAGGGGACCGCGCATGCGCGCTGCAATGCCCAAAGGCTTTCTGCGAAAGCTGGGGAAAATTGCTCCGCGAGGGCTCCGTCGGCGCCGACATCACCCATAAGTGAGGACTGATTCCTGCTGCTCCTGGAGAACACCTGTTACAGGTGAGTAACTACTATTTTCTTGCTGGCTCACCAGGCGGAGGAGCTGCGGACACTGGTATAGAGGGTTTTGGCTATGAGGGAGCCTTCTGCCTGGCACTATCTTCAGGTGCTGGGGTCCATGGCAGTGACTCTCGAGATTGTTCCCTGGGCAAGAGCCCATATGAGACCATTGCAGCGGGCCCTTCTCCGTCGCTGGTCGCATCAGCCATTGTCAAGGAAGCTCCCCTGTCCGCCAGTGGCCAGGAGGTCTCTCAGGTGGTGGCTCCAGCCAGGGAACCTGGAGCGGGGCATGCCGCTCGAATCCCCCCCCCCCCCCCCGGTGGATCCAACTGACGATGGATGCCAGTCTGGTCGGCTGGAGGGCCCACTGCGAAGGACAGATTGCCCAGGGAGGCTGGAGTGTACTGGAGGCCCAGAGGTCGATCAACAGGCTGGAGATGCAGGTGATGGCCTTAGAACCTTCAAGCACTGGGTTCTTGAAAAGGCCGTCCGGGTATTCTGAGACAATGTGACCTCGGTGGCCTATATCAACTGCCAGGGGGGCACGGGCAGCTCCTCCTTGGAGGACGAAACGGAAAGTCTCTGTTGGAGTGGGCAGAAGCTCACCTTCAAGTCTTGTTGGCAGCGCATGTGGCAGGGGTCAAATGTCACAGCGGATTTCTTGAGCCGAGTCCGGGTGGAGCTCTGCCCAGAGGTGTTCAAGCAGGTTGTGGACCTCATGGCGAGGTGGAGCTCTGCCAAGGCAAGTTGCTTCTTCAGCAGAAGGGGAGAGAGGATGTCTGAAGGCTTTGACGCTCTGGTCCAGAAGTGGCCCATAGAGGGTCTGTATGTGTTTCCTCCATGGGCTCTCATAGGCAGGGTCATTCAGCGCATAGGGGCTCACCTAGGATTGGTCATTCTTATAGCCCCGGAATTGGCCAAGGTGTCTGTGGTATGCTGACCTGGTAAAGCTGCTAGCAGATCGTCCGTGGAGACTTCCTGTGTGGTAGGATCTCTTGGTTCAGGGTCCGGTCCGAATGCTGCAGGTGGCTCGTTTCTCACTTACGGCTTGGCTTTTGAGAGGGCAAGGTTGCTGAAGCATGGGTATTCCGGTTCAGTGATCTCAACCTCACTGAAGGCTAGGGTCTGGTATGTCTTTTGAAGGTTGGTGCTCTGATTGGGGGTGTCACCCGACGGCAGCTTCAGTGCCGGACATCCTGGACTTCTTGCAGGTCAGCTTTGAGAAAGGTCTGGTGGCTAGTTCCTTGAGAGTGCAGTTGGCGGTGATTTCCTGTTACCGGGGTAAGGTTCAAGGGAAGTCGATTGGGGAGCATCAGGATGTGGGGCTGTTTCTGAGGGCGGTGAGTTATCTTTGTCTGCCTCGAAGATTGGTGGTCCTGTCTTGGGATCTCAATCTCGTCCTCGAGCCCCTGACAAGGGAGCACTATGAGCCGGTGGTGCAGGCTTCCCTGAAGGGCTTAGCCACCAGGAACACCGTCTTGATGGTCATCTGTTCGGCTAGATGGATTTCAAAGCTGCAGGCTCTTTCTTGCAAACCTCCATTTTTTTTTCCTTTTCCAAGGAAAAGGTGGTGTTGCCTTTTTCATGTGATCCAGCCAGTCTCCTTCCTGTCCTTGTTGAAGGGGACAGATGAGGCCGCGGATGTGCACTTGCACCGTTTGGCTGTCAGTAGAGCCTTGAAGCGCTACCTGAAGAGGACGGTGTCTTTCCACAGATCAGATCGTCTGTTTGTCTTGTTCGGTGGTCCACGCAAAGGAGAAGCAGCGGCCAGGGCTTCTATTTCCAGATGGATCAGGGAGGCCGTTGCTTCAGTGTACATTTTGAAAGGCAGACCTATCCCATTAGGGTTACGAGTGCATTCCACGTGAGCCCAAGCGGCCTCTTGGGCAGAGTGTAGCCTGGTGGTGCCTTTGGATATTTGTAGGGTGGTAACATGGTCCTCCTTGCATACCTTTTGCGAGGCACTGTCGTTTGGGTGTCCAGGCAGCAGGAGAAGCTGTTTTTGGCAGGGCAGTTCTTCGGGCCAACCTCACGTGCCCCTCCCAGAGCTAGGACTGCTCTGTTATCATCCCTGCAGTCCAGTCCCTCACCTCTGGGATCTAAGGAAAGAGTAATTAGGCCTTACCCGCTAATTTAGTGTTCCTGAAGGAACTCCAGTTCAGTCCCTGATCCTGCCCGGTGTGTCCGTATTGCAGTTTGAGGCGAGTCCGGCCCATAGGTTGAGATTCATGGGCTGGCAGGTCAGTTTTTCTCAGAGCAGAAGTGGGGCGGAATGGGTGAGTTGCCCGCCCTCTTTTTCTGTGAATTTGATGGTAGTAGGGTGTATTCACAGGTAAGCTGCCGCCTCTTCGGGGGGGGGGGGGGGGAGGGTTTTTGTGTTTGTGTGTGGTTGTTTTTCTGCTGCAGTTTTAGTTAGCAGTTTGTTCTATTTAATTGTCTGCTTTATCAATATCAATAGGTTACTGGAGCTGGTGGGAGGTGCCAGCTCTCTCTCTCTCTCTCTCTCTCTCTCTCTCTCTCTCTCTCTCTCTAGATATAGATATAGATATAGATATAGATATAGATATCCTAGGGTCATCAAGAAGATGTGCTCGGTCTCCAAGCTGCTGGAAGGGGAGCACAATCCAGAGGTGAGGGACGGCACTAGAGTTCCTTCAGGAACATTAATTAGCAGGTAAGGCCTAATTACTCTTTCCACTCCATTGATTATTTTATAGACCCCCTATCATATCTTCCCTCAGCTGTCTTTTTGTTTTTCCAAGTCGAAGAGCCTTAAGCTTTTTAAGCCTTTCCTCATAGGGGTATCCTTCTATCCCCTTTACCATTTTGGTGGCTCTTCCCTGTACCTTTTTTAATTCTGCTATATCATTTAAGATATGTTGAACAGAATTCACACAATATTTAAGGTGCAGTCGCACCATAGAACAATACAGAGGATTATAATATCCTTTGTTTTATTTGCCATTCCTTTCCTTATGATTCTTAGCATTCTGTTTGTTTTCTTGGTGGCTGCTGCACACTGAGCAGAGGGTTTCAACGTATTATCCATGATAACGCCCCCAGCTCGTTATCCTGGGTGGTGATTCCTAATATGGAACTTTGCATCTTGTAACCATAGTTTGGGTGGTTTTTTCCCCAAGTGCATATCTTTGCCCTTGTCCGCATTAAATTTTCATCTGCCATTTGGATGCCCAGTCTCCCAGTTTTTCAAGGTGCTTTTGCAATTTTTCACAATCCTCTTGTGTGTTAACAGTATTTAACAGGGCTAGCCCAAGCACTAGGCAAACTGGGCGGCAACTTCTGGGGGATGGCAAAGAGCAGGGCATTCAGAGCTACACAAGCAGTCCACTTGCAATCGAGCCTTCACCCTATTCACCCTTTCATTATGGAACTCCTTACCCCCAACATTAAGAGGATTCTCAGATCTGACTGAATTCAGGAAAAAATTAAAAACTTCTCTTCCAAGACAGGACGACCTCGACCTAGAGACTCAACCACCTTAGAAACAAACTGCTAACAGACCTTCAGTCCAACACACTGTATAAATGCATAAATGTTGAATAGTGACAAACTCCTACCTACACTAACACTGTAAATAGTTCAGTCAATGCACATTATTGTATTATATTTTAGTTCCCTGTAAAACCGTGTGCCTTCTAAGACCCTGTTACTGTAGCTGTTAGCTGTTTTAAACCCAGCTACACTAAGGCTGTTAGTGTAGCTGGGTTTAAAAAAGGTTTGGACAAGTTCCTGGAGGAAAGGTCCATAAACCATTATTAAGAAGGGACCCAGGATATCAATGCTTGACCTAGTACAAGCATTGCAGAACCTGTGTCTTTTGGGGAAACTACTAGGTATGTATGACCTAGATTGGCCATTGTTGGAAACAGGATACTGGGCTTGATGGACCTTGGTCTGACCCAGTATGGCATATCTTATGTTCTGTTAGATTGGTTAACTGTAGACTGCTTTGAATGGTAAGTAGGTTGTATAAAAATAAATTTAAGATAAATAAACAATAGTGTTTGACAGCCAGTTGTACACAATTCCCCTCTGAGTATTAACTATGTTGTGTATTTGGTGAAGGTCTGCCTTTGTTCTGTGTGTAACTGAAGTGAGGTATTCTGCAAGGGCAGGTTTGGGGAACCTTCATAGTAACATAGTATATGACGGCAGATAAAGACCAATACGGTCCATCTAGTCTGCCCACTAAGGTGGCAAGAGTAGATGTACCTACCACTTTGTGCAGCTCACCCCTCCCCATGCCTTTATTTAGGAGTGGAGGAGTGGCCTAGTGGTTGGGGCAAGGTACTTCAGGCTGGAAGGTCGGGGGTTCAAATCCCACTAGAGGACAGCAACCTTGGGCCGGAAGGACTGGGGTTTCTAGTCCCACAGGTGCTCCTTGTGGTCTTCGGCAAGCCACTTAACCCTCCATAGCCCATGTTCCCTGTAAAATAGTTATCTCCAAGTTATAATGCCCTGTTCAATGTAATTTCAGTTTGTTCAATGTAAACCGCACTGATGCAGAATAGCGCAGTATATAAGAGAATGTAAATAAATTAAATAAATAAATAATGGGGGTGTAGCCACTGCTCCATGTAGGTCACCGCTATTTGTTCAGATATAAGAGATAGTTATGCTTATTTTGATTTTATTCTGTTGCTATAAAGGGATCCGTTATGTCTGTCCCATGCCATTTTGAATTCTGTCACTGTTTGCCCCCACCATTTCCATCGGGAGGGCATTCCAAGCATCCACCACACTTTCAGTAAAAAAATATTTCCTGACATTGCCTTTCAGTTTACCCCCTTGCAGCTTCATGTTATGTCCTCTAGTTTTACAGTTTCCCAGTCTTTGGAAGAGGTTTGTTTGTTCATTACTACTCTAAGTATTTAAAGGTTTGAATCATATCACCCCTGACCCTCCTATCCTCCAGAGTGTACATTTTTTAGGTCTTCAAGTCTCTTCTCATAAATCTTCTGACACAGGCTCCAGATCATTTTGGTCATCTTCCTCTGAACAGCTTTCAGCCTCTTTATATCTTTTGCGAGATACGGTCTCCAAAACTGAACACACTATTCTCCAGGAACAAGCAGGAAGTCAGTCCTCACTTATGGGTGACATCTGCACCGATGGAGCCCGCACAGAGCAATTCCCCAGCTTTCAAAGAAAGCCTTTGGGATTGCTGCCACGCATGCATGGTCCTCTTCCAGCCCAAGGGTGCCATCTTGCTCAGTCTCCCATTTTCCGCGGAGCCCTTTGGGGGAAAAAGTGTTTCTTTTCTCGGCCTCCGGCCTTGTGTGTTTTTTCCAGTTGCACCAGTCCTCTACCCGTCCTCTTTGCCCCTGTTCTCCTGTGGGCAAGGAGATGCCTTTTCTTTTTTTTTTTTTTCCCCCCCCCCCCCTACCGTTTAACCAATTTTTCACTTTGGACCCTTTTCGTGCTTTTTTTTTTTTTTTTTTTTTTTTTTTTTTTTTTCTCCTAACCTAGCCTCAAGGGTCTTCGACCTCGCAGGGGCCCATTTTGCCCCAATGGCCACGGGTTTCAAGAAATGCGACAGATGCTCAAACATGTCGCTCATGGACACCCATGACTGTTGTGTTCCATGCCTGGGGGCTGACCATAACCCAGAGCTCTGCTCGCTGTGTAAGAAAATGTCCTCAAAAGCCCTACTAAGTCATAAGCAGAAGTCCGATGACGTTTTCCATGAGGCGGCCCTGGAATCCTCGGTGGCGTCCCAAGCTGTCCCACCGCTTGTCGGTTCCCCTGTTGAGACTCCGCACCCAAGGCGGCACTCCAAAGAAGGAGATGACCTCAAAATCATTGTTGGGGGCACCAGACAAGCGAGAGTGTTTTTGTGCTCGGTCTCTTAGCCCTCCCCAGCGTTCCCGAGAGTCGGACAAGGAGTGGCCCCGACAGGTACCTCGCACCAATACTTAGGCCTCCGGTGAAGGCGCCTGGTCTCCTGAGGGTCATCCCGTTGAGGACCCCCTCTCTTACTCCGCTCCAGACCCTGTAACCCTGGCATTGGCGTCGCAGGGACCTTCCCCCGAGTAGGAGTCCCAAATGCTGGCACTGGAGCGCAGTGTTTCTGCCGCCTTAGCTGCCCAGCAGGTGCTTCTGCCCAGCATGGCTGGCCCATGCCCTGAGACCGCTGGATCCTCGAAGCAGAGATCCATAACTGCCCTGGAAACTCCCGAGAGCCGTGGGCCTCATCTCGGTCCTTGGCATCGGTCTCGCTCGCCATCCTGTTCCTCTGGGGCAAGGTCTTCCAAGGCAAGTGCCCACAGCTCTGGAAGGGTCTTTGCCATGGAGCAGGGCGCCAGCCTGACTCAGTCTTACTCTGACCTCTTGGACTGGGAATCGGATGGGGATACTTCCCCTGAAACCTGCACCCATGGGGATCTGCCTTCCGATCCGTCCTCCCCTACCTCGCAGAGGCGTTCGCCTCTCTAGAACACCTCATTTTTGGTGTTTATACGCGACATGGCCTGGGCCCTCAACCTGCAGACACAGACCGAAGAGGAACCGAGAGCAGAGGAATTGGGCATCTTACAGTTTGAGTCCCTGCCTCGGGAGTCCCTCCCCAGTACCGCCCATTCTGGCCCGGTTGCTCCTACGCATCTGGGAGGCACCTGCCTTGGTTCCCATTGTCAGCAAAAGGCCCAATGCCATGTATAGGGGTCAACAAGCTCCGGGGTTCAGGAAGACCCAGCTTCCCCACACCTCGATGGTAGTCGAGTCCGCTATGCGGAAACAAGATTCCGAAGTTGCATTCTTCAGTCCCACCTGTCAGGGAGTCCCGTGCCCTCGGACACAAGGCCTATCAAGGGTCCATGCTGGCATGCTGCATTCAGGCCTACCAACTTTACATGGGCATGTTCCTGCGCGACCTCACCAGAGAGCTCGGCGGGGTTTCAGCGGCCCTCAGGGGCGACCACCGTCTCAGGTTCCAAACCCGCCTAAGGTCGGTCACGGACTGGTCAAAGTACCTCTCCCGCGCTGCATATGACTGGTTCGAATCTTCAGCCCGGGTGTCAGTGGCCGGCATTGGGGCTCAGCGCCAAGCATGGCTCCAATCCTCGGACCTGGAGCAATGGGTCCAGGAGAAGCTCCTGGACATGCCCTGCCTCGGTGAACAGTTCGGCAAGCCCATGGAAGACAAGGCAGCCGAAATAGAGACGGAGCTCGCCACTCGCACGTGCCTCTCTGAAGACGTCTTCCATTCTGCTGAAGAAACAGCAGACCAAAATGCCCTTCTACCAACGGAAGGGGCTTCCCTACCGAGGGTACCCGCCATCCCCACCTACCACACAGGGCAAGGGCAGGTCCCAGGGTCACCGAAAACCCAACCACCGGTGCCACCCCAGCAAGCCCAGGGGTTTTGACGCCGAGCACATAGCCTCTTGCCCCCCAATGGCAAAACCATCTGTGGGAGGACGCCTGTCCCTCTTTGCACCCGAATGGAGAAAGATCACATCAGATACCTTGACCCTCCCAGGTGATCCGGGACAGTTACCATCTTCACCTAGCTGTGCTCACTCCCACCTTCTCCCCTCTCTGCTTCCTATGCATCAGGTTGTCCTGCAGCAAGAGCTGGACAATCTCCTCGCCTAGCGGGCGGTCAAAGGTTCCACACCACCTCCAGGGAAGGGGATTCTACTCCAGATACATCCTCATTCTGAAGAGGACAGGGGGCCTGTGCCCCATCCTCGACCTCTGGAACCTCAAGTTTCTGGTGCAGGAGACATTCCAAATGCTATCTCTTGGCGTTCTACCGCCCTTCCTCCGGCAGGGTGATTGACTATGCTCCTTGGACCTCAAGGATGCTTATGCTCGCATATTGATTCACCCCAAGCACAGGCAGTACATGCACTTCAGGGTGCAAAGGGAGCACTACCAGTACAGAGTCCTCCCCTTCGGGCTTGCATCCGCTCCACGGGTCTTCACAAAGTGCCTATCCACGGCTGCAGCACACCTCCGGAAGCAGGGCATACCTGTCTTCCCCTACTTGGACGATTGGCTTATCACGGGGAAGTCCTTGGGGGGAACCCTCTCCTCGGGGCATCCCGCACAGTCCTTCTCAAATGCCTCGGCTTCCTGATCAACTGCTCCAAGTCGCACCTTGAGCTGTTACAAACTCTGGAGTTCATTGGTGCCCTCCTCGACACAGAACAGGCGACTGCCTTTCTCTCTCGAGCCCACGCAGACCATTTCCGCTCCCTGGCAGTCGAGGTTCAAGGCAGGGCGAAGGTGCCAGCACGGACCATGCTGCGCCTCTTGAGGCACATAGCATTGACGGTCCACGTCAGTCCGCATGCACATGCGGACAACACAGTGGTGCCTAAAGGCGCAATGGACACAGGTCACCTTCGGGACCTTGTCCAGGTCTCTAGCAAGCAGCTCCCTGGATTGGTGGCAGAGCCCCTGGTGTCTTCTCCAAGGCATGCCCTTCCAGGCCACGCGACACGAGCTCATCCTCACAACAGACGCTTCGCGGTTGGGCTGGGGA
Organism: Ichthyophis bannanicus; assembly: GCA_033557465.1. Lineage (NCBI taxonomy): Eukaryota > Metazoa > Chordata > Amphibia > Gymnophiona > Ichthyophiidae > Ichthyophis > Ichthyophis bannanicus. The sequence continues at coordinate 644,513,671 of CM066035.1, forward strand.
GCCCATTGCGCCAACCTAAGCACCCAGGGGCAATGGTCCCTCGGAGTCAGAACAGCAGAACAACCTGCTCGAGCTCTGGGCAGTCTGGTGGGCCCTAAAAGCTTTCGAGCTCCACCTGAAAGGAAAGTCTATACTGTTAGACCGACAACAGGGCCGCAATGTTTTATATAAACAAGGGGGAGGAACAGGCTCTCGCCTCCTCTGCCGGAAGGCAGTCCTCCTCTGCCCCTTCGCTATGCGCTGAGGTATAACCCTCAGAGCGATCTACTTCCTGGGCCAGGACAACGTCCTCGCAGACAGATTCAGCAGGCTCCTTCGACCCCACAAGTGGCACCTGAACCCGGAGGTGGCTCTCCTCCTGTTCTAGCGGTGGGGGGACCCCGTCCCTGGACTTGTTCGCCAGCCTGGCAAACGCACAGCTTCCCTGCTTCTGCGGGCTGGTCCCGCACCCCCACAGGGTGGCCCTGGATGCGTTTGTCTTGGACTGGACCCCTGAGCTGCTGTATGCCTTCACTCCCACCCCACTCATCGTGAGGACCCTCCACAAAATTTAGTGGGACCGAGCCTCTGTGATCCTCGAGGCTCCCTCAGGGCCTTGACAGCCCTGGTTCCCGCTTCTTCTACAGCTCTCCTCGGAACCTCCGATTCCCCCTGGGCTGTGCCCCAGATCTCCTGACACAGGAGGAGGGCTGGGTGCTTCACTGGAACCCCACCTCACTATCTCTCACGGCCTGGCGGCTGAATGGGTCTCCTTAGCCCTGTTGCACCACCTGGCGGAGGTCGAGGAGATCCTCATGTTGAGGAAGGACTCGACAAGGCGGACTTACGTCTTTCTAAGTGGCACCGATTTTCGGTCTGGTGCTGCGAGCTCCTGATCAACCCATTTTCCTGCTCTACCAGGTGGGTTTTCCAGTACCTCCTTCACCTCTCGCAGGTGGTACTGAAATCTAACTGTCAGAGTTTACCTGAGTACCATTTCGGCCAGCCTGGTCAAGGGCAAGCTCCTCTCACGCCAACTCTTGGTCTCCCACTTCATGCCATGCCTCTTACTCTCAAAACCCTCCATTCGGCCTCTGCAGGCAGGGTGGGACTTAAACATCGTGCTCCGTGCAGTTGACGCAGCCACTTTTTGAGCCAATGGCAACGTGCTCGCTTGGACACCTCCTGGAAAGTAGTCTTCCTGGTGGTCCTGACCGCAGCTTGACAAGTCAGCGAACTCCAAGCCCTCATGGCTGAGGAACCCCCTACACCAGGTTCTATGGGAATAGGGTGGTTCTCCGTACCCACCCCAAGTTCCTACCGAAGGTTGTCTCGGACTTCCACCTCAATCAAGAGAGAGTCTTGCCGACTTTCTTTCCGCGACCTCATGCCAACTGGACATTGGCGGTCCTGCACACACTGAACTGCAAAATGGCTCTTGCCTTCTACCCGCAGCATACCCAGGGTCATCGCAGGGCAGACTGGCTCTACGTTGCCTACGATCCTGCTTGTCTGGGGTTAGCAGTAACCAAGCGCACCCTCTCCATCTGGTTGGCAGACTGCATCACCTTTGCCCAAGCAAATACTGGGGCCCTGCTGGATCGGCAAGTCACCGCACACGGTGTCCGCGCCAAGGTGGCCTTGGTGGCATCACTGCACTCAGTGCCGATGATGGACATCTGCTGGGCTGCAACTTGGTCTTCCGCAAATACCTTCGCCTCGCACTACTACCTGGAGAGGGATTCCCGCCAGGACAGTGCCTTCGGCCAGGCTATACTCTGTAATCTGTTCATGGTATAAGCAACTCCTGCCCTCCAACCCCCCCCCTTCTGCGGCTACCGAGAGCTTAAGAACATAAGATATGCCATACTGGGTCAGACCAAGGTCCATCAAGCCCAGCATCCTGTCTCCAACAGTGGCCAATCCAGGTCATACGTACCTAGCAGTTTCCCCAAAAGACACAGGTTCCACAATACTTGTACTGGGTCAAGCAAGGATATCCTGGGTCCCTTCTTAATAATGGTTTATGGACCTTTCCTCCAGGAACTTGTCCAAACCTTTTTTAAACCCAGCTACACTAACAGCCTTTACTACATCCTCCGGTAACAAATTCCAGAATTTGATTACACTTTGAGTGAAAAAATATTTTCTTTTTAGTCTTAAATAGTTTACCCTGTAGCTTCATTGCATGTCCCCTATTCTTTCTATATTCTGATAATGTAAACAATCGATCTATGTTTACCCGTTCCACTCCGTTCATTAATTTATAGACTTCTATCATATCTCCCCTCAGCCGTCTCTTTTCCAGGTTAAAGAGCCCTAACCTTTTTAGCCTTTCTTCATAGGAGTATCCTTCCATCCCCTTTACCATTTTTGTGGCTCTTCTCTGAACCTTTTCTAATAACGCTATATTCTTTTTAAGATACAGTGACCAGAATTGCACACAATATTCAAGGTGCGGTCTCACCATGGAACGATATAGAGGCATTATAATATCTTTTGTTTTATTTTCCATTCCTTGCCTTATGATACCTAGCATTCTATTTGCTCTCTTGGCCGCCGCTGCACACTGGGCCGAGGGTTTTAACATGGTATCCACAATGACGCCTAAATCTTTTTCCTGGGTGGTGGTTCCTAATGTGGAACCTTGCATCGTGTAACCATAGTTTGGGTTGTTCTTCCCTAGGTGCATAACTTTGCACTTGTCCACATTAAATTTCATCTGCTATTTTGATTTATTTATTTATTTACATTCTCTTATATACCGCGCTATTCTGCATCAGTGCGGTTTACATTGAACAAACTGAAATTACATTGAACAGGGCATTATAACTTGGAGATAACCATTTTACAGGGAACATGGGCTATGGAGGGTGCCCAGTCTTCCAATTTAGAAAGATCCTCTTGCAATTTTCCACAATCCTCTTGGGTTTTAACAACTTTAAATAGTTTTGTCATCTGCAAATTTGATAACCTCACTCGTTGTTCCACTTTCCAGGTCATTTATGAATGTCAAAAAGCAGCGGACCCAGCACAGATCCCTGGGGTATACCACTATTCACCTTTCTCCATTGGGAAAATTGGTCATTTAGCCCTACCCTCTGCTTTCTATCTTTTAACCAGTTCCTGATCCACAGTAGTACGCTTCCTCCTATCCCATGACTCTTTTTAGTTTTGCCAAAAGTCTCTGAGGGACCTTGTCAAAGGCTTTCTGAAAGTCCAGGTACACTGTATCAACTGACTCACCTTTGTCCACCTGTTTATTCACGCCTTCAAAAAAAATAACAGATTAGTAAGACGAGATCTTCCTTCTCTAAAACCATGTTGGCTGTCTCCCATTAGGCCATGACTATCTACATGCTGAGTAATTTTATTCTTTGATGGTTTCTACCATTTTTCCCGGTACTAACGTCAGGCTCACCGGTCTGTAGTTTCCCGGATCACCCCTGGAACCCTTTTGGTGTTACATTGGCGATCCTCCAATCTTCAAGTATTAGAGATGATTTTAATGATAGTTCACAGATTACTAATAGCAGGTCTGCAATCTCATATTTCAGTTCCTTCAACACCCTTGGATGTATACCATCTGGCCCAGGTGATTTGCTACTCTTCAGTGCCTTATCGTTTCTCCAGTTCAGTCCTCTACCTCTGGGTTGTCAACCTCCTCCTGCAGCTTGGAGACTGGCATGTCAAAATCGTGACATCACTGGATATAGCCTGCTGATCTCTCTTTCTCTCTAGTGTAACCAGTCTCTATGCAGCAGGAGGACGTTTGAGCCCTGGGGAGGGCTCACTGGAGTAACAGATAAGGAGAGAGTAGTGTTGGGTTAGTTTAAATTTGTTTTTTGGGTAGAGTTCTTTAAAAAAAACAAAACAAAACAAAAAAAACCCCAGAGAAACCAAAAAGATAAATACAGAGGAAGCTAAATGCTTTGGGTTTGATTGCTCCCTGCCTGTCACCAAAAAAACAAACTACACAATGTTAAAAGAAGACGTTTAGTTTTATCGCCCGATCTCTTCCCCCCCCCCCCCCCCCCAGGACTCAATGGGGGAGAGTCCTTGCTTGGAGACAAGACGGCAGTGCAGCAGCTCCGGGGAAGATCTAGTGACGGCGCAGACCTGTCCGGTAAGCCCTTCACCGGTGGCAGGCTGCCTTGGCAGATGAGAGACAGAGAAAGCCCTGCAAGGGCTTAGAGCGCGGGCCCGGCCTTGCGTTGGCACTTTCTCTCTTCAGGTTTCCTGGTGGCCATTTTAGGTGCCGTGGGAAACCGTGTGGCAGCTCAGCTTCCAGGGAACGGAGCTGGTGGGCGAACATTTACTATTTGGATTTTGGCTTCCTGGGGGCTCCCTTTTCTTTGTGGTGCGTTTTATTTTAATTTTGAGTGCATTTTTCGTTTTGTTTTCGTGGGTGTGAAAACGCCGCTGGGGGGGAAGGGGGGCCTTCTCACAGCTGTTTTGGCATGGCATTCCAGGCAGGGGTATTCCCACGCAGAGACGGGATGGGAAGTGCTAGGTGGTGTTAGTTCTGGGCTCTCAAGGACTTTTCTTCGGTTAGTGAAGCATAAATAAGTGATAATACCAAAGTTTAGCATCGCTTAAGGCACAGAGCTGTTGGAATTGCCTGATTTATGGCAGGACGTCCATAGTGTGATATCTGTGGCACCCGGAGAGGCACTGTAGCAGAGTCAGAGTTTGCCTTGGCTGTGCTTCCCTTTCCTCCATGGTGGAGCAGCAGATGGACCTTAAGGAGGCTGCAGAGGCACAGGGGGTGCTGACGGAGTTTCCCCCAGACCCCCATGCAGGAGTCCCCCGCAGAGGAGCCGGCTGGGACTTCGGCAGCATTGTTAGAGATGCAACAGGGGGATCCCGCTGAATTTTCTCCTGAGTTCATAATGCTGCATAAAGCATTCTGTTTGCAGCGCCAGGGTAAGTTCACAGGAGCTTCTCCACTAGCGGGATCGGGCGAGGTAGGCAAAGGTCCCTCGGCTCCTAAAAGAGCTAGGGTCCGAGCCTCCTTGGCTGTGGAGATCGACTGGCCGGAGGTCGAGGACTTCGACTGGGAGAATGAAGAGGGGAGCACAGGATCTGGAGGAAGGGGAGATCCTGGAACCTGAGGATCAATCTAAGATCATTAGAGTCTTTCGTAGAGAGGAGCATCAGGCGTTGATTACGGAGTCGATGCAGATGTTAAATCTGGCGGCTCAGACATCCGCGGAGGACGAGGTGGAGGATCCCATCATTCAGGTGGTTCGTCACACAGGTGGTGTTTCCGGTACATAAGGTGGTCGATAAGATGATTCAGGACGAAGGGAACCGGCCAAAAGCAGGGCTCAGAGGTATACGCACGATGAATAGTCTTTATCCGCTAACCGATAAGGGAAGGTTCCGGACACCGCAGGTTGACACGGTGGTGTCCGCAGTTACCAAAATAACTACCATTCCGGTAGAGGGAAGCGCAGCATTGAAGGATGCTCAGGACCGAAGGATTGACTGTCTCCTAAAGCAGACCTTCAAGCCCGACTCACTTTCTTTGCAGGCGTCTATCTGTGGGGCCTGGGTGGCGCGGGCATGCTTGCGCTGGGTGCAATGTTTGCGTCACTCGCCTCATTTGGATCTCGAGGAGCTCAAGGAGTTGGGGCGCCTGGAGTCCGGAGCGGCATATTTAGCGGATGTGCATTTATGATTTGATCAGAGCGCTCGTGAATAGCACGGCGTCAGTGGTGGCCACCCATAGGTCAGTGTGGTTGCGTAACTGGGCGGCGGACGGTTCTTCCAAGTCCCGGCTCAGTAAGCTGCCGTTCAAAGGGAAGTTGCTCTTCAGAGAAGATCTCGATAAGTTGGTAAAGGACCTCGGGGAGTCCAAGGCTGGTAGGCTTCCAGAGGATAAGCCGAAACAGGTAAAGTCTTTTCAAAATTTTAGATGCCAGTTTCGTGACTTTCGGAGGTTTCGGTCGACGCGCTTCGGGTCCTATCAGAGGGGCAGGTTTTCGGCCCGAGCTCAAGGGTTTCGAGGAGCTAATAGAGGTTTCTCCTTGGGCTCCGCATCAGCAACTCGTAAACCGCAATGAGATGAGGTGGGTCCCGGTGGAGGAAACTTCCATAGGCGGGAGGCTCCGGGAGTTTGTCTGCTTGGACCCTCATCACGTCCGACCAGCGGGTCCTAGAGATAATTCAACAGGGTTATGCGCTAGAGCTGGCGCATCCCGTGCGGGATTCCTTCGTCATGTCCCCTTGCAGGGGTCAAAAGAAAACTTTGGCGGTTCGCAGCACCTTGGACCGTCTGTTGCACTTAGAGGCGGTTGTGGAGGTCCCGAAAGCAGAGTACGGTTTGGGTCGGTACTCTATTTCGTGGTGCCAAAGAAAGGCGGAGTGCTGCGGCCTATTTTAGACCTCAAGAGCATAAATCGGTGTCTAAGGGTGCCTCACTTTCGTATGGAAACGTTACGGTCGGTAATTGTAGTGGTGCATCAGAGAGAGTACTTAACGTCATTAGATCTGACGGAGGCCTACTTGCACATTCCCATCCGGGAGGTACATCAGAGGTTGTTAATGACCCCAGGGCAAAGCGAACCTTATCAGTTCCAATCTTTGCCCTTCGGCCTCGCTACGGCGCCGCACACTTTCACCAAGATTATGGTGGTAGTGGCGGTGGCATTGCGCAAGGAAGGCATTTTGGTGCACCCGTACCTCGATTGGTTGATTCGGGCAAAATCCGAAGCAGAGAAGCATTCAGGTGACAAACAGGGTAGTAGAGTTTTTGCAGAGCCTCGGTTGGGTGGTCAATCCGGCCAAAAGCCAGCTTCAACCTTCTCAAGTTCTCCAGTATCTGGGAGTTCGATTCGATACCTTCCGAGGTCAGGTATTTTTGCCCATCAGGAGAGCGCAGACCCTGCGCAGTCTGGTGCGCAGGTTCAGAGCTACCCCAGCTCCGTCGGCATGGTCATATCTTCGCGTGCTCGGAACAATGGTGGCAACCCTGGAGGTGGTGCTTTGGGCCAAGGTGCATATGAGACCTCTTCAGAGAGCCTTGCTTCGCCGCTGGTCTCATCAGGCAGACTCATTGAGCAAGCGGCTTCCGTGTCCACTCAGGGTGCAGCAGTTGCTACGGTGATGGCTGGCTCCGTCGTCGCTAGCGGCCGGAATGCCTCTGGAGCATCCGGAGTGGATTCCCTTGATGACTGATGCCAGTCTGGCGGGCTGGGGAGCCCACTGCGAGGGCAGGTTCTCGCAGGGGCGTTGGTCCCAGCTGGAGGCGACTTGGTCAATAAATCAGTTGGAATTGCAAGCGGTAGCGAGGGCGCTGCGGGCATTCGAGGACTTAGTGTTGGGGCATCCAATTCGAGTGCTTTCAGACAATTCAGCAACGGTCGCCTACATCAGTCGTCAGGGCGGCACAGGGGGTGCAGTAATGGAGGAGGAGTTGGATTTGCTGTTCGCCTGGGTGGAGAGTTGACGGCAATTTCAGCATCGCACATTGCAGGAAAGGACAATGTGATGGCGGATTTCCTCAGCAGAGTTTGCGTGGATGACGGGGAGTGGGAATTGCACCGCGAAGTCTTTGCGCAGATTCGCAGTTGTTGGGAGACGCCAATAATGGACTTGATGGCAACCTTCCAGTTGGCACAGGTCACGCGGTTCTCAGAGGGCATAGACGCGCTGTTGCAGTGGTGGCCAACTTCGGGTCTACTTTACGTATTTCCGCCGTGGGCGTTGATAGATCGCGTAGTTAAAAGAATAGGGGCTCACCAGGTAAGGGTGCTTTTGTTTGCCCCCGACTGGCCGAGGCGCCCGTGGTATGCGGATCTGGTGCGACTCCTAGGCGGGCAACCCTGGAGACTTCCGGCACGGCCGGACCTGTTGCGGCAAGGTCCCCTCTTCATGCCCCAAGTGGCTCGATTCTCGCTTACGGTATGGCCATTGAAAGGGCTCAGCTAAAGAAGAAAGGCTATTTGGCATCTGTGATATCTACGCTGCTTAGGGTGCGGAAGCAGTCCACTTCATTGGCGTATGTACAAGTCTGGCGTATTTTTGAAGTTTGGTGCTCGAGACATCAGATCCGGGCATCAACGGTCTCCGTCCCTTCTATTTTAAACTTTCTGCAAGATGGCTTTGATAAGGGTCTAGCAGCTAGCTCTTTGTGAGCGCAGCTGGCAGCTCTTTCCTGTTATCGCGGCAAGGTCCAGGGTATAGCTCTGGGAGCTCATGCAGATGTGCTACGTTTTCTTCGGGCGGTGGCTAGATTGCATCCGTCTCGTAGGGTCAGTTCCATCTTAGGATCTTAATTTAGTCTTGATGGCGCTTTCCAAGCCGCCTTTTGAGCCTTTGCATCTGGCGTCAATGAAATATTTGACATTGAAAGCCGTGTTCCTGGTGGCGATCTGTTCAGCTCGGCACATTTCGGAGTTGCAAGCTTTTTTTTTTTATACTTTCAATTTTTATTTCAAACACAACAGAAATATCACATACATAATCCACATTATAATAGTCCACTACAACAGAACACTCAGTACCCCACATGAGTTAGTTCCCACCAGCCCCCTATCCACCCTCCCACTCCCCCCCCCCCTTTGCTTTCTCATCGCCGTGAGTTTTTCCATTAGAACAATAGCCCTCAACCGGGACACGAACCAGTCCAGACCCGGCATCTTTTTGCTTCCACGCCCTAGCCACCTCCCCCCGTGCTGCACAGAAACAAGCTAACACCACCTTACCCCCCGGAGCTCCCGGCCCTCCCCACCCCAAGAAAGTAAACAAGTATTGGGCTCTAAGTCCACCTCCACCCCCACTTTCTCCTTTATTCACTCCACCACCTTCCTCCAGAACTCCTGAGCTTTAGTGCAACCCCACCAGATATGCCAGAAAGTCCCTACTTCCCCACACTCCCGCCAACACAGGGGGGAGACCCCAGGGTACATTTTACTGAGTCTCTCTGGGGTATAGTACCACCTCATCAACACTTTATAACAGTTTTCTTTGATTCTACTCGCACTTGGCCCTCGCTTAATTTGATCCCATATCCTTTTCCACTCCGTTTCAGCCAGGGACCTCCCCAAATCCCTTTCCCACTCAACCATATACCTATGCTTCCCCACACCTTCCCTCTTAACCCCCTTATAAAGTCCGGAGATCAACCCTCTCAAGCCTCACTTCCCATACCAGATAGCCTCCAGTCTAGAAACCTCGCGACCCAACCCCTCCTTCCCCAGCTCCTTTAATAAAAAGGATCGCACCTGCACATATGCATATCTATCACTCTCCCCCAGCGCAAATTCCCCTCTCACTTCCTCGAAGCTCTTTAACCCCGCCTCCTCCAGCAATTTCAAACCACACACTAACTCCTTCTCCCTCCAGGTATCAAACCAACCCCCCTCCCACCCCGGTCGAAATGCCCTCCACCCCCTCCACGGGGTCATAACCGAAAACCCCGTACCCCTAGCGGCTATCTCTGGCACTCGTGCCCTATCCCTAATCTTCACTACGTGTCTCATCGCTGGTGTCCCCCCCCCCCCCAAGCACCCCCCTCTCCCCCTTCAGGGCCCAGACCCAAGCGTCTAATCTCCCCCCAACTAACTTGCAATCTCTCCAAACTTACCCATGGTTTCTCCTCTCTTCCCCCTCTCCATCCCAAAACATGCGTCAGTTGGGCTGCCCAATAGTACTCTTTCAGATTGGGAACCCCCTTTCCTCCTTAGCCGCATACAGTACTTCCCGTGCAATCCTAGGGGGTCTCCTTCGCCAAATGTAACTAAACACCCGCCTCTGCAGTGACTGCAACATCCCTTCCGGCACCTCCACTGGCAGAGCTTGAAACAGATACAGCAGGCGAGGGAGCACATTCATTTTTATCACCGCTATTCTGCCCACCCAGGAAGTCTCAAATCTCATCCATCCCTCCAGATCCTTGCAGATGCACCCTAGTAACCGCGGGTATTTCGCTTGATATAAATCCTCATAGCGCTCAGTGAGCCTCACCCCCAAATACTCTATGGAGTGGTTAACCCACTTCAGGGGATATAATTGCCTCAACCTCCCTTCACTCCCGTTACCCAGCTTCACCGTCATCACTTCTGTTTTATCAATATTCATTTTAAACCCTGACAATGCCCCATACCGCTCCACTTCCCTCATCACTTCTGGTAAGGTCTCCATGGGTGAACTCAAATACAGGAGGATATCATCTGCGTATAAAGAAATTTTTATGGTTTTGGCCACCTCTAACCAAGCCAATTATCTTTTCATTCCTCCGGATACATTCCGCTAAGGGTTCTACCACGAGCGCAAAAAGCAGCGGTGAAAGCAGGCACCCCTGCCTAGTCCCACGCCCCAACTCAAAATCTCTCTCGTACCTCACATTAATTTTGATCCGAGCTCTAGGGCCATTATACAAGCCCTGTACCCACCTCAGAAAATGGGCCCTACACCCCACCTTCTCCAACACCTTGCATCAGGAAACCCCATTGAACCCTATCAAAGGCCTTCTCTGCGTCTATGGACATCACTATGAAGTCCTCCTGGCCCTTTCCCGCCTCGCACAGTACCGCAATCGCTCTCTTAACGTTGTCGCCTGCCTGCCGCCCCATAATAAAGCCCGACTGATCTGGCTGGATTATGCCCGGTAACCACCTCGCTAACCGCATCGCCAAAATTTTGACATCAATGTTAAGGAGGGAAATAGGCCTATAGGAGCCACAACTCATGGGGTCTTTTCCCTGTTTCAGCAAGACCGTTATCCCTGCCATCAACATCTCTTGTGATAACTTCCCCCCCCCCCCCCCCCGTGCTCCAGAACCCCATTAAACACTCTCCCTAAAAGCTCCCCTATCTCCTCTATAAATACTCTATAAAACAAACCCAACAACCCATCTAACCCTGGGGCCTTCCCCCCTGCTAACCCCTTAACCACCCTCCCAATTTTGTCACTCGAGATGGTAGCCTCCAAATCTGTGTGAGCTTCCTCTGGTAGGCCTCTTAACTCCACCCCATCCAGATATCCCCTAATCTCCTCCTCCCCGACCCCCTCCATACCTTGGTATAACTTTTTATAGAAGTCCCAAAACTGCTCCCTAATCTCCTCCTCCCCTCGACACGTTACCCCTTCCCTCCCCCTCATCTGATATATCAAAGCCGCCCCCTTTTGTTGCTTTAGTCTGCGGGCCAAAAGTCTCCCCGCCTTATCCCCATGTTCATAAACAACTTGCACCATTTGCACCACCCTGAGCTCTGCTCTTACTCTCTCCATCCCCTCCCTATCCCGCTTTGCCCCCGATGCCCTATATTTCTCCTCCGCAGCTTGCAGCGTTTTCCCTAACTTCTCCCCTCTTCCTCCTGGCCCCCCACATCACAAACTTTCCTCGCACTACTGCCTTCAGCCCCTCCCACACCTTCACCGTGGCCATTCCTCCGATATCATTAAATCTTATATACTCCTTAATAACCTCTTTGAATTCCTTCAACACTCTCGCATCCTTTAATAAGCTCTCATTCAACTTCCAGAAAACTGTGCCCCCCCTTCCCCCGCCTGCGCCAACCTATCTCAACCGCACTATGATCCAACCACCCAACCACTTTAATATCCTCCTCCGCCACCTCTAGTATCCACTCTCTATCCATAAGGAGCATATCAATCCTACTCCAACTGTTAATGCGGAGGTGAAAAGAAGGTGAATTGCCGTTCTGTAGGATGCAGTGCTCTCCATGCATCCACCAAATTAAATTGTTTTATCAAAGTCCTCAACCCTTGCCGATTCCTACACCCCCCACCATCCCCCTTGGGAGCTCTATCCACCCCGGGCTCCAATACTACGTTAAAGTCTCCCCCTACCACTAACTTCCCCCCTCCCGCCCCCTCAATTAGCCGCCTGACCTCCTTCCAAAACTCCCCCTGATTTTCCATTGGGACCATACACCATCAATATCACCAAATCCTTCCCCTCCCCCAATTTCCCTCTTAACCCCACCACCCGTCCCTCTCCATCCTTAAAACTTCCCTCCACTTGAATCCCACACCCCTCCCGCACCCATAGGGCAACCCCCCTCTTCTTTACCCCCTTCGGACAGCACGAGTAATATTGATCTGGATAATGCCTATTTTTCAGCCTCTCCACATCACTTCTGCGCAAGTGTGTCTCCTGCAACATCACCATGTCCCACTGAAACTTCCACACCGCCCTAGTCAACATGCTGCGCTTCTCTGGGGAGTTCAAGCCTTTAACATTAACTGTCCCAATGCGCAGCATATTCCCCGCCCCTCCCCTCGAGATGCCCCCCTCCCCCTCCCCTTCTACCCTGCACTCCCACCCCGAGACGTCTTGTCCTCTCCCGCCACTCCGTGCCCCCAACCATGTGACTCCCTGATACCTTGGCCCACTACCACCCTTAGCCCAGCCACCCCCAACCCCCCCCCCCCCCTGGCCACCGCCATACCCCTTCCAACCACCCGAGCACCACCAAATCCCTGCATTCAACCACTTCCCTCCCCCAACATACCCCTTAGCACCCCTCCAGTCCCCGTTGCTCACTCAAATGTCCTGGGCTCTCGTGCCCTGCTCTCCAGTGCTGACACTCAGTCCTGCTGCTACCTTCTCCACCTCAGGTATCGGTCTCTGGTGCCGCTCCTTGCCGTTCCTTAGACAGCCGCCAAAGCCTCTTCCCCTTTTCACCTGCCCGCTGCCACTGAGAGCACTATGGTAATTTTCCCAGTCCAGAACTGCCCGACTTCTGCTGATCTCTCACTCCCATTAGGGGAAGGCTGTCACACCCCTGCTCCCATAGCATACTCCACGCCTCGTCCGCTGTCTTCACCCGCTTGGTCACTCCATTCACCGAAACCAGCAATCCAAATGGGAACAGCCACCGAAAGCAAAAGCTCTTCCCCCTCAAGTATGTAGTAACCTCCTTCATTGCCCTTCTCCTGTCCAGAGTGCCTTTGGATAAGTCGTTGAACACCTCCACTTCTCCGCCTTCCCAAGCAATCCGCCCAAACTTTCTCGCCGTCGCCAGAATCTGCTCCTTAATGGGGAAGCTGCTCATACAAGCGATAATATCTCTCGACTGCTTCTCTCGCCGGGGCCCCAAACTTCGATGAGCCCTCTTCACTCCGATTGCAGCCTCAGTGGCACCATTCACCTCCCCTAGCCGCAGAATGTGACTGCACAGCTTTTGCACTACCAAGACAGTCTTTATGGGCACCTTCCTCGGGCACCCCCCTAATTCGCAAATTGTTCCTGTGCGCTCTGTCTTCCAGCTCTTCCATTTTCTCTTGCAACTCTTCCTGTTGCGCCCGGAGTTGGTGGTGCTGCCCCGCCATTTCACGCACCTCCTCCTCGCAGGCCTCCACGTGGCCCTCGAGGTTCTCGACTCTCTGCTCCAAGCAGCTCACTTCCTTTTGCACAAAGTCTTTGACTTCCTTCCTCATGGCTTTGATTTCGCCCTGCATGTCTCTCTTAAATTCACTCAGCCACTTCTTTAGGGACCGTGCTCCTCGGCCCTCCGCTCCCTCCTCCTCTGAGCTCACCGCGTCAGCCTCCTCCTCGGAGCCATCAGACTCCTCTGCTTCTTTCCGCTCCTGCTGCACATAAGGGGATTGGAAGCTGGCCAGTTTTTTCTTTGTTGCCATAGCCAAGATATAGTCTCCCTGCCCGTCCACTTTATTGGCTTTTGGGGCACCGCTGAGTCTCCTTAATCTCGGGATTCGGACGGAGCTAGGCTTCTATGCCGCCATCAGCTCCGTGACGTCACCGGAAGTCCGGAGTTGCAAGCTTTGCCCTGTAGGGAACCTTTGTCCTTTTCGAGAGACAAGGTCATTTTGCAGCCCGTTCTGTCGTTTTTGCCTAAGGTGGTGTCTCCCTTTCACTTAAATCAATCGGTGTGCTTGCCTGTTCTAGGGCCCTTAGAAGGGGAATCTGTGGATCGCAGTTTGCGTCGGTTGGATGTTAAGAGAACCTTGCGTCAATATTTGAGGATTACAAAGGCTTTTCGCAAGTTGGATCGTCTCTTTGTGGTGGTTGGAGGTATTCTTAAGGGGGAGGCGGCGTCAAAGGCTTCCATTGCCAGGTGGCTTTGGGAAGCGATCGCTTCCGCCTACTTCAGGGTTGCGCAGTACCGGACGGCCTGCGAGCTCATTCCACCAGGGCGCAAGCAGCTTCTTGGGCGGAACACGGTTTGGTTCGTCCAAGTGAGATTTGTAGGGCGGTTACTTGGTCGTCTCTGCATACGTTCAGTAGGCATTACCGTCTTGATGTCGCAGCAGCGAATGATGCTTGCTTCGGGGCGGCGGTGTTGCGTACCGGCTGGAAGGGCCCCCCCGTTAGTTACTGCTCTGGTACGTCCCAGAGGTAGAGGACTGAACTGGAGGAACGATAAGGAAATGATAATTACTTACCTAGTAATTGTAGTTCCTTGAGTGACGACAATTCAGTCCTCATTCCCGCCCAGAGGTGTTTTCAGGAGGGGGACAGCCGGATGGAGAGTGGACAGTCGTTACGGGTAAGTCAGTTCTTCATCTCTTAGATTTGGTAAGGTGTCTGTCAAATATTTTCGGTAGCAGTGCGGGGCGTGGCGTGAGACAGCCTTGTCTGCAGTAATCGTACAGTTGGTTTAAGTTAGGTTACAAGTTGAGTTATGGCTACTTATTGCTCCTTTGAGTCTGCTTTGTTAATAGTTTACACTGGAGAGGAAGAGAGATCAGCAGGCTATATCCAGTGATGTCATGATTCTGACATGCCAGTCGCCAAGCTGCAGGAGGAGGTTGACAACCCAGAGGTAGAGGACTGAACTGTCGTCACTCAAGGAACTACAATTACCAGGTAGGTGTAATTATCATTTTATCTAATAGTTGTAATACATCTTCCCGATGTATCTATTTCCTTCAATTCTTCTGCACCTTTAAATACCACTTCAGTCATGGGTAACATTCCCTACGTCTTCCTCAGTAAAGACCGAAGCAAAGAATTCATTCAGTCTCTCCGCTATCGCCTTGTCGCCTCTTTGTGCCCCTTTAACCCCTCTATCATCTAATGGACCAACTGACTCACAGGTTTTTTGCTACGAATGTACTTGAAAAAGTCTTTATTTCGCGTTTTTGCTTCCGCAGCAAGCTTCTCAGATTCTCCCTTTGCCTGCCTTATCAATGCCTTGCATTTGACTTGCCAGTGCTTGTGCTGTTTCCAGGTTTCGTCGTTTGGCTCTTTTTTTTCCATTTCCTGAAAGATGCTTTTTTTGGCAACAGCCTCTCTGACCTCACCTTTAAACCATGCTGGCAATTTTTTGGACTTCCTTCCACTTTTCTACAGCTGGTCTGGGCTTCCAAGATAGTAGTTTTCAACAACATCCAAACTTGATGTAAGTCTTTAACCTTTGCAACTGCTCCTTTTTTTAGTTTTTTCTTAACTATTTTCCTCATTTTATCATAGTCTCCCTTTCGAAAGTTAAAAGGTAGTACTGTGGATTTCCTTACTATCCCTCCTCCACTTATTAAATCAAAGGCGATCATGCTATGATCACTATTGCCAAGTGGCCCCAACACCCTTATCTCTTGCACCAGATCTGGTGTTCCACTAAGGAATAGGTCTAATATGGCTTCCCCTTTGGTCGGTTCATGAACCAGCTGCTCCAAGAAGCTGTCATTTATTTCATCTAGGAACTTTATCTCCCTAGCATGTCCTGCTGTGACACTGACTCAGTCGATACCAGGGTAATTGAAATCACCCATTATTACTGCGCTGTAACCTTTGTTGGCTTCCTTGATTTCTTTGAGCATTTCATCATCCATTTGTTCATTCTGGCCAGGTGGTCGATAGTACACCCCCACTGCTATCACCTTCCCCTTTTTACATGGAATTTCAATCCATAGAGATTCTACAGCAAATTTTGTTTCCTGCAAAACTTTAATCCTTTCTGACTCAATGCCCTCTCTAACAGAGCACAACCCCTCCACCAGTTTGATCAGCTCTATCATTACGATATAGTTTGTACCCAGGTATCAGTGTCCCACTGGTTGTCCTCCTTCTACCATGTTCCTGATATTCCAATCATATCTAACCTCTCATTTAGTGTTATGTATTCTAACTCTCCCATCTTATTTTTTAGACTTCTAGCATTTGCATACAAGCATTTTAGAGACCTGTATTTTATTCATATTAATTTGGCTATTGGTAGGCATGGGTAATTTGGGATCTTTAAGCTCTGTCTGCTCCATACTTGAGGGCATTTGGGCTACTTTACTCTTTTTTTGGAACCTCTCTGCTTTTGGTAGTATCCTTCAAGGATACATTCTTCCGAACCATCCGCTCTTGGGCGACTGTGGTCTTTCCCGTATTATCTAGTTTAAAAGCTGCTCTATCTCCTTTTTAAAGGTTAATGCCAGCAGCCTTGTTCCATCCTGGTTAAGGTGAAGCCCATCCCTTTGGAAGAGCCCCTCCTTTCCCCAGAATGTTCCCCAGTTCCTAACAAATCCAAAACCCTCATCTCTGCACCATTGTCTCATCCACGCATTGAGACTCCGAGCCCTGCCTGCCTTTTGGGTCCTGCGCGTGGAACGGGAAGCATTTCAGAGAACGCTACCCTGGAGGTTCTGGATTTCAACTTCCTACCTAAAAGCCTAAATTTAGCCTCCAGAACCTCCCTACCACATTTTCCTATGTCATTGGTACTGACATGTACCAAGACAGCAGACTCCTCCCCAGCACTATCTAAGACCTTATCTAAGTGGCGCATGAGGTCCACTACCTTCGCACCAGGCAGGCATGTTACCAGGCGATCCTCACGTCCACCAGCCACCCAGCTATCTACATGCCTAATGATCAAATCACCAACTATAACTGCTGTCCTAACCCTTCCCTCATGGGCACATGGCCCTGGAGAAACTTCCTCGGTGTGAGAGGTTTTTACATCACCTGGAGGACAGGTCCTAGTTACAGGATCACTCCCTGCCACACCAGGGTGATACTCTCCTGTCACGTGACCTCTCTCCTCCATGGCAATAGAGCCGCAGCTCCGATATCGGGCAGAAGCCACTACCGCGGCTTTGTAAACAAGCCCTAAAGTGGCTTTGAAAAAAAAACAACCCAGAAAAACATGTACCCAAAAAACCCCAATGGGTCCTAATTAAAACCCATGCGGAAAAAAGGCATACGTTTTGTTAATGCCATCAATGTTATCGTCTTATTAGCCTTCTGAAGGCTATGTTTTGTCCTTCATGTTGTACCTCATGATCGGCAATAGTTGATAGTTTGGTACATTCGTGTACTGTTTTGTGCTTTCTTGTATACTTGATGTTGCATTTTACATAGAAATGTAAACTTTTTTTATTTTTTAGGCATTGTTATTTATCATTATTCAGCATTCTTATGTTATAGTTCAGCATTCTTATATCCATCGTTAATCATTATTCATTCTTGAATAACTGATGTGATTATAATTATGCCATATTTGAAGAAAGTAAGACTATACACAGAGGCCAATGTGGCCGAAGCTGCTAATGGAGTGATAAGGAAATAAATTTCTGATCGCAAAATTTCAACAGAGACAGGTATTGGGTGTCAAGTGATTCGGCGAAAAGCCATGGTACTTCAGGATCAAAAAGAGATATCCAAGCAAGGTACAGTTTAAAATATTTTATGAATTCTTTATTTATATGTTTATGTTCATATTGTTGTGGAATACTAAATTTTAATCTAACTTTTATATATCAGTTGTAAAGTGCTAAATAGCTATAAAAGCATCATTTTATATTTATGTGAAGCAAGTTTTATTCGTCGTCCTTACGTTTGTATTGTCACTTAAATTGCATCTGTATTGAACATGAGTGATGTTTTGAACTATTTTATTATAGGTTGCAAGAGTATGCTTGATGACCAAGAAAATGAATTGGCGACAATTATCAAAGAAATGGCTGAGGCTGGATTTGTACCAACGCCTAAACAAGTGCTCAGAATTGCTGCAGAATATGCAGAGATCAATGAAAAAAAAAATCCAAGCTTCAATTTCAAAGTATCTCCTTCTAAATAACACCAAAAGAGCCAAATATGGTGTTCTACAAGGCATTGGCTCCGATGTTTCATGAATCGAATGCCAAAAAAGCATACCAAAGGAATGCATGTTTGGAAGATCCAAAAATATTAAGAATCCTTCCCTGATCAATGACTTTTATGACTTATTGGGCAATCAACTAATGAAGACTGTCCTGAGTATATTTGGAACCTTGAGTCTGGCTTTCCAACAGATCCTAATATAGAAACAGCTTCACTGGAAGGTCAAAAGGCTGTGAAAGTTATAGCTGGAACTGGGAGAGAAAATGTTACTGTCCTTGCTACCTGCAATACAGCTGGGAAAGCTTGCCACCTTTGATTGTATATTCTTCCAAAGCAGCTCTTTCCTTTATACCACGAGTGGGCTGGTGATCCGCAATTTGCAATTCCTGGCACTTGGATATGGTTTAAGCAAGAATGGTTGGATGACAACAGAAGTACTATATTTCACATCTAGTTCAATGACTGCAGAAAAAGTTCAACAGCGTGGCCACTGTTGCTAATTCTAGATGATCATATCTCACTTGAGCATGGAGACCCGCCGAAAAGCTGTTGATGAGCAAATAATGAAGCTTCCTTCTCACACAACTTCAAAGTTGCAGCCTTTGGATATACCAGTTTTTGGTCCCCTTAAAAGCTATTGGGCTGATCAGATAAACAACTTGATTTTTTTTCAGCTGGTTTTCCCCATAAGAGCTATGACCAGAAAACAATTTGTCGGGCTATCTGTCAGAAAGGTCTTTCTGCAGAAAATATCAAAAGCAGTTTTGCGTCAGTTGGCATTTATCCATTCAGTTCTGAAAAATGACAAATCCCTGTTTGATCCTGCTTTGGTCCAAAAATATAACAAGTGGTTGGAGCAAAGTCGTCCAGATGAAATGGAAGATGAGCAATAAGTACAAGAGGAAGAAGAATTGCCAATTTCAGTAGATATACCTCTACCACTTCCTCCAATAGATGAACATGGAAATCCACAAAAAGAAAGATGGGTTTGGATTGATGAAGACCATGACTCCCAAAACAATTCAGCTGCCCATTCTGCTTTATTGTCAAATAGCTTCTTGGATGTTCTAACATCACACGTCAATCAAAGTCCAGGGAGGAATGGAGGCGTTTGTGAGTTGCATTTTGCATGGTCCTCCGTTTGGTGGCCCATGCAGGGAAGAACCAGAGTGCTAACCAACCTAACTACATTGCAGCAGGCATCTTGGCTGCCACCTCTTTGATGTCACAAGGGTTCCCCTCCCGACAGCCTTGAAAAGCTGGCTGGGAGGCCCTTTGGCCTTGTTCCGAAGGGGCAGGTCATGCCTCTTTGGAGAACTGACAGACAGGGATTGCACACTCGAGTGGTGGTGAAAATCAGGTACTGTGCCGCATTGGATATTCTTTGCCTGCTTTCCTTTTGTCATGGGGAAAAGGAAGGTGGAGGCTAAGACTATGCCCAAAACCCAGCCTATGATGATTTCATCTAGCAGGGTGACTGGTCTTTTTGACAAACATTTTTACTGTTTCTGTTGCTCAATCCTCCCCCAATGGTGCATCCATTAGTTCATTTGAACTGTCTTTTCTCTCATGTTCCCTCCCTCAGCTATCTTCTAAGGGTGTCTCTGACACTGTAGTGGTATTGGAGGCTCCCTCCCCTACCCCTGGTCCTCTTCTGAATCTGGTTATTTTACCTGATGCTGAGCGTCTAGTAGAGGTTCCCCTGAATGAAATTACTTTGAAAGATTTATGGTGTGCAATATTACATATAGATAAAAAGTTGTCTTCAACTGTTCCTTCACTCTGTCTCTTTTCTCAGGAGACAGTGCATAAGTTGCAGAAAGCAGACAATAGGTCATTGGCTTTGGCTCATTCTATTACTAAAGTAGAAGGGCAGTTGCAATTGTTGCAACAGACCTGTCTCCTTTATATGTGATTCTTTATCTATTCATTGCAAATTGGAGGCCCTAGAGAATGGTTCTAGGGCTAATAACACAGGTACACTAAAAATTTTTTTTTTTAAACTGCCTCTAATGTTTCGATTGATTTTTACGTTTTTTGGTGTGCTGAATCCAAATCTGTTAACCAATTTGCTTCATCACGTACAGATTTTTTGCTACATTGGGTTAGCAGTTTGAGGTGAACGTTTCAGATTGAGTGCGATCGAGATAAAAGTTTCTTGGATGAATTCTTTATACTAATTGTTTAGTAGTTATTCAAATAAGAATAAAGAAAATTGTAACAAGGCAGCACATAAGAATAGAGTAATGTCAACAAAACACACTGTGATGGTAGCAAAATTGTCTGCACTTAAAACAGCCACATACATGTGCACAAACATTGAGCATATAAGAGCGAGGTTAGACACAAAGCAAAGCAAAGAAATGTGCAAAAAATGTTGTACAGGTATGTATGTAAGAATAGAAAACGCAAACATGCAATACATGAATACAATACAATACAATGCAATACATGAAGACAAACACCCGATGGTGTGAAAATAAAATTCTAATAAATGAGATCCGACACTGTGGTAATAACTAGCAAATTTTTATTTCAAAGTTTAGTAAAAACACGATATTTGTCAACACAGTTTAGATTTTAAAGTCATTCTTGGGTCAATCAATCTCCTGGTGGGCCCGTTTCTTCTTCCCCCGAATGCTTCTCTTGGTGCGCTGCTTGGCGTATTTTTCATCTGGGGTTTCCCGCAGCAGCAACCAGCAGAAATCAGCCATCATAGTGGTGTTCCATCTTCCTTGGTACCTTCTCTCTGCGTCCTTGATGTCCTGGTGAAACCTTTCACCTTGTTCTTCACTGTACGCCCCCAAGTTTTCGGGAAAGTAGTTCACATGGGAGTGCAAGAAATGGACTTTCAGGCTCATGTTACAGCCTTGTTCTTTGAAGGCATTGAGCATCCTGGCAACAATATCCTTATAGTTCTCATCCCGCCTGTTCACCAAGAATTTGAGAACAACATCCTTGAAGGAATCCCAGGCTTCTTTTTCCTTCTCGGACATCGTTTCAGCGAATGCTCCATCTGAAATGAGTTTCCTTATATCAGGGCCAACAAACACTCCTTCCTTTAGCTTTGCTTCAGAAAGTCGGGGGAACTTTGAGCAAAGGTACCGAAAGCACTCACCATCTTTTGGAAGGGACTTGATGAATTGCTTAATGAGACCCAACTTAATGTGGAGAGGTGGTAATAGAATTTTATCACGAGGTACCAAGCTCTCATGAACATTTTTCTCACCGGGTCTCAAATACTCCCGAATTGGCCAGTCTTTTTTCCCCCAGTGTAGGTCGCGGGCCCGGCTATCCCACAAGCAAAGGAAGCAGGGATATTTGGTGAAACCGGATTGCTGCCCTAATAGCATGGATAGAATTTTAAAGTCTCCACAAATCATCCACTTATGCTCATCATAACGAATCTTCTGAAGAATCAGGGCCAAATTCTCGTATTTTTCTTGGAGAATAACAGAGTGAGCAATAGGAACTGAAGCGAATGTGTTGCCATTATGAAGAAGAACACCTTTTATGCTGTCTTTTGACGAATCAATGAACAGCCGCCATTCAGCAGGATCATACTTGAGTTTAAACTTTTCCATCACTCCGTATATATCGTTGCAAAATACCAAATCTTCCTCTTTGCTGAAATACTTCAAAAATTGTGTCTCGCGGTTGCGGTACCAATAAAAAGTTGTTCCTGGTGACAATAGATTTTTCTGTTTAAGCCGAGAACCTAGCAGTTGGGCAGCATCTTTTGGGAGTCCTAAATCCCGGACTAAATCATTCAATTCAGCTTGAGAGAAAAGTTCAGGTTTCGGATCTGGTTCAGTTTCAAACTCGGAAGTACTGGACTCATCGGGAAAAGCCATCTGATGAGTCTCATCATGATCAGAACCGTCCACATAAATATGATCCAAAGATTTTGGTGGTTCAGGCACAGGTACTTCGTTGCTATGAGGCATAGGCCTAATTGCTGAGGGAAGGTTGGGGTAACTTATTACGTTCTTATTTTTTAAGTTGTATCCCTTCACAATGCAAGAGCAAAAATAGCAGTCACTGCTGTGGTCTCTTTGTTCACGCCACATCATAGGTATTCCGAAATGAAATGCTTGTTTTTTACCTTTCATCCATAAGCGTAGATCTTCCTCACATGTCTTGCACACTTTGTGAGGAGCCCACGGTTTGTCTTGATCGCCTAACTTCAAACCGAAATAGGCGAAATATACTTTTTTAATAAATGCAGAAATGTTCCTCTGCCGCTTTTTCACGGTATATTCCCCACAAATAAAACAAAAACTGTCCGGAGAGTTGACGCAACCTCTGGCTCTGTGAGCCATCACAAATACACAGCACTGCAAACTACAACTGTAGTGAACCACTTCGGAATAAAGCTGGATTACGACTGAGCAAACAAAAGGTAATAATGAACTTGCAAGAAACTGAAATTTGACAGGAACGTTCATGTCGCAACCACCGTGTTTGAGCGAGCGAACGAGGCGAGGCGAGGCGAACAGGAAAGAACATGCGCCAGCGCGAGTACTGGATTTAGCCCCCCGCCTCCCAATTGTCCTGTTAATGTATAAAATAAATACAAAACACTCTAAAATATCATGAGGGAGTGTTTCTAGTTAGTTAACCATTACAACCTCTATTTTGGGCCAAGAAAATAAATTGCAGTCGGCTAAAAAGAAATTATGTGAACATTCCTTATATGGGTAAGAAATCTAATTTTGCAAGAAAACGTGACGTGATGGAACATTTTGGCTATTTTTCCTGGATTCAGCACCCCAAAATCTATAGGAATCAGTTGTAAAACTGGAGGCAGTTTTTTGGTAGTGTACCTGTGTAATTTAAGATTCCTGAGCTTCCCAATCATCCATCTGTTTTCTGCTCAAATATTGTTGAAGTATTTCGAGGAAGTGTTACTGTTAATTGATGCTGTTCAACTTCAGAAATGTTTACTATTTACCTAGTAGGATTAAGAAGGAGGTCTCAGGAGAGGGAGGACTTGATATATTATCACCTGGTGCAAATTTAAGTCATTCCCTGAAGATTCTACAGATATCTCAAAGGTCCACTTTACTGGTAACTCTTGTTTGAAGCTGTCAAAGCCAAAGTTTTGAGGTGGTTCTTCAGACACAAGAAGGAAACTTATTGTGGACATAAGTTAAACGTATTTCCTGATGTTTGCAGGAATACTCAACTTAGGAGGAAACAATTTCTAGCCTTGAAGTCTAGGGTGTTAGGAGCAAGTGCAGCTTTTTTTTTTCTTGTGTTTTTGCTGCAAGTGCGTTGTCACTATGCAGGGTAATTTTTCCTTCTGTGATCCGTCACACTTGGAAACATTTCTGACTGATAAAGAAGTTGCAGGATCTGCAGGAGATATAATTGTTAACAATGATGTTTGAGCTCATTTTTGTTATGAGGGTCTCTGCTTCCTTTTAGATCCTCTATTACCTGTGTAGTTGCTTTTGATCTGCCTTCTCTTCCTTTGATGGGGGCTATTTTGCAGTATTTCTTAGTAAAAAGGTTTGTCATTGATTTTTGGTTTATATGTAAGTGTTACAAGTTTTCTTTAATATGTTTGTATTTGTAATGTGGCAAAATGTTATAAAAAAAAAAAGTCCAGCTCAACAAGGTGGAGCTAAAAAGAAGAAAAGATGAAGAATTAATATGAATGCCTCAGTCATTACACAGGAAGCCATTGAAGAGGCTTCTAAATCAGAAAGCACACCTAAACGTCCAGCTGCTAAACCAAAACGCAAAATTGAAACCAGCGGCTCATCTAAAAGGGAAAGTGATCACTTGACAGCTTTGAAAGCACTGAAGATGGAGGAGAAAATTTGTTCTGATGAAGACTGAACTAGAAGAAAAATTGGCCACTATTCAAAAGATCTTAAATAGCGATGATTGGGAAGCAAAAGTTGGCAGCAAACATTTCACAGTGCACTTTGACAAACCAAGAAATTTTTACATTGGGGTGCTTACATAAGGTATTTTGCAAAGACGAAGGTGAGCCAGTTGACCAAGCATCCTTTAGATTTCTAGACTTCATAGGTGAAAGACGTTTCATCAACAAGCCAAGTGCTTCTTTGAAGTTTGTCCCAGCCAAAGATATATTTTCTATAGCCCAATATAAAGGGAGCTTGCTGCTTCAAATGCAATCACAATCGAGGCTCACATCTACAAAGAAATCTCATTGATTTGGAAGCAGTTTTGTGAAGCATATGATCGTTAAAGCATTGAAAATGATTAATGCTGTTGATTTTCATCAATAAATGTTGTTGTTTGTGTTTTCATTTTAATTTTGTTTTAAAAAGTTTAATTGTTAAAAAGCTTACAAATTGGTTAAAGAACATCTTAAAACTAAAGAAACTTCAAGGGTACTGCTAAAATTTGAAGAAAACCATTGTTTAAATAGATGAGTGGGTTGTGGTGGTTTTTATTTTTTAGAGCTCATGGGTTTCTTTCCTTGGCGCTTTTTTTTTTTTATTTTATTTTATTTTTTTTTTAACATGGCTTTTTTAAAAAAAAAATTTTCATTTTTTTGAAATATACAAGATAGTGGAGGGACAATAAATCAATTTGAGTAATGGTATGTCTGACCATGAGCACAAGCAGCTGGGACAAGAGGGATTGTGTGTGTGGGGAAAAAAAAGTTGCGTAAAAAGTGGGTTTTCTCTAGAGACTGGCACTATACTGAATATACTTAAGAAGTTGCTGCATACTCATGTGTTGTCACCATCATGCAAAGATCCTGAATATGACTAGTTGCTGACAAAGAAGTGACAAAAGTTCTTTTTGGATATAGAGTTCTAAAATGTTGCTGGTTGATTAAGGGCAAGCAGTCTTAAAAACACAATGGGGGGGGGGAATATTCGGTGCTGGTGGTGCTAATGCAGCTAGCCACTGGTGCTGAAAGATAAACCCAGATATTCAGTGCCGGTATTGAATATCCTGGTTCACTGGATTCCTCCGAGGCTAACTGCCCGTTTAGCTAACGTGGCAAAAGTTAGGCTGGGGTTTTCTGCACCTGGCTTTCGCTCCATGTCGCTGCTGCCCAGTTAGCAATGGGTGCTTGCCTCTGCTGCACCCCAGAACACCCTGATGCTAACTGCTTAGCATTGGGGCATGTAGTGGCGGCATGTCTGCAAACCATGTAAATGCCTTTTGAGAATGCCCTCCAGTATGCCCAAAAAATGCCAAGGGTGATGGGCATACATCTGCATTGGTTATGACAAATATCCAGTGGCGAGGCATCTCTCAAATTGTGAAATCCAACCTTGGGTGTCTTTCCTACCTAGATGACGTATGCAAAATTGAGATTCTAAGCATATGAATATCGTTCTGGCTTATTAATGATAGTATAGTTCTGGTATATTGACTGGGATGATGGTTTACATTGGTTCAATAAATAGACTATTTGTGCATGTAATTATCTACACAACTTTTCAAACACAGGTATTTCCAGCAGGGACCTCCTCTTAAGCTGAAAGGGAGAGAGCTGATATTCAATATTGCTGTTGATGTTGACTCCTGGTGACCCTATGGAGGCTTATTCAGTTTTTCTAATACATTAAACAAAATTCTGTTCCTGATCAGATATGTAAAAATTTAATCATATACCACTTACTGCTCAGTCCCATGCACATTTTGGACCCTGTTTGCTAAACGAAAGCACAGGTTATTTGCCCTTCTACCCATAGGAATAACATGGGCACAGTAGCAGATAGTGCATGCTGACATTTAGCAAACATGGCCCCATATGTATTGTAATTTGACTGCTTTAGAAAATTAAAGCTATTGGGGTGAGATTTGTCCTTGAGAGTTACTGTGAATCTGTTTTACTTATTTTTAGAATATTATTCCTTCCATATTTCAAAAATGGGATGTATGTGGGGAAGAGTTTCTTTTTTGCCATTCTTATAGTTTATGAAACAAACAAACAAACCTTCCTCTTTGGAAATTCAGCTGCCCAATGCAAAAAGTGTAAACTCTTCCTCTAATTTCCCGCTCCAAGATATCCCCAGATAGGCCCTAGTGTCGGGGTTCAGTTACTTGCAGTGACCAGTGTTTTGTTCTGACAAAGATGTGAATATGAATTTTTATTTTTTTCTAGTACATCAACCTTCTGGAGTTTTAAGAATTTAAATATTTAACATACTATTAGTTATATTTTTAGTGTTTGACTTTTTTCATAGAAGCTTGATGACTACATAGTTATTGATGAAATTGGCAGGAGGTGTATAGATTCGTATTTGTGCAAAAAGCTATATTTGTTTGTTTCCCTACTTATGTCCCCTCCTAAAATACTTTTTAGTTCAGTGATGATCCTGGGTGGTCATGCACGCGGGCTACTTTTGGAACTGTGCAGTCATCAGCCCTAAATCCAACCTACACTAGCTGACCACCTCCTTCCACAGCACACCCATCTGACCTGGGAAGCAGAAGACCTGAGCCTAGAACTTAAACTCAGCAGCATGCAACACTGTCGTTAAGCCAGCCCCTGGAGAGTTGTATGCATTTCATAGTGCCATTTACCACCTTAATAATGGATTGCAACTTGCTATTAAATAGCCATTTCTTCTTTTACCGGATTAAGCTTAATCTTCCTTAGCATGTTCTGATTTTTATCTTCTATCATATTTCTTCCAGGACGGGAGCAGTTCCATGGTCTGGGCTCCATGTATTGCAGAGCAGCGGCTGCCGTCATTCTCGTCTACGATGTCAGCAACTTCCAAAGCCTGGTAGAGCTCGAAGATCGCTTCCTGGCACTCACTGACACGGCCAGTGCAGACTGCATTTTTGCCATAGTTGGAAATAAAGTTGATCTCGCCGATGAATGTGTCTCCATGAAAGAAGTAGGAGAGGAAAAGCCATGTACTGCCACCACCAAGTCTGCCGCCAAAATTCGCAAACAGGTTCACGTGGAGGATGCCATCTCGCTTTATAAGAGAGTCCTGAAGTATAAGGTGCTGGATGAAAAGGAAGTCCCAGCTGCTGAGAAAATGTGTTTTGAGACCAGCGCGAAGAGTGGCTACAACGTGGACTTCCTCTTCGAAAGCGTGTTTGACACAGTTGTGCCTCTAATGAAGAAAAAGGCCAGTGGGCTATCCGAGACTGTGGACTTAGCAGATTGCAAGCCCACAAAAGGGACCAGATCTGGTTGCTGCAAATAAACCAACTCTCTCTCTTCTTAAACAGTAGTGAACTATTTTGGAGGGGAGAGGAGAAGGTCTTCAGTAAGAGCAGAAGGCCTGTGGAAACTATTTTTAAATGCAAAACGCCATGATTGAGAGAGTTTATTTATAAAGTGAACCAAGTGCCTACAACCATTTTCGGTACAGTGTGAAATAACTGAGTTATGTGAGAAAGATACTGGGAATCTCCATATGAAAGTAAATCACAACAGTGGCCTTAAGGGTGCGAAGGGGCGTGTTTTACTAAGGCGCACTAACCGTTAGCGTGGGGTTTAGTAGTCCGTAAGTGCCCCGTGTTAACTGGGCAGCATGCGATGGGTCGGGGTAGGGGTAGCATGTAGTGTTGATGGTGCATCTGAGTTAGCATGGGCATTTTGGGTGAGTGTTTACCGCCCTTGATGTTGCCTCAGTGGGCGGTGTTAAGTGCACCCTTGTGCTGTTTAGTGTGATGCTCTGCGCTTGCAATGTGGTAACAGCAGGGGATGGATGCACGGGCCTCCATGTTAGTTTTACGTCCCAAATGTGGACTACCAGCACGCTTGTTAGTAAACATGCCCCCTCCCCCCCCCCCCCGAGTTTTAAATAACCTTCTGTGGGGTACAGAGGGGCTCACATTACATGTCCTCTTGATGTAAGTGTCCATACTTTTCGACAACCGATTTAGGATTTTCTTTTGTAATGTATTCTTTACACTGTGAATGGAACCTAAAACCTTGATTGTTTTTGGTACTTATTTTTTATGCTTCCCCCCCCCAAGTATGACTTCTGGATATAATGTACAAATAATTTATAAGAATACATTTTTAGGTGGCAGGTCCCTTATTTGTATCACAATGGTGCCTATTTGCATTATTAAAAAAATAATGGTACAGCAAGTTGGATCAGACTTTCTTTAAATCTTGTCATTCTCTAAGTAAAATCTCTAGTGTACACATGGCGGAAGGAAAGTATCTCCACGTGCCAATAATGGCATTTACACATGTAGACCCACATACAAATGTAAATAGGGATTTCAGAAAGCTGCTGTTTACTTGTGAAGCTCCCCAGGATGCAGAGATTTTAATGGGGTGGGGTGTGGTATGGGCATCGTACACAAGTTGGCTTTTACACCAGTTCAGACATAACGAGACTTATAAAAAATGCAAATTTTTTGTCAGGGTTTTAAACAAGGGATTGTGAACAATTCTCCTTGAGCCCCCCTTTTTTTTCTTTTTTTTTTGTTATTTCTTAAATGTCCCTCTTCAAATAAAATTGTAGCTTTGCTAGTTAAGTGATAGCACTTACACAGCTAAGTTTGCACACTGCATTCATGAGGGTAATTTTTATAAATTGTTTGGCCATAAAGCACCTCTTCATAGAATTAGGTCATGACTAAAGTACATATGCCACAAGCCACCATGTATTAGTAGCGTAGACCTGCTCAGAGAGGAGTTGGAGCAGAACTGCAATTTACGTATTTATTTTAGAAAATACCCCTGCTCAGGAGCAGTTAAATACTGGCATGTAATCTAGGCACTTTTTCTACAGGATTTGTGCTAGTATTTTATAAAGATACACAAATGGAGTTGACCTGTCTACCAGATTGACAAGGCAGGGGAGGAAGTCCTCCCAGGGTGGCACTGTGGACCTTGCACAGTTGCCAAGATAGGGGCAGAACAAACTGCTGTCAGCATGATGGAGGGACATGCTTGAGACCACCTGCTCCCTCAGACAGGAGGAGGAGGCAGGGCCAGCGGACCATGAATGCATCCGTAGTACTGGGCGGCTGCTGTTACTCGGACAGCAGTTTGCTCTGCCACTGTTTCGCCAGACACTTGAGTGAAGGGAAAGATAAGGAGATGCTGAACAAATTGGGGGTGGTTTTAGGGAGAGGAAGGGAAGACTAGATGCTGGACACCTGGAGGGGAGTAAGGGGAGATGTTGGACTATGGGGAGAGGTAGGGAAGGGAATAGGGGGAGCTGTATTATAGGACCCAGAGCTGCCCCAGAGGTGTATACCTAGGGTGGCAGATATCCTTGGGCTGGCCTTGGTGCTTATCTGTCTTTTATAACAGACTAAAAATAGGTGTGTTCCTGCCCTTTTAAGTTAGGTACCTTGTTAGGATGAAGGAGTAGCCTAATGGTTAGTGCAGTGGGAAGCCAGGGTTTGAATTTCACTGCTGCTCCTTGTGATCTTGGGCAGGAAAATACCTACCGGAGCTGAATATAACACACCTTGAATTCCTGAGAAAAAAGGCATGAGCTAAATCCAATTCCCGTTATAAACTTATTTCTCCTCCCCCCCCATATGTGTAAGTGTTATCACTTATACATGAAAGTTGCAAAATTACTGCTTCCAAATGTAAATGCAAGCAGTTACAGATGAAGCCTGCCGAGTTAAGGCCACTCTCCCCCCTCTCCCCATGCATAGATTTGTAAATCACTGCCCCCCACCATACATGCTGGCAAATAAATACACATGCACATCCCTCCATGTGTATTTTACAAAAGGCTCTCTCAGAGCCTGTTCTAAATATGATCAGAAGTGAGAATGTCCTGTACTAGGCAATCAAATTCCTTCCTTGACATGTTGTGCAAAGTGGAACTTTTAAACATGTTGCATTGATTTATTCAATTTAAGCATTGTTCGAGCTGCAGGTATATTGATCCTGCAGAAAGCTCAGCCTGTTCAGATCTCTTTCAATAAAAGACTTCACTTGCCAACGTTTGTTTTTATACATGAGGATGTAGTGTGCTGTGCTATGCTGTGCTCTATCTTTAGAGGCATCTAGGCATAACACTGTCTGTCATCTACAGTGGAGGACTTATGCTTCTGAGGTACATTCTCTAACACCACTCTTTGATTGGAAAGGGCTGGTGTGGTAGCAGCAGCCATCTCTTTACTGCTTCTACTTGTGCTTTCATACATCCTATCTATGATGCACCCGGCCCCCTATCTGCCTTAAGGAGAGAGTCTGACTCCAAGGCCGGCATTACTGCCACTGTCAAACCTCTGTGGGACCCGCAGCAGTGGCAATGATGACAAACGACAAAGAAGCACTTTTGGGCCGATGCAGAAAGCTGGCTCTGAAGTCGCACATTAACTGTATGCCTCTATGCAATGCACCGATAGCGTGCGACTTCAGCGCTGCCGTGCAGAAAGGGGCACATATGCAAATTAGCCACATGTTAAACTGTGGTGCAAATGGCAGCATTAACCTGGGCGAGCAAGCCAAATACATGTGCACAGCAGTCGGTGCAAGTTTGGCATGCTGTCCCAGAGAAACAAGGACACTGTGGCTAATTTGCATATGCACCCTGACAGTATTTTGATGATATTAGAGGCTTTCCCCGATGCCTGGATCATTTGTGGAGAAGTTTGACGCTTCACGTCAGATGATCCAGACATCTGAGAAAGCCCCCGATGCTATCAAAATACTGTCGGGGCACCACAGGAGGTTTAAGCCACCTCAGACCCAGGCGAAAAGATAGTGGCACTTTGGCTGGTTACATAATCCTCTACACATTTCTCTGCATCGGGCGTGGACAATATTAGCATTACATTTTAATATGCTTGACGTTGCTGTGTGCGCTTGCTTTTCCTTTGCTGCTTATACACATGTCAATCTGCATTTGGCCTGTTGGAATTTGCTCTAGCTGCATGATCTTCGCACAAGGGGAGCATGTTGGTCTTTCTGCATCAGCCTATTAAAAGTCTGAACCACTATGTACTAGTGGTACTGCACTCTGAAAGTTCAGCTGGGCTCTGCTCCTCAGTAGCAGATGTCCTGTTCGTAATGGGGTGGAACTGGCAGGCCTTTCCGAATGCACCAGTGTGCAGCCGTTCAGAAGCTCTAAGTGCTGCTTATTTCATTGTCGCCACTGCCACCGCAGGTTCCAGAAAGATGTGGTGACGAGCAGGGGCAAAAGCTAGGGGTGGCAAGAAGGGTTTGACTAAGGTGCCTCATCCTTGCTATGGTGCTATCTGAATTCATATCCTTTGCACTACAGGCACTGGCAAACTAGACATGTGCCTAGGACCCAAATATTTCGGGGGGGGGGGGAGTGCACCCTGTCGGACGAGGTTAGGACTGCCAGATGTGATGACTTTTAGCACACTACAGGTTTTTTGCATTTGTCTGAAAGCAGAAGAATGCCAAAGAGGACAGAGTTTGAATCCTCCCAGCAGACCTTTGTGGCTGTCCGAGATTCTTCCTACTACTACTACCACTGCTATTTATCATGCATATGGTGCTACAAAGCATATGCGGTGCTGTACATATACATGTAAGAGAGAGATTGTCCCTGAATATCTTCTAAACTCCCACTTCCCATAAATAAAGTGGATATTTTTAGAGGATAATACTCTATCTCCAGGAACAAGCAGGAATGTAGTCTTCACATATTGGTATCGTCGGTACCGACGGAGCCTGCGCGGGAACGCTCCCCAGCGTCCAATAGGAACGCTTTTGGGAGCATCCCTCAGCACATGCACGCTGCCTTCCTGCCTTTCCAACTGTCCCTCTTCAGTTCTTCGTTTTCCGCGGAGCCGACAGGGCCCATACCCTGTCACCGCAGAAAATTCCGTCTTTAAAATTGTTTTCTTTTGGTCGCGTTTGCCTCCGCACGACGCCGACCGGTACTGCCGGTTCTTTTATTTTCATTTTTCAAAAAATGTTATATTTTGAACTGTTTCTCTTCAGAAACTTTTCCTTTTTGGTGCTAGGCACCATTTTGGGCATTAGGCATCATATTCCTGAAACATGGAAAAACCAACTAGTAGTGTTAAAAAATGTACTAAGTGTGGTGGTACCATTTCCGTCACTGACACCCATGATTGGTGTCTTAAATGTTTAGGGCCTGAACATTCTCAATCTGAATGTCTCTCCTGTATGGGGATGACTAAGAGAGGAAGACAGAACCGAGCTGCAAAGCTCAGTACTCTTTTCTTCGGATGCCAGATCCATTGCATCAACATCTTCAAGAGCTTCCTCTTCCTCCCATGGATCTCAGGTAACTAAACAAAAAAGCCGGTCCTCAAAGGGTAGCTCTCCTGCG
This sequence comes from Ichthyophis bannanicus, assembly GCA_033557465.1. Classification (NCBI taxonomy): domain Eukaryota; kingdom Metazoa; phylum Chordata; class Amphibia; order Gymnophiona; family Ichthyophiidae; genus Ichthyophis; species Ichthyophis bannanicus. Next base: position 644,545,901 of record CM066035.1, read on the forward strand.
AAGCATCGAGAGGCCATTGGCATTGCCCTTGAGGGAACCACATCGGCAAAACAGCCCCGGCGGGAGGCTTCGGCTTCCAAAGCATCAATGGGGCTCCAGGATGTTCTTGAGGCCTTGACCTCGCAAGAACTACTGGTGCCATGCTCAGGGGTCCTGGCCATTTTCACTGGTACCGACACCCAGGCATCGGCAGCATCGATAAACCAGAGGTTCCTCGCTATTGAACGCAGCATTGCAGCTCTTCTCACAGCTGCGGTACCATTGACACCTATAGTTCAATGGGCACTGGTACCTACACTGGTACAGACACCAGTACCGGTACCGACAATACTGGTACCGGCCCCGGTGGGAGTTCTTCCCATGCCATCTTTGGCTGGAATCGACAGATCGGTACCGGATCAACTTGGTACTGACTTCGATACCAGGACCGTGCTTTGCATGAGCATCATGGTCAGGAATACTTCGAATCCTCTGATTCCAAAGACTCTGACAATTCTGCTGGTACCAGAGGGTTTCTCCCGGAAGATCCCTTTTCTCCCCAACACAGAAGGTCACCTCCAGAGGACATGTCTTTTCAGGATTTTATTCGTGATGTGGCCAAGTACCTTTCAATCACGGTAGCTCATGAACAGGAACCCAGAGCACAGGAATTGGAAATTCTCCAATATCCTAAAGCTCCAAAGGAGGCAGCCACTCTGCCCATCCATGAAATTCTGCATAACTTGATGCTCAGAATGTGGGCGACACCTCTGATTACATCTCCTCATTCAAGGAGGCTTGATACTATGTATCGAGTTCTGCCATGTCCTGGATTTCAAAAGACTCAGCTGCCACACCATTCAATGGTGGTGGAGTCAGCCATGCATAGAATGAAAAGTGCAAAGAGGCATGCATCCAATCCCCCAGGTCGTGAATGCAGGACTCTGGACGCGCTTAGCACAGAGCTTTTCAGGCTTCCATGCTTTCAGCTAGGATCAGTTCATATATACTATATATGGGCATGTTCCTCAAAGAAGTTACAGGAGACTTGGAGCTTGAGCCCACTTCTCCCAGATGAAGAGACAAGACTTTCTTGCTTTAGTTAAGCATGCTCAAGATGTCTCCAAGTTTGTGAATCGTGCAGCCTTTGACTGCTTTGAATGCATCAGCAGAACCTCTGTTGCCATTGGGGCATGACGGATTGCCTGGCTTCAGGCATCAGACTTGGAGACTTGGGTACAGGACAAGTTGGGCAACATTCCTTGCACAGGAGAGAATCTCTTTGGCAAGAACTGGTAGGAAAAGTCTAAGGAGTTAGATGCTGACAATACCACTCTAGATAGATTGTCAAAATCTACAGCCACTCCAGCCAAAAAGAAGCCTTATAAAAAACCCTCTTTCAGCAAAAAGAGAATTTTATCCTTCCTATACCCAGCAGAGTCAAACTCAGGGTCAGGTTGCCCAAAAGGGGCAAACTAGACAGCAAAAGAAGCCAAAAGGCCTGAGAGCCCAACCAGCTTCGCAGGTTCTGCCCCCTCAAGGGCTTTGACTCCTTTCTAGAGAGCCTTCCTGCCTCTGAGGGGTCCCCAACCCCCCAATATCCCAGGCAGGTTATGCCACTTTGCCAACAGATAACAGCAGAAGATTGGACTCTGTCCATTGTAGGAGAGGGGTGCAAGCTCCATTTTCACAGCATACCCCCTCCTACAGTTCTAAGGCAATTCAATTTGCAAACCTCCACAGACAATCTGCTTGATCACGAGGTCTCAACACTTCTTGCCCAAGGGGCAATAGAAGAGGTACCCATTCTTCAACGGGGTGCAGGGTTCTACTCCCCCTATTTTCTTATTCCAAAGAAAACAGGAGGACACAGACCCATTCTAGACCTCAGAGAATTGAACAAATACCTGTTCCGAGAGAAGTTCAAAATGATTTCTCTTGGAACTCGTCTGCCATACCTTCAAAGCCAGGATTGGCTTTGCTCTCTAGACTTAAAGGATGCATACACTCTCACATTCTGATCCATCCAAATCACAGGAAATTCTTACGATTCCTTTTCAAGGGAAAACATTTCCAGTACAGGGTTCTTCCCTTTGGTCTGGCTTCAGCTTCAAGGGTATTCACGAAATGCATGGCAGTACTAGCTGCATTTCTACGCACCCTGGGGATATTCGTCTTCCCTTACTTAGACGACTAGCTCATTCGAGCCCCTACAGTTGCAGAGGCCAGCACTGCACTGTCTCGCACAATGCGAATCCCCCAATACTTGGGGTTGGTAATAAACTTCTCAAAATCCCAACTTGTTCCTTCCCAATGCCTGGAATTCATAGGGGCCTGTCTAGGTACCAGACAGGCAAAGGTTTTCCTTCCACAGACCTGGTGTCTTTGCATAATGCAACTAGCTTCTCAAACTGCAGGGAAATCCTCCCTAACTGCTCGAGAGCTACTACAGTTGCTGGGACATATGGCATCCACAGTTCATGTAGTCCCATATACTCACCTCCACATGCGAGCAGCTCAGTGGACCCTATCCACACAGTGGACACAGGCCACAGGACATTTATCAGACAAAATAGTAAATTCTCAATGGCTAATTTTGTCCCTCCAATGGTGGCAATTACTAGAAAATCTGTCAGTGGGCTCTCCTTTCCATCAAGCCCTTTTTCAGGCCACCCTAACAGATGCATCACAGGTGGGTTGGGGAGCACACCTGAATCATCTCTCTACCCAGGGCATCTGGACTCCACAGGAGGCTGGTCTACACATAAACCTCCTGGAATTAAGAGCAATCTATTTAGCTCTTCGAGTATTCCACTCCCAGCTCAGCTACAAGACAGTCCTAGTTCAGATGGACAATCAAGTAGCCATGTTCTATGTGAGCAAGCAGGGCGGGACAGGCTCTCTGTTATGCAACGAAGCTTTATGACTGTGGGCCCTCGACAGAGTATCAAATTTGCCTTCTAGTGGTATATCTTCCAGGTATTCAAAACCTTTGGGCAGACAAACTCAGTTGAGTACTGCTGCCTCACAAGTGGTCTCTTCACCTAGACCAGGTGGCAAAGATTTCATCTCTGGGGCACTCCAGACATAGACCTCTTTGCAAGTCCATTGAATGCCAAACTTCCCCGGTTCTGTTCCAGGATTCCGGCTCACAATTGTCAGGCAAGGGATGCCTTCCTCCTTCACTGGGGTCAGGACTTCCTTTATGCCTTACCACCCATTCCCCTCATCCCCAAAATGCTCTTCAAGCTTCAGAGAAACGGGTTGCATGATTCTCATAGCGCCACGATGGCCACACCAAGCGTGGTATCCCCTGCTTCTACATCTCTCTCAAGCTGCACCTCTGGAGTTAGGGCATACTCCAGATCTCCTTTCCCAAGAGGATGGGATGCTATGGCACCCGAGTCCCCAGTCCCTGCATCTCATGGCCTGATTGCTGAAGGCTTAGACCTCCAGAATTTCAAACTGTCCCCACAGGTAAAGGATATCCTTCAGGCTTCTAGAAAACTTTCCACAAGAAGATCGTATGCCTTCAAACAGAAACGTTTTACTATATGGTGCTCCAAGAAGGGATTAAACCCCCTTGTCATACCTTTAGAATTGATACTAGAGTATCTCCTTCACATTGAATTCTGGTCTAAAGACCAATTCGGTAAGAGTCCATCTTAGTGCAATTGCAGCTTCTTATAAGCCTCTGAATGGATAACCAATTTCCTCTCATCCACTCATATCCAGATTTATGAGAGGTCTTCTGTTAACCAAACCTCCCATTAAGCCACCACCGGTGGCATGGGATCTAAATCTAGTTCTTGGGCAGCTCATGAAGCCGCCTTTTGAGCCTTTAGCCACTACAACCCTTACATTTTTGACCTGGAAGGTCATCTTCCTAATTGCAATCACCTCTGCACGTCACATTAGTGAACTGCAAGCTTTAGTGGCTGATCCTCCTTTTATACAAGGTTTGATCATGATAAGGTTGTTCTTAGAACTCATCCACACTTTATGCCAAAGGTGGTTTTGCCTTTTCATTTGAATCAATCAATTTATCTTCCTGTATTTTTTTCAAGGCCTCATGCCTCTAATGCAGAAAGAAACCGCCATACTTTGGATTGTTAAAGAGCCTTAGCCTTTTACCTACAGAGAACACAGCAACATAGAAAGTCCTTGCAACTTTTTATAGCTTTCAACTCTAGTCATTTGGGACTTCCAAACTCCAAAAGAACTTTATCTAAATGAATTGCCCAATGCATATCCTTTGCTTATGAGAGTAAGGGTCTTCCTCTTCAGGGCCATGTCACAGCTCATGATGTGAGAGCCATGGCAGCTTCCATGGCTAATCTCCACTCTGTGTCTATCGATGACATTTGTCAAGCAGCCACCTGGGCTTCGGTACACACCTTCACAGCCCACTACTGCCTGGAAAAAAGCCTCCCTTCAGGATGCCTTCTTTGGCCAAGCTGTTCAAAATCTTTCAGACCTAATTCAACTCCTGCCCACTAACCTTGGTGGAATGCCAGAGATCCATGGGAGGAAGGATGCCTATCTCCCTGGCATCTTCAGCTAGGGAGTCCCCATATGTGAAAACTACATTCCTGCTTGTTCTTGGAGATAGCGTAGTTACTCACCTGTAACAGGTGATCTCCGGGAACAGCAGGAATTTAGTCTTCACAACCCACCCACCTCTCCTAGGAGTTCTCTCTATCTGTCACTTTCCTCTCTCCCTCTATCCTTTCACTCAGCTACAAACTTAACTGAAGAGGGACATTTGGAAAGGTGGGAAGGCAGCGCGCATGTGCTGAGGGATGCTCCCAAAAGTGTTCCTATTGGACGCTGGGGAGCATTCCCGTGCAGGCTCTGTTGGTACCAACGATACCCATATGTGAAGACTAAATTCCTGTTGTTCCCGGAGATCATCTGTTACAGGTGAGTAACTACGCTTTTCGGTAACTGCCTTCCTCCTGCCTGTGTGAGTCTGCTCTTTGGCACAGTAAAGACTGCAGTAGGAATCCCGCCAATGGAAAGGCTGCTCTAGTCACAGGAAGAGAGGGGATGAGCCTGTGGCATTTCTGAGCTGTGCAATTGAGGATGAGGATGGGGGGGGAGAAAGACGAGACACTGAGCTCTGCACCTGGTACTGGGCTGGCTTTAGAGAGATTTAGGGGCTTGTTTACAAAGCCGCGGTAGTGGTTCGCGATCGCGATCGCAGCCGCGGCCCCGATTACGATCGCAAACCGCTACCGCGGCTTTGTAAACAAGCCCCTTAGTGGAATTGGTGTGTGCCCTTTTAGGGAGGGAGAATGAGGGGGTGGAGGGGCTGCTACAGCATGAAGAAAGGAGCTGGCAGCAAATACCGAGCTGGATGGTGGGGGTGGGGTCACTGGCTGAACGAGCATGTTGGCAGCAGGTGCTAGTGCAGCATCTGAACAGTGTGCGTCTGAAGGGTGACAAGTACATGTGTGTGTGTATCTGACGTGCAATAGCATGCAGGTGTTTGTGCATGTGTATGGTTGAAGAAAGTGTTTGTGTGTATGCATCTAAAGGGTGAAAGAGTGCAAAAAAAATTAAAATTCTGCAAGCTTTATTAGTAAAGGTTTGTGCAGAATTCTCCGATCATAATGCTTAACTCCTCTAGACCTGAACCTTCTCCTGCCTTTTTCCTCATTAGCTCTCTTGCTCTAAGCACAGTTGTCTCCAACCCATCCTTGTCCTCCTTATTTTCTCTTCCTCTAACGTCTAGCCTCCAGCTGCCCCACCCCTCACTTGCCAGTAGCTCATCTCCAGCCTCGAGCCACCCTCCTCACTCACAAGTAGCTCTTCTTTCTGCCACCACCAAACACCTTCCCCCGACTTGCCAGCAGCCCAATCACAACAGAGCCGCGGGAGCACTTCCATGGCTGTGTTGCTGCTAACAGTGAGGCAGGATTGGGCACTCTTAAAGCTTGTGTGCCCGATCCTGCCTCACTCTGGCTGGTCGGTGCCCACACAGAATTCTATTTGGCAAATGCAGAATTGTGCACAGGTGGGGAATTCTGCGTTGCACAGAATTCCCCCAGGAGTATGATAAGCATAAACATGTCAGAGTATGAGTATATGTCTCTCTGATGGGGACAGTGTCATATAAATAGTTTCACTTTGAAAAAGGGCTAGAATAGAGACTGGTACTAATGTACCCATCTGCCTACTAAGTAGAGGGAATTTTTCTGCCCAGGGATTTACCTAGCTAACTCTTAAGTTACATAGGAAAATTCTTTTGAAAATTCTCTAAATACTGCTTCCATGCTTTGTATATCCTTTCAGAAGCACAGAGGAACTGTTTTTTTTCCCTTTTCTTTTGCTTCTTTCATTTTTAATGCCTTTTTGATATTTAAAACTTCCTAAATGTATTACCTCAAACATTTGACTAAATCTTGCCCTTTGGGTCAGGCTACTCTTGGCATTTCTGGTTGGTAGTGAAGACAATAAACTCTGAAAGTGCCTTGTTTAGTTTCCCTGATTCTTGGCCTATGCGCCAACTACTAGGCCACTCCATTCAGAGCATGTGCTTGTACATTTACAATGCTCAGCATCCAGAACTAGGTCATGCAGGTCTTTCCATACTCCCTCTGAAGAGGTGGAGAGAAATATAGCTTGGGGAGAAAGCCATGATCAAAGATCCTGGGAAGGAACAGCTTCATACAAAGACTGTAACACTGGTCTGTGTGCATGGAGACCAGGGGCAGTATCCAACAGCACAGGTTTAATTTAAATCTTCAGCAGGGCAATCCCCGTTTAAGGTTGTGGTGCTTGCTGGTTCCCGTATCCAGTGGTGATCAGCTGAGACTACCCAAACTTTGGAATGATATGGGCCCGGCTAACTGATGGCTCTAAGTCAGACCAGGAAGATTTCTTAGAGATTTTCCCCCTGGAGGAGCCAAAGCTATATGTTGAGAATCCCAAGCCTGCTATGTCTCAGAGTTGGTGTCACCAGGAAAAGGTACACAACCAACCCAATCTGGGGAAGGGAGAAGCTAGGGAAGAAACCCCTGGGGATAGCTCAGGGCTCAGTGGTAGTGACCCAAATACAATGGTCTACTTCCCAGAATGGGGGCTGGGGGAAGAACCAGGGAACTTCAGGAAGGCCCAGCAAGAGGATGTCCCTTTTAAATATGCCTGAGAGCGGGTTTTGAAGGTGGCTGGGTTCCAATAGGTAACTGAGAGTCCCCTGCAAGAACCTTTCCCTATTTTGTATGAAAGGGAGGTTTATTATACAGCATGGCCAAGGGTGCCCTGGAGGGGGAAGAGGTAGAACTGATAGTTTCCTGGCCTTATCAACAGGTGTTATCATTGGCCCCTAGCCATTTATTTGGGAGACACCTGAGGATAGAGAAACTAAAGTGTGTTTTAGCTCAATTTTCCTGGCCTGGGGGTCCATAAACAGGTGCAGTTATATTGCCAGTCATGCCCCACCTGTCAACTTCATAACCCTGCCATAGTCCGACCTGCTCCTCTAGTGCCTATGCCCATCATTGAAACCCAATGTGAAAGAGTGGCCATGGAACTGGTAGGTCACTTGGAATGAACCACCCGAGCAATAAGTTTATTTTAGTCATGATGGGTCTGATATTCCAAAACAGTTACACGGTTTACAGACCCGTAACCTGTGTAACTGCCTTTACATGGGATATTCAGCAGCACTAACATGGTTAATGCAGTGTCGTTGGCTGGATATGGTCCCAGCATTGAATATCTGGGTTAACTTTTCAGCGGTGACAGCTAGGTGCTGTACTTGTGCTAGCTGCTGCCGCCGTTGAATATTGAGCCCAAAATATTACTAACTCTGGGGTGGTTGGATTCCACAGGCCCAGTGACAAGCCATTACCAAGGAGCTGGAAGAGATGCTTAAGCTGGGAGTTACAGAAGAGTCTATGAGTGACTGGTCATCACTCATCATCTTGGTTCCTAAATCCAATGGAAGCATTAGATTTTGCATTGATTTTCAGAGGGCCACTGCAGCTTCTAAACTGGAAGCGTATCCCATGCCCAGAGCAGAGCAGAGCAGATGAGCTAATTGAGCTTCTCAGTGGAGCATGTTTTATATCAACCTTGGATTTGTCCAAGGGAGATTGGCAGGTGCCCTTAATTCCAGCTGCCAAGGAGAAGACTGCTTTTTTGACACTGCAAGGTCTATTCAAGTTTACAGTGCTGCCCTTTGGAGTACCTGGAGCTCCTGCCACATTTCAATGCCTAGTCGAACACCACCTGAGACTGTACAAGGAGTATGCAGTTGCCTACCTTGATGACATAGGTAATCCAGTCTCTGTTGTAGATGACAATCTAACCCAAGCACAAGCTATGTTGACCAGTCTGTGAAAGACTGAGTTGATGGCCAACCCCAAGAAATGTTTTCTGGGAGGTTGGGATGTTCAATGCCTGGGGTATTTAATTGAGACTAGGCAGATACAATCTCAGCTATGGAAGGTGGATGCCATTGCCCAGGTCCCCACCCCAAAATCGAAGAAACAGGTTTGTGCCTTCCTTGTATTGATTGCTATTACTGCCTAATTTTGCAGAGGTGTTAACCAATCTCCTTTGGAAGAGAGCTCCTGAATAGAACCAGTGGTCACCAGACCTGGCCCTGGCCATCCAGCGGCTCAAGAAGGCTATGAGCTCTGAACCCATCCTGATTAGCCTTGATTTCTCTCTACAATTTATTGTGCAAACTGATGCCTTAGAGGTGGGCCTAGGAGTTGTTCTGGCCCAGGAAATCGGAGATGAAGAACATCCCATAGCATTCATCAGCAGGAAACCTTTCCTTGGGAAAAGCATTATGCGATGATTGAGAAGGAGGCCCTGGCTATCAAGTGGCTGCTTGAAATCACTTAATACAGCCTTCTCCTTTGTCTCTTGCAGAATATATATTATATATTTACATTAAATACCATTCTGATACAGAGTGTAGTGTCGGGAGTCGATGTGGTTTACATTAGATTTCCCGGCTACATAAACTGCTACATATAAACATCATTGCAAAATTAGAAAACCAATATATAGCCTGGGGATATATTGCTTTCTTTATTCTTGGGGCAACCACCTGACCCTTGATCTGAGTGAGGGGACCCTCTGATCTCTCTCCCTTCATTTTGGCAGCGAGGGGGGAGGCAGTTCATTTCTTATCTTGGGCAGCAGATTGTCTTTAGCCACCTCTGATCCTGGGGGTGGGGAGGGAAAGGAAAGAGTGAATGTGACTGTGGGAGGGTTGATAAAAGAAGTAAATGAATCTGTGGTAGGGGCCCACAAGTGCGTTTGCCTAGAACCCAATATAGTGTTAGTCTGGCCTTGGTCACATAATTGTGGTTGGCCCATTCCTGAGCTTTGAAACCACCTGGATTTCTTCTTCAACTGTAGATATTGAATCTTATTATGTGGACCTAATAAAAGGCACTACAAGCTTCAATATGTGCATTTGACATGACTATTTTTGGATGGGGAGAGAGATATTGCTTACTGTTTGGTAAGCTATGTTATGTTAAGTGCCATCGAGTCAGCGTCAACTCATGGTGACCCTCTGGAACTTGACCTAAACTTTTCAGTCATCAGTCAGGCGGCTCATTGTTGATAGAGTGACACCCATAGCTGCTGCTATTGTATCAATCCATCTCATTACTGGCCTTCCTCTTTTGTGTTGACCTTCTACCTTGCCAAGCATTATGTCTTCCTCTAATGATCTCTCTCTTCACATGATGTGTCTAAAGTATGATAGTCAAATTCTTGTCATCTGAGTTTGTAAGGAAAGCTTAGGTTTGATCTCCTCTAGCACTGACTGGTTTGTTCTTCGGGCAGTCCATGATATACTCAGTATTCATCACCAGCATCATAATTCAAAGGTATCCATTTTCTTCCTGTCTATCTTTTTCACATACATATGATGTTATTGAAAATACCATGGCTTGAAAAAGTCAAATCTTTTTATGGAGAGACACATCTTTGCTCTTGAGAATCTTGTCTAGGACCTTCATAGCCATTTTGCCAAGAGCCATTCATCGTTTGATTTCTTGACTATTTGTCCTTTATTGATTGTTGATCCAAGTAGGTTAAAGTTGTCAACTATTTCAATTTCTTTTCCTTCAATGATGAGCTTATTGATTTTGCCAGTTGTCAGGATCTTTGTCTTCTTAATGTTAAGGTGCAGGCCCATTTTAAGACTTTGTTCCTTGATCTTGAGAAGCAAATGTTTCAGATTGTCTTCACTTTGTTTGTAATGTGGTATTGTCAGCATAGCAAAGGTTATTGATGAGTCTTCCACCAATATTCACATCTCGGTTGTCTTTCTACAGTCCTGCTTCTCTGATGATTTGTTCTGCATATAAATTAAACAGGTAGGGGGAAATAATTCAGCCTTGCTGTACACCTTTGCTGATTTTAAACCATTCTATTTCTCCTGGTTCTGTAAGAACAATTGCTTCTTGATCAATGTAAAGGTTGTGCAAGAGAACTATCAGGTGTTCTGGTATACCCATGCTTCTTAATGTGGCCCAGAGTTTCTCATGGTTTACACAGTCAAAAGTCTTGCTGTAGTCAATAAACACATATGGATATCCTTTTGGTATTCTTTTGTCTTTTCAAGGATCCATCTCACATTTGCGATGATGGCTCTCGTTCCTTGTCCTTTTCTGAACCCTGCTTGCACTTCAGGCAGTTCTCATTCCAGGTATGGTTGTAGTCTCTGCTGAATGATCTTCAATAGAATCTTTCTGGCATGTGGGATCAGAACAATTGTGCGATAATTGGTGAACTATATCTAACCCAAATATTGATTTTTGTTTAGTGTGTTGATCACTTCCTTTATGAAATAGTTGGGTAAAGGCAAATCTTTTATTGGAAGGATGGATGAATGTCAAAAGGTTGGTTTGTGCTCATTTGAAATTGTTTTAATGATTTTCAGGCATTTTTTTCATGTTTGTTTCACCTATATCTTTTTTAGACCTGTATTATATGTGTGCTAGAATTTTAAGGGCCCTGTTTACTGAAGGTCTTCTCCATTTTGTGTCTATGGGGAAAATACTTAGTAAACAGGACCCTAAGTATGCAAATCAATTGTACGTGTATTAATTTATTTGCATACATGTTAAATTTCAAAGTGTCCGAATGAACTCAATTGTACACCCATAGATTCCAGAAAAAAACTATACTAGCTGTCAGAATAGTACTGGTCCAATGAATCAGAATGAATGGTTTCTTGCCATTTTGTGCAGATGTGGGAAGCCTTTGCTAAATCCAGTTTAATAGTATCTTATACTGAGATCTGGTCCTTGTTACCACCGCCACTGCCTGAATCTACCCTAATGAACAAGTTTATGCTGTCATGTTGCTCAAGAGTTCAAGGAATTTTGCTAAGCACTTTTAATTGTAAACCCTTTTGGTTAATGCCTTTTTCTTATTTTCTCTGCCAGACCATTCTAGACAAGTGGGGGTTATGCCCCTTAGTCCAGCATGCTGAGACAGAGAAAAAACTGTTTGCCTCCCTATATTAGCTGTGTAGCAGGGAGGCTTGCCAGTATTTTCTCTGTCTCCAGCAGAACAGGATGACTGAGCTGGTGTAATGTGGACCTAAGTCACTTGCAGCAGCGGTCTTAAGGCTTCAGCTTCTGCAAGGCAGGCCAAAGCTGAGGCTCGGGATGTTTTTCTCTTTTGGTGGTGGCCCTAGGAATTGGTCCTCCTCGCTTGTTGCAGCAGCCTTCAAAGCAGGCTAGACTGGAATAAGAACAGCAGCCCCACTCACAGGGAAGGGCTGCTGGCCATTTTTATAAAGTCAAGTGGAAAGAAAGGAGAAAGAAGCATAGCCTCAACTCTCAGTAAGCCCCCTGAGACTAGGAGGAGCAATGTTGGATGTCACTATTCCAAGAGGAATCACATGTGGAGGAAAGCAGCAGGATGGAGTTGGTAGCAGCCTTTGCAGCAGATGCCCATTATGGCTTGGTCAAAATATCTACACACCTTATGTCTACCTCAGTGGCTGTCAGAAGGGTCTCAGGCACTGGGTGTCAGACTCTTTGTCAGACCTAAGTTTGCAAATTCCCCTTTAGAGGCCAATGGCTCTTTGGGGAGGAGCTTCAGGAGAATATAAGCCTCTGAGGCTCCTGGGGAAATACAAAGTCACATTTCAATATTCGTTTTGGAGGTTTCAGGGATGGGATGTGAGGCTCTGCTGAGGGCATGGGGTAAGCATATTGGGAGTTAGGCCAAGTCTGCTGCACAAGTCTAAAGGCCCAGCTGCTAACTAGCCCCTTTGGGCCTAAAATAAATACAGAAAGGCAGACGGCTGCTCTGCTGAAAGGAAGCCACCCTCTGCAGCGACTCCCTTGGAGGCCCACTCCCGGGGGGTGCTGATAGGGTGATGACTCCATCGTTTCTGCTGGGAATGGGCCTGAGTCTTGGAGCACAGATGGGTACAGTCCTTGATACAACCCTGGTTGGAGGTGGTCCTGGGGGCCAGAGCACACATGAGGCTACTGCAGACCTCTCAACTATTCAGGGTGTGGCTGCAGTGGAATCTTTAAAATTCTTGACTTCTCTTGAGCAGGTTGGTGAAATGGAGCATCCAATAATGGCTACACAGCAGGTATATGCAGGTAGACCGAGACCTTGAAGATCCGGATTGAGTGATTTTGATCACAGATGCAGCTACGGCAAGATGGTGCAGGGTGAATGGTGGTAAGCAGAGGGGCAGCCGCACATAAACATGCTCAAAATTTGTTTTAATGTTTTATTTATAGTATTTTCATAAAAACATACAAGCATAGCATGTTATAGAAAAATACTGTAGAATAAAGATACAAATCAACTAGAAAATAAATAAGAAAAACAAATAATGCCATTCAGACCAAAGTAAAGTGGGGGATAAAGGAATTAAACCCTGAAGCCAGGTAAAAAGATAAACAGCCATATGAATCCTAAAAATTCCTCCAAGGCCAGAAGATATGAATTACTAATCCTGCCCATGAAATGGGACTGTCACCTTTTTAGCTTCTAGAAGAAATTTCAATTGATTGGGTTCAAAGAACATATACTTAACGGTATTCACTGCAATACATTTGCAAGGAAAACACAGCTGGACCTTTCCCCCGAGGGAAAGGATCTCTTGTCTTATTTGAAGAAATGTTTTTCTATGGTCATGAGTGGACCTCACATATCTGGAAATATCCATACTTCGAGTTCCAAGAAAGGTTTGGTTCTATGTTGGAGAAAATAAAATAAAACATGATATCTGTCTTATGAAAAGACAAAAGTAACAATTAGGGTTCCTCTTTTGGTTTTGACAATTTCAGATTGCTCCAACAAACCTAAGAGATCTCTAACCACATTTAAGCCCCAATCATTACCAACTTGCCACAGGCCCTTTTTAGATGGAATAAAATAGGCCTTGCTCAGAGGAGCCTCAGGAATCTTAAGGATCTCTCCAAAATGTATCCTTGGAATAAATCTCGGGGTGGCAATAAAAGGAATTTAGGGAAGTTTAAAACCCCCAGTTTGGAAATCTCAGTGCGTTATCCATAGCCTCTTGTTTCTGATGAATTAATTTGTTGTACTTTGTCTTTGATTAAGCTGTCTGTGCCCACTGAAGATTTCCAGTCTCTATTTTCAATTTCCCAATACCAATACAGATGTTCCTTCATCTCCTCAGCTTGCATATGATATTTAGACTAAATATTCAAAACTACTGACTTTAAAGTGGTAATAGATTTATGTCAGAACATTCCAGAGACTGCCCAGTATGTTCTCTACAGGTCTTTCCAACATGGGCAAAATGATATGGGAAGTGTCAGTGGAGGCCTTCACCATGATCATGGCCAAATGGAGAGTGCCCTTGATGGATTTGATGGCATCATGTCAGAATGCCAAGGTTCTGGACTTCTTCAGATGCAGAAGAGATTTGAAGTCCAGGCAAACTGATGCACTGGTGCAACGATGACTGATGTTAGCCTGCTGTATATGTTTCCACTATGTCCCCTGAAAGAGACAGAGTGATGCAGACAGCAGCGGCCCATCAGCGCTGGTTAACTCTGCAAGCACTGGATTGGCTGAGATGCCCATGGGATGCAAATTTGCAGCAAAATTGTAAGAGGGTAGCTCTCTGCTTACCACAGGCCAGGAAAGTGTATCAAGGATCTGGTTCCATTCTTACTTATGGCATAGCCCTTGAGAGGAGGTTGCTGATCGGGAGGGTATTCAGTAGTAGAGATCTCCATGCTGCTGCAAGCAAGGAAAACCTCTACATCCTGGGTATGTTAGAAGTTGGGAACTGTGAGAGATGGTTTCAAGCATTAGTTCCACAGATGGCCACAATCCCTCAAGAAGACGTGGAGAGAGGTTGTCCCGAGGATCCATGAAGGTTCAGGTGGTGGTATTGGCCTCCTTTTGGGGTAAGATTCAAGGAGAATCATTGGCAGTATACTAGGATGTGATATGGTTTCTCAGAGGAATGAAACACATCAGGTTCCTGTGTCAGCTGCTGGAGCATGCTTGGAATCTGAACTTGGTCCTTATGACCTTGGTAGGTTGCCATTTGAGCCACTGAAGCAGATGGCTAAGAAGCAACTTTCCATGAAGACGGTGTTCTTGGTGGCTGTTCAATGAGAAGGGTGTTGGAGTTACAGGCCTTATCCTGTAAGGAGCCTCACTTCTAGTGGAAAAGTCAGAAAGTGACATTGAGAGCCATATCTTCTTTTTTACCAAAGGTGGTTTCCCCTTTCTGTGTGAATCAAATGGTGGAGCTACCAATTTTTAAGGCAGACAAGGGCAAGAAGATACCAGGAGATCCGTCACCGACTGCTACTACTTGCAAGCACGTAACTCTTTAGAAAGACAGACAATCTTTTTGTTTTAACTTGTGGATCCAGAAAAGGCCAGGTGGCAATAAAGGCCACTATAGCTAGATGGCTTAGGGAAATGACTGAGTTAGCATAGGTGGCTAAGGGAGTGCCAGTCCTGCCAAGATTACGAGTTACTCATGAGGACTTAAGTGGCATCTTGGGCAGAGACTAGATTATTATCTCCCAAGGAGATCTGTAAAGCCTCCAGATGGGCATCTCTACATTCCTTTTCAAAGCATTAACAGTTTGGATGTGCAAGCCCGGCATCAGGCCACATTTGGAGATGCAATTAATAGGGCAGCAACCGACTCAGTCCACCTGAGAAGTAGCAGCCAGGGCTAGCCTCACGATTAGGCAACACTAGATGGTCACCTAGGGCAGTAGCTTCTGAGGGTCAGTAAAGAGCAACAGCAATCAGCACAAAACTAGAGTTCCTGGCAGCAAACCCAGAGTCATCAACACATTCTTCCACCTGCAGGGAGAGTGGGCACACAAATACTTTTAAATATTAAAGATTGTTTTGTATGTATTGTGTCCAGTTATGCATTTTACAGTAGGATTGTGGGAGGGGTAGTGATCTGATGATCATGATTGTTGAATTTAATTATCAAAATCGTGGTGGGGGGGCAGGGCCGTACCAACGGTGAAAAGCGCCCTGTGCGAGTTGCACATCGGGCGCGCGCCACCCCTCCCGCACCTCCATCTAGCCACTTTATGGGGGTGAGAGAGAAGAGGCGCGCACCCGATGCGCAACTCGCCAGCACGCTAAGCAGGTCTGGACCCTTCTGGAGAGACCAGACCTGCTTAGTGTGTCAGCGAGAAGACTTAAGGGGCGCATTTCGGCTCTCTGCCGCTGCACTAAAGTGGCGGCAACGGCAGAGAGCCAAAATGCGCCCCTTAAGTCTTTGTGCCCTGTGCGGCCACAGGGCTCGGTAAGGTCGGGGGGGGGGCATAAGGCTGAAGGTGCATCTAAGGTGTCCAATGCCCTTGCACTGCCCCTGGTGGTAATGCTTAGGTACATCCCCGCTTGTCTGGTAGGGATGATGAGGAAGGTGAAATTATGCTTACTGAATAATTTTGTTTTCCTGAGTTCTGCTAGACCCATTCAGGATTCCACCTACATTGGAGTGAATGAATAGAAACTCATCTAGACTAGAGCATAGCAAAGCCAAATCTCCTGTGAGAGAAAACCACCATGGAGGATGTTAGAGCACATCTACTTGATGATACCTCCCTAGAGGAATGAAAAAAATGGATGTGTATTGAAATAAGCAAGACTTATAGCATCTTTGCATACAAATAGTGGCAGATCTCACTTCTAGAGCAACTAATGCAGGGAGGCAAACTTTTTTTTTCTCTGTCTCCACTTGCTGGAAAAAGGGGAATATCCTCTACTGTATGTGTATGAACTGCTCTGTCAGGATTCAAGGAAAGTAAATTATCATGTAGGCATAATTTCTCCTTTTGTGTGTGTGAATTATGTAAAAATGTACAAAAGTATCTCGATGTTAATAGCAGAAACTGAAATTCATTGCAAAAAATCAAACTGCAATTTTAATTCCATGAATAAGAAATGTTTTTCTCAAAGTAATACATTCTAATTGAATAAACAATATGGGGGAAATGCCACCCTGCTGTACAAATGTTTATTTCTTACATTATATATTAAAGCTTCCTATAAGTCAAACCCCCTTGCACTCTCCAACATGAAGATGTAAAACCTTTTGGTTATTTTTGGCCTATTTCTCTGTTGTCAGAGATGTATTACAGGGGATTTAAAAAAAGCTGGTGTTGCTCCAAGTGGGGAGAGAATACCCTACCTGTATCTTGACAGAAAAGAAGAAAATTTTGGCATGTTCCTCACATCTTTGACTATGACACCAAACAAAAATTTGTCAATCTTTGCAGTTTACCAGGTCATACAGCATCTTAGTAAGTGGAACAACATTTCAGCTATTGTGTTGTGGCTTTTTTCAGGGTAAAGAAAGCCAGAACAAGATGGCTGAAATGTTGGTTCGACTTATTAAGATATGTAGCATGATCCAAGAACCGCAAGGATCAAGATACTAGCTGTGAAGGCCTAAGAGGAAAACATGGTAAAACTGTAATATTTTTAAATAAGCTGTGTAAAATTCTACTTTATTCACAATTATTACAACAAAGAGATCATAGCAAGGGGTAGAAATTGATAAGTGAGGGTGGCAGAACAGCATAATATATGAATGTCCTAAATGTAACAAAATAAAATATATCAATAATGTGATCTTTCCCAATCTGAAGTGCCTTTAAAGTTGGCCAGCAGTAGGCCAGGACCAGGGCTTTAATAAAATCTGGTGGGATGGAGTAACAACCTCAACTTGCCTAAAGGTTAACTTATTGACATCAAACCAAGCATGTAAAATATTCATATATAAAGTAGATACATCTCCAGATGTTACCAAATAGTCTTGCATAATAAAACACAAGTAACTGAACTGCTATAGGATGTTTTAAAAATCGACCTGGAGCTATTATAGGAGCCAGGCATGGCCTGAACCTCTTGGCCCTTTTTATCCTGCAAACATTTATGCTACTGCTATGAAAGATATTTTGGTTTCCCTGGTATATGTCTATTACTTCCTAGTGACCAATGAAGCACAGTCATGTTAGTCTCAGATTTATTTCATGTTCTTATTAAATGTGTAATATTCCATTCATTGCATTCTGTAAAACAGTTAAGATAACTAATATAGGCATAAACAGCTTTTTCATGATTGGAAAACAGTTAGTAAAGTAAACATTCAAAGGTATGATACAGTTAATTTGCAACAGAGGCAGTGGTAAATCAGCTTGTCTGATAAAAGGACATTTCATACATGTAGTCGAATAGAATCTTTTTGTTTTCTGGCATTTTTTCTTGTTTTGTGTTTAAGTTAAGATAGACATCCGATTCAGCTTTTGAGGTAATAAGTTAAAAATAAGCACCAAAATATTTCTTTAAAAAAAGTGTTCTAGAAAATACAATTGTTGCCTATCCTGTGATGCCTTTTACACGTTCTTCATGCAGACTTGACAGCGGCTGATATGAGTTCGGATCAGCCCTGCCTTGAGTGTATCGGCGGATGGAGAGCTCTGAAATATCTGGTTAATGGTAGTCAGCCAGAAACTGTACTTATTGGCAAAGTAGTGGCAAGTTCCTCGGGCTCCGTTGCATTCAATGAAGGGAGTGGCCCTGAAGTCTTCTAAGCAGCTTCCAGGAGAGACGAGGGATTGTCCACCCCCTTCGGCACCAGCGGCAGTGTGCTGCATCACAAAGACAGGAAAAAAAGGATGATGCTTCAAAACTCCTGCTATGCTGGCTATAATCAACTGCTGCTTTCCCCACCAATTCTAGAATATCTATAAATGGATATGAAAAATGTTACGTTTTTAAAAAAAAAATGTGTATTTAACTCACCGTTCAAGGCGAGTTACAATCAGGTGCAGTAGGTATTTCCCTGTCCTCAGAGAGCCTACAATCTAAGTTTGTAATTGAGGCAATGGAGGGTTAAGTGACTTGCCCAAGGTCACAGGGAGTGTCAGATTTGAACTGTGATCTTTCTGGTCCTAGGCTGCTGCTGTAACCATTAGGTGGCTACTCCACAGAATTTTGTATTGTTTCATTTTGAAATGAAAGTGCCAAAACTTTAATTCTGTTTTGTCTTTTTCAGGTTTTTTCATCACTGTCTGGTATGTTAATATGGGGAGGGCAATATTCAAAGGTATTTTTGCCCAGGCCTGACTGTAATCTACACTGACTTTTTAGCTATGTAACAAATGCCATCCTGGGTCAGACCAAGGTCAATCAAGCCCAGTATCCTGTTTCCAACAGAGACTAATCCAGGTCAGAAGTACCTAGCAAGTTGCCAAAAAGGCACACAGGTTCCACAATGCTCGTCCTGGGGCAGCAGTGGATTTCCCGGGTCCTCTTTGGTTTATGAACTTTTCCTCCAAACCTTATTTAAACCCAGCTACACTAACAGCTTTTACTCAGGGGTGGGGAACCCTGGTCCTGGAGAGCCGCAGACCAGTCAGGTTTTCGGGATATCCCTAATGAATATGCATGAGATATATATGCATTAGAGATATCCTGCCAACCTGACTGGTTGGTGGCCCTCCAGGGCTGGATTTGGAGACCCCTGCCTTACACCTCTGTCATTTAAGATTGTGAGTGGGCAAGGTGCAGATGTCCAAGACATCAAAAAGGTTAGATAGAATGTGTCACATTCCTCCTCACTTCTCACCACCACCAAAATATTGTCTATTAGACAACTTCTTGGTGGTGGTGAGAATCGAGGAGGAATGTGACACATTCTATATACCCTTGCGATGTCTAGGACATCTGCACCTTGCCCATTCACAATCTTAAATGACAGAGGTGTAAGGCAGGGGTCTCCAAATCCAGCCCTGGAGGGCCACAAACCGGTCAGGTTGGCAGGATATCTCTAATGCATATATATCTCATGCATATTCATTAGGGATATCCCGAAAACCTGACTGGTCTGCGGCTCTCCAGAACCAGGGTTCCCCACCCCTGTACTACATCCTCCGATAACAAATTCCAGAGTTTGGGTTACGTTGTAGCTTCATTGCGTGTCCTTTGATTTTCAAATGTATGCTATTTTGCCATCCCTTGGCCACCAGCCTAAACGGCAGGTACAAAGTATGTGGATTTTTTTTAATGTGCATTCTTTGAACTTGCTAATTTCCAAAGAATATGGTTGACTTTTCTCTTTATTTCTGGAAATTACGTAATAAAATAGCTCCAATACATTAGTTAATCTGGTAGCGTATGCCATATTGTAGGAACAGCATGCAAAAAAGCTACTTATCCACTATGGGGGTAATTCTGCACTATGGACAGCAGGAATGGACAGCCCAATGGGATGTCCATCCCCACTATTTGTGCCAGCACCTGCCCCCAACTAACTTCCCTGTCGATTGTGGGGGAAGTTAGACGGGGGCAGGGAATGGGCAGCCCAGGGGCGGAGTTTGGTGGGCAGTCGCGGGCCCTGGACATCCAGGGCCAGCGACATGTGCAGGGAAGTTATTCCACCTTCAAGGTGGAATAACTTCCCTGGATGTGGGGTTTTTTTCTTATTGCGGGTGGGGGGGGGCCGGAACATTATCCACAGCCTGACCCTGGCCTTAGGTGGCCAGATTGGGGATCGGGCTGTGGAGAATAAACCCCTTTTTCTGGCGGCTGGCATCGTGGCTCTTCAATGGAGACATGGTACCATGGCAACATGACACCATGGTGCCGCGACTCCATTGAAGAGCCTTGACTGAGTTAGCCGGGGACAGTCCTGCATGTGCAGGGCTGTTTGTGATTCTGATCCTGTGGGGCTAGACAAGCGGATCTATATCCGGGACAGAATCGGGCCCTATACGTATTCAGAAGACCTTTAAATCTTGATTCTAGTGTCACAGAAAGATCAAAATAGAAAAAAAGAACTTACTGAAATCTTACTGTTTTTAGTGCTGATGTGGGCTGTGCTGCTTCTGAACTTTTGTCTTTTTATGCTGCTTTATCATTTCAGTCAAAGCGATTTACATTGTAACTTAAGCTTGGTAATGTACATTAAACAGGGACATTGATAACTTGGATTTTTCTGAGGTAATGTAGGGTAAAGTGATTTGCCCAAGGCCACAAGGAGTGCTAGTGGGAATCAAACCCTGGTCTCCTAAGCCAGTGCTCTAACCATTAGGCTACTCCCCACGTCCTAGTTTTTTTTGTCAATAGTGCACACTACTGACTAACATCGGGAAGCGATATGAAATGAAATGGGAAATATTGTTGACATTTCCCATTTCCTTTCAAATGAATGCACGCCCTTACTATTTACCTATTCCTTGATGTCTCCCAACCCATTGCTGCCTCTTCCTCCCCAACATCCTCCTTAGGGCAAACATTGTGATCCCTGTCCGTCTTCTTTTCTACACTTTATTTTTAACAGCACTGTATGCAGCAGGGATAGGTAATGCAGCTCTTTAATCAGAATACTTTCCTCCTGCCCTATGATATCAGGCTGTGCCAGGACCAGCAAACCTGGCAGTCAATGCTGGGGACCGCTGACAGGGCTGCCTGTCACCAGCTCCTCTCTCTTCTTAGCCCTTGCAACAGTGCTGCTGTGCCCTGAGGGGACATTTTAGGTGAAAATCAGTCATGGCTGAATCAGTTGTCAGGCATCAAATGGGTAAACAGAAAAGTATAGAAAACATACTAAGCAAGCAGCAAGATGCAAATACAGAATGAGGTCATAGCATCTAAAAATGCAGACATGGTGGGGGGTCCAAAGGAATCAAAGCTGGCAATGATTAAGAATAGCTGTAAAAACATTAACAGATCTAGTAGTATTAAGGTTAGCTGAAAGCGCAAGTGTCCTCCCATGGTGCTTTGCTGGTTGAATAGATAAAGTGTAAGCTTACCATCAGGAAGGAATAGCCAATCCATAAGCTGCGCCAGCCCTCGGGGCAATGAGGAATGGAAACATCTTGGCTATGGACAGCAATGGCAACTGTGGGAGCTTCACAGACCGAACAGCGACTGATGTAGGGCTGAATTTCTTCTTCGGCCACAGGCATCATTGGAAGTGGAGCTGTGGTTGACAGCCAGTAGGACTTATCGTTTCTGCTGGCGTAGTAACAGACATCACCAGGATTGCAGTAGAGGAAAGGCATTGTGCTGAAACGGGGCAAGCAAGAGCCGGCGAGTCCTGTGAATGTAAAACATTTAGAGTTGTACTATGTGCATATACAGAGAATTTAAAACCAGACTGCTCAGATGTAGAGAATTTCACAACCAGCCTTAGTGCCAATATCTCTACACCTGGTCTTGAGGTGGCTTAAACATCTAGCACGTGCCCCTGACAGTATTTTGATGGCACTGGGTACTTTCCCCAATGGCAGCTAAATACTGTCGGGGGTATGTGTCCCTGACAGAAAGCAAATCCCTGGTGGCCCAGCGGCCCCAATCCCCCACCCCCTCCCAACTAAAAATAAACCTGGTGTCCCAGCAGCCCCTAACCTCCCCTCCCAACTAAAAATTACCCTGGTAGCCCAGCGGACATGATCCCCCCCACCCGGTACCTTTACAAGCGAGTGGGAGCGTTACCCATGCACTCCCGCTCTTGTGCCACCGGGGTTATTTTTGTTTTGTTGGATGGGGGGGATCGCAGTCGCTGGGCCACCAGGGATTATTTTTAGTTGGGCAGGTGGGGATTTGGGGCCGCTGGGCCACCAGATTTATTTTTAGTTGGGTGGATGTGTTCCCCCACTCTGTGCGCTAGCCCTCTTTTTTTTCAAAGTGTAAGAGAGCATCTGTTCTTTCATGAGAGAGAGCGCCAAGAGGTATAGCTTTAGTGGGAAGTTCCTTCTTCACAGCTCTAAACTGATAAAGGTTGAAGTAACTGAGCGACTTTATGCTGTTTTCCTTTTACCTTTTCTGTACTGAGTGGGCCTACAGCCCTGTAAGCCCGCCACTGCCATGTATCTCAAGGTAACACAAAATTACTGAATTCCAGCTGAGAGGCTTGTTTTTCCCAAAACTAGTTTATGCACATTTCTTGATCAAAGAACTGGAAAGCATTGAGTTGTAGCATACATGCATCATACCCTACTGTACTGCTTATATGAACTTTGCATTTGTTTACCAGTCGAGGAAAGAAAACAAAAATGCCATGTTTGATGCAGAGTTAGGGCCTGATTTTCTACAGCTCTTTTTTTCCCATTCTGTGTTTATAGTAAAAAAATTTATAATATGAGGCCCCTAGTTTAACATCTTCCTCTGCATCTCAAATTTGTCCATGCTTTAAAGAAAAAAATACGAACACTTATTCAATGTTACCTGAGATAGCGGACGTGCAGTATTGCCTAACATGGTAACAATTAGCACTGCCATCTCTTCACATGTTGTGTTAATAGAAGCAATACATACCCAGGTCCTGGTTATGTGCTTTTTCTTGTCCTTCAAAATACAAGAGGCTGTAACCACTCCAGAGTTTGGCCATTCCAACTGGGCACATTGGCTCTTGGTCAGATTGACTGTGCTTCACCAAAAGGTAGCCTATGTTGACACTTCGGCCAGGCATGCCGGGTGGTCCTGCATGACCTTGACGGCCAGCGGCTCCTTCAATGAAAAGAAAGAATGTTTCAACTATCTGAAATATCACAAAGATACGTTTTAAATAGGTTGACATTCTACATGGGGTGTGTGGTGGGAATGGGCACAGAAACTAATACTAGTCTAAAAGCGTCGACTCTTCTCATGCCTCCAGGAGGCCATTAGAGAAGAAAAAAATTAGAATAGAAATAACAAAGAAACATCTGTGGGTCTTGTTTATTATAGGTTCTCTATTATTTTGTGTACAGAGGATATGCCAGGCCCACAGTCAGGGTCGGAGCAATACAGTAAGCAACGTAAGCATTGCAGGGGCATTAAGAGGGTGCCAAAATGCAGAAAAATAAAAAATGAAAAAAATTTGAAAAAATGGACAATGAAAAACAAAACTATGAGAAAATAAAACAGCAAAAAATGAAAGAAACATTGCTTGTGACTGACTGAAATTTTCCACCTCTGTATCAACACCTGCTTCCTGGCGCGTTTAAGTTTTTAAAAAAATGCTTATTTCAGCCAGCCCTTCACAGAAGGGATAAAGTGGGACATTCCCCTTAATCCCCCAATGTTTATTACTCCCCCCCATGTGTTACTTTGGAAGATATGTGTATCAGATAAAATTGCTGACGAGTGGGGTGCCTAGGTTCGCAAAACGGTCAGGATACATGTGTCGTGCTGACATTTGCACATGTGTGTTCTGAAATACCTAAACAAAACCTTAAAACTAAGATACAGGCAGCAGACCAGCAGTGAGGTGGGGGCTTTCCAGTCTTTTTATTGAGTATCACATGTATGATTTTCTCTCAGTTGGTGAGGAGTCTTAACGTGTGCACTAAGTGCAAGGGGCTCTTTGCTCCCAGGAAACGAGTCTGATCTCTGGAGGCTAGAGTAGCAGACTTGGAGGATATAAGGAAGACAGAGAGGGATACAGACAAGACCTACAGGGACGTAGTACTAAAGTCCCACCTCCAGTCCAGCAGCCTCCTTGTTGTCATGGAGGAGAGAGGTCACATGACAGGAAAGCATCACACTGTGTGGCAGGAAGCGATCCTTTAGCTAGGACCTGTCCTCCAGGTGATATAAAAGCCTCTCACACTGAGGAGCTTTCTTCAGGGCCATATACCCATGAGGGAAGGGTTTGGATGGATGTTATAGTTTATTTAATTAACAAGTTTTTATATACCGCCTTTAATCCAAGGCAGTTTACATAGAACAACGATATACATTTTACATAGTTGGTGATTTGATCATTAGGCATGTAGATAGCTGGGTGGCTGGTGGACATGAGGATCGCCTGGTAACATGTCTGCCTGGTGCGAAGATAGCGAACCTCATGCACCACTAGACAAGGTTTTAGATCGTGCTGGGGAGGAGTCTGCTGTCTTGGTACATGTTGGTACCAATGACATAGGAAAGTGTGAGAGGATGGTTCTGGAGGCCAAATTTAGGCAGGAAGTTGAAATCCAGAACTTCCAGGGTAGCATTCTCAAAAATGATTCCCGTTCCATGCACAGGACCCAAAAGGAAGGCAGAGTCTCAATGCATGGATGAGACGATGGTGCAAAGAAGAGGGTTTTGTATTTGTTGGGAACTGGGCAACATTTTGGAGAAGGGAGGGGCTTTTCCGAAGGGATGGGCTCCACCTTAACCAGGATGGAACCGGGCTGCTGGCATTAACCTTTCAAAAGGAGATAGAGCAGCTTTTAAACTAGATAATACGGGAAAGCCCACAGTCGCCCAAGAGTGCATGTTCGAAACGACAAAGAGGTTCCAATAAAGACAAAAGTAACACAAATGCCCATAAGTACAGAGCAGACTGAGCGTAAAGATTCCAAATTACACCTGCCTACTGATAACCAGATTAATATGAATAAAATACAACCTCTAAAATGCTTGTATGCAAATGCTAGAAGTCTAAAAAAATAAGATGAGAGAGTTAGAATATATAACACTAAATGAGAGGTTAGATATGATTGGTATCTTAGAGACCTGGTGGAAGGAGGACAACCAATGAGACACTGTGATACCTGGGTACAAATTATATTGCAATGAAAGAGTAAATCAAATTTCTGGAGGGGTTGCGTTCTATGTTAGAGAGGGCATTGAGTCACAAAGGATTAAAGTTTTGCAGGAAACAAAATTTGTTGTAGAATCTCTATGGATAGAAATTTCATGTATAAAGGGGAAGGCAATGGCAGTGGGGGTGTACTATCGACTGCCTGACCTGAATGAACAAATGGATCATGAAATGCTCAAAGAAATCAGGGAAACTAACAAAAGTTACAACACAGTAATAATAATGGGCACTTTCAATTACCCTGGTATTGACTGGGTCAGTGTCATGGCAGGACATGCTAGGCTATAAAGTTTCTAGATGAAATAAATAACTGCTTCTTGGAGCAGCTGGTTCATGAACAGATAAGATGGGAAGCCATTTTGGATCTAGTCCTTAGTGCAACACAAGATCAGGTGCAAGAGATAAGGGTGTTGGGGCCACTTGGCAATAGTGATCATAGCATGATCGTGTTTGATTTAATAAATGAAGGAAAGACGGCAAGGAAATCCACAGTACTACCTATTAACTTTCAAAAGGGGAGACTATGATAAAATGAGGAAAATAGTTAAGAAAAAACTAAAAGGAGCAGCAGCAAAGGTTAAAGATTTACTTCAAGCATGGGTGTTGTTTAAAAATACTGTCTTCAAAGCCCAGACCAGCTGTATTCCTTGCTTTAAGAAAAGTGGAAGGAAATCCAAAAAACTGCCAGTATGGTTTAAAGGTGAGGTCAGAGAGGCTGTTGTAGTCAAAAAAGCATATTTCAGGAAATGGAAAAAGGAGCCAAATGATGAAAACTAGAAACAACATAAGCACTGGCAAATTAGTTGCAAGTCATCGATAAGGCAGGCAAAGAGAGAATATGAAAAATAGCTTGCTGTGGAAAAAAATGCATAATAAAAACTTTTTCAAGTACATTTGTAGCAAAAATACTTGTGTGATAGCCAGTTGGACCATTAGATGATAGAGGGGTAAGAGACTGAATGAATTCTTTGCTTTGGTTTTTACTGAAGAAGATGTAGGGAAGTTACCATGACTGAAATGGTATTTAAAGGTGATGCATTGGAAGAATTGAAAGAAATATCGATAAACCTGAAAGATGTATTACAACTATTTGATAAATTAAAATGTAGCTAATCCCCTGGACTGGATAGTATACATCCTAAGGGTGTGGAAAGAACTAAAATATGAGATTTCAGACCGACTATTAGTAATCTGTGTATTAAAATCATCTGTAATACCTGAAGATTGGCAAATGGCCAATGTAAAGTCAATTTTTAAAAAGGGTTCTTTGGTGATCCGGGAAAATACAGATTGGTGAGCCTGACATCAGAATCAGGCAAAATGGTAGAAACCATTATAAAGAACATATTGAACATGTAGATAGTCATGGTTTAATGGGAGAAAGCCTAACATGACTTTAGCCAAGGAAAATCTTGTCTTACTTGTTGTTAAGTGCTGTAGAGTCAGTGACGACTCATGGCAACCCTCTGGATAGTTGTCCTAAATTGTGTTCAGTCTTCAGTCACGTGGCTCATTGTTGACAGAATGGCACCCAAAGCTGCTGTTATTGTATTGATCCATCTCATTGCTGGCCTTCCTCTTTTGCGTTGACCTTCTACCTTGTCAAGCACGATGTCTTTCTCTAATGATCTCTCTCTTCCAAAGTATGAAAGTCAAAGTCTTGTCATCTGAGCTTCTAAAGAAAGCTTAGGTTTGATCTCCTCTAGTACTGCCTGGGTTGTTCTTTGGGCAGTCCATGGTATACACAGTATTTGTCGCCAGCACCATAATTCAAAGGCATCAATTTTCTTCCTGTCTATCTTTTTCACTGTCCAACTTTCGCATCCATATGATGTTATTGAAAATGCCATGGCTTGAACAAGTTGAATCTTTGTATGGAGAGACACAACTCTGCTCTTGAGAATCTTGTCTAGGTACTTCATAGCATTCTGCCAAGAGCAATACGTCATCTGATTTCTTTGCTTGTTGCTTCTTTATTGATAGTTGATCCAAGTAGGTTAAAGTTGTCCACTATTTCAATTTCTTCTCCATCAATGATGAACTTATTGATCTTGCCAGTTGTCATGATCTTTGTCTTCTTTCCATTAAGGTGCAGGTTCATTTTAAGACTATATTCCTTGATCTTGAGAAGCAAATGTTTCAGATCATCTTCACTTTCAGCCAGTAAAGTGCTATCATCAGCATTGCGAAGGTTGTTGATTAGTCTTCTGCCAATCTTCACACCTTGGTTGTTTTCATAAAGTCCTGCTTCTCTGATGATTTGTTCTGCATATAAATTAAACAGGTAGGGGGAAATAATTCAGCCTTGCTGTACACCTTTGCTGATTTTAAACCATTCTGTTTCTTCTTGTTCTGTTTTTACTGTTGCTTCTTGATCAATGAAAAGGCTGTGCAAGAGAACGATCAGTTGTGGCCCAGAGTTTCTCATGGTTTATACAATCTTCCTAATCTGTTATATTTTTTTGAGGGTGTGAATAAACTGGTAGACAAAGGTGAACTGGCAGATATATTGTATCTGGATTTTCAGAAAGCCTTTGAGAAGGTCCCTCATGAGAGACTCTTGGCGAAATTAAAAAGTCATGGGATAGGAGGCAGTGTACTATTGTGGATCAGGAACTGGTTAAAGATAGAAAGCAGAGAGTAGGGCTAAATGGCCAATTTTCACCATGGAGAAAGGTGAATAGTGGAGTACCCCACGGATCTGTACTGGGTCCGCTGCTTTTTAACATATTCATAAATGATCTGGAATTGGGAAAACGAATTAAGGAGTCTAATTTGCAGATGACACAAAATTAATCAAATTTGTTAAAACCCAAGAGGATTGTGAAAAATTGCAAGAGGACCTTGATAAACTGGAAGACTGGATATTCAAATGGCAAGATGAAATTTAATGTGGAGAAGTGCAAAGTTATGCACTTAGGAACAACCCAAAATGGAAATTACACTAACCTGGTAATTGTAGTTCTTGGAGGGTCCAGTTTAGTCCTCCACAATCGGGTAGTGCTCCTCCTCCTGCAGCCTGGAGACTGGACCAATCAAATCTTCTGTAGTATATATGCAGACGGAGCTCCCAGAAGCCCCCAGTGTACTAGTAACAAAGCATACTTAACGAAGCAACACATTAGATTAATATAAAAAAATGCATAGTTAAAGAACAAACTCGCTCCCCCCAAGAAAATATCAAACCCCCTCCCCAAACGAGGAAGCCAGAACACTGCATCGCGCCGCCAACGACGCCCCGGCAGCAAAAATACAGCCCACAGAGAGAAACCCCAGAAGAGCTGACTGAAAATCGAAGAAAAGGAAGAGCCATTGCAAAGAGCGCGGCCGCAAAAAAGGGTCGAACGGAAGGGAGGAATCGTCTTATGATCAACCGTTCGGAAAAGCGCGCCGCACTACAATATCAGATAGTCGGGAGGGAAGGAGGACTAAACTGGACCCTCCAGGAACTACAATTACCAGGTTAGTGTAATTTCCATTTCCTGTTCGGTCCTCCAGTTTAGTCCTCCACAATCGGGATGTAACAGAGCAGTCAACACCGGGCGGGACCTTGCCATCCGGTGCGCAGAACCGCCGAACCAAAACAGGAATCCCGAGCTGCTGACACATCCAACCGATAGTGTTTACTGAAAGCATGCAAAGACGACCAAGCGGCCGCCTTACAGATGTCTGCTGGCGGAACTAGGCTATACTCCGCCCAAGAGGTCGCCTGAGCCCTAGTGGAATGTGCTCGGATCCCCTCCGGAATTGGCCGCTGCTGCAACAGATACGCGGATGCGATCGCTTCTTTGAGCCATCTTGCAATGGAGGCCTTAGCTGCCGCTTCCCCCTTACGTGCACCACCGAAGAGCATGAATAGGCGGTCCGTCTTCCGAAAAGATTCGGTAGCCTTCAAATAACGACGAAGCACACGACCCACATCGAGACGGTGAAGACCTTTGTCCGCCGTCCCGACAGAGTGCGAAGGAAGAACTGGAAGAAACACTGCCTGATTCACGTGAAAAGGAGAAACCACCTTTGGCAAAAAGGAAGGAACCAGACGGAGAACCACCCGATCCGGGGAAAAAGACAAAAAAGGCTCTCGGCAGGACAGCGCATGTAGATCAGAAATACGCCGCGCCGAACAGATGGCTACAAGAAAAACCGTCTTCAGCGTGAGATCTTTCAGAGACGCCCTACTCAGAGGTTCAAAAGGTTCACGAACCAGGGCCCGCAGCACGAGATTCAAGTCCCACGGAGGAACGAAAATCCTGCGGGAGGGCCGCAAATGAAAAATAGCCGTAAGAAAACGACGTCCGTCCGGATGAGAACCGAGGAGACGGCCTAAAACTTTGCCTCGATAACAAGAGATAGCCGCCAACTGGACTTTCAGGGAACTAGCCGCAAGGCCCTTATCAAAACCATCCTGAAGAAAACTTAAAACGACGGACACGGAAACCGTCGCTGCACGGACTCCACGCCGGGAGCACCAGTCTTCAAAGATTCTCCAAATCCGAACGTAAGTAAGAGAGGTGGATGTTTTCCTCGCCCGCAGTAGGGTAGAAATCACCGCGGGGGAGTAACCCTTCTTTTTCAGCCGAGCCCTCTCAATGGCCAAACTGTAAGCGAGAATCGACCCACTTGGGGCATCCGCAAGGGCCCCTGAAGAAGAAGATCTGGCAGCGCGGGCAAGAGCCAAGGAACGCCGTCGCGCAGCCGGACCAGGTCGGCATACCAGGGCCTCCGGGGCCACCAGTAACACTCGACCCCGATGGCCCTCGATGCGTTGAACGACCCGGCCGATCAGAGCCCACGGAGGAAAGACATAAAGAAGACCGGACGTTGGCCATGGCTGAATAAGAGCGTCGAGCCCCTCGGACATGCGCTCCCTTCGCCTGCTGAAGAAGCGCCCTGTCTTGGCCGATTGAAACGTCGCCATGAGATCCATGATGGGTGGACCCCACCGATGAACTATTTGCGCGTAAACCTGCGGGTTTAGCTCCCACTCTCCGGGGTCCACCCGCACTCTGCTGAGAAAATCGGCCTGAACATTGTCTGCGCCTGCAATATGCGCTGCCGAGATGGCCGGAAGACGAGTCTGCACCCAAATGAACAAGCCCGTCGCTTCCGATTCCAGGGCTACGCTGCCGGTACCCCCTTGGTGATTGATGTAAGCTACGGTGGTCGCATTGTCCGAGAGGACTCGCACCGGCCGGCCGAGAACTAGGGCTTCGAGGGCCAATAGGGCTAGTCGCACCGCCCGTAATTCGAGACGATTGATCGACCAAGAAGCCTCCAGGGGAGACCATTCCCCCTGAGCGAAGCGGGTCTCGCAGTGAGCACCCCAGCCGGTTAAGCTGGCATCCGTTGTGAACGGAACCCAAAGTGGAGGCTCCAAGGGAATCCCCCGCGTCAGGTTCTCGGAGGAGAGCCACCACCAGAGCGATCGGCGAACCGCCTTTGGGCAAGGTAACCTCCTGTTCAACGAGTCGAATTGGTTGGACCAACGGCGCAGCAGAGCACTCTGTAGCGGACGCATGTGGAAGCGCGCCCAAGGCACCACCTCCAAGGTCGCTGCCATAGTACCGAGGAGCCGCAGGTACCACCACGCGGACGGAGCGGGCATCCCCCTGAAGAGGCGGACAAGAGACCGCAACGCCAGAATGCGGCGCTCCGGCAGGCACACCAAGCCCCGTGCTGTGTCGAAGCGCACTCCCAGGTACTCGAGATCCTGAGTCGGGCACAGACAACTCTTGCATTCGTTCACCACCCAGCCGAGGGACCGCAGCAGAGCCACCACCCTGCTCGTGACGTGCACACACTCCCGACTGGACTTTGCCCGAATCAACCAGTCGTCGAGATACGGATGGACCAGGATGCCCTCCTTGTGCAAGGCCGCCGCGACCACTACCATCACCTTTGTGAAGGTGCGGGGAGCCGTGGCAAGACCAAACGGCATGGCCCGAAATTGGAAGTGGCCCCACGGAAAAGCGAAGCGGAGAAACCGTTGATGAGACGGCCGGATGGGAATGTGTAGATAGGCCTCGGAGAGATCGAGGGACGTTAAAAACTCCCCTTGACGAACCGCGACAATGACCGACCGCAGGGTCTCCATACGGAAGTGCGGCACCTTGAGAGCGCGATTCACGCCTTTGAGGTCTAATATCGGACGAAGAGAACCGCCCTTTTTGGGAACCACAAAATAGATGGAGTAGCGACCGGCGCCTCTTTCCAAAGGAGGGACCGGAACTACTGCACCCAGGGAGAGTAGCCGATCGAGGGTCACGTGGATGTCCCGCGTCTTTTGTTCTCCCTTGCTGGGTGACATAACAAAAGAATCTTGAAGTGGGCAGGCAAACTCCAGCGCATAACCCTCTTTGATAATCTGCAGCACCCACTGATCTGACGTAATCTGGGCCCAAGAAGGAAGAAAGTCGCGCAAACGACCCCCGATAACCGGGCCTCCCTCTAGAGCCCGCCTCGCTTCATTGTGGCTTGCGATTAAAGGAAGAGGCCGAGGAAGAGGCGGCTCTGGAGAAGCCTCTTCCTGCTCCTCTGAAACCACGAAACCCTTGATGACGGGTCCCAAAGCGACCGCGCTGCGATGTCCACAGTCGGGAAGAACGAAACCTGCGAAAATCCCGAAACTGACCGCGCGCCGAGGTCGACGATCTGTTGAGCTTAGGCTTATCTTCCGGCAGCCTTCCACCCTTAGACTCACCGAGATCCTTCACCAACTTGTCGAGCGCCTCACCAAATAACAATCTGCCCTTAAAGGGCAGCTTACTGAGGCGAGACCGTCGGCCGCCCAGTTGCGTAACCAGATGGACCGACGCGCCGCCACCACGGAGGCCATACTGTTAGCTAAGGAGCGAATTAAATCATAAAGCAGATCCGCCAAGTAAGCCGATCCGGACTCCATGCGGGTAACTTCCAGCAACCCCTGCTGGTCTAGACCGGAACCCGAGCGCAGATGCTGTGACCAACATAAACAAGCCCGAGCAACCCACGCCCCACAAATAGAGGCTTGCAGAGACAAGGCGTTTGTATCGAAGGCTTGCTTCAACAAATTATCAACCTTCTTATCCTGGGCATCCTTTAAGGCCGCAGCGCCCTCAACCGGGATGGTGGTTTTCTTGGTTACCGCTGATACTGCAGCATCCACCCGCGGAGACTTAAACAAGTCCTTGTCCTTGTCGGCCAGGGGGTAAAGACGATTCATGGTCCGAATCCCTTTCAAACCGGATTCTGGTTGATCCCACTCCGAATGGATCATTTGCTCAACCACCCGGTGCACGGGGAAAACTACCTGGGCGTCCCTGACCGCCTGAATGAGAGGATCTTCGAGACCCTCCTCCTCCAGAGGCCGAACCACAGCTAGGTTAAGAGTTTGAAGAGACTCCGTGATCAAAGGGACCAGCTTGTCCCTACGAAACACGCGAATAATCCGAGCCTGATCTTCCGGCTCAGGGATCTCCCCGTCCTCCAACTCATCAGCCTCCGTTTAAGGATCACCCTCCGCTTCAGCATCCGGAAAACAAAGGGTGTCCTGATCCTGGTCCACCAACCTGAGCCTCTTGACGGCGGGCTGAGAAGACCGCTGAACCTCCCCTGAGGAGCAAGAGGGGAGGGAGGTGGGCCAAGCCTCCGGCAACTGACCGGACCGGCTCAAGCGGAAAGCCTGATGCATGAGGAGAACGAAATCTGGGGAAAAATCCACAGGCGGCGCTACTAGAGCCGCATGTTGCAGCTCAGGGGCAGACCCATTGGACGGCGGTACCGACCCAGACGGGTGGATGCCCGCCGAAGGGACACTCTCCCCCGATAGAGAGGTGTCACCGGGGACAGGCAGTTCCTTAAGTTCAATAGGATGTTCCAGGTCTGAAGAAACTGAGGCGCAGCCCCTGCAGATGCCAGAGTCAGTCACTGCACCCCTGCGGGACCTGCAAATCACGCATTGTGGTTTGGCAGCCATGTAAGAGCAACCTCTGCCAAGCGGGAGAAAAGGGATCAGAAACAGGGAAGCCCACACCAAAGGGACCAACCTTATGCAAATCAGTACTGTTCGTTTTAAAAACGTTTTTTTTTTTTTTTACAGAAAATAAAACACTCCCTAGACTCTCAGGAGTGCCCTGAGCAAAATCGCCAGCATAAGAAACCCCAAAAATGCCAGGGGAACCCGTGCACAAGTGTTAAAAAGTGCCACAGAAAAGTTCCCTTTAGAAATTCAAAATGGCCGCCGCACTTGTTCACCCGCGGTAAAAAACGGCGCGAAAATACAAAGGCAACCAAAGAAAAATGAAAATAAAGAAAATGGCCCCAAATGAAGGGCAAAGTGAAAAAACCAGGAAAAATCAGTAAATCGGGAGGCTGGGGAGCTGACAGACCCGCTGAAAATACAAACGGGAGGGAGCTGCAGTACCCGAGAAAGGTAAAGAAATGAAAAATCCTACCAGCTCAGGAAACAGCAAAGGATCTCAGCCAACTTCTCAGAGTGACAGACAATGCTGGACCAGGTATGGCTCTTCCCCGTACAGCCTAGGGGAGAGCTCAACCCAGGCTATAGAAATCCACAGGAAGGAAGGCAGGAGCCCAATGCAGGACTGGCTTCCCCCGGGAGGTCCCCTGTGGCAATGCTTTTTTTTTTTTTTTTTTTTTTTTTAAAGAGACAGCTATCTAGTAAATAAATGGTAATGAAAAAGCCAAAACAAAACCCAAAAGAACTAACTAACTAGTGTTGCTCCTTCAAGTGTCATTAAGTGTGCCCAGAAAGGGCACG
This sequence comes from Ichthyophis bannanicus, assembly GCA_033557465.1. Classification (NCBI taxonomy): domain Eukaryota; kingdom Metazoa; phylum Chordata; class Amphibia; order Gymnophiona; family Ichthyophiidae; genus Ichthyophis; species Ichthyophis bannanicus. The sequence continues at coordinate 644,579,698 of CM066035.1, forward strand.
CACGTCCTCAAGCTGCAAGGAGACTGGACACACTGGGGGCTTCTGGGAGCTCCGTCTGCATATATACTACAGAAGATTTGATTGGTCCAGTCTCCAGGCTGCAGGAGGAGGAGCACTACCCAATTGTGGAGGACTAAACTGGAGGACCGAACAGGAACTATAGTTACACGATGCAAGGTTCCACATTAGGAACCATCACCCAGGAATAGGATTTAGGCATCATCATGGATAACACATTGAAACCCTCTGCCCAATGGACAATGGTGGCCAAGAAGGCAAATAGAATGCTAGGAATCATAAGGAAAGCAATGGAGAATAAAACAAAGGATATTGTAATATTTCTATTTCGTTCAATGCTGTGACCACACTTTGAATATTGTATTCAATTCTGGTTGCTGTATCTTAAAAAGAATATAGCGGAATTAGAAAAGGTATAGAGAAGAGCCACCAAAATGGTAAAGGGGATAGAAGGATACCCCTATGAGGAGAGGCTTAAAAGGTTAAGGCTCTTCAATCTGGAAAAGAGATGTCTGAGGGGAGATATGATAGAGGTCTATAAATTAATGAATGGAATGGAGTGGAATGGATAAACGTAGATCGATTGTTTACGCCATCAAAAAGTAGAAAGACTAGGGGACATGTTATGAAGCTGCAGTGTAATCTATTTAAGACTAATAAGAAAAAATATTTTTTCACTCAATGTGTAATCAAACTCTGGAATTCGTTACTGGAGGATGTACTAAAAGCTGTTAGTGTAGGTGGGTTTAAAAAAGGTTTGGACAAGTTCCTGGAGGAAAGGTCCATAAACCATTATTAAAGAAGACCTGGGAAATCCACTGCTTGCCCCAATACAAGCAATGTGGAACCTGTGTCTCTTTTTGGGAAACTGCTAGATACTTGTGGCCTGGATTGGCCACTGTTGGAAACAGGATACTGGGCTTGATGGACCTTGGTCTGACCCAGTATGGCATATCTTATGTTCTTATACCGGAAGATACGTGTGCAAGTTGCCAGGTTTCTCTGGTCGATTTTCTCACATGTATGTTTGTAAAATGACTCCTCCTGCTGCTTGAGGATGTCCATTTCCTCTGTGTGCCTGCGCGTCCTAGTTTGATTTAACACTCAGGACTATGGTGAAGGGCAGTTGATTTTAGGGAGGACTTACATGTGCCCACCTTTTCTCTTAAAACTAACTTAAAATTGCAGACACGGTCACTTAGACGGTGTTGTAACCATATAAACGGCCTTTCTAAAATGTTGCTTTTAGCAGCTGCCGCTAAATATGTCAACCCCTTTGACCAGCCGGCTCCATGTTACTATATTTTCAATGTAGATATATTTCAATTTTACATTGTGTTACACTTAAAGTGCCCTTCATCTCAGGAAAAATGCCTTCTAAAGAGAAGTCTATTGCATTAAATGTGTGCGATTGTTCTGTGAGGATCAACTCATAAGCCCATGATCAGCTATGGCACAGAATGGAACCCAAAGGTCAGCCCGAGTACTTCCTGCAGAGGATATCACTGCCCCATAAAACTGTTGATATGATTGCAAAGTTGCCTGCTGTCCCACTACATCATATTAGTGATTTATAAAGTTTGCAAAAAATTTAAATGTGGAATAAGGACAACCACTGAACAAAACAGCCGGTGCCTGGATAAGGGGGAGGAATCTTCCTCTAATGATGTAGCCAGCCAGTGGGAGGTTTGTTCCCCTACAGCAGAGCTACTCAATTCCAGTCCTGGTGGCCCGCAACCCTGCAGGTTTTTGGGATATCCCTAATGATATGCATGAGATATATATGCATTAGAGATAGCCTGCCAACCTGACTGGTTTGTGGCCCTCCAGGGCTGGATTTGGAGACTCCTGCCTTACACCTCTGTCATTTAAGATTGTGAGTGGGCAAGGTACAGATGTTCTAGACATCAAAAGGGTAGATAGAATGTGTCACATTCCTCCTAGATTCTCAACACCACCAAAAAGTTGTCTAATAGACAATATTTTGGTGGTGGTGAGAAGCAAGGAGGAATGTGACAAATTCTAACCTCTTTGATGTCTTGGACATCTGCACCTTGCCCACTTACAATCTTAAATGACAGAGGTGTAAGGCAGGGGTCTCCAAATCCAGCCCTGGAGGGCCAAACACCAGTCAGGTTGGCAGGCTATCTCTAATGCATATATATCTCATGCATATCATTAGGGATATCCCAAAAACCTGCAGGGTTGCGGGCCACCAGGACTGGAATTGAGTAGCTCTGCCCTACAGTGATGCACAAAATCCAGAATGACTGGTGTTAAGTAAAACAAAGCCAGTTCTCCTGCACTCTCTCTGTCTCCCTTAGCCTACTCTTCCTCAGCCCATCCTCCCATTCTCTTTTTCTCCCCTCTTTAATCTACATCTCCCAACTGTGATGGGGTGTATGAAAAGCTCCCTATCCCCGTACTGATATACCTCCAGCCAGACTATGGACATGCCCCTTTAAGCTCCACAAGCTGGGCCCTTTTAAGGAACCCAACTTGAATATGCCTGGGAAGGATGTGCCTGGGAACAACCCTTTTAACTGGGAAGGAAGAAAGAGAGAGGGGGAGAGAAGACCCTGAGGTGTTCTAGATTATGGCGTGATCACCTACCTCTAAGGAGACTCTATGGGAAGGTAGGAGCTGGGGTGTTTCCACGTTGGTCAGCAGGCTTGTGGTAGTAATACTGTGAAACCCAGAGTGCAGGAACTTTGGGGGAGGGGAGAACTGTTTCCCTGCTACTGCTGTAAACCTAGAGTGATAAAGCTTGGAAGAGGATAGAACTGTTTCTCTGCTAATGCTGTGAAACCCAGAGTGAAGGAACTTTGAGGGAGGGGAGAACTGTGTCTCTGCTACCACTGCTGTTAACTCCCTGTAAATATAGCATTTTTCCTTTAACCCTCCGCCTGGCTTCGTGGGGGTTTGCGTCCTGCCTGCTCGCAGTGTACTACACCAACATAACCTTTTCCCTCTCCATCTCCCCAGCACTGGGCTGGGTCAACTACTAAGAGGTGGCAGCTTCTGGAGGGCAGCAAAGAGTAAGGCATTCAAAGCTAAACAATAGATTCTGCCAGCCAGGGGAGGCATAAGACTCAAAGGTTTGCCTATGGTGCCAGAACCTTCGACCTACTCTGTGGCTGGCCTTACCTCAGCACAACCCATTTCAACAGCTCTTCTCCTTCAGCTCCATCCCAAACAGTCTAAACCTTCACTTGCCTCTCCTACCAGTCAGCTTCCACCATCCTGTCTGTACTTCATCCATTTGGAGCTGGTTCTCTCTCCAGTTTGTTAATCCTCATTCCCCTCCCCCCTCCACTCATCTTTTATAGAGGCTTGCTGCCGACACGATCTTTGAAACAGTTGTTCTGTGTTTGACTTCCCCGTGCGTCTCCCAGTGAGTTTGAACTGAGCAGTGCCTGAATTCCTCCATTGTTCTCACAGTCTCGCACGACTAGCACAAGAGCTCAGACAATGCACAGCTCAGTCTCACAGCGCACTAAGAAAGCAGAAGAGCCACATGGAGGCTGGCAGCAAGGCTCTGGAGAAAGTTGGTAGGGCAGCATATTTTGGGGAAGAGAGTCAGAGTCATTCTTAGGGTCAATGGGAGTCATCACTGGTTTCTGGGCCTTACTATGAAGAACAATTTAGCTATACTCTCTGGGGGGTGGTGGCTAATGCTGATAAAGCATCGAGCTGTCACCGCTGAACACTGAACTCTGATATTCAAAGCCAGAGTCATATCTAGCTACGAGCATTGTATATCTAGGTGCTGAGATAGCGACTTAGCTAACTGGTTAGTGGCAATATTCAGCTAAACCAGCTAAAGTTAGGCCAGGCATTAAGATGCATATCTTTGGGACAACTGGCTAGTGACTGAATATTACCACTAGCCTCTGCTCTGTTCCCAGAATGACCCAACACTAGCTGGCTAGCATCGGTGAGCTCTGAGGCTGAAGCCAGGAATATTTAGTGGCATGAACTAGTGAGCGGCATTTAGGCAATGTGAGACCTGCAAAATGCCTAAATGTCTTTGAATTTCCCCACTCTGTTTCCTATCTTTTGTTTCCAATCCACAAAAAGAAATTAATTCCTGTTACATGGCCTTTTTAATTTCCTCAAGAATCTCTCAGGAGAGACTTTGTCAAATGCCAGCATTTGTTGGAAGAGGACCAGAATTAATTATATTTTTGTTATGACGGCATTACTTACCCTCATCACCTACTGGACCTCTGAAGCCTGAAGATCCTTGATCACCTCTTAATCCAAGAGGACCTGGCTTGCCTCCAACTCCTTGCAGTCCTTCCTTACCTGGTGCACCTCTCAGGCCTTACAAAAAACAATTTTAAAATCAAACAATATTAATATTGCATTAAACAAAAATCTCTTTTATGTACAATAAGATGTTCTAAGATTATAAATCATACCTGGATCACCTGGAAATCCCTGTGGCCCTATTTCACCCTGATTTCCTTTAGGTCCGATAATGCCACGAGGGCCATGAGGACCTCGCTCAGTGTGTATAACTTGGGGCTCTGGTGGAAGGCCAGGAGAGCCAGGTGGGCCTTGAAAACCTATACAAATAAAATAACTCACAGATATGCTTTTGCTGTACAGTATCAATAACAATATACACAGTATCGAACAACGTATTTATCCATCAGTACAGAAGTACAAATAAAGATTAACACAAGTCATACCAAGTTCAAAGAGGAAGGAATTGGTGTGTTCCTGAAAGGTGGTGGGATGGGTGCAGTTTGTGGATTAGGCCTGAGGAACAAATTCCCCAAAGCAAGCAGAAGAAAGAGAGGGCTTTGATGCTCTTTTGAACCCTCTCCCATCCCTTTTATTTCATCTTATTTGACCCCCTCCCATCTCTGTTCCACACCCTGCAGCCTTGGTCCACTCTCAGTCCTCAAGGGTCACAACAGGCCAGTTTTCAGGATATCCCTAATGAATATGCATGAGAGAGATTTGCATACATTGGAGGTAGTGGGCATGCAAATCTCCCTCATGAAACAGTTGCTCTAGCATGCACGAGTCCAGGATTCCTGCTCATAATCTCAATCCTAGGCTCATATGATCCAGGTAATGGCGGGCGACAGAAGCCACTTAACAAGGAGTGATTGGCAAGTATATTTTCATTTCATTCCTTACTGCTTATCAATACATTTCTAAACGGTATTACAGTATCATGTACATATGCATTAGAAAGTCACAACATTGCAAACAAATGAAACCAGATGATTCATAAGCTCCATAAACAATATAAAATATTCTTGCCTAAAAGCAGTGTGGACCAGGTGCAACTTAACCCTATTGTGCATATGCTGACTCCTAGCAACCCAGCCTTGTGTTTTCTTGGCAAGGTGTAACCAGAGGTAGATTGTCTGGCCTTTCTTCCATGTAGTAAGTCTACAACACCTGATAGTCCAAGGTTGTCACCCATCCAAGTACTAGCCAAGCCTGACTCTACTTAGCTTTTGAGATTTTCCAAGATCAGTCTGATTTGGGGCAGCAAAGCTATAGTCTAACTCCCTTTATGAAAGACTAAGTACTCTTGAATATTTTGAATAGAGGCAGGCAGAGCATGCCACAGTCTTGGGTCTACCACCAAATAAACTCTAGACTGTGCATGTTCATTACAAATTTCAGGAACCGAGGGAAAACTGAGCGAACTTTGGGAACTGGATCACAGTAACTAAGAAGGATTATATGACCACAATAATGCACGCAGCTCATTAATGGCCATCGAATGAACTGATATATATACAGAGGCTACCAGGGGCGGCCCAGGGGGGGTGCGGGGCCATGTACGGAGACACAGTGTGGGGCCTCATTTGCATAAGGGACCTCATTTGCATAAATATTTGCATAATTTTACCATGCACTAACTTTTAGTAAACATGCCTCTTAATGAGCGTATGGATAAAGAAAGACTAAAAGATTTCTACATTACTATAATCCAGTGTCAACTGCCAGGCACATTAGGAACTACTACAAACACTGCCCATTTAGAACCCACAGCAAACCCGCTGTATCGTAACAGCACTACCAGGACTCACAAAGCACCATACCCTACCTATCAAAAGGCAACACTGCAAATATTAAACCAATACATTTCAGAGAATAACAATACATGACCTACTGGGGAAAGAGAACAAGTGGCAATGTCAAATAGGAATTACATAAACAGAATACCTCAGCTGAATTACACATGCAGAACATAGAACATCACCAAAAAAGGAATCACAATTTAGAAACAGGAAGACAATAATTAAACTGAGAACCCCAAAAGCCAAACTTGGAATGTACAACAACACTGTAGAAATAAAACTATAAATTAATTTCCTCTTGCACTAAACAAAGCACAGACGTTAATGATGCACATTTCCCAGAGCTGACATATTCCAGTTAATAAATTCAAAATAAAGAGATATATTTTTCTACCTTTTGTGCATTTTTTTTTAGTTGCAATTGCTCCAGCCACTTTCTTCTGGTTTCTTTGTGTCTTCTGCTAACTCTCCATCATCTGCTGTCCATTTGTCCTTTCTTCTCTTCTAGTTTTTCCATTCTCTCTCTACATCTGCTTTAACATACTAATCTTTCTCCTTTTGCTCTTTCCTCATTCCTATTTCATCCACTCAAATTTTACCCCTCCATCCTCAATCCCCACTTACTCTCCCAATATCCGGCCAATTGTAGATTTGTCTTCCCTCCCACACAAAATATTTTTTCCCTCTCCATTTCACTCTCCCAGCTTCATCCCATTCTAATCCTCCCCCAACATCAGCTCCCTTCTAGTTCCAGCCCCACCCAGCATCTGCTCCCTTCTAGACCCGCATCAGCCCATTTCTAGTCCTAGCCCCCCATAAGCCCATTTCCAATCCTATCCTAGCCCCACCATCAGCCCATTTCCAGTCCTAGCTCCCCCATCCATTTCCAGTCCTACCCAAGTCCCTCCATCAGCTCATTTCCAATCCCAGCCCCCCATCAACCCATTTCTAGTCCTTTCCTAGCCCCACCATCAGCCCATGTCAAATCCTACCTCCGCTCCACTCAGCCCATTTCCAATCCAAGCCCCCCATGAGCCTACTTCCAGTTCTAGCCCCTCCATGAGTCCATTTCAATCCAAGCCCCCACCACAGCCCATTTCCAATCTTAGTACCCCCCAACAGCCCATTTCCAGTCCTATCCTAGCCCCTCCATCAGCCCATTTACTGTCCTAGCCCCCCCACTCAGCCCATTTCCACTCCTAGCTCCCTCCCCTCATAGCCCATTTCCATTCCAAGCCGCCTCCCCATCAGCTATTTGCAGTTAAAGCCCCCCTCCCACTCAGCCCATTTCCATTCCAAGCCCCGTCCCCATCAGCTATTTGCAGTTCAAGCCCCCCTTCCACTCAGCCCATTTCCAGTCCTAGCCCCCCATAGCCCATTACCAGTCCTAAGCCCCCTCATAACCCATTACCAGTCCTAAGCCCCCCATCAGCCCACTTCCAGTCCTAACCCCTCCATCACCCTATTTCCAGTCTTAGCCCCCCCATAGCCCATTATCAGTCCTAACCCCCATCAGCCCACTTCCAGTCCTAACCCCCCCATCAGCCCATTTCCAGTCTTAGCCCCCCCCATAGCCCATTACCGGTCCTAACCCTCCCATCAGCCCATTTCCGGTCCTAGCCCCCCCATAGCCCATTACTAGTCCTAATCCCCCCATCAGCCCATTTCCAGTCCTAGCCCCCCCACAGCACATTACTAGTCCTAACCCCCCATCATCCTATTTCCGGTCTTAGCCCCCCCCATAGCCCATTACCAGTCCTAACCCCCCATCAGCCCATTTCCAGTCCTAACCCCCCTCCATCAGCCCATTTCCAGTCCTAGCCCCCCCATAGCCCAATACTAGTCATAACCCCTCCCATCAGCCCATTTCCAGTCCTAGCCCCCCCATAGCCCATTACCAGTCCTAACTCCCTCATCAGCCCATTTCCAGTCCTAGCTCCTTCCATAGCCCATTACCAGTCCTAACCCCCCCATCAGCCCATTTCCAGTCCTAATCCCCCTCCCTCCCATCAGCCCAGGTAGATTAAAAAAACAAACAAACCGGCTGCTGCTGCTGCCATGGCAGCGGCAGAATCAAGCATCCCACGGGGCCCCCCCTGCCCGGCAGAGCCCTCTCTGCAGCATCAGCTTCCAAAGAGCGGGCTTTCAGAGCCGCGAAGGGAGACCTTCCCTTTCTCGCGGCTCCGTTAAGCCCGCTGGGGCTGATGGGATTTCCCATCAGCCCCCGCGGGCTTAACAGAGCCACGAGAGGTCAGAGAAGATCTCCCTTCGCGGCTCTGAAAGCCGACACTGAGGGAGCTGATGCTGCCGGGAGGGTTCTGCTGGACGGGGGGTGGGGGGGGGGGCCCACGGGATGCTTGATTCTGCTGCTACCATGGCGCCAGCGGCAGCAGCAGCCGATTTGTTTTTTTTTAAATCTACTTGGGCTGATGCAGAATGGTTTTTGCGCGGGGCCCCCTGAAATGCGGGGCCCTGTGCAAAAAACATTCTTGCTCAATGGACTGGCCGGCCCTGGAGGCTACACATTTAAACTTCACAGTGCAAGTCTAAAAATGTTGATGTAATAATATTGTCAAACATTCTTAATCCTTTTATTAGACGTGTCACAGTATTTTGCACCAACTGGAATGATTTGAAAACACACCGAGGCAAACCTATATATAGTGGATTAAAGTAGTCTAAATGATGCAAAGCGAGTGCCTGGACTACTGTTCCAAAAACTGCAGGCTCTGAAAAAGAGCTCAACGAACAAACTAACACACTAATTTTTGGGGCTGAATGTGTTGTAAGCCACTGCTTTAATAAACATACTCTTAGATTGCACCTCAGAATCACAGGCTGGTTTTCTAAGACAAAGATCCTCCAGTAATGGCCAGAGAGCTAGTCTTTGGCTGTAAAACTTGGCCAGTTGGCCTACTGTTCTCCATTTACCACTGTTGCTGGCTCCTTTCCTGCTACTACCACTATTGAGCTCTCCCTCTGGTCTTCCTGCCTTCCACCTTTTACCCAGCTCGTGATTGTTCCTTCTCAATTCCCATTCTGGGGTAGTGGTGAAGGTGGAGAGAGGAGGGGAGGGGAGGATAAAAGGTTTGAGAGCTGAGGCTGACGATGAAAGGGATGGAAAGAGATTGGAGAAGGAGGGAAGACTGCAGACTGTATCGGCAGGAAGGACCATAAGGAAGGGTGAAAAGGATGGACTAGAGGTGAGCAGGCAGATGAGAGAAGAGACACCTTTAAGAGGGAGACTGGCAGCCATGAGAGAGAGAGAGAAGCAGGCAGGACAAAATACATGGGCAAACAAAGAAATGGAGAAAGGAATGAAGGAATGAAACTAGACTAAAAGAAATGATCCAGAGACATAAAGTTTCAAAACTATTTTAAAGTAGAATATTTTATCTTTTAATAAATGTGGACTACACATACGTTTACGCGAACATGTCACAGAATTACTGCTGAATTTCAAAACCTTGCCATGGCATCTACTACTAAGCTGCTACGAGAAACAGAGAGTCTTGCTGAAGACGCACAATAGACTCAGGCCTATCTATTGTGTTCAGTTTCTCAGCGCCATGCAACCACCTATAATAGCAGTTGTTGGAAGCCATCTGAGCTGACCAAACCAGCAGCTTCTGAAAACATGCACAACATTTGTGAGCTGCTGAAAGGTCAGGCTTGAGTACTTTTAGCCATGTCCAAAGAAAATGAAACATTATGGCCTGTCAAAAGTAACACAGCACAGCTTCTGTTACGCACCAGAAGATCCTCTGTCACCCTTGGGTCCTACAGGTCCTCTGTCACCAGGAAGGCCTGTTCTGCCCGTGAAGCCCATGAGACCTTGTTCTCCTTTTGAACCTAAAATGACAATAATTTCTCTGTAATTTCACGTTTCCAAACATGAAACTCACACGTCTATTCAAGACCCTTCATAGGATATCATAGAGCAAGAAATCAGCTAATTTCTGTCCTCTTTCTTTTCATTTTCTCTTTCTGCATGTACATCTTTCCTAGCTCATCTCTTGGCTTGTCTAGATGCTGCAGCGAATGAGAGTGGTTTAATGGGAAGGTGTCAGATATTTCTGGCATTCTTATGGTTACTGTCATGCTGACGTGCATTTAAGATGAACGCCCTGAGAGTGCTGAAAAGCTTCATTATCGTTTGCTTCTCTTGTTCATGTCTATTTCTGTCTGATGAGGGTGGATAGTGCGAAATCCCTTTTGGTCCTAAAAGGTGTCAGTGATAAGATAGATCTGTTCTCAGACTGCCTATCCCCTGGTAAGAACATTGGGGGAGGATATTCAAAGGCATTTACAAGGTTTGCAGGCCTGTAAACCATGTAAATGCAGGTTAGTAAGATATTCAGCTATCTTTTATTCTTTATGATGGTTTCTACCATTTTTCCCGGTACTGACGTCAGGCTCACTGGTCTGTAGTTTCCCGGATCACCCCTGGAACCCTTTTTAAAAATTGGTGTTACAATGGCGATCCTCCAATCTTCAGGTATTAGAGATGATTTTAATGATAGTTCACAGATTACTAATAGCAGGTCTGCAATCTCATATTTCAGTTCTTTCAATACCCTTGGATGTATACCAGCCGGCCCAGGTGATTTGCTACTCTTCAGTTTATCTAATAGTTGTAATACATCTTCCCGATGTATCGATATTTCCTTCAATTCTTCCGCACCTTTAAATACCACTTCAGTCACTGCCGCAACATGTCCCGATACTTTGCGGTTAGCGTCAGGGCGATCTGGGGTGGAGTGGAGGCTGCACCCATCACTAACCGGGCAGCAGCTATATTGAACTGCTGCCCAGTTAGTGATCCACGGGTAAAGTAAAGTGCAGCAAAGACTGGCTTAACTTTACCCGCGGAAGCTCAATATCGCCACTGCCTGGTTCGCTTCCGGCTTTTGCAGCAACCCAGATATTCAATGCTGATGGCCAGATATGACCCGAGCACTGAATATCCGGGGTTAGTTTTCAATAGTGACGGCTAGCCACTGAATATCCCCCCATTGTGTCTATCCATCTGTTTTACTTCCTGCTGCAATAAGAGCACTTTTACATTCATAAAATATATAGTTTGTTCTTGGACAAGACTTCAACATGGAGAGGGTATCGGCAGCTAGACTCAGGTTGAAAGAAGACATATCAAATAAGACTTTAGAGCAGGAGTTCTCATCCCAGTCGTTGGGACCCATCTAGCCAGCCAGGTTTTCAGGATAACCACAATGAATATACATGAGAGAAATTTGCATACAATGGAAGCAGGGCATGCAAATGTGTCTCGTACTGTACATATTCATTGTGGTTATTCTGAAAACCTGACTGGCTAGGTGTGTTCTGAGGACTGGATTGAAAACCTCTGCTTTAGAGGATATTCTTAAAGCACTAGTAAGTCAATTTCAGCAGCATGTATCTGGTTAGCATCATCTGCTGTCCATATAAGTGCCACTAATCCGGGGGACTGGCTATTGTGATGTGAAAAGGGGCACATCACGGCAATCCCAGATTTCTATCACTAGGGGGAGCTCTTGTGACATGCAAAGGGAGCATATCAGGGCAGTTCAAGGTTTCTGCCACTAGAGGGAGTACTCGACCATGGTCTTGAGCTCCAACAATAAGCAGCCAAAGGAGTAGAGTGAAGGGAAGCCAGGTTTCCTTAAAAACCTTATTAGGCATGAGCCACCTTAATAAGGAAACAAGGCAGGCAATCAAGATAGCAGGGTGTAGCCTGTTTATATGCTCATATGTAGTGGAGGAAGAGCAGCTTAGTAGTTTGCACTGGCTTGTGAACCAAGAGGCCAGAATTCAGTTCCCACTAGCACTCCTTTTGGTCTTGAGCAAGTCACTTAACCCTCCATTGCCTCAGGGAAAAAAATCCAAGTTATCAATGTCCCTGTTTAATATACGTTGCCAAGTTTAAGTTGCAATGTAAACCACTTTGACTGAAATGATAAAGCAAAAAAACCTGTTAAACAAATAAATATGCTTAAGAAGAAGTACAAGGGCAGTTAGAGGAGGAGGCCTTGAGAAGGAAGGAATGGTCCTTCAAGATCCTGTCAGGTTTGGACAGGGGAGCCCTACAAAATGGGTAGGGAATTAAAGCCTCCAGGAAGTGGCCAAAGGGAGGGTAGGACTCCTCACCTTGGTAAAAGAGGCAGAGGGGGGAGAAACCTCCAGAAGAAGGGCTCTTTGCCTTGATGACAGAGGAAGAGCAGGGGAAAACCCTCTGGGAAGTGGCCAGCGGGACTGTGTGACCCCCCAGTATTGGTAGAAGAGGCAGAATGGGGAGAGACCTTGAGGAAGCAGCCAGAAGGAAGGAATTGCCCATAATCTCTGAGAGAGAAGGAAAAGAAACTGTGAAGAAGCAGCCAGCAGGTGAGATTGCTTAGACAGTGAATAGCTGAAGCTTAGTATGACAGTTTGTTTGTGCTCATTTATTGAAGAAGACTGAAGGACTGTGAATTAGCGTGTATGTTTGCGTAAAACAGGACAAATTATTTGAGGAAACACACATGTTGGTTTGTAAGTTATCCATGAAACTATAATTTTTGTGATTTAATCTTTAGAGGCTATGTGCAAAGTTCACCTCATTTTCTGTTTGGAAAGTTTTTTCCTTTTGTTAAACCAGAGAAATAAAAGTTTATGTTTGATGTGCATGCTGCTTGGAACCAATGTTTGTGTCGTAGTGAAAGTGGCCTGCTACCCAAAGACAGTAAGCTTCCAGGGAGATCATTCCCCACAGATGTTCACAATGCCCTCTAGCTGTGACACTATTTATATAATGGCGCTGAATATCAAAATCATATGGCAAGTAGTGGCTCTGGCCGCACTGTGCTAGGTATCAATGCCGAATATCCAATTTTTCTTTTTCTTTCTTTTTTTTTTTTTTTATCCACCGTGACCAATGTTTGAAAAAAAAATCACTGACTGCAGTGGCTATTGACCTGTACGTTTTTCTGTACATGTGGGACGATTAAAGCCTACACCATAAGGGATGTTGCCATGATACAGAGGGATTTGCTGCAAGGAATCAGCTTCCAGGGCGGCCTAGGAAAGCCAGTTGAGAGGAGAAGGGAGGAGGGTCCCCACACACAGAGCTCACTATATTGAGGGATGAGGATGGTTTCCTGAAGAGAAACAATAATATCTGTCTTCAACCCCATCCCTCTTAAATACAGCCATCACGATCAGTTTTACAACTTGTGGGGCCAGCGGCATATAGTGAGATCTGCACAGCCAGCCCAAAAGTTTTAATACTGAATTTGGAAAAGAGAGGTATACTGGCCTAGGAATGCCAATTTCTACCATAGGGTTTTTGTTACCTGCTAGATATGCTTGGCAATCCCAGGGCTCAGACAATGCTTTGCTTTGACTTATATTTATATTGGTACTTATCTGCTCTCCTAAAACAGGGCACCATTCAGTAAATTTCATAAGGCAGAGTTTACAATATAAGGGCCCTATTTACTAAAGTGAAGTAAATTAATGCACGGGAACTCGAACACCTCTGCGTTAACTGTTCGTTATCGTGCTGCTGCTGGCGGCTCTTGACGGCCTTACTGGACATCCTCTTGCAGAGACTGCAGGCTCCCGGGTCGTGATCTGGCCCGAGGCAGTGGAGACAGCAGTTGTGTGTGTTGATCAAAGACATAATTTTGGAGCACCGATCACACTTCTTAAAGCCACTGGTAGCCATGGGGAAAAAAAGTATCCCTGCAAGGTTGAAGACTCTCCAGGCTGCCAGTGGGAGAAAAAAGGTGCAAAGGTGCCAGGAAAAGAAGAGAACAAAAACTACAAAAATAGACCGAACTCGACGCCAAGGCAACGAGGTCGGTAGATGGGAAGAGTACCGGTGTGATACTGGACCCGAGTATGAAACTCGGAGAGAAAAATCAACTTTTTCCGGGGACAAACCAGACATATGTCTGAAGGACTCTGTGGAATAAAGGAGACTGAGCAAGATGGCACCCTTGGGCAGGAAGGGGACCACGCATGCGTGGTGGCATCTCCCAAAGGCTTTCTTTGAAAGCTGGGGGGATGCTTCCATGAGGGCTCTGTCTGTGCCAACGTCATCCATATGTGAGTACTGACTTCCTGTTTGTTCCTGGAGGATATCTGAAATCAGGGAAGGACATTAAAATTCAGGAAACACCCTAGACACGCCTACTCCACGCCCCATTCAGACTTGGATGTCCTTGCCTAGGGAATGTCCACAGAGCTGGCTTCCAAAATGGCTCTGGAGACATCTCCATGCTTTGAACGTCTCCATACCTGTTTTGAAATGCCCAAAGCACGAATAGGGCTTCTAAAACAATCCCTATGAAAAGTTGACTAAAGTCTTCCTCTAGGCTACCAGAGTGTGGAAGGAGAATGAGCTGGCTGTGAGAGCTATGACTGTCTCCTGTATGTTGCTTTGTAGGTCAGACAAGAGGGGAAGCTGGAATGGTAAGGGTGACAGTATATCATGCTTAAAAGGATTCACATTCTAGGAAACAGGAGGACAGCTTCTGCTTCCAGTTGGCCTTTGGTGTCTTCACGGCTACGTTTTATCTTTTGGTCTATGTAGGATAATCTGCCTCTGACAAAATAGGGGGGGGGGCAATAGTTAAAAGATTTTATATAGATAGATGTGTGTTTCAATGCATGTGAATGAGCTTGGAAAATGGCTTCCTTCCGCTCCTTGTGAATATGGCTGAAAGCTGGCAGTGTCTGGGGGGCAAGGTTACGGTGGGCAAAGGAAGACATAGGGGAAATATCACTTTGAAATCCCTATGGGGATCATTTTGGAAGCCCTATTCATGCTTTGGATATCCAAAAGCAGGCATAGAGGCATCTCCAGAGCCATTTTAGAAGCTGGGTCTGCGGACATCCCAAGCGTGCGGACATCCAAGTCTGACTAGGAGCATGGCTGGGGCATTTCCTGTCCCCGCCTGACCTCAGAAACGTCCTGGATATCCAGCATTGCATCTAAGTTTAGACTTGCTCCAGGCATGAACAGTGCTTTTTTAGATGAAAACCATCCAGAGAGCACAGAGAAGAAAGCACTCCGCCATCCCCAGTACTCAGCACAATGTCAGTGATATCAGCAGTGGGATTTGAATCCTGGCTCCTAACCCACTACCATAACCATTAGGCTATTTGTAGATGTCTAGTCCTGAAATGCTAGTCTGGGGATGTCTATGTAGATGCCCTCAAAGACTCCCCTATCAGGAATGTCCATGTTTGTGAAGTCATGTCTGCCTTTTTTTTTCAGATATTCTGGTTTAGACGTCCCAGATTGCACTTGGATGTAGTTTTGGGTGTGTATATTGGACCTACTTCAAAACATTGGTACAAATTTTCATAGGGAGAATCCGTGACGTTTTCCATTGTAAATTAGCTTGCAGACCCATGAATACAAAGTATCCAAGGGTCTGCAAGATACTCACGGGGCTTGATTATTGCCTTTCTCAGCATAAGCCAGTTTCACAGAGAACTGAGCTTTTTTTCAGGATTCTGGGCAGATTGGATCTCATGGAAGAAATCTGCCAGACTCACTAATGATATGCTCAGATTCAAAACACCACTTTCCTCTGTCCTCAGGTCATCTGTGGTTTAAAATTCCTTGTATTTTTATGAAGGCCGATATTACGAACCCTTAGCCAGCCAGCCAATGGGAGGCTGTCCTGTTAAGGACGCTGATCATAATATTCAGCGAACCCTCTCTGAAGCTAGTATGCAGTACTGGATGGCTGGACGTGGTCTCTGTAACTTTGGGAAATGGGAGGTAATAGGGAAAAGAGGAAGGTATAAAATATTAAAGTGCTCTCTGTTGTATGGGTAGAGGAGAGTTGACCTTGTAAAAAAATATATTTTTTTTCCTTCTGTTCTTGCTTTCAGGGTTCCCAATCCCTCCTAACAGATGTTAACATGTCTAATAGCAAAAAAATATTTTTGTAAAATATACCTTTTGCACCAGGAAGTCCAAGAATGCCAGATGAACCCGTTAGTCCAGTATCTCCCCTAATTCCTTTTAGACCAGTTTCTCCAGCCACACCAAACGGTCCCACATCACCTTTACTTCCCGGTGAAGCAGGGAACCCAGGTTTACCCTGAGATCCTGGATGACCTAAAATCCAATATTCATTTCATTAGAAGACAGTCAGGATAAACAATGACAACATAATATTATATGCCAATTGTGAATTTGGGGATGCACACAAGGACAGTCTATGTACCAGGGGCGTAGCCAGAATGCAGTTTTTGGTGGGGCCCAGAATTAACACGAGGGGCAATAGACGTACAGCCCATCCCAGCATGGTACTCGCTCATTCAGCAGCAGAAGCCTGACATGCCTTCCTCACCTCTTTTTCTTTCTGGATACGGTCTGTGCCACATGTTTACTCTAGCTTTCTCTGCCTCCCCCCCATCTATTAGGGATATCCTGTTTTGGGCTGACTAAACAGGCCATTGCAGCCCCTTTAAATTTAAACACAGGTGCATAGTACTGCCGCCATTACGGCCCCTTCATCATTTTAAGTGCCATGATGGTGGCGTCCTGCTTTGTCCAGGTAGACCCATCTCCAGCACTGCTGAAAGGCTGCTTCCTCCACGACAGCGTTCCCTTTGAATTATGTGTCCTGCAAGCAAGCAGGGCCCTAGCTGCACAATGTGCCTGTCAGCAGAACAATCAGGCACCCGACTGGCCAAAGTTTTTTTTGGTGGGGAGGGGCCTGTGTCTATACCACAGCTGTATAGTGGTTAATGCCTTCTGAGGAAGTGTACACAGACATGAAAAACCTGTTGGGGCTTTGAACTGTTTTTAAAGATTTTTTTTTATTGAAAGGCATTGTATCTCACAGGGGTAGAAAATTAATATACTTGATTTTGATCCAAAAGGACTAGAACCAATCTATTAGCATCCCATCCCTTAAAAGCCAGTGCTTATCTCAAGCAGCTGCAGACCCTCTCTGGCCAGTCATTGAAAACTCCTAGGCAGCACTTTTGAGAAGTTTTTCAAGCCCTTTTTGGACTTTGTTTCTAAGCTTTTGTTATAAACTGTTATAACTGTGCTTACCTAGAATTTTATTTTATTTATATTTATATTTTTTTAGTATTTGGATCACACTTTTCTAGGGAGAGATCAGGGTGAGTTACATTCAGGTGCAGTATGCATTTCCCTGTCCCCAAAGGGTTCACAATCTAAGTTTGTACCTGAGGCAATGAAAGGGTTAAGTGGCTTGCCCAAGGCCACAAGCAGTGCCAATGGGATTTGAACCCTGGTCTTTCTGGCTCTAGGCTGCTGCATGTTCTCATTTGCTCAGCTTTTTTGGATTCCGGATCACTGTGATACCTGTTGTTTTTGTTTTCATTCTAATCTCATGCCGAGTCTGCTTATCTCTCTATTCCTCTCTCTGCCTCTTATTCACTAAGAAAGACAGTGTCAAGAGTTAATTTTCTATCATGAAACGTCATATCTTGCTTCTGACCTGTAGACTTTTTATTTCTTCCCCCTCTCCCCCAGCTCACTCACTCATGGTCTAAATTTCTTATGCAGCCTTCCTCGGGTTCATTAGCCCTATTATTCCCAAGCATACCCTAACCCACTGGGGCATCCTCTCCTGCCTCACCATATCATTATCTCCTCAGATCTGGAGTTTCCCTTCCCCGTCTATTCTCATGGCTAGATATCATTTTCTTTTCTTGATGCTAACTCTCCCTAGTCTTTCCCTTCATTCAAAAAACTTCTAACCCCAGGTCCCTACTTTTTTCACCTCTCCAGCTATCATCTCTCTCAAGCTTCAGCCCATTCTTCCTCTCATTCACCATCTCCATTCTCGCTGCGAGAACTTCACTCTTGTCACCATCATGCCGCCTCTTCTCTTCCCTGTACTCTCCTGCTCTCTTTCTCCTTCTCTCATCTGGGGATATCGATCCCATCCTGACCCCCTGGGTAGATCCATCTACAACCACTGAAATCTTATTCATATTCCTCTCCTTTCTCCCTCGTCTTTCCCTTTCTCATGCACCCTGTGGAATGTCCACTCTACCTCCGACAAACGTACCTCTAATGCTCTGCGTGTTCTTGCTCTAACTGAAACTTGACTTCTCCCTGAAGCCTCTGCTTTGGTTGCTGCCTTCTATCATGGAGGCTGCCGCCTTTCCCATACAACTTGCCTGCATGGCCACAGAGGCAGCAATAGATTGCTACTCTCTCCTTCCTGCCATTTCAACCTTCTTCCACCTCAGTCTCATTTGTTCCTCTGAAGTCCACTGCTTCTGTCTATTTATTCCACTATTTCTCTGGGTAGTTGTTATCTATCAACCTCCTAACAGGTCCACCTCTTGCTTTCCCACTGACTTTGATGTCTGGTTTTCCCTCTTTCTTGAACCATCTTCCACTTCCCTTATTCTTGGGAATTTTAATGTTCATGTTGCTGAACTGCTGAACCCTCTGACTCTTATGCCTCAAAGCTCCTTGGCTAAACCTCCTCAGTTTTCCTCTAGCTGTGTTTACGCCCCTACTTGCCAGCATGGTCACTGCCTCGACCTTGTCCTTTTCTCCAGTTGCTTGCCCTCAAACTTCTCCACCTCATTTCTTCCCCCATCTGATATCATCTGTTAACTTTTATTCTTAACCACCCCCCACCACAGTCTTGTCCAATCTCCACCAACATTTAGTAATCGTCAGGCTACTAGCTCTTAAGTTTTCTCCACTGCTGTCTCATCTCCTCTCTCATCACCTATGTCATCTGAGTCTGTTGATGAGGCAGTCTCTTCTTATAATACTATACTCTCTTCTTTGGATGCTTTTGCTCCTGTGAGGTATGCTGTACCTTAGCCTTGACTTAACTCCAAAATCTGCTACCTACGTTCCTGTGCCTGTTCTGCTGAGCACCTTTGCTAAACTACCATGTTCATGCTGACTTCATACATTTCAAATTCTTGCTTACCTCCTTCCAGTCTGCTATAGCACTTGCCAAGCAAGACCTTATCCACCCTTCATCACCTTCCATATAAACTCTTGCAACCTGTTCCTTGCCGGTCTCCCATTGAATCATCTCTCTCCCCTTCGATCCAAACTCAACTGCATGGCTAATCTTCTGCCAGTGTCGCTATGCTCACATAATCCCTCTTTTCAAGTTACTTCAGTAGTTCGCTATCTATTTCCACATACAGTCCAAACCTATCCTACCAACCTACAAATGCATTCATTCTGCAGCTCTTCATTACCTCTCTTTTCTTATCTCTCCCTATACTGCGCCTCAGCAACTCTGCCCATCAGGCAACCTTCCTTCTTTTTCTGTGCCCTTCTCTTCTTCTTCAGCTCCAGACTCCGTTAATTCCCCCTATACTGTATAACATCCAAAATATATCAGATTCACATTTCTAAAAACCGAGAGAGAAAAATCACAGACCTCACACAAAAGAATGAGGAGAACCCCCCTCCCCCCACCGTATAATCATGGGAAAAATAGGGGGATGAGTGCAGCAGCGAGAACACCCATGAGCTTCTGAGAGCACATGGAGTACAGGGCTGGAGGTTCCCTAACCCTGCACTTGCAGAATACCTCACTTCAGTTACACATAGAACAAAGGCAGACCTTCACCAAATACAGAACATAGTTAATCACACATTACAGATGTGCAAACAAAAACCGAAATGAAACCTCAAAAATACACTATGCAATGCAAAACTTAAGGACTACAAACAGAAATGCATTTCCTTCTATGCTAAGTCAAGTCCTAGTCATTGTTCTTGTTGGGGAGTGGGGGCTGTTATGTTAAATAGCACACCCCCACAAGAATAATGCCCAGAGCTCTTAAGTCTCAATGAGGCACATTCCAATGTGGCTGTCCAGGCCCCTGTGCATCTGATCGGAATTGGGACACCCAGAGGTAGACCTGATTCTGATCCTGTGGGGGCTAGATGTGCCCCCGCAATCAGAATCAGGTCTAGGGCCTGAATGTGCAGGCCGAGCCCCAATTCCGATCAGCCTGCACGCACAACCACATGCCGGGCTACCTCAGTAAGGCTCCTGAACGGAGACGCAATGCCATGGCAACGTGGCTTCATTCAGGAGCTGCAAATGCCAGCCACCGCCGATTTTTCTTCATTCCCCGCAGCTGGACCCTCAATCTGACCTCCAATGCTAGTGTCCGGCTGCGGCAAACTTCCTGCACTCCTCTACCTGTTTTACCGGGCTCAGCAGCTCGATCCCCCGACATCCAGGAGGACATATTCCACCTCTGTGATGAACAGATGTACAGGTCCAACCTCAGAATTGGCCCTGTACGTCCGGGGTCGTGGACTGCCCATGACACACCCTCGCTCTGCCTTCTGATGGATATCCCAATGGTGAATTCTTGTCACCTTTCCTTGATCTTCTCAATATCATTCAACAAGGATTCTTGAGCATCTTTTAGCATTCTGATTCAAGGCTGAAATTTTCACTTTAACTCTCATAGCTTTAGGAGAGCCGATATTTTACTTTCTTTAATAGTTTCTGACTCTTGCTGTACTTTGGAAGTTTCTATTAAGTTCTGTGACTACCTTCTCTTTCTCCTCTGGCTTTAGCTTCTCTGCATTTCTGAGCAATTTTCAGAGTTTCTTTGATCATCCATTTTGACTGTTTTTTGCTTTCCCCTCTTTTGCAAAGACCTTTCACATTCTTTGAGCACAGCTTTCTATATGCCATTCTATAGCTCTTTTTTGATATTCTGTCATTTTATATCCAAAGCAGTGAATCAATTTTGCAGGCAATCTTTAAATTCTGATGGTATATTTCAAGATCATATTTTGCTACATGCATGGGTAGATTGCCCCTTTTCAGCTTTAGCTTGAGTTTACATACTAATAGCTGGTGATCTGCACCAGAGTCAACTCTTGTTTTTGTCTTTATTGTTGATGATGTTGAGTCTTTACGTCGTTGACTTCCACAGATGCAATCAATTCAATTTTTGTACAATCGATTGTACAAAGTCTATATGTACAGTTGCTGCTTGTGTTGCTGGAAGAAGGTGTTTGAGATAAATAGATTGTTGGTCTTGCAGAATTTTATCAGACTTTCTCCAGTTTCATTTCTCTTGCCAAGCCCATATTTTCCATCTACTTTGTCGTCTTTGCTCCCAACGTTTGTGCTCCAGTTGCCCATGACTATCAGTATACCTTGTTTGCATTTTTTCTCAATTTCAGTTTGTACATGTCCATAGTACAGATCAACTTTGTCCTCTCCTGCATCTGATGCTGGCACATATTCCTGAATAATAGTTGTGTTGATGGGCATTCCTCGTAGATGAACACAAATTAAGCACTCACTGACTACACTGTGTTTCATTACAATTCTTGCAAGCTTTTACTTAATTATAAATGTAATGTCATTTCTTTTTTGTTTTTCATTTCTGGCATAGTATACTATGTGATCATCAGATTTAAAGTGCTCAATGCCAATCCATTTCAGTTCGTTGCCACCCAACAGATCAAGTTGTGCAGGTTCCATTTCATTCTTGACCACCTCCAGCTTTCCTTAGTTCATACTTAGTACATTCCATGTCCTAATATGTAAATAATCTTTGCAGCTTTTGACTCTCATTTCAAGCACAGCTACATCAGCAGTCAGACGTCCCGAGGCCTTTGTTCCAGTCACATAATGAATGTCAGTTTTACTTTGAAGAGTCTTCAGCTCTTCCACAGTAGTTTACTGAGTACCTTCTAACCTGAGAGACTCATCTTTCAGCACCAGGGCAGGCCAGTCCACTAACTGGTCACCTATGGTGGCAGACCCCGGTGGTGGATTCACCCCCCCCCCACCAGTGAGGCGGCAGTTCAGCATCGTGGCGGGCTTTACTGCTCGGCCTGCCATGCCACCCCCTCGGCATCCTTCTTCAAGCCTTGGGGAGGGAGAGTGGCATGGCAATCCCTCCACTATGTCGAGCTTTAAAGCAGGGGTGTCAGAGTCCAGTCCTGGAGGGCCGCAAACCAGCCAGGTTTTCAGGATATCCCTAATGAATATTCATGAGATATATTTGTATGCACTGCCCCCATTGAATGCAAATATATCTAATAAATATTCATTAGGGGCATCCTGAAAACCAGATTAGTTTGTGGCCCTCCAGGACTGGAGTGTGACACCCCTGCTTTAAAGCACTCGCTGTGGCACGCTCATGGCATGACACTCCTGCCCCCCTCTGACATCCTGTTTGAGAGGGGAGGAGTGGCAGGCCGTGAGTGCACCAGCACAGGCACTTTAAAGCCCAAGATGGCGGAGGGATTGACATGTCGCCCTCCCTCCCCTAAGTGAGAAGATGGATGTCGGGGGACGGGGCAGTATAGAGTCTGCCTAGGATGGCAGACCCTCCTCATGCTGGCTGAACCTCCTCATGCTGGCCCTGTCCAGCACTATTTCCCAATTTTTGTTGTGACTATCCATTGGGTTTTTGTGGCAAGATATGAAAGTAGATTGCCAGGCCTTACGTGCAAGTCATACCAGCGTTGTTACCGTTGTCACAGAAATGTGATCCTCTGCCGCTAACACTATCCCATATTGCTGCTGCCTAGATGGTATTTATCTTAGTCTGGCACCTCAGCTGACACCTGTCCATGTTGGGAGACCTGTCAGTAGTTAATTCACTGAGGGTATAGCTTTCAGCATCACTGATGCATGGAGGCCTTTGCAGTATGAGAAGCAGCAAATTAAGCTTATGTTTATTGATATGACTGATTGATTATCTGACATTTTTTGCTGTTCATCGCTTTTGTTACAATTTAGTGGGATAAAATAACTGTAGAATTAACAGTTCCACATGCATTTCTATAAGATACTGCAAAACGTGTGGAGGCTGCTACAAAGTAATATACCATTTTCCTTGCCTGAAAGTAATCAACCATAGTTGACCATAGAGACATTGTGTTCTTTCAGGCTATCGGGTATTGTGTAAAACAGGCTCTTCTCATTTCAGCATTCAGCCTTGTGGCGAGCGAGTTTCAGTCATATATTCTCTTTTATTTCAAACCTGCTTCCTTCTCATTCCCATGAGTATTCAACATGTAACTTTATTGTCATTCCTATATACATAATACTACTTTACCTGGGAAGCCCTGCAGCCCTGCAGGTCCCATACCACCGGGGACTCCAGATCTGTTAGAAGGTCCAGGAGGGCCGGGAATACCATCGAGCCCAGATCTACCCATTGTGCCTTGTTTACCTTTTAGCGAAACAAGCAGAAACAAAACAAGCAGAAAGTGTGACATTCAAGATAGCTTGGTTTTCAACCCTACATGTTCATGTATTTTAGTGTTTGTATTTTTCTATACTATTTTATGTTTATTGAAACACTAATTTTCTGGATGTGCTGATGAAAACTGTATGGGCCCGATTCCATCCGGGACGTACAGGCCAGCTGTGCACCCGGTCGGAACCGGACGCACAGAGGGAGTCACTATTCTGATCCCGCGGGGCATGTCTAGCCCCACAGGATCAGAATCGCGAACAGGCTTGTACGTGCAGACTGGAACCGCGATTCAGCCCAGCCTGCATGTACAGGTCTTGCCCGGCTAACTCCGTCACGGCTTTTAAATGGAGCCACGGCACCATAGCATCCGGCTGTCATGGCACTGTGGCTACATTTAAAAGCCACAGTCCCTGGCTGCCAGCTCCCAAAGTGCTTTCCCTGCAGCCCGACCTCCGATATGGCATCCCAGGGCCAGGGTTGGGCTGCAGGGAATGCCTTCTGCCCGCTGCTGCCCCATCCCAGCCCTGTTTCTGCCGCATCGGGGAAGTTATTCCACCTTGGGGGTGGAATAACTTCCCCGTTCAAGTCATTGGCCCCGGACATGCAGGGCTGACATTAGAATCGGCCCTGTACATCTGGGGCCGGTGACCGCCCACTGCCACCCTAACGCTGCCCCCGATCCGCCCCTTCCCCCTCCTATCTAACTTTCTCATAGAACACGCGGGGAAGGGCACGAATAGCAGGGATGGACATTGCAACGGGACGTTCATCCCTGCTATTTGTTGCTCAGAATGACCCCCTATATGTATACTCTACCAAGAAAAAGCTATTTGGATTGGTGGATTAAAAATATTCTAAATAAATAACATACCTAATTAAACAAGCCCCATTCTGTACATTTCTTCTGTACATTTTGTCCCCTCCAGTGCCACCTTCTGAATCACTCAAAACTTTGAGACACACACACACATACACATACACCACATGCATTTCTCACTGGAAAACTGCCAACATTGACCCATTCCACACCTACCCCTAAATCACTCCCCAGTGCTGAAAAGTAGAAAAATCAGAATTCCCTCCACAACACTTCCTCCAGGACCTAATCCCACACAAAGTTAGGTGAAGCTAGATCTAGCCATTCCAAAGTTATGGGGGCGCACACCACACACAAAACCACAAACTGCAACACTCACAGACATTCAGTATGATCTCATAACCAAGAAGGAAATAAAATAGCCCATGAAATTTTTCGATCTATAGTGGAATATAGTACCTGATACTGAAAGCGGCCCACTGACTGCATTAATAGGACTGATCGGGATATTTAGCAACACTAATGTGGTTAGTGCTGCTGAATATCTCTGGGTGCCGCCACTAGGCATCCCATGCTAGGCAGCTGGCACCAGGCATTCTTGGGGCAGAGCAAGGGTGGCACCCAGGGATAACCGGTCAGTGCCGATATCCAGCTGATGCCCAGTTATCCCTTGGCAGCAAAATGAGATGATGTTCCCCCACAAAAAGAAGCCTGAGACCTGGTAGAGTGAGCCTCATGGGAACCTGAGTTCCATGAGTGCTATAGGCTGCCCCAATAGCATCCTTCATCCAATGCACCAAGGAGGCACCGTATTAGTACCACTGAATATCCTGCAGAGCCTTTAAATATCTCCCCACCATCTTCAATGCCAACAACATGAGCAAGGCTGACCTAATAGGCTCAAATGGCTCCCTGATCAAATCTTTCAGAACCAGATTAAGGTCCCAAGGCAGGGCTAATGGCTGAAAAGGCAGACACCTATTTTTAATGCACCTGAAAAAGCGCACCATGCCTGAGTGAGCAACAAGCAAACACCCCTTGATTCTAACTTGCTAACAGGCTATGGCCACACCTTGAGCTTTTTTTTTTTTTTTTTCATTTAAAATTTTTATTAGTGAATAACACACCAATATAAAGCATGTTTAATACAGCAAGTTATCACCCCATCCCACCCCCTTCGTCTCTATTATAGGACAGAGGAACCGAAGTAAACTGCTCTTAGACAATGAAAGCACTAACATAACTCAAACAGTGATCAATTCACCAACGCTAAATAACATAAAATAAAACAGCAGATGTGATGTTCCCCTGCTTTAATCCCCCCGCCTATAATTCAACAAACCACAGGCAACTCCCCTGTGCGAAATCCCCCCTCCTTCCCACACTACCCCCCTCTCCCCTCCCCTCCCCCCGTATGCAAACACTTAGATCCATTTCTGCATCTTCGAACCCTACCTATGCCCACTATTCCCCCCACCAGTCCCAGCACCCCCACCTGCCCCCCTCCATAATCCTCTCCCTACTCCCCCCTCCTCTTGCCATTCCTCCACCCATTTCCATACCTTCTGCCAATGTACCCCACTTCTCTCCCCACCCCCCCGGCACTGCACTGTCAGCCGGTGCATCAGCCCCACTTCACTCACTCTGCGGATGAAACCAGCCACCTGCGGGGCACTCTGTCCCCCCCAGTGCCGGGCTATTTCGCAACGGGCCGCTACTAGACAATGGTGTAGTACCCCCGCCTCCCTCCTGGGTATCTCTTCTTCTAGGAGATGTAACAGACATATTTCGGGCTTTTGTGGCATTTTGTGTCCTGTCATCGCATGTATCACTTCTAAAACCCTCGTCCAGTAAGCTCGCATATGGACACACCGCCACCACATATGCATCCAGTCCCCCCTCTCCCCGCACCCTCGCCAGCATTGGTCATCCTGTCCAAGTTTAGCTTTCACACGACGTACTGGCGTCCAGTACCATCGGGACAGCACTTTATATGCGTTTTCCTTAAGGGATGCAGAGATAGAGACATGCGCTACAGTCCGGAGCACCTTGGTCCACACCTCTTCATTCCACTCCATCCCCAAATCGGCCTCCCATTTCAGCATATAGGGCAGTTTACCCTCCCCGGGCTCCATCAGACCCCTATATATTCGGGATAACACCCCCTTTTGCCCCAGATGCCCTGTACATAAAACCTCAAACCAACTACGACGCCCCCACAAGTCCTTCCACACCCTGGTCTGCCGAAGGCAATGACAGAGTTGCAAATAGGCATAGTGATCATTCTCTGTCAACCCATAGAGATCCTTTATACCCTCAAACCCATACATCCCCTGGTTATGTAAGAGCTGGGATACTTGCGTCAACCCCCCCCTTGCCCACCTTTGAAAGGTCCGCGCGTCCGGCCCCTGCCCCTTCTCAAAACATGCCTCTAATCCCATGCCCTGTGCATACCCTTTTCCTGCCACCAGTTGTTGTTTGTACCGTTTCCACACTTTCAGACTATGTACTATCATGGGGTTTAGAATGTTAGAGGCTTCGCCCGCTCCTCCCCGCCAAATCACCCTCTCCATGTCCGCCCCCCCCATCTGCTCCCGCTCCATCTGCACCCATTGCTTCCCCTCATTTCGTTGCCACTCATATACGGTTTTCAATTGGGCTGCCTCATAGTATTTCCCCAAGTTGGGAACTCCCAGCCCCCCCTCTTCTTTTGCTCTCTGCAGTATGCTCATCGCCACTCTCGGTCTTCGCTGCTTCCATATGAATCTATTTACCATCCCTTGCGCCCGTTTCAAATGGTTCCGCGGTACCGCTATGGGGAGTGTCTGAAATAAGAACAGCAGGCGTGGCACCAGCATCATTTTAACTGTCGCTATCCTCCCAAACCAAGATATAAACCCCTTTCCCCAACCCCCCAACCAACTCTCCATCTGCCCGAGTACCTTCCCGTAATTCAGTTTATATAGTGCCGCCGTTTTGTTACCTAGTCGTACTCCTAAGTACCTTATACTTTCCGGCGCCCATTTAAAAGGGTATTGCTTGGCCAACCTTGCTTGTCCTGCTCCCGAGACCGCCAGATTTAAAATCTCCGATTTAGCCCAGTTGATTGAAAAACCCGACAGCTTACCGTATTCCTCCAATTCCCACATCACTATTGGAATGCTCACTCTGGGACTACCCAAGCTTAGAATGATATCATCAGCAAACAAGGAAATCTTATAGCCCTTCGTCCCCACCAGTAGTCCCCGGATATCCTCCCTTTCTCGCACCCTCTGTGCAAACGGCTCTAACGCAATAGCAAAGAGCAACGGCGACAGAGGGCACCCCTGTCGGGTACCCCTCCCCTGCTCGAAAAACCCTGAGTACGCCCCATTCACCCGGACACATGCTTGCGGCCGCTCATAGAGTGCCTTTATCCAGGCCAAGAAATCATTCCCCAGTCCAACCTTCTCCAATACCTGGAACAAGAAGGGCCAGGCTACCTGGTCGAAGGCTTTTTCGGCGTCCAACGACAGGAGCAGGGCCTCTTCCCCGCTCTGCTCAACTGACCAAATTATATTCAATATTTTCCTTATATTGTCCGCCACCTGTCTACCTGGTATGAAGCCCGCCTGGTCCTGGTGGATCAATTTTCCAATTACCTTGTTTAATCGGGCTGATAATATCTTTGCGAGTAGCTTGGCATCAAGATTAAGCAAAGAAATGGGCCTATAAGATGTACAATCCTGTGGGTCTTTCCCCTCCTTATGTATAACCGTAATCCCGCCCAGCCCATCGTGCCCGCTAGTCTCCCTCCCTCCCTTGGCAAGTTAAATAACTTCACCAATGGCTCGATCAGGAGATGTCCAAACCGTCTATAGAATGGCGCTGTTAACCCGTCTAAGCCTGGAGCTTTCCCGATTTTTAATTGTCGAATTGCCCGCTGCACTTCATCCCCACTTATCGGTCTATTGATTTCCCCTTGCTCCTCCCTCCCCAGTTTAGGCAATCGCACTGAAGCAAGGTATCTGCTCACTCTGTCCTCTGTTGCCGAGTCACGGGCTTTATATAGCTCCTGGTAAAACTCTCTAAAGGCTTCCCTAATTTCTCCTTCCTTAGTGACCAGGGTCCCTCCCTTAGATCGGACTCGGATGATATGGGAACGCAACTTTCTCTGTCGAAGCCTCTGCGCCAAAAATTTCCCCGCTTTATCCCCCCCCTCAAAAACCTCTTGCCGTAAGAGTTGCATCTGATACTGTATCCGTTCTGCCTGCAGCGCATTTAACTGTGCCCGCACCGCCAGTATCTGTCCTTGATAAGATCTCGACCGCCCCTGTGCATCCAACTCTTCCAATTCTAATAAACGGAGCCTCAATGCCCCTTCCCTGCTCTCTCTCTCCCTCTTTAACCGTGCCCCCCACTTGACAAGCACCCCGCGAATCACTGCCTTGTAGCCATCCCATACCCCGCCCCATGCCACCTCCCCGTTATCATTGATTATAAAATATTCCCTTGTTTCCCGCCCTACCTCCTCCCGGAACCTCTCATCATCCAACAGCGACTCGTTCAACCGCCAATATTGTAGCCCTTTCCCTTCATCCACCATGCGCAAAGAGACCGTCACCGGGGCATGATCAGACCATGTGATGGCCTCCACTGCTGCTTCGGTAATCCGACCCCCTACTTCTTTGGAAACCCAGATAGCATCTATCCGGGAGTAGGACCCATGCGTGGGCGAGAAATAGGAAAATTGTCTCCTCCCAGGGTATTGTAACCTCCAAGCGTCAACCAATCCATGCTGCACCACAAAAGCTCGATACCTCTTCCTGTCCGCCCGCTTACCCTCCCGACCCCCAGTTGCATCCCATGCCGGATTCCAGGTAAGATTGAAATCTCCCCCACATATAAGGGTACCCTCCCCCATGTTCCCCACCTCCTCAGTCAATTGCTTCCAGAAATTACCTTGCGATCCCGTAGGGGCATATAGGTTCACTATACAGTACCACTTACTCCCCACCCGCACCCTCACCAGTACATATCTCCCTCCCTTATCCCTGACAACGGAGTGCACTAGGGTCTTCAATCTGGAGGCTATCAGAATAGCCACCCCCCCTTTCTTCTTTTCAACTGTGTTAGAGGCATGAATACATACCCCAAATCCCCTAGGCTTGACCAGGTACTCTGTTGTTTTGGTAAGGTGCGTTTCCTGAATCAGCCCTATCCCCGCCTTCTGGCGAGCCAGCTCATCATACAATTTCTGCCGTTTAAAAGGCGAATTCAGGCCCTTAACATTTAAGGATACAATTTTTAGATCTCCCATCTTGGTAGACCTCACTCCCCACTGTCAGCCCATAGGTGTTCCAACCCCCCTCCCCCCCCTTACCCCCCCTCCCGCTCCCCCCTCTCCCCCTCCCCCCCCAATCTCCTTGACCCCACCCCCCCAGCTCTCTCCAAAGAGAGATTTGTCTTCCATATAGGTGACTGCCTACGGGCCTGCCTGTCTTCCCCCCACCATTCCGCATCTCCCCATTTGCTCTATCCCCCCCCCGACTCAACCGCTACCTACTCCCCCCATCCCCTGCCTCTTCGCCCTCCCCGCCCCCCCCTTCCCGCCCCTCATGCTACAGCCCCCTTGCCCCCCCCACATAATGCACCCCTCCTACAATAACCCAACAAAATATATATACACAACAGTACTACAAAGCACCAAGCTTTAAAACTTCTACTTCAGCCCGCTCCGTTCTCAGCTGCTGATGTCCCGGGGCTCTCTCCAAGCTTGCGCGCCAGTCTTCGGCCCTCTGCTGGGACTCGATGCCACCGCTGAGCTCTCTGAGCTGGATTAGAGGACGTCGACGTACTAGCCCCCTGTCTAGCTGTGGTCATATTCCCTTCAGGGATATTCGGCAGCTCCAAGTCTTGCAGAGCTCTCCAGGCTTCCTCTGTAGTTTGCACTCGTTTTGACCTACCCCTGGCCGTGATCAACATGCCAAAAGGGAACATCCATTTATATCTTATGTCCTCTTTTCGCAAGTACTTTGTAACTTCTTTGAAGTCCCGTCTACGCTGCAGTGTTCCCCCTGAGAGATCCTGAAAAAACTCCAGGGAGTGTTCTTCCCACTGGAACTGTCTCACCTTCCTGGCTGCCATCAACAACCTTTCTTTAATCTTGAAGGAGCCCAGGCATATCACAATATCTCTTGGTTTATTGTCTCGTTTGGGGCCCAGGCTCCTGTGCGCTCTCTCTATTTGTGACAGTGTGATCTCAGTGCCTCCCTCTGGATCTGCTGTCTCGAGCAGGGAGCTAAAAATTTTAACAATCACGTCCTCACAGTTGCGGTATCGTGCTTCTTCTGGAAGGCCCCGGACGCGTATATTACATCGGCGGGATCTATCCTCCAGGTCCTCCGCCTTCATCTGCTGCTCCAGCTGAATCCGCTTGATGTCTGCCCAGTCTTTTTGTAACACATCGAGTTCTTCCCCCTGCTGTTGCAGTTGCGTCTCCATTTCTTCCATACGGTTTCCGATCTCCCCTATATCTTGTCGCAGAGAGTGGATGGACTCTCTGAGCTCCCGCGACACCCCACCGATATCAGCTTTGATCTCATCCTTCAGCTCTGTGAGCCAGTCTTTCAATTTCACGATCCCTCCTGGGCTACAGCTCCGTTCCAACTCTTCCACCAGCTCTTGGGCCTCTGCCAGCTGCTTACTATTCTCTTTGGCCCCCTCCTTGTTACTCTTGGCTGCTCCGTAGGGAGATCGGTATTCCGCCAGCTTCTTGCGCGCTGACGCCCCCGCTTTATTTTTATCCATCTTGGCTCTAAGTCGTAGGTTCTTTATGTCTTCGCTGTATGGGTAACTGTGGCTGTAAATGCTGCAGGGCTTTGCCCCCCCCTATCTCTTCTGGAGCACAGGGGCCTCGCCTCTCCCTGTCTCCTCTATAACTTCAGGTCCTTGATACCGCTGGCACAGCCTTTCTCCTCCACCCCTCCTGAGTTCTTGCCCTTCTATGGCCTCTGCTCTGCGGTTCTCCTTAAGGGCTACTCTCTCACCTCACACTCCACTGGTTCTCTGTCGTCGCCTCCACAGGCTTCTTCTCCAGGGCTTCTCAGCCCACACTCCACTGTTTTGTGGTTTTCCCCCGCTGCACTCCTTCTCCTCCGCTCCACACACTGCTCAGCTTCGCGTGGCCCTCTCCCGCAGCCACCGCTGTCACTGCGGGCAGCACTGCACGGGCTATTACCGCCCTCTGGGCTCCTCCGCTCTGTGCTGCTGTCTAGCAAGGAAAGTGCTGTACGTACCAGCCCCACTGCCGTCGGGAGATGTGAGGTCCCTCGCCGGCCCTCAGCTCTGTAGCACTGCCCGATTGCTGGATTCTCAGCTGACTAGGCCTCGGACCCCACACTCTGCTCTGCTGCAGCCTCACAGCACGTCTGCGGTTCTTGCTGCCGGTCCCGGCCGACCACGCGGTCAGCGCTCCAGCTTGCCCCCCGCAATTAACGCAAATAGGGGTATTTAGCCCCCTTTTCACAGGCTTGGATGGCAGAGCTCTCCTTCTACCCCACCATCCGTCCCGATGACGTCACCGGAAGTCCACACCTTGAGCTTTTAAGGAATTCAAGGCCAATCCTTTCTCCAGACTGTACTGAAAAAGGCCAGTACTTGAAAAATTATAAGCCTATGTGGAACTACTCTCCTGGCACCACACTTCAACCAACCTCCCTTCCATGATGTAGGCTAAGGATGATGAACTCTTCCTGGCTGCAACAGAGTGGTTACTACCATGGCGAGTACAGTGTAGTTACTCACCTGTAGCAGGTGTTCTCTGTGAACAGCAGGAATAAGTCCTTACGTATGGATGACATCACCAACGGAGCCCCATATGGAACACTCCCCTGCTTCCAAAAGAAGCCTTTGGGAGGTACACCATGCATGCGCGCCTGCCTTTCCGCCAGCTGCGGTGCCATCTTCTCCAGTCTAATAACATAGCAGGAGCCAAAAAGGCAACTCCCTTGGAAAGTGGGAGGATTGTGAGGACTTGTAGCAGGTGTTCTCCATGAACAGCAGGAATAAGTGAGTAACTATGCTTTCTTTGTGAACATGCAGGAAGTATGTCCTCATATATGGGATTCCCAAGCTACAGGCTACCGAACCTGAGGAGAACCTATCCCAACAGGGCACTAAACTGAAGAAACCAGAAAGAACCGGAGAGAAGTTCCACCGAGGGACTTATCTGATTCAGTATCCTCAGTAACATTGACTTGAGGGGTTTTGCAGGTAGCCTGGACAGACAGAAGGGTCAGTGGGCAGGAGTTGACCCCAAGACCCAAAGAGACGCCTGAGCACGGCCTGGCCAAAATTGCTGTCCTGTCAGGAATCCCCATCCAGACAGTAATGGGCTGTGAAGATATGGACAGAGGACCATGTACCAGGCTTGTAGATTTTCTCTGTGGAGACAGAGCGGAGGATGGCCATCGATGCAGCCATCACATGGACATTATGAGCCATGGCATGACCTTCAAAACTTAACCCAACCCTGGAATATGCATGAGCGATGCAGTCCGCTAACCAGAGGGATAGTTTGTGCTTCGAGATTGTGGCGCCTAGCCTACTGGGATTGAAGGAAACAAACAGCTGGGTGGACTGGTGGTTTGCCTTCATACATTCCAGGTAGAAGGCCAGAGCCTGCTTGCAGTCCAAGGTATGCAAAGCTGCCTCAATCCTGTTGGCATGAGGTCAATGAAAGAAAGTTGGCAAGACTATCAACTGATTGAGGTGGAATGCCAAGACCATCTTCGGTAGAAAGTAGGGGTGCATACGGAGCACCATCCTGTTCTGGTGAAATCTGGTGTATGGAGCAACCAGAGTTTGGAGCTCACTGATGCAGCGCACCGACATCACTGCCAGCAGGAAAAGGACCTTCTAGCTAAGGGATTTCAGGGGGCACGAGTCCAACGGTTCGAAAGGGGCTTGCATTAGCTGGGCAAGTACCATGTTGAGATCCTATGCAACCACTGGAGCTTTGAGTGAGGACTTTGAGAGGAGTAGGCTCCACATGAATTGGACCATAAAAGGCTGTGCCGAAATGGGCTTTCCCCTGGAACTGCGATGGAACGCCCCTATCGTGCTGAAGTGAACTCACGCTGAATTGGACTTCAGGCTGGAGCCAGAGAGGTGCACAAGGTACTTCAGCAGCTGGTCCATGGTGCAGGAGAAGGGGTCCAGCACTTTATCCGTGCACCAGGAGGCAAGCCTCTGCCACTTGAGCACGTAAGCCTTGCGCATCAAATCCTTGTGGGATGACAGCAGGATGTTGGTAACGCCCTTGGGGTGATTAAGCTCAGTGAGGACTACCCTCTCAGCACCCATGCCGTAAGAGCCAGGGAGTGGACAATGGGATGCAACAAGGTGCCGTCCTCCTGCGAGATGAGATCTGGGGCAGAATCCAGATGAAGAGGTTCCCTCTGTGAGAGCTGCATTTGTAGCGTGAGTCGGGACTGCCGAGGCCAGTAGGATGAGAATCATAGATCCTCTCTTGGCCTGGAGCTTCGAGGAGGGTTTTCACCACAAGAGATATGGGGGGTATGCATACAGCAAGCCCTTCCCCCAGTGAAGGAGGAAGGCATCCGAGGCCAGGTGGTCGCTGGCCGGCCTCTGAGAGCAGAACCGGGCTACCTGGGCATGGTGAGCCATGGTGAAAAGATCCACCACAGAGGTACTCCACTCCTGGAATATCTGGTTCACCACCTCCCCCTTGAGGGTCCAATTCTGTGGTTGAAGCATCCGGCTGAGTTGATCTGCCAGGCTGTTGAGCTCGCTGGGTAGATAAGTCGCCCTGAGGTTCATGCTGTGGGGTAGGACGAACTTCCACAGGCAAACTTCCACAGGCGAACAGCCTCCCAGCAGAGGAGGTATGAGCCCATGCCCCCTACTTATTCATGTAGAAAGCGCAGTTACTCACCTGTAACAGGTGTTCTCTGGGGACAGCAGGAATCAGTCCTCACATATGGGTGACGTTGGCACCGATGGAGCCCTCGCGGAAGCATCTCCCCCAGCTTTCAAAGAAAGCCTTTGGGAGATGCCACCAAGCATGCATGCCCAAGGCTGCCATGTTGCTCAGTCAGATAACACAGCTAAAAAACGGCAAAAATATAAGATGGTAAAGGAGCAACTCCAAGGGGAGGAGGGAGGGTTGTGAGGATTGAGTCTTGCTGCCCCTGGAGAACACCTGTTACAGGTGAGTAACTACACTTTCTCCGGGAACAAGCAGGAAGTCAGTCCTCACATATGGGACTCCCCAGCTACAGGCTACCAAAAGCCCATAGCAAAATAGGGGCTCCCTCACGGGGAGCTGCAAGCAGCAGCAATTTAGTCTGTGTACACAGACCACAGTAGGACCCCTATGTCTGATGAACCAGCACTCTGGTAGCCTCAACACAGAAGGGTCAGAGGGTAGGAGTTGCCTAAACCCTGAAAAGGTTACAGAGCACAGCCTGGCTGAAGGCACTGTCCCGTCGGGGCTCTTTCCAGGCCATAATGCACTGCGATGGTATGGACTGAAGACCAGGTGGTGGCCTGGCAGATGTCCGCCATTGGGACGAAGCGCAAGTTTGCCACCAAAGCTGCCATGGCCCTCACATAGTGTGCTGTAATGTGGCTCCAAGTGGGAGCCTCACCTGCTCGTAAGCGAGGGCAATACAGTCCGCTACCCAGGTGGACAGCGTAAGCTTGGTCACCACCTCCCCCAGCCTACTTGGGTTGTAGGAGACGAAAAGATGAGAAGCTTTGTGGTGGCCCTGAGTGCATTGGATATAGAAGGACAAAGCTCTCTTACAGTCCAAGGTGTGGAGGACCATCTCTGCCCGACTGGAGTAAGGTCTTGGAAAGAAGGTAGGGAGCACCACTTCCTGGTTGAGATGGAAGGGCGACACTACCTTCGGCAGGAATTTGGGGTGCGTATGGAGCACCACTCTGTTCTTGTAGAACCTGGTATAGGGCACCTCTACAATGAGGGCTGGAAGCTTGCTGACTCTGCGAGCAGAGGTAAGCGTGACTAGGAAAGCCACCTTCCAAAAGAGGTAGCGGAGGTGGCAGGTAGCCAGAGGTTCGAAGAGCAGGCGAGTGAGCTGCCCCAGCACCATGTTGAGGTCCCATTCGGTTGCCGGAGGGTGAACCGGGGGCTTTGATAAGAGCAGGTCCCGAAGGAAACAGGTCACCAACAGTTGGGCCAAGAGGGGCTTACCATCCACCGGATGGCGGTGCGCCACCAGGGCACTAAGGTGCACTCGGGCGGAGTTAAACTTGAGCCTGGACTGGGAGAGGTGGAACAGGTACTGCAACACCAGAGCCACCGGGCAGGAGAAAATGTCAGCCACGTGTTTGGCGCGCCAAACAGAGAACCCGTGCCATTTGAGTGCATAAGCCTTCCTAGTAGAGGCCTTAGGAGAGGCCAGCAGAATGTCTTCCACCTCAACTGGGAGGCTGAAATGGGCCAGAGTCACCCTCTCAGCAGCCAGGCTGTCAGCGACAGGGACCCCAGAGAACCCCCCTTCTGAGATAGGAGTCCCAGGGAGATCCTCAAGGGGATGAGGTTCTCCACTGTCAACTGTAGAAGTAGTGGGAACCACGGTTGCCTGGGCCACCGAGGAGCTATTAGGATGAGCGAGGCCCTGTCGCGGAGGGTCCTGAACAGGGTCTTGGCGATCAGTAGCGTAGGAGGGAAGGCATTCATGAGGCCTTCCGATCATGAGTCCAGGGACGCGTCCGCTGCCACCCTGGAGGGAGCAGAAGTGAGGCAACTGGAAGTTGTCTGGGCTGGCGAACAGGTCCATCATGGGTTCTCCCCAGAGCCGAAAAAGCCGACTAGCTACCCTGGGGTCCATTTGCCACTCGTGTGGCTGGAGAACTCTGCTAAGCCTGTCGGCCATCAGGTTGTCCTGGCCTGGCAGGTACACTGCCCGCAGGAGGATACCCTGCTGGACTGCATACGAGCAGAGGCCCAGTGCCTCCTGACAAAGGGTACAAGACCCTGTGACCCCCTGTTGGTTCATGTAGAACATCGCCTAGTAACGCAGGTGGTGACAGAAGACTCTCGGGGCTAGGTGTATGGCCCAGAGCTCCAGAAGATTGATCTGCTGGGTGCTCTCGTCTGGTGTCCAGCTGCCCTGGGTGCAGAGATCTCCGCAGTGTTCTCCCCAGCCATGCAGGGAGAC
The DNA here is from genome assembly GCA_033557465.1 of Ichthyophis bannanicus. Taxonomy (NCBI): domain Eukaryota; kingdom Metazoa; phylum Chordata; class Amphibia; order Gymnophiona; family Ichthyophiidae; genus Ichthyophis; species Ichthyophis bannanicus. The sequence continues at coordinate 644,615,991 of CM066035.1, forward strand.
ATCTGTGCTGAGGACCCTTGAGGGGGTTGGAGCCCGAAAAGGCATGCCCGCCTCAAAATGCTGAGGTGACTGCAACCAGCCAGGGAGTCCGCCAAATGGCGGGTCACAGAAACTGTCTCGGAGGCAGCCCGTGGCCTGAGACCACTGGTCCTGGAGACACCACTGTGCCGCTCTCATGTGGAGGTAAGCGTCTGGGGTGACATGGACCTTAGAGGCCAACTGTCCAAGGAGACGCAAGAGAAACCAAGCGGGCACTGAGGGACAGTACTGTACGTCCCGAGCCAGAGTCCTGAGATGATCTGGTCGGTCCCTGGGCAAGGAAGCCTTCGACTGGAGAGTGTCGATCCTTGCCCCAATGAACTCCAGACACTGCATTGGGAGGAGGTGAGATTTGGGGTAGTTTTATGACAAAGCCCAAGTGTTGCAGAACCTGGATGGTGCATGTGGTGGCCTGCTGCACCTCTGAGGCCGTGTCTCCCTTTAAGAGCCAGTCGTCCAGGTAGGGAAAGACAAAGACCCCCTGGAGCCAGAGGAAGGCGGCCACAACTGCCAGGCATCTTGTGAAAACTCTTGGGGCAGAAGCTAGGCCGAAGGGGAGCACCTTGTATTGAAAGTGCCTGCCCCCCACTACGAACTGCATGTACTGCCTGTGGTTGGGGTGGGTATAAGCGTCCTTGAAGTCTAAGGAGCATAGCCAGTCTCCCTGCTGGAGGTATGGCAGAGCATCTTGAACTTGTCCCTCACCAGGAATTCGTTGAGGTTGCGCAGGTCGAGGAGAGCCTTAGACCCCCTGTCCTTTTTGGCACGAGCAAGTAACTGGAGTAGAATCTCTTGCCCTTGAGGTGGTGGGGCACCGGTTCCAATGCTTTGTCCTCGAAGACCTGCCAACTCCTTCAGATGAAGGTCCCAGTGGAGGGGAGACCTGAGGGGCTCTCCTGGGAAATAAGGGGGAGGTGTCTGAGTTAGGTGGAGGAGGTAACCCTCCATGACTATCCTTAGTGTCCAGGAGTCGGTGGTGATGGACACCCACCTCTGGGCAAAGAGGGCCAGACGTCCCCCTGTGGGTTGCTGATCTCCTTGGGATAGAAAGGCTATGCTCAAGGAGCCAAAAACTCCCCTCTGGCTGGACTGGAGCCAATGCCTGGGGTTTTGGAGCCTTCTGCTTACATGGGCCATGCCCATGTCCCTTGGCCTACTGACTCTTTTGGGGAGCTGGGGAGGCCTGATAAGGTGGGTAGTTTCTGTAAGCAACTCCCTTCCTCGGGTAGAAGGACTTTTTACCCAAGCCCTTCCGTCGGGGAGGGGCAACGGTCTTTTTAGAGAACATGATCCTCATCATGAACTTGGTCTCCAGCTCGGCAGCCTTGTTGGTCATGGGTTTGCCAAAGGGATTCTCTCCTTGGCAGGGAACATCGACCAATTTGTCCTAAACCCACTGCTCCTAGGTCGGACGATTGTAGCCAAGCTTGGCGGCATGCACTGATGCCAGCTGTTGCTACTTGAGCCTCCGACTTGAACCCGTCATAGACTGCCCGAGACATGAATTTGGAGGATTCACTGACTGCTTTGGCTTAGTTCTTGTACCGTTGAAAAGGTTCCTTGGAGAGACCAGCCGAGAACCTGGCGAGTTCCTTCGCCAGGTCTCTCAGGTACATGCCCATGTACAGCTGGGTAGGTCTGGATGTGGCTGATGAGCATTGAGTCCTGGTAGCACCTTCTGCCGAGGGCATCCAGGGTGCAGGCCTCCCTGTCGGGGGGGGCATCAAGAAGTGCGTCTTCTGGCTTTTCAGCCAACATATGGCCAACTCCATCACCATGCAGTTATGCGGCAACTGTGACGTTTGGAAGCCCGGGCTTCAGCAGACTCGATATATCAAGTTAAGCCGTTTGCTCACCACCGGCACACCGAAGCTGGTGTCTCCCACAATCGGAGCATCAGCCGTTCCAGGATGAGAGGGATGGGCACTGTGAGCGATTCCCACGGAGGGGCCTCTTATTGGAGGATTTCCAACGTATCCGCCCGAGGGTCCTCCTCCGACTCGGTCGGGAATGCCAGGGCCTTAGACATGTCTTTGACAAAATCAAGGAAACCCATATCCTCAGGCGGGGACCGCCATCTAGGCTCCAAGATAGAAGTGTCAGATGGGACATCGCGGTGGCAACGGGTATCGGGGGACTCCTCGTCCTCCACCTCCCACTCAGAGTAATCCATCGAGGACTCATAGGAGGGCTGCTCTGTGAGTCTCGGGGCCCCCAATGCCCTGTGGCCAGTGCCCAGTAGAGTTGCCGGGGATGACTGTGGTCCCGTCGAGCAGGACTCGGATCGCAACCTTAGCTGAGGATTGACTCGAGGCCTAAGGACCTCAAGGATCGGCTCGGTCTCCGGGGACATCTGGGACGTGGTCGGGACGGATGAACCGGTTGTGCTGGACAACAGCGCCCGCTGATGGTCCATGAAGGCAGACAAACTGCGCTCCAGGGCTGCCATTCTGGACTCACCAGAAGGCTCCACAGGCTTTGGCGCAGGCACTGAGGGATTCGGGCCTGACGCCAGCACCTCAGAAGGGAAATCTTAGATGAAGATGGTGTCTGGGGACCGAAGCCAGTCTGCGTTCGGATATTTCCAGGGGACCTTTGCAGGCCGCTCCTTCTCCCGGGAGCACCCAGCCGGTCAGAACCGTCCAAGGACACAGCCTTCATGGATTTCTTCTTCTTCCTGGGTTCCCTCGAGGGAGATCTTAGTGGACATCCTCTTGCAGAGGCTGCAGGCTGCCGGGTCATGGTCTGGCCTGAGGCAGCGGAGACAGCAGTCATGTGTGTCGGTGAAAGACATAATTTTGGAGCACCGATCACACTTCTTAAAGCCACTGGTAGCCATGGGGGAAAAAAATACCCCTGCGAGGTCGAAGACTCTCCGGGCTGCCAGTGGGGGAAAAAAGGCATGAAGATGTCTAGGAAAGAAAGAGAACAAAAAACTACAGAAATAGACTGCTCAACGCTGAGGCAACGAGGTTGATAGGCATGAAGAGTACCGGCGTGATACTGGAGGAGAGTATGAAACTCGGAGAGAAAAATCAACTTTTTCCAGGGACAAGCCAGATGAACGTCTGAAGGGCTCCACACAAAAAAGGAGACTGAGAAAGATGGCACCCTTAGGCGGGGAGGGGACCACGCATGAGTGGTGGCATCTCCCAAAGGCTTTCTTTGAAAGCTGGGGGGGGATGCTTCCGCGAGGGCTCCATCGGTGCCAATGTGACCCATATGTGAGGACTGACTTCCTGCTTGTTCTCAGAGAACATTGTCATCTGGTTGTCTGTTTGAATCAGGATCACCTGATTGGCCAAGTGCGCATGAAAGGCACGGAGGGCATTCGCTATGGCCCGGAGCTTGAGCAAATTCATTTGAAGTATACTCTCCCGCTCAGACCGCAGGCCTTGGGTTCGCAGGCCTTTCACGTGCCCACCAGCCGAGCTTGGATACATTCATTGTAAGTGTCTTATGAGGTCTGCTGACTGGAACGGGAGGCCCCGTAGCAGATTGCCCGACTTGAGCTACAGAACCAGGTGAAGGACTGTGCCAGTGGTGCAGTGACCACTATCCTATGTCAAAGACAGCATGATGCCTGCTTTCATTGCATGCTTAAGGTCCACTAGGCCTGTCATATGGAGAGGCGGGCCTAAGGAGTGACATACACTGTGGCAGCCATGTACCCGAGTACTCTCAGCATCCCATGGATTGCAGTGTAGCGCCAGTACTGCACTTCGTCCACCACCTCGATGAGTCGCTGCAGGCGGTCTGCCAGTAAGAAGACCATCACCTGAGTGGTGTTGAGGAGATCCCCGATGAACTCCAGCTGCTGTGGCAGCTGGGGGTAAGATTTTGGGTAGTTGACCACGAAGCCAAGCCTCTTGAGCATCTGAATGGCGAGTTTGGCAGACTTTTGAGCGATGGCCAGCGTGGGATCATTGATGAGCCAGTTGTCAAGGTACGGGAAGATGAAGACTCCCAGGGTCCAGACAAAGGCAGCCACAACTGCCAAACACTTCATGAAGACCCTTGGGGCTAAGGCCAGCCTGAAAGGAAGCACCCGGTACTGATAGTACTGGCCTTCCAGCATAAACCGTAGGTACTGTCTGTGACTGGGGTGGATCGGGATATGTGTATACATATACTTTAGATCCAAGGAGCATAGCCAATCTTCCTGAAGATGGTATGGAAGCAGCATACCTAGCGAGACCATTTTCGATTTCTTGCACATGAGGAACTGGTTTAGGTTTCGCAGATCCAGAATGGGCTGGAACCCGCCGGGTCTTTTGGGGTATCTGGAATAGAAGCCCTGCCTGACCCGAGCTGGGGAGATAGACTGAATGGTTAGGTCAGCTAGCAGGGCAGCAACTTCAGTCTGCAACAGACAGGTGCGCGGGGCCCATGGGATATTCTCTGGGGGCATATTGAAGTGGCAGCTGGGTGAAGTGCAGCAGATATCGGCTTTGGACGATCTGCAGCACCCAGGTGTCTGAAGTGCCGAGGGTCAACCGGTGGGCACAGTGAATGAGCTGCCCCCCTACCTGCAGGGGTACCTTGACGGACAACGGATGGCTGGCTATGCTCCTTAGGAACCCGACAAAACCACGCACCTGGCTTGTGCTAGGAGGATTGCTGTTCCTTCAGAATCTTTTTCTCCACCGTTGGTGGGGAGTCTGTGCATTAGGCTATGCCTTCTACTGGGATGGGTAATATGGGCACAGGTAGAAGGCCTTTTTAGCCTGGTGTTTCTTCCACGCAGGATCCACAGTCTTCCAGGAGAGTCTGGAGAGGGTCACATGCTCCTTCTCTAGCTCCTCTGCCTTTTCCTCTACCAGTTATCCAAAGAGGTTCTCACCCTGGCAGGAGATATTGGCGATCTTGTCCTGAATCCATTGCTCCAGGTCCAAAGACTGCAGCCATGCCATCTGGCAGGCAGCGATGCCCACAGCCACCACTCTACCCACAGACTCCAAGGTGCCGTAGGTGCCTCGCACCATGAACTTTGAGCAATCTTTGCCATGAGCCACCAGGCCCAAATGGACTTGCAGTGGTTCTCAGGGATAAGGGTGGCAAAGTCCTCCAGGTCCAACATGACATTCTTGAGGAACATGTTCATAGGCCAACTCAACCACTATGTAATTGTGGGGTAACTGAGGTTTCTCATTCCCCGGGGCCTTCTGGACCTGGTAAAGCGAATTGAGCTTGCAGCTAATGGCAGGAACTGTAAGCAGTGTCTCCCACAGCCGCAGCAGCAGCCTTTATAGACATGGTGCATGGGAACTGTCACTGTCTCCCTAGGGGCTGAGGGGTACTGGAGGAGTTCCAGTTCCTCCGCACTTGGCTCCTCCTCTGATTCCAGGGAAAAGGGGATGGCTTTGGCCATGCCTCAAATAAAGTCCTGGAAGGGCATGTCCTCTGAGGGTGACTTGCACCGCTTGGGTGGAGGTCAAACAAGAGGTCTGGAATGGAAGGTCCGATGCTGTTGATTCCTCCTCAGTCTCCCATTCTGATTCAGACTCTAGGGAAGACAAAATAGTACAGTGTCTCCTCCTCCTGCCGGTTTCATGGTTTGGGAGAGGGTGAATACCGATGGCTCCCACATTGCACAGCATGCTGAGAGCAATGTCACTGGGCCTCGGACTCTGACACACTGGAGAGAGAGATTGCTCTGGGAACCGGAGTCTATTCTGATCTCCCACCCAATGTCTCCACCTCAAAGAGTAGGGCATAGGTCTCCAATATAGGCTGGATGGAGTGCGGTGACGATGTTCTCTGCGCTGCAAAGCCTGCATTCTGCAATTTAGGTGGGGCATCCTGAGAGTAACCAGAATGGAGTTGAGGGGGATGGGGGTATGGCAGAGGAGAAAGACAGTGACCTCCCTGCTGCCCCAAACAAGAAGAACTTCTAAATGAAATTAGGTGGAATCTCCTGACCAGTCTATCTGCCTGAGGAAGAGGATCCTAGAAGGATTGTTGCCCTGGGGGTTCCCTGGAACAATTCCTCTTTGGCTTAATCGGCTCACCACAGCTGCGTGGGCTTGCCACCAAACCTCTACCGGAGACAGAGAATACTGGAGGTTGATAGCTGCAGTGGTACCCTATATGAGCAGATGTCAGCACTCTGTGTTCTCTGCCTCCATCTGCTGGTATGCATCTAGACTGGTTTTGGCTAGGATGAAGACGAACACACTTTAAATGAACTACTGTAAACTGTGAAACTTCCGCCTTTTCTGTGGTTTTGCCGCAGCAAAAGAGAACTAGATTCTGTAGTTAGCAGCACATGTGCTATTGCAGAATACAGATCTCATGCTTCATGTGTCTTTTTCATGCCCATACTTCCTCTAGGAACTACAGGATACGCACACACCAGAGTGCTCAACCCTACTGATGAGCACCATTTCATAATTAGGGCTTTCATTCTTAGTTGCTTATAAATTGTAAATTTAGGTTTCTGTTTTCTAGCTATTTAGGGGTTCTTTGAAGGTGCAAAAAAAATCACTGTGTTTTCATGCCACAGGTCCTACTGATGGATACCTTTATCAGTGGAATGAAATATGTATGCTTGTGTCCCTTAGGAACTGTTAGAGCAGAAAAAGCACAAAAACAAATGAGCAAAGCCAGTGAAGGGATGAGAGAGTATTAGGACAAATGATGTTTTTCCAGTGTTTCTTGCACTAGGGGCATTTTATTGGTGTTTATCAATTAGAAGTCCTGGTCATATTACATTGCTAATACGCTGACATTATAGACAACAAATGCTGTATTAAATAACTGACCTTGACCTCCCTTGTTTCCTTTTGGTCCTGGAGCCCCAGCAAATCCAGGGACAGTACTGTGTTCTCCCACATCACCCCTTGGGCCTGGGATGCCAGGGAAACCAGATGTTCCAAATATATCTAAGCCTGTTTTGGAGAAAGAACACTCAGCTGGTTACCTGTGCGCACGGCATGTCATTGTCCTGATGATAAAACAGTATGAGAATGCTAACTGTACCTGCAGCTCCTGTAAAGCCTTTAGAGCCTGGTATGCCATCCAATCCGCTATTCCCCCTCACCCCTGGGAAACCTGCCAAATATAAAAAGTCATTACTTGAGTTGCTTAAGTGGCATAATTATTACTGCATCTTCAACAACAATGTAAACAAAGACGTGCACTATAAGAAGCCAATGTGAACTCTAAAACAGAGAAAGTGGCAGTGGAGAATGACCATTAGCTCTCTCCAGACTGTGCATTGGCAGCCTAACTCAGAAGGAAGAAAGGTGAGTAGTGGTGTGTCCCAAGGACTGATCCTGGGACCGATACTATTCAATGTATTTGTGACTGATATTGCTGAAGGATTGAAGGGAAAATTCTGCCTTTTTGCAGATGACATGAGGGAGTGGACAACATGAGGAAAAATCTACAAACACTGGAAGAATGGTCTAATGCAGGGGTCTCAAACTCAAATTGCTTTGAGGGCCAAATGAAGACTTGTAAAGTAACCCACGGGCCGCATAAGACGTGGGGCCTCATTTGCATAAGGGAGGCTCATTTGCATAAATATTTGCATAATATTACCATACACTAACTTTTAATAAACGTGCCTCTTAATGAGTATATGGATAAAGAAAGACTAAAAGATTTCTACATTACTATAATCCAGTGCCAACCGCCAGGCACATTAGGAACTACTACAAACACTGCCCATTTAGAACCCATAGCAAACCCACCGTATCATAACAGCACTACCAGGACTCACAAAGCAGCATACCCTACCTATCAAAAGGAAACACTGCAAATATTAAACCAATACATTTCAGAGAATAACAATATATGACCTACTGGGGAAAGAGAACAAGTGGCAATGTCAAATAGGAATTATATAAACAGAATACCTCAGCTCAGTTACACATGCAGAACATACACCATCACCAAACAAGGAATCACAATTTAGAAACAGGAAGACAATAATTAAGCTGGGAACCCCAAAAGCCAAACTTGGAATGTACAACAACACTGTAGAAATAAAACTATAAATTAATTTCCTTTTGTACTAAACAAAGCGCTTTCCCAGAGCTGACATATTCCAGTTAATAATTTTAAAAAAAGAGATATTTCTCTACCTTTTCTGCATTTTTTTTCAGTTGCAATTGTTCCAGCCACTTTCTTCGTGTCCATTTCCAGTCCTAACCCCCCCCATAACCCATTACCAGTCCTAACCCCCCCCCCCCATCGGCCCACTTCCAGTCTTACCCCCATCATCCCATTTTCAGTCTTACCCCTCCTCATAGGCCATTACCAGTCCTAACCCCCCTATAGCGCATTACCAGTCCAAACCCCCCTCCCCCCAATCAGCCCAGGTAGATTAAAAAAAAAAACAAAAAACTTGCTGCTGCCGCCGCCGCCGCAATATCAAGCGTCCCGCGGGCCCACCCCTGTCTGGCAGAGTCCTCCCTGCAGCATCAGCTCCAAAAAGCGGCGGCTTTCAGAGCCGTGAAGAGAGACAGTTTCTCTCTTGAGGCTCTTGAAGCCAGAGCCGCGAGAGAAAAACTCTCTCTCTTTGCGGCTCTGAAAGCCGCCGCTTTTGGAGCTGATGCTGCAGGGAGGACTCTGCCAGGCAGGGGGGTGCCACGGGACACTTGATTCTGCCGCTTCCATGGCAGAGGCGGTGGCAGCAGCAGCAAGTTTGGGATTTTTTAAATCTACCAGCCAGCTGCTTAACATGCTGGGCCAAATGCGTCACAGGCCGCACAAGATTGTCTCGCGGGCCACGTGTTTCAGACCCCGGGTCTAATGCTTGGCCGTTAAGATTTAATGTGAAGAAGTGGGATGCACAAATATAAGGGAATTGTATGTGATAGGGGGTGAGAGGTTGATGTGCATGGACCAAGAGAAAGACCTTGGAGTTATTGTTTCTGAGGATCTCAAGATGGCAAAACAGTTTGACAAGGCAGTGGACAAAGTCAGTAGGGTGCTGGGTTGCATACAGAAAGGAATAACCAGCAGAAAGGAGGAGGCATTAATGTCCTTGTACAAGTCATTGGTGAAGCTTCACTTGGAGTATTGTCAGAGCTGGACTGTTCACTAGGTGAGATAGGCATCTGCCTAGGGCAGCTGGCCCGGGTGGGTGGCAGATTGGCACACATGGGTGGCTGTGCCGCCCTCTCCTAGCTGCCGCCGATTCTGTTTGGGGGGAGAGGTGAGCAGTGGCAGTATTTCCAAAAGTGGTGGCAAAAAGCCGCCGCTTTTGGAAATATTGCCGCTGCTGATGCTGCTGCCTGCCTCCCCCTCCCAAGATAGAATCGGCAGCAGCTGGGGGGTGGTGGCAGTGGTGAGGCCAGGGTTTTTGCCTAGGATGGCAGAAATCCTTGGGCCGGCCCTGAGTACTGTGTTCAGTTTGGAGACCATATTTCACAAAGGATATAGAAAGACTTGAAACGGTTCAGAAGAAGGTGACCAAAATGATTTGGAGCCTGTACCAGAAGATGTATGAGAAGATACTTGAAGAACTAGATTTGCATACCCTAGAGGAGAGGAGGGACAGGGGAGATATGATACAGACATTTAAATACTTAAAGGGTATTAATGAACAAACAAACCTTTTTCAAAGAAGGGGAAGCTGTAAAACTAGAAGGCATAAAATGAAACTGCAAGGAGGTAAACTTAAAAACAATGTGGATACTTGAAATGCCCTCCCGATGGAGGTGGTGGGGGCAAATACTGTGATGGAATTCAAACTGGCATGGGACAGTGGATTCCTTTATAGCAAGAAGATAAAATAAAAGTAAATGTAACTATTTCTTTTACTTCAACAAATAGAGGGGGGTGACCTGCACAGAGTGGCGGATACACCTACTCAGCCACCTTACTGGGCAGACTAGATGGACCATCTGGTCTTTATCTGCCATCATATACTATGTTATTTTAAAATGGGCTCTTTGAAAATTTACTAGTTCCCAAATGTGAAGGCCCATTTTAGATATCCAGGTTGGGACGTGCATAATTCCCCCTGTATTTTACAAAAGGCTCTGGCAGACACAAAACCCTAGATGGACATTGGCAAATACAAGGGTATCTACCAGCACGTCCAGAGGGAGCAGCAATTTTACAAAGCTGCATATAGGAAACAAGAGCTTCTATGCTCCCCCAAATGTACATGGGAGTGTCTATTTAAAATTACTCTCATACCTGTCTACACCAGGTATGACCCCCTTGCTCCCACCAACAGCATCACATGTCCACCAATATCCTCCCTGACAGCATATACCCATGACACCCCCCAACAGCATCACACTTCTCTCGACACCCTCCATACATCATTGTATGTTCACCATCTTCCCCGAAACCTCACTTAATTGGCAGCTTGACCCCTTTCAGTAGTGCTGTGAGACTACCACCAGGGGTCAAGGGTGCCATTTTGAACCCATAGCCGGAGCATGAGTGACTGCTTTTGCTCCTCCTCCCTCTAGACCACCAGGGCCTCCTGGTATGAGCCAGCAGGGGATGTCGGGGACTTTGATGCTGTTAGGGCAACATGTGATGCTGGAAAGAGAAGTATTGGGGGCTATGCTGTTGGCGGTTTCAGAGGACATGATACTATTTGGGGCATGTCAGGGGGTGGGGAGGCATGTGATGCTGTTGGGAGGGATATCAGGCAGGTGGGAGAATGGTGCCATTGGCTTGTACACATGCTCCTTCAATCTGACACTTATGCATGCCTTGTAGCAGATGTAAGGACTGAACTGCAACATTTTTGACCATCACATGTATTCTTGTAAAATGGGGAAAGTGACATTTTACTTACCAGATAATGTCCTTTCCTTGAGTCCTTTTAGAAAAGTGAGTTGTATTCCCCTACCAGCAGAATGGTGGAGACAAATAGCCCGGGTTTCAATGACATCATTCCCATGTCTCTATCTGCCTCAGCCACCAGAGGTCTCTTAAGTATTCATCCCAAAGCATATTGTAGAACATGGCAAGCCTCGCACAACCTCAATGTGGGCAACGATGAGTAATCAAACAGTAGAGAACTATGTACTGGAAAGCATAAACAGAAGGCTGTCCACAGATAAACCTGCGGAGCAAAGTATATAAATCATAGCGGATCCAAGGGTACCACTGCAGATGAACAGAGCAAACACAGATCAGGGGGAAGGGCCCTGGATTGGTCTAGCAGGACTCAAGGAAAGGACATTATCTGGTAAGTAAAATGTCACCTTCCATATCGCCCTGCTTGATCAGTCCAGACAAGTGGGACATACTAAAGCTATGCCTCCACTGGGCAGGAAGAAGACACAACAGCTCGCCAACCTTAGAGCTAAAGGCTGTGTCTGCCTGAGCATGGACATCCAAGCAGAAATGCTTGACAAAATTGAAAAGTGATGCCCATGTGGCCACCCAACAAATGTTTGCAGGGGCTAATGAGCTCTACTCCGCCAACAAGGATACTAGCGCCTGGGTAGAATGAGCACGCAAACGTTCTGGAGCCAATCGGTTCCACAACAGATCCACTGAGGCAATGGCCTACTTAAGCCAGCACCCCAATGCAGACTTTGCCACCATGTCACCTTGCACAGGTCAGCAAACAGCACAAAAATATGGTATGACTTACAAAAAGAATTTGTAACCTCCAAGAGCCGGAGAGGCACTCTCCAGACATCCACAAGGTGAAGATGCTTACTATTCCCCCAACAGTGCTCATTAGAGAAGGAGGGCAGACAAGCCTCCTGGTTCACATGAAAAGGAGAAAGCACTTCAGGGAAGAAGGAAGGTACAGGCTGAATGGAAGGATCTTGGCAAGACAGCCAGCAGCTCAGAATCCTCCTTGCGGAACAAATTGCAACTAAGAAGACCATCTTGAATGTCAAATCCTTCAGAGTAGTGCTCTTTAATAGCTGAAGGGCTCCGACATCAGGGCCCCAAGCACCAGACACAGATCCCAGGAAGTGATCACAGACTGGATTAGGGGACACAGACACTGAACCCCCTGACGAAGGTGCAGAACCTCTGAGTGTAAGGTGTGACATAGTGGGTCCTTCCAGCCCGTTAGAAGAAGCTAAAAAGCAGGAAACAGGAGCAGTGCTGAGATGTAAACAAGAGCACATGGCTTCTGGTTACCACAGAAACCAAGCACAAGGGAAAGGGATATGCCCCTGCTACCACTTAGAGAATGAGTCACAAGTTGATTCAGCACACCTTTTAGGGGGAGGAGTCAAGCTCTACCCTAGAATTCACTCTAATAAAGAGGTCACAGTTGAGCCTATGGAGTTAGACAAAGGCAAAGGCGAGGTAGGCAGAGGCGAAGGAGGTGAGACGAGCAGCCAAGCAGGCAGCCAGGTGGGCTACGAGAGCTGCAGTGAAGAGAGCAGTGGAAGGAGAAGGATAGAGTCTCCGTGGAAGGGTCAAACGGAGCTTCCCTTCAGGAAGAGAACAGAAACCCCAAGGAAAGGATACAGCAAAGGCAGTCTGGATTACCTGCCGTATTCGGGGGAGTACAGAAAAGGAAGAAAGCCAGGAAGGCAATTGAAAGCTTCTGTGCACAGCTCAGGTTGGGAACCTACAGCCAGTTTCAAGCCACAGAGAAACCTCTACCAGTTAGGTTTAAAGGAAAGCCTAAAGGCTGGGGTGCTAATGATTACAGTGATTTCATTTACCCAGAAGGTTGGGGTTGTAATGAGAAGGACTGTACTGAGAATGCTTACTTGAACCAATACTTAATTCAGGAGTATCAAGCGAAGTCTGGAGCAGTAAGGAAAGGCGTGGTACCAGGGTTGCAGTTACAAACATTTCCTGTTACAGAGGAAGAGTTAATGGACATTGAGCCAGAGCATGTAAATACTAAGGATGAAGTAATGGACTGTACGATAACTTTTTCTAATGAGATAATATCATTACGCTGAGTTCATGCTTTAAAGAGAAAAGGCAGCATTGCTTGGAGTTAAAAGCATACAGCTGTGAAGAAACAGAACTGTTACCTTGAAATGCTGGAAATTAATGTGTTTATGCTGAAGTAAGCCTTTATGTTGAAAACCTTTAATTTGTCCTTATACCAGAAAGTACCTGGTTTTGTGTTACCTTATTTCCTGGTTAAAAATCCAACCCAGGGAGGGGAAATAAATCCTTTGTTTGCTTGAACCACTTTTGAATCCACAACTGCTCCTCATTGGTCAGCGAAGGGACTACATCTCCCAAGAAGCTCTGCTTTAGGATTTGTGAAAGTAGCTGTTCAGTGGGAAAAAAACCACTCGCTTAAACCCTACCTACTGATACTGGGGGTTTTAAAGGGGAGTTGGTCACAAAGGTTAGAGACATACCAGCCAACAGACCTTTCAAACGGGTCAAAACTGCCACCTGAACCATCAGAAAACTAAGAGAAAAGACTCTTCTCCAGACTGTCCTTCAGAAAAGGCCAACAGAGGTGACATCTTGGCCACTTCAGGAGACAGCTGCCATGCATCGCACCAGCACTCAAAGCACCAGACCCACATTTATGCCAGGTTGGTAGACCTCCTATGGGCTTTGAGCAGAGTGGAAAACCACCACTGGAGAGTAGCCTGTAAGCACTAACTGTCTCCTTACAGGAGCCAAGCCATAAGCGAGAAGGAGATCTGATGTGGCTCCTGCAAGTGCCACCTTGCTTACAGCTGTGGCATTGTCCAAGAACACTTGAACTACCCGACTGTCAACCAGGAGCTGGAAATGCAGAAGAGCCAATCTAATGGCCCTCGCTTCAAGGCAGTTGATGGACCACACCGCTTCCCTGCAGTTCCAATGGCCCTGGACCATTTGGCCTTGGCAATGGGCTCCCCAGGCTGAGAGACTGGCATCCATTGATAGAAAGATCCATGAGCAATCATCCAGCGGTATGCTCTTTCTCAGAAGACTGGACTGCTGCCACCACAGGCTGGGCATCATCATCATTGGGAGTGGGAGCCTGAGCTTGAACTGCTGAGAACTTGGGGACCACTGAGTCAGCAGGGACTGTTTGAGCGGCCATGTAAGAGCACATACCCACGGCATCATCTTGTTGGTTGCCACTATCAATCCAAGGAGTTTAAGATGATCCCGGACTCTGGGAGCCTGCTGCAAACAGAACAGCACCAGGCAATCCAACAGCTCTCTGACTTTCTCCTCTGGCAGGAAGACTCTGTCCACTCGAGAACTGAAACATGCTCCCAGGAACTCCAAGGACTGGGAATGCAACAACTGGCTCTTTCCCCAATTGATCATCCAGCTAAGGCTCATCAGAAAGGACACCATTTGGGGAGCTACCTGAGAGACCATTGAAAGAGAATGGGTGTGAATGAGCCAGTAGTCCAGAGTTAGATGCACAGAAATCCCTGTATGCTGTATTGCCGCAGTCACCACCACCATGACTTTGGAGAATGTCCTTGGAGCAGTGGAGAGTCCGAATGGAAGGGCAGCAAATTGAAGGGGAGAGCCAAGCATGGCAAAAGTCAGATACTTTGCAGATCCTCCTGGATCAGGATATGAAAATATGCCTTGGCCAAATTCAGAAATGCCAGGAATTCTGCTTGGCATACTGCTTCTCACATGCTCCTTTTCAGTACTATTCCCCATTTTGCCCTGCTACATACAGCATCCCCTGCCGCCGTTTGGGTTCCTTTTCCTTGCTCTTTTGCATGCTGTTTCGACTGCATCCAGAAGCGCATGACGTGCAAGTTCTCGTTGACACCCTTGAGGTCCAGAATGGACCAAAATGCTCCTTCCCTATCGGCATAATGAACCAGATAGAAAACCTGCCCTTGCCCCGATCGGGGGAACGGACACCACTGCCTTCAGGAGCATTCCATGAAGGGATTGAGAACAAGCCCGAAATCCATAAGCAGAGGGGCAGAAAGGCTTTCCAGGCCAGTAGTGATGGCAGTCTGACACCCCCAAAAGTCTGACCAGCATGCCTGTGAGGGGCGGACAGAGGCTGATGGAAAAGGGGCTTCTTTCTGCTTTACAGGCTCTTTGGACCTGTCCTCTGGAAGGTGGAAAGATTTTGCCTCACTCAGGTCCTTCACCAGCTTTTCCAAATCATACCAAACATAAGTGTCCTAAGGCCAGATGGGCAACCAGGCTTTGGAAGATGAGTCCATTGTCCCATGTCAGAACCAAGCCAATGCTATGTCACCGTCAACAGGGCACAATCCCTGGCCACTAGATGTACCAGGCTGCAAATGGTATCAGAAAGGAAGGCCATAGTCGACTTCAAAAGAGGAGTAGAATCATTCTGTGGAAGAGATTGAATCCACTGGAGCAGGACTCGAGACATCAGGCCTGCACATGTTGCCATCTTAAGAATAGCAGCCGTCGTAATGACCTGGTTCTTCAGGATGAATCCATCTTTCAGTGCAGAGCATCTTTCCATAGATGGTCTGACTGGTAACTGCTGTGACCTGAATCTTGGAAACAGCAAACCACACAATGAACTCCTTTTCCGGGAGAGCGTGCATCAACTTATACACCCTTAGCCCCTAGGTGGGGAGTTACAGGAATCCCACTCTGACCATAATAGGCCTTGAGCACCTCCAGGAACGGGAAGGCAGTAGTGGATTTTTGCACCCCTTGCAGAAGTAGATACATCTTCAGTTCCTGCTCCATGTCTGCAGCATTTACCAAGCCCAAGATGGATAGAACTTGGGAATAAACATCTCCAGTTCCTCCTCCTGGAACAGGTGGATCACATCAGCCTCTTCACAATCCTCTGAAGACGAAAGTACATCTTCGTCCACATCAGAGCCCAGTACTGAGACATCTGAATCCAAGTCACAGTTTAAATCTCAAACAGATCCCAGCTGATCCCCATCTCCAGGGAGGTGCCTCTCGCTGGTGATGCTTAGCCAAAGGCAGACATACAGGGCTTCCACTCTCAGCATGCCCCTCACGAGACTTCATCCTTTGGCACCCAAGGGCCATTGGATCTGAATCTCCACACCAGAAGGATCAGGTCTGCTGGAAAAAGGAAAAGAATTCTGGGGAGGACAATCCGGAGTCCAGAAGCTCTCCCCTTTAGAAATGACCCCTAACACCAGGAGGCATAGCACTGCAGACCCCTAGTGGATGAGGAGCAGCTCACAGCTTGATCACCAGAGCCTCTAGCCGGCTGGATATCTTTACCCATAGCATCATCTGTCACCTCCTGCCCTGAGTCAGGCAAGGCCAGACTAACTGCATCCCCTGGCTGGGGGGGGGGGGGGGGGCAGGCCCTCCAGGGACAACTAAGAAGAGCAGAGTCCAGAATCCGGAGATGTGACACCTCTCTTGCCACAGGTTTAACAACGTTTCTTGAAAGAAGATATAGATAATGTGCGCTGTTGTGATACTTGCCGTAAGGCCATGGCAGTCCAAAGGGCATGCGCTAACTGCACTTTTACTGTAATGTGCAATACAGGTGGCTAGAGTAGGAACAAGCATTGAAACCACTTGGGCGGAATGTGCCCTAGGATCATGCTATCACCAGGCACACAATAGGCAAAAATGCTACTAATGCGTGCAGAAAATGGCAGGCAACCCCCTCACAGCACCAGTGGTCGCCTGTGGTCCACCCTGAATTGCATCCCAGGCAGATGAAATCAGGAGCGCACAAGGCCAATGACGAGGTCAAGCCTTGGTACTCACCCACTGAGAACCCAGGCAGAGGACCCATGCTGGAATCAGCTCTACTCCCTGAAACTGTTTCACTGGCTTTGCAGCACTGCGTTTAAGGTGAATGGCAGGCAGATTTTGGTTTGGTTCAGTCTCTGATTAGATTTCTGAAAAAGCCCTGCCCCCCTCTAAGGTGGTGGGGGGGGGGGCACCATCTCATTCTTCGCCTCAGGCAGCAGACTGCCTTGAGCCACCCCTCACTAAACCTCTGTAATCTCAAATTTTAGTGGCACTTTTCAGATAGTGCCGCTGAAGATTCCCCCAGACCTCAGAAGAGATGCCCTGTTAAATCCAGAGCTGTATGTACATTGAGGTGCATGGTCAGAGCAGCTATCTGGTCAGCGACAATATTCAGTTACTAACCAGATAGCTAAACCGCGTAAAGTTAGGTGAGGTCAACAGGTGTCCACCGACTGGATAGATGCTACGATCATTAGTAAAACCAGATATTCAGCGCAGGGTGCCAGATGGGCTCTGGCATTGAATATCTAGTTTTAATTTCAGCAGCACAGTCAGGTGCTTTAAAAATACTGACAGCCGGCACAGAATATTGACCCATGTGTTGAGCACTGGCTGGATAAAGTTAAGTGCACAGAAAACTGTTCTATAGTTAGGTGGATAAGCTCATGCTAATATTATCCAGACATATTTAGTGGCAAACTTACTTGCATATCTTCTACTGAATATTTGGATAAAACTACTTTCATAACTTTTCCACTTACTGGCATACTGAACATTTATTGAAAAGTTGTTTTTTTTTTTTTTGTTGTTTTTTTTTTTATAACTTTTATTTATGAAGATACCTTTTTACATAGTTATACTGTAAAACAGTAACCACCAAATTATACAGAAAAAATAATACTAAGAAAATACAAAAATCAGGAATAATACAAAACACAGTCCACGTCTCGGGGAAACGTTAACAATTAAACAATCAAAAAAAAATCCCAAGAAAACAAGGCAAGTCCTAGGACATAGCCAACTAACTAACCGGGTGAGTACCCCCCACCTCCCACCTTAACTATCATGAGGTATTACAGACTTTTCCCGATCCACTATCCATTTCTCTAAATCAGACGGTAAGAAAAAGACAAATTTATCATACCGATAAGAGATACAACATTTACAAGGGTACTTTAAAAAGAATGTGGCCTCTAAAGCAAGCACTCTAGATTTTAATAAAAGAAACGACTTCCTACGAAGCTGTGTAGAGCGGGAAACATCTGGGAATATAGATACTCTATCACCACAAAACTGGAACTCCTTCCTCTTAAAGTAAGACTTCAAAATAGAAATCTTATCCTCCTCAGAGGCTAGAGTAACCAGTAAGGTGGCCCTAGTGGTGATCACATCCTGAGTATCTTCCAGAAACGCTGTCAAATTGAAATCATCCTTATCTGATATAGGTACCTCATCTTTATCCCCAGGTCTGGTTGAAACATTAACAGAGAGGTAATAACATTTAGTCACGGAACAAGACTCAGCCTGGGGAAAAAGAAGAGTATCCTTCAGATATTTCCTGAAGAGTACCAACGGAGACAACATTACACAAGTGGGAAAATTTAGTAAACGAAGATTTTTCCTTCGACCGAGATTTTCCAGGTTTTCCAGTTTCTGATGCAAAAGAGAACTGTCTTTGGCATGAGTTGCTGTAAAATCTGCAAACTTTTTAACTTGAGGCTCTAGGTTCGCCAGGGCAGAGCTACAAGCCCCAATCTGGGAATCCAGAGCCTGACATTTTTGAACAGAGTCCCTTGTAAATAAACATAACTTTGGAACAGTCTCTGCAAGCATTTGTTCTGTGCGCGAGACTACAGCCCAGACATCCGAAAGGGAGATGGAAGTGGTAACGGGTTTAGCTGGAATAGGGGAAGAGCGAGTCCATGAAACCTCTTTAAGAACCACACTTGAAGAAACCAAATGAGAAGACTCTTCCCCAGACAGCTCAAGAAAACCCGGGGGAAGCGGGGGGGTTCGCTCGACTGAGCTTAAACTCGCACCATCAGTTATAGGATCAAGGGACACAGTACCTGGAGTGGCGATTCGCGGCGTAGAAACTAGATGTTTCTCCATCACCCCTGCTTGAGAATCATCAGCAGGGAGTTTCTTTTTACGTTTACCACCTGGCATTTCCCCTCAACTCGCACTGCACAGCTCCAATTCGGCTCCAAAGGGGCTCACAAGGGGCAAGAATCCCCCTTTGAAAACGCGCCCCTTAGAAGACGCGCCGACGGCTGAGCGCCGTATGAGGGTTGATTGAATTATAGCGGGACCTGAAGATGACGTCAGGAAACTGCCCGCTGAACCGCCAGCCGCAGAACCAGCCTCCTCTCCTCCAGTGGAACCGGACAGCAGGTGAAAACGCTCCCGGTAAGAGCAGCAAGGCAGGGGCTTTAAACCAGGTCCTGAAGATGACGTCAGGAAACTGCCCGCTGAACCGCCAGCCGCAGAACCAGCCTCCTCTCCTCCAATGGAACCGGACAGCAGGTGAAAACGCTCCCCGAAAAGTTGTTTGTTTTTAGTTTTTGCTCTAATGCATGTATTTCAATTCAGAGGAACTCTATTTAAAAAAAAAAAAAAAAGACTACGTATTCAGTTTCCCTACCTGGTTGACCTGATACTCCTCTCTGCCCAGCAGATCCTTTTTCACCTGGTAGTCCAGTAGTACCTGGCTGGCCTTGTAATCCAGGTGCACCTACCAGTCCTGGAAGACCTGTGGGGAAAAAAAGTACCAACTAATTCTAAAGGCCCATGTGAACAAATACAACATATTATACTGTATATTAAAATGGATTTAGTTGTCATTATCAATCGCTTAGACTTCCTCTTGCCAGGGGTTGTGAATGTTGTCTCTACAGCATCCTTACCCCTGGCAGGTCCCAGCTATGATAGTAGTACATTGCACTGTCATTGAACCAGTGGACTGGTCTGGAGTTTTTATATTCTTTCTATTCCAGGGCAAAATAACTCTTTGAAAATTTAACAGAACAAGAGCAAATGTGACATGGAGGAAAATCCAGTGAAAAGACACTTGGAATTAAAAAATGGGCCAGGTCGGACCGGGGGTACCAGAAATGTGCAGTCCTCCCAAAAATAGCCCAATGAATTTTGATAGGATAAGCAGTTTCAGCAGTTGTAGCATACAAACACTGATACACTATAACAGATAAAGAAATATAAACATGGACATCGACACCCATACCTATACCCACACCCAAGCAGGCACATACACAGCCATACACATACAATACATATAGACATACACAGGGCCGGTAGCACCATTAGGTGAACTAGGTGGTTGCCTATAGTGCTGGCCCTTCGGGGGGCCCACTTTGCTGTCACTGTCGCCCCTCTCAGGACAGGCAGCGCAAACAGCCCCGTGGCACTTACCTTTAATCTTCGGTGTCACGGGGCTGTTTCTTTTTACCCCTCTGATGGCTAATGTTGACTTCCTGCTTCATACACGAAGACGCTAATCAAAAACCCACTGAGGTAATCGCAGCTAGATCACTCTTAATAAAGATTAAACCCACAAAATCGCAGACTCATACAATATTTTTTGTCGGATAAACAGTCAGGAGAGGGAAACATCACTCTCGCATGACTGCAACATCCTCTTACTCATTTCTAGTTCCCGGAATAATGCCACAGACTTATCTGTATGTTTGTCCATGAATCGGCAGCTCAATCAAGACGTAAGTCAAGTCCAATCCTATCATGAATTGCCTCGCACACGACGTACACGTTTCGAGCTATGACCTAGCTCTGCTTCAGGTGCAGCAGGGATAATAAAGTTCCTTCCAAGCCATTCACCAAAAAACGCCAAGGAGTCCAGAACCACCACCATGTCTCGCTATGAGCAATTACCCTTGATACAAATGGCTGATTAAAACAGACACGTAAGTCTCCAGGAACATCAATGAGGCCAGCGAAATCCCCATGACAGCGGGAATGCCCTCATCTCATTTGAAGAAACCTAAAACAAGCTTGACCAATCATTTTCCAAGTTCAAACCTTTGGGACTAACTGTGTCCAGATGAAATATCCAACATTGTTCTACCTATTGTAATCTATAAAGTCTATCACCACCCTGAGGATCCCTTGGGACATTATCAATGATCCACCACCTTAGGTCATCAAATCCATGTTGTTGGAGAATGCCATGCTCCACAATCAGGGTGGAACAAATGACTGTTCGAACATGAAAAGAATGCTCTCCCAAACATAATTTCACTGGGCAAGAAGTGCGACTGAAATATAATAGATTACACGGGCAACGCAAGGCGCACACAACAAAACTTGAAGAACAGGTGGTGCGCCACCTCATAAAATAAATGCATCCTGTGACAAGATCTTTCCAATAGGTCCCTTCCAGTGTGGTAACACAAAAAGAGCAACCTCCGCAGGCAAAATGCCCTGGGTCCGCCATGCGATTAGCTAGATGATCAGCAGGTAAGGCTTGTCCCTAATGTTCGAACCCCTAGTATGGGCTATAGTCAAAGATCTGTCAAAACAATGATGTAATTTCAAAACAGCCTAATGTTTTTTTCAAAAGACATATCACGTGAGTTGGCGGTTCTAGGCTCCTTGGTGTTTTTTGGTGAATGGCTTGGAAGGAGCTTTATTATGTCTGCTGCACCTAAAGCAGAGCTAGATCATAGCTTGAAAAACACATGTTGCGTGCGGGGCACTTCATTATAGGACTGGACTTGACTTACGCATTTGGTTGAGCTGCCGAGCTATGGACAAACATACAGATAAGTCTGTGGCGCTCTTCTGGGGACTAGAAATGAGTAAAAGGATGTTGCAATCATACGAGAGTGATGTTTCCCTCGCCTGACTGTTTATCTGACAAAAAATACTGTATGATTTTGAGGGGTTAATCTTTATTAAGGGTCAAATACAAAGACGGCATCAGGCGTCAGAGAGGGGGCAGTAGCAAACAGCCCCGTGGTACCAAAGTTTAGAGGTAAGTGCCATGGGGCTGTTTGCAGTCATTGCCGCTGCTGCACGTCCTGGAGAGGGGCAGCAGCAGTGGCAATGGGCTCCAGGGGCAAAATGATGAGGTTCGCCTAGGGCGCCTCATCTTCTTGCGCTGGCCCTAGACATACATACATGAATATATAGACACAAACACACACATACATAAACAAGACAGATACATACACAAATCCATGAACATACACACACCTATACACCCATGCCCACACAAACAAAAGAGAAATATATACACACACAAAGCAAAAGGCAAAACAGAAAAAATGCACAAAACAACACACACACACACACGCGCATGAGACAAAAGAAAAGACAGGGAACATACAACAAGACATAACACACACACCATAAACACAGACAAAATAGTTATTTATTTTACTTAACTGTATTTACAGGGTGGCCCAAAAAAAGTGAGAACATCTCGTAAATTAAAAGCTTAAATAGTTTACTTATTTACCTTTTTAAGCTATATAATGTCTTTATTTCGACAATTTACGGTCACCATCTTTTTTCATAAAATTTGTCAATCGTTTACATCTGTCTTTTTGAATTTTTAAATAACTTATATGCTACGAGATGTCCTCACTTTTTTTGGGCCACCCTGTATATACCGCCTTTCGCCGAGTCAAGGCATAGAAGGCAAAATAGACATACATAATGGTGCACACAAACACACATATACACAGAGTGTTTGCAAATAATTCCACGAAGCATTCTCTACACCCTTTCCCTACCTGCCCACAATGTTTGTGAAACATTCAATTCAAACTGCCCATCCTTTCCTCTCTCTCTTCATTTCAGAAACACAGAGACAACACAGATACACATAGTAACAGACACGAATGCTTTTTCCACCATGTCTCCTCCTCCCCCCACTACCATATCCTTATTCCTGCAGGGCTAGCTCTTAATGATTCAAATATGTAGTTCATTCTCTTTGTTGTAAATTCTACTGTGAAACCTAATGACTGAACCATATAGCTTTCTTAATGGATGTTGTGTACAATTATACCTAGTGACTGTGCAGTCTGCAATTGATTATTATGTGTATGGCCTCCTAATGGGGGAGAGGTCCAGTAATATCTGCTGCCTTCAGAGAGTGGCATCCTGTAGTTAAACACTGAAATCCATCCTTTAAAATGTAGTGACAATAACATCTAACGGTTCAAATTATCACACTTGGTTTCATTTTATTATTCTTTCCTTATCAATGGAATATTTGGTAGCTGCCCCATTAAAATCACCCCACTCCCATCCAGATCAGAGACACACAGAGAAAACATAAACACCCATGCGGAAGGGTTGGAAAGAATTCCAGGAACTATGTTCTGCACGCTTTCCCCATATTTGTTTTTAAATTTAGTGACATGTTTACTAAGCTGTGCTCTTAAAGTACACTTGAGCATGTGCTAACCAACGTGCATAGAGCTGTGCTAATGGTTAGTATGAATGCATAACAGCACATGATTCATTCTGTGCTATTTGCTTAGTGCACAGCGAGAAGGGAAAGGGGCAGGGTAGGGTGGAGAGTGGGCATGACTGCACACTACTGTTAGCATGGGGGTTGGTAACATGAATTCATCATCAATGTTGCGATTAGTGTGTGTGCACGTAATGCCACTTCAAAGGGTGGCGTTAAGTGCATTCGTGCTAATGATGCATGCTGTTAGTACATGTCAGGGTTTGAATTGGTGTAGTATCTGCTGGGGACATGATGTACACCCCCCCCCAAAAGATAACCCATGACTCTACACATACTGCACATTGATTTGTACTCCCAAGGTGCGATTTCTGCAAAACAATAGGCAGCTTAGTAAACATGCCCTTAGTTTTGATCCTTTTGAGAAAAATGCAAATAAGTTCAAATCAGTTTTATTCTGAGACAAAATTACAAGAAATAAGAAATTCTTTTAGGATTTGGTATACAAAGACTGAACAGAAACTAATTAAATTAACAAATCTGCTACCTTTTTCTTTTAATTTTTTAGAAGAACATTTTAACAAAAGTAAACTTTTGTGAAAGTAATATGTTAGTTAAGTAGTCAAATCTTGGCAAATGTAATGTTGTCCCTAAAAATTAATAAAATGCCAACTAAAGTTGTAGTTTTATAATAAGAAGTAACCAAGAACCTTGGCAGTATCAACCACAAGAGGGAGTTTGATTGGTTCAGCTTTTACTGCCATATAATCAATCAGATTGACATATCAGAAGAATTCAATCTCCTCTTTGTAGGACATATTTTTTTGTTTAATCAGAGGTTTGGTTTTGGCTATCATCATTTTACTTTCATGTCCTCAGTCTGGTTGGGTGGCAGGAAGTTAGCAACCTATATGTACAGCTTCTTAGCTCAAAGACCAAGAATGGACCATCGTCGGTTCATAGCTCAGGTCTTATTTAAAAAGAGGCTGGGACATATGCCAGACCAGATCAGGACTTCAGCTATTCAGAAACTACTAGCTCCATACTGGGTTTCTCAAGTACATCACTTGGGGGCAAATATGCAGAACAGCAGTGAATCTGAAGCAGTTTGAGGCAGTAATTTTACTTTTCTGTATATTGTGATGCATTCATGGTCGCACAGTAGCATTGCCCTACAATTGTATCTCTACGACAGACCTACTGTGCTACCAGCCCAAAGTAATACATATACAAATGAGTTACCTGGTTGCCCTGATGCACCAGGTTCACCTTTTGATCCCTTAATGCCCTCGATTCCTATGCCACCTGCATCACCAGGAGCGCCTTTAAATCCAAGGATTCCTTTTTCACCTAGAAAAGCAGAACATGGTTATATTATTTGGCAAATCTCCATCTGGACTGATGATTTTTCTTACCTGCCCACAAAAGGGAAAGATTGACTATTAACAGTTACAGACAACATCAAAGTTCTACGATGGACAGATGGATGTCATTAGATCCCTTTACAGCAGAAATTCTATTAATTAAATTGGTCTTTGGAGGAAAAACAGAATATGTTGCAAGTGGTGATGTTTTCTACCGGACTCACATAAAATTATCTAAAGATTTTATTTGTATACTTTCAGGCTGATCACAAGCTGTGGAGTGCAAATATTTAGATCAGCACCCTGCCGCAGCTGCAGGTTTCACCTTATTTTCTTCTAGTTCTGCTATGTTCTTTCATCTTATTATTATTGTGGACTTCTATTTTGCACGGAGATATGCTGGGAGATGTGATGTAAAGTGATTTTATTTACCAGTTAATGCCCTTTCCTTGAGTCTTGCTAGATGAGTCCAGACAAGTGGGTTCTGTTCTCCTACCAGCAGATTGGTGGAAACAAAGAAACAATGAAAAGCCCAGGTTTCAATGACATCACTCCTGTGCCTCTATTCGCCTCAGTCACAAGAGATCCCTTAAGTATTTGTCCCAAAGCATATGGGAGAAACATAGCAAGCTTCCTACAACCTCAATCGTGGGCAACAATGAGTAATTTACAGTAGAGAACTATGTACAGGAAAGCATAAACAGAAGGCTGTCAATAAAAGATGAACCTGAAGAGCCAAGTTGAAAAACTGTAGTGGACCCAAGGGTACCACAGCAGAAAAACAGAGCAAGGACAGTTTCAGGGGCAGGCCCTGGACTGGTCTAGCAGGACTGAAGGAAAGTTCATTAACTGGTAAATAAAATGTCACTTTCCATATTATCCTGCTAGACCAGTCCAGACACATGAGATGTACCAAAGCTACAACTCCACTAAAGAAGACACAGCAGCTTGCAAAGCCATTGAGCAAAAGGCTGTGTACATCCACGCATGGACAGCCAAATGGTAATGATTGACAAAAGTGGAAAATGATATCCTGTAGCTTCATTGCATGCCCCCTAGTCTTTCTATATTCTCATAACATAAACAATCAATCTACGTTTACCCGTTCCACTCTGTTCATTAATTTATAGACCTCTATCATATCTCCCCTCAGCCGTCTCTTTTCCAGGTTAAAGAGCCCTAACCTTTTTAGCCGTTCTTCATAAGAGTATCCTTCCATCCCCTTTACCATTTTGGTAGCTCTTCTCTGAACCTTTTCTAAAAACGCTCTATTCTTTTTAAGATACAGCAACCAGAATTGCACACAATATTCGAGGTGCGGTCTCACTATGGAACGATATAGAGGCATTATAATATCTTTTGTTTTATTTTCCATTCCTTTCCTTATGATACCTAGCATTCTATTTGCTCTCTTGGCCGCCGCTGCACAAGGCCTTATTTTGTAAATGTTTGTGAAAAAATGAGACAGACTTTTTTTTTTTGTCCTGAGCAATGTCTGTGCATAGTTTGACCTAAACATGTGGAGGCACATTCCAATGTGGTCATCCAGCCCCCTGTGCAGCCGATCAGAAACACTGAGGTAGACCCAATTCTGATCTCGCGGGGGGGGGGGGGAATCAGAATTGGGTCTAGGGCATGTACGTGCAGGCCGGGACCCAATTCTGATTGTCCTGCATGCACAGCCAGCTGCCCAGCTACATCAGTCAGGCTCCTGAATGGAGTCACGGTGCTCCCTGGCTGCCGACCACAATCTTTTTTTTTTTTCTCTGAAGCCCAACCCCTGATCTGGCCTTCCATGGCCAGGGTCAGGCTGCAAGGAATCCCCTGCACCCTTCACTTTTCCACCACTGCCCGGGCCTGCCGTCCCCCATCCAGTTTGCCGACCCTGGACATACAGGGCCGTCCTCAGAAGCAGCCCTATACGTCCGGGGTCGCAGACCACCCATGCCCCCCCTCGCTCTACCTCTGGAATGCTCCCTCCCACCTCCATCTAAGCCTCCCTGTACAAGTGTACTGTTTGTATGGGGAGGCTTTTGTCAGGCTGGCAGGGGGTGAATAGCAGGGATGGACATCCGTAGTGTTTAGCTTCATCTGTAAAGCAGAGGCATGACGTAGAGTAATAAGACAAGTCTGTACCATGTAGCAGTTTTTTTCCTAATAAAAGAAGTACTATGGCCTAGTTAGAGTAGGAATTATGGATGAACTGTTCATGTTTGCAGGCCCGAATTTCTCTGCTTAAGCTTAAGTGGTACTGTAATGTATAATTTTCTGTGTATGTGTGATTTCATCCCTTAATTGAATTTAAAGAACTGGAGCCAAAGAGCTGAGGTTGGATTTTGCTACCTGGTGAGCCCTGTCAGGAGTAGCACAAGCATTCAATTGGTGCCATGCCAGGATCTCCCTTTCTCTTCATTCAAGGCAAGGCAAGGAAGTATGGAGGACTGTGAGTATTAACTACAGACTCCGTCTAAGACAGAGCTTTAGCATTTAAGAGAGGCAGTCCATCTTATTGTATGTGTGTAAACATGGTAATATTTCAGAACCCTGAAAACTCTGAAGCACTATTTATTTATT
Source organism: Ichthyophis bannanicus (assembly GCA_033557465.1). NCBI lineage: Eukaryota > Metazoa > Chordata > Amphibia > Gymnophiona > Ichthyophiidae > Ichthyophis > Ichthyophis bannanicus. Next base: position 644,643,006 of record CM066035.1, read on the forward strand.
TAAATGGATTTGTATCCCGCCTTATCCTAAAATCAAGGCGGTTTTCACATCAAATGATTTAGATTTGTGGTAGGGTGGGGTGTCGGCATGCAGTGGTTGAGTAGAAGTGTTTGTGAGGGGGAGGACCTGTAGAGTTTAATCAATACATGCAATATATACAGCGTGTGCTATTTACAATGTACTATACACAGTTGTGGGGAGGGGTGTTGGAGAGAAAAAAAGGGGGGGACTTTGAAGGGAGGGGGATTGTGGTGAATGGAGCAGGGTCTATGGCATTCAATGACTAGTGGTGAAGCATTACTATTTCCTTTAGGAGGGAATTTTTCAGAGGAGCTTCAATTTTTGAGATATGAAATGGCAGTCAATGATTTAGGAGACTGCACACTAGTCCTGAGTGGCTCGTCCTTACATGGTGGGAGACATGTGAAAAAGTCTCAAGAAAAACATAAGTTGTTTGTATTGGAAAAGAAAGTGCATAATGATTCATTTGTTTGATTTTCTGACGTTGTGCTTTAAAAGGATAACATTTTCTGGTTGTAAAAGATTTAAACAGGCTGGCTTGTTAATTGTTTTCATATGCTGATTTTCTTCTTTAGTAAGTCAGAGCCGTATTTCGCCAGACTTGCAAGTTGATATCCGAAATGCCTGTTCTCTTATCATTGTCAGTATAGAGACTATGCAGATTTTGTTTTGTTTAGTTCCGCTGCTGCCCAGGCCTGCCATCCCCCATCCAGTTTGCTGACCCTGGATGTACAGGGCCGACCATCAGAATTGGCCCTGTACGTCCGGGGTCACGGACCGCCCATGCCCCATCCTCGCTTTGGAACGCTCCCTCCCGTCGCCATCTAAGCCTCCCCGTACAAATACGTTGTTCGTACAGGGAGACTTTTGTTAGGGTCGGCAAGGGGTGAATAGCGGGGATGGACATCCCAACGGTCTTAAGATAATTTTGTTTGTTTTTCTGTATTTGAGCTATGCGTTTTGGTTTTAAGATAAGAGATGTATTTTGCTTTGAAAGCTTTCCTTATTCAGTTTAATTGCAAAATGCCACGTAAAAGCATGCCTTGTTAGTTAGAGACGTTTCGTTTAAGAATATCAAAACAGAACACAGTTAAAATGCAGCATGAATGTTGCTAATTCTTTCTTTCTTTCCCTGTAAATATACAAAAATAACAAGTTCTGATTCCAATCGGTAGCAGTATTATTCAGAAATAAATCCACTTGATCATGATTTTATTAAATTGTTTAAAATTATTTTGCAGAGATCCTTAATTTGACAATTGTGATAGAGGAGGGAGGAAGAACCCAAAACGACTAACCATTTCTTTACTCGTGTTTGAACAGTAAATAAGTTGAATTCACGATGTGCAAGTTTGGTTTTCTGAGATATGGGTCTAAGCTTGTCCCAATAAAGAGAATTTGTCTGCTGATTTTATTCAATGTGCAAGAAAATGCAATTTGTAATTGATATGAATGAATGGGAAGATCTTCTATGTATGAGTACTTAAATATAAGTTGTATGAATTTGCATAATATAACAAAGACTACGAAGAAAAATTATGAAGGTGTTTGCTGAAAACTGAATTGCATGTCAAAGTCAAAGCAAGTATGATTAAAGGGTATTGTAAAAAATAAAAAAGAGTAAAAGGAAAATACAATTAAAAAATGAAGGTACACAGTGGATTCAGTCTGGGGGTGCAGATTATCTGTCATGTGCATTTATGTCATAGTGCTTGTCATGAAGATTTGATGGTTTGTTTTCATTTTATGATTTCTTTTTATTTCTTATTGTGCAAGAAGAATAGTGATACGGTAACTAAAGAAAAGATCTTTAGATAGGGAGTTAGCTTTTACAAGTTATAAATAATGAATAATACAATTTCATTCTAACAAGTAAATAAACATTTAAACCAAGTTGATAAATGTGTGTTATAATGTTTTCTTTTTATGTTAGTAGATTAACTGAAAATCCTGGTATACATTACATCCTTGAAAGTGTAAGAGATTAGAGTAGCAATGTCCTAGTTTATTTTTAAGCTACCTTGCAAGAGTCTATTGGAAGAGTAATCTTAAATTCTCATGTTGTGTGTTTCAGTTTGCTATTATGGAAAGACTCCTGCCTCCTAATATCACAAACACCAAGACTGATTAACTAAATTAATATCACTGATTGAGGTACATTCAAGATGTAAAGAAATTTACCCTGTGCAAGAGATTAATTGATCCTTTATTAGTATGCTGTTTTAAACTGAGACCAGTGTAACAAAGAGAAGTTGTAAACAATGATAACTGAAATTTTAATTGGTTTAAATTCTATATTTTTAAAGGTTTGTGCTTATGTAATGATGGCTATATATCTGCTTTTGTTTTGTGTCCTGATTTCCTTCCTTTGTGAGCAGAGATGTCTGTGTTAATTAGATAGTTATATTACTGACAATATTAAAAGTAATGTGAGTTAAAATATTACCTAAGATATGAGAGCCTTCTTAAGAATCTTTTGGTAAACAATTGAAATGAGTTTTAATTTTGTTACCCTTTAAGTAATAAAATTAGCTATACCTTGTAAATTGTCACAGTTGGAGAGTAAATCACAAACATAATTAGTGATATATACAATTGTGCACCTGACAAGAGAGGTGTGTCTATTAGTATGTGGCCTAACATTTGGTAGATAAAGAGAATAATTTATGGAATATAGATGCAAAATAGAAGTATTGGAATAATTTAGTGCTAGCAGTAGATATATTGTAATTAATTAGCATGAGATAATTCTGTTCAAAAATTCTAAATTGTCAAATCAATTCTATATTGCCATTAGTAGTTGTGCTTGTTTACAATTGTAAGGAATCAGAGAAATGTTGTAGTAGTGAGTTTTGGTTCTGCAAATTGCATGCACTGAATCCTACGGGCCGAAGACAACAACTACTGTGAATGAAATGAAGTCTGCAATACTACTGAAAGCTGAATAGGAGCAAAGATCAATGATTCCAGCAAGACTGCAGATGTATATGCAACCATGAAGCCTGAGTGGACAGTCCCTGAAACTCTGTCCAAGATGTGCATAGCACAGCCCAGAGTGAAAGGAGATGCTACTGAAAGATTTGGAGTTGTGACCGGTGTCATGATGTGAATGTGGGTGCAAGTCTCTAAACTACTGAAAGATCTATGAAGAGCAGTTGGCCACTGCCAGCAAATGGTGCTTGCAAGAATAATTGATAAAGCCTTACTCTTTGTACACATTTTTATTGAGATCTAGCAAGGGCAAATAGTGTCACATAGCTTTGGTTAATTTACAGGATGCTTGTAATCCTTTTTCTATATTGTCAAATGAAGCATATATATAAAGACTTCTTCTTCTAACCAGCAATAATGAAGTTCACCTATGGACCAGATGTGCCTAGGACTCTAAAGCAAAGTGAAGCAAAAGCTGTTCCCCACTGTGGCAGAAGATTTATTCTGGACTTGGACATGCCATTTGTAGCGATTCTGTGCAGAATCAGAGGGGAGACTGTTGACGGACTTGAAATGGGGTACCAGGACCCTCTGAAAGGGTTAATATGGAGGATGGCTTGGAATTTTGCTGATAGCCTAGAACAGGAGCCTTCAGGACTGGAGTTGGAAATCCCCTGGCCTAGCAGAATGTGTTATACAAGCCAAGGCTGTATTTTGTAGATGTTACTGAAAAAAATGAGACAGAGTATTTGTTTTTGTTTATCCTGACTTAGCTATGCAATGTCTGTGTCTAGTTTGACCTAAAACATGTGGATGCCAATTCAGAATAGGGGACATCAGAACCATCCAGACATCCAAAATCTGGATGGAACCGATTTGCACCTGAGTCTGCAACCACAGGAGCTATACTTTCCCGTGGTTGCAGAATCGGGGCACTTGGACGGGCTGAACAGGCCCTGATTTTGCAGTGGGGAACATCAATCAATGTATCTGACCATCTTTATCTTTATTTAACATTTGATAAACTGCTATTGTAGAAACATTAAGCGGTGTACAATAAAAAGACAGGTTAGGCACTGCAAACAAGAAAAGGAACGCCAAAAATAAACAGGACAGGAGGAAACAGGATAGATAGAGACCCCGCACACTATTATCAAATCATAATAAAGACACAGCCCAACTGGGCAACACAAACTGTAGACAAAGGGAAGGCAAATAGAGGCTTATGACAGGACAAAAGACACAGACAGACCTAATCAGGGAGGGGCCTCAGGGGAAAGGTCAAATGCTTTCTGAAACAGATGAGTCTTAAGTAGTGATTTAAACTGAGGATATGATGGTTCTAACCTGAGGGAGCTGGTAACATATTCCATAATAAAGGTCCAAGGAAGAAAAAAGCTGAATGACGTGTCTGCTCCAAATGGGCTCGGGAAGGTGAGGGTAGGGATAACCGGTTGGCATGGATTGAACGAAGTTGACGATGGGGAGAATGTAAAGAAATACAATCTGCTAAATAAAGGGGGTTGCAAGTGTAGAGAGCCCGATGAATCAAAATCAAAAATTTATAATGAAAGCGATAGCGAAGGGGCAACCAGTGTAACCGGAGGAGAATAGGGGTGATATGATCGAATCGACTGGAAAATGTGACTAGACGTGCTGCTGTATTTTGAATACGTTGCAATCTTTGAAGTTGATAATTTGGGAGATTGACCAGAAAAACATTACAATAATCTAGTCTACTGATGACCAGAGCGAGCACGAGAGTGACTAAGGAACTAGATGGCAGCACAGAGCGGACGGCCCTGATTTGCCGCAGAGCAGCAAAGGAGCGGCGGGAGATCGAAGAGATATGCTCGTGAAAGGAGAGAGAGGGATCTAGAAGAACACCCAAGTAACGGAAAGAAGATGTAAGGGGAATACTAGTCGTTCTGATAGAGGGAGCACGTGTGGGGAACAGACCACTCAAAGATACCCACATTGCTGAGGACTTTGATGGGTTAAGATGGAGAAAATTCTCTGAAAGCCAGGAAGCAATATGAGCAAGGCAGAGATTAAACCATCCCTCCCTATACTCCTGCTGGAGCCCCGGTACTGCGGCGTCCAGTTGCCATGGCTCCAGAATGCCCAGCAGGAGCCCCATTGCCCCATACCACTGCAGAATGATGTTTCCCTGTTGCCTGACCCCATAGGGGCTTGCCAGGGCTGGGATTGGGCAGAAGGGAACCCCCTGCTGCTCCTTACCTCATTTTTGCGGGTCCGCTGGTGACGATCCCCTTCCTCAGGGGGCTTATTCCACCTCCAAGGTAGAATACGTACCCCGTTTATCTCTGCCTCCCCGGATGTACAGGGCCGTGACCTGTATTGGCCCTGTACATCCGGGGTCATGGGCCTGTCAACACTCCGCCCACTCTACCCTGTTGCCGCTCCCTCCTGCCCCCTTCCAGAGCTCCCTGCACAAAGGCCATGTATGTGCAGGAAGCTTTCGTTTCGGAATCGGTTCTCTGCGAATAGTGGGGGTTAGACCTCCAAGCTGGACGTCCATCCCCACTATTCGCAGTTCTGGATGACTCCCATAGTGTTTAGCTTCATCTGTAAAGCAGAGGCATGATGTAGAGTGATAAGACAAATTTGTACCATGTAGCAGGTTTTTTTTCCCCTAATAAAAAGAAGTCCTATGGCCTAGCTGGAGTAGGACTTATGGGAGAACTGCTCAATTTTGCAGGCCCAAATTCCTTTGCTTTAAGCTTAAGTAGTACTGTTATGGTATAATTTTTCTGTGTATGTGTGATTTCATTCCTTACTTGAATTTAGAGAATTGGAGCCAAAGAGCTGAGATTGGATTTTGCTACTTGGTGAGCCCGGTCAGGAGTAGCACAAGCATTCAGAAATGGAATATTTGTTTTCTTTTCATTATTATCTATGGAGCTAATTCTGGAAGCCCTATTCATGCTTTGGATGTCCAAAAGCGGGCACAGAAATGTCCAAAGCATAGAGACGTCTCCAGAGCCATTTTAGAAGCCAGGTTTGCTGACATCCCCAACATGAGGATCAAGTCTGAAGGGGGGCCTGGTGGAGGCATGATTGGGGCATTCCGAGGAATCTGGATGTCCCCACCCAATTTTAGAAATATCCTGGACATCTGGAGTTGCATCTAAGTTTAGAACTGCTCCAGGCATGAACAGGCACCTGTCAAGTGCTTGTTTTGGCTGAAAGCACTCCATCATCCCTAGTACTCGGCACAATTTCAGTGATAGGAATGGGATTTGAATCCTGGCTTCCCTGTTCCTAGTCCACAACTCTAGTACTGCAGTCCTGGACATCTAGGACTAGCTTAATAGTTATTCCGGGAATTCTATGTAGATGAACCTAAAGATGTCCGTATCGAGCACGTCCACATTTGTGAAATCATGTCTGCACCTGGAGGTGCCTGCTTTTTTTCCCCAAATATTCTGGCTGAGATGTCCCAGATTGTACTTGGACGCCCTTTCTAAAATTCCCCTCCACATGCATTATTTTGAAAGGCCTATCTCAGTTTTTTGTGAAAACTGTATCAGTAAGGAATATTTTAAAAAATGATCTAAAGATGGTGATATGCATGCACAGGTCCTGTCACTGACTTGGTTTCCTCAGTTAAAGCTTTCCTTTCCAATTTCACAGATTTAAGGCTCCTTTTATGAAAGGGAGCTAGAGTGTTGCACTTAATGTACCAAAAGTACCAAAATGAGTTAGATGCAACACCGCCATGTTAACTAGCGGGGATGTGGAAAGCATTTCTCTGGCAGTTAACATGGAGCACATTCCCCTAACATGCACCGCATTAGTGTGTACACTGAACTCCACCTTTTGGGGTGGCATTAGGTGAACCTGCGCTAATTGCAAGGGACACAGTAGGCGTGTGGTGTGAATCCGGTGCTAACTGCACTGAGCTCATCATGCCCACTCTCTGCCCCTAACCCACACATTCATGACCCTAATGCGAGTTACACAGCGTGGAAATTGTCCTTCATTGTCATGGCCCCTTAGAAGGGATGTGCAGGCCCAAAAATATTGCTTTCTTTCATTATGTTTTTTCATTTTTTTCATCTTCATAATGTTTTTTTCAATTGTGCATTCTATTGCTCATTAGTGTGCACTCTCACGAAAGAATGTGCATTATTGAGCAATGGGGCCCACTATTGCTGCTTTCTTTTAAAACAAAAGCACATCTCTAATATTTAGTTAAGTGGAAGAATAACATCCCTATAAACTGCCACTTTCCACAGATACTGCAATGACTACTGTAGATGCTTCTATGTATGGCAAATTTACAGCAGAATTAATCTACAGAAAAGAGGATCTCTCTTTCACGCGAATAGCACAATCCCTCCAGCACAATCCCTTTCTGCAGCACACTCCAGCACAATCCCTTTCTGCAAAGAATGTTAGAAATGAGACCATGATCCTAGAAAGTACACAGACAACCCTAGAAGGGAAACAACACATTTAAATACATATTGGGGATATTCAGCGGTGGAGCCTAGTGCTTGTAAAATGGCTAGCTATTGCTGTTGAACTGTAACCCCAGACATTCATTGCAGGGGCCCTATCCGGCTACTGGCATTGAATATATGGGTTTGCCACATAACCTGGAATCTAATTGGGCAGTGGCAATATTGAGCCACTGCCCGGTTAGCTTCCGCAGGTAAAGTAAGGCCAGCAATTGCCACACTTTACTTTACTCACATGTCAATAACCGGGCAGCGCTCAATATCAGCTTAGAATCAGGGCATGTAGTGGCAGCACTCGTGGATATTCAGTGGCACTAACCGTGTTACTGATGCTGAATATCCAGCTCAGCGGCATTTACATGGTTTGCAGGTCTGCACACCGTGTACATGCCCTTGAATATCCTCCCTATGGGGGCCAATATTCAAAGGCCTTTATCTGGTTAGTAGCACCTGCTGGCCGGATAAATGCCACTGAGCTTAATATTCTGCGGAACGATCTAGAGTGCTGGGATGGTCTGGGAGTGGAACTGGGGCAAGGCTAATATAGTTTGGATAGCAGTGATTTTCAGTGCCACTATATGGATAACAATCTGCATAAGTTAGCACAGCAAGAAAACTGTCCTAAGTGCTTTACGGATTGGTTATCTGCATGCAGGCCAATTCCGTAGGTGCACATCTGGGCCGTCCAGACATCCAGAAATCTGGACAGCATAGAGATTCACCTGATTCAGGCACCCTGGACGTCCAGAGCTCTGCCCAGCTAGCTTAGCCTGGCTCCTGCATGGAGCTGTGGTGCCATGGCATCCTGTTGCCATGGCACCGCAGCTCCATGCCGGAGCCCTGATCGCCGGTGCTGCAGTAAATTAAATCACCTGTTCCTTGCTGCCTGACCCCCGATCGGCCAATCGAGGCCGGGATCGGGCTGTGGGGAACACCCTGCTCCTGTTCCTGCTCACTTTCTCTGCTGGTCCTGCCGCGAACCTCGGGGGAACTTATTCCACCTCTTATGTAGAATAAGTTCCCCGTGTATATGGTCGACCCCGGACATACAGGGCCCACACCGGAATCGGCCCTGTATGTTCAGAGTCAGGGTCCTGCCTACTCCCCGCCCCCTTCTGCCCCCATTCAGAGCTCCTTGCACATCTTCGCAGTATGTGCGGGGAGCTTTTAGGTGGGAATATGAGTCCGACGTTTAGCAGGGATTATACATCCACCCTAGACATATAGCCCTGCTAAACGTGGGTTAGAATCTATCCCATAGAGTCTAAATATGGCTGCTATCTGGATATTGCTGGCATTGATCACTGTATCCGGATATTCAGTAGCAGATATTATCTGGATACTGCCCCTGAATATCCAGATTTTTTTACCAGTGGTGGCCGATATTTAAAAAAAAAATGCTGACTGCCGCAGACTGAATATTCTCCCTTACTTGGGAGTGCTGTTCTGCAGACCTAAATCTTTTTTTTTTATTCTGAATTCATTTGAAATTTTAAAGGCCTCATAGGATACACTTGTTGCACAGCACACCTTCTGTCTAGACTTGTAATTTGAAATTCTGCTTTAAAAAGAAATTCAGCTTTGCATGAATTTATATTTTTAGCAAAATAAATTAAATAAAATACCTATTGGACCAGCTTCACCTGCCTCACCCCTAAGACCTCGCTCTCCTGGCAGGTTTATGATATCTCCCCGATCACCTATTAGATAGAAAAGAAAAAATAGAATAAATCCTAAAACAAATGTTTTTCTTAGCCATTTGTTCCCATCTTTGTCAACATCAAACGTCCAGATCTTAATTTAATTTACCATTTATATTCTGCCCATACTAACTACTGTGGATTTAAACAGCATGTACAGAATTGAAAAAGAATAAAAATTACGCAATAATGAAATACTATTAAAACAAAAAGTAAGCAGAACAAGTATTCTAATGCACATTAAGGAGCATGTTAACTAAACCACATGCTAGTTACACGGGTTTAGGCGGGGCACTACGTTAGATGCAGGGGGGTGGAGACAGCTGTCCCCCTCAATTCGGCGTAGCTTGCTGCGGCAATACTGTCACGGGGAGCAACAACTGCCACCCATTGTGCTGACAGTAGTTGCTCCTTGCCATGCGCAAGTAGAGTGGGCTTTTAAGGCCCACACTAATGGCTTTGTGCATTTTTTAACGCAGAGTCCCGCATTACTTTTTAGTGTGGTGCCAAAAAAGAGTAGTTACTCACCTGTAACAGGTGTTCTCCAGGAGCAGCAGGAATCAGTCCTCACTTATGGGTGACGTCGGCGCCGACGGAGCCCTCGCGGAGCAATTTTCCCCAGCTTTCGCAGAAAGCCTTTGGGAATTGCAGCGCGCATGCGTGGTCCCCTTCCCGCCCAGGGATGCCATCTTGCTCAGTCTGATGACATAGCGGAAAGACAGCAAAAAATTTGCAAGATATGCAATAAGAATGACTGCAACTCCAAGGGGAGGAGGGAGGGTAGTGAGGAATGATTCCTGCTGCTCCTGGAGAACACCTGTTACAGGTGAGTAACTACTCTTTCTCCAGGACCAAGCAGGAAGTCAGTCCTCACTTATGGGACTCCCAAGCTTAAGGCTACCGGAGACCTCAAGCCTAAAGAGCTTCCTGAAGCTCAGCAATACAGAAGGAAGGAATCTTCTCTGAATACGCATCCGGCCGGTAGCCAACACCGGGGCCGGAGGGTAGGAGTTGCCTAAACCTCAAAGAGATGGTGGAGGACTGCCTGACCGAAAGCACTGTCCCTGCGGGACTCCCTTTCCAGGCAGTAGTGAGCCGCAAAAGTCTGACCTGAAGACCAAGTAGCGGCCCGGCAGATGTCTGCCAACGGAACAGAGCGGAGGTGAGCCACGGACGCGGCCTTCGCCCTGACCCGATGAGCCATGACGCGACTTTCCAAGGAGAGGCCAGCTGCCCCGTAAGTCCAGGCGATACAGTCGGCCACCCAGGTGGACAGAGTGCGCTTAGAGACAGGCACCCCCAACCGATTGGGATCAAAAGACACGAAAAGCTGAACCGCTTTTCTACGCTCCCGCGTACGGTCAAGGTAGAAGGACAAGGCTCTTCTACAATCCAGGGTGTGCAGGACAGTCTCAGCTCGGCTGGCATGCGGCCTGGGGAAGAAGGTCGGAAGAACCACCTCTTGATTGATGTGAAAGTGGGAGACCACCTTTAGTAGGAACTTAGGGTGGGTCTGCAGGACCACCCTATTCCTGTAGAACCTAGTGTACGGAGGCTCCGACACTAGGGCCTGCAGCTCACTTACGCGCCTCGCGGAAGTGAGGGCTACCAAGAAGAGAGTTTTCCAGGAGAGGAAACGAAGAGGGCAGGTAGCCATGGGTTCAAAAGGTGGGCAGGTAAGCCTTTGCAGAACCACGTTGAGGTCCCAGTCAGGAGCTGGAGGGTGCAACGGAGGTTTAAGCAGAAGGAGGCCTCTGAGGAAACGCGCCACCAAGGGGTGCGAAGAGAGAGGCTGGCCTTCAACCGGTGAATGATGTGCAGAGAGAGCACAGAGGTGGACTCTGACAAAATTGGATTTGAGACCTAGATCGGAGAGGTGAAGCAAATATTGCAGTACCACCGATACTAGACAGGTGAAGGGGTCCTCAGATCGCTGAGAACACCAGACCGAGAAGCGACGCCATTTGAGGGCGTAAGACTTCCGGGTGGAAGGTCGCCGAGATGCTAGGACGACGGCTTCCACCTCCGGGGGTAGCAGCAGTGGGGCTAGGACTACCCTTTCAGCAGCCAGGCCATCAGGTGCAGGGCCCTGAGGTTGGGGTGCAGAAGAGTACCCTGATCCTGGGTCAGGAGATCGGGCTGAAACCCCAGGGGAAGAGGGGTGTCCACCGCTAGCTGTAGAAGCAGAGGGAACCACGGTTGTCTCGGCCACCAGGGCGCTACCAGGATCACGGGGGCCCTGTCCTGGAACACTTTGAACAAGGTCCAGGACACCAGTGGTGTGGGAGGGAAGGCATACAGCAGACCCGTGGACCACGGGATGAGGAAAGCATCCGGCGCCACTCGAAGAGGGTGAGGGTGCCGGGAGCAGAATCTGGGGAGCTGCCTGTTCAGGGGACTGGCAAAGAGATCCACAGTGGAAGAGCCCCACCGACGGAAGATCTGCTGGGCCACCGCGGGGTTCAACTTCCATTCGTGCGGCAGCAGAATCCGGCTCAGTTTGTCTGCCAGGCAATTGTCCTGCCCTGGCAGGTAAACCGCTTTGAGGAGGATGTCGTGATCGACAGCCCAAGAGCACAGCCTCCGGGCTTCCTGACATAGAAGGAGGGAGCCCGTGCCCCCTTGTTTGTTCACATAGAACATGGCAACCTGATTGTCCGTCTGCACCAGTACGGACTGACCGAACGTCAGGTGAGAGAAGGCCCCAAGAGCTAGGCGGATTGCCCGTAGCTCTAGAAAGTTTATCTGCTGGGCAGCCTCCCAAGGTGTCCAAAGGCCTTGAGTGCATGTCCCCCGACAATGCGCCCCCCAGCCCAGGAGGGAGGCATCTGTCGTGAGCACCCGGGACGATGGGGGCGACTGAAAGGACATGCCGAGCACTAGGTTGGGCAGGTGAAGCCACCATTGCAGGGAGGAGACCAGACGGTCGGAAATCTGTATCAGGTCCGACAGTCTCCCTGTGGACTGATGCCACTGAGTGCGAAGGCTCCACTGAGCAGGTCTCATATGTAGACGGGCATTTGGAGTGACATGGACCGTGGAGGCCATGTGTCCGAGCAGTTGCAGGAACTGTCTGGCAGGGGCCGGCGACTCGCTGTTGAACCTGCCGGCTAGAGCCATAAGCCTGTTGGCCCGTTCCAGAGGCAAGAAGGCACGAGCCTGCCGAGTGTCCAGCCGTGCCCCTATGAACTCGAGGTCCTGAGAGGGAAGCAAAGCGGACTTCTTGAAGTTTATGACGAAGCCCAAGTGCTGAAGCAGAGCCACCGTACGCTGGGTGGCCTGGGCAACCTCTGGAGCAGACGATGCTCGGATGAGCCAGTCGTCCAGGTATGGGAAGACGAAGAGGCCTTGAAGCCTTAGGAAGGCTGCCACCACTGCCAGGCACTTCGTGAACACCCTGGGAGCGGAGGATAGGCCAAAGGGCAGTACTCGGTACTGATAATGGTTCCCTGCCACCACAAACCTTAGGTATTGTCGGTGGTCCGGGTGAATAAGGATGTGGGTATAAGCATCCTTTAGATCCAAGGAGCATAGCCAATCTCCCTGCTGGAGGTAGGGCAGTAGGGTTCCAAGGGTAAGCATCTTGAACTTTTCCCGCTGCAGGAACTTGTTGAGGTTGCGCAAGTCCAGAATGGGTCTGAGGCCTCCTGTTCTCTTTGGCACCAGGAAGTACCTCGAGTAGAAACCGTGACCGCACAGATGCTGGGGCACTGTCTCCACCGCCCGTTCCTGAAGCAGACTTTGCAGCTCCTGAAGGAGTACGTCCTTGTGCAGCGGGGGTCTGGGAGGCTCCCCCGGGAAGTAGGAGGGGGGGGCACCTGGTGAAAATGTAGGAGGTAGCCCTTTTGAACCACCCGCAACACCCAGGCATCGGATGTTACGGCTGACCACCTGTGAGCAAAGTGGGTCAGCCGGCCCCCTGTGCTGAGCAAGGGCCCCTGGGGGGGAGAAGCTATGCTGGCATAGTCAAAAACCCCCACCCTGCTGGGCCGGGGCCTGCGTGGTGGGCTTGGGGGCTTTCTGCCTCCGGGATCCGTTACCCTGCCCCTTAGGCTGCTGCCCCTGATGAGGGGTTGTCGAGGCCTGATAGTGTGGGTGGTGCTGCTTATAAGCGAACACCTTCCTCGGGTAAAAGGGCTTTTTTCCTGAGCCCTTCTTCCTCTGAGAAGGAGCAGAGGTTTTTCTGGAAAGGCGAGTCCTGGTGAGAGTCTCTGACTCGAGCTACGCCGCCTTGTCGGCCATGGGCTTGCCGAAGAGGTTTTCCCCTCTGCAAGGGACATCGACCAACTTGTCCTGCACCCACGGCTCGATGTCGGAGGACTGAAGCCAAGCTTGGCGGCGAGCCCCGATGCCGGCTCCGGCTACTCGAGCCGATGCTTCGAAGCCATCATAGGCCGCTCGAGAAATGAACTTCGAACACTCTCGAATCCCTGTGGACAGGGCTTGGAACCGCTGCAAGGGTTCCTCGGAGAGACCGGTGGAAAAACCCGCCATTTCTTTCGCCAGGTCGCGGAGATACATACCCATATACAACTGATATGTCTGGACCCGACAAGCAAGCATAGAGCCCTGGAAGCACTTCCTACCGAGGGCATCCAGATTCCGGGCCTCCTTACCCGGAGGCACCGAGGAGTGCATCTTTTGACTTTTAAGTCGATGCATGGCCGATTCCACCACCATGGAGTGGTGCGGTAGTTGCGCCTTCTGGAACCCGGGGCTCTTGCGGACTCGATACATGGAATCGACCCACTTGCTCAACACCGGCGTCGAGGCCGGGCTTTCCCACATGCGGAAGAGAAGCCGCTCCAGCATCGGGGGAACCGGTACAGTAAAGGCCTCCCTAGGGGGGGAGTCATATTGAAGGGCCTCGAGCTCTTCAGCTCGGGGTTCCTCCTTCGGATCCGCGGGAAAAGCCAAGGCCTTGGCCATATCCCTCACGAAATCGGAGAACCGGGTATCCTCCGGGGGGGACCGCCTCCGAGGCTCCGACTCGGGCGAGTCGAAGGGGACGCACCGGGTCTGAAAGGAACCGGGTGACTCGTCCTCCTCCGTGTCCCAGCCCGACTCCTCCGAGGAGTAGTCGAGCGGCTCCGTGCGCGCGGGGCCCGGGGACCTCCTCCCCGACGCCGAGGCCGGCGTCGAGGACCTCGGTCCCGAACGGGAAGCCGAGGGAGACCTAGGTCGAGGATCGACTCCAGCTCGTATGGACTCGAGGATCGACTCGGCCTCCGGGGTCGACTTGGGCGTCGACGTCCCGGTGGTCGGGGCAGATGCACTGGCGAGGCCGGGTGATCAATGCCCGCTGCTGGTCCATGAAGGCAGAGATACTGCGCTCCAAGGTCGTCAGTCTGAGACCAAGCTCAGAAGACCCAGCATCTGCCGACTCGGGCCCCGACGGAGTCGGGCCCGACGTCGGTTCATCCGTGGGGAAGTCCAGGAGGACTATATCACTCACGTGTCCAGGAGTCTCCACTTCGAGACGAGGAAGCTTCGAAGGCCTCTCCCCCTCCGAGGGCCCGGGGAGTTGGGCCGGGCTGAGCGACCTGGCCCTCGAGGAACCAGGATTGCCGTCCGGCTCCACCCTCGCGGGCCTCTTCTCCCGCCGGTGTTCCCGGCCGGAGGAGCCCCATTCAGAAGAACTCCGACGATGGTCTGAGCCGGAGCCACGAGACGTCGAGGCCTCTGACGAGGTCCGCGCGGAGTCAGAGAAGATACAATCCCTTTGCGACTGCCGACTCCTCAGGGCCTTCGAGGACATCCTGCTGCACGGGCCGCAACTCATAGGGTCATGTTCGGCCCCCAGGCAGCGGAGGCAGCAGTCATGCGTGTCAGTAAGAGACATGAGTCTGACACAACGATCACACTTTTTAAACCCGCTGGCAGCCATCGGGGGAAAAAGGACCCCTGCAAGGTCGAAAGACCGCGCTGCCAGGGAAGAAGGAAAAAGTGTCGGGAACGCCAGTTGGAATAAAAAAAAAAAAAAAACGTGAACGGGCTCAAAAGCCCGGCGGGAAGAGGACACACGAACCGAGAAAAAATGTAATGAGAAATCAAACTAAAGAAATCAACTTTTTCAGCGGCGGTAACAAACTACGTCTGTAGGGCTCCGCGGAAAAAAGAAGACTGAGCAAGATGGCATCCCTGGGCGGGAAGGGGACCGCGCATGCGCGCTGCAATTCCCAAAGGCTTTCTGCGAAAGCTGGGGAAAATTGCTCCGCGAGGGCTCCGTCGGCGCCGACGTCACCCATAAGTGAGGACTGACTTCCTGCTTGGTCCTGGAGAATGTGTGCTACCCGGATAGCGTGCTTTAGTAAACATGCCCTTAAATCTTAAATTAATAAATAAATTCAATAAAATAAGGAAATTAAAACATTTCTGTTCATTGAACATTATGGTAACTCACCCGACAATAAAGAAATTTAGTCAACATAGCAATTATATTTATTTTATTTATTTAGCTACATTTATATCCCACTTTTCGCCGGGTCAAAGCAGCCTCACAAAAACAGGGGGGGGGGGGGGGGGTGGACAGTAAACACGTCGACAGAAAAGGGGGAGGGGTTGTCAGCAAGAGGGTCAACATTAATGATTCAAACAGTAACAAATTAGTCAAAAAGACGTAAGTTTCTTAGTTGGTGGTAGAGGGGGTAGTTCAGGGGGCTGGAACTTAGAACTGACTTCACATCCACATTCCATCTGGTCTTTCCACCATCCTAGCTCTCCCACATATAATTGCCTCTAGCCATAGCTAAAATGTATATTTGTCGAATATACATTAACTTAGGACCCCTATTCTCATTCTTACCGGTATAATCATTACCCAAGATTCCACATATACAATTGCCATAGCTAAAATGTATATATGTTGAATATAAAATATGTTACCTGTAAATAGTTAACCGGCTGTTTGTTTCTCATTGCTCTAAGTTATAATGTAACCTATCGGTTCTATGTTCAAAGTAAACCGCCCTTGATCTTTGGAAGGGGCGGTATAGAAAAACTTTTAAATAAATAAAATAAAGGAAGAATTAAATCAAATCATATACATTCCAATGGACCACTAGAAGACAAAACCAAAAAAATACATTTCGGTTGTACTGAATTAATTTAAATTGCAGCTCTATCAAACAATCCCTGGCTACTTAATTTATGACAAACTATTCCAACAACTATGTTTCTAATTTCTTCTTGAATGTCAGATAACACTTTTAAAATTTAAGATCTTTGGGCAGATTATTGCATAATTGTGGGGGCCTTTCCTGAGACTGTATACTCGTGGAATAAAGAAAATTTAATATCCCTAGAAGAGGGAATAGCCAAATATAAATCTTTCTGATCAGTGGGAGCCTGGAATTACGGTTCTGATTTTAGTTGTACTTTTTGAACTGTTAGAAGTGCAATGTTATGTTCATGGATTTTATTTTTATGCCTGTGGGTGTATTATGATCTGTTTTATGATTTTAATATTTTATTATTGATTGTATACTGCCTAGGTAGGTTTATTTTGATAGGTGGTTAACCAAGTTAACAATCATAAATGTAACATAAACATAGATCACTGCCATTTAAAATAGAATAGGCTTGAAGGAGAGGCAGCATTGGCCATCATAATAGATAACATATGATTTAGTCTCATCCTTCATGTGTTCTTGCCTCACTTTCCTTTTTCTATATGCAGTCATCATGATGGCAGTTTTTGATGAGGGGCCACAGACTACATTTTTCTTTAAAACATTATAAATAAATTCTGAATCCTGTTTATAGAAGTCTGTTGTGTGGTATGGTGCCTCAGATATCCACCCCCAATGCTATGAATGCTGCCCTACCAGCCCAGCCTTTCTACATCATTCTAATTTCAAAATATAAAAAAGTTGATTTGTGTTCTTGGATGGATTTGCTTATCTCTCCTTTTTTTGAGGGGGAGGGAGGCAGAATTAATCTAGTCTAAATGAATATTCTTCCTTGCTATATCTTTTTCAGCACTTACCCTGTACAATTTTGGGAGCAGTTTTTCAGAGCTTGAACAGTCAAAGTTCTTGTTTTAAAATGGCACAGTCAGAATCCTAGGATTGCTTTGTCTCTTTTGTGTTGGCCCAAGGAGGAAAGAGACCTGAGTTACTGAATCTCGAGGCATATTACTGGTCATTGTGGCTGTTGTTTAGTGACATCGAATCGGTGTTGACTCAGGGCAGCCCTCTGGATAGCCGTCCTAAACTGTGTTCGGTCTTCAGTCAGGCAGTTCATTGTTGATAGAGTGGCATCCATAGCTGCTGTTATTGTGTAGATCCATCTCAATGCTGGCCTTCCTCTTTTGTGTTGACCTTCAACCTTGCCAAGCATGATATCTTTTTCTAATGACCTCTCTCTTCATATGATGTGTCCAAAGTATGAAAATCAAAGCCTTGTCATCTCAGCTTCTAAAGAAAGCTTTGGTTTGATCTCCTCTAGTACTGACTGGTTTGTTATTCAGGCAGTCCATGGAATGAATACACAGTATTCTTTTCTAGCACCATAATTCAGACATCGATTTTCTTCCTGTCTATCTTTTTCACTGTCCAACTTTTGCATTCATAAGATGTTATTGAAAATACCAGGGCTTGGACAAGTCGAACCTTTGTACAGCGAGAGACATCTCTGCTCTTGAGTATCTTGTCTAGGTCCCTCACAGCCTTTCTATCAAGAGCAATGCGTTGTCAGATTTCTTGATGCTTGTCATTTCTTATTGATCCAAGCAGGATAAAGTTGTCCACTGTTTCAATTTCTTCTCCATCAATGATGAACTTATTGACTTTGCCAGTTGTCAGGATGTCTGTCTTCTTTATGCTAAGGTGCAGGTGCATTTTAAGACTGTTCTTTGATCATGAGAAACAAATGTTTGATTGTCTTCACTTTCAACCAGTATTGTGGTGTCATCAGCATAGCGAAGGTTGTTGATGATTCTGCCACCAATCTTCACACCTCTGTTGTCTTCATACAGATCTGCTTCTCTGATTTGTTCTGCATATAAATTAAACAGGCATGGAGGAGTAGCCTAATAGTTAGAGCACTGGCTTGGGAACCAAGAGACCAGGGTTTAATTCCTACTAGCACTCCTTGTGGCCTTGGGTAAGTCATTTAGCCCTCCATTGGCTCAAAAAATCCAAATGATCAATGTCCCTTTTTAATGAACATGACCAAGTTTAAGTTACAATGTAAACCACTTTGACTGAAATGATAAAGTGATATAAAACCCTGTTAAATAAATAAATAGGCAGGGAGAAAGTATGCAGCCTTGTCGTACACCTTTGCTGATTTTAAACTATTCTGTTTCTGGGGTTAAATATTGGCTACAGGGAGTATCCATGATTTTAGCTGGCTTGAATTGGAGAAAACTCATAGAGAGGGTTTCTCTTCCTCTCCTACTTACCCTGGACATTAAGAATCCATTCTTGCCTATATGGATGGGTGTGGTGTTGATTTGAAAATTTATGCAGATCTGTGGGGAGATAATGTCACTGTTGGCACCCCTCTGCAAGAACCCTAAGTTGTCATATTGTACCTTTTACCCTGATATGTCACTGGGAGGTCCAGGGTCTCCACTTTCTTTGGCAGCTGGATGTTGGAGATACACAGCATGTTTTTGCCACTTTGAGGAAGGAGTTCTCCTTTGATCCTCATAGCTTTCATCTCTTTTTGCAGGTACGTGAGACTGTGGACGATTGCGGCATTGTCAACCTCTTACACTTCTGAAAACTTATCTCTGTGTTCCAGTTAGTGAAAGAAAATAGAGTTCTTGTTTATATTGTTTGATTACGGACACCAACTCTTTTCTGTCAAAACTATAGCACCTTATAGAACACCGGAATGCAGATTTACCTAAAAATTTAGACGATTCATTGGTTAGCTATTGCAAAGATGGATTCCAAGCTCTCCAATACTGTGGTGTCTCTCTGTAGGTTTTCTCAGGAGACCTCACATAAACTTCAGGAATGCAACCTTAGGTTTGGGTTGATAGATGATTTTGTTTCTAAGATTGATAGCCAATTGAAGTTAGTACAGCACGCTAATATGTCTGCAATTAAGGATTCCCTTGTTATACATCATAAGTTAGAAGCCTTGGATAATTCATCCAGGGTTAATAACTTACATTTCCTTAATTTCCCCGTTACCCATCTGTTGTCAGCTGAAATTCTACTAGTAAAGTATTTCAAAGAAATATTACTGCTTAGTGATGTGGTTCCTATTCAAAAGTATTATTATCTACTTACTAAGATGTGGTCACGGCTTTCTGGAGTGGATGACTTGGATGTTTTAACCCCAAATGTTAGTCAGGATTTGACCAACCTTTTGGAGGATTCTTCAGATGTCATTTCCAAAAGAGCCACATTGTTAGTGACTTTTGTTTATATTGCAGATAAAATTAGAGTGTTAAAATTGTTTTTAAAATATAAGGATCAGGTATTTTGTGGGCAGAAGTTGAAAGTGTTCCCAGATGCTTCAAGGGACACTCAACTTAGGAGGAAATAATTTTTGGCTCTGAAATCTAGGGAGTTACAGATTCAGACAACTTGTTTTTCTCAGATTCCTATGTAAATGTGTGGTCACTTTGCATGGGAATACATATTTCTTTTATGATTCATCTCAACTGGAAACCTTCCTGTTGAATAAGTTGCCGGAGGTAGGGTCTAAATGAATATTTTGTCAGTCCAACGGATTTGGGTTGTCTTCCACATTGACCCCCTGTTTATTTCTAGATATTAGTTTTCTTTCTTGATTTAATCTCTATTCTCCCATAATGTGGACTGTGGTTGTATTATGTATTAGTTTGTTTATTTCCAGATGTGGATGTTATGTTTTGATAAGCAACATGTCTTTGTTTCTTTATTGTATTTTGTATTTGCAAAAAGCTTAATAAAAAAAAATATAGACGATTCTGATAAGGATGTTATTTGGCAATCAATCCATTCGATCTCTATGTGCCACAGGAGGCTGGAACTAATGGTGCAGTTGTTATATTGCACGTACCACTACCCCCTTTTTTTACATGAAACCTATAGGTTGTGGGTTTACTCATTTTTCTACTTGATTTTACTGTTAGACAGTTGGGTATTTCTGTCTTACTGTCCATCTCTCCTAGATTGTTTACTGTGATTTTTTTCCTCCTCTTTGTATTACCTTTTGTGCCTGGAATGTTACACCTGTCTTGTTAACTAAACAGTTAAAAAAAACACAAAGAAGTCGTGCATCACTTTTTAAGCACTGACTAACCAGTATCTCCAAAAGAGCCGGTGCTTCCTGAATGACCTGTGACTCCAGGAAAACCTTTTTCACCCTGCAAGGAAATTTCAAAGAACCAGCAGAAAGGCATTTGTTAACATGGATTAAGGTTAAACCACTGAAAAATAAGAACAGTAGGCACTAGAGTTGGATGAGCTTTAATAGACTGGTATCTCGCTCTAGCTTGTCATTCTTAAACATAAAGAAAGGATTGGATATAAGGGAGAAAAGAAAGAGGAAGAAATGGCAAGTGGGAGAGGGCTAGGAAATGAAGCAATATTACCGTAAATAGGAATGGAAGAAAAAACAGAAGAGAAATAGCATGGCAGGGGGAGAGAAAAGGAGAGAAACAGCATGAGGAAAGAGAAGAAAAGGAAAAAAAGGAAGCAGGGAAGTGTAGAAAAGTAATAGGCAGGAGAGCAAGAGGGAAGAAAGAGGAGAAACAGTGGATAGAGAAGAGCACAAAAAACCCCCCAAGAACATTTTGAAAAGATCAGAAAGAATGAAGCGATGTAGCTAGACTCAAGGTAGTGAAGAACAAGAAAAGAAAACAGTGACAGAGGCTAAATCACACCAGAGATGTAAAGTCTGGAAAATGATTTAATTTTGGTTAGCTAAATAATTTGGCTCAGCTGAGAGATCCAAGCCCGAATCTATGGGCCGGCTTGCCTATCAAATGCTCCAACTTGCTCATCTTTGAAAAAGCGATAAAGAAAATCATCAATGCATAGGGGCAATTTTCAGAAGGATTGATCAGCTAACTTCAAGAGCTAGCCAGTTAAAACTCTGCCTTTAAAAATCTTCTTCCGTGGATGGGTTAAATTTAACCACCTAAATTCACAAAGTTGCCGAATTTAGCCAGACAAATAGGGGGTCATTTTATAAGAAGCTGTATAAAGTTTCACACCATCTACATGCATAGATCATGGTATTTTAGTGATTTACGTGTGTTAATAATGAGACTGCAATTTTTATAAGTATACACGTTACTCTGATGGTGTGTAGTTTTCCTGTGGGCGTGCACATAGGTGGGGTATGGCTGAACATGGGCAGGGCACACAACTACACGCATAAATTTATAAAATCTTAGAAATTTACCTGCATTCTTTTTCTTTTTTTTTTTTTTTTTTTTTTTTTTTTTTTAAATTTATTTTTATTCCAGTTTTGAACAATACAAACAGAATCTGTAGTGAAACAGTACAAAATAGCCATACAGAAAAACAGTTCAAAGACATACTGCGTAAGCACTCACATGTGCAAACAAAAACCGTACAAAGATCAAAAGAAAAGAAAAGAAAAGAGAAAAAAGAAAACCAAACCCACCCCAGCACCTCATTGGCCAAACGGAATCTAACAAATTAGCCTATTGAACATCAGCAACAGAAGCAACATCAGAAATAGAAGTGACATCTGAAATGGAAGTGAAGCGATCCAGGGCTGCCCATCTAACCTGGGGCTTACCCCTCCCCCTCAGAAAGTAGGAATGATCATAAGCTTTTTCGTATCTGCTATAGAGGCAGACTTGGTTCCACCACTTGCCCCAGTGAAGGTTCGAAGGATCTTTCCAGGAGTATAAAATTTCCTTCACAGCGACTGATAGCATGAAGTTCAAAGCGAAAAAAGTGCTCCTCATGCAATCCTGGGATTTCAGCCGCAGAGCGAAGCGCAACTATATGCCAGGACAAGGGGTAAGAGAAGCCCAACACTCTCTGAATTCTGTCCCAGACACGAGACCAAAAACCCTGAACGCAGGGGCATTCCAGGAACATGTGGCACATTGTACCAACCGCACTCTGACATGACCAGCAGCTAGAGGATTGATCCGAATTCCATTTGGAAAGCTTTAACGGAGTAATAAATGCCCGGTGAGCAAAAAAAAACATAGCTTGCGTAAGGGAGGCAGAACGGGAGCTTCGGATAACGGGCCCCCATACTTTGCTCCAATCAAGGGTGGATAGGGCTGGGTCCGTTTCGGCCTCCCAGATCTTACGAAGGCCCAGGGTCTGATCGGAATGAGAATCTCTAAAAATAGCGTAAAAGCGAGATGTGCCTCCCCTCTGCAGGCAAAAATCCATCACAAGCTTGTGCAAGCCCCAGGACTCCTGAGGGTCTCGAGGATTGATCTTCAATTGAGCCAGACAGTGTCGAAGCTGGAGGTACTGGAAGAAACAGGGTGCAGGAAGCTTAAACTCCTCTTGAAGCATACGAAAGGATTTCCATTCGCCATCCACAATCAAATGTCCCACGGTCCATACACCACAGCGTTGCCAGGACTGCCAGGAAAAGGGGACTTTGTTGATCTTAAAAGCGGATTACGCCAAATAGGAGCCTGAAGTGAAAGGGGGTTGTCTTGAGCGATAAGAGGGAGCAACATTTGGAACGCTTGTTGTGTAGCAACAATCACCTTGGTCAGCCCCGGTGACACAGAGTGCCGCATGTTCATACAGAGGTGCGCCGGGCAGGGCCGAAACAGACGTTCTTCCAGGGCGAGCCAGGTTGGTTTCGTTGAAGGAGCAATATCTGCCCCCCACAAACCCCCCTGCTTTAGCAGCGCCGCGAGGTGATACCAATGAAAATCGGGGAATTGTACCCCTCCCTGTTGTTTGGGAGCCTTTAGCTTCTTGAGCGCAATTCTGGGAGTCTTCCCGGCCCACAAAAAGAAACTTAAAGCACGCTCCACCTTCTTATACACCTCAGCAGCAAAGAGGACCGGGACCATGCCAAGGATATAGTTGATTTTGGGTACAAGAACCATCTTGATCGATTCAAGTCGTCCCCACCAGGTAAGATGAAGAGGTGACCATTTCAAGGTAAAGGCTCGGGCAATTTCCACAATTTTCGCGGCGTTTAGCTTTATAGTCTGCTCCAGCGGGGCTGCAAATTGTGCCCCAAGATATTGTACGGCTGTCCCCGACCACTGGAACGAGAAGTCTTGGAGTAAGCTGCTGTGTGTCCGCTGGTTCAGCGGAAAAGCCACGGACTTAGACCAGTTTACTTTGTAGCCCGAAAAACCGGCGTACTGCTCGATCACTTGAAGAAGGGGGGCGACTGAGGATGGGGACAAGAAAAAGAGGAGATCGTCGGCGTAAGCTGAGAGTTTAAGTTGCAGGTCGGCTATCTCAAAACCCCTGATGGACTGATGTTGACGAATGCACAAGGTCAAAGGTTCCAGGGCCAGATTGAAAAGCAGGGGGGACATGGGGCATCCTTGCCTCGTGCCTCTATGCAAAGAGAAAGGGCGGGACAATTCCTGGTTTGCAAAAATCCTAGCCCTGGGCCGGGCGTACATAGGTCGGATCATGTTAACGAAACTTGCTGGGATCCCAAACCACTCCAAAACAAGGAAAAGAAAGGGCCATTCAAGTCTGTCGAAGGCTTTTTCTGCGTCCAAGGATAACCCGATATAAGGCTCTTCGGCCTGTGCAGCCAAATCCAGGAGGTTACATAGCAAACGGGCATTGTCAGTAGTTGACCGTCCGGACACAAAACCACATTGATCCGGATGAATAAGATGGGGGAGAGTTTTATTAAGTCGGTTGGCCAGGATCGCAGCGTACAGCTTGTAGTCAGCGTTTAACAGTGAAATGGGTCTATAGTTGCCCACTAGCTTCGGATGTTTTCCAGGCTTTTCCAAAACAACCACTGTGGCCTCAGCGAAGGCGCCGGGATCCGAGCCTAGTTCTTGTAGAAGTTGAAAATACTGCAACAGAAATGGAGAAAGGTCCTTAGCGAACATCTGGTAGAATTCAGTCGGAATTCCATCTGGTCCTGCCGCTTTACACCCCTGAAGGCTTGCCACAACTTCTTCAATTTCTCGCAGCTCTAGGGGGTGATCGAGGTCTGCAATCTGGTCTTGGTCCAGTGTCGGATGTTCAATAGATTGCAACCAAGCTCTCATACTGCACAGATCGCTCTCCACCTCAGAGGTATATAAGGAGCTGTAAAAATTTCTGAAAATGTCAAGAATCTCCAAATTGCCGGTCCTCAGGGCTTTCTTCTCGTCTACCAGAGCAGCCACAAATGATTTTTCGCGCCGAGGATTCAGGCTGGCCGCTAACAGTTTACCCGATTTATTCGCCTCCGTGAAGTAGCGTGCCTTCAGTGCAAAAGAGTGTTGCTCAACCTCCTTGCTAAGAGCAGCATTATATTGGAAACGAAGGTTCTGCAGTCTGGAGAGCACCAAGGGATTAAACTGACGATGTAATAAGCGTTCCCCAGCCCTGATCTGCTGGTCAAGGGACCGTAATTCCACCCTCATTTTTCTCTTAAGGGCGATATTGAAGCTGGTGATCTTAGCCCTGATAGTAGCCTTGAAAGCTTCCCACCACGCCCAGGCAGATGTGTCTTCCAGCCGGTTGATATCGAAATAAGCCTTTATTTCTTGCCGAATGAGTTGTTTGAAAGAATCATCCGCGAGGAGGTGACGTGGGAAGAACCATCCTCCGGAGGATGACGGAGATGTGGAGACATCCAGCGTGAGCTCAATAGCGGCATGATCAGAGATATGGGAGCTGAGAATCTCCACACCGGGAATAGCTGAAGCCAAGGAGCGGGACACAAGAAAGAAATCAATTCTAGAGTGGGACGCGTGTGGAAAGGAGTAAAACGTAAAATCCTTTTCATCAGGATGCAGAATCCTCCAAATATCAACAAGGCCTTTTTCTTCCATAATAGACTCCAAAGCCTCAAGAGCCTTGGTCCTCCGAGATCTCCTGCAGGGTTGGCTGTCAATCAGCGGATCTAGGACCAGGTTGAAATCGCCACCAATCACAATAGGAAACGCGGCGTACTCAGTTAGCACCTCCGCAAGCCTATAAAAAAAGGCAGGGTTATCGCAGTTGGGCGCATACACATTCATAAACACAACTTGCTGCTGGCCCACAGTGATTTGGGCACAGGCCCACCTCCCTTCAGGATCTGCCCGGAGCAATTGGGCTTGAGCCTTGATAGCCTTATTAAGCAAGATAGCCACCCCATTTTTTTTCCCAATTGCCGGCGCCTGAGCCACTAGCTTGTACTTGCCCGAGCCCAATTTCGCCGTTTCAGCATTAGATAGGTGTGTTTCCTGCAGCAAGACCAGGTCAGCTCCTTGTTTATGACAGTAAGCAAGAATCTTTTTACGTTTGGCAGGAAGATTAATGCCCTTCACATTCAGGGAGAGGACTTTAAAGGAAAGCATAGGGGAAATCATACTGGAGAGCCTGCAAGCCCTGGATCGCTTCATACAGAGAGGCCAATAGCAGCAAAAAGGCTATCAGAGGCCAGTGAGGTGCTATATAAAACATTACCCAACACAAACTATCAACCAGGTGAGCCAACATAGGAGCACAGGTGGCACATCCGGCATCCCTATTCTTAAGGCTATAGATAGAGTGGGAAACAAAACCATCAGAAGGGATAGGTAGAGCAAAAAAAATGCACTAAACATCATTATTCTAAACGTTACTATACCATCCCCACAAGCCCGCCAGACAAACCCAAACTAGTCTACCCCCAAACGTACAGGCTATTATATGGGAAACTTGGGGGGGAACGGAGAGACACAGAGAAAATGCCCAAACCCCGACTACAACCCAATAAACCATACAAGAATGACAGATATCTGGCAAGGGACAAATATACCACCTCTCATCATCAGAGAGAAGGAGATTCCATGAAGTGCATGGAGAGGAGAAAGGCACCAGGAAACAGAGACTTAACAGAGAATGAGACATAAAAGTCACTGCATTTGCAGGGCTTCTTGCTCTTCAAGGTAGAGGAGAGCTTCTGCCGGGTCATCAAACGATCGGGAGCTGTTATTGAGAGTAACCTTCAGGCGCGCAGGATAAAAAAGCCCGAACCTCGCTTGAAGACGCTGGAGTCGGGGTCTGAGAGCCAGGAACTGCCGACGTTTATCCGCTGTAGCCTTACAGACATCCGGGTAAAAGGAGAGCTTATGTCCTTCAAATTCCCATGCGGCCTGACTTTTGGCCGCGGACAGGATCTGCAAAGCATGTTGATGGTGGAGCAGGCAGAATATAATCGGACGAGGGAATTTACCGTTTACAGGCCGTACTGCCGGCACTCTGTGCGCACGCTCTATGTCGAGAAGGCCCGTAAATTTTACCTTGAGCAGAGAGGGAAGCAGCTTAGCCAAGAACGCGAAGATATCCGGGCCTTCAGCGCCCTCAGGCAGGCCCACCAACCGTATGTTATTTCTCCGGTTGCGGTTGCTTAGATCTTCAAGCTGAAATTCAAGTCGTTCCATGCGCTTACAGAACTTAGGTAATGGCGCCAGCGACTCCCCATGCACCTCAATAGACTTCTCGGCCTTCTCAAGACGCTCTGTTAAGATTTGATACCGGGCTTTCATTTCTCCGAGTTCTGTCTGCACCCGAACTAACGCATCGCCGTTCGACAGCACTAAGTCTTTGACCGCCCGAATTTCCGTCAAAAGCTCCCGCATGCTGTCTCCTGCTTCCCGTGGGGTCGCCATCTTTTGCGGGGACAGGGGGTCGGATTTCGCCCGTTTCGACCCTGCATTTACCGTCGCAGCAAAGTCCAATTTAGTCGGCTTTCCCCCTGCCATAAAGCCAGAGGTTATAGGCACCAGATCAAGAGATTTGGGTAGCTGGAAGGGCAAAACTAACACTCTAAATACAGGATTCTCCTGAGGGTAGCCGGAGCTCACAAATTAAGCAGCCACCTTGTTTCCCAGCAGGCTCCGCCTCTCGAAATTTACCTGCATTCTTTACAAATCTAGGTAGGGGTATTTACAACAGCCCTAGGACTAGTGTAAGTGATTATGCCTTAGATTAATGCACATTTTCGACCACTTAGCTAGTATTCTATAAAGAAAAATAGGTGTCTAATTTTATCTATAAATAGTACCTAACAAGGAACCTACTTTTAGGTGTAAAGTAGTACCTCCTTATAACCCTTTTGAGGGTGATTTTATTTTCAGAGGTGGGCTTATGATGTAGCTAGTTAGCACTGATTTTCAGCAACTTGAAATGAAAAAAGTTTGCATTTCAATGTTCGGCGCCTTAATTAGCTCCCCCTAGACATGCAGCTTTGTAAAATCCACCAGTTACTCATGTAAGCAGCAAAATTGTCATTTATAAGTGTATGCCGTGCTACTTACACATGCAAAATCCCCAGTGATATCGTTCTTCTTTGAATATTTTCTATTGTAAAATGGATTCTTCTGATGGGCATGCTGCCAAGAAAATGTGTTTTTTGGCAGCACTATTAGGGTGAGTTTAGGTTAGCACGCATTTGTACATGCACCAATTCTGCCTATTTTAAAAAATCAAGCTCACGCGTACTTTACGAGGGGTGTAAGTAGTGGGAAACCTGGGCCAAATCTAGGCATGATCATTTGCATTAGTCCTATGGTTGGCATAAATTACCACATATATCTAATGTGTGTATGCCCGTATTTTATAAAATGCATGTGTAAGTGCACTCTTCACCCAAGCTCTTCCCATGTGAACACCCACAATGAAAGTACCTGCCATCGGCCTAACGTGCCTTCCTATACAATAGAAACCTAATTGAGGTAAAGGCATGTAAAGGCCCAATAACATCCGTAAGTAATTGAAAATGCATGATTTATGTACATAGATGGTGCGCAACTTTCCATGGCTCCTTATAAAATGACCTCCTTATATGCATTTTTAAAAGGCTCTGTTAAAGAGAGAGGGATGCGATGTTTATGGGTAAAGGGGGTGGGGGGGCATAAAATACAAAATGGACAAATTGTTGTTGAAATCATTGAACATTGTGATATGAAGCCGATCGGAATGTTTCGACATACCTGTTCAAACTGTTTTGCTACTGTGCCAATAAAAAGTTTTGACATAAAAGGTTCTGAGCTCAGCATGCCTTTTATAAAATACTAAAGTTCTTTTAAACATTTTCTGACCTAGACATCATTTACAAATTTAGACTTCAGGAGGATAATTTTATAACGTTGTGCAAACTAGATGCACTGGTTCCCATGGTCTATCATGACTGTTTTATAATGTCAAGTACAGGCATACTTAACTTTATAAAATTAGGGTGCAAGTGATCAGAAATGCACAGCAAAGCTAGGCATGATCAGTTTCACCAAAATAGGGCTGGTATAAATGCCTGTGCCTAGATTTTTAAGGCATGTGAATGTTATCAAATATTATAACATCCTTATAGGGGGTCTTTTACTAAAGGGTGTTAGCTGTCACATGGGTCTGACACATGGTAGAGGAACGCGTTGGACACACATTGTCAACAAACATAGGGCCATGACAGCAGCGCCGGAATTTGGTGCTAACTGTCCATGGCGCGTTAGGGTTACAAGTGGGGGGGGGGGGGGTTAGGGGCGGAGAGAGGGTGGGATGAGTGTTGCAGAGGCAGTGCACCTGCACTTCCGCCATGGTAGGCTAGTAGTGTAGATGCACTCACCACCACCTCCATAGGTGGCGCTGAGTGCACCCACTCTATCCTTGTACCATGGTAGGGCTGCATGCACCATGATAACCCCTGGGGACATGATTTCCATGCTTCCGGCAGTTAATGCTGTGGTGTTGCCCTAACGTGTTGTGGATTTGCAGTATATCAGCGCATTAGGTGCAACACCACAATGCCCTTTAGCAAAAGGCGTCCATAGATTTGTGTCTGCCCAAGTTCCACCCCTGTGCATGCCCAGAGTGAAAGTACGTGCTATCAGCTTGACCCACACATATATAGAAAGCGACCAGTTAAAGTACACATGTAAAGGCCCACCATTTGCATAAGTCACAGAAAATATATGATTTATACAGGTTGATGGTAACTTTCTGCACTTTCTTATAAAATTACCCCAAGTGTCTAATGTTTACATGACCATTATAATATACCGTTAGTGTCATATCAGGACTAAGTTGTTAAATTCTGAGTAAACTCAGAAAATTCAGAACACATTTTAAGAAAAAATAGCTTACTCTTATTCCTGTTTGTCCAGGAAAACCTCTAATACCAGGGGGTCCTACTTGACCAGAATATCCTAGGACCCCACCGACTCCTGGATCACCAGTTTCTCCCTTCTCCCCTGCTACAAAACTAGGTCTTCCCGGTAGCCCAGGAAATCCTGCATTTCCTGGAAGACCTGGCATCCCTTTGCTGCCTGCAAAAAACAAATTCAAAAGAGCCTCAGCAACAGATTAAAGAATTTTTAAAAGATCACTTTTGCAGAGTAGACACACAATTTTATTTTTTAATTGCTGAAATGATATTGAGATTTCAAATTGTTCAAATAAAGCAAATTACACTCATAGGATCACTTTCAAAGTACACTTTGCTTTTCCCAAAAACATAGAGAAGTGATACTTAAGGGCCTGAACGGTAAGGTTCCCCCTCGCATTCTATGCCTATGTCCTTTCACTGTGAACCAGGGAGTGCCACAAGGATCATCCCTCTCCTCTCTACTGTTCAATATATACATTCATCCACTGTGTCCCATCCTTCAACAATTTCAAGTAGAGTTCTTGATATACGCTGATGTCATCATCATCTTTGCACCATTCTCTATTACCGTTCCTAATTACTCCATGCTCTCAATTTTCCTCTCAGAAGTAATCAACTGGCTCTATCTTCACAACCTCTCCATCATCCTCAAAAAACAGAGCACCTCCATGTCACAAATGACCCCAATTTCATTCCCCTTGCTCCATCAGATTCAGCAACAATGATATCATGGAGTGGAGGAGTGGCCTAGTGGTTGGGGCAAGGTACTTCAGGCCAGAGGGTCGGGGGTTCAAATCCCACTAGAGGACAGCAACCTTGGGCCGGAAGGACTGGGGTTTCTAGTCCCACAGGTGCTCCTTGTGGTCTTGGGCAAGCCACTTAACCCTCCATAGCCCATGTTTCCTGTAAAATAGTTATCTCCAAGTTATGATGCCCTGTTCAATGTAATTTCAGTTTGTTCAATGTAAACCACCTTGATATCATGAAAGGCAGTATATAAGAAATGTTAAATAAATAAAATAAATCAGAGTCAGCACCTAGATAAAATAGCTAGGTATCATACTGGACCAACAGCTGACCTACAAGGCCTATATGCAAAACATCACCAAAACTGTATACTATAAATTCAAAACTCTCCGAAACCTATGCCCCCTCCTATACCCCCGATAGATTCCACTCAGTCTGCCAAGCCACCATCACGCCCATGTTTGACTACTGTAATTCCATTAATTCACACCCTGAACTCTGACAGACCAAGAAGAAAGAGCACCCAAAATCTCCTCAGTCTCCCACCACAGACTCAGAAATCCAAGCTAACCGCAAGAATGAGAGCATTCTCCTTGTATGCCCCACCCTCTGGAATTCACTACCCCTCTCAATTCGAAATATCAAAGCAACCGCAGACTTTCATAAAAAACTTAAAACTCACTTCTTCCTAAAACATTTTTGCAACAGGCACCTAATAACTACAGATCAGGACTAACCCATACAATCACTTTATCCTCCAACCTACCCCCATAAAGCCCTTTTAACCCCCTCAATCCCCCCCTCACCACTATGTACTGTACAAATATTGTTTTGGATGTACTGAAATATACAAAGGGTTCATTATTCTCTGTTCACAAATAGTTTTCATCTTCATTTTAATGTTTTTTGATGTTCCTTGTAACTCATTAACTGTATCAACTTAGTTCTATGTAAATCGTTTTAACTTGTAGAAAAATGGTATAAAAATTTGTTAAATATATAAATAAGACCGTGATGGATCAAATCCTGACATTAACCTCTTGCTGATGCTTTTCATACAGAAGTTTAGAGTTGGGGTATCAAAAAGATCGATACAGTTATCTTTCATCCAGCCCGCAATGGTGCAAGTACCCTTATCCCTTGACCAGAGCTCCAAGGTAGAACACAACTGCCTACCAATAGGAGGGGCCACCAATGTAACCTGTGGACAAAGGATTTGTCCACTGTTGGCCTAGAGCCTTACTAAGTAACCTCAGATTGAACTAAAGAAAAGATTGAGATGACTGACTCTGATTTCCAATAGTCATTGTCCACTGATAGAGACCATTATGGATGAGAACCCTGACGAGTATCGAATTCTTATCTAGATTGAGGAACGCCAAGTGTGAAGGAGTGAATAAGAACCAGTCCCATTTCCACTGCTGTGGCCATTTGAGCCATAAGGGATGATTAGGAGATCAAAAGATCCACTGTGGCACATTATTACAAGACAGCCCATGGGACAGATGCAAATTTATATTTATGTTTATGTTTATTGTAGTACTTTCTGTACCACCTTTTAAGCCTAGCCAACAAAGTAACCTCAGGGAAGTAAATCCACCAGATCAGAAGATGAGTCATTAGTAAGAGAGAACAGTACAAGCAGAGGACTTGATTATGTAATATTACCCTTATTTGCTG
Source organism: Ichthyophis bannanicus (assembly GCA_033557465.1). Lineage (NCBI taxonomy): Eukaryota > Metazoa > Chordata > Amphibia > Gymnophiona > Ichthyophiidae > Ichthyophis > Ichthyophis bannanicus. Next base: position 644,674,792 of record CM066035.1, read on the forward strand.
GAAGTGATAAGAGAAATCAAAGCATCCCAGAAATGAGTTGTGGGGATCTGTAATAACCTATCTTTATGTACAGAGTCATGATAAAATCAGCAACCACTTTGGTACAGAGCAGTATAGAAAGTTTTAAATAAACATAAACAAGAATTCTCTTATTTTGATTGCAGGTTCCCTGCTGCCAAATCACTCTCTGTGCTACTGGTCAATTTCTTACATAGTTTATTAATTCAACATGCAAGACAATTCTGTTTTATTATTATCAGTTTTAATTTTTTAAAAAATGCAAAAAATTATGATATAAGAAAAGATGACATAAGAAAAATATCAATACCACGGCAAAAATACAAAACAGTAAAATAAAACTAGATATCCTCTAGAAACAATAGACAAGTCAAATATCCCATTCAGCCCTTTATTATTGAAAGAGATTAATCACAATAAATAGTAAAAAAATAAAATAAAACATCACTAGCCTAGAACCACATTGCACGTTTCTGTTCTAGCAGTTAAAATCTAGTCTATCAATATTCAACCATGGTAGTCATTGGATTTTTAAAATGCCAGCCACCACGGCTAAAAAAAAAAACTTGGATAGTCGGCGCCGATATTTGGATGGTGGCTGGTGCCCAGATATTCAGCAATGTGGTCAGTGCTAGCATTATTCGTATAGAAGTGATATTCAGAACTGCTACACTGCATAGCTATTAGAACAGCTTTTTTAATTCTAAGCTATGTAGAGAGCTATCTGTATAGTGGTGCTGAAAACTGCCAATATGCAGCTAATTTGCTGTTCTGCCCACAGACTGCTCTAGCACGAAGTGACTTGTCAGGATACTCAGCAGCACTATCTGTATAGTGTCGCTGAATATCCCTTTCAGCACCACTTATCTGGTTAGCAGATGTTGCTAACCGGACAAGAGCTTTGGAAAACTGACCACCACATTAACTTGGCGCTTGAGATCTCTGAGAATCTGTGAACCTAGGACAACTGTACTACTTACCTTTTTAAAACTGTTGCCAAATTATCTGAGTCAGAAAATATGCATAGACTAACTGCAAGATGGTGAAAATTCACTGAAGGATGTCTGTACTCCACGCCCCAGCGCCTCCCAACACTCTTCCCTTTTCTCCCCTTCTACTTTAGCAGTTCCACTCTGGCAAGTCCTTCCTTACTGCTTGGCCATTCCCTCTGAGAACATGGCTGTGTTTTTCTGTTTCCTTGGGCAGTATGAGTCCCTCAGATTCCTAAACATATCACATTTATGCCAGAAGAAGCATTTCCGAGTTCCATTTTTCTCTGGCTCTAGAGCAGGGGTGTCCAACCCTGTCCTGGAGGGCCGCAATCCTGGCAGGTTTTTGGGATAGCCCTAATGAATATGCATGAGATATATATGCATTAGACAACATTTTGGTGGTGGTGAGAAGCGAGGAGGAATGTGACAAACTCTATCTATCCTTTTTGATGTCTAGGATGCCTGTACCTTGCCCACTCACAATCTTAAATGACAGAGGTGTAAGGCAGGGGTCTCGAAATCCAGTCCTGGAGGGCCACACACCAGTTAGGTTGGCAGGATATCTCTAATGCATATATATCTCATGCATATTCATTAGGGCTAACCCAAAAACATGCCAGGATTGCGGCCCTCCAGGACAGGGTTTGACACCCCTGCTCTAGAGCAAATGCTAGCATCAGCATGGTGCTACCCGCTCCTTCATTTTGTGAAAACACATAAAAGCAGGTACAGTCCAAAAGCCAAATGTGGCTTTTTATCTCCACTCGTTCCCTTTTCCTCTTTGTTTTATGAGGCAGTCAACCCTAATTACAGGCGGTATGGTCTCTTCCAAGACTGAGCATCTCCTGAAGTTAGCACTTAAACATAACTAAGGGGGTATGTTTACTAAACTGCGATAACGTTACCGGCGAAAAGTGCAGCGCTAACGTGAGCAATGCCATATAAGGAAGTGGGCGTACCGGTGTTGAAGTAGCAATGGCCAAGTAACGCACGTTAAAGGGCGCCTTGTTAGGTATCGCGCGTTAAACTGACAATACATATTAAAGCTGATAGCACATTACAAGCCTGACAAGGCGCTGTATAAGGCGCCCAACACCCTAAGGCGCACCAAAAGGCGCCATATGAGGCGCCCCAGGTTAAGGCACTCTATAAGGCACCTTATAAGGTGCCTCATAAGGTTCTGTAACCTAATGAGCCATATAAGGTACCCTAAGGATGTTAAGGCAACCCTAGATATGATGCCCAAGGGTAGTAAGGTGGCCCAAGTTGACAAGCATGAAATGTAAGAGCAAAAAACAGATGTAACCCTAACACTGCACAGAGCACCAAGGAAAGGCAAGGAAGTAGAGGTGGGAGCTGATGGACCAGCCAAATCAGCATGCAGCCTATGTGGCAGCCGGTAAAGTGGACAAACATATCAGAGGCAGCTGTACCGATGCATAGGGTGTTGGCAATGTAAAGTGCTACAATGACAGTGGGTGGCAGAGGATGGGAATACGTGTCCATCAGTGGAGGCAGAGGTGGCAAGATAAGTGCAATGATAGGAGGACAGAGGAGTAGTAGTGCTATGCAGAGCAGACACAGGAGAGGCAAGCATGAGGAGCCACAATGCACAAACGGGTACCAGTGCAGGACATGGGGCAGCAGCCTGTATATGAAAACTGACGCCACACAGCTGACAGACACAAATAGATGGACAGAAGGATGGTTGGCAACTGTGATGTGGGTATCATGTGCTGGCAGCATAGATCAGCAGAGATATGACTGTGACAGGAATGACAAGTTGTTGTGTAGGACAGGCATAAAAAAGGAGAACAAAGATGAACCGAACCCATGACCACTGGCTGGGAAGTCATTGTGTTAACCAGTGTCCTATGCCTCTATGGCTTTTACCATAGCAATGGCTGACTACAGAACAACTGCAGGTCACAGCACAAACTTTCTGCTGTGCTTACCGGGATAGGGCAAACCCACAGCTACGGCACTTTACAGGGCACCTTAAGTTAGGCAACTGTAAAAACAGACGTTGACCTGTTATTTTATGTTGTTCCATGTAAACCGCATTTGATCGCTGGAAGGTGCGGTATATAAGAAACTGTTAATTAAATTAAATTAAATTAAACTGAGGTGAGGGTATTTTTGGCTGGCAGCACGGATTGCAGAAATGTGTCTGACTGTTACAGGCATAAAAGGGCCTTGCCTCGGACAATCTTACTAAAAGGAGCCCACTGAGGGATTGAACCTATGACCTCTGCCATGGAAGTCATTGTATTAACCATCATGCTACATCAATATGTCTTTTATCACACCAATGGCTGGCTACAGAAAGAGTGCAGGTCACCGAACAAAAGGTCTGCTGTGGTTACCAGGATAGGATAGAACCAACAGTACCCACAATGCAATTCACATGCAGACCAGCAGTCTACATCTGCTCACCAGATGGGTATGCACCTCTGTAGCACGTCAGCTTGGTAGGGGGGACTGACCGTGTGTGTTACTGGCACAGAGTACCTACAGACCATGCCATTGTGCGTGTTCTGTGCTCATCCTGAGGGTGAGGTGCGGTTGCCAGCACCAGGTCCGCAGTACCCAGGATGGTTGAGATAGGCTTTGCTGCAGGTCTCCATCAGTGCCAGTGTGTGACAGGTATTCCTTGCAGACACACCTAGGATAGTTCTGTGTCCATTTGTATTCCCCAGTCATGTCTAGCCCTTGTGGACCATGATGCCCCCAAAATAGTGCATATCCAGTGTGGTTGCCATGGTCACTTGTTATAGGAGCAGGGGGGTGTCTGGACTCACATGAGGGTGATGTACCTAGCAAACCGCCCTCTCTGGGTCAGGGTGGTGGACATGATCTGCCCCCAACAGACCCACACTCTCAACATTTGCAATGGGGGCAGTTGAGGTACATGATGATGGGCTGTGGGACCAGCACCCCCCAGTCCTGCTGGCGAACAGACAGTTGATGCAGATCGGTACTTGTCACAAGGCCACTGGCAGTAGGCCTGGTAAGCTCAGATGCCCCCCCCCCCCCACCACCACCACCACCACCACCACCACCACGATCTGACATTCACCAGCAGAGGGCACAGTCAGTCTGCACCCTGCAAGGTGTTGCAGACATGCACATGCTAACTGTAGACAGTCTGCTAGCCAGTGTATAGTGCCTGTTCACAGAAGAACTATGTGCACCCAGATGTGGTATGTAAGCACAGACACCAAGCAGGTATCTCAGTGATATAGGCTCAGGAACAGGGTACACACACATATCAGTTGAGAGGATCACTGTATAGCACTATGTGGGAACCTGGAGATGCCATAGTCACTGCTCAGTCAGAGTGAGAGTGACCTCCAAGCATGAGATGCTGTGCCCACCCTGTCCATGCAGGTGGTGGTCCGCCACTGCAATGTACCAGCCATTGCCCCACACCCTGTGCAGATGTATCCTGCCCAGTCTGCCCTGTAAGGCCCATACCCACAATACCTTGTTCCTCATTATGCACATTGTCAGGCTAAGGCTGAAAAAGGTGTAAGCACTGTGGCCCCAGTGAGGAGTAGGTAGCCAAAAAACAATGGTTAGACATACACACACTCCCACTCCTATCTCTGCATTGTGCAAAGCTAGGGGTGGTTGGCAGCCCTGCCTGCCATACTAGTCCTGAGCACCGTGCAGGCATTGCTATGGTATGCAGGTGCTAGTAGTAGTGCCTTGGTGGTACATGCTGCTCCACGCCAGCCCCAACAGCCTGACTCTGAGGCTTTGGGTAGTGGAGCCTGTGTGTGTGTGTGTGTTTGTGCTCCTGTTGGCCGATGCTCTAGGGAGTGCACATGTTTATGTTGTATATGCTCTGTAGGGTAGCAGGAGCCACAGCTGGGGCTTGAACCTGTGACCTTCAGCCCCAGAACATACTAGCTGTGTGTACTGCACCATACTGTTGCCACAGAGGCAGGTCAGTCCCTGGGAATACCATGGCTGTTTATCAGACAGACCTTGTCTGTTGCACTGCATGCCACCCACCTGAACAGGGCTTGGCCTTGGTCTGCTGTGGTCAAATGCCACTGCCTCCTCCACCACCAGCACCCCTCCCACACCATGCTGACATGCCCATATGCTGGTGGTGCACAGTCCCAGGACATCCAGTGTGCAGGTAGGCGGCTGCCTAACGTGTGGGGTCTGGGGTAGGGGTGCCTACATAGACATCCACACTTCCCCCCGCCACCGCCTGGCAATGTTATGTGCCCTTTTGGGTACCTGCTGGGTAATGTCCCCTGGATGGGACACTGTGGGTCACAGACTCGTGGGCATGTTTGAACTTGGTCAGTCGCTGTCTTGGTGATTTCCATTTTCTGTGTTTCTATGTGCCACCTAGGCATCTGCCTAGTCCACCCTGTGCCCCAGCTGCCCCACTGCATGTCCTGCCTGCTATGCCCCATTTCGAACATCACCATAGTGCCCTTTCATATGTGGGCACTATGCTGTTGCTGCATATTTAGCACTACTATCACTTTTCTTGGGCTGACTGCCTATGCTGTACATTGTTCACACCTAAATGGTTTCTCTCTCCTGCATATCTGCCTCTAACGCCAGGTTTTCACTCGCGGTAAATTTCGAGCCTTCAGTTCCCGGCATTAGTGTGCCAGGAGCCTCTCCCCGCCCACTCCCCGCCCATTGACCCCTTCTGCCCGCCCCCTCTCCACCCTCTGCGGCATTTATTGCCAACGGAGACGTTATCGCACTTTAGTAAACATACCACTAAATGTTTTTATCTTGGAGAAGCTTCCAGCTTTTTTATGTAGGACAGTCCTGTCTCTAATGAGGAAATACAGATCAGAATACTGGACTAACAGTACATTTCTTGCCTAACTTTTGGAAGTTAACACTCCTTGGGGAAATGCTGTTATTAGGTTAATATTCAAAAAAGCATTAGGTGCTTAGTTTAACTGGTCAAATTATGGCCAGTCAAATTATGCTGATTTCAGCTAAATCTAACTAGCTAGAATTTTACCTGAAAATCCACCTAGATTGAGCTGGCTAAAACGTTTGGTGAGAATTAGGATGTTAGCTAGTTGGTAAAGTCCTCTAGAAAAAACAAAAACAAATCAGTGATGCCCCCCTGCTAACAGTTACAAAAAGATCTGTGGCTCCATCTTCCCTATATCCTTTCCTTCTGACTGTAAAAATAATAATTAAAACAAGCAAAAAAGCCCTACCTGCCTTGGTGTCTGCTCCCCTTCCCTGTGGACTGTTAAATCTGAAAAAATCCTGATCTCCTATGGGATCTGTCCCCCAACCACAGTTTTCCTTATTCTTGGCTGTCAAAACTGAAAAAGCGCTTACCACTGTGTCATCTGTTCTCTCTCTCTCTCTGCAAACTATCAAAATAAACAAAACCCATGACAGCCCTATCTCCCTTCCCTCCCACCTTGCAGCCCAAAAGAGAGAGAGAGAGAGCTGGCCAGAAGGGGATCCTTCCCATCCTGTGATTTCTTACCTGGTTGTCCGGGATATCCTGGAGTGCCGTGGTTTCCGTGGTCTCCTTTTTCGCCTTTGACTTCCATCAGCATCCCTGGCTTGATCTCTGGTCCATTTCCTGGCTCTCCTGGTTCCCCTCGATCACCTCAAAAATATGAATAAAACCTGGTCAGTTATACCCTGATAGAGAAAATAAGAATTAAAGTCAGTGAAATGTTCCCAGCTCACACCAAATGTAGGTGTGCCAAGAACACGCAGAAACTGCTTAAAAGCATTTTTGCGATTTAAGTTACCACCTAGCCATGGCTGCTGGAAGTTCCCTGGAGCAGAGGACTTCAGCTACTTACTTCTGTTAGGTCCCCTTTTACCAACACTCTGCTTGAGCTATCTGCTGCATGCAGTACCATACCTAGCCCTGTGCAAGCGGTGTGATCGCAGTGGGCGCAAAGGTTTACAGGAGTGCATTTCAGCCGCCTGCTGTTGTCTTGCCGCCTGCCACTTTTCTCTCAGTGGCAGCAGGCAGCCAAAACGAGCCCCCTAATCCTTTTTAGGTCTTTCTGCAGGTCTGGTCCCTCCTTCCTCTGATGTGACATCAGAGCAGGGAGGGATCAGATCTGCTGCCAGCAACTTGCACATCGGGCGTGCCCCCCCATACCACCGTCCAGTCTCTGCCTGCTCTTGCCCTGCTGCTGCCACCGCCATGGAGAAAACAGAGGGCTGGACGGAGATATGAGGGGGGGGGGCACGCGCCCGATGTGCAAGTTGCGCAGGGTGAGATTCTGGCTTGGTACGGCCCTGGCTGCATGACTCATTTTATTTCTATGGGCTGTGTGGCAAATAGTGCATGCTAAGTGTTAGAAAAAGGGGCCCTTCATTACATTCATCTATTCTCAGTAGGAAAAAAGTGACTAGCGAGTATATAACAAGAAATGTTATTATACTAACTAATAAAGTGTATTATGGGGCAATGATATCATACATTTTTATAAGTTCAATTATTAAAACAGCAATGTGATTTTTCTCTTTAGGTACTGTCTTCCGATGCAGGCACTTCAGTATTGAAACTTGGCCAGGTCAGGAGTCCTACTAGCGATCCTGGTATGAAGTCCCGGAGTTTTATGTAACACCGGGACACTAGAGGAATTCTCCTGCTTGTTCGTCAAACATCTGCTGGATATTTAAGCTAAGTATATCATTCATTCTTATTTATCTGCAAGAAAACAGTAGGTTGTTACGAAAAATAGCTTCTTCCTCTTTGTAGACATAAATTGTGGTATCCTGCAGGAGTCATGCAAATAGGCTGCCTGGACGTGCGGGATACACATTTTCCTCGCAAAAACATCTAGACCCATATTCCTAAACCACATGGCCCTGCACATACATGGCGCAAAAATGGGGATCTTAGAACTTTGGCAGGAGGGGGAGGAATGTGGGCGTGGCAAGCCACATAGATGTGGAAAGTGTATTCAGGGAAGGCACATGTACATCCTGAGTGTTTCACGCAGACACCTACGTTATACCAATGGCATCGTGGAATAAGGCCAGGACTTAGAAAAATATCTGCTCCGATCTTCAACATATCTCATATACATGAATAGCTGTGACACACCTGTATTGAACTGGTGTGTTTGCTGTCTGGGAGAGCACAAGATGTAGTTGTAAAGAATAGAATGCACAGGTGAGGGACGTCTGTAAGGTGAAGTAACAATAAAAACCACCCTCACAGAAATATAAAGCACTGCAATAGTCTTTATTCTGGCTATGCTGACATTTGCTATTCGTGCTAAAGGGGCTATTCTAGGCTTCCCAAACAATTCCAGTGTCTGGAGAAATGGAAATGTAGATGTAGGGATGGCATGTGAATTAGTATGTAGCAGAAATGTGTTTGGCTGAGAAGTGAGGTCCTGAGACACCCTGCTATTATGTATTACCAGCAGTTGTTTATAGGTGCAGGGCATGGTTTTTGGCAGGGGTATGTTGTGACCGCAAGCAAGAGAGTGTGTGTGGTATGAGGACTGCAGGAGAGGCCCTGGTGTGCTGATCCGCAACTCTGGGGGAGGGGGCGGTGGGACATGTATGCCTGGGCAGTACCTGGACCATAGGGCTGACCGCAGCATCACCAAGTGCCAGTGTGCATGGGCAGTAACTTCTGTACAGCTGCTCTGCAGCAACATAGCAGGGCATGTCCTGTCAATGGTGGGGGACCCTTAGGGTGGGGGACCCTTAGCATGGGGGCCTGCTGCACTGCAAACGACACTAATACATATCTGAATGTACCATCAGAGGTCTTTAACACTGTGCACATTGGTATGGACAGATTAGTATACAGTATACTGTATAGTCTGGTTTGTATGACCATATCTGTTTCATCTGTATGAATGTGTTGTTTGCATGGACACAACACTGTCAGTGTGAGCATCAGCTTAGGAGATGTACGTTTTGCTAGCGGGGTGTGGCCGCATGGAGATTGGAAGCATCTGAGATGTCTATCTTTTCAGAATACGGTGGGCATTGGGACATAGGCTGCAATGGAGACGTATATCTCCCTGATTCCAGAACTATGGGCGGTTTTGGAATCAGGTTTATTTCGTGCTCGTTTTCAGGTTAGACGTTTCTGCCGGCTGGACGTGGCTGTTATAGAATTGCACGCCACGTTATCTAACATATATTTGCTTCCTTTATGGCATCATTTTAAGCGTTATGGTAATTTTTTAAAATCATATTTATGCAGATAATATAGTCATTTTTGTTAGATGTTGGTATTCAGGCTACCCCTATTGCCAGTTACTTTTTTAGTGATGATTGATTAAACGGCTTTTGAGTGTACCACTGTAGGCTTTGCTGATATTGTGCTCATGCTCGAATCAGAGGTAAAGCATCTTAGGGTTAAGCTGAATGCTCAGTTATCTTTTAAATCCTACATTAATAATGTGGTACGCACTGCTTTTTTAAAGCTTTGAATGCTATGTGGAATTAAGCCTTTTTAAAAATCTGCTAATGATTTCCGTATAGTCTTACGGCTTATTTTTCCTTGCTTAGATTACTCCAATTCTGTCTTGATAGCCTTACCAAATCTACACTGAAAGCCTGGCCGCTGGTGCAGAATGCTGCTGCCAGGCTTGTATAATGGTTTCCCCAGTTTGATCCCATCACTCCAAGGCTTATTAACTAGCACTGGTTATCAACAGAATCATGACTCGTTTAAAATGTTGGTTGTCACGTTTAAGGCTACACATGGCATGTCAGCTTCTAGTGTTCCATCGTTGCTGACCCCTTATCTAACATTGTGATCTATGAGGTCCTGTCTGCAAAATTCATATGCTCTACCTAATGGTTTTGTCGTACAAAGTGCATCTATGCATGCAAGAGTATTTTTGGTGATACCTCCAATGTTGTGGAATGCTTCGTGAGCTGAATGATGATAGTTTGTTTTTAAGAAAAAGATAAAAGCATTTCCATTTTCTTAGGTTTTGTCTGTTATTGTTTGTCTATTGGATTGTCTGTTTTCCGTGGTCTTTGAATGTAAGAAATACATAAATAAAATATGGGATTACTGAAACTGCTCAAGCAGAAAATAAAAAAGTGATGGATGAAGAAGATTTTATCTAGTGGAATTCAAAATGAACGCGTATGTCAAAATGGTAGCTTATAAAACAAAAGATAAATAAGGAGTTCTCCTACAGTATTTGTCTCATTGCACAGATCATGGAGCAATGTGTTGAGCATATCAGTATAACATAAGTAGCTGAAACAAGTACAGCGCTGGCTGCTCCTGACGAATATGGTTTAAAAGAAAGTATAAAAAGAAAAATATTTAAGTTTATGGGTCACCTTGGTTTGTAATGTTGATGATCAAGAGGTTTTCGATCTGAAGAAAGATTTTTTCTAAATGTTACAGTGAGTATATCATAATGAAATAGGAAATGACGGCAGAGAAAGACCAGCATGGTCCATCTAGGCTGCCCAGTAAAGTGGCTATGTAGAGTTGTACCTGCCACTCTGTGCACGTAACTCCCTCTCTATGCCTTTGTTTAAGGTCATACGCTCCGCTCTGTGCAGGTTACCTCCTCTATTTATGAAGTTATTTACATTTGCTTTGATAACATCCTCTTGCCATATAATGGTCCCCTGTGTCTGCCCCTTGTCTTTTCGAATTCTGCCACTGCTTTTGCTCCCACCACATCCATCGAGAGGGCATTCCAGGCATTCACCACCCTTTCCATAAAGCGTAGTTACTCACCTGTAACAGGTGTTCTCCGGGGACAGCTGGAATCAGTCCTCACATATGCGTGGCGTCGGTGCCGACGGAGCCCTCACGGAAGCATCCCCCCAGCTTTCAAAGAAAGCCTTTGGGAAATGCTACCATGCATGCGCTGTCCCCTTCCTGCCCAAGGGTGCCATCTTGCTCAGTCAGATGGCACAGCTAAATGATGGCAAAAAAATAAAATATGATAAGCAACTCCAAGGGGAGGAAGGAGGGTTGCGAGGAATGATTCCTGCATCCCCGGAGAATACCTGTTACAGGTGAGTAACTATGCTTTCTCTGGGAACAAGCAGGAAGTCAGTCCTCACATATGGGACTCCCTAGCTACAGGCTACCGAAAGCCCATAGAGAAAAAACACAGTTACCCTCAGGAGAAGCCATGAGCAGCAGCAATTGAGTCCACAAGTGCAGACTGCAGTAGGACCTGTTTGTCTGATGGGAACCAGCACTCCAGTAGCCTGGACACAGAAGGGCCAGAGGGTAGGAGTTGCCTAGACCCGAAAAGATTACGGAGCACAGCCTGGCTGAAGGCACTGTCCAATCAGGGCTCCCTCTCCAGGCAGTAATGAGCTGCGAAGGTATGGACGGAAGATCAGGTAGAAGCCCGGCAGATGTCTACCATTAGGATGGAGTGCAGGTTTGCCACAGAGGCCGCCATGGCCCTGACACAATGCGCCATGACCCGGCTGTCTAATGAAAGCCCTGCCTGCTCATAGGTTAGGGTGATACAGTCTGCCATCCGGGTAGATAGCGTACACTTGGTCACCACTTCCAACAGTCTACTGGGGTCATATGAGACAAAAAGCTGAGAAGCTTTACGGTGGTCCTGGGTACATTGAATGTAGATGGACAGAGCTCTCTTACAGTCCAAGGTGTGGAGGACAGTCTGCACTCTACTGGCGTGAGGCCTTGCGAAGAAGGTGGGGAGCACCACCTCCTGGTTGAGGTGAAAGGGTGATTCCACCTTCAGAAGGAATTTGGGGTGTGCAGAGCACAACCCTGTTCTTGTAGAACCTGGTGTAAAGTGCCTCTGCCACCAAGGCTTGGAGCTTGCTGACCCTGTGAGCGGAGGTGAGTGCAACTAGGAACACCACCTTCCATGAAAGGTATCGCAGGTGGCAGGTAGCCAGGGGCTCAAAAGGCGGGCGAATAAGCTGCACTAGTATGACATTAAGGTCCCACTCGGTCACCGGAAGGCATACTGGGGGTTTCGATAAAAGGGGTCCCCTCATGAAGCAGGTCACCAACGGCTGGGCCAAGAGGGGTTTGCAATACACTGGGTGGTGATCTGCCACCAGGGCACTGAGGTGCACTCTGACAGAGTTTGATTTGAGTTTGGAGTGTGAGAGATGTAGAAGGTACTGCAGCACCAGCTGCACAGGACAGGAGAATGGGCTAATCCTGTTCTCTGCGCACCAGATTGAGAATCTGCACCACTTGAAGGCATATACTTTCCTGATGGAGGATTTGCGGGAAGCCAGCAGGATCTCCTCCACTTCTTCTGAGAGGTTGAACGGGGCTAGGGTCACCACTTCAGCAGCCATGCTATCAGTGACAGGGACCACAGGTTGGGGTGCAAGAGAGAGCCCCTCTCCTGTGACAGGAGCCCAGGGGAGCTCCCCAATGGGATGACAGTTCCCCCGACAGCTGGAGGAGTAGCAGGAACCACGGCTGCCTGGGCCAACAAGGGGTTATCAGGATCAGTAAGGGCCTGTCGCAGAGGGTCCTGAATAACATTTTGGCAATTAGTAGTGTGGGTGGGAAGGCGTACTTGAGACCTTCTGATCACGAGATGAGAAACGCATCTGCCACCACCTGGGAAGGGAGAGCTTGCCAAGAGCAGAGGTGGGGCAACTGGAAGTTGTCCGGGCTGGCAAACAGGACTATCCATGGTTCTCCCCCAAAGTGGAAGAGTCGGCTGGCCACTCTGGAGTCCAGCTGCCACTTGTGCGGCTGGAGGACCCTGCTTAACCTGTTAGCCAGTGCGTTGTCCTGGCCTGGCAGGTATACTGACTGTAAGAGTATGCCCTGCTGGACTGCGTAGAAGCAGAGGGCCATCGCCTTGCAGAAGAGGGCAGAGGACCCTGTGCCCCCCTGCTTGTTCACATAGAACATATCCACCTGGTTTTCTGTTTGGACCAACATTGGTTGGTGCCATAAGCGGAAGCAAAAGGTTTGGAGGGCTGGGTGTATCGCCCGTAATTCCAGGAGGATGATCTGCTGGTTGCTCTCGCCTTGCAACCAGCTGCCCTGGGTGTGGAGTTCCTTGCAGTGGGCTCCCCATCCCAGCAGGGAGGTGTCTGTCATAAGAATCTTTAAGGGGCATGGATTCTGGAAGGGCATCCCTGCCTCAAGGTCCTGGGGATTTTGCCACCAGGTCAGGGATTCCGCCAACTGGCAGTTCACTACAACTCTTTCACAGAGATGGCCTGTGTCCACTGGTCCTAAAAGCACCACTGTGTGGCCCTCATATGGAAGTGGGCATTTGGGGTGACATGGACCGTGGAGGCCATATGTCCAAGTAGGCGCAGCAGGAGCCGAGCAGACACCGAGGGACAGCATTGTATGTCCAGGGCCAGAGCCCTGAGCTGGGTGGCTCAATCCCCTGGAAGGAAGACCCTTGCAGGAGGGTGTCAAGTCTTGCCCCTATGAACTCCAGACACTGTACTGGGAGGAGGTTGTACTTGGGGTAGTTTATTACAAACCCAAGATTTTGCAGGACCTGGATGGTACGTGCAGTTACCTGCTGCACTTCTGAGGTCGTGCCTTCCTTTATGAGCCAATTGTCCAGGTAGAGGAAGACAAACACCCCCTGGAGGCGGAGAAAGGCGGCCACGACTGCCAGGCACTTGGTGAAAACCCTTGGGGCAGAAGCCAAACCGCAGGTCTGTACCCTGCACTGGTAATGGCTGCCCCCCACCATGAACCTTAGGTACTGCCTGTGGTTGGGGTGAATGAGGATGTGTGTGTCGGCATCCTTCAGATCCAAGGAGCATAGCCAATCTCCCTGCTGGAGGTAAGGCAGCAATGTTCCAAGGGAGAGCATCTTGAACTTCTCCCTCACCAGGAGTCTGTTCGGATTGCGCAGGTCGAGGATGGGCCTTAGACCCCCTGTTCTTTTTGGTACAAGGAAGTACCTGGAGTAGAACCCTTTGCCCCTGAGATGGTGGGGAACTGGTTCTACCGCTCTGTCCTCCAGAAGACCAGCAAGTTCCTTCAGTAGAAGGTCCCGGTGAAGGGGAGACCTCGGGGGCTCTCCTGGGAAGAAAGGGGGAGGTGTCTGGGCCAGGTGGAGAATGTAGCCCTCCTTGACCACTTGGAGTGCACAAGAATTGGTGGTGATGGCTAGCCACCTTTGGGTATAGTAAATGAGACGTCCCCCTGTGGGCTGCTGACCTTGGGATGGAGAGGCTATATAATCTATGAGTCAAAAGCTCTCCCCTAGCTGGGCCAGGGCTGGGGCTGACGTCTGGGGTTTGGGAGCCTTCTGATTATGAAGGCCATGCCCATGTCCCTTGGCCTGCTGACCCTGCTGGGGAGCCAGGGAGGCCTGAAAAGGTGGGTAGTTTCTGTAAGCAGCCCTTTGGGTAGAAGGGCTTTTTACCTGAGCCTTTCCATTGGGGAGGGGCAGTGGTCTTTTTAGAGAGCTTGGTCCTCATCATGAACTCGGCCTCCAGCTCGGCAGCCTTGTCAGTCATGGGTTTGCTTCGCAGCCTTGTCGGTCATGGAACGTTGACCAATTTGTCCTGAACCCATTGCTCGAGGTCAGATGACTGTAGCCAGGCCTGGCTTCGGGCACTGATGCCCGCCGCTGCTATTTGAGCCGCCAACTCGAAGCCGTCGTAGACTGCCTGAGACATAAACTTGGAGCACTCGCAGACGGCTTTGGCCAGGTTCTTGAATCACTGCAGGGGTTCCTTGGAAAGATCAGCTGAGAACCTGGCGAGTCCCTTTGCCAGGTCTCTCAGGTACATGCCCATGTACAGCTTGTATACCTGGATCCAGCCAATAAGCATCGAGCCCTGGTAGCACTTTCTGCTGAGGGCATACAGGGTGCATGCCTCCCTGCCGGGGGCACCGACGAGTGGGTCTTCTGACTCTTTAGACGACTCATGGCCGATTCCACCAAAATGGAGTTGTGCGGCAGCTGTGACTTCTAGAAACCCGGGCTCTGGCTGACTCGATACATTGAGCTGAGCCGCTTGCTCACCACTGGCACCAATGCCAGTGTCTCCCACATACAAAGCATTAGCCGTTCAATGATGGGAGGGATGGGCACCATAACCGATTCCCTTGGAGGAGACTTGTATTGGAGGATTTCTAACTTCTCCGTCCGAGGGTCCTCTTCCGATTCATTCGGGAACACTAGGGCCTTGGACATGTCCCTAATGAAGTCGAGGAATGCCATGTTCTCCGGTTGGGACCAGCACTGGGACCCCAAGGGAGGGGAGTCTGAGGGGATGTCGCAGTGGTGACGGGTGTCCAGCGACTCCTCGTCCTCTGTTTCCTACTCGGAATAGTCCGTCAAGGACTTGAGGGAAGGATAGCTTGCAGGCTCCGAGGTTGATCCCCACCCATGGCCCTTGGAGGCCCCGTGGCCGGTGCCGAGCACACTGGCTGGCGATGATCAAGGCACTCTGGAATGGGAGCCAGACTGAACCCTCTGTCGAGGATCTACTTGAGGCCGAAGGATCTCGAGGATTGTCTCGGCCTCCAGGGATGTCCATGACGTCGAGGGCCCGGTGGACTGGGCGGAGGAACTGGTGGTACCAGACAACAGTGCCCGCTGCTGGTCCATGAAGGCAGACAAGCGGCGCTCCAGGGTCGCCATTCTGGACTCCAGGCCAGAAGGCTCCGCAGCCATCGGTGTGGTCACTGAGGGAATCAGGCCCAACACCGATTCCCCTGAAGGAGAGTCCTCGACAAGGATGGTGTCAGGCGACCGAGGCTAGCCCAAGTTAGAGTCCATTCGGGGTACCTTTGCAGGTTGCTCCTTCTCCGATCCCTTGGATGAGCGTCTAGGACTGCAGGACCTGGCTCGGGACTTACCTGGCCTGTCTGAGTCATCCAGGGATGCTGCCTTCGAGGTCTTCTTATTCTTCTTGAGTTCCCTCAAGGGAGACCCCCTTTCCAAGGAATCACGGCATTGGTCAGGGTAAGACTACCCTGGGATTCCACAGTTTCAGAGGAGGCGTTGGCCTTCGGAGGTAAGACTCTGAGAAAACTTATAATGCTGCTGCTGGTGGTTTTTGAGGGCCTTGGTGGACATCTTCTTACAGAGGCCCCATGCCATGGGGTTGTGAGCCAGTCCCAGGCAACAAAGGCAGCAGTCGAATGTGTCGGTCAGGAACATTATTTTGGCACACCAATCACACTTTTTAAAACCACTGGTAGCCATGGGAGAAAAAAGTATCCCAGCGAGGTCAAAGACCGGTGCCACCAATTGGAAAAAAAAGCACGAAGATACCAAAAAGGAAGGAAAAAACTATGAACCTGAAACTTGATTTTGGGGCAGTGGGCTCAGGTGACGGGAAGAGAACCGGTGCACTACTGGAGGAGAATATGAAACTCAAGTCGAGAAAATCAACTTTTGCTGGGCGAAGAACAGACAGATGTTTGCAGGGCTCTGCGGAAAAAAGGAGACTGAGCAAGATGGCATCCTTGGACAGGAAGGGGACCTTGCATGCATGGTAGCATTTCCCAAAGGCTTTCTTTGAAAGCTGGGAGGATGCTTCTGCGAGGGCTCCATCGGCGCTGACATCACCCATATGTAAGGACTGACTTCTTGCTTGTTCCCAGAGAAAAATGTATTTATTGATGTTGGGCTCAATATTCGAAGGGCAGTTATATGGTTTATGGCCCTGTAAACCGTGTAACTGCAGCTGAGGGGGATATTCAACAGCACTAATATGGTTAGTGCCATTGACTATCCCCTCTTTTCTCCCTTATGTGCCCTGATGCTAACTGCTTTGCATCAAGGCGTGTTGGGAACGTTCCAGAGAGGAGCAGAGGCAGCGACTGTCCTTAACTGGGCAGCAGCAATATTGTTTGCTGCCTGGTTAATGACCTGCGCCTAAAAGATATACAAGGAAAACCTTGCCTGTTTTTTAGCCGAAGGAACTAACCAGGTAGCATGGAATATCACTGCTGTCCGGTTAGCTAAGGTGGCTGGGCGGCATGTGCGGCAACCCTGGATAATCAATGCTGGGGATGCATATGACCCTGGTATTGAATATCTGAGGTTAAGTTCAGTGCCAATGGCTAGAAGTTGTACTCATGTCTAGCTGCCGGCTCTGAATATCAGGCCCGTTGCTTTTAAGGTTATCTCTTTGTAGCTTCATTTTGTGTCCTCTAGTACTACAGCTTCCCCATCTTTGAAAAGGACTAGTTTGTTCATTAATACTCTTCAAGTATTTAAAACTATTAATAAACAAATTAACATTTTGCCTGACTTAACAGCTTGGTATGATTGCTCCATAATCCATTTTATCAGTACAAAAGCATCCTTAGTTATATATTTGCTGATCATATATATTGCTGATCATATATATTTGCTGATCATATATATATTTGTTGTTGTTTGTATTTGTAGTGATGTTTTTTATTTTTTGTAAATTTTGTCAGTCATCTGTTCTTAGTAACACTGCAGGGATACCTCATGCTGCCTTTTATCAAGTTAATTTCAGTGTTTGTAAGAAAGGTATAGTTACTCACCTGTAGCAGGTGTTCTCTGTGAACAGCAAGAATAAGTCCTCACTTATGGGTGACGTCATTGATGGAGCCCCATATGGAATGCTCCCCAGCTTCCAAAGGAATCTTTCGAGAGGTATATTGCGCATGCATGCCTGCCTTCCCTGCTTGCCGCGGCGCCAAATTCTTGAGTATGATCACATAGCAGGAGCCAAAAAGACAATTCCTCGGTGAGGTGGAAGGGTTGTGAGGACTTATTTCTCTGTTCACAGAGAACACCTGCTATAGGTAAGTAACTATGCTTTCTCTGTGAACAAGCAGGAAATAAGTCCTCAGGTATGGGACTCCCAAGCTAAAGGCTACCAGAACCTGAAGAGAATACAGCCCAACTGGGCATCGAGGACTGGAAAAGCCAGGAAGACCAGAGAGATAGTCCCGCCGAGGGACTCATCTGATGCAGTATCCTGGATGGACAGAAGGGCCAGTGGGCAGGAGTTGACCCTCAAGACCCAAAGATGAGTCGGAGCATGGCTTGGCCAAAATTGCTGTCCTGTCGGGTATACCCATCCAGACCGTAATGGGCTGCGAAGGTATGGAGGATGTAGTAAAAGCTGTTAGCGTAGCTGGTTTTAAAAAAGGTTTGGACAAGTTCCTGGAGGAAAGGTCCATAAACCATTATTACAGAGGACCCAGGCACAAGGCACCAGGATGAGTATTGTGGAACTTGTGTGCCTATTTGGGAACCTGCCAGGTACTTGTGATCTGGATTGGCCACTGTTGGAAACAGGATACTGGGTTTGATGGACCTTGGTCTGACCCAGTAAGGAATGTCTTATTTTCTTAAATTTGGGGTTACATTATAACAGGAACATCAAACTTGGAGAATTCATAACATGCTGGGGTTGAACATTGAAGTTAAAAGGGAAGGAGCAGGTTTAGTGGAAGTGTAGCAGCACACTAACTGGTTATGTTATGTCACTGGTGAAGCGGTCTAGGAATAGGAATATTTTTGTTTTTTATTGAAGGCTGTCAGGTCCTTTGTGGCATGTAAGTTGTTTGTGTTTGAGTTCCATAAGGACGGCGTGAAGAGGGAGAAGGTCCTCTTTGATGTAGTGCAGTTGGTCTTGGAGTATAGCGCTGGTATCTGAAGCGTGTTGAGGGAACCAGTTCTTCTGTTTCTGTTTTCAGGCATCCTCTATATTAGATATTTATTTATTATTTAACAAGTTTTTTTATACCACTTTATCATTTCAATCAAAGCAGTTTACATGGTAACTTAAACTTGGTAATGTACACATTCTTCAGATCCAAGGAGCATAGTCAGTCATTCTGTAGGAGGAACGGGAGCAGCGCCCCTAACAAGGCCATCTTGAATTTTTCGTGCACCAGGAAACAGTTGAGGTTTCGCGGTTCCAGAATGGGGCAGAATCCGACGGTCTTTTTGGGAACCAGGAAATACCTGTAACAGAAGCTCTGCCCGATCTGGGCCAGGGGAACCGGCTCGATGGTGAGATCAGCCCACAGGGCTACTACCTTGGTCTGCGGCAGGCTCCAGTGCACAGGATCCATGGGGTATTCCTCGGGAATTTAAGGGGGTGGCAGCTGGGTGAAATGCAATAGATAGCCATTTTTGCATGATCTATAGCATCCAGATGTCCGAGATGATGAGAGGCCACTGGTGGGCAAAGTGGACGAGCCCCCCCACGACAATGGTCAACTGGCTATGCTCCTGAGGACCTCGTCAAAAACCTGCACCAGGCTTGGGCTGGGAGGCGGGCTGTGCCTTTGAGCTTTTCTCCCTCCGATATAAACGGGGAGCCTGGATCTTAGGTTGGGCCTGAAATTGGGATGGAAAGTACCATCATGGGTGCAGAAAGAAAGCCACTTTGGCTTGTTTCTTCCATATGAGGCCATGGTCTCTGAAGAGCCTTCTCCTCCACGAGCTTGCTGAAGAGGTTCTCACCTTGACAGGGGATGTTGGCAATCTTGGCCTGGACCCACTGCTCCCAGTCAGAGGACTCTAACCAGGCCATCTGCCGTGCGGCAATACCCATGGCTGCCACCCTACCGGCGGATTCAAAGGCATCATAGGCACCCCAGACCATCAATTTTGAGGAATCCTTGCCATGAGCTACAAGGCCCTTGGGAACTTGTGATGGTCCTTAGGAACGAAGGAAGCGAAGTCCTCTATATCCAGCATAACATCCTTGAGGAACATGGCCATGTAAGTCTGTTAGGCCAGAATCTGGGTTCTCAGCATGGAATGCTGGAAGCACCTCCCCCCCGAAGGAGTCCAGGGATCTCACTTCCCGTGTGGGCGGCACAGAGGAGTGCGTCTTAGTACTCTTTGCACGCTTCAAAGCAGACTTGACCACAATGGAATTGTGGGGCAATTGAGGTTTCTTGAACTCCAGGGCCTTCTGGACCCAGTACAGGGAGTGGAACCAGCAGCTGATGACCAGAAACGTAAGCAACGCCTCCCACAGCCACAGTAGTAGCTTCTGCAGGACATGGTGGATGGGGACCATCACCACTTCACAGGGGGCTGAGGGGTACTGGAGGAGTTCCAATTCCTCCATCCTCAGTTCCTCTTCTGATTCCAGAGAAAAAAGGATGGCCTTGTCCAGGTCCCAAACAAAATCCTAAAAGTACATATCTTCTGCGGGTGACTTCCGCCAAACCAGAGGGGCTGGTGGATTGGGCAGGAGATCTTGGGCCTGAAGGTCCGACACCGTTGATTCTGCCTCAGTTTCCCATTCCAATTCAGATTCCGAGAGATAGTTGAAGTAATGCAGAGTCTCCTCCGAACGTCGACTATGCGGCTCAGGAGAGGGTGGTCATCGATGGTCGCCCTTGTGCTCGGCATGCCGATGGCGATGCCCTGGGGCCTCAGACTTCAACTCACTGGAGAGGGAGATGGCTCCGACTACCAGAGTCAATATTGATCTCCCACCCGATGTCCCTGCCATGATGGGCAAGGCATGGGTCTCCAGGATAGGCAGGAAGGAGTACAGTGATGATGTGCTCTGCACCATGAAGCCAGCATTCCGCGGTGCTTCTATCACAACAAAGTGAGCTTCTAAGGCTTGTAGGTGTTCCTCCAGAGCCACCACTGATGACGATGTCAATGCCACAGCTACGGACATCACCGATGATGCCTTGGGTGGGGGCTCCACAATGACTGGAGCATTGGAAGACATCCGGCAGCCCTTCTGGGTACTGGGAATGGACTCCATCGTCTGGGCTGTGTCCTTTCTCCAGGGAAGCTTCGCTGGCCATTCCCAGCCCTCGCTGTCCATCTTGCGCCAAGAGGGGTTGCAGTGGCACTGCACATGGATCTTCTTCTTGTGCTCCCCTTTTGATGTCGACAGGGTCTCTGCTGAGGGTCTGCCCTCTCAATTTAAACCCTTCTGCTCCAAATGAGCTCTCTGCTCCTTTCTCTTTGCCAACTCAGGCATGGACGAGGGAGTTGGAGCTGAGGATGCTGAATCAGATGAGTCGAAGAGGGACTCCTGCTTTTCCTGACCCTTCAGCCCTTGACACCTCATCTGCAAGCAGAACTTGCAGGACACCAGTTGGTGGTTGGGCCCAAAGCATTGTCAGCACCAATTATGGCAGTTCATGGCAGAAATGGTCTTGCCACATTTGATGCATTTCTTAAAGCCGCTAACCGGCTTAGACATGCCGAAAACCACAACCTCAGTAAAATCAAACTGAAAAATGGCTGTGGGTGGGAAAAGCACCCAAAGGGGAGAAAAACGCCCAAAAGGTTAAAAAAACTACAGAAAAAAACATCCTAGGAGCTCCACTGAAAAAAGAAGACTGGAGAATATGGCGCCGCGGCGGGTGGGGAAGGCAGGCACACATGTGCTATGTACCTCCTTCGGAAGCCGGGGAGCGTTCCATACGGGGTTCCATCAGTGACATTACCCATACGTGAGGATTTATTTCCTGCTTGTTCATGGAGAATGTTACAAAAAAATGACATGGCACCAATGGAATTCAGCATCTATATCACAACACTTAAATGCCATGAACAAGGGAAGGTGCTTATACTCCTGGTAATACATTTTGAAGGTAATTCTAGAAAGGTGGAGGGTCATTAAATAAACCCCTATGCAGGCAACATGCATTAGTGGATGCATATTTGGGGTCTGTTTTATCAAGTGCAGCACACACGTATTTGCTTGATACAATAGGGGCATATGGGCACACCTGAATCTAGTCACAGCAACTACATTTGCTCTAGAGCAGGCATAACTGCATGCAACTAGATTGGCAAATAAATGGGCATAGGTTATGCGGGTGTAAATGCCAACCGTGAAAGGTTTTCGAAATATACGTGCACTGACGTTCTAAAATGAAGCACACATTTTTAAAAATTCACCCAAACTCATTCCCTTGGAATATATGTGTGCTGTGGATGTATATATGCAAGTGGCAACTTTTCTAGAAATCATTCTTACACACGTATGTCTATTTACGTATGTAAATGACCTTTTTACAAAGGGCACCTGGTTCCAAGATGGCGGATGAGCTGTATGGTCTGTCGGATGTCTGTTAGCTGGCTCCGGCTTGAGACGTCGCTATGGGGAGAAAGAGGAAGCAATATTTGCAGAAACCCTCCGAAACCTCTACTCCTACCGTTGGGGCATCACAGTCGGTGATTTCTGGCTTCTTTCCTCCGATGGTTCCTGGTGTGGCTTCGGCGGATCAGACGCGTTCTTCGTCTGATTTGAGCAATGGGGTGGTTTTGAGTCCCCAACAGCAGTTGCCGCCGCAACCCGGAAGAGTTTCAGGGGCTGGTTTGCCTGTCGGCGTATCCCTGGATGACGGGAGATTGCTTGCAGTGGAGGGTGCTGCCCCGACCCAGTTTGAGAGTGTTCCCGCTGCTGTGTTGGGAGGAGGAGAGATACTATCGATAGTTGGGGCAAGCGGAGGTTCGGAGAGGCCACCTTCGGCTTCTTCTCTCTCTCTGGTTACTTCCGAGATGCAGGCTTTGGGTAGACCGGCAACAGTCACTTTGGAAAGCTTATGGGACGCCATAACTTCCCTTCATAAATCTCTCATGCCTCAACAGAAGAATTGGGTGGAAGAGCCTCGGTGGAGCCTAGTGTTCCAGCTCAGATAGATCTGACAGGATTTCTGGAAAGCTCGCTTGAGTTGGTAACCAGTAGAGCTACCTTACTGGTGTCCTTTGCCTTTGAGTCAGATCGGAACTCTGTTCTGCGGCTATATTTTATTAAGATGAATGTTTCTCAATTTATGGGGTCTAAGATATTGATTTTTCCAGATTTAGCGAGAGATACCCAGAAGAGGAGGAGAGAGGTTTTGGCCTTGCGTCAACGCTCTCTTAACTTGGTGGCACAGTTTAAGTTGAAATATCCATGTAAGTGTATAATAGTTCATAATACCAAGCAGTTTCTTTTCTTTGAACCCCTTCAATTAAAATTGTTTCTTGAGAGTAAGGAAGGGGAGGGATTGGATCCTGTACCGGCTCCCACATGTATCACCTAAGCTCTATTAGTTATAGCCTTTTGGTTGTTATTCTTAGATAAATTTATTTTTTCTTGGAACCTTATGGAGGGTTGTTTAGAGGTCTATACCAAGCTTGTGTTACTTGTGATGTTTAAATGTTTCCTTTGATATGTCTGTATTCTAATTACACTTAGGGGCATGTTTACTAAAAGCCGTACAATTGCGTGCCGCACAATAGCGCACGGAAACGCGGCACTCAAACGCTCAGAAACGCTCTTAAACGCCCCGCACAAGTGCGCGTGGGCCCCGCACAATTGCGCGCCGCACTAACGTGCCCCGCACAAGTACCCGGCCCGCAAATGTCCGATAGAGGCGTGGAAAGGCATTCTGAGGGCGGAGGAAGGCTCCCGAGGGGCGGAGAGACGGGGTCAATGGGCGGGGAAGGGGAGGGGAGAGGCTCCCCGCACAGTATCGGGGACGAATTTGCAGGTTAAAAATAGCGCGAGTGAAACACTCACGGTAGAGGGCATTTAAAGGGAAGAGAAACCATTTCCGTCAGCAATGTACAGGGAAACCGGGGAAACCTGCAAAACGTGAGCAGTGTGATACATGTGCACAGAACAAAAGTGCAAATAAAGATAGAAAAAGACCCAAACAAATATATTAAAAATAGGAAGTCAGCAGGGGAACCCTGATATTAATGGGCAAACATAAGAAACACACCCAGGAAAGCTCCAAAAAAATGAAATGAAGTATGGAAGGGGCTACGGAGCGGAGACCCTTCCAAAAACCATTTCCTTTTTTCTGAGCCTTCCTGGGAGTGTTTGCTATGGTTGCCCATTAATATCACTGTTGCCCAGCTTGGTTATATTTATCCCCAGTTCGTCGTGGTCGGTTGAGGGGTTTATTTGCACTTTTGTCACCAGACAAGGTGACTGAGCCCACAGTACAAATGTGCAGAGCAGGGTTTTTGACTCCTTTGGTCAGGTTTCCCACCCCCAGGGACTGCACTATCACCGTGGCCACAGTGTGGTGCAGCAGACAGAGGCAGTACCTCTAGGACCAGAAGGTCACAGGTTCAAATCCAAGCTGGGGCTCCTGCCAACCCAGTCCCCATATTTTACCCACCACTAAACAGAGATAGTAAAGACACTCCTTTATTGCAGAGAACATAAGCATGGTTCACACACCCATTTTGTACCCAACACCGCACACACACCATAACAATGGGCATTACCGACAGCCGAGTCCCCCAAATGCAGTCCTGGAGTGCCACAACTCAATCAGGTCATATGCTTTTCCAAGATACGGACATGCCAGCATGTTGGCGGTAGGGTACAGGTGGTGGAGGGGGCAGTGGCTGCTAGCCACAGAAGACAGTGGCCGAGCCATGTGCAGGCTGGCACGTCCACTGCAACATAGGCCCTGTCGGATGTACAGTCATGGACTTCCCAGGGAATTCAGCACATCTGTGGCAACACAGTGGTGCAGTGCACACAGACAGTGTGTGCAGGAGCAAAAGGTCACAGGTTCAAAGCCCAGCTGGGGCTACTGCCATTCCTGTCCACATATTTTCCCCACAACTAAACCATGTTAGTAAGGGCAATCCTTTATTGCTGGGGATATACGCATTGGTCATACGCCTATCTTTTACACCACCAAGCACAGACACCATGACCAGGGGCATTACCTAGAGCAGAGTCTCACAAATGCAGTCCTGGAGGACCACACACCATTCAGGTTCCATGCTGCCACTCATACAAATAACCGTGCTGTATATCTATGCACCACCCCCATGGCATGTAGATGTAGCTCATGCATATTCATGAGGGACAGCAGGAAACCCCAACCAGTGTATTGCAAACCTGGACTGGATTTGGGAACCTCTGCCGTACAGCAGCAGCCAACAGGGACAGACACACCCACACCCACAGGCCCCATTGGCCAATGCCTCCAGGTGAGGCAGGACATTGGGCCCTGCGTGCATCTCCCAATACCAGCACTTGCATACCTTAGCAATGTCACCCTACACCAGGGTATATGGTACACAGCTCTCAAACGTTTGCTATGAGTACTGGCAGATAGATATCCCTACGTTACGCACAGTCTGCTCTATGAGCTCCATCATAATAATCTATCTGATGTTTGCGGTGTGTGCGTCAGGTCTGGCCCCTGATAGTGTTTACCACCCTAGGGAGGGACCCCCAACGGTATTGCATACCATACCCATGCCTGTACTGTGCCCAGGACTGGTGTGGTGGGCAAGGATTCTGAACCCCTCTATAGTAGCACAATGCTGGCATACGTGTGGGAGTGTGTGTCTGTCTATACAGTGTGTGTTGGCTGCAAACACTGTCCACAGTTTTGGCCTGATGATGTGCATAATGAGCAGCAAGGTACCATGGGTATAGCTCAGACAGGGTGGGCTGGCCAGGATGCATCTGCACAGGGCATAGGGCACTGGCAGGGACATTGTAGTGGCCGTCCACCACCTCCACAGACAGGGTGACCTCTGTATGTGCTGCTGGGCTTTCACTCCACCCTGACTGTGCAGTGATGGCAGCATGGCTAGGCACCCCCATAGTGCTTCATAGCACTTCCCTCATGTGATATATATGGGTCACCTGTTGGGGCCTAGTCACTGATGTATCTGCTTGTGTGTGCTGCCATCCCAGTTGTGGGTGCATGCATTTCCAGTGGGACTAACCAGCAGACTGTTCACAGCTGGTATGTGCCCTGCTGGAGTGCCTTGCAGGGTGCAGTGGCTGATGGCTTGATGCAGGGGAATATCAGATAGTGGTGGGGTGCATCTTAGCATATCCAGGCCTACTGTCTGTCTGATATTGTGGTCTGGGTGTGTGTGGGGCTGCTTGGACTGCCCTGTAGGGTGTCTGTTCCCCAACAGGACTGGGGTTGATGGTCCACTCTACTGCCATCATTGCAGGGGGGGGGGGGGGGGGGGGTGTGTATAATGGGGATCTGTTGATAGGAGACCCTGCCTGTTTGCCACCCTCAGCTGGGGGGGGTTGGTGGTACATAGCCCACCTAGGGGTCCATGGGGTTCCCCCTGACTGAGACAGACAGAGATATCCAAGGTGTTCCTGCAGAAACTACCTATCTCACAGATTACGACTGTTTTGGAGCTCTGCCATGGCCTCTCTCAGCCATGGAGGGTGCTGTGGACCTGGTCCATGGCGCCTCATCGCACACTCAGGGTGAGCACAGTTCCCGCACAGTGTGACTGTGTGTAGCTACTCTGTGCAAATTAAACACCCGGTCAGTACCTCCTACCAGGCCAAGGTGCTGTGTGGGTGCACACGGACACGTCCCCCTACCAGGCCGGGGAGCTGTTGGGGTGCATTCCCCATCTTGTGTTCATCTGTGGACAGCTGATTTGCATGTGCAGTGCATCATGGGTATGGGTGGCCTAACCCTATCCTGGTTCCCACAGCAGACTGTCTGTGTGGTGACATGCAGGCTCTCTGCAGCCAGCCAGGGGCTTGCTGGCAGCTATATAGCTGTAGCCCAATGGTTACTTCACTGCCTGTGGAGCCAGCGGTAATGGGTTCGAGCCCACAGTGGGGTTATTTGATAGGGTTGTCCAAAGCTTTTTTTAGATTTAATGTACATATGTTGCTGCCATCAAACACACCCTCAGTGTACTGTACCCATAAGGTGCCTCTGAGGGTGCTTTATAGGGCACCCTATAGGGCACCTTATGGTTGCCGTCCATATAAGGTGCACTATACATTATCCTGTGACGCAACATATATGGTGCCCTATAGGGGACATTCAAGGGTGCCTTGGCGGACAGTGAACTTTAACATGTGCCTTATGGGCCGCCTTATGTTAACACGCTTTGTGAGTGCGTTTGCTAGTAGTGATAACTGAAATAAAAATAGATTGCCCCCTACAGCACTCATCCCCATAATACACACTGCCTCAGTGAGCCTTCTTCATTGGGCACTGTGGGGGATTGAACCCCTGATCTCTGCACCATTGGTCAGTGTCTTAACCATTGTGCTGTGGCTCTGTTCCTATGCTTGGGCATCTGCGCACCGCCTTATGCCGCCCAAAATTAACAGTGCACCGCCTTATGCCGCCCCAAATTAATATGCCTCCTAAAGCGCTTTTACCCATTACAGTTAATGCCTCAGCCAGTCCTTTTTGTTGTGCACAATGGGGAATTGAACCAATGGCAGCTGCACCCACAGTCAGTGTCTTAACCATTGTACTATGGCTCTGCTCCTTTGTGTGTGCACATCAGGGCGCCACTTAGCCTTCCCACGCACTATTATGCACGGCGCACAATAGCGCGGCGCACAATAGCGCCCCGCGCAAATGTGCGATCGCTTACTCCCGTTTTTTTTCTTTTCTCTGCCTGAACCGCCCACTCCTTATATGGCACAGGCACACTACCGCGGCCCCGCACATTAGGAATGTTTAGTAAACAGACCCCTTAGTTTACTCTGGTGTATTTGAAAATTAATAAAGAATATATAAAAACAAAGGGCACCTAAACCTTCTAGAATGACCTCATTCATGGTCCATTACTCGACATGTTCTTATACACCTGCTTGCTTAAGTGAATAGGAGATGGGGGCCTCATGCCTTTTCTAATCGTGGACTGCTTGCCCATATTAAGCATATTACATCCTAAAAATCAGACCACAGGCTGAAAAAAATGGAAAGGGGACTGCTCTCATGACTGAATTTCTCTTTGATATATATCTAACCTGCATCAGTGATTTCTCCCCCCCCTGGTATTTTTCCTGTACAGTTCTCCTGAATCATTTATGGTGCCCAGTACATTGCCAAGATTTTACTATTTGTGGGATCTGACAGTGTAAAATAATCAGTGTCATTTTAGATTAAGAGGCAGGTTTGTATTCTTGCTTTCGGGTGGGTTGAAGCAAGCTCACATTTGTACTTCAAGGCTAGGCAAAGGCAGGTTACAAGGCAGAAAGAGGTGTGGCAGGTATAATCAGGATAACATCCGACAATCAACTTATCAAATTTTAACCCATTTAGCTGTAACAAAAAAAAAGGCAGAAAAGACAGTCTAAGAATGGAGGAGGCAATTTTCAAAGCCATTTTGTGTTTTTACTCATAGCAAAAAAGCATTGAAGTGTGGTCATGAGAAGAGTGTGTGCAGGATTTTCAGTTTGACAGCACTGCGTATACTTTCCATGGTTTCTGCCACCCTAGAAAGGCCAGTCTTCTGCTACTCTGCCCCCCTGTCGTACTGCTCCTGCCCCACCACGCCTCCTTCCCACTGGCATCCATCCTCTCACCTTGGAGATGGTGGGCAGCAGCACTGTGACCCCTCCGTGATTTTTCAAAGTGGTGGCTTTGTGCCATTACTTCAGCGTCCACAGTGGGCTTTAAAACACCTGTGCGTGTACATGTACTCATGGCCCGCTACTCATGCCCCTTCCGACAGGAAGCTGTGTCAGAGGGAGTGGGAGTATTAGGCCACGAGTGCACAGGTGTGCGTGTGTGCTTTAAAGCTTGCCATGGATGCTGAAGCGGTGGCACAAAGCCACCACTCTGAAAAATCATGGAGGGGTTGCAATAAAACCAGGGTCTGATGTCAAGTCTAGTGGACAGGCCGGCGTTGGTACCTGCTTTCCAGGAGCTGCCCAAATTTTCTGAAACTCCCTGGGTTTTTTCATTATTGCCCTGCCCCAGATCTTAAGAAGGTGTGTTGGCATGTTCTGGGTTGCAGTTTGGGCAGAGAGCAGGCAAGTCATGATTTACGCATACTAACTTTACACCTGCTCCCAAACAAATGCTTCAATCTATCTATAATTTCTGGCGGTTTACCCCTAGTATTTTATAAAGACACATAGGAGGTCCTTCTGTATGTTGCACCTGGACTTATGCAGGTATGTTCGTGTGTTAATGACACCTATTCTATATAGTCAAATATGCGTGGATTTTACTTTATAGAATGCTAGTGTAAGTGCCTGCAGACACACATAACTATCGTTGCAGTCTCTTATACTAGCTTCTTCGCGCATTGCGGCCTATTCTGTACAGTACATGTGTAAATATGCACTCTACCCCTCTGTACGCTCATACTGAAAGTACATCCCACCAGTTCATGGAACAACATCCAAAATGGCAACAGACTAAACTCCATGCGTAAATGGTCATTACACGCATAAAACACTAGAATACCTGGCTTTCCACGTGTAAACTCGTATGGAAATCCAGCCACTTCTTACAGAATTTACCTCATAGTGCCAATGTGTCTTTATAAAATGCGATAAACCTAGGCACTTCTCAACCTTCAAATCCAGGCCAGCTGTTATAAAACTGCTCTCACTAAGAGAAAACTGCTGATTATTATTTTTCTCAGCAGTGTCCTTCCAACTCCTTTGGCCTTCCAGCTTCGTTGGAACCTGCAGAAGCTGGAGCTGTGATACCATGTGCCTTCAATCATAACCAGCCCACTGCAGGGATAGTCCTCAGACACACTTTGCAACTTAGTGTGCATCCACCTTGACTCTCACCCTTGCGTCACTGTTGTGTTCGGGTTGGAATTCCCTCTCGACAGAAGTTATGAATACTATAAGCATCCCCAACCCCTACTGGCCTGAAAAGCAAAAGTCGAGTCAGGAATCAAATTGGGAAGGTCTCCAACACTTTCTTCTATTACCATAAACAGGGATAGATACCTTTCAGCCCTAAAATACCAGGTACACCTTTTGCACCAGTAAAGCCAGGAGTGCCGATGGCTCCCTTGATTCCTTTCCATCCAGTCCTTCCTTTCAGGCCAGTCATGCCCTTGAAGCCTTCCATGCCTGCTGAACCCTTGACACCTTTTCAAAAGAGAGATACATTTAGATTATTTAAGTAAATTTGAAAAGAAAAAGCTGACACTAACTGCAGAAACATCTAAGCACTTACCGTTGTCCATAGATGATCTTGAAGAAAATAATGCAGACATAATTTGACAGTTTCAGCTCTGTTGTGAATTTGCTTCATTTTTGTGAAATATTTAAAGACCATATGGCTTATTCAATCAACTATCAAGAACTTTAAAATCAATGTGGCACCATACAAAGCAAATGAAACAGTTTGTACATAAGAACTATGATACTGGGTCAGAGCAAAGGTTCAAGCCCATTGGCCAATCCAGGTCATAAGCACCTAGCAGGATCTCAAAGAGTATACAGGTTCTATGTAACTTACACCCAGGGATAAGCAATTGATTTCCCTGCATCCATCTGGTTAAAAACAGTTTCTGGACTTTTCTGCCAGCTATGTCAACAGTTTTTACTAGTGTCATCTGGAGACGTATTGTTGTTCTACTCATCCCCTCCTCATGTCATTTGCTTGTAGGCTACCACTAATGCTTTTTTTTTATCTATGAGATTGAGTATTATGTTTTTGGTTGTAACTATATCATATTCTCATGTTTACCATTATTACCGGGCCTGTAAACTGCTAGGATACAAGCTTTTGGCGCCATCACTAGCAAATAAAATAAATACTCCATCAACAAATTCCTGAGCTTAATTGTGTATTGAGTGAAAACATATTTTTTTGATTTGTTTAAAATGTGTTGATTAGTAATTTCATACAGTGTAACATCCCATTCCACTATGATTTTATAGATCTCTATCATATCTTCCCTCAGCCATCTCTTCTCCAAGTTGAATAGACCTAACCAGTCTAGCTTTTCTTCATAAAGAAGTTGAACCTTTTCTAGTTTGGCAACATCGTTTTGCAGATAATACTCAAGGTGTGGTCATAACATGCAACAGTACAGACACGTTATGATATACTCTGTTTTATTTTCCATTCTCTTATTAATCATTCCAAACATTCTGTTTCCTTTCTTGACTGTTGCCACACACTGATTCAAGCATGTCAGCATATTGTCCATGATGATGCCTAGATCTTGTTCCTGAGTCGTGACTCCTAATATGGAATCTAACACTGAAACTACAGTTTTTAATATTATGTTTCCCAATATGCATCATTTTTCCCTTGTCCACATTAAAATTCATCATCCATCTGAATGCCTCGTCTCCCAGTCTCAGAAAATCCTCCTGCAATTTCTCACAATCTGCTTGTGATTTAACGACTTTGAATAATGTTGTGTTGTCTGCATATCACTTATAAGTATATTAAAAAGCATTTGTGCCTGGGGCACTCCACTATTTACATTTCTGTACTGTGAAAACTGACCAATTAGTCCTGCTCTCTGTTTCCTATAACTAGTTCCCAATCCAATACTTTACCTGGTAATTTCCTTTCCTTGAGTCTACCCAGACCAGTTTGGATGCATGGATTAAGCTTCCCTAGAAGTAGAGGGAGGTAGAGAACCCAGGGTGTTGACAGTGCCCAATTTAAGGTGCCTGTACAGCCACCAGTCTCCAGTAGTCCTATCAACAAGCCTAATGGCTGCCCCAGGACTCTCCTTTTGCAGTATCGCTGTGACTAGGAACTTCTTTAAGGATCTAGGTGGGGCTTCTGCTCCATCTATATCCAATAGTCCTTCAACAGAGGTGGGGATTCTGAGCTACCTACATCTAAGAACTGAGCTAACAAACTAGAAGCAGTCCTTCAAACAGTAGCAAAACAATCAACCAAGCAAACAACCAACGTGCACAGACATTATAGACAGAATTTTGGCAGAGGTCTGGGCTAGTCTGGTTGAAATCAAAGGAAACTCCCAGGTAAGTAAAGTGAAATTAGACTTTACCTGCTAATTAGTGTTCTTTGAGAAATTCCAGTCCAGTCCCTCATATCTGAGCAGTCAACCTTCTTTAGCAACCTAGAGACTGAACATATCATTTTTTTTTATGACATCAGAATACATAGGCAGCTGGCTCCTCCTTCCAGGCCCCAGTAACCTACTGACAAAGCAGACTCACAGGAGCAACAAATAAGTAGTCAAGTACATGCAAACCAAACAAAAATACAGACTAACTGCCTACCACACAGGTCCCATCCCTCCTCCGGAGGGGCCTTCTTCTTCCCCCCAACTGCAGAACCAAAGGGGGCTTACCTGTGTGCTGTAAAAGCCCAAAGCAAAAACAAAACCAAAACCAAAGGCTGAGGGACTGCACCACTGTAGAACTCTCCCACAGCTCACGGAATGACTGAGTCCTCCAGTTCCCCAAACCATACAATGTCCTGATATCTTCTTCAGGTCCAGGATTGTGTGACAGATCCCTCTAAGAACAACTGGGCGGGTTCCGGGACTGGACTGGAGTTCCTCAAGGGATGCTAATTAGCAGGTAAGGTCTAATTTCACTTTCCTTATCATCCCTCCAGCCCAGTCCCGCATCTCTGGGATGTAATAGAGCAGTACCATCAATGGGAGGGACCCACGATTCCAGCCTGGATCACCGCTGCCCCAAATCTGGTGTCCCCCATCGCTTGCACATCCAATCTATAATGTCTTGCAAAGATATGAAGAGAAGACCAGGTAGCTGCCCTACAGATCTCGACCTGTGATACCAAGGAATACTCTGCCCACAAAGCCACCTGAGCTCTGGATGAATGTGCCCGCAACCCTGCGGGCACTGCCTTTCCCTTCAACATATACGACAAGGCAATAGCCTCCCTAATCCATCTGGAAACAGATGCTTTGGCTACCACCTTCCGCTTGTGTGGTCCTCCAAACAGCACAAACAATCGATCCGAATTCCTAAACAGAGCTGTTCTCTTTAAATAAAGGCGTAATAATCTCCTAACATCCAGTCAATACAAATGTAGATCCACATCTCGTTCCCGCCCACTTGAGAGTGCCGGCAGGAAGATAGCCTGATTCATGTGAAACACTGAAACCATCTTTGGCAAAAAGGAAGGAGCTAGTCTGAGAACCACCTGCTCTTTAGAAATGGACAGGAAGGGCTCCCTACATGACAGAGACTGCAGCTCCGAGATTTTCCATGCCGAACATATTGACACCAGAAACACTGTCTTAAAAGTCAAATCTTTCAGCGATGACTTGGCCAAGGGCTTGAAAGGCCCCTTTGTTGGGGCTGTCAGCACTAGATTGAGATCCCAAGGAGGCACAACGGACCGTGTTGACGGACAGATATGCTTCTCCGCTGTCAGAAACCATACCACATCCGGGTGCACTTCTAAGGAAACTCCCTGGAGCTTGCCCCTGTAACATGAGATGGCAGCCACCTATACCTTCAAGGAATTTGCAGCCAACCCTTTTTCAAGACCCATCTGCAGGAAGGCTGGCACCTCCAGCACCGTAGCTGAGAACGGCTGGCACTGCCTCTCTGTGCACCAGGCCTCAAACACGTGCCAGACCCGAATATAAGAAAGAGAGGTGGACCTCTTTCTGGCCTTTAGCAACGTTGAGATAACCAGTCCTGAGTAGCTTCGCCTTTTCAACTGCACCCTCTCAAGAGCCAGGTCGTAAGTGAAAATTGAGCCACCTGTGGCATGCGCAGAGGGCCCTGCATCAAGAGGTCCTCTCACCAGCAGGCGCCACTGATGATCCACCTGCAATCGTACCAGGTCAGCATACCATGGGCGCCTCAGCTAATCCAGGGCAATCAGGATGACCAAACCCTTGTGAGTCTCTATCCGCTGAATTATCCGGCCTATGAACGCCCACGGAGGAAACACATATAGATCTTCCTCGGGCCACTGCTGCACGAGGGCATCCAGGCCCTCCGACATTCTTTTTCTTCTTCTGCTGAAAAATCTGCTCACGTTGGCTGACACATACATCGCCATTAGCTCCATCATGGGAGAGCCCCACTTGTTTGTCACCTGCACGAATATCTCTTGGTATAAGGCCCATTCCCCAGGGTCCACCTGCACTTGGCTCAGGAAATCCGCTGTCATATTATCCGTCCCTGCAACATGTGTTGCCGACAGCACTTGAAGATGTTCCTTTGACCATAGCAGCAGCACCTTCGCTTCTTCCTCGAGGCCCAGGCTGCCCGTTCCTCTTTGCCGATAGATGTAGCCACTGTGGTCGCATTGTCTGAGAAGACCCAAATGGCCTTCCCTTGTAACTCCATCTGGAAACTCCAGAGAGCCAGAGCGACTGCTCTCATCTCCAGATGATTTATGGACCACTTGAGCCCCCCATCCTGACAGACTGGTGTCCATTGTCAGCAGGATCCAGGTGAGCAACTCCAGAGGCATCCCTGCTGCCAACTTTGCCAGCTAGAGCCACCACTGGAGAACCTCTCTGTTCTCTGCCAGGCAGGGCAGCCTGTGTGTCAAGGGATGTCGCTGATGGGACCACAGACACAGCAATGCCCTCTGGAGCGGTCTCCTGTGTGCTCTCGCCCATGGCATGAGGTCGAAAGTCGATGCAGTGGTCCAGAGCAGCTGAAAATAATGCCACGCAGTAGGTACCTTCCATAGGAGAAATCGCCACACTAACTGTCACAAACCCTGTGCTCTCTGCTCCGAGAGAAAAACGTTTCCCCTGAGAGTGTTGAAATGTACCCCAAGATATTCGATCTCCTGAGATGGCACCAGGCAACTCTTGGCCCTGTTGATCACCCATCCAAGACTCTGCAAAAAAGCCACCACCCTTGCTGTCACCTCTATGCACTTGCTCCTCGACTATGCACGTATGAGCCAGTCGTTGAGGTACGGGTGGATGAGCACCCCCTTCTGGTGGAGCACCGCCGCCACCACCACCATGACCTTCGTGAAAGTCAGAGGGGCTGTTGTGCATCTGAACGGTAAAGTTCGAAATTGGAAGTGACCCATGGGCACTGCGAAGTGCAGAAACTTCTGATGCTCTGGCTGAATGGGAATATGCAGGTACGCCTCTGTGAGATCAAGGGATGTCTGAAACTCCCCCGTTTTTTCTGCCACTATGATGGACTGCAGCATTTCCATGTGAAAACGCGGGACCCAAAGATAGCAGTTCATGTGCTTGAGGTCTAGAGTGGGCCAAAAGGAGCCCTCTTTTTTTGGGAACCACAAAATAAATGGAGTACCAACCTAACCTGTACTGGTGTTTGGGTACTAGCACCATGACTCCCAGCTGCTGCAGCCACAACAGAGTTTCCCGGACCGCTGCTGCATTTCCCCACACCTTGCAGGGAGACTGCACAAAGGCAGGGCCTAATGGCCTGTGAACTCCCAGCGCGTAGCCTTCCCTGACAATCTCCAGCACCCACTGGTTGGAAGTGATCTCGACCCAGGCAGTGTGTAAAACACACATAGTCGACCCCCTACGGGCTGTACCACTACCTGAGCCCCCCTCACTTCATTGCGACTTCTTAGGCCCCGAGGATGAGGAGACAGAGTAGAACCTTCTCGCCGCCCCTCAAAACCCCCAAAAGCCCTGCCCCTTCAAGGGGTAATGGCCTCTCTGATATGGGGTAAACCAGGTGCTGCGAAAATGCT
Source organism: Ichthyophis bannanicus (assembly GCA_033557465.1). NCBI lineage: Eukaryota > Metazoa > Chordata > Amphibia > Gymnophiona > Ichthyophiidae > Ichthyophis > Ichthyophis bannanicus. The sequence continues at coordinate 644,710,072 of CM066035.1, forward strand.
GGGAGTCCTGCGGCTGCCCTTGTGCTTGCATCAAGCTGTGAGCCTGCTTTGGCTTATCCTCTGGAAGGTGGCTGCCCTTGGACTCCCTTGGGTTTCTCCAATTCCTCCCCAAACAGTAGTTTCCCAATGAACGGGAGTTTGCTAAGTCGGGCCTTGGAAGAGCTTTCGGCCGCTCAATTTCGCTGTCATAAATAGTGTTGAGTCGCCACCATTGAGGCATACTCTTGGAAAGGGCTCTAATCAGATCATAGCAGGCATCCACCAGGTAAGTGGCTCCTGATTCCAACTTAGCCGTTGCTCCCAACGGCTCCTGGAGTGGCTCTGCAGGATTCTACATGACCTGTGCCCATTGCATGGAAGCCCTAGCCACCCAGACCCCACAAACAGATGCTTGCAATGAAAGGGCGCTAATATCAAAAGCCTGCTTCAGCACGGTGTCCAACTTCTTGTCCTGGGCATCCTTGAGAGCCATACTACCCTCTACAGGGATCGTTGTCTTCTTTGTAACGGCCGACACCGCGGCATCCACCCTTGGAGAGCGGAGGGTCTCCCGCTCTTGTTCTGGGAGCGGATACAGTCAGCTCATAATCCTTACCCCCCGGAGACCTGCCTCCGGAAGGTCCCACTCATCTTGGATCATCTGTTTGACCACTCTATGCATTGGAAAAAGGTTTTGCATTCTTCGCACTGCCCGGAGAAAAGGATCGTCTAACGACTCCTCCTCCTCCAGGCCACTTGCCTGAATGTTGAGTGTTTTCAAAGATTCCGCAATGAATATCACCAACTCCTCTCGATGGAAAACTCTGACTATCCAGGATTTGTCTTCCTGTGGGATTTCCCCTTCCTCCAAGTCTTGTCTTCTGCTTCCATCTCCAGACCCAACAAGTCTGGCTCTTCCGAAGGCAGAGATTGCTCCCCCCGTCTAGCAGCCGCTTGCATGCCTCACCATCGGCCCCTGAGTCTCTTGCAGGTGCAGGCTTCTTCCCGCCCTGCTCAGGGATGACTGCCCAGCTGTTCGCCCCCTGTTGCCTCATGCAGAAGGCCCCATGCATAAGAAGAATGAACTCTGGTGAAAAAGCCCCAAGGCCCCCCTCGCCTCCTAACCCCTGAGACTTGGAGGGACCCGGAGAGACCAGATTCTTCCCGTAAGGTTCCAGCAGTGGTGGATCAGATCTGGCATTTCTGACCTTCGCCCTTGCCGAACCTCTACCTTCCTGAATCTGCGGAATGCCTTTTGTGCTGCCTGATGAAACCGGGAGACCTGAGCCTTCCACCCTGCTCTCCTGGGAGACCTGCTCCCTCGCCCCGCTCTCTTTGTTGCAGCCGTGGCAGAGGCCAGAGTTTGAGATCAACCCTCTGCGGGCACCACAGGCCATACATTGAGGCCTTAAAGGCATGGCCACTCTGAGTTCAAGGCCCCACTCACAGCCATTGAAAAAAGAATAAGAAACACTGCAGGAGATTTTCAACCTCCTCTAGTTTTCTCTCTTCCTCCTCTATACCTCGTTTAATATATATATATATATATTTTTTTTTAAACTAGCCTGCCAAGGAAGAGGACCCTTCCCCAGAAGAACATCCCTGGCAGGAACCGACCCCCCCACCCCCACTCCGAAAGTCCTCCCCTGAGAAGAGCAAACCTAAATCCCCAAATGGCGTCTTCCCGTGCTGCCTTGAGCATGCCGAAGAAAAGAGGAATGAGACCGGCCTATGAATCCAGCCTGCCCCCCCCCCCTCCTCTCTGCCAGGCTGATGCACTGCCTTGCTTTAAGGTACTCACCGGAAGAGAGATGGACCAAAATAAAAGAAAGTAAAGATGCAGGAAAAACTTCCCCTGTTGCTGCACTTCCTGTCCCTTACGCTCAGCCACTCCAGAGGACTTTGGCGAGAGGCGGGTGTGCGGGAGCTCTCCTAATGTGGATGCAGTCTGGCTGCTATCCATGGCTCCTCACCAGCTCATGGGAATGGGAGCCGCTGATGGTGCCCAGCCTTGTACAATGCCCGCTTCTCTGGTTCTCCCCCGTGGGAGAGGGGGCGGGGGGAAGAGAGGTCCCTCTGCAGCCTGCCTCTGCTCTGCCCCAATGGCACTACTCCCTTTTTTTTTTTCAGTCCCTGAAGACCAGACAATCTACCTAAAAATTGCGACTAAAGTCCTTATTTGTCCCTATAGTGAGTCCAGCCACTCTAGATCACACTTCCAGCTGCTTGGAGACTGAGCTTACTGGGGGCTGGAAGGAGGAGCCAGCTGCCTATGTACTCTGAAGTCATAAAAAAATGACATGCTCAGTCTCCAAGTTGCTAGAGGAGGCTGACTATCCAGTGATGCGGGACTAGAATGGAAGGACAATAAGGAATTACTCTTTCCTTTTTATCCTAGCCAGACCAGTCCAGATGTGTAGGGTGTACCTAAGCTTTCTATAAACTGGAAGGGACCCTGATAATCCTGCCTTCAAGATGCTTGCCCAACAATTGTGTTGTCTTGTTTGAATGTCCAAGAGCTAATGCTCATGAAGGAATGCAAGAATGACTATGTGGCCACCCTGCAAACATCCTGTGGTGAAACAAGATGCCGCTCAGCCCAGATGGAATGAGCCCTAAGTCTGATGGGCACCATCACCCTGTAAGCACCATAGGTTGCCCTGATGGCTTTCTTTACCCAATGTGCTACTGAGGCTTTAGAAATCACCTTGTTCTTCTTTTCACTTGCAAACAGTATAAACAGGTGATCTATCCACCAAAAGGAATTAGTCCCCTTAAAGTACCTAGGTCCCACCTCTGCCCCCATTGCGCCAGACAGCTCATCCATGGCTGAAGGTGTCCCATCAAGCACTTCTGGAAAAAACACTGGAAGATCCATGGCCTGCTCTTTTGATGCCAGGTGGCAGGCAAAATGGCAGCATTGCTATCAAGGAAACACATGAGCCTTCTAAGGGCACCTCCTGGGGAATTTCTCACAAAGTGTGGATGCCATGGGACCAAATCTAGGAGCCTTCAGGAAGGTGTTCCTTCCATTGCTCTGAACTGCCTAGGTGGTGTGAATCTGCAAAACCAAACCATAGCCAAAACTATGTGCCTGCCTCTGACATCAGGCCCTGATGACTTACTGCTCTAGCCTAATCCAAAACAAAGAGCACTATATACCTTGGACTTGTATGTTTTGACTATTGCAAGTAAGATGATATATGACACGTCGTGTTTTGGCAGAGCATTCATCAGGGGTAAAAGCTTAAAAAGAACTACAAATGAAACACACACATGTGTCGTTGTTAAGTGCCGTCGAGTCAGTGTTGCCTCATAGCGACCCTATGGATAGTTGTCCTAAATTGTGTTCAGTCTTCAGTCAGGTGGCTCATTGTTGACAGACTGGCACCCTTAGCTGCTGTTATTGTATTGATCCATCTCATTGCTGGCCTTCCTCTTTTGTGTTGACCTTCTCTACCTTGCCAAGCATGATATCTTTCTCTAATGATCTCTCTCGGCACATGATGTATCCAAAGTATGGAAGTCAAAGTCTTGTCATCTGAGCTTCTAAAGAAAGCTTAGGTTTGATCTCCTCTAATACTAACTTGGTTGTTCTTTGGGCAGTCCATGGTATACGCAGTATTTGCCGCCAGCACCATAATTCAAAGGCATCAATTTTCTTCCTGTCTATCTTTTTCACTGTCCAACTTTCACATCCAAATGATGTTATTGAAAATACCATGGCTTGAACGAGTCAAATCTTTGTATGGAGAGAGACATCTCTGCTCTTGAAAATCTTGTCTAGGTCCTTCATAGCCATTCTGCCAAGAGCAATACGTCGTTAGATGACTTGACTGCTTGTTTCTTCTTTATTGATAGTTGATCCAAGTAGGTTAAAGTTGTCCTTGATTTCAATTTCTCCTCCATTAACGATGAACTTATTCATTTTGCCAGTTGTCATGATCTTTATCTTCTTTACATTAAGGTGCAGGCCCATTTTAAGACTATGTGGTATCATCAGCATAGCGAAGGTTGTTGATGAGTCTTCCACCAATCTTCACACCTCTGTTGTCTTCATACAATCCTGCTTCTCTGATGATTTGCTCTGCATATAAATTAAACAGGTAGGAGGAAAGTATGCAGCCTTGTCATATGGCTTTGCTGATTTTAAACCATTCTGTTTCTCCTTGTTCCGTTCGAACTGTTGCTTCTTGATTAATGTACAGATTGCGCAGGAGAACGATCAGGTATTCTGGTATACTCATGCTTCTTAATGTAGCCCAGAGTTTCTCATGGTTTACACAGTCAAAAGCCTTGCTGTAGTCAATAAAGTACAAATAGATATCCTTTTGGTATTCTTTAGTCTTTTCAAGGATCCATCTCACATCTGTGATGATGTCTCTTGTTCCTCACCCTTTCCTGAACCCTGCTTGCACTCCAGGTAGTTCCTGTTCCAGGTATGGTTGTAGTCTCTGTTGAATAATCTTCACTAGAATCTTGCTGGCATGTGGGATCAGAGCGATTGTGCGATAATTTCCACAATCAGTTGGATAACCTTTCTTTAGTATTGGTATAAACAGAGATCTTTTCCAGTCAGTTGGCTATGATGTTGTCTTCCAAATTTCCTGGCAGAGCCTTGTAAGTATGGTAACAGCTGCATCAGATTGCTGTAATACTTCTATGGGAATGCCATCAATGCCTGGTGCTTTGCTCTTGGTAAGGCTTTCAATGCTGCTTCAACTTCTTCTTTCTTCACCAATGGTTCCGGATCATAAGGTACAGGTTGAAACAGCTGTTGGTCCACTTGATCTTTATCATATAAAAACTCTGTATATTCTTTCCACCTTTTCCTGATTTTCTCAGCATCATTCAACATAGATCCCTGAGCATCTTATAACATTCCAGTTTGAGGCTGGAATTTTTTCTTTAACTCTTGTAGCTTTAGAAAAGCCAATCTTGTTCTTCCTCTAATAGTTTCTGCTTCTATTTCCTTGCATGCATCATTGTAGTACTTTTTCTTGTCCTGTCTTGCTGCACGTTGAAAATCTCTGTTGAGTTCTATGATTGCCTCTCTTTCTCCTCTGGCTTTAGCTTCTCTGCGTTTCTGGGCAATTTTCAGAGTTTCTTCCGTCATCCATTTTGGCTGTTTCTGCTGTTTTACCTTTTGTAGAAACTTCTCGCTTTCTTTCAACACAACCTTCTTGATGTCATTCCATAACTCTTCTGGAGCTCTGTCATTTGTATGGAGTGGAGGAGTGGCCTAGTGGTTGGGGCAAGGTACTTCAGGCCAGAGGTTCAAATCCCACTAGAGGACAGCAACCTTGGGCTGGAAGGACTGGGGTTTCTAGTCCCACAGGTGCTCCTTGTGGTCTTGGGCAAGTCACTTAACCCTCCATAGCCCATGCTCCCTGTAAAATAGTTATCTCCAAGTTATAATGCCCTGTTCAATGTAATTTCAGTTTGTTCAATGTAAACCACACTGATGCAGAATAGAATGGTATATAATAGAATGTAAATAAATAAATAAAATAAAATAAATTTGTATCTAAAGCAGCAAATCAATTTTGCAGGCAGTCTTTAAATGCCAGTGGTATATTCTCAAGGTCATATTTTGCTACATTCATGAGTGGCTTGCTCTTTTTCGACTTTAGCTTGAGTTTGCATACTAGTAGTTGGTGATCTGTACCACAGTCAGCTCCAGGTTTTGTCTTTGTTGATGTTATAGAACTTTTCCATCGTTGACTTCTACAGATGTAGTCAATTTGATTTTGTACAATCCTTTGGGTAAAATCCATGTGTATAGTTGCTGCTTGTGTTGCAGGAAGAAGGTGTTTGAGATGAATAGATTGTTGGTCTTGCAGAATTCTATCAGTCTTTCTCCAGCTTCATATACTTGAATTATAGTTGTGTTGATAGGTATTCCTCGTAGACAAATAGAGATTAAGCGTTCACTGACTAAATTGTATTTTATTACAGTTCTTGCAAGTTTCTTCTTAATTATAAATGCAGCACCATTTCTTCTTTGTTTTTCATTTCCAGCATAGTAGACCATGTGATCATCTGATGCAAAGTGCCCGATGCCAGTCCATTTCAGTTCGCTGACACCCAACAGATCAAGTTGTACACGTTCCATTTCATTCTTGATCCCTTCAACTTCCCTGTGTCCTAGTCCTACACACACATGTAAACATAGATAAAAACCAAAAGCATCAGTAAATACAATTGCAAAAGTAAAATATAATTAAATCATTATAAATAATCCAGTAAACCATAAAATGAATAGAACATCAAAATAATATGATACATAAAAAATGGAAAATATTCATAATACATAAATAATGAGATAAAAATATAATAAATAAAGGAAAAGATAAAAACACTAATGTGATATAAGAAGGGCAAGGAGGAAATAAAAAGCCTAAGATAAATAACATTAATCAAGCCATCCACCATAGATTTAAGCCATTCAGTGGTAAAACATACAAAACAGTAAATAGTGCAATAAGAATATTACAAAAATAACATTAAAAACAAAAAGCAAGATAATATTGAACTAAAATAAGATAAAAAGGTACATAAGAATTTGACTATGTATATAGTACCATAAGGGTGCTAAAATAGCATTAAAAAGAGGAGATAGAATTATATGAAAAGAAGATAAAAAGAAACAATAAAATCAGACCTGGTGCAAGAAAAGAGGCAGGTTTAGAGGAAAGCAATATGGATCTTTCATGCTACAACATTGAGGGACCAAACCTATGCACTGAAAATATGGTTACAGAGAACCACGGGGTATGTAACACTCCAGAGTAGATTTCCTAATGGGGGCAGAAGTGAAATCATGAACAAATTCGATATAAAAGGGTACAGAACACCAATGTATACAGATATAATGATTATGCCCTACCACCCACCTATCCAAATAAAATAAGACAGAGAAAAGATTTTTTTTATATATATATCTATATCTTAAATTGTTATCCATTGACAATGATGTCTAAAGTTTAGAAGGATCACATCTCTGTATACTGTCCCATTGTTGGGTATGAGGATAATTATCCGAATGATAAAATTGAGTTGCTATGAAATACTTGTATAGGATTTCCCAATAGTAATGCATGTAATGATATAGTCCGCACTTATATATAACAAAATATGGGAACATTATACATGAGATAGGCAGGCAATCAAGTGTTAAAACACTAATATTGCCATCAGGTTAATGGAATCCAATTGGACAATATTAAGGATGCTATTTAGTAGTGACTAAAACCCGCTGTCAACCATCTACAGTAGTTCCACATGACATAAGTAAGCAATCAAATGCTGAAGCATAAGTATTCTATCAGATTGATAGAAAACGATCAAACAGTATAAAAGAACGGTTTAGTATTGACTAGAAAATGCCGTCATCTGTCTAAATTATCACTAGGGGCAATTTCGCCAAATGGGTTCGTTTTGCAGATACCATGACAGTCGTGAACCTCACTTCTAAGCCAGGGTATGTGGGATATGATCTTAGTCTCTCAAATTTACTGCTAATGCTCGGCATAATACTTCCTTCTGTAGTTCTTAAGATGTAACACATATGGGTAGTTTATCAAGATGTGCTTGGAAATTCTTCTTTATCAAGCCTGTCGCTCCCAGAACAATGGGAAAGATTTCTGTATCTTTCTGTCACATTTTCCTCATCTCTGACAGCATTTCTTGATACTGCAGGATCTGCCTCTCAATGCAATTCCCAGAATAATCACTCCATACTGACACTTCTATTATTAATGCTGTTCTGGTATTCTTTTCCTTTACTACTATGTCTGGTTTCCTAGCATCCAGTTTCTTATCCATTGGAATGGGAACCAGGCAGAGAGGCAAGAGAAATGCCGGTGCTATCAGTCAAGGGGTGAATCACAAGGTAATGCAGGACACCTGTTAGGGGGTGGAGTTGAGCATGGCCCCAGAATTCACCCTATTAAAGAAGGTTCAGGTGAGTTAAGTAGGTGGAGTAGGTTGAGTAAGGTAGGCAGAGAAGGAGATAATGAAGAGTTGGCTGAAGAAGCAGGAAGTGAGGCATATGAGCTGGAGAGAGAAGCTATTGAGAGCTACACTGAAGACAGCTATGCCCAGAGTAAGCCAGAGTCTCTATGGAAAGGAGAGACAGATTCCTTCTTGAGGAGAAAGAAAGAAACCCCGAGGACAGGATATAACAATATTGATACTGGAGAAGATATAGATATAATGGACTGTACATTATCTCTGGCCAATGGAATAATTTCATTGCGTTGAAAGCCTGCTTGAAAAGAGAGTACAGCACAGATAGCACGTGGAAACAGAGAGCTGTGAGGAAACAGCGTGGTTTTGTTTGAATGTTTGTTTTCACCTTGGTTAATGCTGAAGAAAGCCTTTTTCTGTTAAGGAACTTTTGTTTGTCCAAATACCAGTAAATACCTGGATTGTGTTTTCTGTTCATGGTAAAATCCACCCCGGGAGGGGAAATAAAATCCTTTGGTTGCTTAACCACTTTTTCCACAACTGCTCCTTATTGATTGAGTGAAAAGACTACATTTCCCAAGGGGCATTGCTCCAGGATCTGTGAAACAGCTTTTTCAATAGGGAAAAACCCACTCCCTTAACCTCTACTCGGGGGTTTAAGGAGAGCTGGTGACAATCTCAAAAGGAGTGTGGTTTGCCACATTGTCATAGTGAACTTAATGTACTTTATCAAACCAGGATTTATTGTATACATTTCAAGGCAATGTATTATCCATGAATGTGGGACACTGTCAAAAGCTTTCTTATAATCAATCCATGCTATACTGAGATTTCTGTTTTTCTTAACACTGGCCTTGATGACCTTATACAACATTACCCGGTCTTTGGTTCCTCTTTTATTACCCTTTTGCTCTGTTACCATGATGTTATTGAGCTCGATGTGATCATATATTCTGTCTGCATCTATCTCAGTGAACTGCTCATAGATCATAGGTAAACAGGTTATTGGTTCCATAATATATAGGAATGCTACTCGGATCTCCCTTCGGAAGGAGAAACGTTCTTCCTGTAGTACTCATTGAGGTGTTAAGCCCGGCTGCTCGAGCAACTGATTTTTGCAGTTCATCAGGTCTTTGTGGAGCGATGTTAACTGTTTGAGCTAAAGGTTGGTTACTGCATCTGGGACAGGACTCTTCCAATTCGGGGCTCATTTTAACTTGCTTTCCAGCTCTTGCTTTGTTACTACTGGCCATTCCATAGATTTGATGTTTGTTTTTTCTAAATGGTCCTGTATGCAGGGTAACATTCTGTTTCTTGATTGTTACCCTCAAATAGCTTTCTCCAGAAGGTTTTGGTTTTTGGTATTATTACCAGATTAATGCTCTTTCCCAATTCCCAGTAGAAATGTTTTGGGTTCTCTCTAAATAGTTTATTTTGATATCTTTCTCTCTTGTTTTCTTCATATCTTTGAAGTTTTTTTGCTTCTGCTGATATATTTTTTTTAAATTTTTTTTATTTATAACATATTTTCAATAATACAAGAAAAAGAAAAGAAATAAAAAGCAAAATAGCCATACATTATACAGCTCCAAAACATATTAATCATACACTAGTCCACGTCAAGGGGGTGCTTGACATATTTGTAACTGAAAGCCCAAATGGTCCCTGGTAGTATTATTGAAACTCCATTAACCGTTAGGAGCTGCCACCATCTGGATCAGACTGCCTGTTTGTCCTGCACAGCTGATTTAAGTATCATCAAGCAGCTCTTTGCCTGATCACATCTAACGCATTCCCTTGCTTAATCTACCAATCGGGGCTAGGGGGAGGAGCCTTCATACCATTAGGAGCTGCCACCGTCAGGCGTGCCCACGCCTGAGGGCCTCGCCAGAGGGCCCTTTGGCATGGCCCTTAGGCGGGGGACGTGATAAGAAACACGCGAAACTATCAACAACAAAAGCAAGAAAACTAATGGTAAGCTACTAAGTCATATCAATAGTTCATCAACCTACCCTAATAATTCAATTTAAAAACCTACCTAATCTATTCTTCCTCCCAATTAAACAAATGTTAGAAAGTTTAATGCATTGAATGTAATCATATGAAATTTTAAGTGTATATCTTCTTAATAATTAAATAACTTGTATATCTAACGGCTTAAAAGTTCATTTTAGTTTTTTAAACATGCATACAACTTATCAATTTATACTTCTATATTTTAATATGTTATTCCTTACACAGCAAGCTTTACCAAACGCTGTAGTAATTAATCCTATTTCTCCAAACTATGCTAGGTATAATAATAATTGTTTCAAAGAACTTCATCATCATAATCAAAAACGTAAGAAATTAAATAAAATTCATTCTTCATCATCTAAACATAGCACTAGAAATCCAATCCTTTATTCACCCATTAAGTGTGTTTTAATGAATGCAAGGTCAATACGGAATAAACCAAACATTATCTATGATTATATTAAAGATCAAAAGCTTGATATTATTTGCATCACTGAAACCTGGTTAAAAGACAGATCAAATTATTTTAAACCAAATTACCCCTTTAGTTTATGATATATTTAATTGTCCTAGAGAACATAAAAAAGGAGGAGGAATCTTAATATTAACAAAAACAACCTTTAAGTTTAAAGCTATTACAACTAACAATTCAACTGAAACAACTTCAATTATTATATCAAATCACCACCTCAATGTTTGCCTCACATATAGACCACCTAATGCTGCTAAGGATCACCTCTCAAAAATGTTAGAATTAATTTGTACTTATAGCTCTCAAATTAAACCATTAATTGCATTAGGTGATTACAATCTATCATCATCACCTTCTAAAGAGAACAGATCCTTCTTGAAAGCAGTGAAATCTTTAGGTTATCAACAGATAACACTGGTCAACAAATTTTTACAAAAGTCATGTTACTGAAATAAAAATAGTCATTTCTTATCAATTTTTATATGCTGATCACGAATATGACAGTGAAATTGCAAGTTGGCTCTACGTTTTTTGTAATCTACAAGAATTAGGGGTATGTTTACTAAACCGTTTTAATGTGCGCCTGGCGATAGTGTGCAGGCTGCCATAAAAGGAGTGGGCGTTTCAGTCTTAAAGTAGCAAAACAGGATTATCGCGCGATAATGCACGCTGCTGCGCACATTAACGGGCTAAGCGCCACTAAGCGCGTTAACGTGCGGTAATCTTAAGTAAGTGCCCAGATATGCAAACACAGAAACAGAGGTGTAGTACAATGGTTAATACACTGACTGATGATACAGGGGTCATGAGTTTGATCCCCCAGTGTGCCTAATGCATAAGGCTGGCTGAGGCATCAGCTTTGACATGTAAGTATTATTTCTTGAGGCATTTTATTTGTATTTTAATTATTGCTGCCAGCAAACACACCCTCACGTGCCATAACCTAAGGTGCCACATAAGGCACCCTATAAGGCACTCCATAGGGCACATTATAAAGTACACTGTCTGCCACGGCACCCTATAATGTCCCCTATAGGGCACCCTATAAGGTGCTCCATAGGACAACTTATAAGGCACCTTATATGGACTGTAACTATAAGGTGCCTCAGAAGGCACTTTATAGGGCACCCTATAAAGCGCCTTCTGAGGCACCTTATGGTTACAGTACTCTGAGGGTGTTTTTGCTGGCAGCACTAATGTACATTAAAAATTGATAATGCTCCAGATAGCCCTATCAAATAACCCCACTGTGGGTTTGAACCCATGACCTCTGGCTCCACAGGCAGTGAAGTAACCAGTGGGCTACAGCTATTAACAAGCCACTGGCTGGATACAGAAGGACTGCATGTCACCACACAAACAGTCTGCTGTGGTTACCAGGATAGGGTTAACCCACCCGTACCCATGATGCACTGCACATGCAAATCAGCAGTCTACAGATGATCACAAGATGGGGTATGCACCCCCACAGCACCTCAGCCTGGTAGGGGGAACTGACCGTGTGCACCCCCACAGCACCTCAGCCTGGTAGGGGGTACTGACCGTGTATGTTACTGGCACAGAGTAGCTACAGACCGTCACATTGTGCGGGTACTGTGCTCACCCTGAGGGTGAGGTGGGGCACCCAACACCAGGTCCACAGCACCTTTCATGGCTGAAATAGGCTATGCTGCAGGTCCCCATCAGTGCTAGCGTGTGTGATAGGTAGTTCCTGCAGACACATCTGTATTTCTCAGTCATGTCTAGTCCTTATGGGCTATGATGCACCCAAAATAGTGCATATCCTGTGTTGGTACCATGGTCACATGATGTAGGTGAAGAGGGGGTATTTGGACCCATAGGTGGATTATGTACCACCACCCAACCCACTCTCTGTGGCTCAGAGTGGGAAACAGGATCTCCCACCAACAGAGCCACACTTTACCTCCAAGCAATGGTGGCAGTAGAGAGGACCATCAACCCCAGTCCTGCTGGGGAACAGACACCATACAGGGCAGGCAATGCAGATCTGTACACCTCCATAAGGCAAGGCAGAAGGCCTGGAAATGCTCAGCTGCCCCCCACCACTATCTGACATTCTCCAGCAGCAAGCCTCCAGCTGCTGCACCCTGCAAGATGTTCCATCCAGACACATACTAGCTGCAGACAGTCTGCTAGCTAGTCCATATTTCTGAAGGAGATGCATGTACCCAGAACTGGGATATCAGCATACACACCAAGCAGATAAGTCAGTGATTAGGCCCCAAAAGGGTACCATAAACATCACATGAAAGAAACACTATATAGCACTATGGGGGAACCTAGCCATGCCGTGGTCACTGCTCAGTCAGGGTGAGAGTGACCTCCCAGCAGGACATGCTGTGGCCACCCTGTCCGTGCAGGTGGTTGTCAGGCACTACAATGTCCGAGCCATTGCCCTATGCCCTGTGCAGATGCATCCTGGCCTGGCCACCCTGTCCGGGCTATACCCATGGTACCTTGCTCCTCATTATGCACATTGGCAGGCTTACACTGGCAACAGTGTGGGCTGAGGAAGGTGTTGGCAGACACCACACACTGGATAGACAAACACACGCTCCCACACCTATGCCAGCATTGTGCAAATATAGAGGCTCTTGGCAGCCCTGGCCACCGCACCAGTCCTGGGCACAGTGCAGGCATGGCTATGGTACACAATACTGTTGGGGGTCACTCCCCAGGGTGGTAAACACTGTCAGACATCAGACCTGAAGCACACTCTACAGACAGCAGAAAGGTTGCTATGATGCAGCTCAATCAGCAAATTGTGCTTAACTTAGGAATTGCTATCTGCCAGTAATCATAGCAACCGTTTGATAGGTGTGTACAATATTCCCAGGTTTAGGGTGGCATTGCTAAGGTATGCAAGTGCTAGTATTGGGAGATGCACGCAGGGCCCAACATCCTGCCTCTCCAGGAGGCTTTGGATAATGGAGCCTGTGGGTGAGGGTGTGTCTGCCCCTGTTGGCCACTGCTCTAGGGCAGAGGTTCCCAACTCCAGTCCTGGTGGGCCAAACACTGTTCGGGTTTTCATGCTGTCCCTAATGAATATGCATGAGATACATCTGCATACCATGGGGGCGGTGCATAGACATGCAGCACAGCCGTGTTTATTAGAGGCAGCATGGAACCTGAATGGTGTTTGGCCCTCCAGGACTGCATTTGGGAGACTCTGCTTTAGGTAATGTGCATGTTTATGGTGTCTGTGCTCTGTAGGGTAAAATGTAGGTTTATTGGGCATGTTTCTGTTATCTGCAATAAAGGTTCTGTCTGTATTAGCACGTTTTAGTAGTGGGTAAAATATGGGGACTGGGTTGGCAGGAACCACAGCTGGGACTTGAACCTGTGACCTTCTGCTCCTGAACATACTGGCTGTGTTCACTGCACCACCATGTTGCCACAGAGATAGTGTATTCCCTGGAGATACCATGACTGTTTGTCAGACAGAGCCTGTCTGTTGCAGTGCACGGCACCCACCTAAACAGGGCTAGGCCAGGGTCTGCTCTGGGCAGCTGCCACTGCCCTCTCCACCACCAGTACCCCTCTGCCACCATGCTGACATGCCCTTCTGCTGGTGGTGCTGGTGCTGCGCAGTCTCAGGTCATCCAGTGTGCAGGTAGGCGGCTGCTTATGGTGCGGGTTCTGGGGTAGGGGTGCTTGCATAGCTGTCCACGCTTTCCCCCAGCACCGCCTGCCAATGTTCCGTGCCATTGGGGGTACCTGCTGGATACTATTCCCTGTGACACCGTGGGAAGCACACTCTTGCCCATGTTGGGCCCTCAGCAGTTGCTGTCTGGCTGCTCTACTGTTTCAGCATTCCTATGGGCCAGCTAGGCATTACCCTAGTCCGCACTGTGCCCCAGCTGCACCACAGCATGTGCTGCCTGCAGCCCTGCTGTGTCCCCTTTTCCAGCATCTGTCCAGTTGCCCATTCCGACATGCCCGCCCTGCTGTTGTGGAACATGTGCACACCATAGGAAACCTGTCCAATGGAGAAGAAAACCCTGATCAGCGCAATTTCACTGTGGGCTCATTCACCTTGTATGGGGACAGAGTATAGACCCTTCCCACATTCCTATCTTTTTTTTTGGAGCTTTCTTGGGGGTGTTTTTTGATGTTTCCCATTGATATCACTATTGCCCAGCTTGGTTATGTTTTTTTTACATTTTCTTCTGGTCATTTTCACTGTTACTTTGCCCTTTTGTTCCGTGCACATGTATCACACTTATCACTTTTTTGTATGTTTCCCTGGTTTTGCTGTACATTGCTGACGGAAATGGTTTCTTTTCCCTTTAAATCAGCTCTAACGCCAGGGTTTCACTGGCGTTAGTTTTCAGCCTCGGATTTCACAGCGTTAGTGTGCAGGGAATCTCTCCCCTCCCACTCTCCGCCCATTGACCCTCTCTCTCCGCCCCTGGGGAGCCTTCCTCCGCCCTCTGGGAGCCTTTCTCCTCCTTAAGCGCTCGTTTGCGCCTTAGCGCGCAATAAGGCGCCATTATCACGCGATAAGGCGCCTTATTGTGCGATAACGTGGGAGAGCGCAAGTTAAGACGGTTTAGTAATCATACCCCTTAATGTTTACATCACGAAATGCATGTCAATAGTAAATATATAATAGGCCTTCGGTTAATACCTGTAAAAAACCAAGTCATAGACTACTTCTTCGATTTTTTCGCCTGTCTTTTGTTCAGGAGCTTCTCTGGGGAGTGTCCAGCAGTAGTCAGCCAGCATTGTAGTGGACCATTTTCCTTGTATCTTTGCTCCATCGTTGCGATATCCTGGTGAAAACGTTCGCCCTGTTCATCACTAACCATACCACAGTTGTCAGGAAAGAAATCGAGATGGGAATCAAGGAAATGGATCTTTAGAGACATATTGCAGCCAAGTTTCTGATACTGCATCAGCATGTCTTCTACTAGTTCCTTGTAGTTTTCTGCCCTTAAATTCCCGAGAAAGTTTGTTGACACTAGGCGAAAAGCATTCTATGCTTGTTTCGCATCATCCTGCAGCAAGTTGTTGAACCGGTCATCTTTGAAGAGCTCTCGAATCTGAGGACCCACAAAAACTCCCTCTTTAATCTTTGCTTCGCTGAGTCGAGGGAATTTTTCATGCAGGTATCGGAAAGCTGGCGAAGTGCAGTCCATGGCTTTCACGAAGTTTTTCATCAAACCTAGTTTGATGTGAAGGGGTGGTAGCAGGATTTTGTGAGCCTCAACCAGAGCTGGGTGCTGGATATTTTTCTCTCCAAATGTTACATTTTGTTTGCGATTCCATTCCTTCCGCAAGTAGTGCCAATCCCTTGCTTGGCTATCCCACTCACATAAGAAACACATGTATTTTATATATATCCCTGCTGCAGTCCCATTAAAAGGGCAACTACCTTCAAGTCACCACAGAGGTGCCAGCTGTACTTGTTATAGTTAATGGAAGTCAGTAGATGCTTTAAGTCAGGGGTCTCAAACACGCGGCCCGCGAGACAACTTTGTGCGGCCCGCGAAAGAGAAAAACAAAAAACCCCCAAAACCCTGACTTCTGCCGTTGCCGCCGTGGCAGCGGCAGAATCAATTGTCAAATTTAAAAAAAAAAGACTTCTGCTGCTCAAGCAGCAATATCACCTGTCCTGCGGCCCCTTCCCCTGTGCCCGGAGATCCGAATCTGCTCATCAGCGGCGTGCTTTTCAAGCCGCAAAGAGTATTCCCCTCTCGCGCGGCTTGAAACCGCGCGAGAGGGGAATACTCTTCGCGGCTTGAAAAGCACGCCGCTGATGAGCAGATTCGGATCTCCGGGCACAGGGGAAGGGGCCGCAGGACAGGTGATATTGCTGCTTGAGCAGCAGAAGTCTTTTTTTTTTAAATTTGACAATTGATTCTGCCGCTGCCACGGCGGCAACGGCAGAAGTCAGGGTTTTGGGGTTTTTTTGTTTTCCTCTGTCGGGGGGGGGGGTATGACTGGAAATGGGCAGATGGGGGTTAGGACTGGAAGTGGGCTATTGGCAGGGGGGGGGGGTTATGACTGGTAATGGGCTATGGTGGGGGCTAGGACTGGAAATGGGCAGATGGGGGTTAGGACTGGAAGTGGGCTATTGGCAGGGGGGGTTATGACTGGTAATGGGCTATGGTGGGGGCTAGGACTGGAAATGGGCAGATGGGGGTTAGGACTGGAAGTGGGCTATTGGCAGGGGGGGGGGTTATGACTGGTAATGTGCTAAGGTGGGGGCTAGGACTGGAAATGGGCAGATGGGGGTTAGGACTGGAAGTGGGCTATTGGCAGGGGGGGGTAATCACTGTTAATGGGCTATGGTGGGGGCTTGGACTGGAAATGGGCAGATGGGGGTTAGGACTGGAAGTGGGCTATTGGCAGGGGGGGGTTATGACTGGTAATGGGCTATGGTGGGTGCTAGGACTGAAAATGGGGTGATGGGGGTTAGGACTGGAGGTGGGCTGATTGGGGGGTTAGGACTGGTAATGGCCTATGAGGGGAGGTAAGACAGAAAATGCGCAGATGGGGGATACTACATCAACAGGCCTAGGCGGGGGGACTAGTACTGGTAATGGGCTATGGGGGGGGGTAAGACTGAAAATGGGGTGATGGGGGGGTAAGACTGGAAGTGCGCTATGGGGAGGTTAGGACTGGTAATGGGCTATGGGGGGTCTAGGACTGGTAATGGGCTGGGGGGGTTGCTAGGACTGGAAATGGGCTGAGTGGAAGGGGGGCTTGAACTGCAAATGGCTGATGGGGAGGGGGGCTTGGAATGGAAATGGGCGGTGCGGGGAGGGAGCTAGGATTGGAAATGGGCTGATGGGGGGCTAGGATTGGAAATGGGCTGATGGTGAGGCTAGGATAGGACTGGAAATGGACTGATGCAGGGACTAGAAAGGAGCAGATGCTGGGTGGGGCTG
Source organism: Ichthyophis bannanicus (assembly GCA_033557465.1). Classification (NCBI taxonomy): domain Eukaryota; kingdom Metazoa; phylum Chordata; class Amphibia; order Gymnophiona; family Ichthyophiidae; genus Ichthyophis; species Ichthyophis bannanicus. Next base: position 644,727,427 of record CM066035.1, read on the forward strand.
GAACTAGAAGGGAGCTGATGTTGGGGGAGGATTAGAATGGGATGGAGCTGGGAAAGTGAAATGGAGAGGGGAAAAATATTTTGTCTGGAAGAGAAGACAAATCTACAATTGGCCAGGTATTGGGAGAGTAAGTGGGGATTGAGGATGGAGGGGTAAAATTTGAGTGGATGAAATAGGAATGAGGAAAGAGCAAAAGGAGAAAGATTAGTATGTTAAAGCAGATGTAGGGAGAGAGAATGGAAAAAAACTAGAAGAGAGAAGAAAGGACAAATGGACAGCAGACGATGGAGATAGCAGAAGACACGAAGAAACCAGAAGTGGCTGGAGCAATTGCAACTGAAAAAAAATGCACAAAAGGTAGAAAAATATCTCTTTATTTTGAATTTATTAACTGGAATATGTCAGCTCTGGGAAATGTGCATCATTAATGTTTGCGCTTTGTTTAGTACAAGAGGAAATTAATTTATAGTTTTATTTCTACAGTGTTGTTGTACATTCCAAGTTTGGCTTTTGGGGTTCCCAGTTTAATTATTGTCTTCCTATTTCTGAATCTTTTAGTCTTTCTTTATCCATACTCATTAAGAGGCATGTTTACTAAAAGTTAGTGTATGGTAACATTATGCAAATATTTATGCAAATGAGGCCCCTTATGCAAATGAGGCCCCACGTCTTATGCGGCCCCCGGGTTACTTTACAAGTCCTCATTTGGCCCTCAAAGCAATTTGAGTTTGAGACCCCTGCTTTAAGTTATCGTATGTCTCTTTCATGTGGACGGCATGCACTACTGGAATAGATGGAAGACGGTTTCCATTGTTCAAAAGCACAGCCTTCAGACTCAATTTCGAAGAGTCTATAAATAGTCTCCAGTCTTGTGGGTCATGAGTGATTTTTAAGGTATTCATGAGGCTTTCAATATCAGAACAGAATACCAGATTACTTTCCTTTCCGACTGCGTATAGTACACTGCTGACGTCAGATGGCTTCAGCAGCCGTCTGGCAGTAGTATTGCATTGCATCAGAAAATGATGCAATCAACTCTGGATGATGTGTGCATGCTGGTATTATGCAATGTGATGCAATATTACATCATTCAAGGCTTATTTGGGATGTTGTTGATGTCATACTGGATAAATTTACACGGTGAAACGTCAAAAATGAACTACATGCAATATCTTCAAAACGAGAGCCAATAAAATTTTTTTAATGTTATATTAGTGTTCAGCTCACCAAGATACTACAGATTAGGGCCTTTTAAAGTCAGTAACGATTTCAGTGTTAACCAGCCTACACACCAATATGGAACCACACCTGATCTAATTTTTTGCCCTGAGCAACTCTTTTCACAAAACCAAATTACAGTCCCAAAAACTACCCCAGTACCTTGGTCTGATCATTATATTATCTAATTTACCTTGCAACTACAAACATCCCCTAACAAGTTAAAAGATGATTACAAAACTAGAAAATTTAGAGCTTTCCATAAAGAGGATTTTCTTAAGGATATTGTTCCACAATTGCAACAAAATTGCACTGAACTGGATAAAGCCATAGAAAATTGGAATAATATCATTTCAAATGTTGCGTTAGCCCCAAAAAATAATAAAGTACAAATGCGTAGGAAGAAGAGCGCACCATGGTATTCTAATGAAATCAGAGAGGCAAAGCGCCTGCTAAGAAAACTTGAGCGTAAATGGAGACTAACTAAATCTCAAGATATAAAATTCCTATTTAATGTAAAACAAATGGAATATAATAAGTTAATTAATGACCGTAAACAACAATACCATACAAATCTAATGAAAGCAACTAACAAACCAAGGGAACTATTTAACATTGTTCAATAACTTACAAAAGTGACCACTTTATATGGTGATCCTCAAATAGACCCCCAAAAATCTGCAAATTACCTGATAAGCAAAAATGCTATTTCGTCAAACAACTTATCTACATCACAATTTCACCAACTTTGGTTTAAACCTTGCACTGAATCCACAAAAGTCTGGAAGGATTTTCTTTACCAACTTTAAAACAGATTGAAAATATAATCAGCACACTTAATACAACAACTTCACCCCAGCTGACCCATGTCCAGTAGAATGGATTAAAAGTACTAAAAATCATATTAGCTTTCACATTTTAAATTTTGTAAATAATTCTTTAAAACAAGGTTACTTACCACCTATACTAAAGAGTGCTATAATTCGACCAGTCTATAAAGGGAAATCACTGGACATCACTGACCCTAAGTCATTCCGTCCTATTTCGAGTTTACCAGTTATCTCAAAAATTATAGAAAAAGTAGTGCAAAATCAGCTGCAAGATCACATTGACTCGTATGCCCCTTTGGATATACATCAGCATGGATTTAAACCTAATCACAATGTGAAAACTCTACATATTTCTCTCTTTGATAATCTTATAACAGGCCTTGAAAAAAATAAGTTATTTCTGTTAATCTTCATTGATGTCTCAGCAGCTTTTTATACTGTGTCTCACGTAATAATGTTACAACGTCTACAAGATATTGGCTTATGCAACAATACATTAAAATGGTTTGCCTCTTCTAACTAATCGTACACAGTTAGTAAAATATGGTGACAAAAAATCCTCTCAATTTTCGACTGGACAAGGCATACCTCAAGGTTCAGCTTTGTCATCTATTCTCTTTAAGATTTATATTCAACCCATATGTCAAATTATTAATCTTCATGAAATGAATCATCATTTATACACTGATGACATTATGGTTTATACTATAATTGACCAAAATACCTTTGATACAACAAAAATTAATAACTGTTTGGCTGATATGAATGATTGGCTTAATAACAACAACTTGTTAAATAGCATGGCCTGCCCCTTTGGTCACGCCCTTTCGGGCACGCCCCTAGGGGACGTCCGCGACCGCGTCCCATGGTGGGGCAGTTGAATTTATAGCCCTCAGCAAGCCTGCAACCAATCAGTGCAGCCGCTAATGCCAGCAACCATTCAGGTAAGTTGTCCAGGAAAGAATCAGGAAATCGAGCACCTCAGCACCCTGCGGTGGGGCAGTTGAATTTATAGCCCTCAGCAAGCCTGCAACCAATCAGTGCAGCCGCTAGTGCCAGCAACCATTCAGGTACGTTGTCCAGGAAAGAATCAGGAAATCGAGCACCTCCTTCTGCTGCTATTTTCAATTTATTGTTGGAACATATAAATGTCAGGCCTTCTTCTATTAATGCAGCATGTTTTGGATCTTCCTTAATATCTTTGATGATCTTAATATTTTTAGATACCAGTCAATCAGGGATACCTCTGCACACAATGATTATATTTTTCCTTTGATGCGCTTTTTCCAAGAAGGAACTGTTCTTGTTCTCTTTTTCCTCTGGCCCTGCACTTCAGTCGGTAATATTCTTGCAGTAACAATTTTAACTGCACAATATTGTATTCAAATAATTTTGGTGATGCCAATAAATGGTCCCTTTATACTGGCTATGGCCTTGTTCATCTTAATTATCATACTTCTAACCTTAGGTGTTAAATTTAGCTTGGGTAATTTTTCTCTTGCTTGGATCCCAACATATTCATCTCTTTCCATATAGACTAGGAGTTCTATCTTGAATTCCTCTGATTCTTTCTCCTCCCTTTCTTCTTCCTCTTCTTCAGTTAATTTGTTGACAGCTCACTCTCCTGCAGTTCCAGATCTCTCAACTCCATCTCTCTCCCAACCTCTCTTTCCTTTTCTGTGTCTTCCTTTCTTCTGGTACTCTCACCTAGGTCCCATCTCCCTGTATTTCTTTGTCCACGGAATCCCTTAGTTGCATCAAGATGTTATCGTTCACATACTTTACTTTGATCTGTGAAATTAAAGACTTTAAATTTGCATCTGTTGCTTTTTTGCAGTTTTTCTAGTGGCAATTTTCTCCTCTGTTCCTGCTTTTGGTGGATTTTCTTTATATACCCTTGATTTAAATATAGGGCTTGTAGCATAAAACTAGCAGTGCATTATCTCCTCTGTCTGCAGAATTCCACTTAACTGTAATTAATCCTCTTAACGTTTTCATTAATTTTGGTGGTTTATCTCCTGCCACAGTGGATCCATGAACAGGTTCACAATGGCCTTTATCTGTGGCAGGGATGTCATCTACATCTGCAGCACTGGCACTATTGCAACCACCATTGTTAGCCCTAGTGCATAAGCTCTTGTGTTAGGGAGATAGTGATGCGAGATACAAGGTGTTTAGTTCATCATGGTAATATGAAGATCAATAGCTGGCACAACAGAATTGTAACATGCAGCCAATAGTTCGAAGTGGATAGACAGCGCGATCATGTCATAGCATTCCACACAAACAATGCAGAAAGGCCCTTTTCATAAGCCTACGCATTTTAAACTAGCTTTGGCACCAAAAGCGTAAAAGAGTTTGTTACCATAGTAATACAGGTAAATAAACTAGTGTGCGTAGCAGAAAAACATACTGTACATCAAAAAAGGGCAAATATTTAAAACACTTCAAGGAGAGATAGTAAAGAGTCTACTAGGAGGAATATAACAGGTTATCACGATACAGCCATTTGAGAACCAGAAAAAAATGAAACGACTGCATATAGACATATATTTATATAAAATGTGACATGCTGATGAAAAGGAGCATATAAAATTATATAGGCATACCAACAAATCCCTAACCTCAGCTCAAGCCACTGCATTCCTCGAAACCTTAACCTCTTTGGATCTTTCCCAAATCATTGAAACTCAGACTCACATTGGCGGAAACACCTTGGACCTGGTTTTTGTACCCTCCATCCTCCACTCCCTCGATTCTTGAATCTCCTATCAATAACTCCTGTACCATGGTCAGATCACTACATGATATCCTTTAACCTTCCTATCAATCCCCTGCAGCCCAGACAGCATTACGCAAATTCCCATTGACGCTTCAAAGAATTCGATAAGGACACACTCCTCAATCAAATAATCCTCAAGCTTGAAACTAGCTCCATGGACCTCCCTTTGCTGATAGAGAACTAGAACAACACCTTATCACTAGCTGCCACTGCACAACCTAAGCCAAGAGCTTCTAAATAGGAAAAAAAGGCCCATGGTACTCCCCGGAAATCAAACAGGCAAAGATCACCTTAAGAAGGTTTGAAAGATGATGGAGGAGATCCAAAGCGCAACCGGATCAACAAGAATACTTGACAAAGCAGCGAGAATATAACGAGCTATTTCTTAACTGCAAGAAACAACATCTCTCAACCATTCTAGAGAGCTATTCTCTATAATGAAGTAGCTATCAAGAACTCCGCAAAGCTAAGACATAGATGCTTTAACTCCAGAAGCCTATGCAACCTATCTCCAGAACAAGTCCTCCTGTTCACAAACTTTACTAAACAAATTTATCACATCTTCGACTGATCAAGATAAAGATCACCCAAAAACGTGGACTTCATTCTACTTGGTCACCGAGGATCTTTGCACCAAACTTCTAAAATCCTTGAACACGACCACTTCCCCTCTTGACCCCTGCCCAACCCTCTGGATAAAGACAACAGCATAAGACTTAGCACCAGCACGCTGCAAAATAATAAACTTATACCTCTCACAAGGAATCATGCCACTTCCACTGAAAATCTCTTCCATTAGATCACTACTAAACAACAACACAACTGACCCAACCTCTCCTGCCTCATATTGCCCCATATTCAGCATCCCGCTCCTATCCAAAATAATTGAAAAGACTGTCTAGCATCAACTTCAAGACCACGTTGACTCAATCTTCCCACTCGACCCTCAACAGCACGGATTCCGAGAGCTTCACGGGGTTGAAACTTTATTGATATCCCTACTGAATATGGTGCTTGAAGGAATTGAAGACATCAAGAAAGGCTTCATACTCATTTTCATAGACATAACATCTGCCTTCGATTCTATAATTCACTCCATACTTCTGGACAGGCTAAGCAAAATAGGAATAAGTGACACCCTATTGTCATGGTTTCGCTCCTACCTATCTGATAGAAGATCCCAAATGAAGATAAAAAGCAGCACTTCAGGACCTTTCCCACTAAAACAAGATCTTCCCTAAGGCTCAGCACTCTCCACTCTCCTCTTCAACATTTACATACAGCTAGTTTGCAAAATCTTACAAGAACACAACATACACTAGCACCTATACGTGGACGATCTAATGATATACTCCACTATTGACATCAGGAATCTCGCCTAATCTGCCATCTCATCCTGCATGACAGCAGTCACAGAATGGTTAGCACAACGCAATCTGGCAATCAATTACAATAAATCTGAGGCCCTCATAATCACGAGAGACTCCATATTTAACCCCCCACATAACCTACCAGTAGGAAACCGAACAATCCCGGTGAAGAGTGAAGTAAAATACTTAGGAATATACCTCAATCAGAGACTCAATTTCCAATCCCACATCAACAGGACAACTTCTAAAGTCTACTATAAAATGACAATTTTTGCAAAACCTTTGACCTCTACTCGAACAGAACCACTACTGCTCCGTATGTCAAGCACTAATCACCCCGCAGCTTGATTACTGCAATTTAATTCTACACAGTCTACCCAAATGTCCAACCCAAGCCTTACAACTGGCTCAAAACGCAGCAGTCTGATTAATAACAAGAACAAATAAACAAGCTCATATCACCTCCATATTAGAATCCCTTCATTGGCTCCCCATTAGATCATGAATAAAATATAAGGCAATAATGATGGCATTCAAAATATTACACAACCAGTCTGCTGGCTGTCTAAAAGACTTAATCAGAAAAGTCCCAGACACCAGATCAAGGAGGTCGCAGTTCCAAAACTCCCTCACAACTACCACAATATCTATGCACACCTCCCAGAATGTGCTCCGCAGAGTGTTTGAACTTTACACCCCATCGCTATGGAACTCTCTTTCACACCACCTGAGAGCAACTGCAGATGTTGCCGACTTCAGAAAGTTCTTAAAAATCCATCTATTTACGGAGCACTTTGACACCATAGAAGACACGTAATATTATTGATAAATCCACTGAGCAGCCCATCTCCAACAGGTCACCTCAAAAGACAAATCATCAAGCCTCTGTAAAGAATTCAAAATGTTGTTAGAACATATCCTCTGTAAATAGTTAAAAATGTTGTATGTATGTACCACTGTTAATTGCTATTGTAAATAGTTACTGATGAAACGTTCCATGTAAACAAAGTTATGATCATTGTAAACCACTTTGAGAATTTGAAAAGCAGTATATAAAAAATGTTAAATAAATAAATATAGGGAGATGTAGGAGAGGGGAGGGGTATTGGGGGGGCTGAAGGGCATATTAGGGAACTATATGCTAAAAATCACTAGTATACATATTGTAAATAAAGACATGTAAAAGTATAAGAAAGCCTTTAAAACATGGATAATAAAAATAAAAGTATAAAAATATGATGTAAAATATGCATATAGTCAAAGAGGAATAAAAACTTTAAAATGAATTAAATAATGAATAATGATAAAACAGGATATTGTAAAAAACATAACCCAGAGGGTGGGGAAAAAGAGACAAACAAAGTATGTTAAAAAAAGGGGGAGGGGAGGGTTATGTTTTTTACAGTATCCTGAGGTTTTCTGTGTTGAAGGTGGTTAAGGCAAATTGGAGAGGGGGCAATGTTGATGAGGTGTTGTTTTGTTTAGAATAGAATAGAGATATATTCCCCCCTTGTTATATGTTACACCGCTTTGACCCGGTGAAAAGCGGTATATAAATACAGTTAAATAAATAAATAAATAAAATATTTTGGAATTGCACACCATGACCCCTGATGGTGTTAATATGGATATTGATGTTTATGTTCTTTTTATAACCCCTCTTTTTTAAAACTGTTTCATCTGATTTTTTATCTTATTTTTAGTTTTATGGTTTTTATGTTTTTATCTAGTTCATTCTTTTAATCCTTTTTCCCCCTTCCCCCTTTTCCCCCTTCAACTTTTTTGTCCTCTTCCAGTTTCCTCCTTCCCCTGGCTCCCCTCCACTCCCTCCCTTTTTTTCATACCTCTTTTATTATCTTTTTTCCACCCTCTGGGTTATGTTTTTTTTTTACAATATCCTGTTTTAATATTATTCATCATTTGTTTCATTTTAAAGTTTTTATTCCTCTTGGCCTATATACAGGGTGGCCCAAAAGAAGTGAGAACATCTCGTAAAATAAAAGCTTAAATAGTTTACTTATTTACCTTTTTTAGCTATATAACGTCTTTATTTTGACAATTTCCGGTCACCATATTTTTTCTTTTAATTTGTCAATCGTTTACATCTGTCTTTTTGAATTTTTAAATAACCTATATGCTACGAGATGTTCTCGCTTTTTTTGACCACCCTGTACATATTTTTACATCATATTTTTATACATTTATTTTTATTATCCATGTTTTGAAGGCTTTTTTTGCTTTCATATGCCTTTGTTTGCAATGTATATACTAGTGATTTTTAGCATATAGTTTCCTAATATGCCCTTCCCTTCCAACCCCCCTTCCATCTCCCGCCGCCTTACCCTACATCTCTATATAATTTTATGGGGTATGTTTATTAAGCAGTCTTAACGTGCGCTCTTCCACGTTATCGCGCGATAAGGTACCTGCTGGGAGGTCACTCTCACCCTGACTGAGCAGTGACCACGGCATGGCTAGGTTCCCCAATAGTGCTATATAGTATTTCTCTCATGTGATATTTACGGGTTCTCTTTTGGGGCCCAATCACTGACTTATCTGCTTGGTGTGTATGCTGACATCCCAGTTCTGGGTACACGCATCTCCTCCAGGACCATGCACTATGGACTAGCTAGCAGACTGTCTGCAGCTAGTATGTGTCTTGCTGGGTGCAGCGGCTGGAGGCTTGCTGCTGGAGAATGTCAGATAGGGGGTGGGGGGCAGCTGAGTATTTCCAGGCCTACTGTCTGTCTGCTATTGCTTTATGGATGTGTACAGCTCTGCATTGCCTGCCCTGTAGGGTGTCTGTTCCCTAGCAGGACTGGGGTTGATGGTCCCTTCTACTGCCACCATTGCAGGGAGGTAGAATGTGGATCTATTGGTGGGCGATCCTGTTTCCCACCCTGAGCTCCAGAGGGTGAGTGTGTGGTGGTACATAATCCGCCTATGGGTCCAAACACTCCCTCCCCCTCTCCCCCCTCTCCCTCCCCCCCTTTCCCCCTCCCCCCTCCCTCCCCCTCCCCCCCTCTCCCTCCCCCCTCCCTCCCCCTCCCCCCTCTCCCTCTCCCTCTCCCCCTCCCCCTTCCTCCCCCTCCCCCTCTCCCCCTCTCTCCCTCCCCCCCTCTCCCTCTCCCTCCCCCTCTCCCCCCGTCCCCCCTCCCCCTCCCCTCTCCCCCCTCCCCCCTCTCCCTCTCTCCCCTCCCTCCCCCCTCCCCCTCCTCCTCCCTCCCCCTACATATGGAGTGGAGGAGTGGCCTAGTGGTTGGGGCAAGGTACTTCAGGCCAGAAGGTCAGGGGTTCAAATCCCACTAGAGGACCGCAACCTTGGGCTAGAAGGACTGGGGTTTCTAGTCCCACAGATGCTCCTTGTGGTCTTGGGCAAGCCACTTAACCCTCCATAGCCCATGTTCCCTGTAAAATAGTTATCTCCAAGTTATAATGCCCTGTTCAATGTAATTTCAGTTTGTTCAATGTAAACCACACTGATGCAGAATAGCACAGTATATAAGAGAATGTAAATAAATAAATATGTTTGTTTGCTCTTTTAGATTACAGTATGTTTTTCTGCTACACACACTAGTTTATTTACCCACATCACTATGGTAAACTCTTTTGCATTTCCGGCATCAAAGTTAGTTTAAAATGCGCAGGCTCATGAAAGGAGCCTTTCTGAATTGTTTGTGCGGAAACACTAAAACGGAGATCACGCTGCCTACCCACTTTGAGCTATTGGCTGCATGTTACAATTCTGTTGTGCTAGGTATTGATCTTCAAATTACAATAGCTGAACTAAACACCTTGTATCTCGCAGCACTATTTCCCTAATACAGGAGTGCCAATACGATACAAACCATCAATCAGTTAGCAATTCTTGTACTCTCATTCAGTTTTGGGATTGTGGATTGGCCTCATAAAGATCTTGAAAAACTGGATGTTTGAACAAGAAAACTCCTTCATGCTCATGAAGTAATTTACAAGAATCAGTATATGCCAAGATTGTACATTCCTAGAGAAGGAGGGCTAGGACTTATAGAGATTGACTATACCTACAGAATTATTATTGTAGGCTTCCAAGCCTATCTTTCGAACATCACTTTATTCAAATATGCAAAAAGTGCTGAAGTATGAAAGTAAATGTCCAGAATCTGTTTCCATCATCAAACTTGAACAAGCGTTCCGATGATTAGAAGGAATGAGTGAGAATCTACAGGCATGCATGGGAAAGGAAGTAACAGAATTTGCAAAACAAGAGAAAAAAACCTTCAAAGAATTAGATTGGCAGGCAAGGAAAAACAAGTGGCACACGCACAAAGTGGAAAATACAGAGTGTCACTCCAAGAACCTTTTGTCGATCAAGAATGGACACATGGATTGTTGAGGAGAGGTGAACTTAAACCGAAAGATGAAAGATTGATAGTTTCAGCTCAGGACAGCAGATTAAGGACGAGATGGTTTACGGTGAGTATTGAAAAAACTGGTGCAACAGGCAAATGCCGATTCTGTAAGAATGAGCTGGAAACAGTAGCTCACCTAATAGCAGGCTGTGAAGTTCTGATAGTGGAACATTTCTATTCAGAAAGGCACAGCACAGTAGCACGCCTCCTCCACTGGAAACTCTGTAAACACATTGTTATCACTGTCCCTGAAAAGCACTGGGATCATGATTCTAAGAGAATAACAGAGAATGAAGAGGTTGTGATCACCTGGGATATTCCCATTCTGACGGATAAGAAACTGGATGCCAGGAAACCTGACACAGTGGTAAAGGAGAAGAATACCAGAAGAGCATTGATAATAGAAGTGTCGGTATGGAATGCTTATTCTATGAATCATGTGGAGAGGCAGAATATCCTGAAGTACCAAGAAATGCAGTCAGAGATTAAGAAAATGTGGCAGAACGATATGGAAATCTTTCCCATTGTACTGGGAGCCACAGGCTTGATAAAAAAGAATTTCCAAGCACATCTTGACAAACTACCCATATGTGTTACATCTTATGAACTCCAGCAGGAGGCTCTCTTTGGCACAATGCAAGTATTACGCCGAGCATTAGCAGTAAATTTGAGACTAAGATCATACTCCACATACCCTGGCTTAGAAGTAAGATTCACGACTGTCATGGTATCTGCAAAATTAACCCATTTGGTGAAAATGCCCTGAGTGATGATTTAGACAGATGACGGCATTTTTTAGTTGCTACGAAATAGTGTCTTTTATACTGTTTGATCGTTTTCTATCAATCCAATGGAGATACTTATGCTTCTGTCATGTGGAACTAGATAGGTGATGCCGTTTTTAGGCACTACCAAATGGCATCTTTAATACTGTCCAATTGGTTTCCATTAATTCAATGGTAATATTAGTGTTTTAAAACTTGATTGCCTTCCTATCTCATGTATACGTTCTCATATTTTGTTATTAGCTATAAGAATGGACTGTCTCATTACATGCATTACTTTTGGGAGATGTATACAAGTATTTTGTAGGAACTCAATATTATCATTTGGATAATTATCCTCATATCCAACAATGGGACAGTATACCGAGATATGATTTTTCTAAACTTTAGACATCATTGTCATTGGATACCCATTTTATATATATATATATATATATATATATATATATATATATATATATATATATATAAAATAAATCTTTTCTCTGTCTCATTTCATTTGGATAGGTGAGTGGTAGAGCATAATCATATCTGCATATATTGGGGTTCTATATCCTTTTCTATCTAATTTGTTCATGATTTCACTTCTGCCCATGTCAGGAAATCTACAGTGGAGTGTTTCATACCCTGTCGTTCTCTTTAACCGTGATTTCAGTGCATAAGGGTGGTCCCTCTATATTGTAACATGGAAGATCCATATTGCTTTCTTCTAAACGTGCCTCTTTTATTGTTCCCTTTGCACCAGGTTTGATTTTATTGTATCTTTTTATTTACATTTCATATTATTCTGTCTCCTGTTTTTAATGCTATTTTCGCACCCTTATGGTACTATATACGTAGTTTAATTCTTATGTATCTTTTTACTCTTATTTTAGTTCAATATTATATTGCCTTTTTTGAATGTTGTTTTTATAGTATTCTTATTGTACTATTTGTTATTTGGTATGTTTTACTACTGGATGGTTTAATTCTATGGTGGATGGCTTGATTAATGTTGACTTTTGTCCTTATGTTAATTATCTTAGGCTTTTTATTTCCTCCTTACCCTTCTTATATCACTTTAGTGTTTTTATCTTGTTCTTTATTTATCATATTTTTTCTCATTATTTATGTATTATGAATATTCTCCATTTTTTATATTTTATTTATCATTATATTTTTTGATTTATTAATTTTATGGCTTATTGGATTATTCATAATGATTGGATTCTTTTTGCAATTGTATTTACTGATGCTTTTGTTTTTTATCTATGTTTAGATGTGTGTGTTTCATTTGTAGTTCTTTTTAAGCTGTTACTCCTGATGAAGGCTCCGCCGAAACACAGTCGTGTTGGGTAACTACCTCTGTGTATATCCACTAAAATCCTTGTCTTGTGTGTTACTGCTCACCTTGGACTTGTGTGTTACTGCTCTAGCTTGCCTATGATATCCCAGGGCAGCAGCAAAAGCAGTGCCTCCATTTTATTATTTTTAAACAACTTTAGTGTCTACCAAAGGACAAAGCCCTTAGGAGTCTAGAATACCACACTTCCTGTTTCCCACACCTTCAACTTTGGGAGAAGGGGAAGAAAAAGCAGCAAGCCGAGGGAGGGTAAATTGGTAGGTAGACAGCAAATTTCCTGTCAAGCTAGACAAAGGAAGATCCTTAAATCAAATGAAGGGAGAAGATTCATGACGGACCATAGACGTGGTGGTCCCCTGCAAAGACTTTTCTTCGGCCTAACCAGCCCTCTTGCAACTGCACGGACCTGTTATTCAGCCATCTCCTGTAAACAGAGAATGTGGATGGCTGGTGGCTGCCCAGGCACCTTATATTGGGTGACATTACTGTAGCATGTTGTGTTCTCAGCCTTCCTCTGCTGAAAGGGGAGCATAACCCATAAGGCTGGACTGGCCTGGATAAGACGAAGAGGAAAGGGCATTGTTTCCTGTCCCATGATGTTTTAATTTCTCATGATGGACTTTATCAAACATCTTCTGAAAATTCTGATATACTATATCAACAAGCTTAGCTTTGTCCACGTATTTATTCATGCCTTCAAAAAATGTAGCAGATTAAAGCAAAACCTCTATTAACTAAATGTATGTTGACTCTGTCCAATTAATCTATTTTTGTATATGTTCAGTAAGTTTGTTCTTTATAATAGTTTCTACCATTTTGTTTAATGCAGATGAACTAGACAAAAGTTTCTTGAATCACCTTTGGAGTCCTTTGTTAAAACTGGAATTATTTTGGCCACCCTCCAATCTTTGGGTACCATGGATGATTTTAATTATAGGTTACATATTAGTCCAGGTGATTTGTTACTCTTTAGTTTCTCAATTTGTCCTATTATATTTTGTTTTAGTTCTTCAAAATCATCACCATTAATTATAATAATCTGCATGGGTATTTTCCTAACATCATTTTCAGTAAAGACTGATGTTATGTAGAACTCAAGAGATAAAAATTCAAACTAGTAAACAATAAACATATATTTTAACATGCAATAGATTGCTAAAGTACCTTAAAGAAATATAATGATTTCTGAAAGTTTTATGCATCTGCTGTGCTTTTATTTCATATAATTGCTATCTTAAAGAATTACCTTTTAACCCTGGAAGCCCATGCATTCCATCCAAACCCTGAAGACCAGAATCACCAGAAAGCCCGATTTTGCCAGGTAAACCAACAGCACCAGGATCCCCTGACAGACCTTTCATACCAAAAGGACCAGGTGCTCCTTGGTCCCCCAGGTTACCTCTTTCACCTGCTAAACCTGTTAAGATAACAAAGAGAAGGGAAAGGAATGTTAAAGCCAGCCTGACGTAGTCTATTCTGTGGGACCCAGGAAACCCTAGCAATATGAATTACACCCTTAGGAGGTCATTTTATAAGTGACTTCAGCATCTTCATGAACATTGTTGACCTCTCAACCCCATGGTCACCTGTAACTTTGGGACATGCAAAATTTGTAAAGCATTTTACAAAGAGTTCACTGAAAGCAGAGCCTTTTGTAAAAACCATACAAGGCTATGGAAAAAATACATGTACTACATTTGTTGGCACATACAGTAGGAGCAGAGATTTCACAAAAAAAGAGCAGCATTACTCAGAGCATCACATGTGTAAATGCCAGAGTTTGCAAAACTGCACATCCAAGGGGTGCCAATGAAGGAGCTGAGCTACAAAACTCAACTTTTTAACACTCTGAAGTAGTCTGGAATACTAGAGAGTTGAGCACAATTCCCCCTTCAGTCACTTCTCTGAATCCGAGGTCCAAACAAGCATTTAGCTGACAGTTCTGTGTGATTTAGAGCAAGCACAAATGCTGATGGGGAAACTTTTTAAAGTATGTGTGTGCTGATGTTGTAAATGTTTACTTTTAAGCTCCACCCAAACCATACCCCTTTCATATCTGTGTGCCGTCTGTATATATGTATAAGTAGCACTTTTTCTAAAATCGTTACCTGTACATGCATTTCTAATTCTATGGCCTTTTTTACACATGTAACTGCTTCCAAAATCAGCTTCTTTATGAATATTACTCACTGAAATAATAACAAGCTCCGATTTGAAAGTGTCAGCAGATCAAAATGGAGTTAGGCCGCTGCTGCTGCAAGATAAGAAGATGGATTTGGAAGGCGGCAGCTGTGGGAGGGGGGATGCTGGTGGCAGGGGGGCAGCGGAGGCGGTAGCAAAGGGGGGGAGGTGAGGTGCGGCTGAGGCTTCTACTTGGGGCGACAGAAACCCTTGTCCCTGTGTGAATAGAGACTGTGTTGACACTGTGAGACATTGGGGAGTCCCTTTGTCTTTTCTGCTTGCCTTCTCCAAGGCCCCATACTGCTCAACATTGTCTGGGAGCTAAGCCCTACTCACCAGAAGCATCAGCTGGCGCAGGATTGAAGGCCTGCCCATTTATGACATCACTGTTGGGCTTGTAAAAGAAGGATGCTGATGTCATCAGGTGTCTTGCTTCTATTCCATCACCAAGGAGGTGAGCCAAAGGGGATCACTCTTTTTGCTAACCTTCTTTGGTGTGCCCCAATAGCCAACTATACTATGTAAGCAGATCAAGGTAAATGACATTGATTTTTGGATAGAAATTTTTAAATTCTTGTGGTATACTGTGAAGAGTATGTGCATTTATTTCCAAATTGGTGGAAAGAGGCACTGAAGCTTCCGATATTACTACTATTATTGGAATGGTAAGGTATGGGATAGCACATTTTAAATACCAGAGACAATGAGGTGCTCTTTGGGTGCTCTGTGAACATGAAAAAGGCCAATTTGCTGAAAGAGGAATAGCATAGAGCTTGAGCCAGGCACTAACCATTCTGCTGTTGAATGTGTTACCATCTGGGTTAGATACAAAACAAAATAGCCATCTGCATTAAGGCCCCCCCCAGTGGCATCTCTTAAAATTTGGTAATGAGATACCACCCCTTGCCCTAGAAAGTCCAAAAGTCTAAAGGGGATTCTGGGACATTTTGCATTCTGATTAAACGAGGACACTGTGCTTGGTGAACCTATTAAGGAAACACTCTAGTATCAGGCAAGGTACCATGCTAAAAAAAAAAAATTCTAAAAGCAATACTCATTTTGCTGATATTTATTTGGTTCTTATTTTCTATGTAAGAAAGAACAGGTTATTCTAGGCCAAGAATGGTCTAAGTCATAATTGCTGTCATATAGAGCCCCACAGATGTCTGCTTTTTCGCCTTAGACTAGTTGTGATATTATCAGACGGTTTGGATTTAAATTTTTACAAAGACATCCAGCTGTTTCACCCCTTAGAATGGCAGTAATAATACTGTTCAGAAACTGCAGCACCTACTTTTAATGTGATATGGGGTCATTTTATAAATACCTTTTCATGCTATAGGCCTTTGTATGTGTATAAAAGAACATAAGAACATAAGATATGCCATACTGGGTCAGACCAAGGTCCATCAAGCCCAGTATTCTGTTTCCAACACTCACTTATACAATTCTGCCAGGAATCGTGTACATAACAGTATACATGGTGGCAAGAAGACAGATACTTTTGCATGACATGCATGTAGGCATCTTCTGGAGTCATGTTTGGGCAGAGTGTGGGCAGAGTTACAATTTTCACATATACATAAAATATGTGAGTGCCAGAGTATTTCATGTGTGAACATTTGTGCCTGCTCCAAAGCAGTGTGACTGTCCATGACTTGAATTTAAGCGCACTTTCTGTTACCTTTGGAGCGGAGGAGTAGCCTAGTGGTTAGAACACTGGCTTGGTAACCAAGCAACCAGGGTTCAGTTCCCACTAGCACTCCTTGTGGCCTTGGGCAAGTCACTTAACCCTCCATTGCCTCAGAAGAAAGGCCTGGCAATCTACTTCCGGTGACACTGCCAAGAAAACCCAGGCGCTTCTGGGTCACCAAGAGTCAGGACTGGCTCAAAGGCGCACATTGCATTTTCTGCTACCTTTTCCTTAGTATTTTATAAAGACACATGAATTTACCCTTCACATGCACAGGCGTTTCTGAGAGCAGAGACTGGGCAGCATAGGGGTGGGTTTGGCAGTTATGCACGAATGTGATAAAATACATGCTTATGTGCCGATTCCTACTGGCACATACATGCACAAAGTTAGTCCCGCCTCAGAGCAGGTGGAAATTTGTGTTGGAGTTGTGGGTAGGCTATGTTGTAAAGGCACATAGGCACGTATGTCAGCTTTTATAAAACCTATGTGCTTATGTGCCTTCCCTGCCTTTGTATGTCTCAAGATCTGGTGGGATGTGGATGGAAAGAGCTATGGAACTGCAGTTTATGATGAATGGAGAATGAAGATCTATGATCTTGAAGCAAGTTTGATCCCCTCCTTTCTAGAAGGCCCAAATTCAATGGCTGTAAACAAGGCTTGCTTTCAAGTATGTTTACTGAAACAGCTGAAGTACTCTTTTCATCCTAGTAGTGTAGTAATGTCTAGATAAGCCTTAGTAATGTTGCACATGGTTTACTAGAATGTTTACAAAGTTCTCAGGACACAGCAGCAAGATTTCTAATCTATGGCAATGTTAAGAGGCTTCAGGGTTTACACTGTGTTCCTGTCGAGCTTTGTTGCTTGTTTAAATTACTGCTACTGGTGTTCAAATCAAAGAGACCTTTGTTTCCTGATGATTTTGTTTTGCACCTATAGTATAACATAAGCCTAACTTGTTTTAACACTGTTAAACACTTTGCTGTACATAATGAAAGGCAGGCTAGCAAATTTCTAACTAAACTAGATTAAACGTTCTAACTGTTTATATCCTTATATATCTGATCGAATGTTGCGCTCATCTCAGAAAGGTCCATTATTAGTTTTGTGTATTGCCCAAGCAAAACGATCTATCTGACACACAACCAGGCTCCACAGTCGTAGACCTTGCTAAAAGTATAAAGGCTGGTGCAGGATTTAAAGGCTTTTTGCCAGGCTCTAAACTCCTGGCTCTTGCGTAAAGTGATTTAGATCTACCAAAGGTTAATATTAAATTAATTTAGTCTTATGTTTCTGTGCTTCCTGTAAGAGCAATAAGAAGAGTGGGTTAAGTATTTTATGGACAAGCCTGGTCTTCTCTTGATTAGCTTCGACCTGATGATCTCTTGGCTTTTAAAGAATTAACTGGATAGTTTTGTGTAATACTGAGGAAGAGATAGCATGGTGGTTTCTTAAGCACTTTCAGGTCAATGTTCAGACGTGGAGGCACCGCATGACTTTAAACAGATAATAAATCCACTTAAAGTGACACCTGCTATTTACTCTTTGCTACTTGGATGCATAACTTACATGTTCAGCAGCTGAATTTTGCTGTTGAGTGTATATGTTTTTTGCCTGCCTCTGCTCTGCTTGGAACCACACCCATTTAAAAATATATCTTTGACTGTTTTGTAAGTAAAATGGCCAAAATTATACATAATAGTGTTGACAACACAAGTGCGTTTTATTATTGACCTGTTTGGATTTTAAGGACCTGCATACATCAGATAGTAGGGTTTGGGTGGTTATTTTAGTGTATAAGGTATGTAACTGCATGATTGTTTTAATATGATGTACGTTGCTTTGGATTGTTTGATAAAATGTCTTATACTGTAATGAAATCAAATTCTGCATCTTCTAAACCACATTTTCTTAATGGTGACATATTGCTTTCTTCCTTTCTTCAAATAACTCAAATAATGATTTTATGATTCTCTCTGTTCATTGAATTCTGATGACTGCAGACCAATAATCTTAAAGTGCTTGGGTAAAAAATTTCCAATATTTTTCCTTCTGCTTTAAGATAAGCTTTCACCTCATCTCTTGAATCCTCACAAGCATGTCTACATGTCTGTAACTTGGACCAGAGAGGGAAAGAAACTACAGGCTTCAAACTGCATGGGTTTATGGCACAATATGAATGCATAAAGCTCTTTTAAATGCAAACATGCTGTTTATTGAATAATTTTCTTCTTGATGCTTGCTTTGATACCTATAGACAGTGACTAGTTCACCACCATTTCCTTACCGCTGTAGCCTGATGAGCCGGGTACTCCTACGGAACCTTGCCTCCCTGACAGTCCTGGGAAGCCATGCACACCTGCTGGTCCCGGAAATCCGGTTGCGCCAGGAGCACCAGGGTTTCCCTGATCACCCTTGGCTCCTGGAGAACCTGGCACACCATCAGCTCCTATTCAAATAATGCAGAAGAAAAAAACTATAAGCTATCATTCCAGAATATGAAAGGCTCCTTTTACTAACACTTAGCTTGAGCTATCTTCCACACAGCCCATAGGAATAAAATGGGAAGATGCAGCAGAAAGCTTGACCTAAGTATTAGTAAAAGGGGTCCTAAATCAAACCATTTATAATAGTCCAAAATTTCATTTGAATGGCAGAGCAAATGGTTGCTGAATTTTATATCACTAATATCTCACTTGCTACCCTCCTCACATTCGGTCTATATAGAATTGAGGACAAGAATTCCAGTTTGAAAGTATTCTCCTGTATTTTCAAGTCAAAATAAGATCATAAGAAAAATTGACAATATTTGGAAATGTACTGCAAATCAGAAGGTGACATTCACTGGAATCTCAATAAAGACATTTTCTCGTGTCCTTTTTACTTTTAATTTCAGCATGCTTATAGATCAAAACAAAAATGTTCAGTCATTAATACTAAGATGTACCTCTAATTCCCAGTATTCCTCGATCTCCTTGTATTCCTTTATGACCCTGTAGTCCTGAATATCCAGTATCACCAGGGAAACCTGCTGGTGCTCCCAAAACTTCACCTTGTGAGCCCTTTTCTCCCTGCAGACCTTGTAAACCAGGGCTTCCTGCATTACCAGGAATTCCTTGGAGCCCAGACAGCCCAATAGAACCTTGGTCTCCCCTGGATCCAATAAATCCTACAATAAAATGACACATGATAATAACACAGACATTTAAAACATTAACAGTCCAATACTGAACAGTTGAAGCAATGCACTTGAAAATAGCAATTCTATAAAATACATATACACAAAAGCAAACATACTTTGAGACTAACATTACTGCTACCACTATTAGTTATCATTAACACATTAACACTATAAACAATTTTAAAAGAGCTTAATCAATAGCTAAGCATGTTTAGTTCACGTTTTTAAGCAACAGTAAACATTTTATCAGACTTTGATATAATCAATAGACTTAAATCAGTTGTCTGTCACCCCTATTCTCATAATAAATTACCTGTTTAGATGCCTCAGATGTAAGATAAAATGGAGGGGGGGGGGATTGGAATTCTGTCCTCTTTGTTATCAGGAAGTAGCTGGAGTAAACTCCCTGCCCTTCCTGCCTCCATTGAACAGGCCTCAGTGGCCTGTTGAGGGGTGGAAAGTCCCTGAAGAATATCTCCTGATGCTGATGTCCCTCTTAGTAGACAATTTGATGGTAATTCAAATAGATGTAATCTGCACCCATCCCGGGCTATTTTGAGAACCCAAGTGTCAGAGGTTGCAAGGGGACAATGATCTGTGAAGAACGCAAGCCTTACCTCGACAGGGAGGTTATATAGGACTAGGGGTATTGGCAGGGGCAGCTCTATCATGAGGCGAAGTGAGGCGGCTGCCTCAGGCGGCAAAGTTTTAAAGGCGGCATTTTGCCCCCAAAACAGCCGCCTCACTTCGCCTTCAAAAGTTAAAAAAAAAAAATCCAAACGCTCAAATTTCTGCTGTTGCCGAGTCCGCTTCTCGGCAGCGGCAGACTCACCTCTCCTTCCTATAGCAGCCTGCTTCTTGGAGCCGCGGCTGTACTAGCGCAAGGTTCAGCCAGCCACTGCAGAGCCTTCCCGTGCAGCAGCGTCCCGCCCCCAAAGGAACTTGGGGGCGGCCTATTGTGTTGTGCAGGGGGTCTTTATTGGAACCGCTTTCACAGTTTTACGATTTTTTTTGCGCCCTCTGATACATCACATTCTTTCTTTTATAAAGGATTCTTTTCATTTTCTTACCAAATTACAAGGCTTGTCTGTGGATGTTTCTAACATGTATTTAGTCACTATGGATGTGACTGCTTTGTACACGAATATCGACCAGGATGCGGCTATACGAATGGTGACAGATCTTGAGATTCCGTTACCGCCCAGGCTTCCCAAAGAATTTCTTGTTCGATTGTTGCAATGGGTTTTGAAGAAGAATTTCTTTTTGTTTGAGGGCCAATTTTATCTACAGATTCGTGGCATCGCCATGGGTGCCACTGTGGCACCATCTTTGGCAGCCCTATATATGGCGCAGTTTGAACGGGAGTTATTGTATTCTTCTGACTAATTTTCTCGGATTGTTCAGTGGACACGGTTCTTAGATGATGTGTTTTTCATATGGGATGGTGAGGAGGATCAACTGATACAATTTTTTGATTGGATTAACACCTTGAATAAAGACATACAGTTTGTTCCACGATATAGTGTGTCATCTATTGAAGTTTTGGATTTATTACTCTATAAACAGGGTTAATTTCTTTTTGTTTGAGGGCCAATTTTATCTACAGATTTGTGGCATCGCCATGGGTGCCACTGTGGCACCATCTTTGGCAGCCCTATATATGGCGCAGTTTGAACGGGAGTTATTTTATTCTTCTGACTGATTTTCTCGGATTGTTCAGTGGACACGGTTCTTAGATGATGTGTTTTTCCTATGGGATGGTGAGGAGGATCAACTGATACAATTTTTTCATTAGATTAACACCTTGAATAAAGACATACAGTTTGTTCCACGATATAGTGTGTCATCTATTGAATTTTTGGATTTATTACTCTATAAACAGGGTTCTCAATTGTTTTCCACTCTTTACAGAAAACCAGTCCAACGAAACACATTACTCCATTATAAAAGTTACCACCCGGGACCTCTTCGACGAGGCCTTCCCATAGGACAATTTCTTCATCTGCGGCGGCTTTGTTCCACAGTGGACCAATTTAAGAGTCATGCTAAGGAATTAAAAATGAGATTGCAAGCAAGGGGTTACCCTGTGAAGTTAATCAAGACAGCATATCGACGAGCCCGATTTAATCATCCAGAATGGTGGCCGGAGGATTCACAGGAACAGGATTCGGCTAATACTTCTTATGTAGGTGTCCTTCCATATATGCCTAACACAATGCGGGTAGTGAATATTGTACGGAAACATTGGGGATTGCTTGCCTTACACCCATGTTTTAGGAAGCCTATTATGTTCTCATTCCAACGCAGCCGGAATTTGGCCGATTTTTTGATTCATTCCCCACTAATGTTGAGGGATAATTTGAACGGCCATTTTTGTTGTGGTACCTGTGACTTTTGTGCTACCACCATAGAGGGACCTGATTGGATGGATCCAATTACGGGTGTAAAAATACTGAGTCGTCATCGGACATCCTGCATGACTGTCTATGTAGTGTATATTCTAATTTGTCCATGTCAGAAAGTTTATGTTGGTCAGACATCGCGTCTTATGAAGAGAAGACTATTAGAACATAGATCTCGAATCACTAATACTGTCATTTCAGCTCCAGTGTCTCAACATTGTCAGGATGAGAATCACACCTTTCAGGATCTCCGTTGGCGTATTATAGATCACATACAATCTTCACCCCGAGGGGGTGATCGATTGAAACATTTGCAATATAGAGAGTTCTGGATCTTCCGTCTACAATCGGTGATACCTATGGGTTTGAATCTCTCTCTTGATTGGTGGAGTCTGATTGCATAACTGCTTCCTCTAGCCAATGATAGCCCGTTTTCTTTTGGGTTTGAAACGAGGCTGGGTTTAAAAAAGGTGTGGGAAATAGTAGTTGTAGAGACGTAGGGGCAAGAGGAAGGACCAAGAGTTTCAGGGTCCGAAACATGGCGTTGTGTACACAACATAGAAGGGATGATACGTCCGTCGAAGTCACTTTACATTTGGGCTGCTGATTGAGACCCACTGATGGGGGCTTGAAAGGACTTCTATTCTGGGATTGGATCATTAATTGGGATGTCCTGCTTTGGAAGTTGTTTAAAGGACTGGACACATTATTGATGGGCCTCTTCTGATTTGTATGGAAGACGGGTGGAAGAGCGTTGATTCTCCCGGATTACAAGATAAGTCTTCTTTCCATATTGACAGTCCTTTTGGTGATGATATGAGATTGAGGAGTGGTTTTGTACCCTGCCTCAGTGATTTAGTTGGAGTGTTCATTCTCTCTTTTTTAATAAAGAGAAAAACGGAGGGTTTGCTTCAAGAGAGAGGGAAGGTTCCCTACTCCCATGGCAAATGATCCAACAAAAATATAGTTAGGGGGTTGGAAAAATAGGGCTAATTAATAAATAGAGTTATCTCTTATATAGTTATAGATTTTTGTGGGATAACTGTTGCAGTTTGTAGATTATGAGATCTAAATGTGGCATATAGCGGTGATGCATAAAAATAAATGAAACCTGAAAACAATTGAAAAACCTGACTAAATGTGACTAAAGAGATAAGATGCAGCAATGGCAACAGCAGATAGAGAAAACTACAAAAATAACTCACCAGTCGCAGGAAAACAAGAATATTAGAATGGAATGTCATGGACCGTGGAACTGTGCGTCTGTAGAGCTTCGTGGACAAAAGAAGACTAAAGGGATGGGGCATGGTGGTGGGCACCCAGGAGCGTTGAAGCTTCTAAAAAATGTTGGGAGAGATTTCCTGTGCAGGGCTCAATCGAAGACATTATCCATAAGTGGGCACTCGCCCTGCTTGTCCATGCAGAACAACTCCGTTATAGGCAACAGGAATTTGTAAACATGATGGCATCTGTCCAACAGAAAGCCTAACAGCACTGTATATGGGAACAATGGCTACTATGCACAGTACTGGGTCATCTTAGCTGTAATGTTGCACGCAAAATAACTGGTTAGGTGCACATATTACACATATTTGCTATACGTGTAAGTACAGTAGCACATCATTTGCATGGTAAGCCAGATTTGTTTGTTTCATAGGTGAATAAATGGTTTTGAAAAGAATGGAAAATGGTTTAATGATGCCAAGTTACCTGCTGGACCTGTTAAACTTTCAGCACCTGGATCACCACGCAATCCTTTAAAACCTGGAACACCATCTAGACCTTGTTCGCCAAGGTTTCCCGGTTCACCTTTTTTACCTGCAACATATAATGCATTGACAATGAAATCTAACAGCATCAGCTTAAAGAAAATATTATGCATATTGAAAAAATAGCTCAACTATGTATTCTGAGATATTTTTAGTGCAGAATTAATTTTTCAAAAGAGAGCTATAACTTCTGAAAACTGTTCCAGTGGTAGGGCCTATTTAGAAACATAGAAACGTGTCAGCAGAGAAAGACCATATGGCCTACCCAGCCTGCCCTTCCATATCAAATACTATAGTCCCTTTTTTCCCTTCAGATATCTTCTGTGTGTTGTCCCATGCTTTCTTGAATTCAGATACTGTCCTTGTCTCTAGTACCACCACTGGGAGACTATTTCACGCATCTACTGCTCTTTTCGTAAAGAAGTATTTCTGCATATTACTCCTGAGTCTATCCCCTTTCACCCTCATCCTATGCCCCTTTGTTGCAGAGCTTACTTTCAATCAAAAGAGGTTCTCCTCTTGTACATTTATGCCATGGAGGAATTTAAACATCTCTATCATATCTCCTCTATCCTGCCTTTCCTCTAATGTATACATATTAAGGTCTTTAAGTCTGTCCCCATATGGTTTATAATGAAGACCACTGACCATTTTAGTAGTCACCCTCTGCTCCGACTCCATCCAGTTTATATCCTTTTGAAAATGTGGTCTTCAGAATTGCACACAATACTCCAAATGAAGTTGCACTAGAGACTTATACAGAAGCACTATCATCTTCTTTTTCTGCTGGCTATTCCTCTCCCTATGTACCTAAGCATCCTTTAGACTTTTGCCGTCACCTTTTCTACCTGTTTAGCCACTTTAAGATCACTGGCAACAATCACGCCCAGGTCCCGCTCTTCTTTTGTGGACAGAAGTACTTTGCCACCTACACTGTACTGCTCTCTTGGATTTTTCCAGCCCAAATGCATGATCATATATTTTTAGCATTAAATCTCAGCTGCCAAATTCTTGACCATTCTTCAGGCTTAGCTAGATCCCTTCTTATGTTAGCTATTCCTTCCTGGGTGTCATCTTTATTGCAGATTTTGGTATCATTGCAAAGAGGCAAACCTTACCTGACAGCCCTTCCACAATATCACTAACAAAGATGTTAAAGAGAATCAGACCAAGGACAGATCCCTACGAAACACTACTGGTTGCATCCTTCTCTTCAGAGTGTGCTCCATTTATCTGTACACTTTGTCGCCTCCCACTCAACCAGTTTTTAACCCAGTCAGTCACTTTAGGGTCCATTCCTAGGGTGCTCAATTTATTTATAAGTCTCCAGTGCGGAACTGTGTCAAAGGCTTTACTGACATCTAAGTACACCACATCTAGGGCTCTCCTTTGGTCCAACTCTCCAGTCATCCAGTCAAAGAAATCAATCAGATTTGTCTGACAGGACCTGCCTCTGGTAAACCCATGCTGCCTCGGATTCTGCAATCCATTGGACTCCAGAAACCTCACTATCCTCTGTTCACATAAAATGGTTATCAATTGCTTCATCCAAAGTTTGTGAAGGGTGTAATTTGTGACATCACAGCCAATCAAGAACAATGAGTTTTTAGTAAGGGGGGGGGGGGGGGATAGTCAGCACTGCTGGCCCCGGCATTGAATATTCAGGTTCGCTACATTGCCGCAAGTCTAATCAGACAGTGGTGATATTGAGCCATCGCCCGGTTAGCTAACGCGGTGAAAGTTAGGCCAGGGTTTCTTGTGCCTCACTTTCGCCACATATCGTTAACCAGGCAGTGGCTCAATAACACTGCTGCCTGGTTAGCGATGGCTGCCACCCTTTTCCGCCCTGGACTGCCCTGAAGCTTAGTATTGGCGTGTGTAGCAGGGATATTCAGCGTCACTAACCGCGCCCCCCCCTGGGTGTCCTATCACTTTCTTTCTAACATGCTGCTTCCAGGATTTCAGAACCACAGACAAGCTTCTTAAAACATTTTGAAAGGGATAACTTACTAACATTTTTAAATGATGTAGTGCAAGTATTACTGCCAGCTGTGCTTTGCATAATTTGCAGAGTCTGAAGAGGGTAAAGCTTTCTTTTAAGAATAACATCTTTCATTGCTACTACTGTATTTGAATTTCTGAAATACTACGCAGAACACAAAAAATATGGCTTTACTTCAAACCATAATAACACTCCCATCCAGTCTTAAGATATTTTTGCTAAGAAGGATTATTGCTTAAGGAAAGAACAAAAGCTAATTAAGACTACACGACGCAATGCATGACAACAAAGGCATTCTGAATTTATGTAAAGCCATTTTACTACAGTGATGTCTCATAAGACAAGTACATATGGGAGAAGGCATTTGCATAGGAATTACACTAAATATTTTCTGATTTAGGGGTCTATTTACAAAAGTACATTGGCATTAATGCAGCTGTTAATATGAATGAAACGCTTCTGTTAGTTAATTCGGAAACCTAAAGAGTATTAAATCAACGTTAACATGCTTTTTTGGAATATGAATGTAGATTAACATTAAAAATTTAAACAAACTGTTAAATGGGAAAATAAGCAAATCAATTTTAAATGTACTGCACTTTGCATCAGCTAGACGTGCACGTAAGTGTTTGCATTAATGGTAGCATTAACACAGATGCATTAGTTAATGCTAAGTGCCACTTTTAATGCATGACTCAGCAGCTTTATGACTGTTAGTAAATCATGCACTAAAAGCACTGGTAAGGTGTAGGACAACATTTTCCTAACAAGGCAGCTAAGCAGGAAAGGAACACAGGCATTTATGTTGCCTTTATTTTATGAAGGCAACCTTCGCACTTATTTACTTTCATTAAATCGCCTACCGGAAAGTTCCTGCACAAAGTTATATAAGATGGAGTTTGTATGTGCTGGTTAATATCAGTGCCTGTGTGTGTATTTTATGAGGTAAAAGCATAAGTGCTGATCCCCCCCCCCCCCACCTTAACCATTCTTGCTCCTCTCTCCCCCTTCCCCAGGAAAGCCTATGTGTGTATTGCACGAAACTAGGAGCTATTGGCACAGTATTCAAAAGCGCTTATCCAGATAGCAGCGCCTGCCTATCCAGTGATTTTCAAGGGGACTATCCAGATAGCGTTGCTGAAAATCATCACCAACTGCCCTGGCATTATCCTTACAGCCGACTATCCATGCAGTGCCAGAATGGAGCACGGGTGAGCCTGGAAATGATCAGGATAACAGTGACATTCCGTACATTATCCAGATAACTTTAGAACAGCAAAAATGCAGGTGCCAGGATTTCAAAAATGAAATGGCCATGCCTACTTTCTTAGCCTCAACCCCAGGACCATAGCCACCCCAAAAGTGAGTAGAAGTACACATGCCGTCATCCAGTGCACATACGTTTAGCCGTTTTCATGGGGTGGGGGAAGTGATCATCAAACTCCAGTTTTACCCTGCATCAATATTTAAACTCCATGGTTGGATAACTATTTGGATAACTTTAGAACAGCCAATGATTTTTAGCAGTGCAAAATGGCAGCTGGAAGAATGTAGCAGCGTTAGTATTCCAAACAAAAGAGTCATCTAAGATTCAGTGGATATTTCATCTTAGTCGTGTCACTGCTTTGTACCCAGGATTTCTTTAATTACTTGCAGGGACCGGGCAAACTTTTATGAAGGGCACCTTTTAATTTTCCATACTGACTACCCCCATTATAGGAACCCAGAAGCTTTCTACCATTAAAAAATATATTTTAAGGCAATGCTTTACATGCCTGACTACATTGCAAATATCGTTAATGACACCTGTGCCACAATCTCAAAGCATCAAACAAGTAAGGTTTCCCCATAGATGAAAGGTACTCGGTAACCAGGATAGATGATCGTGTCTGATAACTCCTAGTGACAAGCAGAGTAGAAACTCTGTTTCCCCATGAATACTCTTCCCCTTTTTAAAGAGGAAGAGAACAATGGAGGACAATTAAATTACTAAAGGGATAGAAGCTGAGATGGAATTAGTTAATGCATAGGAGATAACTTATAATGATCACAATTACTCATAAATCATTTTGCACAGTTGTATTAATAAAATAATGCAGGTAACCTATTTTAAAATTACAATAAAGAGGATTCTACCATACAACACATGTCTTGTATTTGTTTGTGGGTTTTCTTTTTCATTCTATTAAAAATTATCAGAAAAATAGTTGGTAGAAAAATATCTCAAATGTCTCAATGTTTATTTAAGCTCAAATAATTTTTAAAAAGTGTTCCTGAGAGAATAATACTTATCACATCCGATGTCAGGTAGTTCGTTGGGGCCCATAAAAGTGTTTTTTCTTCTCCGAGCTTCAGTTCAGCACTTCTCCAGAGCTTCAGGTTCTTCTGGGCGGCTTCCAGGCTCAGTGGCCTATACTTAGTGGATTTTTTAATCAGGAGGCAGCTGACTCTTGCTTTTCAACTTGAGGACTCCGGACCCCCTTCCCTACTACTATCTCCCCTTATCCTTCCTACTTACTAAAACAATCACTAAAAAAGGAAATTATGCAAGCTTGCTTGAGAAAAAGAAATTAAAAAAAACTCTCTCGAATTCACTCATTCAGATCTCCCATACCACTCAGTCACAATCCTTCCTTCACTGCCGCTCAACCATTCAGCCTAAATCATGCACCAGAACCTCACCCAAGTATCTCACCCCTTCACTGTTAGGCTACCATATACCAACATTCATTCCTTTCATTCATTAATCTTTCCTATCTTAACTCCCCTTAAAACTTCTCTTATAACCCCACTTTATAGATTATATTGGGCCAGAAGGACTGGGGTTTTCTAGTCCCACAGGTGCTCCTTTTGGACTTGGGTAAGCCACTTAACCCTCCTTTGCCTCAGGTACAAGAAAGAATGTGAGCCCTTTGGGGACAAGGGTAATATATACAGAACCTGATTGTAAACCACCTTGAATGTGATAGCACTTGGGCGGTATATGATTAACTACCTAAAAATATTTTACTTCTTTTAATATACTTCCCTTTAGTGCTCCCTTATTAGGATGTGTCAAAGGAAGAGTTTATATTTAAAAAAAAATTCCATTCTACTCTATTTCCCCTTTTTATTTTTTATCCATAAGCATCTATGATCTCTAACCTACCTTCAACTACATCTGCTGTTATTTCGACCCAAACTCTATACACTTCTAATCAGAAAGTAAAACACATTTTAATTGTCTAAACCGAAGAATTTTACTAGTTTTCGTCTTTTAGGCTTCTTTTTAAGCTTTAACCCTCCCCTTAAAATCTTCAATCTGTTCTCTTTAAACTTTCACCTGAACCTACCTGAGATTCTCCGTTTGAAACCTTTAAATCACTTTATTTCATTTACTCCTTTCTCATATTCAGTCTCAAACAAAACCTATCAAACTTTTAAAAATTCATCCAAACAGAGGCCTCTTCAGTCACACCAAGCAGTGCGCATCCATATACATTCAAGCCCACACACTCACTGCCACAAACAGCCAGTCTCACTAAAATTCCATCTTCTCGGGAGCACTGCTGCTACGCCTGATGACCTCATCAACTAGTTCCATTCTGCTTTACATGTCTTCTTCTCTTTCTTCCTTCCAAGCTCCTCTATTTTCCTATCTATGTGAAGCCCTATTACATTTTTTTAAATCAGCTCTTTCTCTCATCCACTGTCTGTGAGCTGAGTTCTGTGAAGTACGTCAGCAGAGATAAACAATTACAACTGACCAACATGCTACAGTGTCACCCAACAGATCCCTCCTCTTGCCAGACTTTCTCCCAGAGCCTTGGGATGGATCCTGGAAAATACAGCAAGGCTACAATCAACAGCCTTTGAGCAGTCGTGGCTCCCTTTAAAAAAAAAAAAAAATCACCGCTGGCTGAAGAGAGGAAAAAACCCCACCACTCTCCAGGTATTTATTATTTTATTTTATCTTTTCTTTTTTGGTTACATTAATATATAAGTTTTATTTGTAGGTGTCAGCTGTTGCATATATTAGATTCATATTTCCATTTTTTTCAGATATTGTTTTAAAAAACAAAAACCTTTCCCTATCATCCACCAGACCTGTCCAGAATGGATGGGTTATGCCCCATTACCAGCAGATGGGGACAGAGCAAATGCTTGTGAGCCTTACCCTATATAGGGCACTGTGCAGCCACTTGTTGCCTAGTTTTCTCTGTCTCTAGCAGATGCTAGATGGGCATTCCGTGCAGGATGTCTGAGATTTTGTCTCTCCTCCTTTGCCAATTTGGAGAACTGGTCACCTAGTTGAGGAAAGATGGGCAAGAGATCTCCCAAGGTCCAAAGGGAATGCCTGGAGGAGTCCAGGTCCTTTCCCTTTTTTTTACTTCTCTATCAAGAATACCTGGAAGGGTCAACACCCCTTTCCTTCTCCATCTGGAGTATATAGAGGAGCCCAGGGCCAGTGGCAGAAATTCAAATTATGGGGCCCCAAGCAACAATTTTTAAAGAGCTCAGAGTGGGGAAAGTCCACTTCTGAAAATACAGGAGCAACTGCATGTGGGCCTATTCTTCATTGGGGCTCCCTGTACCACAAGGGCCACTTGGGCAGAATTTACGCCACTGTCCAGGGCCCCTCTCTTCTTTCTTCTCCCTCCTTTCCCTTTTTATTCTGTTTATTCTCCCTTCCTTTCCATCCAGTTCCTTGAAAAAGTAAAAAAAAAAGAGAAATGTAAAAGAAAAAGTCAGCATTGAAAGGGGGGGGGGGGGGGCGTTGCTGAGGTAAACACAGTTTGGGGATCTTCAGAGCTTTGGTGAAACCCAAACTTAGTGATAGCAGTTCATCAGTGAAGTGGAATTCTCATGCTTCAGGAACTGGTCATGAAAGCCATGGTGTAGAAGTAGGAGGGAGCTCTGCAAGAAGGGTGCTAGGAGATGAGTGAGGGAGGTCCAATTGTGACATCAGAAGCTGCGCAATTTGAGTCAGCAGCGGCAGCAGGTGTGTGCACTTGGATAGAAGAGCCGGCAGAGTACCAAAAGCACTGTTCCTGCTGTGAGGGCTACTGCAATGTTTTGGGTACATGAGACTCCTGCTGAGGAGGTGTGACTGGTCACGCAGGATGAGAGTGTGCTGCATCGGATCCTTGGGCCAACTCTGGAGGGAGGGTATTCATGATTGCATTGAGAGTTGCCACCATTTTACCTCCAGAGCTCTTTGTCTTTTGTGGAAGCAGCCACAATTTTGGAATGCTGCTGATTCTGAGGTGCTTCCCTCCCCTGATCCTCCAGCCCTGGCTCTGGAGGAAGCCTGGGACGTTTCTATGCCCTAGCGAGGGCTGAAGAAGAGGGTTTTGGGGCAGTCTTTTCAACTGGATAAGGATTCTGGATTTTTTCCTCAAACATGTATGCCTTAACATCAGGCTTTATATGGCAGTATGTCAGGGTATTCCTCCACAGAGCTTGGGAGATCTTCCTCATGCCACTGAGGACTCTGGACCAGTTACAAGACCATGGATGGACCTACAAGGGGACTGAAAGTCTCAGTCATGGCTGGAGCTGAGACGTGGATGGCTGTCAGTGTCTCAGAAAGGGCTGGTGTTCTTGTGAGCCCTTGGATGAGTGAGTTTCATGATGGATTAAGAGATATTCCCTCTTTGGTTTGCTTCTCTGCCTTGTGTATACAGGCCTGAATAGTGTTCTGGGAAAACTGGTTAGGGACTGTGGGCAGTCAAAGAAGATACTGGAAGACAAACCAGGGAGGGTTTGAGGATGGCTTGGAGAAGTTCCCAGTCTGGGAGTCATACCATTAATGACCAGGCAAGAAAACAAGTAAGCTCTAGCGACAAAAGCCACCACAATGCTACCCTGTGGTGGGCTGATGATTCCTTCCTTGAGTGCTGACTTTCACCAGGAATGGGCTCAGGTCCAATGGACTGATGAGTCCTGGATGAGATAAGGTGGGGTTATGTGCTGGAGTTTTCCCACCTTCTTGCAGTTGCCTTTGTCTCCCCCTGAAAGGTTCTGGCCAGAAAAGCTGCAGTGGTGGATACTTTGCAGTGGCATTTTACTATCAGGGGCTGTGGTCCTGGTGTTCAAGGAGGGTAGAACTGGGAATGGAGCTCCATTTATTTTAATAATCAAGAAAATAAATGTGCACCTTTTACCCCAATTTGGATCTCTGGGGTGTAATTCATGCTCTACTTTCTGCATTTCCATATGGAAATGGGCGTTCCATTAGTGTGACAGTTCACCGGAGTAGGGGGGGAAGGAATTCCTTATGTCCCTGCATATACCAATTTGAAGAGTTTCCAATGGTACTTGTTTGTGATCTTGGGAGGAAATTGTTTATTCCAGGCATTACATTAGAGTCTAGCCATAGTGCATAGAACATTTTCGAAGATAATGGTGGCGGTGGACAACGCCTTGCACAAGGAGGGTATTCTTGTACATCTCTATCTGGACATCTGTCTCATTCAAGTGAGGTCAGAGCAGGAGGTAGTAGATCTATCGAGTTGTCCAGTGGTTACATTCTCTTAGGCCATCAACTGCGAGCAGAATGAAATTATACCGACATAATGTCAGGGATATCTTGGCACTGATTCAATACTAAAAGGTTGTTTTTTCCTATTGATCAGAGGTTGCTCAAGCTCCAGGAACAGGTGAGCACTCTTCTGGTGAAGAAGGCCTCTCAAGCACACAGTTAACATACAGGTCTTTTGGATCCATGGAAACGATTTTCGAGCTGCTCATGTCTTCTCAGGTACGTATGTGTCCATGGCAGTAGTCGCAGGTGAACTGGTTGGTGCAGACACAAGGATATGAGAGTTGCCTTCCATGAGTGCTGCAGGCCAAGGTCAGTCTTGCCTGGTGGTTCGTTGGTGTATACACTTGGCTTCAAGAGTTGCTTTCTGTGGGTGCCACAGTCTGAGGTCAGCCTGGCTTGGTGGTTGATGATGTAGCACTGGTTGAAAGGAATGAACCAGGACAGCTCCATCAGGAAAGTGGTTTATGGGTTTATTAAAATTTTCTATACTGGTTTTCAGGTTTAACAGAGTGGTTTACATAAAATCAAAATTTAAAAAGAAAATGAAGGAACTCTATTAAGCCAAAAGGAATGTAGAACCCCTACCTAGGATAAAAGAAAAGAAAGAAGGAAGGAGAGAATGAGTCAACTCAGAAGCTGTTAAGGATGTCAGGTAGTATTAATAAAAGCCTGTTGAAAGAGGTATATTTTTTTAGGCTGGCTTTAAATTTAGAATAGGAAAATTCCTGTCTGAAGTCGGGAGGGAGATTGTTCCAGGAGTAGGGAACACAGAAGAAGAAGGCAGAATGTCTGGTAGATTCATATTTTTCCTGGGAGGGAGGGGGAAGAAACAGATGATAGTGATAGTGATAATGATGGATGCCAGTCCATTCTGTTTAGGGAACTTAGGCGTTGGTCCGTGGCATCTGTTGCTGGAGTTTACACTGACTGCATGGACTGGGTTGTCGTGCTTATATATTGTGGTAACTTGCTGTTCCGTGTTCTCCCTTTCTCTATTCTGTTTGACTGTCTCTGTCCTCTATTCTGTCCTATCATATAAATGGCGTTCTTTTCTTATTTCCTCGAATGATATAGTATTGTAAACCGCTCTAATGCCTTCTGGCCTGAGCGGTATATCAAATTTAAAACAAACATAAACATAAAACATAAACATCATCTGAAGCTTTCTGGCCCATCATTCAATTGAAATAGAGGCCATTTCAAAGGCATTTGAGGCCTTCAAGCTCCCAGTTCGTTGATAAGCTGTTAGAGACCTATTCAACAAGACCACAGCAGTGGTCTATCTCAGCCACCAGTTGTACAAAGGGAGCATTGTGGTGGCTCGGCAGGACTCCCTGAGGTTCCAGTGAGCAGAAGCCCATTGCAAAATGTTGGCATCAGCACACATTGCAGATTCTGAGAGTGTGGGGGTAGGTTTTCTGGGACAGGCACTCCCTGGATGGAATGGGAATTCAATGTGGAGGCCTTCTTTCTCATCAAGGTCTGCAGGAGCATTACGGCCATGGATCTAATTGCAAGATTTCCTCAGTTCTTTGTGTTGGAGAGAATGAGAACTGAACAGACAGGTGGTGCTGCTAGTGTGCTGTTGGGGGTGACTGAAAGGCATTCCATTAGTTTGCATTCCAAGGTGGTCTGTTTTCTAAAGAGAGTTGCAATTCTCCACCTGCTGATGCATCCAGGGGTTCTGGCTTGGAACCCTATTCTGCTGCCCGGGACAATATGAAATTCTCCATTTTTAGCCTCCCCAGAATGCTACTTCGATTGACTTAAATTATAGATGGTATTCCTGATGGTGATGGTGATATATGGTTTATTAAAATTCTTGATATATCGCTTTTCAGATACCATCAAAGCGGTTTACAATGATAGCAATACAATAGTGTTGAAGGCTTTGAATTTCTTCCACTTTCTTCTAAAACTTGGGGCTCATGTTTGATTTATTGCCTTCCAGGGTTTTTGATTAACCCAGAGCAGCTCTGGGAGCATTTAGCCTTATTACCAGTACATATGTCACATTATGGGCTTATAGGTGATCTTAGGGGTTTGTTTACTAAAGGGCGTTAAGGGAGCCATTGTGCCGTTAATACCTATTATCGGCACCTTTGCACCCTTAACGCTGCAAAAAAGCTGCTTTAATGAGCGTTAAAGGCTCCAGCAGTGTTAAGGGCGCAGTAGGTGGAGAGTGGGCATTAACAGGGCAGAGAGTGGGCTTTAACAGTGTGTGCTCCCTTAACGCCTGTTGCACAACATATTTAAAAGCCCTTTAATGCTGGGAACCCTAATGCAAAGTAAAACCTTGCAGAAAGGATGCATTTAGAGGGGGGAGAGACTATTTCAACATGTGCAATGTGATGCACTGACAGGGGAGCCCCAGACAGTGACAGTAGTGCTCCATTAGCAGCAACAACATGGTGCCCAAGTATGAAAGGGCACTATGTTGATAGTGCAAATGGGCAAAAGGAGGTGGCACATGGGTCATGCAGTGGGGGTTGCTGGTGTACAGGGCGTACTAGGCAGCTGCCCAGGTGGCAACATAAGAACATAAGATCATAAGATATGCCATACTGGGTCTGACCAAGGTCCATTAAGCCCAGTATCCTGTGTCCAACAGAGGCCAAGCTAGGTCATAAGTACCTAGCAGTTTCCACAAAAGACACAGGTTCCACAATTCCTGTAGTGGGGCAAGCAGTGGAGTTCCTGGATCCCCTTGAATAATAGTTTATGGATCTTTTCTCTAGGAACCTATCTTGTCCCTCTTCTTTCCTCCTCTCCCATTCCTGTTGTCACGTCTTTGCGTTACCTAGGTGTTACCATTGATTCATCCCTCTCCTTCAAAGATCACATTTCATCCGTAGTCCAACGATCCCCACTTTTGCACAGTCCGGCGATGTGAGTGTGTGTCTATGTGTGTGTGTATGTCTCTCCATTGTTCTGTGGCTTTCTGCACTACACTGTGCCTCATATTGCCTAAGCTGTTCCCAGAGTTAGTCTGCACATGTGCATGACTAGGAACAGAAGATTGTGGGTATGGCCTGAAACAGAGTGGAGTGGCCAGGATGTGTCTGCCTCGGCAATAGGGTCAATGTCTAAGACCTCGTAATGCCTGTCTACCACATGCATGGCCTGGGTGACCACAGCATATCATGCTGAGAGGGCACTCTCACTCTGACTGAGCAGTGCCAATGGAACAGCTATGTATCCACATTGTGCTATATAATGTCTGGCTCCAGTGATGTGGGCGCAATCTCTGTCTGGGGAGCCCAAACACAGAGCCAAATGCTGCGTGTCCATGCCGTTTATCCCATGCAAGGTTGCACATGGTACTCAGTGCACATGCATTGTGTGCTGACCAGCGAACCGGCCGCAGTTGGTACATGCATGACTGAAACAGCCCAGTGGTGGTCAGCAGGTGCAGTCTGACTAAGCTTGCTGTGGTGGATTATTAGTCCTAGATGGTTGGGACAGCAGTTGTTCCTGGCCTACTCACTGTGATCATGGCAGGACCACCATGACAGTAGCAGCAGCCCCACACCAGCCTAGAAACCTTCACTGCATTTGGCATCCATGGTATCAGTCTTTTAACACTGGGCACTGACATGTACTGTTCTAGGAAGATCCCTGTACAATAGGGGCAGGACACAGGACCCAGCTGTGAATGGCACTTACAGCATGCTGCAATTGTGCAGGAAACAAGGTGACTAGCAAAACACACTGCAGACAATACCTGCCACACACTGGCAGTGATGCGGACCTGCCACATGGCCGGCAGGGACCATCTCTAGCAGTGCAAGTTCTGGGGATCAGGTGCTGGGTGCCCATCCTCCCCCTCAGGGTGACTGCTAAAACTGCTCAATAGCAACTGTTTGTAGCTGTTATGTGTTTTAGTACACACTGTCACTGTGTCTTACTGAGCTGATGTGATGGATCAGTACATTCTCCATTTGGGGACAAGGGTTTGGTTCCCACTTGTTCATTTTGCATCTGTGTGCTACTCAGGTTATTTCCCTGCCTGTAACAGTCCTGGCTCTGCTGTGACTTGCAGACACTCGTCCTTCTATGTTTTTATGTGTTCTGGCTGCACTTTGGGTCAGCAAACATGCTATTCCCCATCATGACCTATTTCCATACAATGGAAGGCAGTGGATGCAAATAGATCTCCTGAATATTCATTAGGGACATCATGAAAACCAGGCTGGATTGTGGTGCACGAGGGCCGGAATTGCCCACTCCTGAGCTAGATGATTTTAGAACAGTACTTCAAGCACTTGTTTTATCCCCACTAGATTATTGTGTTATTTTTTATGGTTCTCCTGTTTCTCATTTAAAACCTTTGTAGACTGTTCAAAATGTGATGGCTCACTTAATTTTGAGTGATGATGTAGCTTTTAAGGTGCTGAAGCTAGGACTTAGATTGGCACTGTTTCCACTTGAGAATTTTATCAGCCTCCTCAATGTTTATGTTCAACTGGAGGTAGACAGTTGTGATGTCCTCTCCTTGCTGGAATTCATGGGATACGTGTACTGAACAGTATGCTTTTGTTATACCACAGGAATGGAACCATCTTCCTTGCGACCTCTGACTGTTCGAGAATATGCTAAATTTCCACAAGAAACTTATAGCATTAATTTTGTGCAGGCTTTTAACTGCAATTAGCTTTTGATGTTGGTCATAGTGATGTCTAGTGGTAGAATATAATTACAGATTTTACTGTTTTATGTATTGTCTGTCTTTACTATTACTTCATACTGTATGTTTTACAGTGGTCATGCTCTCTGGTTTTGTTAAAGAGGATTATGGGAGGACTTTTTCAGGTTCTTTGTTTTCCGGATGTGTATAGGGCAGTGGTTCTCAACCCAGTCTTCTGGGACCCCTAGTCCAATCAGGTTTTCAGGGTATCTACAATGAATATGCATGAGATAGATCTGCATGCACTGCTTCCATTGTATGCAGATCTATCTCATGCATATTCATTGTGGATATCCTGAAAACCTAAATGGCCTGAGGGTTCCAGAGGACTAGGTTGAGAACCACTGGTATTGTGTCTGATAGGTTCAAAGGTTGGACTGGTGGTTCATATGACTCATTCCACTAGGAGACTGTTTTAAGTCTCCCTTAAGGAATTTTACGGAGACGCCACAAGGTCATTTTTGCATTCATGACTGTAGCTATATAGGGTAGAGGTAATTGAGAGAGAGGATGCGCCCTTTATTTATTTAGCATTTTATTTATAACACTTTATCCTATAGTAAAAG
Source organism: Ichthyophis bannanicus (assembly GCA_033557465.1). Lineage (NCBI taxonomy): Eukaryota > Metazoa > Chordata > Amphibia > Gymnophiona > Ichthyophiidae > Ichthyophis > Ichthyophis bannanicus. The sequence goes on from CM066035.1 coordinate 644,765,152, forward strand.
CAGTATACATTACAACACAGGATTAAAGTTTTCCAGGAAACAAAATACACTGTAGAATCTCTATGGATAGAAATTCCATGTAAAAAGGGGAAGGCGATGGCAATGGGGGTGTACTATCGACTGCCTGAACAGAATGAACAAATGGATGATGAAATGATCAAGGAATCAGGGAAGCTAACAAAAATTACAATACAGTAATAATGAGTGACTTCAAATATCCGGCTATTGACTGGGTCAGTGTCACAGCAGGACATGCTAGGGAGATAAAGTTTCTAAATGAAATAAATGACTGCTTCTTGGAGAAGCTGGCTCATGAATCGACAAGAGGAAGATATTTTGGACCAAGTCTTTAGTGGCATGCAAAGATCTGCTGCAAGAGATAAGGGTGTTGGGGTCACTTGGCAATAGTGGTCATAGCATGATCGCATTTGATTTAATAAATGAAAGAAGAATGGCAAGAAAATTCACAGTACTACCATTTAACTTTCAAAAGGGAGACTATGATAGAATGAGGAAAATAGTTAAGAAAAAACTAAACAGAGCAGCCACAAAGGTTAAAGATTTACATAAAGTGTGGGCATTGTTTAAAAGTACTATCTTGGAAGCCCAGAACAGATGTATTCCACACTTTAAGAAAAGTGGAAGGAAGGCCAAAAAACTGCCAGCATGGTTTAAAGGCGAGGTCAGAGAGGCTGTTGCTGCCAAAAGAGCATCTTTCAGGAAATGGACAAAGGATGAAAACTGGAAACAACATAAGCATTGGCAAGTTAGCTGCAAGACTTTGATAAAGCAGGCAAAGAGAAAATTTGAAAAAAGCTAGCCATGGAAGCAAAAATGCATAATACAAACTTTTTCAAGTACATTTGTAGTAAAAAACCTGTGAGAGTCAGTTGGAGCACTGGATGACAGAGCGGTTAAAGGGATGCTAAATGAGGACAAGGCTATAGTAAAGAGACAGAATGAATTCTTTGCTTCGGTCTTTACTGAAGAAGATGTAGGGAATTTACCCATGTCTGAAATGGTATATAAAGGTGATGTATAAGAAGAATTGAAAGAAATATCAATAAACTGGGAAGATGTTTTACAACTATTTGATAAATTGAAGAGTAGCAAATTACCCGGGCTGGATAGTAAATATCCGAGGGTATTGAAAGAACTGAAATGTGAGATTTCAAACCTACTCTTAGTAATCAGTGAATTATCATTAAAATCATCTGTAGTACCTGAAGAGTGGAGAATGGCCAATGTAACGCCAATATTTAAAAAGGGTTTCTGGGGTGATCCAGGAAACTAAAGAACAATGAGTCTGACGTCAGTACCGAGCAAAATGGTAGAAAATATTACAAAGAATAAAATTACTGATCACGTATATAGTCATGGTTTAATGGGAGAAAGCCAACATGGATTTAGCCAAGGAAAGTCTTGTCTTACTAGTCTGTTATATTTTTTTGAAGGTTGAATAAACAGGTAGACAAAGGTGAACCAGTTGATATAGTTTATCTGGATTTTCAGAAAGCCTTTGACAAAGTTCCTCATGGAAGATTCTTGGAGAAATTAAAAAGTCATGGGATTAGAGGCAGTGTTGTATTGTAGATAAGGAACTGGTTAAAAGACAGAAAGCAGAGAATAAGGCTAAATGGCCAGTTTTCTCAATGGAGAAGAGTAAATAATGGAGTACCGCAGGGATCCGTGCTGGGCCCACTGCTTTTTAACATATTCATAAATGACCTGGAAATGGGAATAATGAATGAGGTGATTAGATTTGCAGATGACACAAAATTATTTAAAGTTGTTAAAAGCCATAAGGATTGTGAAAAATTGCAAGAGGACCTTGATACATTGGAAGACTGGGTATTCCAATTGCTGATGAAATTTAATGTGGACAAGTGCAAAGTTATGCACCCTAGAAAGAGCAACCCAAACTTTGGTTGCACAATGCAAGGTACTATCTTAGAAACCACCACCAAGGAAAAAGATTTAGGTGTCATCGCGGATAATACATTGAAACCTCCACTCAGTGTGCAGCGGCGGCCAAGAATGCAAATAGAATACTAGGAGTCATAATGAAAGGAATGGAGAATAAAACTAAGGATATTATAATGCCCCTGTTTTGTTCCATTGTGCGACCACATCTTGAATATTGTGCGCAATTCTGGTCACTGTATCTTACAAAGGATATAACAGAATTAGAAAAGACACAGAGAAGAGACACCAAAATGGTAAATGGGATAGAAGGATACTCCTATGAGGAAAGGCTTAAAAGGTTAGAGCTCTTTAACTTGGAAAAGAGGCAGCTGAGAGGAGATATGATAGAGATCTATAAATTGATGAATTTAGTAGAACAGATTAATGTAGATCGGTTGTTTTTGCCATCAAAAAATAGGAAGACTAGAGGACATACAATGAAGCTATTATGTAACCTATTTAAGAATAATAAGAGAAAATATTTTTTTTTATTCAATGCATAATCAAATTCTGGAATTTGTTACCGGAGGATGTAGTAAAAGCTGTTAGTGAAGCTGGGTTTAAAAAAGGTTTGGATGAGACTTCCGGGGATGTCTTCAGGGTGAATGGTGGTGTAGCAGACTAGCTCCGCCGCCCAAGCCTGTGCTAAAGGGGAAAAGAACTCCTAAATGAGCGTTTAAAGAGGAGCGAGAGGGGTGAGGCAGGAGAGGAGAAGCCCAGGATCAAAACGCTATAAGCAGCGTGAGTAACGCGGATCTCAGAGGAAGGCAAGAATAGATTGAAGAGGGGGACCGTGTGGCAAGCCAAAGCGGAGGACCGTGTGGTGGGCCCGATCGGAGGAGGGCGGGGCAGTCGGAGAGTGGAGCTGAGGCCTGGAGGGAAGATCGGAAGCCCGGAGAGCAAGTCGAAGGACAGGGGCACAGAGAGGAGACCCGGAGAAAAGGTTCGGAGGACCGGGGAGCGGATCAGAGACCCAAAGGTGAAAGTGAAGGCCTGGTGAGAGGAGCGGAGGCCCGGAGAGAGGAGTGGGGGGCCTGGGAGAGGAGTGACAGCCCGGTGAGAGGATCAGAGACCAAGGGAGTGTTTCAGAGGCCTGGAGTTGAGAGCGGAGGGCTGGAGAGAGAAGCGGAGGACCGGAGAGAGGAGTGTTGACCCGGAGAGAGGTGCGGAGGGCCGGTAAGAGGATCGGAGGCCCGAAGTGAAGAGAAGAGAGCTGGAGTGAAGAGTGGAAGCCTGAGCTGAGGAGCAGTAGAGAGGAGTGGATTACAAACAAGCAAGAGGGCTGGTGAGCGGACGAAGGAGTTCATGGGCAGAGTCGGCAGAGGAGTCAGAGCCCAGGGGGGCAGGAGAGATGCTGCTGCATTGGAGTCCGGATGGGGGAAGAAGAGTGGTTGCAGAAGAGACACGTAGAAATCAGAGAGAGCAGCAGTGGAGCACTAAAGCTAACAAACTTTCCCTCAGCGGGATTGATAAGCGTGCCAGAGCAGCTATCCGAGGTACTGTGATTACCAGCGAGGTAGAAGCACAGACAATTCATCTGGGGGGCACAAGAGTGCCCATGGAAAAGACAAAGAGCAGTCAAGGTCTGAGGAAAAAATTGGCGGAGTACAGATCTTCATATGTGGCAACTAAAGGAGGGAAGGAGGGACAGAAGGATGGTGAAACACAGCGCGAAGACCCCGTGGAGCAGGAGGAGGAGATGGAAAAAGTCTGCAGCCCAGGTATGGCAGCCATGCTAAAATTATGGCTAACGGGCTTCCGGTGACGTCACGGAGCTGATGGCAGCATAGAAGCCTAGCTCCGTCCGAATCCCGAGATTAAAGTGACAAAGTGGTGCCCCAAACGAAAAGAAAGTGGAAGGGAAGAGAGAGAACACCCTGGCGATGGCAGCGAAGAAAAAACTGGCCAGCTTCCAATCCCCATATGTGCAGAGAGATCTGAAAGAGGCCGCGGAGACGGTGGGATCCGATGAGGAGGCCGACGTGGGGAGCTCGGAGGAGGAGGGAGAGGAGGACCGAGGAGAGCTGTCGTTAAAGAAATGACTGAATGCCTTTAAAAGTGAAATGCAGGGCAGAATCAAAGCCATGAGAAAGGAAGTGAAGGAGACGCTGATTGCGATTCAAAAAGAAGTGGGATGCCTGGGCCAGACAATGGAAGACCTCGAGAGCCACGTGGAGGCCTGTGAAGAGGAGGTGCGTGAAGCCATGCTGCAGCACAATAAATTGCGGGAGCAACAGGAGGAGATGCAAGAGAAAATGGAGGAGCTTGAAGATAGAGCTTGACAGAATAACTTGCGTATTAGGGGAGTACCTGAAGAGGACGCCCATAAAGACTGTGTCTTGGTAGTGCAAAAGCTGTACAGTCATATTTTACAACTGGGGGAAGCATCCGGGGCAAAGGCCGCCACAATTGGAGTAGAGAGGGCTCACAGAAGCCTGGGGCCCAGGCGGGAGAAGCAGACGAGAGATATCATTGCCTGCATGAGCAGCTTCCCCCTTAAGGAGCAAATATTGACAGTGGCGAGAAAGTTTGGGCAGATTGCCTGGGAAGGAGGAGAAGTGGAGGTGTTTAACGATCTGTCCAAAGGCACTCTAGAGAGGCGGAGGGCGATGAAGGAGGTCACTGCCTACTTGCGGGGGAAGGGATTTCACTATCGATGGATGTTCCCCTTTGGACTGTTGGTGTCGGCGAATGGGGTGACCAGGAGGATAAAGATAGCAGAAGAAGCGTGGAAAATGTTGCGGGAGCTGGGATGTGACAGCCTCCCTCCGGTGGCGGGGAGCGAGCAACATAAGCCAAGTGGTTCTGGACTGGGGAAATCACACATGAGCTCGCAGTGGCAGAGAGCAGGAGAGAAGGGGAAGAGGCTGCAACGGCTGTCCAAGGAGCGGCAAAGAGCAACACATGAGCATGATACCTGAGGAGGGGAGAGTGAAAGCCAGGACTGGATGTGAGCATTGGGGTGTGGGGTGCTGAAACCCTTACCATCCGAGTGAGAGACTGGGGACTTGGAGGGGTGTAAAAATGGAGATGGGGGAGGGGGATGGAAGTAAGGGAGGGGGGTTGGTGGGGCTTGGGTGCTTTTGGCTATGGTGGGGGCTTGTGGATGGGGGGAATGGAGGTGGCTGGGCTACAGAAGGTTGGGGCCAGAGTACCAGGGGGCCATGTGGATCGGGGTACGAGGTGCCGGGAAAGGACAAGATGTCTTGGGATGGCAATGTTGGGGAGGGTGAGGGGGGGAGGAGGGGGGCTGGGGGAGGGAGGGGAGGGGGGTGGGGGGACAGGGCTGAAGGTACAACAGGGGGGGAAAGAATGGGGGGAGAGCAGGGCAAATGCTGCACATAGGTACAGTTAATGTCAAAGGCTTGAACTCCCCAGCGAAGCGCAGTATGTTGGCAAGGGAGGTGTGGAAGTACCAGTGGGATGTGGTGATGCTGCAGGAGACCCATCTGCGAAGCGGGGACGTGGGTAGACTGAAGAACAGGCATTATCCGAATCAATATTATTCATGTAATAAGGAGGGGGTAAAGAAGGGGGGGGTTGCATTATGGGTGCGGCAGGGAAGCGGGATTCAGGTAGAGGGTAGTTTTAAGGACGGAGAGGGGCGGGTGGTGGGGATCAGAGGGAAATTGGGGGGAGCGGGTATAGTGATAGTGGTGGTGTATGGCCCTAACGGGAGTCAGAAGGGCTTTTGGAGGGAGGTAGGGAGGTTAACTGAAGGGGCAGGAGGGGGGAAGCTGGTGGTGGGGGGGGACTTCAACGTGGTTTTGGACCCTGGAGTGGATAGAGCCCCCAAGGGGGATGGAGGGGAGAGCAGGAATAGACAAGGGTTGAGGACAATGATGAAACAGTTTAACCTGGTAGATGCGTGGAGAGCGCTCAACCCTAAGAAGCGAGCGTACACATTCTTCTCGACACCGCGTGGAAGTTGGAGTAGGATAGATATGCTTCTCATGGATAGGGAGTGGATGTTGGAGGTGGAGGAGGGGGATATCAAGGTGGTAGGGTGGACGGATCATAGTGCGGTAGAGATACGCTGTCGCAGACAGGGGAAGGGTGGAACGGTGTTTTGGAAGATGAATGAGGGCTTACTTAAGGATGTGAGGGTTGTGGAAGATGTGAAAGGGGCCATAAAGGAGTATCTGCGCTTTAATGATATGGGGGAGGTGGCTGAAGTCACGGTGTGGGAGGGGCTGAAAGCGGTGGTTAGAGGGAGGTTGGTGATGTGGGGGGCCAGGAGAAAGAGGGAGAGGGTAAGGAGGGAGGAGGAGTTGGAGGCTGCGTTGAGAGCAGCGGAGGAGAATTTCCGGGCATCGGGGGCACGGAAGGATAGGAACATGATGGAGAGAGTGAGGGAAGAGCTCAGAGCATTACAAATGATAAGGGTAGATTTTGCGCTACAGAGGGCCAGGCAGGTGATATGAGCATGGGGATAAGGCGGGAAGATTGTTAGCCCGTCGGTTAAAGCAGCAAAAAGGAGCAGCAGTAATATATCAAATTAAGGGGAGGGAGGGTACTATGTGCCGGGGGGAGGAAGAGATTAGGGAGCAGTTTATGGAATTTTATAGGTCATTATATAAAGGGGAGGAGGGGGTGGGGGAAGGGGAGATTATGGGCTACCTGGAGGGGATGGAGTTATGAGGTCTCCCGGAGGAGGATCATGGGGACTTGGAGGCTCCAATTTCACGGGAAGAAATTGGGAGGGTAGTTAAGGGATTGGTTGGAAGGAAGGCTCCGGGGTTAGACGGTTTGTCGGGATTGTTTTATAAGGTTTTTGTAGACGAGATAGGGGATCTTTTAGGGAGGGTATTCAAAGGGGTATTGTGTCCAGGGGGGGAGTTATCGCGGGGCATGCTGACGGCTGGGATAACGATCTTGTTGAAGCCAGGGAAGGACCCCACGAGTTGCAGCTCATACAGGCCTATTTCGCTCCTTAATGTGGATGTAAAAATCCTGGCTAAAATCCTAGCTGAGCGTTTGGCGCGGTGGTTGCCGGGGATAGTCAAGGTGGATCAAGCCGGGTTTATTATGGGGAGGCAGGCGGGGGACAACATTAAGAGGGCTATAGGGGTGATATGGGAGGCCAGACAGGGCCCAGAGGATTTCTTGGTGATGTCCATAGATGCTGAGAAGGCCTTTGATAGGGTGCATTGGGGGTTTCTAATGAAAGTGTTGGAGAAGGTGGGGTGTAGGGCTAATTTTTTTGAAGTGAGTACAGGGCTTGTATGAGGGCCCTAGGGCGAGGATTAAAATCAATGGCAGGTACTCGAGAGATTTTGAGCTGGGGCGTGGGACCCGTCAGGGGTGCCCGCTTTCCTTGCTACTATTTGCACTGGTGGTAGAGCCGTTTGCCGAATGTATTCGGATGAATGAAAAGATAGTTGGATTGGTTCGAGGAGGTCAGCATCATAAAATTTCATTATATGCTGATGATATTCTTCTGTACTTAAGCAATCCTATGGAGACTCTACCAGAGGTGATGGGTGAGGTGGAGAGATATGGGGCTGTATCAGGATTTAAAATGAATATTGATAAAACCGAAGTGATGAAGGTGCAGCTGAGTTGTGGGAGGGAGGAGAAGCTGAGGAGGTTGTTTCCACTGAAGTGGGTTAGTCATTCGATAGAGTACTTGGGGGTGAGATTAACCGAAAGATATGAGGAGCTGTTTCAGGCAAACTACCCGCGGTTAATAGGACAGATTTGCAAGGATATTGAGGGCTGGATGCGATTAGAAACCTCCTGGGTGGGCAGAATAGCAGTGTTAAAAATGAATGTCTTACCTCGGCTACTATACATGTTTCAAGTATTACCGGTGGAAGTGCCGGAGGGTACGATGCAGACTTTACAAAGGAGGCTGTTTAGCTACATCTGGAAGAGAAGGCCCCCAAGAATCGCGAGAGCAGTGTTGTATGCGGCCAAAGAGGAGGGCGGGTTGGGGGTTCCCAACTTGAGAGATTATTATAGAGCGGCTCAATTGACGCATGTTTTGGGATGGAGGGATGGTAGAGAGGAGAAATCCTGGGCCAGCTTAGAGAAACTTCAGGTGAGAGGGGGGAGGTTAGTTGCTTGGGTTTGGGTGTCGAGGGATGCGAGGAGGGGGTTAGGGGGCGGGACCCCTGCAATGCGGCAGGTGGTGAAAATTTGGGATAAGGTGAGGGAGCCGGAGATTTCTGCTAGGGGAACGGGGTTTTCGGTTATGACCCCGTGGAGGGGGTGGAGAGCCTTTCGACCAGGGTGGGAGGGTGGGCGGTTTGATAGCTGGCGGGAGAAAGGGCTGGAATGCAGCTTGCAACTTATTGAGGAGGGAGCGTTAAAGAGTTTTGAGGAGGTACGAAAGGAATTTGGGTTAGGGGAAGGGGACAGGTATGCTTATTTATTTATTTATTTATTTACAATCTCTTATATACCGCACTATTCATCATCAGCGCGGTTCACATGGAACAAAATGCTCAGTACATTTAACACGTATGAGTTTACAGGTAAACACGTATGCGCAGGTGAGATCCTTTCTTCTGAAAGAGTTGGGGAAGGAGGGGTTGAGACGGGAGGTTTCTAGACTGGAGGCTGTTTGGTTTGGAAAGGGGCATGAAGGGGTTGATATCTGGCCTATATAAGGGGGTTAGGGGAGAGGAGGTAGGGAAGCATAGGTACATGGTCGAGTGGGAAAAGGATCTGGGGAGGACCTTGGCAGACACTGATTGGAAGAAGATTTGGGACCAAATACAGCGGGGCCCAAGTGCGAGTCGAATTAAAGAGAACTGCTACAAGGTGGTGATGAGATGGTACTACACACCAGAGAGATTGAGTCAGATTTATCCTGGGGTCTCTCCCTTGTGTTGGCGGGAGTGTGGGGAAAAGGGGACTTTTTGGCATATATGGTGGAGCTGTAGTAAGGCTCAAGAGTACTGGAAGATGGTGTTGGGGTGGATTAAGGGGAAATTAGGGGTGGAGGTAGACCTGGTGCCAAATGTATGCTTATTATCGTGGTGGGGGGTGCAACGAGGGGGTAAAATGGTAGTGGCATGTCTATGTGCAGCGCGGGGGGTGGTGGCAAGGGCGTGGAAGCAAAAAGAGATGCCGGGTCTGGAACAGTTTGAGACCAGACTGAAGGCAATAGTTCTTATGGAAAAACATACAGCAATCAGAAAGCAAAAGGGGGAGCGGTTCATGGAGGTGTGGGGGAGGTTGTGTCGGACATTGGGGCTGGGATAAGAAGGGGGGAAGGGTGGGATGAGGGAGGGAGGGAGGGGGGGAGGTTGGGTCTAGGGGAGTGGTTTTGAGTATTGGGTGGTAAGGGAGTAGGTCCTCACTGACTCCAAGGGAAGGAGGGGGGGGGGGTGTCTAGGGGAGGGTGGGCGGGCAGTAAGGGGCCTTAACGCTTGTGAGTATCAAGAAAGGGAGGAGGTATAAGACCTGAGTAGGGTGGGTTCTGGAGGGAGGATGGAGGTACATCCTGTAAAGGGGCTATGAGGGTTTAAAATATGAGGGGGGGCTGAAGATACAGTGTTGTAGTAATTTAGTATGTTATGGATGTGTATGTTTGGCTATGTTTAAAGTCTGTTTATAATAAAAATTGAAAATATGAAAAAAAATTATGGCTAACGGAGTTGGAAGAGGAGATCAAGATGCAGATTAGTGTGGTAAAAAATGAACTGAAGGAGTCTATACAGGCTCTGCGGCAAGATATTGTGGACATGGGAAATCGAGTAGAAGAAATAGAGAGCCAGGTGGAGCAGCAAGGAGAAGCGCTAGATGAGTTACATAAAGACTGGGAGGAAATTAAACGCATGCAAGTAGAGCAACAGATAAAACTGGAGGATCTGGAAGACCGCTCCAGAAGATGCAATATCAGGATACGGGGCCTTCCAGAGATTCCCCAATATAAGAACTGTGAAGAAGTAATGGCAAAAATCTTTGATTCTCTGTTGCCACATGGAGAACTTGGTGAAGGGGGAGAGGCAGAGAACATAAAAATTGAGAGAGCACACAGAGGGCTGGTCCCGGCCAGAGATAATAGGCCACGAGACATAGCAGCATGTCTAAGCTCATTCAAAACTAAAGAAAAGCTGCTGAGAGCGGCGAGAGCAGAGAGACATTTCACCTGGGAGGAGCATAAGCTTGAATTGTTTCAAGACTTGTCGTTGGGAACACTACAGCGCAGAAGGAACCTTAAAGAGGTGACGGCATTCTTGTGAAGGGAGGACATGAGATATACGTGGCTGTTCCCATTTGGCTTGCTGATAACAGTAAAGGGAAGATCGTGAAGAGTGAAGACTATTGAGGAAGCCTGGAAAGCACTTAAAGAGCTGGGAGTAATGAACTTGCCAGAAGGGGAGAAAAGGATGGAGGGAGCCGCACCTTTAGCCAGGCCCAGCGTGAAAAGGGACAGTCAGAGGTGGCACAGAGTCCCAGTGACGGGGAGACGGCTGGCAGGGCTGAACAGAGAGAGCCCAGGAGTAGCGCCTGTGGCGGAGAATGGAGCTGGCTGAAGTGGAGGACTCTGAAAAGGCATTGTTGCTCAGATACATTGGGGGGGGAGGGATAGAAGGTTTACTGAATTGTGAGGGGGGAGGGGGGTCTAGGAGTAAACCCCTGGACCTGATGACATTACTGGGTTTGGGGGGGTAAGGAGGTTGGGGGGTAGTGGGGGGGGAGTAGAAGGGGGGTAGGGATGTTGAAGGGTAGAGGTAGGAGGGGTGGATAGAGGGGGGTAAAGGTGGTGGGGTAGATGGGACTGAAGGGGTATGGAGGAATATGAGAAAGGCGCGGCCTGATAGTCACTGTAATGGAAGACGAATCTCCCTTGAGGGAATGGGGGAAGGAAGAGGGGGGTGGGGTGGAAGGGGGGAGGGAGAGGGGAGGGGGAAGGGGGACGGGGGTAAGTGAAGAAGGGGGAGAGGAAGGAAGAGGAGAGAGACAGGGGGAAGGTTGGGAGGGAGGAGGGAGAGGGAGAGGAGTAAGGGAATGAAGAGAGGGAGGATCGGGGGGGGGGGCTGAACAGGTGAATTGAAAATTGTTACGCTGAATGTGAAAGGTTTAAATTCACCCTTTAAGAGACAGAAGCTGTATAAGGAACTATCACGACAGAAAGCCTCACTTGCTTTTACTGCAAGAGACATATTTGTTACGAAGGCATGAGTCATTGGTGAATCCTAAGGGTTATACTGAACTATTATTTGCTTCAAATATGAAGGAGTGGAAGAAAGTGGGGTAGCATTATTAGTAAGTGGGCGCCTTAAGGTAGAGCTCCATACGATAGTTTGGGATAAAGGGGGAAGGTACTTAATGGTGCGAATGAGGATTGGAGATAAATGGTTCTGTGTGATCAATGTGTATGCACCCACTGGGACACAAAAAGAATTTTGGGAGGAAGTGGATAAGAAGGCGAGTCTATTGGGAGAGGGAGCGAGGATTTGTGGAGGGGATTTTAATATGCCCTGGGAGGTTGGGAGGGACTCTACAGGAAAGGGGGAAGGGAGGAGAGCGGATAGGAGGCGATATCAGAAGTTCGTCAGGGACCATGATTTGATGGATGCGTGGCGGTTGCTTAACCCTGGAAGGCGCCAGTATTCATTCTATTCATTAGTGCATGGCACCTACTCCAGGCTGGATACCATCTGGATAGGGAAAGAGTTAGCGGGGAGGATTAAGGGAGGGGAAATGGAGCCGATCACGTGGTCTGATCATGCGCTGGTAATTGTGTGTTTGAGCTGTAGAAGAGAAAACAAGGGGATGCAATTCTGGAAATTGAATGAGGCCCTATTGGAAGATAATAGGGTGGTGAAGGAGCTAGAGGAGGTGATTCCAGAATACTTTGCAAGGAATGGGAATGGAGAGGTGAGGGCGGGGATAGTCTGGGACGCTTTTAAGGCTGTGGTGCAGGGTACCTTGATAAAATGGGGGTGAGGGGGTGAGAATAAAGAGGGACAGAGAGGGAAATGAACTACAATTGCGGCAGCGGCTGGTCGGACTGGAAGAGGCGGATGCCAGGGAGGTCAGTGAGAAATATAGGGGAGAGGTTATGGAAACTAGGGCTAAGCTTAATGGGTTGGAGGCAGAAAAGATCCAGCATCGATTACAATTATTGAGGCAGGCATTTTTCGAAGGGCGAAATAGGGCGGGAAAGTACATGGCGCAGAGATTAAAGCAGAAGAGGAATTTAACACAAATAACACAGCTTAAGTGCAGAGGAGGGACGGAGAGGGATGAGCAGAAGATAAGGGATGAGTTTGTGGAATATTACTAGAGGTTATATGAGGCAAAGCCAGATAGGTCGGAGGAGGAGATGGGGGAATACTTGGAGGCAGCAGGTCTCAAGCATTTAGAGGAAGGGGAGAGGAGTGAACTGGATAGAGAAATACAGGTAGTGGAAGTGGAGCAGGCAATCAAGGACTTGAAGACAGGGAAAGCCCCAGGGCTTGATGGGTTGACGGCTGGCTTTTATAAAAAACTTAAAGGAGTGTTGCTGAAACCCCTGACGCGTTTGTTCAATTTGCCAAAGGAAGGGGAATGGTTAGCTGAGACGATGGGGTGGGCAGGGGTAACGCTGATCCATAAAGAGGGAAAGGATCCTTTGGAGTGTGTGTCTTACAGGCCTATCTCACTGCTAAATGTTGATGCGAAGTTGTTAGACAAAGTACTGGCAGGGAGACTTAAGAGAGTTTTGGGTAAATTAGTTCATGAAGACCAGGCGGGTTTTATACCGGGAAGGCAGGTGTCTGATAATATTCGGAAAATAATGAATGTAATATGGACAGCAAAAAGAGAGACAGAACAGACGATACTTCTCTCGCTAGATGCAGAAAAAGCGTTCTATCAGGTGTCATGGAAATTTCTGTTTGCAGTGATGGAATACATGGGCTTTGGAAAGGGCTTTGTGGAATGGGTGAAGGCGCTGTATTCAGGCCCTAAAGCGTGCGTAAGAGTTAATAGGGGATATTCAAAATTTTTTCCCCTGGGGAGGGGAACCAGACAGGGATGCCCCCTATCACCACTGTTATTTGCATTGTCCTTGGAACAGGGAAGATACGGAGGGGCCAAGATATTAAGGGGGTGAGGGTGGGGCAGAGGGAATACAAAATGGCGATGTTTGCGGATGACATTTTACTTATGATTACTAGGTCTAGTGTGACATTGCCCGCTATTATGAGGGAGGTGCAGGAGTATGGGGACTTGGCAGGCTTTAGGATAAATTGGAGTAAATCCGAAATATTAAATTTGACAGGCGGGATGGAGTTGCAAAGGAGTATGCAAAATCAATTCCAATTCCGGTGGGCAAAGCGCTCAATCAGATACTTGGGAGTGCAGTTGGGAAGGGACTTGGAGGAGCTATATGATCTGAATTACAAGAAGCTTTTCGGGCAAGTAGAAAGACAGTTAGAGTCATGGCAGAGGGGGTATATATCTTGGATGGGGAGGATGGCGGTGATTAAAATGATGTTGCTCCCCCAGTACCTCTTCTATTTTCAAGTATTGTCAATTGAGATACCGGTAAAGGCGCTAAAAAGGGTGCAAAAGCTAGTAGAGGGGTTTATATGGGGGAATAAGCGCCCCAGAGTGGCGGCACGGACATTACAGGCGCCAAGAGGGGAGGGAGGTTTGGGGGTACCTAATTTCATTAAGTACTATCAAGCGGCACAGCTGAAACTGTTTACTTTTGGTTGCAGGAACAGAAGAAACATTGGGTAATGATGGAGGAATCAGGTCTGAGACCAGGAGAGTTGGAGAGAATGGGTGGGGCGGTAAGGGTAGGCATGGGGAGAATCCGATGGTAGGACATACTTTGAATGTGTGGCAACAACACCGGAAGCGGATGCTAGGGGATAAGAGCTGTGCACGAACAATGTCATTGGTGGTGTGCTGTGAAGAGAGAGGGGGTCCAGAGGTCGCAGTGCTGCAAAGGTGGGCACGGCAGGGGTTAAGCCAAGTGTCGCAGATAATAACCGGAGAAGGGGTAAGGGCATTTGAAGGTGTTAGGGATTTATATCAATTGCGGGAAAGCGACAGATTCCCGTATCTCCAGATTGGATCATATGTTAGGGAGAGAAAACGTTGGCATGATATTGGGAAGGAACCGGGGTGGTTTGAAGGTAGCTGCTTAGGTTCGATGGGGAGGAAGGGGGTTATCTCCAGAATTTATAAAGGATTAATTACGAGGGGAGAGGAGAAACTTAGCTATATGTGGAAGTGGGAGACGGAGGAATGAGAGCAGATAGCTTTAGACATAGAAAAAGCTTCAATAGCTACTTTCCTCTTAGAGAGAATGGGTGGAAAGTGTTGACCAGATGGTATCTGACACTGAAAAGATTGTTCAAAGCGGGGGTCTGTAAATTGGATGATTGCTGAAGGTTGTGTGGAGAGAAAGGAACCTGGTTGCATATCTGGTGGACATGCCCGGCAGTACATCAGTATTGGGAGTTAATAGGGGATAGTGTGAGGGAAATCACAGGAACGAGTCTAGTACTGACCCCAGAGATATGTCTGTTGCTTAAGAAGGGGGAGGGGGGAAGGCCAATGGAGCATAGTGTGGCAATGTCTCATGGCAGCAAGATGTGAAATTGCCTTACACTGGAAGAATTGCGGGATGCCGCCTCTAGAAAATTATGCCAGGCGACTGGCGGAACTTTATCAAATGCACAGGATAACAGGGTTAAAAAAAGGTAATGTGGAAAAGGTGGAAAGACAGTGGGGGGGGGGGGGTGGAAGTGGTTAAGTGGGAGAGAGTGGAAGGCTGAGGGAGGAGAGGGCAGGGGTGAAGCTACTGCATGAAGGAGGAGAGAAGGGTAACAATGGGCTTAAATGTTTAACAATTCTTGGGATTAAAAGTTTAAAGGGTCAGGCGGGGGGGTAGGAGGGGGGAAGGGGGAGGGGAGAGGGGGCATAAAAGGGGGGATAAGGGCAGGTGTTCAGAAGGTTATTAGAAGGGGGAAACAAATATTAAAACCATATTTAATATAATAGTGAAAGGCAAGGGGATGAGCTGGTTGAAAAGTGTTAAAGGTTACATTTATACTGGCTTATGTATTTGGGGCAAGGAAAAGGAAGGAAGAAGGGGATGGAAATCATTTATATACTCATTCCATTTTGTCTAAAGGAAAGGAAATGTTGAGGTTAAGAGATGTACTTGGTAAATGTATGTTTTTGGTTACAATCAATAAAACCTAAATTACAAATAAAAAGGTTTGGATAAGTTCCTGGAGGAAAGGTCCATAAACCATTATTATAGAGGACTCAGACACAAGGCACCAGGATGAGTATTGTGGAACTTGTGTGCCTATTTGGGAACCTGACAGGTACTTGTGATCTGGATTGGCCACTATTGGAAACAGGATACTGGGTTTGATGGACCTTGGTCTGACCCAGTATGGCATGTCTCATTTTCTTAAATTCGGGGTTAAATTTTTTTTTTTTTTTTTTATATTTTATTTCTGAATTTTCAACAACTAAACCAAGCAACATGCTTGTACAGAAAAGTGTACACTTAAGCAATTTCAAAAAGAGCATTATATAAAGAAAACCACAGTGACACATCAATAGTCCCCAAGTGAGGGGGAGATAAGCTAAAAAGAAAAACACACACAGGGGAGGAGACCCCCATGTGTATATAACTCTTAGGCAAAAAGTAAAGAAATAAGCATAGTGACGGAGAAAGAGGGACATTTCCAAAAGTGAACGCTAAGGCACCTTATGTAGGAGAAGATGTTACAATATGAGTGCTGAGATAGGTGGATAAATCCCCAGGCTGAAAAAATACATATTTTTGAGACTTATGAACCACAATACATTTGCAAGGAAACCTCAGCAAAAAGGAAGCTCCTAACTGAAGTACCCCAGGTTTTAATAGTAAGAAAGCTTTACGCCTTCTCTGGGTGTCTCGAGCAATATCGGGGAAGATAGAAATCTTTGATTCCCCCGGTTTCGAAAGCGTATTTTCTTCCTGCTGGTAAAAAGGAGGGGAAACGTGTAGTTGGTGTGTTGGAGATGGATTCGCTGGATGTGTCAGCATTGCTTCGCTCCCCTCAAGAGGAAGATATTGAGGTTTCCACTCTGCTGGTGACTTTTGCGTTGTCTTCGGACAGAGACTGGCTTCTTAAGATGTATTACAAAAAGAGAAATGTTCTGTTTATGGGGAAAAAGATTTCTATCTTCCCCGATATTGCTCGGGGTTACATTATAACAGGAATATCAAACTTGGAGAATTCATAACATACTGGGGTTGAACATTGAAGTTAAAAGGGAAGGAGCAGGTTTAGTGGAAATATAGCAGCACACTAACTGATTATGTTATGTCATTGGTGAAGCGGTCTAGGAATAGGAATATTTTTGGTTTTTATTGAAGGCTGTCAGGTCCTTTGTGGCATGTAAGTTGTTTGGGTTTGAGTTCCATAAGGACGGCATGAAGAGGGAGAAGGCCCTCTTTGATGTGGTGCAGTTGGTCTTGGAGTATAGCGCTGGTATCTGAAGCGTGTTGAGGGAACCAGTTCTTCTGTTTCTGTTTTCAGGCATCCTCTATATTAGATATTTATTTATTATTTAAAAAGTTTTTTTATACCACTTTATCATTTCAATCAAAGTGGTTTACATGGTAACTTAAACTTCGTAATCTACATTAAACAGAGGCATCAATAACTTGGATTTTTTCTGAGGCAATGGAGGGTGGATGAAGGATAGGCCATGGATGACTTTAAAGATTGTGAGTATGGATTTATAATTGACCCATTCAGCGATTGGTAACCAGTATAGTTTTCCGAGTAGTGGGGTTATGTGTTCCGCCCTCTATGGGTGTTGCAGAGAATGCGGACTACAGTATTCAGGGCTAGCTGAAGTGGATGGATTGTTGATTTTGGTAGGCCTTTGAAGATCAGGTTACAGTACAGAAGATGGGGGAAGATAAATGTTTGTAGAACTCTGGGAAAATCATGAGGATTTAGGAGTAGTTTAAAATTGTCTTGAGCTTGTAGTAGATGATTTTTATGATGCTACTGATATGGGAGGAGAGGAAGAGGTGTCGATCTAGGTTTTACTTGTAATTGGGTTCCATCAAGGGGAGGAGTGGCCTAGTGGTTGGGGCAAGTTTGGGATGCTACTGATATGGGAGGAGAGGCCTAGTGGTTGGGGCAAGTTTGTGATGCTACTGATATGGGAGGAGAGGTGTCAATCTAGGTTTTACTTGTAATTGGGTTCCATCAAGGGGAGGAGTGGCCTAGTGGTTGGGGCAAGTTGCCTCAGGCCAGAAGGTCAGGGGTTCAAATCACACTAAAGGACAGCTACCTTGGGCTGGAAGGATTGGGGTTTCTAGTCCCACAGGGTGCTCCTTGTTGTCTTGGGCAAGCCACTTAACCCTCCATTGCCCATGTTCCCTGTAAGTATTAGTGTGTGTGTCTCATATCCCCTCATGTTAAATGTATCCCCCAATTGTGTTGTGACCACTTTGATTGAAGGATAAGGTGGTATACAAAACTGTCTAAATAAATAAATCAATAGTTATGGAGGTAGGTGGTATGAAGTTGTTGTCCTTGGTAATGTATAGGATGTCTGTTTTATTGTGGTTTATGGTCATATTGCGTTCTGCAAGCCAGTGATTGATGGAAACAAAGCATTTCTTTATGTGGGTAACTGTTGGACTAGTTGTAGTGAAGAGAGCATATAGCATAACATCGTCTGTGTATATGTGATAAAGAATGTTGTGTGCCTGTAAGATTGTGAAGATTGGTTGTAAGAAGTTATTGAAGAGTAGGGAGGACAGGGTGGAGCCCTGCAGGACTCCCTAATGTTGTGTATATGGAGTTGATATTTTGGTGCCCATTTTTACTTGGAGCTGTCAATCCGTTAGATAGGATATGAACCAATTTAATGTGGTGCCTGTTAGTCTAATTTCTTGGAGTCGCTGGATGATTAGGTTGTGTGGAACGGAGTCAAAGGCTGCCTTGAAATCGAGGAAGATCAGGATAAATATTTTGCAGTAGGGGCACTAAGACAGCGAGTGACTAATCCCATCCAGTGTAGAGGATTGCTCTGTTTATATCTCATCCATTCTGGACTGGTCTGGTGGAGAAAAAGAACAAAATAAATTGCTAATTTTCTTTCCTTGAGTCCTACCCTTACTTCTGTACTAGATGGGGTTACGCTCTTGATGATCACATTTCATTTTCTTTGTCCAGTAGTGCAGATGCCAGTAAGGCTTTTTTTGAAGCTTGCCAAGGAATTGTGCTAGGTGGACAGGGGGAGGCTCTGCATTTCTCCTGCTTTTCCTAATTCTGGGTTGGTCTTAGAGAGTGGTTTACCTATGCTTTTGCTTTCTCAGGTAGCAGCACAGGTGCCTATATACAGCAGAGTTCACAAACATATTTCTGTCTCTATTTGCTGGTAGGAGCATAATCCACCTGTGCTAGACTTGTCGGATAGGACTCAAAGAAAGAAAATTAGCAGGAAAGACTAAATCTTTCCATATTATGGGCCCCCTGTTATTCACTGTATCCAGGAGAGCTGCCCTTTTGACTTGCTTGTAACACTATTATTAATGAGGCTATGTCTCACTAACAATAGTTCTCTAGCATAAAACTAATGTTGGTGACAGGTTTACCCAAGTGCCTTTACCCCAGTATACAATTCTATGCTTTGACAGCCTGCAGTGGAAACCATGACTTACTGGTAAAGGCTGACTAGGTGAAATGTAAACAGTGGCAGTATGTATGTCTTGTGCCAGACTCTGAAGTGGGTATCTCAGACATCATTCATTTATTTCAATCCACTTTTTATTTGTATTCCTTATTTATTGCTTATCACTGTGGGCTCATGATTGCAACACTGACATCATGGCCATCATCAAGTACTGTCTTCCATACTAAGATTGGCAGTGATGATACATCAGTTCTCTCTAGGCTCCATTTTTCTTTGTTTTAATTGGATTTCCAAAATTTGACCCTTTTTTGAGGTCATCACCTAAGATTGCTCTTGGCTTTCCTCTATCTCTTTTTTCCCCCTACCATGCCAATGGCTCCCCCCCCCCCATTTCCTGTGATGGCTCAGGGCTAAATTGCATGGAAAGAGTTAGAAAAATCTGCAGCACATTTGTATAACATTTACAAAAGAACAAACCAATCAGTATTAGAGGAAATGAAATGTAAGCTTTCTTTATAAGCTCCAAGGACAAAACTTTGACTTTCATACTTTGGAGACATCACGCAAAGATAAAAATCATTAGAAGTCCTTTTTTGCTCAAATGATAAGCAAGGAGGGATAGATAAAGTCGAAGGTAGACTATAAGTCTAGAAAAAGGAGTAGAATGGACTTGCATCGGTCTATAAATATGCAAATTTTGTTAAGCATAGAAGAGAAGATGTTTTTTGTGCTATGACTGGCAAGGAACACAACCTGTCATGGATGCAGTACCGGATATTGTCAAGGAAATTAAGCTGAGTGAGGAAAAGCTTCCTGAGAATTTTAAGGAGAAAAAGTAGGTCAGAGAGAGGTCAGAAATTGTTTGGGTCAAAGGGATCCAAGAGTGTTCTTTTCAGAATTGGGGTGATGGCAGCATGTTTCCAAAGCACAGGAACATCATCTGGACCCCTTTGACGTTTCACAGGATGGATCCTCAATCTTTTTATTTTTATTTTTTTAAAGAGATGAAACTACTATCATGCAGTCACAGATCAAAATTTTGTTAGCACTTCTGTCTACGAAACTGTTTTCAACGGTTACAGCTAGGAAGTGGTCTCTTTAAGGATGGGCCCCTCTAATATGGAACTCTTTGCCAAATGATCTGAGAAAAGAAAGAATATTTATGATTTCGGATGTTACTTAAAACTTGATTATTTGGGATTCGCTTCAATTTGTGAGCTTGATAGGGGCTAAGGGTAGGTGGTATGAAGGGATCAGTTGGGAATCCTTTTTGCGGAATGGAGTGGGAAGTTTTGGGGTTATTCCATTGTAATTTTCTATTTTAATATTTTATTTTTGAATTTTCATTGATTTTATTATTATTTAGACATTTTTTGTAATCTGCCTTATACTGATTTGACGGCTAAGCAGAATTAAATGCCATATTAATTCAATATTAAATTAAAATTAAACTAAATTTGCATGGTGTGATTTTTTTTAACTGTTTTATAAAGGAGTTGATCCTTTTACTTTAACTAGCTGAGCACTGAGAATGGCTGCATAAGAGCACAAACATGCAGACACTGTCAGACCCATCTCAAATTCTTCACACCAAGTACTACTGCTGAAATCTTAAACATGTGGGGGGGGGGGGGGAAGAAGTTAAATACAGTAAGCAAATAAAATAAAATATACTTGCCATGCTAGAGGAACCTTACCGATAATTCCGGGTATTCCTGGAAGCCCTGTGGGTCCTGGTGATATTTCTCCAACTCTGACTTTACAATCTGGCCCTACCAAAGGAATCATAAATAGAGGTTTCAAGAGGATAATTGTGTCATAGTCAATGAACAACTGCTAGCCACTGGATTAAACTCAAAGCAAGGTATCTATGGGTTTGAAAAACCACATAATATGTAAAATAAAGAAATATCAAATGCCTGCAAATTAGAAATCTTTCCTAAGACTCGATTCACTCAAATTATTTGTGGTCTGAAGGGGAGCAAGAGGGGGGGATACTCAGTTGTAAAAATAGATACTTGCTTCAAACAAAAACATGTAGTTCTAAGCAGCAGTAAAAGAGCCTATTTTATTGCAGAAATATTTATGCAGGGAGTCACCAACCTGTGGTATCTCCTTACTGCAGGTTAGTAATTCCCGAGGTAAATATAAATTGGTGTTGCTAGTTGCAGAAACACAAAGATAGTGGTCTCTAAGTCAGGTCTGTCTTGTTTAAAAGGAGATGATAGTGGAATATATTAACCACCCCTGACACCAAATCTCCCCATTCATACACCTCTGATACCCTCAAACATAAGATTTACATTAATGGGTCAAACCAAAGGTCCATCGAGCCCAGTATCCTATTTTCAATGCAGGCCGCAAGTATCTGGCAGGATCCAAAAAGATCCCATGCTGCACAGCCCAGGGATAAGCAGTAGATTTTCCCTAGTTCACTTTATTAATGATATATGGACTTTTCCTCCAGGAATTTGTCCAAACTCTTTTTAGACCAAACAGTTTTTACTATATATTCCAGCAACAAATTCCAGAGTTTAATGGTATGTTGAGTGAAAAGAGTAGCCTAATGGTTAGAGCACTGTCTTGGTAACCAAGCAATCAGGGTTTGATTCCTACTGGCACTCCTTGTGGCTTTGGACAAGTCACTTAAACCTCCATTGCCTCGGAAGAAATGTCTGGAAATCTACTTCCAGTCATGCTGCCAAGAAAACCCAGGAACTGCTGGGCCACCAAGAGTCAGCACTGACTCAGAGGCACACATTGCATCTTGAGTGAAAAAATATTTTCTTCAATTAGGCTTAAATGTACTAATTAATAGCTTCATTACGTGTCCCCCAGTCTTTGTACTTTTAAAGGAGTAAACAACCAATTCCACATAAGGGTATCATTCCATCATCATTTTGGTTGCTCTTCTCTTTATGTTTTCTTTTTTTTTGTAAATGAAAGTTTATTAAGGTTTTCCAAATAAAGAACATGATACAAAAACCAGCTGGTGACCACAAGTTACATCTTAGTAAAAACCCCTCCACCCCCACTAACTGTCACTCACACCCCACTTCCTCTTTCACCAGGTCCAACTCCCCCCCCCTCACGAGTCATCAAAACCCTTTCTCCTCCCCTGATGCATAGCAGTTAAACATTATAATAATCATAATAACTAAACAGCCACCAGTAAAAACCCTCCAATGGAGGTAGGTCCTGCTGTTTCCAATGTGCTGCTATTTCACAATGGGCCACCACCATTGGAGATTTCAAAAAAGCCCAATACTTAAACTGCATTGTCTCAGTATACTTCTGCAACAGAAAAAACTTTGGGGGTCTCCATTCAAAGAAAACCCAACCACCTCCTCCATAACCCTAATACATTGCTCCCAATATTCTAAATAAAATGCATTCCCACAACATGTGAATGAAGGTGCCTTTTCAACCATACCCCTTCCAACACAAATTCCCCTACCCCTTAATTTCCCCAGCCAGTGAGGAGTGAGGTACCATCTCCAGTATATACTGTAACAATTTAAGTCCATTCTCAAATAAATTAGTAGTCACTGAAATCCTACGGATGTCTGCAAAAATGTTTTCCCACTCCCTCTGTTCCGAAACCTCCCCCTAGTTCCTTCCCACTGCCGCATAAACCCTAGAGGACTTCTCTCTACAGCTCTATATATCCTATATATATCCTATATATGATCCCTTTAGTCACCCATTGATTTTCATAAAGAACTTCAAAATAAGTCCTCCCCTCCCCAAAATCCCTAGCCCCCCCATTTTTAAATTATGTCTAAGTTGAAAGTACTAGAACCTCCCCCTCCAATTTTCCCTCAACTTTTCAAAGGACAAGATCTCCCCTTCTTCCCACAACTGCTCCTACCACCTCAATTCTTTCCTTTCCCATTCACTAAAAATCTGCCCCCCCCCCAATCCAGATGGGAAATCAGTATTTCTCCTAATGGTTTTCAAATATGATACCCTCTCCCCCCTCCAACAGCCTTCTCCACCACCTTCCCCAAATTTCTAATATATACTGTGTAAACAAATTGCCTATACCTCCCCATCCCTACTGCCCAATGGGTTGCCACACCCATTCTCCCAAATGCCCCCACCCTAATTGCTTCCACGCAATAAGAATCTACAATCTCACAGGATTCCTCATCTAATCCCAAACTGCCTATAATTGAGGCAGCTGGGTTGTTTAAAATTCGGAACCCCTAACTTCCCACCTTTCTTTTCCTCAACCCCAGAAACACCATAGATACCCATAGTAGTCGTCCGGCTCAAGGCAAACTGCTGCCTGAGGGGAAGAATGAAATGCCCCCCCCCCCCCCGTAGAGAAGGGCGGGGCTTCCAAACCAAAAAGCCGATTAGATTATATGGAGGAAATGCAAGATGTTTTCACACCAAAGAACTAAAAGAGAGCGAGAACCAACAGCAGAGTTTATAAAACTAAATTAGAACTCATTTTTATTTTGTTATAAACTGTGTTATGGTTCTTGCTTTTTCTCTTTCAACATATATTTTGCATCCACAGAACCCCCTTCAACAATGGGTGCAGAGCAGAACCAGGACATTCACCCATAAAACTCAATATCTTAAAAAAAAATCATCTGATTCTGATCATCTCACTAACAACAACAACCACAACAAACATTCTCCAGTTGCAGGCATATTGTGAACTAATACAAAACCCTACAACAAAGTAAGAACAAATCTACAATACCATACCATATCAGCACCAACTTCCAAAATTCACATAAGGAGCCCATCTAAAAAAAGTGTCACTGTAAATACTATAGTGGGCTCTAGAATATCCATACACCTATTTGAAAATCGGAACAAGTCAAATTACTACAGTACAGTATAGATCTTTATGCTTCTGCTTTCCTGTCTTCTCTTAGCTCTCTTTCTGTGGTCTATGATCCATCTGCCATTTCTTATCTCTTCTTTTGTTTTCTTCACTTCCTTCCATCAGCCCATTTCCAGTTCCAGTAACCCTCCCCAATATCAGCCCCCTTTCCAGTACTCCCCTCCCAGTACCTTCCAATGTCAACTGCCTTGCATTCCCACAACTGCCACTGATGTCCACTCCCTTCCAGTCCCCCTCCTTCCCCACTCTCTAGCCTCTTCTAGTCCAAATACCATCCCAGGTATCAGCTCACATCCACTTTCAGTGCCACCCCCCCAGTCAGCTCCCTTCCAGTCACCCTACCCTCAGTCCATCCACCTTCCAGTGCCATTTGCACATGTCAGCTTCCTTCCAGCCTCCTCTCCATTACCCAGCCACCTACCACTCCCATTCCCAAGTGTCAGCTCACTTCCAGTCCCCCTTCAGTACATCCCAGGTGTCAGTTCCATTCCAGCCCCCTCCTTCCTCCACCATATCAGCTCCTTTCCAGCCCCCTCCTTCCCCCATGTCATCTCCCTTCCAGGCTCCTCTCCATTACCCAGCCACCTACCACTCCCATCCCCAAGTGTTAGCTCCCTTCCAATCCCCCTTCAGTACATCCCAGGTGTCAGCTCCATTCCAGCCTCCTCCTTCCCCTTCCATATCAGTTCCTTTCAAGCCCCCTCCTACCCCTGGCAGACCCTCTCAGTATCCACTCCCTTACAGTCCTATTCTCCCATCCCCCTGCATCAGCCCATTTGTAGCCCTGGCCCCTAGTTTTCTTCCAGGGCCAGCAGCACTCACCTCCCCTCCCCCATCAGCCCATTTCCAGTCCCAGCCCATTTCCAGTTCTATCCCCCTTATCAGCCCACTCCAGTCCTAGCCTCCCCAATCAGCCCTTTATCAGTCCTGGCTTATTTCCAGTGTTAGCCCCCATCAGCCCATTACCAGTCCTAACCCCCCCAATAAATCCATTTCCAGTCCTAGCCCCCCAATCAGTCCATTTCCTGTCCTAGCCCCCCTAATCATCCCACTTCCAGTCCTAACCCCACCGATCAGCCCATTATTAGTCCTAGCCCCCCTCCCGATCAGCTTATTTCCATTCTTAACCGCCATAAGCACATTTCCAGTTCTAACCCCCTTGATCAGCCCATTACCAGTCCTAGCCCCCCCATCAGCCTATTTCTATTCTTAAGCCCCCATCAGCACATTTCCAGTCCCAGCCCATTTCCAGTCCTATCCCCCTTATCAGCCCACTCCAGCCCTAGCCTCCCCAATCAGCCCATTACCAGTCCTAACCCCCCTCCCCAATGTCCATTTCCAGTCCTAGCCCCCCAATCAGTACATTTCCTGTCCTAGCCCCCCTAATCAGCCCACTTCCAGTCCTAACCCCACCGATCAGCCTATTATTAGTCATAGCCCCCCTCCCAATCAGCCTATTTCCATTCTTAACCCCCATCAGTCCATTTCCAGTTCTACCCCCCCCGATCAGCCCATTACTATTTCCAGTGCTACCCCCTCCAGCCCAGCCCAGCCCAGCCCCAGACCTTCTCAGCTGATATGCAGGGAAATTTAAACAAAAAAAATGATTGGAGAAGCTGCTGCCGCTGCTGCAATGGCAGAATCAAGTGCCCCGCGGCCCCCCGCTGCCCGGGAAAGAAGGGAAACGCTCTCCCTTTGCGGCTCTGCAAAGCTGAGACAGCGCCAGGAAAAGAATGGCAGGGCTCTTCTGGGACAGCGGGGGGCCACGGGGCACTTGATTCTGTTGTTGCAGCAGCAGTTTCTCCAACCGGATTTTTTGTTTTGTTTTGTTTAAATTTTGAAGGCCGAGTGAGGAGGCCTTTTTGCGGGCATTTTTTGCTGCCCCAAAAAGCTGCCACCTGAGGCCACCGCCTCACTCAGCCTCATTATAAAGCCGCCCCTGTCCCTGCCAAATATACCCAAACACATTCCTAGTCAACCTCCTCCAGACCCCCTCTGGTATTATCACTGCAACACCTGAAACAGATAAAACGTTTGCAGTAATACTACCATCTTCAAGATGGCTATGCGGCCTAACAAAGACAGAATATAACTGGTCCATAGGTCCAAAGATCTTCCCACCTACCCCCACATAATTCATCTGATACAGTTTCTCCAAATCCCCTGTAATCCACACCCCTAAATACTGCACCTGTTTCTTAGTCCATTTGAAGTAGAAGTTTTCATAAGAGATGCCATACTGGGTCAGACCAAGAGTCCATCAAGCCCAGTATCCTGTTTCCAACAGCAGCCAATCAAGGTTACAAGTAACTGCCATGTTCCTAAAAACGTACACAGATTCCATGCAGCTTATCCCAGGAGTAACTAATAAAAAGCAGTTCCAGTGCAGCGGGCTGGTGATCGTCTTACTATGGAAGGATTTGTTAAGTGAATCTGTTCCACATACCTGTTTCGGTTATGACATTCTGTTGATCAGTTCCACAGCAGCAGTCACCTGTCGGTGGCATACAAGAAATGAAAAAAGCAAAAATGAGAGATCAGAAGAGAATTACAAAAGTGATGTCAGTTTTAAACCCTGGCTCCTTCCAGTCGCCAACTTGTCAATTCTAACCATGTTTACTAATAAAAAACAAATTCCTTGAAATCTCCTATTTGTGTAGATTTTGAATACGCTCTATGAAGCAGAAACTGTCTTTCTATCTGTTCAGCACTACAGAAATATGTAGCCATGGTAATTAACCCTTTCATTTGCACATGTCTGTGGCAGCGTCCCTGCTATACTGTACGTCTTCAACCGGACACAGAGTCCAACTTATTTTATGAAACAACCTACATTAGCCAGCACAAATATCATAATGTTACTGCACTGAAGAACATGATATTGTGATGGGACATATCCAGTTTTATACTAAACAATAGACGGTCAATATTGAGTTGCTAAATAGTCAACACCACTGTCTGGATGGCGAGTAGCACCGCATATCTGGATAGACCAGTCATATGGCATATATGCAGAGTGCAGCAATATTCAACAGCAGCAATATTAGGATAGTTAGATAAATTTAGGACAGCCTTTCCAGTGACCTAAATTTATCCAGATAACTTATCCAGATCACTGCTCTCCAGATAAGTGCCATCTTTGCCCATGTTGCATACCCAGACTGCTTTGGCACTATCCTAATAGTGTCGCTGAATATCTTGCTGACCAGCAATTACCTGGATAGCATGGACTGCTATCTGGTAAGTGCCTTTGCATACTGACCCCCAGGGATATGCACAAGCAAAATAATTTCAGCTTCTTTTCAAAAGATTTGACTTTTTCCTTTGATTTTCGTTGACCTTTTGTTTTGTTTCACACGTTCATTTTAATAAAAGAAAAATGTTAACCCGCTTAGAATTTTTTAATGTGCACAAATTGACTGCACACACATAAATTTGTAGGTTAATGTGCATGAAATCAGTTTTGCATGCACTAAAATTTGAAGACATGTTAACAAACCCAGCGCATGCTAATGATGCACATCTCTATTAAATTCAGCAGAGATGTCACATTCATAAATGATTACTAGAAGTCACCCTAGTAAAACTTGGGTACAAAGTTATTTGGAATCCTTGTGTGTATTCATCCACTACAGGAACACCTTGAAAGTAATGTTGTACATGATAGTAACACAGTGTGGCCAGCAAAGGCTACAAGTTTCCATTGCATTGAAAGAGGGAATAGCAGTGTCTCATTTTCTAAACCGACTGTACATCCTACCGCAACTCTCTCCACAGAAAATGACGGCATATAAAGTTTGGCCTGGAAAACAATGAAGATCATTCATAGCAATTTACTGATGCTAGATTACCTTTAAGGTTAACATTGATCAAAACAATATGGTAATGCTATCCTCTTTATGCTGTGGGTATAAAAGACGTTACAGTAGGTTCATGGCTTTTAAGGCAGGTTAAGAGTTCCGCCATACCTGGTGGACCGGGAGGACCTGGAATCCCGGGAAATCCTTCAAATCCTGGATCACCTGGAAAACCATGAAATCCTTTGGGGCCTGGTAGGCCTGGACCAGGCAGACCAATCTCTCCTTGAATGCCTCTCTGGCCCGATGGTCCACGAAAACCAGCATCTCCTGGAAGACCTTTGATGCTGTCACCCTGTATAACATATTAAATTTACTTCCTTAAATATGTAACATAGGGTCATAAAACACTTTTCCATGTTACCAGAAAATCCAATAACCTATATTTTAAGACAACTTTCATTATTTTAACTATACCATTCTGTAATAAGAAAATAGGAAAGAGGGGCTAGTATAACAGACTGATGACATTATTTTGGGAAAAGAAAAACATAAATTAGCTATTTTAAAAAATAAAGGCACTGATAATCAAAACATTTTTAGTCGGTTAGCAGGTTTGCTAACCGACTAAAACCTGCTGAGCCTGATATTCAGTGAAACGAGCCAGATAGTACCACTGAATATTGGAATATTGCCGCAGACCGCACAAATAAACAGCCGATTAAAACCGGGGCAGTCTGTGGGTGGAATGGGTCGTTATCCAGTTAGCAGAGATATTTAGACGCAGACTGGATAGCTTAACCGGTTAAAACAGTTTCCTGCTACAGTTCCTGTTCTGGAGGACCTGTGAGCGCTCAGTTGCAGCCGCTGACATCACCAGAAGGGGCCTATAAAATCATGGCCATAGCCATGGGACGTGATCCCAAGAGTGCGACTGAAGGGGCATGTCCAAAGGGGAGCACTGAGGAGCATTCTTTCTTGATGGCCCTTTGGCAGGGGGAAGCGGAAGAAGGAGGCGACATCAGTGAGTACTATCAATCCATCAAAAACTGTTAAAGTAGTTGGCTCAAAAGAGACATTTAGGGCCCGATATTGAGAACGGTGGTGAAGGTGTCTGAATACGCTGTAAAACACATGCTCCAAGAAAGGTATGAATCATCCTTAAGGCAGATTAAACATAGGCAATCACAGAATACGAAGTATAGCTATTGTTTGCCGGGTTGCACACAAATCCAGCCTGCATCCGGGGTCCATTTTGGCATTACATGGGCATTGCATGCCAAGGCCAAAAATGCATGGATATGTGGCGCCGCCCAACTGCCCGTATATCACGCAAATGGGCATTTGCACAGCAAACTACACCATGCCTCCTTGGGGCTTGACACATATACGGGTATTGGTCTGCAATGCCCTTGTAGCACATTAGCATGGTGGTGAAGTGCTCTTTCTATGCCCTCCGCCAAATTCGTTCTATCAGTCATTTCTCCAGATTCATCAATCCTTCCCCTGCTTCTCACTTTGGTTATTTCACGTATTGATTACTGTAATGTTATTTATACCAGTTTGCCACAACATCAACTCAATCGCCTCCAATCTGTGCAAAATGCAACTGTTCACCTTCTGCATCATGCCTCCAAATATGATCATGCGACCCCCTTATTTATTAAATCACACTGGTTACCTGTCACACATCAGACTCACTTCAAAATTCTTACACTTACACACAAGATTCTTCACTCTGATGCCCCTGCATATCTGTCTTCACTTCTTATTCCACATGTTCCTCCACGGGTTCTGTGGTCTACTCATGAACACCAATTACATCTGCCCCTTTCCTCACAGGCTCAACTTGAAACTACACGACACTTGGCTTACTACTTTTTGGTATCCCATCTCTGGAACCCTCTCCTGGCTGACATCCGGTTGGAGATTTCTTACCCCCAAGTTCCAATCCGCTCTGAGGACACATTTCTTTAGATTAGTTTTGATCTACCTCCTTAGATGCCTCTGGATTCTGCTCCCACTCCCTGACCTACTCTCTCTCACTCCTCTTCACGCCATCTATCCCTCTTTATCTTATTTTAATGGTGTTCCTTTCCTTTTACAATTGTTTTTAAATTGTAACCATGGCAAACTACTCCATTGCTATGAGAAGCAGTATATCAAATTTTAAATAAACCATAAACTATTATGGCTAGTGATACTCGTGTAATATCTCCATCACTCCCACTCAACACGGGTAGCAAAAGTCCCGCATTGCAATGCCCTGGTGAGCACAGCTCGGATCTCCATTTGCACACTCCAGGAGCAGGAGCAGGAGCAGGGCCCCCCCCCCCCCGAGGAGCATTCAGTGACAAGATAGTGAGCCGGAGATGTCAGGAGAACTTTAACATGGAGGAAGCAGAGGCCCTAGCAAACATAATCCTGAGGTGGGAGGGGGTTCTATACTCCAGAGGCCAATGTAGGGCCAATCTACAGCTGGAAACAGGAATATGGAGGGCCATCCAATTGCAGTTGCATGGATGAGTAAGCAATGGGTGGCAGGTGATGAGTTGGGAAGGGGCATGAAAGTAGGTAGGCCAAGAGGTGCAAGGAAACAGAGATGTGAAGCATTTTGTGTGTGTCATGGGCTGGGCCGCCTGGCAGGTGTCCAAGGCAGCTCCACAGAGAGCTAGAGGGGAATGTTGACCAGGGGTTCCCATTGGAAGGTGAAGGATGGTGTGAGGTCAAGGGGAGGTAATGGCAGTGTATAGGCAGGGTAGCTATATGTGTGTTGAAGTATGAGAAAGGGGGGCCAGTGAGTCGGGGGTTCAGTTGGCCTACAACCTATGTGTATATGAGCAAACACTGAACACTGATGTAAATACTCTGAGAGGGTACTGAAGTGCTTGAGTCATGGGAGACGGCAATGCAGAAAGTACAGATGGCAGCAGATGAGGTGGAGGCAGTTGGTTACATTGTGCAGGTGTGTGGAGGGGAGGGGGGACACAGGCCTCAGGTGTTGTGTTAAGCCTACAGAACACTTCATGAGGCCGGATAAGGACTATGAGGTGCAGAAATCAGGAAACTCATCCAGCGCCTCTGCAGGAGTCATCCATGTTACAGAAATCCAGTACATTGAAGCACATGCAAACAGCTGCCTGCAGCTGGGCTCCAGCTCTGCTGTCACAGTGCCACCTGCCTCTCATTATGTACCCATAACACTCCCACCAGCGGTACCACTACACCCCAGCTACTGCTGTTTTGCTCTATGCGGTAAGACTTACACATTGGTGTGGACACACCTGTAAATCACACTCCCTGCTCCTCAGCAATTCC
The DNA here is from genome assembly GCA_033557465.1 of Ichthyophis bannanicus. NCBI lineage: Eukaryota > Metazoa > Chordata > Amphibia > Gymnophiona > Ichthyophiidae > Ichthyophis > Ichthyophis bannanicus. The sequence goes on from CM066035.1 coordinate 644,795,716, forward strand.
AAGCTAGGCACGACAGTAAACAGAACAGCTGCAGAGTATGATAGTCATGGGGGAATGGTACAGGAGCCCACCTTTGTAGAGCAGGTGACAAGAAGGGTAGGATCCTATAGCAGGGTGTGAGGAGGCAAGCGTGTATTTCAGAATGGAAAAGAGCCTAACATGACAACAGAGGTAACAACACACATAGGCAATAACGTCCAAAAGCAGCAGCAAGGTATGTACTGTAGATAAAGGTCTGTAGTGGCTGGTTGTAGTAATGGCCACAGCTAGGAGTAAAAAGACCATGATGAGGCTGATGGACAGTGATGGCTGGAGCAGAATCCTGACTAGCTTGAATGAAGAGAGATGACCTATGGGGACAGCTCCAAGGAGGGGATATCACTTGTACAGACAGCTGTAGATTCAACTGGGGAAATCCTGCCATAGTAGGGTTGTGAGGAGGGAAGGGCCACAGTGCATTGATGTACCCCTGGGGAAGGACATCACAGGTAGTAACTGTCTGCAACATGGGCCTAGGATTCAGGAGCACATGGTGTGTATGAGAGGTCAGTCAGGCAGTCAGCATTTCTAGCATGGTATTGAAAGTCACTGAAGGAGATTAGGGCACCCAGGGTCTGGGAATGGGGAGGGGAAGGATGAGTTCCACAGTCATAGACAATGCGATCCTCTAGCCTAGGCTGCATGTGCCTCCCTTTCTATGTGACTGTGCAATATCTAGCAAAGACAGTGCAGTTTAGGCCCCATGTGCAGAACATGTACTGATCCCACACTTTTGAATATGCAGCAGAATACCAGCAGGATATTCCATAGGGGCCTGCAGACCCTCAGGACCATCCTATGCAGGCCAGCTCTGTCACAGTAGCCACCAGCACACTATCGCAGCAACAGCAGGATAGCTCCATCTCTACCAGCACCACCTATACCAGCACCACAAACACAACTACTTCCTCCATAGCTGGAAACATGGAGCCAGAACAGCAAGGCGGCTCTGAGACTGGCCAGGAGGAGGAGGCAGAGAAGAAGGAGGCGGAAGAGGAGGCAGAAGAGGATGACATAAAGAGGAGGTGGAGGATGAAGTCCAGGGGGATGAGTACAGAGGGGATGGAGTGGAGGAGGAGACAGTCAGAGCTGGAGGACCGAGGAGATGGCATGGAGTTGACTGTGGCACATGAAGGCATGGCAGAGGGGCCTGAAGTTGCTGCTATGGAGCCGAGGGGAAGGCAGACTGCAGTACCAGTTGTTGGGAAAATCAGTGGATATAGTGGCTACAAGGATGCCAGCAGCAGTTGTAAAGGTGAAGGCCGAGGATGCTTCAGAAGCAGAAAGGCTTCCATTGCGCCATCCCACACCCACCCAGGCCTGGCACTCCACAAGCATGGCATCGGGGGCTGCCCATGTAGGAGTGAGCAGGCGAACAGCATCACAGCACCTCCCAATAACCAGCACCTCAGTTCCTCTATCACCCCGTGATGCAGGCCAACCTCATGAGCTTGTGTGCTCCATGGATGCTGTGGCACACGAGCTGCGGTTAATGAGACAGGCAGTGGAGAGGGCAGCAGAGTCTATCTGCAATAGTCTGTGGGCCCTCACTGATGCTGTGCTGCAGCAGCAGCAGCACACAGCCCGAGGTACCCAGGGGAAGAGAGGAGAGGAGGGCCAGTAGCCCACACAAGGAGTGTTGCTGTTCCTAACATACACTGAGAGTGTAGGATCCTGGCAGCTATGTAACAGGGAATTGTGATGGAGGGAGTTGGATTTGAGGGGGAAATGTTGGGGGAGGAGAGGGGGAAGGGAATGGGTGTGTGATGTGCCAAAATATCCAGGCAATATGCTTTAGATGTATCTCTGTTAAATGCTACCTCAACCCCATTTTCCATGCAAAGTTTCATTGAAAAATATGGAATAAGTTCCATATGTCAGTGTTTGGTCTGCCTCTGTTCCCTAGGCAGAGGAGGTTTTGGAGTATTAGGCTGTGTGGTGTGAACAATAGGCAGGCCTTGTGTATTGTTGGAGTCAGAGTATTGGGGAATCTCACACATGCAGACCTGCCAATGTGAGTCAGCGAAGAGCTGTACTGCAAGCTCTACATCCCTTACCACCTTTTGCTCCACTGAGGCCACCGATGACTAACAGGGCTCAGTTACATAGATACCATATCGGCGATTAACACAGATCCGCTCCAAGGGGCTATTCGTTGGGGATGGGTGAAGAAAGCCCCCAGGTAAGTGAAAGCCCCCAGGTAGGTGATACATTAAATACCTTTATGGAAATGGGTAACAGGGGTAACATATGGAAAGCAGTGTGTATTAATGCCCGTAGCATGGGAAATAAGATCCCTGAAGTTGAAGCTTTGGTGGGAGTGGCTGACTTGGATTTAGTGGCAGTTACAGAAACATGGTTCACAGAAAACCATGACTGGGATGTAACTATACCTGGCTATACTTTATTCAGAAAGGACAGGGTAGGAAGAAGGGGAGGAGGAGTGGCACTATATGTAAAAACTACTATTAAAGCTTTGGAATTACAGAGCTTAAAAGGGAGAGAGGAGGCATTGTGGGTTAAACTAGAAAGAGGGAAAGAGAAATCTATTTGCATTGGTGTGATATACAGACCTCCCTCACAAGAGGAAGAGGTGGACAGAGAGTTAATTGAAGACATACGCAGCATTGCTAGGAAAGGGGAAGTGCTACTGATAGGAGATTTCAATATGCCAGATGTTGATTGGCACATTCCTGCTGCAGTATCATCTAGAAGTAAGGAGATCCTGGATTCTCTACAGGGAGAACTATTCAGGCAATTGGTAACAGACCCCACACGTGAAGGGGCCATACTGGACTTGCTGCTTACCAATGGTGAAAGTGTTTCTGATGTTGTAGTGGGAGATCATTATGCATCCAGTGATCACCAGATGGTGTGGTTCAGTATTAGGACTAGGGCTGTTAGAATCCATTCCAAGGTGAGGATCTTAGACTTTAGGAAGACTAACTTTGCGAAGATGGGCCAATACCTCAGGGAGTCGTTAGTGGGATGGGAACAGCTGGGGGATGTAGAAAAACAGTGTGAAAAACTGAAAGGGGGTATTTTAAGGGCAACCAACCTTTTTGTTAAAATGGTAAATAAAGGCAAAAGGAACAGGAGACCGCTATAGTTTTCGAAGGAAGTAGCTGAAAAAGTGAAGAAAAAGAGGGAGGCCTTCATGAAATACAAGAGATCACAGAGAGAGGAAGACAGGCATCTGTATTTGGAAAAACTTAGAGAAGCTAGCAAAGTAGTCAAGAAGGCAAAGATTCAAAAGGAGGAGGAAATAGCCAATGCAATAAAATGGGGGGATAAGACATTTTTCAGATATATTAGTGAGAAGAGGAAGGGCAAAAGTGGTATTGTCAGACTCAAGGGTGCAGGGAGGGAATATGTAGAAGCTGATAAGGATAAAGCGGAATTGCTTAACAAATATTTTTGTTCTGTGTTCACAGATGAAGAATCAGGAGCAGGACCTCAGAAAACACCCACAAATAAGAACAGAAGTGAGGGACATCTTGAACAATTTTCAGAAGACTGTGTTCGTGAGAAACTAGCTCAACTTAAAGTAGACAAAGCGATGGGACCGGATGGGATACACCCTAGAATACTGAGGGAACTTGGGGACGTTCTAGCAACTCCACTGACTGACCTTTTCAATGCCTCATTGGAGTCGGGAGTGGTGCCAAAGGGCTGGAGAGAGGCCCATGTGGTGCCTTTACACAAAAGCGGAAGTAAGGATGTGGTTGAAAACTACAGGCCGGTTAGTTTAACTTCAGTGGTGAGTAAATTATTGGAAACGCTACTGAAAGAGAAAATAGTGAGGTTTCTGGAGTCCAGCGGATTACAGGATCCAAGGCAGCATGGATTCACCAGAGGCAGGTCTTGTCAGACAAATCTGATTGATTTCTTTGACTGGGTGACCAGGGTGTTGGACCGAGGGACAGCTCTAGATGTGGTGTATTTAGATTTCAGTAAAGCCTTTGACACTGTTCCTCACAGGCGACTTATAAACAAACTGAGCACCCTAGGGATGGACCCTAAAGTTACTGCTTGGGTTAGAAATTGGTTGGGTGGGAGGCGACAAAGAGTATAAGTAAATGGAGCTCACTCTGAGGAGAAGGATGTTACCAGTGGTGTGCCCCAGGGATCTGTCCTTGGTCCGATTCTTTTTAACATCTTTGTTAGTGATATAGCGGAAGGGCTGTCGGGTAAGGTTTATTTATTTATTTTTATTTATTTATTTAACCGAATTTATATATCGTCTTTCTACAAATCAAGACGGTTTACATAGAACATTTAAGATAGAGTGTTTCCACTGTTTACATAGAACATAGAACCAAGTAAAAATGTATATAACATGTCTATAAATAACTAAACATAATGATAGAACTATTTACAAGGTTTGCCTCTTTGCAGATGATACCAAAATCTGCATTAGAGTAGACATCCAGGAAGGTGTAGATAACATGAGGAGGGATCTAGCTAAGCTTGAAGAATGGTCTAGAATTTGACAGCTGGGATTTAATGTTAAAAAATGTAAGGTCATGCATTTGGGCTGCAGCAATCCAAGGGAGCAATACAGTATAGGAGGTGAAGTACTTTTGTCCACTAAAGAAGAGTGGGACCTAGGTGTGGTTGTGTCTGATGATCTTAAAGTAGCTAAACAGGTAGAAAAGGTGACAGCAAAAGCTAGAAGGATGCTTGGGTGCATATGGAGAGGAATGGCTAGCAGAAAAAAGGAGGTGATAATGCCTCTGTATAAGTCTTTGGTGCAACCTCATTTGGAGTATGGTGTGCAATTCTGGAGACCGCACCTTCAAAAGGATGTGAACAGGATGGAGTCGGTGCAGAGGGTTGCTACTAAAATGATTAATGGGCTTCATAATAAAGCATATGAGGACAGACTTAAGGATCTTAATATGTACACCTTAGAGGAAAGGCGGGATAGAGGTGATATGATTGAGATGTTTAAATACCTCCATGGCATAAATGTTCAGGGAGAGAGCCTCTTTCAATTGAAAGCAAGTTCTGCTACGAGGGGACATGGGATGAGGGTGAAGGGGGATAGATTCAGGAGTGATATGCGGAAATATTTCTTTACGGAAGGAGTAGTGGATCCGTGGAATAGTCTCCCAGTGGAGGTGGTAGAGATGAGGACAGTAACTGAATTCAAAAAAGCATGGGACCAACACAGAGGATCTCTAAAGGTAAAAAGTGGACTGTTGTAGTTGTTGTTATGGAAGGACAGACTAGATAGGCCATGTGGTCTTTTTCTGTCATCATGTTTCTATGTTTCTATTCAACATGTCCAACCCATGGAAGACAGGGAGATGTTGCATGGCCCATCACCCATGGGGGCAATGCCTTGCAAGTTGTGATTGTGTAGTTGTATGCAAGATCCCCCGAGACAGACCCACATCCAGTGCACTGCATGAGTGTGCCACAACTGCATGCAATGGTTGTAACACCACACCCCCTTGGATACCTTGGTGTACAGGCTGGTGCATGACAGCTCTCCCAGACCTCATAGTTTTTGGGGCCTTGCACAAGCATTGGTACCTGTACCCAAGCTGTCATAGCATCACGGCCCCCACACCTTTGTGGGTGCTATGTCCATGTGTGTTGCTTGTTGCACACAAGGTGTATGTTCAATTCCCAAACTTAGACAGTGTTCTTGGACAGGTCTCTAATGGCATGTGTGCCCTATCCAGTGAAGCACAGTCACTGACATCCCCTGGTCCTTTTCTTGCAGTGGGCGGCATTATCAGCAGTGGCTAAAGTACGGATCATCATATCTGGGGTACCGTGTGCCCATCTCCTATAGTGCAGCCTCACACTCAGTTTTTGAGCATTGATGGCTATGGTGTGCATCAGCACTAGATCCATGCGGTCATCCTCTGCAATGCACCTTCTGTGATGAGTGTGCAGAAAAGTACCACAGTGGCCCCATACCTATAGCTGGAAGAATGCACAGAGACCTGTGCATTCTCCCAAGTGCATAATAGTCATGTTAACCAGGGGCATGAGGCTGAGGGCCAGAAAGGTTTTATATATCAGCATGGCTGACATATGAGCTGGCAGACATCAGTAGAACCTGAGAGCTGCACAATAGGTGCAACATGAGACTTCGCAGGAGTGTATCTGGCCCCAGTATCCCCTATCTACAACTGCCAGTGACAGCCAGAATATAGGGGTGTCCACCCCATGCAGACCTTGCACAGAGTGGCACATGCGGAAGAGTGGTTGGATAGGGTTAATAGGGTCCGTCACACAATCTCAACTGTTGTATATATGGGTTATTTGTGGAGCTGTTGGAGGTGGGAATGTGCTAAGGACATCTAACTATGGGGATAGGAGTGAGGCAAGAGGCATAGTGTCTTGTTTTCCTTCTATGGGGCTGAACAGAGTACAGGGTCATGTCCATGGTATGAGCTGGCCTATTGTGTAGCCCATCTATAACTGGAAGGTGTAATGTGTCCACTTCTCCCATAGTCCAGCCCTAGGTAGCAGTGCTGCAGGCCCCATAGTGAGTGGGAATGGCATGCCGATGAATCATCAATGGACTGCAGAGACACATGCAGCTGGGTTTGCAGCCACCTTGCCACTTGACCCATGCATACCATACTTGGTTGGGGGAGTGCAACACCTACACCTTTTAGCGCCTGGGGTAGGGTATATATCATTAGGCAGTGTGACTGAAGCAGCAGACTAAGAAATCTGCTTATGTGGCTACATTTTAGTGCTTCCAGGCAGCTGCCTAGCCTGGGAGGTTTAGGGTTCAGACAAGCACAGGTAAGGCTGCGGCACACATTGGGGTCAGCGTTCACCAGCACACAGGTGAATCCCCTTGCTTGTCATGGCAACAGCTTGCCAAATTTATTTATTTATTTATTTAACAGTATTTCTATACCGCCTTCTCCTACAATCAAAGCAGTTTCACAGCAAACAATCAAAGGAGTGATCATGTGTTTTCATGCAGTGAAGGGTATATCGTGTTTGATGTGTCTGATGTGTTGTGTGTTTGATTAGGTTGAGCTATGTACATTGTGCGCTATAATACATCGTGTGCTATTATACATTCTTCTATCCGAGGGTCAGGAGGGGGGGTATGTTAGTTGTTCTTGCTAGTTAGTAGATCATGGGTCATGTCCATAGTGCTCTGTGAATAGCGTTGTCTTCAGCTGTTTGCGAAAGTCTTTAAGGTCCGTCGTTGTTCTCAGATCGTCTGGGAGGGTGTTCCAGATTGTTGGGGCAGACAGGGAGAGTGCTCGTTCTGTGGTGTCTTTGCGTGTTTTTCTGAAGTCCTTAGGGGTGTTAACACGGTTGGAGGTTCCTTTTCTTCTTGGGCGTGTGCTGGTGTCTGGTTGTATGAGGGTGTGTAGGCAAATGGCCTGCTGTTTAAAGCAATGTGCACATATCTGCTATATTTTCTGCAGACTCCTCATGAATGGTTATGTGCCAGCATGCTATTTTTGCCACGCACAGGTATCTCTTCATAAATGGGCATGCCACTGAATATCAGGGACGGTATTTACCCGGGTATCTCCTCAACACGTGCATAGCCCATACCGCCATTTTAATTTCTAAGCCGTTTTCATTTAAATGTGCCTATGGGGCAACTAGTTGTGTGTGGGCGTGTCGTGTATACCCGCGTAACTGCACAAATTACACAGATTGGATGTTGCTCTCTTAACATCATAACCACATATGATTCAAAGATGCCTGGTTAGAGCACAAATGCCCGATGTTGGCCATGAAGAGGACAAGGAAGCAGAGTTTCTTGCCTGCGGAGGGGGAGCTCGACATTGGCCTCATCCTCAGGGAGCATACTCGCCTCTTTGGGTCTGGGGATGACCATATCCAGGAGTGGGCTTAGCATGACATCACCAGGCAGGTGAATGCAGTGCATCACCATAATAGGGAGGTGGAGACCTAAAGAAATAGTGGCATGTGCTCTGGCAGTGAGCTAAGGAGAAACAGTCTGCTAATCTGAACTTGGCACTAGAGCAGCGGAAGGCCCTGCGTGACCTGGAGGAGAAAGTGCTTGCATGTATGGATGACTGCTGCATCACTGGGGCGACATGCCTGGATAGCTGTGCACCAGCTGCTATAGAGGGTGAGTAGCCACATTTGCCATCTCACAACTTTTACTCCCCCAAACCACCCCTACACTCGAACCCCATGGTACTGCAGTAGGTATATGATGTACAACCTTCCTTGTGGGCAAGGCCAGCCCGTCCACTAGGCGAGCTAGGTGGCTGCCTAGAGCGGCTGGCCTGGGTGGGCAGCTGCAGCAGCAGCACACATGACTGGCTGTGCTGCCCACCCACCCAGCTGCCGCTGATTCCATTTGCAGTATTTCCAAAAGTGGCTTCTTTTTGGCTAGTCCTGCTTGTCGGCATCCTCTTCCCTGCAAACACTCTGCTCCCGATGTACATTTTCACAATGCACAGTCTCCTAGCTATTCAACTAACCTCTGCGGCAAATTACCCTTGAATCATCCCAGTTGCCTTGCTATATTCCCATTCACATTAGACACACAGCACTCCCAGCATGTGTGAACACAAAGGACAGCTTGCAGGGGGGAAAGGTAAACTGCAGTTTTCTTTGCTGATAGCATTTGCACATTGCAACATTTAACATATAGCGTGGCAATGGCCTTTCAGAGGTCCCCCTTCTCCCTGTGCAACACATGCAAATTTATTCCTCTTCTGTCCAGTCCCAGCTCTCCATTGCCAAGGAATAGTGATCTCTGTGAGGCAAGTGGGGATTTATAGTTTGCACAGCATACATTTGCTTTGTACCCAGGGCCAGCCCAAGGGTTTCTGCTGCCCTAGGAGAAACCCTGGCCTCGCTGCCTCACAGCTGACACGCCCCCTCCCAGCTGCCACCACCCCCTCCGGCTGTTGCCACCCCTCTCCAGGTGCCGCTGATTCTGTCTAGGGAGTGGAAGCAGGCAGCAGCAGTATTTCCAAAAGTGACTTTTGCCGCTGCTTTTGGAAATACTGATGGTCATCCTGACAAGGGGCATCCTCAGCAGCTTCCAGAGTATCAGCTAGGAGGTTCCCAATGTTATACAGTTGATACATGATGTGGCAGAGTGCTAGGAGAGGCACCAGGAGGCAGTGCTATCTAGGGAGATAGCTACATACATGGTCTCCATCTCATGCTCCCTATGTGACATAGCAGCTGCTAGGTGAACACCTGAGGCAGCTGCCACCCTGGGGAGCACCAGCATGGCATCAGGGACCTTGAGGCTACAGCCTGATGGAGCCTCCAACCTCGGGGAGGAGGATGAGACTACAAGCAATGCCTCTGAGGTACCACCACTGCGGTACAATGCAAGGGTTAGGAAAAGGGTGTTGGGATCTCAGGAGGAGAGTTAGGACGGAAAGTGGGCAGAGCAGAGATGGTGAAGGTGATGTGTACTGCATTATGTGACTAAAGCTATGTACTCACACTAGAAGTTCTCCCGGATCAGTCTATTTATTTTATTTTTATTTAGACAGTTTTGTATACCGCCTTATCCTTCAATCAAAGCGGTCACAACACAATTGGGGGATACATTTAACACACGGGGATATGAGACACATACACTAATACTTACAGGGAACATGGGCAATGGAGGGTTAAGTGGCTTGCCCAAGACCACAAGGAGCATCTGTGGGACTAGAAACCCCAGTCCTTCCGGCCCAAGGTTGCTGTCCTCTAGTGGGATTTGAACCCCCGACCTTCCGGCCTGAAGTACCTTGCCCCAACCACTAGGCTACTCCTCCCTTGTCTATCCCTTGCTGCTTGCACTGCTGCTGTCACATGCTGCCCTCAATGTGGTAATCCTCCTCTAGCCCATCATTACAGTGTTCTGCTTCTCCACACATCTCCTCCTGTGGCAGCTCAATCCCTTACTGTATTGCTATGTTGGGGAGAATGCAGCATGCTGTGAAGATGCGGCAGACTTGTTCAGGGTTGTGCTCTCCCCCACTCCTGTCAAGACATCAGAATCTGCTTTTCAGTAGGCCAAATGCCTGCTCCACCACTGCCCTTGTATGTGCCAGCACTTGGTTGTAGTTCTCATCTTGGGATGAATTTAGGTTGCACAATGGTGTCATGAGCCAGGTCCGCAGTGGGCATCCCCTATCTCCTGCTGAATCAAATGGGGGGAGGGGACAGAGATGCATTTGGAGCCATATATAAGGGAATGTAGTCTCTGCTACAGCCATTGTAACATCAGGTACATGTGTGACATCCTCCACAATCATGCTGTCCAACTCTAGCATCCCAGTTCCCTGCTGCCACTCTGGAGTAGCTGTGTGCCGATGCAGCTCTGCTCCCAGTGCAGTCTCCCACTATTTGCTTATCCCTTTGACACAGTCATCAGCAGGTGTCTAGAAGGACTAGAAAAAGGGACTGTTACTTCTGAAGAGAGATCTGCAACTGTGAGTATATACTTCTGGTAATTTTCTAAAAGGAATTCTTTGTATTAAAGCTAATTATTTTTTGTTAAATCAATCAGGGCCTAGTAGCAGCAGTTTAAGTTTAAATATAAAACACAGAGGAGAGCTTTCTGGTTACATTTCATACCCAGCAGAGAGCTTGTAGTTTAAATTTAATAGTCACTAAGGGCTTGGCATCAGCAAAGTACTTTTAGCTTAAATGTAAAACACAGAAGAGAGCTTTCTGGTTAAATTTAGAACCCAGCAGAGAGCTTGTAGTTTAAATTTCATAAGAAATTAGAGCCTAGCAGCAGCTAAGAGCTATAATTTAAATCAAATCAGAATTTAGCTTAGCACAAAAGCAAAACAGGGTCTGTACTCTTTGAGCAACAAATAAAGTCTTCTAGAGACCTTTACAAAGCGGCATTCTACCTAGGGGGCAAGAGACCTGTGAAACATTTTCAATAGGTGTTAACACCAGGTGGCAGATCAAAAGGCCATTTTTGAAAGACTCCTCCTATTCAAGCAAGGACTGTTAATTACCCAGGAAGTTGGTCACAGCTTACCTCAGCAGCACAGGAATAAATAGCTCAACCAGAGCTCTGTGATCCTCTGTCTTGAAGGACTAGAAAAAGGGACTGCTACTTCTGAAGAGAGATCTGCAACTGTGAGTATATACTTCTGGTAATTTTCTAAAAGGAATTCTTTGTATTAAAGCTAATTAATCTGTGAACCCACTATTTTTTGTTAAATCAGTCAGGGCCTAGTAGCAACAGTTTAAGTTTAAATATAAAACACAGAGGAGAACTTTCTGGTTACATTTCATACCCAGCAGAGAGCCTGTAGTTTAAATTTAATAGTCACTCAGGGCCTAGTAACAGCAAAGTACTTTTAGTTTAAATTTAAAACACAGAAGAGAGCTTTCTGGTTACATTTCATACCCAGCAGAGAGCTTGTAGTTTAAATTTAATAGTCACTCAGGGCCTAGTAACAGCAAAGTACTTTTAGCTTAAATTTAAAACACAGAAGAGAGCTTTCTGGTTAAATTTAGAACCCAGCAGAGAGCTTGTAGTTTAAATTTCATAAGAAGTTAGAGCCTAGCAGCAGCTAAGAGCTATAATTTAAATCAAATCAGAATTTAGCTTACCTCAGCAGCACAAGACAGGGTACTGTGCAGCAGCCCTCTTTTAATAAGTGTTATTTCCATTCCTCCCTCCCCACACCCACCCACCCCTGGGATAATCGTAGCTTTATAGGTACTTACACATCTTAAAAGACAGGAGGTGCTCTCAGGTGAAGCTCATTACCCAAATCAGTCATACACTAAGGACCTGAGATTAGTTAAGCTTCAGGTGAACAAGGTATATTACACGTATTAGGTACAGTTTTATTAGTATAAATATCCATAGCAACCCATAGTAAGTAAAGAACTTAGATCTAAACACAAACTTAAAACTAAGATGCAGACAGCAGTCCAGCAGCGGGATGGGGGCTTTCCAGTCTTTTGCATTGAGTGTCACATGTATGATTTTCTCCCAGTTGGTGAGAGGTCTTACGTGTGCACTAGGTGCAAGGAGCTCTTTGCTCTCAGGGAACGAGTCCATTCTCTAGAGGCTAAAATAGCAGACTTGGAAAGCATAAGACCGACAGAGAGGTACATAGACGAGACCTACAGGGATATAGTCCTGAAGTCCCACCTCCAGTCTGGCAGCATCCCTGATGCCATGGAGGAGAGAGGTCACGTGACAGGAGAGCATCACTCTGGTGTGGCAGGAAGTGATCCTGTAACTAGGATCTGTCCTCCAGGTGATGTAAAACCCTCTCGCACCGAGGAAGTTTCTCCAGGGCCATGTGCCCATGAGGGAAGGGTTAGGACAGCCGTTATAGTTGGTGATTCGATCATTAGGCATGTAGATAGCTGGGTGGCTGGTGGACATGAGGATCGCCTGGTAACATGCCTGCCTGGTGCGAAGGTAGCGGACCTCACGCACCACCTAGATAAGGTCTTAGATAGTGCTGGGGAGGAGTCTGCTGTCTTGGTACATGTCGGTACCAATGACATAGGAAAATGTGGTAGGGAGGTTCTGGAGGCTAAATTTAGGCTTTTAGGTAGGAAGTTGAAATCCAGAACTTCCAGGGTAGCATTCTCCGAAATGCTTCCTGTTCCACGCGCAGGACCCAAAAGGCAGGCAGAGCTCCGGAGTCTCAATGCGTGGATGAGACAATGGTGCAGAGATGAGGGTTTTGGATTTGTTAGGAACTAGGGAACATTCTGGGTAAAGGAGGGGCTCTTCCGAAGGGATGGGCTTCACCTTAACCGGGATGGAACCAGGCTGCTGGCATTAACCTTTAAAAAGGAGATAGAAAAGCTTTTAAACTAGATATTAGGGGAAAGCCGACAGTCGCCCAAGAGCGGATGGTTCGGAAGAATGTATCTTTGAAGGATACTACCAAAAGCAGAGAGGTTTCACAAAAGAGTAAAGTAGCCCAAATGCCCTCAAGTATGGAGCAGACTGAGCTTAAAGATCCCAAATTACCCATGTCTAACAATAGCAAAATTAATATGACTAAAATACATTCTCTAAAATGCTTGTATGCAAATGCTAGAAGTCTAAAAAATAAGATGGGAGAGTTAGAATATATAGCACTAAATGAAAGGTTAGATATGATTGGAATATCAGAGACATGGTGGAAGGAGGACAACCAGTGGGACACTGTGATACCTGGGTACAAACTATATCATAATGATAGAGCTGATCAAATTGGTGGAGGGGTTGCTCTCTATGTTAGAGAGGGCATTGAGTCAGAAAGGATTAAAGTTTTGCAGGAAACAAAATCTGCTGTAGAATCTATATGGATTGAAATTCCATGTAAAAGGGGGAAGGCAATGGCAGTGGGGGTGTACTATCGAGCGCCTTGCCAGAATGACCAAATGGATTATGAAATGCTCAAAGAAATCAATGAAGTTAACAAAAGTTATAGTGCAGTAATAATAATGGGTGATTTCAACTACCCCTGTATCGAATGGGTCAGTGTCACGTCAGGACATGCTAGGGAGATAAAGTTCCGAGATGAAATAAATGACTGCTTCTTGGAGCAGCTGGTTCATGAACCGAATAGAGGGGAAGCCATATTAGACCTAGTCCTTAGTGGAACACCAGATCTAGTGCAAGAGATAAGGTTGTTGGGGCCACTTGGCAATAGTGATCATAGCATGATCGCCTTTGATTTAATTAGTGGAGGAGGGATAGTAAGGAAATCCACTGTACTACCTTTTAATTTTCGAAAGGGAAACTAAAAGGAGCAGTTGCAAAGGTTAAAGACGTACATCAGGCTTGGCTGTTGTCGAAAAATACTATCTTGGAAGCCCATACCAGCTGTATTCCACGCTTTAAGAAAAGTGGAAGGAAGTCCAAAAAACTGCCAGCATGGTTTAAAGGTGAGGTCAGAGAGGCTGTTGTTGCCAAAAAAGCATCTTTCAGGAAATGGAAAAAAGAGCCAAACGACGAAACCTGGAAACAGCACAAGCACTGGCAAGTCAAAAACAAGGCATTGATAAGGCAGGCAAAGAGAGAATTTGAGAAGAAGCTAGCTGCGGAAGCAAAAACGCGAAGTAAAGACCTTTTCAAATACATTCGTAGCAAAAAACCTGTGAGAGAGTCAGTTGGTCCATTAGATGATAAAGGGGTTAAAGGAGCACTAAGAGGCGACAAGGCGATAGCGGAGAGATTGAATGAATTCTTTGCTTCAGTCTTTACTGAGGAAGATGTAGGGATGTTACCCATGACTGAAGTGGTATTTAAAGGTGCGGAAGAATTGAAGGAAATATCGATACATCGGGAAGATGTATTACAACTATTAGATAAACTGAAGAGTAGCAAATCACCTGGGCCGGATGGTATACATCCAAGGATGTTAAAAGAACTGAAATACGAGATTGCAGACCTGCTATTAGTAATCTGTGAACTATCATTAAAATCATCTCTAATACCTGAAGATTGGAGGATCGCCAATGTAACACCAATTTTTAAAAAGGGTTCCAGGGGTGATCCGGGAAACTACAGACCGGTGAGCCTGACATCAGTACCGGGAAAACTGGTAGAAACCATCATAAAGAATAAAATTACTCAGCATGTAGATAGTCATGACCTAATGGGAGACAGCCAACATGGCTTTAGACAAGGAAGATCTTGTCTTACTAATCTGTTATGTTTTTTTGAAGGAGTGAATAATCAGGTGGACAAAGGTGATTCGGTTGATATTGTGTATCTGGACTTTCAGAAAGCCTTTGACAAGGTCCCTCATCAGAGACCTTTCGCAAAACTAAAGAGTCATGGGATAGGAGGCAGTGTACTATTGTGGATCAGGAACTGGTTAAAAGATAGAAAGCAGAGGGTAGGGCTAAATGGCCAATTTTCCCAATGGAGAAAGGTGAATAGTGGTGTACCCCAGGGATCTGTGCTGGGTCCGCTGCTTTTTGACATATTCATAAATGACCTGGAAAGTGGAATAACGAGTGAGGTTATCAAATTTGCAGATGACACAAAACTATTTAAAGTTGTTAAAACCCAAGAGGATTGTGGAAAACTGCAAGAGGATCTTGATAAATTGGAAGACTGGGCATAATGGCAGATGAAATTTAATGTGGACAAGTGCAAGGTTATGCACTTAGGGAAGAACAACCCAAACTATGGTTACACGATGCAAGGTTCCACATTAGGAACCACCACCCAGGAAAAAGATTTAGGCATCATTGTGGATACCATGTTAAAACCCTCGGCCCAGTGTGCAGCAGCGGCCAAGAAAGCAAATAGAATGCTAGGTATGATAAGGAAAGGAATGGAAAATAAAACAAAAGATATACGCAGCACCTACACTCTGGAATCATCTGCCGCCAGAGTTACGAGATTGCAAAGACCTAACTGTCTTCAGGAAAAACCTCAAGACTCATCTTTTCCAGAGTCATTATAATTTGAATTAACCTAAGAGGTCTAAGTCCAGAACATATTTATGTACTCCTGCTCATTTATGTATAATGTATATATGTAATTAGTACTCATATACCTAACAAACCCCTCGTGTGATGTGCCTACCCTCCTGATCAACCTGTACACACCCAAATTTTACTGTACTGATTGACAGTCCTCCTTATGTTCTCCTTGTGTAATCAGACCGCTGCTGATCGCTGGAAGCAGCGGTATATAAATGTTTGCTAAATAAAATAAAATAAATAAATAAATATTATAATGCCTCTATATCGTTCCATGGTGAGACCGCACCTTGAATATTGTGTGCAATTCTGGTCGCCGTATCTTAAAAAGGATATAGCGATTTTAGAAAAGGTTCAAAGAAGAGCCACCAAAATGGTAAAGGGGATGGAAGGATACTCCTATGAAGAAAGGCTAAAAAGGTTGGGGCTCTTTAACCTGGAAAAGAGACGGCTGAGGGGAGATATGATAGAAGTCTATAAATTAATGAACGGAGTGGAACGGGTAAACGTAGATCGATTGTTTACCTTATCAGAATATAGAAAGACTAGGGGACATGCAATGAAGCTACAGGGTAAACTATTTAAGACTAATAAATGAAAATATTTTTTCACTCAACGTGTAATCAAACTCTGGAATTTGTTACCAGAGGATGTAGTAAAGGCTGTTAGTATAGCTGGGTTTAAAAAAGGTTTGGACAAGTTCCTGGAGGAAAGGTCCATAAACCATTATTAAGAAAGGACCCAGGATATCAATGCTTGAACCAATACAAGCATTGTGGAACCTGTGTCCCTTGGGGAAACTGCTAGGTACGTATGACCTACATTGGCCACTGTTGGAAACAGAATACTGGGCTTGATGGACCTTGGTCTGACCCAGTATGGCATATCTTATGTTCTTATGGTCCAACTTTGATAAGTTAGTGCTGCAATGATGTCCGATACATGCTGCCCCCCTCTGTTGACATTCAAGTCATGTGCTGTCAGCATTTACTCATACATAGTCACTGCCAGGGTTCAATTGGGGCACCTGTCTGCCTATGGCATCACTACCTTCAATACTTAAACAAACAAAAGCCTTCCTTCACTGCTAAACTCCTAACTAAGTCGTCAATTAATCAATTAGCCAATTGTATAAAGGCAATCTGGCCTCAGAGAAACCTACCCCTACATTTGGCGAAACTAATCACCATAGGGTTAGATGGTACATTCCACATCACAGGCCATTAACCTTTAATATTTTAATTTAATTATATAATATTTCAAATAATTATTAATCAAGACCAGATTAGAAATAAATTACCAATATCACCTAAAAGTACTTTTATGGGATTTCAAAATCATTCATTACATCAAATTATTCATCTAAATAGTGCGCAAGGAATGCCCAGTCGCGGGGACACGCTGGCTCCTACAAGAAGCTCCGCATCCTGTAAGTAGAGAATACACAAAAGCTTTAAATATTTAGCCAGTATAAAGCTGATAATAAAAGCAGCATACTCAACTTAAGACACTGTTAGAATCTGCTCCATCCGCCTCCGGTAAGCCTATACACACTGGTATTCGGTGCAAAATCTACGACACCGACTAGAGAAGCCAAGTTAACACCGAGACAGTCCTTAACAGTCCAACAAAAGCTTTCGTTTCGCCATTGTAATGAATGATTTTGAAATCCCATAAAAGTATTTTTAGGTGATATTGGTAATTTATTTCTAATCTGGTCTTGATTAATAATTATTTGAAATATTATATAATTAAATTAAAATATTAAAGGTTAATGGCCTGTGATGTGGAATGTACCATCTAACCCTATGGTGATTAGTTTCGCCAAATGTAGGGGTAGGTTTCTCTGAGGCCAGATTGCCTTTATAGAATTGTCTAATTGATTAATTGACGACTTAGTTTGGAGTTTAGCAGTGAAGGAAGGCTTTTGTTTGTTTTAGTATTGCACTTTTCCTTCCTTGCAGTTGTTTTTGGTTAATCACTACCTTCAACCCATTCTGGGGACATCCAACATTGTAGCACATCTATTGCCTACCCATACACATGCCTGGGCTTTCCCTCCCCCTCCCCCATTTGTGCCTGTCTCACACAGACTAGGGTCTTCCCCATGCCCCCAAACAGCCCTTGCCATAGGTTCTGGTAGCCCCACACCAATATACCAGCATGCAACCACAGCTTCAGTCATGCATCACTCACCTAGTAGCCAGGCATCACTGAGGTGTCCACTGGCAGCCACTTGGCCCAGGGCATACTGTCATAAGACATGCACCACAGCAGGATCCAGAGAAATGTGCACACGGGTCTGTGATGTGCATGCTGGTATCAATGACGACCTGCATGTTCATTGAGTGGTATAGGTGCCTGTTGCGGTACATTCTCTCATCAAGGCCAGGAGGCCTCAAGGCCACATGGATGCAGTCAATTAGGCTAGGACTGATGGGAAGGATGCAATCTGGTAGAAGGCCTGCATGGTCCATTGTCAGGCCTCTGGTGTAGCAGGGAAGCACCCAAATTCATGAAGCCATCTGAGCAGAGCAGTTGTGAATGCCCGAATGCAATGTGATGTTGCTGATTGTGGGATACCCATGGTTGCCTCCACCATATGCTGGAAGCTTCCACTGGCAAGGAAGGCTAGGGAGGTGGTCACTTTCGGAGCCACCGGCATTGTATGCCTTATAACGGCTGTGAGCTCCAGGTCATGTGTGAGCATGGCACAGAGGTCTGTAATGGTGGCAGCATCAAGACGGTACCGCTGGAACACCTCCTCTGCGGTCAGCTGCAGGTATGCGACCTTTAGTCAGTACACCTGGGGTGTCTGGTAGTGTCTCCTCCCTGCCCAGCAGACTATCAGCTGCTATGGCTGAGGATGGTGCTGTTGCCTTGCCTGTCTGTGGCGTCTCCACCTTAGGTGTTGTGTGGGTATCCTCTACATCCCTTGCCCCGTTCGTTGTCTCTTGCCTGATGCTGAAAACCGGCACATGCCTGTGTAGTGATAAATTGTTAGAAAGTCCATGGAACTGTCCCTTAACCAGGTAAAACCCTGGCCTAGAGTTGCATGGTTGAGGGAGGAATGGCCTAGTGGCTGGGGCAAGTTACCTCGGGCCAGGGGTTCAAATCCCACTAGAGGACAGCAACCTTAGGTCAGAAGGACTGGGGTTTCTAGTCCCATAGGTGCTCCTTGTGGCCTTGGGCAAGGCACTTAACCCTCTGTTGCCTGAGATACAAAGAGACAGATTGTGAGTCCTTCAGGGACAAGGAAAAAATAATATATACAATACCTGAATGTATGCTGCTTTGATTGGTAGAAAAGCAGTATATAAGCCTAGTTAAATGAATGGTTTTCACCCTTTGATCTGGCCATGTGCCATCACAGAATATCTGGGTTTGATGGAAATGTGGATGCCCTGCCAATTCACCACCCCATTACGCCCTTGCACATACCTGGTTAGGGAACAGCAGCTTGCAGCAATATCTGTGCATGAGTGTGCCACTCAGTATGTGGTTTGCCCAGGTTTCCCACTTTCACCTGTTTTTTGCCAGGATTTACCCACATATCCGCTGCCTAGTGTTTACAATATTGGGTTCTTAGTGACTGCTCAGAAGTCAGATGTCTTTTTCTATAACGTCTGCAAGTTCTGCATCCCTGGTTGCCACCTCCTCAGTTATGGGGTATTCTACCTCATCACTACCTTCTAGCTCTGCATATTTGGAGGGCTGGAGTACTTCGACAGTGGGGGGAGGGAAGTTGGTTCCCTCTGTCGTGGTTCCAGGGAATGCTGACTTTCTTACTCCAGTTACACAAATGCTTCCTATACCTAAGCCAGCGGCTTTTCTCGTTGGTGAGGCCATTTCTGAGACTGCTGGCATACAGCAGCCTTGGACATATTCATATTCAACCCTCCATAGCCCATGTTCCCTGTAAAACAGTTATCTCCAAGTTATAATGCCCTGTTCAATGTAATTTCAGTTTGTTCAATGTAAACCGAACTGATGCAGAATAGCGCGGTATATAAGAGAATATAAATAAATAAATAAAATAAATAAATATTTCTTTAAAAGACGTATGGGACTTTATTTCTCAAATGAAGGCCTCTCAGGCTCCCTATAACAGATTTCTTTTTTTTTTTTTTTTTTTTAAACTTTTATTTTCATTTTATAACAATAACAATACACACAGTAATAAAACAAGGATGATTGCATCAAAATAAAATGGAATAAACCGGAAAATAACCCCATCAACCCTCCCCCCCTATGCTTCTTCCCTAGATAATAAAAAAAAAAAAGAAAAGAAAAGATATTAACCCAGGCATGGGGTCCATAGCAATTATGTTAGAACATAAACATAACAGTCATGATATACTATGGATCAAGAGAGAGATATAACTAGACAGTCAAGTGCGAGCATTTGACCGACTGCACGAAATCTGTGAGTAATTTCCATTTAGATACCTGGTAGCGGGCCTGAAGGGAAGGGGTAGCCCTACGAGGAATTTGTTCAAACTTACTATATAGACAGACACAATTCCACCATTCTAGAGGACTCAGTGAAGAGCTATTTTTCCAATATTTCATGATTAACGATATGGCAATACCCATTAGAAAGTCAAGGAGGAAGTAAGCAGACTTCGGGAGAGAGGGGATGCCCGCTGCAGAACGGAGTCCCACTATTTTCCAGGAGAGTGGTTCAGTAAAATGTAAGATAGATTGAATACGACCCCAGACCCGGCTCCAGTAGTGTTGTAGTGCGGGGCATTCGTACATGACATGAGTGAGGGTGCCTGTAGCTGCATGGCAAGTCCAACATTGATTACTCAGAGTGGAAGTCCATTTGGCCAGTCTATCAGGGGTATAGAAACAGCGATGGGCAAAGAAGAAAAGCGTCTGGGTTAAGGAAGCCGAGCGGGAAACACGAACCACTTTGCTCCAGAAGAGGTTCCAATGTTCAGGGGTTAGAGTTACACCCAATTCTCGCTCCCAAGTCTGCTGTGCAGAAGGGGGGACAGCATTCTGAGGAGCACAAAGAGTTTTATAAAAGGTGGAAGCAACACCGGACTGAGCC
This sequence comes from Ichthyophis bannanicus, assembly GCA_033557465.1. NCBI lineage: Eukaryota > Metazoa > Chordata > Amphibia > Gymnophiona > Ichthyophiidae > Ichthyophis > Ichthyophis bannanicus. Next base: position 644,816,219 of record CM066035.1, read on the forward strand.
CCAATAAAGGAGACCACCTCAGTTATCCCTTGGTCATGAGGAGTTAGTGGGGGAAAAACCCCAGCACTCTTGAGACAGTGCTGCAACTGAAGCAGTTGAAAATAGTATTTAGAAGGAAGGCCAAACTCACAATGGAGCTCATTAATGGACTTCCAGCGAGCATTGTGAAACAGTTGATTGGGAGTCCAGATGCCTCTGGAATACCAGGGACTCCAGGCCACCGGCTTATGTTGAATTTGGAATCGAGCATTATGCCAAATTGGAAGCCTATCTAGTGGGCAAGCTAGGGAATCTAGGGAGCTGATGAGAACATTGAAGGAGCGAAGTGTATCCAGGAGCATTGGTGGATAGTGGGCATCCAGTGGGAAAGTCATTCCAGGGAGATAGCGAAGTGGAATGGGCTTACAGAGGTCTTCTTCTATATCTAACCATATTGGTCTGGACGGGAAAGAAGCGTCCAACCAACGGGCACCCTGTTTGAGAAGAAAAGAGAGGTGATAGTTGAAAAAATCAGGAAATCTTATCCCACCATGTTCCTTATCTGACTGAAGTTTATGTTTCGCTATTCTAGGCGGTTTGTTCTGCCACAAAAATCTGATCAACAGGCCCTCGATATCTTTGTAGGTGTGTCGAGGGAGAAGGCACGGTAACATTTCTAAGACATAATTAACCTTGGGAACAATCATCATCTTTATGGTATCCATACGGCCCCACCACGTAAGAGTAAGTGGAGACCAACGTTGGGTGAGCTCACGGACCTTGGTGATTAAATTTTTGACATTAAAAGCGACGGTTTCTTCGAGAGGATAACAGTAATGTACCCCTAAATATTTTACCATACGGGGCTGCCATACAAAAGGAAAGGTTTGCAAGTCTGCTTGGTGAACCTGGTGGTTTAGGGGAAAGGCGACTGATTTGGTCCAATTAATTTTGTAACCTGAAAGTTGAGAATAGCGGTCAATTAGATCCAGAACAACAGATACGGAGTCTAAGGAAACAAAAAGCATAAGATCATCTGCATACGCTGAGACTTTTATATCCTGACGGGGAAAAGGGAGCGCCGTGGATATGTGGAGACTGACGGATTAACAGGATTAGGGGTTCTAACGCAAGATCAAAAAGTAAGGGGGAAAGTGGGCACCCCTGACGGGTGCCTCTTTGCAGTAAAAATGGCTGGGACTTCAATGTGTTGGCACAGACACTAGCAGTTGGTTGAGAGTATAGCACTTGAAGGCAACGGAGAAAATTATCGCCGAAACCAAACCAACGGAGGGTCGCAAATAGGAATGGCCATTCTAGCCGGTCAAAGGCTTTTTCGGCATCTAGGGAAAGGCCAACCAATGGACGATCGTGGGAGGCCATATTAGTTAGTACATGACAAAGAGTCCTGGCATTATCAGCAGTTGATCTGCCGGGAATAAATCCACATTGATCTGGATGTATTAAAGTAGTCATTTTGTGAGAGAGCCGAGTAGAAAGAATAGTGGCGAAGATTTTATAATCTGCGTTAAGCAGGGAGATGGGTCGGTAATTGGCTGTCAGGTGTGGGTCTCTCCCCTCCTTCTCAAAGACCACTATGTTGGCCTCTGAAAAGGAACCAAGGGAGGATCCGTCGGCTACTAGGGTAGTAAAGTATTGCTGCAAAAACGGGGCCAGATCAGAGCTGAAAGTTTTGAAGAACTCAGCCGGAAGGCTGTCTGGACCCGCAGCACGGCCGGAAGCACATCTTTTAATTGCATCCTGTATTTCCACAAGAGTAAACGAATGATCAAGGGCCGTGCATTCCTCAGCCGAGAGAGTAGGACGCTGTACACCAGCTAACAAGCGGTCGAAATGTTCAGGAACAAACTCACATTCAGATTTATACAAGCTAGCATAAAAATCGCGAAAAAGCTCTAAAATCTCATGATCTTTTGTGACAAGGCCATTCCCAGATGGGCTTCGGAGAGCTGCTACCCGTTTGGCTTCTTTTTTCCCCTTCAAAGCATTAGCTAGTAGTTTACCAGCGCGATTATTTTCCCGGTAGTACAATCCCTGCTGGGATGCTATATTTCTAACAGCGGCATTATGCAAAATCTTGTTGTACTGAAAACGGAGACGTTGCAAACGAAGCAGAACACATGGGTCTGTTCGGGACGTAAGAATACGTTCACCAGCCTGTATCTGTTGTTCAAGGATCACCAATTGTTGCCTTCTTTGTTTCCCAAGACGGATTTGATAACTAGTCACCGTGGCTCGAATAGACGCCTTAAAACCCTCCCACCAGGCCCAGTTCGTTGTGTCAAGGGGAGAGTTAAAATGAAAGTAATCTTGTATGGCAGCCCGTATTACAGTTTGAAAATCCTGTTGGTCTAGGAGAGACCTATCAAAAGACCATGCTCGGGGACTTGCATTTTGCGCAGCAGTATGTATCGTAAAAGATATGGCAGCATGGTCTGAAATGTGCAAGGGGTGAATCTTAGCCATACCAATCTGCGATACCAATGTTTTAGATAAAAGAAAAAAATCTATTCGGGATTGTGATTGGTGAGGAGCGGAGAAAAAGGTAAAATCCAAATCAGAAGGATTCAATAACCTCCATATGTCCACCAAAGCCAAATCAGCGATCATAGCTGTAAGTATGGAGAGACTCTTGGGTGGACCACAGGTTCTAGGCGGCTGCCGATCCACCAAAGGGTCGAGGACCTGATTAAAGTCTCCCCCCAGTATTAGTGGGGTATGAGCGGAGGCTTGCGCAGCTTGTGCAATTTTAGCAAAAAAACCAGGATTGTCAACATTTGGAGCATAAATACAAATACACGTGAATTCTAGATCCCCCACTTTGAGATGAGCGCGAGCCCATCTACCCTCATTATCTGAGCTAATATCTAGCACGGTGGCCTGCAGGGATTTCTTAACAAGTATGGCAACACCACAGCGTTTAGCAACAGCGGGAGAATACGCCACAACAGCATAAGGCTTGACATTAAGCTTTAGTGTTTCTTTAGCGTTTAAATGCGTTTCTTGAAGCAGTACTAAATCAGCATGCTCAGTATTCAAATAGCTAAGAATTTTCTTCCTTTTGATTGGACTATTGATACCTTTGACATTCAATGATAAGAGCTTACAGAAAGCCATCTAGTAATATACAAAATTCTGAGAGAACATGAAGTTGCACATTATTCCCTAAACTATGCATATTGGTAGCAAATGACTGTACACACGACATGAAATAATAAACTTTTGGTAGAAAGCATAAATAACCCCAAAAAAAAAAGAGACAGGCACCGAAGTGCACTAGAGAAGAAGCAAAACCCCAACTATTACTGGCGACCATGAGTCTGCGGGGGAAGCCCCAGAGAAGGCCCGATACTGGCCATACTCCCTGCAGCAGGAACAAGTCCCGGGAGCCACCGAAGGGTGCAGAGAAGCAGGATGGCGGTTCAAAGAAGTAGGTCAGGAGAGCAGTCCAACCGCGTCCGCAGCGAAATCACTGCGATAGGCCCCAATGAGGTAGAGATTTAAGAGAGCTTTGAACAGCAACACAGCTTGATGGTAACATCAACGCATCAGTTCAGCTTCTTTAGAGTCCAAAAATGCAGCGAGGAGGTCAGGATCCTCGAAGGTCCTGGTATGGTTATGCAGCGTAACGCGTAGCTTTGCCGGATACAGGAGACCAAATCGGGCCTGCAGTTGCTGAAGGCGAGGGCGATAAGCAAGAAGCTTCTTTCGGCGGTCCATCGTGGGCTTAGAGAGATCAGGGAAGAAAGACACTTTATGCCCATCTATCTCGAGGTGATGATTAGCCCGGGCAGCAGCCAGAATTTGCTCAGCTTGTTGATAGCGCAGTAGCCGAAAAATGATGGGCCTGGGAGTCGTCCGGTTGAGCGCCATATTAGTGGGGACACGATGTGCCCGGTCTATCTCCAGGTCCTTAAGAAACGTCGTCTTCAATAGAGAGGGTAGAATATTGCCCAGATATTCCCGCAGATCTCCTGCTTCTACGTCCTCTGGAGCTCCAATGAGTCGAATGTTATTGCGACGAGCTCTATTATTGCTATCTTCAAGTTCCTTTTGAAGGAGCAAAATCTGGCGTTCAGCTTTATCGATCTTCCCCATTCGCACCGCGTGCGATTCAAGAGTCTCCGCCATTTTGTCTTGGCGCAACGAGAGGCCCTCGAGCCTTTCCTGCATCATGGTAAGGTCCTCACGCATGGCGCGGATCGCTTCTCCGTTGGATTGTACCAGTTCCTTTACACCACGAATCTCCTCGAGTATCACCCGCTGCATTTCAGGGCTCTCACAGAGCGGCGCCATCTTATGCGGGGAAGGCAGTTCCGTTTTGGAGCGTTTGCCGTGCGACGAAGTGGGGGAGCCGAAATCTAGGCGCTGTGGTTTAGGTCCCGCCATCCCTCCGATGCGCCCCGGCGATTTTAAAGCAAAATAGTGAAGTTTTGCAGGAGTTTAGTCAGGATTCTGTGTAGGCCTCTCGGGAGCTTCAGCACCAGGCGTCTACCCCGTTGGACATCAGGCTCCGCCCCCCAGCTATAACAGATTTCTATGTTTACTACTGAGTCGGCCACAAAGTTTGCTCAGAATGATGACCAGTTTTTAGCTGTAGGGTCCTGTCTTAGTAAGATTGATGCTCAGATCTCTACATTGCAGGCAGTAGCAGCTTTGTCTGTTACTGATAGTTTACTTATACATCGTCGTATGGAAGCTTTGGAAAACACCTCCGGGACAAAAAATCTTTGTTACTTAAATTTTTCCTTGTACTCATTATCTATCCCCTCTGATCCTGGTTCAAAAATACTTAATAGAGATTCAGGTACTAAGACCTTTTTATTTGCCTCAGGATGTCAAAGCCCCTCTTCCAGGGTTAGAGGGGGCAGATCAATTAGTTTCTGTGGATAGCTTAGATTGTCTGTTTTATTAGTCATCTAAAGATGAGATTACTACACGGGCTACCTTATTGATTTCCCGTCTTTCTGAGATGGATAAGAATTTGGTGTTAAAACTGTATTTCCAGAAAAGTAGCGAGTTATTTTGTGGACTAAAAGTTACCTTACTCCTTGATATCTCATTTGACTCAACTACATTGCAAACCCTTCTTGGCGTTAGAACCTTGAGTTTTGGCGCTAGGGGCAGATTTTTTTCTGAAGTTTTCCTGTAAATGTTTGATTTCTCATCAAGGTACTTCTTATACTTTTTTTGATCCATCTCATCTTGAAGATTTTCTTAAGAATAATAATGGCTGACTTTCTTATGCTAGGTTGGTTTAGAAATATTGGGGCTGTAATAATTTTCCCTCGGGATCAGGTTTTAGGTTTTTGCCTTGTGTCTTTGGAAAATCCTTTTTACGATGTGGACTTGATGTACTAGTTTTATGTTCTTGTATTGTTTTGATGTTTTCCTTCATTTTCCATATTTCTTTTTGTTTGGAACGATATAGAGGCATTATAATATCTTTTGTTTTATTTTCCATTCCTTTCCTTATGATACCTAGCATTCTATTTGCTCTCTTGGCCGCCGCTGCACACTGGGCCAATGGTTTTAACATGTTATCCACAATGATGCCTAAATCTTTTTCCTGGGTGGTGGTTCCTAATGTGGAACCTTGCATCGTATAATAGACAAAAAAAATAGGTCATCTGAATAGCTATCCTAACTTTAACCAGCTTTCGCTATTCATTTAGAAGCTGAATATTACAGTTAACTGGATAACGACATGCTGACCATCAAACCCAGATATGCAGTGCCGGCCGGCAGATAAGTTCCAGCACTGAATATCCAGGTTTAAATAAGGCTAGGTGCTTTAAATAACCTAGTTGCCACTGCTGAATATCGGCCCCCAAATTTTCCATTTCTCCTCTAGTTTCTCCCTCTCATCTCCTCTAACTTAGTTGGGTTTGTATAAGCCCTTTTCACTTCCCTTCTATCCTATTCCTTGTAACTATCATTTCAGAAGTCAGATGGATATATCAACTCCTGCCACAGAAATGGGTCTGCAGCAGAATCTTTCCCAATATTTTTCTTCTGTTTTATAATGCATCAGCTTTTCCATGAGGCCAGGTCCTCTAGTGAATGGCTGCGATCAATGTTGATGTTTACTTTTGATAAAGCGTAGTTACTTGCCTATAACAGGGGACAGCAGGAATCAGTCCTCACATATGTGTGACGGCACCGATGGAGCCCGCACATATCCACTCCCCAGCTTTCAAAGAAAGCCTTTGGGAGTTATACCATGCATGCGTGGTCACCTTCCTGCCCAAGGGTGCCATCTTACCTCAGCATATAAGAAAAAGAAAAACAACTCCACGGGGAGGAGGGAGGGTTGTGAGGACTGATTCCTGCTGTCCCTGGAGAACACCTGTTACAGGTGACTAACCACGCTTTCTCTGGGAACAAGCAGGAAGTCAGTTCTCATATATGGGACTCCCAAGCTACAGGCTACCGAAAAATCCTGTAGAGCCATGGGCGGTCCAAAAAGCGGACCATAAAGACAGCAGGGAGCGCTGGTTGACTGGAAGTCTGGCGATGCAGCATCAACATAAAAAATGTAATACTCTCTCCGGTAGCCTGAATACAAAGAGCTGGAGGGAAAGAGTTGCACTATTCCCCAAAGAGGTGATAAAGTACTGCCTGGCCAAAGGCACTATCATGCCATGAGCTCTCTTCCAAGCAATAGTGTGCTGCGAAGGTGAGCACAGCAGACCAGGTGGTGGCAGGCAGATGTCTAGTAAGGGCACTAAGTGCAGGTTGGTCACAGAGGCTGCCATGGCATGCACGTTGTGCACTGTGATATGATGGCCCAGAGAAAGCCCAGCCTGCTGGTAGGTGAAGGAAATGCAGTCGGCCACCTACCATGAGAGGGTGTAGTTAGAGACTGCAACCACAAGACTACTGGGGTCAAAGGAGACAAAGAGCTGTACTAAGTGGTGGTGGGGCTGCATTATCTGAATGTAAAAGAACAAGGCCCTCTTGCAGTCAAGCGTGTGCAGAAAGGCCTCCGCTCTGGAGGGTAGAGGCTTGGAAAAGGAGGTGGGGAACACCATCTCCTGATTCAAGTGAAAGCCAGATACCACCTTTGGTAGGAACTTGGGGTGAGTCCAAAGGACGACTCTGTTCATGTGAAATCTAGTGTAGAGCGCATTGGCCGGACTCAGCTTAAGCAGTTGGCCAGTACATTGTCCTGGCCTGTTTGGTAAACTGCCCTGAGGGAGATGTTTCACCCTGCTGTGAAGATCCAGAGGCAGACGGCCTCCCAGCAGAAGTGGTAAGAGCCTGTGCCACCCTGCTTATTGAGGTAGTACATTGTCACCTGATTGTCCATCTGGACTTGAACCACCTGTCCCGTCAGATGGTCCTGGAACACCCGCAGGGCACAGTATACCACCCTGAGTTCCAGCAGGTTATCTGCAAGGCATTGTCCCCTTGAGACAGTGGGCCCTGAGACTGCAGGTGATCGCACAGGAGAAGCCCGGAAAGGCAGGCTGGCTCTGAGGTAGAGAGGGTCCTGCCATCAAGCAAGGGATGTCACCAGAGCCAGGGTGACCTGGATCCTGTCTTCCAGGTGGCCAGAAGCCTATGTCCACTAGGTGCTGAGCGTCCACTGGGCCTACTGCATGTGGAGGTGAGCAAAGGATGTGATGTGGACCATAGATGCCATGTGCCCCAACAGGCAGAGTATCTATCTGGCTGTCACCACTGAGGAGCCCTGCAGGGCTGAGAGGCACAGTGTGCGATCATGTGGGAGGAAGGCCCATGCCTGGGTGAAGTCCAGCAGGGAGCCGAGGAACTCCAAGCGCTGGGCAACTGGTGAGACTTTGGAACATTGACTACAAACCTTAGGTGCTGGAGCAGCCCTTTGGTATAGTAAGCTGCATTGTATACCTTCTCCGGTGAGCTGGCTCTGATGAACCAGTCATCCAGGTAGGGGAAGACTAAAACCCCCAAGAGATGGAGGCGGACAGCCATGACTGCCAGACATTTGGTGAACACCCAAGAAGCCAAGGCCAGTCCGAAGGGGAGCACCCTGTATTGGTAGTGTCGGCTCCCAACCGGGAACTGGAGGTACTGACAGTGCCTTGGATGTATCAGGATGTGGGTGTATGCATCTTTGGGGTCCAAGCAACATAGCCAATCTCTCTGCAGGAGGTAGGACAGCAAGGTTCCAAAGGATACCATTTTGAACTTTTCCTTGACCAGGAAGTGGTTGAGGTCCTGCAGGTCCAGAATGGGTTTGAAGCCCCTGGTTTTCATGGGGACAAGGAAGTAGCGGGAGTAGAACCCCTGACCCTGGAAGGGCTGGAGAACGAGCTCTACCGCATGATCCTTGAGCAGGGCCTCGAGTTCCCTCTGCAGGAGCTCTCTGTGCAAGGGGTCCATGAGTATTTTCCCTGGGAAGTAGTGAGGATGCAGCTGAATGAAGTTCAGGAGGTACCCTCCCAGACCACCTGCAACACCCAGGCGTCCATAGTGATATCTGGCCATAGGTGTGCGAAGTGGACCAGATGTCTTCCTGTGAACATTGGGCCTGTTATGTTCTGGGGAGGGAGGCTATGCCCAAGGAGTCAACCCCCCCAGACTGTGCCTGTGGCACTATTTGGGGCTTGGGGGCTTTTGGCTTATGGGGGCCATGCCCCTGTGCCTTGACCTGCTGCCCCTGAGGGGGAGCCTGGTAGGCTGGAAATTTGGGGTACCCCCCATAAGCCTTCTTGGTCTTCAGGTGGAAGGGCTTTTTTCCAAAAGCCTTTTGACGGGAAGAGTCAGCAGTCTTCCTGGACAGTCGGATTCTGGTCAGGAATTCTTTCTCCAGCTTGTCGGCCTTCTCCATTATGGGCTTGCTGAAGAGGTTCTGTCTCCAGCAAGGGATGTCAGCCAACTTGTCCTGAACCCATTCCTCCAGGTCGGAGGACTGTAGCCAGGCAAGGCAATGGACACTAAAGCCTACCGCGGCTACCTGGACCACCGACTTGAAACTATCAACGGCTGCCCTAGTTTGAAACTTGGAGCACTTCTTGACCGAGGAAACCAGGGTCCTGAAGTGCTCAAGAGGTTCATCGTACAGTCCAGCCGAGAACCCAGCATGCTCCTTCGCCATGTCCCTCAGGTACGTGCCTGTGTACAGCTAGCACGCCTGGATCCGGACTGTGAACATGGAGCCCTGGAAACACTTCCTGCCAAAAGCATCCATGGTGCGGGTCTCCCTGCAGAGGACACCAAGGAGTGCATCTTCTGTCTCTTTATGCAATGAATGGTTGACAACAGTCGTTCCAGGATGGGGAGTATGGGCACCATCAGTGCCTCCCTCAGTCAGAGGCTCATCCTTGAAGGAGAGGGCCTGGGATATTTCCCTCACGAACTCCAGGAAGGCGAGATCCTCCGGATGAGACTGCCGATGATGGTGTGGCGGGGATGAGTCAGAGGGGATGTCCGGTGAAAAATGGAGTCGGGGAACTCTTCATCTGTCTCCCAAGCTGACACGGAGTCGGAGGAATCGTTGCGTGCTGGGCGCTCTCTGGACCGACTCGGCATCGATGCCTTCCCAGCATCAGAACCCTGCCGCAGTGGTGCCTGACAATGAGTCATGCCTTGAGTTGGATGCTATTGGAGGTGGCACCAATCGAGCGAAACTCTCCAGGATAGGTTGAGTATCCTCTGGGACCTTCCTTGCTGAGGATGGCCACATGGCAGGTGCCGGTGATCTGGAGGTACCGGTCATTAGGCTCCTCTGTGCCTCGAGGAATGCAGAAAAGCTGCATTCCAGGGCCAACATCCTGACCTCAATGCCAGTTGGCTCCACAGCGGCTGACTCGGGTCTTGAGGTCATCGAGCACAGAGCCATGTCCCTCATAGGAGAATCACCGATGGTGATAGCGTTGGAGGACCTGACCTGATCTCCGATGCCATGGGAGTCTCTTCCCGCTGGGGCTGATTGGGGTGCTGCTCCTGGCCATTGTCATCTGCATCAGGTTGAGGACTCCATGCCCATGCGCAGGTCTTACCTGGGATCTGGGGTCGGAACTCGCCTTCGGCTTCGACGATGTCCTAGACCCACAGGGAAGGTCCTTGGAGGATGATTTCTGGTCTGAGGATCTGTGACCCCAGACTCCAACTGAGCCCAGGTGCACAACAAGTCACTGGACGCCGGTGTCAAAGGTGGGGATTCCACCCCTGATGCCGATCCCATGGCAGACTTGCCAAACAGCTCCCCCTGCCTCCTTTCACGCTTCTTGCACGTCTTCGCCAACATCTATTGGCAAAGAAGGCAGGTAGACACGCTGTGGTCTGCCAGAGGCACTTAATGCAGGCATTGTGGCGGTCCGTGAGGGACAGTGCGGTTGCACTTGCCACACTGCTTGAAACTGCTGATTGAGGACATAGCAGGAAAAATGACCCCCATGAGATCAATTCGGACGTCTCGATCAGCAAGGCCATGAGCAAAGACCTGCGTGTCAAAAAAATGTAAAAGTAAAAAAGTATACCCGAGAAGGATAATCACGACGTTGAGGTGGTGGACTTGGGCGGCGGGAAGGCGATCGGAACCAATCCTTGCAAATGCACAAAGTTAAACTTGAAGAATTAGGTGAGAAAAATCAACTTTAACTGGGGGGGGCACAGACAGAACGTTTGCAGGGCTCCATGGAAAAGAGAAGACTGAGGTAAGATAGCACCCTTGGGTGGGAAGGTGACCGCGCATGTGTGGTATAACTCCCAAAGGCTTTCTTTGAAACCTGGGAGTGGATCTGCATGGGCTCCTTCGGCGCCGACATCACCCATATGTGAGGACTGACTTCCTGCTTGTTCCTGGAGAACTACTAGAACACTACCTACACATGTCTCACCCTACAGGTCCAGCTCTGGTTATACGAGGAGCAGAAGGTGTACAGTCCTACTACTGGATGATACTGGGTCTGGCTCCTCAATAGCATTTGCTTTGATCCAACAAAAAGAACACTTCCCTCTGCAAACAAATATTGCAGACTTAGGAAAAATAGCAGGTTTCAAGAGGATTAGAGGAAGTGAAGCAGCTCCAGTGGTATATGGCCCGAATAATGAATGATAGCTTCTTTATATTAATGTACAAATTACTGAAGATACAAGGCCATCTATGGTAGCAAAAGGTACATAAGAACATAAGATATGCCATACTGGGTCAGACCAAGGTCCATCAAGCCCAGTATCCTGTTTCCAACAGTGGCCAATCTAGGTCATACGTACCTAGCAGTTTCCCCAAAAGACACAGGTTCCACAATGCTTGTACTGGGTCAAGCATTGATATCCTGGGTCCCTTCTTAATAATGGTTTATGTACCTTTCCTCCAGGAACTTGTCCAAACCTTTTTTAAACCCAGCTACACTAACAGCCTTTACTACATCCTCCGGTAACAAATTCCAGAGTTTGATTACACATTGAGTGAAAAAATATTTTCTTTTATTAGTCTTAAATAGTTTACCCTGTAGCTTCATTGAATGTCCCCTAGTCTTTCTATATTCTGATAACGTAAACAGTCGATCTACGTTTACCCGTTCCACTTCGTTCATTAATTTATAGACTTCTATCATATCTCCCCTCAGCCGTCTCTTTTCCAGGTTAAAGAGCACTAACCTTTTTAGCCTTTCATCCATCCCCTTTACCATTTTGGTGGCTCTTCTCTGAACCTTTTCTAATAACGCTATATCCTTTTTAAGATATGGTGACCAGAATTGCACACAATATTCAAGGTGCGGTCTCATCATGGAACGATATAGAGGCATTATAATATCTTTTGTTTTATTTTCCATTTCTTTCCTTATGATACCTAGCATTCTATTTGCTCTCTTGGCCGCCGCTGCACACTGGGCCAATGGTTTTAACATGTTATCCACAATGATGCCTAAATCTTTTTCCTGGGTGGTGGTTCCTAATGTGGAACCTTGCATCGTGTAACCATAGTTTGGGTTGTTCTTCCCTAGGTGCATAACTTTGTACTTGTCCACATTAAATTTCATCTGCCATTTTGATGCCCAGTCTTCCAATTTATCAAGATCCTCTTGCAATTTTCCACAATCCTCTTGGGTTTTAACAACTTTATATAGTTTTGTGTCATCTGCAAATATGATAACCTCACTCGTTATTCCCCTTTACAGGTCATTTATGAATATGTTCAAAAGCAGCGGACCCAGCAGAGATCCCTGGGGTACACCACTATTCACCTTTCTCCATTGGGAAAATTGGCCATTTAGCCCTACCCTCTGCTTTCTATCTTTTAACCAGTTCCTGATCCACAATAGTACACTGCCTCCTATCCCATGACTCTTTAGTTTTGCCAAAAAGTCTCTGATGAGGGACCTTGTCAAAGACTTTCTGATAGTCCAGATACACTATATTAACCTACTCACCTTTGTCCACCTGTTTATTCACACCTTCAAAAAAACATAACAGATTAGTAAGGCAAGATCTTCCTTGTCTAAAGCCATGTTGGCTGTCTCCCATTAGGCCATGACTATCTACATGCTGAGTAATTTTGTTCTTTATTATGGTTTCTACCATTTTTCCTGGTATTGACGTCAGGCTCAACGGTCTGTAGTTTCCAGGATCACCCCTGGAGCCCTTTTTAAAAATTGTCGTTACATTGGCGATCCTCCAATCTTCAGGTATTACAGAGGATTTTAATGAAAATTCACAGATTACTAATAGCAGGTCTGCAATCTCATATTTCAGTTCTTTCAATACCCTTGGATGTATACCATCCGGTCCAGGTGATTTGCTACCCTTCAGTTTATCTAATAGTTGTAATACATCTTCCCGATGTATCGATATTTCCTTCAATTCTTCCGCACCTTTAAATATCACTTCAGTCATGGGTAACATCCCTACATCTTCCTCAATAAAGACCGAAACAAAGAATTAATTTAGTCTCTCCACTATCGCCTTGTCGCCTCTTAGTGCCCCTTTAACCCCTCTATCATCTAATGGACCAAATGACTCTCTCACAGGTTTCTTGCTATGAATGTACTTGAAAAAGTCATTATTTCGCATTTTTGCTTCCGCAGCAAGCTTCTTCTCAAATTTTCACTTTGCCTGCCTTATCAATGCCTTGCATTTGACTTGCCAATGCTTGTGCTGTTTCCAGGTTTCGTCGTTTGGCTCTTTTGTTCCATTTCATGAATGATGCTTTTTTGGCAACAACAGCCTCTCTGACCTCACCTTTAAACCATCCTGGCAGTTTTTTGGACTTCCTTCCACTTTTCTTAAAGCGTGGAATACAGCTGGTCTGGGCTTCCAAGATAGTATTTTTCAACAACACCCAAGCTTGATGTAAGTCTTTAACCTTTGCAACCGCTCCTTTTAGTTTTTTCTTAACTATTTTCCTCATTTTATCAGTCTTCCTTTCAAAAGTTAAAAGGTAGTACTGTGGATTTCCTTATTATCCCTCCTCCACTAATTAAATCAAACGCGATCATGCTATGATCACTATTGCCAAATGGCCTCACCACCCTTATCTCTTGCACTAGATCTGGTGTTCCACTAAGGACTAGGTCCAATATGGCTTCCCCTCTGGTCGGTTCATGAACCAGCTGCTCCAAGAAGCAGTCATTTATTTCATCTAGGAACTTTATCTCCCTAGCATGTCCTGCCGTGACACTGACCCAGTCAATACCGGGATAATTGAAATCACCCATTATTATTACTGCGCTGTAACTTTTGTTAGCTTCCTTGATTTCTTTCAGCATTTCATCACCCATTTGTTCATTCTGGCCAGGCGGTCGATAGTACACCCACCCCTGCCATCGCCTTCCCCTTTCAATCCATAGAGATTCTACAGCAAATTTTGTTTCCTGCAAAACTTTAATCCTTTCTGACTCAATGCCCTCTGTAACATAGAGCGCAACCTCTACACCAATTTGATCAGCTCTATCATTACGATATAGGTTGTACCCAGGTATCACAGTGTCCCACTGGTTGTCCTCCTTCCACCATGTCTCTGATATTCCAATCATATCTAACTTCTCATTTAGTGCTATATATTCTAACTCTCCCATCTTATTTTTTAGACTTCTAGCATTTGTATACAAGCATTTTAGAGACTGTATTTTATTCATATTAATCTGGCATTGGGCTCTTTAAGCTCTGTCTGCTCCATACTCGAGGGCATTTGGGCTACTTTACTCTTTTTTGGAACCTCTCTGCTTTTGGTAGTATCCTTCAAGGATACATTCTTCTGAACCATGCACTCTTGGGTGCTTGTCGGCTTTCCCCTATTGTCTAGTTTAAAAGCTGCTCTATCTCCTTTTTAAAGTTTAATGCCAGCAGCCTGGTTCCATCCCGGTTAAGGTGAAGCCCATCCCTTCGGAAGAGCCCCTCCTTTCCCCAGAATGTTCCCCAGTTCCTAACAAATCCAAAACCCTCATCTCTGCACCACTGTCTCATCCACGCACTGAGACTCCAGAGCTCTGCCTTCCTTTTGGGTCCTGCGCGTGGAACGGGAAGCATTTCAGAGAACGCTACACTGGAAGTTCTGGATTTCAATTTCCTACCTAAAAGCCTAAATTTAGCCTCCAGAACCTCCCTACCACATTTTCCTATGTCATTGGTACCGACATGTACCAAGACAGCAGACTCCTCCCCAGCACTATCTAAGACCTTATCTAGGTGGCGCGTGAGGTCCGCTACCTTCGCACCAGGCAGGCATGTTACCAGGCGATCCTCACATCCACCAGCCACCCAGCTATCTATATGCCTAATGATCGAATCACCAACTATAACGGCTGTCCTAACCCTTCCCTCATGGGCACATGGCCCTGGAGAAACTTCCTCGGTGCGAGAGGGTTTTACATCACCTGGAGGACAGGTCCTAGTTACAGGATCACTTCCTGCCACACCAGGGTGATGCTCTCCTGTCTCGTGACCTCTCCCCTCCATGGCAACAGGGATGCTGCCAGACTGGAGGTGGGACTTCAGGACTATATCCCTGTAGGTCTCATCTATGTACCTCTCTGCCTTTCTTATGCTTTCCAAGTCTGCTACTATAGCCTCTATAGAACGGACTTGTTCCCTGAGAGCAAAGAGCTCCTTGCACCTAGTGCACACGTAAGACCTCTCACCAACTGGGAGAAAATCATACATGTGACACTCAATGCAAAAGACTGGAAAGCCCCCATCTTGCTGCTGGACTGCTGTCTGCATCTTAGTTTTAAGCTTCTGTTTAGATCTTTGAGTTATTTACTTACTAAGGGTTGCTATGGATATTTATACTAATAAAACTATACTTAATATGTTTAATATACCTTGTTCAGCTGAAGCTTAATTAATCTCAGGTCCTTAGTGTATGACTGATTTGGATAACGAGCTTCACCTGAGAGCACCTCCTTTCCTTTAAGATGTGTAAGTACTTATAAAGCTACGATTATCCCAGGGGTGGGTGGGTGTTGGGGAGGGAGGGAGGGAAATAATACTTATTAAAGAGGGCTGTTACACAGTACCCTGTCCTGTGCTTCAGAGGTAAGCTGTGACCAGCTTCCTGGGTGATTAACAGTCCTTGCTTGGACAGAAGGAGTCTTTTAGTGAAATCATTTTTATTAACAGTAATATCAACGTTCCAGAGCAAGCCAATCGGCCACACACACTTACACTGTATCACTCAGGACTAGTTAAACATCTGTACAGGTCTGACTAAATTCACACTATACACAATTGCTCTTCCTCTTTTAACATCCTAGCCAATGTTATTAACTAGTCCTCAACCCCGAATGGGTATCATCTCTTGGTAACATTGTACAAAACACATTGTAAAGGCTAGAAATGATCCGCCCAGCTCCCCCAAGACCGGTCAACCCTGCCCAGCCAAACCAGTTTTTCCAGCCCTTTTCCCAGTGGACACCCCCACTCCCTTCCCCCCCCCCCCGTGGCTCCACCCCCCTCCCCCCAATCCTGCCCCCCCCGCCCTCCCACCCACCCCTCATATTTCCCCGCAATCAGACACTAGCATTGGCCGCAGGCACTCCTCTGTCCCCCCCACGCTCAGCCGTGCACACGAAACCCCATATTTTCCTATGGCTATCTCAGGCTTGCTGTCCCAGCAACTGCGCTGTGCGACGCTCCATCTCCCGCAGATCCATCAGGGCCCTCACCCACTCCGCCACTGTGGGGGCGGCGTCATCCAACCAGTGTCTCAGAATACATTGCTTCGCTACTGCAAAGCTCTTAGTACACAGCTTACGCCCCTCCCTTTCCAATAGGATCTCCCCCTCATAGCAATCGAACAAACACCACTTGGGGCACTTTTCCAACTCTTCCCCTAACCATTGCGCTATGTATTGACCCACTCCCCGCCAGAATCCCTGTATGTGTATACAAAACCAAAACCGATGTGCAAAACCCCCTTTTTCCACCCTACAGAGACTACACACATCCGTCTTTACAAGGTCTGCTCTCGCCGCCCAGACATCATGTACGTAAGCCCGCCATAGGAACTTATACTGAATTTCCTGTAGTTGGATTGCTTCAGAAATCAACTTAATGGAAGCAAAAGCTCCCCGCAGGCACTCCTCTGTGACCTGTGGCAGCCCATCATTCCTCCACTTTTCCACCAAAACAGCCATTCGTCGGCCGCCCCCTCCGGATAAAGAGCCATCGCCAGACTACGGATGTTTATCTTTCCTTCCAAACTGTTGAACAGATCTAGCATACCACCCGTTCTGGCTAATAGCTCATTTTCTTTCCTGAGTGCAAGAGCGTAATGCCGGGCCTGTAGATAAAAGAAGAAGTCCCTGGGTTCTAAACCAAAATGCACTGTCAAGGACGCAAAGGAGTCCAGTATCGCACTCCCTTCTATACATAGCTGCCCCACATAGCATAACCCCTTATTCGCCCACAGTTGTGCGACTTTAGTTGACATCCCTGGGGGAAAAGCTGAATTACCCAGCAAAGGGGTACAGTCCGTCTTCTTCCAGACCATCTTACGACGTCCACAGAGGATTCGCCAAGCGAGGCGCAACGTCCTCCAAAAACCCGAGGATTTGCATCTCTCTGGGAGCGTTCCCCAGCTCCCCTGCAGCACTGCCAATCTGTGCCATGGTGCCGCCGTCTTATCCAGCAGCTCCACTGGGACCACCTCCGAGGTGCCCGCCACCATATCTCGTAAAATTCGCGTCCAACAAACCATATTATACCCTTGTACTGACAATAAACCAGCTCCCCCAGCCTCTCTTGGCTGAAACAAAGTATCTAACGCTATACGAGTTCGCCGCCCCTGCCATAAAAAACGAGACAAATGCCTCTGCAAATACTGTACCTCCTTCCGCCGAACCCATACTGGTAGGTGCCTCAATATATACGCCCATCTGGGAAACTCCACCATGTTAAATAACGCAATTCTACCCCGTAATGACAACGGCAACACCCACCACCGCCGCAGGCGCTCTATAGACCCCTCAATAAGAGGCAGTATATTTACCTCATAGAGCTGATCCAAGTCTTCCGGTATCTGTATACCCAAGTATCTAATCTGTCCGTCTGCCCACCGCAGTGGGAAGACTCCCTGCCAGAGCGCCCTACTTCGTCCCCCCACGTCTAAACCCAATGATTTAGCATTATTAATTTTTAAACCAGAAAAAGCCCCGAAGGTATCTATAGTGTGTAACGCCCTATCCAATGACTTTTGCGGGTTTGTTAAGCAGAGCAACATATCATCCACGAAAGCGCTGACTTTTATCTCCTCCTCTTCCCAAACAATCCCCGTCACCCCCTCTTGTTGCAACAGCCTAAGCAACAACGGTTCCAATTGCAAAATGAATAAGAGCGGTGACAGGGGGCAGCCCTGACGTGTTCCACGGCGTAACACAAAGGCCGACGAAACCTCCCCCCATCACAATGTATGCACGTGGTTCAGTATATAACGCCCTAATCCAGTCCACAAAGTGACCCGCAAAACCAAAACGCTGCAAAGCCTCAAACATATAGTCCCACGAAACGCGGTCAAAAGCCTTTTCCGCGTCTAGGCTGGCCAATAGTAAAGGTATATCTCCTTGGAGGCAGCGTTCCATGCCCAGCAAGACTTCTGCAATGTTATAGGCTGCCATGCGCCCCCATACAAAGCCCGCCTGACACTGCCCAATAAGGCGCGCCAAGATTTCCTGGGCACGTGCCGCCAAAATAGACGCCAAAATCTTCATGTCAAAATTAATGAGCAAAATAGGCCTATAAGAGGCCGGATCTTCTGGATCTTTGCCAGGCTTATGGAGAAGCGAAATGGAGGTTGTTCGCATGTCCCTTGGGAAGCCCCCAGACTCCCGCGCCTCAGCATAGACTGTCGCCAATGTAGGCACCACGCGCTCCCCCAGAATTTTGTAAAACTCGGCCCCGTACCCATCGGGTCCGGGAGCCTTATGCGTCTTTCCCGCTTTAATAACCGCTTGAATCTCCGCCCCGGAGATAGGCTTATTCAACGCTGCCCTTTCCGGCGACGTCACCTGGTTCCATGTCACACTATCCAAAAAACTGCCTTCCTGTTCCCTATCTTCAGGCTCTGGGGTATAGAGGGCACTGTAGTAACATTCAAACTCCTTTACTATGTCTTTCGGCTCCGTAAGCTTAACACCCGCTCGGTCCCTAAGCGCAGTCACCAAATTGGAGCCTTTCCATTCCCGCACCATATGGGCTAACAGTGTTCCGGACCGATTACCAAACCGAAAAAACTGATGGCGGTAGTACTGCATACTAAATATTGCTCGTTCTTGCAACAAATTATTCAAGTGCCGTTGGACCGTTAAATAGCTCTTCAACGTTTCGCTAGTGGCGCTACGCAGGGATTCTCTCTTCTTTTCCTGCATCTCTTGCGCTAGCTGCACTAAGACCTCATCTACTCTCTTCTGTTCTTTAGCTACATAAGCAATAACATGGCCGCGCACTACGACTTTTCCCGCTTCCCATAGCGTTGCTACCGAGGAGACGCTACCCTCATTATCGGCAAGATACTCACGCCATCGAGTACGCACAAACTCCTTAAAGTTCTCCCGCTGCCAAAGCTGTCGGGGGAATGACCACCTACCACCCAACCGATGCCGTCCTTGCCAGCTAATGCTCATCATTGCGTGGTCTGAAACCTGTATTGGGCCAATCGTTGCCCTACTCACCCTGCCAAAATCCGTCTGCGTTACCAGAATATAATCCAACCTAGACCAAGTGCGGTGAGCTCTAGATAGATGTGTGTAGTCTCGCTCTCCCCCGTGTAGGACTCTCCACACATCCAGCATCCCCCTTGTCTGACATAAATAGGATATCCCCCTGGTGTTTCAACTCCCTCCTCCTGGAGTAATTGCAGATTTATCTAACACGGGGTCATGAGGGCAGTTAAAATCCCCTGCCAAAATTATGGGTATATTGAGTGTACTCCCCAATTTCCGCCCCAGGGCCTTGAAAAACGCATGTCTGTAAACATTAGGCGCGTATACATTCCCTAAGAGTAGTTCTTCACCATTAATTTTTGCCTGCAACCAGATGTACCTCCACAAGGGGTCCTTCTCCTCCCTAATGACCTCCACTTTTAACTGTCTATGGAACAAAATAGCCACGCCATTTTTTCTCCCCCAACTCCCTCTGCTGCAAACAATTGGCCCACCCAAGTTTTCTTCAGTTTGGCATGCTCACTATCGGAAAGGTGTGTCTCTTGTAGAAACGCCACATGTGTTCCCTGCTTCTTGAGGGACTGCAACACTTTAGTACGCTTAATGGGCGTGCCTATACCTCCAACATTCCAGGAAATAAATTGTAAATCAGTCCCCATCAGCCCTTATCCCCCTCCAAAATATCCAGTACAATCCTCGCCATATAGTCATTGACTGCGAGCCGCCCAGCCTCAGCTCCCAGCCTACACCGCCCTTTGAGTCCAATAAGTCGTGCAAACTACCACTTCCTAATGTCTGATGTGCCTTTACGAACCACTCGCTCACACTCATACACACCCCACCTCCCTCTATTCCACCCCTCCCCCCAACGCCCTGAGCACCTAGAACCAACAGCCATTCACCCCTCCTCCCCTCTCCCCCTCCTCCCCGGACCCCCCCACCCACCCTCCCTTCCCCCTTCTCCTCCCACCCCCCCTCCAGCCCACCATCCCCTGCCCCCTTCTAAAACAATCTCCCCAATGCGCCCGGCCACTTTCGCCAGGCTCAGAGCCCACATCCGTGCGCTACAGGGCTGTCCCGCCCCTCCCACCTTCTTAACTGATACAATGGCAAACATACCTCCCCCCAACCCCCACAATAGTAGCAGAACTCAAAGCCAGTTTCTTATCAATTGGAATTATAGCTGCTCCCCATATGAGAGCCCGCGCTCCACTCTCCTACCATAACCAGTACATAATCACTACATAATCCCTTGCAATTGAAACACACTGGCAAACATTGAACAAACACATTGCCCATTCCCTCCATAAAGCAAAACAAGCAAACCCACCATAGAAACTATCAAAGAGTAACTTAGGGTCCCCCCAGAGGATCGCATAGCCTCACGGAGACCATGCAACCCCAACCCCGGGGTAAACAACTTATAGACCCGGAGAGCACCTTGCTCCAGTCTCTAGTCCAGCTTATCCGGCCTCTCTGGCCTAGTATTCATGTGGCAGTACTCATCGCTTCAGGTCGCCCACTCACTTCGCATCTCTGATCCCTCCAAAGCCTCCACAAACTTCTGTGCGGCTGCTACCGTGCTCAGGACATGATTCTTCCCCTCGTGCTGCACTCGAAGCGTCGCAGGAAACGCCAGCGTGAAACGGAGTTGCTTTTGGAACAGCACCGAGCAGATCGGGGAAAATTCCTTGCGCTTCGCTGCTACAGAAGCAGAATAGTCCTGGAATAAAAGAACTTTATGATTGTCCATCATCAATGACCGCTTCTTCCGATATGCCTGTAGCAGTCTCCATTTATGGTGAAAATTAAGTATGCGTGCTATCACCACTCTCGGACGTTGGTTAGGCTCAGGCTTAGGCCCAATGCGATGCACCCGCTCCACTTTTAGTTCTCCCACAAGGTCCTCCAGGCCCAATTCTCTTGGGAGCCAGGACTCCACCATCGGCAACAGCATATTCTCCGTGTTAGCCTCGGGTACTCCCACAATCTGCAAGTTATTCCTGCGGGAGCGGTTTTCGAGATCGTCGACTTTGTCTCGCAACGCCGCGATGGTCTTTTGCAGCGTGGCCTGCTCTCGGGCCTGCATCCCCTCGGCCTCCTCAAGCGCTGACACACGATTTTCGATTTCCTCAACGCGCTGTCCGAACTCCGTCAGGGTCTCTCCCACCGTGTCAAGCTTAATTAGGATCCGTTCGAACTTCGGTTCTAGGAGCTTAGCCACTTCTTTTGCCAGCTCCTCGGACCCTGATTCCACACTCTCCGCGCCGAGGGAATGCGGCTGCGCCATATTGGACACCAGTTTTCCAGCCGAGGTAGCGCCCATCTTTGCAGCCTTCTCCCGCTCTTTTCTCACAGCAAGGGGCATATTAGAGAATGGTTTTCTGCCAGCCACCTCCAGAATCTCACGCTTTATCGATCACGGGCTTTGGTGATGAGTTTACTGGGGGGGGGGGGGTAGTCTGAAAGAATCAATATAACGGCGAGACAGCCACGGAGCAAGTAGAGAAGCCTCTCACTTGCTCATGCATCACGTGGTCTGCTCAGGAGTCTTTTAAAATGGTCTTTTGACCTGCCACCTGGTGTTAACACCTATTGAAAAGGTTTCAGAGGTCTCTTGCCCCTTATATAAAGTTATATTATGATTTGATTTAAATTACAGCTCTTTGCTGCTGCTAGGCTCTGACCTATTATGAAATTTAAACTACAAGCTCTCTGCTGGGTTCTAAATTTAACCAGAAAGCTCTCTTCTGTGTTTTAAATTTAAACTAAAAGTACTTTGCTGATACTAGGCCCCAAGTGACTATTAAATTTAAACTACAAGCTCTCTGCTGGGTTCTAAATTTAACCGGAAAGCTCTCTTCTGTGTTTTAAATTTAAACTAAAAGTACTTTGCTGATACTAGGCCCCGAGTGACTATTAAATTTAAACTACAAGCTCTCTGCTGGGTTCCAAATTTAACTGGAAAGCTCTCCTCTGTGTTTTAAATTTAAACTAAAAGTACTTTGCTGATACTAGTCCTCGAATGACTATTAAATTTAAACTATAAGCTCTCTGCTGGGTTCCAAATTTAACCAGAAAGCTCTCTTCTGTGTTTTAAATTTAAACTAAAAGTACTTTCCTGATGCTAGGCCCTGAGTGACTATTAAATTTAAACTATAGCTCTCTGCTGGGTTCCAAATTTAACCAGAAAACTCTCTTCTGTGTTTTAAATTTAAACTAAAGTACTTTGCTGATACTAGGCCCTGAGTGACTATTAAATTTAAACTACAAGTTCTCTGCTGGATATGGAATGTAGCCAGAAAGATCTCTTCTGTGTCTTAAATTTAAACTTAAACTGCTGCTACTAGGCCCTGACTGATTTAACAAAAAAAAAAAAAACACACTGGGTTCACAGATTAATTAGATTTAATACAAAGAAGTCCTTTCAGAAAATTCCCAGAAGTATATACTCACAATTGAAGATCTCTCTTCAGAAGTAGCAGTCCCTTTTTCTAGTCCTTCAAGACTAGAAATTTGGAGGCAATTTTATTTTAGGTATTTATTTATTTAGCTGTATTTATATCCCACTTTTCACCAGGTCAAAGCGGTCAATTGGGGGATACATTTAACACAAGGGGATATGAGACACATACGCTAATACTTACAGGGAACATGGGCAATGGAGGGTTAAGTGGCTTGCCCAAGACCACAAGGAGTGCCTATAGGACTAGAAATCCCAGTCCCTCTGGCCTGAGATTGCTGTCCCCAGGTGGGACTTGAACCCCTGGCCCTCCGGCCTGAAGTACCTTGTCCTAACCACTAGACCACTCCTCCCTCATATTTTTCACAGGCTTCAATACCAACTTTCTGGTGGGCATCAAATCATCATCCTCAGATAAGCAGCCTAATGAAATCAGATTTTTCATTGTTCACTACCATATATAACTTCAGCTCTGAATTCAGCTTGATGCTGCGTATGAAGCTGCAGGTCGTGCGCTAGGGATCAGAATCGCAAGACAACCACTGTGGGTCATGAGTGCAATTTTGGAATCTGCGCCCATAACAGCAGGAGCAACTGTGGCCCCTACTCCCACTAGACACCAGGGACTCCAATATGGCTGGGGACGGGGGTTGGGGGTTGGGTTGATGTTTGCCAGGGGGCCATGTGATGGGGTCTTTGTGCCAGGGACAGAGTATGTTGCAGATTGGAGGGATCAAATACTTTGAGGGTGGGGAGATTGAAGGGATCAGCTATAAGGGAAGGTTGGGGAGGTGATAAAATGGCTTGTGGAGTTATCGGGGGGAGACTGAGATTGGAGGGGGATAGGGAAATAATCGTGCTGGTTGGGCTGTTTCTCAACAATGGGAGCAGCAATTTAAAAAATCTATTCCCATACATATGTTGGGATTATCCTCACATTCAGTTTTTTTTTAAATCAGTGCTCTGGCTGTATGTGGAGAGGCATTAGTGTGCAGTCCTGCAACTGTTTTACAAGAGGGTCTACATCTGGCAGAGTCTCTTGTAAAATACTATGGGAATTCTTCACATTCTGACCTGGCCATGTGAATTTTCCCTCTCCATGTACTATCTAAATCTGCCTTTACATGTGTAAAAAATCAGTTTTTAGATGTATGTCTTATGCTGTTCTCCTATAGTGTGAGATTTTTTTGTAATCCATAAAGATCAGCAGGGTTAAATCAATCAATCAATAAATAAATAAACCAGTAGTAGTGTTAGTTTTGGAAAGCTCCTCCCACTTAGACACTCCCATCACTATGAATAAAGATCCTCATAGGAACCCCGAGTTGGCAGCACAATGATTCATCATGAACGGCTAAATATGGTATCTATAAGCTGAAGAGGAGACTCAATGAAAGGCCATTTTCAAAAGGTCACAGAAAGTACATGCTTCTTCCTCCTCCTAAAGCACGTATAAAGGTTACCTACAAATAAGACCAGAAAGGAAAGAGTAGAAGCAAAGGCCAAGCTGATGTTTTTGAGTAGGATAGTTAGCATGTACAGTACATGACCACATTGCTGTAGCTTTAGCTGGGAATGATTCTTACCGGAGGACCTGGGAAGCCAGGAACACCATCTAGTCCATTTATCCCTGGTAAGCCTTCGTAACCTTTGGCACCTGGAAAGCCATGGTCACCCTGCTCTCCTTTGATTCCTGCATCGGTGTTTTCATTAAATGGGAAAATAATGCTCTAATTAGATGTTTGTAAAAGAAAACAAAGCTGATACTATCAACTAAACAGGCAAGATCTCACCTTTTGTGGTAGCAAATGTCAGTTCTCCTTTCTGTCCTTTTGGTCCAGGAAGCCCTTCATCACCAGGAGACCCCTGTTAATATTACAATGTATATTTATTTTAATGTCATTATTCACAAAATAAGTCATAATCTTTGTCTACTAATTTACATTCAGAACTGGAAATGTGTGAGCTAAATATGAAAAAAATAAAAATAAACTAACAAAAAGCGTCCATACCAGGCTCTTATCTACCTGCGAATCAGAGAGGAAAGTAACCACTCTGGCTTGTTACCAAATCTAGAAAGCTTATAGTGATAGTATAGCATTGATTTCCAGGCCCTCTCCTGCAACAAAGTGTTTAATTTTGCCTGAAAAGCCAAAACAGTTGCTCTTCTCTTAGATGTGCAGCATATTAACGATTCTCAATACAGAGCTGCCTCTCTTTAAAGACAACCTGCTTTACAGAGTCTCTCCTTTTCTTTATAAAATAACTTACAATATTTCCCCATAATACCTCCCAGAACAGTGGGGGATTGTCCTTATGTTGCTTATTATGTCTTACATATTCATCCCACTTAGATCTCAAAAACACCTGGAATGCACTGTTACCCATTAAAGCTAATAGAAACCACTACAAATAAACTCAACATTCATCCCCCAGCCAGGGGCAGCTCAAGGCAATCTGCTGCCTGAGGCGAAGGATGAGATGGCGCCCCCCCCCCCCCCGCAGAGGGGGTGGGGCTTTTTGAAAACTCCAATCAGGGACTGAACCAAACCAAAAAGCTAATTAGATTATATGGAGGAAATGCAAGATGTTTGCACACCAAGGAACTAAAAGAGAGCGAGAACCAGAGCACAGTTTATAAAACTAAATTATACCTATTTTTTATTTTGTTGTTATAAACTGCGTTATGGTTATTGCTTTTTCTTTTTCAACATATATTTTGCATCCACAGAACCCCCTTCAACAGTGGTTGCAGAGCAGAACCAGGACATTCACCCATAAAACTCAATATCTTTAAAAAAAAATTCTGATTCTGATCATCTCACTAACAACAACAAACATTCTCCAGTACCAGGCATATTTTGTACTAATACAAAACCATACAACAAAGTCACTGAATATCTATAGAGCAAATCTACCATACCATACCATATCAGCATCAACTTCCAAAACTCACATAAGGAGCCCACCAAAAAAAGCATCACTGTAAATAATACAGTGGGCCCTGGAGCATCCATATACCTACTTGAAAAGCTGAACATGTCAAATTACAACAGTACAGTATAGATCTTTATGTACAAACTCTATATTAACAGAACACCTGGGCACAGTCTCACACTCAGAACATAGACCCTCACCAAGTACAGAATAAGTGACTTAATCTAAAGTAAAAATAAAAATATGTAGACAAAATTTAAACTGAAACCCCAAGAAACCAGACTCCTCAAGCAGTGCAACATCAGATAAATAGGCAGTTCCCCCATAGAGTATAAAATATAAAGATAACACAAAGTTCAATCACTAAAATGAAATAAAAATTTTTCTACCTTTGTTGTCTGACCATTTTATTCTCTGATCATGCTGGTCCCAATCTGAGGCTTCTGCTTTCCTGTCTTCTCTTAGCTCTCTTTCTGTGGTCTATGGTCCATCTGCCATTTCTTATCTCTTCTTTTGGTTTTCTTCACTTCTTTCCATCAGCCTATTTCCAGTCCCAGTAACCCTTCCCAGTATCAGCCCCTTTCCAGTCCTCCCTCCCAATACCTTCCAATGTCAACTTGCATTCCCATGACTGCCACTGGTGTCCATTCCCTTCCAGTCCCCCTCCTTCCCCACTGTCCAGTCCCTTCTAGTCCACATACTATGGCAGCCCTCTCAGCATCCACTCCCTTCCAGTTCCATTCTCCCATACCCTTGCATCAGCCCATTTGTAGCTGTAGCCCCCAGTTTTCTTCCAGGGCCAGCAGCTCTATCCTCCCCTCCCTACCATCAGCCCATTCCCAGTCAAAGCCCCCAATCAGCTCACTTCCAGTGCCAGTCCCCCTTAAACCCCATTACCAGTGCTAGCCTCCCCTGTCGTTGTTAAGTGCCGTCGAGTCGGAGTCGACTCATGGCGACCCTCTGGATAGCTATCCTAAATTGTGTTCGGTCTTCAGTCAGGCGGCTCATTGTTGACAGACTGGTACCCGTAGCTGCTGTTATTGTATCGATCCATCTCATTGCTGGCCTTCCTCTTTTGCGTTGACCTTCTATCTTGCCAAGCATAATGTCTTTCTCTAATGATCTCTCTCTTCGCATGATGTGTCCAAAGTATGAAAGTCGAAGTCTTGTCATCTGAGCTTCTAAAGAAAGCTTAGGTTTGATCTCCTCTAGTACCGACTGGTTTGTTCTTCGGGCAGTCCATGGTATACACAGTATTCGCCGCCAGCACCTTAATTCAAAGGCATCAATTTTCTTCCTGTCTATCTTTTTCACTGTCCAGCTTTCACATCCATATGATGTTATTGAAAATACCATGGCTTGAACAAGTCGAATATTTGTATGGAGAGAGACATCTCTGCTCTTGAGAATCTTATCTAGGTCTTTCATAGCCATTCTGCCAAGAGCAATGCGTCGTCTGATTTCTTGACTGCTTGTTACTTCTTTATTGATAGTTGATCCAAGTAGGTTAAAGTTGTTCACAATTTCAATTTCTTCTCCTTCAACGATGAACCTGTTGATTATGCCAGTTGTCATGATATTTGTCTTCTTTACATTAAGGTGCAGGCCCATTTTGAGACTATGTTCTTTGATTGTGAGAAGCAAATGTTTCAGATCATCTTCACTTTCAGCCTGTAATGTGGTATCATCAGCATAGCGAAGGTTGTTGATGAGTCTTCCACCAATCTTCACACCTCTGTTGTCTTCATACAATCCTGCTTCTCTGATGATTTGTTCTGTATATAAATTAAACAGGTAGGGGGAAAGTATGCAGCCTTGTCTTACACCTTTGCTTATTTTAAACCATTCTGTTTCTCCTTGTTCCGTTTGAACTGTTGCTTCTTGATCAATTTACAGATTGCGCAAGAGAACGATCAGGTGTTCTGGTATACCCATGCTTCTTAATGTGGCCCAGAGTTTCTCATGGTTAACACAGTCAAAAGCCTTGCTATAGTCGATAAAGCACAAATAGATATCCTTTTGGTATTCTTTAGTCTTTTCAAGGATCCATCTCACATCCGCAATGATGTCTCTCGTTCCTCACCCTTTCCTGAACCCTGCTTGCACTTCAGGTAGTTCTTGTTCCAGGTATGGTTGTAGTCTCTTTTGAATAATCTTCAGTAGAATCTTGCTGGCATGTGGGATCAGAGCGATTGTGCGATAATTTCCACAGTCAGTTGGATCACCTTTCTTTAGTATTGGCATAAACACAGATCTTTTCCAGTCAGTTGGCCATGATGTTGTCTTCCATATTTCTTGGCAGAGCCTTGTGAGTACGGTAACAGCTGCATCAGATTGCTGCAATACTTCTATGGGAATACTATCAATGCCTGGTGCTTTGTTCTTTGATAAGGCTTTCAATGCTGCTTCAACTTCTTCTTCATCACCAATGGTTCCCGATCATAAGGTACAGGTTAAAACGGCTGTTGGTCCACTTGATCTTTATCATATAAAAACTCTGTATATTCCTTCCACCTTTTCTTGATCTTCTCAGCATCATTCAACATAGAACCTTGATCATCTTGTAACATTCCAATTCGAGGCTGGAACTTTTTCTTTAACTCTCGTAGCTTTAGGAAAGCCGATCTTGTTCTTCCTCTAATAGTTTCTGCTTCTATTTCCTTGCAAGTGTCATTGTAGTACTTTTCCTTGTCCTGTCTTGCTGCACGTTGGAAATCTCTGTTGAGTTCTGCGATTGTCTTTCTTTCTCCTCTGGCTTTAGCTTCTCGGCGTTTCTGGGCAATTTTCAGAGTTTCTTCCGTCATCCATTTTGGCCGTTTTTGCTTTTTCACCTTTTGTAGAGACTTCTCGCTTTCTTCCAACACAACCTTCTTGATGTCATTCCATAACTCTTCCGGAGCTCTGTCATTTGTATCTAAAGCAGCAAATCGATTTTGCAGCAGTCTTTAAATTCCAGTGGTATATTCTCAAGGTCATATTTTGCTGCATTCATGAGTGGTTTGCTCTTTTTCAACTTTAGCTTGAGTTTGCATACTAGTAGTTGATGATCTGTACCACAGTCAGCTCCAGCTTTTGTCTTTGTTGATGTTACAGAGCTTTTCCATCATTGACTTCCACATATGTAGTCAATTTGATTTTTATATAATCCATTCGGTGAAGTCCATGTGTACAGTCGCCGCTTGTGTTGCTGGAAGAAGGTGTTTGAGATGAATAGATCATTGGTCTTGCAGAATTCTATCAGTCTTTCTCCAGCTTCATTTCTGTTGCCAAGTCCATATTTTCCAACTACTTTGCCTTCTTCTTTGTTGCCAACTTTTGCGTTCCAGTCACCCATGACTATCAGGATATCCTGTTTGCATGTTCTGTCAATTTCAGTTTGTACTTGTTCATAGAACTCTTCAATTTCATTCTCTTCTGCAGCTGTTGTTGGGGTATATACTTGAATTATAGTTGTGTTGATAGGCAATCCTCGTAGACGAATAGAGATTAAGCAAATTGTGCTATGGTGCTGGAAGATGAGACCCCCAGGTCAGAAGGCACTCAACTAGCTACTGGGGAAGAGCTGAAGACTTTACAGAGTAAAGCCAGCATTTATGATGTGGTTGGATCAAAGCCCTCGGGAAGTCTGACTGCTGATGTAGCTGCGCATGAAATGAGAGTCAGAAGCTGTAAAGATGTCTTACACATTGGAACATGGAACGTACGAAGCATGAACCAAGGGAAGTTGGAGGTGGTCAAGAATGAAATGGAACGTGTACAACTTGATCCGTTGGGTGTCAGCGAACTGAGATGGACTGGCATGGGGCACTTTGCATCAGATGATCACATGGTCTACTATGCTGGAAATGAAAGACAAAGAAGAAATGGTGTTGCATTTATAATAAAGAAGAAACTCGCAAGAACTGTAATGAAATACAATGCAGCCTCCCCTAATCAGCCCATTACCAGTCCTAGCCTCCACTAATCACCCCATTTCCAGTCCTAGTCCCCCCGATCAGTTCATTTCCAATACTAGCCCCTCATCAGTCCATTACCAGTCCTACCCCACTCCATCAGACCATTACCAGTCCTAGCCTCCCCTAATCAGCTCATTTCCAATGCTAGTCCCCCCTCAGCCCATTCCCAGTCCTAGCCTTCCCTAATCAACCCATTACCAGTCCTAGCACCCCCCTGATCTGCCCATTACCAGTGCTAGCCCCCTCATCAGCCCATTATAATCCTAACCCGCACTGACTCTCCCCTTTGTCCAACATTTCTCCTCTGTCTGTCCAGCATGTCCCCCTGTCTCTCCCCTTTGTCCAGCATTTGCCCCGTTTCCCCCTTTGTCCAGCATCATGTCCCCTGTCTCCCCCTTTGTCCAGCATGTCCCCTGTCTCCCCCTTTGTCCAGCATTTGCCCCCTATCCCCCCCTTTGTCCAGCATCATGTTCCCTGTCTCCCCCTTTGTCCAGCACTTGTCCCCCTGTCTCCCCCTTTGTCCAGCATATCCCGTCTCCCCCTTTGTCCAGCACTTGTCCCCCTGTTTCCCCCTTTGTCCAGCATATCCCGTCTCTCCCTTTGTCCAGCATCATGTCCCCTGTCTCCCCCTTTGTCCAGCATGTCTCCTATTTCCCCCTTTGTCCAGAACTTGTTCCCCTGTCTCCCCCTGTCTCCCCCTTTGTCCAGCATGTCCCTGCTGTCTCCCCCATTGTCCAGCATGTCCCGTCTCCCTCTTTGTCCCCCCTGCCACTCACCTTTATTTCTCCCTGTTGTCCTCCTCCTGTCCCCATTCACTCCACCTGCACCTCTCATCCGGTGGTGGCAGGGGCACTCCGGCTGTTTTAATTTTAGATTTTGCTGCCTCTGCCTTGCCTCTGCCTTCCCGCACGGGAAATCAGAGGCAGGCCAGAGGCTGTAAAATCTAAAATTAAAAACAGATCCGGAGTGCTGCCGGCGTCAGCAGTGCCGCCCCCGTTGGAGTGCCACCTGAGGCGATCGCCTCAGATGGCCTACTGGATGAATCGCCCCTGCCCCCAACCAAGCTCAACTCATATTGGTGCATGATCATAGACTCTGAGCAGACCAGTTTCTGCTTGTTCAACCCAAAGAAATAGTGCTTCCACCAGAAAGACAAAATCAATTCTGAACCAGGAGCTATGCACCCGAGAATGGTGAGTATAATCAGTGGTGTTCCCAGCCCCCTCATCAGCTGGGGTGAATGTTGCCAGTGCCACCCCTACATGGCACAGTGCTGCATGCCCCAATGCACCCACCTCCACTCCTGGCTGGTCCCATGGAGGTAGTGTGGCAAACCTATCATTAAGTGGGCTTGCTGCAGTGCTTTGTGCTCCAGGGGCCAGTCACTCTTCTTTTCCAGCCAAAGTCTCATGATTCAAGAGACTTCAGCTGGGAGAGAAGTACAACTGGCTCCTGGAGCACAAGGCACTGCAGCAAGACAGCTTAATTAAAAGCTTACTGCGCTGCCTCCATGAGCCCGGTGGAGGTACACCCCCCTTCTTGGCCGGTACCTGAAGTGGGCTGCACCCACCACCCGCCCTTGATATGTCACTGAGTATAATCACATTTCATGGGCTGGAGGACATGTCAAAATATCCAGCAGACCATAGATGTCACAACAGCTATACCCTTGATGTGTCTGTCTCGACATTGCACCAGCTCACCAGTTGAACGATCAAGACCCTCGTCTAATACACAAAATCCACACCAAGGACCTACCTCGAGCTCTCCACTGAGGAAAGATAAAACACCAGCCCTGCATAAAACTGAGCCTCATAATTATTTGGGACATAAACATCTCCAAAAGCAATAGACATCTCCCTAAGCTTCTTTTCTACAAAAGCGAGTCAACTAATCCATTCTTGGGCAAAACCTGCATCTTTATGCATCAAAATTGCCACACCAGCTTTACCATCCCCAGATGAGGTACCAAAAACCTCATCCACTTATCACCTTTCCAGTTTCTCATGTCCCTTTGTCATTTGAGGTTTTCAAGAACCTATAATATTTAATAGGAGAGCCCATGTTGCACACATTCCAATAAAAAATTTTCAATCTCACAATTCTCCCACAAAAATTTGCATCAAGTGTCCAGACCAAACTTCCAACAACAGAGGAGTCTAGATCCTCATTTCTGCTTCATTCAGCAAGAAAACCTAGGAATTAGCATTGACTTCACACACACACAACCATCCCTGACACACAGCCAGCGACTGTGCGACCTGATCAAGCTTTGCTGACAGTCTATCAAAATGGCCCTCGAATGTGTACACTACTGTCATGGAGACCTTCACTATCTCGGGGTTTGCTTTTATCCTCGACTTTCTTGTAAATATTAGTAGCCATAAGACTCGTTGCTAACACCAAACATAAGCAACCACCTTCACTTATGATTAGATACGGTTAAGACCACACCAAATCTCTTATTGGGCATCGAGGAGAAATGTCTTCCCTGCTCAGCACGTCATTTCCTTCATTACTATGGTCTTCATGTTTTATGCTCAAATCTGTTTATTGAAAAAAAGCTTTAAGTTCAGCAACATGCCAGGGGATGGTTGACACTGCTGTGCTCTGAAGACATTCAAAATACAGAAACATTTTTCAAATTACATTATACTCTTCTTCTCCACCCCCTTAGATGTACCCCCTCCCTTTTTTACCCACTATTCAGGATGAAGGATAATCTTAGGGGCATGTTTACTAAACCCCGTTAGTCTTTTGCAGCTAATGTGCTGCAATCATGTAGTTGCAAAAGCCGTGCATCAACTGCTGAGGGCATGCATAGCATTCTTCCAGCAGATAATGAATGGAAAATGCAAACAATGCGACCTAGCAGCATCATGGCTGCACTACCACCACCCATTGAGATGGCGGAAGTTGCACCTGCAATGTCTGCAAAACATGCAGTTACCGTACACTGTTGACGCTCAGGGTAAATGTGCATTGCAGACACACCCACTCTCTGCCCATGCCACACTCATGCAGATCGCTAATGAGCGATCTGCAGAGAGTACAGAAAATCACTGCACTATCTGCATTTGCCCTGCGTTAGTTGTTAATGCAGCGCATTTGGCAAACACAATGTGAGGCGTTAACATCTAATGAGGTTTAGTAAACATGATTTTTAGGGGGTCTTTTACTAAAGGATGCTAAGGTGTTGCATCTAACGTGCCAACAGAGCCGAAACTGAGGCATCAGGAGCAACATTACCGCACTGACTGTCAGGAGTATGGAAAACAGTTTCCCAATAGTTAATGCAGAGCGCTTTCTCCTAATATGCACTGTGCTAGCACTAGTGCACTTATCTCCACCTACCGAGGTCATGTTAGGTGAACTGCATGGAACACAGTTAGAGGCACATTCCATAGAATGCATCCAGGCCTCTGTGCGTCCGATCGGAAAGGGACGCACAGCGGCAGACCCGATTACGATCCCGCGGGGTCTAGACGTGCCCCGCGGGATCAGAATCGAGTCTAGCGACTGTACATGCAGGCCAGGCCCGATTCTGATCGATCTGCACATACAGGCCCCTGCCCGGCTCGCTCAGTCAGGCTCCTGAATGGAGCTGCGGTGCCATGGCATCCCATTGCCATGGCACCACGGCTGCATTCAGAGCTGCGATCCCCGGCTGCTGACCACATTCTGCTTTCCCTGCAGCCTGACCCCTGATCTGGCTTTCCATGGCCAGGGTCGGGCAGCGGGAAATCCCCTGCACCCCCTCACTTATTTGCTGTACCCCCTCCAGTCTGCCAACTCCGGACATACAAGGCTGCCTTCAGAATCGGTCCTATACATCCAGGGTTGCGGACTACCCACTGCCTGCCATAACTTCGCCTCTGCAACACCCCCTCCCGCCCCCATCTAAGCCTCCCCGTACAAACTCAAAGTTCGTACGGGGAGGCTTCTGACAGGGCCGGCAGGGGGGTGAATAGCGGGACAGAATAGATATCTTAGTGCATAGTGAATAGATATCTTAGTGCTCTGCTCAGAGCTCACCATGCCCACTCTCTGTTGCTAGCCCACCCACTGGTGTCCCTAATGCAGAATGCATAGTTAGTGCAGGAATCGGCCGTGCTGCCATGGTCCCTCACTAGCTAGCAATGTGTGCCCCAAAATGCACTGAGTGCATGCCAGAACTTGTGCTGATAGATAGTGCCCTTTAGTATAAGACCCCCCTTAGTCTCTTCCTTCCCTTCCCCAATCCGTTTTCCTGCTTACTTTAGAATCACCTCCCTACCATGTTTTATTTTGTGATTTAAATTTATATATGGATTTTTGTAATGATATTATATTATAAACCTTGATTTGTTTTTGATGTAATCTGTTTTGAAACTTTGTTTTAGGTTAAGCAGAATATAAACTATACATTTAATTAAATTGCATTTTAATTGATAGCATTCTGACAGCATGGTAATCATTTTTTGGGTGTAATTTTATAACAGGTCACCAAGGATGGGAGGGCAAGAAAGCACCTATTTCTAGCCCATTTTATAAGGCTACATAGGTGTCTATACATATTTAGAAAATACTAGGGATAAACCAACAGAAATCACGGCTAGATTGAAGATATAGACATTTCGACCAGCTTGGGAGCTGGTGTAGAAACATCCTTACAATCTGTGCAAATTTTATAAAGAACATGTGTTCTTTGTGATTCCACCTATGCACTGTTCTAGAACACACCTATACTTGCATCGTATAAATGTCACCCCAAGCACTTTAAATTAATTAAATAATTAATTTTTATATACCGCATTTCCGAGGATCAATGCGGTTTACAGTGAACTAAACTTCAGCTATACATGGAACAATTTTCTGAGAACGTGTGTAACTCCTGGGGTAATTTTATGAAAGCCCCTCTGCGGGAATAGCTTAGAAAATTAGCCTCACATGACCATTTCAGCACAAGACCGTCTTTGGTCCATGGTTCAACAACCTAAGGCGAAAGGTTTTACCTGCACACCCATGTAGCCTGGCTGACCAAAGGCACCATGCTCTCCAGTGTCACCTTTTCTCCCAGGCTGTCCAGGTGAGCCTGGAAAGCCTACCGGCCCTGGAAGTCCAGCAGGGCCACGTCTAGATTCATCGCTTAAAGTACACGTGCAGTCCCCTAAATCACCTGAAACAGCAAATAAAAGTTTAAGAAGAAAAAAGGGCACAGAAGACATTTTTGACAGGAAACAAGTATATACCAAAGTAATACTTGACGCTAGATAACTTTATTCATTAAGCCAGTCATTTTAAAGTCAAAAACCTATATCTCTTGTAGTAGTGGGGGTTGGGGAGTAGTAAGAAGCACAACGAGGGGCTTTGTTTCCTTGAGCAAAACTGTATTATGTTTACCTTTAAATCCCTTTGTTCCCTGAATTCCAGGGTAGCCAGGTGTACCGTGATCACCCGGAGACCCTCTGGACCCCTTTTGTCCAACAGGAGTGCCTGAAAGGATAACATTATTTATTTATTCTGATTTCTATTGTGCCTGCTACAGAGTATAATGTAATTGTTAAACCTCAAAATACCAAAATCTAAATAAAGCATGCAAATCCTAACATCAGGCTGAAAACCAGGGAAAATAGGTTCAAATTCTGCTTCTGCCTCAGATGCTCTTTGTGACCTTGGGAAGTCGTTTTAGCCTTCTTTGCCTCGGGTACATTTTGGATTATAAGCCTTCTGGGACAGGGATTGACCAACTGTTCCGAAATAGGCAACTCGCCTTAAGGTTGGGTTTGGAAAAGGTAAGCAATGAAAACATGTAGGGGGCATTTTTAAAGGCATTTACATGGCTTGCAGACCTGGTTAGCCTCGTGAACCCGGATATTCAGTACTGGGCCAGATATGACCCGGCATTGAATATCCGGAGGTAAATTTCAGCGCTGGGACTACCCGCATTAGCAGCGCTAGTCCCCGGTGCTGAATATCCCCCCATAAATCCTAAACCCAAATCCACTGTTGTTGCCATTTTGTATCAAATGCTGTCTTATTGAATCTAATTATTAATTTAGAAGGAGGAACACATTCTCAGTCTGCTTGGGTTCATGGAATTTGTTAACAAGGTTGGAAAGATCTTATACTATGAAGTCTT
Source organism: Ichthyophis bannanicus (assembly GCA_033557465.1). Lineage (NCBI taxonomy): Eukaryota > Metazoa > Chordata > Amphibia > Gymnophiona > Ichthyophiidae > Ichthyophis > Ichthyophis bannanicus. The sequence continues at coordinate 644,851,784 of CM066035.1, forward strand.
CTCCTAGGATGCTTTACTCATTTACACCAAAATGGTTAGGACCCACATATTCTTATAATGGATATTTCTGGACAGTGCTTTTTTGTTAAAAAAAAAAAAAAAGGTGTCAGTACTCATATACTCAGCCAGCTTTAGGGGACGGGTGATTGCCCATGCCTGTGCTCCTATATAGCCATGCCCTCACAGTAGCCACACCCTCTGTGACCAGCCATAGAGCATCAGAAGAATACATCACCTTGGTCACATATACGGAAAATGTAGATAGAGCCTTACCATATTTAAAGTAAGTGAACACAAAATTACAAATATAAATGTGTGGTGTAACTTGAACTGGAAACCCAAGAAGCTGGACTGTAGTGCCACACTGAAGAAACTGTTCCTGTTCCAGCCTTTCCTAATCTATATGGTAAGGGCACAACCACAAACACTGTCCTAATGCGATTGCTGCTGCTGCTCCTGTCATTTTGGAGATGATGTTCAATGAGTTACATCGCTGCTATACAAATACACCAGTAATTTGTATGGGGAGTTTAATACCTTCTTCCTTTTGCTGGTTATGCCTCTCTGTTTACAGCCTAGCAAACTTCTAGCTTTGGCCACTATCTTGTCACATTCTTCTGCCACTTTGAGATCCTCAGACGCTTATGACCCAGAGATCCCTCTCCTGGTCTGTGCATATCAGCCTCTCACACTCTACTGCATACAGCTCTTTTGGATTTCTGCATCCCAAGTGCATCACTCTGTACTTCTTCGCCTTCAGTCTTAACTGCAAAGCCCTAGACCATTCTTCTAAATTTTTGTAGATCTTTTCTCATGTTGCCTGCTTCCTCCAGGATGTCCACCGTTACAAATTTCTGTGTCATCCGCAAAAAAGGCAAACCTTTCCTTTTAAGCCTTCCGCAGTATCACTCACAAAGACAGTGAACAATACCGGTCCTAGAACTGATCCCTGAGGTATTCCTCTACCCACATTCTTTTCTTCTGAGAAATAATTCACAAGCCTGAACCTGTATAGCAAACTGACCATACCATGAGAGTCCTAACTCCTAGGACTCGAACTGCAACAACCCTACCTATGCATAGGCAGCGCTGTAAATATTACGGAAGGCTTTAGAACACCAGTACACCTCCTATTGGAAAATTAAGTAACAGGACTGCAACAGAATTCCTTACCTCAGCCACTCATACAGAGCATGAATACACTATAAAAAATAAACCCATGCAAATTAAGACTTTCAAGGAAACTGATGTGCAATAAAAAGAATCAGTGAATCAATAAATATTGCTCAAACAAGAAAACCAAACAAGCCGGATTGCTACCGATCCTTACATAGAAACTCCATGGTGACAGAATACTTGGCCTTGATCACACACTCAAGATATAGGCAGATCCTCACCAAGCATAAGATAACACAAACTAAAAATAAAATTATGCAGACAAAAATTAAATTGAAACCCCCAAAAAACTAACTCTGCATGCAATACAACACCAGAGAAACGTAAAGAGCTGCACTGTTCTGCACTGTTCTGTACAGTGTATAAAGATAAAATATGTACTGTACATACAGTCCGATATTTAAAGGGGTTTATCTGGTTAGCAGAACCTGCTAACTGGATAAATCCCACTGAGAGGGATATTCAGTGGCACTAACTGACTAGTGCTGCAGAATATCCCCTCTAAACACTGTGGCACTTTCCGGACAATTCCAGGACGGAGGTGAAGGTGGTCCCAGCACATAGCTGGTTAGCAGCGATTTTCAACCAGCTAGCTAGCTAAGTGCCTGTAGATAGTTGGGCCATCTCAATAGTGGTCCTAACTTTATGCAATTCGGTTATCCAGAAAGCGGCTGAATATTGCCACTGTCTGGATAGCTGTGTTGGTCAGCGCTGAAACAGGAATTCGGTGCCACAGGATATCCAGATTTTGGCACGGAATATCTGGTTTCACTTTTGCCTGTGGCAGTCAGGTGCTTTTAAAACGCTGACCGTCACAGGATGAATACCAGGTCTGTGACGTCCAAAGACAAGCATATTCCAAACATAAAATTGTTTTACCTTTTGTTATCTGGTCATTTTATTCTCTAATCATGTTGATCCCAGTCTGGTTTCTGCTTTCCTCGTCTTCTCTTAACCTACCCTCTAGAATCTCTTGTCCATCTGTTACTTCTTTTCCCTCCTGTCTTCTTCACTTCCTTCCATCTCTGACACTGATCTTTTCCTTTCAGTTTTCTTTTATCTTTCTCTATCAACTCAGATTTCATTTCAACTTCTTACCATCCAGTTCTCAATGTCCTCTATGTTTTAAAGAATCTTCCTACCATTTCTAAACCTTTAACACAGCCCTCACATTCCCCATCTCTCTATCCTTCCCAGAGTTGACCCATGGATTTATGCCGCCCTAAGCAGAAACCCCGGCCTCGTCGCCTCCCCCACAGCTGCCACCGATTCCATCTCAGGAGAGTGAGGCAGGCAGCGGCAGTATTTTAAAAAGTGGTGGCTTTTTGCTGCCGCTTTCTTGCCCCCAAGGCAGGTCATGTCCTTCAGCACACATGGCCTGCTGCTTCTGATTGCCTCCCGATGCAATTTACTGTCAAAGGGAGGGCAGAAGCGGTAGGCCATATGTGCTGAAGTAGGCAAGAAAGTGGCAGCAACAAGCAGCAGCTTTTCGAAATACTGCTGCTGCCGCTGCCACCTCCCCCCCAAACGGAATCAGTGGCAGCTGGGGGGGGGGGGGGGAGCGGCACGGCCGGTCATGTGTTCCGCTGCCACTGCCCAGCTTGTCTAGTGGATGGACAGGCCCTGATCCTTCCTCAGTCACTTATTCCCCAGTATTTAACTAACTTTCTCCTTTCTCTTTCTCTCTTCTGTCCTCCCTGACTTGTCTTGTTTCTCCCTCTCTTTCACCATTTAGCACCTCTCCCCTTTATCATAACTTATCCCTTCCATGTTCTGCATTCCCCCTCTCTCTCTCATCCCTCGTCCAGCATGTGCCCTCTACCCTTCCACTCCCCAACTCCATATCTACTATCTGCCCTCCACCCTTCCACCCCATGTCCACTATCTGCCATCCATGCCCTTATGTCCTCACCCTGTGTTGACCCTCTGCTCTCCATCTCATGTCCAACGTCTGTCCTCCATCCCTCTAACCCCCTACTTGCATCCACCATCTGTCCTCTATCCTCTTATGCCCCCACCCTGTGTCTACTCTGTACCCCTCCACTATATGTCCAGCATTTACTCTTCATCCCCTACTGGTATTCTGCATCTGCCTTCCACACCTCCACTTTGTGTCCAGCATTTGCCCTCTGTCCCCCCTTTGTATCCAGCATCTCCCTTCCAGACATTAACCCCCTCTCCCCTGTCCTACTGCTGCCGCCCCCACTTTTTCTCTGCAGCAGGCATCAAACTTTAAACATTACAATTTTAAAAAAGTACGCGTCTTCACAACTCTGTGCTTTGAAGGCCTGCAAAATGAGTGCCCCTTTTGACGCATTGTAGCATGTCAGAGGGAGTGGGCATTTGCAGGCCTTCCAAAGCAAAGTTACAAAGACCTGTGGCTTTTTTTTTTTTTTAATATTTAAAGTCCGATGCCCGCCACTACTGCAGATAGGAAAAGTGGAGGCGGGGGCAAATCACAGAGTTTTTTTTTTTTTTTTGAAGGCAGTGTGAGGCAGTTGCCACTGGCCTGTTCATGCCACCCCCCCAGAAAAAGATGCCGGTATGCTGTACCGTTGCATACCAGCACAAAAAAAATCCCCGATTCTGGATAATAAGAATTAAGTGAACCCATATAACTGCAACATTGACAGTTAGTGCACATTAATTGTCACAGTGCTAACCTCAATGTGCAGTGAATTGCCACTCTCCACCCCTAACTTGCCCAGTCCCAGCCCCATCATCTGCTAAACTATTAGTGCAGAAAGTTTACCATGATAGCTGTTATTAACATGAAGTAGCAATTACCATGGTCCCATGCTAGCCATGTAGCATGCACTATATCCCACAGTAAATCTTAGCTCCTTTTCAAAAACATGCCCCTAAGAGTTTTACAGTAGAGCCGTGGGATTCTTAGTTTCATTTCTCACTTGTTTTTATACTAATACAAAATTTGAAAGGTTGCAAGTGAATATTTAAGAAATAGAAGCAACAGAATATACTCTGATATAAAATGAGCATATCAAAATGTAGCACCAACCTCCTTGACTTCCCAGCAGAAATAACTGGTGGACTCGGTACATGGAGTCGAGTTGCCTGCTTACAATGGATACCGATGCCAGTGTCTCCCACATACAGAGAAGGAGCTGCTCGAGGATTGGAGGGACAAGCACTGTGAGGTGCCTCTTTCAGAGAGGCTTCATACTGGAGAATCTCCAGTTCCTCCGTGCGGGGGTCCTCCTCCATCTCGGTCTCGAAGGCGAGCGTCTTAACCATGTCCCGCACAAAGTCAAGGAAAGCGACATCCTTGGGTAGGGAACGGTGCCGAGACACCAGGGAAGACAAGTCTAAGGGCACATTTTAGTGCCATTGAGTGTCTGGGGACTCCTTGTCCTCGTTCTCCCAATCAGACTCAAAGTCCAAGGATGAGTCTGAGGCCCGTGATACCCTTAGGCCCTGCGGTCTGAGCCATTGTCATGGGCCAGAGAGGACTAGTGCCCTGAAGAACGATACTGGGATTGCATCCTCTACCGATGGATTTCTCGAGGTCGATGGTGCTTGAGGATCGGCTCGATGTCTGGGGAATTCCTTGATGTCAAGGGTCCAGTCGTCGAGGTGGATGAACTGGAAGAACCGGACATGAATAATTGCTGCTGGGCCATAAGGGCAGAGATACTGCATTCGAAGGCTGCCATCCTGGTCTCCATGCCAGTTGGCTCCGCAGCCTTCAATATGGGCACCGAAGACTTCGAGCCTGGCGTCGGCTGTGTCGAGGGGGAGTCCTCGATGTGGATGGCCTTGGGTGTCCGAAGTCAGTCACCAAATGCCGATGATTCCTTCCAGGGCAACTTGTGAGGCTGCTCCCGCTCCGACCCATTGGACTCATGCCAGGGACTGTGGAGCCTGGAATGGGATTTCCCCGTCTTCCCAGACCCATCCTCCGAGGTGATCTTCAAGGGTTTTGACTTCTTGTGTTCCACCTCCAGGGATTTCCTCTCGGAGGAACCGCAGCTGTGGGACTCCAAGGCAGCCCAGGCATTGTGGGGCACTGAGGTGCCGGAGGGGGCCCTGGAGCATGGTGTCGCCGGAGACTCGGACTTGTGAAAGATCTTTTCCTGCTGCAGTTGACAGCTCTTGATGGCCTTTGCGGTCATGGCCTTTCAAAACTCGCAGTCCGAATCGTCGAGGTCTGGCCTGAGGTAGCAGAGGCAGCAGTCATGTGGATCGGTGAGGGACATCATCTTACTGCACATATCACATTTCTTGAAGCTACTGGAGGCCATCAGAACAAAGGGTGCCCTGCCACCTGGGCATGGGCGCAAGGCCTGTGGCCAAAAAAGGGCACAAAGTGCCGGTCGAGGAACCCCTCAAGAAAAAGCAAAATATTAAAGGGAACGAACCTGAGAAGCGACACTGAGGCAAGCTGGCTCAAGAGAGGGAAAGAAACCAGTGCGTGCACCGGATAAAAGAAGATAAAAAGACATTTTTTCCAGGGGAAACTGGACAGACATCTGGAGCGTTCCGTGGAAAAAAGGAGACTGAGGCAAGATGGCACCTTTGGGTGGGAAGGGGACCACGCATGCATGGTGCATCTCCTTAAGGCTTTCTTTGAAAGCTGGGGAGATGCTTCCTCCTGGGCTCTGTCGGTGTTGACATCACCCATATGTGAGGACTGACTTTCTGCTTGTTTCTGGAGAACGTGCACTTCCTGTTGCCATATAGAAGTGGAACATGGCAGAGCCTTCAGAAGAATAGGGGTCTGAAGGCTCTGCACTGGTTGTTCCTGTTTTTACTTTTGCAGTTGCAGCCCCTCTGCCCCCAAGGAACCTCAGCAGGAAGTTTGAAGGACAGATATTGGACCATGGGAATGAGCAGGACAATGGGGAACAGAAAATGATGGCAGCAGTAAGAAGAGCAGTTTACAATTTAAACAGGATAGGGGACCGTGTGGCCTTACCTTTTCCAGCACTATCTGCAGCATTTGGGGGGGGGGGGAGCATTGCACATGGTGTAAAGCAAAATGACTCATAAAACTGTGCATGGGGGGGGGGGGTACACAAGTATTATAAAATAGGCACACCAAAAGTCTGCACCTATTTTGTGTTCTGTTTTCTTTTTAGTTATGAGTTTCATTATCAAAATTAGTAATGGATGCCATCCGATACACATTTTATATAGTTACGTCTCTCCCCATCCCTTCATTTCCCCCTCCCCCTTCCCTTCCCCTTCTTTGCTATATTCCCTTTTTGAGAATTATCACACAACACAGGGTTTTTGTTATCAATTTGTATATGTTTTCTTTTCTGTTCTTTTATTTCATTTTATATGTTTCATTCATGATTTTATTTTGTAGTGTATTTATTTTGATTTTTATGTAGTGAGTTTTCTGTATTTATAGGCCTCTGGCAAAGGCTTTTCTGCCAAAATGTGGTCAGGTTGGATCCTACAATAAAGATTCATTCTGCTTATCATCTCCTTCCACTCGTTTTGTTTGCTGCTAGTAAGAACAGACACATATGTGCGTATTTTATAAGATATATGCATAAGTGCCAATCCCAACCCCTCTGCAACCATTCTCTGCCCATGGGAATTTCCAAGCTTATCGGCGCTATGTTTTCCGAGCACCTATACCTATGTGTGTATTTTTCTGGACTATTTTATAAGTGCCTACCTGAGAGTGTAAAACACTATTCTACTCTATTAGTTTATAACATTACTTTTTATGTAGCATTTTGACAGAATCAGTAATACTTACTTGGACGTCCAGGTGGACCAGGAGGTCCTAGATGGCCATGCTCACCATCAGAACCAGAAGGACCAGGTTGAAAAGCTGAAAACCCTGGGTCTCCTTCAAAACCTTTGGGTCCCTTTTCACCGTCTAGTCCAGGCTCACCAGTTCTACCTAAAATCCAAAATATAAGGCAATTATTCAAATAAAACATAGAAAACATAGAAAAATGATGACAGAAAAAGACCACATAGCCTATTTGATTATTCTGAGTGTAAAAATATTGGGCATAATATTGTGTCCATGTCAATCAGTGTTTATTTTAAATGCCGGTCGCAGTATCTGGATAGTGACTGCCGCTGAATGTCCAGACAGAGCAGTGAGGTGCCAGCATTATCCCAATAGCGGCAATATCTGACCACCATGTGGATAGTTTATCCGGATAGTACTTAGGACAGCTTTCCTGGCTGCCGGTGAAAGCATAACTTATTTTAACTATAGGCCTGTAATTAAACACTGTAACATACTGCTATACCAAAAAACTGTGGGATCATGACAGACAAAATTATAGAGAATGAAAAAGTTGTGATCACTTGGAACATTCCCATTCACTTCAATAAAGTACTTGCACACAGAATATTAGGGATTATTAGGAAAGAATGGAGAATAAACTAGAGGTTATCAAAAACCTCTGCATAGATCCATGGTACGATCACTCTTTAGGGGAAGTTTATAACTGGGTGCCTAGTTTTAGATAGGCAGAACTCGCCTATCTTGAGCCTATTTTATAAAGAAAAGTGGACATCTACTTTCCTTTATAAAACAGGGACATAAATGGTGCAAAAAATCTAGGCGCCTAGATTTTGCAAGTACGCGCCTAAGTGATAGTATCTTATAACTTAGAGGTATAAATCTAGGCTCCGCCCAAGCTCCACCCCTGTGCACGCCCATACTGAAAGTAGGCACAATTGCACCTAGACACTTGAAGCAGGCCCCTAAGCCATTTAAAATACTGTAGTTACTTAGGTGCCCTAAATGGCACTTAAGTACCTTTAGGCAGCCCATTTGAATACTGTGTACCATTCTGGTCGCCCCATCTCAAAAGGGATATAGTAAACTAGAAAAGGTTCAGAGAAGAGTGATCAAAATAAATAAAGGGGATGGAACGGACTCCCAATGAGGAAATGCTATGCAGGTTAGGGTTAGTCAACATAAAAAAGAGACGGTTGAGAGGCAATGTAATAGATGTCTATAAAATTATGAGTGAGGTAGAGCAGGTAAATAGAAAATGGTTATTTATCCTTTCAAATAACACTAGGACTAAGGGATACTCAATAAAGTGAAAAATAGCACTTTTAAAACGCAATATAGAAAATACATTTTCACCCGGCATATAGTTAAACTGTGGAATTTGTTGCAAGGTAATATGGTGAGTTAGCATGGCTAATTTTAAAACAGGGTTGGACAGGTTTCAAAAATTATTTTTAGTTGTATAGACTTGGGATAGTCACTGTCTATGTCTGGGTATGAGCAGGAAGTACTGCCTCTATTGTTTGGGATCTTGTCAGGTACTTGGGACCTGGAGTGGTCATTGTCAGGGACAGGATTCTGGGTTTGATAGACTTCTGGTCTGATCCAGTATGAGCTTAAGTTCTTATACTGATGCAAAACAACTGGACAAGGAGAAAAACACAAGAACAGCATGGCTAATAGAAGTCTCAGTACCTAGCGACTATTCTGTATAATATATATATAGAGAAAATCCTCAAATACCAACAGATGTAATCAGAGAGCAAGAAGATACTAAAATAGTCCCTGTTTTATTGACACCACTACCTTGGTCAAAAAGACCTTCCAAGCCCACCCTGAGTTACCTATACAAATTACACCCTATGAGCTCCAGAAGGAGCCTCTCTCTTTTGCACACTGCAAGTATTATGAACTACCATACAGGGTCAGAGCAAAGGACCACCAAGCCCAGTATGTTGTTTCAATGGTGGCCAATCCTTCTCATTGTACTCTAGAGTTTTCTCTTTTATTTTTTTTTAAGGGCACTGGGCAGTATACATCTATTCAAAGGGCTGTTGGGTGACATCACCTAACATGTGACTGCATAATCCAGCCCGTTGATGGAGAAAATAGCTAGATTCCATGGGGGGCATATTCAACAGTGGCAGCCAGAACATTTAAACTGGCTGGCCATCAATGCTTTAAATTAGCCCCATATATTAAATGACGAGGCCATATGCAACCACTGGCATTGATGGGGGTTGCTCAGATAGTGATTTAGCTATCTGGTCGGATATCTAAATTGGATAAAGTTAGGCTTGCTTTTATCTTACCTAACCTTACTCGGTTTAACTGTCCAACATCTGAATATCGCCGCTACCTGATTAACTCTGGGTGCCGCAATGCTAAGTGGCTGGTGTTGGAGCATTCAACGGCATAAACCATGGATATTCCATGGCACTAAACACTTTAATGTTGCTGAATATCCCGCTGACTGTGGTTTAATTGGTTAGTAAGTCTGCTAACCAGTTAAATTGCTTTGAATACGCCCCCACCTCTACATTGCTTATTCCTAGGGATAAGCAATGGCTTTCCCCAGGAATACCTGGGCTTGTCCAGATCTTTTCAAAACGAGTTATGCTAACTGCATTAACCACATTCTCTGGCAACAAATTCCACATCTTAACTGTGTGTTGAGTGAAAAAATATTTTCTCCGAATTGTTTTAAATATATGACTTAGCAACTCCATGTTTCACTCCACTCATGATTTTATAGACCTCTATAATATCTTCTCTGATTCTTTTCTTCTCCAATCCAATTTTGCTATATTTTTTTTCAGATGTGGTGATCAGAATTACACACAACATTCAAAGTGCAGTTGCAATATGGAATGACATGGAGGTATTAAGACATTCTCTATCCCTTTCCTAATGAACCTTAACTATTCTATTTGACTTTTTTGGCCACCACCACACGGTGCGGCAGAGGATTTCAACCTCTGGTCCACAGTGATGCGTAGATCCTTTTGCTGGGTGATGACTCCTAATGTGCAACCCAGCATCATGTAGCTATAGTTTGGGGTATTCTTCCCCATGTGCATTACTTTGCACTTCTCCGCATTCAATTTCATCTGCCATCTGGATGGCCAGTCTCTCAAGATCCTCCTGCAATTTCTCACCATCTACTTATGATTTAACAATTTTGAATAATTTTGAGTTTACAAATCTCATCACCTCATTCAGTGCTCCCATCTGTATCATTTCAAAACATATCATACAGATCCTTGGGGTATTTCTCTATTCATATTTACCTATTGAGAAAATTGACCATTTATTTATTTATTTTATTTATTTATTTATAGACTCTTATATACCGCACTATTAAGCATCAGCGCGGTTCACAAAAAACAGTGAGATACACAATTCAACAGTACTTTGTGTTTACAGAAAACAGGAGAATATAACTCGGATAACAGGGTATATAATTAATAAACGTAGTCATAATATCATCATGGCTTCAGTTTTGTGTGTATGTGGTCTGTGGGGTATCTGTATTGTATGTGTATGAGTGGAAGGTCTGTGGGTTGGTTGAGATGTCTTTATTGTTTACTGGATAAGATAAAAGGAAGAGGTAGTGTTTCAAAGCTTTGCGAAACTGCAAAAGGTCTGGTATTGCTCGGATGTTTTGAGGAAGGCTATTCCAACACCTTGGTGCACAGAATAAAAAGGCCCTGTCTGAAGTAGTTTTGGTACACTGTGATATTGATTTAGGGACTAACAGAGTATTGAGTGTTACTGACCTTCTGTCTCTATTGAGGGGTGGTGTTTGGATCAAGTCTGATATTGATGAAGATGAGAGTTCTTTGAAGGCTTTGAATGTAATTAGTAAAATTTTGAAAGTGAGTCTACTTTGAATTGGGAGCCAATGAAGATGTTTTAGAATAGGTGAGATATGGTCTTTCCGGGAAGCTCCATGAAGGACTCTAGCTGCAGCATTCATAGCCATTTGAAGTGGGTGTAAGGTGGTTTGTGGAAGACCTTGTAAAATTGAGTTCGCATAATCAAAATGAGGTATGATTAGCGCCTGATAGATGGTTCTAAAATCGTCTGGCTCTAGCAAGGATCGAAGGTGTCTAAGGGAGCGTATTTTGTGATATACCGCTCTTACAATATTACTAATATGTGCTTTCATATCTAATTTCTGGTCTAAAGTGACACCGAGGTATCTGATGGTGGTCTTGGTCTGGAGGTTAGCATCATTCACTTTCAAAAAGGATGGAGCAGTGAAATTTTGGTTACGTGTAATAAATAACACCTCCGTTTTCTTGTGTTGGATCCTTAGATTTTGGGATTGTAGCCAGTTGGATACTTCATTTATGCAGTTAGTTAATGGATTGAGATCAGGGTTCTCAGTTGTAAAAGGAAAATATAAAAGTACATCATCCGCGTATATCATGCAGTTAACTCTAAAGGATCGAATCAGGTTAAAGATAGGCTGCATGTATATATTAAACATAAGGGCGGAAAGGGATGAGCCTTGAGGGACCCCTTGTTTTTGATGAAACTGATCTGATGAAGTATCGTTGGATCGTACTTGTTGCCATCTGTCAGAAAGGTAGGATCTACACCACTCAAGTGCTTTATCAGTAATTCCCTTCCCTTTGAGACGCTCAAGGAGGCGTTCATGGCTAACAGAATCAAAAGCGGCTGCGATATCAAGAAAAACAAGGACGAACCCTTCGCGGATGTTATCAATTCCTGATAATAAGCTGCTGAACAGAGTAGTTAGAAGCGTTTCCACACCGTGGAATTCTCTGAAACCGTGCTGGCATGAGTCCAGTGGGGCGTTAAGATCTATATGATCCTGAATTTGTTTTTGTACTTCTTTTTCCAAAATTTTTGCTAGTAATGGAATACTTGAAATAGGTCTATATGATTCTGGTTTAAGAGGGTCAAGTTTGTTGTTTTTTAGTAATGGCCTTATGGATGTTTGCTTAAGGGTACGAGGGAAAGTTCCTGTTGTAAATGATTGAATCATGAGTCTGGATATGATGGGACTGAGATCAGCTCGTAGATCTTTGATCCAGAACGCAGGGCAAGGATCAGTATGAGCGGTGGTCATGTTTATGCAAGCAATGGTGTCTTCGATTTGTCGTTTAGATGGTATTGAGAAGATAGTGAGTAGAGTTTGATCTACTGGATCTAGGACTATGTTAGGAGCCGAGTTATTGTCAATTTGGCAGAGTTTGGATTGTAAATAGTTAGCAAATATTTGAGGGTGGATTTCATATTTAAGTTGTGAGGCAGGTTCATTTGTCAAACGCTTAACTATGGCAAACAGGTCATGAGGTTTGTTCAGAGATCTTTTTAAAGTGACTGCATGGTGACGTCTCATTGATTCAGTAACTGCCATGCGATGAGATGTGAGATGTTGGATATATACAGCTCTGTCAACTTCAGAGTGTGAGTGTCGCCATCGTCTTTCAAGTTTCCTTAGGGTTGTGCGCGAGGCCTTCAGCTCAGATGAGTACCATATAGCAGAGTGTCGCTTGCTTTGTAGTTTGTTGGTCGACGGACATGTGGCAATCGAACTGAAAGTACTATTCCAATTAGAAACTAAATCATCAATGCTGCACTCTGGTAAGTTGGTTAGTGGAAGTGTTGTTTTTAGGATTAGGTCTTTGTCAAATGGCTTGAATCTTCTCAGAGGGGTACTAGGATGGTCGTTTATTCCTCTTTCATCCTTTTGGTTACATCTAGCCTTGAATATAATTAGTTTGTGATCTGACCATGGAACTGGGTTGATTGATAGATCCAAGATAGATGGTAAATTGGCAGTTGTTTCAGTTGTAAATATTAGATCTAATATACCACCTTTAATATGGGTTGGATCTTTAATTAATTGATTATACCCCAAAACTTGTAGAGCTTCAAGAAAAGCTGTTACATGGGAGTCTTGGAGAGAAGGGAGATTAAAGTCTCCTAGCACCCAACTTGCTATGTGGGGGTTTTGTGTATTGGAGGCCAAGTCAATTATCATAGATAGAGAATCAGAATTGGAAGAAGGAGAGCGGTATAGTAAAGTGAAAGAACAACATTTATTTGCTATTGTAAAAGTATCTAGGAGTGATGAGCTTGTTGCTTCTTTAAGGTTGAAATGAAGGTCAGATTTGGTGATGGCTAGAACACCACCTCCTCTCTTGCCACTTCTATGACATGTATGTATAGAAAAATTAGAAGGCAAAAATTGGTTGATTAATACATTGTCAGCACAAGAAAGCCATATCTCAGTGATTAGGAGAAGGTCAAGGCTATGTAATGAAATTATGTCAGAGATGATAGGCCATTTCTTGCGTATGGATCGGGCATTTATTAATGCACATTTCAGATATTGGGGAATTGGATTTCCTACTTGTTTCTTTTTTTGTGGTGTTTTGTAATGAGATGAGTAACAGATGATGGTGGGAATTTTGGGTAGATACTCTAGAATTGTAGAAGGGAGTATCAGACCACTTTCTTCTGTGATTATGGATTGTTGGTATTCTATTATAGCTAGTGTGTAGGCTGGTAACATTACATATTCCTATAGTGATAAGGTAGAAGGTAAATGTTATAATGTAGAGTAAGGCCATATTGTATGTGTAAGTGAAATTTAAATGTAAAATTAGTGAATACAGTGATAGCAGGCTGATTGGAGCTTACAGGATGGATGGAAAGCTAACACACTATTACCAGTATTACAGTGATAGCAGGCTGATTGGAGCGTACAGGATGGATGAAAAGCTAAAACACTATTACAGAATTACAGTGATATGTGGTAACAGGAGGTTAACTGAAGCTTATAGGATGAATGAGGAACTATGACATAGTTAACAGTGTTTCAGTGATAACAGGATAATTACAGTTGACAGGTTGAATAAGTACATATAACAAATAATAGTGCTTAACTCTGTAGTTACTGGAATGTATATATAAAGATAACTTAATAGTTGTAGAAGGAGAGGATATATTGAAAGGGTATTTAAATAAATTATAGTACTTATATTTAGGTGGATTAAGAGACAATTTTGTTTGTATACAAGGATATTACAATGGTTACTTGCGATTTTGAGGTTGTAACATTAATTTACACAATGTTGGAGGGGTTAGCTTGATGGGCGGTGGTCTCCTTCTACGGTCTCCGCCTAAGGGCCGAGCCAAAGGGCCCTCTGGCGAGGCCCTCAGGCGTGGGCCCGACAGGCGCGGGCCTGTCAGCTGGCAGTTGGTATTTAAAACGCCACTGCTCCTCCCCTCTCAGAGCCCCGATTGGGTTGCAGTCAGCAGAGAATGTTTAGCTCTGATTACAGGAGATTGATGGTAGAATCGCTGACCTGTCTGCAGCTGGCAGTTGGTATTTAAAACGCCACTGCTCCTCCCCTCTCAGAGCCCCGATTGGGTTGCAGTCAGCAGAGAATGTTTAGCTCTGATTACAGGAGATTGATGGTAGAATCGCTGACCTGTCTGCAGCTGGCAGTTGGGATTTAAAACGCCACTGCTCCTCCCCTCTCAGAGCCCCGATTGGGTTGCAGTCAGCAGAGAATGTTTAGCTCTGATTACAGGAGATTGATGGTAGAATCGCTGACCTGTCTGCAGCTGGCAGTTGGTATTTAAAACGCCACTGCTCCTCCCCTCTCAGAGCCCCGATTGGGTTGCAGTCAGCAGAGAATGTTTAGCTCTGATTACAGGAGATTGATGGTAGAATCGCTGACCTGTCTGCAGCTGGCAGTTGGGATTTAAAACGCCACTGCTCCTTCCCTCTCAGAGCCCCGATTGGGTTGCAGTCAGCAGAGAATGTTTAGCTCTGATTACAGGAGATTGATGGTAGAATCGCTGACCTGTCTGCAGCTGGCAGTTGGGATTTAAAACGCCACTGCTCCTCCCCTCTCAGAGCCCCGATTGGGTTGCAGTCAGCAGAGAATGTTTAGCTCTGATTACAGGAGATTGATGGTAGAATCGCTGACCTGTCTGCAGCTGGCAGTTGGGATTTAAAACGCCACTGCTCCTCCCCTCTCAGAGCCCCGATTGGGTTGCAGTCAGCAGAGAATGTTTAGCTCTGATTACAGGAGATTGATGGTAGAATCGCTGACCTGTCTGCAGCTGGCAGTTGGGATTTAAAACGCCACTGCTCCTCCCCTCTCAGAGCCCCGATTGGGTTGCAGTCAGCAGAGAATGTTTAGCTCTGATTACAGGAGATTGATGGTAGAATCGCTGACCTGTCTGCAGCTGGCAGTTGGGATTTAAAACGCCACTGCTCCTCCCCTCTCAGAGCCCCGATTGGGTTGCAGTCAGCAGAGAATGTTTAGCTCTGATTACAGGAGATTGATGGTAGAATCGCTGACCTGTCTGCAGCTGGCAGTTGGGATTTAAAACGCCACTGCTCCTCCCCTCTCAGAGCCCCGATTGGGTTGCAGTCAGCAGAGAATGTTTAGCTCTGATTACAGGAGATTGATGGTAGAATCGCTGACCTGTCTGCAGCTGGCAGTTGGGATTTAAAACGCCACTGCTCCTCCCCTCTCAGAGCCCCGATTGGGTTGCAGTCAGCAGAGAATGTTTAGCTCTGATTACAGGAGATTGATGGTAGAATCGCTGACCTGTCTGCAGCTGGCAGTTGGGATTTAAAACGCCACTGCTCCTCCCCTCTCAGAGCCCCGATTGGGTTGCAGTCAGCAGAGAATGTTTAGTCCTACTCTCTGTTTCCTTTTCTTTTAACCAGTTCCCAGTCCACAACAGGACATTGATTCCTATTCTATGATGTTTTTATTTCCTCAGGAGTCTCTCATGGGGGACTCCATCAAACACTTTTTGAAAATCCAAATACACTATGGAGTCATCTTAGAAGCCCTATTCATGATTTCCATGTCTGACAATGCCCATTCAGACCCTGTAATCATATGGATGTCCCCTAAACCATTTTAGAAACTTTGAAGATACATGTGTCCAGTGTGATCACGTCAAAGTTGCATGGGGTATGCACAGGGCAGGTTGATAACGATACACATGTGCACGGATCTTAGGTCAGCGCTGCATATCTCAAATCACCACTGGGGGCACCCACGGCTATATCTGAACAGACTAGGAAAAATACTCATTTCATTAAAGTAACCACTGTAAGGCGAAGAGAGAAATGCCCCTTCATTCCTCTGATATTTTTTGCTCCTTTCAAAAATTGTGGTAGTAAGTAAAAAGGCATTTCTCCTGGCTCCCATGCCGCTAAACATGCCCATTTGCAAAGTGGCAGGCTGGGAAGTGTAAAGGGGTTGATATACATGGCCATGTCCTGAAATTGGATTGTGGGTACTGTTGTGTGGCCGGAATGGCAGACGACCATATCTGACACGTACAAGTTTCTGAAATTGGGCAAAAACCTGCACGTGTCTGACTCATTACTCTGGACATCCCTGTTTCATTTGTATAGGGTAGTGACAACCCAGTTTTACAAGGCACTTGTGCATGCCTATCTTCCCCGCTGCCCCTCCCATGGAATTTTGGACATTTTGACTAGGACATCCCAGAAAGCACCTAAACAGTTTTTCTAAACTGTGCCTTTAAATGTATTATTTTGACAACGCTGGTAAAATTGGTCAGTGAATAAAATTACCTGAGCCTGAATCTGAATGAGGTTCGTACATGCCAAGGCATGTACAAAATGAACACACTTAGAGGTATTACTCTAGGGTCCCTCCATTTTCCTTTCTTTTGGCCCTCTAATTGTCCCTGCCTGTACATGTTGAACTGAACATCCTCTGTTGATCCAGTCTCCCCATCTTTTTGTCTATCCAGTCATCCCCTATCCCTTCAGTCACCTTCTCCTTCCCTCAAATGTCTTCCCTTTGCTTGTCCAAACATCCCATTTACTCTTCACAGCTCCCCTTCTATCTTGAACTTCATTCTGTCCATCAATGTTTCACTCTTTTGTCACTTCAGTCCCCCCCCCAAAAAAACTGCCCCTCTCTGACAACAGCATTCCTGTTGGCCACAGCCTCTCCAGAATATGCTCATGGTCCTTTCCTACTATTCCGTTTCTCTTATTCTGTCTTCCTGACTGATGCCTTGGGTAGGAGGCATGCCCAATCTCTCAACGATAGCTACTGGAGGAACAGAGTACAAGAAGAAACCATGAATGAGAGGGAACTTCACTATCCACCAGCAAGCCACAATTGGGCTCCTTGTTTTGCAGAAAAGACAACTGAGGGAGATATTAAAGAGGTTTATGAAATCATGAGTTGTGTAGAATAGGCTAATAGGGGCCAGCTATTTACCTTTTCAAACAGTACTATTAAAGCTGTCAAATTTGTTGCTGGAGGATGTTATCAAGATTAAAAGCGTAGTCGGATTTTAAAAAGGGTTTGGACAAGTTTCTGGAGAACAAGTCTATAAATAATTATTAGCCAAGCAGGTATGGGAATTGTCAGCATCTACATCTGAGAATAGGGAACAGGGAAGGGATTATCCCATTATGGTCGTCTGGGTACTTGCAAGTGTCTCTAGTTGGCCACTATGGGAGACATGATGCTAGGACTACTGGTCTGAATCAGCATGGCACTTCTTAGGTTCTTATGTCCTGTGACATGCATGGACGGCTGCCGAACAGGGCCAGCCCTACTACTAGGCAAACTAGGTGGTTGTCTGGGGAAGCAGCTTCCTGGGGGTAGTAAAGAGTAGCTTGAGCCAAAACAAAGGATTCAGTCCTGGTAGTTACACAAATTCAGAGTTATCAGTGCATTCTTTACCTGCCGGAAGAATGAGCAATATGCAAATAGTCCATTTACTTTTGAAAGTAACTTACAAAATAAAGTTAAATATTTAAAAGTCTGATGTCCAAATAGGCCTTCTTATAGGATTCTTCCAGGAGGAATGGTATTGAGACAATTGCAATTGAGTTTAATAAAATCTTGAGGGAGGTGTTAGGGGTCTGAAAGCTAATTGCAAGAGGGTACAAAGCTGAAGTTTCTCCTAAGGCGCTTAATACCCTTGCACCAGCCCTGCTGCCAAAACAAATACTTCCTATGTCATGGTTTTACAAAGGTCAAAACTATGGGGACAATATTCAAAAGCATTTATCCAGTTCGTAGCAGCTGCTGGCCAGAGAGAGAAGTGCTAGGGTGATCTGGGAGGAGAGCTGGGGTGCAGTTCAAAGTTATCAGCGCTATTCAGTCTGCTAGCTGGAAAAAATCTGCATTTTGGTAGACCAGGAAACAGGCTGTCCTAACTTTATGCACTTAGCTGTCCGGCTAGCAGGCTGAATATGGCTGCTGTTCAGATGGTGGTGCTATGTCTGGATAGTCAGGGCCAGAACTAAATATCTGGATTTTATTTAGCCATGGTGGTCAGCTTTAAAAAAAAACAACACAGACTGCTGTGCCTGTACACTGACTCCAGTGTGCTTACAAGGAGAAATGTGCTGACCTGAGAGTGAAGCACAAAGAATCCAAATTTCGTTTAAAAGAATTCCTAAGGTAATAACTTCAAAGGCAAATGTTCAGGAAAGCGGCTACTGAAAAGACCTGAAGAGTTTCAGAAAAAAATCAGTGATCACCATCAAATTTAATATATTTAAATGTCTCACCAGGAAAAAAGCTTGGTGGCCCTTGTGGTCCAAAAAAACCAGTATCTCCACGTTCCCCTTCCTCTCCTGGGGGTCCCGCAAGACCTGGAAAGCCTTTATCACCTTTGGCACCTGAAAGAAAAACAATACAGCTTACTCTTTGGACTTGATGCAGACCACAGTAGTCCTGAATTGTTCTTCATTTGACATCTGAAGAAACCACATGTCCTGCCTCCATTGTATGCAAATCTCATTCATACAGATTCATTGTGGATATCCTGCAAACCAGACTGGTTGGGTGGGTGCCGATGACTCGGTTGAGAACCACTACTCTATGTTAAAAGGTATCTGGTTCTACTCCTAGGAGAGACACATTTCCTAACACGGTCTTCTATTGCACACCTCAATGACAATCAACTGAACTGAGGTTGTCCAAAGTAAGCCTTTTAAAATATCTTATAACTGTCAAGTTCTCCTTTACTTAAACTTCTTCACAACATAAATAGTTATAACTGTTCGCAGATTGTAAATAAGGGCTTATTGTATGTTTGTAAGGCTCCTCCACTGAGAATATATAGCAAGTCCCATCAAGGGTAACATGCTTTGGATGCATTAGCAATATATTACACAACTCACTGGATCAACCTTTCTCTGCATTAAAAATCAAACTCCCTAGTGACCACTATGAGGCAATATCTTCCTTCTTGTACTACTCAACCAGAGGCATTAGTTTCTGGTAGAACCTGTAATCTCTGGGCATATCATACGTTAACAACATCCCATGTCTTGTCATTCATTTTAAGTGCTGATGAAAACCCGGCAAATGATCAAAACATAACAACTGGGCTAAGGGGAGGTGGCCCTCCTCTCTGTAAGAAAAATGCAGCTCAGTCATACACATGGAAAATCTAAAATGACCTCCAACATATTTAAATGTCATGGAGGTAATCTGGGAACATTTTGCATCATTTGCAAGTGTAAAAAGCTGGTTTACACCTGTATGTACGTTATTTCTGCATGTATAACAGTAACGTGCAGATTTGAAGGGGCTACGTTCTAGGCATGACTTGAATGGACCTTAAAATGAATACGTGCATTTCTTATTCTTCAATGGAAATCTAGGTTCTTCAAAAATTTCCCTCTCGGCATTTACATCCACTTGAGGGGGTGCATAGATGCCAGCCAATTGCTTATTTGGACCTGGAGTTTGGTGCGTCATCGAGGGAGGGAAATGTGCTTATTTGTCTGTGTTGAAATCCATCTCAAACAGCACCAACATTGAGTTTTGAAGCTCAGCTCCTTAAATGGCTCCCCTTATAAGGGTCATTTCATAAAGGTTGCCTAGGTTTACGCATGTTCCCATGTGCACAAATCGTACCTATGTTATAAACAAAAGCGGACTCCTACTTTTCTTTATAAACTAGGAGCATACAGTAAGAGGGTCATTTTAAAAGGTTTAGTTGTGATTTGGACATCTGAAGACGTGCATGTGGATGTTGAAATCACGGAGACGTCTCTGTAGCCATTCCCCAAATGACATTTCCAGCGAGCGTAGCGAAGATGGAGAACTAAGTGGCTAGCCGTAGGTCACAAAGGCCCACACTGGTTCTTAATCCACTACTCTAGCCATTTTGCTATTAGACATCTTGGTTATGAAACACTATCCTGGGGACGTCTATGCAGACGTCTGATAGACATCCATATCGGGCACGTCCACATTTCCGAAGTCATGCCTGAACTTGCACTGGGGTTTTTTTTTCAGATGTTCTGGCTTTGACGTCCCAGATTGCACTTGGACATCCCATTGTGAAATGCGCCTCTAAGTGGTGACATACATGTGCCAAATCTAGGCGCGACCACTTATGCCATCCCTAAACCTGGTGTAAACTTACATGGCTAGATTTGTAAAGCGTCCGCACAAGTTATAGTATTTTTAGAACTTATGCGTGTAAATTTGTGCTCTGTCTATGCTCCGCCCAAGCTCTGCCCCCACCAAAAGTGTGATTTTACGCACATACTTACAGAACAGCAGCCATCCAAAGTACGCACGTACGTGCCCATCCGTGTGCATAAGTCATAGAAAATCCATCATTACGTGTGTCAGTGGCATGCAAGTTTATGCAGCGCATTATAAAATTCCTTCCTAAATGTGCAGTTTTGTTAAATGTGGCACTTACAGGTAGGTAGCAAAATATGCAACTTTCACGTGTTAATGCAGACCCAAGTGATGCTACATTGTTTTCAAATGTTTTCTTTTATAAAATTGCTCTTCTCACTGTGCATGCCGCCAAATATATATAGGGGTCCTTTACTAAAGGGTGCTGTGGCGTTGTACTAAATGCGCCAAGCCATGGTGTGTTAGGACAACACCATGTTTCTGGCAGTTACCGCAGTGTACGCGGCCATGCCGCAGCATTAGAAGAGCGCAGGTGCACTCAGCACCACTATGGAGGTGGCAGAGAGTGCACCCGTGCTACTAGCCTGCTGTGCTGGTCGGGTGGGTGCGCTGCTGTGTGGCACTTGCCTCACCCACTATCTGCCCCTAATCCTCCCACTTCTAACCCTAACGCACTGTGGATAGCATCAAAATCCAGTGGGATTGTCATGGCCCCATGCTGGCAACACGGTTCTAATGCATGCCTTTAAAGCATGCCAGACCTGCGCTGTTAGCTAGTGCCCTTTAGTAAAAGACCCCCATAGTTCACCCATAGCTTATAAGTACTGTGCGGACTCTTTGGAGCAGTGAGGGTCATCATTTGTGTTTGGTCTCTGTGCTGAGGAGCAAGGACTAAATGAGCAGTGGAAGCTTTACAAGCCAGAAGAAGTGTACTGGGACTGAGAGTGAAAACTCAAGGTGAAAGTAGCCATTGTGCTAGAGTGATTTAGCTGCTTAAATGGTGTGAATCACTGAGGTGGGGCCAGGTTTGGAATTTGACACACTGGCCACTGTATTGAGAAACAGATTGCAGCTCTTAAAGAGAAAGATTGCTATTTCCAGGCAGAGTCTCTGATGGTAAGTGATTACTGAAAGTTTGACTTAATTTTGTTTTTGTTGTATTTACATGTTAAGTTCTGACATATAAAGTGTTTGGGTGCATTAGCACTGTTGTGACAATTCTGACCCAATTTCAGTGTACTGAGAAAAACAACTTACTATCAGAACATGTGGGTAGCTTAGCCGCCAGCAACATCAAAGGGCGATCGGCCCTTAAAGCGCTGTGCTCCAGCCGGAGCCTTCACTTTCGCCGCCAGCAACATCAAAGGGCGATCGGCCCTTAAAGCGCCATGCTCCACTCGGAGCCTTCACTTTCGCCGCCAGCAACATCAAAGGGCAATCGGCCCTTAAAGCGCCGTGCTCCAGCGGGCATGCCCGCGCCTGAGGGCCTCACCAGAGGGTCCTTTGGCATGGCCCTTAGGCGCGACCCAGGGGCGCTATAGCCTGATCCATCTACCCTGCTCCTCCAAATCACCGGAGCTCCCTGAACCGAGTAAGCACGATCGCTCCTCCACCCATTGTCTGCTTAGAACTGTTTATCCATCGCCCGCTTTGATCTGCTTCCCACTACCTGCTTTGAACTGTTTATCCATTGTCTGCATAGAACTGCCTCCCACTGCCTGCTTTGAACTGTTTATCCATTGTCTGCATAGAACTGCTTCCCACTGCCTGCATAGAACTGTTATCCATTGCCCGCATACAACAGCTTCCCACTGCCTGCTTAGAACTGTTATCCATTGTCTGCATAGAACTACTTCCCACTGCCTGCATAGAACTGTTATCCATTGCCTGCATAGAACTGTTATGCATAGAACTGTTGCCCCCATTGTTGCATAGTACTGCTACCCACTGTTTGCATACTGCTGCCCCCATTGTTGCATAGAACTGCTTCCCATTGCCTGCTTAGAACTGTTATCCATTGTCTGCATAGAACTACTTCCCACTGCCTGAATAGAACTGTTATCCATTGACTGCATAGAACGTTATGCATAGAACTGTTGCCCCCATTGTTGCATAGTACTGCTACCCATTGTTTGCTACCCACTGTTTGCATACTGTTACCTCATTGTTGCATAGAACTGCTACCCACTGTTTGCATACTGGTGCCCCCATTGTTGCATAGAACTGCTACCCACTGTTTGCATACTGTTGCCCCATTGTTGCATAGAACTGCTACCCACTGTTTGCATACTGGTGCCCCCATTTTTGCATAGAACTGCTACCCACTGTTTGCATACTGTTGCCCCCATTGTTGCTTAGTACTGCTACCCACTGTTTGCATACCATTGCCCCAATTGTTGCATAGAACTGCTACCCACTGCTTATTTATTTATTTAGGTTTTTTCTATACCGCGCTCTTTAGCATCAGCTCGGTTTACATTATAATAATTTTGTGCAGTGCAGACAGCATCTGAACTGTACTTACAAGGAACAGGGTTTACAACTTGGCTAAATGGGGGGAACTTATCCTCTGCCTGCTACCCACTGCTTGCACTGAACTGCTAACTACTGCCTGCTTGTTTGCCTATCACTTGCTACCCATTGTTTTGCTTAAAATTTGCCACCCTTTGCTTGCTCGGACCTTGCTGCCCACTACCATGGCCCCACATCTCACTGTCCTCCTCTTCATTATCCTTCCCAACTGCCTCCCCTCCTACCAACACCTTCCCTCCTTGTCCCCCAACCATCCCCCTACCTTCCTCACTTCTCCTCCCATTCTGCCCCCTAGCCTAGCACCTGCTCTTGAGCTTCTTCTTACCATCCCCCGCATTCAACCAACCCCCCTCTCTTTAAGGCAACCCCACCCTCGCTTCTGCTGTACTATCTCCACTCTACCTCACTCTCTAATACAGCTAGTCCTCACTTAACGACCTACCTGTTTAGCGACCGCTCGCACTTGCGACCATCGCTTCGCCGTTACGACCGCTCACACTTACGACCATATCACCGACGGTGAGCGGTCGTAACGGCGAAGCGATGGTCGTAGGTGCGAGCTCTCACAGTCATTCCTGCTTGTTCATGTTTTCCCTCATCTGTCCTGGTGTTCCCTTTTATCAGGTATGTCTGCACTTGCTTTTGTCAGCGTTGATTTCTCCTGCGCAGGATCCCATAAGCTGAAGTATGCCTTTCCTCGCTTAACGACCAATTCGCTTAACGACCGGGTCGTTGTAACGGAACTCGGTCGTTAAGCGAGGAATGGCTGTACTCCTGCTCCTTCTCTCATCAGGTAATATCAACCCCAACCCTGCGCCCCCCCCCCCGATTTCTTTCTCTCACTAAAGAAAATTCCTCACGTACCCAATCTAATCTCATCCATATCCCGCTCCTCCCTCCTTCCGCCCTCTCTCATTCATCCCTCATTCACTCATCCATTGATATCAACTCCAACCCTACCCCCAAAAATAATCCCTCACATAACCTACCCGATACCATTGATTTTCCCCTCATTTCCCCTCCCTCATGTCCCTTTTGGAGAACACACTCTCCCAGTCACACCCACCCACACCCTGCTCCCTCTAAAACTAAATCTCGGCATTACCCTAGAAATAGACCCCCACACCACTCTGTTAAGAAACCTACACGTAACTTATCCAACCTTATCCCTATCCCTCTCCTCCACCCCCCCTCCGCTCTCCCGTTTTCATGCGCCCTATGGAACGCATGCTCAGTCATTAAAAAAAACACTTTCATTCACAACCTTTTTATCTCCAATGCCCTACACCTTCTTGCCTTGACCGAGACCTGGCTCCCCCCAGACGACACCGCATCCATTGCCTCTCTCTGCTATGGGGGCTACCAGTTCTCCCATACACCTTGATCTACTGGTCGCAGTGGTGGCGTTGGCCTCCTACTCTCTTCCTCCTGCCAATTCCAACCCCTCCTGCCACCCCAATCACACTCCCCTTTCTCCTTCGAAGTCCACTCCATTCGCCTCTTCTCACCACTTCCCCTCCGAATAGCTGTTATTTATTGCTCACCGGACAAATCCAAATCAACCTTCCTCTCCGACTTCGACTCCTGGCTTTCTGCCTTTATGGATCCCTCCTCCCCCACTCTTATTCTTGGCGATTTCAACATTCACATCAACAACCCCTCTGATCCCCATGCCTCAAAGTTCCTCGCTCTTACCTCCTCGTTCGACCTCCAACTTTGCTCCACTGCCCCCACACATCTACATGGCCACTCCAACTCCTCTCCTTCAAACCTACGTAAATCAATCCTTCCCTCATCTGACCATCACCTCTTAACATTTACAATTCAGCTTCCGCCGTCCCAACCTCGTCCTGTCTCCTCTGACCTATTTAGAAACCTTCATAACATTGATCCCCTGACTCTTTCCTCCACCATCTATCCAACTCTTTCCTCCATTTTATCCTCTAAGTCCGTCGACGAAGCATTATCTTCATACAATGCTACATTATCCTCAGCCCTTGACACTCTTGCCCTTCCCACCCCACGTCCTGACAAACGATCTACTCTCCAACCTTGGCTTTCTCCCACAATCCGTTACCTACACATCTGCGCCCGTTCTGCTGAACGAGCTTGGTCCAAATCCCGCTCCCCGGAAGACCTTCTACACTTCAAATTCATGCTTGGCTCCTTCCAGTCAGCCCTAGCACTTGCCAAACAAGATTACTTCATCCATCTGACCAACTCCCTGGCCTCTGATCCTCGCCATCTCTTTAATACCCTTAATTCTCTCCTCAAGGTCCCCCCACCCCCGATCCCGCCCTCCCTTTCTGCCCAAACTACTTCCATGACAAAATCCACAAAATTACCCTCCAATTCCCTACCCCCCATCTACCTCCCCTCCCCCCAGCTCTCCTCCCTCATCCCTACTCCCTCTGCCACCCTCTCCTCCTTCCCTCTGATCTCTGAAGAAGAAACCACACTCCTTCTGTCCTCCTCCAAACCCACCACCTGTTCATCAGACCCTATCCCCACCCATCTCCTACGTTCCATCCCCCTCACCATTGTCCCCTCCATCACTCATATCCTCAACCTTTCACTCTCCACTGCAACTGTCCCCCTTGACTTCAAACATGCTGTTGTCACACCCCTCCTCAAGAAACCCTCAATTGATCCCACATGCCCTTCTAACTATCGACCCATCTCCCTCCTTCCCTTCATATCCAAACTATTAGAACGAGCAGTCCACCGTTGCTGCCTTGACTTCCTCACCTCCCAGGCCCTCCTGGACCCACTTCAATCTGGCTTCCGTCCCCTACACTCCACTGAAACGGCACTCACAAAAGTCACAAACGACCTGTTCCTGGCTAAATCCAAGGGCCTCTATTCTGTCCTCATCCTTCTTGACCTTTCTGCTGCCTTTGACACCGTTGACCACGACCTCCTCATCACCCTCTCCTCGCTTGGCTTCAAAGACTCCATACTATCCTGGTTCTCCTCCTACCTTTCCCATTGTTCATTCAGTGTATGCTCTGGTGGCTCCTCCTCCTCCCCTACCCCGCTTCATGTAGGTGTACCCCAGGGGTCCATCTTGGGCCCCCTCCTCTTCTCTCTCTATACCCAAGGCCTTGGTGCGCTTATCTCCTCCCATGGCTTTCAGTATCATCTTTATACCGACGACTCACAAATTTACCTCTCTACACCTAATATCTCTCCAGCAACCCAGTCCAAGATCTCTGCCTGTCTTTCAGACATCGCTGCCTGGATGTCTTATCGCCGATTGAAATTGAACATGGCCAAGACTGAACTCCTTGTCTTCACACCTAACTCCTCCCCCCCACTTCTCCCTCTCTCAATCCATGTGGATGGTTCTACTATCCTTCCTGTTCCCTCGGCCCGCAATCTAGGGGTTATCTTTGACACCTCTCTCTCTCCTTCTCCGCTCATATCCAGCTTGTAGCTAAGACCTGCCGCCTCTTTCTATACAACATCAGCAAAATCCGCCTCCTCCTCTCTGAACACACTACCAAAACACTTATCCACTGCTTAATCTCCTCTCGCCTTGACTACTGCAACCTACTCCTCGCTGGTCTCCCCGTGAGCCACCTCCTTCCCCTCCAATCTATACAAAATCATGCTGCTCGACTAATCTTCTGCCAGCCTCGCTATGCCCACATTACTCCTCTTCTCAGGTCACTTCACTGGCTCCCTGTTCAACTCTGCATCCAATTCAAGCTTCTCCTGCTGACCTATAAATGCATTCACTCTATGGCCCCTCAATACCTCTCATCTCTTATCTCTCCCTATGTCCTCTCTCGAAATTTGCGCTCCGCTAACAAACTACTTCTCTCAATGCCTTTCACCCGCACCGCGAACTCCCGACTGCGCTCCTTTTACCTTGCTGCACCTTACGCCTGGAACAGCCTACCTGCGTCTGTGTGCCAGGCATCCTCCCTGGCCCTCTTCAAATCCAGGTTGAAGACCTACCTCTTCACTGTTGCATTCAGATCCTGACTCCCTCCTCATCTTACCCTAACCCCCGTCAACGTTTATGACTAAACTATAGACCAATCTGCACCACACCGTACCTCGCACAAACTGGCTAATGCTCTGTATTGTTCTAATTAATGTACTGTTCTAACTAGATTGTAAGCTCCGATGAGCTTGACTTTGACGGGCAGGGACTGTCTCTTGTATGTTGGCTACCTCCTGTAGGCTAGCTGTGCAGCGCTGAGTGTGTGGCGCTTTACAAGCGCTAAATAGTAGTAGTAGTAGTAGCATGGAGGGCTATTCTGGTACTGGTGTACAGTGCCCCTTAGCTATGGCAGTCTTTATCTGGATAGCCTCCCATTGACTATGAGGCACATTCCATACTGTGCGTCTAGCCCCTGCAGGATCAGAATCGCATCTAGGCTTGTACATGCAGGCTGGGACCCGATTCCCATCAGCCTGTAAATACAGGCCTCTGCCTGGCAAACTCAGTCAGGCTCCTGAATGGAGCTGCAGTGCCATGGCATCTGGATGCCATGGCACCGTGGCGCCATTCAGGAGCCATGATCCCCGACTGCCGACCACTTTCCCCTTTCCCTGCAGCCCAACCTTCAATCTGGCCTCCCATGGCCAGGGTCGGGCTGTGGGGAATCTTCTGCACCCCCTCACCATTTTGATCCCAGCCGAGCCTCTCGTCCCCCGATGTCTAGAGGGACTTATTTCACCTCCGAGGTGGAGTAAGTCCCCCATCCAGTCTGCCGGCCCACTGCCCATCCTAACTCCGCCTCTGCACGCCCCTTCCCACCCCCATCTAAGCCTCCCCGTACAAACTCCTTGTTCATATGGGGAGGCTTAATCGGGGATGGCAAGGGGGGCGAATAGTGGGGATTCGGACTCCATCCCCGCTATTTGTGGGACAGAATAGACCCCTTTCTGGATAAGGACTTTGAATATATCAACCTGAATGTCTCTCTAGCCTTTTTAAGGCCTTAATATATTCAGTGGAACACAGTTTAATAAGCTATTCTATCTTGAGCCAGTTGAAATGTGTCACATATGCTCTTATCTTCCAGTCTGTTTTAAGATTACACAAATCCACTGAAAATCACAGAGCAGGCTTTTAGGCAAAATAAGAATCTCCCTTTCAGGAGCCAAAAAAATCATAACCATGCTAAATTTCATTATTCTATAAATTACTAAGCCTCACACATTACATTCATCATAATCAGAGGGCATAGGTTCTACAGTAGTACAAAAACGATCTATTCTATCATCAAGTTTTTCTTCTGTCAAATCATCTTAATCTGTGGCCAAATCTTCCTCCTAATCTCTATCCTCTCAGTCTCAAAATCTGTAATACGGTGATCCAACTGTAGGAAGAGGGAGATTGTAACACTTTTATGCGGTATTCTTTCTCCGATGATAAATCACTGCAGCCAACATGGCCTCCTTGATGGGTAGGATTGTAAACAAGCAATTTAAAATTCAACCACTGTAGTGTATCAAAGACTTGAACTATGGAAGCATCCAGACCATCATCAAGACTGAAGGTCAAATTTTCTATAGTTAAATTTCTATGCTTCAAAGATAATTAAGCACAAAATTACAGCAGCTCATTGAGAGCCTTACGTGAATTTGTCAGTGCCTTATATGTAATATCAAACTCAGATCAAAGCTCCCACCAAGTTTCATAAACCTAAATTCTGCACCACTGAGCTGCCATAAAGAGTAGAACGTATGTGATATCTCTTTTCAGGAACCAATAGTCACTTTACCGCCTTTTTCCCTCCCACGGGCAATGATGAATTCGAAAACCTGGCATACACTATTGATTCACTTTGGATGACAGCTAGGTTTCAGTGAAGCATGCTGCATCTACCATAGAATCTAACATAACATCATGAAAAAGTCAACCTTCTTTCTTGTCTTAACATTATTCACTGGGGTCAGTACGTGGAGGCATATTCTAATGTGTGCGTCCAGGCCTCTGTGCGCCCCATCGGAATTGGGACGCACAGAGGTAGACCCGATTCTGATCCCGCGGGGACTAGACGGGCTCTGTGGGATCAGAATCGGGTCTAGGGTCTGTACTTGCTGGTCAGGACCCAATTCTGATCGGCCTGCACATACAGACCCCTGCCCAGCTAACTCAGTCAGGCTCCTACTGCCATAGTACCACGGCTTCATTCAGGAGCTGCGATCCTTAGCTGCCGACCACGATTTCCTTTCCCTGCTGCCCAACCCCCGACCTGGCCTTCCATGGCCAGGATCGGGTTGTGGGGAACCCCCTGCACCCCCTCACCTCACTGGTGTTGCCCGGGCCTGCTATCCTCCCACATCCAAGAGGACTTATTCCACCCCGCCCAGTCTGCCGACCCCGGATGTACTGGGCCGACTTCAGAATCGACCCTGTACGTGGGGTTGCGGACTGCCCACTGCCGCCGTAACTCTGCCTCCGTAACCCTCCCTCCCGCCCCCATCTAAGCCTTTTGTGGGGACGGAAGGGGGCAAATAGTGGGATAGAACAGACTCCATATGCTCTTACCAACCATTTAAATACTTTTTAGAACACTGACTGCAATGTGTACCACGGGACAATATTCCTCAGATTCTTGGTAATTGCCCTGTGAGGTTCCTCACAATTCTATATTTATAAACTTCTTTGCAATTTAGACATACAATTCCTATGTAATAATTTGCAGCTTCTAGGTTGGCCAAAGATGTATAGTTTAGGTTCCTATCAAAGTGTCTTGATAAAGATGAAACTGACAATGTTAACAGTTGTTTGACTCAAATTACTAACAGGTTTTCATGAATAAGCTTAAACTTTATGTAGAAAAATCAGGTTATGTAGTTGGGGAAATCAGACTTGTCTGAAATCCTATGTTCAAGTATGGATGGCTATGAGCTGCCAAGCAGGGAATTGCTATGAGATTTAGGATTTTTCTAGGCAAGTACATGGATAGGCACTATTGTGATCCTTCCGTTTGTCACTTATTTTTTTTCTGTTTTGACGATCATTTAGTGGTTTTTCATATTCCCCTTCAGTAGATTTAAGAGTTGTAATGCAAGCTTTGTTAGTTCTGTATCTGGACTACTGTAATTCTCTCCTTATTGGCTTTCTAAAATCTTACATAGGAGAATTCAGCTTGCAAAATTCAGCAGCTCATCTGCATGGGGAGTTAACGTTTTTAATCATGTAACTCCACTAACAATGGACTTGCATTGGTTACCACAGAGATTAGGATTATTTGAAGTTATTATTCTGACATTTAAAGACTCACTTCAGATAGTCCGTTGAGATGGAAATAGAGTCATTCAGGTCAGGGTGTGCTCAGTTCTCCTGGTATTTTATAAAAGGTTCTGCCAAATGCAGAGTCTTTTGTAAGATACCTAAAAGAACATCAGCAAATATAAAGACATCTACCGTACCTTCAACAGGAGCTACAATTTTGAAAATCCACACTATTGTAACTTTTTTAAATTGCTGCTCCCGATACAAAAGTACATCACCCCCGATAGAGTACTTACTCACCTATAACAGGTATTCTCTGGGAACAGCAGGAATCAGTCCTCATATATGGGTGACGTTGGCACCGACGGAGTCCACACGGAGCATTTCCCCAGCTTTCAAAGAAAGCCTTTGGGAATGCTACCACGCATGTGTGGTCCCCTTCCCACCCAAGGGAGCCATCTTGCTCAGTCAATGACATAGCTAAGATGGCAGTAAAAAAAAAAGAAATCAAGCAAGGTAGGGAAGGCAACTCCTAGGGGAGGAGGGAGGGTTGTGAGGACTGATTCCTGCTGTTCCCGGAGAGCACCCATTAAAGGTGAGTAACTACACTTTCTCCAGGAACAAGCAGGAAGTCAGTCCTCACATATGGGACTCCCTAGCTCCAGGCTGCCGAGAACTGAACCACGACAGTACCAACGGCGGCCAATCAGGTGGCCGTGAGTTGCAGAAGGTGAGTCCCCACTGAGAGACTCTGCAAGACTCTAGCATCCAGCAACACTATCACTCCGGTAGCCTGAACACAGAGGGTCGGAGGGCAGGAATTGCTTACACTCCAAAAATATTATACAGCACTGCCTGACTGAAAGCACTGTCCCTACGGGATTCGCTTTCCAGGCAGTAGTGTGCTGCGAATGGATGATCAAGTGGCGGCTCTGCAAATTTCTGTCAACGGCACAGAACGGAGGTGGGCCACCGACGTGGCCATCATTCTCACACAGGGCGCTGTGATCCAGTGCTCCAGGGAGAGGCCTGCTCACTCATAAGTGAGGGCAATGCAATCTGCCACCTAAGAGGACAGGGTACACTTGATTACAGGGAGCCCCAGTCTGCTGGGTCATAGGACACGAAAAGCTGAAGTGTTTTTTGGTGGCCCTGGGTCCGCTGCAGATAGAAGGACAGGGCCCGCTTACAGTCCAGTGTGTGGATTATGAGCTCCTTCCTGCTGGCATGAGGCTGCGGGTAAAAGGTGGGGAGTACCAACTCCTGGTTGAGGTGAAACAGGGATACCACTTCTGGAAGAACTTAGAGTGTGCGAAGCACTACCCTGTTCTTGAAGAACCTGGTGTATGGAGAGTCTGCTACCAGCGCTTGGAGCGCTCTGATTCTGCAAGCTGAAGTCAGGGCCACTAGGAAGGCCACCTTCCAAGATAGATAGCTGAGGAGGCAGGTGGCCAGGGGCTCGAACGGTGGTTTGAGCATCATATTGAGGTTACATTCCATCACTTGAGGGTGGCTAAGGGGCTTGGATAGCAGAAGGCGGTGGTGAGTAGCTATGGCATTCAGATACTCCCAGACTGAGTTAGATTTCCCTGTGTGTGACAGATGAATTAGGTACTGGAGAACCAGCTGCACGTGGCAGGAGAAAGGGTTCTCCATCCTATCCATACACCACAGGGCGAACCTGCGCCACTTAAAGGTGTAGGCTCTTCTAGTGGAGGGCTTCCTGGAGGCCAGAAGGATTTCCTCAACCTCTTGTGGCAGGTTGAGTGGGGCCAGGGCTACCCTCTCAGCAGCCAGGCCATTAGAGTCAGTGACCCCACATTGGGGTGCAGGAGCGAGCCCTCCTCCTCAGTCAGGAGGTCTGGGACCCGACCCAGTGGTGCTGGAATTGTTGCCGCCAGCGAGAGCAGTCTGGGTCACCTGGGGCGATCCATATCACTGATGCCCCCTCATTCTGAATCTTGGGAGAGCATTCTGAACTCTTACCAGGAACCTGCTCAGGTCTCGGAGGTCCAGGATGAGCCTGAGACCACCGGTTCTCTTGGGGACAAGAAAGTACCTTGAGTAGAAGCCCTTGCCCCAGAGGTGCTTGGGGACAGGCTCTACTGCCCTGTCCCTTAGTAGGCCTGCTAGCTCTGAGCCTAAGAGGGCTTGGTGAAGGAGTTGTCATACCGGCTCTCCTGGAAAATGCCCTAGAGATGGCAACTGGAAGCAGAGGTGGTAACGTCCTTCACCACTCGGAGTGCCCACTGGTCTGAGGTAACTTTGAGCCACTTGTGGGCAAAGAGTGCCAGGGGCCCCCTGTGGGCTGGAGAGGGTCTCCCAGGGGGAGGGAGGCCCAACCCTGGGAGTCAAAAGCTCCCACCAGGTTGAGCCAGAGCTGGCATCTGCAGCTTGGGGAACCTTTGGCTTCCTGGGTCCATGTCCGTGCCTTTGGATTGGGATCCCTGATGCTGCTGGCTCTGGAAGGTTTGGTAGTGGTGACTCTGTTGGAAGAGGCCCTTTTTCCTTGAGAAAATTGTCCCTTTCCCCAAGGTTTTCTTAAGGGGAAGGGTAGAGGTCGTTTTTGAGAGCCTCTGCCTGGTCACCACCTTGACCTCAATCTTGGCCACTTTGTCGGCCATAGGCTTTCCAAACAGGTTCTCCCTGGTACAGGGGACATCCAGCAGTTTTTCTTGGACCCATTGTTCGAGGTAGAGGTCTGCAGCCAGGCCTGGTGCCGAGCATTGATGCCTGCGGCTACTGCCCGGGCTGCAGTTTTCATCATAGGCCTGGGACAGGAATTTAGAGCAGTCCCGAATGGTCACCACCAAGGTCTGGAAGCGTTGCAAGGGTTCCCTGGTGAGTCCTGCTGAGAATCCCACAAGCTCCTGAATGAGACTCTTAAGATACATACCTTTGTAGAGTTCATAGGTTTGCATCTGGCAACTCAGCATTGCCCCTTGGAAGCACTTGTGCCCTAGGGCGTCGAGGGCTCTAGCCTCCCTACCCGGGGGTACAAAAGAGTAAGTCTTTTGACTCTTGAGCTTCTGCATCGAGGATTCCATCACCATACAGTTGTGGGGAAGTTGGGACTTCTGGAAGCCTGGACTCCTCTTGACTTGGTAGATTGAGTCTAGGTATCGGCTGACCACCAGCACCGAGGCTGGGGTTTCCCACATCCTAAGGAGCAGCCGCTCGAGGATGGGTTGCACTGGCACCGAGAGAGCCTCCTTTTGCAGGGACTCATACTGGAGGATCTACAGTTCTTCAGTGCGCGGGTCCTCCCCAGATTCGGTCGGGACCAAAAGTGCTTGGGCCATGTCCCAGACAAATGGCATGTCCTCGGGTGGAGAATGGAGCCAAGGTTCCAGGGGAGATGGCTCCGAAGGGATGTCCCGGTGTCGAGAGGTCTCAGGGGAGGCCTCGACGTTGGTCTCCCAGTCTGACTCCGAAGGCATCGAAGAGTCCAAAGCACGGAGCTCCCGTGCCATGAGGCTTGCGTTGGGGTACCAAGATCCCCTGAGGGATCTCAGGTCAGACTCCTGGAAACTGGCCAGGGAGGACTGGATACCTGAGGATCAGGACTGGGACCTCGATCAGTGCCACAGCTTGCCTAAGGCTGATTGTGCTCGGGGCCCGGCTCAACGCCTGGGGACGCCACCATAGTCGGAGAGCCAGTTGTCGGAGCAGATGATGCAGACGAACCTGACATCATCACCTGCTGCACTGCCAGGAAGGCAGAGATACTCTGTTCTATGGCTGCCATTCTGGCCTCGATGTCAGAAGACTCTGCAGCTTTTGGTGCAGGCACCGAGGACCACGGCCTCAGGGAGCCTCACATGGTCACCGTCGGCCGAGGACTCCTTCCTAGAGACCTTAGGAAGGTGCTGCTCGAAGTCTCCTGAGTCCTGCCATGGGACCTTACCGGGTTTCCCCAGTGAAACCTCACCTGGCTTTTTTCTTGCCAGGGTCCAGCATCTTCCCGGAGGAGTTGCTGCTGCGGGACTCCGAAGACGCCCATACTTCACAGTAGGTGCTCGGCCTTGGGCTCAGTATCAGTGACGCTGAAGCTGAGCCAGACCGTGGGAACATCTCCTGAAACTCTGACCTTTTTTTGTTGGTTCGCGGAGTCATGGCCTGGCACAGGTCGCAGGAGGTACTGTCGTGGGCCGGGCCGAGGCAGTGCAAGCAGCAGTCATGGTTTCTGTGACAGACATAGTCTGACTGCAGCGATCACAATTTTTGAAACCACTGGGAGACTTGGTGACTCACACCCGGCCGGGGTTGATGACCCGGGGGGGGGGGGGGGGGAGGAAAAGGCACAAACGCTGGTCGAGGCAAGCCTCGGTGAAAAAAGGGAGATGGAGCCGAGAACAGTGCCGGGGAGGCGCCGGTTCGAGGTGGGAAGAGGAAATTTTAAAGAATTTTTCCGGGGAAACAGGACATGCATCCATTGGGCTCCGTGGAAAAAGGAGACTGAGCAAGACAGCACCCTTGTGCGGGAAGGGTCCACGCATGCATGGTAGCATTCCCAAAGGCTTTCTTTGAAAGCTGGGGAAATGCTCTGTGTAGGCTCTGTTGGCGCTGATGTCACCTATATGTGAGGACTGACTTCCTGCTTGTTCCTGGAGAAAGCAAAGATACTCCCACCCACCCCTCAATCTCCTCCTGATAGCTAGGTACACCCCTTACCTTCTTGATTCGACCTCCACCCGACAGCAAAGAACCTTGTTTTCAGTTGCTGCCAAGGATAGTCGAGTTTATTGAGCTCAATAAAAGAATGACGTCCCTATTTTTCCAAAGGGCTTCCAAGGAATCCAAGGGTGAGACTGGGGATACAATTCTCTGCAGATTACTTGATTAATGTATTGTTTTTAATTTTTTAAATTTGCCTGTCTCAAGTCTGCTGTAGGTTTTTAGAACTGAACACCACTTTTATGGGCTTGTTTGCCTGAAGGGTGGTATAGAAAACTGTTTTCAATGAACGTATGAATGAATAGCATTCGTGAATATTTCAAGTGTCACAGAGGCTACCTTTGGAAGTCGTTGGTCGATCAGCGTAAGTCACGGGTCCTTGGATACCTTTTTCACCTCGTTCTCCCTAAATAACAAAGATGACATGAAGACAAAAACAGAACATTTAAATCAAAACATTTCAGATGAATCTGAACCATGCATATAAGCACATCATTGATTTTTAAGAAAAACAGACTTTTTAAATGTATTTGAACAGATCTGAAAATCCCTTTTTTTTGAAAAACGGAACTTCCTCTGCCCATGCAATTTATTGAGAGAGAGGGAAAGAGAGAATCCCCAGGTCCTTTCAGTGGGTCTCATAGAAGTGACAGCAGGAGGAAGGAGATGTTCTTGTACCTACAGCCTCTGACTAGGATTTAGAAATTATACATTTCTGTGCAGTTCTGCAGTTCTGACTTTTACATTATGTGATGTTTAGAGAATGAAAGATGTCTTGGGTGCAGGGACGTCCAAGTAGTCAGGGTGGGGGGGGGGGGGAGGGTGGTAGGGGTATGTTTGGGGAGGTGCAATGGATTTAGATGTCCCCGCTACATTTCAGAAACGTCGGGGATGTCTCTGACCCTGTCCAAATGAAAACTTTAAAAATCCTTATCAGTGTTAGCATATAGCAAATTACAAAACATACCAACATATTTGCTGATCCAGAACATACCACCCTCACATCTTATTTATTATGGGGTGTATTTCTTTCATTTTGGCCCTTATTTACTAATAGCATGCGAAAACTGCATTATCATGTGTTATCTACTGCAAAGCCCATATCATACCAGGTAGCACATACTGGATGCATACTACTGCAGATAACGGTGGACTAACGCTGCCATTGTGCACTAAGCCTTAGTAACTAGGGGCTTTATGGAAAAAATGCTCATTGAATAGGGCCCTAGGTTTCAAACAGAATTCAACTTCCAAGGTATCACCATGAAGAACTACAGGGAATACTGCCATCTTGTGGATTTTAGCAGTACTGCATGCATACACACTTTGAAAGTACTTAAAATAGAATTTATGTAACAAAATTAATTTATGATTTTTTTAAATTATAAGAACTTTTCATGGTTTAGCCTGTTTTTATTTATACTTAGTTTGAGAGGTATTATTAAAGGTGTAACAAAAACAGTCAGATAAACTTAGCTGGCTGCATGATTGAGGAGCTGCCATAGAATTTTAAAAAAGAAATATTCTAATTTTATGAACTTTAGTCTATTTCCTTATAAGGCATGCTCTTATTGAAGACTTCAAAGTTCAAAAGGAGACAGGTGTGTCTTTTTAGAAAATGTACCTACATAGCTACGTAGGCTGTGGAATCAGCTGCTTGGAACAAAAAAAAAACAGTTTTAAATGATTTACCTATGGTAGCAATACAAGACAGGTCTGCCATATGTTGCGAAAGCAAAGAAGGAAAGCCAATTAAATTGCTGAGCTAGCAGAAAAGCTCACTTGCTTTTAAGTCTTGTACAGTGCCAGCATTTTCAGTGGCAAGATTAAAATACAGAAACCTGCTGATTGTTATTGAGCACCTCCAGGTAGAAAATCTGTATGTTCTTTCTAATAAAATTGATATGTGTAGTTCATAATATCATTTATTATATAGAGCCATTTAAATATGCACACTAGCTCAGCTTAGACATGCATAGTTGTCTTACTGTCCCACTCACACTACCCCTCACTCACCCTCTCCTTGCTCCAGCTTTCTTAGTGATTCACTAATTAGATTAGCCACTTGACTCAATTAAAGGTGCCCCTCCCTCAATTAATCCCACCTACCTTACATCTACTTGATCATAGCCTTGCTGTCTTAGTTCAAAAACTTGGGGCACAATATTGAAAGCAATTAATGTGGGCAGCAGACGCAATAACTGCAGTGACTGGGATAGTCAGCGTCTCGAACACGGTTAGGGTCACTGAATATCCCTGAATCTGGCCACTGGCATTAAATATCCAAGTCAGCCAAATATCAGAGAAGCTAAGTGGGTAGTGGCAATATTCAGCCACTCCCTGGTTAGCTTTGGCAGCAAAAGATAGGCCAGCCTCTGAGGTACCTACAGTAACTTTCACTGCTTGGCAATAACTGGGCAGTGGCTCAATATTGTTGCAGCTCGGTTACTACTAGGTGCTGCACACAGAATGGCCCAATGCTAGCTGCCACTGCTGAATA
The DNA here is from genome assembly GCA_033557465.1 of Ichthyophis bannanicus. Classification (NCBI taxonomy): domain Eukaryota; kingdom Metazoa; phylum Chordata; class Amphibia; order Gymnophiona; family Ichthyophiidae; genus Ichthyophis; species Ichthyophis bannanicus. The sequence continues at coordinate 644,889,067 of CM066035.1, forward strand.
TTGGGCCCTTTGTTTTTTATTGTAGGTTCTGTCCGTTTGAACTACATTACAAGGAGTAGGGACTGTCTGTTATGTGTCTCTGTACACCACTGCTTACATCTGATATGCACTGCACAAATAACCTTAATCCAAACATGAACCATTTACCTAAGTTCGCTTGTCTTGTCATCCTCATGGCCAAGGGCTGGTGTGGCGACTCTCATATGAGACATGTTTGACTGCATATACCAATTTCCAAAAGATTTCATTTTATTTTTTCCACTATTTGCTTGTTTTGAGGAATTCAACCACTGAAATCTTGCCCATGGTCACATATCTTGATTTTGTGATTTCCATGCCTATCTCTACCTGTATCTAAGGCATGCATCAACATTTCTGACTATATCTAAGAAATGGCTTACAATTTGAAAGTTAGGCCAAAACAAACGTATACAAAGTCCTCTTTTGTCAGGAGGATATTACTTGGTAATCTCAAACACTCAATCTTTTCACTCATCCCTTTATACTATAGTCTCAGCAATGTAAATTCACAGAAAAGCTTAAATTAAACGTAGGAATCCATATGACCAATATTTAACAGGACAGAGCGAACAGTTTGTCAGACTCACAGATAAAGTCAACATTTTTTTAGACCAAAGCTTCATATAAAATTGATAGGCCTGGGGTAGACTTTATAATATTTTGAGATAAATGAAGTATATGATGATAACTTGAGCTTTAGATGTTCAACTGTTCTGTTCAATCCGGAAAAGCTGCTGCTGCAAAATAAAACAGCTCAATACCGACCAGCGAAAGAAGCCCAGGAAAAACCCGAAAACTTCCTGAGGCGCAAAAGAGAGAAAAAAAGAGATAAACCCCTGAAAGGAATGGATCGGCGCTGGCAAGAGCCGACACACCGACGAGAGGTGGCTAGACTAACAGAAAACAACACATTGCTAACCTCGAAAGGCTCGAAAGCACAACTTTCTCTGACAGCGGTCAGGAAGACGACCATGGGGCTCCATGGAAAAAGCAGACTGAGGATAAGATGGCACCATAGCAGGCGGGAAGGTAGGCGCGTATGTGTAGTGGAAGCTGCTGGTGGAAGCTGGGGAGCATTTCCATGCGGGGCTCCATTGGCGGACGTCACACATATGTGAGGACGTCTTCTTGCTTGTTCATGGAGAATGGTAGCATTTAACATGCTACGAAGGCTTGTTACTAAACTGTGGTAAAATTTCTCATTTTACTGCAGTTTAAGTTACTGTGGGAGCCACTAGCCTGCAGTAGCTCAGAACAGTCGGTTAGTAGCACCCACAGTACATGAATAATACAGCTTGTGAGCAACCTTGTAAGTTGCATTATTCTGCTTTCCTGGAACATTGCACCACTAACGTATGGCCCAATGCTCTCAGGCCGCCTTTCTTAAAAGGGCTGGTGTTAACGAACATTGCAGTTCTGGGGGTCCCCCCTTCTTCCTAAAGCAAACACACTCCCCCATTCCACCAGACCCCCAAATTGCAAATGCTTACATCCACCCTAGGCTACCCCAGGCCTTCTTTTATGAATCCCTGGTGGACTAGGGGAGCCTCAAAGGAGTGATGGCCTCACTCCCCCACCAAGGCTAGCACTGGGTTTAAAATGGCAAATTGCAATCTCTAGTGATAGTCTCATGGTACTACTGCTAGGGGTCAAGCTGCCATATGGCCCTATGCTCCTGGGAAGCACTCTTAATGGGGCCGGTGCCTTGCTAAAAGCCGCACAAACCATCTTCTCCCAACATAAAGACCCTGTGGACTACAATCACTCCTCCAACCTTTCCAAAGCCCCTCCTTCCACAGGCCCTTCCAGCCAGCCATGCCAATCCCTGGTGCTCTAGCAGTTATGGGCAGCACCAATCCACAGTCATTCCTGGATCATCTTGCTCCGGGTTTCAAAATGGTATGTTGCAGCCACTAGTGGTAGTCTTGCAGCATTATCACTTGAGGTCATATAACGGGCAATGGCAACTTGACCCCCTAGCAGTAGTACATCAATCTACCTCTAGGAGACGAGAGTGTCTGGAGCCAGATGGGGCAAGAGCGACTGGGGAACGCTCTGGCTCTGTACCTGCAAAGCCAGCAGGGATTGGCATGGTAGGCCCAGCGGAGGCTACTGGTGGATGAGAAGCTTTGACGGAAAGTGAAGGGACTTCTTCGAGGTGTGGAGAGAGGGTCCGGAAGATGACTTTGGAGGGGTAGGGTCTTGACTGGGGTGATCCATGGAGCTTTTAGCAAGCCACTATCCCCTCTAAGAAGACTGAGAGGAGGCATAATACTGTGTCTTAGTGGCCTGATGCTCCCTGGGAAAAGAATAATGCAACATGCGAGGATGATGACAAATTGTGTTATCCATTTACCCAGGAATTACTAAACTGAGTTACCTCTTAAGGCATGGTAAACTGCAAAATTGTGCATTATCTTACCACAGTAATGTTAGCATATAATGAGATGCAAATCGCCTTCAACCGCTCCTGGAAAGATGTGAGCTAAATACTAAAATAAATAACTCGGTAAGCTACATTATTTCTGGGAAAATAACCCCAGCTGACTTACCTCAGGTTTGTGACTTATGTGGTAAATTATGCTGCAGCAAAATGCAAAATTTTAAGGTAGCTTAGTAACAAGCCCCTAAGATGTTTTTTTTAATAGATTCATTCCTCCTTATGGATACAGAGGATATATTGCTATATTGTTAAAGGGCAGAATTCATAGGGAAGGATGTGCATAGATGGTTTCTTTCCTCTCTCTAGTTAGTCAGCATGATTTGAATTGTGTTTGGTTTGAGTTTTAAGAATCATCAGTTGAGAATAGGTACTAAATGAATATTTCATAGTGAATCTAGATAGGTATGACTCCTAAGAAAAATGCTATATATTTTCTGCTTAGCTAACATCCCAAGGTAATTTTTTGTGATGTGACTATATCAGAGGTTCTCAACCCAATCCTCGTGGCACACCTAGCCAGTCAGGATTACCACAATGAATATGCATGAGAGAGATCTCCATGCACTGCCTCTATTGTGTGTAAATCTCTATCATGCATATTCATTGTGATAATCCTGAAAACCTGACTGGCTAGGTGTGACTTGAGGGCTGGGTTAGAATCCCTGGACTATATGCATGTACTGAACATTTGTGATTTGACATGTACACTGTTTATAGATTTTAAGAAATATAATTGAAGGAACAGTTATTTTATAGTTGTATCTACATTAATTTGATTTTTTGTTTTATGTTTGTTTGAATTCAGTGCTCCTGATGAAGGCTTTTTTATTTAATTAACTGGTTTTATATACCGCTCTATTTCGCAGTCAGAGCAGTTCACATATAACAGAGCAGTTTACATATAACAAAGAACATTAACAGAATGAAAGAGAGTTTGCATAAAACAGTAATGCCAACTTGGGTAACTTAACAGGGAAAAACTAGGTAATTAACAATGAGATTTCAATGGAGAGATGTGGGGTAAAGTGTTCACAGTGAAGATAAGACCCTTATTACCATAGTTCTCTCAAAACTGAACTTTCGCCTCCTATGGAATGTGTTTGTAGTGCTGCTGGAATATATGTGCCTTTAAAGACTTGGGAAAGGTTGAACGTTCCGAAGTGGCTAGGATTGGGTCCAGTAGCGTGTTCCAAAGGGAAGGTGCATACGGCGAAAATGTCTGGCTACAGGATGTTTGGCTGCTTCTTATTCTTGCTGCAGGGGCGATGAGAGTGCTGCACATGCTTTGCTGTCTCTTCCTATTGTCAGGTGTCAAGTGAATGATGGATATGAGAGCGTCTGAGGATTGTTTGTGTAGAATTTTAAATATCAAGAGCAAGGCATTATATTTTATGCACACTGCAATTCGTAACCAGTGTAAGTGTTTAAGTATTGGAATGATGCGCTCTGATTTGGAGGCTCCGTATAGGGAACAAGCAGCAGTATCCTGACCCATCTGTAGCAGTTGGAGGATGTATTTTGGTAGGCTTTGATAGATGCTATTACAATAGTCAAACTGAGGGAATACGGTGTGGAAGTCCTTTGGCTTGAGGAGTGGTCGTAGGTGGTGCAGCGTTCTTATCTTACGATAAATTGCTTTAGTGGTATTGCGGATGTGGGATTGCATGCTCAGGTGTTGATCAAGGGTGATTCCAAGGTAGCGAATCTCTTGTTTAACTTCAAGTTCTGCATTCAGTACATTTAAGATTGTTGGTGGTATGAATGATTGGTCTTTAGCTATGAATAACACTTTGGGTCTTTTTGAAATTAACTGCAAGGTTGTGCTTGGAGAGCCACTGGGCGACTGTTTTAAGGCAATCTATCAATTTAGTATCGTTGGGTTTATCCGTGGAGAATGGTGTATAAAGCATAATATCATCTGTGTAAATATGATAATGTATGCCAAAGGACTATATAAGAGGGCATACTTGGTTTGCAGCTTGTCGTGCTGTGAGGGCTTGTGTGCATCAGTGATGCTGAGAGCTAAACTATCGGTAGTTTAACTACTGGCAGGGTCTCCCAAGATGGACAGATCTCAGCTGAGATGCCAGACCAAGACAAACCACCCATCTGGGCAGCAGCAGAATGGGATAGTGTTGACGGCGGAGGATCACATTTCTGTGACAACGGCAACAACACCAAACTTAAACTGCGCGGAAGAAAGGCCCGGCAATCTACTTCTGTATCTTGCCATGAAAACCCAATGGATAGTTACAACAAAACAAATTGTGCTGTAGTGCTGGAAGATGAGACCCCCAGGTAGGAAGGCACTCAACTAGCTACTGGGGAAGAGCTGAAGACTTTTCAGAGTAAAGCCAGCATTTATGATGTGGTTGGATCAAAGCCCTCAGGACGTCTGACTGCTGATGTAGCTGCGCATGAAATGAGAGTCAGAAGCTGTAAAGATGTCTTACACATTGGAACATGGAACGTATGAAGCATGAACCAAGGGAAGTTGGAGGTGGTCAAGAATGAAATGGAACGTGTACAACTTGATCTGTTGGGTGTCAGCGAACTGAAATGGACTGGCATCGGGCATTTTGCATCAGATGATCACATGGTCTACTATGCTGGAAATGAAAGACAAAGAAGAAATGGTGTTGCATTTATAATAAAGAAGAAACTTGCAAGAACTGTAATGAAATACAATGCAGTCAGCGAACGCTTAATCTCTATTCGTCTACGAGGAATGCCTATCAACACAACTATAATTCAAGTATATGCCCGAACAACAGCTGCAGAAGAGAATGAAATTGAAGAGTTCTATGAACAAGTACAAGCTGAAATTGACAGAACATGCAAACAGGATATCCTGATAGTCATGGGTGATTGGAACGCAAAGGTTGGCAACAAAGAAGAAGACAAAGTAGTTGGAAAATATGGACTTGGCAACAGAAATGAAGCTGGAGAAAGACTGATAGAATTCTGCAAGACCAACGATCTATTCACCTCGAACACCTTCTTCCAGCAACACAAGCGGCGACTGTACACATGGACTTCACCCAATGGATTGTATAAAAATCAAATTGACTACATCTGTGGAAGTCAACGATGGAAAAGCTCTATAACATCAACAAAGACAAAACCTGGAGCTGACTGTGGTACAGATCATCAACTACTAGTATGCAAACTCAAGCTAAAGCTGAAAAAGAGCAAACCACTCATGAATGCAGCAAAATATGACCTTGAGAATATACCACTGGAATTTAAAGACTGCCTGCAAAATCGATTTGCTGCTTTAGATACAAATGATAGAGTTCCAGAAGAGTTATGGAATGACATCAAGAAGGTTGTGTTGGAAGAAAGCGAGAAGTCTCTACAAAAGGTAAAAAAGAAAAAACGGCCAAAATGGATGACGGAAGAAACTCTGAAAATTGCCCAGAAACGCAGAGAAGTTAAAGCCAGAGGAGAAAGAAAGACAATCACAGAACTCAACAGAGATTTCCAACGTGCAGCAAGACAGGACAAGGAAAAGTACTACAATGACGCATGCAAGGAAATAGAAGCAGAAACTATTAGAGGAAGAACAAGATCAGCTTTCCTAAAGCTACGAGAGTTAAAGAAAAAGTTCCAGCCTCGAATTGGAATGTTACAAGATGCTCAAGGTTCTATGTTGAATGATGCTGAGAAGATCAAGAAAAGATGGAAGGAATATACAGAGTTTTTATATGATAAAGATCAAGTGGACCAACAGCCGTTTCAACCTGTACCTTATGATCTGGAACCATTGGTGATGAAAGAAGAAGTTGAAGCAGCATTGAAAGCCTTATCAAAGAACAAAGCACCAGGCATTGATTGCATTCCCATAGAAGTATTACAGCAATCTGATGCAGCTGTTACCATACTTACAAGGCTCTGCCAAGAAATATGGAAGACAGCATCATGGCCAACTGACTGGAAAAGATCTGTGTTTATACCAATACTAAAGAAAGGTAATCCAACTGACTGTGGAAATTATCGCACAATCGCTCTGATCCCACATGCCAGCAAGATTCTACTGAAGATTATTCAAAAGAGACTACAATCATACCTGGAACAAGAACTACCTGAAGTGTAAGCAGGGTTCAGAAAAGGGCGAGGAACGAGAGACATCATTGCGGATGTGAGATGGATCCTTGAAAAGACTAAAGAATACCAAAAGGATATCTATTTGTGCTTTATCGACTATAGCAAAGCTTTTGACTGTGTAAACCATGAGAAACTCTGGGCCACATTAAGAAGCATGGGTATACCAGAACACCTGATCGTTCTCTTGCACAATCTGTACATTGATCAAGAAGCAACAGTTCGAACAGAACAAGGAGAAACAGAATGGTTTAAAATAAGTAAAGGTGTAAGACAAGGCTGCATACTTTCCCCCTACCTGTTTAATTTATATGCAGAACAAATCATCAGAGAAGCAGGATTGTATGAAGACAACAGAGGTGTGAAGATTGGTGGAAGACTCATCAACAACCTTCGCTATGCTGATGATACCACATTACTGGCGGAAAGTGAAGATGATCTGAAACATTTGCTTTTCACAATCAAAGAACATAGTCTCAAAATGGGCCTGCACCTTAATGTAAAGAAGACAAAGATCATGACAACTGGCATAATCAACAGGTTCATCGTCGAAGGAGAAGAAATTGAAATCGTGAATAACTTTAACCTACTTGGATCAACTATCAATAAAGAAGCAACAAGCAGTCAAGAAATCAGACGACGCATTGCTCTTGGCAGAATGGCTATGAAAGACCTAGATAAGATTCTCAAGAGCAGAGATGTCTCTCTCCATACAAAGATTCGACTTGTTCAAGCCATGCTATTTTCAATAACATCATATGGATGTGAAAGCTGGACAGTGAAAAAGATAGGAAGAAAATTGATGCCTTTGAATTATGGTGCTGGCGGCAAATACTGTGTATACCATGGACTGCCCGAAGAACAAACCAGTCTGTACTAGAGGAGATCAAACCTAAGCTTTCTTTAGAAGCTCAGATGACAAGACTTCGACTTTCATACTTTGGACACATCATGCGGAGAGAGAGATCATTAGAGAAAGACATCATGCTTGGCAAGATAGAAGGTCAACGCAAAAGAGGAAGGCCAGCAATGAGATGGATCGATACAATAACAGCAGCTACGGGTACCAGTCTGTCAACAATAAGCCGCCTGACTGAAGACCAAACACAATTTAGGATAGCTATCCAGAGGGTCGCCATGAGTCGACTCTGACTCGACGGCACTTAACAACAACAACAGCACAGGCTGAAAATTGAGATTAAATAACAGAGAGGACAATGCTGATCCCTGTAGGACACCTTGTGTTTGATTGCATGAAACTGATGAGCAAGGCCCTACTTTTACCTGTTGCAGGCATCCTGTCAGGTAAGACTGGAATCCCTTCAATGCTGAGCCATCTAATCCTATTTCCTCCTTCCTATCATATGTTCTGCCTTCAGAGCAAGGCTTTGTAAGTTTAAAGGTTTTGGATACTACTTTTCACCTTTGGGGCATTAACATTTTAAGATAAGTATTCCTGTATAGAATGTTATGGTATGTTGTATTTTTGGACGGTCCCTCAATTGCGAACTTTGACCTTTGCTTTTTTTGGCATGAAGCTTACTGCTGGGTTTAAAAGGGTAGTTGTTCCGCCAAGGAGTCTTTTCAAAGTGCAGTGTTGCGAGACTATACACATGTCTGTAAGGCAAGTCCTCCTCTCTGTCGGTCCTTTTATTACTTTCTTTAATACATGGGCACCAAGATTCGTTTCTCGGGTTGTTTTCCATGTACAGAAACGCTATTGAATGTTTGGAGTCCTTTCACTCTAGCGTTCTTTATAAGGTGTTAGAGAACAGGTAGTATTACCTTTTGGATTTACTTCATTCTTTCTGTCGCACGACATTTGCACACCTCTTTAGGCAATAACATAGCTGGGATTTTGGCTTTTAGTAGCACTCATAGTGTGGTGTCAATATAGGGCAATTTCTGCTCCTCATTTTCTTTATGTCCTTCTCATCCCTCATTAGCATTCTCAATCCTGTGCCATTTGTTTTTATAGGTAAATGCTTCTCTTTTTATATTCCCTCTGTTACCCTATTGGTTTCCTGTATCAGTTTTTAATATTATTTAAGACAAGGGTACAACATGTTGGTCTCAATTTTGTGTGTTTATTTTTGTGTGAGTTCAGTTTTAATTATTTATTGTTCATTTTGTATTTGTTTTAACTCCTGAGGCTTGTATCCCCTGAGGAAGGCCTAGACAGCCAAAATGAGTTGGGGTTTCCTCTACTGTACCTGCTCCTCTTACCAGGCTAGTGGTAACACAAAATCATGCTTTCTCCCACGTAGGCTTTAATTTATGGAATAAGTTATGATATGCAGTATGAATGAAGGCAGTTTTATGCATCAAGATGGGTTTGTGCTGATTTATAGACTCCTAGGAAGATGGGAAATGATTCAGAAATACTTATTTGAAATAATAATGCAGTTCAGTCATGTAATTATATTCAGAGATGTAAATCTCCATTTGGAAGATAGCATGAACTGACAGGTATTGGTATTTTTTACTCTGCTGGAAAGTTTAAATTTATATTTTTTTGAGCTACAAAATACTTATATACACGGACATCAGTTGGATGTTGTAATATATTCTAGAGATCAGTATGGGAGCAGAATTGTAGATAATTGTAATTCAAGCATAGTACCTTGGTCTGATCATCATTTAATAAACTTTACATTGGTATTGCAGAATAAGGAACAACAAAGAAGGTTTAAGAAGGAGAAAGATTTGAGGTAAGGCAAAACAAATGTAGCTAATTTTTGGAAAATTGTTATTCCTAAAATACAGGAATTAATAGACTGTGAATTGATCATAATGATGGCAATTTGGAATAAGGTGGTGGACGAAGCACCACCTGTGGAATATTATACAATTTCTAGAAAATCTATCTTACCTTGGTATAATAATGATCTTATACAATAAAAACAAGTGTTGGAGGACAAAACACTCCTGGAGAAGTTCAGGAAGTCTGGATGATAAAATAGCATGGAAAGAAGCTATGAAGCAATTGATAAATGAGATGAAGAAATCTTATTATTCTAAAGTGATAGGTACAGAGCAGATTAATCAGCGGATATTATTTAGATTGATGAAAGATTTGATGAACCCTAGTGAGGTTACTTTAGATAAGAAATTACTATCAGCACAAGACCTGGATGTTTATTTTAGTGATAAGATAAGATATTTGAGAAATTCAGCTGTAACAACACATAAGAAGCAGGAGTTGTATTTGGAAATGACACAGGATGGTAACTTGGATTCAGGTCATGCGGATATGTTATGGAATTCTGTTTTCCAGTTAAGTCATATGAGATTAAATTGCTATTTGGAAAATTGCAAAGTCCCATTTATTTATTTCTGTTCATTTACTGATTTTCAAAAAAAACATCAAAATGGTGGAGGAGGGCATAAGATGTGGTGAGTGATAAAAAAGGAGATCAGAATAAAAGGCACATTGAACCATGAGGAGAATCGTAAATTTAACACAGTAAATGACTGGAAGCCAGTAATAGAGTATGAAAAGAGGACTGAGGTGATCAAGCTTATAGGAGCCATGCATGATCTTTATGGTAATATTTTGGACATTCTGGAGATCTTTCAAGGGGCCGACAGGAAGATCAGAGTAAACAACATTTCCATAACCTTGTCTGGAGAGTATGAATGTATGTTCCTCGGTCAAATAAGCTTTGGCAGAACAGAGTCGAGAAAGATGAAAAAAAAAGGATTTAAAGACAACCAAGAACTCTGAGTGAATTAGGCAAGATGAGAGCTACACCCAGAATCTGGGAGGCAATAGCAGGCATCACAGTCTGAGATCCACATCTCATAAGATTGGGAGGCCTTCAGCTTAAGCTTTATGGGAGGTAATCCTGTAGGCATGACATCTATTGTATGTCGCATTCCTGCCCAACTTTTCTTTTGAAGAATCCTACAGTTGGAGATCTTGTAATGGATTACTACGTTGATTTTTAGACTTTTACAGCAGGGATGTTTTCCAGACAACCTTGGTGAAATAATTTTAACCCCTATATTAAAAGGACAAAATTTAGGTCAAGGTGTGCCTTGAAGTTATAGATCCATTTCTAGTATTCCAGTTTTTGAAACATTATTGGAGGAGATTGTTGCCAGTCAATTGAATTAGTATTGAAATGAAAATGATTGGCTACATCCTACTCAGTTTGGTTTAGAAGCCATGGTTGGCAACTTTACTGTCTGACATTAGAGTTTTATTAAACAGAGGGAGACAGGCTACATTGGTTCAGCTGGATTTGTCAGTAGTGGTCGACTCATTAGATCATGATTTTTGTTTTCCAAATTCAGTGACTTGGGTATCTCAAGAGTTGTTTCATAAGTGGTTTAAGGAATTTTTGGAATGTAGGAAGTACAAGGTCAAGATTAAATTAAATTCCAGATACCCATGCTTCAGGACAGCAACATGCCTAAGAGAACAGCCGAAAGCCCGCCCTCACCCATAAGATGATTCAGACCGTTCGACAAAGAGGCGATTCTAAATGAAGTCCTTCCAAACCTCAAGCTAGACTCGCCTGACCTGGATGATCTGATGGCCACATGGAATAACAGCCTGAATTCCTATGCATGCCTACCTACCTCAACCAAGCCAACCACCCCATGCAAGTCACCTAGAGGTAAGAAACCAGCACAATGGTACTCCGCAGAGCTATGGTCTTCACTACTTCTTAGGAAACTGGAAAGAAGATGTCGGCAATCCCGGTCCCTAACCGGCGAAGCAGCCTACATCACCCAGCTTAACTCACACAGAGACTCCATCTCAGTGAAAATTAAAGAATACCACTCCGAACTCCTACTCCGCTCACTAAACAAACCTCACGACCTTTTCAACTTAGTGAAGTCCATGACAAAAGAACCTTCGCCCACACAGACTACAATGATACACCACAGGAATATGCAGACTACATAATAGCCAAAGCCAACAACATCAGCATAGCCAAGAAACCCACTCCCGGACACAACACAAATCAACCACTACCGCTCAACTCACTTACAACACCATCAGCCAGAGGCATCGAGGACATCATCGCAACCATCAATGCCACCACTGCTCCAAATGACCCATGTCTAGCTCACTGGATAAGATCTCTGCGCAAAGAAATCAGTCCGACGCTAGCCAGGATCATGGAGCGATCCTTCTCCACAGGAATGTTCCCAGCATGCCTCAAGCAGACATCGATCTAACCCCTTCTGAAGAACAACAAACTGGACCCCCAGAAGGTGGAGTCCTATCGACCAATCTCAAGCATCCCACTTCTAGCCAAGATTATTGAGAAGGTAGTTCAATGGCAAATCCAAGAACACATCGACTCCACTGCCCCCTTGACCCATGCCAACATGGCTGCAGGGAATCACATGGAATCGAAACGCTTCTTGCCATGCTTTTTAACACATTAATCACAGGGATTAACAACAACAGACAAGGATATGCCCTGATTTTCTTGGACATCTCCGCGGCCTTCGACTCTGTCAACCATGAGCAGCTCCTGACACGTCTCCAGGAAAAAGGAATCCAGGGCTCAGCCTGGAGCTGGTGCAAATCATACTTAACAGATAGATGGCAGCAGGTACGCACAGGCTCTACGACCTCCAAGTCTTTCCAACAAAAACATGGAGTTCCCCAGGATTCTTCACTATCTGCCCTATTATTCAATATATATGCGGCCCATATGTGCCATCATCCGCTCCTTCAACATCTCCTGCCTGATTTATGCAGATGACGTACTACTCTTCACTCCCTTCACCGTTGATCAACCAGACTTCTCCTCACTGGTAAAATGCTTTGATGCCATTACTGACTGGCTTAACTCACAGAGTCTCAAAATAAATTTCAGCAAGACAGAACTGCTGTTCATCACGAGAAATCAAACCTTCATCCCTCCGGCAACATTAAAGACAAGAGATGCCGAGCTCCCGAGCCGCCCCACCATCCGCTACCTAGGAGCCACACTTGACCAGCACCTCGACCTTAAAGCCCACATAAGCAACACTGTCAAGAAAGTCTACCATAAGATGAGGACAATTCAACATCTCCGACCCTTACTGCAACCAGAGGACTTCCAGACAGTTTTCCAGGTGCTAGTAACCCCCCACTTTGACTACGCCAATGTGATCCTTCATGGGCTCCCTAAGAACACACTTAACTCCCTACAGTTAGCAATGAACACCGCTGCCCAATTCCTACACGGGGCCTCTAGAAGAGAGCACATCACTCCAATCCTAAAGGACCTCCACTGGCTACCAATCTACTGCCGACTCATCTACAAAGTTGCTCTCTTAACTTTCAAAGCCATTAACAAAAAAACCTCCGGCTCCTTGACAAACCTTATCCACCTCACACCCACATCCAGAGCAAGAAGGTCCTTCGCCACCAACACACTAATTACCCCCAGTGAAGTAACAAGATGCACTCAGGCAACAAAAAACAGAGCGTTCATGTTCTATGCACCTACTTGCTGGAACGAGCTCCCAGTGTCCATCCGCATGATCACTGACCTCGCACAATTTAGAAAAGAACTAAAGCACCACCTTTTTCTCCTGCACTATGTCCAGGCTAACAACACATCTCTAACTGACACAACCTTACGACCCAATTTACACCCCTGCACATAGCTCGCAAGGAAAACCATGTTACTGTAGCCGCGCAGCGACTTCCTGCCCACACTGTATATAGCCTGTATTTACCTCCCCATGGTTATTAACCCAAGTTGTATTTCCTGTTCAATGTAAGTGCGAAGCAGGCTCTTCCTGCTCTGCACAAAATGTAATCTGTAAACCGCACTGATTTTAAAAAGCGCGGTATATAAAAGCATTAAATAAATAAATAAATAAGATGAGCAACAATTTGTCGTCTATTTGGAAGACAAAATGTGGAGTTCCACAGGGTTTCCTACTTTTGCCACTGTTATTAAGTTCCTTTTGAGCTGGTTTAAAAGAACTGGGAATGTTGTTTTATTCATACGATGATGATATTCTGCTGCTGGAACTGATTATAGATAGTTTACAGTACTCTTATGGCCTGTTGTCAAAAAGCTTTGAGATAGTTTCTGACTGGATACAATCACATAGATTGAAACTGAATGGCAATAAAAATAAACTTTTATGGTTAAGTAATTTAAGAGATTTCCATTTATAATAGAATGGATTTTTAAGCATTTGATTGTATTTGAATGATGAAATGTGATGCTATTCTATCTTTGCAACCCACCTTTGGACTGAAAGGGATATAGCAGGATATAAGAAATTTAAATGAAATCAAACCAAATTATATTAAATTAAGTTGTCTGACACATTGCACAAACTGACTAGCTTAGGCAGCAACCTAAAGCAATGCTTTTTAAGCAGGCTTTTGCCAGGGATTAGTTTGAACATGTCTATATTAGAGCTTATTTTATAGATTTTTATGTGTGTTCTGTTATTTTCATTTATGTATGCTAAATTGTAATCTGCTGAGGATGTTGAATCAGTGAGCTATAAATATGTTGAAATAAATAGATCAATCAATACAAATGTCATTTTAACACCACCTGAATTTTCTTTTTCTTTAACTTCTGTAATATTGGAGCTGCATCATACTGCTCTACTCTATGGGGGATGTTTACTAAGCTGCACTACCTGTTGACGTGGCAGACAGCACGCACTATTATGTCGCGTTAAGAGGGGATGGGAAATGCAGATACGCAGTGATTTTTTTGCACTATCTACAGATCCTGTGCTAACTGCTGGAATAGGAGGAATATGGGTGGAGACTGGGTGTATCTGCAGTGTGCAGCTGCTATGCGCGTTCTCAGCATGCAGACAGCATGGGTGCAGATAATACCATCTCAGTGGGTAGTGTTAACTGCATCCACGATGCTGCCTCAGCACACTCTCTGCAATATAAGTGCGTTAACTGCTGAGGAAATTCTGTGTAGGCACACTCTCTGCAATATAAGTGTGTTAACTGCTGAGGAAATTCTGTGTACACCCCAAACAGCTGTACTATTAGCACATTTTTGCCATGTTGCAAAAGCCTAACGCGCTTTAGTAAAAAGACCCATAAGAGATACAAGCATTTAGCTTTCACAAATAGTCTCCATGGGTGACTTGACATGGATAAATACCTTCCTTCCACAAATAATCTCCATGAGTGAATTAACATGGTTAAATACCTTCATTCCAATCCAGCCAGGCACACCTGGAAAGCCACCAGGCCCTTGAGAACCCTAAAATAAGACAGAAAAAAGATTTTAGCAATCAGTGGAAACAACTTCATAAGGCTTTGTCATCAAAGGGATCTGGATTTTTTTTTTTTTTAGAGCAAACTTTCCTGCTTCTGTCCCTGGGCATTCCTTAAGTGCAGAGAAAAGCCCAAACCGCTAGTGTATGTTGCAACAGTTTAGACAAGATTTACATACCTTCAGTGGAAGCTTCCACACTAGCACTGAGCTCCACCTACATCCAACAAACAAGTGCGTTCCAAATTTATGAACCCAAAATGCTAGCAATAACTGGGTGGAAAAAATCTAATTTAGTGTCTGAAAAATTTGGAACAAACCAGTGTGCAGGCTTAGCTCGCACATCTCTTGAATATGTCTTGAAAGATCCCTCGTCAATCATTAACACTGACTTGAAATGTTGTAAACTAGCATTGAAAAAGATCCTTTAAAGGACCTATCTTTGTGTTAAGTTCTCCACACAACCTTTCCCCAGTGCAATCTTGAAAAACAAGTTCTCTTCTATAGCATGGTACACATCAGCAGTGGCTTTATTAACATCTTCTTGAAGCACTCTTATATCTATGGTAGTACAAGATGACCAGTGCCAATTGGCTGGTTTAGGTAGGAAAGGCCGATGGCCAGCAGGATAAAGCAAGAGAGATTAGAAATGGGAGAGGCTGAGGTGAGGGAGAGTTAGAAAGCTGTAGACAAGTGCAATAAATAGAACAAAATTAAGA
This sequence comes from Ichthyophis bannanicus, assembly GCA_033557465.1. NCBI lineage: Eukaryota > Metazoa > Chordata > Amphibia > Gymnophiona > Ichthyophiidae > Ichthyophis > Ichthyophis bannanicus. The sequence goes on from CM066035.1 coordinate 644,904,579, forward strand.
AGTGGTAGATAAGTAGGTGGGCAATCTGGATAAAGAAGCAGAAAAATAAATGGAAAATCCTAGAAGGAAGTGATTGATGTTAGAGATGGATGTAGGGGAGGAAGTGAAGTCAAGAAGAGAAAATAGAAATGGCAACTGGAGAGAACACTGGAAATAAAGTTAAGAAAAGATGGACAGAGAAAAGCATAAACCAGAGCCTGAGACTAATAAAATTAGAAAAACAAAATGGCCAGACAACAAAGGTAGAACAAAGAATTTTATTTTCAATTTTGTTATTGAAATGTCAGTTTTTGCAACGTATGTCTGGCATAGTATGGGGGAAATGCATGTTTTTGTTATTTTTGGGTGCTGTTCCATTTGCAAGAGTCTCACTCCTGGTGTTTTATTTAATGGAGAAATTTGCTTTTACCCACTAATTTTCTTTCCTTGTGTCCAACCAGACCCATCCAGAACACATGGGTTTTGTCTGTCAGCCAGCGGATGGAGAAAGATGATTAAGAGCTATGTGCTTTGGCCTATAAGAGGTACTGTGTAGACACTTACTGCAATCAAAACTAACCAAAATTTAACTACCCCTCAAGAAGGAGGATATCCAACAACTAAACTCAAGAACTAACAGTCTCAGAAAACAAGCAGAAATAACCAGGTTCACCACTAACATGTAAAACGAGAACCAGTCTAATTTAATTCTAATTCTTCACAGCATAAGGGTGTGCCTCTGGACTGATCTGGTTGGATTCAAGCAAAGAAAATTAGCACATAAGGCCAAATTTCTCATTCCTTTTCATCCACCAGACCAGTCCAGAATGCATGTGATATAACAAAGTACCCCTTTAGTCTGGGTGGGTTTTTTGTTGTTGTTAAGTGCCATTGAGTTGGTGTAGAGTCATGGCGACCTTCTGGATAGTTGTCCTAAATTGTGTTCGGTCTTCAGTCAGACGGCTCATTGTTGACAGACTGGTACCCATAGCTGCTGTTATTGTATCAATCCATCTCATTGCTGGCCTTCCTCTTTTGTGTTGACCTTCTATCTTGCCAAGCATGATGTCCTTCTCTAATGATCTCTCTCTTCGCATGATGTGTCCAAAGTATTAAAGTCAAAGTCTTGTCATCTGAGCTTCTAAAGAAAGCTTAGATTTGATATCCTCTAGTACTGACTGGTTTGTTCTTCGGGCAGTCCATGATATATGCAGTATTTGCCGCCTGGGTGGGTTAGAAACCTAGAAAAAGATGATATGGCCTATCCAATGTGTACTTCCATATCAACTACTATAGTCCCTTTGAATTAGTAATGGTGATCCAAAACTTCAAATCTGAGAAATCTATGATGAGGCTCCCAGCTGGGAATATGAAGGTAGGCTTTCTTGATGCCTAACACATTTAGGAATTCTCCAGAACATATTGCTGAAATTAGTAATCTTAGAGTCTCCATACAGAAGTGCAGAATTTGAAGTGCTAAGTTTACCCCCTTCATATCAAAAATGGGATAAAAGGAGCCCTCTTTTTTTGGGATGATAAAATAGATGGAATATAGAACAGTTCCTTGTCCTTGTTCCTGTTCCCCCATAGACTGCAATCAAGGTGATTAGCGGGGCTTCTCTTTTGACTTCTGACTGACACGGAGAGACTACATATAAATCAGCGAGCTAGCAAGAAAATTCCAGGAAATAACTGCTTCTCACAACCTCCAGAACCCACTGGCTGGAGGTAATTGGGTCTATTTCTTGTAAAATTGGGATAGTGGACCACCTATCCCCTCCAACAAAAGAGGAACCCACAAACCTTTACTGTCCAATTTTAGAGGCTGCTGAACCTTTTTGGCCTTAGGAGCCCCCTTTATGTTCCGAATGAAAGGAAGAGCAATAGGGATAATAAGAACACTAGAGGATCCCTCTTTATCAGGGTGATACCACTGAGTTTGTTGAAACCTAAATTCTCCAGCACTAGACCTAGAAGTTCCCCAAAGTCTGTCCTCTGGTAGCATCTGAGGTTTTGCTTCATCAAGATCTTTGACAATCTTTTCCAGATCATCTCCAAAACAGAAGCATGCCCCGGAAGAGAAGTCTGCTCAAATGAATCTTAAACACTGTATCAACTGACCAACTTCTAAGCCACAATAAATGTCCAGCTGAAACATAAAACCACCATAGTCCTGGATGAAGTGAAAATAAGGTCATACAAGGCCCCTGCCACACAAGCCAAGCCAGCTTCCAGGTCCTTCTGATTATGCATTTCTGAATCCACTGCAAACATGCTCTGGACATGTATGCATTGAAAATTGCAGCTTGTAAACCCAAGGCAGCCATCTCAAAAACTTGTTTTGAGGAAGACTCCAACTTTCTACCTTGAACGTCTTTAAATGCAGAACCCTCTTCAATTGGAATAGTGGTCTTAGTTACAGCTGTAACCAAAGCATCCACCTTCAGACAGCATAACGTCTCCTTTTCTTTTGGGACTGAGAACACTTCTTACAGGTGAGTAACTACGCTTTCTCCAGGAACAAGCAGGCAGTCAGCCCTCACATATGGGACTCCCGAGGTACAGGCTACCAAGAACCTGTAGAAAAAGCACGGCAGAGCCGTGAGCAGTCACCAGTGAAGGCCAAAGGCAGCCCAAGGACCCCGGGTCCATGGATGGCCACACTCCTGGCAGCCGGAACAAGAAGGGTCGGAGGGCAGGAGTTGCTCAAAGCCTGAACAGATTACGGAGTACGTCCTGACCGAAGGCACTGTCCCGAAAGGACTCCCTCTCCAGTAATGCAACACAAAGGTGGTGGCCCGGCAGATGTCTGTCAGTAGCAGTGAGTGCAGACTAGTGACAGACGTCTCCATCGCTCAGACATTGTGAGCCGTGACTCGGCGGTCCAGGGGAAGCCTGGCCTGGGCAAAGGTGATGCAGTCCGTCACTCAGATGGACAAGGTACGCTTGGTGACTGCTAGCCCCAGGTGGCTGAGATCATAAGAGACAAAGAGCTTCCCGAATCTGCAGTGATCCCGAGTCTGCTGCAGGTAGAAGGAAAGAGCCCTCTTACAATCGAGTGTATGAAGAATCACCAATGCCCGGTCGGCGTGGGGCTTCGGAACGAAAGTGGGCAGCACTATCTCCTGGCTGAGGTGGAAGTCCAAGACGACCTTCGAGAGGAACTTGGGGTGCATGTGCAGAACCACCCTCTTCTGATAGAACCTCGTGTATGGCGCCTCGGCCATCAGTGCCTGGAGCTCACTGACTCTTCAGGCAGAGGTGAGAGCCACCAGGAAGGCCACCTTCCATGACAGGTGCAGCAGTGAGCAGGTAGCCATGGGCTCAAAGGTGGCTTGGTCAGCTGCATGAGGACCACATAGAGGTCCCATTCCACCGAGGGAGGGTAGGTGGGGGGCTTGGATAGGAGCAGGCCCCGCATGAAGCGGGAGACAAGTGGTTTCCCCAAGAGGGGTTTACCCTCGATGGGGTGATGGTTTGCTGAGATGGCACTCAGGTGAACCCTGACCAAGTTGGACTTCAGACCAGCCTGCAAGAGGTGTAGTAATTACTGCAAGACCAAGCTGGTAGGACAGGAAACTGGACCCGCTTGGAGCTCCAAGCACCATACTGGGAACTGGCACCACTTGAAGGCATATGCCTGCCTGGTCGAGTCCTTTCGTGAGGCCAAAAGAATATCCTCAATCTCCACGGGGAGATGGTAATTGGCTAGAGCGACATGCTCAGCCATCACACTGTGAGGGATAGAGACCTCAAGTTGGGGTGGATTAGCAGACCCCCCCTCTTGTGACAGCAGCTCCGGTGAGTTCCCGAGAGGGACCAGGGGTTCCATCGAGAGGCAAAGCAACAGGGCACGGGCCACCTCGGGGCCATGAGGATCATCGAGACCTTGTCCTGCTGGACCTTGAGAAGGGTCTGGGCAATGAGGGGTTTGGGGGGGAAGGCATACAATAGGCCTGTTGCCTACGAAAGGAGGAAGGCATCCGGGGGCTACCCTGTCCGGGTGTGGGAGGGGATCGCTGAACTGGGGGAGCTGTGAATTCATAGGGCTGGCCAAGAGGTCCAGAACTGGGGTTCCCCAATGCTGGAAGAGCCATTGCGCCATCCGGGGTCACAGGCGCCACTCGTGCGGTTGAAGGACTCTGCTGAGTCGGTCCGCCAATACATTGTCCTAGCCCGGGAGGTAGATGGCTCGGATGGTCAAGCCCTGGCTCATGGTGAAGGAGCATAGGGCCACCATCTCCAAACAGAGGCTATAGGAGCCGGTCCCTCCTTGTTTGTTCACACAGAACATTGTGACCTGGTTGTCCATCTGGACAAGTACCGCTTGATGCTGTAGGCAGTTCCTGAATGCCTTGAGTGCAAGGCGGATGGCCCAGAGCTCCAGTAGATTGATCTGCTGCTGGGACTCCTCGAGGGTCCAGGTCCCCTGAGTGTGCTGCCCCTCACAGTGGGCTCCCCAGCCCACCAGGGTGGTATCTGTAGTCAAGACCACCTGATGCATCGAAGCTTGGAAGGGCATGCCTCGAAGCAGGTTCTGAACCTCCTGCCACCATGCGAGAAACTCCGCCACACCGGGCATGTCCAAGATTGGGTCTCAGAGGCAGCTGGTTGATTGTGCCCACTACACTGCCTGCCGGGAAACTACAGACCGGTAAGCCTCACGTCAGTACCAGGAAAAATGGTAGAAACCATCATAAAGAATAAAATTACTCAGCATGTAGATAGTCATGGCCTAATAGGAGACAGCCAACATAGCTTTAGACAAGGAAGAGTCTTGTCTTACTAATCTGTTATGTTTTTTTGAAGGAGTGAATAAACAGGTGGACAAAGGTGAGTCGGTTGATATAGTGTATCTGGACTTTCAGAAAGCCTTTGACAAGGTCCCTCATCAGAGACGTTTGGCAAAACTAAAGAGTCATGGGATAAGAGGCAGTGTACTACTGTGGATCAGGAACTGCTTAAAAGATAGAAAGCAGAGGGTTGGGCTAAACGGCCAGTTTTCCCAATGGAGAAAGGTGAATAGTGGTGTACCTCAGGGATCTGTGCTGGGTCCGCTGCTTTTTGACATATTCATAAATGACCTGGAAAAGGGAATAACGAGTGAGGTTATCAAATTTGCAGATGACACAAAACTATTTAAAGTTGTTAAAACCCAAGAGGATCTTGATAAATTGGTAGACTGGGCATCAAAATGGCAGATGAAATTTAATGTGGACAAGTGCAAAGTTATGCACCTAGGGAAGGACAACCCAAACTATGGTTACACGATGCAAGGTTCCACATTAGGAACCACCACCCAGGAAAAAGATTTAGGCGTCATTGTGGATACCATGTTAAAACCATCGGCCCAGTGTGCAGCGGCGGCCAAGAGAGCAAATAGAATGCTAGGTATCATAAGGAAAGGAATGGAAAATAAAACAAAAGATATTATAATGCCTCTATATCGTTCCATGGTGAGACCGCACCTTGAATATTGTGCGCAATTCTGGTCGCCGTATCTTAAAAAGGATATAGTGTTATTAGAAAAGGTTCAGAGAAGAGCCAACAAAATGGTAAAGGGGATGGAAGGATACTCCTATGAAGAAAGGCTAAAAAGGTTAGAGCTCTTTAACCTGGAAAAGAGACGGCTGAGGGGAGCTATGATAGAAGTCTATAAATTAATGAATGGAGTGGAACGGGTATACGTAGATCAATTGTTTACGTTATCAGAATATAGAAAGACTAGGGGACATGCAATGAAGCTACAGGGTAAACTATTTAAGACTAATAAAAGAAAATATTTTTTCACTCAACATGTAATCAAACTCTGGAATGGATGTAGTAAAGGCTGTTAGTGTAGCTGGGTTTAAAAAAGGTTTGGACAAGTTCCTGGAGGAAAGGTCCATAAACCATTATTAAGAAGGGACCCAGGATATCAGTGCTTGACCCAGTACAAGCATTGCGGAACCTATGTCTTTTGGGGAAACTGCTAGGTACGTATGACCTAGATTGGCTACTGTTGGAAACAGGATACTGAGCTTGATGGACCTTGGTCTGACCCAGTATGGCATATCTAATGTTCTTATGTTCTTATGTTGAGGCGGGCATTGGTCACAACATGAACCATGGAGGCCATGTGGCCAAGAATGCGAAGCATCGTCTGAGCTGAGATGGCGCTGCGGCACCGCACTTCGGACACCAGGGACAAGAGGCAGTCCGCCCTGTCCTGAGGAAGGAAAGCCATGGCCTGCAGGGTGTCCAAGTGAGCCCCGATGAACTCCAGAGACTGAACTGGAGTGACGTGGGACTTTGGGTAATTGATCATGAACCCCAGATGCTCCAGGAGGTGAATGGTACGGTCTGTGACCTGCTAGGTTTCGGAGGCCGTGCCCCCTGTTATGAGAGAGTCATCCAGATAGGGATAGACGAAGGTGCCCGGCATTCGGAGGTGGGCCGCAGCCATGAGGCCAATCAGGCTGCACCAGGACACATAATAAAGAGGAGCGCCATCGGGCACGTGCAGGGCCTCACAAACACCCGATCAACATTGCAGCAAGGAGCAGGAGGTTGTTCTTGCCCTGCTTCTTCCCACGAGGCCAATCAGGCTGCACCAAGTCACACAATAAAGAGGAATGCCATAGGGCGTGCCCATGCCTGGCGGACCTCACCAGAGGGCCCTTTGGTGTGGCCCTTTGGCAGGGACCTCGTGGGGAACCAAAACGATACGGCACAGGATCCACACAGCCTGCACCTCAAACTGGCGCAAGCCTGACTTGCCAGGAACAAAGAATAAGGGCCCAGGAACAACCCCCCCCCCCCTCACAGAAGAACGGGAACAGACGAACGAAACGCCAAAACACCACAACCTGAAACACTGGAACTAAGATAAGATAGCTCCCGCAGTTGAACGCAGACGGAAGGAACACCTTTTGCTCGCTCCACTCCAGTAAGGCAATAAGCTCATCAAAATGCACTCCCGCTATTGCTATGTTTTAACATCTTATAATTATACTAATCATAGCGCAGCAAACTAAATATACAGGCACAAGGCCTCACACAGTATCCACTCCCATGCTCTCACTACCATTACCACCAGTCACCACCTTATTTCATCACACTAAAATACTAAACAAGGCTTTGAACAGACCAAGAGAATTGTTTGAACTCGTTAAATCTATTACCAAAACTGTCCAGGATGATAGTCCAAACAATGATATAAAGGCACAAACACTAGCCAATCCCTATGCTAGCAAACTTAACCCAACAGAAGAAAACTACACTCAAACACTAACCACAAACAACACCCCACAACCTCCTCCGGAAGCTATGGACACCAAGGAGGAATGGGATGCCTTCCACCCCATTGAGGCAAGGCAGATAATAAACACTATCACAAGCCTAAATACCACTACTTCTCCCTTAGACCCTTGTCCAGCAGCCTGGATCAAGGCAATAAAAGCAGAAATCGCCCCATGCATAATGCACGTAGTAAATCAATCAATGCAACAAGGAATCATGCCACTAGAGCTCAAAAGATCTCTCATAAGACCTATCTTGAAAAACAAAACACTTAAGAAGGATGATCCATCTTCATACCGCCCTATCTCAAGCATGCCACTCATAGCCAAAACTGTTGAAAAATCAGTTCAGCACCAACTACAAGACCATATTGATGCCAGAAATGCACTTGACGACCAGCAATATGGATTCCATCAATACCATGGAGTAGAAACCCTTCCACTAGTACTACTCAACAAATTATACAAAGGCATTGAAAACACCAAGAAAATGTTCATCCTAATATTCATAGACATAACTGCTGCATTCGACACATTAAACCATGGGACTCTCCTCACCAGACTCAAATCCATAGGAATAAAAGGAACCCCCCCTAAAATGGTTCAGCTCCTATATATCCAACAGAGTGCAGCAGGTTCACTTTAACCAAGAAACATCAAAGACATTCCCACAAACACAGGGAATACCGCCAGGGTCAGCATTGTCCTCCTTACTGTTCAACCTCTACTTAAGGCCTATCTGCACAATATTTCAGAAACACAAGATTAATTACCACATATATGCAGACGATATAATGCTGTATACACAAATGGACACGAACAATCCAAGCTATAATCACCTGGAAGCATGCCTCAAGGAAACGCAAACTTGGCTACAGCAGAACAACATGAGCATCAACCATAAAAAAAACGAAGTAATATTTATCTCCAAAAACCCTGATTTCAGCCCTCACCCAACAATTCTTCTGAACAATAATACATATAACATCAAACATGAAATAAAATATCTGGGAGTAACCCTCAACAAAAATCTCAAGATGGAAACCCACCTAAGATTACTAAACCGGGCAATATTCCACAAATTATAGATACTCCAACCTCTACGCAACATTATTGAGCAGACCGACTTCCGGACAGTAGTCCAAGCACTCATCACACCTCACTTGGACTACTGCAACGGCATTCTTCAAGGATTACCCAAAAAAACCCTCAACATACTACAAATGGCGCAGAATGTCACCGCTCGAATTATAATGAAAGTGCGGGTCTCCGACCACATCACACCAATACTAATGGAACTCCACTGGCTTCCCATCCATGCTCACATAAGATACAAAATAATAGTAACAATATTTAAATTGATCCACAACCTAGCTCCGTCCTACCTCTCCACACTTATCTCAACACAACCCCCCAATAGGAGCAGAAGAACCCACAACCTAAACACCTTACATGTTCCACTCAACATATGCAATGTCAAAACCCTCACAAGTAACAAAGCTTTCACATACACAGCTCCCTCTCAATGGAATAACCTACCTTACGCACTAAGAGCCAACAGTGACCTAAAAGATTTCCGGAAAAACCTAAAAACCTACCTATTCCAGAAATGCTACAACTAGTCCTAATGCAATTATACACTAGGCTATGTAAATAAACATGAAACGCATGTAAATATGTATATAACTTTACAAATTTCATACTGTATAATTCGAAATCTGTGATATGCATATGTAAACAAATTTGACTCCTGTTATATGTAACAAATGTTTGCTGTGATAAAAACCACTACAGATCCAAGACTACTACATCTATCCACACCACGGGGATGAACACAATCACCATCTCCAGCAACTACCTAACCATCTGCCTCACATATAGACCACCCGATGCTAAGTCCACAGATTTTTCAACAGTATTGGAGACAATCTGCGCACACAACTCTCAGCATAAACCGCTCATTGCCCTAGGAGACTATAACCCCTGCTCCTCACCCACCAAAGAAGCCAGAGCATTCCTAACTACAATGCAATCTCTCCAGCAATGTTCCCTCTAATTTTCTGTAGGCTGTGTGCGCATAAAATATCAGCTGTGTGCAGCTTTTGAAGGAAGGTTAAATTTTTGTGCGCCATGTAACGACACTCGGAGTTATATACTTTAAAATTTGACTACAGGCAGAATACAGTATGTACACCACATTGATTTTAATCAAATTAAATGAAAATAGATGATTACTAAATGAAGCGGGAAATTTCTAGTAATTACAATCATAACTTTTAAATTTTAAGACGTCTGTGTTGTTTTCTATCAGAATCAGAGCCGTAATTTTTGTGCACTCTGTTGTAAAGTATGTGCGCTCTCTCGGCGAGGTGTGTGCGCGCGCACAGGCGCACAGCTTAGAGGGAACAGTGCTCTCCAGTTCACTCAGATTGTGAATACCCCAACACATCAATACGAAACAAGCCCCAATCTCATCTTCTTACCAAAGCAGATAATGGAAAAAGACCAGCCCACAGACATGACAATCACCCCTGTCCCTTGGTCAGACCACTATGCAATAACATTCTCAATGCTGATCAAAAGCCTGGCCAACCATAAGAAAGGGGAGCATGCCAAAAGGAGATTCAGAACCCATCACAAAGATCAATTCCTATAGGAAATAGCACTGAAACTACAACATGACAACCCAAACTTGGACAGTATCATTGAAAACTGGGACAAAGTGATTGCTGCAGCTTCCTCAGCGACAACTCAAACCTGCAAGAGTACCAGCACCCCTGATACTCCGACACCATCAGAGAAGCAAAGAGGACATTAAGAAAACTGGAAAGGAAATGGAGAAGAAATAAGACACAGGATGACCTACTACAATACAGAGCTAGGCAGCTAGAATACAATGACCTAATCACCAAATATAAACAACAATATCACACCAACAACATTATGAAGGTGGTAAACAGACCAACATAGTACAGAGACTCACCAGAGACACAATGCAGCATGATCACAAACACATAGGCCAGCAACAATTTGCAGACTCCATAATTGGCAAACTCAGGAGCCTTGCCATAAACTCCCCCTTATGAGGAACAATACAACGATCACAGAATTCCAAATAACCCACGCTGAGGATCCTCATGAGGCTTCTGGCTCTCAGGGGTCACTGCGGCAACCCAGGGAGTCCTCGAGGTTGAGATCCCTGCTGTCTCGAGGCATGTGCCAGCAGGGCTGGGCACCAGCACCTACTGGGCAGCGAGGAACACAGAAACACTGCACTCCAAGGCCAGCATTCGGGCCTCCCACTCGGGAATGGGGCCCTGTGACACCGACACTGGGGTGACCGGGTCGGGTGTTGAGGAGGAGAGGGTCCTCACTGGGATGACCCTCGGGAGACCAGGCGCCTTCACCGGTGGCCTCTGTATTGGTTCGAGGTACCTTACTGGATCGCTCTCTCTCGAAATCCAAAGTTTGCTGAGGGGGGCTGAGAGACCGGGCGCATGACCTCTCATGCTTGTCTGTGCCCCTGACAGAGTCCTTGTGGTCTTCTTCTTCTTCTGCTCGTGTTCGTGAGACACCTGGTCAGAGTGCCACCAGGCCTGGGGGAGGAGTCTTGGGAGGGGTTGTGGGGCCAAAGAGCAGGAGGTTACCGGGGATACCGGGGCTGCCTGACAGAAGAGCTTCTGCTTACGATTCTGGATGGCCTTTTATTTATTTATTTATATTATTTCTATACCGCGCTCTTTAAAATCAGCACGGTTTACATTTAACAACCAATTTCACAAAGCAGCAGAGCATGCGGTGTACATTACATATAACAGGTTTTACAGCTTGGGTTAACAGGAGTAACTATATACACTATGTACAACTAATCTGTTCTACTTCTACGGAGCACATGGACACTCACTGAAATTATTCACTATTGCCTTGGAGGACATCTTTTTACAAAGGGAACATAGCTCTGGGTCATGGTCAGCTCCTAGACACCTGAGACAGCAGTCATGGGTGTCTGTGAGTGACATGTTTTTTGAACATCTATCACATTTCTTAAAACCAGAGGCCATTGGAGGAAAAAGGACCCCTGTGAGGTCAAAGACCCCTGACGCAGCCAGCGGTTAAAAAGAGTGTGAAGCGCGATGAAACACAAAAAGGCAAAAAGGAAAAAAAACAGAGACCAGGGATGAAGCAGAGGTTCTCGAGAGGTGGGAAGAGGACCAGCAAGGCTGGAAGCAAAAAACTCGTTGGAATAGAGAAACCTTTCTGGGACGAGATGCACATCCAAAGGGCTCCGCGGAAAAAGGGAGACTGAGTAAGATGGCACCCTTGTGTGGGAAGGGGACCACGCATGCGTGGTGGCATTCCCAAAGGCTTTCTTTGAAAGCTGAGGAAATGATATGCGCAGACTCCATCAGTGCTGACGTCACCCATATGTGAGGACTGAATTCCTGCTTGTTCCTGGTGAAAGAGTTGTGTTAGTTTTGGAAGTTAGTGCTAGTATGGTAGATTTGTTCCAAGTACTGAGTTGACTTTTTGTAGAGTTTGTATTAATTCACAATATGCCTTCTGGAGTTTATATTGCTGTTACTGAGATGACACTAGAATCAGAATTTTTTTTTTGTATGGTAATGTCCTAGCTCTATTACATAAGAACATAAGAAATGACATACTGGGTCAGACCAAAGTCCATGAAGTCCAGTATCCTGTTTCCAACAATGATCAATCCAGATCACAAGTACCTGGTAGGATCCCAAAAACGCACATAGGTTCCACATTGTTGAGGGAGGGAATGAGGGTATTCTGTGGTATAGAATATATGTTTGGATTTAATGTTGTATGAGGAGCATATGAGTATTGGGAAACTGAGAGGAGGACTATGGCTTAATGGAGGCCAAAGAGTGCAATCTCTTGTAGACCCCCCCATCTCAATGTGGCCTGAATGTTCTGAAGCATACACTGTGGCCATCACTATAATTATTTGTTGGAAGTGGGGTGGGGGCATAGAAGGGGCAGGGCATAAGGTTAGGCAGGGGCAAAGCATGGGCAGCAGCAGGCGCCTTTTCTGAACCTTTTCAAATCCAGGCTGAAAACTCACCTCTTCGCTGCCACTTTCGGATCTTGACTCAACATTGTGTTTCCTTTCCATTCCCCCTGGACATATCCCATGTCTACAGCTACTGTGTTGTCTGTCTTGACCAGATTGTAAGCTCTGATGAGCAGGGACTGTCTTTTACATGTGTCTGTACAGTGCTGCATACATCTTGTAGCGCTATACAAATGTTCAGTAGTAGTAGTAGGTGGTAGATTTTTCTTTTTCAAAATGTTGCCAACCCTATATAAGACTGGGGATGAGTCCTTGGCTGATGTGATTCTTGAGTGTGTGCAAACCTGACTTACGGTAGAGGGCCGGATGTGTCCAGCATATAAAAAATGAATAAATTCACTGTGGTAGAAACCAGCAATAGTAAAAGAAGTTTTGTGTTATTTCCTAGAGAAGGCAGCAACAAAAAATGACTAAAATCTTCCAACTGCTATTAAAAATCAACATAATATACAACATATTTGTATTTCTACTCTTGAAAATGTGTATATCATGGACTGCCCGAATAACAAACCAGTCAGTACTAGAGGAGATCAAACCTAAGCTTTCTTTAGAAGCTCAGATGACAAGACTTTGACTTTAATACTTTGGACACATCATGCGAAGAGAGAGATCATTAGAGAAAGACATCATGCTTGGCAAGATAGAAGGTCAACACAAAAGAGGAAGGCCAGCAATGAAATGGATTGATACAATAACAGCAGCTATGGGAACCAGTCTGTCAACAATGAGCCGCCTGACTGAAGACCGAACACAATTTCGGACAACTATCCAGAGGGTCGCTATGAATCCACACCGACTCGATGGCACTTAACAACAACAACAATTCTTAAAAAAGGCTTGCAGTGTTCATATACTCTGCATGCTGTGCTGTAGCGAAGGGGACACTGCAAATATTAGCTGCATGAAGTTGTGTTTTCAAAGCAGAACTCTCCAGCACCGTAGAACACATTGTTGAACAGCTGATGACAGTTTTTTATTTAGACAGTTTTGTATACCATCTTATCCTTCAATCAAAGTGGTCACAACACAATTAGGGGATACATTTAACACGAGGGAATATGAGACACATACACTAATACTTACAGGGAACATGGGCAATGGAGGGTTAAGTGGCTTGCCCAAGACCACAAGGAGCATCATGGAGCATCAAGGAGCATGACATCATGCTTTATATTGTTTGGTCATACAGCAAGTATGCATTATGATCTTGAAATAGTATAATTAGCAACTTGTCACTCCTTTATTCTGCATTTACTTACTTTCTGCCCTGGAATTCCTGGGAAGCCGTTGATACCAGGCAGACCCTGAAATTGTAAGCATTCATTATTATTTATTGGAGTGATCAGGTACCAAAGATATAAATTAACCCTGCTGGAATGAATCTGTGCAAGTCACAATAGATTATACATAATACCTAAGATTGCTCCCAAATAGAACAAGTTACTACTCGGTGAAGGTTGCTCGGTGCATGGGGCAGATCTAATTACTGTACATAATTACACTGAAAAATGACCAAAGGTTCAACAAGCCCAGCGTCTTTTAATTCATAACAGAAACCTTTGCATTATAAACCAGAGGAAAGAGAGAAAGACGTGTAGAGCACAATGCAAATTCCCTCTCAACTTTGAATTGGCATTTTTCCCCTAGCACCAAAAAGCATCACCACACCCAGGATCAGATAAGAAAAACAGAACATATGGCATTTGTCTTTTTCATTTCACTTGTAAGCGCAGAGTTTTATCTTAAGGAATCAAAATTTAGAAGTGTTCTCTTGCCTTTTCCAGGCAAAACAATAAGACCCTAATTTTTTTAATATACTTTTTAAAATAATTCATGTGGACACAGGATCTGCTGTCAGACAAGAGAGACGATTCCTCTGAAATTTACTATCAGTATCACTCCATTGGTTGGCCTCAGTCATTCCTCACTTCTGGGGATTCACCTTCTCAATTTCATGTCCTCTTAGTGAGCCTGTTCACCTGGAACTCTGGATTCTCCTGCACTACACCAATCTACAATCGTAACATTTTGAAGACCCTCTAAACTTCTTTTCTTTTTCCTCTTGTAGTTCATATCTACATAGTAGGTTTCCATTTGCTCATGCGTTGACGGGAATGGCTCTCATTCTTCAACAGTGAGGTATAGCTCTTGCCTAGTTTCTCACATTTGCTTCCAAAACTCATCCTAATACTTTAAAAGGATGAAAATGGTTTGCTTTGGAAGCTCATATGACAAGTATCTGAAAGCTATGGAAATCCTTCCAGATCGGCTTAGTAAGACATATGATACCTCTTTACCCTTGCCTTTGACCTTCCTGAACCTCCCACATGACTGTGTCTTCCCTTCCCCCTCCCCTCACTTTCCCCTCTACCGTCCTGTTGTATGAATCTGCCTAGTTTGCTTTCCTATCATTCGATGTAACTTCTTTTCCTTTTTTTCCTTCACCCTACGGTGACCATTATGATTTGAACTCTGTAAACCGCTATGATGTTCCTTTACGTTTAGCGGTATATTAAGCTAATAAACTTAAACTTATTAGTTTTGCATCTTCTAAGCAAACTCAAGCCAATATTCAAAGGGGCGTATAGGTTTAAGATGTAATTTCATGGTCATTCACATGCATATGTGACATACGTGTGTAAATGACATCCCATAGTTTGTTGGTAGGTGTAGCTGGGGGTGCAGAGCAGACAGAATTAGCATGTATGCACAGGGATGGCCCCAGAGTTGCTTTAAGGTGTTAGCACCCCAGGCACACCTTAAGCTTTACACCCCTCTATCGGAATCTATTGGGTAGCTTTGAACGCCCTACTCTCTGCCTCCACCCAGAAGCTGCCGACCTAGGCAGCTGTCTAGTTTTTCTAATGGTTTGGCAAACCTGGTGTATGTGCATAGATTATATAATACATGGGTGCATAAACTATGCATGAGTATTTAGACCTGCTCTTGAACAGGTGTAAGCGGTTGCACCTAAATTCAAGGTACATTCTCTGCAACATAAGCTGGAATTCTAGAAAGATAGGCGCCTACCCCTAGCACTGTGTTAAAAATGTATCCTTTTAGTCCCTTACTTGTGAACATTCAGTGACGCTCTATGAACATCGCTGCTGAAAATGATCTCTGCATGCTCTGGCACTAACCAAATAGCACTGGGCGCAAAGGGAGGGCATTTTGCCTAGGTATATGTACAGCAGCGAAATTCAGCCTCTATCCATAAACCTAAGCGGTATAAACTGTTCTGTTGTATGCACAGTGGCTGAATATTGCTAATATGCACATGACTGACGTGGCAAGTGCTTTCTACGGATATGCAGCATCACGATCTATTTGGATAGTTTCATTTACTTTGATAAATTGCCGCTCAGGCTGGCTAGAGTCCATCATAGCAGTTAAAAATATTTAAACAATGATTAATAAAATGAATACATTAGCACATAAGCAGAGCAGTTATATAATATAAAAGTATTCTTTTCAAACTCATTAAAAGAAAGAAAAGAAAGAGAATGAAAACAGAACGAGACCATTGCACAAAGCATGAATTGAGAATTAAGTGGGAAATGCTTGAGTGAGAAGATACGTCTTTAAATTCTTTTCGAAACGGATATGGTTACATTCTTCTACATATGTGTTGTTTTAAATGCCATGGCCAATGTTTGCAAAAACACACTGGTCACCACATTTTCTATATAAGAAAAGTCATACTCATTGTACTCATCTGGTTTCATTTTTAAACTTCTCAGCTTCTCATTTGTAATACTTTGTGTTCTGTGAATAACTGGGAATACTCACCCTTTGTCCTGGGAAACCCATTATTCCCTCTTCCCCTTTTTCTTCTTCGAGAAATGAACGCGGACCCTAAAAAATGCAGATTTAGCATAAGATGACATTGCTATTGCCCAACATAATTTGACCCGAGAAAGACTCGCCATAATGAATGCTAACTAGGAACATGTTCTGCTTTTTAATTATATTTTGACAGTGGCAGAACTAGAATATTTACATCATTGAGATGCTGAATAGGTTATTAGATCACCATTTGCGTCTCTTACACAAATAAGATCTTATAAGCAGAAATGTAGTAGAGTACAATGACTTTGAGCTCATCTTGAGACACAAACACCTATTACCCATATCTACCTACATCATACCTTTTTTAACTTTATTTTTATTCAGCTTTTCAACTTCCAATAAAAAAGCCTCTTCCTCACCCCTCGCCCCAGGACATCTGAACAACACTTCGGGGCCCATGCCGAAAGCTGGTGTTAGAGTCGTGCAGTGTGCACGATTTTCAAGCGCGAGAGTAACACAGAAGTTGTGTGCCTGGATGCAGCAAGCAAATGGCATGCAAATGAAGTAGGCGCAGAAAGCCTGCGCTAAAATGGAAGGCACCTATGCACAAATATCTGTGTTAGCAGAGTCTAGATCCTGCATACACAAAGGCACTTGTACGCATGTGCTGGATTTCTATGTGGCACATAGAAGTTTTACTCTGAACAATATTGATGTCTTTGAACCACGATATTATTCTGAGCAGAATGGTCTCTGTCATGTGCCACATATGAGTCTATCATACATGCATACATTTGTTTCAGCACCATTCCTCTTTTTTTTTAAAGAAATCATTTCAACAAATCTTGTAAAATACATTGAGAGGGTTGTCTGCTCATGAGACAGAGATGAATTCCATCTTGGCGCTGAGCACAGACCCCTTACGTCTCTGAGTAGGTTTTAAAGTTGCAACGTTAAGTTCAGTTTTCTGCACACTTCTCTGCATCCAGGCGGAATATCTAATTGCTTGATTACATGGGCTGTGTGCTAGTTCCTGGGCAGTGATTACATTTGCGCTGATCCCTTTTCTGCACTGCAGCGTGGCAGCAATGCATAAAAAATATGCACAGATATCACACTACCTATGTGCAGAAGGTGCGCTAATGTTTCTGTATTGGCTCCCTAGAATTTTTCCCACCAGCCAAATATCACCACCCTCCTTCCCCTCCACCCTCCATCCATATAGATCTCAATAATTCCCCTACTTCCTCCAACCAGAGAGAACTCATCATGTATCCAAAATGTTTTGCAATTTTCCCCATTCTTCACTTTCCTTCTTAAATATTTCTCTCGACATGTCCGTAAACCTCTCCATATGAACAATATGACCCAATCGGGCCCTCCATGCCATCAAGCTGGGAGCCAACCACTGATTCCAAGGAGCAACTATTTCACGGCATGCCACTACAATCCCTATCCTCCTCGACCTTCTGTTCCTCTTAAATATGTTTCTCGAGACCGTTCCCAGTAACAACATCCTTGGGTCCCTTGCCACCCTAATCCCCACCATCTGCACCAACCCTTCAATAACTTCTCTCCCCCCAGCACCTTCACTTTAGGATAAGGCCACCAAATGTGCATAAAATCTCTCACCTCATCACATCCCGTCCAACAGCTTCTGGAAACATTGCTTTAATTCTCTCTAGGTAAGATACTACCTGAATAGGATTTTATAAGCATTCTTCTTTATCAGAGTACTAATGGATATCCTTCCCACTTCTTCAAAAATCCTTTTCCAACCAATCCTCCCTTAAGTCTTTTTCCTAGTCCAGCATGAACTTACACTTCCAGAACTCCCTATACCCCAAATACTGATAACATCATCTAATGGTAGCCCTCAACCTTTTCATAGAGCCCCAAACCCCTTTTTACTTTAATTGGATCTCAAACACCCTTCATAGTTTAGTAATTGGACAGCTTACAAGCCTTCCAATTCTGGGATAAATGATTAAGACATCCTCTTTCGGTCAAACTCCTGTCTTGCTACCTCATCCTTTTCCCATGCTCTGAGAGGAAAGGTAGGTGTCATGATGGAGTATGATCAGAGGATTACTAGAGCCAACAGTGAGGGGGAACACAGTCTAGAGTCTGAAAGCACTGCTTACTACATTTATATAATACTATATACAAAAGTGTCAAATTTGCCATGAAGCAGGTGGACAATCCATGGCAGGAAGCCTGTGAAACCCTCACGGGCTCCAGAGAAAGGAGCAGAAGATCCCAAAGAATGATATATCACATGGAAGTGAATTGGACAACGTTCCAGGAAAAGCTCATCCCCTCCAGACTGATCTGAGCCCCATTTCTAAATGGTGCCCTAGGCAAGTCATTTTCTTCAATTTCTGAAAAACTATTTGGATCCTTTCACCAGTTCTTTCTTTTTTAGACCAGCTGGTATCTGTCTGTGCTTAACATTATTGCCACGAGACAGGGCAATAAGAGGGCAGGAAAAAAGGTAAGATGGGATGCTGAAAAACTGCATCAATGGGACTTTCTTCCCTTTCTTTCCCCATCGACCATCTGACTATATAGTAATAACCTGGGAGTTTTCAGGAAGTCCTTTGCTCAAGCGACCTGCATTCTCAGTAGCAAGCTTAAAATGTTCCCTTAGCAACTCTGCTCCTGTTTTACAGGGTTAGCATATGCTAACAAAGCCAGTGCTTTCCTGACTGAAGTGGCAAGCCCTAGACAGGCCTTGAGATATATAATACAACGAAGATAGGAACTGGATAGATTTTAGGTCTCTGTTAAGTAATTTCAACAATTTAAAAAAGACCCTAGCAGCCCTTCTAGAGTTATAAGTGTACATACATAGCTGCTTAAAGTTTATTTATACATATAGATAAATAGTCTATGGGGTATGTTTACTAAACCGGGCTAACGGTTAACCCGGGCTATCTGCAACTAGGTCCCACTGAATAATATGGGACCTAGTGGCAGATAGCCCGGGTTAACTGTTAGCCCGGTTTAGTAAACATACCCCTATATATTTCTAAAATTCCTCCCCTTTTTCAGAAAAGACGTTAAGTTTGCAGCTTCTCCTATCAGGATGAAGAAGACTGAATTAGAGTGGTAGGGAGGAGAAGCAATGACTTTTGCCTTTTGTAATCGGGGACAGGAGGTTGTTATAGTCCATGGAGTTTAGGACACTACCTCAAAATCCTTGGAGACATCTAGTGACCTTACAGTAATAGCAATGCCCCCCTCCCCCCGGAACCCAACCCCTGATACATTTTCTAATAATAGCCCCCACTTCTCTGGAACTTACCGAGTAGCCTCCTGATGGGCAGTGGGGGGGGGGGGGGAGAGAAGGGCAGAAGTGATCTCTGGGTTATGTTGTCCTGGTGGCTCTTTTAGTTAAAATGGTGCTCTTAGACTCCCTAATAATAGTCTCCTGCTACTACAACTAGAGGTCAGTCTGCAAAATAAGGGAAAAAGAATTGAGATTGCTCGGGGGTGGGGGGGGGGTGTCAGTTAAGGGGAAGGCTCTTACTGAAAAAGAATCAGGGTTTTTTTAAATTGTCAGACCTTTTAAGTTGCTCCCTGTCTGCATCAGGCTGTTTGTTACTGGCCCTATGTTGCCAGGGATGAGTGTTAGCACCTCCTCTTCAGATGTCTTCAACGTTCCCTGAATAACACAGCTAGCAAGACTTTTACGCAAGCTATGTTATGCATTTTGAATAATAACAAGCTGATTTGCATGCATTTTAATGCTTTGCAGCTCATTATTTGTTAATATGCATCGCAGTAAAAAAAAAAAAAAACACATTAGGCTGCGTTAACTCTAAATCCAAGTTGTTGACAAATCATATGCATTATTTGCCAATTAATGTAGGGCTATAAGAAAAGTCATGCAGAGTCAGACCAAGCAGTGGCCAGTCTAGGTCAAAAGTACATGGTGTGGTATTGCCTTAACGCAGATTAGTAAATAGGGGCCTTAGTTTCCCTATATATATTGACGGCCGGCTCTACTATTAGACAGACTAGACATCCACCTAAGGCACCAGGCTCAGGGAGGAGGGCAGCAACATGGCACCAGACCACAAGATAGAAGCAGAGTAGCGAGCATTTGCGTGCCCTGCTGCTGCTACTGCAGTCCTATGGAATCAATTCTGCAAAAGTAAGAGCAGTGTGGCAGCAGGCCTACGAGCACCATGTGCGCTCAAGGGCCTGCCAACACGCTGCTCTTACTTTTCTTGAGCTGGCTTAGGTGGAAGTAGGGCAGCACAGTGTTGGCAAGGGGAGGGGGGAAGCTGGACACTTCAGAGGGGTAGAGAATGGTAGATAATGAATAGAATGAAGGGGAGGAAAGAGGTGATACTGGTGGAATGGGGAGTGGGGGAGGGTAACAGAGAGGAAGGGGAGATGCTGGAGTACGGAGAGGATAGTGTCTTCAGCTGCCCCAGGGGGAGGGGGTGGCACAGCTGAAGGTCTATCTAAGGTGTCAGATACCCTTGACGGGTCCTGTGCATATTATGTCCCCATTCTGCAACTAAAAGGCATGTGCGTCCTCACTGAGAATACGCCTCTACAACTGATATTGAAAGTATAAATTCAGCTTTAACTTGTCTAGTCCATCACTTGCGAAAGAGAGGAGTGCAGTGCTTCCAGCCCCTGAAGAGCTATAGAGTTTCTGGCATGGAGGTAGGAGAGGGAAATTCACAATAGCTCCATGATTTTTCATGGAACTAAGCACAGGTTCCTCACCGCTGCCTCGGGAACCTCCACGAATAGGAAACATTGTCCATTCGTTCACAATGCTGCCATATTCCCACTTGATTTCCAACTCCCTCAACAGGAGGACATACACGAATACAATGCTCAACAGTTTGGGTCTGATAACTTACGGGAAAGCCAGGAGATCCTTTTTCGCCTTTCATTCCTCGCTCACCCTAAACACAGGCAAGAAAAAAAATAATCATTAATATACGTAGTAGCTGCACTAAACTTTCTGGGTGCAATTTTCAAATCTGCCCATATAGCTTCAAGTCAACAGCTACTTTTACCCATGCACCACTTTTTAAAGGGAAAGTACAAGGATACTTTCCTTTTGAAAAGAGATCAGAGAAAAGCATCTGTAGAAACCTGTACATTTTCTTTTGCACATACCTTTCCCATGTAAAATAACTTGGATAAATATTATTTACACGTTATCCCTTAGCGCAACCTAAACACACCTCTGACTTGCCTCCTTCTATGGTTTATGGTTTAGGCACTTGATATACCGCCCTTTACTGTGTGTATCAGAGCGGTTTACAGATATATTCTAACAGACACATTTTATTCCCTCATCCCTGAAGGGCTCACGATCTAAGCATACCCGAGGCAATGGAGGGTTAAGTGGCTTGCTCAAGGCCACAAGGAGTGGCCATAGGACTACAGACCCCAGTCCCTCAGCCTGAAGTTACTTGTCCCTATATGGGAATTGAACCGCCGGTCTGAAGTAACCTTTACCAACCACTGAACCACTTCTTCCTTATGCAGCTAAAATGTAAGTGCACCTTTAATCCCCCATGCCTACCTTTAGCCAGGTAAGGCACAGCATGACTTATATGGTACATGGTTTCTGAAAACTGCACTTCCCAAAATTCACTTAGGTCAGTACTGAGCTGTGACAGTCAATGGTTGTTTAAACTGTGGTTGCTGCAGCTAAAAATAGTCTTGATATTCAGCTCTGGAATATGGATAGCGGCCAGCACCGAATATCCCGATAGTATGGCTAACGTCGTTATACAGATAGCTATCAGGATAGCCCTAGGACAGCCTCTTTGCTGTTCTAAGTTATATCAATAGCTTCATCTCCAATCTGCCCCTGTTGCTCCATCCATGGATCAACCCAACACTATCTGCACATATCACGGTCAGCAGCAATTAGACGGTTAACAGGTGCTGTTGAATATGAACCCGACTGTTTATCAGATTTTTATAAATAGTCAGGTTTTTTTTCCTCTGAAATACATTTTACCATTGCTGTTTTTAACACAGGCGGAAGTGGTCCTCTACGCCGCTAGAGTACTGCAGCCTCGGAGAGCAGGAGCCCACAGCACTGGACACATGCTCTGTAGCTCACAATGATATTACTGACAAAATTATTTTAAAGTTGTCCGCATTCACAACTCCGTACACAAACTACCCCTCCAGATTCTCACAGCTAGTGGCAGAGCACTCCACATCAACATTTCTTGGAATTTGCAATCATCTTACAATTTACTTCAATCACATTTGTAGCCAATGGATAATGCAGTGGAGGCTTCGAAGCTGGACAAAGGAAAATCAAAACAGCCTCACATGAAATTGCTATTTTCAGATAATGTTCCTTAAGTAGAAGTAGATAATTTGAAGCAATTCATAATCAGATTGCTGATTAGTTCATAGGGAACTCTCTCCTTGACATTAGAAGCTATTGGGTATGCTTTACATTTTTGTTCCTGTACAAAAGCAGCAGTGCTGAGATATATAGGTTGGCTTCCAACTTTTATGGACTTTTGTTTTTTAAATTATCTGCGTGTTTGTCAGATAGGTCATGCAGAATTTAATTGGACAGTTTTGCAGTTACCACTGAAATCCATATTTTAACATTGTTATAAATGCATGTCGCATACCAGCAGAACAGAGTGGAAGTTTATCGGGATGCTCCTGTGACAGGCTGCCAAGGATTAATTCAGTTTAACATAACCAGGGGCCAAGACTTCATATGAGACAGAAGAACTTCATTTGAACTCAGTACAACAGAATAGATCACATCAGTTAATAAGTATGCCATAACTGTATCTATAATTTTCCCTTCAGTTTCAGTTAAGATGGATTTAGAAATATTCTATACCCTCATTTTATAGTTTATTCTTGGACATTTACATATTTGAAAAGAATGATTTTAAGCAAATCTCAGTGGCTAATTTGGCATTTTTAGTCTACGTTGCTAATGACAAAGAAGACTTAGAAGATTGCCATGTCTATGGGCCCATTTACTAAAGTCAGGTAAGCATGTAGCACAGGGTTTGCCCCACACTAACAGGTACCATCCAGTAAAAAGGTTCTTAGCAAAGGTTTGGGTGGGATTGGAGCAGAGAATGTGTGTGACCCCTGGTGACAGCTAGCATGTGGGACATCACCGCACACTGATATAACATGACTCAAGAGGTGGCATTAAGTACAGCCACACTAATGGTAGTTGTCAGGCTCTGCAAATGCAAATGCCAAAAAAAATAAATTGGCAACCCATAGGTAGGTAACCCAAACCTCTAATCTCCAACACAGACCCTCCCAGGCCCCAGCACAGATCCCCTAGCTGATTAGCCTCCCACCTGTTCAGAACCCCTCTAGGACAGTTTCCCCCTCCCCCCTTTACACATCCCCACACCCCTGGGACAATTCCCATACCACAATTCCCCTCCTGGAAATAAGCCCCCCAACTGGATTCCTTCCCCAGCAGAAGCCCCCAGCCATATTTAAGGCACCAAACAAGAAGATCCCCCTCCCATCATCCATATCCCACCCTTTCCCCATCCACCCGACCCAACTCCAGGACTTATCAATAGGAATCCCTGGTGTGTTGTGGGGCTGGAGCAGGAGCGGACCCCTTCTCCTGCTGTTCTGGAGCTACCAAGCTTCAAAATAGTGACTTACACCCTAGCTGTACTACCGCTAAAGGTAAATCTTTTCTATGTGATGCAGGAACTGTCCTGGGGAAGTGCTATAAGGTGGGGAACTGTTCTGATGGGATTCTGAATGGGAGAGCAGTGGTGGGGGTGCTGATCAGCAAGGGGGCCTGTGTTGGGGCCGGGGAGAAGTTTGTGCTGGGATTCAGGAGGTAAGGTGCCAGGATGCATGACTGCCCCTTCCCACATATTTATTTATTTTATGCCAGAACTGTTACATACCTTGGCAGGTAGCACAGGTACACCCATGTTATCTCTTGAGGCATGTAAAATGGGCTCGTGCAATAAATGCAGGGCAGATGGTGGGCATCCCTTAAATTGACAGTGCAGAATTGCACTGTACGCTATTTTTTGCAGATAATGCACAGTGAGTTTGAAGCTTCACTGCACTTTAGAAAAGCTCTTATGGGGAAACACACCATCTTGGCCGACAATCGCCAGCACCCAGCAGGCCCCACAGATGCCAGTAAGCTCCGTCTCCTCAGAGGCCTTCGCATCAGACTATGTCCGTGCGACCTCCCTGCCGCATGCACATTACCTCCCTATAAGGACTGCATCAAGCCGCACACCATCTATGTTGGCCAATGATCGCCAGCACCCAAGAGGCCCCATGGATGCCAGTAAGCTCCACCTCCTCAGAGGCCTCATTACCAGATAAACCTGCCTTCCCCCAGGCTGGCTCTTGCCGAAGGGCCACGCCAAAAAACCCTTTGGTGAGGACCGAGGATGGGACTGAGACAGAAAGTGGGAAAGAAAAGACCCAAAGATATCAGCGACTGCAATAAACAACAACCAAGTGCAAATACCCTGACAGCAGCACAGTGCGCTTTCAACTTAAACTCTGGAACTCTCTCCAAAGCCCCACCCAACAGGAAGGACTACAACCCCTCCCACAGACTCAACCAATAAACTATTCACCACAAACCACAACAGGAGCATAGGAATTTCCAAAAGTCTACCCCAACCCGTATCTAAAAGAACAATGCTTCCTATATATGCAACCCTGTATACCCTGCTAGCACTCCTGATACTAAACTCTGCCTCCAACGTTTATCTACCCATCAACTACTAAATAGTATGCACAGCCCATACCTTCAACCCCATACTCAACCCCCACATCCATACAAGGCAAAGAAACGCTTACCACCTAATAAATTTACCCATTCATATCGCACAAATGGGCACAACCCCACATCCCACTACAATCATATACACACTCAAATGTGCACTCATAAACACACACTCAATCAAGAACAAGATTGAAATCATCAGAGACCTCTTCACAAGTCTCACATACTCTGCATAATCAAATCCTGACTTTCCAAAACAGATACAGTACTAATGAACCAACTCATCCCACATGAGTACGACCTCTTCCATTTACCAAGATCCCACTGAAGAGGAGGAGGTGTACTCACACTAACCAAATCCTACCACAGCTTCCACATCCAGTCTACAGAGAGCACGGATAGAACAGACACACTCACATTTAAAAGCAAACATCTCACAATATGCCTAATCTACAGATCATAATCTACCTCTACTACTGATCTACAAACATACTGGAGAACACACTTGATATCGCCAAGACAAACAAAGACCTTCTTTTACTAGGCGACTTTTACCTCCCCTTCGTCCAACCCAAACACACCACCTCCTTCCTAGAAACTATGGCATCCGTGAACTTCTCCCAAATTATACAAACCCCCACCCATGACAAAGGCAATACTCTTGATCTAATCTTCTTTAACAAACACACAAACCACACAAGCCCCCTTGCCATTCTATTCAAATCCAACCAGTCCCATAGTCCGATCACAGCCTTATAAGGTTCTATCTAACACTCAACATTCAGACAAACCACCCAACACAACAACAAATGAGAAGACGATTCAAGCAATTCAACAAAAAAAGACTTCTTCAACAACATCCTCCCCTCTCTACAAGAAGACACAAGCAACGTGGAAACCCTCATAATGAAATGGAAAAACACCGTCAGTAAAGCTTCAGCTGTAACAACCTCCTCATCCCACAGAAGCGACAAGTGACCCAAAACCCCCTGGTACACACCTGAACTCCGGAAAACCAAAATCCACCTACAAAGGCTCGAACGGAAATGGCAAAAATCCAAACATACCACAGATCGCAACCTTTACATGAACCTCCTAGATGAATACTGGACAGCAACCGACAATGCCAAACAGATATATCACAACAAGCTGATCAATAGGTCCCTCAACTGGCCAAGAGAACTGTTCAACCTAGTAAATCAATTCACAAAACCCCCCCACCAAGTCCACACCAAACATTACCATCAACTCCCAGCAGCTAGCTAACCACTACAAACAACTCCAACCCAACTTCATTCGTGCAACCTCCCTACATCAACCCCCAACCACTAATACTTGGTCATCTTCGACTCCATCAGCAGCAATAACATTAAATCCATCATCACATCCCTCAACACGATGACATCACCCCTCGATCCATGCCCGGTATCCTGGATCAAGTCAGCCAAATTGGAGCTTAGCCTCATCCTCACAAAGATCACCCAAATGTCACTAGCCTGAGGTCACATGCCCGATAGCCTAAAGATCTCATCCATATGTCCCACCCTAAAAAAATCTGATATCAACCCAATGGAGGCAGCATCATACAGACCAATCACCAGCCTTCCCTTTATGGCCAAAATCATAGAAAAAACTGTTCACCAACAGCTTCAAGATCACATTGACAGACATGCATCACTTGGCATCCAAAACATGGATTCCGCCCATACCATGTAGTTGAAACCCTACTACTCTCCTTCATCAACAGACTCATACAGGGTATCCAGATCACGCAACAAGGTTTCATCCTAGTTTTCCTTGACATCTCTGCAGCATTTGATACACTGAATCATACCATTCTCCTCCAACTTCTGCAA
Source organism: Ichthyophis bannanicus (assembly GCA_033557465.1). Lineage (NCBI taxonomy): Eukaryota > Metazoa > Chordata > Amphibia > Gymnophiona > Ichthyophiidae > Ichthyophis > Ichthyophis bannanicus. The sequence continues at coordinate 644,931,348 of CM066035.1, forward strand.
TCCACTGGAATTCAAGACACCATACTAAAGTAGTTTCAATCCTACTTGACCAATCACCAACAGCAAGTCAAAATGGGGGAGATCACATCTACTCCCTACCTACAAACCCAAGGCATTCCAAAAGGTTCCACTCTCTCAGCGCTGCTCTTCAACATATACCTCCAACCTCTATGCACACTCATCAAATTTCATGGCCTCTTCTACCATATCTATGCAGATGACATCATGCACTACCCACCCTTCGACACCAATCAGTCCAGTTACACAAAACTACAACACTGCTTTACCGAAGTCTCTCAATGACTCACCACAAACCACCTCGCCATCAACTACAGAAAGGCAGAAGCACTATTTGTCACCAAGGACAACACATTCTTGCCGCCTACCTCCATTATACTAAATGGTACCCAAATCAAAGTCCAACCAGAAGTGAAATACCTTGGCGTCATCCTGGACCAGAACCTCACATTCAAGCAACAGGTGAAGAAAACTGTCAGAGCAATCTATTACAAAATCTGAACCCTACAAGGCCTATGCCCAGTCCTGAACCCCCCTGACTATAGATCAGCACTCCAAGCACTAATGTTTCTGCACTTTGTCTATTGCAACTCCATATATCAAGGTCTGCCACAATCAACCATCCTACCACTATGCACAGATCTACATACAGCAGCATGCATGCTACTAGGAGCTCCAAAACATGAACACATTATGCCTAACCTCAAGCAACTATACTGGCTCCCATTAAACAGCCAAATCAAATACAAGACCCTCCTGATGACACACAAAGTCTTAAATGGGCAGTCCTCTTCCCACCTCCAGACACTACTTCCCACCTTTCAATCTAACAGAGCCAGCAGACAAACCACCAGGAACGCCCTAGTCATCTCACATACAAAAACAAAGAACAACTAGCAAACCTGTACAAGAGCATTCAAACTCTATGCACCAACCCTCTGGAACTCACTCCCCAACAAACTCAGATGTACTACATAACGCCACACCTTCCGTGAGCAACTGAAAACATATCTTTTTCTCGAACACTTTGTCCCCGTCACATAACCCCTCTACACTCACATGGTCCCTATGTTCCCAATTATGTAAATAGCTCATAAACACTTGTACCTACATTATATTCCACACATTCAATATATATAAGTTAATATCTTTGTACAAACCTTGTATCCTCTTGTGTGCATAACTTGTATACTCTTGTTTTATGTACAATGTTTTGACCCGGTGAAAAGCACAGGTAAATAAACAAACACACAGATACACATAAGGACCCTTTTACTGTTTGGTGTCTTATCAAAACAAAATTGAGGATAGTCTTGTGAGACATTTGACCAGAATATTTCTTTTTTAATTTATGCATTCCAGAAGGTAGGTCTGGACTAGTGCTTGAAGGAACTTCTTCAAAGAATGAGCAGGAGATAGGAATTGAATATCGGACTCACGAAAAGTTCTAGAAAACCACAGTGAAGACTGGTTGGTTGTAGGATCTGTAAAGTTGATCATAACAAAAGGTTAGTTAGAATTCCTAAGACAACTCATTTAAACTTATGGGATAAATATGAATTCTAAAGAGATTATGGACATAGCAATACCAGACTATAATCTCTTTAGGAGGGAGAGAGACAGAAGGCCAAAAAGGTGGATGAGTAGCCCTGAATGTGAAAACCATTTGAAAGTGACTGCAATGGAGGGTCTTGGGGAAACTGGTCATCTTGAAAAGAGAATAGGGAAATTCAATCCACACAAGCGTCATCTACAGCCCTCTAGCTCAATCAGAGAAACTTGACAAAGACCTGATCATGGATATTCAAAAGCTGGTAATGAAAAGGGAGATTTTATCTTGACAGATGTGGATTGGAATGTCCCTTTTACAGAATCACAAAGAAGTAGGGATATCTTGGATACCTTTAAAGGTGTTCTGCTTAGACAAATGGTGAAGGAACCCACAAGGGAATGGGCAATGTAGGATCTAGTACTCACAAATGGAGAAAGTGTGTCTAATGTTTGGGTGGGTACCCACTTGAGCAGCAGACATCAACACTTGGCGTGGTTTGAGATAACAGCCAAAGCAGAGTCAGTCACAGCACACTCAAAGTTTTAGATTTCAAAAATGCTTTCATAAAATGGGGAATTACTTGAAGGAAGAGCTGGCAGTTTGGGAAGAGATAAAGGAAGTGGAAAATTAGTGGGCTAAGCTGAAAGAAGCTATAAAATAGCAAAAGATCTTTATGTAAGGAAAGTAAATCAAGGCAAGAGGAAAATGAAACCAATATGGTTCTCCAGGAAAGTGGCTAAACAAATAAAGGTAATGCTTACAAAATCCAAAACATAAGAAGAAGAATTCAAAAAAGAATACCAGATAATTCAATGAGACAAAGAAAGAAATAAGGATAGCAAAAGTGTGGGCAGAAGAAAAATTGGCTAAAGATATAAAACAAGATGACAAGACTTTCTTCAGGTATGTCAGAGAGAGGAGAAAGACTAGATGTTGAATTGTAAGACTTGAAGATGCTGAGGATCGCTCTGTAGAGAGTGAGAAGATGAAAGCAGAAATGTTAAACAAACACTTTTCTTCCTTGTTCACAGAGGAAAATCCTGGAGAAGGACCACAACTTGCTGACAAAGGCACATATGGGAATGGAGCAGATACCACACCATTTACAGAAGAAATTGCTTATGAACAACTTGAATAACTAAAGGTTGAGAAAGCCATGGGGCCGGATCAGTTACATCCTAGGATACTGAGGTAGCTCATGGAGGTTCTGGTAAGCCCTCTTATGTTTAATAGATCCTTAGAGACAGGAGAGTTTCCATGGGACTGGAGAAGGGCTGATGTGGTCTCTTCACAAAAATGGTAACAAAGAAGAAGTGGGAAACTGCAGGCCGGTAAGCCTTACCTCAGTGGTTGGAAAAATAATGGAGACACTGTTGAAGGAAAGGACAGTGAACTTTCTACAGTCTAATGGATTACAAGATTCAAGGTAACATGGTTTTACCAAAGGCAGATTGTGTCAGATGAATCTGATTGATTTCTTTGACTGGGTGACCAAAGAACTGGATCGGGAGCGAGCACTAGATGTGGATTACTTAGATTTTAGCAAAGGTTTTGATACTGTTCCTCACAGGAGGCTTATGAACAAACTGAGCAGCCTGAAGTTAGGACCCAAAGTGATGAATTGGATTTGAAATTGGTTGATGGACAGATGATGGTGGGTAGTGGTAAATGGAATTCACTCAGAATAAAGGAAGATGAGTAGTGGAGTACCTCAAGGACTGGCCCTGGGGCCGTTTCTATTCAATATCTTTGTGACACTGCTGAAGGGTTAGAAGGAAAAGTTTGCCTTTCTACAGTTGACTCAAAGATTTGCAACACGTTGGACACCCCAGAGGGAGCTAACAGCAAGAGAAGTGATCTACAAAAATTAAATGCATGATCCAATACTTGGCAATTAAAATTTAATGTGAAGAAGTGCAAAATGATGCATTTTGGCTGCAGAAATCCAAATCAGCAATATGCGATAGGGGGCAAGAGGCTGATATGCACATATCAGTAGAGAGACCTTGGGGTGATTAGTGTCTGAAGATCTCAAAGTGATAAAACAATGTGAAAAGACAGTGGTCAATGCCAGAAGAATGCTAGGCTGCATAGAGGGGGGCATAACCAGTCGAAAGAAAGAGGTGATAATGGCCTTGTAGACGTCATTGGTAAGGCCTCACTCGGGGGTATGTTTACTAAGCCCTGCTAAAGGTTAACTCATACTATTTGTAACTAGGTTCCATTGAATAACATGGGGACTAGTTGCAAATAGCAGGGTTAACTGCTAGCCTGGCTTAGTAAACATACCGCTTGGAGTACTGTGTTAAGTAGCTGTAGCAGTAGTAGTAGGAAGCCCTATCTTGCTAAGGATATAAAAGACTTTAAATGGTACAGAGGAAAGAGACCAAATGGTATGGGGTTTGTGCTAGAATCCATATGAGAGGAGACTTGAAGACCTTAATATGTATACCCTAGAGGAAAGGAAGGGGAGGGGAGATAGGATACAGATGTTTAAACACTTGAAAGGTATTAATGAACCAATAAACGTTTTGCCAAGATGCAGAAGCTATAAAACTAGAGTACATGAAATAAAGTTACAAGGAAGTAAACTAAAAAAACACCACCAGGAAGTACTTTTTCACGGAAAGGATGGGTGGATGTCTGGAATGTTTTCTTAGAGGAGGTGGTAGGGACAAAAAACAGTGCCTGAATTCAAAAGGACATTTTTATTTATATTCTCTTATATACCGTGCTATTCTACATCAGTACGGTTTACATTGAATAAATTGAAATTACATTGAACAGGGCATTATAACTTGGAGATAACTATTTTACAGGGAACATGGGCTATGAAGGGTTAAGTGGCTTGCCCAAGACCACAAGGAGCACCTGTGGGACTAGAAACCCCAGTCCTTCCAGCCCAAGGTTGCTGTCCTCTAGTGGGATTTGAACCCCCAACCTTCTGGCCTGCAGTACCTTGCCCCAACCACTAGGCTACTCCTCCACTCCTGGGATAAATAGAGTGGGATAAATTGAGTGGATTCATACAAAAAAAGATTAACATTCCTGGTCAAAGTAAAACAAAAGACTTGTTTACACTTCAGAAAAAGCACAAAGTGGGAGTAACCTATATGGAGTGGCAGTTACACCCCAAAATAAAGGCATAAAGTGGCTTGCATGGAGCGGCAGTTACAACCTTATACTCCTTGCCACCATTTACTGTACATGTTACTATCTCAGATCTTCAGTTTTCTTCCTGCCTTCAATTAGTTCCTTCACAGAATGACAAAACTCCAGTAAAGCAGCTGCTTAAAAATAACATTTACAAGTCAATATTCAAAAGCAAATATCCATATTACAGCAGTTGCTATATGGCTATTTGTGTTGACCACTGCTATCCATAGATATTCAGCGGCTCCTTTCAGACAGTGCCAGGGCGATGCTTGTGCAGAGCGAGGTTAGATCGGCAGGTATTCAGACTGCTGTCTAGATACTATCTGGAAAAAGTCACGGCAGCAAAAATACTGTCCTAACTTTATCCATACAGTGGTGCTGAACAGCTGTGATTTACTTAAATGCATGCATACATTAAGAATGTATAAATACAGGTAGTCTACCTGCAAAATTCAGCTTTCAGATTGATTAGTGCTCTGAACTTCTGTGGTGTTACCATATCACACAACTGTTAGTTTCCATATTGCAACGCTTTCTACAATTGTTAATTCTCAAATAATTAGGAACATTTCCTGAGGTCAATATTTTTTATTTTTAAGAAAGATGTACATTACCAGATATTGTTCGAGGAAAATACCGCCTGGGGGAGTTTTCACTTCAACAGGAGGACCTGGAGGGCCCGGAGGACCTGTCTCACCCTGTGGGCAGCAAGATAAAAGAGGGGACATATCTAGCAACTGCCAGGACTCTAGAACATTCTGGAAATTATAAGAAAAACGCTCTTCCATTTAGAATAGAAAATGCTGCGCTATTAACAAGAAGGTCTACAAAACAGCACATTTAATAATAAATGTCTGTTAAAGGATTGTTAGAATGAAAAGAGAATAAGATATGCACATTCCTGTATTAACACAGACTGCCCAGGTAATGAATGCTTAACTGTAACATTGCAGCTGCCTGTCAAACACCCTTTGCTGTGCATCACTGGAAGGTTAATTTACTACAGTATTTTACACAAACTAGTCTTTTCATAGAACACTGACTTATTTTGTTATCCTTCTGTTCATCTCTTATATTTGTCTTTACCTGTTCTCCCTTCTCTCCATGAAAGCCAAGGCCCCTGTTTCCCTACAAGAAAGATGTCATTATTTATTCATATAACACAATTAGTGTTCTGTAAGCACAGAATGTTTACATCTCTACTAGGCTCCTAAAGCTGAATTTATGAAGAGGTTTCTTTCATTCTCTACCTAAGAAAAAGCCTTTAAAAAATAAAGAGGTTTTATACTGCCCCTTATTATTTCTCCTAACGCACAAGAACAAAATGAAACAGTTCTACAAAAATAAAATGTTCACACAACAAAAGCAGAACTAGAAAAACACCACACACTCTTATGCAATAATACAAAAAGCAAACATTTTCATGAAATTATTAAACAGGGGATATCAACACCAGTTCAAATCTGGCAAGCGAAAGGACTTCCTCTAGTATGTAAATACTGCCCAGAGTCCACCAATGCCATTAAATATGTATCATCATCTACCCCCTGTCACCACATGTGAACAATGTATCATTCCAACATAAAAATAAAGAGTTATAAATCTCCAAAAATTCAAGATCCTTATACACAAAAAATACTATAAGCTTCAAAGCCAATCTTTATTGAACTGACCTCAAATTGAAACACTTGCTTTCTGTTGCTATTTTGTATTATGTAATATAAACATTTTGTTTTCTCTTTTCTAGTCATCTTCAAAGAACTCAAGGGTGAAGAAAATAGTAACTCTCCCACGCATTAAGAATTTTCAATGCAACCAGCAACCGGCTTGGAGGTCAATGTTCTAGGCATGTTTGCCTTTACACATGTACTCACATATTATTTGACAGTTTTACAAATATAATTTTGCAGACTCAAAGGCAAAAATTAGGAAAAACAGCTAATGCACTGAAGAATCAAGCAAATCAGCTTATTATTGATTTTTGTAAAGTTAAATTTCTGGTGGAAGAACATGCAACTTTTTCTGTGAAACTTAACATCTCAGGGAAGTATATTTATGGACTTTTGCGAAAAGTCCACAATTTTGCAAAATAATTGCTGGGAAGCTCATTTTCATAATATTGAAAGCAAGGCAAAATAGTAACAAAAACGTCTCTCAATACCAGATCATTTTGGCTAAGAACTTTACTGCTTGCAAACTGGCCCCAAGTTGTGCTGAAAAAAAGCCTCCTTGGTACCGGAGAATACAAAATGCCTTGGACTCCAATTTATGGCAGGTATAGTTAGGCATGCAAAAAAGGATCCCATGTTTTGATTCCAGAAATGGACTCTTCATCAGGGTAACAAATCCTGTCCTATATTGATATGGGAGACTGCAAAATGGAAGACAGTCTGAACTCTCCTGTTAGTACGGTCTGGAAGGTATTTTTAGAATGGGATAGTTACATGATAATATAAGTGTAGAGTGTAAAAAGGTTATCTTAAGAGCAAGTTTACTAAAATGCACTGAGGAGCATGAGGCAGATGTGAGCTCACTGTACTTTTGTTTACCATGACAGTGGCAGAGTGGGCACACTAAACGTCATGGATGCGGTAACAGTAGGGAGGCACTGGCATGATAAGCATCATCAGGCATGTGGTAGTAAAAATCGTATATCAAGTGTGCATGCATGCTGTGAAAGCATATATTATGTGCTACCCATGCCACCAACCCTCACGTGCTAATGCCAATGTACAACCCCCCCTAGACAACTGTATGTCACTGGTACCACATTTCTGTGCTGTAACGAGGGTTGAGAGCACTAGGCAAGAGGAGAAAAGAGGACACCTCTGTCAACTGCTGCATGCAATGGACCCAGAGGGTTCAATCACCTGATATAAGTGACCCCAGGGGATGCCTACAGTCCCAGTGGAGTTCCAAACAATCCCCTGCCGGATCCAGTGGAGGCAGATGTCCCTCAATGAGAGGCTGTGAATGGTCATGGGCTCTGAAGCACTGAAGTACCATCATGTGAACATAACAATGTCTGGGCATCAGCATGTGGGTGCACTCACATACAATCCCCATGTGCTCATATGAAGAGCTGCAGGAGGCAATATGGGAAGATACCCACAAAGGTGCAATAAGAAGTTGCAACAACAATGGAACCTGCACCATACGATATTAGAAAGAGGAGAAAGAGTAATTGTTTGGAAGCAGCCCACCACACTTCATCATAGAGAGCAGGCAAAAGGAAATAGTTTCCCCCACATCCACAGATCATATTGCAGGTGGCCAGGGAAAGCACAAAAAGGCTAACAGAAGGATATGTGCACCCTGGCACACAGGTCAAATATGTGGGGCCAATATGAGGGGGAGCAGGGCATGCAAAAATGTGCTGCTTACACATAAGTAGAGACTGCATTCCATCAGTGGCTGCTGGGTGTCGTAATAAGAATGCTGCTTCTTTATGAGCAGGGGGGTCTGGTCTGTTGGAAGGCAGCTGCCGGTATTTCGGCACCTAAGTATGAAACCTCCTCACCTTGAGGTACCCAGGGTGTCTGACAACCTAGTATGCAATAGACAGGTCAATAGGCAGTATTGCTATTTCTGTGGTTTTCCTATTCAATTGAGTGACCTTTTTGCCCAGGCCATAGGAAAGGTTCGCGGGTTATGTGTTGCAGTTTTTGGATGATTTGCCCATGCTGTTTTGGGCACAGAAACTGTGGAAAAAAGAGCAAAAAATTGAAAAAACCCTCAAATGGGCTTCAGAAAGGCCCCAGCCCTTGGCTGCATCTCATTGGTCAGGTCCCAGAGCAGCAAACTGGGAGATGACCAATGAGACATGGCAGGATGGGAATGACTGACTGCTATATTCCAGCCAATTATGGAAGGAGAGGGCAGGGCCATATAGCAGAGTGGATGTGATCACACCTGACTGACTGCCAGACCAGACAAACCAACAATGGGAGGGTGAAGTCAAAAGTGGGTCCTTGTTTTGAGCTATTTCTTATACGAATCTCGGCTGGAAGTTTTGAGATCATCTGACAACATTGCCAGTAGGCCTCTGTCGGTGGGGAATAGCTTTCTTCCCTGTCACCCCTCTATCCACTGTGAGAGCCAGAGGAGAAGGGTTTAACACAGTAACACAAAAAAATCATCGAAATGTCTGAAAGCTGGAATTGTACTGAGGTGCGTATGTGAAGCTTTCAGAGGTATGTGACATCATATGGAAAAGATGTGAAAATACACTTATCAGTAAATGGTGGACCTTGAGAGAGGGTAGAAAGGCAATCATGAGAGATAAACATGCTAGCTTAGCATGAAGAAGAACATATGACCCCTAGTATAGTTGTCAGAACACGGGGAGTTGAAGAGGTGGGAGACTGAGAGGTGGGAGAGAACCAAGCAAGAGAACCAGGTAAAGAACTGAGTGAGGGGGCAGAGGTCAGATAACAATATAAATCTGACAAGGCCCAGAGTGATAATTGCAGACATGGGCCTCACAATGAAGGTCAACGGAGAGGGGCACAGACATAAGTAGAATAACATGGCAAATCACACAAGTGGGGCCCTAGACAGCTGGAACAAAAATTAGCTAATTAGAGAAGAATGCCTGAATAGTAAGTATGGTCCCGAGCAGGGTATATAATGTGACAGGACCAGATACACGATGAGTTCATTTCCTGTGCAGTGAAGGCTGTGTGGGGTATGGATTCCCTGGGTTCCCTATGGCCCCAGAATCCCTGTTGTCGTGTCTGAGAGTTTTGTGTGCATGCTGTTTGTCTTGTGTATGTCTGTTACACGGATTTCTTGTGTCCAGGAAAGCCTGTTATATTCGCTGTTGAATCAGAAAGTAAGACAGAATCATACAGGCAGGACCAGAAATTCTGACTTGTAGTTGTTTAGAGATCTGCATCTGAGGTAAGACAGAATGACCCTATTTGCCTGCTGTGAGAGGTGGCAAGATCTGTAATTCCATTGGACTGTTTTCCTTTGTTCTTAGTTTTCCGTTTCTGTAAGATAGGGAATAATAAAAGGATCCTTTTGGAAGAAAAATCTGAGAGATAGTTATTACCATGTACGAGCGTGTTGTCATGCATAAGATGAGATTTTATTGGGAAGTGTAGGTCCTCTCTGTGATGTTTCTTTTATCGGGAAGTGATATGTTCTCCCTGAGTGGTTCCCCTTCAGAACGGAGCAAGGTGTCGGCTTGGGAACTGTCTGGCCCACAGTCCAGCTGACCCTTTGCCCCGTACAACACCTAGCACAGTGCCCTTTGCAGTAAGGAAGGGAACTCTTCCATCATATGGGTGAATGGGAGGTACAATATCTAGTTGCAGAAATCTGCTATTCCAACACAGAGACAATATATTACCTGTAAAGAAATTGCTGGTGACTTCCCATGCCTCCAACTTCTCCTGTAAATGAGATGAGGGTGAAAGGGGATAGATTCAGGAGTGATATGCGGAAATATTTCTTTACGGAATGAGTGGTGGATCTGTGGAATAGTCTCCCAGTTGAGGTGGTAAAGATGAGGAGAGTATTTGAATTCAAAGAAGCATGGGACAAACATAGAGGATCTTTAAAGGAAAAAAAGGGGACTGTTCTAGTGGTTGATATGGAAGGACAGACTAGATAGGCCATGTGGTCTTTTTCTGTCGTCATGTTTCTATGATATGGAAGGACAGACTAGATAGGCCATATGGTCTTTTTCTGTCGTCATGTTTCTTGTTTCCAAATGAGGGTCCCAATGGACAAGATCCTGCCCCCAAGTCAGAAAGGGACCCAGGACCAGGGGCGGCATATTGGGTGTCAATGCCCATATAAGTCAGCTTCCACGCTATCTATGCAACTGTTTTCCCAGTAAGTGGACACCTACCCCTGTGGTCATACAACTGCCTGGGAGAAAGGAGATAATCCACAGTGGTTACAGTGACCACTGTGGTGTAACCTTTTGGGGGCACCCATGCTCCTCATATGTTGAGGGCTCAGATGCCACTTCTAGTAAATCATGCACATCACCATAAGGGAGAGCATCCCAGTCAGATCCCATGTTTGGCCCATCAACTATCAGCAAACTGAGGGCTCCAGAGCCTTAGGGAACCAACAATCATTTCCCAGTTTTGGTGGACACCACATCCCCTAGGCAACATGCTAGGAAAAGGGTCAGTGACTATGGAGCCGCATATGAGGAAGCCCTCCATCAGTAGTGTAAGTGTAAGCATCTCCTATGAGCCTCAGGGTCACAGACATCCCATCCTATGGTCGGGGTGAGAGGCCATGTGCCACCAGAAACAAAGGCCATGACACCAGCACATCCCTTCAAATATGTGGACCCCCTTCCAGAGGTGAAGGTGGTGGGGGTGGTAGTGGGGAACAATTATGTGGCATGCAAACAATAGCCAGTAGTTATTACACCTGATTTGCATGCCTCACTCCCATCTCTGTTCAGGCGTTTCAAAGAACTGTATATGTGACCCATCTGAGGTCCCATCTCAGAAAACAAATATTATCCCTCACCCCCTTGGCAACACTAGCTATCAATCAATAAGTGGACATCATACATACGCTATCCCCAGGTCATACTCATGTTCATGTGGATAGAAGCCAGGCCACCCTGCCTGCGTTCTCTGGGGTGGGAAGGGAGCTGTGTGCCTCCATCTCCCTGCTCGGGTTGCTGGCCCATGGCATGTGGGCTGTCACCGGATATGTTTGGGAGAGAGATGGCCCCATAAAGAAAGAGTCCATGTCCTCACCATGACAACAAAAGCCAGCACCCCTCTCATGATGTCCTGGCCATCTGAAGATACCTACAGGCTGATACAACATTATCTCATGACAGTGTTTAGAAGCTGTGATTGGTTCATAGTTCAGGGTTGCATAATGCCTAATGCAGAGGTATTCAAATCCAGTCCTGGAGGGCCGCAAACCAGTCAGGTTTTCGGGATATCCCTAATGAATATGCATGAGATAGATTCAAATACAATAGAGGCAGTACATGCAAATATATCTCATGCATATTCATTAGGGATATCCCAAGTGTCTGGCTAGTGTGCACATTCACCCTCAATGCCATGCTGCCCACAATGCTCTGGCTGTATGCCGAACCAGTTGGTGGCCCCAGGGCCTGCAACTGACATGCATCTACAAATCTGTGAGCCCTTTTGGCTACAAGTCCAGATACAATGCACCTCTATCCTGTCTTCTTTGCTTGCAGAGAATGGTGCAGGCAGCACAGGGAGGATTGCAACTGTGCACAAGGACTGTGATCCTTTGATTACTGATTTCTGTTGACATCATTCCTTCATGTATTGCATGCAGTGAATATGGTGCATGGTAGGGCAGTCAAGCTGGGCAGCTGCATGTATTTATCATGCTTACCCTTGCATTTGTTTCAGGTTTGTCATTCTTGGTGCCTTCCCCATATAGCATGTGTTATCTAGGCATATGTTGGCTGCATCACCCTGCTTGAGGTTCATTGTTTCCCATGGCCCACACATTCACAGGTATAGTCATCACCAAAATGCTTTGAGAGTGGTGTGCTTTTGTCCCCAATGAGGGGTTTCATACATGTGAGCAGCAGGGGAGGGGGACAGGGGAGGCAGGCTGATCCAACTCTGCCAGCACTGTGAATGATGTAATCTGCCTTACCTGCAGTTTGTTGCAAAGGAGTTGATGCACAGAGGATGTTCCAGTTGGATACATATGGGGGGGGGGGAACAGTGGCTCCAGGGGGCCTACATCTGATATCTGCTATTGGCATTACACATATGGTTTTAGGCATCCCAGTGAGGGTGCAGGTATTTGCCACCTGCCAAGATCCCAATCAAGGGAACTTTGGCTCCTGTCTGCAGTGGCTGGGGGTAAGCCGGTGATGAGCCAAGCATGGACGGTGGTGGCACTTTGAGAAAGCCATAAAATTAGCTGCACACACAGGTGCAAATCAGAGGACAAGCATTCCTTTGGTGGCGTGGTGTGTCCAGCACACACCTGTGTAGTATTTCAGATCTTGGGATTTATATATTGGTTTTCAATTATGTTAATCTCATTGTGCTTCCATATGGTGACATTTCACTTACCAGTTTATGTCCTTTCCTTGAGTCCTGCTAGACCAGTCCAGACAAGTAGGTTGTGTTCCCCTATCAGCAGATTAGTGTAGACAAAGAACCAATGAAAAGTCCAGGTTTCAATGACATCACTCCCATGCTTCAATTTGCCTCAGTCACCAGAAATCTCTTCAGTATTTGTACCAATGCATATTTGAGAACATGGCAAGCCTCACACAACCTCAATCGTGGCCAACAATGAGTAACTATGTACAGAAAAGCTGACAGTAGAAGATGAACCTGCACAACTAAGTATAAAAATCATAGCGGACCCAAGGGTACCACAGCAGAAGGACAGAGCAAATACAGTTTCGGGGGCGGGCCCTGGACTGGTCTAGCAGAACTCAAGGAAAGGTCCCGAAAAGTGGGACATACCAAAGCTACGACTCCACTGGGTGGGAAGAAGACAGTAGCTTGCAAAACCTTAGAGCCAAAGGCCATGTCTGCCTGCGCATGGATATCCAAGCGGTAATGCTTGACAAAAGTGGAAAGTGATGCCAATGCTGCTCATGTCTTCAAGGGCTGCAAAGCTCTGCTATGAGGATGTTTGTGCAAGGGTAGAATGGTTGTGCAAGCCCTTTGGAACTGGCTGGTTCCACAACCGATATGCCAAGGCAACAGCCGCCTTAATCCAGCACCCAAAAGTTGACTTAGCCATCATGTCACCCTTGCGTGGGCCAGCAAACAGCACAAAAATATGGTCAGACTTACGGAAATAATTTATAACCTCCAAGTACCGGAGAAGCATCCTCTGGACATCCACAAGGCGAAAATCCTTATCCTTCCCCCGACACTGCTCCTTAGAGAAGGAGGACAGGCAGACTACCTGGTTCACATGAAAGTGAGAAATCACCTTAGGCAAGAAGGAAGGCACAGGCAGAATGGAAACGGCCATACTTGAAAAAGACAGATATAGATCTCAGCGAGACAGAGCCTGCAGCTTGGAAATCTGCCTTGTGGAACAAATCGCAACCAAGAAGACTGTCTTGATTGTCAAATACTTCAAGGCAGCGCACTGTAATGGCTTAAAGGATGCCAACATCAGGGCCCTAACCACCAGACACAGATTCCAAGAAGATACCACAGACTGGAGAGGAGGACACAGATGTCAAACCCTCTGGAGAAAGCGAGCGACACCTAAATGCAAGGCTAGAGACTTACCAGCCACTGGACCTCGTAAACAGGCCAAAACTCAACTTTCAGGGAGCTAAGAGAAAGACCCTTCTGCAGAGCATATCCTGTAGAAAACCAGCAGAGATGGCACTTTGGCTGCCTCAGCAGTCAATTTTCGAACTCCACACCACTGCTAAAAGAGGCATCAGACCAAGCATGCTAGTTTGGTAGACCTCCTCTGGGCTCTGAGCAGAGAGGCGACCGCCACCAGAGAATAGCCCTTATGTGCTAGCAGTCTCCTTTCAAGAGCCGAGCTGTAAGTGAAAAGGGAACCAGGTCTTCCAGGATGATCAGTCTGTGCCACAATAGGCTCCAATGTGGAGGCAACCGAAGAGGAGGTGTCTGCAGGAGCAGCATCAGGTCTCCGAACCATGCTCTCTTCATCCAATCTGCCGCCACCATGACAATCCTACTCGGGTGGATTTTTATATGCCGAATCACATGCCCTACCAGGAGCGATGGAGGAAACATGTTCAGCAGGTGCCCTCCATTTCCGTGTGGAGATTGAAGAAGCGGCAAAGTTTGGCATTGGAGCAGCTCACCATCAGATCTATTTTGGGGCAACTCTGGCAGTGCAGAATCAGCTGAAATGCCTCCTGACCCAATGCCCAAGATCCAGAGAGTGCCGACTGAGGAAGTTCACTTCCACACTGTCCACCCCAACAATGTGCTGAGCCAACAAAGCTAGGAGGTTCTTCTCCACCCAGGCAAACAGGACAGCCATCTCCAGAGCTACCCTGGAACTCACTCAAACTGCCCAGCCCTTGACTGGGGGCTTGAAACACAAAAGAGCCAACCTGATTGCATTCACCTTGAGGCGGTTGATGGGCCACACCACTTCCCTGCAGTTCCAATGGCCCTGGGATGTACGATTTTGGCAAGGGGCTCCCCAGTCTGAGAGACTGGTATCTGTTTTCAGGGGGATCCAGGAGAAATCATCTAGCGGCACGCCTTTCCTCACATGACAGGGCTGCTGCCACCACCGCAGGCTGGACTTCACCATAAATGGGAGCGGGAGCGGGAGCCTGCGCTTGAACTCCTGAGAACTCGGGAACCACCATGTCAGCAAGGACCACTGGAACAATCGCATGTGAGCATGCGCTCTGGCGCCATCTCTAACCTCAGAGTCTAGGAACCTGCTGTGCACAGAACAGTGCCAGGCAATCTACCAATCCTTTGACTGTCTCCTCTGGCAGGAAAACTCTGCCACTCGAGCTTCGAAACATGCTCTCAGAAACTGCAGGGACTGAGAAGGCAACAGCTGGCTCTTTCTCCGATTGATCACCCTGCCAAAGCTTTCCAAAAAAGGACACCACTCAGGAAACCACCTGAGACACTTCTGAAGAGGAAAAGGTCCAGATGAGGCAGTTGTCTAGATGTGGATGTACATAGATCCCTCTGAGCCACAGTGTCGCAATTGCCAAAACCATGACCATGAAGAACATCTTTGGGGAGATGGATAGCCCGAAAGGGAGGGCAGCAAACTGATAATGAGAGCCAAGCATGGCAAAACATAGAAACTTCTGCTGATCTGCCTGGATCATGATATGAAAATATGCCTCGGTAGATCCAGAGAAGCCAAGAACTCCTCTCGGCATTTTGCATTCCAGGACAGCCAAACAGAATGATGTCTAGCAACCAGCAATCCTTGGTAATCCGGGCCTATTCTTGAAAGAAAATGAAAAGCCTGCCTTTAATTGGAGGAACTAGGGAATGAGCCCCCAAACCTTCATTGAGCAGACTGGGAGGGTCCTTCTGTGGAAGGGACCGAGTCCCTGGACAGAAATGCTCCACAAAAAGACTGAGAACGAGTCTGAAGCTCAGAAGCAGAAGGAAAGAAAGGTTTGCCAGGTTGGTAATGACAAAAATCTCAGTAGACGGGCAAAGGCTGATGAGAAAGGGCACCAGCCTGCTTCACAGACCTGTGTTCTAGAAGGCGGTAAGATTTTGTCTCGTCCAGGTCCTTCACCAGCTTCTCCAAACTGGCTAAAAAAAAAAGCTTTCCCTTAAAAGCCAGTTGAGCCAACTGGGATTTGGAAGATGAGTCCGCTGCCCAGTGCCGGAGCAAAATCCAACACCCTGACACTATCGTCAGGGCACCATCCTTGACCCCAAACGTACCATGTCATACATGACATCAGAAAGGAACGCCATAACCGACTCCAAAAGAGGGGTATTATCATGTAGCAGAAGAGACTGAATTCACTGGAGCATAGCTCAAGATGTCAGACTGGAACATACCACTAGCTGCAGAATAGCAGCGGCCACAGTAAACTGGCACTTGAACAATGAATCCACCTTACGGTCCAGAAAGTCCTTTAAGGTCGACCTGTCTTCCACAGGATTGGTGGTCTATCTGGTAACCACTGTGACCTGCGCATCCACCTTGGGAATAAGAAACCACTCAATGCACTCCTTCTCTGGGAGAGTGTAGATCTTCTTACACACCTTTAACCCTTTAGGCGGGGAGTCAAGAGAGTCCCACTCCAACCGGATCATGTCTTTGATCAGATCTGGAAATAGGAAGGAGCGGGTGCACCTTTGGCTCCTACTCCATGCTGAAAGCATCTGTCAAATTCAAGGCGGATGAGACCCTGGCAATCAATGCTGCCAGCTCCTCCTTCTGGAATAGGTGGATCACTCCAGCCTCGTCACAATGTTCTGAAGGCGAGAGTACTTCTTCATCCACATCAGAGCTATTTGAATCCAAGTCATAGTCAAAAGCTCCCAGCTGTTCCCCAACTACACTGGGAACACTTCGCTGGGGACACTTAGCCAAAGGCAATTGAACAAGGCTTCCACTCTCAGTCTGCCCACATGAGACTGCGCCTGGGGGCACCCAGAGGCCGCAGGGTCTGAATTTGCACGCCAGAAGGACCAGGCCTGCTGCAAAAAAGAAAAGAATTTCAGGGAGGACGATCCAGAGTCCGGAAGCTCTCCTCTTGGAAATGACCCCCAATGCAAGAGGGCATAACCGCTGCAGACCTCCTAGAGGATGAGGAGTGGTTCACAGCACAGTTACTGCACCCTTCGGCCAGCTGGATATCCTTATCCATAGTGCCATCCATCACTTCCTGCCCTGAGGCAGGGAAGGCCGGTCTAATTGCATCCCCTGGCTGAGGGGAAGCAGGCCCTCCAGAGATGATTCAGAAGCTGCCATCCAAGAAGAGCAAAGTTTAGAATTTGGAGAAGAGGCACCTCGCTTGCCACAGGTCAAACAACATTTCCTGGAAGAAGACATAGAGAGTTAAGGCAAGTATCAAAACAGTGCATGCTAAGGCTGCGATGGCCCAAAGGTGCGCGTTAACTACACTTTTACTGCGAAGATGTTAGTTGTGCTTTAACTGCATCGCTTGGGCAAAACGCACGTACAGATCGCACAACTGCCAGGTACACAATAGAAGAAAATGCCATTTACGTGTGCAGAAAGTGGTGGGAAATCCCCACAGCATGGCTAAAGTCACCAGTGGTCCACCTTGAATTGCGTCCCAGGAAGACTGAATTGGGAGCCCCCAACAAGGACATTGATGAGGTCAAGCCTTTGTACTCACCCCCTGAGAGCCCCAGGCAGAGGATCCGTGCCGGACAAGCTCTACTCCCCTGAAACTGTTTTAGTGGCTTTGCAGTACTACATTTTTAAGGTGGTTGGCAGGTAGATTCCTCTGTGAGCCTTCTGCAATCTTCAAGAGAGAGCAGGGGTGATAAAGAAGGAGGGAGGGGACGCTGTGGTTGTCTGAGGCTGCTGCACTCTTCTAGATACTTCCAAATTCTTGCTGCTCAACAGGTTCTTATCATGATAAGTGCATGAGCTGAACCAATCTTCCTTCCTCCTATGGCTACCAAAAAGACCGCAGCCTAGTGGAGCCTCCCACGTCGCACTCAAGTGAGAGCGTCACCCTCAAGGTGGTCGTTCACAAGTGTTTAATCAATCTTTTCCTTTCATTCTTCAGATTTCCTTCAGAGAGGAGAAAATCCATCCACCATCTGCTGGAGACAAAGAAATACTGAGGAGTCCTCTGGTGGCTGAGGTGAATAGAGGTATGGGAGTGATGTCATTGAAACCTGGGCTTTTCATTGGTTTTTGTGTCCACCAATCTGCTGGTAGGGGAACACAACCCACTTGTCTGGACTGACCTAGCCTCCATGCCTGCTGCTGCTCCCAATCTGGTGGGGTAGCCTGCCCCATCTGTTTCATGTGCTGTGATGGCTGCTGCTGCTGCTCCACAGTCTGTTTGGCATAGAGACTTGAGCCATCATCTGCCATTCTGTAGTTAATGGCATGTGGGTTAGGTACACGGGTGTGGGCCTACATCAATTGCATGGGTTGGTAAGTGTGGGTATGGTCCAGGGCACAGTGTTGGATGGCAATTGTGCCTATACCACTTGGGTGCAGTTAGTGCCCGATCAGATGCCGGTGTTATCTGGACCCATTCTAGCAAAGTCTTTTGCTTTGGGAAGTGCCAATAACGTGTGTGCACTAGCCACATGCTGTTGTTCATGCCGACTCTTCACCTTAACGATGCCCTTACCCCGCCTATTCATGTGGTACTTGGGTAGTATGAGATTTTTAGCATGGGTGCCTTTTAGTGTGCACTTTCAGTTACTGTGGTCCTGAACTATGCATTTGGCATATGCAAAACCCCATGCTAGCTGGTAGTGTATTTTAGTAAACATGCCCCTTTATGTTGTACTTTTGAATAAAAAATCTCTTTGGGTCCGATTTTCATTTAGGCAGGCTATGCGCTGCCTAGGCGCATAGCTTGTCTGTCGACCCCCTTAACCCAGATTTTCATTTCTGCAGTGACGGAAATGAAAATCCGGGTCACGCTGCATAGGCCAGCAGCCGCCGAGGCTAAGCAGGTAGCAGAGATTTTTGATGCTGCCCATTTAGCCCCAGCGCCTTACAGATAGGCGAGGGGTTTCCTTGCCTATCTTTAAGGCGCAGAGCGCTGCTGGCAGCATTGAAAATCGCTGCTACCTGCTTAGTGCCATTCCCCGCTCCACCCCGGAACATCCCACCCCGGAACATCTGGGCACGTTAGGGACTTAACCAGGATTTTCCAAAGGAAAAGTGCCTTTGGAAAATCCGGTTAAGGCATTTACACGGGTAACATGGGCTGTTTACCATGTAATTGCCTTCGAAAATCAGGCCCTTTATTTTTTTTCAGATTATGGTGTGAAATTTACTTCTTTCCTGCCCTCTCCACCTTTACTTATTCTCTCCACCCTTTTGCACTCTTTCCTCTACCCAAACCCCCTGATGAAAATTCAGTTTATAGAATCAAAATGTCATTTTTACCAATGCTTTCATAATTTTGCCACAAATTATTCTTTAGAGTACCTAGATTCCTATATTGGTCTTCTTTGCTATTGTTATCAAAGAACTATCTTTTAGCAAAATTTCAGGAGGATTTTGCTCACTATATGTTTTGCAGGACTGAATAGCAGGCCTAGATAGTGCATTCTGAAGGTATAAATATCAGAGGCAAAATAAGAAGGTAGAGATACTAGGGAGATCTGAGTTTAAAGAAATGCTAACATAGAGCAGATTATGCTATTTTTCTTGACCATCACGCTGGTCCAGTTTATTCTCTGATTCTATAATACTACTCAAACTCATTTTGTTTAAAACTCTTGGTTTCACAAGCAAGCCAAACAGCAAGTTTAAAAACTTTCAGCTGAACATAGTACCATAATGTTATGTTGGAGTTGATTGTACATATTTTGTGGCTACATAAAAGACTAGCCACTTTGGACATTTCTGGCAAATATCACCATAAACGCATGACTGACAATCAGTTGCACAAATAAACCGAATCTGCTCCTCTGCCTTCTATTCTAGATGCTCAACAATTCAACAATGAACCAAAATGTAATAAAAGAGCAAGAAATATTTATGACAAACATACTTCTGGTCCTGGTGGTCCTGGAGGTCCGGGTGGGCCCTGAAGAAAGAAACAGTTAAGAAAGTACATTAATTTAAGAAAAATTAGTAAGCATAAGGTTTAAATAGAGGTTCAAAAGGAAGTAGACATTTTTGTGATATTTAGGGCTAGGAAAGAATTTTGTACTGCCACAGAAATAATTGCAGATGCATAGTAAGGAAGGGGTAGCTGCCTTCGCCTGAATTACCAATACCACGTAAAGAGAACCGTCAGGCAAACAGGAGGTTGGACTTGATGGTCACCTGCGTTATCCTGCAACCCAACTATATAACTGAGATTTATGGATGTCAAGGAAAATCACTATGAAAATCACTGAAAACTGAAAACAAAGCTCACTTCTAACCTTGCAAAAGATCATTTCTGAGATAGTCAGGAATTAATGTGCCTTGAAAACACATCAGGCTAGTCTTATCAAAAGGCTATTTTATGTCAGTTGTTAAATTTTTCTCCACAGCACATGACGGAAAATCATTTAAAAAGCAGTCATTAAGCAGTAGGTTGATATACGTACTTTCACTAACACCATTTGAATCCATTGCTGCAAAAACTGAGAGGGTGGGGGGGGGGCAGCCTTGTTTTATCCATCAATTTACAAAGCAAAATTATAAGGTAAACAAATGGATCCATTTCAGCCCGAGCAATGTAAGTGGTTTGAACACAGGCCATTAGCTGAGCAGCAGGCAGTGACAGAATGTAGAGCTTTGGAAGATGCTGGTAACATGAGACAAGGGTTTAAATCCCATTGTATTCTGCAATTTGAGAATTGGCAATATTCCATGACATCTATAGTGCCTTTTTTAAATCATATCATTAGATAAAAAAATATTGTTATATAGATGTTTGGATCTGACCGTCTCTGGCACAGCCATCAAGCGAGAGAACCAAAAACTCAGCAGGCTGCCTAGGGATAGAGTCAAAGTCGGCTCAATAGAGTCAAACACAGAGAAAGAAAAGGAGAGACTTGGCTGGAGCTTCAGGAGAGGGAAGGACTGAAACTTCATTCCCAACTTCCTACAGCCTGATCCCAGGAACTGGAGGAAACAAAGGGGGTGTGCCAGGAAGAGGAAGTGAGGAATGAAGCTACTCCAAGATTGGGGATAGGTTAGTAGAAGTAAGGAGAGTTAATTAGTTTAGGGAATCCAGAGGCTGATCAGATGCCTGGCTGCCAACTTATCCAGTTCCAGAAGAAACATTTTAGGCTAGTCCTGGATTTCTGACAACGCTATTCTAATCAGGGTAATTCTGTAAAAAAACATGTGCATATTTTGTGCTTATTTATTAAAGTCAAGTATGTACATATTCGGCGGTCAAAAACACACATACAGGGGATTATTTTAGAAGCAATTTTTGCAATTACATGTGTAAATGGCCATTTTAGAAAGGGACCAACTTACACATAGATATCCTGATCAAGTTGAAGCTTCAAGGGGGTATGTCAGGGGTGTGGTTAGGAGTGACCAAGGCGCGTCACAAAACTACACATGTACAGCGCCTTGGGAAAGTATTCATCCCCTCGTTTTTTGTCCTGTTTTGTCGCATTAAAACCTGGAATGAAAATGGAGGTTCATTTGGATGTTAGGTAATGGACCTAACAATATAGTCCAAATTGGTGAAGTGGAATGACAATAAAGTGTAGTTACTCACCTGTAACAGGTGTTTTCCGGGGACAGCAGGAATCAGTCCTCACATGTGGGTGATATTGACGCCGACGGAACCTGCACAGAAGCATCTCCCCAGCTTTCAAAGAAAGCTTTTGGGAGATGCACCGAACATGCATGGTCCACTTCCCACCCAAGGGTGCCATCTTGCCTCAGTCTAATGACATAGCTAAGACGGCAAAAACAAAATACGGTAATGAAGCAACTCCAAGGAGAGGAGGGAGGTTCGTGAAGACTGATTCCTGTTGTCCCCGGAGAATACCTGTACAGGTGAATAACTATGCTTTCTCCAAGAACAAGCAGGAAGTCAGTCCTCACATATGGGACTCCCCAGCTACAGGCTACCGAGAACATGTAAAACGCCATGGCGACCTGTAAGGGTGAACCCTGATCAGCAGCAGCTGAATCCCTAAAGAGAGACTCTCACAAGACCCAGGTGTCCAGCTGGGAACCAGCCCGAACACAGAAGTATCAGAGGGCAGTAGTTGCCTACACTCCGAAGAGATTACGGAGTATGTCCTGGCTGAAAGCACTATCCCATCGGGACTCCCTCTCCAGGCAATATTGAACTGCGAAGGTATGGACCGAAGACCAGGTGGCTGCCCGGTAGATTTCTGTCACGGCGACAAAATTCAGATTTGCAATGGAAGTAGCTATGGCCCTGAGACAGTGCACTGTGACCCTCTGGTCCAGTGAGATCCCTGCCTGCTCATAGGCAAGGGTAATGCAGTATGCCACCCAAATGGACAGAGTTTGTTTAGTCACTGGGAGCCCTAGACAGCTGGAGTTATAGGATATGAAAAGCTATGGTGCTCTGCGGTGACCCTGAGTCTGTTGCAGGTAAAAGGACAGGGCTCCCTTACAATCCAGATTGTGGAGAATGGTCTCCGCCCTACTGGTGAGAGGCCTCGGAAAGAAGGTGGGGAGTACCACCTCCTGGTTGAGGCAGGGAGTACCACCTTCGGCAGAAACTTGGGGTGTGTGTGGAGCACCACCCTGTTCTTGTAGAATCTCATGTAGGGTGGTTCCACCATCAGAGCCTGGAGCTCGCTGACTCTTTGTGCTGATGTGAGTGCTACCAGGAAGTCGACCTTCCAGGATAGATACCAGAGGTGGCAGGTAGCCAGAGGCTCAAACGGAGGTTTAGTGAACTGCGAGAGCACCACATTGAGATCCCACTCTGCCACTGGACAGCGGACAGGGGGGTTGGATAATATGAGGCCCCAGAGGAATCAGGACACAAGGGGCTTAGCCGAGAGGGATTTTCCCTCAACGGAATGGTGATGGGCTGAGATGGTGCTCAGGTTTACTCTGAATGACTTGGACTTCAGTCCCACGTGCGATAGGTGAAACAGGTACTGGCGTACCACTTGTACTGAGCAGGAGAACGGACTTGCCCACCTTTCTGCGCACCACACCGAGAATTGGCACCACTTAAAGGCGTATGCCCTTCTTGGGGAGTCCTTACAAGAGGCCAGAAGAATCTCGTCCACACAAGGTGTATTAGGGGTATTAGATACACTTTTATTGGTATAAGCATCTACACCAATCCTTATTATATACAGAATTTAAAAGATCTAAACACAAGCTTTAAACTAAGATGCAGACAGAAGTCCAGCAACGAGATGGGGGTTCTCCAGTCTTTTGCATTGAGTGTCACATGTATGATTTTCTCCCAGTTGGTGAGAGGTCTTACGTATGCACTAAGTGCAAAGAACTCTTTGCTCTCAGCGAACGAGTCCGTTCTCTAGAGGCTAGAGTAGCAGACCTGGAAGACATAAGAAAGACAGAGAAGTACATGGACGTGACCTTCAGGGATATAGTCCTGAAGTCCCACCTCCAGTCTGGCAGCATCCCTGTTGCCATGGAGGAGAGAGGTCACGTGACAGGAGAGCATCACCCTGGTGTGGCAGGAAGTGATCCTGTAACTAGGACCTGTCCTCCAGGTGATGTAAAACCCTCTCGCACCGAGGGCGTTTCTCCAGGGCCATGTGCCCATGAGGGGAGGGTCAGGACAGCTGTTATAGTCGGTGATTCAATCATTAGGAATGTAGATAGTTGGGTGGCTGGTGGACGTGAGGATCGCCTGGTAACATGCCTGCCTGGTGCGAAGGTAGCAGACCTCACGCACCGCCTAGATAGGATCGTAGATAGTGCTGGGGAGGAGTCTGCTGTCTTGGTACATGTTGGTACCAATGACATAGGAAAATGTGGTAGGGAAGTTCTGGAGGCTAAATTTAAGCTTTTAGGTAGGAAGTTGAAATCCAGAACTTCCAGGATAGCGTTCTCCGAAATGCTTCCTGTTCCACGTGCAGGACCCAAAAGACAGGCAGAGCTCCGGAGTCTCAATGCGTGGATGAGACAATGGTGCAAGGATGAGGGTTTTGGATTTGTTAGGAACTGGGGAACATTCTGGGGAAAGGGGGGGCTCTTCCGAAGGGATGGGCTTCACCTTAATCAGGATGGGACCAGACTGCTGGCATTAACCTTTAAAAAAGAGATAGAGAAGCTTTTAAACTAGAAAATAGGGGAAAGCCGACAGTCACCCAGGAGCGCATGGTTCGGACAAAGGTATCCTTGAAGGATACTACCAAAAGCAGTGAGGTTCCAAAAGGGGGTATAGTAGCCCAAATGCCTTTGAGTAAGGAGCAGACAGAGCATAAAGATTCCAAATTACCCCTGCCTACCAATAGCCAGATTAATATGAATAAAATACAGTCTCTAAAATGCTTGTATGCCAATGCTAGAAGTCTAAACAATAAGATGGGAGAGTTAGAATATGTAGCACTAAATGAGAGGTTAGATATGATTGCGCTCTCAGAGACATGGTGGAAGGAGGATAACCAGTGGGACACTGTGATACCTGGATACAAACTATATCGTAATGATAGAGCTGATCAAATTGGTGGAGGGGTTGCGCTCTATGTTAGAGAGGGCATTGAGTCAGAAAGGATTAAAGTTTTGCAGGGAACAAAATTTGCTGTAGAATCTCTATGGATTGAAATCCCATTTATGAAGGGGAAGGCGATGGCAGTGGGAGTATACTATCGACCGCCTGGCCAGAATGAACAAATGGATGATGAAATGCTCAAAGAAATCAAGGAAGCTAACAAAAGTCACAACAGAGTAGTAATAATGGGTGATTTCAATTACCCCGGTATCGACTGGGTCAGTGTCACGGCAGGACAAGCTAAAGAGATAAAGTTTCTAGATGGAATAAATGACTGCTTCTTGGAGCAGCTGGTTCATGAACCGACCAGAGGGGAAGCCATACTGGACCTAATCCTTAGTGGAACGCCAGATCTGGTGCAAGAAATAAGGGTGTTGGGACCACTTGGCAATAGTGATCATAGTATGATCATGTTTGATTTAATTAGTGGAGGACAGATAGTAAAGGAATCCACAGTATTACTTTTTAACTTTCAAAAGGGAGACTATGATAGAATGAGGAATATAGTTAGGAAAAAACTAAAAGGAGCGGTTCCAAAGGTTAAAGACTTACAGCAAGCTTGGGTGTTATTTAAAAATACAATCCTCGAAGCCCAGACCAGCTGTATTCCACGCATTAAGAAGAGTGGAAGAAAGTCCAAAAAACTGCCAGCATGGTTTAAAGGTGAGGTCAGAGAGGCTGTTGCTGCCAAAAAAGCAACCTTCAGGAAATGGAAAAAAGAGCCAAATGATGAAAACTGGAAACAGCACAAGCACTGGCAAGTTAAATGCAAAGCATTGATAAGGCAGGCAAAGCGGGAATTTGAGAAGAAACTTGCTACGGAAGCAAAAACACGAAATAAAGACTTTTTCAAGTACATTCGTAGCAAAAGGCCTGTGAGAGAGTCAATTGGGCCGTTAGATGATAGAGGGGTAAAAGGGGCAGTAAGAGGAGACAAGGCTATAGCAGAGAGACTGAATGAATTCTTTGCTTCGGTCTTTACTGAGGAAGATGTAGGGATGTTACCCATGACTGAAGTGGTATTTAAAGGTGATACTGCAGAGGAATTGAGAGAAATATCGCTACACCGGGAAGATATATTACAACTATTTGATAAACTGAATAGTAGCAAATCACCTGGACCGGATGGTATACATCCCAGAGTGTTGAAAGAACTGAAATATGAGATTGCAGACCTGCTATTGGTAATCTGTGAACTTTCATTAAAATCATCTGTAATACCTGAAGATTGGAGGGTCGCCAACGTAACACCAATTTTTAAAAAAGGTTCCAGGGGTGACCCGGGAAATTACAGACCGGTGAGCCTGACGTCAGTACCAGGGAAAATGGTAGAAACCATCATAAAGAACAAAATTACACAACATGTAGATAGTCATGGCCTAATGGGAGACAGCCAACATGGCTTTAGACAAGGAAGATCTTGTCTTACTAATCTGATATGTTTCTTTGAAGGTGTGCATAAACAGGTAGACAAAGGTGAGTCGGTTGATATAGCGTATCTGGACTTCCAGAAAGCTTTTGACAAGGTCCCCCATCAGAGACTTTTGGCAAAGCTAAAAAGTCATGGGATAGGAGGCAGTGTACTATTGTGGATCGGGAACTGGTTAAAAGATAGAAAGCAGAGGGTAGGGCTAAATGGCCAATATTCCCAATGGAAAAAAGTGAATAGTGGAGTACCCCAGGGATCTGTACTGGGTCCGCTACTTTTTGACATATTCATAAATGACCTGGAAAAGGGAATAACTAGTCAGGTTATCAAATTTGCAGATGACACAAAACTGTTTAAAGTTGTTAAAACCCAAGAGGATTGTGGAAAACTGCAGGAGGATCTGGATAAATTGGAAGACTGGGCATCCAAATGGCAGATGAAATTTAATGTGGACAAATGCAAAGTTATGCACCTAGGAAAGAACAACCCACACTATAGCTACACGATGCAAGGCTCCACATTAGAAACCACCACCCAGGAAAAGGACTTAGGAGTCATCGTGGATAACATGTTAAAACCCTCCGCCCAGTGTGCAGCGGCGGCCAAGAAAGCAAATAGAATGCTAGGTATCATAAAGAAAGGGATGGAGAATAAAACAAAGGATATTATAATGCCTCTGTATCGCTCCATGGTACGACCGCACCTTGAATATTGTGTGCAATTCTGGTCACTGTATCTTAAAAAGGACATAGCGTTATTAGAAAAAGTACAGAGAAGAGCCACCAAATTGGTGAAGGGGATGGAAGGCTACTCCTATGAAGAGAGGCTAAAAAGGTTAGGGCTCTTTAACCTGGAAAAGAGACGGCTGAGGGGAGATATGATAGAGGTCTATAAATTAATGAATGGAGTGGAACGGATAAACGTGGATCAATTGTTTACGCTATCAGAATATAGAAAGACTAGGGGACATGTAATGAAGCTACAGGGTAAACTATTTAAGACAAATAAGAGAAAATATTTTTTCACTCAACGTGTAATCAAACTCTGGAATCTGTTACCGGAGGATGTAGTAAGGGCTGTTAGTATAGCTGGGTTTAAAAAAGGTTTGGACAAGTTCCTGGAGGAAAGGTCCATAAACCACTATTAAAAAGGTACCCAGGATATCAATGCTTGACCCAGTACAAGCATTGTGGAACCTGTGTCTTTTGGGGATATTGCTAGGTACGTAGGACCTAGATTGGCCACTGTTGGAAACAGGATACTGGGCTTGATGGACTTCGGTCTGACCCAGTATGGCATGTCTTATGTTCTTATCCCATGGAAGGTTGAAGGGGGGTAACGCTTCCTTTTCAGCAGCCAAGACGTTAGTGAGAGGGGCCCCAGGTTGGGGTGCAGGAGAGAGCCCTGCTCCTGTGAGAGTAGCCCTGGGACTTGGCCAAGGGGAATTGGCGACACTGCCAATAGGGAGAGGAGCAGTGGGAAACCAGGGCTGCCTGGGCCACTGAGGGACTATCAGCATTAGCGATGCTCTATCACACTGGACCTTGAATAGTGCCTTAGCTACCAGCGGTGTCGGTGGGTAGGCATACAGGAAGCCTTCCATCCACAGGATGAAGAACACATCCATTGCCATCTGGGATGGGTGCAACTGGTGGGAACAGAATTAGGGCAACTGCGTGTTGTCTGGACTGGTGAACAGATCCATCGGGGGGGGGGGGGGATGCCCCAGAGACAAAACAGCCATGATGCTACTACTGGATCCAGGCACCACTCATACGGCTGGAGGACCCTGCTCAGCATGTCCTGGCTCGGGAGGAACACTGCCCTTAGGAGCATAGGATCAGAGGGCAGCATAGGATCAGAGGGCTACCGCCTTCTGGCAGAGGGGGTACAACCCTGTTCCCCTATTTCTCCATGTAGAACATTGTCGGACTGGATTAGCACCAAGTGGTGCTGGAGCTGGTGGCGGAAGGCTCAGAAAGCTAGGTATATTTCTCGGAGCTCCAGCAGGTTGATTTGCATCTGGGAATCCCTCTGAGACCAGCAGTCTTTTTTCTGGTAGCTTCTGCAATGTATTCCCCAGCCCATTAGAGAGGTGTCTGTGGTGAGGACCCTCTGGGGGTTGGGTGCCTGAAGGTGACGTGGAATCTGCCACTATCCAAGGGGGTCTGCCAGCTGATGGATCACTTTCACTCTGTCCCTGCACCTGCCTGTGGCTTGTGTCCACTGAGAGCGGAGGCATCACTGGGCTGCCCTCATGTTCCCTGTAAAATAGTTATCTCCAAGTTATAATGCCCTGTTCAATGTAATTTCAGTTTGTTCAATGTAAACCGCACTGATGCAGAATAGCGCTGTATATAAGAGAATGTAAATAAATAAATAAATGTGCAGGCAGGCATATGGGGTCACATGGACCATTAAGGCCCTGTGTCCCAAAAGGCAGAGTAGGAGCCGGGCAGGGAGCATCCAGCATTGGTGTACCTCTGTGGCTAACTCCCTGAGGCATTCTGACTTCTCCTGAAGGAGGAAGGCTTTTGCCTGGGGGATATATAGTTGCACCCCTATGAACTCTAGGCATTGGGCCAGAGTGGGATGGGACTTGGGATAGTTTATGATGAACCCTAGGTGCAGGGTGTTGATGGTGTGCCCGGTGGCACATTGTGCCTCTACAGCCATGTCCCCATTTATGAGCCCGTCATCCAGATAAGGGAAGACGAAGGCCTCTTGGAGCTGCAGGTGGGCTGCAACCATCACAAGGTACTTTGTGGAGATCCTTGGTGATGAGGCCAGACTGAAGAGCAGTACCCTGTATTGGTAGTGCTGTCCCCTACCATGAACCGAGGTATTTTCTGTGGCTGGGATGAATTAGGATGTGAGTATAGGTATCTTTTAGGTCTAAGGAGCATAGCCAGTCTCACTGCTGGAGGATTGACAGTAGCAGTGTCCCAAGGAGAGCATCTTGAACTTCTCCCTGACTAGAAACTTGTTGAACTCTCGCAGGTCCAGGATGGGCCTGAGGCCCCCTCTGTCCTCTTGGGGAGGAGGAAATACCTGGAGTAGAAGTCTGTGCCCCAGAGATGTTTCAGCACTGACTCCAATGCTTTGTCATTGATTAGTCCTGCAAGCTCGGTGAGGAGCAGGGTTTGGTGAAGGAGAGGCTGGTGGGTTCTCCAGGGAAGTACGAGGGTGGTGCCTGCTGTAGTTGGAGGAGGTAGCCCTCCTTGAGCATGTGTAGCACCAGGTGTCAGTGGTGATGGCTGTCCACCTGTGGGCAAACAGGGTGAGGTGCCTCCCTGTGATGGGGAAGTTGTGCCCAGGCAGTCAAAAGCTCCCCCCCAGGCTGGGCCAGAACCAGTGCATGGGACTTCGGGGCCTTTTGTTTTCTGGGATCATCTCCCTGCCTTTTTGTTGCTGGCCATTGAGGGGCTGGGAATGCCTGGAATTGCAGTGTACTGCTACAGCCCCCTTTCTTCCTTGGGAAGAAGGGCTTTTCCCCCTGGACTTTCTTCCAGAGTTGCACCGAGGTCTTTTTTGAGAGCCTGGTTCTCATCATGAACTAGATCTCTATCTCTGCTGTCTTATCCTCCATGGGCTTCCTGAGTAGGTTATCTCCTATGCAGGGGATATCAATCATTTTGTCCTGCAGCCATTGCTCCAGGTCGGACGACTGCAGTTATGCTTGGCATTGTGCCTCGATACCTATGGTGGCCACCATGGCTGATTTATTTATTATTTTATTTATTTCAACTTCTTATATACCGCACTCTTTGACATCAGCGCGGTTTACAAATAACAGAAAGGAACCAGAACAACAGGCTGTTTGGTATTACATATAACAGGAGTATCAACTTGGATAACATGGGAGAACTATTTACATGGAGTATATAATCTATTAGCTAGATAGCATGCTCGAACTATTTACATAAAATTAGCAGTGATGCTTGGAACAAAAACTTTGCGCATTCTTTTATTGCTGAGGTCGGGGTCTTAAACCTCTGTAGGATCTCCCTGTCAAGGACTGCCGAGAATCCACCAAGCTCCTTCGACAGTTACTTCAGGTACATGCTGATATCGAGTTGGTAGGACTGGATCCGGCACATTAGTATCAACCCCTGAAAGGCCTTCTGGCCCAGCCCGTTGAGGGTCCAGGCCTCCCTGCCTGGTGGCACTGATGAATGATTTTTTTGTCTTTTAAGCCAGCTCATGGCTGACACCATGAACATGGAGTTGTGGGGAAGCTGAGTTTTTTGGAACACAGGGCTTTGGTGCACCCGGTACATGGTATCAAGGTGCCTACTAATGATCGTACTGACACAGGTGTTTCCCACATCTGGAGGAAGAGGCGGTTGAGGATCAGGGGCACCGAGACCATAAGGGTTTCCTTCGGGGGTGCTTCATATTTGAGTATTTCCAATTACTCGGTGAGTGGGTCCTCCTTGACCCCGGTGTCGATAGTGAGATCCTTGGCCATGTCTCACACGAAATCGAGGAACATGATGTCCTCAGGCAGGGAATGGTGTCGGGTTATCAGGGGGGATGGCTCCGAGAGCACGTCTCGGTGTTGCCTCATGTCTGGGGACTCTTCGTCCTCACTCTCGCATTCAGACTCGAAGTACGAGTATGAATCCAATGCTTTGCGATCACCTCGGTCGAGGACCACTCCCAGCGGTCCACAACCTCCGGAGGACTGGCAGTCTGAGCCACAGGTACTCGCTGGGGAGGACTGATGCCCCAAGGAATGAGACTGGGACCTTGTCTGGGGATGAAGGCTCCCTCGAGGTTGGTGGCACTCGAGGACTGGCTTGATGTCAAGGGTCCCATCGTTGGGGGAGACGAACCAGATGAGCTGGACATGAATGCCCACTGCATGGCCACTAGGGCAGATATACTGCTCTCTAGGGTCGCCATTCTGTTTTCCATACCAGTTGGCTCTGCAGCCTTCGATGCAGGTACTGAAGACTTCAGTCCAGACGTCAGTACTGTCAAGGGGGAGTACTCGATGAAGATGGCCTCAGAGGTCCAAGGTCAGTTGGCGGGTACAGATGACTCCTTACAAGGCCGCTTCTGCCCCGACTCTTCGGACTCATGCCTGGGACTACGGGTCCTGGGGTGGGATTTCCCCTTCTTCCCTGATCCATCCTCAGAGGCATCTTTGAGGGTTTCTTCTTCTTGTGCTCCACCTTCGTGGATTTCTGCTCAGAGGAACTGCAGCCATGGGACTCTGAAGAAGTTCTGGCTTTGCGCGGCACCGAGGTATCAGAGGAGGCCCTGGAGCGTGGTGTCACCAGAGACCCTGGCGCAAGTCAAACTTCTGAAAATTTTTTTCCTGTTGCTGATGGCAGCTCTTTAAGGCCTTTGAGGTCATGGTTCTGCAGAGTTTGTAGTCTGAGTCGTTATGCTCTGAGCTGAACAACTCCACTATAATCTCGTAGTTAAGAAGTAGAGCTGAAGAACTTTGAGTTACTTTATAGTAAATGAAGCTCTGAAAAGTGACTGCTCAATTGTTTTTGCCCACTACAAAACTGACAAAAGAAGGCCACCCACCAAAACTCACAGACTGGGCAAGGAGGGCATTAATCAGAGATGCTGCAAAGACACCAAGGATAACTCTGAAGGAGCTGCAAAGATCCACAGCAGAGATGGGAGTATCTGTCCATAGGACCACTTTAAGCCATACACAAATCCAGATTGAAGGCTCACCTCTTCGCTGTTGCCTTTGGATCTTGACTTACTTGCTCTCCTTTTCCTTCCCCCTGTTTTACCCCTTTTACGCCTTCTGTGTTTGTCTTGATTAGATTGTAAGCTCTGATGAGCAGGGACTGTCTCTTACATGTTTGTACAGCGCTGCGTACGACTGGTAGCGCTATAAAAATGCTCAGCAGTAGTAGTAGTAATAGTAGAGCGGGGATTTATGGAAGAGTGTCCAGAAAAAAGCCATTGCTTAAAGAAATAAATAAGAAAACACATATGGAGTTTGCACAACAACATAAGGCGGACCCCCCAAACACATGGAAGAAGGTTCTCTGGTCAGATGAGATGAAAATTAAACTTTTTAGCCATCATGGGAAATGCCATGTGTGGCACAAACCCAGAACTTCCCATCACCCCGAGAACACCATTCCCACAGTGATACATGGTGCTGGCAGCATCATGCAGTGAGGATGTTTTTCATTGTCAGGGACCAGAAAACTGGTCAGGATTGAAGGAACGATGGATGGCACTAAATACAGGGCAATTCTTGAGGAAACCTGTTTCAGTCTGCCAGAGTTTTGAGACTGGGACGAAGGTTCGCCTTCCAGCAGGACAATGACCCTAAACATACTGCTAAAGCTACACTGGAGTGGTTTAAAGGGAAACATTTAAATGTCTTGGAATGGCCTAGTCAAAGCCCAGACCTCAATCCAATTGAGAATCTGTGGCATGCCTTGAAGATTGCTGTACACCAATACAACTCACTTAACTTGAAGGAGTTGGAGCAGCTTTGCCTTGAGGAATGGATGAAAATCCCAGTGGCTAGAGAGTTGCAGCTGTAATTGCAGCAAAAGGTGGCTCTACAAAGTATTGATTTGGGGGGGGGGGGATATCTATGCACACCCATGATTTCTGGTTTTTTTGGTCTTACTTATTATTTGTGTCACAATAAAAGATATTTTGCACCTTCAAAGTCGTAGGCATGTTGTGTAAATCACATGGTGCTAATCCCCAAATCTCCATTTTAATTCCAGGTTGTAATGCGACAAAACAGGACAAACACAGAGGAGATGAACACCTGTCACAAGGCACTGTATTCCCTGTGTCAGATATTAATAGTAGTAGTAGTATTTGAGCAAATTTGTGTACAATGGAACGTAAACCTGCTTCCTGGCAGGGTCAGAGGAGTAAGGTTGGGCAAGCATAAGGGAATGGGTGGGGCTAGAGAGGAGGGACAGAGAAAAGGGGCAGAGCATTGGGGAGGGGCCGGGTTAGAGGAGGGACTGAGACTTAAGGGGGTGAAAGGCAGGGAATGGAGAGAGTGCAAAGCTGGTTGAAAGAGCAGAGGAAGAGTGCACAGTTGGGCAATGGGGAGGAGTAAAGGAGTAGCCCAGTTGTTAGAGCAGTGGCCTGGTAACCAACAAAACCTTGATTCAAATCCCACTGGCACTCTTTGTGATCTTGGACAAGTCACTTAATCTTCTATTGCTTCAGATATAAACTTAGATTAGGACAGGGCAATATCTACCATAGCTGACTGTACTGTAATGTGCCTTGAACTGCTACTGGACACACACATGCCCCCATGATATGCATGCACCTCCCATCACCCACATATGTTCCACCAGTACCTTCCATTGCACACATGTGCAACACCTAGACTCAAACAAATGCATATACCCCATCACACTGACACCCCCCCATGATATGCATACATCCCTAAAACTCCCCCAGAGAAAGCCACAGCCAGGCACCTCCCAAATGCCTGGTTTTGTGAATGGGTGAAACATGCCATTGTGTCACACTGCAAGCCTACACTTTTGAGCTTGCTTCATTTTACAACCATGAATGGTCTCCAGAACTCTCATACTACAAAGATGAACTTTAAATAGCAATCATTTCTTCTGGAGAAAGCAATTACTGTCAATTAATGCTCTAACTAGGCTAAACTCCTTTGTCACTTGAATAAATCACAGAGAAAGCATCTGTCAAGATTTTAATTATTCATCATTTTCACAGTATGTGATTTAGTAGTATTGTGCTTGTCCAAAATTGATGCTGTTTTTCCAAAATGGTATGGTTGGCTGGAAAATTGGATAGCAACAGTAACAAAAAAAAAATGCTTTCAAAACATTCCCAAAACTGTCTGCTTAAGAAAGGAGACAGGACAGTTAATACAGAAGAGGCACATGGAACATGCAAGATGCTTTTTTAACCTTAAATTCTTCCGGAACGCTACCTGCCATAGAGTGGAGTAGCCTAGTGTCTAAAGCACTAGCTTAGACCCAAAGAGACCAGGGTTCAATTCCCACTAGTACGCCTTGGGCAAGTCACTCCTATTGCCTTAGAAAAATCCAAGTTTAAGCTACAATGCAAACTGCCTTTACTAAAATGATACAGCAGTATAAAAAAACATTAAATAAATCAGCTGCATAGGCAATTGCCTCATACATGTCATTTTGAAGGCACCAAATCCCCCAGGCCAGAGAGGGGCTATCTCACTCACTTTAGTGCCATGTGCATGTGCTGCTTCTAAAGGACATCACTGTGGCACTACTGCCTTCCTCTGCAACTTTTCTGGCTCTGCAATCTTTGAGATCTGATATCAGCCCCCCTTATCTCTCGCTCTCTGGGATCTGTGGTCTGGTTTTGCCTATAGGTACCAAAATATTAAACCCGACCCTGCACACGAGGACAATTTAAGAAGCCATGTTTGTGTGTAAAGCACTGCTTTATGCATAAAAATAGACATTTATAAAATTTCACATCTGTTGCATGCATAAAGCTATGTGTGTACAAGGCCTAAGTTTATCTAAAATGAGTGGAGGTGTTGCTGGGAATGGTGGGGGGGGGAGGGGGTGGTGCTGAGGGGTTTGCATTTATGTGCACGTTTCTGAAGATACACAGACATGGGCGTAAATTAACTCAGAGACTTTGTGCACCCAGACAGCAAGGGCAAATTTAAGCATGCAAGCTCCCTGGTGGACCGGGGTGGGGTGGGGATGGGTGTTAATTTACAAAATGGAATTATGCGGATACTTTTATTTTGAAAAACTGACAGCACCACGAGAGGCAAAAATATACGCATACTATGTACACTTGCAATCAGCTACAAAATTTACCTCCATTGTCTGCCTCTCTACCTAACAATAAAACAAAATTATCCTGGGGCCTCGTACCATCAGACCTTTCTTGCCTTTTCTTTTGAGTTTTAAATAACTATTTCTATGGGTAAAAACAGAGTATATTAAGACTTACTGTTTCCCAAACTTATCTCAGTAACCCCCACAACTAGTCAGGTTTTCTGGATAGTCAAAATGAAAATGCACGAGATACATTACAAACATCCACCATCTAATTTTTCAAGACCCTCGTGCCTACATGGATGTCCAAAGTGGCTAATGCATATGTTTATGTGTATTAGAACTTAATATACCACTTTAAATCAAAGCGATTTACAAACTGCCCAGTGTGCAGCGGCGGCCAAGAGAGCAAATAGAATGCTAGGTATCATAAGGAAAGGAATGGAAAATAAAACAAAGGATATTATAATGCCTCTGTATCGTTCCATGGTGCGACCACACCTTGAATATTGTGTGCAATTCTGGTCACCGTATCTTAAAAAGGATTTAGTGTTATTAGAAAAGGTTCAGAGAAGAGCCACCAAAATGGTAAAAGGGATGGAAGGATACCCCTATGAAGAAAGGCTAAAACGGTTAGGGCTCTTTAACCTGGAAAAGAGACGGCTGAGGGGAGATATGATAGAAGTCAATAAATTAATGAATGGAGTGGAACGGGTAAATGTAGATCGATTGTTTACATTATCAGAATATAGA
This sequence comes from Ichthyophis bannanicus, assembly GCA_033557465.1. Classification (NCBI taxonomy): domain Eukaryota; kingdom Metazoa; phylum Chordata; class Amphibia; order Gymnophiona; family Ichthyophiidae; genus Ichthyophis; species Ichthyophis bannanicus. The sequence goes on from CM066035.1 coordinate 644,966,843, forward strand.
AAGACTAGGGGACATGCAATGAAGCTACAGGGTAAACTATTTAAGACTAATAAAAGAAAATATTTTTTCACTCAACGTGTAATCAAACTCTGGAATTTGTTACCGGAGGATGTAGTAAAGGCTGTTAGTGTAGCTGGGTTTAAAAAAGGTTTGGACAAGTTCCTGGAGGAAAGGTCCATAAGCCATTATTAAGAAGTGACCGAAGATATCAATGCTTGACCCAGTACAAGCATTGTGGAACTTGTGTCTCTTGGGGAAACTGCTAGGTACATATGACCTAGATTGGCCACTGTTGGAAACAGAATACTGGGCTTGATGGACCTTGGTCTGACCCAGTATGGCATATCGTATGTTCTTATGTTCTTAAGGTTAAAACATTTGCTGAAGTCAAAGGCTTTTTGTCTACCTAAAATTAAGTATGTAGGTTTTTTTAAAGAAGGTGGATTTAGAGTGTGTATCCTCCATATGTTTAATCTTTTTCAGATGGTTTATTTAAAGGCCTGATGCAGGCACGAGGGTGCCAAAACATTCTGATGTTGGGTGTTTACTGATTTGGTAGAAAGAGTGTTTCTCAGTTCATTATTACTAAGGTAAGTTTTTGAAATTTGATACAAGTGCTTTGGGTTGATATTTGGAAAGGGAGGTGTATTCAGCTCATGCCTTTTCTCAGAAGGTCAAGAAAAGATCAGAGGTCTTACAAGCTAAGCTTATATCTGAGGTAATGGACAGTTAAGTGACTTCCCAAGATCACAAGAGGCAGCAGTGAGATTCAAACCCTGGCTTGAGCCTACTGGGCTAGCCATTAAGCTACTCCTCCACTCCGATGATTGTGTGATTCATTGTGTGACATCTGCTGAAATCAATAATACACGTCTATGTGAGGCTATTGATGGTGAGTACATGGGCAGACGGAATAATACTGTATTGCACTTAAACAATATTTTACCCTGCTGGCTTTTTCCTATTATTTGACTGGTCTATGACTCAATGACAATTCTGAGTGTACCCTTGTTTCAGCGTTTATATCCCTAAAGGGAACCAAACAGTTTATCAAAAGCTGAAAAATCCCATGTTAGGAATAGATGGTAGAAGGAGGTTTAGGAGGTCTGTTTTCAAAGCCATTTACTTGTGGTAAAATGGTTGGCTGGAAATTGCCCTTCTCTGCCTGGCCAAAAGTACATCAGAGTTGCCAAATTACCCAGTACCAGGAGTGAGATTTTTGCCAGTTCTGGTTTTAAATTTGCATTGCAATGCAGTATGGTATTTGTAGTCTCTGAATTTACCCACTGGAATCCGTGCTGTAGGTCCCATAATGCATCAGAATGAGATAGTTAGAAATCCAGGACTGGCTTAAAATCTCACTTCTGCCACTGGGTAACTTGGCAACTCTGGTATACGCAGGTTTCCACTGCACAGGGATGTCTAGACAGGTTAAAAAGAGGCATTCCTGGGGCGTGTTTAAGTCAATGGGATTTCCAAATTTGTGCATGTTCTTTTGCTCCTGCCTTAGCAGCCTGCACAAATAGGAGGCAAAAAGTTCATAACAGTGTTGTCAAGTTAGAGTAGTTACTCACCTGTAACAGGTGTTCTCCAGGAGCAGCAGGAATCAGTCCTCACTTATGGGTGACATCGGTGCCGATGGAGCCCCCGTGCGGAGCATTTCCCCAGCTTTCTATGAAAGCCTTTGGGAATACTGCACGCATGCGCGGTCCCCTTCCCACCTAAAGGTGCCATCTTGCTCAGTCAAATGACATAGCTAAAAAACAGCACACAAAAATGTAAAAATAAACTATGTACAACTGCAACTCCCAGGGGAGGAGGGAAGGTTGTGAGGACTGATTCCTGCTGCTCCTGGAGAACACCTGTTACAGGTGAGTAACTACTCTTTCTCCAGGACCAAGCAGGAAGTCAGTCCTCACTTATGGGACTCCCCAGCTTCAGGCTACCGGGGACCCAGAGCTGAAAAATGAGCTCCCTCTAGCCTCAGCATCAGAGAAAGGATTTCACTGAAACATACCTCCACCGGGAGCCCAACCAGAGGGCTGGAGGGTAGGAGTTGCCTAAACCTCAAAGAGATTCCGGAGCACTGCCTGATCGAAAGCACTGTCCCTGCGGGACTCCCTCTCCAGGCAGTAATGGGCCGCAAATGTCTGGCTTGAGGACCAAGTTGCAGCCCTGCAGATGTCTGCCAACGGTACAGAGCGGAGATGAGCTACTGAGGCAGCCATTGCCCTGACACGGTGGGCCGTGACCCGACCCTGCAAAGGAAGGTCAGCTGCCCTGTAAGCCCAGATGATACAGTCAGCCACCCAGATGGACAAGGTATGCTTGGACACTGGTACCCCCAAGTTATTGAGGTCAAAAGATACGAAGAGTTGAGTAGCCCTCCTATGCCCCTGTGTACGCTCAAGGTAGAAGGATAAGGCCCTCCTAAAGTCCAGAGTATGCAGGACTGTCTCAGCCAGGCTGGCATGGGGCCTAGGGAAGAACGTTGGAAGAACCACCTCCTGGTTGAGATGGAAGGAGGAGACAACCTTGGGGAGGAACTTAGGTTTTTCATACTGGCACTCCCTCATATCTGGTTGACCTACTTTCTTTTCACACTCCTAGGTACACCCCACGCTCCTTTCATCTTAATCGTCTCTCTCTTCCCCCTCCCTCCCGTGCGCACTTACAGTTCACCCGCCTCTCTGCCTTTTATTTTGCTGGTCCCGCTCTCTGGAATTCCCTTCCTTCCTCCCTCCGTCTCGAACCTCTTCACACCACTTTCAAGCACAACCTAAAAACCCATCTATTCTCTCTAGCGTTTGATGTTCCATCTCCCTTTGTTTGATGTCCTCCCCTGTCTGTATTTGCTCCCCTTCTTTTGTTCTGTCGAATCTGTCGTCTTCTCTTTCTTTCTCCCTGTCCTTTATAATTTTATAGCCAATACTTGACGTTTCAGTATAATTTTTATTTACTTTTTGGTTGTAAATTTTATATTTATTATTATTGTATATTTTCTTTTTACCCTCCAGCTTCGTCTGGATTTTATGTGATTTATTTTTATTGTACACCGCCTTGATTATACTTGAAAGGCGGTTTTTATCAAGTCTAATAAACATAAACATAAACATACCCTGTTCCTATAGAAGTGAGTGTATGGCCTGTCACAGACTAGGGCTTGAAGTTCACTCACTCGCCTGGCCAAGGTCAAGGCTACTAGGAATAGAGTCTTCCAGGATAGGAAGCGTAGAGGACATGTAGCCATTGGTTCAAAAGGTGGGCGAGTAAGTTGCTGCAAGACCACATTCAACTCCCACTCAGGGGCCGGTGGACGGAGAGGAAGCTTGAGCAATAGTAAGCCTCTGAGGAACCTGGACACCAAAGGGTGAACCAATAAAGAGTGTCCCTCCACCAGCGAGTGGTGAGCTGCCAGAGCAGAGAGGTGGACCCGAACAGAGTTGGACTTAAGGCCCTGATTGGACAAATGCAGAAGGTACTGGAGTACTACTGGCACAGTGCAGCCGAAAGGATCTTCCTTGCATTGCTGACACCACAAGAAGAAACGCTTCCACTTTAGGGCATATGTTTTCCTGGTGGATTGCTTTCTAGAGGCCAAGACCACCTCTTCCACTTCCTGAGGTAGGCCCCAGGGAGCCAAGCCTATCCTTGCAGCCTCCATGCCATCAGATGGAGAGATTTGAGATTGGGATGCAGAAGGGAATCCTGATCCTGAGAGAGAAGGTCGGGTTGGAATCCCAGAGGCATGGGTGTCTCCACTGCCAGTTGAAGTAGCAGGGGGAACCAGGGCTGCCTCGGCCACCTGGGAGCAACCAGAAGTACTGAGGCCTTGTCCCGGAGAATCTTGAACAAGGTTCGGGCCACCAGAGGCGTGGGAGGAAACGCATAGAGCAGGCCCTGGGACCAAGAAATCAGGAAGGCATCCGCCACCACCCTTAGGGGATGCGGCTGCCTGGAACAAAACCTGGGCAGTTGGTGAGTCAGGGGACTGGCAAAAAGATCCATGGATGGAAGTCCCCATTTTAGGAAAATCTGTTGAACTACCAAAGGGTGCAGCTGCCACTCGTGGGGCTGCAGAATTCTGCTTAAGCGGTCTGTCAGAAAGTTCTCCTGGCCTGGAAGATAAACAGCCCTCAGCAACATCTGGTGCCTGAGGGCAAAAGAGCAAAGGGCCTGTGCTTCCAGGCATAGAGGCCTGGACCCAGTGCCACCCTGTTTGTTCACATAGAACATGGCAACTTGGTTGTCCGTCTGAACTAGAACAGACTGGTAGGCCAAGGTGTGAGAAAAAGCCTTGAGGGCTAAGCGAATAGCCCGCAGTTCCAGCAGGTTGATTTGTTGCATGGCTTCCCATGGGGACCAGAGGCCTTGGGTGCAGCTCTCTTGACAGTGTGCACCCCAGCCCTGTAAGGAGGCATCGGTTGTCAACACCACTGTGGGGGCAGGCACCTGAAAAGGCACCCCCTGCAGCAAGTTGGGGGGGTGTAGCCACCACTGAAGAGAATTCAGGAAAGGTTTTGATACCTTTACTTTGTCGGCTAGGCTGCCCGTGGCCTGCTTCCACTGAGTTCTGAGGCACCACTGAGCAGGCCTCATGTGGAGGCGGGCATTGGGGGTCACATGCACAGTCGATGCCATGTGTCCCAGGAGCTGCAGACAGAGCCTGGCAGGAACCCTCGGCAGACTCCATGAGCCTTTGAGCTCTGTCCTCTGGCAAGTAAGCCCTTGCTTGCAGAGAGTCCAGCCGTGCTCCTATGAACTTGAGGTTCTGGGAGGGGAGCAAAGTGGACTTTGCGAAGTTTATGACAAAGCCTAGGTCTTGAAGGAGTGTGAGAGTCCTGAAGGTGGCCTGCCTGGCCTCCTGGTAGGTCTGACCCTGGATGAACCAGTCGTCTAGATAGGGGAAGACAAAAATCCCTTGAGTCCTCAAGTAGGCCGCCACCACAGCTAGGCACTTTGTAAAGACCCGTGGGGCGGAAGTTAGAACAAAAGGCAGAACCCTGTACTGGTAATGGTTTCCTCCCACCACGAACCTGAGGTACTTTCTGTGGTCTGGATGAATGAGGATGTGAGTGTACGCATCCTTTAGATCTAAGGAGCATAGCCAGTCTCCCTGCTGGAGGTAGGGCAGAAGCGCTCCAAGAGTAAGCATCTTGAACTTCTCTTTCTCCAAGAACTTGTTGAGGTTCCTGAGATCCAGGATAGGCTGTAGGCCTCCTGTTCTCTTTGGCACCAGAAAATATCTGGAGTAGAAGCCGTGCCCCTGTAGGCGAGGAGGTACAGGCTCCACCGCCTTGTCCAGAAGCAGACCCTGAAGTTCTTGGAGGAGGAGGTTGGTATGCAGGAGAGGCCTTAGAGGTTCTCCTGGAAAGTAGGCAGGAGGTAGCTGTTGGAAATGAAGCATATAACCCTGGTGAATGATGCTTAAGACCCAAGCATCCCCTGTAATGGATGGCCACCTGTGGGCAAACAGGACTAAGTGACCTCCTGTGCAGCGATGGGGCAGCAGGGGTGGAGAGGCTATGCCTTGGGAGTCAAAAACCCCCTCCCTGCTGGGTAGGAGCAGGAGCGGGAGGCTTGGGGGTCTTCTGCCTACGGGGCCCATGTCCCTACTCCTTGGCCTGCTGCCCCTGTTGGGGAGCCGGGGAGGCCTGTTATTGAGGGAAAGGTTTGTAGGCAGACATCTTTCTCGGGTAGAAGGACTTTTTACCTGAGCCCTTCTTTTTGTGAGAAGGGGCAGAGGTCTTTCTGGACAGCCTAGTCCTGGTCAGGTGCTTGGTCTCGAGCTCAGCTGCCTTCTCGGCCATGGGTTTGCCAAAAAGGTTCTCACCTCGGCAAGGGACATCGACCAACTTGTCCTGTAGCCAAGGCTCGAGGTCCGATGACTGCACCCATGCCTGGCGTCGGGCCCCGATGCCGGCTGCCGCCACACGAGCCGAAGCCTCGAAGCCATCGTAGGCCGCTCGGGACATGAACTTGGAACAGTCCCGGATTCCTGAAGACAAAGACTGGAACCTCTGCAAAGGTTCCCCGGAGAGGCCAGCAGAGAACCCGGCAAGCTCCTTTGCCAGGTCTCGGAGGTACATGCCCATGTACAGCTGGTATGACTGGACACGGCAAGCAAGCATTATGCCCTGGAAGCACTTTCTGCCGAAAGCATCCAGTTTCCGGGCCTCCCTGCCGGGGGGCACCGCAGAGTGCATCTTCTGGCTCTTCAGACGATGCAGCCCGATTCCACCACCATGGAATGGTGCGGCAGCTGTGCCTTTTGGAAGCCAGGGCTCTTACGGAGTTGATAAATGGAATCGACCCGCTTGCTCAAGACCGACGCCGAGGCCGGTGCCTCCCACATCCGGAAGAGGAGCCATTCCAGCATCGGAGGAACTGGAACAGTAAAGGCCTCCTTCGGAGGAGAGTCATACTGGAGGGCCTCGAGCTCTTCGGCTCTTCGGCTCCTCCTCGGAGTCCGCGGGAATCGCCAAGGCCATGGCCATGTCCCGCACGAACTCCGAGAACTGGGTGTCCTCCGGAGGGGACCTACTCTGGGGCTCGGACTGCGGTGAGTCCGAAGGGACGCACCGAGTCCGGAAGGTGTCGGGGGACTCCTCGTTCTCCGTCTCCCATGCTGACTCATCCAAAGAGGAGTCAAGGGGCTCTGACCGCGCGGGTCGAGGTTGCACCCGCCCTGATGCTGAAGGCACCGGCGTCGACACCCTCGGTTCCGAGGAGGTCAAGGGAGACCTTGATCGAGGTTGACTTCGAGCCTTTATGGTCTCGAGTATCGGCTCGGTCTCCGGGGTCGACTTCGACGTCAATGTCCCGGTAGTCGGGGCAGATGCACCAGTGAGGCTGGCCATCAGTACCCGCTGCTGCTCAATGAAGGCAGACAATCTGCACTTCAAGGCTGTCAGCCTGAGTCCAAGCTCAGGAGACTCAGCAGTCACCGACTCAGGCCCCGGCGGCGCCAGGCCAGACGTCGGCTCCCTCGGAGGGGAGTCCACGAGGACTACAGGACTTACGTGTCTGACGGTCTCCGGCTCTACACGAGGTACTTTGGACGGCTTCTCCTGCTCCAAAGGCCCGGGACGGTGGTCAGGGGTCTTAGACCTGGCCCTCGAGGTACCAGGGACCTCTTCCGACGCCACCCTCATGAGCCGTTTCTTCCTCTTGCGTTCCCGGTCAGGGGACCCCCTGTCCGAGGAACCCCGGCGAGGCAGAATCCGAAAAAATACTTTCCTTCTGGTGCTGACGACTTCGAAGTGCCTTGGTGGACATTTTGCCACACGAGCCACAGATCATGGGATCATGATCCAGGCCGAGGCACCGAAGGCAGCAGTCGTGTGTGTCGGTGAGAGACATTAGTTTCTTACACCGATCACATTTCTTGAAACCACTGGAAGCCATCGGGGAAAAAAGGGCCCCCGCGAGGTCAAAAGACCGGCCTTCCAGGGAAAAACAGAAAAAAGGGCGCGAACGCCAGCCACGAAGGGCAAAAACCGAAAAATAGAAAACAGGCTCGATACCGGTGTACCGAACCCGGCGGGAAGGGGAACCGGTGTCGAACTCAGAGAAAAAGGGCGAAGAAATCTTCGAAAAAAGTCAAATTTTCCGGGTGACTCGGACAGACGTCCGATGGGCTCCATGGAAAAAGAGAGACTGAGCAAGATGGCACCTTTAGACAGGAAGGGGACCGCGCATGCTTGCAGTATTCCCAAAGGCTTTCATAGAAAGCTGGGGAAATGCTCTGCACGGGGGCTCCATCGGCGCCGATGTCACCCATAAGTGAGGACTGACTTCCTGCTTGGTCCTGGAGAAACCCAGTTCCAGGAGTGAGATTTTTTGCCAATTTTGATTTTAAATTTGCATTGCAATGCAGTATGGTACTTGTAGTCCCTGAATTTACCCAGTGGAATCAGTGCTGCAGGTCCCATAATGCATCAGAATAAGATGGTCAGAAATCCAGGACTAGCTTAAAATCCTAAATAGGTGATTTTAGTGCACATATTTTGTGGCTGTTGTGGCAAGGAAGGCTCTCACAGGAAGCAGCACAACCAGGGGTCAACAGAGAATTCCCTTCCAGGGCAAGATTTCACCTCTGCCCAGAGGAGAAAAGAGATAGGGCCATTGCCTGCAGACAGGGAAGTTAGGGTTGCCAACTGGCTCCAGATGCGACCGACAGGCTTGATCCAGGGACATTTAGTTCTACTTTCTCCATTGCACTCCATAGGAAATGGAAAACTACAAGACCCTGCATGCAATGGGGTAAACCCAGACTGGATCAAGCCTATTGGGTGCATCTGGAGCCAGCTGACAATCCAAAGGGAAATCCACAGGCTGAGGGAAAGGAAGTGTCAGAAACTCCCTACAGGTAGGGAAATCCCTATTCAATTACCAAAGGGCAGGGGATCTACTGTAGCTCAGGAAACAGGGAGGAAATGAAAACCTGCAGTTCCCTTGTAAGCATTGCCAGTATGTGCTGCAGCTTAGGAACCCATTGCTACCTGTCAGGGGATCTGTTGTATTCCAGGAAATAGGGGGAGGGTCAGAGACAAATTTCCCAGGAGCAAGATGACCTACAGCACACAGCCCAGTCAAAAGGGGTCTAAAAGGCCTGAGGGTTCCCTTGCAGGCAGCTGGCCTCTCCCTGAGACGTTCTGTGAAGAGATGGAAGTGGAGGCCCCAGATGGTTTGCCCATTTTATCTCCTGTAGCAGAAAAGGCAGTGGAACTTGAATAAACTGGTAGAGTGTGTATTTTGATTGTTTGTTTGAGGGTTGGGCATTGTGATTGGTGTTTGAGTCACAGTGCTGAGGGGTACCTCCCTCCCCTTACTCTCACCCCAGGGTTTTGCTAGTAGTGGCTGGTTATTAGGGGGCTGAGAGAAAGCGAGGTTACTTACCTGTAACAGGGGTTCTCCGTGGACAGCAGGATAAGTCAGCCACACCTGATGATGTCCTCCGGGCGTCGCCATACGGAAGTGCTCTCTAGAGTTCAGGACTCTCTGGCCATGCCCCAGGTAGCCCACCTCCCTGACCCGCCCCTAGACCGGTTAGTATGTTCCTAGCTAGGTTTCCCCGGCAAGGGGCGAGTCACTGTAGCAGACCTCCTCCAGTGAGGTGGGTGGGATTGTGTGGCTGACTTATCCTGCTGTCCACGGAGAACCCCTGTTACAGGTAAGTAACTTCGCTTTCTCCATGGACTAGCAGGATTGCGTCAGCCACACCTGGTGCCTCCCTAGCAGCGCGGAGCGCCAGTGGTGGAGGAGGCGAATAAGGACAGGTTAGGCACTGAAGGGCATAATTTTAATTAACAACCACAGAAGCATAACAACGAGCAGAACTGACGCAGCAGCACTGCGGTACTGTGAGTAACAATTGAGAAGGTCAACAGTGCAACAACAACAGTGCAGGTAAAACAGTGCAGGTAAAACAGTGCAATACAGTGCAGTAAGGTGCAGTAACAGTGCAAGAGGTGCAGTAACAGTGCAGTAAGGTGCGAGAACGGTGTACTGCTGAACATCGAATGACAGTCAGAGTGGGAACACCTGTGGGCCTAACGACTCAACAGGTAGTCTCTGGAGCTCTACCGGACACTTCCTCGACAGCTGAGGCGAGAACTGCTGCGCCCAACGCACAGTCCTCTTTGGAACGCAGGTCTAGGCAGTACTGTTTTTGGAAAGTATGCGGTGTAGACCATGTGGCTGCCTTGCAGATGTCTGGGAGTGGAACTGAGCGCAAGTTGGCTAGGGAGGTGGCCAATGCCTAGAGCTTGTGTGGACCGACCGTCGGTGCTGACGGGTCGGCTGAGGCATTAAGGCAGAAGGACACGCAGGAAGACACCCAGTTAGAAAGAGTCCTCTTGGAAACGGGCAGGCCCGGTCTGTTGGGGTCAAAAGAGACGAAGAGCTGATCACTCTTTCGGACTGGGAGTGTCCTCTGCAGGTAGATCCTGAGGGCCCGTAGGCAATCCAAGGTATGCAGGCGTTGTTCTTCCATGGATGAATGAGGCTCCAGGAAGAAGCAGGGCAGCTCGATGGACTGATTGACGTGGAACGATGACGCGACCTTGGGGACAAACTTAGGGTTGGTTCGTAGGGACGCACGGTCTTGAAGTAGAAGCGTGTAAGGAGGATGAGCCATCAGAGCCTGTAGTTCACTGATCCTCCTTGCGGAGGTTATGGCCACAAAGAATAGAGTTTTCCAGGAGATGAACTTCATTTCTGCTGATGGGAGTGGCTCGAAGGGTGCCTGCGTTAGCCGCAGCAGGACAGAGTTGAGGTCCCAGGGCGGTACTGGGGCCCTGACCGGGGGCTTGAGGTTGGTGAGTCCTTTCATGAAGCGGTTGGTTATGGGCAGTGCTGAAATGGAGTTGGTTCCGTCCATTGGCACATGAAGGGCCGCTATGGCTGAGAGGTGTACCCGGATGGATTGGGTCTTGAGGCCACTGTCGGACAGCGCTTTGAGATATTGAAGGACAAGTAGAGGGCGACAGGACAAGTAGAGGGCTTGAGGCCTTGTTTTGCGCACCAGATCCTGAATCTTTTCCATTTGAGGCCATAGGATTTCCTTAATGGATGGCCTCCGAGCTGCCAGGACAACGTCTTGTACTTCCACTGGGAGCTGGAGACCGGAGAGGCTCACCCGCTCAATCTCCAGGCAGTGAGAGCGAGGGCTCTGAGGTTGGGGTGCCGAGTGGTGCCCCCGTTCTGAGTCAGGAGATCCGCCTCGGGGGGAAGGTGTACGGGATCCTCGCGGGCGAGACGTTGCAGGAGTGTGAACCACATCTGGCGCGGCCAGTGGGGAACCACGAGGATGGCGTGTGCTTTGTCCTGGATGATCCGCTGTAAGGTCGCTGGAATGAGGGGGGTAGGTGGGAAGGCGTACACTAGAGACCACTCCCCCTAGCACACGTCGAATGCATCCGCTGCCAGTCTGTTGGGTGAAGGGTGCCTGGAACAGAATAGGTGGCATTTGGCATTCAACTCCGTTGTGAATAGGTCTATCAGAGGTGTTCCCCATAGCTGGAAGAGGACATCGGTCGCCTTCTGGGAGAGCGACCACTCGTGAGGCATCAGTTGCCTGCTGAGCTTGTCGGCAAGGGTGTTCATATCCCCTGGTAGGTAGGTGGCCCGGAGTTTGCAGTTGTTCTCCAAGGCTAGGGACCACAGTGCCCTCGCCTCGTTGCAGAAGGAGCGGGAGCCGGTCCCCCCTTCTTTGTTCACGTAGAACATTGCTACTTGGTTGTCCGTCTGAATGAGGATGGACTTGTTCGTCAGGTGTTGAATGAAGGCTAGGAGAGCGTATCTTATGGCTCTGAGCTCGAGGAGATTTATGTGCAGCCTTTGTTCCCTCAGTGACCATGCACCTTGGGTGCTGAGGTGCGCGCCCCAACCGGTGTTGGATGCATCGATGGTGAGAGTCACTTGGTGCGGCTGCTGATGAATGTCCTTGCCCCCGGACAAGTTGGACTTGTTTGACCACCAGCGTAGGTGATCTCTGACGTCCCGGGGCATTAGGACCTGGGTGGACAAGGGTTGGGAATACTGATTCCAGCAAGAACGCAGGTGCCATTGGAGCGGTCGCATCATCAGTTTTGCAGTAGGAAGTACTGAGGTCGTTGCTGCCATATGGCTCAGGAGGCATAGAAGGGCCCGAGCCGAGGAGATTTTCACTTCTGTGGCTGCGGTCGCAAGGGAGGCGATAGTGAGCTGTTGACGTTCTGGCAGGTAGGCTTGTGAGGTCTGTATGTCAATCACCGCCCCAATGAACTCGAGTCGCTGAGAGGGTTGTAGCTGTGTCTTGTCGTAGCTGATGACAAACCCCAGAGAGGTAATCACGGTCGTTGCCTTCTGCAGGGACACCCGTAGGTCCTGGGCCGAGGGTGCTGTGAAGAGCCAGTTGTCCAGGTAGGGGAAGACGGATATCCCTAGCCTGCGGAGGTGTGCTGTGACCACGGCTACACACTTCGTGAAGACTCGGGGTGCAGGAGACAGGCCAAAGGGAAGGACTCTGTATTGGTAGTGGCAACCCAGCACTTGGAAGCGAAGGTATTGCCCGTGCGCCTTGTGGATGAGAATGTGGGTGTAGGCCTCCTGTAGGTCCAGCGATGCCAGGAAATCACCGGCTTGGATCAGGGGTAGGATGGCGTTGAGGGAGTACATCCTGAACTTCTCCTTGACTATAAACCTGTTCAGCTTGCGCAGGTCTAGGATAGGGCACATACTGCCTGTCCTTTTTGGAATGAAGAAGTATCTGGAGTAGAACCCAGAGTTGATCTCGCGGGAAGGTACCTCTTCTATGGCTTGAGAGGCCAGGAGGTGTATCAGTTCCATTGCCATGGGTAGTTGCAGGTGGGGCGGGGTTCTGCTGGATGGTTTGTTGTGCTGGAATGGTGGTGCGCGAAAATGCAAGTGGAATCCCTTTTGGATGACACAGAGGACCCAGGAGTTGGAAGATATCCTTTTCCACTCCTCGAGGAAGCTGGACAGGCGACCCCCTATCCGGGTAGGCGCCCGTGAGGTAGCGTCAAAAAGAAGAGGCACCCTTGGTGGTGGGTGCGGAGGTGCCCTTCCTCTGCTTGCGGTCCCTCTGGGAGTGGCGCTGTTTGGAGGGTCCATGGTAAGAGTTACTCTTGTACCTCGGGGGTTGCCACTTGCGGTTGGAGGGGTACCTCTTGTTGGAACTGTAGTTGCTGGAGGTGTAGTAGCTTTTTCGCTGGTAGCCGCCTTTCTGAGGGGTGCTGTGGCGCTCAAACCCTTCCTCGGCAAGGGTTTGGAGGGTGGTGCAATGCTCTTTCATGACGTTCACAGTGTCCGTGACCTTCTCTCCAAAGAGAGACTTGCCGGAGCAAGGGGCGTCCGCGATCTTGTCATGTGTGTCGTCACTGAGGCCAGAAGCTCTGAGCCACGCCCATTGCCTGGCCGATATCGCCATGCCCGCTGTTCGCACTGAGGTGTCAAAGGCATCGAAGGCTGTGCTAGCCAGATGTTTGCTGCATTCAGAGATGTCCACAAGGGAGCCAGCAATCAATATCTGTGTCTCTTTAGGGAGGGTTGCGACTGCGTTTCCTATGTTGGCCACGCAGGTGTCCTGGAATAGGATATGCTGGAACTGATGCGTTGCGATCTTGGCATTAAGCATGGCTCCCTGGAAGACCTTTTTGGCGATATCATCCAGGAGTTTGGGATCACGTCCAGGCGGGTGGTTCGCGTGGGAATGTGAGGATCTGACCCTTTTCAGAGCTGAGGAGACAACGATGGATTGATGTGGGAGCTGAGGTAGCGTGAATCCTGGCGCGGGTTGGATCTGGTATTTGGAGTCCAACCTCCTTGTAAAGGGGCGCCCTGAGGCGGGGGTCTGCTGTACCTTGAGGTAGTCGTCCCGCAGCTTATGATGCATGGGTAAGATGAAGGGCGGCTTGGGAGCTGAGAGATAGCTCAGGACCTCCGGGTCCTGCTCCTCGGCCTGCTCAGGCGAAGCCAATGCCAGGGCGGAAGCTACCTTCTGCAAGAATTTGGTGTAGGAACGGTCCTCTGGAGGGTTGGGGAGGTCCCTCAGTCTCAGGAGAGTGTCCAGTGTCTGGCACGCTCTTGTCGTTGGAGGCGGAGCCCACGACAGCCTCTATATCCCGCTCCTCTACCGTGCTGTCCGGAGAGGGGTTGGCCAGGGAGCGTGGGGGAGATGCAGCTGCTAGAACACGGTCTGGGGACGCTCTAGACGGGGATCTGGAGGGAGACTGGGCAGTGGGGACAGCAATAGGCTCAGGCTTGGAAGGTGCGTTCATAGAGTGGACTATCTGAGTCAAAAGTTGCAGAATTGCAGAGTTATTGGCTGCATCAGATATATGGCTGCAAGATCTAACCTGGCGGCTCCTGTAGCTGGCTGAACTGTCTCTTCCTTTGGCTCCGTGGCGATGCTCCCCGTGGCGCCTCTTGCGCGTTGGTGCAGGGCTGCTTGAAGAAGAGGAGCTGGAGCGGCGCTTCCTGCGATGTCTGCCTCCTTCGCGGTGTTTTCTGCGTTCGGGGCTCCGCCGGTACTGTTGTCCGCGTTCCGGACACGATGAGAGCCCATTGTGAACCGCCGAATAGGAGACCGGTCCAGAGGCGGAAGCGCTGAGTCCCGATGCAAGGGCCGAATAGGGGGCGGAGTTTACAACCACGCAGGCTGCTGGGCCACGATGGGAGGAGCTGGAGGACTCCCGGGTGCAGCTGGAGGACTCCTGGCGGGCGCCATTGAAGCCCTCCACATGGCCTCGAGGGGAAGATGTGGAGGGCCCCGGAAACTGCAGGTCAGGCCCCGATATGGACGCGGTTGCGTTAGGGAGGGCCAAGCTTACCTCCGCGCCGCCGCGGGCGACAGAGCTGATTACCGGCGTAGCTGTTGGATGCACAAGGTTGGGAACGAGGGCCCGATCGGGCACGTCCCGTGCCGGGGCCTGGGCGGAAGCGTCTTCAGCGTTAACGGTGGCACGGCTGGAGATGGAGGCCCGTCCAGGCACATCCCGAGCCGGCAGAGGGTCAGCGACATTCAGAAGGCCGGGAACGGAGCCCAGAGTTGATCTGTGATGCCCTTTCTTCCTTGCAGCCTTTCACGGAAGAGTAAGATCTGTTGCCACATAGTGGGCACTTTTTTGAATTGGATTTTGGCATGGCTTGAATTAAAAAATTAAAACAAAGAACAAAACAAAGTGAGAGAGAGAGCAGGGTCCGTCTTGCTGGCAAAGCGGAAGGATGAAGACTAACTGGTCTAGGGGCGGGTCAGGGAGGTGGGCTACCTGGGGCATGGCCAGAGAGTCCTGAACTCTAGAGAGCACTTCCGTATGGCGCCGCCCGGAGGACGTCACCAGGTGTGGCTGACGCAATCCTGCTAGTCCATGGAGAAAGTTATTTATTCTTTTATATTCTTGGATACAATTTGGTTGAAGTGTTTTGCTGGTGCAGAAGGACTGTGAAGCTGAATTTGTATGACAAACCAGAACTGTGTGAGAGACAGTTTTTTTTTTTTAAATTTTTTTGAATTGTCAGCTTTGTCAGTTTAGGGATAGCCACAGCCAGGGCACCTCAGACCTGGAGCCAAAATGGGGAAGTCTGAGGACTGGAGGAAGTACAAAGTAAGTCACAATTTTAAGGATCCTTTCTTTTCAGTTTGTTTGCCTGTCTGCCTGAGCTGCTTCTACTTTGAAGGGCCGCCTCTGGGCATTTTAATGAGGGATTCCAATTGTGACATTTGTGGATGGATCATTCATTTCTGAAGTTCTTTAGAAGGAGGCCAGTTGCCCATCTAGACTTAGGTCTGGACAGGCAAAACACTTGAGTACCTGATCCGGACTTTGAATGCCATAAGCCTTTGTGGTGTGTTTAATCTAAGAATTGTCATTTATTAGATACTGTTGAAGTTTTGTTCCCTGTGTTTGCTAAAGGCAAGTTGGATGATAAAGTATTTTTCTTCACTATTCTCCACCTCAAGGGCGCCCCAGTACTAACAGTAGAATTGTTTTCAGGATAAGCGTTTATAGCTGACCAATAGCGGATCCCTGAAGTGCCCAGTACTGCAATTGATGTACCAGCTCGTTTTCAAAGGGGAATCCATGTGTACGGTTTTCTTCTGAAAAGTGGCCAGAATATTTATTTATTAGTATTTAGCTCACGTCTTTCCAGTGGTAGCTCAAGGCGAGTTACATTCAGGTACTGTAGATATTTCCTTGTCTCCGGAGGGCTTGCAATCTAAGTATGTATCTGAGGCAATGGAAGGTTAAGTGACTTGCCCATGACATGACTGGCACACCTGCAGGCTATCACAAGACCAAACAAACAACCTCAAAAAGAGCACCATCACTACTGGCATCCACACTATGGAACTCCCTCCCAACTAGCCTGAGAGCATTAGATTACCTCACAGACTTCCGCAAAGACCTCAAAACATTTTTATTTATTGAAGCATATGAGCATCCAGGCAACATCCCATACCTAAACTGAAATACCACTTACGCAGCCAAGTAAGTACGCACCCATCCTATCCACACACACACACACAAGTTTATCACACCACATTATTAAATACCCTCATGTTAAATGTTACCTTAATTGTACTGTCTAAATGCTGTTATGTAACTGTACTGTCTAAATGTTTACACGTACCCTAATGTTAAATGTAACCCCCAATTGTGATGTGACATGACCACCTTGATTGAAGGATAAGGTGGCATACAAATCTGTCTAAATAAATAATCACTAGGCTACTCCTCCACAAAAATCTGTCTTAAGGGGAGGAGACTATTGGTTAGAGTAGTAGGTTGATAATCGGGGAAGCCAGGGCAAGTCCCTTTACCCTCCTTTGCCTCAGTGCTATTAGATCGTATATCCACTTGGGTAGAGAAATAATTGAATCGTGACTTGTCTTGAACTTGTATCTGAAAAGAATATTCATTGAATCCAGATTCATAGGTGTTTTGGTCAAGAGGGTAAAGTTGGTACTGATACTTGCAGAGTAAATTAGAATTCAAGTGACCTACTCCCAGTTTTTCCCTAAACCTGCGATTCGGTTCAGTCCAGATATACTTGCCTGATGCGGAGATTACATTTGCACTAGTACTACCACTTGTCATTTGTATAGCACTGTGCTGTACAGACACATGTAAAAGACTGTCCCTGCTCATCAGAGCTTACAATCTAGTCAAGACCGACAACACAACGGTGAGGATAAGGACACATCTAAGGGAGTGGCAAGGAAACACATAGGAGACCAAGCAGATCAGGATACAAAAGCAGACTTGAACAGGTGAGTTTTCAGCCTGGATCTGAAAAGGACCAGAGATGAAACCTGACACATGGACTCGGGTAGTTTGTTCCAGGCATAGGGGGCAGCAAGGTGAAAGGATTGAAATCTGAGGTTGGCAATAGAAGAGAAGGGCACAGATAGAAGGGATCTGCCAGAAGAGCGGAGTACCCGAGGAGGGATGTAGGGAGAGATAAGGGAGGAAAGGCAGTGAAGAGCAGCAGAATGAGTGCACTTATAGGTCAGTAGGAGAAGTTTGCACTGGATATGGAAAAGGATAGGGAGACAGTGAAGCGATTTGAGAAGGAGGGTTATATGAGCATGTAGAGGATGGTGGAAGATTAGCTGCACAGCTGAGTTTTGAACAGATTGAAGAGGAGAGAGATTATTCAGAAGGAGACCAGCAAGGAGGAGGTTGCAATAGTCTAGACAGGAAGTGACCAAAGGGTGGATAAGTGTCTTAGTAGTGTGTGTAGAAAGGAAGGGACGAATTTTGCCAATGTTATAGAGAAAGAGGTGACAGGTTTTAGCTATCTGATGGATGTGTGCAGAGAAAGAGAAAGTATAGTCAAAGATGACCCCAAGGTTGAGAGCTGAGGAAACAGGAAGGAGTGTAGTATTAGACATAGAAATAGAGAAGGGAGGAGGTAGGTTTAGAGAAAAAGATAAGGAGCTCACATTTGGCCATGTTCAGTTTCACACAGCGGTGAGACATCCAGGCAGTAATGTTGGATAAGCAGTCAGAGATCTGGGTCTGGATTCCTACAGAGATTTCAGGCACAGAAAGGTAGATCTGAGAGCTATCAGCTTAAAGATGGTACTGAAAACCATGAAAGGAAATAAGTGCACCAAGGGACCAGGTATAGAGAGAGAAAAGGAGAGGTCCCAAGACAGAGCCCTGAGATACACCAACTGAAAGCGGAATGACGCTAGAAGAGGAGCCACCAGAACATACATTTAAAAGTGTGATGGGAGAGGTAAGAATAAAACCAGGACAGAACGGAGCCCCTAAATCCAAATGATCAACACATTCTCTTCAATACCCTGTCCTCAACAGTGTCGAAAGCAGCAGAAAGGTCAAGAAGCATGAGAATCAAGTAGAGACCTTTTGGATTTGGGAAGCAACAAGTCACTGGAGAATTTGGCAAGAGCAGTTTCTGTGGAATGTAGAGAATGGAAGCCAGATTGCGGTGGGTCCAGAAGGTCTTAAGACGTAAGAAAGTCAAGACATCAGTGGTGAACCGCTTGTTCAAGTAGTTTTTGAAGCAAAGGTGAGAAGGATAGGTAGGATCTAGTGAAGGCATTTTGAGGAGAGGTGTAACCACAGCATGTTTGAAGGCCACAGGAACAGTTGCAGTGTAAAGCAAAAGGTTAAGGATATGGCAGAAGAGATAAATCTTAGTGGAGGGGAGGGGATAGGATCAGAGGAGCAGGTGGAGGAGAGATTTGCCGTTTCCACCTCAGTGATTTCAGAAAAGGAAGAAAGGGTGCCCAAAGATGAGGGAAGGATTTGAGATTGAAGAGGGGGGAAGATGAGGTGGAGGTGACTCTTTTGGGATAATGTGGTGTGATTGCTGTGTTAGTCCACTTCAATGCACAGAAATAAAGATCAATAAATGACAAAATATAAGGTGGTATCTTATTAGACAACAATAACACATTCCTTGACTAGTTACTTGATTAGTTAGATAAGAAATGTACTAAATTAGTCCAATAAGAATATATTGGCATATATTTCATTTACGGACCTTTATTTTCATGCATGAAGTTAGGAAGTAAAAGAAATAAGCCAAATACAAACTTACAGGTCTTCCTGGAGCACCAAATGGACCAATAACGCCGGGAATACCAGGAACACCGTGGGGTCCCTGTAAAAACAACAAAAAGAATGTATTTGCTCAAAAATAAGCATATCCAAAATGGTTGGTGATCAAAATGCAGATAATACAGACGCGGAGTCTTTTTATATGAATTTGTACATGGTATAGCTCTCGTTCAGAAACCCGCAAGTCCGGCTGCTTCTGGAAAGCATTGTTATGTTTACAGGCTCCCAAGATGCAGTTTTTCTATTGTATAGTATCTTTCTGTATTCCTTTGTAAGATTATGTAAGAATTATATTATAACCAAAACCACATACTCCCTATGAGGGCCAATTATTTATTTCTTTATCAATCAGATGTAATATTCACATTTAATTTTATATGGAACGTGCTATGACTGCATTATATACTGCCCTAGATATGTTTCTAAACGTTTTTTTTTGGAAAGCAAAAACATGACTCTTGTAGTCTGAAGGAATAAAGGGAGTGAAGTATAATCAGAGTGAAATGGGTATGAATTATCTCCTAGTTCTGACAGGAGTCTTACCCTTTAGCTCAAGTGATACAGGTCTTCTCTTGGAGTGAGAAGTTAATAGGATCAAATACTGGAGAAACAGATTGCAGTGGTATGGAGTGAAAGGGGAAGAGTATAACCTTCACACAGGGTAGCAGTGAGTGATGAGAAACCTCAGCCCGAACAAGAAGTAACAGGCTCTCGCCATCTTTCCAGAGACAATGTGACAGTGAAGTGATATGAGGAGCAGAATGAATCATCGGGCAACAGTGGACAGAAATCTCATACTATTTCAGCAGGAGGATATGGTTCCTTTACTTGACAGACAAAACGCTTAGGGACATGTTCACTAAGCCCCACACCAGGAATGTGCGTTTGGACCACATTACCAACACGGGGCTTTGGACTAATTGAAGGGAGTGTGTACATCCATCTCCCCTTGCAGTTAGTACAGGAATTCCATGCTCCAATGCAGCAAACCGGCTGTGAGTGCAACCAGCGTCACTCATTGACGTGTTTGATGTTAGTTTCACCCATGCAACTGGTGTCAGGCACTGGGTCGCTAACGCCCATGCTAGCATCCCACCCAGTGCTCACCTCGACACATGCTACCAGGGTATCATGGGGTTTTTAACGCAAGGCACCAAAGCCATGCACTAACCCTGCATTACCCTGGTAGCACATATTAGTAAATATCCCCCTTAGTTTGGAAGACAAGGCTGTGAAGTACAAATTTGAACAAACCTACGGTATGGTATTGCACTGCAGCAAAAATAGAAGCCTCACAATTGATAAATTCATTTTGGAGAAAAATCATACTTACTTGAAAGCCAATAAAACCTTGGTCACCTGGTTCTCCCTAAAGTGCAAACAGAAATGTTTAAGAAAAAGTTTATAATGGTTAGCATGACATTATTTGTGACATTTCTATTCATTTCAAATGAACAAAGATCTAATTTACCAAGGTTTTTTGTACCTATCCTATATCTATGGCAGAAAAAGTTCAGTGATTCAGGCCCTAAGTTAATTTACACTTGTAAGGAAGTTAGAATAAGTATATTTTTTTTCAATGATGATGTTTGATTAGGGTTGTATGACATTTATATATGCATGACAAATTAAAACAGTCTTTAATAACTTGTTAGAGTGCCAGTGGTGATTTTCAAGGCACCATGATTGAGAAATAAATATTTTAGAATGTAACCGCTGTTTAACAAAGAAAACAGAAAAATGTTGTGAAACATTTCTGACATAATATATATGCAGATTGGTATATATGCTGTGGGAGAAGGAATCAAACACTGAATATACTATCCAGTGAGGTTTGGGGAGGTCTAAATGCATTACATAACCACTCCATTTGGACTTGCAGGGGGGTTGGTTGTGAAGCACAGCTTGAAGACCCCCCAGGATGCTTTGTCTCAGTGCTATGCATACTCTCCAGTTGGCCAAGGGATAGAGATGAAATATCTAAGACTAAATCCTGCTGGCACCGAGGAGTCCAACATTGCAGTGTAGTCATCCTACTGAACAGGTGCCATCACCTCTGTGATGTGCTCAACAAAAAAGATTTAAATTAAAAAAGTTTTTGCATCAGAAAACAATGAATAACCTGTACTATTCAAGTGCAGGAAATAAGATTGGACTATACATCCCTGACTGGCTACCAAGATTTGAATCTACATGTTAATCAATACAACTTATGAACTGAATATCTGAATACACTTTGATTTCTGGAGATGAGCATACAGTAAATAATAGTGTATTTAATTAAGAAGCAAATATTTTTAATTTTAATTATTTTAAAAACGCAATAAGATACTCTGGGGTTTTTGGGGTTTGCTTATGGACGTGTTAAAAAGTATAGGTGCTCAGTCTGAATACACTAGAGTTTGCCGCATCCTCAATACCACCTTTATCAGAAACTGATCTCTGGCACAAGAAGATGAGCTACACAAAATTAACTCTTGCAGTATAAAAACAGAAATAGTTTCAGATGGACTTTCAGGCTTTGTAGTTACTTGGTGCCATTTCCTAAATCTTCATACAAATGTCAAGGTTATTAGCCAGTCCCTAAACACTCCAGCTCTCTACACAACTTTCAAATGTATTAAACATAGAAACATAGAAATATGACGACAGAAAAAGACCACATGGCCTATCTAGTCTGTCCTTCCATAACAACTACAACAGTCCACTTTTTGCCTTTAGAGATCCTCTGTGTTGGTCCCATGCTTTCTTGAATTCAGTTACTGTCCTCATCTCTACCACCTCCACTGGGAGACTATTCCACGGATCCACTACTCTTTCCGTAAAGAAATATTTCCGCATATCACTCCTGAATCTATCTCCCTTCACCCTCATCCCATGTCCCCTCGTAGCAGAACTTGCTTTCAATTGAAAGAGGCTCTCTCCCTGAACATTTATGCCACGGAGGTATTTAAACATCTCAATCATATCACCTCTATCCCGCCTTTCCTCTAAGGTGTACATATTAAGATCCTTAAGTCTGTCCTCATATGCTTTATAATGAAGCCCATTAATCATTTTGGTAGCAACCCTCTGCACCGACTCCATCCTGTTCACATCCTTTTGAAGGTGCGGTCTCCAGAATTGCACACCATACTCCAAATGAGGTCGCATTCTGTTTTTTGAATAAATTACGGCTGTTCAACACTTACCCTGAATTTCTCTCGCAGGTCAAAGCTCACCAGGAAAGGTTCACCCTTCTGTCCTTTTAGGCCTAGATGACCCTACAACATAAGAATGATCTTGGTTACATGTTTACTTTGAAGAAGGGTCAAATTCGTCAAAATGAAGAGAATGGCAAAATATCTAAATACTAACAGCAGCCTTTCTGGTTTCGTGCAGATGTAATGTTATCTCACTTTTAGAGAGATGATTGTGATGTCCTTTTAAGGGGTAACGTTATAAAGTGTTTTCTATTTGGAAAGCCTGTCTTATGCATGGAAAAGGGCTTTTATAAAATAGTGCCGCTGCCTATGTGGTGCCCAGAAGGTGTGCCTCCTTTTACATGATTTGGGCTTAGGCTTTGCTGGCGTTGAGCGGAGGCAGAATTGCAATATATGCCTATGTAGTTTTTACAAAATACTAGTGCAGTTTGCATTGATTGAGCTTATATTGTAGACGTGAGTGTTCACATCTGCCCTGGAACTAGTGTAAATGTCCATGCCTGTGATTTTCAGGTACGTGTATATCTTGGAAAAGAGACGGCTGAGGGAGGATACGATAGAGGTCTATAAAATAATGAATGGAGTGGAATGGGTAAATGTAGATCGGTTATTTACTCCTTCAAAAAGAAAAGACTAGGGGACACATAGGTCTGTGATAACTGTTACCATGCACTAAAAATACCAGCGAGGTAGAAATCCCATGCTAGCCACTTAGCGGAGACTGGGCAACAAGTGGGTGTTGACTGCATATCAAAGCGCAGGCATCATTAGCATGTGCTAACCGTGAATGCTGCCATTAGTGTGAGTGTGCTTACCACCACCTCAGTGGGCAACATTAACTGCGGTTCCAGATTTAGCATGCTGAGGTGCTTTTTCCTTGCGATATATGCATGGGGATATGCCTGGAATGTCCCCCCCCCCCCAAGAGTTCACATGGGTTGGACATGCCATCCGTGCTAACTTCTTGCACTTAAAAAGCCCTAAGGTGCTGAACCTTAGTGCACTTTCAAAGACATGCCCCATCCTAAGGCCAATTTTACATAGGACGTGGAGATGGAACTGAGACACCCTGGTTGGAACGTACACAATTCCACCGGTATTCTACAAAGTCTCTGTCAGACGTGAAGCCTTTTGTGAAATATCTATAAAGACATGCAGGCGTGCATGTGGATTTGCAGTGATGCACAGCTGGAGGGACAATTTTAGAGACAGATCTATGGAAAAACGGCACCAACCCGGTAGCTTCCATATGGATGCACCAATTAGCAACTGTCACGTGGAAGTGCCTGCACTTTGCAAACCTCTACACGAAAATACAACCAATTAAGTATTGCGGTTGTAATTTTTTCTGTTTTCAATTTGGAGGAGGAATTAAGCAGTACAGGATTAATGTTCTAATTACTCCCTTAGTCCCTTGTGTAAAATCCTGCCTGAAATGAATAGTTTTTTTTAAAAAACTATGCATGCGTCAGAGAAGGTATAAAGCCCCATACAGAAGTTCTTAGACATATTGTGTGCATGGATTTCTTTATAAAACGGGGATATGTGGTCATACTCAATATGCCAAATGAAGGAGAAGGGTCCTCCAGAAAACGATAAGAGGCAAGGAAGAACAAAAATGGAGATGGACTTCTTTGGACCTTGTATCTAAAACAACGTTTCTATTCCAAGACGTAATATTGTAATACTTAAAGATGGGTCTCTTTACATCTTGCATCTTGGAATAAAAACAGTTTTATACTTCTTTGGGCCTTGGGCTTACCTCCATTTTTGTTTTTCTTTGTCTCAGGTCATACTCAAACCATATCCCTACCACGGCCCCTTGCAATTTCTATGTGGTGTGCATCTCCACATGGAAATTGTGCCTTCTTTTAAAACTGCCATTTCACATGTGTATGCGATCTACACATACATGTAAAAAGCCCGGTATTTCCACATGGAAAAGGCACATAAGACTTCTAAAATTATGTACATTAAAGATGCAAATAATAAAAAGAGGGTCATTTAATGCAAAAAAACTTCTACATCTTCAGGAGGTATAGTTAAGGCTTTTTGCACGGTCAGTGTTATTGTGCTAACCTTTTTTGTGTGAGAAATTTCATGCATAAGTTATTAACATATTATTAAAATAGACCATTAGCATGAGCTAATTGACAGGTAATAATGGCCCATGTTATCACACTAGCTTCCCATGCCCAGGAGGCAATACCTAGCTTCAATAAAGGCAAACTATTTATTTACTCCACATATCTCCTAAAAGGAATTCGTTATTCACTGCTTATGACTCATTAAAGTCAATCCTGTCAATTAACTTTCTCTCTGGTTATTCACTATGTACAACGCTTCACATCAAAGTGTTCACTGCTGACTCCCTGCTCAAATAGTCTCTGAAAATCCCAGGAGAGGAAGAGAGAATGGAAGCAACCTCCTCCTTCAGAAGGAAGAGAATGGTAGTGGTGTATTCCTTGGGTGAGAGAACTACAGTAGCTGACTTCTGCGGCACAGTGCAGAAAGAGGATAGACCACAGTGGCTAGCTACTGAGGCACATGGAACGTGAAGAGGCGAGAACCGCATCAGTACACTCTTCTGATACACAATGTGAAAAGGTGGAGCTGGAGAGTGGGTAGGAGGGGAGGTTTCTCCACCAGAGATCATAGAGCATGGTCCTAAAGCAAGCAGAATTGGGCTCTGTTTGGCCCAGATGTTTACCGCCTTTAAAATCTGGTGCTCTAGGCAGTTGTCTGTTACCCGTGCCTACATCTGGGCCAGGAAGGAGGAGACAGCAGCAGTGACTGATTCCAGCTGGCACACGGAGAATGGATATGAGAGAATTGTGCTGTGGAAGCAGTCTCATGCCACTGATGCTGCCTTCTGTCAGAGCTACCGATGAGAAAAATGGCTACTGCAAGGCTATTTCTTCAAAACCGTTCCACAACTCCCAAAAATAGTTATGAAGACTTGCTGTGAGCTACTTACAGGTAAACCGGGTGGACCTCTGGGACCATCAATTCCCTGCTCACCAGCATCACCAGTTGTACCATTGCAACCATCATGACCTGGTTTACCTCTTGGCCCACCCTGGCCTGGATGACCCTGCATAAAATACAAAGCTATGCATTTATGATGAGAGTACCACATAGAACTACACAGCATATATGTATGTTCTATCTCTGTATAGATATAGATAGAGATCAGTAGAGCAAAACTATTCAGCCTCTGGCTAGAAAACTCCATTTATACAAATGAAAAAGTCATAGATTAATAAGACAAACTCCTCAACATGTTTCATGGTGAAAGACCGGTTGCTTAAAGTAACACTGGTGCAGTTGTGAGCTCCAGTAGCCTTCCAAAGGGGCCTATTTACTGAACTATGTTGAGTGTTTAATGTGGTTTTGGCATGTATTAAAAAAAAAAAAAAGAAGCAAGCTAACGCATAATTCCACGTTAAACATTGAATGCAATATTTTATGTTAATGCAGGCTAGGCAGTGGGCAGGGTGGTTCAGCAGTTCACACACGTTGCCATAACACACATTAACTGAGGGCAAATAAGACAGAATGGTTGACTATGCCTTCGAAGGTCTAGCTAACCCCATTCTGTGTTATCTGTCGCAACACTAATATGAGGTAGTGCATTGCCAAGCGTTAGCATCATGGCTGCCTTCCCAAAATGCCAGGAACGCCCTCAGACATTATCGTGGAGGTGATGCACATAACAAAATTGCATTAGGTATACAATCTTAATGTGGTTTAGTAAGATGGTCACTCAATACGCTGTTTTGTGCATCAATGTTTCTGCAGTGGAAATGATATGTTAACGCATCACTATACATCTGGGATCTGTGAATTAACAACTGCCAACTGGCCTCTTTCACTCTTCTAAACCTTAAAACTCAGGTGGTATGGACATCTAAGTACAGGAGAAGCCTAAAAGGATTAGAGAGAACGTATTGGTTTGGAAGATCTTCTTTTAAAATTTGTCTTGTGTGACTTGCCTGTTTTTGTTTTGTTTTTCCTTTCTAATGGCTACATACAGTGTTAGTAAAATGATGGTCAAAAAGCCAAACTCCCTTTAAAAGAACTGATCATGAATACTCAACTATTCATCTAGCTGCAATTGGGATAAGAACAGTTTAAAATTTTTTTAACCAAACTGGCTTACTTTTCGATTTATCTGATCCTTTTGGAAAAAGTACTTTCCATCCCTAGAACAAGAAATTCTCTCCCTTCCAACTAAACAGGAAGAGGAAACTTCAGTTTTGTCCCTATAGGCAATAAAAAGCCAAAATACAATCATGATTGTGATTGGCTCTGTTTTTTGTTTCAAGGTTTTTATAAATGTGTAACTTTCATTTCAGTGTGCTATTAGATACATCTACAGCTCACAAACTACACATGATTAGCAGTTTTAAAAATGTTTTTTATCATTCTTATGATCCCAATCGACAACTCGCCTTAGCGGCTAATCATATCGCAGATCCTCAACCTTGACTCATCCCATCTCTAGTAACAGAGGATTTCTACTTGCATGTATCTTACCTCACTCTTAGGGAAAGGCAAAAAGGATACTTATAGAAAAGGATGATTTTCCCCTTCGAAAATCATCTGCTACTGTGTTTTTTTTTTCCTTCCCGGTTTTGCAAATCGTTCTATGACTTAAGCCCTATATATGGATCAAGGTAAGGAAGAACTAATTCAGTAGTTCCCAGGTGAGATGATCAGAACTTGTTTACTACTCTCGGGGCCATTTTAATCACTTTTATGGATAGGGCCCCCTTTTTATTGACTTGAAGAGTACAGAAGTGAGATCTGTCAAGCCAGCTGATCACACAGTTGAATGTCTCAATTGTTGACCAAGGTTGACGGACATAACAACTGCCTCACTAGAAGCCCCAAAAAGGCATTTTACCTAGAAATCCCAAAGTGCGTCAATTGACGCATTATCACGATGACTGCGTTGAGCATGAAATGCAGATGTGAATTAATTTGAAGTTACTTATTTGTTTACTACGTGCAGTATGTGACATCATTACATAACTGACATGGTTCTAGTAGTGGCGCTGGTAAAAACCTTCGAAGATGCATTTGTGTCAATTGATGCACTTTGGGGCTTCTAGTGTTAAAGAAAAAAAAAGATACTGTATTAAGGTCACCGTGTTATGGGCCACAGGAGGCTGGAGAAGATGCTCCTGTTGCGCAATGTAAAAAACGAGCATGGGTATTCTGCATAATTACAGATGGAAGGAGCTCTACTATTGCTAAATGAGAACAAAGGACATTTCCATATTTGGTTGCTTGGATTCCACCTGAGTCCAAGAGTTTTCCTGTCTTAGAGCTCTGACCATTTCCTCTCCCTTATAAGTAACAATTTCAGACTGAGAACCATTACCTAGAATGCTGTGGGATAACATATGAGCAGGATTTAAAAACAATGACTATTCATTTAACATTCTGAGAGATTTCATCATAGCAAGTCAGACTATATTAAATGTATGGCAGATATGAATCTAGATGGATTTATGAAAACTCAACACAATTACCTTTATGATGGAAACAATACTTTTTAACTTAGGTTTTTCTCTACATGTTAAAACACTGTTATAATAATTTAATAAGCTGGCAAAGATTCATGACTGTTCAATTTAGTATATACTGATTCACAGGAAGCAATCTTTCATCACCAAACATGGTGGGGATTTTGTCATCTTGATCTGTGACTTTTGATGGTGCCAGTTGATGGTGCTTGCGGCACTGTTTGCTTTTTTTTGGTGCAGGAGTAGGGCGAGTCTGAGCACTGGCAGTGTTGGGTACATTGGGGACCTTATTGAAAAGCAGTTATGTAGTCAGCAGCGAGTGACAACAGCGTAATGGCTTGGCTTTCAATTTTATGGCATGGGAAATGCATATGCCAAATGCTGTTATGCAGTTTAAGAGGTCTAGTTACTAAGGTGTGCTAATATTACCGCACGTTAATTCACCATTGATGTGCTTTATTGGTAACTAAGTCCCACTGAATAACATGGGACCTGTGCTAAAAACACATGTATTAATGGTGACTGAGCATGCATTAGGAGTGGAGGAGTAGCCTAGTGGTTAGAACACTGGCTTGGTAACCAAGCAACCAGCGTTTGATTCCTACTAGCACTCCTTGTGGCCTTGGGCAAGTCACTTAACCCTCTATTGTCTCAGAAGAAAGGCCTGGCAATCTACTTCCAGTGACACTGCCAAGAAAACCCAGGAGCTTCTGGGTCACCAGGAGTCAGGACTGACTCGAAGGCACACATTGCATTTTTGAACATGTGTTAACAGAAGCGAACCTTAATAACTAGACCTCTAAATTCGGTGGGATATGGGGCAGAATGAAAACTTGATATGCTGTCATTACCTGTGTAAATGGTATGTTAAAGTGCTGACACACAAATAACATACTTTTATACAGAGAAATATCCATTTAAAGTTATATGTATATTATTTTTATTAGAAGTATTTAGTTTGCACCTTTCCAGGAGAAGATCAAGGTGAGCTACAATCAGATATAGTATGCATTTCCCTGTCCCCAAAGGGCTCACAGTCTGTATCTGAGGCAATGGAGGGTTAGGTGGCTTGCCCAAGACCACAAGGAGTGCCAGTGGGATTTGTACCCCGGTCTTTCTGTCTCTAGGCTGCTGCCCTAAACACTAGGCCACTTCTCCACTCCCTTGATGTATTCAATGGTGATAATTATGGGGCTGATATTCAGTGGTGGCGGTGGCATAACGTTTATATGGATATTTCTTTGTATAAACCCCCTGGTTATCTCAACATTCAGTGGTGCTGTCTGGATAGTGCCACTGAATATCCCCCTGGACCACAGAAAAGATGCCCAGGCAAATCCGGGGTGGTCTGTGGGTGGAGCAGGGGTGGCTGCAGAAGCTATCTGGTCAGCAGCTAACTAGATAGCTAAATCACTTAAAGTTAGGGCAGGTCAATGGTTGTCTTAACTTTGTGCTATAGTTATTTGGTTAGCGTCTGAATATCGCCACTGACAAAATAGCTGCCACAAAGATTGGTGAAACGGAATATTCAGTGCTGGAAGCCAGACAGCCTCTGGTGTGGAATATCTGGTTTTAATTTAAATGGTGGCGGCCAAGCCCTTTAAAAGGGCCTGGCTGCCACTGATTATAGACCTCCAAAACAGATAATGGTGGTTCATTAGATATGGGATTTACTTTTACTGTTCCCTCACAAGGTGAGGAATATATAGTAGTACAGGAACCCTGCCCTCATACATAAAAAAAAGGGAACAAAACTCTTTAACTTATAGATATTCTCTTTCTTCTTATAATTTACTTATTACTTACAGGAACACCATCGGCTCCTTGGAAACCAGTAACGCCTCTTTGTCCCTTAAAAAAAAAGTACAAAATATAAAGTGAATTGAAACATCAACATATTTTCAATTACACAGAAAATATATTAAATCAAGTAGTTTTCTGAAACTTACTGCGTCTCCTTTAGGTCCTGTTATGCCTGGATGTCCTCTCTCACCTTTTTCACCTTTGCGTCCAGGTAAACCTGGGATTCCTGCTACACCTGGTGGCCCAGGAAATCCCTGAGGTCCAAGGGAACCTGGCTGACCCTGTAGAAAGAAATATTATTGCATTAGAAAGCTCCCGACAATCTTCAGCTATGACACTTTCTAGCAGGAAAGATGTTATGCAGAAGTATAACTGGGGGCCACTTGCCAGAGGAGAAAAAAATGAGGTTTTCCACAGAATATATTTATTAGGGTTGTGCACAGCCAAAAAAAAAAGGGTTTTGGCCCAATATTCAGTAGCACAAGCCCAACGGTGCTACTGAGTATTACCACAGACCACTTTGGCACTAGTCGGATTGTGCCAGGGCAGTCCGGGGGCAGAGTTGGAATAGACTGGGAAATTATTTGAACAGCGGCAATTTTCAGTGCTGCAAATCAGATAACTAGCTGCGTAACATAAGACAGGTAATGGCCCTGAATATTTGGATTTTATGTAAATGCTGCAACTGGTGTTTAAAAACCCCCAACCCTGGCTGTGGAGTTTAAATCTTGCCCTAGTTGGTTACTCTTCATTTTAAAAATGGTGGGCCTGGTAATTAAAGCCTTTAGCCATATAACCACGTAGGTTATCTGGATACAGATGGTGAAAGAGTATCTCCACAGACCAGCTGACACTAACTGGTTAGTGCAGGGGCGATCTATGGATGATGCTAAGCAGAGCAGCCACTAGCCAGATAATGGCAACTTTTAGTTTTTCTGTTATCCTATCTGGATAGTGGATTAAAATTGCCATTATTCAGATAATTGCTGCGATTATCCACGGTGTCAGCCACTCTGAATATTGTGCAAGGAGATTTGTAGGGGGGGGGGGTTCCTAGTTTCCTTTTCACAAATTTGTATTTGTTGTGCATTGTAAACATGCAAGAACCTTTCTGCAATGCAATGTGTGCCACCCAACAGCTCCTGTGTTTTCTTGGCAGTGTGACTGGAAGTAGATTGCCAGACCTTTTTTCCAAGGCAATGGAGGGTTAAGTGACTAGTTGCGGATATAGATCTGGTGGTTCAATATCCCACTGGATCTCTTAATGTTCTTCGGCCTGCTATGTCAAGGATGCAGTATCTCATTTCCCAGGCAATGCCGGGTACCTCTGCTAGTTCTGTATAGAAGACATTCAGGACATATATATTTTAAGGGTTGTAATTCTCTGTATATGATGATTGGCTGTGCTGTGTTTTATGCTGTTTGAAAGCAAATGCCACTGTTTAGCTGAGCTTGCTTTGTCAGACAGTTTTGCTAGAAAATCTTTCTGTTGATAGTAGAATTTTCCATTCTACCCTCTCTTAACGCTCCCAAACCATGTTTTACTGCCAAACCCCTTTATAAAATGACAAGTATAAATGCCTTAGCACATAAGTGTTTTCTTATTTAATATAAAACTAAGTAAACATAATTCATGCTGTCTTTTTTGTAAAGTGAAGTTTAAATATTATACAAAAATGAACACTG
The DNA here is from genome assembly GCA_033557465.1 of Ichthyophis bannanicus. NCBI lineage: Eukaryota > Metazoa > Chordata > Amphibia > Gymnophiona > Ichthyophiidae > Ichthyophis > Ichthyophis bannanicus. The sequence continues at coordinate 644,997,668 of CM066035.1, forward strand.
TATATTTTAGATTTCCTCCAAACTTCCAAATTGAGCCTAAAAATCTGGTATTTCAAGTACAGCTTAGTGGAGATACTCATCAGCTTCAAGCAGCAGAAATGCATTAACTGGTGTGCCACAAAAATCTACCCTCAGTTCAGTTCTTTTTCAACATTTTTCAAAGTAATATTGCAGAAGGGTTGTCCAGATATGTTTGTTTTTTGCAAATAATAGCAAAATCTGCTGCAGGCAGGACAAATCGGATGGTATGGGAAAACATGAGGCGGTATCTAGGAAAGCTTGAGAGTGGTTTAGAACAGGGTGTCAAGCTCATTTTAATTTTGGGCTACAGTGTGAAAAAAAGACATTGTAAATCAGACACTGCTCTCTTTGGACGTTATGGCCAACCAGGCAGGGGTGCATATTCTATAACATACATATATTTGCATAATTGTGCAAATCATGTTTTGCTTTATTAAAGTCTTTTTTTTCTGACATTTTATTATATATCAAATTAATTTATGAGAGAGAGACTGCAAAGGGAGAGGAAAGGATATGAGAAGACAGGAAAAACAGATGATGGGAAGAGGAAAGCATATGAGAGAGAGAGAGAAAACTTGCAGACAGACTCCTTGGTGATTCACAAGTTATGAAAATACATTTGTCTCGTTGAGTGTGTTAAAATCAATTATGTGGCTATCTCTAAGCATCCCTCACCAGAGCAGACTTCCCACTGTGTGAGGCCTGCACCCTAAACACTGGATCTCACCCTTCCTAACTCTAAGCTGCTGAACCAACGCAGGCAGGACCAACACAAGAGCTGGGCAACCACCCAGCTCGGGTCACGCTGCACTGCCAGAACGGCGGCTGCTTTAATTAAATTGGATCAGGGCATTCCTGGCCACATCATCAGCTTGAAGAAGGGATGTTCTGTTCCTGGCCTGTAGCCTTGCCTCATTGCAATCCTGGATTCCAGTGCAGGGCCAGGAGAGGCAGACGTCGCTTTCTGGCCAGATCCTTTTGGAAAACACAGCTGCTGGAGTTCATGATCTGGGCCAGGCTGCAACTGTTAGGCACATGCATATATCTCTGAAAAAGGCAAAATGGGACTCTGTGCAGGCTCTACCCTTCAAGTTCCATATGATGCTAAATGTGCATAGCTGCCATCCTTTTCCTCCTAACTGGGTGGATTTAGGTAGTAGTAACTAGCTGCCAGTGCCCAGCCTGTGGTGATGAAGCAACAGGGCGGCACCTGTCTGTCATGGAGTGAGAATGGTGGGTTGGAAGTATGATCTCTGCGGCCCATAAATGACCTGTGGGCCATATGTTTGACACCCCTAGTCTACAGTTTGGAACATAGGACAATGCTTCCCAAAATTTAGTTTGGGCGACGGCAGTTTAGCACTTGAAAATTCACATGGCCCTCGACAAATTTAATGCATTCATTCATGTTTCTTAAACTAGCAGTATTGTGTAGCAACATAGAACTGAGATACTCCTTGCTCAACCAACTGCTCCTATAGCTGATCACTTCCTTTATTTATTTAACACGTTTTTTATACCGCTCTATCATTAATTCAGGGCGGTTTACATATAACATGATGAACAAAACCAAACATTTACATATGACAAGGGTGTTAAACTTGGATGAATATATGGGGTTCAAATATTTACATATTTTGAGAAGCAATTAACATTATGTGGCAAAGATTTAAGGAGAAAGAGAGCTAGGGAAGGTTGGGGGGGGGGGGGGAGGTACAAGGCTATATGGGTGGTAACAGCTGTGATGGGATTGGTCCTGGAAGAGTTTGGGATAGAATGGGAATTTGTATGGGTAAGGATGCAACATGACGGAGGTGAGCTGGATGGAAGGATGGATTGTGTTAGAAGTTGCTGTCACAGTCTGTGGTAGTTAGAATTATGTGGGCCCATAGGATTCTATGAAGAGATGTTTTTATTGCTTTCCTGTAGTCTGGTAAGTCCTCGATGGCTCTTATCGAAGTAGGTAGTTCATTCCATAATGGTGGAGCATATATGGAGAAAGCTCTTTTACATGTTTGCTTGGCTTTTGTCTTGCATATACGGGTGTCCAAAGTGGTGGTGTTGGCTGTTCTTCTTGTTCTGTTTTCCAGTGTCTTCTTGATCATTGATTGAAGGACGGGAGATGAGAGGTTGTGGAGTATTTTGAAGATTAATATTAAAGTCTTGTATTTGGAATGTGCAGTGACTGGGAGCCAATGTAGCTACTGTAGTGTGTGGGGGTTATGCGTCAATACCTTGCTCTTCCAGTAATTATGCGAGCTGCAGTGTTCTGTACCAGTTAGAGTGGAAGTATCATTTTATTATTTATTTATTTTATTACAATTTCTTATATACCGCACTATTCTGCATCAGCGCGGTTTACATGGAACAGAAAAATCAGACAGGATAACATGTGTCTGAGTTTACAATTAACCGGACATCAAACTTGGATAACAAGGGAGAGTTACAAATAACAGGGTAGCAAACTTGGAATACATAGAAGAAACTATTTACACTTTAGAGTCATCATATAAAGTAACATGTAGTTAAATGATCCAGGACACCTAACTAAGTGTGTTCTCCTGGCTCCATAGCTGTGTTAGTGTAGCTGAGAGTTTGAGTGGTGCTGTAGTTCATTGTGCTCTGGGAAATATTTGAGGAAAAGGTAATGTTTGAGGGACTTTCTAAACTGGGCTAGGTTAGTGATTGCTCTGATGTTAGTTGGTAAAGCGTTCCAGAGTCTTGGGGCACAGAGTCTAAAAGCTCTACTTGCTGTCGTTGCTGTGCATCTTGTTGATTCTTTCAGAATCGTTAGCGTATTTATGGATGTGGATCTTCTTGATCTATTCAGGGTTATGGTTTGGATGAGGCCGGTTAGTGAGGATGAGGAGAGACTATTGACTGCTTTGAAAGTCAGTAACATAGTCTTGAAGACGGTCCTGGCGTGTATAGGGAGCCAGTGTAACTGCTTCAGAAGGGGCGTCACATGATCTCTCCGCGATGCACCAAGAAGAACTCTCGCTGCGCTATTCATTGCGAGCTGTAGAGGATTTAATGTGGATTGGGGGAGACCTTGTAAAATGGCTTTGGCGAAATCAAAATGAGGTATGATCAGAGCCTGGTAGATTGTACGGAAGTCCCCTGGTTCAAGCAAAGGGCGTAGATGTCTGAGTGAGCGGATCTTGTAATATATAACTCTTACAGTGTTAGCTATATGTGCCTTCATGTCAAGGTTTTGATCTAGTATAACACCCAGGTACCGTATTGTGGGTTTTACTTGTAGATCGGCATTGTTCACCTTCAAGGATTGTGGAGGGCTGAAATTAAGGTTCCTTGTAATGAAGAGCACCTCGGTCTTCTTATGTTGAATTCTTAGGTTTTGTGACTGGAGCCATTCTGATATGGCATTGAAGCAATTAGTTAGAGGGGAGAGGTCAAATTTATCAATGGAGAACGGCATATAGAGCAGAACATCGTCAGCGTATATCATGCAACTAACATTGAATGACCGAACGATATTACAAATGGGTTGCATGTATATGTTGAACATCAAGGCAGAGAGGGAAGAACCCTATGGGACTCCCTGGCCTTGATGAAATGGTTCAGATGTTGCTCCACCAGATCGAACGTGCTGCCATCTTCCGGACACATATGCTCTGCACCATTCAAGTGCTGTTCCACTGATGCCTTTCTCTTTTAGTCGCACTAGGAGAAGCTCATGACTTACCCAGTCGAAGGCTGCGGCAATGTCTAAGAAAATGAGTGCGCACCCCTGCCGGATGTTGTCTACAACAGTAATAATATTATTGAAGAGGGTGGTAAGGAGAGTTTCCACCCCATGGGACTCCCTGAATCCATGCTGGCATGGGTCCAGTGGAACAGCAGCGTCGATATGGTCTTGTAACTGCCTTTGCACCTCTTTTTCGATTAACTTTGCGAGGAACGGTATACTTGCAATGGGTCTGTAAGAGTCTACCTTTTGAGGATCCAACTTGCTATTTTTAAGCAGCGGTCTGATAGATGTGTGCTTTAGGGTGGAGGGGAAAGATCCGGTTGTGAAGGAAAGGGTTATTATCCTGGTTATTATTGTGCTGAATTTGCTGCGCAGTTCCTTTATCCAGAAGGCTGGACAAGGATCAGTCTGCGCAGTAGTGGTATTGAGGGTCATGATCGAGTCTTCGATGCATTTCTTGGTAGGGGTAGAAAAAGAAGTTAGGGGGGTTAGGCACTCTTGGTCAGCGGAAGAAACCTCAATAGAAGTTTTATTTGTCTGGCAAATCTTAGATTGTAGGTATATGGCAAACTCCTGGGGATGGATTTCACTTTTATGTTCGGGGGCTGGTTCCTTAGAAAGAGTCTTGACTAAGTTAAACAGATCATGAGGTTTGTTTAAAGAACGCTTCAGAGTGTCTGTGTGATACTGCTTCATCTTCTCTGTGATAGCATTGCGATGGCTAGTTAGCTAGAAGATGTAAGCTGAATGGTCTTCACTGGAGCGAGACCGGCGCCAGCATTTCTCGAGCTTTCGTAGACGGGTGAGTGATGCTCTTAGCTCCTCTGTGTACCATGGGGCTGTGGCTCTCTTCCTTGATGACCTGTTAGTTGGAGGTCGAAGTGCTATTGCATTGAGACTCTTGTTCCAGCAGGAGATCAGCTCTTCAAGGTTTAGGGAGGGCTCGTTCAAGAGTGAGCGTGTTCCGTCGAGGATATGATCTCTATTGAATGGATGGAAGCTTCAAGCAGGTAGTCTAGAAGTCGTGCTTGGAGATCTGTTGTTCTTTGCTTGAATGTCGTGGGTGGTCTTCTTCGGGAGGTCCTGGTAAATTATGTTACAATAGTCTAATATGAGTGTTACAGTGGTCTGGCAAACTGTTCTGAAATCGCTATTACTGAGTAGAGGCTTGAGTTTGTGTATGGTTCTTAGTTTTTGGTAGGCTGTCTTGGTTACCCTCTTGATGCGGGGTTGAAAGCTGAGTTGTTGGTCGAATGTAACTCTGAGGTATTTGACTTCTTGCTTAGCTGTTAGAGTATAGTCTAGGATTTTTATTGACTCCGATGGGGAGAATATTGCATTCCTAGTGATGTGTAGTGCTTCTGATTTTTTTTTAAATTTATAGTGAGATTTTGTTCTTTGAGCCATCCTGTCATTGCTTCGAGGTATGAAGTGATCTGTGTGTAATCGGGCTGTTCAATGTTTTTTGGGGTAAAAACTATTAGATCATCTGCATATATCCTGTATTGGATTTTGTGCTATTTTATGATGTTGCAGAGTTATGATGTTGCAGAGTGGTTGTAAGCATATGTTGAATAGCAGTGCTGAGAGGGCCGAGACCTGTGGAACACCCTGTTGATTGAAAGGTCTTGATTGTTGCCATCCAGATCTTACTACTTGCTTATGGTGGGATAGGTATGATGCGAACCAGTTCATCACTATTCCATGGATTCCTATTTCTTGAAACCTTTGTAGTAGGTTATTGTGGTTGACAGAGTCAAAAGCTGCATTGAGGCAGATGAAGATTAGAACAAAGCCCTGCCATATGTTGTCTATGCCTGTTATTAGGGTGTCTGTGAGCAATGTAATTAGTGTTGCCACATTGTGATTACGTTTGAAGCCGTACTGGTGTAGGTCTAGTGGAGCATAGTTGTCTGAGTTCCTGTAATTGTTGCTGGACTATTTTTTTTTCAATTGCCTTAGCTATCAATGGCAGGCTTGATATTGGTCGATAGGAGTTTGAGTCCTTGGTATCAAGGTTCTTGCTTTTCAGAATGGGTTTTATGGATGATTGTTTGAGCTGTGTAAGTAGGTATCCTTGGGTAAGTGATGAGTGGATGATCTTTAGTAGGTGGGGTGTTAGCTGGATCAAACACACAAGAGAATATCTAACTGTGGTTGTATTAAAATTGATTATGATAGAGGCAAGTTCTTCTTCTGTGGGGATGTAGAATTATTTCCAAAGCTTTACATTATTGTGATGTGCATGTAGTACATCCAGATGCATAGGTTTTGAGGAGAGTTTATTGCTGTATTTTTGCTGTAGGAAATCTGCCATATATTGTAGATGTAGAGGGTTAGTGTCATTTGGCTGTGTTGATTCCTTAGCGTGTTTACGATGTCAAATAGTTCCCTTGGCTTGTTAAAGAGATTTCATTTTTAGGTTTGTGTGGTATTCCTTCTTGCACCTTTTTATCATATTATGGTATATGGCCTGCATTTCGTTATATTTGATTAGGTGTTCTTGGTCTTTGGTTTTATGCCATTGTCTCTCAAGTTTCCGAAAGTTGTTTCTTCTGGTCGTTGATTTCTCTCGATAACCATGGAGTGTTGAGCTTTCTCCTGTCCTGGTCTATTCTGCTTGGGGCTGCTGTTGCATTGTGAAGTGTATTATTCCAGTTATTAATAATGGAGTTCAAGATCTGGTAGTATTTTATCTAAACATTTCTCCTTGTTGTAGGTTCGGAATCTCTTTCTTTCCTTCAGGGTTATTTCTGGTGTTCCTTTCGGTACAGATGCATTAATGGTGAAGTTGACCATGTGATGGTCTGACCATGGGATTGGCGCAATTGTTGGGTGTGTTAATAGGTTTTGATCAATGTATTGGTTGGATACAAATATTAGGTCAAAGGTTCCCCCTTTCTTGTGGGTTGGGGTGTTTACTATCTGAGTGTAGTGTAGATCATTCATTGCATCTGTTAATGTGGTTGCATCATTTTGTGATAGCGAGGGGAGGTTAGGGTTTTCTAGTACAAGGAGAGGTTTCTTCAGTGTCATGTGGGTGCACACTGTTTCTAGGATGGCTGAAAGTTCTTCTTCATCGGAACTTGGAGCTCTGTATATGAGGCATATCGCTAGGTGCCTATTTGAGCTTGTTACTATGCTGTTTCCTTTTGAGTGTTAGGAGGAGGTTGTTGTAAATTTCAGGTGTGCTTTTGCTATGATTAGTACACCTCCATCTCTTCATAAAGGCTTGTACAGTTGTGTATAGTGTATGGTTGGGAGGTCATTTGGTTTATAATGACACTGTTTGATTCAATATTTTGATCTTGTATGTAGTCAAGTATAGTATGGAATTTGTTCCTAATTGAATGAGCATTAATTAGTGCACATTTGAGTGGGCTATGCTGTTGAGTCTTGGTTAGTGCTGCCTCTGAATCGGTAATGAGAGTTATTTAAATTCCTACATGATCTGCCATATATAGTTTGGATGGTATGTATCTTATGAATTTCATATCTGCTTCTTTATATGATTGGAATCAGCTGTCCTGGTTTGAAGAGTGTGGGGTGACCAGCATTCAGCAATGTGGGCTTGAGGAGTAATAATGAGAGGAGGGTGAAGTGTAGTATTTGCGTATTCATTGTGAGGGTTTATCCTCTTGCTTTGAAGATCGCTGAAGGTGTTTATTGTGTGCAGGGTTGTCAGCCTGATGATGGGTATATCTTTGTGTGTGCCCACATGTAAGCTTTTGTCAGATGCTGATATCTGCTTGCTTAAGTAGATGATAAGCAATATTGTATCAAGGGCTACTCTCCTTGTGGTAGTGGTACCATGGGTAAGAGCTAATGTGGTGTGTCGGGTTCAGCCTACCTTTCCCGGCTCTGGGGGAAATTGTTCAATGCTGTTCTTTCTTCTGCTTAGCATCTTGCTGGGTTCAGTAGGTGATGATGTACTGCATCTCGAGGTAGCTCTTGGGTTATAGCTCCTCGGTGAATGTTGAGCTGGTTCATGCATTAGTCATCTATTGTTACGTGGTTCTGTATGTGCGGGCTGTGGTAACTCACTGTCTTCGCTGCAGCAGGGGATGGAAGGTCATGTGGAGATATGGGGAAGTGATGTCAAGCTGGATTACTCAGCTGGTCTGTTGCCCTTCCTAAGGGCTGAGTCAAAGGGCCCTCTGGCGAGGCCCTCAGGCGCAAGCCCGCTGGAGCACTGCTGCTGTTTGAATCCTGCATTGATGGTGTCCTTAGGCTCTGATTGGCCTCTGCTGCAGGGGGGCGGAATATTCCTCCATCCCACTCTCCTGTGGCCGACCACCAATCGGGGCTTGAAGCCGAGTATGGAGTTGGCGCACACTCCCCCTTGCCTCTGGCCCATTTCTTTCTCTCAACTCCTCTCACCATCTCCAGATGATCGCTCTCAATGTCCCCCCTCCATCTAATCTCTGGTCCTTCTCAGTCAGCTTCCTCCTATTCTTCAGCCGATCTCTTGTCTCAGAATCTCTGCAGAAAATGTCCATAAACCATTAGGAAGGTAGACCTGGGGATAAGTAGTATGGAATCTGGTTACATTTGTGATATACTAGGTACTTGTGACCTGAACTGGCCACCATTGGAAACATGATACAGAGCTGATGGACCTTTTGGTCTCATGAGTATGGCAGTTCTTATGTTCCTAATCCTGACCTTCACTATCTAGATGCTTTAAGAAATGGTTAATGCATTTCTTCTGCTTGCAGCTGATGAGTATCTCCACTAAGCTGTACTACTGTGCCAATTATGAAGGGAGGGCAAGAGAAAAGACTGATGCTCTTCTCCAAACCTGTCCCTCTTTGCTTTCACCCCACTGCTCTGGGCCCTTGATTTCTGGGAGATGTGAGGAGAGGATCGATGCTTCAATGCACAGCTTTGCACCTCCATTATAGATCCTATAATGCTGGCACAGGTAGGATCCTGCACGTACACTCACTTTTTCCACGGGGCCGCACCTACTCTGTGCAGTTCTGTGTAGGGTGAGGGCCCAAGGTACATGATCTATGCACCTTCCGTAGAAGCCGGCGAGTACAAGTCAGGAAACAAGGGTTTTGACAGGAACAGTACAGATGTAAGACATCTCCAGATAGACCTGGAAAGCTGCTTATTGGCTACTAAGTTTTGTTGTCAGGCTCATCTGGTTAGTATCATTTACCCCTCCCCCCCTCAATACTGCATAATTCAAAAGCAGGTCCTGCAAAAGTGGAAGTATGTTTGACGTACAAATGGATCTTAATGACGTTTTTAACTTATCTGGTATTGCAACCCACACTTTCACTTTTAAAACTAATCCTATATTCAATAGGAAACCAAAGCAATCCTTTTGGTAAGGGTTTCACATGATCAAATTTCTTTCTATCCATACCCATTGTAGCAGCAGTATTCTGAACATCACGATGGTTCTCTTTGCTATGCCTTGGTAGAAGATGGTACAGTACTTCGACTGCATTAAAACCAATGTGTGTGTTTTATAGTAAAAAAAAAAATCTCTAAGTCTCTAATGTAAAGCCACAAAATCTTGATGCACTACTTGAGATACTTTTTTTGGGGGGGAGGCGGGGGAGTCATAGATAACGTCCTTGGATATGAAGTTAAAACCACTCCAACTATCTCAGGACAAACTGTCAGGGGCTTCTGCTGCTGACTCCTAAATACAGTTTCTGATTTCTCAGGGTTCAATTTCAATTTATGCATAATCAACCATGAGACAATATTCAGCAAACGACAACTATAAAGATGGGAAATAGATTTGTTTTGATTATCTATTATCGGTATAATTAACTGAACATCATCTGTGAATAAGGGGGGTAGTTACTAAGTTGTGGTAAAATCCAATTTACATGTGGAAACCTGTCATTTATAAATTATAGATTTGCTAAAAACCAGGCTTGTTTTTTGGCTCTCGAGGCCCAGAGTTGCATCCTCCTGATGTAGACAAAAGTTGTCCAAGGCAAGCTAAAGATATCTAGCGCAAGTCTGTTTCGGTGTGTTTTATAACAACCATATGATTGTTTATTTAGAAGCACTGTCCTACACAAAGGAAAAATTACATTTCTGAATGACCAATAAGGAAAAGTAACAGTTTACAAAGCTAACACTAGATGGCACTTGTCTAGTGCTTATGCAAAAAATACACACGTCTTGTCACAGAGGCACATATAATTTTAGGGACTAACGTTAAGATCAGTTTTTAAAAGTTATTTTTCATTAAGTTTTCACCCAAGCAACTGATATTACAACATTTTATGAAGTCCTAAATGTCTTAAATTTTACTTTTTTCTTAATAATCTTGTTAGAAAAATTCTTAACTAATTTTGTCCCTGGACTAATATAAACTCTCTGGTAAAAAGTAAGTCATGGGCCATGACTGAAAATACTAAAACACTGGTTCTTGAAATGTTTGACAAGACCATATGCTATAGAAAAGAGCCGTTCTTCCAAACTACATATTCTCTCCTTTTAGTGAATAATTTTTTCCTTATGATCTGTACCAAGTTCCATTCTTGAAAAACGATTTTATCTCCCATGAGAAATTTCAGTAGCCTGAGCTGGGAAAAAAGTAACAACACATAAAATAACTAAAAAGCACACTGGCAATTTGCTGAGCAAGTAGGTGGTAAAGTTGAAGATTTGGAACTTGCTGTCCCAGAGTGACAGAGGTCAAATGACATTAATGATAATACCAAAAGAATGACTTGGCTTCCACATTCCTCGTCCAGATGGGAAAAAGTACATCTTTACCCAAAACTAAATAAATACTCATTCCCTTCATGCTTCTGAAAGCCACATCCTTTCCTCGAGACAGGAAACCAGAACATGCTCTCTCTTCTTGACCTATGTTTTTACAATCATTCGGAGATGCTTCCCAAACTCTTTTGATGTCTCAGGAAGTATAAATGTCACCCTTGGGCAATCGGATATATAAAAATGTCTTCCATGGTAGAATGCTTCAGTGGGGCTCAAGTCTCATTTTTAAATTGCTTTATTTAAAACAGCTCTAAGAAAAAGTGGAATATATAGGCACAGTTCAATATTTTCATTGGTTCGTAGAGTCATGTGCCTAAAGAGTACTGTCTTATCAATTTAGTAATACACTGTATAATATCAAAATGATTATGGGTTCCTTTTCCCAAATAATTTTTCAAGTAATTTTTTTTTTATATTGATTACATTAATATGATTTTGTTATTTAATAGATTTTCAGCTTGTTGTTGATGAAACACTTTTTTTGGCTCATAGGGAATTGGTTTGTTTTAATCTCATGCCATCGGACATCATCTAATGATTTAGCAGGGAAATTTAGAAAGGACGTCCTAGTGTAATCTGGGACGTCTGGGGGGGAAAAGCAGCAGGCATGTCCAGACGCAGACATGATTTCACAAACATGGACATGCCTGATATGGATGGTTGCAGCGGTGTATACATACGTAGATGTTCCCAGAATAGTATTTCAGAACCTAGGTATCTAGGAATAGATTAATGGTTAGTGTGGTGGGCTAGAAACAGGGAAGGCAGGGTTCAAATTCCACTGCTGCTGCTGCTGAAATTGTGATGGGTACTGGGGATGATGGAGTGCTTTCTCCTCTGCACCCTCTAGATGTTTTCAGCCAAACTTGAGCACTTTTCAGATGCCTGCAGCAGGTCTAAACAGACGTGATGCCGGCCGGATGTCAGGGATATTTCTGAGATCAGGCGGTGATGCCCAGGAACCTGGAAACACCTCTACCTTAGCTCCCTCCAGATTTGGATGTCCTCACTCTGGTGATGTCCAAAGCACAGAGATATTTCCAGAGCCATTTTAAAAGCTGGGTCTGTGGACATCTCTATGCCCGTTTTTGGACGTCCAAAGCACGGATAGGGCTTTCAATGACTGCATTTGTTTAATCTACTATTGATTATTTTATATTATTTATAGCATTTTACATTTAGATTCATTCAAATTGGGAATTGTATTACAGTGCATTAAGGGCTAGGTTTACTAAGCGGCGCTAGCGCTGCAGGCCTGGTATGTGTGCTGAGGTCCCATGTTATTCAATGTGACCTCGGTACATGCACAGCTACAGTAGCATCGCTTAGTAAACCGATCCCTAAACATCAAGGTAATGTTCATTGATTTTTGTGTCCAATTTTTTTTTAATTCAATGTATTTTTTGCAATAAAAATTATTGTTGTTTTTTATTGATTGATTGTGTTATAGAACTATTGTATGGTTTGATCCCTGAGGAAGACATAACTATGCCAAAACAGTTGTGTAAGGTCGTGATTGTATCCCAGTTAAAGATTTTGTTTATACTACATCTCACGTCGCCTGTTTTCTTCTGCAGATTTTGACAGATTTTACCCAAATAATTTTTACTTTCAAGATTATCCACAGAAAAATACTTGTGCACATTTACACCTATTAACTTGAACGAATATATTTTCCGAGTTAAAAGCGCACATACTTTTTAAAATTCAAAATGGGCGTATAGTTCCAAACCAAACCCAAAACCCACCCCCAGGGACACCTTCCCTTACAGGAAGGAGACGTGGCATTGCACAGATACCTTTACTTGTATATAGAGTGAGCAATTTTATAGAAACCCATTCCCGTACATAATGCACTGTGGGAAGCCTTTGACAATTGCCTTCCTATTGCTAAGAGACAGTCCCAACTCTATAGAGCTTATGTGTATGTGTACAGTGCTTGGTATGTCTAATAGCGCTATAGAAATAAGTAGGCAGGGCCAGTGTGAGGCGCCCAAAGCAGGCCACTCCATCCTGCCACCCCCTTTGCTGCCACTTCAGCTCCTCTCTGGAGCCTGCAGCAGCAGCAATGGCTCAGAAAATGTGGGGCACGCTTACCTTCAACTTGCCAGCGCTGCCCCGCACTTTCTGCCCTGTAGCATGCCTCTTCCATCCCCTCCGATGCAACTTCCAGTTTTGAAATCTATGCCAGAGAGGGGCAGTAATTGGCAGTGCCACCCCCCCCCCCCCCCTGCGGAGGGTCAGTGCTCTAGGCTACTGCCTAGTTTACCCAATGGTAGCAATAGCCCTGTAGGTAGACATGGTAGAAGGACAATAAGGGATGTTCTATTGCATGATTAAAAATCTGTACAGTGCAATAGAAATGCATTTAACCAGATATTTGGATTTTTGTTTAAATATAAAATAGCGTGGTCACCATGTTAGTCTACTTAGATAAACAGGAATGTTTTTAAACCATAATTATGGCAGTCTTCAATTTAATTTGTCATCTGATTTTTTTTTTTTTTTTGTGAATTGATTTCAAATCCGTTTTAGATTTCAGTGTCTACACTTACACAGAATGTATGTAAAACTGATTAAAAAGTGACACGGTAAAGCTGCCAAGTTATCCTCGTCCAGGCAAGAAAGTTTTGGCCTGCTAGAAGTAGAAGGAAAACTCAATTAAGGCAGAAACATTGCCTCAGTACATAAATCAGCCTACACTAATATCTATCAACGTGGTTTAGATTTTCCTTCCTCCAACCATTTAAAGAAATGCATCTGAGACGGTTAGAAAAATACATATTTAACTGAAGCCCCATCCCTGGGGTGCCAAATCCCTTCAAACCTCCACTCACACAGAAATGACCTTTAGGTAAAGCAGGCAGATGTGATTCTCACTTGCTCTTATCCAGCGATTCCCATTTTGCAAAACGTCACTATATTCCATTAGGGGTCAGGAGTCCTCAGTATCCAGGATGGCCACCACAGAGCAGGAGAAAGTGGGGATTGCTCTTGACCTTTCCTTTTTTTTTTCATTTTTGGGTGAGTTGGGCCTTGGGAAGGGAAAAGAGACTCTAGGCCATCACATAAGGTTTACCCCTCTCAGAGCTTGGCTACATTGGTAGAAAACATTGGAATCAACTACAAGATCGTGACCACGAACTGACTCTGAAGTATGGGGAAAGGGGGATTGCGGTTAGGATGTATCTGCAGCAATGGTCCCTGGAGCTTCTACCTTTATTTATAAGCAAAGCCATGGGTCCGGGTGGTGCAACAGCTTCCATACTTAACTTATGGGGAGAGGGTGTGACAGGAGGGGGAGTCCTAATTATTTATTAACACAATGGACCCCTTTAGATGATGGTGAGCTGCCATCATGCACTACTGTGGCCTGGAACACACAATGTTCCAAGCTGCATCATAGGAACTGCAGGTTTACTTTTGTCAATGGAAAGCGTGTGCATGCAGTAGAATTAGGTCTGATTGAGAGTTAACTGAAAGAAGTCTCTGTGACAGATGTACAAGTCCTCACTGGCAGGAATAGCTTTATTCCACAGAAGAAGGAAAAACTGGACATTGAGCAAATAGGAAAAGCCCCAGTGAATAGCATGCAGTATAAAGCAGAGATCATTCTGCCAGCAGTGTGGACTGGCAGGGTCCTGGAGAGTAGGTGGGCCTGGATTTCCTGTTTGAAGAATTAATTACGTAGAAATAAAGATCAGCCGAAGCCAGATCATTTACCACACTGACATGACTATACAAAGGCCTCAAATATAAGAAGACTCCTGTATTTCAGGGACATCAAATTAGAAACTTCAACCCACACTGCCACCTTTGGACATCATCTCCCCTTCCTTTCTCCATCTACCTGGCATTGTCTTTTCTCTTCCCCTTGAACTCTTGGACAACATGTAGGGTAGCACTTCCTGTCCTGTCTTTTCTCTCCTTATGGCTGACAATAGTAGTATTTAATTCACACTTTCCAAGTAGCAATTTAAATTTAGTTAAAAGTAGTATACATACAGAGAAACATCAGTTGGATGCACTTTTCATTTCTCTTTCAGAGTCTGGTCACCCACTGCGACATAACTTGCCTGATTTGGAGTGGTTGTTTTGTAATGACTTTTATATTGCCATTGACAATCTCTTCAAGATTTTCCTTTTGATCTGAGAATGCCTATATCAGAGGTAACATGAATAAAGACAAATTCTAGAACTCTATTGCCCCTATTTTAAAAGATCATGTTCTAGCGTCAGTTACCAACAAATTATGAAAACATCTCTAGATTTAGTTCCTCTGTTCAAATGGTATAAAACAAAAAGTCTATCTCTCTTTGGTGCAATCTTGTGTTCTTAGAAAAGAAATGTGAACATCACTGTACTGAAAAGTGATGGAAGATCCATAATGGCTTCTCGTGAGATTTCAATGGCAAAATTAAAATTAGAGAATATAAAAAGGGGGAATCCTGAAATTGGACATTTATACGGTCGATCTTGAACTTCCCTTTTCTGGGGAAGATGATTGAGAATGTAAGGACTAGCCAACTCATCAGCTTTCTAGATGAACCCCATGTTTGGGATACAGGAAACTAGAGTTTCAGTGGTTTAACAGCACCAGGAACCTACTGGTGGCTCTGGTGGATGACATTCATATTTTAATGTATGCTGGCTAGTGGGGCTTCTTGTTATTGCTCAGTGTTTCTGTGGTGATTGATATGGTAGGCTATGAGCAGTTGTTTGATTGTCTTAACAAGGATGGGATCGGTGATGAAATTCTACAGCGGTTCATCACCTATCTGACTGGATGGAAGCAGGCTGTCTCTTTGTTGAATGACATATCCTCTTTCTGTCCTCTTGTGTGGGATTTCCCTCAGAGTTTGGTACTTTTGCTTTACTTATTTAACATATTTATACTCCCTTTATGTCAAACTATGTGGGCTGCAAGTCTTCCTTTTAATATCTATTCCCTTTATGCCTACTAAAATTGTATTTAATAGCCCATTGTGAACCACTTTGATTGAAGGAAAAGGTGATATATAAAACCGGATAAATAAATAAATAAATCTATTCAGATAACATCCAAATACTGGTCCCACTCTTTAGGGATTCTTTTGATCGGTTCCATTTCACAGGTGATCTATGGGGCTTTCTCTTTTATTGTGAGGCGGTTGAATGCTCTTTAACATTTGCCTATCTACAGCTGTCTCTGGAGTATGTGTAGGCTGGGACTTTTTTGAAGACTTGGAGAGCACACTATGACGCCTTGAAACCATCTTGTATCCCTGATTCAGATAAGTCGAAACGCAATATTGCATCGGATATTTCACCATTTTGTGTTTGGCTATATGGCTATCTTGTGTTTCTTTAATATAACGATCAGTTGATAGGTGTGGATTTTTTTAAAAAGACATTTTTTGATTAATTGTTGATACTGGGAGGATGTCTAATTTAAATTAAATTGGGATTACAATTAAAAGTTATCTTAAATATTTTTTTGAAATGTATCTAGTAACTGTTTGGACCAATGATGAAATTATGAATGCTCTTAGCATTTGTGGCCTTAGGGTTGTCTCAGGTCTCTTGCTAGGAGCACTATCTGCTCTATTAATTTTGAGGTTATAAATAAACTGAGCACTAAAGTGACTGAATTGGTTAGAAACTGGTTAAGTGGGTGATGACAAATGGTAGTGGGAAATGAGGTTCACCTTGAGAACAGGGGCATTACCAGTAGAGTGCCAAAGGCTTCACTTCTTGGTCTGGTGGTTTTTTTTGTGAAAGGACTGTGGGGAAAGTCTGCCTCTTTGCAGATGCTACAAAATCTGCAACAGAGGAGAAATGCTTGAAGGTGTGGATAATATGAGAAGGGATCTAGCAAAGTTTGAAGAATGGTCTGGAGCAGGGGTTCTCAAACCCAGTCCTCGGGACATACCTAACCAGTCAGGTTTTCAGGAAAACCACAATGAATATGCATGAGAGAGTTTTGCATGCATTGCCTCCATTGAATGTAAATCTCTCTCATGCATATTCATTGTGGCTATTCTGAAAATCTGACTGGCTAGGTGTGTCCCAAGGATTGAGAGGAGAACCCCTGCTCTAGAGTATGATGGCTAAGATTCAATGCTAAAAGGTGCAGGGTCATGCTTTTGGGCTGCAAAAACTTAATGATGTAGTACAGCAGAAGGTGAAATACTCCTGTGCATGAAAGAAGAGTAGGACCTGGAGTTGATTGTATCTGATGATCTTAAAGTGGCCAAAAATGTAGAAAGGGTGACAGGAAAAGCCAGAAGAATGCCTGGATGGAAAAGGAGAGAAATGACCAACAGAAAAAAGGAAGTGATAATGCCTCTGTATAAGTCTCTGGTGAAATCTCATTTTGAATAATGAATGCAAATCTGGAGATTGCACCTTCAAAAGGATATACACCGGATGGAGTCAGTCCAGCGAATGGCTAATAAAATTGGCAGTGGGCTTCATTAAGCATTTGGGGACAGACTTAAAGATTTAAATATGAGTACTTGGAAAGGCGGAAGAGAGAGGAGATGTGATAGAGATGTTTAGCAGAGGAGGTGTGTCGTCTCCAGTTGAAATGAAGCTCTGAAATGAAGGGGCATAGGATGAGAGTGAGATTTGAGGAGTAATTTAAGGCATTATTCCTTTATGGAAAAGGAGGTAGATGTGTAGAATAGCCTCCCAGTGGAGGTGGTGATGAGGGAGGTACCTGATTTCAAGAAAGCATGGAACAAGTACAAATGACTGCTGAGGGAGAGGAAGCAATTGTAGAGCTAAGTATTTGGTAGGGATAGACAGAGTCAATAGGCCTATGCTCTTATCTGACATTATTTTCTGTATGGACTTGGAGACTATATAGCGAGTGTGATACCTCTTGGTTAGGAATGATACATGCTACTCCCATGTGCATGGTGGGGGGTGAGCTAAATCTACTTTCTCAGAAGTTCAGGATGATTACATACAAGTTCAGTAGGTATTTTCTTATCCTCCGAGGGCTTTCAGTCTAATTCATACCTGAAGCAATGAAGGGTTGCTTGACCTGACCAAGACCACAAGGAGCAGCAGTGGGATTCAAACCTTGCTTCTTGGGCTTGTAGCCTACTCTCCAATCATTAGGCTACTCCTCCACTCAAATAGCTGTCTAGATTTCTTAATTTGTTCTGCTAAACTGATTGGCTTGGCAGATGCCGTAGGGATGCTATCCTATGAAATATCAGATAATAGCCCTGCACTTCTGCCCCTAAGAGTTTCACACATTTTGCCCACTTGGAGCCAGAGGAGATATAACCTAATACTGTTGGTCAATAGGAACCTCCATGCTATGGTGGCTGAGATAGAGTTCAAGGAAGTTCATGCCACAAAATGACACTCCCTACAGCCAGTTTGGAAGTCAGACATAAACAATGTGGTGCAATAAAGCTTTAGAGATTTATTTTCACTTGGCTCACACCTTTCTAGTAGTAGACTGAGGCAAGTTCTATTCAGCTGCAGTATAGTTTAATTTTGTACCTGAGATAATGGAACATTAAGGGACTTACCCAAGATCACAAGGAGCAGCAGGGAGACTTGAACCCTGGTTTTTACTGGTTCTTAGCCCACTGTTCTAATCACTAGGCTGCTCTCCTATTCAGACGTACGGAATCATCAAATTTGCTGAGGACACATAATTATCCAGAGTAGTTAAATCATGAGCTGACTTGTAAGTAACTGCTGAAAGACCTGGCAAGATTGCAGAGAGCTTCCGAAATCTAGAGCCAAACTGCAGAAGCTACAAGTAGAACAGATTGTGATATCCTTAGATGTACTAGACAGAAATTTTTATGAACATATTAATAAAATGGATCTCTCTCTTTGGTGAGGAAGTTAAAAAAGAAGAGTTTAAAAAATACAGATTTTGGTATTCGTCCAGAAGTATAGCTGTTTCGCATATGCCTTTCAAGCAGATTGCGCAGAACTACATTCAGGGCAACAACAATGTTTTCTGGAAGAGTTAATACATATTTGAATAAGGTCAGATTCCTTCAAGTATATCAGAGGAAAAAAATGTGCTTGGCAGAACTCTTAACTTTAACAGAGATACCAAAATGGCAGAGGAAGCCAAACTACGGCTACACGATGTAAAGTTCCACATTAAGAACCATCACTCAGGAAAAGGATTTAGGCATCATCATGCATAAAGCAGCAGCACAAGCTATACGTATAGTGCTGCTGAATATAAGAATAATTTGAAACATTTTAGATTAGAAGTTTCATTGAATATTGACCTTAGTCTATAGAGTGCCACCAACCTCTGTCATTTTAGCTACTCTAGACTGACTTGGCTACCTCTCTGAAGGTGCTCAAAATGAATATTCTACCATGACTCGACTACCTTTTTCATTACTCTTTCTTTGGCAGGTTTCATGTTGAAACTGATGGGTTCATTTGGCACTGAAGATGGTCACATGTAAACTGATCATCCTCTGGAGACCAAGAATGCAAGGGGGAATGTCACTTCTAAATCTGAGAACAGTTTGTCTTCAGACTTAATCCTACAATATCAGTTTATACGTTTCATCCAGAATTGGAGAGATGGGGGGGGGGGGGGAGTCAGAACTCACATTTTTCAACACTCCTAGTTGAAGGTGGTTTACCATCCTTCAGTAAACTTTGTAAGGAATGTGGGTTGAGGAAGACTCCTTATCTATGTACACACAAATTAGAGAAGCTATGGCAAGCCTGGAGGTGTCAGGATGGTTGCATGGAATACATACTCCACATGAGCAGGCCTTCATGCAGACAGAAGAGACATAAAGAAGATTGTGGTACTGTATAGAACAATTATACGGATACAGAAAGAACTGATAGATCAAAATGTGAAAAGATGATCTGGGGCTAGAACTGAAGGATGAAAACTGGAGTATATGAAATAGCTCACATGATCTCAATATGCAGTTAGAAAGTAGAATTAAAGGCCTTTTACTAAAGGCCACTAAGGTGTTGCACCTAACAAGCAAAATGTGCCAAACCTATGGTGCATTAAGTGCAACACCACCATGTTAACTGTTGGGGGTGTGGAAAGTATTTCCCCAGCAGTTAACGAGGAACACTTTCCCCTAACATGTGCCACATTAACGCAGGTGCACTTAACTCCACCTATTGAGATGGTGTTAGGTTAACCTATGCTAATGTAGTTAGTGCGCAATGTGAACCCAACGATAACTGATCTGAGCTCACCATACTACTCTCCACCCCATACCTGCCCACTCACACCCCTAATGTGGGTTGCACAGTTAGCACAGGAATTGGCCTGTACCTATTGTCATGGTCCCACACTAGCTGGCGCGCCTTCAGTGCGCGTAGAACACGCGCTGCCAATTAGCGCCCTTTAGTAAACGATCTCCTAAGCTTTATGCTAGATCTGCTCCAGCGTCATCCATATTTTGCTAAGGAGATGCGTGGAGATGGGTTGGTGTGCTTGTGTAGAGGTGAAGAGATTTTGAAGAGAGGTGCAAGCAGAAATTGTTAGATCATTAGGAAAGAAGTAACTTTAGCACCGGTGCCATGTTTATTGGAATCGCTTGGGAATATGATAGAATGTGCACAGCATCATATACCATGCAGCCAGACGCTTCATGTGGCCATGTTCACTGTAGCTGTCTTATGGTAATCCCCTCCGCCGCCACCTTGATGGCCCACTGGCCTAAACAACTGTAGGAAATTACGGCAATAGAGAAGCTAACTAAATGCTGAATACATCGATAAATCCTCTTCCTCCCCGTTTCTGGGCATTGGGTCTGGTGCCTGTGACTTTTTGTTGACAAAATACTGTAGAGGCCAGGCTTAGCATTACTTATCTGCTCTTTTCAGAGCTTGGTTTTCCCTGATGATCCCCTTTCCAGTACTCGCCAGTCTGACTGTGGTTGGCTTAGAAGATATAATAAGTTTGGGCTTCCCAGCCAGTGTTGCTGGTTTCCACTTTTCCTTAAACAATATAAATCGAGACCAATTTTTGATATCCAAGATGTCCAATATGCCAAACAAGCAGGGTTAACTGTGTATCTAAAAGATGGTATTGAGTTTTAGGGAAACTATTTTCCCTCACATACTTAAAGCTAATTAAACAAATCAAAAATGTGAGAAGCAAAATCTGTTGGGTGAAATGTTGCATGCTTTTGTGCCATTTGTTTTGAGGATGGGGAAATTTGGTGAAGTATTTGCACTGTGCCTGTACAGCTAACTAGCAACATTTAGCACCTACTTACATTAAAAATATACCAGTGATAAGTTAAAACTATGCTGTCAAACCTCACACTGTAAAATGCTTTGCAATTGTGTGTGGGAGTTCTCAAGCTCTTAAATATTCAGGAAGTCTGAACCAGATGTTCACTGTCAATAGGGGTTGGATGCACCAATGGCAGCATCTGCTCAGTTTTTGATATTTGTGAGAAAATTCCTTCTTCAAAAGCGCTCCCTTCAGAAATATCCATACCGTATCACTGGGCCAAAATATTTCTCTTATTAGGCTTAATCGCCATGAGTAAGTCGAAATGTACGTGAAATTTGAAATCCCAATAGACAGCTGGAACTCTTATCAACTTTTCCATCTTATAGTTTCCTCTTCTAAGCAAACTATATCTAATGAAAAGACATAAACAGTGAAAAGCTTACTGCAAATGGTATAATAACAGTATTACTGTACCTATTTTTGGCATTCGAGATAATATTTCCCGGGCCCTTTTAGTATAGAATGGAGACTAGTTTAGAAATCTCTTGCACATGTAAACTGTGGAGTTTGTATGTGCATGGATCAATGCATGGAAAGCGCTGTTGACACACAGAAAAGCCACAGGATGGGCAATTTGAAAAGAAACAAATTCTACGTGATCCGGGCAGGAATACATGCATTTCTGATTTTAAACAGGATGTCAGCATTCACACCAGCTCCGAAGCAGGTGTGTCAACTAAGCGCTCTTTTCAACCTGGGTCTGCTCTAGTTATTGAAAGGCCAATTCTGCTTACCTCTCTGAGTGTCAAACCATGCTGAAATGTTAAAAGGTGCATGGATTTATCTCAGCACCTTAACTGGCTTGTGCTGGAAGTCCACATTTCTAAAATTCTCAATTTATGCATATAAGTGCCGACATGTACACGCCTAGGTAGGTATATTTTGGTAAAAGAGCCATGCATCCTTCCACTGATTTTATGAAAGGCTCTGCATTCAGCGAGCATTTTGTAAAATACCCAGGAAATTGTGTATGTTTTCAGTTTGGATGCCCCTTTTCTGACCTACGCATCTTATGTAAAATCAGCCTCTTCCATTTTGCTCCTATTGTAAATGTTTCAAAAAATAACGCTATATATGCTTTATGGAACAAAATCCATGTAAGCCCAATAGCCGCCCTAATAGTTACTTTAATAGATATTACGTTACTGTGCTTTACGACAATCGTATCAAAAGAATTCCTCAAAAGGAACAATTCGCCTCTCTGCCACGTTAGGAATGGTGCCATGTGATTTTTATTTGGAAGATATCTTCATTCATCACTGATCTGTATGTCACATTTGTGCATTTCCCTCTAGCAGCCTCCTATGTTGTCATTGTTTAATGTGAGACACAGATTCCCTGATGTAGTGCAAGATTCACAAATCACAGTTTGTCTCTTGCTCTGGCCATCCAGTATGCGGTTGGCCTTTTTAACCGTTTTATCAAGTTTTTAATTCATTGTGCTGTGTTCCTGCTTATTCAACCAGACCCGGCTCAGTATAGGCCAGACCTTCATTGCTTCTTAGGATAGTTATATTGCCGTTACAGAATGGTTGTTATCTTAAGAGAAGCTTGGCTTTGTTGCTTTGGGCATGATTCACTCACTAAAGCTTTTCTCTCTTTTTATTCTGTGTTTGTGGGACAAGACCTTGATAAATGCATTAGACTGTAAGCTTCTAGCAGCAGAAGCTATTTATTGCATGTGTCTATAAAGTGCTACAAATAATAATAAGTCCGATATTGAGCTGGAACAAGCAAAATGCTGACTATGGCATTTAACTTTATTCCGTAGATTCAGTGCTGGTATCCATGCGAAGGCACGTTTTTAGAAATAACTCCTAGGTGTAATCTGGAATGTGCAGGTTAAAACGTATGAAAAAGGCCGGCCAGTGCAAGTTTTGGTCCGATTTCAGAAACTTGCACGTGCCCGAAATGGACGGCGGTAGCCATAGGCACATTTTAGGACGGGAATATCTAGCCCATGATGCATACATGTCCCTGTCTGCTATTTTACAAGTGGAGACATGCATCGGCATGCCAACTAGGAAAAATGTGTCCTCCTTTCTGTTCAGTTTTCTTTATGGACATGAAAAATATTGGGGGTATCGGAGCATCTTCTTCTCTATTCCTTCCGGGTGTTTTGGTGGCAGAACGAGGGCGTTCTGATACTTATTTGTGCCCCGGAGCAGGAACAGACATTGATGTTACCACTGATGGGTTTAGACATTCTTGCCATTTCTCAAACTGGGGACATGAATATCTTTTCGAAACACCCATATATGCCTCCACCAAGCCCCCGTCCGATACAGACATGATTGCCCTAAAGACATCCAAATACCCATTTCAAAAACTGTTCCCGGGATGTCTTTGTGGTCTGCACATCTAAGTGCCTGTATTCAGATGTCCAACTCACGAACGGGGCTTTTAAAATGGCCCTCATAGGCAGCAACGCTAATATACGGATAGTGTGGTCACTGTGCTGGCACTCTCCATTTAATTTAGGCCTCTGCTTGCACTATCCATACATTTCATCACCACTGCCTGTATGGATTGCATCACTGAATATATAGAAGAAATTAAAAAGCCTCAGCCAGCATTTAACTTGTCCCAGTCACTGCACCAGCTCAATGACAAGCTTATTATTATCATTTCTTGTGCAATCAGGTATATGTAGCACTTTACAGGCACTCCTGCTGCTTAAAGCTTACAGTCCAATACATTTATCAAAGTGTTGCCCAATAAACCTAGAATGGAAGGGAGAAAAGCATCAGTGAATCGTGCCCTAAGCAACAAAGCCAAGCTCCCCATACCCAGTTCCAGAATATTCAGCAGACCTAAACTAAGAGCAGACTAGTGGTTAGAGCAATGGCCTAGTATCCAAGAGAGCAGGATTTGATTCCCCCTGATGCTCCCTGTGACTTTGGGCAAGTCATTTTTCTCTCCATTGCCTCAGAAGAAAAGGCCTGGCAATCTACTTCCAATCATACCTTGCCAAGAATACCCAGGGGCTGCTGGGTCACCAGGAGTCAGCATTGACTTGATGGCACTTTAAAAAACAAAACAAAACTAAATGGATAAGTTAGTTACTTCAGGCCGGAAGGTCGGGGGTTTAAATCCCACTAGAGGACAGCAACCTTGGGCCAGAAGGACTGGGGTTTCTAGTCCCACAGGTGCTCCTTGTGGTCTTGGGCAAGCCACTTAACCCTCCATAGCCCATGTTCCCTGTAAAATAGTTATCTCCAAGTTATAATGCCCTGTTCAATGTAATTTCAGTTTGTTCAATGTAAACCGCACTGATGCAGAATAGCGCGGTATATAAGAGAATGTAAATAAATAAATAAAATAAATAGCCAGATAGCAGATGAATATTGCTTTACCCAAATCCTGTCTCTTCTTATACAGATAATATTGGGCTGTTCTGTCAGTTTTGGCCTGATGTTATGAGGGTAGTTCTGTATACTTCCCCATAGGCAATGTGTGGTACCGATGTGTAGTTTGGGCCTATTTTATAAAGTAAAACATGCATGCGCTTCCCCTAATAAAATAGGGGTGTACGGATGTGCTGGAACCCATCAGTTACGCCTGTCTGAGTACAGGTGTATCTTCTCACACCTAGATCGACGACCCGACCCACGTAAGTCACAGTATTTTATAACTTACGCATGTCAAAGGCCACATCTGTATTCTGCCCAAACACCACCCCTTTGCATACCCTTACAGTATGGCACTTACACACGATGATGCATGCGTGCTTATGGGGGTCGTTATTGTGTAAGTGAGTATACGTGCCCATTCACGCATGTAAATTCTACAAAACAGGGGCTTGCATGTGTTTCTCACATATAATGTCCTGCATACCCTATATGGAATCAACCCCTATCTGTATAAGTTCTGAAAATACTTGGATAGTGAAGTTATACGTTCATCAGCTGCTGGTGAACATCTTTTGAATATTGGGCTGAATAATAATAATAAATCAGGCTACAGAGTCGGTGCTTACTGCAGGGTTCACAACCCAGGCTTATACATCCTGTTTACAATGATGGGTTTTACAATCACGTGAATATTGTGTATTGTAAATTGGCTTAAAAATTTCCTCTTCAAGAACACCTGGTTCTCTATCTTCTTCATAGCTAAGATACTGAATATAAATTGTTTCTTGCACAAAGCTTTTCCTGCTCATTCACCTAGTTATCCAGGACAGGATTCACCTTCAGTTGCAATCCACCCAATATATGGACTCTGGCCACACTCCTAGCTCTGAGACTCTGTAGAGGCCAAGCTCCTTGCAACTAGCCCAACTGTTTTAGCTTACGTGTCTATTTATCTGTCTTTTAGATTGCAAGCTTGAAATCATAGCAAATGTCTATTATATGAGTCTGTAAAGTGTTCTGTGCAATACAAATCATCATCATAAAAAAATAGAATATAGTGGCACATGAGGACCATAAGGTCCATTCCTGAGTAATATCACAAAGCTCCTATCCCTCCCAGCAGTGGTAGAGATAGATAACTAATGAAATGCCCAGATTTCAATGACATCACTCTCCATGCTTCTACCAGACTGAGCCACTAGAGAGCACATCGTATTCATCCCAAAGCATACAGTAAAGCATGGTAAACTTCACACAACCTCAAGTTGGGTGGCAATGATGAATCAAACAGTAGAGAAACTATGAACAGGAAAGACCGAACAGCAGGCTGTAAGTAGGATATGGACCTGCAGAGCCAAGCATATAAATCATAGTGGACCAAGGTACCACCACAACTTAACTGATTAAACATAGTTCCAGGGTTGGATTCTGGCCTGGTCTAGCAATACTTAAGAAACGTCCAACAAACAGGCACGAATCCACGTGCAACAGACAACCCGGGAAAAAAGTGGATAGCAACGAAGAGACGTATAAATTAAATTTTATTGGTAACCCACTTCAGCCACTGGCCTGACACTGGCCGTGTTTCGAAAAAACCTTCTTCAGGGGCTGAAATGGCTGTATTTATGTGCTACTCATATACGTGTCGCTTATATTGTTGTAACCTTAAAATTCCTGTCCAAAGTGACTCATGTACCCAAATAGGAACGTAGAATTGCTGATGAGCACTAATCAGTGAGTGTAGAAATAATATCGCCGACCTAGGAAAGCCGGCAGAGCTTCTGTGTGAGACAACTTTCAAGAATACTTAAGAAAAGGACATTATCTGGTAACTAAAATGTCACCTTCCATATCAGACCAGTCCAGACAAGTGGGATGTACCAAAGCTATGCCTCCACTGGGTGGAAAGAAGACACAAGAGCTTGTAAACCTTGAGCAGAGGCTATGTCTGCCCAAGTGTGGCCATCCACGCAGTAATGCTTGACAAAAAGTGTAAAGTGATCAGGCCTGTACCTAGCCCTATGCAAGCGGTGCGGCCACACAGGGCGCAAACGCTTAAGGGGCCGCATTTTAGCTGTCTTCCGTTGCCTGCCACCGCCACTTTTTCTTCTCTCAGCGGCGGCAGGCAATGTCAGGACGGCTAAAATGCGCCCCTTAAGTCTTCTTGCCAGCATGTTAAGCAAGAGCAGGGAGGGACAGATCTGCTTAGCATGCTGGCGACTTGCACATTGGGCACGCCTCTTCTCTCCCGCTGTGGGGGGGGGGGGCGTGCGCCCAATGTGCAAGTCGCACAGGGCACGAACTTCACTCGGTATGGCCCTGAAAGTGATGCCCACATTGCCACCCGATAATGTCCGAAGGGGCTACTGAACTATGCTCCACCCACGAGGATGCTTGCACCAAAGAAGAATGGGCATGCAAACCCTCCAGAACCGGACAGTTCTGTTACAGATATGCCAAGGCAGTTGCCTCCTTAATCCAGCACTCCAAGATAGACTTGGTTGCCGTGACACCCTTGTGCGGGCCAGCAAACAACACAAAAAGGTGATCGGACATACCAAAGGAATTCATAAACTCCAAGTCCCGAAGAATCGCCCTCTGTACAGCTACAAGGTGAAGATCCTTATTTTCCCTCTACACTGCTCCTTAGAAAAGGAGGGCAAGCAAACCACCTGGTTCATCTGAAAGGGAGATATTATCTTGGGCAAAAAGGAAGGCATAGACCAAATGGAAATCGCCTCCTCTGAAAAGGACAAATATGGATCCCGGTAATACAGAGCCTGCAGCTTGGAAATCCAACTTACTGAACCAATTTTGACCAAGAAAATAGTCTTGAGAGTCAAGCCCTTCAGAATAGCATGCTTCAGAGGCTCAAGAGGCTCTGACATTAGGGCCCTGAGCATCAGACAGAGAACCTAGGAATGGACAAATGACCAAGGGGAGGATGCAGATGCCGAGCCCCTTGAAGAAAACGTGAAACATCCGGGTGCAAGATTAAAGACTTTCCAGCCATTGGACCTCTGAAATAGGACAAGGCTGCCACCTGGACTTTCACGGGAGGTAAGGGGAAAAAACCCTTTTCCAGATCACCCTGCAGACCAATAGAGCCGGCATCTTGGCAGACTTAAGAACAAGCTGTCATGCTCTGCACCCACGCTCAAAGAGGTACCAGACTCGCATGCATGCCAGATCGATAGAACCCCTCCGAGCTTTGAGCAGAGCGGAAACTACTCTAGGAGAACAGCGCTTACTATACATGCAGCCGACTCTTTCAAGAGCCAAGCCATAAGGATAATTGAGCCGGGTCATTCAGGACAAACAGTCCCTGATGCAACAGGCCCTGAAATAAGGCAGATGAAGAAGAGGAACTGCATCAGGTCCCTAAACCATGCACTCCTCATCCAATTCAGCACCACAAGAACAATCCAGCCTGGATGGCGCTCCATCCACCAAAGTACATGCCCCTACAGCAGCCATGCAGGAAGTACATACAGCAGGCATTGCCATAGCCAGGACTAAACCAGGGTGACAATGCCCTCAAATGAAGCAACGGCACACTTTGTCATTGGAGCGGGACACCATCAATTTCATCACAGGGCAAACCCAATGATACAACTATTTGATAAACTGAAGAGTAGCAAATCACCTGGACGGATGATATACATCCAAGGGTGTTGAAAGAACTGAAATATGAGATTGCAGACCTGCTATAAGTAATCTGTGAACTATCATTAAAATCATCTCTAATACCTGAAGATTGGAGGATGGCGAACGTAACACCAATTTTTAAAAAGGGTTGCCGGGGTGATTCGAGAAACTACAGACCGGTGAGCCTGACGTCAGTACTGCGAAAAATGGTATAAACCATCATAAAGAACAAAATTACTGAACATGTAGATAGTCATGGCTTAATGGGAGACAGCCAACATGGCTTTAGACAAGGAAGATCTTGTCTTACTAATCTGTTATGTTTTTTTTAAGGTGTGAATAAACAGGTAGACAAAGGTGAGTCGGTTGATATAGTGTATTTGGACTTTCAGAAAGCCTTTGACAAGGTCCCTCATCAGAGACTTTTGGCAAAACTAAAGAGTCATGGGATAGGAGGCAATGTACTATTGTGGATCAGGAACTGGTTAAAAAGATAGAAAGCAGAAGGTAGGGCTAAATGGTCAATTTTCCCAATGGAGAAAAGTGAATAATGGTGTACCCCAGGGATCTGTGCTGGGTCTGCTGCTTTTTGACATATTCATAAATGACCTGGAAAAGGGAATAACGAGTGAGGTTATCAAATTTGCAGATGACACAAAACTATTTAAAGTTGTTAAAACCCAAGAGGATTGTGGAAAATTGCAAGAGGATCTTGATAAATTGGAAGACTGGGCATCAAAATGGCAGATAAAATTTAATGTGGACAAGTGCAAAGTTATGCACTACCCCAAACTATGGTTACACGATGCAAGGTTCCACATTAGGAACCACCACCCAGGAAAAAGATTTAGGCGTCATTCTGGATAACATGCTAAAGCCCTCGGCTCAGTGTGCAGCGGCGACCAAGAGAGCAAATAGAATGCTAGGTATCATAAGGAAAGGAATGGAAAATAAATCAAAGGATATTATGATGGCTCTATATCGTTCCATGGTGAGACCACACCTTGAATATTGTGTGCAATTCTGGGCACCGTATCTTAAAAAGGATATAGCGTTATTAGAAAAGGTTCCGAGAAGAGCCACCAAAATGGTAAAGGGGATGGAAGGATACCCCTATGAAGAAAGGCTAAAAAGGTTAGGGCTCTTTAACCTGGAAAAGAGACGTCTGAGGGGAGATATAATAGAAGTTTATAAATTAATGAATGGAGTGGAATGGGTAAACGTAGATCGATTTGTTTACGTTATCAGAATATAGAAAGACTAGGGGACATGCAATGAAGCTACAGGGTAAACTATTTAAGACTAATAAAAGAAAATATTTTTTCACGCAACGTGTAATCAAACTTTGGAATTTGTTACCGGAGGATGTAGTAAAGGCTGTTAGTGTAGCTGGGTTTAAAAAAGGTTTGGACAAGTTCCTGGAGGAAAGGTCCATACACCATTATTAAAAAGGGACCCAGGATATCAATGCTTGACCCAATACAAGCATTGTGGAACCTGTGTCTTTTGGGGAAACAGCTAGGTACATATGACCTAGATTGGCCACTGTTGGAAACGGGATACTGGGCTTGATGGACCTTGGTCTGAGCTAGTATTGCATATCTTATGTTCTTATTTGATATGCCTCCTGACTCGACTGCCACTCTCTGGAATCAAGAGTGATGACAGAAGAAGACTGCTTCTACATTGACCACCCTGGCAATGTGCCGAGCTGACAGAATTAGGAGGCTCATTTCCACCATGGTGAACCAGAGAGCCATCCCCAGAGCACTCCTGTATACCTCATACTACCTTGGCGATTGACATATGCCACTGCCGTGGCATTGCCTGAGAACATAAGCACCACCCTGCCCTTGACCAAGGATGGGAAAACGCAAAAGGGACAGCCAGATAGCCCTTGCTTCGAGACAGTTGATGGACCACACCATCTGCCTGTGATTCCAGCAGCTCTGGGCCATTCAGCCTTGACATGGGCGTCCTCCTTATCCTAGGGGACTTTAATGTACATTTTGAGTGCCCACTCAAAGTTCACGATAAATCATTTCTCTCCCTTCTTAATTACCTTACACTTACCCAGCAAATATCTATATCAAATACTAAAGTCCCTTCTTTTCCTTTAGAGATTTTCTGTAAGAAATATAGAAGCATGATGGCAGAAAAAGACCACAGTTGAAGATCAGGTCTAAATGTGGTACGACTTGATGAATTCAGCCTTAGTCCCTCTTCACCTCAAAATGTCCCCAGGTAAAACACAGATATCCTTGGTACCACTTTATCTTCACTGGGCCCATCTTCATTGAGCCAAGATTCTGGAAGAAGCACCATACAGCAGACTCTCTGCTGCATTTTAAGCAATCCCACCACCCTTACAGATCAATGATTGTTGCTGAAAAGAAGGATTATTACTCTGACCTCAAGTCCTCCTCAGCTAACCATTCAAGCATGCCTCTTCACACTCTCCAACTCCTCATCTGTCCCAACCCCAATAAACAGCATTCCCTCACCAGATCATCTTGCCCAGTTCTTCTATGATAAAACTGACATTCTTCAGTCTGGCTTTTCTGACATCCCCCTGTCCTTCCTCTGACACCTCCAAGCCCAGCCTCTTCTCCTCCACAACTTCTGACTCATGTCTGGAGCTCATTTAATGCCATATTGACTACTACACTTTCTAAGATCATATCTTCATCTCATAAAATAACATTCTGCTCTGACCCTATAACCCTCCATTTGGCTCACTAATAGCTCACTCACACTCTTACGTACAATTCTCTCAATCATGAACAATAGTTTAACCTCAGGTGTATTCCTTCTATTTGGAAAAAGGCTCTAATTCATCCAAACCTCAAGAATCACTCTTTATTTATTTAGCTGTGCTTGTATACTGCTTTTCACTGGGTCAAAGCAGTTTACAATGAACAATAAGAGTTACATCAACAAGTCATAACATATTTACAGAGGGGGGGTTATATATTCAACAACATGAGTTCAACTTTTTCTATATTCCTGATTGAGTGAGAATCAGGTTTTCTTAACTTACTTACAATTCTCCTTTGTCTCTCGGTCTCAAACTTATCTGAAATCTATTTAATCATGTCTTCAATGGGTGGCCCTCGGATCTATGCCAAAGTGTACCTTGAATAGGTGGGTCTTTAATTGTTTTCAAAATGAGGAGAGGTCCCTTTTGTTTCTGATATTGGTTGATAGAGAGTTCCATAGGGATGGGGTGTAGAGATCCAATACACGGTTACGTGTTTGAAGGTTATACTTTGTCCTTGTATGTAGCACAGTCAGTACATTGTTAGTTGTCTGCCTTGTTGGTCTTCCAGAGCTTGGTTGAGGTAGTAGGGTGTGAAGATGTGATGTTTGTTGCTGGTGGAGTGCTTTGTTAATTAGTAGCAATGATTTGTACTTGATCCAAGCTTCTAACGGGAGGATGTGGAGATGTTTCAGCACTGGGGTGATGTGGTCATATTTCTTTGAATGATCCTGGCTGTTGTATTAAGGGCTGTCCGTAATGGATTGAGAGTGGAGAGTGGGAGTCCTTGAGATATTGCATTGCAGTAATCCATGTGGGGACGTGTCATTGCTTGTAGAACCGATCTGAAATCCTGAGGATCTAGGAGTGGTCTGAGGCGCTGTATCAATTTGGTTTTGAAGAATATTGTTCTTGCAGTTTTTGCAGTCTGTTGCTTAAATGATAGGGTTTGGTCAAGAATGATGCCCAGGTATTTCACTTATGGTTGAACTGTTATCTTTGTTGTTCCAAGGGTGAGGTGTGTTGGAGGGGTGAAGGTTTGGTCCTTTGTAACAAATAATGCTTCTGTCTGCTTGAGGTTAATTGTGAGATTATTTTCTTGGAGCCATCTGTAGACGTCATTAAAGCATTGAATTAACCGTGGGTTAATTGGATTTTCAGTGGTTACTGGACCATATAACAAAATGTCTTCTGCGTATATGTGAAAGTTGATATTGTGTGACCGTATTATGGAGCAGTGCCCATTAGTGCAGACCCTTGAGGTATTCCTTGAGTCTGGCAGTATGGGATGCAGGTGCCAGTGCTTGTTTGAAATAGCTGATATCTGTCTGTTAGACAAAATTGGAACCATTGAAGAACTTTGTTCAGTATGCCAGTATCTTGAAGTCTGTGGAGGAGGATGCTGTGTGATACTGTATCAAATGCTGCCGATATATCTAGAAATGAGTGTATCTGGTTTGTTTGGCTTGAATTCCCTTGATTGGTGTATTTACTAATGAGACAATGAGTGTCTCAACTCCATGTAATGGCTGGAATCCATGTTGTTGTGGATCGAGTAGATTGTTTTTATCCATGTGTTCTTGTAATTGTCGTTGCACTGCCTTCTCTATGATTTTTGTGGCGAATGGGAGGCTCGCTTCTGGTCTGAATGAGGTAGGATCCAATGGGTCAAGTTCCGGTTTCTTGAGGTTTGGGCAGATGATGGACATTTTAAGGTTACAGAACAATCTCCAATATGCCCTTTCTATCCAAGATCCTTGAAAAAATTGTTTTTTCTCAACTTGTGACACAACTGGATTCTACTAACACTCTTCAACCCTGCCAATCTAGTTTTTGCCCCAATCAGAGCACTGAAACTATTCTGCGTTCCTTTCTTAATGAAATTCATGAGACTCCTGACAAAGAAAACATTTCACTTGCTCTATCTACTGTCTTTGACCTGGTCGATCATACTAGTCTTCTTCGGTTCCATGAGGTGCATTTGTGGGGTAATGTTATCCGTTGGTTCTATTCTTTCTTTTTGGGGTGTTTTCTCAGTCATATCCGACTTAGCTTCCTCACTTTTCCTCCCATTGGAATGTGGCATGCTACACGGTTCTATATTAGACCTTTTGTTCAATATTTTCCTTGCCCCCCCTCACCCTTCTCATACAACAATGTGGGATTTCAGCATATTATTATGATATAATATTGCTCCTTCACACTGACCCTGTACTGTCCAACCTTGCCCTCTTAATGCTTGTCTTGCGCAAATTGCCTCGTGGATGAAGTCCAATCATCTCCTACTTAAACCTGACAAAATCTCTGCGAGCTGATTTCCTGGTACCAGCCTCTGTCCATCACTTTCCCCAGTTCTATCAGATACACCTATCTTACTGATTTCTTCCCTCTGCTATCTTGGGATCATTCTGGATTCCTCTTTAACTTTTCATGACCACATCAGTGGTATTGTCTGTTGTACTCATTCTGCCAAATCCGGGTTGTTTGACCACTTCTCTCCTCTTCCTCGCTGACTACCTTACTTTATCACTAATCATGATGCGTCTGGATTATTGCAATGTCATCCTCTCCGGTCTCCCCAACTATGAACTGCAATGTCTGCAACTTATACAGAACACTGCAGTAAAACTACCTGCTCATGCCTCCAATTGTGATCATGCTACCCCACTCCTGATTTACTTTTATTGGCTCCCAGTATCCTACCATGTTCAGTTTAAACTCCTAACTCTGGTCCACAAAGCACTTCACACCGGTGTCCACTACTACCTTTCTACCCTCATTATTCCACATTCACCCCACTGTGCTCTCTGATCCATTCACGCCAATCATCTTTACCTCCCCTTTGCCTCCCAAGCCAGACTTGAAACCACCCATCAAACAGCCTTTTATTTCCTTGAAATGCTCTCTCACCTGACCTCAGACTAGAATCATCATATGTGAAATTTAAAAACCAGCTCAAAACACTCCTTCTCCAGAAAGCCTTAAAAACTTTCCCATCACCTGACTGCCTTACTCTCATTCTTCTCTGTTGCTGCTTCTCTCTCTCAGAATGTGATAAAATATTTTCTTTTAATCATGGCGTTCGTTTCTATCCTCATTAATTTGGGGTTTTTTTTTGTTTTGTTTTGTTTTTTTACCTTAAACAGCCCTGTTGCTAATGTGAAGGGCGGTATATCAAGTTTTAATAAACATAAACATCCCTGCCCATAAGAATGGCGTCCATTGCAAGAAGAATTCACAAGCGATCATCTAGCAGCATGTCCCTCTTCAGATAACGTGGTCGTTGCTGCCTCCTCAAGCTAACTCTCACTCCCAGCTGGAGCAGAAGCCTGAGGTTTATACTCTGGTCAGGAAGGGCCACTGGAGCAGCCTCATATGAGCATGCTCATGGCACCATCTTGATTGCTGCCACCATGAAGCCGAGAAGCTGGAGATAATCCCAAACCCTGGGAGCTTGTTGAGATATGAATATTTATTTAGACAGAATTGTATACCACCTTATCCTTCAATCAAAGTGGTCACATCACAATTGGAGGGTTTGTCATTCAAACAATCTCTGCACTCTCTCCTCTGGCAGGAAGACTCTGTCCACTTGAGCATCAAACCATGCTGCCATGAATTCTAAGGATTGGGAAGGCTCCGATGGACACTTCCTCCAATTGACCTCCAAGCTGAGGCTTTCCAGAAGGACATCACTTGGGCTGAAACCTGAGAGGCCTGCAACAGGGAACTGGCTCAAATGAGCCATAAATGAGTATACATATAGTCTTTAGCGCCGTAGCACAACAGCTACCACCATCATGACCCTGGAGAACATTCTCAGGGCACTCTGGAGGCCAAGGGAGGGTGGCAAATTGAAGGTGTGAGCCAAACACGGCAAAACGCAGACACCTCTGCTGATTCTCCCAAATTGGGATATGAAAAGAAGCTTCGGTCAAAGCAGAGACACTAGGAACCCCCTTTGGAGTATTGCTGAATTCACAGGTCTCAGAGTTTCCATTCAGAAGTGCAACATGTGCAAAAGAGCATTGATCGCCTTGAGGCCATTGGTCAGAAGGAGATATTCTTCTTTGGCATCCTGCGAGAAAGGAAATATATGCCCTTGCCCTGCTCAGCCAGGGGCATTGGCACCACTACCTTTTAGGCACAGTAACTTGTCCAACATGACCCATGCATTGGCTCTGACGTCTTCAAACCTCATGTAGAGATGACAAATGCCTCCGGGATTGGCTGCTTGCATTCCAGGACATAGCCACTCTGAATGGTGACTAGTACCCTTGTATCCTTGCTGACATTGAGAAATGGGGCCCCAAAACCTACATTGTGGTGAACGAGAGGTCTCTGGGCCCACAAGCCCCACTGAAAGGACTAATTAGAGTTTGAAATCTAGAAGCAGAGAAGGGCTTTCCAGGAGAAACACCAGGAGTCCCGAGACCCTCGGGAAGTCAGTCCAGTGTGCCCACAATGGATGGGCAGAGGTCAAAGAGGGAAAAGACTCTGCTTTCTTCCTAAGCCCTTTCGGTCTATCCTCTGGAAGATGATAAGGCTCTGCCTTGGCCAAGTCCTTCACCAACCTCTCCAATCAGCCCAACAAGGGAGCCATCCTTTAAGGACAGTTGAGTTAGCCAGGCTTTGGAAGGCTTATCTGCTGACCAGTGGCGAAGCAATAACCAATGCTGCGTCACTGCTGACAGGACAATATCCCTAGCTGCCAAGCGGGCTAGAACATATATGGCATCAGAAGGAAAGCAGAAACTGACTCCAAAGGAGGGATAGCATCATCCAGTGGCAGGGCTTGAGGCATCAAGCTTGCAGACACCACCAATGGGAGAATAGCAGCTGCTACTGCGAACTGACTCTTCAGCAGAGTGTCGTTCAAGGCCAATCCAACATTCAGAGACGTGGAGGACCACACTCTGACTGATGTGACTTCTGCTTCCAAGTTCAGCATATGTTTCCCTTGTCCTGAAGGGCTCATAATCTGTATTTTGTACCTGAGGCAACAGAGGGTTAAATGGCTTGCTCAAGGCCACAAGGAGTGCCTGTGAGACTAGAAACCCCAGTCCCTCTGGCCTGAGGTTGCTGTCCTCCAGCAGGATTTGAACCCCTGGCCCTCTAGCCTGAGGCAGCTTGCCCCAACCACTAGGCCACTTCTCCCTCCTCCCTTTATACTTCTAAGTGGGAAATCGGCAAGGATCCATTCCGACCAGAACATCTTCTGGATTATTTCCAGAAACAGGAAGACTGCTGTGAATATCCACACCGCCTGTAGAAGGGGGTGAACCTGTGGCCCCTGCTCCATCATTGGGGCATCAGTCACATACCATATGGAGGAAACTCAAGCAATCAATACCGCCAGATCTCCCTTCCTGAACAGGTAGAAAATGCCAGCCTCCACATGAACATCTGACTGAAAAAACCACTCTTTTTTTGCATCAGACTCCTCAACCAAGATGTTTGTTTTATGCAATTTCTTGATATACCACCCAGGATGTCAGAACCAGCCCTCAAATCCAAGTCTCGGACAGACCCAGCCGACCCACATCTCCAAAAGGCAATCTCTGTCTGGGTCACTTAGAAGGAGGCATTCAAGTCAAGTTTATACGGTCTGCTTGTCCCTCACGTGACTGAGCCGAGGGAAACCAAAGGCTACATGGTCTGAGTTTTCTGCTTTGGCAAGACCAAGCTTGCCAAAGCAGGAAAGGATCCCCAACATAGAAGACAACTGGAGCTGAGCCCTCAAAGAAGGGGAGTGACCAGAAGCACAGTCACTAGAACTCAATGATGTGCCATTATTCTTGCCCACAGCATTACTGGCCACTTCCTACCTTGAGGCGGAAAATGCCAGGCCAACCAAATCCTTTTGGAAGAAGGGATACGGGCCCACCAATGAAAAGTCAGAGGCTGCCATACAGGATGAATCCAGTGAGGAAGATCTTCTCTTGCCAAGGTCAAACAATGCTTCCTGGAAAAAGACAAAGTTAAGGCAAAGAAAACATTTGCATGTGCTAAGGCCATGTAGGCACAAAGGTGCACGCTAATGGGATATGTACATGAGTGCGCGTTACAGGTACTTGGACAGGAACGTGCATTGAAGCCACTCTGGCAGAACTTGTGCTGGGACTACTTAGGTGCAAAGCACGCAAAGGCAGAAAATGTTAACAGCACAAACTGAAAAATAGCAGGAAGCATCGATGCCAAGCCAATGGTTGCCTGTGGTACACCCTGACTTATGCCCCAAAATGGATGAGTGCGGGAGCCCCCAGCAAGGAC
The DNA here is from genome assembly GCA_033557465.1 of Ichthyophis bannanicus. Lineage (NCBI taxonomy): Eukaryota > Metazoa > Chordata > Amphibia > Gymnophiona > Ichthyophiidae > Ichthyophis > Ichthyophis bannanicus. The sequence goes on from CM066035.1 coordinate 645,034,450, forward strand.
AGTGACGGGCTTTGGTACTCACCCCCTGGGAGCCTCAGGCAGGTCACACCGTGCCAGGCTCAGTGCTACACTCCAGCAGCTTTTTCTTTCTTTCCTATGCTTTCTTAACAGGCTTACAGCCACATTCCTCTGAGGTGTCTTAAATATTCGGGGAGAGCAGAGGTGGGGCAGAGGAAGAGGGAGGTGGTGTTGAGGTTGTGTGAGGCTGCTGCTCTTCGAAATCCTTCCAATTTTTTGGCTGCTCAACAGGCCCTTTGATAAGAGTGTGGAGCTGAACCAATTTTCCCTCCTCTTTCAGCTACCGAAAAGACTTTAGCCTAGAGGAGATTCCCATGTCCCTCAAGGGGTCATTCATGCGTGTAATCAATCTTTTTCCTCTCAATTGTTCAGATTTATTTTCAGAGAAGAATACTGAGGTGCCCTCTAGTGACTCAGACTGGTAGAGGCATGGGAGTGATGTCATTGAAATCTGGGCATTTTGTTGGCTGTCTCCACAAATCTGCTGTTAGGGGAACATAACCCACTTGTCTGGACTGGTCTAGCAGGATGATACAGAAAGAGCGATTAAGTAGGAATACTCTTATTAAATTAACCTCGGTATTCTTTTAGAATCTATCTTGTTGTTTATTATTCTGTCTATATTTCTATTTTGTCAGTCTGTGTCCTACCTTCTGTCTGTCCTTTACCCAGATCCTGCTCTCTGCAGCGCTGTCTCTCTCTTCTCAGCACTTTATTACCCACACACCCTTGACTTAACATTCTTTCATAGCCTCCCTCTGCTCATTGATGCAATTATTCAGGTGCACCTGAACTCACCAGGACTTTCTATCTTAAAAACTATCTTAAAAATACAAAACTATCTTAACTACCTACAAAGCTATAACAAAAACAGCACCCCTGTCCATAAATAACCTCATCAAAATAGAACCTACACATAATCTCCAAAGGAGAGACCAATTAAATAAATTAACACCACCAAAAGAATTCATTAGAGCCAATAAATCTTTCCTCAAGGTCCCTCCTCCTCCAATCCCTCCTTCACTCTCTACCCATATCTTGGCTGACTATTTCCTTGACAAAGAACAGAAGATGAGACTAGAATTCTCCACAAGGTCACCTCCACCTCATCAATCCCAAATCTTTCCCTTACCTTCAATGACCCTTTCTTCCTTTTCTGAAATCACTAAGCAGGAAACTGTAAATCTTCTCTATTCCTCCAAACTGACTACCTGCTCCTCTGATCCCATCCCCACCTGGCTACTAAGCTCTGTCTTTTCTGCCGTCATCCCTTCCATCTGTCATATCCTTAAACTTTTGCTTTACACTGCAGCTGTTCCTGTAGCCTTCAAACATGCTGTGGTTACACCTCTCCTCAAAATGCCTTCACTAGATTCTACCTGTCCTTCCAGTTATTGGCCTATCTTTCTTCTCACCTTTGCTTCAAAACTACTTGAATGAGCGGTTCACTGCCGCTCTCTTGACTTTCTTTTCTCTCAAGCCCTTCTGGATCCACTGCAATCTGACTTTCGTTCTCTACATTCCACAGAAACAGCTCTTGCCAAAGTCTCCAGTGACATGTTTATCATCAAATTCAAAGGTCTCTACTGAATTCTCATCCTTTGTGACATTTCTGCTGCCTTTGACACTGTTGATCACTACTTTCTCCTTGACACCCTGTCCTTGCTTGGATTTAGGGGTCCTGTTCTGTCCTGGTTTTCTTCTTATTTATTTATTTACATTATCTTATATACCGCGCTATTCTGCATCAGTGCGGTTTATTTAGCAAGCATTTGTAGCCCGCTCCTTCCAGCGATCAGAAGCGGGTAGGATTACTATTGTGAAACTGCCGAATCAAGGCAGGTACAAATTTTGTTTACATACAGATTGTCAGAAAAGCACATCATACAGAGTTAACACTTCTTAGCTATGGGGGAGTTCATTTACATATATACATAAATACATATATACAGGATAATCTTCTTGGACACAGTGGTCAGGGGCTGCTCCATCTGTGGGTTTAGTTCAGGTTGAAATGTGATTGGAAAATGTGCGTTTTGAGTTTCTTTCTGAAGTCTAGAAGGTCATTGCTAGCTCGTAGTTCTGGTGGGAGTTGGTTCCACAGTGTTGGCGCCGCATATGAGAAAGCCCTGTGGCTGGTGTTAGCTTTGGCAGATCTTATATCTGTTGGAGTGTGAAGGATGTTGGAATTGTGGGTTCTTCTGTTTCGGGTAGGAGGTTGCAATCTTACTAGGTTGTTGAGGAAGGAAGGTGCTAAGTTGTGGATGAGTTTGAAGGTGGTTGTTAGTATTTTGTATTTTGTGCGAGCATTGAACAGGGCATTATAACTTGGAGATAACTATTTTACATGGAACATGGGCTATGGAGGGTTAAATGGCTTGTCCAAGACCACAAGGAACACCTGTGGGACTAGAAATCCAAAGTCCTTCCGGCCCAAGGTTGCTGTCCTCTAGTGGGATTTGAACCCCTAACCTTCCGGCCTGAAGTACCTTACCCCAACCACTAGGCCACTCCTCCACTCCCCCATTGCACTTTTAGTGTATTTTCTGGTGGATCCTCCTCTACTGCTGTCCCATTTTCAGTTGGTGTACCTCAGGGCTCTGTCTTGGGCCTGAAGTACCTGTCTTCCGGCCTGAAGTACCTTACCCCAACCACTAGGCCACTCCTCCACTCCCCCATTGCACTTTTAGTGTATTTTCTGGTGGATCCTCCTCTACTGCTGTCCCATTTTCAGTTGGTGTACCTCAGGGCTCTGTCTTGGGACTTCACCTTTTCTCTCTCTAAACCCACCTCCCCCTTCCTTCTTTCTCTATTTCTGTGGATAACACTACATTCCTCCCTGTTTCCTCAGCTCATAATCTTGGGTTCATCTTTGACTCTACTCTCTCTCTCTGTACACATCCAACAGAAAGCTTCTTTATGACATTTGCAAATTTACTCCTTCTTTTCTACACACACTACTAAAACCTTCATCCACTCCCTAGCCACCTCCTGTCTTAACTATTGTAACCTGCTCCTCAATGGTCTCCCTCTGAATCATCTTTCTCCCTTTCAATCTGTTCAGAAGTCAGCTGCATGGCTTATCTTCCGCCAGGGTTGCTATGCTCCTGTAACCCTTCTTCTCAAGTCATTTCACTGGCTCCCTATCCTTTTCCACATCCAGTTCAAACTTCTCCTACTTAGCTACACGTGCATTCATTCTGTGGCTCCTCGCTACCTTTCCTCTCTTATCTCACTCTCCTCGGGAACTCTGCTCCTCTGGCCAGATCCATTTTATCTGTGCCCTTCTCTGACACTGCAAACTCCAGACTTTGTTCATTCCACCTTGCTGCTCCATATGCCTGGAATAAACTACCTGAGTCGGCATTTTGGGCTCCTTCTCTGGCCCTATTCAAGTCCAGGCACCTGTTTAAGGCTGCTTTTGGATCCTGATGCTCCTCATTCTCTTGGCCACTACTTATGTGCATCTTGCCATATTCTAGTCCCCAGTTTTGTGATTTTTTTTCATCTTGATTAGATTGTAAGTTCCGATGAGCAGGGACTGTGTCTTACATCTATATGTACAGTGCTGCATACACCTTGGTTAGTAATAGTAGTAGTTCTTTTGATTAGTACAAATGACTAGTAGTAGTAATAGCTCTTTTGCATGTACTATGTGTTTACATTTTGAATTTTCAAATGTATGCATTCATTTTTAGTCAGAAAACATATCTGTACTAATTGGCAGGTATAAATGTGTGGGGTACTTTTCCAGGGCTAAATTTCAAAGTGAAAGTAATGCATACTTTTACTTTGAAAATCTTGCAAAATCCACGGAATGATAAGTACAAATGTATTATTCGTTAATATGAGCAATTATTTGTAACCCATTTCTCTTACTAAAGGACTGAAGGTAGTCACAGAGGAGAGGTCTACACAAGATAGTTTGGAGAAAAAGTTAAAGGGGATGGAAAAATACCTCTGAGGAAAGGCTTAAAAAGTTAGGCTCTTCAACTCGGGAAAAAAGATGGCTGAGGGGAGATATGATAGAGGTCTATAAAATAATGAATGGAGTGAAATGGGTTGATGTAGATTGGTTGTGTATTCCTTCAAGAAATGGAAAGACTAGGGGACACGCAATGAAGCTACAGTGTAGCAAATTTAAGATTAATTGGAGAAAATATTTTTTTCATTCAACATGTAATCAAATTCTGGATTTCGTCGCCTGAGGACGTAGTAAAAGCTGTTAGCCAAACATCTTTTAAACCTAGCTACACTAAGTTCCTGGAGGAGAAGTACATAAAACCATTATTAAAGTGGATTGAGGAAATCTCCTGCTTACCCCTTTGATAAGCAGCATGGAAGCTGTCTACCTTTTGCAAACTTGACAGATACTTGTGACCTGGCTTGGCCACTGTTGGAAACGGGATACTGGGTTTGAAGGACCTTTGGGCTGATCCAGGATGGCATATCTTTTCCTCTGATGTTCTAAAAAATACGAAGTAATGGGCACTACTGCATGGGGGCGATAAAATGTCCAAGGCCTTCACTGGGATGACACTGAAGAATGAAAAGCACTCCAACAGAAAGTAAAGTTACTTTCCTGTAATGGGTGTTTTCCATAGACAGCAGGATTAATAAGGCACACAAGTGGTTGACGTTATCTGATGGCATTGGGATGGAGCTCTTCTCCCACAGCTCAGAAATTGTGTAAAGTTCTGAACATGCACAGTCCTTCCCGCACGTAGCTGCCCTATATTTTATTTCAACATTCTATATACTGCCCTATGCCTGAAAGAGCAGTTTACAAAAATAGTTTGTCATAGCCAAAAAGAAAAGAGAGGGAGAAAGGGAAGAAGGGAGAAACATGGTCTGGAAGTAAGAGAAGGTAGAGAAACGGCTCCTCAGTTTGGTTACAAAGCTCAATGAGTGCAACGTTCGAAGAGGTGGGAGGGATTGTATGCCTTATCAATCCTCCTGTGGATGAAGAGCTCTGCAGTACTGAGGCAGACACACAGACCTTGGGCTGCTTATGTTGTATCCATTTTATTTTGGACTTCAGATCAGCCCACACAGTCAGTTGTCAGTGTTGCTAGGTAATAGGGATGGATTCAATTAGCAGTAATAAGCCTTTTCTAAGGGTTGGGACAGAAAATTACACACAAGCAAAAACCATGAAGAAAGGACTACATTGGTGCCTTACACATTGGTTCTAGTGGTAAAACATAAAAACACTGTAGTAAGTCTGGTATAATCAGAATTAATTTTGGAGATGAAAGCAAAACAGAAGAGAAGAGAAAAAACGGCTTACTAAGGACCTTGTCAACATTGGAATATAAAGATTACAAGGATAAAGGGAGGGAAACATTAAAAACCATCAAGTAGATTTTCTAAGGAAGGAAGTTCTTTTCAAAGAGTAGGTCAAATCAGGGCCGGTGAGACCAATAGGTGAACTAGTTGGTCACCTAGAGCGTCAATGGTCCAAGGGGCCGATTGCTTCTGCTGCCACCCCCCTTCGGGATGTACAGTGGCAGCAATACTTTTAAGGTGGCACTGAAGCATCGACGTTGCCTTCTGCTCTGGCACTTCGATGCTGATGTGCTTCTGCTCCCTTTCGATTCCACTTTCTCGCTTTATTTTGCATGAGGGCAGAAGTGGCTTTGTAGAGCCACCAGCTGGAAACAGCCTGCAAGACTCCCTACCCCTGGATGGAGCAGCTTATCTCACAGCAGCAGGACCCTGTTGGCAGGTAGGGCTCTAGGAGGTGGTGTGACATGGAGTGGCATCTACATTATTTATTGGTCGACCCCTCTTCTTTCTGCTGATTGCCACTATCATACCTCCAGACCTCCAGCAGCAAAGAACTGGTAATAAGCATCAGGGAGCCTTCCAGACCATGTGCTCTTGCAGGTCTGGCTGTATTCTGTCCCCATGCCCTGGAAGCGGGAAGTGTGTACCAGAAGGAGCGGGACAGAGCAAGGTCTTCAAGGGGTCCATTGCCACCCCCGTACTCACTTTTGGAGCTGAATGCACGATAAGCACCCATGTTTTAGTAAACATGAGCCTTAGTGTTCTTAACCATCCCCATTCATACTTTCTCTACCACTTAACTGGAATATGTTTTTGAAAGTATTGCACTCTGACTTTTAACATGCCACTTAGCACCCCTTTTCCCACAATTCACATCACAACCTATTTCTCCTCCTGTATTGGACTTGGGATAGCTATCTTGGCATTCACACAAGCAATTCTTTGGCCTACGGAATAACTACTGTATAATGTTCTGGTCTTTTCGATTTTCACCAAGTCTTTATTCACGTACATCATGATTCCCTTGTTCTTAGCAAGAAAACAAAAGGGGGGATATGTAAAGGGATTAACACAGTTAGCAGACCTGCCCTTGTCTAGGATATTCAACGGCATAGTTAGTGCTGTTGCTTATCCGAAGGTGCCGCTGATGCTGGGGGTGGTACCCATAGATAACTGGGCAGCAGCAATATTGAGCCACTGGGTTTAGGGTTTAGCGGCTGCAATTAGTTACTTTAGCAGCACTAGCTGCCACCACCACTAAATATTGAGAACAAGATTTCCATGTTTTTTCCTGGAAGTCTGCTACTATTGCACTACTCCTGATGTGGCATCCTGTTCAGGCACACGGTGGGGGTCATTTTAGAAGCCATATTCATTCTTTGGACATCCAAAAATGGGCAAAGAGACATCCAAAGCACAGAGACATCTCCAGAGCCATTTTAGAAGCCGGCTCTGTGGATGTCCAAGTCTGAATGGGGGTGTGGTAGAGACATGGTCGGGGTGTTCCCAGGAACCTGGATGTCCCGCCTGATCTCAGAAATGTCATGGACATCTGGCATCCTATCTAAGTTTAGACCTTCTCCAGGCATCTGAAAAGTGCTTGTTTTGGCTGAAAAACATCCAGAGGGTGTAGAGAAGAGAGCATTCCATCATCCCCAGTACTAGTCACAATGTCAACAATAGTAGCAGTGGGATTTTAACCCTGGCTTTCCTGTTCTAGCCCACTACTGTACATCGGAGTAGTTTAGCTTTTTACTTTGAGGGGCAAAGGGTAAGGATTTCATACTAGCAGTGGAGACGGGGAACCAATTCACCATTAGTGCCTGCATGCTCCCCCTGCCCACACCCCCAAACTGTGCTTATACTATAACCATTAGGCTATCCTAGATGTCCAGGTTCTGAAGTACGGTTCTGGGGACATCTATGTAGATGCCCTCTCAGACGTCCATGTCGGGCGTGTCCACATTTGAGAAACTGTGTGTGCTACTGGACATGCCTTTTTTTTTTTTGACGTTCTGGCTTAGATGTCCCTGATTGCACCGGGACGCCCCTTCTAACATTCCCTTCAATATGTTTGTTCCCATTTTCCATTTTCAAACGTAATTAAATAATCATATCTGTGGAATGTATTCTTTTCATCAGCATTCCTTAATTCTGACTCTATTACCTTCCCTATTTTAATGATGGAAAATGTGTCAGCTTAATCTCTTCAAAAAAAGCAAAGAGTTCACCTTTCCCTTTTTGCTCCATTCTTCTTTCGAATCGGTGATTAGCTCCAGATAATATGGCTATTCCACTAACTTGGCTGGTCCTCCATCCCTCTCATATCAAACCTTTAGAATAAGTGCTCTACAAAGCATTTGTTACTCATGTCCCCTGTGCTCCGTCCAGACGATAGTAGGACAGGGTTTTAAAGGGGGGGGGGGTGGGGGAGCCACATAGCAGCAGCAGCAGCTGTGGCCTGGCTGGCTTTGTTCACTGCCCTTTTTTCTGAAGGCCTCATGGTGCAGAGGGTAACTCAAAGCAGGGTTGGAGGACGTCTTGAGTTCTGCTGGTGCTGCTCCCAATATTCTGATGCTCTAGGTGGCTGCCTAGTTTGCTTGATGCTTCCACCGGCCCTGACGACTAAATTATCCATGTTATTCTATGTGTTGGCCATCTCACTGAATATTGATCGTAGTGCTTTTTGCTAACTAAGGGGCATGTTTACTAAAATCCGCAAAATAGCGCGCCGCAAAATAGCGCACGGCAACGCGGCACTGAAACGCGCAGAAACGCGTTTAAATGCCCCGCACACGTGCGTGTCACCCCCGCACAGGTACGCGGCTCACTAACGGGCACCGTACAAGTGCGGGCCCGCAAATGTCCAATAGAGGCGTGGAACGGCGAAAGGAGGGCGGAGGAAGGCTCCGGAGGGGCGGAGGGATGGGGTCAATGGGTGGAGAGTGGGAGGGGAGAGGCTCCCCGCACAGTATCGGGCCCGAATTTGCATGTAAAAACTACCGCGAGTGAAACACTCGCGGTAGAAAGCATTTAAAGGGAGGAGAAACCATTTCCGTCAGCAATGTACAGGAAAACCGGGGAAACCAGCAAAACGTGAGCAGTGTGATATATGTGCACAGCACAAAAGTGAAAATAAAAATAGAAAATGACCACAACAGAACTATTAAAAATAGTAATTCAGCTGGGGAACAGTTATAGTGATGGGCAAATACAGAAATCACACCCAGCAAAGCTCCAGAAAAAAGAAATGAATTTTGGAAGGGTCTACTGAGAGGAGACTCTTCCAAAAAACATTTCCACGTTTTGGAGCTTTCCTGGGAGTGTTTGCTATGGTTGCCCATTAATATCACTGTTGCCAGCGTGGTGATATTTTGTCCCACATTTCCCGTGGTCATTTCCGGGGTTTATGTGCACGTTTGTCACCAGACAGGGTGCATATGCCCACAGTAGAATTGCGTAGAGCAGGGTTTGTGACTCCATCCTGCCAGGCTTACTGCCTCCAGGGGCTGCACTGTCTCTGTGGCCAAAGTGTGGTACAGCGGACAGAGTCATTACCTCTAGGACCAGAGGGCAGAGGTTCAAAACCCAGCTGGGGCACCTGCCAGCCCAGTCCCTATATTTTACCCACCACTAAATAAAGATAGCGCAGACACCCCTGTATGCATGGGGAAAACACCCATATTTTACCCAACACCGCACACACACCACAACAATGGGCATTACCTACAGCCAAGTCCCCCAAATGCAGTCCCATACTGCCACATTGCAATCAGGTCAACTGCTTTTTCTGAGAGAAGTTCATGCCAGCATGTTGGCGGACAAGTACATGTGGTGCAGGGGGCAGTGGCTGCTAACCACAGAAGACAGAGGCCTAGCCATGTGCAGGCTGGCACAGTCCACTGCAACAGACAGGTCCTGCCGGATCCACAGTCATGGACAGTCCAGGGAATCCAACCAATCTGTGGCTACACAGTGGTGCAGTGCACACAGACAGTGCATACAAGAACAGAAGGTCACAGGTTCAAAGCCCAGCTGGGGCTACTGCCAATCCTGCCCACATATTTTTCCCACAACTAAACAGTGATAGTAAGGACACACCTTTCATGGCGGGGACATATGCAATGGTAAGACATCTATCTTTTACCCCACTGAGCACAGACACCATGAACAGGGGCAGTACCTAGAGCAGAATCACCCAAATGCAGTCCTGGTGGGCCACACACCAGTCAGGTTCCATGCTGACACTCATACAAATGCCTGTGCTGTATATCTATGCACCACCCCCATGGCATGTAGATGTAGCCCATGCATATTCATGAGGGATAGCAGAAAAACCCGAACAGTGTGATGCAAACCTGGACTGGAGTTGGGAATCTGTGCCGTAAAGCAGCAGCCATCAAGGGCAGACACACCCACACCCACAGGCCCCATTGGCCAATGTCTCCTGGAAAGGCAGAACATTGGACCGTGCATGCAGCACCCAAAACGAGCACTTGCATAACTTACCAATGTCACCCTACACCTGAGGTATACGGTACACAGCTTGGAGACGTTTGCTAGGAGCACAGGCAGGCAGTTAGCCATACGTTACGTACATACTGCTAGTTGACCCCATCCAAACAATCTGTTAGGTGTTTGCGGGGCATGCTCCAGGCCTGGCCTCTGACGGTGCTTACCACCCTGGGGAGTGACCACCAGCTGTAATGCATACCATATCCATGCCTTGCCGTGCTCAGGACCGGTTTGGTGGGCAAGGCTACTTACCCCCTCAATCGTAGCACCATGATGGCAGAGGTGTGGAAGTGTGTGTCTGTCTATACAGTGGGTGTTGGCTGCAAGCCCCTTCAACAGCCCGCACTGCCAGCACTGTTGCCAGTATTGGCCAGTCAATGTGCATAATGAGGTGCAAGGTACCATGGGTATAGCCAGGGCAGGGTGGCGTGGCCAGGATGCATCTGCACTGGGCATAGGGCCCTGGCAGGGACATTGGCTGGGATATTGTAGTGTCCGGCCACCACCTACACAGACAGGGTGGCCAAAGCATGTCCTTCTGGGGGATCACGCTCACCCTGACTGTGCAGTGACCACAGCATGGCTAGGCCCCCCCATAGTGCTGTATAGTAGTTCTCTCATGTGCTAGATATGGGTTTCTCTTTGGGGCCCAGTCACTGATCTATCTGCTTGCTGTGTATGCAGACAGCCCAGTTCTGGGTGCATGCATCTCCATTGGGAACATGCACTATGGACTAACCAGCAGACTGTTTGTAGCTGGTAAATGTCTTGCTATAATGGCTTGCAGGGTGCAGTGGCTGTTGGCTTGCTGCAGGGGAATATCTGGTGGTGGAGTGCAGCTTACCATACCCTGGGCTTATGTCTGTCTGCTATTGTGTTATGGCTGTGTATGGAGCTGCCTGCCTGGGGGGGGTGGTGGTGTTCCTCAGCAGGACTGGGGTTGATGTTGCCCTCTACTGCCACCTTTTCAGGGAGGTAGAGTGTGGATCCCTTGATGGGGACCATGTTTGCCACTTGGGGGGGGGGGGGGTGCCTGATGGTGGCAGACAGGGATATCCATGGTGTTTGTGCAGAAACTAGCTATCTTACACATTAACACTGCTTTGGAACGCCCGCTTGGCCTCCATCAGCCATGGCAGGTGTTGTTGACCTGGTCCTGGCCACCTCGTTGCACACTCAGGGTGAGCACAGTACCCGCACGATGTAACGGTGTGTGGCTACTCTGTGCCAGTAAAACACCCGGTCAGTGCCCCCTACTAGGCCAAGGTGCTGTGTGGGTGCACCCGGTCACTTCCCCCAACAGGGCCGAGGTGCTGTGGGGGTGCATTCCCCATCTTGTGTCCATCTGCGGACAGCTAATTTGCATGTGCAGTGCATCATGGGTACGGGTGGCCTAACCCTATCCTGTTGACACCAGCAGACTGTCTGTGAGGTGACGTGTAGGCTATCTGCAGCCAGCCAGGGGCTTGCTTACAGCTATGGAGCTGTAGCGCAATGGTTACATCACTGCCTGTGCAGCCAGAGGTCATGGGTTCAAACCCACAGTGGGGCCCTTTGGTAGGGCTGTCCACAGCTTTATTTTTATTTACTGTACATATGTCTATGCCGGCAAGACCACCCTCAGCTTACTATACCCATTAGGTGCCTCTGAGGGTGCTTCATAGGGCGCCCTGTAGGCCACCTTATGGTTGCCATCCCTATAGGGTGCACTATACATTATCCTGTGTCGCAACATACATGCTGCCCTATAGGGGTCATTCAAGGGTGCCTTGGCGAACAGTGCACTGTAACATGTGCCTTATGGGCCGCCGTATGTTAACATGCTGGGAGAGTGCGTTTGCTAGTAGTGATAACAAAATAAAATTATACAGCCTCCTACAGCACTCCACAACATAATACATACTGCCTCAGCAGGCATTTTTCACTGGGCATTGTGAGGAGTTGAACCCCTGATACCTGCACCATTGGTCAGTGTTTTAACCATTGTGCTGTGGCTCTGTTCCTGTGCTTGTGCATCAGCGCGCCGCCTTGTGCCTATCAGCGCGCCGCCTTCTGCCGCCCAAGGGGATCAGTGCGCCGCCTTCTGCTGCCCAAAAATAACTGTGCGCCGCCTTATGCCGCCCAAAAAGCACTGTGCGCCGCCTTCTGCCGCCCAAAAATAACTGTGCGCCGCCTTATGCCGTTCCAAATTAATTTGCCTCCTAAAACAATGTTAATCATTACAGTTACTGCCTCAGCTGACCTTTGTCGTTGTGCACACTGGGGGATTGAACCCATGGCCCCTGCACCATTGGTCAGTGTCTTCACCGTTGTACCACGGCTCTGTTGTTTTGTATACTCAGCAGCGCGCCACTTTGCCTTTCCACGCGCTAATGTCGACCCCCGCACATTAGCGCGACGCGCACACGTCCGGTTGCTTACTACCGTTTTTTTTCTATTTTCTGCCTGAACCGCCCACTCCTTATATGGCACAGGCACACTAGCGCGGCCCCGCACGTTAGGAATGTTTAGTAAACATGCCCCTAAATCTTGTAGATCTCAGCTAAAAGAAGTTCCTTAAAAAGCCTGTTTCTGTTTTTTTGGGGTTGTTTTTGTCGTGGGCTCATTACCTTTGACTATGCTGCTGCACCGAGTACAAACACGGAGAGCAACATTTTGAAACCCTGTGGGCTTCTTACAGGCCATGGCTGCTGTCCCTCACTAAGGGCAGTATATCAAGTTCCAATGAATGAAGGAACAAATCAAATTTTCAAAGGCAAGTTTCCTGTGGAGTTTTGCTGTGAAAATCCACGCAGTACGCTTCGGTAGACCTTTTGAATATTTCCAAAAACAGCACTTTCCCCTTAGAAATATGCTTTTATAAAGCTGTCTGCCTTATATGCCAGCAAAATTATACACAGACAGCCTGTATGCACATAAATTTACCAGCCAAGTGGAGGAGATCTAAGGTATGGAGTTAGTGTGGGAGATGAGAAACTTGAATTTCTCAGAGTACGTGTGCATGCAGGTCAATTAACCCCGGAAATCAGTGTGCACTAAAGAACAGATGGAAACGTCTAGCCCCATTAGACGTTGGATTCATTTGAGATGGAAGACCGAAGAAGCAGGGAGAAACTTCCAGGCCAAAAAGATATAAATAATGAAATAAAAACTAGCACAATTACCTCGTAGCTTTGACTGAACAACCAAGTGTGACCTGAACTGAACGACGGGCTAGATCAATGCTCCCTGATTTCATCTTTTCTTCCTAGACAGGGAATGTCATTTGGTACATGTGCAAATAGAGAACGAAGTGTCTCAAAATTCTTTTGTTAATTATTTCATTCAAGAAGAATTTTAATCATTCATTAGATGCGCGATCCAACACTTATCTAATGAATGAGAAGCAAGGATGGCGTTGTGGCTCCTTCCCTGCAAGCAGTGCTGCTTTCACGACCTCCCAACCAATGATCCTTACTGCTCCCCAAATTCGTCAGTATACAATGAGAGTTATTGTTGTGAAAATCAAGCGGCATATCATATTCCACAAGTTCACTAGTTCTACTGTAAATAGCAGCATACTCAGAAGGAGAGGAATACTTTATTGTGGCAAATTATGCTGGTTAACGCTTATGTCTGGTAAATATAAAATGTGTGCCTGTTATTTACACAGGAAATGTTCTCGTCCTTCAAAAGCTGCATGGGGGAGGGGGGAATTGCATAAAGGACTTGAAAAGAATGAATGATATATCTCAGCCAAAGGGACATGTACCAGCCTTCTCCATGCATGCAACAAATTTATACTAATCCCAATGGGAATGCCAAGTAAAATGTATTGTGGGGATTATTTTAGAAGCCCTATTTCTGCTTTAGATGTCTGAAAGCAGGCATAGAGACGTCCAAAGCACAGCAATGTCCCTGGAGCCATTCTAGAAGGCGGTTCAGTGGATGTCCCCAGCCATGAAGATGTCCAAATCTGAACAGGGATGTGCTGTAGGTGTGTCTGTGTGCTACTGAGATCCTGGATGTCCTCGTCCGACTGCAGAAATGCTCCGTACGTCCAGTGCCGCGTCCAAGTTCATACCTGCTTCAGGCATGAATAAGCAGAAGGAAAGTGCTCTTTTTGCCTGCCAAACATCCAGAGGGTGTAGAGAAGGAGACAAACTCATATCCCATGTTGACGGCAAACTCTGCAGGGAATGGGAGTCCATATTTCCCATTTGCCACACTGGTGGGCATCCCCATATGCTACCTTGCATGCACTAGGTGTCTGTACTATTCGGTAGCTGGGACGTTCACATCTGAGATGTCTATGCTTCTAAAATTTGGGGTCAAACATAGATATCCTCAATATTTTTCTGCACTTCTCAACCTGGACATCCCTGACTGCACTTGGACGTCTTTCTAAAATTCCATTTTAAATGTTTATCAAACTTTCTAGCATGTTTTAAAATGTTATGAAATATTTATGAAATATTCATAGAAACACAGAAACATGAGGACAGAAAAAGACCACATGGTCTATCTAGTCTGTCCTTCCATATCAATCACTACAACAGTACCCTTTTGTCCTTTTGCGATCTACTGTGTTTGTCCCATGCGTTTTTGAATTCAGATACTGTCCTGATCTCTACCACCTCCACTGGGAGACTATTCCACGGATCCACCACTCTTTCCATAAAGAAATATTTCCACATATTACTCCTGAGTCTATCCCCTTTCACCCTCATCCCATGTCCCCTCATAGCAGAACTTGCTTTCAACCGAAAGAGACTCTTCCCCCTGTGCATTTATGCCATAGAGGTATTTAAACGTCTCAATCGTATCACCTCTATTCCGCCTTTCCTCTAAGGTGTACATATTAAGATCCTTAAGTCTGTCCTCGTATTCTTTATAATGAAGACCACTAGCCATTTTAGTAGCCACCCTCTGTACTGACTCCAACCTGTTTTATAGCCTTTTGAAGGTACGGTCTCCAGAATTGCACACAATATTCCAAATGAGGTTGCACCAAAGACTTATACAGAGGCACTATCACCTCCTTTCTTCTGCTGGCCATTCCTCTCCCTATGTACCCAAGCATCCTCCTAGCTTTCACAGTCACCTTTTCTCTCTGGTTAGCTACTTTAAAATCATCAGACACAACCACAATTCAAGCTATTTGAGTTCCACAGTCCCACATTAGTTACCTGAGTTTGAAAGCCTTTAAATCAGTATTTCATTCTATAAAGTTGCTTTGTGATGTTGATGATGTGTGTCACTGATAATCCACTGTATTAACATATAAATAAAACAATGAAGTTCTAAATCAAAACAATATGACTTACAGTGGCCTGGGTTTAATGCCTCAATTTTGGCGAAGCAACTTATTTTTATTTAAATTATTAGTACATATTTGTCATGTCACTTTAAAATATACAATTTCATTTCTTCCTTTTACCATGCCAAATGTGTATTAAGAGACTTGCAGTAATTCCCCTTGTCACAGCTGCATCTTGAACGCCAGATGTAGTACAGGGTTTTCCCATATTGTGTTGGGGGAAGATTGCTCACAATACATCTGGCACAAAGCTGTCCAAGAAGTTGTTCCTGGCTTATGGCCAACCGCCACTTGCTTTGGACCACTGTCTTCCACTTTTTTCCCATCCCACACATTGCAGCATTAACCAAAAGTGATTAGTGATTCCAATTCCTGCTGAAAAGTGTGCTGGATAGCATTTCTGCTCTCTTTACTTCAACCTTACGGTTATTATGAAGTGTAAGTTGTACATTCATATTGTGTTCTGTTGAATGATATATATGCCAGAAAACTACACGATGGCCTGTGACTTTGCATGGCACAAATACGATCTAAGAGAAGAATCGGCAGAGTAAAAGCCCAACTTTCAGCTATTAAGAAAATAATATTGCTTTTATTAGCCAAGACATCCATAAGGTAACAAAATCTGTACTGATTAAGCAGTTATTTTCTTTTTCCTATGTTCTTCCCTTATCCTCTTCTACGTTCAGATGAGAGAGACACAGTTCAAGAGCTGACAAAAGTGTCCTCTGAGCTTAGCTCTTTTCGCCCATGCCGTTTCAGTTTCCCTTCTATGACTCCAGCACACCACCTCACTGATGTTTCTCGGCTCCAACCAGTCTAGGTAGACACCGAAACTTGGATCTCCTGAATCACATTCTAGATAGTCAACCTTAAGGCAAAATATTTTTGGGTCAATTTTCAAAGGAACCTATACATTTAGTGATGGCTGCTAAATGTCATAATCCTCTATCCATTATCAGTGGCACTCGATGAGTAAGGCCACTGGAAATGCTTCTCGATGCCTCAGCACTATCCCAGTAGTGCCAGGGAAAGGTTAGGGTGCAGCGCCCAGCGATACATATTGGGGGGGGGGGGGGGATTTTATAAAAAGCATGAACAATGCAGGCAACTTGAAGTATTTTAACCACATACGTGCATAAGTGGCCACTTCTGTAAGTACGTCTATCAGTCTAATCGTGTGTACTTACACTGTGGGTGTGCACACGGGTGGAGTCTGGGAAGAGCATGTTTGGAACTCAAAGTTACGCAAGTAAATTTTAAAATACTATAATTCACATGCATTATTGAGAAATCTAGGTATGGGCATTTAGACCAGTCATAGGGCTGATGTAAGTGCTCAGCCTTAAATTAACACATGCATTCAACCACTTATGCCCCTAGTTTATAAAGTACGCACATAATTAACTTTATAAAATAGGCTTGAAGCATAAATCTACTGTAGCTGTGACTTATAAAATTACCCCTGTAGTGGCGATATTGACCCATATCCATATAGCTATCGGTTTAAATTAGGATTGCAAAAAAGCAGTCCTACATTAAACTGCTTAGCTAAATAGATAGCGCCTCACTATTGCCATTGTACATATAGTATATTCAGCACTGCTACCTATCTACATAACAGCACTAAATACTGTAGCTTTATTTTTTCAAAATGCTGCAGCTGGCATTTGATAAAATCCTCATCCCTGAATCTGAATATTGACCTGTTTATGACCAACACATTGTTCTGCTGGATGTTACACAGCAGTATGGAAGAAGCTGATACCTGTAACCCAAAAGTGATTTAACCCCATCCCTGAGATCCGTCTTGAACGCTGCAAAAAGAAATTCAAATTGGGGGCAACAAATGGCTGTGCTCAAAAGCCTCTGCTGATATTTAATCCCTGCTCTTTTGGAAGTTGCTGAACTACAGGCCGCCCATTCCCTATTGTGTTCTCAGATGTGACAAGGTCTACGTTTAGCTAAATTGTTATACTATTTAATCCTCTTCGCTTTATTGTGTATGTCTTTTGTCCTTTGTGTCTTTAGTCTACTATATTTATCTTTGCTTTCTTAACTGGTTGTTATAAAGTACCATGATGGTCACGTTTTAGCTGAAAGGCAGCAGATCAAAAACAAAAATATTAAAAACTAATAAATCTTAGACCCACAGACACTGCAATGAAAAACACTGCCTAAAACTGCTGAAATGATTTAGTTCAAATTTTGGACCCCTCATAATGGTCATAGTGGCAGGGAATACATGCCTCCCTCTCTCCAGGTAAAGCTTTAAGCCTTTGATGAGGGTGGAGGGAGGTGAGCATAGCAAATGCTGAAGGTACGGTTGGGAGGGAGTGTTGCTATGCTGCCTTCTGTCTTCATTTACCTGATGCAACTGTACAACAGAAGAAGGGTTTCAGCGCATTAACCTCTGCTGCTGGGGGATCACGTCTTATGATAAGTTATGAGATTATGTGGCGATGACCACAAGACAGCCCTGCCTCAGCAGGCGATGATGCACTTAAATGATTCTTCTGCTGCTGAGCCACATTGAGTAACTGAAGAAGAGCGGGAGATAGCGCTAGAACACTATTACAAGGACGTATGGTGTGTGCCGAGTTCTGCCTCCATTCTGCTCTCTCCTGCACTTTACAGACCACTGGGCCTCCTCCATTACAGGGCTATCCTCCCCTTTGTAGGTAGGCTTTATGCCACTGAGAGTACCATTAAAATAATTGTGCATGTATTTATTTAATAGAAGAAAATTTGCTTCCTTGAGTTCACAAAAGAAAGAACCCACCATCATCACTCCATGCATCATAACAGTCCAGTTCATTCAGCTGTGCTAGGTCTAAAGATGAGCTCAACAATCTCCTTACAAACACTTCAACAAACTAAGCTTAACGCATTTTGAATATTCCTAATAAAGGGCTTAGTTTGCCATTCCTTTCCTTATTTATAAGGGTCAAGCAAATTTCATCTAGATACCCAATCTACTCATGGTAGACATGGGTCCAAATGTCAAACACTAAAACAAACTGTACTGTATATCTATTGAAGAAATGTCATTGTTCAGGGGGCTAGTCTGCAGCAAACACTTTCACATAAAAGCATAAGATGTGCCATACTGGGTCAAACCAAAGGCCTATCAAGCCCAGCATCCTATTTCTGATAGTGGCCTGTCCAGGTCACAAGTACTTAGAAGGATCCCAAGAAGTAGATTCATTCATTACAGTTCATACAGTAGCTCCCACTTTTTTCCAGTGGTAGTTCAAGCCAAATTATATTCAGTATTTCCTTGTCGCTGGAGGGCTTACAATCTAAGCGAAGGAAGAACATGGGGACTAGTTACAAATAGCATATGCTAACCATTAGCCCAGCTTAGCAAACATATCCTTAAGTTTATACCTGAGGTAATAGAGAGTTAAGTGACTTGCCCAGGGCCACAAGAAGTGCTAGGGGATTTGAACCCTGGTCTCTCTGGGCCCCAGGCCACTGCTCTAACCTCCATTCCTCCACTCCTGGATGTTTCCTCCAGGAACCTCTCTAAGCCAATTTTAAACTCATCTATACAATATTAATTGCCTTGACTACATCTTCTGGAACAAATTCCACAGCTTACTTGTACATTGAGTGAAAAAAAATGCTTTCTTTAATTTGTTTTAAACATGCTACCTATTGCTATCATGGAGTGTCCCCTTTTCCTAGAAAAATTTGAATGGGTGAGCAAAGTTTCTTATATACCTGTTCCAACCCCTCACGATTTTATAAACCTCAATTATGTCTCCTCTCAAACGTGTCTTCTCCAAGCTGAAGGGCCCTAACTTGTTTAGCCTTCTCCATAGGGGAACTGTGTCGCGCCCCTTATCATTTTAGATGTCCTTCTCTGTCTCTCTTGTAGTTCCACTATATCTTTTTTGAGATGAGGTGACCAGAACGGTTCACAATACTCCAGGTGTGTTGGACTGGAAATAAAAATGAAGAAGATGGAGAGACAGTTGAAGTCATGCTTTATGGTTACAGGCATGAAACACCTTAGATCCCTCCAGGCATGAAGCTGTATGGCTAGAACTGGGATCAATTACAGTGTGACAGGAAGGCTCAAATGCAGATGCATGAAAATGACTTTGAAAACCAGAAGGATAAATTTTAGATGTGTGATAATTTACTTTCCTTGAATCCTGCTAGAGCAGTCTAGACAAGTGGGTTATGCTCCCTTGCTAGCAGCTAGAGGAAGACTTGAATAACTTTCAGTGATGTCATCACCTGACATATCTTCTGGTACAGAACTGAGAGAAACCAGTTTGAAACTTCTCAAGCAATGAGCAAGACTAAGAAAAAATTCTGAAAAACCACTAAGAATTTTGCCACACATAGCATGAGGAAGTATTTGGCTCTCTTACCATAATGAAATTGGTACCAGACCACAGAACTGACTAGGCCTTCAGCAGTAGCCAGATACTCAAACTTGCAGAGTCTTCCAGGGTGGGTCCTGGATTGGTCGAGCAGGATTCAAGGAAAGTAAATGCCCAGTTATGTAAAATATATCCTTATCATTCTGCCTGACCAGCCCAGATGAGTGGGACACACCCAAGCAGTAAGAACCCAACAAGGAAGGAAGACAATGCTCAGGACAGATTAGCCTGCCAAAGGTGCCATCTGTACAACCCCCTGAGCACCTTGTACGGCTACACCAAGGCATTCAACAAAGATCAGGAAGCCTCCTTACAGAAGTTTTCTAGAAACACCACAGTGGACTCTGCCCAAGAGACCAGCATCCAGAGGAGTGAACTCTGAACCACTCTGGCATGCACTTTCCAGCCAGAATGTACACTGACCCAATGACTTCCAGGCCAGCAAACAGAGGATTCAACCTCTGCCAGTCCTTTTCTCGGATCACTAAGGAGGATATGAGAAGATCCAACCAGCAAGAGGAAGCAGCAATTGTCCTGTATCCAAGCAATACTCTCTGCATGTCCAGTGGACACAGATAGGGATCCTTTTGAAGATCCTTTTCTGAGAAGGAAGGTAGAGAAGATCCTTTTCTGAGAAGGAAGGTAGAACAACAATCTGGTCAAGAAGATAAAGGAGAACAGAATATTTAAAAAGAGGACTTTATAGATCTCAAAGCAAAAAAATGTATTGAAGAACCAGAATGGATCTCTGCAAGGCAAGACCTGTGCACGGACGCAACTTGGTGGATACTAGAATCCCCATGAAGCCACTATAAGGAACCTATCATATAGGAAGGCTGTACATATGGACTCAAGGAAGGACACTTTCAGTGCCCTCGACCTCAGAGAGAGCCACTGAGACACAACAAGATACACAGGCAGACAGAACTGATTCACACTTGAGAAAGTGGGCAACACTGAGGGGCACCACTAAGGCATCCCTGTGGAGGCAATTCCTGTAACACAACAGGACCACTACCTGATCCTGCAGAGTTAAGGAACAAGCCCCCAGTCCACGACAGACCATTCATGAGCTCTAACATAAGCTAAGGACATAGAGGTCCACCAAGCCCTAAGCAGGGAGGTTACTACTGCTCTTGAATAGCTCTTCATGAAGCTTACAACCACAAGGACCAGGCCATAAGCAAGAAGGGACTGGGAACCACCATAACCAGGAGTCCTTGCTGTGTGAGTGTGTGTTTAATTGGCCCATCTCGTGAGGTCACAAGAGAGAAGACACATCTCCTATATCAAGAAATCCATGAACCATGGTCTGTGAGGGCAATCTAGGGTCTCTAGCTAAAATAGTTCCAGATGGACCTGAAACCTGTACAAAAGACAGCTCACCAAGGGCCAAGAAGAGAGACATACAGCATCCCTTCCCGAGGCCACTCTAGAAGAAGGGCAGCAGTCCATCATCCACAGTGCCCCTCAAATTAGCATTCTCCTGAGTGGCCATCAAGTGCAGCACTGGAAGACCCCAACTTTGCATCATGAGGTCACACTTCACTAAGATCCATGGTGTTCTGACACAGAAGTCAGCCTACATGCTGCCAAAGCTTGCAATGTGCACTGCTAACAGGGCAATCAGATGCCCCTCAGCCCAATAACACAGATCTGTGGCTTAAACTCCAGAGGCAGGCCTTGAACCAGCAACTCTTGAGATAGAAGGCAGGCATCTTGCAAAAAGAACTATTATATCTCTGGGTGGGCTAATTCTCACCCTAGCTCCATGAGATCTGCTACATTACCACCAACACAGTGTCTGAGAACACAGCCTGTTTTGTCCACTAGGAGAGGCTTGAACATCTGCAGAGCCAAAGTCATCACTTTGGCTCCAAACGGAGGATCGCCCAGGAGGTATCCCAAGGGGCCAGCTTCCCTGGACCAACTGATTGGGTATAACACCTCCAGCACTTCAGGCTGATATCCAAAATGACAAGCATTCTATCCAGTGCTTCCAACAGCACCCTATTGTCAGACAGTAGAACTGCAACTTCAGCTGCTTCTTAATCTTCTAAGGGAGAAGAACGACATGGTCAAAAGGCAGGAAACAAAAAGACCAGAAGGTGCCACTTTAGGGCATGCAAACATTTTATGTTCTGAGGAACTGGTTCCAAGGTCAGTGTCAATATCCCAAGGGTCTGAGGTTCCAGACCATGGAGCTGACTGAGAATTACATGCTTTGAGTTATTTATTATTTATTTATTTATTTGCATTCTCTTATATACTGTGCTATTCTGCATCAGTGCAGTTTACATTGAACAGGGCATTACAACTTGGAGATAACTATTTTACAGGGAACATGGGCTAAGGAGGGTTAAGTGGCTTGCCCAAGACCACAAGGAGCACCTGTGGGACTAGAAACCCCAGTCCTTCTGGCCCAAGGTTGCTGTCCTCTAGTGGGATTTGAACCCCTGACCTTCTGGCCTGAAGTACCTTGCCCCAACCATTAGGCCACTCCTCCACTCCTGAAGTTGGCTAAAGCTTGAGCAGCATCTCTGCCATGATGAAGCTTGGCTCAGCAGAGTGTAGAACAGACATCCTGGGAGAGAATCAGGCTGTTCTAAGGACAGGTATTCACCGATTTCCCCTCCCCCCCCCCCTCGTCTTCAAGGCTAGAGCTCACTATGCCTGTGTTGTCTCTGGCCTTGACTAAGAAGACCTGACTGGACCAGCTGAACATCCGGTATGAGTAGCCCATGCTCTTTTCATACAGAAAAGCACGCGTACCACTTAGAAAAGCTATGGAGAGCCACATCTGGGTCAAATGCAGGGCCCATTACTGGAGAGGCAGCCTAGAAACAGAAGTGGTGAAATATCTTATGCCATTCACAATGGAAAAGTGACAAAACACCACGGCAAGGTTTACCTGACCAATGCAATGATAGACTCAAAGGTCTTCATACAAAAATGAGAAAGTTGGAGTCTGTAAACAAGCTGCTCAAGGTCCAGGGTATGCGAGAAGGAACCTCCCTTCCTGGGTACCACTATATCAGTGAAAACCTCCCTGACCCTACAGAATAGAGCACGGGAAAAATAACTTATCATTTCAGGAGGCGCTGAAGAGAATCCTCAAATGTCGCACATGTGAGTAGAGAATTTCAGGGAGATTTTGGCAGGCAGTCCTTTATAAGCACTGTCATAGATCATGCATTGTTGTTACTACTACTACTTATCATTTGTTACGCGCTATAAGGCATATGCAGCACTATACAGATAGATGTATCAGCTTATGATCTTATCAAGACAAACACAAAAGGTGGGGACTAGGGTAGTTCTAGGGAAATGTCAGATGCAACAGAGATTTTAGAGACAGAAGGCAGGCAGTTTTTAGAAGGAGCTACACATTTTCGACCCTGACTCAAGCCCTAAAAAGAATAGCTTGAGTTACACTCCAACTGACTGCATCTCGGGGATTGCAGGCTCCCAATATTCCAGAAGAACTGCCTCTACTGCAACTCAGAGGATGGCTTTAGAAAGGACTCCTTTGTACCTCTAGGCCTGACTTTCAGGAGTCTCTTTGGGCAAGCTTCTCTTCCAGAAAGCAAGCGACCCTTAAAGGAAGCTGCTTTGCTATAATTTGGAGCCAGTATCTGTCAACAAAGGGTAGTGCAAGCATTGCCAACTGGCCAATACCACCGCTGCCATGGACTGGGAGGAAACACTGAACCAGTTTTAACCAGCAATAGCCACCTAGGTGGCTACTGCAAGCTGCTTCATAGCTTGAAGGAGACTGGGCTTGATGACTATTTGGCCCAACCTGCCTTGTAACGATAGGTGTTTCGGGGAATAACCTGCAACCTTGGGAACAAAAGACCACAGTCAAATGGTTGGAGCCATAAGGCTGCCAGCAGGGATTAGATCCATCATCAGAGGGCTAGGCTGCAGGTGTGCACAACACTACCCGAGAGCCTAAGATGATGACCTCAACCCTCCAAAATAAAGACTTCTCACATGCACTACCTCCCTCCTCTGGGACGGTCATGCACTCAGTCCAGAAAAGAACAGGACCCTATGAATTGCCACAAAGGGTCAGAGAGAAGTATGAATGCAGCAGACCACCAGATATCCACAAGGCATAAGGAGGACCCAGCTGCTGACCTCCCAGAAAGCCAGCTCTCCAACTAGCAGAACCCCCATAGCATCTGTCATGTAAGAGCACAAAACAGGACCTGTCAGTGTAAAGGTGGCTTGAGAAGATCCTAATCTTCCCACTCCATCTTTCCCAGACTTAACTTTGGCGACAGGAATTTCACTTGAGTCCTTCAAACAACCCCTATAGGGGATAATGTTGGGCTCTTGGAGGAACGGAGGACCGCAAGGGCAAAATGGTTGCTGTGATCCTCCTAGCTGCCCATGACAGGAATGCTTGTGAGTCCAGGGTCTCCAGAAGGGAAGCATGGGCCTCAGGTTCCCATGAAGAGGGCTAACGAGCAGATAGCCAGAACTGAATACAGCCTGTAAGCTCTTTAAGAAGATGCAGTGTAAGCTGGTTGGGAAAAAAAAGCTCTCACCCAGGGGCCAGTGAGCTTGGAGCTAAGGGTTGCTCACCAAGCTCCACCTCCACTGGGGCTAGACCACCATCCGAAATGGTGAAACAAAAGGCAGAAGGCGTACAGGGGCCATAGAAATGGCAACTGGCCTGGGTCCCCTGTGGGAGGTCCCAAAATGTTGAAAAAAAGGTTCCCTGGGTTATGTAGTCACAATTGGGGCAAAAATAAACAGACATAGAGCAAAAACCACTGGCTGCATTGGGCTATGTAGATGAGCACTGCAGCAGCAAATTTCAAAAAAGAGACCATGAATAAACCACGCCAATGAAAGAAGCAGGGCTGAGGTGAAATGGGAATCTCAGCACTTGTTGGGCTGAACGGGAAAACCTACATAGGAAAGTCATGGATACCCACACAGGACTGGGAGGCCCAGCTGCTTTTTTTTTTTAATTTGAAGCTGCTATATCGAAAGCAGCAGAGAGCCAAATACTACCCATTGAAAGCAATGGTGATGAAAGAAATAGAGGGAAAAAATGTATTTATTTTATTTATTTAGACAGTTTTGTATACCACCTTATCCTTCAATCAAAGTGGTCACAACACAATTGGGGGATACATTTAACACGAGGGGATATGAGACACATACACTAATACGTACAGATGCAGATAAGGACAGTAAAAGGGAAGGGGGAGGGGCTGGGCCCAACTTACCAACCCCCCTCAGCAGCTCATAAGGTCCTGCTGTTCTTCTTCCGGCCCACCAGTGCTAGTAACTCTCAGGAAACAGTTTGGACAAAGGGAGGCTGCCCACTCCAGGAGACATTGTGCTTGCTTGCATTCGGAGCACACTGGGCCTTCACCAACTCAACCTCAATGACCACTAAGGCCTGACTCTCCCAGCCCACACTATCCTCACTGCTGGAGGCATAAACTATTGGCTTCTCTCAGTGCTGCAGCATCACTGAAAGTTGCTAGAGTCTGTCTCCACCTACTAGCAAGGGAGCAGAATCTACTTGTCTGGACTAGTCTATCATGATTATATTAACAAAGTTTGAAAGAGGATAAAATAAGTAAATGGAAGACTTGCTTGTATCTTTACAAATTATAATCACTGATTTTTGTGACTATCAACAGCAAGGAGTCAAAGATAGAAAAAATATATGAAGAAAAAAATCAGGCGATAATGAGTCAAAAACATTTACCGACAGAGAAATTTGTGTTAAAAAATTAGACTGGAGCAGTACAAAGGAAAAGTATAGAAAGTGAACAATGCAAAGATTAATCACAAGAACAAGGGATCTTTCCATGTGCAGCAGACTTTGGTTCTTGACCTAGATCTCCTATGTGGCCACCACTAATTTTACTCAATTTCGCTTTTCTGAAACTTTCGAATATCTTAATAAAAATAATACTTATTTTCATAGAGGTACTGGAAGTCTGCAGTGCTGTACAGTGGTGATGAGTATTCAGGTATAAAATGCCCCTTCTCTGAAGAATTTACAGTGTAAGTGGAGACCTGAGACAGTGGAAGATAAAGTGACTTGCCCAGGGTCATATGTGGAGGGTAATTTCATAACAGATCACCTTTGTGCGAGGATCACATAGGCGCCTATCTTGTAAAGATGCATAACAGCATGTTTACTAAAGAGCATTAAGCAGTTAGCATGCAGCATGCTAAAAATCCCACATTAACTGCTTAGCCTGCAATGGTGTGTTATGGGTTGAGACTGGGTATGGACTGCTCATTGCATGGTAATTATCGTGGCACTGTCATTTGCAAAGTTAGCGCAGATGCACTTAACGCCACCACGCTAATTGTGAACAAACCTAACATGCAAAAAAGAACTTTTCTGTGCGGTGACTGCAGGGGTCATTCTGGGCACACTCCCAACAGTTAGTGCAGAGCCCTTTGCACTTCTTGCATGTTAATTTTTGTTAAAGTGCTATAAATGCAACAACTTACTCCAGTTTAACAAACATGCTGCATGGGTGCCTATAAAGCAACTTTTAGATAGATAATAAGTGGAGATCAAAATTGAGATGTCAAAGTTGAGACATACACAATTCTGGTGGTATTTTAGAAAAGGTTCTGCCAAATAGGGAGCCTTTTTAAAGATTCGAAGAAGGACATTGAGGAATGCATCTTATTTGCTGACATGCAGAGCCAGAGAATCCTTTTAGAAATCTACACATGGGAAATATCACCTGAGGCAATTTGGCCACTTGCATGTGGCCGTTGGAATCTTGAAAGTTACACATTTAGCCAGCCCAGATTCAGGAATGGGCAACATAGGCAGCTGCCTAGAGTGCTGAATTTTGAAGGAAAATATCTGAACCAAAGCGGAGCTTGATTCTGCTTGCTTTAGGACTCTGCTATCCAAGGGAGAAACCTCTCCTCCATACTGTTTTCCATTTGATGCCAAAATCTTAAAACCAACCCTGCATGGAAGTTGATATTTTGCAAATCTGTAAATATAAATGCTGCCAATTAACAACAGAGGCTGCTATCTTCAATTAATTTCAATTTCAAGGGGGAAATAAACAATGGAGGATTAAGGAGGATAGCCCCCTTAAGCCCTCCTGTAAAGAGCTGGCCAAAACCAGCACTTTTTAAAAACCTGTATGTGACAGTGAGCAGCTGTAAAGCCTGACATGGCATGCCTTATATGAAATGGGGAATACGAGTATGTATGTAGATTTTTGATCTGACCAGGCCATGCATGAACCATGCCTTTGATATGCCCCCTTATAATTTCTACAAATTATAGACATACACGTGCAAATTTAATCCTTTCTGAAATCGCCATTTCCACAGGTAAATGCTAGATTTTTCATATGGAAATTGTGAAGATGACTTCCAAAATAACCACCGATGTGCTTTTACAAAATCGTAGTTGCCATGTTAGTCCATTTGGATATGTGCAAATAAAGGTCAACAAGCAAGTTGAAGGTGATACCTTTTTATTGGACTAACTTAATAGCAGCTAGATTGAAGCCTCAGACATTTACGTCTGCTAGGGACCAGCGGTAATGTTTGCATGCAAAGTATGTGCATAGGCGGGTCTTTATAAAATACATTCTTAAATTACAACTCCATCCGTGTTCCACTCAAACGTCTCCCCTCAACATGCCTACTCTGAAATCACGCACACGTGTGTCTATTTGCACTGCGTGTGCTTTTCACGTATGAGGTAATTTCATAAGAAGCCCTTTACATGTTTCTTGCTGGCATATACACACACAAAGTCCATTTATAAAACTTTCTCCAGAGTGTCGGTGAAAGCAGTGGGTTTGATTTCTGGTTTCCCCGCTTCTCAGATATTTGCTTGAACGGCTAGGTCACTCCCTCCCTCTCTCTCTCTGCCTGCAACATGAATTTGACTGTGAGGTTTTTTTTGAACATGTAACCAGCTACTGTATTCTATCTGCGATTAGCTGTAGATTCTGCATAGGATTTCCATTTTTTGTCTTTTTCTAAGAATATTAACTGAATGATGAAAGCCAAGAAAATAAGACGAAAAGCATGTGTCTTTAATCCATATTATAGCTAATGAATACAATAGAAAGTCGATTGTCTCCTACACCATTCCTGTCTACTCCCTCTTAATTATTTCAACAAAAGACCATTCATTCACAGCAGAGTTGATATGATTCCCAGATCTTTAGACTACCATTCACACGCTCTGTTCTCCCTCCTGCAAAAGCACTTATAGATGGAGGCAGTAAACAAGAGATTTTGGGCTACTTGATAATTTGGTCTTCACAGCATGAATGTTGCCAGAGCCTGACTCTCCCAAGCTGAAATTTCCAGAAAATTATGATTCTAAGTAGTCCTGCTACTTGGAAAGGCATCTTATTTATTTCCATCCAAGGGGGTAGAAACATTAAAGGAAGAGGTATAGGATACAAGTCTGCACTGGAAATAACATTAATTTCTCCAAGCCATTTATGGGAAAAACATTGCTTCCATGTCCTGCTAACATCATATCACAGAAGTACTACCTCTGCCCAATAAAGGATAAAACACAAATATAAGTAAACCTCGGGTGATTTTTTTTTTTTTTTAGTTCTTAAACAACATAAACACCAATAAATTGTGATGGTTGACAGAAAAGCAGCCATCAATGGCCAGCCTCGTGGTTCAGCTGCAGTGCTGTGCGTTGCCATGTGGTGGACCTGGGTTTGATTTCCTGTGCCCGCCATGGCTGGGCATGCTATAGAGATAGTATTCATGACCCCCTGGGGATGGTTGTTCTGGTCATCACCCAATGGTGATATCTAGAGGGTAATTTTATGACATAGGTGCTATGTTCTAAAGACAAGAAGGCGCCTAATTGGTATAAGAGGCGGAGATCATGCTTCAGCATTAGAGCTAGTGTAAATACCTGCATCTATAATTTTCCAATACACATATACATTATAGCATTTTATAATGATTAATGTGGTTAGTAGATGTGCTAGCCGCATTATATCACGGGGAGTGGGATACTCAATAGCACATAGCAGGTTTATGCCACTGAATATCCTTTCCTAACTCCACCAAAATATCCTGATGCTACCACGTAGCATCGGAGAGTTCCAGGGCCAGCACTGCAGCCACTGGCCGGTTAACTTAAACCTACTAAGGTTAGGTACATAAATAGCTGGCCTACTTTTGCCAGACTAGCTAACCAGGCAGTGGCTGACTATCGCGGTTAGCTAAAGCGCTTACCAGGCACATCGGAAATTCAGCGCTGGTGGCCGGATATGGCACTCGGCCCACATTCTGCCCCATCTCCACCCACTGTACGCCACCAGCAAAGTGTACACCATCACGTGAACGCGTATGTTTTTACAATGGTGGCTATTTTATAAAAGATCATTTGCGTGCGTATGTGGCCACATAGAAACATAGAAACATGATGACAGAAAAAGACCACAAGGCCCATCTAGTCTGTCCTTCCATAACAACAACTACAACAGTCCACTTTTTACCTTTAGAGATCCTCTGTGTTGGTCCCATGCTTTTTTGAATTCAGTTACTGTCCTCATCTCTACCACCTCCACTGGGAGACTATTCCACGGATCCACTACTCTTTCCGTAAAGAAATATTTCCGCATATCACTCCTGAATCTATCTCCCTTCACCCTCATCCATGTCCCCTCGTCGCAGAACTTGCTTTCAATTGAAAGAGGCTCTCTCCCTGAACATTTATGCCACGGAGGTATTTAAACATCTCAATCATATCACCTCTATCCCGCCTTTCCTCTAAGGTGTACATATTAAGATCCTTAAGTCTGTCCTCATATGCTTTATAATGAAGACTACTAATCATCTTAGTAGCAACCCTCTGCACCGACTCCATCCTGTTCACATCCTTTTGAAGGTGCGGTCTCCAGAATTGCACACCATACTCCAAATGAGGTCGCATCAAAGACTTATACAGAGGCATTATCACCTCCTTTTTTCTGCTAGCCATTCCTCTCCGTATGCACCCAAGCATCCTTCTAGCTTTTGCCGTCGCCTTTTCTATCTGTTTAGCTACTTTAAGATCATCGGACACAACTACGCCTAGGTCCCGCTCTTCTTTAGTGGACAAAAGTACTTCACCTCCTATGCTGTATTGCTCCCTTGGATTGCTGCAGCCGAAATGCATGACCTTACATTTTTTAACATTAAATCCCAGCTGCCAAATTCTAGACCATTCTTCAAGCTTAGCTAGATCCCTCCTCATGTTATCTACACCTTCCTGGGTGTCTACTTTATTGCAGATTTTGGTATCATCCGCAAAGAGGCAAACCTTACCCGACAGCCCTTCCGCTATATCACTAACAAAGATGTTAAAAAGAATTGGACCAAGGACAGATCCCTGGGGCACACCACTGGTAACATCCTTCTCCTCAGAGTGAGCTCCATTTACTTGTACTCTTTGTCGCCTCCCACCCAACCAATTTCTAACCCAAGCAGTAACTTTAGGGTCCATCCCTAGGGTGCTCAGTTTGTTTATAAGTCGCCTGTGAGGAACAGTGTCAAAGGCTTTACTGAAATCTAAATACACCACATCTAGAGCTCTCCCTCGGTCCAACTCCCTGGTCACCCAGTCAAAGAAATCAATCAGATTTGTCTGACAAGACCTGCCTCTGGTGAATCCATGCTGCCTCGGATCCTGTAATCCGCTGGACTCCAGAAACCTCACTATTTTCTCTTTCAACAGCGTTTCCATTAATTTACTCACCACCGAAGTTAAACTAACCGGCCTGTAGTTTTCAACCACATCCTTACTTCCGCTTTTGTGTAAAGGCACCACATGAGCCTCTCTCCAGTCCTTTGGCACCACTCCCGACTCCAACGAGGCATTGAAAAGGTCAGTCAGTGGAGTTGCTAGAACGTCCCCAAGTTCCCTCAGTATTCTAGGGTGTATCCCATCCGGTCCCATCGCTTTGTCTACTTTAAGTTGAGCTAGTTTCTCACGAACACAGTCTTCTGAAAATTGTTCAAGATGTCCCTCGCTTCTGTTCTTATTTGTGGGTGTTTTCTGAGGTCCTGCTCCTGGTTCTTCATCTGTGAACACAGAACAAAAATATTTGTTAAGCAATTCCGCTTTATCCTTATCAGCTTCTACATATTCCCCCCCTGTACCCTTGAGTCTGACAATACCACTTTTGCCCTTCCTCTTCTCACTAATATATCTGAAAAAATGTCTTATCTCCCCATTTTATTGCATTGGCTATTTCCTCCTCCTTTTGAATCTTTGCCTTCTTGACTACTTTGCTAGCTTCTCTAAGTTGTTCCAAATACAGATGCCTGTCTTCCTTTCTCTGTGATTTCTTGTATTTCATGAAGGCCTCCCTCTTTTTCTTCACTTTTTCAGCTACTTCCTTCGAAAACCATAGCGGTCTCCTGTTCCTTTTGCCTTTATTTACCATTTTAACAAAAAGGTTGGTTGCCTTTAAAATACCCCCTTTCAGTTTTGCCCACTGTTGTTCTACATCCCCCAGCTGTTCCCATCCCACTAACGACTCCCTGAGGTATTGGCCCATCTTCGCAAAGTTAGTCTTCCTAAAGTCTAAGATCTTCACCTTGGAATGGATTCTAACAGCCCTAGTCCTAATACTGAACCACACCATCTGGTGATCACTGGATGCAAAATGATCTCCCACTACAACATCAGAAACACTTTCACCATTGGTAAGCACCAAGTCCAGTATGGCCCCTTCACGTGTGGGGTCTGTTACCAATTGCCTGAATAGTTCACATATGCACATGAATGACTGAAATACCACCCCCTTATAAAATTACCCTCCTAGGGCAGTGATTTCTAGGTTCCAGAAGATTCCCTAATGCGTGGTCTCTATTGCTGCAATAACTGGGCTAGGTTTGTTGGGAGGCGACTGAAAACAGAAGAAAAAAATTCCCAGGTAGTTGCGCCTGAAAGCTTATGGTACCGGATCGCAGCCCCAATTCCAATAGAGGTGGAAGCCAAAGGAGAAGAGTGAACTAAAAAAAAATCAATGTGATCAAAACCTAACAACAGAAAATAACCTGGACCAAAGTTAATGTATGAAGCTCTTCCCCTGCATATTATAAACACATAAAAGGAAGAAAGCAGATATTTAGCAACAGATGAGCCCCACTTATGAAAGAACCTCTCGCAGTAAACGTTTTTTTCTCTATTTTGTTCTGCTGGTAAAATCGTTAGGAACAGAGTTTTGAACTGACAATTTTTGAAAAAAGTTATGTTTTGGGTTCAGGTTTTATTTGGCAGAGTACACACTCCAGAGAAGATGAAGACTGCTTGCAAATTCACAAGTAAATACACTATAAAACTTAATGTCAGACAAATATCAGTGTGGGTGTATAAACAGCCTGCTAGAGAGGTCCCAAAGTCCTTGGCAACAAAATTCTTACGCATGTATGACCATGGATGGTAAGATTCTGAATAAAACTGGAACCAGTCATTTCATGTAAACATTTTGCCTAAGGGTAATTCCAAAAATGAGCCAGCTTGCTGTCTGGTTCTTCCCTACACAGTGCACATTATTGTGGATGTACACACATTTGAGTAATTTATTAATGGTTTCTATTTCATTTTTCAATGCAAATGCTATTATTTTTTCATTGGCTATTATTTTGATACAGTATATTCTAAATAAAGTGTGTTTTTTCTGATTCGCAAGGAATAACCACATAAATCAGATTTTCTGTTTACTTGACATTGTGTTATCACTAACACTCTTTGCACGTTCCCAAGTTAGGAATGAAGTATAGCACTCTGACATTTTCTAAATCAAAAATCTAATCACCATAAGACGAAAACCCCCTTTTGCACCACTGTGACTTCTATACTTCAGGGATCGTGACAGGATACATTCCATCATTTCAGGTACCATGCTGTCCTAGAGAACTAGGCATGTGATAAAATTTAAGCTCCCATAGCATACAATATATCCGTAAATCAGAGTGAGTGGATTAGTATGGAAACCTACTGCTAAGCTTGCATAGACATTGATATTTCACTGTTCTGCTCAACATTCCAGTGGAACAGCTTACATATATAGTGATGGGGACTGGATACACAGGAGCTCATCAAGAAGATTAAAAAAATAATAAAATAGTGGGCTTGAAATTAAGTAGCAACGTTTTCTGTGTCACTATACACTGAAACAGTCGGAGGAGTGGGGGTGGGAGGGGGAGGTAGGATGTAACATGGTCAAGGGAGAAAATTGCATGTCTGGCCAACATGCATATTTTGTTTTCTATTGAGCCAACAAAATATATATGTACCTGAATGTCAGATTGAGATGTGTGGGCTGAAATCTGCATAACGCTTTTGTTGTTGACTGTCTCGTTGAAAGTCTATCATGTGGAGGGTAATTTTTATATTAGGTTGCCTGTGTGTGAATTGCCAAGTAGGTACCTATTTTGGGGCTATTTTATAAAGACAACATAGGTACCTATGTGTCTTGTAGAACCTTGTCGAAATCACAATTAAAATATAGCCGCATACATCTGTTCAGGAGGACTGTAGATGTAAATGTTTGCATGTATTTTTCTTTCTTTCTTGTTTTTTTTTATTTTTTTTTCTTTATGCAATTTCCAAATCTTTACACAAGAATACAACTAGTTACAGAAAAGAAAGAAATACAATCATAAGCAGGAAGAAAACAAGTCATCCCCCCGCAAAAAAACCCCCAAAGAAAACAATATTTAGAATACTTCCACTAGTCCACCATTAATAGGAGAAGCCAGATTCAAATCAAAAGAAACTTTGTCAAGAAATAGAGCACGTACTGGTGCAATACCATCTACTCTAAAAGATCAAATTCCAAGGGGACACCCTCATGGATTCAGAATTCCTGGAAAGAGCTAACATTTTTACTAACAACAAATTGAGTTAAATGAGAGGGGCCAAAGAAGATATAATTCACCCCCTGATACCTTATCAAACATGTACTAGGGTAACGCAAAAAACAAAAAACAAACAAACCCCCCAGTTGCAGAACCTTAGGGCGCAGCAATAAAAATTGCTGCCTACGCTTTTGAGTGGCCTTGGAGTCATCAGGGAACATCCTAATGGAAGCACCCATAAATAACTCATTCCAAGCCCTAAAATACATCTTCATCAGCCAGTCCCGATTAGGTGCCAAAGCCAACGTCGGCAAAGGTTTTGACTGCTGAATATCCTCAGGTTCCGAGATCTCTAAAAAAACAGTCAGATCCAGAGAGTCAAAGACAGGTTTCAGAAGTGGCGAAGAAGACACAGGCTCCTTCCGCTTTGCAGCGGGCAAACAGAAAACCCTAGCCAGGGAAGGAATAGACTCGGACGGAATTTTCAACACAGAAGTAAGTTATGAATGAAAAAGATCCTTAGGAGAAATTGTAGGCACCCTAGGAAAATTTACTAAACACTAATGCCTCTTCCTGATAGAGTTTTCCAAAGACTCTTTCTTCAGATGAAAACTCGATAAATCTTTAGTCACAGTACCTGACATAGCAATAGTATCTTCAACCTTCATCTCTAATTGAGACACTCTCGTTAACGCAATCACTGCTTGTTTCTGCTGCTCCAAAACCTGAGCATGACCAGCAAACAAAGACTGAAAAGAAGCAAACTGAGTCAGAAAAGAAGACTCCAATGTCTGCAAGCCTCCCCACAGCGTATCCAAAGTGATGGTAGATGACTCTAAAGTATCCAATACCGGGTGCAGATTATTGTCGACTTGATCCACAATAGCAAGTTGAGATACACTCTCCACTCTGGAAGCCATGGGCCCATGCTCAACAGCAGGCTCTGCAGCAGAGGTAGAAACAACCGGTGGCACACATTATAACCACTGGCATCTCAGAGTGATTCCCCACACTACCGGCGGGATCAACCAACAATGGATCAAAGTCGGGGATAGAGGGCCGTGCTGGAGCAGATCTCACCTCCGGGCTCAAAGTGATGTCTGGCTCAGAGGAACATGGAGAACCTTCTTCCGCTCCTGCTGCCCCCACTGAGTCTCCCTACACCGGAGGAATCCTTGTTGCACCAGCAGGCCAGATGAATGCATCAAGCGGTCCCTTAACCAAAACAGCACTCTCTGAAGGTTCCCAAGCCTTGGCCTTACGTTTGCGTAGCATAATGGACAGGCAATAAACGCCTAAATACTAAAAGTGGGAGCTGACGAGAGCATGGTTAGCATGTGTCTGACATCTTGGCTTCTACCCTAAAGGCTCGTGTTTTTCTAAACAGTATGAGGGGCATTCCAGAACATGAATAAGGGGTTTGTATGTGTGGTGGGGAGGTTTATGTGCTAAAAATGTCCCCGACCATATTCTGAAACACTGCTGACATGCACTTCCATGGCACTAGCACGGGATCTCAGAATGTACCTAGAAGGGGTGGAATGGGGGGGGGGCATAGTCAGCTGTAGAGACATGGGCCTTTCCTGAATATGCTTTCTATGCATGTATTGTTTCCCTGAAATGTCCACATTATTCCTGTTGAATCGTGGAATAAGGCCAGGACTTAGAAAAAATTCTGCTCTTCTCTGCAATGCGGCTCATATTGAAGAATGGTTGTGAAAAGTATGTTTTGAATTGGTGTGACTGCAGTCTGGAAAAACACAAGATGCAGTTTTAAGGTACAGAAAGCAGAGGTGAGGGAATGTTGTAAGGTCTAGACACATTAATAACTCTTACAGAAATATTAAGAAGAGCAATAGTGGTTATTAGGGGCATGTTTACTAAAAATCGCAAATGTGCGCGCCGCAAAATAGCGCAGGGAAACGCGGCACTGAAACGCACATAAACGCATTTAAACGCCCCGCACACGTGCGTGTCACCCCCGCACAGGTACGCGGCACACTAACGGGCCCCGTACAAGTGCGGGCCCGCAAATGTCCGATAGAGGCGTGGAACGGCTAAAGGAGGGCGGAGGAAGGCTCCGGAGGGACGGGGTCAATGGGTGGAGAGTGGGAGGGGAGAGGCTCCCCGCACAGTATCGGGCCCGAATTTGCATGTAAAAACTACCGCGAGGGAAACACTCGCGGTAGAAAGCATTTAAAGCGAAGAGAAACCATTTACGTCAGCAATGTACAGTAAAACCGGGGAAACCAGCAAAACGTGAGCAGTGTGATACATGTGCACAGCACAAAAGTGCAAATAAAAATAGAAAATGACCACAACAGAACTATTAAAAATAATAATTCAGCTGGGGAACAGTTATAGTGATGGGCAAATACAGAAAACACACCCAGCAAAGCTCCATAACAAAGAAATGAAGTTTGGAAGGGTTTACGGAGCGGAGACTCTGCCAAAAAACATTTCCTTTTGTGGAGCTTTCCTGGGAGTGTTTTCTATGGTTGCCCATTAATATCACTGTTGCCCAGCATGGTGATATTTTGTCCCCCATTTCCCGTGGTCATTTCCGTGGTTTATGTGCACGTTTGTCACCAGACAGGGTGCATATGCCCACAGTAAAATTGCGTAGAGCAGGGTTTGTGACTCCATCCTGCCAGGCTTACTACCTCCAGGGGCTGCACTCTCTCTGTGGCCATAGTGTGGTGCAGCGGACAGAGTCAGTACCTCTAGGGTCAGAGGTTCAAAGCCCAGCTGGGGCACTTGCCAGCCCAGTCCCTATATTTTACCCACCACTAAACACAGATAGCGCAGACACCCCTGTATTGCAGGGGACATAAGCATGGGGAAAACACCCATATTTTACCCAACAACGCACACACACCACAACAATGGGCATTACCCACAGCCAAGTACCCCAAATGCAGTCCCGTACTGCCACAGTCCAATCAGGTCACCTGCTTTATATGGGAGAAGCTCATGCCAGCATGTTGGCGGACGAGTACATGTGGTGCAGGGGGCAGTGGCTGCTAGCGACAGAAGACAGAGGCCTAGCCATGTGCAGGCTGCCACCGTCCACTGCAACAGACTGCAACAGACAGGCCCTGCCGGATCCACAGTCATGGACATTCCAGGGTATCCACCCAACCTGTGGTTACACAGTGGTGCAGTGCACACAGACACTGCATACAAGAGCAGAAGGTCACAGGTTCAAAGCCCAACCAGGGCAACTGCCAATCCTGCCCACATATTTTTCCCCCAATTAAACAGTGATAGTAAGGGCACACCTTTCCTGGCGAGGACATATGCAATGGCAATACGTCTATCTTTTACCCCACTGAGCACAGACACCATGAACAGGGCCAGTACCCAGAGCAGACTCACCCAAATGCATTCCTGGTGGGGCACACACCAGTCAGGTTCCATGATGCCACTCATACAAATGCCTGTGCTGTATATCTATGCACCACACCCATGGTATGTAGATGTAGCTCATGCATATCCATGAGGGACAGCAGGAAAACCAGAACAGGTGCTGCAAACCTGGACTGGAGTTGGGAATCTGTGCCGTAAAGCAGCAGCCATCAAGGGCAGACACACCCACACCCACACCCACAGGCCTCATTGGCCAATGTCTCCTGGAGAGGCAGACCATTGGACCCTGCATGCATCTCCCAAAACTAGCACTTGCATAACTTACCAATGTCACCCTACACCTGAGGTATACGGTACACAGCTCTGAGACGTTGGCTAGGAGCACAGGCAGCTAGATATCCATACGTTACGCACATACTGCTAGTTGACCCCATCCGAACAATCTGTTAGGTGTTTGCGGTGCGTGCTCCAGGCCTGGCCTCTGACAGTGTTTACCACCCTGGGGAGTGACCCCCAGCTGTACTGCGTACCATATCCATGCGTTGCCGTGCTCAGGACCGGTTTGGTGGGCAAGGCTAATTACCTCCTCAACAGTAGCACCATGATGGCATAGGTGTGGAAGTGTGTGTCTGTCTATACAGTGGGTGTTGGCTGCAAGCCCCTTCCACAGCCCACACTGCCAGCACTGTTGCCAGTATTGGCCTGCCAATGTGCATAATGAGGTGCAAGGTACCATGGGTATAGCCAGGACAGGGTGGCCTGGCCAGGATGCATCTGTACCGGGCATAGGGCACTGGCAGGGACATTGTAGTGTCCGGCCACCACCTACACAGACAGGGTGGCCAAAGCATGTCCTTCTGGGAGCTCATGCTCACCCTGACTGTGCAGTGACCACAGCATGGCTAGGCACCCCCATAGTGCTATACAGTATTTCTGTCATGTGATATATATGGGTCTCTATTTGGGGCCCAGTAACTTATTTATCTGCTTGCTGTGTATGCTGGCAGCCCAGTTCTGGGTGCATGTGTCTCCATTGGGAACATGCATGATGGACTAACCAGCAGACAGTTTGTAGCTGGTATGTGTCTTGCTGGAATGGCTTGCAGGGTGCAGTGGCTGTTGGCTTGCTGCAGGGGAATATCTGGTGGTGGGGTGCAGCTTACCTTATCCTGGTCTTATGTCTGTCTGCTATTGTGTTATGGTGGTGTATGGAGCTGCCCTGTGGGGTGGGTGTGTGTTCCTCAGCAGGACTGGGGTGATGTTGCCCTCTACTGCCACCTTTGCAGGGAGGTAGAGTGTGGATCTCTTGATGGGGGACCATGATTGCCACCGGAGGGTGCTGTGCCTGACTGGGATATCCATGGTGTTTGTGCAGAAACTAGCTATCTTATACATTAGCACTGCTTTGAAACTCCCGCTTGGCCTCCATCAGCCATGGAAGGTGTTGTGGACCTGGTCCTGGGCGCCTCATTGCACACTCAGGGTGAGCACAGAACCCGCACGATGTAACGGTGTGTAGCTACTCTGTGCCAGTGACATACCCGGTCAGTGCCCCCTACCAGGCCGAGGTGCTGTGTGGCTGCACCCGGTCACTTCCCCCAACAGGGCCGAGGTGCTGTGGGGGTGCATTCCCCATCTTGTGTCCATTTGTGGACAGCTAATTTGCATGTGCAGTGCATCATGGGTACGTGTGGCCTAACCCTCTCCTGTTTACACCGGCAGACTGTCTGTGAGGTGACATGCAGGCTATCTGCAGCCAGCCAGGGGCTTGCTTACAGCTATGGAGCTGTAGCCCAATGGTTATGTCACTGCCTGTGCAGCCAGAGGTCATGGGTTCAAACCCACAGTGGGGTTCTGTGATAGGGGTGTCCACAGCATCTTTTTATTTTACTGTACATATGTTGCTGCCAGCAATAACACCCTGAGCGTACTGTACCCATAAGGTGCCTCTGAGGGTGCTTTATGGGGCGCCGTATAGGGCACTTTATGGTTGCCAGCCATATAGGGTGCACTATACATTATCCTGTGTCGCAACATATGTGCTGCCCTATAGGGGACATTCTAGGGTGCCTTGGCGGATGGTGCACTGTAACATGTGCCTTATGGGCTGCCTTATGTTAACATGCTGTGAGCATGCGTTTGCTAATTGTTATCACAAAATAAAATTAGAGGGCCTCCTACAGCACTCCACAACATAAAACATACTGCCTCTGCTAGTCTTTTTCAATGGGCATTGTGAGAGATTGAACCCCTGGTCCCTGCACCATTAGTCAGTGTCACAACCATTGTGCTGTGGCTCTGTTCCCGTGCTTGCACCATCGGCGCACCGCCTTATGCCTCACAAAATTATACTCCCTCCTAAAAATATTCCTCCCCAGAATAGGTACTGCCTGAGCCAGCCTTGTTCATTGCGCACAGTGGGGGTTAAAACCCATGGCCCCTGCACCATTGCTCCGTGTCTTCACCATTGTGCTGTGGCTCTGTTCCTGTGTTTGAGCAGCAGCGCGCAGCCTTGTAGCCATCGGCGCGCCGTCTTGTGGCGCACAAAATTAGCAGTGCGCCGCCTTC
Organism: Ichthyophis bannanicus; assembly: GCA_033557465.1. Lineage (NCBI taxonomy): Eukaryota > Metazoa > Chordata > Amphibia > Gymnophiona > Ichthyophiidae > Ichthyophis > Ichthyophis bannanicus. The sequence goes on from CM066035.1 coordinate 645,073,768, forward strand.
TGCCGCGTAACATTAACAGCGCGCCGCCTTATGCCGCCCAACATGGGCATGCCCCTTAAAATAATGCCTCAGCCAGCTGTCTTCAATGGGCACTGTGGGGAATTGAACCCATGATGCCTGCACGAGTGGGCAGTGTCTTAACCATTGTGCTATGGCTCCATTCCTGTTGTTTGCACATCAGCGCACCACTTATCCCTCCCACTATTGGGCTGCCCCCTCACACATCAGCGCGACGCCTTCTGCCCACCGGCTCGCCGCCTTCTGTTGCCCCATTTTATCAGCGCGCCGCCATCTGCCGCCCACAATGAACAGTGCGCCGCCTCATGCCGTATAAAAAAAGAGTGCGCCGCCTTCTGCCGCCCATAATCAATATACCTCCTACACCACTTTTGCCCATAAAAGTTGATGCCTCAGCTGGTCTCTTTTGTTGAGCGCAATGGGGGTTTGAACCCCTGGCACCTGCACCATAGGTCAGTGTCTTCACCGTTGTACTACGGCTCTGTTGTTTGGTTATGCAGCAGCGACCCACTTAGCCTTCCCACGCGCTAATGTGGGCCCCGCACATTAGCGCGACGCACACACGTACGGTCCGGTTTTTTTCTTTTTTCTGCCTGGCCCACCCACTCCTTATATGGCACCAGCACACTAACGGGAACCCGCACAGCAACGGTGTTTAGTAAACATGCCCCTTAGGCTACACACTAATATTCTGTTTGTGCTAAAGGAGCCAATTCATGGGACCCTAACAGTTCCCATGTTCTGAGAGAAATGGGACTGCTGAAGCAGGGATAGTATGGGCATGAGCAAGGAAAGGATTATTTTTTGAGTGAGAAACGGAGATCATATTTGTAGTCCTGGTACCCCATGCTATTATGTTATGTCATATGTATAGGCGTGGGCATCTTTTTTGGCACAATCATGTTTTTGTGACAGAAAGTGAGTGTGTGTGTGTGTGTGTGTGTGTGGTTTGAGGGGTGCATGGGAGGGATCTGGTGTGCCAATCTGCAATTCAGGGGGGACATGAAAGCCTGGCCAGTATCTGGACCATATAGATGACCGCAGCTTCACTAGGTGCCAATGTGATGGGGCAGTCAAACTCAAAGAGGGTTCCCTGTAACTAAATGTCAAAACATATCCCTGTCAATAATAAGGCATCCTCAGAATAAGCAGCAGTGAAAACAGCACTAATGCATGCCCATAATGCACATTTTGAGGGACCAATGATGTTGCTGTTGAGCATGTATTAGTGCTGTTTGCACTGCTGAATGCTCTTATTCTGAGGGTCCCTTAGTATTGACAGGGATATGTTTTCACATTTAGCCATAGGGAACCTATGCTTATTCCTTCTGGATTATTTTACATAGGGTACTGTAATAAGATCAGGTATTGTTGGCAGTGTGATACAGCAGCCATATATCCGCTGTGCCAGGCACTGGGAGAGACAACTGATGTAGTTCCAACATTATCCGGATTGCGCCATGCAGCCTACATCCCTACCCAGGCCAGCATCAATGAATGCTGCAAGAGTGGTGATATATCTGGAGTCTGGCTACTTGGTACGATGACACAGGGATCTCCCCTCCCATGCCCACACAGCCCTGACCAGGAGAGCAGTGCTACAAAGCTGACTGTGGGAAGGCAGACAGGGTTGCCCCAAAGATAGCGGATGCATACAGACCGACATATGCTATGACGGGATAGGTGTAGCTGCTGTGAGAAATGCCAGTACCCAGATAGGTGGGCTTCAGATGCTATAGCCAGAAGGCCCTACTACTACTATTGATCATTTGTATAGTGTTACAAGGCATATGCAGTGCTGCATAGACACACATAAAGCAGAGCTTACAATCTGATTCTAGACAGACAACACAGCAGCTGTAGACAGGATACATCCAGGGGAATAGTCAGGAAACACCAGGGAGCTTAAACAGATCAGATCCAACAGTGGCAAGAATGAGGTGAGTGCTCAGCCTGGATTTGAGAGGGGCCAGAGATGAAGCCTGATATATAGACTCAGGTAGTTTGTTCCAGGCATAAGAAGCAGCAAGGTAAAAGGAGTGATGTCTGAATTTGGCAGTAGAAGAGAACGGCACAGATAGAAGCAATCTGACAGAAGAGTGGAGTTCCCGGGGAGGGGGTGTAGGGAGAGATAAGAGGGGAATGGTAGTGCTGAGCAGCAGAATGAGTGCACTTATAGGCCACAGGCATGAAAAGAGCATATATTTGTTGCCCTGCAATATTATGCATCCTTTGGGGACCTGCAAGATTAGTTCGGGGTTTTGTGGACTTGGTGAGGGTCCATTCCTAGCAGTTTAAGGCGTGTTTGTAGAGATGACCAGGGCAGGAATCACTGGGGCCTGTTCCTAATGCCACATACTATTTGCTACAAGGTATGTCCTGACATGCATGTTTAAATTTACATTCTGGCATACCATATTGGGCTGCACTGGGCTTACCTAGCACTTTTCAGGGCATGAGGGGGACTGGTACATGGTCTAGGTTGCAGCAGCTGTCATTTCTCATTGGTATTTATGTTTAGTGTGCATCAGCAAACTACTATCTGTGATGAGCAGCTTAGGAGATGCATGTTTTTCCTGAGGGGTGTGGCATCCTTGGGTATATCGTGAGGATGGGCAGGATCCGAAACATGTAACTTTTCAGAATACGATGAATGTGGGAACATCCAAAACATTTACCCGCGTCCAAGGCATGGGCCGGTTGAATAGCACTTGCACTTGCCACGCCGAACACATCTATCTCCCCGATTCCAGACCCGCGAGCACGTCCAGAACCACAGATACGGAATTAGGTTCAAAGGGGGCCCATTTTTTATTTAGATGTGTCCATTGGCCGGACATGCACATTATGGAATCACCTCCACGTGTATCTTTGGGGCAATTTCTCCAAATGGGTTAGATTTGCGCATTACTAGAATCTACTGCCAAAGGGTAAACTCAAATAATATGATATATAAATACCCTTAGAAACAGCAATCTACAAAAATAGAAATTTTTTACAAATCCATCAAATAACTATCACATAATTCATTAAAGTATATATGACCTCAGGATAGCCTTTCCCCTACATGTCCAAATAAATGTAGCTAAACACTCCAAATATCCTCAATGGTAGTCAGTATTCACTAATGAAACACTGGCCTTACTCGGCTTCAATCCACAAACTCAGTTTTATCAATTTTAAATGGGTCTCAGACTTGTGGACAATGAGCCATATTACAAGGCTCGTATGTCCCATTTGCATCAATGACCCAAATGAATATATCTCAAAATTCAATGAAATGGAACATATCTTATCTGAGTGAAATGCCTTGTCACAATGTTGCCAGCACGATTCCCCTGAATATATGTCAAAATTCAATGAAATGGAACATATCTTATCTGAGTAAAATGCCTTGTCACAATGTTGCCAGCATGATTCCCTGACGCCAACAAAAAGTACTGCTATCGCGTTTCACTACTCGTTTCTTCAGGAGTTTTGGTCATCGAAAACTGTGGCAATCTGTGATTGTTCCACGTCTTGCAAACATATCCCCGTATTTCAAGGTGAGGAGAACTGGTGCTGCCCATGTCTAAAGATCGCTGACATTCTTACTCGCAATGATCCCCGACTCCCAAAAAGACGGGAGTCGGGGATCATTGCGAGTAACAATGTCAGCGATATATAGCTATACCAAAGGCTGCGACAAAGTCCAACATGAACACCACAAACAGAGCATTCAGTTTTTATGTCCCCAAATGCTGGAACACTCTACCCCCCGACATTAGGGCCATTACCAATCTATATCAGTTCAGGAAGGCTCTCAAAACCTACCTTTTCTGCCAATACTTCCCAGACAGCAACTGAACTAGATATCCCTTCCAAGAAATGACCCAGTCTAGAAATGCCCTCACAACTTATATCTACAGTGTAGATAGCTTATTTATATAGTTAACCCAGTTATCCATGTTTGTACTCCTGTTCAATGTAAAACCTGACAGTTTTTCGTTATGGTCGTTTTGTTATGATGTAAACCGCGCTGATTCTAAATAGCGCGGTATATAAGAAACTGTAATAAATAAATAATAAATAAATAATAAAACCCCTGGCCCTCCAGCCTGAGGTAACCTGATGTCTTTCTCTAATCTCTCTCTTCACATGATGTGTCCAAAGTATGAGAGTCAAAGTCTTGTTATCTGAGCTTCTAAAGAAAGCTTAGGTTTGATCTCTTCTACTGTAGTACTGACTAGTTTGTTCTTTGGGCAGTCCATGGTATACGCAGTATTCACCACCAGCACCATAATTCAAAAGCATCAATTTTCTTCCTGTCTATCTTTTTCACTGTCCAGCTTTCGCATCCATATGCTGTTATTGAAAATACTATGGCTTGAATGAGTCGAATCTTTGTATGGAGAGAGGCATCTCTGCTCTTGAGAATCTTGTCTAGGTCTTTCATAGCCATTCTGCCAAGAGCAATGCGTCACTGGATTTCTTGACTGCTTGTTGCTTCTTTATTGATAGTTGATCCAAGTAGGTTAAAGTTGTCCAGGATTTCTATTTCTTATCCTTCAACAATGAACTTATTGATTTTGCCAGTTGTCATGATCTTTGTCTTCTTTACATTAAGATGCAGGCCCATTTTAAGACTATGTTCCTTGATTGCGAGAAGCAAATGTTTCAGATCTTCTTCACTTTCAGCCAGTAATCATCAGCATAGCGATGGTTGTTGATGAGTCTTCCACCAATCTTCACACCACTGTCTTCATACAATCCTGCTTCTCTGATGATTTGTTCTGCATATAAATTAAACAGACAGGGGGAAAGTATGCAGCCTTGTTGTACACCTTTGCTTATTTTAAACCACTCTGTTTCTCCTTGTTCCGATCGAACTGTTGCTTCTTGATCAATGTACAGATTGTGCAAGAGTACAATCAAGTGTTCTGGTATCACATGCTTCTTAACGTGGCCCAGAGTTTCTCATGGTTTACACAGTCAAAAGCCTTGCTGTAGTCAATAAAGCACAAATAGATATCCTTTTGGTATTCTTTAGTGTTTTCAAGGATCCATCTCACATCCGCAATGATGTCTCTCATTCCTCGCCCTTTCCTGAACCCTGCTTGCACTTCAGGTAGTTCTTGTTCCAGGTATGGTTGTAGTCTCTGTTTGAATAATATTCAGTAGAATTTTGCTGGCATGTGGGATCAGAGCAATTGTGCGATAATTTCCACAGTCAGTTGGATTACCTTTCTTTAGTATTGGTATAAACACAGCTCTTTTCCAGTCAGTTGGCCATGATGTTGTCTTCCAAATTTCTTGGCAGAGCCTTGTAAGTATGGTAACAGCTGCATCAGATTGCTGTAATACTTCTATGGGAATGTCACCAATGCTTGGTGCTTTGTCCTTTGATAAGGCTTTCAATGCTGCTTCAACTTCTTCTTTCATCACCAATGGTTCCGGATCATAAGGTACAGATTGAAACAGCTGTTAATCCATTTGATCTTTATCATATAAAAACTCTGTATATTATTTCCACCTTTTCTTGATCTTCTCAGCATCATTCAACATAGAACCATGAGCATCTTGTAAATTCCAATTTGAGGCTGGAATTTTTTCTTTAACTCTCGTAGCTTTAGGAAAGTCAATCTTGTTCTTCCTCTAATAGTTTCTGCTTCTATTTCCTTGCATGTGTCATTGTAGTACTTTTCCTTGTCCTGTCTTGCTGCACTTTGGAAATCTCTGTTGATTTCTGTGATTGTCTTTCTCCTCTAGCTTTAGCTTCTCTGCGTTTCTGGGCAATTTTCAGAGTTTCTTCCATCATCCATTTTGGCCGTTTTTGCTTTTTCACCTTTTGTAGAGACATCTCGCTTTCTTCCAACACAACCTTCTTGATGTCATTCCATAACTCTTCTGGAGCTCTGTCATTTGTATCTAAAGAAACACATCAATTTTGCAGACAGTCTTTAAATTCCAGTGGTATATTCTCAAAATCATATTTTGCTACATTCATGAGTGGCTTGCTCTTTTTCAACTTTAGCTTGAGTTTGCATACTAGTAGTTGGTTTTCTGTCCCTCAGTCGGCTCCAGGTTTTGTTTTTGTTGATGTTATAGAGCTTTTCCAACATTGACTTCCACAGATGTAGTCAATTTAATTTATTTACAATCCATTGAGTGAAGTCCATGTGTACAGTTGCAACTTGTGTTGCTGGAAGAAGGTGTTTGAGATGAATTGGTCTTGCAGAATTCTATCAGTCTTTCTCCAACTTCATTTCTGTTGCCAAGTCCATATTTTCCAACCATTTTGCCGCCGCCTTTGTTGCCAACTTTTGCATTCCAGTCACCCATGACTGTCAGGATATCCTGATTGTATGTTCTGTCAATTTCATAGAACTCATCAATTTCATCCTCTTCTGCAGCTGTTGTTGGGCATATACTTGAATTATAACTGTTGATGGGCATTCCTCATAGACAAATAGAGATTAAGCATTCACTGACTGCATTGTATTTCATTACAGTTCTTGCAAGTTTCTTCTTTATTATGAACGCAACACAATTTCTTCTTTCTTTCATTTCCAGCATAGAACCCATGTGTTCTTCTGATGCAAAGTGCCCGATGCCAGTCCATTTCAGTTCGCTGACACTCAACAGATCAAGTTGTACATGTTCCATTTCATTCTTGACCACCTTCAACTTCCCTTGCTTCATACTTTGTAAGTTCCATGTCCCAATATGTAACTTGCCATTGTTTATGCTCCTTCCTATTTTCTTCATTTCGATCCACTTTCTATTCTTGAAAAAGTTGTTGTTTTTTAGCTGAAATAGTCTTTTACCTCACCATTTAACCATGCTGGCAGTGTTCTGGTCTTCCATTAACCTAATACATGGAATATAGTTAATCTTAGCTTCTAAGATGCTATATTTGACCATTGACCATGCCGCAACAAACTCAATGTGTCCAACTCCTCCTTTTAGTTTCTTTCAGATTTCCTCATTTTATCATAATTTTCCTTTTTAAAGTTAAATGCAACTTTTCCTAAAATGCATTAGGCTTTTGTGCTAAACACATGTTAAGTGCTAAGCCTCCATGATAACTTTCTGGGACATGACCAGCATGCTCCGGACAATTAACATATGGACGAGAGGCCTAATGCATGGTGCTATTACTGAGGGTGCACTTAACTCCATTTATTAAGGTTATATTAGGTGCACCCACGCAAATGGTAACATTGGCCACACACAATATCTCCCACCATGCTAACTGCAATGTGCTCACCATACCGATTCTCCAACCTACCCCACCCATTCAGCACCCAACACATGAATGGCAGTTATCGCACGAATCAGCGAATCAGTGTGATAATTGTTATGCTCTCGCAGTAACAGTTACAGCAGGTCCTGGGCAGGCAGTTACCGCATGCAAAAATGCACTTTAACTGCTTAGCATGCTTTAGTAAAAGGGTCCCTTAATGTCCTCCCTTCAGTAATTATATTAAATTTGATTACATTTTGATCACTATTGCCAAGTGGCCCCACCCCTTGCACTAGGTCCTGCACTGCAGTAAGGCATAGATCTGGAGTAGTTCTCCTTCCCACTGGTCCTTTTATGGTATCTAGAAATTGTATCTAGTTAGCATGCCCCAAAGAGACTTTTACCCAATCAGTATCGGGGTAATCAAAATCTCCCATTATTATTGTGTTGCCAGTTTTGTTAGCTTTCAGTTTAGTATGTCACAGTTTCCTCATCCTGGCCTTGTGGATGGTAGTATACCTGCACTTCTATTCTTCCTCATCACATATGATGCATCCCAGTATTTTATCGACATATCAGAAAATTATGCTGTTAAGTTATTTAACAGGTCTACATAAAATTGAAAAGCTCAATGATAAGGCAGGCAGATTTAGAGCTTTCATTGAAGGGCAAAGAATTCTTGTTGAGGAGAATCAATTACTATCGGAATGCTTGTGCAGCTTTAAGGAACCAGGTGGGGACCTTCAAGACTCAAAACCTTTGTCTTGTATGCGACAACAATGGTTGTCTGCTGAAGCCAAGAAGCTGAAAAATGTCATTAGTTGAGTTGAGCTTAATTTTATTATTTGCTACTATATATTGTTTTTTTCCTGAATGCATCAGTGTTTCCGGATGAAAAGGGCAGGAAACATCAAGACCAAATTACCAAACAGCACCAGGCAAAGGAAAAAACAGAGATTTAAAGGTTATAATTAGGAAGTGATTCTAAAAATATTTTGTCATCACTGACCTAATGTAAAGTTTAGATGTTTCCAGATGTATGCTGGGCAACTCATGCTAAGTTTTAAAATCTATACTCCAAGGTGCTATTTTTAGGTGAGGAGGAGTCTTGAAATTCCTCTCTAAATGACTGGTTACTCTTCTTTGGGTCAATATAATTTTGTGCCACCAGACAAGTTAGAGGGTTTCCTAGAGAACAAGATCATATCAAATGTTGAAGGTTTCTAGCAATTGGACTGGTTTAGCTCGCACCTTCCTCAGAGGTTCATGGCAAGATACATTCAGGTAGAGTAGGCATTTTCCTGTCCCCAAAGGGCTTACAATCTAAGTTTGTACCTTTAGGCAATGGAACGATAACTTTCTTGCCCAAGATCTCAAGAAGCGACAGTGGGATATGAAGCTGTCTTCTCTGGTTCTTACTGAGAGTAGAGAGGATATGAATACAATCGCTGGACTGTCAACGTAATCTATCTAGAATAACAGACTAGGTACCAGGGAAGCCAGAGTTTGAATCTTGCTTCTCCCACTGATGCTCTTTATCACCTTGGGCACATCACTGCATCCTCCTCTGCCAAAGGTATAGCTTAAATCATAAGCCCTCTTGAGTAGGGAAATCTGCGGTATTTGAATTGGAACTCATCTTGATATCAGACCAAGAAATGTGAGCAACTAAATCTAAAAATTCAAATCCATTACTAGTGGCTCATAATAATGATGCAGATAGTTGGAGACTTAGGGGTCTGTTTACTAAACATTCCTAATGTGCGGGGCCGCGGTAGTGTGCCTGTGCCATATAAGGAGTGGGCGGTTCAGGCAGAGAAAAGAAAAAAAACGGGAGTAAGCGATCGCACATTTGCGCGGGGCGCTATTGTGCGCCGTGCATAATAGTGCGTGGGAAGGCTAAGTGGCGCCCTGATATGCACACACAAAGAAGCAGAGCCATAGTACAATGGTTAAGACACTGACTGTGGGTGTAGCTGCCATGGGTTCAATTCCCCATTGTGCACAACAAAAAGGGCTGGCTGAGGCATTAACTGTAATGGGTAAAAGTGCTTTAGGAGGCATATTAATTTTGGGCGGCATAAGGCGGTGCACTGTTAATTTTGGGCGGCATAAGGCGGTGCGCAGATGCCCAAGCATAGGAACAGAGCCACAGCACAATGGTTAAGACACTGACCAATGGTGCAGAGATCAGGGGTTCAATCCCCCACAGTGCCCAATGAAGAAGGCTCACTGAGGCAGTGTGTATTATGAGGATGAGTGCTGTAGGGGGCAATCTATTTTTATTTCAGTTATCACTACTAGCAAACGCACTCACAAAGCGTGTTAACATAAGGCGGCCCATAAGGCACATGTTAAAGTTCACTGTCCGCCAAGGCACCCTTGAATGTCCCCTATAGGGCACCATATATGTTGCGTCACAGGATAATGTATAGTGCACCTTATATGGACGGCAACCATAAGGTGCCCTATAGGGTGCCCTATAAAGCACCCTCAGAGGCACCTTATGGGTACAGTACACTGAGGGTGTGTTTGATGGCAGCAACATATGTACATTAAATCTAAAAAAAGCTTTGGACAACCCTATCAAATAACCCCACTGTGGGCTCAAACCCATTACCACTGGCTCCACAGGCAGTGAAGTAACCATTGGGCTACAGCTATATAGCTGCCAGCAAGCCCCTGGCTGGCTGCAGAGAGCCTGCATGTCACCACACAGACAGTCTGCTGTGGGAACCAGGATAGGGTTAGGCCACCCATACCCATGATGCACTGCACATGCAAATCAGCTGTCCACAGATGAACACAAGATGGGGAATGCACCCCAACAGCTCCCCGGCCTGGTAGGGGGACGTGTCCGTGTGCACCCACACAGCACCTTGGCCTGGTAGGAGGTACTGACTGGGTGTTTAATTTGCACAGAGTAGCTACACACAGTCACACTGTGCGGGAACTGTGCTCACCCTGAGTGTGCGATGAGGCGCCCTGGACCAGGTCCACAGCACCCTCCATGGCTGAGAGAGGCCATGGCAGAGCTCCAATAACAGTCGTAATCTGTGAGATAGGTAGTTTCTGCAGGAACACCTTGGATATCTCTGTCTGTCTCAGTCAGGGGGAACCCCACGGACCCCTAGGTGGGCTATGTACCACCATACCACCCCCCCCCCCCCCCCCCCCCCAGCTGAGGGTGGCAAACAGGCAGGGTCTCCTATCAACAGATCCCCATTATACACCCCCCCCCCCACCACAATGATGGCAGTAGAGTGGACCATCAACCCCAGTCCTGTTGGGGAACAGACACCCTACAGGGCAGTCCCACACACACACCCAGACCACAATATCAGACAGACAGTAGGCCTGGTTATGCTAAGATGCACCCCACCACTATCTGATATTCCCCTGCATCAAGCCATCAGCCACTGCAAGGCACTCCAGCAGGGCACATACCAGCTGTGAACAGTCTGCTGGTTAGTCCCACTGGAAATGCATGCACCCACAACTGGGATGGCAGCACACACAAGCAGATACATCAGTGACTAGGCCCCAACAGGTGACCCATATATATCACATGAGGGAAGTGCTATGAAGCACTATGGGGGTGCCTAGCCATGCTGCCATCACTGCACAGTCAGGGTGGAGTGAAAACCCAGCAGCACATACAGAGGTCACCCTGTCTGTGGAGGTGGTGGACGGCCACTACAATGTCCCTGCCAGTGCCCTATGCCCTGTGCAGATGCATCCTGGCCAGCCCACCCTGTCTGAGCTATACCCATGGTACCTTGCTGCTCATTATGCACATCATCAGGCCAAAACTGTGGACAGTGTTTGCAGCCAACACACACTGTATAGACAGACACACACTCCCACACGTATGCCAGCATTGTGCTACTATAGAGGGGTTCAGAATCCTTGCCCACCACACCAGTCCTGGGCACAGTACAGGCATGGGTATGGTATGCAATACCGTTGGGGGTCCCTCCCTAGGGTGGTAAACACTGTCAGGGGCCAGACCTGACGCACACACCGCAAACATCAGATAGATTATTATGATGGAGCTCATAGAGCAGACTGTGCGTAACGTAGGGATATCTATCTGCCAGTACTCATAGCAAACGTTTGAGAGCTGTGTACCATATACCCTGGTGTAGGGTGACATTGCTAAGGTATGCAAGTGCTGGTATTGGGAGATGCACGCAGGGCCCAATGTCCTGCCTCACCAGGAGGCATTGGCCAATGGGGCCTGTGGGTGTGGGTGTGAGTGTGTCTGTCCCTGTTGGCTGCTGCTGTACGGCAGAGGTTCCCAAATCCAGTCCAGGTTTGCAATACACTGGTTGGGGTTTCCTGCTGTCCCTCATGAATATGCATGAGCTACATCTACATGCCATGGGGGTGGTGCATAGATATACAGCACGGTTATTTGTATGAGTGGCAGCATGGAACCTGAATGGTGTGTGGTCCTCCAGGACTGCATTTGTGAGACTCTGCTCTAGGTAATGCCCCTGGTCATGGTGTCTGTGCTTGGTGGTGTAAAAGATAGGCGTATGACCAATGCGTATATCCCCAGCAATAAAGGATTGCCCTTACTAACATGGTTTAGTTGTGGGGAAAATATGTGGACAGGAATGGCAGTAGCCCCAGCTGGGCTTTGAACCTGTGACCTTTTGCTCCTGCACACACTGTCTGTGTGCACTGCACCACTGTGTTGCCACAGATGTGCTGAATTCCCTGGGAAGTCCATGACTGTACATCCGACAGGGCCTATGTTGCAGTGGATGTGCCAGCCTGCACATGGCTCGGCCACTGTCTTCTGTGGCTAGCAGCCACTGCCCCCTCCACCACCTGTACCCTACCGCCAACATGCTGGCATGTCCGTATCTTGGAAAAGCATATGACCTGATTGAGTTGTGGCACTCCAGGACTGCATTTGGGGGACTCGGCTGTTGGTAATGCCCATTGTTATGGTGTGTGTGCGGTGTTGGGTACAAAATGGGTGTGTGAACCATGCTTATGTTCTCTGCAATAAAGGAGTGTCTTTACTATCTCTGTTTAGTGGTGGGTAAAATATGGGGACTGGGTTGGCAGGAGCCCCAGCTTGGATTTGAACCTGTGACCCTCTGGTCTTAGAGGTACTGCCTCTGTCTACTGCACCACACTGTGGCCACAGTGATAGTGTAGTCCCTGGGGGTGGGAAACCTGACCAAAGGAGTCAAAAGCCCTGCTCTGCACATTTATTTATTTATTTATTTATTTTATAACTTTTATATACCGCGCTATTTGTTATCAGTGCGGTTTACATACAACAAGGGTGCACAGTCAGAAGTCTGTTCTGTGCTTACATTGTAACAGGAGTTTAAACTTGGAACATACATTGTAACAGGAGCATAAACTTGGAGCAACAGGGGAACTAAAAACCTATGTACAAAATATAATTAGCTTTGGATTGTATATACAGGAGGTCTAAGGCGGGTTCAGGATACTTGTGACAGGGTGCGGTTTGTAGACATTGGCAGGTGGGCGAGTAGAGGTGGGGTGGATGCTTGAGCAAAGTGAAGTAGGAAAATGTGGTGTTTAATTGCCTTACGGAACTGCATAAGGCCTTTGATGGATCTAATTTCAGGTGGAAGTTCGTTCCAACATTTTGGGGCATAGAAGGCGAATGTTCTTTTCTTGGTCGTCTGTGTGCACTTGATGGATTCTTTGGGGATGATCAAGGTATTGTCAGTTACTGATCTTCTGAGTCTGTTTTTCGGGGTGAGGGTGATAAGGTCACTGAGTGTTGTGGGGGCTAGGTTGTTGATGATCTTGAAGATGATGAGAAGGATCTTGTATGTTAACCTGCAGTGAATAGGAAGCCAGTGGAGTTCCTTGAGTATCGGGGTAATATGGTCTGATCTTGTTAAACCACAGAGAACACGCGCGGCCGCATTCATGGCGAGTTGTAGCGGATTAAGGGTGTTCTTGGGGAGTCCATAAAGAGCCACATTTGCGTAATCAAAATGTGGGAGAATGAGGGCCTGGAAGATGGTCCTGAAGTCATTATGAGGTAACATGGGCCTGAGGTGTCTTAGCGTTCTGATTTTATTGTAAACAGCTCTGGTGGTGTTTCGTATGTGCTCCTTAAAGTGAAATGCTGGTCAAGAGTAATCCCTAAGTAGCGAATGGAAGGTTTGCTAGGGAGTTCCGCATCTCTTACTTTTAGGGAGGATGGAGGTGAAAAATCTTTGTTCCTTGAAATGAAGAGAACCTCCGTCTTCTTGAAGTTTATGCGGAGATTTTGAGATAGTAACCAGTCAGTGATGGCGTTGAAACAGTTGATAAGGGTGGAGAAGTCTGGTTGTTTGATTTTGAATGGTGTAAACAGCAGGACGTCGTCTGCATAGATTAGAGTGGAGATATTGAAGGAGCGAATGATGTCGCATATCGGCTGCATGTATACATTGAACAGCAGCGCAGATAAGGAGGAGCCCTGCGGAACACCTTGGTGTTGGCGGAAAGGCGTGGATGTAGTGGAACCAACTCTGACATGCTGCCAACGATCCGATAGATAAGACCTACACCATTCCCAGGCGAGGCCACAGATGCCCTTCTCCTGGAGACGAGTGGGCTGTGGGCTCAGTCACCTTGTCTGGTGACAAAAGTGCAAATAAACCCCTCAACCGACCACGACGAACTGGGGATAAATATAACCAAGCTGGGCAACAGTGATATTAATGGGCAACCATAGCAAACACTCCCAGGAAGGCTCAGAAAAAAGGAAATGGTTTTTGGAAGGGTCTCCGCTCCGTAGCCCCTTCCATACTTCATTTCATTTCTTTGGAGCTTTCCTGGGTGTGTTTCTTATGTTTGCCCATTAATATCAGGGTTCCCCAGCTGACTTCCTATTTTTAATATGTTTGTTTGGGTCTTTTTCTATCTTTATTTGCACTTTTGTTCTGTGCACATGTATCACACTGCTCACGTTTTGCAGGTTTCCCCGGTTTCCCTGTACATTGCTGACGGAAATGGTTTCTCTTCCCTTTAAATGCCCTCTACCGTGAGTGTTTCACTCGCGCTATTTTTAACCTGCAAATTCGTCCCCGATACTGTGCGGGGAGCCTCTCCCCTCCCCTTCCCCGCCCATTGACCCCGTCTCTCCGCCCCTCGGGAGCCTTCCTCCGCCCTCAGAATGCCTTTCCACGCCTCTATCGGACATTTGCGGGCCGGGTACTTGTGCGGGGCACGTTAGTGCGGCGCGCAATTGTGCGGGGCCCACCCGCACTTGTGCGGGGCGTTTAAGAGCGTTTCTGAGCGTTTGAGTGCCGCGTTTCCGTGCGCTATTGTGCGGCACGCAATTGTACGGCTTTTAGTAAACATGCCCCTTAATCTTTTTCTTTTGTTTTGAAATGAAAAGTGATTGGATCTTTGTATGGTTTTGAGGATTAGACTGGTGACTTGATGGAAAGTCTTCCTATGATTCAGAATGCTGATCATTGGGTTGTGACAATGAGCACATTTCTTCTATAAGAACTTGTTTTCTTATATGTATTATTAATAAGCATAGTAATAAATAAAAAGATGTGAAGCCCAATTTTTCAGTCAGGAAAGGAAAATCCATTCACACTTTCCAGTCTGCTTTGCATAAGACCTGCTGAACGCAAGCACTTTTAAGGAAAAAAATGTTAAAAAAAAAAAAAAAAAGGTGGCATCATTTGGCAACTCGTATGTATAAATTAACAACATTTACATGTATAAATGCCGATTCTGCAACCTACATGCATAAGTACTGTACTTATATACATGTATAGCTGGCACCAATTAAGAAGCCAAGGGACTGATATTGAAAGCGATTAACAAGGTTAGCAGATCTGCTAACTGCATTAATCGTGCTGATTGGGATATTCGGTGGCACTAATGTATCGGGGCATTCTGGGGGTAGCGAAGAGATGGCACCCAAACCGGGCAGGGGTGATATTTGATCACTGCCCGGTTAACCCTAATCAGCGAACATTTGGCAGTGAAAGTTAGGCCAGCCTTCAAGATGCCTAAGTTACTCAAGCAGTGGCTGAATATCGCCACTGTCCAGTTAGTTTCTCTGCTATCTGCCGACCTGGATATTCAATGCCGATGGCCAGATATGGCCCCAGCATCGAATATCCGGTCTTAGGTTCCATGGTGATAGCTAGCCACTTTACAAGGCTAGCTGCTGAATATCAAGCCCCACATTCCTAAAGTCATATTTTAACATTTTTGGGTCATTTTCAAGATCATAGGATTAAATACAATTGCTCATTAATCACACCTATAAAGCACTGGCTGAAATGAGCAGTTTTCTGACACTTCTGTATGACTTGGAGAAGGTGTAATAGCAGATGGGGAAAACTGCCATGCAAAATCGTAGGTACAAATGGAATGGAATCACTTAGCAGCCTCCACTTATACGTGCTAACACTTACAGTATATGTGGAATGGCAGCTTCACAGCTTCCATGTCTGTACTGCCAGCTGTAACTATAGTAGTTCCCTTTCAGAAAGCTATATAAGTGGGATTCATTAAGTCTTCTAGTGGTGGTGGTAAACAGGAGGACAGTATCTGAATTCAAAAAAGCAGGGGACAAACAAAGAGGATCTCTAAAGGTAAAAAGGAGACTATTGTAGTTGATATCATGGGCTGTTCTATAATGAGGTGGAATGAGGCAGCCGCTTCAGATGGCAAACCTTTGGGGGCGGAAAAGTGCCCTTAAAACAGCCGCCTCACTTTGCCTTCAGATTTAAAAAAAAAAAAAAAAAATGAAGTGGACAAGCTGCTGCCATTGCTCCAGCCTCTCTACTCATATGTCCTACAGAGCCATGGCTTCAATAGCGGTAATAACTGAAAATTAAAATGAAACCAGTGCAGAGCCTTCCAGCCCTATGGAACCCCTGTTGCTGTGTCCATCCCCAAAAGGAAGTTACACTTGTCATGAGGTAGACAGCACAGACCCTGAAATATTAAGAAATGAAAAGGAAGAAGAGCTTACCTTGCAGCCTCAGGGGCAGTTGCAGCATTCACAGTACAGAGAGGCAGGGAAAAGAAAAACAAACTTTCCACATGGGTGTAGTGACGCAGTAAGAATTGAGAGTGCCAATCAGGCTCACCTGGACTCAGACTCACGTTCCACGTTAGAGGAGCTGAGAGATAAAAGCAGGTGGGGAATCTCACAGAGATAGAGTTGGAGTGGGAAGCAGATTGAAAAGGAGAAAGAGAATTGGAAGCAGCAGAATGAGCATTGGCAGTGGAAGCTGGAGCCTGGATTAGGGCGGGAGCCGGAGCTTGAATGCCAGGAGGAAAGCAGAGACCAAAGGAACTCTGACTGCTGTTTCAGGCAGGCTTGGAGAGAAGGTGAGAGTAGAAATCCCAAGCAATTGCAGGAAGACACGTTACCTTGGAGAACCAGGGCTGGAGAAAGACAGGCTGGCCAACCCAGGTGGGATAAGCAAAACTGCGGCAAGGTCTTACCAGCCAGAGGGGTCCTCACACCAAGGCAAACTGTCCAGTTAACAGAAGGCAGAGGTCACATCCAAAGAAGTACACAGGAAGCAGGAAGTGAGTTTCCCTCAACCAGACATCGTAACCAGGGTTCCCACAGAAGAGCAGGCTGCAGGGCAGAAAGAAAGCCTTGGCTGGAGACAGAGGAGTTGGAGACCATTTTCTCCAAAGGAAAAGATAAGTACCCTGTTTCTGCTAAGGGGAGAAAAGGGAGTCTCCGGGAAAGAAGCCAGGCTTATAACCGGCACGGGAACTCTTATTGGCCCAAGCCGTGGAAAGAAATCCCCAGCAGAGCTCCTAATATCTGGGACTTACAAAAGCAGCTCCAACTGGGGGCAACTGAGGTTTCCCCAGGGCAAGATACAGAGAGCAGCTTCATAGGGGCTCAGTGTCCTTATACAGGGGCAGGTCCTAGCCCTATGCAATGGGAGAGCAATAGCTCAGAAAATATCCCTGAACCGATGGAATGTGCTGTATGCGTGACTGATGATATAGAGAGCCTTTGTTAAACGGAAAGAGCAAGAAAGAAACTGTATTTTGCACATTGAAAAGTGTTGGACTTTATTGCTGGAAAGAAGCATGATTATTTTTGGTTAAACATCCTTTACCCTGGTGAAAACAACCGTTCTTTATGTTGTCCCTTATTCTGCAACATCCTCAAGGGAAGGGGAATAAAACCCAACTTTAATTTCATTTGGATCACGACTACAGTGTCCTTTATTTACCACAACTCCAGGCTATCCTGGGTCTAGGCAACCGCCTAGGACCGGCATGGTCTCACACACTACAGCGGGATGCAGCAGCAGAAATTCCATAGGGCTGGAAGGCTCCACACTGGTTTCGTTTTAATTTTTAAATTATTATCAGTGTCGCAGTTACTGAGGGACACAGGTACCGCAACTGCCAGGGGAAGGAAGGGGGCAGGAATGGAGCTGACATGGGGGGAAGGAGGGGAGCAGGAATGGGGCCGACATGGGGGGAAGGAGGGGAGCAGGAATGGGGCCGACACGGGGGAAGGAGGGGGGCAGGAAGGGAGCTGACAGAAGGAGAAAGGGAGGACTGAAAGGGAGCTGACAGAGGGGGAAAGAGAGAGCTGGAAGGGAGCTGACCCAAGGGAAGGAGATGGCTGGAAGGGAGTTGACAGAGGGGGAAAGAGGGGGCTGGAAGGGAGATCACAAGGAACAAGATGGCTGGACGGGAACTGACATGGGGAGAAGTTGGGGGCTGGAAGGGAACTGACATGGGGGGAAGGTGGGGGCTGGAAGGGAGCTGACACAGGGGAAGGAGTGGGTGGGAAGGGAGCTGACAGAGGGGGGGAGAGGGGGCTGGAAGGGATATGACACATGAGAAGAAGATGGCTGGAAGTGAACTGATGGGGGGAAGATGGGGGCTGGAAGGGAATTGAAATGGGGGGGGGAGGAAGAAGGAGCTGGAAGGGAGCTGATACCTGAGGATGGTACTGGAGGGGGAGTGGAAGGGTGATGACACTAGGGAAGGGAGGAGGGGGTTGGAAGGGAGCTGACACCTGTGGGTGGGACTGGAAGGAGCTGATACTTGGGAATGGGACTAGTAAGTGGCTGGGTAATGGGAAGGAGGCTGGAGGGGGGGGGACACTGGGACTGGAAGGGAGCTGACACATGGGGATGACATTGGAAGGGAGATAGACAGAGGGTAGGGTGACTGGAGAGGTGCTGACATGGGGAGTGGCGGCACTGGGAATGGAAGTGAGCTGATACGTGGGATGGTATTTGGACTAGAAGGGGCTGGACAATGGGGAAGGAGGAGTACTGGAAGGGAATGGACACCAGTGGTGGTGCTAGGAGTGCAAAGGGGTTGACATTGGAATGTTTTCGGAGGTGAGGACTGGAAAGGGAGGTGACACTGGGACTGGAAATAGGCCGATGGAAGGAAGTGAAGAAAACAATAGAAGAGACAAGAAATGGCAGATATAGACTATAAACCATAGAGAGCTAAGAGAAGACAGGAAATCTAAACCCTCAGATGAGGACCAGCATGATCAGAGAATAAAATGGTCAGACAACAAAGGTAGAAGAAATAATTTTATTTTCAATTTAATGATCGGACTTTTCCATATCTTTATATTTTACCCAGTATGGGGAACTGCATCTCTTATTTATCTGTTGCTGCACTGCATGCAGAGTCTGGCTTCTTGGGGTTTCGGTTTAATTTTTCTCTACATATTTTTATTTTTACTTTAAGTTGTGATTACTTATTCTGTACTTGGTGAGAGTCTGTGTTCTGAGTGTGCGACCGTGTGTTCCATTAACATGGCGTTTGCATACAGGGATCTGTTCTGTAGTAATTTGCCTTGTTCAGCTTTTCAAATAGATGTTAAATGTTCTAGGGTCTGCTGCAGTGCTGCTTTTTTATGGGTAGACACCTTGTACGTGTTTTGGAAGTTTATGCGGGTATGTATGGTATGGTAGATTTGGCCTTGTAGATCTTTGGTGACTTTTTGTAGAGTTTTATATTCATTCCCAATATGCCTGGTACTGGAGAATGTTTGTTATTAGTGAGATGACCAGTATAGGGTATATTTTTTTAAATATATTAAGCTCTGTGGGTGAATGTCCTATTTCTGCTATGCACCCATTGTCAAGGGAGACGTTTTTGTGGATGCAGAATATATATTCAAGAAGAAAAAGTGAGAACCATAATGTAGTTTATAACAGAATAAAATGAGTTATAATTTGGTCTTATAAACTGCTGTGGTTCTCACTTTTTCTTTTAGTTCGTTGGTGTGCAAGCATCTTGCATTTGCATTTCTTTTGTTTTTTTACAAAATATATATTTACGTTAACACCATGCTGGTCCAGTGTGCAGTTTCAGGAGTTATGTTGGGGTTGCCAAGCCCTTCTTGATGTTTGTTGGAGTGGGAGGTGTTGTGTTGGGGTCATAAAGTCCCTCTTGTTTTTCAGAGGGTGGGAAGTGCTGTGTTGGGATGCTAAGTGGCTCTTGTTTTTATGGAAGTGGGAGATGCTTCATGGATGCTGTTGAGCCCATCTAGTTTGGCATATTTAGTAGCATATTTCCTAGGCTCTGCCCTGGTAACATAAGAACATAAGAAATGCCATACTGGGTTAGACTACGGTCCATCAAGCCCAGTATCCTGTTTCCAACAGTGGTCAATCCATGTTACAAGTACCTGGCAGGTTCCCAAAAGGACACACAGGTTCCACAATGCTTGTCCCAGGGTAAGCAGTGGATTTCCCTGGTCCTCTTTAATAATAGTTTATGGATCTTTCTTCCAGGAACTTTTCCAAACCTTTTTTAAACCCATCTACACTAACAGCTTTTACTACATCCTCTGGTAACTAATTCCAGAGTTTGATTATGCAGGGCCATAGGCTAACTGCAGGGAGGCAGTTGTATCCCCCTGCAGTTACCACATTTCACCATGGCAAAACAGCTGCCAGTGCAACTAAGCCACCCACTGAGGTGGCATTAGTTGCACTCACGCTACTTGCGCAGAGCCATTATGCTAGTTTCTGCCAACAATGCAGATGCCTTGTGTGAGAATTCTTTCTCTTGTCTCACTCTGCAGTAAAGTATAATTTTGGGAAAGAAATCTTGTAAACCTAATAGTAATGGGTAAAAGCATTTTTTTGACTATTGTCACAGGGTGGACATAGGGCAGCCTGAGAAGGTGCAGAGCAGTGTGAATGATCACGGTGAAAGTGACAGAATAAACAGGAGAATGTTTATTGGTTGCCAGGGACAACCTAAGCACACGTGCACAGAGCCCAGAAAGACACACCCAGAGAGCAAAGCAAGGGAGTCTGCTTTACCTAATAGAGTGCACCTGAGGGAAGGTGGAGTCAGGAAATACACAGATAAAACAGACTACCAAACATTTGGAGATAGGGAATCCTGGAGAGAGGAGCCAAGGAGGGAATCCTGGAGAGAGGAGCCAAGGAGGGAATCCTGGAGAAAGGAGTCAAGGAGGGAATCCTGGAGGGATGAGCCGAGGAGAGAATCCCTGAGAGAGAAATTAAAGCAGCACAGGTCACAAGCTGAAAGGCAACAGGGGAGCCGGTGTGAATGTTGGAAAGAGTCCAGAGACCTGTGTGGTTCTGGGAGAAGGCAACACCCTGACAGCGTGAATGTGTTTGGAAAGCAAGAAGAATACAGGAAGACTGCAGCAGCAGGTACAGGGGAAAAGAGTGGATACAAGGGCTATTGGCCATTTGAAAGGGAAGGGCCCTGGAGGCTTAGAAATAGCCATATAAAGCCCAGATATTCAGAGGCTAATAATAGCTTTTCTCCTGATTATAGAAGTGTTAAAAGAAGAGGGCTTCACTTACCTAGAAAAGCTGAAGAAACCCCTTCTCACGGTGAATTCCCAGCTTCTAGGGAAACACCGTTACACCGGTTGCAATCAGGCACAGTTGGGCCTGGAAAGCTAGGGCAGACCCGGCAGGGACCCTATCAAAATTACCCAGCTAGCAGGTCAAACAAGGACCTGAGCTATGCATTGAGGCACCAGTGGGGGCAGGGCTCTGAAAGACATCACTCAGAGTTTGGTGATACTCCCCAGAGAGGCAGTGCTGCTCACAGGAAGAGAAACTTCTTGACTGACGAGGCAAGCCTTCCATATTTTTATTCCACGTTGGAAGTGGATAGTGGAGATACCAATGAGCAGGAAATAATGGAATATGAGAATTCTGAAGTATTAACAAATACAGAATTGATGGACTGTTCTTTCTCTGTGATAGAGCCAGAGATATCATTAAGGTAAATGTGATTTGTGTAACCTTAAATTCCAGTATACAAGTGGCAGAGCTGCAACTCTCTCCCTCTCTCCAAGCCAAGCAGTCAGTTAGGCTGTTTATTATTTACTTTTGGTTTAAAGTTATCAGCTGAAGGAAGCTACTTTTGTTACATAGTTATCTTTTGTTTGAAGCCAAGTGAGCTGTTAATTTCTGTTGTTTGAAAAGAAGAAACCTCAAGGGACGGGGAATAAAACCCTAAAAGAAAAGAAAGTTCTTCTGTGTGAGTTATATATAGAAGCAAGGCACAACTACCACCCTCATAATAGCCCAGCAATACCAGCAGTCACGGCTGGGGCGGATGAGGTGTGACACTATATAGTCTGTTTTTAGTTTGTACTGATATATTCCCTACTTGGTGAAGATCTGTCTCTATTTTGCAGATGTGTGACTGAGGCTACATGTTCTGTTAGCATGGAGTTTCTATGTAGGGATCTGTAGTAATCCAGCTTGTTCAGTTTTCTGAATAGGAATATGGATGTTCTAGGGCCCACTGCAATATTTGTGTTGCTGCCCTTTCTGGATACGCTCCATGTTGTGTGCATTTTGGAAGTTAGTGCTGTTATGGAATAGTAGATTTTTCTCTATGGGGCTTGTACTCTGGGTTCTTGGTGAGGTCAACTGTAGGGTGCTGGTTGGGGGATGGGTGGGTACTGGAATATGTATTGTTTTTGAGATTTGCAGTTTTGCGACCTTTATGCTGTCAGGCTGAAATTTAAAATATTTTGTCAGTTCAGATTCAAGGAAATTTCAAATTTTAAGGGGACGTCTCAGTTTAATTTTGTTTAGCAGCCTGATAGCTTTACCGCTGCTGAGTTCTGGACTTTTCCAGCTCTAGCAAAATCTAATTCAGCATTTGAATTCATGGCTATCAGGATTAGTTTGTCTCATTTTTTATCTTCCCTCCTCATCAATAATCTGGTCATAGCAAAATAAATCTGATACGCAGATACTTATAATGGTGTGATTGGGGGAGGGGCTGTGTAAGTGGCTTTTCGTTAATCAAATGTAATGTTTTATTATTATGTTTGTTGTATTGTAACATCTGCTTTACTAAATTGCATGTATATGTTTGGAAGCCACCTAGGATTTTAGATTGGTGGCATATACATTTTAAATATATGTTAATTACACTTACTTGGTAATTGTAGTTCCTTGAGTGACGACAGTTCAGTCCTCCACCTCTGGGTTGTGTACCTCCTCCTGCAGCTTGGAGACTGGGCATGTCAAAATCGTGACATCACTGGATATAGCCTGCGTAACTCCCCCATCAACCCCAGTGAACTATTGACAAAGCAAACTCAAAGAAGCAACAAATAAGTAGCTATTATATCAACTGCAAAATACCATAACTATAACTTTGAATATGTACCCGAGACTCTCCCAGGCCAATCTTTCCTACACACAGAATCGGCAAACAGAACGAGTGAGAATGATCAATGTCTTAGATAGACCTACCTGTAGACTTCCTGTTCTCCCAAACAAGCAATCACTGCCAGATATAGCATCCCGGGTGGGAATGAGGACTGAACTGTCGTCACTCAAGGAACTACAATTACCAGGTAAGTGTAATTAACATTTCCTTATCGTTCCTCCAGTTCAGTCCTCTACCTCTGGGATGTAACAGAGCAGTACCCATTGGGAGGGACCTTTCCAGTCGGCCCATAACCCTGCCGACCCAAGGCAGGCGACATTTGCCGCCGCAACATCGAGACAGTAATGCCTACTGAAACTATGAAGGGAAGACCAAGCAGCCGCCCTACAAATCTTCCCCGACAGAAACAACTGTGCTCCACCCAGGAAGACGCTCGCGCACTGGTAGAGTGAGCTCGTAAACCCGTCGGCACCGACCGACTTTGAAGCAGATAAGCTGAGGCAATCGCTTCCCTCCTCCAACTGGAAGAGGAAGCCTTAGCTGTCGCTTCCTCCCTGCGACTATCTCTGAACAATACTAAGAGTCGGTCCAATTTGCGAAACTCTTCCGAAACGTTCAAATAATGCCACAGCGCCCGTTGACTCTTGGCTTTCCTTATTTCTGGATGCTTCATCCCCCTCCCTTATTCTCGGTGACTTTAATATTCATGTTGATAACCCTTCTGGCCCCTATGCTTCTAAGCTCCTTTCGCTTACCTCCTCATTCAACCTCCAGCTTTGCTCTTCTGCCCCCACTCATCAGAATGGTCACTGGCTTGACCTTTCTTCTCTAATTTACCCTCTAATTTCCTTACCTCTATTCTTCTCTTATTTGACCATCACCTGCTAAGCTTCACTCTTCATCACTCCCCGCCTCAGTCTCACCCAGTCTCCTCTTACTTTTTTAGGAATCTTCATGCTATCGATCCATCAGCTCTATTCACTGTTTCTCATCACCTCTCTCCTCCACCTTGTCTTCTAAGTCTTTTGATGAGGCTTTAGTTTCCTATAATACTGCTCTCTCCTCTGCTGTCAATGCTCTTGCTCTGCCCATTCCATGTCATGTGAGGCGTACTTTACCTCCGCTCTGGCAGCCTTCAGCTACTCAGTATCTACACTCCTGTGCTTGCTCATTGAGCACATATGGCTCAAATCCTGCTCCCTTTCTGACCTTCTTCACTTCAAATTCATGCTTGCCTCCTTCCAGTCAGCCATAACAACTCCCAAGCAAAACTTACTCTCTTGCCTCTGACCCCTGCCGTCTCTTCTCAATTCTCAACTCTCTCCTTAAGGCACCTCTGCCTCGACCCCCTCCTTCTCTCTCGGTCCATATCTTAGCTGACTATTTCAGCAACAAAGCCCAAAAGATTACACTCCAATTCCCCTTTAGATCTACTTCATTCCCTCTTTCCCCTCTTCAATACCAACTTTCCCCCTCAGTCTCTGTTACCCCCTTTCATCCTTTTCTAAGATCTTCGATGAGGAAACCTTTCCTCCTATAAGCTTGTTACTTGTTCTTCTGATCCCAGCTCCTTAACTCCATCTCCTCCTCTGTCAGCCCTTCCCTTCCATCTCGCATATTCTCAATCTTTTGCTCTCCACTGCAACTGTCCCTGCAGCCTTCAAACATTCTGTGGTCACTCCTCTTTTCAAGAAACCTTCACTTGACCCTTCTTGTCCTTCTAATTATCGACCCATCTCCCTTCTTCCCTTCATTTCCAAAATTCTCGAATGTGCAGTTTTCTGCCGTTGCCTTGAATTTCTCTCCTCTCATGTCCTGCTTGATCCACTTCAATCTGGCTTTTGTCCCTTACATTCTGCTGTGACAGCTCTCGCCAAAGTCTTCAGTGACTTGTTCCTGGCTAAATCCAAAGTCCTTTACTGTTTGACTTTTTCTTTTTTTGACTCAACAGTTTCCTCCTGCTCCTCCGAACTTCCAGCTCAATTAGAATATTACTATTATTAAATATTAATATTGCGCTACAAAATATATACAGCATTTTGCAAAGAGATAAGAGGAAATCCCTCTATTGGGCTACAGTGCCATGAATTTTCATTTGTAACTACCAAGGGCCTGATATTCAGAACATCCAATATTTAAACACTGCAGCAGTCAGCCATGGCGTGTTAAATATCATCTGGATATTTAGTGCTGATATCGAGATGGCAGCTGGTGCTGAATATCCAGAAACTGTGTCATCATCGGTGACTATCCGGAGAGTGGCAATATTCAACTGCTATTTGGATATCACTTAGGGCAGCTTTTTCGCTGTCCTAAGACTATCTGCTTAAGAGCAGAAATTATCCAATCTTGATCTGCCCATGGAGCAGCCTCAGCGGTATCCAGATAGCGCCAAGACAGTCTGTGGGGACATTCAGCGGCACTTTCTCACTGAATCTCTCTCAGTGTCCTCATCCATATTATCCAGATGAGGGCTTCTCGGTATTACCTCTGTCCCGTTATCCTTCTCTGAACTCAGCCCAGCCATTGTGAGAGTCGTCAAGCTTTAACTCACTCTGGAACTCAGTTAATGTGGTTTCTAAGGGGCCCTTTTACTAAAGAGCTCCAGAGTTTGGCAACTAACGCATGTTTAACGCTAAAAATAACGTGCAGTCGCTGCAACCCCTGTGCACTAACTGCTGGCCGTGCCCAGCATGTTTCCCACAGTTATCACACGAAACGGCTCCTAGGTATAACTCAGAGATATTATTGAACAATGGCTGAGAATCCATAGCATCCCTAGCCCAGCCATCCCAGGGAGTAAAGGACTGGCCATTCAACCTTGATATTCTTTCTCTCTCTCTCCATTATGTTATTAACATACAACTAGAATTTGTTGTTAGGGGTCCTTTTGAACAGTGCATATTTTGTGATCATGTAACTGGTATGTATATTCTATCTAAAATTTAATTACAAAAAAATCAACAAAACATTTAACAATGTGAATAAGGAGACATTCTCAGCAGTAATCACATTCTTTGGAAGCATGCAAATTCTGCTCCTGCAGAACTAAAGAAAGCCAAGGCCATGCCATTATTTAAAATTTTGTTAACCTATTTGCTTTCTAATACACTGGGATGTGGACTGAAGACTGCAAAACATAACTCTGTTATATGTTCGTTTGGTTGATATTTTGTTTATATTCATGTACTCTGCTCTCTATGAAAATGCTTTTATCAAGAAAGCAAGGCAGTTTCCCATTGTTGAAATGTCCCACGTCTTTCCCCATGTATTTTACTGCACTGTGGGAACACAATTTGAGTAGCTGTGGTAGTAAAACAGAGAAAAGCATTTCCCCCTCAAATGTTCCCACTGTTGCACATGCTTATCCATATTTTGTGCTCTGTAGTACATTTCCACTGAATATATTCCTGGAATGCATCCATCAGCATTAAAACGACTAAGTCAAAGAGCACGAGAATCTTCGGTCAGTTCCCTGAAGAACGGATTTAGACTCTATTGTAGAAAACCCCTGAATGTACTGCTAGTATCCTATCTACATTCTCTTTTGGGACTGGCAGCTTCTTCCTGCCTTGTGGGCCTCTAGCACGAGTCTTTATTGATTGTGATATCTCTTAAAGGACCAATGACAAAGATTTTGAAGGACATAAAAAAAGGGGACTGTTGTAGTTGTTGATATGGAAGGGCAGACTAGATAGGCCATGTGGACTTTTTCTGTCATCATTTTTCTATGTTTCTATGAACTTTCAAGACCTCAAGAACTTCAAATAATATCTAGCTCTTTAGAGCCTGTCTCAACTTTTATTTTTCTTAGGGGGTCATTCTGTCCCATGAATAGTGGGGATGGACGTCCCCACTATTTGCCCCCTTGCCTGCCCCGTCAAAAGCCTCCCTGTATGAACAGCAGGTTTGTACGGGGAGGCCTAGATGGGGGCAAAGCATGGGCAGGCCGTGACCCCGAACTTACAGGACCAATTCAGAGGTCGGCCCTGTACATCCGGGGCCTCAGATCTAGACAGGAGACTCATTTCAACCCAAAGGTGGAATGAGTCCCCCTGGATGTTGTCGGATCCCTGAGCCGGGCAACTGGAAGCAGGTGAGGGGGCATAGGGGGTTCCCCGCAGCCCAACCCTGGCCATGGAAGGCCAGATAGGGGGTTGGGCTGTGGGGGAAAGAGGTTTGTTTTCTGCAGCTGGGGATCGCGGTCCTGGTGCCATGGCGACGGGATGCCATGGCACTGTAGCTCATTTCAGGAGCCTGGCTGAGGTAGCCCAGCATGTGGCTGGGAGTGCAGGCTGATGAGAATCAGGGCCTGGCCTGCACATCCAGGCTGTAGACCTGACTCTGATCACACGGACATGTCTAGCCCCTGTGGGATCAGAATCGGGTCTACTCTGTGCGTCCCACTTTTGATCGGCCACCCAGGGGGCTGGACAACCTGAATGGAATAGGCCTCCATGTGTTTTTCCTTAATTTTTATTCTTTCACACTCCTTTAATAACCCAGCTAGTTTTTGTGTGGTGCTACAAACTAGGGCTCCTTTCTGAATCCGAAACTGATATGCATGCACAGTGAATCCCACTAATAGAAATATACTATTGCATGATGGCTGGGTCGTGCTTTCTCTGTAATCCAGCAGACCTCGCATGTAGAAGCAATCAAATCCTAGGGCTCTGCACAGTACGGCTCGGTACTACTACCGGGTCATTGGATCGGCCCATAAAATTAAAGTTTAAAGAGCAGTAAATAAAACTTATACTATTTTAAAATCTACATCATATACTGCTAAGAAGGTAATTGTCCTTCATTTGCATTTGCTTTTGCAAAACTGTTGACTTGTTAAGTTAATGAATATTAGTTTCTGCAATATTTCAAATGCTACAGTTTTGCTTAATAAACTACTCAGAAAAAATCATTAATAAAGATTAACAATGCAAGTAATACACAGGAATACTTAATTATATTTTGTTTCATGCTCCTTCTGTTATTAAAAAGGCGACCACATAGTTCCATGTCCAAGAGGACAAGCTGAACCAGTCCTGGTTTTACTCCACTCTAGGCAGGCAACTGTAGTTCTGATTTTCCAATTTCATTCCATAAGAAAAGCAAGACTATTATCTTCATGCACACAATGGGGTAAAACTTGCTCGGGTTGCCCCCACAGATGTGGAACTATATGGTCACCCGATATGATAGTTAGTTTAACCTAACAAGAAGAGCTTGCATGATGGATAAAAAGAATTCTTCTCAGCAAATTCTTTCCAAGAACATTCATCCGACAACTAAGGTTGAAATACGTGCTGACAGCCTGAAAAGTTACAGAGCTCTTTCCTGTGCAGTAGGTAAAAATAAATCTTTGCTTTCTGTGCTGGTAGACACTGATGCGACTTGCCAGGCAGTTCAAAATCCTTCCCTTTTCTAGTAATGTCTAATGCACTTCGCTCTCCTTTGATATCCAGAGAAGTGAAGAAATGTTAAACAAATTCACTGATGTAGGAATCATTATTAAAGAAGGAGAAGACGATCAATTTGAGTTTCAAATATATTTGCTCGAGCACACATGGAATGCATTTCAACTCATTCACATAATAAGTTAAATGAAGACAACATTACAGTTGTAGAAATGGATAGGGGAGGCTGAGAAGTTGCATTGTCAAAGTTCCAGCCTACAATGAATTTAACATTTAATCTGAACAGGGGTGGCCTGATCATGCTCCATGATGGCATCATGAATGGGAGATCCAGCTTGGATTCCTGGAATTTGTTTCCACTCCTTTCACGAGCAGAGGCTGGGAAGGCAATGATCACAGCCTCTCAGTAGGGAGTTCTAGTTCGAGAGACACCTACCAGATGGCTAAAATATGTGCTAGTATCAGGTTCCTAAGGGAACTGCAATTCATGCCTTTCAAACAAGATTATTGCTACAATGGCTGATCTAGATGGAAGGCAGAGAGAGAATGCTAAACATGAGGAAAATTCCTTAGTAGGTGCACGTGAAGGGTCCTGGCAGACTAAGGTGGGTTCCTATTCAGCAAGAAGCTCAGAGGAGCAGAAAAAAGTTGTCATTACGAGAATAGCAAAGTCATAAACATGCACTGGGTCGATATTCAAATGCATTTATCTGGACAGCAGCTGCCACTTTCTGGATAAGAGCCCTATCTGTCAATTTTCACTGGCATTATCCAGCTAATGTTGCTGAAAATTACTACAGATTGTCCTGACACTATGGGGGTCATTTTAGAAGCTCTAATCGTGAATTGGCTGTCTGAAAATGGGTATGCAGACATCCAAATCACAGAGACGCCCCCGAAGCCATTTTAAAGAACAGCTCCAAAGATGTTCCTACGCTGGGGATGTCTATCCTGCACAGGGGTGTGGCCGGGGTATGTCCAAGGCGTTCCAGAGACCTTAGACGTGCATGCCTGATTTTAGAAATGGTGGGGACGATGTCACCACGTCCAAGGCTATACTTTCTCCAAGGCATGACTAGGCATCTAAAAAGTGCTTGTTTTCCCTGAAAAGCAGTTGGAGGGTGTAGAGGAGATGGAACTCTTATCCTCAGTAATAGAAAAGGGAATTGATAGGCTTTGGGGATATCTGTTGTGTGGCTGTCAGGCTGCTAAAGATTTCCACTACTTGAATGGCAGGTTTAGACATGTCTCTAGGCTATGATACAGCTGTAGAGACGTTTATGTAAACAACCTTGGTGTTGTCCATATTGGGGGCATCTAAGTTTCTGAAATCAGCCCCAAACTTAATCATGCCAGCCATTTTGGCCTGGATGTACTAGAAAGCACCTAGATATCCTTTCTAAAATGTTTTCTTTAAACAAATAGTGCAGCAGCTGGGTAAACATGGAGTGTGGACATTCCACCTAACTATACGGATAGCAGCGAAAATCCTGTTGGCTATCCATAAAACTATGCAGATAAATTTAGCACAGCAAAAAACGTTCTCCTAAAATTATCTGCATAGACTTATAGTGAGCAAACCAAATATTTTCATTATCTGTATTTCTGTTATTCTCCGTTGCTGTCTCCCTATAGGGTTTTCAGCCATATCTGTTCCCCGCTCTAGCCGCTCGAGCGCGGGAGGGGGGGGTTGCCTTCCTCCATCGATCCTCCTTGTCTTTTCAGGAAGTCCCTTCCCCAGCCCTTCACTATTCCGAAGCACTGCTCTTAACTTGGTGAAGGGAGATCCAACCGTATTACCTCCTTCTTTATGTTCCCCCCTCAGTACAAACAGCTAGCTGGGATTCCCTCCTACTCACCCTCTCAGAACTTACTTCAACCTATACAGACCTCACTATCTTGGGCAACTTCAACATTCACGATGACTCACCCTCCCGGCCCAGAGACAAGGCCTTCATTTCCGTTCTTTCTGACCTCTCTCTCTACCAACACATCTCCCTCCCTACGCATGTTGCTGGACATACGCTCAATCTCCTTCTTACCTCCTCCACCTCACCTGCAGTCCCTTCTCTAATCTCTACACTGCCTCTCCCTTGGACCAATCACTACTGTGTCTTTTTCTCTCTATCCCACCCAACAGGCCCCTCTCATATATCATCTCCCCTCCCAGCCCATCTCTCTGTCACATCATATCACCCCTAACATTTTCTTGCAAGTTATTTATTTATTTTATTTACATTCTCTTATATACCGCGCTATTCTGCATCAGTGCGGTTTACATTGAACAAACTGAAATTACATTGAACAGGGCATTATAACTTGGAGATAACTATTTTACAGGGAACATGGGCTATGGAGGGTTAAGTGGCTTGCCCAAGACCACAAGGAGCACCTGTGGGACTAGAAACCCCAGTCCTTCCGGCCCAAGGTTGCTGTCCTCTAGTGGGATTTGAACTCCCGACCTTCCGGCCCGAAGTACCTTGCCCCAACCACTAGGCCACTCCTGATACCTTGTTCCCTCCCGATTATGACTCCCTTTCTACCGACTCCCAGGTACAGTCCTGGCACTCAACCCTTAGCAACCATTTTGACCACATAGCTCCCCTTAAAACCCCGTCCTTCCCGTCATTTATCTTGCCACAATCGTCACAGCAGACCTCCTCATTCTCTGGGCCCAACTGCGCAGAGCTGAGCATCTCAAGCATTTTCAACCCACCCCTGCCAGTTTGTCATGTCCTCGTCATTGCCGTCACTGTTATAAAGTACAAGTCTGCACGGCTAGGAAATTATATTACACCTCCTCTATTTCATCTGCTGCAAATTCCACTAGGCAACGTAACTCTGTTTTCCGTTCCTTGTCGCTACCCCATGCTGACCTCACAACTCTCCCTTCCCCTTCTTTGCCTGACCCCTGTCTTCTTGCTAACCATTTTACTGATAAGATTACTACCTTCCGTTCCACATTCCTCCCCCACTGCCCTACCACCATTGAACCTTTACCTTCTCCCACCAGTCCCATCTCATCTCCCCCTATACACCTCCCCTAGCCCCCCTCAGCTCTCTCCCTCTCCCACTCTTGACATTCCTTTTCTCCTATCAGTGCAACTGTTTTGCTAAAGGTTCCTAATTCATCATATAAAACCATGTGTCCTACTGATCCCATACCCTCAGCATGGATTTCAGAACCCTCGCTGTCTCTCCTCTCCTACGTACTTACCATCTGTCTTCACCTCAATCTTACTAAGACTCTTGCTATTTGGTTTACTCATGGTGATCCCTCTCCCTCCTTAGCCCCTTCTTTCTCTGATTCCCCAGTCCCACTAGCTTCCACATTTCGGTATCTAGGTGTTCACTTTGATTCAGATCTTTCTTTTCGTTCTCATATTTCTCATATTACTAAAACTTCTTTCTTTTTTCTTCGTCAAATTCGCTCAATTCGCCCTTTTCTCTCTTCCTCTGCTCTGTCCACACTGGTGCTATCCTTAGTTATGTCACGGGTGGATTTTTCCAATGCACTGTTTCTCGGTCTTCCCAAAAATCAAGTAGCTAGGCTTCAAAGAATACAGAATACTGCTGCACGTCTTGTCACACACTCCACCCTTCGGGATCATGTCACTCCTTTACTCTTCCATCTTCATTGGTTGCCAGTTCCGTTTCGCTTTCAGTTTAAGTTATTGACCCTGCTACACAAAGTCTACCACACCAGCACTCCATCCTATCTGACTGATCTTCTTTCCTTCCATTCCCCTCGGTATACACCCCGCTCTTTCCAGCTTAACCGTCTTGCCCTTCCTTCCCCTTCCCGTGCCCATCTGCAGCTTACTTGTCTCTCTGCGTTCTACTTTGCCGGTCCTGCTCATTGGAATTCTCTCCCCTCCTCTCTCCGCCTGGAATCACAATATACCATTTTCAAACAAAACCTTAAAACCCATCTATTCTCCCTAGCATTTAACGCTCCTTCTCCTTTTGTATGAGTTTACCCTTAGTGTATTTATTTGCCTCTTGTATCCTGTCCTGTATCTTCTATACTTTTGTCTTCTGTCCTTTACAAATTTGTATATTTCCTTTCCTTCTCTGGCTTTGGCCAAAAAATGTTATGTATTTTATTATTGTACACCGCCTTGATTGTTACAGAAAGGCGGTTTTTATCAAATGATTAAACCTTAAACCTTATCTTCAATTCCAGCCTTACCGCTGGTATTTTTCCCTTCCAGTGGAAGCACACCCTCATCCATCCCATCCTTAAGAAGCCTTCTCTTGCCTCTTATGTCCTCGCTATCTGGTGCCCCATTTCAAATCTCCTCTTCCTCTCCAAAATTCTTGAAAAATTAGTCTTCGCACAACTGTCTTCCCACCTCGACTCCATTCGCTTTCTACATCCTCATCAATCCGAATTCCGTCCCGGCCACAGCACAGAGACCATCATAATATCACTGCTTAATGAAGTCCATGTAGTGAATGACCACAGCATTTAGATCTCTCCTCAGCCTTTGACCTGATAGATCACACACTGCTTCTTTCTCGTCTCTCTGACTGTGGGCTTCGGTGTACTGTACTTTGGTTCCAGTCTTTCCTCTCTTCCCGCTCCTTCTCTGTATTATGTGGTATGACTTCTTCTCCCTCACTGCCCTTAGCCTGTGGTGTTCCCCAGGATTCGGTCTTGGCGCCCCTTCTGTTCAACATCTTCCTGGACCTTCTTGCTCTGTTAATCCAGTAATCTGGCATTCAGCATATTTCTACACCGATGATATCTGTCTTCTGTATCACACTGATCCATACTGTCCCGACCTGTCTCCTCTAAACTCCTGCTTATCCGCTGTTTCTGATTGGCTTTCCACTAATCACCTGCTACATCTTAATCCCTCCAAATGTGCAACCATCTGGTTTGCCTTCACTACCCCAGGCCAGTATAGCCCCATTCCTCTCAAACTCTCCGATTCCCTTAATTTCATCTCTCTGCTATTTGGGCGCTACCTTGGACTCTTCTCTATCATTCCACAATCATCTGTCTTCCCTGGTTCAGTGGTCCTCCTTCTTTTAGCATCAGATCCGTGCACTCCATTCCTCTCTTGACATGCACTCTCTCACCACCCTTCTGTTGTCACTGGTAATCTCTAAATTGGATTACTGTAATAGTGCGTTCTCAGGTCTTCCACATTATCAACTTCACTGCCTTCAGTTTGTCCAAAATACAGCAGCTAGGTTCCTGACATACTCTTTTTTTCCATCGTGATCACATCACACCTACTCTTGTTAGTCTCCACTGGCTTCCCATTAAATACCAGCTCAACTATAAATTACTCACCTTGGCACACAGGCAATTCACACAGTAGCCCGCAATACTTGGCTGATCTCCTCCACTTTCACACCCCTCATCGCCTCCTACGGTCCCTCCACACTCATTATCTGGCTCTTCCCTCAGTCTCTCAAGCACGCCTGGAACAGACACGGCATTCTGCTTTTTCCTTTCTTGCCCTCGCATTGTGGAATTCCCTATGTGCCGAGCCTTCATTTCCTCAGTTTAAATCTCATCTCAAAACTCATCTCTTCCAGCTCGCTTATGAACTGCCTCCCTCTCCTCCCTAGTCACCCCTTGCCTCCCTCTCTGTCCCTTTCTGCATACTGTCCTTTCCTATCAACTAATAGCGTTCCTTTCTCTTCTCTTAACATACTATTTTGTTAATTTATTTGTACACTGCTCTGATGCCCTGTTGCCTAGGGCAGTATATCAAGAAACAATAAAGGTAAAGAACGGTGCTCACTGCTCTATATGTATATTCAGCATTGTTGCTTCTACAAATAGTAGTGCTGAATCTATGCATTATATTTAATTGCCGTGGCGGTCTGCTGCGTTTAGGCTTCCTGATGGGATGGAAGAGAAAAGGGAAGCACGATATGCAACCCCTGGCATCCGCGAAGACCTCTACTCCTGTTACTGGTCCTCTTGATTCCTTTGTTTTGCGTTCTGTGGAGCCGCAGCCTTTGCCAGGGAGCGGTAGCTTGGCGAGAGATCAATCGGGGCTGGGTAGCTCGGCGTCTCATACGAGCAGCGACCTTATGCCCCCGAATCTACATTGGGATTCGAAGCAGCCCTGCCTGGAGGTAGCTTGGCAAAGCGGGGAGGGGTCAGCTTCTCCAAAGTCGGGAGGTTCTGGTACACCCCTGGAGCCGCTGGTGCCTAGTGAGGCAGAGGATGAATTTCCCTTGACCGGGCAGGTTTTACAATCTCTGCACGAGTCTTTGAGCCCTGCTGTGGAGTCGGTTGGAGGTGCCGGATTCCCCCCTTCTGGAGCTCTATGGCCTTGTGGTGTTCTGCCAGACACTCAGCGAGGGTTTGTGTCTTCTTTTTCCTTGCACTTCACCTTAGAATCGATTTGGATGGCAATTAATCAACTTGGTGAAGCATTTGCATTACAGCTTAAGGGAACTCAAGAACAGGTCATATCTAACTCTACCAGTATTTCAAAACTGGAACAGGATCTGTCTTTGTTAAAACTAGTGGTGGATGAAGTTTCAGTTAAAAGTAACCAGCTGGAGACTTTATCTGAGTCTTTTATAAAAGATTCTAATCAGACTAAAATTAAGATGGAACAATTTGAGAATTTTTCCAAGTTAGCTAATTTACGATTGATTAATTTTCCTATTCTGCCTAATTAATGTTTCTCCTAAGGAAATGTTTAAAACCTATCTGGTTGAGAATTTGGGGGTTCCTGTTGATTCATGTCCCCTACTGGTTAAAGCATATTATCTTCCCACTGCCCGGAAGATCTCAGCTTCTTCGGAGGCTGCGGGTTTGGGATTTGATGCATTAAATGTTTCTGAGTTGTTGGAAACTTCGGATTCTGTTTTGGTGAAACCTGCGACCTGTATTGTTACCTTTGCATTAGTTTCTGACCGAGATTGGTTATTAAAGATTTTCTTTAAGAAAAGGAATGTAGAATTGTTCTTTTACATTGAAAGTTTAGAGTATGTTGCATAGATCCTTAGTCCTTTCCCATTCTATTTGCCTTCCCTTCCAGGCAGCCTGCAAGCAGGAAAGGAGGACCAGCACCAAAGATTTTTCAGTCTCGTAATGAAAACTGGCCTGCAATTTCCACCTTCTATGGTATCAAATTTATGGAAAGAACATCTGCTGTTCTCCATTCCCATGGGATCACTCCTGCCTCCAGGGATCTATTGAACAGATCTTTCAACAGACCCATCGGAACTTCTCAGAGTTTCCTTAACATCATGGAATGTATTTCGTTCAGCCCCATCATTTGATCCACTTGCATTTTGCTAGTTTTCATAAACAGTACAGCATCTACCTTGCAACCATTGCTTTTTCTTGTCCCCCTTATACCATCCTACCTTTATACTTTCATTCTCATAATCTTAGTTCCACCCTTCCTCCTTTTATCGTTCACCTCACTTTACCTCTTTAGCTAGCTTTTCTTCCATTTGATCCTTTGTGTCCTGCTTACTTTCCCTGCCTCTTTCATCTTTAGCAGATATTCTTACTTCCCTGTGCTCCTGTTCCTCAGATCCTTTGTACTTTCTGAATGCTAACTTACATTTAAACATGAAACATTGAAAATGATGGCAGATAAAAAACATAAGGCCTTTCCAGTCTTCACATCCATTAGAACTATTAAGCCCTACAATCCCCTCCTCTCGCTTAAAGATCCTCTGTAGTTGACTCATGCTTTCTCAGATGCAATTCTCGTCTCCACCACCTCCACTGGGAGGATGTTCCATGCATTCATCACCCTTTCCATAAAGAAATATTTCCTTAGATTACTCCTGAGTCTATCCTCTTTCACCTTTATCCTATGACCCTTAGTTCCAGAGCTTCCTTTCAACTTGGAGGGGACCACCTCATGTGCATTTATACCACAGAGGTATTTAAATCTTGATCCTATCTCCTCTCTCCTGCCTTTCCTCCAAAGCATATATAGAAACATGATGGCAGAAAAAGGTCATATGGCCTGTCCAGTCTGCCCTTCCATACCATTTACTCTAATCCATTTTTTCCCTTTAGAGATCCTCTCTGTTCTTCCCATGCTTTCTTGAATTCAGATACTGTCTTTGTCTCTACTACCTCCACAGGGAGACTATTCCACGAACATACCACTCTTTCCGTAAAGAAATATTTCCACATATGACTCCTGAGTCTGCTCTCTTTCAACTTCATACTATGCCCCCTCATTGCAGAGCTTTCTTTCAACTGAAAGAGGCTCTCCTACTGTGCATTTATGCCATGGAGGTATTTAAACATCTCTATCATGTCTCCTCTCTTCTTCCTTTCCTCCAAATTATACATTTTGAAATCTTTAAGTCTGTCCCCATATGCCTTATGATGAAGTCCAATAACCATTTTGGTAGCTACCCTCTGTACCATCTCCATCCTGTTTATATCCTTTTGAAGGTGCGGTCTCCATAATGGCACACAATACTCCAAATGAGGTATCGCCAAAGACTTGTACAAAAGCACTATCTCCTCCTTATCCCTGCTGACCATTCTTCTCCCTCTGCACCCATGCATCCTTCTGGCTTTTGTCAACGCCTTTTATACCTGTTTGGCTATTTTACGATCATTTGATATGATCACCCCCAGGTTATGCTCTTCTTTCATGCACTGAAGTACTTCACCCTCCATACTGTAATGTTCCCTTGGTTTCTGCTTCCAAATGCATGACTTGAATTTTGTAGCATTACATCTTAACTGCCAAATTCTTGA
Source organism: Ichthyophis bannanicus (assembly GCA_033557465.1). NCBI lineage: Eukaryota > Metazoa > Chordata > Amphibia > Gymnophiona > Ichthyophiidae > Ichthyophis > Ichthyophis bannanicus. The sequence goes on from CM066035.1 coordinate 645,110,810, forward strand.
TCTTTTTTTCAAACTCTGCTAGATCTCTCCTCATATTAGCCACCTCTTTCAAGGTGTCTCCCTATTACAGATTTTACTACCATTCACAAAGAAGCATACCTTTCTCAACAGAACTTACACAATATTGCTTGAAAAATTATTTTTTTAAAAAAAGGAAAAAGGACTAATCCCTGCGACATTCCACTAGTAATACCCCTATCTTCAGAGTGAATGCCATATACTGCTACCCTCTGTCGCCTCCCACTCATCAATTTTGTAATGCAGCCAGTCACTTTAGGATCCATCCCAAAGGCACTTAATTTATTTATAAGTTGCCAGTGCAGAATGGTGTCAAAGACTTTGCTGAAATCATAGTATACCACATCACGCATTCTCTCTGATCAAATTCCCTGGTCGACCAAGCAAAGAAATCAATCAGATTCATCTGACAAGACCTAACTCTAGTAAAACCATACCACCTTCGATCCTATAATCCCTTGGATTCCATAAACCACACCATCCTCTATTTTAGCAGCATTTCAATTAATTTACTCACCACAGAGATTAGACTAACTTGTCTGTAGATACCAACCTCTTCCTTACATCCACTTTTGTGGACGGGGACCACATTTATCCATTTCCAGTCCTCTGGAATCATTCCCAACTCTAAAGGAGCATTGAAAAGGTCAGACAGTGGACCAGCCATTACTTCCCTAAGTTCTCCAATGCCGTCTGATGAATCCTGCAGACCCCAAAGGATTTGTACACCTTCAGTTTAGCTAGCTCCTCATGAACACAGTCTTCTGAGAAGAGTTTCAGTTCTACCTCACTTCCATTCTTATTTATGTTTGTTCTCTGAGGTCCCATTCCCAGCCCTTCATCTGTGAACACAGAACAGAAATATTTGGTAAGCAATTCTGCTTTATCATTTTTTTTGTTTTTTTTCTTTTCAGCAACTACTTTTGAAAATCATAGCAGTCCCCCTTTCCTCTTACTTTTATTTATTTTCCTAACAAAAAGGTTTGTTTTCCCTTAAAATATCTCCTTTTAGTTTTGCCCATTGTTGTTCTGCTTCCCCCAGCTGTTCCCACCCAGCCGAGTCCTCGGGTATTCCTCCATCTCTGCAAAGTTAGTTTTCTTTAAGTCTAGGGCCCTCACTTTCAAATGAACCATTTTTACTTGTCTCCTAATATTGAAGCTCACCATCTGGTGATCACTGTACACCAGATAATCACCCACTACAAAATCAGAAATGCACCAAGTCCAGTATCACCCACTCTCACATGAGTTCCATTCCTAGTGACCAGAACAGTTCTGCCTGTAGAGAAACCAGGATCACCGTACTTCTAGATGTACTGTGGCTGGGATATTCCAGTCAACAGGGTCAGCCCAAGGGTATCTGCTGCCCTAGGTGAACTCTCAGTTCTGTCCTCCCCCCCTTGGGCAGCCCAGCTTCTACCCTCCTCCCATACTCTAGCACCTCCCTTTTCCTACCCCCTTAGTCTAATATCTCCTTCTACCCAAAAGGGTCCTCCATTCCCCCCATATTCCTCAAAGTGGCGGGTCTGCAAGCTACTTTGGTGGGCCTTAAAGCACCTGTGCACACATGCACACTCATGGCCTGCTACCCCCTCCAAAAAGAAGTTTGCATCAGAGGGTGCTTCAAAACCTGCTGTGGCGCCAACAGTGGCTTGCTCTGCCACTGTTTTGAAATATGTGGAGAGGCTGCGCTGCTGCACCTGGAGTCTGCCACCCTAGTTGGCCTAGTGAATGGGCTAGTCTTGCCAATCAACACTTGACCAATTGGAATCTCCTACCAATTGTACCTCCCCTTCCATAGCAATATTATGAATGTCTTTAATTACATCTCTTTTTCTTCTGCCTGCAAGGGATATCTGTATATCACACCAATGTAAATAGATTTTCCATACCCTCTTTCCAGACTAACCCACAGTGCCTCCTCCTTCCCTCATAAGCCCTGCAGTTCTGTGGTTTTAATATTATTTTTTAATATAGCACCATTCTTCCTCCCTTTCTTTGTTTTCTGTCTTTCCTGAACAGATTACAGTCAATCATTGTTTTATTTATTTATTTATTTATTTAGCTGATATACCGCCTTTCTCCTGGTCAAAGTGATGTACATGAAACAAAATATATAGTAGTAGCTACATTGAAACAATTTTACTATATACAGCATGCAATGGTTAATTAAAGGGTTGGATAACTATATATAAATGTACAAGTATTAGGGCTTTATAGGGGGAAAAGGAGAACTAACTATATACATTGAGCAGTGCATATGGGAGGCATCTTTAGGTAAGGGGGGGGGGCTTACTTGGTGGAACTGAAGTGTTCGGAGAAGAGGAGTGTCTTTAGGTGCTTCCTGAATGTGTTAAGGTCGGAGATGTTCTTTAGCGGTCCGATAGCTTGTTCCAGTGTGATGGTGCATAGAGTTGGAAGGCCCGTCGTTTTCAATTTAGTCCTGGCATGTGGAATGGTCAGTGTTCTTCGTGGAGGTGTGTCTTGATCTGTTTGGCTGGGGGGTCAGCAGCAGTGTGCAGATGTGTGTGGGGGTGGAGTGGATGGTTTTGTGGGTTAGGAGGAGGGTTTTGTATGTTATACAGCTCAGTAGTGGTAACCAGTGCAGTTGTTTGAGTATGGGTGTAATGTGGTCTTGATGCTCCTTGGATGATGCGTGCCATTGTGTGGAAGGCAGTATGTAGGGGCAGTTGCATGGTTTGTGGGAGACCCCTTTTAGATCTCATTGCAGTAGTCAAGATGTGGTAGGACTATAGCTTGCATTGCTTAGTGGAAATCTGGTTGGTTTTCTGTGTATCATGTCTCTTTAACTGCCGCTATATTCAAGTCAGCCTCTTCCATTACAGCTTCTAAATCTGGAACTTTATTTTACATATTATGGATATCAGTATATGCAGCTCTCTAGACGCTGCTCTTTTTTTCCCTGTGAAAAATTATAATGATCTCTTTTTCCTCATTTTTATTTACTTTCTTATCACAAAGATGTTACTGTTCTTTTTCTATAGCACCTTTTAGTTTAATTCACTGTTTTTCCAACTCATATGCATCTTGGCAGCACCCACTTAAGGTACTTCTCCATTTTTGAAATCTAGAACTTAGCCATTTGTGTGATGCCTCTTCTTCTGGGCATTGAATCACAATAGAAAATTCCACTGAAATTTAACAACAAAAATGGCTAGCAAAATGATATGTTTTTCCTTCAGGTATGTACCCAGCTCTTGGAAGCATAGAATAGTCAACCCCCTCCCCTTATTAAAAAAAATCTTATTTGCAACCTTTTATTATGTTCAATTTCTGTCCCATTTCTAACCTGCCAATTTTATCTAAGATCGCTGAAAAATTGGTCTAGTTGACCCTCTTTCTGGATAAGACACTTGCCCTGCATCCACATTAGGCCAGCTTTCATGGCAGCCACAGCACTAAAACTCTGCTTACAGTCATAGGGGTATGTTTACTAAACCGTTTTAATGTTACCGGCGTTAGTTGCAGTCTTACTGTGACGAATGCCATATAAGGTAGTGGGCGTTCCAGTCTTAAGGTAGCATTTCAGGTAATCACGTGATAAAGTCTGTTATCGCGCGATAGAGGGAGCTGTGGCACGTTAACGCGCGTTAGCCTTAATTAGGCGCGCTGTCCTGGAAGCACAGCAACAGAGGTGTAGCACAATGGTTACTACACTGACTGATGAAACAGGGGTCATGAGTTTGATCCCCCAGTGGGCTTAATGAGTAAGGCTGTCTGAGGCATTGCCCTTTACTTTAAATCAGTGCTGTCTGAGGCATTTTCTTTTTTAATTTAAATTAGTGCTGCCAGCAAACACACCCTCACAGTGCTGTAACCTAAGGTGCCGCATAAGGCGCCCTATAAGGTACTCCAGAGGGCACATTATAAAGTGCACTGTCCACCAAGGCACCTTATAATGTTCCCTATAGGGCGCCTTATAGGGCGCTTTATAGGGCACCTTATGAGGCACCTTAAGGTTACAGCACTATGAGGGTGTTTTTGCTGGCAGCACTAATTTAAATTAAAAAAGGAAATGCCTCAGACAGCCCTATCAAATAACACCATTGTGGGATCAAACCCATGACCTTTGCCTCCACTGTCAGCGAAGTAACCAGTGGGCTACATCTCTATAGCTACTAACAAACCCCTGGCTGGCTACAGAAGGACTGCAGGTCACCACACAAACTGTCTGCTGTGGTTACCAGGATAGGGTTAATCCACCCGTACCCATGATGCACTGCACATGCAGATCAGCAGTCTATAGATGATCACAAGATGGGGTATGCACCCCCACAGCACCTCGGCTTGGTAGGGGGAACTGACCGTGTGTGTTACTGGCACAGAGTAGCTACAGACCGTCACACTGTGCGGGTACTGTGCTCACCCTGAGGGCGAGGTGGGGTGCACAGCACCAGGTCCGCAGCACCTGGCTTAGCTGAGACAAGCTATGCTGCAGGTCGCCATCAGTGCCAGTGTGTGATAGGTAGTCCTTGCAGACACACCTAGGATACACCTGTGTCCATCTGTATTTCCCAGTCACGTCTAGCCCTTGTGGACTATGATGCACCCAGAATAGTGCATATCCTGTGTGGGTGCCATGGTCATATGATTTAAGTGAAGGTGGGTGTTTGGACCCATAGGCGGATTATGTAGCACCACCCAACCCGCCCTCTGGGGCTCAGGGTGGGGGACAGGATCTCCCACCAACAGATCCACATTCTACATCCCTGCAATGATGGCAGAAGAGGGGACCATCAACCCCTGTCCTGCTGGGGAACAGGCACCCCTACAGGGCAGTCAATGCAGATCTGTAAGCATCCATAAGGCAATGGCAGACAAACAGTAGGCCTGGAAATGCTCAGCTGCCCCCCACCACTATCTGACATTCTCCAGCAGTGAGTCTCCAGCCACTGCACCCTGAAAGGTGTTCCAGCCATACACATACTAACTGAAGACAGTCTGCTAGCTAGTCCATAGTGCATGTTCCTGGAGGAGATGCATGCACACACACCAAGCAGATAAGTAAGTGATTGGGCCCCAGAAAAGAGAACCCATAAATATCACTTGAAAGAAATGCTATATAGCACTATGGGGGAACCTAGCCATGCCATGGTCACTGCTCAGTCAGAGTGAGAGTGACCTCCCAGCAGGACATGCTATGGCCACCCTGTTCGTGCAGGTGGTGGCAGGGCACTACAATGTCCCAGCCATTGCCCTATGCCCTGTGCAGATGCATCCTGCCCAGGCCATCCTGTCCGGGCCATACCCACAGTACCTTGCTCCTCATTATGCACATTGGCAAGCTAACATTGGAAACAGTGCAAGCAGTGTGGGCTCAGTAAGGTGTAGGCAGCCACAACACGCTGGATAGACAGACACACACTCCCACACCTATGCCAGCATTGTACAAATATAGAGGCTTTTGGCAGCCCTGGCCACCACACCAGTCCTGGGCACAGTGCAGTCATGGCTATGGTACGCAATACTGTCGGGGTCACTCCCCGGGGTGGTAAACACGGTCAGAAACCAAAACTGAAACACACTCCACAGATATCAGACAGGTTGCTATGATGCAGCTCTATCAGCAAATTGTGCTTAACTTAGGAAATGCTATCTGCCATTAATCATAGCAACCTTTTGATACATGTGTAATGTATTCCAAAGTTTAGGGAGGCATTGCTAAGGTATGCAAGTGCTAGTATTGGGAGATGCTGCTGCATGCAGGGTCCAACAGCTTGATTCTCCATGAGGCTTTGGATAGTGGAGCTTGTGGGTGTGGGTGTTTATGCCCCTGTTGGCCGCTGCTCTAGGGCAGAGGTTCCCAACTCCCGTCCAGGTGGGCCAAACACTGTTTAGGTTTTCATGCTGTCCCTAATGAATATGCATGAGATACATTTGCATACAATGGGGGTGGTGCATACTAATGCAGCACAGGCATATTTATTAGGGACAGCATGAAACCTGAATGGTGTTTGGCCCTCCAGGACTGCAGTTGGGAAACTCTGCTTAGGGATTGCACATGTTTATGGTGTCTGTGCTCTGTAGGGTAAAATATAGGCGTTTCAGGCATGTTTATTTTATCTGCAATAAAGGTTCCGTCTTTATTACCACGGTTTAGTAATGGGTAAAATATGGGGACAGGGTTGGCAGGAGCCACAGCTAGGACTTGAACTTGTGACCTTCTGCTCCTGAGCACACTGGCTGTGTGTACTGCACCAGACTGTTGCCACAGGGACAGCTCATTCCCTGGAGATACCATGACTGTTCGTCAGACAGACCCTTTCTGTTGCATTGCACAGCACCCACCTAAATGAGGCTAGGCCATGGTCTGCTGTGGGCAGATGCCACTGCCCCCTCCACCACCAGCACCCCTCCGCCACCATGCTATTATGCCAGTGGTGCTGGTGGTGCGCAGTCCCAGACCATCCAGTATGCTGGTAGGCAGCTGCCTTTGGTGTGGGTTCTCGGGTAGGGGTGCCTACATGGACATGCGTGCTTCTCCCCCCCCCCCCCACACCGCCTGCCAATGATATGTGCCCTTGGTGGTACTTGCTGGGTAATCTCCCCTGTGACACTGTGGGACACACACTTGTGCCCATGTTGGACTCTCGTCAGTTGCTGTCTTGCTGCTTTACAGTTTCAGCATTCCTATGTGCCACCTAGGCATCTGCCTAGCCCGCGCTGTGCCCCAGCTGGACCACAGCATGTGCCGCCTGCAGCCCCCTATATCCCATTTACAGCATCAGTACAGCTGCCCTTTCCTACGTGCCCACTCTGCTGTTACTGCACATGTGCACGCCATAACAAAACTGCCCAATATAGACGTGAATAAACCCTGATCAGCACTATTTCAATGTGGGATCATTCACTTTGTAGGGGGACAGAGAATAGACCCTTCCAAACATGATATCTTCTTTTTTGAGCTTTGTCAGTGGTGTTGCTTTATGTTTATCATTACTCTCACTTTTGGCCAGCTTGGTTATTGGGATTTTACATGTGGTTCAGGTCATTTTCTATGTTTATTTGCCTTTTTGTTCCGTGCACATGTATCACTACTATCACATTTTTGGGTTTCCCTGGCTTTGCTGTACATTGCTGACGGAAATGGTTTCTCTTTCCTGCAAATGTGCCTTAACGCGAGGGTTTCACTGGCGTTAGTGTTCAGACCCAGATTTCACAGCGTTAGTGTACCTGGAGCCTCTCCCCTCCCACTCTATGCCCATTGACCCCTTCTCTCCGCCCTCTGGGAAACCTTACTCCATCCTTCAGAGCCGGATTTCACAGCGTTAGGGTGCCTTAACGCCGTAGCCGCATTATCGCGCGATAACATCACTTATTGCACGATAATAACGCGGCTGCGACGTTAAGACACTTTAGTAAACATACCCCATAGTCAGTGAAATTCACTCTGCTCTAGAACAGAATCAAGTTGTGCTTCTTATCTCCTTGGACCTATCTTGGGCCATCGACCTTATTGACCACTATGAATGACTGTATGAATTAGGTCTCTTTGACGCAGTTTTAAGCTGGTTCAGTTCTTGCCTCAGTCAGCACTCATTCCAGGTTTCCTCACATCATTTTCTTTCTAATGCCAGATCAATTGAGTGTGGGGCCCCTATGGAGTCCCTCCTTAGCCCTATTCTTTTTAATATATTTTTAGCACCACTAGCTCTCCTTATGGAGATAGTTCTTTCATTTACTCGGACAACATGCAGATTCTTTTTTCCTTTGATCCTGCTTCTCCCAACATTTCTCTGTTGCAAACTTGCTTTAACTTCCGTCAAAGCTCTTACAGGCTGCATTTTAATGACTCTAACTGAGTCCGTTTCCCAAGTTCTCATTCCTTTTATTTTCCCACAATCTCCTTGGGCAGTCTTCCACTTCTTCCACTCTTGGTGTTACTTTGGACTCTTCCTTATCCTTCAAGCAGCAAAATGACTCATGGTAACGTCCTTGTTCTTTTCACTCTATTGCATTCACTTGGTAAAATCTTGTTTTTCTTTTGCTCAACTCAAGGACTTCATCCTCATGTTGGTTATTTAAAAATTGGACTATTGCAACTCCTTGTACAGTGGTCTTTTACTGTCTTCTTTGAAACTTCTCCAACTTATCCAGTTGCCTGCAGTTAAGTTGTTTACTGGCACCCATCATTTTGATAGTGTGTCCCCACTTTGAAACTCACACCATTGGTTGTGAATAGTAGCCTGCATTGAATTTATAGTATTTGTTCATCGTGCTTACTACTTTGATTGTCCTCATCTTGCTTCCTTTCCCCTGCTTGGTCTCTTCACTAATCCTTAATTTCCCTTCTTGTTCTTCCCTCTCTTCCTGATTATGCCTGGACTTTTCTTGCAATTATCTAAGAAATTCTATTCCCTCCTATATTCGCTTAGAAAAATCACTTCCAAAGTTTAAAAGGGCAGAAAAAATGTGGCTTTTGGATCTATCCTTCAGTCTAGTGCCCGAAGACTGACACCATGGGCCAGACTGTTTTGTCTCTGTTCCCTTTTTTGCTTTTACTTTCTACCATTCCACCTTCTAATTGCTGAATCTTTCAGTAGGATTTTTGGAAACTGCCTTGTTGGCACATTTTGTCCCAAAGGGAATATATCAAGGCTAATAATAAAATAACAACATAAAATAAACTAGGTGCTGGGAATAATGCTGCCTGCTAGATAAATTTGAAGGAAACAATTAGAAAATTTTGAACATTTTTGATAATCACGCACATGCTCAGAGGGGTTGGAAAGATTTATGGTCTGCGTGCATTCCCCACTTATTTGATAACAACGGAAGCAGTTTCCATCAAATAGCAAGCAATTTCTCCAACCCTAATGTGTTTGAATCTTGCAGTTATTATCAGAAAGCATCCTTTTCCAAAGACGGGGAAGCTGTAAAACTAGAGGGCATAACATGAAGCTGCAAGGGGGTAAACTAAAAGGCAATGTCAGGAAATACCTTTTCACTGAAAGGCTGGTGGACTCTTGGAATGCCCTCCCGATGGAAAACTTATTTATTTTTTCTTTTTATTTTATTTATTTATTGCTTTTATATACCTCGCTATTTAAAATCAGTATGGTTTACATATAACAGATTTGTACATGGCAGTCACCTGTTGTGTACTTACAGTAAAACAGGGAGGTACAACTTGGATATTAACTGGGGAAACTATTAACAACTATATAAATTTATACATTTATCTGCAATATTAACTTGTGGTGATTGTGGCTTTCTAATTCGTGGCCAGGTTTTTGGTGGGCATTGTTGAGATACCGGGTTGGGAGTAGTGTAGGAGAAAGAGGTGGTGTTTTAGTGCTTTTCTGAACTGGGCTGGGTCTGTGATTACATGGATGGTCGTTGGGAGTGCATTCCAGCAGCTGGGAGCATAGAATTTGAATGCTCGGTTTCTTGTTGCCTGGGTGCATTTTGTTACATCCTTGGGGATCTGTAGGGTATTGGTAGCAAATGCTCTCCTTGTTCTGTTTGCTGGGTGGGGTGGAGGAGGCCAGTCAGAGAAGTCGGGGATATTTTGTTGATGGCCTGGAAGGTCATCAGGACTACTTTATATGAGAGCCGGCAGTAGATTGGAAGCTAGTGTAAGTCCTTCAGTATTGGGGTGATGTGGTCCCTCCTGGAGGCTCCTTGTATGAAGCGTGCGGCTGTATTCATTGCAAGCTGTAGAGGGCTTAACATGCTTTTGGGTAGACCCTTCAGGATAACATTAGCATAGTCAAAGTGAGGGGTCACCATGGCCTGAAAAACTGATCTGAAGTCCTCTGGTTGCAGCAAGGGTCGAAGGTGTTGTAGTGTTCGTAGTTTGTGGTAGATTTGCCTTGTGGTGTTACTGATGTGGGTTTTAAAGTCGAGATGTTGGTCTAGCATTATGCCTAAGTAGCGGATGCTGGATTTAGTTGGGAGTTCAGCGTCTCTTGTCCTTAAAAATGGAGGTGGTGAGAATGCTTGGTTTCTGGTTATGAATAGGATGTCCGTTTTGCTGAAATTTATTTTGACCTATGAAAAAAGGCCACTCGCTATATCCCTATACTAAACACCATAATCATGCTTCAGTGGTATACACATTACAAGAGTATTTTTTGTCGGATCGTCTGTACTGAGGATGTAAAACATACTCGTTTAATAGACCCTTCTTTTATTCAACTTTTTAAAAGGTCATCTCGACCAAATTATGCCCGAGGCTATAAACGGCCCATAGGACCAGCCCCTGCATGCAGTTAATGCTATGTGCAAAATCTTCACTTTCAAACAAGTACTGTAACCGATTGAATGTCTATTACATGGGGATGGTATTACTTAGCTGAACCATTAAAAGTTCTTGCAAGACGGCATCTAATCTCTGTTTTCCAGGCTATCGCCGAAAGCTCTCTGCCATGGTTCAACGCTGTTAAATCCATTGAACCGGGAATCCAAAAGACATGCCCGCTATTACCAATCCCTCCAAGACATTCCTGCAACTGTTGGGTAATCGGGTGACACAAAACTTTTGTGTTTCAAGCCCGCTGTCGAAATGGCTCTTTATCAAGCTGAACGTACCCAACTTCCCGTTCCGTTCAAACACGAATGACGTCATCTCTACGTTGTAGAAATGTGTAGGAACATATGATGGCATCTAAAACACAAAAAGCTGAAGCTTAAGTCAAAGACCACCATTCGATCTCCGCATTCAATCCAAATGGAATGACCGTTTGAAGCAAGAAAATCCACCGTTGTTCTTTTTGATGCAGCAATGCTCGGCGATCACCTCCCCGCGGTAGCGGGGGAACCATATCTAAAATCATCCATCGTAACTGCTCAAAAGTATGGGAGTAGTGCATGCAATGTTGAACCATCGGGGCATTTTGCACTTGTGTATTTATCCGTGATCTGTGTTCCTGCAATCTCTTCCGAACCATCATAGTTGTCATACCCATGTAAAACATCCCGCAGGGACACATGATCGGGTAAATTACATTAGTGGAGGTACAATCTGTGACATGTCGCCGTGGGTATCGTTTATGGGTACGTGGGTCTTCCCACTTGGTACCCACTACTGTGGAGGAGCACATGTCACATAGTCCACAAGCTTGATGGCTCCCCAATGTCGTTCTATCATTGTATGCTATGGCATGGACCACCCAATCCGCTATGGTAGCCCCCCGGCGATAAGCTAACCGCAAGGGTACCCGAAAACAAGAATGCTCAGACAAAATATGCCAGTGAGTGCGGAGAATCTGAGAAATTTGCTCTGTGTGAGGCATGTAAGGTAATATCCCCATAAAACATTTCACAGATTCTTCTTCATGTGAATGGGAGCCATCCCACCATTCGGGATGATTATTCAATGCACGTTTATACGCTAAATCAATTAAAGCCGTGGGATACCCTCGGGCTTGTAATCGGTTCTTCAAATCTGTGGAGTGTTTCTTGTATTCAGTCCTTGTGGAACAAAGACACCGGATATGAAGAAATTGACCTATGGGGAGAGCCCGTCGAAGAGAGCGAGGATGAAAACTTGTATATTGCAACAAGGTATTCTGCTGAACGGGTTTGCGATACAATGTTGATTGAAGCTTCATATCACCCTTATATAGGAGCATATCTAAAAATTCAATTTGAGAATGATGAAATTTAGCTTCAAATTTGATATGTTCATGTAAGGTATTTAACCATAGCAAAAATTGCTGTAGACCCGCCATGGACCCATTCCAAATAAAGAACACATCATCCAAAAAGCGTTTCCACACCAAAACATGTTGGAACTGAACTGCTGTGTAAAGATAAGTGTCTTCAAAATGAGACATATACAGGGTTGCTACTGAGGGGGCCACAGTAGCCCCCATCGCTATTCCAAAACATTGATGGTAAAATGTCTGATCATAAAGGAAATAGTTTTCATTCAGCACCCATGACAATAATTGTAATACAAAACCTTTTGGTAACCGTGAAGGTAAAGACAATGGTAGAGCTGCCAAAATCGAATATGCTTCCATCTGGTCAATGTTTGTGTATAACGCTACCACATCTAAGGTAACTAAAAAGCGATGAGGTAAAATTAAAACATCACGAATGGTAGACAAAAAATGATAAGAATCCTTAATATACGACCTAATACACACCGTCAACGGTTGAAAAAATCTATCGCAAAAAATCGACAACGGCTCAAGTATGGAATCCCGACAGGAAACGATTGGACGGCCCGGTGGGTTTTCCAGGGATTTGTGAATTTTGGGAACCATGTACAGAACAGGAATTTTAGGGAATTTAGAATTAAGGAAGTTGTATTCCTGCTCATTGCAGCGCCATAGTAGTATATTCCTTAACTTCAAACTGCAACTGAGGGCCCGGATCAGATGATAATGTCCTATAGTATTTTAAATTCCTCAAATGAGCTGTAACCAAAGCATGATACCTGGTAATGTCCTGTACCACAACCGCCCTCCCCCCCTTGTCCGCTCGCCGGACTACCAGATGCGAAGCATTACTTAAATCTCTTAAAGCTCTGTGAAGAGGGCCTGAAAGATTAGAAAATGGATTCAAGGGGGACTCATCTAGCCGATCTAAGACTCGCAACACCAGGCGCTGAAAAGTCACTAAAGAAACATCCGTGCTAACCGGAGGGGCCCATGTTGAAGCTGGATAACATACCGAATCATCAGTAGACACTAATGGCTTGTCCTGAAAAAACAATGCTGTATGTAACTTTCGAAAAAAAATTTGAACTTTATTTTGAGGCTCTGTGAGTGTAACCAGTCTGTTATGGCGTCAAAACATTTTACTAGTGGGGATAAGTCTGGATGACCTAGATTAGCCACTGTTGGAAACAGTGAAAATCATTTCAAGCGATTATTCTGTGAATTGTTTGGCAAGGGAGAACACTCTCAAGTACCAAGAAATGCAGTGAGAGATAAAGAAAAAATGGCAGAAAGGTACAGACATATTTTTCATCATATTGGAAACCATAGGCCTGGTTAAGCAATTTTCAAACACACCTTGATAGTTGTCTATACACGTTACATCTTATGAAGTCCAGAAGGAAGCTCTCTTTGGCATGATGCAAGTTTTAGCGTGCATTAGTAATAAATCTGAGAGACTGAGATCATATTCCACATACACATGTGGAGACATTGCCCCCAAGGGAAACATTTTCATTAGGATATCAAGTCCCTGGACGTTATTGAACAATCTGCACAGAATAAGGAGAGTGTAACATGGGAACTAGAGTGGTCAAAGGTTCTCTGAAAGACATAGCTTTCATACAATTAAAATTTGTTCCTGCTGATTTATTGGATGTTTTTTGTGTCAAAAAGTGCTTCTTAAAAATAGCAGTGTATGTTTTCAAAAACGCAGAGAACGGTGAAACTTCAGAATTAGTGAGCTGTTTTATGCAGTGATGGCAACATAATTTTTCAAAGAACAAAGGCACCAAATTTAAACACCCGCTGCCCTGTAGTAAACATTTTACTTAGGGGGTAATTTTATAAGGTGTTGCCTAAATATATACACCATCAACATGCCTAAATTGCCTATTTTTCAGTGACTTATGTACGTTGATGGGCTTTTATGTGAGTACATTAGCTAGTCGCTATTCTATAAGTGTACGCATAATTTCACTGTGGGCATGCACATGGGTGGAGCATGGGTAGAGTACAAATTTATGCACATTAATTATTCAGTACCATAATTTATGCACATTCTTGTGAAATCTAGACATGGGTATTTAAATTGGCTCTAGGGTTGGTGTGAGCGATCGTGCTTAGATTTGCCACCGTATTTTAGTAATTCATCAGAGATCTGTCATTGTTGCCTTGCTGCAACTCAGGCCTGTGCGGCCCTCTTCTCCTGTAATGTCCAACCATTTCCTCTGCTCAAGTTCCACAAAGACAGAGACTGCCCTGGGCTATTTGGAAAGGACAGGTAAAATGCGAAAAAAATGAAATTAAATGAAATGTATATCAGCTCCAAGGACAATCGCCGAACCTTTTTACAACTTGTTACTGTTCTTCCATCTATAAGAACATAAGATATGCCATACTGGGTCAGACCAAGGTCCATCAAGCCCAGTATTCTGTTTCCAACAGTGGCTAATCTAGGTCATATGTACCTAGCTGTTTCCCCAAAAGACACTGGTTCCACAATGCTTGTACTGGGTCAAGCATTGATATCCGGGGCCCCTTCTTAATAATGGTTTATGGACCTTTCCTCCAGGAACTTGTCCAAACCTTTTTTTAAACCCAGATACACTAACAGCCTTTACTACATCTTCCCGTAACAAATTCCAGAGTTTGATTATACCTTGAGTGAAAAAATATTTTCTTTTATTAGTCTTAAATAGTTTACCCTGTAGCTTCATTGCATGTCCCCTAGTCTTTCTATATTCTGATAATGTAAACAATCGATCTACGTTTACCCGTTCCACTCCGTTCATTAATTTATAGACTTCTATCATATCTCCCCTCAGCCGTCTCTTTTCCAGGTGAAAGAGCCCTAACCTTTTTAGCCTTTCTTCATAGGGGTATTCTTCCATCCCCTTTACCATTTTGGTGGCTCTTCTCTGAACCTTTTCTAATAACGCTATATCCTTTTTAAGATACGGCGACCAGAACTGCACACAATATTCAAGGTGCGGTCTCACCATGGAACGATAGAGAGGCATTATAATATCCTTTGTTTTATTTTCCATTCCTTTCCTTATGATACCTAGCATTCTATTTGCTGTCTTAGCTGCCGCTACACACTGGGCCAAGGGTTTTAACATGTTATCCACAATGACGCCTTAATCCTTTTCCTGGGTGGTGGTTCCTAATATGGTACCTTGCATCGTGTAATCATAGTTTGGGTTGTTCTTCCCTAGGTGCATAACTTTGTACTTGTCCACATTAAATTTCATCTGCCATTTTGATGCCCAGTCTTCCAATTTATCAAGATCCTCTTGCAATTTTCCACAATCCTCTTGGGTTTTAACAACTTCAAATAGTTTTGTGTCATCTGCAAATTTGATAACCTCACTCGTTGTTCCCTTTTCCAGGTCATTTATGAATATGTCAAAAAGCAGTGGACCCAGCACAGATCCTTGGGGTACACCACTATTTACCTTTTTCCATTGGGAAAATTGGCCATTTAGCCCTACCCTATGCTTTCTATCTTTTTAACCAGTTCCTGATCCACAATAGTACACTGCCTCCTATCCCATGACTCTTTCGTTTTGTCAAATGTCTCTTATGAGGGACCTTGTCAAAGGCTTTCTGAAACTCCAAATACACTATATCAACCGACTCACCTTTGTCTACCTGTTTATTCACACCTTCAAAAAACATAACAGATTAGTAAGATAAGATCTTCCTTGTCTAAAGCCATGTTGGCTGTCTCCCATTAAGCCATGACTATCTACATGTTCAGCAATTTTGTTCTTTATGATGGTTTCTACCATTTTTCCCGGTACTGACATCAGGCTCACCGGTCTGTAGTTTCCCAGATCACCCCTGGAACCCTTTTTAAAAATTGGTGCTACGTTCGCCATCCTCCAATCTTCAGGTATTAAAGATGATTTTAATGATAGTTCACAGATTACTAATAGCAGGTCTTCAATCTCATATTTCAGTTCTTTCAATACCCTTGGATGTATATCATCCGGCCCAGGTGATTTGCTACTCTTCAATTTATCTAATAGTTGTAATAGATCTTCCCGATGTATCGATATTTCCTTCAGTTCTTCCGCACCTTTAAATACCACTTCAGTTATGGGTAACATCCCTACATCTTCCTCAGTAAAGACCGAAGCAAAAAATTCATTCAGTCTCTCCGCTATTGCCTTGTCGCCTCTTAGTGCCCCTTTAACCCCTCTATCATCTAATGGACCAACTGACTCTCTCACAGGTTTTTTGCTATGAA
This sequence comes from Ichthyophis bannanicus, assembly GCA_033557465.1. Lineage (NCBI taxonomy): Eukaryota > Metazoa > Chordata > Amphibia > Gymnophiona > Ichthyophiidae > Ichthyophis > Ichthyophis bannanicus. The sequence goes on from CM066035.1 coordinate 645,126,716, forward strand.
TGTACTTGAAAAAGTCTTTACTACGCATTTTTGCTTCCGCAGCAAGCTTCTTCTCAAATTCTCCCTTTACCTGCCTTATCAAAGCCTTGCATTTAACTTGCCAGTGATTGTGCTGTTTCCAGATTTTGTCATTTGGTTCTTTTTTCCATTTCCTGAAAGATGCTTTTTTGGCAACAACAGCCTCTCTGACCTCACCTTTAAACCATGCTGGCAGTTTTTTGGACTTCCTGCCACTTTTCTTAAAGCGTGGAATACAGCTGGTCTGGGCTTCCAAGATAGTATCTTTCAACAACGCCCAAGCTTGATGTAAGTCTTTAACCTTTGCAACTGCTCCTTTTAGTTTTTTCTTAGCTATTTTCCTCATTTTATCATGGTTTCCCTTTTGAAAGTTAAAAGGTAGTAATGTGGATTTCCTTACCATCCCCCCCTACATTAATTAGATCAAACGTGATCATGCTATGATCACCATTGCCAAGTGGCCCCAACAACCTTATCTCTTGCACCAGATCTGGTGTTCCACTAAGGACTAGGTCCAATATGGCTTCCCCTCTGGTCGGTTCATGAACCAGCTGCTCCAAGAAGCAGTCATTTATTTCATCTAGGAACTTTATCTCCCTAGCATGTCCTGCCATGACACTGACCCAGTCAATACTGCGGTAATTGAAATCACCCATTATTATTACTGTGCTGTAACTTTTGTTAGCTTCCTTGATTTCTTTGAGCATTTCATCATCCATTTGTTCATTCTGGCCAGGATGTCGATAGTACACCCCCACTGCCATTGCCTTCCCCTTTTTACATGGAATTTCAATACATAGAGGTTCTACAGCAAATTTTGTTTCCTGCAAAACTTTAATCCTTTCTGACTCAATGCCCTCTCTAACATAGAGCACAACCCCTTCACTAATTTGATCAGCTCTATCATTACGATATAATTTGTACTCAGGTATCACAGTGTCCCACTGGTTGTCCTCCTTCCACCGTGTTTCTTAGATTCCAATCATATCTAACCTCTCATTTAGTGCTATATATTCTAACTCTCCCATCTTATTTTTTAGACATCTAGCATTTGCATACAAGCATTTTAGAGACTGTATTTTATTAATATTAATCTGGCTATTGGTAGGCATGGGTAAATTGGGATCCTCAAGCTCTGTCTGCTCCATACTCGAGGGCATATGGGCTACTTTACTCTTTTGTGGAACCTCTCTGCTTTTGGTAGTATCCTTCAAGAATACATTCTTCCGAACCATGCGCTCTTGTGCAACTGTCGGCTTTCTCCTATTATCTAGTTTAAAAGCTGCTCTATCTCCTTTTTTAAAGTTAATGCCAGCAGCCTGGTTCCTTCCCAGTTAAGGTGAAGCTCATCCCTTCAGAAGAGCCCTTTCCCAGAATGTTCCCCAGTTCCTAACAAATCCAAACCCCTCATCCTTGCAGCATCGTCTCATCCATGCATTGAGACTCTGTAGCTCTGCCTGCCTTTTGGGTCTTGCGCGTGGAACGGGAAGCGTTTCAGAAAACGCTACCCTGGAAATTCTGGATTTCAACTTCCAACCTAAAAGCCTAAATTTAGCCTCCAGAACCTCCCTACCACATTTTCCTATGTCATTGGTACTGATATGTACCAAGACAGCAGACTCCTCCCCAGCACTATCTAAGACCTTATCTAGGTGGTGTGTGAGGTCCGCTACGTTCGCACCAGACAGGCAAGTTACCAGGCAATCCTCACGTCTACCAGCCACCCAGCTATCAACATGCCTAATGATCGAATCACCAACTATAACGGCTATCTTAACCCTTCCCTCATGGGCACATAGTCCTGGAGAAACTTCCTTGGTGCGAGAGGGTTTTACATCACCTGGAGGACAGGCCCTTGTTACACGATCACTTCCTGCCACACCAGGGTGATGCTCTCCTGTCACGTGACCTCTCTCCTCCATGGCAACAGGGATGCTGCCAGACTGGAGGTGGGACTTCAGGACTATATCCCTGTAAGTCTCGTCTATGTATCTCTCTGTCTTTCTTATGTCTTCCAAATCTGCTACTCTAGCCTCTAGAAAACAGACTCGTTCCCTGAGAGCAAAGAGTTCCTTGCACCTAGTGCACATGAAAGACCTCTCACCAACTGGGAGAAAATCATACATGTGACACTCAATGCAAAAGACTGGAAAGCCCCCATCTTGCTGCTGGACTGCTGTCTGCATCTTAGTTTTAAGCTTGGGTTTAGATCTTTAAGTTCTTTACTTACTAAGGGCTGCTATGGATACTTATACTAATAAAATTGTACCTAATACTTTTAATATACCTTGTTCACCTGAAGCTTAATTAATCTCAGATCCTTAGTGTATGACTGATTTGGATAACAAGCTGCACCTGAGAGCACCTCCTTTCCTTTAAGATGTGTAAGTACCTATAAAGCTATGATTATCCAAGGGGTGGGTGGGTGTTGGAGGGAGGGAGGGAGGGAAATAACACTTATTAAAAGAGGGCTGCTACATAGTACCCTGTATTGTGCTTCTGAGGTAAGCTGTAACCTAACTTCCTGGTGATTAACAGTCCATGCTTGGATAGAAGGAGTCTTTCAAAATGGCCTTTTGACCTGCCACCTGGCGTTAACACCTATTGAAAAGGTTTCACAGGTCTCTTGCCCCCTAGGTAGAAGGCCTCTTTGTAAAGGTCTCTAGAAGACTTTATTTGTTGCTCAAAGAATACTGACCTTGTTTTGCCTTTTATGCTAAGTTAAATTCTGATTTGATTTAAATTAAAGCTCTTTGCTGCTGCTAGGCTCTGACTTATTATGAAATTTATACTAGAAGCTCTCTGCTGGGTTCTAAATTTAACCAGAAAGTTCTCTTCTGTGTTTTAAATTTAAACTTAAACTGCTGCTACTAGGCCCTGACTGATTTAACAAATACACTGGGTTCACAGATTAATCAGCTTTAATACAAAGAAGTCCCTTCAGAAAAATTCCCAGAAGTATATACACATAATTGCAGATCTCTCTGCAGAAGTAGCAGTCCCCTTTTCTAGTCCTTCAAGACTATCAGCAGACAAGTGCAATAGTGACGGCAGACATACAGGAGAAGGGTACAATGTCCTCCCACCCATTCTATTTCCTTTGGGGGGATGAGCTCTGCTTGGTGCCTATGTACACACACATTTTAAATCTGTCTCGGCTAGACAGCATTCCAGTTGAGGTGTTGACTGGACAGAGTATATAAATTCAACCTTTACATTGCTCCCCTTGTCACCCTCATTTAATCCTTAGGGATTAGTCTACAGTATTTGTTTTTGCAGACAATATGCACCTTCTCTTTTATACTGACCATCGTGCACGTGATCTCTCATCTCTCAGTCTCTATCTTTCTCACGCTGCACAGAAGCTTGACTCCAAAGCTCTGAAACTTAACTCGGACAAATGTCATGCAATGTGGTTTATCTCTTTTATCCCTTTTCTAGCTCCTCAACTTGCTAGCCATAACATTACTCTCAAGCCTTTCCTGAACATTCCAGGGAGAAGCTTTGATCCACAACTCACTTTTGAACATTAAATTGCCTCTGCTGTCAAATCATGTTCCTATGCCCTATGCCAGATTAGTTTTCTGTTTGAGCAGTCTTAGATAAAGATGTCATTTCAATTCTCGTGCACGCCCTGGTTACCTGGTTACTGTAATGTCCTTTATAATGGTGTAGGTCTATCTGTTTTTTATAGGCATCACGTAATACAAAAAATACCTGCTATTCACTTGCTCCATCATGCCAAACCCACAGATCACATGACCCCGCTTCTCAAAGATGTACATTGGCTACTGGCCGATAGAATTAAGCTCAAAATTCTTATTCTTTCATTTAAAACTATTTGCATTGGCCTGCCTGCTCCCCTGTTGAATGCTTTAATTCCCCATACCCCCACTCGTATCCTCCATTCATGTATTGATGAGCTCCTCATCAGTCCTCCACCTTCACAGGCCATACACAAATTCACCTGTATCTCTGCTTTCTACATTATTGCTCCTTTACTTTGCAGCACTATAGCTAAATATGTACATTTTGAAATTGCTCTCCCTAAATTCAGATTTGGCCTAAAAGTGTACTTCTCTCAAGTTTTTGAGGACTGATGACTCATGAGTTGATGTCTCTTGACCAGCTGGATGGCTTTCCACTCTCTCACTACTCGCACTTTCATACTTGTTTTCTCTGTCCTCTTTGTTCTTTTTTCATGTTTACCTTATTCTTAATATCTTATTGTAAGCCACTGTGATATAGCCATTAATGGCAGTATATTAAAGCTTTTAATAAACATAAACATGAACATTATTATGTAAAAAGCACTAGTAATGAAAGTATTTTTATTAGGTGCAGTCTGCGTCGTTGGGAGCATTTAAATTGTGGTGGGGGCCTTTTCAAGCTCCTTATTTTCAGTGTTTGATGGTACATCTCACAGGGCTTTTTGTCCTAATTAGAAGAACTATGTACAGCATAACCTCTTAGTAATCTATTCTTGCTCATAAAGTTGTTTTTTTTTTTTTAAGTGCTGTCAAGTCAATGCTGACTTCTGGCAACCCAGCAGCCCCTGGGTTTTCTTGGTAGGATATGACAGGAAGTAGATTGCCCAAGGTCACAAGGAATGCCAGTGGGAATTGAACCCTGAGGCTACTAAGCTGTTGCTCTAACCACTAGGCTACTCTTACACTCTGTTCAATTACTTCAATAGCTTCAGGGATCTGTTTAAACTTGGTGATCATTGGATTTTCCTCACCTGCTTAAAACCACTCAGAAAACAAATTTGATAAACGATTGCCTATACAAAAAATCCAAAAAGGAATCTACTTTGCAAAGCAATTTAGATCTATGCACCTTTAAAAAAATAGGCATCCAGAACCAGCCCAAGGCACTCAAATCCTCATGTGTAAATTTACTCCTGTGCTGAAAAAGCTGTAAATTTTGTGCAAGTTCCCTATCCATGTAAATGTATATTTTATGAAATATGCATGTCATTCGCAACTCCGCCCTCCCACCCAAACTATGCCCCTGGGAATGCCTATGCACATGGCTCTGGGACAGAGGGTGAAGCAGTTAGGTGCACAAGTGGTGTTCTCTTCAATCCTCCCTGTTGAGGGTAAAGGCCAAGGTAGAGGCTCGCATCCTGGAGATGAATGCATGGCTGTGTGGATGGTGTCATCGAGAGTGTTTTGGTTTCCTAGACCATGGGATGCTGTTCCAAGGATTGCAGAGCAAAGATAGCATCCATCTGTCCAAGAAAGGTCAACGCGTCTTCGGTAGTAGACTGGCTAATCTACTGAAGAGGGCTTTAAACTAGATTCGTTGGGGATGGGTGAAAAAAGCCCCCAGGTAGGTGAAAGCCCCCAGGTAGGTGATACATTAAATACCTTTATGGAAATGGGTAACAGAGGTAACATATGGAAAGCAGTGTATAAATGCCCGTAGCATGGAAAATAAGATCCCTGATGTTGAAGCTTTGGTGGGAGTCGCTGACTTGTATTTAGTGGCAGTTACAGAAAGATGGTTCACAGAAAACCATGATTGGGATTTAACTATACCTGGCTATACTTTATTCAGAAAGAACAGGGTAGGAAGAAGGGGAGGAGGAGAGGCACTATATGTAAAAACTACTATTAAAGCTTTGGAATTACAGAGCTTAAAAGGGAGAGAGGAGGCATTGTGGGTTAAACTAGAAAGAGGGAAAGAGATATCTATTTGCATTGGTGTGATATACAGACCTCCCTCACAAGAGGAAGAGGTGGACATAGAGTTAATTGAAGACATACGCAGCATTGCTAGGAAAGGGGAAGTGCTACTGATAGAAGATTTCAATATGCCAGATGTTGACTGGCACATTCCTGCTGCAGTATCATCTAGAAGTAAGGAGATCCTGGATTCTCTACAGGGAGAACTATTAAGGCAATTGGTAACAGACCCCACACATGAAGGGGCCATACTGGACTTGGTGCTTACCAATGGTGAAAGTGTTTCTGATGTTGTAGTGGGAGATCATTTTGCATCCAGTGATCACCAGATAGTGTGGTTCAGTATTAGGACTAGGGCTGTTAGAATCCATTCCAAGGTGAGGATCTTAGACTTTAGGAAGACTAACTTTGCCAAGATGGGCCAATACCTCAGGGAGTCGTTAGTGGGATGGGAACAGCTGGGGGATGTAGAAAAATGGTGGGCAAAACTGAAAGGGGATATTTTAAGGGCAACCAACCTTTTTGTTAAAATGGTAAATAAAGGTAAAAGGAAAAGGAGACCGCTATGGCTTTTGAAAGAAGTAGCTGAAAAAGTGAAGAAAAAGAGGGAGGCCTTCATGAAATACAAGAGATCACAGAGAGAGGAAGACAGGCATCTATATTTGGAAAAACTTAGAGAAGCTAGCAAAGTAGTCAGGAAGGAAAAGATTCAAAAGGAGGAGGAAATAGCCAATGCAATAAAATGGGGGGATAAGACATTTTTCAGATATGTTAGTGAGAAGAGGAAGGGCAAAAGTGGTATTGTCAGACTCAAGGGTGCAGGGGAGAAATATGTAGAAGCTGATAAGGATAAAGCGGAATTGCTTAACAAATATTTCTGTTCTGTGTTCACAGATGAAGAACCAGGAGCAGGACCTCAGAAAACACCCACAAACAGGAACAGAAGCGAGGGACATCTTGAACAATTTTCAGAAGACTGTGTTCGTGAGAAACTAGCTCAACTTAAAGTAGACAAAGGGATGGGTCCAGATGGAATACACCCTAGAATACTGAGGGAACTTGGGGACGTTCTAGCAGCTCCACTGACTGACCTTTTCAATGCCTCGTTGGAGTCGGGAGTGGTGCCAAAGGACTGGAGAGAGGCTTATGTGGTGCCTTTACACAAAAGCGGAAGAAAGGATGTGGTTGAAAACTACAGGCCGGTTAGCTTAACTTTGGTGGTGAGTAAATTATTGGAAACGCTGCTGAAAGAGAAAATAGTGAGGTTTCTGGAGTCCAGCAGATTACAGTATCCGAGGCAGCATGGATTGACCAGAGACAGGTCTTGTCAGACAAATCTGATTGATTTTTTTGACTGGCTAACCAGGGAGTTGGACCGAGGGAGAGCCCTAGATGTGGTGTATTTAGATTTCAGTAAAGCCTTTGACACTGTTCCTCACAGGCGACTTATAAAGAAACTGAGCACCCTAGGGATGGACCCTAAAGTTACTGCTTGGGTTACAAATTGGTTGGGTGGGAGGCAACAAAGTGTACAGGTAAATGGAGCTCCCTCTGAGGAGAAGGATGTTACCAGTGGTGTGCCCCAGGGATCTGTCCTTGGTCCGATTCTTTTTAACATCTTTGTTAGTGATATAGCGGAAGGGCTGTCGGGTAAGGTTTGCCTCTTTGCGGATGATACCAAAATCTGCAATAGAGTAGAGACCCAGGAAGGTTAGATAACATGAGGAGGGATCTAGCTAAGCTTGAAGAATGGTCTAGAATTTGGCAGCTGGGATTTAATGTTAAAAAATGTAAGGTCATGCATTTGGGCTGCAGCAATCCAAGGGAGCAATATAGTATAGGGTGTGAAGTAATTTTGTCCACTAAAGAAGAGCGGGACCTAGGCGTGGTTGTGTCTGATGATCTTAAAGTAGCTAAACAGGCAGAAAAGGCGACGGCAAAAGCTAGAAGGATGCTTGGATGCATACGGAGAGGAATGGCTAGCAGAAAAAAGGAGGTGATAATGCCTCTGTATAAGTCTTCGGTGCGACCTCATTTGGAGTATAGTGTGCAATTCTGGAGACCCCACCTTCAAAAGGATGTGAACAGGATGGAGTCAGTGCAGAGGGTGGCTAGTAAAATGATTAGTGGTCTTCATTATAAAGCATATGAGGACAGACTTAAGAATCTTAATATGTACACCTTAGAGGAAAGGCGGGATAGAGGTGATATGATTGAGATGTTTAAATACCTCCGTGGCATAAATGTTCAGGGAGAGAGCCTCTTTCAATTGAAAGCAAGTTCTGCTATGAGGGGACATGGAATGAGGGTGAAGGGAGGTAGATTCAGGAGTGATATGCGGAAATATTTCTTTACAGAAAGAGTAGTGGATCCGTGGAATAGTCTCCCAGTGGAGGTGGTAGAGATGAGGACAGTAACTGAATTCAAAAAAGCATGGGACAAACACAGAGGATCTCTAAAGGTAAAAAGGGGACTGTTGTATTTGTTGATATGGAAGGACAGACTAGATAGGCCATGTGGTCTTTTTCTGTCATCATATTTCTATGTTTCTAAGTGGTATAAAAATAGGTGCATTCTTTCTATAAGTCTACATTCTACCCTGTGAAATTTTATAAGAGCATTTTTCTGCAAGTAAAACATGCTTTGCATGCAGAAAAAGATTTTATAAAATTACCACCCCCGCTCCCCATATGTAGATCTTAACATAGACAATGCACTATCCACCCTGACACGATGGAGGAAATTTTAGAATGGACTTGTCTGGACTCATACAGTACAAGCACACGTGTCCATGCGCTATGAAAATTACTCCAGGGAAATTGCACAAATCTATACCTGCTCTTTGACACATACAAATCGTCAGGGTTGATTTATGTTCATACTCTTGAATTTTCACAATTAAGTACATAAGTAGAAACCCCACCCAAATCCAAAATCCAGGAACAATTCTGTTCAATCTGGTAAACTTACACGCATGTGGCACATATCGAATAGGCAATTTTATAGAACCGATTTCCATGACACTGTTTTACCAGCGCAATGCTTTTGAAAATTGCCCTCACTCGACTGTAAGAGTTTTATAAGAGGACTGGATTGTCAGTTGGCTTAAAGTTTAGCTTTGTGTTCTACACTATGTCAATTAACTGAGAGGAGGTTCAACCATCCCTAATCACGATTTAAAAAAAACAACTAGGGCTTGATTTACTAAAGTCTTTCACCCGTTCTATCTATATGGACATAGGCCCAGATTTACTAAGGTTTAAGTCAGAAACTAACAAGATCTGGTACTTGTAATCTATGGGGGAGAATTTAATTAAAATGTGAATAAATTAAACATTCTGCAGCTATATAAGGGAGTACGGGAGCCAGACTTTATATCAATCAACAATCTGTTTGTAGATAGAAGACAGGAATTGGGTAAATTTTTCACAGATGTACTCCACGATCAGGTCAAAGCTTAAAATACAGACATCATTCTGAAATATAAGCAGGTCGTTCTTAAGATCAGGTGATATTAATTATCTTGTGAGAAGCAGATAACACAGAAGGTTTGCAAATCTGAGCAAGATGATCTTTGACCTGTAAGGTCACTGCGGAATTCCAGCCTGCAGACTTAGTAAGACCGTTTTGTTCCCAGTGGAAAGACAGTCACATTACAAGAATGAACTCCGCATTTTTGGCATGACTGATTTTTTTTTTCTCCTACTCAAGAGACTGAACAAAAATGGAGACTGAATTGTGTGTCATCCAAGGACAGCCTTTTTTAAGCCAGTGCTAAGGTTATTTGTTGTGGTTCGTGGGAAATATTTCACATAGGATATATTGAAAAGAATATGATGTAGGCTCAATGTTTCCATTTTTATATTTCTTCGACATCTATTAGATAAGAGTGTAAACTGGTAGCAATAAACGAAAAATAAAAGTGGAACCATTTGTAATCATTTTGTTTATTTGGGGGCCCTTTTCATTACAGCCTGTTAAGTGCACAGCTTTAAGCGCAAAGCCTCCGCATTAGATGTCAGGGGAGTGACTAGCATGTTCCCGGCAGTTAACGTGCGGCGCATTTAACGCAGGTACACCTACTGACACCCATAGAGGTGCAATTGCTAGTGGCAATGTGTTATTCACGCCCATACTCTGTTCATTCCCTGCCCCGTCTTGCGATGTCTAATTAACTTGTGTACCACAGTCGCTGCCATGCCCCCAGCATTCCCAGCTGCCTGTTGCCACAAGTTTAAATGCAAAATAACCAATTACCAAACCCTAGTAAAAGGGCCCTTTACTGTTTTCACATCTTTATTGACTTGTTTTTACTTGAGCTTTATGTCCTTCACTTTTATTTATACTACTGTTCTGCTGTCCTGATTGTACATTTACAATGGACATGTTCCATAGGTATTTGTTTATTTATTTATTTAGCTATATTTATATACAACTTCACCAGGCCAAAGCGGTTTCCAGAGAACAGAACATTTTACATTGAACGTTTGTTATACAAGTAACATGGTGACATTTAAACATTCAAACATTTTTTCTAATTTAACATTTTTGCTGATACAAACAACGATTAACATTTGTGAGTTTATTGTGGTTGAGTTGTGTAGTTGAGGGGGTAAGGTGGGGGGGGGGGGCCAAAGTGTTCTGTAAATAGGTAGATCTTTAGATGTTTGCAGAATGTAGGTGATGTTTCTTAGGGTGTACGGGAGAGAGTTCCATAGGGATGCAACCCACTCACTAGACATAAAAAAATCAATTCGAAAAACAAAAAAAACCACAAGCTCAAGAGCATTCTCATATGCAGCCCCCACCATATGGAATAAACTCCCACTATACCTCCGCAAAATAAAGGATCTCCAGACATTCCGGAAAGAACTAAAAACATATCTGTTTAAAGAACACTTTATAAACCTTAATCAACCCCCTCCATCCTCCTCACCACACCTACATAAAAATCCTCCCTAAACACAGATCAAAAAGCCTCAAACCTCAACACACATAAGAAAAACAACCCTTCGAAACCATGATTAATAACTGACTAATGTAAATATTTGACTGATGTAAATAGTTCAGCATATGTATAATTATATGCTCCATGTTATTGTTCATGAAAAGTTAATTGTACATAGTTTAAAGAAAATACTATGTTCTATGTAAAACAATGTTCAATATGTTAATTGTAAACTGTTCATTATGTTATTTGTAAACCGCCTTTGATCTTGGGAAAAAGCGGTATAAAAGAAAAGTATAAATAAAATAAAATAAAAAATGCTCTGCGGCATGTTTGTCGATTGTATTTACGTTTGGTTTGTGGTATGTTGAGTTTGTTTATAGTAGTCTGTCTTCATGGTCTGGATGTTTGCATTTTCTGTAGTAGGGATTTGAGACAAGTTTCTTGTTGGGAGTGAAGTGTTTTGTATGTGAGGAGGAAGAATTTGTAATTTATTCTGCTGGTAAGTGGCAGCCAATGTAATTGTTTCAGGATGGGGGTGATGTGATCATACTTATTTGCACCTTGATTGGTACGTGCAGCGGTGTGTAGAGCAGTTTGTAGAGGGAGGAGTGTTGATTGAGGTAGTCCTTGGTGGTAGATATTCTTACAGAAATCTGCATGAGGGAGGGTGAGGGCTTGTAATGCGGATCTGAAATCTGATGAGTCTAGAAGTGGCTGAAGTCTCCGTAGGGTCTTTGATTTATTTATTTAGCATGTTTTATATACCGCCTTATCCTTAAATTAGAGCAGTTTACATGGAACAGTTTTGAAGAGCTACAATCTAAAGTAACTTTAGGCTAAAGGAAGGGGGAGTCATGCAGGAGGACCTCAGTGCAGTATTTACATTAGTGATTATCCACAGTCGTACAGAGGAGTTAAGGGTGCTATTTACATGTAATAGTTTCCTTGTGCTTTGTGTCTTTGAAAAAAAGGGGTTTTAAGTCTTTCCTGAAGTCTTTGATATCTTTTGAAGTAGATTGTCTTTGCTGTCATTGTTGTTTGTGTTTTGAAGGATAGTTGCTGGTCAATTGTGATGCCGAGGTGTTTCAGCTCAGTTTTTAGAGTTACTGGTATGTTGTTTAATTTTATGTTAGGTGGTGGTGTAAAGGAGCTATCTCTTGTAATGAACATAGCTTTTGTCTTTTTTAAGTTGATGGATAGGTTGTTGGTTGAAAGCCAATGTGTAATTTCTGTAAAACAGTCCTGAAATTGACTGGAGAGGAGTGGGCAGTACAGCATAATATCACTGGCATATATGTGACAGTGGATGTTGTGTTTTCTGATTATTGTGCAAAGGGGTTGAAGGCATAGGATAAAGAGGGGTGCAGAAAGGGTAGAGCCTTGAGGTACTTCTTGGGTTTGCTGGAAGGGTTTGGATATGCTTGTGCCAATTTTTGTTTGTTGTTTTCTCCCTGTAAGATATGATTTGAACCATTTAAATACTGTGTGCTGGACTCCAAATAGTTGTAGTCTCTGTAGTAAGATATTGTGGTTGACTGTGTTGAATGCTGAGGAGATGTCAAGGAATAATAACAGGTAGGTTCGTGTATACTATCTTGAATTCCCTTGGTTATGGTGTCAATGAGGGCGGTCATGAGGGTTTCAACACCATGTAATGGGCGGAATCCATGTTGTTGGGGATCAAGTAGATGGCATTTGTCAATATGGTTTTGTAGTTGGAGCTGTATGGTTTTCTCTAATTTTAGCCAGAAATGGGAGGCTGGCAATAGGTCAGTATGATGCTGGGTCTAGGCTTGGTTTCTTCAGTGTAGGGTGGATGGAGGAGATCCTAAGATTGTGAGGCATTATTCCTTGTTGGAGTGCTTCATTCACTATCTTGGCTAGGAATGGGCTGATTTCAGTGCTTGTTGATTTGATACAGTTAGGGGGAAATGGGTCTAGTGGTGAGGTGGTAGTGTTTATCTTTGTTAGGATGTTTGTGATATTTTTGGTATCAATTGTTTGGAATGTGAGCCAGCAAGTCCCTTTGGAGATTGTCTCAGTGAGGGGTGGGTTGTTGCGAGTAGGGTCAGAGTGTAGTTCTTTGTAGTGTGCAGCTAATTGTTGGTGAGTGACATTGATTGGTTGGTTGAGGTTCTTGGGTGCTTCAGTGAGTCGTTTTACTGTGTCAAATAGTTCTCTTGGGCGGTTTATTACTGTGTTGATGACTTTTGAGTGATATTCTTTCTTGGCTTGATCTGTGCTGGTATGAAAGCTTTGTAGGAGTATGAGGTATTTGTTCCGGTCTTCCTTTGAGGTGGTTTTCCACCATTTTCACTAAGCTCTTCTCAGTTTTGTTTTTAGTTTTCGGAGGGTATGGGTAAACCAGGGGTTTTTGTGGGTGTGATGTTTTTTTTGGGGGGGGGGGTGTTGGTGCTTTTCTGGTAGTTTTTCTACAGATCCGATCGCTTTGTTCCAATTTTCTGTTAGTGTTGTAGTGTCCGTTGAGTCGGTGGTCAGATGTGGTAGAATGTTTCCTAGGAAGGCAGCCTTGTTGAAGCTTTTGAATCTTCGTGTTTGTTGGTGATCTGTTGTTTTTATTGTTTATCTGTTTATTTATTGTTCTAATTGAGTTATAATGTTTTATTGTTTATTCTATGCTTGTTATCGATTGTATTTGCCTATTTTGTGCACCATGCTGAGTAGATTTTTGGATGGACATTTTAAACCTGAATAATATATTAAAATACTATATAGGGGGGGATCTGCATGTGCTCATTTGGGAAAGTGAACACTATTAGCTCTGTGTGAAATGTCCTTAAGCTAATATATTCAAGGTATTATTTGTTTAATGGTGGGCAGTAAATGTAATACTCCTGAAGCTGCTAATATTCAAAGTCATTATACGGATAGTGACAGGCAAAAAGCATTTTAATCCCTCCAGCACTAACTTCTGTTTCTTTACCACTTACAAAAATACAGTGCATTTTCCTAGGAAAAAGGGTGCCAATACTTATATGCGGGGCTCTTTCATTAATGCATGAGGACCACGGGTCAATTTTAGCAGGCAATGAAAAAGGTGCTGGTACACCATACCACCTGCACCCCTCAAAAATAGTCCTACAAAAATATATGGAGAGGGAAGGAAGGAGATACATTTTTGAAGTAATCTTGTTTCATGACAACGTTGTAGTTCACGCTCATGTTATACAAAACTAATGGACAATTACATAAGAAATCATCAGATTAGTGTATATTGATTTTTTTCTGGAAAATAATACTTTCTGGAGAAGGTCTCATGGGCCCAATATTCAGTGGCACTATACAAATAGTGCTGCAGAATAGAATGGCAGACCATCTTGGCACTATCCAGATAGTAAAGGGAACAGTCCATGGGCACTGTGGGAAATTATCTAAATAGCACTATCCAAGCATAACTTAGGACAGCCTAAGTTATGGAGATAGTGGTGATATTCAGTGCCGCTATTTAGATAACTATCTGAATAATGTCGTTCCTGACTGCAGTATCCAGAAAAAGCCACTGAATATCCGGATATTTTTTAACACTATGACTAGTGTTTAAATAAACTGCCCAACACGGAGTTTAAATATTGACCTGTAAAAGCATAAGACATAGGTGGCAGGGGCCTGTGACTTTAGTAGCCATTTACTGGGCCACTTTTTCAAAGAAGCTAAAACTTTTCTCTGATAATTTAGTGCTATGTTTGCTATACAGAGTAAAACAAGCAAAACAAAGGGGGAAATATACCCAAAGGTTCAGATGACCATCAATAATAACTGCTAGAGAGAATACAAGTCAATAAAATCAGATCAGAAATGTTTTTGATATGCAAAATACTGAGCAACACTTGAAAATCAATGCTGTAATTCCACAAGTGACACCTATCCACAGGACCGTCAGGAGTCGATTTTGACTCGAAAGCACTTAACAACAATCACCTCCACCATTCCCCAAGTGAGCAAACCTTATCTAAATATCATCCAACACAACTAGGGATCTTGCTCTTTTTCCCCACAGTTTTCTAAGCCCCCCCACCCCAATTCTAAGCCCCCCCCCCCCACTGCCACACTTAGCTCTTAGCTGATTTGTGCCATCCACCCCTCCTCTGTCCCTCATTTGCTGGCTGCCACTGGTTTACTGCTATCTGCTGTGGTGCTCCTGAAGTCACTATTTTTCTTGTGTTTCCCCTGCAGCCTGTCTCATGCTCTGGTCACCTGAATCAACACTGCCATTGTGACCTTCCCCTGCTAAGACAGCTGCTTTCTTCTAGAATGCAGCACACAGTTCTCAGAGAGCTTGAGCCATGTAATGCCTGAGCTTCTGCGCTGCTCTCACAGTCTCAGATCTCACAAGACCAGCAATGGAGTTTATGCACCATGCAGCTCAAACTCACTGACGGTACTGCAGCGGCGGTAGCAGCGGTAGCTATAGCCAAGGAAGATTTTAAGGAAGGAAAATCCCAGGGGTAATGACAATCTGGCACTTGGTGGTTTGTCAAACCCTGACATACAGAATTAAGCTAAGCAGAGTCTGAACAGCTGTACGAGCATTGTAAACTGTGACTGCTGTATGGCAATACTTGCACCGCCCTCCCCTCCTCCCCCTCATGGTTTGGGAGGCTGGAGGAAGGTATTATTATTTACCTGAAATAAAGTTCAAATACATACGGGGTACGACTTTCTGCAGTATAATGAGAACCATCAGTGCTGGTGATTAGGCACCTGCTATGAATCCCTCACTTGGTTTGCAGCTTGTCGTGCTGTGAGGGCTTGTGTGCATCAGTGATGCTGAGAGCTAAACTATCGGTAGTTTAACTACTGGCAGGGTCTCCCAAGGTGGACAGGTCTCAGCTGAGATGCCAGACCAAGACAAACCACCCATCTGGGCAGCAGCAGAATGGGATAGTGTTGACGGCGGAGGATCACATTTCTGTGACAACGGCAACACCAAACTTAAACTATGCGGAAGAAAGGCCCGGCAATCTACTTCTGTATCTTGCCATGAAAACCCAATGGATAGTTACAACAAAACAAATTGTGCTGTAGTGCTGGAAGATGAGACCCCCAGGTTGGAAGGCACTCAACTAGCTACTGGGGAAGAGCTGAAGACTTTTCAGAGTAAAGCCAGCATTTATGATGTGGTTGGATCAAAGCCCTCGGGACGTCTGACTGCTGATGTAGCTACGCATGAAATGAGAGTCAGAAGCTGTAAAGATGTCTTATACATTGGAACATGGAACGTACGAAGCATGAACCAAGGGAAGTTGGAGGTGGTCAAGAATGAAATGGAACGTGTACAACTTGATCTGTTGGGTGTCAGCGAACTGAAATGGACTGGCATCGGGCACTTTGCATCAGATGATCACATGGTCTACTATGCTGGAAATGAAAGACAAAGAAGAAATGGTGTTGCATTTATAATAAAGAAGAAACTTGCAAGAACTGTAATGAAATACAATGCAGTCAGCGAACGCTTAATCTCTATTCGTCTACAAGGAATGCCTATCAACACAACTATAATTCAAGTATATGCCCCAACAACAGCTGCAGAAGAGAATGAAATTGAAGAGTTCTATGAACAAGTACAAGCTGAAATTGACAGAACTTGTAAACAGGATATCCTGATAGTCATGGGTGATTGGAACGCAAAGGTTGGCAACAAAGAAGAAGACAAAGTAGTTGGAAAATATGGACTTGGCAACAGAAATGAAGCTGGAGAAAGACTGATAGAATTCTGCAAGACCAATGATCTATTCATCTCGAACACCTTCTTCCAGCAACACAAGCAGCGACTGTACACATGGACTTCACCCAATGGATTGTATAAAAATCAAATTGACTACATCTGTGGAAGTCAACGATGGAAAAGCTCTATAACATCAACAAAGACAAAACCTGGATCTGACTGTGGTACAGATCATCAACTACTAGTATGCAAACTCAAGCTAAAGCTGAAAAAGAGCAAACCACTCATGAATGCAGCAAAATATGACCTTGAGAATATACCACTGGAATTTAAAGACTGCCTGCAAAATCGATTTGCTGCTTTAGTACAAATCATTAGAGTTCCAGAAGAGTTATGGAATGACATCAAGAAGGTTGTGTTGGATGAAAGCGAGAAGTCTCTACAAAAGGTAAAAAAGAAAAAACGGCCAAAATGGATGACAGAAGAAACTCTGAAAATTGCCCAGAAATGCAGAGAAGCTAAAGCCAGAGGAGAAAGAAAGACAATCACAGAACTCAACAGAGAATTCCAACGTGCAGCAAGACAGGACAAGGAAAAGTATTACAATGATGCATGCAAGGAAATAGAAGCAGAAACTATTAGAGGAAGAACAAGATCAGCTTTCCTAAAGCTACGAGAGTTAAAGAAAAAGTTCCAGCCTCGAATTGGAATGTTACAAGATGATCAAGGTTCTATGTTGAATGATGCTGAGAAAATCAAGAAAAGATGGAAGGAATATACAGAGTTTTTATATGATAAAGATCAAGTGGACCAACAGCCATTTCAACCTGTACCTTATGATCTGGAACCATTGGTGATGAAAGAAGAAGTTGAAGCAGCATTGAAAGCCTTATCAAAGAACAAAGCACCAGGCATTGATTGCATTCCCATAGAAGTATTATAGCAATCTGATGCAGCTGTTACCATACTTACAAGGCTCTGCCAAGAAATATGGAAGACAGCATCATGGCCAACTGACTGGAAAAGATCTGTGTTTATACCAATACTAAAGAAAGGTGATCCAACTGACTGTGGAAATTATCGCACAATCACTCTGATCCCACATGCCAGCAAGATTCTACTGAAGATTATTCAAAAGAGACTACAATCATACCTGGAACAAGAACTACCTGAAGTGCAAGTAGGGTTCAGAAAAGGGTGAGGAACGAGAGACATCATTGCGGATGTGAGATGGATCCTTGAAAAGACTAAATAATACCAAAAGGATATCTATTTGTGCTTTATCGACTATAGCAAAGCTTTTGACTGTGTAAACCATGAGAAACTCTGGGCCACATTAAGAAGCATGGGTATACCAGAACCCCTGATCGTTCTCTTGCACAATCTGTACATTGATCAAGAAGCAACAGTTTGAACGGAACAAGGAGAAACAGAATGGTTTAAAATAAGCAAAGGTGTAAGACAAGGCTGCATACTTTCCCCCTACCTGTTTAATTTATATGCAGAACAAATCATCAGAGAAGCAGGATTGTATGAAGACAACAGAGGTGTGAAGATTGGTGGAAGACTCATCAACAACCTTCGCTATGCTGATGATACTACATTACTGCCGGAAAGTGAAGATGATCTGAAACATTTGCTTCTCACAATCAAAGAACATAGTCTCAAAATGGGCCTGCACCTTAATGTAAAGGAGACAAAGATCATGACAACTGGCATAATCAACAGGTTCATCGTCGAAGGAGAAGAAATTGAAATCGTGAATAACTTTAACCTACTTGGATCAACTATCAATAAAGAAGCAACAAGCAGTCAAGAAATCAGACGACGCATTGCTCTTGGAAGAATGGCTATGAAAGACCTAGATAAGATTCTCAAGAGCAGAGATGTCTCTCTCCATACAAAGATTCGACCTGTTCAAGTCATGGTATTTTCAATAACATCATATGGATGTGAAAGCTGGACAGTGAAAAAGATAGGAAGAAAATTGATGCCTTTGAATTATGGTGCTGGCGGCGAATACTGTGTATACCATGGACTGCCCGAAGAACAAACCAGTCTGTACTAGAGGAGATCAAACCTAAGCTTTCTTTAGAAGCTCAGATGACAAGACTTCGACTTTCATACTTTGGACACATCATGCGGAGAGAGAGATCATTAGAGAAAGACATCATGCTCGGCAAGATAGAAGGTCAACGCAAAAGAGGAAGGCCAGCAATGAGATGGATCGATACAATAACAGCAGCTACGGGTACCAGTCTGTCAACAATGAGCCGCCTGACTGAAGACCGAACACAATTTAGGATAGCTATCCAGAGGGTCGCCATGAGTCGACTCCGACTCGACGGCACTTAACAACAACAACATGAATCCTGGAAAGGAATGCCTACACTTTCAGCCTAGAGGAATCAGTATGGGGTGGGAAATGCAAATTCCATGGCTTTTAATGATAAGTTAAAGTCACATATTGCTACATTGTGTTTTACTGAGTTCTGCACTTTAAGCTTGCCTGAAGAGTTTGCAGTATCTGGGCTGAGTGACACATGTTGATGACATCAACAGCTTCCCTTTAAAACTGCCTAGCACTTGCTGTCTTGTGTTTATTGTGTTCTGTCTGGATCAAGTGAAGTGCATGTTGCTGACATCACGGGTAGGGCCGGTGCTAGGGTTTCTGGCGCCCCCTTGCAACCTATAAATCAGTGCCCCCTCCCTCATTATTATTAATGTGGGCTACACCCCACCCTCCTTTTTCCCAAAACCCCTTTGTGAGCTCTTTTCACGTGATGCTAGTATTTCTCCTTCAAATCCAATGCTGTAAGAAAATTGCAGTGAAAGGGTAAATGCATAGCCAGAATAAAAATAACTACATAGCAGTAAATATTTAGCATCATACAAATAGATTGTTATAATAAAAAAAAACTGATTCTGGTCATCTCACTAATAACATCATAAACATTCTGCAGTACCAGGTATATTGGGAACTAATATAAAGTCCTGCAAAAGTCACTGAAGATCTATAAGGCCAAATCTACCATATCATACCAGCATAAACTTCCAAAACTCATACAACAAGGAGCTTACCAGAAAAAAGCAGCACTGTAAATATTGCAACGGGCTTTAGAAAATCCATACACCTACTGTATTTGAAAAGCTGAACAAGTCAAATTACTACAGTATAAAATCCCTCTGTACAAACTCCATGTTAACAGAACACCTGGCCTCAGTCAGAACATAGACCCTCATGAAATATAGAATAAGTGACTACATTCTAAAGTAAAAATAAAAATATGTAGACAAAAATTAAACTGAAACCCCAAGAAGCCAGACTCCACATGCGGTGCAACACCAGCTAATTAGAAATGCAATTCCCCATGCTGTGTAAAATATGAAGATAGCGCAAAGCCCAATTACTAAATTGAAAATCAAATGATTTTTTCTACCTTTGTTGTCTGACCATTTCATTCTCTGTTCATGTTGGTCCCGATCTGAAGCTTCTGCTTTCCTTCATCTTCTCTTAGCTCTCTTTCTATGGTCTATAGTCCATCTGTCATTTCTTGTCTCTCCTTTTGTTTTCTTCACTTCCTTCTGTCTTGGATATTGATTTTTTTCCTTTCAGCTTTCTTCCATTTACCCCTCTCTCTCTCTCTCTCCACCCATATTTCAGTACTCTTTACTATCCAGTTCTTTTTAAGTCATTTACCTACTGCTTTTCAACCTTTGCTCCAGTCCTTCCATTCCCCATCTCTTCTTCTCTGGTCCATTATTCTCTAGTCTTTTCCTCACTCTCTCTCCCCCTCTGTCTATCATCTCTCACCCCCATCTAGTGTCTCTCTTTCCCTCCATCCATTAGGCAAGGCAGACTGTCTTGGCCTGCCTGGTTCACAGTCCCAGGCCTGTGGCAGCGCAGCTGCCCTGCCTCTGTTCCTTTGAGTGAGTCGACACTCGGCAGTGGTGTTTCTCCCCCTCCCAACAGACACAATAACTGCCCTCTCTCCCTTTTCACTACCCCAGTTTCTGCCTCTTTTCCCTACCTGACCTAGCATATACCAGCATCAGTTCCCTTCCAGTTCCTCCCTGCATAAACCCATTTCCTGTACAGCCTCAGCATCAGCCCCCTTCCAGTCTCAGTACCTCCCTAAGTATCAGCCTATTTCCAGCCCCAGTAACCCTCCCCAGTCCTCCCCTCCCACTACCTTCCAATGTCAACCCCCTTGCAGTCCCAGAACTGCCACTGGTGTCCATTCCCTTCCAGTCCTCCTCCTTCCCCACTGTCCAGCCCCTTCTAATCCACATACCATCCCAGATATCAACTCACTTCCATTCCCAGTGCCATCCCCATGTCAGCACCCTTCCAGTCACCTCTGTCCATCCCCTTTCCAGTGCCATTCCCAGGTGTCAGCTCCCTTCCAGGCCCCCCTCCCATTACCCGGCCACCTTCCAGTCCCATCCCCAGATGTGAGCTCCCGTCCAGCCCTCTCCTTCCCCCCCCCCGTCAGCTCCCTTCCAGCCCCCACCTTCCCCCCCATCTCAGCTTCCTTCTAGCCCCCTCCTTCCCCTCTTTTCAGCTCTTTCCAGCCCCCCCCCCCATGTCAGCTTCCTTCCAACCCCTTCCTTCCCTCCTGTATCTGCTGCTTCACTGTTTGAGAGAGCCGCTGGAATACTTCTCTGCTGCTGTAGCTCTGCTATCTTATAAACTTCTGGACCACAGCATTTCTTAAGGCAGGAATACGCATTTTCTGTTTCTTAAGAGAAAGAGGAAATGCTCATTACCGCTGGAAATGCCGCAATGCAGCAGTTTATAAGATAGCAGAGCCACAGGAGCAGAGAAGTGTTCCTGCAGCTTTCTCAAGCGGCCAATCAGTGAGGGGGTGGGTGGCTAGCAACAGCACCCCCTACAGCGCTTACCCAGATTAACAGGTAGCACAGGCCCTGATCACAGGCTTCCCAGAGGCATTGTGTCAAGGAGGCCTGCCATAGAGGCACAAACTACCTCTCTGTGCCCCTTCATATGCTCCTGAGTTACTGTTTCTTGTCTATTTGTTGTATGGTCTGCTTTTTAGAGCATTTTGTAAGGATGTGTTTTCCAGCCCTTTCCCCTTATTTCTGTTATGTATGACTGTGGCTGATATGGTTTGCCATGCCCTTTTACATAATGTAGTGAGACAGCTGTGACAGCACATTCTAGTTCCACTATAATCATCAAAACAGAGACGTAAACCAAAGCCCTCTTCCAATTTCTGTGACCGTTCATTTGCTTTAATTCATGTGTGCTTAAGGTGCCAATAATTTATTATTTAGTCATTGATGACTGTCTTGATATACACTGTACAACAGACACATGGCTGTATGTAACTGATTTGGTATTTTAAAAATTTTTATGATGTCCTCCTGGTTGTACAGGGCAGCATCAGCCTCTTTTAAGAAAGAATGGAAGGGACTGAGAATTAGTAGGTAGGAATTATTATTTAGCTTGAATCCACCACCAACATGGGCATTGAAAAACTGATATTAAAACATAAAGAGTTGACTATTTGTGTGCTTTACCACCAAGTTTAGCAAATGTTTTATCCCAATTTAATGAATGGTTTTCAATTCTATTTTCAACTGTCTACTTCTTGATGTTGTCAACATGCATGTTGAGATAGAACACTCAGCAGAGGATTTTTTAAAATTGATTGTGATTCAATAGTGTTTAAACAACTGATTGAGTCTACTTGTAACAAGGGTCATGCAGTTGTGGTCAACATTATTGGCAACCTTGTAGTTAAACCCCTTAATGTCCAATATCTCCTAAAAAAAAGTTGCCAGTGAAATGGCTTTGGACTATATATGCACACATATTTGACACATAAAAGAATGAAATAAAACAAGACCAATTAAAAAAAGGAAATAGTAGGAAATAGTACAAAAACTGGGGCATTACCAGGACATGATTACTGGCACCCTTATAAACAATTCAAATCAGTTTGAACAGAAGAACCACATTCCCATTACAGTAAAATTAGACTTACCTGTGATCAACTGTCAGTACTCACATGACTTAAATCAACCAATGAATGATGGCTCTAATGTTTAAAATGGCCACATTCACTCTCTGTTCCATTTTCACAATGGTGAAGACAAAAGAGATGCCTGAGACCACCAGAAAAGCTATTATCATCAAACATCAAAGGGGTACAAGGCTATCTCCAAAGACTTTGGGATTCCTGTGTTTACAGTTTGCAATGTTATTAAGAAGTTTATTGCTCATGGAACTGTAAAGAACCTCCCAGGACATGGTGGGAAGAGGAAAATTAATCCAAGAAGTCTTCAAAGGTTAGTGCAAACTGTTGGAAAAACACCACGCACAACATCCAAAGAGCTTAAGGCTGACCTGGAGCAATCTGGAGTGGTGGTTTCAACCCGCACAATATGCTGCACACTAAACAAAGGACTTCATGGGTGAAGACGAAAGACGACCCCACTGCTCAAAGACAGAGGTAAAAAGGCACTCCTGATCTTTGCCCAAACCCACCTTGAGAAACACTTCTTCTGGGAAAATGTTCTGTGGACAGATGAAAGCAAACTTGAGTTTTTTGGCAATGTAGACCAGCGATACATTTAGAGGCGAAGAAATTAAGCTTATAAGGAAGAAAACACCCTTCACAAAGTTAAATACGGTGGAGGTTCCATAATGCTGTGGGACTGTTTGCTGCCTCAGGAACTGGAGGCCTGGAACGTATTAAAGGAATCATGAAGTCAGAGGACTACTAAGGTATTTTGGAGTGAAATGGGCTACCTAGTGTCAGAAAGCTACGTCTGGATCAAAGGTCATCAGTCCTCCAGCAGGATAATGACCCAAAACATACATCCAAAAGTACAAAAGAAGGGTTATAAAGGAACAAAATGAACTGTTTTAAACTGGCCAGCAATGAGTCCTGATTGCAATCCAATCGAGAACCTTTGGAAAGAGCTGAAATCTGCCATTGGTAAAAGGAATCCTGGAAACACTCATGAGCTGGAACCAATCACAGTTGAAGAGTGGGAGAAACTACCAGCAGACAGATGTACGAAACTTATAGATAGCTACAAGAAACGTTTGGAGACTATCATCACTGCCAAGGATTGAGCAACCAAATATTAGTGAAGGTTGCCATTAATCCTGTCCAGGTCATATTTTGTTTTTGTTTTTTTTCTCAGAAATTACTATAAGTTGCAGAAACATCTTTTTTGTTGTTGTGTACCTTTGAACATACTATTATAATATTATGATGATATACAGTTGGAAAATTTCCAGTTATTGTACACAACATATGTCATATTTCTATGTTTCTATAAAAGGGGACTGTTGTAGTTGTTGATATGGAAGGACAGACTAGATAGGCCATGTGGTCTTTTTCTGTTGTCATATTGCTATGTTTCCAAAATGCAAGGGTGCCAATAATGTTTTCCACAACTGTACACTGGATCTTCTTTTTGTCCCCTCCTCTATACATTTTGCCTCAGTGACTGTTTTCCCTCTGATATAGACAAATTGTTATTTGATTGCATTTCGCTGTGTTAGGCCTGATTGTACATCTCAGTTTGTTTGAAGCTCCTCAAATGGTTCAGAAATGTAATGCTCTGACCTCATAAATAATTTTATAAAACAGTAAAGTTGGACCTTTAATACAGGAAGTTAGTGGGTTTGCCCTTAGCTGACGCTATTGGTCCTACATTTAATTTATTTTTATTTATTTATTTAACAGCTTTTATATACCGCACTTTTGATATCAGCGCGGTTTACATTTTAACAAATTTTGTACTTAAACATAAAACAAATGTTAAGTTTACAGAGAACAGGGAATAAAAACATGGATAACAGGGATTAACAATTAACAGATATTTTCAATTATTTACAATAGGTTCTTAAATGCTCGAGCTCTAAAGGTAGGGTTTGTGAGGCTTGGTCTAGATCAAGTGGTAATTAATTATTTAAATATTTAACATTGGGTGTTTCAAGAGCCCCGGGCTCTATCATAGTATTTGGAGCTTTATTACATTTAACCCCACTTTGGAATTTATATGAATTTGATTTCTAAAATATTATGGAGACAGATTCGTGCTATGCTTGGGAGCAATTTTTCTTGGTGTATAAAACTGAGGTCTCAAAATAATGGCTGAGACGAATAATTCTGCATGCCCTCTTGATGTATGTCCTATTGGGTTTATTAAAGGTTTAAGAGACCTAGCCGCCTTCTACTTATGTTCTATTATTAATCTGTCCTTTTCAAATGGGACAGTACCATCTGTGTCGAAGTGTGTAAGTGTTCATCCTGTGTTAAAAAAGCTGTCGCAAGTTCCTACTGTTCCATCTATCATTCTATTTCTAACTTGTCATATTAAAGAAAGCTGATTGAATGAGCTGTGGTTTAGCAACTTCAGGATTATATCAGTGGCCATACTTTACTTGATCTTCACCAAAATGGATTATGCCCCCTCATGGTACATACACCTTTAATCTCCATTTTGGATGTGCTGTTGAAAAGCTTAGATTCTAATAAGCAATATTTAATGGCTTTTCTCAACATTTCTTCTGTGTACTGAACTCTGCCGTAAGATCATTTGCATGGTTTGTCTTCTAGCTTAATAATCATGAGTAAGGTTACTAGTAGATACAGTTAAGGGGCATGATTACTAAAGGTTTATGAATGCTAACGTCCATTACTGTGCATTAAACGCCACCACACCCATGTTATTCCTATAACCACAGTGTTAGATAGCACACATTAACCTTTAGAAGGTCATACCCCATAATGTAGATTATTGTATTTATGCTGACAGTGTGACAGTATTTCTGTCAAATGCAAAGATTTAAATGCTGCATTTGTGTACATTAATGATTATGTCAAGTCTATTGCTTGTTGGCCTAACGCAAATAAGCTTGCACTGAATCTAAATAAGTCTGAAATTATTTTGTTTTAATTTAATTTATTAGAACTTATAACCTGCCTATCACCCGTTTCTAGAGAGATAACATAAAACATACAGAAATCATATAAAACCAGCAGTATTCATACAACATATACATCTTCCTAAACACATTAAAAGCCCTTCAAAAAGAAAAGATGGGAGGTATATTCAGATCGCTTTAGCCAATTAGCAGACCTGAGCCTGATATTAGTGGGTAGACTGCAATGCCAATTGCTATCCGGTTAGTGATGATTTTAGCTGCTAACTGGAAAGCTTATCTTGTTAAAGCTAGGAAAGGCAAGTGGCTGTCCTTTCTTTAACCGGTTATCGATATTTGGTTAGTAGCTAGATATCGCTACTAACGGATAGCATGTCCTGACCAGCAAACCCCTGGTATTCAGCGCTGTAGAAGTTCCAGCACTGAATATTCGGATTTATTTAAAGTGGCAGTGGCAAGGTACTTTAAAAGCACCTAGCTGCCGCTGCTCAATATCAGACCCTATGTTTTCAATTTCTTTTTAAAATCTAATACATCTGTTTTCACCCTTCTCTACCTACTGGTAGATGCTAACAAAATTGCCCTGTTAAATGTTGAACTCTCTGAGCTGATGTTGCTGACGGTAATGCTAGTAAATTTTGAGAGTTTGAACATAATGATCATTGCGGTGTGTAATTACAATAACTGTCTAAACCCTATTTTTGGGTTGCCAAAAATATATGACATGGGATTTACCCAAGCAGTAAAGACCTAGGGCGGGAGGAAGACTACACTGGGGACAGACTTCCCTGTCAACAGAGTCATCTGAATAGCATCCACAAGTGCCCTGGGGGGTTTCATAAAGGTGATCAATGAAGGTCAGGAGCCTTACAACTATCTGAGGGTACATCCATATGGACTCCACCCAAGAGGATTATACTCCATGGAATGAACCGTGACTCGCTTCTGAAAGTGCTCAACAGACTGGATGTATCCTGCTCCAGTGATCTCCAGGGGTGAACAAGTAATGGAGGACTTGACCTCCATCAGCTCATCTCTCAAACTGCCGAGGATGGAGAAAGTCCAATTGGCGGGAGGCATGAAAAATTGCTATGAACCCGAGCAACAACTCCATTCATTCACCAGATTCTGTGAGGAATCCATTTGAAGACCCTTCTCTATAATGGAAAGCAGGACTACAATAAAGACAGTGAGAGAGAAGGGGGCAGTCTCCTAGAAGGAAGGAAGAAAGGACAGAGAAGGCTTCATAGGGAAAAGAGCCATCCAAAGAACCAGAAAGGCATACATGATGACAAGGCTGCAGCACGGGCACTCTTTGAAAGATACCAGAGTCCTCCAGAATGGATCATAAAAAAACAACCCACCAGGGAGGCTTCACACATGGATCATAAGAAGGGTTCTTTCAAGGCCCCCTACCACAGGAGCTCACTAAGACCAAACAAGACATTCAAGTAGCAGAACTGCTTCATTCCTGTTGAAGCAGGCCTCACTGAGATACCTTCCAAAGGAGTACCTTGGAGGTGATTCCTGCCTCGGCACAGGCCCAGATCCAAGTCGAACTGCCATCAGGCTGTAACATCTGCGAAAGCCATAAAGGCTCCCCAGGACTTAAGCAGGAAGGTATCAAACAACCAGCATATGCCTGCCAGGGCCAAGCTCTCCTGTAGGTCCATAACTTGATGAGCAAGAGAAAAGCTATCCCACTTAGTCCAAGAGTCTGTATAACATAGTGTGTGAATTTAATTTGGGCCCCTAGAATCACCAGGGCCAAATGGGTCATTTAGCCTGTGCAGAAAATGGCTCACTCAGGGTCAAAGAGGAAGACACACAGCATCCATCCCCTAGGCCAATTTGAAGGAAGGGTCTTCCAGACTGTCATCCGCAGAATCCCCCTGCATCTAAAGCAGCTCTCCAACTGGCATCCATTGGAGTGGCCAACATATGGGGTACTAGAAGGTCACATTTTCACGTTATAAGTTCCTGCATGGGAAGGCTGAAATTTTCCTTTGCCTGGACTCATGGAGTTCCAACATAGATAGTCGTACCACATGCTAATGAAGCTTGTGACATGAACTGCAGCTAGGGCAATCAGATACTTCTTGGCCCAACAGCCCAGCTATATGGCCACGAGAACCACTCTAGACCCTTAAGTTCTGCTGCAGTAGAATATACATGTGAATGTCATGGCTGTGTTTGAGAACACACAGCCTGCTGCTTCCCTTAAAGGAGGCACATTCCACCCCAAGTTCAATGTGACTATTCTGGCCACCAGGTGGAAGATCTCCCGGGACCCCATGAGCAGACAGAGTCTCTGGTCCAACTGGACTGGGTCAAACCTTCAGCCCTTCTGGATGGAAGCCAGCTGCCATGCCTCTCCTCGGGTGCTTCACACAACCTTCTGGTCAGGAGGTAGAATTGCATCTGCTACCTGACCTGTTCCTTGATCTTCTGGGGGAGAGGAAGAGCCTGGTCAAATGACAGGGAACATTGGAGACCAGAAGACTAGACGGCACATCTCAGTAGAGTGCCTGTGCATGCTAAAGCAAGGATCTGACCGTAAATCTGATGTAATGCACTCAAGGACCAGAGGAAAATCAGGTCCATAGAGCTGACAGAGGATCAGATGCTGAGTCAACTGTGGCTCAAACAAACCCTCTGTTGAGAGAAAACTCAACTCAAAGAAGTAGGAACTGACCCCCTAGAATTCAGTCGCCTCTGTCTACTTTGGTCTTCTCCAAGGACACTAAACCAGACCTGCTGTATGGCTAGGCATGGGCAACTGGGGCCTCTGCAAGCAGAAAGGCACTGCTACCACCACTATTACCTTGGGAAGGTACAGAGAGCTGCCAAGCGACAAATGCCCATGTGATATCCAGGGGCTGGGAATACCTCCCATCAGACCAATGTAAGGCCACACCCACAGGACTCTATACAAAAATGAGACTCTGTCTGAAGACAACTTGCTTCAGGACCAGAACTGCTGGAAGGAACCCCCTTACCAGGATCTGCACGTTTCAAGGATAAAAATCCTGGCCCTGCTGTGGAGAGAATGGAGAAACAAACTGTTACTACCAGAGGCACTAAAGAGCATCTACAAATATCCCCCTACCCAATCAAAGAGCCTTGGGGAGACTCTCCTGAGGAGATTTTGCAATCACTACTGCAATTGCAGTAGTGTGCTCCTGAAGTTGGCCTGGACCAGAAAATGGTGGGACCAAAGACAGGTGACTTGTCAACAGAACTGACAAACTCCGATCTTGCCTAAGAACGCCGCAACTCACCAGTTTAATGATACGAGTACGCTCAGAAGAAACAGACTGATGTACATCCCAAATGGCTGCACCTTGGGATGGGCTGCCGGCATCCAGTAAGTGGGATTACAAGTTCCCAAAGGCCCATGGAGGTGATCCGAGTCCATTAGAAGCTCTGACAGGATTACCTCTATTGCAACAGAGGCCACAAAGGGCTCCCATTCATTGGACAACAACTTCAGGCTCTGAGCATGGCCCTAGAATGTCCTCCAGCCCTCCAGGAGTATCTATGGTTCACCAAGACCATTTGACTTTAACCTCTATATAACATACAAAGGGGATTATTTTATTAGCATTCCCATGTCCAAAAAACAGCATTGAAACATGTAGAGTGTAATACACGTCTCAAACCATTTTATATTATGCTTTCTGTAGATATGGGAATGCTCACTACATCTACCCTGCCAAGGGGAGTGGTGGTTGCAGAGAGTGGGAGTGATGTGGGCAAGGCCCACCATGTAGACATGGATGACCTATTTTAAAAAGGGAATCCACATCTGGAAAAAAATGTAGATGTCTTCATTTACACCTGCCTCCAAACACGAATAAGTGCCTGCTGACAGGGGCAGATGTCCATGCCGATGTAGCCCCCGCCTAGCATCCCCAATCCCAGTAATGTTTGTACGGCGTGACTGCCACTTTTATGTGCTGCCTCGTGCCGAGTAGGAGTGAATGGGTCTCGTTCCTGCTCGCATTATATGCCGACAACCCCAGTTAGCCTGAAGGTGTCAGTCAGGGAATGGGGGGATGGCCTGATCTTGGTTCACTTCTACAGAAGACGACAAAACTGCAGCCTCCCACTCACAAAGCCACCTGCCGCATGGGAGAAGCTACTACTACTAATCATTTGTATAGTGCTACAAGGTGCAGTTAGGGGCCAAAATTGTGGCAGAGTGTGAGTATGAATGGCTCTTGAGGAGAAATTGCTCCTGAACAAATTTTTGCTACACTCATACCTGCAACACATTTGGTAACTCCACCAGCCAAAGAGAGCTCACTTCCTGCCCCTCCTCACCATCACTGCAGGAGGAATAGAAAGATCCAGCAACAGAGAACTAAGCTGGCCCTCTCCACAAACAGTACAGCACATTCCTCCAGGCATAACCAAATGTACACACCGACCTTACAAGTGTCATGGCTCAGCTTCCAGTCTCACATCAAAAAGACGACCAGATCAGCCTACCACAAGCTCAGAATGCTACAAAAACTCAAACCACTGCTCACAGACAACGACTTCCGAACTGTATGCCAAGCCATAATACCTATAACAGATTTCTGTAATGCAATTTACCAGGGCCTTCCAAAGAAAACAACTCTCCCCCTACAACTGGTACAAAACACTACGGCCAGAATCATCACTGGAACAGCAAAATATAGCCTATTCTTAAGTTACTTTCCAGTATAAACCTTTCCCTAGAGAAATAGCCACTCCATCTTCAGACCTAGTGAATCTTAACTGCATTTAATGTATATAGTTCATTGTTTATGACTTAATTAGATTACATTGTTTTCCAAGTTATCTAATCCCTGTTACTTGTAAAATACACTACAGTTACCCTGTATGTATATGTTTTGTTCCATGTGAACCGCGCAGATGTCAATAGTGCGGTATATAAGAGATGTTAAATAAATAAATAAAATAGCCATATAACCCCCACGCTTCACCAGCTACGCTGGCTCCCTGTCACTGTATGCACTAAATACAAAATCATAATAATCTTCAAAATATTAAATAATCTCTATCCAGCAACCCTCCAACCATTGATCAGGAAGACACTCCCAACCAGAACAAGAAAAGGAGCAGACAGCAACATCCTTGGGACCCCACTAAACTGCAGAAAAGCAAACCAATACCCCTGCAATAGAGCCTTCTCCCTGTATGCACCCTAGCTGTGGAATGATCTCCCCACCTCAACACGTGCAAAGATTTAGTGGACTTTAGGAAAACCATAAAAACTCACCTTTTCCTAGAATACTTTGGACCTACCCCAGAAGACTATGAACGAAACGGATCTCTAAACACCACTGCAGTTCTTTGTATATAGTTAGCAATTGTTAATTGCTTGTTATACCTCAACTAACTTCCAAGTTGTAGATCCCTGTTCTATGTAAAGCTTGTTGCTGAAACCGTTCTATGTAAACCGCTTTGAATGTATGATAAGGAGGTATAAAAGATCTGTTAAATAAATAAATTAATAAAATGGCCGCAAGTCTTCAACAGCACACAAACTACAAAGAAGACAGGGATAGCTCTCCCTATCTCCTTTTTTTTAAAAAAACAACAATAACAAAAAATACAAAACATAGTCTTAGATTTCAATTTAAAAGGAAAGAGGAGGGAGCAGACAGACAGAGGAAGAGAGGGAAGGAAGGAGAGCAATGAAAAGCAGTTACTTACCCCACTCTTCTAAGACTATAGTGGCTCCAAGGGATCCAACTGTCTTCAGGAAAAGCTCCTCAAGCATTCAACCCATAAGCAGAAACCAGACAGGAGCCAAGCCCTAAACTCAATTAGGGAAGAGTCTATGGACTTATCCCTAAGAGTAAATCTGCCTTGGAGGGCACCTTAGTGCAAGAATCACATCATCAAAGCTCTGCATTCTCTGCCTCCATCTGCTGGTTGGATAGAACAACACACTCATCTGGACTGGTATAGCAGGATGATAAGGAATTGTGGTTGCTTAGACTTATTTTTTGATACACTGTATATAAAACCAGCTGCTAGGAGGATCTTTGCTGACATAATATTGTGGGGATTTCTTCACACTCCTAAGCTATTGGCCCAGCCTGCCTGGTTCCTGGTTCCTGCCCTAGTGCTGAATCTTTCTGCCATTTTTTCAGACTGAGCCTGAAACCAAACTGATAGGCCCATGCATACACTATGATAAAACCAGCACTAGATCAACCTGTCCTCAACAAATATAAATGGTTGATAACACTAGTCTGGTTCCTGATTTCCCGTTTAACATTGAATCCTCCTGCCTGATTCCTGGATTTTGCCTCTGAATCCACCTGCCAGTTCCTGGCTTCAGCTGCTAAATTTTCCTGCCTAATTTCTGGTTTCTTGTTCCTGATTCTAGCTTTTGCATTTTAATTCTGGCCTCTGGGTGCTCTTCTGAGCTCCAGCAATCTCCATAGCCAGGAGCAATTTGTCCTTGACCAAAGCTGGATTTAAACTGTTGATCTAAGATTAAAAACTCTCCAACTCTCTGGTGTTAGCCTCCTGTCATCCAGTCATACTGGTCTGACTTGCAAAAACATCTACTCACTGAAATAGGTGGGTCAGTATTCAGCTGTGGCGGTCAGCATTTTTAAAATGCTAGCTGCCACAGATTTAAAAAAATGCATATTATAGCGCTGGAATCTGATAGTAGCTCTAAATAGCAGCACTATTCAGCACCACTATCTGGATAGCCTAGCCAGATAGCTTAGGGCAGCAAAAAAGATGTCCTGAGGCTACCTGGATAGTTATTTGTATAGCAGCCCCTGGGTTTTCTTGGCAAGATATGAGCATAAGTAGTTTATAAGACCTCTTCTTCCAAGGGTAAAATGACTTTCCCAAGGTCAGAGGGTGCCAGTGGGAATCAAATCCCGCTATTTAGGGTTCTAGGCTGTTGCTCTAACCACTAGGCTACTCTTCTACTCAATATTGTCATTATGAGGGTAATATTATAAACTCCTACACGGTCCACACGCTTTACCACGTGCATATTTGGGGCCTGTTTTACAAAGCGAAGTATGTGCATACTTTGCTTAATAAATAGGGGCGTACTGACATGCCTTAACTTAGCCATGACTCTTATTCCTCCTCTAGAGCAGATGTATAGTCCTGCACCTAGATTTGCAGTACATGCACTTAAGTTGCAGTATCCTATAACTTACATGTGTAAAGTGAGGCCCCGCCTATGTTCTGTCCAAACTCTGTCCCCATGCATAACCCAACAGAAAGTGCACACAATGGGATTTATGTGCACTTACAGACTAGTGACTGGCCAAAGTGCTCATGCAAGTGCCCAATTGCACTTAAATCCTTTATAATATGTAATTAAGTAGCACGTAACTTTCCACGCCCCACTTATAAAACTGGCTGCTCCTCCATGCTACCCAAGGACCTATCCAGACAGTAGATAGATAGATCCCGTCTGAAAGTAGGTACCAGTGTAAATATGATGTAGATAGTTTCCCCCAGTTATATCCAAGTTGATCATCCCGTTCATTGTAAATACAACGCAGCGCGCCTGCCTTGTATAGTTGATGTTGAATGTAAACCGCACTGATCTAAATAGCGCGGTATAGAAGAAATGTTAAATAAATAATAAATACTGAGACAATTTGCAAGGATAGTTAGGTGCTGCTCACTGGGTAAATGCTGCTGAATACCTGAAGATGTTTCCAGCACCGTGGCAACTTTCTACCAGACATATGGATGATATACTGTATCTTACAAAAACAAGTATAAAAGGGCAAACACTGATAACATTTCCAAATTTGAAAATCCCGTTTCTTTTCCTGTACAAAAATGGAAATGTAATTGCAGGCAGAAACCTACCGTAGGGCAGTGAGTTACACAAAACTGCAGAATACAGATAGCTTTTGGCCCTCACTGACATTTTAAAGTACTTTGATTTGGAAACAAATTTTGCTGTTACCACAGATGAAAAAAATGCTGAGAAGGCTAATTCGTTTTACACTTGGGCAACAGGTTCTGTAAATTCTTACCATTTGAAGTTTATACGGAAATACTACGGGTTATTTAAGCGCCGCATTAGCTTGTTGCTGGACATTCCATAAGTTAGGAGCAAATTGCTCCTGAGGGGAGACAATAAACACGTAGTTCTCAATGCTTGAATTTATCTGTTTATGGTGTAAGGCTGCCAGGCTCCAAATTACGAAACAAAGGCAGATTGAGAGGAAATGCCCAAGCCGTGGTTTGCCACAAGTACTATGGTGCAAAGACTCAACTTGCTAAGGTTTTCCAGCAAAATGTGGTCTTCTTAGTGCTCCTTTGTTTTCCAAGAGTCTTTTTGTTTCTTAAAGCATTTTATTGTTCATATTTTGTTAGGTAACTTGAACACTAGCCACTTTTTAAACACTGAAGTTTTAGATTGTAATGAAGAAAGAAAAAAAAACCAACTGAATTCCATATATATTTCTTCATTTACCATTCATAGCAAGGAATTCAGCGCCGATGACTACATACTTGTCTACAGCAAGAATAAATTCAAGTGGGCAAAAAAATT
Organism: Ichthyophis bannanicus; assembly: GCA_033557465.1. Taxonomy (NCBI): domain Eukaryota; kingdom Metazoa; phylum Chordata; class Amphibia; order Gymnophiona; family Ichthyophiidae; genus Ichthyophis; species Ichthyophis bannanicus. Next base: position 645,160,541 of record CM066035.1, read on the forward strand.
CCAAAAACTGAAAGCATGACTTAGTCATAGCGCAATGTGAAAGCTGAAGGGTAGAAAGAGAACATATTGAGTTTGCTACTTCCAAAATTATTTTAAGCTCATTATGAAAGAAAAATATTGTTTCAGAACTTCTGTTTTGAGTTGTGCAATCCTAGAAACCATGAGAAAATCTTCTCTACTTTTGACCTCATAACCTAAAAATAAACAGACAATGACCGCCCACTTATTATGTGAGACAAGTCTTCTGGAAATTAATGTACAGTACTGTTTTTCTTGAAACAGAACACCAATTTATTTCCAGCTATCAATACCGTAGTGTAATGCCCAAAAGCTTAATGGCTTGGATTGAACTGTTCAGGAAATTTATAAATCTTTTGTGATGCATAATCTAACAGTTTTTCTGGGTGGTATAGGTTAGAGGATGCCTACCATGCATGCAAATTCTAACAACTATTGATAAAAAAAAATGCAGTACATCACAACACCTGCATTTATAAGTTTTGTTGAATGTAATGGATACTAGTATCAAAAGTTTAGAAATATACAATCCACTCCTGGTAAAATTTCTAACTCGGGCTACTGATGCTAAACAACCCTAAAGCAAAAGTGAACCAAGAAGAATGATACATTTTCACCTCTGTGCACTCACTTCTCTTTGTACAATTTTAGGTTATGAGCGAGTTGGATTGATTTGTTGCACGCAGGTGCTAAACAGCCTTGTCATATTTTTAAAAGGTTAAAACAGAAGACAATTTTGTCTCAGCTATAAAAGAGCTGCTACAGAGCAACAGGACAAATGTCACCTCTGAGAGATCAAAAAGTATGGAAGCTATTGTATGATTTCTGACGATATACTGCATATCATATGCCAACTAGGGTCGATTCTTCAATTTCCATCCGGGGGCCAGAGTATATCATGATATGATGAACTCGGTGCGTGTGAAAGTAAAGGGCAATATTCAAAGGATTTATGCTCCTAGCTTCAATCTTCTGAACTGGCCTCTACATAAATGTACTAGGGCTGAATACCCAAATTGAAGCTCAAAATTTCACTAACATGCTAAATTTAGGATCCTAAAAAGTGAGCACAAAAGGGTGGATTTAGAGCAGGGGAAAAGTTAGGATCCTAGCACTGATTTTCAGCACAAGGTACTTAAATTAGCCCCCTAAATCTTGGCAAATGAATGGCAGTTGGCAGCCAAGCGTGTTTAAAATGCCTGGCCACCTCTTCATTATCCGGCGCCTGGTGCTGAATATCTGGTTTTGCTGGGCAGCGCCTTCAGTATCCAGTCAGCAATGATATACAGCTGCTAACTAGATAATGAAAACCAATTAAAGTGAGGATAGTCCTTGACCTATCCTAACTTTAGCCGGTTTAGCTATCTGGTTAATGGCTGAATAGCACCATTGACTGGACAGTGACCTTGACTGCCCTGGTTTTAACCAAGCGTCTTTTGTGCAATCTGTGGTGACGTTCAGTGGCACGGTCCAGATAGGGCCACTAAACATCGAGACCACCACGATTTAGCTAGTCAGCAGATCCTGCTAACCAGCTAAACCACTTTGAATATGCCCCCCATAACTTTTAAACTTCTACATTTAGATGAATTTTAGTTGAGAATTTAGGATCCTATGTTTGACTGAATGCAGAGGACAAAATTAGGCACTTAACTTTAGGAGCTTAAATTTAGGAGCTCAACGTTTTTGAAGATCAGGCCCAACATTTTTGTGTGGCTGATATATTTGTAAATAGGTGATCAAACTTGAAAGCTGCAAATTTGTGGTAGGATATATAGTAGCTTAGTATATGACGGCAGATAAAAACCAGTATGGTCTATCTAGTCTGCCCAACAAGGTGGTAAGAATAGGTGCATCTGCTGCTCCGTGCAGGTCACCCCTATTTGTTGAGATATAAGAGAGAGTTATGTCCATTTTGATTTTATCCTGTTGCTATAAAGGGATCCACTGTGTCTGACCAATGCCATTTTGAATTCTGTCACTGTATTTGCCCCCACCACTTCCATCGCGAAGGCATTCCAAGCATCCATCTCCTTTTTAGTGAAAAAGTATTTCCTGATATTGACTTTCAGTTTACCCCCTTGCAGCTTCATGTTATGCCCTCTAGTTTTACAGCTTCCCCGTCTTTGGAAGAGGTTTGTTTGTTCATTAATACTTTAAAGTATTTAAAGGTCTGAATCATATCTCCCCTGTCCCTCCTCTCCTCCAGAGTGTACATATTTAGGTCTTCAAATCTCTTCTCATGCGTCTTCTGATGCAGGCTCCATATCATTTCGGTCACCTTCCTCTGAACCGTTTCCAGTCTTTTTATATCCTTTGCGAGATATGGTATCCAAAACTAAACACAATATTCCAAGTGAGGCCTCACCAGCTACTTATACAGTGGCATTAATACCTCTTCCTTTCTGCAGGTAATTCCTCTCTGTATGCACCCCAGCATCCTTCTGGCTTTTGCCACCGCCTTGTTTTGCCACCTTGAGATCCCCAGAAACAATCATTCCAAAATCCTTCTCCTGGTCCATGCACACCAACCTCTTGCCCCCTATCGCATACAGTATCCTTGGATTTCTGCTTCTGAAGTGCATGACACTGCACTTCTTCACATTGGTCTAATGCTTGGCAGTTAAGATTTATTCTTCCAGTTTTTGTAGATCTTTCCTCATGTTATCCACTCCCTCAGGAAAGTCCACTCTGTTGCAAATTTTGGTCTCATCTGCAAAAAGACAGACTTTTCCATTCAGTCCTTCAGCAATATCACTCACAAACACATTGAACAGTACCAGTCCCAGGACCAAACCCTAGGACACACTGTTAATCATCTTCCTTTCATCCGAGTGAGTTCTGTTTACCATCACCTTCTGTCGTCTATCAGTCAACCAATTTCTGATCCAGTTCACCACCTTGGGACCCATCCCCAAGCTGTTGAGTTTATTGATAAGCCTCCTATGAGGAACGGTATCAAAGACTTTGCTGAAATCTAGGTAGATCACATCCATTGTATGCCCTTGATCTAATTCTCCGGTCACTCAGTCAAAGAACTCTATCAGATTTATTTGGCAAGATTGTCCTTTGGTAAAACCATGTTGCCTCGGATCATGCAACCTGTTGGTTTCAAGAAAGTCTACTATTCACTGTTTCAGGAGCGCCTCCATTACTTTTCCCTCACCGAGGTAAGGCTTACCGACCTGTAGTTTGTCACTTCTTCCCTTTTACCACTTTTGTGAAGAGGTACCACAGCAGCCCTTCTCCAGTCCTGTGGAACTTCTCTGTCTCCAAGGATCTATTAAAATCATCCTTTAACAGCCCTGCAAGAATCTCTCTCAGCTCTTTCAGTATCCTGGGATGTATCCCATCTGGTCCAATGGCCTTGTCCACTTTCAGTTTTGCAAGCTATTCTAACATATCATCTTCTGTGAATGGTATAGTATCTACTCCATTCCCATTTGTATATTTATCAGCACAGGTGGACCTTCTCCAGGATTTTCTTTAATAAAAACAAAACAGAAGTATTTGCTTAGCATGTTTACTTTTTCAATGTCACTTTCCACAAATCCATTCCTAGCACTTTTGAGTCCTGTAATTCCACCTCTGATTTTCCTCCTCTCCCGAATATACTTGAAAAACGTTTTGTCACCACACTTCACATCTTCAGCCATCTTTTCTTCTGCCTTGGATGTTGCTATCCTTATTTATCCTTTTTGTCTCTTTTAGTTTTATCCTGTACAGTATTCTTTTCTGTGTTCCTCTGTTTGCGTACTTATGAATTTTGTGAAAGCTGTGTTTTTTTCTTTATTTGTGCAGGCATGTCTTTGGAGAACCAAATAGGTTTCCTTGTCCTCTTGTTTTTATTTACTTTCCTTACGTATTGTATGTATCTGTTGCCCTTTTTATTGCCTCCTTTAGTTTAGCACACTGCAATTCCCTTATCCCCTCCCACCCCACCAACTCCTTCAGGCACTTGGCTATTTTATTGAAGTCAGCATTTTTGAAGTCTAGGACTTTGAGCTTGCTGTGATTGGACTCCACCTTGGCTTTGATCTCAAACCACACTGTGTGATGATCGCTGCTGCTCACATGGGCACCCACCTGGATATTCGACACGCTTTCTCCGTTGGTGAGTACTAAATCCAGCATTGAGCTTTCCCTGGTTGATTCCTTCACCATTTGTCTAAATAATGCATCTTGGAAGGCATCCACAATCTTTTTTACTTCTTTCCAGATTTGCAGAAGGAATACTGCAATCCACATCGGGTAGATTAAAGTCACCCAGTATGATCACTTCCCCCTTCATGGCTATCTTTGCAATATCAACAATCAATTTGTTATCCATTTCTTTGGTTTGAGTTGGAGGCCTGTAGACTACACCAGTATGGATGACAGTGCAAAATAACTAAAATGCCATATTTTGAAGTTTTCCACAGTATTCTGTAAATGTTTTGAATTGTCCTCTCATCAATATTTTTTTCATTAATTTGGAGATCTGCAAAACTAGATATTTTCATAGAAAATCTATGATGGTGAACAAGGCCAAATTTACCTGCTTTACTTCTACCAGGGAGGAATTTCAACATCTCAAGGCAAGATCAACACATTTAACATATATTGTGCCTCCAGTAGTAATCAATGTTATCAAACACTATCAAACAATGTTATCAAACATTCCATCAAGTATAAAAAAGCAAAAACGAACAATAACCAGGCCTGGATTTAGGTATGGGCAACATAGGCAATACCTAGGGGCCAGATTTGAAAGTCCGATTCAGCTTGCTTTAGGACTAGACTCCGAATTCTGGAGGAGAAACCTACCCTTCGTACCACTCTCTGGTCCTGCTTATGTGCACCAACACCTTTAATCTGGCCATGACAACAACACAGTACTATTACTTTTACCAAGGACTTTGTTATGCTACAGAATTGAAAAGTATTTTCAGACCAACTGAAGGGATCCTCTGCAGCTACAGATAGAGCAGGAGCTGAAAAGTCAGATCAATGTGTGACCCATAATTACCTGAGCTGGTTGGAACTCCTAGGCAAACTGATGTGAACTTACATACCAGAGTATGATGGGATCACTGTACACAAGATAACTGATTTTAAATGCAATATATGTAAATACTTAAAAAAAAAACATGACTGTGGAGAGCAATGTGGTGTTAAGGGCTAAAAAATGCATTTGTGATATACGTGAATGCCCAGATGGAAGGTCTCTTTAAATTAAAATTTTTATGGATTATAGAAAGTGACGTGATAATTGTAGATGGGGTTATATGTTTATTTTGGACTAAAATATCAGTCATTTAATAGCACTTGACTCTGCAAAAATATTTAAAAATCTATGCAAATTTGATTCTACTTATGGCAGCCAACTGCTGTAATTAGTGTTTCTCCAACCAAGATTTTAATCTGACTTCTATCCGCGAGGCTAGAGCTGGAAATCTTGGAATAGTGGAATGTAAAGACTTAAGTCCATTGCTACTGTAAAGTTCTGGATTTACATCTATACAGGGAAACTGAAAACAGAATCGCTTTGAAAACTGATGCCGAAATGCACTTGAAAATTCTTTGCTTTCCAGACTTTGACAATAACAAGAGAACAAATTTTCCTTTCTTTCTTTCTTTTTGGATCTTTCATCTTTTCTGATCAAGGCTCATGTGTCCCTGAAAAAAAGCAGATCACTGAGGTTTTTCATCTCTAACATACATTTACTATCGAGTGTCATAATTTTCCTATTGAAATTATTTTATCACTAATTTTTTTGGATGGGAGAAGAGGATCTCCGTCCCAGGTTCCATATTATAAGTGGCTGCAGCATAGTATTAATTAGAGTTTAAGCTTGGCCGTTCTGATCCATTAATTTTACTTGCTCAATATTGCCTGCGAATCATCTGTCAAGATGTCTCGCAGGCCAGCATCCTACTCAAATGTGCTTTCAATTTCATCCTTTATTTTATTTAATAACACAAGAAGGGAATGTCTAACAAATGGCTTATAAAGAACTTTGCGTGACCGTTTTACTACAATATGCATCAGCATGTTCTTTAAAAAAATGTTTTGTTTAGCTTACTCACTTTATATTAACCCCCCCCCCCTCGCCCTAATTTAAAAAACTGCAGCACTTGTTTTGATGTCTCATACATTTGTAATGTTTATGAAACCATATTTTTTGTCTCCTGGGAATAAATGGAAAAAACGGGTGTACATGAACCAAAACATGTTTCTCTGTCTCTCTCATTCTCCAGCTCCTTTCACAGGCAATGTGGGAAACTGCAGGTGTTTTGCAGATTAACAGCTGTTTTTGAAAATGAGCACATTAAATAATAATGTAAATGCCAAGCTTTGTAAACGGAAACAGCTTTAAAGATCTTGGTGTACTTAAATGGACACCTTATTGTTAAAATAAAGCAGGTTCCAAAGCTAAATCTTATTTACTGTGTTCTTGTGATATTGTGGATCGGTTACAATGTTTTAGTTTTCAGACTGTTCTGCCAAGGCAGATAAATCCTGAACTGTGTCTACTAACTGGTCAACAACATGTCAGGCCTTTGCATTATTTATACTGAATGTTTTACACATATGGGTAATTGTGGGGTCCTATGATATGTGCTGGAATAATGTGCAGCATGGCCTATTGCAGGGGCTTTATCGTTATTTAATTTATAGATATACTGCCCAGGCTGAAAGGCATTAGAACAGTTTACAAACGCTACAAGCAGGTACTGGATATAGTCCCTCATCCTTGAAGGGTTCACATTCTACATGCTTGTATCATTCCCTTCCTTTGAGTTTCTGTTGGGGACCTGCTTTTTTACTATTTTTATTTATTTATTAATTTGTGAAATTTTTTCTCTATACCGCCTCTTCCCAAGATCAAGGGCGGTTTACAATAAAACAAAGCAAGATACATGAAACTCAGAGTAACGTTGATACATTTAACGACACGTGAACTATTTACATGAATGATATTTACATGAACAGTATTTACATATCAACTATTTACAGGAATGAAAACACTGGCAAACCTTGCGTTGCTAAAGTATTATTCATTGATTTGTTTTTGCTTTAAATTGGGTGGTTGTCAGAAGGCAGACATTGGTGGATCAGGGAATCTCTTTCAATAAATTCTTGCTCCTATGCTCCTGGAGTTGTGGTTGCACGTCTTTTTTTATGATTCTTCTCTGGTTTTTCCAGCTCTGGATTGTATGTCACTACAAGGGGACTCTCTCTGAAGTTTTCTTTCCTTTGTACTGCAGTAGATTTCCTCTGGATGTTTTAAGTGAAGAAGCAATTTTCCTGAAGATGATTTTGGAGTTGCAGCCTTTTTATTTAAGAATCCAGTCAAGATTTTGAGGTGTTTGTCCCTGTCTTTTGGGTCAGAGCATAATGGTGGTACTGTGTTGCATGGCTGTGAATAATGGACTTTTTTGTATACGAAGGGTGGAAGCTAGAATTGTGAAGGTAACGGAACCTGTCAGTTGGTTTTCTGTATACAGATGCTTGTATACAACCATTGTTGATAGAAACTATGGTGTCCACAAAGTTAACATTTTCGGTGGAATAGTCCATTTTGAATCCAAATGAAGGAAGAACTGCATTAAAAGACTTGTGAAACTGAGTCTCTCTTTGCTCAGTCCAAATTGCTAGGGGTCCCCTTTTGCACTAAAATGGCAAGGTAAACCCCTAGTGGTAGTACTGCAAGACTATCGTTAGGGGTTGCAGACGCCATTCCTGGAATTCTTCTAGACTACCAGGAATGCTTCAAGATAGGTCCAGGTGACCTTTGGGGCGATGGGGAAGTCTTCAAGGGCAGGTAGATGCAGATTTTGAATTTGTGGGGGGTCTTCTACTATGTCTTGGGAGGCATGGGGTCTCTGTGGGGAGGGCTTTTTTCAGAGGGAGCCCTGACTCATTGGTGCTGCCAGGGAACGAGATACCTACTGCTAGTTTGATTTAAAATGTATCGGTCCTTTAAAGACTGAGGCAAGGAGTATCAAGAAAATAATGCCAGCTTTACATATGTCACATTGCTTTACACCTAAGGAGTGTTATAAATTAGGACTGCAGTACTATAAATTAGCTAGAACTAGATTATGAATTTAGCAGGAACAACATGATTAAGGATTTGGCTGCTGAAAAACTTACATTTGCGGGAAAATTAAACCTGGTGTTGATAGGAACCCTGCCTTGGTTACTGGATTCCTAAGTAGTCTCAGTCAAGCAACTCATATAGTGGACCAGCCTGTGGTAAATCACTCACTCTCTAGGGTTGACCAGATGTAGGGTTTCACAAAGCAAATGATGCTGGCCCTTACTTGCTGTACCTGAATGAAAATTATTCCTAACCATAAAGATCAGATTATAACATTAATGGTTGTGTCACAAGCAGGGCCGGATTTACCTTGAGTGAGGCCCTACGCCAACAAAAATTGTGGGCCCCCAGCAGGGGCGGCCCAAGGGGGGTGCGGACCTCATTTGCATAAGGGGCCTCATTTGCATAAATATTTGCATAATGTTACCATATACTAACTTTTAGTAAACGTGCCTCTTAATGAGTGTATGGATAAAGAAAGACTAAAAGATTTCTACATTACTATAATCCAGTGCCAACTGCCAGACACATTAGGAACTACTACAAACACTGCCCATAGTAAACCCGCCGTATCCTAACAGCACTACCAGGACTCACAAAGCACCATACTCTACCAATCAAAAGGCAACACTGCAAATATTAAACCAATACATTTCAGAGAACAACAATACATGACCTACTGGGGAAAGAGAACAAGTGGCAATGTCAAACAGGAATTATATAAACAGAACACCTCAGCTCAGTTACACATGCAGAACATAGACCATCACCAAACAAGTAATCACAATTTAGAAATAGGAAGACAATAATTAAACTGGGAATCCCAAAAGCCAAACTTGGAATGTACAACACTGTAGAAATAAAACTATACATTAATTTGCTCTTGTACTAAACAAAGCACAGATGTTAATGATGCACATTTACCAGAGCTGACATATTCCAATTAATAAATTCAAAATAAAGAGATATTTTTCTACCTTTTGTGCATTTTTTTCAGCTGCAATTGCTCCAGCCACTTTCTTCTGGTTTCTTCGTGTCTTCTGCTAACTGTCCATCGTCTGCTGTCCATTTGTCCTTTCTTCTCTCTTCTAGATTTTTTTCCATTCTCTCTCTACATCTGCTTTAACATACTAATCTTTCTCCTTTTGCTCTTTCCTCATTCCTATTTCATCCACTCAAATATTACCCCTCCATCCTCAATCCCCACTTACTCTCCCAATACCCGGCCAATTGTAGATTTTTTATCCCTCCCACACAAAATATTTTTCCCTTCTCCATTTTACTCTTCCAGCCCCATCCCATTCTAATCCTCCCCCAACATCAGCTCCCTTCTAGTTCCAGCCTCACCCAGCATCCATTCCCTTCTAGTCCCTGCATCAGCCCATTTCCAGTCCTAGCCATCCATCAGCCCATTTCCAGTCCTAGCCCCCCCATCACCCCACTTACAGTCCTTAACCCCCATCACCCCATTTTCAGTCCTTAACCCCCCATCACCCCATTTTCAGTTTAAGCCCCCCCTATAACCCATTACCAGTCCTAACCCCCCATCAGCCCACTTCCAGTCCTAACCCCATCAACCCATTTCCAGTCAGCCCCCCATAGCCCATTGCCAGTCCTACCCCCCCCCCATCAGCCCACAGCCCATTACCAGTCCTAACCCCATCATCCCACCTCCAGTTTTAACCCCCCAGCCCATTTCCAGTCCTAGCCCCCCATAGCCCATTACCAGACAACCCCCATCAGCCCACAGCCCATTACCAGTCTTAACCCCCCCAAAGCCCATTACCAGTCCTAACCCCCCCCCAACAGCCCATTACCAGTCCTAACCCCATCAGCCCACCTCCAGTCTTAACCCCCCAGCCCATTTCCAGTCCTAGCCCCCCCATAGCCCATTACCAGACAGCCCCCATCAGCCCACAGCCCATTACCAGTCTTAACCCCCCCAAAGCCCATTGCCAGTTCTAAGCCCCCCACAACAGCCCACAGTCCATTACCAGTCCTAACCCCATCAGCCCACCTCTAGCCTTAACCCCCCCAGCCCAGCCCATTTCCAGCCCCAGCCCCCCAATAGCCCATTACCAGCCCTACCCCCCCCAGTCCATTTCCAGCCCCAGCCCCCCCCATAGCCCATTACCAGTCCTACCCCCCCCCATAGCCCATTACCAGTCCTACCCCCCCCCATAGCCCATTACCAGTCCTACCCCCCCCGGCCTAAAGTAAAATTTAATTTAAAAAAAAAACCTGGTGGCTGCCGCCGCGGGGCCCCCTCTGCTGCCGCGGGGGCCCCGTCTACAAGCTGGTCGGGTCCGGTCGGGTCGGGTCCGGTCGGGTCTCTCTCCCTCCCTCGCTGCAGGCTGCGAGAGACGCATGTCTCTCGCAGCCTGCAGCGAGGGAGGGAGGGGGAGAGACCCGACCGGACCCGCCCCGACCAGCTGGAAGCCGGGGCCCCCGCGGCCGCTGAGGGGGCCCCGCGGCGGCAGCCACCAGGTTTTTTTTTAAAATTAAATTTTACTTTAGGCCGGGGGGGGTATCCTACCCCCCCCGGCCTAAAGTAAAATTTAATTAAAAAAAAAACCGGGTGGCGGCCCCCGCGGGGCCCCCTCTGCTGACGCGGGGGCCCCGTCTACAAGCTGGTCGGGTCGGGTCAGGTCCGGTCCGGTCGGGTCTCTCTCCCTCCCTCGCTGCAGGCTGCGAGAGACGCGAAGGGAGAGCGTCTCCTCGCGTCTGTGTTAAGCCCGCAGGGGCTGATGGGAAATCCCATCAGCCCCTGCGGGCTTAACACAGACGCGAGGAGACGCTCTATCTTCGCGTCTCTCGCAGCCGGGAGGGAGGGAGACGAGACCCGACCCGACCGGACCGGACCAGACCAGACCAGACCATCTTGTAGACGGGGCCCCCGCGGCAGCAGAGGGGGCCCCGCGGCGGCAGCCACCAGGTTTTTTTTTTAATCGAGTTAAAAAAAAAAACTGGTTCTATTTTTGGTGGGCCCCTGCCGGTTGTGGGCCCTACGCCATGGCGTACATGGCGTATACGTAAATCCGGCCCTGGTCACAAGGTCTGTTTATTCTCAGCTGTGGTTCTCAACCCAGTCCTTGGTACACACTCTGCCAGTCGGGTTTTCAGGATTATCCACAATGAATATGCACATGAGAGATTTGCATAGACCTGATAAATTTGAACCTTTCCTTAGGACTTGTCCCTGCCAACTGGAAGCACTCTGTGGAAATCTAGACTCATCATCCCTGGTGAAGTAGTGCCCTATCTCTAATATTCCTTTTCCAGCAAAACTCTTAAACTATGTTTTACCCATGACAGTCAGGTTTTAAAATTGGTCATAGTACCAAAACAACCCCCCTCTTCTTAAAGAATGAGATAATTATTCATCAAGACAACTTTAGAGATATCTTACTTATCCAGCTAGATCTTACCACAACTTTCAACACAATTGACCATGGGAAAGTCTTCAGCAAAATGGCCTTCCAGGATCAGCTTTAAACTGGTTTTGCTCATACTTTTCACAGAGGGTTTTTCATGTTTCTTCAAATCTAGGATCCTCCTCTCCCCCATCCTCTTTTCTATGGTGTCCCCCAGGGATCTATCTTAGCTCCAATGTTATTCAATGTTTTTCTGCTGCCTCTCACCACCCTCATTGAGGAGCATGGAATTAGCACCTATATCTGTGTGGCTGACATCCAGCTTTTAATTGCCTACGACACCTAGGACCTGCAATTTCAGACCAATCTAGCTCATTGCAGGACATTTCTGTGTGGATAAAGAGGAACAAGTTTGTGTTGAATCCAAATAAATCAGAAGCCATTTGGATTTCATCCCAGGACAATACCATCCCATTTGACCCAAAAACTGACTCAATCCACATTTTAGTTCAAGATAACATGAGTACTTTGAGACGATAAACTCTTATTTTAATCTCACATCTTTCAGATGGTAAGGGGCTCTTATGTCACACTTCATAGAATTAGATAACTATAACCTTTTCTGGACCAAAAGGCTCTCAAAACTCTTCTCCTTGACCTTATTATGACCTGCTTAGGCTACTGCATTGCTCAATGATCTTCCACAATATCAGCTAAAATGACTTTAGTTGGTTCAAAATACAGCAGTAAAACTCCTGCATGGGGCAAAAATGTATAACCATGTCACTCCCCCTTTCACAAAACAGCACTGGCTCCCAATGGCCAGTCAAATAAAGTATAAGATTCTCTTGCTGACCCACTGTATCTGTTTTACTGGCTTACCCATCTACCCTAGTTCCCTCCTAATTCCTTATGTCCCAAGTAGGACCTTACGATCTTCCCAGGCAAGTTATCTGACATTGCCCACCAAAACAAGACTTCATCTTACTTTTCTTCAAAATAGTGCATTTAGCTACTAGAACCCATTGCTCTGGAATTCTCTTCCCCAAGAACAATGAAAAGAGAGCTCCTATAACAAGTATAAAAAAGGACTGAAGACTTGGTTCTTCACTAAAGCTTTTCCTTATCTGAATTTATAGATTAGTCCTTATGTCTCTCTGCTGTTTTTTGTTCTTAGGTATTGATTGTTGTGCAATGCATCCCTTACCTTATGTCTCCTTTTTAAAGAATGCTAATTTTATTGTTCTGTAATGTTTACTGCTCATTTTACTGACTGTAAACCATTATGAAGTAGCACTCAAATGGCGATATATCAAAAGTTATAGAAGTCGTAGTAGTATGCATATACTTTTGAATGCCTTTTATATTTGCTTGCCTGTTGTTTCCTCGTCCCTTATTTTATTTATTTATTTAAAAACACTTTTATACGGCATCCTCCCAAAGCAAGTGATGCAAGGCATGACAGATGTGCATGTCTAGTCTTAATACATGGAACATTTGGAAACCTTTTACAAGTAACTTTTTACATGTAACATAGTAAGTGAAGGTTGCGTGGCCATGTCCATGCCGGCCGCCCATAACCGGGCGGAGCGGCGAGAAGCGACGTGGTGGACCGCAGGGAGAGGGGGGGGGAGGAGTGACGTGGGCAAGGACGTCCTTTGAACTCATTGGCTCTTCACACAGCGGGAGGCAGGAGGGGGAGCCAATGAGGAGAGGAAGGAGGAGGCGGGTTCCGAGTCTGCCCCGGCGGCTACAAACTAGCAGGCGAGGAGCCTGGAGGCCGGTGTCCCGCCTGCCCGCCCTAGGGGTGGTGGCGAGGGGGTGGTGTATTATAGGGGTGTCGCAGTTGGGGGGGGTAGGCGGGATCCCAGAGGTTTCAGGGGTCCAGACGCTTAGGATAAGCTTGGGACGGGGGTTGGGTACCCCCGACCCGGACAACCCCCTGGCTGGCTTTTGCTACTGACATGGCGAAGTTGGGGGCTAAGGGGGGAAAGAAGAGTCAAGCGGAGGTGCTATCACTTTGCTAGTGATATGGCTGGTGATGCATCATTCCGCCATTATATATTTTGAGTTGATTGTTCATGTGTTAATGGTTAATAAAGCTGCGACCAGTTGTTTTACCAAGCTTTGGAGTTGTGTCAGATTCTTGGGGTTCCGTGAGAAGGGGAGGGGGGAGCAATGGGGGAGAAAGGGAGTATGTAGTAAGGTTTGAGGAGCAGCGAGTCCACTCTCCCTCGGTTACTATGTACAGACAGTACAAATTACATTCTAGGTTGCTTGCATGGAAACTAATCTGAACTGGTTAATTTACAAAGGAGTGGAGTCTCATCTATGTGCAGAGTGGGATGTTTGTTAGTTACCGTGTTAGCTTGGACTTGCTTTTAGTTTCTTGTCCGTTATCCCTTGTCTATTTGTATGTCAGTGTTAGTGTTAATCTGTGTGCCATAGTGTTTCTTGTCTAGATGTGTTTTTAATTTTTTACGGAAGTCCCTAATGTCAGTAAGTTGTCTGATGTCCTCTGGAAAATCATTCCAGAGAGTGGGGGCTGAGTGTGAGAAAGCCCTATCGTTGGTGAGTTTCTTAGCTTTTGTAAATTCTTTTGGTGTCTCTATTTTATTTGTGTTTTTACTCATTTGGCTGTAAAAACTATTGTCTTCTCTAGTGCAAATTCGGATGTTATATTTTGCCTAAATAGCTTAATCACCGATTCTTTCCTACCTCTGACTAAGCTGCCTAAACAAATATTCTTTATTGAGCCCGACAGGTGAAAGAGAATGTAGGTTTATATTCTATCTCCTGCTCTTCAAATAGATATCAAACGAAGAAAATGCCTCAGGAAAATATCTGAAATGTATAAATTGGGCACATTTTAAAATTCTTTTAAGGATAACAGCTTTCTTTTAAGATTAAACCATCAGAAGCCATGCTAGAAGCGACCGCCTGGTTGTTGAGTGCAGAACTGCCTTTATCTACCTAATGTAATTCGCTGTACATTGTTAGAAGTTTTTGACTACAAAATTTAATAGTGCTGAAATCACTATTTATTCCAACTTTTCATCTTATACCATTGTGAATAAAACATTGAAAGATGCAGAAAGAATGTGAATGAAGTCAATTTTCTCATAGATCTATTTTGATCTTTTTAATGTAAGAAAATATATCTATTTGTGGTGATGATAGATTTCTCGTCCTTTTGCAATGGATCACTTATGCTTAGAAGTATTGAAGTGAGACTGTCCCTTCCAGTTATTTACTTCTCCTTACATCTTTGTCTCCCTTTTGATTTTAAATATTTCTTGTTTTTAAAGAAAACATATGTATTGTGCTAACTAATATGGTTTCTTCTACTGCTGTTGGCAGTAGGATTCCTTCTACCCACTACCCATATTTCTTTTTATAATGCTTGGAGGAAGTGAGAACAAAACAACAGTATGAGATAAACTCAGACAAGAAGGATTTCAGCATAGGTTAAATTTGTAAACATCCAAAAAATTTTAATCTATTCATGAATGATCCGGAAAAGGGAACGAGTGAGGTTATCAAATTTACAGATAAGACAAAGTTATTCAAAGTTGTTAAATCACAAGAGGATGATGAAAAATTGCAAGAGGACTTTAAGAAACTAGGAGGCTAGCATCCAAATGGCAGATGATATTTAACATGGACAACTGCAAAATTATGCGCTAGGGAAGTATAACCCAAACTACAGTTGCCCGATGCAAGGTTTCACATTAGGAATCATCACCCAGGAAAAGGATCTAGGTGTCATTGTGTATAAGATTTTGAAACCCACTGTCTAGTGTACAGCGGAGGCCAAGAAAGCAAATAGAAAGCTAGGAATCATAAGGAAAGGAATGGAGAATAACACCAAGGATATTTTAATGCCTCTGTATTATTCCTTGGTGTGACTGCATCTTGAATATCTTATGCAGTTCTAGTTGCCATATCTAGCAGAAATAGAAAAGGTACAGAGAAGAGCATCCAAAATGATAAAGGGATGGAAGGATACCCCTATGTGGAAAGGCTTAAAAGATTAGGGTTCTTCAGTTTTGAAAAGGGACAGCTGAGGGGAGATATAGAGGTCTATAAAACAATGATTGTAGTGGAATGGGTAAACGTAGATCGGTTGTTTACTCTGTTAAAGAGTAGAAAGACTAGGGGACTAGCAATGAAGCTACAATGTAGTTTCTCTCTGCTTCTATTTATTTAGTTAGTAGTATTTAGTTCACATCTTTCCAATAGCAGATCAAGGCAATTTACAGTCAGGTACAATATAGGAAAGGGCACGGCACTACGTGCGCGCGGCCGGCTGTAACCGGGGGGGGGGGGCGGCTGGCCTCGTGCGCCCCCCGTCGTGCACGGCAAGGCGCCGTGGGGGCGGGACCGGTGGCGTCCTGCTGTTGCATTGGCTCCCGCGGGTGGTTTGAAGCAGTGTTGGGGATCGGCGGTTGAGGGGAGTCCTAGGGCGCGGCGTGGCTCCGGTCTTTTCGGGGCCGGAGCCTTGCGGAGCGGGAGTCGAGTTGAGTCTGCGGTGAGTGTGGTTGCTTGAGGGGTGGTTGTTGGTGGCCTAAAGGAGCGGCGAATTTGGTGGAGAAAGGGGGCTAGCCAGAGGGGGCTGTGCTAGGGGGCAGTTAAAAAAAAAACCAAAAAAAACGGGGGAAAATAAATATAACAATATTAGACATCAGCTTTGGAGTGTCACCCTTCCTTCCTAATCAGCCTGCTGTGGACGGTCAGGAAGACACATAATTAATGCCGGCTCAGAAGGGGACGGGGGGCCCTGGGAAGAGGGTTGGAAAGGGGAGGGGGACAGGGCAAGGAGCAGGAATGGAAGAGCAGCCAGCAGCTGCTCCGGGTGCTGAAGGGGTTTCCCGGGATAGCGGGCACTGGGGAAAATGGGGGAGCGGAGCGTCGGCTAGGAGCACAAAGGGAAAAGGGGGGGGGGTAGGGGGAGGGCTACAGGTCGGAGTTACGAAGGAAGAGCAGGCAGCAGCCTGGGGAGAGGAAGAGAGATGAGGAGTGTGGTACAGCGCGCGGAGCCTGGGGGCGGGGCTGTGAGGGGGGGAAGGGGCGAGGGGGAGGGGGGTGGAGGGCGGTGAGGGGCTGGGGGCTAGGGGGCGGGAGATGGTGCAGGGAGGGGGGCTGTGAGGGTGCGGGGCCAGTTCCACAGGAGGGGGAGGGTCAGGTGACGGGCGGAGGAACGGGTAGTGAATGGGGGTGGTCAAGGGGTATGGGGATCGGGCCCGGAGCGTAAGGGGGGGTATTCACTGGCGTGGGAGCATTGGCAGAGCGGGGGACAGGGCTCATCGCAGGCGAATTGGTTGGGGGCCTGGCAGCCACCTTGGGCGTTGGCGGGTGCTGCGTCGCCTTTTGCCTTATTCTCTCCGCAGGTCCCGCCTGGATGGCAGTACTCGGGGAGCCCCTGGTCGGCTGGGGTGGCACAGCAGCACGGAGCGGCGGCGACTGGAGCAGGATGTCTGGCAGCGGGAAGTCTGCGGCGTGGAATGGAAGGGGCGGTCCAATTGAGGTTGGCATGCCTGCAGCGGGTGTGGAGAGCGTGGCAGGTGAGTTGGGGGCTGATACCGTTGTAGGTAGGGGGGAGTGATGCGGCGGGGGGGGGGAGAAAGAGGTTAGGATGGCGCGGAGGAAGCAGAGACACTCGTGTCACCAGCGGCGGAGGTCGGGGTCCTCGTCCACATCCTCCACGACTTCGACGTCGCGTTCATCCTCGCCGGTTCATAGCAGGCCGGCGGGCAAGGGGCGTGGAGGGGGTTCGATTGCGGCAGGGGCCGCGCCTACGGTGGTGGCATTTTCTGAATTGTGGGAGGGCGTGCCGAAGAAGCTGTGATGAAAAATTCAGAAGAGGCGGTACATCAATATCTTCCGGTTGCTGGAAGGTCGGAAGAGGACGGGGGACAGTAGACGGAAAAGAAAGGAGGACGAGAAGTGGGGAGGGTGCGGCGTGTGGCGCGGACTGTGGTAAATTGGACGTGGGCGTTTTTGCGGCTCGCTAGCGTATGGGGGCAGGGGCGCCCGGAGCAATAAGGTATGTTGCTGGCGTATGCTGACTCTATTCTGGAGGCATCGCAGGCACATGAGGGTTGGGCTTGGCTCAACTACGATGAGAAGTTCCGTGACAAAATGGAAGAGAACCAGATGTTATCGTGGGGAACGCGGGATATAAATTTATGGCTGATGCAGATGGCGGTCAGACCAGGGAGAGCGGGGGGAGGTGCGCCAAAAGGGGGCGTGGCGGCTTCCTCAGGGGCAGAGCGGCCCTTTCGGGCGGGCGGGCCCCAGGCGGGGCAGAAGGTGGCGAGTGCAGGAGGGGCGGGTGATGTCTGTTGGCGATACAACAAGTCTTCCTGTCCCTTTCCGGATTACAAATTCCAACATGCCTGTTCAATTTGCAATGGACTACACTCTGCCATCCGATGTGTCAAGAAAGGACCGGGGGGGGGGGCCACCGTGCTACCACCCAAGCTGTAGGACTGGGTGGGGTGTCGCGCCCTCCCCGATCTGGATTGAAGCCTTGCGACCGTGGTTGTGCAAGTACCCTAGACAGAAGGCTAGCATTAATTTAGAGGAGGATTTTCGAAGTGGATTTCCAATTCCGATTGTGGGGAGCTTGTCGACGGCTAAGACCAGGAATTCGCCTTCGGTTCGACGGTTTGCGAATATCGTGCGGGAAAAATTGGCAGCAGAGATTCAGTTGGGGAGGGTTGTGGGCCCCTTTGCGGATCCGCCCTTTCAGAGCTTTGTGGTTTCCCCATTGGGCGTCATACCGAAGAAGGAGCCGGGGAAGTACAGGTTGATACATAATTTATCCTCCCCGGTGGGTTCTTCGGTTAATGATCACATCCCGAAGGAATTGTGCTCGGTTAAATATGCATCGTTTGATGAAGCGGTGGGCCTGGTGCGGAGATGTGGGCCTGATTGCTTAATGGCGAAGGCGGACATCGAATCAGCGTTTCGTTTGCTGCCGGTGCATCCGTCCGCGTTTCCTTTACTGGGTTTTCATTTTGAAGGGAACAGTTACTTCGATAGGTGCATGCCGATGGGATGTGCGATATCCTGTGCGTATTTCGAGCAATTTAGCACATTCCTGCATTGGGCGTTTGTGCAAACGGCGGGCTGCGGCAATGTGGTGCATTACTTAGATGATTTTTTCTTTGTGGGGGAAGCGTAGTCCGGTAGGTGCGGAGACTTGCTCGTAGGATTCGAGCAGTTGACACAGGAATGGGGGGTTCCGTTGGCGGCAAGTAAAACGGAGGGCCCAGCGACAAGAGTCACTTTTTTAGGGGTCGAGTTGGATTCGACGTCCATGGTTGTGCGGCTGCCGGTGGATAAGGTGGCGAAGATGCGGGTGCTGCTGGCGAATGTGTTGGTCTCCACTAAGATGACTTTGCGGGAGATGCAAGCGTTGATCGGTTCGTTGAATTTCGCCTGCAGGGTGATTCCCATGGGGCGGGTGGTCCTGCGGTGGCTTTCGGCGGCGACAAGGGGGGTTTCCAAGCCTCATCACCGGATAAGGGTGTCGCAGTCTATCCGGGCTGATTTGAGGATATGGGATGAGTTCCTCCGGCAGTTTAATGGAACTACGGTGTTGCAGGAGGGGGAGGTGTCCAGTTGGGAACTGCAATTGCATACGGTTGCTGCTGGGGGGTTCGGTTTGGGGGTGTACTTTGCGGGATCGTGGTGTGCGGCGGCGTGGCCACAGACTTGGAGGGAGGCGGGACTTACCAGCAATATAACATTTTTGGAGTTGTTTCCGATTTTAGTAGTCCTGGCGGTGTGGCTGGACAGGCTGCGGAACCGAAAGGTGGTGTGGTGATGCGACAATGAAGCAGTGGTCAGTGTGATAAACAGTTATGCTCCGCGATGTAGGCAGGTAGCCGAGCTGATGCGGCAGGTGGTGTTAGAATGTTTGCGGTTGAATGTGGTAGTGCGAGCCCAGCACATCCCGGGGTGTACTAACAGAATTGCTGATGCTCTTTCCCGTTTCAAGTGGGAGCTGTTCCGGACCTTGGCGCCAGAGGCGGACGCGGAGGGAGCATTGGTCCCCGAGCACTTATGGACGATTGGCCTCGGGAGATGACGGAACTGCTGAGGAGGTCGGTGTCAGCGTCAGCATCGACATGGGCGGCGTATCAGCGTGGCTGCAGCTGTGTGGTGGCATACCTGGCGGATCAGGGTTGGCGGCAGGGCCCTGTGCCTGAGCAGTTGCTTGGTCAGTATGTTTTGGCAGCGAAGGCTGCCGGGGTGTCGCGGACGACCATACGCAGCCACTTGGCGGGGTTTTCCTTTTTTGCAAAAGCGGTGGGGTGGTGTGTTCCGGGGGGGTGCTTCCTGACGCGCAGGCTACTGCTGGGTTGGGAGCGGTCTTCTCCGTCGCCAGGGGACAGGCGGAGGCATATCACGCATGCCTTGCTGAGGCGTCTGTGTGGGGTGTTGCCGCAGGTGGTATCGTCCGCGTATGAGGGCACGATGTTTAGGGCGGTATTTTCGGTTGCGTTTTTTGGGGCATTTCGGGTGGGGGAATTAGTTGCGGAGTCGGGGTGCGTGTCGGGGCACAAGGGATTGCAAGTCCACCAGGTGAGGTGGGTGGGGGTGGAGTACGGTTGCATTTGGCGCATTCTAAGACGGACCAAGGAGGGAGGGGTACGTGGGTGGAGATACGAGAGGTGGAAGGAGCTCTCTGGTGTCCGGTGGCATTGTTGAGGGCGTACCTGCATGTGAGGCCGGGGAGCGCGGGCAGTCTGTTTGTCCACGTCGATGGGAGAGTGCTGACGCGCTTCCAGTTCACGGCGGTGCTGCGGTTGGCGTTGTGGCAGCTGGGGGAAGATCCGTGTTTGTTTGCGCCGCACTCCTTTCGGATCAGGGCTGCTACTAGTGCGGCGGCTGCCGGTCTGCGGGAGCAGGACATACAGCGGATAGGGCGATGGAAGTCGCAGGCTTTCCAACCGGTACGTTCGTTTGTAGGGGCCGGGGGGTCTTAACGGTGCTGTCTTTTGTTTTGCAGAAAGGGGATCTGGAGCATGTCGCTGTTGGATGATTGGCCATTCCTTTGTTTACTGGGCTGGTCGGCGAGCAGCAACACGGCCTTTGGGGCTGCATATTGGACTTGATGCCCTCGGGGTGACCGTCTCATGGCTGGGCGAGCGTGGACTTCGGTGGTTCCAGTTGCTGCCTTTGCTGCGGCACCACATGCGGCTGAGAGAGGCACCGGATGTATTGCTAGTGCATCTTGGAGGCAACGATCTGGAGACTTGTACCTGCAGACAGCTAATTCGAGCTGTGCGGAAGGACTTGGGGGTGGTGGGGGAGATGTTCCCAGGAGTGGTTATGGTATGGTATGATATCATTCCAAGGCCGACCTGCAAAGCTCAGCGGAGGTGGTCGAGAGGGTTGACAAAGATCAATCGCAAAGTCGGCATATGGGTGGGGGAGCAGGATGGATGCCAAGTGTTGCATCCGTGGGTAGATGTGGAGTGTGGGGGTTTGTACAGGTCGGATGGAGTACATCTATCGCCGGTTGGCATGGATTTGCTCTTGAACGATTGGCAGGAGGCCTTGGAGGGTATCATGGCAGGGAGGAGGACTGGTCGCAGCTGAGCCTTGGGGGCGGCTCAGGGCAGTGGTACCTGAGCCGGTGGCGGGATCCCAGAGGTTTCCGGGGTCCGGAGCCGGATGCAAGCAGTAGGGCGTGGGTGGGGTACCCCCGACCCGGACAATCCCTCAGGTTTTTGCTAATAATATGGCGAAGCCGGAATGAGGGAGGGATAGGAAAAGTAGCCGGACTTTGACTCGGCGGAAGCGGCGTCACTTTGCTACTCAAATGGTTGGTGAGGGCTCGCTCCGCGGGGGGAGGATAAGTTGAATGTGTTAAATGAAGTTTGGTTATGGATAAAGGTTAATAAAGCTGCGACCAGTTTAAATCCCACAAGATGTTGTGTGTGCTTTGTAAAGGGTAGGGGAGGGATGGAGAAGGCGGGGGGCGGGGGGGGGGGGCGCAGAGGTGACGAGTCCGCCTTACCCGGTTACTATCTTTCTGTTCATTCTTCTCTAGCTTATGATCATATAATTTTCTGAAATAGCTCAAATGAAAGAACTCTCCTTCATTGCAACCTGTCGTTTATGATTTTGCATATCCTTAAATGCAAGTGCATTCTATTATGGTACTTTCTGAAGAGCATCAATGTTGGGGTACAAAGTCATCAGAATTGGATTCTCTTTATCTTTAGAAAAATAAATTGGCAAACAGAGGAAGTGGCCACATAATATCAGTTTTACTGTAGTTTAGAGTTCTAATGGTGCCAGAGAAAATGGGGATTTTTGTGCTACCTTGTCTTGGACCATCATTAAAAGAGATTGGCGTCCATGAGTTTTCATATGTGATCAAAAGCTTCTATCCTAGAGCCCTCTTTTCCATTGGTCTAGTGAAAGGTATCACAGTCTACACTTCCAGAGTATTCTTTTCACTGAGTTCCCACACTCCCTTTCTGCTGAGAATATCATAAAGTGGTGATACTCTTGTGTTCTTTAAGATTCTCATTGTTGCAGTTCTCTCAAGAAGGGCCATGTCTCCGTTACTGGGGGTCAAAAATTTGAAGAATGCCACATTGTATTTGGCAAGCAATATCATTTGTTTTGTTTTTTTCATTTTAAAAAAACAACATTTCTAAGAATTGGACTGGGTTATACAGCAAGTATGCATAAATTTGTTAGCTTAGGGAAAAGGCCAGGTGTTTTACTTCATTTTGAAATGTTCACAAGGAAGTTCCAAGTAGTCCAATTGAGGAAATACTTAAGCTTCCAGTTTACTGTTTTCACATAGTACTTTTAATCTTTTGGCAGAAAAGGAAGATGTCCTTTGTTTAAATTCTACTTTCTTTAACATATTTTGGGGTCTTTACTTCTGCGTCCTCAGAAAAGTACTTGTAGATTGTCAAAGCACTCCTAAGGCTGGCCAGATGATTCCTATGCACGAAACTCAAAATTCCGTGATCTTTACTATATGATTTTATTATTGGAGTTCCTTTCTGCTTCAGTTAAATCTTGTTTTATTCTGTAAACTGTCCTGATGTTTGAAGGGCAGTATATCAAGCTTTTAATAAGTCATAAACCACACAGGACACCAACCCCTGTGAGCTAACTTCTGCCAGGGCAGTAGGAGGCAGTCCACAAAGGGCACCTATGCTCTACCCATGGAGAGGGCACTGGGGACACACCATGGTACCTCTATGCAACCCTTTGGAGATGGGCAACCCTGATCAGCTCCCAGCTGGAACACTCTAGCTTTCAGGGAACTAAAGGCCCACAGACCATTGGGAGCCAACATCCCCTAGGCAAAGGAGCCGAGGAAGGGACACTGATCAGGGAGCTCCAAACAAGCTAGTTAGATTCAGTGCTGGAAATCTGCTCAAAGCCAGTAGGCCAAAAACATGTCCTCATATGTTCAGGGGGAGGGGCCATCTGCCCATAGGAACAGGGCCCATGGCACCTACATGGACTCCCAGGAGCACATACGCACTGTTAGATGGCCATCTGTGCAGGGGAGATGGTGGTCTGACAGCACAGTTTGGTGCCAAACCTTCCTTCTGCAAGTGGTTGGGCCAGCATATTTGCATCCCCAGCCCCAACTGAACTCTGCTGTCTCCATCCCTGGCTATGTGGCCAGTACAGGCTTTTCACAGAGCACAGGTCCTATCTCCCAACTCATCTGCAGCTGATCATACCACCTGCCCTCCCCAACTATCCATATGCAGAAGTGATCTGCATACTGTCAAGACAGCCATTGCTGTATATGTAGAGGTATGCCCACTCTCCCAGCTGATACACTCATGTGCTGCAGGCCATGGTTTTGTGGCTGGCAGGCTGTGATGCTCCATTGCCATAACAGTTGTGCCATGCTGCCCCTGCGATACCGTTGCCATAGGTGAGCACCTGGTTCAGATGTGAACTTTGCTATCCTACATTTGATGAATGATACATGTGTGGGAATCCCATGTGGGATTCGCTGCCAGAACATGTGTTCATGATGAGCTAGCAAGGTGGGTGCAACTGCCATCTGGTCAGAGGCTAGTCTTCATGCCTCTAGTGTGCAGCTAGCATGACCACACCAGCTGCGCATGGCTGCTACGGCACACTCTCTACCCTAACTCTGCCCCAACCCCCGTATTTTCATGCTGTGCAGGTAGTGTGCTCCTGGCTATCACAGGTTGAAAACACATGATAGCCCCATGCTAAACCCCACACCCCCGGCTTTATTAAATATGCCCCATATCCTATCAAAGAAAACTTACATAAAACGGTCTAGTTGAAAAGTAAAAGAAAAACAGAAACGCAGGATATAAGAGGCAATGGTACCTCTAAAACATGTGTGCTCCAGGCTTCTAGACTGATCTTAAGCAGTAAAAAAATGGCACAACTTATAGAAACAAACTTTAATGTTCAAACAGGGATCACATACTAAAATGCCTGAATTAATGTCATAAAGCAAATGGCATTACAGGTAGGTAAAGAAAAGTGAAAAATAATGATAAAATGGTTCCTCGAGAATAAATGTGGTCCTCTTAATTTGGAAAAAAACCCCTTAGTTATCTTCAGCTACATGTTTCTTGACCTCTAAGTTCAGAGAAATAAAAGACATTTATGCTCCGTGACACATCAAACCAATTATTCACACCTGCTCTGCTTTTAACCAACCTCATCTCCATTTATCTACAAAACTCATCAACATGGGTTACTTCGCACCCTCTACTCTGTGATTTCTTGCTTTTAAGTTCCACCAGTTGTTCCGCCTAATCTTCTTCTCACTATGATCATTCCCATTTGAGTACAAAATCTTTCCATGATGATTGCATTTGTTTTTCTGTCAATATGGATGTGTGGCTTTGGGCAGAGGTAGGTTGAGGGACCACATCATACCAATTCTACAAGAGCTGCACTGGTTGCTAGATAAGAGCAAAGTTCATAATTCTATGTTTTATAAATGTTTTAAGCAGACCACCCCTGCTTATGTGCTGAAACTACTATGCTATTATCTGCCTTACAGAAATCTAAGGTCCTTCCAGCAGGCTTTACTGGCTACCCCTTCATTAGCTTCAATGAAATTAGTTTCAGCTTTGTAATGTTTATTTCATTATGCTGCACCTAAATTGTGGAACTCCCTTCCTTTAGAGAAACATCTTGAAAAGATCTATTGGTCCTTCAGGAAAAAAAGCATTTGGTTGATTATCTGTATTTGAAACGCCGGTGATATGAGATTATGTAATATTATTTTTATGTATGTATATATCATGCCACCTTTTGGATCATTTGCCAAAATAGAAAATTAATGGGCCCTTTTACTAAAATGCCGTAAAGATTTGCACTTATCGCGTATCAGATGCAAAGGTTAACATATGGTATGTGCAAAGCCTGTGAGCTAATCGCTAGGGGCTTTCCCAGCAGGCTTCCACACAATTACTACCCCAGGCAGGAGGCATATTGACAGTAGGCATGTGCTTTCATTTTGAAACGAACACGGCAATAGGTCGCCCTATGGCACAATAGTCCACACTGTTCCAGCATGTATGGTTAGTGCGCACTATTCACCCATGTGCAAACAATAGTAGTAGTGGTATGTGCTATTTCACAATAGTGCGCCATATTGTGCAATAGGGTGCACTTTTGAAAAAAATGATACAAAGACGAAAAAAAAAAAAAAAGAAAATTAAACGAAACAAAGTTTTTTGGCCTCCAGATCACTAAAGCGTAGTTACTGACCTGTAACAGGTGTTCTCTGGGGACAGCTGAATCAGTCCTCACATATGGGTGATGTTGGCACCAACTGAGCCTGCACAGAAGCATCTCCACAGCTTTCAAAGAAAGCCTTTGGGAGATGTACCAAGCATGCGTGGTCCCCTTCCTGCCCAATGGTGCCATCTTGCCTCAGTCAAATGATATAGCTAAGACGGCCAAGGAAAAAATAAGATATGGTAAAGAAGCAACTCCAAGGGGCGGAGGGAAGGTTGTGAGGACTGATTCTTGCTGTCTCCAGAGAACACCTGCTATAGGTGAGTACCTACACTTTCTCTGGGAACAAGCAGGAAGTCAGTCCTCACATATGGGACTCCCCAGCTACAGATTACTGAGAATCTATAAAAATGCCATGGCGACCTGCAAAGGGTGAGCCATGATCAGTAGCAGTTGAGTCCCTACTGAAAGACCCGCGCAAGACCCAGGTGTCCTGCAGAGAACTAGCACTCTGGTAGCCTGAACATAGAAGGGTCAGAGAGCAGGAGTTGCATATACCCTGAAGAGATTACGGAGCACAGCCTGGCCGAAGGCGTTGTCCTGTCAGGACTCCCTTTCTGTTCCACATTTATATACTTGCAAGATAAGTTTTCTTGTGGCTTCTGTATTTCTATTTCAGGTGGGCTGTAGTGGAGGAGGTCGTTGATGTGAATTGGGCTTGGATTAGTGGTGTTTGTGTTAAGCTGATACACTTTACACCAGCCCGTATAAAGCTGAGACCTCTGGTCCACTATTGGCATTTAGTGCAACAGCAGTGATAATTGAGAATGAGATACCCAGAACTGAAATGCAAATGGATGATTAGTTTTTTGTTTTTTGAGTGTATTAGCATTTTGTTTGGATTTTACACACTCAATTAAAAGACCAAGGTTTTTTGTAACCGCAATTATGGAAGGACTCCCTTTCTAGGCAATAGTGAGCTACGAAGGTATGGACCGAAGACCTGGTGGCAGCCTGGCAGATTTCCATCACGGGGACTGAATGCAGACTTGCCATGGAGGTATCCATGGTCCTGACATGGTGCGCCATGACCCTCTGGTCCAGTGAGATCCCCACCTGCTCATAGACGAGGGTAATGTAGACACCACCCAAGTGGACAGAGTTCACTTAGTCACTGGGAGCCCCAGATGACTGGGGTCATAGGGTACGAAAAGCTGAGGTGCTCTGCGGTGGCTCTGAGTCCATTGCAGATAGGACAGGGCCCTTTTACAATCCAGAGTATGGAGAACGATCTCCGCCCTACCAACATGAGTCCTCGGAAAGAAGGTGGGGAGCACCACCTCCTGACTGAGGTGGAAAGGGGACACCACCATCGGCAGAAACTTGGGGTATGTGCAGAGTACCACTCCATTCTTGTAGAGCCTCGTGTAGGGGGCTCTGCCATCAGAGCCTGGAGCTCACTGTGAGCTGATGTGAGTGCTATAAGGAATGCGAACTTCCAGGAGGGTTACCGCAGGTGGCAGGACACCAGAGGCTCAAACGGAGGCTTCGTGATCTGCAAGAGCACCATGTTTGGATCGCACTCTGCCGCTTGAGGGAGGATGGGGGTTTGGATAACATGAGGCCCCACATGAATTGGGACACAAGGGGCTGCGCTGAGAGGGACTTTCCCACAATGGGATAGTGATGCTCTGTGATGGCGCTCATGTGTACTCTGACCGAATTGGAATTTAGTCCCATCTATGACGGGTGGAGCAGGTATTGGAGTACTGCAAGTACCAAGCAGGAGAATGGGTTTGCCCGTCTTTCTGCACACCACACTGAGAAACGGCACCATTTGAAGGTGTATGCTTTTCTTGTGGAGGCCTTATGCAAGGCCATAAGAACCTCCTCTACGTCCTGTGGGAGGTTGAAGTGAACTAAAGCTAACCTTTCAGCAGCCAAGCTGTGAGTGACAGGGACCCCAGGTTGGGGTGCAGGAGAGAGCCCTGCTCCTGTGAGAACAGCCTTGGGGCTCGGTCCAGGGAAATCAGTGATGCTGCTGATAGGGAGAGGAGCAGTGGGAACCAGGGCTGCCTGGACCACTGAGGAGCTATCGGCATTAGTGATGCTCTGTCATGCTGGACTTTGAACAGGATCTTGGCGACCAGTAGTGTAGGTGGGAAGGCGTAGAGGAGGTCTTCAATCCATTGGATGAGGAACGCATCCGCTGCCACCCGGGATGAGTGCGACTGGTGAAAGCAGAATCGGGGCAACTGCGTGTTGTCTGGGTTGATGAACAGGTCTATTTAGGGGACATCCCACAGATGGAACAGCTGGGAGGCTACTACTGGGTCCAGGTGCCATTCGTGCGGCTGGAGGACCCTGCTTAGTTTGTCCACCAGGGCATTGTCCTGGCCCAGGAGGTAAACCGACCTGAGGAGCATCCCCCAGTATGCCGCATAGGCGCAGAGGGCTACTGCCTCCTGGCAGAAGGGGTATGACCCTGTTCCTCCTTGCTTGTTCATGGAGAATATTGCGACCTGGTTGTTGGTCTGGATCAGCACCGGGAGGTGCTGCAGCTGGTAGTGGAAGGCTCAGAGATCCAGGAATATCACCTGGAACTCTAGCAGGTTGATGTGCAACCGAGATTCCTCCTGGGACCAGCAGCCTTGCATCTGGAGGCCTTCACAATGCACTCTCCAACCCAGTAGGGAGGCATCCATGGTGAGGACCCTCTGGGGGGTGGGTGCCTGGAAGGGCATTCTGCCCTGAAGGTGACATGGGCTCTGTTACCATCAGAGGGAATCTGCCAGCTGACAGGTCACTTTCACTTTGTCCCTGAGCCTGCCTGTGGCTTGTGTCCACTGAGAGCGGAGGCACTGCTGGGCTGTCCTCAGGTGCAGGTGGTCATATGGGGGTCAGATGAACCATGTAGGCCATGTGTCCCAAGAGGCGGAGTAAAAGCCAGGCAGGTAGTGTCCAGCGTCAGTGTACCTCTGCGGCCAACTCCCTGAGACATTCTGACCTCTCCCGAGTGAGGAAGGCTTTCACCTGGAGGGTATCTAGTTGCATCCCTATGAACTCTAGGTGCTGGACTGGAGTGAGGTGGAGCTTGGGGTAGTTTATGATGAACCCCAGGTCCTGCAGGGCATTTATGGTGTGCCCGGTAGTACATTGTGCCTCTCTGTAGCTGTGCTCTCTTTATGAGTCAGTCATCCATATAAGGGAAAACGAAGGCCCCTTGAAGTTGGAGATGGTCTGCAACCACCACAAAGTACTTTGTGAAGACCCTTGGTGATGAGGCCAGACCAAAGGGCAGCACCCTGTATTAGTAGTGCTGTCCCACCACCATGAACCAGAGGTATTTTCTGTGGCTGGGATGGTTTAGGATGTGTATATACACATCCTTTAGGACTAAGGAGCAGAGCCAATCTCCCTGCTGGAGGAATGGCAGCAGTATCCCAAAGAAGAGCATCTTGAACTTCTCCCAGACGAGAAACCCATTGAGCTCTCGCTGGTCCAGGATGGGCCTGAGGCCCCCTGTCCTCTTGGGGACAAGGAAGTACCTGGAGTAGAAGCCTGTGCCCCAGAGATGTTACAGGACAAGGCAGTGGAGCCAGTCCCGAATTAGGCTGCTAGCTCTGTGAGAAGCAGGGTCTGGTGGAGGAGAGGTCTGGTGGGCTCTCCTGGGAAGTACAAGGGTGGTGCCCACTGTAGATAGAGGAGGTAGCCCTCCCTGACTACTTGTACCTCCAAGGCATTGGTGGTGATGGCTGTCCACCTGTGGGCAAACAGGGCTAAGCACCCCCTTGTGGACTGCAGAGGACCCCCTGGTGGATGAGGTTGTGCCCAGGCAGTCAAAAGCTCCCCCAGGCTGGGGCCGAGGCTAGCACCTTGGGCTGTGGGGCCTTCTGCTTTCAGGGACAATATCCCTGTCCTTTTTGTTCTTGGTCCTGTTGAGGGGGCAAGAAGGTCTGGAAATGCAGTGTATCGCCAAAGCCCCTCCTTCTTACTTAAGAACATAAGATATGCCATACTGGGTCAGACCAAGGTCCATCAAGCCCAGTATCCTGTTTCCAACAGTGGCCAATCTAGGTCATACGTACCTAGCAGTTTCCCCAAAAGAGACAGGTTCCACAATGCTTGTATTGGGTCAAGCACTGATATCCTAGGTCCCTTCTTAATAATGGTTTATGGAACTTTCCTCTAGGAACTTGTCCAAACCTTTTTTAAACCCAGCTACACTAACAGCCTTTACTATATCCTCCGGTAACAAATTCCAGAGTTTGATTACACGTTGAGCGAAAAAACATTTTATTTTATTAGTCTTAAATAGTTTACCCTGTAGCTTCATTGCATGCTCCCTAGTCTTTCTATATTCTGATAACGTAAACAACTGATCTACGTTTACCCGTTCCACTCCGCTCATTAATTTATAGACTTCTATCATATCCCCCCTCAGCCGTCTCTTTTCTAGGTTAAAGAGCCCTAACCTTTTTAGCCTTTCTTCATAGGAGTATCCTTCCATCCCCTTTACCATTTTGGTGGCTCTTGTCTGAACCTTTTCTAATAATGCTATATCCTTTTTAAGATACGGCGACCAGAACTGCACACAATATTCAAGGTGCGGTCTCACCATGGAATGATATAGAGGCATTATAATATCTTTTGTTTTATTTTCCATTCCTTTCCTTAAGATACCTAGCATTCTATTTGCTCTCTTGGCCGCCGCTGCACACTGGGCCAAGGGTTTTAACATGTTATCCACAATGACGCCTAAATCTTTTTCCTGGGTGGTGGTTCCTAATGTGGAACCTTTCATCGTGTAACCATAGTTTGGGTTGTTCTTCCCTAGGTGCATAACTTTGCACTTGTCCACATTAAATTTCATCTGCCATTTTGATGCCCAGTCTTTCAATTTATCAAGATCCTCTTGCAATTTTCCACAATCCTCTTGGGTTTTAACAACTTTAAATAGTTTTGTGTCATCTGCAAATTTGATAACCTCACTCGTTATTCCCCTTTCCAGGTCATTTATGAATATGTCAAAAAGCAGTGGACCCAGCACAGATCCCTGGGGTACACCACTATTTACCTTTCTCCATTGGGAAAATTGGCCATTTAGCCCTACCCTCTGCTTTCTATCTTTTGACCCGTTCCTGATCCACAATAGTACACTGCCTCCTATCCCATGACTCTTTAGTTTTGCCAAAAGTCTCTGATGAGGGACCTTGTCTAAGGCTTTCTGAAAGTCCAGATACACTACTGTTAACACCTATTGAAAAAGTTTCACAGGTCTCTTGCCCCCTAGGTAGAAGGCCTCTTTGTAAAGGTCTCTAGAAGACTTTATTTGTTGCTCAAAGAGTACTGACCCTGTTTTGCCTTTTATGGTAAGCTATATTCTGATTTGATTTAAATTACAGCTCTTTGCTGCTGCTAGGCTCTGACTCATTAAGAAATTTAAACTACAAGCTCTCTGCTGGGTTCCAAATTTAACCAGAAATCTCTCTTCTGTGTTTTAAATTTAAACTACAAGTACTTTGCTGATACTAAGCCCTGAGTGACTATTAAATTTAAACTGCAAGCTGTCTGCCGGGTTCCAAATTTAACCAGAAAGCTCTCTTCTGTGTTTTAAATTTAAACTACAAGTACTTTGCTGATACTAGGCCCTGAGTGACTATTAAATTTAAACTACAAGCTCTCTGCTGGGTATGAAATGTAACCAGAAAGTTCTCTTCTGTGTTTTAAATTTAAACTTCAACTGCTGCTACTAGGACCTGACTAATTTAACAAAAAACAGTGGGTTCACAAATTAATTAGCTTTAATACAAAGAAGTCCTTTCAGAAAATTCCCAGAAGTATATACTCACAATTGCAGATCTCTCTCTAGAAGTAACAGTCCCTTTTTCTAGTCCTTCAAGACTGAGGATCACAGAGCTCTGGTTTAACTATTTATGCCTGTGCTGCTGAGGTAAGCTGTGACCAACTTCCTGGGTGATTAACAGTCCTTGCTTGGATAGAAGGAGTCTTTCAAAATGGCCGCCTTCCTCGGAGCTTTCTTCTGGGGTTGCAGTGAAGTCTTCTTCGAGAGCCTGTTCCTTAACAGGAACTCTGTTTCTATCTTTGCAGCCTTGTCTGCCATGGGTTTCTCAAATAGGTTCTCTCCTATGCAGGGGATGTCAAACAGTTTGTCCGGCACCCATTGCTCTAGGTTACCCTGGCCGAAGACTCGAAGCCATCATAGGCTGCTTGAGACAAAATCTTCGAGCACTCTTTCACTGCCGAGGTCAGGGTCTTAAACCTCTGTAGGAGTTCCCCATCGAGGCATGCTGAAAATCCACTGAGCCCCCTTCTACAGTTCCTTCAGGTACAAGCTGATTTAGAACTGGTAGGACTGGATTCGGCAAGATAGCATCAAGCCCTGAAAGGTCTTCTGGGCCGAGGCACCAGAGGCAGCAGTCGTGCGGGTCAGTGAGCGACATAATTTTGCCGCACCAGTTGCACTTCTTGAAGCCACTGGAGGTCATTGGAAAATGGGGATGCCTGCCTCTTGGCAGGGGTCCGAGGCCTTCTACTGAAAAAGGGCACAAACACTGGTCAAGGGACACCTCGATGAAAAAGGGGAAAAACGGATGAACGGACCCGAGCAGTGATGCCGAGGCAAGCTGGCTCGGGGGTGGGAAGGAACCGGTACGCAAACCAGCCAAAGCCTAACAAAAAATCACACTTTCTCTGGGGGAAACTGGACAACATCTGAAGGGCTCCGTAGAAAAAATGAGACTGAGGCAGGATGGCATCCTTGGGTGGGAAGGGGACCACGCATGCATGGTGCATCTCCCAAAGACTTTCTTTGAAACCTGGGGAGATGCTTCCGCGCAGGCTCCATCGGTGCTGACATCACCCATATGTGAGGGCTGACTTCCTGCTTGTTCCCGGAGAACTGACAATTACTGCAGATGTAATGGTGACAGTACATTGTAATGGACCATGAATTAACTGCAATGTGCAGTCCACACCCATTTCCCATCCCTTAACATACCATGCAGTTAGCGCTTGAAATTGGCATGTGCTGTCATGCCAGCATGGTAATGGCTACTGTGCTTGTGCCCTAACAGCACATCTTAATGCATTTGCTAACTCCATGGCGTGCTTTAGTTAAAGGGCCCCTTGAACAGCTGACATTTAGAAGTGATAAAATTGTGTAAAGCTATTTAATACTTGCAAATTCTATTTTATACAGTTCCTGTCTGATTTTGTTAAAATATGTATGTCTGAAAGGTTGCTATTATTCATATATTTGGATATTTTTTGAAAATGTATAACTTAGTTTTACATTTTCTGTAATCAACTGAGCCCCAGGTCTCTAAAACAGATAGGTAGAATAACCAGATGGTAGGCCAAAGCAGAAGCGCAATATCAAATTGTAAGAGGATGCAATAGCTTCTTCTTCACAGTGAGGAAAACAGTCGGCCCGCAGGGAGAGAAGCAGGAAGCACCCCCCCCCCTAGAACAGCAGTAGCAGTGGAAATAGAAGCTTTGCAGAGGAATCACCTCAAAGGGGAATGTGGATGGCAGCACTAAAAGGTTTCTGTCAATTCAATTCATTCTGAATGACCACAAGTGAATGAAAGAAGACCGTATTTATGCTTCGTAAAGGCCTCCTATAAAATTATCATACTAAGTAGGCTGGTGCAAGATGGCCTGTACTTGTACAGTAGGAGTGCTCTGGGGAGGAACTGGGGCAGAGCATGGTGAAGTCATCATTTACACATATATTCTATAAAATATGTTTGCATGCGTAACATATGCGCTAACATTTATATCTGCACCAGAGCCTTCAATCTAGGCATCATTTGTGCTAGTATACAATAAAGACACATAGGCACAATTTTAGAAGCCCTGTTCGTGTGTTAGATGTCTGAAAACGGGAACATAAACATGCAAATCATGGAGATGTCCCCGGAGTCATTTTAGAAGCCCTGTATGGAGATGTCCCCAGTGCGAGAATGTCTATATCACACAGGGGCATGGCGGAGGCATGTCGAGAGATGCTCTGTAAATATACACATCTGCACCCTATTTCAGAACCGGTGAGCACGTCTCTACCCAGCAGCAGTAATGTCCATGTCTATACCTGCTCTAGGGCATGAATAGATATCAGACAAGCTCACCTTTGCCACCAAAACACATGGAGGAAGTACAGCAGAAGGGACTCTGGTATCCCCGTTACTTTTCTCAACTATGAAGAAAACTGAAGGGAAATGAGAACATTTGTTTTCTGGTTGGCATGCCAATGCATGTCTCCACTTGGAAAATAGCAGGCAGGGATATGGATAGATGTCCTCAACCTGAAATATCATTATAGGGGTGTCTATTGGGCCGTTTCTGCTGACATCCATTTCGGGTACATACACATTTCTGAAATCGACCCATAACTTTCACATTGGCATTTTTTCAGGCATTTTGGTCTGCATGTCCCAGATTGCACCTAGACGTCATTTCAAAACTGCCCCTTCACATGTCTTTATAACAGAAAAACAGAAGCCTTCTTGCCCTATTAACCGAGGTGCCCTGTTATAAAATGCCCATCTACCTCTCCTAAAGGGCATTATTTGCTAACAAAATTTGCTAATGCTGTTATTGGCATTAGATCACACGGTTAGCAGTATTCCTAATTGTACCGATTGTTTATTTCCTAGGCAGTCTTTTCATCTGTAGCATTTATTTCTTTGTTTCTGTGTAAATGTTATATAAAGTTAGAGAATCAAGAGGATCTATAGGAAGTGACAGTTAACTGGAAAGTACCACAGGTGAAGCACAAGGCCCCCTAGGGCGCATCATCAGTTATACAGTATTGTCCTCATTCGTTTTGCATTCCACTGTGGTTACCATTGATTTTGAGGCTGAAGTCCATTTGAAATTGGCTTCCTAAATGCATTTGTAAGAAAATTGAATGAATACTGTTTTGTGTGTTTTAGAAGCTTCTTTCAGTTGAGACTGTTCATACCCTTGTCTGGATTTGCTTTTAGATTTATTGAAGCAGTACATATTTCTAAGTACAAAATACGAACTGTACTGACCAAAGAAGAAACATTTCACAACACCAGGCATGAAAAAAGACTCCCACATAAATTATTTCTAGCATGATTTACCTTTTTTTCATTGAGTGTAAAGAAATATGTCACACTTCATGCTATAACTGAAAATGCATATTTTCATTTCTAAATTGCATTAATAAAGCTATATATCAAATACATCTAGATATCTAAGAATGTCAAAGCATCATATTGACATAATTTCAGCATTTAGATAGGACCAATGTTCTCGCCGCTACCTGTTGAATGGGCACGCCACCTGGTTGATTTTACTGATCACCCGGCCAACTTAATCTGATGAATTGACATGGCAAAATAACGAGCAGGAGACATCCAGAGAACCAGCTTGGAGACATTTCTGTGCTTTGGATGTCTCTATATGTATTTTCAGATGTCCAAAGATTGAATAGAGCTTCTAAAACGACCCCTGATATGAATGAATAAGACAGTTGAAACAGTGGTAGTTAGTCAATCCATAGTGACAGGTAAACGCTAAATGCTGCAATTATGTCAATATGTTATAGCATGAATTGTGAAATATTTCTTTATAATCAATGAAAAGAAGGTCAATCATGCTAGGAATAAAGTGCTTACTTTTTATGAGCATATGCGGTCACACCATTTTATAAAAGCCTTCTTTCCACATTTAAAACAGCCTTATATGCGGCAAAACTTTATAAAATTACCTGCTGATAGTACATTATTAGGCAGTCTGTCCAATCCATCCATTCCACTGTTTTTGTGCCTGAAGCTGAACCCAAATATTCTGCTCTCTTTTCTCCCAAAACTGGCACATCGACTCTCCTTCTGCCTAATTGACCCACCTATTCACCCATTCATGTCCTAATTCTTACCCTCTTCCTCCAGCCTACCTGCTTACTCAAAACATCAAAATCTCAGAGATCTATCTTCCAGGCAAAAAGCCTAAAATATTAGATGCAGTGGGCAGGAAAGCTATCAAGCATCAAAGCTAGACTGCAGGATAGCTGCTCAGCTTCAGATGATGTACTATTGTTGTTCACTGATAGACGAGGCTTCCTTGATACTTAAAAAGCTCCTTCAAATCTTGGCACCCTTGCTGCTTAATATTGAAGAATGTGACTTGCACCTCATTTGTTCTACATATGATGCTTATGCAATCGTTTCAAATGTGACAGCCTTAGCCAAAGCTATGCGAAGAATGATCTGGCTCCATGCATATGGCTTATTGGAGAACCTTCATGACCGGCAGATGCACCATGTTTGGGAGATATCTTTTTGGTGATAAAGTTTCAGATATCATTTCCAGAATTAAAGATCACTCATCTACAGTACATGAATTGCCTGCAAAATCTATTGATAGCTCTGCACCATTCCATAAGAAGTAACTCCAGTTCTACTGGTGTCAGTACCAACCTCAGTACTATCATCAATAGACATTACCAGGTTTATCAAAGACCTATTCAGCAGCATAGCTCTACTCAGAACATCACTACTCAATAAAGATTTTGGGAGGAGACACAATCCTGTCACTTCTTCAGCAACACAGAAAGAAGGGCCTTGTTTTTGCCTGTCTCCTAATTGGGACTTTGGACAAATGGGTTCTAAGGACAAAGTCACAAGGTTGCAAAATAAGCTTTTCAAGCTTCCAATTCCAAACCTACCACATTTTATGACCATGCATTAAAGAGACTATTTGTTACTTCTTTGGGACGAAAAAAACCCAGTTTGTTTGCAAGCACATGTGATAAACCGCGCTGATGATAATAGTGCGGTATATAAGCGATGTTAAATAAAATAGAGGAAGTTTCGTCTACAAAGAAAGATCAAGGTTTCTATTCAGGGTATTTCCTAATACTAGTCAGTGCCGTCAATCACTGACTGGTTATCCCTCAGTGACCAAAGTTAGGCACAGAAAAGGCTGTCCTAACTTTCACTGTCAAAGCTAGCCAGGCAGTGGCTGAATATCATTGCTACCCAGTTAGCTTCCTACTTTGGTGGTGAACTCGGATATTCAATGCCAATTGCCAGATATAGCCCTGGCATTGAATATCGGGGTTTAGTGGCTGTGGAAAAGCCGCTGTAATCGCGCTGCCTGCTGCCACTGAATATTGGGCCCAAACTCTTTGATAACCATCTTGCTCTTGATTCAGTGTGACTGGCTAGTTTCCATATATCTCAAAAATGTGTATATTGTTATCCCAATACACCTTCATTGGAAATATTTCAGATTCATCTTTCAGTATCATCACTTCTAATATCAGTCTTTCCTATTTGGCCTCTCATCTACTCCAAGAGTTTTCACCAAATGCCTTGCGATAGCAAGCAGCCTATCTCAGAAAATAAGGGATCTTCATCTACTTCTTTTTCAATGACTTATTAATTAATATGAAGACCCCGGAATTGGTTGCTATCCCATCGCCATAAGATTTCATTACTCATAGAGCTAGGGTTTCTAATAAATTAGCAGAAATCCAATTTGTTACTTTTCAAGGCAAGGACTTTCTGCCTCAGGACCGAATGTCTGCTATAATCATGATGTGAACAACATAAGCAGAGTTGTTTTGATTATTAGGACACATTGCAGCATCGATCCTTGTGATTCCATACGCGAGACTGGACATGAGGCCAGTGCAATTGCATATGAAACTACAATGGAATCAGCACATGTAATGTCTTCCAAAGTGATTAAAAGTAACTGTACCAGTGAGGCATGCTGTATTCTGATGGTGGTCACTAATAAATACACAGAAAGGTTGTCCTTTTCAGGCACCATGGCACCGCATTGTCCTCACCATGGATGCTTCAATTTCTGACTTTGCTGCTCACCTTCTACATTTTTGCATTCAAGGTCTTTGGGCAAAGGAGAAAGACACTTGCGCATAAACCTCCTGGAACATCAAATGATGACTGCTACCATTTACGTGTTCCAGCACCTATCAATAGGAACGCCATCTTCCTTCAAATAGACAGCCAAGTGGCTATGTTTTATATAAACAAACAAGGATGTGCCAATCAGTCCGGCTATGCAAGGAAGCAAGGAAGATTTGGTAGTTAGTCAATCCATAAAAGCGAACCTATTGGCAATCTACTTACCCAGAAACCTCAACTAGATAGCAGACAAATTAAGCCACAGACTGGATACCCACAAATGGTCACCAAATGATCTGCTGCCATGAGTATTTTCAAGAAATGGGATTTTCTAGTCACAGACCTATTCACCTCTCAGGTAAACAACAAATGCCAACGGTTTTCTTCCAGAAGACCAGCTCCACAGAGGATTTCTCTAAACATGTTCTCCATCTCCTGGAGGGAAGGCTTGCTTTATGTATTTCCTCCTTTCTCTTTAATATCAAAGGCTATACAAAAAATAATTCAAGACAGAGCACGTGTTATTCTTATAGCCGGCATTTGCCTCAACAAATCTGATTTCCATGTTTGATTTCACTAGCCCCTCATGCAACACCAAGGATGGCTTCTTCACCCCAATCTCACATCTCTGTCACTAACAGCTTGGATATTGAAAGGTTCCTAATCTCTGAATTTCCCATACTGCAAGAAGTCCAGCAAATTCTCTTTGCTTCGAGGAAACTTTCTTCCATTTAATTTTATCACTTGAAATGGACTCACTTTGTAAAATGGTGTTCACTAAGCTCTTACGATCCTCTCTTATGCAATGTGCACCATATCTGTCAGGCTATCATAACTTTTATGTTGGATTGCACTAATTTCCATATACCTTGGCCTTCCCAAGCATACTATCCGACCTTTGCAGATTGCACAAAATACGGCAGCTTGCATCATTCTAGGCTCCTCTAATCATGAGCATGTAATTCCTCTTCTCTTCCAACGCCACTGGCTTCCAGTCATTTCTCACATTCACTTCAAAACAATAATGATCATATTTAAAATTAAAGATAACTTATCTGCAGACAGTCTCAAAAACTCATCATTACAAGCTCTAGCACTAGACCTACTAGACGCAGTGCAATTGATACTATATTGACACCCTCATCATACACTAAAACTATCAATGCTACATCTGCAAAAGCTCTCTCCCTAGCAGCGCCAACCTTTTGGAATAGCCTACCATAAGCTTGGAGAACTATAACAGACATCAAGGAATTTCTGAAGCATTTAAAAACACTACTCTTCAGAGGTCACTTTGAAACACACACACCTAGGACATCCTACCAGCCTCAACTATATAATTTTACCTGCAGTACATTCTGTATATACTTTTTAATGTAATATTGCACTATTAAGTGTTTCCTGCATGCCCCCCCCCACACTCTTTTTTCTATTTGCTATGTAACTCCTGTTTAGTTCCATCGTAAACCATTTTGATTTAAAGAAAAGGCGATACGGAAAACATGTTAAATAAATAAAATAAATATCCTTTCCTACTTAGTGTATCTATCAGACTCTGCCTTGAAAACAAACTCGATTCGAGTGCACTTAGCAGCCAAATTGGCTTACCACGATTGGATGGATGAGAAACCTATAACCCTATATCCACATTATGGTCTCCAGGCTCATATGAGGATTCATGAACACAAGACCACCAATTAAGAAACCCCTCCCTTATTGGACTTGAATGTCATACAGGGTCCACTTATAACACCACCATTTGGGCCATTAGCTTCTGCATCCCTGCAGCATCTTACTTGGAAGACAATATTTCTAGTGGCGATAACTTCTGCATGCAGAGTAAGAGAGTTGCAGGCTCTAGTTCATTATCCCCTCTACACTCGGTTCTTTCCTAACAGAGTAGCGCTCCAGACACACCCAAAGTTCCTAGCAAAGATAATTTCAAATCCCATCTTAATCAGGATATCTTTCTACTGGTTTTCTTCCCCAAACCACACAGTAGCAAACCTCTACAAACCTTGGACGGCAGAAGGGCGTTATTGTAGTACCTTCTGGCTAGATGCCCTATCAGGAAATCTTCCCTATTATTTATAACTTTTAATCCTGCTAATCCTGAATATATGGCTGCAATTTGCCTGCTATCACCAGAGAGAGCGGAATTTCTTACCCGTAACGTGGATTCTCTGGTGATAGCAAGAAAATGCAGCAACTCTTTCCTACCCTCCATTCTCACTTATCAAATGGATCTATCAGCTGTGATAGAGACTGGGAAAGGCACGTGCAGCCATATGGACAGTGGGGCCCGAGGTGGAGGAGTGTTTAATTGAGAATTAACTAAAAAGTTGTCTGCTTGGCTGCTGCCATCAATGGTCATGGCTGCATTTCCTTTCTTTCTCCTTCAGACTGCTCACTTAAAGAGCGTTTTCACCCTGAAAATACTCAGCCAAGTCAGTAATTTAGAAACTAGCAGGATACAAAGAATGACAACATATCAGAAGGTTCTTTTACATTCAAAAACTTCTAACAAGTTAAATGTCCTATAAAGCACAAAGCAGATGGAAAAGTCTACTAAGCAGGCTGCTGTACTCCGAACAAGAAGCTCCTCAGATATCATTCAGTCCCAGATCAATGGCTGGCTGCCATTCAACGCAAAAGATCATCCAAAATTATCATAACGGTTTTTATCATCCTGATCTCTTAAGATTTTCACTGTTCGGCCTCTTTGAAAAGATGACTTTTTAGAAACAGGGTTCTTTTATTCATTTCCTTTCAGTGCGACAGGGGCTCTTTTAGTTTTTTTCAAAATAAAGCCATTCCATGTCTTTAATGAAAGTGCTTTTTGTACTGTTTCTGCTCTCAACATATCCAGACATTTTACTAAATGATATGCAAATAGATATTCTATTTATTAGCAACCCCTTATTCTCTAAATAGATGTCCAAAAATATCAATTCCCAAATGCAAGATTCTCCAGCACTCCAAAGAGTTATCATTTAAAGTATAAATAAAGAAGCCTTTTTTCTGGGAGACAAGCATGCACATGTCTACAGTCCACATGTGTGCATAGATTCAAAAGCCCGCACATTTGTCAGAGTCCTCATGTCCACCCTGACATGACCTGAAAATCTGGTATGAGTAGAACACCAAACATAAAAGTTAGTAGGGTAACAAACACATAAATTACTGTTGCAAGTTTGGAGATCTCCAGGAGAGAGTCTTTGGAATCCTTAAAGAAAGTCTAATGGGTACAGCAGGGGCCTAGGAGCCTCTAGTTTTTCTACTTTTTGATGGCATAACCAATCGATCTATGTTTACCCGTTCCACTGCTATTTCGAAAGGGAGGGCAGGCAGACCTCCTGGTTCATGTGAAAGGGAGAAAGCACCTTAAGCAAGAAGGAAGGCACAGGTTAAACGGAAATAGCCTTCTTTGAAAAAGACAGATGAGGATTTTGGCAAGACAGAGCCTGCAGCTCGGAAACCCACCTTGCAGAACAAATTGGGACCAAGAAAACTGCCTTCAGCGTCAAATCCTTCAAAGTAGTATGCTTCAATGGCTCGAGGAGCCATCAACATCAGGGCTCTGAGCTCTAGACACAGATCCTAGGCAGGGATCACAGACTAAACAGGAGGACTCGGCATTGAACCCCCTGGAGAAAGCACAAGACGTCTGGGTGAAGGCCAGAGACTTACAGCCACCGGACCTCTGAAACAGGACAAAATTGCCACCTGAACTTTCAGGGAGCTAAGGGAAAGGCTCTTCTCCAGGCTATCCTGTAGAAGACAAACAGCGATGGGCCCTTGGCCACCTCAGGAGCCAACTGCTGAGTGCTGCACCATCGCTCAAAGAGCCACCAGATCTGCACATATCTCAGCATAGTAGAGCTCCTCCTCAGCAGAATAGAGAAGAAAGCTGGAGAATAGCCCTTATGCGCTAGCCATCTCCTTCCAAGAGCCAAGCAGTAAGCACAAAGTGAACCTTGACTGAGGACCCAAAGCTTTCATTGTTCGGACGTGGCATGGGTCACTTCATAGAAAAAGAATCAGAATCAGAGCCATACCTCAACCAGCTGCACCTTGGGAGAGACCACTGTAAACCACTGAGGGGGCCTACTGGCTGACAGTGGAGCCATGATGACAGCATGAGCATGAGGAAAGCTCCGAAAGAGCAAGCCCTATCCAGACTCCTAGCAGTCCAAGGGCATCTCTACGTTCTATGCATGGAGCAGAAAGAGGCATCTCTGGCACCTTGAAGCCTTTCCTCCAAAAATCTCTGTGGGCAAGCCTCCCCAACGCCTTTCATCATTTTACCAGGCCCACTCCAAAGAGTAAGCTGCCATTAAGGGGAATTTGCTCAGCTGCAGCTCTGAGGCAGCATCTGCTGAACAAGTGCAGAGCCAGATCTGGAAGAGCACCAGCCACCTAGGCATCCACTTCCAACCTCGTAGCCACCAGCAGCTGGACCATAGTAAGAGGGCTTGACACAGGTCTGTACACAGCACTGCTTGAGTGCCTGAGGCGGAGGCTGCAAAGACTTTCCTAAAAAGGGCCTCAAACCTCTGAATCTGAGACTCCTTCCAAAGGGACAATTGCACACTTTGTCACAGCAATGACCTGGGTTCTACCCTAGGGAGCTTGAAAGGCTGATCCAACTTGCCCTGGGGCTGAGACAGGACCTTAGGGCATGAGACAGACTCTACAATATGCAGAGCTGCCATAACATCTTAAAAGAGTCTAGAAAGGAATAGGAGGTTTATGGAGCTCCTAGCCTACCACTGAGGGAATTATCCTGTCCTCCTCAGACTTAGCTTCTGGAGAAAAGTATTTCTTTACAGCCTCTCAACCAACTGCTGGTTGGGATAAGGTAGAGCTCCTGGATGCATTCAAGGGCACCAATGTCCCCTTTATTATATTTTATTTTATTTAACAGTTTTTTTACTGCTTTAGCATTTTAGTCAAAGCTGTTTACATTGTAACTTAAACTTGGTAATGTACATTAAACAGGAACATTGATAACTTGGATTCTTCTGAGGCAATGGAGGATTAAGTGACTTGCCCAAGGCCACAAGGAGTGCTAGTGGGAATCGAAACCTGGTCTCTTGGTTCCCAGTTCTAATCATTAGCCTACTGTTCCTCCTCTACTCCTTTAGGAGAGGCCTGGGTCTTGAACCCCTGCTAAGGGGGCTGCCAAGAAACCAGCAGAACCTGAATACAGTCCATAAGCTGTTTCAGGAGCAGCAACTCAAGCAGGTTAAAAAGAGAGGCTCTGGGGCTAAGGCCTTGCTTCCAGGCTCCATGTCTGCTGGGCCCAAGAAACCATCTTAAATGGCTATGGTGCCCACTGGTGGGAAAAAACAG
Source organism: Ichthyophis bannanicus (assembly GCA_033557465.1). Lineage (NCBI taxonomy): Eukaryota > Metazoa > Chordata > Amphibia > Gymnophiona > Ichthyophiidae > Ichthyophis > Ichthyophis bannanicus. The sequence goes on from CM066035.1 coordinate 645,203,042, forward strand.
CTAAGAAGCAGCAGGGGCCACAGAAAAGGCATTGGGATCTGGGCCCCTATGGGGAGTCCCGAAATGCTGAAAAGACTGGTACTACGGGCATTCCTGTTTTAGTTGGGGCAAAGATAAGCAGCCATGAGAAAAGAACTGCAGGAGGTTGATCGCTACATCTGGCTACACAAGAGCAAAAGAAAAAAATAAGACCGTGAAAAAGATCTGCTGAAAAAGAAGCCAGGGCCACGACAAAAAGGGAGTCCCAAGAAGGGAATACTAGCACCCATGGGGCAGAACAGGGAAATCCAAGCAAGAAAGCCCTAGACACCCAAACAGGCCTGGGAGGCCCAGCTGCCAAGGAAAGCTCTTTAAAAAAATCAGAGCTGTTTTATTGTAAGTAGTAAGAGCCAGACATACCCTATTAAAGTCAATGGGAAGAAAAAATAAAATTAGAAAGAGAGAGACCAAAAAAGCATGCAGTTAGAAAGCAGCAAGAAGGGAAGGCCTGGGCCCAACTTACCATCCCCCCCCAGCAGGAATCAGTGGGGTCCACCTGCTCATCTCAAGCCCACCAATGCTGGAACCCGAGGGTAAGAGCACTAGACACAGGGTAACTGCTGGCTCAAGGGGCTGCAAGTACCATTAGGAGGCCTATTTGTAATGCTGTACCAATCCAAACAGAGATAGACAACTACTTGGTGCTGTACCAGTGGACATTACAGAGTGATGGTATCACTAAAAGTTGCTCGTCTGCCTCTATCTGCTGGCAGAGTAGCATAACCCATACGTCTGGACTGGTCTTGAAGGATGATAAGGAATTGAAAGTTACATTGAAAGATGTTTAGATTAACATTCTACAGGAAACAAAAATGAAAATTGAAAGACAGGTCATCGTAATTTGACTTCTACAATATACGTGTCCTTATTTCTTACTACTGTAATGCATTTTATGTATAAGCTGGCCTGTTGAATATTTAGCAAAAATCTGTGTTCAAAATTGTTTCACAGACATCACAAAGCTCTGAAAGAGTAGAAAATTACAACATATTTTGGATCTCCCGGAGTCTAACTAATGGATTTGGTCTTGGGAATTATTTGGGTATATTCAGCTGCAAAAGTAGAAGTTATTGTCAAGTACATCCCAAAGAGGGATAGATCGGGTGTTTGTTAAAGAAAAAGGTAGAAGAGGCATGAGAGAGGGGCCTTCAATACTCTGGTCTTTTATTAATGGGCGTTAGCTGGCAGTGTGGTCTTTAGTGTATGCTAAAGGCACACTGGGACGGGTGGTGCCAGTTAGCACAGGGCCGAGAGTGCAGGATGATTCCTGCACTAACTGTGCAAGTGGGCGGGTTAGGGGAGGAGAGTGGGTGTGGCACAAACTGCATTAGGACAGATCCACCTAATGCCGCCTTAATAGCGTGCCCACGCTAATGCATCACGTGCTATGAGACAAGGCTTCACATTAACTGCCAGGGAAATGCTTTCCACACCCCCAACAGTTAACATGGAGATGTACTTAACGCGCCATGGTTTCAGCGCTATTGGTACATTAAGATGCAACACCTTAGAATGAATCTGTACAAGGACCATAACACATATTATTGCAAATCCAGGTAAAGATCAAGGTTTCCCTTTATTCATAAGGCTACAACTTTGTTTGATGCTTCGTGCAAATCGTTTCTATTTTAAAGGGTTGCATTTCTCATTGGGAAGCAATCCTCTCAAAAACTATTTATTTTAAACCACATCTATCGGAATATACAGCAGCAGGAATCTTAAAAAATACTAGTACTCACTCGACTTCCTTTTTCCGGGAAACACTGACATCCTGCACTGCAGTCTCTTCCTTCACATGGCCCTGTGTAGGACTTACCGCCCTGGAAGAAAGACAAAAGGAAACACAAGGTTAGATAACATCAGTAATTCCAACGCACCTTAAGGCTTTAGAGAGAGAGATTAGTATGGAAAGTCTTTTGTACACCATGCTTTAATTTGCTTTCTACAAGGAAGGGCCCTAAATGACTGTTTTCATCTGGCTCCTAATAGCGTACGTTAATCATCGTCGTCGGGAACAGACAATAATAATGCAGTTTGTTTTGTCTGTTTAAAATCCAATGGCTTTTCATAACACAATGAAGCTATTATGGCTTCCCAGCACTGTTTATGCAGATTATAATATAGGCAATGGTAAGTAGTTATCAATTTGTTTCTCCCATGCCTTCAGCCAGTACAATGCACAGCTTTATATAAAGTTACTGCCGGACGGTACTATCTTCTTCCATGCTCTGGCCTAACTTTCCATGGTATAACTAGTTTCAGACACAAAATACAAAGTGTCTCCCAGTTAATGCTGCAATATTTCCCATGTTTCTCTTTTAGAGCCTGACATTTTAATTCTACAGAACATCTTTTGTGATAAACTCGGAAGTCACTACATAGCAACCCTTCAACTGTAACCAAAGCAATGTCAAACTCATACAAATTCTTAACCTCAGTTTGCTTTTGTTCCCATTCAATACTCTAATCAATGCTATCTTTAGCAAGGAAAAGCTGTGTATCTTTTTTCATTCAACTAAATTGTCTGAGTCTTCGTCCTTTTTCCTTTCGACATCTGAAATACATTTTTGGCAAATTTAGATTTTCAAATATGATGAACAAGGCTATTTTTTGTTGTTCTTTGAGTGAATGTTTAAAAACTTTATGAACCAAAAGTGGAAAACTTCAAAAATGAAATTCCTCTCTTTAATTCCCCCAGAAAGGAATGATCTGATAACCAGAGTTCAGTCTTTCCCAAACTTCACTGCCAATGATCTCATCCCTACTCCGTGAGGATTATGTTTTCTAAGAACAATGAGAACACAATCTACAAAAACTCACTTTCCAACCTAAGCAAAACTACTAACTATCATAATGAATAATAAAGTCCTGTTGACCTATACTACATTTTTTTGGTTTGCAGAGGAAGGGAGACCGTTTTGATTCCTTCCCACCTGACATAGAAATAATCTGAAAACATACATTTCTAGTGAATTTCAAACTAAACTTGAATCCCAGAAATAGAAGTGAAAGGTAAGTGCTTTACTCATTTTGACAAAAGGTGCAATCAATCAATATCCATCTGATTCCTTACTTATTTACCAACTTCTTTTTAGTGAGGCTACAATTGCTCTACTTGCCATTTGTTCAAGCAATTCCCAAAGAAGTTAGTCCAGCCCTGAGGTTTTTGTTGGGCCTGTATAAATATGCCCAGGAGATAGCCCAGATTAAGCTAATACCCATAAGGTCCTTTTTACTTTATTTAAACACTCAAAATATAGATACTACTACAAAATCATCCAAGTATCAACAACATCATCATCATCAACAAATGTGGCCATTACCCAGCACAACATAACATTACATTTCAAACTCTCCAAGTTATAATGCCCTGTTCAATGTAATTTCAATTTGTTCAATGTAAACCGCACTGATGCAGAATAGCACGGTATATAAGAGAATGTAAATAAAAAAATAAATAAATAAACTATCAACCAAATGAAAAGGGATAAATTAACACTATTAATTAAACGCAATTCATCTTTAGCAGTAAAGATTAAAGTCAGACAGAAGCTGAAGAAAATACGTTATGTTTCAATGCGGCAGCTGTTTTCAACTGGAAAGGACAGCATTTTATTTGCTGCTATGAATTACTGCTAAAGATAAATTAAGTTTAATTAATAGCATTCATTTATTCCTGAAGCAGAACCTTTCAGTTTGGTTGATGGTTCAAAGCCTAGTTTAGAAGGGTCAGAATATTTGCTCTACCATGCAACTGTCTTCATCTAATCTTTCCACTGTGATTGTTGTTCTGTCTACTTTCAACAACCATGGGTTTCTGCAAGCAACTGTTCTGATCATTTAAAAATGAAGATAATTCACTCTTTACAAAACAAGAGAAAGCTATAAAAAAATTCTCTAAATCCTTCCAGTTAGGAATGTCAACTCTAAGAAATGTTGTTAAGAAATGAAAGTTATGTCATATTATATCAATATAAACTATTAAAGGTTATATTAAGCAGAAAACAAAGTGACGAGCAATAGACTATTTCTCAGAAATAATTCAGTGACTTAGGGTATATTTACTAAAGTGTGGCAAACTAATTTGTGGTAAGTGCAAAGGCCATCCACTGTTAGGGGATTAGCCAGCATGTGCCCTACAGTTGCCACACTGAAAAAATAATTCTTAATGCACATTGGGGCGTGTTTATTAAAGCGTACTAATAGCATGTGGTTTGCACGCTGCAATAAAAATGCAGCCATGGTAAAATTCCTGTACTAACTGCTTTAGTGCAGGTTGGAGTGGAGGCTGGGTGTGCACATTGGCATGTACAGGATCTCCTGCTGGCAAACAGCATCGGCTCTATGAGGATAGCATCAAAATTTTGGTGGGGCCAGGGCCCATGTGGCCCATCCCATTCTGACACCTATGGCTACTTGATTAGTATATGTCACACATGCCCCCCATCAGCTAACGCGGGTCTGACCCCGTCCCTACTAAGAAATGGGCTCCAATGCATGCTAACAGTGCATTTTAGTAAAAATTCCCCATTAACTTTGCTTGTAGGTGCATCTAATTCCTCCTCTTACAAGGGAGTTAAGTGTACCTGCTTTAACTGCAACTTTGATTGTGCTGACCACAGTGTGCAGTCCACACACTCTCTGCCTGTAACCTGTCTCATCACCACCCTATTGTGTGATAAACATAGCATGAAATTTTTACTGCACTGTTTTTAGCATGCATAACTGTTGGCAGTTGTTAAAATGCATGTTAACTATTACTGAACTTTAGCAACATGCTTAATAGTATCCTGCTATTCAGCCAAAAGTCAGTTAGCCCTTTAATTCATAATTCTTTTCAAATATGAGGTCTTACAACATCTTAAGCCCAGAAAATTGCCAGCAAATTACACCCTAATTCTGCAGTGCAGCATGTTTCTTAAAAGCTTCTCAATGTCAAATACAACTACTTCCAATAAATATTGCAGCATGGCCCTCATTAGACTTTCTTTACCAATGGAGCTTGTCTGTCTGGATAAGTTATAACTGTAATTACACAATCAGTGGCAATAACACTCTTATTTATATTAAATCCATATAAAGTACTAAAAGCCAAAAGCTAACATCGGACTTACCCACCAACATAGATACCATCATTATGAAAATCGGCAACATAAAAATCTGCCTAATTTACAGACCACCACACCAAAACTCAGAAAACATGGACCCTTTAATTGACTTTCTAAGCTCCTCCACTGATCAAAACCCAATTCTAATGCTCGGTGATTTCAACCTCCCCTCCTTACCAGCCTCATATGCTTCCCTCTTCTTAGAATCAATAACAGATATGGATTTTCACCAAATAATAAACACCAGCACACACAATAAAGGCAGTATACTTGACATGGTCTTATTGCCAAATGTACTTTACCAACTCTATAATCCTAATTCCCTTAAATGCACACCCATCCCATGGTCAGACCATTACCTTATTAACTTTAATATCACAACCAATAACACCTCTATTAAACGAATCACAACTAATGCACCTACCTCCAGATTTAAGAAATACAATGAGGAAGATTTCCTAGATCTTATAATCCCAAACCTATCTACCTCACCACTAAACCTAGATGCAGCAGTAACGAACTGGCACAAAACTATTAATAATGCTGCAGCTAATAAACTAATCATTAAGAAAAACAAGCATTCCAAAGTTGACCAAACTCCTTGGTACAATAATGATTTAAAACTAATGAAAAGAAACTTAAGGAAAGCTGAATGTAATTGGAGGAAAAATAAAAACATGATTAAAAAAGATTTATACCTCATGCTCCTTAACAAATATAAAGATGCAATTAACAATGCCAAAAAAAATTACCATGCCTCCATCCTAAATAATGCCATAAATAGACCTAGAGAACTTTTCTCAATAGTACAAAAACTGACAAATAACACCCACAACTCCAGCAATGAAATCACAGATATTACTCCTCAGACCTTGGCAAATTATTATATGAACAAAACAATGTCCCACCCCCCCCTACCTAAATCCACATACACTTCTCAAACACATCACACTGACACTTATACTTTTCAAACACATCACGCAGACGAATGGTCTGAATTCCAACCCCTAACTAACGTTGCACTCAAGAACATCATAACAAACATTAATACAACAACCTCACTCCTCGACCCTTGTCCTGTAACATGGATAAAGAACTCTCTATCAATACTCTCCCAATTCATCCTCCCAATAATAAATCTTTCCCTAAAAAACGGATACTTACCCCCTACACTAAAACATGCCCAGATCCGCCCAATCTTAAAAAACACTACCCTTGACAAATCATCACCTAAATCTTACAGACCCATATCAAGTATTCCGTTTATGGCTAAATTAATTGAAAAAGCAGTACAAATCCAAACCCAGGACTACATTGACAGCTCAGCCCCCCTTGATGATCAGCAGTATGGGTTTCGTCCCAGACATGGAGTTGAGTCTCTTCTAACAGTTCTAATTGATACACTTGTAAGAGGAATAGACAACTCAAAACAAGCATTCCTACTTATATTCATTGATGTCTCCGCAGCCTTTGACAGTGTTCACCACTCAACAATGATCAATAAACTTAGGCAAATAGGAATAAAATCTACAGTACTAGAATGGTTTACCTCCTACCTAACGGACAGAACTCAAACGGTACAAATCGGTAATCTTACTTCAAATACATATAACCAAGAACTAGGCCTCCCCCAAGGTTCAGCACTGTCAGCGCTACTATTTAACATATACTTAAAACACATCTGTAAAATCTTCAAAAAATTCAATGTCCACTATCACCTTTATGCGGACGACATTATGATGTATGTCCCTTTCAAAATACCAAATATCCCTTTACAACTTATTAACGATTGCCTCAATGAAATAAACACCTGGCTAAATGAGAACAACCTATACATCAATCACTCAAAAACAGAAGCCCTAATAGTAACAAAAAACACAACATTCATTCCCCCCTCACAAATCACACTGCAGAATAACGATATCAAACTAAAAACTGAAGTACGTTATTTAGGCGTAATACTAGACAAACACCTCAGCATGGACACACATGTAAGAAACATAACAAAAAAGGTTTATTTCAAACTCAAAATATTAAAGCAACTCCGCCCACTAATGCACCTACAAGATTTTCAACGAATTATACAAGCGATAATAACCCCCCACTTCGATTTCGCAAATCAAATCCTACTAGGTGTAACAAAACAGACCTTGAAAAAGCTCCAATTGGCACAAAATGCGGCAGCTAAGACCATTACAAAGGCCCCACCTTTTCAACATATAACCCCGATTTTAGAATATCTACACTGGCTCCCGATTCAAAGTCGAATAGAATATAAAACTATTTTAACCACCTACAAAGCTCTAAATAAAACAGCACCCCTGTCTATAAATAACCTCATTAAAACTGAGCCTACTCATAACCTTCAAAGGAGAGACCAGCTAAACAAATTAACTACACCAAAAGAATTTATTAAGGCCAAAAAGACCACAAACAAGAAAGCCTTCTCCCATGCTGCCCCCATACTTTGGAACACTATCCCATCAGAATTAAGATCCTTACCCAAAATCATGGAGTTTAGGAAAAAACTCAAAACACACTTATTCACAATGTACTATGCACCCTTGGCGAACTCACCTCCCACCCCACAGATAGATAAAGGATAGTCATATTTCAGCCAAATACAACTATTCCAAAAAAGGTCGAACCAATAAAGCCTGAAAACAATGTATTCAAAGACTAACGAATAATATTTAAGCCTGTATATAGTTTTAACTCTGTTACTCTGTACATAGTTCACAAATTGTTAAATGTAAGTTACAACTTGTTATCTGTAAAAACAGTTCACTGTTTTATTGTTGTTCCATGTAAACCGCACCTGATCAATGGAAGGAGCGGTATATAAAAAATCTGTAAATTAAATTAAATTAAATTAAATATGATTCTCAACAGCAAATGAAAATAAAAATGGAAGAGGATGAGTAGCACCACAGCTAATAAAAATGATGCGATAAGAACACATGGTTTTTCACTGCATCAAATGCTGAGAACTGGTAGATGCAGAGAAGGAAAGATAGTACTAACATTACAGCCCTTGTCCTTGTTCTTACTGGTGATGCAAATATACAACTCGAAATTTTAAACATGATTTACTATGGGGTATGTTTACTAAGCCAGGCTAACAGTTAATCCATGCTATCTACAACTAGGTCCCATTGAATAACATAGATCTGAGTTGCAGACAGCATAGGTTAACTGTTAGCCCGACTTAGTAAACACACCCTTATAAATTTATTTATTTATTATTTTATTTTATTTACATTCTCTTATATACTGCGCTATTCTGCATCAGTGTGGTTTACATTGAACAAACTGAAATTACATTGAACAGGGCATTATAACTTGGAGATAACTATTTTACAGGGAACATGGGCTATGGAGGGTTAAGTGGCTTGCCCAAGACCACAAGGAGCACCTGTGGGACTAGAAACCCCAGTCCTTCTGGCCCAAGGTTGCTGTCCTCTAGTGGGATTTGAACCCCCAACCTTCCGGCCTGAAGTAACTTGCCCCAACCACTAGGCCACTCCTCCACTCCCTTTTTGCGCAATTTCTCTCTTTCTCTCTCTCTCTTTCTCTAGCACTCTGTCAAAAATGATGTAGTAAAAGGAAGTGGATGATTTGCATGGTTTGTGGTCATCTTTTGTGATTTAGAATTTGCAAAATATTTCTAATTATAAGCTAGATAGTAATTCCATATATGATTGGGGGTGTGACATTAATTTTAGTAGCTCAAGGTGAGTTATATTCAATACAATAGGTATTTCGCTGTCCCTGGAGGTTTACAACCTACATTTGTAACTGAGGCAATGGAGGGTTAAGTGACTTCCCCTACATCATTAGGGCGGGCAGCAGGATTTTAGGCCTGGCCTTATTGTCGGTATTATTTGTAAACTGTAGTGAAGGTAAACATAGGGGTATCTTTACTAAACCATGGTAAAGGAGCAGTCTTTTCCATGCATTAATGGCAGCGATAAGGGGTTACCGTGTGGTAAGTTTGCTGGGCGTGTCAGAGGTGTTCCGACATTAAGGGGTGCTAGTGGACACTTACCGTGTGGTAACAGCACATGCTGCATTAAGAGGTGGTAATGGACACTTACCATACGGTAAACAGGACATTAAGGGGTGGTAGTGGACACTTACCATGCGGTAATGGGACATGCTGTGGGAAGGTGTCTATCATATACCTTAATGTAGGAAAGCGACTGAAGCACTGAAAGGGGGGCAGGGAAGCCATTGGAGAAGGAATGGATGCAAGCACAATTGGTAGCTGATGGAGTTGACTCACCTGACGCCTGGCAATGTAACCTATGCTGTTGACTAGGCAAGATAGGCAGCTGCCTAGTGATGATGGTCAGTGTGGGTGTTGGCTGTGTTATGGGTGGGGGGTGCTGTGACAGGCATGCAGTCCTAGATGCTCCTGAAAAGCATACACCATGCCGTAAGCTACATTATAGTGTCTGTGAGGTGTGGACAGGTATCCAAATGTACTGTGTGACGCAGTGGCAACTTCAGAAGCCATGGAAACTGATACTGACCCTCTGGTTGGTTCAGGTATTGCAAGAAAAGGCAAGGTTTTCCATTCTCAGCATAACCTGCAGGCAACTAATCAGCTAACACAGCTCACCTCAGGGGAGGAGAGAACCAGAGCTGCTGATTGGGCATGCCCTAGTAGGAGGCGGGCTTCCCAGAGCAGGGGCCCCTTGTTAAGCAGAGAGAAGGAAGACAGTAGTAGAAGGAGGATGAGAACGAGTGGAAGATGGGGAGTGAGCAGTACGAATGGAATGAGAAGTGAAAGTGGATTGAGCCCACGAGTGAGAAAGCAAAGGACATTGGAAAGGCAAGAAGCTCTCTTGAATGCAGAATCCTTTGACCCTGCTACAGAAATACTGCCCAGCTGCAATAGAAGGGAAACTGATTCAGAACCAGGATTAAAGCCTAGGTTGTTGGGAGACAGCGTTTACCCTTGGAGAGAAAGGCACGCTGGCAAGTCATTCTCTGACAAGCCTCATTTCAAGGTACCTGCTACATTTAATTCCTTTAACAAGTTTTATAAGCCAGAAAGAGTGAATCCTGATTTTAAAGTACAGGATAGTTTCAGGCAGTGTGAGAGACGTTGGCTACAGCCTGAAACCTCTTTAAATAAGCCTAGCTTTTCTCAACAAACAGCTGCAGCTTTTAACAAGCAAGCTGACGGGAAGAATTCAGCTAAACTGTTTACAGGAGAATTAGGCCACAGTGATTCAGAAGGTCCTACCTTTGAAGCATTCTTTAAGAGCAGAGCTCGTGCAGAGGAACATGTTGATCCAACACTTAACAACAGAGATAAGTGGGGGAGGGGTAACTCCACCACGGGCACAGAGTGTTTAAACAGAGACAGCATTTTTTGTTCACCAGAAGTGAATAATTATCTGCCTAAGCAAGGAGAATATATTCCCAGTAGTCCTGCTAGAAGACAGGCAGAACTACTCCTCAATGAGTTCAAACAATTTCTAAATAGAAGAGCTGTTCCTGGACAGAATTAATCCTGAGATAGGAATTCCCTTACCGGCTCCAGTTCCTATGATAGACGTTAACCAGCCGATGGACTGCTCAATTGGGCTGATAGACAGAGCTGACAAGGGCCAAGCTTGAATGGTCATATTTATTCTGATTGTTATGCTAACCAAATACATGACTGAAAAAGCTTATGAAAAGAATAGTGTTTGAGCAACTGAAATGAAGAGCTTATGAAGCACTAAAATAAGCTGGAATGTAACCTGATTGCAAGAGATAAGCAGTATTATTTCTTACCTGAGTATTTTTGGAATACAAGATAAAAAGGACACATGAGGTAATGTGCCATTACAGTGAAGAATAGTTTAAAGCACAGTTTGAAAGCTTGCATTTGTGTTGTTCCTGATTTGGTTATTCTTCTCACCTGTTCCTGTCCACCAAGGAGCGGGGAAAATAAAATCCTTGTAAAAAAATAAATTTCTTGTTCCCGACTTTCATTGGCCCCCACAACTACAAAAAGGCCCATCCCTCCTTAACCCTCAAGGTTAGGGAGTGGGTGCAGGGTGACAACTGTCAGTGTGTGGCATGCCATAAGCCAGGACAGTGTCTGGGTGGAAGCAGCATGTTCCTGATGTGGGCAACAAAGTGAGGATTGTACATGAGTGCTCATGTGGAGCAGTCACAAGAGAGGTGTGCATGATATGACTAACTGCTGTTAATGACCCCTGATGGCCATGGTGGGGCAGTTTACTGCCAGTAAGCTGCCCCACCATGAATTTCCCTGATGGTCAAATGGTGGGTGCAGGGCTGTGCCATGGATTTTCCAAGCAGAGTGTGGTGGGGGGATGTATGGGATCATACAGGCCAAAAGTATTTGGTGTGAACCAAATGTAGAAGTGCCATGGGCTACATTAAACACCATTTGTGCGGGTGGGACTGGTGCCTCAGCCTGTGCAACTGCAAGACAATACACGCGACAGAGTGGCATGATAGAAAGGACAAGTTGAACCCATTTGCCCCATGTAGGGCAAGTAATGATGGCAGAACAATGCAGGGAATGGCTGTGCAATGAGTGTTAGGTGCCTGAATGTACGAGATATATCCTCTTTATGTAAAGCTGGGAGGTCACAATGATGGCAAAACAGAAAACACATCCATACCAGTTGACCCAGACATCTGCTGCATAAACATCACTGACCCGTTGCAATGCGCCATGGCAGAGACACTAAAGCCATATTCACAGATGTCCATGATGGGGAATGGCATGTTGGGCTACCCAACGTGTGGCTGAAATGCATAGACATGTAGAAGAATGATTGTCTGCAGGTCACAGCAGAGCCAGGACTGTGCAAGCGCACCCAGGCACAAAATGAACAAGTAGGAATCAAACCCTGAACCTTTGACAGAGACACTGCACCAACCAGTAGGCTACACTTCCATGCAGATGTATAGAGCCTGCAGATCTCTGATGAAACTGTTTACTGTCTGCTGGCATAGGTTGGGCTCTCCACTACCCATGAGGCACTGAGCATGCAAAACAGCGGTCTGCAGCTGAAGAGCCAATGGAGAATGCACTGATCCAGCATATCAGCTCAGTAAGACACACTACATGCACATAACAACAGCAAGCTGTACTGCAGAGCAGTTTCAGCTGTCACCCTGAGGGCGAGAAGGGGTGCCCAGCACCTGGTCCATTGAACCTGCACTGTTAGAGATGATCTCTACTGGCTGTGCTGTAGGTCCACATCACTGCTAGTGTTTAGCAGGTATTGTCTGCAGTGTGTTTTATACTTCCTTCCTTGTTTCCTGCATGCTGATGGTGACAGTGACAGCAACAGTTTGGCCCTGTGTTCTGCCCATTGGACACTAACCCTCCAATAACAATGCAGGTTAGTGGCCAGTGTCAATATGCTGCTGCCATGGACAGCCTCTGTAGTGGGGGTGTACAGGCTGGTGTGGGGTTACTGCTATAGTCCTGTCAGGACCCCAGTGGGAAGGCCATGAATGACTTCTGCCCCAACCATTGAGGACTAACAATTGACTACAGCATGGGCAGAAAGACTGCCCCGCTGCCCTTCACTGGGCTGTGTCAGCCAAGCAGAAGCCAACCATGATAGGTCTGTTTGTCAGCATGCATGGCATGTGCGTAGTGTGACCACGAGCACTCTGCCTTGGGATACTGGGCATTAATACACAGCCATTTACTTAGTGATTAGCATCCCCAGACAGAGAATGCATCCACATCACTGGAGCCGGACATTATAATAGCTCTATGTGGATACATAGCCATGCTATGGTCATTTTTTGGTCATAGTGAGAGTGCCATCTCAGCATGACATACAGTGGCCACCCAGGCAATGCACGTGGCAGACAGGCATAATGGCGTCTCAGTAACCCTACCATTGTCGCAGACACATCCAGGCCAATCTGCACTGTTTTAGGTAATACCTAGAATCCTCTGCCTCGCCTTCATGACTTTTTTCTAAACAGGCTGGGAAAGACTCAGACAATATGAGCCAAAGTGCAGTGCAGACAGCCACAGGACAAAGGGGACACACACACACACACACCCACACACACACACACACCCACACACTTCCTGCCTGACGCTCCTGTCTCATCAAAGATTGATAACGTGTGCTGTTTGCATGCGCTATATTACAGTGCCTTACCCTCACCACACGTTGTTACCGTGTGCTATTAGTCTCCAACCAGCTGTGGATAGTGGAGCCTGTCAGTGTTGTTGGTGGGTGTTTCCACCCTTGCTGGCCATCTCCTTGGAGGTTGCACATACTGGAGCTGTACTTACACTGTCAGCTAAACCTTGTCCACAGGAAGATGCAATACAGAAACCCCAGCGGGGACCTGAACCTGTGACCCTCCACACACCAATCCACACCGTGTGTGTTGCACCACAGTGCTGCCTTATGGGAATAACAGCTCCTGTTGCTGACATGCTTCCCTTCAGCTCGTTTTTGGCACATACTGCAATGCACATAGTGCACACGACCAGGAAAAGGTGTCTGCTGCAGGCTGGTGCCACTTCCCATGCCACCACCAACACCCCACCATGCAGACATGCCCATAGACTGTCAGCGGTGGTAGTCGCAGTCCCAGCATGTTAAACATGCAGGTTTGGCAGGCACCTTGGTCCGGATGGGGGGCAGGGACACACATGGATGGCCACGCAGCCCCCCCCCCCCACCAGCTGCCCATGCAGGGGCTCCATCACCGCCTGCCACCAATACGTTTCGGGAGGAGGATGGCAGCCACTGCTGTAGTATTTCCCCGGCACCTGCATTTTCCAGATACCTAGAGGGCCACAGCGTCTGGCACTATTGGCCTCTTCCCCCACAGCTGGGTTCCGCGGGGGTGGGGGGGGGGGGAGGCAGCCTGGATCTCTGCCTGGGGTGTCAGGACTCTTGGACCACCCCATGTGGCACATTGCCTATCTGCTGCAGTAGCAGGACTGTGTGCTGCCACTGTCACTGTGGGATCATGATGAACATCACAGATGGTTCTGCAGATGGCAGAATACCCCTTTGTGGAGAGGCTAAAAAAGTTGGGACTCATTAAACTGGGGAAGAGAAGGCTGAGGAGAGATATGATAGAGGTCTATAGATTATTGACTGGAGTGGAACAGGTAAATGTAGGTCGCTTTTTTATGGCATCAGACTGTGGACAGACTAGGGGACCTGCAATGTGGCTACATTTGGGCCTTCTAGGTGAAAATATTTTTCAGTCAATGCGTAATCAAATCCTGTAATCCATTACTGGAGGATGTGGTAAAAGCTGTCAGTGTAGCTGGATTTAAAAACGTTTGGACGGGTTCCTGGTTAACGGTCCATAAACCATTGCTAAAGAGGATCCTAGCTATGCACTGCTTGCCCCATTACAGTTATTGGGGATCCTGTGTGTCTTTTGGGAAACTGCTAGGTACTTGTGAACTAGATTGTGCACTGTTTGACACAGGATACTGGGCATGATGGACATTGGTCTGACACAGTTTACACAGTTTGGCATATTTTGTAGTCTTATGTTCCTATGTACCATCTAGGCAGCTGCCCAGTCCCCCCTGTGCACCAGCAGCCCCCACTGCATGACCCATGTGCCACCTCCTTTGCCCCCATTTGCACCATCAACATAGTGCCCTTTCATACTTGGGCACTATGTTGTTGCTTCTAATGGAGCTCTACTATCACTCTTTTGGACTCCCCTCTCTGTATATCACATTACAGACATAAAATAGGTTCTCTCTCCTCAAAAAACACCCTTTTCACCAGGTTTTGAATTGCATAAGGGTTCCTGCCGTTAAGGTGCCTGTGTTAAGGGAGCAAGCCTTGTTCCCACCCACTCCTCACCCGTTGACCCCCCCCCACTCTCCGCCACGTGCTCACCTTCTCTCCACCCACAGGTACCGTTAGCATGTGCTAAAGTGGCTGGTACTGTTAGCGTGCACTAAAGTGGCTTTTTGCATGCGCTGAGTGTGCACATGCACAGTTATCACATGCTAACGCACATTTGCTCCTTTACCGCAGTGTAATAAACATATCCCATAGTTCATCTGACTTTTGCAGAAGATGATGATGACAGAGGTACATAACGAAAAAAAAAAGTACAAATCTTGGTTTAACTAAGGAGCTTTAAAGTTTTAAAAGTTGGATAGCAGTTTTCTACAATATCTTCCAAGTGTAATGGCACTTCCAATTTTTTAGAGTTGGGAATTATGCGTACATCTACACACTCTGTGATGTGCAAACAGACACATCATGGCAATCCCAGGTTTCTATCAATAGAGGGAGCTCCTGAGATGTGCAAAGGAGCATATCCAGGTACTTCCCTGCTAATTTCGCTAAGTGGTAGTTGGTGCATACAGTGGTGGTCCTCTGGATGTCTTGCATCCACCCCTAACTATGCGTGCACTATCAATTTGTGCACATTGGTGGGGTGGGATTTGCATATGCACATAATCTGCGGTGTGTGCAAAGAATCAGCACTATGCATACTCAACATTACTATTATGTAAATATAGATACAGGTATATATAGGGACCTGTTTTCTAAAGTGTGCTAAGCATTTAGTGTTGGGGTTTAGCCTGCACTGAGTGCTTACTGAGGGCTGGGGAGGAATCAGGGTGGATTTTGGGGCAGAGATGAGATGTGACACCAGCAACAGTTAGCTTATGGTAATGTCTAGTGGTCCAGGTGTCACGACTGCCGATTAATGTGGCTATGCTTAACACCATCTCAAGAGCTGGCGTTGAGTGTGGTATGACCACAGCCCAAAGGGGTTAAAAAAATTCTTGTTCTCATGGTACCCTGTAGAGCCACGCCACTGGAGATATGAGCTTTATTGTCAAAGGGGTCCCCGTGGCGTGGTCTCCTGCTCTTTGTGTGCTGCTTTGAGTCTGCAGGAGGGGGCTTTTCCCTGTGTCTTTCTCATGGTGCCCTGGGCCACATTGTTTTGTAGTGATGTACCAATGCAATAAACATACTATTACAAAAAAAAAAATCCTTGCGGGGCCAGTCTCCCCTCCCCCCCCTAATCTGCTCTCCCCACCAAACATCGAGTGCCTCTGCAATTAGATCCCTTGATTCAGCACCCTTCCAAGGGAAAGCATTCTCCCGGAACAGCCCCCCCCTGCATTCAGTCAACACACTTGCAAACCTGGCCCCCCATCCCCAAGATACTGACCCCCAAGAACCACCCTCCAAACAGAAACCCCTCCCCACACAGCCAAGCCAAGCCCAGCCCCTTTCTCACCCTGATGTACTCCAGGACCTTCCTTGTAGTCTACGTTGTCCAGACCAGGAGTGGTAGCCCTCTGCTCCTACCTGGTTGCTGACAGGTTCCAAAATTTCAGCCATAACCCTAATCTCTTGGTACTGCTGCTAGGGATTACTGCCACCATTTTGGAACCTGGCAGCAGCCAGGGCAGGAGTTTGAGGGATATAGCTCATGCCATAGACTACCAGGGAGAACCTCAGCTAAGACCTGAGGGGGGGGGGGGTTGAGGTTCAATGGCATCTATTTTGGGGGGGGGGTTGTTACCTTGGGGTCTGGCATGGAAGGGTGTTGAACAGGGGTGAGAGATGTTGTTGGGTGGGTGCTGCCTCTCAGAAAGATGCTGATTTTGGGTATCCTCGTTAGGGAGAGGAGCAAATCAGGGGGTCCGGCCTTGGATCACCACAGCAACAGGTTTTTTTTTCTTTGTTGTGCCAGTAATACTGGTGTACCCACACTATCTGCCAAGGCCTGGTCTTTCGGCCCATGCGGTGTCTGCCTTGTGGGGTAAATGCAAGGCAGATACTGGGCATGCCCCCTGCATTTACCACACAGGTTTTGCCCTTCCACACTTTAAGTTTATTACTTAAGGTGCAGAAAGTACAAAATCTTACCGCACTTTAGCAAACAGGCCCCATAGTAAAGAGATTTTAAATATTTTATTTTATTTATTATTTATTTATTACAGGCTCTTATATACCGCTCTATTCAGCATCAGCGCAGTTTACAATATAACAACATACCATAATGAACAAACTGTTTGGTTTTACAGAGAACAAGGTCAGAGAACTTGGATAAAACATGGGAAGTCATTACTGCAACTATTTACAAGAGTATTTACAAGTATACATGACAGGATTTGTTCTTAGTTTGGGTAGTGATCAAGATTGGTTAGTTGGTTAAGTAATAATGGGGGAAGAGGTGGGATTTGAAATATGATATATATTTATTTATTTATTTTTACTTGAAACATCATAACTCAGAATTAGATCTAATTTGTTCTAAAATCCAAAGATAAACCCCATCTGCTTAAAAACAAAGAATATTTTGTTTCTTCTGTTTTCTTATTTCTATTCCAAGCATGACTTTTCATGCCAGTATACCTCTGGCTAACAAAAGAGAATGCTTCACAGAGAATTTAGAGAGCTCTGCTCAGTGTGGCTTTCACCCAGATTTTGAGAAAAATAATCACTTCATAAAGGAAGCAATACATATGCAACAGCTGATTCAGAAATGTTAGTACATGTTCAGTGATTCTGTATTATTGTTTTTAAATGCAAGCAGAATTCTTACGTCTCTCAATGCCCATTTACAATTGTGCTCTCTAAATTATTCTCATAGCAACAGAGATTATGATGAACAAAACACAGTAATTCATATAAGGCACCCTCCTCACCTGAATTCCAACAGTGCTGTAACAGAAAGCTATTGTGTGGTACATTACAAGAAAATAAACCAAATACTACAATATGATGTAATTACCATGCCATTAATATATTGGAGGAACTCTACATATCCATCAAGCACTTCCAAAATTTTCTTGGATGCTCGGTAACAGAGCATTTCCACCACACAAGTTACAAATAGAAAGATATTTTGTATGCTAGCAGGAAAAGCTTGAAAGAGGAAGAATGACTGTTTCCTACCTTGTTGAACAAGCAGGTACATTTAGAGGAGACAAAAGATGGAAATAGCAGGAAATGAGAAAAGCCAGACAAGGAGATGCAAGACGATGAATACATATAAGCTTGATGATGAGAATTTTAAACTAATTGTAATGGTGAAATGGAAGCCTACGAAGGTTATAAATGAGAGCATATATCGGCGTCCTTAAGGAGGAACTCATTGAGTCTCTACTTTCATCCACCATCAGTCACTGCCTTCCACTGCATAATCAAAGCAACTGGGGGCACAGTCTGATGTCACAATTCCACTTGTTTCACAATAAAGACCCTTCCACAAACCTTCATTTTTAACCCACTATATATCTATTCTTGAATAGAATCCATGGACAACAGATAGGAATGTATAATCCCTTCCATTGCTTTTGTATTTCACCAGGTCCATTGGACCTATATTTCTTTCATACTGTTAAGAAATTTAGTGAATCCTTTTTCATGCCTCAAAATAGGGGTAGGGGTTGGGGAATTCCTGCTCTATCTGCCAGCAGATCTAAGTCTGCATTAAAGTCTTCCCCTAGTAATAGGAATCCTCTCCCCTCAATATAAAATAACACAACTCGAAAATCTTATAAAAACATATTTTTGAGGGATTGTTGGGAGCATATACATTCAAAATAATCACTTGTACTACTGAAGAAATATGTCTTTGCAAAAAGGGTGGGGGGATGTGTGGAATAGTCTCCCAGCGGAGGTGGTAGAGACAAGAATTGTATCTGAATTTTAAAAAAGCACTAGACAAATACAGAGGATCTCTGAGGGAGAGGGTGGGATTGTAGAATTTAATAGTTCTTATGGATGGGAAGACTAGATAGGCTGTATGGTCTTTATCTGACATTGTTTTCTATGTTTCTAGTTAGGTTCCCCCAAACTCGAAGAAATCTTCGGTCTAGGTCAGTAATCTTTTTCAGGCAATAAAGCTCGCTGTCCTTTTACGATTAAGATCGACACCTCCCTTTTCTTTTGCCCTGTATAGGAAGAAAAGACGCATTCCACAGCTCAGCTTGCCTTCAGACTGAATATGTGTGAATTACGCTAATGTTGTTCCTGTTTCAACCTTAGCTTTCTGCAGAGCCCAAAGAACCTTTTTTTCTTTGGACTGGATTACTGAGCCTTTTATATTCCAAGTGCTATACTTTATAAGGATCCTATCCTACCATGTTTTACCACCATGTAGACCATTCTAAACTTTAACCACCTGTAGCTAACAGTACTGAGCGTAAGTTGAGAAGTGATTCTCCCTATAGCTACAGTATAAGTCATGAAGCCATCATGCCCTCCCCACCCCAGAGGTCCCTCCATTAACTTTCCCTACGATATCTTTCAACGTCCTCTTCTCACGATAACAAAAAGCTCCCCAGAGAATTTTCCAGAATCCTTCAGCAAGCTAGTAGACTGCTAAAGACTGAAAATAGCCCATGCGCTGTTTCAGGAGCTGTTATTCAAGCTGGCTGAAAGAAGGGGCCCCAGGGCCCCTGAGGACCTGTTGACTTTAAACTGTGGACACCCCACTACGTTACCTCTCCATCAGGACCATGCAGCCATTTGGATTGGTTGTGGTACTGCCAGTGGTAAAAATAAAAACAGGGGAGACATGGCAGAGGCAGCAAACATGGCATCAGTCCTAAGGACCCCTGTAGCACCTCCAAACATGCCTGAAAAATGTGCTTCGAGGCTCTCCTGAAGGCAAAAACTCCAGATGCACAAAAATACAGCTGGGACTGTGGCTGCATTGGGTCATGCAGCTTAGCACTGCCACAGCAAAATAAAAAAGTTGTGGGGAAAAAAACCTAAACAAGAAAAAAAATGCAGTGAAAATGAAACCTCTGTCTCTAAGGGGAATCACACCAGCTGTCAAGTGGTGGGAGAAACCTGATAGGGGCTGCCCCAGCTGCCTACATAGGCCCTGGGAAAGCCTGGCTGCCTTAGAGCCTTTTTCTTAAGCTGCTTTATTCAAGCAGCCAAATAGCCAAATAGAGCCAATTCAAAGTAATAGATTTTTTTTGTTTTAAAAATTGAGGGATGGGGAACCTGGACCCAAAATTACCACCCTCACAGGGGCCCTGTGGGTTCCTCCTGTCCGCTCTCAGGCTGACCAGTGCTGCAACCCATGGATAACAGCGCTGGACACAAGGTAGCTGTTGGCTCAGGGAAACGGGCATACTCGCACTCCAAGCAATGTTAGATTTACAGATCTGTCACACAGGCCACAGGACCATGGTTTGGACCAGAGGAGACAGGTCTATCTGCACTGCTGCATAACCCCAAACACTCTGCTACCTGCTGGAGGCAGAAAAATACTGGTTTCTCTCAGTATGCATCAGCCCATAATCCAAGGGATGACATCACAGAAAGTTGCTCTGGTCTGCTCAATCTCCTGGCTGGGAAGAATAACCTACTCAGTTGGATAGGACTAGCAGGATGATAAGGAAGTTGTAAATACATGATAAACGTTCTTTTGCTATATGAACATCTAGTTGGCATCTGCTTACTATGCTATTTATGCACATATTCGTTTTTGTGCATGTTAGTAAATTGACCCCCAAGAGATCTATAGATTTTTAGATGCAGTTCCCAGCCCAAGGTGAGATAGTACCAACTGCCAATGCTCTGTTTGTCTATCAATTTGAGCTTATATATGTATCTGGGATTATCTCCATGGATGAATTTGGCTCAAATTTGGTAGGAGAGCCTCTTGCTGAAGTGCCAATGCTCCTGACAAATTTCAGTCATATATATACTGTGGGAGCGCTCTGGATATGATGGGAGTTTAGGGCCATGGGAAACTGAAACCTAAGATAGATGAAGAATACAGTGTAACAAAAGGAAGATGTATTTGTTGTAGAAATTAGTTAAATCTTCACAATTTTACTCCTGACTCATTTGTGGCCCACTGTTCCTCTTTTCTTTCTGACTTTCATTCATGTCATTCTGATGATCAGGCACTTCTAAATTCTGCTATCTCTACTGCTTTTGACTCTATTGCCCTCCTGTGTCCTGCCCATTCTAAGTTGCGTCCCTCCAACTCCTGGTACCATTCTGGGCTTCGCCTCCTTAAGCACCAGCTTTGCCAGCTGGATCATCGCTGGTGGAACTTCCGTTCATCCCCTCTGCTCTCTTCCTTTAAATCTGCCTCTCATCACTATCACACAGCTGTTGTCATGTCCAGAAAATCTTACTATTCTACCTTAGTACATAACAGTACCACTTCCTCTTGGCTATTTTGTCTACTGTACCATCTTAATGATCCTCTTCAGGCCCCTAGCACTACTTCAGCTCTCCATCTGCAGGACTTTGCCTCAGCTTTTCACCAGAAGATTCTTACTATTCAGTCTTCCTTGCCATTCTCCCTTGCTTGTTTGTCTCCACCCTCAAACTTTGTTTCCTCCTCCTCTTCATTTCCTAGATTCTCTACTCTCAAAGACTCTACCTATAGTGGGCTCTCTTGTGCCATTATCACTTCTCGTTCCACCATGGCCCTGACTGACCCAATGCCGCCGCAACGCTTTCAGTCAGTTGTTCTCTGTTGTACATATGTCTTTTTCTTCTGCCATGTTTCCTTCCTTTTGGAAAGAGGCTACTATCCTTCCTATTGCTAAATCTGGAACCACTGATTCACTTGACCCTCTTAACTACAGGCCTATTTCTCTCCTGCCTTTCCTTTCTAAGGTGGTTGAGCGGCTGGTCATGCAGTAACTCCAGGATTTCCTCCTCCAGTCCAGTGCTCTCCACTCCGCTCAGACTGGGTTCCGTCCTCGGCTCTCTACTGAACACTCCATCTTGGCTATCATTGATTTCCTTTTTCTGCTCTTGACTATAATCACAGTCCTTCGATCTCACTGCAGCTTTTGATCTGGTCAACCATTCTCTTCTATCACAACTCTGTTCCATTGACATTGCTGGTTTGGCTCAGAATTGGTTTCATTCTTATCTGTATAATCAAACCTTTCAGATCTCTTGGTCTTCTTTGCTCTTGGCTCCGAAGACTTTTCACTACGGTGCTCCTTAGGGTTCTGCCTTGGGCACCATTCTCTTTATTTTCCTTGCCCCCTTGGCTTCCCTAATTCAGTCCTTGGATGTCACCTTCTTCATTTACACTGATGGTGTGCAATTTTTCTTTCGCTTTCCCACCTATTCCTCTTCAGTTAGTTCTCTGGTCTCTCAGAAACTTAATAGTATTGATGATTGGCTCGCCATTCATGTTGTTAAACTCAACACTCCTAAAACTGCAGCTGTGCTTTTCTCAAATGCAATTTCTCCTTTGCTTTCTGTGCCTTGTCTATTCATGGTACCCCTATTCCATTCCGGTACTCTATCAAAATTCTTGGTATGTCCTTTGATTGCCACCCTTCATTTTTGCATCACGTTTCCTGTACTGTTCAATGTTGCTTCTTCCTTCTTTGCGAGATCCATTCTATTCAGAAATTCCTTGACCTCGATTACTCATTCTCTCCTTGGTCATCGCTCGTTTGGACTATGCTAATTCTCTTCTTTTGGGCTGCCTCAATATCAACTTCAACGTCTTCAGTTGATTCAAAATATTGCCATAAAACGTCTGTATTGTGCCTATAGATTTGACAGCGTGACCCCTTTTTTCATTACTGAACATTGGCATCCAGTTGTTTTCAGCAACAGATTCAAACTTCTCACCCTGACGTTTCATGGCCTTCATTCCAGTAATGCTCCATTTCTATTTTTTAATGTTATATATTTATTGATGTTCATAAAATATACATCAAAAACTCAAAAAACAGGTAAATTCTTCCATAGATACAAGATTAACATCTTCCAATAATAAGTAAAACAGAAAAATGGAATATTAGCCCACATCATTGGAGCAAAAAAGAAAAATAAAACAACAGAAAAGGAAAAAAGAGGCAAAAGAAACCTCACAATAAGCTGCAAAATATTCAATAACTCCTAAATGAAACCATGTATCTTACATGGTTACCATAAACCCCTCAACCCTCCTCAGCCATAGGCGCAGCTGCCTCCTTGCTTACCAAACATTTCTCCAAGTGAGAAGGATCAAGGAAAATATATTTCACCCCTGACAATGTAACTACTAAACATTTACAGGGAATCATAAATAAAAAGTGCTGGATAAACCCAGCACTCGAGATTTAAGTAATAAAAAAGCTTTCCTCCTCACTTGGGTAGCTCTGGAGACAGCTGAAGTTTCCCTTCACAAAAGGTAACTTCCTTATGTCTAAAGTAACTTTGTAAAATTAAGGCTTTATCACCACCATTCATAAAGGAAACCACCAAGATAGCTCTAGTATTTATAATATCTTGTGAATCTTCAAGAAAGGCGGAGAGACTGAACTCTGGTTTAGATTCCAGAATTCCCTCACCCTCCTGCTCTTACAAAGTCCGCACTATCTTATCAGAAACATAATACAACCTACAAATCACAATCTCATCAGCACTAGGTAACAACAAAATTTCTTTAAGGTACTTTCTTAGCAAGCTATCAGGGGATAACAAATGTGTCTTAGGAAAATTAACAAATCGCAAATTCTTACTATGAAATATGTTCTCCAGGGACTCCAACTTATGGTGTATCAACAGGCTGTCCTTAATAGAGGACACACCCACTGAACTCAGGGAGGCAACATGAGAATCCAAACTAGAAAACATTTACCCTAAAGTCCCCAGGATGGTATCCACCTGATGGAATTCAGCAGTAGTCTCCTGGGAGAATGTACAAAACTGAAGAACTACAGTAGTAAGAAGGGCCTCTGTGCGTGAATAATGCTCCATTTCTGTCTGGGTTCTTGATCTCTTATACCCTTCACATGCTCTTTGCTCTGTCACCCAGCATCTCTTGATTGTCCCCAGTCTTCGCCCGGTTCGTTTTTCCTCCTTTAGGGTAGCTGCCCCTGCTCTATAGAAATCAACTCCCTTTTGTTCACCAGTGTCAACTTTCATTTGCTTCAAATCTCAGCTAAAGGCTCATTTCTTTGTTCAAGCTTTCCCAAAGGTTGCTCCCTTTTGTGGCCTTTGACTTCCTACTTGGCCCAGTCGTGGTTGTGCCTCAGCTAGCTGCTGCAGGAGTCTCATCAGTCCCTCGCATGTCCTTGTCCATCTCTCGTTATTCCTGCCTCCCCTTTTGTATCTTGTGTTTATGGATGCTCTGCTAACTCTTAACCCAAGCCTCCTCCCTTTCTTTCTTGTTTTGTTTTTTTGTCATATTTGTTGTATTTTCCTCTGTTATTGTATCCTACATTTCTTTTTATTTTTAACCACCTAGATGTAATTTTGCTATAGGCAGTATATCCAATAAACGTAACTGTAAATCAAAAGAGAAACAAAAAAGGAAAATAAGATAATATCTTTTTATTGGACTATCACCTTATTTTCCTTTTTTTTTCTCTTTTTATTTAACTACCATTAAAGTGGACTAATCCAGCTATCACACTACTTTATTTGGAGGAACTAGAGAGGCAGGAAAGAAAACAAGGGAAGATCAGTCAGCAGGGCACTGCAATAATCCAGGCTACATATAAGGAGGTGAATGTTTAGTGTGGCTCTTACCTGGCATTCTGTACATCCCCCTTTAGCCTAAGCGGTATAGCCTAAAGTGCCCAGCCTACATTATCCTATAGCATACATTTTTATGTTCAAATCTGTTTATTAAGGCAAACCACAATATTACAACTTAGAGATGTACATACACAATGACAAAATGAACAACAAATACATAAAGCTTTATATACACTTCCCAATTTTTATGCATAAATTTCTGCCTCCCCCAGACTCTCTTCCCCATTCCACTTAATGTGGCCCAAGAGCCTGTAATTGCATATTGAAAAAGACACAACTATCCATTTCTCCCCTATTACTACTACCTCCCCGCTTTCTATACACCCCCGGACACTCAATCCGAGCTGAAGGCATCACCCCTGTTCACCCCCCCCCCCTCTGAGAACTATGGGCTAATGTGATGGTTCTCAGATATACAAAGCCCCAACCTCATCCTCGGTCCCTCAGATCCCAAGATTCTTACCTCCATAATCCAAATCGCATCCTGGGGGCCACCTACACTGCTTCATCTCTTTCCTAAAGGTCATTAAGGAAATAACTATGACTCTGTGCAGGTAGTAATTGGATGTAATCATCCCAGAGGATGCAAAATTTCAGTACCCGTCAACATTCAGCTTTGGCCCACAGTTTGTCTAGTTGCATCTGGTGGTGCAAAACTATACGCCATTGCCAGAAACTAGGGGGATCTGCACTCCGCCAACCTGTCAGTAGTACTCGAGTTGCCAATGCCCAAGAGAGTTTCAGCCATTGACATTTACCACTTCCCTGGATCTTCACACCTTTGATGAAGTGCAACAGGGACAATTCTGGCGTCAGGACCCACTGCTGCCACAAGGTTCCTCTGTGAATTGTTGAATCTTTTGCCAGTATGTCTGCACTATAAAACAGGACCACAACAAGTGCACCAGGGATGCACCCTCTTTCCCACATTTAGGGCAACTAGTCCATTCCCTGTAGCCCATCCTCATCAACTGCCCTGGGGACAGGTAAGTTTGCCTTATTATTTTATATTGTATGTCCCGCGGCGCTACCAGTGCAGTGAGCCACAGGATCTTGCCTATGAGTTTCCATATAGTTCTATTCTCATCAGTCTTCGCCTTAAGCCGCAGAGCCGAGTACTCCACTCCACCAATTTGCAGTTATCCTCTTTTTTTTTTTCTTGTGAGCTACATAGCCAATTATAACTCCCCGGAAGTACACTTTGGCTGTTTCCCAAAAGAGTGATGGATTGTCTTTATGAACCCTGTTCGTCTTTTCAAACATATCCCACTGCTCTCTGAGAAACCTTTGAAAGGCAACATCTCTCTTCAAATAAAGGGGAAAATGCCATCTCCCACTGCGGCCCCCTGGTTGAGAGAGTTGGAAGTCAATCCAAACCATTGCGTGGTCCGAGACTTGAACATTCCCAATCTGGTCATTCATGACCTTTTGTAAAAGAGGTTGAGAAAGCAGGAAATAGTCAAGTCGAGACCATGTACCATGTGCTCTCAAGAAGTGTGTGTATTCTCGTTCTCCTGGATGGAACATTCACCACACATCCACCAGGTTGCCACTATCACATAAACTGTGCACTCTTCAGCGTTGCCCTACCCCCCCCTCCGAGCCCCCACGACAGCGATCCACCAATGGGTCTAGCACACAGTTACAGTCACCTCCAAGTATCATTTCTGGGTTATCCTTTCCCATCAATTTACTTACAAGTTTGTTGAAAAACTGACAGTCATATCTTTTGGGGCCATAGATGTTTCCTAGTAGGATGGGGTGGCCCTGTATTTTTCCCTGTATCAACACATCTACCACCCACATCCCATTCAACTTTCCCTACTTTAAAACTCAATGACTTCTTAATCAGAATGACTACTCCAACACACCTCCCATTCGCTGCAGCTCCAAATATCTCCCCCACCCATCATCTCCTGAGCTTGTCATGCTCCAAGCCCGTCATATGGGCCCCTCGTAGCATAGCAACATCCGCATGTGAGTCCTTCAATGCCTTCAAAACCTTATATTGTTTTATCGGGTCCCCAATTCCACATACATTCCATGAGATCACTCTGAGGTACCCTCTGTTCATGTAATGCCTAGTTTCAGTAGGAATCTGGAAACGATTAGTGGCGATTGAGCTGAGCGGGCTCCCCAGCCTAAGCCCAATTCCTGGGATTCAAGAAAACCCAGGGAGTTCCCTCCAGATGCGCAAACCAGAATCTCCTGGACACCCTGATGCGGTCCCCGAGAGATCCCTAGACCCCTCCCTCAATCCATACTATCCCACCCCCCAGCCTCCCTGTTCACCCTTGAATCCCCCCCCTTACTGCTACTGAACCCTTCCCTCCCCCTGCCCCCTTATACCAACCCCTAGGCCACACACCCTCTTCACTTAACGTCTCCCCCATTCTCTCCATGGGAGATTATGATGTGATGCATTAGAGCTCCCCACCCTCCACCCTCTTCCCACAATTCCCTCTACTCTACTCTACTCCAACCTGCCAGCCCTTAATTTACTCTTCTAGCATAGCACAACTTTATGCATTCCCTTAACAATATACCCTCCCTCCTCCCATCTCCCATTATATAAACAAGCCCATTCCCATTTGACTTCATCAGTTTACTTGCTGACAGAGCGCGTAAACATAAAACAGTTAAAATAAACAAACCCCTTCCGCCAAAGTTAACTGTCCATCGGGCCATAACAAAAGCCCCATTACCTCCTGCCTCCGCAAGTCAGAGGGCAGATCTGAGTCCTGGGTCATCATATTAAATTCAAGCAGAGATGGCCAATTTCATCATTTTTGATAGGCTTCTGCTTCTTCAGTTTCTTCCACCTATTGCGCTATATCCTTAGATCGGAGTGAACCCTGTCAGTTTAACTTGATTCTACAGGTATTACCATTTCTCACCCCCTCCTAGAGAGCCAACAGGGCCAATGAAGTCAAAACTTAGAATTGGCTACTCCAAGACTCTCAGTTATCTACTCCATCACTGCACTGGCCTCGAATAGCAGTTCAAATGGCTCCAGCCAAACCTTCCGGCACTGTATAGGCCTCTCCACCAGCTACGCAGTTCTCCTCCCCGGCTTGCTTTACTCTGAGGCAGCCGGGAGTGCAGTCAAGAAGGAGGCTGCGGCACTAAGAGCGTCAAATTGTTGTTTTCCATTATGTGATACCCTCAAGTGAGCAGGATATAGCAGAGCAAAACGAATGTTGCGTTGGATCAGCTTTCTGCACACCTCTGCAAATTCTTTACAGTGTTTGGTAATCTCTGCCGAATAATTCTGAAATACCAGAATCTTATTCCCACTGTATTCCAGATTCCGGCGTTCGTGCACAGCTCTTAAAATAGCTTCCTTGTGAACAAAATGATGAAATCGAACAATAACTATATGCGGTCTATTGTCCTTCTCCCTGCGAGGGCCCAGACAGAGTGAACGCTCTATTAGTAACTTTCCCCACAAGTCGTTGAGGTTCAGTTGCGCCGGCAGCCACATGTCCAGGAAGCCCCGCAGCTCAGCATCCACTACCGCCTCACAGAGGCCCACCAGCCGTATGTTTTTTCTTCCTCCCTCGGTTTTCAAGATCATTGATTTTACAAGTTTGCTCCTTGAGTCGTGCCACCAGTTTTTTTTTTCAACTCACTCACATGTCCATGACTTGTGCCTTCAAGATCCGACACACGCTGCTCTAAGCCACCCAGTCTGCTTTGGAAGTCTGTCACCGCCTGCGACAATTTTTCTAGCATTGATGTTAGATTCTGAAAGCGGCTATCAAGGGCCAGCACCACCACCTGAGATACCTCCTGCACCATCATATCTGTTCGCTCGCCTTCCTCCAGGCTCTCCGGAGGGGTAGCCGCCATCTTGGTGTCTGGTCCTTTTGCTTTCTCCAGTTTGTTTTTTCGGCCTGGTTTAGAAGCCATTATTTCACAAATGGCACTTCTCGGGTCTCCTGGTCCCTTGTTGCTGTCCGGTGGCACTGGGTGTTAGGGTGTTACCAGGGGCTCATATAAATTGTATATATATCTAGTTTGTTGGGCAGGGAACTCTGGAGTCCAAACGAACCCATCTGATCAGGCTCACTGCATCACGTGACTCCACAGCATATATTTTTAAAACTCGCCTCTATACATGTCATTCCTCCAAAACATCTCCCCCACTTCTGATCAATCTATATAGTTAAAAGTATGTATGCTGTGAAAGTGCCCACATATTTTCAACAGACTAAATCTCCACTTAGTTGCATTGGGCTGATTTAAGTAGGTTAATCCTTGTTTTAAATATGCAAAATACACGTCTTTGAAGACTGTCTTCAAATAGGGCTTGCAACAGATGATATAAAGAGCCAAAAGGCAAGTAAAAGGATGTGAGATGACATTACCCTTCCCATACAGCCAAAGTCCTCACTTAATAAGTATTGAACATTAAAGTTAAGTCTTTGACTCAAGGAGTGAATGTTTCCTCCCTAAAATAAATCTCATGCAATTCATAGTTTAAGATGCAGACCATCTTACTTGGGGAAAGATAGCAGAACAATGGTGCCAGGTGACTCAGGCATTAACCCACAATTCTAGACATACTTTGAAGCCCATGGATGTTCTGCATTATTGGCAGTAATAGGTGAGAAAAGAAAAGACATGACTGTACTCACACTTTAGCACTAACTTGTAAAGCTAAAACAATTAACTTTTAATTACGTTCTCTTTTCTTTCACTCTTCAGGAGCCTGGAAAGACATATAACATTTACTTCAGACAAGACTATGGCTAAAATTAGACCATAACGTCTGAATAGTCTATATATGGGTTTGTCCATAATCCATCTCCAAGACACAAGTCTATTCTGAAACAATTCTGTGGCTGTCTTGTCTGGTTTATCTGCTTCCATGACTTGGCATCACAAGAATGTATCAGTCACAATCAATCTCAACTGTGTGTTTGTTGGCCTTCTTTGCTTAAAAAATACCAAGCATTTTCCATCCGTAAGCTAAATAGCTAGCATCCCACACCAAAAGTGTCTACTGAAGTTAGGGAACATATCAAGCCATTTTTAGCTTACAGGATCATAGATAATTAATGCTTACAGAACTGTAAACTCATTTTCAAAACGAAACTCCTTGCAGAGATTCCCTTTGAAAATTTCTTGCCTAATGAGGACTTGCAGGTGCCTAGTACCTGAAGAGTTGAGAAGTACAAACTCCCCACTGGGAACGTCCTCCAGTAGCCCAGTCCAAGCTTAGACTTTAATTTAAGAGAAAATCTGTGTTCAAACTTGAAGACTGTATTCCACAGATAAACCCCAGCCACTTAGAAAAATAACTCAAAATCTTTCAAAGACGAATAGGCACAAACTGCATCATCCTGCTATACAAAGTTGGTGGGCACTTATCCTAAACACGTACAAGGGTGTGAAGAGTTTTGCACAGTATTGTGAGAGTAATTTTATAAACAGGCACCTAGTTAATGTGCATCTGCACGGATGTACCTTATACCTATTTTATAAAGGCAAGTATGCATGTACCTGACTTTGTAAAGTACACACACATTTTAAGGCATGATCACTTACACTAACTTTAGAGCTGGTGTAAATGACCATGTCTACGTTTTGCAGTTATGTGTATAAATTAAAGAATTTTATAATCTACGCGTGTAATGTTTTGCGTTGCCCATGCTCCGCCCAAACTTTTCCCATGTGCATGCCTATAGTGAAAGTATGTGCATTGCAAACCATGACCGTACTTTCATGCTAACGGGTATTTTGTAAGAAGTTGTTTAAACGTCTAAGTCGCAACATAAAATAGTGGATGTGTAAATCTAGGTGGCTCCTTATAAAATTACCCCATGTTTGTTGGAGTGGTGGTTGTTGCTGCAAAAGGGGTTTCAACCAAATATGGAATCAAGAGGTATGAGGAAATACAATTAAGACTTTATGGTTTGTTATTCTTTATTAGTTTTTGAAAATTTCTATTGTTTTTCACACTGAAAGTACAGAGTATGTTGTGTAGCTCAGTCAAACATGCTGATATTTTAATGCAGTTTTGGCTGACAGTGCCTTAGGAAAAATGTACAAGGATATGAAGACCTTTTATAAAGCAATGCATATAGGTTACCATCAAGCTATTTGAAACAGAAACAAAGATTTTGCATCTCATGTGCAAAATAATAATCAATATTAAATTATTTTTTATGACAGAAATATTCAAAAGTGCTGTAGAATTACCGATTTTAATATGGAAGATATTGTAACCATGAATTCCATCACAGGGGAGAACTAGGGAGGAAAATTGTCTACAAAACTGCAGCAAAAAAACCTCCATTTCCTTGGGGGATCTTCCCACTCCTAATAACTGTGGTGGAGGGGGGAAAACATAAACAGAGAGAGATGTCTCGGAGTCTTTAGAGTTCAGAAATTCCAAGTTGGCTTAGCTGGACCAGAATGGATGGAATTTGTATTAAGCAGCATTTCCTGGCAGAATCTTCTCAGAATGGTACTTCCTCACCGTTCCTTTGTGGGAAGAAGTGACAAACTACAGGCCAGTAAACTTTACCTCGGTGATGGGAGAAGTAATGGAGGTGCTCCTGAAAGAAGGAATAGTGGACTTCCTCGAAACCAACAGGTTGCATGATCCAAGGCAGCATGGTTTTACCAAAGGACGATCATGCAAAACAAATCTGATTGAGTTCTTTGACTGGGTGACCAGAGAACTAGATCAAGGGCATGTGATGGATGTGATCTACCTAGATTTCAGCAAAGCCCCAAAGGATGCTTATCAATAAACTGAGCAGCTTGGGGATGGGTCCTAAGGTGGTGAATTGGATCATGAAATTGGTTGACTGACAAACAAAAGAAAGTGATGGTAAACAGAACTCATTCGGATGAAGGGAAGGTGAGTAGTAGTGGGCCACAGGGATCGGTCCTGGGACTGCTACTCTGCAATGTATTTGTGAGTGATAATGATGAAGGACTGAATGGAAAAGTCTGTATTTTTGCAGATACACAAAGGGAGCAAAGCCCTCACAGAGGTAGCAAGAAACACAAGGGGCGAGAGCCAGTAGAGGTCACAGGTGCCAAAATTGTTAATTAAAAATCCCCTACGCATTTCGGCGTGTAGCCTTCATCGGGGGGTACGCATCTAAAAACAATAGTGTGAAGTGCTCAGTCCCTTTTAGAAACCATCACATATTAAAACATATATAGTATAAACACATAAAGATAACATCTGTATATAAAATGTTAAAAATGACATTTAGAAAAACTTATCATAGAAAGATAAATGAATCAATAAATAACAATTAATACATAAACACATAAAACCAAAAGTAGCCAAATAAATAAATAAAAAATAATAAATAATTTAAAAAAAGATAATGTGAAAATATTTATTTATATTCTCTTATATACCGCGCTATTCTGCATCAGTGCGGTTTACATTGAACAAACTGAAATTACATTGAACAGGGTATTATAACTTGGAGATAACTATTTTACAGGGAACGTGGGCTATAGAGGGTTAAGTGGCTTGCCCAAGACCACAAGGAGCACCTGTGGGACTAGAAACCCCAGTTCTTCCAGCCCAAGGTTGCTGTCCTCTAGTGGGATTTGAACCCCCGACCTTCTGGCCTGAGGTACCTTGCCCCAACCACTAGGCCAATCCTAGTAAAGCCTAACCATTCAGATTGTACATCAGAGGGTATTGAGAGGAGCACCAAAAGGAGTCGCAGTCATATGGATGACCTGGATGCCTCAGCTTCTCTTTTTTCTTCTAATCTTCCCCCTCATCAGGATTCTAGCAAACATCAGAATTTTCAAATGGATTCACTTTGGAAGGGAGGAGGGAGAGCTCAATTCCAACACAACCCATCAAAGTCACCAGACCAGATGAAAAACAACTACAAGGAATACCGACATGCCCACTTTCCCCACAGGGGGAGAGGAAGAGGCAGGGGTTATTACAAGAGAAACCCGAGTGTAGAGGTGGTATTTTTAACCTCTCTAGTTATCAGTTAAATAATACTGAGATTGAAGTCCTAGAGAAAGGTCTATCCTATGTCCCATTTGCGAAACATGACCGGTTCAGTACACACATCGAGCTGTTCAAGTTTTTTAGAAAACTCAAAGTTATCAACTTTTTCCATAAACAGGATACACAGTCTACAGATATGTCAGTGATTAAAAAATCTTCATCTTGGACCCCTCCAGGTAACCATGACATTTTAATTAGCGCTTTTGAAAAAATAGTATTAACCAAAGTCCATGATCTCTATTCAGTACACCGTCACACTTTTAATAATTTATCAACCCAACAAAGGCAAGCGCTCAATACTTTAAAAGACAATGATTCCATTATCATTAAACCGGCCGATAAAGGCGGAGCCTTGGTGATCCAGAATAGAGATTCTTATATAAAAGAAGTCTTACGACAACTGAACGATACTAATTTTTACACCAAAATATACGATGATCCAACACCTTCCTTGAAACATAAAGTTGACACTCTTATTTATGATGGTGAACAAGCAGGGTATTTAACCCGCAAAGAAATAGAATTTTTGACGGTCAAACATCCGGTCACCCCTACAATACATACATTACCAAAAATCCATAAATCATTAGATAACCCCCCGGGACGTCCAATAGTTTCAGCTATTGGGTCCCTCTTTGAGCCCCTTTCTAAATCCCTTGACATTTTTCCGAGACCTTTTGTTACTAAAACAGAATCATATGTGCATGATTCGTCCCACATTATCAACATTCTTAATGACTTTCAGGATTATAATGAACATCTGATCTTAGTCACCCTCGATATAGCATCCTTGTATACAAATATTCCACAGGCATCTGCACTAGACATTATAGAGGATACTTTATTCAAAAGAGAATGACCAATACGGATTCCATCATTCTTCCTTACTCAAATGGCGAGTCTCACAATGACCGAGAATTTTTTCTGGTTTAGAGGAATATTCTATAAACAGATAAAAGGAGTCGCAATGGGGTCATCCATGGCCCCAGATGTAGCGAATCTCTACGTTGCCAATTTTGAAACTTTGTTCCTCACAGATCATCCGTTTATTACCCAACTAAAACTTTGGAAACGTTACATCAATGATGTTCTGATTATCTGGGATGGCACGGAAATGTCTCTTCTTGATTTTTTTTGCGTGGCTCAACACACTTGATGCAAACTTACAATTTGAAGGTACATACAGCAATTGTGAAATGCCGTACTTAGATATCCTGATCAAGAAAACTCAAGATGGTTTCAGTACAGACCTCTACCGTAAACCTACAGATAGGAACACACTCTTAAAGTTTGACAGTTTCCACAATAAGTCTCTTAAAATAAATGTACCAGTTAGCCAGTTCCTTAGGATATGCTGCTTATGCACACAACAGGATTTCGAACATCATGCAAAAGATATGTCAAATAGATTCTTGCAACGTGGATATCCTAGTCAGTGCATTCAAGAAGCTTATCATAGAGCTAAAAACATCAATAGAGACAATTTACTCACCACAAAGGAACGTGGGTCCTCAAACAAGATAGTTGTGCTCTCACTTTTTCCAATCAATCATCTGTTATCTTCTTTACCAGCTTTTGTAGCCAAACAACTAACTATTGCTCACAAACGGAACCGCAATCTTGCTGACATTTTGGTACTTTCAGCTCTGTCCAAACCAAGGACCAATCCAAAAATAAAAGGACATTTCAAATGTTCTGATCACAAATTTTTTTTTTCAATATGATTCCAAAATTTTTCTACATCAGTTTTCAAACTGCAACACCTCAAATGTGATATACACTATCCATTGCCCTTGTAACATGCTTTACATAGGTAAAACAAAGCAATCAATAAAGACACACATCATTGAGCATAAAAGCTGTATATCAAGGAAAATTGAAGAGAAACCCCTGGTCTCCCATTGGACAGAAAAGAGCCATTCAATCTCAGATTTGCAGTTTTTGGTCATTAAAGTGGTGCATCCTCATTGGCGTGGTGGAGATTTAGAGACAATTTTATTAAGATTAGAACAACGTTATATCTATGAGTTAAACACACTCACACCATTTGGTTTGAACCAAGAAGTTGACCTGTCTGTCTTCCTGTAATTTTTTCTGCCCCTCTCTTCTTCTTTTTAATATAGTTAGCAGTACTCCCCCTTTTTATTTGGTTTTTATTATTTATTTTTCCTTTCGTTTAGGACTGATTAAGTTTTTTCCCCTTTATTTTTATATTACATTTTTATCTATTTTAATCATATTTATGATTTTACATACGATGTATAGGAAAACTGCACATATATTTTATTCCTTTTTTAATCATGTCCTTTAGTTTTGTGCATTATTTAGTCCTCCTATCCTTGGAGCACTGGGCTTTTTTAGATTTTATCATTCGACATTTCCGATAAATAGGATTTATTATCTTACATAAGAAAATTGGCAGACATTACCCTATATCCCAGTTATGATGGTTTTAATGATAATTATTAACGTCCCCCATATTTATGATTTTATGCACGACATACATGTATACTACACACATAGTCCCCTTTTTTTAAATTATGTTTGTTAGTCCCGTGCAATATCTGGTTCTTCTATAATTGATACACTGGGTCTTCTATAAGCATATTATTTGACATTTTTGATGAATAGGATTCAAGATCTTATATGAGAAAAATGGTAGACATTATTCTACATCTCAGTTACAAAGTCTTTTTAGCATTGTTTATGTCCTCACCATATGTTCGCTCTGGCTAGTTTTTCAGCTTGCTTTTATTTTTGTTAATATTTTATTTATTTATTTAGACAGATTTGTATGCCACCTTATGCTTCAATCAAGGTGGTCACGTCACATCACAATTGGAGGGTTACATTTAACATGAGTTTATATAAGTTACATGGGAGAACGTAACTCCTTTTGTAAATAACGATTTTCCGACTGTGTCTATAATTTGATTACCTTGAGACTCTGCAATTCTAAGATATTTTACTACTTTTACTAATGCCTCGGTCTGACTTTATTTCATGCGTGTCCAATTTGTTAAAACCCCCCTTTTTAAAGTCAAATTGTTTTTATTATATATCCACTTCAGCAGCCCTAAGTCAGCCTTCTAGTTTGTTTTTTAAAACCGTTCATGTTAGACAATCATGTACTAGAATCACGGCACAAGTTAAATCTATGTACGAGTCCCATTCATCGTGTTTACATAGTCATTATGAAATTGTCTTACATTTTTTTAAAACAGTATTATCTCTGAAGTGCACTAATTCATTCTCTGTTGCCCTGGCTTCACTTCTGCCATGCGCGGCTTACCTGTCAATCCTTTATGGCGCGAAATTGGGCTTATAAACGCCGTCTGATTCATGATTCTCCTTATGCACGTACTGCAAGTAACAACTTGGTGATTTCTAGGTAAGATCTACTGTTTTTTATACATTTCTCCAGGATTTATTACACATCCTAACTTCCTGAGGGTATGTTCATGTTCCGATGATGATTTAGCGAACTTCATTGTTGTGACCCGACTCTATATACAAACTTGTTTCGATCACGTTTACTATTTTCACTGTGAGTTCATCTTAGTAGCTCGATCTTGTTTTTTGAGTCATTCAGTTTAACGCTGACACTTACAATCCTGCCATCCGTGTCAGGTATGTAAATATTTACTCTCACTTGAGTTTTTGTTCTCCCACCCACCGCAACGATTGATTTGCCGACATCCCTGTTAAGTGTTTGATTCGTACCTCATGGTTATTAAAAAAAAATTTTTTTAAATCTTTTGAATTTTTAAGATAAGATTCATTATTTATATATTTTTTCAAGAGAAGCTCCCTCCTAACCATGTGCCCGCACAATTTCAGTACATTACTTCCTGTTCTAAGTTGTTAAACATTTTCACATAGTCCCGCAATTAGAGCATGGCAACCTTTCTCTGGGACATTGATTTTAAGTTTAATTTTAATAAAATGTGTTCATAGCTATTTCTCTCCCTCCTTAAGTAATTCACAGCACAACAATCTCCTTGCTCCTCGTACATCAGGTTTTTCCGTCTGGATCTGTGTGTTGTTGTAAAAGTCCTTCTCATTTACATCTCCGTTCCTTTAACAGTGATTAACTGATTGAAAAAGGTCTTTTTCAAGTACCCTCTCTGTAATACCCTCTGACGTACAATCTGAATGGTTATGCTTTACTTTTTAATTATATTTTTACATTATCCTTTTTTAATTATTTATTATCTTTATTTATTTGGCTACTTTTGGTTTTTATATGTTTATGTATTAATTGTTATTTATTGATTCATTTATCTTTCTATGATAAGTTTTTCTAAATGTCAATTTTAACATTTTATATTTTATGTACAGATATTATCTTTATGTGTTTATACTATATATGTTTTAATATGTGATGGTTTCTAAAAGTGACTGAACACTTCACACTATTGTGTTTAGATGCGTACCCTCCCCCCACCCCCGATGAAGGCTACACGCTGAAACACGTAGGGGATTTGTAATCAATAAATTTGGCACCTGTGACCTCTACTGGCTCTCGCCTCTTTTGTTTGTTTGTTTGTTTGTTTGTTTCTTTCTGTCTTTTTGCAGATGACATGAAAATTTGCAACAGAATGGACTCCCCTGAAGAAGTGGATAACATGAGGAAAGATCTACAAAGGCTGGAAGAATGGTCTAATGCTTGGCAGTTAACATTTAATGTGAAGAAGTGCAGTGAATGCACTTGGGAAACAGAAATCCAAGGGAACTCTATGCGATAGGGGGCGAGATGTTGGTATGCATGGACTAAGAGAAGGAACTTGGAGTGACTGTTTCTGAGGATCTCAAGGTGGCAAAACAGTGTGACAAGACGGTCGCAAAAGCCAGAAGGATGCTGGGTTGCATACAGAGAGGAATTACCAGCAGAAAGGAAGAGGTACTAATACCACTGTACAAGTTGCTGGTGAGG
Source organism: Ichthyophis bannanicus (assembly GCA_033557465.1). NCBI lineage: Eukaryota > Metazoa > Chordata > Amphibia > Gymnophiona > Ichthyophiidae > Ichthyophis > Ichthyophis bannanicus. The sequence goes on from CM066035.1 coordinate 645,240,638, forward strand.
CCTCAATTGGAATACTGTATTCAGTTCTAGATACCGTATCTCACAAAGGATATAAAAAAGCTGGAAACGGTTCAGAGGAAGGCAACCAAAATGATTTGGAGCTTGTATCAGAAGACTTATAAGAAGACACTTGAAGACCTAAATATGTATGGAGGAGAGAAGGGACAGGGGAGATATGATCCAGATCTTCAAATACTTAAGAGTATTAATGAACAAACAAACCTCTTCCAGAGATGGGGAAGAAGAAAACTAGAGGGCATAACATGAAGCTGCAAGGGGGTAAATTGAAAGGCAATGTCAGGAAATACTTTTTCACTGAAAGGGTGGTGGATGCTTGGAATGCCCTTCCGATGGAAGTGGTGGGGGCAAATACAGTGACTGAATTCAAAATGGCATGGGACAGACACAGTGGATCCCTTTATAGCAACAGGATAAAATCAAAATAAACAGAACTATCTCTTATATCTCAACAAATAGGGTTGACAAATTCATGGGCAACTGACTGGAAAGGATCTGTGTTTATATCAATACTGAAGAAAAGTGACCCGACTGACTGTGGAAATTATCGCACAATCGCTCTGATCCCACATGCCAGCAAGATTCTACTCAAGATCATTCAGCGGAGACTACAACTATATCTGGAACAAGAACTTCTTGAAGTGCAAGCAAGGTTCAGGAAAGGGCGAGGAACGAGAGAGATTATTGCAAATGTGAGATGGATCCTTGAAAAGACAAAAGAATACCAAAAGGATATCCATATGAGTTTTATTGACTACAGCAAGGCTTTTGACTGTGTAAACCATAAGAAACTCTGGGCCACATCAAGAAGCATGGGTATACCAGAATACCTGATCATTCTCTTGCACAACCTTTACATTGATCACAAAACAACAGTTCAAACAGAACTAGGAGAAACAGAATGGTTTAAAATCAGCAAAGATGTACAACAAGGCTGCATACTTTCCCCCAACCTCTTTAATTTATATGCACAACAAATTATTAGAGAAGCAGGATTGTATGAAGACAACCGAGGTGTGAAGACTGGTAGAAAACTCATCAACAACCTTCATTATGCTGATGATATTAGCTGAAAGTAAAGACTATTTGAAACATTTGCTTCTCAGGATCAAGGAATATAGTCTTAAAATGGGTCTATACCTTAACGTTAAGAAGACAAAGATCCTGACAACTGGCAAAATCAATAAAATCATCATTGATGGATAAAAAATTGAAGTAGTGTAGTTGACAGCTTTAACTTGGTTCAACAATCAATAAAGAAAGGACTAGCAGTCAAGAAATCCGACATTGTATTACTCTTGGTAGAATGGCTATGAAGGACCTTGACAAGATTCTTGAGAGCAGAGATGTGTCTCTCCATACAAAGATTCAACTTGTCCAGGCCATGGTATTTTCAATAACATCATATGGATGCAAATGCTGGACAGTGAAAAAGATAGACAGGAAGAAAATTGATGCCTTTGAATTATGGTGCTGGTGATGAATACTGTGTATATCATGGACTGCCTGATGAACAAACCAGTCAGTACTAGAGGAGATCAAACCTAAGCTTTCCTTAGAAGCTCAGGTGACAAGACTTCGACTTTCATACTTTGGACACATCATGCGAAGAGCGAGATCATTAGAGAAAGGCATAATGCTTTCTAAGGTAGAAGGTCACCATAAAAGAGGAAGGCCGGCAATGAGATGGATCGATACAATAACAGCAGCTATGGATACCACTCTATCAACAATGAGCCACTTGGCTGAAGATCAATCAAAGTTTAGGTCAACTATCCAGAGAGTCGCCAGGAGTCGACACAGACTCAACGGCACTTAACAACAACAACACAGAGCAGTAGGTACACCCCTAAACAAAGACATGGGAAGGGTGACCTGCACGGAGCGGCAGGTACACCTACTCTTTCTGCCTTGCTGGGCAGACCAGATGGATCGTACTGGTCTTTATCTACCATCATATACTATGTTTCTATGTTACTATATTATAATGCCTCTATATCATTCCATGGTGCGATCACACTTTGAATATTGTGTGCAATTCTGGTCCTGTATCTTAAAAAAAATATAGACGAATTAGAAAAGGTACAGAGAATGATAGATGTCAATAAATTAACGAATGGCGTGGAACAGGTAAATGTAGATCAGTTGTTTATTCTATCAAAAAGTACAAAAACTAGAGGACTCGCAATGAAGCTACAATGTAACCCATTTAAGACTAATAAGAGAAAATATGTTTTCACTCAATGTGTAATCAAACTCTGGAATTTGTTACAGAGTATGTAGTAAAAGCTGTTAGTGTAGCTGGGTTTAAAAAGATTTAGACAAGTTCCTGTTCCTGGAGGAAAAGTCCATAAACTATTATTAAAGAGGACCTGAGAAATTCCCTGGATAAGCACTGTGAAACCCATGTACCTTTATTTGAACCTGCCAGGTACTTGTGACCTGGATTGGCCACTGTTGGAAACAGGATACTGGGCTTAATGGATCTTGGTCTGACTTAGTATGGCATTTTTTATGTTCTTAACTTGTTCAACTGGGTGGTTCTTCCCCATGAGGGAGGTTCCTTTGCTTTTATCCCCTTTTTCCTTTCTCTCTCTCTCACTTTGGGTGCCTGCCCAATTCCCTTGAGTTCTTTCTTGGGAAGCATTTAAGGGGCTGTGAGCTTCACTATTGGCTGAAGAGGAGACATTAGCCTACACCACTTAAGTTTGTGACTGGAGAGACTGTGTTTTTCTAATTTTTTTTCTCTTTCAAGAATTTTTATAAGTCGGTTGTGGAAATTAATCTTGCAGAGATTTTCTGGGGAAGTGTGAATGTGGTGTGAGGTGTAAGAGTAGGGAGGTGAGGGGAGAGAATTTGTCAACGTAGGGTTTTGGGGTTACTTCCTTACTTGTTTATGCTGGGGGTAGTTCTCCTGGAGGGAGTTGGTGGGAAGGAGGATTTTGAAGAAGGGAGGTTCTGACTTGGGAAAGAGTGGGCAGGAGAAGGGGTGGGGGGTTCATCTAGGGATTGGAGGGGGTAATATACTGTTGAGGTTAGATGGAGTTGGAAAAGGAACTGAGAAATTAAGCTGATGGTTGGTTGGGATGTAGAGAGGTTTTACGAAGGACAGCAAACGAGGCTAAAGTGGTGGAGAAATGTTGAGGATAATTTCTTTAAATGTTAAGGGACTGAACTCCCCAAAGAAGAGGCAGCTGTTATTGCAAAAAGCAGAGAATCAGTAGTGTTCCTGTTCAGGAGTAGTGAAGTGATACAACTGTATATTAGATTATGTTCCACGGTGTTAAGGACCTCTGAAGCTAATAATGGTAAGCACAGAGGAGTAGTAATCTTGTTTCATAGAGATCTTTACCCCAAGATACAAGAAGTAAAGTTGGGACCTAAAGGACATTATATATTTGTCAATGTCTCTATAGCGGTAGTGCTTTATTCTAGTTTAGTGTATATGACCCTAATCCAGAGCAAGCAGCCTTTAATAGGGAGTTTAAAATTGAGCTTGTGGCTTTTGCAAAGAGGGTGGGGACTGCAATGTAGAATTAGGTTTTGAGGAGGCAGGACCAGCAGGGGGGCAGCAAGGAATATCTGGGACTAGGTCTGAATTAAAAAGAGTGTTGTGAAATTTAGCAGTGGTTTATTTAATTAGGCTTATATACTGCTTTTCTACAAGTCAAAGTGGTAAATTCAAAGGGCTCACAATCTATGTTTTTGTACCTGAGGCAACGGACGGTTAAGTGGCTTGCCCAAGGCCACAAGGAACACCTGTGGGACTAGAAACTCCAGTCCTTCCGGCCCAAGGTTTCTGTCCTCTAATGGAATTTGAACCCCTGGCCCTCCAGCCTGAGGTAACTTGCCCCAACCACTAGGTCACTCCTTCCTCTCCCAGTGGTTGACGCATAGTGGCAGATACACAGGAGCCAGCGGGACTATACCTTTATTCTGCACCCCACCGGAGTTATTTGAGAATAGATTGTTTTGGTAGTAACGCAAATATACTCTCAGGTTCTGGATGCTCATACTGAAAGTATTATATGGTTGGACCATGGATAGAACTGGAAGGGAAAGATTGGGGAATGGAGTGAGAAGAGATGAATATTTAATGATAGCTTGGTGAGGCAGGATGTTAAAATTCAAGAACATATGAATGAAATAAAACATTATTTTCACGTAAAGGATAATGAGGTAGAAGATTCCACATTATGGGATATGTTTAAAGCAAACACAATATCCTACAAACCGCAACAAAGGCTCAGAAACAAATCAAATTAAAAATAAAACCTTTGATCTCATCTATTCATATCCAATAATTCAAAATTATATAAATCTACATTTAGATTCAATATCTCACATTACTAAAGTGTGTCTCTGAAGGATGCTGAAGCTACTAATTGTTAACCCAATTCAAAATTCAATTCCACTTATAAATCAACATTGAGCAAGCATTAAAAAAGAGGAGACACAGACCTCAATATAATTCAGTGTTCCACCACATGGCAATAGAAAACTTTGCCCAAGGGGGAGTTGCCATCAATGAACATCATGGGTCTAAAAAAGATCCTATTAGTACATAATTTCTTATTTTTCTATTTTTTCTATTTTAATCCTCTAAAAATGTTATTTATTTATTTATTTTTAAATTAATAAATTTATTTTAAATTAGAAAGTTATAATAAACTAATCCCTTATAGCAACGCTTGTGTCCTGTTAAAAAACATAGGCAACATATTATAAATCACATCCCTCTTGGGGCCACCACTGCTTGCAGGATACCCTTCACTGTAGTATCCTTATGAAAAACATATAGGAAACATAGCTAGAGTAAAGTCTGCAATAGTCCTATCACAATAGTAACCAGCTACGTAGCTTAAAAAGTATCAGTGTCCCTCGGAAACTTTCTTATCAACAAGCCCTACGAAGATCTCCGTTCGCAAAACTGCTTCATCAGGGCCCTTTCCCAGAATACGATGAATGTCTCTCAAGGACTGGTAGACTCTAGCATAACGTATGACGTCACTGATCCTTTTAACTACATCTTGAACTAATCAAAAGGAAGGGGTGTGGGAAAACATATGTTAATATACTTAAGGTGCTTCAACATAGAACTCATTCAGATAAACACATTCAAAACAGTACCATAAGAAAATCCTTCAAAAGAATATACCCCAATCAATTGAATTGTTCAAGACACTAGGCTCTAGTGTATTCTGCTCGAAAATCCACTTCTGTTCACGTTGTAGAAGCAGTTTGCCTCTATCACCTCAGCGTACATTAGGTGGAATATAACCAATAACAGCATCTTTCAAGTCAGAAAAGCCATGTTGAAATTGCTGACAATGACTGACTAAAGGTGTGTCTACTTTCATTTTTGATAAACAATATTGATGTTCAGAAAGGTGCACCCACAATTGTCGTGTTGTTTTTCCAATATAAATCTTTTGATAAGGACATCTTATGTAGACTACATAAGTAGAAAGACATGAAGTCTCAAATCTTAAGGGGATCGTCTTGGTGCCAACAATAAGCTGAGTACTTTCTTCCATAATGTTGCAGCACTGACATTTGCCACATTTGGCAAACGTGGCTCCCATCGTTGTCCCTGAAATTTGTAAATAAAACTCCTCTTGGTACAAAAAAAAGTTTTTCATAAGGGCTAATTCAGCCAATTACACCAAAAAATGTGTTGGCATCTGATGCGGTCAAATTGCTTGTGACCATACTTCATGCAAAACATCTAACGCCTCACATTCTGAGGAGTAGAAGCATACAGGGCACTGACGTACATCGTGACTAAATCCAAGAGGAATTTTATTTACAAATTTCAGGGACGGCGATGGGAACCACCTTTGCCCCATCTCTTGCCAACCTATATGTGCAAAGGTATGAAGAACCTTGGTTGAATGAATGCAAATTTATGGAAAACATCATATGTTGGTATAACCTTACAATCATCGAGAGTGGCTTTTAGGGATATGTGATGAAATACTCTGATGCTCGATTACTAATGAATCTACCACTCTAGAACCAACAGTATTACCTCTGTGTTACAGTATTTGTTGTCATCAAAGATCGCAGCTATTATTAAGCGTCTATGGTCGGTACTACAGATCCATTCATGAATTAGAGAATGGAGAGTACAGATGGCGTATGCTTAAGGCTGGTATATCTGTCATTATCAAGGAAAATTAAAGATAGATTAGAATGTGCATCATATAGACCCATATCTTTGCTCAATGCAGATATAAAGATTCTAGCAAAAGTATTGGCATGGAGGATGGTACATTTGGACCAGGTTGGTTTTACACCATAGCATCAGGTGGCAGAAAACATTTGAAAGTGATTGGTCTGGTTCAGGTGGTGAGAGTGACAGATCAGGGTCCTTTCTGTTGTCAGTAGATGCAAAGAAGGCTTTTGACTGGTTGCATTGGAATTTTCTTGAGAAGGTGTAGATTAAGGCTGGTATAGGTCTCAACGTTTGCACTTGGGTAGCTAAGATATATGAAGAGCCTTCAGCGCATGCCAGGGTTAATGGAGGGAGCCCAGAGATGTTTGCATTGGAACAAGGTATATGCCAGGCATGCCCTTTTCTCCCTCTTTTCTTTGCCCTAGCTATGGAGCCCCTAGCTATAAAAGTTCATGTGGATGCAAATATTAGAGGAATATGGGTAGAAGTGGAGGAGTACAAGGTATCATTGTTCACAGATAATGTTCTATTTTCTCCAACCCATCTATTGACAACTCTGCCAAATCTATTTAAGGTGCTCAGGGAGTATTCAGAGGCACCCAGAGTTTGGATAAATATGAGTAAGTTGGAGGCTTTAAATTTGAATTTTCCCGTTAACTTAGTGGAAAGGATGTGGGTTAGTTTCCCACTTAGATGGGCAGAGGGAACAGTAATAGAGATTTATGTGACCTCAAGTAGTAAGATCCTCTACGAGTCAAATTATGGGTCTCTTCTTGAAGTTCAGTAGGAAAAGTTGAGATGGTTTATGGTTGAGATGGGCCAGCTTGTCTATTTCATGGTTTGGCAGAATGATGGCAGTTAAGATGAAAATATTGCTGTGACTGTATTATGTATGTCTTCTGAGCACTCCCAGTTCCTAGGAAGGTGTTGGTGAAATTCCAGCAAAGGATATTCCGGTTTATATGGTAGAATCAACCTCCTAGAATGCTGAAAATGCTATATAAGTGCCAGAAAAAAGATGGGATGACCAAATGTCTTAAAATATTACCACACTCTTCTTAGGTCTTTTTCTGAACGTTCAATATTCCTCCAAAATTATCAGATCCATTCAAGACTATATCCCAAGGGGAACTGCAACTGACTTTTCGTCCTCCCAAACGTGACCAAAGCACTTAAAATGGCTAAAAAAGGTCTCAGACTTTTTTCATGGCACTGTCTTATCAGACTCAAGTCTTAATTTTTAACTGTGCCCAATAGCATAAACAACCTTTTTTTAATATGTGTGTATCGAGGGAAATATTTTTTGTTTAAAATATTACCAAGCTTGTCAATTATGGGCTGCTATTAAATGGGCTTGGCAAGCTGGTGGCAAACTATGGATACTGATGGAGTAGAAATTGATGAGGGGGTTCCCTTGGTAGCACTGTTGCTGTATGGTTTCCTCCTTAAGTGGAGGGAATATAAGGAGGGGGCTTCATCATACATAGACCATATCTTGCGGGTGTGGGATTTGCAATTTAAGAGGAGAGAAGAGTACTTTTCAATGAGCACATCCATTGAACACAGTTTCATGGTGTAGCCAGGAATGCAGAAGAACTCTTATAGACTCTGGGAAGAACAGAGATTTAACTGAAGACATAATCTTTAAAAAAGATCATCTCCGATATGGCTAAATATAGGCACGTTATGCCAGCACATGCAAATTTTTACTCTCATTTAAAGAAGACATTTCCAGGGACATTTTTGGGTCAGGGGAAGAAAATAACATGCATACATTGTATTTTCAACGCTAGGCATGCCATCATCTGTGAAAAAAATTTGAGTTGCAAAAGTACATACTGTATGTGCTTTTCACATGTAGCAAGTTTCAAAGTAAAAGAGCACACAAACCTGGGCGCAAAGTCCACTGAGAAACTTAAATGGAGAACAGTTTTAAAATTGCTCCATGTAGGTATCAGTTAAGTGTCTGTGTGAGATGAGATGAAATACCTGTATTCGTGTCTGTATTGGCGTGATGTCTGAACAGTAATACCTGATTTACTTAAATTCTTAAATTAGATGAAATTTAAAATTAATTTGCTGTAGTACTTTAATAATAAATGAAGTTTAGAGGATGTGTTCCCACTGGATGTACATTCAGGAAGTAATTCTATACGACGCGTGAGAACGTTATGTGCAATTGGCACAAGTCCCTATTTTAAAGGACTTACATGCGTGAAGAAGCACTTACACTTGTGCTTTAGGCGGTTGCTATTCTGTAAGCGTGTGCCAAAGTCCCATCATATATACTGTTAGGTTATGCATAGGGGCAGAGCTTGGGTAAGGCCTAAATTTACAGGCGTTATAGAATATAATAACACACACGCGTTTTCTCCAAATCTAGATGTAGGCTTATACACCTCTCTTGAGCAGGCTTAACAGCCGTGCCTAGTTTAAAGTGCGTCGATACGTCTCTGTTTTATAAAGTAAAGTACGCGCTTGCTTCACTGTATAAAATAGGCCCCACGTACACGCATGGTAACGCATATTAACTGTGTGGGAGATTATAGAATTGTTCTCATAGTGCCTTGCAAGCGTCTTCACGCCCATACATTTTTCGTAGTCGTATTCCAATTACCATTCTGCTGTCTAACAAAACGCAATTCAAAATGAATTACAGTAGGTATTTGTTTCACTGATCTACACAACATGCAGTACACATTTTCATAGTCTGTCCTTACATTTTGCTCTTGGATTTCCTTTATTATATTTTTGAGAAAAGAAGAAAAAAGAAGCCATGGAAAAATGAATGAATCTGTATTTGAATCGAAATCATGGGAGAATGGGCCATGATCAAATTCTTTACAGCTCGGTTGTGAATGAGAAAATGGCTTCAAAGGCTGACATGTTACTTAAGGCATTGTTACCAAAAGGGAAATAGATTTTCCAATAAATTCTACAAAATGTTCTGGCAATTTCAGAGGTCTATTTATCAACCCATGGTAGATAGTATTAGCAAAAAGCCCTCATTGCAAACAATGGGTCTTATGGTAAATTATGCACATTAGTGTATGCTGCAAATTGATAAACAGCCCTCTCAGGCCATCGTGATCCAACTTTGCGTGCCACATGGAATCTGACATGAGGCTTAACGTCTTGCACTGACCATTCATTTTGGTAAAAAATTAAGGCCATGCATACATTTTCCCCTAAGATCCAAACACTTTCTGGAAGATAAAATATGCAGTTCAGTGTGTACTCCAAAAATGCTTTTATCAAAGTAAAAACAATCAACAGGCTGTGATAGAAATATACAAATATTTAACTTCCTCACAGCTGAATTCAAGTGATGTCAACTGACCCCTCTTCCACATCCTTTTTCATTAAGCTCCTATCCTCTCCAAATAGTCTGCTCTTTTACAGAGATCAGGAAATGTTCATGACAGGCCGGTTATATAAATGTAACCTCCCCCACTCCTATGCTATAAACACCTCACAGATGAAGCATGTATAGAAGAGTCACAGCTGTAGCTTTCCAAGTGACTGGTTAATTGACTCGCTTATCAAGACGTTTGCTTGTCATATTCCTCAGAATTTGTTTTCGAGTAAGACTATAAAAATGCCTATAAATGCCTGTAAAACCTGTTTGATTCAACATGATATTCTTTTAAGCTAAATTCTCATATGTATATAGTTTCTCAGTTAACTCCATGTTATAACACTATTTTGTTTGATGCTAAATTCTCATATGTATATAGTTTCCCCAGTTAATTCCATGTTATATCCCTGTTTTATGTAAACGTAGGACAAAATGTATGTCCAAGTGTTTAATGTTCGATGTAAACCGCACTGATAAGAAATAGCGCGGTATATAAGAAGTGTTAAATAAACAAAATAAAATAAATAAAATAGCAAATATGCTGTGTAGTGCTCCAGTTCTTTATTACCATCTATTGCCTCTTTGCCTTATCATTTGGTTTTTTCGGGGAAGCGCAAGAAGGGTCAGAAATGCTCCTCCTGTAGTCCCAGGGCCGCCTTTTTTATGCTAGGCCAGGATTCCAAGAAAATTACTGTCATTTCCTTCAAATTCACCAGAGAGTTCCATTGCTGGTGTTCACATGGAGGCCGTGTCCCAGCTGGAGACAGAAACATCTTTAAGCACTGGTAAACTGACTGTTCCCTCAGCACCAAATCTGAGCCTGCTGGCTGGGCTGGAAGTCCAGGTGGCTTAGTTACTGTGAGAAGAGCTGCAGAAGAGAATATTTTCCCTTTTTTTGTTTCAAAAGGTTTTTTGTATGTAAAGAATGCTTCATGTATCAATCTCATACAAGTGCTCAGAAATTCACATTAAATTCCAAGTTTAAAGAAAAATTTTCTTCTGAGATTGGCTCAGTTCCTGAACTGCAAATGGGAAAAGCCCTTAATTGGACAGATAACTTTAGCTATCTTGAAGTTAATATCCAAGTCGGCCTTGACAAAATCAACTGTGAATTTCCTTAATAGTATCTGGCCTGTGTTGCTTTCACTGGAACAATCTGTTTCTACTTTGGCTCTAGTTACCTTTGATATATATGTCCAAATATAGTTTCAAGGTACAGATTTGGTAGTCCTAATTAGTAAAAACTGGAATAGCTTTCTGCTCAGTCAGTCTCAAGACAAACTACTATTGTTTGAGGTAAAAAAGTTGGTAAAAATGCTATATGCTGTCTGATAGAAAATTTGGAAAATGGGGCTAGACAACTGAATCAAATTCCTAAATTTTCCAAAAATCCCATTGATGGTATGATTGGATAGGTTCAAGATGTACTATCTGTGAGGTGTTAAATAAGCTGAAAGCAGTTTATCTCCCTTGTATAAGGCCTTTTTCCATTCAGGCTGAAGGAGAAGAGAGGCCATGAGCCCTAGAGGTAGTGAAACAGTTATCATGCAGCACAATTTAGGCCTCAATGTTTTTTTAACGTGATATGGTGGAAAAACAATTTATTGAAATCAGACCTAGCAACCCAGGGTTGCTAGGTCTGATTTCAATAAATTGTTTTTCCACCATATCACGTTTTGTACTGTGTGCCTGGTTTACGTGATAATCTGCCCTGTGTTGGACTCTCAATGTTTTTTTAGACAAATCTTTACATAGAGTGCATTAAGTACTGCAATGGCCCAAAAAAATGAATAGGCAGTGGATGTAACGTTACTCAACATGTGTTGTTAACCTTTAGTAAACATGTCCCCAAGTGTCACATTTCTAGTCTGTAGTAGGAAAGCTGGGATCGAGAATTGGCCAAAGTCAAAGGATGAGGCAAGAAAAACAATAGGGTGAGGGAACCCCTCAAGATGAGAAGAACATAAACTTCCGCCTGAATCAGCCACCTTTCCCTAGGGTTGAGCCCTCAGATGCTAGTGGCCACTTGTTGACACTTGATACAATACAAACTCAGTAAAAGTGATGTCATAAAGACTAGTACAGCTGAATAGACAAAGTGAAAAACAGGAAATGGAGATGGACACACGGCACTAAATTGTCAAATCAAAGTGTTTATTCCAGAGTAGTATCGAAAGACCTGGCTCAGCTGAGTTTCAACAAATTCGCCTGCATCAGGGGTCTAAACAGGTGCTCAAAGGGATTCTAATAAAGCAGTAAAATGGCTGCTCAGGGAGTAAACCTTGTAAACAGTCCATTCTTCCAAATACCCTCACAAAAGGAGGACCACTTAACAGGTCAGAGTAGAGCATGGTGGGGAATCGGGCTTTGGAGACCAAACATAACAGGCAATCAGATTCTGAAGAGCAGCAGACAATTAGCAGAGTGATCATAAGACAGTGGAATACTAGCTCTAGCAGAGGAACAAGGCACAGTCTAAGTGTATTTATTTATTTTTATAGATTACAATAGGAAATATTCTCAATCAAGATGGTCTCCAATAAGAAATGGGAACTATACATGGTAGGAATGATCAAACCAACCTGGAAAAACATATTCACATCTGCTGGTGGAAGGGCAGAAGTTTTTTCCATCGTGAAGTCTTCTTACAAACCGAGCCACATTCAGTCTGGTGGCGCAACCTTACACCTAGTGCTGGTGCTACCATTAGGTGAACTAGGCAGCTGCCTAGAGCACAGGCCCTCTGGTGGTGCCCCTTACTGCTGCCCCTCTCCAGAGCATGCAGTGTCAGCAATAGTTCAGAAAACAGTGGGGCAGGGCTTACCTTAACTCTCTGGCACTGCTCTCGTGGTTTCTGCCCTCTACAATTTGTCTATTCTGCCCCCCTCCAAAACAGACTTCAAACCAAAAGTCTGCGTCAGAGGGAGGCAAAAGAGACATAGTAGAGGGCAGAAACTGCGGGGCAGCACTGGCGAGTTAAGGTATCTTTATCTTTCTTTCTTTATCTTTATTCGTTTCTTGATATACCGCACACGCCATAGACACCAGCGCAGTTTACAACAAGCTTAAAATAAGGGGCATAACATTGCTGCTAGAAAGAGAGGATAGAGGAAGAAGAACTCCATTAGTGCAATAGGAAAGGGACAGAGGTAGAGAAAGGAAAGAGAACAGAAGAGTAGGTCAGAGATAGACAGACCGACAAACTGAGGAAAACGAGACAACCTATGAGGGGTCTGTAGGGATGGAGGAGGGAAAGGGAAGATCGTAGGCAGTACAAAAAAGGTGGGTCTTCAGACCGGCTTTAAATTTGCGAAAGGATAATTCAAGACGGAGGGCAGGGGGGAGCGAGTTCCAGAGCCTGGGACCAAGGAAAAAAAAGGCAGAGGAATGGGTGGATTCGAGGTGAGCAGAGGCAGGGGGGTGTGAAGAAACATACGGTTAGCATGGATGGAGCGCAGGGAGCATTGAGGGGCATGAAGACGGACCAAGTTAGAAAGATAGCATGGGACACCAGTATGTATTGCCTTATGAACGAAAGTGAGGATTTTAAATTGAATCCAGTAGGAGATGGGAAGCCAGTGGAGACCAATAAGAAGGGGAGAAATGTGATCATAACGGGAAGCATTAGTAAGTAGCCGGGCAGTGGAGTTTTGGATAAGCTGTAGCCTTCGGAGTTGGCGTTGAGGGAGACCGGCAAAGCAGACGTTGCAATAATCCAAGTGGGAAAGAGCGAGTGAAAGAAGTAGGGTGGTCAAGGCAGAAACAGGAAGAAAGGGGCGAAGAGCCTGCAACTGCCTGAGAGAGAGAAAAGAACGCTTGACTACAAGAGACAGATGTAGAATCCAGGGCTGAATCCAGGGCGACCCCGAGGTAACGCAGGGAGGGGACAACAGGAATGGAAGTGGAAGAGAGCAAAGGGGAAATCGAAGGTATGGGGCCACCGAGGGTGAACCAGATGGCTTGGGTCTTAGAGGGATTGAGGTGAAGAAAGTTAGAGGACATCCAGGAAGCAATGGAGGATAAACAGGAATTGAGAAGGGAGAGATCGGGTGAAAGTGGGCAAGTGTGGTACAGAAGAAGAATATCATCTGCGTAATAGTAGGCTGAAACACCAGATTGCTGCACTAGAAGAGTGAGGGGAGCAAGGAAGACATTAAACAGAAGAGGGGCCAGAACTGAACCCTGAGGAACCCCACAGGTAAGTGGGTGAGTGGGAGAGGAAGAGGAACCGGCGGTGACAGAGAATGATCTGTTAGTCAAGAAGGAGCGAAACCAGTGGAGAACAGTGCCAGAGATCCCAGTGTCACAGAGACGTGAGAGCAGGGTGCGATTATCGACGAGATCAAACGCGGAAGAGAGGTCGAGGGAGACTGCAATAGAGACAGAGCCACGATCGTGTGCGGAGTGAAGTTCATTCATAACAGAGAGGAGAATAGATTCCGTGCTGTGCCCGGGACGGAAACCAGACTGACGGGGGTGAAGGGAAAGGGTGGCGTCAAGGTGAGAGGAAAGCTGAACAAAAACCAGTTTCTCCAGGAGTTTGGAAAGAAATGGGAGGTTGGAAATAGGACGCCAGTTGGCAGGGATGGAGGGGTCCAAGGTGGGCTTTTTAAGGAGGGGTCTAATCAAAGCGTGCTTCCAAAGAGAGGGGAAGGAACCGGAAAGAAGACTAGAGTTAAACATAGAGTGAATAAGGGGGATAAGGGCCAGAGAAGACTCGGAAAGCCAAGTAGAGGGGATGGGATCGGAGGGACAGGTTGTCTTACGGGTAGAGGCAAGTGTCCTGGTCAGCTCTGGGATGGTGATGGGACGAAAAGAGGACCAACAATGAGAGAAAACCTGGCAAGCCTGAACAGGAGAGGAGGGGGCTGATGAGAGAGTGGAAGAGGGAGGGGATAGAGGGGGGGCAGGAGGAGAAGGAGGAACGCAGAGTGAGAACCTTATTAGCGAAATGCGAGACAAGGGGGGGCGAGATCTGGAGTAGGCTGGAGGGAGGATGTGGAGGCAGAAGAGCGAGGATTAGAGAGGGAGCGAACGATAAAGTTGGTGAGAGGAACTGGAGGCAGACGAAATGCACTCAGAGAAATAGGCGCGTTTACTGGAATGCAGTAAAGAGCGATAGTGGCGATGACAGGCATGGTAGTGGGCGAGAGAGGTAGGGGAAGGGTGCTTACGCCAGAGACGTTCAGCCCGACAGAGGTAGGAACGGTGTAAACGAAGACCAGGGTGATACCAAGGATGGGAACGGAGAGGACGTTTGCTGGAACGGGGCTGAAGGGGGGCAAGGTTATCCAGGGTAGATGAGAAGGTGGAATTCCAAAGTTGGGCTTGAGAGTTAGGGGAAAGTAGAGGAAAGTCAGAAGGGAAAAGAGTGTCAGAGGAAGGGAAACAGGAAAGAGTTGAGGCAGTGACTCGGCAGACCATAGATGGGGGGGAACCAGGGGTGGGGGAATTGGAAGAAGAAGGGGAGAGGGACTGGAAGGAAAAGAAGAGGCAGAAATGATCAGACCAGGGGATCGGGAGGGAATGGAAAGCATGTGGAGCAAAAGGGGAGGCAAGGGGAGATAGGACTAAGTCGAGGGTGTGACCGGCTGAATGTGTGGGGATGGAGACATGTTGCTCGAGAGATAAGTCATTGATATGAGTAAGAAAAGAGGCGTCTCAGGATCTAGTGGGACAATCAGAATGGATATTGAAATCGCCTAAAACCAGGAGGTGGGGGAAATGGAGTGAGGCCTCAGTGAGAGTGAGAAGAAGCGAATCCCAAAGGGGGGGATGAAGGGAGGGAGGGGCATAAATCAAGAGGAAATGAAGTGCAGGAGATGTGCCGAAATGAAGAAGAGACTCCGGGTAGTGGAGGGGTGGAGAGCACTGTTCCCTCTAAGCTGTGCGCGTGTGCGCGCGCACACACCTCACCGAACGAGCGCACATACTTTACAACAGTGCGCACAAAAATTACGGTTCTGATTCTGGTAGAAAACAACACAGACGTCTTAAAATTTAACAGTTGTTAAGTATTTATGCTTTTCACAAGTTCTACAATGTTTTCTAGTGCAATCAATGTGGTGTACATACAGTATTCTGATGTGTAGTCAAATTTTAAAGTATATAACTCCGAGTGTCTTTATGTGGCGCACAAAAATTTAACCTTCCTTCAAAAGCTGCACAGCTGATATTTTATGCGCACACAGCCTACAGAAAATTAGAGGGAACATTGGTGGAGAGTACAGCTCTTGAACTGGGAGGCAAGAGTGGCAGAGGACAGCTACCCCACCACCAGCCCTACCACGACGGGAGGTAAAGAAGGATGAGTAGCCTGGAGGAAGGCAACGGTGAAGGAGAGGCTCCTCATCATCCCTGATCCATGTTTCTGTGAGAAACAGAATATCAAGAGAATGGTGGAGAAGTAAGTCGTGGACAGGAATAGTCTTGGAACGAAGGGAGCGGCAGTTGAGAAGCGCACAGGAGAGATCTGTGGACGGAAGAGGAGAAGAAACAGTGGGAGGATGGTTGGTCAATGACACGCATGGAATGAGGTTAAGAGCATTTCTAGGTGAAGCAGAGGCACTGGTGGCGGGCAGAAAAAGGTGATGCCGCGACAGAGGGTGATAGCCCCAGTGAACAGGGATGGAGCACATGCACAGACAGCACAAAGCAGCAAACAGAGCCAGGGTGTAGCGCTGCCCTGGGTAAGCGCTGCCCTGGCTGCCCAGGTAAGCGCTGCCCTGCAGTTTCTCAGCCAATGCTACTGCTACAGGCCTCAGAGAGGGGTAGAAGCAGTGGCAATGGAGGGGGGGGGGGTGCAGCAGGATGGAGGGGCCCGCCTAGGGTCCCTCCAATCCTTGCACCAGCCCTGCTTACACCATGCAAGCAAAAAGGTGGATTTGATATTGGATGCGATAGACGTGGACAGTTAGCTGTTTAATATTATGAGGTAATTCGTTTGGCTCCCTTTTTCTTTTTTCCTTTTCTTAAATTGTGTCTGGCTTCCAGGTTTTTCCTTGGAGAATATTCATGCTTCTGGCTCTCTGTCTAGTATGATATTTTTCATTTCCTTTTTTTGTGAAATATGTACTACTTGATGTTGTCAAGTTATTTTTTTTTTTTGAAATTCAAATATAAAATATGTCTTTAATTCTGTAGATTCCTTACCATGTCGGCTTTTGTTCTACAATTACACTTTCCTATGACAGACTTCTAAACTTTCCATCTAGTCTTCGGGTGCACTGTGATGTTCTTTCTCTCAGTAAGATCACATTAGTACACTCCAGCCTCAATGCAATATGTTGCCTACTATGGTCCGAAATGGTATCATACATTTCCATGAACTGTTAGTGGTCTACATCCTTTGGCGCCTACAGGGCCTGCACTGATTAGTTGATCGAATACTTAAGTCATATAGCACAAATGCATAGAGCCACCGTTGAGTCACGCTCATACGCTTTCCTTTCCCTTACACCTACTTAACCAAAAACATTACTGTGTAAGTCTCAGATTCTAGCACCAATGCTAAGTATTTTTTCTTTTCTTTTCTTTTCTTTTTGCACTGCTATAGGAGCTCCCAGGTATCTGAAGCAAGTTACTTGGGACATGGAGATGAGCAGACTAGATGGGCCTTATGGCCTTTACCTATGTTTTCTGTTGACTCATAGTTCAGGCTAGTGGATGTCGGCACTTATTTGGTCATGACATAACAGATATGGTGCTAATGGGAGTGATATACTGCACACTACAATCCACAGTTTTAAGTATTTTACAGACCTATGGGAGTCATTTTAGAAGCTCGATTCATGATTCGCATGCCTGAAAATGCCCATTCACATTTGAAAATCACTTCCTTGTTTCAAGCTATTTTAAAAAGACACAAATTTACACCTGTCCAGTGCAATCGTATCCATGTCGCACATGGGAGTGGTGGAGGCATGTCCAGGTTAGCAACAAAAAAGAAACACTAAGCCCACCAGCGGACATATGCATATTTAGACTTGCTCTTCAGCATGAATAGGCATTTGAAAAGTGCTCATTTCAGCCAGCTTTCAACAGTAGGGATGAGAGAGACATTCCCTCTTATCACAGAATAAATTTGCTCCTGCTCATAGAAGGCTAAGAGGTGAATATTAAGCCCTCTTTGTATATTGCCACAGCACTGCACATCTCCACATGTACGTTATGAAATGCTGGCACAGATATGTCCATGCTGCAGGTTCCGCCAACATCCATACTTCACACATGCATGTTTCTAAAATCGCCCATTTCCCTGCACCTGGCTGGGACATTATTCTGTATGTCCCCATTTCCTTTTATGTTGATAGAGGTGTTTATCTTTTGGGGTGGAGACGAGCTGATGTTAGAACGCATTTACATGTATCCATCTTCTGCCCCTCTCATGGAATTTCAGATATTTTGACTTGTATGTCCCAGAAGGCACCTAAACGGCCTTTCTAAAATATGCTGTCACATGTCTAAGTACTGTCAATTAACAACTGAAGCCACAATTGTTTTCTAAATTTAGAGATGGAAACAAAAAACAAGGGATTAAGGAGAATTATTCCCTTAATCTCTCATGTAAAGCCCTGATCAAAACAACCGCTTTTTAAAAATCTGCGCGTGTCTAAACCTGCCTGTGGACTTTGTTGGACTATACATGAATTCCCATTATAAGATGGGACTTGTACACACATAAATTTTGGAGTCATTTTAACCACACCCAAACATGCCCCCCTTGCAAATGCTGTGTCCCAACAGTCTCTACAAGTAAACAGCAGCCCTCTAAAATCACCTTTTACACATGTAGTTTATTTACACGTGTAAAATGCCGATATTTACACATGGAGATGATTTTAAAATGACCTGCTAATTGTACTAAAAGAACTAGGGAGTCATCTACTATTTCACATACTAAATATGAATTAGTTTTATTGAGGGCAATTTTATAAAGTGCACCTAGGTTATCTCGTGTTCCAACATGAGCAAAGTACATCTATTTTATAAAGAAAAGTATATGCTTACTTTTCTTTATAAAATAGGCTAAATCTTGAGATTAGCATGCCATGAGTACTTATAGTTGAGGTCAACATTATTGGCAGCCTTGCATTTTAGATATGTTGTGTACAATATCTTCAGAAATAATTGGAAATATTCAAACTGTATGTCATCATCATATTTTAATTAGTATGTTCAAAGGTATATTACAAAAAAAGATGTCAGTGCACCTTAGACACAGTAATTTCTGAGAAAAAAAAACAAAATATGACTTGGACAGGATTAATGGCACTCTTCACTAATATTTGGTTGCACAAGGCTTGACAGTGATGACAGCCTCCAAACGTTTCTTGTAGCCATCTATAACTTTCGTACATCTGTCTGCTGGTAGTTTCTCCCACTCTTCAACTGCGATTTGTTCCATCTCATGAATGTTTCCAGGATTCCTTTTTTCCTATGGCAGATTTCAGCTCTTTGCAAAGTTCTTAGTTGGACTGAGATCAGTTTAAAACAGTCCATTTTTAACTTTTTAACCATTCTTTTGTATTTTTGGATGTATGTTTTGGGTCATTGTGCTGCTGAAGGACCTATGACCTTTGACACAGATGTACTTTCTGACACTAGGTAGCACATTTCATTCCAAAATCCCTTAGTAGTCCTCTGACTTCATGATTCCTTTATTACATTCCAGACATCCAGTTCCTGAGGCAGTAAAACAGACCAACAACATTATGGAACCTACACCATATTTAACTGTAAGAAGGGTGTTTTTTTTCCTTATAAGCTTCATTTCTTTGCCTGTAAATGTATCGCTGGTCTGCATTGCCAGAAAGTTCAAGTTTGGTTGCATCTGTCCACAGAACATTTTCCCAGAAGGATTGTGGTTTCTCAAGATGGGTTTGGGCAAAGATCAGGTGTGCCTTTTTATGTCTGTCTTTGAGCAGTGGGGTCCTCCTTGGCCTTCACCAATGAAGTCCTTCTTTGTTTAGTGTGAAGTGTATGGTGTGGGTTGAAACCACCACTCTAGATTGCTCCAGGTCTGTCTTAAGCTCTCTGGATGTGTTACGTGGTGTTTTTCCAACAGTTCACACTAACCTTTGAAGACTTCTTGAATTAATTTTCCTCTTCTCACCATGTCCTGGAGGTTCTTGACAGTTCCATGAGCATCTGAGTAGGCTGTGTTGTTGATTGCTCTGTGCTTACTTTTTTCTTCTATGCCAAAACGAAAGGCTAAGGGCAAGAGAGGTATCCCCTCCAAGCCCGAAGCAGTGCCTGTGGGACAATGCACCATGGATATCTTTACACAGGCAAAGCTATTGGGCATTCCTGCTGTCGGGGTAGGGGAGAGCCTCAGTGTGGGCAGAGACATTTCGCTGAGCCCGGCTGGCCCATCTACTCCCCCTGTGCCTGGGAGCGCAGAGTATGGAGTGCCTGACGTCAGAACGGGCGCCGGAACTCAGCTGGCCTTGGCGGTGTCTTCAGGGGCTGAAGGCGATGGAACCAGCAGTGCACAGGTTGGGGTGAATTCCTGTCGGAGGGAGTGTGGCTATCCATGAATCTTCATCTCTAGCAAAGGATAGACTGGTATTTCAGTGCAAAATTGAGAACTTGGAAAATCAACAAAGAAGTTTAAATCTTCGGATAATGAATTTTCCACGAGTCTCTTTGTGTACACCCAGGGACCTGTCTGTTAGGTTCTTTAAGGAGTCTTTCAGTTATCCTGAGTGTGGGATCCCTCTTTTTCAAAAATTTTACTTCCTCCCCTCTATGTCTACCTAAGATGCTTCGCAGAAAGCTGATGACTCTCTGGTGGAGGTTTCATCTGACCCCTTGGACTTTGGGAACTGTCTGAGTTGTTAGAGCAATCCACTGAAGTGGTTGAGGCTAGGTTACATTATTGGTGTCTTTTGTATTTCTTCTTATTATGTCTTTACTTTAAAAAAAATCTGTTTCCTTTTCAGGAGGAAGGATACAGATCTTCCCAGATGTGTCCAAGTGGACGCAGACTAGGAGGAAGACGTTTTTGAAATTTCACGCTGAAGCCTTGGCTTTGGTTGCGTTTCCAATTAAGGTTTCCTTGTAAATGTGTGCTTACTTATCAAAATAAGACCTATCATTTCTTTGACCTAACATTTCTCCTCTCAGTTACGTTTCTTTTTGGATAAAAATGACTGTAATTGCTACCTTGGGATTTATGTGGGCTAATTGGGAGTGCTTTGCTGTATATCCTACTCTTTATTTCAGCTGTTTTTGTTTTCGTTTTCCCTACCATCTTCCCATGGATTTTGTAGCTCTTGGAGCCCCCTTTTATTAATGTGTACTATTTGCATTCTGTGATGTTTCTTTTTCCCAATGTTTGTTTCTTGAATGGTATGATACATGATGGAATGTGTTTTTCTTGTTCCAAGGCTTTTCTTGGTTTAATGAAAAGAGCAGACTTCTTAATAACACAGCGAACTGTAGACATAGGAAACCCAAGATCTTTGAAGATGGCCTTGTATCCCTTTGAAGTCTGATGTTTGGAGATAATGTCTTTTCTGATGGTCTCGGGTAGCTCTCTTGTCTTCACCATTCTGAAAATGGAGCAGGGAGTGAATGTGAACAGTTTAAACAATAGAGGCATCATTCATTGGTTGATTCAGATCATGTGAGTACTGACACTTGATCACAGGTGCATCTAATTTTACTGCAATGGGAATGTGGTTCTTCTGTACAAACTGATTTGAATTGTTTAGAAGGGTGCCAACAATCATGTCCTGGCAATGTCCCAGTTTTCATACTATTTCCTGATGTTTCCTTTTTTAATTGGTCTTGTTTTATTTGATTTTTTTATGTGTCAAATATGTGTGCATATATAGTCCAACGCCATTTCACTGGCCACTTTTTTTTATTTTAGGAGATATTGGACATTAAGGGGTTGAATTGTAAGGGTGCCAATAATGTTGACCACAACTGTATGCCAGCCGTAGACTTGGTGTAAATGCACCCACCTAAATTTGTAAAGAACATGTGTAAGTTAGAGCATTTTATGACTTACGTGCATAAATCTAGGCTCCACCTATACTCTGCCAAATTCGGCAACTCTACCCACCTACTCTGAAAGTACACACCATCAGCTTGACGTGCCTACTTATAGAAGAGAGATGGCCTGAAGTGCATGCATAAGTGCCCATCTGCATGTTTAAATTATGGAAAAATACATGATTTATGTGCCTGGATAGCGTATTAGCTTTATATGGTTCGTTATAAAACTACCTCCATTGTGCTTACTTTGTACATTACTGCATCTCTAGAACATAGAACTCTAGTTTATACCATTTTTATTGCATAAGAAAATACTGGTTTAAATTACTCAAGGGTATCAAGATAAACATTTGTAATTATCATTTTATACTTGAGGATCACACATTTTTTCTCAGCATTACAACTAGATTTCAACTTTCCTCATCCCATTCTCTCCCTCCCAGTCTTCAAATCTCTCTCTTTTCACCTCTCATCGATCTACCTACCATTGTTCCATCCAATTTGACCCCTCCCCAGTCCACCTATTCCCTCTCTGTGTCTCATTCCTTCCCCATTCTTTAACTCCCCTCTGTCTTTTATCCATTTCTTAGCCCCCTATGTCTGTCCTCTGTATATACACCCTCCTCTGCCTCTTGCCCATTCACCAGCCCCAGTTCCTTTGTCCCTCAACCCTTCACTGGCTTTAAGCCCTGTCTTTTAACCACTACTCAGATTCCCTTTCCTCTTTTCTCCTTCTCCCAGATCCTTTTCCACCCTCTCTCATCTCCAATCTATTTATTTCTTCTCTCGCCCCCCAACATCTCCAGATCCTTCAGTTTCACACTGTTTCTAAACCTTGCCCCACCCTCAGCCCATCTAACAAGCCATTATCCCCTTACTCCTTGAATTCCTACTCAGCCTCTTAAATCCCTATGCTCCCATTCATTCAGTATTTTCTCATCTAATCCCCGAATTCCCACCTAATCCCAACTCTGCAAGTTCTGTTTTTGGGAGGTGCTTGCCACTCCTGCCCTCATAGTGCTTTTTCAGCTTCAGGTTCACCCCCTTGCTCTCCTATCTCCCAGGTTTGCCCCTTCTCTTTCATCCCACCTACAGATTCACCCCCTCTCTCTCAACGTCCATAACTTCACCCTTTCCCTCAGGTTCACCACTGCTCCAAGCTGACCCCCTCTCTCCCTATTCATTCCCTCTCCCCCTACTGTGCTCCCCTTTAAAACTCACACTCTCTGCTTGATGCTCAGGAGGATGACAATAGTGGGAGATGCCCCGATCATTTCATCTTCCTCTGAAGCTGGAAATTATGGTAATTATGGCCATAAGAAAAGAGCAGGATCTCACATTTCCAGGCTGGGCTGGCAGCAGTGGCAATCATATCCATATAGGAAGAAGCAAGATGCAGCATTTCCAAACTGGGCAGGAAATGGCAGCAGTGCTGGTGATTGAAGGATGCAGTAGTAGTGATTGCTAGGACAAGATGGGAGAGTTGTTAGACTCACAATATTTTTGTCTTAGGGTGGTGCAATGGTGATCTCTCGGAGTGAGGGAAAGCAGCGATAGGGATTTCAAGTAGTCACCTCTCTGCTCTGTGCTGTTTTCACCAAGCAAATACACGTGGCTGTTAGGGAAAAGTGTGAACCTGCTGCCTATGTCACATTTTAAGTGACATACCTCCTAGCTCTGGTGACACATACGTGTGTCATATGACCTCAGCTGAGAACCTCTGCTCAACACTCCAGAGATCAACGGCAGAAAGCAAAAGGCTGCTCACCTTGGGTCTAAGGTCATATAGAGGTAAGCACCAACAGAGTGGAAGGATTAGACAAAATCTTCCATTAGATCTTTTGTGTGATTATAAAGACCTCATCCTGTAAGTAGCTGCCAACAGACTAGCCTTGTCTGAACGGGAAGGAAAGGCGTCTTTTGAAATCAGAGCCAAAAGGGGTTTTTTTATGTTAGTTAGTGGGACTCTCAGGACCCATGATGTCTTAATATCAGGTGAATCCCTATATGCATACATTTTTTGTATTTTTTTTTTCAAATTATATTTATGATATTAATTAGGGGATTATTTCATTGGTTTTCAACATTTGTATGCTGAAAAGAATGATATAAAAGAGATCTATGTCCATCCATCCGCTTTTTACACAATAACTCTTCAGAAAAAAGGAATGAAAATGTACCAGATTTGACATGCATGAAGGAACTGTGATGATCTTAGATGAGTTTGGAAAATCAGAAATGTCAGATCGGTATTTTTAGAGAACTGAGCCTCCCAAAAAAATCTTCCCGGTTTTCTATGGGAACTATTAAAATGTTGCCCATTGTTCCATTCCAAAAGACGCCCTTCCCCTTCTAGCATTTTGCTACAGGGCAACACATGGGGAGAGTCAGGGAAAAATAGCTGGTGATAGATTGCAACAAAAGCCATTTTCAAAGCCACATACTTCCATATACACATACACCCATACCCACACCCCACATCACACAAATACCCAAAGCACCTCCATACACATGCTTACTCACACACATACCCCATGAAGACCTATATTACCCCATACATCACCCATACACTCCATTTCCTGTCCACCCCACCACAAATACACACTCCTGTAGAGATCCAATTAGGTTTAAAACATTAACAGGCCAATGCAGAAAGATTAGCACGAAATTTACAAGTCCCTAACACCACGTTTAAGCACTTTTAATGATCCTGCAAATGCAGGAAACAGACGTAAACGGCAGCAGAAAAACTAGCACCCAACTAATGCCACGTATATTTAAATCTATTATAATCAGCCGGGCTGGTATGTAAATCATAGCTACGCCTGATGCAGAGACAGGCAGAAACAGGCATAGAGGATTTCGCAACCAGTCACTGCGCCAAAATTTTTACTTCAAGGTCTGAATAGAAGTAAACCTCCAATGCGTGCCCCCAACAGTATTTAGATGGCACCAGGTGCTTTTCCCGATGCCTAGATCATCTCCTGCTCAGATGACCAGGCATCGTGAAAAGCCCCCGATGCATCAAAATACTGTCGGGAGCTATGCCCCACAATAAAATGATCCCTGATGGTCTAGCAGCTCCGATCCCACAATAAAATGATCCCTGGTGGTCTAGTGACCCCTTCCCCCCCTAAATAAAGAAGAACTTGGTGGTCTGGGTGGCCCCTTCCACCCCACCCCATAAAATAAAAAATAAAACCTGGTGGTCTAGAGGCCCCTACCTGGTGGCCCCCAAATGCACCTTAAGCGGGAGCGCTGCCTACGTGCTCTCGCTCTGTGTCAGCCATCTTGCAAAATGGCGGTGTCTGGCCTTGCACGGTGCATCGTGGGATGCACTGGGTGAGGTCTGACTGCCATATGAGGTAGATTATGGCTTATATGGCAGTCTGACCTCCTCCGGTGCATCCCAGAATGTACCATGTGGGGCCACACAATGCTATTTTGTAAGATGGTCAATGCAGAGCGGGAGCACGTAGACAGTGCTCCCACTTAAGGTGCATTTGGGGGTCACCAGACCACCAGGTGGGGGCCTCTAGACCACCAGGTTTTGTTTTTTATTTAAATGGGGGCTGGGGGGAAGGGGCAACTAGACCATCAGGTTCTTTTTTTATTTGGGGGGGGGGTGGAATGGGCCGCTAAGACCACCAGGGAACATTTTATTGTGGTGCACGGCCCCAACAGTATTTTGATGGCATTAGGGGTCTTTCCCGATGCCATCAAAATACCGTTGGGGGTGGAATTGGGCCGCTGGACCACTAGGGATCATTTTATTGTGGGACACGGCCCCCGACAGTGTTTTGATGCATCGGGGGCTTTTCACGATGCCATGATCATTCCCCAATGCCATCAAAATACTGTCGGGGCTGCTATGCAAATTAGCCATGTGGTGCCCAGAGAACAAGCGAAATTAGTGCAGACTTCTTGCGCGCATTTGTTTGACTTGCTCTCCCTCATTTACATGCACACGGTTAACGCAGGGGTCATTTGCATGCCCTATCTTTTCTGCATCCGGTGTTAAAAAAATATGGGTTGTCGGGCCTCATTAAAGTCGTCTTCAGCGCACGACTAGCACCGGTTTTCTGCATTGGCCTGTAAGGTCTTAAATAGCTCGGTATGTAAGTATTTTCATGACAAACTGGTATCGTATGTACCGAGGTATCAGATCCAGTCAAGGACAAGGAGTTTCTGGTGATCCCAGAAGAGCAGACTGAAAAGCACTCCAATTACAATTTAGTCCTATTTTCTTATCTGATTGGTTGTGTTTTTAATTTGTGTTGCTTTTGTTAATTTTGGTTAATTTTCTGCTGGATTTTTAGTCACTTTATTGTTTTTTGTTACAATGAAATTAAACACAATAAAATATATGAATTCCATTTTTCCTGGTTAAAAAAGCCAGAAAATATGTACTTAATTTAAAGAGACTAGGGAAGGTTTTTTTCCCACTATAATTTTTGTATAGTGTTCTATTGTTGGAGTTTATGCTGCTTATGTCTGGGTCTTGGGGTTCTTGGTTGGTTTCTAATAAATGTTTTCATTTGTTGCAAACCATCTCAAGTTTGCTGTTAATAAACGTAATCGAAAAATGTAATAAATAAATATAGCAAATTGTGCCAGATAAGGATCATTTGGTCTATCTCTTCTCCGCAGCGGTCTTCCTCTAGTAGTTTGCCTTTTGGTTAGATATGCACACAAATAGCAATCAGCTCCCCCAGACTCTCACACATAGGTTGGCTTACTAATAATAAATAATTTGCATTTAGTTCACGTCTTTCCAGTGGCAGTTGAAGGTGAGTTACATTCAGATTCACTGTTTTAAAAGCATGAACAAAACTAGTCCATTTAGAGAAATCCCCCTACGTCTTTTACCCAGCCTTTCAACCCTATTCTTATCACTGCCTTTCTCTTCTGTCCCAAGCATGCTTACATATTTTTTTTTTACAGTTCTAGTCTTTACCATTTTTGCTGGTAGGCCATTTTAGGCTTTCTTGCTTTCCTTTGCTTTCGCCTCCTATGGTCTTGCCACTAAATTAATGAGACTTTGTCCAAAACATTTAGCTATTCCATATTTATTAATAAGATATAACCATGGCTGGTTTAGGACCAGGGTTGCTCTGTGCAGGTCGTCCAGCCCTCTCAGAAACCTAATGCAGCTGTATCATCAATCTCTCCCTATTGGCATGTATTCTGTGCTCTTTGGCCCAATTTTATAAGGAGCCTCCTATTTTTTGGTGCCAACAACGTGCCTAAATATCAGTATTTTAGTCATTTATGTGTGTAAGTTGCCACTTACTTTTGAAAATAACCTTTTACAAAATACCTGCACCGTTTGCATCGTGCACACTGTGTATGTTTACATTGGTAGAATTTAGGCAAAGCACAAAAGTAAATGCATTGATAGAATACTATAATTTATGCGCCTACTTGCAGATAATAGGTGCCTTCATTAAGTGTCTTCTCTTTTTATAAAGTTTGCTATAGGAATTTATTTTATAAAGTTTGCTATAGGAATACTTGACTTTTATAAAGTTTGCTATAGGCATACTTGACTTCATAAAATAGGTGCATGAAAATGCGCATTAACCAGGCACAACTTTATAAAATTGCCCTCCACATGTTCCATATGAAAAAACAAGCATTCAAACCCCCTCCTTCATTTCTTCTATCCACCACCCTCCACCTGCTCTTATCACTGCAAGAATTCTTGAACATTCTTTCGGGAAAATTCTTGAGGCAGGGAAGGGTTAGGGATGCGAATCTTGCTTGAAATATTGACATTGTGTACGTTTATTTTGCCACTCTTGTTTGAAAATAAATTTGTCCAATTATATACATTGAGAAATAAAGCAAATGAAGATCTTAACTGTACATTTCAGTTTCAGAAAAAAATTTAGAGATATATATGAAAATGTAAAAAATGATCCTTTCACATGTGGCCAAGTGTTTGTTTATGTATTTTATTTGAAAGCTTTTATGTCCTGCACTATTAATACGTAGGCGTGGATTACAAATTAATATACATAAAGCATAGTTACTCACCTGTAACAGGCGTTCTCCGGGAACAGCAGGATTCAGTCCTCACATATGGGTGACGTCGAGGTCGACGGAACCTGCGCGGAGCATTTCCCCAGCTTTCAAAGAAAGCCTTTGGGAATGCTACCCTGTATGCGTGGTCCCCTTCCGGCCCAAAGATGCCATCTTGCTCAGTAAGATGACATAGCTAAGACTGCAGTCAAACAAAAAACAGAAGGACGGCAATTCCAAGGGCAGGAGGGAGGGTTGTGAGGACTGATTCCTGCTGTTCCCAGAGAACACCTGTTATAGTTGAGTAAGTACGCTTTCTCCAGGAACAAGCAGGAAGCCAGTCCTCGCATATGGGACTCCCGAACTCCAGGCTGCCGAGGACCGAACCACAACAGTACCAACGGTTACAGGCCATGAGTTGCA
The DNA here is from genome assembly GCA_033557465.1 of Ichthyophis bannanicus. Taxonomy (NCBI): domain Eukaryota; kingdom Metazoa; phylum Chordata; class Amphibia; order Gymnophiona; family Ichthyophiidae; genus Ichthyophis; species Ichthyophis bannanicus. Next base: position 645,268,645 of record CM066035.1, read on the forward strand.
GAAAGTAAGTCCCCACTGAGAGACTCTGTAAGACCCTAGTGTCCAGCGACACTATCACTCTGGTAGCTTGAACACAGAGGGTCAGAGGGCAGGAGTTGCCTACACTCCAAGAATATTGTGCAGCACTGCCTGACCAAAGGCACTGTCCTGCAGGACTCACTTTCTAGGCAGTAGTGTGCTGCAAACGTTTGAATAGATGACCAAGTGGCAGCTTTGCAAATTTCTGTCACCGTCACAGAACGGTGGTGGGCCACCGATGTGGCCATCACCCTAACGTGATGCGCTGTGTTCCAGTGTTCCAGGGAGAGGCATGCCTGCTCATATGTGAAGACAATGCAGTCTGCCACTCAAGAGGATAGGGTACGCTTGGTTACAGGGGGCTCTAGTTTGCTTGGGTCATAGGACACAAAAAGCTGAGGTGCTTTGTGGTGGCCCTGGGTTTGCTGCAGGTAGAAAGACAGGGCCTGTTTGCAGTCCAGCATGACGAGTATGAGGCTGAGGGTAGAAGGTGGGGAGTATCCCCTCCTGGTTGAGGTGAAAAGGAGGTACCACCGTCGGGAGGAACTTAGGGTGAGTACGGAGCACCACCCTATTCTTGAAGAACCTGGTGTATGGAGGGTCCGCCATTAGCACTTGGAGCTCGATGACTCTGCGAACTGAAGTCAGGGACACCAAGAAGGCCACTTTTCAGGATAGGTATCTGAGGTGGCAAGTGACCAGTTGCTCGAACGGGGTGGCCTAGTCAGCTATGAGAGCACCATATTGAGATCCCCATTCTGCTGCCAGGGGGTGGACAGGGGGCTTAGAAAGGAGGAGGCCCTGTAGGAACCGGGAGACCAGGAGCTGGTTGGATAAGGGCTTTCTCCTTACTGGGTGGTGGTGAGCGGCTATGGCGCTCAGATGCACCCGGACCAAGTTAGATTTCAGCCATATTTATTTATTTTATTTATTTATTTACATTCTCTTATATACCGCGCTATTCTGCATCAGTGCGGTTTACATCAAACAAACTGAAATTACATTGAACAGGGCATTATAACTTGGAGATAACTATTTTACAGGGAACATGGGCTATGGAGGGTTAAGTGGCTTGCCCAAGACCACAAGGAGCACCTGTGGGACTAGAAACCCCAGTCCTTCCGGCCCAAGGTTGCTGTCCTCTAGTGGGATTTGAACCCCCAACCTTCCGGCCTGAAGTACCTTGCCCCAACCACTAGGCCACTCCTCCACTCCATATGTGCAACAGATGTACTAGGTACTGGAGTATCAGATGGACTTGGAAAGAGAAAGAGTTCTCCTTCCTGTCTGCACACCACAGTGCGAACCTGCACCACTTAAAGGCATAAGCTCTCCTTGTGGAGGGTTTCCTGGAGGCTAGCCGGATCTCCTCAACCTCTTGTAGCAGGTTGAGCGTGACCAAGGCTACCCTCTCAGCAGCCAGGCCATTAGTAAATGACCCCACATTGGGGTGCAGAAGGGAGCCCTCCTCCTGAGTTAGGAGGTCCGGGGCTCTATCCAGGTGTACTGAGAGTGTCACCACCAGAGAGAGCAGTATTGGGAACCTGGGTTGCCTGGGCCACCTGGGGGCGATCAGTATCACCAATGCCCTCTTGTTCTGAATTTTGAGCAGTCTTGGCAACAAGGGGAGTTGGTGGGAATGCATACAGCAGTCCCTCGGACCATGAGATTAGAAATGTGTCTGCTGCTACCCTCTGTGGGTGCGGATGCCTGGAGCAGAAGCAAGCCAGTTGTGCGTTGTCCAGAGAGGCGAAGAGGTCCATCTCGGGTAACCCCAAAGGTGGAAGAGCTTCTTCACTAATGCAGGGTCAAGACGCCACTCGTGAGGGCACAGGACTCTGATGAGTCTGTCTGCCAGGAAGTTGTCCTGGCCCAGGAGGTAGACTGCTTGCAGAAGCATGCCATTGCGCATTGCAAAGCAGAGGGCTACAGCCTCCTGGCAGAGGGAGTACGAGCCCGTGCCCCCCTGCATGTTTATATAGAACATTATGACCTGGTTGTCCATCTGGACCAGTACAGGTCTGTTCCGCTAGAGGAAGCAGAATGCATGTAGAGACTCCTCCCTGTACCAGCAACCCTGAGTGCGGTGAGCCCTGGAGAGAGACATATGTGGTCAGGGTCCTCTGTGGTGTGGGTGCCTGGAAGGGCATCCCTGCCCGAAGGAGGCCCAGGTTCTGCCATCAGTCGAGGGATCTTGCCAGCTAGCGGGAGACTCTGATCCTTTCCTGGAGTTGGCCCATGGCCTAGGTCCACTGAGAACGCAGGCACCTGGGCTGTCCGCATGTGCAGGCGGGTTAGGGGTGTGATATGGACCGTGGAGGCCATGTGTCCCAGCAGGCAGAGGAGAAAGCGAGCCAGCACCGTTTGCGGTGTTGGACCTCCCCTGCCCAGATGTTTGAGGTGTTCTTCCCTGTCCTGTGGGAGGAGGGCTCTGGCCCACACCATGTCCAGCTGAGCACTGATGAACTCTAGGTCTTGTATCGGAGAGAGATATGATTTGGAGTAGTTGATGATGGAGTGGAGGAGTGGCCTAGTGGTTGGGGCAAGGTACTTCAGGCCGGAAGGTCTGGGGTTCAAATCCCACTAGAGGACAGCAACCTTGGGCCGGAAGGACTGGGGTTTCTAGTCCCACAGGTGCTCCTTGTGGTCTTGGGCAAGCCACTTAACCCTCCATAGCCCATGTTCCCTGTAAAATAGTTATCTCCAAGTTATAATGCCCTGTTCAATGTAATTTCAGTTTGTTCGATGTAAACCGCACTGATGCAGAATAGTGCGGTATATAAGAGAATGTAAATAAATAAAAATGATGAACCTCAGGTGCTGCAGGAGGAGGATGGTACATTCTGTGCTGTGACTGGCCTCTGCAGCTGTGCCGCCTCTGATGAGCCAATCGTCCAAGTAGGGGAAGATGAACACACCTTGTAGGCGCAGATGGATGGCTACTGCTGCTAGGCACTTTGTGAACACTCTTGGCGAGGAGGCCAGACTGAAGGAAAGTACCCTGCATTGGTAGTGACCTCCCCCTACCATGAATCTCAGGTATTGCCGGTGAGATGGGTGGACCAAGATGTGTGTGTAGGCATCCTTTAGGTCCAAGGAGCAAAGCCAGTCTCCCTAGTGGAGGTAGGGCAATGGTGTCCCAAGGGAGAGTATTCTGAACTTCTCCCTCACCAGGAGCTTGTTCAGCTCTCAGAGGTCTAGGATGGGCCTGAGACCTCCGGTTCTTTTGGAGACAAGAAAGTGCCTTAAGTAGAAGCTCTTGCCCAGAGGTGCTGGGGAACAGGCTCTACTGCCCTGTCCCTTTAGTAGACCTGCTAGCTCTGAGAGCAAGAGGGCCTGGTGAAAGAAAGGTCACACTGGCTCTCCTGGAAAATGCCCTGGAGGTGGCAGCTGGAAGCGGAGGTAGTAACCCTCCTTCACCACCCGGAGCATCCACTGGTCTGAGATGACCTCTGGCCACCTGTGGGCGAAGAGTGCCAGGCGGAGCCCTGTGGGCTGGTGAGGTTCTCCCAGGGGGAGGGAGGCCCCGCCCTGGGAGTCAAGAGCCTTTGGCTTCCTGGGTCCGTGTCCCTGGCCTTTGGGCTGGGGTCCCTTGTGCTGATGGCTTAGAAGGCTTTGGTAGTGGTGACTCTGATTGAAAGGGCCCTTCTTCCTTGAGAAAGTTGGCCTTTTCTCTGAGGTTTTCTTATGAAGAAGGGTAGAGGTCTTCTTTGAGATCCTCTGCCTGGTCATCACCTTGGCCTCAATCTCAGCCACCTAGTTGGCCATAGGTTTTCCAAATAGATTCTCCCCAGTGCATGGGACATCCAACAGCTTTTCCTGGACCCATTGCTCGGAGTCCAAGGTCTGCAGCCAGGCCTGGTGCCAAGCATGATGCCTTCGGTTTCTGCCTGGGCAGCAGCCTCAAACCCATCTTAGGTGTCCCAGGACAGGAACTTGGAGCAGTCCCAGATGGTGGCCACCAAGGTCTGGAACCACTGCAGGGTTCCCCAGCGAGCCTTGCTGAGAAGCCAGAGAGCTCCTGGATGAGGATCTTAACATACATCCCCATGTAGAGCTCGTAGGTTGTATCTGGCAGCCCAGCATGGACCCTTGGAAACACGCCCCAGGGCATCAAGGGCTCTGGCCTTTCTACCCAGGGGTACAGAAGAATAAGTCTTCTGGCTCTTCAGCTTCTGCATCGAGGACTCCACCACCATGGAGTTGTGGGGAAGTTGGGCCTTCTGGAAGTCTGGACTCTTCTTGACACGGTAGATGGTGTTATGGCTTCAGCTGACCACCGGCACCAAGGACAGGGTCTCCCACATCCGTAAGGGTAGACATTCAAGGATGGGTTGCACTGGCACCAATAGAGCCTCCTTTGGCAGAGACTTATACTGGAGGATCTCCAGCTCTTTGGTGCGCGAGTTCTCCTCAGACTCTGTGGGGACCAAGAGGGCTTGCGCCATGTCCCAAATGAAGTCGTGGAATGCCACGTCCTTGAGTGGGGAATGGTATTGGAGTTCTGGGGGAGATGGCTCTGAGGAGATGTCTCGGTGCCGAGAGGTCTCAAAGGGAGGCCTCTATGTCGGTCTCCCAGTCTGACTCCAATGGCGTTGAGGAGTCCGAGGCTCGGAGCTCCTGCGCCTTGAGGCCTGCATCAGGGAATCAAGATCCCCCGACCTGTCTTGGGTCAGACTCCCAGAAACTAGCTGGGGAGGACTGGACACCTGAGGATAGGGACCGGGACCTCGATCAGTGACAAGGGATAGCTCGGGACCCAGCTCAATGCCCGGGGATGCCACTGCAGTCAGGGGCCCAGTTGTCGGGGCAAATGATGTGGACAAACCTGACATCATCGCCTGCTGCATGGTCAGGATGGCAGAGATAGTCTGTTCCAGGACCGCCATTCTGGAATCGATGCCAGAAAGCTCTGCAACTTTTGGCGCAGGTACTGAGAGTTTGGGCCTGGCGCTGGTGCTCTGGCGAGTGCATCAATGAGAACCGTGACTTTGGGAAGCATCAGGTGGTCACTGCCGGCCGAGGTCTCCTTCCTAGAGACCTTGGGGGGGGGGGGGCACTGTTCAGCGTTGCCCAATTCCCACCATGGAACCTCGACTGGCTTTGAGGATATTTCTTTTTCTTACCAGGGTCTGGCATTTTTCCAGAGGAGCTGCCGCCACAGTACTCCAAAGACACCTGGGACTCACGGAAGGTGCTCGCCTTCGGGCTCAGTGTCGGGGAAGCCAGAGCAGAGCCGGACCGCAAGAACATCTTCTCCTGCAACTCCAACCTTTTCTTATTGGTCCGAGGGGTCATGGCCTGACAGACGTCGCAGTAGGTACTGTCGTGGTCTGGGCCAAGGCAATGCAAGCAGCAGTCGTGGGTGTCTGTGACAGACATAATTTGACTGCAACGATCACACTTTTTAAAGCCACCGGGAGGCATGGTGGATCACACCCAGATGGGGTTGACGACGCCTGGGTAAAAAAGAGCATGAACGCCTGTCAAGGCATGCCTCGATGAAAAAAAGGAGCCGAGAACAGCACCGGAGACAGCGCCAGCTCGAGGCAGGAAGAGGAACCGCTATGCAAACCGGGAAAGAGGATAATTTTTAAGGGATTTTTCCGGGAAAACAAGACGTGCTCCATGGAAAAATGAGACTGAGCAAGATGGCACTCTTGGGCCGGAAGGGGACAACGCATGCATGATAGCATTCCCAAAGGCTTTCTTTGAAAGCTTGGGAAATGCTCCATGCAGGCTCCGTTGGCGCTGACGTTACCCATATGGGAGGACTGACTTCCGGCTTGTTTCCGGAGAATATAAGTTATGATAAAACAAAATTAAAGTAAAATAATAAGAACAAAACATTATAATAAAATAAACAACACAGCATAGGCAATATAAACAAAAACCTTTAAAACCTTCAATCAATTGAATATGCCTGCTTGAGTAATAAGTATCCTTTCACAGCCAGCGCTACCATTTTTTATTTATTTATTTATTTATTTAACCGTATTTCTAAACCGCCTTATCTTAATAATCAAGGTGGTATCACAGCAAGCAATCAAGTAAAGTGTGTGCGTTGTACATGCAGTGAGGATGAAACTTAGTTGTGTGAGGGCTGTGTTGGGTGCTTGATTTGTTTGAGCTATGTACAAGGTGGGCTATTTACAGTGGTGCTAAAACACATTTTATATACATACAGTTGTTTAGGAGGATTGGAGTGCTGTTATCCATTCTCTTAGGTTATGTGATGTGACCATAGTGCTCTATGAACAGCATGGTTTTCAGTTGTTTTCTGAAGTCTTTGAGGTCTGGAGTTGCCCTTAGATCGTCCGGTAGATTGTTCCATATTGTTGGAGCAGCCATGGAGAGAGCTCTGTCTGTTGTGTCCTTGCGTGTGTGCTTGTATTCATTTGGGGTACTGACTCGGTTGCGTGTTTGACTTCTTCTAGGACGTGCGCTGGTTTCCGGTTGTATGAGCGTGTGGAGGCTGTTGGCTGATGTGTGCTCTTTTATCTTAAATAGGTTTATGATAGTCTTGTATCTGATGCGAGCACTGATTGGGAGCCAGTGTAAGTCCTTTAATGTGGGTGTGATGTGCTCCTGCCTTGCGGCTCCGGATATGATTCGAGCTGCAGTGTTTTGTGCCAGCTGGAGTGGTTTGAGAGCTTGTTTTGGTAGTCCAAGGTATATCGGATTGCAGAAGTCCAGTATTGGGGTTATCAGTGCTTGACAGACGGTACGGAAGTGTTCTGGGGCGAGGAGTGGTTTCATTCTCCTGATGATTCGCATCCTGTAGTAGGCTTTTTGGATTGTTTTGTCTATGTGTGGTTTGAGGTTGAGTTTACTGTCCAGCGTAACCCCAAGGTATCTCACCTCTGATCTTATCGGTATCGTGGTGCTTTGTATCTTTATGTTTGGTGGGTGTATGAAGCTTTGGTTCCGAGTGATGATTAAAGCTTCGGTCTTGTTGTAGTTTATTGCGAGGTTGTTGTTTTGGCACCACTTCGTCATTTGGGTAAGGCAGTCTGTTATCTTAGAGAAGTCCGGGTTGTCGATTGATATCGGGGAGTATACCATGATGTCGTCTGCGTATATTGTGTATTGGATGTTGTTCTCTTTCATGATGTTGCATATTGGTTGGATGTAGATGTTAAAAAGGAGTGCTGAGAGTGCGGATCCTTGCGGTACTCCTTGTTGGACGTTTATGGGTCGGGAGGTGTCATGTCCCACCTTGACCTGTAGCTGTCTTTCGGTTAGGTACGAGTGGAACCATTTCAGAGTGGTACCGTGTATACCAGTGTTCTTTAGTCTCTCCAGGAGCATATTGTGGTCAACTGTGTCGAAAGCTGAGGAGATGTCGATGAAGATCATTATAATTCCATTCCTGGTGTTGTCAATTATTCTTATGATGCTGTCGAAGAGGTAGATCAGTAGAGTTTCGACTCCATGGTTGGGACGAAATCCGTGTTGGTTGTCGTCGAGAGTTCCGTGTTCGTCGATGTGTTCCTGAAGTTGTAGTTGAACCGTCTTTTCGATTATTTTTGCGAGGAAGGGTATGCTGGAGATTGGTCGGTATGCTGCTGGGTCCTTTTTGTCGAGAGTAGTTTTCTTTGTGATTGGTCTTACTGAGGCAAGCTTTAGTTGCTGTGGCATGAGTCCTTGAGTGAGTGAGTTGTGTACCATTTTATGAATGGTTGGTATGAGGCTTGATTTGGTGGCTTTGACCCATGACACTGGGCAGGGGTCTGTAGGAGCAGTGCTTGTGTTGATTGTGGAGATGATGTGGGATATCTGTTCTTTTGAGGGTGAGTAGAATGTGCCCCAGGTTTTGGGGTGTACGTTCGTTCTGATGGTTTCACTGAGTGTTGTGCGCTCTGTGGAGTGAAATTTGTCTTTGATGTGGTCGGCGAATTTCTGTGGATCCACTTGTACTTCTCTTTCTGCTACTTGCTCTTTAGTTAGGGTTTTTACTATTTCGAAAAGTTCTCTGGGTTTGTTGATGGAAGAATTTATCAGGTTTGTGTGGAATTCTCTCTTTGATTGGTTGATGTGTTCATTGTATTGTTTTTGCTTTGTTAGGTAAAGATGTTGGTCGGAAGTAGTTTTGTTTTTTCTCCATCTCCATTTGGCAGTCACCTAGAGCGCCAGCCCTCTGGGGGTGCCCCTGCACCCACTGCCCCTGAAACTGTGATGCAGCACATACCCTCTGTCTCTGGGGCTCTCAGGGTTGGCCAGTCTACTAGGTGGCTGCCTAGTGCAGCAAACCATGGTGGGTAACACAGTGGCTTTGTGCTGCCTATTTGGTGCTCGTGGCAGGCCATGTGCTTTGGTACCCATGGCTTGCAGCTTCTGATTCTCCCCCTCCTCCCCCACAATGCAACTTCTGTCAGAAGCAGGAGGCTATGTGTGCCGAAGCACATGGCCTGCTGCCAGCACCAAAGCAGAGACAAAGCTGCCATTTTTAAACTGCTTCCGCCCCTGACACCCCAGAAGACAGAATCAGTGGTGAGGGTGGAAGCAGTGGTGGTGGTGGCTTGGGGAGGGGGGGGGGCAGCAGATGGCTTGGCCAAGAAAGCCTGCCTGGGGGAACAGAAACCCTCGGGCCGTTCCTGGGGGATGCATCGCAGTTTCAGTCTCTCCAATCTGCCACTTTGCCCCGTCCACCGCAAACCTCTGGTTTATACAAAACCAGAAGTCCGGGGCGGAAGCAGCAGATTGGAGAGAATGAAACCGCAATGCAGCCCCGAAGACAGATGGCAAGTTTCATATCGCTGTTTCAGGAACAATTGCTGCCAGTGGTGGCAATGGACGTGGGGGGCGAGGGGAGGTGCAGCAGGTTGGAGAGCCCGCCTAGGACGCCTTGCACTGACTCTGTATACTTTTAGCCTCTTCCTAAAGACAAACAAGTCTGTCTCCACTCGCAACTCAAGAGGAAGGGAATTCCAATAGTCTGGACCACAGGTAGAAAACATACAAACACGGAGGGTTGTAAGATGTGTCCTACAGTGAGTACTGAGCACTGTCATGTGAAAGGACTGATTTTGATTCCCAGCTCAGGTCTCTGGGTCCCTGGGTCAGCTGGGGATGGAGTGCTGTACAGGCAGCTCTAGACTTGTGTAGTTTATTCAGTGCTCCCAATCTCATGCTCTTGCTGTATCACAACTACATCTAGAGGGGACACAGGCTACAATCATTTTTTCACAACGCATCCTATCCCAGTTTTCTGTTCAGATTGGGGTAGATTGAGATCCCTGAATAGCAGGGGTTGTACATCCCGGATGGACATGCATCCCTCACTATTCGCCAGGGCCATATTTAGTGCAAGCTGCTCCACGCACATACAGAGGGTTTGTGTGGGGGGCACTGGACAGGGGCGGGATGGAGGCGGAGAGGGAGCAGGCTGGATGTACAGGGCCTATTCAGTTCAGGGCCCTGCATGTCTGCCAGCAGCCACATAGATGCCCGATTTATTCCACCTTGAAGGTGGAATAAGTGCCAGGTGCGGGGGGCGGGTGGATTGAGCTCCGCAGCCCTTCCAAACACTTTGCGCTGCCGTGGGAGATGCCCTGCTGCCCGATGCAGGCCCTGGCTGACCCCGCAGGTCGATATGTGGAGATCTCCTGCAGCAGAATGGGGGCATGCCGGACTCTCCAGGAGACCTGATTCTGCCACCGCGGGAATGTCTAGCTCCTGTATTTGCAGAATCAAGTCCAGATCAGCCCTGTAAATGTTTTGGACATCCGGACAGCCTGGACATTCCCCTGTCAGAATTGGCCTCCATGTGTCTACCACTGATATTTCTTTCTGAGGATAGATTTGAAGATACTAACAGATTTGTTTCTAGTTTCACTTGCATCCAATTTTTGGCACTGTGCCAGAAACGTCTGCAGCAACTCAGCTCACAAAGAAGATAATGTGTTACTATATCTTCTCTTGGTCTTACAAATAGGATATCAGCTACGTTATACAAAAAAAGTGGGAGAGAACAAGAACTACTACAAGAGATCCCAGTAACTGATACATGGGAACAGTGATAGGGAACTTGCTTCCTAATGGCCCTGGACAGATCGAAACAGTCGTCTGCACCGAAACTTGCAATCATGAGTAAAGTTAAAACAGTGAGCTATTTTCCTCTGATAATCTTCTTTGGTTTTAGATCTAGTCTGCCTTAAAATAAATGCTGCGGTTTCTGAACTGTAAGCTAAAAAACCTGTAAAGAGGCAGCAATTTCCAGTTTACTAGGGAGAAAGATGCTTTGAGCAGAATAAGAGCATGGCATACTACCACCAAAACGATGAATGTCGTCATGGTTATGTCCATAAGCCTTGGGAAGAGCCCTCTTCTAGCATGTAGGTGAATTTCTTTGCCATGTAAGTCCATGAGAACAATATATTCCAAGTTTGTGCCTGTTACAATCATCTGGACAATACACTTGTAAGCTACTTCCAAAGATACAGTAAACCCCAGACATCCACAGACGCTGTCCAGGAACCGGAACATATTTGCTTTTTTTTTACATTTCCTGGTGATGCAACTCTTCATTGAAAAGGGTTAGATAGATCTGGCTCAAGTTAATAGAGAAGTACAATGCAGTACTTTACCAAGTGCTTCTGGCACTGTTTATGAGATTAAGCAACCATTTATCTTTAAATATGACATTTTTTTGAACTGCTATATTTTCTTTATTTTAGACTTCCACGGCATTGTCCTACATGCTAAGAGCCCAATTCAAGCTACTGCAGTGAGTGTGATTAGCCAAAGGTCCCAAAATCAAAGTCCATTGATTGACTAAATAATACTGGCCACAATTATAGGTTGCGGGGCAGGAAACAAATACAGGTTTCTCACATAAGACTGCTATATTTCATGCCATTACAAGAAAATACACAACTATTTCCATCAAAAACTAGATGGCCCATCACAGTAGAATATATGTAGCACAGAACTGTAGGGACAGACTGGTTGAACTTTGGAGCCAGCCCTTTTTCTACCCCAAAAGATAAACGTGTCCGCTGCGATATAGAGAGGGACAGAGATGTGCAGAAAACCAACCAATCTTAGAAATGTGCATGCATGAAATGTAGATGTTTGTGGTATCAACTATACAGATGTGCTAGTGCCTGTATTTCAGGATAAACAGGGGTCATTCTGAGGCACGAATAGCAGGAATGGATGTCCCGTTGGGATGTCCATTCTTGCTATTCAGGCCCTTTCCTGACCCTGTTTACCTTCCCTCGCGTTGTGCAGGAAAGGGATGGATCGGGGGCGGTATTAGGGCGGGCCGTGGGTGGCTGTCGGCCCTATATGTCCAGGGCTGGCGGCTTGCACGAGGAACTCCCACCTTGGAGGTGGAATAAGTTCCCTAGTCGGGTGGATCTGGCAGGCCTGGGGTTGGGAAGTGGTGGGAGGAGGCAGAGGAGATTCCCCGCAGCCCAACCCTGGCCTTAGGAGACCAAATCTGGGGACAGGCAGCAGCCAGGGATCGTGGCTTTTCAATAGAGCCGTGGTGCCATGGCATCCGGACGCCATGGCACCGCAGCTCCATTGAACTGCCCTGACTGAGTTAGCTGGGGAAAGCCTGTACGTGCAGGCCGGACGGAATCAGGATCCGGGCCTGCATGTACAGGCCTGTTTGCGATTTTGATCCCACAGAGCTAGACGTGCCTCACGGGATCAGAATTGCGACTCCCTCTGTACGTCTGGTTCCAAACAGACCGCACAGAGCGGCCAGAACATCCAGGATGGAATCGGGCCCATAGTACATATGCTACCTTATACACAGCACGGCCTTCCTTTTTAGAAACCAAGACAGGCAACAGCAGCCAATAAGGCCTTGCTATATACCTACTAAGTTTTTTGAGTTTGCAAAAGATATTGAAGGAGTGGGGGAGTATTCTCTTCTTTGGTAGAAACAAGCACATTTCAAATGCCTATTTGTGCCCAGGAGCTCATATAGTTATGGACATGCCTGCTGATGGTTTTAAATGTGTGGTCCCATTCTGAAACTGGCCACATACCTATATCTTTTCCAGAACGCCCCGGACACACCTCCGCCATGCCCCCATGCAACATGGATGTGATCGCACCATGCATGTGTATATTTGGGGCATTCTTGGGACATGTATCTGATTGGGGCATCTGAATTGCCATTTTCGGATATCCTAATCATGAATATGACTTCTAAAATGACCCCTCTGGGCACCTATTTATCTTTATATAATAGGCAAAAAAATAGCCATTTTGCTCACTTATTATCCAAGCACTGTGCTATAGAATTATCCTCCCAATGTGATAAACATAAAAGTAATGCAGAAAGTTAGGTGGGAGATATTTAAAAATCTTATATCTTTTCTAAGCACTATGTTTTTTACTTTTTGCATCTTGGCACAGAATGCTAAGAAAACCTGGAGGTTTTGCAGACTCATATACTTTGGAGGACATGCAGCTGACGAGAGATATGATAGAGACATTTAAATTCCTCCATGGCATAAATGCCAGGGGGAGAACCTCTTTCAATTGAAAGAGAGCTCTGCAACAAGGGAGCGTAGGATGAAGGTGAAAGCGGATAGACTCAGAAGTTATATAAGGGAATGTTTCTTTATGGAAAGAGTGGTAGATGCGTGAAATGGTCTCCCAGCGGAGGTGGTAGAGATGAGGACTGTATGTGAATTCAAGAAAGCATGGGACAAAAACAGAAGATTGGAAAAAAAAGGACTGTAGAGCCTAGTAGTTGGTATGTAAGGGCAGACTGGATAGACCATTGGTCTCTATCTGTCGTCATGCTTCTACATTTCTGTGTTTCTAAAGTGGCAGTATTAGAACACTTTTGATGACTATTTCATTTCTGAAGTCTTCTCCTCCTTCAAGATTACAGATGCCATAACAGTGAACGTTTTGGTATCTCCAATATAAAATAAAAAACTAAACCCATGATATATTGGCATTGCTCAGAATATGTAATTGAAATATAGTGCTTTAATGACCAATCTATTGCCTACATATACAACAAACAGCCCAATCATTTATCAGCTAGCCAAGGGCATGCAGTGCTCTTTATTACTTTTAATGGGAGCATTTAGCCATGTGTCTATCACTAGACGCACCACACAATAGACTTTCTACTGCTGCAACAGCACACTTTAACCTATAGATCAGGTTCCCAATTTGTGATCCATAGACCCCTAAGGGTCTGCAAGACCATTACAGGGGATCCACAGGCTACAGAAAGATGAAAAAAAAAAGCAAGAAAGGCCGGTGGGGATTGGCTGTGGGTAAGAGACCGTGGTAGGGACTGACTAGGTAGAGAGAGACAGACAGAGAGAGACTTGAGGGAATAGGCTGGGGGGCGAGAAAGACTGAGACTGATAGGTACTGGTTGAAGGAGAAAGAGATCGGTGGAGATAGGAAGGGAAAGGGAGAGAAAGTGAACTAGTAGGAACAGGCTTTGTACTTAATGAAGGGATCCAATAAGAGAAAGAGTGCCTGAACTATCTGGAGGTTAACAAGGGGTTTACACAACCAAAAAGGGCTGGGAAACTCTGCACTAGATTTATTGGGCCTGAAATGCAACGGCTAGCACAATTCCAGTGGCTAGCCGTTGCCGCTGAATGCTAAACCCGGATATTCATTGCCAGGGCTATGTCTGATCCAAACAAAAGAGAGCTACTATGTAACCAAAATTACCTCTGGGAGCTAGTACTCATAATGTATTTATTTTAGGATACAATGTAAACTATGTCAAAGATGCATTTGAATGATCTCATGTGGTTAAGGAGCCTCAAAGGGGAATGGCGTGGCTCGTACACAATGTCTCTTAACCTTGCCAAACTGCTGTATACACCTGCCAACTCCCAATGTATCATTCACCGGCTCCAGCCAATGTTTTTACAATTTTTAATTGCAATTAAAAGAATTGAAAAACACTTAACTTTCAGCTTGAGAAATCACTATATCGAGCAGTCAGAAATGGGAGGCATAAATGTTGACTCGAGTTTTGCCCACTATACTTCTCCATTTCACTCCTATAACTAAAATCTCTAACTACTCTCAAATAAAGAACAACCCCCCTGATGGTTAATATATAGAGGCAGCCATAATGAAACAAGCAGTGTAGTCCAATCAAATCATATTGCCGACATCCAATCAGCTGATTCATTCAAGACCATTGGTGGTTGTGTAGCATTCAAGGTAGAAATCCATTTCAATTCTAAATGTGCAAGTTGGTGAATAAGGTCTCCTCCTCCTCTACCAACAATCCAGTCTAGTACTAGCCATCGGAAATCGTTCCAAGTGTGATTGTTTTCTAAACAGTGGGAGACCATAGGTGCTGTTATCGTGCGGGTAACTAAACAAGACTTATGTTCTGTAAGATGCACTTTTACCTTGCGGCAGGGCACTTGACTATATAAATGGTCCAATTTGTTAAACAGTTAGTGATAGCCTGGAGGGACTATATCTGGCCACTGGCATTGAATATCTGTGTTGGCCAAGGAAGCAAGAAGCTAAGCGGGCAGTGGCGATATTCAGCCACTGCCTGCTTAGCTTTGGTGGTGAAAGTTAGGATAGCCTTTTTTCCAAACTGTGTAAATGTCTTTGAATATCAGTCCCATTGATCTTCAGCAAATTCATTGTTTAAGGTCTTAGGTAATTCACCTTCAGCCTTTTTGGAATGGGAGAGGGGTGTACACAATAGACGACTGTCCAACAAAGAGCCAGCCACACCTGCAGGATACTTGACAAACCAAGGACCCAGTGTGTGGAAAAGCGGTCAAAACAACTTTATTGTAAAACCCCAATGTGTTTCGGCTGAACCGGCCTTCTTCAGGGGGTGCAAAGGTGCAAACCTCAAAAACAAAACATATAAAAAACAATAAATAAATAATGGTAAACATATAACTCAAAATCACCAGTACATATAAAAAATATCAATTTAACAGACAAAGAAATAAAAGCAGCTAATGCATAAAAGACCACTACAAATGTTAAGCATATGAAGAAGCACAGACAAAGATATAATATCCAAGGGCAAATGATAACATGAAGACCAGAAGAAGCTCACTTCATGGGAAATATGGTGAAAGAACACACTAGGGACACTACAATGTTTTGTTTTTGAGGTTTGCACCCCCTGAAGAAGGCCGGTTTGGTCAAAACACATTAGGGTTTTACAATAAAGTTGTTTTGACCGCCTTTTCATGCACTGGCTCCTTGGTTTGCCTAATAGATGACTGCAATCCGAGGCAAGTACAGTAGGTATTTGGTTTAAGTCAGTCTATATTTTGCGGTCTGGTGTTCTCTATTGTGTTCCAAAGTTATGGAATTCACTGCTGCTGGAGTTGTATAAAAAAAGATCTACTGTCATTTTGGCGAGGCCCTATTGAAGAGGGTTATTGATGAGGTTAAGGGCTGAATAAACTATGATTTGGGAAAACTGAATCATGTGTTCACCTATGAGTACTGTTTGTTGTTCCTGGTTGGGAGGAGGTTCACCAATTTGTTTTTCTTCTTATGTTTTAATATATATTTGATATGTATTATGTTTTTATATTTTGTAAACTTCCTGAAAGTTTCAGGAAGGCGGTATACATATATTTTATAAGTGAGGGAAAGCTGTGTACGTGTCATGAAAAAAAAATCATTCAACTGGGTTTCTTCTTGGGATGCTTGCACAAATGTATTTGAACAAGTATGTAGAAGGGATGTGTGAAGGGCAAAGATTAGCACGGGTTAGCAGACATTACCTTGCGATAAATGTTGGATGGCCCATAAGAATAAATTGTCCACGTGGCACTTAGCACACACTAATGTCTGTTAGTACATGCTAAGCTTTAATAAACATGCCCCTGAATTTTTTATTGAAGAACAGTACATGCATAGAGCATACCAGAAGGACTAGAAACAGAAGGGTCAGTGGATTTTCTTCCACTTATAAGAAGATAGCTATGATAAAAACGTGATGCTAATTTTCCCCTCAATCTATCACAGCTTAAGATCCATTTGTCAAGCAGGAATTCATATTATTAACTTTGGTTAAATTTCTTAAAAAGGAAAAACAGTTTAAATTACCCACAAATTATTTTCCCAACTTCGTGGTATAACTCAGGAACTATTCAGGATCCTGTGGTTTCATTGAACATTAGAAGAGACAGTGGGAACAGCAGTCACATGATCTAAGTAAATGCTCACCAGGCAAGTGATTTGGATTCACTGAGTGCAAACGATAAATGTCATTAAAAGTGAAATGTTCTTGCTTTCAGAATTGCTTGTGCTAATATTCTTTCAGATTTTGTTTAAGAAAATTGGCCTTTCCAAATTTCCATTGTCATATTGTTGTATATTTGATAGATTGTGCTCTGTATTTCTACATACGTTTTGTTTTTTCTCCATCTATGAGGCTGACAAACTATGCAGAGAAAAAAAATTCCAGCTTAATGGTCATGTTTATGAAATTTAGCTATGGGATGCAAATGAGCTCTTGGTTCCTTTAAATTCTGTCATTAAGTTTTTTTCAAGAAACCTCTTGTGTGTTTTCATGGTTGGGAAATTCATGCATTCCCAGACATGGTAATACACAAGAAATTTCCACAATAAATTCTATGTCCTATGTGTCAAGAATGAAATCTTAAAGGGGACATTAACCCAATGTGCAAGGAGTGACCTTGAATCCCTGATGGACCAGTGGCCCTGATATCCCCAGCCCCATTGCAGGATGCAATAATTGTCACTTGTGTCCCTCCTAAGCCACATCCCTCCTTGAAGGGCCTGCCCCCTTCTCAAAAATATGATCTCATGGCCTGGGGTCCTCCTGATCTATCCTTCCATCCCAAGTTCAGACTCAGCCTAAAGTTGTCTAATCCTGCTAGCTTCCCTAGACCTCAAAGATGCTTCTGCCAACATCTGAAAAAATCCTTCTCATTGATAGTGCACACCTAGGAAGATGAAATGGAGATACTATCAGTATTGTGTCCTCTGTTTTGGTCTTTCCTCCACTCCCAGAATCTCCACAAAGTGCCTTGCGGTAGTAGAAGTGCACCTTCGAAGAACAGGACACTTTGCTTTCCCTTACTTGGACAATTAGATTGTTTCAGGCAAGGACCCTGCCAAAGATTCCTCAACCCTAGATGCCACAATGAATCTACTTCAACATTTAGGATTCCTTATCAATGAAAATAAATCCCATCTTCTTCTAACTCTGTTTTTCAACAGGGCCAACCTCAATACTCACACTGCCACAATTTATCTGCCTCACATCAGGATGCAAGCCATAACATCACCTTACCCAAGTGCTCTCGATAGCTCACAAATCCACAGCAAGAATAATTCTGCCCGTTAGGCTACATGGCAGCTGCAATTAAATGAGTTCTGAATTCCAAATGTAAAATGACTTCCCTTCAATGGAACATCAAAAAGCATTGAAACCCCAAATTCCACTCCCTTTCCAAGAGAATTCCAATGGTGGACCACATCAGAGAGGACCTCACATGGTGGGCCCTTCCTGAAAATCTCTCTGCTGCCGGTCCCTTCTGTCCACAGCCAGCACAGCTCACTCTTAACACTGATTATTCCCCATGGGATTGGGGAGCTCATCTTGCTTCCCTCTATACCCAAGGCTCCCTGGTTACAGAATGTTGTGCTTCAGCTTCACATGGACAACCAGTCTGCAATGTTTTATACAAACTAGCAGGGAGGTTCAGGATCCCTAAGACTTTTCAGGAACTTCACAGCAGTTATGAACTGTTCAATTCAAGCAACTTATTTTCTGGGGGAGACCACAACCAAATTGCTAACTCTCTAAGCACATAATTAGAACCCCATGATTGGTCCCTTGACAACTCAGTTGCAAATAGCATCTTCAAGAAGTAGTGTTTTCTAATTCTAGATCTTTTTGACTTTGCAGACAACACTAAATGTCCTCACTTCTCCCTCAGGCCAATGCCACATCATCTTCATTGAGATGCATTTGATATCTCCTGGGACACCAGCTTACTATATCCCTTCCCACTCTTTCCGCTCTTCTCCAGGGTCCTCCAAAAGATTCTGAAGGATTCAGATACAGTAATCCTCATAGCCTCTGAATGGCACAGACAGGTCTAGTTTCTGCTCCTTCTCCTGCTACTGACAGACTCTCTACTATCATTCTGCACCCACCCCTCTCTATTGACACAACAAGAGGGTTGATTGCTCCATCCCAACCTTCACAATCTTTCTTTAGCAGCTTGGATGTTGAAAGACAACTAGTGTCTCACCTTCCATTTTGAGGATGTTTGTCAGATCATATTGGCATCCAAGAAGAGCTCAACTAAGAAGTCATATTTTCTCAAGTGAAACTGCTTTTCACAGTGGTGTATTGCCTTCTCCTATTCTCCAGCTGATTTCCTCTCATACCTCATAAATCTTTCAGAAACTGGTCTAGAAAGGTCATCTGTTCTCAAGCAACTAGTTGCAATTTTGACCTCTCATGCTAAGATTGACAATAAACCTCTCTTGCTAACGTTTGGATAGTTAGGTTCATGTGAGGCCCGGTAAATGTCATCTACCACTGCATAAACCAACACTAGCCTGGGTCCTCAGTTGTACTATCTACGCTAATGGATTTGCGCTTCAAACCCTTGGCAGAGGCATTCCTCAAGCATCTCTCATGGAAGACTATCTTCCTTATAGCCATTACATCAACATGCCATATGAGAGAGATTCAGATCTTAGTGAATTACCCACCATACCCACAATTATTGGCAACCAAAGTTGTTCTTACATAGTAACATAGTAAATGACGGAAGATAAAGACCAGTATGGTCCATCTAGTCTGCCCAGTAAGATGGGAAGAGTAGGCGCACCTGCCACTCTGTGCAGGCCACCACTCCCCATGTCTTTGTTTAGGGGTGAATCTACCGCACCATGTAGGACACCCCTATTTGTTGAGAAATTAGATGGTTCAGTTTATTTTGATTTTATCCTGTTGCTGTAAAGGGATCCACTGTGTCTGTCCCATGCCATTTTGAATTCCGTCACTGTGTTTGCCCCCACCACTTCCATCGGGAGGGCATTCCAAGCATCCACCACCCTTTCAGTGAAAAAGTATTTCCTGACATTGCCTTTTAATTTACCACCTTGCAGCTTCATGTTATGCCCTTTTGCATCCATCCCAAATTTCTACCCAAAGTGGTTACCACCTCTCATTCGAACCAGTCCATTGTCCTTTCCCAAGCCTCATGCATCAGATGCAGAAGCTAACTTGCACTCCCTCAACTGTCAAAGGCCACTTCTATGATACCTGTAACAGGGGTTCTCCATAGACAGCATGGAATGGAGCCACACCTCGCCCTTCCACTAATCCCCCAATCTTCACACCATGATTTTTCTTTGCATGATTTGATTTTTTGATGCTAGGGAACAACTGAGCATCCTGTAAAGTGTCAGGACTGGCAAGAAATCTCATGCATGTTCAGAGGCTTATAAAAAGAACAGCCTTAGGGCAAGGGGAGAGCAATGCACACTAGGGTATATCCAGAGGACGTTGTCATCAAGTGTGGTTGCATTCTCCTGATGTCTACGGGGTAAGCAACTATGTTATCATGAAAATCAGACCAGTTTGTGGACCTCAAGGATTGGAGCTTCCCTACCTCTGTCTTAAGCCTAATAAAATTTTCTCTTGTCTATCTAACCTTAACCGGCTTCCTAATTCAATTAGTATACAATACTCCTCGCTCATTACGCGTTCATTCAGCTCACTTCTACCCCTAAGAGCTGTCCAGTCTTAACATTCTTTATGTTTTCATGCTAAGTTCTGCTGCATTCCCTTCCTTGTCTGCCCTTGCTCTCCCTGCCATCTTGTTTCTTCTTTTGCTTTCCTGTTGTCTTGTACTGGAATAAGACAGTCTCATCTGTTCATTTTGCTATCTCTTTTTCCAAAATGTTACAATTTCATTTAGATTTAATTATATTAGTGGCAAAGGTTTTATTGGCATGAGTGTGCAAGGTGGTACTCTAGGCCAGACTTTCTCAAACCTTTTGGTTGTGTGGACCTCTTATTAATCTCCAAAAAGTACAGGACTCCCCAATTCATCCCTATCACTTTTCCTGGACCTCCTCCCCTCTATGCCAAGTCTGCATCCAGTAGCCCTCTTTATCTTCTTTCCCCTTCCTATCACCAAAAGTCTTTCTCTTGCTCCCTCCAGCCAGTCCTCACTAGTCTCTCTCTTTCCCTCTCTTCCTCTAATCAGTCTCTTAATTTTCCCCTCCATCCAGTCCCCACCATGCTCTTTCTCCCCTGCACCCAGTCGCCTGTCTCTCTCATTTCAGCATGAAAAGACTTTCTCTCTTTCCTGTGTGCTGCGGACCCCCTGTAATGATCTCACAAACCTCTCAGGAGTCAGCAGGCCACAGGTTGGGAACCACTGCTCTAGGCTAAGTCTACCAGCATTTAAGAAATACAATGCGCAGCTGAAAATACATATGAAGTACTGCTGACAGACGTTGCCATAAATTTGGTAATTTACAGATGTTTGCCACTGTGTGCTAATGTTGAACAAAACAACAACTTGTAATCATTATATTAAAGGCCTCATTTCTCTGTCTATGAGAAAAAAAGGCTTACTAAATCGGGAGCTAAATCCATACTAAAATTTCATCTTCCCTCTCTGACTTAACTTCATTTGTTTCTGTACTGATTTTTTGAATAGGGAGTGGAGCTGCAGAATAGTGGTGTGTGCCGTTGGCTGAGAACCAGGGAAGCCTGACTCAAATCTCAGTAATGACACTTGTGACCTTGGGAAATCACATTATCCTCTGTTGGCTAAGGCAGAAACTTAAGGGCCTCTTTGATAACTTGCACTAAAATAGCATGTTTGTGTGCTGTTTTATCTTGGGAAAGTTTACTGTGAAATTAACTAATCCATGGTACCTCAAATGGCCTGAAATGTGCACCTGGGAATACTGTAAATTTCAGGCCACGGTAATGCAAAAATAGTGCAGCCCCAAGAGACCAGTCCACAATTTACAAAAATAGCCCCTCTACCTGACCCCATTTTCTAGTACCTGATCCCTCTCAAATATCTGATCCCACCCACAATCCCTTATACAAATGTCCGATGCCACCATGACAGATAGTCCCAAACGCATGAAAATATCTTTTTAGGGGGTTTATTGCCAATAACATGCTGGAAAATTTTGGGAGAAGGTCAAAAAGCTGTTGGAGAGAATGTAGATCAGAGGGGTCCTATGAAAATATTTGGTAGACATTCCCACATGTACAGAAATTATGGGATGATGTTTTTGCAGCCTGCAGTCAATTGGTGGGGCAAATGCTTAATAAGCAAATAGAAGTAGCCTTGATGAATGGGAGATCAGCAGGTTTAAAGGACAAAGAAGCCCAATTATATGACTAGGGATGGTGGTGGCAAGACTGTTGGTAGCTAGACACTAACTCCATATGAAATGTGCTGGGGTAATATCGGGTACATATGTAATATGCCACATCTGACAGTCATGCGCCTTGGCCTCTTGGAGTGGTTCGCAAAGGTTTGGAACTCCTCTTTGAAACTGAGGAAACTTTTGAAGAGTTCTTAATTTTCTATTAATAATGTAGCTTGCCGATTTTAATGCAAGCTGTGTTATTAATTCTACATGATACATTTCATTTCATTGATTAGATTTATCCGCCAATCATTTTCATTTCTAAGTACATAAACAATAATCACATGAACAACTCACCACAAGAATATTCTTAAAAATCAGGCACCCGAAAAGATAAAAAAAATTAACATCCATGAATCAGTTCCCCTAGAGAACAAACAAGTTTTAAGGTTCTTGAGAAACTTCAGCATAGTTTGTGGCTCTTGTAAAGCAATTGGCAATGCACAAGGATCCAATACAGCAGACAAGACAAATTTTATCTATTACAGGCACCTGCAACAAATACTGTACTGCAGAGCAAAAACTTCACGCAAGGTTCTAGGGAATTAATGAGAATTGAAGATCAACTGCCACAAGTGAACATAAGAACATACTCCTACCCGCAGTCTTCGTTCAGTTCATATTAATCGCTTGCACCTCCCTTCTCCCTCTCAAGCTCACCTTCACTCTACCTGGCAATCAGCCTTTTTTTACATTGGTCCTGCTCTCTGGAACTTCCTCCCCACTGACCTCCGTCTAGAACAGTCCAATCCTAATTTCCGCTCCCGTCTCAAAACACATTTTTTCTCCACTGCTTTTAATCTTTTCCAGTGACTTCTGCTTCTCCTATGATTTGCTCCTATTTGCAATCTATCTTCTCTATCCTGACCTTCTTTTTCTCCTATTCTTTTTTTTTTTTAAGAAAAAAAGTATTTTTTTAAAGTATTGTTATTTTCTTTTTCTTTTTAATCATTTTATATATTTTATAGTTTTATTGTAAACCGCCTCGATGTAATGGGGGGCGGTATATCATGTGATTATAAACAATAAACAATAAGAACATAAGAACACAAGATATGCCATACTGGGTCAGATCAAGTTCCATCAAGCCCAGTATCCTGTTTCCAACAGTGGCCAATCTAGGTCATACGTACCTAGCTGTTTCTCCAAAAGACACAGGTTCCGCAATGCTTGTACTGGGTCAAGCATTGATATCCTGGGTCCCTTCTTAATAATGGTTTATGGACCTTTCCTCCAGGAACTTGTCCAAACCTTTTTTAAACCCAGCTACACTAACAGCCTTTACTACATCCTCTGGTAACAAATTCCAGAGTTTGATTACACGTTGAGTGAAAAAATATTTTCTTTTATTAGTCTTAAAAATTTACCCTGTAGCTTCATTGCATGTCCCCTAGTCTTTCTATATTCTGATAACGTAAACAATCGATCTACGTTTACCCATTCCACTCCGTTCATTAATTTATAGACTTCTATCATATCTCCCCTCAGCTGTCTCTTTTCCAGGTTAAAGAGCCCTAACCTATTTAGCCTTTCTTCATAGGAGTATCCTTCCATCCCCTTTACCATTTTGGTGGCTCTTCTCTGAACCTTTTCTAATAATGCTATATCCTTTTTAAGATACGGCGACCAGAATTGCACACAATATTCAAGGTGCGGTCTCACCATGGAACAATATAGAGGCATTATAATATCTTTTGTTTTATTTTCCATTCCTTTCCTTATGATACCTAGCATTCTATTTTCTCTCTTGGCCGCCGCTGCACACTGGGCCGAGGGTTTTAACATGTTATCCACAATGACGCCTAAATCTTTTTCCTGGGTGGTGGTTCCTAATGTGGAACCTTGCATCGTGTATCCATAGTTTGGGTTGTTCTTCCCTAGGTGCATAACTTTGCACTTGTCCACATTAAATTTCATCTGCCATTTTGATGCCCAGTCTTCCAATTTATCAAGATCCTCTTGCAATTTTCCACAATCCTCTTGGGTTTTAACAACTTTAAATAGTTTTGTGTCATCTGCAAATTTGATAACCTCACTCGTTATTCCACTTTCCAGGTCATTTATGAATATGTCAAAAAGCAGCGGACCCAGCACAGATCACTGGGGTACACCACTATTCACCTTTCTCCATTGGGAAAATTGGCCATTTAGCCCAACCCTCTGCTTTCTATCTTTTAACCAGTTCCTGATCCACAGTAGTACACTGCTTCCTATCCCATGACTCTTTAGTTTTGCCAAACGTCTCTGATGAGGGACCTTGTCAAAGGCTTTCTGAAAGTCCAGATACACTATATCAACCGACTCACCTTTGTCCACCTGTTTATTCACACTTTCAAAAAAACATAACAGATTAGTAAGACAAGATCTTCCTTGTCTAAAGTAATGTTGGCTGTCTCCCATTAGGCCATGACTATCTACATGCTGAGTAATTTTATTCTTTATGATGTTTTTTACCATTTTTCCCGGTACTGACGTGAGGCTCACCGGTCTGTAGTTTCCCGGATCACCCCTGGAACCCTTTTTAAAAATTGGTGTTACATTGGCGATCCTCCAATCTTCAGGTATTAGAGATGATTTTAATGATACTTCACAGATTACTAATAGCAGGTCTGCAATCTCATATTTCAGTTCTTTCAACACCCTTGGATGTATACCATCCAGCCCAGATGATTTGCTACTCTTCAGTTTATCTAATAGTTGTAATACATCTTCCCGATGTATCGATATTTCCTTCAATTCTTCCGCACCTTTAAATACCACTTCAGTCATGGGTAACATCCCTACATCTTCCTCAGTAAAGACCGAAGCAAAGAATTCATTTAGTCTCTCCGCTATCGACTTGTCGCCTCTTAGTGCCCCTTTAACTCCTCTATCATCTAATGGACCAACTGACTCTCTCACAGGTTTTTTGCTACGAATGTACTTGAAAAATTCCTTATTTTGCGTTTTTGCTTCCGCAGCAAGCTTCTTCTCAAATTCTCCCTTTGCCTGCTTTATCAATGCCTTGCAGTTGACTTGCCAGTGCTTGTGCTGTTTCCAGGTTTCGTTGTTTGGCTCTTTTTTCCATTTCCTGAAAGATGCTTTTTTGGCAAAACAGCCTCTCTGACCTCACCTTTAAACCATGCTGGCAATTTTTTGGACTTCCTTCCACTTTTCTTAAAGCGTGGAATACAGCTGGTCTGGGCTTCCAAGATAGTATTTTTCAACAATTAAATCAAAGGCGATAATGCTATGATCACTATTGCCAAGTGGCCCCAACACCCTTATCTCTTGCACTAGATCTGGTGTTCCACTAAGGACTAGGTCTAATATGGCTTCCCCTCTGGTCGGTTCATGAACCAGCTGATTCAAGAAGCAGTCATTTATGTCATCTAGGAACTTTATCTCCCTAGCATGTCCTGCCGTGACACTGACCCAGTCGATACTGGGGTAATTGAAATCACCCATTATTATTACTGTGCTGTAACTTTTGTTAGCTTCCTTGATTTCTTTGAGCATTTCATCATCCATTTGTTCATTCTGGCCAGGCAGTCGATAGTACACCCCCACTGCCATCGCCTTCCCCTTTTTACATGGAATTTCAATCCATAGAGATTCTACAGCAAATTTTGTTTCCTGCAAAACTTTAATCCTTTCTGACTCAATGCCCTCTCTAACATAGAGCGCAACCCCTCCACCAATTTGATCAGCTCTATCATTACGATATAGTTTGTACCCAGGTATCACAGTGTCCCACTGGTTGTCCTCCTTCCACCATGTCTCTGATATTCCAATCATATCTAACCTCTCATTTAGTGCTATATATTCTAACTCTCCCATCTTATTTTTTAGACTTCTCGCATTTGCATACAAGCATTTTAGAGACTGCATTTTATTCATATTAATTTGGCTGTTGGTAGACATGGGTAATTTGGGATCTTTAAGCTCTGTCTGCTCCATACTAGAGGGCATTTGGGCTACTTTACTCTTTTTTGGAACCTCTCTGCTTTTGGTAGTATCCTTCAAGGATACATTCTTCCGCACCATCTGCTCTTGGGCGACTGTCAGCTTTCCTCTATTATCTAGTTTAAAAGCTGCTCTATCTCCTTTTTAAAGTTTAATGCCAGCAGCCCGGTTCCATCCCGGTTAAGGTGAAGCCCATCCCTTCGGAAGAGCCCCTCCTTTCCCCAGAATGTTTCCCAGTTCCTAACAAATCCAAAACCCTCATCTCTGCAGCATTGTCTCATCCACGCATTGAGAATCCGGAGCTCTGCCTGCCTTTTGGGTCCTGCACGTGGAACGGGAAGCATTTCGGAGAACGCTACCCTGGAAGTTCTGGATTTCAACTTCCTACCTAAAAGCCTAAATTTAGCCTCCAGAATCTCCCTACCACATTTTCCTATGTCATTGGTACCGACATGTACCAAGACAGCAGACTCCTCCCTAGCACTATCTAAGACCTTATCTAGATGGCGCGTGAGTTCTGCTACCTTCGTACCAGGCAGGCATGTTACCAGGCGATCCTCACGTCCACCAGCCACCCAGCTATCTACATGCCTAATGATCGAATCGCCAACTATAACGGCTGTCCTAACCCTTCCCTCATGGGCACATGGACCTGGAGAAACTTCCTCGGTGCGAGAGGGTTTTACATCACCTGGAGGACAGGTCCTAGTTACAGGATCACGTCTTGCCACACCAGGATGATGCTCTCCTGTCACGTGACCTCTCTCCTCCTTGGCAACAGGGATGCTGTCAGACTGGTGGTGGTACTTCAGGACTATATCCCTGTAGGTCTCGTCTATGTACCTCTCTGTCTTTCTTATGTTTTCCAACTCTGCTGCTCTAGCCTTTAGAGAACGGACTCGTTCCCTGAGAGCAAAGAGCTCCTTGCACCTAGTGCACACGTAAGACCTCTCACCAACTGGGAGAAAATCATACATGTGACACTCAATGCAAAAGACTGGAAAGCCCCCATCTCGCTGCTGGACTGCTGCCTGCATCTTAGTTTTAAGTTTTTGTTTAGATCTTTAAGTTCTTTACTTACTAAGGGTTGCTATGGATATTTATACGAATTAAACTGTACCTAATACATTTAATATACCTTGTTCACCTGAAGCTTAATTAATCTCAGGTCCTTAGTGTATGACTGATTTGGGTAACGAGCTTCACCTGAGAGCACCTCCTGTCTTTTAAGATGTGTAAGTACCTATAAAGCTACGATTATCCCAGGAGTGGGTGGGTGTGGGGAGGGAGGGAGGGAGGGAAATAACACTTATTAAAAGAAGGCTGCTATACAGTACCCTGTCCTGTGCAGCTGAGGTAAGCTATATTCTTATTTGATTTAAATTATAGCTTTTTGCTGCTGCAAGGCTCTAACTTATTATGAAATTTAAACTACAAGCTCTCTGCTGGGTTCCAAATTTAACCAGAAAGCTCTCTTCTGTGTTTTAAATTTAAATTTAAAGTACTTTCCTGATGCTAGGCCCTGAGTGACTATTAAATTTAAACTATAGCTCTCTGCTGGGTTCCAAATTTAACCAGAAAACTCTCTTCTGTGTTTTAAATTTAAACTAAAAGTACTTTGCTGATACTAGGCCCTGAGTGACTATTAAATTAAAACTACAAGCTCTCTGCTGGGTATGAAATGTAAAATCTTAACAAACAAGCATATTTAAACTATATTTAGCAAAGAACTGGTAGCCAGTGTACATCTACCGATACATGCCAGTAGCAGCCGTGTTTTGGGTAACCTGAAGAGTATTTAACACGCAATTAGAAAAAAACAAATATATTATATTACAATATTCCAAATCTTGCAACACCGGCATAAAATCAGAAAGGTCCAATTAATATTTCAAAAGGAGGACCATGCGTAGCTTAAAACAGATGCTTCTAACCACCCTTGAGACTTGTGAACGAAAAGCAAAATGTGAGTCAAGAATGACTCCCAAATAGCAAAATTCCTGTTTTTAATGAAATTTCCCTTTTATCAAGAATGATTATTGAACACAGGTCTTATCTTAAGACATAATCATCACCTCAGTTTTCCCATAATTAATAACTAACCCATTGGCTTCCACCTACATATTGATTTTGTCAAAGCTACTAATCATTCTAAGGCTTGAAACAGTATCAAGAGTAAATTGTTCAAAAATTAAGATATCATTGGCATTTATACGGAACTGGAGACCAAGATTGCAATAACGCACAAAGAGATATTTGCAGCTCATTATTCATGTGAATTGTGATCATTGAAGTGTTAAGCTGCATTTGTGGTAAATAATGCATGTTATTGCCACTTGGTGCAGATAATTGGCAAATGTACATTATTGCCATAATGCAGCTTAGTAAACAGGGGTATAGCCCTCTGGGAACAGGGAAAATACCTATTGTTACCTGAATGTAAGTTGCCTTGAACTACCAATAGAAATATATGAGCTGAAACACTTTAGAGAAGAAAGCAATGTACACAACTTCATTATATTTTGACACATTTGGAATTTCACTGCTAGGCTCTCTGAGTAAATCGCTAATAATCACTTCTCTTTAGAGGATGTATTGGCCACCCAAGAGAGGGTCACCAGCATTCCTGTGCTGAATGAGCTCCCTTTCCATCCAAGGAAGTGAAATAAAACTAGAATTAAAATGGGCACGTTCCATACCGCATTCCATCAGAGACATGCTCCACAACATCAGAAATGAACATTTACAATGCTTTTGTGAATGGCACTTTTCTCTTTCATGCTACAAGACTCTCTTGTTTAATTTTTCAAGCACTTCAATAACCTTCACTTGTTGGCCATTCTGTCTTTTCTTTGAAGCTTGGCAATTAGTTTGCTGTGCCACATGGAAATCTAAACAAGTAATATGCACCATAGCAGGTGGGCTTTTTAGGTAACCTTCTCTGCACTTTATTAAATGAGCAGTACTCTCAGCCAGCACAGACTGTCATCGGGTATCACCAGTGACCTGCTTAACATCAATTTTATTTATGCATCAAGAGGGGCAGCATTTGCTCCACAGTGAGATATAAAAAGGTCTGTTTTAACTTTGCATGTATGTGCCTGTTGTGAGAAGAACCCCATTCTGAACTTACTTTATGAGAATGGTATTAATTTTGGGATAATTGTTATGTAAAAATACGTACAAAGAAGAAAAACACTAGTATTCACATACATACATCGCAGACCAATGACCAAAAGAGAGTTGAGGGGATGACAGTCTGTGGATCACTTTACAGCAACAAGATTAAAATAAAATAAACTGAACCATCTAATTTCTCCACAAATAGGGGTGTCCTACATGGAGCGATGGTGGGAGGAGCGGTGGGTTCACCCCTAAACAAAGACATGGGGAGGGGTGCACCTGCTCCTGATGGGTGCACCACTAAACAAAGACATGGGTAGGGGTGTACCTACTCCCTAAAAGACATGGGAAGGGGTGCACCTACTCCTGCCATATTGCTGGGCAGACTAGATGGACCATACTGGTCTTTATCTGCCGTCATTTACTATGTTACTATGCAAAAGGGAACCCCCTCCCCCCAATGAACAACAGTCTACATTGTGTTAGAATATGTCACTGTATCATGTGACCTGTTCAGGCTGGGGCATGAATATAGAAGTGTTATTGAGTAAATCTAAGCCTCTGTTTTGTGAGAAGGGCCAAAAAATGTATGCAGCCAAACTTTTCACAAAAAAAAAAAAAATTAAATTATTCATCTAAATAACGAGCACTGTCTGGATCATCTCAGAACTAGACTGTTGCAAAATGTCCTTAGAAGAACTCTAAGGGGCCCTTTTACTAAAGTGCACTACAGTTTAGCAACTAACGTGTGCTTAGCACTAAACTGAAGCATGGTAGTTGCAACCGCTGTGATGTAATTGTTGGAGGTGTGGCCAGCATGTTTCTGGCAGCTACTGCACAGAATGGTACACACCACAGTAGCCTGCACTATTACCGTGGGTACACTGAACATCACCTATTGAGGTGGTGTTAGGTGAACCTGTACTAATTGACGGGTGTGTGCCTGCATGCTACCTGCACAGTGCTCACCATGCCCGCTCTCCATCCCTAACCCATCCCTTTACCACCCCAACATGTGACACACTGCTAACTCGGAAATTAATGCAGACTAGCAGTCATGGTGCACTACTCTATCAGCTGCCATGGGCTTCAGCATGTGCTTAACACGTGCCAAAACCCACAATGACGGTGTAGCACACTTTAGTAAAAGGGCCTCTAAGTCCTATGTCGGATTTGCTGATGGTGACTGATATTAAATATCAGGATACCTTGAATTGCATATTTTCATGCATAGTCTTGAAGTTATGGAATTCCTTGCCAAGGAGCTGAGGTTGATACAAACCTATTTGACTTTTAGGAAGCATTGCAACACATGGTTGTTCTAAGAAGCTTTATTATGTTGCTAATCTTTTGTTTAAATTCACGTCAGTCTTCTAGGATTTGTGTCTGTATGGTTATTGTGTTTGTTGGTTTTAATGTACATTGTTTAAAACCTGTAGGATGTCTTATGATTGGTGATTGGTTTGAGGCTGCCAGAAATATAAATGTGGAGGTCATAGTGTGGAGAAGTGTATAGAAGTGGGGCATGGGAGAGTGCAATTGGGGGGGATATAAAGTAAAATAAATGGGGAGTGCCTGATTAGGCTGAGAGGAGAGGGAGTTGGGGAGATGACTTGTAGTTGAGCATGAAGATGATAATACTCATTATCTTATGATTTGCTATAATTTCCTCTTCTTTTTGAATATATCTCATTGTAATATTTGGAATAGCATGTCTTGAAATTAATGGGAGAAGACAAAATTTGCTATTATATGTGGACATTGTTAAAATGTTTGTGTTGGTTGCTAGCCATTTGAATAAATAAAGGACAGTAAAAAAACAAAACATAACCCTGTAAGATGTCTTGAATCCCTGGGAAGGGAAGGCAATAAAGAATTTAAGCCACCTCACCTATCAAATGAAAAATACAAATATGGCTGGGAGGGTAAGTTTTTTTTTTTTTATGTCAGCAAACTTTAATCGAGACTGATGAGATTTATTTATTCCTAATTCATCTCCTCTCCCAACGATTAGTTATTTAACCTGGTTCTGGAATCCACCTCTACAAAGTCAGGATCTATTCTCCTCTCTCTCACTGTTGAAACAACCTCCCTAGACAGTCGGATCTCTTGTCTCTCTTTCGTAGCGTATATACATATGGCGCGTTTCCTTCCTCTGCCCTGGGTCTCTTCTAATTTCCAGAAATAGTTCTTGCTGCTTTCATCCTTCCTTCTCCTTCCTTGAAGCGCTCTGACTGGAAGGTGCTAATGTCTGGCTTGTGTAACCTGGGGCGCCCCTGCTGCCTAATGGTTAGCAAACAGAGCTGCAAAGTCAACTCTGCTCAAAGTATGGCTCCAGATGCTTGTTTCCAGGGCTGATCAGACTGGAAATGTTAATTTCCTAACAGTGCACCTATGTGAAATGGGCAAAGAAGCAACTGTTTCATCCAGGCACCTAGGTGTCGTCCTAGAAGAATCTCTCGGAACTATACGCTTGATATACCCTCTCACATCCAACTTGACCAACAAGGAGGCTTACAATATAACTCAGGAAAATTATTTATAGATGCAATCCAAAGTGAAAAAATTTTCAGGATGTGACATATTAGGATAACTAATACAACAAATATTGACTTAGATCAAACATTAAAGCACCCAAGCACAAAAGGCTACTCCGTTCTCCTATACAGGCTTCTTATTAGAAATAGGAAGTCAGGGTAGAAGGAAGGAACGGGTATGCAGCAATGCGTGCCTCTACTCTGAGGTCCAGCAGGTCGTAATCTCTTTTATATTATTGTAGGTCCATCCTGGGATCCATTGTACAGTGGCGATTGCAGCCCAGCAAAATCCTGAATGATGAGCAGGGACTAGAAAGAATGTGAAGAGGACTCGGACAGATGTTGAGAGGAGGGGGGAAGGATATCAAGAGGGAGATGATAGATACTGGAGAGTAGAGAAGGAAGATGCTTGATGGGGGGGGGGGGAGAGGAAGAGAGTGAGAAGGCAGATGCTGTAGGGAGCAGCAGAGAGAGAGACAGAGAGAGGCTGGGCAAGGGGTGGAGGGGAGAAGGGGCCCCATACCATAAAAAAGAGAGAGTGGGATCTAAGAATTTTTAACTGGGGATGAGCAGGAATTTAGGCATTTGGGGGAAAGCTGGAGGTCAAAGGGGAGCAGAAGAATGAGATGTGCTGAACATTGGTTGGGAGGCGGGCAGAAAGGGAAGGGGGAGAGTAGAGTGCAAATTTTTCACAATCAACTGATGAAGTCAGTGAGAGATCAGGACCAAAGTGATAAGAGAACCAATGTCCAGATGCCAAAAGTAAAAATACTTTGGAGTTTGAAATACGTAGGTCAACTTTAGCAATGTATGTCTCTTATAGCTTTGTGTTTTGCTTAGTACAGGAGAAAAAGCATTTTTGTGTTTCTCCAGCTTTGCATTGCATACAGAGTTTGGATTCTTAAGAGTTCCCATTTCAGTTTTAATCTGTACTTTTCAAATTAAGGGTGTCTTCTTCTTTATTGGCTGAGGTTTGGTCTGTGGTCTGTGTATGTGGCCAAGATGAGCGATTCTACTAAGGTTTCTTTGAAGGGACCTGGAACACTTTGACGTACTGTGTTTTTCCGCTAGGAGGTATATTGATGCTCTAGGACTTCGTGTAATCCTTGCAGTGTTTGCATTCTGGGTGCTAGTGCTGGCAGCTTTAATATGTGTGCTGAGTGTTGGTTCTGTGGGGGTTTGTTTTTTTTTACAGCTGGACAAATCCCAGATGCCAGGTGCCGTGGCGACCAGAAATTTTTCTCTGATGCCTGAGACTTTCTTGATGTCTCTTTAAAAAAAACCTAAAATATAAAGTTGCTTTTGTTGCGGCAGCAGTTGCCGTTGCCGCAGCCGCTGCCACCACCACCGGCATGTCCATAGAGTTTGACTGATGGCAACTGCGTGTGCCAACTTCCTCCTTCCTCAGCCCCATAAATCACAGCCAGGCTGTGAAAAGGATGTGCCTACATGTGTGCCACAGACCATGGGTAGGAAGGCAGCACCGGTGGCTGCTTGCTCGCTTTTCTGGGAGCTTTCTTTCTCGCGCCTGTGGGGCTTGGGAGGTGGTTGACTGGCTTGCAGGGTG
Source organism: Ichthyophis bannanicus (assembly GCA_033557465.1). Classification (NCBI taxonomy): domain Eukaryota; kingdom Metazoa; phylum Chordata; class Amphibia; order Gymnophiona; family Ichthyophiidae; genus Ichthyophis; species Ichthyophis bannanicus. The sequence goes on from CM066035.1 coordinate 645,301,234, forward strand.
GTGGGGTATAGGAGGTGGCAGTGTGATGGCTGTTTTTAAGGGAGCTTGGTGGAGAGGAACAGGTGAAAAGAACAAGTGATGACGGTTAGGGGGGGGGGAAGAGATCAAGAGTGAGTGATGATAGGGTTGGGGAGAAGGCTGCTGGCTGTATATTTGGCCAGTGGTCTGATGGGATGTATTAAGTTTTATCTACTCTTTTTCTTCAGACAAGGAATGGGAAAACATTTTTAGTAAATCAGAGGCCCTGAATGAACTCCCACTTCTCAAGCAGAGTGGAGACAACGGGGAAGGACTCAGTTACTGGCTTCTACGTTTTTGGGCTGTCTCTAAATCCAAGTTGGTGTAAGTGCCCATGCCTAAATATAAAGCACATTTTCAGATACTTATGCCCCTATTTATAAGGTTTTATATTTCATGTTCTGCTTGGCTAGGGTTACCAGATTTTTTTGCAGGCAAATCTAGGACACTTATCCGAAGTGTAGTGTTTGTTTGTTTATTTTTATTTGATTGACTGCCCTTCATGGGGACAACAGAGCAGTGTACAAAAACTAAAACAAGGAACTCCAATAAGAACAGGAAAAGAGGGAAAGTATTTAAAACAGCATTTATACATTAGGGAGGTAAAAACAACAGGAAAGGCCATAAGAGAGAGAAAAGCGGAAAAATAGGGAGCTGGATAACTATGGGGGGGGAGGGGAGAGGGAGGAAGAGACACCTTAGTTCCAGGTTTAAGCAACAAGGCGCGAAGGAAGGAAGAGTCGTCGATATTTTGCCCCTCCCCATCCATCCCACAACAGGAGCAACTTCACTTCCAAGAAGACAAATCAACAGAGAAATAGAAACAGTAAAGCATTTCCCCCATTCTATACAACATATAAAGAAAATGGGTGTAAATTCTAAAACCTCACATATTCAAATCACTAAATTGAAATAACTTTTTTATACCTCCCTCTGTTCCCGTTGCTGGAATCAGGGACAGGAAACTGTCAAACAGGTGGATTCAGGGACAGAGCTCTAAAATTGGGAACAATCGGGGGGTATCCTTCCTTTCTTCCTCGGCCTTGCCTGCCATGTTATAGAAAAATGGTTTCAGTGGAGGGGGACTGACCTGGGGGAGGGGAGTGGCTAAAGGGGATATACTGTAAGTTGTGTCCTGGCCTTGGGGAAAAGAGTGGAAGTAGAGGGATACGGAGGGTGCTGGAATTTGGGGGGGGGGGTGCACAGAGATTGGGATACTTATAGACAACAGAGCACACGTGAATTTAGGGTTTTTTCTGCATATTTGTCTAATTTGTGATCACTTTCTGTTTCTGAGGGTCTGTGTTCTGCATATGTGCCTGAGGTAAGGTATTCTGCTGCTAGCGTGTAGCTTCTGCAGGGATCTGCAGCAGTCCAAATTGTTCTATTTTTCTCAATAGGATGTGCATTGGTGCTCTAGTGGGGCCGATGTCATATTTGCAGTGCTGTCTTTTCATAAAGGGGGTTATTTTGGAAGCCCTATTCATGCTTTGGACATCTGGAAACGGACATAGAGATGTCCAAAGCATGCAGACACCTCCAAAGGTATTTTAGAAGCTGGGTCAATGTTCATTCCCAAAGTGAGGATGTCTAAATCTAAGTGGGGCATGGCGGAGGCATGGCCAGGCATTCCCAAGAATTTGGATGTCCCCGCCTGATCTCAGAAATGTCCTGGAAGTTCAGCATAGCATCTAAGGTTACACCTACTCCAGACACGAACAGACATCTGAATAGTGATCGTTTTGTCAGGCAAACGTCTGGAGAGTGTGGAGAAGGAGCTACACTAATACCCCATTTTATTTTACAATCCAACAATGACAGGAAATGGGGGCCATGTTCCTTTTGCTACGCCACTGGACGTCCCTTTATGCTATCTTGCATGAGATGGATGTCGTCCCCGCCCCACACTTTCCTAAGAGAAGATGGGAGGAGAGAGAAGAAATGGAAAAGAGACCTGAAAAGTGAACTTAGAAGACTGACTCAAGAGAAGTACAAAAAGAGAGACTGGAACCAACCCAATTTAAAAGATAAAATGCCCAAGCAATAAAGATAGTGAAGAAAATATTTTTTTAAAATATGTAAGGTTCAGAGGGGGAGAATTTTTATAAGGAGATACATAAAGATGTGCACCATTTCTGCATATAGATCAGCTAGCTTCAAGGACCTCAAGTGTGAAAGGGCATTTACATGTGTATTTTAGTTGGTCACTTCTCTATGAGTACGCACATAAGACTGATCACTAGTACTTTCACTGTCAGCACACACATGAGTGAAGCTCGGGCAGTGTAATTTCCATGCATAAGTTATAAACACTGTAACTTACACACATTCTTTAGAAATCTAGGTGCAAGCGCTTACACTAACCATAAAATCCTAGAGCTGGTATAAGTGCCCATGCCTAGATATAAAGCACATTTTCAGACACTTATGCCCTCATTTATAAAGACAAGTAAGCGCCTGTTTTTCTTTATATAGTACACTCAAGAGAGGCACGTTCTGAGGGTCTCCAAGTGATTTGAAGGCACTGAAAACTTTGCTGTTTTGGAAGGCCTCTGGGGGAGGTTGTTGGGGGGGGGGAGAGGTTCTTGATTGTAGATGCTATTTAGGGGCAGGAGTATTGTTGGGCTTACTATTTGCTGATTGAGGATTGAGGGTTGGGGGTTGATGTGGGTAGGGGCTGGGTTGGGGCATTAACAAATGAGTATGTTATTGTTTATTATATTTGTTTGTTTTGTATACCACACTGGGCGGCCAATAAAAGCTAATAAATAAATACATAAATAAATCAATCAATCTAGACGCCCGGTTATAAAATTACATTCTATTTTTGTATTTCGCATAGTATAGGAGGAAATACCTTTATTTTTTTCCTTTTCTAGCATTGCTCCTAGGGTCTAGCGTTTTTGTGAGTTTCCATTTTAGTTTTCGCCTGGCTATTTGTTTCTAGAATCTGTGGTATGATATTCTGCATTAGGTGAGGATAAGAACATAACATAAGAACATAAGATGTGCCATACTGGGTCAGACCAAGGTTCATCAAAACCAGTATCCTGTTTCTAACAGTGACAATCTAGGTCACAAGTACCTAGCAGTTTCCCCAAAAGACACAGGGCCTACAATGCTTGTCTTGGGGCAAGAAGTGGATATCCTGGGTCCCCTTTAATAATGGTTTATGGACCTTTCCTTCAGGAACTTGCCCAAATCTTTTTTAAGCCCGGTTACACTAACAGCTTTTACTATATTCTCTGGTAATGAATTCGAGTTTGATTACACGTTGAGTAAAAAAATATTTTCTTTTATTAGTCTTAAATAGGTTACCCTGTAACTACATTGTATGTCCCCTAGTCTTTCTATATTCTGATAATGTAAACAATCGATCTACGTTTACCTGTTCTACTCCATTCATTAAATTATAGATCTCTATCATATCTCCCCTCAGCCGTCTCTTTTCCAGGTTGAAGAGCTCTAACCTTTTTAGCCTCTCTTCATAGGGGTATCCTTCCATCCCCTTTACCATTTTGGTGGCTCTAATCTGTACCTTTTCTAATAACACTATATCCTTTTTAAGATATGGTAACCAGAATTGCACACAATATTCAAGGTGCGGTCGCACCATGAAACAAAACAGAGGCATTATAATATCCTTTGTTTTATTTTCCATTCCTTTCCTTATGATATCTAGCATTCTATTTGCTCTCTTGGCTGCCACTGCACACTGCGCAGAGGGTTTCAACATGTTATCCACGATGATGCCTAAATCTTTTTTCCTGAGTGGTAGTTCCAATGTGGAACCTTGAATCGTGTAACCATAGTCTGGGTTGTTCTTTCCTAGGTGCATAACTTTGCACTTGTCCACATTAAATTTCAACTGCCATTTTGATGCTCAGTCTTCCTATTTATCAAGGTCATCTTACAATTTTTCACAATTCTCTTGTGTTTTAACAACTTTGAATAATTTTGTGTCATCTGCAGATTTGATTACCTGAATCGTTATTCCCATTTCCAGTTCATTTACAAATATGTTAAAAAGCAGTAGACCCAGCACAGGTCCCTGGGGTACTCCACAATTCACCTTTCTTCATTGACCATTTAGCCCTACCCTCTGCTTTCTATCTTTTAACTAGTTTCTGATCCACAATAGTACACTGCCTCTTATCCCGTGACTTTTTAATTTCGCCAAAAGTCTCTCATGAGGGACCTTGTCAAAGGCTTTCTGAAAATCCAGATACACTATATCAACCGACTCAACTTTGTCTACCTGTTTATTCACACCTTCAAAAAAGCATAACAGATTAGTAAGACAAGTCCTTCCTTGGCTAAAGCCATGTTGGCTCTCTCCCATTAAGCCAAAAATATCTACATGTTCAGTAATTTTGTTCTTTATAATGATTTCTACCTTTTTTCCCGGTACTGACGTTAGGCTCACCGGTCTGTAGTTTCTTGGATCACTCCAGGAACCCTTTTTAAAAATTGGTTTTAAATTGGCCATCCTCCAATTTTCAAGTATTATAGATGATTTTAATGATAGTTGACAGATTACTAATAGTAGGTCTGCAATCTCATATTTCAGTTCTTTCAACACCCTTGGATGTATATTATCCGGTCCAGGTGATTTACCACTCTTCAATTTATCAAATAGTTGTAATACATCTTCCCAGTGTATCACTATTTCTATCAATTCTTCTGCGGCATTACCTTTAAATACCATTTCAATCATGGGTAACATCCCTACATCTTCCTCAGTAAAGACCAAAGCAAAGAATTTATTCAGTCTCTCAGCTATGGCCTTGTCCCCTCTTAGTGCCCATTTTAACCCTCTATTATCTAACGGTCCAACTGACTCTGTCACCTTTTTTTTGCTATGAATGTATCTGAAAAAAATCTTTATTATGCGTTTTTACTTCCATAGCAAGATTCTTTTAAAATTCTCTCTTTGCTTGCATTATCAGTGCCTTGCATCTAACTTGCCATTGCTTATGTTATTTCCAGTTTTTGTCATTTGGCTCATTTTTCCATTTCCTGAAAGATGCTTTTTTGGCAACAGTAGCCTCTCTGACCTCATCTTTAAACCATGCTGGCAGTTTTTTGGACTTCTTTCTACTTAAAGCATGGAATACATCTGGTCTGGGCTTCTAAGATAGCACAGTTACTTACCTGTAACAGGTGATCTCTGGGAACAGCAGGAATAAGTCTTCACATATGGGTATCGTCGGTACCGACGGAGCCTGCGCGGGAACGCTCCCCAGCGTCCTAAAGGAAAGCTTTTGGGAGCATCCCACAGCGCCTGCACGCTGCCTTCCCGCCTTTCCTAACCGCCTCTCTCCAGTTCGAGTTTTAAAGCTGAGACAAAGAGAGAGTGAGGAAAGGAAAGAAAGATAGAGAGATACAACTCCTAGGGGAGGTGGGAGGGTTGTGAAGACTTATTCCTGCTGTTCCCAGAGATCACCTGTTACAGGTAAGTAACTGTGCTATCTCCAGGAACAAGCAGGAATGAGTCTTCACATATGGGGACTCCCCAGCTAGAGATGCCTGGGAGATCACCCAGGTTGTGAGTCCCTGGGAAGGGCTCTACCTTCCCCCATGAATCTCAGGCATCCAGCCAGGGATGGAGCGTAGGAGTTGGTTAGGTATGGAACAGGTGTTTGAGAACAGCCTGACCAAACAAGGCATCCCAGCGGGAGTCCTTGTCCAAGCAGTAATGGGCTGTGAAGGTATGAACCGAGGCCCAGGTGGCCGCTCGACAGATCTGGTCGATGGACACAGAATTTAGATGAGCCATAGAGGTTTCCATGGCCCTCACATTGTGAGCTGTGACATGGCCCTCCAGAGAAAGGTTCTTACTCTGGTAGGCGAAAGAAATACACTGAGCAATCCAATTGGACAGAGTTCTCTTAGAGACTGGAAGTCCTAAATGAGAGGGATCAAAAGCAACAAAGAGTTGAGAGGACTTTCTATGTTGCTGTGTCCTCTGTAAGTAAAAAGCAAGAGCTCCTTTACAATCCAGGGTATGAAGATTCCTCTCTGCACTTGAAGCACGAGGTCCTGGAAAAAAGACAGGTAAATAAACCTCTTGGTTCAGATGAAAAGGTGAGACCACTTTAAGCATAAAGTATGGATTAGTCCTGAGGACTACCTTGTCATGATGGAACCTTGTATAAGGAGGATTAGCCACCAAGGCTTGCAGCTCACTGATGCAGCGAGCTGAAGTGACTGCAATGAGAAAAATAACCTTCCAGGAAAGGAATTTCAAGGAGGTAGTGGCTAAGGGTTCAAAGGGTGGCTGCATAAGCTGGCCAAGAACCAGATTCAAGTCCCATGCCACTGGAGGTGGTCTGATGGGAGGTTTAGTCAAAAGAAAGCCTCTCATGAATCTTGCTATAAGAGGATGAGAGGAAATAGGCTGTCCATTGAGAGGTTTAAGGGATGCTGCAATAGCACTCAAATGGACTCTTACGGAATTCGTTTTAAGGCCTGCATGGGATAAATGCAGCAAATACTCTAGTAAAGAATTCAGAGGTATTACAAGAGGGTTAAGACCCTTCTCTGCACACCAAATAGTAAACCTTTTCCATTTAAAAGCATAGGAAAGTCTGGTGGAAGGCTTTCTGGAAGCATGTAGGATATCCTTCACTTGCTGAGAAAGATGCAAATCTTGAAGGTCTAGGCCTTCAGCAACCAGGCTCTGAGGTGAAGAGACTGGGGATTTGGGTGCCACAATGTTCCCTCCTCCTGGGACAGGAGGTCTGGAGCAGATCCCAAGTCCAGGGAGGGAGCTTGAGAGAGATGCAGAAGTAGAGGGTACCACACTTGGCGTGGCCAATGTGGTGCTATGAGAATCATAGACCCCTTGTCTCTCTGAAGTTTGAAGAGTGTCTTGGGAATTAGGGGAATGAGTGGAAAGGCATAGAGGAAGTCTTGCCCCCAATGGAGGAGGAAGGCATCCCTGGCCTGAACTCCCTGACACGGAATTCTGGAACAGAACCGGGGAAGTTTGCCATTCCACGGACTTGCAAACAAGTCTATGTCTGGGGTTCCCCAAATTCGAAAGATCCTGGCTATCTGGTCCCCATGGAGGGACCATTCGTGTGGAAGCAGAACTCGACTGAGTCTGTCTGCCCAAGAGTTTTGAACCCCTGGAAGATACACTGCCATGAGATGAATTTGATGCTCTCTGGGGAAGGCCCACAATCTCAGAGCTTCGTTGCAAAGTGACAGAGAGCCAGTCCCGCCCTGCTTGTTCACATAGAACATGGCTACTTGGTTGTCCGTGTGGATGAGGACTGTCTTGTAGCTGAGCAGGGTGTAGAAGAGCTAGAAAGATTGCTCTGAGCTCTAAGAGGTTGATATGTAGAGATGTCTCTTCTAGAGACCAGATGCCCTGAGTGGAGAGATCTTGAAGATGAGCTCCCCAACCTCTTGGAGAGGCATCTGTTGTAAGGGTTACTTGGGGTAACACCTGTTGAAAGGGGGACCCCAGCAACAGATTTTGAGTGGACTTCCACCAGTGAAGGGATCAAAAGAGGCGACAGGAGGTTGTTATTTTGTCTGACAGGCAACCTGATGCCTGGGTCCATTGGGTGGATACAGTCCACTGAGCTGCCCTCATGTGAAGGCGAGCGTAAAGAACCACATGCACAGTGGAGGCCATGTGGCCTAACAGTTGTAACCTCTCTCGAGCAGTTAAATGGGATTTTAACTGAATTTGTGAGGCTAACTGCACCAATCCATTGACGCAACCAATGTTTGGATGTCGGTACCAGTGGGAACCACCGGTACCCCAGAACATGGCAACAGGTGATCGGTCGAGGCCGTGCCATCGATGTCAACCTGTGTCCCCATAGATAAAGCTTTGGAAGCCAGAGCCTCCCGCCGGGGTAATTTTGCCGGTGCGGATTCCTCGAGGGCAAGCCCGGAGGCATCTCAATACTTAGAGGGAGATCTACCCTTTGAGGACCGGCTGGATTTAAGTTTGGTTACCTGAGATCCATATGAGGAAGAAGAAGCCCTGGAAGACGTCGATGCAACCGAAGCTGCATCCGAGGGAAACAGGGTACTGAGCTTAGCTGCTCGATTCTGTAAACCTCTTTTAGACATCATGGAGCAGGACTCACAATCCGCAATGGAGTGGTCAGGACCTAAACATTTTAGACACCATTCATGGGTGTCTGTGACAGAAATAGTGCCGCTGCACTTCGTGCATTTTTTAAACCCAGAGGTGGGCTTTTCCATGAGGAAAAATTTCCTAGGCCTAAGGCCAAAGAAGAAAATGCACTGAAGTGAGAAAAACGGTAATTTTTTTTTTTTTTTTTTTAGAATAAAGAAAGAAAAGACCGGTGGTACCGGTCCAGCGTCGAGAAGGCAGACACGCAACCAAAGAAATAAAATAAAATAAAGAAATTCTTCAGCGGTGACAGGAACACGACCTGCTGGCTCCGCGGAAAAGAAGAACTGGAGAGAGGCGGTTAGGAAAGGCGGGAAGGCAGCGCGCAGGTGCTGTGGGATGCTCCCAAAAGCTTTCCTGCTTGTTCCTGGAGATAGTATTTTTAAATAACACCCATGCTTGATGTAAATCTTTAACCTTTGCAGCTGCTCCTTTTAGCTTTTTCTTAACTATATTCCTCATTTTATCATAGTCTCCCTTTTGAAAGTTAAAAGGTAGTACTGTGGATTTCCTTACCATCCTTCATCCATTTATTATATCAAACGCGATCATGCTATGATCATTATTGCCAAGTGGACCAACACCCTTATCTCTTGCACCAGATTTTGTGTTCCACTAAGGACTAGGTCCAAAATGGCTTCCCCTCTTGTCGGTTCATGAACCAGCTTCTCCAAGAAGCAGTCATTTATTTCATCTAGAAACTTTATCTCCCTAACATGTCCTGCTGTGACACTGACCCAGTCGATACAGGGGTAATTGAAATCACCCATTATTATTACTGCGCTGTAACTTTTGTTAGCTTCTTTAATATCTTTGAGCATTTCATCATCCATTTGTTCATTCTGGTCAGGTGGTCGGTAGTACACCCACACTGCCATCGCTTCCCCTTTTTACGAGGAATTTTAATCCATAGAGATTCTACAGTGAATTTTGTTTCCTGCAAAACTTTAATCCTTTGTGACTCGATGCCCTCTCTAATATAGAGTGCAACCCCTCAACCAATTTGATATGCTTTACCATTACGATATAGTTTATACCTAGGTATCACAGTGTCCCACTGGTTGTCCTCCTTCCACAATGTCTCCGAGATACCAGTCATATCTAACCTCTCATTTACTGCTACAGTATATATTCCAGCTTCCCATCTTATTTTTTAGACTTCTAGCATTTGCATACAAGCATTTTAGAGGCTGTATTTTATTCATATTAATTTGGCCATCGGTAGGCAGGGATAATTTGGAATCTTTAAGCGCTGTCTGTTCTGTATTCAAGGGCATTTGGGCTACCTTTGTCTTTATTGGAACCTCTCTGATGATATGCCCTAACTTCAGTCTTTTGCTAGTATCCCTCAAGGATACATTGTTCCGAACCATGTGTTCTTGGGTGACTGTTGGCTCTCCCCTATTATCTAGTTTAAAAGCTGCTCTATCTCCTTTTTAAAGGTTAATGCCAGTAGCTTGTTCCATACCAGTTAAGGTGGAGCCCATCCCTTTGGAAAAGCCCCTCCTTTCCCCAGAATGTTCCTCAGTTTCTAACAAATCCAAAACCCTCTACCTTGCACCATCGTCTCATCCATGCATTGAGACTCCGGAGCTCTGCCTGCCTTTTGAGTCCTGCACGTGGAACAGGAAGTATTTCAGAGAATGCTACCCTGGAAGTTCTGGATTTCAACTTCCTATCTAAAAGCTTAAATTTAGCCTCTAGAACCTCCCAACCACACTTTCCTATGTCATTGGTACTGACATGTACCAAGACAGTAGACTCCTCCCCAACACTATCTAAGACCTTGGCTAGGTGGCACGTGAGGTCTGCTACTTTTGCACTAGGCAGGCATGATACCAGGTGATCCTCACATCCACCAGCCACCCAGCTATCTACATGCCTAATGATCGAATCACCAACTATAATGGCTGTCCTAACCCTTTCCTCGTGGGCACGTGGCCCTGGAGAAACCTCCTCAATGTGAAAGGGTTTTAAATCACCTGGAGGACAGGTCCTAGCTACAGGATCACTTCCTGCCATACCAGAGTGATGCTTTCCTGTCACGTGACCTCTCTCCTCCATGGCAACAGGGATGCTGCCAGACTGGAGGTGGGACTTCAGTACTACATCCCTGTAGGTCTTGTCTATGTATCTCTCTGTCTTCCTTATGTCCTCCAAGTTTGCTACTCTAGCCTCCAGAGATCGGACTTGTTCCCTGAGAGCAAAGAGCTCCTTACACCTAGTGCACACGTAAGACCCTCACCAACTGGGAGTAAATCATACATGTGACACTGAATGCAAAAGACTGTTAAGCCCCCATCTTGCTGGACTGCTGTCTGCATTTTCGTTTTAAGGTTGTGTTTAGGTATTTAAGTTGTTTCCTTACTGAGGTTTGCTGGGGATACTTGTACTAATAAAACTATATCTAATATGTTTAATGGACTTTGTTCACCTCAATCTTAATCTCATCATCTCAGGTCCTTAATGTATGACTGAAGAGGATAAACAGCTGCCCCTGAGAGTGAATATGGCACCTCCTTTCCTTTAAGAGGTTTAAGCACCTATAAAGCTATGATTATCCCAGGGGTGGGTGGGAGTCTGGGAGGGAGGGAAAGAATAATTATTAAAAGCTGGCTGCTAGACAGTACCCGTCCTTTGCTTTTAAGGTAATCTGTGACCAATTTCCTGGGTGATTCATACAGCCCTTGTTTGGATAGAGGGAATCTTTCAAAATGCCCCTTTGATCTGTCACTTGGCTTTAACACCTATTTAAAACAACTTCACAGGTCTCTTGCCCCCTATCTAGAAGGCCTCTTTGTAAAGGTGTCAAGTAACAATTTATTGCTGAAAGAATACTGGCCCTGTTTTTCCTTTTATGCCAAGTTATACTCTGATTTGATTTAAATTAAAGCTCTTTGCTGATACTAGGCCCTGACTGAGTATTAAATTTAAACTAGAAGCTCTCTGCTGTGTTTTAAATTTAAACTGAAAGCTATCTGCTTGGTCCTGAACTTAAACTGAATGCCCTCTGCTGGGTTTTAAACATAAACTGAAAGCTACCTGTTGAGTTTTTAATTTAACTTAAAGCTCTTTGCTGATACTCGGCCCTGACTGATTTAACAAATATACTAGATTATAATTTACACATATTAATCAGTTTTAATCTAAAGAATTCCTTTTCCCCCAAGATTTAGAAAAATTCCCAAAAGTAAATACATAACAATTACAGATCTCTCTCCTGAAGTAGCAGTCCCTTTTTGTAGTCCTTCTTTTTGCAGTTGTTAATTAGGTGAAGGATTTTGTGTTGGTGTAGGTATACTGGTAACCAAGACCCAGTGGAATGTTACAGTGCTCTTTTTTCATAGGAAGGATTTTTGCAGTTTTATTCTTGGGAATTAGGGCTATTATGGTATAATAAGTTTGCTATTTAGGTTCTGAATGCCTTTTTGCAGGGATTTGTGTTAGTTGCAAAGTATCTGGTAATGGAAGGAGAGTTTGTTACTGTTTTTGAGTTTACATCATAATTCAAATATTTTTATTTTGTCTGGTGAGTTGTACGGAGGCAATGTTGAGGAATGTGGGGTGCATGTTATAGAACTGAAGATGCATGTTTTCTATTGAATTTCTGTCTTGTAGAGAATCCAAACTTCACTCCCATACAGAAGAATTAGCTGAATGATGCTAAAATTAGTTATACTAGATGGCTGATACTGGCTGGGAGGTTTCTTTAGCATAGAAGATCCTTTGAAAAGGGCTGTGATATGTTGGTGGGCACAAGATGAGGAAATACTATTTTTGTATGCTCTCTTCCATCTGAGATATTGCCCTTATTTGGCAGATTGATCCTTAGCAAAAGTACCGCAAGACTACCGCTAGGGTTCATAGCTGCCACTTTGACCCAAGTGGCAACAGGGTGGAAAAAGAAGGGGTATAAGAACATAAGATATGCCATACTGGGTCAGACCTAGGTCCATCAAGCCCAGTATTCTGTTTCCAACAGTGGCCAAACTAGATCATATGTACCTAGCAGTTTCCCCAAGAGACACAAGTTCCACAATGCTTGTACTGGGTATGATCAATCCCATCTACTAGAGAACCAGGGATACCCTGGTAAATGCTGGAAAGGGGTTGGGAGGTGAGGGAAGGTCATTTGATGATCTTGGGTGGGACTGTGATGGGGGGTATACCTGATAGGGATGGGAATATGTATAGAGGGGCTATTATCTAGGGGTTTATGTGCTCATGGGGGCTACGTGGTTGGGGGCATCTGACCTTAGGGGAGCTATGTGCTCAAGAGTTAGAGTAGGACTGGTATTGGGGGCCAAAATACTCTCCCCCTCTAAATCTGTACATTCTGGCCATATCCTCATGTAAATAGTGGCATTCTGAAATCGCCATCCACATGTGTATGCAATATATACATGTAAATGCAACAGGAACTCAAAGGACCACTGTTCAGCTCTATGCAGGTCATAGAGTTAACCAATGCATCACCTACATTATCCCACAGGAGTCATCCAGCTTTTGACTAGAAGCCTTACCATCTACAGTACTTCCAACAATTTTACAAAAAGTGATATTGACCATATTGGTGAGTCTTCCACAACAACAATCAAATCAGACATACCCAAAATGACAAAGACCGCAAGAGAAGACACCTCAGTCCACCACAGTTTCTTCAGATTTCAAAAACATAGGAGGCATGCTCCATCAAAGACACATGGAAGGCCCCATGTCAGACAAATGGGTACTCAGAATAGTGAACCAAGGATAAAAAATGTATTTTTCTCAGACCACCCCAGCCAAAGGCCCATTCCCATGCAAAATCATCCTAACCAGTATCTTTCTGTCCTAGAATCAGAAATTCAAGCTCTCGTCTAAGCAAAAGCAATCAAGGAGGTGCGGATGATGAAAGATGTCATGGCTTCCATTCATTCCAAAGAAACTGGGAGGGCTGACCCATTAGAAATCTCGGAGATCTAACTGGGTTCGTCAAAAAGGAAACATTCACAATGAACTCAACAACAATTCTATTACTCCTCTACCACGATGTAGTTGCCCTCACATTCCCATCAATCTCCATCACTGGAAATTCTTAGGAATGGATATTCAGCTATTGCAATAGGTGTATTTTTAAACACCAGCCACTTTGATTAAAAAAAAAATGTTAGCACTAACAACTAACCGAATTCTGACACTGAATATCTTGATAGAGCAGTGACTGGCAGTATTACCCAGATATCAGTGATAATCAGTTTCGATATCTGGATAACCTTGGACAGGACCCTTTTTGTTGTCTTAAGTTATCCAGATAGTTATCCAGATAGTGGCACTGGATATTGATGCTATCTGGATAATTTGCTGCTCCACCTTAGCTCTGACCACGGACCACCCTGGCATTATATTGATAGTGCTGAGGCAGTCTGTAAGATATCAGCAGCACTATCTAGATAGTGCTGCTGAATATTCACTAGCACCACTTATCTGGATAGCAGCTCCTGCTATCTGGATAAACGATTTTGAATATCAAACCCTTAAGATTTATTCTTCTAAATCAACATTACCAATATTGTGTTCTATAATAAGTCTTTCATTGGCACTTGCCTGGCAGCTGCAGAAGCCCATCTGCGTAAGAGGGCTCTTTTTATCTTTCCTTTGATTGATGACTGGCTGACATCTACAGTCACCACAAGATACTCAGTCTCTACTGACAAAAATTCAAACACTCTAAAATCTGGGGTTTCTTACAAACAGAAAATGTTATCCTTTCCCCTACCCAGGATGTAAATTTTATAAGAACCACTTGACAAGCCAACAAGGCAAGGGATCAACAACAGAATGCACATAATCTGGACACTATGTCCTGAAATCTAAATGGCAAAAGTAGTAACTGTCTGAAACATTTTCAGATTCCTAAGTCACATGACAGCCATAGTCCATGTTGCAAGATTAAATACGAGACCGTTACAATGATATCTCAAATTTCAATGGAATCAGCATCACCAACCAAGCTGAAAGAAAATCAATGTAGCAACAGGTGATGGGGGTTACCTGAAAAGTCTGCTTTATTAAACTTGATATAGTGTACCTTAACAATAGTAACGGCGGTTTACAATTTCGATAAATGTCAACAAAGGGAGTATCAGAAAATAATTTTAGATAGGAAAACTGCCACAGTCATACATGAGGCAAGAGGAGGAGCAAAGAGAGGAAAAGAAAGTTTACATTCGGGGGGGGGGGGGGGGAGTATGGTAACATAGCCAGTTGAAACAAGTGTGTTTTCAATTTGATTTTGAACTGGATGAAAGAAACTTCTAGTCAGACGTTGGTAGGGAGGGTGTTCCACAGGGCAGGACCAAGGAAAAAGAAGGCAGAGTTTTCTGCAAATCAAGAAAATAAAAATAAAGACGTCCTATATACCCTTATGGCTTGTAGAAAGATACTTTCTTGAAAATCCTACCAGTTTAAATGGACTTGTTTCACACAATGGTGCAAAAGCAACTTCCACAAACTGATATTATGTCCAATTCCCATAATACTGTCCTAGATACCTGTCAAACATTTGCTTAAAGACTAACTCAGTGTGTCTCCATTAGCCACCATCTCAGTCTATCATGAGCATGTTGACAGTAGATCCATCTCTATGTACCCTCTAGTCTCCAGATTCATGCGTGAATTGAGGAACACAAAGCCCCTCATTTGAGAACCAGCTTCTTTATGGGATCTAAACATCCTTATCCAGTTCTTAGGAATTCCCTTCAAAGTGTTAGAGCAGACATTACATTGATATCTTACCTGGAAACCAGGTCACAATCACCTCTGTGCAAGAGTCAGTGAACTTTTACGTTCTAGTGGATTACATTTCATATAGACTTGTTTCCAAAGTTATAATCCATACCCACTGAAAATACCTTTAAAAAGTAATATTTTAATGCCATCTTAACCAATTGATCATTCCCAAAAGCTCACTCTCACAATGGTGAAGAGTCGTTGTACTAACTAGATTGCAGATATGGCCAATTGTGCTACCACTGGGACACAAAGACCTTAGAAAACATTTCTAGTTGTTTTAACTGAAACCATCCTGGCTCATGAGTAACTAAGTGCACCACTTCAAAATGGGTTTCCAACTGCACAGATTTCTGCAATCACATTGTGAACATATTGCCACCACGCCTTAACAGTATACCCCAATTCTGGGCGGATGCAAAGTCCATGGTGAACCTACTTTCAGCTTCACTCCTGGATACATGCAGAACTGCAACTTGGTCTTCAGTACACACTTTCACTAAACTCTACTGTCTGGAATCATCCTATTGTAATAGCATTTTCCCCTTTATCCTTAATGTTTAATAAAATAAAACGACCAAAAAAATACATGTATGCTTCCTGTTTGTTCTGCAAATTGATTTAAATGGTTAACAAAAGATTGGAAATAGTCATAAAGTCTTGCTGTCCATGGAGAGCCCCTGTTATAGGTGAGTAACCTCACTTTCTATTATATCCCCTCTCAGTCGTCTCTTTACAAAGCTGAGCTGTTTTTTAGGTTTGCTTCATAAGGAGAATGTTCATACTCCTTCAACTGAAAAGAGAAACATGAATTCAGTTTTCCAAGTTAAAGTTTTGATATAGTAACAGGTCACATGAGGCAAGATGAAAAAGTGGATATAAAGCTAGAATAGACCTTTAGAAGTCTGTGTGCACAGTTACTATATTATTTACTATTGGTGAACAGGGTGAAACTGTCAATGAAGGATACATTCCTTGAAGAACTTGACAAAAGTTTATGGGTAACTGGTTTTAATCTGCTTTATGCCTCAGGAATGAATGGGACCAGTAGAAAGAAGGGCTGTGCATTCGGTATGCGGTTTCATTTCAGAAACTTTTATGCACCTTAGGAATATGCACTAAATTGACTTTATGCACATTACTTCAGAGGTTTTATGTATATAGAGTTGATTTATCTATTTTAATTTTACACACGTTAATCAAATTTCACATGCATTAACTTTTGAAGAAACCAAAAACAATGCCCAAAAAAGGCTGAAAAATCTGTCAATTGTGGGAAAATTAACCTAAATCTTTTTTTCTGTGCATTCCCCTGGTTGAAAGCCTTAAGATTTGGCAAATGCTCCATTCCCACTCCCCTGGCAAGAATTCACAAATGATTAAAGGTGGTGATTTTGCTGAGGGAACAGAGAAGAAAATATGAAGGAAACAGGAAGTCAACTAAAGCAGTAATTAACTTGATGCAACCCTAAGGAGAGTCAGTAGCTAGGATCCTAATTCCATTCTGCTTATCTCACAGGAAGCATGAAGAGAGGAAATAGAAGACAATCTTTAGGCTATCTATAGAAGTTTAAGGCAGGCCCCAAAGAATGCCCCCATTTTGTGACCATAGCAAATAAATTGAACTTAGTCCCATGACAACTAGCTAAATAAAATCAAAACAAATTAAAAAACTACTAAAGCCTAGGGGAGCAAAAGTACAATTTTGAATGCATTAAATGTTAAACTAGTAAGATAATATCAACCCTGATTTGCTGTTTCAACTTAGGGCACAATACAGGACAAAAGGGTAAACAGGAAAATTAAAGCAAAACAAAATTCCAACCCAAGGTGAGGGGGGATTTTGCACTTGGGAATTATAAACATGAGATGGTCCTAGCAGGCAAGGTTAATGAGATTAACAGACTGGGTTCAGTGAACATGCAGTGGGCAAGGATCAGGTAATGCTGAAATCCTGAGAAAAGACAATAAAACCTACGCAGGTTTCTTTCCTGTTCTGTTTGTTCCTTTATTACCGGAAATATTTTAACTCCCTCCCTCTCCCCAAACAAATCTATTGTAATACAGATTTCCTGCAAAACCTCAGTGCTGGAAAGCTTGTTTCAACAGACTCATCACAGATCTATGGCATTCCAAACAATGTCACTGCTGGAGATGTAATATCAAGAAATATTAAACAAAAACAAGTAGACTGTCTACAAGAGATACATTTTTCCCTTGTACTAATCATGAATGACTTTCAGAACTTTGTTATTTTGTGTTATTCTATTACTTTTATAAGTTAACATGCCATTAGTACGATGGGGGCTGAGAAAGTCTCTGGCCTTGTAACGAAACAGAAAGCTACCGGCACACTTCAGTTCCAGAGGTCCGAATGATCTCTCTGCAATTTTGTTTTATTTTGTACCCAATAAAATAAAACTGTAGAGAGATCATTCAGACCTCTGGAACTGAACCATGCCCACAGGTTTCTGTTTCGCTACAAGGCCAGAGACTTATCAGCCCCCCTCCCCTTGTAGTAGTTTGTAAAGTAACATATAGCCTCAATTCTGTAAAATTTGGAATTATGCAAAAAGTATGCACATGAACTGTGGAAATGAGGATATGCTGCCTATTCATATTATATCCCATAAACTCTAGAAGGAGCTCTGTTTAACACAATGCAAGTACTAAGACAAACAACAGCAGAAAATTTGAGTGACTGAGATAATACCCAACATATCTTGGTTTAGCAGTAAAGGTCTATTCATGTCATGGTATGCGCAAAACAAACTCATTTGGTGACACTGCCCCTGGGAGATTCCCTGTTACCACTCTTGTTTCGTCCGGCACTAAATCCGTTGAGTACTTTTATTAACTGCCTAGGCTGTGGATTTAACATTAATTCTAGAAATAATAATGCCACCAAGATAACATCACACTTGACATTTGTAGGTGATTTGAAGCTTCACAACTCCTGTGATTGTCATTTAGTAGAACAACTTCAAGTAGTGCAGAGTTTCTGAGTTGACAGTGGGATGACTTTTGGCCTGGACAAAAGTGCTACAGCAACCTTCCTTAAACCTTACTTAAACATGAAAAATGCCTCTCTTACTGAAGACTATAATATAAAAGAATTTGAGTATGAAGATGTATATAGAGACTGAAACTTTAAGCCGATTGATAGTTTGTATCTTATTCCATGCTGTTAAAGCCACTTTTCAATATGAAGTTTCAGTCTCATGTAGTGTTCTTTGTTAATGCTTTGTTTCACTAATTTGTGTTGGATTGTTGCACCTTCTGCTCCTAGGTATTTATATACATCTTCATACTCAAATTCTTTTATATTACAGTCTTCAGTCAGAGAGACATTTTCCCATACCCTCATAGAGTTCTGAAATGGTAGATTGGCCCAACAATGTTCTTTAAAAAATGGATGTAAGAACCTAAAAATTCCCCTATGTTAACCAAATAATCTATAAGGGCCAGTGTATCAATATGGCTAAGGAGGGGGACTGGGGATGTTGTGATTGCTAGGCGAACTTTGAAAGGGGTCAGTTGGGAGTATTTCGTGATGGGAAGGGGATTGATTGTGGAGAGCTTAGATGCTTGGAGGGTAGGGAATCCCAAACATAGTGAAGGGGTTAGCGAAAGGAACAAATGTAGTGAGGAGGTGGGGATGGGGGAAGATCTTATTTTATTTATAAATATTTGATAATCTGCTTTGATAAATTAAATATTATGACAATTACAATCAAAATAAGCTTACAGTAAAACCTCCATACAACAATGCAACCCCCCTTAAAATGTAATCTCCATTTTTTGCAACTAATTCTTAGGTCTACAACCTGAACACTCCTCCCTTCCCCCCAACTTCACCATCTTTAATCATCTTACAAATCCTCAAAATAATTTCTGAATAACCAACCTTTCACCATTTTATGGAAATGCAGGTAACGAATCTCCAGGCAGACCTCCAGGGGTAATGACTTCCACAAATGGGAACCTACATATCTGAATGCTGTTTTCTTTGTGCATTCTAAGCCTAGCTCACTCAAGGAAGGAAGGGATAACAAACTCTTTCTATTACATCACAATGACCATCATGGCTCATAATGTTCTATGCAAAATACAAGGGTATAAACTAACCAAAAACTATTAAAAATAATAAAGATTTTTAATTTTATTCAAAGCTCAACTGATAACCAATGAAACCGGTACAGAAGGGAGTTACAAAATCATATCCAATACCAAAGATCAAACATGCTGACGCATTCTGTACTAATGGCATTTATATGTGTAGATGCTGCTTTTTGGAGGTGCGGATGCTTCTAAAACAGGGGTTCACATCCTAGGCCTCAGGACACGTCTAGCCAGTCTGGTTTTCAGGATAACCACCATGAATGTGCATGAGAGAGATTTGCATTCCGTGGAGGCAGTGCATGCAGATTTCTCTAATACATATTCATTGTGGTTATCCCAAAAACCTGACTGGTTAGGTTTTTCTTGAGGACTGGATTAAGAACTCCTGTTCTAAAATAATCCCCATAGTCTCCTATGTGCTTTTATAAGATATAAGGCAAAAGCAGCAGTAGCAGTCATGACTAGCTTGAAGCCTCGGACGTTGATACCTGCTCAGGAGCAAGCATAAATATTTGCATGTAAAGTATGAGAATACTCGTGTATTTTATAAATACTGCATGTAAATCACAGCTCCCCCTCTGGTCTGCCTAAAATCTGCCTCTAAACACAGCTAGATGTGGGCCACATAAAAGCAGGGCTTTTTTTGAAGGGGTACTTGGTGGTCCCGAGTATTGGCATCTTTTTCATTGCCTGCTAAAAGTGACTAATGAAAGAGCCCCGCATACGAGGATCGGCACCTTTAATATGCAAGAGATAGATCTTCATACAATGAAAGCAGTGCATGCAGATCTATCTCATGCATATGCATGGTGGATATCCTGAAAAGCTGACTGGTCTGGGGGTCCCAGAGGACTGGATTGAGAACCACTGTTTTATGGCTAGGAAAAAAAAACACTGCATAAAAGTACATGGCTTCTTGGTACTGCACATAAATTTACATCTATAATTCTTGAGGTAAATTTTACAAAAGTCTTTTTATATCTGTGAGAAGCCTTTACATACACAAAAAAAATCCTTTATAAAACTACTTCCAAAAGGCTAAACCTGAACTTATTTTCAATGGAGGGAGGTAGGGAGGGATGTTGGATGGAACTCGAGCCTTTTTCAGTAGTAGCTCGAGGTAAATGACATTCAGGTACTGTAGGTATTTTCTATCCTATCCACCTTATCACCAGAAAAAAGAATGCAATGCTAATCATTTTATATAGTTTCACAGAAAGAAACTCTCCTAAATATAAGGAGGAAAAATTAAAAAAACAAAAAACAATTATAAAATAGACTGTAAGATGGCACAAAATACAGCATATGAATATCAGTTGAGGATGTGAGGTATACTGAGTTATCATGAGATGCACTGAAATATGTTCTGATAAGTTACATTGCTTGGTGAGGTTACTGCTAGCTTCCAATGCCTCATGAATGGAAGTACATACACATTTACATCATGGACTGGAAGTACCAAACAGTACTTCCGGATGTGGGCCATTGACTGTTCCTTTAATTAAGAAAATTATGCTTCCCTGCCTCTACCCTCTACCTGCTGATATGAAATGCTCTCTCTAAGTATACTTAGCTCACTTGGCAATAGTGTACCTTAAAAAAGTAGGTCACTTTCTAAATAAGGTCATGAAGTCACAAAGGAATTTATAACGAGATGGAACTTAGAGCTACAATGAGCTAATTAATAATTAGATATGAGCTACTCATCAACCAGGCTTAAGAGCTTTAAACTATAAAAGAAAATGCAGAAATGTCGTCTAGAAATATAATAAGTAACAGATTACAAAAATGTCTGGAGAGGGCGGTGGAAGGAGCAGGATTGAAGATGGGTGTGAGACCTGGGGGAAGGAACTTGTGTCTATTTAGGCAATAGTGGAGGAGTAGCCTAATGGTTAGAGCAACTGCCTAGTACCCAGAAGATCAAGGGTTTGAGTCCCACTGGCACTCCTTGTGACCTTGGGCAAGTCACTTTACCCTCCATTGCCTCTGAAGAAAAGGCTGGCAATCTACTTCCAGTGATACATTGCCAAGAAAACCCAGAGGTAGCTGGGTCACTGGGAGTCAACACTGATTTGATGGCACTAAAAAAAAAAAGGCAATAGAATTTATGGTTTATGGCAGAAGCTACCAAAACCTTTGATTGTGTAGACCCCTTGTAAACCTCCAAAACATTCAGGGATCCCCAATTAATTCCCCCAACAGTAAACTCTTCCAGGACTCTCTTCCTTCAGTTCTATGCCCATCCACACTGACCATCTTCCTTCCCCCTACCTCTCTCTCCCTCCGGCCAGCCTCCAGAGTCTCAGTTTCTCTATCTCTCCCCCCCTCTCCAGCCATTTCCCTCCATATGTTCTCTCTTTTCCATCTAACCAATCCTCACCAGCCTCTCTCTTTCTCATTTCTGTGTCATAAGGACCCCCTGTAGTCACTGTTCCCTCTAAGCTGTGCGCGTGTGCGCGCGCACACACCTCACCGAGCGAGCGCACATACTTTACAACAGAGCGCACAAAAATTACGGCTCTGATTCTGATAGAAAACAACACAGACGTCTTAAAATTTAAAAGTTATGATTGTAATTACTAGAAATGTCCCGCTTCATTTAGTAATCGTCTATTTTCATTTAATTTGATTAAAATCAATGTGGTATACATACTGTATTCTGACGTGTAGTCAAATTTTAAAGTATATAACTCCGAGTGTCGTTATGTGGCGCACAAAAATTTAACCTTTCTTCAAAAGCTGCACATAGCTGATATTTTATGCGCACACAGCCTACAGAAAATTAGAGGGAACATTGCCTGTAGTGATCTCATGGGCTCCCAGTGGTCCATGGACCACAGGTTGGAAACCACTGGTTTATGGTTTATTATATTTGATAAATACTTTTAATGTTATTTTTGGTATAAATCTTTTACATAATAAAACAAAGTATAAATGTAAAATAAAATGAATACAAATCATAAAATAATAAAGTTAAAAGATAACACATAATCGGAGTATATATGTATGTGCTCGTCTAACCAAGTGACAAAAAGACAGTCTGGGCACATTGGTTAAGCTAAATGGTCTTTATATGCTAACATTTAAAATGTATTTTTTTAAGAGGCCCTTTTACAAAAGGTCATTAACCTGTTAAGATGCATTTTAGCATGCAGTAACTGGCAGTTGGGAATGCGAATGCACGTGCATGCCAGCTACAGCCCGTTAAAACACACTGTAAGTGGTCACTGCCCACTAGGAAGGAAAGGGGGCAGATTAGGGGTGGAATGTGGGGGTAGAGAGCACACTGCTGCTAGCGCAATAACATCTGCTGCATGCTCAGTGGCAATGTGACAATTACCGCAAGTGCACATAACAATACCAATACCCACATTAATCGCGCCATGTGTTGTGGTTTATGGTTTATTAAAACTTGCTATACCGGTCTTCAGAATGGCACAGCGGTGTACAATAAGAACAAAATAAAAGGAAAGGAAAGGAACACCAATAAAATTTAAAGTAAAGGTAACAAAATGATATACACAGAAGTGCAGAAGAAGGGAGAGAAGGGGAAGGCAGAATTCTAAGAGGCCTGTGAAGGTAGGTGAAAGCTAACTGAAAGAGATGGGTTTTGAGAAGAGATCTGAATCTAGGGAATGAGAGTTCCAGATGGAGATTAGCAGGGGGTGAATTCCAAAGACTAGGGCCCAGAAAATAAAAAGCCAATGTCTAGTAGATTCATAGCAGACATGTGAAGGAGGAGGAAGGTGTAGTCGGTTAGCTTGAACAGATTAAAGAAGATGTGTCGGGGCATGGGGAATGATGTGTGAGGACAGATAAGCAGGATTGCCGGTGTAACATAGAAACATAGAAATATGACGACAGAAAAAGACCTCATGGCCTATCTAGTCTGTCCTTCCATATCAACAACTGCAACAGTCCCCTTATTTCCTTTAGAGATCCTCCGTGTTTGTTCCATACTTTTTGAATTCAGATACTGTCCTCATCTCAAGTTCAATGTATGGCTGTTCCTCATTGTACAAACTTGTTTATTGTAAACCGTGCTGATGCTGAATAGTGCGGTATAGAAAAACCTTAAATAAAAATAAATAAATAAAATCTCTACCACCTCCACTGGGAGACTATTCCACAGATCCACTACTCTTTCCGTAAAGAAATATTTCCGCATATCACTCCTGGATCTATCCCCCTTCACTCTCATCCCATGTCCCCTCGTAGCAGAACTTGTTTTCAATTGAAAGAGGCTCTCCCCCTGAACATCTATGCCACGGAGGTATTTAAACATCTCAATCATATCACCTCTATCCTGCCTTTCCTCTAAGGTGTACATATTAAGATCCTTAAGTCTGTCCTCATATGCTTTATAATGAAGACCACTAACCATTTTAGTAGCCACCCTCTGAACCGACTCCATCCTGTTCACATCCTTTTGAAGGTGCGGTCTCCAGAATTGCACACTATACTCCAAATGAGGTCGCACCAAAGACTTATACAGAGGCACTATCACCTCCTTTTTTCTGCTAGCCATTTCTCTCCGTATGCACCCAAGCATCCTTCTAGCTTTTGCCATCGCCTTTTCTACCTGTTTAGCTACTTTAAGATCATCAGACAGAACCACGCCTAGGTCCCGCTCTTCTTTAGTGGACAAAAGCACTTCACTCCCTATACTATATTGCTCCCTTGGATTGCTGCAGCCCAAATGCATGACCTTACATTTTTTAACATTAAATCCCAGCTGCCAAATTCTAGACCATTCTTCAAGCTTAGCTAGATCCCTCCTCATGTTATCTACACCTTTCTGGGTGTCTACTCTATTGCAGATTTTGGTATCATCCGCAAAGAGGCAAACCTTACCCGACAGCCCTTCCGCTGTACCAAGGTCTTGTGAACTTAAGCTAAGAAGTTTAAATTGAATTCGATATGTGATTGGCAACCAATAAGATCTGATGAGCAGAAGGGAGATGTGATCAAATTTGGTGTCGTGATGAAGTATATTGACAGTGATATTCTGGACTGTTTGTAAGCGCTTAATAGTTTGGTAGACTGGCGTAAATGATATTGCAGTAATCTAAGTGGGATATGACTCGGACCAGGCACTAACTGCTAGGGACTTGCTGCTCCTGCCTGCAACAGGTAACGCATGAGGGTTGTATTTATCATGCATTAGGTTTGCTGCTAATCATGCGATAAGGGACTAATTTACTAACCTTTTTTTCTCATAAAGCCTCAGAGCAGGACAAAAGCCTTAGCAAATCAAGTCCTATATCTTATTAATGATCTCCTTTTGCAAATGAGGGCTTGATTTCCAAACACATAATTTTTACAGGAGCAGTCTACTGAAAAGTGATTGGGGCCAGTTGTCATACACATAGAAAAACAACCACTGGGGACCAAGAGCACCTGTGGAAAGCAAAAGGCATATTTGCTGTCAAAGACTATACTACACTTTCAATATCATATTTTCAGAGCCAGATTTTATATTCAGACTGATGGTTTGACCCAAGGAGCCCTGAAAACACCTGGAAGGATAGATCAACATTTGCACATATAATGGTATTTTTCTTTTTTTTAGAAAACAGAATACCAGGTCAAGGTAAATGGTAGACTCCACCTCCTACCCCAGCTACAATGGGTTAAAGAAAACAAGTTAAAAATGTTTCCAGGTCAGTGACCTGGCAGAAAAAAAAAGCACTGGGCCGTGCATGCTCACTGCTACAGACAGTTCCATGATGTTAATGAAGTTTACTATGTGGCTATTCCCATTCAGGGTGATGAGAAAACCTGTGCAGAGGCTCCCATGGACAGAAAACCTTCATCTAAAAGGGCATCTATTTGTTTGTTGCTTTCTGAAAGCAGCAGCATCCTGCCCATTGCCACCACAATTTTATTGAAGTTCAATTTAAAAAAGGCTTAAGGGCAGCCTGCTGTTTCTGTGGAAATACACATGCTACCATGTGGAAAGCCTGAGGACTGGAGAAAGGCACATGTGGTCCCTTTACTCAAAAGTGGACGTAAGGATTATATTGAGAACTACAGGCCAGTTAGTCTAACCTCTGTGGTTAGTAAATTATTGGAAAGGATACTAAAGGAGAGAATAGTGAGGCTTCCGGGGTCCAATGGCTTGCAGGATTCGAGGCAGCATGGATTCGCCAGAGGCAGGTCTTGTCAAACAAATCTGATAGATTTCTTTGACTGGGTAACCAGGGAGTTGGACCGAGGGAGAGCGCTAGATGTGGTGTATTTGGTTTTCAGTAAAGCCTTTGACACCATTCCGCACAGGAGACTTATAAACAAATTGAGCACCCTAGGAATGGACTCTAAAGTTATTGATTGGGTTAGAAATTGTTTGAGTGGGAGGCAACAAAGGGTACAGGTAAATGGAGCTCACTCTGAAGAGAAGGAGGTTACCAGTGGTGTGCCACAGGGATCTGTCCTTGGTCGGATTCTGTTTCACATCTTTGTTAGCGATATTGCGGAAGGACTGTTAGGTAAGTTTAGACACACAGGAAGGAGTCGATAACAGGAGGAGGGATCTAGCTAAGCTTGAAGAATGGTCTAGAATTTGGCAACTGAAATTTACAGTAATGCTAAAAAATGCAGGGTTATGCATTTAGGATACAAAAATCCAAAGGAGCTGTACAGTGTAAGAGATGAGGTACTTCAGTCCACAAAAGAAGAGCGGGAATTTGGCATAATTCTCTGACAATCTTAAAGTAGCTAAACAGGTAGAAAATGTGACTACAAAAGCCAGAAGGATGCTTGGGTGTATAGGGAGAGGAATGGCCAGCAGAAAAAAGCAGGTGATAATGTCTCTGTACAAGTCTCTGGTGCAACCTCATTTGGAGTATTGTGTGCAATTCTGGAGACCGCATCTTCAAAAGGATATAAGTAGGTTGGAGTCAGTGCAGAGGGTGGCTACTAAAATGGTTAGAGGTCTTCATTATAAAGCATATGAGGACAGGCTTAAAGATCTTAATATGCATACTTTAGAGGAAAGACAGATTAGGGGCGATATGATATAGACCTTTAAATGCATTGGAGGGTCTCTTTCAATTGAAGGCAAGTTCTGCTACAAGGGGACATAGGATGAGAGTGAAAGGGGTGAGACTCAGGAGTAATATGCGTAAATATTTCTTTACGGAAAGAGTGGTAGATGTGTGGAATAGTCTACTAGTGGAGGTGGCGGACACGAGGACAGTATCTGAATTCAAAAAAGCGTAGGACAAACACAGAGGATCTCTAAAGGTAAAAAGGGGATTATTATAGTTGATATGGAAGGGGCAGACTAGATAGGCTATGAGATCTTTTTCTGCCATCATGTTTCTATGTTTCTATTCTTGAAACTGTCTTCTGCTCTTTGGGCCTGCATAGCTGTGGATGCAACAGGACAGCTTTCACAGCATCCAAC
This sequence comes from Ichthyophis bannanicus, assembly GCA_033557465.1. Taxonomy (NCBI): domain Eukaryota; kingdom Metazoa; phylum Chordata; class Amphibia; order Gymnophiona; family Ichthyophiidae; genus Ichthyophis; species Ichthyophis bannanicus. The sequence goes on from CM066035.1 coordinate 645,327,714, forward strand.
AAGAGAGGGCATTGCTGTCAACACACAGCAGTAAGATGTATTTATTTATTTATTTGAGCACATTTTTATACCGCTCCTTCCAGTGATCAGCAGCGGTTTACATTTAACAATTAACTCTGCATAGATTAGCAGTTACATAAAACAGTAAGAAAATAACATTAGAACATTGAAAGGTATCATTGTTTTAAGATAACTCAATAAATAGTTCAAAACTGTTTACATGAAAGAAGAGAACATGTTAACATACATGCTATATAATTAACTATATACAGTATTTGTGAACGAAAATACAAGTAGATTTACTATTTAATTCTTTGTGGATTTGAGGGTTCAAAATGGTAACAGTGGGATGAACTCCGTCTAATTGTTTTCATCACAGAATTACTCTAAGTTATTTCTGTCTGATTGAAGTATTCTTGAAATAGATGTGTTTTAAGGCTTTTACGGAATGATGTGAGATCTTTGTTAGCTCTTAAGGTGTCAGGGAGTTTGTTCCATTGTGTTGGAGCGGTGTATGTGAATGCTCTATTACTGGTGAATGCCTTTGCTTTGCAAATGGAGAGGGGGGTTTGTAGTGTATTTAGGTTGTGTGTACGTCTTTTCCTGTTGGTGGTTTGTGGCTTTATGAGTGAGGCAAGGTAGGATGGGGCAGAATTGTGTATTAGTTTGAATGTTGTAATTATTATTTTGTATCGTATGTGTGCATGTATAGGTAACCAGTGAAGTTCTCTTAGGATAGGTGTGATGTGATCTGAGAAGGGTACGTTCATTAGGATTCGATCTTAAATTAATATGCTTCAACAAACTGAAAGTAGCAGTAGAAGCACAAAAACTGTGAAGACAGAAAGAGAATAGAAAAGGAAGATATCAAAGTATTTAGAGAGAACCTGAAACAGTTATACAGGAAATTCTGAAGTATGAACATGGTCAATTGGTCATTCCTAACATCAAAGTCCAGCGAGGAATATTTCCGAGAGATTCCTGTTGACACTTTTGTTTTGCATAGCATTTAATCCAAGGGGTACTCTCAATAAGTCCTTGGAATATGGATTTAGCCTGAATCCTAAATAAAGTAACAACACAGAGGTAACATCACATTTACTGTTTGTAGATGACCTGAAACTCTATAGTTCCAGTGACTAACAATTAGTAGAACAACTCCATGTAGTGAAAAGTTTCTCAAATGACATCAAGATGACTTTTAACATTGACAAATGTACTAAGTCAACTTTCCGTAGAGGAAAATTGAGTAATTCTGAAAACATCTCCCTGACTGAGGACTGTGACATCAAGGAACTTGAACAGGAAGGCGTATAGAAATATCTGGGAGCAGAGGAAGGAACAACAATCAAGCAAAAATTACTGAGAGAAAAGATCAGTAAAGAATATTACAGAAGATTAACAACATTACTGAAACATGCTTTAACATCTTAGAATAGCATACAGGCCAATAATCAGCTGGCAATTCCTGAACTCTCATACAGCTTTAAGATTGTAGACTGGCCTCTTAAAGATCTTGAAAAACTAGATGTATGAACAAGAAAACTGCTCAATACCCATTAAAATTTATAAGAACCATTGTATGCTGAGACTGTACATCCTTAGAGCCAAAGGAGGACTGGACCTCATAAAAATAGATTATACACACAGAGCTACTATCATAGGCTTCCAGGCCTATCTAACAGCATTATCAGATCCAAATATGCAAAAGTGTTGAAATATGGAAGTAAATGTCCAGAATCTGTCTCCATCATCAAACCTGGACAAGTATTCTGATGATCAGAAGGAATGAAAGAGAATTCACAGGGAGAGACAGGAAAAGAAGCAACAGAATTTGCAAGACAAGAGAAAAAACTCTTCAAAGAATTACACAAGTACAGTGGGGAAACACAAATTGTTACTCTGGGAACCCTTTGCCAATCAAAACCAGATACATGAATGGTTAAAGAGAAGTGAACTGAAATCGAAGGATGTGAGATTGATAGGTGCAGCCCAGGACAGCAGATTATAGCTGACATGGTTTACAGCAAGTATAGAAAAAACTGGCAATACATTTCACCTTAGATGCTAGAACAATTCCCTGCCACAGACCAAATTTCTCCTTCTGACTTTTCTCAATTGCCAGCTGAACAACAGGTCTCATTATGGACCTCCTCACTCACAGCTGCTTTAGACCAAGTTGCTCTTTTGCAGCTACGACCTGTTATGTGCTCTAATCTCTCATCACAACCTTGGTTTCACTCAGGGCTCCAACTCCTGCGCTCTCAGTTGTGACGCTCTGAGCACATTTAGCGTAAGCTTTGCACACCTGCAACCCTACAGCTTTTCAAGTCTTCATACCAGGTTTTTCGCTCACAAGTCCATCAGGCTAAGCGTGACCACTTTTCTGACATTATCTTCTCAACCCCTAACTCTTCCTCCTGCCTTTACTCAGAAATGAAATCACTGTCCACTCTGCAATCACAGTCATCACCATCTGACTCCTCTGAGGTCCCGTCGACCTCCCAGCCAACCCTCTCCTTTGAAATCAAGGTCCAATCTCTCTGCTCTTCTTTCGATCTTTGTCCATCTCCTATACAGTCTCCCCCCCCTTCCCCCTTCCCCAGCCTCCCCCCTTCTCTCGTTCATTCCTGGTCCACATTCCACCCAGTCACCTCCGTGGAACTCTCCAAATTGATCTCCACCTCACATAAAACCTTTTGTGCATTAGATCCTATCCCCTCAGTTTGGATTCCAGAACCCTCATTGGCACTTCTCCCCCTTGTCTTTACTATCCTCAACAACAGCCTGTCGTCTGGTGTTTTCCCCTCTACCTGGAAGCATGTGATAGTTCATCCCCTCTTAAAGAAATCCTCCCTTGATCCTCTTGATCCCTCTATCGTCCTGTTTCAAATCTGCCATTTCTTGCTAAAATTTTGGAAAAAGCCATCTTCTCTCAGTTATCTCACCATCTTGACTCAAACCATCTGCTTCATCCTCATCAGTCTGGTTTCCATCCAGGGCATAGCATTGAAACTATTCTGCTTTCTTTTGTTAATGACATACATACAGTTCACAAACGCGGTGACATTACTCTGGCAGTCTCCTTCAATCTATCAGCAGCTTTTGATCTCGTTGACCACTCTCCTCTTCTTTCACGACAATGGGATTCTGGGCTTCATGGGATGGTCTACCGATACTTTCACTCCTATCTTTCCTCACATTTCTTCTCTGTGTATTTCCACTCAGTCTCCTCTGACCACGTCCCCCTGCATTGTGGTGCTCCTCAGGGCTCTGTTTTGGCCCCCCTCCTTTTTAACATCTTTTTAGCACCCCTCGCCCTCCTTATACAACAGTTTGGGCTATCTACATATTATTATGTGAATCACATTATTCTGCATCATACTATCCCACATCAGCCAGATCTTTCCATACTCAACAATTGTCTGCAGCACATTTCTACCTGGCTTTCTTCCAACTATCTCTTTCTTAATCTGTCTAAAACACTTGCGATTTGGTTCACTTTCGGTAGCCTATGTTCTACAGTTGCCCTGACCCACACCAGTACTGCTATACCTCTAGTCTCCTCCTTCCATTAACATGGCCTGACCCTCGATTCTGCGCTTACTTTTCAAGAAAATGTCTCACTCCTTTCTCACCATTCCTTTTACTTCATCCGTCAGATAGATGTCATCCATCCTATCCTCTCCCCGCAAGCTCTGACTACTCTCCTCGTCTTTGGTAATGTCTTGTTTAGATTTTTGTAACCTGGCTTTCACTGGTATCACTGGACACAACTTCATCGCTTACAACTGATACAAAATACAACTGCTCGGATCATCACCTACTCCTCCCGTCGAGACCATATCACACCTATTCTCATTAAATTACATTGGCTTCCTATAGCCTATTGTTTTCAATACAAAATCCTAACACTAACTCATCATGTCATATACACCAGTACCCCACAGTATTTAGCTGACTTATTGCAATTCCACACCCCCTCTCGCAGCCTTCGTTCTATTCATATTAACCATCTGGTGCTTCCATCTCCCTCCCGTGCTCACCGCCAGTCCACCCAGCACTCTGCTTTCTTTTTTCTGGGTCCCTCACTGTGGAACTCTCTTCCCTCCGCACTACGGCAGGAACCAGTTTTTGTGAAATTCAAATCTCTTTTAAAAACTCATCTTTTCCAGTCTGCTTTTGATTTGCCATCCACCATTACCTAAATTCTCTCCTCCAGATCCTCTATGGTTCCTTTCTGCAATCTTTTACTTGCCCAAATTCCCTCTCTTTCTTATTCTTGCCTACTCTCCTTTTCCTTTTTTAATCTTTCCTGCCATTTAATGGAGTTCTTTGCTCTTTCCCAGGCCTAAGGCCGTTATTTTTATTGTTTGTTGTGAACCGCCCTGGTTTAATAAAGTGTGGTATATCAAGTATTTTAATAAACATAAACAAACATGTTGTTGTTGTTAAGTGCCGTCGAGTCTGTGTCGACTCATGGCGACCCTCCAATTTATTTTGTTGTGGCTATCCATTGGGTTTTCATGGCAAGATACAGAAGTAGATTGCCGGGCCTTTCCTCCGTGCAGTTTAAGTTTAGTGTTGTTGCCGTTGTCACAGAAATGTGATCCTCCGCTGTCAACACTGTCAACATTCTGCTGCTGCCCAGATGGGTGGTTTGTCTTGGTCTGGCACCTCAGCTGAGACCTGTCCATCTTGGGAGACCCTCCAGTAGTTAAACTGCCGATAGCTTAGCTCTCAGCATAACTGATGCACACAAGCCCTCATAGCACGACAAGCTGCAAACCAAGTGAGGGAAACAAACATAAACACGTAGAAAACTAACCCATCTGGAGAAATTTCTCCCAGAGCAATTAGAAGGATAGCCATTGACACATAATGGAAGCCAGGGCCTGATTTCAAGTGGGGGTACCCAAGGCAAGGGAGGACACCTCCTTCGCTCACCCACCAATCACCCCAGCCACATCCAGATCCTCCCCTCTTCCAGGCAGACAGACCCTCACATGTTGTGGCATCCCGAGTGGCGCTGACAGATCCCATAGTATCCCACCTCTTCTACTCACATAGGCTTCCTGTTACCATGGAAATCTGTGCAAAAAGAGGAGGTGGGCTGCTGCAGGACCTGTCAGTGCTAGAGGGCTCACAGGCCCTATGATGAAATCTGCTGCTGCTGCTCAGAATTAGCCTCTGTACAGGGCAGTGATGCTGCAGCCTCAGGTCTGGATTAAGGCATACAAGCAGTTGTAACACTCTGGACCTATCACAATTTCATGCAAAACAGTTGCCTATGCTGTTTATGCCTACATCTGGCCCTGATGGGAACTGTGGTGTATGGCCTCTATTGCTGTGATGACTGGGTTACATAGAGAGAAGGAAAGGAAATGGGGAAAAGTTAAAAATGGAGGAAAAATCCTGGGAACTAGGAATGAAGGCTGATGTTATTACGGCCCCATTGATACTGTTTCAATTAAACTTAGAGACCAAAGGAGCACGTGGAAACTGCCAGGAGTGAAAACGGTAGTAAGTTACTATCAATAACACTAGGTTCTCCTGAGGGCAATCTGGCTACTTTGCACCCCAAAAACATATCAATGACCTGTACTTACTGAATTCACCTATACATTAAAATGCACTTGTGTTTGCAGGGGGCAGCACCCCAGGGTGCACCACGGTCATATCCTCATTAGAAACAGAAAGGCACAATAAAATGGCACATCTCATCCACTGGAAACTGCAAATACTACACCATCACTGTACCTGAAAAGCGCTGTGCATGATTCTAAGAGAATAACAGAGAATGAAGAAGTTCTGATCACCTGAGACATTCTTATTCTTACTGATAAAAGACTGTATATAAGAAAACCAGACATAGTAGTAAAGGAGAACACCACCAGAATGGCATTTATAATAGCGGAGTCAATTCAAAGCGATTATTCTGTGCATTGTGTGAGGAGGGAAAAGATTCTCAACTACCAAGATATGCAATCAGAGACCAAGAAAATATGGCAGAAGGATACATAGATTGTTTCACTTTTTGTTGGATGCCACAGGCTTGATTAAGAGGAATTTCCAAGCACGCCTTGATAAACTTACTATACAAATGACATCTTATGAATTTCAGAAGATTTTCTTTGACACGATAAAAGTACTAACCAAGTTTTAGCAGTAAATTTGTAAGATTGAGATCCTACCTCACATACCCTGGTTTAGAAGTTGAGGGGGGAGTGGATTTAGCTTACGCCTCTTCTTAGACGTTCAAGGCATGTTACATTCAGGTACAGTAGGTGTTTCCTGTCCTCAGAGGGCTTATAATCTAAGTTTGTTCCTAAGCAATAGAGGGTTAAGTGACTTGCTCAAGATCACCTGGGGATGAGGTTCATTACTGTCATGATATGTGAAAGTCTAACCTATTTGAAGAAATTGCCCCCAAGAGAACCAGCACTTTTTCATGAGCACTATCTTAAGTAGGGATGAACTCATTGGTAGATGATATATGAAGTCTTGGGAATCAGGGGAAAAGTACTGCTACAAGAGGATCAGGTACCAAAGGCTGATTTGATGGCTTTTGCTAACATGAATTATAAAATATGTTGATATCATAAATACATATTTCAGCAGTAACTAGAAAAATAACACTCCATGATCTGGAGAAAAGCAAGAAAAATGAAACAATTCTGGTGTTTCCCTTGACATTGGATCTTGGTATAATAACTTCACTGCTGCCCAGTATGAAAGAGTTTGCTATGAGTCTACTTGTGGCCTCCCACAAATACTACAATTTACGGATGATTTATTTTGGCGTGTTTTCTGGAAATTAGCTGAAATGCACATTACATGCACTAGTGGATGTGGAGGAGGAGCCTAATGGTTAGAGCTCTGGCTTGGGAACCAAGAGACCAGGGTTTGAGTTCCACTAACAGTCCTTGTGGCCTTGGGCAAGTCACTTAACTCTCCATTGCTTCAGAAAAAAATTCAAGTTATCAATGAATCTGTTTAATGTACATTACCAAGTTTAAGTTACAATGTAGACTGCTTTGACTAAAATGATAAAGCAGTATAAAAAAAACTGTTAAAGAAATAAAATAGTGTGTTGATCAGTTGTTTGCACTCCCCATGTGCTCACTTTTTCCCTGGATAAAAAGCATTATGCTAGCAATGTTTTCCTGTGAGCGGATATTTTGCATAGGATCCTCTTTCCCATCAGACTGTAAAAATCCTCTTGTCAATTTCAGAGCATGTGGAATGTTCTTGGACATCAGCATATTCAGTACTGGGGGAGAAAAATGCCTAGTCAAATAAGGGATAACAGTACAACTAGAAATTGAATGCAAACTGCTGATGTGGGAAGGATGGCTATCCTCAGGTTCCAATATGAGTAAAATGGAAAACAAATGGCTGAATATAAGGGCCGTGTCTCATCTGCCCATTTCTAATGCAATATCACTGGGCTTATTCCGTGCTTTCTTGATTATTGCTACAGTTCAGATCTTCACTGGGAGGCTTCTTAATGGTCCTGGTAAAGCAGAAAATGATTTTTAAAGTTGACCTCCTAGTTTATATAGCAACGATGGCAGAAAAGGCCAGTTGACCTCTCTAGCCTGCACAATTATTCCTGCCTATTGCTGAAGATGCATCTTCTGCGGAGGGTAGGTGGGGCACAACACTTGTTGGCATATGACTCCTTACCCAAATCACTTTTTGTTACTGTCCTTTTCGGGTTTCCCCCATTCCATGCAGTTTACACACTTAATCCAACACCAATCATCCTTTGCTCCAGTCTTACTCTCAAGCACAATCCAAGCAGTCACTAAAACCAGTGAGGCTACTCCTGAAAATCCAGCCACCTAGACCAATTTTGAACTGTCCAGATATCCAGCAGCCTAGATCATTTTGGCTTTGCTAGATAATACCCAGCCTCAAACCTGTCAGCACTAACCTGGTTGCTTTTTGAGAGTCATGGCCTCTCTCCTATGGTCTACTGATTCACCAGCTTCACCGAGCTGCTCAGTCTTGTTCCTACCACTCTTCCATATATGACCCAACTACATCAGTACGTATTGTAAGTATTTGTCCCCCCCCCCCCCCACACACTGGTAGGCAAATGCTGGCTTTGTTGGCCTCCACTTTGTTTTAGTCCGCTTTTAGTTTTAAAAAAACTCATATTCTAAAAAGAGAGATTTTAGTCCACTTGCAATGTGTGCGATTTGAGTCAATGCTGACTCCTTGTGACCAAGCAGCTCCTGGGTTTTCTTGATAGTGTGAATGGAAGTAGATTGCCAGGCCTTTCTTCCGAGGCAATGGAGGGTTAACTATTAAAAATATACCCTCACTCTTCTTTGCTCAGCCCATATAGTGGGTAAAATTTATAAAGTTCTACGTAGTTAGTATGCATTTTTCTGCAAATCACTAGCATGTACTTTTCTTTATATAAAATAGGGACATAAGTCGACAAAAGCACACATTTAACTAGGTGCGAGCGCTTACACCTGCCTATAGATGGTGTAAATGCCCGTGTCTACGTTTATCAAGAACATGCGTAAATTATAATATAATTATATTACAAGACTTGACTGTCATACTTTGGACACATCATGTGAAGAGAGAGATTGTTAGAGAAATACATCATGCTTGGCAAGGTAGAAGGTCAATGCAAAAGAGGAAAGCCGGCAATGAGATGGATCGATACAACAGCAGCTATGGGTACTACTCTATCAACAATGAGCTGCCTGACTGAAGACCGAACACAGTTTAGATCAACTATCCAGAGGGTTGCCTTGAGTCAACACCAACTTGATGGCACTTAACAGCAACAACTGTACATACAGATTTCTTATACAAAAACAATAGATATTTGAAACAATAATTGAGCAACAGATATTGTACAATCCACAAATAGTATGCAAAATTATCCACCCAGCATCACTGTCCGCCTAATTTCCAAAAAATATATGCAACTTAAGAAACAATACAGGCCGTGGTGCAAATTCCACCAAACAGCCCCCACAATGTGAGGGGACCTGGGCAGGAAGGGGGCCCACATAGCAGAATGGCTCATACCGTGAGACTTTGGCCTGGAAGGAACACCTCTGGGCCTGGAACAGAGACAGCATGGCAAACAAATGTAGGTTTTCTTCACAGGGCTGACAATGGGGGGGGGGGGCAACAATAGGGGACCCTACTAGAACTTTCCCAACTGACTACAGGGCTTTTAAACGTCTTGTCCCACAACCTCTAGGTGTCAACATTTCTCTCTCTCTATCCCCCAGCAAGATTTCCAGTTCTCTCTCCATCCCTCTCTCTCTAACCCCTCCCCCTGGCACATACATACCTATAGCTCTCTTTCAACCCCCATATAGACATCCATAGCTTACTCTCAAGCTTCCTTCTCCCACACAACCTCTCCCCCCCCAATAGCTTGGTCTTAAAACCCCTATAGCAGTGACACACACCACCATAGCACTCTCGTCCCATCCCAACACTCATACTACCACAATTCTCTCTCAAAACTCCTCTTTAGCTCTCTTGTCCTCCTCAACCCCCTTTCATCCTGGCTGATACTCACTTAGCTCTCTCTGCGCCTGCTGGGCCCAGCCCCCTCCTTCCAGGAATCCCCAGCACTTCCTGTGTTTTGCCCCCTTTCTCTTCTTCTCCCTCCCCAATGCTGATAAGCACAAGCAGAGGAGGAGCACAGCAGCTGTGCACAGAGTTGCGTCTTTCTCCTTTGTGGCCAGGTGATGACTTTCAACTGCAAGGGACACTGTAGAGCCCCGCTGGTTACAACTCAGCAGTCGGTGCTGGGCTGAAGAGGAGGAGGACACATGCAGCCTGAGCTGCAGCCGTTCCGCCGCTTATCTACTTGTGCATAATGCTGGGAGGAGGACGAGGAGGAAAGAGAGGAGAAAGACTAGAGGAAAAAGGGACAGCAAGTGAGGGGTGCTGCAGGGAGCTGTGGTGCCGTGGAGGGAGGGTAACAGTGTGAGTCATCACTGCTTCTGGGTTACTGTGCAGAATTCTGCACAGGCGTAAAGCACTGCAAAAAGTAAACATAAAAAAAAAAAACAGCGTCATCACAGGCCTGGGATTCACTGAATCACCTGAAGGCCCCGAACGCAAGCCACTGATGGGTGGAGATGGTTCATTCGAAAGTGAAGATACCAGACTTCCATGCAACTAACTTTGTCAAGATTGGAGTCATTAGCTGGAAGGGACCATGTAGGGAAAGTAGAAAAGCAGTGACAAAACTGAAAGGAGAGATTTTGAGGGAAACACATTTTCTGTTAGGAAAGTAAATAAAAGAGGAAAAGTAGGCCATTGTGGCTCAAAAGATAAGGAAAATATGGTTAGACTTCGTAAATTACAAGAGATCACAGAAAGAGGAAAACAAGCAACAATATCTTGAAAACTTCAGAGAAGCTGGAAAAGTAAAGAAAGGAAAGCAAATGCAAAAAAAAAAAAAAAAGGCGATACAGTAAAATGTGAGGACAAAGGGTTTTTTTTAGATACATTAATTTATTTAATGAGATTTGGTATACTTCAATTCAATCAAATACATAGCTGAGGAATGGCGAAAGTAGTATTGCCAGATTCAAAAAGGAGGAATAAGTAGAAGCTGATGAGAATAAAGCAGAATTGCTTAACAAATAGTTCTCTTCTGTTTTCACCAATGAAGGGCTAGAAGTAGGACTGCAGAAAACAAACACAACATGGAATATGGAAGTACAGTAAGGTAGACCTCAAACAATTTTCAGAAGGCTGTTTCGTGAGAAGCTAGGTAAACTTAAAGAAGACCAAGCAATGAAGGCCGAAGAAGATACATCAAAGGGTATTTATTTATTTAACAGGTCTTTTTTTTACCTCTTGATCATTTCAGTCCAAGTGGTTTACATTGTAACTTAAACTTAGTAATGTACATAAAAAATAGGAAAATTGAAAACTTAGATTTTTCTGAGGCAATGTACTGAATCCTGGTCTCTTGGTTCCCAGGCCAGTGCTCTAATCATTAGGCTACTCCTCCACTGAAGGAACATAGAGAAGTTCTGGCAATATCACTGTCTGACCTCTCCAGTGCTTCTTTAGAGTTAGGAATGGTCCCGGAGGACTGGAGGAGGGCGGATGTGGTCCCTCACAAAAACAGAATTAAGGAGGAGGTTGGGAACTACAAGCTGGTTAGTCTGAGCTCTGTGTTGAACAAATTAATACAAATGATGCTAAAACAGAGTGCAGTTTCTGGAATCCAAAGGATTGCAGGATCTGAGGCAGCATAGTTTACTAGAGGTAAGTCTTGCCAGATGAATTTATTTTCCTTGAATCGGTAACCGAAGAGTTGGATCAATGGAGAGGACTAGATGTGGTGTACTTAGATTTCAACAAGGCCTTTAAGATAAGTTCCTTATAGATGTCTTTATAAATAAACTGAGTAGTCTGGACCCCTAAAGTGACTAAGTGGGTTAGAGAGTGGTTAAGTAGGAGTGACCGAGGATAATGGTAAACGCTGTTCACTCTGAGGATAAGAGTTATCAGTGGTACGCCACATGTATCACAGTCCTTGGTCCAGGTCTTTTTTAACATTTTTCTAAGCAATATTGAAGAAGGGCTATCAGATAAGGTTGCCTCTTTGCAGGTAATACCAAACTCTGCATCACGTAAGATACTCTGCAAGGTGTGGGTAACATGAGGCAGGATCTAGTGAAGCCTGAAGAACAGCCTAGAATTTAGAAGCTAAGATTTAATGCTAAGCAATGCAAGGTCATGGATTTAGGCTGCAAAAGAGCAGGATAGTATCATGGGTAACATAGTAAGTGACGGCAGATAAAGACCAGCATGGTCCATCTAGTCTGCCCAGCAAGATGGCAAGAGTAGGTGCACCTGTCGCTCTGTGCAGGCTACCCCTCCCCATGTTTTTGTTTCTGTTTAGGGGTGAACCCACCACTCCATGTAGGACACCCTTATTTGTTCAGACGCTAGATAGTTCAGAAGTTAGATGGTACCATTTATTTTGCTTTTATCCTGTTGCTGTAAAGGGATCCACTGTGTTTGTCCCATGCCGTTTTGAATTCCATCACCGTGTTTGCCCTCACCACTTCCATCGGGAGGGCATTCCAAGCATCCACCACCCTTTCAGTGAAGAAATATTTCCTGACATTGCCTTTCAAATTACCACCTTGCAGCTTCATGTTATGCCCTCTAATTTTACAGCTTCCCCGTCTTTGGAAGAGGTTTGTTTGTTCATCATTTCTCTTTAAGTATTTAAAGGTCTGAATCATATCTCCCCTGTCCCTCCTCTCCTCCAAAGTGTACATATTTAGGTCTTCAAGTCTCTTCTCATAAGGCTTCTGACGCAGGCTCCAAATCATTTTGGTCACCTTTCTCTGAACAGTTTCCAGTCTTTTTACATCTTTTGCAAGATATGGCCTCCAAAACTGAACACAGTATTCCAAGTGAGGCCTTACCAGTGACTTGTACAGTGGCATAAGTACCTCTTCCTTTCTGCTGGTAATCCCTCTTTGTATGCAGCCCAACATCCTCCTGGCTTTTCCCACCGCCTTGTCGCACTGTTTTGCCACCTTGAGATCATCAGAGATAATCACACCAAGGTCTTTCTCCTGAACCGTGCATACCAACCTCTCACCCCCTATTGTGTACTTTTCCCTTGGATTTCTGCTACCCAAGTGCATGACACTGCACTTTTTTACATTAAATCGTAGTTGCCAAGCATTAGACCAGTCTTCCAGCTTCTGTAGATCTTTCCTCATGTTATCCACTCCCTCGGGGGAGTCCACTCTGTTGCAAATTTTTGTGTCATCTGCAAAAAGACAGACTTTTCCATTCAGTCCTTCAGCAATATCACTCACAAATATATTGAACAGTGCCGGGCTCAGGACCAAACCCTGAGGCACCCCGCTAATCACCTTCCTCTCATCCGAGTGAGCTCCATGTACCATCACCCTCTGTTGTCTGTCAGTCAACCAATTTCTAATCCAGTTTACTATCTTGGGACCCATCCCCAAGCTACTGAGTTTATTGACAAGCTTCCTATGAGGAACAGTATCAAAGGCTTTGCTGAAACCCAGATAGATGACATCCATTGCATGCCCCAGATCTAGTTCCTTGGTCACCCAATCAAAGAACTCAATCAGATTTGTTTGGCAAGACTGTCCTTCGGTAAAACCATGTTGCCTTGGATCTTGCAACCTGTTGGTTTTGAGAAAGTTCACTATTCGCTCTTTCAGGAGCGCCTCCATTACTTTTCCTGCCACCGAGGTAAGGCTCACGGGCCTGTAATTTGACACTTCTTCCCTGTCACCACTTTTGTGTAAAGGTACAACATTAGCCATTCTCCAGTCCTGAGGAACCACTCCTGTTTCCAAGGATCTGTTGAAGACATCCTTTAATGGTCCTGCAAGAACCTCTCTGAGCTCTTTCAGTATCCTGGGATGTATCCCATCTGGTCCCATGGCTTTGTCCACTTTCAGTTTAGCAAGTTGTTCTAACACCTCATCTTCTGTGAATGGTGTGGTATCTACTTCAGTCCTATTTTTATATTTGGGAGTCACAGCTGGTCCATCTCCAGGATCTTCTTTAGTAAAAACAGAGCAGAAGTATTTGTTTAGCAATTTCGCTTTTTCAGTGTCACTTTCCACGAGTCCTTTCCCAGCACTTCTGAGTCCTGCAATTACAACTCTGATCTTCTTCCTTTCCTGAATATACCTGAAGAAAGTTTTGTTGCCACCCTTAACATCTTTAGCCATCTTTTCTTCTGCCTTTGATTTTGCTATCCTTATTACTCTTTTAGACTCTTTGAGTTGGATCCTGTATTCATTTCTGTGTTCTTCTGTTTGCAAGCTTTTGAATTTTGCGAAAGCTGTGTTTTTTGCCTTTATTTGCGCAGCCACCTCTTTGGAAAACCAAATAGGTTTCTTTCTCCTCTTGTTTTTATTTATTTTTCTTACATATTTATCTGTTGCCCCTTTTATTGCTGCCTTTAGTTTAGTCCATTGCAATTCCACTTCCCTTATCTCCTTCCACCCCGTCATCTCCTCCTTTAAGTACTCGGCCATTATATTGAAGTCAGTGTTTTTGAAGTTTAGGACTTTGAGCTTGCTATGATTGGCCTGTACCATGGCTTTTATCTCAAACCACACCGTGTGATGGTCGCTGTTGCTCACAGGGGCACTCACGCAGACATTCAACACGTTATCACTGTTGGTTAGCACTACATCCAGCATTGAGCTTTCCCTGGTTGGTTCCATCACCATTTGTCTAAGTAATGCATCTTGGAGAGCATCCACAATTTTTTTGCTTCTTTCCAGATGTGCAGAAGGAGTAATCCAATCCACATCAGGTAGATTAAAGTCACCTAATATGATCGCTTCCCCCTTTGTTGCTATCTTGGCAATATCTATAATCAATTCATTATCTCTCTCTTCAATTTGAGTCGGAGGTCTGTAGACTACAGCAACATGGATGACAGTGCCATCTCCTCTTTCCAACGCAATCCAGAGCGCTTCTTCTTTTCCCCATGTTCCCTGCATTTCAGTAGCTTTAATACTGCTTTTGACATACAAGGCTACTCCTCCTCCTTTTCCATTTTCTCTGTCTCTTCTGAATAGATTATAGCCAGCTATGGCTATATCCCAATCATGCGATTCATTAAACCATGTTTCCGTAATGGCCACGATGTCCAAGTCCGTTTCCACCATTAGGGCTTCCAGGTCTGGAATTTTTTTGGCTAAGCTTCGAGCATTTGTGCTCATTGCTTTCCAGCATTTACCTGGCTTGTGTGTATTTTGCATTGACTTTATTCTGCCCACTTCTTCCCACTTGTTTTTGATGTGTGGTTTAAGAATGTGGCTGTTTCTGATGTTGTTCTGCTTTTGCAGGGGGTGGCATGCAGATGTTGACCTTCCACATCCGTCACCCCCTTTTCCTAGTTTAAATGCATATCCACATACTGCCTGAATTTTTCACTTAGGTTTCTTTTCCCTGCGACAGAGAGATGTAGTCCATCAGCACAGTATAGTCTCTTGTTGGTCCATCTGTTGCCCCAGTTGCCAATAAATCTGAATCCTTCTTGTTTGCACCAGGTCTGGAGCCATGTATTAAAGTTGTTAATGCGATGCAGCCTTTTTGTCCCCTTACCAAGAACAGGTAGAACTTCTGAGAATGCAACAGTGTTAACAATGGGCTTGAGTTTCTCGCCCAGAGATTGGAAGTCCTTTTGGGCTGTAGAGGCACTGTTTCTAGCCAGGTCATTTGTGCCCAAGTGGATAATAACATCTGGTTTGGAGTGCTCACTTTTTGCGCTAAGTATTTCAAGAACTTGGTTTGTATTCCTGCTGGCTGAAGAGCCTGGTAGGCACATGACTATCTTCTCTCCTTTGAACTGTGTTCCCAAGTTGGTGCCTCTGATGATGGAATCTCCAAGTAGTAATAGTTTTCTGTTTGGTGAGGTTTTCTTCATATTTGGTGCTTTAGCAGGAGATTGGGCATTGTCTGACTCATTTAAGGGCCCTTCAGTTTCTTTGGGTTAGGCATCCTCATTAGCCAAGGCAGAGAAGGCATTTTGCAGGGATATCTCTTGATGTGTAGGATGTCTCTGCATTACAGGTCGCAATCTTCCGGAACCCACTGTGATCCATTTGTTCCTGGGGTGTTTGATTCTTTGTGGGAGCGGTGGTGGACTTTGTTCAGTTTGTATCCTAGAAGAGGTGTGCTTCATTGCAGCCAGTTCCTCCCTCAGTAGAGACACTTCTTTATGCATGGCTGCTAGGTCTTTCCTTAGTAGAGTCATTTCTTCATGCATGGCAGCTGACTTTAGGCATATAGGTCAAGCTCTTAGGCTCCAAATGATTCTTCTTTGAATGAAAGTACCACAGTTATTGCACTGAATACACGACATGTTGATTAAGCAGTCCCAGAAGAGGAAGAATAATAAGAAAAGTTGAAGATGTGGGCGTTACCCAAGTTAGGAACGACAGATGTGGCACGTATGTGACCACTATATAGGCAATGTAGCCCCTGGGGTGGGTGGGGTTAGGGGTAGGGTGGGCGGGAACCTAAGTGTCTCTGGCCAGTAGGCTGTTCCTGAGCAGTGGGCACACAGCAAGGGAGTAGGTAAGGGAACCCACCAAGAAGGGCAAATAGATAGATAAATATGTGGAGACAAACAGACAAAACTCACAATTTAGCAGCAAATTCAGCAAAAATCACCTTTTGGGAGAGCCCTGGTAAGCACTGCTCTTCTCAAGAAACAGAAAGGCAATCTGAGCAAGCCCACATGCACAACAGGAAATGGAGGTCTACAACAATGCCTCAGCAGGGGGGAGGGGCAGTCACTCAGGAAGACTAAGAGAAAGATAGTTTAAAACTCTACAGCAATGGAGGCTGTTCCTGAACAGTGGGCACACAGCAAGGGAGTAGGTAAGGGAACCCACCAAGAAGGGCAAATAGATAGATAAATATGTGGAGACAAACAGATAAAACTCACAATTTAGCAGCAAATTCAGCAAAAATCACCTTTTGGGAGAGCCCTGGTAAGCACTGCTCTTCTCAAGAAAAGAGCAGGGTGTGAGGGTAATTGGATCTGATGATCTTAAGGTGGCTAACAGGTAAAAAAGATTACAGGAAAAGGTTGCTTGGCTGCATAAGGAGAGGAATAGCCAGCATGAGAAAGGAGGTGATAGTGCCTCTGTATGTCTACTACTACTACTATTAAACACTTATATAGCACCACGCACGCAGCGCTGTACAAACATACATACAAGAGACAGTCCCTGCTCGTCAGAGCTTACAATCTATTCAAGACAGTACAAACATTAATCAAGTATTATGTACAATTCTAAAGACTCCAATTCTTTGGAGTATTGTGTACAATTCTAAAGACTGTACTTTCAAAAAGATATAAACAGGATGGTGTTAGTCCAGAGAGTGGCTACTAAAATGGTCAATGGACTTCATCAAAAAGCATATGGAGACAGAATTAAAGATCTCACTATGTATATTTAGAAGAAAGACAGGAGAGGGGAGATATGATGTGTATGTGTTAAGTCGATGTCTGCTCATAGCGACCCTGTGGATAGTTGGCCTAACCTGTGTTCAGTCTTCAGTCAGGTGGCTAATTGTTGATGAAAATTTGAAAGAAAAGCTCTGGAATGAGGAGGCATAGAAGGTGTGGAAAGGGGATAACTTACAAGTAATCTAAGAAAATATGGAAAGGTTGATGGATGCATGGAACAGCCTCCCAGATAGAGACGAGGACTGTTTCTGAGTTCAAGAAAGCAATGGACAAACATAGAGGATTTCTGAAGGAGAAGAAGGGATTGTAGTGGCTAATAATTGGTATGGATGGGCCATATGGTCTTTCTCTGTTTCTATATCTAACAAACTCATAATGATATAACACCAACTCAATACCCACTCACCCCAAACACTCACTTAATCAAACATAATATAATGTTGTTAATTACCTCGTACTGTCTAAATGTTACCCTTATGATAAATGTAACCCTCCAATTGTACTGTCTTGATGTTGTTAAGTTCCCCTATGTTAAATGTAACCCTCCAAATGTGATGTGACCACTTTGATTGTAGGATAAGGTGGTATACAAATCTGTTTAAATAAATAAATAAATAAACTCATAATAAACAGGGCTCCAAGATCACACCATTCCCTGTAGTGCTGAATAGGCTCATTGATGAACATGTTAAAATCCAATATCAGCAGACCTTGGGGCTAAAGTCACTATCCACTTACCACTTCTCAACTTGTTACTCAACTATCTCCTGAGAGAATTTTACACCAGATCATTTGCTCAATAGGGAGCCAGTGCAATGCCTGAAGATCAGGCACAATATTGTTCATGACTTTTTCCTGTCTTCAAGACATGCAGATGTAACAGATGTAGCTGATGAAAGCTTACTGCCCATAAGCCACTGATAGAGAGAACAGCAGTAATCAGTTATTCCTATTGCCAGAACATCTAAGGTACACATCTCTATACCTAACTCAACAAGCAGGCCCTCTTCCGTTTTTTGTTACCAACCTTTATAACATTCAGGCAGTTTTCCCAAAAACATTCAGAAGCCAATATTCAGCCACATGGAGAAATATAATTTGAAACATCTAACTTAGTTTCAAATCATAAAATAGGCTTACGTCTACATGACGCCATCACTCTGGAGTGCCCCAAATCCAGCCCCCTTTTGGACAGTTACTTTGGCCATATAGTGATTTATATATCCAGAATTATCTATTCAGCCTTCAGGAATTTAAAAAAATGTATGCAGCTGGCACTAACCATATAAATACTTTCGAATATCAGTTTTCCCCTGCTCAATGGTGTTTAGGTTTTAACCATGGTCTCTCCTGAGTAGTCCAGCCTTCTTGGAAGTGTAGACTTGGCTCTATCGCTTTACTTTAATTGAAGTTCTTTTCCCTTTCTTTTATTTGCTTTTATTTGTAAACCACTCTAATGTTTGAAGGGCATTATAGAAAGTCCCTAATAAACCATAAGTCTTCTGCAGCCATACCACCATTTTGGGGGCTGTAACTACTGGTTTGTGCAGGTTACCTCAGCTTCCTTAGAATCCTGATATAGCTGTACTATTACTAATAGGACTGCAACTACCGTTCTGTTTCTGTAAGCCCAGGTTGGTTAGAGTTTAATCATGGCTGTCCATTACGCCGCTAGGGATACACCAAGCCCGATGCAGTTGTTCCTCCACTCTAACCACTAGCCTCTATTTTTACCTGTTTGGCTCTTCAAATTCCCTCCTTCACTTCTTCCACCTGTCACCCTTTCATCCATATTACCTATTATCTCATCTTACCACTGTGCTTTATGAATGTCCCAAGCATGCTTAAATTGTATGACAGTTTGGTTGATACACTCCTGCCAGGAGGCCATTCCAAGCATCTACCACCCTCTTAGTCAAGACGTATCCTTTTATGTTTACTTTTTGCTGAGCAGGTGGAGGATGCCTAGAATATACTACTCAAATTAGTCAAAACAAATGTCTCATATAATCAGGGGGACAAGTGTCAAAAATATAATAAACAATATACCCTGCAGAACATCACAAAATACTTATTTATAAAATGGACCTCAAATACAGTGAGCAGATAATGCTTCCAGCAATAGAGCGAAAAGAAACTTAAGGCCACAAAGCCAGAGTTGCTCTTATGTCATCAATGGTCCAACCTATGCCCAATTAAGAAGCATAGGTAATAGTTTCAAAAGTATAACAAACATAACACACCCCACAAAACACTACAAAATACTTATTTAGAAAATGGACCTCAAATATAGTAAGCAGATAATGCTTCCAGCAATAAAGACAGAAGAAATTTAAGGCTACAACTATTCCAAACTCTTTTTTTTCTTTTTAAATTTTCAAATATTATCATTTACAAAAAAATTCTTACAAAAAAATCCAATAGAAAATATGACACAATACTGTGTTCCGAAAAACCTATCTGTAGCAGAGATTCATGAAAGCCAGATACACAACAGGCTCCAATGCAGATCCATTTCAATTCAGACTCCTACCGACTGGATTTTGGAACTATTTTCTATGCTTCTTAATTGTGCTTAGGTTGGACCAATGATGGCATAAGAGCAACTCTGGTGATGTAGCCTTAAGTTTCTTCTATCTCTATTGCTGGAAGCATTATCTGCTTACTATATTTGAGGTCCATTTTCTAAATAAGTATTTGGTGGTGTTCTGTAGGATGTAGTGTTTGTTGTATTTTTGGAATAGACTACTGGCAGATCTAGTTATAATCAAATTCATCAGATAAGGACCTGCTAGACTGTCTATTAGTCCTTTTTCCTTTCCAGATTGTTGACTTTGGCTTCATTATGACATTTCAACTAAAGCTAAGATTGTGACTTGTCTATAGCGTTTTCCATTTGACATTTCAGATTTATAGTATGCTGTTTCTGTTTTTGAATCAGTTTAGAGTAGATTACAGTTAAAATCTAAAATTACAGACTAACAATACAGACAACAGTTCAAAAAAAAGAAAATTTTAAATAACAATCTGAGAATAAAGCAGCAATTACAAAAATATCAGATACATAGTTTAATGTTTAACCATTGTGCTAATACATAACTTTCCTGAGAATCAAACTTTTGATAACCTCTCACACTGATCAGCTCAGTTTTTCTTCAGAGTCAACATCATACTAATTGCTTTTACCACTTATTGTACACTTTTAATCTTTCTACTCATACAAACGATTTTGTTCATCGGGGTTCTGGACTGGGGAATACATTTCCCAACGTATTTAGACAGTACTGGGGTTAATATTCTCTGCCTATCTACATTAATTAAAGTAGACTGATCAGTAACTATCTACATAACCCAAGTTTGCCTTTATATAGTTACAGTCCCACTGCAATTTATTGCCCACCTTCTTCATTCTTTTCATTAACCACTCATATTCTGCTACTGGCTTTTGTCACGTCTTGTCTATCAGTCGACTAGAATGTAAGCTCTTAGGAGCAGCGACTGTCCATTGGAGGGTAATTTTATAAAGTTTATTTCCTGCATATATGCCTGTAGACATATGCAAAAGGTCTCTTACAAAATCACCCAACCCGTAAAAGATATTTTAATAATTTATTGATCAATTTTTATAGACCGCTTTATGTAATAGTCAAAGCGGCTTACATGGAACATTAACAACGTTGCATAGTTAGATGTAATGTGTTAAAAGGGATAAAGGTCAAGGGGAGGGTAACTTGGTGAACACCTGAAAGGATATAATACAGATATGATAAAGATCTATAAAATAAGGAGTGGAGTAGAACAGGTAAACGTAGATTGGTTGTTTGCTCATTGAAAAAGTAGAAAGGCTAGGGGATACGCAATGAAGCTACAATGTGGCACATTTAAGACTAACTGGAGAAAATATTTTTCACTCAACGCGTAATCAAACTCTGTAATTCGTTACCGGAGGATGTAGTAAAAGCTGTTAGTGTAGCTGGGTTCAAAATAGGTTTGGACGATTTCCTGGAGGAAAAGTCCATAAACCATTATTAAAGTGGACTGGGGAAATCCCCTGCTTACCCCTGGGATAAGCAGTATGGAATCGGTCTACTTTTTGAGAACCTGACAGGTATTTGTGATCTGGATTGGCCTCTGTTGGAAACAGGATACCAGGCTTGATGGTTTGACCCAGTATTGCATTTCTTATGTTATATTCTAAAGTACACACAATGACAAGGAGGGGCATATGTGTACGTGACCTGGGTGTAAGTGTTTTTGGGGACCAAATGTAGGTAAAGTCACAAAGGATGCGCACTTCTGCCATTTACATGTATAACAGCTCATGAGTAGGTGTAAATTTGAGATTTCTGGGTCAATTTTATAAAGATACAAAGGCGTTTATGTGCCTTTATAAAATAGGCTAATAATAGATGCTTACTTGGCCTTCCAACCTATGTGACCAGTTATAAAATTACCCTCCATATGCATTTCTGTACAGTGCTATACATATCCATATCAGCTATAGAAATGATTAAATAATAATAATACCATGATTTACATACTGAAGTAGAAAAGACTTTGGAAGAAAATAATCACTGGTAATACCAGTAGTGAGTGGAGCTTTTGAAGTGATACTTACTGGACTCCCAACATACTTGGAAACTATAAATTTAGGATACGTCACCCCATCAGTTTTGCAAAAAACTACACATATATTTTTGTACCAATATCTCATTAATTCCTAGGTCCTTGGATAGGTCCCAAATTAAGAGAAGTAAAACCAGTCAGCATTGGCTGTGATGTGGCCATGAATACATAATAATAATAATTTGATGTATTATATTTATATTCAATCATATTCAAACATGTTCTAGATGGACCTCTGAACAACATTTACAACATAATGGACAACACAATTCATTATCACAAACACAGAGCAGACAGATACATGGTAATAATACTTATCTCTCATATCCATCATAATCCTCCTATCTGAGGATCATATACTTATATACAGTACATAAGACCCATCACAACACAAACCTGAACCCTCCCATTTATCACTGCAGTAGAAGGAGACAACTCTTTGCCAGCCCCCCACCTGCTACCCTACTTAGCCCAATCTCTCCCACTCATACTCCACCAGCCATCATCATTCTAATTATGTCTAAGTCATTCATGCCCTGTATTCAACTCTCCAATATACTAGCATCGGTAACCTATATCACTTCTCAGTCCCAACGACTAAGGGCTATTAAACGCCATTCAAATATTTATGCAAGCACTAAGCAGACAGTAATATGCAATCTTTGCAGACAGCCTGAATTTTGGTCAGTCTTAAAAAGACTTGTAGCCTTGCTCTTTAAAGTTAGTGAATTCCATAGCCATTGGACCAGGCCAGTAGATGATCTATTTATACTTTGGACTAAACAAACTTCCTTAAGGGATCATAAATTTAGCAACATTTGCTGACTGGATCTCGGTTGCACCATGAGGTATACCACGATAATTGCTTGGACATATATCTGTGCTCTGAATCTCTCACCTCATTTGAAAAGTCCAGCAGCCCACTTCTTTACCAATTAAAGTCTATGGTCTTGACGAGCTTTCAACTGGTTGCTCATGTTCCATCCTAACCTAAAGTATCTCTCACCAGGAAGAAGGGAACATAGCACCATGCATAATTAGTTCATAAAGTAATACCATCACAAGTGATTAAACAGGACTCTTACCTTCTCCTGCTTCTTATCAAGCAAAAGCACTTCTAGTAATTGTTTTGATTTTACATCTCCTAAGAGAACTTCATAGTAAGGGAAATACTGCAGCGGGACATGTTTAATTCCAACTCATTTATTGCAACTACTTCACTGATTAATCAGTAAGTCATACTTACAGCCTTCACTCTTTCTGCTAACAGTGTGCAAACCGCAAACAGCAGTAAGATCCTAAAGTAAAAATAGAAAACGACAAAAACAAATCATTGCATAACATTCTGTGTATGCTTTTACGGGACAGTGACACATGGGATGCTAGGTGACATAAACAAACCAAGAACAGTACTTACTCCCAAAGTGTACCCCTCTTCATTTGTAGATTTGCTCGTACCATCCTGTGCACCTTAGCCTTGGTCCTGCACTTAGTTACACGGCCCTGTAGTTCCACAGCCAAGAATCAGTCCTCTGAACCCTCCTACCCTGGATAAAAGGAGGGAAGAGGAAATAGCAAGATTTAAAAAAATAACCCTTCGGTCATCATTATCAGCTGCAGGCCAACTCTCTTCAAGGTTTATTTATTTATTAAATTTACTTGAATATCCTTCAGGCAAAGAACCAATCAAGGCA
The DNA here is from genome assembly GCA_033557465.1 of Ichthyophis bannanicus. NCBI lineage: Eukaryota > Metazoa > Chordata > Amphibia > Gymnophiona > Ichthyophiidae > Ichthyophis > Ichthyophis bannanicus. Next base: position 645,351,051 of record CM066035.1, read on the forward strand.
GTTGAAAAATTCAAAATTACCCCTGTCAACTGATAACCAGATTGTTAATAAGAATTAAATGCAACCTCTGAAATGCCTGTATGAAAATAGTAGAAGTCTAAAAAATGAGATGAGAGAGTTAGAATATATAGCACTAAATGAAAGGTTAGATATAATTAGCATCTCGGAGATCTGGTAGAAGGAAGACAACCAATGAGACACTGTGATAATACCTGGGTACAAATTATATTGCAATGAAAGAGTAGATCAAATTGGTTGAGGGGTTGCGCTCTGTTAGAGAGGGCACTGCATCAAACAGGATAAAGGTTTTGTAGGAAACAAAATACACTGTAGAATCTCTATGGGTAGAAATTCCATAAAAAAGGGGAAGGCAATGCAGTGGGTGGTATGCTAACGTCTGATTGGCCAGAATGAACAGATGGATTAAATGCTAAAAGAAATTAGAGAGGCTAACAAAAGTTGCAACACAGTAATAATGGGTGATTTCAATTACCCCGGTATCGGCTGGGCCAATGTCACAGCAGGATATGCTAGGGAGATAAAGTTTCTAGATGAAATAAATGATGGATTCATGGATCAACTGGTTCATGAACCAACATGAGGTCTGTTTTAGACCTAGTCCTTACTAGAACATAGGATCTGGTGCAAGAGATAAGGGTGTTGGAGCCACTTGGCAATAGTGATCATAACATGATTGCATTTGATTTAATAAATGGAGGGAGGAAAGAAAGGAAATCCATGGCACTAGTATTTAACTTTCAAAAGGAAGACTATGATAAAATTAGGAAAAAAATTAAGAAAAAACTAAAAGGAGCAGCTGCAAAGGTTAAAGGCTTACATCAAGCATGGATGTTGTTTAAAAATACTTCTGTATCTTGGAAGCCCAGACTAAATGTATCCAATCCTTTAAGAAAAGTGGAAAGAAGGCCAAACAACTGCCAACATAGTTTAAGGGTGAGGTAAGAGAGGATGTTGCAACCAAAAAAGCATCTTTCAGGAAATGGAAAAAGAGCCAAATGACGAAAATGGGAAACAACATAAGCACTGGCAAGTTAGATGCAAGACATTAATAAGGCAGGCAAAGAGAGAATTTGAAAACAAGCTTGCTGTGGAAGCAAAAACACACACTAAAACTTTTTCAAGTACATTCGTAGCAAAAAAACCTGTGATAGCATCAGTTGGACCATTAGATGATAGAGGAATAACAAGGGCACTAAAGGAGGAGAAGGCCATAGTGGAGAGACTGAATGAATTCTTTGCTTCGGTCTTTACTGAAGAAAATATAGGGAAGTTACCCATGCCTGAAATAGTACTTAAAGGTGATTTATCAGAGGAATAGAAACAAATCTCAATAAACTCGGAAGATGTATTACCGCTATTCGATAAACTTTATTTATTTAACAGATCTTTTATACTGCTTTATCATTTTAGTCATAGTAACATAGTAAATGACAGCAGATAAAGACCAGCATGGTCCATCTAGTCTGTCCAGTAAACTGCCAGAGTTGTAGGGTTGTAAGTGCCACTCCAGGCAGGTCACCCCTCTCTATTTAGAAGTTTATGTTTGTTTTGAATCCATCCTCTTGCTATGTAGTGATTCTCAGTGCCTGTCCCAAGCCTTTTTGAATTCCGTCACTGTTTTTGCTACCACCACATCTTTCGAGAGGGCATTCCAGCATCCACCCCTCTTTCCATGAAAAGGTATTTCATGATGTTGCTTTTAAGTTTACCTCCTTGTGGTTTCATTTCATGTCCTTTAGTTCTATGGCTTCTCTGTCTTTGAAAAAAATTGGTTTGTTCACTAATACAGACATTTAAATACTTAAAGGGTATTATATCCCCTCTGTCTCTCCTCCAGGAAATACATATTGAGCCCTTCAAGTCTTTTCTCATATTCCTTCTGGCGCAAGCCCAAAATCATCTTGGTCGTCTTCCTCTGAACCATTTCAAGTCTTTTTATATCGTTTGTAAGGTAGGCTCCCCTCACTTGTTTTGCAGCTTGTCATGCAGTGAGGGCTTGTGTGCATCAGTGATGCTGAGAGCTAAACTATCAGTAGTTTAATTACTGGCAGGGTCTCCCAAGATGGACAGGTCTCAGCTGAGGTGCCAGACCAAGACAAATCACCCAACTGGGCAGAAGCAGAATGGGATAGTGTTGACAGCGGAGGATCACATTTCTGTGACAACGGCAACAACACCAAACCTAAACTGCGCGGAAATTGCAGGCTCTAGTGAGACAAAAATGTGATATTGCAATGTTGCAGGAAACCCACCAGACTGCTGAGGAACATATTAAATTACGGAGAGACTGGGTGGGGCAAATCTGGGGGGCTCCAGCTATGGGAAGGAAAGGTGGAGTGGTCATTCTGATACACAGGCGTGTTAGGTTCGTTCAGGAAAGCATCCATGTGGGTGAGGGGGGTAGATTTGTTCTCTTGTATGGGATGCTGGAGGGGAGGCCCGTGGTACTGGGGAATCTATATAGTCCAAATGTGTTAGATAGAGTTCTTTATGCTAGTTTGGGCTCACGAGTGGAGCAGCTGCCAGAGGCTCCTATGATTTTGGCAGGTGATTTTAATGGAGTTATGGATGTTGAACTAGATACATCTAGTGGAAGTGGAGATAGGGCGCGTGTGCAGAGTGCTAGAGTGCTGCAGAATTTGAAACGCAGGTTAGGGATGGTAGACCCTTGGCGTTTGCTCCACCCACTGGAAAGGGATTTTACGCATCAATCAAGAGCGCATGGGTCGAGTGCTCGCATTGATTATGTGCTGGTTTCGGAGCGGCTGTTTGCCCAAATAGAGGATGCGCAACTAGGGCCTATAGAGATTTCTGATCATGCATTGATTTGGGTGGAAATAGAATGGTTAGAGGCAAACACGCGGGATAGAATTTGGCGATTCCCAATGGATCTGTACAGAGACCCTGAGTTTCATGGTTTCCTTAAAATGCGGTGGCAAGAATTCTCAACCCACAATGCTCAGCATAAAGAGGATCCAGAGCTTTTTTGGGAAACTGCTAAAGTAGTCCTGCGGGGGGACATTATAGGGTATGTAGGGAGGAAACGGAAAATGTTGATGCAACAGATTGTTCACTTGGAACAGCAGGCAGGTAGAGAGAGGAGAAGGCAAGCGTCATGTCCGTCGGCAGTGAATAGGAGGAAATTGTGGGAGACACAAACAGCCCTAAATGAGTTGCTACATCAAAGGGCCAAGAAGTCGTTTCTGTACTACCGCTTTCAGCTCTATAGGTATGGAGACAGGCCGGGAAAGTTATTGGCAAGATGCCTTAAAGGCAGTAGGGGGACTGGTACTGTGGCGGCGCTGCGAGACGATCAGGGACAACTGCATAAAGAAAGGCGAGCGATCGCTCAAGTATATCGGACATTTTACAAGAAACTTTATACAAGGAGAGTTGGATCTCAGACTGACATGATAGAGTACTTGAAACAAGTGAGTTTGCCAAGGTTAACGATGGTTCAACAGGCAGAGCTGGATAACCCAGTGACTGAAGAGGAGGTTCAGAGGGTCATTTTAAGAGCGGATTGTCACAAAGCGCCTGGCCCGGATGGGTTTGAGACAGAATTTTATAAGTTATTAAGAGATGAGTTGGCCCCTTCCCTAGTGGCGACATATCATAGAAGGGTGGATCAGGGGAGGTTCATGTGGGGGGAGAATCGGGCGCACATTATTCTTATACATAAGCCAGGGAAAGATCCTTTACAAGCTGCCTCTTATCGACCTAGCTCCTTGCTGAATTTTGATATGAAAATTCTGGCTAAGGTGCTGGCGGACCGTTTGGGTCAGGTATTAAGTGAGCTTTTGCATGATTCTCAAGTAGGTTTTGTAAAAGGGCGATATGCGGTGCGGAATCTACGTAAAATTGTGGCATCGCTGGAGTGGGTAAGAGATAGGATGCAAACAGTCGCTTTTGATTAGTTTTGATGCAGAGAAGGCATTTGATCAAGTGAATTGGGATTTCCTCAGATTTCTCTTGCCACATTATGGACTGGGAGCTTCTTTTTGCAATATGGTAGAGCTTTTATATACGAGGCCCACAGCTAGAGTGTTATGTAACGGAGTGCTATCAGATGAGTTTACCCTGGAGAGAGGTACAAGACAGGGATGCCCGCTCTCACCGTTGCTTTTTGTGTTGTCACTTGACCCACTGATACGACGAATAGAGATGTCTGATGAAATACAAGGTATAGGCATAGGGAGTCATATGTTTAAGATGGCAGCATTTGCAGATGACATACTGGTTCATTTGCTATCTCCTCAGACGTCGTTGCCCAATTTATTAAAAGAATTCTCTTGCTATGGGGTTTTGCTGGGCTTTGTATCAATATGGAAAAGTCTGAAGCCATGGATGTGGCAGGGTCAATAAGGGGACATTGGAGAGGAAGTTTTCCGCTTAAGTGGGCAGGTGATACATTTGTGTATTTAGGGATTCTCCTGACGAGAGAACCGCGGGAGCTATATAGGAAAAACATGGAAAGAATCCTTGTAAAAGTTCGTTCACAGCTTCAGGTGTGGTCTCCACTGCCCTTGTCCTTACTGGGCAGGACGGCAGCACTGGGAATGGTGATTCTGCCTCGGGTGCTTTATTGGCTGCAAACTCTCCCAGTGTGGTTATTGAAGCGTGATTTAAATGCTATTGACCGCGAGATTAGGAATTTCCTTTGGAAAGGTGTGCGAGCTCGCATCCCCTTACATAGATTGAGAAGGAGATGGAAGTCTGGAGGGATAGGAATCCCAGATTTTCGGACTTATGCCCTGGCATGCCAGGCACGGCATATTGGAGACTGGCTAGGGAATACTGAGGTGTATACGCCAAGAGCGCTGGAAGAGGCTCTTGTGGCTCCGCAGACCTTGTTGGCAGTATTGCACCAGGAAAGTAGGCTCCTGCCTGGTAGAGTGATTAATAGTGAATTGGTCTACCCGGCACGAAGAGTGTGGCAACATTTGAATAGGCTCTGGGGTGAACCATCAGAGGTTTCAAGCTGGCTACCCATACAGGGGAATGATCAGTTTACTCCAGGATCAGAAACATCAGCATTTGTATATTGGAGGAGACAAGGCATATGTAATATTGGACATGTGGTGGATCAAATGGGGCAGTGTAAATCTTGGGAGACTTTGCGCATGGAGTATGGACTTAGCAGGCGGCATTATTTTGCTTACGTGCAACTCTCTCACTATGTGGCTTCCCTACCACAGGATGCATTGCGGGTGGAAAGATCGGCACAGATATTAGAGTTCTTTGCAATGGGGGAGGAGACACCGCCTACAATTGCACAGCTGAAAAGACGATTAGATGACTATAGTAGTTTGCCTGATTATAGAGTGGAAGAAGCTTTGTGGGCACAAGAATTGAATATCTTGGTAACTCCTGGTTCACTCCTTCAGGCCTTGAGTGGGATTGCGGGGCTGGTGAGGGGAGCTCGATGGCAGGAGGTACAGTTTAAATGCATCCTACGGGCACATTTCTCTCCAAGACGGGCGTTACGATCCCATCTCACTGAGTTGGGCAGTTGCCCAAAATGTCCATGCCCTTTGGCGGACTTAGGACATATGTGGTGGGGGTGTCCGATAGTTTGCCTGTACTGGAAGAGGATAGCTGATTTTATGAGTAGGATTGTGTTACAGCGAGTCCGTTGGACAGCATCGCTTGTGGTGTTAGATCAGCTTGGACCACTCCACCCGAAAGGGAAATGGGAACGCCTTTTGGTCAGGAAGGCATGTCTGGTGGGTAAAGGCCCGATACTTCATAGGTGGAGAGAAGCGTCAGGTCCCACATATTGGGAATGGCGCAACAACTTTCACCAACTGATGCTTATGGAAAGGAGAGAGGCTAGAGGAAGTGCTCGACGTTGGGCCTTATTCCTGCTAATTTGGGAACCATATATTCAGATATTGAGGCCTCGTGTCCGAAATGAAGTGCTTCAATTGGGTTGAGAAGGTCGTAGGATATTAATAATAATATAATTAGTATGCATGTTCACTATGGGGGGTTGGTTGCTGAAGGGGGAGGCTGTGGGGTGGGAGGGAGGTTGGTGGGGAAAGGAGGGGAAAGGGGGGGAGAGGGGAATATTGTAAATTCTTTTTTTCTTGCTGTATTTGTATGATTGATTTGCTGAGGAATCCAGGTCTGAGAGATCACTAGAAATGCCATTTATTGTTTTTTTTTATATATTGTTTTGCATGTTCTGTATTATTTGGTTTTCAATAAACAGAGTTTACAAAAAAAAAAAAAAACTGCGCGGAAGAAAGGCCCGGCAAGCTACTTCTGTATCTTGCCATGAAAACCCAATGCATAGTTACAACAAAACAAATTGTGCTATAGTGCTGGAAGATGATACCCCCAGGTCAGAAGGCACTCAACTAGCTACTGGGGAACAGCTGAAGACTTTTTAGAGTAAAGCCAGCATTTATGATGTGGTTGGATCAAAGCCCTCGGGACGTCTGACTGCTGATGTAGCTGCGCATGAAATGAGAGTCAGAAGCTGTAAAGATGTCATAAGAACATAAGATATGCCATACTGGGTCAGACCAAGGTCCATCAAGCCCAGTATCCTGTTTCCAACAGTGGCCAATCTAGGTCATACATACCTAGCAGTTTCCCCAAAAGACACAGGTTCCACAATGCTTGTACTGGATCAAGCATTGATATCCTGGGTCCCTTCTTAATAATGGTTTATGGACCTTTCCTCCAGGAACTTGTCCAAACCTTTTTTAAACCCAGCTACACTAACAGCCTTTACTACATCCTCCGGTAACAAATTCCAGAGTTTGATTACACGTTGAGTGAAAAAATATTTTCTTTTATTAGTCTTAAATAGTTTACCCTGTAGCTTCATTGCATGTCCCCTAGTCTTTCTATATTCTGATAACGTAAACAATCGATCTACGTTTACCCGTTCCACTCCGTTCATTAATTTATAGACTTCTATCATATCTCCCCTCAGCCGTCTCTTTTCCAGGTTAAAGAGCCCTAACCTTTTTAGCCTTTCTTCACAGAAGTATCCTTTCATCCCCTTTACCATTTTGGTGGCTCTTCTCTGAACCTTTTCTAATAACGCTATATCCTTTTTAAGATACGGTGACCAGAATTGCACACAATATTCAAGGTGCGGTCTTACCATGGAATGGTATAGAGGCATTATAATATGTCTTACACATTGGAACATGGAACATACGAAGCATGAACCAAAGGAAGTGGAGGTGGCCAAGAATGAAATGGAACATGTACAACTTGATCTGTTGGGTGTCAGCAAACTGAAATGGACTGGCATCGGGCACTTTGCATCAGATGATCACATGGTCTACTATGCTGGAAATGAAAGACAAAGAAGAAATGATGTTGTATTTATAATAAAGAAGAAACTTGCAAGAACTGTAATGAAATACAATGCAGTCAGAGAACGCTTAATCTCTATTCGTCTACGAGGAATGCCTATCAACACAACTATAATTCAAGTATATTCCCCAACAACAGCTGCAGAAGAGAATGAAATTGAAGAGTTCTATGAACAAGTACAAGCTGAAATTGACAGAACATGCAAACAGGATATCCTGATAGTCATGGGTGTCTGGAATGCAAACGTTGGCAACAAAGAACAAGGCAAAGTAGTTGGAAAATATGGACTTGGCAACAGAAATGAAGCTGGAAAGAGACTGATAGAATTCTGCAAGACCAATGATCTATTCATCTCAAACACCTTCTTCCAGCAACACAAGCGGTGACTGTACACATGGACTTCACCCAATGGATTGTATAAAAATCAAATTGACTACATCTGTGGACGTCAACGATGGAAAAGCTCTATAACATCAACAAAGACAAAACCTAGAGCTGACCGTGGTACAGATCATCAACTACTAGTATGCAAACTCAAGCTAAAGTTGAAAAAGAGCAAACCACTCATGAATGCAACAAAATATGACCTTGAGAATATACTACTGGAATTTAAAGACTGCCTGCAAAATCAATTTGCTGCTTTAGATACAAATGACAGAGCTCCAGAAGAGTTAAGGAATGACATCAAGAAGGTTATGTTGGAAGAAAGCGAGAAGTCTCTACAAAAAGTGAAAAAGAAAAAAACGGCCAAAATGGATGACGGAAGAAACTCTGAAAATTGCCCAGAAACGCAGAGAAGCTAAAGCCAGAGGAGAAAGAAAGACAATCACAGAATACCAAAAGGATATCTATTTGTGCTTTATCGACTACAGCAAGGCTTTTGACTGTGTAAACCATGAGAAACTCTGGGCCACATTATGAAGCATGGGTATACCAGAACACCTGATCGTACTCTTGCACAATCTGTACATTGATCAAGAAGCAACAGTTCAAACAGAACAAGGAGAACAGAATGGTTTAAAATAAGCAAAGGTGTAAGACAAGGCTGCATACTTTCCCCCTACCTGTTTAATTTATATGCAGAACAAATCATCAGAGAAGCAGGATTGTATGAAGACAACAGAGGTGTGAAGATTGGTGGAAGACTCATCAACAACCTTCGCTATGCTGATGATACCACATTACTGGCTGAAAGTGAAGATGATCTGAAACATTTGCTTCTCACAATCAAAGAACATAGTCTCAAAATGGGCCTGCACCTTAATGTAAAGAAGACAAAGATCATGACAACTGGCATAATCAACAGGTTCATCGTTGAAGGAGAAGAAATTGAAATTGTGAACAACTTTAACCTACTTGGATCAACTATCACTGGTCAACATTAAAATCGTTACTGACTTTAAAAGGCCCTAATCTGTAGTATCTTGGTGAGCTGAACATGAATATAACATTAATAAAATGTATTGGCTCTCATTTTGAAGATATTGCATGTAGTTCATTTTTGACATTTCACCGTGTAAATTTATCCAGTAGGACATCAACAACATCCCAAATAAGCCTTGAATGATGTAATATTGCATCACATTGCATAATACCAGCATGCACACATCATCCAGAGTTGATTGCGTCATTTTCTGATGCAATGCAATACTACTGCCAGACGGCTGCTGAAGCCATCTGACGTCAGCAGTGTACTATACGCAGTCGGAAAGGAAAGTAATCTGGTATTCTGTTCTGATATTGAAAGCCTCATGAATGCCTTAAAAATCACTCATGACCCACAAGACTGGAGACTATTTGACTCTTCAAAACTGAGTCTGAAGGTTGTGCTTTTGAACAATGGAAACCGTCTTCCATCTATTCCATTAGCGCATGCCGTCCACATGAAAGAGACATACGATAACTTAAAGCATCTACTGACTTCCACTCCTTTCACACTCAGTTTAAGTTACTTACTCTAGTTCACAGGGCTCTTCACAATAGTACTCCACAATACCTGGCAGACCTTATTACATTCCACACCCCCAGACATACCCCTGCTCCTTCCACCTTAACCGCCTTAATCTCCCTTTCCCCTCCCTCGCTCACCTTCAATCCACCCGCTCCTCTGCTTTCTTTTTCATCGGCCCTACACTCTGGAATTCACTCCTCACTTCCCTTCGGTTAGAACTCCATCACGCCACCTTCAAGCGAGACCTAAAAACCTACCTCTTTTCCTTGGCCTATGACCTTCCCTCCCCTCTTGTCTGATCCTGTCCCCTACGTATATTCCTGTATCCTTTCTCTTGTTTTATTATATCAACAATTGTAACTTCCTTTCCTCCTTTCTGGCCCTGTGCCTGTTTCTAATTGTTTGTGAATTGTAAACCGCTCTGATTGATAAAGTAGGAAGGTATATCAAATAAATAAACATAAACATACAGCTGGCACCTCTGTGGTGACTTGAAAGTAGTTGCGCTTTTAATGGGACTGCAGCAGGGATATATAAAATACATGTGTTTCTTATGTGAGTGGGATAGCCGAGCAAGGGATTGACACTACTTGCAGAAGGAATGGAATCACAGACAAAATGTAACAGTTGGAGAGAAGAATATCCAGCACCCAGCTCTAGTTGAGGCTCACAAAATCCTGCTACCACCCCTTCACATCAAACTAGGTTTGATGAAAAACTTTGCGAAAGCCATGGACCGCACTTCGCTAGCTTTCCGATACCTGCATGAAAAATTCCCTCGACTCAGCGAAGAAAAGATTAAAGAGGGAGTTTTTGTGGGTCCTCAGATTTGAGAGCTCTTCAAAGATGACCGGTTCAAACACTTGCTGCAGGGTGATGCGAAACAAGCATGGAATGCTTTTCGCCTAGTGTCAACAAACTTTCTCGGGAATGTTAGGGCAGAAAACTACAAGGAACTAGTAGAAGACATGCTGATGCAGTATCAGAAACTTGGCTGCAATATGTCTCTAAAGATCCATTTCCTTGATTCCCATCTCGATTTCTTTCCTGACAACTGTGGTATGGTTAGTGATGAACAGGGCGAACGTTTTCACCAGGATATCGCAACGATGGAGCAAAGATACCAGGGAAAATGGTCCACTACAATGCTGGCTGACTACTGCTGGACACTCCCCAGAGACACTCCCGAATAGTTGTACAAGAGACAGGCGAAAAAAATCTAAGAAGTAGTCTATGACTTGTTTTTTTACAGGTATTAACCGAAGGCCTATTATATTTACTATTGACATGCATTTCGTGATGTAAACATTAATTCTTGTAGATTACAAAAAAACTAGAGCCAACTTTGCAATTTCACTGTCATATTCATGTTCGGCATATAAAAATTTATAAGAAATGACTATTTTTATTTCAGTAACATGACTTTTGTAAAATCTGTTGACCAGTGATCAATAAAGAAGCAACAAGCAGTCAAGAAATCAGACGACGTATTGCTCTTGGCAGAATGGCTATGAGAGACCTAGATAAGATTCTCAAGAGCAGTGATGTCTCTCTCCATAGAAAGATTTGACTTGTTCAAGCCATGGTATTTTCAATAACATCATATGGATGTGACAGACAGGAATAAAATTGATGCCTTTGAATTATGGTGCTGGCGGCGAATACTGTGTATACCATGGACTGCCTGAAGAACAAACCAGTCGGTACTAGAGAAGATCAAACCTAAGCTTTCTTTAGAAGCTCAGATGACAAGACTTTGACTTTCATACTTTGGACACATCATGCGAAGAGAGAGATCATTAGAGAAAGACATCATGCTTGGCAAGATAGAAGGTCAACACAAAAGAGGAAGGCCAGCAATGAGACTTATTTATTTACATTCTTTTATATACTGTGCTATTCTGCATCAGTGCAGTTTACATTGAACAAACTGAAATTACATTGAACAGGGCATTATAACTTGGAGATAACTATTTTATATGGAACATGGGCTATGGAGGGTTTAGTGGCTTGCCCAAGACCACAAGGAGCACCTGTGGGACTAGAAACCCCAGTCCTTCCAGCCCAAGGTTGCTGTCCTCTAGTGGGATTTGAACCCCTGACCTTCTGGCCTGAAGTACCTTGCCCCAACCACTAGGCCACTCCTCCACTTCTGGATTGATACAATAACAGTAGCTATGGGTACCAGTCTGTCAACAATGAGCCGCCTGACTGAAGACCGAACACAATTTAGGATAGCTATCCAGAGGGTCGCCATGAGTCCGACTCGACGGCACTTAACAACAACAACAAGGTAGGCTCTCCAAACCTGAACACAATATTTATTTATTTATTTAACTGTATTTATATCCCGCTTTTCACCGGGTCAAAGCGGTGGGACATATAACAAGGGGGGGGGGAATCAATGGTGGGGGGGGGGGGCCAGCACCGGGGGTTCAACATTGATGATTTTGGGATAAACATAGAGACTGACAGGGTAGCATAGTTACTGGTCTGGAGCTTTTGAGAAAAAATAGGGGGGTTCCTATTCAGAGATGTTCTTGGAATAGGACGGTTTTTAGCTGCTTTTTGAATGATGGGAGATCACCGTTGTTCCTGATGTGGTTTGGTAGAGAGTTCCAGAGGGATGGGGCATAGAGTTCAAAGGCTCTGTTGCAGGTCCGTTGTGTTGCCTCGGTCCTTTTGTGGGGGACTGCAATGGAGCTGTTGAGGATTGTCTGGTCGTTCTGCTGTGGGTTGGTCGAGGTAGTAGGGAGCAGAGTGGGGTGCCTTGTGTTTGGTGGATGGTTTTGTGGGTGAGTAGAAGAGCATTGTATTTGATTCTTGCTTCGATGGGGAGAATATGAAGGTCCCTCAGAATTGGGGTGATGTGGTCCCTTTTCTTTGCATTGTGAATTATTCTTGCCGTGGTGTTTAGGGCAATTCGGAGAGGATTGGTTTGTGTGGCAGGTAGGCCATGGTAGATTATGTTGCAGTAGTCTAGATGAGGGAGTGTCAGAGCTTGCATTACTGTCCTGAAGTCCTGTGGTTCGAGGAGAGGTCTGAGACGTTGTACCGTTTTTGCCTTGTGGAATACTGTTCGAGTGGTCTTGTTGATTTGCTGCTTAAGGGTTAGGGCTTGGTCAATGATAATGCCGAGATATCTTATGTGTGGTTGTATTTGGATTTGCGTGGTTCCCATGGTGATGTGAGTGGGTGGTTTGAAGTCTGGGTCTTTTGTCACTATAAGAGCCTCGGTCTTGTTTATGTTAATGGATAAGTTGTTCTCTTGAAGCCAGTTGGATACGTCGGTGAAGCAGGTTGACAGCTGGTCGTTTGTCGGGTCTGTGGTTGTAATTGGGGCGTAGAGCATTATATCGTCGGCGTATATGTGGAAGTGGACATTGTGAGTGCGTATGACTGAACAGAGTGGACGGAGGTAGATGTTGAAAAGCATGGCTGACAATGTGGATCCTTGCGGTACTCCTTGATGTTGCTGGAAGGGGGGTGAGGTTGAGTTTTTGGTGCGGATTAGTTGCTGTCGGTTGGTTAGATAGGACTTGAACCATTGGAGTACAGTATCTTTGATCCCAATTGTTTGGAGTCTGTGGATAAGGGTGTTATGGGAGATGGTGTCAAAGGCCGCTGATATGTCCAGGAAGATTAGGATGAATCCTGAGTGTTTCTCTTGGGTTCCTATGATGAGGGTGTTCATCAGCGTGGTCATGAGGGTCTCGACCCCATGTAATGGTCGGAATCCGTGTTGCTGCGGGTCCAGTATGTTGTTGACGTCTAGGTGTTCTTGAAGCTGATGTTGTACTATCTTCTCAATTATTTTTGCGGTGAGTGGGAGGCTCGCTACTGGTCTGTAGGAGGTGGGGTCTAGGGGATCTAGGTTGTGCTTTTTTAGGGTTGGTCGGATGATTGTGGTTTTGAGGGCATCTGGCATGTGGCCTTGGGCAAAGGATTCGTTTACGATGTGGGTTAGTGGTGCACTGAGGTCTTCTTTGGTTTTCTTTATCCAGTCGGTAGGACAGGGATCCAGCGGGGAGGTGGTGGTGTTCAAGCAGGAGATGGTGGAAGATATTTCTTCTTTTGAACACAATACTCCAAGTAAGGCCTCACCAACCATCTTTACAAAGGCACTAATACCTCCTTCTTCCAGCTGGTTATTCCTTTCTGTATAGAGCCTAACATCTTTCTGGCTTTGGCAACCACCTTGTCACACTGCTTCATCACCTTGAGATTCTCAGGTACTATAACTCTGAGGTCTCTCTCTTGTCCGTACACACTGGCCTCTCATCCCTTATTGCATACATTTCCTTTGGATTTCAATGTGTCCTATGTTTGATTCCCAGACTAGGCTCTGCTCCCAGAACTGAGTGAGAATGGGGATATGCCGTTGTCTATATAGTTTACTGTAACGCCTTAAGCATTCATTTTCCTAAGACTTGGGATGTTATGATAAATTCTAAAATAAAATAATAACTACTTTGTTGTATGTTGCAATTTGCATCTGCTATTCTAGTTCTATAAACAGTCCTGATAGTGGTACCCTGCGCGAAGATCTGTATGACAAATCTCTGTGGCCTGAACTTTTCTAAAACTGAAATTTTGGTTATCCATTATAAAAAGATTTCTATCGGTGCTTCCCAAGTTGGATTCTCGGTTGTCTCTTTGTCCTTACATTAGAGACTTAGTGAGGAGATCTTTTGACAAATTGTGAATAATTTGTTTAGGCATCGTTCCTACGCCCCCAATCTTCTTAAAGGTACTGCGGGGATAGGGGGATATTTAATGGAGGTCCACAGACCACCTATGATTTTAGTGAGATTGGGGGTGTTTCCATCTGGGCCCATGGGTCACCAATGATTTTTAAGTGGTCAGGGGGGATTGGGACCCACTGGGTCACCTATCCTTTTACTTCTATCAAAGAACTAGTGTCTGGGGGCGGCACTGGCCCCCAACGTTGCGCTGATGACATCAAGGGTTTTCCCCAATGCCTGGATCATCTGAGGTGAAATGTCAAACTATTTCTCTGGGACAGCAGGCTAAACTTGCACCAACTCCTATGTGCATGTGTTTGGCTTGCTCTCCAAGTTGTAACTTCAACTTTGTAATATACATTAAACAGGGACATTGATAACTGGGATTCTTCTGAGGCAAAATAAAGAATAGCAAATCAACTGGGCTGGATGATGTACATCCCAGGGTGCTAAAAGAACTGAAATATGTGATTGCAGATATAATATTAGTAAATCTGTGAACCATCATTAAAATTGTCTGTAGTACCTAAGGACTGGAGAGTGGCCAATGTACAACCAATAAAAAGGGTTCCAGGGTGATCCGGGAAACTACAGAATGGTGAGCCTGACATCAGTACTGGGTAAAATAGTAGAAACCATTATAAAGAATTAAATGACTGAACATGTTAGTTATGGTTCGATGGGGAAAAGCCAACATGGATTTAGCTAAGGAAATTCTAGTCTCACTAGTCTGTTATACGTTTTTGAAGGTGTGACTAAAGAGGTAGATAAAGGCAGCTAATTTTTATGGAGGAGAATTTTAGAAGGGATGTCCAAGTGCAATCTGGGAGTCTAAACCAGAACATCTGAAAAACATTCGGGCATGTCCAGGTGCAGATGTGATTTCACAAACCTGGACGTGCCCGATATGGACATCTGTGGGAGGCATCTACATAGACATTCCCAAAATCATATTTTAGAGCCTGAATGTCTAAGATAGCTCAATGGTTAGAGTAGTTGGCTAACAACAAGACAGCCTAAGTTCAAATCCTGCTGCTGTTGTTGACATTGTGCTGAGTACTGGGGATAAGCAAGTGCAGTCTTCTCTATACCCTCTGGATATTTTTCAGCTAAAACAAGCACTTTTCAGATGCTTGATTGTTCCTTCCTCGGAGCATGTCTAACGTTTGCGATGCTAGACGTCCATGATGCTTTTGTGATCAGGCAGGGATATCCAGGTTCCTGTGAGTACCTCTACCACAACCCTTTTCAGACTTGGACATCCCCAGAGTCAGCTTCTAAAATGGCTCTGCAGATGACTCCAAGTCATTTTTGGACATCCAAAGCATAAATAGGGCTTCTAAAATGACCCCCATAGTGTATCTGGATCTTTAGAAAGCCTTTGACAAGGTCCCTCATGAGAGACTCTTGGTGAAATTAAAAAGTCTTGGTATAGGAGGCAGTGTACTATTGTGAATTAGGAACTGGTTTAAAGATAGAAAACAGAGAGTAGGGCTAAATGGCCAATTTTCTCAAGAGAAAGGTGAATAATGGAGTACCCCATAGATCCATACTAGGCTCGCTGTTTTTTTAACATATTCATAAATGCCTGGAAATGGGAATAACAAGTGAGGTGATCAAATTTTGCAACGACAAAAATTATTCAAAGATGAACTGTGCGGCGGTAGCCAAGAAATGTTATAGAATGCTAGGAATCATAAAGAAAGGAATGGAGAATAAAACCAAGGATATTATAATGCCTCTGTATCGCTCCATTGTGCGTCCACACCTTGAATATTGTGTGCAGTTCTGGTCGTGATATCTTAAAAAGGATATAGCAAAATTAGAAAAGGTACAGAGAAGAGCCACCAAAATGATAAAGGAGATGGAAGAATGCCCCTACAAGGAAAGGTTTAAAAGGTTAGTGCTCTTCAACTTTGAAAAATGACTGCTTAGGGGAGATATGATAGTCTATAAAATAATGAATGGAGTGTAAGAGGTAAATGTAGATTGGTTGTTTATTTCTTCGAAAAGTAGAAAGACTAGGGGACACGCAATGAAGACTAATCAAAGAAAATATTTTTTCACTCAATGCATAATCAGTCTGGAATTCATTACTGAAGGATTTAGTAAAAGCTGTTAGTATAGCTGGGTTTAAAAAAGGTTTGGAGATGTTCCTGGAGGAAAAGTCCATAAACCATTATTAAAGAGGACCAGAGAAATCCACTGTTTACCCCTAGCATAAGCAGCATGGAATTTGTGTACCTTTTTGGAAATCTGATAGGTACTTGTGACTCAGACTATCTGCTGTTGGAAACAGGTTAATGGGCTTGATGGACCCTTGGTCTGACCTAGTATGGAATGTATTATGTTCTTAAGTTCAAAAATAAATAATATATAATGTCCTCCCGATGGAGGTGGTGGGGGCAAACACAGTGACGGAATTCAAAGTGGCCTGGGACAGACACAGTGGATCACTTTACAGCAACAAGATTAAATCAAAATAAACGGAACCATCTAATTTCTCAACAAATAGTGGTGTCCTACATGGAGCGATGCGGGGAGGAGCGGTGAGTTCACCCCTAAACAAAGAAACAAAGATATGGGGAGGGGAGAAGACATGGGGAGGGGTGCACCTGCTCCTGGTGGGTGCACCACTAAGCAAAGACATGGGTAGGGGTGCACTACTCCCTAAAAGACATGGGAAGGGGTGCACCTAATCCTGCCATATTGCTGGGCAGACTAGATGGACCATACTGGTCTTTATCTGTTGTCATTTACTATGTTACTAATAAACTACCATCACTCAATAGCAAAAAGAAACATAAAAAACATGGATCAAAGTCCTTCTAAGTTTATCTGCAGGTCCCAGAAGAGTTGCCTCCCTACTACTTACGTAAAAGCTTGCTCAAAAGACAAGTTTTGAGGCTCTCCTTAAATTTAGGGAAAGAGGGTTCCTTTCATACATATATTGAAGTGAGTTCCAGACTGACAGGTACTTTCCAATAGATCCAAGAAGGAGAGGGACCAGTGAGCAAAGAAGCCTGTGAATACATGGAGAGTCCATAAAGGATGGTAGGAAATCAGTCAGGCGGGTAGGCTTTCTCCTCATCCCCACCCCATTACAGCCATCTATCTACCGGTACCTTGCAGCCCTGCATCTCTACCTTCATCTTCCAGGGCAGTGAGAGTGGTAGTATGGGCCCATGAGGTTGCTGAGAAAGCACCACACTCTGTGTGCCCACAGTCACCCATCCTGCTCAAGCTAAGGCATACTATTATTCTAAACAGGAGACATGCAGACAGGAAGTGACGCATGGCATGGGGAGAGGAGCTCACTGCCTCTCAGCATCTAGCCAGTCTTTAGTTTTAAGACAAAGTTCCATATATTTTCAAAGTGATGAGTTCTCAAGTTGCTGAAAGATGGAAATATTCTTTGATCTTCCCTCTATCTTCTGTTTCAGTTGTTCCACCGCCCATCCATCATGGACCATCCTCCAGGCTCCCATTAGCTCTTTTCCTCTCCGGCATTTTCCTCCACTCTTTTAGCTTCTCCCACATCTCAACCTCTTGCATCTTATCCCTCTCTTCTCCAACTACCTGCACCTGTACCCCATTAACCTTAGATACCTCATCTTTTCCACTTCCAAACAAGCCAAGTTTGGAATGATGATTTAAAAGGGAGATGAAAGGAGGGAAGAGGATGAAAAGAGTGATAAGAAAAGATAAAGAAAAAGATGATGATTCCCACTAAAGGAAAAATACCCCAAATTGTAGTTGCTAAATAATGCAGGAGAAAGACATACTGTTTAATAAACATGCAAAATCTATAATATATTACATTTTTTAAAAGTATTATCTTTTTGCCTAAAAGATTCCTTGTGCTCCTCTGGCCAATCACAACTGGGCTCTATTGAACTATGATGCCTTGGAGCTTTCATTTGCAATTAGCCAGGGATTTTCCCCTCCCTATTAATATTAGTAACTTGAATCCAGCTATTGCAGTGACAGAACCTGGCCACAGACTACAGCTATCTCCAGAATCCCCATACACTTGCACTCCAGGTATAGCCAATGGGTGTAAATGCTGAGTGAAGGCTGGGACTTCCTCCCGCCTCCACCTACAGGGGCAGTGAAAGCTGCCTCTATGGCAGTGATGGCTAACCTTTTTGAGCCCGAGTGCCCAAACTGCCGCACAAAACCAAAGAATTTCCTCAAAGTGCCAGCACGTCAATTAAACCTCAGCTCAGTTACACATGCAGAACATAGACCATCACCAAACAAGGAATCACAATTTAGAAACAGGAAGGCAATAATTAAACTGGGAACCCCAAAAGCCAAACTTGGAATGTACAACACTGTAGAAATAAACTATAAATTAATTTCCTCTTGTACCAAACAAAGCACAGACGTTAATGATGCACATTTCCCAGAGGTTTCATATTCCAGTTAATAAATTCAAAATAAAGAGATATCTTTCTACCTTTTGTGCATTTTTTTTCAGTTGCAATTGCTCCAGCCACTTTCTTCTGGTTTCTTCATGTTTTCTGCTAACTCTCCATCGTCTGCTGTCCATTTGTTCTTTCTTCTCTCTTCTAGTCTTTTTTTCCATTCTCTCTCTCTACATCTGCTTTAACATACTAATCTTTCTCCTTTTGCTCTTTCCTCATTCCTATTTCATCCACACAAATTTTACCGCTCCATCCTCAATCCCCACTTACTCTCCCAATACCCGGCCAATTGTAGATTTTTCATTCCTCCCACACAAAATATTTTTCCCCTCTCCATTTTACTCTCCCAGCCCCATCCCATTCTAATCCTCCCCCAACATCAGCTCCCTTCTAGTTCCAGTCTCACCCAGCATCCATTCCTTTCTAGTCCCTGCATCAGCCCATTTCCAGTCCTAGCCCCCCATCAACCCATTTCCAGTCCTAGCTCCCCCATCCATTTTCAGTCTGAGTCCCTTCACCAGCTCATTTCCAATCCTAGCCCCCCATCAGCCCATTTCTAGTCATTTCCTAGCCCCATCATCAGCCCATGTCAAATCATAGCTCCCCTCCACTCAGTCCAATTCCAGTCCAAGCACCCCCCATGAGCCTACTTCCAGTTCTAGCCCCTCCATGAGTCCATTTCAATTCAAGCCCCAACCACAGCCCATTTCCAATCTTAGCTCCCCCAACAGCCCATTTCCAGTCCTATCCTAGCTGCTCCATCAGCCCATTTTCAGTCCTAGCTCCCTTCCCTCACAGCCCATTTCCATTCCAAGCTCCCTCCCCATCAGCTATTTGCAGTTCAAGCCTCCCCTTCCACTCAGCCCATTTCCAGTCATAGCAACCCCCCAACCCATTACCAGTCCTAGCCCCCCATCAACCCACTTCCAGTCCTAAACCCCCATCACCCCATTTCCAGACATCCCCCATCAGCCCAAAGCCCATTACCAGTCTTAACCCCCCCATAGCCCATTATCAGTCCTTACCCCCCATATCCCATTACCAGTCCTAACCCCCCATCAGCCCACTTCCAGTCTTAACCCCATCAGCCCATTTCCAGTCAGCCCCCACAGCCCATTGCCAGTCCTAAACCCCCCCATCAGCCCACAGCCCATTACCAGTCCTAACCACATCAGCCCACCTCAAGTCCTAACCCCTCCCCATCAGTCCATTTCCTGTCCTAGCCCCCCCCTTAGCCCATTATCAGTCCTAACCCCCCCCCATAGCCCATTAGCAGTTCTAACCCCCCATCACCTCATTTCCAGACAGCCCCCATCAGCCCACAGCCCATTACCAGTCTTAACCCCCCCATAGCCCATTAATAGTCCTAACCCCCCCAACAGCCCACAGCCCATCCAGTCCTAACCCTCCCCATCAGCCCATTTCCTGTCCTAGCCCCCCCCCATAGCCCATTATCAGTCCTAACCCCCATCCCCCATTTACCAGACTGCCCCAATCAGCCCAAAGCCAATTAGCAGTCTTAACCCCCCCATAGCCCATTACCAGTCCTAACCCCCCATCACCCCATTTCCAGACAGCCCCCATCAGCCCACAGCCAATTAGCAGTCCTACCCCCCCTAGCCCATTAGCAGTCCTACCCCCCCAGCCCATTAGCAGTCCTACCCCCCCTAGCCCATTAGCAGTCCTACCCGCTACCCCCCCCAGCCCATTAGCAGTCCTACCCCCCTAGCCCATCAGCAGTCCTACCCCCCCCCTAGCCCATTAGCTGTCCTACCCCCCCTAGCCCATTAGCAGTCCTACACCCCCCCAGCCCATTAGCAGTCCTAACCCCTCCCCCCCTAGCCCATTAGAAGTCCTAACCCCCCCCCCCATGGCATATTTAAAAAAAAAAAAAAAGCTGGCTTTGGCTGCTGCCGCTGCTGCGGCAGCAGCAGAATGCAATGTCCCGCGGGGCCCCCTCCGCCCGCTAAGCCCCTCTGCAAGGGCTTTCAGATTCGCGAGGGAGAGCGTCTCCCTCGCGTCTCTGTTAAGCCCGCAGGGGCTAATGGGAAATTTCCCATCAGTCCCTCGCGTCTAAAGGGGCTGATGGGAAATTTCCCATTAGCCCCTGCGGGCTTAACAGAGACGCGAGGGAGAGCGTCTCCCTCGCGTCTCTGTTAAGCCCGCAGGGGCTAATGGGAAATTTCCCATCAGTCCCTCGCGTCTAAAGGGGCTGATGGGGAAATTTCCCATTAGCCCCTGCGGGCTTAACAGAGACGCGAGGGAGACGCTCTCCCTCGCGAATCTGAAAGCCCTTGCAGAGGGGCTTAGCGGGCGGAGGGGGCCCCGCGGGACACTGCACTCTGCCGCTGCCGCGTCCGCGTCCGCGGCAGCAGCCAGAGCCAGCTTTTTCTTTTTTGCGGACCTACCCGCGTGCCAGCTGCAAGGCCTTCGCGTGCCACAGCTGGCACGCGTGCCATAGGTTCGCCATCGCTGCTCTATGGCATCCCCAGTCCCACTGACCCAGCGAGCAGAGGCCGAGGAATCAAATCTGGATCTTCGAACAGCAGTGCAGAGCCCTGTTGATGGATCACTGGTCTGCTGCATAATATTGCTTTACAATTTTTAAGTCATGTAATCTGGTATTCAAATTAAAAATACAGGGTTTTTTTCCTACTTTTTCTCATTTTGTTCACTCTCCATACATATTTTCATCTTGCCTTTTGTTTCAGATTACTTTTTTTTGGCATGTGCTTCTTTCTGTTTCATTCTTTTCTTCATCGTCCCCTCTCTTTCCATCAGGTTTTCTGATATTTGTGCTACCTTTTCCACTTTTGTCACCATCGCCATCTCTTAATGCTTCTTTTTCCTCTATACCTATATCTCTTAAACCCATTGTTCCTGCTAGAGTTCTGTCGCCTGTCACTATTAGGGTGATCATATTGCCCCAGGTCAGGGGGGGGGGGGGGCAGGCTGAGCCAGTCTTGGTTCTACCCTACTGAATGTATGGAGATAAAGACCTGAATTTTTTTCAAAGAAATCATGTGGGAAATCTGAATTACAGCTCCATACATCCTGCAACTGTCCACCTTGACGGAGTTATATGATCACTCTACCTATTACCAGAAGGGTATGGAGGAGTAGTCTAGCGGTTACAGCAGCAGGCTGAGAATGAGGGGGGCCAGGGTTAAATCCTACATCCCTCAATGATAATGCTTGTGGCTTCTGCCAAGTCGTACTGCCTTCCATCAGCTCAGGCACTTAGATTATAAATCCATCATGGTAGGGACATTGCCTTCTTGCTCTCCCCTAACCTCTACTGCCTCTTTCTTCCTCTCATCTTGCCTCCTTAAATGGCAGTAGCTGGGGTGCATGCTCCAGGGGCATGTGTCCTTGCTGCTGGTCTCCCAGAAATTAGAGATGCTCTCCATAGTAGGGGAGGAGGACAGGTTCTATCAGTGACCCTGTTGCTGCCCCCGCCATTCAGTAGAAGAGAAGGTGAGATGACCATTGTGCTGTAACTGTCTGGGGACAACAGTTTCTGACTGTTTCCATTTTTTTTCAGGCAGGTTGATTCAGTTTTGGGTTGTACCCCACTGCATGCATGGGCTTGTGGTATGGATATCCCTATAGAAAACAAGGCTTGTATCGCTATGCATGCAGTGGGGCAGATTATCCTGAAAACCTGAAGCCAGTTGGTAACCTTATCTTCTAACTGTGAGACTTGCATCGGATCCTAGAGAGAGAAATATCCTGAAGATTAGGCCTGCATGTACCCCCCCCCCCCCCAGTTCCTCTTAGGGCTACCTCTAGTCCACTGAAGAGTTAGCCAGGGATATTTTGGGGCTCTGTCACTCCCTAGCTTATGTTTTCCTCTGGGTTTGTTGCTTCCTTTACTCCTGCTCTGTAACCCAAAGATCCTTAGGAGGGCATGAGGGTTATTCGGAGTAGAAGATATGCGACTCATTACAGAACTGGCACTGTACTAGATATAAGTGAGTCTGCTTGAGGCCCTAAACTGTCAAGTCGTTTTATGCTCCACAAAAGGGGGGGGGGGGGAATACATGGATTAAATGTATCACTGTTGAGAGACGAGGGGGGAGAGGAAAAGACTAGGGCCTTGGCTCCAGGGACGCTCAATCCCTGGACTACCGGGGATCGCAAACCCATCCTGCTGACCCTCAGTCGGGTTTTTAGGATCTCCAAGGTAAATATAAGTTGAGTGAATCTGCATGCGTTGGAAAGCGTGCATATGCACGCTGATGTTGTGAATTCTCTGTAAAAACCCTAAAAGCCCAAACCACTCTGGGGGTTACCAGAACAGCCTGTGAAGGAAGAACTGCTTCAGAGCGTGCACCACTTTTATAAGCAGCACTACCCCGTTTAGACAGTGCAGCCCGAGCTAACCACGAGCTGGTTCCCTGCAGATACAGGAGCCCTGCAAGGAGAGACCAGGCGCACGAACCTCCCAAAGCCAAACTATTCCCCAAGAAAACATGAAGCCTTCCTCCCGCCTCCACCGGGTCCCCATCACTCGCTCTCGGAGCACCTTACTGAAAAGAATGTGCAGGGCAGACTTACTTGGAGCTGGAAATCGCCCAGCGCTGTTTAGGCGCTCATGTTCCCTCCGAGCCCGGGATGCGATCGCTTCAGTCCGTGCGGGATGCAGGCAGAGCAGATCCTGCTCTCACGCCTCGTCCTCATCGGAAGAAACGGCGTCTTAAAGTGCAAGAAACTTGGGGGCTGCGGCTGGGTGGGAGAGGAGAGGGAGTCACCCACCGGCCAGCGAGGGGAGGGCTGAGCAGCCGGAGCCAACAAATTGCTCGGACTCGGGCTCGCCTCTTTTACTTTGCAGGAGCAGAGCTCCGGGAGGAGACCATGTGGCTTTGCGATCGGAGCTGGAGAGGATAAGCCGAAGAAGCGCACGTCGGCGCCCCGAAGCTGTCCGTCTGTCTCGCCTTCCGCATCGCGCTCGTGACTATGGCTGGGAGGCAGGCGCTGCTGCTGCTTCTGCTGGCTGGGCTCTTCTCTATCCAAACCTCGAGCACGGAGGCTGCGGTGAGTAGACTCTGAGGATACCAACTTTCCGCCGCTATTCTACAACCAGGCGACACTTTAAAGAAAGTCGAATTCATCCGTGCGCGGCAGGAAACTTGATTTCTCTTACATTCTGGGACTTGCTCGGTGGGGGTGGGGGTACCTCAGGTATAGTTAACCAGCAGTGAGTCAAGAAGCGGTTTGCATATACTTTTGAGGATGAAAAACTTTTTTTGTGTGTGACATCTGGTAAATATTTGATCACTCGTTATGGATGAACTAGAAGACATAATTGCTTAAGGTATATTTATATATATATTCGTAGATAGCGACGTGTGCTGTTGCGGAATCCTTTTAAGTTTGCGCATGAGTGGCTGCTCCTTGGTCTGCCCCGGGGTCACTTGAGGGCTGTGGTTAATGAAAGGGTCAGCCTCGAGCCAGCCACAGCTACTGAATAATTTGCGGACAAAGCCAGTTTCTTACCGCACGGCTGCCTTCAAAGGCTCCCACAAGACCCACAGATATTTCAGACTTGAGTCTCCAGACAGCTCTCACTCCCACCTCTCCCCACAGCTGGAGATGGCCTCAAATGCTTTGCAGCGGTCTCCAGATGGCTGGGACGTCCCCCGGAATCCCATTCCTGTCTTCTCTTACCACTCTGCAGGCTCGTTTAGCAATGGCAGCTGCCACCCTTGCATGAGAAGGGCCTTGCACTTCACCAGGCCATCTTTGGAGGAGTGATGCACTGCGACCACCATGAGGCCTGGTGCAATTGCTCCAGCCTGAAGTTGGCTATGAGGGTGATGCAAAATCTGACATATCTAGGCATGGGTCATATCAGAAATTTGCTCAGATTGTATCTTGTATCTTCTCAGCCAATGCAAAAGTAAACAGAAAGAGATTTTAGCCAGGATTCATATTTCTTCCAACCCCCTATGCCTTCTGCGGCTACTTTATAACATGGGTATTCCTCTAAAATTTCTCTAAGTCAACAGTTCTGGATGAGTAACTAGCCCTTGCAGAGGCCATGCAATGTGCAGCCCAAGAAGGTATTACCACCACCGGCACCGCCACTAGCATCATAAATATATATATTTTTTAAATAATTTATAACCCGCTGATCCGAGGTCTTCCACAGATTCCAATAAAACATCTAATCATTTCAAGCAACTCAAAAACACAACAAACAATACACCCCCCAGATTAAGTCCACAACATACAATTTTTGTAAATGCATTTACAGAAAAGGTACAATGACTAGGGCCACAACTACATTTGTCCTAACTACAGTACATCTAAAATTTTCAGTGAAGGCATTTCCAGAGAAGGAATGCCTTCACTTTTTCTTCTAAAAACAGAGGGAGTTTGGAAATGCTTTATGTCAAACATCAATTGGTGATTCTAATTATATATTATTATTGCTAATTAAAATGCTATTTTTTATTTATTTTCCCTCATGCTATCATGGTCTGTGTTAAGAGAACTCTGATAGTGGCTACCAGGCACATCTGTTGGGGGTGGGGAATTAAGATTTTTCACAGGAAAAGTCATGAAATTAAACTATATCGTTCAACAGAGTTGGAAAAGATGACCTGACTGTGTTGTCCGATCACTATAGGCAGTGTAGAATGTATTAGTCTTTATGCAGTAGAGAGGTTTATGCAGCACAGGTCTGGTATGCTGTTGCAGAATATAGCTTAGAGTGTGTTATTCAAGCGGCTAGCGTGGATGACACCAGAAATGATGAACAGGGTGTGGTTGGTGTGCTGATGCTGGTAACAGTAGCTAACAGGTTGGGAGGTAGAAAGAAGCTGAATGAAAGGAAACAAGCAGTTTGGAGCAGCAGTGTGGGGCAAAGGCAGAAATAAGACATTGAAACACCCTTCCCTGCCGAGATAGTGTGTTTTAGATGAGGTGTAGAGAATAGATTGTTTTTGTTTTTTAAGAGGTGAGAGGCATTGAGAAGAAGGATTTAAAGGTTTCTGGATAGGGAACATACAATAAAGACACAGGGCCCCTTTTACTAAACGCCACTAAGCAGTTCATGTGCACTATGGCATGTGGTAACTGCTGTGGTGAACCCAAATGATGGGCATGCCAGCTACTGACTGCCAAGCTGCATGTAAATTGGCACTCGCACGCTAATGTGGAGAGTAGGTGGGTTAGAGGGTTGTGGGTGTGCAGAGCCCATTAGCACGTGAGCATAGTTAAGATGGCAATTAGCGCGGGTGCACCTAATGATACTTCTGTTAGTACGTTATTGTACCTAGTCGTGTTGTTAGCCACTGGGAATCTGCTGATCGTGCCCCTGACGCTAACACCGACGCTTTGCACTTAAACAAGGCTGTGGTACAAGGGCTCCACAGGTTTTTTGCACAGCACTTCCTGCTACACAAGATAAATTGTTGCAGTGAGCGAAAACTAAAGAGCAATTTAAAAATAACAAGCATTTTGGAAACGTTTCTCCTCACCATTTCCATTCTGTCACTCCTACATTTGCCTTCTGTCTTGTCTTAATTTTTTTCTCATTGAAATTCGGCCTTTTTACTTTTGGTTTACTCCATCCTGCATCTCTTCCTCCTCTGTATTCTCCCTTTCTCCACCCAAATCATTCTCCATTTTCACATTCTTCCACTCAACTAAACTTCCAGTAAACTAACTACTATTTTATTTATTTATTTAACGGGATTTTTATACTGTTTTATCCTATAACAAAGCGGTTTACAGTGCAACCTGATAGTTTTACATAGAAGAGTGGGCGAGGGGGGCATGCAGGAGATTGCTTCAAGCAACTTATATACAGGGAAATTATGTATAAAGGGTATGTGTGGACATCAGAGTCCTTGATTTGTGGTAGATTATTTATAGCTAGAAGTTAAGTGAACAAAGTGTTTGAGGGGGTAGAGCTAGGGGAGAGGGGGTTAAGACAGCGGGGCAGCAAGAGGTAGGGGGGGGGAGGGAAATCCATGTTATGTGGGAGTCTATCTTAAGCGGGTAGTCTATATTAAGTAATATCTCCAAAGTGTTTGATGTAGAGAACAGTCTTCAGCATCTTGCGGAAGTCTTTTGAATTGGAAGTGGCTCTAAGGTTGTCAGGGAAGGTGTTCCAAAGGGTAGGAGAGGCCAGTGAGATAGCTCTTCCAGATGTAGATTGCTTGGATTTGGTGAAGGTGCTGGGGTAGTGATTGTGTCAGCGGTGGTACGCCTTCTGGGTCTGAAGCTCATATCAGTGTTGATTAGGCTTTTCAGTGTGTTGGCAGATGTGTTTTGCTTGATTTTGAATACATTCAGTACAGTTTTATATTTAATGCGGGAGATAATAGAGAGCTAGTGAAGATGGTTCAGGAGGGGGGGTGATGTGCTCGTGCTTTGATGAGCCAGTGATGATATGAGCTGCGGTGTTCTGTGCATCTGTAGGGGACGGAGTAATAGTTTAGATAAATCAAGGTAAATGGGGTTACAGTAGTCCAAGAAGGGAGTAATTATATATCACTTGGCAGACAGTGCAGAAGTGTTCTTGGCTGAGTAGTGCTTTGATCTGTCTGATAACACGCATCAAAAATAAGGTAAAAGATACTAATATGGCTCTCCTTTTATTGACAGCCTTCAATTTTATACCTGCCACCCTTATTTCACAACCTTCTCATTGCTATTCTTCAATGTTTGGGGTTCCCTTCCATTGAACCTCCATAATCTTTTTTTCTTTCATGCCCATGAGTGAATAAATGAAAACAGTCCACATTCTTTATTGTCCTCCATTTTCTCCTTCCTCCCTTCTTCTCTTTTTATTCTTCCATTCTCCTGTGTATACTTTGATCCATCTTTCATTCCTGCATGCCTTCTTTCTATTGCCTCTTCAGTTCTCTTCCCCTTTTACTTCTCCAGGTTCCTATCTTCCTCTTCCCTCTATTACTCTTCCCCCTCCCTATTTCTCCCCAGTTTCTCTCTTTTGAGTTTGTTCTTCTTAGAGAAGCAGCCAGGGAAGAGGGCCCAGTGTGTACATGTGCACATGTGCCTGGTCTTAGTTCTTCCCTACCCTGTTTCTTGTCTGAGCAGAAAGTGGCAAGGGGAAGAGTACCAGCCATAGTGATTGGGAGTATGTGTTTTCATGCCTGGGGACAAGTAGTATTATCAACTCCTAGACAAAGAAATTCAGTAAAGTTCGGATTGGAAAAATATTTTGTAAACTTAGAGAAATAATTTTTCCCCTTATTTCCTTTTATGTTTTTTTTTGTTTTTTTCACCTATTCTTTTTCAATTTTATAATTTTGCTCAATTTGCTTTTTTCTCTCTTCTTTTTTTCAGACTTATTTCAGTCTGTCTTCCTTCCCTCATTCCTTCCTCTTTTCAGCTTCTTCTCTCATCATCTTTTCACTTTCTTCTTCTTTTCTTCTCAATGTGGTTCAGCAGCAGCCTGCTGCCTCAAGCTTGGTTAGCGAGTTTCCCTCTGTACAGTTTTTCAATGTACAGCCCAATGTCAGGGGGATTCCCTGAGCAAGAGCTGAAATTTACTTCTCCTGGGTCAACAGTGCCAAGTACCACATTTTAGAGGCTTGAGCAAAATGTCCCCTGGGATTTGTCTAGCTCTGACTAGGCCCACGGTGAAAAGTCTGTAGAATGAATGGGAAAAGTTTTACTAACATTCAGTACTGCACTGAACTCTCCAGAGCTCATTTCCCAAGTCCTTTCTTGACTGAGTCTTCTGACACATTTAGAGTCCCAATTCCTCCAAGTCCCTGTCCCTTTCAATCTCCATCCCTCCCGTTCGTTCATTGCTTGTCCAGCAAACTCCAGAGCATGTCCAAAATTTGAAGAGGAGAGTGAAAACTGTGTACCATATTTGGACTGCAGTTTCAGTGAGGTTCTGAGCTTTGTGCCAAGGGAGCTTGGTATTACTGTTAGTCATCCTTGTCCCTGGGAACTTACCCAGTATCAGTAGAGTGCTTGCTGGGAATGTGTCCCAGTATCAGCACAGTGTTCTCAGACAATAAACCAAGAAGTACAATGACAAGTACGAATATGTCTATTCTGTGTGCCCATAAGACATTAAATCAAAGTTGCTTTAAGAGGCTAAAAAAGGAAAAGTGTTCCTTTATCACCAAGTCCTTTATTTCTATGGCAGCAGACAAAGTGCAGATGGCCCGTCCAGCACAACCTTTCTCCCAATCTTGACTCCCAGATGATGGCAGGTTTCTTGATATGCTTCTTGCTTTTTCTGCTCGAGAGCCGTGTTTATTCTGTTTTGACATCACGTCCTCTACCTGTTATGACTGGCTGTTTCCTGCTTGTAGATCATTACTGTGCTTCCTATTGGTGTATATGTTTCTGCCTACAGTTTTTATATTTGTTTTTCCTGCACTACTTGAAGATTGATACGTTTTGCTAAACTAGATACCATGCAGCTGTTTTTATACTATGCCGTCCTGTCCCAAGTCACTAGAAGTCCTCATTATTTTTGATATATGGTTACAAATACAAGATCCATTACAGCGGTACCCTTCCGATGGAAACACATGCTAGTTTTTTAGGCTCCAGTTTTCATCTATTTTTTGTTCAAGGATTCATGCCTTTCATATTTTCTTGGGACTTTTACCAAGTCTCAGGCTTTTCTTGCAGTTAGATTCTTTGTGTCAGGAAACTTAGGCTGCCTCTTCCTCCCTGTCCAAGCTCCTGGGAATGAAAAAGGAAGCCGCCCCCTTGCAGGAGAGTCTGGGAGTGGCAACTGCTGATAGAGTGCTCTCCTTCCCCAACTCCCAACACTACACACTGGAGAACAGGTAAAGGAACAACAGGACAATGGACTTGCTCTTAGTGCAGAGCTGTGCCATACCCTTGGGGTGGTCGGTTCTCTGAGTGGGACCGATTCCCTTTTTATGGCACTAACTTTCGTAGAAGAGCAAATGTGCTAGGGAGGACAGAAGGGAAAAGTGACCATGTTTAGCCATTTTTTAACAAATAGAAAAAGGAAAGTTGATTTACTTAGAGTAGGAGTGGAGGAGTATGGTTAGAGCAGCAAACTGAAAACAGCAAAACTAGGGTTGAAATCCTATTGACACGTCACAGACCTCGAACAAGTTATTTCACCCTCCATTGCATCAGGTAGAAGCTTAGATTATAAGCCCTCTGGGTATAGGGAAAAACCTACTGTATCTGAATGTAACTCAACTTCCACAGTGAAGGAGTCAATGAAAAGTGTGAGCTAAATCCATATAAAGAAATATTGTAGCAGCTATTGGACGAACTCACCTAGAAGCGAGTTGCAATGGGAAAGCCACATTAAGAACATAAGATATACCATACTGGGTCAGACCAAAGTCCATCAAGCCCAATCTCCTGTTTCTAACAGTGACCAATCTAGGTCACAAGTACCCAAAGGACACAGGTTCCACAATGCTTGTATTGTGGCAAGCAGTGGATTTCCAGGGTTTCCTTTAATAATGGTTTATGGACCTTTCCTCAAGGAATTTGTCCAAACCTTTTTTAAACCCGGCTACACTAACAGCTTTTACTACATCTTCTGTTAACAAATTCCAGAGTTAGATTACACGTTGAGTAAAAAAATATTTTCTCTTACTAGTCACTGTAGCTTCATTGCATGTCCTCTAGTCATTCTGTATTTTGATGGCGTAAACAATTGATCTACGTTTACCTGTTCCACTCCATTCATTAATTTATAGACCTCTATAATATCTCCCCTCAGCCGCCTCTTTTCCAGGTTGAAGAGCCCTAACCTTTTTAGCCTCTCTTCATAGAGGTATCCTTCGATCCCCTTTACCATTTTGGTGGCTCTTCTCTGTACCTTTTCTATTAACGCTGTATCGTTTTTTAAGATACGGCGACCAGAACTGCACACAATATTCAAGGCGCATGGAATGATACAAAGGCATTATAATATCATTTGTTTTATTCTCCATTCCTTTTTTTATGATACCTAGCATTTTATTTGCTTTCTTGGCCGCTGCTGCACACTGGGCGGAAGGTTTCAATGTGCTATTCACGATGATGCCTAAATCTTTTTACTGGGTGGTGGTTCCTAATATGGAACTTTACATCAGGTAACCATAGTTTGGATTGTTATTTCCTAGGTGCATAACTTTGCACTTGTCCACATTAAATTTCATGTGCTGTTTGAACATATAGGGGTATGTTTACTAAACTGCGTTAGTGCAAATCGCGTTAGGAGCCGCGTTAGTGAAAGGAAAGCCAAAAAAGGACATGGGCGGGACATCGTAACCACTAACGCGCGTTCCAAAAACTAACGCGCGTTACAGGGCGCCGTGGCGTATGAAGGCGTACAGACACAAATCACTGAAACAGAGCTGTAGCACAATGGTTAGTGTACTGACCGCTGTTACAAGCAGCATGGGTTCGAGTCCCCAGTGTGCCTACCACAGAAGGCTAGCCCAGGCATCACCCTGTACATTACATAGGGAATGAGGAGGCATGTTTTTCTTTACGTTGAGTAGTGGTTACAGAAACACACCCTCGCAGTGTGCGTAGCAATGTACGTTGGTGCGTGTGTGGCTGTGTGCGTACAATCGTGTGTGGGTACGTGTGTTTTTACCAGCGTGGGCACCTTATATTACAGACACCGTAGGGTGTCTTACACCTATGCATTATGCTAAAAGATGTACGTGTGATGGCCTATGGGTTATCAGAGCCTGTGAGCAGGCACTGGATTTTCCCAGGGTTGGATTGTGCCAGTCACACCAATGATGCACTGCACATGCAAATCAGCTGTCCACAGATAAACACAAGACGGGGACTGCACCCCCACAGCACCTCGGCCTGGTAGGGGGAGGTGACCATGTGCACCCCCACAGCACCTCGGCCTGGTAGGGGGTACT
Source organism: Ichthyophis bannanicus (assembly GCA_033557465.1). Taxonomy (NCBI): domain Eukaryota; kingdom Metazoa; phylum Chordata; class Amphibia; order Gymnophiona; family Ichthyophiidae; genus Ichthyophis; species Ichthyophis bannanicus. The sequence goes on from CM066035.1 coordinate 645,382,399, forward strand.
GACCGTGTGTTGTACCAGCACAGAGTAGCCACACACCATCACATTGTGCGGGTACTGTGCTCACCCTGAGGGTGCAGTGAGGCGCCCAGCACCAGGTCCACAGCAACGTCCATGGCTGAAAGAGGCCATGGCGCAGGTCCAAAGCAGTGTTAATGTGTGAGATAGGTAGCTTCTGCAGAAACACCTTGGACATCTCTGTCTGTTTCAGTCAGGTGTAGCCCCCATGGCCCCTAGGTGGCCCATGCACCACCACCACCACTTCCCCCAAGGCCAAGGGTGGCAAACAGGGTCTCCTATCAAAAGATCCACATTCTACCTCCCTGCAAAGGTGGCAGTAGAGGGGAACATCAACCCCGGTCCTGCCGAGCAACAGACACCCCACAGGGCAGTCAATGCAGCTCTGTACACATCCATAACACAATAGCAGACAGACATTAGGCCTGGATATGGTATGCTGCACCCCACCACTATCTGATATTCCCCTGGTGCAAGCCATCAGCTGCTGCACCCTGCAAGCCACTCCATCATGACACATACCAGCTGCAAACAGTCTGCTAGTTAGTCAATAGTGCATGTACCCAGTGGAGATGCATGCACCCAGAACTGGGATGTCAGCATACACAGCAAGCAGATAAATCAGTGACTGGTCCCCAAAAGGAAACCCATATCTATCACATGAAAGAAATGCTAGATAGCACTATGGGGGTGCCTAGCCATGCTGTGGTCACTGCACAGTCAGTGTGAGAGTGATCTCTCAGCAGGACATACTGAGGTCACTCTGTCTGTGTAGGTGGTGGCCGGGCACTAAAATGTGCCTGTCAATGCCCTATGCCCTGTGCAGATGCACCCTGGCCAGGCCACCCTGTCCGGCCTATACCCATGGTACCTTGCTCCTCATTATGCACATTGGCAGCCCAATACTGGCAACATCGCTGGCAGTGTGGGCTGTGGAAGGTGTTTGCAGCCACCACACACTGGATAGACAGACAGCCACCCCCACACCTATGCCAGCATTGTGCTACTATAGAGGTGTTCAGCAGCCATACCCACCACACCAGTCCTGGGCACAGTACAGGCATGGATACGGTACGCAAGACTGTTGGGGGTCACTCCCCAGGGTGGTAAACACTGTTAGAGACCAGACCTGCAGCATACACCACAGACATCAGAATGATTGTGATGGTGGAGCTCACTGAGCAAAATGTGCTTAACGTAGGAAACGTTTGATAGCTGTGTACCATGTACCCAGGTGTAGGGTGGCATTGCTAAGGTATGCAACTGCTAGTATTGGGAGATACAGACAGGGCCCAATGTCCTGCCTCTCCAGGAGGCATTGGCCAATGGGGCCTGAGTGTGTGTGTGTGGGTGTGTCTGGCCCTGTTGGCTGCTGCTTTACGGCAGAGTTCCCCAACTCCAGTCCTGGTGTTCCAAACACTGTTCGGGTTTTCATGCTGTCCCTCATAAATATGCATGAGCTACATCTGCATACCATGGGGGTGGTGCATAGATATGCAGCACAGGCATCTTTATTAGAGGCAGCATGGAACCTGAATGGTGTGGGGCCCTCCAGGACTGCATTTGCTAGACTCTGCTCTAGGTAATGCGCCTGTTTCTGGTGTCTGTGTTTGGTGTGGTAAAATATAGGCGTAGTAACCATGCGTATGTTCTCTGCAATAAAGGAGTGTCTTTACTATCACTGTTTAGTGGTGGGTAAAACTATGGGGACTGGGTTGGCAGGAGCCCCAGCTGGGATTTGAACCTGTGACCCTCTGGTCTGATAGGCACTGGCTGTGTCTGTTGCACCACACTGTGGCCACAGAGACTGTGCAGTCCCTGGAGATAGGAAACCCGGCCTGACGAGTCAGAAACCCTGCTCTGCACAATGTTACTGTGGGCTCATTTACCTTGTATGGAGACAAAGGTGCAAATACACCTCACAAAAGACCTCGAAAAAGGGGCAAACACCCATAACCAAGCTGGGCAACAATGATATCATTGGGCAACATTACAAAACACTCCCAGGAAAGCTCCATTACAATGAAATGATCTTTGAAAGGGTCTACGGCGCGTAGACCCTTCCAAACATCATTTCTTTTTTTGGTGCTTTCCTGGGAGTGTTTTTCATTGTTGCCCATTGCTATCACTGTTGCCCAGCTGGATTATAATTTTTACAATGTTTCTTGTGGTCATTTGTAAAGTTTTATGTGAGATGTTGTTCTGTGAACATGTATCACACTGCTCACGTTTTGTAGGTTTCCCCGGTTTTGCTGTACATTGCTGACGGAAATGGTTTCTCTTCCCTTTAATATGCCTTTAACGACAGGTTTTCATTTGCGTTGGCACTGAGCTCAGAAATTCAGCGCGTTAGTGTGAGGGGAGCCTCTCCCCGCCCACTCTCCGCCCACTCTCCGCCCATTGACCCCTTCTCTCCGCCCACTCTCCACCTTCTGCGCTGTTTTAACGCGCCGCGGGGCTTTACGATCGTTAACTACGGTTAACGCACATAGTATGACGTTAACGGTCATTGGCGCGTGATTACGCGCGTTATACTGCACTTACGATCGTTAACGTCGTACAACGCGCGTTATTCACGTTTACCACACTTTAGTAAACATACCCCATAGTCTTCGAATTTATCAAGGTCCTCATGCAATTTTTCATAATCCTCTTGGGTTTTAACAACTTTGAATAATTTTGTGTCATCCGCAAATTTGATTACCTCACTCGTTATTCTCATTTCCAGGTCATTTTTGAATATGTTTAAAAGCAGCATACCCAGCACAGATCCCTGGTGTACTCCACATTTCTCTGTTGGGAAAATTGTCCATTTAGCCTTATCCTCTGCTTTCTGTCTTTTAACCAGTTCCTGATCCACAATAGTATACTGCCTCCTATCCCATGACTTTTTAATTTCGCTGAGAGTCTCTCATGAGGGACCTTGTCAAAGGCTTTTTGAAAAACCAGATGCACCAATCAACCGACTCATGTTTATCTACCTGTTTATTCATACCTTCAAAAAAAACATAACAGATTAGTAAGAGTAGACCTTCCTTGGCTAAAGCCATGTTGGCTGTCTCCCATTAAGCCATGACTATCTACATGTTAAGTAATTTTGTTCTTTATAATGGTTTCTACCATATTTACCGATACTGACATCAGGCTCACTGGTCTCTAGTTTCCTGGACCCTGGAACCCTTTTTAAATATTGGTGTTACATTGGCCATCCTCCAATCTTCAGGTATTACAGATGATTTCAATGCTAGTTCACAGATTACTAATAGTACATCTGCAATCTCAAATTTTCAGTAATTTCAACACCCTTGGATGTATGCCATCCAGTCTAGGTGATTTGCTACTTTTTAGTTTATCAAGTAGTTGTAATACATCTTCTCGGTGTATCGATATTTCTTTCAATTCTTCTGCGGCATCACCTTTAAAAATCATTTCAATCAACTTCCTGCATCTTCCTCAGTAAAGATCAAAGCAAAGAATTAATTCAATCTCTCCGCTAAGGCCTTGTCCCCTCTTAGTGCCCCTTTTACCCCTCTATCATCTAATGGCCCAACTGACTCTCTCACAGGTATTTTGCTACGAATATACTTGAAAAAGTCTTTATTATATGTTTTTGCTTCCACAGCTAGCTTCTTCTCAAATTATCTCTTTGTTTGCCTTATTAGTGCCTTGCATCTAACTTGTCAGTGCTTATGTTCTTTGTAGTTTTCATCATTTGGCTCCTTTTTCCATTTCCCGAAAGATGCTTTTTTTGGCAACCACAGCCTCTGTGACCTCACCTTTAAATCATGCTGGCAGTTTTTTGGACATCCTTCCACTTTTCTTAAAGCGTGAAATACAGCTGGTCTGGGCTTCCAAGATAGTATTTTTAAACAACACCCATGCTTGATGTAAATCTTTAACCATTGCAACAGCTCCTTTTAGTTTTTTCTTAACTATTTTCCTCATTTTATCATAGTCTCCCTTTTGAAAATTAAAAGGTCATACCATAGATTTCCTTGCTGTCCTTCCCCCATTTATTAAATCAAATGTGATCATGCTATGATCACTATTGCCAAGAGGCCTGAATACAGTTATCTCTTGCACCAGATCTTGTGTTCTACTATGGACTACATCCAAAGTGGCGTCCTCTCTTGTCTGTTCATGAACCTGCTGCTCCAAGAAGCAGTCATTTATTTCATCTAGAAACTTTATCTACCTAGCATGTCCTGCCGTGACATTGACCCAGCCAACACCAGGTCACCCATTATTACTACTGTGCTGTAACTTTTGTTAGCTTCCGTGATTTCTTTGAACATTTCATCATCCATTTGTTTATTCTGGTCAGGCTGTCGATAGTACACCCCTATTGCCATCTCTTTCCCCTTCCCCTTTTTATATGGAATTTCAATCCATAGAGATTCTACAGTGATTGTTTTTCCTGCAAAACTTTAATCCTTTGTGACTCAATGCCCTCTCTAACATAGAGTGCAACCCCTCCACAAATTTGATCTGCTCTATCATTACGATATAGTTTGTACCGAGGTATCACAGTGTCCCACTGGTTGTCCTCCTTCTACCATTTGTCTGAGATACCAATCATATCTAACCTCTCATTTAGTGCTATATATTCTAACTCTCCCATCTTGTTTTTTAGACTTCTAGCATTTGCATACAAGCATTTTAGAGGTTGCATTTTATTTATATTAATCTGGTTATTGGTAGTCAGGGGTAATTTGGAATCTTTAAGCTCTGTCTACTCTGTACTTAAGGGCATTTGGATTACCAACACAGAGGATCTCTAAAGGTAAAAAGTGGACTGTTGTAGTTGTTGTTATGGAAGGACCGACTAGATAGGCCATGTGGTCTTTTTCTGTCATCATATTTCTATGTTTCTATGTTACTTTTGTCTTTATTGGAACCTCTCTGTCAATATGCCGTAACTTCAATCTTTTGCTAGTATCCTTCAAGGATACATTGTTCCGAACCATGCGCTCTTGGGCGACTGTCGGCTCTCCCCTATTATCTAGTTTAAAAGCTGTTCTTTCTCCTTTTTAAAGGTTAATGCCAGCAACCTGGTTCCATCTCGGTGAAGGTGGAGCCCATCCCTTTGGAAAAAACCCTTCTTTCCCCAGAATGTTGCCCAGTTCCTAACAAATCCAGAACCCTCTTCCTTGCACCATTGTCTCATCCATGCATTGAGACTCCAGAGCTGTCCCTGCCTTTGGGGTCCTGCGCGTGGAAGGGTAACATTTCTGAGAATGCTACTCTGGAAGGTCTGGATTTCAACTTCCTACCTAAAAGCCTAAATTTGGCCTCCGGAACCTCCCTACTACACTTTCCTATGTCATTGGTACTAACATGTACCAAGACAGCAGACTGCTCCCCAGCACTATCTAAGACCTTATCTAGGTGGCACGTGAGGTCCACTATCTTCGCAGCAGGCAGTCCACCAGCCACCAAGCTATCTACATGCCTAATGATCGAATTGCTAACTATAATGGCTGTTCTGTCTCTTCCCTCATGGGCACATGGCCCTGGAGAAACCTCCTCTGTGCGAGAGGGCTTTACATCACCTGGAGGACAGGTCCTAGCTACAGGATCACTTTCTGCCACACCAGGGTGATGCTGTCCTGTCATTCGACCTCTCTCCTCCATGGCAATAGGGATGCTGCCAGATTGGAGGTGTGACTTCAGTACTACATCCCTGTAGGTCTTGTCTATGTACCTCTCTGTCTTCCTTATATACTCCAAGTCTGCTCTAGCCTGCAGAGATCAGACTCATTCCCTGAGAGCAAAGAGCTCCTTACACCTAGTATACACGTAAGACCCCTCACCAACTGGGAGAAAATCATATATGTGACACTCAATGTAAAAGAATGGAAAGCCCCCATCTAGCTGCTGGACTGCTGTCTGCATGTTTACTTACTTAGGTTTTGCTGGGGATACTTATACTAATAAATCTATACCTAATACATTTAATGGACTTTGTTCACCTCAACATTAATTAATCTCAGATCCTTAATATATGCTTGATGAGGATAAACAGTTGCACCTAAGACTGAATATGGGCTCCTCCTTCCCCTTAAGTGGTTTATGCACCTATAAAGCAATGATTATTCCAGGGGTGGTTGGGAGTCGGAGAGGGAGGGAGGGAGGGAGGGAAAGAAGACTTTTTAAAAGTCGGCTTCTACACAGTGCCCTGTCCTGTGCTTCTAAGGTAAAGGCTTACCAATTTCCTGTGTGATTCACACAGCCCTTGGTTTGATAGAAGGGTCCTTTTAAATTGCCTCTTTGATCTGTTACTTGCCATTAACACCTATTTAAGTCAATTTCACAGATCTTTTCCATCCTAATTGGAAGGGCTCTTTCTAATGGTCACTAGAAACAAGTTTGTTTCTTTCTGTACAGAGACTATTCTACTTGGTTGCTAACCTATATTCTGATTTAATTTAAGTAAAAAAGCTCTCTAGAAACAATTTATCTCAGTAACTATTTACTCTGTTTTACTTTCTAGGTTAAGCTAAACTCTGATTTCACTTAAATGAAAAGCTCTTGAGAAACAAACTTATTTCAAAGTCTATTTACTCTTATTTTATGTTATATGCTTAGCTATACTCTGCTTTGACTTAAATACAAAGCTCACTGGTGGTACTAAGACCTGACTGACTTAGCAAAAACACTGAATTCTAAAATACACAAATGTATCAGCTTTAACCCCAAGATGTCCCTTTTAACACAAGATTTAGAGTTTATTCCAGAAGATCATACTCACAAGTGTAGATCTACTTCCAATTGTAGCAGTCCCTTTTGGTAGTCCTTCAAGGTAGGGTCATATGTGGCCTCGACATTGAATATCTGGAGATTGCTGTTGGCAGGCAGCACAGCTACTTATTTGAAGCTGGTATTAATTGGCATGTCATTTGGAGATATTGTAGTTAATGATTATTTTTAGCTAATAGAACGCAAAAAGGAAAAAAAGAAAAGATTTTTCAGGAGAGGTTGGGTTGTATCTGTTGTCAGGATCTATGACCCATGATGATATTCTCCTATTTCTCTTTTTCCATTGGATTCTAGTCTTCTGGGCAGCCTAGATAGGACATGCTATTCTTGATCTGCCATCCTTTACAATGTTAGGGGTTCTCCCCTTAGTTTAATAGATTCTCCTTCCCTACTCTTGTCATTATAGCATCAGTCCTGAGAACAGAAGCTCTTTTATCATAGACTCTAAATCTAACCACTATGTATCATCCTTAACAATTAAAATGACTATTCCTCTGCAGGGATTGTGAAAGTACAACCTTTGTAGCTTCAGGGGGCCCCATGCCATCTTCATCCCACACATGCTCTTCGGCTCCCTGCAGTGCCTACTTTAGAGGGAGCTGGGGAGGCCCAGGTTCCCGGCTCACCTCTGCACAACCGCCAGAGTGAAGAGTGGTGTGTTCCTTCACTCCAGCTGCTGTATTCTTATGGAGCCCACTGGCATGCTGGAGATTAAAGAGCATTTCCTGTTTCCTGGTACTCAGCGCAGAAGCGGGCTCCACAAAAACACTGCTGCTGGAGTGAAGGAACACACCACTCTTCACTATGGTGGCTGTGCAGAGGTGAGCTGGGACTTTGGGCCTCCACGGCTCCCTCTGAAGCTGGTCAGACAGGCAGGGGCTCATTGGGAGGGGGGGGGGGTGGCTCGGACTGGAAATGGCTTGCTGGGGGCTAGGATAGGACTGGAAAGGGCTAATGGAAGTGTCTAGGACTGGAAATGTGCTGATGGGCCTAGGATAGGACAGGAAATAGGCCGATGGTGGACTTGGACTGGAAATAGACTGATTGGGGGGCTTGAACTGCAAATAGGCTGATGGGGGGCTAGGATAGGACTGGAAATTGGCTGATTGGGGGCTTGGACTGGAATTGGGCTGATTGGTGGGGGCTTGGACTGGCAATGGACTGATGGGGGGCTAGGATAGGATTGGAAAGGGCTGATGGGGGCTTGGACTGGAAATGGGCTGATGTGGGAGTTTGGATTGGAAATGAGCTGATGGGGGGCTTGGATTGGAAATGGGCTGATAGGGGGCTAGTATAGTACTGGAAAGAGCTGATTGGGGGGCTAGGACTGAAAATGGGCTGATGGGTGCTAGGATTGGAAATGGACTGATAGGGGGCTAGTATAGGACTGGAAAGAGCTGATTGGGGGGCTTGGACTTGAAATGGGCTGATTGGCGGGGGCTTGAACTGGAAATGGGCTGATGGTGGGGCTAGGATTTGAAATGGACTGATGGGAGGCTAGGGCAGGACTGGAAACGGCTGATGGGGGGCTTGGACTGGAAATGGACTGATGGGGAAGCTACGATATGACTGCAAATGGGCTGATGAAGGAGTTAGAATAGGACTAAAAATGGCCTGATGGGGGGTAGGACTGGAATTGAGCTGATGGGGGGGGGGGGCTTGGACTGGAATTGGGCTGATGGTGGGGCGAGGGCTAGGATAGGACTGGAAAGGGCTGGTGAAGGGCTTGAACTGAAAATGGGCTGATTGGGGGGTTTGGACTGGAATTGGACTTATTGGGGGGCATGGATTGGAAATGGGCTGATAGGGTGCTAGAATAGGACTGAAAAGGGCTGATTTTGGGGGCTAGCATTTGAAATGGGCTGATTGGAGAGGCTTGGACTAGAAATGGGCTGATGGGGAGGGCTAGGACTTGAAATGGACTGATGGGGGCTAGGATATGACTGGGAAGGGCTGATGGGGGGCTAGGATTGGAAATGGGCTGATTGGGGGCTTGGACTGGAATTGGGCTGATTTGGGTGTCATGGACTGGAAATGGGCTGATGGGGGGCTAGAATAGGACTGAAAAGGGCTGATTTGGGGGCTAGGATTTGAAATGGGCTGATGGGGGAGGGCTAGGAGTTGAAATGGACTGATGGGAGCTAAGATAGGACTGGGAAGGGCTGATGGGGGGGCTAGGATTGGAAATGGGCTGATTGGGGGCTTGGACTGGAATTTGGCTGATTGGGGTGGCATGGACTGGAAATGGGTTGATGGGGGGCTAGAATAGGATTGAAAAGGACTGATTAGGGGGCTAGGACTTGAAATGGGCTGATTGGAGGGTCTTGGACTGGAAATGGGCTGATGGGGGAGGGCTAGGACTTGAAATGGACTGATGGGGGGCTAGGATAGGACTGGAAAGGGCTGATGGAGGGCTGGAATTGGAAATCAGCTGATGCACGGGGATGGGAGAATGGGACTAGAAGGAAGCGGATGCTGGGTGGGGCTGGAACTAGAAGGGAACTGATGTTGGGGGAGGACTAGAAGGGGATGGGGCTGGGGGAGTGAGGATGGCGTTAGGAAAAGTTATTTGGTGTGTGAGGGAAGAAAAATCTATGATTGGCTGGGTTTTGGGAGAGTAAGTGGGGATTGAGGATGAAGGAGTGAAATTTGAGTGGATGAGAAAGGAACAAAGAAAGAAATGGAGGCAAGAGCAAAAGGGGAAAGATAAGTATTTTGGAGCAGATGTAGAGAGAGAAAAATACTAGGAGAAAGGACAAATGGACAGCAGACAATGGAGAGTTAGCAGACGACATAAAGAAAACAGAAGAAAGTGACTGGAACAGTTGTGACAGAAAAATGCAATTCCTAAACAATAAAAAGATAGAAAAATACTATTTTATTTTTTATTATTAATTGGAATATGTCAGCTCTGGGAAATGTGCATTGCTAATGTCTTTGCGTTTTGTTTAGTACAAGAGGAAATTAATTTATCGTTTTATTTCTCCAGTGTTGTTGTACATTCCAAGTTTGGCATTTGGGGCTCCCAGTTTAATTATTGTCTTCATATTTCTAAATTGTGTTCCCTTGTTCTATGTTTGCTGATGGTCTATGTTTTGCATGTGTAATAACCAAGCTGCAGTAATCTCCAGGAACAAGCAGGAATGTAGTCTTCACATATGGGTAGCGTCGGTACCGACGGAGCCTGTGCGGGAATGCTCCCCAGCGTCCAATTAGAAAGCTTTTGGGAGCATCCCACAGCGCCTGCGTGCTGCCTTCCCGCCTTTCCCAACTGCCTCTCTCCAGTTCTTCGTTTTCCGCAGAGCCAGCAGGTCATTGTTCCTGTCACCGCAGAAAATTTTTTCTTATTCTCCTTTTTTGTGGTCGCGTCTGCCTTCCTCGACACTATACCGGTACCGCCGGTTCTTCTTTCTTTCTTTCGTTTAAAAAAAAATATATATATAGTATTTTTTTTCCAAACTTGGTACGGGTATCGTGCTCTACAAGAGCATCCGGACAGAAGGTATTGTGAATCCTCGGAGGAATCTGAGGATTTTGACAGCTCTGTCGGTACCGGAATACTTCTCCCAGAGGAGCCTTCTTCACCTAAACATAGGATGTCTCCTCCAGAATATATCTCCTTTCAGGATTTTATCAGGGAGGTGGCTCAAGGTCTTTCCATTACTGTGGCTCCTGAATCAGAGCCCAGGGCAAAGGAGTTGGAGATTCTACAATATCCTAAGGCTCCTAAGGAGGCAGCCACTTTGCCTATCCATGAGATCTTACATGATCTCATGCTAAGAATGTGGTAAACACTTCTTACCACCTCTCTTCACTCTCGTAGACTGGATACCATGTATTGAGTCCCTCCTTGTCCTGGTTTCCAGAAGACTCAGTTGTCCTGGTTTCCAGAAGACCTTATCCACTCAGTGGACCCAGGCATCAGGGTGCCTGTCAGACAAAATAGCAAACACAAATCGCCTTATTTTGTCCCTCCAATGGTGGCAGTCCACTCAAAACCTGTTGGTGGGGTCTCCATTTCAACAACCTTTACCCCAGGCAACTCTCACAACAGATGCTTCACCAATGGGTTGGAGAGCTCATCTGCAAGACCTCTCCACCCAAGGCACCTGGACTCCACAGGAGACTCATCTACACATCAATCTCTTAGAACTCAGAGCAATCTTTCTTGCTCTTCGAGTGTTCCACACCCTGCTCAGCTACAAGACAGTCCTCATTCATACGGACAATCAAGTAGCCATGTTCTACGTGAACAAGCAGGGGGGAACAGGCTCTCTGTCGCTTTGCAATGAAGCTTTGCGACTATGGGCCCTCACCAGAGAGCATCAGATTCATCTCCTGGCAGTGTATCTTCCAGGCAGCTAAAACTCTTGGGCAGACAGACTCAGTCGAGTTCTGCTTCCACACGAATGGTCTCTACATGCAGACCAGGTGGCCAAGATATTTCAAATTTGGAGAACCCCGGACATAGACCTCTTTGCAAGTCTGTTGAATGCCAAACTTCCCCGGTTCTGTTCCAGAATTCCAGCTCAGGGCTCCCAGGCCAGGGATGCTTTCCTCCTTCATTGGGGTCAAGACTTCCTTTATGCCTTTCCACCCATTCCCCTAATCTCCAAAACCCTGTTCAAGCTTCAGAGAGAAAGATGTCGTATGATTCTCATAGCTCCACATTGGCCATGGCAAGTGTGGTACCCTCTGCTTCTACATCTCTCTCAAGCTCCCTCTCTGGAGTTAGGGTCTGCTCCAGATCTCCTATCTCAGGAGGACGGAATGTTATGGCATCCCAGTCCCCAGTCTCTGCATCTCAGGGCTTGGTTGCTGAAGGCCTAGATCTTCATGATCTTAACCTTTTGCAGCAAGTAAAAGATATCCTTTATGCTTCCAGAAAACCTTCCACAAGACGCTCTTATGCTTTCAAGTGGAAAAGGTTTACCATATGGTGCTCGCAGAAGGGTCTTAGCCCCCATGCGATACCTCTGGAATCATTACTGGAGTATCTCCTTCATTTATCTAATGCAGGATTTAAAACTAACTCAGTAAGAGTCCATTTGAGTGCTATTGCAGCTTCTTTCAAGCCTTTAAATGGACAACCTATTTCCTCCCATCCTCTTATAGCAAGATTTATGAGAGGCCTTCTTCTAACTAAGCCTCCCATTAGGCCACTACCGGTGGCATGGGACTTAAACCTGGTTCTTGGCCAGCTCATGAAGCCACCTTTCGAACCCTTAGCTACTACTTCTTTGAAATTCCTTTCCTGGAAAGTTATCTTTCTCATTGCAATCACATCAGCACGTTGCATCAGTGAGTTGCAGGCACTAGTGGCTGATCCATCTTATACAAGGTTCCATCATGACAAGGTAGTCCTTAGGAGTCATCCACACTTTATGCCAAAGGTGGTCTCGCCTTTTCATGTTAACCAAGCGGTCTACCTGCCTGTGTTTTTTCCAAGGCCTCATGCATCAAATGCAGAAAGGAATCCTCATACTTTGGACTGTAAAAGAGCTTTAGCCTTTTACTTGCAAAGAACACAGCAACATAGAAAGTCCTCTCAACTCTTTGTTGCTTTTGATCCTTCTCATTTGGGACTTCCAGTCTCCAAGAGAACACTGTCCAGCTGGATTGCACAGTGTATTTCATTTGCCTATCAGAGTAAGAATCTTCCTCTGGAGGGCCATGTCATAGCTCACAATGTAAGAGCCATGGCAACTTCAATGTCTCACCTGCACTCTGTGTCTATCGACGACATCTGTCAAGCAGCCACTTGGGCCTTGCTTCATACCTTCACAGCCCATTACTGCTTGGACAAGGACTCCCGCTGGGATGCCTTGTTTGGTCAGGCTGTTCTGCAACACCTGTTCCATACCTAATCAACTTCTACCCACCATCCCTTGTTGGATGCCAGAGATCCATGGGGGGAAGTGGAGCCCTTTCACAGGGACACACAACTTCTGAGGTCTCTCCCTGGCATCTAAAGCTAGGGAGTCCCCATATATGAAGACTACATTCCTGCTTGTTCCTGGAGATAGCATAGTTACTCACCTGTAACAGGTGATCTTCGGGAACAGCAGGAATTTAGTCTTCACAACCCACCCACCTCCCCTAGGAGTTGTATCTCTCTATCTATCACTTTCTCTTTCCCTCTCTCTCTCTTTGTCTCAGCTTTAAACTCAACTGGAGAGAGGCAGTTGGGAAAGGCGGGAAGGCAGCACTCAGGCGCTGTGGAATGCTCCCAAAAACTTTCTAATTGGACGCTGGGGAGCGTTCCCACGCAGGCTCCGTCAGTACAGACGATACCCATATGTGAAGACTAAATTCCTGCTGTTCCCGGAGATCACCTGTTACAGGTGAGTAACTATGCTTTCTCTTCATGTAGTTTCTACGTGAGAGTCCCACTTGTTTTGTTTCCCCAGTAGGAGATGTATTGGTATTCTCTGAGATGTATTGGTTTAATATTTGCAGTGTTGCCTTTTGATAGGTAGGGTCTGGTGTTTTGTGAGTCCTGATAGTGCTATTATGATACGGCGGGTTTGCTATGGGTTCTAAATGAGGAGGGTTAATAGTACTTCCTGGCATTTGGCCGTGGAGTATAGTAATGTTGAAATCTGGTAATCTTTTTTTTTTTATCCTCACCGCCCATGCATGGAGAGGCATGTTTAAAAGTTAATGCGCATTCACAAATGTTAATTTGTGCTAAGGGCAGGAACACACATTTATTTCTATTGGCGCAGTGGCACTTAACGCACATTAATATTTAGTAAATATGCCCCCAAGTCATTGCCAGGACAAAAGAGACGCTTGTGAAGGGCTCCTTTGACAGCTGCCTAAAATTGTAGTTAGCAACATATACATTTTAAAATAAAATAAACTAAATTTATGCAAATGAGGCCCAGTGGATATGGAAATGAGGTCCCACAATGAGTATCCACACATGGCCCCACACCACCCTTGGGCCGCCCCTGGAGCTAAGGCTTTGACTGAGAGGAGAGAAAGAGTGCTTAATCTTAGGCCTGCTATAAGAAGCAGCCACAAAATCTGGAAGATAAATGGATTTAGACAGATGAAAAGAAATAGTGTGTATGTATATATATAAGACGTTTTGCGCTGAGGTCCACTATGTACTAAATGGCTCTTCGGTTCTCAGTAGTGTATTTATACTACACTGTAGGGACAGTATGTTATCAAATTATGCATGGGTATACACACACAAAAAGTAGGCGCACTGTGATATCGTGCGTATTTTTATGCAGTCTCTGTGTAGGCATTCCTAGGGTAGCGTTTGAGCAGAGCAGGAACAGAGTTGCAAACTACGCGTGCACTTTATAAAATGCACATGTAGGTGCATAGGGTACAGGCAGATTTACACCCCTTTTTGGAGCAGGTTTGCAAATCTGTACAACAGGATTTGTGTGCTAGTAAGGGGAATAGTTTGAAACTGTTTTATACAGGCATAGAGGGGCCTATAAAATGTTATTTGACACTGACTCCCTGCTATGAAATTACCCCGTATGTGCAGTGCTAGCAGGAGAAGTCAAAGCAGTTGTAAGCCACAAAACTTTCATCAGCTAAGTTGAAAGTAAAAACACTTTGACCCCCCAAAGGTCAGAATGCTTTGATTTTTTTTTCCTTTTAGGAGCCTTTAAACCTGACTCTGTGCTGGGCAAGGGGGGATGGAGGGTATTGAGAAAATATGATTTGCTTTGACTTAGACTAAGACAGAACAATCAGTGCCAAACATTGTGAACTCCAAGGGCTCAAGAGATCTTATCATCAAAGCAGGGTCCCCAGCCATCATAAAACTATTCTCCTGTAGACAGATGTGGAAAGGAGGGCTGCTTGAGAACCACGGGAGCGATGAAGATGGTGGGAGGAGAAGTGAGGCGGGAGGTGAGGGGCATCGGTGAACATGGAGATCAGGAGGTATGGAAGGAAGGAATGAAACTGGAAGAAAGGGAAGGGAAGGAATGAAACTGAGAGAAAGGAAGTGTGAGTCTGAGCCAGGGCAAAAGATGGGAGAGGATGGATAAGATGAGAGAGAAAAATGCATAGAACAGGGATAAAGAAATGGTGTAGAAAAGAGGGATGGTGATGAACACACTTTCCTTATCACCCTGCTGGACTAGTCCAGATACAATATATGGGTTATGCTCCCTTGCCAACAGGTAGAGGCAGACGTAAGCAACATTCACCAATGTCGTTATTTGGTATATCCACTAATGCAGCACTGAGAGAAGCCAGTTTTTGTCTGCCTCCAGCAGGTGTCAAGGTGTTGGACTGGTGCAGCTGTGCAGATAGGCCTGTCTCCCCTGGCCTACACCATGGTGCTGTGGCCTGTGTGACTGAGATCTGTAGGCCCAACTTTGCTCAGAGTCTGGGTATGTCCCTGTCTCCTTAAGCAGGCAGCTGCCTTTGTCCAGAGCTGTTACTCATGAGTTCCAGCACTGGTGGTCCTGAGAGGAGCGGGAGGACCGTATAGGGCCTCTGAGGGGGGTTGGTAAGTTGGGCCTAGACCCCGCTTCTTCTTGCTGTCCTTTATCTGTATGCTTTTGTGGTCCTTGTTTTTTTTCTGATTTTATTTTTTCTCCCCATTTACTTGAATGGGCTGTATTTGACTCTCTTGCTGCTTGCAATAAAGTAGCTTCAAATATTTAAAAAAAAAAAGAGCTTTGTTCAGCAACTTGGTCTCTGATGCTTACATGGGTGTCTGGTGTCCCTGCTTGGGTTTTTATGGTCACCCAACAGGTAGTGGGATTTTCTTTTTTGGGACTCCATTTTCATCAAGGCCCTGAGTTTAGGGTTGCCAGCTTTTTGAAAGAGAAAAGCCCGCCACCTGTGGCTAGCCATGTTCTGCCCATGCCTGCCTCTGCCCCATCCCCCTGCCCCACCCACAAAAAATAATTGCAGAGAGGACAACAGTGCAGGCTTTAGCGTCTGCAGGTTATATTGTAGCAGATAAGCGAGTGAAGAAAGAAACACCCAAGGATTCTTAGAAGGAAACAACGGTTTAATGTGCACAGACCCAGAGAAAATAGATTTTCCAAATTCTGGGCCCCCACCAGAGGGCTCAGAGAGATTATATAGACTTATTTATTTATTTTTATTTATTTATTTATTTATTTATTTAACAATTCTTATATACCGCGCTCTTTGTCATCAGTGCGGTTTACAATAAAAAATATAACACTTGGACAGTTAAGTCTGGCCTACGTTTACATAAAACAGGGCTTATCAGATTATTACAGCATTTCTTCATGATTGGTCACTTTATTACAGTATAGTCCCGATTGGAGAAAGTCTACTGTACTCTTATCTCTAGTGAAGCAGAGAGAGCAGCAGGACAAAGGAATAGGGGAGGGACAAGCATGTACCAGGGTATGACTTCATCAAGAGGGGTGTATCCTTTTCAAGAGGGGTGTATCCTTTTCACTTAACCCTTCCAGCTCTCAGCCCTGCCTGGATTTCTACCTCATTCCCCACTTTTTAAGGGAAAAATTTGCCTTGTAGTAAAGGAGGCCAAATTTCCCTCATAGCAGTTGATCTGACTGTGGAAGGGATTTGTATTTGCATACCGCCATCACATGGGCAGCAGTTTTGCGCTCCACCATGGTCTCAGTGGTAGAGGTAATAAATCGGATAAGGATAGGGATACAGCATGGCAGGAAGACACATAGCAGGAGAATAAGGAGAACCCCTACCACTAGGGTTTTAAGTCCACCTAACCAATTGAACCATTCCGCAAACTACCCAGCACCTATAGAAGGGGCAGTGATATGATGAGCTAGATCACGTAGGTCTTGAATAGAGCGTTCAATGGAAACACTCTCATCAGTGAGATTAAAACAACACATACCCTCAAATTCCTCACAGCCATGATTTAAGCGTAGGAGCAGAAAATCAGTGGTCATCCGATTTTGCAGAATCGCCGTCCGCAGACCGGACATTTCATGATTCATAGTGGCTAGGATGGTTGAGATAAGATTAATGGATATGGCCAAGGAACAAGCAATATGGCTTACTTCCATAGTGTTGTGTAAAGCTAACCCAGGTGCTCCTACAATGGATATTGCCAGTCCCAGCGCTGTCTGATCACTATAAGGTTCCACATTGGAGTTACAAGTAGGGGGCATAGGTTTTGATCGAGGATAGCGCGAGTGGGAACTAACCTTACTGGGGGTATGAGAGAAAGCAGCAGTAGTAAGTCTGCCAAAAGTGCAAGGACCTCCAGTAGCGTTTATAGGAACATAAGTGTAAGCAGTTTTACCACATAACAAAAACCATCATAAGGGAAGATACATTTCTGAGTAAGCATAAGATACCTTCGTAATAGACTTGCATGATAATACAGTGTTAGACACATTAAAAAACCCCTTTAGTGGCATTTACAGAAATAAAGCAATCTGTAGCTTTAAGCTTGGAGACAACCTGCAATATGAAAGGGGCCTTGTTAAAATAGGCTGAGGTAGGACGAGTAACACCAATGAAGTAGAAAAATGTAGAAAAGGTTAGCTTTGGCTGTTTGCAGTTCAGATTATGCATTACAGTAAACGTTTGCATTTCACACAAAGTAGTGGGTACAGCAATAAGGCATGTTGATCAAAACTCCAGGCTGCGATGAGCTGCGTACACAAAAGTCCGAAGTATTCAAAGCATGTAGTGTTACGACATTTAGTTCCTGAGGCCAACAAGGGAAGGCCCCACATGAATGCCAGAACAAAAGTCAGCATGAGCAGGTGCATACCGACCATGGAGCTTATGTCCCACTAAAAATATCTGAAGATGACTCCTCAAGCTTCTGCCGTGTGTAGACTAGCCGGCTTCCAGTATGCGGCTAGCACAGGGCTCTGTCTTCTGCCAATTCCCTGGTTCTCCGCAGCATGAGGCGTAAGGGATCCTGAGAATGTTTGTGTGCTGTCCACTTATCATCCAAGTCAGGAGCAGCTTTCTTAAGACGAGTATGATGAATCCATGGGGTAACCTCTGCGACCTTGACTGCAGTCGGTGTGGCTAGGAGAACTGTGTAAGGACCTCTCCAGGTAGGGCACAGTGGCTCACGTTTCCATTCCTTAATCCACACACAATCTCCCAGCTGGTGGGGATGGAGCGGCTCTGACAAAGAGATAGACAGTCACTCTTGTATCCACCTGTTCAAAGACTGAAAAACAGATCCCAATGCCAGTAGGTGTTGTCTCGTAAGTTCATTACCTGTCTGCTCTAGGTCTCCCTTAAGGCCCTGAACAATGGGTGGTGGTCGACCATACAGTACTTCATAAGGGGATATTCCCAAGGTCCGAGTTGGAGAGGACCGGACCCAGAGAAGGGCTATCGGCAAAGCCTGATCCCACTTAAGATGAGATTCCTGACAGAGTTTAGACAACTGGAGCTTCAGAGTTCGGTTCATCCTTTCCACCTTTCCCCCTTTCCCGAACTCTGTGGGCGGTAAGCAGTGTGAAGTTTCCAGGTGATCTGGAGGGCCTTAGAAAGGTCCTAAAGGCACTTAGCAACAAATGCAAGGCCATTATCTGACCCTATAGTAAGGGGAAGGCCAAACCTAGGAATGATCTCTTTCAACAGGGCCCTTGTAACTTCTCGGGCTATCTCTGTTCTACAAGGGTAGGCCTCAACCCATCCTGAAAATGTACATACTATCACCAGCAGATATCGATAACCCCTTACTCGAACCTGGATACCCAACTATGCAGTGTTGGCAAAGCCCCTGTATGCAGCTACAACAGGGGGAGAATGTATGTATTGTTTCTTCATGATTGGTCACTTTATTACAGTATAGTCCCGATTGGAGAAAGTCTACTGTACTCTTATCTCTAGTGAAGCAGAGGGAGAGTAGTTATCTCTAGCAAGCATAGAGAGCAGCAGGACAAAGGAATAGGGGCGGGACAAGCATGTACCAGGGTATGACTTCACCAAGAGGGGTGTGTCCTTTTCACTTAACCCTTCCAGCTCTCAGCCCTGCCTGGATTTCTACCTCAATATCATGGGCGGAGAGTACAAGAGGTTGAACTCTTCAGCACATATTCAGCCACGGTCCCCTTCTCAGGCCCCTCCAACACTCAAATTCAAAAATATATATTCTGAATCTAACAAATTCCACCTCCCGACCCCTTCCCTAACAATCTGCAGAGCAGAGCTAGAAACTTCCCCATAAAATTTACTATATGAGAAAAAAATCCCCCTCAATACCAAGCATATTGTGAATTAATCAGACCCAGAGTTGATTCAAAGTATTGGTACCTTAAGCAAATCCTAACCTGTATGTCCCCCCTGACTGTTAAAATTTATTGTCTAGCTTTGACCCCACTCTCTGCCAACCCCCAGAAGTGATCGCCTAGGCTGCCTGATGGTTGGGCCGACCCTGGAATTAATACAAAAAAAGTTATCAGGACCAAGAGCAAATCTACCATACAAGTACTAACTTCCAAAATTCACACAAGGACCCTAACTAGAAAAAAGTAGCACCATAAATATTGCAGTGGGCCCTAAAACATCAATAAACCTTTCAGGAAAGCTGAACAAGCCAGAGACTGCACATTCTTAAACAGAAATTGCATGCTAACAGGATACCCAGTCTTGGTAACACCACACACATTACAGATAGGCCTTTGCCGATAAGTGACCACAAAGTAAAAATAAAAATACTGTATGTAGACAAAAATTAAACCTCAGAAAGCCAGACGCTGCATGCAATGCAACACTAGAGAACCAGAAGAAATGCTTTTCCCCCTGTATTGTACAAAAGACTGCAGATGTCAGAATTGGCATTAGGAGGGAGGCAATCAGGGCAATTGCCCGGGGCCTCCAGGCCAGAGAGGACCTCAGACCTGTCTGAAACTGAAAAAGGGACAGCTTGCTAGTGGGCTTTAGGTTCCTGTCTCAGATTTTTGCCTTGGGGTAGGCCCCAGCCATGTCCAACACCAATTTACTACTACTACTACTACTGAGCATTTCTATAGTGCTACAAGACGTATGCAGCGCTGCGCAGACATGTAAGAGACAGTCCCTGCTCATCAGAGCCTACAATCTAGTCCTGACTTCTGGCAGATGTACTTTCCAAAAACCAACATTGTCCACCTACAAAATAGAAAATAAAATTCTTTTTCTACCTTTGTTGATTGGCCATTTTATGCTTTAATCATGTTGATCTCAGTCACTGGTTTCTGCTCTCCTTTGTCTTCTCTTAACTCGTTTTCTAGAGTCTCCAGCCCATCTGCCACTTCTCTCCCCTACTGTCTTTTCCATTTCCTTACATCTCTGGGATTTATCTTTTCCTTTCATCTTGCTTCCATTTATATTTTTTATCAACTTAGATTTGACTCTTCCTTCTTACCATGCAGTCCTCAGTTCCCTCTCTCATTACTGCATCTACCACTTTTCATCCCTTAACATAGCCCACTCCATCCCCATCCTCTTATTCCCCAATCTTTAACTAACTCTCCCCTTTCTCTTTTCCTCTCCCCACGTCCAACATATTTCCCCTTCCCTCCTCTCCTATAGTGTCTTTTCCCTCTCTATCTCCTCCATCTACCACCTCATCCCCTTTTCTTACCCCATGTCCACCATTCCCCTTCTCTCCCATTTCTTCTCCCCGTGTCCAATATATCCCTTTCTTTTCCTTCCCCAGCATCTCTCCTCACTTTTCTTCCCCATGTCCAGCATCTTGCCTATCTCCTCCATGTCCAGCAACTGCCCTCCACACCCCATGTCCTGCATCGACCCGTTCTCCCATATCACCTCTCCATGCCCAGCATCTGCTCTCCATCCCCCTATGCCCTCTACCTTGTGTCCAACATCTGCTCTCTACCCCATTCCATGTTAGTTATCTGTCCTCTAACTCTCTCACCCTGTGGACACCATTTGCCTTTTGACCCTATCAGCCCATGTCCAGCACTTGCCCTTCATACCCCCATGTTCAGTATCTGGCCTTTCTTCCCCATCTCCACCCTATGCCCAGCATTTTCTCCATCCCCCCTATGCCCTCCATTCCATGTTCAGCATCTGCTGTCTACTCCCATCCCATGCCACAAGCTGTCCTTCACCTCCTTCATCTGTCCACCCCCTATCCCATGGCCAGCATCTGACCCCCTCCTCATCCCATATTCAGCATCTACCCTCCATTCCCTCTATGCTCCCCCATTTCCAGCATCTGCCCTCCACCTCCACACTCTCTCCTCCCCTCTCTGCCCTGCATCTGTTCTCTACTTGCATCCCCTATCCCTTATCTGTTCTCCATCACCCCTCCCCTGTTGCCACCCCTCTGCCCTCTCAACTCATGGCCAGCACCTTTCCCCCACCCCATCCCGTGTCCAGAACCTGTCCTTCACACTCCCACCCCATTGAAATCCATCATCTCTTCTCCCTATTTCCTAGGTTCCAAGTTTACGTGTCGCCACCTCTCTCCTCTGTGGTAAAGGCAGCAAATCCACAAAAGAAAACATGGGGTCTTCTTTACGCCAACACCCTTGGAAGGCCCCACCTGTCCCATCCCCTTCTGACATAAGCATGTGTTAGAAGGGGACAGGACTAGCAGGGCTTTCTAAATGCGCTGGAGTTTCAAAGGCCCAGTACTTTTGCTTTTGTTTTTTGGTTTTTTTTGGCAAGCTTGCCCACTGCCGCTGCCGCTGTCTGAGTTGATGGCGGCAGTGGGAGGGGAGGTAATGCTGCCGCTGTTGCTGCAGACCCAACAGAAGCAGTGGTGGCAGCAGCAACTAGAATTTTTTTTTTAATCTTTTTTTTTTTTATTTACACTTTATAAACCAATACATAACATTTGCGATCATTGCAACTGTAACATGTTAAAACGCCACTCTTTGACTCATCCGTATCATTACCCAAATGTATTCCAACTGTAAACATTCTCCTAACACAGTGTCTACATCCCCACCTCCCCCCCACCTCCCCAGCCATCCCCCACCTCCCCCCCTCCCATCCTACCACCTTCATCCCCACACCTCTATCTACTGGTCACCCACGTGATATATGCCCCCCATATTTTAGTTAACTTCGGGGTGCAGTTATTTTTGTCCGCCGTTAATTTGCTCATCAAGTAAGCCTGAGCTAGTGAGGCATCAAATTCCCCCAACGCCGGCACCGTCTGTTGCCGCCAGTGCCGGCCCAACAACATGCGAAAGACAGTACACCCCAGAGTAACCCACATACTCTCCACCGGGTTTAGATTCCCCGGAGGAGCCCCTAGCAGGGCTGTGGCAGGTTGTGGTTCTACCGTTTTCCCCAAGATTCTGCTAAACTGACCAAAGACTTCCCCCCACCGTACCACCAATTTGGGACAAGACCACCATATATGCAGATATGTGCCCTTCTCCCCACACTCCCTCCAACACCCGTCTGACTGACTCGGGTACATGATCTGCAATTTCTCAGGTGTCAGATGCCAGCGGTACAGCAATTTATAATTGTTTTCCATAAAGTGGGCTGCCAGTAGACCTTTAGTTCTGTGCTGGAAGATATAATCCCATTGGGCCTCCCCCCAATTCACCCCCAAATCTCGTTCCCACTGCCTCTGGAAGTTCCCCTTAGGGCCCTCCTGCTCCATCATAATGTAAAACATAGTCAGAATCTTTTTCGTTTGCCCCGTCAAGAAAACCTTCTCAATGGCCACGGGATCTTTCGCTATATGAGGTAGAATCCTATACTTCAAATAATGGCACACCTGATGATATTGGAACAAATGCCCGGGGTCCAACCCATATTGTTGCCTCAGAACCTGGAACCATTTAACTTTTACGCCATCCAAAAGCTGGCCCACATGGGTTATCCCCTTCAAAGTCCATTTCTGAAATTCACTATTCCCCACCGCTGGTGGAAATTCAGGGTTATCTACAATAGGTATCAATCTAGAGACTCTAGCAGGCCCCAGCCATCTGCATTTCCATTTGTGCCATAAGCACCATGTCCTGTACACATAAGGGTTACTATCTCGCCCTCCCCTCAGTTTCCCTTGTGGCAACCATAACCAATCCCCGATTTTCCCCTCTAAAACCTCATCCGCTTCCAACCGCACCCACTCTTTCCCCTCCTCTTTCCCCCACTCCACTACCGCAGTAAGTTGTGCTGCCTCCATGTATCTATGTAAATCGGGCACCGCCATACCCCCTTTTTTCTTACTCTTAGTGAGGGTGGCCCAGGCAATTCTAGTTTTCTTCCCTCCCCCAATAAATTTCATAAGAGCCCCCTGTACCCGGGCCAAAAATGTCTTATCCACCGCCACCGGTAGAGCCCGAAACAAATATACCCACTGGGGTAGCATCATCATTTTGATGGCAGCTATCCTCCCTAGCCAGGAGAGGTTTTTGCTCTCCCAGCGCTCTAATTCTCTTCTCATTTTCCGCTCCATAGCCCCAAAGTTCACCTTTCCCAGGTCACCTTCATTGGCTGTGAGATAGACTCCCAAATATTTGACATTCTGTTTAGCCCATCTGAAGGGGAATTTACTCTGCAAGTGCTGTTGCAGACCTGCCTCTATGGTCAGATTCAGGACCTCAGATTTTGTAGCATTCAATCGAAAACCCGAATATGTCCCATGTTCTTGCAACAGGCTATATACCGCCCCCAAGGAGCCTTCGGGGTCTGTCAGTATAAACAGCAAATCATCCGCGAACATGGACAATTTACTCTCCATACCCCCCCCCCCATACCACCTTCACCGCCTCACTCTCACGTACCCTTTGAGCCAAAGGTTCCATAGACAGTACAAAGAGTAGTGGCGATAATGGGCAGCCCTGCCAGGTGCCCCTCTCCAATTCAAATGCCTCAGAATACTCTCCATTGATACTAATTTGTGCCAGGGGCTTGGTATAAATAACCCTAATCCAACTAAGGTAGGCCCCCCCAAACCCCAGACGTTCCAGGACCTGAAACAGATAGGGCCAGGACACCCGATCAAACTCCTTTTCAGCATCTATAGTTAATAATAGCATCGGGGCTCCACTCTTCTTCCCCCTCCAAATCACATTCAGCACCTTCCTGATGTTATCCGTGGTCTGCCTGCCGGGGACAACCCCCCCCCTGATTCTCATGCACCAGGCGCGGCATATAGGGTAATAGCCTGTTCGCCAATATTTTGGTAAATATTTTAAAATCCGTCCCCAAAAGGGAGATGGGTCTATAGGAGCCACATAAGTTTGGATCTTTCCCCTCTTTGGGCAACACTGTAATCCCAGCTGTACGCAAGGACTCTGGTATTCCCTTCCCTTCCTTAAAGGAGTTATACAATCTAGTCAAGGGCCCACTCAACACCTCTTTAAAAGTTTTATAAAATTTATTGGTGAAGCCATCCATCCCTGGAGCCTTATGGGATGGTAAAGCCTTAATCACATCCCCCACCTCCCCTTCAGTAATGGGCCTAGAAAGCAACTCTGCCTCTTCCCCCGACAATTTCGGTAACTGAGTTTGCAAATACTCCTCAATAGCTATCCTTGGGCAGGTGTCTTCCGCCGTGTACAGCTGCTTAAAGAATTGGACAAACTGGGTCTTAATCTGTTCCCCCGTTCGTACTTCTCGCCCCCCTGCATCCCGAATTTTAGTAATCAGGTTCCTTCGCTGACTTGTTTCAGCTGGAATGCTAACCATTTAGTAGGCTTGTTCCCTAACTCAAAAAATTGCTGCCTAAGTTGATTTTCAGCGAATCTAATCTCTGCAAGCTCGATGTCCCCCAATTCTCTCTGTGCATCTCTTAAAGCCCTGAGCTGTTCCTCCCCCAACTCCTTTGTCTGTTGGAGCTGCTCCAGACCCTTAATTGTACCCCGCAGGGTCTCTTTGTGGTGCTCTTTACTTTTTTTCTTATACGTCCCCATGGAAATCAAAGCTCCCCTGACCACCACCTTCAAACATTCCCACAGAGTACCAATGGAACAGTTGTCCCGATCATTAAACTATAGATACTCAATGATAACCTGTTTTATTTTTTGCCTGACCTCTGGGTTATCCAAGAGGGCCTCATTGAGCATCCATCTTTTCCTCCCCAGTCCACCGTCACCCACCACCCACTGTATCCAAACCGGAGAGTGGTCCGTCCAAACCCGCTCCTCGATTTCACACTGCTGCACCGCTGTCATCATGGACTTGGACACCCAAATCATATCAAGTCTGGAGAAGGACTGGTGCACCAGGGAGTAGTAAGTAAACGCCCTCTCCCAGCCCCGCAGTTCCCTCCATGTGTCCTGGATCCCCAAATTTTCCACCATAAGTTTCAACATCCGTCTGTTTCGCATACTACCCTCACCCCGCCCAGAGGAGTTATCCAATTGGGGGTTAAGGGTCAGGTTAAAATCGCCCCCCATGATTACCTGCCCTTCTGCAAACTTTTCCACACAGGCGGTTAACTCTTCAAAGAAACCCCCCTGCACAGTGTTCGGGCCATATATATTCACTAAGGTAACCCATTGCTCGTGCAATTTTAACTTAAGCAATAAAAACCTCCCCCCTTTATCTCGAGATACCGCAGTATCGGTATACCGGACCCTCTCACTAATCAATATTCCCACCCCCGCTTTCTTTAGCTCTATTCTATTGGAGGCAAACCACCTCCCAGGGTACTTCCCATTTGTCACCCTCCATTCATCCGCTCTACACAAATGTGTCTCTTGTAAGAAGACAATGTCCCCTCTAAGGTGCTGCAATTCTTTGTACATGCGTTGTCGCTTTATCGGGGAGTTCAGCCCTCGTACATTTAGTGTCAATACCCTCAACTTATCCATTAGGGCTGCACATCAAGATCCTCATAAAGAGGTATGGTTCAGTAGGATATCCCTCTCCCCCCCTCAAACCTCTCCCTCCTCCCAACCCCCTGAAACCTTCCTCCCTCGTCCCCTCCACTTATATAAGGCATGACCCACCAGACTCAAGCAGCAGCCCGCACTATCACACTCAGATCCTGCCACTAGCCCCTCTGCCATACTTCGATCAATATCATTCCCCCACCCTCATCTCATACACCATACAGCCCCACTCAACCCCACTCAGCACAGTCCATGGAAGAGGCAGTCCTGTATCCATCATCGGTCTCCCAGTGGGCCCGGGATCCTCCTCTGCCGTCGTAAACGCTTCTCCCCATGGAATGTTCGCCTCCATCTATTCTCCTCATCCTGTCGCTTCCCAAGGTTGCTGCTGGAACTGCCAGGGCCTTCCAACCAGCCTGCACGCCTCATCACCTCTGTAGCTTCCTCCACTGTGCGGATATAAGAAGAGACGCCTTTCAAATTAAATGATAATCCAAGGGAAAGGTCCATTTATACTTAATGTTCTCCTCCCTCAACCGCTTCGTGAGGCCTGCCATCTCCCTCCTCTTCCTCATAGTGATCGCCGACAGATCTGCATAAATCTCCACTTTGTGGTTTGCCCACTGCACCTCGGTAAGTTTTCTCGCAGCTGACACCACCGCATTTTTGGTAGCGTACTCATGAAAGCAGGCAATTATATCCCGCGTCCGCCCATCCGTCTTCGGGCCTAATGCACGGTGCGCCCAGTCTATCCGCCAACACATGGCTGCATCCGCCTCGCCAGCTTGTTCCATTATCTGGCGGCCCAGCTGCTCCACTATTGTCACACAGTCCTCTTTATCCTTAGTCTCTGGTATACCCCGGATCCTGATGTTAGATCTGCGGGATCTATTTTCAAGATCTTCCAATTTAGACCACAGTTCGTCCTGCTCCCCCAGCGTCCCCTCGAGTTTGTCTTGCAGGCTTTTGATGCTATCCTCGTGCTCCTCCATTTTGGTCTTCACCTCCACTAATCTCTGGCCCACCTCCTTCACTTCAGCTTTCAACTCCTCTATCCAGTTCTGAGCCTCCGATTTAAAGTGGGCCAGATCCTGCCGAAGGGCCGTGAACCGTCCCTTCAGTTCTCCTTTCAGACTTGCAATTTCGCTTTCTCGGGGGTTTTCACTTGCAGCCATCACACTTGCCTCCACCCTGTGCACCGCACATGTCGACGTCATCTTTCCCTTCCCCGCTGCACTCCCGTTCACATTCTTATAGGCAAATGTTTTTAAGTCCGCAGTGCTTTTCCGCGCCGCTGCCATCCACTCTCTCTGTGCCTCTTCTGGACTTATTACCGATGATTCTGTGCTCTGGGGGGCAATTATTTGAGGCTAATAAGCAGGTTTTTCACCGCAATTGACGGAGCTCCGTGCTTTTGCTGCCGTCTAGTCCTGTGACGTCATTTCCTCAATCTTTTTTTTTTTTAAGAGAACAGAGAAATCGGCCAATGAAGAGTCGGCAGAAAACTGGCCCTTCATTGGCCAGTTTTACTGTCTTGCTGGCTGCCGGCCTGCACCTTACAAAACTGGCTAGGCCAGGCCAGCCTAAAACCGGTCAGTTGGCAACCCTACCTGACTTGTTTTTGGGGCTGAGGGGTCTTTTTTCATTTTTTTTTCTACTGCTGCTGCATTGCTTAGCTACCCAGCCCAATGCAGCCAGTGGCCTCTGTGTTTTTTTTTTCTGCTACTGCTTTTTTTTGTCCCAATTGTGGTGGGAAGCCTGGGACACCTCTTTTGGCATTTGGAGACCCTTCATGGGGGGTCCAGGGCCGATGCTATTTCTCTGGTCCATGCTGCTACTTAGCTTTTTTTTTTTGTTTTCCCTGCTGGTGGGCACCAGGGCCATTTCAGATGGCTGCTTGAGCCCGCAGAGGTGGAGACTAGTGGTGTGACCTTAAACTCAAGTTTTTTGGCCCAGGGCCCTCTTTTCAATTGGCTTGAGCTGCAGCTCCTAAAACAGCTGACAAACTGTTTTCAGTCTCTGCTAGCTGCTTGACAGCCCCCATTGTGGGGTCCGAGACCCAGGTCTCCCTTATAGGGGATCCTGGGGCTCTCAATCATCGCTGTCATAGGCTGTAAGGAAGTCAAGGCCCTTGCACTTATCTGTTCCTCTGAGAGTCCCGCCTTATCCCCTAAGGGGGTTGGTTGAGAGGCTGTTGAAAAATCCTTTTCTCCAAAAGGCAAGTCTGAGGAAGATGGGATGATTCCTTTAGTGGAAGTTTAGGATTTCTGTGATCAGCCTATTTCACGGATGAGTCCTTCCTAGGCCCTTTCAGGATGTTATGGCATCATTTTTGAATGAAAACGGAAGAAAATCCCCTGAAATGTCATCTTTTCCCATTTGTCGTTAATAGCACACCCTATCGCTTGATAACGCATGCTATTGAGCAATAGTGTGTGCTGGGGATGAATACTGCATGCCATTGAGTGATACTGTACATTATTCACGCATACATATGCATGAGCAAATAGTATACAGTATCTATCAACAGCATGCAATATTGTCCAATTTGCCAGAGCACATTCTATTAACAACATTTTCCATTAAACAAAATTAAAAAAAAACCCAAAAAGAATCTTGCAAATGGCACAGGAAACAACAAAAAATGTTTGGTATGCACACCCCTAGTATTCAGGGGATAAGCACAGAAGATCCTGATTGCAAGGAAGTGAAGACAATGCCAGAGACCAGCAGAGGTATTGGTATTGCAATGGGAACTGAATTAGGCAAACTGAGTGGGCATTAAATGGTCCTTATCGTCTGTTATATTTTGTGTTTCTAGAAAGTTATCCCATAATAGGAAGTTATATCTAGAGCTGCTATTCTAAGGTGTTTCTAAATTGTAAATGTAGATACTTTTTTTCCAGCTAATTAAGGGATCTTTGACTGCACAAAAAAAAATCAGTGATCATTGGTGATTTTGCACCACAGGTGCCATTGCTGGGTACTTGTAAGAACATAAGATATGCATTACTGGGTCAGACCAAGGTCCATCAAGCCCAGTATCCTGTTTCCAACAGTGGCCAATCTAGGTCATATGTACCTAGCAGTACTTTATCTGGTGAAATCAAATTTATTTATTTATTTACATTCTCTTATATACTCTGCTATTCTGCATCAGTGCAGTTTACATTGAGCAAACTGAAATTACATTGAACAGGGCATTATAACTTGGAGATAACTATTTTACAGGGAACATGGGCTATGGAGGGTTAAGTGGCTTGCCCAAGACCACAAGGAGCACCTGTGGGACTAGAAACCCAAGTCCTTCTGGCCCAAGGTTGCTGTCCTCTAGTGGGATTTGAACCCCTGACCTTCTGGCCTGAAGTACCTTGCCCCAACCACTAGGCCACTCCTCCACTCCAAATGTTCATTGTTTATGTCACTGAGGAATTAGCATAGAAGAGGCATAACAACTGAGCGGATGATACAAGCCCAAGCCAAGGGAGGGCTGAAAAAGTACTAGGGGAAGTGGTGGTTTCCGATGTTTAGCCAATAAACATCTGTTTCAATTCTTTTTCATCAGTGGTGTTTTTCAGTTAAAACCTAAACTCAGAAGCCCTATTTATATCCTCTGAAAAGTTTTCAGCTTCACCAGTGGAGATGCACAGATAGCTCAGTGCTTCGGTATTGTAATTGTATAATAGTGTAATTGAGCCGTTCTGTTTCAATAGCATAATTAACAGCATAAATTGTTCAGCCAAAAAACATCATTATGCAATTTTGTGCTTGTGCAAACCAGGTGGCTTAAAGATCTTACCAGATTTCAGCTTTGTTTTGGAAACTAGGTAAAACATTGGGTTCTCTCTGATCTTGGATGGCCAACTAAGCTGGATTTGGTTATCCAGTGGGCGAGTTTCAGTCCTGTTGAAAAATGACACAACAAAACTGGTTTATGAAAATTTAAAGTAACTGTGCACAAAAGCAGAAAGTAATTAGGGATTTCTACTATGCGTGAAGGTAACTTGCCTTGAATTTCATGAGCTGATTCCTTTTCCTACTAGCTTTGCTAGGCAGGCTGCCATTTTCACTTACTATACATTTAATTGCTTCCCTTGAAAGGTTTTTTTCTATGTAAAGCTGGTAGAATTTCTAACAGAGAGCATTTTAGATCTTCTCTGAATCATGTGATGCAGTACTATTACCAGGACTCTCTGTTTTTAGTTTAATTACTCACTTTTTCCAAATCTGGCTTCAAGGTGGGCTACTATCATGTACTATCTAGAAGCCACCCAAAGGCTCTAAACTATTTAAATAAAAAATCTATCGTTCACAGGGTAGCATACTCTTAGCTCAATCTCCACCTCTCACTTAGTTTTATGTTTTATTTGTTTGCTTACATTTACTTAGTGTAAATGCATGTCTTTCACAGATACTCGGGGCATGTTTATTAAAATGTGCTAAAGGGGTACGTGTGGGGCTTGCCATGTACGCCATGCTAAAAGTTAGTGTGGGGTCCCATGGTAAAAATCCCAGGCTAACCATTTAGCCATGATTGGGTGGGGACTGGTCTGGTTAGAGGTAGAATGTGGGCATTGATGGCACAGTACAGCAAGCGTGGATGTCTTTGGAGTGGAGTGTGGGTCTGGTGATGTCACTGGCCTGTGTGTGTTCCCATCTTGATTTTTGGAGGGAACTACAGTATAAAAGGCCTTGTTATCTATGGGATTGCAGATTTTTCAGTGGGAGCAACTGCCCACAATGGAGTAAGCCGTAGGAGTCTATTAATGTTCCAGGCTACTAAGAAGCAATAGGGAGTTTGTCTCTTACCATGGCCTTAGGCCTTGACAAAGTCTCCCAAAGCCAGCTTGATCTGACCAGCAGTAAAGTGGAATAAAGAAGAGTACTGAGCCAGGGGAGGTCTGGCAGTGATGTTCCAGCTGTGAACAAAGAGAGAAAGCAGCCAAAGCCAGCCGAGACTCATCAAGAGCCTCCAGAATAGATTCAACCTGAAAGTTTCCGATAGTATTCTTTGAGAGGCTGGTGGGATCTAGAGTGTGCATTTCACTAAAAACCTTAAGAAGTTCAGACTGTGCTTTGAGGGACCAGACTAAACACACAGTAAAGAGATAGTTGAGTATTCTGGCATCATTTTTTTCTCTTTGGGGATTTGACGTGATTTCCCCTTGTGCTTTTCACCAATGGTATCTACTTTTTCATGTGAAATTGGGATTTTCTTAGTAGAAGGTCCATGACATAGACAGGTGCTTAACTCAAATCCCAGAAAATATAGTGTTTGAATGTCTTTCAGAGAGAGAACCAGGAATTTGTATTATCCAGCTTGGGTCCTGCAGAGAAAAGGGAAGAGGGACCAAGTCTAGAGAAAAAGCCCCAGTGAAGGTTTAGGAGGTGGTCTACTTGATTACATAAAGAAGAATTCTTTTCTGCTTTTCAAAAGAGACTTCAAAGTACCACAAATTGGCTTCTACTAGTGTCTTGATTCTTGTGTGCACTTTTAAATTGGGGATTTTCACCATAATAATGTTGGATGTTTTTATTTAAAAGGGTATATTAGCATGGATATTTGTTTCTGAGTAAAGTGCAGTTTTGCAATTTCATAAAAATCACACAATGAAGTCCTTGGGGCATGCATGGCCTCCCCTGTCCATCAGGACCCAATTACTGAGTTAAATTCTTTTGTGTACCCCCTGGGGTGACCTCGCACAACTCCAGCCCCAGTGGACCTTAGCTACACTATACACTGGTGCCCTGTGATATATGTATGTATTGTTAAGACCTGTGATTATTAATGTTTTAAATGGAAAATTTTGGATTATTTCAAGTTATTTGCTCAAGGACACTGTTTATATTAAAGCAGTATTTGATTAGTGGCAACCAAAACCTCATTTCTGTTTAAATGGCTGCTGGTTGGGTATCATGCTGTGTAATTGCTTTTTATGATCTGTGTTTGACTCTCATCAGAGACCTGTCTGTGCACCTGGGGCTTAAGTCAACCTTGCCCAGGACTTAGAAAAGTTTTGGATAAAATTGCATTCACTGGTCCTGGCAAATACATTTAAGTATATCCTAAGTTTGAATAAAGGCTACTGGAAAAACCTGCATATTCTCCCTTTATGCAGACTTTTAAGTCTGCCTCCATTGTCTGACCTATAATTAGGGTTTTTGATTTTCAGCAATAACTTGAAAACCCTGATAAAACTTTCCCAATGGAAAAATTGTGTTTCAGTTGTAACTAAAACTCCTTCTCCTAAAACTGTGCACTGTCTTCAATGACTTCATCCAGTTGCTGCTGTCACAGTCGGATGATGTCATCAGAGTGGGACCAACATCTCACCCCCTTCCTGCTAGCCCAAAGAGACAAGAAGAAACCAGTTATGTAGTCAGCACATCTGCCTTGCTCCGCACTAGTCACACATCTCAATTTCTACTTTTAAAGCTGTGGTTCAAACTGCTTCTTTTTTCCCTGCAGAACATGGATGGAGTGCCGTTCTTTTAACTGTGTGGTGCATACTCTAGCTCTGGGCTGGGTGTCATGCTGGGTAATAATATTAATTAAAGACTCATTAAAGGGCTGTAAGACTGCATTGTGGTTTGCCCCTGGCTGTGAAGGAATCTTGTTACAATGGCCAAAGTTTGCAGGTTTGTTACTTCAACCTCCCAACCAGGATTCAGTGGGTCCTTTATTAATAGTAGAATGGGCTGCATCAACCATACTGTAGAGTGAATCACTGGCTTTACTTGGTGGATCCCAGAACACAACAGTTTTTAAAAGGCAAAATAGTTATATATTTATCAGATTGGTTTTGAATTAATCATCCATCCAGGATCTTGCTTTCAGGGGCGGCCCAAGGGGGGTGCAGGGCCATGTGCGGAGACAAGGTGCGGGGCCTCGTTTGTATAAGTTTCCTTATTTGCATAAATATTTGCATAATGTTACCATACACTAACTTTTAGTAAACACGTCTCTTAATGAATGTATGGATAAAGAAAGACTAAAAGATTTCTACATTACTATAATCCAGTGCCAACCGCCAGGCACATTAGGAACTACTACAAACACTGCCCATTTAGAACCCATAGCAAACCCGCCGTATCGTAACAGCACTACCAGGACTCACAAAGCACCAGACCCTACCTATCAAAAGGCAACACTGCAAATATTAAACAAATACATTTTAGAGAACAACAATACATGACCTACTGGGGAAAGAGAACAAGTGGCAATGTCAAATAGGAATTACATAAACAGAATACCTCAGCTCAGTTACACATGCAGAACATAGACCATCACCAAACAAGGAATCACAATTTAGAAACAGGAAGGCAATAATTAAACTGGGAACCCCAAAAGCCAAACTTGGAATGTACAACAACACTGTAGAAATAAAAATATAAATTAATTTCCTCTTGACTAAACAAAGCGCAGACGTTAATGATGCACATTTCCCAGAGCTGACATATTCCAGTTAATAAATTCAAAATAAAGAGATATTTTTCTACCTTTTGTGCATTTTTTTTAGTTGCAATTGCTCCAGCCACTTTCTTCTGGTTTCTTCATGTCTTCTGCTAACTCTCCATCGTCTGCTGTCCATTTGTCCTTTCTTCTCTCTTCTAGTTTTTTTCTATTCTCTCTCTCTACATCTGCTTTAACATACTAATCTTTCTCCTTTTGCTCTTTCCTCATTCCTATTTCATCCACTCAAATTTTCCCCCTCCATCCTCAATCCCCACTTACTCTCCTAATACCCGGCCAATTGTAGATTTTTCATCCCTCCCACACAAAACATTTTTCCCCTCTCCATTTCATTCTCCCAGCCCCATCCCATTCCAATCCTCCCCCAACATCAGCTGCCTTCTAGTTCCAGCCTCACCCAGCATCTGCTCCCTTCTAGTCCCTGCATCAGCCCATTTCCAGTCCTAGCCCCCCATCAGCCCATTTCCAGTCCTAGCTCCCCATCCATTTCCAGTCCTATCCGAGTCCCTTCATCAGCTCATTTCCAATCCCAGCCCCCCATCAGCCCATTTCTAGTCCTTTCCTAGCCCTACCATCAGCACATGTCAAATCCTAGCTCCCCTCCACTCAGCCCAATTCCAATCCAAGCCCCCCATGAGCCTACTTCCAGTTCTAGCCCCTACATGAGTCCATTTCAATCCAAGCCCTCACCACAGCCCATTTCCAATCTTAGCTCCCCCAAGAGCCCATTTCCAGTCCTATCCTAGCTGCTCCATCAGCCCATTTCCTGTCCTAGCTCCCTCCCCTCACAGCCCATTTCCATTCCAAGCCCCCCTCCCCATCAGCTATTTGCAGTTCAAGCCCCCCTTCAACTCAGCCCATTTCCATTCCAAGTCCCTGTCCCCATCAGCTATTTGCAGTTCAAGCCTCCCCTTCCACTCAGCCCATTTCCAGTCCTAGCAACCCCCCAACCCATTACCAGTCCTAGCCCCCCATCAACCCACTTCCAGTCTTAACCCCCATCACCCCATTTTCAGTTTAAGCCCCCCCCATAGCCCATTACCAGTCCTTACCCCCCATCAGCCCACTTCCAGTCCTAACCCCATCAGCCCATTTCCAGTCTTAGCCCCCCCATAGCACATTACCAGTTCTAACCCCCTCATCACCCCATTTCCATACTTAGCCCCCCCATAGCCCATTACAAGTCCTAACCCCCCATAAGCGCACAGCACATTACCAGTCCTAAGTCCTAACCCCCACATCAGCCCATTTCCAGTCCTAGCCCCCCCCATAGCGCATTTCCAGTCCTAACCCCCCATCAGCCCATAGCCCATTACCAGTCCTGAACCCCCTCCCCCCATCGGCCCAGGGAAAATTAAAAAAAAAATAAAGCTGGCTGCCACCGCTGCCGCCGTGGCAGAATTGACTGTCCCGCGGGGCCCCCCCCCCCTGCCCGGCTGAGCCTCTCCGCGACGGCTTTCAGATCCACGAAGGGAGAGTGTCTCACTGTCTCCCTCGTGGCTCTGTTAAGCCAGCTTTTTTTAAAATTTAATTTATTTTTAAAGCAGAATGTTCTTTGCGCGGGGCCCC
Source organism: Ichthyophis bannanicus (assembly GCA_033557465.1). Classification (NCBI taxonomy): domain Eukaryota; kingdom Metazoa; phylum Chordata; class Amphibia; order Gymnophiona; family Ichthyophiidae; genus Ichthyophis; species Ichthyophis bannanicus. The sequence goes on from CM066035.1 coordinate 645,416,959, forward strand.
CTGAAACGCGGGGCCCTGTGCAAAAAACATTCTTGCTCAATGGACGGGCCAGCCCTGCTTGCTTTAAGACTGGAGCTGCTAAAATGTCTTGTTATGGGTAGTAAGTGTTTGATACTGAGAGAGTTTTTAAGGCCTGACATTGGGTTGGGCAGGCTATGCGCCCCTACTTCGCAAAGCCCTCTCTGCCGACCCTTAACACTGGATATTCAATGCCGGGGTCATACGCGGCTCCAGCATTGAATATCTGGGGATCACCGCTAAAGCCGTAAGCCACAGTAGCTAACCAGGCAACAGCAAAATTGCACGCTGCTCGGTTAGCTCCTGTCCTTTAAAGATAGGTGAGGGTTTTCTTGCCTATCTTTAAGTCACAGATCGTTAACTGGGCAGCATGCAATATCGCTGTTGCCAGGTTAGCTCTTGTCGCCGCCTCTGCTCTGCCCGGAACGCCCCCGACATGCCCCAATGCTAACCGGATAGCACCAGGACATGTAGGGGAGTTAGGAGGGGATATTCAACAGCAGTAACCATGTCAGTGCCGTTGAATATTCCTATTTAAGGCATTTACACGGTTTACTGGGCTGTAAACTGTGTAAATACCTTTCAAATATCGGGCCCTAAGGTCTTTTTACTCACCTGTCCTATAAATTTCATTTTATTCAATGCATTCCTATAGAATTCTGCCATAATTACACTTTTTAGACCTCAAATGATCCTCAAAGTAGTTTTTCAAAGTTGGCCACCCAGTTCTATCATCTAGGTTACAGTGTCTTAGACCTTGGAAGGAAATGAGTCATAGAATGCTATGTACCTTCCTACCCATGCCTTGCATACTACCGCAGAAGAGTCACTACACTAATGAGCTAATTGCATGTGAAATTAATCAAAAAGGGATATTTACTCAAACACATATTTAATTCAAAAGTCTCAGTTTGGTAATGCTAAAATTGGCCTCAACAGTTACAACAAATGTACAGCGGGAACACCTGGGTATTTATTCTTTTCATTTTAAAAGAAACAATTCATGCAAATCTTGATACTTTTTTCAGTCAGTTAGTGCCTTAGGGCTTCTATGTACTGGCATAGATTTCCTCTTTATTTGGAGTTTCTTGGAGTTCCCCCTGTCTATCATTTGCCAAACCACCATTGGAAATTGGCTGGAGAAATTCAGCACATGGTGTTCGTGATATTTAATATATGAATTACATTTACATAAGAACATAAGATATGCCATACTGGGTCAGACCAAGGTCCATCAAGCCCAGTATCCTGTTTCCAGCAGTGGCCAATCTAGGTCATACGTACCTAGCAGTTTCCCCAAAAGACACAGGTTCCACAATGCTTGTATTGGGTCAAGCAATGATATCCTGGCCCCCTTTTTAATAATGGTTTATGGACCTTTCCTCCAGGAACTTGTCCAACCCTTTTTTAAACCCAGCTACACTAACAGCATTTACTACATCCTCTGGTAACAAATTCCAGAGTTTGATTACACGTTGAGTGAAAAAATATTTTCTCTTATTATTCTTAAATAGCTCGCCATGTAGCTTCATTGCTTGTCCCCTAGTCTTTCTATATTCTGATAACGTAAACAATCGATTTACGTTTACCCGTTCCACTCCGTTCATGAATTTTTAGACTTCTATCATATCTCCCCTCAGCCGTCTCTTTTCCAGCTTAAAGAGCCCTAACCTTTTTAGCCTTTCTTCATAGGAGTATCCTTCCATACCCTTAACCATTTTGGTGGCTCTTCTCTGAATCTTTTCTAAAACACTATATCCTTTTTTGAGATACGGCGACCAGAATTGCACACAATATTCAAGGTGCGGTCTCACCATGGAACGATATAGAGGCATTATAATATCCTTTGTTTTATTTTTAACTCCTTTCCTTATGATACCTAGCATTCTATTTGCTCTCTAGGCCACTGCTGCACACTGGGCAGAGGGTTTTAACATTTTATCCACAATGACGCCTAAATCTTTTTCCTGGGTGGTGGTTCTTAAATGTGGAACCTTGCATCGTGTAACCATAGTTTGGGCTGTTCTTTCCTAGGTGCATAACTTTGCACTTGTCCACATTAAATTTCATTTGCCATTTTGATGCCCAGTCTTCCAGTTTATCAAGATCCTCTTGCAATTTTCCACAATCCTCATGGGTTTTAACAACTTTAAATAGTTTTGTGTCACCTCAATCGTTATTCCCTTTTCCAGGTCATTTATGAATATGTCAAAAAGCAGCGGACCCAGCACAGATCCCTGGGGTACACCACTATTCACCTTTCTCCATTGGAAAAATTGGCCATTTAGCCCTACCCTCTGCTTGCTATCTTTTAACCAGTTCCTGATCCACAATAGTACACGGCCTCCTATCCCATGACTCTTTAGTTTTGCCAAACGTCTCTGATGAGGGAGCTTGTCAAAGGCTTTCTGAAAGTCCAAATACACTATATCAACCGACTCATCTTTGTCTACCTGTTTATTCACACCTTTAAAAAAACATAATAGATTAGTAAGACAATATCTTCCTTGTCTAAAGCCATGTTGGCTGTCTCCCATTAAGCCATGACTATCTACATGTTCAGCAATTTTGTTCTTTATGATGGTTTCTAACATTTTTTCCTGGTACTGATGCCAGGCTCACCAGTCTGTAGTTTCCTGGATCACCCCTGGAACCCTTTTTAAAAATTGTCAGTACGTTTGCCATCTTCCAATTTTCAGGTATTACAGATGATTTTAATGATAGTTCACAGATTACTAATAGCAGGTCTGCAATCTCATATTTCAGTTCTTTCAACACCCTTGGATGTATATCATCCGGTCCAGGTGATTTGCTACTCTTTAGTTTATCAAATAGTTGTAATACATCTTCCTGATGTATCAGTATTTCCTTCAATTCTTCCGCACCTTTAAATACCACTTCAGTCATGGGTAACATCCCTACATCTTCCTCAGTAAAGACCGAAGCAAAGAATTCATTCAGTCTCTCCGCTATCGCTTTGTCGCCTCTTAGTGCCCCTTTAACCCCTCTATCATCTAATGGACCAACTGACTCTCGCATAGGTTTTTTGCTATAAATCTGCTTTAAAAAGTCTTTATTACGCATTTTTGCTTCTGCAGCAAGCTTCTTCTCAAATTCTCCCTTTGCCTGCCTTATCAATGCCTTGCATTTAACTTGCCAGTGCTTGTGCTGTTTCCAGTTTTTGTCGTTTGGCTCTTTTTTCCATTTCCTGAAAGATGCTTTTTTGCCAACAACAGCCTCTCTGACCTCACCTTTAAACCATGCTGTCAGTTTTTTGGACTTCCTTCTACTTTTCTTAAAGCGTGGAATACAGCTGGTCTGGGCTTCCAAGATAGTATTTTTCAATAACACCCAAGCTTGATGTAAGTCTTTAACCTTTGCAACTGCTCCTTTTAGTTTTTTCTTAACTATTTTCCTCATTTTATCATAGTCTCCCTTTCGAAAGTTAAAAGGTAGTGCTGTGGATTTCCTTACCATCCCTCCTCCACTAATTAAATCAAACGCGATCATGCTATGATCACTATTGCCAAGTGTCCCCAACACCCTTATCTCTTGCACCAGATCTGGTGTTCCACTAAGGACTAGGTCCAATATGGCTTCCCCTCTGGTCGGTTCATGAACCGTCTCCTCCAAGAAGCAGTCATTTATTTCATCTAGGAACTTCATCTCCCTAGCATGTCCTGCCGTGATACTGACCCAGTCAATACCAGGGTAATGGAAATCACCCATTATTATTACTGTGCTGTAACGTTTACTAGCTTCCTTGATTTATTTGAGCATTTCGTCATCCATTTGTTCATTCTGGCCAGGCGGTCGATAGTACACCCCCACTGCCATCGCCTTCCCCTTTTTACATGGAATTTCAATCCATAGAGATTCTACAGCAAATTTTGTTTCCTGCTAAACTTTAATCTTTTCTGACTGAATGCCCTCTCTAACATAGAGCGCAACCCCTCTACCAATTTGATCAGCTCTATCATTGCGATATTGTTTGTACCCAGGTATCACAGTGTCCCACTGGTTGTCCTCCTTCCACCATGTCTCTGAGATTCCAATCATATCTAACCTCTCATTTAGTGCTATATATTCTAACTCTCCCATCTTATTTTTTAGACCTCTAGCATTTGCATACAAGTATTTTAGAGACTGTATTTTATTCATATTAATTTGGCTATTGGTAGGCTTGGGTAATTCGGAATCTTTAAGCTGTGTCTGCTTCATACTCAAGGGCATTTGAGCTACTTTACTCTTTTTTGGAACCTCTCTGCTTTTGGTAGTATCCTTCAAGGATACATTCTTTCGAACCATGCGCTCTTGTGCGACTGTCGGCTTTCCCCTACTATATAGTTTAAAAGCTGCTCTATCTTTTTTTTAAAGGTTAATGCCAGCAGCCTGGTTCCATCCCAGTTAAGGTGAAACCCATCCCTTCGGAAGAGCCCCTTCTTTCCCCAGAATGTTCCCCAGTTCCTAACAAATCCAAAACCCTCATCCTTGCACCATTGTCTCATCCACGCATCGAGACTCCGGAGCTCTGCCTGCCTTTTGGGTCCTGTGCGAGGAACGGGAAGCATTTCGGAGAATGCTACCCTGGAAGTTCTGGATTTCAACTTCCTACCAAAAAGCCTAAATTTAGCCTCCAGAACCTCCCTACCACATTTTCCTATGTCATTGATACCGACATGTACCAAGACAGCATACTCCTCCCCAGCACTATGTAGACATTATCTAGGTGGCGCGTGAGGTCCGCTACCTTTGCACCAGGCAGGCATGTTACCAGGCGATCCTCATGTCCACCAGCCACTGTCCCCCTCAGCCCCCTCTGGTGGCGGCGTAGTGGTTCCACAGGGGCTGGGGAGCGCATAAGAAATAAAGGGTTTCAGGGTTGACCTGTTGTGAGGGTCAATGAGGTAGCAGGCCTCATTGTCAGCCTCAAGGTCAACTTCCTAAAAAGTAACTCTTGCCAAGTGTAGGGTAAAGAAAAGGCTTTTATTTCACCTTTGCGCATAAAGAAGTTCAAAATATGAGGTAATGAGTAACAGAACACAAACTTTGGTTGCATCAAAATGTGAATCAGCAAAAACACTCAAAATAACATGGTTATCCGTCACCAACTTAAAACATAAGGTTTCCAGTATTCTTTGCATACATGGGATTTGTTTGCCTTTTACTTAAACACATCTCCTTGTGCAATAATCACATTCCATTGGTTCTATGTCTTCAATACCCTCAGATTCCCCTGGCAGCCATTCCATTTCTACGGGGTCCGAATCTGAGGTCTCTGAGATCTCTGGGATGTTAAAACCTGGTTTTCTAAAAGCATGCCATACCGTATCCCAGTGCTGGCTTGGGAGTTTGGGGCGTCGGCTTTTAGGTATATTATAACTCCCTGGGCTTACTGCTGTTTCAGGATTAAAGGTTTGCTTCTTCCAGTCTCTGGCAGCACTAAACTTTTTCCTGTAAAACTTATCTGGTATTTCTGGTTATTATCCAGTCCTTATTATCCAGATAAAAGCTAGCCCTTTGTTTCTCTCTAGGCTTCTTGTGAAAGGCTTGAGGCCTAGTCTGAAAGTCTTTTGCTTCAGGTAATTTCCAATGATCCCAGGATATCTTTCCTGTTTTAGAATGAGGTATAATTCTTTTGAGGTAAGGCTGCTGCTGAGGGGCCTGTCTTCCACCTCCACCCCTGTGGCAGTTGGTTAGGGGCCGCGCCCTCTCAGCTATATCCTCTCTCTTAAGGCTATGAACCTTTCTTTCATCCTTCAAGTTACTTTTGTAAAAACTTTTAAAAGTACCTTTTTCCTCTTGAAGGTTTCTTCTCCAGTTAGAAGGATAAGCCTCTCCTTCCTTGGCTGTCCTCTGTATGACTGCCTCTTGCAGTTGTGTATGGCCTTCCTCTAGGCCTGCTCTTGGGCCTTCAGCTCGGCCTGCTCTCCCAGTAGCTTTCACTCCTTGAGCTCTTCTGGGTTTGTCAGTGACTTCACCTCGGTCTCTGACTCCGGCTTCTGGAGCTTCCCTTGGCACTGCTTCCTGCGCTTCCTGTGAAGGTCTCTGCCAAGCTCCTTGCCTCCTCCGGTGCTTCCCCTCTGGGTTGCTCCTTGATTGCCTCTCTGGCTTGCCCCTTGGCTGCCTCTCTGGCTGGCTCCTTGGCTGCCTTGGCTTCCTCTCTTGCAATGCTTTGTCCCTGCTTAAATCCAGAGCAGCTGCTTCTGAGTCCTGCCCATAGAGGTGTGGTTCTTCCACTTCCAGGCTTGCTCTCCTTCTCCCTCTATGTGTCCCTTCTCGTAATTGCAGGTAAATCTTGTTTTTTTTTCAAGATTTAAAACTTTCTTTCCTTGCGTCAGAGGGCCCGCGGTATCACACCACCCAGTTATCTACATGCCTAATGATCGAATCACCAACTATAACGGCTCTCCTAACCCTTCCCTCATGGGCACATGGCCTTGGAGAAACGTCCTCGGTGCGAGAGGGTTTTACATCACCTGAAGGACAGGTCCTAGTTACAGGATCACTTTCTGCCACACCAGGGTGATGCTCTCTTTTCACGTGACCTCTCTTCTCCATGACAACAGGGATGCTGCCAGACTGGAGGTGGGACTTCAGGACTATATCCCTGTAGGTCTCATCTATGTAGCTCTCTGTCTTTCTTATGTCTTCCAAGTCTGCTACTCTAGCCTCTAGAGAATGGACTCGTTCCCTGAGAGCAAAGACCTCCTTGTACCTAGTGCATATGTAAGTCCTCTTACCAACTGAGAGAAAATCATCCATGTGACACTCAATGTAAAAGACTGGAAAGCCCCCATCTCGCTGCTGGACTGCTGCCTGCATTTTAGTTTTAAGCTTGTGTTTAGATCTTTAAGTTCTTTACTTACTAAGGGTTGCTGTGGATACTTATACTAATAAAAGTGTACCTAATACGTTTAATATACGTTGTTCACCTGAAGCTTAATTAATCTCAGGTCCTTCTGTGTTTTAAATTTAAATTAAATGCACTTTGCTGCTACTAGACCCTGAGTGAGAATTAAATTTAAACTACAAGCTCTCTGTTGGGTTCGAAATCTAACCAGAAAACTCTCTTCTGTGTTTTAAATTTAAACTTAAACTGCTGCTACTAGGCCCTGACTGATTTAACAAATACACGGGGTTCACAGATTAATCCCTTCAGAACAATTCCCAGAACTATATACTTACAATTGCAGATTTCTCTCCAGAAGTAGCTATCCCCTTTTCTAGTCCTTCAAATCTTCTCCAAAAAAAAGTATTATGATCCCATGTTAGTTCACTTGGGCCTAGATGTGTTGGTCATTTCTGAAATTGGGTGCAGATGTCTAACATAAGAACATAAGATATGCCATACTGGGTCAGACCAAGGTACATCAAGCCCAGTATCCTGTTTCCAACAGTGGGCAATCTGGGTCATACGTACCTAGCAGTTTCCCCAAAAGACACAGGTTCCACAGTGCTTGTACTGGGTCAAGCATTGATATCCTGGGTCCCTTCTTAATAATGGTTTATGGACCTTTCCTCCAGAAACTTGTCCAAACCTTTTTTAAACCCAGCTACACTAACAGCCTTTACTACATCCTCCGTTAACAAATTCCAGAGTTTGATTACACGTTGAGTGAAAAAATATTTTCTTTTATTAGTCTTAAATAGTTTACCCTGTAGCTTCATTGCATGTCCCCTAGTCTTTCTATATTCTGATAACGTAAACAATCGATCTACGTTTACCCGTTCCACTCCGTTCATTAATTTATAGACTTCTATCATATTTCCCCTCAGCCGTCTCTTTTCCAGGTTAAAGAGCCCTAACCTTTTTAGCCTTTCTTCATAGGAGTATTCTTCCATCCCCTTTACCATTTTGGTGTCTCTTCTCTGAACCTTTTCTAATATCGCTATATCCTTTTCAAGATACGGCGACCAGAATTGCAAACAATATTCAAGGTGTGGTCTCACCATGGAACGATATAGAGGCATTATAATATCTTTTGTTTTATTTTCCATTCCTTTCCTTATGATACCTAGCATTCTATTTGGGCAGACTGCACTGGACATGTCCCCACCATGCCCACCACCATATTTAGATATGCTCACGCCGGGGACATCTTTAGACCCATCTATTAAAATGGTGCTGGGGATGTCTCCATAATGTGGACATCCACATGCATGTATTCAGACATCCAAATCAGAAATGAGACTTCTAAAATGACCCCCATAGTATATATGGTCTTTAAGTGAGACCTGAAGACCTTTTTTATTTATTTACCAAATGTATAACCTGCCAGGTCTCCATGGATGAAGTCGAGGTACAAAGAACATATAGAGCTATACAATTAATAAAAACAAACACAGTTACAATACAAATAACATATCAAGTATCAAGAGAGAGACTTCATTTCCCCAGAGCTAAGCTATTGGAGTCCTGTCTCTAAATCTTTGCCCAAATAAATGAGTTTTTAGCATCTTCCGAAAGGCTAACAAATCAGCATTGCCTTGTAGTCCATCAGGCAGCACTTTCATAACTTAGGGGCATAAATAGAAAATGCTCTACTCCTAGTAGACTGACACTTTCCCATTTTCAGTGCAGATACCAAAAGTGTATTTTGCAAACAGGCTTTCACTGGCTGAGCTGCAGTCTGTACGTGTAGCAATGTTGCCAAGCAGCATGAGGACTGACTAGTTATAATCTTAAAGGGATTGGATTTAGTTTGTCTTTTTTTTCCAGAAAATCAAGGTGTGCTACAATAGAGGGCTTACAATTTAAGTTTACACCTGAGAAACTGGAGAGTTAAATGTTTTGCCCAAGATCACAAGGAGCGGCAGTGGGATTCATACCCTGGCGTCCCCGATGCCAGTCTGCTGCTCCATTAGGCTATTCCTCCACTCTCTGGCAGTGAGGACCTTGAACAGAACTCTGGCTTGTACTGGAAGACAACGGAGCTCGATCAATAAGGTGTGATATGTGCAAACAGAAGCTGCCCGTCAGCAGCCTTGCTCTAGTGTTTTCTATTATTTGCAACCCTTTCAATGAAGATGCAGGGATCCCTTGGTAAGTAATATTACAGTAGTTAAATAGGGGCAATATCAAAGCGTGAAAAACAATATGAAATGCCTCTTTGTCCAAAATAGGTCTTAATTGCCACACTTTCCTCATTCGCTGGTCTATTCAACGACATCATCACAGGAATTGACAACATCTGTCAAGGTTTTGTGCTCATCTTCCTAGACATTGCTGCGGCGTTCGACTCCGTGAGTCACGAAATTCTCCTTGGAAGACTGAAAGAGAAGGGCGTCTGCAACAGTGCACTAGGATGGTGCAAATCTTATCTGGACGGTAGATGGCAATATGTGAAATCTGGATCAGAAGAGTCAATACATTTCCATCCAAAGCAAGGGGTACCTCAAGGCTCTTCGTTATCCTCCTTACTTTTCAATATCTACATGCAGCCCATCTGCAATATCATAAGATCATTCAATGTGAAATGTTTGATATATGCAGATGATATTCTCTTATACATGCTCTTCTCCACAACTCACATGGACCTGGCCCCACTCACAGACTGCTTCAATGCAGTTTCAACATGGCTCCAGACACAGAACCTACACATTCAACATAAAAAAACAGAGGTGCTATTCATCACCAGAGACGCCAACTTTACTCCCCCATCCCACGTCAGTGTCAACGAAGCTGATTTGCAAACCAAAGATGCAATAAAATACCTGGGAGTTACTTTGGACCAACATCTCGACATGAAACGCCACATAAGCAACATAGTCAAAGCCATCTATTTCAAAATCCGTTCACTCAAGCACCTACGCTTCCTGTTGGACCCAGATGATTTCCGAACCATATATCAAGCGTTGATCCTGCCGCATTTTGACTTTGCAAATGCCATCTTACAAGGTCTCCCCCAATCCACACTAACCCCCTTACAGTTAGCCATGAATGCCGCAGCTAGGGTCCTTTACGGAGCATCCAGAAACGACCACGTGACCCCCATTCTCAAACAGCTGCACTGGCTACCGATCCATGGGAGGATCACATTCAAAACCCTTCTATTAGCTTTCAAGGCAATCAAAGGTATTTCAGCCTCCTCACTCACACTTCTTATCCACATTGTCCCCCCCAACAGATCCAGAAGAGCAACAGCTGTCAACTTGCTAGAAATACCAAAGACATCGACAAAGTCCAACACGACAACCACAAACAGGGCATTCAGTTTTTATGTCCCCAAATGCTGGAATGCTCTACCCCCTGACATTAGGGCCATAGCCAATCTATATCAGTTCAGGAAGGCTCTCAAAACCCACCTTTTCCTCCAATACTTCCCAGACAGCAATTGAACCTAGATATACCTCTCAGGAAATGACCCAATCTAGAAAGGCCCTTACATGCATTATCTGATTTTTACCTATCCTTCCAGTCTAAATAGCTTATGTATATAGTTAACCCCGTTATCCAAGTTTGTACTCCTGTTCGATGTAAAACCTGACAGCTTGTTGTTATGGTCATTAAGTTATGATGTAAACCGCGCTGATACTAAATAGCGCGGTATATAAGAAATTGTAATAAATAAATAAATAAATTCTATGATATGCAGAGCTGATAACGGCATTAATACAGGGCAGCATAGTTAGCTTGATATCTAATACCACACCAAGAGAGCGTACTTCTGATCTGACCTGCAGAGAGATGCCACTTAAGACTTGCACTTGTGGAGGAGAGAAAAGAGGATCATGAGAGCGTCGGTTTTACTGAAATTTACTGCTAGGCTAAATTGCGCAAGCCACTGAATCCCCCCTGGAATACAGGTAGCGATGACTGAAGACTGTGAGCCGTGAGAAATCATAAGGGGAGCATAGAATAGAAGGCCTTCATGTTTGGCACTGAGCATTCTATTATGACTAGGCATGAAATCTTTTAGATCCATAAGTGCTTACGGACTGATCTTTCTGTGTCAAATCACTATTTGGCTAAGGTCAGTAGTCTGTTTGTAATCAAAGGCTATGTCCTTTGAAACACCAACCTAAAGTTATGAGAGTGATAGTATTTAAACTTTATAGGATTGGCAGCTATCTTTTTGGGAAATACTAATTAAACTGCAGGAGTTCATTCCAGCTCTTGGAAATCAAAGAAGGACCCTCAGGAAACTTTTGTATTAGTCTTTGAAAGATCAAAAGCAGACTTCATATGAGGAAGGGGACTGAAACCTAATGATGGGTAATTTTCTTGCTATGCTGGTAGACAGTATTTTTCTTGACTGAAGAGTAAACATTCATGCTGCATTTTTGGTTCAAATATTTAATTTTTGTTGCTTCAAGATCCCTTATGGTAGCCAAATGCTTTTCATTCTTAAATTCAACAATTTATAATTAAGACTTCATCATTTGGAAATAAAGTGCCCTAATGGTTAGCATACGTTTTAGTGCATGCAAAACATTAGTGCAGGCCTGCGGTAACCAAGACCGTGGGCTAAAAAGAGCCAGAGTGGTGAGGTGGGGACTGGATGGCGAGTGGTCAGGAAAGAAAAGGTTGGGGGGAGGGGGAGGTTAAAGCAGGAAGAGAAACTTAAAAGGAGAATTGCTGCAGTTTCTAAGATTCTTCTCTGTGCAGTGACTGCAGCTTACAGAGGGAAAAGAATAATAGCAGTCTGATCTAGAAGGTAGAAGGTTTTTACACTTTTTACACCAAGGGGAATGTAATCTCTTACCTAACTCTTGAGACCTTGGAACAGGAAAGAGCTTTGAGAAAAATTCCCAGTTCCATTCCCTCCCCCCACCCAAGCCTGAGGCAATTTTTTTCACACATGGCACATGCTAAGGTATTTTGAAGCGCTGGAGGTTCTTTTAAGTTTGGGTGGTTGTCAGGATCTGACAGGTTTGGTTTTGGGGGTGTACTGTAGAGTTTTACATGTAGAATGAATGTTCTATAAAATTTGCCACTATACATGCATATAAAAATGTATGTGGTGAGTGATCTTATACATGCTGTTAAGCGTGTTTAAAATGGAAATTCCCAGTTGCGGCACTGAACATAGTTTTGGTTTTACATTGTGATAAGGAAGCTTATCATAGCTCAGGAAGGAGCTATAGAAAAGGTGAAGTGATTCTGAACAAGCAACCTGTCAGTTCTGGTAGAAATAAGAAAACAGAATTTTCCCATAAAAGACTACCAGTCCCAGAATGCACCAGGTTTCCAACAGCCATTAGAGGAGCTGAAGTGGGGAAACGTGTGTTCAATCAGGAGGGCTATGAGGTAATCCCTAAGCACTCATCTCAAAGGGCAGGGCCTGATTCAGCACAGCTGCGCTGTGCTAGGGTGGAGCACTCATCAAAGCAGAATAAAGGTAGAGTTTATTCTACAGAGAATGATCCTCATCCTCAGTTTCATCTGGGAGATCCTCATCATCTTGGACAGCTTCATCATCGGGAGGATCATCAGAAGCAGAAGCCAGAGCGGACGAACAGAGAGGGCAAGAAACCCTTTGGAAGAAAGAAGAGAAAAGCATTTGGGAGGTCTAAAGGAGTCCAGAGCAGTACGTATACTGGGAGACATTCAAAAGGCCAGCATACACCATTGGACTAGGGAAAACCAGAGGAGTGGTGCTGCAGAGCTAGGAATCTCCAGACGGTACCTGTGAGGGAGACGGCTGCACTTGGAAGGGACCCTAAGACCCGTGCCAGAAGGTATGTGAAGAGAGATCCAGTGTCCAGGGATCTGGATTGGAAGGCTGGACATAAGAACTGGACTACATACTGGCCAGGCTATTTAGAGAGGAACTCTAACAGCAATGGAAGCTCAGGTATGAACACTGATCTATGCCCTAGCTATAACCTTGAAAGACAGCAGGGAAACCAGTATTCTCCTGAGAGTGCTGCATTGAGAAATTCCTCTGTGCCAATCCATGATATTGAACCCATGATTGTTGAAGAAGGGGGAGCGGTCTTAGATACAGGCTGTGAATATATGGATTGCTCTCTGTCTAAACTCCTTTGGTAATTTTCTGTTACAAAGTACAACAACCATCACAAATAAATACAAACTTATTCTTTAATCTACTCAGAAAAGCTCCTGAAGAAGGATTTGAGCCACGCAGTAGAAAGCAAACCAGCTAAGGGGTTTCAGCTGGGTAACTGCTAGCAATTGAGCCTTACCTAATTGCTTGTGAGCTCTGAGGGAATCACTTCTGAATCTATGTGTGAAGATATAAGAAGTTAACCTGAAAAGAACAGTTTTTCCCTTCTTTATGGGTTTTGCTTGTTGTTTGATACACTGCTAAGAAAATATTAGCTAAAGCCTACAGAAAAGACCAGTTTGTTACCAACTAGGTCTTTATTCTTTTGCTTTGATTGCCTGACAAGTTCAACTGTTGTTTTCCTGATTTTGTTTTTCTAAGTTTAACACTGAAAGCAAGTATCCTGTTTTATGTGCTACCAAGCATATCTGTGTTGGGAGAAATAACCCTATAAATAAATATCTTATTGGCTTTACACTCAAGCACAACTAATTATTGTGAGCAGCTGTGTCTGGTGTGAATGGACTGCATTTCCCACAATCCCTTGCAAATCATATTGATATATGCACTTGCCAAGACTGTGAACATTCTCACTGAGGCAGCCGTCTGACAACATGTATGCAGGGGCAACTCAAGGGGGGTGAGAGGCTATGTGCGAAGACTCACTGCTGGGTCTCATTTGCATAAATATTTGCATAATTAACGTGAACATAAGAACATAAGATATGCCATACTGGGTCAGACTAAGGTCCATCAAGCCCAGTATCCTGTTTCCACAGGTTCCACAATGCTTGTACTGGGTCAAGCATTGATATCCTGGGTTCCTTCTTAATAATGGTTCATGGACCTTTCCTCCAGGAACTTGTCCAAACCTTTTTTAAACCCAGCTACACTAACAGCCTTTACTACATCCTAGTGTGCTAAACATGCCTCTTAATGAGTGCCTGGATAAAGAAATTCTACCAGATTTCTAGATTACTATACTCCAGTGCCAACTGCCAGGCACATTAGGAAGTACTATAAATATTGCCCATTTAGAACCCATAGCAAACCCGCTGTATCATGACAGCACTATCAGGACTTACAAAGCACCAAACCCTACTTATCAAAAGGCAACACTGCGAATTTTAAACCAATACATCTCAGAGAATACCAGTACATCTCCTATTGGGGAAAAAGAACAAGTGTCAATGTCAAATAGAAACTGCATAAACAGAATACCTCAACTCAGTTCAACATTCAGAACATAGACTGTCACCAAACTAAGAACAAGGGATCACAATTTAGATATAGGAAGACAATACTTAAACTGCGAACCCCAAAAGCCAAACTTGGAATGTCCAACAACACTGGAGAAATAAAACTATAAATTAATTTCCTCTTGTACTAAACAAAAATGCAAAGACGTTAGCGATGCACATTTTCCAGAGCTGACATATTCCAGTTAATAAATTCAAAATAAAAAAGTATTTTTATACCTTTTGTTGTTTTGTTTTATTTTTCAGTTGCAATTGCTCCAGTCGCTTTCTTCTGGTGTCTTTGGTTAACCCTCCATTGTCTGCTGTCCATTTGTCCTTTCTTCTCTCTTCTATTTTTTACCCATTCTCTCTCTACATCTGCTTTAACATACTGATCTTTCCCCTTCATCCATTCACATTTCACCCTTCCATCCTCAGTCCCCACTTACTCTCCCAATACCTTGTCAATCATAGATTTTTCTTCCCTCCCACACAAAATATTTTTTCCCCTCTCCATCCTCACTCCCCCAGCCCCATCTCCTTCTAGTCCTTCTCCAACATCAACTCCCTTCTAGTTCCAGGCCCATCCAGCTTCCGCTCCCTTCTAGTTCCATACTCCCATCCCCCTGCATCAGCCCATTTCCAGTCCTAGCACCCCCCATCAGCCCATTTCCAGTCCAAGCTTCCTCCATCAGCCCATTTCCAATCCTAGCCCCCAATCAGCCATTTCAAGTCCCATTCCAGCCCCCATCAGCCCATTTCCAATCCTAGCCCCCCATCAGCCATTTCAAGTCCTATTCCAGCTCCCATCAGCCCATTTCCAGTCCTAGCCCCCCATCAGCCCATTTCTGATCCTATTCCAGCCCCCATCAGCCCATTTCCAGTCCAAGCTCCTGCCATCAGCCCATTTCCGGTCCTAGCCCCCCATCAGCCATTTCCAGTCCTATTCCAGCCCCCATCAGCCTATTTCCCGTTCTAGCCCCCATCAGCCATTTCCAGTCCTATTCCAGCCCCCATCAGCCCATTTCCAGTCCAAGCTCCTACCATTAGCCCATTTCCAGTCCTAGCCCCATCAGCCATTTACAGTCCTATTCCAGCCCCCATCTGCCCATTTACAGTCCTAGCCCCCCCAGCCATTTCCAGTCCTATTCCAGCCCCCCCCCCCGATCAGCTCATTTCCAATCCTAGCCCAGCTCCCCATCGGCCCATTTCACTGGTCAACATTAAAATCGTTACTGACTTTAAAAGGCCCTAATCTGTAGTATCTTGGTGAGCTGAACACGAATATAACATTAAAAATATTTTATTGGCTCTCGTTTTGAAGATATTGCATGTAGTTCATTTTTGACATTTCACCATGTAAATTTATCCAGTAGGACATCAGCAACATCCCAGATAAGCCTTGAATGATGTAATATTGCATCACATTGCATAATACCAGCATGCACACATCATCCAGAGTTGATTGCATCATTTTCTGATGCAATGCAATACTACTGCCAGACGGCTGCTGAAGCCATCTGACGTCAGCAGTGTACTTACTATACGCAGTCGGAAAGGTTGAGCATTTAAAATATTTGACTGTGTGCGAGACAGTTTAAGCTACTGTTACGTGTAACTTGGAGGAAAGGTCCATAAACCATTATTAAGAAGGGACCCAGGATATCAATGCTTGACCTAGTACAAGCATTGCAGAACCTGTGTCTTTTGGGGAAACTGCTAGGTACGTATGACCTAGATTGGCCACTGTTGGAAACAGGATACTGGGCTTGATGGACCTTGGTCTGACCCAGTATGGCATATCTTATGTTCTTATATGTTCTTATTAATCATATAATTTTAGCCAATACAGAACAGTAATGCCGTGAAAGTGCGTTAATACCGTTGACAATTTCTGATACATTTGTGGGGAAGTGACATTTGCAAACCAGAAGAAAAGTATCACTTCTCAACTGAAGAAGGCATATCATCTTTACTTCGGATGCAAGATTGGTGACCAAGACAAGCCTTGGGCCCCGCATATATGCTGTGCTACATGTACAACACAGCTTTCACAGTGGTTGAATTGCAAAAGACCATCAATGCCGTTTGCAGTCCCCATGGTGTGGAGAGAGCCAAGCAACCACACAAATGACTGTTACTTCTGCTTGGTTCCTCCTCTTTCCAGTGGAATAACGAAGCAAAAGAAGTCGAGCATAGTCTACCCAAACATTCCGTCTGCATTGAGACCAGTTCCACATTGTGAGGGACTTCCTATTCCAGAACCTCCATCAGAATATTGTCTTGATTTATCTGATGAGGACAAGGGTGAGCCGACCTGTTCTTCTCCTGGTCCGTCAGCATGCAGTGACCCATATTTTCACTGAGATGCATATCAACTCCACACAGAATAACACAGGAAGAACTAAATGACCTGGTTCATGATGTGGACTTATCCAAGAACAAGGCAGAATTGCTAGGATCAAGACTCCAACAATGGAATCTTCTAGAAGAAGATGTCAACATTACTTCATATCGAAAGCGCCACCAGCAGTTGGAGCCTTTCTTCGGAAAGGAAAGTAATCTGGTATTCTGTTCCGATATTGTAAGATGAATGCCTTAAAAATCACTCATGACCCACAAGACTGGAGACTATATAGACTCTTCGAAACTGAATCTGAAGGCTGTGCTTTTGAACAAAGGAAACCGTCTTCCATCTATTCCAGTAGCGCATGCCGTCCACATGAAAGAGACATACGATAACTTAAAGCATCTACTGACTTCCATTAACTATAACAAGTACAACTGGCACCTCTGTGGTGACTTGAAGGTAGTTGCCCCTTTAATGGGACTGCAGCAGGGATATATAAAATACATGTGTTTCTTATGTGAGTGGGATAGCCAAGCAAGGGATTGGCACTACTTGCGGAAGGAATGGAATCTCAGACAAAATGTAACAATTGGAGAGAAGAATATCCAGCATCCAGCTCTGGTTGAGGCTCACAAAGTCCTGCTACCACCCCTTCACATCAAACTAGGTTTGATGAAAAACTTCGTGAAAGCCATGGACCGCACTTCGGCAGTTTTCCGATACCTGCATGAAAAATTCCCTCGACTCAGCAAAGCAAAGATTAAAGAGGGAGTTTTTGTGGGTCCTCAGATTCGAGAGCTCTTCAAAGATGGCCGGTTCAACAACTTGCTGCAGGGTGATGCGAAACAAGCATGGAATGCTTTTCGACTAGTATCAACAAACTTTCTCAGGAATGTTAGGGCAGAAAACTACAAGGAACTAATAGAAGACATGCTGATGCAGTATCAGAAACGTGGCTGCAATATGTCTCTAAAGATCCATTTTCTTGATTCCCATCTCAATTTCTTTCCTGACAACTGTGGTATGGTTAGTGATGAACAGGGCAAACGTTTTCACCAGGATATCGCATCGATGGAGCAAAGATACCAGGGAAAATGGTCCACTACAATGCTGGCTGACTACTGCTGGACACTCCCCAGAGAAGCTCCCGAACAGCTGTACCAAAGACAGGTGAAAAAATCTAAGAAGCAGTCTATGACTTGTTTTTTACAGGTATTAACCGAAGGCCTATTATATTTGCTATTGACATGCATTTCGTGATGTAAACATTAATTCTTGTAGATTACAAAAAAACTAGAGCTAACTTTGCAATTTCACTGTCATATTCGTGTTCAGCATATAAAAAGTGATAAGAAATGACTATTTTTATTTCAGTAACATGACTTTTGTAAAAATTTGTTGACCAGTGTTTCCAGTCCAAGCCCCCCCCCATCACTCCATTTCCAGTCCTAGCTCCCCATCAGCCATTTCCTGTCCTATTCTAGACCCCCCCCCCCACCCGAAGGGCCCAGCGGCTCTCTAAGCTGCTTCAGAGGGAGCTGGGGAAGCCCGTGCAAGGCCCTGGCTCCCTCTGCACAGCCGCCAGCATGAAGAGCGGTGTCTTCCCTCATGCTGGCCGCTGTGTTACTGTGGAGTGCGCTGAATGCTGGGAAAGGTTAAAGGGAATTTCCCTGCACTCGCGCGCTTCACAGTAACACAGCTGCCAGCATGAGGGAAACGCCACTCTCCACGCTGGCGGCTGTGCAGAGGGAGCCAGGGCCTCGCACGGGCTTCCCCGGCTCACCTCTGAAGCCATCCATCGTGTAAGAATGAAGTTCGCGCGGGGCACCATGAAGCGCAGGGCCCTGTGCGAACAACATCTTCACACAGTGGATGAGCCAGCCCTGCATGTATGCTTTACCACATGCAAAAGAATATCTGCATGACCGACAGACATACATGCACTTATCCAAGCCTGATCCAGAGTAGGTGTAAATAAAGGCGTTATGATTTTGCCAGGGGTTACATATTATAGGCCTGATATTTAAACTCGCTAGTTTTTTCATTAAGCGCCGGCCATAGCATTTAAGCCTGAAACTGGATATTCCATGTCAGAATCCGCATATCCTTCGGCAATGAATAGCCGCTTTCACGGCTGACAGCCAGTGCTATCTGGATAGCAAAACTGCATAATGTTAGGTCTGCTTTTTTTTGTGGCCTGGCATTGTGAGATTTGTTATTTGATTAGCAGCACTAACCAGATAACCCCTAACTCCATCCACAGACCAACCCAGCTCTATCCAGATAAGACTAAGGCGGTCAGAGGAAATGTTCAGCAGTGCTATCCAGATAATGATGCTGAATCTTGTGTTAACTGGATAAATACTTTTGACTATTGGCCTGAATAAATCTTAATAAATAAATATAAGCAGCGATGTTACTTTCCCTTTATAAAATTGCCACTTTTTTTGTAAATACAGTTGTGGTCAAAAAAAAAAAAAAATATTGTTGCCAGTAATTATATAGACTAATTTCTGGAGCCAGTAATTATATAGACTAATTTCTGGAGCTATACGCAACATCATCACTCTCAATATCATCAGAGACCATTAATCCCAACACTGATCCCTCCTACACAACCCTCTACCTCAAATAAAACAAACACGTCTCCTACTAAGCTGGAAAGCCTCCCTCTTACCCTCATTCTAATAACACTCCTAACTCAACACATACACACATACAAAACCAACAAAAGCCCCCATAATAACATCCCCATCATCCACAATCATTACCGGAACCCTTATAATAACTTCCCAATCACTTACAATCAGTACCAGAACCCAACACACAGCTATACACACACAAACTCCCACAACAATTACTCACGCCAAACTTCAGACAAACACCACCATAGACTCATCCAAATAAAGCTTCAACCACTTAGTGATATAAATGACCAAGCTGACAATACAAACAATAAACTAAAACTCATACTAATAAACATCCGATCCATACAAAACAAAATACCAATAATCAATGACATAATAAACGACACAACCCCTGACATTATCTGCATTACTGAGACATGGCTCTCTCCTACAGACACTATACTACTAAACCAACTAACCACACATCAATATGACATATTCAACTGCCATCGAAATATAAAAAGAGGAGGTGGCACATTGATACTCACCAAAAAGGAACTACAATTCATTCTAACAAACTTAAATAATATAGACGGAATGGACATTGTCAATATAGAAAATAAAACCCTTGCACTCACCCTCATATACAGACCCCCAACATCCGATCAAAAAAACCTCACCCCTATCCTTGAACTCGCATGCACAGCATCCCAAAGCAAACCACTCATACTCCTTGGTGACCTGAACCTTCCATCGCTGAACCACTCACAATCAGATAACTTCATTGATGCTATGACACAAATGGGTTACACACAGATAATACATACCCCCACACACAAAAAAGGTAACATACTTGACCTAATATTCCTCCCATCTATGCTTTACAGTCACCGGCTACATACCACCCCAACTATAACCGAAGTACCTTGGTCCGACCACCACCTCATCACAATCCACTTACCAGCTCAAGCTCCAAAAACAACCACAAGTGCAACTCCACATACCTCACGCTTCACACGCTTTGACAAAAGCACATTCCTCGACAAAGTATTGCCCAAACTCAACACTAACTCAACAGACATCAATTCAACTATAACACATTGGAACCTTACCATTCAAAATGCAGCTGTTCCCACACAAGCCTTACATAAACAAATAAAAAAGACGGAAAAATTGTTCACGAAAGAGCTAACAAAACTAAAAAAGCAACTGAGGAAACAAGAAAAGAGATGGAGAAAAACAAAATCAGATGAAAACAAATCCCAATACATGCTCTTACTTACTGGATATAAAAATGCAATCAACAAATCAAAAAGAGACTACCATTCTAAAGTAATAAACTCAGCCATCAACCGCCCTAGAGAGTTATTCGCGATCGTAAAAACACTAACCAAAACGAATAACACTGAGCCTAAACAACAAGCAATAAGTGTACAAACACTAGCAACACATTTTGCAGAAAAACTAAAAAGCAATGCTACTACCCCGACATCACTACTAACAACTACCAAAACCATTAACGAATGGACAAGTTTTCATTTGACCGATCAAAAACAACTCCTTAAGATCATAACAATGATCAACACCACAACCTCCCCTCTCGATCCATGCCCTGTGTCTTGGATTAAGTGTGCAAAGGATGAACTGGCTGAATATTTACTACACATAGTCAACCAATCCCTTTCACAAGGCACCATGCCTGATGCCTTAAAGCTCACAACACTCCGACCAATAATAAAGAATAGTAAGCTTGACTCAAAAGACCCGAACTCATACAGACCAATAGCCAGCATTCCATTTATAGCCAAAATAATAGAGAAAACAATTCAACTACAGTTACAGGAACACATTGACGAACACAAACCACTTGACTCACACCAATTTGGATTCCGCCCCTTCCATGGAGTAGAAACTCTCTTAATCACCCTAATGGACTTCCTCATCCGTGGTACAGATGACAACAACCAAGGCTTCCTACTCCTCTTCTTAGATATTTCAGCCGCCTTCGACAACATCAACCACCTTACACTAATCAACAGACTAGAGAACTTAGGAATAGGTGGGACTGTCCTCAAATGGTTCAAGTCCTACATCACACATAGACTAATACGCGTCCAAATTGACCAACAAGCATCAGAAACATTCCCCCAGGGACAGGGAATGCCCCAAGGATCGGCCCTTTCAGCCCTCCTATTTAACCTGTACCTGCAACCTATAACAAACATATTTAAAAAACACAGGATTAAGCATTTTATATACGCTGATGACATCATGCTTGCTATCCCCATAAGCACTAAAAATCCCACTTATGACACACTATCCAAATGCATGGCAGAGACGTCCTCCTGGATGGAATCAAATTACCTTAGCATCAACCTCAGAAAAACGGAAGCAATATTCGTAACAAGGTCATCTATGACTGAGAACACTTACCCGGAAACAATCACAATCAACAAAACTACCATACCTGTTAGAAAACAGGTAAAATACTTAGGTGTAATAATCGACCACACACTCACTATGCTACCACACATAAAACAAACAGTGAAAACCATTTTCTATAAACTTAAAACTATTCAACACCTAAGGCCATTCCTCGAAACACAAGACTTTAGATCTGTAGTAAGCACACTGATCACCCCACACTTCAACTATTGCAATAGTCTCCTAACAGGCCTTCCTCAAAAAAGCACATACCTTCTACAAAGAGCCCAGAACATCTGTGCAAAAGTAATTGCTAAAGCCCACCTAGCAGATCACGTAACCCCAATATTACGGGAACTACACTGGCTCCCTATAAACAGCCGTATTAGATACAAAATTGTCCTAACAACCTTTAAACTCATAAATGACTTAGCCCCCTCACACCTATCTACACTACTGCACTCTCCAACCACAACTAGATCCCACAGACAAAATGCAGCCCACTCCCTCATCACACCAAAAGCTATCCGGAAGACTAAGAAAACCACCAGCTCCAGAGCATTCACATTCGCTGCTCCAATGCTCTGGAACGACCTCCCAATAGACATTCGAATCATAAAAGACCTCTCCCAATTCAGGAAAGAATTAAAAACCTACCTATTCACAGAGCACTTTGAAATCCCCTACTCCCCCAAAACATGCTACACAACAAACATGGACACACATACACAAACCCCCTAACCCCCGTTAACTAACTCCCTGTCTGCCCCCTCCCCCTCACCCCTCATTTACGACATAAAAGGAAATTATGCATAAAAGGAAATAAATTCCAACTCCTACACTTGTCCTACTCACCACACACAGCCACTGTAAATATTTATTGTAAATAGTTTGACGATTGTTCTACTTTAATACCTTACAAAGTTAAATTTTATTGTTCAATGTAAATAGTTGAATTCTACTGTTCAATGTAAATGTATACAGATGTGTACAATACTGTTAAACTGTTACATGTAAACCGCCCTTGATCTCTGGAAGGGGCGGTATAGAAGAAAATAGTTAAATAAAATAAATAAATAAATAAAAAAAACATTGACACCTTTTACATTTTAGGCATTTCGTGTACAATATCTTGAGAAATAATTGGAAATATTCCAAATGTATGTCGTCATAATATTTTAATACTATGTTCAAAGGTATGCAACAAAAAAGAGATGTCTGTTCATCTTAGACATAGTGATTTCTGAGGAAAAAAAATTAAAACGACTTGGACACGATTAATAGCTTGCCTCACTAATATTTGGTTGCACAGTGATGACAGCCTCCAAATGTTTCTTATAGCCATCTATAAGTTTCATACATCTGTCTGCTGGAGTTTTTCCCACTCCAACTGTGATTTTTTTCCAGCTCATGAATACTTCCAGGATTCCTTTTACCAATGGCAGAGTTCTACTCTTTCCAAAGGCTCTCAATTGGATTGAGGACTCATTGCTGGCCAGTTTAAAACAATCCATTTGTTCCTTTTTAACCATTCTTTTGTACTTTTGGATGTATGTTTTGGGTCATTGTCCTGCTGGAGGACCCATAACCTTTGACTCCGACCTAGCTTTCTGACACTAAGTAGCACATTTCACTCCAAAATACCTTGGTAGTCCTCTGACTTCATGATTTCTTTAATATGTTCCAGATCTCCAGTTCTTGAGGCAGCAAAGAAGCCCCACATTATAGACCCTTGACCATATTTAACTGTAGGAAGGGTGATTTTTCCTTTTAAGCTAAATTTCTTCACTTGTAAATATATGGCTGGGCTGCATTGCCAAAGAGCTTAAGTTTGGTTTCATCTATCCACAGAACTTTTCCCAGAAGGATTGTGGTTTCTCAAGATGGGATTGGGAAAAGATCAGGTGTGCACTTTTATGTCTGTCTTTCAGTAGTGGGGTCCTCCTTGGCCTTTACCCATGAAGTCCTTCTTTGTTTAGTGTGCAGTGTATGGTGTGGGTTGAAACCACCACTCCAGATTACCCCAGGTCAGCCTTAAACTCTTTGGATGCTGTACATGGTGTTTTTCCAGCAGTTTGTAGTAACCTTTGAAGGCTTCTTGGATTAATTTTCCTCTTTCCACCACATCCCGGGAAGTTCTTGACAGCTCCATGAGTAGAAAACTTATTAAAAACATTGTGAACTGTAGACACAGGAATCTCAAGGTCTTTGGAGATGTCCTTGTACCCCTTTGAAGTTTGATGTTTGGTAATAATGGTTTTTCTGTCGGTCTCAGGCAGCTCTCTTGTCTTCACCATTGTGAAAATAGAACAGGGAGTGAATGTGGCCATTTTAAGCATTAGAGCCATCATTCTTTGATTGATTCAAGTCATGTGAGTACTGACAAGTGATCACAGGTGCATATAATTTTACTGCAATGGGAAAGTGGTTCTTCTGTTCAAACGGATTTTAATTGTTTATAATGGTACCAATAATCATGTCCCAATGATAATAAATTGGATTCATACAGAAGCAAAAATTCCACAAAGTAACAATCATAAGCTCAGCATTAATTTAATGCTCAAGTATCATATCCTGTCTCTGACACTTTCATTCAAAGCTGCCATGTACTATCCGATTTTAGCGTGTAAGTCCTTTTTTATCTTTTAAAGTGATTGAGAACAATAAAGTTTAACGTTACCGAGAACAGTATTGGAGTTTTACATTGGACACAGTATATCTGCACAGGCTAAATCAGCAAATAGAATGGAATGCCTTTGGTGTGATACAAAATATCTTTCCTTATGGGAAAAAGCCTTATTGGCTTTTGGACCAATCAGATCGCATGGGGAGGAGCTTTGAAGAAATTCAAAACGAACGCCATGGCCATTTTTTTATAAGCCTACAAGCTCATTGATACATGACGGACTACTGTATATTGATTTTTGTTCAATGTGAACCGCCCCTGATCTCTGGAAGGGGCGGTATATAAAAAACTGTTAAATAAATAAATAAATAAATAAATATAGAAGATAGGCAAAGAGCAATGCAGTTGAAGTTATGTTTTGGAGCAGATAAGTGAATTGCCTCTGAACTGTTTAATACCTTGCTTGATGGTATAAATAGAATTGATACGGAAACATTAGAAACATTTCTAGCCCTCAAGCAGAATTGAAGTATAGCTATTTGAAACACGACAGTCGTACTTGACAGCTGTTGATTCAGGTACCAGTATATATTAGTAGAGCTGTTTTATTGTTTTAAATTATACTTAGTAAGAGAAATAGCACTTTTGATTTTTTGGCACATGATCACTTTAAAAAGATAAAAAAGGACTTTATGCTAAAAGCAGCTAGTACATGGAAACTTTGAATGAAAGAGTCCAACACATCATATGATACTTGAGCAATAAATTAATGGAAAATTTGTGACTGTCACTTTGTGGAATAATCATGTCCTGGCAATGTCCCAG
This sequence comes from Ichthyophis bannanicus, assembly GCA_033557465.1. Lineage (NCBI taxonomy): Eukaryota > Metazoa > Chordata > Amphibia > Gymnophiona > Ichthyophiidae > Ichthyophis > Ichthyophis bannanicus. The sequence continues at coordinate 645,442,080 of CM066035.1, forward strand.
TTTTTATACTATTTCCTACTATTTCCTTTTTAAATTGGTCTTGTTTTATTTGATCCTTTTATGTGTCAAATATATGTGCATATATAGTTAAAGCCATTTCACGGGCCACATTTTTTAAGGAGATATTGGTTATTAAGGGATTGACCTGCAAGGGTGCCAATAATGTTGACCACAATTGTACTGGACGCATCCACTTATATGGCCAGTAATGCAATTATCCTCCATGTGTTGATCCCTGTGCCAAATTTCAGCTCAATCCATTAGTGAGTATCTTGACAAGGAGATAAATAGCGATTGCTGATTTACCATCTTATTGCTTGTCTGCAGTTTTGCTGGGTAGGTTTTAGCTGCTCTCCAGAGAGCATACGGTACTGAACAAGGAAGTTTGTAGCAGAGGGCTAAGCTTACATGGCTCTCGTTTTCTATTAGCATGAGTATAGCTCTGATACTGAAGGAAGCAAGTAGGAAAGTTGCCTGTCTGTAATTGAAGGGATCATGGCCTGCGGGCAGGCTGAGCGACCTCCTCCCCTGGTTCTGCCCTGGGCCTTAGCATGTTCAATACCGGTCCTGCATGAGTGTACTGTTCAGCTTTTTGTTTTGTCTAAAAACTACAGTTTTGTCTATTCCACAGGGTAACTTCCCATCTTTTCAGCTGAGTTCCTTTTATCTCTGCTCATATCTTTACACCTCCTTTCTCTTTCACACTGATCTTTTATCCTTACTTTTTCAAAGGTTTCTTTGCATTAAAAATATGTATCTTCTTTTGCTGACGCTACTTTGTTTTTTTAAAAATTTCTTAAATTCCCCAGAGTCCAATGCCTAAACGGCATGCATGTCTTCTTTTGGGGAGGACAAAAGAGGAAGCGGTGGAATGCTGCTTTGTCTTATTTAATAAAAGGTATATCCTCTTCTTCCTTCTCTTGACAGATTCTCTTTTGGAAGACTGACTTCCTTTATTGGAGCCTCTGGAATAGAAACCACACACTATGATTTTTCTTTTTGCATTTAGCTTTCAACGTAGCATATTTATGTTGAGTGATGAACTGCTGCCTTCTTTCAGCTCTGGAGTCTGAGGGAGACTCATTAGGATTAAATTAAATGACTTAGAAAAGAGCAGTTGGTCTTAGGTTTTAGCATTTAAACTACTTTCTGTTGCGCCGAAACCCAAAAGGTTCTTCACAGTGGAGGAAAGGGGTAGAAAGATGACCAAAGTGCAGTACATCAGATAAAGATTTGTCAGTGAAGGGTTAAGATGTCTACCTGCAATACACCTTCTTATAAAAACATTACTTATGAACTAATCATATGTTTCATCGGACTATTTAAACATGTAAACATGGTATGTAAAATGTTACAGTATGGTTTACCTTGTTTTGAGTTTCTATATAGTTTTGCAGGAGGAATGGAATACTTTGCTTGTGACTAAAACTGCAAAATATTTAGGTTTTCCATGGATTTGACTCAAAATGCATATGCTGTAAATATTTTGGGGCATGTTTACTAAAACTTTAATGCACATTAATGCAATTAGCATGCATTAAGTGCCTACAGTTGCTTTATTTCTGAGTGTATTGCCACGTGAAGTGGCATTTTAGAAAGGGCTCCCAAGTGCAATCTGGGACGTCCAGGGCAAAACATGCAGAAAAATGCTGGGGATGTCTAGATTTTGGCCTGATCATGGAAATAAAGATGTGTCTGACGTGGATGCATGCACATAGACAGCATCCACATAGACATTCCTGCTACCAAACCTTGGGGTGGGGGCGTATATCACAAGTTACTTTGCATACATGGATGTCCATGGGTGTATTAAAACATAAACAAGAGTCCTCATTCCCTGTCGGTGTTCATTGTCAACATGGAAAATATAGGGGATATGAGGGCTCCTCCTTCTCCAAGCCTGTTTGATGTTTGTCTGACCAAACCAGCACTTCTCTGATGCCTATTATTGCCTGGAACAGGTATAACTTTTGATGCAGCTCAGGGCATTTCTGAAATCCAGTGAGGATGTCCAAGTTCCTGTGAACACCCCGGACACACCTCTGCCATGCCCCCTTCACAGTTTGAATGTCGTTGCTCTGGGGAGGTCTCTGGGAATCTGTGTGCCCATTTGCAGACATCCGAAGAACAAATGGGACTTTTAAAATAACTCCCATAGTGTGCCTTAATTTCATTAATGTGTGTTAATCCTTAGCAAATTAGTCCTGCTGGAATTCTGCACTCAGAATTCAAAATTCTGTGTCAAGAAGTCTGAATTATGCAAAATCCTTCATGTTTTGTTTGATAAAATAACAAAGCATATTTTTTTGAGTGATACTTAGGGGTATGTTTACTAAACCGTGTTAATGTAGCAGCGGCTATGTTAACGTGCATTAGGTACCCTTAACGCGCATTAACGTTACCTAACGCGCGTTAACGTCACCATCCGCGGTAAATCCCGCAGAGGGCAGAGAGAAGGGGTCAGTGGGCGGGGAATGGGCGGGGAGAAGCTCCCGCAGCACTAACATGGGGTACTGAAGGGCTGAACATTACCGGGACTGAAAACCTGTCGTTAGCTGCAGATATGCAGGAGGGTGAAACCATTTCAGCGTCAGCAATGTACACCATAGGCAGGGAGCCCAAGAAAAGTGATAGTAGTGATCCATATGCAGCAACAGCATAGTGCCTAAATATGAAAGGCCACTATGGCGATGGTGCAAATGGGGCATAGGGGGCTGCAGGCGGGACATGTGGTGGGGCAGCTGGGGCACAGGGTGGACTAGGCCATTGCCTAGGTGGCACATAGGAACATAGAACCTGGAAATCTGCAAGACAGCAGCTGACCAAGGCCAAACACATTCCACCTACATCTACCTGGTCCACCCTAGCCAATAGTTGCTAGGGCACTGACCTGACATCCCCCAGCCATCCCTCCCCCATGTGGAAGAGACATAATACTGGTAGGCATTGGTGGGGGGGATGTGGGGATGTCCATGTATGCCTCCCCACCCCAGACCCTTCCCCCTAGGTGACCACATACCTGTACAGGGGATGGCCTGGGACTGCACATTACCAGCACCAACAGCATATGGCCAGGCAGCATGGCAGGGGGGCAAACACCTTCACATCACTATTTAAGAGCAAAATGGGCTGATAGCTACCACATTGAGAGGAAGGTTTCCTAGCTTTAGGGATCAAAGTGATCTCAGCTTTACACATCAAGGAGGGCAAAACCCCTGAAGTTAGGGCCTCATTAAACACTCCCTATAACAGGGGTACTATCTACACTATCTTCCCTTTGTAAAATTCTGCAGGGAACCCATCTATTCCCAAAGGCTTCCCTGAGGCCAACTCCTCAATGGCAGATTCCACTTCTATTATGGAACTTCTCTGTTTAGAATGTGCCTTTGCTGATTGTTCAAGGAGCTCAGACATGCCCTATTAAAAATTTATGGAGGGTTTCAGAAAAGCAGGACATTTCCAAAGTATAAAGAAAGGTGAAAAAATTCTTTAAATGCTATACCCGTGGAAGCCAATTCAGATTAGTGGACGTCTGGCCCATCTGGATGTCCAAAATCTGGACAGGCCAGATTTGCACCAGATTCTGCAGCTGTGGGAGCTATACGTTCCCATGATTGCAGAATCGGGGCACTTGGATGGACTGGATGGTCCCTAATTCTGCAGCGGGGAATGTCCATGAATGTACCTGGCCATCCCTCCCTATGCTCCTGCTGGAGCCCTGTTGCCTCGTATCTCTCTCTTCACCACTCACCCCCATCCAACTCCACTGACATAAACACCAGTGCATGATCACTTACAGAGACTGGGGGCAATATGTACTACATTTCCACAAGCAAGGTCTGCTTTCTTAATTAGCAACAAAACTAAGTGAGAGTATGCTTGTGTTTTAACAGAGCAGTGGGTATAGTCCCACAACTCTGGGTTCATGACCCGGCAAACATCAATCCACCCAAGCTCATCCATTCCTTTATACAGGGCCTTACCATATTTCCCAGATTATAAGCCACAGTTTTTTACATCCGGAAATCATGGCGCGACCTATACACAGGAGCAACTTATCTAATAAATTTACATGGTGGACCCCACCCCTCGAAACAGATAGATAGAAATACTTGCAACTGCACAGTGGATGGTCTTTCTCTCTGGGCCCTTCCCTCTACACCCAGTGCTTGCATGCAGACCCTCTAATCAGCAGACTGGTACGCATTTTTACTATACTCGCAAATAGCATACAAAATATTATACTGGACGAATTTCAATTACCAAAAATATGTTAACCCCACAGAAAATGGTAACTCTGAAGGCGCAGAACTCATACATCGCGGAATTCAAAATGAAAGTTATTCATTATGCAGAAGAATGTGGTAACCGAGCCACCGAGTGAACTTTTGGGATAAATGAGAAATTAGTTAGAGACTGGAGGAAGACACAGGGAAAACTAACCTTGATGAAACGCAGCAAGAAGGCACATCATGGCTGCAAAGCATGGTGGCCTGAATTAGCACATCTGCTTCAATTCATTATAGAGCAGAGGTCCCAGGGCCATGGAATGCCCACTGCATACGTGCGATTCAAAGCAGCAAATATCTCTAGGGAAATGAATATCAAGGGATTCAAGGCTGGTCATTCATAGTGCTACCGATTTATGATAAGAAACAAATAAAGCATTAGACAAAGAACAACCATGTGTCAGCAACTCCCCACTGATTTCTTAGATAAAGTATGGAATTTCAGGGAATTTGTAAACAGGAATCATTGCATACACAGTGACACCGGATTCATAATCAACATGGACGAGATTCCCTTAACTTTCGACATCTCATTAGGGATAATGTTCAGTCAAAAGGGGATTAGAATAATAAATATTAGACCTACCGGACACGAAAAGACACACTTTACAGTGGTGCTGGCCTGCTATGCAAGTGGAAAGAAGCTGTCACCTATGATTATATTCAAAAGGAAAACAATGCCATGGAAACTCTACCAACCAACATTGTTGTTGATATGAATGAGAAATGATGGATGGCTGGATTAGAGCATGATGTTGACATAGCTGCAGTGCTGCTTTAGTAAGTGGCCAGATGGACTTTTCAAGAGACAGAAAGCACTACTTGTCATGGATAGCATGAGAGCCCATTTCATGAAATCTCTGAACCCTGTTTCGGTTATTATACCTGGTGATGTGACAAAAATGTTTCAACCGCTTGACATTTCCGTCAATAGAAGATTCAAAGCTGTGTTGCATCGCCTATGGGAAAACTGGATGTGCCATGGAAAATACAGTTTCATGGCTACCGGCCATATGTGCCATGCCACATTTGCAGAAGTTACCGGGTGGGTTGTGACGGCATGGCGGGGGGTGTGAGCAATAAAAAAATAAAATCAGGTTTTCTGAAGGCGGAGATCCTAAAGAGCCCTGAAGATGAAGGTGATGAAGATGACAATAATGAACACGAACTGACATCAGAAATCGCAGAACTCTTTCACAGTGATACCGAAGATCAGAATTTCAATGGCTTTCCTGAGAGTGATACAGAACAAATCTGATGTGGAATAAGTATTATTGTAAAGTGAAAGTAAAACAGAATAAATCTGGTTTTAAGAAACAGCAATGTTGTCTTGCGCTTTATCTTTTGTAATTGCGACTTATACACAGGGGTGATTTATAATCTGGGAAATATGCTATCTTCCAAAAGCTCCCTCAGAATATTATTAGAGGATATATCCTCAGGATTTGACACAATTCATTCCCCCCCCCCCCAACAACAACCCTAAGCCCCTTAGTTTTAGTATCAAACTCCATAATACCTTTCTAAAAAAAATCTCATTTAGGCCCATTTGGAGCATAAACAGTCAGAACTGAAATTTCCCGACCTTCTATTCTCCCAGTAATCCAGATTATCCACCCTTAACTATCTCTACCTTCCTTATACACAGCAAAAAGGATTTTCTTATTGATCAAAATAGAAACATCCCTCTTTTTGGATGTATAGGAGGAATAGAAAAGTTGGCCACACCAACGTTTAATTTCTCCAAGCAAACCTCCTGAAAGAGGGCCATTTTGTCAGGTAAGGTATCAATCTCTTCCTGTAATTGTACTATTAAGGCTCTGACTTTCAAGGTAGCAATTTTAAGCTTCATTCCAAGATCTAATTTTTACTCGATTATTCCATTCACCCCCTATCAGATCTCTGAACCCTCTCCCATGCGCAAGCCATTCCCTCCACTACACCATCCTTCTTTACTATCTCACTGCATAAACACCATACCACTGCTCATATGTACATCTATCCACCGTAACATCCAACGACTTGAACCAAACATGAAACAAAAGTGTAACCAATTTTCTCCTTCGCTCTTGTATTTGTATTTTATTTACTCCCACTGTTGACTTCCACATGGACAATAGTGAAGCTTCCTGCCCTTTGTATGCCAACCCTTCAGCTTCACTAGCATCCCAACCACCTATATACCCAAACACCTTATCAATCTACATACTGCAATTAAACCACCTCACCCACTCACACCTATACAGACATAAGCCCCCACAAATTCACATCCATCTTTCAATCACGCCATACTGGACCTCCAATCCTACCCACTTACATTCTCTGCCCCATTCCCTGAGTCATTAATCAAACCATATCAGCACATTTACATCCTTTATTGCCTCCCTCTCTTCCCTCCCCGTTATCTTAATATGTATTGCTGTCTCATCATCTGCTGGCGGGGGGACACAACCCACTAGTCTATGTAGCACAAGGCACCTTTGGTGAATGCAGCTCAGAAACTGAGGTTCAAGCCTGGATGCGGTACAATGTTTTTCTATTGTTGGAAGTTGGCACATTCAATGTTTTAGTGGAGCTTTTGAACATGGAAATTGAGTGAGTAGCAGTGTGTATGATGGAACAGTAGTTGGGGGGAGGGGGAGGGGTCAGATGAACCAAGATGAGTGGGACTGCTGTTCATAGAATCTTGACCCATCTGATCTCCTTTTTCTTTCCCCTTGCTTTATCCCTGCCTACACCTTCTGTGTTTGTCTTGACTAGATTGTAAGCTCTGATGAGCAGGGACTGTCTCTTACATCTCTGTGCAGCGCTGTGTATGACTTGTAGCGCTATATAAATGCTCAGTAGTAGTAGTATGTATCTCAGAAGTAGGGCTGCAAAGTTCCACAAATATCCTACAAGCTCTAGCAAAACAGTTTTTTTTTTTTCTGCGCCCTCTGGATAAGGATAGTACAACTTACACCATAGTCTATATAATTTCTGTGCTTCAGGATTTACTGTAGTTATGAAGATCACTGGCTGTGACCCATCAAGCGCGTCCATAACCACTTTTGAAGTTATCTACTGCAATTCCCACCTCCTGTGCTTGTCACCTTCATGACTCCAAATTCATATGCTTTCTGCACCCCAGGAGCAGCAACCATCACACCAGCCGCAGTCCTTAAATTGGCCATCTGTATAGATACCACAGATATCTCATCCTGTAATACTGCTTCCACTGCCAGTTCTTGTTTTGGTTGGTGCCATGGGGAGACCCCCTCCATAGCTCCTCTACATCTGATTTTTCCAACCCACTATGGCACTGGCCCAACATTTTTTAAGCAATAGTCCACCCTGGCAGAGAAGTACAAGAACTTACATACCCCTTGCTCTATCACTGTTAATAAAGCCAGGTACCATATGCTGAATCTAAAACCTTGCCTTAACCAGTGCAGTCCAATATTGTACCAGTGCCTTTCATCTTTTAATATTCCTGGTGCTCAAGTCCGAAAAGATAGAAACTCTCTAGTTTTTAGAAGAAACAAATTGGGAGTTCCATGCCTCCATTACTACATATTCCTTTTCTTGATAATGAAGCATGTATGCAATAATAGGAAGGCCATTTACCTTACTCAACCTCATAGCTGGGAGAGGTAGTGTTTAGTGGAAAGCACACGTCCAACAGTTCCTTGAAAAACTGTCTTGGTTTAGATAGCTCTACATCTTCTAAAATTCCAACGACATTGACTTCTGAGTACCTCTGAGCCAAGCTCTGAGATGGACAGCACATGTTGCATAGCAAATGCAAGGAACCCAGGATTTGTCTTGATCGCCAACTTTACAACCAAAGCAGGGCTCGTACAATTTCTTAACAAGTGCAGTCATGCTGCGTCTTTGAGGTTTAAGCGTATACTCACCATAAATGTAACAGAATGTATCGCGGCTGTTGAGACATTTATGAGATATTTCTGCTGTACCAAATTGTCATTTAGACAAGAAGCTTACATGTAAATGCTATTATTAAGTACACAAACTGATATCAACGTCATGCCAAGCATCTGTGTATGAAACCTTCTTTTATAGCCTGTACTGCCAGCATCCATCCTGACTAAGCATGTCCATGCATTACTGAGCAGTAGCATTTTCATTGCAAATTGTGAGCCTGCACTGAATGTATGCTCAAGCATGCCTGGACTAAACTAAACAGCTTACTTTCTAGGCAACATATGAGTAGACTTAAAATATGCGAGGAAATCGCAAAAATAGGCGATTGCAAAAAAAATGGTGCATGATAGGAAAATTTCAAGGTGATTTTCATGATCAGAAACCAAAAATCCATAAGAAACACCCAAAAATGTTCAGGAAACAAAATCTTCATTGTCCAGATATTGGATCTATATCCCTATTTTCCTGACCTTCCTTCTCCTGCAGTCACTGGATTGTCTTGCAAAACCTTGCCGTTTTCTCCTTCCCAGTGGCCTGGTCATCTTCCAGCATGCCAACGTTTTCCTCCACCTTGGTAAATCGACCCAACACTTTCAAAGTTTTGATCAAAATGCAGATTTTGGAGGGAGATTGAAGATGGAGATTTAGTAGGCGTGCTATGTGGCACGGGCTTTTCTATGGGGAAGAAGCAGAAGACTAGAGGGGCTGAACAGCCTTCTATTTCCCCTCAGGTCTCATTGCCTTTACCTTTAGTGGCCACAGGGCCCTTGGACTGTATTTTTTGTTCCTGTGCCACGGTATTCAGTTGTTGGAGGGTAGCTCTGCTTGGCATTGCAGCCATTGGAGGTGGAGGCCTTGGTGTCTGCATCGGGCAATGACTCTTGCTCCCTGGGCTCAGTTTGGGCCTCAAAAGTCCTCTGGCAAGAAATTCCTGAGTTGGAGAGACAGGCGGCAGGACCCGCATCGGCTGTTTCTGGCGGGGAGCAGGAGCTGGTTTTGGGGCGTGGCTTGGTTGCTGTTGTTCCCCCGGAACAGCGTCAGAGGGCAGAGGTCTTGGCAAGTATGGCAGAGGGAAGTGACAGATTAGTTTCTGGTCTGAAGATGCCTGATCCGCGGCTAAGCTCTTTGGAGGCTATACCCGGCAATGTGGAGGCTCTCCCTTCAGCGTCTTCTGTTCCCTCGGAGGCTATAACTTTGGAATCTATATGGGCTGCCATTATGCAACAAAAATGCAGATTTTGGGCATATCAAACATATCCACAGTGCCAGTAGAAAGGTACTCTGGGTATAAAATCACTGTCTTTATAATATGGAAAGTCTGGAACGCCACCATCTTCCACCTGATCATATTCCCTCTGGAACTAGAAGACAGCTAGCAGAGAGCTCATGGAGACCAAGAATAATCTTAGTAAAAAGTCCAGAGTAATATGTTTTTATTTTACCATTTTATATTCACAACATCATCTTTTTGATCACTCAAGACCAAGGGCTCAAGTGAAAAATGGGATTGGTTTGCAGGTACAGAAAGTGATTTTGAAGGATTAGGTACAGTTTACCCTTGTAAAAAGTTGATTTTCACATGTAGATCACCAAGCAAGCATTAATTAGTGATTTTAGAACAGGTACTACTCATGTACATATGCTGTGTGAGCAGACCTTGAAAGTATATGTGTATTCAGCATTTTGCAATGGCTGTACAAGTCTACTTCAAAAGATTTCCCCATTGGCATTTACACCTGCTATGAGTCGCACAAAGCTGCCTGCTAACTTCTCGTTTGGACCTGAGCTTCAGAGGAGTGATTAAAAATTATGCTTATCTCAATGGGGTTAAAGTGCAGAAATGTACAGTTTTGGCGCTCAGCTCCTTAATTGACTCCGCTTGTCCATGCAGTTAAAGTCCAAAACTTACTCCTATAGGTGGGGGCACTTACACATGTAAGTAGCAAAACCACTACTTACATGTGTAAGTGCTGCTATTTACAAGTTTGAAACCCCAAGTGAGTCCACTCTTTTTTTTTTTAATGTTTGCTTTTGTAAAATTTATTTATTTTATTTATTTATTTAACAGGTCTTTTATACTGCTTTATCATTTCAATCAAGGCGGTTTACATTGTAACTTAAACTTAGTAATGTACACTAAACAGGGACATTGATAACTTGGAATATCAGCATCATTCAAATAAACATCCTTTTATTTTTTTGTAGGGGTGAATAGTGCTAATGTTAATATAAAACAAGATCTTTTCTTTTACCTACTCTCCATGTCATATGAGTAGGTATTAATAATTAACACATATCTCAAGATACCACACAAGGGAAAACAACTTAAAAAATGACAATTGGCATCTCATTGTTGAACTCTTTAATGTTTAAGGCTAATGTTGTATTTGTTAGGTTTAACTCAATGGATTAACATAGGTTTACGGTTCCAAATTTCACGTCTTGATTACCAGTTCCAATTTGACTTAGATCAATTGAGAGTGAAAGTCCATATTTATTTATTTATTTTATTTATTTAACATGCTTTTATATATCACCCCTTCCTGAGATCAGGGGCGGTTTACAGAGAACGTCACAGCAAACTTTACATTGAACTTAGCAACTATGTACAATTAACTTGTTATAACTATATGTGATAACTATGAACAGCATGGTAGTAAATATATGGATCATGAAAAACTGATATATCCTTATTTATGAGCTCACATTGACATTGATGGTGAGTTTCAGTGCTTCAGGTTTCTTGGGATCTCCAGGAACAAGCAGGAATAAGTCCTCACATATGGGTACGTCGGAACCGACGGAGCCTGCGCGGGAAAGCTCCCCAGCTTCCCAGAAAGGAAGCTTTTGGGGCCTCCCCACTGCACATGCGCGCTGCCTTCCCGCCTTCCTGACCAGCTCTCCTCAGTTTCTCTTTTTCCGCAGAGCCAGCAGGTCGTGTTCCTGTCACCGCTGAAGAAATTCTTATTTTAGTTTGTTTCTTTAGACCGCGTACCTGCCTTCCCCATACCGAAACCGGTACCGCCGGTCTCTCTTTTCTTTTCTTTCAAAAAAACCCCAAAAAACTTTTATTTAGCACAACTTGGTGACTTCGGTTAGGCCTCAGGCCTACACAAATTCTCCTCATGGAGAAACCAGCTCCTGGTTTCAAGAAGTGTACCAAGTGTAGTGCTGTTATTTCTGTTACAGACACCCATGACTGGTGTCTTAAATGTTTGGGGCCTGACCACTCCATTCCGGACTGCCCATCCTGCTCCCAGATGTCTAAACGTGGTTTGCAGAACCGGGCCAACAAATTCCATGTGCTGTTTGCTTCAGATAATCCAGCATCACAGTCATCCAGGTCTTCCTCTCCGGATGGATCTCAGGTAACCAAACCTTCTTCGGGCAGGTCCTCAAAAGGCAAATCTCCTTCAAAGTATCGAGAGGCCCTCAATCTTGAGTCAGAGGAACCTGCCCCAGCCAAACAACCCCGGCGGGAAGCTCTGGCTTCCAAAGCACCATCTATGGGGTTACAGGTTGACATCGATGGCACGGCCTCGACTGATCACCTGTTAGACTGCTCTGGGGTACCGGCCCATGCCGGTACCGACATCCAGGCAGCAGTGGCGTCTATGGGCAATACTGTCCAGACCATGCAGCAGGCCGTTCTGGCTTTCATTAAAGCTGCGACGCCCTCGGTACCGCATCTAGCGGTTCCGGGTCCGGTTCCGGTACTGTCTTCCATACCGGAACCATCATCTTCCAAACGCAGATCGGTTCCGCATGCCGGATCCGGGTTTTCACCTGATACCGATCCCATACCCAGTACGCCCGATGTCGATACCGATCGGTATGCGTATCGTGCGTTGGAAGCAAATAGAGGATTCTCTGATTCTTCTGAGGATTTTGACTCCTCTGATGACTCTGATGAGCTGTCTCTAGTTCTTCCTGAAGAGCCTTCTTCCCCAAAGAGGAGAATGTCTCCACCAGAGGATTTGTCCTTTCAAGACTTCATTATAGAAGTAGCTAAAGGACTTTCTATTACTACATCCTCTGAAAAAGAACCTAGATCAAAGAAATTGGATATTTTAGGATACCCTAAGGTTCCTAAAGAGGCAGTCACCCTGCCTATCCATGAAATCCTTCAAGAACACTTGATGGACTTATGGGAGGCTCCTCTAACGTTGTCTCCTCATTCTCGTAGGTTGGACACCATGTACCGGGTCCCTCCTTCTCCTGGTTTTCAAAAAACTCAGCTGCCTCACCATTCCATTGTGGTGAAGTCTGCGCTGAAAAAGATTAAGAGTACCAAAAGGGACTCTTCTACCCCTCCAGGGCGAGAATGTAAGACCCTAGACTCTTTTGGTAGGAAAATCTTCCAGGCTAGTATGCTTATAGCCAGGATTAATTCATACAGTCTGTATATGGGCATGTTTCTAAGGGAACTTGCCCTAAAGGTACGGCATTTTGCCTCCTTTATCCCTGAGGATAGAAAGGAGGAGTTCATTTCTCTGGTGAAACAGCTTCTAGATGTTTCTAAGTTCTCCAACAGAGCAGCCTTTGATTCCTTTGAGGGTGCCGGTAGAGCTTCGGGCATTGCTATTGCAGCCCGATGACTTGCTTGGCTCCAGGCCTCTGACCTAGAACCCTGGGTCCTGGATGGCTTACGGAATCTGCCCTGTACAGGTGAGAACTTATTTGGTAAAGACTGGCAAATTAAAGCCACTCAAATGGACGCAGAAAATGCTACCTTAGATAGACTTTCTAAGTCTACCTCTACTCCTGCCAAGAAAAAGTCTTTCAAGAGGCCTTACTACAAGAAGGCCAGATTTTCCACAAATACTGGCCAACAATCTTCTCAGCCTCGCTTTGCTGCTAAGCGTCAGCAACCTAAACAGGCAAGGTCAAAGCCTGCAGCGTCTGCCACTCCTCAGCAGGCTCAACCTCCTCAAGGGTTTTGACTTGCCCCTAGAGAACTTAACCTTTCTGGCTCTAGAACAACCAGAGCCCCTCACCATTCCCGGAAGGTTAGCTCACTTTGCTCCCAGATGGGAGCAAATTACATCAGAGCACTGGACCCTCTCTATCATCAGAGAGGGCTACAAACTTCATTTTTCCAACCTTCCTCCACATACCATGGTGAGGCACTTCAATTCTCCCCCATCTCTCCTGGCCCTGTTGGGTCAGGAAGTCTCTTCCCTCCTTGCCCAAAGGGCAATAGAAGAGGTTCCTCTTCTTCAACAAGGGACAGGTTTCTACTCCCCTTATTTTCTCATACCAAAGAAGACAGGGGGATTCAGACCTATCCTAGATCTGAGAGAATTGAACAAATTTCTATACAAGGAGAAATTGAAAATGCTTTCTCTGGGCATTCTCCTTCCATACCTTCAGAGTCAGGATTGGCTTTGTTCTCTAGATCTCAAGGATGCGTACACACATATACTCATCCACCCATCCCACAGAAAATATTTACGATTTCTGTTCCAGGGAAAACATTTCCAGTACAGAGTACTTCCCTTCGGTCTAGCCTCTGCTCCAAGAGTGTTCACCAAATGCATGGCAATTATAGCCGCATTTCTAAGAGGTCTGGGAATTTTTGTATTCCCATATCTGGACGACTGGCTCATCCGAGCTCCATCTCAGTCAGAGGCCCAGATTTCCCTGGACCGCACGAGGCACATTCTGCAGTATCTGGGACTGGTGGTAAACCTTCCCAAATCTCAACTCATCCCTACTCAGTCTCTGGAATTCATAGGGGCCCAGTTGGACACCACCACCACTGCAAGGGCCTACCTTCCTCAGGTCCGGGTCCAACGTCTGGTGTGCTTGGTCTCCCAAGCTCAGTCCAGCACTCACTTGACAGCCAGGGAAATGCTGCGACTTCTGGGCCACATGGCCTCCACGGTACACGTGGTGCCCTACGCTCGTCTTCATATGAGAGCAGCTCAATGGACCTTGGCCACCCAGTGGACTCAAGCATCAGGAGCGCTCTCCGACCAAATACTCACCTCAAAACGTCTGTTTTGGTCCCTCCAATGGTGGATATCCACCAAGAATCTGTCGTTGGGGGCCCCCTTCCAACCTTTGTTGCCCCAAGCAACCCTCACAACAGATGCCTCCCAAACAGGGTGGGGAGCCCATCTTCAACACCTCTCCACTCTTCACATCAACCTCCTGGAACTGCGAGCAATCTTCCTTGCCCTCAAAGTCTTCCATACCCTCCTTGTCAACCTGACCATCCTAGTTCATACAGACAATCAGGTGGCCGTGTTCTACGTAAACAAACAAGGAGGGACAGGCTCTCTGTCGCTTTGCAACGAAGCTCTCAGATTATGGGCCTTCGCCAGAGAGCATCAAATTCATATTCTGGCAGTGTATCTTCCAGGGGTTCAAAACTCTCGGGCAGACAGACTCAGTCGAGTTCTGCTTCCACATGAATGGTCCCTACATCTGGACCAGATACGCAAAATCTTTCAGGAATGGGGAACCCCGGACATAGACCTCTTTGCAAGTCCGTGGAATGCCAAACTTCCCCGGTTCTGTTCCAGGACTCCGTGTCAGGGAGCTCAGGCCAGCGACGCCTTTCTCCTGCATTGGGGTCAGGAATTCCTATATGCCTTTCCACCCATTCCTTTGATTCCCAAGACTCTGTTCAAACTCCAGAGGGATCACGGGTCCATGATCCTCATAGCTCCACGCTGGCCACGCCAAGTGTGGTTCCCTCTACTTCTGCATCTCTCCCAGGGACCCTCCCTGGACCTGGGAGCTGCGCCAGACCTTCTGTCTCAGGAGGAGGGGACTTTGTGGCACCCAAACCCCAAGTCCCTACACCTCAGAGCTTGGTTACTGAAGGCCTAAGCCTTCATGACTTCAATCTTTCTCAACCAGTGAAAGATATCCTTCATGCCTCTAGGAAACCCTCCACGAGGCGTTCCTATGCTTTCAAATGGAAACGCTTTTCCATTTGGTGTGCTCAGCAGGGTCTTGACCCTCTAGAACTTCCTTTGAATTCTCTACTAGACTATCTCCTGCATCTTTCTAATGCAGGCCTTAAGATGAATTCAGTAAGAGTCCATTTGAGCGCTATTGCAGCATCCTTAAAACCTCTAAATGGACAACCTGTCTCCTCTCATCCTCTTATTGCAAGGTTCATGAGAGGCCTGACTCTAACTAAGCCTCCCATCCGACCTCCTCCGGTAGCATGGGATTTAAACCTAGTTCTAGGTCAGCTTATGAAGCCACCTTTTGAACCGTTGGTTTCTACCTCCTTGAAATTTCTTTCCTGGAAGGTCCTTTTCCTTATTGCAGTCACTTCGGCTCGCCGCATCAGTGAACTACAGGCCTTAGTGGCTCATCCACCTTATACTAGGTTTCATCATGATAAGGTGGTCCTTAGGACGAATCCCCACTTTATGCCCAAAGTGGTCTCGCCTTTTCATCTTAATCAAGAGGTATATCTACCTGTCTTTTTCCCGGCTCCTCATGCATCCAGTGCAGAGAGGAACCTTCATACTCTAGATTGTAAAAGAGCTCTTGCCTTTTACCTCAACAGGACTCAGCCACATCGAAAGTCTTCCCAACTTTTTGTGGCTTTTGATCCTTCTCATTTGGGACTTCCAGTCTCCAAACGTACACTTTCCAATTGGATTGCTCAGTGTATTTCCTTTGCTTACCAGAGTAAAAACATTTCTCTGGAAGGCCATGTCACAGCTCACAATGTGAGAGCCATGGCCACTTCTATGGCTCATCTTCACTCTGTATCCATAGATCAGATCTGTCGAGCCGCCACCTGGGCCTCGGTTCATACCTTCACAGCCCATTACTGTTTGGACAAGGACTCCCGCCGGGATGCCTTGTTTGGTCAGGCTGTCCTCAAACACCTGTTCCATACTTGAACAACTCCTGCCCACCTTCCCAGAATGGATGCCTGAGATCCATACGAAGATGGCGAACCCTTGGAAGGGGATCTCCCAGGCATCTTAGCTAGGGAGTCCCCATATGTGAGGACTTATTCCTGCTTGTTCCTGGAGATAGCACAGTTACTTACCTGTAACAGGTGATCTCTGGGAACAGCAGGAATTAGTCCTCACAACCCACCCACCTCCCCTAGGAGTTGTATCTTCTATCTATCTTCCTTTCCTCTCTCTATTGTCTCAGCTATAAACTCGAACTGAGGAGAGCTGGTCAGGAAGGCGGGAAGGCAGCGCGCATGTGCAGTGGGAGGCCCCAAAAGCTTCCTTTCTGGGAAGCTGGGGAGCTTTCCCGCGCAGGCTCCGTCGGTTCCGACGTACCCATATGTGAGGACTAATTCCTGCTGTTCCCAGAGATCACCTGTTACAGGTAAGTAACTGTGCTATTTAGGGACATTATAGGAGTTGCCAAAATGTTCAATGAATAAAAATGTTTTTAGGTCCTTCTGGAATTGCAGGAGGTCTTTTGTAGCTCTTAAGTCATTGAGGAGGGAGTTCCACATTATTGGGGCATTGTAAGAGAAGGCTCTGGAGCTGGTGTATTGGTTCATATTGTAGATGTGGGAGAGTATGGTATAGGTGTTTTGGGAGTAATGTCTTCTTACCCTGGAAGTGTTGGGTGATATGAGGAGGGTGAGGCTATTTTATTATGATACTTAAGTATAATCATTAGGTATTTGTACAGCCCATGCTCCCTGCAAAATAGGTACAGCCCATGTTCCCTGTAAAATAGTTATCTCCAAGTTATAATGCCCTGTTCAATGTAATTTCAGTTTGTTCAATGTAAACCGCACTGATGCAGAATAGAGCGGTATATAAGAGAATGTAAATAAATAAATAAATTTGTAGTTTATTCTTGAGGTGAGTAGTAACTAGTAGAGATCATTTATTTATTTAACATTTCTTATATACTGTCTTTCTTGATATCAAGGTGGTTTATATTGAGCAGGGCATTATAACTTGGAGATAACTATTTTACAGGGAACATGGGCAATGGAGGATTAAGTGGCTTGCCCAAGATCACAAGGAGCACCTGTGGGACTAGAAACCCCAGTCCTTCTGGCCCAAGGTTGCTGTCCTCTAGTGGGATTTGAACCCCTGACTTTCTGGCCTGAGGTAACTTGCCCCAACCACTAGGCCACTCCTTCCTCATGGAGTATCAGGGTCATGTGATCAATGTGTCTTGACTTTGATACTATGTGTACAGCTAGATTTTGGGCTAGTTGGAGTTGGTGAATGGTTTTCTTTGCAGTAGTCCATGTGGGGAGTTATTAGTGATTGGAGGACAGTTCTGAAGTCATGATCTTCTAATAGTGGTTTGAGACATTGGATAGTGCGTAGTTTAAAGTATATGTTTTTTGTAAATGCTTTTATATGGGAGGTCATGCTTAGAGATTGATCTATTACCCTTAGGTATTTCACCTCATCCTTAACTTCAAGTTCTGTATCTTGTAAGAGTATTTTACTGGGGTGGGGGGGTTGTTTGGATTTCTGGAGATATAAAGGACTTCAGTTTTTTAAAAGTTGATTTTGAGGTTATGGATTTTGAGCCATACTGTTATTGTGATTATGTGTGTGATTATCTGAGAGTGGTCTGGGTTGGCAGTATCTATTAGATGGTACATCATAATATCATTAGCATAGAGATAAAAGTTGATGTTGTGCTTTTTGAAGATGTTGCATATTGGCTGAAGGTAAATGTTAAATAATAGGGCGGAGATGGAAGAGCCTTGGGGGATACCCTGTTTCTGATTAAAGATTGAGGATGAGTCTTGGTTGATTCGGACCTATTGTGTTCGGTTGGTTAGATAGGCTGTAAACCATCGAATGACTGTTCCTTGCAGGCCAATTTGGTTTAGTCTGTTTATAAGTAGTTTGTGGTTTATGCTATCAAAAACTGCAGAAATGTATAAAGATTAGGATAAATGCCTGTTTACTAGAGTCTAAGCCACGTATAAGCTTGTCAAGGAATGATAGCATATGGGTCTCAACACTATGGAGGGGTCTTAACCCGTGTTGATGCTCATCCAGTGGTGCATTCAGTTCAATGAAATCTTGTAGTTCTATGACCTTCGCTAGGAATGGCAAGCTTGACATTGGTCGATACGAGTTTGGGAGGTTTTTGTCAGAGGTTGCAGATTTTAGTATAGGTTGGATTGTAGCATGTTTAAAGGCAGAAGGCCTAGCAGAGTGGAGGAGTGTCCTAGTGGTTGGGACAAGGTACTTCAGGCCAGAAGGTCAGGGGTTCACATCCCACTAGAGGACAGCAACCTTGGGCTGGAAGGACTGGGGTTTCTAAGTCCCACAGGTGCTCCTTGTGGTCTTGGGCAAGCCACTTAACCCTCCATTGCCCATGTTCCCTGTAAAATAGTTATCTCCAAGTTATAATGCCCTGTTCAATGTAATTTCAGTTTGTTCAATGTAAACCACACTGATGCAGAATAGCATGGTATATAAGAGAATGTAAATAAAATAAATAAATGTATCCTTGGTGCAATGAGGTGTTTACTGTTTCTGGGAAGAATTCATCTTTAGATTTTTTCAACTAGCTGACCGGTCAGGGGTCACTGGGAGAGGTAGCTGTGTGGATGTTAGTTATTATATTCTTGAGATGTTTATTATCAATAAGGTGAAACGTTGACCATCTAGAGTGATTATGGGAGTTAGGGTTAATGGTCTGGGAGCTAAGTGGGACCATTGGACTCTCATTATGAGTTGTGTGACTGAGTTTGTCTATATAGTAATTTGCTATCAGGTGTTGATGTAATGTTATGTTATCTTCCTCAGGTGTGTATGTTCTTGTTAGAGATTTCACAATGGAAAATAGTTCCCTTGATCTGTTAAGGGATTTTGTGAGTAACGTGGTATGGCATTCTTTTTTTCTTTTATTTATGACTTCTTTGTAAATTTTTAGTGTTCGCATGTGTTGCTGGTTGTCATTTTCTGATTTTGTACGTCACCATTTGTGTTCTATTTTTTTGTAATTTTTGCTTCAATTTTCTTAGATCTGATGTGTACCAGTTATTGGCAGGTTTTTTTCCTTGTGTTTCTGTGAGTATTTGGGCTAGGGCAGCGTTAGTTATGGTTGTGTTCCAGTTTTGTATGATGTCATCCAAGTTAGTGAGGGAGCTATTAATGTGTGGTAGGGTATTATCTAGGAAGGATTCTTTATCAAAGGTTATATATTTACTAAGAAATATTGGGGTTTTATTAGGTGTATTTAGAGGGGATAAAGTAGGTAGTGTAAATTCTATAAGGAAATGGTCTGTCCATGGTAGCGGTGTGGTTATTGGGCCGGAGTAGCAAATGTCTTGAATGGTATTTTTGTGGAGGAATATGAGGTCTAGAACATTACTTTTTTGTGTGTTGGGCATTGAACTACTTGATTGAAGCCAATGTCAGCCATCACATTTAAGAAATGAGAGGAATGTGTGTTATGCAGAGAAGAGAGATTGAAGTCTCCAAGGATGATATGTGATTTATTAGCTTTTGTGGAACATGCCGATTCCAGTATGTTGGCGAAGTTGTCAGGGGAGGTCAAGGGGGGGTCTGTAAATTAGGGTAAGTGAGATGTGTTTATTTTCAATGGTTAGGATGTCAATGTCCTCAACGTTTTTGTTTAGATGTAGAGTTGTGTTTAGCTCTTTCTTGGCTAATATTAAGACACCTCCTCCATGTTTATTTGGCCTGGGACAGTGCAAGCTGGTTAATTAGTTAGTATGTGCAAGCTGGTTAATTAGTACTGAGTCAGTGCCTGTTAGCCAAATTTCCGTTAAACAGAATATGTCAGGAGCTTTGTCTCTAGCTAGATCTAATAGAATGTGTGGACAGAAGTGAACAGTAGTGGTTGTGCCCAGAAATAGTAGACTCACAGTTCAGTGCTGGAACTTCGTTGTGTATGGGAGCATTGCAGTTTCTTCTTATGAAGGTTTCAGGCAGGCTGGGAGTGATCTGGATCGCATATCTTTCTAACGCAGCGGTGTCTTCCTCCGGTCCCTACCTAAGGGCCATGCCAAAGGGCCCTCTGGCGAGGCCCTCAGGCGTAGGCCTACCCGATGGGTCTTCCTATTTGAATGGCAGGAAAAGCCACTGTTTGGCTTGGGGCCGGCAGAAACGAGCATGTGTCTGCCTGCTCAACCCCGATCAGGGGAGCAGAGGAGGCGGCGGCATCTGGAGTCCTTCTGGTTTCGGGTCCCGATGGGTCTTCTTTTTGAATAGCAGGAAAAGCCCCTGATTGGCTTGTAGTGGTGTCAGCAGAAGGCCAGAGATTGCATGAGCACAGAAGCAGGAGTATCATCTTACATTTCAAGGTGGTCACTCAAGGACAGGGAGAGGGTTCAGGCCCCATCAGTAAGGGACTCTTGTAAAATATGCATGGGATACTGTCTATGCTGTGTCTCTTCTTTGGATAAACAGAGGACTTCATTTTCCAGTCCTATGATTCAAGAACATTTTAAGGGCATAAGCTTTTTCCCTATACATACAGAAAGAGAAAAAAAACAGTGACGTGAGTCTCAACTGTTGAGCTCTGAGTGACTTTTCTTTTGACTTTCCCTCTACCTGTCAGGTTGGAGGCTTCTGCAGTCATCAGCCACCCAAGAGTTCATCTTAAATGATTTTTTATTACCTTATAAATCAAACATAAGTATAATCTGTCTTATAACTACTATAGGCACAAAGGCATATATGATACACACAATATATAAATATATATATATATATATAATGGAGCGGGAGTAGCCTAATATTTTGATCAGTGGACTGAAAACCAGCAAGTGAGAATCATTCCCACTGCCACGCCTTTTGATCTTAGGAAAGTCATGTAACTTTCCATTGCCTCAGTACAAACGCAGATTGTAAGCCCTCTAGGAATAGGAAAATACCTACTTGTACCTGAATGGAACTCACCTTGAACTTCTAAAAAAGACATGAGCTAAATCCAGTTTTCCTTTCCTTTCCTTAGACTTACTGTTTAAGGCTAGGCACAGTCTAATCCAGGCTTCAGGCTATCGATAAATCATCCTCTTGATGATCAGACAATACCTTTAAACATCTTCACATGTCGGTGCCAAAACTCACAGGTCTATGCCAGGATCCACATAGCTGTTTAGCCTCCTAGCTGTGCAAATCTGGGAAGGTATTTCTGGAGTCCCAGCATTCATTTTGATTTCAGAAGATAAGTCTGGTTCTTCAAGGGCAGGAACTTGCCCATATGTTTCTGAGCTATTCTGTGGTTCTGTGTGGAAAGGCACCAACTTTGAGCTCAAACAAGTCTTAGTTCAAGGCCAGTAAAGGTACCTTTTTGCTTTAATAGTATCTGCTCTCTTGAAGAGTAAGCAAAAGAATCAAGTTAAGGAGTCTCCTCATCTTCACTCCCTTTGCCGCCCCCCCTTAAACAAAGCAGATAACTTCCCATGCTTCTGTTCATTGTTAATAGGTGGGGCACAGAGTTGGTGGCTTCATATTCTGTAGGAAGAAGCATTCTTTCAGTGAATGCACAATTAAGCTGTGGAATTTGTTACTAGAAGATGGGTCTAGATTAATGGTACAGCAGAGTTGAAAAAAAAGTTTGAACTCATTTCTGGAGGACAGATTCATTAAGAATTATTAGACAAGTAGACTTGGTGAATCATAATCTCTTCTAGGTGTAAGCAACAAGAAATGCACTTCCCCATTAAAATCTGTGTGTACAACCTAGTGACCTGGATTGGCTACTGTTAGAGACAGGATGCTGGGTTTAAAGGAGATTAGCTAAATGGCCCAGCATGACAGTTTTAATGTTGTTATGGTAATGGAATGATCCCCTTCTCCCCTGCTGGAGACCAATATATAATTGAGCCCCCAATAACCATGTGGTGCTTCTACCACCCAAATTGAGAGATGCATCGCTGGATTTGGCAACCTCTATGGATGATGCTGGTAGCAACACACCATCTAGAGGGAGCACCGCTTCAATGCTACTAGTTGTGCAGGTTGCAGTGGAATTGGTGGGAATGCGCCAAGGGCTGGTATCTCTGCAAGAAGTTTAGGATGCTTTTTCTTCAGCTCTGCATAGGTGAGTGGAGTGAATTAGGTAGAAGACTTGCTGATTGCTGGGAGCTGTGGGTGTGATGGCACTGTACCTTTTCAGTCAGGGGTTTTACTGTTAATGGCTGGTACAGCTCTTGATGCGTTTTGGAATGCATTGGCCATAGAAGAGGGATTGGTTACTAAGCACATGGATGAGCTCTCTGATTTCATTTTTAATGCCCAGCCCCTGTTGTAGCAGCAGTGCCTTGTGGTGAGATAGCATATCCAGGAGCTAACATAATTGTGCCAGTGGTAGGAAGTCTTACAAGAGGTCAAAACAACTTTGATGCAGGATAAACTGGTTCTACACTGGAAATTGGAGAACTTAAGAGAATCAAAACAATGTCTGAACTCTAAGATTCTTTATTTTCCTGAGATTTATGTTTCTATAGCCATTAAAATCATTTTGAAGAAATCTTCAAGATTTCCTCTGAGGTTGTACTCTGTATATGAAGTCTGTTATTTCCCTTTGTGAACATGGAGAAATTCATAAGATATGATCTTAGGTGGAGACTAGCTTGAGGTAGACTCCCTGGATCTAACTCAAGCTCTGGAAAAATCTTCTAGTGAAAAGACAAATAAGGCATTCTCCATGGACAAGCAGGAGTGAAGCCCTCAGATATGGGTGACATCACCGATGGAGCACCACGTGGGAATGCTCCCCAACTTCGATTGGAAGCTTTTGGTAGGCTCCACTGTGCCTGCGCACCTGTCTTACCACCTGCCATGGCGCCATCTTCTCCAGTCTTCGTTTTCTGTAGAGCCCCCACAGATGTGAATTGCTTGTCCGCTGGTAAACGTTTTGCTTTTTCTCCTTCAGGGGTTTGTTTTTGTTTGTATTCAATTTTCCTGCCTGCCATCACTTGCTTCGGGTCCATCAGTTGTGGTTACACCTCTGTTCCAGTGCTTTTTCAGTACTTTTCTTGCTGTTTTTTCCCACGACCTGGCTGGGTCTCTGGTTGTAATCAAGCATTGAGTTTGCCATGACTATCTTCCCACACTTGTCCCAGAAGCTGGCCAGTAGATTCAAGAAATGCACAAAATGTGATTGGACCATCTCAGTCACCGACAAGCACAATTGGTACCTCCAGTGTCTGGATCCCGATCACCAGCCCTCTTCTTCTACTTTATGCCTACAGATGACAAGGAGAGGCCTGAAGGGTCAAAAGAAGCAGAGAGAATCCCTCTTTAGCCAGAGATCTGATTCAGCATCTTCGGCACCAGCATCAATGACTCCCCTTGGGTCTGCCAGTGATGCATTGACATTGAGAGGTTCCCAGGCTCATTTAGAGCCAAGGGCCTATAGTGCCCTGGAGCA
Organism: Ichthyophis bannanicus; assembly: GCA_033557465.1. Classification (NCBI taxonomy): domain Eukaryota; kingdom Metazoa; phylum Chordata; class Amphibia; order Gymnophiona; family Ichthyophiidae; genus Ichthyophis; species Ichthyophis bannanicus. The sequence goes on from CM066035.1 coordinate 645,465,632, forward strand.
TCGGCCATTGAGTGGTCTCCACAAGGAATTGAGGAAGACCTCGAGTCCATCGACGTCGAAGGGGGATCCTTCCGAGCACCAGGCGGACCCTTGTTCATCAGCATCAGAGCCCTTCCCGATGCGATGTCGAGAGTAATTGCTGCAAATGACCTGCCAAGATGCCCTAGAGAGAGGAATCAACCTGCTTAGTCTTGGAAGGGCACCGACCGTCTCCCAGTGATGGACACCATGTCAATACCCCTGCAGGGATGCCGGTGACATTGGTTGAAGCTACTCAGGCTCCAAGCCTTCAGACGTGCCAGCCGTGGAGGAGTGCCTTCAGGCACTCAAGGCTCGCATCACATCAGTGCTGGAGAAAGAGCTGCATATCCTACCTGCAGAGGTGTCGACATTGGGGCATTGGAGAGACCTGACACTGGTTCCCAGCAGGGCCATCTCTCTCTTGAGTGTATCAGCTTCTGATGTCCCAACGAAACCATGAAAGCTTTCAATGCATCATCGATCCTGTCAATGCTTCTACTCCCATCGGAGCTGGAGGGAGCTCCAGGCTGAATCTGAGATACTTCAATTTCCTTTCAGAGTCTGACTGTGATGGCTGGGTTACCGGCATGGAATTGAAGAACTTGTTGGAGGCTAGATCCCTTGAGCTTCTCTCAGACCACTGCCCTCCACACGAATGGCAGATGTCTCCTCCAGAGGACATGTCCTTCCGAGACTTCATGAGGGATATGGTCAAGGCCATCCCATTTTCCCTGGAGACAGAAGATGAACCCAGGGTGGAGGAGTTGGAGATCCTCCAGTAATCCTCGGCTCCTAAGGAAGTGGTGACTATGATGGTGCATCATATCCTACAAAGGCTGCAAATGAGGATATGGGAGAACACCCTCACTATGCCTTTGGTCAGTAGGAGGTTTGATGTACTGGTATCAGAAAATCCTGGGCTTTGAGAAGCCTCAGCTTGGTGGTTGAGTGCACCCTTAAGAGGATTAAGAGCTCCTGTATTCATTTCTTTTTTTCTTTTTTTTTTTTATTAGTCAAATATAATGACCAGATACAAAATAGGAAAAAATCAGAAACAAGTCATTAACAGCGAACACATCTTTATTTCCTGTATAAATTGAACCTGATGTGTTTGCTGTATTCATTTCTTGATGCCCCTGGGTAGGAAGGCTCGGACATTGGACTCCTTTGGCAGGAGGTGCTTCCAGAGCTCCATGTTTGCAGCTAAAGTACTCTTACCAGCTGTACATGAGCAGTTCTTAAAGGACATCATGTGTGATCTCACCGACCTGTTCCTGTTCTTCTCTCTGGGGAAGCTGGAGCTTCATCACACCCTGGTGGGCCATGGCAAAGACTGTTTAAAAATCTTGATCAGGGCAACATATGACTCCTTTGAGACGGTCTCTAGAGTGGTGGCTGTGGGTATTGGAGCCTGCCGCCTTACCTTACTTCAATCTTCTGACCTGGAGCAGTCGGTACAGAATAAGCTGGTGGACATGCTGTGCCTTGCTGAGGAGAGAATCTTCTCAGAGAGCAGGTTGAGGAAAAGGCTGGCATCATAAAGAAGCAGCTTATCACCCTTACCAGGCTCTTCGAGACACACATTTGATCCCTGTCACAGAAAGTATCGTGGGAGGTCAGAAGAAGGCCTTCTACCTGTATAAACGCGGGTACTTTCCTGTTCCCAGCCTCCCAGCAAAAGCCCCAGACTCCTCACCTACAACATCAGGAGAAGCCTCAGAAGGCTCAGCCTGCCCTACAGTCCAAGCCAGAGACAGGGTTTTGACTGGTTCCTTTGAAGCATAGCCAATCTACTGGTGACAACAAAGCGGAATCATCTGGTAGGGGGCTGGCTCACTCTTTTTGCCCACAGGTGGCTCTTCATCACTTTGGATGCATGGGTGCTAGAAATAGTCCAAAGCTGTTGAACTTGGCCAAACTGCTGCCTCATTGCCCCATGAGGGTATTTTCCCCTCGGCCCTCTGCATCTAAGTCTCCTTCAGGGGGAAACCTCTTCCCTCCTGGCCAATATTGCCTTTGAGCCTGTGCCTCCAGATCAGATCAGATGGGGCTTTTACTCCAGATACTTTCTGGTCCCCAAGAAGACAGGGGGGGGGGGGTTCAGCCCATTCTGGCCCTCAGAGACCTCAATACCTTCCTGGTATGAAAAAAGTTCAAGATGGTCTTTCTAGGGACCCTGCTCCCTTATCTTCAGAAAGATGATTGGCTATGTTCCCTGGATCTAAAGGATGTGTACACACACATACCGATCCATCCCGCCCACCGAAAATATCTGATTCGTCCTGGAAGGTCAATACTTTCAGTACCACATGTTACCCTTCGGACTGTCCTCAGAATTCTAAGGGTTTTTGTCTTCCCTTATCTGGATGACTGGCTCATAAACAGCACCACTCCAAATGGAGTCCAGCATTGAACACAGCTGACCATCTGGGTGCTAGAGCTGTTGGGTTTCATTGTCAATTACCCAAAGCCCTACCTTCAGCTGTCCCAACAACTGGAGTTCCTAGGAGCTCTCCATGACATGATTCAGGTGAGGGCCTTTCTTCCTGCTGGATCTCCAGATTGATAGCATTGGTCCACAAGACCCAGTGCAGATGACTGCTCATGGGATGCTAACCATGCTCAGTCACATGGCCTCTACAGTGCATGTCACTCCCCTGGCTCATCTGTCTACTACTACTGCCAATGATCATTTATTTATTTAACATTTCTTATATACTGTCTTACATGATATCAAGGTGGTTTACATTGAACAAACTGAAATTACATTGAAGAGGGCATTATAACTTGGAGATAACTATTTTACAGGGAACATGGGCAATGGAGGGTTAATTGGTTTGCCCAAGATCACAAGGAGCACCTGTGGGACTAGAAACCCCAGTCCTTCTGGCCCAAGGTTGCTGTCCTCTAGTGGGATTTGAACCCCTGACCTTCCAGCCTGAGGTAACTTGCCCCAACCACTAGGCCACTCCTCTAGTGCTACAAGGTCTATTACTACTACAACTGATCATTTGTATAGCGCTACAAGGCATACACCATGCTGTACAGACGCATGTAAAAGATGGTCCCTGCTATTCAGAGCTTGCAATCTAGTCAAGACAGACAACACAACAGCTGAGGACAGATATATCTAGGAGAAAGATAAGGAAACATCTATGAGGTGTGATTGAAAAGTATTGAGACTTGTGTAACTATATAACAGTACGTTGCACTATGATGCTATTAAACATTCAGTGGCCTAGTTATGAGCTCTGCATGTGCAGAGTGTAGCATGGCTGCAGCATACCTGTACCTTTTTAAATTATGTGATGATTGGTATCGTGTAAAAGCAGTTCGTCAGATTTACGATGAGTGAAAAAAAATTGAACAGCGAATTTGCATTAAATTCTGCCAGAAAGTTGGAGATTTGTGCACAGAGACTTATGACAAGTTACAGCAAGTATATGGCAATGAATGCATGAGTTGTTCTTGAGTTTATGATTGTTACAAACATTTCCAAGAGGGCCGCCATCCACAAGCAGTTAGAAGACAAAGTTGAAGTAGTGCATGCTGCACAATGCTCAAATGGTTGATTGACAGCTATCAGGGAGCTTGCTGAGGACATGGACATCAGTTTTGGGTCAGTACAGTCCATTCTTACTGCTGAAACTCCTGTCCCCTGACCAAAAAGAAGATCGACTGCAGCCAGGGAGTTGTTGGAATGTGTTGAAAATGACTCAGATTTCATTAAAATGATTATTACTGGTGATGAATCATGGGTTTATGGTTAAGACCGGAAATTAAGGCTCAATCCTCATAATGGAAGACTCCAAACTCTCCCAGAAAGCTTGTCAGGTGAGGAGCAATGTCAAGGTCGTTCCCCCAGTTTTCTTTGATTATCAGGGTATTGTTCATCATGAGTATGCTCCAAAAGGCCAAACCATCAATGAGTACTACGTCCAAGTTCTGACTCATTTGAAAGATGTAGTCCATCATAAGAGGCCAGAGTTGCACAGGAATAGTGAATGATTGCTTCATCACGATAATGCCCCAGCTCACATATCACATCTTAACCAGCAATTCTTGGACAAACACCAAATTGGGCAAGTGAGTCAGCCCTCGCACCCTGTGACTTTTTCTTGTTTCCAAAACTGAAATTACCACTGAAAGGAAGGAGATTCGACAGCTTGGAGACCATTAAGCAAAATTTGGCACAGCAACTTCACAGCATAATGAAAGAGGCATTTCAAAATTGTTTCCAGCAGGAACACTGGAGGAAGTGTGTTTTATCGGAAGGAGACTACTTAGAAGGAGACTGAGTGCACTAACTGTCAGTGTTATACTTCTTGTGTTATTGTACAAGTTTCAATACTTTTTAATCACCTTGTAGGAGACTAAGCAGAACAGGATCCAAAAGCAGCCTCAAAGAGCTTAGTTTTCAGCCTGGATTTGAAAAGGGCCAAAGATGAAGCCTACCGTAGAGACTCAGGTAGTTTGTTTCAGGCATAAGGAGCAGCAAGGTGAAAAGATTGAAGTCTGTCATTGAGATAACCTCAGTGGACACTGAGTACTCAGTGGAAGCAGGCCACTGGCCATCTCTGGGACTGGGTGGCAGTCACCGTATCCTTTGTCCAGTCCCTGCATTAATGGTTGTATCCTTGGAACCTGCTCTGGGGTCTGCCCTTCCAGCAGGCATAACCACAGAAGACTCTGACTATGGATGCATCCAAGCTGGTTGGGGGGGGGGGGGGTGAGCATCTGGATATCCTGAAAACCTGACTGGCCTGGGGGTACCCGAGGACTGAGTTGGAAACCACTGCTCTATGTAAACAAGAAAGGGGGCACAGGGTCGTATCTCCTTTGCTAATAGGTGGTCTGGTTGTGGAAGTTTGCCATCACCCACTTTATGGAGTTATGGGCCACATATCTGCCAGGGGAGCAGAATATTCTCACGAACCAGCTGAGCTGCGGCCTCCAGTCACACGAGTGGACTCTGGACAGGGCTCTTGTCGCCCAGATCTTCTGGAAATGGGGTACCCCCTCGATAGATTTGTTTGCCAGTCAGCACAATGAACAAGTGGATCAGTTCTGCTCCAGGATCGCTTCATGCAGCAGGCTGGCGCTGGTTGCATCCCTCCTGCACTGGGAGGAGGGCCTGCTAAAAGCATATCCTCTCATATCTCTCATACCAAAGACCCTGCTAAAATTCCAGACAGGGGATCAATGATCTTCATTGCGCTGTACTGGCCCTGGCAACCGTGGTTTCCCCTTCTGCTTCATCTCTCTCTCAATGGGAACCCCTGCGGTTGGGCTCTGCTCTGGACCTTATCTCAAAGAAGGATGGGAGGATGCTGCATCCCAACATCAGATCTTTGGACCTCACTGCATGGCTGTTAAGAGGCTACTCCTTTCAGAACCTACTCTGCCTGATGGTGTAACAGATGTTCTGTTGGCATCTTAGAGGGCCTCAACGAGACAGTCTTATGCTTTAAATGGAAGAGATTTGCTTCCTGGTGTACAGCACAGGCACTGGATCCCTTTACTTGTTCGGTCGACAGGCTTCTTGAATACCTCTTACATATCTGAGTAGGGTCTCCTCTGTCCACCTCAGTACAATTGGGGCCAACCATTGTGGCTTGGAGGGAAAGTCCATATTGACTCAGCCTTTGGTGGTTTGGGACCTCAGCGTGGCTCTGGCACAGCTTATGTTGGTTCCTTTTGAGCCACTCGACTCCTGTCCTTTAAAGTTCTTGACCTGATAGGTCTTGTTCCTAGTGCCAGTTACCTCAGCACGCCATGTTAGTGAGCTCCAGGTTCTAGTAGCTCATCCACTGTATGCCAGGTTCCATCATAATAGAGTGGTCCTGAGCACTCATCCTCAATTCCTCCCAAAAGTGGTATCTGCTTTTCATCTTAATCAGTCTGTCATTCTGCTGACTTTCTTCCAAAGCCTCATGCTCATAGAAGGGAAGCGGTGCTGCACACTCTAGACTGCAAGTGAGCCTTGGCCTTCTACCTAGAGTGGACAAAGATCCACTAAAAGTCCATCCAGCTGTTTGTCTCCTTTGACCCTAGCAAGCTAGGGGCTGCCATTTCCAAACACGCTCTTTCAATTTGGCTGGCAGACTGCATCTCTTTCATTTATGCCCAGGCTGGCCTGAATCTTGATGGTCATGTCACAGCTCACAGCATCAGAGCTATAGCTGCTTCAGTGGCCAACGTGCGCTCAGCCTACATGTAAGAGATCTGCAGGGCTGCAACATGGCCTTCTGTCCACACATTCACATCTCACTGCTATCTGGATGAGAATTTCTGACATGACAGTAACTTCGGCCAATCTGTACCCCGACATTTGTTTGTGGATTAGAATCCAGCTCCTCCTCCCCCCCCCCCCCCAAGGCCCTACTGTACATCCAGGCTACCAAAAAAGAAAAAAGTCTTCAGAGCATCAATGTTCCTGAATGACACTGTATGCTGAAGAAGCTGAATCAGATGAGTTCCCCTTTGGGTCTACCAGTGCCGTATATAGTTGATTCTGCAGTTCTTATTCACTTGCCCCTGTTGGGCTTTTCAGCCTCTTTGGTGTTTGGTAGCCTTTAGCTTCTCCATGGAGAAAAGGTAATTACTCACCTGTAACAGGTGTTCTCCATTGACAGCAGAAATAACCCTCCCATCTCCCCGAGGAGTTGCCTTCTGCTACAGCTTTGTTATCATGCTGGAGAAGATGGTGCTGCGGCAGGTGGGAAGACAGGGAAGACAGGTGTGCAGGCACGATGGAGACTCCCAAAAGCTTCCAGTAGGAGCTGGGGAGCATTCCTGTGTGGGGCTCCGTCGGTGATGTCACCCATATGTGAGGACTTATTCCTACTCTCCACGGACAACACCTGCTACAGGTGAATAACTACATTTTTGTGTTGGTCACATCTAAAAGTATGCATGGTACAAATAAATGTGTACTTGTAGAGAAGACCTGCACATGGTAGGAGTTTGGTGCAACATGGGTGAAGTCCAGATTTACACATGTGCATATGTGCGTACTTTACATGTTAACATTTACATTTGTTCCCAAGTAGGCGTAAATATCAGTATCCACAACCTAGGCACTTTTTCAGTGTAATTTGTGCTAGTATGGTATAAAGACACATATGTAACTATGTGGCTATATAAAAGAGGCTACAAATATTGTAGGCACCTTTTCCACCTCTAAACCTAGGCGCTCTGTTATTTAACCACCCTTCAAGGGTTTAATTTCAGAGATAGTTGATGGGCTCAGTGGACCATTGGACTAATGAGACAGCATCGGACTAGAATATGGATTCTCCCTTCTCTTTTCAAGAACCATGTAAGAAAGAAGGAAAAGGTTTTTAGTTCTGTACCAGGAGGGTTTTGCTCTTGGAGCAATGTTTTCTTTTCAAAAGGTTCATGCTAAAGGTTTATTAAATTTAATAATGATAATAGATATGTATATCTGATGAACCAGATCAGTGAAGAACTTTCCTTAACTTTCCAGCCCTTTGGTTGTGGGAACTAGCTCCAAGGCTGTATGTTTAGTTGTGATTTTTTTTAACATCTGGCATACAGTTGGATAGTGTGGAAACTCTTTGCCCTGCCTTTTCCCTTTGTTAAATTTGTTCCAGGTGCTGCTCCTTATTTTTGTTTGGAATCCCCAGTATATTTTGAGCTACTAATGGAAATGTACAATGATTTTTTTTTCTTTCTTTTTGTTTGTTTTACTGGAGCTATGGGGCATGTTTACTAAGCCTGGTGCTGGTAAAGTGTTTTCGGGCCGCCGGCAAGCGAACTACAGGGGGGTGGTTACATTCTTCCCCCTGCAGTTATTATGTGTCACCGTGGTAAACCGGCCCTGGGTGCAAGTAATACCACCCACTGAGGTGGTGGTAATTGCACCTGTGCTACCTGTCCTGAGCTCAGGTAGCATGTGCTCCAAATGCCCACGTTAGCTGCATCATAGTGAGAATGCCCCCGTGCTGCCCAGTCTCCACTCAGACACACTCTACAAGAGTAACATGAGATTTTTAGAGCAGGGTCCTGTGCTGCTTTTTAATGCAATGCTGATACCGCGTGCTAACCTCTCGTTATCCGGGTAGTGCCCATTAGTCAATATGCCCCTCTGTTACCGAAGTGCCATTTTCATTTTCTTTTGCAAAATTATTCTTGATATTTAATTTCAAAATTGGCAAAGATAAAGGGGTATGTTTACTAAACTGCGCTCAAGTGCGCGGCGCACAATAGCGTGCGCTAAGGTACCTTAGCGCACGCTAATGATGCGTTTTTGTGCCCCGCACATGTGCGTGCCGCACTAAAGTGCCCGCTCATGTGCGCGGCGCGCTGATGTGCGATAAAGGCGTGGAAAGGCTCTCGGAGGGCGGAGGAAGGCTCCCCAGGGGCGGAGAGACGGGGTCAATGGTTGGAGAGTGGGAGGGGAGAGGCTCCCCGCACATGAGCGGGGCTGAAATTCAAGCAAAAAAATACCGCGAGTGAAAACCTCGTGGTAGAGCCGATTTAAAGGGAAGAGAAACCATTTCTGTCAGCAATGTACAGCAAAACTCACAAGTTCGATCTCTCAGTATGCGCAGTACCTTGGTCTGACCATAATTTAATCAGGTTCACTATGCCATCAGACCCCCAACTCACTGCTCCACATTCTCCAATGGATCCAGCAGCACCAACCTCAACTCGCTTCCAACAATTTAACAGAGATGAGATATTGGAAAAAATACAACATCTCCACACCCAACCAGCACAAGACCTAAACAGCATGATTTCCTCATGGAATAAATGTCTCAATGCGACAATAGAAGGTCCTCCCAGTAAAAAGAGACCCTCTAGAAGAACAAGGGCTCCATGGTACTCACCGGAATTAAAGAACTCCCTCCATCAAATCAGACAGCTTGAACGACGCTGGCGCCGTTCCAGATCAACTGAAAGCCAGGTCGCGTATTTTGCCCAACTAGACGCCCACCGTACTGCTGTCTCCAAGAGAATGAAACAATATCACGCAGAAATACTTCAAAGAGCCCTAAACAAGCCTCACGAGCTTTTCAACCTGGTCAAAACCTTAAGTAAAGAGCCTTCCTCGGGACAACCAATCCAACCCGACCCACAGGCATATGCGGACTATCTGCAAGCCAAGACAAACCTAGCTACTACAACTATGAACAACTGCCCCATTGACACCTCACCTGGTCTTTCACCCTCTTCTTCACCTCATAGAATCAGATCAGAGGCTCAATTCTTCACCTCCTTAACTACCCCATCTGAAAAGGAGATTCAAGATACCATCTCCAATATAAATACCTCCACTGCTCCGAATGATCCATGTCCAGCCTTCTGGATAAAAACCTTACGTTCAGACCTCAGTCCGTTCCTTGCCAGACTGATTGGCTCATCCTTCCAGACAGGTACCTTCCCCCTCAGTCTAAAACAAACTTCTATTAGACCCCTACTCAAGAATAATAAAATGGACCCAGAAAAGATGGACTCATTTAGACCCATCTCCAGTATCCCACTCCTAGCTAAGATCATGGAAAAAATAGCCCAGCGTCAACTGAACCACCACATTGAGAACAACGCTCCCCTCGACCCCTGTCAACATGGTTTCCGGGAGGCTCATGGTGTCGAAACATTGTTAACAACTTTACTCAACACGTTGATAACAGGTCTGGATAACATCAGACAAGGCTTCGCTCTAGTGTTCCTTGACATTGCAGCTGCCTTCGACTCTGTCAACCATGAGTTACTCCTGCTACGCCTAAATGAGAAGGGAATTCATGGAAATGCTCTAGCCTGGTGTGCCTCCTACCTTAAGGACAGATGGCAGCATGTTCGTTCTCGCGCATCCAAGTCCACCCCTTTCCCTCAAACCAGAGGTGTCCCACAGGGCTCATCTCTTTCAGCCCTATTTTTCAATGTGTATATGCAACCTATTTGCACCATCATTAGATCATTCAACATCGACTGCTTAGTCTATGCTGATGACGTCCTTATGTTTACTCCAATTTCCACTGAGCACCCAGACTTATCTCAGCTATCCTTCTGCTTCGATGCAGTCTCGGATTGGTTACACTCCCAGAAGCTAATGATAAACCTGAAAAAGACAGATGTGCTTTTCATCAGTAGAGATCAGACATTCATCCCACCTACATCATTGAAGGTACGTGGTGCGGAGCTTCCTACTAAGACTTCGTTACGATACCTCGGAATAACCCTCGACCAACACCTGGACCTAAATGCCCATATAAGTAACCTAGTAAAAGCAATTTACCATAAAATCCGGATGATGCGACACATGAGACAGCTTCTAGAGCCAAAAGACTTCCGAACAGTGTTTCAGGCAATGGTGATGCCTCACTTTGACTATGCCAATTCCATTCTGCATGGTCTACCAAAGAGTGCACTCCTCCCATTGCAGATAGCAATGAACACTGCAGCAAGGACCCTATACGGAGCATCCAGAAGAGACCATATTACCCCTATCCTAAAAGATCTACACTGGCTCCCTGTTCACAGCAGAATCACTTTTAAAATACTGACAATGACATTCAAAGCCATTAACAACTGCACATCTAGCTCCCTCTCCGAACTTATCCGGCCCATCCCCCCGCTAGACTGAGAAGAGCTGCTGCTGCCAACACCTTATGCCTCCCAAAAGCATTCACCAAATGTAATAAGGCTACAGGAAACCGAGCCTTTGCACTTTATGCCCCCCATTGCTGGAACGCGCTTCCAGCAAACATCCGAGCTATAAACAGCCTCTCTCAGTTCAGGAAGGAGCTGAAACATTACCTCTTTCTTCAGCACTTCCTCAACTCTGAAGAAATCACATAACCAACCACTGTTCACTCCTCCTTTATCCCCTCTTCCTTAATATCACTCCTGTGCCCCCAGCAAATTAGCCTTTAACATGCTAACATACGACAGTACCCCTCAAGCCATGTTTACGATGAAAATGCCTAGTTGATATCTTACTACTGTTATCAACCTGTATATAATCCCATATTGTATATAGTTCCACGATGTATATTGTTAGCCTGTGTTCCATGTTCAATACCTGTTCAATGTAAAATGTGTGCAATTCCCTGTTCAATGTAAAACACAGTATGGCTTTTCCTGCTGTGCGAGTTTGTTGCCTGTGAACCGCGCTGATGGTAAATAGTGCGGTATAGAAAAACTATAAATAAATAAAATAAATAAATAAATAAATATAAATAAATAAAACCAGGGAAACCTACAAAAGTGAGCAGTGTGATACATGTGCATGGAACAAAAGGGCAAATAAACATTAAAAATGACCCCAACAAAATATAAAAAAATCATAAGCAAGCTGGGCAATAGTGATAGTAATGGGAAACATCAAAAAACACTCCCAAGAAAGCCCCAAAAAATAAATATGAATTTTAGAAGGGTCTAAGCTCCGTCCCCATACAAGGTGAATGATCCCACAGTGAAATAGCACTGATCAGGGTTTCCCTCTCCATTGGACAGGTTTCCTATGGCATGCCCATGTTCCACAGCAGCAGGGCGGGCATGTCAGAATGGGCAACTGGACAGATGCTGGGAAAGGGGATACAGAGGGCTGCAGGCGGCACATGCTGTGGTGCAGCTGGGGCACAGTGCGGACTAGGCAGATGCCTAGGTGGCACCTAGGAATGCTGAAACTGTACAGCAGCCAGACAGCAACTGATGAGGGCCCAACATGGGCATGAGCGTGTCTATCACAGTGTCACAGGGGATAGTACCCAGCAGGTACCTCCAAGGGCACAGAACAGTGGCAGGCGGTGATTGGGGGACGTGCGGACAGATATGCAGGCACCCCTACCCCAGAACCCGCACCATAGGCAGTCGCCTACCCGCACACAGGATGGTCTGAGACTGCGTACCACCAGCACCACCAGCAGAAGGGCATGTCAGCATGGTGGCACAGGGGTACTGGAGGTGGAGGGGGGCAGTGGCAGCTGCCCACAGCAGACCATGGCCTAGCCCTGTGTAGGTGGGTGCAATGCACTGCAACAGACAGGCCCTGCCAGACAAACAGTCATGGTATCATCAGGGAATGCACTGTCTCTGTGGCAACATGGTGGTGCAGTGCACACAACCAGTGTGTTTGGAGACAGAAGGTCACAGGTTCAAGCCCCAGCTGGGGCTCCTACCAATCCAGTCCCCATATTTTACCCGCAACTATATCGTGATAGTAAAGACGAACCTTTATTGCAGAGAACATAAGCATGGCTCAAACACCTCTATTTTACCCTACAGAGCACAGACACCAGAAACGTGCACATTACCTAGAGCAGATTCCCCCAAATGCAGTCCTGGAGGGCCACAAATCCTTCAGGGTTTATGCTGTCTCCAATCTAAGGATGGAGCGGAACTGGTGGTGGATGTGGCAGCAGCTGGTGGCAACAGCAGACCATGGCCTAGCCCTGTCCAGGTGGGTGCCATGCACTGCAATAAACAGGCCCTGTCAGATGTACAGTCATGGACTCCCCAGGGAATGCAGCATATCTGTGGCAACATGGTGGTGCAGTACACACAGACAGTGTGTGCAAAAACAGAAGGTCACAGGTTCAAAGCCCAGCTGGGGCTACTGCCAATCCAGCCCACATATTTTTCCCACAACTAAACCGTGATAGTAAGGACAAACCTTTATTGCAGAGAACATACGCATGGTTAATACGCCTATATTTTACCCCACCGAGCACAGACACCATAAACAGCCGCATTACCTAGAGCAGAGTCTCACAAATGCAGTCCTGGAGGGCCAAACACCATTCAGGTTCCATGCTGCCTCTAATAAAGATGCCTGTGCTGCATATCTATGCACCACCCCCATGGTATGCAGATGTATCTCATGCATATTCATGAGGGACAGCATGAAAACCCGAACAGTGTTTGGCACACCAGGACTGGAGTTGGGAACCTCTGCCGTAAAGCAGCAGCCAACAGGGGCAGACACACCCACACCCACACCCACAGGCCCCATTGGCCAATGCCTCCTGGAGAGGCAGGACATTGGGCCCTGCGTGCATCTCCCAATACTAGCACTTGCATACCTTAGCAATGCCACCCTACACCTGGGTATACGGTACACAGCTATCAAATGTTTGCTATGATTACTGGCAGATAGCAATTCCTACGTTAAGCACAGTTTGCTGATTGAGCTCCATCATAAGAACCTTTCTGATATCTGTGGTGTGTGCTTCAGGTCTGGTCTCTGACAGTGTTTACCACCCTGGGGAGTGACCCCCAACAGTATTGCGTACCATATCCATGCCTGTACTGTGCCCAGGACTGATGTGGTGGCCAGGGCTGCTAAACTCCTCTATAGTAGCACAATGCTGGCATAGGTGTGGGTGTGTGTGTCTGTCTATCCAGTGTGTGGTGGCTGCAAACACCCTCCACAGTCCACACTGCCAGCACTGTTGCCAGTATTGGCCTGCCAATGTGCATAATGAGGAGCAAGGTACCATGGGTATAGCCCGGGCAGGGTGGCCTGGCCAGGATGCATCTGCACAGGGCATAGGGCACTGGCTGGGACATTTTAGTGCCCGGCCACCACCTACACAGACAGGGTTGCCTCAGCATGTCCTGCTGGGAGATCACTCTCACCCTGACTGTGCAGTGACCACAGCATGGCTAGGCACCCCCATAGTGCTATATAGTATTTCTTTCATGTGATATTTATGGGTTTCCTTTTGGGGCCCAGTCACTGACTAATCTGCTTGTTGTGTATGCTGACATCCCAGTTCTGGGTGCACGCATTTCCACCAGGAACATGCACTATGGACTAGCTAGCAGACTGTTTGCAGCTGGTATGTGTCTTGATGGAGCGCCTTGCAGGGTGCAGCGGCTGAAGGCTTGCTGCAGGAGAATATCAGATAGTGGTGGGGTGCAGCTTAGCATATCCAGGCCTAATGTCTGTCTGCTATTGCGTTATGGATGTGTACAGAGCTGCATTGACTGCCCTGTAGGGTGTCTTCCCCACTAGGACCGGGGTTGATGGTCCCCTCTACTGCCACCATTGCAGGGAGGTAGAATGTGGATCTGTTGATGGGAGACCCTGTTTACCACTCTAAGCCCTGGAGGAGGAGGGTGGTGGTACATAATCCTCCTAGGGGTCCATAGGGGCTACACCTGACTGAGACAGACAGATTTAACCAAGGTGTTTCTGCAGAAACAAACTACCTCACACATTAGCACTGCTGGGGACCTGCAGCATGACCTATTTCTGCCATGGAAGGTGCTGTGGACCTGGTGTTGGGCGCCCCACCGCACACTCAGGGTGAGCACAGTACTTGCACAGTGTGACGGTGTGTAGCTGCTCTGTGCCAGTAACACACACGGTCAGTACCCCCTACCAGGCCGAGGTGCTGTGGGGGTGCACATGGTAAGTTCCCCCTACCAGGCCGAGGTGCTGTGGGGGTGCATACCCCATCTTGTGTTTATCTGTGGACAGCTGATTTGCATGTGCAGTGCATCATGGGTACGGGTGTGCTAACCCTATCCTGGTGACCACAGCAGACTGTCTGTGTGGTGACTTGCACTCCCTCTGCAGCCAGCCAGGGGCTTGCTAGCAGCTATAGAGCTGTAGCCCAATGGTTACTTCACTGCCTGTGGAGTCAGAGGTTGTCGGTTCAAACCCACAGTGAGGTTATTTGATAGGGCTGCCCAAAGCATTATCTCTTTTTCATGTACATTATTGCTGCCAGCAAAAACACTCTCAGCGTACTGTACCCATAAGGTGCCTCTGAGGGCGCTTTATAGGGCGCCCTATAGGGCACCTTATGGTTACTGTCCATATGAGGTGCACTATACGTTATCCTGTGGAGCGACTTATAGGGTGCCCTATAGGGGACATTTTAGGGTGCCATGGCTGACAGTGCACTTTATAATGTGCCCTATGGAGTGCCTTATGCGGCACCTTCAATTACGGCATGTGAGGGCGTGTTTGCTGGCAGCAATTAATAAAATACAAATAAAGTGCTGCAGGAAATAATATGTACATTGCAAAGCTGATGCCTCAGCCAACCTTACACATTAGGCACACTGGGGAGCAAACTCATGACCCCTGTATCAGCAGTCAGTGCCTTAACCATTGTGCTACACTGCTGTTCCTCCTTGCATGTCAGCGCACCTACTTCAGATTTCCATGCGTTTAAATGCACAGTGCTGCCATCAAACACAGTGCTATGACCTTGCTGTGCCTCATAGGGCACCCTATATGGCGCCCTGTAGGCCACCCTTTCAGCAACATTGTAGGGTGCCGTGGTGGACAGTGCACTTTAAAATGTGCCCTCTGCGGTACCCTATGAGGCGCCTTATGCAGCACCTTATGTTACAATACTTTGAGGGTGTGTTTGCTGGCAGCACTATTTAAAATAAAAATTAAATACCCCCTACAGCAATATTACCTATAACAGGTAATGCCTCAGCCAGCCTTCTTCATTAGGCACAGTGGGGGATTGAACCCATGACTCCTGCATCATTGGTCAGTGTCTTAACCATTGCGCTCCACTGCTGCTCCTCCTTGCATGTCAGCGCACCTACTTATGATTTTCATTCCTTAAACTGCACAGCGCTGCCATCAAAAACAGTGCTGTGACCTTGCGGTACCTCATACGGCACCCTATAAAGCGCCCTATAAGCAACATTCTAGGGTGCCTTGGCGGACAGTGCACTTTAAAATGTGCCTTATGGGGCGCCTTATGTTCACACGCTTTGAGAGTGCGTTTGCTAGTAGAGATAATTAAAATAAAAATAAAATGCCTCCTAAAGCAATCTTCCCCATAATAGGTAATGCCTCAGCCAGCCTTCTTCATTGGGCACAGTGGGAGATTGAACCCATGATCCCTGCACCATTGGTCAGTGTCTTAACCATTGTACTGTGGCTCTGTTCCTGTGCTTGCACATCAGCGCGCCACTTATGCTTCCCGCGCAACTTTCTCATGTGCTAATGTGCGGGGCGCACATGAGCGCATGATTAATCCCAGTTTTGCTTTTTTCTGACTGAAACGCCCACTCCTTATATGGCATCCGCACACTAGCGCGGCGCGCACCCTAACGGGGTTTTAGTAAACATACCCCAAAATAATGAAATTGAAATAGTCTTTGTAAATTGGGTGCTAATTCGGTAGAAGAAGTTGGAGAGTGCATGCTAGATGCAGAAAGCATGTTTCCTCTACTCCAAGCGAGTGAAAAGCGACATGGGGCACTGAGGATAAAAGATGCCAGACAGTTGTAATTTTGCTCTGATCTGAACCAAAATCGTAATTTCCTGACACCTTTAAAACTCATTCCCCATTGCCAAGTTTCAGCGAAATCTGAGCAGTAGTTTTCGAGTTCCAACATTCATATGGATGAATGGATGGACAGATAGACGTACAGAATTGCCAATAAAGGTGCTCTCACATGAGCAAAATGCAGCTAAACAAATCCTAATTGACATTTCTCTGTCAGCCAGTTAAATTTGCTATAGCTTTTCTCTGTGTTGTAGACCTTTATTGTAATGGGGAAATCATGTTCATCCGTCTGTCTTTCTGTGACCTCGCTCTAGCAGACGAGGTGAAATTAGAGATTGTACAATGGGGGCGGGGGCTGTGGCAGATAATTAGTATCATTGAATCTGATCACTGAAAACCTTTGGTGGGAATGCCATTTGTTTCTGTTTCCTTTTCTGGCATTCCAAGGAGCATCAGCCCTACTAGCTATGTGTGTCTTACAAACCTCAGGAAGATTTACGTGCACCAAATGGCTTTTATGCATGGTAAAACCTGTGCATGGGAAGTGAATTGGCTTGTACCGCAGCAAATAAACGCCATTCTCACATAAGTATAGACCGAGTGGGAGTGCACAATTTGTTGTGTTGGGCTTGATAAACATAGACATAGTTTTTCATAAATTGCTAAATGTATGTGCAGAACGATCACAAAGTTGCACATGAAGCCCTGTTTTTTTTAACTATATTCTAGAGTATTTGTGACCAGCTTTCCAGGGTTAAATTTCCTTCATTGTACGAGTCCAGAGTGAGCTAACATTGTAAAATAAAAGTCCTAGGTTATTGCTTTAACATTCTTTTATACTTCTGCAGCTTGTCTGCAAACTCAAATTTGTATGTATTCAAGGAACTAACATGGCTTCAGAGGAAGTTTGGACCAGCTGGACTTTTAATTAATTGCATTACAAGAGTGAATTCTCAGATTTGTAGGAATTCTAGTGCATTATTTTTTCCAAGAGAATGACCCAGTTCCAAACACTTGGCTTGCTTAATGTGTAAAAACATGTAGAATTCTTGCATTAACTATTTCATGAGTTCTTAGAATTTTTTCTTTAAGCATAAGGGGATAATTGTGGTTTTGTATTTTCAGAGGAATAATAGCACTACTGTGCAGCTTTCAAATCTGCCTGGAACGTGACTCTCTTTTATTATAAGGTTGCATGGGTTTTTGCCATAGGCATTTCACTTTTGACCTTTTGCTGTAATTAACTCACGGTCATCTGTGTGGAATGGACCCTCAATCTGTTGGTCTGTTATGTAAATACATTCCTTGTTTAGTGCAAGGGCTGGTTTTGCGTAAAAATTCTGTGTGTAAGCTCTTTAGAATAACTATCGTTGCAAAATATTTTTAAGGGTTACTACACATCTACAGTACTGCTTTGAAACTTATCCCAGGAAAACTATGTACACTCATTACACGTGCAAATTTGTCTAGGTTAAAGAGCAAGCATATTTCTGAATCTGTAACAGTGTGTGCATAAGTGCAAACTTCACTCCAACACTATTCTTGGAAGCACCTCTTAAAAGAGCAGGCCGTTATTTCTGCAGAAATGGCCTTAAGCAACATTGCCTGCCCAGTAGGTGGGTAAAGGTCCACACATGCAGGCAGTTTGTATTTGCATGCATACTTTTTGAAAATTCAAGCATATGTGCCTAAATTCACTCAGAAAGATTGTGTGCTCTAAAGAGGAGGTGTAAATGTGAGTGCATCGTTATCTTGGGCTAATTTTCAAATTAGAAGTATATGCTTGCTTTCACTTTGAAAAGATGGCAACAGCTGCATGAAGTAAGTTACTATATGAACATGCATTCTATACATACACAAAGTTATAAAATGACCCAATGACAGATCTGTGCCGAATAGATCATCTGTCCAGAGACCATTTCAAAAACATCCCAACTCTTGCCAACTGCCACTTGATCACCAGAAAGCTCCACGGGAAGTGGTAATATATTTTCATTTTTAGTGCAGGCATCATTCAACTTGGTCTCAAAAACTCAGCAAACACTTCCATAGACAGGATAGCTGATAATAACTTCCTAGATCAATCTGAAGACAGGGACTTAACCAGGGTACACCATTGATGAAGACAATCAAAAGATACTTTGAATTTCTCTTTATAATGAGATCTTTGTATAATCTGAAGTAAGTTCCTGTAAACTGATAGAATATGCGACTAAACTTTCTTGAAAATGTCATTAGCGAAAAGACACCAGTGCGTTTCAGCTTGGCAAGTAGCCTTTGAAGATTTCAGCTATGGTGAGAACCAAGGGGTTAACTTTACATGCAAATCTCATTGGTTAATTATCTTAACTGGAGCAAACCTGTCCACTATTTCCTTAGATTTATAATTAAAATTCTCAGCCATCTGATCCACATAGTCATGAGATTCATAGTGTCCTTCTGGTTCTCAACAAACTCTTTGACATCAACATGAAGGCATGTTTATTAAAGAGCGTTAGGCTGTTACAGCTAACGTGGCATGTTATCTGTTGGTGTGCATAGCATTTTCTCAGTAGATAATGGTGCGAAAATGCAGAGATCGCGGCATGGCAGTAGAGAGAATTCAGCTATTGCCATCCATTGAGGTAGCATTTGTTGCACCCGCGATGCCTGCAAAACGTACAGTTACTGCATGCTGCTAACGCTCATGGTACCTGCTTATTCCAGACACACCCTTTCACCACCCACACCCCACCCATCTGCGCTGCTAACACACAGCAAGGAGGTAGTGTAGTTAATATTCTGCGCTATTTGCATCTGGCCTGCCTTATCTGTTACTGTGGTGCACTGTTCCCACGTTATTGCTGAGTTAACAGCTAACGCGTTTTAGTAAGTATGCCCCTTAAAAATGGCAAGCAATTACAATAAACCTTCTTTGCACAAGTGTAAGATTAAGATCTAGTGATCTGATTATGGAGCAATTTGTATGTCTAAAAGTATTAGACACCATCTATTTGTTTCTTTGGAATGAGAAATACTAAATCCAAATTGTGACTTGCATCATGTGAGTACATTCATCATTTTGTAAAGCCTCGTGCTGATTTACCAGAAAGAAAAAAATCAGTCACAGGATTCAACATATTGTCATTAAAGTAAAATCTCCTATCGCAATTAAAGATCCATATAAAAATGTGCCATATGTGTGTATATCGGGGGCAGTTTTACAGAAGGCCTTTTCTACGTGTAACATAGGCTTTATATGTGGAAAATCCTTTACAAACCGACCCTACTAAATGGACAAGAAGCAAACCTGTTGAAAGGAAAGGACCAGAGAAGGCTCTAGAACAAGAAGTCTTGGTATGATGCCCCAAGGAGGAGTAAGATTCAGGAGTGACATCAGAAAACGTCATAGAAAGGGTCATAGATGCATCTAACAATCTCCTAATGGAGCTGATAGAGACAGAAACAGTACCTGAAGTCAAGAAAGCATGGGTTTATGTTTGTTTACTTCATTTGATTGACCACCTTTCGAGATATATCAAAGCAGAATACAGTACAATATAAATAAAATAGGTACAAATACAAAAAAAAGTTAAAAATGAAAGAGAAAAGGTACATTCCAAGCTTAAAACTAAAAAAAAACCCATAAAATACAAAACTAACATAGCAACTTATGATTAAAATATAACAAAGAAAAAAGAGGACTTTAGGTGTTGCTGGCGCAATCCTGGATCAGACCAGCTCGTCACTAAAGACCAATTCAAAATAAAAAGTCTTAAGACCTTTTTTAAACTCTTCAAACACATGCAGGATCCCTTGTTACGAAAAAGTAAAGGGAAAGCCAGAGGTCTGTGCACAGATGGAGTTTGGGGAACACTGGAGGCTAGCAGCCAGCAGCAAGCACAGGAGTGTCCTTGTTTGTGGGCTGAGCCATAGAAACTAGTAGTATGATTAGTGCTGTCAATTGCCATGGTCCCTTCCTCTCTCTACTGGCACACTTGCTGTTTCAGAATGGAACCACACAAGTAGGAGAATGCGGAGGGCTTTGGAGACTAACAACAATTAATATATACTGAGTCCCCGTGACTTTGTGCTACTGGCTATGGGGATGGTTGAAGAAGTAATGGGCCAGGAGAGCATAAGAGGGAAGGGGAAGAAAAGGAAAAAGAGATGAAGATGATGAGTGGAAAGAAGACAAGAAAAGGGATCCTAAAATAGGGAAAAAAGAGTGACGGGAGTGGAGAAGAAAAAGAGGAGAATCAATAAAAGGAGAGCTATTGGTGCGAGAGATAGGGAGAGCTGGAGAAGCGGTATGAGGGAAAGAGATGGAGAATATGTAATAGGAGCAGGAGGAGAATATGTGAAAGGTAGGGAAGGGCAAATACCGGGAGAGGAAGGATTTGTGTAAGTAGGAACGAGTGTGAGAGAGGAAAATTGAAGAGTAGGATAAAGAAAAATATAAGGAATTCAAATGGAATAAAGAAATGAGCCTAGAAATGATATTAAGCAAAAGAAGAAAGATGGCAGCGGAGTGGAAAATCTAGTAGAAAGGCTGAGACATTGCCGTGCCATCTTCCCTTCCCCCGGTGAGAAGATGGATTCTGGGAGAGGGATGACATGGTGGGCTGGCGACGATGAACTGCCATTTTGCTGGGAGGAGGGGAGCCAGTGCTGCCCACCAAAGCCTGCTGCCATAGGTGGCCTAGTTTGCCTAGTGGATGGGCCAGCCCTGGCTAGAGGAGTTGGGACAAGGGAGTGTGTGTGTGTGTGTGTGTGTGTGTGTGTGTAAAAGAGTGTTTGGGGGACAAAGTAAGGAAGAACACTTATTTCTCCTCCCCATCCATGCCAGTCTGAGAAGGACATAGAACGTTCATCCCACCCTAGTGTTCTGACCTCCCTACTTCTTGGCTTCCCCCAAGCTAATCAAACTATGTTATGGGTCTTTATCATTGCACCAGAAATAAAATTGGGCAGACTAGATAAGGCTTGGAATCCATCTGTCCTTATCTAATCCATCCTTTGTATTTTAAAAGGAAGTCCCTGTTTAATGAGGATAGATCGAGTTTCTTCAAAACTTAATGTAGTTTTACTGCAGTGGTAATGTTTGTAATAAAAGTTCTATTTCTTAAACCCAGTAACAATTTTATCCTATTTATGAATTTGGCAAAAATAATGGATGAATTATAGCTCTTCCAATTATGTTTTTTTAAAACTATGTTTATCAGGAAATTGACTAATTTGAGAACGAGAACTCCATGAGACATTCCAAAGATGAAAGGGAATTGGCATTGCCAAGCATAGGACAAGTGTCTCCAAGCATTTCAGCAAATTAGTGATGTATATTGGGGATGGCGCAAGCACAGACTATCATTGTTTGAGAAATAGTTCTTTATTTGGAATCTTTGTGTATTCTAAAATGTTTGCTTGTCTGATTTAAAGAGGACGTCCCCAAGCATTTTTGATGGTGCCATTTTGTCTTCCTAATAAATATCACTAAATCTTCTCCCATTGCTTTGAGGCTTTTGCCTCTTCTGGCATGTCTGAGTATCTGAAATTAAATACATTTATTTATGAAAATGTTAAAGCACCAGGCCAGAGCAGATCTCTGGGGAAATCCACTATTCACTTTTCTCCACTGAGAAAATTGGCCATTTACCCTACTCTGTTTTCTATCTTTTAACTAGTTCCTGATCCACAATAGTACACTGCCTCCTATCTCTTGAGTTTTTAATTTCACCAAGAGTCTCTCTTGAGTGACTTTATCAAAGGCTTTTCTAAAATCCAGAAACACTGCATTAACTGGCTCACCTTTATCTACCCGTTTATTCACACCTTCAAAAAAATAAATTAGTAAGGCAAGACTTTCCTTGGCTAAATCCATGTTAGCTTTCTCCCATTAAACCATGACTAGCTACATGCTCAGTAATTTTATTCTTTATAATGGTTTCTACCATTTTGCCTAATTCTGATGTTAGAGTCACTGGTCTGTAGTTTCCTAGATTGCCCCGGAACCCTTTTTAAAAATTGGCGTTACAGTGGCCATTTTCCAATCTTCAGGTACTACAGATGATTTCAAGGATAGTTCACAGATTACTAATAGCAGGTCTGCAATCTCATATTTCAGCACCCTGAGATGTATACCATCTGGTCCAGTTGATCTGCTACTCCTTAGTTGCATAAATAGTTGTAATATATCTTCCCGGTGCCCCCTGTCCATGCTGCTCTTTATTTCAACACTTGAGCCATTTATGGTGAAGCTATATGAAGCGGAGGGTATGCCATGGGTATGGGTAGTTGACAAGGGAGAGTTAGAATATATAGCACTAAATGAAAGGTTAGATATGATTGGAATATCAGAGACATGGTGGAAGGAGGACAACCAGTGGGACACTGTGATACCTGGGTACAAACTATATCGTAATGATAGAGCTGATCAAATTGGTGGAGGGGTTGCGCTCTATGTTAGAGAGGGCATTGACTCAGAAAGGATTAAAGTTTTGCAGGAAACAAAATCTGCTGTAGAATCTATATGGATTGAAATTCCATATAAAAGGGGGAAGGCAGTGGCAGTGGGGGTGTACTATCGAGCACCTGGCCAGAATGACCAAATGGATGATGAAATGCTCAAAGAAATCAAGGAAGCTAACAAAAGTTACAGCGCAGTAATAATAATGGGTGATTTCAATTACCCCGGTATCGACAGGGTCAGTGTCACGTCAGGACATGCTAGGGAGATAAAGTTCCTAGATGAAATAAATGACTGCTTCTTGGAGCAGCTGGTTCATGAACCGACCAGAGGGGAAGCCATATTAAACCTAGTCCTTAGTGGAACACCAGATCTAGTGCAAGAGATAAGGGTGTTGGGGCCACTTGGCAATAGTGATCATAGCATGATCGCCTTTGATTTAATTAGTGGAGGAGGGATAGTAAGGAAACCCACAGTACTACCTTTTAACTTTCGAAAGGGAGACTATGATAAAATGAGGAAAACAATTAAGAAAAAACTAAAAGGAGCAGTTGCAAAGGTTAAAGACGTACATCAAGCTTGGGTGTTGTTGAAAAATACTGTCTTGGAAGCCCAAACCAGCTGTATTCCACGCTTTAAGAAAAGTGGAAGGAAGTCCAAAAAACTGCCAGCATGGTTTAAAGGTGAGGTCAGAGAGGCTGTTGTTGCCAAAAAAGCATCTTTCAGGAAATGGAAAAAAGAGCCAAATGACGAAACCTGGAAACAGCACAAGCACTGGCAAGTCAAATGCAAGGCATTGATAAGGCAGGCAAAGAGAGAATTTGAGAAGAAGCTTGCTGCGGAAGCAAAAACGCGAAATAAAGACCTTTTCAAGTACATTCGTATCAAAAAACCTGTGAGAGAGTCAGTTGGTCCATTAGATGATAAAGGGGTTAAAGGAGCACTAAGAGGCGACAAGGCGATAGCGGAGGGACTGAATGATTTCTTTGCTTCGGTCTTTACTGAGGAAGATGTAGGTATGTTACCCATGACTGAAGTGGTATTTAAAGGGGCGGAAGAATTGAAGGAAATATCGATACATCGGGAAGATGTCTTACAACTATTAGATAAACTGAAGAGTAGCAAATCACCTGGGCCGGATGGTATACATCCAAGGGTGTTGAAAGAACTGAAATATGAGATTGCAGACCTGCTATCAGTAATCTGTGAACTATCATTAAAATCATCTCTAATACCTGAAGATTGGAGGATCGCCAATGTAACACCAATTTTTAAAAAGGGTTCCAGGGGTGATCCGGGAAACTACAGACCGGTGAGCCTGACGTCAGTACCAGGAAAAATGGTAGAAACCATCATAAAGAATAAAATTACTCAGCATGTAGATAGTCACAACCTAATGGGAGACAGCCAACATGGCTTTAGACAAGGAAGATCTTGTCTTACTAATCTGTTATGTTTTTTTGAAGGAGTGAATAAACAGGTGGACAAAGGTGAGTCGGTTGATATTGTGTATCTGGACTTTCAGAAAGCCTTTGACAAGGTCCCTCATCAGAGACCTTTGGCAAAACTAAAGAGTCATGGGATAGGAGGCAGTGTACTATTGTGGATCAGGAACTGGTTAAAAGATAGAAAGCAGAGGGTAGGGCTAAATGGCCAATTTTCCCAATGGAGAAAGGTGAATAGTGATGTACCCCAGGGATCTGGGCTGGGTCCGCTGCTTTTTGACATATTCATAAATGACCTGGAAAGTGGAATAACGAGTGAGGTGATCAAATTTGCAAATGACACAAAACTATTTAAAGTTGTTAAAACCCAAGAGGATTGTGAAAAATTGCAAGAGGATCCTGATAAATTGGAAGACTGGGCATCAAAATGGCAGATGAAATTTAATGTGGACAAATGCAAGGTTATGCACCTAGGGAAGAACAACCCAAACTATGGTTACACGATGCAAGGTTCCACATTAGGAACCACCACCCAGGAAAAAGATTTAGGCGTCATTGTGGATACCATGTTAAAACCCTCAGCCCAGTGTGCAGCGGCGGCCAAGAGAGCAAATAAAATGCTAGGTATGATAAGGAAAGGAATGGAAAATAAAACAAAAGATATTATAATGCCTCTATATCGTTCCATGGTGTGACCGCACCTTGAATATTGTGTGCAATTCTGGTCGCCATATCTTAAAAAGGATATAGCGATTTTAGAAAAGGTTCAGAGAAGAGCCACGAAAATGGTAAAGGGGATGGAAGGATACTCCTATGAAGAAAGGCTAAAAAGGTTAGGGCTCTTTAACCTGGAAAAGAGACGGCTGAGGGGAGATATGATAGAAGTCTATAAATTAATGAACGGAGTAGAACGGGTAAACGTAGATCGATTGTTTACGTTATCAGAATATAGAAAGACTAGGGGACATGCAATGAAGCTACAGGGTAAACTATTTAAGACTAATAAAAGAAAATATTTTTTCACTCAATGTGTAATCAAACTCTGGAATTTGTTACCGGAGGATGTAGTAAAGGCTGTTAGTGTAGCTGGGTTTAAAAAAGGTTTGGACAAGTTCCTGGAGGAAAGATCCATAAACCATTATTAAGAAGTGACCGAAGATGTCAATGCTTGACCCAGTACAAGCATTGTGGAACTTGTGTCTCTTGGGGAAATTGCTAGGTGCATATGACCTAGATTGGCCACTGTTGGAAACAGAATACTGGGCTTGATGGACCTTGGTCTGACCCAGTATGGCATATCTTATGTTCTTATGTAAATTAGCATGTTTGCAGACGGCATGTTGGTCAGTATGCAGTCCTCCCGGGGTGGGTTGGATGAACTGTGGTGACACCTAATGGCTTTTGGCAGTTTTTTGGGTCTAAAGATCAATACTGAGAAATCTGAGGTGCATTCTCTAGGAGGGGAGGGGAGGAGGGGATGGGGAATAGACGTGCCACTGAAGTGGTCAGAGGAGCCACTGAAATACTTAGGCATCTACCTGCACCACGACTTACACAGTGTACCAGAAAAATATTCAGAAAAAGGTGCACCAAATTAAAAATCTTTGCGCAAAGTGGAAGGACTTGTCCCTTTGCCTTTATGGTCAGGTCACCCTGGTGCGAATGGTCCTTCTACTAGCTGCAAATGCTCCCATTGTGGGTTAAAGAGAGGATGAGGCCCTGTTGAAAAACATTTTAAGGGGCTTTCTGCAGCATGGCAGACAAGCACAGCTTAGCTATGCAAAGTTGATAGCAATGCAAGAGACAGGATTTAAAAGATGATCTATCTCCTTTTTAAAGGTTAATGCCAGCAACTTGGTTCCACTCTGGTTAAAGTGGAGCCCATCCCTTCGGAAAAGTCCCTCTTTTCCCCAGAATGTTCCCCAGTTCCTAACAAATCCAAAATCCTCTTCCTTGCACCATCATCTCATCCACACATTGAGACTCTGGAGCTTTGCCTGCCTTTTGGGTTCTACATGTGGAACAGAAAACATTTCTGAGAATGCTATACTGGAAGTTTTGGACTCCAACTTCCTGCCTAAAAGCCTAAATTTGGCTTCCAGAACCCTCCCTCCCACACTCTCCTATGTCCTTGGTACCAACATGTACCAAGACAGCAGGCACCTCCCCAGCGCTATCTAAAATCTTGTCTAGGTAGTGCGTGAGGTCCACTACCTTTGCACCAGGCAGGCATGTCACGAGTCGATCCTCATGTCCACCAGTCATCCAGCTATCTACATGCCTAATGATCAAATTTCCAGCTATAACGGCTGTCCTAACCCTTTCCTCATGGGCATTATGGCCCTGGAGAAACCTCCTCCGTGTGAGAGGGTTTTATATCACCTGGAGGACAGGTCTTCCAGTAAAGACCAAGCAGAGAATTCATTTAGGGGGTTATTTTGGCAGTTTTGTTCAGTTTTTATACATCAAAACCACCATTTACATCTGTAAATTGCATTCCCATGTATACAGCCATTTTAGAAAAGGCTTGTTTTACATAGTTGTCCATACCACGTTGAAAGTAGACTGGAGGTGGGGAGGTGTTGTGGCCACGTTGGAGCATGGCCTGGGTGGAACCAAAATCTACTGGTATATCCCCCATTTCATATAGGGAATCCATGTGCAAGACCAAAACTGGCTATATCTGGATTTACACCTCCTATCTGACATGACTAGACATTTTTAAAAAATGCTCTTTTCTACCAGCCCTTTACAGGAGGTATTAAGAGATATATTTCTCTTAATCCTCCAAAGTTTATTTCTCCTTCCAAATTAAAATCTGGGAACAATAGAGGTGACTAAGAGCATCTGCATG
Source organism: Ichthyophis bannanicus (assembly GCA_033557465.1). NCBI lineage: Eukaryota > Metazoa > Chordata > Amphibia > Gymnophiona > Ichthyophiidae > Ichthyophis > Ichthyophis bannanicus. The sequence continues at coordinate 645,492,635 of CM066035.1, forward strand.
TCTAGATTTGCATAATCATTGAGATACATTGGTCAGTGCTGATATTTACTTGTGTGTATGTCACACTTAAATGTTTAAGTTGCTGGATTTCCTCTGCCGATTTTTCCCATGTGTGTATTTATGAGATGGCTCCCTTCCACTGCATTTGGGAGGAACCGTTGCATTTCCTTCTGTCCGTGGCCTGTTTTTAACAATGACGTCCATTATGAGGGGCAGATATGAGGCCGATGTAAAATCCCCATATAAGAGCATGCCCTCTTCTAACACTGACATAGATTTGCAGACATTTTCACTGCCACATCTCTCCCAACATATAAATGGCTTTTCTAAAATGTGCCTTTGTGTCTCTCACCTAATGGTCACAGGCTTCTTGCTTTGAATGTACCTGGATTTTTGTCTCTATAGTAAGGTTCTTTTCTATATCTTTTTGCCTTCTATATCAGTGCTTTGGACTGGAGGAGTAGCCTAGTGGTCAGAGCAACTGCCTAGTATCTAGGGTTTGATTCTCACTGGCACTCCTTGTGACCTTGGGCAAGTCACTTTACCCCCCATTGCCTCAGAAGAAAAGGCCTGGCAATCTACTTCTGTTGATACATTGCCAAGAAAACCCAGAGGCAGCTGGGTCACCAGGAGTCAGCACTGACTTGACTGCACCAAAAAAAAAATCAGGGCTTTGAGTCTAGCTTGTCAATTCTTATGCTGTTTCCTGTTTTCTTCATTTAGATACTTTTTTCCATTTTTGAAAGATGTTCTTTTGTCTGTAGTAGCCTCTCTTACCTCATCTTTTGCCCATGCCAGGTGTCATTTGGCCGCCTTCCACCTTTTTAAGTATGTGAATTTTTTTTGCAGATAGCCTGCAATAAAGATATCCAAACTTTGTAAAAAGCAAAATCCAATGCTTCAAGTTTATCAACAATTAGAAACAATAGAATTGAAATTAACTTTGGGAGTATTAGACAAAATGAGATTTGAGTCCTTGAAAGCACAAGGTCAATCATCTAACCAAACTTGCTCTACTATCCATACTTTGCGGAATGAATTTGGTAAACTAGGTATGACATGATTCAATAAGTCAAAAGTAGTACTGTATTAAGTGTAAGGAGAAACTCAAACACGGAAGATTTTTGTGAAAGTCCCTCTTTAAAGACAGGTCAAAATAGAAGTGATTAATGACAGCTCAGATTTACTTGGAGCTGTAACAGTGCATCAAGATTAGGTTCCTACCCGTAAGAATGAAATAATAGGATAAAGAGCATACTCTAGTGGTGAAAATGCCTGAAGTGCACCAAGCGAGTACTTACGGACCAAAGCATAGATTTTGATTTCAAGATTAGATTTTGTGAGGATTAAAAGGGCCTGTCATTTTGGTCACACCTTGCCAAGAATACCCAGGGGATAGTCACAACATGGCCATATATTCATAGAGTCACCAGGAGTCAACAGTGACTTGATGGCACTTAACAACAAAGGTCACAGCACCAGATGTAACAGTTTGTGAGGAATGTCTTTTCTGTGGGTGTTGTCTCTTTTGGGTCAGCACCAAACCACTCTAGAATGCTACTGGACTTCTGCAGTGGCTATATCTCTATCTATCCATATTTCTGTATGTAGCTAGCTAAAACATCTCTTGATCAGAGTAGCCTAGTGGTTAGAGCAGTAGTCGACGCACTCCTTGTGGCCTTAGGCATGTCACTTTACCATCCATTGCTTTGGAAGAAAGGCCTGGCAATCTACTTCTGATTACACTTTGACAAAAACCCCAGGGGCTGCTGGGTCAGCATTGACTCAACAGCAAAAAACCCAATCTCTTGATCTTTTCCCCAGTAAGGTAAAGAAATACTCGAGTCCTCTGGTTTCTTCAGAATATTGTAGCCTTTATTTCACGGTGAACTGGCTGGCCAGCAGCCAGCACAATTATAACAGAAGTACCATACAGACAGATACAATTTCCTTGTCTGCTTTCTAGCTCTTAATACAGATTTCTATCTGCTGCCAAGTTCTCATTTCCTGCTTCAAGGTTTTTCCTTGCAACCAGCAAACCATTGTGATGGTAGTCAGGATACAACTCCTGAGATTCAGCTATCCTCTGGATAACCAATTTTGCCAATTATGAGGACAAACTCAGGAGGGAGAGTTCTCAAAGACCACTTTTCAAGTGGATAGGACTGGATTCTGGAACTTTCTTTCTCATAAAAAAGTGATATTTTGGGTAAAAGGATTTGTGTATTCTCTAATGTGTAAAAGGTGATGCACATAAAATGTAAACATTTGGCGGTGATAAGTGGAGGTTTCCATTTGGAAGTTGCTGTTTGGGGTTTTATTGATTGGATCGAGTTTGAGGCCATGCACCCCCCCTCAGCAGTCTTGATCATAGAAACATAGAAAAATGATGACAGAAAAAGACCACATGGCCTGTCTAGTCTGTCCTTCCATATCAACAACTACAACAGTCCCCTTTTTTCCTTTAGAGATCCTCTGTGTTTGTCCCATGCTTTTTTAAATTCAGATACTGTTCTCATCTCTACCACCTCCACTGGGAGACTATTCCATGGATCCACCACTCTTTCCGTAAAGAAATATTTCCGCATATCACTCCTGAATCTATCCCCTTTCAGCCTCATCCCATGTCCCCTCATAGCAGAACTTGCTTTCCATCGAAAGAGGCTCTCCCTCTGTGCATTTATGCCATGGAGGTATTTAAACATCTCAATCATATCACCTCTATCCCGCCTTTCCTCTAAGGTGTACATATTAAGATCCTTAAGTCTGTCCTCATTTGCTTTATAATGAAGACCACTAACCATTTTAGTAGCCACCCTCTGTACTGACTCCAGCTTGTTTATATCCTTTTGAAGGTGCATTCTCCAGAATTGCACACAATACTCCAAATGAAGTCGCACCAAAGACTTATACAGAGGCACTATCACCTCCTTTTTTCTGCTAGCCATTCCTCTCTGTATGCACCCAAGCATCCTTCTAGCTTTTGCTGTTGCCTTTTCTACCTGTTTAGCTACTTTAAGATCATCAGACACAACCACTCCTAGGTCCCACTCTTCTTTAGTGGACAAAAGTACTTCACCCCTATAATATATTGCTCCCTTGGATTGCTGCAGCCCAAATGCATGACCTTACATTTTTTAACATTAAATCCCAGCTACCAAATTCTAGACCTTAACTAGATCCCTCATCATGTTATCTACACCTTCCCGGATGTCTACTCTATTGCAGATTTTGGTATAATCCGCAAAGAGGCAAACCTTACCCAACAGCCCTTCTGCCATATCACTAACAAAGATGTTAAAAAGAATCGGACCAAGGACAGATCCCTGGGGCACACCACTGGTAACTTCCTTCTCAGAGTGAGCTCCAATTATCTGTACTCTTTGTCGCCTCCCACTCAACCAATTTCTAACCCATGCAGTAACTTTAGGGTCCATCCCTAGGGTGCTCAGTTTGTTTATAAGTCGCCTGTGAGGTACGTTGTCAAAGGCTTTACTGAAATCTAAATACACCACATCTAGGGCTCTCCCTGGGTCCAACTCCCTGGTTACTCAGTCAAAGAAATCAATCAGATTTGTTTGACAAGACCTGTCTCTGGTGAATCCATGCTGCCTCGGATCCTGTAATCCACTGGACTCCAGAAACCTCACTATTTTCTCTTTCAGCAGCGTTTCCAATAATTTACTCACCACTGAATTTAAACTAACCGGCCTGTAGTTTCCAACCAGATCCTTACTTCCGCTTTTGTGTAAAGGGACCACATGAGCCTCTCTCCAGTCCTTTGGCACCACTCCTGACTCCAACGAGGCATTGAAAAGGTCAGTCAGTGGAGCTGCTAGAACGTCCCCAAGTTCCCTTAGTATTCTAGGGTGTATCCCATCCGGTCCCATTGCTTTGTCTACTTTAAGTTGAGCTAGTTTCTCAGTCTTCTGAAAATTGTTCAAAATGCCCCTCACTTCTGTTCCATTCTTCTCTGATGAGCATGGGATGGGAAGAGTTGCTGATATTTTTTAGACATTTCTATCAATAATTGAATTTCCCTAGTATACCGTGTATCTTCTTTATTTCAGTCTTTTTCTTTATTCTGTGTGTTAAAATTTTCCTTTTGTAAAGTGGCTTAGATCAAGGAATTATTAAAAATCTGGACATAATTTCCGTTTTTTTGCTCTCTCTTGGTCTGTGATTAGGGGCCTTTGTTTTCAGTTTTTGTGGTAGTTTGTTTCCTGGGAATTTCAGTTTGTTTTTTAGTAAGATGGCAGAATATCAGTGGAAAAATAGCTCCTTTCTTTGCTAGGCACATATCGGAATTTATTTTGGTGGACAGATGATGACTTTTTTCTTGGAATCAACTGTTTATTTTGATCTAGTTTATACTAAAACCATGAACACATAATTAACATTTGCGCTGAATGGGGAGGTCTCTGTAATGGCCTAAGTATGTCCACTCACACCCCATCACTCCCTCTCACTCCTTACCTTTTCTGAAAACCCGTTCTTTTTATTCTCCACACCATACACAGTGCCCATTGCATTCTCATACTCTGTCCATCCCCATCTCATCCCCAGCAGTAACATTCTTTCTCTCTCTCAGTCCCGCTCTTTTTCCCTGTTGTTGCTCTGTCTCTAAGTTCCCCCTTCCATGTTGCCATCCATATCACTCTATTTTCCCATTCACAGCAGTCTCCCTCTTTTTGTCCTTATCATTCTCCCTTTGTCCCCGCCCTGTCCCCAGCAATCATTCTTTTTCTCCTCTTCATCTCCAGCAACCACTTTCTCTGTCGATGATCTCCCTCCATGCCAGCAGGCACTCACAATCCCCCCCCCCCCATCCCTAACCTTCATTCTTGAAGCCTCTTCACCTGAGCTTCTTTTTGACCATATCTTCAGTCAGGACCACACATTTCAGCATCAGAAGCTCAAGATAATTCCACTGCCACCTTCTCCTGGGGCCTGCATGGTCAAAAGCAATATGATATCTTGGTTGGGTGTAGTGCACCTGGTCTTCTTGGTCTGGGCAGATGCACTGGGTTTCTGCGAACAGCTGACTCAGTGCTGGGGTGGAAATGGTAGCTGGGGTCCAGCAGGAACATTTTTATTTGTCATCTTCTGCTGTGAAGGAGCATTCTTGATAACACAGTTGTGGCTGAGAGGGTCGGACATAGTCCAGTAAGCAGTGTGGACAAACTCCTGCAACTGCGTTAATTGCAGGGGGGGGGGAGTCTCAGAAGGGTAGGAGTGACTCTAGTGGCAAACAAGAATCCTGAAGTACAAGAGGATTGTGGCACTCCTAGGCGTATGTTCACTAAACCACATTAGGCTTTTTCAGCTAATGCCGGGTGATAGCTGCAAAAAGCTAGCGTTAGCTACAAAGGTCTTACAGTAGGCACAGAGAGCATTCCCAGCATGTTCCAGCAGCTAATGCCTTTTAGTAAACATGCCCCCAGATGGAACACAAGCTCCAATTATATCAAATATGCTCCGAAAGGTCTAAAATCAACGTTAAGTGGAGGTAACGTAATTCAAGCTAATAATATTTGGCCAGTACCAGTAATCGGATATACTGTCAGAACTGTAGACTGGATACAAGATTATGATTATGATTATTTATTCAGTACTTATATTCTGCATAATGGAGAATGGTTACTAAAGTATGCAAAGGGAGTGCGCTTTAAGTTCTAAAAATTAGCGTGGAAACTGTGACCGACCTGCGCTAACTGATGCAGTGCCCATGCAATTACTGTGGTGAGAAGCACCCCGCTGTGCTAACCTTTCTGCCACAATTTACATGGGTGCACTAATGATCCCCATACTAACTACAGTGTGCAGTCAACACTCACTCTCTGTCCCTCACCCTCCCAGTCTTCGCCCCATTGCACGTTAAGCGGTTCGTGCAGGGTTTTTATCACACTGGCTGTTTTAGCGTGTTGTAGCAGTTACCATGGCCTAGTTAGCACACAGTAACCCACCCCCCCCCCCCGCTAATCATTAGTGCACGTTAGTAAACATGTCCCATTATAACAAATAGCTAATCATAGTGGATTAAAATGAACATAAATGACAGGGTTTGTAAACAATCCCATTAGCATAATATATGTTATGTTATATTTCGCCAAATAATGATATCTTTACGTATAGACACAGAGAGGGAAAAAGAGGTACATTTATTGCTATTATTTGTGTATTTTTATTTATTTTGTGTTCAGCAATAGCAAGACAATAGTATTGATGTTAAAACACTGGAAGTCTCCTGCTGTTTTGAGGCCTTGATCAAGCTGTGCTCCTGTTCTTCCCACAGAAGGAAACATTTGTTCCTGATCAGCGGTTCATGAGTCAGGTCTGTTGCGGTTACAGCAGTAGAAACTTAGCATGCACGGCTTCATAAATTGGGCAGCATGGCCAATGTTTACCTTCAGCCTAAATTTTCTCATAGAAAATCTGCTATAACTTTTCCAGGGCAGAAATTTGAAGAATTAGGGCTTCAGGCAAAGTTAAAAAAAAATCTTTTAAATTTTAATGTGATGTGGAAGAGAATATTTTTTTTTATATTTAAGCACTATGTTTGAACTCATAGTAAACAAGTCAGAGATGCTGAGAGCAAAATCATTCTCCTTTTTCTGTCCATATGAACCTTGGTTTTGGCTAGAAATATTTTGTTTTCATTTAATTAATCGCAGTTTAGAACAAAGCTCTCTTTTATAAATGAGACAAATTAATAAGTAATCCAGTGGCTGTCTGTTCTCCCTTTCTTTCTCTGTATGGTTACTGACTGATATTCCACATTGCCTAGATCAATGTTTTTCAAACTTGGACTTTCTGCTTTAGTAGTAGGCTGTGGCAGGCTAATCACCGGGTTGCAGTCCCAGTCCTGACTCAAACCCCATCTACCTGTCCTAGAAAGAAGGGAAGAGGAACAGCAGGTGGCAACACTGAGTTGCCAGTTCTTGGCTCAGTGCACCTCTTAGGAAGTTTGAGCCAGGTGGCACCCGTAATCCTGTGCTGTTCTCAAAATGATTGCTGAGAAGCACAGAAGTGATGAAGTCGTGTGACTTTGAATAACTGAGGGGCCCTTTTCCAAAACACGGTAAGCTTTTGCACTTACTATACATTAGGAGTAAGTGTGAAAGGCATGTGATAACCATCGGGGGTATGGCTAGCAAGTTCCTTATAGCAACCACACTGAAAAGTCTCTTACTGCATCTTAAGGTCACTCGCTGTTAGTGCGGGTGTGCCGAAAGCCACCTGTTAAGGTGGCATTAAGTGCGCCTGTGCAAACTGCAAAAGTGACAGCATGTGTTAATTCCTGCACTGTAACTGCAATGTGCAATCTAAGCCCATTCTTCCCCCATAACCGGCCCGGTCCCTGCCTTATTGTGCAATGAGTAAACACAGGCATTACTACTGCTACTACTTCTGATCATTTGTATAGCGCTACAAGGCATATGCAGTGCTGTACAGAGACATGTAAGAGACAGTCTCTGTTCATCAGAGCTTACAATCTAGTCAAGACAGACAACAGAACATCTGGGGACTAGGGTATATCAAGGGGAATGGTAAGAAAACACACAATTGAAGAGCAGGAGACTATGTGGATCAGGATCCAAACGCAACCTCAAAGAGGTGAGTTTTTAGCCTAGATTTGAAAAGGGCCAAGGTTGACATTTGACATACCAACTCAGGTAGTTTGTTCCAGGCATAAGGAGAAGCAAGGTGGAAAGAACGAAGTATGGAGTTGGCAGTGGAAGAGAGAGGCACAGATAGAAGTGATCTGCCAAAGAGCGGAGTTCCCTGGCAGGGGTGTAGGGAGAGATAAGAGAGGAAAGGTGGAGAGCAGCAGAATGAATGCATTTATAGGTCAGTAGTAGAACATTGAACTGGATTCGGAAACAGATAGGGAGTCACTGAAGCAACTTGAGAAAAGGGGGTGACATGAGCATAGCGAGAATGGCAGATTAGCCTATTCAGCAGAGGTTTTGAACAGATTGAAGGGGGGAGAGCTGATTCAGAGGATGATCAGCAAGGAGGAGGTTGCAATAGTCTAGACAGGAGGTGACTAAAGAGTGGATAAGTGTCTTAGTGTGATCAGAAAGGAAGGGGCAAAATTTGCTGATGTTATACAGAAAGAAATGTCAGGTTTTACGGTAGCTATCAGTTGGATAGGAGAGGGAGGAGTCAAAGACGACCCCAAGGTTGCGAGCAGAGAAAACGGGGAGGAGTAGAGTGTCATCCACAGGAATAGAGAAAGGAGGTAGATTTAGGGGGAAAGTTAAGGAGCTTAGTTTTGGCCATGTTCAATTTCAAATGGTGATGAGACATCCAGACAGCAAAGTCAGGCAGGTAGCCTGGATTCTCAGAGAGATTTCAGATGTAGAATGGTAGATCTGAGAGTTATCAATGTAAAGATGGTACTGAAAACCATGGGAGGAGATGAGTGCACCAAGGGACTGGGTATAGATAGGGAAAAGGAGTGGTCCCAAGATAGACCCTTGGGGTACACCAACTGAGAACAGGATAGTATTAGAGAATGATCCATCAGAATGAACACTAAAATTGCAGGGGGAGAGAAAGAAAGAGAACCAGAATAGAATAGAGCCCTTAAAACCAAGTGAAGACAAGGTATCGAGGGGAAGGTGTGGTCAACAATGTCAAAAGCAGAAAGGTCAAGAAGGATGAAGATTGAGAAAAGGCTCTTGGATTTGTCCAAGAACAATTCACTGGAGACTTTGGCAAGAGCTGTTTCAGTAGAATGTAAAGGACGGAAGCCAGATTGCAATGGATCCAGAAGATCTTGAGAAGAAAGAAAGTCAAGACAACGGCAGTGAACCACAATTTCAAGTAGTTTAGAAATAAAGGGAAGGAGGAAGATTGGTTGATAATTAGAAGGACAGGTAGGGTCTAGTGAGGGTTTCTTGAGAGGTGTGACCACAGCATGCTTGAAGGCTGTAGGAACTGTTGCAGTGGAAAGTGATAGGTTGAGGATATGACATTTGTAAGGGATGGCAGCAGAGGAGATGGAGCTTAGGAGACAAGTTGGGAATAGGGTCAGAGGAGCAAGTGAGTTTGGCAGAGGAAAGAAGATGTATAGTTTCCTCCTCAGAGATCTTAGTAAAGGAAGAAAGGGTAGCAAAGGTTGAGGGGAGAATTTGAGAGTGAAGAGGGATGGAGATGACCTCGTGGAGAATTTGAGTGTAATCTTGTGGACTTTTTCATGGAAATAGCCAAATGGGCAGAAAGGGAAGGAGGGGTTGGAGACAGAGGCATCTTGAGGAGATTGTTGAGAGTTATAAAGAGACAGTGAGGGTTCGAGGCAAGAGAGTAAGTCAGGTGAGTGCAATAGTCTTGTTTGGCAAGTGCTATAGCTGCCTGAAAAGAGGGTAGTGTGAATTTGAAGTGTAGAAAGTCCAGAAGGTGAAGGATTTGAACCAAATGCACTCAACTGAGTGGGCACAGGAATGTAGGTAGCGGGTTGTCGAGGACATCCAGGGCTAAGGTACAGTATGCCTTACAGGATGTGGCATGGAATGAGCAGGAGCATCCAGAGCAGAGGAGAGTGCAGTGTTATAGAAAGATACTGCCTCATCAACAGACTCAGATAACATAGTGAAGGAAAGAGGTGATGAGACAGTAGTGGAGAAAGCTGATAGGTTGCTAGCATGAAGGGTCCTAAAGTGTTTGGAGGAGATTGGGCAAGACTGAGGTGGGGGTGATGATCAGATAAAGAAGAGCTGAGTTTGAGAGTAAGCAGTTAGAGAAGAGGACAAGGTTAAGGCAGTGACCATGCTGGTGAGTAGGGGTGGTAGAGCACAGCTGGAGGTTGAATAAGGAGGCAAGGCAAAGGCACTTTAAAACATAAGGGTCAGAGGGGTTATCAACATGAATGTTAAAATCCATGAGAATAAGGGAGGGGGAGGATGAATCCGGAAAGAAGCAAAGCCACGAGTCAGTCTTTGAGAAAGGTAGAGATGGACTTGTCAGGAAGTCAATAAAGAACAGCTCTCCAGAGAGGTAGAGGAGTAAAATGGTGGATGAAATAGACTTCAAAGGAAGGAAAGGAGTGAGACTGAGGCAGAAGCAAGGGTTGAAATTGGCAGGAATGAGAGAGTCGAAACCCAATACCACCATCACGGCCAGTGGGATGAGGGATATGGGAGAATTGATGGCTGCCATGACAGAGGGCAGTGATTGAAGCCGAGTCTTCAGGGAGATGCCAGGTCTCAGAGCAAGAAGATGGGAGCAGTAGAGATGAGAAGTCATGAATAAAGGCAAGCTTATTTGAAATGGAGTGTGCATTCCACAAGGCATGTGAGAAAGGAGAGAGATGTGGGAAAGGAGAGGGATTGTTCTGTTCGAATTTGCCAGAGGAGTGTGAAAAAAATCCAGGGGGGTGAGAGCTGCGATTGATAGCCTAGATGAAAGAAGGAGAAGGAGCAGGAGAGTTCAGGGCAGAGAGGAGGTGGCACAGCGGTAACGAGGACGAGGTTCTTTCAGAGACAGAGGAGATGGCTGAATGAGAGTAAGAAAATGGTAAAGCTCAAGAGTGGATGATAATGTAGAAGTCAAAATGGCAGGAGAAGTGAGGATAGTAAAGAGGGGTTGATAAGGGAAGGGGCTTGAAGTTGTTGGTATAAGGGGAGAAGATGGGGGAGTGTCAGCAATAGGAAAAGAAAGTGATGTGGAGCCATAGGAAAGAGATGGAGAGGGGAGTAGATGACAGAGGAAATATATGAAGGATAGCCAGGAGAGAGACCCCAGGAGATTAGGATGCACCTATGAGTAATGATCATGAGACAGCTATATGAGGCTGTTATTTAGCTATATGAGGCTCGTGGTAGCTGTTATGCCAGCGTGGTAATAGTTACCATGGTCCTGCATTAACCATCAGGTACAGAAAGAAGGAGGTATTAATGCCCCTGTTTTGGTTCCTGGCTTTTATAGCACTGCTCGCCACCAGACAAAATACCTTTTCTCCAAGAGCTGGGTTTGCTAGCCTTCCCACGTTTAGGCTCTACGGTGTAGTAAGGATCTCCTTGAGAGTATATTGGGCTCCAAGGCTTACTGTTCCAGAGTTCTGCCTTCTCCCAGGGTTCTAGCGTTTTTCCCCTTTGATTCCAAGTTCCTCCTGAAGACCAACGTGCACTGGAAGCTGCTTCTCGTCTGCTTCGTTTCTTGCTGCCTGCCTTGCCAGCCTTGCTGCCTCCTTTGCCAGCCTTGCTGCCTCCTTTGTCAATCCTGTCTGAGGATTTAAAAAGGGCTTCATTTCCCGGCACTCCCTGTCGTTTCCCTGGTCGTGCCCAATCAGTGCTGAAGCCTAACTCCTCCTCTGGGCTGGGGCTTGTCTTCAACTCAGCCGATAACTGTGTTTTTTCGAAGTCAGTTTTGGAAATCCTGTGTGTGTCATCCCTTCTATCAGGATTTTCCCCTATCTCCATTTCCTCTGGAGGGGAGTCTTCACCACAATATATATATTCTTAAATATATACACATATAGGGTATATATGCATATATATATAGAGAGAGATATGTATGGGCAGAAGATACACCCACACCCACACACACACACATATATATATATATATATATATATATATATATATGTATATGAATATGTAGGCATATAGACTCATGTCTCCAGGTATGTGGATGGAGAGATGCCTATAGAACTAAATTCCCCTAGGAATATGGGGAGAGAGAGAAAGATTCATCTAATAGCAAGAAGGGTGATACCTGCTTGAATAGATGCATAGAGAATCTTCTTTTCCTGGTTATGACTGACAGAGTCAGAGGAATGGTTTTCCTGACAAGAAGGATTCTAGATTCCTTTCAGAAATCAAGCTCTTGAATAACCAGGATGGCCTACGTGAAAAATGCAGAGGATAACTTCAGTCTGCAGGCAGCAAGTCCAGATCTCTCCAGAACTGCAGTATGGTGATTGGATAGAGGGCGCCAGTGGAATAGGATACCATAGTGACCCGCCTATAAGGGCAAGATGGGTATCAGGCGTCCTTGAGCTGCCACTGAAAGAAAACTATCTCTGGCGAGAGTCCAAAGGAGATATGGGCCAAGCCGGGGAAATGGCCATTCTTTAGGTTTTCACGTGATGAAAGGCCTGTGTCCTATGTCTCAAAAAAGATTTTAGACGAGATGGTAAGGGTAGGGAACACCTACCAGTCATGAGAACATGACTGGTGGAACCCCTCTTAACCATCTGGGGTTATCTGCTAGGCAGAATACTAATGCTCTCTAGCAAGGGCCCATAGTGCAAAGCTACTCTGTAGAGTTGCAGAGAGCATACTGCAGGTTGGTTAGAAGAAAAAACTGACTGTTTAAAGCCAGTGGGTAACTTAACTATTCTGCCAAGGACAAGGGGCAAAGAATAGAAGTTAACCAACCAGTCTGTGATAATAGGGTTTCCAAACAAGGTTAATAACCTGTATGGGGTTTAGCACTGAGGCTATAAGGATTGCTAGTGGAAGGGAAACCCTGGTTGTGTGGTGAACAGAACCAGTGACTTAACCACTAGGAACTGCTGTATCTGCAGCAACTACCAGGGCAGCGGAAGAAAATTTCTTTTCCCCCCCATTTTTTATATTGGGAAAAAGAAACAACAGACATAGTAGGACTTCCTATTGTCTGATGAGCTGCCCTAAGGTGATAAAGGGGGAGACAACTCTGGAAGGGAGAATCCCCCTGTGGAATAGGTAGAGGACCATAGGGGCTTACCAGTGTAAAAGAGCCACTCTTACAAACCGAATGTTGTAGTAAGAGGGAGGTAAGACAGAGTTGAAGGAGACTGACTATGCAGGAAGTCTCTGAAAGGTAAGATGATACATGCCAGTTGTTGTTGTTGTTAAGTGCCGTCAAGTCGGAGTCGACTCATGGCGACCCTCTGGATAGCTATCCTAAATTGTGTTCGGTCTTCAGTCAGGCGGCTCAATGTTGACAGACTGGTACCCGTAGCTGCTGTTATTGTAGCAATCCATCTCATTGCTGGCCTTCCTCTTTTGCGTTGACCTTCTATCTTGCCAAGCATGATGTCTTTCTCTAATGATCTCTCTCTTCGCATGATGTGTCCGAAGTATGAAAGTCGAAGTCTTGTCATCTGAGCTTCTAAAGAAAGCTTAGGTTTGATCTCTTCTAGTACCGACTGGTTTGTTCTTCGGGCAGTCCATGGTATACACAGTATTCGCCGCCAGCACCATAATTCAAAGGCATCAATTTTCTTCCTGTCTGTCTTTTTCACTGTCCAGCTTTCACATCCATATGATGTTATTGAAAATACCATGGCTTGAACAAGTCGAATCTTTGTACGGAGAGAGACATCTCTGCTCTTGAGAATCTTATCTAGGTCTTTCATAGCCATTCTGCCAAGAGCAATGCGTCGTCTGATTTCTTGACTGCTTGTTGCTTCTTTATTGATAGTTGATCCAAGTAGGTTAAAGTTGTTCACGATTTCAATTTCTTCTCCTTCAACGATGAACCTGTTGATTATGCCAGTTGTCATGATCTTTGTCTTCTTTACATTAAGGTGCAGGCCCATTTTGAGACTATGTTCTTTGATTGTGAGAAGCAAACGTTTCAGATCATCTTCACTTTCAGCCAGTAATGTGGTATCATCAGCATAGCGAAGGTTGTTGATGAGTCTTCCACCAATCTTCACACCTCTGTTGTCTTCATACAGTCCTGCTTCTCTGATGATTTGTTCTGCATATAAATTAAACAGGTAGGGGGAAAGTATGCAGCCTTGTCTTACACCTTTGCTTATTTTAAACCATTCTGTTTCTCCTTGTTCCGTTCGAACTGTTGCTTCTTGATCAATGTACAGATTACACAAGAGAACGATCAGGTGTTCTGGTATACCCATGCTTCTTAATGTGGCCCAGAGTTTCTCATGGTTTACACAGTCAAAAGCCTTGCTATAGTCGATAAAGCACAAATAGATATCCTTTTGGTATTCTTTAGTCTTTTCAAGGATCCATCTCACATCCGCAATGATGTCTCTCGTTCCTCGCCCTTTCCTGAACCCTGCTTGCACTTCAGGTAGTTCTTGTTCTAGGTATGGCTGTAGTCTCTTTTGAATAATCTTCAGTAGAATCTTGCTGGCATGTGGGATCAGAGCGATTGTGCGATAATTTCCACAGTCAGTTGGATCACCTTTCTTTAGTATTGGTATAAACACAGATCTTTTCCAGTCAGTTGGCCATGATGTTGTCTTCCATATTTCTTGGCAGAGCCTTGTAAGTACGGTAACAGCTGCATCAGATTGCTGCAATACTTCTATGGGAATGCTATCAATGCCTGGTGCTTTGTTCTTTGATAAAAAACTGTCTTATTGATAGTTGTCACTTCTCTTTTCCCAAAAGAGGAAGAGAAACCTATTAACCATGGGCATGATCATCATAAGACTCTCAGAGTAAAAGAAAAGATGTCTCATGAAGAGATATCTAGGAAAAGGTTAGGATGATATTAGTGCAGATACTTCAAGTGAAAAGAAGCAGACTTCTACTCTAACCACCAACCAAGAGAGGTAATGATGATCTATTTGAAACCCTGCGACTGCTGGGTTTGCTGACCCTGTTGAGGTTGTGGTTTGTTCAGACTAGGGCGATGTTTCCACTGTTTGGGAACATCTGTATGGTGGGCAGAAGATGGATAAAACTTTTTCCCCCTAGGGGAAGAAAGTTTGGTAGGACATTTCCTACCAACTGGGAAAGAGGAAGGCGTAGAACAGCCTCTGGAAGCAGGAATGTCAGTGGTTAACTGAGCAACTTGGAGTAAAGACTCCTTGTTAAAGAGATTTTCTCGAGTGCAAGGAGTATTTCCCAGTCTTTCTTGTGCCCATTTGTCCAAATCTGAAACCTGGAGCCAGGCTTTATGTCGTGCCCCTATAGCTATAGCAGACGTTCTGCTAACAGACTCAAAGGAGTCTAGGGAAGCACGAATAAGGAATCTAGAGATATTTTGAGCATGACTAACCAGTAAGGAATAGTCTGCACTTTTGGGCTCCTGAAGAAAAGGAGTCAAAGACAGTAATTTCTTTGTGACCTCTTCAAGAGATAATCCCATATAGAAAATATATGAGAGAAACCTTGCTGAAAGCATGGATGCCTGGAAAGTTTGGCGTCCAAAGGCATCTAAAGTCCTAGACTCACGACCTGGCAGACAAGAAGAGTGCTTTTTAGTACTCTTAATCCGCCTCATTGCTGATTCTACAACAATGGAATGATGAGGAAGTTGAGTCCTTTGGAAACCTGGAGAGGAGGGCACCTGATACAGAAGATCAGTTGCCCTAGAAGGTGGGGGTACCGTTAAAGGAGCTTCCCACATTCGTAAAAGGAGATCCTGCAAGGAATGATGCAAAGAAAGCATGATGTTCTCCTTTGCTCTCCCAGGAATATACGGGGCTTCTGTATTCCCTTGTGTAGGATCCTGTCCAGGTATAGAAATGGCAAGTGATTTTGCCATATCCAGGAGAAAAGCTTGAAAAGAAAAATCCCCAGAGGGAAAACCTTTTAGACAGGCTAGATCTGTTGAAGAACTAGCATTGGCACCCAGGGATCTATCCAATTTTATAGGAGTATAAGATCCTAAAGGGTGGAGTATGGTATCCTTAGAGGATGGTTGCCGGTACCGTAGAAGGTCGGGACCAGCAACAGTCGGTAGCATATCGTCCATGCCAGGAATCGATTCCAGACTCGGTATCGAGGGAAGCGAGCCTGATGAAAGAAGCATGGAAGGTACCGACAACGATGGTAAAAAGGATACCGGTACCGACTCCAGTACCGTATCCAATACCGGTGGACCAGCCGGTGAGGGCTCTAATGGTATCGAAAAAACCATCGATGCCGAACCTGGTTCATTGGAACCGTGCCTTCGGTACCGTCTGGTGTCGGTACCCAGGCGAGTCGGTACCCAGTCCTCCAGACTGGAGATCGATTCCAGACTCGGCAACGAAGGAAGCGAGTCTATCGATGCACATCTGGAGGGTACCGATGTCAGTAATAGTACCGGTACCGGGATCGATACCGATACTGGAAGGTCGGTCTGCAGCGCATCCAACGGTCCCATAGGTACCGATGGTGCCAGACTACGATCCTTGGTGAGGAATGTTTCATCCAACACCATTGCCGATGCCGGGGTATTGGTACCGCTTGAAGCGGATGCCACCACTGAGCATGGCTCAGGTATGTTCGGAGAGGGGTGAACCTCAGGAACAACCTGAAACCCCACACAGGCTTTGGAGGCCGAAGACTCCCACCGGGGTTTTAAAGCCAGTGTGTTCTCGAGGGCAAGGCCAGAGGCATCTCTATGCGGTGCATGAGGTCTACCACTCGAGGACTGGCTAGTCTTAAAAGACTGTTTTTGGGTTACCTGATCCTGTGAAGAAGAAGAGGTAGTCGGTGCCCTGGAGTTGGATGGGGACTGCGTATCGAGGTAGTCGGTGCCCTGGAGTTGGATGGGGACCGCGTATCGAGTGGAACTCGATGTTGAAGACTTCTTCCCACAATACTGTTGCAGGAGGGACACTCCGGAGGGAAATGGTCAGGACCCAAGCAGGGTAGACACCAATTATGAGTGTCCAACATAAGTTTTTTACCGCCACAGTTTGAACATTTCTTAGGAATAGTGGCTGACGTTTCCATGAGGAAAAAAGGGGGTAGACCTAGAAGGCCGGGAGAATCCCGTCAGGCACTAAGAGGAAAAGTTATTCCCTAACAGGAATAAATTAAAGAAAAAAGAAAAGAAACACCGGCGGTACCGGTGGTGTCGGGGAAGGCAGCCGCGACCACAAGAAAACTGAAAAATAAAAGAAGAATTTTCTGCGGTGACAGAAGGACGTCCTGTCGGCTCCGTGGAAAAACAAAAACTGAAGAGAGGCAGTTGGGAAAGGCGGGAAGGCAGCACGCAGGCGTGTTGGGATGCTTCCAAAAGCGTTCTGATTGGACGCTGGGAAGTATTCCCGCGCGGACTCCGTCGGTACCGACGTACCCATATGTGAAGACTCATTCCTGCTTGTTCCTGGAGATCACTGTGTCAGTGGCCTGACTTAAGGATCAAACTGGGGGCCTTCTGCAATGCAGCTCTGTCAATGAAGCATCCTATGTGTGTGTGTTCTCTGTCTGTGACTTTGAAGTTAGTTTGGTTTCATCATACTAAGCTATGCAACCTAAAACAATCACATAATTGCCCTTTACGTTATTCATGTGTTCTTTAACAGAGTATTTTGACTGGATAGCTGAAAAATTCTTGAACGAGAATATTTGTACTCAATATGTTTAAACATATCACTTACCATACTACAAACCTGAAAGTTCAAGGTCAGCGAGAGGACTTAGAATCAGTGTGTACAGTGTTTCTTTATAAAATATTAACTTTCAAAGGTTAAACTACAATAGCCTGACATGCAGCGCACATAATAGTTTCTGTAACTAAAAAATCATGTGGTTCTGTTGTTAAAGAAATACAGAATGCATTTATGATTGAGTCTTCTTTTGTGCCTGGTACTAAACATGTAAATTAGGCTGATTACCCCCCGCTGCTGCTTGACTTTTACTGTGGTCGAAATAGCCTTTAAATTGGTATCTGAAAATATGTGACTTCAGAGCCACATTATCATACGATCTTAATATTTAAAAAGTTTAGCAGCTGTTGTTTTTCTGCATCTGTTCTAGTAGATTCAAGCAGTCATGCAGACTATGTGATGGTTTATGACTTCTTTGGGAGGCTGGGGGTTTCCTGGTAAAGTTTTTAAAATTGAAATATTTGCATTCTATTTTACAATCTTTGGGGGCCTTTTACTAATGGACATTAAGGCGTTAAACCTAACGCGGGATTAGTGCTGAAACCATGGTGCGTTATGTGCAACACCCCCATGTTAACTGTCGGGAGCATGGAAAGCCTTTCCCTGGCAGTTAATGCAGAGCCCTGTCCCCTAGCGGGTGCTGCAGTAATGTGGGTGCACCTAATGCCACCAATTGCAGCTGTGTTTAGTGAATCCGTGCTAAAGCAGTTAGCATGCGGTGTTAACATTGTGCTAAATGTGCCAAGCTCACCATGCCCACTCTATGCCCCACTCTGCCCACTCGCATCTCTAACGTGGGTTGTGCAGTTAGCATGGATTCATCCTGTACTGGTGGTCATGGTCCTGTGCGACTTGGCAACATGCATCCCTATGCACCTTTAGTGCATGCCAGAACACGTGCTGCCAGGTTAGTGCCCGTTAGTAAAAGACCCTCTATGAGCAGAACATATTGGACATCTTCTCGCCTCTTTCTAGCATGTTTCTCGCTCATATAGGGTCTCTATACAAACACAAATGTGATTTCCCCCCCCTCCAAATACCCAAATATATGTCTTCTGTTCCACAGAGAGCCCCAGACACTCTCTGCGGAACATCGGGCATATATTTGGGAGGGGGGGGGGGAATCTCATTTGTGTTTGTACAGAGTGATTTAGAAATAGGTATCACGCACCATCTTTTTTCAAAAGATGTTCCGAAAGCCCTGTGGAGGAATTCATCCAGTTCTTATCTTCCGAGAAGGCTAGTCTTAGCCTGAAAGGGCAATTTCAGCATGTGAGCTACTTTGGATCTGCTTTCTTAACAAGTTGGGGAAGGGGTGTAATTTGGAAAATGTTTATTTTTTGCTGAATAAGCCACTAGTTCTACAGAAACGTTTTCTAAACATGTTTGGGGATAATATTGAGTTCACAGCAGTCAGCATTTTTTTTAAAATGCAGGCCGCTATGGGCAAAAAAACGAAATCTGGATGTACAGCGGCACTGTCTTCATAGTGGGTGCTGCTGAATATTTAGACTGTGTGACCACTATCTAGATATCCTTTTCGCCTGTCCTGAGTTATCTAGATAACTTCTCTGGATAATGGTTGAAAATCGCCGCTATCCAGATAATTCTTTTCTCCACCCTGGCTCTGCCTGGCAGACTGCCCCGGCACTATCCAGGTGGTGATGAGGTGGTCTTTAATATTATTCAGTGGCACTATCCTCTGTGGCATTTGTCTGGATAACAGATGCTGCTATCTGGATAAATGCGTTTGAATATTGGCTCCTTCATGGCAATAAAACAGTTTTGGGCTATGTTGTATGATGTCTGTGTTTTGTTTGCTGCTTTTCCTTTACAGAGGGGTCTTCACGGCGACCTCCTTCCAGTCTAAACTTTCCCATGATTTGTCCCATGCACCTCACAGTAGCTCTTCTTATTCCAGAGCAGGCCAGCTGTTTAGCATATCTGCATGACATCTGCTTGTGCTTCATAGATGGTGAGTGGGAGAATGTGGCCACTGTCCAGCGTTTCTTTAGCAGGGCCAGCTATGTTTCTCATCTCTTTAGTTGGTGGAATTTGAAACTGGGGGAGCCGAGGAAACTGGAAATGATTGAGAACAACATTACTGTCTCCAGGTTTCAGCACTATAAATTGTAAGGTTTCATAATCCTGTTTACACATTGGTCCCCTTAGTTTGGTCTGCATATGTTTTTCTTGAATTTTCCTAACCTCACTACATGTGATCTTTGTGTTTGTCTAAAAATCGTAAAGGGAACAATGAAGTGGATTGTTGAATACATTGTTGTAAAGTTCTGGAATTAAATCCTATTCTATTGTTGCATCACACTGTCTTTCAATACTAACATAGTATATGACAGCAGATAAAGACCAGTATGATCCATCTGGTTTGCCCAGTAAGGTAGTTAGAGTAGTTGCAATTGCTGCTCCGTGCAGCTCACCTCCCTCTATGCCTTTGTTTAGGGTTTTACCTGCCACTCTGTGCAGATCATCCCTCTATTTGTTGAAGAATAAAAGATATTTAAGTTTGTTTTGATTTCATCCTCTTGCTATTAAAGGGATATGCTGTGTCCGTCCCATACTATTTTGAATTCTGTCACTGTATTTGCCCCCACCACCTCCATTGGGAGGGTGTTCCAAGCATCCACCATCCATTCAGTGAAAAAGTATTTCCTGACGTTGCTTTTAATTTTACCTCCTCCTTGCAGCTTCATTTTATGCCCTCCAGTTTTACAGTTTCCCCTTGGCTTATTTGTTCATTAAATACCCTTTATGTATTTAAACTTTGATATTGTATCTCTCCTGTTCCTTCTCTCCTCTAGGACGTACATATTTAGGTCGTAAAGTCTCTTCTTATACTTCTTCTGATGCAGGCTCAAAATCATTTTGGTCACCTTCTTCTGAACTGTTTCAAGTTTTTAATATGTTTTTGTGAGATATGGTCTCCCAAACGTTCAATTCTGAATTCCATATCTCCAGGAACAAGCAGGAATGTAGTCTTCACATATGGGTATCGTCAGTACCGACGGAGCCTGCGTGGGAACGCTCCCCAGCATCCAATTAGAAAGCTTTTGGGAGCATCCCACAGCGCCTGCATGCTGCCTTCCCGCCTTTCCCAACTGACTATCTCCAGTTCTTCGTTTTCCGTGGAGCCAGCAGGTCGTTGTTCCTGTCACCGCAGAAAATTATTCCTTTTTTTTTTTTTGTGGTCGCGTCTGCCTTCCTCGACGCTATACCGGTACCGCTGTTTTTTTCTTTCTTTTCTTCTTTAAAAAAAATATATACTAATTTTTTCCAAACTTTTCTTTTCCAGGTGCACATGCCATTTTGGGCCTTAGGCCCAAAATTTCTTCCACTATGAAAAAACCCGCTTCGGGTTTCAAGAAGTGCACCAAGTGTGGCGGTACCATCTCCGTCACCGACACCCATGAGTGGTGTCTTAAATGTTTAGGTCCTGACCACTCTATCTCCGAGTGCATGGCTTGTGCCATGATGTCCAAGAGGGGTCGACAAAACCGAGCTGCTAAGCTCAGCGCCCTTTTTCCCTCTGATGCAGCTTCTGTGGCATCGACGTCTTCCAGGGCTTCATCTTCCTCCCATGGATCTCAGGTAACTAAACATAAGTCTGGCTGGTCCTCAAAGGGTAGATCTCCTTCCAAGCATCGAGATGCCTCTGGCGTTGCCCTTGAGGGTTCTGTACCGGCAAAATTGCCCCGGCAGGAGACTTCGGCTTCCAAAGCATTATCGGGGCTCCAGGATGTTCTCGAGGCCTCAACCTCGGCAGAACTACTGGTGCCATGCTCTGGGGTACCGGCTGCTTCCAGTACCGATACCCAGGCATTCTGGCTATTGAACGCAGTCTGGCGGCTCTCTTTGTGGCATCGACACCCTCTGAACCGCGTCAGACAGTTCAACCGGTACCAGCATCGACGCCGGTACTGGTATCGGTACCGGTACCGACAGCATCGGCATTGACATCGGTGTCTGCTTTGCTGGCACCCAGTCATGCGATGCCTTCCGGTACCGATACACCGTACCGATTCCCCTCGGTACCGACTTCGGTCGGTACGGGTATCGGGCTCTTCAAGAGCATCCAGACAGAAGGTACTTAGAAGCTTTGGGATATTGTAAAATCTCCAACTCCTTAGCTCTGGGCTCTGTTTCAGGAGTCACAGTAATGGACAGACCTTGAACCACCTCCCTGATGAAATCCTGAAAGGAGATATCTTTTGGAGGTGACATCCTTCGTTTAGGAGAGGAAGGCTCCTCCGGGAGAGGTATTCCGGTACCGGCAGAACTGTCAGAATCCTCGAGGAGAGATGATCAAAAAGAGCAAAAGTACATGAAGAAAGGATTGATCAAGAAGATTGTGAACAGAGTGGATCTGTCACAAAGTGAAAAAGCATTGTTGTACAATAGAAGTGATGTGATCAGATAAAGAAAGTTGAGAACTGAAGAAAATACCAAGGATCTTAACTGTATCCTGACAGGGAAGGGGAGTGTCATGAAAGGAGGGGGGAAGCAAAGGAGTTGAAGGAACTGGATTAGCGAAAAAAAGAGAGGCAGTCTTGGAAGTGTTAAGCTTTAATTCACGGGTGGAAAGCCAGTCAGCAATGGCAGCAAGTTTCAAAGATATCTGGGAAATGACAGACTGAGAATGAGAGGGAAAGCGAAAAAGGAGTTGAATATCGTCGGCATAAATGTAAAATGCAATGTCAAGGGAGGAGATCAAGAAAGCCGAGGGAGCCAAGTAGACACTGAAAAGAATGGGATCAAGAACAGAGCCTTGGGGAAACACCACAGTGAAGAGATTGAGGAGATGAAAACGTAGAAGACCAAGAACCTGAAAGGAGCATTTATACAGGCAAGAGTGGAACCATGCCAGCACAGAGCCCATGACACCAATAGAAGAAAGTTGTGAAAGGAGGATGGAGTGATTGACCCAAGTCAAAAGCTGACGTGAGGTCAAGGGAAACAAGTAAGACCTGGTGATGGGAATCCAAGGAAGTGTGAAGGTAATCAGTAATGGCCAGGAGAGAGTGTTCAGTAGACAAATGAGGATGAAAACCAGTTTTGGCAGAGTGAAAGGCATCAGAAAGGAAGAGAAAATCCTGCAGCTGTTGGGTGACCAAACGCTCAACAACTTTAGAAAAAAAGGGTAGAAGAGAGATTGGACAGTACTTCAGAGTATTGAGAGGGTCAACGGCAGTGGGCTTAGGAATAGGGAAAACAGTGTCCTTCTTCCAGCAAGAGGGAGGAGAAAGAAGAAGATATAATGACTGACAGGGGAGAGAGGAAAGAATCACTAACTAATTTGAACAACCGGGAGGACATCAGGTCAGAGGGGGCGGTGGAGGCACGAGAAGAGGAGAAGGCATGAGAGAGCTCACAGTAAGTTGGCAGAGAAAGGACAGAAAGTGCAGCAGCTGAGGTAGGAGGAGTGATGGTAGAAGGAAGAGGGGCTGAAGAGCGAGGCAGGGAAGAATTGCCAAAATGTTTGATGGAAAGCAGACACAAATATTTGAGGAGAAAGAGATGAGGCAACAGGGAACTTACTAGGAGGATTTGTAAGGTGATGCAAAAGCCAGAACAGATGAGAAGAGGAGGTGTCCCTATGGATAAAGACAGAATAATATGACTTTTTTGCTTGAGCGACAGCAGAGTGGTAATGATGAGAGGTGGACCAGAAGGAGGAAACCAAAGGGGGGGGGGGGGGGAATGGTGTTTGCGCCAACGGCACTCCAGTTGGCAGACCTGGCATTTAAGGAGGCAAAGCCCTGGATGATACCAAGGGCTAGAAGTGTAAGAGGTCCTGAGCTACAGGGTCAAACGTAGAGGAGATATGGACATTGAGATCCCCCAAGAGCAATATGGGGCAGTCATCAAGAAGATAGGGAGAGACAAGGTCATACAAAACCTGCAGAGATGCCAGAGAGACAGGAGGAGGTAAATAAACCAGGAAAATGATAAGAAAGGGAGGAATTTTGGCCTGCATCTTAGAAATGAGGACTTTAAGCATAAGGGAGAGGTAAGAATTGATGCAAGTGGCGGAATAGACCAAGGAGAAAAGGAGGGCAATACCGCCACCATGGCGCTGAGGACAGTGCAAAGACAAAATATAGCCAGGGGGGACATATCTTAAGTTCTTAGGCTGTTTTTACATCCGCAAATGTCAATAATAAAAACATAAGAAATGCCATACTGGATCAGACCAAGGTCCATCAAGCCCAGTATCCTGTTTCCAAAAAACTTAGGTTTCACATTGCTTGTCCCAGCGTAAGCAGTGGATTTCCCGGGTTCTCTTGAATATTGGTTTATGGACCTTTCCTTCAGGAACTTCTTCAATCCTTTTTTAAAATCCAGCTACGCTAACAGCTTTTACTACCTCATCCAGTAACAAATTCCAGAGTTTGATTAGGCTAAGTGAAAAAAATATTTTCTCTTATTAACTGGGCTACATTGAAACTTCATTGAGTGTCCCCTAGTCTTTCTACTTTTTGATGGAGTAAACAACCTATTTACATTTACCTGTTTTACTCCATTTGTTTATTAGGAGTAGCCTAGTGGTTAGAACACTGGCCTGGTAACCAAGCAACCAGGGTTTGATTCCCACTAGCACACCTTGGGCAAGTCACTTAACCCTCCATTGCCTCAGAAGAAAGGCCTGGCAATCTACTTCCAGTGACACTGCCAAGAAAACCCAGGAGCTTCTGGGTCACCAGGAGTCAGGACTGACTCAAAGGCACACATTGCATTTTTGTCATATCTCTCCTCACCCGTCTCTTTTCGAAGTTAAAGATCTCTAACCTTTTAAGCCTTTCCTCATAGGCAGGGGTCTCCAGTCAGATTTTCAGGATGTCCCTAATGAATATGCATGAGATATATTTGCATGCACTGCTCCCATTGTATTCAGATTTATCTCATGCATATTCCTTAGGGACATCCTGAAAATCTGACTGGTTTGCAGCCCTCTAGGACTCGAGGTGGAGATCTCAATCATAAGGGTATCCTTCTATCCCTTTTAACATTTTGGTGGCTCTTCTCTGTACTTTTTCTAATTCTGCTATTTCCTTTAAATACGGTGACCAGAATTGCACACAGTATTCAAGGTACAGTTGCACCATGGAGACATTATAATATCCTTAGTTTTATTCTCCATTCCTTCCCTTCGGATTCTTAGCATTCTATTTACTTTCTTGGCTGCCACTACACACTGGGCAGAGAGTTTCAATCTATTATCCATGATGACGCCTAAATCCTTTTCCTGGGTGGTGGTTCCTAATTTGGAAATTTGCATCGTGTAAACCTAGTTTGGGTTGTTCTTTCCTGGGTGCATATCTTTGCACTTGTCCACATTAAATTTCATCTGCCATTTGGATGTCCAATCTTCCAATTTATCATGTTCCTCTTGCAATTTTTCACAATCCTTTAAATAAGTAAGTACATCTAGCCAGAAATACAAGGTGTGATCAAAATGTATTGAGACTTGTTGCGTAGCTATATAACAACATGTTGCACATGATGCTATTAAGCATAATGATGTAGTTATGTGTTCTGTATATGCTGAGTGTAGCATGGCTGCAGTTTTTTAAAAACGCGTGATGTTTAGTATCATGTAAAAGCAGTTCATCAGATTTACGATGAGTGAAAAAGTTGAACAGCGAATTTGCAATATATTCTGCCAGAAACTTGGAGATTCGTGCAAAGAGACTTATGACAATTTACGATAAGTGTATCGCAATGAATGCATGAGTCGTGCTCTAGTTTATGATTGGCACATATGTTTCCAAGAGGGCTACCCAAGTGTTGATAGTGATGAACATTCTGGAAGGCCATCCACGAGCAGGAATGAAGATAAATTTGAAGCAGTGTGTGCCGCAATTCACTCATATCATCGATTGACTATCAGGCAGCTTGCTGAGGGCATGGACATCAGATGTGTGTCTGCAAAATTCATGCTGAAACACCTGTCTCCTGACCAAAAAGATCGACTACACAGCCAGAGTTGTTGGGATGCATTGAAAATGACTCAAATTTCATTAAAAAAGATTATTACTGGTGATCAATCATGGATTTATGGTTATGGCCCAAAAACTAAGGTTCAGTCCTCACGATGGAAGACTCTAGACTCTCCTAGACCCAAGAAAGCCCGTCAGATGAGGAGCAATGTCAAGGTCATGCTCACGGTTTTCTTTGATTACTAGGGTATTGCTCATCATGCATTTGCTCCAAAAGGCCAAACTATCAATAAGGAGTATTACATCCAGGTTCTGACTCATTTGAGAGATGCAGTTCTTTGTAAGAGGCCAGAGTTGCATAAGAATAGTGAATGGTTGCTTCATCATGATAGTGCCCCAACTCATGCATCATATCTTATCCAGCAGTTCTTGGCCAAACACCAAATCAAGAAAGTCTGTCAGCCTCCGTATTCACCTGACCTTGCACCCTGTGCCTTTTTCTTGTTTCCAAAACTAAAATTACCACTGAAAGGAAGGAGATTTGCCGACTTAGAGACCATGAAGCAAAATTTGACACTGCAGCTTCACAGCATAACGAAAGAGGCATTTCAAAATTATTTCCAGCAGCGGCAGGAATGCTGGAGGAAATGTGTTTCATTGGAAGGGGACTACTTTGAAGGAGACTGAGCTCAATAACTGTCAGTGTTATATTTTTTTGTGCTGTTGTACAAGTCACAATACATTTTGATCGCACTTCATATTACTCTAAAAGGCACCAAACCCTACTGGCTTCCGAGCAACATGTATCACATGATTCTCATCATGGACAATCCAAACCTACCAAGATATATCTCAGTATAAAGGACATCCAATTCAGGTGCAGGGAGACAATACATATCAGAAACCCAAAAGCAATATTTAATTTCTTGTCAATAGCGAGCTATCATTGCCAGTGGTTCCCATGATTGTACACAGCTGCTGATATTCAGTAGTGATCCATGTAAGTATCAGTTCATGATTTTGGCACAGGTTAAAATGTATGCCTGACTAACACCCACAGCGCTGATTGATTTAAAAAAATACTAACATTTCTATTTATAGGAATACCTTTTTAAGAATAAACTGTTTTGTGGCCTTGGACTTTCGTAGCATCTCACTTTTTCTTATAAACAGCAGATCAATTTAACAAAACCTCGGATACTTCATTAGATAGATTGAATGAGATAGTGAGGCTAGGCAGAAGGATGCATGTGAGCATTCAGATGTCTTAAGAAATGTCTCTTAGGTTCAGGTTTTATAACCAGTCATAGGGAATTGCCAGAGAAGTCTTAGTTATCAGCTTACAGTGAGGCGGAAAAGTGATAAGAGTAGTTGTTAAGTCCATCTTTCATGCCTTAAATACTTCTGAAGTTTGACTGCATGCTGATAACCTTTCTGCTGACCTGCTAAAACACTACCACATTTCCTTGTGTGAACCAATAGAAGGATCTCATTTTCTTAGTTGTCTTGTTCATCCTGTTGCCTTTAGCTCTCAGGCCGTCAGATGGTTTAGCTGAGGAGAGATCATCTGTCAAAATGTTTTATTCTATTTTGGGTACCTTGAGAAACACCTAAAATGATCTCTGTTAGTTTTATTTTATGTTTATGTTTATGTTTATTGATTTAATATACCGCTCTACAAATATATATCAGAGCGGTTTACATTGTACAAAAAACAAAGAAATCACAAGGTGAAAAAAGAAAGGAAAGGAAGTTTCAATATTAACAGGAAAGCAAACCAGGCAGAATCAAACGACAGGACAAGAGGGGAAAAGAGGGGAAGTGGGAAGAGAAGGGGTGAGGGCTACACAGAAGGGTCAGGGAGATCGAAAGCAAGGGCAAAGAGATGGGTTTTGAGCTTGTTCTTGAAGGTAGTATGTGTCTGTTCGAGTCGGATGGAGGAGGGGAGAGAGTTCCATAGGGCGGGGCCAAGGAAAAAGAAAGCGGAGGAACGAGTGGACTGAAGGTGAGCCTGGGCAGGTGAAGGGAGATGAAGGCGGTTGAGATGGAAGGACCGCAGGGAACGAGAGGAGGTATGAAAATGGACAAGGTCAGCGAGATACTGAGGGGAATGGGAGTAGAGGACACGATGCAAGATGGTCAGAACGTTGAAGTGAATACGGGACTTGACAGGAAGCCAATGGAGGTGGATGAGCAAAGGTGTAACATGATCACGGGGGGAGGAGTGGAAAATGAGACGGGCAGCGGTGTTTTGGATGCGTTGGAGATGGTGAAGTTGAGTGGCAGGGAGACCAGCTAGAACAGAGTTACAAAAATCAACGTGAGACATGACCAGAGAAAGAAGAAGGGTGGTGAGTGCTTGTGGAGTGAGAAAGGGCCTGATGGCGCGAATCTGGCGGAGGAAAAAGAAGGAGGATTTTGACACGTGAGCGATGTGATCGCGGAAGGAGAGATGAGAGTCAAAGACCTCATAAAGACCTCATAAAATAAAACTAACATTTTCCTAGCTTTTTCCACATTTTTCTTTGTTATCTATTAATCTAAATCATGCTTGATTCCCGTTCAGATAGAACTTCCGTTGTCCATCCCCAGGTTACTGGTAACTGCTGCCTTTCATTTAGTCACTGAAGACAAGGGATTGAGTTGTTCAAAACAACAGGTAAATGGCCAATTTAGGCTTGTGACAATTATTATCGAGCCTGATCTGGATCAGGAGGATAATGTCTGTGCCCAGATTCACTTCTGGACAAAACTGCATGCAGACTCCTGAAATATATAGAATAGAGACCAAGGCATTTAAGTTTAGGACATTTTAAGTATCCTCAGTGAACAATATTAGCACCGAGGATTCTTACAATTTCACAGTAATACCCAGCTGTGCAAGAAATTCCTTTCTGCCGTTTTCCAGGATTCTAGCCTTTTCTCTATCATTAAAGGCATTGCAGCTACAGTGCGTTCAGTGGACAATTTCATAAAAGGATGCCTATGTGAGAAGACCAAAAAGGCGCTTGTTTTGTAAAGGCAAAATAAGTGCCTATATGCCTTTTAGTAAAAAGACTCCCAGATCCAGCCACAGTTCGCATAGTGGGATTGCACATGGGTGGAGTTTGGATGGAGCAGGCAAGTATGCATGTAGATTAGAAAACACCAACATTTACGAGCATACTTATAGGCATAGGCATTTACCCCAGTTCTAGGGCCGGTGTATATATATCCATGCTTGAAATGTAAGCATGCATTTTGCCTCTTAAGCTAGAATTTTAAAAAGGCGCCTACTTGTCTTTATAAATAGACTTAACATAGGCGCCTTAAAGTGCACTGTAACTAGGTGCCCTCTTATACAATTACTTCATATTGTGCTTGTTTTAGAAAGGCAACAAATAGCCCCCCTTGAAAGAGACACAAACCTTTATGCCTGTTCCTAGGCAAGCGCTAATGGTCCACCTGAGTTTGTGTGGACACGCACATATTTGATAACATACACCCATATCTGGCAACTCCTCCTCAGCTGCACCTAGCATCTACTCTTGAGAATGCCTAAGCCCTTTCCGCATAAAGGTACAAGCTACAGCTGCAGCATGTAACTTAATCTGTACATTCAGCGCCGCTATCCATATAGGTAGTTGCCTTGAGTATATAGACGTTTAGGCCTGCAGTGCTTCTGTTGTTACGTGTTTATAAATTGTAAATTTTGGTGCTTAGTTTACAACCAATCAGGACTTTTTTGAGGGTACAAAAAATATCCGTGTTTGTTTGTGTTTTCACACCACAGGCACTATTGCTGGGTACCTTTTCCAGTGGATTCAAATAGCTGTGTTTAGTCATGTAGTAGCCTGAGCCGAAAAAGCACAAAAACGAAATTGAGGATACAATTCAGGTCAGGGCAGAGGTGAGAGGGTACCTGAAGAAGTGGTGTTTTTCTGGTGTTTATCCAGTAAACATTCTACTTTATTTTTTTTGCATCAGGGCTTCTCGTGAACAGATTTGTTTTGAATATTGGCTTATTCATAATATTGATATTTCATTTATCAAAAATTGTTCAAAGTGCAGTACAATCAGAAACCACATACCATTTTCCAAGTAAGAAGAGCACCATAAGTAAAATAACATCAAACATACCGAGGACAAATTTAGAAAGCCTTTTACCCATGTGAATGGCTAATTATAAGGGTTAAAGGGCTAGTTTAAAATTGTCTAACCTGTATACAGGTAAAAGGGGGTTATTTTAGAAACCTTATTCACAATTTACACATGCAGATATGGCATAAGAACATAAGATATGCCATACTGGGTCAGACCAAGGTCCATCAAGCCCAGTATCCTGTTTCCAACAGTGGCCAATCTAGGTCATACGTACCTAGTAGTTTCCCCAAAAGACACAGGTTCCACAATGCTTGTACTGGGTCAAGCATTGATATCCTGGGTCCCTTCTTAATAATGGTTTATGGACCTTTCCTCCAGGAACTTGTCCAAACTTTTTTTAAACCCAGCTACACTAAAAGTCGCCAGGAGTCAGAACTGACTCGAAGGCACACATTGCAGTGCTTTACACTAACAGCCTTTACTACATCCTCCGGTAACAAATTCCAGAGTTTGATTACACGTTAAGTGAAAAAATATTTTCTTTTATTGGTCTTAAATAGTTTACCCTGTAGCTTCATTGCATGTCCCCTAGTCTTTCTATATTCTGATAACGTAAACAATCGATCTACGTTTACCGTTCCACTCCGTTCATTAATTTATAGACTTCTATCATATCTCCCCTCAGCCGTCTCTTTTCCAGGTTAAAGAGCCCTAACCTTTTTAGCCTTTCTTCATAGGAGTATCCTTCCATCCCCTTTACCATTTTGGTGGCACTTCTCTGAACCATTTCTAATAAGGCTATATCCTTTTTAAGATACGGCGACCAGAATTGCACACAATATTCAAGGTGCGGTCTTACCATGGAACGATATAGAGGTATTATAATATCTTTTGTTTTATTTTCCATTCCTTTCCTTATGATAGCTAGCATTCTATTTGCTCTCTTGGCCGCCGCTGCACACTGGGCCGATGGTTTTAACATGTTATCCACAATGACGCCTTAATCTTTTTCCTGGGTGGTGGTTCCTAATGTGGAACCTTGCATCGTGTAACCAGTTTGGGTTGTTCTTCCCTAGGTGCATAACTTTGCACTTGTCCACATTAAATTTCATCTGCCATTTTGATGCCCAGTCTTCTAATTTTTCAAGATCCTTTTGCAGTTTTCCACAATCCTCTTGGGTTTTAACACTTTAAATAGTTTTGTGTCATCTGCAAATTTGATAACCTCACTCGTTATTCCCCTTTCCAGGTCATTTATGAATATGTCAAAAAGCAGCGGACCCAGCACAGATCCCTGGGGTACACCACTATTCACCTTTCTCCATTGGGAAAATTGGCCATTTTGCCCTACCCTCTTCTTTCTATCTTTTAACCAATTCCTGATCCACAATAGTACACTGCCTCCTATCCCATGACTCTTTAGTTTTGCCAAATGTCTCTGATGAGGGACCTTGTCAAAGGCTTTCTGAAAGTCCAGGTACACTATATCAACCAACTCACCTTTGTCCACCTGTTTATTCACACCATCAAAAAAACATAACAGATTAGTAAGATAAGATCTTCCTTGTCTAAAGCCATGTTGGCTGTCTCCCATTAGGCCATGACTATCTACATGCTGAGTAATTTTGTTCTTTATGATGGTTTCTACCATTTTTCCCAGTACTGACGTCAGGCTCACCAGTCTGTAGTTTCCCGGATCACCCCTGGAACCCTTTTTAAAAATTGGCGTTACATTGGCGATCCTCCAATCTTTAGATGTTACAGATTATTGTAATGAAAATTCACAGATTACTAATAGCAGGTCTGCAATCTCATATTTCAGTTCTTTCAACACCCTTGGATGTATACCATCCGGCCCAGGTGATTTGCTACTCTTCAGTTTATCTAATAGTTGTAATACATCTTCCCGATGTATCGATATTTCCTTCAATTCTTCCACACCTTTAAATACCACTTCAGTCATGGGTAACATCCCTACATCTTCCTTAGTAAAGACTGAAGCAAAGAATTCATTCAGTCTCTCTGCTATTGCCTTGTCGCCTCTTAGTGCCCCTTTAACCCCTCTATCATTTAATGGACCAACTTGACTCTCTCACAGGTTTTTTGGTACGAATGTACTTGAAAAAGTCTATATTTCGCGTTTTTGCTTCTGCAGCAATCTTCTTCTCAAATTCTTCCTTTGCCTGACTTATCAGTGCCTTGCATTTGACTTGCCAGTGCTTGTGCTGTTTCCAGGTTTCGTCATTTGGCTCTTTTTTCCATGTCCTGAAAGTTGCTTTTTTGGCAACAACAGCCTCTCTGACCTCACCTTTAAACCATGCTGGCAGTTTTTTGGACTTCCCTCCACTTTTCTTAAAGCGTGGAATACAGCTGGTCTGGGCTTCCAAGATAGTATTTTTCAACAACACCCAAGCTTGATGTAAGTCTTTAACCTTTGCAACTGCTCCTTTTAGCTTTTTCTTAACTATTTTCCTCATTTTATCATAGTCTCCCTTTCGAAAGTTAAAAGGTAGTACTGTGGGTTTCCTTACTATCCCTCCTCCACTAATTAAATCAAAGGCGATCATGCTATGATCACTATTGCCAAGTGGCCTTCACTAGATCTGGTGTTCCACTAAGGACTAGGTCTAATATTGCTTCATCTCTGGTCGGTTCATGAACCAGCTGCTCCAAGAAGCAGTCATTTATTTCATCTAGGAAGTTTATCTCCCTAGCATGTCCTGCAGTGACACTGACCCAGTTGATACCAGGGTAATTGAAATCACCCATTATTATTACTGCGCTGTAACATTTGTTAGCTTCCTTGATTTCTTTGAGCATTCTTTGAGCGGTCGATAGTACACCCCCACTGCCATCGCCTTCTCCTTTGTACATGGAATTTCAATCCATAGAGATTCTACAGCAAATTTTGTTTCATGCGAAACTTTAATCCTTTCTGACTCAATGCCCTCTCTAACATAGAGCGCAACCCTCCACCAATTTGATCAGCTCTATCATTACGATATAGTTTGTACCCAGGTATCACAGTGTCCCACTGGCTGTCCTCCTTCCACCATGTCTCTGATATTCCAATCATATTTAATCTCTCATTTAGTGCTATATATTCTAACTCTCCCATCTTATTTTTTAGACTTCTAGCATTTGCATACAAGCATTTTAGAGACTATTTTATTTATATTAATCTGGCTATTGGTAGACATGGGTAATTTGGGATCTTTAAGGTCTGTCTACTCCATACTCGACGGCATTTGTGCTACTTTACTCTTTTTTGGAACCTCTCTGCTTTTGGTAGTATCCTTCAAGGATACATTCTTCTGAACCATGCGCTCTTGGGTGACTGTCGGCTTTCCCCTATTATCTAGTTTAAAAGCTGCTCTATCTCCTTTTTAAAGGTTAATGCCAGCAGCCTGGTTCCATCCCGGTTAAGGTGAAGCCCATCCCTTCGGAAGAGCCCTTCCTTTCCCCAGAATGTTCCCCAGTTCCTAACAAATCCAAAACCCTCATCTCTGCACCATTGTCTCATCCACACATTGAGACTCCGGAGCTCTGCCTGCCTTTTGGGTCCTGCGCTTGAAACGGGAAGCATTTCGGAGAACACTACACTGGAAGTTCTGGATTTCAACTTCCTACCTAAAAGCCTAAATTTAGCCTCCAGAACCTCCCTACCACATTTTCCTATGTCATTGGTACCGACATGTACCAAGACAGCAGACTCCTCCCCAGCACTATCTAAGACCTTATCTAGTTGGCGCTTAGATATATAAATCTCATCCACTTGTAAAAGGCCATTTTAGAAAGGTCCTATTTTACACGTAGATGTCCATATCACCTCTATGTTGCACGTGGGCATTTTGGGGTGACTTGGGTGCATGGCCAGGGGGGGCACCAAAATCTATGCATGCATCCCTGATTTCATACAGGTGATGCATGTGTAAGACTAAAATTATCCACGGCTGGATTTACACCTGTTTCCCGACCAGAATAGGAAATTAAAGTGCTCCTTTTGCCCTTCCCTTTACAGGAGAGATTAAGGGGGATATTTCCCTTTGTCACCAGTGTTTACCTCCCTCTTTTAAATAGCAGCATCTACACATTTAGATTTGCAAAACGGCAAAGATACGCATGGAAGTGCTGACATTTACATGCGCCATTTGTAAATGCCGGCACCTACACATGCGAGCTGCCGGGTATGCAACGTCGATTTTTCCCCATGTATATCTTTGTAAAATGACTCCTTCTGCTGCACTTGGCTGCCCATCCGCATGCCTTCCTGTGTTTCCTTCTATAAAATGTACATTTGTGATGAGGGGTGGAGATATGTTGATTATACAGTACATCAGACTTTAAACATGCCCACCCTCTCCTGTGAAACTGACATCGTTTGCATTGCTGTAACCCCATAAAAAGCCTTTCTAAAATGTGCCTTCTCATGTATGAGCATTGCTCCACAATGAGCATACTTTCACCAGCATTGAGCAGAAGTGTTCCTGAGCTAGGTGAGAATGACTACAATAGGTGTATGTATGTATGTATTTATTTATTTTCTATACTATCCAGCATCTAGGCAGATTACAAACATACATACATCATAATAATCAATAAAGTTAAAATAATGGTAAAAACAAGAAACAAAAATAATTAAAACACATAGATTTGTGTTTCTAAAATGCCATCATTGTTTGTCGGATGGACTACCTGCAGGAAAAATAGATGCAGGCCTTTGCGAGTACCTTTTCCTTAAGCAGTTTTCAAAATGAAAGTCCATAGGCACTTCACTTCTGAAACCTGATGTGAAGATTGTGGCTAAATGGTACCCATGAATTTAGCAGCTGCAATGGGCATAGCAGAAAGTGCCCTCATTATTTTGACACAACTCATTAATCGTAAAACAAATCAACAGTCAACCTAGGGCAGTGATGGCTAACCTTTTTGAGCCCGAGTGCCCAAACTGCCGCACAAAACCAAAGAATTTCCTCAAAGTGCCAGCACGTCAATTAAACCTCAGCTCAGTTACACATGCAGAACATAGACCATCACCAAACAAGGAATCACAATTTAGAAACAGGAAGGCAATAATTAAACTGGGAACCCCAAAAGCCAAACTTGGAATGTACAACACTGTAGAAATAAAACTATAAATTAATTTCCTCTTGTACCAAACAAAGCACAGACGTTAATGATGCACATTTCCCAGAGGTTTCATATTCCAGTTAATAAATTCAAAATAAAGAGATATCTTTCTACCTTTTGTGCATTTTTTTTCAGTTGCAATTGCTCCAGCCACTTTCTTCTGGTTTCTTCATGTTTTCTGCTAACTCTCCATCGTCTGCTGTCCATTTGTTCTTTCTTCTCTCTTCTAGTCTTTTTTTCCATTCTCTCTCTCTACATCTGCTTTAACATACTAATCTTTCTCCTTTTGCTCTTTCCTCATTCCTATTTCATCCACACAAATTTTACCGCTCCATCCTCAATCCCCACTTACTCTCCCAATACCCGGCCAATTGTAGATTTTTCATTCCTCCCACACAAAATATTTTTCCCCTCTCCATTTTACTCTCCCAGCCCCATCCCATTCTAATCCTCCCCCAACATCAGCTCCCTTCTAGTTCCAGTCTCACCCAGCATCCATTCCTTTCTAGTCCCTGCATCAGCCCATTTCCAGTCCTAGCCCCCCATCAACCCATTTCCAGTCCTAGCTCCCCCATCCATTTTCAGTCTGAGTCCCTTCACCAGCTCATTTCCAATCCTAGCCCCCCATCAGCCCATTTCTAGTCATTTCCTAGCCCCATCATCAGCCCATGTCAAATCATAGCTCCCCTCCACTCAGTCCAATTCCAGTCCAAGCACCCCCCATGAGCCTACTTCCAGTTCTAGCCCCTCCATGAGTCCATTTCAATTCAAGCCCCAACCACAGCCCATTTCCAATCTTAGCTCCCCCAACAGCCCATTTCCAGTCCTATCCTAGCTGCTCCATCAGCCCATTTTCAGTCCTAGCTCCCTTCCCTCACAGCCCATTTCCATTCCAAGCTCCCTCCCCATCAGCTATTTGCAGTTCAAGCCTCCCCTTCCACTCAGCCCATTTCCAGTCATAGCAACCCCCCAACCCATTACCAGTCCTAGCCCCCATCAACCCACTTCCAGTCCTAAACCCCCATCACCCCATTTTCAGTTTAAGCCCCCCCTATAACCCATTACCAGTCCTAACCCCCCATCATCCCATTTCCAGACATCCCCCATCAGCCCAAAGCCCATTACCAGTCTTAACCCCCCCCACATTGCCCTTTATCAGTCATAACCCCCCATAGCCCATTACCAGTCCTAACCCCCCATCAGCCCACTTCCAGTCTTAACCCCATCAGCCCATTTCCAGTCAGCCCCCCACAGCCCATTGCCAGTCCTAAACCCCCCCATCAGCCCACAGCCCATTACCAGTCCTAACCACATCAGCCCACCTCAAGTCCTAACCCCTCCCCATCAGTCCATTTCCTGTCCTAGCCCCCCCCTTAGCCCATTATCAGTCCTAACCCCCCCCATAGCCCATTAGCAGTTCTAACCCCCCATCACCTCATTTCCAGACAGACCGCATCAGACCACAGCCCATTACCTGTCTTAACCCCCCATATCCCATTTCTATTCCTAACCCCCCCAACAGCCCACAGCCCATCCAGTCCTAACCCCTCCCCATCAGCCCATTTCCTGTCCTAGCCCCCCCCCATAGCCCATTATCAGTCCTAACCCCCATCACCCCATTTCCAGACAGCCCCCATCAGCCCAAAGCCCATTAGCAGTCTTAACCCCCCCATAGCCCTTTAGCAGTAATAACCCCCCATCACCCCATTTCCAGACAGCCCCCATCAGCCCACAGCCAATTAGCAGTCCTACCCCCCCTAGCCCATTAGCAGTCCTACCCCCCCCTAGCCCATTAGCAGTCCTACCCGCTACCCCCCCACAGCCCATTAGCAGTCCTACCCCCCTAGCCCATTAGCAGTCCTACACCCCCCCAGCCCATTAGCAGTCCTAACCCCTCCCCCCCTAGCCC
Organism: Ichthyophis bannanicus; assembly: GCA_033557465.1. NCBI lineage: Eukaryota > Metazoa > Chordata > Amphibia > Gymnophiona > Ichthyophiidae > Ichthyophis > Ichthyophis bannanicus. The sequence goes on from CM066035.1 coordinate 645,529,008, forward strand.
ATTAGAAGTCCTAACCCCCCCCCCCCCGGCATATTTAAAAAAAAAAAAAAAAGCTGGCTTTGGCTGCTGCCGCTGCCGCGCGGCAGCAGCAGAATGCAATGTCCCGCGGGGCCCCCTCCGCCGCTAAGCCCCTCTGCAAGGGCTTTCAGATTCGCGAGGGAGAGCGTCTCCCTCGCGTCTCTGTTAAGCCCGCAGGGGCTAATGGGAAATTTCCCATCAGTCCCTCGCGTCTAAAGGGGCTGATGGGAAATTTCCCATTAGCCCCTGCGGGCTTAACAGAGACGCGAGGGAGAGCGTCTCCCTCGCGTCTCTGTTAAGCCCGCAGGGGCTAATGGGAAATTTCCCATCAGTCCCTCGCGTCTAAAGGGGCTGATGGGAAATTTCCCATTAGCCCCTGCGGGCTTAACAGAGACGCGAGGGAGAGCGTCTCCCTCGCGTCTCTGTTAAGCCCGCAGGGGCTAAGGGGAAATTTCCCATCAGTCCCTCGCGTCGGGGCTGATGGGAAATTTCCCATTAGCCCCTGCGGGCTTAACAGAGACGCGAGGGAGACGCTCTCCCTCGCGAATCTGAAAGCCCTTGCAGAGGGGCTTAGCGGGCGGAGGGGGCCCCGCGGGACACTGCACTCTGCCGCTGCCGCGTCCGCGTCCGCGGCAGCAGCCAGAGCCAGCTTTTTCTTTTTTGCGGACCTACCCGCGTGCCAGCTGCAAGGCCTTCGCGTGCCACAGCTGGCACGCGTGCCATAGGTTCGCCATCGCTGACCTAGGGCATAAACGTCGAATAAACTCACAAAGTATAGCAACAGAAAAAGAAATAACTAAAGGTGCAGTGGTTGTTGGGCGACTTGTCTGTAACCTGTTGTCTGACCATCTGTAGTTTAGAAAATGCTCACGATGTTGAAAACCAGACCCTGGTAGAGATCAAACTCTTCCTTATCTGATGAGTACTTTCTTCTTGAAGACTGCATTATTCACTGACGTAATTACATTCTGCACAACTGTTTCTGAGCGATTGCAATATATGTCCAAGTACGGGGGTTCAAAACCAAGCATAATTGAAAGCAGGCAGTCATATGCTTTGCAGGGTTTAGTTAAGTTCTGATTTGTAGCTGGTGATTTCTCTTTCGGACAGCGCATACTCTCATTTTACCCAGGTATTACATTTCAGTGACTTGATTCAAGTCATATCAAATAGTAGAAGTGTTTAAAAGGCTCCTATGTTCTAATGTGTTTAACCTTTAAGCTTAAATCAATGTTTCGTTAAATGAACCAGTTGCAAACAGAGATTTTGAGTGGGTTCTTTTTAATGGCAGATTGGGAATACATCTGATGTATTGCGAAACTGCGAAATGTAAGTTTCTAGAACAGAATGTTCTGGATTTTTGTATTCTGGTTATGACTTTTACAGATGTGTTGGCCCAGGAAATTGTCCCTGGTGTAAAATGTACTGGATTTTTCTTTTGTCGTGGAACCAGAAAAAATATTATCAGTAAAGTTAATTGTTGTTTACTTGTGCTTGTAAAAATATGCTGTTTGTACATATTTTGCATGACAACTAAACATGCCAACTTTTAAACAAATTGAATTAAGAAATAAGGGAAAAAAAGCTTAAAACTGAACTGGAAAAAAATAATTCTAAGGGGCATGCTGGTAGCTTGAAATTGCAATGAGATATCAGTGCAGAGACTTCGCTAATGTTTCCGTATGTGTGCCTCTGACCCCCATGACAATAGCACATTGTAGTCGTATGACACTGTTCTAAGAAGTTCACGGGTGCACCTAACACCATCCTTCAAGACAACAGTCATGGGTAGTGCACCTATAAGGCCTGCGCTAAGCATAACATGTCAACACCTACATAATGCCTCTAACCTGTCCCATCCTCACCCACTAAAAGTGCTAACTGGTTAGTGTGGGATCGTGCACTAAATGTCAGCTCAGCACACTTAGCACAGGGTTCCGCACATGCCATCTGGTAGCACGATTTAGTAAACATGCCCTTAAGTGCACCTTTAATAGGACTCTTTGAACATCAAGAAAAGTTTGGAACTATTGCGGATTCCACTGAACACTTTCTGCAGTATTGATGGTTGGGTAGTATATGTTGTTTGTTTGTTTTTAAATAATGACAGTGCTGTTTCTCAGGCATGATAGAGAAGAAATATTTTGGACTGTATCACTTCATTTCTGCTCTTTTACACATGTAGTATTTGTAGTGATATTTTTTCTTGTAAATGAATTCATTGGAAACATGTATTGAGATTCTTTTCAGCCTATTAAGCTGCCGTTTCTCTAATGAGAAAAGTGGGACATCATAGTTTTATCTTGTACCTTCATGAAGCTTTTTCCCCCTAGTGTTATCCCTCCATATTTGATCTCCTAACCCTGACAGGTAGTAAATAAGTTAGCGTAGACTTGAGCAAATGCGGCAACTACTTTTTTCCCATGGCAGGCTCAGGATCAACAGATTCCTTGGATAGTTTATTGTCACAGACAGGGGGCGCTCTAGATTACAGCCAGGTCATTACTTGGGCTATGGCAAAGGTATTTTCCTCCCTTCATCATAGATCACTCAGTTTGTATTCACAATAACTCATACTGAGAGCTGTATTCTTAAACTCGCTCAGACTTTTACTTCCAATTATCAGAATATAGGATTGCAGGATAACTTAAGACATGCTGCAGTGCACAGTGCCATGGCCTACACCACAAAGCCAGCACTATCGGCTCTTTTTATTGATCCTTTCTTCGATAGACTTCAGTACTCTTTATATCAGTGACTGTAGTTCAATAGAGCTGCTAGTTGCAGCCAGCGATGTGTTACCTTTGCATGTCTTCTAGTCGCTCTTAACCCAGAGATCAGAAAATGATTATGTATGATTACATTTAAAAACACTTTTCTAGTTCTTTATAAGGCAATGTGTACTTTTAGGCACAGTGTACACACTTAATTGGAGGTTATGTTAGTCATTGACATGGTCAGTGACCTCTTATAAAATACAGACTTTGCAGATGGGTGTGCACAATGACAGATTTTGGTGAAATGTAGGTGTGCATCTGTACACGTGCAGATTATAAAATAGTATAATTTACATGTATTGTAGACGCAAGCAGTTGTAAAGCTGGTATCAATGCCCACGTCAACTTAAGGAGCAACTTCTGCCTCTTGCACTAATATTTTTTAAAGAAAAGTAAGTGCCTACTCGATTTTACAAAATAGGCTTTAGGCACCATAAACAGCACTTTAACTAGGCACCGTCTTACAAACATTGTCTCCACATAACCTCCTGAAAATGTTACACTTCAGATGGTCATTTGCCTTGGTCCTATGCAGAAAATGCTGATCGGTTGAAATGAGAAATGAGCATAAAGCCACAATTAATTTGTCTATTTTTATAGACATTTCCAAATTCATAGAACTAAACTTGGTGGCCACTTCCATATTGAAGGTCCCCTGTTCAATTCTCATATCAAGTTTTCTGCAGCTTTAGGTGCAACTGGAGTTGGAGATGATGCAGGAACAGCATTCACAAAGTTCCAGCAACTAGCTGAATGATCCTGATCTCTAATTCCAGGTCTTCATGTTGCACAGTTTCACGAGAACAGAAAACCCTTGGCCTGAAAACCGAGTAGCTGTGTTGCGCAATCTCTGTTAGATTCCTGAATCCAGCGGAGGCAGCATTCATAGCCTCAGAGAGCAGGGAGTCTGCCACTGCAAAATCCTGACTTCCTCCTGGTTGGACTCACTGTGCGTCTGTACGTGGTCTCAAAGGGCTGCGATCTATGGCATTTGACCAAGGGCTGTCACTACAATGGCCAGGCTAGACAGACATAAGATGGTTTACAATTCTACAGTCCCAACAGGAGACAGTGTCAAAGTGAGCTAGAAACACAGAGGTGGAGGGGAAAGCTGCTGGGCCAGAAAAAAAATCGACAACTTTTCCGTTTTTCAGTAACAGGAAAAGATCTGCTTCTGCCAACCTCCTGTCTAGTCAACAAAGAAACAAAAGAGAAGGGATGGATGGGCAATCCGGTTTCCTGCATTTCAAGAGATTTTAATACAATGCTATAATAAGATTTCCTCTAATACATGCACAGAACAAGGGTAATGTACAGCTGGGCTGTGGTCCTGTTTTATTTTTTAAGGGAAAACTGTATTTTATCTGGGTTTAACAAACTTGGAAATGAAAGTTTTTTCAGACTGATATTCATTGGTCAATATTCAGGATGCTGGTGAGTATTTTTTGGATAAAGTTACTGCAATAACTTTAATTGAATATTTAGTGGCACTTGTCTGGGTAAAAGTGTCGCTCAGTATACTCAGCTAAAGTTATCTAGCTTATAATATCTGTGTAGCTTTTCCACTCGCTGTCTTACTGGATATTGCCAGACAAGTAAGATCTAGTGGCAGCTCAGGCCCCACTTCCATCCTTCCCCAGCGGAGATAATGGGTCCTGCAGACCTCCCCTTCCACCCCAAAAAATAGAAATGATATCACAGCCCAAGTGGATAGTGGAGTGGAGGAGTGGCCTAGTGGTTGGGGCAAGGTACTTCAGGCTGGAAGGTCAGGGGTTCAAATCCCACTAGAGGACAGCAACCTTGGGCCAGAAGGACTGGGGTTTCTAGTCCCACAGATGCTCCTTGTGGTCTTGGGCAAGCCACTTAACCCTCCATAGCCCATGTTCCCTGTAAAATAGTTATCTCCAAGTTATAATGCCCTGTTCAAAGTAATTTCAGTTTGTTCAATGTAAACCACACTGATGCAGAATAGCACAGTATATAAAAGAATATAAATAAAGTGTGCTGATCCCCACAAATCTCTACTTTAGAAGAATTGTGTGGCAAATCCCTCCACCAAACGTCCCCATCTGAATCCCCCCGAATTGGACCCGATTCTGTCCTGGACGTAGATCCCCTCTGTACGTCCGGTCTGAACCAGACATATAGAAAGGATCGCAATTCTGATCCCGCGGGGCACATATAGCCCCGCGGGATCAGAATTGCAAATAGTCTTGGACGTGCAGGCCGGGACTGCGATTCAGTCTGGCTGCACATGCAGAGCTGTCCCCGGCTAACTCAGTCAGGGCTTTTAAATGGAGACGCAGTTTCATGGTGTCATGGCACCGTGGCTCCATTTAAAAGCCATAATACTGGCTGCCTTTAAAAGGGGTTTATTCCCCGCAGCCTGACCCCCGATCTGTCCTCCTAAGGACAGGATCGGGCTGCAGGGAATAAACCCTGGCCCCACCTGCCCCATCCTCACCCCGGACTGTGCAACAAATCACGTCCAGGGAAGTTATTCCACCTCCAAAGTGGAATAACTTCCCCGGACATTTCACTGGCCCTGGACATAGAGGGCCCAAATTAGAATTGGCCTTGTATGTCCACTGCCTGCCCAGATTCCGCCCCTGGGCCACCCATTCTCCACCCCCATCTAACTTCCCCGCAGGAGCCGGCATGAATAGTGGGGATGGACATCGCCGTTAGGCCGTCCATCACATGAATAACCCCCATTATGTACGAAGCTCTGTTAGGAAAGACTTTTACCTCCTCACTCTTCCCTTCTCCAGCTGGACTGAATATTGAGTGTGAGACAACAGTTAGCTGTGCTTGCACTTAGTATTCGTTTCTTCACTTCAATACCGAATGAGGATCAGGGCCGGTCTAACCATTAGGCTACACAAAGTTTAATATTTAAAAGTATAAGGTCTGGTTAGGCATTTTTTCAGGATTACTGTGGAACGGGTGGTATTGGGATGATCATGATGGTTGAGTTTAGTTATCAAAATTTGGGGGAGTGGGGTGGGGGCTGTAGAGTGTTCAATATCCTTGCTCCGGTCTTGATGAGGAGTAGCCCTTCACTGAGAGGGAGGGGTATCGTGGCCTGTCTGGTTTACATTTTAAATTAGGACTGTTATTTATATGCGCCTGCTTATCTTTTATCAATGCCATCCAAGCCCCTCCCATTTTTAAACAGATACCTTTTGTCCAGACATTGAGTTGTGTGGCCTAAAGTTACACAGTCCTGGCCCCAAATTTTCAAAGTCTATGATTTATGCAGTTGGGAGGCATTCCTGAGGTATGCCAGAACTCTGCTCTTTAAGTACTCATATTCAATGCTGACGATAGGATGGTTAAGTCTGGTCTTAAAAGTAACTGTTCAAAGGTTATCCAGCTAGAGATATCCAGATAATTTTAACGTGATATATTCAGTGGCAGAATTATCCGGGTAAGTCCTGCTGAATATCTGCTCGCCAGCTTGCTGAGTATTGCTTATCTTCTCTCTAAATCCAGGAAGTGAATTGTGCATGGCCTGGATACATAGGTAAAATTTATGATAATTCAGTGAACCGGTAATTGGTTTGGGATTTGTTGAACTAATCAAAGGAACAACAAAAATGCTTTAAAATATGAGTTTTAAGGCATGATACCTTCAGGAATTATAATAGTAAATTAAAGATTTCTTTCTAAAGCAGTATGAAGTATGCAGAATCTCAATGTCTATTGTAAACCACATTTACATCTGATGCATTACTCCCCCTGCTTCTCATAAACTTGTTTCTACAGCAGAGGAACTCCCTCCACGCCACGAGCTTCCTTTCTGTGACTAGAGAATGCCTTGCAAGCAGGACTGTACCAACCTAAAAATGCACCCTGTGCGACTAACAAATCAGGGGCCCCCCCTTCCACTCAGAAGTCCTTGATAATTTGGAAGACTGGGTATCCGAATGACAGATGAAATTTAATGTGCTATTTAGACGCCCAGTCTTCCAATTTATCAAGATCTTCTTGCAATTTTTCACAATCTTGTTGTGTTTAAATAACTTATTCTCATTTTCAGGTCATTTATGAAGATGTTAACAAGCAGCGGGCCAAGCACAGATCCTTTGAGTATTCCAATATTCATCTTTCTCCATTGAGAAAATTAACCATTTAGCCCTACTCTCTGCTTTCTATCTTTTAACCAGTTCCTGATCCACAATAGTACACTGCCTCCTATCCCATGACTTTTTAAATTTCACCAAGAGTCTCTCATGAGGGATCTCGTCAAAGGCTTTCTGAAAATTCAGATACACTATTTCAACTGGTTCACCTTTGTCTACTTGTCTGTTCACATCTTCAAAACAATATAACAGATTAGTAAGACAAGACTTTCCTTGGTTATATCCATGTTGGCTTTTCCCTATTAAACCTTGACTATCTACATCGGTGGTTCTCAACCTTTTTTGTACCGTGACCCCTTTTACCACTGGTCAACTTGTGATGACCCCCAATGATAAAATCAAATGCGTCTCTCTTCCTTTACCGTTAACGCATTGTCACTGTAATCATTTGTTGAATTATTAATATATTATAGGCCTTTGCAATATGTTTTTATTTATAAAATTTACTTATTTAAACCACAATAATTAATCACAATAACAAGTAACAATATTTGATTTTAAAATTATTATGATTTTGTAGTCCAATCACTAATATGAAATAAACGTATTTTTTCTACCTTTGTTGTCTGACCAATTTATTCTCTGATCTTGCTGGTCCCGATCTGAGGCTTCTGCTTTCCTGTCTTCTCTTAGCTCTCTTTCTGTGGTCTATGGTCCATCTGCCATTTCTTATCTCTTCTTTTGTTTTCTTCACTTCTTTCCATCAGCCTATTTCCAGTCCCCATAACCCTTCCCAGTATCAGCCCCTTTCCAGTCCTCCCTCACAGTACCTTCCAATTCAACTTGCATTCCCATGACTGCCACTGGTTTCCATTCCCTTCCAGTCCCCCTCCTTCCCCACTGTCCAGCTCCTTCTAGTCCAAATACCATGGCAGCCCCTCTCAACGTCCACTCCCTTCCAGTCCCATTCTCCCATCCCCTCTCATCAGCCCATTTGTAGCCCTAGCCCCCAGTTTTCTTCCAAGGCCAGCAGCTCTATCCTCCCCTCCCCACCATCAGCCCATTTCCAGTTGAAGCCCTCCCTAATCAGCTCACTTCCAGTGCTAGTCCCCCCTCAACCCCATTACCAGTGCTATGCTCCCCTAATCAGCCCATTACCAGTCCTATCCCCCCCAATCAGCCAATTACCAGTCCTAGCCTCCCCGATCAGCTCATTTCCAATGCTAGCCCCTCTCAGTCCATTACCAGTCCCATCACATTCAGTCCATTACCAGTCCTACCCTCCCATCATCATTCAGCCCATTACCAGTCCTAGCCTCCCCTAATCAGCTCATTTCCAGTGCTAGTCCCCCCTCAGCCCATTACCAGTGCTAGCCTCCCCTAATCACCCCATTATCAGTCCTACCCCCCTATCAACCCATTACCAGTCCCAACCTCCCCCCTTGATCAGTCCATTCCCAGTCCTAGCCTTCCCTAATCAAACCATTACCAGTTCTAGCCCCCCCATCAGCCCATTATAATCCTAACCCGCACTGTCTTTCCCCTCTGTCCAGCATTTATCCCGTCTGTCCAGTATGTCCCCCTGTCTCTCCCCTTTGTCCATGTCAGCCCCCCTTCCTCCCTCCCTCCAAGTCAGTCTCCCCTCCCTCCCTCCCTCCATCCCAGCCCCCCTTCCTCCCTCCCTTCATCCATGTCAGCCCCCCTCCCTTCATGTCAGCCCCCCCTCTGTCCATGTCAGCCCCGTCCCTCCCCCATGTCAGCCCCGTTGCAGGTTCCCTGCCCCCTCCTCCCCTTTCCCTATGTCTGCCTGCTACTGCCCTATTCTTCTGCAGCCATGGTTCCCTGTCTCTTAGGGAACCGTGGCTGTGCCTGTGAAGGCGTTGTGGAACCTTTCTGTCTCTCGATGGGCTCCGTGCAGCATTGTCCCACATCCAAAGGAAGTTGTTTACCACTTCCTTTGGAGGCGGGACAATGCTGCACGGAGCCCGTCGAGAGACGGGAAGGTTCTGCAACATTTTCACAGGCACAGCTGCGGTTCCCTAAGAGGCAGAGAGCCATGGCTGCAGAAGAAGGGAGGCGGTGAGTTTGCTGCTGCCAAGAAGCGGACTCGGCAGTGGCAGCAACTTGTGAGCTTTTTTTAACTTGGCGGAGTGAGGCGACCTGCTAAATCCTGTGGCAACCCCCGTGGAGGTCGCGACCCACAGGTTGAGAACCGCTGATCTACATGTTCTGTAATTTTATTCTTTATAATGGTTTCTACCATTTTGCCCGGTACTGACATCAGGCTCACCAGTTTGTAGTTTCGCGGATCAGCCCTGGAACCCTTTTTAAAAATTAGCATTACATTGGCCATTCTCCAATCTTCAGGTACTGCAGATAATTTTAATGATTAGTTCACAGATTACTAATAGTAGGTCTGCAATCTCATATTTCAGTTCTTTCAGCACTCTGGATGCATACCATCCAGTCTAGGTGATTTGTAATGCATCTTCCTGGTTTATTGAGATTTGTTTCATTTCTTCTGATGCATCACCTTTAAATACCACTTCAGTCATTGATAACTTCCCTAAATCTTCTTCAGTAAAGACCAAAGCAAAGAATTCATTCAATCTCTCCGCTATGGCCTTGTCTTCGCTTAGTGCCCCTTTTCCCCCTCAGTCATCTAACGGTCCAACTGACTCTCTCACAGGTTTTCTGCTATGAATGTATTTGAAAAAGTTTTTACTATGGAGTCTATTCTGTCCCGCAAATAGCAGGGATTGACATCCCATTGGGACGGCCATCCCTGCTATTCGCAACCTTGCCGTCCCTGAATTAGCCTCCCCATATGAACAAGGAGTTTTTATGGGGAGGCTTAGACGGGGGCAGGAAGGGGCAGTGCAGAGGCAGAGTTAGGGTGGGCAGTGGGCAGTCTGTGGCCCTAGACATACAGGGTCGATTCTGAAGTCGGACCTTGTATGTCCGGGGCTGGCATACTGGACGGGGGACTTATTCCACCTCAGAGGTAGAATAAGTCCCCCTAGATGTCGGGGAACAGGAGGCCCAACCGGGATCGAAACACTGAGGGGGTGCAGGAGATTCCCCAAAGCCCGACCCTGGCCATGGGAGGCCAGATTGGGGGTCGGACTGCAGGGAAAATAAAATGTAGTCGGCCGCCGGGGATCATGGCTCCTGAATGGAGCCACGGTGCCATGAAAACTGGATGCCATTGCGTCATGGCTACATTCAGAAGCCTGACTGAGTTAGCTGTGCTTAGCTCAGGGTTCTGATCCCATGGGAGCTAGACGTGCCCTGCAGGATCTGAATCGCGTCTACCTCTGTGCGTCTGGTTCCGACTGGATGCACAGATTGAAGGATAAGGCGGTATACAAAACTGTCTAAATAAATAAACAGAGGCCGGGATGCAAAGTACGGAATGTGCCTCCACCTGTTTTTGCATCCATGGCAAGATGTTTTTCAAATTTTCTGTTTGCCTGCCTTATCAATGCCTTACATCTAACTTGCCAGTGCTTATGTTGTTTCTCAATTATGTCACTCGGCTTCTTTATCCATTTTTTTGGCCACAAGAGCCTCTCTGACCTCACCTTTAAGCCATGCTTGCAGTTTTTGGCCTTCTTTTCTGTTTTCTTAAAGCATGAAATATGTCTGGTCTGGGCTTCCAACATACTATTTTTAAACAATGTCATTGCTTGATGTAAATCTTTAACTTTTGCAACTGCTCCTTTTAGTTTTTTCTTAACTGTTTTCCTCATTTTATCATAGTCTCTCTTTTGAAAATTAAAAGGTAGTACTGTGGATTTCCTTGCCGTCCTCCCTCCAGTTATTAAATCCGATGTGATCATGCTATGATCACTATTGCCAAGTGCCCGCAACATCCAACTCTTGCACCAGATCCTGCGTTCCACTAAGGGCCAGGTCCGAAATAGCTTCCCCTCATGTCGGCTCATGAACCAGCTGTTCCAAGAAGCAATCATTTATTTCATCTAGAAACTTTATCTCCCTAGCATGTCCTACTGTGACATTGACCCAGTTGATACCAGGATAATTCAAATCACCTATCACTCTGTTGTAACTTTTGTTAGCTTCCCTGATTTCTTTTAGCATTTTGTCATCCATCTGTTCATTCTGCACCATTCGATTTCTTGTCTGCTTGTCATTTCTTATTGATCCAAGGAGGTTAAAGTCAACTGCTGTTTCTATTTCTTCTCTATCAAGGATGAAATTATTGATTTTGCCAGTTGTCAGGATCTTTGTCTTTCTCATATTAAGGTACAGACCCATTTTAAGACCGTTCCTTGATCTTGATAAGCAAATGTATTAAATTGTCTTTACTTCCAGCCAGTAATGTGATATCGTCAGCATAGCGCAGGTTGATAATAAGATTTCCACTAATCCTCACACCTTGATTTTCTCTTTGCAGATGATACCAAAATCTGCAGTAGAGTAGACACCCAGGAAGGTGTAGATAACATGAGGAGGGATCTAGCTAAGCTTGAAGAATGGTCTAGAATTTGGCAGCTGGGATTTAATGTTAAAAAATGCATGGTCATGCATTTGGGCTGCAACAATCTAAGGGAGCAATATACAGCGTGTTTCAAAAAGAATGACCTGATTTTGAAACGTTATATTTATTGATTAGAGCGCATTACAATAATGGAACAAAGTGCAAAATACTAATATAATAACAAAGTTTCAATTACAAATGCTCTATATGTCCTCCATCAGCAGTACAGACAACATAAAGACGATAGCTACACTCGTCCCACACTTTTCGCAAGGTCATTTCTTCGACTGAATTCACTGCTGCTGATATCCTGTTGCTGAGCTCGTCTAGGTCACGAGGTAATGGTGGAAGAAAAACATGTTCCTTCACATATCCCCACAAGAAGAAGTCGCATGGGGTCATATCTGGAGATCTTGGAGGCCAAGAGTGTAGGGCAGTGTCTCGGGGTCCCGTGCGCCCTATCCAGCGTTGAGGCAGTGTGTCATTGAGGAATTGCTGTACATTGTTGTGCCAGTGTGGTGTGGCTCTGTCCTTTTGGAATATGAAATCATCAGAATCCTCATGAAGTTTTGGAAAAAAGCCATGTCCGCAGCATTTCATGATAGCTCAGTCCTGTCACTGTATTTCCCTCAAAAAAGAATGGCCCATAAATCTTTGTATGAGAAATCGCACAAAAACGTTTACTTTTGGTGAATCTCGCTCATGCTCTACGATTGCATGAGGATTCTGTCCAATGCGCGGAGTGGCATCTAGCATCGGTTCGCTAAAACTCTAAGCCACGTCCATTCAAGCAACACACCTTTCATTCACAAGATGTTCGTCGTTCTATAAATATAACGTTTTATAATCGGGTCATTCTTTTTGAAACATGCTGTAGTATAGGGGTGAAGTACTTTTGTCCACTAAAGAAGAGCGGGACCTAGGCGTGGTTGTGTCTGATGATCTTAAAGTAGCTAAACAGGTAGAGAAGGCGACAGCAAAAGCTAGAAGGATGCTTGGGTGCATACGGAGAGGAATGGCCAGCAGAAAAAAGGAGGTGATAATTCCTCTGTATAAGTCTTTGGTGCGACCTCATTTGGAGTATTGTGTGCAATTCTGGAGACTGCACCTTCAAAAGGTTATAAACAGGATGGAGTCGGTACAGAGGGTGGCTACTAAAATGGTTAGTGGTCTTCATTATAAAGCATATGAGGACAGACTTAAGGATCTTAATATGTACACCTTAGAGGAAAGGCGGGATAGAGGTGATATGATTGAGCCGTTTAAATACCTTCGTGGCATAAATGCACAGGGGGAGAGCCTCTTTCGATTGAAAGCAAGTTCTGCTATGAGGGGACATGGGATGAGGCTGAAAGGGGATAGATTCAGGAGTGATATGCAGAAATATTTCTTTATGGAAAGAGTGGTGGATCTGTTGAATAGTCTCCCAGTGGAGGTGGTAGAGATGAGGACAGAACTGAATTCAAAAAAGCATGGGACAAACACAGAGGATCTCTAAAGGAAAAAAGGGGACTGTTGTAGTTGTTGATATGGAAGGACAGACTAGATATGTCATGTGGTCTTTTTCTGTATTCATGTTTCTATGTCTTTATAGAGTCCTGCTTCTCTGTTGACTTGTTCAGCATGCAATTTAATTAGGTAGGGGGAAAGAATGCTGCCTTGTTGTACACCTTTGCTGATTTTAAACCATTTTGTTTCTCCTTGTTCTGTTCTAACTGTTGCTTCTTGATCAATGTAAAGGTTGCTCATGAGAACTATCTGGTGTTCTTGAATACCCATGCTTCTTATTGTGGTCCAGAGTTTTCATGATTTAGATATTCAAAGCTCTTATTGTAGTAAATAAAATACATATAGTTATCATAGCAACAAATAAGAAAGCAGTATCATTTAGTCTGTAAATTTCACAGTACACTTCTAGACCAGTCCAGATGAGTGGATTATGCTTCTCAGTCAGCAGGTGGAGGCAGACTAGAATAGCTTTCAGTGATGGCATCACTAGTATATACTCTGATGCAGCACCAAGAGAAGCCGGTCTTGTATGCTTTCAGCAGGTGGCAAGGTGTGTGGACTGATGCAGCAGTAGCAGATAGGTCTGTCTCCCCTGACCCAGATCATGGTTTTGTGGACTCTGTAATTGAGACCTTTGGCACAACAACAGGGCAAACCCATTGTCTCTTCGAGTTGACAGTTGCCCTGTGTCCAGCCCTGTTACCAATGAGTTTCTAGTGCTTGTAGGCAGGTGAACAATCAAGAGGACCCGTGGGGCCCCTGAGAGTGGATCAGTAAGTCTGGGTCCAATTCCCCCTTCTCTCTCACTATATCATATAGGAACATAACATAAGAAATGCCATACTGGGTCAGACCAAGATCCATCAAGCACAGTATCCTGTTTCCAACAGTGGCCAGTCCAGGTCACAAGTACCTAGCAGTCTCCCAAAAAGACACACAGGTTCTATAACGCTTGTATCAGGGCATGCAGTGGATTACCTGGGTCCTCTTTAATGGTTTATGGACTTTTCCTCCAGGAACTTGTCCAAACCTTTTTTAAACCCAGCTAAACTACCAGCTTTTACTACATCCTTCGGTAACGAATTCCAGAGTTTGATTTCTCATTAAATGAAAAAATATTTTCTCTTATTAGTCTTAAATGGGCTACACTGTAGCTTCATTTCATGTCCCCTAGTCTTTCTACTTTTTGGTGCCATAAAGAATCGATCTATGTTTCCCTGTTCCACTCCATTCATTAATTTATAGACCTCTATCATATCTCCCCTCAGCCATCTCTTTTCCAGATTGAAAAGCCCTAATCTTTTAAGTCTCTCCTCATAGGAGCATCCTTCCATCCCCTATGTCATTTTGGTAGTTCTTCTCTGTACCTTTTCTAATTCCACTATATCCTTTTTAAGATATGGAGACCAGAATTGCACACAATATTTGAGGTGCGGTCACACCATGGAATGATACAGAGGCATTATAATATCCTTTGTTTTATTTTTCATTCCTTTCCTTATGATTCCTAGCATTTTATTTGCCTTCTTGGCTGCCGCTGTACACTGGGTGGAGGGTTTCAATGTGTTATCCATGATGACATCTAAATCTTTTTCCTCGGTGGTGGTTCCTAATGTGGAACCTTGCATTGTGTACAGTAACCATAGTTTGGGTTTTTTCTTTCCTATATACATAACTTTGCACTTGTCCACATTAAATTTCATCTGCCATTTGAATATCCAGTCTTCCAATTTATCAAGGTTCTCTTGCAATTTTTCACAATCCTCTTGGGTTTTAACAACTTTGAATAATTTTGTGTCGTCTGCAAATTTGACTACCTCACTTGTTATTTCCATTTCCAGGTCATTAACGTATGTTAAAAAGCAGCGGACCCAGCACAGATCCCTGGGGTACTTCACTATTCACCTTTCTCCATTGGGAAAATTGGCCATTTAGTCCTACCCTCTTCTTTCTATCTTTTAACCAGTTCCTGATCCACAATAGTACACTGCCTCCTATTCCATGACTTTTTAAGTTTGCCAAGAGTCTCTCATGAGGGACCTTGTGAAAGGCTTCCTGATATTCCAGATACACTGTATCAATTGGGTCTACCTGTTTATTCACACCTTTTTTATGTTCTGCTCTTTTTCTAGGTTTTGTTTTTTTAAAATTTGGTCCTATTTGGTTCTAAGCAGCTTCAAAGTTGTTGTTGTTGTTGTTTTTAAGAAGTCTTGAAGCAGCCAAACTTCTCAGGCCTGTGTAGGCAGCTGGGGAGGCTTTTCCTGGGTTTCCCCAGCTGGAGTGAGAGGTTTCCCTTATAGATTGGGGGTTCCTTTTTTGCCGCAGTTTTCTTTTTCATTGACTCTTTTCTTTGCATTTTTTTCTTTTAACTGCGTTTAAGCTGTGTAGCCTGTCTAGCGCACAGAGGTTGCGGTTTGTGGTTGCCATTAAGTGAGCTCTGCAGCTGGCTTCTTTTGCCTGTAGTGCAACGGAGATGCCCTGGAACACATTTTTTTGTCAATATTGGAACCTCCCACAATTTTGGTGTTTCTGCCACCTCTCTCTTATTTTTCTCACCAGTGGGAACAGTGGCCATCCTGGATGCTCACATGATCCTGGCTGAAGGGAAACGTGGAGAGGTGGTTGCATCCTCAAACCTGCACCTTTCTGATGGCCTTTTGATACCCCAGGGTCTTTTTTTGATCAGTTTTGAGCAGCAGCTCCTGAAACAGCCCATGAGCTGTTTTCATTCTTGGGAAAGGCCTAGAAAAGCTGTTGAAGGACCTGGGAGAGACCTGTCCACAGAGACTCCCAAAAGATGCACAGAGGTCCTCTCACAGGGTTAATGGCAGGGTGCTGGAGGTGTTTTAGGGCTGGAAAGAGTTCTGGCATAGCCTATTTTTCCTATAGGCCTGTCGTGACCCCCTGCCTGGGCCGGTGGCTCACAGGCAAAGGGCTGCCATATTTGTCCTTAAATAAAGCTAATTTTGTCTCCAGCAAGGAATCCTGGGACTTATAGTTCTTTTCATTAAAGACAAAGTAGTGTGTGACCACTGGGGGTTGTTTAAGGCAAAAACAAGAAATTTATTTTTGGGTTCTTTCCACGCATTAAATTCAATGACAACGCAGGCAAAAGGATTATTCTCCAAAACAGAAAAACTTACAGGAACAAAAGTATATGTGAAATTAAAGAACTGTAATACTTCTTCAAACACGGCTGCTATTTTCAGTACACATCTCAGCATAGGTAAACTCTGGTCATTTTCCAATGATGCTGCTTTAATTCAAACTTTGTTCTTAGCAAAGTTCTTTAACTTAAAGAGGCTCTTAGCCCTTTCCTGGCTAAGGAAAAATTGCTCTTCAAAAGTTCTCTTTTACAGCTCTTTCTAGCAGCTTTCAATTTCCCTCATACACAAAGAACAATCCATCGGTGATTCGTCATACACTGAATCTGACTCAAGAGTGTCAATTTGCATGCCTTCCTGTTCTGCAAATTGCTTATCTCTTTCAGGATTTTCAATAATGTTTTCCAACTTACTATTCTGTACAAACTTCAAAAGTCCTTTCCAGAACTGCTCTCCCTGGTAAGCATTGGCTGTATCAGGAGCGTGGGGCTTCTTTCCCTGGAACAAAAGCTTAACTGCTTCACCTGTGCTCAGCTCTACATCTCTGCCTTTGGCTGGGTCTTGGTTACGTTCGTTTGTAACAGCTTTCACCCCCCTTCTGGCAGCTCGGGTTCTGAACTGTCTCTTGCACACACTGCACTGCACTTTGTTCCAGCTCTTCAGCAAACTCCCGAGCTATACATCTGCTGGTCTCTGGCTCAAGCGTACCTTTCACACAAGGGTTGCTTCCTTTGCTGTTGGAACTGCTTCTCCCACGTGGAGTTAAACTTCCCCCATCTCCTTGCTCCTTCCTGTTGCTGCTCCTCTCTCCTTCCTTCATCCTTCCTCCTGCTCTTGCTGCCTCTCTCTGCACTGAAACAGGTTTAAAAGGCTGCTTCCTAGCTACCACACCCCTCTCTCTGCACAGGTGGTTGTCATTAGGGTCTAAGCCTGCACCTACGTTAGGGCGTGGGTGTGTCTTAGCCTCAGCAAGTACGTGCTTCTTTTGCTTGGCTGTAGCTTTAGCCCTGTGGAAACTTTGCCTGTCTCTTGTCTTAAAGGCATATTCACTATTATCCTCTGTTTCCATCGGCTCAGCCCAGCTCTCATTGTCGCAGGCCTAAACCCAAGAATGGTCAGACCTTTAATGGATCCCAGCACTCATGGACTCAGCAGGAGACTCCTCTGGAGCTAGTAATACCTCTCACTGAGATCCCACAAATCCCTTCCAAGGAACAGGTGGTTGGGAGTGGCTCTGAAGGTTTTCTTTGGAATGGACCCACATTGTCAGCCCAATTGATCCTTGAGGTCCTCAAAAATGGGTATGCCTTGGAGTTTGTTGACTTTGGTGAGGCGTACTTCCATATTCCTGTCCAACATCAACATGAGCAGTTTCTCCACTTATGCATCCTGAGCCGCCATTTCTGGTTTCTGGGCCCTACTCTTTGGTCTTGCCATGGCCCCTTGCACTTTCTAGCAAGTTTTGGTGGCCTGCTGCTCAAGCAGGAGATCTGAATTCACCCATACTGGAACAACTGGCTGGTTTGGACAGACTCCAGGGAGAGGTCCATAGCAGACATGTCCCAGGTGATCCAGTGGTTGGAAATGCTGGATTGAGTGATCAACCATCCCAAGTGCAGCTTAACACTCTCAGAACTTGAAATATCTGGAGGCCTGCTTCGACACTCAGGTGGGCAGAGCGTTATCCTGAAGAGATAGGTAAAGCTGCATATGCAGCTCAGAGGCTTTTGCTTTCAGGCATCTCCCAGGCTATAGGACTACCTGCAACTCCTGGGACCGATGGCTTAGACTCTAGAGCTGGTGCCTTGGTATGATGTTCAGTTATGCATTTTTACAGAATTGTTGTTGGAAAGGTGGTGTTTACATGGTCATGATTGTTAAGTTTAATTATTTAATTATCAAAATCTTGGGTTGGGGGGGGGGTAGCGCTGAAGGTTTGCCTAGGGCACTCAGTACCTTCAATAGCTCTGGGTCTGGCCCTGCATTTAATGCAGATTGGTTCCTTCATCAGAGCACAGTAAATAAATTAATATTAAGTGGTGCTATAGTGCAACATTCACTGGCAGTGATAGAAAAGCTTTGCTGAAGGTGGGAGGAGGGATTTTGGGGAATTCTGGAGAAGCTGAAGAGTGGGACTGGATGTCCACTGCATGATGTAAGTCATAATTAGGTCAGAGAAGAGAGAGGGATGGGGCCTATTTGCCTTCAAGTTAATTTGTCATGGGATGGAAAAGAAGGTGGAATGGAGGGCTGTCTGCCAGCAAGGTAATTTTAATATGGCGGCAGGAGGGACGTTTGGGGAGCTGTGTGGCCCAGCAACTATATTTTGCATGGCCATAGGAAGGGAGAGACTTCTTATGTGTTGGACAGCCAAATTGAAATGCCTTACCTCCTTTTCCTGACCCTACCTTGCCTCTCTTTTCACCTATTTTTGGGATCCTGAATTTAAGAAGTTCATGGAGAGGAGGTTTGATTCCTACTGCTATTCCAAGTGACCTTGAGCAAGTCCCTAAAACTTCCTTGTGTCGGTTACAAAATTAGACTGCAAGCCCTACACAGACAGGAAAATGCCCAGTATACCTGAATGTAACTCACCTTGTTCCGCTACTGAAAACGTGTGAGCTAAATCTAAAGAAATAGTGAAAATAAGCCTATGGGATTAAGCAGTAAAATTTTAAAGGCTCCAGAAACATCATTTCCATTTAAACCAATACCCTGTTATGAAAGGCACAGCTCTACAGTTCATTTCGGGTAAATGAGCTTAGATTTATTTCACATCTATTCTTGAGGGCTCTGCGAAATGACATTTTTTTTCAAAGTGTTTATTGCAAACTGAGAAAGTAATTGGCATCCCTTGATGGTTCCCAGTTGCACTCTTACATTAGCTGCCATCTCTTGATTTTCATCATTAGCTGCGTGCTGCCCGAGTCGCTCTATAAAACAATGTCTGGCTCTCGTCCCGCTTTCTATCATTTGTCTGCACTCCTTGTTCCTCCGATCTCTCCTCTGGTGGGCTGGCTCGATTTATTTTCATCAGCCTGCTAAAATCCTCCTTTGTTACGTTATTCTTACATGCATTTGATATCAGATTTAAGTTAACAACATCCATTGTGGGCTACAGCACAATTCCAAATTTTGTTCTCTGAAAAATCCTAAGTTACGTTACATGAGTGTACTCCCTGCTGAGGACTCTACAGGGCTTACCAAAATCATTTGGACATACGAGATTTTGTTTTGGTACTCTTGTGCAGAAAACACCTTTGGATGTTAGTAATAACCACTACAAGAATAATACCTATTTGACGGACATATGACTTTTTTTCTATGTACTCTCTTTGCCAAGAAAATGTGGGACCCATACTCACACAATTAGAATGCAGGTTGCCACAAGCATTGTCATGACTAAGCACTATTGGAAACTTACAGTACTAAGAGGATGTCTCAGCCTTTCGAAACCTTTTCAAGCCCGTGATACACATATGTTTTCAAAAATGGTGTGTAGCATTTCATCCACAATCCAGGCAGTGTAGATGTGGGGAAAAACTCATGTGGCCGGGGCCGGCCCAACCACTAGGTAAACTAGGTGGTCACCTAGGTCAGCAGCTTCTGAGGTGAAGCAAAGGGCAGCTACATCAAAACAGTGAGTCCCAAACTCAAAGACTCATCACTGCCTGCTTTCACCTGCAGGAAGAATGCACAAGTTGCAAGTGGCCTTTGGAATTCCCCTCGTTATGTATATATTTACAAAACAAAGATTAATATTTAAAAGTACGATGCCCAAATATGCATTTTTATAGATTTTTGGGAAAAATGGTGTTGAGATGATTATGAGTGAGTTTCATTATCAAAATCTTCGGGGGGGGGGGACGAAGGTTATGGGTTTAAAATGTAATTGCAAGGGGGCACAAGGATGAAGGTTTGCCTAAGGCATCTAATAACCTAGCACCAGACCTACATGTGGCTCGCTGCCAGATGCTGTAAGGACTTAATAAAGCAGCCTCATGGGGGAAAGCGAAGGAAGGGCTGTGTGCATTCCAAAAAGCAGAACCTGACTGTATGTGCCCTGTATACTGTCTCGTAATTCCTACAGGCTCAAACTAAAAAAGAGAAAGGCATGTGTGACAACAGATGTACTCAGAAAGTTATTCGTGCACACTTAAGAGCCACTATTGATGTCTTATGTTGCTGTGAGGTGCAGATATTAGAATCCGTGGAGTGATGTGGACCTCAGCATCAGACAATGGTGACTTCTCCCATGGCATATCTGATTAGTTGTGATGACACGCTGGTTGGAAGATACTGATATATCTGTAAAGTCACCACACTGTGAGGATGCCGTGCACACTGATCTTAATTTTATTTATTCTGTGCATTTTACTGAGCTCACCAAAAATAAGACCGCATATTTCAAATTGTAATGAAAAGCGATTACGCAAATGGAAAGAACATAGTACACTAGTAAAACTGGGTTCCTAAGAGAAACAAACATATCATAAAATGTATCTTCTGAATTTTAGTAGATTAATGGGACTGTTTTGAAAAGTCTAGTGGTGGTAGATGTTTAGAGGGTATACTTGTCTGTAAAATACTTGCAGAAGTGGCAGAGAATGCGCCTTGAATTAAGGCGTGGTTACTTACACGAGCCCTAGAACTGGTGTAAATCACTTTTTGCAAGTATGCACTAAAACATACACCGCGCATATTTGCTCACACCACTTGTGTTCTGCCCAAACTCCACCCATGTACGTACCCACATCTAGTGAAAGTACATGCCATGCAAAAAGGAGCGGACTTTTATGCTGGTCAATAATTTATAAGAGGTCAACTACACACATATGTGGCCACTTGTGTGTGTAAATGACCAAAATACTGACATTTGCATGTGTTAGAACTTAAAAATAGGAGCCTTTTTCTAAAATTACACCTTAATGTTTCATTCATTTGATAAGCTGCCTTTAATTCTTACAGCAAGGTGGTGTACGGTTATCGAGGATAGCAAAGGCGATAATACATCAAATTTCACAATAAAACACCAGACAACTGATGACAGTAAGATGCCGAGGAGATGAACACAATGGGTAGGAGGGAACCCAAGAATGCAGTGGTCATAAACTCATAAGAGTCATCCTTCTATGTTACATAGTTTGGACAAAACGTCTTTGTGTGGGAACAGAAGGATCCTCATAAACAGGCAACCACTCCTATGTTTTATTCCTAAGGTACAAGTCCCCTGTTTGTGCTCTACTAATGGGGAAAGGTCAGAACAGAAACAGACCGATTTGGGAAGATTTCACTGGGCATGCATCAGCCAGCCCTAATGAGGAGATGGCAAGGTCTGAAATTCATTCCTCCTGCTGCTGCAGGTTAGCCAAGGTTATGCAAAAAAATCATAATGACTTAATGCAACACACCACTTTATTTTTCCTTCATGATGACCTTAATACTGAGTATCTTGCATTTAAAAAAACTGCAACAGTACCATTTCTGATATTTTGACGTTGAATATTTTGGTGTAAGCTTTAAAAGCATTTTTTGGGTATAAAGCATGTTTAACACATAGACGATGCACCTGTAAAATTGCACAGGTAAATATGCGCATGCCAAGTGCTTGTGGACAAGTGCTCTTATGTGGTCCACATACAAGTGTTTCTAGGAGTGCATTTGGATGGAACGGGGTAAATATTAAAATAATATTTGTACACCGCATATCATCAATTCTATGTGGATAACAAAAAAATATGAAGAATAACTTGACAAACAAGTACAATATAAAACATGCACAGTACAGTAATCCAAATAAAAACACATAGAAATCATAAAAATTAAACAGATGCCTGATCAAAAAGCTAAGATTTTACCAATTTACAAAAATGTAAATAAGTTGCAAGGTATGTGTATAGATTATAAAATATGCACATGCACAGAGTACATGGACATAGTTGTGCCTGCCTTGGAGCAGGTGTAAATTTGTGCAAGAGCTTTTAGATGCTACTGGGAATCATTAGTGTGCGCGTTTTACAAAGGCACATAGTTGTCCATGTTGCTTTTATGCTCAAATCCGTTTATTCAAGAGTGGAGTGGAGGAATAGCCTAATGGTTAGGGCAGTGGCCTAGAGCCAGAAAAAACAGGGTTCTAGTCTCACTGACAGCCTTTGTGGCCTTGGATAAGTAACTTAACTCTTCATTGCCTCGGATAGAAACTTAGATTGTAAGCCCTCTGGAGACAGAGAAATACCTATGTACCTGGATATAACTCACCTTGAACTACTGCTGGAAAAGGCATGAGCTAAATACTAATAATAAAATGCAAACATGCCATTTCATAGTTGTTCCTTCTACATACCAACCCCAGCAAACAGGCATACTTTTGGAAAATGTTATAGGTACTCTTTTATAAAATGCCCATTCTTTGGGGGATCTCAACAACCAGCCCATGTAGTTGCAAGTGAACTCTACTTGAATTTTCAAAGGGGAGATAACTAGCATGGTGCAGAAAACTACTCTATAGTGAACTTTATTCCCCTTTGTCATGTGGTCTCTTCACTCAAAGGCTGACAGATCTGTTCAATGTAAGCTGCAAAGTTCCTCTGCTCTGCAAATCACAAGATAGTTTCACAGTATTCTCAGTTTTGATAACATTGCCATCTAGAGGCAATTCTTACACTCATTGAATTAGGATAATACATAATTGGCAGCGCCTTTGGTTTTCTCCGGGTCCAATATTGGTACCGGAACTCTGTACTTCACAAATAATTAAAGACTTAGAAATAATGGCTGATGTCTTCTAGCATTGGTGGGCTCATATAGGCACAAGCAGTACCTACAATAGGATTGCTTGAAGATACCCTGTTATCAGTGGACAAGCTTATAGACATTGACAGTACTCAGGTATGAGGGAAATTAAGCCATATTGCAAAAAAATGAGCAAATATACAAACATCAGGAAATTCAGCAGTATGGTGACTACATCAACCATTCCGCAACTCAGTACCATTTACCCTGTCATTGCATCACATGTGATTTTGCATGAAATTATCTGAAGTAAAGAAGGTTGGAAATTACCCGTCCCTCTCCAAAGGGATTATCAGCAGTCCACCTTAAAAGGGTCTATAGCTCAGCACCCAGGGCTGGGAGGGTGTGACTCAGACAGAGGGATTAAGAAGCCAGCTGTGTGCACAAGGGAGGAGAGAGGCCCCTGGAGACAAAGCTCCTTGCATGCAGGGCTGGGAAAGGAGTCTGGCTGTAAGGTAGGCCAGTCAGGAGGTGGGGATCTTATGTACAGACACTGGAGCCCAAGTGAATGACTGGACTTTGTGCTGAACATTCTGTGCTTTAAATTGTGGGTCAGGGGAAGGGCACTGAGAACCAGCCTTGTGAGGGTAACAAGCTGGGAGTGATTGCTGGCTCACTGAAGGGAAATCAAAGTAGTCTGTTTGGTCCTGAACTGTTGTGTTCCTGATTTTTTAAAAAGTTCCTTGCCACCGCATGCTACGTGATACCACACTTTCCCATTTCCAAATATATTACCTCAGTGCATTCTAAAACTCTGGCTGATTTGAAAAGATCTTTGATGGATTCCTAGCACCACATGCAATTAGCTTTTAAGCTGTGAATCAGGGAAGCCATGCTCCAAATCCTCCCTCTCCCACTGGCATTCTATAACACCTTGGGCAAGTCCCTTTGCCCTCCATTGCCTCAGGTGCAACTTAGACAGCAAATCCATTTGGATAGGAAATTAGCTAATGTACCGGAAAATAACTGCCTTAAGCTTTGATTTGGAAAAGGCAAAGAATAAATCTAAAAATCCAAATACATGTTTTAAATTGTGTATCCTTATAAATGGAAAATATTGAATCCGACCCTAGCACACCACATACCCTGTATGAAATCCTGGCTAGTACTGGCTCACTAGAAGCCTGTGATAAGGCTTTTCTTTATCTTGTATCTTCCCTATACTCTTATGTTGCTTCTCTCACCTGAGGATATCAATCCCAATCCTGGCTGTCCTCCAGGTAGGATGAGGTAAATCTCTCGTCCTACCTGGAGGATCACATCGCAATCCTTCCAATCTTATTCGCAATCCTTTCCTTCCTCACTCTTCTCTCTCTTTCCAACAAATGTGCCTACGTTCACGACCTTTTTATCTCTCATATTCTGCATCTTCTTGCTCTACTGTAACTGAGACTTGGCTTCTCTCTGAAGACTCTGCTTCAGTTGCTGTGCTCTGTCAGGCAGGCTACCATTTCTCCATGTTCCTCGCTACATGTTCCTTTGATCCAATTCCTAGTCAGCTCTGTCTCCCTCACTACCATATCTTCCATCTGTTATATCCTCAACCTATTGCTTTTCACTGGAACTGTTCCTGTTGCCTTCAAACATGCTGTGTTTATACTGCACCTCAAAAAGCCTTCACTGGATCCTATCTACCCTTCCAATTATTGCCCCATCTCCTCCTCCCTTTCACATCTAAACTCCTTGAATGTAGGATTCACCACCACTGCCTTGACTTTTTCATCTCAAGCCATTTTGGACCTACTCCAATATGCCTTTCGTCCTCCACATTTTACAGAAATGACCCTTACCAAAGTTTCCAGTGACCTGTTACTGGCCATCCAGGGGCTTTTACTTACTCATTCTTCTTAACCTGTCTGCTGCTTTTGATGCTGTTGATCACCACCTTCTCCTTGATATGCTGTTCTTGCTTGGGTTTTGGGGCTCTTTCTGTCTTGGTTTCCTTCTTATTGTTTCCATTTCACGGTTAGTGTATGTCCTGGTGAATTCTTCTCCTCTGCTGTTCCACTTTCAATTGGTGTACCTCAGGGCTCTGTCTTAGGACCCTTTCTGTCTCTATACTAGTTTCATTGGTGCCCTAATCTCTTCCCATGATTTTCAATACCATCTTTATGCTGATGACTCCCAGATATATCTCTCTGCAACAGATATCTCTCCAGGAAACCAGGCCCACATCGCAGCCTGCTTGTCTGACATTGCTGCCTAAATGTCTCACCATCATCTAAAATTCAACATGACCAACATGGACCTGTCTTTTCTTTCCCCCTAAACCCACCTCTCCCCTTTCTCCTTTCTCTATTCCTTTGGACAACACTGATATCCTCCCTGATGCCTCAGCTTGTAACCTTGGGGTCGTCTTTGACTACTCTCTCTCTTTCTCTATATATTCAACAGATAGCTAAAACCTGTTATTTGTTTCTCTATAACATCAGCAAAATATGTTCCTTCCCTTCTGAACACAATACCAAGACACTTATCCACTCTCTCATCACCTCCTACTTAGACTATTGCAACCTGCTTCTTACTGGTCTCCCACTGAATCATTTCTGTCCCTTCTCAATTTATTTTATCTCTTAAAAGTAGGGGATTTAGTGCTATAATGCAAGCTTCTAATAATTGAAAATAGTACTCTGGTTGAGGATAAACATACCTCCAGAGAGCTGTAAGAATCTTTGTTTTGAGTAGCCTTAGAGTCTAGTTGAGGAATACAACACCACCTTATCTGCTAAATCCAAGCATAGTACTTTATAATGAATTCTAGCAAGAACTGGCAGTCAATGAAGGCTCCATAGCATGGAGATAACATATACCTATCTCTAACTCCCCCTCCCTCCCTTCCATCAAGAGTCTTGCTGCTGTGTCTTATGCCTGCCTATAGAGGTACTGTATCACTGTTAAGATCTATATTGATGTGCACACAGGGCTTTGATCTTCTCCCATCTCTATATGGCACTCTTAAGCTGAAATCATGACTAAGTGAATGTCAAAATGCTATGTTTTTATCATCCATCTTTTCATACCATACACATTGTCACAAGTAGGGGCTGCTCTGAGGTAAATCCTGATGATAAACTCCATTCTCTGCAGTTCCTTCACAATCTCTTTTATAACCTTCTTCAGTTCTCTGGCTTCTGAAAGGAAGGGTAAGAGAATGGCAGCTCCTTCGCAGTAGTTTCAAGGCTCACTGCTAACCATCTCCAAAGAAAACTTCTCAGCAGTTCAATAGTTATAGCAGCAAAGTCAAAAGCACCTAGTACCATGTTCAAGATATTTCTTCCTGTTCCTCCTCCCATGGGTTAACTCCATAGCATTCAACTCCATAGCTTCAGCTACTTCATCTTTGGGAAACTGCCTTTTCTGCCTTGGCTCTACAATGCATTGTGCTGTTCCCCAAGGAGTTCCCTCCTTTACCAGTTAACCTGAGCTTATGTCAGGTCCAGCCTGTTCTCTTTTGGGTTGCCCAGCCCAGACTCTTTAAATGGAACCTTCATAATCTTAACAGGAATTTTGTCAGGGTGCCTTACCTCTCTATCACTATGCCTGTCAGGGCCAGGGATACCCTGCATCAGCCCACATATATCATAAATGAAAAAAACTTGGAAACTTAGAAATATCAAAAAGCACTCTAAAGAACCATTGGCTCGATATTCAGTGGTGATGGCTAGCTGATCTAGCAGGGGTAGCCACCTCTGCTGAACTTTAAATGTAGATATTCAATGCTGGGGACCTGTCTTGCTCCAATTTGAATATCCAGGTTGGCCAGTGTGACGGGATCTATAGAATATTGCTCATCCCTCTCCAGAGGGATTATCAACAGGCCCCTTTAAGAGAACCAGCAGTCCAGAGTTCAGACTGGGAGGGCGTGGCTTCCAATGAGAGGTTAAAAACCCAGCAGGCTGCAGCAGGAGGAGAGGCCTGTGGAGCCAGAGTTCTTTCTAGGCAAGCCGTGTGAAGGTAGGAGCTTTAACTGGGGCTGGAAGACGGGCTGGGAGAACCAGGGTGTGAAGGTTTAACACCTGGGATAGAATAAAGCTGACCTTTTTTCTGGACTGCTGCCAGTTCTGTCTTTTAACAAGGGGAAACCCCCTTTTCACTGCACGCCATGCTACCACAGCTGGATTGGCAAGAGGTTAACTGGGCAGCGGAGATATTCAGCCACTGTCTGGTAAGCTTCTGTGGCAAAAGGCCAGCCTTTGCTGTGCCTTACTTTCACCATGTAGCTATAACTGGGCAGCAGCTCAATATCGCTGCAGCCCAGTTATGGCCGGGTGCCACCCCCTGAACCGCCTTGATGCTAACCAATTAGCATATAGAATCTCTTCAGCTTTGTAGAAATGATCATAAAACCCCTGTCCTAAAAAAACTATACTGGCTCCCCCTCTCTGCCCGCATCAGATACAAGGTACTCATGACTTTCTTCAAAATCTTGCATAACATGCATGTTAATCACCTACAAAACATGCTTAAAAAACCCCTCCAGAAAATAGAATCAGGAGATCATGCACTCAAAACACTTTAAGTGTACCTATAGAAAAACTAAAATATAACACTAAAATATAAATTGTAATTCATGTGTGTGTGGTGCACCCCTCCCTCAAATCAAACTGTATTCTTCCTTTGTTTTCTCCACCATTGGACCGCTGCTGATCGCTGGAAGTGGCGGCATACAAATGTATACCAAATAAATAATAAATAACCAAACAACCTGTGCACATTGTATGCACCTCGACTCTGGAATAATCTCCCAACAAAACTCAGAAAAATTGATGACATCTACCAATTCAGAAAGAAATTAAAAACTCTACTATTCAAAGACCACTTTGATGACGAAACATAAAGCAGCTTCACTAGCTACTTAAGTGCACCTGAAGACCACACAACTGCCTCGCCTGCATGCAGAACTGGACAATAAGATTCCATACCCATATAAGTCAAACGACTCACCAATCTATGCATTATACCTCTGTACACCTCAATATCACCTTGTAACATATACACAACCATGTATCGTAGGTTAATTCTCAGAAGTTAACATTTGTTCTATTCCCATTGTTAAAAATCTTCATTCCCTGTTCAATGTAATGTTAATGTTAAATTGTTCTATGTAAACCACTTTGACCTTTGGAAATGCGGTGTATAAAAAATGCTATATAAATAAATAAAATAGGGTGTAAAGTGGTGGTATCCACCGATATTCAACAACATGTTAGTACCGCTGAACATCCTGCTTAGTGGCATTTAGATAGTATAAATGCCTTTGAATATCAGGCCCTATGAAAATTATTTCTACCATATGCAGATCTGTTTCTGAATTATGTGAATTCATAAAAAGTTGACTATTTAAACACTTTTTAAGCCACTGTTCAATAAAAATCTTGGAAATATTTTGAACTGTCTAATCTAGATATTTCAAATTATTCCTATATTCAGCAGCATTGTACTTATGTAGGGGAATTTTAGAAGGGGCATGCATCCAAGTTCAATCTGGAATGTCAAAGCCAGATTGGAAAAAAATGAGACACATCATATGAAGAGAAAGACATCATGCTTGGCAAGATAGAAGGTCAACACAAAAGAGGAAGGCCAGCAATGAGATGGATCGATACAATAACAGCAGCTACGGGTACCAGTCTGTCAACAATGAGCTGCCTGACTGAAGACCGAACACAATTTAGGACAACTATCCAGAGGGTCGCCACGAGTCGATACCAACTCGACGGCACTTAACAACAACAACAACAGATGCCGGCAAATGTGGACGGTCCTGAAATAGACATCTGTGGTGGCATCTACATAGACGTCTCCAGAATAGTATTTCAGAATCTGGGCATCTAAGAATATTTTTTAGGAAACATTTTTTTAAAACTCTATTCGTGCCAGGGAGCAGGTGTAAATCTGGACATGGGCAATTTTGGGCCTACACCCTATATGAAATGAGGAATTCGTGTGCAGATTTTGTCCTGCCCAGGGAATGCCCCTGACACATCCCCGATACATCTCTGTCTTTCAACATGGTGCAGTCAGCCACGTGCAAATTTCACCCTTCTTACATGTGAATGTGATCTACATGCAGATATAGCTGCTTATACGCGTTAAAATCATGAATAACTCCCATACTGGATTTCTACATATGGTTAGTGTAGTAGGCTAGGAACAGGGAATCCAGGGAACAAATTCCACTGCTCTATCATTGAAATAGTACTGAGTGCTGGGGATGATGGAGTGCTATCTTCTCTACACCCTCTGGATATTTTTCAGCCAAAACGAGCACTTTTCAGATGCCTGATCATGACTGGAGCAGGTGTAAACTTGCATGCGACTCCAGACATTCAGGACATTTCTGAGATCAGATGGGGATGTCCAGGTTTTTGGGAACACCCCAGTCACTCCTCCAACATGCCCCCATTCAGACTTGGACATCCTCACGCTGAGGATGTCCACAGACCTGGCTTCTAAAATGGCTCTGGAGGCGTCTCTGTGCTTTGGATGTCTCTATGCCCGTTTTCAGACATCCAAAGCACGAATATGGTTTCCAGAATGGCCCCCATAGTTAGTGCCACTGAATATACAAGCATAAATTACATGTATGAATATATGCATATGTATAGATACATGCATAAACCACGATATCCAGATAGTCTGAGTTGTACTTTTGGCTCAGATGGTCCAGGTTATACCTGGGTTTCCCACATCTGAGTCAAACATAGAATCTGTATATATAGGGGCCAGTTATCAGCACCTATACATATAATCTGTGTGTACCTGTTGCCCTGAATGCCCCTTTTGCTCTCCATATAGCACTAAATATTTTGGTTAGGACATGGAGATCAGAACTGAGACATCGAGGACAGGATGTGCTCAATGCTGCCGGTATTCTAGGAACAGCTCTACTAAATGTGGAGCCGTTTCTAAAATACTTAATCCGCATGCAGCGGGAGGAGTCATTTTAGAAATATACATGTGAATATGTGTAAATGTCAGCACTTACATATGTATCCGGGCCACTTTGCAAACGTGGAAGTGCAGATGCTCCTTATTAAGTACAAAGGACTCTCACCCCCAGTTCAGTATGGAGAGGAAAATATTGGGGGATTAAGGGGAATATTCCCCTTAATCCCTCCTGCAAAAAGCTAGCCGAAAGGAACATTTTTTAAAACTCTATTCGTGTCAGGAAGCAGGTGCAAATCTGGACATGGGCAATTTTGGGCCTACACCCTATATGAAATGAGGAATTCGTGTGCAGATTTTGTCCTGCCCAGGGAATGCCCCTGACACATCCCCGATACATCTCTGTCTTTCAATATGGTGCAGTCAGCCACGTGCAAATTTCACCCTTCTTACATGTGAATGTGATCTACATGCAGATATAGCTACTTATACGCGTTAAAATCATGAATAACTCCCATACTGGATTTCTACATATGGCGCCATGCATATAGACCCCTGGATATTTAAAATAAAAGCAGTTATACGTTCAGCACAGCACTGAATGCAGAACTGTTTTTTGGATATTGACTGGTTTTTTTGTTCTATTGTCGCAGAGGCTACTGAACCAAGTGCTGTAAAATATGGCCAAACAATGGAACTGGTACTGAGAATGCATTTACCATGTTTTGGGCTAATAAGTGGATAGGTCTGAGTGAAACTATGTTTTTTTTAAGTGCCTTCAAGTCAGTGCTGACTCTTGTTGACCCAGCAACCCCTGAGTTTTCTTGGCAAGGTATGGAAGTAGATTGCCAGGCTTTTTGTTCTGAGGCAGTGGAGGGTAAAGTGACTTGCCCAAGGCTACAAGGAGTGTCAGCAGGAATCAAATCCAGATCTCCTGGGCTCTAACCACTAGGCTGCTACTCCACTCCAGTGAAACTATAAGTAGGTGAAAAATAGAGAGCTGGATTTGCCTACTGGTCTAAGACAGGCCTCCGCAAGCATGGCTTATTGACACACAACCGGCTGGGTTTTCAGAGTACCTGTAATAAATAAGCGTGAGCTAGATATGTATGAATTGAGGCTCTAATGGATGCAGATTTGTTGCATGCATATTCACTGTAGGTAGACTGAAAACCCAACTGACTTGGAAAGCTCTGGACTAGGATTCAGAAGTCCAAGAATTTCGGAGATACAATACTGCGGCAGCCATTCTGCAACTCAGTACCCATTTACGATGCATCACAACTGATTCTGCATGATTCTGTGAAAGTAGTTTAAAACCTACTTTAGCTAAGGACTATGTGACCTTGAGCAAGTTCTTTCATCTGTCTGCTGTGACAGTCAGTTCAAAGGAAGGCATTTGGTCTGAGCTGGCTTGCCTAGTCTCCTTTCTGTTCTCAAGCATAACTATGTGTGACACTGATATTCAAGGACTAATTCAAGGAGGTTAGCTTAACTGTATCTGCTCGCTTAGGATTTAAGTGAGGAAATATCTTATGTAGATGCTAGACTCTTCCCTCTTTATTATTACTTTATTTGCAGACTAAGATCTGTCATTTTAAGTCTTTTGAAATGAAGTGCCTTCTTTTCATGTAAAGTATTGTGGCTGCTGTGTTAGGCCACTGAAATATGTAGAAATGAGGGTCAATAAAGATGTAGGTGAGTTTTACATCTGTGACTATTTTTGGAGAACTCTGCTCTTTTCGTTGGATTAGTGATCAAACTCTAGACCATTCCTCAAGCTCCGCTAGATCCCTCATGAAGGCATGGGAAACGCAAGGAGAGAGCTAGTAAAGCTTTAGGAGCAGGATAATGCTTGGCAGCTAAGATTTTATGTCATGCATTTTGACTGTGAAAACCCAAGGGGGTGGTAACATATCAGGGGTGAGGCTTTGTGCACAGAGTGTCCAAGAGGTGATGGTATATGATGATCTTAAAGTGGCCTAATAGGTAAATAAGATGACAGGAAAAGGCAGAGAATGACTGGGCACCTTAGGAACGGAATGGTCAGAAGGAAAAAGGAGGTGATGGTGCCTCTGTATAACTCTCTACTGAGACCAGAGTTGGAGTACTGTGTGCACTGCTGGAGACTGTGCCTTCAAAATATATAAACTGGATAGGGTGGGTCCAAAGGGTGGCTACTAAAATGGTTGATGATCTTCATCATAAAGCATATGAGGACAGACAGATCAAAATATGTATAACTGGGCAGGGAAGGAAACCTATAGAGACATTTAAATATCTCCATGTTCTTTGTTTCACTGTAAGAAATGTAAGTTGTAATGTAAACTGCTTTGACTTAAGGATATCGCAGTATAAAAACCTGTTAAATAAAATAAATAAATACGCCCATCTCTTATTACCCTTTTGCTCTATTGTCATGATGTTATTGAGCTCAATGTGATCATTGACTCTATCTGCATCTATCACAGTGAATAGCTTATAGATTGTAGGTAAACAGGTTATTGGTCAATTTTTAGGAATGTTACTTGAGTCTCCCTTCGGAGGGAGAAACATTCTTCCTGTAGTAAGCCATGGCGGTATTAAGTCTGACTGCTTGAACAATTGATTTTTACAGTTTGCCAGGTCTTGGTTGCTCCATCTGGGTCAAGGCTCTTCCAGTTTGGGGCTCGTTTTAACCTGCTTCTCCCTGTGAGGGGGATCTGTATATCACACCAATGCAAATGGATTTCCCTTTCTCCCTTTCTAGTTTAACCCACAGTGCCCTTTTAAGCCCTGTAATTCTATAACTGTAATATTATTTTTGACATATAGTGCCACTCCTCTCTTCTTCTTACCCTGTTCTTCCAGAATAAAGTATAGCTCTGTATAATTACATCCCAGTCATGGTTGTCCATGAATGATGTCTCTGTAACTGCCACTAAATCCAGGTCATCTTCTTCCATTAAAGCCTCAACAGCTGGGATCTTATTTCCCATGCTATGAGCATTTTTACACATCGCTTTCCAGATGTTGCCCCTTTTACCCATTTCTACAGAGGTATTTTATCTTTCACTTACCTGGGAGCTTTCTTCACCCATCCCCAACTAATCTAGTCTAAAGCCCTCTTCAGTAGGTTAGCCAGTCTGCTACTGGAGACACTTTGACCCCACTTGGACACATGGACACCATCTCTGCTCTGCAGCCCTTGGAACATCATCCCATGGTCCAGGAAACCAAAACTCTCATGATGACACCATCCACGTAGCATGCATTCATCTCCAGGATGTGAGCTTCTCATCCTCGGCCTTTACCTTCAACGGGGAGGATTGAAGAGAACACCACCTGTGCAACAATCTGCTTCTCCCTCTGTCCCAGAGCCATGAAGTCACTTTTGATATGCTCAGAGGGATACCTAGCAGTATCATTTGTGCCAACATGGATGAGCAACATTGGATAATAGTCAATAGGCTTGATGAGTCTCGGCAAGCTCTCAGATTTTGGCACCTGGCAGATAGGGCATCTCTCTGGACATCAAGTCTGATCTGCAGATGGACACCTCGGTTCCCTTCAGAAAAGAATCACCAACCACCACTACCCTTTGCTTCCTTGTGGTCACTGGTTTTGCTGCATGAGCTCTGGTTCTTCCCTTTCCTAGGATGCGTTCACCTCCTCCACTTCTAGGGATGCTTTCACCTCCTCTATTTCCAGGGCTACATACTGGTTCTTCAGTTCAAGGGCTGGAGTAAAAGAGAGAAACCTTTTCCTTAGCTTTCCTACAGCATTTATGCAGGATGCTGTTAAGAAGAAGGTTTCCAGGCGCACCAACCAAAGGCATTTTTGCCAAGAGCATCCTGAGCTTTCCTTGCCATAGACTGCAGGTGCTAGACAAATGTACGAGATCAACTTTGTTCTATTCCCAGTCTTCACCAAGTTTGACAGCACCATGGTAAAAGTGAGGATCGGATACAATTACATCATCTGGATAAAATGCTGTTCTGCATATAGTTTGTTTTTTCTTTTAAAAGATTTTCTGCTTCACTGTTTTGGATGAGTCTGCTTAAATCTTGCATGACATTGTTTTTCCTCGTTATTTTTTTGTGACCAATAAGTGTGTATAAATACTTTCAGTATGTGAGAAGGAAAAGTTTATTTATAAAATTAATAAAGGCTTTTTTGTTGGATTTTGACTGATAAATCATCTAAACATGCATTGTCTGCATTCCTTTCAAGTTCATGGTTAGACAATGTTTAACAGTTGTGGTTGGTTGTTGGCACTGGTCACTGTTCCCATGTAGGATAACTGAATTAACTGTTCAGAGAGGCTTTAGCAGAGCTTACTTATTAATGGTCATATCATATTGCAGTGTGAATGCTGTGATATTCTAAGAAGAGAACATTGTGGGCTCTTGTAATCTGCAAGCCCCTCTTAAGCCAACTTCACTCCTTAATTCACAATATGAACTGGAAGATATTGATGTTTGGTATGAAGGCGTAAAGGAAATTAGAGTTTGAATCATCCATAAAACACCTAAAGGGTGAATTATAATTCTATGAGAAAATGCTGAATTTACTGTACAAGGGTTTTTCAGTAAAGTCACTGGGAAGGATTTGGCCATCTCATGCTGTTCTGATGCACTTTGGATTGGTCTAGGGCAGGGGTTCTCAACCCAGTCCTTGGCATACATCTAGCCAGTCATATTTTCAGGACAACCACAATGAATATGCATGAGAGATATTTGCATACAATAGAGGCAGGACATGCAAATCTCTCTTATGCATATTCATTGTGGCTATCCTGAAAACCTGACTGACTAGGTGTGTCCCGAGAACTGTGTTGAGAACCCCTGGTTTGGGGTTATGGGCTGGACCATCTTCTGTAGCAGTGAAGGCTTTGGTGTAACACTTGACCTCTCTGCTCCCTATCCAGGCTTTAGGTACAGTACATACAACATAACTGGTGGTTTCTTCCTCCTTATCTGTATATGTATGGTTTTGGCTGTTAAAGTGCAGAATCAGTGAAAGGATAAAACTGTTCACCTCAGTTGCTCTATGTTTCCTGAGCACTTCGGGCCAGTCTTTCTCTCGGCCTGTTTTTCTTAGTCTTTCACTACTTCTTTCTATCAAAGGATTCAAGTGCTAGGTCTTAAATTTCTTAGTTGGAGGATTTAGCAATCTGGCTTTCCTTAATCCACTAAGATTCTTCTGGGTTTCGATTCTCTTGTCATTTCTATGGTTGAGGAGTTAGGGCTGGTTTAGGTGGTGCTCCATCCCTTCCTCTCCCAGAGCTCTAGGGGGCAATTTCTCCAAATGGGTGAGTTTTGCACACACCATGACAATTATGAACGTCACTGCTAAACCAGGGTATGTGGAGTATGATCTCAGTTTCTCAAATATACTGCTAATGCTCGGTGTAGTACTTGCATCCTGCCAAAGAGAGCCTCTTGCTGGAGTTCGTAAGATGTTGTGTATGAGTAATTTATCAAGGTGTGCTTAGAAATTCCTCTTAAATAGGCCTGTGGCACCCAACATGATGGGAAATAACTCGTTATCTTATTGCCACATTTTCTTGGTCTCCGACTGCAATTCTTAGTACTTGAAGATTTTCTCTAGGGCTGTGTGAATACTTATTTTTCTCAACTACCTGTTGGTTCTGGGCGTTTATGCCTGTTTCTGTTATGAGAGGTATATACATATTCTTTCATGATTATATGTATGCATGTAAAGACACATTTTAGAAAGCTGTGTAGGTGCAATCTGTGATGTCCAAGTCAAAACATCAAAATTTCATGGGAGGAGCAGCAGAGAAGGTGTGCAAATGTAAAGGTTTTCTAAAAGTGGCTCATTTCCACCCTAAAAGATAAACGTCTTCATCAGCTAGAAAAGACATGGGGATGCACCCTGTGATTTTAGAAACTTGCCCATGTTCAATATAGATGTTTGTGGGTCCGGCAACATAGATGTGTCTGTGATTGTATTCTGGAACAAGCACGTTAATCTCTCGCCACATTCACGTCCTGGCCTGGTAATGGCTTCAACATTAACAGTAAGGTGCAGTCCCCATCCATTCCATGCCCCAAAATACTATTTTCTGCATTAAGAGGCATGTTTATTAAAGTGTAGTAAGTTTTTTCACTTACTGTACATTAGAAATATGGGGCATAGTACAAAACCTATGTACTATGCCCCTACAGTTACCACACTGAAAAGGTCCTTAACTCATGCTAACTTCATTTATAATTAACTGAAGCCTTCTTTAGAGGAGGCATTAGGTGCACCTAATTGACAGTAAGCGGTAATTATTGCATGCCAACCACAATGTGCAGGCCACACCCATTCTCCGCTCAATCTCTACCTCATCATATGCTAAATAGTTAGTGCAGGATTTTTACTGTGCTGGCTGCTTTTGGTGCCCAGTAATGATTAGTGTGCCTTACTAAACACATTCTTAATTTTCTAACTCAGCAGGCACCTATCTGTCAGTATACACCAAATGCCATGTTAATCTGTTCATGCCCCTTAGTAAATAGGCCTCTTTATGTCCCATTTCACTATCTCCAAGTGAATAAGGTAGTATAATTGTCATGTTAATCCCTTAAATATAAACCAATAAAGTTTATTTTATGTAATACTTTTTTATTGTATTATCACCTTGAAGGACTACCAAAAGGGACTTCTACAGCCGGAAAAAGATCTGCATTCCAATCATCTGTTCCTGGCTAAATCCAAGGGCCTTCTTGACCTTTCTGCTGCTTTTTGACACTGTTGACCATAACGTTTTCCTTGATACCTTGTTCTTGCTTGGTTTTAAGGGCTCTGTGCTATTCTAGTTCTCTTCTTATCTCTCCCATCGCTCTTTCAGTGTTTGTTCTGGTGGATCCTCCTCCACTGCTATCCCTCTCTCAATTGGTGCACCCCAAGGATCTGTCATGGGTCCACTCCTTTTCGATCTCTATACCCAGTCCCTTGGTGCATTCATCTCTTCCCATGGCTTTCAGTACCATCTTTATGCTGATGACTCCCAGATCTACCTCTCTACACCTGAAATCTCTCTGGCAATCCAGGCCAGGATCTATGCCTGCCTTTCTGACATTGCTGCTTGGATGTATCACTGCCATTTGAAATTGAACGTGGCCTAAAGTGCGATTCTTATTTTTCCCCCAAAACTCCCCTCTCCCTTTTCTCAGTCTCTGTGGATACCTCTCTACTCCTCCCTGTCTCCTCAGCTCGCAACCTTGGGGTCGTCTTTGACTCTTCTCTCTTCTTCTCTACACAGATCCAACTAATAGCTAAAATCTGCCAGTTCTTTCTCTAAAACATCAACAAAAATTTGCCCATTCCTTTCTGAACACACTTCTAAGACGCTTATCCACTTCTTAGTCACCTCCCGTCTAGACTATTGTAACCTACTCCTTGCAGGTCTTCCTCTGAATCATCTCTCTCCCCTTCAATCTGTTCAACTTTCTGCTGCGCAGCTAATCTTCTGCCAGCCTTGTCATGCTCATATTACCCCTCTTCTCAGGTAACTTCATTGGCTCCCTATCTTTCCGCATCCAGTTCAAACTTCTCCTGCTGACCTATAAGTACATTCACTCTGCAGCGCCTAACTACCTTATCTCTCTTATATCTTCCTACACCCCTCCTCAAGAACTCCGCTCTTCTGGCAAATCACTTCTATCTGTGCCCTTCTCTTCTATTGCTAACTCCAGACTTCGCTCCTTTCACCTTGCTGCACATCCGGAAGCTTCTCTGACCCTTTTCAAATCCAGGCTGAAAACTCACCTTTTTGCTGCCGCTTTCGGTCTCCTGGTCTCCTTTGTATTTCCTTACCATTCTCCCTAGGTGTTTCCCTTATCTACAGCTACAGTGTTGTTTGTCTTGCTCTGATGAGCAGGGACCATCTTTTATATGTGTCTTTGCAATGCTGCATACATCTTGTAGTGCTATACAAATGTTCAGTCTAGTGGAATATACTTTAAAACTTGGAGAAAAGGGGTATTCTGTAGGTTAAAGCTGATAAATTTGTGTATTTTAGAATTCAGTGCTTTTGTTGAGTCAGTCAGGTCTTAGTACCACCAGAGAACGTTTTATTTAAATCAAATCAATGTCTAACTTAGCATAGAAAGTAAAGTAGAGTAAATATTCACTGAAATAAATGTGTTTTTAGAGAGCTTTACAAAGAGGCCTTCCAGTTAGGAGGCCAAAGGTCTGTGAAGTTGTTTTAAATAAATGTTAAAGCCAAATCTTGAGGTGAACAAACTCCATTAAATGTATTAGGTATATTTGTTTTAGTATAAGTATCCCCAGCAAACTTAAGTAAGTAAACAACTTAAATACCTAAAGAAAACCTTAAAACTAAGATGCAAACAGCAGTCCAGCAGTGAGATGGGGCTTTCCAGTCTTTTGCATTGAGTGTCACATGTATGATTTTCTCCTATTTGTTGAGAGGTCTTATGTGTGCACTAAGTGCAAGGAGCTCTTTGCTCTCAGGGAACGTCTGGAGGCTAGAGTTGCAGACTTGGAGGACAAAGGATGACAGAGAGGTATATAGATGAGACCCCCAGTCTGGTAGCCTCCCTGTTGCAATGGAGGAGAGAGGTCTCTTGTCAGGAAGTGATGCTGTAACTAGGACCTGTCCTCCAGGTGATGTAAAACCCTCTCGTACTGAGGAGGTTTGTTCAGGGCCACATGCCCAAGAGGGAAGGGTTAGGACAGCCATTATAGTTGGTGATTTCATCATTAGGCATGTAGATAGCTGGTTGGATGATGGACATAAGGATTGCTTGGTAACCTGTATGCCTGATCCAAAGGTAGCGGACCTCACACACCATCTAGACAAGGTTTTAGATTGCGCTGGGGAGGCGTCTGCTGTCTTCCACATGTTGGTACCAATGACATAGGAAAGTGTGGGAGGGAGGTTCTTGAGGCCAAATTTAGGCTATTAGGTAGGAAGTTCAAATCCAGAACTTTCAGGATAGCATTCTCAGACATGCTTCCCGTTCCACACGCAGGACCTAAAAGGCAGGCAGAGCACCAGAGTCTCAATGTATGGATGAGACAATGGTGCAAGGATGAGGGTTTTGGATTTGTTAGGAACTGGGGAATATACTGGTTCAAAGAGGGATGGGCTCCACTTAATTGGGATGGAACCAGTCTACTGGCATTAACCTTTAAAAAGGGGAGAGAGCAGTTTTAAAATAGGTAATAGGGGAAAGCTGATAGTCACTCAGGAGCGCATGGTTCGGAAGGATGTATTCTTGAAGGATACTGGCAAAACACTGAAGTTAGTGCATATCAACAGTTCTAGTAAAGACAAAAGTAACCCAAATGCCCTTACGTACAGAGCAGATTGAGCTTAAAGATTCCAAATTACCCCCAACTACCGATAACCAGATTAATATGATTAAAATACAACCTCTAAAATGCTTGTATGCAAATGCTAGACGTCTAAAAAATAAGATAGGAGAGTTAGAATATATAGCACTGAATGAGAGGTTAGATATGGTTGGTATCTCAGAGACCTGTTGGAAGGAGGACAACCAATGGGACACTGTGGTACCTGAGTACAAATTATATCACAATGATAGAGTAGATCAAATTGGTGGAGGGGTTGCACTCTGTTAGAGAGGGCATTAAATCACACAGGATTCAAGTTTTGCAGGAAACAAAATATACTATAGAATCTCTATAGATTGAAATTCCATGTAAAAAGGGGAAGGCGATGGCAGTGGGGGTGTACTATCGACCGCCTGGCCAGAATGAACAAATGGATGATGAAATGCTCAAAGAAATCAGGGAAGCTAACAAAAGTTACAACACAATAATAATAATGGGTGATTTCAATTACCCCGGTACTGACTGGGTCAATGTCACGGCAGGACGTGCTAGGGAGATAAAGTTTCTAGATGAAATAAATGACTGCTTCTTGGAACAGTTGGTTCATGAACAGACAAGAGGGGAAGTCATTTTGGACCTAGTCCTTAGTGGAACACAAGATCTGGTGCAAGACATAAGGGTGTTGGGGACACATGGCAATAGTGATCATAGAATGATCACATTTGATTTAATAAATGAAGGAAGGAAGCAAGGAAATTCAAAGTCCTACCTTTTAAATTTCAAAAGGGAGACTGATAAAATAAGGAAAATAGTTAAGGCAAAACTAAAAGGAGCAGCTGTAAAGGCTAAAGATTTACATCAAGCATGAAGCCCAGACTAGTTGTATTCCATGCTTTAAGAAAAGTAGAAGGAAGTTCAAAAAACTGCAAGTATGGTTTAAAGGTGAGGTCAGAGAGGCTGTTGTAGCCAAAAAAGCATCTTTCAGGAAATGGAAAAAGGAGTCAAATG
This sequence comes from Ichthyophis bannanicus, assembly GCA_033557465.1. Taxonomy (NCBI): domain Eukaryota; kingdom Metazoa; phylum Chordata; class Amphibia; order Gymnophiona; family Ichthyophiidae; genus Ichthyophis; species Ichthyophis bannanicus. The sequence goes on from CM066035.1 coordinate 645,569,008, forward strand.
ACAAAAACTGGAAATAACATTATGTGGTAAGGAGAGTGCAGCCCAGCCAGGAAAAAGTAAAGAGAAGAAGAATTTTTCCTCTTTGCGGGGGATGGGTACACAGGATCACATAGTCCACAGCAGAAGCCATGAGAGAAACCTAGAGGGCAGACCTAGCTGTAAGCCATGCCCACACTCCAGGTCAGCCACAGATAGGAGTGGGAGGTACAGAAGGGCGGAGCCAGGAAGGGAGTTGCCCTGCTCAGTGTTTGAAAGGGAGCAAACAAACACTAGAGATAGAGTTGGTTGGAGAGCTGGTGGGAAGCATGGTTGGAGAGCTGGTTGGAAGCATTGTTCGAGTGCTGGTTGGAAGCATTGTTCGAGTGCTGGTTGGAAGCATGGTGAGAAGCATGATTGGAGACGCAGTTGCAGTTGCTGTCGGAGTTGCAGTCCAGGCCTAAGTGGGAGTTGCAGCTCAGGTTCCAGTCCAGGTTCCAGAAGGTACAGAGGGAACAGCCCTGTAGCCAAAAGGAGCAGCAGAGAAAGGAACCGCTATAAAGACAACCAGAGAAGGTACAAAGGAAGCCACCATACTCAGCACAGTAGCCACAGAGGACCTAGGGAAGGTTCCAGGGGGAGAACCACCTACCCTAGCAAGAGAGTGGGAAAACTTTACCACAAGTCTCTGCCCTACGCTGAGGCAGAGGGAGTCCTGACTGGCCAAAGCTCCAACCAGGAGAATACTGCACAAAAAGCCCAAGGTAGGAGAAGGGAGGCAGTAAGGCCTTCCAAGTATATTTTCTCTTCTGACTCTGATGAAACTGTTATACCCCAGAGAACACAGTGCAGAAAGGAATGTTTCACCAGGAAGGTTAAGCAAGAGCACCCCATAGGAGACCTGCCCAGAGAAGGGAAGGCAAGAAAGTGGGAGAGGTTGTTTGACCTGTTAAAAGCTCTAAAGCAGAAAGTCCCTGAGCGCTACCAAGCAGAACCCTACTACAGCTCACCTGAGAGTATGGAAATTGGAGCCAAAGAGGGTGATGTAAATTCCAATGTATCGGAGATGGAATGTGATGCCTGCACTAAGGTAAATTAGTGTGAGCCAGAAACACTTGATAGTTTGAATTCGCTGTTGTTTTGTGTTGGACATTTGTTACTGGAGAAGTATCCATTATTTTCTTTTGTCTGGAGAGTAAATGTGCTTGAAGAAGTTGTAACCACTTACCTGCAAGGAAGCTGAATAAATTCCTGTGCGCTTTTAAAAACCACTCGGTTCATTATTCCTCACACAACTACAACCCTAGGAAAGTATAAGAGGTGGTCACCCGTCCCTACTAGGCGGCCGCCTGGTAGGGGCGCAAGCGCCACAATAAGCACTGGCAAATTAGATGCAAGGCGTTGATAAGTCAGGCAAAGAGAGAATTTGAAAAAAAAAGCTTGCTGTGGAAGCAATAATGCATAATAAAAACTTTTCAAGTATATTCATAATAAAAAAAAAACCTGTGAGAGAATCAGTTGGACCATTAGATGATAGAGGGGTAAAAGGGGCACTAAGAGGGGACAAAACCATAGCGGAGAGATTGAATTAATTCTTTGCTTCAGTCTTTACTGAAGAAGATGTAGGGAAGTTATGCATGACTGAAATTGTATTTAAAGGTGATGCATCGGAAGAATTAAAAGAAATATTGATAAACTGGGAAGATGTATTACATCTATTTGATAAACTAAAGAATAGCAAATCACCTAGACTAGCTAGATGGTATACTTCCAAGGATGTTGAAAGAACTGGAATAGGAGATTGCAGACTTACTATTAGTAATCTGTGAACTATTATTAAAATTATCTGTAATACCTGAAGATTGGTGAATGACCAATGTAATGCCAATTTTTAAAAAGGGTTCCTGCGGTGATCCGGGAAACTACAGACTAGTGAGCCTGACATCAGTACTGGGCAGAATAGTAGAAACTATTATAAAAAACAAAATTACTGATAGTCATGTAGATAATCATTGTTTAATGGGAGAAAGCCAACATGGCTATAGCCAAGGAAGGTCTTGTCTTACCAATCTGTGTTATTTTTTTGAAGGTGTGAATAAACAGGTGGACAAAGGTAAGATGGTCAATGTAGTGTATCTGGATTTTCAGAAAGCGTTTGACAAGGTCCCTCATGATAGACTCCTAGTGAAAGTAAAAAGTCATGGGCTAGGAGGCAGTGTACTATTATGGATCACGAACTGGTTAAAAGATAGAAAGAAGACGGTAGGACAAAAATGGCCAATTTTCCCAATGGAGAAAGGTGAATAGTGGAGTACCCCAGGGATCTGTGCTGAGTCTGCTGCTTTTTAACATATTTGTAAATGACCTGTAAATGGGAATAACAAGTGAGGTAATCAAATTATCCATTATCGGCTCCAAATATTTTTAGATTGCCACAATCTTGAACTAACTGGTTAAGTATTCTGTGTTTATTCCAAAGAGGTTACCTAATGGACAAGGAAATCTCCTCATTCTCCAATCCTTGTAAGGAACAGTTAGGGGAAAGTTTCTATCATGCCTAACAGTTATAGCTGGCAAAATATCCAATGTGATTGGATAAAGTATGTCCTCTTCCCAGCCACACCAGATCATCATTTTTACACCAAGGGATAGAATTATAGCTCATAAAAGCTAAATGATACTTCCAGAAATCAGGAAAATAGACCATTTTTGGCATCTTTAACTTATGCAGGGAGTTGTTGTTGTTTTTCCTCCACAAAAATCTGGACAATCTCACTTCAACTGGCTTATAGATATTGTTGGAGAAGGCCAAATATTGAATTAACCTTCAGAGTAATATCCATTCTTATTGCTTCCAGCCTGACCCACCAAGATCAATTAGTTAATGGTTAAAGATGATGTAACCGAATATGCATTTCAGTGGAAGAAGACCCTGCTGAAATATTTAGTGGTGGTGTTCAGTAGGACACTTCAGAAAACCATTCAGAAAACAAGGAGCGATTGCTCAGATGAGTAGAACTAATTTAACGGGAGCACTTTGGTCTTTGTATAGTTGATATAACTGCACAGATATGAAAATTTATCATTCATCTTTAAGAGCTTAGAGAAAGAGCCCACCTCAAAAAAGGTCATGACCTCATCCACATAATTTAAATTCCACATCTCTCCACTGATGACTCGCCAATGTTAAAGGCTCCAATGCAAGACTGAAAAGAAGGGACATCACATCTATGAAAGTAATGAATCAACCAAAATTTTGCTTTTTGGGGAAATATACAAAATGGTGGTCATTCTGTAACATGAATAGTGGGGATGGATGTCCCGTTGGGGTACCCGCCATGACTTTGAAGGTTGAAATCTACATTTAAACTGACTATCTAATAACTAATCAAAAGGCAAATTGAGGTCCCCACCCAAGATACCCAGAACTTTCCCACTTTCCCCACCACTTCTGCAATTTTGGGAAACATGTTTGGAGAGTCTACTGTGAAGCCATAAATTTTTACTAGCTTGTATTTAACATTACCCATCAATAGTTCCAATCTAATCCATCTCTCTTGTACATCCATAAGCTGCAAAATTATTCTATGTTGCAATGCTTTTTAAAATCAAAATCACCACCTCTTTCTTTTCTGCTGGAGAGAAAGTTACTGTAACGTACCGCTTGTCCTTGAGTTTAAGATCCTTTATAATCTAGATGTGCTGCTTGTAAAAAAAAAAAATGCTGTCTCCACGCTCTCTTTTTGAGATATACAAGAACTTTGTTTTTTAATGCGGTTATTCAACCCTTTTATGTTTAATGACAGGAATTTACACCTTAGCCACTACCAGTAATAAAGAGACTCAATACATATCACAGTACAATATTCAAAGACACAGCTACAATGGAAAACCTCCTAAGAGATCCGTTTGTTTCACATACCAGGGCGTTCCAAAACATAACAAATGATGTTCCCCACCCCTCTTACAAAACATGGTGGAAGCCAGCCAAACCCACACTTCAGCTGCTCTGAACCTTCATTACCCAACCAAAATATATTGAAAAGAATATACCCGGTTGTGGGTTTGAAAACAGCTCAGATTAATACAGTTATTCCCCTTTCCATACCCATGTACCGCTCAGACATTCCTTCCCCATCTCATTCACACCTCACATCCACACCTTCTCACCATTCCAGAGCTGCCAGGAGTGAGATTTTTTGCCAGTTTTGGTTTTAAATTTGCATTTCAATGCAGTTATGGTATTTGTAGTCCCTGATTTTAAAAATTGAAATCGGTGCTGCAGGTCCCATAATGCATCAGAAGGAGATTTTCAGAATTCCAGGACTGGTTTAAAATCTCACTCTGGGAACTGGGTGACTTGGCAATTCTGCTATTCATAATCACAACTTCAGTTAGTCCCATGATCGTATCCATTGTGACAAACTTTTATTCAAAAGCTTGTGGTATGCAGATGGGGCCCCTGAGGGCTGCGATCTTGACGAACTCGATTTATGGCATCTTTCTGTATGACTGCATGGAAATGAGGCTACACTGTACAACTTGCTTCCTCTGGTACTCTGTCCAATTACAGGAAAAAACCCATGAGATTCGTTGAGCTGAGCAGGTGTGGTGTAAAGTGCAGAATACAACTGGTAAAGAAATCTATTGTCAAACTTTTCACACACATCGCATTGCACTTTTTGAATTTAAACATGCTTATTTTTCTACCACAATAAATTCAACTCTCTTTCTCCGTAGTTAGAACGTTTGCTGTAGATCCCTGTTCGTTTACAGGATGTGACCCCCACTGCGGATCAATATGGGGAATTTTATAGTCAGAAACTAACAGTCTCCTCGGTGACCTCACTTACTCTTCCTATCCTGAGGTGCTTAGGTGGAAGCTATAGGGGTTGCGAATTGTTTATGGAGGTCACTGCTGACTCCATTAAGCAAGTCCTCTCCTAATTGCGTGCGTCTAGTTCTTTTTTAGATTTAATTTCTGACAGCTTGGTAAAGCTAACCCAAGAGGATGTTAATCTTTTCTTTAACTGATGTGATTAAAGCTTCTTTAAAAGAGGGTTACTTACTTGCCTGTCTTAAATGAACAGTCATATGGCCAAAATTAAAAAGAACAAGCACATTTGGTGCCATCTACTGTGGATAGCTATCAGCCAATCTCTAACCTTCCTTTTATAAGCAAGGTACTTGAATAGGTAGTTTGTCCCCAACTGAATGCTAATTTAGACTTGAGTCATGTGCTAGACCCATGGCAGCATGGCCTCTGGTCTGGACATAGTTAAGAAACATTAGTGACTTCTCCTTTTGCTCAGCTATTGCGTGGTCTAGACAGAGCACGCTTGGTGGTTTTGCTTATTGTTGTTGATTTTTTGTCAGCATGTGAATCTGTATTGCCTGATATTTTATTGGATAGATTACAAGCCTTAGGAGTTGTGGGGTCGGTTTTATCATAGTTTCAGATTGGTCACATAAAAACAATCACAGCTAATTTTAGTTGGCGATACAGCGTCTGGCTCATAATCACTTATGAATGGAGTCCCACAAGGATCCTTTCTCTTTTCAACTTTAATGTTTACTTGATTCCATAATGTCAGTTATTGAGGCAGATTAATATTTTGTCAATATTTATGTGTATGATCTACTGTTTGTCCCTTTTTCTATTTGACTGCTGAAGATTTTCATTTAGTTGTTCATTTAACTGTTTTATCCTTGTTAGATTACTGTAACATTATCTATTATGGGTTGCCTCAAAATTTCTTATGTTCCCTTCAATCAATAACAGAACACTGGGGGGTTCAAGTGATATTTAGTCTGTGTAGAACTGACCGTTTATCTTCATGGTAAAATGAGCTACACTGGCTTCGAAAATGCTTTTTCAGTGTTCTTTGCATATTACTTCAGGTCCTTTATGCAGATTTTGATAGAGTTATCTGCTCTACTAATTTCTTATGCTCTGAATTGGACTCTTTGGCCAAGTCAGTATAAAATTTAGCAAGTTCCATCTGCTGGTCTCGTCTGGAGAACCAAAGTATGGATATGTCCATTCTCAGTAATGAGCTCTCTTATGTGGAACACTATGAGCCCGATTCCGTCTCGCACATAGATCCCCTCTGTGTGTCTGATCTGAACTGGACGCAAAGAGGGGATTGCGATTCTGATCCCGCAGGGCACGTCTAGCCCCGCGGGATCAAAATTGCGAACAGTCCTGCACATGCAGGCTGGGACTGCGATTCAGTCCGGCCTGCATGTGCAGGACTGTCCCCGGCTAAATCAGTCAAGGCCCTTCAATGGAGCCGCAGGGCCATGGTGTCATGTTGCCATGGCACCATGGCTCCATTGAAGCCCCACGATGCCGGCCGCCTGCAAAAAGTGGTTATTCCTCAGGGAATGTCCCTTGGCCACCCCCCCCCCCGCCCCATCTGCACGCTGGCATAGTAAAAAAACACCTCAGAAGTGGAATAACTTCCCCGAACATGTCGCTGGCCCTGGACATACAGGACTGACATTAGAATCGGCATTGTATGTTCAGGGCCGGCGATTGCCCACTGCTCACCCAGACTCTGTCCCCGGGCTGCCCATTCCCCGCCCCCATCTAACTTCCCCACACAACCGGCAGGGTAGTTATTTGGGGGCAGCAGAAGCAACGAATAGCGGGGTTGGACGTCCCATTGAGAGTTTCAATCTAAGATAAGCTATTTGTCCATTATTTCTGAGTAGCTAGCCCCACAGAAGACAGATTAAGGTTAAATATGTCTCATGTGCATACTTCCACAGAAAGACAAAAGACAAAAATTAATCATACAGGTCAAGGGACCCAATGGCTGCCAATTGTTAAATAGATCCCATGGACTTTCTACATTTTTACTTTCTGAAGAGGTATATAATCGGCACCTTATGTTCCCAGGGAATAGTTTAAGGCTCCATTTGCATTGCATTTGGAGCCCTACCGACTGTTTCTGTGATCATACAGGTAAGAATCTCTGCTGTATAACTCAGATGTGCAGTAGGAAGCTGAAATTATTCCTGTCAACGTTCAATAATGTGTTAAGGTAGCCATCCTAATAATGTATTGTATTAGGCTCACATCTTTCCAGTAGTAGTTCAAAGTGAGTTACATTTGGGTACAATAGGTGTTTTCCTGTCTAAGAGGGCTTACAATCCAAGGGATATGTTTACTAAAGTGCACTAGGGTTTTGCAGGTACCACACACATTTAGGGTAGATATCAATGCTTAGTACATGCAAACCTTGTGTGCTGCCTACTGAGGATGTGTTCAGTATGGCCTGGCAGATACCCCACTGATTCAGACTCTAAAGTGCACTAGCGGCTCGGCAGGATGCATTTAGCGACACCCACCAAAGTGATGTTAAATGCACCCATGCTAACTGCAAAATTGATGACGAAAGTGCGTTGAGCAGACACACCTGTGCTCCACCCCTAACCCATCCATTCCCCTCCCTATCGCACTCTAAGCAGATAGCCTGGAATTCCCGCCTTGCATTCTGTCTAACAGGTGCACTAACTGTTATTGCAGGACATTAGCATGCTCTGAAGACCACATTAACAGCCAGCACGGGCTACTAAACATGCTCTGAGTTTGTACCTTAGGCAATGGAGGGCTACTGTAAATGTCCTTCTCAAGGTCACAAAGAGCATCAGTGGGATTTCAGCCCTGGCTTCCTTAGATCTAGGCTATTCTTCCACTCATGTAACCGCTTTGATGTATCTTCTTATAATGGCTGGGTAATTCTCATTAAAATTAAACATAAAATGGACACTAGCTCACATTTTAAAAACAAATTTTGTCTATCTGCATCACAAAGAGAAAATAGTGAGGTTTCTGGAGTCCAGCGGATTACAGGATCCGAGGCAGCATGGATTCACCAGAGGCAGGTCTTGTCAGACAAATCTGATTGATTTCTTTGACTGGGTGACCAGGGAGTTGGACCAAGGGAGAGCTCTAGATGTGGTGTATTTAGATTTCAGTAAAGCCTTTGACACTGTTCTTCACAGGCGACTTATAAACAAACTGAGCACCTTAGGGATGGACCCTAAAGTTACTGCTTGGGTTAGAAATTGGTTGGGTGGGAGGTGACAAAGAGTACAAGTAAATGGAGCTCACTCTGAGGAGAAGGATGTTACCAGTGGTGTGCCCCAGGGATCTGTCCTTGGTCCGATTCTTTTTAACATCTTTGTTAGTGATATAGCGGAAGGGCTGTCGGGTAAGGTTTGCCTCTTTGCAGATGATACCAAAATCTGCAATAGAGTAGACACCCAGGAAGGTGTAGATAACTTGAGGAGGGATCTAGCTAAGCTTGAAGAATGGTCTAGAATTTGGCAGCTGGGATTTAATGTTAAAAAATGTAAGGTCATGCATTTGGGCTGCAGCAATCCAAGGGAGCAATACAGTATAGGAGGTGAAGTACTTTTGTCCACTAAAGAAGAGCGGGACCTAGGCGTGGTTGTGTCTGATGATCTTAAAGTAGCTAAACAGGTAGAAAAGGCGACGGCAAAATCTAGAAGGATGCTTGGGTGCATACGGAGAGGAATGGCTAGCAGAAAAAAGGAGGTGATAATGCCTCTGTATAAGTCTTTGGTTTGAAGTTTGAAGTTTATTATTTGATTAACCGCCCTTCAGGATAAACAGAGCGGTGTACAATAGAAAGCATTTATTACAGCAGGGCCCACGGGCCAGAAAAGGAAAAGAAGTTACAATTTGGTGATAGGACAGGAAGAGGTGTGTAGAGAGAGAACAGTGGACTGGGGGAAGAGGTTAGGGGTAAGAGGAGGGAAGGTCAAAGGCAAGGGTAAATAGGTAGGTTTTTAAGGCATGTTTGAACGTGGGGTGGTGTGGTTCGAGGCGGAGGGTGTTGGGGAGAGAGTTCCATAATGCGGGACCTACAAAAAAGAAAGCTGATGAGCGGGTGGAGTGAAGGTGAGCCTGTGAGGGGGGAGGTAATGTAAGGCTGTTCAAATGAAAAGATCGAGGGGTGTGACGGGGAGTATGAAAGTGTATGAGGTCGGTAAGATATTGAGGGGTGGAGGTGTGAAGAACCTTGTGGACAAGGGTAAGGAGTTTGAACTGAATACGGTAGGAAATGGGAAGCCAGTGAAGTCGGAACAGTAGGGGGGTGACGTGGTCTCTGGGGGAAGAGTGGGATACAAGTCGGGCAGCGGTGTTTTGAATTCTTTGCAGTCGGGTAAGTTGGGATTTGGTGATACCTGAGAGAACCGAGTTGGAGAAATCAATCCGAGAAATGACGAGTGATAGTAAGAGGGTAGCAAGAGCGGAGGGAGAAAGGAAGGGACGAATGGCGCGGATCTGGCGGAGATAGTAGAATGAAGTCTTTGAGACATGGGAGATGTGGGCAGAGAAGGAGAGATCCGAATCAAAAAGAACCCCAAGATAGCGAAAGGTAGAGACAAGGGAAATAGGGGTTCCTGAGAAAGAGGGTGCCAGGGTTGGGGAAGGATGGTGCGACCTCATTTGTAGTATAGTGTGCAATTCTGGAGACGGCACCTTCAAAAGGATGTGAACAGGATGGAGTCGGTGCAGAGGGTTGCTACTAAAATGATGAATGGGCTTCATTATAAAGCATATGAGGACAGACTTAAGGATCTTAATATGTACACCTTAGAGGAAAGGCGGGATAGAGGTGATATGATTGAGATGTTTAAATACCTCCGTGGCATAAATGTTCAGGGAGAGAGCCTCTTTCAATTGAAAGCAAGTTCTGCTACGAGGGGACATGGGATGAGGGTGAAGGGAGATAGATTCAGGAGTGATATGCGGAAATATTTCTTTACAGAAAGAGTAGTGGATCCATGGAATAGTCTCCCAGTGGAGGTGGTAGAGATGAGGACAGTAACTGAATTCAAAAAAGCATGGGACCAACACAGAGGATCTCTAAAGGTAAAAAGTGGACTGTTGTAGTTGTTGTTATGGAAGGACAGACTAGATAGGCCATGTGGTCTTTTTCTGTCGTCATGTTTCTAATTTACATAGGCTCAGAATGTAATTTATGAAATAAAATTAATTTGTTGTGTATTGCATGGAACACATTTTTTGGAGTCAGATATATTGACTGTATGAAAACTAAGCAGTCAGTCAGGAGACCGGAACATACTACAGTGATGATTAAAAGAGCAAATTTAAGTTATGCATCAGCAGATATTTCACGCTGTATAATGAGGGCACCGATTTTAAACTTTTATTAGCTTAAAGGAATAATTTTCAAAGGGATGTGGGAATTCATTGAAAAGGTATAGTAAACAGTTATACTGCACTTCCAAATAACTAACTTACAGGTCAGTTTCAGCAGCGGTGATGGGCACATGCCAGCTGCGGCATATGAAAAATAATTATTTTCAGTACCGCTACAGGGTAAGTGCTGGTGCTGACAGGGCCGCTGCCAAGGGTATTAGACACCCGAGTTGAAATTTCAGCCTTGCGCCCCCTCTCAATGAACTTTAACACCCCTTGCACCCTCCCACAAGATTTTAATTTTTTTTAACTCACTTGTAATCATCCCAATATCAGCCCTCTCAGAACAATCCTATAAAAATGCTTATTTGGACATCACACTTAAATATTAAGCTGTTTTGTAAATATATACATAACGAGGGAGATTTCAACAAGTCACTTACCAAGGATGAATGGACAACTTGCATATTGCCCATTCTTCTTGCAGATAAAAGTGCCCACTAATGGCTCTGTGTGGCTGTCAGGACCCATTGCTTTGCTTTTATTGTAGTTTTTTGTTGCCCACCAGAAACTGTTGCCCTAGTTTGCCTAGTGGTTGGGCCAGCTCTGGGTGCTGAGTATTTATAGAATACAGTCATCACTGGCAACTATCCATATTCAGCCGCTATCCGTGTATTCAGGGCCGGCCCAACCACTAGACAAACCAGGCGGTCGCCTAGGGCAGCAACCTATGGAGGGCAGCGAAAGCAGGGCATTCAAAGCTAAATAATAGAGTCTGACAGCCAGAGGGGGTGTAAAGCTTGAGGTTCACCTAGGGCTCCAACACTTTGGACCAACTGTATAGTTAAGTGGTTTAATTCAGGGACTGCTTTTTTCAGATCTAAATTAAACTGCTTAGCTATACAGATAATGGCCGATTATCACCTTCATTGCTATAGCTAGTCGTAGTCGTTCGGTCCTTATTCTGCCCTTATTCCACCTCGACACTATCTGGGTAGTGCCAGAATATTGGGAGGTATTTTCGCGAGCACCATCGGGATAGTGCCATTAAAATTCACAGATAGCAGACCCTCATTTAGTGGCAGCCATTTAAATATCAGACCCTTGATTTATACCTGTAAAAATATTTGGGTTGTACTGGTGTGCATTTTGAATTAGTTTTTCAAAGTTAGTAGATTTTCGATGAAAGATTACCATCCCCTTCCCAACTCTTGTACTTTGACATTCTTGAGTTATTCTCTTAGTAATCAGAAAAAGATGTTGCTTCCCCCAAAAGGCAGATTGATAGCAACAGTATCGAGCAATTCAGATCTGATAAATTTTAACAAGTCAAGATCCCCAGCTTCAGAAACTAGGTTGCAAGAAGGCAAGATAGATTTCTCCAGTACTTAACGGCAAGCTGCCGTTAAGCCACTGGGTCAATGTTTGTTTAACTGTTACACTGTCATCAAACAATTCCTGCCGCCAATGACTGATCTGGAAAAGTGTCTTAAGACTCTTCAAGTAAGGCATCATTGTTTTTGACCCAGCAGCTTCTTCCTGTTCAGTTAGGGTTAGGATCCTGGCATCATAGTCCTTCATTCACAAGCACCCAGAGGTTTTTCCTGTATTTTAAATCACACCCAAAATACTAGACATTACTGTGGACCATGCATCCAGGTGTGTTCCAGAGCCTGGTAATCGTGGGTCCTTAATCTGGCCTCTAGGTGTCATCCTTGAGTAATGAGATCTGGCCACTAGGTGTTATTCTTGAGATCCCCCTTTCCTTCCATGGCATCTCTAGACTCCGCTGACCTGGAGTAAAGACCTGATTTTGGGACTGACCCGAGGATCTTCCATGTGGCAGTGCCCAACACCGTTGCTGAGCCAAAGGATCAACATACTCTGATGTTTTAAGGTGGGAAAAAGCACTTTCTTGATGCCTATTCATGCCTGGAGCAGGTATAAACATGGATGTGCTTGCAAATGTCTTTGACATTTCTGAGATCGAATGGGGACGTGTAAGTCTCTTGCTGCTCCCTCGACATGCCTCTGTCACACCTCCATGCCTTCTTGGACGTCCATGTACCAGAGACATCTGATAACGTCATTTTTGGAATAGCTAAAGAGATGTGTCCGTGATTTCAGTATCCACATGCATGTTTTCAGATGTCCAAATCACGACTAAATCTTTTAAAATGACCCTTTATGCATCCACATACAACGAGAGGAGCTGCTACTTAGATGTATGAGTTCACATTTTGAAACGTACATGTTTAAGTGCCAGCCCTTACATATGGATGCGAACCATTTTACAAAAATATGCATTGAAATCCTGCCCATTACCTACAAGAAGCCCTTATCTCTCCATCATGTAAATTTGGAGAAGGAATTAAACAATGGGAGATTGAGGAGGAGAACCCCTTTAATCCCTCCTGCAAAGGACTGGCTGAATCAAGCATGCCAGGGAAGAGCTGTGAATCCCGATGTGCACACTTTTGGTCCTACACAGGCATTCACTTTATGAAATGTGGAATAAATGTGTCGATTTTTAACCCAGCCAGGCCATGCCCTAGCCATGCCTCAACACGCCCCCTGCCAATTTTTATGTCGAATGGACATTCTGCTGTAGATTTTACCTTTTCTAGCATCATCATTTACACGTGGATGCCATTTCCACGCAGCAATGCTAGATTGTCCATATGGTAATCGCAAATAAAGCTTCTAAAATAACCCCTACAGTGTTTAGGTTAAAAAAAAAAAAGATCTCGTCCCATTTTCCTTTTGATGATGAATCGTTTGAGCAAGTTGAGTTTATGTATCTTCATGGTGTGGAGACTGTACATAGCTGTTAGAACAGTGCAGAAGAAGACTGACGCTAAAATTGAAAATATCCTGCATGTTTAGGCTTTAAAAGGTAGAGCTTGGCGATGTGAAAATGATTATTCAGAACTGTGTGTCAATAAACACTGTTGAATGACTTTCTAAGACTTTAAACAGAAATTAAAACCATGCTGGCAGGAACCAATTGAAGTTTGAGCTATGGCAGTTTCTTTCGTTGTACTTGTTTATGAAAGAGATTTCTATGGCTGTAGTACCAGTATTTGCATTTTGCAATGTTTTTTTTGTTCTGTTTTATTTTTTCTCCCACGGCTTTCCTTCCATTCATCAGGGTCTGGTTTGATTTCTGTTTTCAGCCCACGCATCACTGTCTGGCTGACACTCCTGTGGTTCCATTACCCCCCTAAAATTGTGTTCTGTTCCTTGTTGCACACACACACACACACGCTGTCATCATGTTGTATGGAACTCCTAGTTGTGTGCCTGCTAATACCAGTTAGCTATGCAGATAAATGTGCTTTCTAATGGATTTGAATGAGAATTTAGTTTCATCATTCTGTATCATTTCCGTATTTGTAGTCTCCTTTAATCGCATAAACATCTGTCTGTTTTTGTAGAATACATGCAGAAGCCTGTTTGCATTTCTCTAGAGCGGATTAGAATGTTTTCTTGCTGTGTTGGCCCCAGGAAAAACAGGAAACATTTGGAGGCTGTGATGTCATTCGCTGACCCGATAGGCAAGATCTCATAGACATCTGTAGGAACTTGGGTTCCGTCTTTCTTCAGATGTCTCTGCAGCTGCACAGAGGTATATCCTTCCCTCTCCCTGCTGTATTGCTGAAGAAACATCTGAAGGAGAGACGTTTTCTTTGCCAACAGACTATATAGCCTCCAGAATGTTCTGTATGATTTCCTCAAAAGGCATCTCTATGAAAAATTTGCTTTGTTATAAATTGGCACTAATATAACGTTTCTACTCTGTTCTGTACAGGCATGCACAGGATGTGGTGGTAAATGCGACTGCAGTGGGGTGAAAGGAGCAAAAGTAAGTTATTTTATGCTTATTTTCTATTCCTTTTTATTCAGGGCCCACAGTAGAGCAGACATCATTGCAAATATATTTGCCCCTTCCTTGGAAAACGGAGGGACACTGAAGGCGCGCTGGGACACACGTCGCCAACAAGCGCAAGACGATTTCCGTGCTAACTGTACAGCCCAGGTTAGGATCATGGGTGGGCTGGTTAGAGACTGAGATCAGCATGGTGTGCACAATTAGCACTGAGTTCTCACTGCACGCCAGCTGCATTAGCGCGGTTCACCTAACACCGCCTCAATGGATGGAGTTAAGTGCACTGACACTAATTCGGACCATGTTAGGGGAAAGTGCTCCACATTAACTGCCAGGGATGCCTTCCACACCCCTGACAGTTAACATGGTGGTGCTGCACCAAATGCACCATAGTTTTAGTGCTTTTGGCGCGTTAAGTGCAACATCCTAGTGCTCATTAGTAAAAGGGGGCCACTAAATGTATGGTTCAGAATTAACAGATGGGCTGATATAGGGGCATGTTTATCAAACTGTGCTAATGGTTAGTGTAAGGTTTGATGCACACCAAATGCACTGCGGTAACCGGTACCGCGCATCGAAGGTGTGGCTATGCTAAGAATCCCGCTCTAACAGCTTGGCCCGGTTTGGGGTGGTCCAGGAGTAGAGCATGTGCATTGTGGTTAGCGTTAGCATCTTGAACGCATGCTGTCAATGTTGCACTTAGTGCTGTTGTACTTACCGTCATCTAAGTGGGCGGCACTACATGCACCCGCTGTAACTGTGGCTTAGTGCAGGGGTGGGCGTGGAACCTGCGATAACTACATGAGGACACACTGGGCACGTGTTCGGCGACACCCGTTTGCTAAGTTTTGGGCCTGAACTTGCGGTAAGCTATACATTTTAGTAAACATGCCCCATAGTAATGTGTTCTACCATGTTAGAGGGGGCCATGCACAGTTGTGTTGATTCCATTATATGAAATTGCGCAAACCTGTAGAAAGTGGGACCCATGGCATTTAGCACACGTTGTCTATGCTACGTAGGTAGCATGCATTGTCCAGGAACAAGCAGGAAGTCAGTCCTTATGGGATGGCGTCGGCGCCAATGGAGCCCGCACAGAAGCGTTTCCCCAGCTTTCAAAGAGAGCCTGTGGGATATGCTTCCACTCATGTGTGGTCCCCTTCCTGCCCAAGGGTTCCATCTTGCTCAGTCTCCTTTATTCCATGGAGTCCAACGGACATGTGTCCTGTTTCCCCGGAAGAATTCCTGCTAATTATCCTTAAATTTGTAGATGAGACAAAATTATTCAAAGTTGTTAAAATCCATGAAGATTGTGAAAAATTGCAAGAGGACTTTGATAAATTGGAAGACTGGACGTTCAAATGGCAGATGAAATTTAATGTGACAAGTGCAAAGTTATGCACCTAGGAAAGAACAACCCAAACTATGGTTTCACGATGCAAGGTTCCACATTAGGAACCATCACTTGGGAAAAAGATTTAGGTGTCATCGTGGATAACATGTTGAAAACCTCTGCCCAGTGTGCAGCAGCAGCCAAGAGAACAAATAGAATGCTAGGTATCATAAGGAAAGGAATGGAGAATAAAACAAAGGATATTATAATGCCTCTGTATCGTTCCATGGTGCTACTGCACCTTGAATATTGTGTGCATTTCTGGTCACCGTATCTTAAAAAGGATATAGCATTATTAGAAAAGGCACAGAGAAGAGCCACCAAAATGGTAAAGGGGATGGAAGGATACCCTTATAAAGAGAGACTAAAAAGGTTAGGGCTCTTCAACCTGAAAAAGAGATGGCTGAGGGGAGATATGATAGAGGTCTATAAATTAATGAATGGATTGAAACGGGTAAATGTAGATCGATTGTTTATGCCATCAAAATATAGAAAGACTAAGGAACATGCAATGAAGCTACAGGGTTACCTATTTAAGACTAAGAAGAGAATATTTTTTCACTCAACGTGTAATCAAATTCTGGAACTCATTACTGGAGGATGTAGTAAAAGCTGTTAGTGTAGCTGGGTTTAAAAAGGTTTGGACAAGTTCCTGGAGGAAAGGTTCATAAACCATTATTAAAGGGGGACCTCGGATATCTACTGCTTGCCCCATTGCAAGCATTGTGGAGCCTGTGCCTTTTGGGGAAACTACTAGGTACTTGTGACCTAGATTGGCCACTGTTCTGTTTCCAAGTATTCTGGGCTTGATAGACCTTGGTCTGACATAGTATGGTATCTTATGTTCTTAAGTTAGTTTTTCTCAGTTAGCGAACCTGTTCCTCTTCCTGCCTCGAGCTGGCACAGTCTCACAGCGCTGTTCTCGGGTCCCTTTTTTTATCGAGGTCTCCTTCGACTGGCGTTCATGCCTTTTTTGCCCGGGGGTCATTGACCCCATCCGGGTGCTCCCCACCATGTCTCCTGGTGGGTTCAAAAATGTGACCACTGCAGTCAAACCATGTCAGTAACTGACACCCATGACTGCTGTTTGCGCTGCCTGGGCCCGGACCATGATAGCACCTCCTGTGACCTGTGCCAGGCCATGATACCCAAAACCAACAGGAAAAGGTCGGAGTTGCAGGAGAAATTGTTCCCCAGGTCTTACTTTGCCCCGGCCTCCCCGACGCCGAGCTCCAAGCCCAGCACTTCCCATGAGGCCTGAGCATCCTTGGAGTTCCGCAGCCATGGCTCCTCCGCGAAGACCTTGGACCCAGAGAAAAAGAAGAAGTCTTCGAAGCCCACTGAGGTTGCATCGGAGAAACCCAGTAAAACCACCCAGAGGGAATTGAGCGACTCCAAGAAGCGCCCTACCAAGGTCCTCAAGAAGGATTCCTCGGCCAGCGGAGATCATGCAAAGTTCCTCGAGACCATAGTCCTCGTTGAGTACACACTCGCTAGAGTGCTGGTGCCAGGCCCAAGATCCTTGGTGTCTGTGCCGAAGGCTGCATAGCCTTCTGACTTGGAAACCAGAATGGCGGCCCTGGAGCAGAACATCACTGCTATCCTGGTCCTGCAGTAGGCAATGATGGCTGGTTCATCCACCTCATCCACCCCGAAGACCGGGCTTTCAACTGCGAGGGACTCCCCAGTTGTAGAGTTGAGCTCCGAGCGCCACCAGCCTCAGGTAAGCCTTCGGCGACGGTCAAGGTCCCGGTCCCATTCTTCAGGCATTCAGTCCTTGCTGGCTAGTGGCCACAATTTGGACCCCAGGTCCTCCACAGGCTGCCGACCCTTCAATGCTGGCCTTGAGGTTGGGAGTTGCAGGGCCTTGGACTGTTCATTACTGCTCAACTCCGAGTGGGAGATGGATGACAAGGCCTCTCCAGACACTATGCAGCACCGAGAGATCCCCTCAGACCTGGCACCCTGGCGCCACTCTCCTCCTGAGGACATGGCCTTCCATGACTTCGTCAGGGACATGGCCAGAGCCTCTTGGTGCAAACCGAGGTGGAGCAAGACCCTCGCACCGAGGAGTTAGAGATTCTCCAGTATGAGTGTCCACCCATGGAAACCCTCGTGGTGCCCATACAGCTGATCCTCGAGGGGCTACTACTTTGGATGTACTGTGTCCGAAGGGGTCCAGGGCTCTACAAACTCCAGCTTTCATATAATTCCATGGTCGTTGAGTTGACCATGCAGAAACTCAAGAGTCAGAAGACCCACTCCTCGGTTCCCTCCAGGAGGGAGGCCAGAGCCCTCGACACTCTCAGGCACAAGTGCTTCCAGGGCTCGATGCTAGGGTGCTAGATACAGGCATATGAACTCTACATAGGCATGCTCTAAGGGCTGTGGCACATGAGCTGATGGTATTTGCGGCAGGCACCGTTGGGTAACCCCTCCAATGGTTCCATACTCTGGCCTCTGTGATCAAGAATTGTTCCAAGTTCTTCTCCTGGGCAGCCTATGATGGCTTTGAGTCAGTGGCTCTGGTCACTGCGGCTGGCATTGGGGCCCGATCCCAAGCCTGGCTGCAATCCTCCGACCTCGAGCAGTGGGTCCAAGACAAGCTGCTCGACATCCTCTGCACCAGGGAGAACCTATTCAGCAAACCCATGGCCGACAAAGCAGCTGAGATTGAGGCCGACGACGTGACACATCAGAGGCTCTCCAAGAAGACCTCATCCCATCCCCACAAAAAAACATCGGGGAAGAGACCCCTTTTCCCGATGGAAAAGGGGTCCTTTGTGCAGGGTCACTAATATCAGCCCTTCTCAAGCCAACAGCGGGTTTCTCACTCCAAGAGGCAAGGGAACATGGTTCAGAAGGCAAAAGCACCTAAGCCCCAGACCCCAGGTCCCACCCACCCTGAGGGAGTTTTTGACTTCCAGGGCAGGGCCTCCCCTCCCCAAGGAGATCTTCACCAGCCCACAGGGGGCACCTGACACTCTTTGCCCACAGATGGGCTCCAATCACCTCGAGCCAGTGGTACTACAGGTGGTCAGGGAGGGATTCAAGCCCCTCAAACTTGGTTTTGCAAGGGCCGACCCTTCTGACTGCAAACTCTGAAGGTGTATCCTTAGGAAATTTTAATATTCACAAACTTTGCTGATGTTTCATGATTAAAACTTCACATTCTGATCTTTTGCAATCAAAATATATTAATGTGAGGCATGATCTAGTTGTAATATTTAACTACAAATTAGGAATGAATAGACCCCAGTTCATAAAATGGGGCCTGTGGGAAATAATATGCATTAATGCGGTAACCTTTTAGGAAATCTAGTCCTTTGTGTTTTATATATATATATATATATATATATATATATATAGTTCAACCTTGGGTAAATCACTGTAACTCTCTCTGGCTTGCATTGCACAGATTTAACTGGATAAGAATAGTGATCCATCTTCCCTCTCTCTATCAGATACTTTTATGTAGTAGCCCAAGTGCCAGAAATATATTTCCAGACCATCAACCTCAGAAGCAATTATGTGCATGTTGCAGAAATATGAGCTCGCAAAGCTCCGAATGAGGTTCTGTTAGAATGAAAAGCACTCCATAAATGTAAATTAATTTTGTGTTAACCCTTGGGTGCTTGTCAGATAATTAATCCCTTGCAAGTTTACTTGGAGTTCAGTGAAGTGGTGATAAGAATGTTGTCAAGCAGTGGTAGATCTGTAGGTTGCATGGGACTAAGACTCTTCCACTAGGACATAAAAGACCTGAAGGCCTTGAGAAGATGACTTTACTAGCCTGTAAGTGACTTGAACCATTTTTAAACTAATTATCCATTATCCCAACTGTATATACAGTAGAATGTCATAATATGAACTCAACAACTTTCCATGAAATAACTGTGGACCATAGTTTATGGCAAAAGAAGTGCTAAATATTTCTCATCAGAAAGAACTTTTACTAAATTATGCTAATGTTTTGCCGTTACGTGGCATTAGTTGCAGAAATAAACTTGTGGTAAATGCAAAGCCTTTGTGTTAATTGTTAGGGGCGTGCCAGAGTCTTCCCATACAGTTAATGCAGTGATGATATATTTACTGCGCATTAACCACGTTGCAGATAACGCAGATGGATTTAACGCCACCTATGGAGTTAACTCCTTGCCCATTCCCAGCCCAGTTTACACTATGCAGTTAATGCAGGAATTAGCACATACAGTCAAGCTGCTCTGTTAATTTTTTGCACAGCTTGACATTTAAAGATTAATTTTATAAGTCATGCCTGGATTTACGCATGTATTTTACTTTATAAAACAGAGCGTATGTGGCAGAGGACGTGTGTTTATTTAAGACTGACACAAATGCCAAAGTCTAGAGTTCTACAGAATTCACATAGCTTTCCCCCCTGCTGAGGCTCTGCCCAAACTCTGCCCTTATGCATACCCACAGCAGAAGTGCATGTGATAGGGCATGCATGTACACTGACAAAATAGTGCTTAGCGCGCACACAGTCATTTAGGGACATAAGTGGCCTCTTGCACACACATATGGCTAAAATACCTTGCTTTGTGCAAGTTGTGCATAAATTTAGGAGGCTCTTTATAAAATTATCCCCTTAGCTCCCACCGCATGCATCATTTGCATGTAATGCCCCCCTGAAAGTCCTTTCTAGGTCCATCTAGGATAGTACTTCTTCAAACATTGTGAAGCCATGTCATCAGCAGAAGCTTTAAGTTCAGTCAAAGTGGTACATAGGTGCCGAAGACAAAAAAATTGGCCTGAAGGAATGTTACTTCTCAGAGCTTCTGGACGGTGACTCTGATATCACAAAAGATTGTTTCTGTCTGTGTCCTTTTTATACCTTTCCATCAAAAGCAAGGGGTACCTCAAGGCTCCTCGTTATCCTCCTTATTATTCAATATTTACATGCAGCCCATTTGCAACATAAGATCATTCAATGTGAACTGTTTGATATATGCAGATGACATTCTCTTATACACGCCGATCTCCAGGAACAAGCAGGAATAAGTCCTCACATATGGGTACGTCGGTACCGACGGAGCCTGCGCGGGAAAGCTCCCCAGCCTTTCAGATGAAAGACTTTTGGGGCCTCCCACTGCACATGCGCGCTGCCTTCCCGCCTTCCTGACCCGCTCTCTTCAGTTTCTCTTTTTCCGCGGAGCCAGCAGGTCGTGTTCCTGTCACCGCTGAAGAAATTGTGAAATTTATTTGTTTTCTTTAGACCGCGTACCTGCCTTCCCCATACCGAAACCGGTACCGCCGGTCTCTCTTTCTTTCTTTATAAAAAAAAAAAAAAAGACTTTTTTTATTTTCTTCAGCACAGCTTGGTACCTGTTGTTAGGCCTTAAGGCCTACGCAAATTCTCCTCATGGAGAAGCCAGTCCCTGGTTTTAAAAAATGTACCAAGTGCAGTGCTGTCATTTCTGTCACAGACACCCATGAATGGTGTCTCAAATGTTTGGGACCTGACCACTCCATACCGGACTGCCCATCCTGCACCCAGATGTCTAAACGTGGTTTGCAGAACCGGGCCAACAAGCTCCATGTGCTGTTTCCTTCAGAAGCATCACAGTCATCCAGGTCTTCCTCTCCGGATGGATCTCAGGTAACCAAAACTTCTGTGGGCAAATCCTCTAAAAGCAAATCTCTTTCTAAAGATCGAGAGGCTCTCAATTTTGAGTTCGAGGATTCTGCCCAGGCCAAAAAACCCCGGCGGGAGGTTCCGGCCTCCAAAGCAATCATGGGGTCACAGGTTGACATCGATGGCACGGCCTCGACCGATCACCTGTTGGACTGCTCTGGGGTACCGGCCCATACCGGTACCGACATCCAGGCAGTAGTGGCGTCTATGGGCAGTACTGTCCAGACCATGCAGCAGGCCGTTCTGGCATTCATTAAGGCTGCGACGCCCTCGGTACCGATTCTATCGGTACCGGCCCCGGTTCCGGTATCCACACCGGAACCGAGACCATCGACTTCCAAGCGTCGATCGGTTCCGCATGCCGGATTCAGGCTTTTGCCCGGTACCGATCCCATGCCCGATACGCATACCGATCGGTATCGACATCGGGCGTATCGTACATTGGAAGCACAGAAGGAATACTCAGATTCTTCTGATGAATTCAATTCCTCTGATGACTCTGCTGAGCTTACTCTTCCTGAGGAGCCCTCTTCTCCAAAGAGGAGGATGTCTCCTCCAGAGGATTTATCCTTTCAGGATTTCATTGTTGATGTAGCTAAAGCACTTTCTATTGCTACATCTTCTGAAAAAGAACCCAGATCAAAAAAATTGGATATTTTAGGATACTCTAAAGCTCCTAAAGAGGCAGTCACTCTGCCTATCCATGAAATCCTTCAAGAACACTTGATGGATTTGTGGGAGACTCCTTTAACACTGTCTCCCCATTCCCGTAGGTTGGACACCATGTATCGGGTCCCTCCTTCGCCTGGGTTCCAGAAAACTCAGCTGCCTCACCACTCTATTGTGGTGAAGTCTGCCATGAAGAAAATAAAGAGTCCTAAAAGGCATTCTTCTACCCCTCCAGGGCGAGAATGTAAGACCCTGGACTCTTTTGGAAGAAAGATGTTCCAGGCTAGTATGCTTATAGCCAGGATCAATTCTTATAGCCTTTATATGGGCATGTTTCTTGGACAACTTGCCCTAAAGATACAGAATTTTGCCCCCTTTATCCCTGATGATCAAAGGGCGGACTTCTTTTCTATGGTGACACAACTTTCAGAGGTCTCCAAGTTCTCCAACAGGGCAGCCTTTGATTCCTTTGAGGTTGCAGGGAGAGCTTCGGGAATTGCTATTGCAGCCCGACGTCTCGCTTGGCTCCAGGCTTCTGACCTAGAACCCTGGGTTGTAGATGGCCTCAGGAATCTGCCCTGTACCGGTGAGAACTTATTTGGGGAAGACTGGCAAATTAAAGCTGCTCAAATGGATGCAGAAAATGCCACTCTAGATAGACTTTCCAAGTCTACTTCTACCCCTGCCAAAAAGAAGTCTTTTAAAAGGCCTTACTATAAGAAGGCCAGATTTCCCACAAATACTGGCCAGCAATCTGCTCAGCCTCGCTTTGCGGCTAAGCGTCAACAATCTAAGCAGGTAAAGTCAAAGCCTGCAGTGTCTGCTACACCCCAGCAGGCTCAACCCCCTCAGGGGTTTTGACTTGCCTCTAGAGAACTTGCCGTTTCTGGCTCTAGAACAACCAGAGCCCCTCACCATTCCTGGAAGGCTAGCTCATTTTGCTCCCAGATGGGAACAAATCACATCAGAGCAATGGACCCTCTCTATTATCAGGGAGGGCTACAAACTTCATTTCTCCAGCCTTCCTCCCCATACCATGGTGAGGCAATTCAGTTCTCCCCCATCTCTTCTGACCCTGTTGGTCAGGAAGTCTCTTCTCTCCTTGCCCAAGGGGCAATAGAGGAGGTTCCTCCTCCACAACAGGGGTTAGGTTTCTACTCCCCTTACTTTCTCATAACAAAGAAGACAGGGGGCTTCAGACCTATCCTAGATCTGAGAGAATTGAAAAGGTTTCTATTCAAGGAGAAATTCAAAATGCTCTCTCTGGGCCTTCTCCTTCCATACCTTCAGAGTCAGGATTGGCTTTGTTCTCTAGATCTCAAGGATGCGTACACTCATATACTCATCCATCCATCCCACAGAAAATATCTAAGATTTCTGTTCCAGGGAAAACATTTCCAGTACAGAGTACTACCCTTCGGTCTGGCCTCTGCTCCAAGTATGAGAGCAGCTCAATGGACCTTGGCCACCCAGTGGTCTCAAGCATCAGGACTGCTCTCAGACCAAATACTCACCTCAAAACGACTGTTTTGGTCTCTCCAGTGGTGGACATCCTCCAAAAATCTGTTGTTGGGGATCCCCTTCCAACCTTCGTTGCCCCAAGCAACCCTCACAACAGATGCCTCCCAGACAGGGTGGGGAGCTCATCTCCAACACCTCTCCACTCAGGGTACCTGGTCTCCTCAGGAGACCACCCTTCACATCAACCTTCTGGAACTGCGAGCAATCTTCCTTGCCCTCACAGTCTTCCACACCCTCCTTGTCAACCTGACTGTCCTAGTACAAACAGACAATCAGGTAGCCATGTTCTATGTCAACAAACAAGGAGGGACGGGCTCTGTCGCTTTGCAACGAAGCTCTCAGATTATGGGCCTTCGCCAGAGAGCATCAAATTCATCTTCTGGCAGTGTATCTTCCAGGAGTTCAAAACTCTCGGGCAGACAGACTCAGTCGAGTTCTGCTCCCACACGAATGGTCCCTGCATATGGACCAGATACGCAGAATCTTTCAGGAATGGGGGACCCCGGACATAGACCTCTTTGGAAGTCCGTGGAATGCCAAACTTCCCCGGTTCTGTTCCAGGACTCCGTGTCAGGGAGCTCAGGCCAACGATGCCTTTCTCCTACATTGGGGTCAGGAATTCCTGTACGCTTTTCCACCCATTCCTTTGATTCCCAAGACTCTGTTCAAACTTCAGAGAGATCACGGATCCATGATCCTCATTGCTCCACGCTGGCCACGCCAAGTGTGGTTCCCTCTCCTTCTACAGCTCTCCCAGGGCTCCTCCCTGGACCTGGGAGCTGCACCAGACCTTCTGTCTCAGGAGCAGGGGACTTTGTGGCATCCAAACCTCAAGTCCCTACATCTCCGAGCTTGGTTACTGAAGGCTTAAGCCTTCATGAGTTTAATCTTTCCCAACCAGTGAAAGATATCCTTCATGCCTCTAGGAAACCCTCTACTAGGCGTTCCTATGCTTTCAAATGGAAACATTTTTCCATTTGGTGTGCGCAACAGGGTCTTGACCCTCTTGTGCTTCCTTTGAATTCTCTACTAGACTATCTCCTGCATCTTTCCAATGCAGGCCTCAAGACGAATTCAGTACGAGTCCATTTAAGTGCTATTGCAGCATCCTTAAAACCTATAAATGGACAACCTGTCTCCTCTCATCCTCTTATTGCAAGATTCATGAGAGGCTTGACCCTCACTAAGCCTCCCATCCGACCGCCTCCGGTAGCATGGGACTTGAATCTAGTTCTGGGTCAACTTATGAAGCCACCTTTTGAACCGTTGGTATCTACCTCCCTGAAATTTCTTTCCTGGAAGGTTCTTTTCCTTATTGCAGTCACTTCGGCTCGCCGCATCAGTGAACTGCAGGCTTTGGTGGCTAATCCACCTTATACCAGATTTCATCATGATAAGGTGGTCCTTAGGACGAATCCCCACTTTATGCCTAAAGTGGTCTCGCCTTTTCATCTTAATCAAGAGGTATATCTACCTGTTTTTTTTCCGGCTCCTCATGCATCCAGTGCAGAGAGGAACCTTCATACTCTTGACTGTAAAAGAGCTCTCGCCTTTTACCTCAACAGGACTCAGCCACATCAAAAGTCTTCCCAACTTTTCGTGGCTTTTGATCCTTCTCATTTGGGACTTCCAGTCACCAAACGTACACTTTCCAATTGGATTGCTCAATGTATTTCTTTTGCTTACCAGAGTAAAAACATTTCTCTGGAAGGCCATGTCACCGCTCACAATGTGCGAGCCATGGCCACTTCTATGGCTCATCTCCACTCTGTGTCCATAGATCAGATCTGTCGAGCAGCCACTTGGGCCTCGGTTCATACCTTCACAGCCCATTACTGCTTGGACAAGGACTCCCGCCGGGATGCCTTGCTTGGTCAGGCTGTCCTCAAACACCTGTTCCATACTTAAACAACTCCTGCCCACCTTCCCTGGACGGATGCCTGAGATCCATGCGAAGATGGTTTACCCTTGGAAGGGGATCTCCCAGGCATCTCAGCTAGGGAGTCCCCATATGTGAGGACTTATTCCTGCTTGTTCCTGGAGATAGCACAGTTACTTACCTGTAACAGGTGATCTCTGGGAACAGCAGGAATTAGTCATCACAACCCACCCACCTCCCCTAGGAGTTGTATCTCTATCTTCCTTTCCTCTCTCTATTGTCTCAGCTTTAAACTCGAACTGAAGAGAGCTGGTCAGGAAGGCGGGAAGGCAGCGCGCATGTGCAGTGGGAGGCCCCAAAAGCCTTTCATCTGAAAGGCTGGGGAGCTTTCCCGCGCAGGCTCCGTCGGTACCGACGTACCCATATGTGATGACTAATTCCTGCTGTTCCCAGAGATCACCTGTTACAGGTAAGTAACTGTGCTTTCTCCACAGCTCACATGGATCTGGCACTGCTTATAGACTGTTTCAATGCGGTCTCAACGTGGCTCCAATCACAGAACTTACGCATTCAACATAAAAAAACAGAGGTGCTTTTCATCACCAGAGACCCCAGCTTTACTCCCCCATCCCATGTCAGTGTCAAGGAAGCTGACTTACAAGCTAAAGAAACAATAAAATACCTTGGAGTTACTTTGGATCAATGTCTGGATATGAAACACCACCTAAGCAACATAGTCAAAGCCGTTTTATTTCAAAATCCGCTCACTCAAGCACCTACGCTCCCTGTTGGACCCAGACGATTTCCGGACCATATACCAAGCGCTAATCCTGCCACACTTTGACTTTGCAAACGCCATCTTTCAAGGTCTCCCCCAATCCACACTAACCCCCTTACAGTTGGCCATGAATTCCACAGCAAGGGTCCTCTACGGAGCCTCCAGAAGCGACCACGTGACTCCCATGGGAGGATCATCTTTAAAACCCTACTCCTATCATTCAAGGCAATCAAAGGTATTTCATCCTCCTCACTCACAGATCTTATTCACATGGTCCCCCCCAACAGATCCAGAAGAGCAACAGCCGTAAACCTTCTAACAACCCCAAAGGCATTGACAAAGTGCAACATGACAACCACAAGCAGGGCGTTCAGTTTCTATGTCCCCAAATGCTGGAATGCTCTACCCCCTGACATTAAGGCCATTGCCGACCTATATCAGTTCAGGAAGGCACTCAAATCCCACCTTTTCCTCCAATACTACCCAACCAGCAATTGAACCTAGATATCCCCTCTGAAGAAACGACCCACTCTAGAAAGACCCTTACATTTGTTATGTGATTTTTACCTAACCTTGTTCCGTGTAAATATCTCATGTATATAGTTAACCCCTGTTATCCAAATTTGCACTCCTGTTCGATGTAAAACCAGACAGCTTGTTGTTATGGTCGTTGTGTTATGATGTAAACCGCGCTGATACCGAATAGCGCGGTATATAAGAAATTGTAATAAATATACATGACTATTCCTAGATCCCCACCAGGATCAAAATATCCAGGAAAGGTATAGACGCAGAAATAATGTAAGCCGTAAATTGCAAGTTTCAATCCTGTCCAATTAATCAATCAATGAACTCAATGAAACATGTATTGGAATCCTGTCAAATGATAGAAATAAATATTATTAAATCTCTTGCAAATACAGATAGATGGCCAATATTGTAGTTCTTTAGAATGAGCTACATAAAAGCATGCCACAGATGAAGCCATTTTTACACCCTTGGCTTTACTCTTCACTTGTTGATAATACTGATCTTGAAAAATAAAGAAGTTCTTTGTTAAGACAATTCTAGATATTTCAGAAAGGAATTCTGTCTTATCCGTAGAAACATCATCGGTCCTTAGAGAGTCTCTGATAAGGAGAATAGCGGCCTCTTGTGGTATATTCATATAAAGAAATGTAATTTCCAGTATTGAATAACATAAAGACTGCTCTAAAAGAAGGATCAAATCAGCTGAATCACATACATAGGAAGCAATTTTAGGAACTAGAGGACATGCAAACTTGTCTGTATAGTTGGGTAAAGGCTCCAGTTCAAACCAACACTCGCTACAATTGGGCCTTATCTATTTTTGGTAAAAAAAAAAAAAAGGTGGGTGGCACTCGTAAATTTTCACACTTTTGAATATTTAATACAGACAAATTCAAAGCAGATTGAATCTACAAAAATGAAGAATTATAGGTATCTTACTAGACTCATGCAGACTGGTCTACTGTGATGAAACCTGCGGGCAAGGGTAGCGGGATTGTCATTCAGAGCTGAGAATCCTATATGTCTGAAGCTTATTTTTATCACCTTTTCCCAAGGGACTCCGCAATATCTATTCAAATGAAGATCAGTTATTTACCAGGAGTCTAAATCGGGAACTCATCTCAGCAAGTGTTTGCTTTTTTGTTTGAAGAATTTCTAGTCAGAGAAACTCTATGGGGGTCATTTTGGGAGCCGTATTCGTGCTTTGGATGTCCAAAGCAGAGAGACATCTCTAGAAAAGCTGGCTCTGGGGACATTGCCAGCATGAGGATGTCTATGTCTGAACAGGAGCATTTTGGATGCATGGCCAGGGCATTCGCAGGAACCTGGATGTCCCTGCCTGATCTCAGAAATGTCATGGAATCTGGCATCACGTCTGTTTAGACGTGCTCCTCGCAACTGAACAGTGCTTGTTTTGGCTGGAAAATATCCAGAGGGTGTTGGGAAGATAACTCTCCATTATCCTTAGTACTGAATATCAAAAATTGAACCCTGGCTGTCCTGTTCCTAACCCACTACTCTAACCATTAAGCTATCCTAGACATCCGGGTTCTGGTATACGATTCTGGGGATGTCTATGTAGATGCCTCCCAGACGTCCATATTGGGCATGACCAGGTTTGTGAAATCATTTCTGCACCTGGACATGTCTGCTTTTTTTTCCAAATGTTTTGGCTTAGATGTTCCAGGTTGCACTTGAACGTCCCTTCTAAAATTCCCTTCCACGTCTTTTGCCATATGCTGCTGTGGAATTCTTTTTCGTTGTATTCTAGTTTTAAGATCAATGAGTTTGATTTGTTCTATTTCTCAGGATTCACCTTTAAAGGGTGGAGAGCAGGGAAGAAGACGTTCTGTTAGTGATGTCATTTTGAGTGGGTGTTTGGAAGGCGCAGGCATGGCGTTTCCGACCACATTAGATGTTATAGAACTTTGAGCAGGGCAGCAATTCACTCCTTAATACAGTATTTGATGGTCAGTTGAAGAGTGATTGGTGCTTAAAGTGAGTACGTTTATATTGAAGTGATGATAGGTTTTTAAGAACCGGCTTGGTTTTAGGACAGTTGTGGAGATGATAGATCTGTTCCTTGCTTGGAAGTTAAATTTTTCTATAGCCTTTGACATGACTGAAGGTGGTGTGGTGTGATTATTTTGTAGGAGTGTTGTATTGTTTATGGATAGTTCCTGAATGATATGCTGACGAGTACTATGTTATTTTTTTTGTCAGCAGTAGATACAAGCAACTCTCCAATGTAAGCATTCTGATCTCACTCTCTGATGCAGTTGCGGGTGAAACGCTAGATGCATCGCTGATAGCATCAGAGTAGAGTGCAAACGAAATATTCATGAATGCATGATATGTTAATGCCATGAAGGGAGATAAGTAACCTCCTATTTAAGATTTTGATGACATTTATATACATGTTCAGGAGATTTTTTCTTGATCCATGATGTGTACATTGATAGGCCATGTTGCTGGCTGTAAGTAAATCATAAAGCCTGGTATTTGAAAGCTTTATGAACACTAAGGTCTTTTTCCTCCTATTTAACTTTGTTCATTGTACTTGAGAGAACTAATTTGAGTGTTAGCAGTCTTTGCTATTTCTTTTGTGTCTTTGAGCTACTCTTAATTGGATATTTTTGCTTAGTTGGATTTTGGCTGTGGAATTCTTGCCACGTTCTTTAAATTATTATACAGTTGTGGTCAACATTATTGGCATCCTTGCATTTTAGGTATGCTGTGTATAATATCTTGAGAAATAATTGGAAGTACTACAACTGTATGCCATCATAATATTTTAATAGTATGTTCAAAGGTATACAACAAAAAAAAGATGTCTGTCCAACTTACATGTAGTAATTTCTGAGAAAAAAACTAAATGTGACCTGGACAGGATTAATGGCACCCTTCACTAATATTGGGTTGCATGACCCTTGGCAGTAATGATAGCCTCCAAACTAATACATAATACATAATGTAAACCGCTTTGATTGAAGGATAAGGCGGTATAGAAAACTGGTTAAATAAATAAAATAAATAAATAAAATAAACGTTTCTAATATCCATCTATAAGTTTCGTACATCTGTCTGCTGGTAGTTTCTCCCACTCTTCAACTGCGATTTGTTCCAGCTCATAAATATTTCCAAGATTTCTTTTACCAATGTCAGATTTCATCTCTGCAAGGTTCTCAACTGGATTGAGGCCAAGATTCATTGTTGGCCAGTTTAAAACAGTCAATTTGTTCCTTTTTAACCATTCTTTTGTACTTCTGGATGTATGTTTTGAGTTATTGTCATGCTGGAGGACACATGACCTTCATTCTAGACCTAGCTTTCTGACCCTAGGTAGCACATTTCACTCTAAAAAACCTTGATAGTCCTCTGACTTCATGATTCCTTTAATACATTCCAGGCCTCCAGTTCCTGAGGTAGCAAAACAGCCCCACAACATATTTAACTGTAGGAAGGGTGCTTTTTTCCTTAAGTTTCATTTCTTCACCTGTAAATGTATTGCTGGTCTGCATTGCCAAATAGCTCAAGTTTGGCTTCAGCTGTCCACAGAACATTTTCCCAGAAGGACTGTGGTTTCTCAAGGTGGGTTTGGGCAAAAATCAGGCATGCCTTTTTATGTCTGTCTTTGAGCAGTGGGGTCCTCCTTTATTTATTTAACAGTTTTTATATACCGTCTTTCTACTAGTCCTTTGTCTTTGCCCATGAAATCCTTCATTGTTTAGTGCATGGTATATGATGCGGGTTGAAGCCACCACTCCAGATTGCTCCAGGTCTGCCTTAAACTCTTTTGATGTTGTACTTGGTGTTTTTTCAGCTGTTCATACTAACCTTTGAAGACTTCTTGGATTAATATTCCTCTTCCTACTACGTCCTGGGAGGTTCTTGATAGTTCCATGAGCAGAAAACATCTTAATAACATTGTGAACTGTAGACACAGGAATCCCAAGTTCTTTAGAAATGGTTTCTACCCTTTGAAGTTTGATGTTTGGTGATAATGGCTTTTCTGACAGCCTAAGGCAGTTCTCTTGTCTTCACCATTGTGAAAATGGAACAGGGAGCGAATGTGGCCTATTTAAACATTAGAGTCATCATTCATTGGTTGATTCAAGTGATGTGAGTACTGACGATTACAGGTGTGTCTTCTTTTATTGCAATGGGAATATGATTCTTCTGTTCAAACTCATTTGAATTGTTTATAAGGGTGCCAATATCATGTCCTGGCAATGTCCCAGTTTTTATACTATTTCCTACTATTTCCTTTTTTAATTGGACTTGTTTTATTTGATTCTTTTGTGTGTCAAATATGTGTCATATATAGTCCAAAGCCATTTCAGTGGCCACTTTTTTTTATTTTAGGAGATATTGAACATTAAGGGGTTGCATTGCAAGGGTGCCAATGTTGACCGCAACTGTAGTACTTTGGAGGCAAAGGTCCCAGAGCACTTTCTGCAAAATGTTTTACATGCTTAATTTTCTTCTTTGATGATTTTTTTTGTTTTTTTTACCTTCTTGAAGTTAAACATACATCTCCAAGAAAAAATTGTGCGGTTCCTCATCGTTCGTCCAGTCCAGTCCAGACGTATGGGTTATGTCTGCTGGAGACTGCAAACTACTGCGTTTGTTGATGTCATGGTATAAAGGTTCTGCACAGCTCTCCATTCACCAGTATTTCTCAGTCTCCAGCAGATAGAGGTTGTCATAGCTTGTGCATTTTCGACTGGAATGAAGGAAAATGATGAAGTCAGCGGTAGCTGGCAGCAGAGCCCCTGGGGTGCAGAACCTGGTAATGCCAGATCCCTTCCCCCTCCCAACCACCCTTCCTTGAAAATTGAGGAACAGGCTGAGCAAAGCCTTGATGGGGGTCCCCCCTTCTCCCTCCCCAACATTTGGGAGGAGGCACAGGAGAAAAGAAAAAAGGTATGTGATTGCTTCAGGTGGGGTTATTCTTACAGCAGCTGATTTCTGACCGACATCCCCTTCGATGGGGAGAAGGCCAGTCAGAGCAGGCCCAGTCAGCGATGTTCCCTTTGAAGAGGAGAAGGCTGAATATTGCAGGATCCGCAGCCTCTGTTTCCTTGGAAGGAGAATAGGTTCTGCAGTCCGCATCTGCGGCTGACATCCCCTTTGATGGGGAGGAGGCTGGGCATTGCAGTATCCACGGTTGACACCCCCTTCATCATACAATGCGGGATCTGCGGCCAAGATCTCTTTGGGGAAAGCAGATTGTCTCTTTGGCACAGATCTGTGGCTAATGTCCCCTTTAATGGGGATGAGGCCAGGTATTGCAGGATCTGCAGCTGAAGAACCCTTGTTTGGGAAGTCTGTCGTATATTGCATGATCTGCGGCTGAGGTCCCCATATGTGTGCAGGTAGGATTCCCAGCAAGAGCTTCATTTCTCTCACAGCTGCAGTGGGAGATATGGCATGAGGGCCCATTTACACTTCTGATAGGTACCGGAGTAATCTCTTTTTTTTTTTTTTTTTTTTTACAGCGGCGTGGTGGTAGGCAATGGCAGAGGCTGCTGTGGTGGTCTAACCTTCATTGTCTTTTGGCAGAAACAGTAGCCTTGGATCCAGGGTCTCCACCATCCATTTGTTTGTTGGGCAGTCTCATTTTGAAAAAAAATGCAGCGCCCTTGTCACTGCTTCTCTGGTGGTCTAAGCCAATATCTTTCTATTATTGGGAGGTTTCTTGGTGCAAACAACTGCCATTTTTGTTCCTTGCTCTGCTTGTGGCTTGTGAAGTTTGTCAGAGCTGGGGAAATGGCGCACAGATATGGAATGGAGAATGTTGAAAGCAAAGTGCTATCCTTTCCTCTGTGGGGCTTGGGGTTGTGTTTGTGTGTGACTGTGCCCTATAGAATGAAGCTTTACTCTATATCTAGGCTGAATGACCGAGAAGAATCTTAGCTGAGCCAGCTTGGTTTCTCAGAGGTCCTAACGTCTGAGCATTTTTTTTTGTGATCAAACTAACAGAAGGAAGATCTTTTGAGGAGATCAAGAGTAAGGAGGAAATTGTGCACCTTTTAACAGTAGGAGTTATAGGTTTTCTCTAGTTTTTACAGTTTTACTGATGGATCTTGGTGTACTTTTGGATAACTTACGGTGTACCTCACAGCAATTTGTAGTTTGATCAGTGTCAGGATGGTTTGTTTAAAGTATAAATTCTGCAGTTTCCTGGAAGGTTTGAGTAATCCAGGGGATTTGTGTTTGATGTCTCTAGGTTGAGCAATAGCCCTCTGAAGCTACTGTTGCGGGAGCTAGTAAGTAGGTTCTCTACAGGGCTGCTGTATGGGGTACAAGAAAATTCTGGTCTGAATATGGAGGAGGCTCAGGGGCTAGTCTCATTTTCTCTTAAGGGTCCTGTATTTCTGCTAAAGTCTCCTTAGTAGTTGAGGCTGGTTTGGGATCCATGATGTTCTCTGTACCTTTTTGGTTTTCTAGCCTCAGTTCCCTGTCTACCCAGCTGCTGGGGAAAAAGAGCCCCCCTCCCCTCCCCCTGAAACAGATGCCTCCTGTAAGGTTTCCTACTGCGTTTAGATAATTACCTGTCACTGGCAAGGTGGGACCTTAATCTTTCCTGCATGGTATATTTCTCTTTGCTGCAAATTGGGGCATAGTGCAGCAAGTGCAGGGCTTCGTAGTCGGACTGCCTTAACATAGTCTGAAGCAGTTGACTGTGACATCTGTGGGAGTATGATCTGTGACATCCAGGCCCATGACTCAGCTGGCAGGATGCCTGTCTTCCTGTCCAAAGGTCACTGGTCCAGGACCTGCGTCTGATGGTGAGAGGCAGATTTTTGGCAGTTACTCTATAGCTACATTGTGTATCTGAATTTCTATGGTTTGTGGTAGATGTGTGGTCCGTATTCTGCTTTGCATTGGTTGCATCACGCCCTTCGGCAGTTGGAGTGCAGTTAACGGCCTTAAAACAAAAAATCTCTTTTATAATGTATCTGATCAAGATTGTTCCCATAGTAAGTGGTGTAGTCTTAGGCTGAGAGTCTCACTTTTAGGCTAATTCTTCTGCTCCACTCATATCGTTAGTCTGCATTCTTTTGCATGTGTCGGTTTCACTAAGGTGTCTTAGTTCTGGGGTTTTCTTTTACTGTGCATGCGCAAGGTTTTTCTATAGTGGCTTGCCCCTGGGGGATGAAGATTTTTCTGATGGGGAGGAAGTCTGGATGACTCTCCCTCAGGATGCCTGCATGAGGTATTAAGAGCCCAGTCTGGAACTGGGAAGAAAATAATATATATATACAGTAATATAATATAATATATGGGGGAGAGAGAGAGAGAGAGAGAGAGAGAGAGAATTATCAATAAAATTTTTAAAAAAAAAGGAAAGGGGGGACTGTTTGGGCTGGCTTTCCATATCAACTCAAGGGTCCAAGATATATGTATAAAGAACAGATCCCTGTTTCCCAGTTCCCTGGGGCAGGAACTTAGTGCTGCAGTTCTCCTCTGGTTGCCTGGGGCTCCAGGGACATGGTGGTGATGTGGGAAGTATTTGTAGCCAAAGGCAGTGGCTAAATCTCCTACAGGAATGTCAGTCTTCAATCTGTGGTTGTTTTCAGTCTCATGCGGAGAGTTCCTTTTCAGGGTCAATTCTAATGTCTTGGAGAGTGATTGGTCACCTGGGCACAATTTAACCAGTCGAGAGTGACTGCCTATCTGGTGGAGCAGCTGTGGTCACATCAAGGGATGGAGAGGAGAGAGCCTTACTGTGGTAGCAGATGTTTATGCTACTGCCAGTATTTCACCTTTGCAGCTCCAGACAGTCATTTCCCTTTGCCAGTGGCTGGTAATTTGAGACTCGATGAGCTTATCTCATCGGCCTTTCTTCTGTGGACCGATTATGGGCTGGTGTGTGGTTGACTGTTGGGGAAGCTTGGCCTGGTTGTGTGAGTTCCTCTACTTTTGGGGACCTGTGTGGAGTCTTTTCCTCTTGTAAAGGGGCTCTTAATGTAAGAGCAGCAGCTCTGCGCTGTACTCTTTCGTTTTGGGCTTGGTAGGCTTTGACTTGGAAGTTGTTGACCATCCTATCCTGGGCAGTATGTTAGAGGCTCAATGTCATTGCCATAGGTAATTTTCGGTGCTTCCATCTGGATAACGGCCTTTTTGTTTCTCCGAAGTTGGTTATGGGCCAGTTCTGGTCCTTAGGTGTTTTGTGTCCCGTTCCAATGGAACTTACATTTCCATCCCTTCAGGGGGGATCTTGTGAGGGCTGAGCTCTGGAGGAGATGCCCTCCCTTTCCAGGTTATACCTGTTTGCATAGAGCATGAGCGTTTTGCCTGTCTCATGTAGCTCTGCAAGGAGCTCTCCTTTCAGTTGGGTTAAAGAGATGGGTCCTTTGTGTCTGTTTTGAATCTAGGGTAGGAATTTTTATCCTTTCTTTACTGCGGAGGTGCAATACATGAAAGAGTTAGGCTTGGGCTCCCTGTCCCAATTAGGTATTCTTCTGGAGTGGGGTGCCCTGATGTAGTTTGCTAGGTCCCACAAAACATCTTCAAAGAACTTTTTTGAAGCCATTCAGTTGAGATCCGAGGGAGGGCTTTTGATTTCTATGGACTTTGCATGCTGTTGTGTCTCTGGCCTCATTGGATGCTGGTTCTTTGTCAGTTTTTAGTTGGAAGGCCAAAAGTGCATCTAGCAAGCCTTGTCCCTTGGTGGGCTTTGTGGCGGTCATGCAGTATAAGATGATTTCACGTCACCTGTTGTGATTAACAATGCATGGGCATTGTTTCCTGCCATGAAGATTATTCATCGGCTAGCAAGTTGTTCTTGGACAGAGCCTGGCTTGGTATTCTTTGTTTTGTTGGGGTGCAATTTTGCAATGACTCACCTTTTTCCTGTATTAGGGGCATTGGGCTGTCCTGGTTTGGAGGTTATTGTGCTTTTTAATCATAGGTATGTCTAGCCGGGCTCCTCTATTTCCCTCCCATTGTTAGGAACTGCTTTGGTACATCCCTTGAATCTGGACTGAACTAGAAGGACGATGAGGAAGGTGAAATTAGATCTTACCTGCTAATTTTCTTTCCCCGAGTCCCTCCAGTCCAGAAATCTCCTGGTTTGGTGCTGGATCACACTCAGCTTGGAGAGCAAGTACGCTAAGGATGAGCCAGGCGGCCACTTTGTTTAATCTGGCATAATCTGGTTACAGATCCTGCAGTGGTAGTGCTAGACTGTTTAAAAAAAAATTTCAGGTGACCATAGGTGTATGGTGTGGATTCTAGGTCAGTAGTTTCTATCCTCTGTTTCTGGACTCTGTTCGGATCAACAAGGGGCAGTACATAAGTATGGTCTCTCCTGGGTCCATTTGATATGGACCTAATGATCACTTGCTGGGCTTTGGGATACCAGCATTTACATAGCTGGATATATATCTACTATTCCAGATTTGTTTCAAAGTGGAAGTGGTGTATTGGTAAGGGATTTTTATGGGTAAAAAAAATCTCTGTGAAAAAAACCCTTTAGAAATTGGCCCCCTTCTGCATGGGGAAAAGGGTGTACACTGTCTATAGTGTAGGTATTATCCCCACAGAGAAAAGAGATACCAGGGGACACCATACAATAACTGCTTCTATACTGCGGTTGATGACCGATTTATCAGACTTTAGAAAGAGATTAAAAGCTGCCTTGTTTATTAACACCTGGTAATTGGTTAATGTGTGTTAATGCACTTCCTCCTGCCCTTCATCTCAAACCTTCATATGCCAAGTTCAAAACCCTCTTGAAAACCCATCTTTTCAATATCGCACACAACTTCCCAGCCTCATGACCATGCTCACTATCCTCCTTATATTGTCCAGTTCTGCTCCCTCTGCCTTCTTGGCATGAGTATTTTTAACTTTTCTTATCAAGAAGTGGCGTTCTTTTTCATTTCCTTCTTTTAATTTTGCTTTTAACTTCGTACACCGCTCTGCTGCGACTGTGAAGAATGGTTAATCAAATCAAAATAAACATAAACATAATGCACGGCAACTGGCAGCTGAGAATGCTAATGTGGGGGCATGCCAGCGACTGCGCGTTAAATCACAGGATAATAGGCCATCGTCCGAAGGGACAGGGAATAGATGGAGCATGGGCATGGAGAGCACATGAGGACAATTGTCACATGCTCAGTGGAAATGTCACTGTTAGTGTGAGTGCACCTAATGGCATCTCTATGGATGTTAGATGCATCTATACTAAAGGGCACGTTTACTAAAGTGCACTACCTTGTAGCATGGGGTTTAGCAAGTGGTTTGTGCACCACTCTTAAAAGTAGCATAGGGCAGAGATTGGATGGGCCAGAAGCACTTCTTCCCTCTCTCCCCCCACTTCTCCCCTCTCTCCGCCCCCTCGTTGATACTTGCTGTCTCTCCTCCACCTTGGTTCCCTAAATTTCCCTATTTGTCTCTGCTCTTACTTTCCTGTCTGTTTTATTTGGCATTCCTTTCTATTTCCCAGCAGACTCACAATTTGTTTGTAAACCGCTCTATTGCCTACGGTAAGAGCGGTATATTAAATCCTCAAAGATAAAGATAAATGGAAGCATTGATGGCAAGTCGCGGCTAGTGTGGACTTCAGTAGCTCATGCTTGCTGACTTTAGCATAGATATACTTAAGCCACCTTGTAAAGTGCACCCATGTGCTGGCTTGTGCTGTGAGTGCTCGCTAACTGTAGAGAGGCAGAGACACACAAAGTCCTTGAAGTTAGCACTCATGCTGGTAATGCAGCCCACACCCATGTTTTGAATGCGCTGCATGTTAAGGTACTTGGTCATATGTTAGCTGTGGGGAGCATGCCGGTCACACCCCTCACGTTAACTGCACAACCTTATCAGGCTTTAGTAAAATGGCCTCTTAGGCATTTCCTTTCTTAACTGAGTGGCAATTTCTCCAAATGGGTTAGTTTTGTGCATACTCAATAATCGGGATTTCGTCATCGTCATAGTACGGAAACTTGCCGTCTTGGAATGATGAATTAAATTAGGCAGCTATTGAAGCGAGGGAGGGATAGTATTATGAATTTCTTTAGACCTTACGGCAGCTTTTGTTTTGTATATTGCCAGTTGCTGCTGTTGTGTTTAGGTGACCTGGGAATGAAGAGTATGGTACTTTTGAGATTTCGGTCATTTTTGAGTTTTAGATCTTTTTCGGTTCAGTGGTCATATTTTGTATCAGATCTGTGTTCTCTACCTTGTGATGTGCCACAGGATTCAGTGTATTCCCCTTCTTTGTTTAATGTATTTCTGCATCCATTGATAGCTTTGGGAGTGAGTGGGTACTTTTTTGTAGATGACATTCAGTTGGCATTTTCATGTGATCCTAGATGTGTTGGTTTCCATTTTATTAATGACTGGCTAAGATTGTAGCCTAGGTTAATAATCATCTAAGACTAAATCCTCAGAAATCTCAGGCAATGTGGATTGCAGATCAGTAGCCTTCTCCAACTGAGTCACTTTTGCTTTTGAGCCAGCTTTTTGTGGTGGTCTCATTTTTATGGGTTCTGAGCATTCAGGTAGATTCCTAGTTACCTTTTGAAGAACAGGTTTCCACTATAATGAAGAGCTGTTTTTTGGCAATGCATTGTATTAGAGCTTTGAAGCCTTAAGTGTGCAAGGTAACCTTGCCTACCATGGTCTACACAATAGTGATTAGTCAATTAAACTAAACTATTGTAATTCCTTATGCAATGGTGTGAAGAGTGCTACTTCAAAATGCCTTCAGGGATTATAAAGCTATCAGACGCATCAGTCATGTTAAACCATTATTTTTGGAGCACCTTTGGCTACCTGTGTCTTTTCGGGTAAGACTTAAGATTTTAATATAGTAACTAATGAGTTTTTTTTGTACAGGTTATCTGACCTACTTAGCAGAACTTTCGATCTTGGGGAGGGTTCTTCGATTGCAAGGTTCTAATCAACTGTGTTTTCCTTCAGTGGTAGAGGCTTATTTGGAAAGTATTCTCCAAGGAGGACTTTACTATTTAGTACATCATTTATGGAATATATTACCACCCTACTTGAGGGCTGAAAGCTCTTTTAAATATTTTAAAGTAGGCTTGAAGATCTGCTTTTTTTGGCCTTTGGGGTTTGATCAGGCAACTCTGGATGCAGGACAGGGAAGGAGCCAAGTTTGATTTGTTGTGTTTTATTGTAGGATGTTGGTTGTATTAGTATGTAGTAGTGATTAATGATGATTTTGGTTGTGTAAACTACTTTGATGCTATTGTGTAATGTGGTATAAAAGGTTTTTTAAATAAATAAAAAAATACCATGACAGTAATGAACCTTTACTGGCTATGAGATGTCTGTTTTACTGTTTTATTGTTTGATTTTGTTAGCTGTTTAAAATTGTCAGTCTTTGTCTTATGTCTGTCAGATAAGATTGTCATGTGTTTAAGCCACTAAGAATGATTTAAGATTAGTGGGATACAAATTTGTGTAAATACATAAATAGGTCCTCAAAAATCTTTTAGATCATATTTTTCATGTCTCTACAAAGACTACATTGTTCAAATAATTCTGCATCCATATAAAAACTCAAAAGTTGTTCAAATAAATCATACAAACTTACAAAGAAAAGTATATTTCCTTAAACTATATTGATAGACTATATTGATAAACTATATTGAAGACAACTGGCACCAGAGTGCCAGTCAGTGCAAACTACAACTTCAAATGCTGGTTAAACCCTGCCAAGATAAAAACATCCAATGCAAACTGTGTTTTGACTTAAGATGTCTGAGTCAAGAGAAAGTCTTATTTCAGTTGAAATGTGGCCTGTGATGGATCTTGATGGAGTGCACCCAACATTTCATGTTGCAGTTTCTATTGCTGGGTATTCTGAACCTTAGATGTCACTTGGGTCTATCATCTGCACAGTATTTGGAAGCCTACTTTTCTTTATAAGATTAATTAGAATAATTTGGACAGGTTTTGATACTTTGTTTTTGTTAAGTGTCTTCAAGTTGATGTCAACTCATGGTGACCCTATGGATAGTTGTCCTAAACTGTGTTTGGTCTTCAGTCAGGTGGTTAATTGTTGATAGAATGGCATCCATAACTATTGTTATTGTATTGATACATCGCATTGCTAGCCTTCCACTTTTGCATTGAGCTTCAACCTTGTCAAGCATGATATCTTTCTCTAATGATCTTTCTCTTCGTATGATGTGTCCAAAGTATGGAAGTCAAAGTCTTGCCATTTGAGCTTCTAAGGAAAGCAGGCAGTGTTGACTTGATGGCATTTAAAAAAAAAAAAAAGGAAGGTACCTATTGATTTGTTGCGTGAACACTGCCATGTAGCATATACACAAGTACTATTTAAAAGCATCGTTCGAGGATTTATGATTATAATCTGTAATGCTTGACTTTGTGTGAATGTATACTTTTCGAGTTATAAGTATTATCTTACGTATATACAGATATTAAAACAAGTTGTTATTTCACCTTCTGTCTGTGGTTCAGATAATAACTCATCCTTGCATGAATTCTAAGGCGTTTAATTTGTTGGTACTTTTATTTGTTGGGCAACAAAAACAGTAATGTATTTCAAGAAAGTATGGGATAGGCACAGAGGATCTTTAGTTTGGGAGGAGTGAAAATAAAGCCAGTGAACAGTTGTGGTCTGCAGTATTTCAGTACAAATGAAACTGGGCAAACTTGATGAGACCTACAGTCCGTATTTGCCATCATATTCTATCTGCATTTAATATGAGAGGTTCCTTTTCCTTAGCTTCTTTCATAGTTATTTTTCAGTGTTTACGTTGTGCTTTAACTTATGACATCTGGAGATATTTTAGCCCAGTTATTTATCTTTTTCAAATCAGTTTGCCAAATTGCAACAATGTGTTATCCACACAAATGGAGAAACATATTAGTTGTAACTATTCCTGTTGGGAATATCCGGTATTTACCTAATTGTCTTTTAAAACAGCTAGAAAGGCAGGCATTATTTGTTTTATTATCTCATTTGAAAAGCATTTGATCACAAGACTGTGATGTGTAAACTACAAGTGAATATTGATCAACCTAAGAAGCTCTTTACTGGAGCATCACCAAGGTGAATTGCATCTTGGTGTCAATGATCCTTGAATATTAATTCATGCTTTATTGTGCAAATGTGTAACCTGGGTAACTTGGACACCTGGCTCACATGCTAAATCACCCCCCCCCCCACCCCCCAACTTCCAGCACAACCTCTTCTGCCTTCACCCCTCTCCCCTTCAATCCCAATAACTATATACACAACTGAATGGCTTTAACGTGGTCGCAGCTTTATTACCGGCACATGTAACCGTGATACAACATTCTGGCCTGAGTCAACAAACAACCTTTCACAAACAATCCAACACGTAAACTCCCCTTTCACTAGGTGATGCCGCCACCAGCCATATTATTAGCAAACTGACCCACTGCTCAACCCCCCACTTTTCCCTACTGCCAGCCTCGCCATATTAGCAGAGGCCCCCCCCCCGAATCGGGTGAAGATCCCCACCGGGTTCTCCCCCACTTCCCCTTTTTCAACAGAGCTGAGGCCACCTAATCTCACTCACTGGCAATTAGGCCCTGCTCAAACTCTGGAACTGGTTCTGGTCTCTGTCCAAACCACCCTCGAAATCACACCCCCAACTGTGATGCCTCTCCCACATCACCCCTCCCCCCACCACTGGGCAGGTGGGAGGGAAAAAAAGCTGTCTGCTATGCTCAACCGCGGAAAGAGAGGGGAAGACACCGATGGCCAGATTTGACATCTGCTTGTTGGCCCCTCCCCCTCCCCTGCACAACCTCTTTCTTCCAGTGAAATCCCCTGGCGCGGATTTCAAATATAAAGTTGCCGCACTCTCTCCCCTCCCCCCAAGGATCCCCCGCAATGGATCCATCTCTCATCCTGGCACCGCATGTAAGGCCGCAGGCTCCGGGCCCCCAGTTACTCAGCAGCCCCAGGGACCCTGACCCTGCAGCCTTCCATTTTTAGTGCTGGTGATGTTCCAAAGGCAGCATTTGGTGCTTCAGAAAGAGAGAAGACTGGTCTCTGCACAATAGCATCACCTAGTGGCCAGGCTCAGAGCGATATATGATCCAAATTCCAGAGATAGAATGTGGCCTCTGGCTAAGGATATTGTCATGGCTACTCAAGAAGTTAAAAATAAGGAAGAAAATCCAGGGAAGCCGAGAATGAGGCCTTATGGTGCTGTAACACTACAAATAGACATTCCAATTGAGCTGGAGATAAAACTGAGTAGAAGCAAATTTGTAAACCTTTTTTTGTTTAGGGTTTAGAACATTAATGACTGTACAACAGATGGTGGCTATTGTGCAATTTCTTGAGGATTAAGTGCTGCAAGGGGCATTTGTTCCGGAATAAAATTATTTTACCGAAGAGACCTCCTCTAAATGAATTATGGTTGCCAGCTGTCTCCATCTACTCAGGACAGGCTGATTCAATCCTAGTTTGATCTCATTGGAAGAATGGAGCTGAAAAGCAGGACTAGAACTGAATCAACCCGTTATGAAAAGCATTCAATAGCCTTATACCAAAAGAAGTCAAGCCTAGTCTCTGCAGTCTCCAGCTACTCTGGAATAGTACAGTTTCAATGGTTAAAAGGTAGTAGCTCCTTTCTGACAAGGCAAGGATTTTTCCATGGGTATTCACTCTGCTCGAATGTGGTGCAGAACAAATGCATGTACATTAGAGACAACAGAAATAGACCAGGCCTCGAGTCTGTATCTACATGTTCTGCCTGTTTAGTTGTTTTTCTTAAAATATCACACACACATACACACACACACCAGTTGGAAGCCGTTCTATGTGATATAATTGGTGACATGACTGGAGCTTTCTTTCCCTATAAACTGATAACCACAGTAAGGAGTACTCATTGAGAGTTACAAATATGAATGTATTTAGAATACATTGTAATACTGATTTGCACTGAATCAGTTTGAAATACAGTGACCACTAAATAAACAATCGTGATGGCTAAGCACCATATGTTAGCTGTAAATTTTGAAATTAAAATTCTTTAGAGCATGAGCAATATTTTGAAGCTATCACTGTAAATAGATTGCATCATGGGAATCTATTATAGCATTTCATGCATTTTTGCATGTTCTATATTACTTGCAAATGTCAAAACCATTATGGATCATGAAATGCACAAGTGAAACTGAGACTTGGAGAAAGCCAAGCACTACCTGTTGGCTGCATATTTCTTTATTAACATTTTGTAAAGTGACTGGAAGGGGATGATGCAGAGCCAGGGGAGCTGGGGGGCTAGGACTTGAAATGGGCTGATGGTGGTGGAGAGGACTGGGAGTGGAAGAGGACTAATGCAGGGAGGGGGAGCTAAGACGGGAAATAAGCTGATACTTAGTATGACGGGGGGGAGGGAGGGGAAGATTGGAATGTAAATGGGCTGGGACTGGAAAGAGACTGGTGCTGGTTGTGGAAGTTGGGACTAGGACTGGGACTAGAAGAGGGCTAATTCTAGAACTGGAGGACTGGGATTGAAAAGGGGATTATGCTGGCACATGCAAATAATAGGGAGATGCTGGAGGAGTGAGAAGGGAGAAGATGACAAATATTTTAGGGTGACGGGGAAGAAACAAACTCATATCCAGGGAGGGGTGAGAGGGAGGAGTATAGAAATGAATGCTGGGGTAATGAGAAGGAAAGGCAGGGTTAATGATATTGGAGAAGGAAGTAGATGGGTAAGCACTGGGGATGTGGGAGAGCAGAGATTAGACTTAGGTCAAGACTCTTAAGACTGGGTGAGAAAACAAAAGAAAGACTCTAAGGCTGGAGGCTTGGACAGGAATGTGAGTGAAGACTCAGGGACTGGGTAGAGTGGGGACTTGCGGGTTGCCTGGGGGGATACTGGGGATTAAGAAATTGGCCAGATTAGGACAGCGAGGACAAAGTGATTGGGTAAGGGCATGAGTAGGGCGGTGAGACCAAGTGCGGAAATAGAAAACATATATAACATCCAGGTATTTGTCCTGAGTCTGTTTACAGATATCTGGAAAAATCTATCTGTTGACCCATAAACATAACCTGTTTTGATGAAAAACAGTCTCAATATATGTTCCTTGTTAAATTGAACATGAAGGATAACCGGAAAATAGCATGGTCTCTCATATCCTAACTGAACTCTCTGGAAAGGCAGTTAAACTCAAGCTGTCCAGCAAAACCAGACAGGGCTCCACAGCAGATGCTGCCTCCTTCACCCATTTCTTAAAGGGCAAATGAAAAGCCTTTTGTAGTGGAGGGACTGCTCCTTCAGAGATACTTAAGGCCTCAACCAAAAACTTCTTAAATAACTTGTTCTGATCTATGAAGGAGGAGGTATGTGGAAGGTTCAGAATTCTCAAGATGTCTCGCTCTGTTTTCCAACATTTCCAACTTATAATGCAGAGATGACCTGTCCTTCATCACAACAGAACTGGAAATTTGTAGAGAGGCACTCTAAATTTTGAAAGCTTGGATCTTCCCATGCCATCCCCCCAGTTGCTCCTTCCACATTATCCAAATGGTCTTCAAACTATCCCATAACAGCCACCATGCCAGTAACTCTGGTATTCACAGATATTTATAGTGCCACAAGTGCTGTTCAAATGGTCTCCAGTGAAATGGTAATAGGTCCAATAGGAAACAGTAACACTTATTGAACTGAGCAGTGCAATTTCAGTTTATTCCCTTCCTGAGCCTACCCCAAGGATGATCTGCACCAGCAAGACTTGTAAACTTATGCATTCACATCTGAAAACAGACAGCGACACAAACTCAC
Source organism: Ichthyophis bannanicus (assembly GCA_033557465.1). Classification (NCBI taxonomy): domain Eukaryota; kingdom Metazoa; phylum Chordata; class Amphibia; order Gymnophiona; family Ichthyophiidae; genus Ichthyophis; species Ichthyophis bannanicus. Next base: position 645,613,293 of record CM066035.1, read on the forward strand.
CACTTCCAACTGGGGCACTTTCTTATCCCATTGCAATGTTCCTAATAAGGCCCTCACTTAATCCACTCATTAAAATGGGAAAAATGATCAGGGTCAGTGAAGGAAGATGGCAATCAGGGCTCTAAGATACTACCAGCTAGGATGGAGCTTCCTCCCCATCCTTGCAGTGAGGACCACACCCAAGAATTCTGCTTCGCCAATAGTCAAGACAGACTGTGAGTTAGTGGACTGGATCTGGGAGACTATCCTGTGTCCTCCCCACCCTCCCCCTTCCTCTGGACCATCCTTCAGAAAGGTAAATAAGAAACCTGCTATAAGAAAAACACCTCAGTTAGTAGAGACCGTGTAAAGCAGCCTATTTGCAGATGTTATCTTGGATCTTTTCCCAGAAAACAGTTAAAAGAAATTAATTTTTCACTTGATGCACAATTAAGCTGTGGGATTAAGTTCCAGAAAATATAGACAAGGCACCAAGTACAGCTGAGTTTAAAAGGGGTTTGGAAAAGTTCCTGAAGGAAAATGCCATACACAAATAAATATTTTTTTTAATACTTTATTTTAATCCACCAGCAAACAATAACAAGAACATCCAACAAAATCTCCACGGGGGGTTGTACTCTTATCCCCTCCGGGAGGAAATATAAGAAAATATAACAGGTGGGGTATAACATATAATCCCATATAATTCCTTCCCCCCCCACCTCACACTCCATCACCAATAAGATAGGATCATATAACCATGTATGGCAGCTTCAACTAGTCATCCCCATTCCCCCCTTGGCCAGCTCGCACTTAGCTCCCCACCTGGAGAATTTCATTGTGACTGCGAACCCCCAGTTGCTGAATATAGGGTTCCCATATGGACAGAAACACTGTCCAACGCTTGACACTGCCCCTTGCGAGCCATCGCTCCGTTAACATCAGATGATGAAAACTGTTCCTCCACTCACCAAAGGTTGGCGGCTGGTGCTCTCTCCACAAACGGAGAATCGGCCCTTTACCCATCATACAGGCCTTCCGCAATAGTAAATGTTCCCCTGCCTTCGTAGGCCCGGGAGACGCCATCTGATCTAATACTACAAAAGAACCAGTCCATCTTAATCGTCGCTGCAACAACTGACTAAGAAAGTTACATATCCTAGCCCAATAAGGGCGCACTCCACAACATCCCCACCACATGTGCAGTAAAGTCGCCAATGGCTCAGAACAGCAGGGACAGCAGCCATCCGTCCCCAACTGACTACGAAAGGCCCGCCGTGGCGAGAAGTGGGCTCTCGTCACACATTTAAATTGAATCTCCCTCCAATGAGCCCCCTGCGCCACGTGAACAATCCGCTTCAGGGCCTTACAAACCAACCCCGGAGCCACCTCCCCATCAAATTCAGCCGCCCAGGCCATCTCGACTCCCCGATAGTCGGGACTTGCCCTGTAACGATCCAAGCGAAGCTTCAATTGGGAGATCGAAGGTGGACTATCCTCCCCCAAACTAAAAAATTCCAGGATCTGGGCCGATCGTTCAATTTGCAGCGCTCCTTGTGGCAAGGAGGCCACATAATGAGAAACCTGCATGTAGGCGAAACAGTGTTTAGTAGGCAGATCATACTCCCGACTCAATGTCCTAAAGGACTTACACCGTCCCGATGGATCAACTATGTGGCCAACATTCCGTATACCCCTAGACCACCAGTCACGAAACGTCGCCGTTTCGGACCCAGGGATGAAATTGACATTCCCCTGAAGGGGTAGCCAACTGGAAGCACTCCATGATTCATTCCAATACTTATTAAACTATTGCCAGGTGCGCCTAGCGGAGTCCACCACTGCACTCCGCCGGACAGCACCCGGCAGATCACTATGCGTCCCATGCAAAACTCCCAGCAAGGTCAACGGGGCCACTAGACACTCCTCCAAAGCCCGTGGTGTATAGTCTTCTGTCCCGCCCAACCAATCTCCCAGGTGCCGAGCCTGACACGCCAAGGCGTACATCTTCAGGTCGGGCAGACCCATACTCCCTTCCCGCCATTTCCCCAGCAACCGACCCCACGGAATCCGCGCCCGCTTCCCCCTCCAAAGAAACGTCTTAAGGGAATCTTCCACTCTACGCAAGTCCCGACATAGTAGCCAGACTGGTAGAGTCTGCAACCAATACAAAATACGGGGTAAAATAACCATCTGCACTGCCGCTATTCTCCCAGAAAGTGACAACGGAAGAGACTCCCAAGCCTTTAACTGCGCCGCCAGGCGTTGTAGAATACGATCCAAGTTGCGTCCATATAACGCTTTTGGTTGTCTAGGCAACACTATGCCCAAATAAACAAATTCCTCAGCCGCCCACTTCAGAGGGAAGGCCCCCTCCCAGGAACTACGTAACTGCCCCAGGGTATCTAACGCTTCCGATTTGTCCTTATTAATGCGAAGGCCTGCGATTGCTCCAAAGCACGCAAATTCCTCCAGCAGAGCGTGCAGGGAACCAACCGGAGAAGTCAAATGAACTAACAAGTCATCCGCGAATGCCGAGATTATAAATTCCTGCGAGCCCATCCTCACTCCCTTTATCGCTCCCGAGGTCACAATAGTGCGGATCAAAGGGTCTTTGGAAAGAACGAATAACAACGGAGATAGGGGGCAGCCTTGACGCGTACCCCATTCCAAATCAAAGGCCTCTGAAAGCACTCCGTTACACAAAATACCCGCCGTAGGTGTTACATATAAACTCTGCGCCATTTTGCAGAAGGCGGCCCCTATGCCATATTGCGGTAACAGCCCCCAAAGATATTGCCAGTTCACCCTATCGAAGGCCTTTTCCGCATCAAAGCTGATAAGTAACGAGGGTAACTGTCGAGCGTGCACCCATTCCAGGGAGGCCAAAATTTTCCGAAGATTCCGGACTGCGTAACGCCCTTTAACAAAGCCCACTTGTGCGTCATAAACTAAATGTCCCAGCACTCCAGCCAGCCGTACGGCCAAAACTTTCGCGAATAATTTTAGATCAAAGTTAAGGAGGGAGATGGGCCGATACGAGGCTGCTAGCATCAGATCTTTCCCGGTTTCGGGATCAAAGTAATATGGGCATGGTTCCGCCCCCACCGGAAGGCCCCCCGCTCCGCCCGCCCACTAAATACCTCCCGCAGCAATGGGCTGACACAATCCCCAAGAATCTTGTAGAATTCTGCACCTAGCCCGTCCGGTCCTGGGGCCTTGCAACAGCTGGCTGAAGAGATAGCTAATTGTATCTCCTGGGGGGTAATTGGCTGATCTAACATCTCCCTCTGCGCCTCAGTAAGCCGCGGCAGATCCAGATCTCGCCAGTAATCCTGCATTGTCGCAGCTGAACCAGGCTCTGCTTTATACAAAGATTAGAAGAAACTGCGAAAAACCCTAGCAATGTCTATACTGCTCTTCTGCACGTTCCCCTTATCCCGAAGTGCCGCCACAAAGGATGAGCCCCACCGGCCCTTCAAACAACGAGCCAACAGCTTCTCAGGCTTATCGCCATAGCAATGCAACCTATACCGATAATAAAGGACCGACTTCTTGGCTCGCTGGTGCAAAAGCTCATTCAGATCTACCTGGGTTTCCCATAGCTGTTTCTTATTCGCAGGCGACGGCAAATGAGCACACCTACGACGGAGTTTAGTAACCTGGCGCTCGAGTACAATGATGCGCTCTCACAAATATATTTTTATTAGGCATTTGGAGAAAGCCACTACATTTAACTGGGAATGAGCAATAAGGAATGGATGTATTCTTTGGGAACAAGCAGGAAGTCAGTCCTCATATATGGGTGACTTTGGCGCCGACAGAGCCCGCACAAAAGCATCTCCCCAGCTTTTCCTTTGGGAGATGCACCATGCATGCGTGATCCCCTTCCTGCTCAAGGGTGCCATCTTACCTCAGTCTCCTTTTTTCCGCGGACCCATCGGATGTTGTTCAGTTTCCCCTGGAAACAGTCTGAATTTTGTTCCTAAGTTTTCTGTGGTTTGCATACTGGTTTCTTCCTGCCCTCGAGCCAGCTCACCTCGGCTTCACTCCTCGGGTTCATACATTCGTTTTTCTCACTTTTCATTGAGGTGTCCCTCAAACGGCATTCGTACACTTTTTTTCAACCAATGACTTTGGAACCCTGCTGGGAGGCGGGGACCCCCTTTTTCCAATAGCCTCCAGTGGCTTCAAAAAATGTGACCAATGTGGCAAAGTGATGGCACTTACCAACTCACCTGTCTGCTGCCTCCGATGCCTTGGCCTGGAGCATAAGAACTCCAACTCAGATCTCTGCAGAACCATGACCTTCAAGGCCCTAAAGAGCAGCAGGAAACGTTTTTTTCAGAAGTCTGACTCCGTGCCAGAGTCTCCAGTGACACCACTCTCTAGGGCCCCCCTCTGATAACTCTGTGCCCTGTGAAGCCAGAGCCTCTTCAGAGTCCTGCTGCCGCGATTCCTCCAAGCAGAAATTCCTGGAGGTGGAGCACAAGAAGAAGAAACCCTCGAAGACTGCCTCAGAGGATGGATTCAGGAAGAAGGGGAAATCCTACCTCAGGACCCGCAGTCCCAGACCGGAGTCTGAGGAGTTGGGGCAGGAGTGGCCCTCCAAGCTGCCCCATAAGGAGTCGTTGACACTCACCGACTGGCCTCAGATCTCCGGGACCATCCTCATCGAGGACTCCCCCTCGACAGTACCGATTCCAGGCCTCAAGTCCTTGGTGCCTGCAACTGGGATAGAGACCAGAATGGTTGCCCTAGAGAGCAGTATATCTGCCCTAGTGGCCATGCAGCAGGCATTCATGTCCAACTCATCTGGTTCATCCGCCCTAATGATGGGACCCTCGACATCAAGGGCTTCCCCAGACGTCGAGCCAGTCCTCGAGCGCCACCGGCCTCGAGAGAGCCCCTGGCATTGGAGAAGGTCCCATTCCTTGGGACACTGGTCCTCCTCAGCGAAAGCCTGTGGCTCAGACTGCAGATCCTCCAGAGGGCACGGCCCACCCAGAGCAACTCTCGACCGAGGTGATTGTCTGGCATCGGACTCGTACTTGGATTTCAAGTCTGAATGGGAGACTGAGAACAAGGAGTCTCCAGACACAAGGTGGTACTGAGACGTGCCCTTGGACCTGTCTCTCCTGATGATCCGGTACCATTCCTTTTCTCAATTTTTTGCGGGACATGGCCAAGGATCTCACTTTTGTAAAGAGGCTGATGAGGACCCTTGGACTGAGGAACTGGAAATACTCCAATATGAGGCAACCCCGAAGGAAATCCTTATGGTTTCAGTGTCCCAATCCTTGACCATCTCCTCCTCCAAATGTGGGAAACACCAATCGTTAGCAGGAACCTCGATGCCATATATTGGGTACGTCAAAAGACCCAGCTTCTCCACAACTCCATGATTGTGGAGTCAGCCATACGCCGGCTTAAAAACCAAAAAACTCATTCCTTTGTCCCACTTGGCAGGGAGGCTCAAAACCTCGATGCTCTCAGCCTTTCAGGGCTTGATGCTAATGTGCTGGATCCTGCCCTACTAACTCTACATCGGCATTTTCCTTAAAGGAACTGTCAAAAGAGCCCGATGGATTCTCGGCAGGCCTCTGCAGGGAACCCTTGCAGAGGTTGAAGACTCTGACCTCAGAAGTAAAAGATTGCTCAAAGTTTTTGTCCTGAGCATTCTACGATGGCTCTGAGTGATCGGCCAGGGTGGCCGCCACAGGTATCTGGGCACGACGCCAAGCATGGCTGCAGTCGTCTGACCTGGAACAGTGGGTGCAGGACAAATTAATTGATGTCCCCTGCATAGGAGAGAACCTATTTGGGAAGCCCATGGCGGATAAGGCAGCAGAGATGGAGACTGAGTTCATGACGAGGACCAGGCTCTCAAAGAAGACCTCGGTGCAGCCCCGGAAGAAAGCCCAAGGGAAAAAACCCTTCCTCCCAATAAAGAAAGGGGGCTTTGGTGGTACACTGCACTTCTAGTCCTTCCCGGCCCCTTAGCAGGACCAGAAACAAAAAGGCTATGGACATGGTCCCAGAAAAAAAAAACCCTGAAATCCCAGGCGCCTGCTCAGGCCCAGCCTGGGGGAAGCTTTTGACTGCCAGGGTGCAACCTCCCCACCCCCGGGAGGTCCCTTGCTGCCCACAGGGGGCACCTAGCTCTGTTTGCCACAGGTGGACAGACATCACTACTGACACCTGGGTGTTATATGTGGTCAAGGAGGGCTACCTCCTCCACCTATTGCAGGCGCCACCTTCATAATTCCATAGTCCCGAAACATCTCTGGGGCACAGGCTTCTACTCCAGTTATTTCTTCATCCCTAAGAGGACAGGGTGCCTCAGGTCCATCCTGGACTTGCAAGAACTCAACAGGTTTCTGGTCAGGGAGAAGTTAAAGATGCTCTCCTTTGGGACTCTGCTGCCATTCTTCCAGCAGGGAGATGGGCTATGCTCCTTGGACCTAAAGGATGCCTACATGCACATCCTGATTCATCCCATCCACAGAAAATATCTTTGATTCGTGTTGGGGGGGGGGGGGGGGAGGGACAGCACTGCCAATACAGGGTGCTGTTCTTTTGTCTGGCCTCATCACCAAGGATCTTCACAAGTGCCTTGTGGTGGTTACAGCCCACCTCCAGATTCAAAGGGTCTTCATCTTCCCCTACCTGGACAACTGGCTCATAAGGGAAGCCACAGCTGCAGAGGCTCAATGTGCCACTGGGCACACCATAAACACCCCACAGCACCTGGGGTTCACCATAAATTACCCCAAGCCCCAACTCACCCCAGCCCAGCTCCTAGAGTTCATAGGGGTGCAGCTAGATACCCTCCAGGCGAAAGCCTTCCTCCCTCAGAGATCAGAACGCCTCAGGTTGCTATCTGCAGAGGTGCACCGATGTGAGATGCTAACTGCCTGGCTCCTACTCTGCCTGCTGGGACACATGGCCTCCACGGTTCATATGTACCCATATGCCAGCCTGCACATGTGGTGCCTCCGCTCTCAGTGGACACAAGCCACAGGCAGGCTCAGGGACAGAGTGAGGGTGATCTGCCAGCTGGAAGACTCCCTCTGATGGTGGCAGAATCCATGTCAACTTCAGGCTGGGATGCCCTTCCAGGCATTCACTCCCAAGAGGATCCTAACCACAGATGCCTCCCTACTGGGCTGGGAAGCGCACTGCAAATGCCTCCATGTGGTCAAGGAGGGCTACCTCCTCTACCTATAGCAGGCTTCCCCCTCATACTTCCTGGGAGAGCTCACCAGGCTTCTACTTCATCAAACCCTGCTTCTCACTGAGCTAGCAGGCCTAATCCAGGACAACCTGCTGGAACTCTGGGTGATATTCCTGGCTCTTTGAGCTTTCAGACACCAGTTGCAGTACCACCCGGTGCTAATCCAGACTGACAACCTGGTTTCAATGTTCTATATGAACAAACAAGGGGGCACAGGGTCATACCCTCTCTGCCAGGAGCCAGTAGCCCTCTGCACCTATTCGGCACTTAGGGGTATGCTCCTGAGGGTGGTTTATCTCCCATGCCAGGTCAATGCCCTGGTGGACAAACTAAGCAGAAGCGCTTGGATCCAGCAGTAGCCTCTCGGCTGTTTCATCTCTGGGGCATCCCCTTGATGGAGCTGTTTGCCAGCCTGGACAACATGAAGTTGTCCCAGTTCTGCTCCCCCAGCCACACCCTTCCCAGGTGGCAGCAGATGCTTTCCTTATCCCGTGGACAGAAGGCCTCCTGTACGCCTTCTCACCGACACTGCTGGTCACCAAGACCCTCTTCAAGATCCAGCGCGATAGAGCATCACTAATGCTGATAGCTCCTCGGTAGCCCAGGCAGCCCTGGTTCCCATTGCTCCTTTCCCTATCGGCGGTGGCGCAGATTCCCCTGGGTTGAGCCCCTGGGCTACTCTCACAGGAGCAGGGCTGTTTTCTACACCCCAATCTGGGATTCCTGTCACTCACAACTTGGCTGCTGAAAGGGTAGCATTAGCTCCCTTCAACTTCCCACGAGACATGGAGGAGGTTCTTCTGGCCTCACATATTTATTTATTTATTTATTTAAAGTCTCTTTTATACCGCGCTATTTGAAATCAGTGCGGTTTACAATGAACATTAAACTACACATCTCAGCTTGGTGATTTGTGCTTACAATAAACAGGTATAATAACTTGGGTATACAATAAACAAGTTTCTTAACAGGGAAAAACATGATAAATATATACAAACCACTTTATGTAACTATATAAAGGGTTCTATGAACTGTACAAGCATTTCATGATGGGAGGAGGTTAAATGTGTGATAGCGAGTATTCAGTCAAGAATGTGAGATGCATGAGCTTGAGGTGCTGCATTGAGATGTGAAAATAGGAGGGTGTGAGGTGGCAACTGAGACATCATAGTGAAGGAGAAAAAGATGATGTTTCAGTGCCTTCTTGAATTGGGAGAGATCACTGATGGTTCTGATAGTTGCCGGTAGAGCGTTCCAGCAGGATGGTGCAAAGAATGCAAAGGCTCTAGATCTGGTAACTTGGGAGCACTTAGTGCTTGCCTTAGGTAGAATGAGGGTATTTGAAGCATTCGATCTCCTTACCTGGTTAGGGGGTGTGATTGATACTAGGTCAGTAATGGCAGTAGCTGGGTATTTCTTGATGGCTTTATGGGTCATAGTTAGAATCTTGAAAGAGATCCTGGCGTGTATGGGGAGCCAATGCAACTGTTTCAGTATTGGAGTAATGTGGGATCTTCTGGAGGCTCCATGAAGGATTCTTGCAGCTGAAGTCATTGCAAGTTGTAAGGGGTTGGTTGTACTTTTTGGAAGGCCATGTAATATCGCATTGGCGTAGTCCAGGTGAGGCATTATTAGGGCCTGAAAAACAGTTTGAAAGTCTTCAGGTTGTAACAGCTGACGAAGATGGCGGAGGGTCCGGATTTTATGATATACCAATTTTTTTATGTTATTGATATGGGCCTTCATATTAAGCTGCTGATCAAGTGTAACTTCCAGGTATCTCACTGTAGTCTTGCATATGAGATCTGCGTCACGAACTTTGATGGACAGGGGTGGAGTAAATGCCGGATTCCTGGTGACGAAGAGGGCTTCCGTCTTTTTGAAGTTTAACTTAAGCCTTTGTGCATTTATCCAGTCTGTGACTGCGTCAAAGCATTTGATTAGAGGGGAGAGGTCAAGATGTTCTGTCGAGATTGGCATGTACATCAAGACGTCATCGGCATAGACCAGGCAGTTGATGTTAAATGAGTGGATAAGGTCACAGATGGGTTGCATGTAAATGTTAAATAGCAATGCAGAAAGGGAGGAGCCTTGTGGAACACCTTTCGTTTGGAGGAAGGGGTCGGATGTGGAAGGGCCAGAACGGACGTGTTGCCAACGGTCCGTGAGGTATGATGCGCACCATAAGACTTCCACAAGAAGAGCGTATGCCTTCAAGTGGCACTGTTTCTCAGCATGGCGTGCAGAGAGATGGGCAAACCTTTTCTCCTGCTTACTGCAAGTGATACTCCAGTACCTGCTCTACCTGTTGCAGGTGGGACTAAAATCTAATTTGGTCAGAGTACACATGAGTATCATTGCAATGCATTACCTTCCCGTTGAGGGAAAGTCCCTCTTGGCGCAGCCCCTTGTGTCCCAATTCCTGCAGGGCCTCATGTTATCCAAACCACCTGTCTTCCCCCCAGATGCAGAGTGGGATCTAAACGTGGTTCTTTCACAGCTTACTAAGCCTTTGTTTGAGCCCTTGGCTACCTACCACATGTGGTGTACCTCTCCTAGAAGATTGTATTCCTTGTGATGCTTACATCAGCTCACAGAGTCAGCAGAGCTCCCCTGCATGAGTTTCTACAAGAACAGGGTGGTGCTCCACACACACCCCAAGTTTCTGCCAAAGGTGTTGTCCCCATTCCACCTCACTCAGGAAATGGTGCTACCCACCTTCTTCCCAAGGCCTCGCGCCGGCAAGACGGAAGCCATTCTCCATATTCCTGGATTGTAAAAGGTCCCTGTCCTATCTGCAGTGGACTCAGGGCCACCGCAAAGCACCTCAGCTTTTCGTATGCTATGACCCCAGCTGTCTGGGGCTTCCAGTGAATAAGCAAACTCTATCTGCTTGGGTGGCAGACTATATTACCCTTGCCTACAAGCATGTGGGGATTCCACTGGACCAGAAGGTCATAGCACACCATGTCAGGGCCATGGCTATTTCTTTGTCAAATCTGCATTCTGTCACTGTGATGGAAATCTGCCAGGCCGCCACCTAGTCTTCGGTCCATACTTTTGCAGCTCACTACTGCTTGGAGAGGAAGTCCTGATGGGTCAGCGCCTTCAGCCAGGCCATACTCCATAATCTATTCAGGGTGTAGGCAACTCCTGCCCTCCAACCCTTCTGTGTTCAGGCTACTGGAGTGCTGGCTCTCTGCCAGACACTTGGGTCTTGTGAGAGTCTCCCAGGAGGGACTCAACTGCTGCTGATCACAGCTCACCCTTTGAAGGTCGTCATGGCATTTTTGTTTTACAGGTTCTCAGTAGCCTGTAGCTGGGGAGTCCCATATGTGAGGACTGACTTTCTGCTTGTTCCTGGAGAAAGAGTAGTTACCCACCTGTAACAGGTGTTCTCCAGGGACAGCAGGAATCAATTCTTACAACCCTCCCTCCTCCCCTTAGAGTTGCTTCTGTACCATTTTTTAATTTTTGCCGTCTTAACTGTATTATTTAACTGAAGCAAGATGGCACCCTTGGGCGGGAAGGGGACCACACATGCCTGGTGCATCTCCCAAAGGCTTTCTTTGAAAGCTGGGGAGATGCTTCCGTGCGGGCTCCATCGGCGCCGATATCACCCATATGTGAAGACTGATTACTGATGTCCCTGGAGAACATCTGTTACAGGTGAGTAACTATACTTTCTTTGGAATCTGCTGGATACTGCTTAGTGAACCAGATTAGCTATTGTTGGAGACAGGATGCTAGGCTCAATGGGCATTTGATTGACCTCGGCACAGCACATCTTATATTCTTAAGGAGGCAGCCCTCTCAGTCTATTCTATCCCTCCCTTCCACTCGCCTCCCTCTTTCTTTCCTTCCTTCTCTGCTGTCCTCCATTCTTCTCTTCCTTCTCCCTACCTTCTTAGCCTCTCACTCCATCCCTACCATAATCCTGTCTCTCCATTCTGTAGCCCTTAGAGAGATGACTACTTATTTTGCCCCCCAAGAGCAGCAATTGGGAATAAAGATGCCACCTCCGCCTTTTGGTCTGAAGATGCTGCTGACTCATGTTCCTCTAGTTGTTCTTTCAGCTGCAAAACTCTGATTTTCTGAATCCTGCTGTAGCTCCACTACACGACTCCAAGTCTGGGGCTCACTAAGAAGTATCCAGCTTAAGCAGCTTCTCAACTCCTTCTTACAGTAAACTGGAAGAGCTCCTTCAGGAACCCTTCCTTCCAGCTGTAGGGAGTCTGTCCAATTAACATCACTAAGGAGCGACCTCAGCACGTCTCTCTTTCCTGATCTAAGGCTGTGAGCTCTAAATACTGTTTCATTGTAATTTGCACTTATCTATAATCACAGGGAAAGATTTCTGCCCAGACATCTAGCTATTTATGACTTCGTGTCCAGTAAGGATCATAACCATCTGTTTCTGATGAAAGATTGGCCTAATTTAATTAGTACATTATCCCTGGAATTCAGTGTATCATTGCAGATTAATTTAATCCCAACAGCTGGTTCATTGAGATCATAAAATGTATTCTCATTTTCTTTGGGTCAGCTGTTTCTAGTCCCAAAGGTTTTTTTCAAAGGCTCTTCCATTTCCAAGTCAACACTGTATCACTTATCAGCACAGATCTGTCATGGGCGATTGTACCACCAAAGTATCCTACCGCATGTGCTGAAAAAAATGTTTCTCACTCGCTTTATTTTCCTTATTGCCATTTAAGCAATATTTTACAAACAAAATGTACCAGCACACTGAAATGTGAGAGAGAAAATGCAATATATATGTTCTCAACCAACATTTCAATCCTTTTTTAAAAACTTTTATTTTCCACATTTTTATATTTCTGGTCTTAGCAACAGTAAGTGTTGCCAGGCACCATCCAATGGTTCCATTGGAACACTGACATTGTTGAACATAACCTTATTCATAACATTTTATCATTTGAGTGTGATTTGTTGTTTACAGTAACTTGAAAAGTTCATCTCGGGCAAAAAATGGAATTAACTCGTGAACATTTTCGTGCGATTATTTTTCATAACTTTCGACGTGGCTTATCAAGACAAGAGTGCATCGATGAACTTAATTTTTTATACAGCGATAAAGCATCATCCTACAGCACTGTAAAAAACTGGTATAACGAATTCAATCGTGGCCGACGTTCGCTCCAGGACGAATTCCGTCAGGGTCGTCCAAAATCGGTTGTTGTGCCAGAAAATATCGATGCTGTGTGTGAACTGATAAAGCAAGATCGTCATGTGACATACCGTGAGATTGAGGCATCTTTGGGCATTAGTATGACAAGCATCAATAAGATATTGCATGATCATTTGGCCGTAAAAAAGATTTGTTCGCGTTGGATCCCACATATTCTGACAAACGCTCAAAAGAAGGCTCGTGTCGATTGGTGCAAGGAAATGTTGAAAAAATACGTTCAAGGTGCATCAAAGACTGTGTATAACATCTACACAGGTGACGAATCATGGATCTATGCATATAAGCCCGAAACAAAACAGCAATCGACTGTATGGGTCTTCCAAGACGAGCCAAATCCAACAAAAGTTGTTCGCGGAAGAAGCACATTGAAGCAAATGATTGCCTGTTTCTTCGGCATTACCGGTCATGTGGCGACAGTGCCGTTAGAGCAACGTAGGACGGTCAATTCTGAATGGTACACGACCATTTGTTTACCAGAAGTCTTCGGAGAAATTCGGAAAAAGTCGAAGAAGAGACGAATAATTCTTTATCATGACAATGCAAGCTCTCACACATCGGCTCAAACAAAGGAATTTTTGACCGGCCAAAACATCGAATTGATGGGTCATCCACCGTACAGCCCTGATTTGGCACCCAATGACTTCTTTTTATTCCTGCACATCAAAAACAAATTACGTGGTCAACGATTTTCAACACCCAAAGATGCGGTTGATGCATTCAAAATGCATGTTTTGGAGTTACCTCAATCGGAGTGGAAAAAGTGCTTCGAAAATTGGTTCAAACGCATGCAAAAGTGTATTGATCTTCATGGAGAATATTTTGAAAAACAATAAAACCAATTTCGATCATAAATATTTGTTTTTTCATTATTAGGCCAGAAATATAAATAGCAACCCTCATAATACCCAGATACATAATAGGAAAATCAGGCAAAGCACTGAAGAAAAATTAACAAGAACACAATCAATGCAAATCTTCACATGATAGACCACCATCAGGGGGATGGAGAATAGAAAAATTCTAGGACATTTCCCACATACCGGAGAGGGCCAAATACAGCAGAAACAACTGGAACACACTTACTGTGTTTCCCCTACTATTCCCAAACCACCCTCTCTAACACAAACAAATTCATTTAGCTGGCCAGGGTCGAAAAACAAATAAATTTTACCCTCAAAAGAAACCACACATTTTCAAAGGAAATTTTAAGGTGAACCTGGCCCCAAGGGCCACCACCCTTGACCACAAGACCAAGAAGGCTCCCCTTCAGGCGGGCCTGGGTAGACCGAGAGAAGGCAGGAAATTCACGCACAACTGACCCCAGAAAGCTAGTTGGCATATTACGGAAATATAATTTTAACACAGAGTCTCTGTCAGTCTCAAACACAATGGTAGCCCCAGAGTAGTACGTTCAATGACTACGTTCAGGGAGGATTCCAGAAAAGAAGTTAAGTTGGCTATATTCTGGATCTCCCGAAGAAGAAACCTTTCCTACACCCTCTGGAATTGAGATATAAAAAGCTTTAACCAGGGGAGGAAGACTATCTGGTGGAAAATTCAACACTTCCTTCAAGAATTTCCTCACCATTTATTTATTTACATTCTTTTATATACCGTGCTATTCTGCATCAGTGTGGTTTACATTGAACAAACTGAAATTACATTGAACAGGGCATTATAACTTGGAGAACTATTTTACAGGGAACATGGGCTATGGAGGGTTAAGTGGCTTGCCCAAGACCAGAAGGAGCACCTGTGGGACTAGAAACCCCAGTCCTTCCAGCCCAAGGTTGCTGTCCTCTAGTGGGATTTGAACCCCTGATCTTCTGGCCTGAAGTATCTTGCCCCAACCACTAGGCCACTCCTCATCCACAGAAGTAATTAATGGACACTTGGGAAAGTTCAGGAATTGAAGGTTATTCTCCAGGAAGTCAGTCCTCCTGACCAGAATATATTTTTCCTTAGTTTGTGCCAACAAAAGTTCTTTCTGGCACTTACATTATGCTATTTCAACTTCTCAACTCTCTCTCCTACCTGGCTTAAACATTCAGACTGACCAGGAAACTCTGCGATAACAGTTTGTACCTCCGTCTTTGAAGCAGTCACTGAAGCAGTTAGTGAAGACTCCAGGCTTTTCAGGGCTTCTCACAGCATCTGCAGTGACACACAAGCAGGTTGTACCATTTCACCCATGCCTCCTTCAGAAGGATCCATTGCTCGCTCTCAACTCCACTGGCAAGGAGGTCTTCCTTGGCTGTCCCGATGGCCCATGGTTCACATGATGCACTTCAGAGCACTGCAGAGCCATTGCACTGCCTCCGCCAAAATCACTTCAGGGACGCAGGGGAACTGCTCTCACTTCGGGGCTCAACGAAGCCCCCTTGGTGCTCCGGTCCTGCACAAAAGAGCCTAAACCGACCACAGCTTCTGCCAATCTCAACCGGGAAAAGCCCGGGCACTCATCCAACTTAACCTGCACCTTCACCGGGCCGCCAATAGTGTCAGGGCATCGCCTCGGCTTCCCTTTCCTCTTACCTGGCATGGCATGCTGGGAAACGAGCCAAAGGAACAGGAGCGAAGCGGCACCGAGCTCCCTCTCCTCTCCAGGTAGGACGCCAACACATAGGCTCTCCCCCACCAACATTTCAATCCTAAATGGATTTCATCAGGGTATGAAAGGCTGAATGCAGCATTCTTACATACTCATAAGGCTGGCGAGGATTCACTCCATCCCTAACCCACTTATCATCTGAAAGGGAGCTATGTCACAGTCTGATGACATCAATAAACTTTCCTTTGCAGCATGGGAAGCTTAGTTTACAGGGTTTCAGTACTCATCACCATGGAAACACTGTAAATACTGTACGCGTCTTCCTTTATACAGTAGAGGATGAAGAATCAGTTCCTAGAGGGTTTAACTTGATAACTTCAGGAGTTTGTCTGTTAAGATACAGCTTTTAAAAATCAACCCCCTTTCCTGCTGAGTGGATAACCTTCCCTGCTCCTCCTGGTCAAAAAGGGCAGCACAAGAGGGATTGTCTGGGCAGGCTTTCGACTTAGCTTAGCTGGCTAGTTCTGGTTTTAGGAACCAGGAGTATAATTTTATTATTGAGCGCCTAGGTGTACAAGACACATAGGCCAATATGTTGCACCTATTTTATAAAATGATAGGGGATAATATTAGAAAGTCATTTATGTGTTTAAATACCTCCTTGGCATAAATGCACAGGAGGAGAGTTTCGATTGAAAACTAGCTCTGCTACAAGGGGACATAGGATAAGGGTGAAAGGAGATCGACTCTGGAGTAATATGTGGAAATATTTCTTTTATGGAAAGAGTGGTAGATGCTTGGAATAATTTCCTAGTGGAGGAGGTGGAGATGAGGATAATATCTGAATTCAAAAAAGCATGGGACAAACAAAAAGGATCTCTAAGGTAAAAAGGGGACTACTGTAGTTGATATGGAAGGACAGACTAGATAGGTCATGTGGTCTTTTTCTGCCATCATGTTTCTATGTGGCTTGTTATAAAATTCAGAACAGCATAAAGATATGCATGTTGACATGAACATATATACTTTGGGCCCGAATTTGAGCTGGGAGGTGCTATGTACCACGTTGGCGCATAGCCCGCCCACCTCCTGCCTAACCTGGATTTTCCATGCTGGGGTCATATGTGGCCCTGGCATCGAAAATCCGGGTGCACCGCAGAAACAGGAAGCCGCAGGAGCTTCTCGTGTAGCACTGATTTTCGATGCTACACAGTTAGCCCCAGCGCCTTAAAGATAGGCAAGGTTTTCCCACTAGGGAAGTTACCCATGTAAAGGTCTTTGAAAATTGGGCCCTTTGACTGTAAGCATAGCCAGGGACATCTTGTTTAGGGCAGAGGTTCCCAACTCTAGCCCTGGAGGGCCAAACACCATTCAGGTTTTCAGGCTGTCCCTAATGAATATGCATGAGATACATTTGAATACAATGGGGGCAGTGCATGCAAATGCATCTCATGCGTATTTATAAACCTGAATGGTGTTTGGCCCTCCAGGACTGGAGTTGGGAACCTTTGGTTTAGGGGGAGTGTGGGTGGAGTTTGAAAGTGTGCATGGAGGTTATTAAATAACTTAATTTATATGCATACTTCAGTAATCTAGTCAACAACGTGGAAGGCAAGGAAGGAACTATTATTTATTGAACACTTATATTTCATGAAGCCAGGCCCGACACAGGCCGTGTTTCGCTTACACCTTCGTCAGGGGCTTTTGGCTACAAACAACACATAAAAATACATTTAAAAACATTCATAATATAACCAAATAAATTACAAATAAAACATTGTATAGTCATAAAAACACCTTTTGGCTCTCTATTACCATAATGACTAACAAAGACATCAATAAATAAATAAATATATAATGCTAACCATATAAATTATCTGAATACATACTATATAAATAATGATAAAAACATATGTGCAAAATAGTACAGCAAAACATAAATGAATTACCTCATTAGGTTTTGATGAGAAATAAATACCAAATCATATATATATATAAAAATCATTAAAACATCTAAAATCAAAATGAAAAACATAAAAAAGTTGATATATAGCCTATGCATACCTTAACCTCCTACCATAATGAGCAAATATCTCACCTGTATGGTTTTGTTTTTTACTTTTTACCTTGCCACACTGTGAATCACTGCAATACAGAAAAAAGAAAGGAGGACAAAGGGGGAAAAAAGGTTCAAAGGGACCAATCTAAATAAGTTACTATGCAAAATGCATGCTGATACATTGAATATTTAATAACATCAATTTTATTCTGCAGAAGACATTTTGCATTAAATCACTATATGAGATCTTAACAACATTATATGATGAAAATAAGAGCACATAAGATTGTGATCTTCAAATTATATAGTTAAGGGTTATTATTATTATTATTTTTATATCTGTCCATGCGATTTTTATGTTATGATTTAACAGCTCTATGTCCTGCGTTTATAGAAGTAGGTTTACTATGAAGGTTTTACTTGTATTATGTGATGTTTTATATAAATGTATATTGTTTTAGATAATCAAATGGGGCTGTTTTATTTAATTTTATTTTTTGATGTTTCTTTGAGGTTGCATCTGATTATTTATTTACATGTATATTTATTTAAATTTGTTTGTTTTTAAGCTGTATTCCCCCTGAAGAAGGCGATAGCGCTGAAACGCGTTGGGGTCCTTTATGAATAAACGTTTGTTGATCATCCAAATTCACTTCGTCTCTTGCTCCTTTGTGTATCCAGGTTCCCAGAAGATAGACAGATTCCATGCTGCATATCCCAGGGGTAGACAGAATATCTGCATATCTCAGAGGAAGACAGAACTGCATATATTTCACAACTAGCAGCTCATCGTACTGCGGTAACGGAATCAATGAGACGCTACCACGCAGACACGCTGAAAAGATCTCTGAACAAACCTCATGACCTGTTTGCTATTGTCAAGCGTTTGACAAAGGAACCCACCTCTGAACGTATTAGTGAAATCCACCCCCAAACTTTCGCCGACTATTTACAATCCAAACTCTGCCAGATCGACAACATCCCAACACCTTGCAAGACTCTTAAACCAATCGATCAGACTCTACTCACCATCTTCGCAATCCCACCCAAACGGCGTATTGAAGACACCATTGCAGGCATCAACATGACCACCGCCCAAACCGATCCATGCCCGGCGTTCTGGATCAAAGAACTACGAAACCACCTGAGCCCATTCATATACACACTCATGGAACTTTCATTCACAACAGGAACTTTCCCACATACTCTCAAACACACAACCATAAGGCCATTACTAAAAAATAACAAACTCGACCCTCTGAAGCCAGAATCCTATAGACCAATAGCAAGTATACCGTTGATGGCAAAAATAATGGAGAAGGAAGTACAAAGACAAATCGAAGAGCATATAGAAACTAACGCACCACTGGACCCTTGCCAACACGGCTTTAGAGAAGCCCATGGTGTAGAAACACTGCTCACTTCAGCAACGTCTTAACTGGCATCAACAACATCCGCCAAGGGTTCGTCCTTGTCTTCCTAGACATAGCAGCGGCATTTGACTCCGTGAGCCACGAACGCCTCCTGGAACGACTCGAGGGTAAGGGAATCACCGATAAAGCACTCGAGTGGTGCAGGTCCTACCTTTCTGACAGGTGGCAGCAGGTACGATCCAACGATACTTCATCAGATCGGTTCCATCAAAAGCAAGGGGTCCCACAAGGCTCCTCCCTCTCCGCCCTTATGTTCAATATATACATGCAACCTATCTGCAACCTGATACGGTCTTTCAGTATCAACTGCATGATATACGCGGATGATGTGCTGTTATACATGCCTTTTACAACAGAGAACCCCGACCTCACTCCATTAACTAACTGCATAAATGAAGTATCCAACTGGCTGCAATCTCAAAACCTCAGGATCCAACACAAGAAAACAGAGGTTTTGTTCATCACGAAGGACCGAAATTTCACCGCTCCATCCTTTTTGAAAGTGAAGGATGCAGACCTCCAGATCAAACCCACTATCAGATACCTCGGGGTCACTTTAGACCAGCACTTGGATATGAAGGCGCACATAGGAAACATTGTAAGAGCGGTCTACCATAAAATCCATTCCCTTAGACACCTTCGATCCCTGCTAGAGCCGGATGATTTCAGAACCATCTATCAGGCCCTAATCATACCTCATTTTGATTATGCAAACTCTATCTTACAAGGACTCCCTCAAGCCACCTTACACCCACTGCAACTGGCAATGAACTCCGCAGCAAGAGTCCTTCACGGAGCATCCAGGAAAGATCATGTCTCACCCATCTTAAAACAACTCCATTGGCTTCCGATACGAAATAAACTTACTTACAAGCTATTACTACTTACATTCAAGGCCATCAATGGACTCACATCTACGTCACTAACGGACCTTATCCAGATGACACCTCAAAACAGGGACAGACGGTCAGTAACACTCAACACACTAGTAGTCCCAAAATCCATAACACAATGCACCAAAGCAACAGCAGACAGAGCTTTCAAGTTCTGTGCACCAAGGTGTTGGAACAGCCTCCCTCAAGGCATCAGAGCAATCCCGGATCTATTGCAATTCAGAAAAGCCTTGAAACACCACCTCTTCCTCTTGTATTACCCAGTAACCAATGCAGACACCTCAACCACCTCACAGTTCTCCCAAAACCCCTAAGACAGAAACAAAAAGAGTTCATGATTATGTTATAAATTGTAAATAGTTACCCCTGTTATCCAAGTTGTTTATGCCTGTTCAACTGTAAACACAAAGTACCATCGGAAATGTGTAAATTCTTTGTTCACTGTAAACCGCGCTGATGCTGAATAGTGCGGTATAGAAGAGACTATAAATAAATAACATAAATAAATAAATAAATAAGCAGTGGATTTCGCCAGTCCACTGTCATAGGGTCACCCTTTTGGGGAGCAGGACATTTACCATGTGTCAAGTCCTCTTCTTTTCATCCCTATAGAACATCTCAAGATATGCTGGAATCGCTTTCGAGAAGGTGGTGTATGTGTGTATGGGTGAGAGGGGCAGAGAGAGAAAATATAGCAGCAGTGTGATAATTAACATTATCTCCTCCCTCTGCATGTCTTCACATCTTAAGAAGGGACGAAAGGGTAACTTTTTACAAGTAGGTAGTTTATGCGAGGTTGAGCCCTGTGGTGGTGGTGAAAGACCCGCCAAACTGGCAGTTGATTCCGAAAGCAGCAACATCCTCAGTGAATCAATTTCAGCATTCCCTTACATCCAGGTCACAATACTTTAACATTGTAGCACATTATAAAAATTGAAAAGTGTACGTTCTCTTTTCTATGTGTGCAGACTAGGGGTGTGGTGTATGTGGGGTGTATGTCAGTGTTCAGGTGGTGCATATAGAGAATTGATAGGAGACACGCTTGTGTGGCAAGCAAGATTTGGGAAAGTTATGCCTAGCTCTGGAAGTGGCAGGGTGATATATGTATTTGTGGAATATGTGGGTTATAGAGATGTGACTGTGGGAAATAGTTGGGTAGATGTGTAGAGGGAAGGGAGATATGTATGTCAGGAGGCTGTTGGGGTGTGTGAGAAGGCTGTATGGTAAATCTTTGTGTATGTTGGGGGGGATGATTCTGCTTGTAGAGCTCAGTGTGTTGTGTGTGACTGTGGGGGTTAAACAGTGGAGAGGTGGTGGAATGGGTATATGGGGTGAAGCAGGGGTGTGTGTATAAGTAAGCAGGAGTCTGTGAGTCTGGGAAAAAGGAAGATTTGCCATCGGGGTGATGAATATGCATGGGTGCTTGGGTATGTATGGAAGTGCAGAGGAGTGTGTTGGGATGCACATGCATAGGTGGGATACTTTTGCATATGGGATCTGTATATGGGGTTCCCCAGTAAGAGCTGGGGTAGGGCATTTGGGGGTAAAGGGATGGGAGATCTGCTGGGAGAGGGGTCATGTCGGGGGGGGGGGTATGAATTTCAGGGGGCATGTTAATGGGGGGTTCTGGAGATTGAGGAGGTATTGGTGGGGTAACTGATGCCTGGGGAGTGATTGGGAGGGATGAACTGATTTTGGGGAGATGCTGAAAGGAGGGATCAGATATCAGGGTATTGAGAGGGGAGATCAAATGCTAGGTGGGTGAACAAGGGTGTATGGTTGCCAGGAGGTTGATCAGTGGGTAGGGGGATTTGTGCTATTGGCAGGAGGGGATGGGGGGTGTCTGGATGTTGGGAGCCATGATTTTATAAAGCTTTTCCCATATACATTTGGGGGAAAGCTGGATGCTTCCCCCTCCTCCCCCCCCCCCCCCCGGATGGAGCTTTTTAAAATTGCTGGTCTGCTGGCTGTGGGGAGACATTGCATGCCCCTATAAAGGTAATTTTGTAAGGTGTGCCTGTATTTACATGCATTTAAATGTAGGCATTTTAGTGACTTGTATGTGGAAGTGATGTGTGCTGTAGGGAGTTGCTGTTCTGAAAGCATGCACCTAAGACCAATGGCGCATGCATAGAGGCGGGGCTTGGGCGGAGCAGAGCAACATGCACATTTATGTGCATAAGCTATAGAATAATATAACTTAACATATGTTCTTGAAAAATCTAGGCACGTGCATTTGCACCTGCCATTGAACGGACGTGAATGCTCACGTCTAGTTGTACATGCACTTTCCACTCTTAATAAAATACACGTGCACCTTACTCTGTAGAATAGGCGCCAAATGCATGTGTTACACCAGGAAATCTTTATACTGTAAAATTACCCCCTGTATGTATTTTACAAGTGGCTGTGCATTAAACAGAGCCCTTGTAATATACAGTGAAAAGTTTCCATGCCTTGACCTGGATACCTTAATTCCCCTCTCCACAACCTCTCTAGCGTTCATAGTTCAGTGATCCTCCAGATCAAAACAAGGTGTTTTTTGGAACTACTTGCTTGAAAAATTAGAAGCGAGTATAATTAGATAAATCTATATGTTTATACTATAGTACAATAAGGTCTATTCATTGTGAGTGATTACAGTGGAATTTCCTGCATTGCTTAGTTATTGAATTAAAATGAGAGGTGCGAGTACAGACAAGAACCGTCCCAACATTAGTAAAGGCAGAAGTACTTTTTTTGTAATCAGAAATTTGTATTGAAGGAAAAACTCTCACACTTCATAGAGCAAAGAGACCAAAGGTAACTCCTTCATTCACAATCAGACCTACACATCTGAATTTATAATCCTGCACCCTCAAGTATCGGTATTCAGAATTCCTTTAGTCTAAAACATTCTCCAGGTTTGTCAAAAGTATTCAAGTTTGCCCTGTATTTTAGCTACTATTTCCTCAAAAGCTGCAGTGAGGCAGAATAGCTCCAACCATTCTCGGCACACATTTTTATAAATTACTTTTCAGTTTCTACACCAGCAATTTTGGCAAGAATTCAGTAAGTTTTTTTCTCCAGACCCCAGTCGTTGAGAAAACCTGGGTGGTTTCCAAAGAATTTGACACTCTCCTGCTCATTCTATAAAACGTAAACATTTTTGCCACAAAATTGTATTGGTGAGAATAACTAAACCCATGGAAGTAATAACCTCCTTGATTAAAATCTGTCTAACCTAACCATGAGGTTTCTCTGTGTATTTTGCAACTCTGAAGAATATACTCGGTGAAAGCTGATATTCTTTGCAAAGATCTTAATCCGTGTTCAGTCATAACGCTCCCTCCTGTGGTTAACCGTATATTGCTGGCTTTAAAGATTTTGTACTGTAAAGAATGAAAGCACTTTTTACAGCAGAATGCTTCGGTTCGGAGGGCACAGAGGTGCATTTACTATACCTGTTTTATGGAAGACAACGTATGCGCCTTTATGTCTTTATAAAGTTACCTCCCCGAAAACCTCCACACAAATTTACATTGGTTTTGAGGCACAAGTAACTTCATGGATGTGCAGATAAGAATCCGTGCATATGCATATATATATTTATGAAATACATCAGGAGTGCTAATCCTGCCCTGTCCCACCTACAAGTATATAAAAGTAGGCGTTATATTTTCTGAATATTTAATGCATATACTGTATATATTGGGCAATGATAGAAGCACCTATTTGAGTGTGTAAAACACTGTCCTACATACAAGGCTGCAGCAAGGAGATGGGGCACCCCAGATGAACCTCATTCCTTGTGCCTCCCCCACACCGGCCTCCATTGCCACTGCTGCTGCCTCTCTCTGGGACCTTCAGCGGTGGCAATAGTCTCAAACAGCCCTGCAGCACAAACAGGAAATCAGTGGAAGGAGTCAAACTACCTCACAGCGCCGGAGGTGTAAGGTAAGTGCTGTGGGGCTCTTTGAGATCATCTTCACTTTCAGCCAGAATGTGGTATCATCAGCATAGTAAAGGTTGTTGATGAGTCTTCCACCAATCTTCACACTTCTGTTGTCTTCATACAATCCTGCTTCTCTGATGATTTGTTCTGCATATAAATTAAATAGGTAGGGGGAAAGTATGCAGCCTTGTCTTGCACCTTTGCTTATTTTAAACCATTCTGTTTCTCCTTGTTTCGTTCGAACTGTTGCTTCTTGATCAATGTAAAGATTGTGCAAGAGTACGATCAGGTGTTCTGGTATACCCATGCTTCTTAATGTGGCCCATGAGTTTCTCATGGTTTACATAATCAAAAAACTTGCTATAGTCGATAAAGCACAAATAGATATCCTTTTGGTATTCTTTAGTCTTTTCAAGGATCCATCTCACATCCGTGATGATGTCTCTCGTTCCTCGCCCTTTCCTGAACCCTGCTTGCACTTCAGGTAGTTCTTGTTCCAGGTATGGTTGAATAATCTTCAGTAGAATCTTGCTGGCATGTGGGATTAGAGCGATTGTGCGATAGTTTTCACAGTCAGTTGGATCACCTTTCTTTAGTATTGGTATCAACACAGATTTTTTCCAGTCAGTTGGCCATGATGTTTTCCAAATTTCTTGGCTGAGCCTTGCAAGCACGGTAACAGCTGCATCCGATTGCTGTAATACTTCTATAGGAATGCCATCAATGCCTGGTGCTTTGTTCTTTGATAAGGCTTTCAATGTTGCTTCAACTTCTTCTTTCATCACCAATGGTTCCGAATCATAAGGTACAGTTTGAAATGGCTGTTGGTCCACTTGATCTTTATCATATAAAAACTCTATATATTCTTTCCACCTTTTCTTGATCTTCTTAGCACCATTCAGCATAGAACCTTGAGCATCTTGTAACATTCCAGTTCGAGGCTGGAATTTTTTCTTTAACTCTTGTAGCTTTAGGAAAGCCAATCTTGTTCTTCCTCTAAGAGTTTCTGCTTCTATTTCCTTGCATGTGTCATTGTAGTACTTTTCCTTGTCCTGTCTTCCTGCATGTTGGACATCTCTGAGTTCTGCGATAAAGGCAGCCAGTATGGTAAATATCCTGCAACTGCTTAGTGCGCAAAGTGGTGGGGAATGGGTAGAAAGTGGACATGGGCTGCGCATTGTGGTTAGCACATGGTAATTACAGCATGCTAACTTTTAATTTTGCAGTTAGCGTAAGAGGAGGTTTTTAAGCCCACCCGTACTAACTGCAAATGAACTTTACATGCAGTAAGAGATTTTTCCATATAGTAATTGTGGTGGACGTGCTGGATTTGCCCAGGCTAGTTATTACATGTCTTACATAAGATATGCCATATTTGGTTAGACCACAGGCCCATTGAGCCCAGTATCCTGTTTCCAACAGTGGCCAATCCAGGTCACTAGTACCTGGTATTTTCCCAGAAGGTATGCAGATTCCATGTTACTCATCCCAAGGGTAAGCAGTGGATTTCCCTGGTCATCTTTAATAATGGTTTATGGACTTTTCCTCCAGAAACTCTTTCAAATCCAGCTACACTAACAGCTTTTGCTACATACTCTGATAACAAATTGCAGAGTTTGATGATGCGTTGCATGAAAAAATATTTTCTCTGATTAGTCTTAAATGTGCTACATTGTAGATTCATTGTACGTCCCATAGTCTTTCTACTTTTTGAAAGAATAAAGAATTGATCTATGTTTGACTCTCTATATGTTCGGTAATGTCATTCTTTATAATGGCTTTTATCATTTTGCATGGCACTGACGTCAAGCTCACTGGTCTATAGATTGCCAGGTCATGTTTGGAATGCCTTTTAAAAATTGTCATCATGTTGACTACTCTCCAATATTTTTTTTTTTTTTTTTTTTTAAGTGCTAACAAGTCAATGCCGACTCCTGGCAACCCAGCAGCCCCTGGGATTTCTTGGAAAGGTATGACTGGAAGTAGATTGCCAGGCCTTTTCGTCCAAGGCAATGGAGAGTAAAGTGACTTGCCCAAGGTCACAAGGAGTGCCAGTGGGAATTGAACCCAGAATCTCCTGGGTGTTCTCACCACTAGGCTACCCACTCTCCAGTCTTATGGTACTATAGATGATTTTAATGATAGTTTACAGATTATTAATAGTAGGTCT
Source organism: Ichthyophis bannanicus (assembly GCA_033557465.1). Lineage (NCBI taxonomy): Eukaryota > Metazoa > Chordata > Amphibia > Gymnophiona > Ichthyophiidae > Ichthyophis > Ichthyophis bannanicus. Next base: position 645,638,758 of record CM066035.1, read on the forward strand.
ACAATTTCATTTTTTTAATTCTTTCAGCACCCTGGTATATATGCCATCTGGTCCAGGTGATTTGCTACACTTTTTAGTTTATCAAATTGCTGTATTACATCTTCCAGGTTTATTGAGATTTGTTTCAATTCCTCCTATACATCTCTGTTGTGACTTTGTCCTCCCTAAATGCCCCTTTTTCTTTTCTGTCATCTAATAGTACAACTGATTGTCTCACAGGGTTTTTGCTAGAAATGTACTTGAAAATGTTTATTATGAGTTTTTGCTTCCATGGCAAGCTTCTCTTTTTGCCTGCCTTATCAATGCCTTGCATTTAACTTCCTAGTGCTTGTTGCCAGTTTTTGTCCTTTGGCTCCTTTTTCCATGTCCTCAAAGATGTTTTTTTGGTTATAACAACCTATCTGATCTCACCTTTAAGCCATGCCAGCAGTCGTATTGCTTTCCTTCCAAGTTTCTTAAAGCATGGAATACATCTGGTCTGGGCTTCCAAGATAGTATTTTTAAACAGCGCTTAAGTCTGTGTAAACTTTGCAGTTACTCCTTTTAGTTTTGTCTTAACCATGTCCTCATTTTATCATAGTCTCCTTATTGAAAGTTAAAAGCTACTGCAGTAGATTTCCTTGCTATCCTTCCTCCATTTATTAAATCAAATGTGATTATGGTATGATCACTATTGCCAGGTGGCCCTGACACTGTTACCTCTCCACAAAATCCTGCATTATATCCATCCAGTCTGTCCAGTATAGATTCCTCTGCTTGACAGATGTGCATAAAACATTTCTAAAAGCAGACCAGCACCAAATCTTCTCTTGCTCTTGTCTTTCAGCTAATCTCTTAACCTTCTTCTTATACCTGTCCCAAGCATTACCAAAATTTGTTTTTTTGAGTGCATACCTTTGCAGTAGAGGTGCTCCACGAGAGTTATTTTCGGTATTGTCCTGTTGCAAGAGGGCTTATAATCTAAATTTGTGCCTGAAATAATGGAGCATCCATGGGCTTCTATGGTTCTCAACCCACTGCATAAACCACTTGTCTACTCCCCTACTCATCACGCTATTGGCTTCCTTGTGCATTTTTTTTGGAGTACTAATACAATCAAGAAAGCACAACAAATTGCCAAGCAGAAGAAACACAACAGGGATAATATAGGAATCCAAAATGCAGCTTCCAGTAAGTTTTATTTACCGTGACCTGACACGGTCATGTTTCAGCATTAACACGCCTGCATCATGGACCATAGAACACTACAGAGCCCATTCAAAGCATATAGGGAATTAAGTTGTCTCCTTATGATGGTTTACACTGGGGAAGCCGTAGGCGTCTTATTTACACAGGTTCCCTAAATGTTTTTTTATGGATTCTGTTGTGTTCTGTGACCCCTGATGCAGACCTGTTAATGTTGAAACATGACTGTGTTGGGTCACAGTGAATAAAACTTACTTGAAGCTTCTCTTCTGACTCCTATTTTATCCCTACTATGTTTCTCTTGCACGCTGATGCAGTCATATCCACCGTTTAGGGTTATAACTTCCAATCTGTGCAGGGTAGGCCATTGCTTTCTGGTGGCAATTACACCACTTCTCTTTAACATAGAATAGAGAACCATGAAGGCAGACAAATGTTGTACAGCCTGTCCAGGCTGCCCTTCCATACCAACTACTAAGGGCTGGAACTATTGTGCAATGCAATTAATGGGGTCCTGATGTAATCTGCTGCTTATGGTTGAAAGTTCTGCTCTGTGCAGGTTGCCTTCAGTTTCCATGTTTTTGCCACTATTGACCCTTTGCGTTTATCCCACATTTTCTTGAATTCCGTTACTCTTGTACTTTCCATCACTTTTTCCAGAAGGACAATCTAATAATCTACCGCCCTTTCTGTGAACAAACACACAGACACTGTTTCTGAATCTTCCCTCTTGCTGCCTCACATCATAACATCTAGCTTTCCATGTTCCCTTCCACTGAAACAGAGTTCTTTATTGTGTTTTAATAATGTCTATCATATCCCCCCCCCCCCATCTTTCCTTTCCGCTAGGCTATATATATTTAAGTCCTTCAGACTCATCTCCATATGGATTTTACTGACCCCTCACCATTGTGGCTGTTTTGATTCTTAACCACCTTAGCCTCTCTCTAGCATTTCTGAGATGAGACCTACAGAACCGATGAGGCTTCACCAACAACCTGTACAGGCAATGCCACTTCCTTGTTCCTGCTGGTTATACCTCTCCCTGTGCAATCCAGGATCCTCCTGGCTCTGCCACTTGCCTTATTACACTGTTTTGCTTCTTTATCGACACTATGCAATCTCTTCTCCTCAAGGTCGCTTTCTGCTGGTTAAGGTTTATCACAGCTTCTACACATCTTCCTGAAACCCAGGTGGTTCGTCATCAACCTCATTGCTTTGGTGATAGAATTCCAATGGATGGCACCATGTGAAAGATTATACATATTCTAGTTTATGTGCAATAAACTTTTGTTGGGAAAGAAAATCCAAGTACAGTATCTTGGGCTGCGGATATCTAGTTTATCTGTGGACAGGAACATAGTTGCATAGTAACATATTAGTTGATATTCAAATGTAATTATGTGCATATCATACTTAAACGTATATCTTTACTGAAAATCCACAGGAAGATATGTAGATAAATTATCCTTCTATCTATATGTGATTGCAGGACTACTAAATATCTGCTTCATAGCAGATGCTGTAGATTAAGAACATGCAGAAAAACACAAGGGCTGGCCCTCTGATGCACCAAGTTCATACAACAGAGGACAATGAGCATTAACAAACTACACATATTAAATAAACGTACAGATTAATATACTAACAAATTATTAGTAGCACGAAAAAAATTTGTCTCAAATTTGTATACTAAACATTTAAAATCATGACATAGCTGTGTTTTCATGGAAAGCCTGCCTTAGGGACATACATTCAATGAAGCGTGTAGAAGTATGAAAAAAAGAAAGTTCAGAAGATGCATTTACATAAGGACTTCAGAAATGTTCACATGTGGAAATGAACCTAAAGGTGGCTTGTTTCCAGAGTAATTCTTTGACTTGTGGTCCAAAAGTGCTTAAGGGAACTCATGGGGGGTAAGAGCACACTAAACTCATGTTGATTGCTCTGCCGTTAAGCCCTTCCATTTAGCCTTTTGTGTCCCTGGCTCTTAATGTTGATAGGTTAATATTGTTATGCCATTCATCCCCTTCCTAAAGTTATTTAACATTTGTTTTTCTTTTCTCCCCTTGATCTACACTGCTTTTATTGAGATTGTTTTGTCTGCTGTTGCCTTCGGGCATTGCATTTTTATTATAGACCGCTGTACTGTTTGAATGGCGGTATAGCAAATTCTTTTAAATAAAGAACTACCCTTGTGGAAGGTAAACTTTGAAGCAGTCAGAATCCAAATATTTGTCAGGATTCAGTAGCAACGTGCCTGTTCAGACGTGGCAGCAATTTCCACAAAAACGCAGAATGATAAAGTCATTCCATTGTGTTGACTTGTCATTCTGTGCAGGTCACTCTAGTGCTTTGTTTCCATCCTCTTGCCAAGAAAAGATCCTCTGTTTCTTCTACATCATCCTGAACTCTGTTAGCAGGTTGTCTCCACTGCCACCTCCGTGAGGGCATTACAGCCATCCACCGCCTCTTCCATGAAAAGATATTTGCTGATGTTGCTCAAGTCTATCAGCTTGTACTGTAGCTTCGTATCGTGCCCCTAGTTCTACAGCTTTCTTTCCTTTGGAAAAGCTAGTTTCTAGTGCACAAATACCTTCAAGTTACTTAAATTTCTATGTCATATGTCCCCTTTTCTCTTTTCTCCTTTAGAGTATACATATATAGGTCCTCAAGTCCCACTTTATATGGCTTTTGGTGCAGACTCTACGCGTTTGGTTGCTTTTCTCTGGACTGCCTCTAGCCTCTTTATAGTTTCTTGAGATAGAGCATCCAAAATTGTTTACAGTATTCAAAGTGAAGCCTCACCAGTGACCTGAACAGAGATATTATCATTGCCTTTTTTTCTGTTTCTGGTTAGTGGATACGGTTCCTTTGGATTTCTGCACCCCAAACGAATCACTCTGCACTTCATTGCATTGAAGCTTAACTGCTAAGCACTTGATCACTCCTTAACTTTAGTTTAGATCATTTCTTATCCGGGCTACTCCTTCTCACATGTTTACTCGTGGCAGACCTTCATGTCACTTGCAAAAAGGCAAATGTTTGTAACCTCCTGCAATATCACACACCAAGATAGTGAATGGAGCCAGCCCGAGATCAGTTCCGAAGGAACTACTTTACTCACCTTTCTCTCAGAGTGAACTCTATTTACCACTATGCTCTGTAATCTATCAGTGAGCCAATTTCTGATTTCATCCACCACCTTGGGACTTGCTGCCAAACTGCTCACTATTTATAAGCCTACCATATGGACAGTGTCAACAGCTTTGCTTAAATCTAAATTAACCATATTGTGCACATACCCTTAATCTAATTTTCCAGTTACCCAGATGAAGAAAGCAATCAGATTTGTTTGACACAATCTGCCCCTGTAAGAACAGCCTGCCTCGGGATTGTTGATCGTTCATTATACTTTCATTCAGTCCCATTTCTATTAATTTTCCCACCACCAATGTAAGACTTATTAGCCTGCAGTTTCCAACCTTCTCTATCTTATCACTTTTGCAGTCCGTGGAACCAGGCTGATCTCCAGTGAACTATTCAACACATCTTACAGTGGACCCAACATAATCTCTGTGAGCCCTTTTTGTATCCTGGGTGGTATCTCATCTAGCCCTATGACTTTGTCCACTTTCAGTTTTTCAATTTCCTCATATAGACTCTCTTCCATGAATGAAGTGGTATCTACCCCACTCCCACATGACCCAAGTAAAATGATATGCATTAGGGATAACTCTTTAAATGAAGTCCCGAAGGCGACCTGATTATGGACTTTTAACCTCATATGATTTCTCACTGACATATTTTGTACATATTGTAGCCTATTATGTTGTGTCTTTTAGAGTCAAACATTGCAGTAGTCTAATCACTCTATTATTAAGATGTAAATCATCATAGCCAAATTTACTACACTTAAGAACTTAAGAGAAGTCATACTGGGTCAGACCAAGGGTTCATCAAGTCCAGTATTGCGTTTCCAACAGTGCCCAGTCCAGGTCACAAGTAACTGTCAGGTTCCCAAAAAGGTACACAGATTGCATGTTGCTTATCCCAAGGTAAGCTGTGGATTTACCTGGCCCTCTTTAATAATGGTTTATGGATTTTTCCTCCAGGAACTTGTCCAAACCTCTTTTAAACCCACTTATACTAACAGCTTTTACTACATCCACCAGTAATGAATCCCAGAGTCTGATTACATGTTGAGTGAAAAAATATTTTCTCCTATAGTCTTTAATGGGCTATATTCTAGCTTCATTGTATGTCCCCTAGTTTGTCTACTTTCGAAGCAGTAAACAATCTATTTACGTTTACTCATTCCACTCCATTCATTATTTTGTAGACCTCTATCATATCTCCCCTCAGCCGTCTCTTTTCCAAATTGAAGAGCTCTAACCTTTTAAGCCTTTCCTCATAGGGGCATCCTTCCATCACCTTTACCATTTTGGTGGCTCTTTTATGAACCTTTTCTACTCTAATTCTGTTATATCCTTTTTAAAATATGGCGACCAGAATTGCACACAATATTCAAGGCGTGGTCACACCATGGAGTGATACAGAGGCATTATAATATCTTTTGTTTTATTCTCCATTCCTTTCCTTATGATTTATTTATTTATTTATTTGCCATGTTTTGTATACCACCTTTTCCTTCAATCAAAGCGGTTGACAGTACACTACAAGGTCATATAAAGGCAGGGAAGACATGCACCACTTTATCATTACATCAAAGTGGTTGGAAATGAGATTACATAACTCAGGGAATGACAATACATGCATTACAATAGAATTAACTAACATAGTAATACCTTCAAACAGAATAACCAAGTATATAGCAGGGAGCAGATGTTTCTTTTGTCTCGCACGGTCCAACACCTAAGGGCCATAGCAAAGGGCCCTCTGGCGAGGCCCTCAAGCGCAGGCGTGCCCCCACAGTGGCGGTATAACAGTTCTTCACTCACGATCCAATTAGCAGGGGGAGGGAGCATTCACAGACAGCTGCTCTTGATGGCTTCTGCTCTCCTGGTACTGTGCGTGCCCCCGCAGTGACGGTTTAACAGTTCTATTTGCTTTCTTGGCCACCACTGCACACTGGGCAAAGAGTTGCAATGTATTATCCACAATGATGCCTAAATGCTTTTTCTGGGTTTGGGTTGTCCTTCTCTAAGAGGCCCATTCTGAAGGTACACGTCTGGGCCATCCAGTCGTCCAGAAATCTGGATGGCCCGGAGATGCACCCGATTCTGCTCCCGTGGGGGTGGAGCAGAATCGCAGCACAGTGGCTGGACGTCCGTGTGGTGCCCCGATTCCAGCACCCCAGACGTCCAGCCACTTGCCCGGCTAACTTAGTCAGACTTCTTAATGGAGCTGCAGTGCCATGGCATCATGTTGCCATGGCACCGCAGCTTCATTAAAGAGCCGCGATCCCCGGCTTCCCACAAACATTTTATTTCCCCGCAGCCTGACCCCCAATGCAGGGTTGGGCTGCTGGGAAGCTCCTCCACCCCATTGCCCCACTGGCCTGGCCCTGCGCCGCTGCACTTCCAAAGTGGAATAAGTCCCCTGTCGATATTGGCGACCCCAGATGTACAGGGCCGACCTCAGAATCAGCCCTGTACATATGGGGTTGCATCCCCACCCACTGCCCGCCCTCGCTCCTCCCTCAGCCCGTCCTCTCCCGCCCCCGTCCACAGCTCCCTGCACATCTCCTATGTTCGTGCGGGGAGCTTTGGGCAGGGAATATCGTCCCAGCATTTAGCGGGGATGGACATCCAACCTGGGTGTCTATCCCCGCTAAACACGGCTCAGAATGACCCCTTAAGTGCATAACTTTGCACTTATCCAGATCAAATTTAATCTGCCATTTGGACACCCAATCTTCCAATTTATCAAGGTCTTTTTGCAATTTTTCAGAATTCTCTTGTGTTTTAACAACTTTTAATAATTTTCTGTCAACTGCAAATTTGATCACCTCACTCATTATTCCCATTTCCAGGTCATTTATGAATATGTTAAAAAGCAGCGTGCCCAGCACAGATCCCTGGGGTACTCCACTTATAACTTTTTTCCATTGAGAAAATTGGCCATTTAGCGCCATTCTCTGTTTTCTATCTTTTAACCAGTTCCTAATCCATAATAGCGGACTGCCTCCTATCACATGCCTTTTTAATTTCCCTAAGAGTCTCGCATGAGGGACCTTATCAAAGGCTTTCTGAAAATCCAGATATACTATATCGACTGACTCATCTTTATCTACCTGCTTATTTGCACTTTCAAAAAAATATAACAGATTAGTGAGACAAGATTTTCCTTGGCTAAATCCATGTTGGCTTTTTGTCATTAAGTCTTGACTACATGTTCAGTAATCTTGTTCTTTATAATTTCTACCATTTTGCCTGGTACTGACATCAAGCTCACCGATCTGTAGTTTCCTGATTACCCCAGGAACCCTTTTTAAAAACTGGCGTTACATTGGCCACTCTCCAATCCTCAGGTACTACTGGTAGGTAGGGTAAATTTTCCTACATCTTCTTTAGTAAAGACTGAAGCAAAGAATTCATTCAGTCTCTCTACTATGGCTTTGCCTTCTCCTAGTGCCTCTTTTATCCCTCTAATGGTCCAACTGGCTCTTTCACAGATGTTTTGCTACAAATATACATGAAAAAAGTTTTATTATGTGCTTTTGCTTCCACCGCAAGCTTCTTTTCAAATTCTTTCTTTTCCTGTCTTATCAATGCCTTGCATTTAACTTGCCAGTATGTCGGTTCCTGTTTTCGTCATTTAGCTCTTTTTTTAATTTTCTGAAAGATTTTTCTCTTAGCTATAAAAGCCTCTCTGACTTCACTTTTGAGCAACGTTGGCTGTAGTTTGGCCTTCCTTCTACTTTCCTTAAAGTATGGAATACATCTGGTCTGGGCTTCCAAGATAGTATTTTTAAATAACACCCAGGCCTAATATAAACTCTTCACCTTTGCAGTTGTTCTTTTTATTGTTTTCTTAACCATTTTCTGCATTTTATCATAGTCTCCTTTTTGAATGTTAAATGCTAGCACAGTCGATTTCCTTGTTATCCTCCCTCCATTTATTAAATCAAATGTGATCGTGTTAATGATCACTTTTGCCAAGCAGCTCCAATACCATTACTTGTCACACTATATTCTGCATTCCACTAAGGACTAGGTCTAAAATAGCTTCTCCTCGTGTCGGTTCCTGAACCAGCTACTCCATAAAGCAGTCAATTATTTTGATCTAGAACCTTTATCTCTCTAGCGTGGCCTTTTGAAACTTCAGCTGGGGAGAGAACAGTGAACAGGCCTGGATTGGAGGCAGCGCGGTAAGCCACCCAGTTTTAAGGAAGCTTGCTGTGCTGCCTCAGAAGTGTGGGCCTGGTGGGGGGTGCCTCTGCAGCACACCAGCCACAAGGGTGGGCACTCGCCCTGGGGGCCAAGGAGGCTGGGAACGCCATTGCAATTGTGTATGGTTTAATGCTGCTTAATAGTCTTAATAGTATTTGAAATGAAAGTCATTTGCAATGAAATAAATTATTACTGAATAATAAAAATTGTGGATGAAATATTTTGTATGAATATCTTTTTGATTGACCTTTGCCACAGATGTTTTGGTTTTGTGCAGTAGAAACCTCCAGAGGACCAGGAGGCCAAATCTCCCAGGCCTAGAAATAATCTGTGGTAGTGTAACAGCTACAGATTATCTCATTGGATCAGAATGTGACCACCAGTTTTTGCTGGTGACCACATTCACTGTTTTTCCTAGACTTCTTCCCCTTCTGAAATTCGTTACTCTGGAATATGTTACCGGAGGATGTAGTAAAAGCTGTTAGTGTAGCTATGTTTAAAAAAGGTTTGGACAAGTTTCTGGAGGAAAGGTCCATGTTGTTGTTGTTAAGTGCCGTCGAGTCGGAGTCGACTCATGGCGACCCTCTGGATAGCTATCCTAAATTGTGTTCGGTCTTCAGTCAGGCGGCTCATTGTTGACAGACTGGTGCCCGTAGCTGCTGTTATTGTAGCGATCCATCTCATTGCTGGCCTTCCTCTTTTGCGTTGACCTTCTATCTTGCCAAGCATGATGTCTTTCTCTAATGATCTCTCTCTTCGCATGATGTGTCCGAAGTATGAAAGTCGAAGTCTTGTCATCTGAGCTTCTAAAGAAAGCTTAGGTTTGATCTCCTCTAGTACCGACTGGTTTGTTCTTCGGGCAGTCCATGGTATACACAGTATTCGCCGCCAGCACCATAATTCAAAGGCATCAATTTTCTTCCTGTCTGTCTTTTTCACTGTCCAGCTTTCACATCCATATGATGTTATTGAAAATACCATGGCTTGAACAAGTCGAATCTTTGTATGGAGAGAGACATCTCTGCTCTTGAGAATCTTATCTAGGTCTTTCATAGCCATTCTGCCAAGAGCAATGCGTCGTCTGATTTCTTGACTGCTTGTTGCTTCTTTATTGATAGTTGATCCAAGTAGGTTAAAGTTGTTCACGATTTCAATTTCTTCTCCTTCAACGATGAACCTGTTGATTATGCCAGTTGTCATGATCTTTGTCTTCTTTACATTAAGGTGCAGGCCCATTTTGAGACTATGTTCTTTGATTGTGAGAAGCAAATGTTTCAGATCATCTTCACTTTCAGCCAGTAATGTGGTGGTATCAGCATAGCGAAGGTTGTTGATGAGTCTTCCACCAATCTTCACACCTCTGTTGTCTTCATACAGTCCTGCTTCTCTGATGATTTGTTCTGCATATAAATTAAACAGGTAAGGGGAAAGTATGCAGCCTTGTCTTACACCTTTGCTTATTTTAAACCATTCTGTTTCTCCTTGTTCCATTCGAACTGTTGCTTCTTGATCAATGTACAGATTGCGCAAGAGAACGATCAGGTGTTCTGGTATACCCATGCTTCTTAATGTGGCCCAGAGTTTCTCATGGTTTACACAGTCAAAAGCCTTGCTATAGTCGATAAAGCACAAATAGATATCCTTGATCTAGATTGGCCACTGATGGAAACAGAATACTGGGCTTGAAGGACCTTGATCTGACCCAGTTTAGCATATCTTATGTTCTTATGTTCTCCTTCTTCTCTCTCCCTCATTTCCCCTTGCTTTCTTGCCCCTTCTGTCCTTTCTCATTGTCTCCATTATGAATTTGTGATGGGAACTGACCATACAAAGAGTAAGAATGACAAAATAAACAACCTGACTTTCAAACAAAACCTAATAGTTCTTGGAGATCAGAAAGCTACTCAAATAAGCTAATATTTTACTATAGTGACTACAGTTTACAAAGTCAATCAGTTTTACATAATAATTTAGATATTGCATTTACCAAGGATCTCAGGGGGAATCTGTAAACAGGAAATAACATTCTGCTTATATTATTCTTGAAAGCATCATCGTTATGTATGTCTAGGTGTCTTCTAGAGGACTGAGGGACTGAATCTGGGCAGCGTTGCACACATTTCCTTAACTTTGACACCGAAATGCTGAATCTAGGCTCTTGGTTTGAAAGTACGTACATTGGGCAGAAGCCCTACAAATTGTCTGAAGCAGAGCTCCTTTGTTGTTGATATTGAGCTCGAAACGTAGTGCTGTGTCACGGAACGGATGGGGATAGCTTTCACTGGCTCACCGAGCTAATGCTATTTAAGCTAAGTATTGCACCTCTTTGTGTTGATATGAAAAAGATTTTATAAGATTTTGCACTTTTTGATTTGCCTATTCACATTAAGATTAAAAAGGAAAGTTTGTGTCTTGAGAGGCCATCCTCTCTTAGCAAACGGTCCGACATCTATTGGGATTCATTTAAATTTTGCTACCATTTTTGGTCCAGCCATTGCTCTGGTGATATTTTGGTGGTTGAGGCCAATCGTGGTTTCTTTGTTACTAGCATTCTAGGGGATTTCTTGTGACAGATAAAGCTCCGTGAATAGCTTTGGAAAAACTAAAGCGGCTAAAAGTGAGGGGTGGAGTTAACTTTCCAGATTTTTTATCCAATCACTATGCCTTTCTGCTGAGCCAAGGATGTCAATGGATAATGGGCCCAGACAACCATCATATTCCAAACTGGTTAGCTTTGGAGTAGAAGTAACTTATCCCTCTGCCAAACTGTCATCTTTTGGTGCATCCTTACTGCCCCTCACTTCCTTGTTTACCACTTCTGTGTCTTACTATACTCCAATCCCCAGTTTTGAGATGTTGTTCGTCTTGATTAGATTGTAAGCTCTGATGAGCCGGGGCTGTCTCTTACATCTATGTGCACAGTGCTGCGTATGCCTTGTAGCGCTATACACATGATAAGAAGAAGTAGTAACAGGATATCCATGAATTCTATAGTCTTACCGCATTCGATGAGGTGTGCTTTTGCCAGCAGTATTGAAAGTCAAGTGTATGAGGAGGCCTTGTACTTGATCAGTTATCCAAATGCATCATGCACAAAGTATGTCATGATATAAGAGGAAATGTTGCTCCTGTTTTGTGTTCCTGCAGTTTATGTAGTCACAAGATACAGCAAAGAGCTTGCCCACATCTGTCTTAAGCTTTAAGATCAGGTGAACTCCTAGCGGATAATGTTTCCTGGTATTGCAGCTGCAGTATTTGGAACAGAAAAACCCGTGGTGTGGGCTATTCTCTTTTTGACAATTGCTTGATGTTCTTTATGCATGACAGAAGATGATGACTAGAAAGGGAATTGGGACTACAGCAGTTTAGCAAAACTTGCCAGCTCATGTGCTGTTTGACGCATATTCTGCTCCTTCTTCCTGCGATAAATTTGGATTAGTCACTCGGTGCTTACACATTCATGGGAGACTGCATGTGAATGAACCCAAAAGCTGGAAAAATCATCTGAGCTGGAAAGGGAAATCTGCTCTCTAGAGAGAGGCTGCATCTGAAGGAAGAAATACTAAAATAGCCTCAGGGGTGCCTGGTGTGTCGAGTACACAGATTCCTTTCAGTGGGAACACAAAAAGATTGCATTTAAGTGACACACTACAGGAATGATGCATTTTTATTTTCCTTTTTAGGTGCTCTTGTGTGAACTATAGTTAAAACTGCTTTATGGGGAGATTGTGTTGCCCATCTGTATGTCTGTGACCTCTTTTTATGGGCACAATGAAGTGAGGAAGGAGCTTATGCTTTAGTGTGATTTAAGAGTGTTGTATGCTAGTTACCACTGCTGACTTTCAAGATGATCAATTCTGTAACTCTGGAGTTATTAGAACAACACTCCCATCGCTGTTTACTATTGGTAAAAGTACACCATTTGTACTTATTCCCATTGGGAGTTATTCTGTGCCACGAATAGCGAGATGGAAGGCCCAACGGGATGTTTATCCCCACTATCCGTGCCTTCACCCGGCCTTCACTAACTTCCCCGCTGGTTTGCGGGGATGGGGCGAGGAAGGGGCAGCTCAGGGCGGAGTCTGGGTGGTCGCCGGCCCTGGACGTTACTTTATTGTACTGCCAGGGCATGGTCGGGACAGGGGGACATTCCCCACAACCCAACCCTAGACTTAAGAGGCCAGATCGGGAGTCTGGCTTCGGGGAATTTGCTTTATTTTGTTGCGGCCGGCCTTGCGGTTCTTCAATGGAGCCGCGGTGCCATAGCAACGTGATGCCATGGCGCCACGGTTCCATTGAAGAACCTTGACTGAGTTAGCTGGGGAAAGTCCTGCCCGTGCAGACTGGACTGAATCGAAGTCTCAGCCTGCACGTGCAGGACTGCTTGCGATTCTGATCCCGCGGGGGATCAGAATCGCGATCCCGCGGGGGATCAGAATCACGATCCCCTCTGTACGTCCAGGATGGAATCTGGCCCATTTTGGGGGGAATTTTAGAAGCTCGGTCCAAGTGCAATCTGAGACCTCTAAGCCAGAACGTTTGAAAATAATGCTGGCACATCCAGGTGCCGACGTTATTGCACAAACTTGGACGTGTGTAATAGGGCTGTCTGCAGGGGCATCTACTTAAACATCCCCAGAACCATATGCCCTAACCTGGGCATCTAGGCTAGCATAATGGTCAGAGCAGTGGGTTAGAAACAGGGCAACCAGGATTCATATCCTACTTCTGCTATAGTTTAACTTGTTCTGTGAACTGGGGAGGATAGAGTGCTTTTCTCTCTATTTACTCTGGATGTTTCTTAGCCTAAACAAGCACTTTTCACATAATTGTTCATTGCTAGGTGGGCCTCAGTGCTGGTTTAAAGTTAGATGTGATGCTGGATGTCCATGATGTTTCTGTAATCAGGTGGAGACATCGTGGTCCATGGGAACGCCTTAACCATGACTCCATGATCCTGGAAATGCCCCAGCCATTCCTCCATTCAGAGTCTGACATCCTCATGCTGGGGACGTCCCCAGAGCCAGCTTCTAAAATGGCTCTGGAGACGTCTCTGTGCTTTGGGCATTTCTATGCCCATTTTCAGATGTCCAAAGCACGAATAGGGCTTCTAAAATTTCACACTTTAAGTGATTTCTGAGTTTTTGTTTAAACGTCCATCTTTTATCATTATAAGATCCTGCTTAAGCATTATGAGGTTGATTTTCTAAACTACTTATGTGAATTTCCTGGGCATTTATACAGATATAATTTGGCTTTATAATCTTGGGCAAGCCACTTAACACTGCATTGCCAATGTTCTCTGTAAGTATTAGTGTATGTGTTTCATATCCCCTCGTGTTAAATGTATCCCCCAATTGTGTTGTGACCACTTTGATTGAAGGATAAGGTGGTATACAAAACTGTCTAAATAAATAAATGGCCAAAATTTAATGGAGGGACTGGGGCATTCGGGGCCTTAACTTATATGGATAGCAGCAATATTTAGCTGCTATCCATATATCTTAATCTACCCAAATCACTCCACAGCAATAGCAGGGATAACATTATATGGATCAGTATCTATATGAAGTTACGCCAGCATATTCAGCATTCTGACCTGGATGGATAGCTTCACTGAAGAAGATGTGGGGGAAATCCCTATGCCAGAAATGATATTTAAAGGGGATGAATCAGAAGAACTGAAACAAATCTCTGTAAACCTGGAAGATATAATAGGGCAATTTGACAAACTAAACAGTAGAAAATCACCTAGGCTGGATGGTATATATCCCAGGGTAATGAAAGAACTCAAAAATGAAATTGAAGTCCTACTATTAGTAATTTTTAAACTATAATTAAAATCGTCAATAGTACCTGAAAATTGGAGAGTAGTTGACATAGTACAAATTTTTAAATAAGTACTCCACGGGTGATTCTGGAAATTAGAGACTGATGATCCTGATTTCACTGCTCTGCAAAATGTTAGAAACTGTTATTAAAAAAAAATACTGAACATATAGATAGTCATGCCTTAATGGGACAAAGCCAACATGGATTTAGCCAAGGAAAGTCTTGTCTCACTAATCTGATATTTTTTTGACGGTATGAATAAACAGGTAGATAAAAGTGAGGCAGTTGATATGATGGTATTTAGATTTTCAAAAAGTTTTTCATAAGATCCCTCATGAAAAACTCTAGAGGAAATTAAAAAGTTATGGAATAGGAGGCAGTGCCTTATTGCCGTTAAAAAATAGAAAACAGAGAGTAGGGCTAAATGGTCAGTGTTCTCAATGGAGAAAGGTGCAAAGTGGAATACCTTAAGAATCTGAACAGGGCTAACTGCATTTTAACATTTCCTGGAAATGGAAACAATGAGTGAGGTGATCATACATATATGCAGACAACACAAAATTATTCCATGTTGCTAAATCACAAAAGGACTGTGAAAAATTACAGAAAGACCTTGAGAAACTGGGCATCCAAATGGAAGACAAAATTTAATGTGCACAAAAGCAGAGTTATGCACTTAGGGAAGAACAACCCAAACTAGGTTACACAATGCAAGGTTCTACATGAAGAATCACCACCCTGGAAAATCATCTAGGCATTATTGTGGATAACACGTTAAACTCCTCTGCTTAGTGTGCAGTGGCGGCCAAGAAAGCTAACAGAAGACTAGGAATTATAAGTAGTTAAATAAAAAGAGAAATAAAAAGGAAAATAAGATTTATTTATTTCTCTTTGTATTTTACCACCATTATAGTGGACTAACATGGCTATCACACTACTCTATCCAGGAATGATAAGGAAAGGAATGGAGAATAAAACCCAAGGATATTATAATGCCTCTGTGTTGCTCCGTGGTGTGACTACACCTTGAATGTTATGTGCAATGCTGCTTGCAGCATGTGAAGTAGTTCTAACAGAATTTGAAAAGGTACAGAGAAGGGTGACCAAAATGATAAAGGGGATGGAAGGATACCCTTATGAGGAAAGGCTTAAAAGGTTAGGGCTTTTCAGCTTGGAAAAGAGACGGTCGAGAGGAGATATGATAGAGGTCTTTAAAATAATGAGTGGAGTGGAACGGGTAAACGTAGATCGGTTGGTTACCCCTTCAAAAAACAGAAAGACTAGGGGACCTGCAATAAAGCTACAATGTAGCATATTTAAAATGAATTGGAGAACATATTTTCTCACTCAATGCATTATTAAACCCTGGAATTTGTTGCTGGAGGATGTAGTAAAAGCTGTTAGTGTAGCTGAGATTTGGCCAAGTTCTTGGAGGAAAAGTCCATAAACTGTTATTAAAATGGACCTGGAAATCAACTGCTTACCCCTGGGACAAGCAGCATGGAATCTATCTTTTGGGATCCACTGGAAACAGGATACTGAGCTTGATGGACCCCTGGTCTGACTATGACAAATCTTATGTTCTTACCACTGAATATCCACATTAAAATATACAGATATATTATCTGCATATCATTATCTGATTGTTGGTCCACTGAATATCAGCCCCTGTATTTATTGAGCGAATCCTCATCTGTTTGTTGGGGATTTACATACATGGCTGTTAGGTAATTTATTCAAATATCCTGATTTTAGTGATGTCTTTATTTAGATGCATTCAGGGCCATTCTGGGGTTAAAAGAGGGCACCTATAAAAATTGTATTTATTTTACGCCTATTTTATAAAAGCCTTGATACACAAATTAACACCAAGGACACAAATGTTTCATAATGCAATTATACACCTTGAAAAATCTTCACTGATGCAACAATGAAAGAGTCAAAATGGTTTATGCGAGAGGCATCAAACAAGTGCAACTCAATTTCAAATGCAGTTGTCCAGTTCACCACCTTGGGACCAATCCCCAGGCAGTTCAGTTTAATGATAAGCCTCCTATGAGTAACAGTATCAAAGGCTTAGCTGAAATCTAGGTAGATCGAATCCATCGCATGCCCTTGATCTAAGTCTCTGGTCACCCAGTCAAAGAATTCAATCAGATTTGTTTGGCATGATCGTCCTTTGATAAAACCATGTTGCCTCAGATCATGCAACCTATTGATTTTAAGAAAGTCCACTATTCTCTCTTTCAGGAATGCCTCCATTACTTTTCCCACCACCGAGGTAAGCTTACTGGCCTGTAGTTTGCCACTTCTTCCCTAATACGACTTTTGTGAAGAGGGACCACATCAGCCCTTCTCCAGTCCTTTTGGAACTTCTCCTGTCTGTAAGGATCTATTAAAAGCATCCTTTAAAAGCTCTTTCAGAATCCTGGGATGTATTCCATCGTGTCCCATGGCCTTGTCAACTTTCAGTTTTGCAAGCTGTTCAAATGCATTATCTTCTATTTGTCAATCACAGCTGGTCCTTCTCCAGAATTTTCTTTAGTAAAAACAGAACAGAAATATTTGTTTAGCATTTTCGCTTTTTCAATGTCACTTTCCACGAATCCGTTCTCGGCACTTTTGAGTCTTGCAATTCCAATTCTGATCTTCCACCCGAATATACTTGAAAAAAGTTTTGTCATCATGTTTTAGATCTTTAGTCATCTTTCCTTTTGCCTTTGATTTAGCTATTCTTATTTCTCTTTTTGTCTCTTTTAGCTTTATCCTGTATTCTTTTCTGTGTTCCTCTATTTGTGAACTTCTGAATTTCGTGAGAGCTGTGTTTTTTGCTTTTATTTGTGCAGCCACTTCTTTGGAGAACCAAATAGGTTTCCTTTTCCTCTTGTTTTTATTTACTTTCCTTACTTATGTATCTGTTGCCCCTTTTATTGCCTCCTTTAGTTTAGCCCACTGCAATTCCACTTCCCTTATCCCCTCCCACCCTGCCAACTCCTCCTTCAGACACTTGACCATTTTACTAAAATCAGCATTTTTGAAGTCTAGGACTTTGAGTTTGCTGTGATTGGACTCTGCCTTGGCTTCTATTTGAAACCACACCGTGTGATGATCGCTGCTGCTCACATGGGCACCCACCTGGATATTTGACACGCTATCTCTGTTGGTGAGTACTTTCCCTGGTCAGTTCCATCACCTTTTGTCTAAGCAATGCATCTTGAAAGGCATCCACAGTTTTTTTTTACTTCCTTCCAGATTTGCAGAAGGAATACTCCAATCCACATCGGCTAGATTAAAGTCATCCAATATGATCACTTCCCCCTTCATAGATACTTTTGTAATATCAATAATCAAGTCTCTATCAATATCTTCTGTTTGAGTTGGAGGCCTGTAGACTACACCAGTATGGATGATAGTACCATCTCCTCTTTCCAACACAATCCATAGCGCTTCTTCTTTTCCCCACGTCCCCTGCATTTCAGCAGCTTTAATATTGCTTTTGACATATAGGGCTACTCCCTCCTTTTCTGCCTTCTCTATCTCTTCTAAATAAATTATTGCCAGCTATGGCTATATCTCATTCATGTGACTTGTTAAACCATGTTTCTGTAATGGCCACAGTGTCCAAGTCCATTTCCACCATTAGGGCTTCCAGGTCAAGAACTTTGTTGGCTAGGCTTTGAGCATTTGTGCTCATTGCTTTCCAGCATTTGTTGATTGACTTGCTTGCATTTTGTATGGATTTTGTTCTACACACCTCTTCGCACTGTCCTTTATGTGTGGGTTATAGTGTGGCTGTTTTCAAGTTATTATATTTTTTCTGGGAGTGACATCCTGAACTTGTTCTTTTCCATCCGTCACCTCCTTTCCCTACTTTAAATGCCTGCCCACATAATGCCTGAGTTTTTCACTTAGGATCCTTTTCCCTGCAACAGAGAGATATAGTCCATCAACACAGTATAGCCTCTTGTTGTTCCATATATTTCCCCCAGTCGCCTATATCTCTAAAGCCTTCTTGTTTGCACAAGGTTTGGAGCCACAAATTAAAGTTGATTATGCGATGCAGCCTTTCTGCCCCCTTACCAAGAACAGGTAGAACTTCTGAACTTCTGAGAATACTATAGTGTTAACAATGGATTTGAGTTTCTCTCCCAGAATCACTGCACTCTGTCAACAATATGGTTTGTATTCCTGCTGGCTGAAAAGCCTGGGAGGAATTTGACCATCTTCTCTCCTTTGTATTTTGTTCCCAAGTTGATGTCTCTGATGATGGAATCTCCAAGTAGTAGCAGTTTCCTGTTTTGTGATTTTTTTCTTCGTATTTGATGCATTGTCATTAGATTGGGCATTAACCTTCTCATTTAAGGGCGCTTCAGTTTCCACTAATTGGGCACTCTCATTTTCCAAGGCAGAGAAGGCATTATGCAGGGGTATCTCTTGATGGAGAGGGTGTCTCTCTGTGTTACAGGTCGCAACCTACCAGACCCCACTGTGATCCATTTCTTCCTGGGCTGTTTGATTCTTTGGGGAAGCAGTGATGGATTTTTTTTCAATTTGTACCCTAGAGGAGGTGTGTTTAATTACAGCTGATTCTTCCCTTAATAGAATCAATTCTTTCTGCACAGCAGATAACTTGAGACATATAGGGCAAGCTCTTAGGCTCCGAATGATTTTTCTTAGAATGAAGGCACCACAGCTGTTGCATTGAATAGTTGACGTGCTGATTAAGACTGTTAGAAAGCAGTGCTCTATGTATCAGCCTTCTATGCAAAGGTCCCTTTACTGCAAAATTAAGTAGGAAACAGGGTCTCTGCAAATCTAACAGCAAATGTTTGCTTCAATTCCAAGTAGATAAATATAAGATTGTAGTGTCCCTGGCCAGTAGATCGTAAATGAACTGAAGGCATGCTCAGATGTCTATTTCAAAAAGGCCATGCAAGGAATGTAGGCAAGCCAAATATTCCTAAACCTATAACCAAAATTCATATTGCTTGGCAGTAGACTGTAGATCAAGATGGCTGTGAACAGATAGAAATGAGATAGAGACAGAAAGATAGACAGAGCTAAGGGTTTGTTTGGGGTTTTTTTTGGTGTTTATCCCCTTCCCTTGGTGCAGTTCCCCTAACACACCACAGTGCCTAAGTAGTCTTATAAGAGGATAAAACAGGTAAGAAATAGGCATGGACAGTTTATATAAAAAAACAGCCAACCGGTCAAGTTTGAAAGCTTAACTTTGTAGAGTCTCAATCTAATCACTGAAAGAATTCTTATAAACCATGGATTAAGGGGTATTTTACTAAATGCTACTAAGATTTCACACTTAATAAGCATTACCAAAGCACATTAAGTGCAAAGCCTTCATGTTAGCTGTTGGGAGCAAGACCAGTATGTTCCTGGCAGCTAATGTGCGACTGGGTACTGTAATGTACACCTGGGTACTGTAACGTGCACCTAAAGGCATCCATAGAGGTGCCGTTACCTGAACCCGCATTAAGTGCTGCGTTTACTGCACTCACATGCTAAAGTGATCTCCACACCCATGCTCCACCTATAACCCACCCACTGTTGACAGTAGCTCATCAGACAAATCCATCATTAAAGGGTTTTGAGAGCAATAACACCAATGAAGTACATAAAACAATTGCTCAATTTAAATGCAACAACTGATCAATCGATTTTCATGTGCTCAAAAGAACTTTACTGAACTATAGTTGATTATCCGAAAATTATATGTGTATATAAATATAATTAATTCTACGTGGATTTGGGTCTCAGAATGCATGGGGGAGGGTAACTACAGGCCTTGATTATTGAAAAGCCTGAGAAATCCCTCACCCCTTCCTTACATCAAGGACCCTCACGCAATCCACTTTTTTTCTTTTTTTACTTTTTTTGTGCCTAAAAGTCCAATGTGTGACTGTGTTTATCAAAAAGGCAGATTTAAAATTCTTGAGCTCTGCGGACTCTCTTCCAACTGTTATAGCTGATAAACTCGTTCACCGTTAATAAAATATGACATTTGAAGATTGATAATGCATGACGTTTGAGGAGGAGACTACTGATAATTCCAAAAATCAGACAACTTATCTGTATTATGCTCGAAAGGAATCAGAGTCAGCCTCTCGATATCCCATGGCCTAATGGTATCCGCATGACTTTTGCAATTCTACAGATACAGAAGCTATGTTCTGGGCACCAAGCAGTCAACGCATAATGTCTGTTGAATTTTGGGGGCAATGAATATTTACATTTTCTTTTACTTGGCAGTTTCCTCCCTGATCCTTTGAATTTCCAGCTCAGTTGGAACCAGGGTTGAGATCTGATATAAAAATCCTTCATTCACAACTGCTGGGAGATTTTTTTTCTCTTGTTTTACATTTCTCCCCAAAATGTACTTAGTTTGATTGTTGCAGTGATGGGCTATGACTGGACACCTTGCAGAACCATGCAATCATGGTCCCTGAATTTGGCCCCTATATGGGTAACTTTATAACAAGGTACCTAGGCTATTAAGGCATATAGTTGCATATGTCGTACCTATTTCAGAAATGCAATATAAGCACCTATGCATCTTTATAAAACAGCCTGCTGGAAAGTTGCCAGACAGATTTTTACCCCTTCCAAGGCAGGTGTAACTTTGTGTGTGTATGTACTGATAAAAATTGGCACTTATGCTTGTGTGTTATAAGGGCGGATCCCACTCCAGCGGTGCCTAACCGCTGACCCTAGTAACACTTACACGTATATTGCAGAAAAGTAAGCTCTGGGCACTATTTTACATGCAGGCTTATAAGATACCCACTAAGTGTCACCTTTAAGTAATGACCACCCAAGGGCAGTGAATGCTGCCCTAATGGCATCTTTCATTCTCAGCCAATCCTGAGAGTGGAAAACTCAACTCGGGGACAGGACAGAGGGCCTCCTATACAGCAGTGCATAGTAGGGGAGAGGCTTGCTTCTCTACTCCTGCCTTTATCAGTATGCTGGTTATCTAACTGTAGAGAACAGGCTTTCTTCTGGGCTGTCCAGATCCCTTGGAACTTAGTACCTCTATTCATTAGAGAACAACTTACCTGTGGAATCAAAACTTGGCTTTTTAGAGAACCTTTTTAAATTGATTTTTCAACTATGCATATAGCAGTTGAATTTGAATTCCTCTTTATAATTTGATTGCTTATTTTTTCAGATTGTGTACTTATTTTATACATTTTTCAATTGATAGTTATTTTTAGATTTTTATGGAGTTTAGTAATGTTAACTATTCCTACATCTATTGTTTTACCTTTTTTTTTATTGATCTCTGCCTTCAGCAATTTCATTTTGGGAAGACAGATTAGAAGTGTACATAAATAAATGCTAGTTTAGGATCATAGCGCTCTGTATCTACATGAAGGTTGCTTCCACCTGTTAAGTCTAATAATCTCTGGCTCTTTCTAGGGTGACAGAGGCTTGCCTGGTTTACCCGGAGTCATTGGTTTCCCTGGAATGCAAGGACCTGAAGGGCCTCATGGACCACTTGGATTGAAGGTAAAAGATTTTGCTATGGGGGTCATTCAGTTGCACGAATAGCGAGATTGGCGTCTGGATTGGACATCCATCCCTGCTGTTTGCTCCCCTGCCATCCCCGTCTAATGCCTCCCCATACGAAAAGCTTATTCGTATGGGGAGGCTTAGGCAGAGTCGGGAGGGGGTGTGTCTGTGGCGGGGTGAGGGCAGGGCATGACTCCAGACATACAGGGCCGTTTCTGAAGTCAGCCCTGTACGTCTGGGACTGTGAACATGGGCGGAGGACTTATTCCACCGCAGAGGTGGAATAAGTCCCCCTGGACATTGGAGGATCATGCTGCTGTTGTGTCATAGGGTAGGGGGTACAGTAAGGTCCCTGCAGCCGGACCCTGGCTATGGGAGGCCAGATCAAGGGTCCGGCTGCGGGGAAAGAAGAGGGTCAGCGGTGGCCGGCATGTGCAACTCCTGAATGGAGCCTGACTGAGGTAGCCGCGGATCTGCTATACATGCAGACTAACCAGAATTGGGGTCCAGCCTACACGTTTGGTCCGTAGACCCAATTCTGATCCCATGGGCATATCTAGCTCCTACAAGATCAGAATCGAGTCTATCTCCGGGCGTCCTGTTTCTGGTTGGTCACACAGGGGTATGAACAGCCAATTCAGAATGTGCCTCCACATGAATAGTTTTGAAGGTTTCTATAATAATGTCTGTGAATGATAAATCTTTTGTATTTCCTGCAGGGTGATACTGGTGAACCGGGGTTACCAGGAACTAAAGGAACAAGAGTAAGCACAGACATAAGAGTTCTAGTTTTTTAAAAGCTTTTATCAGTTTTTTAGTAATTGGGAAAGGATGTATGTGTGGTCAATGGGATTAATTTTCAAAAGGCATTTGGTGTACCTATAAATCCCTGTATATTTTCAGCTCCTGCACAGATAGTGGTGGGCTGAAAATACATCTAACAGCTCTTCATATGTCTACTAAATTGCATTCATAGGCATTGGAAAGAGGTGAGCCACATTGGCCCTGGTCCACCAAAAATCATGAAATGTCAGACAGCAGTCTGCCCGCGGGGATCCCATCCCCCGTGGGCAGAAGAAAAGCCCTTTCCTGTCTGCTCATGGGAGATCAGGTCTCCGCAGGCAGACAGCGTCTTTTCCGCGATCACAGCTTCTCTTTGTCTTCTGCCCGTGCGGACTAGGATCCCTGTGGGCAGCCTACAGCCTGCCAGCCGTGATCATTGCAAAGACCCTTACTGTCTACCTGCAAGGACGGGAAGGGTCTTTGCAATGATCGTGACCAGCAGACAGCAGTTTGCCTGGGGGATCCCATCCCCCGTAGGCAGAAGAAAAGCCACGATTGCGGCAAAGACCTTTCCATTCTGCAAACAGGAAGGGTCTCTGTTCAAGGGGCGGGGCTTGGGCGGAGTTAAGAAGAAGCTTGGGCCCTTCCAAAGAAAAAGCCCTTTCGCCTCCCCTGACTGCATTAGTTTTGGCTACTAATGCTGTGCGTTAGCAGCCAAAAACGTACGGTAAGCAGCAACTATGCATTAGGGCCGGTGCTAGGGTTTCTAGCGCCCCCCTGCAACCTATAAATTGGTGCCCCTACCTCATTATTATTAATGATGGCTGCTCCCTACCCTCCTTTTTCCCAAAACCGCTTTGTGAACTCTTTTCAAGAGATGTTAGTATTTCTCCTTTAAATCCAGTGTTGTAAGAAAATTGCAGCAAAAGAGCAAATGCATAACCAAGATAAAAATACTTAGTAGTAAATACTTAGCATCATACAAATAGGCTCTGATAGTCCAAAAATAAAAGTAAAATCTGATTCTGGTCATCTAACAATAACATAAACATTCTCCAGTGCCAGGCATATTGTGAACTAATATAAAACACTGCAAAAGTCACTGAAGATCTACAAGGCCAAATCTATCATACCATACTAGCATACACTTCCAAAACTCATACAATAAGGGGCCTACCCAGAAAAAAGCAGCACTACAAATACTGCAATGGGCTCCAAAACAGCCATACACCTATTTGAAAAGCTGTACAAGTCAAATTACTACAGTACAGATCCCTACGTACAAACTCCATGTTAACAGAACACCTGGCCTTGGTGGCACACTCAGAACACAGACCCTCACAAGTACAGAATAAGTGACCACAACCTAAAGTAAACAAAAGATATGTAGACAAAAATAAAAATGAAACCACAAGAAGCCAGACTGTGCATGCAGTGTCACACCAGATAAGAGATGCAGTTCCCCATACTGTTTGAAGTATAAAGATAGCGCAAAGTCCTATCACTAAATTGAAAATAAAATTATTTTTTCTACCTTTGTTGTCTGATGATTTTTGATCATGCTGGTCCCGATCTGAGGTTTCTGTTTTCCTCTGTCTTCTCTTAGCTCTCTTTCTATGGTCTATAGTCCATCTGCCATTTCTTGTCTCTCCTTTTGCTTTCTTCATTTTCTTCCATCGACCTTTTTCCAATCCCAGTAACCCTCCCCAATATCAGCCCCCTTTACAGCCTCCCCTCCCAGTACCTTCCAGTGTCAAACCCCATGCATTCCCAGCGCCACCACTGGTGTCTGCTCCCTTCTAGTCCCCTTCCTTCTCCATCGTCCAGCCCGTTCTAGTCCAAATTCCATTTCAGGTATCAGTGAACTTCCAGTCCCAGTGCTCCCTCCCGTGTCAGTTCCCTTCCCCAATCACCCTCTTCTCTGTCCATTTGCCTTCCAGTGCCATCCCTGGATGTCAGTTCCCTTCAAGTCCCCACCTTCCCTCCAGCCTCCTCCTTCCCCTCTTTTCTGCTCCCTTCTAGCCCCCACCTTCCCCCCCTGTCAGTTATCTTCCAACGTCCCTCCTACCCAACCACCTTCCAGCCCCATCCCCAAGTGTCTGCTCCCTTCCAGCTCCCACCCCGTGTAGCTCCCCCATGTCTGCTCCCTTGTAACCCCCTGTGTCTGCACCTTTCCAGTTCTCCTGTGTCTGCTCCCTTCCAGCTCCCCAGTGTCTGCTCCCTTCCAGCCCCCCCATGTCTGTCCCTTGTAGCCCCCATGTCTGCTCCCTTTCAGCTTCCCCATGTCTGCTCCCTTTCAGCCTCCCCATGTCTGCTCCTTTTCAGCCTCCCCATGTCTGCTCACTTCCAGCTCCCCCGCATCTGCTCTCTTTCAGCTCCCCCGGTGTCTGCTTCCTTCCAGCCCCCTCCCCCCCTGTATCTGCTTCCTTCCAGCCCCCCCATGTCTGCTCCCTTGTAGCCCCCCGTGTCTGCTCCTTTCCAGCTCCCCCTGTATCTGCTCCCTTCCAGCTCCCCCTGTGTCCGCTCCGATTCATCCTTCAAAAAAGAAAGCAGCCACAGGAACATTTCTCTGTTCCCGCGGCTCTGCTATCTCTTACACTACTGGGTCACGCATTTCTAAAGGCAGTAATAAGCATTTCCTGTTTCTTATGAGAAACAGGAAATGCTTGTTACTGCTGCAAATGCCGTGGTCCAGCAGTATGAAAGATAGGAGAGCAGCAGGAACAAAGAAATGTTCCCGTGGCTGCTTTCTTTTTAGAAGTGGTGGGTGGCAGGCGACTAGCGATGGCGTCCCCCACTGCTGGTGCCCTCCTGCCGCACTTATCCAGCTTACCGGGTAGCGCCGGCACTGCTATGTGGTATCTGTTGGGGTTGTTTCCAGGGGAGGCCATGCAGATGCCATGGAGATTTAGATTTCCCACAGAGACCCCGTGTTATCTGCCTTGGCACATACCATAGGAAAAGTCCCGCAGTGCCTGCTGAAGGGACCAGGGATCACCATTGCCTATTGTTTTCTGCTCCTGCCCCCCCTCTGACCTCCTCTACTCTTCCAGACCCCCACTCTGCCCAATTACCTCCTCGGAAAATCACTGCAGACACTCTTCTACAATTCCCATCCTCTGCCACTTTGTTTCCCTCGGACTTTGACTCTCTCTCTGTAGACGACAAGGCCCAATGCTGGAATTCCACCCTCCAATCCGCTCTGAATCTGGTCGCCCCAGTCCGTTCCTGTCCCCGCCCCTCTCATCACCCACACCATCCCTGGTTCCATCCCGGTCTCTTTCTACATCGTCGATATCTTCGCCGGGCAGAAAGGCTTTGGCGAAAGCATCCCTCCCCCATCACGTTGTCAGATTTTCGTCTTTGTCATCAGCACTACCGGTCCCTCCTTCACACCGCAAAACGCGACTATTTTTCTAATCTCATCTCTTCCTCTTCCAATTCTTCTCGTCGTTTATATTCTATACTGCACTCCCTTACTGCTTCTCACTCCCCTTCCTCTTCTTTCTCTCTTTCTGTCTCTTCCCTTCCTGACCCTTCCTCCCTTGCTACTTTCTTTGCTAACAAGGTTAACTCCCTTCGTCAGTCCTTCCCGTTGTGTCCTCCCCCCCTGCCCTCCCCTCTTCCCCACCTCTTCCTTCCCCATCTCAATCTGCTCCTACACTATCTCATCTCTGGTCCTCTTTTACTTTGATCACTCCCTCTGTTCTCCAGGAAACTTTCCTCTCTCTCCGCAAGACCACCTGCTCTGCTGATCCTGTCCCATCTTCGTGGCTTCTTGAACCCTCTTTAGCTCTTTCCCCCTATATTCTTTCCCTGTTTAATTCTAGTCTATCTTCTGGTATTTTCCCTAATGGCTGGAAACACGCTACTGTCCGTCCTATTCTGAAATCCTATTCTTCTGATCCCTCTGTGCTTGCCAATTGGCGTCCTGTTTCCAATCTTTCTTTTCTTTCTAAATTTCTTGAGAAACTGGTTTTCACACAACTCTCCTCCCATCTTGAAGCTTCCCTCACTCTTCACCCCCGCCAATCCGGTTTTCGCCCTGCCCACAGCACTGAAACGGTTCTTCTTTCTCTTCTTAATGAACTCCACGCTGCTCACGATCGGGGTCTCTATACACTGGCTGTTTCTCTTGATCTCTCTGCTGCTTTTGACCTGGTGGACCACTGCACTCTTCTCACCCGTCTGCAGGAAGCTGGTCTTTCTGGGACGGTTCTCCAATGGTTTCATTCTTTTCTCTCCTGCCGTTCTTTTTCTGTAGTCTCTGGGTCCTCCTCTTCTGTTTCTACCCCTCTCCCATGTGGGGTTCCTCAAGGGTCTGTTCTTGCACCGCTTCTCTTCAATATTTTCCTGGCACCCCTCACTCTTCTAGTCCAACAGTTTGGTATCTCCGCATACTACTACGCGGATGATATCTTCCTTTTGCACCGCACTAACCCTATTTCCCCAGACATCACTCCCCTCAATCTCTGTCTTGCTGCTATTGCCACCTGGTTTTCTTCCAATTTTCTGCAAGTGAACCCCTCTAAGTCCCATGCCATCTGGTTCACGTTTGGGGGTCCCTCTCCCTCTTGTGCCCCCTCCTTCCCTTCACAACCTATCTCTCTTGTTTCTTCACTCCGTTACCTAGGTGTTATACTTGATTCCTCTCTTTCTTTCAAGGACCATATCTCTTCCATTATCCAACGCTCTTTCTTCACACTTAGACAACTCCGTTCTATTCGTCCTTTTCTGTCCTCCTCCGCCTTAGCTACCCTCCTCCTTTCCCTTGTGATGTCCCGTCTCGATTATTGTAATGTTGTCCTTGTTGGTCTACCCAAATCCCAATTGTCTTGTCTTCAACGTATCCAAAATTCAGCTGTCCGTCTTCTTGCCCATGCCTCACGTTTTGATCATGTCACCCTGCTTCTCTTTCACTATCACTGGTTGCCTATCTCTTTCCGTGCTCAATACAAAATTCTCATTCTTACACACAGGGCTGTTCACACTGGCACCCCCCTTTATCTCGCTGATCAGATACATTTTCGTCCTCCCCCCCCGCTTACTCCGCGCCATACACTCTAACCGACTTGCCCTCCCCTCACCTTCCCAGGCTCACCTTGTCTCTACTCGTACTTCTGCTTTCTACTTCCTAGCCCCCAGCCTCTGGAACTCACTCCCTTCCTCACTTCGCGCAGAGGAGTCTTATCACACATTCAAATCACAACTCAAAACCCACCTTTTCAGTCTAGCATTCGACCTGCCATTCCCAGCTCCCCCCCTTTCCCCTGCTACCCCCTCCCCTTTGTCTTCCTGACACTTAGTTATTGCAATATGGTTTGTCCTTTTCTTGCCTTTCCTTTCCTCCTCTCTCCTGTCTGTTTTATTGGCGTTCCTTTCTTTTTCTCAGCCATTTTAAACTGTTTTTAGAAAACTGTTTTAAGTTGTTTTAACTTGTATTGTAAACCGCCCAGGTACTATTAGTGTTGGGCAGTATATAAAGTCTAAAATAAACGTAAACGTAAATGTACCATGGGTCTCCGCAGTAAATCCATGGAGAGAGATGGTCGCAATTGAGTGCAAAAAGCTGTCAGCATCTCTGTGCCCCGATCACTACCATGACACCCCCAACTGCTGCGATCGAGCCTCCTCCCAATATTGTTGGTGCCACAGTGCTGCAATCCACAGCACTGACAGTATAAAAAAGAAAATTGGTGGTTCCCCTGCAGCACAGATCCTCCCTGGACAGCTCCTGATCCCTAACATTCAAAGCGCCCCTCCCCCCTGATGCACATTTGAAAGGGTGGGGGCACCCATGGCCCCTCTCCCTCCCTTTCCCATCTCCCGGTATAAAATAGACATCCTGGCTAGCTAATCAGCAAGGAGGGCCCCACGGCCACCCTGCCTCCCCATATTCCCCCTCCCCCCCAACACATATCTTTATCTCCTAGTGATGTAGTGGAAGAACAGGGCAGGAGTGATCCTATAATCTCCAGGAACAAGCAGGAATGAGTCTTCACATATGGGTACGTCGGTACCGACGGAGTCCGCGCGGGAACGCTTCCCAGCGTCCAATCAGAAAGCTTTTGGAAGCATCCCAACATGCCTGCGCGCTGCCTTCCCGCCTTCCCAACTGCCTCTCCT
Source organism: Ichthyophis bannanicus (assembly GCA_033557465.1). Lineage (NCBI taxonomy): Eukaryota > Metazoa > Chordata > Amphibia > Gymnophiona > Ichthyophiidae > Ichthyophis > Ichthyophis bannanicus. Next base: position 645,667,566 of record CM066035.1, read on the forward strand.
CAGTTTTCGTTTTTCCACGGAGCTGGCAGGACGTTCTCCTGTCACCGCAGAAAATTCTTCTTTTATTTTTTATTTTTCTTGTGGTCGCGGCTGCCTTCCCCGACGCCACCGGTACCGTCGGTGTTTCTTTCTTATTTTCTGGTAAAATTTTTCCTTAAGGAATATAAAATTTCTTCTTACTGTTCACGGTTCTCAGGCCTTCTAGGCCTCTCCATTTTTTCTCATGGAACCGCCAGTCATTTTCCCCAGAAAATGTACAAACTGTGGCGGTACAACTTTATTTTTAGACACTCACAATTGGTGTCTAACCTGCTTGGGTCCTGACCATTGTCCTCCGGAGCCTTCGGTCACCAGTGCTGTGAGAAGCAGTTTTCAACATCGAGTTCCCCTCGACACGCGGTCCCCTTCCAACTTCAGGGCACTGACTATATCTTCTTCTACACAGGATCAGGTAACCCAAAAACAGTCTGTTAAGACTAGCCAGTCCTCGAGCGGCAGTTCTCATGCACAGCATAGAGATGCCTCCGGCCTTGCCCTCGAGAATCTACTGGTTTCAAAACCCCGGTGGGAGTCTTCGGCCTCCAAAGCCTGTGTGGGGTTTCAGGTTGTTCCTGAGGTTCACCCCTCACAGAACATACCTGAGCCATGTCCAGTGGTGGCATCCGTTTCAAGCAGTACCGATACCCCGGCATCGGCACCGGTGTTGGATGAAATATTCCTCACCGAGGATCGTCGTCTGGCGTCTCCAGTACCTACGGGGCCGGTGGATGCGCTTCAGATCGATTCTACAGTATCGGTGTCGTCACCGATACGAGTTCCGACGTCGGTACCCTCCAGACGTGCATCGATAGACTCGCTTCCTTCGATGCCGAGTCTAGAATCGATCTCCAGTCTGGAGGACTGGGTACCGACTCGCCTTGGTACCGACTCCCGTCGGTACCGAAGGCTCGGTTCCGATACCTCGGATCTGCAACCCTCGGTTCCACCGATACCGTTAGAGTTGCCACCGGCTGGTTTTCTTCCTCCGGCATCAGATTCGGTACCGAGTCCGGTACCGACATCCACAGTACCTTTACAGTCGGTACCTTCCATGCTCCACTCATCAGGATCGTTTCCCTCGTTGCCGAGTTTGGAATCGATTCCAAGCATGGACGATATGTTACCGACTGTTGCTGGTCCTGTCCTGCAGTACCAGTGACCACTATCTAAGGATCCCATTCTGCACCATTCAGGATTTTCTATTCCTATATGCTGGGATAGTTCCCTTGGTGCCAATGCTAGTTCTTCATCAGATCTAGCCTATCCAGGGGGAATTCCCTCCAGGGATCTTTCTTTCCAGACTTTCCTCCTGGATATGGCAAAATCACTTGCCATTCCTGTCCCTGGACAAGATCCTACACAAGGGAGTACAGAATACCTCTCTGTTCCTAACGAAGCAAAGGAAAATATAATGCTTCCTTTGCATCATTCTTTGCAGGATCTCCTTCTACGAATGTGGGAATCTCCTTTAAAGGTACCCCCACTTTCCAGAGCAACTGATTTCCTATATCAGGTGCCCCCCTCTCCAGGGTTTCAAAGGACTCAACTTCCTCATCATTCCATTGTAGTGGAATCAGCATTGAGGCGAGTGAAGAGTACTAAAAAGCACTCTTCTTGTCCGCCAGGTCGTGAGTCTAAGACACTAGATGCCTTTGGACGTCAAACCCTCCAGACATCCATGCTTTCAGCAAGGATTCTCTCATATATTTTTTATATGGGTCTATCTCTTGAGGAGATCACAAAGCAATTACATCTTTTGACTCCTTTGCTTCAGGAGCCCAAACGTACAGACTATTCCTCACTGGTTAGTCATATTCAGAATATCTCTAAGTTCCTTACTCGTGCTACCCTAGACTCCTTTGAGTCTGTTAGCAGGACTTCTGCTATAGCTATAGGGGCACGACGTAGAGCCTGGCTTCAGGCTTCAGACTTGGACAAATGGGCACAGGAAAGACTGGGAAATACTCCTTGTACTGGAGAGAATCTCTTCAACAGGGAGTCTTTATTTCAGGTTACTCAGTTCTCCACTGACTTTCCTTTTTCCAGAGGCTGCTCTGCGCCTTCTTCTTTCCCAGTAGGTAGGAAATGTCCTACCAAACTTTCAACCCCTAAGGGGAGAAGGTTTTACACATCATCTGCCCATCATTCAGATGTCCCTAAACAGGGGAAACATCGTTCTAGTCTGAGCAATCCACAACCTCAACAGGGTTAACAAACCCAGCAGTTGCAGGGTTTTAAATAGATCATTGTCCCCTTTGTTTGGGGGGTTGGGATGGCAGTCTGCTTCTTTTCACTTGAAGTATCTGCACTAATTTTATCCTAACCTACTTAGATATCTCTTCATGAGACTTCTTTTCTTAAGAATCTTCATGATGATCATGCCCATACTTAACAGATTTTCCTCTTCCTCGTGGAGGAGAGGGAGAGGTGACAACTACCAATACAGTTGTTTCCATCTACTGGCATGTATCATTTCACCTGTCTGAGATTTCCTCCATAGTTGGTCTCCTGAAACTCTATCTTACCTCCCTCTTACTACATTTGCTTTGTAAGAGTGACTTTTTCTACATCTTCTACCGGGGGATTCTCCCTTCTGGAGTTCTTTCCCCCTTGTTACCTTAGGGCAGCTCCTCAGACAATAGGAAGTCCTACCATGTCTGTTGGGTTTTCTTTTTCCCAATCTACAGAGTAGGGGAAAGAAATTCCCTATGCTGCCCTCATAGTTGCTGCAGATGCGAAACTTTCTAGTGGTTACGCCACAGGTTTTGTTCACTACACAACCAGGGCTTCCTCTCCACTAGCAATCCTCCTAATCTCAGTACTAACTCCCAAACAGGTTATCAACCTCGTTGGGAATTCCTGTTTCACAGTTTGGTTGGGTTATCTTCTATTCTTTGCCCTTTGTCCTTGACAGAATAGTTGGTTACCTGCTGGTTGTCCACATTCCTCACCAGGGATTGTCCACAGCCAGTTTTTTCTTTTAACCAACCTGCAGCATGCTCTCTGCAACTCTACATGGTAGCTTTGCACTATGGGCCCTTGCTAGAGAGCTTCAATATCTTGCCTAGCAGATAACCCCAGATGGTTACAAGTGTTTCCCCAATCATATTCATGCCTGGAAGGTATTCTACCCTTTCCATCTTATTTTAAATCTCTGTTAAGGCATAAGCCTCAGGCTTTTCATTACGTGAAAGCCTAGAAGAGGGGCCAACTCCCTGGCTTGGCCCATATTGCCTGGGATTTTTCCCATCAGGGATAAAAACTTTTCTGGCAACTAGAGGACATCTAATACCCATCTCGCCCTCATAGGCGAATCACTAGGGTATCTTCCTCTAGTAGCCTTCTCTATCCAATCTCCATACCACAATTCTGGAGATATCTGGACTTCTGGTCTGCAGACTAATGTTATCCTCTGCCATCTTCAGGTAGGCCATCCTGGTTATTCAACAGCTCAAATTCTACAAGGAATTAAGCCACCCATTTGTCAAGGACAACCTTCCTCTGACTATAACAGTCATAACCAGGAGGAGAGGATTTTTTCCTGTTTATCTACTCAAGTAGGTGTCAACCTTCTTGTTGTCAGATGAATCTCCCTCTCTCCCTATAGGGTGATGAGGATCTTTGAACATCTCTCCATCCATATACCTGGAGACATGTCCTATTCTTCTATATATATATATTTTTTTTTTTTATATAGATACAGATATATACTATCTATATCTATCTGTGTGTCTTCTGCCCATATATATATATCTCCTATGGATATATGCATATATGCCCTATATGTGTATATATTTCGATATATATATATATATATATATATATATATATAGGCATATGAGATATATATTTTAGATAGATCTGTATCCATCTACTTATCTATCTTTCTGTTAGGGTCAGATATCCTTACATTCCTATAGGATCCTGACAGATGGACACTACCCCTATCAATGCTGTTCCGGCATATTTAGGGGGCTACACCTATAGCCACTTGCTGTGGTAATTAATAACCCTTTTCTTTACCTTAACCTTTTTGGTTTAGGTGCTGCTGAAGCTCTCCATGTACCTTCGCTTCCCTAAGTGACCCCATTTAGGAAAGACATTGCGGAGCTTCAGTTGCTCTAAAGCTTAGCGCTTCTGAGTCTGTTCTTACTTTCTTATCAGATACAAGGGTCTCCATACCTTTTCTCCCTATATGGACTGATCCAACCCCAGTCCAGTTAGGGCAGACTCATTTTTTCTCTTAGACCAAAACAGCTTAAGCTTTAATTCAATAGTACCTTCTGCATCTCTGCTGAAGCTCTACTTTTTATACTACCCCAGTTTTTTCCCTGGGGCTATTTTTTCTAACCCTGAAGGGTTCTGGCCTCTACTTGTTTTTGGTCTACTTTGTTACCTCTACTTTACAGTAAGGTACCCCTTGAGCATATTCACTGGCTCTTTTATCAGATCCATATGCAGCTCAGTGCACCTGTGCAATACCAAAAAGGGAGGTCCAGATCACAATATTTTACTACTAAATGCCCTCGATACAGGGTCTTCCCTTTTGAAGCCCTGTTCTAGCCAGCTGTTCTACAGCTCCTTTTCTATATTCAGCTCCTGCCCTCCATCCCCAGGATGCCTGAGGTATAGCATGGCTCGTTCTAGACTTGCAACATGCTAGGACTCCCTCTGGGCATATGAGCTGGGGAGTCCCCATATGTGAAGACTCATTCCTGCTTTTTCCTGGAGATAGCACAGTTACTTATCTGTAACAGGTGATCTCTGGGAACAGCAGGAATAAGTCTTCACAACCCACCCACCTCCCCTAGGAGTTGCCTTTCTCTATCTCTATCTTTCCCTTCCTTGCTTCGCTCTCTCTCTCTTTGTCTCAGCTGTAAAACTTAACTGAGGAGAGGCAGTTGGGAAGGCGGGAAGGCAGCGCGCAGGCGTGTTGGGATGCTTCCAAAAGCTTTCTGATTGGACGTACCCATATGTGAAGACTTATTCCTGCTGTTCCCAGAGATCACCTGTTACAGGTAAGTAACTGTGCTTACTCCTGCCTCATCTAGCAGCCAAAACAAAATGGTCATCATCACGATTTGCTGCCCCCTAGTCTCTCACTAGGGGCAGCACTGCAAGATAGCGGCCATCTTTGTTATGGCTGCCTAACTTTCTCTTCTGACCTGACTGCAGCTCATACCCACCCAGAATTTGATCAGCTTATGCTGGTTGCCCACTCAACCAATTTTCAAAAGCTTTGATCTATGCAGCTAAGTCCATACGTAGCCGACTAGATCCCTTAAAATATTGACTTTTGTGTAAATAGACCCTTTTTGTATGTGTTCAAAATATTCCTGACCAAAAATATGCACAGTTCATTCCTGCTGATTGCCCAGTGGTTACCTTATTTCCAGGAAATTCCCACTAAGTCCCACTTAGTGGTCATTCCCTCTGAGGCAAATGAGTAATAACTGGAATACTCTGCTGATAGCTTTGTAAAGGAGCTGTATTCGCTCTCCTGACTTCAGCCAGCCAGGGAACTCCCAAAGTACACCTTGTCCTATCTCCTGCTGAGGTTTGCTATACCAGCTGGACACATTTGGGCAACTCCCGAGGGTCACAAGTTTCTTTGGTTTATTTAGAAGGGACATCTTTACCCTCTTTCCTTTACTTTTAAGGAGAAAGTCTGAATCTCTCTTGGCTTTCCTCTCAAAAAGACAAACTGTTTTCTTCTTGGCTTCTTTCTTTTCCTCAGACACATTTTTCTGTCTCTTGTCAGAAGAAAAAGTGAACCACTCCTTTTTTCTAGGGATCTCTCCTATTATTCTGCTTGGACTACAGCATTTGACATCTATATTCAGTTAAAGGAATGCAACATATGAGGTCCAGTTCACCCACTTAACTTTCAGTGAAGGTTAGATAGAAAAAAGGGGTCTTTACACATGCTTTCAAGGCTAAACCCTCTCATACTAAGTCAAGCTAATTGTCACCCCTTATTGAGTCTCGCAACAAAGACTGAATGAGCGTGTAGATGAATTACATTCTCACTATTTAAAAAAATGTTCTGCCAGAGCCGAGTTTGGGTACTGCCCTGCTACTCTTTGTCCTTCCAGTTCTGAGTATAAATGGAGGACTTAAGTTTCCAGAGCTCTTTCTTCAGAACTGTTTATGAGCACCAAAATATTTCTTTCAAAAAATTGCAGTTAGTTGGATATTCAGTGGCACTGAATAGCCCCTCCTACCAAGTTTAAATAGAGCAGGGGCGGTGACTTAGGTTAGTCAATTAGTGGCGATATTCGGTTGCTAACTGGTTGATCTAAGTTGGTGAAGTAAAGGCTGTCCTGCCTTTAGCCAGTATAACCAACGGGGTGGTGGCTGGAAAACGCCATTGCCTGCTTAGTTAAAGCGCAAACTGGGCACACTGGATATTCAATGCCGGTGGACAGATATGAACTTGGCATTGAATATCCAGGTTTAATTTAAAGCTGCTGCCACCTAGTATACCCCCAAAATGTTTATAAGCTGCTCTGCGCCACCTTCTGGCAGAATAGATAAATCTGTGTGAATTAAATTAATATAACTAGTTTATTATCCAAATGCTTGCCCAAATAATACAGGCTTGCTTTTTTCCCCCCAAATCTCCAAAAATTCACTGGTCGACAAATTTTTACAAAAGTCATGTTACTGAAATAAAAATAGTCATTTCTTATCCATTTTTATATGCTAAACACGAATATGACAGTGAAATTGCAAAGTTGGCTCTAGTTTTTTTGTAATCTACAAGAATTAATGTTTACATCACAAAATGCATGTCAATAGTAAATAGAATAGGCCTTTGGTTAATACCTGTAAAAAACCAAGTCATAGACTACTTCTTAGATTTTTTCGCCTGTCTCTTGTACAGCTGTTCGGGAGCTTCTGTGGGGAGTGTCCAGCAGTAGTCAAGCCAGCATTGTAGTGGACCATTTTCCCTGGTATCTTTACTCCATCGTTGCGATATCCTGGTGAAAACGTTCGCCCTGTTCATCACTAACCATACCACAGTTGTCAGGAAAGAAATCGAGATGGGAATCAAGGAAATGGATCTTTAGAGACATATGGCAGTCAAGTTTCTGATACTGTATCAGCATGTCTTCTACTAGTTCCTTGCAGTTTTCTGCCCTAACATTCCCGAGAAAGTTTGACACTAGGTGAAAAGCATTCCATGCTTGTTTCGCATCACCCTGCAGCAAGTTGTTGAACCGGTCATCTTTGAAGAGCTCTCGAATCTGAGGGCCCACAAAAACTCCCTCTTTAATATTTGCTTCACTGAGTCAAGGGAATTTTTCATGCAGGTATCGAAAGCTTTCGAAGTGCGGTCCATGGCTTTCACAAAGTTTTTCATCAAACCTAGTTTGATGTGAAGGGGTGGTAGCAGGATTTTGTGAGCCTCAACCAGAGCTGGGTGCTGGATATTCTTCTCTCCAACTGTTACATTTTGTCTGCGATTCCATTCCTTCCGCAAGTAGTGCCAATCCCTTACTCGGCTATCCCACTCACATAAGAAACACATGTATTTTATATATCTCTGCTGCAGTCCCATTAAAAGGGCAACTACCTTCAAGTCACTACAGAGGTGCCAGCTGTACTTGTTATAGTTAATGGAAGTCAGTAGATGCTTTAAGTTATCATATGTCTCTTTCATGTGGACAGCATGTGCTATTGGAATAGATGGAAGATGGTTTCCATTGTTCAAAAGCACAGCCTTCAGACTCAATTTTGAAGAGTCTATAAATAGTCTCCAGTCTTGTGGGTCATGAATGATTTTTAAGGCATTGATTAGGCTTTCAATATCGGAACAGAATACCAGATTACTTTCCTTTCTGAAGAAAGGCTCCAACTGCTGGTGGCGCTTTCGATATGAAGTAATGTTGACATCTTCTTCTAGAAGATTCCATTGTTGGAGTCTTGATCCTAGCAATTCTGCCTTGTTCTTGGATAAGTCCAAATCACGAACCAGGTCATTTAGTTCTTCCTGTGTTATTCTGTGTGGAGTTGATAATGCATCCCAGTGAAAATCTGGGTCACTGCATGCTGATGAACCAGGAGAAGAACAGGTCGGCTCACCCTTGTCCTCATCAGATGAATCAAGAGAATATTCTGATGGAGGTTCTGGAATAGGAAGTCCCTCACCATGTGGAAATGGTCTCAGTGCAGACGGAATGTTTGGGTAGACTATGCTCGACTTCTTTTGCTTCGTTATTCCGCTGGAAAGAGGAGGAACCAAGCAGAAGTAACAGTCATTTATGTGATTGCTTGGCTCTCTCCACACCATGGGGACTGCAAACGGCATTGATGGTCTTTTGCAATTCAACCACTGTGAAAGCTGTGTTGTACATGTAGTGCAGCATATATGAGGGGCCCAAGGCTTGTCTTGGTCACCAGTCTTGCATCCGAAGTAAAGATGATATGCCTTCTTCAGTTGAGAAGTGATACTTTTTTTCTGGTTGGCAAACATCACTTCCCCACAAATGTAGCAGAAATTGTCAACAGTATTAACGCACTTTTGCAGCATTACTGTTCTGTATTGTACCTAAATGGCTACAATTATATGATTAATAAAAGTTACATGTAACAGTAGCTTAAACTGTCTCGCACACAGTCTGAAATATTTTAAATGCTCAACCTTTCCGACTGCATATAGTACACTGCTGACGTCAGATGGTTTCAGCAGCCGCCTGGCAGTAGTATTGCATTGCATCAGAAAATGATGCAATCAACTCTGGATGATGTGTGCATGCTAGTATTATGCAATGTGATGCAATATTACATCATTCAAGGCTTATTTGGGATGTTGTTGATGTCCTCCTGGATAAATTTACACGGTGAAACGTCAAAAATGAACTACATGCAATGTCTTCAAAAGGAGAGCCAATAAAAATTTTTTAATGTTATATTCGTGTTCAGCTCACCAAGATACTACAGATTAGGGCCTTTTAAAGTCAGTAACAATTTCAATGTTGACCAGTGAAATATTTCTCTGCTGTTAGCACTGCTGGTAAATTGTTCCATTCAACTAAGAACATTGCACATAATAGGTCAGCATAATGGCTGCTTCGTGCAGGTCACCTCAGTGCCTTCTTGGAAGCCTGTTGCAATCACACTACTGCTGTTAAGGGTTCTAACTTCTACGTTATTCAGGTGGTGCTTGTAGATGATGCTTCTGCTGTTCCTTCACCTGTTAGAAATAAGGATCCTCTGTGTTTGTCCCATGAAGGAATCCAAAGGGTTACTGGATAAATGGGGATGATGGTAATAAGTGTTTAGCCAATTAGCAGGACCTGCTTATTGGCTAAACTCCCGCAATCCTGATACTCGGTGACACTATCCGGATAGTAGCACCGATTATCCCCACAGATGGCAGAACAGATGCCCGGTTAAAACTGGGACGGTCTGTGGGCCTGGCTGCCATCACTGAAGATCCTTAATGGTGATTACAAACCTAAAAGTAGTAGAATAATTGCATCAGCTTCTAAGATATTACGGCAGCCAGCATGGTTAAAACTTGGGCTTCAATGAGTATGGTGAGCTTGGATGTTTTGAAGAGTGGCATTGCTAATTTTAGTAGCTAGGTAAATTATTAGAAAATATTGGAAGGAAGATATGGAAGGAGACCTGGGTTTTGGGTTATAGATGAAGATGACAAGATCTGACAAGACTTATGAGTAGAGGAAGAGGAAGCCTGGATCTTAACGGATTTCTGGGCATGCTTGGGACCGATGTAGAAGGCAGTGGTAGGAAATGAGTTGAAAGTTCCAGTAAGAGATATAGGGTTAGGAAGCTGATGTTGCGTAGAGCATGAAAATGTATTAGGGTTGTGCCTGGGACACAGCATTTTTGGTTCATTTTCAGTTGCTTTGGCTTTTTTCCCCCAATGTCTTTTTTGTTTTGTTTCGCACTCATATTAACACTTTTTAGCGCCGGCAGATCGATTGCCAGCATGTTAATTCATAGGCCAAAGTGTATTAAATCCATTTTGTGCACACTAAACATTTTTAAGGCATATTACCGAAGCAAATGCACGCTAACAAATGTACTTTCCTGGAATCTTTATGCTCAATGAAGGGGGAAGATGGCAACTAGAATCACTATATTTTCTTTAATCGTAGGGCCCATCAGGTTCACCAGGATTTCCGGGAAATCCGGGCCTTCCAGTACGTATGAGTTTTACATTTATACACACAAAAATAAATTGAACTCCCTACTTTTGGTCTTAGATATGAATATAATATTTTACTCTGTTAATATCTACAGGGCATTCCTGGCCAAGACGGTCCGGCAGGTCCTCCTGGCATCCCAGGATGCAATGGTACAAAGGTAAGAGAATACAATGAAATGAAATATATGGACATTCATTGTTATGCATTATCAGGACCGTACCAAGCAATAAACAAATCTAGTGCCCCTCTCCACCCAAGCCATATGCAGTAGCCCAGTGATGATATCGCTGCTCTTTCTGTACTTGCGTCCTGTGCTGCCGCACCACTCACACAGCCCTATGTACAGCCCTGTGCATTATTCACATATATATTTTTTGTGTCTTTCAGGGTGAGAGAGGTCCTCTTGGTCCTTCTGGTTTGCCAGGATTGTCTGGAAATCCAGTAAGCAATGTTTTTTTTTTGATTGAAGTTATTTGAATTACAATTATCTGTAAAATCGATATTTTAAATATTTGTGTTTGTCTGTTCTAGTGGGTAAAGAGCTTGCTTCTGTCTGCTATGAAAAATCAAGGTCACTTTTCAAAAGTGCTTGTGTGGGTGGTAAAAACTACAAACCGTATAAGGGGCCGTTTTATCAAAGTATGCTACGCTATAACGATGTGCTGTGGCCCACAGTAACAGTGCAGGGCCTGACAGCGTGGACCAATTTCCATGCTGTGACTCACGTATTGGAGTGCAAGATGGACAGATTAGGGACAGCGAGTGGGCACGCAGTCAGCATAGGGTAAACACTGCACACTGTCACTCATGCTTTAAAAAAGCTCAGGTGTAATTACCTCTACCTCGATAGTTATAGTTAATTGCACCCACAATAATAGTGTCCTGCATTAGAGTATGGTACTGTCCGTTAACTGCTGTGAAATGCTATCTACGTCCACAACAGTTAATGCGGTAGTTTTGCATGAATTTTTGTGTTATTCATGGGCTATGTGCAAAACCACAGTATACTTTAGTAAAAGGGCCCCTTAGTGTTTTCAAGAAAATTGCCAGCCCAGAGAATGGAAAATTTTGGCTATTTAAGTTGCTGAATGTCCAAAGGTTGCATGTTTTAGGGGCAGATGGATGTGTGTGGGGGGATTTGTGCATTCCTGGGCTGTGTGAAGTGTTATCCATCTAAGTGGGGATATTCAGCCGCTAGATGGATCATTTATCCATTGAGGTGGTGCCACATAAATAGGGATAAAAGGATATTTTGTTGGTTTAACTGTATTTGTTGATTTTCACCAGTGCCATTTAAATGGATAGAGCCACTGGGAATCTGTATAAAGTGAAACTTCATGCAGTAGTTGTGCCACTAAACATTGGCCTGAATGTTCTTTTCTTGGTTTCTGTTTCCCATCATGTGACATGTGAAGGATGTGGATGTCAGAAATGAGATGGCGGCATTTATAATTCTGCCAGTATTTTAGAAAAGACTTTGCTAGGATGGAATCTTTTCTAAAAATAGCAAATAGAATTCAGTGTGCTAGAGGAGCTATTTTACAAAGCTACACATTGATAAAATCAAAGGCAGCAACTGGCACGTCCCACATTTAAGCGTCATCACGTATACATGAAAGTTGTGCGATTCCAACTTCCTTGGGTAAATGAGGGCACTTAAACATGCAGTTTGCCCATTTGACAAGACTGCGTGCATAAATGCTGCAAATAAACTAAAGTCCGCTTTTTAAAATAAATTTTAATTTTGAGTTTGAAATAATCCCCTTAATCTCTCCTATAAAGGACTGGCACTTCTTAAAAACCTACATTCACCAGGAAGCAGACGTAAATCCTACCATAAACAATTTTGGATATAGACCTGTGTTCCCTATATTAAATTTGTATCTTACCCAGGTGACACCCAGACCATGTCTCTGGCATGCTAAGGGCATTGGATATGATTTAAACATGCAAGTGCCAACTATACACATGTAATTCGTGAATAAGGCTTCTGAAATAATCCCCATCATGTCACTTTTGAGTAAGCCAAGAGCACTAAACTGGTCTTTGTTCTTGCAGATATAATTTTATAAATGTTTCCTGCATGTAAAACGCCTCTTCTAAAATTCACAGTTTATGCATGTCAAAGTGCACATGGTTACAAGAAGGAATGTATTTTTCTCCAGGAAGAAGCAGGAAGTCAGGCCTCACTTATGGGTAACGTCGGCACCGACAGAGCTCGTGCGGAGCAATTCCCCAGCTTTCAAAGAAAGCCTTTGGGATTGCTGCCATGCTTGTGGTCCTCTTCCCGCCAAAGGGTGCCATCTTGCTCAGTCTCCCTTCTTCCACAGAGCCCTTCGGACGCATGTCCTCGTCCGTTGAAAAAAGTGTTTCGTTTTTGGTCCCTGGGCCGTGGCTTTCCTCCGGTTGCACTGGTCCTCTTCCGTCCCCCCTTGCTCTCCTTTTTTCCTCGAGCAAGGGGATATCTTTCTTAAAAGTTTTTTTCCCTGTTGTGGGCTTTGCACCCTTTTTTTTCTTTCAACTGCTGGGCGCGAAGGTCTTCGACCTCGCGGGGTCCTTTTTGCCCCTATGGCCACCAGTTTTAAAAAAATGTGACAGATGCTTCAAGAACATGTTGCTCCCGGACACCCATGACTGTTGTCTTCACTGTCTTGGGGCAGATCATGACCTGGAGCTCTGCTCTCTTTGTAAGAAAATGTCCTCCAAGGTCCTGCTCAGCCATAAGCAGAAGTCTGATGACATTTTCCAGAAGGTGGCCCCGGAATCCTCGGCAGCAACCTCGGTTGTCCCTCCGCTGGTGGGATCCCCTACTACGGTTCCTAGTTTTCGGTGGCATTCCGACCAGGGGTCCCCTGAAGTGGAGCGGCGTAAGAAGAAGAAAGCCTCAAAGTCGCTGTCAGGAGCTCCGGATAAGCGAGGGTGCTCCCACGCTCGGTTGCTCAGTCCCCCTCGGCGTTCCCGAGAGTCAGACAAGAGCGGCCTCAAAAGGTACCTCGTATGGATACAGAGGCCTCCAGTGATGGCGCCTGGTCTCCTGAGGGTCATCCCAGCACACAGGGTAAGAGAGGTGCACATGGCCACCGTAAGCCTAAAGGAACTAAAGCCCAACCGCTGCCGCTGCTCCAGCCTTTGCAGGGGTTTTGATGCTGTCGGCATAGCCTTTTGTCCCCTGGCAGCTCTTCCACCGGTGGGGGGATACCTGTCCCTGTTTGCCCCGGAGTGGGCATCGATCATGTTGGACTCCTGGGTTCTCTGGGTAATCCGAGATGGATACTGTCCACGCCTGGACAGGCGCCCTCCTCCCTTCTCCCCAGTGGAGCCTTCTCAGCTCCTTGTGTACCAGACTTTCTTGCAGCAGGAACTGTCCAACCTCCTTGCCCATCTAGTGGTCGAGAAGGTATCGTGGCATCTTCGAGGTCAGGGGTACTACTCCCGCTACTTTCTCATCCCTAAAAAGATGGGGGGCCTGCGCCCCATCCTCGACCTCAGAAACCTCAAGAGGTTCCTGGTGCGGGAGAAGTTCAAAATGATACTGCTTGGGGTCCTGCTGCCCTTCCTTCAGCAGGTCGATTGGCTATGCTCCTTGGACCTCAAGGACTCTTACGCCCACATCCTAGTTCACCCTCAGCACAGGCAATACCTGCGCTTCAAGGTACAAGGGGAACACTACCAGTACAGAGTGCTCCCCTTCGGGTTTTTACTAAGTGCCTCTCCACGGCCACTGCATCCCTCAGGTGGCAGGGCATACCCGTCTTCCCCTACCTCAACGACTGGCTCTTCATGTGGTCCTTGATCACCAAAGCCCGCCTGGCGGCGTTGTGCACAATCTTTCTCAAGCTCCTTGGCTTCCTGGTCAACTATTACAAGTCCCACCTCGAGCCGGTGCAGACCCTGGAGTTCATCGGTGCACGCCTTGACACAGTGCGAGTGACTGCCTTCCTTCTCATGTACTGAGCAGACTGTGTTCGGGCCGTGGCGTCCCACATACAAAACAGGGCTTGGGTTATGGTGCGGGAGATGCTGCGCCTCCTCGGGCACATGGCCTCCACCGTCCATGTGGTCCCCCACACCCGCATGCACAGGCGGACAGCCCAGTGGTGCCTCAGGGCACAATGGAGCCAGGCCTTTGGCCGCTTCAGAGACCCTATCTGAGTCTCCCGCAGTCTCCACTACTCCCTAGGTTAGTGGCTGAACCCCTGAAGTCTCCTTCAGGGAATGCCCTTCCAGACCCCACAGCATGAGCTCATCCTAATGACGGATGCTTCCCTTCTGGGGTGGGGAGCCCACTGTGGCGCATTGTACAGCCAGGGGCAGTGGTTGACCGAGGAGTCTCGGCAGCAGATCAACCTGCTAAAGCTCCGGGCAGTCTGATGGGCTCTGAGGGCCTTCGAAGACCATCTGAGGGGGAAGTCTGTGCTCGTGTAGACCGACAACAGGGTAGCCATGTTCTACATCAACAAAGAGGGAGGAACAGGATCATGCTTCCTCTGCTGAGAGGCGATCCTTCTTTGCTCCTTTGCGTCCCGCTGAGGGATGACCCTGCGAGCGGTCTACCTCCCAGGCCAGGAGAATGTCCTCGCGGACAAACTCAGCAGGATCCTCCACCCTCACGCATGGTGCCTGGATCTGGAAGTCACTGGTGTCTAGTTCCATCGGTGGGGGACCCCATCCATGGACCAGTTTGCCAGTCCGGCGAACACGCAGCTTCCCCGCTTCTGCGGTCTGGTTCTGCACCAGAGCAGGGTGGCTCTGGATGCGTTCCTCTTGAGCTGGACCTCCAGCCTTCTTTACGCATTCCCTCCCACTCCTCTCATTGTGAGGACCCTCCACAAGGCTCAGCAGGACCAAGCTTCAGTGATCCTCGTGGCCCCCTCGTGTCCCTAACAGCCTTGGTTCCTGCTTCTGCGACCCGGTGCTTCGAGCTTCAGATCGACCCATTCTCCTGCTCTATCTGGTGGATCCTCCAGTACCTCCTCCACCTCTCAAAGGCAGGGCTGAAATCCAACTTGGTCAGGGTACACCTGAGCGCCATTTCGGCGAACCACCTCCCTGTCGAGGGAAAACCCCTCTTGGGGCAGCCCTTGGTCTCTCGCTTCATGCGAGCTCTACTGCTCTCCAAGCCTCTCATCCGGCTTCCACTGGCAGAGTGGGGCCTCAACATGGTGCTGATGCAGCTCATGCAGGCACCCTTCGAGCTGATGGTGAAGTGCTCGCTTCGGCATCTCTCCTGGAAGATGGTCTTCCTGGTGGCTTTGATATCGGCTCACCGAGTCAGCGAACTTTAGGCCCACATGGCTGAGGCTCCATACACCAGATTCTATGGGAACCGGATGGTCCTCAACACCCATCCCAAGTTCCTACCGAAGGTGGTCTCGGACTTTCATCTCAACCAGGAGATAGTCATACCGACCTTCTTCCCGAGACCGCATGCCAACCAGGCATCGGCAGTGTTGCATATTCTTGACTGCAAGAGGGCTCTTGCCTTCTACCTGCAGTGTACCCAGGGTCATCACAAGTCCGATTGGCTTTTTGTCGCCTACGACCCCAATCGCCTGGGGCAGGCAGTCACTAAGCGCACCATTTCTGTTTGGGTGGCGGACTCCATCGCTTTCGCTCAAGCTAAGGTGGGTACCCCACTGGATCGGTGGGTCACCGCGCACAGTGTCCGAGCCAAGGTGGCGTCTGTGGCTTCACTGTGCTCAGTGCCTCTAATGGACATCTGCCGGGCTGCGGCCTGGTCTTCAGCAAACACTTTCGCCGTCCACTACTGCCTGGAGATGGAGTCCTGCAGGGATAGTGCCTTCGTCCAGGCTGTACTCCGTAATCTGTTCAGGGTACAAGCAACTCCTGCCCTCCGACCCTTCTTCGATGGCTACCGAGAGCTTCACCCTGGGGACCCAAAGACTCAGGCTCCTCTGGGCATTGACTTCTGCTCACGGCCTCGCAGAGGCTTTTTGGGTTACAGGCTCGGTAGCCTGTAGCTGGGGAGTCCCATAAGTGAGGGCTGACTTTCCTGCTTGTTCCTGGAAAAAGCATAGTTACTCACCTGTAACAGGTGTTCTGCAGGGATAGCAGGAATCAGCCCTCACTACCTCTTCTCCCTTGCTATTTTTGCTCCTTCCCTTGCCATCTACTTAGTAGGGCTCTAGCTATGGGACCTGACTGAGCAAAATGGCACCCTTGGGCGGGAAGAGGACCACGCATGTGTGGCAGCAATCCCAAAGGCTTTCTTTGAAAGCTGGGGAATTGCTCTGTGCGGGCTCTGGCAGTGCCGACATCACCCATAAGTGAGGACTGATTCCTACTGTCCCTGGGGAACACCTGTTACAGGTGAGTAACTATGCTTTACGTGACCTTCATGTAGACCTGTCTGGGGCGTAGTTCAGGTGGAGTGTGGTCAGAGCTTCTCCCAAGTAGGTGTATTTTAGCCACAGTCGTGAAGAATGGGGTAATTTTCTAAACTGTTGCTTAGGTGGAGAAGGCAAGTAGAGACCTAATTGTACTCTGTCATAGAAACGTATGGGCGCCTGTGGGGTTTTAATAAAATACTAGCACAAATCCTGTGTGATTCCAGCTAAAATGCAGCTGCATATATTGGGAGCAGGGGCAAATGGATGTGAGTGAAGTACCTGGAAGCATGGGTTTTGGCAGAGACTGCCCATGCTGCATCCAAACTACATGCAGGTCACGTAAAAGCATGCGTCTTCCTGTCCCCATGCATGCTTTTACATGCCTAAACCCTGAGGTAATTTTATAAGAGGCCTTTATTCTGCAGGAAAAATTTATAAGATTACCTCCAATTTGTGCTGGTATTTTAGAAAAACATATGGGGCCCTTTGACTAAAGTGTGGTACGTTTTTGCACTTACCATGCTCTTTGAGTAACAATGTGTGGTCAGTGCAGTAATTGAGTGGTAATGGTTGGGGAGCTGGCACTTACCACACTGAAAAGTCCCTTATCGCACATAAGGGACAATTACTACGTGTGCACTTAATTCCACCCATTGTGATGGTGGTAGGTGTACCCGTGTTAATTTCAACATTGTTAGCATGCAGTGTGCAGTCCACTACCAGTCTCCACCCATAGCCTGCCCGTGCTGCGTTGCATGTAGTAGATGTAACAGTTATCATAGCACCGTGCTTACTGTTACCAAACGCTAAATGCATGTTAACCACTTAGCGTGCACATGTGTCTTTATATAATAGGCATCTACTTACCCTCTCAACCTAGGCAACGTTTGATAAAATTACCCCCATCAAATATCTGTCCTGTACTCATCTTTATCTGATGAGGTAGTACTAGTACAGGCAACTCAAAAATCTCAGATTTGTTCCATTAGTGAAACACTTGAATTACATATGTCCTTAAAGGCACATTTTACAAATGACTTCCAAGTGACTCCGGCCCAATCGGGGCTGTGGGAGGAGGAGCAGCACCAGTAAAAGCAACCCGCTCTCAAGCAGGCCCGCGCCTGAGGGCCTCGCCAGAGGGCCCTTTGGCGTGGCCCTTAGGCGGGGTCCTCTCAAGCTAAACACTTAGAAGGCACCGCTCCATAGTTTCACCAAACAGCAGCCAGACCATCTGTTCTCTCGGTCCCCCACCGCTGTCTAAGATTGATTGGATATACACGGAACGGCTCCTTCAAGCAAACACTCCAACCTCAGCAGAAGAGATCAACCGACACCTCAAACAAGAACCAAATAACTAACCAGCTGGAGCTCCCCTTAGGTTGAGCTCGCTAAACATCAACAACCAGATCATCCTCACAGAAAAGCAAGTAAACCAACTCCAAATGAAAAAACGATATAACTAACTTGTGCCTATCAACATACATAATCTTACTGTTGTCAGTAATCTCCACACATATCCTATTTTCAAAAGAATTATACACTGTTATCTATAACTGTGTTCACAGAATATAATTGCTTATACTGTTATATAACTGCTGTCTGAAAAGAACAATCATATTACTGTTGTCAGTAACCAACCAATTCATCAAAAACTATTATCAGTAATAACTAATCACTATACTGTTGACAGTAAAAACTAATCTATCTTCATACACTGTTATACTAAGTTTATAAATCAATACTCATTATACTGTTGTCAGTAGTCACTCAAATCATCAGGAACTGCTATCAGACATATATCCTAGTGTCAGTAACAATCAAACCTTCTACCCATCCTTCATACAACACCATACTGTTGATTGTAACCTTCTACCCCCTATACTCATCAGCTAATCCCCTTACACCAAAAGACCCCCTCTGAAATACACACAATGCCTCCTACAAAACAAATAAACATCCCCTTCACTCTCCTCCTAATAACACTCCTAATACAACATATCTATACATACAAAACCAATCAAAACACCTACAAAAACATCCTCATCATCCATAATCACTACAGAAGCTCACAAAACATTAACCCCATCATACAGGTTCCTTACCAAAACCCATCGCATAGTTCAACACACTCCCATAATCACTATACACGCCATGACTCAAACAAACACCAACGAAGACTCATACAAATAAAGCAGCATCCATACAGAGGTATAACTGACAAAACCACTAATATAGACGCCAAAATAAAGCTCATCTTAATAAACATTCGATCCATACGAAACAAAATACCAATAATCAATGACATGATAAAAGAAAAAAAACCTGAAATCATATGCATCACCGAAACATGGCTCTCTCCCACAGACACCGTACTACTGAACCAACTAACCACACATCAGTATGACATATTCAGCTGTCATCGAGATGCAAAGAGAGGTGGTGGTACTCTCATACTCACCAAAAAAGACCTACAATACACCTTAACAAGTTTAAATAATATAGACGGAATGGACATAATCAACATAGAAAATAGAACCCTTGCACTCACACTCATATATAGACCCCCTACAGCTGATCAAAAAAACCTCTCTCCCATTCTTGAACTTGCTTGCACAACATCACCAAGCAAACCGCTCATAATCCTAGGTGACTTAAACCTCCCTTCTCTGAATGATTCTCAATCAAACAACTTCATGGACACTATGTTCCAAATGGGATATACACAGATAGTACAAGCACCTACCCACATAAAAGGTAACACTCTAGATCTCATCTTCCTCCCCATCTCCTTTATCAACCACCAGCAACACACCCCTCCAACAATAACAGAAGTACCATGGTCCGACCATCACCTCATTACACTCCACCTCCCAGTACAAGCAACGCAGAACTCCACGCACCACACACCTCATATATCACGCTTTGCACACTTCAACAAAGATACCTTCCTTGACAAAGTACTACCCATACTCAACACAAACCTCCCAGACATCAACTCCACCGTAAATCACTGGAACCTTACAGTTCAAAAAGCAGCTGCCCCCACACACTCCACGCATAGACAGTTAAAAAAGACAGAAAAATGGTTCACGAAAGAACTAGTGAACCTAAAAAAACAACTGAGAAAACAAGAAAAGAAATGGAGGAAAACCAAATCTGCTGAGAATAAATCCCAATACTTAAACACACTCAACGAATACAAGAATGCGATTAACAAATCAAAAAAGGATTACCACTCCAAGGTAATAAACCTAGCTATCAATCGTCCGAGAGAACTATTTGCAATTGTAAAAACACTGACAAAAGTCAAAAATCCAGAACCAAAACAATCAGCAATAAGTATTCAAACCCTAGCAACCCACTTTGCAGAAAAACTAAAATGCAAACTTAACACTACACCAACACTAATCCACACAAACACCGAAACTAACAACAACTGGACAACCTTTCACACGATAGATCAAAAACACCTCCTCAGGATTATAACAATTATCAACACCACAACCTCCCCACTCGATCCATGCCCTGTGTCATGGATCAAAAGTACTAAGGAAGAATTAGCTGGAAACATTCAATACATAGTAAATCAATCCCTCTCCCAAGGCATTATGCCTGATGCCCTAAAACTCACAACAATCCGCCCAATAATAAAAAACAATAAACTCGACCCGAAAGACCCAAACTCATATAGACCGATAGCCAGCATTCCATTCATGGCTAAAGTAATAGAAAAAACTGTTCAACTTCAACTGCAAGAACATATAGACGAGCACAACTCCCTTGACTCCCACCAATTTGGTTTCCGCCCCTTCCATGGGGTAGAAACCCTCTTAATTACTCTGATGGACTTCCTCATAAGACACACAGACGATAACACTCAAGGCCTCCTACTCCTTTTCATAGACATTTCTGCCGTATTTGACAATATCAATCACCTTACACTGATTAACAGATTAGAAAACCTAGGAATAGGCGGGACTGTCCTCAATTGGTTCAAGTCCTACATCACACACAGACTAATGCGAGTCCAATTAAACCAGGAAGCATCAGAAACCTTCCCCCAAGGACAAGGAATACCCCAAGGATCAGCCCTTTCTGCTCTCCTTTTCAACCTGTACCTACAACCCATCACAAAAATATTTAAAAAACACAAAATCAGTCATTTTATCTACGCCGACGACATCATGCTCGCCCTCCCCATAACCACGAAAAACCCTAATTATAACACTCTATCCGAATGCATGGCGGAAACCTCATCCTGGATGGAAACCAACTTCCTCAGCATCAATCTCAAAAAAACTGAGGCAATGTTTGTATCAAGAGCACCTGTGGCTGAAGATACCTACCCAACAACTATCTCCATCAATAACACAACGATACCTGTTAAAAAAGAGGTAAAATACCTAGGCGTTATAATCGATCACACACTCACCATGCTACCACACATAAAGCAGACGGTAAAAACTATATTCTACAAACTCAAAACTATTCAACACTTAAGGCTCCTTCTTGACACGCATGACTTTAGATCAGTCATAAATGCACTCATAACCCCTCACTTTGACTATTGTAATAGTCTCCTAACCGGCCTCCCACAAAAGAATATCTACCTATTACAAAGAGCACAAAACATTTGTGCAAAAGTAGTCACTAAAGCCCACCTAGCAGACCATGTAACCCCTATACTGCTAGACCTACACTGGCTCCCCATAAATAACCGAATCAAATACAAAATACTACTAACAACCTTCAAACTACTAAACGATATTGCCCCCTCCCATCTATCCACACTCCTCCACGCCCCAAATGATTCAAGAGCCCGCAGACTAAATGCAACCCTCTCACTAGAGCTGCCAAAAACATTCACGAGGACTAAAAACTCCACCAGTGCCAGAGCCTTCACATTCACCGCTCCCACACTCTGGAATGACCTCCCAATAGACATCCGAATCATAAAGGACCTCTCCCAATTCAGGAAAGAACTCAAGACATACCTATTCTCTGAGCATTTCGGAATCCCCTACCCTCCAAGTCCAGCCACACAGTGTCCACAGGCACACAAACAAAAAAACCTGCAGACACACAATTAACACACACAACTCCTTCTTCAAACAGCCCCCCCAAAGACACACCAAACAACCCACGAAAAAATGGAAATAAATTCCATCACACACACACACACACACTCACACACTCACACTCACACACACACACCCACACACACATACACACACACACACACACACTTGAATAGTGAAATCATGTATCCTAACCTTTTGTAAATAACATCTATAAATAGCAATGTCAGCTCGCTGACATTCCCCTGTAAATCCAGTAGTATACAAAAGTATACACCCTGTAAATAATTTTAAGCAACTTACTGTTCTGTTTTATGTAAAAAGTTAAAAGTTATATGTAAAAAGTTATATGTAAAAAGTTAAAAAGTTCTTGTTCTATGTAATGTTATACGAATGTATACAATTGTTCCATGTAAACCGCCCCTGATCTCTGGAAGGGGCGGTATAGAAGAAATAGATAAATAAAATAAATAAATAAATAAGTGCAATCTGGGACATCCAAGCCAGAACATCAGAAAAAAAGGCAGGGACGTCCAGGTTCGGGCACAGTTTCACCAATGTGGATGTGCCCTATATGTACATCTGTGGGGCTGTCCACATAGACATCCCTGGACCAGTATCCAAGATGTGGAATGTCTATTTCAAACCCAAAGCAAGTTTGCCAATTACACAAAATCTGACTGGCTAGGTTGAGAACCCCTGCTCTAGGGAGTTTCCCTTTGATAATGCAGGAAGCACGGATGCTTTTCTGTCTGTGCACCTTGCATCGACCCTGCTTCCTGCCTGCTTTACAACTGTTAGAGCTTGCACAGTGAAGCATGTGTTGGGATTTGCAGTCCGGGGAATTTACCCAGCTAAATGCTTAGTTGCCTAGGCAAATTCCTTTGAAATTGCCTTTTAATTGTTGTCTGTCACCACAGCATGCAGTGCTGGAGTAATTACGTTGTTGAAATTTGCTGAAAAATGACACAAAGAAAAGTTAAAAAGAAGCATTTCTTTTGCAGGGTATACCAGGAGTTCCAGGACCAAAGGTATGATTTGTTGTTAAAGACGATGCACTATGTCTGAACATTTCTTGTGTGGATATATTCGAATGTTTATCCATTGATATTTTCCTTGGCACAATTATTCAAGTTAAAAATTAAATGATAAAGATAGGAAATGGCATGATGGCATTCAGTCATAAAGAAACATAAGCGTGCCCTTCAGCAATCAAGAAGAGAGATGAACGAAGGCACACATCCAAGCAGCTAAACAGATAGAAAAGGTGACGGCAAAAGCTAGAGGGATACCTGGGTGCATAGGGAGAGGAATGGCCAGCAGAAAAAAGGAGGTGATAGGGCTGTACTGAGTGTGAATCTCGCCATGTGCAATTTGCACATCGGGGGAGCGCCCCTCCCCCCCCCCCCCCCCCCCCGCTTCTCCATCCAACCACTTTCTGGACAGCAGTGGGAGAGAAGAGTTGCGCCTGATGTGCAGCCGCTGGCACTCTAAGCAGATATGTCCCTCCTTTCTTTGACGTTGCATTAGAGGAGGGAGGGAGGGACCAGACCTGCTTAGTGCTGCGAGAAGTCTTAAGGGGTGCTTTTCAGCTGAGAGAAGAAAAAGTGGCTGCGGCAGGCCTTTGCGCCCTGTGTGGTCACACCACTTGCGCAGGGCTAGGTACAGTCTTGGTGATAGTGCCTCTGTATAAGTCTCTGGCATGACCTCATTTGGAGTATTCTGTGTAACTCTGGAGACCACACCTTCAAAAGGATATAAACAGGATGGAGTCAATGCAGAGAGTGACTACTAAAATGGTTAGTGGTCTTCGTTATAAACCATATGGGGACAGACTTAAAGATCTTAATATGTATGTGTTAGAGGAAAGGTGGGATAGAGGAGGTATAATAGAGACGTTTAAGTACCTCTGTGGCATAAATGCACAAGAGGAGCACCTTCTTTGATTGAAATCAAGCTTTGCTATGAGGGGACATAGGATGAGGGTGAAGGGGGATAGACTCAGGAGTAATATGTGGAAATATTTCTTTACAGAAAGAGTGGTAGATGTGTGGAGTAGTCTCCCAGTTGAGGTGGTAGAGACGAAGACAGTATTTGATTTCAAAAAAGCATGGGACAAACATAGAGGCTTTCTAAAGGAAAAAAGAGGACTCTTGTAGCAGGTGATATAGAAGGGCAGACTAGATAAGCCATGTGGTCTTTTTCTGCCATCATGTTTCTATGTTTCTAAATTCTGCATTCAACAAAATCAGTGGATCTTTCAAACATCTAGTGGAAACACCTGTTGGGTATTTTTTGCTGCATTTCTCAAGGAGATCTGAAATGGATCTGTGGAGATTTGCTGAAGCCTATGCTGATTTTCTGCAGATTCATTATGGGTTTTACCGCATTTTAAAAAAGAAAAAAAGAGATTTACATATCCCTGATCAAGAAATATACATGCACTGCAATAACCTGGAGTGTTGTAGTTATAAAATATTTTTATGTATACAGAATTTATTTATTTAACTGGTTTTGCTATACCACTTTTCTACCAGTCAAAATGGTATACAATCAACTAGTGCAGGCAATATGGTGTACAATTAATTAATTTTAACAAACGAATATCAGTGGGATAATTTCTGAAGAGTACAGATGTTGGGGTATGTTTACTAACGTGTGCTACTGAGTAGCACTAGGTTAATCCGCACCAAGTGCATTATGGTAAAAAGTACCACCTGCCAAAAATGTGGCCATGCTCAAAATCCCACCCCGACCCAGTAGCGTGGATTGGGGCAGAGACTGGGCAGTTCTGGGGTGGAGCTAGCACATGGGTGTTTTTAGCTCACTGTCCCCAGTGATGTTGCTCTTAGCGTGAATGCACACCACCAGCTCAATGGGTGGTGATATGTGCTTCTGCACTGATTGCTCCACACAGGAGTGTGAGTGGTGTGAAACCCACACTAGCAACATGGGGACATCCTGGGCATATCTACATTGTATAGCATGGACCGAGTGACACCCCTGCATTTATTTTCAGGGTTGATTCCCCACTGAGTAGAGTTGCAATTACCAGAATTTGTTAAATAGATACTACATGCATTAAAAAACTACATTTAATGCATTCTTTAAGTTTATTGAAAACAAAGAAAAAAATAGATACCATCAACCTGACTTCATGTTTGTTCATGAACCATTTTTCCTGACATTTCAAGAGTACCACACCTGCATATTTTCTGTATCATTATGTAATGAACCTTTTACTCCCTCATAATGCTCCACCTAGGCAATGGCATTCTTCATGTTTCCAGATGTAGAAGTAGAGTTTGGGCAATCTCCTTCCACTAAGGATCTTTTCTTTCTATCTCTCTGTATTGTGCAGTGCAACCGAAGAAGTGTGGTGCATTTTCAATAAGGTCTCAGTTGTCTTGTTTTATTTACTTACTTACTACATATCTGCTTATCTAGATCAAGGAACATAGCCTTAAAATAGACCTGCACCTTAATGTGAAGAAGACAAGGATCCCAACAATGAGCAAAACAATAATTTCATCCTTGATGGGGAAGAAATAGAAGTAGTAGACAGCTTTAACCTGCTTGAATCAATAATCAATAATGAAATGATAAGCAGTCAAGTAATCCAGTAACGCGTTGCTGTTGGCAGAACAGCCATGAAGGACCTACACAAGATTTCCAAGTGCAGAGATGTATCCCTTTATATAAAGATTTGACATAATATTTCCAATAATGTCAAATGGATGCCAAAGTTGGACAATGAAGAGAGAAAGGCAGGAAGGAAATCAATGCCTTTGAATTATGGTGTTGATGATGAATACTGGGCCCGATATTCAGAAGGGTTTATGTAGTTAGAAGGACCTGCTAATTGCCTAAACCCCACCTAGTCCAGTATTCAGCAGCACTAACTGGCCAGTACTGCTGAATATCCCCACAGACCACCTTGGCACAGTCTTGATGGTGCTGGGAAGATTCCATTGGTGGTGTTGGGAAAGTCCCATCACCTCTGGTCAGCAGCAATTTTCAGCCTGCTAACCAGTTAGGAAACTGTGTAAAGTTAGGACAGGTCAATAGCTGTCTTAATGTGATTCTGTTGTCCTGTTAGCAGTTGAATATCTTCTTCATCTGGATAGCAACTGACGTTGGTGGCAAAACCAGATATTCAGCATTGATGGATATTCGGCAGCTGGCACTGAATAGCTGTCTTCACTTTTGCCCACGTTGGCCAGGCACTTTACAAATGCTGACTTCTGCAGGCTGAATATCAGAACCATTGTTTATACCATAGACTGCCTGAAGAACAAATCAATTGATATTAGAGGAGATGAAACCTAAGCTTTCCGTGGAAGCTCAAACGACAAGACTTTGATTTTCATACTGTAGACACATCATGCAAAGAGCAAGATCATCAGAGAATGATCATGCTTGGAAAGGTTGAAGGTCAACACAATAGAAGAAGACCACCAATGTGATGAATCAGTACAATACAGCAGCTATGGATGCCACCCTATCAACCTGACTGAAGACTAAACACGGTTTAGGACAACTATCCATAGGGTCACCATGAGTTGGCATTTACTTGATGGTGCTTAGCAACAACAACAACAATAACTGCATATGACACACAGAAATGCAATGGCCATTAGGCAATAGAAACGGTAGCCAATGATGCCGTCTCCAACAGATGTTAACTTCTGAACTGATTGATAACACTTGACAGATGGCACAAAATACACGTACTTCACTTCTGTCACCACTTAACTCTTCTGCTGTCACTGCTGATTTATGCACCACTCATTGGTGTTTTGAAAGGCCCATCGTTCTGCATGTTAGGATACTGCAACTGTGATCTGAATAGAGAATCCAGTCCAGGACTTACATCATTAACCTCCCTAGAACTTACACATACACCTGGTCAGAAATTACTGACACAGGTCCATCTGCTTCCACTGTTGGCAGAGAATTCATAGAGACAGTGCTCCTTTACTAGATCATGCTCGGAATGGTCTTGGCTAGACTATTATTTCCTTTCTGCACCAAGAAACTGGAATGTATCAGTTTTCATAACAGGTGTTTAAAACAGAATACTTTGAATCAGATTTTTCTCTCCTATCAAAACCGCGCTCCAAGAGGTATCCTGCCTTCCAGCCATAAATTCAGAGCGTCTGCGGCGCCCGCCACTGCAGTGCGCGACAGGGGCACGCACCGAAGGAGCGCACCTAATGAGAACACTGTGCTCCTTAGGTGCGCTCCTTGGGGCCGCTCCGGCAGCGGAGGCCTTATCCCTAACATAGCTTTGCGTCTTTTCCCTTTTCTTGTGCTTTGCCTCTTCACGGCCAGTGGATCTGACTGCCTGCTTTCTCCACCTTTCTCTCCTGATTGCGTCATATCTCTACTGCCCCAGGTACGGTCTTTCTCTGATACTCTTACTCCCTCCCTCCTCTTTATTAACCATTCTATGGCCCACATACTCAGCTTTTGGGGTTGCCGCCCGGCCAAGGCTGCTAATTTGCGCTTCCGCTGTTACTCTAACCTTCGCCTCTGCCTGCCCTCCCCTCATATCTCCTTTCAATCACCTATTCCCTCTGATCCCCTCCATGCCCCACTTAGAATAGGCCTTTTGAACTGTCGATCTCTCAGAGCTAAGACTCTTCTCATTCAAGATCTTATTATGCAAGCCTCCTTCGACCTTACCCTCCTCACCGAAACATGGCTGAAGGATGGGGAGGATGCCCTCCTTGCTCGCTGCCTTCCCGCAGGCTTCTCTGTGTTTCTGTTCCCCGCACTGGCCACTCAGGGGGTGGCGTAGCGGCTATTCTCTGCCCCACCCTCCCCTTCACTCAGATCTTCTCCCCTCACTCTCCTACCCTGAAGCTCTTCTGCTTCATCTCCACACCTCTCCCCCAACGCACATTCTTCTTATCTGCTCTCCCCCTGGCCTTCGTCCCGATCTTTGGGACTCTCTACTTTGGACCCTCTCTGATCTTTCCCTAACCTTTCCCCACCTCCTTATTGCCGGCGATTTCAACCTCCATCTCGACTCTCCCTCCTCCTCCTCCAGGGATCACACTTTTCTCTCCTTCTTACAGGACTTGTCTCTCCTGCAACACATTCCCTTCCCCACTCACTCGGCCAGTCATACTCTTGACCTCCTCCTGACCTCATCCTCTTCTACACTTATACTTCGTGATCTGTCATCCCTCCACTTACCCTGGACAGATCACCTCTGTCTCTCTGTCTCTTGCTCTCACTTGAGGGCATCCCCTCCTCTCCCCCCCTCATCACCCCTCCCTCCGCATCTGTCACGTGCCATTACTCCACTTACTGTCCAGCAATTTCCCTTGGCAACTGACCTCCTACTCTCTGATTTCTCCTCCCTATCCCCTACTTCTCAAGCTTCCATTTGGTCATCTATCCTTTCTACTACTCTTGATCGTATTGCTCCCCTGTGTCCTCGCCCAACAAATCACCAGTTTACACAGCCCTGGTATCATGATGGTCTTCGTCTGTTCCGCTCTCACCTCCTCAGAGCTGAACGATCCTGGCGGAAGGTCCCCTTACCAGTCACTTTATCATCTTTTAAAGCCCATCACTCATACTACCGCTCCCAAGTTTCACCTTGCTAAGTGCACATACATCTCGGATGCTACCTCCAATGCTCCCAACCAGACCCGTTATCTCTACTCCACTCTTAGGTCCCTTACCTCTCTCCGCCCTCATACGTCCATCACACCTGCTCCGCCTACCCCTTCCCCATCACTTTTGGCATCATCTTTCAGTGCCAAAATTTCTACTCTGAGGGCATCTTTGCTCTTCTGTCCCGCTCCTATTCCTTCTCCACCCCCAGCTGCTTCCCCCCCTCCCATGTCCCAACTCTCACACACATGGTCCTCATTCTCCTTAACCACTGCGGGCGAACCCCATTGTCTCATTTCTTCCTCTAGCAAGACCTTCTGTCCTCTTGATCCCATCCCCTCCTCCTGGTTACTCACTCCTTCTCTGTCACTCCTCCCCTATATCCTCTCTACGTTAAATTCCAGCCTTTCAACAGGGACCTTCCCCACTCCTGGAAACACGCTTTGATTCGCCCAATCCTTAAGAAACCATCTCTTGACCCTCTGGACCCTGCCCATTATCGCCCTGTTTCCAGTCTCCCTTTTCTTTCCAAACTCCTTGAAAAGATCGTCTTTGCACGGCTTTCTCACCACCTTAACTCTACTAATTTTCTTCACCCCCGTCAGTCCGGCTTCCGTCATGGCCACAGTGTTGAAACTGTTCTCCTCGCTTTTACTAATGCACTGCATGTAGCCCACGACCACGGTGACATTTCGGTGGCGGTAGCCCTTGACCTCTCTGCTGCCTTTGACCTTGTGGATCACTCCCTTCTTCTTCTTCGCTTGCGTGAAGCTGGCCTCTGTAGCACAGTCCATCGGTGGTTCCACTCTTTTCTCTCCTCCCGGTCCTGTGCAGTCCTTTCTTCCTCTCCCTCTATTCCCCCTTCTGACCCATTCCCTTTCTCCTGCGGGGTCCCCCAAGGCTCTGTCCTGGCCCCTCTCCTCTTCAATCTTTTCCTAGCTCCCTTCACTCTGTTGATACAACAATCTGGGATTTCTGCCTTCTATTACGCTGACAATATTGTCCTTCTTCATCACACCTCCCCTTACTGCCCTGATCTCACCCCACTCAATGCCTGCCTATCTACTATCGCTGACTGGCTGACCCAGAATTGTCTTCACCTCAACCTCACCAAAACTACCGCAATCTGGTTTCCTCACGGTAATCCATCCCCTTCACTAGCTCCATCTCTCTCTGGTACTCCAATATCTCTTGTTTCCACTTTCCATTACTTAGGTGTGCTCTTTGACTCTGATCTTTCCTTCCATGCTCACGTTTCTCATATCACTAAGACCTCCTTCTTTTTCCTTCATCAAATCCGTTCAATCCGCCCCTTTCTTTCTCCATCCGCCCTTCCTACCGTACTCCTCTCACTTGTCATGTCTCGCGTTGACTTCTCTAACTCCGTTCTTACTGGTCTTTCTAAATCACAACTTCACCACCTCCAGCGGATTCAAAACACTGCCGCTCGTCTCGTCACTCACTCCTCCCCTCGAGACCACATAACTCCTCTCCTTCTCCATCTTCACTGGTTACCCGTCTCCTTTCGTGCCCAGTTCAAACTGCTCACTCTTGTCCATAGAGCTCTTCACACCAACACCCCACAATACCTGGCAGACCTTATCCACTTTCACATGCCCAGACACCCCCCCCCCCCCCGCTCCTTTCATCTTAACCGTCTCACACTTCCCCCTCCCTCCCAAGCCCATCTCCAGTCCACCCGTTCCTCAGCTTTCTTTTTCATAGGCCCTGCCCTCTGGAATTCTCTTCCTACCTCTCTCCATCTGGAACCCCATCACTCTACCTTCAAACGTGACTTAAAGACCCATCTCTTCTCCCTAGCCTTTACTCTTCCTACCCCCTTTCTGTAACCTCTTCTTCTTGGTCTACAGTTTTCTTTTTACTCACTTTCTCTCCCCTATCCTATTGAAAATTGTAAATTTCTTTTCGATTTTCTGGCCTTGTGCCTCACTCTGTTAATTTATGTATTGTAAACCGCTGTGACTACCATAGAAGGGCAGTTAATCAAGTTAATAAACATAAACATAAACATCATTTATCTAACAAATGATGCTTCAGATATTAAGGGTGAAGTAGTTGATTAAATTAAATCTGTTAGGCATCCTGAAGCTTTGCAAACTCTCCAGCCACCCAGAAGAAAGCACCAAAAGAAATTTGGCAATGAGAATGCGGCAAAATTAAGGCAGTTGTATCTCTATTTTCAGAGATACTGGTTTGATATTTCTTTTCCCTGTACCCCCCTGTGAGATTTATTTATAAATATAGTCTTCCATGCTTTCAGGGCTAGGAGCATTCATTCATTCTTTCATTATTGCAGGGTGAGCCAGGTGATCTGATTGGGCTTCAACCATCTACATTATTAAAAGGAGACAAAGGCTATGCAGGTCATCCTGGATTACCGGTGGGTTGTACATGATGAAGTACATTAATATTAAGTTAGCACAGGTCTGACTTGAAATGTGTGACATAATGTTGTAATGTTTCCTTAAAAACAGGGTCCAGCAGGATTACCAGGTTTACAAGGTCCCATAGGTCCTCCCGGGCCAGTAGGAACTCCCGTAAGTAATATCCTTTCATTGCTTTCTTTAACAGGTTGAAGGAAAGGTCATCTGATGTTCAGAATAAAAGTGAAGATACATTTCAACACCTTACCCTATACTCTGAGCTTGGTATTGCTAGAGCAGTTAATATTAGAATGGGAATGAAAATGTTAAAATTCTTTAACATATGTTTTGATGGATGAAAAAAAGCTTGCAGGGACACTACTGAAATGCATGTGAAGCTTTTCATCTTCAGGTTTATGTGTATTTTACACCTTTCATCTTTGTAGGTGCTGTATTGAGTTTAATCTGAATTAGAAAACTACTTTTTGGAAAGGCTTCAAGTCTGGGGAAACTCAGGCATGCAAATAGTTATGCACAGGAGTAAATCCCCAAATGATCAGCAGGCTGACTTGATTTCTTTATTGGTAGCATGAAAAGGAATGCGAGGAACTGACCACAAGTATCTGGTGATAGCTGCTTAAGCTACTAAGGATGTTTGCAGAATAGACGTTTTTTTCAATAAACATTCAGGGACCAATATTCAAAGCCCTTAGCTGGTCGGACAATGGGAGTCTGGAAAAAAGATAGTGCCGCTCAGTATCTATCACTGGACTGGCACTATCTGGGTAGTCCATGGACGGGGTAAGTTTGGTGCTAGCATGTACCCAGTTGGATAAATGGTAGAACTAACCCAGTTGGCTCCGTTTTTCAGCAGCCTTGTCCGGAGAAATGAGGCTGTGTGAAAAGCGGTTCTAAATTGCAATTCCGATAAATACTTGCTGAAAATCGCATCAACCGGTAAGTGCCGGCACTTACCTGGAGAGCTCCACTCAGCATAAACATTCAGCAGCAGTTCTTATCCGGATACTGCCACTGAATATCTCGCTCTGTGCTGACTGACGTGGCATTGGAATATTGTTGTTTTTGGATATCGAGCCCTCATGTTGTAACATGAGATGCTGCTTATGAGGGGAGGAATAAGGGTGTGGTGTGAGCGTGAAGAGCACATTAACTCGCGAATGCAGTTGAAGTGGTAATTAGCATGGGACTGCTTACTGACACCTTTATTGCTGCCGTTAGATGAACGCGCATTACAATGTTCGCCCTTCATTATGGTATCCAGTCGTGCATTAGCTGCTGGGAACAGGCTGATGATGCCAATGACAGCTAATGCGGAGGCTTTGCACTTAACGTACATTGTAACGCACATGAAGTGCAAAACCTTAGCTGGCTTTAGTTAAAGAGCCCCTAAGAAACTAGAGTTCTCCAGGACCAAGCAGGAAGTCAGTCCTCACTTATGGGTGACGTCGGCGCCGACGGAGCCCTCGCGGAGCAATTTTCCCCAGCTTTCAAAGAAAGCCTTTGGGAATTGCAGCGCGCATGCGCGGTAGTCTTCCCGCCCGAAGGTGCCATCTTAGCCAGTCTTCTTTTTTCCGCGGAGCCCTACAGACGTCCCCGTCTTGTCCCCGCGAAAAAGTTGATTTTCCTCTGTATTTATCCTTTTTTCTTTCGGTTCGACGCCGGTCGTTTTCCCGCCCGGACTCGCGACGCCGGTCTCGAGTCCTCTAACGGTTTTTTTCGGTTTTTCTGACTTAGTCAGCTTTCGTTTTCGTTTTTTTCCCTGGCAGCCCGGTCCTTTGACCTCGCAGGGGCCCTTTTTCCCCCGATGGCTGCCAGTGGCTTTAAGCGGTGTGGTCGGTGTGACCGAAATATGTCACTCACCGACTCACACGACCTTTGCCTCCGCTGCCTGGGCCCAGATCACGAGGAACTGATCTGTGGGCCCTGCAGCAAACTGTCCTCGAAGGCGTTGAGAAGTCGGCGGCATCAGCGCGAAAGAATCTTCGCTGACCCCAGCCGTACCCGGACCTCGTCGGAGGCCTCACTGTCGAAAGGCTCCAGTTCGGACCGTCGACGGAGCTCCTCCGACCGGGGTTCTCCCTCCGGGGACCATCGACGGAAGGAAAAACCCGCGAGGGCGGCGTCGGTGGACGCTCCTGGCTCCGCGAGGGCCAGGTCGCATAGCCCCGACAGCCGCCCCGGGTCCTTGGAGAAGGAACACCTCCCGAAGCGACCTCGCCTGGAGTCGGAGATGCCTGCCCGGGTAAGTCCTGTTGTCCTTCTGGACTCGCCTCCGCGTCAGCCGACGTCGGGCCCGACGCCGTCGGGGCCCGAGTCGGGGGCTGCTGGGTCGCCTGAGCTCGGACTCAGGTTGACGGCCTTGGAGAGCAGATTGTCTGCCTTCATGGACCAGCAGCGGGCACTGCTCGCTGGCTTCGCTGGCGTCGCTGCCCCGACCGCCGGGACGTCGACGTCCAAGTCGACCCCGGAGACCGAGCCGATCCTCGAGTCGATGAGAACTCGAGTCGATCCTCGGTCGAGGTCGCCCTCGGCCTCCCGTTCGGGACCGAGGTCGCCGACGCCGACTCCCTCGGCGTCGGGGCGGCTGGCGCCGCACCCTGCCCGAGCCGACCCCACCGAGTCCTCGTCGGAGTCGGTCTGGGAGTCTGAGGAGGAAGAGTCACCTGATTCTTTCCGGACTCGGTGTGTCCCATCGGACTCTCCGGAGTCCGAGCCTCGGAAGCAGTCCCCCCCGGAGGATGCCCGGTTCTCGGATTTCGTTAGGGATATGGCCAAGGCTTTGGCCTTCCCTGCGGACCCCGAGGAGGAGCCTCGAGCCGAAGAGCTCGACGCCCTCCAGTATGACTCTCCCGCGAGGGAGCACTTTACTGTGCCGGTTCCTCCTATGCTGGAACGACTACTCTTCCGCATGTGGGAGAGTCCGGCCTCCTCGCCGGTCCTGAGCAAGCGGGTCGATTCTATCTATCGAGTCCGCAAGAGCCCTGGCTTTCAAAAGGCGCAGTTGCCACACCATTCCATGGTAGTGGAATCGGCCATGCATCGTCTTAAGAGCCAGAAGATGCACTCCTCGGTGCCTCCTGGAAGGGAGGCCCGTAACCTGGATGGCCTTGGCAAAAAGTGCTTCCAGGGCTCTATGCTCGCCTGTCGTGTCCAGACTTACCAGCTCTACATGGGCATGTATCTCAGGGATCTGGCTAAAGAGCTAGCCGGCTTCTCCGCTGGTTTGTCCGAGGAACCCTTGCGGAGGTTCCTAGCCTTGTCCACAGGTATTCGGGAATGCTCAAAGTTCATGTCCCGAGCAGCCTATGATGGCTTTGAAGCCTCGGCTCGAGTAGCCGCAGCCGGCATCGGTGCCCGCCGACAGGCTTGGCTTCAGTCGTCCGACCTTGAGCCCTGGGTACAGGACAAGTTGGTCGATGTCCCCTGCCGAGGCGAAAACCTCTTTGGCAAGCCCATGGCGGAAAAGGCTGCACAAATTGAGACTGAGACTCTCACCAGGACCAGGCTTTCTAGGAAGACCTCCGCCCCTTCCCAGAAAAAGAAGGGCTCGGGAAAAAAGACCTTTTACCCGAGGAAGGCGGCTGCCTACAAACAATACCCCCATTATCAGGCCCCTGCAGCTCCCCAACAGGGCCAGCAGGCCAAGGGACGGGGTAACGGGTCCCGTAGGCAGCAAGCCCCCAAGCCTGCGCCACCAGCCCCTGCTCAGCAGGGTGGGGGTTTTTGACTCGCTCAGCATAGCCTCTCCCCCCCCGCTGGTTCCCCCCAGCACCGGAGGCCGGCTGGTTCACTTCGCCGACAGGTGGTCCAGCATCACCGCAGATGCCTGGGTGCTTCAGGTCGTGCGAGAGGGCTACCTTCTCCACTTCCATCAGGTCCCTCCCTCCTATTTTCCGGGAGAGCCTCCGCGCCCCCCTCTGCACAGGGAGTTGCTCCTTCAGGAGTTAGCAGGTCTTCTGCAGGATCAGGCGGTGGAACCGGTGCCACACCACCTGAGAGGTCAGGGCTTCTATTCAAGGTATTTTCTGATACCAAAGAGAACAGGAGGCCTCCGACCCATCCTGGACTTGCGCAACCTCAACAAGTTCCTTGTGCGGGAGAAGTTCAAAATGCTTACCCTTGGAATCCTTCTGCCCTACCTCCAGCAGGGAGATTGGCTATGCTCCTTGGATCTAAAGGATGCTTACACGCACATCCTCGTCCACCCAAGCCACCGACAATACCTAAGGTTTGTGGTGGCAGGAAATCATTACCAGTACAGAGTACTGCCCTTCGGCCTGTCCTCCGCACCGCGAGTCTTCACAAAATGTCTCGCGGTCGTGGCGGCCCATCTCCGGCTTCACGGCCTCTATGTTTTTCCGTACCTCGACGACTGGCTCATCAGAGCAGCATCCGCTCAGGAGGTCACCACCGCCACGTGCCGCACGGTGACTCTGCTGCAGCACTTGGGCTTTGTCATCAACTTCGCAAAGTCCACTTTGCTCCCCTCACAGGATCTCGAGTTCATCGGCGCAAGGCTGCACACCCCTCAGGCGCGAGCGTACCTACCGCTCGACAGGGCTCAGCGGCTCATGGACCTAGCCGACCGCTTTCGCAGCCAGCCCCTGGTCTCCGCCAGGCGCTTCCTGAGACTGCTCGGCCATATGGCTTCCACCGTCCATGTGACCCCCAATGCCCGCCTGAATATGCGGCCTGCTCAGTGGTGTCTCCGCCAGCAGTGGCGACAGGCCACGGGCGGCCTAGCAGACCTGGTGCGCGTCTCCGAGCCGCTGGTCTCGTCTATCCGGTGGTGGCTCCGGCAGCCGAACCTGGTATTGGGAATGCCTTTCCAGTCACCTCAGCCGACCCGGGTGCTGACCACCGATGCATCCCTCCTGGGCTGGGGAGCCCATTGCCAAGAGGCACGTACTCAGGGCCTCTGGACCAAGTGGGAGTCTGCTCAGCAGATCAACTTCCTGGAGCTCAGGGCGATCCGCCTAGCTCTCAAGGCCTTCTCCCACCTGACCTCCCAACAGTCCGTCCTTGTCCAGACGGACAATCAAGTTGCCATGTTCTACGTGAACAAGCAGGGGGGCACGGGCTCCTTCCTCCTCTGCCGGGAGGCACAGAAGCTCTGCTCTTGGGCCGTCAGTCACGGCATTCTCCTCAAGGCAGTTTATCTCCCGGGCCAAGAAAATTGCCTGGCGGACAAACTCAGCAGGGTCCTCCAGCCGCACGAGTGGCGTCTGGACCCCTTGATCGTTCAGAAGCTCTTCCTCAGGTGGGGCCTCCCCACAGTGGATCTCTTTGCCAGTCCTCACAACCGGCAGCTTCCTCGCTTCTGCTCTCGTCAGCCTCACCCCCTTCGGGTGGCGGCGGACGCCTTTCTGATCTCATGGTCGGGGAGCCTTCTGTACGCTTTCCCTCCCATCCCGTTAGTCTCTCGGACCCTTTTCAAGGTTCTCCGAGACAAAGCTTTCGTGATCCTGGTGGCCCCTCGCTGGCCCAGGCAGCCGTGGTTTCCGCTCTTGCTGCAACTGGCGGTGGAGGATCCAATCCCTCTGGGGGTGCAACCGGATCTCCTCACCCAGGATCAGGGGTCCCTACTGCACCCCAACCTCAGGTCTCTCAACCTCATGGCCTGGCTGCTGAGAGGGTAGTCCTTGCTCCTCTCCTCTTGCCGGCAGAGGTGGAGGAGGTCGTCTTGGCTTCGCGGCGGCCTTCTACCCGCAAATGCTACGCCCTTAAATGGCGTCGCTTTGCAGTCTGGTGTACCCAACAGTCTCAGGATCCCTTCTCCTGCCCGGTGTCGGTGATCTTACAGTACTTGCTACACCTCTCTAATCTGGGACTTAAGTCCAACTCCGTCAAAGTTCACCTCAGTGCTCTTTCCGCACATCATGTGCCGGTGGACGGCAGACCTCTCTCCAACGACCCTCTCGTAGCGAGGTTTCTCCGAGGTCTCCTACTACTTAAACCACCTCTGCGCCCGCCAGCGCCTGACTGGGACCTGAATGTGGTTTTGCAGCGGATCACCTGTCCGCCTTTTGAACCTATGGCTACCTGCTCTCTCCGTTTTCTGTCTTGGAAAACGCTGTTCTTGATAGCCCTCACTTCCGCTAGGCGCGTAAGTGAATTACAGGCCCTCGTGTCTGATCCCCCCTACACTCGGTTCTACAAGAATAGGGTAGTCCTACGGACTCACCCAAAGTTTCTGCCTAAAGTGGTCTCCCCTTTTCACTTGAATCAGGAGGTGGTACTTCCAACCTTCTTTCCCAGACCACACTCCAGCCGAGCTGAGACGGTCCTCCATACCCTGGACTGTAGAAGGGCGTTGAACTTCTACCTTGACCGTACGCGGGAGCACCGTAAAGCTGCGCAGCTTTTTGTGTCCTTTGACCCCAATAAATTGGGGCTCCCGGTCTCCAAGCGTACTCTGTCCATCTGGGTTGCGGACTGTATCTCTTGGGCTTATGGGGCAGCCGGACTCTCCTTAGAAAGTCGAGTCACGGCTCATTGCGTTCGGGCAAAGGCCACGTCAGTGGCTTACCTCCGCTCTGTTCCGCTGGCAGACATCTGCCGGGCCGCTACTTGGTCTTCGAGCCAGACTTTTGCGGTCCATTACTGTCTCGAGAGGGAGTCCCGTAGGGACAGTGCTTTCGGACAGGCAGTCCTCCGTAATCTCTTTGAGGTCTGAGCAACTCCTACCCTCCATCCCGGATGTGGGCTACCGGTGGGTGATAATTCAGCGAAGATTCTATCCTTCTGTGCTGCTGAGCTAGAGGGAGCTCATTTTTGTGCTTAGGGTCTCCGGTAGCCTTGAGCTTGGGAGTCCCATAAGTGAGGACTGACTTCCTGCTTGGTCCTGGAGAAAGCGTAGTTACTCACCTGTAACAGGTGTTCTCCAGGAGCAGCAGGAATCAGTCCTCACTACCCTCCCTCCTCCCCTTGGAGTTGCAATCGTCTGCTTATGTTCTTTTTGCAAATTTTTATGCTGTCTTTTAGCTATGTCATCTGACTGGCTAAGATGGCACCTTCGGGCGGGAAGACTACCGCGCATGCGCGCTGCAATTCCCAAAGGCTTTCTTTGAAAGCTGGGGAAAATTGCTCCGCGAGGGCTCCGTCGGCGCCGACGTCACCCATAAGTGAGGACTGATTCCTGCTGCTCCTGGAGAACACCTGTTACAGGTGAGTAACTACGCTTTGTTGCAGCCTTTGCCTGAAGATCTGGCAAAAGCTGTGTTTCATTGATTTTATGTTTGAATGCAAAATGCTGAATACCAATGAAATGCTTTCTCTTCTAGGGTTTCCCTGGAGTACCTGGATCCCCAGGTCCAAAGGTGAGCAGTTAGCGAAGATAGAGCTCTTGTTATTACGTGCTATCATGTTGACTCATGGTTAACCCTGTGTGGATAGTTATCCTAAGCTGTGTTTGGTCTTCAGTCAAGAGTTCTTTGTATCAGCTTTTAATTCATTAATTTATTCTAATATTTAGAAGATATATTATTGGTATAATACTGGCTCCCTTAGTGTATATTCAGGTTGGGATGTTTTAATTTTGTCCTGAAGATTATTCATTACATATATGTTGTTTTATATTGGTTGAAATTGTTTATATATTTTTAGCATGTTTTATCTCCTGAAACTGATTCTATTTCTATGATATGTTGCTCGCCTTGGGCATTTTATGGAAAAGTGGACAAAAATAGAAACATGATCTTTACTGAAGCAATAGGTGTTGTGAACAGATATGCACTCCAGCTGACCTGTACATCGTTCTGATTTCTCGCCACAGGGTCAAATGGGTTTGGGCTTTCATGGACCAAAGGGTGAAAAGGTATGTAACTGTTTTAGACAGTACTATTAGAATTAGTTTATTTTCCGACATGGCCTCTAAGAAGGTGAGGTGATATTTGCCAAACCTTTGAAAGCTTAGGGGTATGCTTACTAAAGCGTCAACAGCTTTAGCAGCTAATGCTGGATAATAGCTGCAAAGGTCCCGTGGTATGTGTGTGTGGGGGGGGGGGAGGAGGGAGGGTCACAGCATTTGCCCAGAAGATACCTTGGAGAAAGCGCTGTGATCATGGGTGGGGCAGTTTTGCAGATGCAGCTGAAGTAATGATAGCTGCATCTGCGAAGACTGCAAAAGGACTGCTATCGTGCGATGTGAATACCTGCAGTAGCTGCTGGCCCACTCTTCTCCCACATCCTGCCCATTCAAACAGCTAGCATGGAAAAAGGCCCGTAGTAGTTGCATTAGCTCTCTTTGCAGCATGATGATTCCGCTGTTAGTGCCCTGAAGACAGCTAATGTGCATTAGTAAATATATCCCTTTGTCTCAAACAAGCTTAGTCATGAGGTTGCTTCAAGTCACGCCTCTATGAAAGGAGATGATAGCTTGAACGTTTATTCATTTTTGTACAACATGTCTGTTTTAAGATCTACCTTATGCACCGTAGTAGTCAGTCTGAGGGTAATTTTATAACAAGGCATCTTGTAAAAGGGCTTTTTAATGTACCCAAATTTATGTCTTTATTTTATTAAAAAGGATTTCTATATCGCCTTATCCTTAAATCAAAGCGGTTTACAATAAAACTAAACATGTTACATAGAATGAGGGTGTGGGGCATGCAGTGGGGTATTATAAAGTGACAATGTGTTCAGGTTGTGATTATTGTAATATAACTATGTACAGGGTGAGCTAAGTACAAAATGAGCTATTTACATGATGGATATTCTGAAAACATCCAAAGGACTGGGTAATTTAGTGAAATGGGGAGTGGGTTGGAAGGTGAGGAACAGAATGTGAGGGAGGTGGGGGGGGGGGGAGAGGGGGGAGCATTTGAGAAGCAGTTGTATTGACTCCTGTGTTCAAGCTTATGTAATGTCT
Source organism: Ichthyophis bannanicus (assembly GCA_033557465.1). Taxonomy (NCBI): domain Eukaryota; kingdom Metazoa; phylum Chordata; class Amphibia; order Gymnophiona; family Ichthyophiidae; genus Ichthyophis; species Ichthyophis bannanicus. Next base: position 645,707,118 of record CM066035.1, read on the forward strand.
CCAAAGTGTTCTATGTGGAGTGTGGTATTATGCAACTTCCGAAAGTCCTTGAGATCTTCAGTGGATCTTAGTTTTCAAAAAATCAAATAGGTGCCTCCTTGTCTTTATGAAATACTAGTGGAAGTGGCAGGAACTGTGCCTTAAATAAAGACAGGATCACTTGAACACACCGCATTTTGCAAGTACGTGTGTAAATGATTGTATTTTATAATTAACCTTTGCACTTGATCGCACTGCACATGCTCTGCCCGCACGCTGCCCATATGCACGCCCACTGTGAAAGTATGCACCATGCAAACACACACATTTTTATACTGGTCGGTATTTTATAAGAGGTCATGTATGTGCATATATGGCCAATTATGCATGTAAATGACAAAAACTATCAACATTTACATACGTTGTGCCTACAAATAGGTGACTCATTAAAAAATCACCCCCTTTATGACTATTTTAGATCCCACGGGAGTAGTCAGAGGAACGCAATTTGAACTCATAAGAATTTTTCAGGTGTTAGCCTTTGTCTGAAAATGTATGCGCAGCAATCATATGCAGCCAGTCCCCAGGTGGCCTGCATGCTGCAGCTTCGATGACCTACAGATAGCTGTGTGGAGAGAGGAGACCTATGCTTACCTCTCTGTGTGGAGGTCCTGAGGGAGAGGAGGAAGATTCTCTTTAAGGCCCCAGTTCACTGGATGCACACACCGCTATCCCAGTTTCTCTGACCCTTTTCCTCATAGTCTACAGCCACTTCAACAGATTCCACGCCAGAAGGTTGTGTATACATAAAAAAAAAATCTTTACTGGATGAATTAAAGAAATGAATAAAGTTCAGCTGTTGTCTTCACAGACAGATAAACCAGTAAGTAGAAGCAAAAACATTCGGGCCAATATTTATCTGAAAGAATTTTTTTAAACATCAGCCACCGTGATTTAAAAAAATCCAGATGTTCATTACCAATATGCAGATAGAGCCGTCAGTGAAGGCACCATCCAAATAGTGTCATTATTCAGCTGCTTTCTGGATAGCCTATTCGCAGGGCACTTAAGGCAGCTTTTTTGCTATCCTAAATTAGGTGGCTAGTTATCCAGAGAGTGGTGTGAAAATCACCGCTTTCCAGATAATACCTGGTTCTGCCCGTGCTCAGCTCACGGTCTGCTCTGGATAGTGCCGAGGCAGTCAGAAGAAATATTCAGCAACATTATCTAGTTACAATGCAATGGAAGCAATTTTATTTATTTATTTATTTAACTAGGCTTATATACCACTTTGCTATCAGTCAAAGCGCTGTACATTCAGGTACTGTATATTTCTCCAGGAACAATCAGGAAGTCAGTCCTCACATATGGGTAACATCAATGCCGATGGAGCCCATGCAGAGCATTTCTCCATCTTTCACAGAAAGCCTTTGGGAATGCTACCATGCATGCATGGTCCCCTTCCTGCCCAAGGGTGCCATCTTGGTCAGTCTCCTTTTTTCCGTGGAGCCCAATGGACGCTTGTCCCATTTTTTCCCAGAAAAATCCTCTAAAAGTTATCCTTAAAAGTTCTTTTTTCCCGGTTTGCGTACCGGTTCCTCTTCCTGCCTTGAGCCGGTGCTGTCCCCGATGCCGTTCTCTGCTCCCCCCCTTCTTTTTGATGAGGCTTGGCCTCAACTGGCATTCGTGCCTTTTTCGCCCAGGGGTTGTTGACCCCGGCTGGGTGTCCCCCACCATGTCTCCCAGTGGATTCAAAAAGCGTGACCGCTGTAGTCAAACCATGTCTGTTACCGACACACACAACTGCTGCCATGCTGCCTTGGCCCGGACCATGACAGTACCACCTGCGACCTGTGCTAGGCGATGACTCTGAAAACCAACAAGAAAAGGTTGGAGTTGCAGGGGAAGATGTTCCCACAGTCTGACTTGGCCCCAGCTTCCCCGACACTGAGCCCCAAGCTGAGCACCTCCCATGAGGCCCGGTTTGTTTCAGAGTCCCGCGTTGGTGGCTCCTCCCTAAAGACCCTGGACCCTGAAAAGAAAAATAAAGAATCCTCGAGACCAGTCAAGGTTCCAGCGGTAAAACCCGGTAAGGTCCCTCAGTGGGATTCAGGCGACTCTGAGTAGCGCGCCCTCCTAAGGTCACTAAGGGGTCTTTGGCTGGCGGCGACCATATGAGGCTCCTCGAGGCCATGGTCCTTGTTGAGGATGCACTCTCAAGAGTGCCAGCGTCGGGCCTAAGGCCCTCGGTGCCCACGCCGACAGCTGCGGAGCCTTCTGGCATTGAATCAAGAATGGCAGCCCTGGAGTAGGATATTTCTGCCATCCTGGCCTTGCAGCAAGCGATGATGCCCTGACAACTGGGCCCCTGACTGTGGAGGAGTCCCTGGGCATCAAGCCAAGCCACAAGTGCCACTGGCCTCGGGTGAACCCTCAACACTGATCGAGGTCCAGGTCCCAATCTTCGGATGTTTGGTCCTCCCTGGGCAGGAGACTGACTCAAGATCCACTGGAAGACCCCAGTTCCTCAGGGCCGACTTCGGGGCATGGGAGTCCCGAGCCTCGGAGTCCTTGATGCCCTCTGGCTTGGATTGGGAGACCAATGTCAAGGCCTTTCCTGAGACTTCTCAGCACTGAGACATCCTTTCAGATCTTTCTCCCCCAGAGCGCAGGTGCCATTCCCCCCCCCCCCCCCCAAGGACGTGTCCTGGGCCCTTTCGGTCTTGACTGAGTCAGAGGAGGACCTGCGTACTGAAGAATTGGAGATTCTGCAGTATGAGTCCCTGCCAAAGGAGACTCTCACGGTGCCGGTACAGCCCATCCTCAAAAGGCTGTGCCTGCGGTTGTAGGAGACTCTGGCTTTGGTGCTGGTGGTCAGTCAACACCTCAACACCATTTATTGCATCAAGAAGGGCTCCATGGTCATGGAATCCGCTATGCAAAAGCTGAAAAGTCAGAACTACTCTTCTGTTCCCCTGGGCAGAGAGGCCTGAGCCCTTGACACCCTTGGGCGCAAATGCTTTCAGGGAGCCATGCTGGGCTGCCAGATACAGGTCTATGAATTGTACATGGGTATGTATCTCAAGGGCATCATCCAGGAACTGGTGGGCTTCTCTGCAGGCCTCGCCAGGGAACCCCTCCAGAGGTTCCAAGCCCTGATAGCCAGGATGCAGGACGGTTCGAATTTCCTATCCCGCGCCACCTATGACTGCTTTGAATCCACAGCCCGGATGGCAGCCTCAGGCATCGGGGCCTGGCGCCAGGCCTAATTTCAAACCTTCGATCTCTAGCAATGGGTGCAAGAGAAATTGCTCGATGTCCTCTGTACCAGGGAAAACTTGTTTTGGAAAGCCTATGGCTGACAAGGCAGCTGAGAGAGGCCGAGGTCGTGACCAGGCAGAGGCTCTCAAGGAAAACCTCGGCCCTTCCCCATAAGAAACCGTTGGAAAAAAGGCCACTTTTCCTGAGGAAAAAGGGGTCTTTTCACCAAGGCCATTACCAGCCCTACTCAGGGCAACAGCAACAGGGCCCCCAGCCCAAGAACCAGAGTCATGGGCAGAGGAAGCCGAAGACTCAGAAACCTCAGCACCAGCTCCCACCCAACCTAGGGAGAGTTTTTGACTCCCTGGGCAGGGCTAATCTCCCTGGGAGACTCTCCATTGCCCACAGGGGGCCACTTTCAGAAGCTGTTCACCCACAGGTGGATCGGGGTCACCATGGATCAGTGGGTTCTACAAGTGATAAAGGAGGGTTATTTCCTCAGGTTCCAGGAGAGCCAATGCAGCCTCTCCTTCACAAAGCCTTGCTCCTCTCAGAGCTCGCAGGGTTGCTCAAGGGCAGGGTGGTAGAACCTGTACCCAGACATTTACTTATTTAAATTTACAATACTTCTGCTCTGTTTTTACAAAAGAAAATCCTGGAGAAGGACCACCTGTGATTCCTAAATATACAAATGGGAATGGAGTAGATACCACACCATTCACAGGAGATGTGTTAGAACAGCTTCCAAAACTGAAAGTGGACATGGCCAAGGGACCAGATGGGATACATCCCAGAATACTGAAAGAGCTCAGAGGTTCTTGCAGGGCTATTAAAGGATGTTTTTAATAGATCCTTGGAGACAGGAGAAGTTCCATAGAATTGGAGAAGGGCTGATGTGGTACCTCTTCACAAAAGTGGTAACGGTGAAGTGACAAACTACAGGCCAGTAAGCCTTACCTCAATAGCGGGAAAAGTAATGGAGGCGCTCCTGAAAGAACGAATAGTGAACTTTCTTGAAACCAACAGGTTGCATGATCCGAGGCAACATGGTTTTACCAAAGGATGATCTTGCCAAACAAATCTGATTGAACTCTTTGACTGGATGACCAGAGAACTAGATCAAGGGCATGCAATGGATGTAATCCACCTAGATTTCAGCAAAGCTTTTGATACTGTTCATCATAGGAGGCTTATCAATAAACTCAACAGCTTGGGGATGAGTCCCAAGGTGGTGAAATGGATCAGAAATTGGTTGACTGACAGACAACAGAAGATAACGGTAAACAGAACTCACTCAGATGAAAGAAAGGTGATTAGTGGTGTGCCCCAAGGTTTGGTCCTTGTACCGGTACTGTTCAATGTATTTGTGAGTGATATTGCTGAAGGACTGAATGGAGAAGTCTGTCTGTCTGCAGATGGCATGAAAATTTGTAACAGAGAGGAATCCTCTGAGGGAGTGGATTACATGAGGAAAGATCAACAGAAGTTGGAAGAATGGTCTAGTGCTTGGCAGTTAATATTTAATGTAAGGAAGTGCAGTGTCATGCACTTGGGAAGCAGAAATCCAAGGGAATTATATGCGATGGGGGGGCGAGAGGTTGGTATGCACGGACCAGTCGGAGTGATTGTTTCTGAGGATCTCAAGGTGGCAAAATAGAGTGACAAGGTGGTGGCAAAAGCCAGAAGGATGCTGGGTTGCTTACAGAGAGGAATTACCAGCAGAAAGGAAGAGGTACTAATGCCACTGTACAAGTCACTGATGAGGCCTCACTTGGAATGTTGTTATTAAGTGCCGTCGAGTCGGACTCGACTCATAGCGACCCTCTGGATAGCTATCCTAAATTGTGTTGGGTCTTCAGTCAGGCGGCTCATTGTTGACAGACTGGTACCCGTAGCTGCTGTTATTGTATCGATCCATTTCATTGCTGGTCTTCCTCTTTTGTGTTGACCTTCTATCTTGCCAAGCATGATGTCTTTCTCTAATGATCTCTCTCTTCGCATGATGTGTCCAAAGTATGAAAGTCGAAGTCTTGTCATCTGAGCTTCTAAAGAAAGCTTAGGTTTGATCTCCTCTAGTACTGACTGGTTTGTTCTTCGGGCAGTCCATGGTATACACAGTATTCGCCGCCAGCACCATAATTCAAAGGCATCAATTTTCTTCCTGTTTGTTTTTTTCACTGTCCAGCTTTCACATCCATATGATGCTATTGAAAATACCATGGCTTGAACAAGTTGAATCTTTGTATGGAGAGAGACATCTCTGCTCTTGAGAATCTTATTTTATTTATTTATTTTATTTAGCTGTATTTATATCCCGCTTTTTACCGGGTCAAAGCGATCAATTGGGAGATACATTTAACACGAGGGGATATGACACACATATGCTAATACTTACAGGGAACATGGGCAATGGAGGGTTAAGTGGCTTGCCCAAGACCACAAGGAGTACCTATAGGACTAGAAATCCCAGTCCCTCCGGCCTGAGATTGCTGTCCCCAGGTGGGACTTGAACCCCCGGCCCTCCGGCCTGAAGTTCCTTTTCCTAACCACTAGGCCACGCCTCCCTATCTAGGTCTTTCATAGCCATTCTGCCAAGAGTAATGCTTCGTTTGATTTCTTGACTGCTTGTTGCTTCTTTATTGATACTTGATCCAAGTAGGTTAAAGTCGTTCACGATTTCAATTTCTTCTCCTTCAACGATGAACCTGTTGATTATGCCAGTTGTCATGATCTTTGTCTTCTTTACATTAAGGTGCAGGCCCATTTTGAGACTGTGTTCTTTGATTGTGAGAAGCAAATGTTTCAGATCATCTTCACTTTCAGCCAGTAATGTAGTATCATCAGCATAGCAAAGGTTGTTGATGAGTCTTCCACCAATCTTCACACCTCTGTTGTCTTCACACAATCCTGCTTCTCTGATGATTTCTTCTGCATATAAATTAAACAGGTAGGTGGAAAGTATGCAGCCTTGTCTTACACCTTTGCTTATTTTAAACCATTCTGTTTCTCCTTGTTCCGTTCGAACTGTTGCTTCTTGATCAATGTACAGATTGCGCACGAGAACGATCAGGTGTTCTGATATGCCCATGCTTCTTAATGTGGCCCAGAGTTTCTCATGGTTTACACAGTCAAAAGCCTTGCTATAGTCGATAAAGCACAAATAGATATCCTTTTGGTATTCTTTAGTCTTTTCAAGGATCCATCTCACATCCGCAATGATGTCTCTCGTTCCTCGCCCTTTCCTGAACCCTGCTTGCACTTCAGGTAGTTCTTGTTCCAGGTATGGTTGTAGTCTCTTTTGAATAATCTTCAGTAGAATCTTGCTGGCATGTGGGATCAGAGCGATTGTTCGATAATTTCCACAGTCAGTTGGATCACCTTTCTTTAGTATTGGTATAAACACAAATCTTTTCCAGTCAGTTGGCCATGATGTTGTCTTCCATATTTCTTGGCAGAGCCTTGTAAGTATGGTAACAGCTGCATCAGATTGCTGCAATACTTCTATAGGAATGCTATTGATGCCTGGTGCTTTGTTCTTTGATAAGGCTTTCAATGCTGCTTCAACTTCTTCTTTCATCACCAATGGTTCCCGATCATAAGGTACAGGTTGAAACGGCTGTTGGTCCACTTGATTTTTATCATATAAAAACTCTGTATATTCCTTCCACCTTTTCTTGATCTTCTCAGCATCATTCAACATAGAACCTTGAGCATCTTGTAACATTTCAATTCGAGGCTGGAACTTTTTCTTTAACTCTCGTAGCTTTAGGAAAGCCGATCTTGCTCTTCCTCTAATAGTTTCTGCTTCTATTTCCTTGCAAGTGTCATTGTAGTACTTTTCATTGTCCTGTCTTGCTGCATGTTGGAAATCTCTGTTGAGTTCTGTTATTGTCTTTCTTTCTCCTCTGGCTTTAGCTTCTCTGCGTTTCTGGGCAATTTTCAGAGTTTCTTTCGTCATTCATTTTGGCCGTTTTTGCTTTTTCACCTTTTGTAGAGACTTCTCGCTTTCTTCCAACACAGCCTTCTTGATGTCATTCCATAACTCTTCCGGAGCTCTGTCATTTGTATCTAAAGCAGCAAATCGATTTTGCAGGCAGTCTTTAAATTCCAGTGGTATATTCTCAAGGTCATATTTTGCTGCATTCATGAGTGGTTTCCTCTTTTTCAACTTTAGCTTGAGTTTGCATACTAGTAGTTGATGATCTGTACCACAGTCAGCTCCAGGTTTTGTCTTTGTTGATGTTATAGAGCTTTTCCATCGTTGACTTCCACAGATGTAGTCAATTTGATTTTTATACAATCCATTGGGTGAAGTCCATGTGTACAGTCGCCGCTTGTGTTGCTGGAAGAAGGTGTTTGAGATGAATAGATCATTGGTCTTGCAGAATTCTATCAGTCTTTCTCCAGCTTCATTTCTGTTGCCAAGTCCATATTTTCCAACTACTTTGCCTTCTTCTTTGTTGCCAACTTTTGCGTTCCAGTCACCCATGACTATCAGGATATCCTGTTTGCATGTTCTGTCAATTTCAGCTTGTACTTGTTCATAGAAGTCTTCAATTTCATTCTCTTCTGCAGCTGTTGTTGGGGCATATACTTGAATTATAGTTGTGTTGATAGGCAGTCCTCGTAGACGAACAGAGATTAAGCGTTCGCTGACTGCATTGTGTTTCATTACAGTTCTTGCAAGTTTCTTCTTTATTATAAAGGCAACACCATTTCTTCTTTGTCTTTCATTTCCAGCATAGTAGACCATGTGATCATCTGATGCAAAGTGCTCGATGCCAGTCCATTTCAGTTCGCTGACACCCAACAGATCAAGTTGTACACGTTCCATTTCATTCTTGACCACCTCCAACTTCCCTTGGTTCATGCTTCGTACATTCCATGTTCCAATGTGTAAGACATCTTTACAGCTTCTGACTCTCATTTCATGCGCAGCTACATCAGCAGGCAGACTTCCCGAGGGCTTTGATCCAACCACATCATAAATGCTGGCTTTACTCTGAAACGTTTTCAGCTCTTCCCCAGTAGCTAGTTGAGTGCCTTCCGACCTGGGGGTCTCATATTCTAGCACCATAGCAGAATTTGTTTTGTTTAACTATCCTTTGGGTTTTCATGGCAAGATACAGAAGTAGATTGCTGGGCCTTTCTTCCGCGCAGTTTAAGTTTGGTGTTGTTGCCGTTGTCACAAAAATGTGATCCTCCACCGTCAGCACTATCCCATTCTGCTGCTGCCCAGATGGGTGGTTTGTCTTGGTCTGGCACCTCAGCTGAGACCTGTCCATCTTGGGAGACCCTACAAGTAGTTAAACTTCTGATAGTTTAGCTCTCAGCATCACTGATGCACGCAAGCCCTCACAGCACGACAAGCTGCAAACCAAGTGAATATTGGAATATTGTGTTCAAATTTGGAGACCTATCTCGCAAAGGATATAAAAAGACCGGAAAGTGTTCAGAGGAAAGCAACCAAAATGATTTGGAGTCTGCGACAGAAGACTTATGAGAAGAGACTTGAAGACCTAAATATGTACACTGGAGGAGAGGAGGGACAGGGGAGATATGATTCAGACCTTTAAATACTTAGAGTATTAATGAACAAACATACCTTTTCCAAAGACTGGGAAGCAATAAAACTAGAGGACATAACATGAAGCTGCAAGGGGATAAATTGAAAGGCAATGTCAGGAAGTACTTTTTCACTGAAAGGGTGATGGATTCTTGGAATGCTCTCCCGATGGAAGTGGTGGGGGCAAACACAGTGACAGAATTTAAAATGGTATGGGACAGACACAGTGGATCCCTTTATAGCAACAGGATAAAATCAAAATAAACATATCTATTTCTTATATCTCAACAAATAGGGGTGACCTACATGGATTGGTGGATACACCCCTGAATAAAGGCATGGGAAGGGGTGACCTGCACCTACTCTTGTCACCTTGCTGGGCAGATTAGATGGACCATGCTGGTCTTTTTCTGCCGTCATATAATATGTTACTATATATATTTGTGGGGAAATGGCTTCTAGTCCAGGTATTTCCTTGTTCCCAAGCAAACTGGGGGCCTCAGATCCATACTGCAAAACCTGAACAAGTTTCTGGTGAGGAAGAAATTCAAGATGCTCTCCCTTAGAACTCTGCTGCCCTACCTCCACCAGGGAGGTTGGCTGTGCTTCTTAGACCTAAGGGATGCATATACTCACATCCTGATCAACCCCTCCCACAGACAGTACCTATGGTTCGTGGTGGGGGGAGAGCACTACCAGTACAGGGTGCTTCCATTCGGCCTTGTCTCCTCACCAAGGGTCTTTACAAAGTGCCTGGCAGTCGTGGCCACCCACATGCGCCTACAAGGGGTCTTTGTCTTCCCCTATATGGACGACTGTCTCATCAGAGGCAGCACAGGCTCTGAAGCCAGCCAGGTCACAGGGCAAACAATCTGCTTCCTGCAACACCTAGGGTTTGTCATCAACTACCCTAAATCCCATCTCTCTCTAGCTCAAAACCTGGAGTTCATAGGTGCCCAGCTGGAGATGTACGTCAAGGCCTTCCTCCCAAAGGAAAGGGCACACTGCCTTATGCAGTTATTGGGAGAAGTGCAGACTTGCTGATTTGTACCGGCTCACCTCCTCTTCTGCCTACTGAGCCATATAGCCTCCACAGTCCACGTCATGTCCCTTGCCTGCTTGCACATGCGGGCAGCCAAGTAGTGCCTCCACTCCCAGTAGACTCAGACCATGGGCATGTTGCATGACAGGGTCAGGGTCACCTGCCAACTGGGTGGACTCCCTCAACTGGTGGCAGTCCCTATTCCACCTCCAAGCAGGGATGCTATTCCAGGCGCCTGCACCACAGGGGGTCCTGACCACGGATGCCTCTCTCCTGGGTTGGGGGGCACACTGCAGAGACGTCCGCATTCAAGGCAGCTGGTCACAGGAGGAGTAGCTTTTACAGATCAACCTCCTGGAACTCAGAGCCATCTTCCTGGCCTTGCGAGCATTCCACCACCTCCTGTGGAGCTGCCTTGTACTGATCCAAATGGACAACCAGGTTGCCATATTCTATGTAAACAAGCGGAGGGGCACGGGTTCGTACACCCTCTGCCAGGAAGCGGTGGCTGTCCTCTCCTTTGAGCTGCGCCATGGAATGCTTCTACAAGTAGTATACCTCCCAGGTCAGAACAATGGCTTAGCGGACAAGTTCAGCAGAGTCCTCTGCCTACACAAATGGTGTCTGAACCCCAGGGCGGCGCAAATACTCTTCTGCCTCTGGGGCAGGCTCATGATGGACCCGTTCGCCTCCCCAGACAATACGGAGCTGCCCTGCTTCTACTCACACCAACCTTACCCTTGGAGGGTGGCAACAAATGCCTTCCTGATTCCATGGTCCGAGGGCCTCCTCTATGCCTTCCCACCAACACCACTGGTGGCCAAGACCCTCTTCAAGGCCCAGAGCGAGCAGGCATCAGTAATTCTGATCGCCCCCAGATGGGCCCGCCAACTCTGGTTCCCTCTGCTGCTGTGTTGGTGGCACTCCCAGTCCCGCTAGATTGGGATCCAGACCTCCTGTCCCAGGAGAAGGGCTCCTTCCTGCACCCCAACCTGGGGTCACTAGTGTTGACAGCGTGGCTGCTGAAAGGATAGCCTTAGCTCCTTTCAGTTTCCTGAAGGAAGTCGAGGAAAACCTCCTGGCCTCCAGAAAACCCACCACCAGATGAGCATACACCTTGAAATGGAGAAGATTCTCCGTCTGGTGTGCAGAGAGAGGAGAGAACCCTTTCTCCTGCTGTGTGCAACTAGTGCTACAGTATTTACTGAATCTCTTGCACGCCAGCCTGCAGTCTATTTCGGTGAGGGTGCACCTGAGTGCCATAGCTGCTTATCATCATGTTGTAGAGGGGAAATCCCTCTCAAGCCAGCCCTTGGTCTCCAGGTTCCTCTGGGGCCTTTTTCTATCGAAGCCTCCTCTCCACCCTCTGAAAGAAGAATGGGATCTTAGCGTCATGCTCTCCCAGCTTACCAGACAGCCATTCAAGTCTCTGAATACCTGCCATTTGAGGTACCTCTCCTTGAAAGCGGTCTTTTTGGTGGTCATCACTTCCGCTCGGGGAGTGAGTGAACTCCAGGCCTTGGTGGCAGATCCGCCATATACAAGGTTTTATAAGAACAGGGTAGTGCTCTGCAAACACCCCAAATTTCTCCCCAAGGTGGTATCTCCCTTTCATCTCAACCAGGAGGTGATCCACCACACCTTTCTTTCCACAGCCCCATGCCAGCAGGGAGGAGATCATATTGCATATGTTAGACTGTAAGCGGGCCTTGTCCTTCTACCTGCAGAGGACCCAGTCCCATCGCAAATCTCCTCAGTTCTTTGTGTCATATGATCCCAGTAGACTGGGGCTCTCGGTAACGAAGTGAACTCTGTCCACTTGGGTGGCAGACTACATTGCCTTTGCCTACAAGCAGGTGGGCCTCTCCCTTGAGCACCGGATCACTACACATCGCATTCGGGCCATGGCCAAGTCAGTAGCCAACCTCCACTCAGTGTTGGTGACGGAAATATGCAGGGCTGCCACATGTTTTTTGATTCATTCATTTGTAGCTCATTACTGCCTGGAGAGTGAGCCCTGCAGGGACAGTGCCTTTGGGCAGGCAGTACTTTGTAATATTTTTGGGGTGTAGGCAACTCCTGCCCTCTGACCCTTCTGTGTTCAGGCTGCTGGAGTGTTAGTGTCGCTGGACGCTGGGGTCTTGCAGAGTCTCCCTGTTGAATCTCACCTTCTGCAACTCATGGCTACCCATATGGTCACCGTCGGTGCTGTTGTGGTTCAGTCCTCGGCAGCCTGGAGCTAGGGAGTCCTATATGTGACGGCTGACTTCCCATTTGTTCCTAGAGAAAGCGTAGTTCCTCACCTGTAACAGGTGTTCTCTGGGAACAGCAGGAATCAGTCTTCACAACACTCCCTCCTCCTCTTGGAGTTGTCTCCCTACATTGTTTTAAGTCCTATTTTCGCTATGTCATCTGACTGACCAAGATGGCACCCTTGAGTGGGAAGGAGTAGCATTCCCAAAGGCTTTCTGTGAAAGCTGGGGAGATGCTCTGCGCGGGCTCTGTCACTGTCAATGTCACCCATATGTGAGGACTGATTCCTTCTGTTCCTGGAGAACACCTGTTACAGGTGAGTAACTACGCTTTTTCCCTTGTCCCTGAAGGGCTCACAATCTATGTTTTTGTACATGAGACAACAGAGGGTTAAGTGGCTTGCCCAAAGCCACAAGGAGCACCTGTGGCATTAGAAACCCCAGTTCTTCCTGCCCAAGGTTGCCATCCTCTAATGGGATTCAAACCCTGGCCCTCCAGCCTGAAGTAACTTGTCCCAACCACTATGGGGCAATGGGGGTAGGATTGAGGCATTGCCTTGGACACCTCTAATCCTTACACCGCCCTGTGTCTGATTTCCATCTCCAGTTTGACACTCCAGTAGGCATATCCCTTGCTTGTGGCCTCTAAACATGCCAAACCACTATCTGCAGACACTACTTGGCTTTTTTTCTCCAGCAGTATTCAGGACAAACATTAAGGAGTGCATATGTGCAGTAGCCTTAGAGCTGGTAAAAATGCTACTCCTAGGTATTTGCAAGTACGTGTGTGTATTATGGTATACTATATTCTATGCACGTACTTGTGTGCTTCGCTCATACTCCGCCCATGTGCATGCCCACAGTGAAGAAAGCAGCATTCAAATGTGTGCAGTTTTATGCAGGTCAGTATTTTATAAGAGTAGATTTACACGTGTATGTGGCCACATGTGCACATATATAACTAAAATACTGCCCTTTATGTGTGTTATTAGCACCTAACACTAGCCAGCTCCTTATAAAATCCCCCTTCTAGCTTTGTGGCAGACAGACACATAGGCAATGACGAGAAGCTCTCACAGAAGAGGAAACGAAGTCTGCACTTTGCCAGCATATCACTCTCAGTAAAGCTGTCCTATGTGAATTAAAAAAACAAACATCAGCAAACTGGCTCTGCTTAACAGCTCATCTCCTTCAAATCCTTTTTATTTTTTGGATTGAACAGCCAAGGAGGACAGCCACCAGCAGTGATTACCAGTGGGGAGATTTTTTTCTTTGCTGTTAATGATCTGTCTTGAAAAGTTGAAAAGCCTGAGGTGAAGCTAGGAACTCTTAACTGAGCTGATTATTAACACTCAGAAAGCTCCCAAGAGTAAGGTCATCATTTCCGTTAACATGAACTACACTAGGGCACGGCTTTCCCTACAAATGAATTTGAAGCCAGCTTTAAATGCCCTCTGCGTGATTGAAGACCTTCCCCTTTACGATCTTAAACTTATTTGGTGAAGAATGTTAAGTGAGCTTGACCTCATATAGCAGTGATGGCTAACCTTTTTGAGCCCGAGTGCCCAAACTGCCGCACAAAACCAAAGAATTTCCTCAAAGTGCCAGCACGTCATTTGCATAAGTGGTCTTATTTGCATAAATATTTGCATAATGTTACCATACACTAACTTTTAGTAAACATGTCTCTTAATGAGTGTATGGATAAAGAAAGACTAAAAGATTTCTACATTACTATAATCCAGTGCCAACCGCCAGGCACATTAGGAACTACTACAAACGCTGCCCATTTAGAACCCATAACAAACCCGCCGTATCCTGACAGCATTACCAGGACTCACAAAGCACCATACCCTACCTATCAAAAGGCAACACTGCAAATATTAAACCAATACATTTCAGTGAATACTGGGGAAAGAGAACAAGTGGCAACGTCAAATAGGAATTTCCTCTTGTACCAAACAAAGCGCAGATGTTAATGATGCACATTTCCCAGAGCTGACATATTCCAGTTAATAAATTCAAAATAAAGAGATATCTTTCTACCTTTTGTGCATTTTTTTTCAGTTGCAATTGGTCCAGCCATTTTCTTCTGGTTTCTTCATGTTTTCTGCTAACTCTCCATCGTCTGCTGTCCATTTGTCCTTTCTTCTCTCTTCTAGTTTTTTTTTCCATTCTCTCTCTCTCTACATCTGCTTTAACATACTAATCTTTCTCCTTTTGCTCTTTCCTCATTCCTATTTCATCCACACAAATTTTACCCCTCCATCCTCAATCCCCAATTACTCTCCCAATACCTGGCCAATTGTAGATTTTTCATCCCTCCTACACAAAATATTTTTCCCCTCTCCATTTTACTCTCCCAGCCCCATCCCATTCTAATCCTCCCCCAACATCAGCTCCCTTCTAGTTCCAGTCTCACCCAGCATCCATTCCCTTCTTCAAGCCCCCCACTTCCCCTCAGCCCATTTCCATTCCAAGCCCCGTCCCCATCAGCTATTTGCAGTTCAAGCCCCCCACTTCCCCTCAGCCCATTTCCATTCCAAGCCCCATCCCCAACAGCTATTTGCAGTTCAAGCCCCCTTCCACTCAGCCCATTTCCAGTCCTAGCAACCCCCCCAACCCATTACCAGTCCTAGCCCCCCATAGCCCACTCCCAGTCCTAATCCCCCATCACTAAAGTTTTAGTTTAAGCCCCCACAGCGCATATCAACAATCATATCCAACCCCAGCGCCCTTCTCAAATCCTAACCCCCCCAGCCCAGCGCCCATCACCACTCCTAACCCCCCCAGCCAGCCCAGTGCCCATCACCACTCCTAACCCCCCCCCAGCCAGCCCAGTGTCCATCACCACTCCTAACCCCCCCAGCCCAGTGCCCATCACCACTCCTAAACCCCCCCCACCCCAGCCCATCACTACTCCTAACACCCCCCAGCCCAGCCCAGCCCAGCCCATCACCACTCCTAACCCCCAGCCCAGCCCAGCCCAGCCCATCACCACTCCTAGCCCCCCTCCAGCCCATCACTACTCCTAACCCCCCCAGCCCAGCCCAGCCCAGCCAATCAACAATCCTAACCGCCCCTACAGCACATCACTTCTCCTAACCCCCCCAGCCCAGCCCATCACCACTCCTAACCCCCCCAGCCCAGCCCATCACTACTCCTAACCCCCCCAGCCCAGCCCAGCCCAGCCCATCACCACTCCTAACCCCCCCTCCAGCCCATCCCTACTCCTAACCTCCCCCATCCCAGCCCAGCCCAGCCCATCACCACTCCTAACCCCCCCAGTCCAGCCCATCACCACTCCTAACCCCCCCCAGGCCAGCCCAGCCCATCACCACACCTAACCCCCCCTCCAGCCCATCACTACTCCTAACCCCCCCAGCCCAGCCCAGCCCATCACCACTCCTAACCCCCCCCAGCCCAGCCCAGCCCATCACCACTCCTAACCCTAACCCCCCCCAGCCCAGCCCAGCCCATCACCACTCCTCACCCCCCCTCCAGCCCTTCTCCACTCCTTACCCCCCCAACCCAGCCCAGCCCAGCCCATCACCACTCCTAACCCCCCCCAGCCCAGCCCAGCCCAGCCCAGCCCAGGGAAAATTAAAAAAAAAAAGAACACCTGTCTACTGCCGCTGTCGGGGCCGCCGCGGCAGAATCGAGCGTGCCGCGGGGCCCCCCTGTACCCACCCGGCAGAGCCTGCCCTCCCCGTAGCAGCTCTCTCTTTGGAGCTGCAGTCAGACGCGCCGGCTTGCAGAGCGCGAGGGAAGAGTTCCCTCGCTGCTCTGTTAAGCCCGCGGGGGCTGATGGGAGTTCCCATCAGCCCCCGCGGGCTTAACGGAGTCGCGAAAGGGAAACTCTTCCCTTCGCGCTCTGCAAGCCGGCGCGTCTGACTGTAGCTCCAAAGAGAGAGCTGCTACGGGGAGGGCAGGATCTGCCGGGTACAGGGGGGCCCCGCGGCACGCTCGATTCTGCCGCGGCGGCCCCGACAGCGGCAGCAGACAGGGTTTTTTTTTTTTTTTTTCGATTGCGGACCTTCCCGCGTGCCAGCTGCAAGGCCTTCGCGTGCCACAGCTGGCACGCGTGCCATAGGTTCGCCATCGCTGTCATATAGTATCTACAGTATACTGAAGCAGTACAAAGTTCTGTAACTCATTTTAGGCTGCCGAAGAATGTTGTTTTCAGTTAGGCCATCAATTAGGAATTAAGATTCCCCCAGAAATATTATTTTAGGCTTCTAATAATTGATGAGGGTCTAAGTAGCTTATTATATTGGCACATGGATACATAGACTTTTCCTTCTTGCTCGCAGGTTGAGATCTGGTCTTGTCCATGATGGGCATAATCTGATCTCCAGGAACAAGCAGGAATGAGTCTTCACATATGTGTTCATCTTGGGTATCGTCGGTACCGACGGAGCCTGCGCGGGAACGCTCCCCAGCGTCCAGTAAGAAAGCTTTTGGGAGCATCCCACAGCACCTGCGCGCTGCCTTCCCTCCTTTCCCAACCGCCTCTCTCCAGTTCGAGTTTTAAAGCTGAGACAAAGAGAGAGAGAGGAAAGGAAAGATAGATAGAGAGATACAACTCCTAGGGGAGGTGGATGGGTTGTGAAGACTTATTCCTGCTGTTCCAGTTCTTCTTTTCCGCGGAGCCAGCAGGTCATGTTCCTGTCACCGCAGAAGAATTCTTTATTTTTTTCTTTATTTTTCTGTGTCGCGTCTGCCTTCTTCAACGTCAGACCGGTACCGACGGTCTTTTCTTTTCTTTCTTACAAAAACCCCCCCAAAAAACCCTTTTCTTTCTTCAGCTGTGCATTTTCGGTTTGGGCCTTAGGCCTGAACATATTTTCTCCTCATGGAGAAGCCCGCTTCCGGGTTCAAAAAGTGCACGAAGTGTGGCGGTACTATTTCTGTCACCGACACCCATGACTGGTGTCTAAAATGTTTGGGTCCTGACCATTCCATCACGGATTGTGTGTCCTGTACCATGATGTCTAAAAGAGGTTGGCAGAACCGAGCAGCCAAGCTCAGTACCCTGTTTCCCTCTGCAGCCTCGGTGGCATCGACGTCTTCCAGGGCTTCTTCTTCCTCCCATGGATCTCAGGTAACCAAACATAAATCTAGCCGGTCCTCGAAGGGCAAATCTCCCTCTAAGCATCGAGATGCCTCCGGGCTTGTCCTCGAGGATTCCGCACCGGCAAAATTACCCCGGCGGGAAGTTCCGGTTTCCAAAGCATTGTCTGTGGGGTCACAGGTTGACATCGATGGCTCGGCCTCGACCGATCACCTGTTGCTGTGTTCTGTGGTACCGGTGGCCCCCACTGGTACCGACATCCAGACTCTGGTGGTGTCGATGGATCAGAAGATTCTGTCCATGCAGCGCACCCTAATGGCGTTTATGCAGGCTTCGACGCCTCCGGTACCGCAACAGTCTCCGTTGCCGGTACTGACTCCGGCACCGGCATCGTTCCCTGTGCCGGTACCGATTGCATCGACATCAGCTTCGGTGTCGACTGCAACGGTACCCTGTCCTATGATGCCCATCGGTACCGAACCGGTACCGCTTACTCCCAATGTCAATCCCACTCGGTATGCGTATCGGGCTTTACAGGAGCATCCAGACAGGTGATACTTCGATTCCTCCGAAGACTCTGAGTCGGAGGTTTCTGTCGATGCACCGGTACTTCTTCCTCAGGAGTCTGATTCTCCAAAACGAAGAATGTCTCCTCCAAAAGACTTGTCTTTTCAGGACTTCATTAGGGAAGTGGTTAAGGGCCTCTCCATTACAGTGGCCCCTGAGTCAGAGCCTAGAGCCAAGCAACTAGATATTTTGCAATATCCTAAGGCTCCTAAAGAAGCAGCTACTTTACCTATTCATGAGATTCTCTATGATCTCATGTTGAGCATGTGGGAGACTCCTCTTACCACCTCTCCTCATTCTCGTAGATTAGACACCATGTACCGTGTCCCTTCTTGTCCTGGCTTTCATAAGTCTCAGCTTCCTCATCACTCTATTGTGGTAGAGACTGCCATGAGGAAAATAAAGAGTGCAAAGAGACACTCATCTAATCCTCCAGGACGTGAATGCAGGACCCTTGATGCTTTTGGCCGAAGGATTTTCCAAGCTAATATGCTTGCTGCCAGAATCAACTCCTATAGTCTCTATATGGGGATGTTTCTAAAAGAAGTCACAGATCATCTGCAGACTTTAGCCCCTTTTATTTCAGAAGATAAAAGGCAGGAATTTCTCACTTGGCTTAAACATGCCCAAGATGTTTCCAAATTTTCCAACCATGCAGCCTTTGACTCTTTTGAGTGTGTAAGCAGAGCCTCGGCTATTGCCATAGGTGCACGCAGAATTGCTTGGTTACAAGCCTCTGATTTGGAACTTTGGGTCCAAGATGAACTGGGAAATCTTCCTTGTACAGGTGAAAACCTTTTTGGCAGGGATTGGAAAGCAAAGGCCACTCAGATGGATGCTGAGAACTCTGCTTTGGATCGACTTTCAAAGTCTACCTCTGCTCCTGCTAAGAAAAGATTGTTCAAAAAGACAACTTTTTCTAAAAAGGGAAGATACTATCCTGCTTATGGTCAGCAGGCATCTTCTGCAGGTCGTTTTGCTGCAAAGCGTCAGCAACCACCTAAACAGGCCAAGTCAAAGGCTGCCAGGCCTCCCATGGCTCAGCAGCCTCAGCCTCATCAGGGCTTTTGACTTGCAACTAGAGAACTTAGCCTTTCTGGCTCTGGAAGAACCAGAGCCCCTCACCATTCCAGGAAGGTTGGCTTACTTTGCTCCCAGATGGGAGCAAATCACAGCAGAGCAATGGACCCTCTCCATTATAAGGGAAGGGTACAAGCTTCATTTCTTAAACCTTCCTCCCCACACCATGGTGAGACAGTTCAATTCTCCAACATCTCTCCTCAACCTTCTGGGTCAGGATATTGCTACCCTTCTTGCCCAAGGGGCAATAGAAGAAGTACCCCTTCTTCAACAGGGCTCAGGGTTCTACTCCCCTTATTTTCTTATTCCAAAGAAAACAGGGTGCTACAGACCCATATTAGATCTCAGAGAATTGAACAATTTCTATTCAAAGAGAAATTCAAGATGATTTCTCTCGGTATTCTGCTGCCATACCTTCAGAGTCAGGAGTGGCTTTGTTCTGTAGATCTCAAGGATGCGTACACCCATGTCCTCATCCATCCAACACACAGAAGGTTCCTTCGGTTCCTTTTTCAAGGAAAGCACTACCAATACAGGGTGCTTCCTTTCAGTCTGGCCTCTGCACCAAGGGTGTTCACGAAATGCATGGCAGTAGTAGCTGCATTTCTATGCACTCTAGGAATATTCGTTTTCCCATATCTGTCAGAGGCCCAGATTTCTCTAACCTGCACAATGTGTGTCCTTCAGTATTTGGGACTGGTAATAAACATCCCAAAATCCCATCTCACCCCTACTCAGTCTCTGGAGTTTATAGGGGCCTTGCTGGATACCACAACTGCAAGGGCCTATCTTCCTCAGGCCCGTTGCCTACGCTTGGTGCAGTTAGCCTCCCAGATACAGTTAAAGTCCCATTTAACTGCTCGAGAGATGTTACAACTATTAGGCCACATGGCATCCACCGTGCATGTGGTTCCATATGCTCGCCTTCACATGAGGGCAGCTCAATGGACTTTGTCCACCCAATGGACTCAGGCATCAGGTTGCCTGTCAGACAAAATAGCAAACTCCAGTTGCCTATTTTGGTCTCTCCAGTGGTGGAAGTCCCCTCCAAATCTGTTGCTGGGGTCCCCTTTCCAGCAGTCGCTACCCCAAGCAACTCTGACAACAGATGCTTCTCCAATGGGTTGGGGAGCTCATCTGCAGGATCTTTCCACCCAGGGCATCTGGTCTCCACAGGAGACTTCTCTGCATATCAATCTCTTGGAACTCAGAGCAATATTCTTAGCTCTCAGAGTGTTCCATTCCCTGCTCAGCTACAGGACAGTCCTCATCCATACGGACAACCAAGTAGCCATGTTCTATGTAAACAAGCAGGGCGGGCGGGACTGGCTCTCTGTCGCTTTGCAACGAAGCTTTGTGACTGTGGGCCTTCGCCAGAGAGCATCACATCCATCTTCTGGCAGTATATCTTGCAGGCATTCAAAACTTGGGCGGACAGACTCAGTCGAGTTCTGCTTCCACACGAGTGGTCCCTCCACATGGACCAGGTAGCCAGGATTTTTCGAATTTGGGGAACCCCGGACATAGATCTCTTTGCAAGTCCTTGGAATGCCAAACTTCCCCGGTTCTGTTCCAGAATTCCGTGTCAGGGAGTTCAGGCCAAGGATGCCTTCCTCCTTCACTGGGGTCAAGACTTCCTTTATGCCTTTCCACCAATTCCCCTAATTCCCAAAACACTATTCAAGCTTCAGAGAGATCGAGGGACCATGATCCTCATAGCACCACATTGGCCACGCCAAGTGTGGTATCCTCTACTTCTGCATCTCTCTCAAGCTCCTTCCCTGGACTTGGGCTCTGCACCAGACCTTCTGTCCCAGGAAGAGGGAACTTTGTGGCACCCAAACCCCCAGTCGCTCCATCTCAGGGCTTGGTTGCTGAGGGCCTAGACCTTCAAGATTTTCATCTCTCTCAGCAAGTCAGAGATGTTATTCATGCCTCTAGAAAGCTTTCTACTAGACGTTCCTATGCTTTCAAATGGAAAAGATTTACCATTTGGTGTTCAGGGAAAGGTCTAAACCCTCTTGCAATACCTCTGAATTCTCTACTAGAGTATCTCCTGCATCTATCCCATGCAGGTCTGAATTCAGTAAGAGTCCATTTGAGTGCTATTGCAGTGTCCCTCAAGCCTCAAGATTCATGAGAGGCCTTCTTTTAACTAAACCTCCCATTAGACCACCTCCAGTGGCATGGGACTTAAACCTGGTTCTTGACCAGCTTATGAAGCCACCCTTTGAACCTTTAGCCATCACCTCCTTGAAATTCCTTTCTTGGAAAGTTAATTTTTCTCATTGCAGTCACCTCAGCATGCCGCATCAGTGAGTTGCAAGCTTTGGTGGCTAATCCTCCTTATACAAGGTTCCATCATGATAAGGTAGTCCTCAGGACCAATCCACACTTTATGCCTAAAGTGATCTCACCTTTTCATCTGAACCAAGAGGTATATTTACCTGTCTTTTTTCCAGGACCTCATGCATCAAATGCAGAGAGGAATCTTCATACCTTGGATTGTAAGAGAGCTCTCGCTTTTTACTTACAAAGATCACAGCAACATAGAAAGTCTTCTCAACTCTTTGTTGCTTTTGATCCTTCTCATTTAGGACTTCCAGTCTCTAAGAGAACACTGTCCAACTGGATTGCTCAGTGTATTTCTTTCGCCTACCAGAGTAGGAACATTTCTCTGGAGGGCCATGTCACAGCTCACAATGTGAGAGCCATGGCAGCCTCAATGGCTCTGTGTCCATCGACCAAATCTGTCGAGCGGCCACCTGGGCCTCGGTTCATACCTTCACAGCCCATTACTGTTTGGACAAGGACTCCCGCCGGGATGCCTCGTTTGGTCAGGCTGTTCTCAAACACCTGTTCCATTCCTAATCAACTCCTACCCACCTACCCTGGTTGGATGCCAGAGATCCATGGGGGGAGGTAGAGTCCTTTTCAAGGACACACAACCTGGGGTTTCTCCCTGGCATCTGCAGCTAGGGAGTCCCCATATGTGAAGACTCATTCCTGCTTGTTCCTGGAGATAGCACAGTTACTTACCTGTAACAGGTGATCTCTGGGAACAGCAGGAATAAGTCTTCACAACCCACCCACCTCCTCTAGGAGTTGTATCTCTCTATCTATCTTTCCTTTCCTCTCTCTCTCTTTGTCTCAGCTTTAAAACTCGAACTGGAGAGAGGCGGTTGGGAAAGGCGGGAAGGCAGCGCACAGGCGCTGTGGGATGCTCCCAAAAGCTTTCTTACTGGACGCTGGGGAGCGTTCCCGCGCAGGCTCCGTCGGTACCGACGATACCCAAGATGAACACATATGTGAAGACTTATTCCTGCTGTTCCCAGAGATCACCTGTTACAGGTAAATAACTGTGCTTTACTGTCAGAGAGCTACTTAATAGCCTGTGGGCCTACATCTTCTAAGGCCTTTCTCCCATTCTTTGTCTATGGGAACAAAGCTTTGTAAATAATGCATTTTTGATGATGTATGTGCATAGATGGACACATAACATACATACTTTAGGCCATTGCTGTTCTATAAGTACATGCATCAGGCCCATGCCCATAGCACCTACTTTTGAATTGGGCGAGCATAAGGGGTGGAGCCTGGGCAGAGTATAGGCAAAGCCTAAATTTACATACATAAGTTATACAGTACTATAGATGCATGCATTTATACCAAGGGGCCCATAGGCAAATGGGAAATTGGGAAAAATCTTTAGTAGACAGGCCCCCAAGCCTAGGGCTGGTGTAGCTGCTTGTGCTAAGGTTTTGACATGCGTACGTTATGATGTACACCCCTATTTTTAAAAAGAAATTAGGCACCTGCTTTTTGTTATAAAACAGACACAATTTGCACACATTGGAATCTAGGCAACTTTTATAAAATCACCCTCGTTATGTCTGTATCGTCCTTTAATGCCATATGTTCTAACTCGCAAAAAATCCTAAATCTTCAAACAAACCAACACATAATTTGCTAATCCAGAGTCATAAATAAAGCAATCATCACTGGAGGAAAAGACCTCAGAACATAAAGCCAAACAAAGGCTCTAAACAGATTCCTTAACACTAATCCCGTCACCAAAATCCAGGGCAGTGTACTGGCAAGTTTACAGTAACATCGCTCTGCACCATCATACGTCAAAAAATCTCCTAGGCCAATCCAAATCCAAACACAAAAAACAGATACTGAGCTGCTGATATCAACATGAAAGCCCACAAATATGCAAATATGCAAACAATATGTAGGCTCTGTTCCACAAAAATAGATTCTTAACTGCTGATATCCCCGTAAAATCCCACAAACATTCAAAACAATATGTAGGCAATCTTATTTTTTTAGGTTTCTGATATTTGCATACAGATATTTTGAAATGCTTTTATATTTATTCTGCTTTTATTATTTCTGGTCACAATCTAATTATCAGCAGATGACACATATCTATGTGCTCTTTGTTTAAATTTATTTATGCTATTTTTGCCTGAACATAACATAAGAACATAAGAAATGCCATATTGGGTCAGACCAAAGTCCCTTAAGCCAAGTATCCTGTTTCCAATAGTGGCCCATCCAAGTCACAAGTACCTGGCAGGTTCACAAAAAGGTACATAGGTTCTATAATGCTTGTCCCTGGGTAAGCAGTGGATTTCCTAGGTCCTCTTTAATAATGGTTTATGTACCTTTCCTCAAGGAACTTGTCTAAACCTTTTTCAAACTCAGCTACACTAACAGCTTTTACTACATCCTCCAGTAACGAAGTCAGAGTGTGCTTATGCATTGAGTGAAAAAATGTTTTCTCTTATTAATCTTAAATGGGTTACATTGTAGCTTCATTGCATGTTCCCTAGTCTTTCTACTTTTTAATGGCGTAAACAAGCTCTCTATTGGAATATTATGACTTCCTTATTTGCAAGTATCTTCCAACGGTACTCACCCTATGAACCAAGCACTTCTGAGCAGCTACCAGGTTTCCTCCATATTTTCCTTTAAAAGCTGCTCTATGTATTATCCCCTTCAACAGGTGGGGCCTACCCTGGCTAAAGTGGAACCTATTTCTTAAGAACAGGCATCTCCTTCCCCAGAATGTTCTCCGGTTCCTTAAAAATCAAAAACCATCTATGAATTAAGACACCTGTATAAAAAGGAAGAATTTTGGAAAATTCAAGTCTGAACATTCTGAATTTAGATTTCCTACTGTCTTCCTTGTAAATGTTTAGTTGGATTGCAGGAGGTTTGTTATGTCTTTACAGACTCTCTCCAACTGGAGGAATTTGTGAAGAGTAAGGAAAGATAGTGCCCCTTTTGGTTTTGAAGACAGCTTAAACTTTTCTTTTTTCTTTTTTTCTCTTTCTCTTTCTTTTTTTTTATTTGTTAACAGTGTAGGATTTGACTTAGCTCAATATATGTAGTTGCTCTTTGGCTTAGCATGTACGCCTATCTCCTTGACATGGTCTAAATTAGTTAATGTTATGGTTGTAGTCGTAAGTTAGTGGTGACCCTTGTGGACTTATTTCTGTTTTTCCTGTATCTTATCTGTTGTAAAATGGTAGAAATTTCAATCACAAAGCAAACATTTAGATTTCCTACTGAAAAGTCTAAATTCAGCCTTATGACTGTCCTCCTGCACCTTCCTATGCCATTGGTGTACCACATGGACTACAACAGCCAGCCCCTCTCCAGCATTCTCTAAGAGTCTCTTTAGATGATGCATGTTAGATTCCAAGCACGTCTCACATCCACCAGCTACCTAGTTATTTGCATTCCTAATGAATGGATATATTCTGATGTACACTAAAGGATGGAACTGAAATGACTTAGAATTAAGATGAGTGACCTCAGTATGGTTTACCTTTGCTTTACAGGGAGAACCAGGGAGTACAGGGCCTCCTGGTCCACAAGGCTCCGCCTCAGGTTCACCAGACATTATTGTATATAGAGAAAAGGTAAGAAAATGTGATACTCCATGGAACATAAAAACAAGTCCCATTCCTGGAGACAGAGGCATAGCCCTGAGAGTGGTAGCAGGCTTGCCAAGTAGATAGGACATGGGGAGTAGAAGAGGAGCAATAGACAAGGAGGGAGAAAAAAAACATGGAAGGGAAGAGAGTGCAGATGGAGCCTTGGACTAATCTTAAACTTGGCTACATCCCAAACCGGTACAGTAGTTAACCAAATTCAAACAATCATGATTCTACTATGTGCATGGAAAAGTTTTGGTTCTTTTGGGTCAGTTTTGGAATTTTTCCTGATTTTGGGCTTTTTTTGGCTCATTTGAAATATTTTTGTGAATAAGCATGTTTAATAAGTGGAAATTGACCTTATACACAGAAATTTGTAGGTTAAGGCACATTAAATTTATTTTGCACACACAATTTTTTAAGCCATGCTAATGAATCAAATGCATGCTAATGAATACACATCCTAATTTCTAGCCATGAAAGAAGCTTTTGCAATTCCTTTCCTCTGCAGAATACAGAACAATTCCACACACTGAGGTTTGCACCTTAACAAACTAGATTAGGGCATTACTGTTGTTCCCTTTAAAATGTATGGTGTAAATATAGATGTTAACTTAAACTGATGCCATCTAGTGGCTCATTTTTATACCTCAACTGTTTTCATACTTCCTTGTTGCCACTTTTGACTTTTTGACGTAATATATCATTTGAAGTAATATATCATAGTTTCTGTGCTCCTGCAGTGTTCAGTGTATCTTTATTTTGTAACTCTCAAACATGGTGTCAGACGATTCTGAACCTGTATTGTTTTCCTGCTTAAGATGGAGAGAGTTTCTATAGTGCAGTGGGCTGCAATACTAGGAGTCCATAGCGAAGTTTGCAATGATACTGATCAGCCTAAGATTCAATGTGATCTCTTTTTACATGGAAACACAAAATCATTACAGCATCATGGTAGCTGCAAACCAAATTCCATCCCCAGAAGGCATGAAGGTTAGTGGTAAGTTATGTGGCAACTGGGAACATTTCAGAACACAGATTAAAGACAATTGTCTAGCAATAAGCTTACAGTAGAAGCTATACTGAGAAGGGTGACGGGTGCTGGATGCTGCAGTATTTATAAGCCCAACTTGAGCTTCACAAAGGAGCAGATGTCATAAAGCTAGAGATCAAAGCACAGCTAGAAAAGCATGAGGCTGATGGCCATATCACATCTGCAATTGAACTGATTGGATCAGCAATATGGTCATAGTAAAAAAAACTATGAGAAGCTGAGAATTTGTATTGATCAAAAGTTCCTAAACCTTGTGCTGAACAGTTCATACTATACCATACCAACACTCAAAGATGTCTTATACAGACTGCTCAAAGCTTGCTTGTTGATGCCCGTGATACATCTAAGTTAGATGAGAACAACAGTCTGGTGCCCACCTTCTGGACCTCCTGGGGAAGGAAAATATGGCTCGAACTATAGCATCTGAAGTATATTAGCGGGAACAGCATGAATGTTTGGCTGAGCTTAGTGGCATTGAATCAAAGCAGATGACATCCCCATCATTGGCTGTGGTGATCATGGCAACAAGCTCTTAACCCTAATGGAGCTCTGTAGGCAGTTGAAGCTACGGCTTAGGGTCAAAAAATTACAATTCAAGGTGAACATTATGCCACATTCTAGGGCAAATAAACATACACAAGCAGGTTCTCAAAAGTGTACTTCTTGCAGAGTTAGAACAGAACGATCAAACATTATATATCAAAGTTAATTTTCGTTTTTTTTGTTTTTTACATGCATTAGGGTGAAAAGGGTGACAAAGGTGAAAGAGGTGACAACGGTGACTCTGTAAGTAAAATCCTTGGACTTCAATTGCATAAATATATTTTAAGTGATGGT
This sequence comes from Ichthyophis bannanicus, assembly GCA_033557465.1. Lineage (NCBI taxonomy): Eukaryota > Metazoa > Chordata > Amphibia > Gymnophiona > Ichthyophiidae > Ichthyophis > Ichthyophis bannanicus. Next base: position 645,733,781 of record CM066035.1, read on the forward strand.
AGAGAATAAAAATTAATTCTGTGGGCCATCTTTCAGGGACCACCAGGACCAAGTACTAAAGGAGGAAAGGGGGAACCAGGAAAGCCAGGACCACGGGTAAGTGCCTTTTCCTGTACTTCTTCAGGTAGATTTATTGCCTGCATGTATTGCATTTGATAAACTGAGGTGCAGGTATACGGTGTAGTAGAGGGACTTGTGGACATTAATGTTGAATTCAGTTTTAGACCAGAATAACTTAATATATAAGATTATTGAAGAGCTAATATATGAACTCAAATAAGTCCCTTGATACTGCAGTCGGAACATTATTAGAACTAAAACTATTTTACATTTTTTTAATACATTTTTATTTTAACCTACTTTTGGTTTTCCCAGCACATTAGCTTCTAGCCTATTCACCACAATTTAAATACGGAGCGTGGGGGAAGGGGAAAGTTGGCCAAAGTCAAGATATAATGGGTTTTTTAAGGGTTTCCTTGATTAATTCCTGTCCTTCTCTGTTTATAGCACAGTTATCACAGTGCCCAGGGCACCCTTGGGAGCCTAGTCCACATATGTTCTGCTTTCAATTCATATGAATTGTGGTTAATCTGTGGCAGGAATCCTTCTCCACAAAGGCTATGATCAAGGCCAGCCCATCCACTAGGCAGGCTAGGCAGCTGTCTAGTGCAGCAGACACATGGCACGATGCCCACGGCAGGCTATGTGCTTCGGCATACATGGCCTGCCGCCCCTCCCCTTGTGTGTTGAGCCCCGCTGCTCTGTCCCCCCCATGCTGAGCTGAGTCGAGCTGAGCCCCGCTGCTGCTGATATTCTGACCCCTCCAAAGTTATGTCTGAATTGGGTCAGAAGCAGTAAGCCATGTGTGTGGAAGCACAAGGCCTGCTGCCGAGGCAAGACCCCCCCCCCCCCCGACTCCACTGTTGGAATCAGTGGCAGCGTGGGGGGGGGGGGGGAGGGGGAGAGGGAGAGGGGGCAGCACGGCCAGGGCTTTGATCACTTCCTCTGCAGAAAGAGCACTTCAGCAACCTTATAAGCAGGACCCAAGGCCAGGACCGGATCAAGTATTAGGCAAAATCAGGCAGTCTCCTAAGGCAGCAGTTCCTAAGAGTCATCAAAGAGCAGCCACAGTTAGAGCAAAATAATAGATCCTGACAGCCACCCAAACTCAGAGCCATCGGTCCATCTTTTTACATGCAGGGAGAGCAGGCACACACATACATACAGTACAAAGCAAAGTTTACGTTTTAAAAGGATGAGGTCCATTTATGCATTTTTTAGGATGTTGTGGGAGTGGTGATTTTGGGATGATCGTGATTATTGAGTTTCATTAGCAAAATCTCGGCCTGGTAAGGCATAAGGCTGGAGGTTTGCCCAGGTTACCCAGTATCCTTGCGCTGGCCCATCCCAAGGCTGGCAGTTAAATGTAGACCTCTCACATAGCAGCTTGCAGCTTTGCTATTGAACTGTATGTGCAGCTCCAGGAACTCTTATTTTTTATTTTTATTTATTTATTAGCATTTATATACTGCTTTTTCCACAAGATCAAATGCGGCTTACATTAAACCACTGGGTCAGATACATATAACAGATGTACAGTAAACATTGAACATATCTTAAACTCAAACTAGAATAATTGAAGCAGCGCCCTTAGGTAAAGTTTTGGTCTGGGGGTGACTCGTAAAGTTTGCTAGTTTGTGTGTGTTTTCTTTGAGTATGGGGAAGGGGTTATGTATTTAAGGATTTGTGTCTTTTACGTAGTGACCTAGATTTTAACAGTTGTATCAGTTAAAATGTATCGAAAGGCTGAGATGAATTCTCTTTTCTTTATGCTCAATTTTGACTGTTGCAGGGAAAACCTGGAAAAGATGGGGAAGCAGGTGAAAACGGATTTGATGTATGTTTTTTAAAGTTCTCTTTTCTATATTTAAATTATAGATTAGGTTTCAGACTATTGTATAATGGAGAACTGGTCTGTGGTGATTTTGCTGTGCTTAGCATATATAGTACTAATCAAAAATAGCTCCTATTATATGAAAAGCATCCTAGGGGCATGTTTACTAAAGCTTGGTAAGTTTTTGCACTTACCAAAAATGAATGTGCAGTAAGTGGTAAATTTGGGGGCACGGCAAGCGTCTCCTCTGCATTCACCACATGGGGCAAACATGAGCCCATGTTCCATGCATCAGCTAATAGCATATGTGCACCCGCGCTATCTGCCAGTGCATGTGACCGTAAGCCCTGGCAATGCCCAAACCAAATGTTAACACAAGATCTCATAGCCAGTAAACCCTTCCCAGATCACCAAGCCCTACCCTCCCAGCTCTGAACCATGACACCTGATACAAGGCCTACTCCCAATCCATCCCCCCAATCTGATCCTCCTTTCCTCCCTCTGATTGAATCCCCCCCCCCAAGATCAGAACCCCTCATCTGATTCCCCCTTACATCAGAACCTCCATCCCCTGATCAAAACACCTTTACAGCTGAAGACCTGATCCTTCTCCCAGCCCCTGACATCGCCCCCCACATATGCAAGGTTTTCCTGGTAGTCTAGTGGATGGGGCAGGAGCAATTCCACTCCACTCCTGCATTGCTGCTGGGATCAAAGTGGAGATGCTGATCCTTAGTGGGAATCTCATGGCTCTACCACTAGGGAACAATCTGCGCTACCATAAAATTATTGCTGGAGGTCAGATATGCCATTTTGAGCTCTGGTGGCGAGAGAGCAGGAGCAGCCCACTAGACTACAAGGGATACCGAGTGTGAGGGAGGGGGATAGGAGGCTGACGGTGGGTAAGATCTTGAAGGAGGGGTGTGGTGTTAAGTGCAACTGTGCTATCGACAGCTATAACAGTTAGGGGTATGTTTACTAAGGTGCATTGTTTGCACCTACCACACATTTGCAAAAATCTTTTAAAAAGCAAGGTAACTGCAAAGCCTGTTCGGTAAATGCAGGGGTTATGCCCAGCGTCTATTTGACATTTACTGTACAGGGCAGACACTTAACCCCGAAGGGCCCACATTCCCTGTTTTGGCAGACAGCACAAGTGCACCTGCGCTACTTGCACATACATATAGGGAACAAAGGCTTCGATGCCAAAAAAAGTGTTTAAAAAAAGCCATGGCTGCAGCCACAGTCACAATGCCCCTTATCCTCCCCTCACCAAGCACAGACTCCCCACCAGCAGAAAGCCCCCCAAGCACAGACCCCTCAAACAGAAGCTCCTCAAGATAGAACCCTCCAAGAGAAGTCCCCCTGAGGACAGACCCCTGAAGCACAGATCCACCTAACAGAAGCCCCCCCCCCCCAGCATAAACCTCCCTCAACTGAACAGGAGGTGGCCTAATAAAGAAGACCACCTAGTGCCCATATCCCCATCCCATCGAGCTCTGGGGCTTGCCAGAGGGAATCCCTGGTGTCTAGTTGGGCCAGGGCAGGAGCAGACCCTCTCTGCTCTTGCCCCTGAGCTGCCAGGTCTCAAAATGGCTGCTTTGACACCTAGCGGTAATCTGGCAGTACTACAAGACTGCTGAGAAAGGCCAAAGCTGCCATTTTGAAACCTGGTGGTTTTAGGGCAGGAGCAGAGGGGGACTACTTCTGTCCTGGCCCTGCTAGAAACCAGGGATTCCCTTGGGTAAGTCCCTTGGATGGGCCGGGTAGAGTCATGGGATCTGGGGTGTCTTCTTGGTTTGGCCACCTCCTGTTTGGATGGGGGGGCTAAGCATGGGGAGCTGTCATTGGGGACATCTGAGACTGGGGCTTCTATTTGGGTCGTGAGATTTAGGAACTGTTGGGCATGCAAGAGGGCTGAATGAGTGGGAGGAGGCAAGGCTAGAGTGGGAGATAGGTACTGATTGCTAGGGGGGGGACTCTGCCGGTCTATGGAAGGATTTGTGCAGGTTTGCAGGGGTTTATGATGCACCTCTGTGGCCACAGATTCTTTTTTAAAGACCCAGGGCCTGGCAGCTGCTGCGCTACCGGATGGTCAGTGGGCGGCTGCACTTAACGCCATGCCTTGAGGTGGCATTATGTGCAGCCAAGTTATCAGCAGTCATAACAGCTAGCACATGGTGCCATGCAACTGCTCTCTGCACCAACCCCAACTTGATCCTGTCCATACCTGAACTAGACACTTGGCATGAGTTTCTTACACAGCAGGTTTCCTTTACCATGTATAGACTGTTACTACAGGCCCACACTAACAGTTGCTTCTGGGTATGAGAGCTCTCAGTGCTTAATGCACTTTAGCAAACATAACGCCTTAGTGTGCAGTAAGGTATCATGTACTAGTTGTCAATGTTGTCCAAGCCTATCTCTGCCTACAACCCACCCTGATCCTGCCCTAAAAAATGCTAAGCAGTTAGCCTGGGTTTCTTTTTTTTTTTTTTTTACCATGCAGCATTTTTTTTTGCATGAGCAAATATTAGCGCAGACCCATGGTAACCATTAGCTTGGGCCCGCGCTAAAGGTCAGTGCATGCTAAAAATGACATTATTGCTTAGCTTGCTTAGTAAGCATGCCTTTTAGTTTTTTATAGGCAGTTCGTGATGAACTCAATACGTCTCAGTAATATTTTTCCATTTTCTATCCCTCCAAAACATACAATGGCCATGATGTAGTATTTTTGAAAGGGTGTCCTAGTTCAATCTAGGATGTCCAGGGCAGAGCATGCGGAAAAATGCTGGGAGCGCTTACGTTTCAGCCTGATTTTAGAAACAAAAATGCCCCTGATATGGACATCCGTGCTGGTGCCCATATAGGTATCCCCACTATGAAACCGTGGGGCAGGGACGTCCATCTCAAGCAAAGTTGCTTACGAGGATGGCCAACGGCATGGCAAAGCGAAAACATGAGTCTCCATTCCCCATCAGTGTTTGTTTTCAAATTGTCAAATAAAGGGGATATGAGTGTACCTCCTCCTCCATATTCTCCAGACATTTGCCTTACAAAACAAGCACTTTTCAGATGCCTATTCTTGCCTGCAACATGTATAACCTTTGAAGCAGCTTGGGATGTCCAGGATGTTTTTAGAATCGGTTGAGGACGTCCAAGTTCTTAGAAATGCCCCAACCATGCCTCCACCACATTCCCACCATGTTGCCATTCTGACTTGGACATCCTCACGCTGGGGACGCCCACAGACCCTGCTTCTAAAATAGCTCTGGGGATGGCTTTTGGACATCTCTATGCCCATTTTCAGACATCCAAAGCATGAATACGGCTTTCAAAATCACCCCTATAGAAATTCTACACCTTTAAGGGGTTAATTTTATAAAACATTTTCAACATTTAAAGCATTATATGATATTATGCAAAATGCAATGTGTGCCTTCAAATCAATGTTGACTCCTGGCGACCTAGCAGCTCCTGGGTTTTCTTGGCAGTGTGACCAGAAGTAGATTGCCAGGCCTTTCTTCAGATTCCATGGGGGTATATATGCATGGATGATCTATATGTTGCTGTTCCTGATGGAGCAAGCATTTTGTTTCCTGCATAGGAGTTCATAGTGCTATGCACCAGACTCTTTTATCAAGTAAAAATTATAGTTATTTTTAGTTTTAATGTACATTTTTTATATTATGTACTGTATCAGATTTATAATATGAAACTCAGTATTGCAGAACAGTTGAAAAGTATACTTCCATTATACAGGGTCCACCTGGTGAGCAAGGGTTTCCAGGACTACAAGGTGAAAATGGTGAGAAGGTGAGTAGCTGATTTCCAGTTTAGTAAAATACGTCAAGCCATTAGAGTTCTCACATCAGCAGACAGCCTCTGCCTTTGCTACAGTAATCGATGATATTCTTGAAGAGGCTCCTCTTGTATCAGTTCAAGAGATTCAAAAGTGGGAAAGTTAGAATGAGAGAAGGGAGAAGTACAAGAAAAAAGGATGAATGGGAGACTGAAAACGAAACATAGGATATGGAAGGAAGAAAAGGACAAAGGAAACTGGAGAATGGAGGGATGGAAGGAAGTCAGATTGAGGACGAAGGCAGAAGAGGCGGATCATCCAGGCCACTTGCTGTACTTTATAAACCTGTTTAACTTCTGTAGTGTGGACTTCACAGTCTGGTTTGACTAATATGGGTTCACTGAACCAGTTTAGTCAAAACTGGTCTTGAGATGTATCCATGAGATCAATTCTTGCAGTGTAAAGAGGGTCTTATATTTAGAGCTTCTATTTATTTATCTAACACGCTTTCTATACTGTTTTATCTTATATTCAAAGTGGTTTGCAATAAAACAAATTCCTATTTGTTTTATTGTAAATAGATATTTATAAACTGTGAATTTAGGTGTTTACATTCCAGCTAATTAGATGTTTTTAAGGTTACAAAAAATCAGTGTCTGTTGGTGTTTTCCTGCCCAGGTACTATTGCTGGGTACCTTTTCCAGTAGAATCAAACATGTACATCTGTGTTACTTGGGGCATGCTAATAAGCTGCACTATCAGCACACAGTAATTGATCCCCAAGTTATCTGCTAGAGTGGGTGGGAAATGGGTGGAGCGTAGGCATGTCTGTAACATGCAGTTACCATGGATATCAACAGGGCACAGTCACCGTCAAAGTTGCAGACAGCGTGGGTACAGATAGCACCACCTCAATGGGTGGTGGTATGTGCATTCACAGTGCTGCTGGGCCACGCTCTTTGCTTTTTCAAAGCCCTTTCTGCTGCGGAAATGCTGTGCCCGCCCCCATTATAGAGCGCACCACATTTGCAGCTAGCGCAGCGCTATTTGCACTATAATGCTGTGTTAGCTGCAGAAGCCTTAGGAGTCGTTAATGCAGAAAAGACACAAAAGCTGATGGAAGATACAAGACAGACTAGGAGACGGGTAAAAAACACTGAGGAAGTGGTGTTTTCCCAGTGTTTATCCAGTAAAGGCCTATTTTGATTTTTTTACTTCAGGGATTTTTGTTAGTGTTTATCAGAGAAAACCTAAAATCAGAAGCCCTGCTTATATTTGATGTGCTGGCGCTTTTTTGGCTTTGCAGTGTGTGGGCTGGTAAACATTTGCTGTAAAAAGTTTAGAACTAAGCAGACACCAAGTTCTGTTTAGTCACTGGAAGTGCATTCAGCTGGATTCTAGGGACTGCAGGACCTTTATGCCCTTTTCTTGCATTAATGGGTAGCCTTTCAAACGAGGGCAAAGCAAGCCATTTTGCAGAACTCAGCATTTTTAATTGTGCATATTACAGGGTTAATTAGATATGCAGGCAAAGCTAAAAGCATGCACGGGCGAGATGTCCTTTATCTCTTTCTGGAATAATTTGGCGAGAGGTCACAATTTCATGAGGAGAGCATGATAGTGGCAATAGTTTTGGCCAGAAAGCAGAAAGTCTCCCTGCTAAATAGGCAGCTGAAGAGGATAATCTGAAAGGTCCCATAAAAATCACGGGTCAAAAAGACAGGCACTGTCTTGACCTCCTGTGCCCCTGCATTGAACACTTAGATTGCCTTTCCCTCTTCCTCCCTCCCTATCCAAGGCCCGCTTCAGGGCCCCAGGGCTCCTTGGCTGATACCTTAGTCTGCAGAGATCGATTAACTGTTATATAAGTAACCATGCCACTCCATGCTCCACTAAGAGAAGTGGTTTATTAACAGATTAATTAGCAATGTGGTGAATGTTAAGGCCGCAGCATAGCCAGGTCAAAGAAATCGATTAACAATGGAAACTAAGTTAACGTAGCAGAACTTGACTCTTTACAAACAGGCCAATATTGAGAGACACAGCAGATTGACAATTCACATCTCACTTCGCTACAAATGCCGTCCTGAGAGTACAGACCATTGAAGTCACTCTCTCGTGATAGGTAACCCCAGTAGGCTTGGGCGAGCTGCCATCAAAGCATCTGCCCCAGTTCCTCAAACAGGACTAGCTGTAATGCTTTATGGCCTGCCACATAGAAGAGCAGGTACCCACCATGTGATCCTCTCACATGTTGTGAGCTTTTGATCACCAGTCATCAAAACCGGCGACAAAAGCGGATCGGCCCTGATTTTGCATTTGTGACACATATCAATACCCCAGCCACCTGCCTGATGGTGGTGCCTTTATTTATATTCCTGCTGTGTGCTCCGGCCTCTGGAGACCCGCCATAGACAGTGGCTGTGAAACATTGCTTGCCCCCATTCCGCTATGCTGTGGCATTCCTTTAACATTAGTGTCTCTACTGCCTCCTGTAGCGTATTAAGAAAGATGTCTAAACCTATATCACCGTCGTGGCAATAAAACTCTGGGCAAGACTCAGAAATTAACTTATGGCTGATGTGAGTACCTTGGATCATGGCAGTCATGAATTTATTTGGCCATTTGTTAATTTTCTTCTGTGTTTTTCTGGGCATAATATAGGACCAGACCAAACATGTTATGGGAAATGTATCTGTAGCGCCATGAAGTTGCTCTGGATCTTTTGTACTAGTTCCATACTACAATCTCTGAAGTCAAGTCTTTGTCTCCTAAGTACTATTGCCCATTGGAGTGGGTACAAATTTCTCTTTGAGCAGAGTGTACGTCTCATCCCGCTCGATCCATTCCACACAACTGCACCTTTTAATTTTGGTAATTCTAGGTTACTGCCTAAAGATCTCTTCCTTGGGATTTCTGAGTATACTTAAGAGTGTAAAGGTGTACAAAATTAGAACAGTGAAGGTCAAGTGTAATTTTTACTCCATTGAAGTATGATTAATGAAATTCACGGTGAAGACTCTGGTCTAATGTACAGTTTATATTTATGAAACCACCACTTGCCAGCTGACATGATTTGTTCTTTTGATAATCCAATGGCAGCGGTTACAGCCGCACCTACTTTAAATATGTGTTCCAAAGAATATGGGCTTAAATCCCATAGTGGCGATGCATAGTGTAATAACTTTGGCAAACTGAAAGCTAGTTAAAGGGGATTTAATCTTGTACTTTAGTAATGTACCTGGACCCTATGGTCCAGTCTTCAGATGGGTCTTAGGCAGATCACCTGGCAGGTTGGATTGCCTTTCAGATTCCGCAAGGCAAACTTTGAGCCTTTTGCATCTTGGTCAGTTTTGTGGATATGTATCACTAAGGTAAGATTGTGTCTATCTCAACACTGGCCTGAAAGTTGGTCCAAAGTGTTGGAGCCCTAGGCGAACCACAAGCTTTGCACCCCCTCTGGCTGTCAAACTCTATTATTTTGCTTTGAACAGCCTGCTTTTGCTGCCTTCCAGAGGTTATTGCCCTAGGCATTCACCTAGTTTGCCTAGTGGTTGGGCCAGCCCTGGTCTGTCTAAAGTCAGTTAATGCATTTGCAGTCCCGAAGGATTATTTTCCAATCTTGATCTAGGTACTAATTCACTGACCTGGAATGTCCCAAAGAAAGCTAATAAGAATATGCATGTAAACACCAATGAGAGTGTGCATTTTCGCCTGTACTACTTTAATATAAAACATGTTAAAGGCCATTTATAAAATTAGGATATGCTTAAATCTACACACAAGTGCAAGAAGGCATGCATTTGTAGAGTAGGCATGCTCAGGGGAGGAGTTTGAGCAGAATGTGGGCAAAGTTATGATTTATGAGCTGCACACTTGGGGAGTGCATGTGTGTGTGGAGTTGGGAATGAAGGTAGAAGTGAGTGGGGAACCATGAAGGTATGATTTGGAGAGGGGGGGATCTGGGTGGACAATGTCATTACACTACTGTAATTTCTGATAGTGCTCATTGGTAATTGGCTGCTTTTCATCCCTAACTGTTGGTCCTTTGCATGCCCAACCTGCTGAGTATAACCACAGATCTCAATAACTTCTCCTGTTTCACATTTATAATAAACCATACTAGTGCCTCAGCACCAATGCTCTCCCTTCTACAGAAGTCCCAAAGTCCCCAGTGGCATTTACTTATTTTTTCTTGGTGTGTGACAATAAGGAGTCCAGGATTATCTCCCAAACCACAGGTAGGGCTGGGGTGCAGCTGCTGTCTGCCTCAGGTGCAAGAAGTTGGAAAGCTGGCATGTTAAAACAAGAGAGAGCAACAGGTCGCTCTTCTTCCTTATCTCTCCAGTCCAGTCCCACACCTCTGGGTAATCCACACCCCACCAGCAGCTTGGAGACTGAGCATGTCATCTTTTGATGACATCAGTGTATTTAGGCAGCTGGCACTACCTACCAGCCCCAATAAGCTCAGTCTCCAAGCAGCTGGAGTGCATGATCTCAGAGATCTGGACTCACTGAAGGGACAACTAAGGAGCCTGCTAGTTTTTTTTGGGGGGGGAGGGGGGGGGGTTGCCACCTAGTGAGCAGCTGATAGGACCCCTGACTGTTGGAGGCAAATTGTAAAAGATGCCTTTGACTGACTAAGAGATCAGATGAAATAAAACTTAGCCTGTGTCTGATCAATAAAGTACAAAAAAATAAAATAGGAACAAAAGGGCTGCATCGGAGCAGAGGCTCGTTCCCAGCAAAGGAGGAGGCTTGCTTGTCCCGGTTGTACAGGCTGCAGTGGTTCCTGAATCCGTTTATCGGGTGAGGAGTTGCATCTGAGCTTCATTCAGGTCATTGCGCTACTGCAGAGGCTGGCTCCTTCTGACAGCTCCGGTGTTCAGTATGGCGCTTGATCAGACGACCACCTCAGCGCTGACGTCAGGGAACTCTGAGCGTGGGGTAAGGAGAGCAGCAGAAATCGCATCAAAAGTGGGGGAAAGCAGGTAAAAAGCTGCAGGAGGCTGCTTATTAGTAGGGAAGCAGCCTAGCACCACGTAGTGATTCTCCCCACTAGTTTTAGCCGCACAGGAAGAAGCACTATTTTGTTTTGCCGATTACAGCAGTGCCATTTGCTTGTATAGCGTGAGCACATGTTTTTGAGGGATAGGGGATGGATTCCTCGGATGCTGGGTGTCTGCCTTTGCATTTTTTGTTTTGTTGGTATAACATATATATATATATATATATATAAACAAAAAAAAAATAAGACAAGTCAGCTGAGAGGCTTAGGCACTGAGAGGGGTCTGTGACTGGGGATCAGAAAGCGGAGTGAGTCTCTCTTTTCCTCTTACCCTAATATGCCGGCGCAACCACACTGTTTGGCCTGCGGGGCTCAGAGAGGGTCTGTCCCAGCTGCAGGAGTCTGTTGCAGCTGTGAATCAGAGACAAGAATGCTGGAAATGGGCCTGCAGGGTGAGACTGCAGGTCACTCTGGGAGCCACAACAGGGGGAGCCACAAAAGGGGGCTCAGAAGCAGCAGGCTAACATTGCTCACAGTTGGAGGACCGCCAGACCAACAGGAGGGAACAGTTGGTTCGGTTCCGCCACTGTTGGAACAGTTTGGTAGAAACTCTACCTCTCCAGGCCCATCCACGTCCTAGGAGGCCCTGGCAGGAGGAGGCCCTGGGGGGAGGGGGTTGCTCCTGAGTTCGTCCTGCTCATGCACCAGGTGTTCTGCATGAGATAGCAGGGAGCAGATGCCAAGTCCTCTGGGCCACAACGCAACAGAAAGAGAGTGGTAAGAGGCCCAACTGGCCCCTTGATGGGAGAGGGGCTGGTCTTGGTCAGGCATCGCCTCCCCAGTGAACCGGAAGAGAATGCAGAGTCCCTTCGCCCGAGGACCCCGGGGCTTGAATGAGAAAATGGAGTTGGAGGTAGAGCCAGAGGAGCTCGAGGAAGGGGAGATACCACAGGAGGAAGAATCCCACATAGCCTGGGTCTTCTGCAGGGAGGAGCTAGCAGCTTTTATATCGGAGTGCCTGAAGACACTCAATATGCCGGATGCAGCTGCTAGAGGAGGATGTGCTGGAAGATCATCTGTTTTAAGGCTGTCTGGATGCCTCAAAGGGTTTTTCTGTTGCATCCTATAATCAAACAGATGATACAGGATGAGTGGGATCTCCCGAAAGCAGAATTGAGGGGAATTCGGACTATGACCCGTCTGTACCCCTTACTAGAACAGGAGCAAGAGATGTTGCGCTCCCCGAAGGAAGATGCCGCGGTAGCAGCCGTGACCAAGAAAACTACCATCCCCCTCGAGGATAGTACGGCACTCAGGGATGTGCAAGATAGAAAGTTGGATACCTTGTTGAAGCAGGCCTTTGATATTAATGCTCTGTCTTTGCAGGCGTCGGTCTGTGGGGCATTTGTGGCAAGAGTATGCCTGTGCTGGGCCCAGGGAATTCCAGAACCAGTGGGGGATTCTCCTGAGCCAATGGCAGTAGTAGCAAGGCTGGAGTCAGGGGGTGGTGTATCTGGCAGATGCCTTCTGTGATCTGATCTGAGGTCTTCGAAGAGCATGGCCTTGATGGTAGCTTCATGCCGGTATCTGTGGCTGCATAATTGTCCAGTGGATGTCTCCTCCAAAGTCTGGTTAAGCAAGCTTCCATTTAAGGGAAAGCTGCTGTTAGGGGAGGAGCTGGAAAAACTAGTAAAAGACTTCGGAGAGTCTAAAGGGGGGATGCCTCCCTGAGGATAAGCAGAAACAAGGGCACTCCTTATTGCCAATGCAGGGTCAAGCCCACGATTAAAGGCAGTTACGCACTGTCTGCTTATCAGAGGGACCGTTTCTCTCCTCGAGGCTAGGGCTTTTGAAGATTTTTTTGAGGATCAGACAAGGCTACTACTCCTCAGCCTCCTCTGTGGCCACAAAGAAATCACAATGAAACAAGACAGTCTCAGGCAAGGGTACAGTCGGTTGGAAGTCGACTGCGGGACTTTTACCCTGCTTGGGTCCAAAGCACATCCAGTCAATGGGTCCTGGAGATCATCTGAGACTATTATGTGCTAGACTTCACAAGGCTTCTTGCACCATCCTTCGTAAGGTCTCCCTGCAAAGTGCAAGGAAAGGTGCAGGCAGTGTGGGACAGCTTGCGACAACTCCTCCATCTGGGGGCCAAGGTGATGGTGCTGCAGAGTCAGTATGGTTGCGATTGATGCTCCATTTATTTGGTGGTTCCCAAGAAAGAAGGCTCTTTTTAGCCCATTCTCAACCTCAGGCAGGTCAGCTGCTACCTACGGGTGCCTCATGTCCACATGGAGGCACTTTGTTCGCTCATAATGGGAGTGCGAGAGGGTGCATTCTTGACCTTACTTGACCTTACAGAGGTGCATTTGCATATTTCCATCAACCAAGAGCATCATCAGTTTCTCCACTTTGCGGTGCCCATGGGCCTCTTTCAGTGTCAGGCTTTGCCCTTTGGCCTAGCAATGGCTTTGTACACATTTACCAAGGTAATGACCATGGTGACAGAGGCGCTATGCCAGGAAGGAACCTTTGTTCATCCTTATCGCAATGACTTGCTCATATGGGTGAAATCCAAATGAGAGAGTGAGCTGGCCACGGAGAAAGTAGTAGAGTTCATGCAGGCCCTTGGCTGGGTCATCAACGTAGCCAAGAGTCGGCTGGTGCAAACGCAAGACCTAGAGTACTTGGGAGCTTCCGTCGACATGTGAAGCAGGGTGGTATTTCATCTGCAGAAGCGAGCACAGAACCTGCGGCAGTTGGTGAAGCAATTCACTCATATGAGATAGCTGACAGTGATGCATTACCTTCAGCTGTTAGGGACCATGGCAATGACCAATGAGCTGGTTCCTTAGGCTCGCGCCCACATACGACCATCGCAGAGGGCATTGCTGCACCGAAGGTCCTACCAACAGGACCCTCTAACATGGAGTTTGTCCTGTCCTCGGACCACCTGGAAATCTGGTGGCCGGGATGCCTTGGGAGTCATCACGATGGGTACCTTGACAATGGATGCCAGCCTAGCAGGTGGGCGAGCTCACTGCAAGGCAGCATTTCTCTGGGAACAAGCAGGAAGTCGTGACGGTGCCAATGGAATCCGCGTGGAAGCATCTCCCCACAGCTTTCAAAGAAAACCTTTGGGAGATGCACCAAGCATGCATGATCCATTTCCTGCCCAAGGGTGCCCTCTTTCCTCAGTTTTCTTTTTTCCACGTAGCCTATAGGATGCTGTCTAGTTTTCCCCAGAAAAGGTTTGATCTTTATTTTTATGTTTCTCCAGTTTCATACTGGTTCCTTCCCGCCCCCGAGCCAGCTTGCTTCTGCTTCACTCCTTGGGTTCATCTATTAGTTTTTTGTTTTTTCATCGAGGTGCTCCTCAACCGACGTTCGCACCCTTTTCCAACTGAAGGCCTCGGACTCCCGCTGGGAGGCAGGGACCCTCTTTATCCGATGGCCTCCAGCGGCTTTAAAAAGTGTGACCGGTGTGGGAAAATGTCACTCACCAACCCACATGACTGCTGCCTCTGATGTCTTGACCCGGAGAATGACTCCGACTGCAAACTCTGCAGAACTATGACCTGAAAGGCCTTGGAGCTGTCATCAGCAGAAGATAAGTTTCTTTCAGAAGTCCGACTCCACACCGAAGTCTCCAGTGACCCAATGCTCCAGGCCCCCTTCAATATCTCGGTGCCCCTTGAAGCCAGAGCCTCTTTGAAGTCCCGCAGCCACAGTTCCTCTAAGCGGAAATCCTTGGAGGTGGAGTACAAGAAGTAGGAATCCTTGAAGACCGCTTCGGAGGATGTGAGACCCAGGCATGAGTCCAAGGAGTTTGGGTAGGAGCAGCCTACCAAGCTGCCTCGTAAGGAGTCATTGGCACCCACCAACTGGCCTCGGCCTCCAAGGCCATCCTCATTGAGGACTCCCCTTGACAATACCAACACTGGGTTTGAAACCCTCAGTGCCTGCGTAGAAGGCTGTGGAGCCAACTGGTATGGAGACCAGAATGGCAGCCTTAGAGAACAGTATCTCTGCCCTAGTGGCCATGCAGCAGGCATTCAGGTCTGGCTGATCTGGTTCATCTGCCCTGATGATGGGACCCTTGACATCGAGGGCTTCTCCAAAGATTGAGCTGGTCCTCAAGCACCATCGGCCTCGAGAGAGCCCCCTGGCCCCAGACAAGGTCTCACTCCCATTCCTCAGGACACCGGTCCTTCCCGGTGAGCACCTGGGGCTCAGACTAACAATCCCCTGGAGGTTAAGGACTGCTGAGAGTGGCCTTCGGCCAAGATGATCGCACAGCATCGGACTTGCATTCGGACTTTGAGTCCAAATGGGAGACCAAGGATGAAGAGTCCCCGGACACATGGTGCCACCGTGATGTGCCTTGGACCCATCTCCCCCAACGACCCGATGCCACTTTCCACCCAAGGACATTGCATAAGAACATAAGAACATAAGATATGCCATACTGGGTCAGACCAAGGTCCATCAAGCCCAGTATCCTGTTTCCAACAGTGGCCAATCTAGGTCATATGTACCTAGCATTTTCCCCAAAAGACACAGGTTCCACAATGCTTGTACTGGGTCAAGCATTGATATCCTGGGTCCCTTCTTAATAATGGTTTATGGACCTTTCCTCCAGGAACTTGTCCAAACTTTTTTTAAACCCAGCTACACTAACAGCCTTTACTACATCCTCCGGTAACAAATTCCAGAGTCTGATTACACGTTGAGTGAAAAAATATTTTCTTTTATTAGTCTTAAATAGTTTACCTTGTAGCTTCATTGCATGTCCCCTAGTCTTTCTATATTCTGATAACGTAAACAATCGATCTACGTTTACCCGTTCCACTCCGTTCATTAATTTATAGACTTCTATTCTATCATATCTCCCCTCAGCCGTCTCTTTTCCAGGTTAAAGAGCCCTAACCTTTCTAGCCTTTCTTCATAGGAGTATCCTTCCATCCCCTTTACCATTTTGGTGGCTCTTCTCTGAACCTTTTCTAAAATCGCTATATATCCTTTTTAAGATACGGCAACCAGAATTGCACACAATATTCAAGGTGCGGTCTCACCATGGAACGATATAGAGGCATTATAATATCTTTTGTTTTATTTTCCATTCCTTTCCTTATGATACCTAGCATTCTATTTGCTCTCTTGGCTGCCGCTGCACACTGGGCCGAGGGTTTTAACATGGTATCCACAATGACTCCTAAATTTCCACAATCCTCTTGGGTTTTAACAACTTTAAATAGTTTTCTGTCATCTGCAAATTTGATAACCTCACTCGTTATTCCACTTTCCAGGTCATTTATAAATATATCAAAAAGCAGCGGACCCAGCACAGATCCCTGGGGTACACCACTATTCACCTTTCTCCATTGGGAAAATTGGCCATTTAGCCCTACCCTCTGCTTTCTATCTTTTAACCAGTTCCTGATCCACAGTAGTACACTGCCTCCTATCCCATGACTCTTTAGTTTTGCCAAAAGTCTCTGATGAGGGACCTTGTTAAAGGCTTTCTGAAAGTCCAGATACACCATATCAACCTACTCACCTTTGTCCACCTGTTTATTCACACCTTCAAAAAAACATAACAGATTAGTAAGACAAGATCTTCCTTGTCTAAAGCCATGTTGGCTGCCTCCCATTATGCCATGACTATCTACGTGCTGAGTAATTTTATTCTTTATGATGGTTTCTACCATTTTTCTCGGTACTGACGTCAGGCTCACCGGTCTATAGTTTCCCGGATAACCCTTGGAACCTTTTTTAAAAATTGGTGTTACATTGGCGATCCTCCAATCTTCAGGTATTAGAGATGATTTTAATGATAGTTCACAGATTACTAATAGCAGGTCTGCAATCTCATATTTCAGTTCTTTCAGCACCCTTGGATGTATACCATCCGGCCCAAGTGATTTGCTACTCTTCAGTTTATCTAATAGCTGTAATACATCTTCTGATATATCAATATTTCCTTGCGTTCCTCGATTTTGTGCAGGACATGGACAAGGCCATCGCCATCGAGACCAGGTTTGAGGAGGACCCTCGCACAGATGAATTGGAGATACTACAATATGAGGCATCCCCAAAGGAAACCCTTATGGTCCTGGTGCCCTCGATCCTTCACTGCCTCCTCCGAATGTGGGAGACACTGGCGTCAGTACCAATTGCCTTGATGCCATGTACTGGGTATGCTGAAACCCTGGGTTCCAAAAGACCCAGCTTCCCCACAACTCCATGGTCATGGAGTCAGCAATACGCCGACTCAAAGAGTCAAAAGACTCATTCGTCGGTGCCACCCAGCAGGGAGGCACACACCCTTGATGCCCTTGGCCGGAAGGCCATTCAGGGCTCAATGCTAACATGCCGGATCCAGTCATACCAGCTCTACATCAGCATGTACCTGAAGAAACTGTCAAAGGAGCTTGGTGGATTCTCGACAGGCCTCGAGGGGGAACCCCCTTCAGAGGTTCAAGACTCTAACCTCGGCAGTAAAGGAATGCTCAAAGTTTTTGTCTTGGGCAGCCTACGATGGCTTCTAGTCATTAGCCAGGATGGCCGCTGCAGGCATCGGGACTCAACGCCAGGCATGGCTACAGTCATCCGACTTGGAACAGTCGGTGCAGGACAAACTGATAGATGTCCCCTGCATAGGTGAAAACCTATTCAGGAAACCTATGGCAGATAAGACAGCAGAGATAGAGACAGAGTATGTGACGAGAACCAGGCTCTCAAAGAAGACCTTGGTGTACTCCCACAATAAAGCCCCGGGGGAAAATCCCTTCTTCCCAAGGAAGAAAGGAGGCTTCAGTGGTACTCCTCACTTACAGGTCTTCTCGGGCCCTCAACAGAGCCAGCAACAAAAAGGATAGGGACACGGTCCCAGGAAACAAAAAGCCACGAATTTCCAGGTACTGGCGCTAGCCCTGGCCCAGCCTGGGGGGAGCTATTGACTGCCTGGGCGTAACCCCCTACCCCCAAGGGGATCCTCTACTTCCCACAGGGGGGGGGGGGGGGTGCCTAGCCATGTCTGCCCACAGGTGGACAGCCATCACCACCAACATGCAACAGATGGTCAAGGAGGGCTACCTCCTCCACCTACATCAGGCGCCACCCATGTACTTCCCAGGGGAGCCCACCAGTCCTCTCCTTCACCAGACCCTGCTCCTCAGCAAGCTGGCAGGCCTAATCAACAACAACAAGCATCTATCAGTGCCACAATAGCATCAATGACAGTCCACCGGCCCAGATCACTTTTTCAATGTTTTTAAATTGCTTGTGACAGCTTCTTTTTATATTCAGACACAGTGTGAAGTGAAGTTAAGTGCAAATGTTCTTTTAATATTTTGCCATATGCTGTGGGTGTATTGGAAACACTGTGTCTGAATGTAAAAAGAAGCTGTCACAAGCAATTTAAAAACATTGAAAAAGTGATCTGGGCCGGTGGACTGTCATTGATGCTAATCAACAACAAAGCAGTCAAGCCAGTGCCGAAACATCTCTGGGACACAGACGTCTATTCCAGATACTTCCTCGTCCCCAAGAGGACAGGGGGCCACAGGCCTATCCTGTGAGAGCTCAACAGGTTTCTGGACAGGGAGAAGTTCAAGATGCTCTCTCTTGGGACACTACTGCCATTCCTCCAGCAGGGAGATCGGCTATGCTCCTTAGATCTAAAGGATGCCTATACTCACATCCCAATCCATCCCAGCCACAGAAAGTACCTCCAGTTCCTGGTGGGAGGACAGCACTACCAATACAGTCTGACCTTGTCGCCAAGGGTATTCACAAAATGCCTTGCAGTGGTCGCAGCCCTCCTCCACCTCCAGAGATTCTTTGTCTTCCCCTCTCTGGATGATTGGCTCATAAAAGGGCACATGGCTGCAGAGGAACAATGCGCCACTGGATGCACCATCAATGCCCTGCAGCATCTGGAGTTCGTTATAAGTTACCCCAAGTCCCACCTCACTCTGGCCCAGCACCTAGAGTTCATGGAGGCACAACTAGATACCCTCCAGGCAAAAGCCTTCCTCCCCCAGGAGAGGTCAGAATGCCTCAGTGTGCTAGCCACAGAGGTTCACTGATGCCAGATGCTATCTGCCCAGCTTCTACTCCGCCTGTTGGGACACACAGCCTCCATAGTTCATGTGACCCATATGTCCACCTGCACATGAGGGCAGCCCAGTGGTGCCTCCGCTCTCAGTGGACTCAAGCCACAGTGGTGCAGTGGATACAATATATTATGTCACTTAAGCCTGTAAAATGTGATTTGGTCTCATGTAATGTAATGTAAAGGGGTTAAATTTGTGGTATAAAAGAAAGTTTCAGTGGCAAGAGAGGAAGAGATTAAAAGCAGATACTATGTTTATAGAAGAGGCACCTTTGAAAAGAAGTCAGGAGTCTTTGCTGGCTTGTAAACATTATCGTGATGTTTATTTAGCTTCTAATGTAAAAGAACCTATAAAGGAGGGGTAGGGGAATGGGGGTAATGGTTGCTGGAAATCACGTTCTGGAAATTAAAGCACAATTGTAAGACCCTGAAGGGTGTATTTTGTTGTAAAATGTTATTTTGGATGGACTTAAACTAGTACTAGCCTGCATCTGCACCTAACATGAACTAGGGGGATTTTGTTTTTGATAAAGTGTGGGAGAAATTGTTATGTTTTTGCTCTGAACCTGTAATTCAGGAAAGGAAATTTAATATTTTAATTTGACAATGGACCCGATGGTAGAGACTTTGGGTGTGTGTGTGTGTGTGTAGAGGGGGGGGGGTGGAGAATTTGGGGGAAGGGGCCCATAGGAGAACATTGCATAAGTCAGTGCATTTGTTTGGAGAGAAAGACATAGTAAACAAAGGACCTACATATTTTATCTCATCCCTTTGAGAGCTATAACAGTATCGATATGTTTTCAATTAATTGTAAATTGATGACTGAGGTGTCAGATGTGCCAATATTGCAGATAACTTGGTTGGATCATGCCCCTATGTACAATGTCAGCTAGGCCCCCTAGAGACAGGGTAAGATTCTGGCAATTAAATAATTCCCCTTTGGAGGATGCCCTAACTTCCCTCTTTTGCTAGTATCTTTGTCTTAAATGCTAGCCCAAGTGCATAATGCTTGCCTACATGACAGGCGCCACATTTACACCAGTTCTAGAGCTCAAACTCTGCCGATGTGCATGTCTTCACGCCAAAGCATGTACGTTTAAGCGGGTTGGTATTTTATAACAGGTCTTTTGCACGGCCACATATGTTTGGGAATGACTTCATAAAATGACCTCCTCTTAGGGGCCCTTTTACTAAAGGCTGATAACCAGTTAATGTGCGCTTTAGCATGTGGTAACTGGCAGCTGAGAATGCAAAGCGCATGCCTGCTAGCTCCTGGCCACTAAAATGCACATTAAGAGTCCATCAGATGCTAAGGCAGAGAGTGGGCGGGTTAGGGGCAGAGTGTGGGTGAGAAGAGCACATTGCCGCTAGTGCAAGGACAATTGCTGCATGCTAAGTGGTAATTAGCGTGAGTGCACATAACGATGCCTCTATGGGTGTCATTAGGTGCACCCACATTAATTGCATCACGTGCTTGGGTGGGCATGCCCTCAACAGTGCACAACAGTTGCACTTACCATGTGTTAGCTTTGCCACAAATTGTGCAGTAAACGCACACCTTGGGTAAAAGGGCCTCTATGTATATTCAGTACCACTGCCTATCCATGTAGCATCCCTGAATGAATATATAAATATATATATATAAATATATATATATATATATATATATATTTGTGCAAATGCTACAGCTGGCATTAAAAATTTTTTTTAATATTTTATTGTGTTTCAGGCCATTTTTGTATTACTTCTACCAATGCAATTTACCTTGTTTAGTCTTTCTAACATAAGGCTGGAATATAAATTTTTGAAATTAAATATTTCATTAGGCTCACCATCAAATATGCAACTCCAATAGGAAACGCTGCAGTACAAAGACTCAGATTTGTTGTAGTTTTGAACAGATAACTGAATTTCATTCTTTATGCAGTAACTGTTCCTGAATAATTATATGGTAAATTTTAAACTTTATTTCTGTGCAGGGAGAAAAGGGTGAACTGGGTCCTCAAGGCCCTCCAGGAATTGTAAGTACAGTAGATGCAATACTAGACTTTGATAGTTCACAAATATGCAGCTAATAAAAATGGAATTTTAAAGTCTGGAATAATATTTGAAGCCAGAGGCAGTAAATGATGAGGCTGTGACTTGTGAATCCTTCATAAACTAGGCAAAACAACAACAGTAACAAAACAAAAAATGCTCATACATGCTATTTATTCCAAATGATTCAGGAGAAAATGGCGGCTCTCTAGAACTGGTTTTGTTGCCTTTGGGGCATGCTTACTAAAGCGCACAAAGGCTTATTACGTGCTTTATCATACGCTAAGCAAATAGCGTGGGATCATGCTCATGGCTACCACATGCTAAACACAGCCAGCATGGTAAAAATCCCATGTTAATTATTTAGCTCGTGACAGGGCGGAGACTGGATGGGTTGGGGGTGGAGAGTGGATATTCACTGCACATTGCGGTTAGCACAGCGAGGGTAATTGATTTGTGCTAATGGTCAGTGTTGCAGTTTGCACAGGTGTACATAATGCTACCTTTATGGGTGGCATTAAGTGCACCCACATTAATAGTGAATGCTGCTGCCATGCGTAAGGGAATGTTTCAGTGTGGTAACTGCTGGGAACATACCGGTCATGCCCCCAACAGTTAGCATGGGGCTGCTGTACTCACTGCACATTAGTTTTTGTTCCTTATGCATGTTAAGTGAAAACATGTAGCGTATTTTAGTAAACACGCATCATGTCTCTTTGTGTGCTGATCTGAGTTACTGCAGAACTGAAGCAACAGCAATATAACACGAGAGGGCCTGATATTCAAAAAAGGTCGAGCACCTAAATTGAGATGCCTAAGTTAGGCTCCTAAATTTGTGCCATGCTTTCAGTCAAATTTGACATTTTAGGCCTGTCATTCATTTGCCTAGATGTATGAGCTTAGTTCTGAAAATCAGCACTAAACTCCTAACTTTTTTCCCTCCATCCTTGCTGCTATCCACTTTTTATGCTACTGAATTTAGGAGTTTAGCAAACTTTTGAGTATACATTGAAGCACTCGGCTCTAGAAAATTTTCAGAGGCTAATCTAGGAGCATAACTGTCAAAGTTAGGAGCATAAATCCTTTGAATATTGCACCTAGAATATCCATGTGCTCCAAAAAAGGAAAATCTCACTTCATAAAATGTAAAGTATCTTGTAAATCTTATTTGCTTTCTACTTTCCAAAAGGATTGATGTAATAAATACCCAACTTCAGACCTCCCACCCACCAACTCACCCTTACACTTTCACTGACCCACCTGTACATATCTACCCTCCACCCATCTAGTGGTTAGAGCAAGGCAGTAGAGTTTGGGAGGAGGCAATAGTGAAGCCTAACAGTACTTTGAAGTGTGCGGTATCACCCACCTTGTCCCCCTGCAACTGCCACTGTCATCTCCTTACCTCCATCCTCCTGCTGGGCTCGTGCTTCAAAAAATTAAATGCAGCTTGATGGTGGGTCCTGCAGCACTAGTCGCTGCTCTAGACTGGCTGCATCCTGCTCTCTCTGACAGGAAGTATCAGTGGGGGTGGGATGCAGTAAGCCTAGAGCTTGAGTGGGTGCTACAAAGCCCACCACTGGACTGGGTTTCAGTTTTTGCAGCCTTGCTTGGCCTAGTGGAAAGATGGAGGTACGAGAGCAGCAGCGGCAGGAGAAGAGGTGAGTGTTGCTGAACATTGAGGAGGGAGGAATAGAAGGGAAGAAGATATACTGGACATTGTTGGGGGGGGGGGGGTGGAGACAAGGGAGGAATAGGTGCTGGTGCTAGACAGTGGGAGGGAAAGAAAATGGAAAGGGACAAGGCAATAGGGAAGGGGCGAAGCTGGACTATGGTGGCACACATGCTGAAAGTTCACCTAAGGTGTCAGGTAGGCCCTAGGCTGTATCTGGGCTAGAGTTGTAAATTAAAGTAGCCTTCCACCTCAACCATTAAGTTAAAATGGAAATAAATTTAACTTTATTTCCATTTTGGCACATTGGTTTTCTTTACTTCTTATTTAGTGCCCAATTTTAACTGATGCACCCTATGAATCTCATTGCCTATTACACCGGAAATAAGAGTTTATTTTAATAGCAAAAAAAAAAAAATTGTGAATATTTGAGAACTAATGCATTGGCACCAGAATGAGCTTACTCTAGAAACCTTCCTTGAAAATGCGATCTGCACCCTGGGAGGTAAATTTGTCATCAAGCCTCGGTATTTAAAGAAAGCCACTTTTATGTTTATATACAATGAAGAAAGTTCAAAAATCAAATCTTCAATGCTAGTTTAAAACTGTTTTTCTTCCTTTTGTTAATGGGATGATAAGTCATTAAACATTGGCATGTTCAGTCAGAAAGGACTCGTCCCTCAGAAGGACAGAGTTCAGATCGTTCATGGGGGTGGCGAGAGAGTTCCCGTTCTCAGTGAAGCCTTGGCAGCACTTCAGCTCTCCTCTTGCCTTCCTTGTAGCGACACATTAGACACTGAGGTGCACATAAGGTTTGTTGACATAGGACTGATTCAAAATTTGTGAGTTAGGGATGCGCTAATCAGATTACTATATAGTAATAATATTAATTGTCTTTATCTTTATTAGATTCTTGATATACCACCCAGGCAAGACATCAAAGCGGTTTACAAATAAAAATTTGGCTGTGAATATAGGAAAAAGAAAGGAACTCCATAATTAAATAGGACAGAGGAGTGAAAGACTAAGGGGTATGTTTACTAATCGGCGTGGCCGCAGCTCCGATATCGCATGGAAGCCACTACTGCTGATTAGTAAACCTACCCCTAAGTGTTAGAAAAGAGAGAACAGGAAAGGCAGATGGAAGGAGAGAAAGGAGATAACAGATTATGGGCTGGGGGAGTGAGGGTGCGAGGGGGCGGGAGGGAGAAATCGAAGGCTATATGAAATCTATAAATATTAATTAATATCATTTAAAAGAGAAAGAAATAAAACAAAATGAGAATGTGAAATAAACAGAAAACAAAACAAAGTGTTTTTCCCCCTAGGTACACCCATATTGTGATCACTTATAGGGTTATCCATTAGAACGCCAACCATCCAATGACTCGGGTTTCACCAGCATCCACTTTCCAGTGTCAGCTCTCAAACACTGTTATATAGATTCCTATTCAACACCTGTTAAAGTCTTGGGAGTATTTATTTTAGTTTTGATTTGCAGAATTTTGAGATGGAGGTTACCGTGCTTGTCAGACTGAATCTTCAGGTGTATTCGGAAATCTGGTGTGCAGGATCTATCTATGGGTTTATTTCCCTGTGATCTTTTACCTCTATCAATGCTAGTTGCATTTTTCCTGGTTTCTATTGACAACATCATCATTCTTTCTTCTGATGTTTCCTTCAGGTAGTGCAGGATGGAATGCAAGAAATAGTTGGTGAAAAAGGCGAACCTGGCTCTCCTGGTTTTCCAGGAATAAAGGGTGAACGAGGCTTTAAAGGTACAGTCCTGCAGAACCCGAAAGCATTTTTGTCACTTGTAATGTGATTTTAGTGAATTTAGTGAGAATTGACTAAAACCTTTAACATTCAGGGGTATTAGGGGTACCATAAAGCCCATTTAAGGGCAATAGAAACAATGTACATTATATGATCTCCAGGAACAAGCAGGAATGTAGTCATCAAATATAGGTATCGTCGGTACCGACGGAGCCTGCGCGGGAACGCTCCCCAGCGTCCAATTAGAAAGCTTTTGGGAGCATCCCAAAGCGCCTGCTTGCTGCCTTCCCGCCTTTCCCAACTGCCTCTCTCCAGTTCTTCGTTTTCCGGGGAGCCAGCAGGTTGTTGTTCCTGTCACCGCAGAAAATTCTTCCTTATTACTTTCTTTATTTGTGGTCGCGTCTGCCTTCCTTGACGCTTTACCGGTTCCGCCAGTTTTTCTTTCTTTATTTCTGTTCTTTTAAAAAAAATAAAATAGGAGATCCAAGATGGCGCTTTGGGTGTGAGCAGTGGCGGCAGCGTTTTCCTTTACTCCTCGTTATAATGGGTAAGAGGAAGGCGAAAGGGCTTAAGAAGTCCTCCTCGAGCCCGGCACCTACCTCTACTCTTCCCCCTTCTACGGTTGGACCACTTGATTTTTTTGTTACGCCGCTGCGGCGGTCTACAATTACGGCGGAGGAAAGCCCCTTAGCGTCTTGGTCGGGGCTGGGTGGCTCGATCGGAGATTCGGGGCCAGAGATCTCCCCGAGGGTGCAGTGGCGGCCTCCCAAAGATCCACTACTGAGTCGGATTCCGGCGCAGGCTGAGGAGGAGCCTCTTTCCGTTCTGGGAGAGTGTTCTGGTCCTGGAGGATCGTCAGCGCTACGGCGAAGTGAGTCATCTGGATCCGCCTCAGTGGTCAGCTCAGTGGATTCGGCTGGGTGGAGGTCTGCAGGCAGAGCGACGATGGCCGCGTCTGGAATCGGGGGGCCAGAAAAGGACGGCTGTTCGACGGAGGAGCCCCTGGGGCAGTCACGAATGATTTTTTCCTTGGAACGACCGGCTGTCTTTACCCTTGAATCAGTCTGGTCTGCCATTGTCAAGCTTGGAGAGCTTTTTGCTCCCCAGGTGGTGGCTTTAGGCACCCAGGTTCAGGTCCATACTAACTTGCTCCAACAGCATACTCTGGAGGTTACTGCTTTACAATCTTCGGTAGCAGAATTACACCATAAGTTTTCTTCCTCTGAAGATGGTGTGTCTCAGTATCAGAAAGATACGTTGGCTCTGAAAGCAAGGATTGAAACGCTTGAAAACTCTTCAAGATATTGTAATTTACGTTGTATAAATTTTCCTAGATTGTCATCTATTTCTGCTAAAGAAATGTTTAAGAAATATCTTTTGGAAGTTTTAGGTGTACCAGTAGAGTCTCACCCTCCTATGCTCAAGGTTTATTATCTTCCCTCTGGGAAAAAAGTGCCCCTTGAGGGACCTAGTGAGGTAGGGGGTCAGTTTGATGTGTTAAACATTTCAGCTATATTGGAATCCTCGGGAACAGAGTGCTATATCATCAACACTGATAGCTACGTTTGTATTAGCTTCAGATAGGGATTGGTTCCTACAAATGTTTTTCAAGAAGCGTACTATGCAATTTTGTGGGATGACTATTCGTGTTTTTCCTGACTTAGCAAAGGAAACTCAAAAACGGAGGAAAGAATTTGTTATTACGTCCTGGAGTTTTGTTGTGGGGGGGCTTATATTTCCTAAAGTTTCCCTGCAAATGTATGGTTAGGTTAAATCAATCTTATATTTTCTATGAGCCGTCCCAGTTAGTGGGCTTCTTGAGTGCTCGGCGTCCTTCTGATGTGCCTCCTGACTCACTGCATATGAGTTAGTTATGACTGTTTTGCTCACATTCTGATTCTCTTTTTCCTCCGGTTTAATGCATACTGTTTCTTGGATTTTGGTTGTAGTGGGCTATAGGAAGCACTGGTGTATTGTTTAGCATTTCTATTACTATCTTTTTTTCAATGTTGATGAGATTCAATGTTGTATTTCTAAACCAGTGTCTTATTTCCATGAAGTTTTGATAAATTCTTCATTGTTTGTTAAAATGATAAAGTATAAATTTAAAAAAAAAAAATATATATATATATATATACTTAGTATTTTTTCCCATTTTTCCCAGGTGCACGCGCCATTTTGGGCCTTAGGCCCAAACATTTTTCCTACAATGGAGAAACCTGCTTCAGGTTTCAAAAAGTGCACCAAGTGTGGCGGTACCATCTCCGTCACCGACACCCATGAATGGTGTCTGAAATGTTTAGGTCCTGACCACTCCATCACGGATTGTATGTTCTGTGCCATGATGTCTAAAAGAGGTCGGCAGAACCGAGCTGCTAAGCTAAGTACCCTGTTTCCCTCTGATGCAGCTTCGGTGGCATCGACGTCTTCTAGGGCTTCCTCTTCCTCCCGTGGATCTCAGGTAACTAAAGGGTAGATCTCCTTCTAAGCACTGAGATGCCTCTGGCGTTGCCCTTGAGGATTCTGCAATTGCCCCGGCGGGAGGCTTCAGCTTCCAAAGCATTATCGGGGCTCCAGGATGTTCTTGAGAACTCGACCTCGGCAGAACTACTGGTGCCATGCTCTGGGGTACCAGCTGTCTTCTCCGGTACTGACATCCAGGCATCGGCAGCGTCGATAGACCAGAGGTTCCTGGCTATTGAACGCAGTCTGGCGGCTCTCCTTGCGGCATCGACACCCTCGGAACCGCGTCAGACAGTTCAGCCGGTACCGGCACTGACTCCGGCACCAGTATCGGTACCGGTACTGATTACATCAACATCGGTGTCCGCATTGCCGGCACCCAGTCACCCGATGCCCTCTGGTACCGATACACCAGTACTGATTCCCCCCGGTACTGACTTCAGTCGGTACGGGTATCGGGCTCTACAAGAGCATCCGGACAGAAGGTACTTCGAGTCCTCAGAGGAATCTGAGGATTCCGATAGTTCTGTCGATACCGGAGCACTTCTTCCAGAGGAGCCCTCCTCCCCTAAACGCAGGATGTCTCCTCCAGAGGATATCTTCTTCCAGGATTTCATCAGGGAGGTGGCTCGGGGTCTCTCCATTACTGTGGCTCCTGAAACAGAGCCCAGAGCAAAGGAGCTGGAAATTATACAATATCCCAAAGCTCCTAAGGAGGCTGCTACTTTGCCCATCCATGAGATCTTGCATGATCTCATGTTCAGAATGTGGGAGACCCCTCTTACCACCTCTCCTCATTCTCGTAGACTTGACACTATGTATCGAGTCCCTCCTTGTCCTGGTTTCCAGAAAACTCAGCTCCCTCACCACTCTATTGTAGTGGAGTCAGCTATGAGAAGGATCAGGAGTGCAAAGAGGCATGCTTCTAATCCCCCAGGACGTGAGTGTAGAACTTTGGATGCTTTTGGACATTGTACTTTCCAAGCTTCCATGCTTTCTGCCAGGATCAGTTCCTATATTTTATATATGGGAATGTTCCTGAAGGAAATCACAGGAGATTTAAAGGTTTTGAGTCCTCTTCTTCCTGAGGATAGGAGACAGGATTTTCTCACATTGATCAAACATGCCCAGGATGTTTCCAAATTTGTCAACCGTGCAGCTTTTGACTGTTTTGAGTGCATAAGCAGAACCTCTGCCATTGCCATAGGTGCACGTAGAATTGCCTGGCTCCAGGCATCTGATTTGGAGCTCTGGGTACAAGACAAATTGGGCAATATTCCTTGTACTGGTGAGAACCTGTTTGGCAAAGATTGGCAGGAAAAGGCCAATGAGTTGGATGCTGACAACTCCACCTTGGACAGATTATCCAAGGGCAAAGCTGATCCTGCAAGAAAGAAATCTTTCAAAAAACCATTCTTTTCCAAAAAGAAAAGGTTTTATCCTGCTTATTCCCAGCAGGGATGCTCTGCAGGTCAACCTGCCCGGAAGGGTCAGCAACCATCCAAGCAAAGAAAAGCAAAGACTGCTAAGCCTCAACCGCCTCAGCAGTCTCAGCCTCCACAAGGCCTTTGACTTGCATCTAGAGAACTTAGCCTTCCTGGCTCTAAATGGACCAGAGCCTTCCACCATTCCAGGAAGGTTATGTCAATTTGCCCCAAGATGGGGGCAGATAACAGCAGAGCATTGGACACTCTCCATCATAAAAGAGGAGTACAAGCTTCATTTCCTGAGCATGCCCCCTCCCACATTAGTAAAACAGTTCAATTCTCAGACCTCTCTCATCAACCTGTTAGATCAAGAGGTCACCATGCTTCTTGCCCAAGGGGCAACAGAAGTACCCATTCTTCAGCAGGGTACAGGGTTTTACTCCCCCTATTTTCTTATCCCAAAGAAAACAGGAGGTCACAGACCTATTTTAGGCCTCAGAGAATTCAACAAATTCCTGTTCAAGGAGAAATTCAAAATGGTTTCTCTAGGAACTCTGCTGCCATACCTTCAGAGTCAGGATTGGCTATGTTCTCTAGATCTCAAGGATGCGTACACTCATGTTCTCATCCATCCATCTCACAGAAAGTTCCTTCGGTTCCTTTTTCAAGGGAAGCACTACCAATACAGGGTGCTCCCGTTTGGCCTGGCCTCAGCTCCAAGGGTGTTCACGAAATGCATGGCTGTAGTAGCAGCATTTCTCCGCACTCTGGGAATATTCGTCTTACTTAGACGATTGGCTCATTCGAGCCCCATCAGAGTCAGAGATCAGGATAGCTGTATCTTGCACAATGTGTATCTTTCAGTATTTGGGTCTAGTCATAAACATCCCAAAATCCAGCCTAACTACCACTCAGTCTCTAGAGTTCATAGGAGCTGTGTTAGATACCAGAAAGGCAAGGGCCTACCTCCCTCAGAGCCATTGCCTTCGCATGGTGCAGTTAGCTTCTCAAGCAGTGCTAAAGTCCCATCTCACTGCTCGAGAAATGTTACAACTACTAGGCCACATGGCTTCTACTGTACATGTGGTTCCTTATGCTCGCCTCCATATGAGAGCAGCCCAGTGGACTTTATCCACCCAGTGGACCCAGGCATCAGGGTGCCTGTCAGACAAAATCGTAAACACAAACCGCCTTATTTTGTCCCTCCAATGGTGGCAGTCCACTCAAAACCTGTTGCTGGGTTCCCTGTTCCAACAACCCTTACCCCAAGCAACTCTCACAACAGATGCTTCTCCAATGGGTTGGGGAGCTCATCTACAAGACCTCTCCACCCAAGGCACTTGGACTCCACAGGAGACTCATCTACATATCAATCTCTTAGAGCTCAGAGCAATTTTTCTTGCTCTTTGAGTGTTTCATTCCCTGCTCAGCTGCAAGACAGTCCTTATTCACACGGACAACCAGGTAGCCATGTTCTATGTGAACAAGCAGGGAGGAACAGGCTCTCTGTCGCTCTGCAACGAAGCTTTGCGACTATGGGCCCGCGCCAGAGAGCATCAGATTCATCTCCTGGCAGTGTATCTTCCAGGCATGCAAAACTCTTGGGAAGAAAGACTCAGTTGAGTTCTGCTTCCACACGAATGGTCTCTAAATGTGGACCAGGTGGCCAAGATTTTTCAAATTTGGGGAACCCCGGACATAGACCTCTTTGCCAAACTTCCCCGGTTCTGTTCCAGAATTCCAGCTCAGGGATCTCAGGCCAAGGATGCTTTCCTCCTTCACTGGGGCCAAGACTTCCTTTATGCCTTTCCAGCCATTCCCCTAATTCCCAAAACCCTGTTCAAGCTTCAGAGAGATAGAGGCCGTATGATTCTCATAGCTCCACATTGGCCATGGCAAGTGTGGTACCCTCTGCTTCTACATCTCTCTCAAGCTCCCTCTCTGGAGTTAGGGTCTGCTCCAGATTCTTATCTCAGGAGGACGGAATGTTATGGCATCCCAATCCCCAGTCTTTGCATTTCAGGGCTTGGTTGTTGAAGGCCTAGATCTCCATGATCTTAACCTCCCTCAGCAAGTGAAAGATATTCTTCTTGCTTCCAGGAAACCTTCCACAAGATGCTCTTATGCTTTCAAGTGGAAAAGGTTTACCATATGGTGTTCGCAAAAGGGTCTTAACCCCCTTGCGATACCTCTGGAATCTTTACTGGAGTATCTCCTTCTTTTATCCAATGCAGGACTTAAGACTAACTCAGTAAGAGTCCATTTGAGTGCTATTGCAGCTTCCTTCAGGTCTCTAAATGGACAACCTATCTCCTCTCATCCTCTTATAGCAAGATTTATGAGAGGCCTTCTTCTAACTAAGCCTCCCATTAGGCCATTGCCGGTGGCATGGGACTTAAACCTGGTTCTTGGGCAGCTCATGAAGCCACCTTTTGAATCCTTAGCTACTACCTTCTTGAAATTCCTTTCTTGGAAGGTTATCTTTCTCATTGCAATCACATCAGCACGTTGCATTAGTGAATTGCAAGCACTAGTAGCTGATCCACCTTATACAAGGTTCCATCATGACAAGGTAGTCCTTAGGACTCATCCACACTTTATGCCAAAGGTGGTCTCGCCTTTTCATCTAAACCAAGCGGTCTACCTACCTGTGTTCTTTCCAAGGCCTCATGCATCAAATGCAGAGAGGAATTTTCATACCTTGGACTGTAAAAGAGCTTTAGCTTTTTACTTACAAAGAACACAGCAACATAGAAAGTCCTCTCAACCTTTTGTTGCTTTTGATCCTTCTCATTTGGGACTTCCAGTCTCCAAGAGAACACTGTCTAACTGGATTGCCCAGTGTAGTGCCTTCGCCTTTCAGAGCAAGAATCTTCCTCTGGAGGGCCATGTCACAGTTCACAATGTGAGAGCCATGGCAACGTCAATGGCTCATCTGCACTCTGTGTCTATCGATGACATCTGTCGAGCAGCCACCTGGGCCTCGGTTCATACCTTCACAGCCCATTACTGCTTGGACAAGGACTCCCGCCGGGATGCCTTGTTTGGTCAGGCTGTTCTCCAACTCCTGTTCCATACCTAATCAACTCCTACCCACCATCCCTGGTAGGATGCCAGAGATCCATGGGGGGAAGTGGAGCCCTTCTCAGGGACGCACAACTTCTGGGGTCTCTCCCTGGCATCTAAAGCTAGGGAGTCCCCATATGTGATGACTACGTTCCTGCTTGTTCCTGGAGATAGCATAGTTACTCACCTGTAACAGGTGATCTCCGGGAACAGCAGGAATTTAGTCCTCACAACCCACCCACCTCCACTAGGAGTTGTATCTCTCTATCTATTTTTTTCCCTTTCCTTCTCTCTCTGTTTGTCTCAGCTTTAAAACTCAACTGGAGAGAGGCAGTTGGGAAAGGCGGGAAGGCAGCACGCAGGCGCTTTGGGATGCTCCCAAAAGCTTTCTAATTGGACGCTGGGGAGCGTTCCTGCGCAGGCTCCGTCGGTACCGACGATACCCATATGTGAGGACTAAATTCCTGCTGTTCCCGGAGATCACCTGTTACAGGTGAGTAACTATGCTTTATTTTATTTTCCCTTTACTGTTTCATTCATTTTCCAAGTAATTTTGTCTGTTTCATTTTAATTTCCTTTATTTTGTTTTAATCACAAGCAAATAATAGGGAAGGTGAGGAACACCTAAACAGCGAACCACCACAAACCATCCCACCCTCCCCAAATGTTATTTTTAATGAGAGCGTACAGAATGTAAAATATAAAGGAACCTCAAATAATCCACTAAGCTGAGATATCAGCTTGCAGGCGGTGTGTCTTAGGTACAAAAACAATCTCCATATATTGTGTTCAATTCAATAATAATTTCTGAAATATAAATTATAAGATGTCTTAAGTCCAAGATAAGTTCAGAAGTCTGTAGTTCCAAATGCGTATCTCCAATGAATTCAAAAGAGGAGTCCAGCATGGCCAGCATTTTGCACAGGGTTCATCAAGGACTCTCTATAAGAAATACAAGATAGCATAAGAAGAGCACGGATTTAGAAAATCTATTAAGTTTCACAAACTCATGTAAAATGTCAGCGTAGCTGAGTCAACTATGCACCATATGCTGCGCAACCACATCATCATGGGTCAGAAAAAAACTCCACTCTTATGTTCAGTGGGTGAGACCATTGCAGCCTGATCAATAACAACTTCACATATGCAGGTAGAAACTGAACATTGAACAAAGATGCTTAACTCAAACCCAAGTTATCACATTGTCCACCCCACAATTAGCTGCAGCACAAGCTGTCGTAAGCTGTCACTGTGGGGGACCCTAGCCCAGGCCGCGGCCTATAGGCGTAGGGCTGCCCTTGTTAGTCTTTAAATAAAGGTTATGTTATCCTCTTCCAGAGCCTGGGCTTTTGGGACTTGTAGTTGTGTTACTTGTTCAAAAACAGAAGTATGGAAACCGAAGGTTTTTTCAAAGGCAAACAGGAATTTATTTCTTCTTTTTCCTTTCCAAAACACTAAGGCTTAACAGAAGGCAACAGGATTCTTCTCCAAACAATATTCCTCAGGAAAATTCCATGAAACCAAAAACTGAAACTGCTTTAGAAGGCTCTCTTAACACATGCAGATAACAAACAAATACGTCCTTTTTTTTTTTTCAAACAAAAGCAAATGTCTTCTCTGCACTAAACAGGGTTCTTAGCTTTCCTGGCTATAGTAACTCTCCCTGTTTCCTTAATGCTTTGGGTTTTTCAAGTTACAGAGTTTTTTTTCTCCAGAAGCTTTTATTCAGCTCTCTGACACCATGAACAGTCCATTAATGAATCTTCAGACATAGAAACAGGTTCAGAACAATCTACCTGCATTTCTTCTGGATCTCCTGCCGGTACGTCTGACTCTAAAGCTCCATTCAATGCTTCTGGCTCAATACTCTCCAAAAGCTCCTGAACTTTCCTCCACTGAGGCTTTTCACTACGAGCAAGGCTTTCACCTGGAAGGTGAAGCTTCTTTCCCTGAATTAAATGCCACAGTGCCTCTAACTGTTTCAGGTCCCTGTTAGCTGTACTTCTGTTCACCACCTTCTGGGAGCTTGACCCTTAGAGCTGGTTCACGAACTGTAGAAATTGCCCTCTGCTGCTGGCCAGTAATTCTCCCAGCCACACTCCTGCTGGCTTCAGAACTACTTGTACTTTTCCTGAAAGCCTGACTTTCTCTTGGGGTGTTGCCTTCACATCTGAAGTTCCCACAGAAGTCTCCACCGGTCTCCTCCCCGGTGAACTCTCTGGGTCTTTCTTGGGTGCTTCTCTCCCCAGCAGTCTCTGTGGTCAACTCCAACTCCCCGGTCAAACTCTCTAATGAACTCCCTGGTGAGCTTTCTGGTGAGCCTCTTGGTGAGCTCCTTGGTGAACCTCTTGGTGAGCTCCCTGGTGAACCTCTTGGTTTATAAAGCTGTTTTTTCCCTATCGTGCACTGCCCCTTGCTCAGGTGCATTTCATTAGTTACCAAGCCTGCCCTTAGATTAGCAGAGCTTGGGTGTGGCCTGCCTTCAGCAACTGCGTGTTTTTTTTCCTTTTCCTGCACTCTGCAAGCTATGGGTTCGCTGCCTGTCTCTTTCCTTAAAGGTAGATTTTTGATTTTCCTCTATTTCCATGGGCTCAGCCATACTCTCCTCATCACACACGTTATTCACTCCGACACCAGGTGTTTCGCAAAAGCTGCTTCAGGGAGCAGGAAACACTCCAAAGCAGAGCAATACCATACCGTGGCAATGTAACACTGCCAGCACCTACAATAACAAACGATCAGGCAATGCCAAAAATTATCCTGTGCCTATCTGACCCATGATGGTGTGGTCATGTAGCATATGGTGCCCATAGTTGACTCAGCTACGCTGACAAAGAGCCGTTGTGTCGGCTTGGTTGATATGACTCACTGAGGTCTTTTTTCTCCACTTGTGAGCCTATTTGATGGGTCCCTGTGCCTAGCATGACGTTTGTTGTTATATATGTTTGCACTGGTTTATCTTTTTTGCTGTCCTACTATACCAGATGCTTTGAGGTTTGCATTGGGATTGAGATGTTAATTCAAAATGACCCAAAATGCAACAGCTTATTTTGTTGAGGTTTTTCATTTAATTTTGAAATGAATACATAACTAATCCATATTAATAGGTTAAAAGACATTTTATACCTCAAGTTGTGTGCTGTATTAGATTGAAGCCCTACAATAGCACAGTTCATATCCCTGAAAGAAGCCCTTACAGTCCAAGCACCTAATGCAAAAGTTCCCAAACTTGGTCCTAATCTATTCAGGTTTTCAGGATATCCACCATGCATATACATTTAATGGAGGTAGTGCATACAAATAGATCTCATGTCTCTGCATGGTGGAAATCCTAAAAGCTTGACCGACCTATGACCTTTGAGGAGCGAGTTTGGGCATCCTTGAATTAAGGCACGCTTCTGAATCCGATTTCTAAAGGCAGCTACTGTTTCACCCTTATTGCTGAACTGTGTCTTGTGTATCTGATAATCCCTTGCACTGGCTAATTTAACAATTATTTTTCTTTTAGTTGTCTGTAGGAATTTAGTTTTTCTACAGTCTGGCTCAGATTCAGAGGGTTTATTCATGCCATTGCAAGCTATCCTCCAGGATGCATTTTGCTCTCAGAATCATGATTGTTTATTCCACCTGGGAGTGATCATGCAGTTTAGATCCTTAAGCCACACACCCAAGAGTTCTAGTATTTCTAAACCCTTCTTTACTTTCAGGCAGGCTTTATAATCCCTCTTTGTCTCACAGAAAACAACTGGACTTAAAGTGATCAAAAACTTTTATCTCTTTGTAGGTCTTCCGGGTTTACAGGGATATCCAGGTCCTCCAGGTAAATAATGCCTTCTGGGTTGTGTTTTTTTGCTTTTGTTATCTTGTCACTTAATGTAAACACTGGGCCCTGGTTATCTAGGGTGTGAGGGCAGAACTGAGAGTGCCGTGATTGACATCCTGTCAGGAGTATGCACAGCCACAAAAACGTTTAGCTAGCCTCATTTTAAATAATGTTTTTGTGGGTTTTTAAAGTGTTTTTTTAATATTTATATTTTGTGTACAAGAACTTTATTTGCCTGCACAATTATTTGTACACACTTTAGTTCGTAGCTATATGTGTGCACAAGTGATTTGCATTCACAATTTTTTTATTTATTTAACAGGTTTTATTTATACCACATTATCATTTTAGTCAAAGCTGTTTATTTATTTATTTAACAATTCTTTTATACCGCGCTATTATAATCAGTGCGGTGTACATAGAACAAGAACATACTACAATGCATACAAGTAACATTGAGTTTTACATTGAACAGGGAACTTCAACAATAGGACAACCGGGGGAACTATGTACAGATTAACTTAATGGTATATACAGTAATATCAAACTCGATTGGATGTTACAATGTGGTTCACTAATAAGACTAGAGAGAAAGGTTGACCAACTAGCCCTTTTCAGGTTGTATTGAGGTGGTAGTTTTGTTAGTGACTAGGTTGACTTCTGGGTAGCATTTTGTGAACAGGTGGTATTTCAATGCTTTTCTGAATAGGATTAGGTTTTTGATAGCACGGATTTCGTGAGGTAGTGCATTCCAGTTTAGAGGAGCAAATAAGGAGAAGGCCCTGTTGGAGGTGGCCTTAGTACACTTCGTTATTATCTTCGGGACAATTAAGGTGTTCATTGATGTGGTTCTCCTTTTTCTGTTTTCCAGGGTGCCATGGATGAACTTGCTGATTGGCGTAGGGGGGTAGTTATTTAGTGCCTTGAAAGTAAGGACTAAAGACTTATACTGGATTCTGGCATGTAATGGTAACCAATGCAGTTCTTTCATGATGGGTGTTATATGGTCAGATCTTGATGAGCCGGAGAGGACTCTGGCGGCTGTATTCATGGCTAGGCGGAGCGGGTTTAAAGTTGATTGAGGGAGGCCATGTAGGATGATGTTGGCAAAATCCAGGTGTGGGAGGACTAATGCTTGGAAGGTTGTTCGGAAGTCTGTGGGATCTAGTAGGGAGCGGAGGTGACGTAGCGATTTGATCTTATAATATACGTTTTTTGTGATGTTCTTGACATGAGTTGTCATATCCAAGTGCTGATCCAATGTGATGCCGAGGTAACGGATGGTAGCTTTTGATTTCAACTCTATGTTGTTGACGAGTAGTGATGGAGGCGGTATGAACTTACGGTTCCTTGTGACAAAAAGAACGTCGGTTTTGCTGTGGTTAATCTGAAGGTTTTGTGATAGCAACCATTCAGCTACAGCTTCAAAACATTTGATTATTGGGGAGAATACTGGATGTTCAATTGTGAACGGCATATATAGGAGGATGTCATCTGCGTAAGCGAGACATTGTACATTAAAGGATCTGATCAAGTCACATATCGGCTGCATGTAGATATTAAACATTAGTGCCGATAAGGACGATCCTTGAGGTACACCCTGTGATTGCAGGAATGGTTCTGAGGATGCGTGGCCTGTTTTTACTTGTTGCCACCTGTTAGATAGGTAGGATTTACACCACTCGAGTGCTGTGCTTTGAATCCCCTTATCTTTCAAGCGTTGTAGGAGTATATCATGACTCACAGAGTCGAAAGCAGCGGAGATGTCCAGGAAGATGAGGACGAAACCCTGTTGTATGTTGTTTATTCCTGTTACTAGAACATTGAATAGTGTTGTAAGGACTGTGTCAACTCCATGTGCTTCCCTGAAGCCATGTTGCGATGGATCTAGTGGTGCTTCAGTGTCAATATGATGTTGGATTTGTTGTTGGGCCTACATTGTAATTTAAACTTGGTAATGTACATTAAACAAGGACATTGATAACTTGGATTCCTCTGAAGCAATGGAGGGTTAAGTGACTTGCCCAAGGCCACAAGGAGTGCTAGTAGGAATTGAATCCTGGTCTCTTGGCTACTCCTCCACTCCAAATTTTTAGGTGCCCAAATGAGCCAAATGCATGCTGAAGAACACACAATCCTACTCCTGTATATGTCCATAAGTATTAATTATTATATATGAGCAGAGATGATGTTACCACAGGTTATAAGATTCTTTTGCATTTACCATTTTTGACAAATCCAGAATGACAATGTGAAATATGTAGTTGAATCCTGTCAGTTTTTTCATCTCTAATTTTTTGACCAGAGCCCTTCATAGTAAGCTTAATTGGCTTCTAAGGTTTGGTTCTAATCAATCCTTGTTAAGTTACTGATCAAAGGGAACAAAAACACATGTTGCAGCTAATTTTATAAGAGGGTGCCTATGTGGAAAGTCTAAAAGGCCCCTAACTTATGCTTATTTTATAAAGGCAACAAAGCAAACTTTCTCTACCATGTGGCTCAAGCTACATACAGAGAGATGATTGTGGTGGAGGAGTGTAACAATGGTGTAGCAACACTGAAGGAATGGTGTTTGGCCTATATTTGAAATGGACTAGAGAAGGAGCCTGACATACAGACTCAGGTAGTTTGTTCCAGGCATATGAAGTAGCAAGATGGAATGAACGAAGTCTGGAGTTGCCAGTGGCAGAGAAGAGGTGTAAAGTGAGATAAGAGAGGAAAGGTAGTGAGGAGCCGCAGAATGAATGCACTTGTAGGTCAGTAGGAGAAGTTTGAACTAGATGCAGAAACTGATAGGGAGCCAGTGAAGTGACTTGAGAAGAGGGGTTACATGAGCATAGCGACACTGGCGGAAGATTAGCCATGCAGTTGAGTTTTGAACAGATTGAAGGGGAGAGAGATGATTCAGAGGGAGACCAGTGAGGAGCAGGTTTCAATAGTAAAGACGGGAGGTGACTAGTCAGTGGATAAGGATCTTAGTAGTGTGTGTAGAAAGGAAGATAGTAACATAGTAAATGACGGCAGATAAAGACCTGTATGGTCCATCTAGTCTGCCCAGTATGATGGCAAAAGTAGGTGCACCTGCGCTCTGTGCAGGCCACCCGTCCCTATGTCTTTGTTTAGGGGTGAACCCACAGCTCTGTGTAGGACACCCCTATTTGTTGAGAAATTAGATAGTTCAGTTTATTTTGATTTTATCATGTTGCTATAATAAAGGGATCCACTGTGTCTGTCCCATGCCATTTTGAATTCCGTCACTGTGTTTGCCCCCACCACATCCATCGGGAGGGCATTCCAAGCATCCACCACCCTTTCAGCGAAAAAGTATTTCCTGACATTGCCTTTCAATTTACCTCCTTACAGCTTCATATTATGCCCTTTAGTTTTACAGGGATGTAGTTTGCTGATGTTATCAAGAAAGAAACTGCAGGTTTTAGTTATGTGTTGGATGTGTGCAGAGAAAGAGAGAGTAGAATCAAAGATGACCCCAAAGTTGCAAACTGAAGAAACAGGGAAGAGTGTAGTGTCATCCACAGAAATAGACAAGGAAAGAAGGGAGGAGGTGGGTTTAGGGGGAAAGATAAGGAGCTCGGTTTTGGGCATGTTCAATTTCAAACAGCGGTGAGACATCCAGGCAGCAATGTCAGATAGGCAGGCAGAGATCTGGGCCTGGATTCCTGGAGAGCTTTCAGGCACATAGATCAGAGACTCATTAGCATAAAATGGCACTGAAAACCATGGGAGAAAATAAATGCACCAAGGGACTGAGTGTAGAGAGA
Source organism: Ichthyophis bannanicus (assembly GCA_033557465.1). Classification (NCBI taxonomy): domain Eukaryota; kingdom Metazoa; phylum Chordata; class Amphibia; order Gymnophiona; family Ichthyophiidae; genus Ichthyophis; species Ichthyophis bannanicus. Next base: position 645,772,650 of record CM066035.1, read on the forward strand.
GAGAAAAGGGGAGGTCCCAGGACAGATCCCTGAGGTATATCAACTGAAAGCGGGATGGCAGTAGAGCCAGAACATGCACTAAAAGTGCGATGGGAGAGATAAGAAGAAAACCAGGACAGAACAGAGCCCCTAAATCCAAGTGAGGACAGGGTATCGAGGAGAAGGTGGTGATCAACAGTGTCAAAGGCAGCAGAAAGGTCAAGGAGGACAAGTTTCAAGTAAAGGCCCTTAGATTTGGCGTGGAACAAGTCACTGGAGACTTTGGCAAAAGCCGTTTCTGTGGAATGTAGAGAATGAAAGCCAGATAGCAGTGGATCCAGAAGAGCTTGAGAGGAAAGAAAGTCAAGACAGCGGTGGTGAACCACTTGTTGAAGTAGTTTTGAAACAAAGGGGAGGAGAGAGGCTGATAACTGGAAGGACAGGTAGGGTCTAATGAAGACTTTTTGAGGACAGGTATGACCAGAGCACATTTGAAGGCCATGGGAACAAATGCAGTGGAAAGCGATAGGTTAAGGGTATGAAGGGATGACAGCAGAAGAGAAAGAGCTTAGTAGACGGGTGGGAATAGGATGAGAGAAGCAGGTAGTCAATTTGGAGGAGAAGAGAAGATTTGCAGTTTCCTCCTCAGCGATTTCAGAAAAGGAAGAAATTACCCCTTAAGGGTACAGTAGACTTGCTATCTAATAGGGCACAAGAATATTTTTCTGCTGCGTTACAGTTCAATTTAATTATTAAATAGAATGTTAGGCAGCTAGAAGGTGGTTTTGAGAAACCATAGTGGAAAGAGCTAAAACCTTTAAAGAATATATACACATAAAAATTGCCAAATTGGGAAAGGCTTAAGGTCCAGTTAGCTGCTGCAAAACTGGGAAAGAGGGTTATTAGAGGTAATTCTATAAGGAGACTTGTAAAGCTATGCATCATTAATGTATGTAAGTCACCTATTTTTGACTTACACATGTAAATGGACACTTACGTGTCTTCTGTAACTGGTTGCTGTTTTGAAAGTACGGAGTCAGATGGATGGCAGTTACTTTCAGAATGGGCATATACAGGGGTGGTGTGTGGGTGGAGCATGGGTAGATCACTGTATTGCCCTGCTATGATATTAAATTCAAGAGCAAACAGCCACATGTGCATGGTATTTAATAAGCTATTTAACATGACAATTAGGTAGACAATATAACAATAAGTTAGTGATATTACAAGGACAACATATAGAACAGTTGATATTGCATCTCCAAACTCCCTGACATCATTGCAGAACAATAAAACAATGCACCACCAAACTCCTTGACATCACTGCAGGGCAATTTACCAAATTCTGACATCATCACAGCCCCTTTATCATCACCTGGGAGAGCCACAGAGAAGGCTGGAGAAAAGTCTGGGATCCTTCACGCGCTGGCCAGGCAGATATCAGCTCTTTGCCTGTCCTGGATTTGCTAGCTCTTTTTATAGGCTGTAGCAAACATGTCACAGCTGGACAGCATGACTCCTCACATGAGGTTCTTTCTCCACCCCATACACCTTTGCTAAACAGTAATTTCTGACCAGTCCTTCTCCAGCCTTTGTTCTCCAAGTTAATAAACAATTCTGGTGAGTCATTCCGTACACCTTTGGTCTCCGGGCTAGTAAACAACTGGCTCAGCATGATTCCTCACATACGGGATGGTTCAAAAGTTCAATATTCCTTGCTGATTCAAATAAATATTTAATTTGTAATACAAGCACAAATTTACATATCTAAGTTAGAAAATACTATAACTTACAAGTGTTCTTGAAAAATTAAGGTGCAGGCATTAGTGCTCGTGGCTAGTTTGATGTGTGTTTTTACACCACTTACGTCCCTACTTTATAAAGACATGCGTACTTTACTTTATAAACTAGGCCTCAAATGCATGTGTACTAATGTGTGTTAACTGCACAAGAGTTTATAAAATTACCCTCTATATGCCTTTTTTCTCTTTGAATTGTATATTGCCTCTGGATTTGGAATAGAATTGTACTAATTTAATGCTCTGTAGAATTTTGGAAAAAATGTTCATTGTACCTGATGCTAGTGAAAAATCCAAGTTATCAATGTCCCTGTTTAATGTACATTACCAAGTTTAAGTTTCAATGTAAATCGCTTTGATTGAAAAAAGATAAAGCGGTATATAAAAATCCTGTTACATAAAATAAAGAAAATAATAATATTCTAGTAGTCGCATCATGTTATACACTAGCTCATCTATGCACTTTCTCTTTCAAGTCACAAGTACAAAATCCCAGACTAATAGCTTCTCACAAGTTTATTCTGTTCAATTTGTTATGCTTGACACATTTGCTACTTATCTTCTTTGATTCCATTTCAGGGTTACCTACTCCTGGGCGTAATGGAGAACCCGGATTTCCTGGTGAAAGGGGGGAGAAGGGTGAAAGGGGTTTGCCCGGATTACCTTTGCAGGGACCAAAAGGAAGAGATGGTTTCCCGGGCCCTCCTGGTTTGCCAGGCCCTCCAGGCACTTTAGGTAAGCTGGAAACATGTTGATGTGCATTTTGCACAAAAGCAATAGTGCTTGTTATTGAAGGTATGTTCATCTGTCAGTCTGTCCGTCCATACGCATGTTGTTTCTGTGCATGCACAGCAGCAAGATGAACAGTGAAGAGCCAGCAAGATTTCTATTCCGGCCAAATCTATGGTGGCACAGTAATAGTGGGGAATCCACGAGATTGCCACCTTCTTGCAGCTGAAGATGTGGCCAGACCTGAGCTGACACAATGGAAAAGGGATTGCTGGCAAGATTTCCACCTCTGCTGGCTGAAGATGCAGCCAAAATTATGGCAACAGAATGCAGGCTAGAGGAGAGAGATAGGAAGAGAGAGAACGCGGAGGGTGACAGAAGGGCAGCAGGGTAGAGGGAAGGGGGCATAGAGGAAAAGAAAGAGAGGGGAAGAGCTGATTCACATCAACACTTCCACTTTGCCCACACCCCTCAAACATCCTCAACACCCACAACCATCCACAACCACCCCCTGCACTCAACCCTCACTACTCAAAGCCTACACCTGCCACACACACCACACTCATGTCACTCACCCTCCACACAGTTACTCACACCTCACTCAGTTACTTGCCACAGAATCTCACAAACAGATACACTAAGGGGCATGTTCAACTAAACCATGCCAACTGCTAGCATGGGGTTTAACATGCAGTGAGTGCGCCCTGCACAAAAAATCCCATGCTAAATTGTTAGCATATGAATGGATAGAGACAGGGTGGATTGGGGCATAATGTGGAAATTGGTGGCGCATCACAGTTAGCATAGATATTTTGGGGCATATGCTAACTGTGATTGTGGTGTTAGATGCCCTGGCATGCTTGACTACTGTCGTGTCACATGTTAACAACACACCAGCAGCAGTGGTCAGACACGTACCCCCTAAGCTGGAACTGGCCTCTATGGTGGTTTCATGCTCGAGCACACGCTAACAGCATTTTTGTTAGTAAACATGCTCTTTTATGCAATACTTTGAGCATGCGTGTTTCAACATGTTTTCTCCTAGGACAAGCAGGATTCGTCAGCCACACCTGGTGATGTCCTCCGATGGCGCCGTATATGGAAGTGCTCTCCAGAGCTCAGAATCTTTCTGAGCATGAGCCAGAGGCCCATCCCACGAGCCCGCCCCTAGCCAGCCAGTCTTTTTTCTTCCGCCGTGCCTACCACACGCGGATTCCTGCTCTCTCCACAAGCCAGAGATAAGAAGAAGAAAGAATTCATACTCACAGTAAGAAGATGCCTTCAGCGAAACCTGGTTTTAAGAAATGCATCCATTGCTCCCGGAAAATGAGCTGCACGGACACCCACGATCGTTGCATAAGGTGCTTGGGGGATGATCATCAGGTCTCTGATTGCCAGCACTGCTCCCGGATGTCTCCCAGGGCCAGAAAGGCCAGAGGCCACGCGCTAAAAGACTTTCTTGTGACTTCTCAGCCGCCGGAAGCTCCATCTGTGGCACCCTGCCCCTCTTCGACCCAGGGTGTGCCTCTAGGGGCCTCCCCCCCAGGTCGCTCAACTGCAGAAGCACCCACTGCCGGCCATCCGATCCAGGAGACCCCTGCCGTGGCAAAAAGCACTGAAAAATCACTCTCCAACCAGCGTAGCTCTTCCGGCTCTTCTTGGGACTCCCGCAGCACCTCAGCACACGCTGCCAGCCTGCCGGTCTCCAAAATGGTGAAGGGAACCAAAACATATCCCTCAGGCGCCTCCAAGGACCCCCGCAGAGCTAAAGCACTCCATGCAGACCACATTGCTCCTGGAGGCAGCCATCTTGATGACATCACGCCTGCAGGCTCCGCCCACTCTACACTCATTGGCAATCTCCGCAGCTCAGCAAGCTCTGCCCCACCCGCATCCATTTGCCAGCATCACGGGTATTCTCCGCCCCCTTCCTCCAGCGCCGAGGCAGCAACCACGGGCAGAGTCTCCTCATCGGATCCGATGCGAAAGCAGCATCTGAGCCATGCACACGACAGACATCAGAACTGGAACCGGAGCCGTGATCGCAGCCAGCACCGGCACAGAAAGTCCCGACGCTCCCGCAGCCTGAGGCATCCAAGAGGGACTGCAAGTCCCCCCACCGCCAAAAACGTCATGCCTCCAGTAGCCCCAACCCAGAGGCCAGACCAGGTAACAAAATTACTAAACTGACTAGGAACTCCAGCCCGGCTCCCTGTTCTGTCAGAACAGTTCAATCTAAGGACAATGCTGCAGTCAGAGCGTTTCCCAACCAGGGGGCTATTTTACAGCTGCTGTTCAACCTCTCCAGCCTCCTGCACGAAGGCCTTATGGAAGCCACTGTCACCCCAGAGGACCAGCTCACAAACTTGGGGGAATGCCCTGACGCGTCATATGACAACACGCAACACCTCGAGTGCGTCTCGGACAGCTCAGAGCCCCAATCCTTCCTCAGCATAGGAGATGAAGAAGGGGAGGCAGCCCCGCTGGGCTCTACATCACCAGACAAGGATCCCCAAGGGGCCACAACCACTAGTTAAGTGGAAGGATCTACTGCGGCCTCGGACTGCTCGGGCCCATCCCCATTCACACCGCCACCAGAAGACCTCACATACCCCAAGTTCCTGTGCAAGGTGGCATGTACCCTAAACCTCACACCATCAGAAACCCGGACCAAGCCGGACCAGAGGTCCTCAGGTACCTTAACGCCCCGAAAGCACCAGTCACTTTACCTATCCACCAGCGCCTTTTGGATGCGCACTCCAAGCTCTGGCAGAATCCGGCCTCTTCGCTGGCTTGCACCCGGAAAATGGACGCAAAATACCAGGTCCAACAAGCTCCGGGATTCACGAAAAGCCAGATACCCCACCACTCCATCATAGTGTCCTCGGCCCTGAAGTGCATAAAGTCATCGCGCAACCATGCCAATTCCCCTCCAGGGAGAGATCCCAAACTCCTGGATGACGTCAGAAAGAAAGTCTTCCAAGGGGCCATGCTGAACGCCAGGATTGCGGCACACCAGTTCCAGCATGTACTCTTCCAAGACATGCTGCTGGCGAGTCTCAATGACACTATTGCAGCCCTCCCACCTGAAGCTAAAGCAAAAGCATCGTCCACGATTGGAGACCTCAAGGAATGTGGAAAGCACATGATCAGCACAGTGTACGACGCCTTCGAGGCGGCCACATGTACTGCCGGTATGGCCATCTCCATCAGAAGATTAGCGTGGCTATGGGCTTCGGGCCTGCTTGAGGACACTCACAAGCACATCGCCAATGCTCCTTGCAACGGCGAGTCCCTCTTCGGAGAGAAGGTCAAGGACACAGTCAACGACATGAAGGACCACTGCACGACTCTCCAAACGCTCGCAGAGGAGGGTCTGGAATGTGGCTCCAACACCAAAGGAAACTACGGCCGCAAGTCCTATTCCATACACAAAAAAATATAACTCCTACCGCAAATGGCAGTCCCCGCATTACAAGCAGGCAGTGTACCAGTCCTCATACGGGGCAGTGCACCAACAGAAGCACCAAAGGGACAGAAAACAAAAGAAGCAGCCTCCCCCGTCCGAGAAAAGCGGACCTTCCTTTTGACAATCAACGGGTGACTGCCTTCTGGCAGTCCTGGCGGCTTATCTCTACGGATGCATGGGTCCTCCAGATCATCCAAGAAGGCTACCGCCTTCGCTTCCTGTCTCCTCCTGCCCAGCGCTCAACCCCAGCCCAAATCGCCCATGACGAAAGAGCGCTACCGATGCACCAAGAGTTGCTACATCTTCTGACATCTCAAGCAATAGAGCCAGTTCCCCCCAATCAAACCAATCAAGGTTTCTACTCCAGATTATTTCTCATGCCCAAGAAATCGGGAGGGGTAAGACCTATCCTCGACCTCAGGAACCTGAACAAATTTATCCACAAGGAGAGGTTCCGTATGTACTCATTGGGCTCAATCCTCCCTCTCCTCCAACCCGGAGACTGGATGGCATCCTTGGACCTACAGGAAGCCTACTTTCACATCCCGATACATCCAAAGGACAGACAGTACCTGCGCTTCCAAGCCCTGGAGGGTCAATACCAATAGAAGGCCCTTCCCTTCAGTCTCTCCCCGGCACCACGGGTATTCACAAAATGTGTAGCCGTCGCAGCAGCGCACCTCCGGAAACAGGGTATTCACATATTCCAATATCTGGACGACTGGCTTCTCGCATCACCATCACCATGGGAAACTCAAACGGCAGTCAGACGGATGATCCGCCTCCTCAACTCCCTGGGATTCCTGATAAACCACTGGAAATCACGCCTCACCCCCCACCCAGCGCCTGGAATTCATTGGGGCCAACTTGACACCATGGAGGCAAAGACTTTCCTCCCAGTGCAACGCGCAGAGAAGCTGTCTGCCCTAGCTCAGGTAGTCTCCCTTCAGACAGTCTCAACGGCTCAGACTCTCCTGCAACTCCTTGGCCATATGGCCGCCATCACCCAAGTACTGCCTCTAGCGCGGCTACACATGCACACTCTTCAATGACAACTACGCTCATGCTGGAACCAGCGCACCCAACCTCTATCCACGCACATCACTCTTGACGTACGTACCCAGAGGAGCCTCAGGTGGTGGACTTCCATACAGAACCTCACGGTGGGAAAGGACCTCCAACAGCCCGGCCACCAGGTCACCATCACTACGGACACCTCCAAGACGGGTTGGGGAGCGCACATATGCCACCTATGCACCCAAGGAGCCTGGACAGCAACAGAAGTGTGCCATCACATCAACCTCCTGGAACTCAGGGCCATCAAACATGCCCTACAAGCCTTTCAACCACACATCAGGGACAAATCAGTCCTCATCCTGATGGACAACCAGGTGGCCATGTTTTATCTCAAAAAACAAGGGGGAACGGGCTCTTGACCCTTGTGCAAGGAAGCGCTTGCCATCTGGGCACTAGCCATAGTGAATCACTGCTGGCTACAGGCATCCTGCCTCCCGGGCGAGCAGGACTCCCTGGCGGACAGGCTAAGCAAACAGCTGATTCTCCATGAGTGGACCCTGAACCCTGAGATCACCCTGGGAAGTCTTCCAACGCTGGGGCTCACCACAAATCGATCTCTTCGCAACAGAGTCGAACACGAAGTGCAAACTATTCTGCTCCAAACGCCCGTCAGCCCGTAGCATAGCCCCGGATGCCTTCGACGTGTACTGGGGGGAGTGGTCTCTCATGTACACATTCCCACCCACCCCCCTGATCTCCAAAACAGTACAGAAGGTGATCCAGGACAAAGCCCACATCATCCTGGTGGCGCCACACTGGCCCCGGCAAATGTGGTTCCCAACCCTCCTCCGTCTCGCGCAGGACAAACCCGTTCACCTTCCCCTCCACCCATCCCTACTCACCCAGGACGACGGGCTCACCCTGCACCCCAACCTGAGATCCCTTGCGCTGATGGCATGGAGGTTAAGCGGGTGAATCTCTCCTCGCTTAACATCCCAGAGGAAGTTCAACACATTATTCTTGCAGCCAGACAACCTTCCACCAGGAAATCTTACGGGCTCAAATGGAAGCATTTCAGCCTATGGTGCACTTCGAAAGAGCTCAACCCGTCAACCTGCCCGGTTCCGACTGTCCTACAGTACCTCGCTTCACTCTCCGAACAAGGACTCAAGACAAACTCCGTCCGGGTCTACGTATCCGCCTTTGCAGCCTTCCATGACTGCACGGATAACGCACCCATCTCATCCTTGCCCCTGGTGGCAAGCTTCATGAAAGGGCTCAACAACCTGCGGCCTCCTATATGAGCCCCTGCCCCAGCCTGGGACCTCAACACGGTACTACAACAGCTCACTCAGCCTCCCTTCGAGCCTATGCAATCAGCCTCGATGAGACACCTGACCTGGAAAACGCTCTTCTTAATAGCTATCACATCCGCTCACAGAATTAGCGAGCTGCAGGCCCTTGTGGCATACCCTCCGTACACCCAGCTCGTCCCAGACAGAGCCACCCTGCGCACTCATCCCAAATTCCTTCCCAGGGTAACTTCGGACTTCCACATCAACCAATCCATCGAACTGCCTACATTCTACCCAGAGCCACACTCCTCCCCCGAGGAGCAGAGGCTCCACACTCTGGACTTCACCAAAGCCTTCAGGGCCTACATCCTGAAAACAGGCCCACTCAGGAAGGGTTCCCAACTGTTCGTCGCCTACGACCCCAACAGACTGGAATGCCCAGTCACGAAATGGACTATCGCCCGATGGGTGTCGGATTGCATCACTTTCTGCCACGAACAAGCGGGTGCATAGACAGTGCCACACTTGGGGCCACACCAACTCAGAGCGCTGGCGACCACCATTGCTAATCTGCGCTCTGTTCCTCTGATGGACATCTGCAAAGTTGCCACTTGGTCCTCTCTCCACACTTTTCAGAGACATTATTGCTTGGACGTGGACACTCAAGCGCGATGTGCATTCGGTCAGGCGATCCTCGCCACAGCCACCAGTGGGCCCAACAGAGGACAGTGACAAAACCGTCTCACAGCAGTGCTCCACTGCCCAAACCACTGGGACCTTAATGTTGTCATTATGATATCCTTGATGCGGCCATGTTGGCCTAGATGTTCGACCATGTTGGGTAATTGTTAGAGTGATATTATTGGTATCCCTGATGCGGCCATGTTGGCCATTCTGTTCGGCCGTGTTGGCCAATTGTTGTAGTTAGCCTACGTAAAAGTGCCAAATAAAACCATTTATCTTCACCTGGTCTCGTCCTCCCTCTCCACAGCTCATAACGCGCTATCGCGCTGCTAGGGAGGCACCAGGTGTGGCTGACGAATCCTGCTTGTCCTAGGAGAAAACAGGGTTACTTTACCTGTAACAGGAGTTCTCCGTGGACAGCAGGATAAGTCAGTCACACTATCCCACCCACTTCCCCAGGCCGAGGTCGGCCTTGCCCGCCTCCTAGCCACAGGCCCACTGGGCACAACTAGGGACTCACTGGCTGGCTAAGGGTGGGCTCGTGGGATGGGCCTCTGGCTCATGCTCAGAAAGATTCTGAGCTCTAGAGAGCACTTCCGTATACGGCGCAGATGGAGGACGTCACCAGGTGTGGCTGACTTATCCTGCTGTCCACAGAGAACTCCTGTTACAGGTAAGTAACCCTGTTTTCCTGTGTCCCCAAGATATAGCAATTTTAGAGCAACCATTGGTGATAAACTGGTGAAAATGGGAGTAGGACAGAAAGTTGTTAAATGGGTAAAAGCTGGTTAAACAGCAAAATGAAGAGAATGATAATCACTGGAATATTGGTGAAGGTACAAAATCAGTGAGGTTCCTCAGGGATTGTTCCAGGGTCAGTAGTTCCCAATAGTTTTTTTTTACCATTTTTCCGGAAGGAAGTAACTAATTAGGATGTGGCATCTGCATTTTGTGTGGCTGTGCCTATGCTCTCAAATAGTTTGCTCCCTGTCCTTTGGCTTGAACAGGTTAGTTGTTTTTGTAAATTATAATAAGTTCATCTTTTTGGTGAAGCATTTTCCTCTTAAGTGTTAGGTTCAGTTGCAATTGAGGCTCCCTGGGTCTGCTAATTAACTGCTGTATTTTGTTTTTTTGATATATATTTATGGGTATGAAGTTTGTTTGTCTATGTAAATCACATAGAATCTTTTTTAATCAGTGTTGTGGTCTATAAGTTAGTTTGAAATAAAATAAATAAATCTCTATATCTGTCTTCAAATAAAATTAAAATCAGTAACAGACTATATAGATCAAGAGAAATGACAGGAATCGAAGGTACTGGAAGCATAGTCAACAGTGTCTAAACACGAGTTTACAGTACGGAAAACATATTTGTCTCTTAGCAGTGAGGAGGCAAAAACTGAGAATTTTCAAAGTTATTATCTGCTACCCTAAAAGTTACCAGTCAACATAATCAATCAATCCCTATCTTCTCTAGAATAAAATTCAAAACCCTCATTCATAAGGTTATCTATCAGGAATCCGCTCCCTGCCTCCACTCACTCCTAACCAAGCCTACTAGCCTCAGATCCCGGAGATCTAACTCAACTAACCTCCTACACATCCCAGCCCAAAAACTAAAAAGCACGCAAACCACATGCAACCAGACATTCTCCCTCTATGCCCCAAAGGATTGGAATGCCCTCCCACCAGACCTTAGGAACTGCTCTGATCATACAGACTTTCGCAAAATCTAAAAACATTCTTTTTCCAGGAATAATTTGGTATCACCCCCCATACCCCCACCCAACATAGTCCCACCTAGACCTGCCGATATTCTACCCTCGCTCAATCCCTACCCAATCTAATGTACATAGTTCACTCTCGACTTAAGTCTCCTGTTATGTTTATGTTCAAATATGTTCAAATGTTCTATATAAAACAAACGTTCTATGTAAAACAGATGCATCCACACTGTTATCTTAAGTTCTCTGTAAACCGTCCTGAATTGTAGAAGGGCGGTATATAAAAACTTTAAATAAATAAATCAAGTAATGTGGAAAGCCAACAGGATGCTGGCTTATGTTTTATGGCATAGTTGTTTTATGCTACTACGCTTTGTACTTTTCTCCGATGGAGAAATCCTGAATACAATCGGCATGAAGAAAGGTATCACAAAAAGTATGCAAAAAGAATGCAGTATCGTCCCTGTAGAGGCTACCAGTGAGAGCGCTCCTTGAGCACTTTCTTTCATTTCAGGAGGTCTTACCCTTGTAAGCATAGTGAGAGGATGGAGCAGTTTAGGAGAGGACTCTACAATAGTGTGGGATCTGCAACGCTAACTGAGCATGGAGGGCCTTAAGGAACACACAGATTCCATAATGCTTGTACTGCAGCAAGCAGTGGATTATCTCTTTAATAATGGTTTATGGACCTTTCCTCCAGGAACTTGTCTAAACCTTTTTTTATACCCAGCTACACTAACAGCTTTTTCTACATCCTCTGGTAACAAATTCCAGAGTTTGATTATGCACTGAGTGAAACATTTTTTTTCTCTTATTAGTCTTAAAAAGTGTTATACTGTAGCTTCATTGCTTGTCCCCTAGTCTTTCTACTTTTTGTGCCGTAAACAATCGATCTACGTTTACCCGTTCCACTCCATTCATTAATTTATAGACCTGTATCGTTTTTTTTATGTATTTATTTAAACGGATTTATATACCGCTTTATCCTGGAATCAAAGCGGATTACACAGCAAACAGATCAAGTGGCAGGGTGCGTGGGTGAGGGCATGCAGTGATAAATCGAGGCGTGTGTGTGTGAGTGGTGTGAGGTTGATTGCGTGGTGAGCTATATACAGTACAGTATGAGCTATGTACAGGAGCTATTTACATTTTTACATATTGGTGGCAGAGAGGGAGTTTGTTTGGACAGTTCATGTGACGTCCTTGTGTTCTGTGAAGAGCGTAGTTTTTAGCATCTTCCGGATGTCTTTGAGGTCTTTTGTTGATCTCAGGTTGTCGGGGAGTGAGTTCCAGAACGCGGGAGTGGCCAGGGATAGTGCACTTCTTGAAGTGATTAGGGTAATTGGTGGTCATCATTGAATTGTTCAATGAATAGGGTGTTTTTTAGTAGTATGCTGAATTCTTTTATATCTGTTGTTGTTTTTAGTTTATCTGGGAGGACATTCCAGATAGCAGGGGCAGCAAAATAAAAGGCTCTCATGGATGTGGATTTGTTGGTTCTTGTGAATAGACTGGGTGTTAGTATATTGTTTCTGGTGCTATTTCTGTCTCCTTTCATATCTCCTTTCAGCCGTCTCTTTTCTAGGTTGAAAAGCCCTAACCTTTTAAGCCTCTCCTCATAGGGGTATCCTTCCATTCCCTTTACCATTTTGGTGGCTCTTCTCTGTACCTTTTCTAATTCCGCTATATCCTTTTTAAGATACGGCGACCAGAATTGCACACAATATTCAAGGTGTGGTCGTACCATGGGACAATACAGAGGCATTATAATCAGGGCCGGCCCGTCCATTGAGCAAGAATGTTTTTTGCACAGGGCCCCGCGTTTCAGGGGGCCCCACGCAAAAAACATTCATTAGCCCAAGTACATTTAAAAAAAATACCGGCTGCTGCTGCTGCCACCGTGGCAGCGGCAGAATCAAACGTCAATGCCGCGGGGCCCCGACTGCCCGGCAGAACCTCCCTCGAGCATCAGCTCCCGAATCCCTCCCAAAGCGCGGGCTTTCAGAGCCGCGAGAGCTTCTCTGACCTCTCGCGGCTCTGTTAATCCCGCCAGGGCTGATGGGGAAATCCCATCAGCCCCGGCGAGATTAACAGAGCCGCGAGAAGAAGGGAAACTCTCGCAGCTCTGAAAGCCCGCGCTTTGGGAGGGATTCGGGAGCTGATGCTCGAGGGAGGTTCTGCCGGGCAGTCGGGGCCCCGCGGCGTTGACGTTTGATTCTGCCACTGCCACGGCGGCAGCAGCAGCAGCCGGTATTTTTTTAAAAATGTACTTGGGCTAATGAAAGTTTTTTGCACGGGGCCCCCTGAAAGCCCATTTCCAGTCCTAGCTCCCCCATCCAAGTCCCTCCATCAGCTCATTTCCAATCCCAGCCCCCCATCAGCCCATTTCTACTCCTTTCCTAGCCCCACCATCAGCCCATGTCAAATCCTAGCTCCCCTCCATTCAGCCCATTTCCAATCCAAGCCCCCCATGAGCCTACTTCCAGTTCTAACCCCTCCATGAGTCCATTTCAATCAAAGCCCCCCCAACAGCCCATTTCCAGTCCTATCCTAGCCCTCCATCAGCCCATTTCCTGTCCTAGCCCCCCTCACTCAGCCCATTACCAGTCCTAGCCCCCCCCATAGCCCATTACCAGTCCTAAGACCCCCATAGCCCATTACCAGTCCTAAGCCCCCCATCACCCCATTTTGTCTTAGCCCCCCATAGCCCATTACCAGTCCTAACCCCCTCCCCCATCAGCCCACTTCCAGTATTATTCCCCCCCATAGCCCATTAGTAGTCCTAACCCCCCATAGTCCATTACCAGTCCTAACCCCCTCTCTCCATCAGCCCATTTCCAGTCTTAGTCCCCCCCATAGCTCATTAGTAGTCCTAACCCCCCCATAGCCCATTACCAGTCCCAACCCCCTCCCCCATCAGCCCACTTCCAGTCTTAGTCCCCCCCCATAGCTCATTTGTTGTCCTATCCCCCCCATCGCCCATTACCAGTCCTAACCCCCTCCGCCCTTAAGCCCACTTCCAGTCTTAGTCCCCCCCATAGCTCATTAGTAGTCCTAACCCCCCCATAGCCCATTACCAGTCCTAACCCCCTCCCCCCATCAGCCCACTTCCCGTCTTAGTCCCCCCCCCGTCGCACATTAGTAGTCCTAACCCCCCCCCCCCGCCCAGATAGATTAAAAAAAAAACACCGGCTGCTGCTGCTGCCGCCGTGGCAGCGGCAGAATCAAATGTCAACGCCGCGGGGCCCCGACTGCCCGGCAGAACCTCCCTCGAGCATCAGCTCCCGAATCCCTCCCAAAGCGCGGGCTTTCAGAGCCGCGAGAGCTTCTCTGACCTCTCGCGGCTCTGTTAATCCCGCCAGGGCTGAGGGGGAAATCCCATCAGCCCCGGCGAGATTAACAGAGCCGCGAGAAGAAGGGAAACTCTCGCAGCTCTGAAAGCCCGCGCTTTGGGAGGGATTCGGGAGCTGATGCTCGAGGGAGGTTCTGCCGGGCAGTCGGGGCCCCGCGGCGTTGACGTTTGATTCTGCCACTGCCACGGCGGCAGCAGCAGCAGCCGGTATTTTTTTAAAAATGTACTTGGGCTAATGAAAGTTTTTTGCACGGGGCCCCCTGAAAGCCCATTTCCAGTCCTAGCTCCCCCATCCAAGTCCCTCCATCAGCTCATTTCCAATCCCAGCCCCCCATCAGCCCATTTCTACTCCTTTCCTAGCCCCACCATCAGCCCATGTCAAATCCTAGCTCCCCTCCATTCAGCCCATTTCCAATCCAAGCCCCCCATGAGCCTACTTCCAGTTCTAACCCCTCCATGAGTCCATTTCAATCAAAGCCCCCCCAACAGCCCATTTCCAGTCCTATCCTAGCCCTCCATCAGCCCATTTCCTGTCCTAGCCCCCCTCACTCAGCCCATTACCAGTCCTAGCCCCCCCCATAGCCCATTACCAGTCCTAAGACCCCCATAGCCCATTACCAGTCCTAAGCCCCCCATCACCCCATTTTGTCTTAGCCCCCCATAGCCCATTACCAGTCCTAACCCCCTCCCCCATCAGCCCACTTCCAGTATTATTCCCCCCCATAGCCCATTAGTAGTCCTAACCCCCCATAGTCCATTACCAGTCCTAACCCCCTCCCTCCATCAGCCCATTTCCAGTCTTAGTCCCCCCCATAGCTCATTAGTAGTCCTAACCCCCCCATAGCCCATTACCAGTCCCAACCCCCTCCCCCATCAGCCCACTTCCAGTCTTAGTCCCCCCCCATAGCTCATTACTAGTGATTACCCCCCCATAGCCCATTACCAGTCCTTACTTCCTCCCCCTAATCCCAATTTCAGTCTTTGTCCCCCCCATAGCTCATTAGTAGTCCTAACCCCCCCATAGCCCATTACCAGTCCTAACCCCCTCCCCCCATCAGCCCACTTCCAGTCTTTGTCCCCCCCCCGTAGCTCATTAGTAGTCCTAACCCCCCCCCCCCCGCCCAGATAGATTAAAAAAAAAACACCGGCTGCTGCTGCTGCCGCCGTGGCAGCGGCAGAATCAAACGTCAACGCCGCGGGGCCCCGACTGCCCGGCAGAACCTCCCTCGAGCATCAGCTCCCGAATCCCTCCCAAAGCGCGGGCTTTCAGAGCTGCGAGAGTTTCCCTTCTTCTCGCGGCTCTGTTAATCTCACCGGGGCTCTGTTAATCAGCCCCGGCAGGATTAACAGAGCCGCGAGAGGTCAGAGAAGCTCTCGCGGCCCTGAAAGCCCGTGCTTTGGGAGGGATTTGGGAGCTGATACTCGAGGGAGGTTCTGCCGTACAGTCGGGGCCCCGCGGCATTGACGTTTGATTCTGCCGCTGCCACGGCGGCAGAAGCAGCAGCCGGTGTTTTTTTTTAATCGATCTGGGCGGGGGGGGGGGGTTAGGACTACTAATGAGCTACGGGGGGGACTAATACTGGAAGTGGGCTTATGGGGGGAGGGGGTTAGCACTGGTAATGGGCTATGGGGGGGTTAGGACTACTAATGAGCTATGAGGGGAGACTAAGACTGGAAGTGGGCTGATGGGGGGAGGGGGCTAGGACTGGTAATGGGCTATGGGAGGGTTAGGACTACTAATGAGCTATGGGGGGGACTAAGACTGGAAGTGGGCTGATGGGGGAAGGTGTTAGGACTGGTAATGGGCTATGGGGGGTTAGGACTACTAATGAGCTATGGGGGGGACTAAGACTGGAAGTGGGCTGATGGGGGGAGGGAGGTAGGACTGGTAATGGGCTATGGGGGGAATAATACTGGAAGTGGGCTGATGGGGGAGGGGGTTAGGACTGGTAATGGGCTATGGGGGGGCTAAGACAAAATGGGGTGATTGGGGGCTTAGGACTGGTAATGGGCTATGGGGGGCTTAGGACTGGTAATGGGCTATGGGGGGGCTAGGACTGGTAATGGGCTGAGTGAGGGGGGCTAGGACAGGAAATGGGCTGATGGAGGGCTAGGATAGGACTGGAAATGGACTGTTGGGGGGGCTTGGATTGAAATGGACTCATGGAGGGGTTAGAACTGGAAGTAGGCTCATGTGGGGGCTTGGATTGGAAATGGGCTGAATGGAGGGGAGCTAGGATTTGACATGGGCTGATGGTGGGGCTAGGAAAGGAGTAGAAATGGGCTGATGGGGGGCTGGGATTGGAAATGAGCTGATGGAGGGACTCGGATGGGGGAGCTAGGACTGGAAATGGGCTGATGGTGGGGCTAGGATAGGACTAGGAATGGGCTTATGGGGGGCTAGGACTGGAAATGGGCTGATGCGTGGACTAGAAGGGAGCGGATGCTGGGTGGGGCTGGAACTAGAAGGGAGCTGATGTTGGGGGAGGATTAGAATGGGATAGAGCTGGGAGAGTGAAAAAATACTTTGTGTGGGAGGGAAGACAAATCTACAATTGGCCGGATATTGGGAGAGTAAGTGGGGATTGAGGATGGAGGGGTAAAATTTGAGTAGATGAAATAGGAATGAGGAAAGAGCAAAAGGAGAAAGATTAGTATGTTAAAGCAGATGTAGAGAGAGAATGGAAAAAAACTAGAAGAGTGAAGAAAAGACAAATGGACAACAGACGATGGAGAGTTAGCAGAAGACAGGAAGAAACCAAAAGAAAGTGGCTGGAGCAATTGCAACTGAAAAAAAATGCACAAAAGGTAGAAAAATATCTCTTTATTGAATTTATTAACTGAAATATGCCAGCTCTGGGAAATGTGCATCATTAACGTCTGTGCTTTGTTTAGTACAAGAGGAAATTAATTTATAGTTTTATTTCTACAGTGTTGGGCTTTTGGGGTTCCCAGTTTAATTATTGTCTTCCTGTTTCTAAATTGTGATTCCTTGTTTGGTGATGGTCTATGTTCTGCATGTGTAACTGAGCTGAGGTATTCTGTTTATGTAATTCCTATTTGACATTGCCACTTGTTCTCTTTCCCCAGTAGGTCATGTATTGTTATTCTCTGAAATGTATTGGTTTAATATTTTCAGTGTAGCCTTTTGATAGGTAGGGTCTTGTGCTTTGTGAGTCCTGGTAGTGCTGTTATGATACGGTGGGTTTGCTATGGGTTCTAAATGGGCAGTGTTTGTAGTAGTTCCTAATGTGCCTGGCAGTTGGCACTGGATTATAGTAATGTAGAAATCTTTTAGTCTTTCTTTATCCATACACTCATTAAGAGGCATGTTTACTAAAAGTTAGTGTAAGGTAACATTATGCAAATATTTATGCAAATGAGTTCCCTTATGCAAATGAGGCCCCGCACCGAGTCTCCGCACATGGCCCCGCACCCCCCTTGGGCCGCCCCTGATTATAATATCCTTTGTTTTATTCTCCATTCCTTTCCTTATTATTCCTTGCACTTTATTTGCCTTCTTGACCGCCACTGCACACTGGGCGGAGGGTTTCAACGTGTTATCCACGAAGATGCCTAAATCTTTTTCCTGAGAGGTGGTTCCTAATGTGGAACCTTTTATCATGTAACCATAGTTTAGGTTGTTCTTTCCTAGGTGCATAACTTTCCACTTGTCCACAATAAATCTCATCTGCCATTTGAATGCCCAGTCTTCCAATTTATCAAGGTCATCTTGCAGTTTTTCAAAGTCCTCTTGGGTTTTAACAACTTTGAATAATTTAGTGTCATCTGCAAATTTGACTACCTCACTAGTTATTCCCATTTCCAGGTCTTTTATGAATATGTTAAAAAGCAGCGTACCCAGCACAGATCCCTAGGGTACTCCACTATTCACCTTTCTCCATTGCAAAAATTGGCCATTCAGCCCTACCCTCTGCTTTCTAACTTTTAACCATTTCCTGATCCACCATAGTATGCTGCCTCTTATCCCATGAATTTTTAACTTCGCCAAGAATTTCTCATGAGGGACCTTCTCAAAGGCTTTCTGAAAAGCTATATATACTGTATCAACTGGCTCACCGTTGTCTACCTGTTTATTCACACCTTCAAAACAATGTAACAGATTACTAAGTAGCAGACGTGGAAAACATAAGAAAGACAGAGAGGTACATAGACGAGACCTACAGGAATATAGTCCTGAAGTCCCACCTCCAGTCTGGCAGCATCCCTGTTGCCATGGAGGAGAGAGGTCACGTGACAGGAGAGCATCACCCTGGTGTGGCAGGAAGTGATCCTGTAACTAGGACCTGTCCTCCAGGTGATGTAAAACCCCCTTGCACCGAGGAAGTTTCTCCAGGGCCATGTGTCCATGAGGGAAGGGTTAGGACAGCCGTTATAGTTGGTGATTCGATCATTAGGCATGTAGGTAACTGGGTGTCTGGTGGACGTTAGGATCGCCTGGTAACATGCCTGCCTGGTGCGAAGGTAGCGGACCTCACGCGCCACCTAGATAAGGTTTTAGATAGTGCTGGGGAGGAGTCTGCTGTCTTGGTACATGTCGGTACCAGTGGCATAGGAAAATGTGGAAGGGAGGTTCTGGAGGCAAAATTTAGGCTTTTAGGTAGGAAGTTGAAATCCAGAACTTCCAGGGTAGTGTTCTCCGAAATGCTTCCCGTTCCACGCACAGGACCCAAAAGGCAGGCAGAGCTCCGGATCTCAATGCGTGGATGAGACGATGGTGCAGAGATGAGGGTTTTGGATTTGTTAGGAACTGGGGAACATTCTGGGGAAAGAAGGGGCTCTTCCGAAGGATGGGCTTCACCTTAAATGGGATGGAACCAGGCTGCTGGCATTAACCTTTAAAAAGGAGATAGAGCAGCTTTTAAACTAGATAATAGGGGAAAGCCGACAGTCGCCCAAGAGCGGATGGTTCGGAAGAATGTATCCTTGAAGGATACTACCAAAAGCAGAGAGGTTCCAAAAAAGAGTAAAGTAGCCCAAATGTCCTCGAGTATGGAGCAGACAGAGCTTAAAGATCCCAAATTACCCATATCTACCAATAGCCAAATTAATATGAATAAAATACAGTCTCTAAAATGCTTGTATGCAAATGCTAGAAGTCTAAAAACTAAGATGGGAGAGTTAGAATATATAGCACTAAATGAGAGGTTAGATATCATTGGAATATCAGAGACATGGTGGAAGGAGAACAACCAGTGGGACACTGTGATACCTGGGTACAAACTATATTGTATTGATAGAGCTGATCAAATTGGTGGAGGGTTGCGCTCTATGTTAGAGAGGGCATTGAGTCAGAAAAGATTAAAGTTTTGCAGGAAAAAAAATTTGCTGTAGAATCTCTATGGATTGAAATTTCATGTAAAAAGGGGAAGGCAATGGCAGTGGGGGTGTACTATCGACCGCCTGGCCAGAATGAACAAATGGATGATGACATGCTCAAAGAAATCAAGGAAGCTAACAAACATTACAGCGCAGTAATAATAATGGGTGATTTCAATTACCCCGGTATTGACTGGGTCAGTGTCACGGCAGGACATGCTAGGGAGATAAAGTTCCTAGATGAAATAAATGACTGCTTCTTGGAGCAGCTGGTTCATGAACCGACCAGAGGGAAAGCCATATTAGACCTAGTCTTTAGTGGAACACCAGATCTAGTGCAAGAGATAAGGGTGTTGGGGCCACTTGGCAATATTGACCATAGCATGATCGCCTTTGATTTAATTGGTGGAGGAGGGATAATAAGGAAATCCACAGTAATACCTTTTAACTTTCGAAAGGGAGACTATGATAAAATGAGGAAAATAATAAAGAAAAAACTAAAAGGAGCAGTTGCAAAGGTTAAAGACTTACATCAAACTTGGGTGTTGTTGAAAAATACTGTCTTGGAAGCCCAGACCACCTGTATTCCACGCTTTAAGAAAAGTGGAAAGAAGTGCAAAAAACTGCCAGCATGGTTTAAAAGTGAGGTCAGAGAGTCTGTTGCCAAAAGAGCATCTTTCATAAATGGAAAAAAGAGCCAAACGACGAAACCTGGAAACAGCACAAGCACTGGCAAGTCAAATGCAAGGCACTGATAAGGCAGGCAAAGGGAGAATTTGAGAAGAAGCTTGCTGCGGAAGCAAAAACGCAAAATAAAGACTTTTTCAAGTACATTCGTAGCAAACAACCTGTGAGAGAGTCAGTTGGTCCATTACATGATAGAGGGGTTAAAGGGGCACTAAGAGGTGACAAGGCGATAGCGGAGAGACTGAATGAATTCTTTGCTTCGGTCTTTACTGAGGAAAATGTAGGGATGTTACCCATGACTGAAGTGGTATTTAAAGGTGCGGAAGAATTGAAGGAGATATCGATACATCGGGAAGATGTATTACAACTATTAGATAAATTGAAGAGTAGCAAATCATCTGGGCCGGATGGTATACATCCAAGGGTGTTGAAAGAACTGAAATATGAGATTTCAGACCTGCTATTAGCAATCTGTGAACTATCATTAAAATCATCTCTAATACCTGAACACTGGAGGATCGCCAATGTAACACCAATTTTTAAAAAGGGTTCCAGGGGTGATCCGGGAAACTACAGACCAGTGAGCCTGACGTCAGTACCAGGAAAAATGGTAGAAACCATCATAAAGAATAAAATTACTCAGCATGTAGATAGTCATGGCCTAATGGGAGACAGCCAACATGACTTTAGACAAGGAAGATCTTGTCTTACTAATCTGTTATGTTTTTTTGAAGGTGTGAATAAACAGGTGGACAAAGGTGAGTCGGTTGATATAGTGTATCTGGACTTTCAGAAAGCCTTTGACAAGGTCCCTCATCAGAGACTTTTGGCAAAACGAAAGAGTCATGGGATAGGAAGCAGTGTAATATTGTGGATAAGGAACTGGTTAAAAGATAGAAAGCAGAGGGTAGGGCTAAATAGCCAATTTTCCCAATGGAGAAAGGTGAATAGTGGTGTACCCCAGGGATCTGTGCCGGGTCCGTTGCTTTTTGACATATTCATAAATGACCTGGAAAGTGGAATAACGAGTGAGGTTATCAAATTTGCAGATGACACAAAACTATTTAAAGTTGTTAAAACCCAAGAGGATTGTGGAAAATTGCAAGAGGATCTTGATAAATTGGAAGACTGGGCATCAAAATGGCAGATGAAATTTAATGTGGAAAAGTGGAAAGTTATGCATCTAGGGAAGAACAACTCAAACTATGGTTACACGATGCAAGGTTCCGCATTAGGAACCACCACCCAGGAAAAAGATTTAGGCGTCATTGTGGATAACATGTTAAAACCCTCAGCCCAGTGTGCAGCGGCCAAGAAAGCAAATAGAATGCTAGGTATCATAAGAAAAGGAATGGAAAATAAAACAAAAGATATTATAATGTCTCTATATCGTTCCATGGTGAGACCGCACCTTGAATATTGTGTGCATTTCTGGTCGCCGTATCTTAAAAAGGATATAGCATTATTAGAAAAGGTTCAGAGAAGAGCCACCAAAATGGTAAAGAGGATGGAAGGATACTCCTATGAAGAAAGGCTAAAAAGGTTAGGGCTCTTTAACCTGGAAAAGAGACGGCTGAGGGGAGATATGATAGAAGTCTATAAATTAATGAACGGAGTGGAACGGGTAAACGTAGATCGATTGTTTACGTTATCAGACTATAGAAAGACTAGGGGACATGCAATGAAGCTACAGGGTAAGCTATTTAAGACTAATAAAAGAAAATATTTTTTCACTCAACGTGTAATCAAATTCTGGAATTTGTTACCGTAGGATGTGGTAAAGGCTGTTAGTGTTTGCTGGGTTTAAAAAAGGTTTGGAGAAGTTCCTGGAGGAAAGGTCCATAAACCATTATTAAGAAGGGAACCCAGGATATCTATTCTTGACCCAGTACAAGCATTGTGGAACCTGTGTCTTTTTGGGAAACTGCTAGGTACGTATGACCTATATTGGCCACTGTTGGAAACAGGATACTGGGCTTGATGAACCTTGGTCTGACCCAGTATGGCATATCTTATGTTCTAATAATAAATAAATAAGACCTTTCTTGGCTAGAGCCATGTTGGCTTTCTTCCATTAAACCATGATTACATGGTCAGTTATTTTGTTCTTTATAATGGTTTCTACCATTTTGCCCAATACTGATGTCAGGCTCACTGGCCTGTAGTTTCCTGGATAACCCATTTTAAAAATTGGCGTTACATTGGCCATTCGCCAATCTTCAGGTACTACAGATGATTTTAATAATAGTTCACAGATTAATAATAGTAGGTCTGCAATCTCATTTTTCAGTTCTTTCAACATCCTCGGGTGTATACCAACCAGTCCAGGTGATTTGGTACTGATTAGTTTATCAAGTAGTTGTAATATACTATGTCTTGCCAGTTTATTGATATTTATTTTTTTAACAGTTTTTATATACCGTCTTTTGTCAATTCAAGACGGTTTACAGGTAACAAGAACGTAACAGCATGGCACTGCTGTCTTACATAGAACAGAACTTTCTTAAATTGAACTCTTATAAAATGAGAATATGAAATGCCATCAGTTAAATATGTACATATTTACATTGTAAGAGAAGTCATTTAGCGAGGAATGCTTAAGGGCAGAAGGGGAGGGAAAGGAGCAGTGGCCATAGAAAGAGAAGTTAGGATGGTACGGAGAAGTATTCATGGAAAAGGTGAGTTTTAAGTCTCTTTCTGAAATCAGAATGTTCAGAACAGTTCCGTAGTTCAGGAGGAAGAGTGTTCGATATAGAGGGTGCATAGAGTGAAAAGGCCCTGTTACAGGTAGTTTGCTTGTAGGTTTTCTGTAGTGAGGGTATGTTTAGTAGGTTTTTGGTGTTTGAGTGGCATGAACTATTGTTATTGAGGTTGGAAATAAGAGAGGATAGGTATAGAGCTGATTCATTGTGAATGACTTTATGGATAAGAGTTAAGACTTTAAATTTGATTCTGGAAAGTATAGGGAGCCAATGTAGATCATAGAGGATTGGGGTTATGTGTGTGCGGCTAGTATTATTTGTGATTAAGCAGGAAAATTGTATTCTGTGCCATTTGGAGAAGATGAATACTGTTTTTAGGGAGACCATGGTAGATGAGGTTGCAGTAGTCTAGGGTAGGTGTAGTGAGGGATTGGCAGACAGTATGAAAGGAATCAGGGTTTAAGAGCGGTTGGAGGTTTCAGAGGGTTCGTAATTTGGCATAAGGAGAATTTCTTTCAATTCTTCTGTGTCATCACCTTTAAATACTATTTCAATCATGGGTAACATCCCTACATCATCTTCAGTAAAGATTGAAGCAAAAAATTCATTCAGTCTCTCCACTATAGCCTTGTCCCCTCTTAGTGCCCCTTCCCCTCTTGTCTGTTCATGAACCGGCTTCTCCACGAAGCAGACATTTATTTCATCTAGAAACTTTATCTCCCTAGCATGTCCTGCTGTGACATTGTCCCAGTCAATACCAGGGCAACTGAAATCACTCATTATTACTATGTTGTAACTTTTGTTAGCTTCCCTGATTTCTTTGAGCATTTCATCATCCATTTGTTCATTCTAGCCAGGTGGTCTGTAGTACACCCCTCTGCTATTGCCTTCCCCTTTTTACATGGAATTTCAATCCATAGAGATTCTACAGTGTATTTTGCTTCCTGCAATACTTTAATCCTGTGTGACTCAATTCCCTCTCTAACATAGAGCGCAACCCCTCCACCAATTTGATCTACTCTATCATTGTGATATTTGTACCCAGGTATCACAGTGTCCCACTGGTTGTCCTCTTTCCACCAGGTCTCTGATATTCCAATCATATCTAGCCTCTCATTTAGTGCTTTATATTCTAACTCTCCCATCTTATTTTTTAGATGTCTAGGATTTGCATACAGGCATTTAGCGGTCATATTTTATTCATATTAATCTGGTTATCAGTGGGCAGGGCAACTGGGCAAACCCAGTGAGTCAATGGGGCTTGTTTACAAAGCCGCAGTAGCGGACTCCGTGCGATATCAGAGCCGCGGCTCCATTGAATTCAATGGGGCCGCGGCTCCAATATCGGGCAGAGTCCGCTACCGCAGTTTAGTAAACATGCCCCAATATGTCCTTATCTGTCATTAAATGCTATTTCCTAGGTATTTGTAGATTTTATCTTTTTAAAAGTATTGTTCTTTACAAAACTTTCTAGCAATGTGCTAACTGAGGGAAATGCAATTTACTTTCTTGTTTTATAACCACATGTCAAAATTTTTGTTTGTTTCAAATGTAGATGAAACTTTGCAATGCCAGCCTGGAGCACCCGGTGATCGTGGTTTATCAGGACAAAAAGGGCAACAAGGGTATCAAGGAGAGAGGGGTCAAAAAGGTATTTTATTAGCTTAGTTTCCTGTTGGGAAACTGGTTTTACCTGATGTTTGTTTCCTTCTGTTCCCCTAATGACTTTAGAACTACCCACCCAGTTTTCATTTAGTTTTCTGCTACAGATTAAAATAGATGATCTGGTGCCCTTGATGCTGTTGATATTCAGAATCCTTGTTACATGTTCTTTGCTATATATAGGGACCCAGGTGAGCTCATTCAGCTAACATCTCAGGGAGGTCAAAGCACATTGTGATGTCATGAAGCATTTTTAAAGCTGCTCTGGTTACCCACTGACTGAGTTTCTTGCATTGTTTGCTGCAGGGGAAAATCATCACTAATATTGTGCTATACTTATTACATAAAGGTTCACATTACTTAAAGATGCTACTTCGTTACCAAAAGCCAACAAAGATTATTGTGCATTATTTACTGCAACTTCCATTTTACTCACTGAGACCTATTTACTATTAATGCACATTAATGATGTCAGTGTACATTAATACGTAGAGCTACTTCTGCTGGAATTCTGCACATAATCAAAATTTTGCACTTTTTGTGATTTTTGTTTGTTTTGTATTTCTTAAATTGGTATCATTCAAAAACAATATGCTTTGTTATTCTGTCAAACAAAGCATGCAGAATTCAAGTTAGAATTTTATTTTGCAGAAGTACACATAGCACAATTTAGTAACTCTAGCTCGTTGTCGTAATCATGTGCAAAGTTCTGGACAAAACTATGAAAATGAGCGTCATGAAATGTTTACACATCCCTTTGCTTTCATATTGGTTTAGAATGAATATAAAGTGTTTCTTTAACCTGTTTTTCCAACCAACAATATTGAAGTTCCTGCCCATCTTGCTTTAGGACAGAGGAATACTGGCTCATCCTTATCTTCCTCTTCATGATGTTAGCACCCTATCCAGGATTAGTTTGCCCTGAGCCTCTGCAAACAGCATGCCATTTTTTTTTTCAAAGTTGCTACTTTGAGGCTGATGGTACCCCCTTCTTAAGGCTGAAATACTATAGTAATAATGCTTCTAGTATGCTGAACTCAGCTCATTCCTCTTTATCAACTTTCATTCCATCAAATTCTGAAATATCAGGAAGTCACAAAAATCCACTCAAATGGTTTAAGATTGATGATCAGTGAGTACTTCAAAGACTATCTCACCTGAAAAAAATTGTTTCATAATAAAATTCTCTTGAATAGGTGACAAAGGAGATCATTGTGCCACATGTGATCCAGATGTAGGGGGACTTCCCGGAGAACCAGGACCACAAGGACCTCCAGGGGATTCAGGTAAAATTAATTATCAAAAAGGCTTTTCAGTGACCTTTAGGTACAAACTGAATAATAAAGCGTAGTCATGCTGCTTAATAATTATGGGCCTGAAATTCATTTGGGCAGGCTATGCGCCACGTTGGCGCATAGCCCTGCCTGCCGACCCTTAAACCCAGATATTCAATGCCGGGGTCATATGCATCGTCACACATGCCGGAAGCTGCCAAAGCTATCTGGGCAGCAGTGATATTGCATGCTGCCCAGTTAGCCCCTGTGCCTTAAAGATAAGCGAAGGTTTTCCTCGCCTATCTTTAAGGCGCAGAGCACTAAATGGGCAGCAAGCAGTATCACTGCTGCCTGGTTATCTCTTGTTGCCGTCTCTGCTGCGTCCCAGAATGCCCCTGACACGCCCCGATGCTAGCCGGATAGCATCGGGGCGCGTAGGGGACTTAGAAGGGGATATTCAATGGCACTAACTTTGTAAGTGCTGTTGACTATCCCCATTTAAGGCATTTACACGGTTTACTGGGCTGTAAACCATGTAAATGCCTTTTGAATACCAGGCTCTAGGGGTCCATTTTTTAAAAATAATCTAAATCCCTTGCTCAAGGACAGGAATCAGCAGCCTCTGGCCCGCACGTTCTTTTGTGGCATTTGAAACCATTCTTGCTGGCAGGCTGCTTTTTCCTGTATGCCAACACTGCGATAATTGCCATTGCACAAGATTAGCAGAGTTGGACTTTGACTTTTGAAAATGCATATGGCATCTTCTTACAGGAAAGAGCAAACACGTGGTAGCATTTTGATTAGGGATATGAATTTGTTGGGCATTCAGATCTGTGGGACTTCATCTTACTGCTGTGTTTGTTGAGGGTTGGGACTGACTTTGCTTCAGTGGACTCTTCTAGAAATAGAAATGATTTTGTCATGGGCGATACTCCACCTACTGTAGGCAGTGCAGGCAACGTTCTCTACCCCCACAACGGTGAGAGAGAAGGTTGCCCCCGAAGCTCTGTAGTTGCTTTCTTATATACCTCTCTGTCCCAAAGTTCCAGAAAGTTCTGCATAAATTCTTGTCATTTGCAGCTTTCTGCACAAACTTCTGTCCCGGGGACCCTCCCATGTTCATTAGTTTTCGCAGCTTGTGTTTCAAGGTCTGCTTGTCTATGCTGTCGACCGCAGCCCTCTCTGCTTCTTCCTGTGTTCCGTACATGTTCTTGGCACTGTTTGTAATCTTCAAGGCTCAGAGTATGTGTGCACATTGTTTCTAGCTTGGCCTGTATTTTCTTGCTAGGCCCAAACTCTGCACACTCCTATCCAAAGTATGGTTACCCAGACTCTTTCATAGTAGGCCGCATATACTCTGTCTTGTAGCCCACATGCTGTTTCTTCTGTGCCAGCCATATGTCGCTGTGTGCATTTCCAACAGGCAAGGGTGCAGTCATATAAAGCAGCCATATAAAGCAGACCTGAGCCAAATTTCCCCACACTACATGGACAGGGATCAGAACAACAACATCTAAGAGATGCTGCAGATGTTTGAGAACTTTGCTGTCCACACAGCTGACCCCTTCTTTAGGGTATTGACTAGTAGTACTGTGGATCGGGCAGTCTGGAAACTAACCCCTTTCATTCCCGTTCCCCAAATTTGTGTCCTATTATCACAAATATTGGTTGTTAGATTACAAAGAAGCTGAAGGATAAGTGTTCATGAGATGGCGCTGGAAGGAACGAGTTTCTAAGGAAATGCAAGGTGATACAGCTTTATGGGAATGGAGATTGAGGCCTAGCAATAGCCTATTAGCAGAGATGGTGTTAACCAATCCAATGACAGAATTCATGCCTTCTTAGGATAGATATAGAGGCTGATTTAATTAGGCTTTTTATCACTTTGTGAAAAGATCTTGATGAATCAAGCCCACAGAGTTAGGGTTATAAGGACAAGGGAGGGACATGATCAAGCATTATATAGAATCTCGGTAAGAAAGGCAGCTGAGTAGACTAAGTAAGCCAAAGGTCATTGTCTATTGACAGCTACTGGGTTAGCTCAAATGTGGTTGTACTTGATTGCAACATAATTGTACTGTCATTCTGAGCTGATAAAAATCACCTTATACCTGTTGCTAATTGATGTAAGATTTCATTGTAGGCTTAATAAACTACTTAAAATTGATATATTTTTGTTCTCGTTTACTAAAGGCTTTCCTGGAGCACAGGGAAGCAAAGGGGAACCAGGATTACCTGGTTTTGATGGCCTGAGAGGAGAGTCGGTAAGCACATGTTTTGGTTATTAGAATTCTAGGGCTTTCCATATTAGTTTTAGGAATTTCAGACTAGTTGCTAAAATTAGTATTTAACAATGACATGAATGAAAAATGAAATATGTGAAGTTGTATAACTGAACATGCAAATTGGCAAAAGTACAAACACAAAACTTTACTGGGAGTCTTTGTAAAGGTTAGTGCCAGTGAAGACAGTCAGGACCTTTAATTACTGACTTGATTAGATGTCTTGATTCAATCATGTTTTGGGAACAAGATCCTAATTTAATATTTCACATTTGCATCTGCACAATTGTAGCCATTGCCGCTTTACAACTGTAACATTTCCCAGGTGGAAATTATTTTAGTAAACATTATAAATTAAAGGGATATTCAAGCTAAAATTCTCAGGTGTTTATTCAGATTATGGTATTTGTTTTGTTACTAATATGTAGCTGGATTTTAGCTGAATTTGAGCTAATCAAGTATTGGCAAGGGCTATTGATTCTCTTGGACATGCACATGTATGTAAGAAACAGAGGACCATGACTCAGCATATCCGAAATATTATCCCTTAGTATAGAGTTTGTTGATATGTGCAGAGAGGATGCTGTCAATGCAGCAAGGCACTTTCTTCCAAGGAAGATGGTTCAGTCTACTTGAATTTCTGATTTAGCGACCTATAGAATAAACTTAACCATGCACATTGAGGCCTTTTTGTGCACATTAAAAATAGCAAGCTGTGCTAGGCAGAAAGACCTTACTGTTCACCTTAAAGAAGTCAGAAAAGATGTTCGCCTGAGCACACAAAAATATAAGCATAATGTCTCTGCATTAGCTCTCTGGACAGAGGCAAAGCACAACCCCAAGTATTGCAGAGGCTTTGCAATTACTGCTTTAATTTTGCAACTAACATGCGGTAACTGCAAATTTTTACTACACTTTAGTAAAAGTGCTCAAAAATCTTTACTTTGGTCAGCCTATCGGTATTATATAAACGAATGGTTTCTGTAGTGTTTCAGTATATAAAAGTGAAGATGATACTTTGGGGCTTACAAATTTATAAAGAACCAAAACCTTTTTTTAGATATTGATGCATTTTTGGATTGTTGGAACACTATCCTTAACAAGTGTGCTTTAAATCTGATTGGCTTTTCCTCTCACTTCAAGCAGAGATGATAATTGGACATGCTGAGTCCTTAGCTTCAGTTTGTCGCACATTAGTTGGCTTCATTCCCCAGTCAGTGATGGGAATAAAGGGCTCAGACAAAGAAGCTCTCAACTGTTTGGACGCATCTTAATTGACCTTCCCAATCAGTGGTTTATTAAAACTTGATATACCACTTTTTTCAATAAGTTCTGAGTGGTTTACAAGATTTTTTTTTTTTTTTAGTGCCATTGAGTCAGTGTTGACTCATAGCGACCAAGCTAACTCTGGGTTTTCTTGGCATTGTATCACTGGAAGTAGATTGCCAGCCTTTTCTTCCGAGGCAATGGAGGTTAAAGTGACTTGCCCAAAGTCACAAGGAGTACCAGTGGGAATTGAACCCTTGATGTTCTGGGTACTAGGCAATTGCTCTAACCACTAGGCTTCTCCTCCACTCCTAGGTTTTACAAGATACAAAGTGCTAAAATAGATTACAAATAAGAAGGACAAACAGGTTGAGATATAACAAATGAGACAGCAGAGCACACAGAAAGGGGAAGGGGAAGGAAAACTCCATTTGAGACAGAAACGTAGAAAGAAGCGAGACATGAAGAAGCATTCCAAGTTGGTTCTACTGTCCAAACCCCCTACACAGCAGAAATCCTGAAAAAACACTCAAACAGAAATGTCTTCAGATCACATTTGAAACCATTGTATATAGAAGTGAGGCAAAGATGAAGAGGAGACTGTTTCATGGCATGCTTTGAAAGGAAGTAGGATAAAGAGGTGATTCCATGAGCTGAATGAAGGACACGAGAAATAAGAGAAGAAAGATATGTAAGAGTTTTATTAAGGAGTACTTTATAAATGAGGATTAAGATCTTGAACTGAATAAAGGCTTGTATTTGAAATCAATGATGCTCAATCAACAGAGGTGTCACATGGTCGAATGGCCAAGCATTGCACAGGAGGTGAATACATGGACGTAGTTTGAGGGGGCAAGGGGGATCATTGCCCCCCTCAACCAGTTGCCTCAATGGCCATGACTCTGTCTGCCTACAGGGATATGATCTCCTGCAGGCAGAAGAGAAGGGGATCTCTTTTGCCCACAAGGGATTGGATCCCTAAGGACAGACAGCTTGCCTCTGGGCTGTGGTCGTGGCTTACCCCTTCTCTTCTTCCCACAGGGATCCCATCCCCCATGGGCAGAAGGAGATGGCTGTAATTGTGGGAAAGACCCTTCCTATCTGCCCAAGAGAGATCGCATTCCCGCAGGCAGATTACAATTGTGGTCTACAGGCAAAGTGTCTGCTTGTGGGGATCCAATTCCCCATGGGCAGAAGAGAAGAGGATGGCTTAAAGACCCTCTTCTGTCTGCCTGCAGGAGATTGGATCCCTGCGGGCAGAGGGGAAGAGGGAGGTCATGGTCATGGCCCGCAGCAGAAAAGGTTGTTGGTGGGGGGAAGAAGTGAGATAAATGCAGGGAAAATTTAAGGGGCCCATGGCCTATTTAGAAAAAGAGGATGGGGAGAGGGGATTTTAGGGTAGGGGATGGGAGTTAATGAATGGGAGCAGAGTCTGAAGGATAACCGAGGAGAGGGGAAGGGAAGAGTGCAAGGTGTTTCCAAAATGTGCATTTCCTTCCCCCCAGAACCCACACAAGCACCCCACCCCACACCACACTCACACACATAGGCATTCCACCTCCTCATGACAAACACACATCTTGCTTCTGCACCATACACATACACAGGCACCTCACCTCCACACGATACAAAAAGAGCATCCCCAACTCTGTAGCACATGCACACATGCCCCACACTCCACCCCCAGAAAGGCATCCACCACCACATCCCACGCACAGACAGGCACACCAACGTTGCACCAACGTTGCACCACACATATACAGACACAATATCTGAAGCTATAACTGTTATTATCTTATGCTTGTCTAACGATGCCACATGGTATAGGAACTCTGGCGCTGGTCTTGTGAGATGAGAAGATGAAACCAGCACTAGAGATAATTGTCACATGCATTGGCTCCTAAGATTTTGGCCTGATTCCTAATGCCACATAAAACTTTTTTTGAGGCCTGTAATAGAGACACATCACATTTGGAATTTTGGCTCCCAGCTGTCGACTGCACAGCTGTAAAAATAAAGTCCTGTCACCATGTGTACCTCACTGCTAGTTGCTGCTTTTACATTTGCTGAACAGTAACATGAGGCACATTTCTCTGATCCCACAAGCAGGCAGTACAATCTCTCCCCATGGCCTGCATTCTCCTTTGATCCCGGTGATTCTTGTTCAGAAATGGGCTGCGGGGAGAGCCAACACTGCACCTCTGAGCAAGTGGCACTGAGTTTGACAGAAGGGGAAGACTGTGGGGAGAGGCTGCATCACCTGCATTTGGGATCAGAGAACCCTGTGCATCTCATGCTACTGCTCAGCAAAGGTGAATTAAAGTGTTGCCTGCCTGCCTCTATTTTTTGTGTTGCACTGCATGCAGAGCCTGGTTTGTTGGAGTTTCAATTTAATTTTGTCTACCTGGTTCTACTTTGAGTTTGTTATTATTTATTCTGTACTCAGTAAGAGTTTGTGTTCTTCTGTGTAACTAAGCCCACATTTTCTGCTAGCATGGAATTTTTATGTAGGATCTGTAGTAATTTGGCTCGTTCAGTTTTCCGAATAGATCTAAGGATGTTCCAAGACCCACTGCAATATTTATGGTACTGCTCTTTTTTGGATAGGCTCCTTATATTAATTTTAGAAGCTGGTATCATTATGATATGGTAGATTTGCATTATCGTCTTCAGTGACTTTTGTAGGGTTTTGTGTTAGTTTACAATCTGCCTGGTACTGGAGAGGCTGTTAATGAGATGACACTGGAATCAGACATTTTTTTCTTGTATGTTGGGTTCTATGATCAAATGTCCTAATTCTGCTCTGCACTTACTGTTGGAGGAGGGGCTTTGCTGGATGCAAAATAGATGTTCAAAAACAAAAAGAGAGAATGATGACACAGTTTCTAATGCCAAAATAAAATTAGTTATTATTTATTTTGGTGTTATAAACCGGGCAGTGGTGTTCTCTTTTCTTTTCTTTTTTTTTATCCCTAGACATGTGAGCACCTTACATTTCCTTTGTATTTTGGAGAATATATATTTACAGGTATCAGTATTTTTTTTAATCTTAAAGAATTAAACTGCTACAATTTTGTTGCATTTTAATTATGTAGCCTGGGAATATGTACCATTCTTTTTTTTTTGGAAAAGCCACTGAATGAGAACCTCTGCTCCCTCTTTTAGTATCTTGGGGGTACCAGCTCATCCCTTGTCCATTTGATATGCTTTATTTATTTTATTTAACTGTATTTATATACCGCTTTTCACCGGGTCAAAGCGGGTTAACAAAGAAGGGGGGGTGGACAGTGATCAGTGTATATTGGGGGGGGGGGAGCCATCACCAGGGGGGCAACCTTGATGATTCGAACAGGTAGTAAAGACTTAGGTAATAGACATAGGTCTCTTCTAGGGAATTTTGGGGATGTCAGTAGAGGTTGTTTGCTTCTGGTCCTAGGTATTCCTGAATGAGGATGATTTTTAGTTGTTTCCTGTAATCAGATAGGTCGGTAGTGTTTCTGATTTGACTCGGTAGTGAGTTCCAGATGGAAGATGCATATAGCTCGAAGGCTTTGTTGCAGGTTCGTTGATTATATTTTGTTCGTTCATAGGGGTTGGTGAGGATGTTGCTGGTGGTTTGTCGGGTTGGTCTGTTGTGGGTGGGGTGGAGTGTGGCTTTCTTCCTATCGATCTAGTATTTTTTTAAGATAACCATAATGAATATGCAAATATGTCACCCCACCCTTTGCCCAGCTGAATGAAGCTGTCAAACTACGCCCATGGGTGAATAGCTGTATATCTCCAGGAACAAGCAGGAATGTAGTCTTCACATATGGGTATCATCGGTACCGACGGAGCCTGCACGGGAACGCTCCCCAGCGTCCAATTAGAAAGCTTTTGGGAGCATCCCACAGCACCTGCGTGCTGCCTTCCCGCCTTTCCCAACTGCCTCTCTCCAGTTCTTTGTTTTCTGCGGAGCCAGCAGGTCGTCATTCCTGTCACTGCAGAAAATTTTTTCTTATTCTCTTTCTTTTTTGTGGTTGCGTCTGCCTTCGACGCTATACCGGTACCGCCGGTTCTTTCTTTCTTCCTTTTTAAAAAATATATATATAATCTTTTTTTCCAAACTTTTCTTCCTCAGGTGCACGCACCTTTTTGGGCCTTAGGCCCAAAATTTCCTCTATTATGGAAAAACCCGCTTCGGGTTTCAAGAAGTGCATCAAGTGTGGCAGTACCATCTCCATCACCGACACCCATGAGTGGTGTTTTAAATGTTTAGGTCCTGACCACTCCATTTCGGAGATATATGGCCTGTGCCATGATGTCTAAGAGGGGTCGAAAAAACCGAGCTGCTAAGCTCAGCACCCTTTTTCCCTCCGATGCAGCCTCTGTGGCATTGACGTCTTCCAGGGCTTCGTCGTCCTCCCATGGATCTCAGGTAACTAAACATAAGTCTGGCCGGTCCTCAAAGGGTAGATCTCCTTCCAAGCATCGAGGTGCCTCTGGCGTTGCCCTTGAGGGTTCTGTACCGGCAAAATTGCCCCGGCGGGAGGCTTCGGCTTCCAAAGCATTATCGGGGCTCCAGGATGTTCTCGAGGCATCAACCTCGGCAGAACTACTGGTGCCATGCTCTGGGGTACCGGCTGCTTTCTCCAGTACCGATACCCAGGAATCGGCAGCGTCTATAGACCAGAGGTTCCTGGCTATTGAACGCAGTCTGGCGGCTCTCCTTGTGGCATCAACACCCTCGTAACCGCGTCAGACAGTTCAACCGGTACCGGCATCGACTCCCGCACCGGTATCGGTACCGGTACCGACAGCATCGACATCGGTGTCTGCATTGCTGGCACCCAGTCATGCTATGCCTTCCGGTACCGATTCACCGGTACCGATTCCCCCCGGCACTGACTTCGGTCGATACAGGTATCGGGCTCTACAAGAGCATCCGCTCAGAAGGTACTTTGAATCCTCGGAAGAGTCTGAGGATTCTGACAGCTCTGTCGGTACCGGAGTACTTCTCCCAGAGGAGCCTTCATCTCCTAAATGCAGGATGTCTCCTCCAGAAGATATCTCCTTTCAGGATTTTATCAGGGAGGTGGCTCGAGGTCTGTCCATTACTGTGACTCCTGAAAAAGAGCCCAGGGCAAAGTAGTTGGAGATTCTACAATATCCCAAGGCTCCTAAGGAGGCAGCTACTTTGCCTATCCATGAGATCTTACATGATCTCATGTTGAGAATGTGGAAAACACCTCTTACCACCTCTCCTCACTCTCGTAGACTGAATACCATGTATCGAGTACCTCCGTGTCCTGGCTTCCAGAAAACTCAGCTTCCTCACCACTCTATTGTAGTGGAATCAGCTATGAGAAGGATCAGAAGTGCAAAGAGGCATGCCTCTAATCCTCCAGGACGTGAGTGTCGAACTTTGGATGCCTTTGGACGTCGTACTTTCCAGGCTTCCATGCTTTCTGCCAGGATCAGTTCCTATATTTTATATATGGGCATGTTCCTTAAGGAAGTCACAGGAGATTTAGAGGTTTTGAGCCCTCTTCTTCCTGATGATAAGAGGCAGGATTTTCTCACACTGGTTAAACATGCCCAGGATGTTTCTAAGTTTGTCAACCATGCAGCTTTTGACTGTTTTGAGTGCATAAGCAGAACCTCTGCCATTGCCATAGATGCACGTAGAATTGCCTGGCTCCAGGCATCTGATTTGGAGCTCTGGGTGTAGGACAAACTGGGCAATATCCCTTGTACAGGTGAGAATCTATTCGTCAAAAATTGGCAAGAGAAAGCCAATGAGTTGGATGCTGACAACTCCACCTTGGATAGATTATCCAAAGCCACAGCTGATCCTGCAAGGAAGAAATCTTTCAAGAAACCATTCTTCTCCAAAAAGAAGAGGTTTTATCCCTCTTATTCCCAGCAGGGACGTTCTGCAGGTCAACCTGCCCGAAAGAGTCAGCAACCATCTAAACAAGGGAAAGCAAAGACTGCTAAGCCTCAACCATCTCAGCAGTCTCAGCCTCCACAAGGCCTTTGACTTCCATCTAGAGAACTTAGCCTTCCTGGCTCTCAACGGACCAGAGCCTTCCACCATTCCAGGAAGATTGTGTCACTTTGCCCCCAGATGGGGGCAGATAACAGCAGAACATTGGACTCTCTCCATTATAAAAGAGGGGTACAAGCTTCACTTTCTATGCATGCCCCCTCCCACAATGGTAAAACAGTTCAATTCTCAGACCTCTCTCATCAACCTGTTAGATCAAAAGGTCACTATGCTTGTTGCCCAAGGGGCAATAGAAGAGGTACCCATTCCTCAACAGGGTACAGGGTTTTACTCCCCCTATTTCCTTATCCCAAAGAAAACAGGGAGACACAGACCTATTTTGGACCTCAGAGAATTGAACAAATTCCTGTTCAAAGAGAAATTCAAGATGATTTCTCTGGGAACTCTGCTGCCATACCTTCAGAGTCAGGATTGGCTTTGTTCTCTATTTATTTATTTATTTATTTTAATTTCTTATATACCGCACTCTTTGACATCAGCGCGGTTCACAGAGAACACAACAAAACCAGAACAACAGGCTGTTCGGTATTACATATAACAGGAGTATTCAACTTGGAAAAACATGGAAGAACTATTTACATGGAATATGCAATCTGTTAACTAGATAACATACTCGAACTATGTACATGAATTGGCAGGAATGTTGGGAGCAAGGAAGAAAGAGAAAAAGAAAAAGTGGTTGGATATGTAGTGGGACTATTATGTTAACTTCATATGGGGTAGTATTTGGTAAATAGGTTGAATTTAAGGGCCTTTCTGAACTGGGCTAAGTCGGTTATGGTACGGATGTCAGAAGGGAGGGAGTTCCAGCATTTTGGTGCGCAAAACAAGAAAGCTCTGTTCGCTGTTGATAGATTGCATGTTGTTATGGCCTTAGGCAGCATTAAACTCCTTAGCATTACCAGTCTTCTTTTTCTGTTTGGTGGTACAGATTGGATGAGCTCAGAAAGTGAGTTGGAAGATATACCCTTGATGGCCTTGAATGTGAGAATCAGGGTTTTGAACATCAGCCTTCCGTGTATGGGGAGCCAATGGAGCTGTTTGAGGATAGGTGTGATATGTTCACTCTTGGATGCTCCTTGAAGAACCCTTGCAGCAGTATTCATAGCGAGCTGTAATGGGCTGAAGGTGGATTGTGGGAGTCCTTGAAGAATTGAGTTGGCGAAATCAAAATGTGGTAAGATTAGTGCTTGGTAAATGGTTCTGAAGTCCTCTGGGTCAAGTAGGGAACGTAGGTGCTTGAGTGTGCGTATCTTGAAGTACACCGCTTTTACGATATTATTTATGTGTGGTAACATGTTGAGCCGATGGTCAAGTGTTACTCCAAGGTATTTTATTGCTTCCTTAGTGCATAGCTCAGCTCCCTTGACATTTATATGTGATGGTGGGGTGAAGTTGGGGTCTCTGGTGATAAAGAGAACCTCAGTTTTCTTGTGCTGAATGCGGAAGTTCTGTGACAGGAGCCATTCTGAGACTGCATTGAAACAATTTGTTATAGGCAATAAATCCATTTGCTTTGTGGAAAATGGCATGTAGAGTAGGATATCATCTGCGTATACCATACATTTCACATTGAATGATCTGATGATATTGCAGATCGGCTGCATATAGATGTTGAACATGAGGGAAGAGAGAGAGGACCCTTGCGGAATGCCTTGTTTTTGATGGAAGAGTTTGGATTCTCCTGTTGCGGATTTTACATATTGCATTCTGGTGTCAAGGTATGATTTGCACCATTCGAGTGCTGAGTTGCAGATGCCTTTTTCTTTCAGTCGACCGAGGAGAATCTCATGGTTTACCGAATCGAACGCTGCTGCTATATCCAAGAAGATTAGTACAACGCCTTGCTGTAGGTTGTCTATGGTGGTGAGAACATCATTGAATAGAGTAGTAAGCAGTGTCTCAACACCATGGAATTCTCTGAAGCCATGTTGAGAATGGTCCAGGGGGGCTGCGGAATCTATGTGGTCTTGGATTTGCCTTTGTGCCTCTTTCTCAAAGATCTTTGCTAGAAGGGGGATACTGGCTATTGGCCTGTAGGAATCGGGCCGTTTAGGGTCTAGTTTCGCGTTTTTTAGCAGAGGTCTAATGGATGTGAGCTTTAATGCAGATGGGAAGGAGCCAGATGTAAAGGAGAGGTTAATGATTCTTGCAATGAAAGGGCTAAATGTACTTCGAAGATCCTTTATCCAAAAGGCTGGGCATGGGTCGGTTTGTGCAGTCGTGGTGTTGAGTGAGGCGATTGTGTCTTCAATGTGTTTGGCAGAGGGTGTGGTAAGTGCAGACAGGGATGTTATACAGGTTGTTTCGTGTACCGTGGTTTTTGAAAGTTCATCTGTTTGTAGAAGTTTTGATTGTAAGTAATCAGCAAATTCCTGTGGGTGGATATCTTCATTTTGTTCAGAAGATGGGTCCTTTGATAGTGATTTGACAAGGTTGAATAGGTCGCGAGGTTTGTTCAAAGATCTTTTGAGCAGATCAGTGTGGTATTGCTTCTTTATGGTTGTGATTGCCTCGCGGTGAGATGCAAGGTGGTGATTGTAGGCTGCATGGTCATCGATGGAAAGTGAGCGGCGCCAGCGTTTTTCGAGTCTTCGTAGGTGGGAAAGGGAGAACTGTAGATCAGGGGAAAACCATGGAGCAGAGGTTCTTTTTCTTGATGATATGTTCTTTTTGTGTGGTAGTTGAGCAATGGTGTTGAGGTTGTTGTACCAGGCGGTGACAGACTCATCAAGATTGAGTACTGTGTTGTTGAGGAGTGGTTGGGTGCTTGACAGTATAAGTTCCCTATTGAAAGGTCGAAAGCTTCTCGTTGCTCTGGATGTGTTGTCCGGTTTTCTGTTGTTGAGAAGATGATTGTTACTCAGAGGAATTTGTAGGTTTATAAGCTTATGGTCTGACCATGGTACATTGGTGATCGATTTTACAATGTTGTAGTTCTGTTCGGAAACAGATTTGGGAGCGAAGACCATATCAAGAATGTTTCCTTTGGTATGAGTGGGCTCCATGATCAGTTGTTGATATCCAAGAACTTCAATGGCATTGAGGAGTGAAGATGACTGGTTTTGCTGTAATGATGGGAGATTGAGGTCTCCCATTATCCAGTTAGGAGTGGTGGGGTTGCTGGTATTGGCGGCCAGGTCCAATATGGTGGGAAGTTCATCCGGTGAGCTCGAGGGGGCTCTGTAGATTAGGTTGATGGAGCATTGTTTGTTCACTATGGTGATTATATCTAGGTTGCTTGTGCTATGAGAGCTGGTCATGTTGAAAAGGAGTTCAGACTTGGTGAGTATCAGTGCTCCTCCTCCCTTCTTGTTTTCTCTATGGGTTGTGTGTATAGAGAAGTTAGGTGGAATGAGTTGGTTGATGAGGACATTGTCCTCTTTGGATAACCAGGTTTCGGTGATCATGAGTGCATCAAGATCGTGATGGGTAATTATGTCTAGGATTACAGGCCATTTTTTTCGAATTGAGCGTGCATTTATGAGGGCACATTTTAAGCTTTGTGGGAGTTGGGATTTGTGTTGCTTAGGGTTGCTGGTTTGATGTATTGCTATGTGGATGAGGTGGGAGTGTCGTATACGAGCTTTCTTATCTGGATGATGGTAAGGGTTGCCTGACCATTGTTTTCCGTGGTTCTTGAGGATCGGTATATGATTGGTGGAGGGAGAGTAGGCAAGGGAGGTCCCTAGCCAGTCTGTGAGAAGGTAAAAACTGAGGAAGGTGATGAGGTGGAGAGACATTTTAGTTTCTTGGTATGGGATGTGTATAGGAGTCTTGGCTTCTTGGGAGGCAATTTACAAGTTACAGTATAATTAGTAAAGGCTATATTACAGTATAAGTGGTACAATACAGTGTTATAATACAGTAACAATGACTAAAATGGGTTTGAGTTACTGGCGAGAATATATGGTATCAGGTGGAGGCTGTCACTGACTTCGGTATAGATAATAGGATTCAAGGGCAAACTAGACTGTAAAAAGGCATGTGATTGCTATACAGATAACTGTAAGAGGCAGGCTATTGAGACAGTTGGTGTTTATGTAAAGAATTGATGGATATGGGTGACGTAGGTGATCGAGTGGGAATGACTACTGAAACAGTATGATAACTACTGACAACAGTATAAAACTATGGTAAAAGTGTGACTACTGAAACAGTATGATAACTACTGACAACAGTATAAAACTATGGTAAAGGTGTGACTACTGAAACAGTATGATAACTACTGACAAAAGTATAAAACTATAGTAAAAGTGTGACTACTGACAACAGTATAAGACTAGGTTATGAGTATATGCAGATCTAGATCTCAAGGATGCGTACACTCATGTTCTCATCCATCCAACTCACAGGAAGTTCCTTCGGTTCCTTTTTCAAGGAATCACTACCAGTACAGGGTGCTTCCTTTTGGCCTGGCCTCAGCACCAAGGGTGTTCACGAAATGCATGGCTGTGGTAGCAGCATTTCTTCGCAGTCTAGGAATATTCGTCTTCCCCTACTTAGACGACTGGCTCATTCGAGCCCCATCAGAATCAGAGGCCAGGATTTCTCTATCTTGCACAATGCGTATCCTTCAGTATTTGGGTCTGGTCATAAACATCCCAAAATCCAGCCTAACTCCCACTCAGTCTCTAGAGTTCATAGGAGCTTTGCTGGATACCAGAAAAGCAAGGGCCTATCTTCCTCGGACCCGTTGCCTTCGCATGGTGCAGTTAGCTTCTCAAGCAGTGCTAAAGCCTCATCTCACTGCTCGAGAAATGTTACAACTACTAGACCACATGGCATCTACCGTGCATGTGGTTCCTTATGTTCGCCTCCATATGAGAGCAGCCCAGTTGACTTTATCCACTCAATGGACCCAGGCATCAGGGTGCGTGTCAGAAAAAAATAGCAAACACAAATCGCCTTATTTTGTCCCTCCAATGGTGGCAGTCCACTCAAAATCTGTTGGTGGGGTCCCCATTTCAACAACCTTTACCCCAGGCAACTCTCACAACAGATGCTTCACCAATGGGTTGGGGAGCTCATCTGCAAGACCTCTCCACCCAAGGCACTTGGACTCCACAGGAGACTCATCTACACATCAATCTCTTAGAGCTCAGAGCAATTTTCCTTGCTCTTCGAGTGTTCCACACCCTGCTCAGCTACAAGACAGTTCTCATTCATACGGACAATCAAGTAGCCATGTTCTACGTGAACAAGCAGGGAAGAACAGGCTCTCTGTTGCTTTGCAACGAAGCTTTGCGACTATGGGCCCTCGCCAGAGAGCATCAGATTAATCTCTTGGCAGTGTATCTTCCAGGCATCCAAAACTCTTGGGCAGACAGACTCAGTCGAGTTTTGCTTCCACACGAATGGTCTCTAGATGCAGACCAGCCAAGCCAGGTAGCCAAGATTTTTCAAATTTGGGGAACCCCGGACATAGACCTCTTTGCAAGTCCGTTGAATGCCAAACTTCCCCGGTTCTGTTCCAGAATTCCGGCTCAGGGCTCTCAGGCCAGGGATGCTTTCCTCCTTCATTGGGGTCAAGACTTCCTTTATGCCTTTCCACCCATTCCCCTAATTCCCAAAACCCTGTTCAAGCGCCAGAGAGACAGAGGCCGTATGATTCTCATAGCTCCACATTGGCCACGGCAAGTGTGGTACCCTCTGCTTCTACATCTCTCTCAAGCTCCCTCTCTGGAGTTAGGGTCTGCTCCAGATCTCCTGTCTCAGGAGGACGGAATGTTATGGCATCCCAGTCCCCAGTCTCTGCATCTCAGGCTTGGTTGCTGAAGGCCTAGATCTTCATGGTTTTAACCTTTCCCAGCAAGTAAAGAATATCCTTTATGCTTCCAGAAAACCTTCCACAAGACGCTCTTATGCTTTCAAGTGGAAAAGGTTTACCGTATGGTGCTCGCAGAAGGGTCTTAGCCCCCTTGCGATACCTCTGGAATCATTACTGGAGTATCTCCTTCATTTATCCAATGCAGGACTTAAGACTAACTCAGTAAGAGTCCATTTGAGTGCTATTGCAGCTTCTTTCAAGCCTGTAGATGGACAACCTATTTCCTCCCATCCTCTTGTAGCAAGATTTATGAGAGGCCTTCTTCTTACTAAGCCTCCCATTAGGCCACCACCGGTGGCATGGGACTTAAACCTGGTTCTTGGCCAGCTCATGAAGCCACCTTTCGAACCCTTAGCTACTACCTCATTGAAATTCTTTTCCTGGAAAGTTATCTTTCTCATTGCAATCACATCAGCACGTCGCATCAGTGAGTTGCAGGCACTAGTGGCTGATCCTCCTTATACAAGGTTCCATCATGACAAGGTAGTCCTTAGGACTCATCCATACTTTATGCCAAAGGTGGTCTCACCTTTTCATCTGAACCAAGCGGTCTACCTGCCTGTGTTTTTTCCAAGACCTCATGCATCAAATGCAGAAAGGAATATTCATACTTTGGACTGTAAAAGAGCTTTAGCCTTTTACTTACAAAGAACACAGCAACATAGAAAGTCCTCTCAACTCTTTGTTGCTTTTGATCTTTCTCATTTGGGACTTCCAGTCTCCAAGAGAACAATGTCTAACTGGATTGCACAGTGTATTTCGTTTGCCTATCAGAGTAAGAATCTTCCTCTGGAGGGCCACGTCACAGCTCACAATGTGGGAGCCATGGCAGCTTCAATGGCTCATCTGCACTCTGTGTCTATCGATGACATCTGTCAAGCAGCCACTTGGGCCTCGGTTCATACCTTCACAGCCCATTACTGCTTGGACAAGGACTCCCGCCGGGATGCCTTGTTTGGTCAGGCTGTTCTCCAACACCTATTCCATACCTAATCAACTCCTACCCACCATCCCTGGTAGGATGCCAGAGATCCATGGGGGGAAGTGGAGCCCTTTCACAGGTTCACACTACTTCTGGGGCTCTCTTCCTGGCATCTAAAGCAGGGAGTCCCCATATGTGAAGACTGCATTCCTACTTGTTCCTGGAGATAGCATAGTTTGATTGAAGGATAAGGCGGTATACAAAACTGTCTAAATAAATAAATAAATAAATAGTTACTCACCTGTAACAGGTGATCTCCAGGAACAAGCAGGAATGAGTCTTCACATATGGGTACGTCGGTACCGACGGAGTCTGCGCGGGAACGCTTCCCAGCGTCCAATCAAAGAGCTTTTGGAAGCATCCCACCACGCCTGCGTGCTGCCTTCCCGCCTTTCCCAACTGCCTCTCCTCAGTATTCGTTTTTCCGCGGAGCCGGCAGGACGTCCTCCTGTCACCGCAGAAAATTCTTGTTTTATTTCTTTAGTTTTCTTGTGGTCGCGGCTGTCTCCCGACGCCACCGGTACCGCCGGTGTTTTCTTTTCTTTTCTTGTAAAATCTTCCTTGTTCAAGGAATGTTTTTTCTTCATAGTGTCTTAGGCCTTTTAGGCCTCTTCTTTTTCCTTCATGGAACCGACAGCCATTTTCTCCAAGAAATGTTCAAACTGTGGTGGTACAACTTTATTTTTAGACCCTCGAAGTCGGTGTCTAACCTGCTTGGGTCCTGGCAACAGTTTGGTGAGAAGAGATCTTCAATATCGAGGTTCCCTCGATACACGGTTTCCCTCCAGCTTCGAGGCACCGTCCCCTTCTTCTCCTACACAGGATCAGGTAACCCACAAACAGTCTGTTAAGACTAGCCAGCCCTCGAGTGGTAGGTCTCATGCACAGCATGTAGACGGCTCCGGCCTTGCCCTCGAGGGCCAACTGGCTCCAAAACCCCGGCGGGAGTCTTCGGTCTCCAAAGCGTATAAGGGGTTTCAGGTTGTTCCTGGGGTTCACCCCTCACAGAACATACCTGAGCCGTGTCCGGTGGTGGCATCCGCTTCGAGCGGTACCGATACCCCGACATCGGCACTGGTGTTAGATGAAACACTCCTCACCAGGGATCATCATCTGGCGTCCTCGGTGCCTTCGGGACCGGTGGATATACTCCAGACTGACCTTCCATTATCGGTACCAGCACCGATACTACCACCGACGTCAGTACCCTCCAGACGTGCATCGATAGCCTCGCTTCCCTCGATGCCGAGTCTGGAATCGATCTCCAGTCTGGAGGACTGGGTACCGACTCGCCTTGGTACCGGCTCTCGGTGGTACCGAAGGCACGGTTCTGATGATTCGGATCCACAATGCTCGGTTCCCTCGAGGCCCATTGAGTGAAGTCGGTACCGATGTCTTCATTACCTTTAAAGTCCGTGCCTTCCATGCTTCGCTTGTCAATGCCGAGTTTAGAATCGCTCTCTAGTCTGGAAGACTCGGTACCAATACACTTTGGTACTGACACCGATCGATACCGGTGGCTCGGTACCGAGGACAGCACCCGGAGGTTTTCGGTTACCTCGGTACCGATTGAACTTTCACCGATGACTGCTCCGATGTCTTTGTCAGGCTCGTCTCTGACATCGGTACCGGTATTGGCATCGGTACCGGTATCCACAGTAGCATCGTGGCCAACTCCTACCATGCTTTTTTCAACAGGATCGCTCCCTTCTATGCCAAGCTTGGAGTCGATACCTGGCATGGACAATGTGGTAATGACGGTCGCTCCTCCTGACAGCCAGTACCGGCGACCATCCTTTAAGCATTCCACACTGCACTGTGCAGGATCTTCTATTCCTATATATCTGGATAGCTCTGTCAGTGCGCAGGCTAGTTCTTCAGATCTAACCTGTCCAAGGGAAATTCCTGTTGGGGAACTCCCCTTTCAGAGTTTCCTCCTGGATATAGCAAGATCTCTTGCCATTCCTATCCCAGGACATGATCCTGCACAGGGCTCTCTTTCTACCAAAGCAAAGGAGAACTTAATGCTTCCTTTGCATCATTCCTTGCAGAATCTCCTTCTAGGAATATGGGAAACACCTTTAAGGGTACCCCACCTTCCAGAGCAACTGATCTCTTATATCAGGTGCCCCCCTCTCCAGGGTTTCAAAAGACTCAACTTCCTCATCATTCCATAGTAGTGGAATCAGCAATGAGGCGGGTAAAGAGCAAGAAAAAGCACTCTTCTTATCCGCCAGGTCGTGAGTCTAGGACACTTGATGCCTTTGGATGTCAAATCTTCCAGACATCTATGCTTTCTGCAAGAATTCTCTCATATATTTTCTATATGAGTCTATCTCTTGAGGTCACAAAGCAATTACATCTTTTGACTCCTTCCCTTCCAGAGTTCAGGAGTGCAGACTATTCTTTACTGCTCAAGCATCTCCAGAATATTTCTTGGTTTCTTACTTGTGCTTCCCTAGACTCTTTTGAGTCTGTTAGCAGGACTTCTGCTATAACTATAGGGGCACGACGTAGAGCCTGGCTCCAAGCTTCAGACTTGGACAAATGGGCACAGCACAGACTGGGACATACTCCTTGCACTGGAGACAATCTTTTCAACAAGGAGTGTTTACGTCAGGTTACTCAGTTCTCCACTGACTTACCTGTTCCTAAGGGCTGTTCTGCACCTTCTTCTGTCCCAGTAGGTAGGAAATATCCTGCCAAACTTTCTTCCCATAGGAAAAGAAGGTTTAATGCATCATCTGCCCATCATACAGATGTTCCCA
Organism: Ichthyophis bannanicus; assembly: GCA_033557465.1. Lineage (NCBI taxonomy): Eukaryota > Metazoa > Chordata > Amphibia > Gymnophiona > Ichthyophiidae > Ichthyophis > Ichthyophis bannanicus. Next base: position 645,817,540 of record CM066035.1, read on the forward strand.
AACAGGGGAAGCATCGTCCTGGTCTGCAGAGTTCAATCTCTCACCCGGCTCAGCAAACCCAGCAACCACAGGGTTTCTGATCAATCCATCAGATGCTTGTGACTCTTGGGATTAGAATCTGCAGTTGCTTCTTCTCAATAGAGGCAATCCACTGCTGTCATTCTATATCCTAAACATGGATTTCTTCCCGAATGACATCCATTCTTTCTATCTTCTATGAGCTGTCAGGATGTTCATGCTTCTAGGTCACAGGGTTCTCCTCTTTTCCTGTTAGGGAAAGAGGTCTATCCACTATCAAATGATAGTTTCCTGTGCCAGCATGTCTTTTTTCCTTTCTATAAACTTACTACTTGTAAGTTTTCTTCAGCTCTATTCTCTTTACCCTCTTACCAGGTTTTCCTCTGTAAGAGCGGTATTGCTTCACTGGAGGGCTTTTCTTCAGCCTCTCTAGTTTTCTTACCTTTCCAGTGCGGAGTTCTCTTCTCTGAGATGACTCCTCTTTTTCAGTCTTCCTTTGAAGCAGTTCATCAGACACATCCAGAGTTTTCTACTCTTGTTTTGTCTGTTCTTTCTGTTTTTAAACAGTACCATTCTTCTGCTGTCTGGCAAGCAGCTGCCAATGCAGGAGCCTTAATGTTTGGACCACTGGTTCTTGTTCACCAGCAACCAGATTTGTCCTCCACTAACATTCTGTCTAGTCTTAGTAGTGACTCCAAGTCAGTGCTGTCATCTGTCTTGAAAATATTTCACTACAAGCTTGTTGGTTGTCTTCTCTTTCTGCCATCTCCATTCCCCTGGGTTTGGCAGCATAGTTGACATAGGTACTGGCTCTCCTGCAGCCAGTTCTATCTCCTCATTCTCCTGCATCATGCTCTCTGCAATTCTACAGAGAAGCTCTCCACTATGGGCCCTTGCTAGAGAGCATGGTTTTTTTTTTCTCCAACAGCTATACTGGGTGGTTGAAAAAGGCTTTTTCAGTCATGTCTCCCATAACTAGAAAAATTCTCCTTTTAATATAAAGGACATAGGCCTCCTTTTACGTGAAAGCTTAAGGAGTTGCTAATTCCCTGCTTTGGTCCATAGTATTTTCCAATAGGGAATATGTTTTCTCCTTCCAGCTCGTCCTCATGGTAAGAACACATGATACCTTTTTGCCCTTAAGCAGGTCAGCATGGTATCTCATTCCTATGTGTCTTCTGTTCACTTACCATGCTAGAGTTCAAGAATACTCGGGACTTGCTGGCTGTAGACTGATATCATCCTCTGTTTTTCATGTACCTATCCTGGTTATTCTACTAACTAGCATCCCTGTAGCCATAACCAGTGGGAATTGATTCTCTATATATCTTCTCAAGTAGGTTCCACCTTCTTGTTATTAGATGAATCTTTCCTCTCCACATTTTCTTATGTGAATACTTTTTTGTAGGCATATCTCTGTCTGCTTCTTTGCAGACTTCCATATAGAGGCCTATATATTCATACCTATAGCACACATCTTACAGATGTCTGTCTATTATTTGTGTGTATTTTATGCCCTTCATATCTCACTATAGATATATTCTCATATATCTATAGGTTATCTATCTATCTATCTAAATCTATATATATATATATATGTATCTGTCGAGATATTTTACTATCAGTAGATATGTATTCTACTTATCTACCTGACTGTCGAGGCTCATATAGCTATATGATTCTGACAGATGGGCTTTACCCATACTTATGCTATCCAGCATGTTTTAGGGTCCTACACTCACAACCACTTCGTGGTAGTTAACACCTACCATAACCTTAAGCTCTCCATGTTTCAATATCTCTCCCAGCTGACCTCAGTTAGGAGAGACATTGCGGATCTTCAGCTAATCACAGGCTCTAACGCCTCCGGCGTTGTCCTTTCTTTTGGGATACAAGGGGTTCCCATACCCTTTCTCCCCACAAGGACTAGGCCTGTTTGTCCAAATCGGTTAACCTCTCTCTTTTGTTCCTAAGAGTGAGCCACTCTGCTACAAAAGAGTGGCTTTTATCATAAAGCCTTCCGCTGAAGGCCCACCGTTTTTGTACTACCCCAGTTTTCCCTACTGGGGTTACCTGTTACCTTTCAGGATTCTGACCTCCTTTGCTTTTCCTACAGGGTTACTACCTCCACTTACAGTGAGGTCCTTCTCGAGGTTCCTCTACTGGGTTCCCCAGTAGATCCCATGAACCTCCATACTTCTCTAAATTCCTGTTAGGGGAGGTCCATATTGCAATATTTTTTCTTTGCAATATCATTGATGACAATTATCATCCACACATGGACTCCTTGTCTGCAATCCTATGCTAGGTTAACTGTTCCACAGCACCTTTCTCTCTTCAACTCCTACCCTCCATCCTCAGGATGCCTGGTGTTGTGGGGGATAGCATGTTCCAACCTATGACATGCTGGGACTCCAGGCATCTCAGCTTGGGAGTCCCCATATGTGAAGACTCATTCCTGCTTGTTCCTGGAGATAGCACAGTTACTTACCTGTAACAGGTGATCTCTGGGAACAGCAGGAATAAGTCTTCACAACCCACCCACCTCCCCAGGAGTTGTATCTCTATCTATCTTTCCTTTCCTCTCTCTCTCTCTTTGTCTCAGCTTTAAAACTTAACTGAGGAGAGGCAGTTGGGAAAGGCGGGAAGGCAGCACACAGGCGTGGTGGGATGCTTCCAAAAGCTCTTTGATTGGACGCTGGGAAGCGTTCCCGCGCAGACTCCGTCGGTACCGACGTACCCATATGTGAAGACTTATTCCTGCTGTTCCCAGAGATCACCTGTTACAGGTAAGTAACTGTGCTATCTCCGGGAACAGCAGGAATTTAGTCTTCATAACTAACCCCCCTCCCCTAGGAGTTGTATCTCTCTATCTATCTCTTTCTCTTTTCCTCTCTCTCTCTCTTTGTCTCAGCTTTAAACTCAACTGGAGAGAGGCAGTTGGGAAAGGCGGGAAGGCAGCGCGCAGGTGCTGTGGGATGCTCCCAAAAGCTTTTTAATTGGACGCTGGGGAGTGTTCCCGCGCAGGCTCCGTCGGTACCGACGATACCCATATGTGAAGACTAAATTCCTGCTGTTCCCGGAGATCACCTGTTACAGGTGAGTAACTATGCTTTATCTGCAGCCTTTTGAGCTCATAGTCAGGCAGGCCAGAATTGGTGATGTTACAGTACTCAAATGAGATATTGTCATGCTCAGCAGAACAGTGTTTTGTGCTGGAAGGTCGAGGAAAGGACAAATGGCACGGAATCAGTGTAAGGTATTGAAAGAGGATTTTACAACTGCACTGATTTTTGTAAAAAGGACCATTTCAGAATCTATGATCATACCAAAATATTTGAATGAAATAGCAAGAGCAATAGATGACCCATTAAGAATAGGACTAAGAGTGGGAGAACCTGATGAATCAGTGAACCAGGTCGCAGTAGTTTTGTGAGGGTTTAGTTGAAGATAGTTATGGAGCAAGGCAGGAAATGAGACGAGATTGGTGTATGTAGGATAACATCTGCATATAGGTATGGGGTAATCCTGGAGCCCTGAATTCATGAAAATGATAAATAGCAGTGGGGCACGAACAGAATCCTTTGGAACCCTGCAGGGGAGAGAAAAAGGGGATGAGAAATGAGGATTGATAGAGATTTGAAATGAACGATTAGGGAGGTTGCTGACATCATCAGGCAAGATGGCCACTTTAGCTGGTGCTCCAGCAGGCAGCTTGAGACCCATAAGCACTCACCATGGCGATCAGAACAAAAATGAGGTGAACAGAGCTGGGGTAGAAGGAAATCAGGCACTACAGACTGAGATGCGCCCTTGGTTTCATGAGTTGAATGCTGAAATCACGTTGGAGTAGGAAGAAGTGGCCAGCAGCATAGAAAGCTTTTAGGCAGATCTGGGCAAGCTTGGTTGGCATGTTGAGGAGTTGGAAGACCACGTGGAGGAACAGGGCGAGGCCACCTTTGCACTACAGTATTAGTGGGCAGAGGTGGAAAAGCGCTATTTGGAGCTAGAAGATAAACTCGAGGACCTAGAAAACAGATCCAGGTGCAATAACCTGGTGGAAGGAGAACAACCAATAGGACACTGTGATACCTGGGTACAAACTGTCGCAATGATAAGGTGGATCAAATAGGTGGAGGGATTGCGCTCTATGTTAGAGAGGGCATAGAGTCATACAGAATTAAAGTTTTGCAGGAAACAAAATACACTGTAGAATCTCTATGAATAGAAATCCCATGTAAAAAGGGGAAGGCGATGGCAGCGGGGGTGTACTACAGACCGCCTGGCCAGAATCAACAGATGGATGATGAAATGCTAAGAGAAATCAGGTAAGCTAACAAAAGTTACAACACAGTAATAATGAGTGATTTCAGTTACCCCAGTATTGACTGGGATAATGTCACAACAGGACATGCTACAGAGATAAAGTTTCTAGATGAAATAAATGACTGCTTCTTGGAGCAGCTGGTTCATGAACCGACAAGAGGGGAAACTATTCTGGACCTAGTCCTTAGTGGAACACAGGATCTAGTGCAAGAGAAAAGGTGTTTGGTCTATTTGGCAATAATGATCATAACATGATTATATTTGATATCATAAATGGAAGAATGATAGCAAGGAAATCCACAGTACTACCTTTTAATTTTCAAAAGGGAGACTATGATAAAATGAGGAATAAAGTTAAGAAAAAACTAAGAGGAGTAGCTGAAAAAGTTAAATATTTACATCAAGCATGGACATCGTTTTAAAATACTAATCTTGGAAGCCCCAACCAGATGTATTCCACACTTTAATAAAAGTGGAAGGAAGGCCAAAAAACTGATAGCATGGTTTAAAGGCGAGATCAGAGAGGCTAATGTAGTAAAAAAAGCATCTTTCAGGAAATGGAAAAAGCAGCCAAATGATGAAAACTGGAAACAAGATAAGCACTGGCAAGTTAGATGCAAGGCACTGATAAGGCAGGCAAAGAGAGAATTTGAAAAGAAGTTTGCAGTTAAGGCAAAAATGCATAATAAAACCTTTTTCAAGTACATTCATAGGAAAAAAACCTGTGAGTGTCAGTTAGACCATTAGATGATAGAAGGGTAAAAGGGGTGCTAAGAGAGGACAAAGTCATAATGGAGAGATTGAATAAGTTCTTGCTATGGTCTTTATTGAAGAAGATGTAGAGAAGTTACCCATGCCTGAAATGGTATTTAAAGTTGATATATCAGAAGAATTGAAAGAAATATTGATAAACCAGGAAGATGTATTGCAAGTATTTGATAAACTGAAGAGTAGAAAATCACCTTGACCGGATGGAATACATCCTAGGATGTTGAAAGAACTGAAAGATGAGGTTTCAGACCTACTATTAGTAATCTGTGAACTACCATCTGTAGTATCTGAAGACTGGATAATGGCCAATGTAATGCCAAATTTTAAAAAAGGTTCTAGGGAGGGGGGGGGGGGATCCAGGAAACTTTACACTGGTGAGCCTGACATTGGTACCCGGTAAAATGGTAGAAACCATTATAAAGAATAAAATTACTGAGCATGTAGATAGTCATGGTTTAGTGGGAGAAAGCCAACATGGATTTAGCCAAGAAAAGTCTTGTCTTACTAATCTGTTTTTTGAAGGTGAATAAACAAATAGACAAAGGTGAGCTGGTTGATATAGTATATCTGGATTTTCAGAAAGTCTTTGACAAGGACCCTCATGAAATACTCTTGGCCAAATTAAAAAGTCATGGGATTGGAGGCAGTGTAGTATTATGGATCAGGAACTGGTTGAAAGAAAGAAAGCAGAGAGTGGGGTTAAATGACCATTTTTCTCAGTTGAGAAAGGTGAATAATGTGGTACGCCAGGGATCTGTGCTGGCCCAATGCTTTTTAACATATTCGTAAATGACCTGGAAATGGGAATGACGAGTAAGGTGATCAAATTTGCAGATGACACACAATTATTCAAAGTTTTAAAAGCAAGAGGATTGTGAAAAATTGCAAGGGGACCTTGATAAATTGGAAGATTGGACGTTCAAATAGCAGATGAAATTTAATGTTGACAAGTGCAAAGTAACAACCCAAACTACAGTTACAGGATGCAAGGTTCCACATTAGCAAACACCACCCGGGAAAAAGATTTAGGTGTCATCGTGGATAATATGTTGAAACCTTCCACCCAGTGTGCAGTGACGGCCAAGAAAGCAAATAGAATGCTAGAAATCTTAATGAAAGGAATGGAGAATAAAGCCAAAGATATTATAATTCCTTTTTATTGTTACATGGTGAGACCACACCTTGAATATTGTGTGCAATTCTGGTTGCCATATCTAAAAAAGGATATAGCATAATTAGAAAAGGTACAGAGAAGAGCCACCAAAATGGTAAAGGGGATAGAATGATACCCCTATGAGGAAAGGCTTAAAAGGTTAGAGCTTTTCAACTTGAAAAAGAGACGGCTGAGGTGAGATACGATAGAGGTCTAAAAATGAATGAATGGAATGGAACAGGTAAACGTAGATCGGTTGTTTACACCATAGAAAAGTAGAAAGACTAGGGGACACTCAATGAAGCTACAATGTAACCCATTTAAGACTAATAAGAGGAAATATGTTTTCACTCAACACATAATCAAACTCTGTAATTCATTACCAGAGAATGTAGTAAAAGCTGTTAGTGTAGCTAGGCTTAAAAAATGTTTCAACATATTCCTGGAGGAAAGGTCCATAAACCATTATTAAAGAGGACCCGGGAAATCCACTGCTTGCTCTGGGGCAAGCATTATCTTTATCTTTATCTTTATTAAAACACTTGATAAACCGCTATGGCCAAAGCATTAAGCGGTGTACAATAAAATAAAATAAAAATCAACACTGCAAAGTAAGGAAAAGAATGCCATAAAATAATAGGAAAGCAGAAAGTCAAATAAGGACATAAAAGGTGAACATGAAAGAGGACCAAAACAGAAGATAGTACAGGCTAAAACTATTGTGGAACCTGTGTACCTTTTGGGAACCTGCCAGGTACTTGTGACCTGGATTGGCTACTGTTGGAAACAGGATACTGGGCTTGATGGACTTTGGTCTGACCCAGTATGACATGTTCTTAACCTTCGATTTAGAGGTATGCCAGAAGGAGAGAAATATCAAGACTGCACAGCAGAGGTACAAAGCATAATTACAACTCTCCTACAAACTACCGGGCTGGAGGTGGAAGGGAGAGATTATAGAATGGATAGAGCTCATCGGGTTGCTAGCCTGGCTGGATTGAACAAGTTTGTGATGATATAGCTTGTTTTCACAATCTGGCCTGAAAGACCTTGTGGCAAACAAGTCTAGGATTGCTGGATTGCTGAAGTGGGAGACTTGCTCAGTGGACATATACTGTATTTGGATATTGTGCAAATTACATTACAAAAACGATGGGGAATGAGAGATATTGTACAAAAACTGAGTTATCTGAGTTATTTGAAATTGTTACCCTCCAATGTTCAATGTTATTTTCTTTCTTACTGTTATATGTAACTGCTAATTGCGCAGAGTTTAATTGTTAAATGTAAACCGCTGCTGATCACTGGAAGGAGTGGTATAAAAATGTGTTCAAATAAAATAAATAAATAAAATAAAAAACTCCGAATTGAGGACACTGATATGGCTGGATATTTCCATTTGACTTACCCTTTACACTGCGGGGGAAACAGTGACAAGTGCGGAATCAGGAGGAGGTGATACAGGCCCTGGCGAAGGTCGGTATCATGGGCCTAGAATCGACACGGGGCAAACAGAATCCACTGTGTAAGGACTTTCCACACTGGCAATGTGTGAACTATGGAAAGAAGCACCTACACAGGCAGTGTGGTGGCTGGGCCAAGATGCGGAGGCTGGGGAGCAGACCCAAGAGTGTGCCAATTAAATGATGGATCTGTAAGATGGACTGCTCTGGGGACCTGAGTGCTTGATTGCCGTTCTAGAATATAGGGCCAGGTTGGGTCTTGGCTGACATGCGTGGCAGGATCATTTGTGTGTGAGGGGGTTAAGATTGTATGTAGGAGAGGATGCTGTTACTGTTGATATTGAGTGTGTGTTGGGGAACAGGGGAGTTGGAAGGGGGGTTGAGGTAGGGCAGGTGGGGGTGATTTGGGGGTTTCTGGGGGTTTTGGGGATGCTAGTGGCATTTGAGGAGAAGTGGGCAACTGTGGAAAGGGCGAGGGCAGGGGAAAGGTGCTCAGGCCATCTTGAGCTAATGGCGGTAGCCTTGCTTCTCTGAGGGGGGGGGGGGGTGATGGGGGGTACCAGAAATGGGGGTGGGAAAAGAGGGATGGATGGGTGGATTGATGGCTACACTTAAGGTGGTGTCCCTCAATGTTCACGGCCTAAAAATTCACCCTTTAAGAGATAGAAATTGTATAAGGAGTTAACGAGACAAATGTTGGCCATTTATCTGGTCCAGAATCCCAAGTGCACCCAATTGCGGCTCTTTGTCTCTAATCGGGTTAAGAGGAAGAAAGGGAGAGTTGCACTTTTTGTGGCAGAGGGTTTGAGGGTGGAGGTGGGGGAAGTAGTGTGGGATAGGGCAGGAAGATATTTGCTAGCTCGCATAAAGGTGGAATCAGAGTGGTATAGGGTGGTGAATGTCTATGCCCCAAACAGAGTCCAGGGGGATTTTTTTGAGGAGGTGGGGAGGCAGTTGCATAGTTTAGGGGAAGGGTTACTATTATTGGGTGGGTACTCTACTTTGACTTGGGACGCTAGATGGGGATACCACAGGGAGGGAGACACCCAGAAGGCTGACATGGCCCGATTCAAGAGCTTTATTCAGGAGCAGGGGGTTGTGGATATGTGGGGGGTTTTCCCCTTTCCCGATTGCTGTCCGTGCTAGGGTTGGAACCACTAGCAGCACAGATTAGGATAAGTAGTGACTTACATGGGATACAAGTAGGAGAGCTAAACTATAAGATCGCTGTCTTTGCTAATGTCATCATACTGCCAGTGACTTGGCCATGCGTTTCATTGCAGTTACATCTTCCACCCTATTCTTTATCAAGCCCAAATCCTGCACCGATTGTGCCAAACCTTCAGTGTTAGAAGTAACCTGTCCTTGAATCCCAGCTATCCGATTCATAAGAGCCTATCCAAGTTGATTAATCTCCAGATGCCGCAGTAGTGCCTTCATTCTCGGGAGCCAGCCCAGACTGTTGATCCTGCAGACGAACACCACCGTCTGCCATGCTCCGTGAAGTCGACCCCAGCAAGGACACAGGAACCTCCAACACTGGAGAGCAGGGACGGCTCAAGGCAGTCTGCTGCCTGAGGTGAAGGATGAGATGGCGCCCCCCCCCCCATAGAGGGGGCGGGGCTTTTTCAGAACTCCAATCAGGGACTGAACCAAACCAAAAAGCCAATTAGATTATATGGAGGAAATGCAAGATGTTTACACACCAAGGAACTAAAGGAGAGTGAGAACCAGAGCACAGTTTATAAAACTAAATTATAACTCGCACAGGAAATGCCTGTTTCCCATCTGCACTGGAGGACTCAACTTTAACAAAGCCGCGGGAAAGGGAAACACTCTCCCTTCGCAGTTCTGCAAAGCTGAGCCGGCGCGGGGAAAAGAATGGCAGTGCTCTTCCGGCAAGGTGGGGGGGGGGGGGGCACTTCATTCTGTCGCTGCCACTGCAGCAGCAGCTTCTCTGACCATTTTTTTTGTTTTGTTTTGTTTTGATTTTGAAGGCCGAGTGAGGCAGCCTGTTTGGGGGCACTTTTTTCCCGCCCCCCAAAAAGTTGCTGCCCGATACCACCGCCTCACTCGGCCTCATTATAGAGCTGCCCCTACTGCAGAGCCCAGTATCTCTGCACCTCCACGAGCCGAATCCGGGCACATTTGTTTCCGAGACCACTGTGCTTCCGGGGGTGTGAGGTCACTGCTCAAGAGAGACACCAAGCTACCCAGCCCCAAGCATCCTTCAGCCAAGCTTCCGTTCCCCGATACTGGCTGCGGCTCCTGGCATCAAATGAAGGATTCCAAAGGACCAGAAGCTGGAGTCGAGGTCAGTGCGGTGGTCTGGGGTAGCACACCAAGCTTCACCTTCCTCTTATGACCCATCAAGAGCAGATCACCGGAGCCTAGACACCACCTGCCGCCATCTTGGATCCAATCTCTTTTTTATGCTTTTATTGATTTATTGGTCTTTTCTATTTCATTCACGTGATGCTTGAATAATTATTGAAAATGTATAAATAAATTAAATAAAAAAACAAAACAAAACTTGATTTTAATGCTAGAAGCTCCATAGTGCACATAAATACTAGTGCTATTGCATTATAAAATAATAATATAACTGTTCAAATGACTTCTTGCTTAACTATGAATGGTAATTTTGTTAAGGATTCTATAATTTTACGTACTTTAAATAAAGGCATTGGAGAATGTCTCGAGATCACGAAATTTATGCTTATTGAATTTTCCTTATGCACACTTGTTGTCTGCAGAAATTCTGTTACAGAAATATTTTAAAGAAATCCTGAAATTGTCAGATTTTATTCAAATAGTTCAGGCCTACTATGTTCCAGTTAAGGTCAGGGTTCCCCCCTCTGGGGATGGGGAGGGGGTTTTGACTCCCTTGATCCCACTGTTAGTCAAAATGTAACTGATTTCTTAGAAGACTCCGCAGATAACATTACTAGACAGAGTACGTTAATTGACTTTTCCTACTGAATCTGTTGAAGTAAAAATCCTGAAATTGTTCTTTAAAAATAAGGAGGTGTCATTCTGTGGCTAACCCCTGAAGATGTTTCCTGATATTAGCCAAGCTACACAAGCCCACAGGAAGCAATTTTTGCAGCCGAAACGCAGAGTACTGGCTATAGGGGCCACTTTTATCTTGAAGTTTCCCTGCAAGTGCCTTGTGACCTTGCAGGGACAAAGGTTTACCTTTGTTGATGTTTCTCAATTGGAAAGTTTCTTAGTAGGTAGACAGAAGTGAGGCATTGTGATGGCGGGTTTAATTTTGTAACTTCTCTAATGTGGGCATAGTTTTAATACCTAAACTTCTTGTTAGTTAATTCATGTATAAATTGTATTGCAACACAGCTCTTCAATGTGTGCTTGGTCATCAGTTTACTTTATGATAGTCATTTCCTATAAAAAAAAGTCTTTTTTGGGATTGTATTATAGATACGAGGTTTTTCCAGTTCTGCTTGGAAATTGGATGGTTGTTATGATGATTTTTCCTGTCTAATGTTTTGTTTTATTGCATTTTGAAAAATGCAATAAATATATTTAAAAAAATATAATAAAGATTTTTTGGAAACAAAATATAAGACAACTCAGTTTTATTTTGTCAATTGAATTTATGGCATGATTGAAATGTAGGTAGCTAAGTTAGGGTAGGCTCTGTCTTTGTGTATCTACAGAAACTAAAGAAATACTTTCAAATAATTTCTGCATGGCTGCTTGTTTCAGGGTCCAAAAGGGGTACCAGGACTGATGGGGCTCCCAGGAGCAAAAGGAGAACCTGGAGAAATTTACTTCGAACCTAAACTGAAAGGTGATAAAGGAGCTCCTGGTTTTTCAGGATCTTCAGGCCTTCCAGGAAAGGAAGGAAAATCGGGAAGTGATGGCCATCCAGGTCTTCCAGGCCCTAAAGGTGTAGCGGTATGTATTTTAAAGCTTGAATGCACTCCAGTATCAGAGACATTGCAGTTTGATAAATAAGATTATTTATTGAATAGTGGAGAATTTGAGCTTTCGCAGGGATTCTGAATAACTACAGCTTGACAGAGAGAATACCAGTGGGTCAGTTTTCAAGAGCAATTCCTATTTGGCCACAAGATATGTGACACTTGTGGGGTGGGTTTATGGGGGCTGGCCTTCAGCTGCCCTTCATCTAACTTATGCATTCAAGCAGGACTAGCTTGAAATGTATGAGATCCTGATACCTCTCCTCAGTGGCCCTATACAGGCACTTAATACAGGCACTTAATATTCATTTACTCACTGCAATAGAGAAGTGATTGGCCTTTTCTCTAACATCTGTCAGTGAAAGGATCAATCCATCTTAAGTGCTGAATGCTGGTTGGTGATGAGGCTCGAGGGCCGCTTGGCCATTACATTTTTGGTCACTGGGGTGAGAAATGGGGATGGGTGCCTTAGCCCACCACATGCTATGTGGATAGCAAAAATATTGCACTTATGATAGATTAAAATGCATATTCAACTTTGGCCAAACCAAATAGCTGGTATAACTTTGTACGTATAAGTTATATGGGAACTTTCAGAGAAGCAACTTAAGTGTTTTGGTTTGCTGAAATTTTTTAAATGGAAAATATGTTTGTTTCAAGATATGCAGTAGCTCTGAGGCTGAATGCTGAGCTCTATGTGTAAGAAAGAAATATTAAATCCATGTATTATAGCAGTGGTCCCCAAAAAGAGTTTGGGCCAAGGGCCACAGTTGCATGTACCTTTCTGATCATTACTACTAATACTATGAATAATCATTTCTGTAGTGCTGTAAGGCGTACGCAGTGCTTTACAGAGACAATCCCTGCTGATCAGAGCTTACAGTCGAGTCAAGACAGACAACATAACAACTAGGGACTAGGATATATAGTTTCTAGGGGAATGGTAAGGAAACATATAGGAGGTGAACAGGAGACTAAGCGGGTCAGGATCCAAAAGCAGCCTCGAAGAGGTGAGTTTTTAACCAGGCTACAATAGGGCCAGAGATGGAGCCTGACATACTGACTCGGAGTTTGTGCCAGAGTCAGTACATTAACTCCATCTCCCCTCCCTATCGCCTAAGAAAGAAAGAAAGCTCGCCTAAGGTTCTGGGGTAGTAGTTTGGGGACCACTGGCATCTTATTTTCTTCCCGCCCCATGGTACAGCATCTCTCACTCTGTTTTCCCTCTCTCCCATCCCCCCATGGGTCCAGGGTCTCTTCATCTCTCTTTTCTCCATCACCACTTGGGTCCTTATCTCTTTCCATCCCCATCTCCTCTCCCATGGGTCCAGCATCTCTACCTTTCCCTTCTCTCCATCCTCATGTTCTGCATCTCCCCTCTCAACTCACCCTCTGCCCTGCTTTCCAGCATCTTTCCCTCTTCCTCCTTCCCTCCCCTCTGCACATCTTTTTTTGCATTGGTCTTATTGGCCCCTACCACTTCCTTCCTCCCCCACCCTGCACAGTCCTTCCGCTTGCCTTTATGGGCACGAATGTCACCAACAGCAGCTATTTAAAAGCGTTGCCTCTTGCCAGCCTAGAGTCATCCCTCTGTTATATTCTTCCCCTGCTATAAACAGGGAGTTGAGGCAGAGGTTCAAGATAGCAAGAAGCAGCACATGTACATTGGGCTGCTGCCGAAAATGCTCCTGTATATCAAGGAAACTGAGAGGACCTGGGGAGGGGAGGTAAAAGTAGGAGTGAGATGCCGGACCACAGGGAGTGGTGGGGGCTAGGGAGAGAAAAGCCTGCAGTCTCTGGGGCCTAACGATAACTTCTCTTTATGCCATTTGTGTTTGCTAATGACACAAAAAAGGTTGAAGGCTTGTGAGGAGAAGTGCAGCCAGTGTTTGAGTATGATACCAGGAGCACTGGGAAATTGAGTGAATATACAACCCCCGAAGCAGCCTTGATGTGAGGACAGATCATCCTCCGTGCCATTGGAGGGGACTGTACCTGACTCCAGGGGTCTGTAATCAGCCTGCTGATACTCAAGTCCAGTGACATTGACTGATACTGCTGAGGCTTCCATGTCTTCACTCATGGAAACCCTCAAGGAGAGTTTGGCTAAGAGAATGAAGAAGAAGCTCTTGATGATGTTTTCTCTGAAGGAACTGAAAACTCCAACAGTTCTGAAGCAGCAGCATCAAGCCAATTCTCAAAGCTCTGCACCTGCCTGCAGGAAGTAGGGCAGCATCGAGATTTCGAAAAGCCTCGACACCGATATGTGCCTGACTGATATCGGTATCCAGTGCATTGATGGCAAAATGTCCCTGAAACATCAGAGCGTACTGTTGCGCCATCACTCCCAGAAGAGCTCCGGCAGCTATGTGATGCAGAAGTCGGTCCAGGAACAAACTCACATACATGGTGTACCTCTCTGAGTCTGAGTCCAAGTAACTGATTATGATTCTGAATTTTCTTGAAGGAGAGATCTCCAGAACTCCGGCCAGACCCCTCTCCACTTTGAATGAAGCAAATCTTCTACTGAGGATATGTCCTTTGTTAGGCAAATAGCTGATGCATTCCATTTAAGTTGAACACAGAAGTGAAATCAAGGGCCAAAGAGTTGGAAATCCTCCAGTATCCAGATTCCCCCAAAGAAGTGGTGACAGTGACCTTTCACTACATCCTTCAGAAGCTGCAGATGAGAATGTGAGAGACACCCTCTCTGTGCTCCTGTCAGCAAGAATGTCAACTGTATGTATAGAGTTCAAAAGGCCCCTGGATTCAAGAAGCTTCAGCTTCTACAACGTTCTGTGTTTGTCAAATCCTCCCTTAAAAGGGCCAGAAATTCCAAGTTACACTCTTTTTGATGCCCCTGAGGAGAGAGGCTAGGCCCCTGAAAGTTTTATCAGAGTGCCATACTCATGTGCACTACCAGCTCATCATGGACATAAACTTGTGGAAGACCATGCACAACCTTATTGATGTCTGTACAATGCTGCATATGCCTTGTAGTGCAATATACATGATTAATAGTAGTACTCGTAGTAGAGGACTTTGCAGAGTTTCTTCCTCCAGAGGAGGTCTTGCATTTTCACTCCCTGGAGAGACAAGGCAAAGAGTGTGGAAAATACATGGTCCAAATGACCAATGACATTTTCAGTACCGTTTCGAAAGCCTCTGCAAAGAACTTTGGCACCCAAAGATTGTCATGGCTTTGGGCCTCAAGCCTACAGTTCAGTGTGAAAGGAGCAACTCACTGTCATGCTGTGCCATTGAGAGAATCTCTTTGGAGACAAGGTTCTGAAGGCTGCTACCATGATCAAGCAGCATAGTGATACCATGCAAACTCTCTCCACTACTGACTCAGCCTCATCTTCCAGACAATTCCAAAGCAGAGAACAGAAGAGGTCCTACCACTTGGACAGGCATAGGTTTCCTCCTCAAAGCTCTTTCCATTGAAAGCAGGCCTCTCGCTCCCAGCACAGGTAGCAGAGGCCTTAGAAGACCCAGCCAGCTTCTCAGCCAAAACCAAGGATGAGGTTTTCACTGGATCCTTGAGAACATATCCAATCTTACCAGTACTGAAGGCAGACATCCTTCTGGTTGAAGGGAATCATGCCGTCTTTGCAGACCATGGGCCTCTCATAACTTCCAACACCTGGATGCTCAAAATAGTCTGCTTTGGATAACGATTACGTCTATTTGAACTCCCTTCAAATTTTCTCCCAAGACATCATTTTTTTATCTCTCAGCACTAGGAGCTACTTCTACAGAAAATGTCTACCCTTTGCATGCCAAATGCCATCAAGCTTGTGCCACCGGAGCAGGAAGGGCAATGTTTTTACTCCAGGTGCTTCCTGGTACCAATGATAAATAGGGGAATTTTGTCCCATCCTAGAGATGAGGGATAAAAAAAAAATTCTGTATGGGAAAAGTTCAGAATACTTTTGCTCAGAACTGTGCTACCCTTTCTACAAAAAGGAGATTGGCTATGTTCTCTGGATCTATAGGATGCCTCTACCCACATACAGATACTGTACATCCCAGTCAGAGAAACTATTTCAGATTTCTCATAGGAAACACTACTTCCAGTACCATATTCTGCTCTTTGCATCTATACCTTGAGTTTTTACCAAATACCTTGTCATCATAATATATCTGCACAGACTAGGGGTGCATATGTTTCCTTACCTGGATGATTGGCTTGTCAAGAGCACCACTCCAGAAGGAGTCCAAGAATCTGTAAGTATCACCATCTAGGTTTCGGATCTACTAGGATTCATCATCAACTATCCCACTTAACCCCATTACATCAATTGGAATTCATTGGGGCCCTGCTGGACACAACTTTGGTGGGCGCTTTTCTTCCATATGACCAGCTTACCTGCTTGGTGAAGTAAATAGGGGAGGTTCAAAAGAGCCAGCAGGTGTCAGTGGGAGTCATTTTGAGAATGGTGGGCCACATGGTTTCCACAGTTCCTGCCACTCCTACTAGGATATACCATTTGAGACCATCTCAGTGAACACTGAGTACACAGTGGACACATTCTACTCATAAGCTCAGGACATCAACTCTTTTGCCAGACCTCTTCAAGAGTCTCTCTCCTGTGGATGTTTCCCTCCAGTCTGGAAAAAAAACTGTTGATGACAGATGTTTCCAAACTAGGATGGGTGAATCATTTCAATGGGTTTCACACCCAGAGTTATGGACCTCCCAGGAAAATTTCCATCAGATCAATTTCCTGGAACTAAGAGCTATTTCAAATGCTCTAGAGACGTTCAGAGATTGGTTGACCAACCACATTATCATGATTCAAATGGACAATCAAGTTACCATGTTCTATATTAACAAACAGGAAGGAAGGGGCTCGTATCTCCTGAGTTGGGAAACTGTCATCTGTGGAACTTTACTATTTCTTATGGAATGACAGCAGTACATTGGTGGACAGGCTGAGTCAAGTTCTCACAACTGGACTCTGGACAGGAAGGTGGCATGGACTATATTTTGAGAATGGGGCACTCTTTGCCACTCTCCAGTACAAGTAGGTC
Source organism: Ichthyophis bannanicus (assembly GCA_033557465.1). Lineage (NCBI taxonomy): Eukaryota > Metazoa > Chordata > Amphibia > Gymnophiona > Ichthyophiidae > Ichthyophis > Ichthyophis bannanicus. The sequence goes on from CM066035.1 coordinate 645,834,255, forward strand.
CTTCAGTTTTGCTCCAGAATAAGGTAAGACAGAAAATTAGCTCTGGATGCTTTCCTCCTCCATTGGGGGAGTGGTTCCTGTATACATTTCTGCCCATTCCTTTGATAGTGGGAACTCTCCTGAAACTCCAAAACAAGAAAGGTACTATGATTCTCATGAAGCCTACTTGGCCCAAACAGCCTTGGCTTCCCCTTCTCCAAGACCTGTCAATCTGGAAACCCAGATCTGGGTAACTTTTCAACCTTTTAATTTCACAGGATCAGGGGAGACTTCTGCATCCCAATGACAAGTCCCTAGCCCTCACAGCTTGGATGTTGAGAAGCTAGAATCCAACTCTATGAGCCTGCCATTTGAAGTAGCCGATGTTCTCTTGGTTTCCAGGAGAGATTTCACCGGGAGGTCTTATGGTTTCAAATGGTGGCGGTTTGCTATCTGGTGTGAGGGACAGGTCCTAGATCCTTTTTCATATTCCACACAAAAACTGCTTGAATACCTTCTGCATTTCTCACAGTCTGGTCTCAATCCATTAGGGTCCACCTCAGTGCATTTGACACCACCACTATGCAGAAGGAAAGCCCATTTCTCTACAGACTTTAGTTGTTCACTTTGAGTAGCTTGTTTCTATTGAAGCCTCCTCTAAAGCCGCCTATAGTGTCTTGGGATCTCAACATGATTTCAGCTCAGTTGAAGAACCTGCTTTTGAGCTGCTGGGTACCTGTGGACTGATGTTTATGGTCTGGAAACCTCTATTTTTAGTGACAGTTAATTCAGCACATGTCGTTAATGAGCTCCAAGCTCTAATAGTGAATCCACCCTACTCTAAGTTTTTTTCACTGTAAGGTGGTGCTACATACTCCTAAATTCTTTCCAAAAGTCATGTTGGACTTCCACCTTGCCAACATTTTTCCCATAACCCAATGCTCACAAAGGAGAAAGTGTGCTGCACACATTTGACTGCAAGAGAACCTTAGCCTTCTATCTGAAGTGGACTAAATCTCTTAGAAAGTCCATCTAGCATTTTGTTTCTTTTGACCCCCAACAGAATGTGGCTGCTATGAACAAATCAATACTTTCAATTCGTCTAGTGAACTGCAACTCTTTTGCTTATACCCAGGCAGTTCTGATGCTTGAGGGTCATGTCACGAGTCATAATGTCCAAGTTAGTCGGTAGTCCACGTCAGGTCAGCTTCAATGGAAGAGATCTACAGAGCAGTGACCTGGATCTTGGTCCACATCTCATTTCTCTTCAGGCTGCCTCTTAAAAATAAAAATATATGAAAAATAAAAATGCCCAAAAGGTCTGTTGCCAACAAAAACAGTTTCTCAGTTTTTATTAGCTTATTACAACGCTACTTACTACCCTTTTTTCTCTGGAGGCAACCTGTAGCTAGGGATTTCCATAAATGAGGACTTATCCTGCGTATCTGTGGAGAAAATGAAGTTTCTCACTTGTAGTAGGTGTTCTTCACGGGCAGCAGGATAAGTCCTCAAAACCTACCCTCCTCCCCTTGGATTTGTTCAGCTAAGCTAGGTGCATGACTGAAATCCTCGGGTTCAGCAGTGGCAGGGCTTTCTAAAAGCTTCTAGAAGGAGCTGAGACAGTCCCTACATGGGGCTTCGTTGGTGACACCACCCACAGAGAACACCTGCTACAGGTGAGTGACTTTGTTTTCCAGAATTCTGAAGAAAATGTTTCTTCATGGCAGTAGAAAAAGATGGATAGACTATATTTGAATATAACCTGCTGAGTCAGGTCCCTCAATGAAGCTAACTTGTTGAACATTCACCCTTGAGTGGCCGTTGTCTACCTCCATTTCTATAGTTTTCCCTCTGGTTTGCCTTTTCGCTGTCTCTTCCCTTTTTTTGATTAATCTGTTTTTACTTACATTTGATTATAGAGTTTCCATTTTCTCTTCATATTTTAGTTGGGAATAACTCACACTTAACTGGATGCATTGACTTTATCTTCTTTGGTAAAACTAGGGCATTCCAGGTCCAAAGGGAGATCAAGGTTCTCCTGGTGAACATGGATTTCCAGGAATACGTGGTGAACGGGGGCCTCCTGGTCTGCCAGGAGTTGGGTCTAGTGGTCTAGCTGGTGACAAAGGAACTCAGGGTATTCCAGGGCACACAGGAGTGCCTGGCCTTCCAGGTAAATTAGGACATATTCTTATTTATTTTTTTCACTTGTTAGCTCATTTTATTAATAACCTTCAAAGCTAGGAACGATGAAGTAAATTCAAGCATAAAATCCATGCAGTAGCACTTTTAGCAACACACCTATCTAACAATAAGATAATCCCTAAAACAGTAAGCCTCTCTTCTTTTTGTCTGACATTACACACTGAAATCATTACCCATATAGTCTCCTAAAAAAGCAAGCCCCTAGCTGCTTGAAAAAAATGAAAATAATCCCTTTCTCCCTGATCTTCAAATGCACTTGATACTACAACTGCAGTCTCCTAAAAGCAAACACCCACCTCTGAGCACATTGCAATCTTAATTTGGCTGGTAATACCAAAAAGCCTTGTTGGGATGATCAAAGAAGGAAAGATGGTTCATAAGTTGTAAGTGCCGATACACTGGATAACCTTGATAGAGAGCTCTATGCAGGCAATATCAAGGGATGTGTGAATGGTGCAGTCGCACCGGGTGCATATAAAGAAAAAGCACTGATGTAATCACTGGGCTTCCAAGAATCCTCACAAGAGCAAGTTCCTGCAAGCGGCTAGGTAGGTGGGGGGCATCACGTTCGTGAGTCGCATTTCTAGCTTGGTATGGTCCTGGCCCCATGAGTCGAGCAGAGAATCTTATATTCAGTTTGAAAAAGTATTGGCAACTAATGAAGCTCTTCCAGCAACGGGGCTGATCATGGTACTGCTTATAAAGCAGCAGGCAAGCCACCGTATTTTGTACTAAAGGTGTAATTATAAAGTTGCCTCTTTGGTAGCCCAGCATAGGATCTATTACAATAGTCCAGTCTGGTCATTATAAATGTATAGATCAAAGTAACTATAGCCCATAATTTTCTCATTAATTGTAAAGACACAAAATAAGATCTCACTTTCTCTGAAATCTGCCTCTCAAAAAACTACCCCTTGTCTAATGTCACACCAAAACTGTGAAATGATTTTTGATAATTTAAATCATGCCCCCCAATAATAAACTGTCAATTTCCTATTTCATCTTCTGTACCATACAAATTCAGTCTTCTCTGGATTCAAGTTGAGCTGGTTCCTCCTTAGCCAACCCAAAACTTCCTCCAACTAGCCATTCAATTCTTGAACTGCTAAAGCCTAATCAACCCCCATTGACACCTTCAATGGGGTGCCATCTACAAAAAACATAAGTGACTCCATGATCCAAGATGAGAGACACAAAGGAGCTCAAGTAAATATTAAATAGTGAAGAAGCGAGCAGCAATTTTAGATATAAAAATGGTTGATTTTCATGTTTCCTTTTGCCTCCCACCAATAATTACATTTTTACATTAAATCATGTGAAATAATGCTAATCGTGAGGTGTGACACCATTTATGTTTGCAGGATCAAAAGGTGAACCAGGACAAACTATTCTTGAAACGGGTCCTCCAGGACCGAGAGGCCTTCCAGGAACTCCCGGTTTGCCAGGCGACCAAGGTATTTTTAAAATATGTGATAGATATGGATTTTTCTTCAGAGTTTGCCATTTTAGAAACCTTTAAATTGACCCACTGTGTCTTATTTCTATTGGAAAAGGTGAGAAAGGTATCCCTGGATTTACAGGAAGACCTGGAGTTCCTGGAGAAAAGGGGGATCGTGGCTTACCAGGAGTTGGGTTTCCTGGACCTCCAGGGTCTAAAGGTAAGCCTTTCTGCTCTCGAGATTTCTCCATGTGGCACAAATTTTGTAACGTGGAATCTTTTCAGAACGTTTATGTAAAATATAGTGAGAATGTTTTCTCATACAGGTGCTCATTGGTTACTATTAATATTGTCAATATTTACCTTAATTCTGGCTGGCTGGTGGCCATTGATTCTCTTTAATTCAGAGATTGTTACTTTTCTAAGTCAGGGCCGTTATATTTACAAGAAACTGATGATTTTTGAAAGCTGTCCGTGGGAAGTTTCTTATTGTATTTAATGCCCTTAAAGTAGTTTTCCGCATTGTAAGGTCTGCAATCCAGTGGCTCAGTGTGACTCTGTGGCTCTTTTTCTCTAATATACACTCTTCTCCACTTTTTCTGAAGGCTTGCATCTTATGCTGCCATCAGAACACATGTTCTCTTTTACCTGGGCACTGCCTGGCTCTCAGTGAATGAGTTGCATGGAATCCAATTTCCTGGGCTGTACACAAGAGACCCTGAGAACAGTGTGAAAATTCAAGCACCACAGAAAAAGAACAAGTCTTCTGGAGGCAGCACTGGTAGGAGGCCTCCAGAGAAGCTGAGGTGTGGGATTAATAAACAAGGCTAAGAGGGAATGAATGATGAAAAAGGATAAGAACATAAGATATGCCATACTGGGTCAGGCCAAGGGTGCATCAAGCCCAGTATCCTATATCCAACAGTGGCCATTCCAGGTCTCAAGTACCTGTTGGGTTCCCAAAGGTATCCACATCCCTTGCTGCTTGTCCCAGCTGTAAGCAGTGGATTTTCTCAGTCCTCTTTAATAATTGTTTATGGACTTTTCCTCCAGGAACTCATCCAAACCTGTTTTGAACCAAGCTACACTAACAGCTTTTACTATATCCTCAAATAATGAATTCCAGAGTTTGATTACGTGCTGAGTGAAAAAATATTTTCTCCAGTTATCCTTTAATGTGCCACATTGTAGCTTCATTGCATGTCCCCTAGTCTTTCTACTTTTTCAAGAAATAATCAACCAATCTATGTATCTCCAGGAACAAGCAGGAATGTAGTCTTCACATATGGGTATCGTCGGTACCGACTGAGCCTGCGCGGGAATGCTACCCAGCGTCCAATAGGAAAGCTTTTGGGAACATCCCACAGCACCTGTGTGCTGCCTTCCCGCCTTTCCCAACTGCCCCTCTCCAGTTCTTCGTTTTTCGCAGAGCTGACAGGTCGCACATCCTATCACCGCAGAAAATTTCCCTTCTTATTCTTCTTTTTTGTGGTCGCATCTGCCTTCCCTCGATGCTATACTGGTACCACCGGTTCTTCTTTTCTTTTTTCTAAAAAAACAAACAAACAAACAAACCCTTTGTTTCTGGAGTCTTTCTCCAGTAATTTTCTTTTCGGGTGCCACGCTCCATTTTGGGCACTAGGCACAATTTTTTCCCTAAAAATGGAAAAACCGCTTCGGGTTTTAAAAAGTGTTCTAAGTGTGGCGGTACCATCTCCGTCACCGACACCCATGAGTGGTACCTCAAATGTTTAGGTCCTGACCACTCTATTTCAGAGTGTGTTGCCTGTGGGATGATGTCGAAAAGGGGCCGGCAAAACGGAGCTGCTAAACTTAGCACCCTTTTTCCCTCCAATGCAGCCTCCGTGGCATCAACGTTTTCCAGGGCTTCATCTTCCTCTCATGGATCTCAGGTAACTAAACATAAATCTAGCCGGTCCTCAAAGGGTAGATCTCCTTCTAAATATCGAGATGCCTCTGGCATTGCCCTTGAGGGACTTTCACTGGCAAAATTGCCTCGGCGGGAGGCTTCGGCTTCCAAAGCACTAACGGGGCTCCAGGATGTTCTCGAGGCCTCAACCTCGGCAGAACTACTGGTGCGATGCTCTGGGGTTCTGGACGCTTCTTCCAATACCAATACCCAAGCATTGGCAGCGTCGATAGACCAGAGATTCTTTGCTATTGAACGCAGTCTGGCGGCTCTTCTCACAGCCTCGATGCCCCTGAAACCGCTTCAGACAATTCAACCGGCACCGACTGCTCTGACATCGGCAGGTATTCTACCGGGATCGAGTCATGCGTCTCTATCCGGCATCGACAAGTCGGTACCGGACCACTCCGATGCCGACTTCGATCGGTACCGGTACCGTGCCTTGCACGATCACCCGGATCGGAGATACTTCGAATCCTCAGATGAGTCTGAAAACTCTGAAAGCTCTGCTGATACCAGAGTACTTCTTCCTGAGGATTCCTCTTCTCCTCAGGGTAGGATGTCTTCACCAGAGGATATGTCCTTTCAGGATTTTATCTGAGATGTGGCCCGAGGTCTTTCCATCACAGTGGCTCTGGAAAAAGAGCCTAGGGCAAAGGAATTAGAAATCCTACAATACCCTAAAGCTCCCAAGGAGGCAGCTACCTTACCTGTTCATGAGATCTTGCATGATCTTATGTTAAGGATGTGGGAAACACCTCTAACCACATCTCCTCACTCTCGAAGACTCGACACCATGTATCGAGTTCCTCCTTGTCCTGGGTTTCAGAAGACTCAATTACCACACCATTCCATGGTGGTGGAATCAGCCATGAGACGGATAAAGAGTGCAAAAAGGCATGCATCTAATCCTCCAGGACATGAGTGTAGGACTCTTGATGCCTTTGGACGTCGATCCTTCCAGGCTTCCATGCTTTCTGCTAGGATCAGTTCCTATATCTTGTATATGGGAATGTTCCTTAAGGAGGTTACAGGAGACTTAGAGCTTATGAGCCCTCTCCTTCCTGATGATAAAAGGCAAGATTATCTTGCTCTTGTTAAACATGCTCAGGATGTTTCCAAGTGTGTGAATCGTGCAGCCTTTGACTGCTTTGAATGCATAAGCAGAACCTCTGCTATTGTCAGGGCCGGCCCGTCCATTGAGCAAGAATGTTTTTTGCATAGGGCCCCACGTTTCAGGGGGCCCCCGCACAAAAAACATCTTGCATCAGCCCAACTAGGTTAAAATAAGCACAAACTGGCTGCTGCTGCCGCCGCCGCCGTGGCAGCAGCAGAATCGAGCATGCCGCGGGGCCCCCCCCCCTGCCCTGCAGAGTCCTCCATGCAGCCTCAGTGTCGGCTGTCAGAGCCACACGAAGAGAGAGAGCTTCTCCTCTCGCGGCTCTGTTAATCCCACCGCGGGGCTGATGGGATTTCCCATCAGCCCCACGGCGGGATTAACAGAGCCACTTGAAAGGGAATCTCTCCCTTCGCGCGGCTCTGAAAAGCCCGCGCTGAGGCCACATGGAAGACTCTGAAGGGCAGTGGGGCCCTGCGGCATGCTTGATTCTGCCGCTGCCACGGCGGCGGCGGCAGCGGCAGCAGCAGCCAGTTTGTGTTTTTTTAACCTAGCTGGGCTGATGGGGGGTGGAGGGGGTTAGGACTGGTAATGGGCTATGGGGGGTTTAGGACAGGTAATAGGCTATGGGGGGCTAAGACTAGAAATGGGCTAATGGGGGGTTAGGACTGATAATGGGCTATGGGGGGTTAGGACTGGAAATGGGCTGATGGGGGGGTTAGGACTGGTAATTGGCTATGGGGGGGTTAGGACTGGAAATGGGCTGATGGGGGGGTTAGGACTGGTAATTGGCTATGGGGGGGCTAAGACTGGAAGTGGGCTGATGGGGGGTTATGACAGGTAATGGGCTGTTTGGGGGCTAAGACTACAAGTGGGCTGATGGGGGCTTATGACTGGTAATGGGCTATGGGGGGGCTAAGATTGGAAGTGGGCTGATGGGGGGTTACGACAGGTAATGGGCTGATGGGGGGCTAAGACTACAAGTGGGCTGATGGGGGGGCTTAGGACTGGTAATGGGCTATGGGGGGGCTAGGACTGGAAATGGGCTGATAGGGGGGTTAGGACTGGAAGTGGGCTGATGGGGGGTTAGGACCTGTAATGGGCTATGGGGGTGGGGGGCTGACTGGAAATGGGCTGATGGGGGGGGGCGTTAGGACTGGTAATGGGCTGATGGGGGGGTTAGGACTGGTAATGGACTGTGGGAGGGTAAGACTGAAAATGGGGTGATGGGGGTTAAGACTGGTAATGGGCTGTGGGGGGGGTAAGACAGAAAATGGGCTGATGGGGGGGGGGTAGGACTGGTAATTGGCTATGGGGGAGCTAGGACTGGTAATGGGATGGGGGGTTTGCTAGGACTGGAAATGGGCTGAGTGGAAATGGGGCTTGAACTGCAAAGAGCTGATGGGGAGGGGGCTTGGAATGGAAATGGGCTGTGAGGGGAGGGAGCTAGGACTGGAAATGGGCTGAGTTGGGGGGGTCTAGGACAGGAAATGGGCTGATGGAGGGGCTAGGATAGGACTGGAAATAGGCTGTTGGGGGGTGCTAAGGTTGGAAATGGGCTGTGGTGGGGGCTTGAATTGAAATGGACTCATGAAGGGGCTAGAACTGGAAGTAGGCTCATGGGGGGTTTGGATTGGAAATGGGCTGAGTGGAGGGGAGCTAGGATTTGACAGGGGCTGATGGTGGGGCTAGGAAAGGACTAGAAATGAGCTAATGGGGGGCTGGGATTGGAAATGAGCTGATGGAGGGACTCGGATAGGACTGGAAATGGATGGGGGAGCTAGGACTGGAAATGGGCTGATCGTGGGGCTAGGATAGGATTGGAAATGGGCTGATGGGGGGCTAGGACTGGAAATGGGCTGATGCAGGGACTAGAAAGGAGCAGATGCTGGGTGGGGCTGGAACTAGAAGGGAGCTGATGTTGGGGGAGGATTAGAATGGGATGGAGCTGGGAGAGTGAAATGGAGAGGGAAAAATATTTTGTGTGGGAGGGAAGACAAATCTACAATTAGCCGGATTTTGGGAGAGTAAGTGGAGATTGAGGATGGAGGGGTAAAATTTGAGTGGATGAAATAGGAATGAGGAAAGAGCAAAAGGAGAAAGATTAGTATGTTAAAGCAGATGTAGAGAGAGAATGGAAAAAACTAGAAGAGAGAAGAAAGGACAAATGGACAGCAGATGGAGAGTTAGCAGAAGACACGAAGAAACTAGAAGAAAGTGGCTGGAACAATTGTAACTGAAAAAAAAAATGCACAAAAGGTAGAAAAATATCTATTTATTTTGAATTTATTAACTGGAATATGTCAGCTCTGGGAAATGTGCATCATTAACGTCTGCGCTTTGTTTATTACAAGAGGAAATTAATTTATAGTTTTATTTCTACAATGTTGCACATTCCAAGTTTGGCTTTTGGGGTTCCCAGTTTAATTATTGTCTTCCTGTTTCTAAATTGTGATTCCTTGTTTGGTGATGGTCTATGTGCTGCATGTGTAACTGAGCTGAGGTATTCTGTTTATATAATTCCTATTTGACATTGCCACTTGTTCTCTTTCCCCAGTAGGTCATGTATTGTTATTCTCTGAAATGTATTGGTTTAATATTTACAGTGTTGCCTTTTGATAGTTAGGGTATGGTGCTTTGTGAGTCCTGGTAGTGCTGTTAGGATATGGCGGGTTTGCTATGGGTTCTAAATGGGCAGTGTTTGTAGTAGTTCCTAATGTGCCTGTCGGTTGGTACTGGATTATAGTAATGTAGAAATCTTTTAGTCTTTCTTTATCCATATACTCATTAAGAGGCATGTTTACTAAAAGTTAGTGTATGGTAACATTATGCAAATATTTATGCAAATGAGGTACCTTTTGCAAATGAGGCCCGCACCGAGTCTCCGTACATGGCCCTGCACCCCCCTTGGGCCGCCCCTGGCTATTGCCATAGGTGCACGTAGAATTGCCTGGCTCCAGGCATCTGACTTGGAAATCTGGGTACAGGACAAACTAGGGAATATACCTTGCACAGGAGAGAATCTCTTTGGCAAGAATTGGCAGGAAAAAGTTAATGAGATAGATGCTGACAATATCACTTTGAATAGATTGTCTAAATCTACAGCTGATCCTGCGAGGAAATGAACCTCTAAGAAACCATTCTTCAGCAAGATCCCTCCTATACCCAGCAGGGATATCGTTTAGGTCAGTCTGCCCAAAAGGGACAGCACCAACAACCTAGACAACAAAGGAAACCAAAAGCAGCTAAGCCTCAACCGGCTCAGCAGACTCAGCCTCCACAGGGGCTTTGACTCCTGTCTAGAGAACTTTGCCTTCCTGGCCCTGAACGGCCCAGAACCCTCCACCACCCCCAGGAAGGTTATGTCATTTTGCCCCCAGATGGGGTCAGATAAGAAAATTGGACTCTGTCTGTTGTAAGAGAGGGGTACAAGCTTCATTTCCTCAGCATGCCTCCTCCTACAATAGTAAGACAGTTCAATTCTCAGACCTCTGTCAACGACCGGTTAGGTCAAGAAGTCACTATGCTCCTTGCTCAAGGGGCAATAGAAGAGGTACCCATTCCCCAATGGGGCACAGGGTTATCTCCAGGAACAAGCAGGAATGAGTCTTCACATATGGGTACGTCGGTACCGACGGAGCCTGCGCGGGAACGTTCCCAGCGTCCAATCAGAAAGCTTTTGGGAGCATCCCACAGTGCCTGCGTGCTGCCTTCCCGCCTTTCCAACTGTCTCTCCTCAGTTGTTCTTTTTCCGCGGAGCCAGCAGGTCGTGTTCCTGTCACCGCAGAAGAATTTCCTTATTTTTCCTTTATTTCTTTTCTGTCGCGTCTACCTTCTTCGACGCTGTACCAGTACCGCCGGTTGTTATTCTTTTCCTTTTTAAAAAAAAAACAAAAACCTTTTTTCTATTTATTTTTCTTCAAGTGTACTTCAGTTTTGGTCCTTAGGCCCAAAACCTTTTCCTTCAACATGGAAAAGCCTGCCTTAGGTTTTAAGAAGTGCACAAAATGTGGCGGTACTATTTCCGTCACCGACACCCATGAGTGGTGTCTAAAGTGTTTAGGCCCTGACCATTCCATTACAGATTGTGTGTCCTGTTCCATGATGTCTAAGAGAGGTCAACAGAACCGAGCTGCCAAGCTCAGTACCCTGTTTCCCTCTGATGCGGCTTCCGTGGCATCAGCGTCTTCCAGGGCTGCTTCTTCCTCACATGGATCTCAGGTAACTAAACACAAATCCAGCTGGTCCTCGAAGGGCAAATCTCCTGCTAAGCATCGAGATGCCTCCGGCCTTGCCCTAGAGGATTCTGCACCGGCAAAATTACCCCGGCGGGAGGCTTCGGCCTCTAAAGCATCATCATCGGGGTTCCAGGATGATCTCGATGGCGTGGCCTCGACAGATCTCCTGGTGCCATGCTCTGGGGTACCGGTGGCTTCCACTGGTACTGACTTCCAGGCATTGGCAATGTCGATGGATCAGAGGATTCTGTCCATCGAACGCAGACTGGCGGCTTTCCTTGTGGCATCGACGCCCGTGGTACCGCAACAGACTACTCCGCCGGTACCGGCTCTGGCATCGCAGGCATCGACATCGGCATCGGTGTCCACCATGCCGGTACCCTGCCCTCTGCAGCCCTCCGGTACCGATACCCCGGTACCGGTGATTCCCAATACCGATCTCCATCGGTACGGGTATCGGGCTTTGCAAGAGCATCCAGACAGACGATACTTCGATTCCTCTGATGACTCTGAGGATTCTGAAGAATCTGTCGATTCAGGGATGCTTCTTCCACAGGAGAAGTCCTCGCCTAAGCGAAGGATGTCTCCTCCAGAGGACTTGTCTTTTCAAGACTTTATCAGAGAGGTGGCTAGGGGCCTCTCTGTCACAGTGGCCCCTGAGTCAGAACCTAGAGCCAAGGAGTTAGATATTTTGCAATATCTTAAAACTCCTAAGGAGGAAGCTACCTTACCTATTCATGAGATTCTGTATGATCTCATGTTAAGGATGTGGGAAGCACCTCTAACCACCTCTCCTCATTCTTGCAGGTTGGACACCATGTATCGTGTCCCTCCTTGTCCTGGTTTCCATAAAACTCAGCTTCCTCACCACTCTATTGTGGTGGAGTCTGCAATGAGAAAGATTAGAAGTGCCAAGAGACATGCCTCTAATCCTCCAGGACGTGAATGTAGAACCTTGGATGCTTTTGGACGTAGAGTCTTCCAAGCTTCCATGCTTGCTGCGAGAATTAATTCCTATAGTCTCTACATGGGAATGTTCTTGAAGGAAGTCACTGACCATTTACAGACTTTAAGTCCTTTTATGTCTAACAGTAAAAGGCAAGAATTTCTTGCTGGGCTTAAACATGCCCAGGATATCTCCAAATTCTCCAACCGTGCAGCTTTCGACTCCTTTGAATGCGTAAGCAGAGCCTCAGCTATAGCTATAGGTGCACGTAGGATTGCTTGGCTTCAAGCATCTGATTTGGAGATCTGGGTCCAAGATGAATTGGGAAATATCCCTTATACAGGTGAGAATCTGTTTGGTAAAGATTGGCAAGCAAAAGCCAATCAGATGGATGCTGAAAATTCTGCCTTGGATAGACTATCCAAATCTACAGCTGCTCCTGCTAAGAAAAGGTTGTTCAAGAAAACACCTTTTTCTAAAAAGGGAAGGTCCTATCCTGCTTATAGTCAGAGAGCATCTTCTGCAGCTCAATTCCCTTCTAAACGTCAGCAATCCTCCAAACAGACCAAGGCAAAGGCTGCGAGGCCTGCTCCAGCTCAGCAGTCTCAGCCCCCTCAGGGCCTTTGACTTTCTGCTAGAGAACTTAGCCTTCCTGACTCTAGAAGGCCCAGAGCCCTCCACCATTCCAGGAAGGTTATGTCACTTTGCTCCCAGATGGGGGCAAATCACTGCAGAGCATTGGACACTCTCCATCATAAGAGAGGGGTACAAACTTCATTTTTCCAGCTTGCCCCCTCTCACGAGAGTGCACCAGTTCAATTCTCCAACCTCCCTCCTCAACCTGTTAGAGCAGGAGGTTGCCACTCTTCTAGCCCAGGGGGCAATAGAAGAGGTGCCTTCTCAACAACAGGGCACAGGGTTCTACTCCCCCTATTTTCTTATTCCAAAGAAAACAGGGGGCTTCAGACCCATTTTAGATCTCAGAGAGTTGAACAGGTTCCTAGTCAAAGAAAAATTCAAGATGGTTTCTCTAGGAACTCTGTTGCCATACCTTCAGAGTCAGGATTGGCTTTGTTCTCTAGATCTCAAGGATGTGTACACTCATGTTCTCATCCATCCAACTCACAGAAGGTTCCTTCGGTTCCTTTTTCAGGAGAAGCACTATCAATACAGAGTGCTCCCCTTTGGCCTGGCCTCTGCACCAAGGGTGTTCACGAAATGCATGGCAGTGGTTGCTGCTTTTTTGCACACCCTGGGAATATTTGTCTTCCCATATCTGGACGACTGGCTCATTCGAGCTCCCACTCAATCAGAGGCCAAGTCTGCTCTAAACTGCACAATGCTTATCCTTCAATATTTAGGGCTGATGATAAACATCCCAAAATCCAATTTGATCCCTACTCAGTCCCTGGAGTTCATAGGGGCGGTGCTGGATACCACAAAGGCAAGGGCCTATCTCCCCCAGGCCCGGTGCCTTCGCTTGATACAGTTAGCTTCTCAAGCAGAGTCCAAACCCCTACTAACTGCTCGAGAAATGTTACAGTTGCTAGGCCACATGGCATCCACCGTCCATGTGGTACCATATGCTCGCCTTCACATGAGAGCAGCTCAGTGGACTTTATCCACCCAATGGACCCAGGCATTAGGCTGCCTGTCAGACAAAATAGCAAACACAAGTCGCCTCATTTTGTCCCTCTAGTGGTGGAAGTCCCCTCAAAACCTGTTGCTGGGGTCTCCCTTTCAACAGCCTCTACCCCAGGCAACTCTTACAACAGATGCTTCTCCAATAGGCTGGGGAGCTCATCTTCAGGACCTCTCCACCCAGGGCATCTGGTCCCCACAGGAGACGTGTCTACATATCAATCACTTGGAAATCAGAGCAATCTTCCTTGCTCTGCGAGTTTTCCACACCCTGCTCAGCCACAAGACAGTCCTTGTCCACACGGACAATCAAGTAACCATGTTCTATATAAACAAGCAGGGAGGAACTGGCTCTCTGTCACTTTGCAACAAAGCTCTGCGACTGTGGGCCCTCGCCAGAGAGCATCACATTCATCTTCTGGCAGTCTATCTTCCAGGTGTTCAAAACTCTTGGGCAGGCAGACTCAGTCGAGTTCTGCTTCCACACGAGTGGTCCCTACATATGGACCAGGTATCCAAGATTTTTCAAATTTGGGGAACCCCAGACATAGACCTCTTTGCAAGTCCGTGGAATGCCAAACTTTCCCGGTTCTGTTCCAGAACTCCGGCTCAGAGGCTCAGGCAAGGGATGCTTTCCCCCTTCATTGGGGTCAAGACTTCCTGTATGCCTTTCCGCCCATTCCCCTAATTCCCAAAACCCTGTTCAAGCTTCAGAGAGACAGAGGCCACATGATTCTCATAGCCCCACATTGGCCACGGCAAGTGTGGTACCCTCTGCCTCTACAGCTCTCTCAAGCTCCCTCCCTAGAGTTAGGGTCTGCTCCAGACCTCCTCTCCCAGGAGGACGGAAAGTTATGGCATCCCAATCCCCAGTCTCTGCATCTCAGGGCTTGGTTGCTGAGGGCCTAGATCTCCAGAATCTCCATCTTTCTCAACAAGTGAAAGATGTTCTTTATGCTTCCAGAAAACCTTCCACTAGACGTTCTTATGCCTTCAAGTGGAAAAGGTTTACGATCTGGTGTTCTGAAAAGGGTCTTAACCCCCGAGCCATACCTCTGAAATCATTACTGGAGTATCTCCTGCATCTGTCTAATGCAGGCCTTAAAACTAATTCAGTAAGAGTCCATCTGAGTGCTATTACAGCTTCACTCCAGCCTCTAAATGGACAACCTGTTTCCTCTCATCCCGTTATAGCAAGGTTCATGAGAGGCCTTCTTTTAACAAAGCCTCCCATTAGACCACCACCGGTGGCATGGGACTTAAATTTGGTTCTTGGTCAGCTTATGAAGCCGCCTTTTGAACCTTTAGCTACTACCTCCTTGAAATACCTTTCTTGGAAGGTTATCTTTCTCATTTCAATCACATCAGCACTCCGCATTAGTGAATTGCAAGCACTAGTAGCTAATCCACCTTATACAAGGTTCCATCATGACAAGGTGGTCCTTAGGACCAATCCACATTTTATGCCTAAGGTGGTTTCGCCTTTTCACCTCAACCAAGAGGTCTACCTACCTGTCTTTTTTCCAGAACCTCATGCATCAAGTGCAGAGAGGAATCTTCATACCCTGGACTGTAAAAGAGCTCTGGCTTTTTACCTACAGAGGACACAGCAACATAGAAAGTCTTTTCAACTCTTTGTTGCTTTTGATCCTTCTCATTTGGGACAACCAGTCTCCAAGAGAACCCTTTCCAACTGGATTGCCCAGTGTATTTCTTTCGCCTACCAGAGCAAGAACATTTCTCTGGAGGGCCATGTCACAGCTCACAATGTGAGAGCCATGGCAGCCTCAATGGCTCATCTGAACTCTGTGTCTATCGATGACATTTGTCGAGCAGCTACTTGGGCCTCGGTTCATACCTTCACAGCCCATTACTGCTTGGACAAGGACTCCTGCTGGGATGCCTTGTTTGGTCAGGCTGTCCTCAAACACCTGTTCCATACTTAATCAACTCCTACCCACCATCCCTCATGGGATGCCAGAGATCCAGGTGGGGAAGTGCAGTCCTGTTCTAGGGACACACAACTTATGGGCTCTCTCCCTGGCATCAAAAGCTAGGGAGTCCCCATATGTGAAGACTCATTCCTGCTTGTTCCTGGAGATAGCACAGTTACTTACCTGTAACAGGTGATCTCTGGGAACAGCAGGAATAAGTCTTCACAACCCTCCCACCTCCCCTTAGGAGTTGTCTCTCTCTCTATCTTTTTACTTTCCCTCTCTCTCTCCCTCTTGTCTCAGCTATAAAACTCAACTGAGGAGAGACAGTTGGAAAGGCGGGAAGGCAGCACACAGGCACTGTGGGATGCTCCCAAAAGCTTTCTGATTGGACGCTGGGGAGCGTTCCCGTGCAGGCTCCGTCAGTACCGACGTACCCATATGTGCAGACATATTCCTGCTGTTCCCAGAGATCACCTGTTACAGGTAAGTAACTGTGCTTTACTCCCCCTATTTCCTTATTCCAAAGAAAACAGGAGGACATAGACCCATTCTAGACCTCAGAGAATTGAACAAATTCCTATTCAGAGAGAAGTTCAAAATGATTTCTCTAGGAACTCTGCTGCCATACCTTCAGATTCAGGATTGGCTTTGTTCTCTAGATCTCAAGGATGCGTACACTCATGTTCTCATCCATCCAACTCACCGAAAGTTCCTTCGATTCCTGTTTCAAGGTAAGCACTACCAATACAGGGTTCTTCCTTTTGGCCTGGCCTCTGCACCAAGGGTGTTCACAAAATGCATGGCTGTGGTAGCAGCATTTCTCTGCACCCTGGGAATATTCGTCTTCCCTTACTTAGACGACTGGCTCATTCGAGCCCTTTCAGAGCCAGAGGCCAGGATTGCTCTGTCTTGCACAATGCGCATCCTTCAGTATTTGGGACTTGTCATAAACTTCCCAAAGTCCAACTTTGCTCCCACTCAATCCATAGAGTTTATAGGAGCTCTTCTGGATACCAGACAAACAAGGGCTTACCTTCCACAGCCCCGCTGCCTTCGTATTGTGCAGTTAGCTTCTCAAGCAGTGCTAAAACCTCTCCTTACTGCTCGGGAAATGTTACATTTGCTAGGCCACATGGCATCCACCGTGCATGTGGTTCCTTATGCTCGCCTCCATATGAGGGCAGCCCAGTGGAACTTATCCACTCAGTGAACTCAGGCGTCAGGTTGCCTGTCAGACAAAATAGCAAACTCAAATCGCCTTATTTTGTCCCTCCAATGGTGGCAGTCACCCAAAAGCCATTTGGTGGGGTCTCCTTTTCAGCAACCCCTATCCCAAGCCACTCTAACAACAGATGCTTCACAGGTGGTTTGGGGAGCCCACTTGCAAGGCCTCTCTACCCAGGGTACCTGGACTCCACAAGAGGCCTATCTCCATATCAATCTCCTGGAGCTCAGAGCAATCTTCCTTGCTCTTCGAGTATTTCACACCCAGCTCAGCTACAAGACAGTCCTAGTTCAAACGGACAATCAAGTAGTCATGTTCTATGTGAACAAGCAGGGTGGAACAGGCTGTCACTCTGCAACAAAACTTTGCGACTATGGGCCCTCGCCAGAGAGCATCAGATTCATCTCCTTGAGGTGTATCTTCCAGGCATTCAAAACCCTTGGGCAGACAGACTCAGTCGAGTTCTGCTTCCACATGAATGGTCTCACCATGCAGACCAGATGGCCAAAGTTTTTCAAATTTGGGGAACCCCGGACATAGACCTCTTTGCAAATCCGCTGAATTCCAAACTTCCCCGGATCTGTTCCAGAATTCCGGCTCGGGGTTGTCAGGCCAGGGATGCTTTCCTCCTCCATTGGGGTCAGGACTTCCTGTATGCCTTTCCACCCATTCCCCTAATTCCCAAAACCCTGTTCAAGCTTCAGTGAGACAGAGGTCATATGATCCTCATAGCTCCTCTTTGGCCACGGCAAATATGGTACCCTCAGCTCCTACATCTCTCTCAAGCTCCACCTCTGGAGTTGGGATCTGCTCCAGATCTCCTTTGTCAAGAGGACGGGATGCTGTGGCATCCCAATCCGCAGTCTCTGCATCTCAGGCCTGGTTGCTGAAAGCCTAGAACTTCACGGTCTTAACTTTTCCCAGCAGGTAAAGGATATCCTTTATGCTTCCAGGAAACCTTCCACAAGATGCTCTTATGCATTTAAGTGGAAAATGTTTACCATATGGTGCTCGCAGAAGGGTCTTAACCCTCTTGCGATACCTCTGGAATCATTACTGGAGTACCTCCTTCATTTATCAAATGCAGGGCTTAAGACTAATTCAGTGAGAGTCCATTTGAGTGCTATTGCAGCTTCTTTCAAGCCTCTAAATGGACAACTTATTTCCTCTCATCATCTCATAGCGAGATTTATGACAGGCCTTCTTTTAACGAAGCCTCCCATTAAGCCACCACTGGTGGCATGGGACTTGAATCTGGTTCTTGGGCAGCTCATGAAACCGCCCTTTGAACCATTAGCCACTACCTCTTTGAAATTCCTTTCCTGGAAAGTTATCTTTCTCATTGCAATCACATCAGCACGTCGCATCAGTGAATTGCAAGCCTTGGTGGCTGATCCTCCTTATACAAGGTTCCATCATGATAAGGTAGTCCTTAGGACTCATTCACACTTTATGCCAAAGGTGGATTCGCCTTTTCAGTTGAACCAAACGGTTTACCTTCCTTATTCTTTCCAAGGCCTCACGCCTCAAATGCAGAAAAGAACCTTCATAGTTTGGACTGTAAAAGAGCTTTGACCTTTTACTTGCAAAGGACACAGCAACATAGATAATCCTCTCAACTCTTTGTTGCTTTTGATCCTAGTCATTTGGGACTTCCAGTCTCCAAAAGGACACTGTCCAACTGGATTGCATAGTGTATATCTTTTGCCTATGACAGTAAGAACCTTCCTCTTGAAGGCCATGTCACAGCTCACAATGTGAGAGCCATAGCAGCCTCAATGGCTCATCTTCACTCTGTGTCTATCGACGACATCTGTCGAGCAGCTACTTGGGCTTCGGTTCATACCTTCACAGCCCATTACTGCTTAGACAAGGATTCCCGCCGGGATGCCTTGTTTGATCAGGCTGTTCTTCAACACCTGTTCCAGACTTAGTCAACTCCTACCCACTATCCCTGGTAGGATGCCAGAGATCCATGTGGGGGAGTGGAGCCCTTTCACAAGGGCACACAACTTTCTGGGGCCATCTCCCTGGCATCTGCAGCTAGGGAGTCCCTATATGTGAAGACTACATTCCTGCTTGTTCCTGGAGATAGCACAGTTGCTTACCTGTAACAGGTGATCTCCAGGAACAGAAGGAATTTAGTCTTCACAACCCGCCCACCTCCCCTAGGAGTTGTATCTCTCTATCTCTCTCTCTTTCTCCTCAGCTATAAACTCAACTGGAGAGGGACAGTTGGGAAAGGCGGGAAGGCATCACGCAGGCACTGTGGGATGCTCCCAAAATCTTTCCTATTGGACGCTGGGGAGTGTTCCTGGGCAGGCTCTGTCAGTACTGACGATACCTATATGTGAAGACTAAATTCCTGCTGTTCCTGGAGATCACCTGTTACAGGTGAGTAACTATGTTTTACCTGTTCCACTCCATTCATTATTTTATAGACCTCTGTCATATCTCCCCTCAGCCATCTCTTTTCCAAGTTGAAGAGCCCTAGCCTTTTAAGCCTTTCTTCATAGGGTATATCCTTCCATTCCCTTTACCATTTTGTTGGTTCTTCTCTGTACCTTTTCTAATTCTTCTATTTTTTTTTTTTTAGTGCCCTCAAGTGTTGATTCAAAGTGACCCAGCTACCTCTGTGTTTTCTTGGCATTTTATCACTGGAAGTAGATTGCCAGCCTTTTTTTCCGAGGCAATGGATGGTAATGTGACTTGCCCAAAGTCAGAAGGAGTGCCAGTGGGAATCAAACCCTTGATCTTCTGGGTACTAGGCCATTGCTCTAACCACTAGGCTACTCCTCCACTCTGCTATATCTTTTTTTAAAATATAGTGGATAGAATTGCACACAATATTCAAGGTGCGGTCACACCAATGAAGAGATACAGAGACATTATAATATCCTTAGTTTTATTTTTGATTCCTTTTCTATGATTCCTAGCATTATATTGTATTTGCTTTCTTAGCCATAGCTGCACACTGGGTAGAGGGTTTCAACGTACTCTCCACACTGATGCTTAGATCTTTTTCCTGAGTGGTGATTCTAATCTGGAACCTTGCATTGTGTAACTGCAGTTTGGGTTGTTCTTCCCTAAGAGGGTCTTTTTAAAAGGTTTAGTCGTGGTTTGGACGTCTGCAGACATGCACATGGATGTTGAAATCATGGACACGTCTCCGGAACCATTCCACAAATGCCATTCACAGACGTCTCCAGTATGGGGACATTCAAGTAGGCACGGGGGTATGGCAGAGGTGTGTCTGGGGATGGGCAATGGACTTAAACATCCCCGTCCAAACCCAGAAGCAGCAGAGACATTTTTGTGCATGTTTATTCCTGCTCCAGGCACGGATAGGTATCAAGAAAGTATTTGTTTTCACCTTAAAACATCCAGATAGTGTAGAGAAGATGGGGAGTTAAGTGACCATCTTTAGATTACAAAGTTCCACACTGGGATTTGAACCTTGGCCACCCAGCTCTAAAGCCACTACCCTAACCATTATGTTATTAGATGTTTTGGTTCTGAAATCCTCTCCTGGGGACGTCTATATAGACATTTGATACATGTGCATATCAGGCACATCCACGTTTCTGGAATTGTACCTGAACTTGCATGTGCCTGCCTTTCTTTTCAGATGTTCTGGCTTTGACATCCCTTTTCGAATGTGTCTCCATGTACATAACTTAGCATTTGTCCACATTCAATTTCATCTGCCGTTTGGACGGCCAGTTTCCCAATTTTTCAAGGTCTTCTTGCAAATTTTCACAATCTTCTTGTGTTTTAACAGCTTTGAATACTTTTGTCATCTGCAGATTTGATCACCTCACTTGTTATTCTGTTTCCACGCCATTTATAAATGTTAAAAAGCAGCAGACCCAGCACCGATCCCTGGGGTACTCCACTATTCACTTATCTCCATTGAGAAAATTGTCCATTTAGCCATATTCTGTTTTCTATCTTTTAACCAGTTCCTAATCCACAATAGTACACTGCCTCCTATGTCTTGACTTTTTAATTTGAGCAAGAGCCTCTCATGAGGGGCCTTGTTAAAGACTCTCTGAAAATCCAGATATCAACCGGCTCACCTTTATTTACCTGTTGATGCACACCTTCAAAAAAATATAACAGATTAGTGAGAAAAGACTTTTCTTGGCTAAATCCATGTCGGCTTTCTGTCATTAAGCCATCATTATCCACATGTTTAGTAATCTTGTTCTTTACAATGGTTTCTACCATTTGGCCTGGTAGAGATGCCAACCTCATTGGTCTGTAGTTTCCCGGATCACCCTTGGAACCCTTTTTAAAAATTGGCATTACACTGTTTACTCTCCAATCACAGATTACTAAAAGTAGCTCTTTCAGCACTCTGGTCCAGGTGATTTACTGCTCTTTAGTTTATCAAATAGTTGTAATACATCTTTGCAATTTATTGAGATTTATTTGAATTCCTCTGATACATCACCTTTGAATATCATTTCTGTCATGGGTAAGTTTCCTACATCTTCTTCAATAAAGGCTGAAGCAAAGAATTCAGTCTCTTTGCTATGGCCTTGTCCTCTCTTAGTACCCCTCTTACCCCTCTATCATCTAATGATCCAACTGGTTCTCTTACGGGTTTTTTGCTACAAATGTACTTGAAAAAGTTTGTATTATGTGCTTTTGCTTCCACAGCAAGCTTTTTTTTCATATTCTCTCTTTGCCTGTCTTATCAATGCCTTACATTTAACTTGCCAGTACTTATGATGTTTCCTGTTTGCATCATTTGGCCCTTTTTTCCATTTTCTGAAGGATTTACTCTTAGCTAGAACAGCCTCTTTGACCTCACCTTTAAGCTATGTGGTGCCAGTGCCCCTAGCTGAGCGGGTAAGGGCAGATATTTCCTTTCTCTCAGGATGTCAAATAAATATATCTCCTTCCGACCAATGACCTCAAGGCAGTCAATGCTCCTTTGCTTGTGTTGCACTTCCGAATGGAAATTCTGAGTTCAGTGATTTTGGCAATGATCCAAAGGAAGTTCCTAGCATCTCTGGTTTTGGCCGAAGCTTATTTTCATATCACAATCTGGGAGGATCAGCAGAGATGTCTGTGTTTTGCCATGTCTGGCTCACACCTTCAGTTCGCCGCCCTTCATTTGGCCTCTCCGCTGCCTCGAATATTTTGCAGGGTCATGGTAGTGGTGGCTGCTGTGCTACTGTGCTAATGACTATGTGTACACTCATTTCTGGACAACTGGCTTATTTGAATCCATTCTCTGTCTGAGACCTCCTGGGTTTCAACCTGAGTGATGTCCTTCTGGAAGCCCTCAGCTGGGTGGTCAATCAGGGAAAGCGTCCATTCGAGCCTTCCCAATTCCCGGGCGCATGGTTCAGTGCTCGAGTGGGCAGAGTCTGCCTGCCAGAGGAAAGAATGCAGAGATTATTCAAATGACTTGTTCTGTTCTCAACAGGCTCCCAGCGTTTAGAATTATCTCCAGCTTCTTGGCTTGATGGTAGTGGCAATCAGAGAATTACAGGGTAGCCTATTTAAGACTAATAAGAGAAAATATTTTTTCACTCAACGTGTAATCAAACTCTGGAATTTGTTACCGGAGGATGTAATAAAAGCTGTTAGTGTAGCTGGGTTTAAAAAAGGTTTGGACAAGTTCCTGGAGGAAAGGTCCATAAACCATTGTTAAAAGGGACCCAGGATATCAATGCTTGACCCAATACAAGCTTTTTGAAACCTGTGTCTTTTGGGGAGACTGCTAGGTACTTATGACCTAGATCAGCGATGGCGAACCTATGGCACGCGTGCCAGCTGTGGCACGCGAAGGCCTTGCAGCTGGCACGCGGGAAGGTCGCACATTAAAAAAAAAAAAAAAAAAAAGCTGCCCGCTGCCGCCGCGGCGGCATGGAGTGTCCCGCGGGGCTCCCTCTGCCCGGCGGGACTCTCCCGGCGCTGCTCAGCCCCTCTCTGCCGGCTTGCAGAGACGCGAAGGGAGAGTCTCCCTCGCGTCTCTGTTAAGCCCGTAGGGGCTGATGGGAAATTTCCCATCTGCTCCTGCGGGCTTAAGAGAGACGCGAGGGAGACTCTCTCTCCCTTCGCGTCTCTGCAAGCCGACAGAGAGGGGCTGAGCAGCGCCGGGAGAGTCCCGCCGGGCCGAGGGAGCCCCGCGGGACACTCCATGCCGCCGCGGCGGCAGCGGGCAGCTTTTTTTTTTTTTTATTGCCATGAGCCGAGGGAGGGGGGTTAAGACTGGCAATGGGCTAGGGAGGGAGAGAGGGGGGTTAAGACTGGCAATGGGCTAGGGAGGGAGGGAGGGAGGTTAAGACTGGCAATGGGCTAGGGAGGGAGGGAGGTTAAGACTGGCAATGGGCTAGGGAGGGGGGAGGGGGGTTGAGACTGGCAATGGGCTAGGGAGGGAGGGGGGTTGAGACTGGCAATGGGCTAGGGAGGGAGGGAGGGAGGGGGGTTGAGACTGGCAATGGGCTAGGGAGGGGGGGTTAAGACTGGCAGTGGGCTGGGGAGGGGGGTTAAGACGCAGTGGGCTATGGGGGGGAGTTAAGACTAGCAATGGGCTGTGGGCTGATGAGGGCTGGCAATGGGCTATGAGCTGATGAGGGCTGTCTGGAAATGGGGTGATGGGGGGGTTAGGACTGGTAATGGGCTATGGGGGGGGTTAAGACTGGTAGTGGGCTGATGGGGGGTTAGGACTGGTAATGGGCTATGGGGGGGTTAAGACTGGTAGTGGGCTGATGGGGGTGTAGGACTGATAATGGGTTATGGGGGGGCTAGGACAGGAAATGGGCTGATGGGGGGGTTAGGACTGGTAATGGTCTATGGGGGGGTTAAGAATGGTAGTGGGCGGATGGGGGTGTAGGACTGATAATGGGTGATTGGGGGGGGCTAGGACAGGAAATGGGCTGATGGGGAGGGGTTAGGACTTGAGGTGGGCTGATGTGGTTAGGACTGGTAATGGGCTGTGGGCTGATGGGGGGGGGGTTTAGGACTGGCAATGGGCTATGGGGGGCTGACTGGAAATGGGCTGATGGGGGGTTAGGACTGGTAAAGGGTTATAGGGGGGGGCTTAAACTGAAAATGGGGTGATGGGGGTTAGGACTGGAAGTTGATTGACGGGGGGCTAGGACTGGTAATGGGTTGGGGTGTTGCTAGGACTGGAAATGGGCTGAGTGGAAGGGGAGGCTTGAACTGCAAATAGCTGATGGGGAGGGGGCTTGGAATGGAAATGGGCTGTGAGGGAAGGGAGCTAGGACTGAAAATGGGCTGATGGAACAGCTAGGATAGGACTGGAAATGGGCTGTTGGGGGGAGCTAAGATTGGAAATGGGCTGTGGTGGGGGCTTGAATTGAAATGGACTCATGGAGGGGCTAGAACTGGAAGTAGGCTCATGGGGGGGCTTGGACTGGAATTGGGCTGAGTGGAGGGGAGCTATGATTTGACATGGGCTGATGGTGGGGCTAGGAAATGAGTAGAAATGGGCTGATGGGGGGCTAGGATTGAAAATGAGCTGATGAAGGGACTTGGACTGGAAATGGGCTGATGCAGGGACTAGAAGGGAATGGATGCTGGGTGAGACTGGAACTAGAAGGGAGCTGATGTTGGGGGAGGATTAGAATGGGATGGGGCTGGGAGAGTAAAATGGAGAGGGGAAAAATATTTTGTGTAGGAGGGATGAAAAATCTACAATTGGCCAGGTATTGGGAGAGTAATTGGGGATTGAGGATGGAGGGGTAAAATTTGTGTGGATGAAATAGGAATGAGGAAAGAGCAAAAGGAGAAAGATTAGTATGTTAAAGCAGATGTAGAGAGAGAGAGAGAATGGAAAAAACTAGAAGAGAGAAGAAGAAAGGACAAATGGACAGCAGACGATGGAGAGTTAGCAGAAAACATGAAGAAACCAGAAGAAGGTGGCTGGACCAATTGCAACTGAAAAAAAAAATGCACAAAAGGTAGAAAGATATCTCTTTATTTTGAATTTATTAACTGGAATATGTCAGCTCTGGGAAATGTGCATCATTAACATCTGCGCTTTGTTTGGTACAAGAGGAAATTCCTATTTGACGTTGCCACTTGTTCTCTTTCCCCAGTATTCTCTGAAATGTATTGGTTTAATATTTGCAGTGTTGCCTTTTGATAGGTAGGGTATGGTGCTTTGTGAGTCCTGGTAATGCTGTCAGGATACGGCGGGTTTGCTATGGGTTCTAAATGGGCAGCGTTTGTAGTAGTTCCTAATGTGCCTGGCGGTTGGCACTGGATTATAGTAATGTAGAAATCTTTGTCTTTCTTTATCCATACACTCATTAAGAGACATGTTTACTAAAAGTTAGTGTATGGTAACATTATTCAAATATTTATGCAAATAAGACCACTTATGCAAATGACGTGCTGGCACTTTGAGGAAATTCTTTGGTTTTGTGCGGCAGTTTGGGCACTCGGGCTCAAAAAGGTTAGCCATCACTGACCTAGATGGCCACTGTTGTATACTGGGCTTGATGGACCTTGGTCTGACCCAGTATGGCATATCTTATGTTTTTATGTTCTTATGTAAGATGGTGCCATAGGCATACTCATATGAGACCGCTCCATCTTGAGGTGGCAGCTATGCCCATGTTGTCTGAAGAGGGGCATGCCACTGAATGATCATTTGTGGATTTTTCTGGTGATGGACACCAGTCTTACGGGCAGGGAAGCCCTTGTCAAGACTGAATAGCCCAGGGCTTTTGGAGTCACAGGCAGACAATGTAGTCCATCAACCATCTCAAAGCAAGGGCTATCTGGTTGGCCCTCTTGTGGTTTCCTGCCCTTGGTCAAGGGCAGGATGATGTGAGTGTGCTCTGGCAATGCCATGGCAGTGGCATATGTCAATCGCCAAGGTGGCTCAGGGTGTGCAGGAGTGGCCCTGGAGATGGCTTTCTGGTCCATCTGGGTGGAAATGAGTCTCCTAGTTCTGTTGGCTTGGCTCATTGCCTGGGTGGTCAATATGGAAGCAGTCTTTTTCTGTCTTCACTCTCTCAATCCTGGAGAGTGGGAGTTTAGTCAGGAAGCGTTTCAGATGCTTCTCTGCTATTGGGGTCACCCCATGATGGAAATGATGATGTCCTACTTCAGTAGCAAAGTATGCCATTGATTCATTCTCCACATGGACACTAGGTCTAAGGGCATTGTTACCCTGGTTAAGTCCTGGCCACGGCAATGCCTGCTGTATGTGCTTCCTCCATGGCTCCATGGGGCATGTGCTTCAGCTCATGGAGCGCCATCTGGGCTGGTGTCTTCTGGTGATGCTGGATTAGACAAGGAGAGCGTGATTTAAGGATCTAATGCAGTCCCTTTTCACTTATGGCTTGGTACTTGAAGGGAGTTGGCTGATGCATAAACACTATTGTCCTGCAGTAGTTTCTGCTCTGCTCAGAGTCTGGAGGGATTCTACCAATCTGGCAAATGTGGAAGTCCGGTACTTCTTTGAGCGGAAGTGCGGCACACAACAGCTTGTTCCTAAGTCTGCCAAGGTGCCAGCTCTGTTGGTCTTCTGCAGGATGGTCTGGAAAAGGGATTTTCCCTTACCTCCTTGAAAGTCCAGGTTGCAGTCTTGTCCTGTTTCAGAGGTCAGGTGGCTGGAAAGTCTTCAGCCTTCCATCCAGATGTTTTAGGTTTTCTTCAAGGGGTTCAGCAACTGCGTCCTCCCCTCTGATCATTTGTCCCTTCCCAGGATCTCTGTCTGGTGCCCAGAGCCCTAGTGTCAGTGCCCTTTGAGCCTCTGAAGCATGAAACTCTGAAGGGTTTGACTCTCAAGACTGTTATCTCCAGGAACAAGCAGGAATGTAGTCTTCACATATGGGTATCGTCGGTACTGATGGAGCCTGCGCGGGAACGCTCCCCAGCGTCCAATAGGAAAGCTTTTGGGAGCATCCCACAGCACCTGCATGTTGCCTTCCCGCCTTTCCCAAGGGCACACAGCTTCTGGGATTTTCTCCCTGGCATGTGCAGCTAGGGAGTCCCCATATGTGAAGACTACATTCCTGCTTGTTCCTGGAGATAGCATAGTTACTCACCTGTAACAGGTGATCTCCGGGAACAGCAGGAATTTAGTATTCACAACTCACCCACCTCCCCTAGGAGTTGTATCTCTCTATCCCTCTCTCTCTCTCTTTCCCTCTCTCTTTTGTCTCAGCTTTAAACTCAACTGGAGAGGGACAGTTGGGAAAGGCGGGAAGGCAGCATGCAGGCGCTGTGAGATGTTCCCAAAAGCTTTCCTATTGGACGCTGGGGAGCGTTCCCGCACAGGCTCCGTCGGTACCAACGATACCCATATGTGAAGACTAAATTCCTGCTGTTCCCGGAGATCACCTGTTACAGGTGAGTAACTATGCTTTCTTGGTTATGATTTGTTTGGCAAGGCGGATTACCGAGCTGCAGTTTCTGTCTTGCCAGGATCCATATTTGTTCTTTAATAGGAGGCTGTTTCTATTTTATTTATTTTATTTATTTGACATTTCTTCTATTTTGCCTGGGCCTTCCTTTTTTGCTCAAGGTGATAGCTCCCTTTCAGGTGAACACGTTAGTATGCTTGTCCTCCTTTTCTATGGAGCAGTGTAGAGGGAAAGAAAAGGATCTTCTCCTTGTGGCTGTCCAGAGGGTGCTTCTCCGGGGCTTGGAGTTATGAATTCCTTCAATGTGTCCAATCCTCTTTTTGTGCTGTTTGCTGGCCCACGCAAGGGTGTTGTGGCAACCAAGTCTACTTTGGGGCACTTGATCAAGGAGGCAATTACCTTGGCATATCTGTGATGGAACTGGCCAGTTCTGGAGGATTTGCACACCCATTCTACTTGGGTGCAAGCGTCTTCATGGGTGTAGCATAGCAACTTTGTTGGGTGGCAACGTGGGCATCGCTTTCCACTTTTTGTCAAGCATTACTGCTTGAATGTCCACCCTTGGGTAGGCACTGCTTTGGCTCAATGTTTACAAGGTGCTGTGTTTTCATCCTGCCCAGTGGAGGCATAGCTTTGCTATATCCCACTTGTTTGGACTGGTCTAGTAGGATGATATGGAAGGTGACATTTTATTTACCAGATAATGTCCTTTTCTTGAGTCCTGCTAGACCAGTCCAGGACTCACCCCTAGAACTGTGTTTGGTCTGTTATGTTGCGGCGGTACCTCGGTCTGTTAGGACTTATATGCTTAGCTCTGCAGGTCCATATCCTTCTGACAGCCTGCTGTTCAGTTTCTCCTGTACATAGTTTGTTTTATCATTGCTGCCTACGTTGAGTTTGTGTGAGGCTTGCCATGCTTTCCCATATGCTTTAGGATGAATACTGAGGTGCCCTCTAGTGGCTGAGACTGATAGAAGCATGGAGTGATGTCATTGAAACCTGGGCATTCCATTGGCAATCTGTCTCTACCAATCTGCTGGTAGGAGAATACAACCCGTTTGTCTGGATTAGTCTAGCAGAACTCAAGGAAAGGACATTATCTGGTAAGGAAAATGTCACCTTGGCTGCTCTTCATTTAGAGGATGCCCAAAGCACTGGTTTTAGGAAGGGGAAAAAATCAAATATATATATATATATATATAATGAATGGATAAGCAGTAATGATACTAGAAAAGGATCAAGGGCTATGGTAAATAAAATCTCAGTGGCAATCAGAAATATAATAGTGTTAAGTGGGTTATATGTATGAGTGTGTTGCATTTTCACTGTGCTCCGTTTGTTAAGATAAATATTACATATTAGTCATATGAAGTACTTTGTTATCCTATTCAACACTGGTAAAGCTTTGATAGAGGCAGCATGTCTAGTTTTCCTCTTCATCCTTCAGGGGTTCTCAGTCCAGTCCTTGGGGACTTACCTAGCCAGTCTAGTTTTCAGGATAACCACAATGAATATGATTTGCTTACAATGGAGGCAATGCATTCAAATTTCTCTAATGCTTATTCATTGTGGTTATCCTGAAAACCTGACTGACTAGGTGTATCCTAGGTGTGACTAAGTGTTGAGAGCCCCTGCTCTAGAAAGGCATAGAAAAATTGGATAAAATCATGAGGGACGTCATAGAATTAAGAGATTTGGATAAGCAACTTTGAAGACACAATGAAAGAGTTCTTCATTTTGAATCTTGTTCATAAAGTTCACTAAGGAGATCATTTTAGAAGCCTTATTCATTTTTTGGATATCCAAAACAGGCTTAGAGACGTCCAAAGCCATTTTAGAAGCTGGCTCTGGGGACATGTAAATCTGAATGAAGGAGTGGAGGAGGCATGGCCAGAGCGATCCAGGGAACCTAGAGGCAAGGGTAGGACATTCCCAGAGATAAGGAAGTCCCCGTCTGATCACAGAAACGTTATGGGCATCCCGTGTCATGTTTAACCCTAGTCCTGCTCCAAGGCATGAATAGTGATGAACAAGCATCTGAAAAGTGCCCAGTTTAGCTGAAAAGCATTCAGAAGGTGTAGAGAAGAAAGCACTTGCTCATTCTTGGCACACAGCACACTGTCAATGATAGCAACAGCAGGATTTGAACTTGTAATGGAATTGATGTCTTCCTGTTCCAATGATTCTAACCATTAGCTTATCCTCCTTGGGAGGCCAGATCGGGGGTCGGGCTGCGGGGAATGCAGTGTTTTTACTAGCAGCTGGGGATTGCGGCTTTTGAATGGAGCCGTAGTGCCATGGCAACCAGACGCCATGGCGCCGTGGCTCCATTGAAAAACCCTGACTGAGCTATCTGGGCAAGGCCTGTATGTGCAGGCCGACCTGAATTGGGGTCCCAGCCTGCACGTAAAGGCCTGGACGCAATTCTGATCCCAAGGAGCTAGACGTGCCCCACGGAATCAGAATCCTGGCTACCTCTGTACGTCCGGTTCTGACTGGGCACACAGAGAGCCGGGACGTCCAGGTCTGAATCGGCCCCAAAGTGTTTGGTTCATTTAGACTTGAGATTACATTTATTTTAAAGTTGAATCTTATGTCTGTCTTTGCAGGTCATCAAGGTTTACCAGGTGCCCCTGGCCCGTCCGGTCCTAAGGGGTCTGCAGGGTTTAATGGGATGCCAGGATTACCAGGTTTAGTGGGTCAAAAAGTGAGTATTTTCTACATCTGTGTAAAGAACATGATAAAAGATACATTATATTATTATAATGCTTGTAATTGCTGGTTGAGGACAGGGGGAGTTTGTGACTTGCTCAAGGTCAAATAAGTAGTAAGTAAAAAGTAATGGTATATTAATTTATTAATATATTTGGATTGGCTGGTTATTTGGAGGGAAATAATAACAAGCAAGAAAGAAGGAGCCAGTGGTTATTCTGGTGACCCCCTGCTCCTTCTTTGTAGTCTTGGACCATTGTGTAGGGGTCCGTCCCTCCTTTTGGTTTGTTCTTTGGGTAATGATCAAAGCCATTTCATAGAAATGGGCTGTTTAAAAATTTCCCGCCTTCAATTACACATCTAGAGGGTAATTCTATAAGGAGCTGTGGAAAGTTATGCACCATCTACGTTTGTAAATCAAGTACTGTATGTTCAATGACTTGCATGCGTAGATGGGCCTTTAAGTGCCTGCTTTAGCAAGTTGCTATTCTATAAGTGCGTACACTAGGCTGATGGTGTGCACTTTCACTGTGGACCTTCACATAGAGGG
The DNA here is from genome assembly GCA_033557465.1 of Ichthyophis bannanicus. Taxonomy (NCBI): domain Eukaryota; kingdom Metazoa; phylum Chordata; class Amphibia; order Gymnophiona; family Ichthyophiidae; genus Ichthyophis; species Ichthyophis bannanicus. Next base: position 645,864,534 of record CM066035.1, read on the forward strand.
AGCTTGGGCAGAGTGTAGGCTGAACACAGTTATGTGCGCATATTATAAAAGGCACTGGTGTTCATGCATTAAGATATGTGTGGGCTTGCACCTATATTTGATGTATATTTTCAACCACTTATGCCTCTAATTTATAATGTCAAGTACACGCATATTTGACTTTATAAAATAGGTGCAAAATACATGCATTAAAATGCACCTTATTTTACTTTCTAGTAGTATTTAGTTCACACCTTTCCAGTAGTAGTTCAAGATGAGTCAGGTACAGTAAGTATTTTCCTATCCACAGAGGTCTTAACAATCTAAGTTTCCATATCGTCCTGCTAGACCAGTTCAGACAAGTGGGTTGTATTCCCCTACCAGCAGATTGGTGGAGACAAAGAACAAATGAAAAGCTCCGATTTCAATGACATCACTCCTATGCCTCTATTCACCTCAGCCACCAGAGGTCCCTTCAGTATTTCTTTATGTCCAGCCAGGGGCGGCTCGAGGCAATCTGCTGCCTGAGGCGAAGTATGAGAAGGTGCCCCCTCCTACCTTAGAGGGGGTGGGGCTTTTTAAAAAATCCAATCGGAGACTGAACCAAACCAAAAAGCCAATTTGATTATTTGGAGGAAATGCAAGATGTTTGCACACAGGGCTGTATCGAGCTGCAATCACACCCTGTGAGACTTGCAGCTCGGGCGCATGCCCCCCCCTCTCCCCCACACCTCCGTCCAGCACTGTCTGCTCTTTCCATGCTGCTGCCGCCCTCTGTTTTTTTCATGGCAGCGCCTGCAGCAGGGAAAGAGCAGGCAGCGCTGGACGGAGGTATGGGGAGGAGGAGGGGGCATGCACCTGATCTGAAAGGCACTGGCACATTAAGCAGATCTTCCCCTCCCTACTCTGACATCGTGTCGGAGGAGGGAGGGACCAGACCTGCTTAAAGTGCTGCGAAAAGGCTTGGGGAGCGCATTTCTGCTGCCTACTATTGTCCTGCCAGTGGCGGCAGGGCAACAGCAGACAGCCGAAATGCGCCCCCCAAGCCTTTCCACCCTGTGCGGCTGCACCGCTTGCATAGGTCTAGGTACGGTCCCCTTTGCACACCAAGGAACTAAAAGACAGCAAGAACCAACAGCACAGTTTATAAAACTAAATTAGAACTCATTTTTATTTTGTTGTTATAAACTGCGTTATGGTTCTTGATTTTTCTTTTTCAACATATATTTTGCATCCACAGTAGGTGCAGAGCAGAACCAGGACATTCACAAACAGAAATCAATATTTAAAAAAAAAATCTGATTCTGATCATCTCACTAACAACAACCACCACCACTAACAGCAACAACCACTATTCTCCAGTACCAGGCATATTGTGAACTAATACAAAACCCTACAACAAAGAGCAAACCTACCATACCATACCATATCAGCACAAACTTCCAAAACTCACATAAGGAGCCCATCCAAAAAAAGTGTCACTGTAAATACTACAGTGGGCCCTGGAACATCCATACACCTATTTGAAAAGCTGAACAAGTCAAATTACTACAGTACAGTATAGATCTATTTCCAGGAACAAGCAGGAATGAGTCTTCACATATGGGGTACGTCGGTACCGATGGAGCCTGCGCGGGAACGCTCCCCAGCTTCCCAAAAAGGAAAGCTTTTGGGAGCATCCCACAGCGCCTGCGCGCTGCCTTCCCGCCTTTCCTAACCGCCTCTCCCCAGTTCTTCTTTTCCGGGGAGCCAGCAGGTCGTGTTCCTGTCACCGCTGAAGTTATTTGTTTTATTTTATTTCTTTGGTCGCGCGTCTGCCTTCCCCGACGTTGGACCGGTACCGCCGGTCTTTCTTTCTTTTCTTATAAAAAAAAAAAAAGAACATATTTTTTCCCTCACTTAGTGTGTTTTTCCTCTTTGGGCCTTAGGCCTCACGAGAATTTTTCCTCATGGAAAAACCAGCCTCCGGGATTAAAAAATGCACTAAGTGCAGCGGTACTATTTCTGTCACCGACACCCATGAATGGTGTCTTAAATGTTTGGGTCCTGACCACTCCATTTTGGATTGTCCGTCCTGCTCCTTGATGTCTAAACGAGGTTTACAGAACCGAGCAGCTAAGCTCCATGTGCTGTTTCCCTCTGATGCAGCTTCAGTGGCATCGACGTCTTCCAGGGCCTCTACTTCCTCCCATGGATCTCAGGTAACCAAACATAAATCCAGCCGGTCCTCGAAGGGTAGATCTCCTTCCAAGCATCGAGATGCCTCCGGGCTTGCCCTCGAGGATTCCGCACCGGCAAAACAACCCCGGCGGGAAGCTCCGGCTTCCAAAGCTCCTCCTATGGGGTTACAGGTTGACATCGATGGCACGGCCTCGACCGATCACCTGTTAGAATGTTCTGGGGTACCGGCGCAACCTTCCGGTACTGAATTCCAGGCATTCATGGCGTCGATGGATCAGAATGTTCTATCCATGCAGCAGGCTATCATGGCCTTCATTCAAGCTGCGACGCCGCTGATACCACAACAAACTCTGTTGTCGGTATTGGCTCCGGTACCGGCACCAGTGTCGGTACCGGTACCGGCTGCATTGACATCGACCAGGATGCCGACTGCAGCGGTTCCCTGTCCAGGGATGCCCATCGGTACCGTACCGGTCCCGATGATGCCCGATGTCGATACCGCTCGATACGCGTATCGAGCTTTGGAAGAGCACCCTGACAGTCGATACTTTGATTCCTCCGAAGACTCTGATGCATCGGAGGAGTCTGCTGAAGTGTCTATAGCTCTTCCTGAAGAGCCTTCTTCTCCAAAAAGAAGAATGTCTCCTCCAGAGGATTTGTCCTTTCAAGACTTCATCAGAGAAGTGGCTAAAGGGCTTTCTATTTCAGTAACCTCTGAATCAGAGCCTAGAGCTAAAAAATTGACCTCATTCTCGTAGGTTGAACACTATGTACCGTGTCCCTCCTTGTCCTGGGTTTCATAAAACACAGCTTCCTCACCATTCTATTGTGGTGGAGTCAGCTATGAAAAAGATAAAGAGTGCAAAAAGACACTCCTCTGCTCCTCCAGGAAGAGAATGCAGGACCTTGGATGCTTTTGGTAGGAAAATCTTCCAAGCCAGTATGCTCATTGCCAGAATCAACTCCTATAGTCTTTATATGGGTATGTTTATGAAAGACGTTGCAGATAAGCTGCACACTTTCCTCCCTTTCCTTCCAGAGGATAAAAGGGAAGAATTTCTTATTTGGATTAAGCATACTCAAGATATTTCAAAGTTTTCCAATCGTGCAGCTTTTGACTCCTTTGAGGGTGCCAGCAGGGCTTCGGCCATTGCCATAGCTGCACGCAGAATTGCTTGGCTCCAAGCTTCTGATCTGGAATCTTGGGTCCAGGATGGCTTGGGAAATCTTCCCTGTACAGGAGAAAACTTGTTTGGCAAAGATTGGCAAATAAAAGCCACTCAAATGGATGCAGAAAATTCTGCTTTGGATAGACTTTCCAAGTCAACCTCCATCCCTGCCAAGAAAAAACCTTTCAAGAAGTCTTTTTTCAAGAAAGGCAGATTCCATCCTACTTCTGGCCAACAATCATCTACAGGTCGTTTTGCTGCTAAGCATCAGCAACCTAAACAGGCCAGGCCTAAGCCTACAGGGGCTGCTGCAACTCAGCAGACCCAGCCTCCTCAGGGTTTTTGACTTGATGCTAGAGAACTTACCTTTCTGGCTCTGAAACAGCCAGAGCCTCTCACCATTCCAGGAAGGTTAGCTCATTTTGCTCCCAGATGGGAGCAAATTACAGCAGAGCAGTGGACCCTCTCCATCATAAGGGAGGGCTACAAGCTTCATTTCTCAAACCTTCCTCCTCACACCATGGTGAGACATTTCAATTCTCCAACATCTCTCCTCGACCTTCTAGGTCAAGAGGTGGCTGCCCTTCTTGTCCAAGGGGCAATAGAAGAAGTGCCTCTTCTTCAACAAGGGTCAGGGTTTTACTCCCCCTACTTTCTGATCCCAAAGAAAACAGGGGGCTACAGACCCATATTAGATCTCAGAGAATTGAGCAAATTTCTATGCAAGGAGAAATTCAAGATGCTTTCTCTAGGCACTCTCCTTCCATACCTTCAGAGTCAGGATTGGCTTTGTTCTCTAGATCTCAAGGATGTGTACACACATGTCCTCATCCATCCATCTCACAGAAGGTTCCTCCGTTTTCTTTTCCAAGGAAAGCATTACCAATACAGGGTGCTTCCTTTCGGTCTCGCCTCTGCTCCAAGAGTGTTCACCAAATGCATGGCAGTAGTAGCTGCATTTCTACACACTCTGGGAATATTTGTATTCCCATACCTGGACGACTGGCTCATCCGAGCTCCATCTCAGTCAGAGGCCCAGACTTCCCTGGACTGCACAAGGCACATTCTGCAGTATCTGGGACTTGTGGTAAACCTCCCAAAGTCCCAGCTCACCCCTACTCAGTCCCTAGAGTTCATAGGGGCCTGGCTGGATACTACCACTGCAAGGGCCTATCTCCCTCAGGCCCGTTGCCTACGCCTAGTGCAGTTAGCCTCCCAAATTCAGTCAAAGAGCCATTTAACTGCCCGGGAGATGCTGCAACTGCTAGGCCACATGGCATCCACAGTGCATGTGTTACCCTATGCTCGCCTTCACATGAGAGCAGCTCAATGGACTTTGTCCACCCAGTGGACTCAAGCATCAGGAGCTCTCTCAGACCAAATAGCAACCTCCAAACGCCTCTTTTGGTCTCTCCAGTGGTGGATGTCCACCCAAAATCTGTTGCTGGGTCCCCCTTCCAACAGTTGTTGCCCCAGGCAACCCTCACAACAGATGCCTCCCAAACAAGTTGGGGAGCTCATCTACAAGACCTCTCCACTCAGGGCACTTGGTCTCCAAAGGAGACCTCTCTACATATCAACCACTTGGAGCTCCGAGCAGTTTTTCTAGCTCTCAAGGTCTTTCATTCCCTGCTCAGCTACAAGACAGTCCTCATTCATACGGACAATCAGGTAGCCATGTTTTACATAAACAAGCAAGGAGGAACTGGCTCTCTGTCGCTTTGCAACGAAGCTTTAAGATTGTGGGCCTTCGCCAGAGAGCATCAAATCCATCTCCTGGTCGTATACCTCCCAGGAATCCAAAACTCTTGGGCAGACAGACTCAGTCGAGTTCTGCTTCCACACGAATGGTCCCTGCACATGGACCAAGTACTCAGAATCTTTCAAGAGTGGGGAACCCCGGACATAGACCTCTTTGCAAGTCCGTGGAATGCCAAACTTTCCCGGTTCTGTTCCAGAATTCCATGTCAGGGAGTTCAGGCCAAGGATGCCTTCCTCCTTCACTGGGGTCAAGACTTCCTGTATGCCTTTCCACCCATTGCTTTAATTCCCAAGACTCTGTTCATGCTCCAGAGGGATCAAGGATCCATGATCCTAATAGCTCCACGCTGGCCACGCCAAGTGTGGTACCTTCTACTTCTGCATCTCTCTCAAGCTCCCTCCCTAGACTTGGGAGCTGCTCCAGACCTTCTGTCCCAGGAGGAGGGGACTTTGTGGCACCCAAACCCCAAGTCCCTTCACCTCAGAGCTTGGTTGCTGAAGGCCTAGACCTTCAAGGTTGGAATCTTTCTCAGCAGGTGAAGGATATCCTCCATGCTTCCAGAAAACCTTCTACTAGACGTTCCTATGCTTTTAAATGGAAAAGATTTTCTATTTGGTGTGCTAAGAAGGGTCTTGACCCTCTAGCACTACCTTTGAATTCTCTATTGGAATATCTCCTGCATCTCTCCAATGCAGGCCTTAAGACGAATTCAGTAAGGGTCCATTTGAGTGCTATTGCAGCATCCCTTAAGCCTATTAATGGACAGCCTATTTCCTCTCATCCTCTTATTGCAAGATTCATGAGAGGCCTAACTTTAACTAAACCTCCCATTAGGCCTCCTCCGGTGGCATGGGACTTAAATCTGGTTCTTGGTCAGCTTATGAAGCCACATTTTGAACCCTTAGCCACCACCTCCTTGAAATTTCTTTCCTGGAAGGTTATTTTCCTCATTGCAGTCACCTCAGCTCGCCGCATCAGTGAACTGCAGGCCTTAGTGGCTAATCCACCTTATACAAGGTTCCATCATGATAAGGTAGTCTTTAGGACCAATCCACACTTTATGCCTAAAGTGGTTTCACCTTTTCATCTTAACCAAGAGGTGTATTTACCTGTCTTTTTTCCAGGTCCTCATGCATCAAGTGCAGAGAGGAATCTTCATACCCTGGATTGTAAGAGAGCTCTTGCCTTTTACTTACAAAGGACACAGCAACATAGAAAGTCTTCTCAACTCTTTGTTGCCTTTGATCCCTCTCATTTAGGACTTCCAGTCTCTAAGAGGACACTGTCCAATTGGATTGCTCAGTGTATTTCTTTCGCCTACCAGAGTAAGAACCTTTCTCTGGAAGGCCATGTCACAGCTCATAATGTGAGGGCCATGGCCACCTCTATGGCTCATCTAAATTCTGTGTCCATCGACCAGATCTGTCGAGCGGCCACCTGGGCCTCGGTTCATACCTTCACAGCCCATTACTGTTTGGACAAGGACTCCCGCCGGGATGCCTTGTTTGGTCAGGCTGTTCTCAAACACCTGTTCCATGCTTAATCAACTCCTGCCCTCCTTCCCTGAATGGATGCCTGAGATCCATAGGAGGAGATAGAGCCCTTCACAGGGTCTCATAACCTTGGTGATCTCCCAGGCATCTCTAGCTAGGGAGTCCCCATATGTGAAGACTCATTCCTGCTTGTTCCTGGAGATAGCACAGTTACTTACCTGTAACAGGTGATCTCTGGGAACAGCAGGAATAAGTCTTCACAACCCACCCACCTCCCCTAGGAGTTGTATCTCTCTATCTATTTTTCCTTTCCTCTCTCTCTTTGTCTCAGCTTTAAAACTCGAACTGGGGAGAGGCGGTTAGGAAAGGTGGGAAGGCAGCGCGCAGGCGCTGTGGGATGCTCCCAAAAGCTTTCCTTTTTGGGAAGCTGGGGAGCGTTCCCGCGCAGGCTCCGTCGGTACCGACGTACCCCATATGTGAAGACTTATTCCTGCTGTTCCCAGAGATCACCTGTTACAGGTAAGTAACTGTGCTTTATGTACAAACTCCATGTTAACAAAACACCTGACCTCAGTCACACACTTGCAACATCGACCCTCACCAAGTGCAGAATAAGTAACCCCAATCTAAAGTAAAAATAAAAATATTTAGACAAAATTTAAATTGAAACCCCAAGAATCCAGAGTCCACATGCAATGCAACATCAGATAAATAAGAGATGCATTTCCCCAATACTGTGTAAAATATAAAAATAGCACAAAGTCCAATCACTAAAATTAAATAAAATTATTTTTTCTACCTTTCTTGTTTGACCATTTTATTCTCTGATCATGCTGGTCCTGATCTGAGGCTTCTGCTTTCCTGTCTTCTCTTACGTAGCTCTCTTTCTGTGGTCTATGGTCCATGGTCCATCTGCCATTTCTTATCTCTTCTTTTGTTTTCTTCACGTCCTTTCATCAGCCCATTTCCAGTTCCAGTAACCCTCCCCAGTATCAGCCCTCTTTCCAGTCCTCCCCTCCCAGTACCTTCCAATGTCAACTGCCTTGCATTCCCACGACTGCCACTGGTGTCCATTCCCTTCCAGCCCCCCTCCTTCCCCACTGTCCAGCCCCTTCTAGTCCAAATACCATCCCAGATATCAGCTCACGTCCACTATCAGTGCCACCCCCCCAGTCAGCTCCCTTCCAGTTGCCCTACCCTCTGTCCATCCCCCTTCCATTGCCATTTGCATATCAGCTCCCTTCCAGCCTCCTCCCCATTACCCAACCACCTACTACTCCTATCCCCCAAGTGTCAGCTCTCTTCAGTACATCCCAGGTGTCATCTCCTTTCCAGCCTCCTCCTTCCCCCATGTCAGCTCTCTTTCTGCCCCCTCCTTCCCCTGGCAGACCCTCTCATTATCCGTTCCCTTCCAGCCCTATTCTACCATCCTCCCGCATCAGCCCATTTGTAGCCCTAGCCCCCAGTTTTCTTCCAGGGCCATCAGCACTCTCCTCCCCTCCCCCATTACCCCATTTCCAGTCCTATCCCCCTTATCAGCCCACTCTAATCATAGCCCCCCAATTAGCCCATTACCAGTCCTAGCTCATTTCCAGTGCTTGCCCCCTATATGCCCATTACCAGTCCTACCCCCCAATCAGCCCATTTCCTGCCTATCGCCCCTAATCAGCCCATTTCTAGGCCTAACCCCACCAATCAGCCCATTACCAGTCCTAGCCCCTCTCCCGATCAGCCCATTTCCAGTTCTAACCCCCCTCCCGATCAGCCTATTTCCATTCTTAACCCCCCATCAGCCCATTTCCAGTTGTAACCCCCCCCCATCAGCCCATTTCTTAAGTGTGGAGGAGTGGCCTAGTGGTTGGGGCAAGGTACCTCATGCCGGAAGGTCGGGGGTTCAAATCCCACTAGAGGACAGCAACCTTGGGCCGGAAGGACTGGGGTTTCTAGTCCCACAGGTGCTCCTTGTGGTCTTGGGCAAGCCACTTAACCCTCCATAGCCCATGTTCCCTGTAAAATAGTTATCTCCAAGTTATAATACCCTGTTCAATGTAATTTCAGTTTGTTCAATGTAAACCACACTGATGCAGAATAGCACGGTATATAAGAGAATGTAAATAAATAAATAAAAAATAAATAAATTTCCAGTTGTAACCCCCCCAATCAGCCCATTTCCAGTCCTAGCCCACCCTCCCTATCAGCCCATTTCCAGTTCTAACCCCCCATCAGACCATTTCCATTCCTAGCTCCCCCACCCCCACCCCAGGGAAATTGAAAAAAAAAACCTGGCTGCTGAAGCCACTGCTGCAGGTGCTGCTGCTGTAGCAGTGGCAGAATGAAGTGCCCCGCAGCCACGGACTCCCCGGCAGAGCCCTTCTATCTCCCTCAGCGCCTGCTTTTCAGAGCCGCGAAGGGAGAGTTTCCCTTTCTCGCGGCTCTGTTAAGCCTGCAGGCGCTGATGGGAAACAGGCATTTCCTGTTTCCCATCAGCGCCGGCAGGCTTAACAGAGCAACGAGAAAGGGAAACTCTCCCTTCGTGGCTCTGAAAAGCTGGCACTGAGGGAGATAGGAGGGCTCTGCCTGGGCAGCCGTGGGGCACTTCATTCTAGTGCGGCGGCAGCAGCAGCGGCTCCTCTCTTCGGATTTTTTTTTTTAAGGCCGAATGAGGCAGGCATTTTGGCAGCAATTTTTACCACCCCCAAAAAGTTGCCGCCTGAGGCCATCACCTCACTCAGCCTCATTAGAGAGCCGCCCCGTGTCAAGCAGATGGTGGATAGATTTTCTCCTTTTTGAAGGAAAAAAATCCTGAACGTTGAGAAGAAAAGATTGATTAAACTTTTGTGAACGATTACCTTGAGGGTAACTCTCTTACTTGTACATGACGTGGGAGGCTCCACTAGACTGCGGTCTTTTTGGTTACCATAGGAAGAGGGAAAATTGTTTCAGCTCCATGCTCTTACTCTGGATAACAGCCTGTTGAGCAGACAGAAATTTGGATGGATATGGAAGATTGGAAGAATTCAGGAGCTTCACACAACCTCAATGCCCCCTCCCTTCTCCTCTGTTCCACCCTGGTTTCTCCCAAAGACTGCAGAAGGCTCTCAGAGGAATCTGCCTGCCAGCAACCTTAAACACAGTGTTGCCAAGTCACAGAAAGAGGTTCAGGGAGTAGAGCAGAGCTGAGCCTTGTTGGGGGCTCCCAATTCTGTCTTCCTGGGACTCATTTCAAGGTGGACCACTAGTGACAGTCGGCATGGTGTAGGAGTTTCTTGCCGTTTTCTGAGCGCATAAGTAGCATTTTTACCTATTGTGCACCTAGCGGTTGCGTGGTCCTAGTGCATGTTCCAACTAAGTGGCTCCAACGTTTGCTGCTTCCCTAACGCCTGTAATACACGTTACAATAAAAGTGCAGTTAATGCGTGTCCTTGAGCCACTGCAGCCTTAGCGTGCACTGTTTTGATACTTGCCTTAATTCTCTGTCGTCTTCCGGGAAACGTTTGACCTATGGCAAGTGAGGTGCCTCATCTCTGGATTCTGGACTCTGCTCTTCTTGTATTGCAGCTTCTGAGTAGTCCCTGGATGACCTGCTTCCCCTCTCCCAGCCAGGGGATGCAGGTAGTCCAATCTTACCTGCCTTAGTGCAGGAGGTGACAGATGGTGCTATGGGTAAGAATATTCAGCTGGCTGGAGATCCAGCAAACATTTTGTGAGCCACTCATCATCCTCTAGGGGGTCTGTGGTGGCTGTGCCCCTGGTGTTGGGGAATCATTTCTGAGAGGAGAACTTCTGGATTCAGGATTATCCTCCTTGTAGTCCTTTCTTTTTGTAGCAGGCCTGGTCCTTCTGGTGTGGGAATTCAGAGCTTGCGGCCTCTCGGTACCCTTGGGCGCAGTCTTGTGTGGGGCAGGCCAAGAGTGGAAGCACTGTTCTATTACCTTGGCTAAGAATCCCCAGCAAGGGATGCCCCCTGGAGATGGGGAACAGCTGGGAGCTGTCTGAGATTTTGACTAGGGGGTCCTCGGCACTGGGCTCTGACGTAGATGAAGTACTCTCACCTTCAGAAGATTGTGAAGAGGCCAGAGTGATCCGCCTATTCTGAAAGGAGGAGAGAGCGACTTTGATGGCCAGGGTCTCATCCACCTTTGAACTTGATGGATGCTTCTGGCACTGAGCAGGAGCTGAAGATACACCTGCTCTTTCAAGGGGTGCGGAAATTCACTATTGTCTTCCCAAGAATATGATCCGGTCTGAGTGGGACTCTCCTGACTCCCTTCTTAAGGAGCAAAGAGGTGTAATAAAGTCTATTCTCTTCCAGAGAAGGAGTGCATTGAGTTGTTTGGCATTCCCAAGATGGATGCTTAGATCACGACGGTTACCAGATGGACCACCATTCCTGTGGAAGGTGGATCGGCCTCAAAGGATTTTATAGACTACAAGGTAGATTCGTTGTTGCAGAGCCAGTTCACCGTGGTGGCAGCTATTCTGCAGCTGGTGATATGTACCACCCTGATGTCTTGAGCTGTGCTCCAGTGGATTCCATCTCTTCCACCGGATGATACTAACTCTCTTTATGAGTCAGCTGCGACCTTCCTTTCTGATGCCATGTATGACCTGGTATGTTTGGCGACCAGGGATGGTGCCCTGGTGATGGTGTCACGGCATTAGTTTTGGCTCCAGCAATGGGCAGTGGACTCATCTTGGTTCATCCATCTGGCTATGGGGACGCTTCTGTCTAGAGCTGAATTGGAGAAGCTGGTGAAGGATCTGGGTGAGACAAAGTCTTACTGCATGTGAAGGAGGCCTGTGAAGTGGGCTGGTGCCGCTTTCTTGTCAGCCTCCACCTGTCCACCAAGGGTGTGATGGATGAAGTCCCAGGGGTCTCAGGCTTCTCATCGATGCTGATCTGGAAAACCTCTCCTCCCCTGCTTCCGGTATCTTAGTCCTTTCATGGAGCACATGGGCCCAAGGACTCTGTCCCTTCCAGAGGAGTACCCTCTCAGGCTCCACAATGAAAGTTTGGGAGCCTATTCCCTGGTTCTTCCAGTTGGAGGCAGGTTTCTCTTTTCTTTCAGGAATGGGCTCCGGTTACCAAGGATAGCTAGGTGCTAGACACCATTCAGTTCAGCCATGTTCTGTAGTACCCAGAGCTGATTCCAGATGCTTTTTTTTATCTCCCCTTGTGGGTCTGTGATCAAAGTGCCTCTGTGCGGGCCACCTTGGACACGTTTCTGTGCCTAAAGGCAGTGATGCCTGTCCCCCTCCATCTATTTTGTGATGCCCAAAAAAGATGGTTCCTTCTGGCCCATCTGGACTGCAAGGGGGTCAACGAGCACTTATGCGTCCAGTGCTTCTGAATGGTAAACTTGCAATGCACCAAGGGTAGTTCTTAGCTTCTCTGGATCTAGTGGAGGTGCATTTCAATTTCCTGATCTGGGCAGATCAGCAGCAGTATCTACGTTTTGCCATGCTTGGCTCTCACTTTCAGTTTGCTGCTCTCCTTTTTTGGGCTATCCACTGTCATGAGGGTATTCTCCAAGGACATCATGGTGGTAGTGGCTGTGGCGCTGCAGCACCAAGGGATCTGTGTTCATCCATATCTGGATGACTGGCTCATCTGGGCCCATTTCTTTTTAGAGGCATCTCGGGTGGCATCCCAAACGGTGTCTTATGTTCTTATGTCCTTTTTGGAAGCTTCAGCTGGGTGAGCGATCAGGGAAAGAGCCAGCTGTTATTTTCATAGTTCCCAGAGCACATTATGACACTTGAGTGAGCGGAGTTTTTTTGCCAGAGGAGAAAGAAAAACTTGTTGGATTCCCTGGCCTGTTGTGTGCACAGCAGGCTTCCAGAATCTGGGATTATCTTCAGCTCCTCGAATTGATGGCGGCAACCATAGAGATGGTGCCATGGGTGCATGCTCTCATGCAACTGCTCCAGCAGTCCCTGCTGACTTGCTGGTCCCAGAGCTCTCAGGAGTTCGAGCACTGGCATCTGCTCCCATTGATGGTGAGGTCCAGCCAGCAGTGGTGCAGCAGCATAGTCATCCGAGGAAGGGTGTGCGACTGGATGATTTTTCCTGGCTCCTCCTGGCAACTGATGCCAGTCTCCCAGGCTGGGGAGCCCATTGCCAAGACCATATGGCCTAAGGCCATTGGAACCTCAGGGAAGCGGTGTGGTCCATCAACCATATGCGAGAGCCATCAGTTTGGTTTTCTGCATTTCCAGCCCCTGGTTGAGGACCAGGTGGTTCGAGTATTTTCAGACAATGTCATGGCAGTGGCTTCTGTCAATTAGCAAGGTGGCATGAGGAGTGCAGGGGTAGCTCTGGAGATGGCTTACCTGTTTGCCTGGGCAAAGAAGAACCTCTTAGCCATGTCGGCACAGCACATTGCTGGGGTGGACAATGTGGAAGCAGACTTCCTCAGCCGGCACTCTCTGGATCTTGGAGTGTGGGAGTTTAGTCAGGAGGTGTTTCAGTTGATTTTGTGCTGCTGGGGTCACCCCGAAATGGATCTCATAGCAATCCACTAGTGCCAAAGTTTGCTACTTCTTCAGTTGTCACACAGAGACAGGGTCCTAGGGTGTCTTTGCCCTGATAGAGCCTTAGCCAAGTCAGCACCTACTGTATGTGTTTCCTCTGTGGCACCTGGTGGGGCTTGTGCTTTAGCATATAGAATGCTTCCCAGGCAGGATTGTTCTGGTGGCAGTGGATTGGATGAGGAGAGAGTGATTCGGAAACGTGAGGTGACTCCTGCAAGTGCCACCTCTTTGGTTCCCACCATCTCGGGGCCTATTGCGGCAGGGACCAATCATCTTGGACAACCGGGCTCCCTTCTTGCTTATGACCTGGTTCTTGAAAAGAGATGGCTAGCATGTAAGGGCTACTCTCCAGCTGTGGTCTTTACTTTGCTCAGAGTGCAGAGGAGATCTACCATGCTGGCATATGTGCGGATCTGGTGCCTCTTTGAGCGGTGATAAGGTGCTCAGCATTTGGCTCCTGAGGCTGCCAAAGGGCCATCTCTATTGGTCTTCTACAGGATAGCTTGGAGAAAGGCCTTTCTTTTAGCTCCCTAAAAGTTCAGGTGGCAGCTTTGTCCTGTTTCTGAAGTCCAGTGGCTGGTAAGTCTCTGGCATTGCACCTGGACGTCTCCGCTTTCTCCAGGGGATTTCATCATCTGCATCCTCCCCTTGGGTCTGTGATCCTTGCCTGAGATCTGTGTACGGTGCTTAGGGTACTGATGTCGGCACCATTTGAGCCATGGAAGCACACTACTTTTAAGAATTTGATACTGAAGATGGTCTTCTTGGTCGCAATTTGTTCTGCAAGGCAGATTTCCGAGCTGCAGGCTCTGTCTTGCCAAGATCCTGTCGTTTTCCAAAGGAAACTTTTTCTATTTGGCCTGTGCCTTCCTTCTTGTCTAAGGTGCTTCTGTGTTTCATGTAAACCAGGTAATCTATCTGTCCTCCCTCTCGAAGGAGCAGTGTAGGGAGAAGGATAAGAATCTGTGCCTTATGGATGTCTGGAGAGTGTTTATTTATTTACATTCTCTTATATACCGCGCTATTCTGCATCAGTGCGGTTTACATTGAACAAACTGAAATTACATTGAACAGGGTATTATAACTTGGAGATAACTATTTTACAGGGAACATGGGCTATGGAGGGTTAAGTGGCTTGCCCAAGACCACAAGGAGCACCTGTGGGACTAGAAACCCCAGTCCTTCCGGCCCAAGGTTGCTGTCCTCTACTGGGATTTGAACCCCTGACCTTCCGGCCTGAAGTACCTTGCCCCAACCACTAGGCTACTCCTCCACTCCACATGTGATCCGGTATGTGGAGGTTACAAATTACTTTTGTAAGTCCAACTATATTTTCGTGCTGTTTGCTAGCCCACACAAGGGTGACATGATAGCCATGTCGACTTTGGGGTGCTAGATTAAAAAGGCCATTGCCTTGGCGTGTTTGTTGCGGAACCGGCTGGTTCCAGAGGGTTTGCTGCCCATTGAAATATGGGCTTTTCATTGGTTCTTTGTCTCCACCAGTCTACTGGTAGGGGAACACAATCCACTTGTCTTTACTGGTCTAACAGGACTCAAGGAAAAGGACATTAACTGGTAAGTAAAATATTATGTTGTACCTAAGTTAATGGAGGGATAAGTGACTTGCCCAAGGCCACAAGGAGTGCTAGTGGGATTTGAACCCTGCTCTCCATGGTTATAGGCCATTGTTTTAACTGCTAGGCTACTGCTCCACCTTGTAATGTTACTCTCATAGTGCTATAGCACACTATGCACATTATCTGGAGATGTTCCTGCTTATAAAAATAATCAAAGCCAAACCATGTGCTTAGTTTTGTTTGATTAATTTCAATGTTATTTTTATCACTAAATATCACTTTATTTATCAAACTTTGAGACGTAAAGACTGCAATGCAGTTGAATGCTGAGAAAAATAATTTAAAATGATGTATGACTCCAAGAGGCAGTTTGTCCAGGCTGGCCTGATGGCAGTGCTATGCATTGCAACTTTATCACCTGGGTAGAATCTGCAGACCCAGCTTCTGTTCATCAGGTGCACAGAGGCTGAGGATACTATAGATATAGTGTTCCAAACTGCTCTTGAGAAGATGAAATCTCAACCGCCACATTACAGCGACACCTACAGGTGGGATTCTGTTAATCTATCAAAATAAGGATGACAATACTATTAAGACAAAGCAAAATAATGACTAATTACCTTGCACAATGGAGTATCATGTTTACGAATTAGGAGGCCAATGGACTAAGTGCAATACTATGGGCCATTATTTAATTTAATCTAATTGAAAGAATATTTATAAATGATTAATGCAAACTAGAAAGCTGTTCAAAGTGGTTATCTTGCTTTTATTGATGTGTAAAGACGGGCCTTGTTGCTTGCATACAAACAAGCTTTTAGCTAAATAATACATGATACATTTTGCAAGTTTGCATTCTGGCTTCACAAAAAGCAAATATACTTTCCTGAGGTATAGTTACGGTTTCCTCATTTTTTTGCACATTATTTAACTAGGCGAACATATGTAATGAGCTGATTAACATAAGAGTTTTTTACTTAGTTTTGTACACACTACAGTAGGGTGCCAGAAGTAGCATACAGCATGAGCAGAATTTTGTGAATGGAAAAAAGGGGAGTTATTTGCCATTTTTTTTGCATGTTAACACATTTGCAAGGCATAGTGCACATTAGTAAGTTGGCCTCTAAGTTAGATGTGCACAATGGTAAATGTACATTTTTAAAACATGTTTTGGAGTGCAGAAAACGTATTATTGATTTATTTAACTATTTTTCTATACCGCTGTATCTAAAAGTCACATACGCGTAACATCATAGCTCAACAGGACTTTACAGTGAACCGAGAATATGGAAATAGAACATCATAATATGGAAATAGAACAATATGGTGTGACTCCCAAAACTGAAATATTACATATAGGGGCATGTTTACTGAGTGTGTTAACGTTTAGAGCAGGGTTTGGTGTGCAGTGAGTGCACCCTGCTAACAGCATGATGTCCAGTGCTAAAATTCTCATGCTAATCAGGTAGCATGTGATCAGGAAGGTTGTGGGTGGAATGTGGACACAGAGGGCACATCATGGTCAGCGCTGGTGTTTGGGAACATGCTAACTGTGAAAGTAGCTGTTAACATGGGTGCACATTACACCACCTCAGTGAATAGTGGGAAGTTCTCCTAAGTGCACATTAACACTACACTAACAGCAGGGGGCCAGATGCACACGTCCCCAAAAGTGGGCATCTTTGCTAACATTCGGCTACATGCACCACCAGCACAAATCTTAGTAAACATGCCTCACAGTGGTTCTTATTTCATTTGGGTATGGAATTTATTTAAGACCCTTTTAAAATATTATGCACCTGTGTGAAGGGGATTCAGTGAAAGGCTGCATCTGCCAGTCAAGTTATCTAGGCTTGACTGTTTCCAGGATATTAACTGCCTTTGCTCAAGTGACGTGTAACCTGGAGTTCAAGATACAAATTCAACCTTTATTACACTAGATAGTATTGATAGTGGGTCAACTCCTAGTTTTGTCTAAAAGACGTAACTTATTCGAAAAAAATGGTGACAGGTTTTCAAAACTGTTTAATTGATGAACCCATGATGTATAATGCTTATTGATTATTTTCAAACTTTGATTTGTTAAAAATCTTAAGGGTGAACCTGGGGTAGGTCTTCCAGGTCATAAAGGATTCCCAGGCCCACAAGGTCAAACTGGAGCCCCAGGAGCAAAAGGAAGTGCAGGAGAACCTGGTCTACCCGGACAGCAAGGTTTTCCAGGTGTTACCGGTCAACCAGGTGCCAAAGGTAACTTTACTTGTGAATACTAAACTATAGAAATATCATTCTCCAGGGAGACTGTTACTGAATGCAATTCCACAAATAATCAGATTAATATTCAAATGCTAGGCTAATTTAGGTGATCAAAATTTGCAGACTTAGGACTAAGTGCCCTCACTTGGTTTGCAGCTTGTTGTGCTGTGAGGGCTTGTGTGCATCAGTGATGCTGAGAGCTAAGCTATCGGTAGCTTAACTACTGGCAGGGTCTCCTAAGATGGACAGGTCTCAGCTGAGGTGCCAGACCAAGACAAACCACCCATCTGGGCAGCAGCAGAATGGGACAGTGTTGACAGCAGAGGATCACATTTCTGTGACAATGGCAACAACACTAGAATTAAACTGCGTGGAAGAAAGGCCTGGCAATCTACTTTCATATCTTGCCATGAAAACCCAATAGATAGTTATAACAAAACAAATTGCACTGTAGTACTGGAAGATGAGACCCCCAGGTCAGAAGGCACTCAACTGGCTACTGGGGAGGAGCTGAAGTCTTTTCAGAGTAAAGCCAGCATTTATGATATGATTGGATCAAAGCCCTCGGGACGTCTGACTGCTAATGTAGTTGCATATGAAAAGAGAGTCAGAAGCTGCAAAGATGTCTTATGTATTGGGACATGAAACATATGAAGCATGAACCAAGGGAAGTTGTAGATGGTCAAGAATGAAATGGAACGTGTACAACTGGATCTGTTGGGTATCAGTGAACTGAAATGGACTGGCATTGGGCACCTTGCATCTGATGATCACATATACCATGTGTACTATGCTGGAAATGAAAGACAAAGAAGAAATGGTGTTATATTTATAATTAAGAAGAAACTCAAAAGAACTGTAATGAAATAGAATGCAATCAGTGAACGCTTAATTTCTATTTGTCTATGAGGAATGCCCATCAACACAACTATAATTCAAGTATATGACCCAATAACAGCTGCAGAAGAGGATGAAGTTGATTCGTTCTGTGAGCAAGTACAATGACAGAGCTGCAGAAGAGTTATGGGATGACATCAAGAAAATTGTGTTTGGAAGAAAGTGAGAAATCTCTACAAAAGGTGAAAAAACAAAAACGGCCCAAATGGATTACAGAAGAAACTGAAAATTGCCTGGAAACACAGAGAAACTTAAGCCAGAGGAGAAAGAGGCAATCGAAGAACTCAACAGATTGCCAACATGCAGCAAGACAAGACAAGGAGAAGTACTACAATGACGCGTGAGAGTTAAAGAAAAAATTCCAGCCTCGAATTGGAATGTTACAAGATGCTCAAGGATCAAGAAAAGGTGGAAAGAATATACAGAGTCACAATATGATAAAGATCAAGTGGACCTTATGATCCAGAACTATTGGTGATGAAAGAAGAAGTCGAAGCAGCATTGAAAGTGTTATCAAAGAACAAAGCACCAGGCATTTATGGCATTCCCACTGAAGCATTACAGCAATCTGATGCAGCTGTTACCGTACTTACAAGGATTTGCCAGGAAATTTGGAAGACATCATAACCAACTGACTGAAAAACATCTGTTTATACAAATATTAAAGAAAGGTGATCCGACTGACTGTGAAAATTATCGCACAACCACTCTGATCCCACATGTCAGTAAGATTCTACTGAAGATTATTCAGCAGAGACTACAACCATACCTGGAATGAGAATTGCCTGAAGTGCAAGCAGGGTTCAGGAAAGGGCAAGGAACGAGAAACGTCATCATGGATGTAAGATGGATCCTTGAAAAGACCAAAGAATACCAAAAGGACATCTGTATGTGTTTTATTGACTACAGCAAGGATTTTGACTTTCTAAACCATGAGAAACTCTGGGCCACATAAGAAGAGTGGGTATATCAGAACACCTGCTCGTTCTCTTGCACAACCTTTACATTGATCAAGAAGCAACAGTTCAAACAGAACAAGGAAAAACAGATTAGTTTAAAATCAGCAAAGGTGTACGACAAAGCTGCATCTGTCGTACACCTACCTGTTTAATTTATATGCAGAACAAATCATCAGAGAATCAGGACTGTATGAAGACAACCAAGGTGTGAAGATTGGTGGAAGACTCATCAACAACATTCGCTCTGCTGATACCACATTACTGGCTGAAAGTGAAGATAATCTGAACTATTTGCATCTCAAGAACAAGGAACATAGTCTTAAAATGGGCCTGCATCTTAAAAGTAAAGAAGACAAGGATCCTGACAACTGGAAGAAATTTAAATAGTGGACAACTTTAACTTACTTGGATCAACTATCAATAAAGAAATGACAAGCCATCAAGAAATCAGACAAAGCATTGCTCTTGGCAGAATGGCTATGAAGGACCTAGACAAGATTCTCAAGAGCAGTATCTCTCCATACAAACATTCAACTCTTTCA
Source organism: Ichthyophis bannanicus (assembly GCA_033557465.1). Taxonomy (NCBI): domain Eukaryota; kingdom Metazoa; phylum Chordata; class Amphibia; order Gymnophiona; family Ichthyophiidae; genus Ichthyophis; species Ichthyophis bannanicus. The sequence goes on from CM066035.1 coordinate 645,883,880, forward strand.
AGCCATGGTATTTTCAGTAATGTCATATGGATGTGAACGTTGCACAGTGAAAAAGACAGACAGGAAGAAAATTGATGCCTTTGAATTATGGTGCTAGCGACGAATACTGTGTATACCATGGACTGCCCATAGAACAAACCAGTCAGTACTAGAAGCGATCAAACCTAAGCTTTCTTTAGAAGCTCAGATGACAAGACTTGACTTTCATACTTTGGACATATCATGTGAGGATTGAAATCATTAGTGAAAGACATCATGGTATAAGGTCACCGCAAAAGAGGAAGGCCAGCAATGAGATGGATAGATACAGTAACAGCAGCTGTGGATGCCTTTCTGTTAACAATGAGTCGCCTGATTGAAGACCGAATATAGTTTAGGACAACGATCCAAAGGGTCACCATGAGTCGACAGTGACTCAACGGCATTTAACAACAGGTCTAAGTGACTTTACATCTGAATCTAGGTGCCTTAGTTTTCGACTGAACATTTTCCTTAATTCCATAGCTGTCCCTTGTTGCCAAAGCTCTGATCCTCCCTTTTTAGAACAGTCCCCAGAGTCCCTATTTCCCTGAAACTGCAATCCATTATCACACGCAAGGGTGTGGCACATGCTGTGTGGGGTGCGTTATCTCTAGATTCTTGCAAGTACTCTTGGAATAAGGTTCACACCAGTTCATAATACTGGATTATATATTTCCACCTACCAGTTTCCAAAAGCCCCATATCTCTTGAGCAGGTACAAGTATAAATCAAGCCAACAATGAAGAAAACAAACAAAAATGCACCTGCGGTAAGTACAGCCTCTAGATAAAGCTTTCAAAGCTGCAAACTGAGCCAATGCAGGTTTTTCCAAACAGCTTTTTAAATTAAAATTAGTCAGCTGCTCTCCCCTGGTAGCAAACAAGGACTGGTTTGCCATCTTTAGTTGGTACCTGTTGAGGTGGTTTTGTATTTCACTCACTTTTTCATCAGAATCACTCTTCACTTCTGGGCAAACCCTTACTCCTCCTTTATACATTGGAGCAGGTTTGGGAAAGCCTTCTACCTACACCTCCTGTAGGCATTCCCTACAGCCCAGTCCATGTAAATCAAAAAGACAAATAAGTCCACTCACACTTGGCAGTTCGGCCTCCTAATTCCATTTCCTTGGATATCCAGTCAGAGGGTTCTGGTTCTCCCACCTCCATGGGTTCAGGTACGTCCTGGATTGTGGGAAGCTCACAAGGGGGCTGACTCCAGGTAGGAGTCTTTCTGGTGTTTGGGAGCAGCGTCATAAATTCCTCACTCTCCCATGGAAATATGTCAGCCCCACCTTCTTTCCTGGGCCCTCAGGAATCCACCCAGTCACCAGCTCTACCCCTTTGACCTAGATCCCAGCTTCTCTCTATAGGGTTTTTTCTAAATCCCAGCCTGGTTCCTGCCAAGTTCTTTTTCCTAGGGCTTACCCTGGGTTGATCTTCCAGCACCACTGACCGGCCAGCTCATGGCTTCGTGCCCTACTGTGCCCCCAGAACACCCCATTGCTAACCGATTAACAGTGGGGCATTTAACCAGGTTAAGAGGGCATTTATGTACTTTGTAATTCTGCAAATTGTGTAAATCCTTTTGAATATGTCCCCTAGATCTTTTCATTATTAGCCTCTTTGTCATATATGATGAAATACATCAGGTTAATATAATTCTATAGTATGATACTGTATTTGGATCTAATGTGATTATATTCTTTGTGCAGGTGATGCAGGTCGTGTTGGAGTGCCAGGTCTACAGGGTGCCCCGGGTGTGCCCGGGATAGGCCCTCAAGGTCCACCAGGACCTCCTGGAGCACAAGGTTCACCAGGGTTAACAGGTACAGTAACTCACAATGTGGAATGGGTTAGAGAATGAGTGGTGTTAATAAGAAATATATTTTGGTAGTCCTTGGCAAAGATGTATTATCATTTCTCTGAACAAAATGACAGAAGGATGGAGGGTGGAGGACATGTGGTCCTTCACTAGCTCTTGAATACTTCCACAGGTGTGACTAAATTGCTTGTCTGTTGGTACACTGTTATCAGGTGAAGTACCAGTTCAAGGAGATTAGAGAAACGGATCCAATAGTATCCTACAAGCTTAGATGAGAGGGGCTTTATTTTAATTCTGTGAAAGAGTGCCTGTTTCATATCCAAGCAGTTACAAGCTCAAATTCTAAAATACCTGACAGATTAATAGGAATCAGGTTGCAGAGCTGTAGGAGTACCCTCAGATGGAGCCTTTTCACACAACCAAAGGACAAGAGCTAATTTGCAATCCTAATCGCAGTTCTCAGCAAGGAGCAATGCTTGCAGATTCTTCCACAAAAATGCACAAGTTTGGCATCTCTTGTGCTATCATTTCTCATTGGCTGTTAAGATACATGTTCAGACAAACAGGCAAATGCAAGATTCTTCCTGAGGTGAAAGATATTTTTTTAATACATGCTTCAGTATACATATGTGTACTTCTAAGATTTCCATTAAAAGGGGCAGTCTGAAATATTCTCTTCAAAACGCAAAATGAATAGGGACAAAGGATGAAAAACATTTTAAGTTGTATTTTTAAATAGGTTTATCTCTTTGTTTCGTACTGGAAAAACATGGTTGAAGTGGGAAAAAATTGAGGCGCTCACTCCTCCTCTCAGGTGCTCCAGTCTCTTGCATCCTTTTCTCTTTGTGTCACTTTTACAGCCTCCTACCCATATCTGTCTGTCTTCTTTCAAGAAACCATCTTCTCATCTCACCCCTTTTTACTCTCTCCCCTTTACATCATGTTTCTTCTAGTTTACCTTTTCCAGTTTGAACTCCAGGATTTTGTAGTTGGAGGTCATATCATTTAGAAATTTTTAGAGAGATCAAGGAGAAGGACATTATGAGGGACCTCAGTGAGTTTGGCTCCCTTACCTCGGCAGAGCGCCTGGTCTCCTTCCGCACCCCAGTGGGCTATGAGAAGGATGTCTCCAAGTACATGGTCTGGGCCACCTAAGATGACTTTGAGTTGGTAGGGTGACTGCAGTGGGTATCGAAGCATACTGACTGGTCTGTCTCTAGTTATCTGACCTTGACCAATGGGTCCAGGACAAGCTGGCAGACATTCTGTGGTGAAGGGAGAATTATTTTGGCAAGCTGATGGAGGACAGGGCAGGCAAGATTGAGACGGGGGAAATAACCATCCCAGACTCTCTCATAAGACAGCTGACCCTTCGAAGAAAAAGTACCAAGGGAAGAAGCCCTTCTATGGACAGAAGCGCAGATATTACCAGAGTCCTCAGGGTGCTCAGCCAAAGACACAAGCACGACACCAGCAGCAGTGCGCCAAGCTGCAGAAGGCTCAGTCCACACTCCAGTCCCAGCCACAACCTGGGGTGGGTTTGTGACTGGTTCCTCAGGAACATAGCCAGTACTCACTCCCTGATGGTATGCCTTCTCACGTGGGGGGTCGGCAGGTCCATTTTGCACAGAAGTGGCCTCTCATCACTGTGGACGCCTGGGGACTGCAGAGCATCAGGAAAGGGAATCTGCTGCATTTTGCCCAGCTTCCTCCTCCCTACTTTCCAGGGGAGTACCCTTCAGACCCACACCACCACGGTCTTTTTCAGGCGGAAGTCATCTCCCTGTTTGTTGAGTTGGCCATCGAGCTTGTGCCTCTGGCTCAGGTCAACTGAGGCTTCAACTTCCGATACTTCCTTATCCCCAAGAAGACAGGGGGCTTCTGGCCCATCCTGGCCCTCTGGGACCTGAACCGCTTCCTAGTTTGGGAAAAGTTTAAAATGATCTCGCTGGGAACGTTGCTCCCATATCTCCTCAAGGGTGACTGGCTAGGCTCCTTGAATATGAAGGATGTGTACACACACATCCCTATCCATCTTCACAGAAAGTACCTGCATTTCATGCTGGGTGGCCAGCACGTTCAGTACCGAGGGCTGCCCTTCGGAATGGCGTTGACCCCTAGGGTCTTCACTAAGTGCCTAATGGTCATCGCTGCCTACATCAGGACCCTGGGAGTCTTTATCTTCCTCTACTTAGATGATTGGCTCATAAAGAGCTCCTCACCGGATGGCATGCGGCACTTGGCCCACCTGATGATTCAGGTGCTCAAGAGGCTGGGGTTTATCTTAAACTACCCCAAGTCACACCTTCAACCTTTACAGCAGCTCAAATTGATCAGGGTCCTATTCAGTACCACTCAGGTCCAGGCTTTTCTCCCGATGGACCACTTGCAGTGGCTCACGGTGGTGATTGCCGCTCTTTCAGAAGTGAACCTTCCCACAAAAAGGAGTTCCCCACTGAAAGATTCTTATGTTGGAATGTTTATCATGAGGCCATAAAGCCTCTCATGATAAACTTATGTTTTTAATATGTTTTCAAGTGTACTAAATACCACCAATGTGTTTGAACACAATGAACTGTGTAAACACTTTAAAATTCCTGTAAAAGTCATTAGAAAGCCAAGACTTGCAATTTGATTCTGAAGAATTCCCAACAGCTACGCCAGCAATTGCTTATCCAGCCAGCAGTCAATTTAAAACTATTTGTTGCTGAAGCGTTGTATCATATTCCAAACGAACGCCCATTCCATGCCAGATATGATTCACAAGATGAACACAGAACTGCATTTAAAGCTTGTTGATTTTTAAAGCTCTGTCTCAACACTCAAAGGGACATCTGGTAATTCAAAATGTCTTGAATTGATAGACGTTTTGAATTACTGGATGTCTGCGAGTGCTATCAGTCTCAAGATGTTCCTTGGTCTCGGTCCTGATCCTGGTCGCAATCCTCGGGGCCAAGATCATGCCCAGTAAATGCCCGAAACTCTGTCTGCAGGCATGGGCATGAACTCTGAGTCCAGACAGTCCTCGACACCTCTACCGACCATGAGTGAGACTGGGAGGCCGAGGATAAGGAGTCCCCGGACACGCAACTTCACTGCAATGTGCCTTCAAATCCCTCTCCCTCTGAGACCTGGTGCTGGTCCGTGCCCGAGGATATGGCCTTCCTCAACTTTGTGTGGGACATGGCAAAGGCACTGGTGTTCGACACCGAGTCGGAGGAGGACCCTCGCATCGAAGAACTTGAGATCATCCAGTACGAGGTCCTTCTGAAGGAGGCAGTCACGGTGTCTATCCCTCAAATCCTGGAATGACTACTCCTCCGCATGTGGGAGCCATCTGTGTCGATACCCATCATGAGCCAGTGGCTGGACGCGATGTACTGAGTCTGCTGGAATCCTGGATTCCAGAAGGCACAGCTACCACATAATTCCATGGTGGTGGAGTCGGCCATGCATCAGCACAAGAGCCAAAAGGCCCACTTTTCGGTGCTCCTGGGGAGGGGAGGCCCGCGCTATGAATGCCGCTGGTAGAAAGTGCTACCAGTGCTCGATGCTCATTGGCCATATCTAGGCATACTAGCCTGTACATGGGCATGTTCTTGAGAGACCTGGCGAAGGAGCTAACTGGGTTCTTGGCTGGTCTCTCCTCTGCTGTCAGAGTGCTCCAAATTCATGACTCGGGCAGCCTATGACGGCTTTGAATCAGTGGCTAGAGTAGCTGCAGCAGGCATCAGCGCCTGGCAACAGGAGCAATGGGTCCAGGACAAATTAGTTGATGTCCCTTGCCATTGAGAGAATCTCTTCAGCAAACCCATGATCGATAAGGCTGCAGAGTTGGAGACCAAGTTCTTGACGCGAGGACCAGGCTCTCCAAGAAGACTGCTGCCTGTCCCTGACAGAAGCCCTCTGGTAAAAAGCCCCCTTACTTGAGGAAGGGCAAGGTTTATGGGAAATACCTTCAGTATCAGGCCTTCCTAGTTCCCCAACAAGGTCAGCAGGCCAAGGGATGAGGGCATAGTCCTCGTAAGCTTAAGACTCCCAAAAACTAGGCACTGGCTCAGGCCCAGCCTAGTGGAAGCTTTTGACTCCTTGGGCATAGCCTCTCCCCCCCTAGGAGGCCCATCCCAACAGCCCACAGGTGGACGTCTAGTATTGTTTGCCCACAGGTGACTATCTATCACCACCGACACCTGGGCACTGAAGGTGGTCAGGGAGGGTTACCTCCTCCACCTGCTACAGACGTCCCCACCATTCTTCCAAGGAGAGCCCACCGAGACTCCCCTCTACCAGACCTTGCTACTGCAGGAACTTACGAGTCTTTTAGAGGATAGGACAATGGAACCAGTGTCTCCAAACGTTTGGGGCAAAGAGTTCTACTCCTGGTACTTACTTTTACCCAAAAGAACAGGTGGCCTATGGCCCATCCTAGACCTATGTGACCTTAAGTTCCTGGTGAGGGAGAAGTTCAAGATGCTCTCCCTTGGAACACAGTTGCCATACCTCCAGCAGGGAGACTGGCTATGCTCCTTGGACTTAATGGATGTGTAACTCACATCCTTATCCATCCCAGCCACAAGCAGTTCCTCAGGTTAATGGTGCGGAGCGGTCACTACCAGTACAGGGTACTACCCTTCAGCCTAGCTTCCACCCCTAGAGTCTTTAACAAGTGCCTAATGGTGGTCGCAGGCCTCCTTCGCCTCCAAGGGTCCTTCGTCTTCCCCTACCTGGACGACTGGCTCATAAGGGGGGGGCTCGACTACAGAGGTGGAGCAGGCCATGGCCCACCCCATCTGTGTCCTTCAGTATCTGGGGTTCATCATAAATAACCCCAAATCTCATCTCCTCACAACACAATGTCTGGAGTTCATTGAGGCACAGCTGGACACCGTTCAGGACAGAGCCTTCCTGCCTCTGGACAGAGCCGACTGCCTCAGGGCATTGACTGCAGACATCCAGCACTGACACTTGGTGTCGTCTCGCCTTCTGCTTTGGCTTCTGGGCCACATGGCATCCATGGTCCATTTTACCCCAGACTCCCACCTTCACATGAGGGTGGCCCAGTCAAGCTTCTGCTCCCAGTGGGCCCAGGTTATGGGCCAGGTGTGAGACAGGGTGATGGTGACCCACCAGATGGGCTCCCTGGGCTGGTGGCAAGTGCCTCAGCATCTTCAGGTAGGGATGCCTTTTCAGGCCCCAGACTCCCAAAGTCCTCACCATGGATGCCTCCCTTCTGAGCTGGGGAGTTCATTGTGAGGACCCCTGCACTCAGGGCAGTTGGTCGCAGGCAGAAAGACAACAGCAGATCAACCTTCCCTGGCTCTCTGAGCCTCTCACCACCATCTGCAGTACCAATTGGTGCCTATCCAGACAGATAACCAGGTCACAGTATTCTACGTTAACAAGCAGGGGGGCACAGGGTTGACACCCTCTGCCAGGAGGCAGTAGCCCTCTGCTTGTATTCAAACCACAGTGGGATGCTAAGTAGGATCTTCCAGCATGAGTGGCAGCTGGACTCCAGAGTGGTCTCTTGGCTCTTCCAGCTCTGGGGAACTCCATAGTTGGACCTCTTCACCAGCCTGGTCAACTCTCAATTGCCCAGCTTTTGCTCCCGACAACTACACCCATCCTGGGTGGCAGCGGATGCCTTCCTCATCCTGTGGACAGAGGGCCTTCTTTATGCCTTCCCTCCCATGCCACAGATAGCCAAGACTCTCTTCAAGGTTCAGCAGGACTGGGCATCGCTGATATTGGTGAACCTCCGGTGGCCCTGGCAACTGTGATTTCCACTACTCTTTTACATGTCCATAGCGCTCCCAGTTACAGGGTGAGGGCTCCCTCCTACACCCCAGTCTGGGGTCTCTGGTGCTAGTGGCTTGGCTGCTGAAAGGGTAGCCTTGGCCCCTTTCAACCTTTCAAGGGAGGTTGAAGAAGTCCTCCTGGCCTCCCGCAAGATCTCCATGAAAAGGGCTTACACCTTCAAATGGCACAGGTTCTCTGTGTGGTGCATGGAGTGATGGGTGAACCCGTTCTTGTGCTCTGTGCAGTTTGTGCTGCAATATTTGCTTCACTCGTCCCAGGCAGGACTGAAATCCAACCTGAGTGCTCTTGAGGCACACCACCACCTCATTGAGGGCAAGCCTCTCTCTGTCCAGCCCCTTGTAACCCGCTTTCTGTGGAGCCTCCTGTTATCCAAACCCCTCGTCTGCCCACCAGCAGTGGAGTGGGACCTCAATGTGGTGCCTTCATGGATCACTGACCCACCGTTCGATACCCTGGCTACCTGCCACCTGTGTTACCTTTCATAGAAGGTTGTCTTCCTGATGGCGCTTATGTCTGCTCACAGGGTCAGTGAGCTTCAGGCTTTGGTGACAGATCTACCTTACATTCCACCTCAATCAAGAGATGGTGCTCCCTACCTTCTTTCTGTGGCCTCATGCGACTGGACTGTAAGAGGGCCCTATCCTTCTATATTCAATGTACCACAGCTTTTCATCTCCTATGACCCCAGCCGGCTGGAGGAGTCGGTGACCAAGCATACTCTGTCCACTTGGGTGGCATACTGCATTGCCCTCACCTGGGCTGGGCTCTTGTTGGAGCGCCAAGTCATGTTGCACAGTGTCAGGGCTATGGCGGTCTCTTTGGCAAACCTGTGTTCCATACCTATGATGGAAATTCTCTGGGCTACCACCTGGTCCTTGATCCATACTTTTGCAGCTCATCACTGCCTGATGAGGTTGTCTCGATGGGACAGCGCCTTCGGCCAGGCCGTACTCTGTCAACTGTTCAGGGTGTAGGCAACTCCTGCCCTCCTACCCTTTTGTGTTCAGGCTACCAGAGTGCTGGTTCCTCACTGGACACTTGGGTCTCCCAAGAGTCTGTTACCTAGGACTCTGTTGCTGCTGCTCATGGCTCACCTTCTCCTGATCATCTATGGTGTTTTACAGGTTTTCAGTAGCCTGTAGCTAGGGAGTCCTATATGGCCTGAGGACTGACGTCCTGCTTGTTCCTGGAGAAAGTGTAGTTACTCACCTGTAACAGGTGTTCTCTGAGGACAGCAGGAATCCGTCCTCACAACACTCCCTCCTCCCTGTGGAGTTGCTTCTTTGTCTTTTTTGCTGTCTTTAGCTCTGTCATTTGACTGAGACAAGATGGAACCCTTGGGCGGGAAGGGGACCAAGCATGTATGGTACATCTCCCAAAGGCTTTCTTTGAAAGCTGAGGAGAAGTTTTTGGGACGACTCCGTTGGCACCAACGTCACCCATATGTGAGGACTGATTCCTGCTTTGTCCTCTTTTTCGGGCCCCATAAGGGGCAGGTGCTGTCAAAGGCAACCCTTTGTCACTGGATTAAAAAGACTATTGCTTCGGTCTACTTGCCACATGGTAAGCCTGTTCCTCAGGGCCTAAAGACTCTTTCAGTCCATGCCCAGACAGCCTCCTGCATGGAGTTGTCTCATGCTTCATCCTTGAATATTTGAAGGACAGCAACATGGTACTTCTTATCTACCTTTGCACAGCACTCCATTTGGATATTAATGCACAAGCAGCGGCATGTTTTGGCTTGGGTCTGTTAACTGCTACGATTTCTTCCCGCCTTGTGGTGGAGTAGCTTTGGTACTTCTCATTTGTCTGCGTTGGTCTAGCAGGAATATTTTGAAGATTAAATTTTACTTACTGTTAATTTCCTTTCCAGGAGTCCTGCTAAACCAGTCTAGGACCTGTTCTCTTCTCAGCCTTGTGCCTTGGATCATGCAGAAATTCTGTGTATAGTTTCCTTGTTCCTTCATCTCGGACATCGAGCAATGCAGATCTTATGTATATAATTTAGCTAGATTGGGTGCCCTTTTGGAGTATTCTGGTATGTCTTCCAGTTGCTTGCTACAAAAATACTGAAGGGTGCCCCTAGCTGCATGGGTTTTATGCCAGTGATGATATCACTTATTTTAATACATTTATACACTCTAGAATTAACCAACGGTAGCCATTTTGTTCTTGCTTATTATTGAAAAAGCCAACTAGCTAAATTATACATTAGGACAGGTCTCAGACTTATGAACAGCTTGTCTCCAAAAGGGAACAAATAAGTTCTTATTGCATCAATGACCTTCCTTTTAATCTAAAGTGCTCAGTGCTTTTCAATTTTTTTAAAAGCTTTTTAATTGTTGCTGTTTCTCATAAAGAATAAAATGTCTGCTTATCTTGAGTGAATGATGCGGTACGGTCTCAAAAAAACTTCCCCAACGCCGACTTTGAATACTGCTATCGCGTTTCACTATGCGTTTCTTCAGGGGTGGTGTAGACAAAGTTAAAGACCGTCTTCAAATGAAAATTGAAAACTTTAAATCTCTTACTGGTATTCAGACTTAATAATGCGCGGCGTCTATGGACGTTGAAAAATACATCTAAAGGGATTCAAGAAGAATTTTTGACATGGGCAGCATCATTATTAAGTCTGAATACCAGTAAGAGATTTAAAGTTTTCAATTTTCATTTGAAGACGGTCTTTAACTTTGTCTACACCACCCCTGAAGAAACGCATAGTGAAACGCGATAGCAGTATTCAAAGTCGGCGTTGGGGAAGTTTTTTTGAGACTGTACCGCATCATTCACTCAAGATAAGCAGACTTTTTATTCTTTATGAGAAACAGCAAAAATTTAAAAGCTTTTAAAAAAATTGAAAAGCACTGAGCACTTTAGATTAAAAGGAAGGTCATTGATGCAATAAGAACTTATTTGTTCCCTTTTGGAGACAAGCTGTTCATAAGTCTGAGACCTGTCCTAATGTATAATTTAGCTAGTTGGCTTTTTCAATAATAAGCAAGAACAAAAAGGCTACCGTTGGTTAATTCTAGAGTGTATAAACGTATTAAAATAAGTGAACATTCACACTCTGACAATAGACCACGTTTTTGGGTCTGAGTGATGATATCACAGCATAGTTTGTTTGTTTTTTCTCTGTCTCCCTTATCTGCAGGCAGGGGGAGATAACCTATTTGTCTGGACTGGTCTAGCAGGATTCCAGGAAAGGAAATTAATGATAAGTAAAATTTCACCTTATTCAAAAATACTTATTAAGATTAGAAAACCATTTTATATTTAAAGGAAAAGTATTTTCTATCTTTGAACATTTTACCTGGTGCCATAGGCTTGTCCTTTTTGGTTAGCTCTCTGGGACAGGAACTTGGTGATATTGTCCCTTTTCTGTAGATATGGCAGGACACTGGAGATACTATTTACATGCCTTATTAACAGGTGTAAGTGGGGCTAGATTCTGGGCAGCAGCAGCAGATTCTGGGCAGCAGCAGAATGGGAAAGTGTTGACGGCGGATGATCACATTTTTGTGACAACGGCAACAACACCAAACTTAAACTGCGCGGAAGAAAGGCCCGGCAATCTACTTCTGTATCTTGCCATGAAAACCAATGGATAGTTACAACAAAACAAATTGTGCTATGGTGCTGGAAGATGAGACCCCCAGGTCAGAAGGCACTCAACTAGCTACTGGGGAAGAGCTGTAGACTTTTCAGAGTAAAGCCAGCATTTATGGTGTGGTTGGATCAAAGCCCTCGGGAAGTCTGACTGCTGATGTAGCTGCGCATGAAATGAGAGTCAGAAGCTGTAAAGATGTCCTACACATTGGAACATGGAACATACGAAGCATGAACCAAGGGAAGTTGGAGGTGGTCAAGAATGAAATGGAACGTGTACAACTTGATCTGTTGGGTGTCAGCGAACTGAAATGGACTGGCATGGGGCACTTTGCATCAGATGATCACATGGTCTACTATGCTGGAAATGAAAGACAAAGAAGAAATGGTGTTGCATTTATAATAAAGAAGAAACTTGCAAGAACTGTAATGAAATACAATGCAGTCAGCGAACACTTAATCTCTATTCGTCTACGAGGATTGCCTATCAACACAACTATAATTCAAGTATATGCCCCAACAACAGCTGCTGAAGTGAATGAAATTGAAGAGTTCTATGAACAAGTACAAGCTGAAATTGACAGAACATGCAAACAGGATATCCTGATAGTCATGGGTGACTGGAACGCAAAAGTTGGCAACAAAGAAGAAGGCAAAGTAGTTGGAAAATATGGACTTGGCAACAGAAATGAAGCTGGAGAAAGACTGACAGAATTCTGCAAGACCAATGATCTATTCACCTCAAACACCTTCTTCCAGCAACACAAGCGGCGATTGTACACATGGACTTCACCCAATGGATTATATAAAAATCAAATTGACTACATATGTGGAAGTCAACGATGGAAAAGCTCTGTAACATCAACAAAGACAAAACCTGGAGCTGACTGTGGTACAGATCATCAACTACTAGTATGCAAACTCAAGCTAAAGTTGAAAAAGAGCAAACCACTCATGAATGCAGCAAAATATGACCTTGAGAATATACCACTGGAATTTAAAGACTGTCTGCAAAATCGATTTGCTGCTTTAGATACAAATGACAGAGCTCCGGAAGAGTTATGGAATGACATCAAGAAGGTTGTGTTGGAAGAAAGCGAGAAGTCTCTACAAAAGGTGAAAAAGCAAAAATGGCCAAAATGGATGACAGAAGAAACTCTGAAAATTGCCCAGAAACGCAGAGAAGCTAAAGCCAGAGGAGAAAGAAAGACAATCGCAGAACTCAACAGAGATTTCCAACGTGCAGCAAGACAGGACAAGGAAAAGTACTACAATGACACTTGCAAGGAAATAGAAGCAGAAACTGTTAGAGGAAGAACAAGATCGGCTTTCCTAAAGCTACGAGAGTTAAAGAAAAAGTTCCAGCCTCAAATTGGAATGTTACAAGATGCTCAAGGTTCTATGTTGAATGATGCTGAGAAGATCAAGAAAAGGTGGAAGGAATATACAGAGTTTTTATATGATAAAGATCAAGTGGACCAACAGCCGTTTCAACCTGTACCTTATGATCGGGAACCATTGATGATGAAAGAAGAAGTTGAAGCAGCATTGAAAGCCTTATCAAAGAACAAAGCACCAGGCATTGATAGCATTCCCATAGAAGTATTGCAGCAATCTGATGCAGCTGTTACCGTACTCACAAGACTCTGCCAAGAAATATGGAAGACAACATCATGGCCAACTGACTGGAAAAGATCTGTGTTTATACCAATACTAAAGAAAGGTGATCCAACTGACTGTGGAAATTATCGCACAATCGCTGTGATCCCACATGCCAGCAAGATTCTACTGAAGATTATTCAAAAGAGACTACAACCATACCTGGAACAAGAACTACCTGAAGAGCAAGCAGGGTTCAGGGAAGGGCGAGGAACGAGAGACATCATTGCGGATGTGAGATGGATCCTTGAAAAGACTAAAGAATACCAAAAGGATATCTATTTGTGCTTTATCGACTATAGCAAGGCTTTTGACTGTGTAAACCATGAGAAACTCTGGGCCACATTAAGAAGCATGGGTATACCAGAACACCTGATCGTTCTCTTGCGCAATCTGTACATTGATCAAGAAGCAACAGTTCGAACGGAACAAGGAGAAACAGAATGGTTTAAAATAAGCAAAGGTGTAAGACAAGGCTGCATACTTTCCCCCTACCTGTTTAATTTATATGCAGAACAAATCATCAGAGAAGCAGGATTGTATGAAGACAACAGAGGTGTGAAGATTGGTGGAAGACTCATCAACAACCTTCGCTATGCTGATGATACCACATTACTGGCTGAAAGTGAAGATGATCTGAAACATTTGCTTCTCACAATCAAAGAACATAGTCTCAAAATGGGCCTGCACCTTAATGTAAAGAAGACAAAGATCATGACAACTGGCATAATCAACAGGTTCATCGTTGAAGGAGAAGAAATTGAAATTGTGAACAACTTTAACCTACTTGGATCAACTATCAATAAAGAAGCAACAAGCAATCAAGAAATCAGACGACGCATTGCTCTTGGCAGAATGGCTATGAAAGACCTAGATAAGATTCTCAAGAGCAGAGATGTCTCTCTCCATACAAAGATTTGACTTATTCAAGCCATGATATTTTCAATAACATCATATGGATGTGAAAGCTGGACAGTGAAAAAGACAGACAGGAAGAAAATTGATGCCTTTGAATTATGGTGCTGGCGGCGAATACTGTGTATACCATGGACTGCCCGAAGAACAAACCAGTCTGTACTAGAGGAGATCAAACCTAAGCTTTCTTTAGAAGCTCAGATGACAAGACTTCGACTTTCATACTTTGGACACATCATGCGAATAGAGAGATCATTAGAGAAAGACATTATGCTTGGCAAGATAGAAGGTCAACGCAAAAGAGGAAGGCCAGCAATGAGATGGATCGATACAATAACAGCAGCTACGGGTACCAGTCTGTCAACAATGAGCCGCCTGACTGAAGACCAAACACAATTTAGGATAGCTATCCAGAGGGTCGCCATGAGTCGACTCCGACTCAACGGCACTTAGCAACAATAACAACAACACAGTGACTGTTCTAAATGTAAAGTTTATCCAGTTAGTGGCTGAATATTGCTCTATCCAGATAATTTTTTTGCCTATTCTTGCTCTTCTGCTTTGCCAGCCCCTTTTTATATGGACATTATTAGATCTTGTATCAATTTGTATACTCTCCACGGAAGTGATGAAAAGATTTAGATAGTCAAATTATGTGATCACTGGCTATTGGTGAACATGTAACTTGTTTGAATAGCAGCCTGACGGGTGCTTCACCATGGGCTTCTAATTAGCAACCTGCACAGCTAATATGCAATCCCCACTGCACAACTTAATTCACAGTGCAATTAGTAACAGGCAATAAAATTCCCTAATCACAGACTAATCCATGATGCAGACTACAGTCTATGGTTTTAATGTGCCGACTAACTTACCCTATCAGCTCCTCAATTGCAACTTCTTAGCTTGTCGATCTGTGCATATAATAGACCTTAGCCTTTCAACATTACTCTCTCAGGAGGATATTCTCTGGACCCCTAATTAATATTCTTCCCAGGCAATATATAGCCCTGTGGGTGTATTCTTAATAGCAATCATAATACCATTCCCGCTTTGTCTGTCTTACCCCCAGCAAAGGCTGTCTGTCCTGGTACTTTAATCAATTAAGTGGATGCTTTATTATGGCTTCTAATCAGGACCTTCTCCAGAAATCACATTGCCCTCCTGTCAGCGTCCCAAAACACTAACAGTGCCTTTGTATCTTAACATCTGCTGCCCCTTGTGACCTTGGGCAAGTCACTTAACCCTCCATTGTTTTGTGGACGAATTTAGATTGCAAGCTGTCTGGGAATGGGGAATACCCTGCTATACCTGAATGTAACACTCCTTGAGCTGAGTCCAAATAACAGCACTCATTATCATATGCCTGTTGTCTTTCATGTTGTCCCTTCCTTCTCTCTGAAAACAGTCTAAGCTTCTTTTTCTTCACTAGCGAACTTCTAATTTGTTCCAGATACTCATTTACTTTCTCACTGCATCTCCCACACTACCTGTCTCCAGTATGACATTTCCCATCGGTTCAGGAATGTCAGGGACTACATTTTACTTTCATAGCTTCATATACTCTCTGGAGTCCCCAAATCACCAAATTCCTATATAATCATTGACATGTCGCCCAGTGTATCTTGCCTGTATATACAGACACACTGGGCGACATGTCAACGATTAGGTTTGGTGGTTTGGGGACTCCAGAGAGCATACCCCATTTACAGAAACCAGACTCTTCAATATGTTTTCCAAAATCACATATATAGTAAAAACACAAACCTCGTGAAAATACATAACACATGATGATCAGTCTAACCATCAACTCACCTTTGGCATTAAGATTGCAAAAGCTTCTCCACTTTACCACTGACTGCTCCTTCTACTCTCACCCTGCCCGTGTTTATATTAATTTACAAAGGCACTCTGTCCATATATAACCTTTTTAAACATTATGCAATACAAGAGGGAAGAAAAGAGAGGGAGCATATGGCAAGCCAACCGAGATCAAAATAGTGTGAGAAGCAATGGTATGGTGTACCAGTATGTATGGTACCAGTTTGAACTATGTAAAAAGAAAAATATTTTGAAATCATGACCCATTTCCTGCATGTTATGAGTAACACTAAAGGCTGTTGGTGTTTGATTTATGTAGGACTTACAGGACCAAAAGGAGAAAAAGGTTATCCAGGTAGCCCAGGATTAGATATGCCGGGACCAAAAGGAGACAAGGGTACCCATGGCTTATCTGGAGTTACGGGACTACCAGGCTTACCTGGGCCACCTGGGCTACCAGGAAAGGAAGGTCTTCAAGGTTTCCAAGGTAAGACTTTGTATGGAAAATTAATTACTGGGAGTGCAATGAGATTCTGACACTTAAATACCGGATGACTCGAACAATAGAGGACGGCATTTGATTTTTAGCACTGGCTAAGTATGAAAAAGTCTCCTATATTTACAATGCAGAACTATCTGATGCCATAGCTGTCTGAAAATGCATTCGAAAATCAATAATTCTGAATACTTTCCTTAGTTATTAAAGGTGGCATATCACTTTTCCAGAATTCCCTGCTTGTCAGCAGGTTATACAGAGGGAGGCTCAGATCTGTCATTTTATCCCAGGATTTTTCACTATTTAGTTATCAGCTGACCTGCTTTAGGCTGCATAATTGCACAGCACACATGCCGCATGCTATTGAAGCCCGGGTTAAGCTGCACCGGGATTGCCTGGATGGGGAGTCTGGGGAAATGAGGCACTGTGTCCTAGAGATCAAGAAATGTTTATGAACTGTGCTAAGTGAAAAGCTGTTTAGTACTAAGCAATAACAAAAGGCGTATTTGCCTTTCTTTTATCTGAGTTTGCTTAATAAAAGCACCATTTAAGAATCATACAAAGACTTTCCCTGTTGTGCATTTAGAAATCTTTTGTGCACATGATCCAAAGGACAGTGGGCAAGCGTTTCTTGCACCTGTGTTAGTCCAACTTATGAAAAACCAAGGTTGGGAGGAAGTACGTATAAAAACACAAAATAATAGAGCCTTAAATGTATGTGCTTAAAGACTATTTGTTTTTGTATTTTTTTTTTTAGGCACAAAAGGAGAAATGGGAGTTATGGGAACTCCTGGAGAGCCAGGCCCCTCAGGATCCACAGGCAATCCCGGATTCCCAGGAGAAAAGGGTAAGAATGGCCAGTAATGTGTGTTTTTACATGGGGTAGAATGGAAAGGTGTAAAGGCACATTTTAGAAAGTACTTGAGATGTCGACGTCAAGATATACTTATTCCAACAGTATTTTAGAAACTGCTCTGCTAAACATGGAGCTCTGTATGTGAAAGCACTTTTTTGATAGACTGTTTAGGTGCCCGCTGGGAAGTACAAATCAAAACATTTGAAATTCCATAGGAGGGGCAGTGGAGAAGGTGGACATGTGTAAATGCATTCTAAGTGCGACCTATCCCCGCCTGAAAAGTTAAATGTGCAGAATAAAAATCTAGCTATGTGCGGGGAGGCGATCGATCTTAGAAATGTACACGTGTGAAAGATTGATGCGGGAGGACTGGGCAACGCAAATGTGTCAGTATTTCAGGACCTGCACATGTCACATCCATATACAGGCTTGCCATTTTGGATATGGAGACATTTAGCACTGTTTTTCTGCTGTCATACTTGTAGGGGAGAGAAAATGCTGGGGGACTGAGAGGGCATTCCCTGTTATCCCTACTCTTGAGAGCCACAGGAAAAGAGCACTTTTGAAATGCCTGTTCGTGCCGGGGAAGAAGGTCTAAATATGGACATGTCTGGCAGCAAGTTTAAATGTGTGGTGCCATTGTGAAATCACTTTTTCCATGTCCCCGTATAATTTAGATATGTCAATTTGGGCTGCTCTAAAGTTACTGTTGGGGCATTGCATGTGTGAATGGTCATTTTCACACATGCAAAACACAAATAGAGCTTCTAGAATAATCCCCAACATGTACTGAAGGAAGGGCAGGAATGTACGTGTAGTTTAGAGCCAGCCCAACCAATAGGAAAACTAGGTGGTTGCCTGAGATGGCAACTTCTGGGAGATGGTAAAGAGCAGGGCATTCGAAGCTAAACAATAGATTTTGATAGCCAAGTGGGGGTGTATGGCTTAATGTCTGCTTAGGACTGTAACTCCTTGAGCCAACTCTGGGGCCAGCTCTGGTGGAGTTATAGCCACGTGCAGCGAGGGCAGCCGTTTTACAAGTTGGCAAAATTTGTGTTGGAAATCCAGCAACTTACAAGTGTAAGCGCCGGCTTTTCTCAATTTACATGAGCCATTCATTATGCAAACTTAGACGTATAGATGCTGCTGGTTAGCTCCAGAGGATGCTATCTTTAACTCTTCAATTTTGGGAGGAGAGAGAAATAAACTAGGTAGATTAAGGAGGATTGTACTCATAATCCTTCCTGTAAAGAGCAGGCCAAAATTTATTTTATTTATTTATTTAACAAGTTTTATATATCACCTTTCTTACATTCAAAGCGGTTTACATAGAACATTGCAACTTTTAGAAATTTACATTGAATATTGAATCAAACTTGGAATTAAGAGAGAAGATACTATACAAGATTTACAATAGGAAGTAACAATTAATGCTGTAATTACACACTTCTTAAAAACCTCCCTGTGGCAGAAGTTTGGACTTACACGTGCATTCATTCAAAACTTTCACTTACTAAGGACATTCATGTGTAAACTGGATCCTTTCAAAAATGATGTTCTACCAACCAACCAACTGATCTCTAATGGTAGAGATCAGTGACATCCAATAACAGCACACATGCCAAAATCTCTAACCAATATTACCATCGTAGGGAGGGGAAAAAGACCTCAGATGGTGTCCTCATTTCATTTATTAGCCATGAGATGCCCCCTCGCAGGGGGGCATCTCAGTAAGGTGGCAATTATAAAAATAGAGCTTCTTGACCTGTAAGGAGCAGTTCTTATGGTCATCTGAAAGCCCTGCAAGGGGCATCTCATGGCTAATAAATAAAATGAGGACACTGTCTGAGTCGTCTTGCCCTCCCCATGATGGTAAAATTGGTCAGTGATAGTGGTATGTATGCCCTTTCTAAAATGGCTATTTACATGTACATGCGATTTACACATGTAGGTGCCTGAATACACACGAGTAAACAGCGACTAAGGCTTCTATAATAAACCCCTAAATTTTTATGGCATTGAATATTTTGTACTGTGTAAAATAAGGCTGACTTCTGCTATATTTTATGACTACTACTACGGCTACTACTAATAATCATTTATATAGCGCTACAAGGCGTATGCAGCACTGTACAGACACATATAACGACAGTCCCTGCTCATCAGAGCTTACAAATTACCATAGAAATATGTTCTCATATGTTTGCTCTTCCAAAATGACAGTGTATATGGAAAGATAAGAATGTGCATAAAAAGAGTAGGCAATTCTCTTTGCTTATTTTGACTTCTAGTTAGAAATGATGACGAAAACCCATAATGTAGAGTGCAATGAATTCTTTGTCTTGATAAAAATACAGCAAAGCATGTTGTAGTGAGATTATTGAAGTTACTGCAATTAAAGTGAAAGAGAAATCCAGCGAACGTGGGAGCGGGGAGGAGTAATCTAATCTTCAATGACTTTATTCCAGCATATACAGAGCAACATGCATGTCACCCATTATACTGTCTGCAATGAGCACTTTCTTATGCTTTCCTTCCATAAAGGAAGTAGACCTTGGGGTTACTTGATGTGTATGATCAGGAATGGCATAGGGAGAACCCAAGTCTGCTTTATGGCTCTGGTGGGCTCTGATTGAAAACGAAGCCAGTGGGCCCTTCCTTTGATAAAATACCATACCATTGGTATCTTGTGAATTTCCAGAGTTTTAGCAACTATAGAAGCCACTTTAAACATTCACAGGAAAAGTATGTAGATGCATGCAATCATTTGTTCTTTTACACCTGGCACAATTCTATAAGACAAAAATACAAAAGTAAACAATACACCTTTCAAGGTAAAATACTACTTTTATTCACCGTAATACAATTTATAAAACTGAAAAATGTTTAAATTGAGATGTTGCAAAAATACCAAAAATACCGATCTGTTGAGTAGGGTTGAGGGATTAGTGCAGTGATGGCTAACCTTTTTGAGCCCGAGTGCCCAAACTGCCGCACAAAACCAAAGAATTTCCTCAAAGTGCCAGCACGTCATTTGCATAAGTGGTCTTATTTGCATAAATATTTGTATAATGTTACCATACACTAACTTTTAGTAAACATGTCTCTTAATGAGTGTATGGATAAAGAAAGACTAAAAGATTTCTACATTACTATAATCCAGTGCCAACCGCCAGGCACATTAGGAACTACTACAAACGCTGCCCATTTAGAACCCATAGCAAACCCGCCGTATCCTGACAGCATTACCAGGACTCACAAAGCACCATACCCTACCTATCAAAAGGCAACACTGCAAATATTAAACCAATACATTTCAGAGAATACTGGGGAAAGAGAACAAGTGGCAACGTCAAATAGGAATTTCCTCTTGTACCAAACAAAGCGCAGATGTTAATGATGCACATTTCCCAGAGCTGACATATTCCAGTTAATAAATTCAAAATAAAGAGATATCTTTCTACCTTTTGTGCATTTTTTTTCAGTTGCAATTGGTCCAGCCATTTTCTTCTGGTTTCTTCATGTTTTCTGCTAACTCTCCATCGTCTGCTGTCCATTTGTCCTTTCTTCTCTCTTCTAGTTTTTTTTCCATTCTCTCTCTCTCTACATCTGCTTTAACATACTAATCTTTCTCCTTTTGCTCTTTTCTCATTCCTATTTCATCCACACAAATTTTACCCCTCCATCCTCAATCCCCAATTACTCTCCCAATACCTGGCCAATTGTAGATTTTTCATCCCTCCTACACAAAATATTTTTCCCCTCTCCATTTTACTCTCCCAGCCCCATCCCATTCTAATCCTCCCCCAACATCAGCTCCCTTCTAGTTCCAGTCTCACCCAGCATCCATTCCCTTCTTCAAGCCCCCCACTTCCCCTCAGCCCATTTCCATTCCAAGCCCCGTCCCCATCAGCTATTTGCAGTTCAAGCCCCCCACTACCCCTCAGCCCATTTCCATTCCAAGCCCCATCCCCAACAGCTATTTGCAGTTCAAGCCCCCTTCCACTCAGCCCATTTCCAGTCCTAGCAACCCCCCCAACCCATTACCAGTCCTAGCCCCCCATAGCCCACTCCCAGTCCTAATCCCACCAGCCCATTTCCAGTCCTAACCTCCCCATCAGCCCACTCCCAGTCCTAATCCCCCATCACTCAATTTTTAGTTTAAGCCCCCCCAGCGCCTATCACCACTCCTAACCCCCCCCAGCGCCCATCACCACTCCTAACCCCCCCAGCCCAGCGCCCATCACCACTCCTAACCCCCCCAGCCCAGCGCCCATCACCACTCCTAACCCCCCCAGCCAGCCCAGTGCCCATCACCACTCCTACCCCCCCCAGCCCAGTGCCCATCACCACTCCTAAACCCCCCCACCCCAGCCCATCACTACTCCTAACACCCCCCAGCCCAGCCCAGCCCAGCCCATCACTACTCCTAACCCCCCCCCAGCCCAGCCCAGCCCATCACCACTCCTAACCCCCCCCCCCCCACCCCAGCCCATCCCCACTCCTAACCCCCCCAGCCCAGCCCAGCCCATCACCACTCCTAACCCCCCCCTCCAGTCCATAACCACTCCTAACCCCCCCCTCCCCGCCCAGCCCAGCCCACCACCACTCCACACCCCCCCCCAGCCCAGCCCATCACCACTCCTAACCCCCACCCCCCCCAGCCCAGGGAAAATTAAAAAAAAAAAAGAAAACCTGTCTGCTGCGGCTGTCGGGGCCGCCGCGGGAGAATCGAGCGTGCCGCGGGGCCCCCCTGTACCCACCCGGCAGAGCCTGCCCTCCCCGTAGCAGCTCTCTTTGGAGCTGCAGTCAGACGCGCCGGCTTGCAGAGCGCGAGGGAAGAGTTCCCTCGCTGCTCTGTTAAGCCCGCGGGGGCTGATGGGAAGTTCCCATCAGCCCCCGCGGGCTTAACAGAGTCGTGAAAGGGAAACTCTTCCCTTCGCGCTCTGCAAGCCGGCGCGTCTGACTGTAGCTCCAAAGAGAGAGCTGCTACGGGGAGGGCAGGCTCTGCCGGGTACAGGGGGGCCCCGCGGCACGCTCGATTCTGCCGCGGCGGCCCCGACAGCGGCAGCAGACAGGTTTTTTTTTTTTTTCAATTGCGGACCTTCCCGCGTGCCAGCTGCAAGGCCTTCGCGTGCCACAGCTGGCACGCGTGCCATAGGTTCGCCATCGCTGGATTAGTGCATTAGAGGTCATACAATATATTTTATGGTTGGCAGGGGGGTGTATTAGTATGATAATTATGATAAAAGGGTAGCGGGGGGCGGAGCCTGATGTCCAGCGGGTAGGACGCTTTGCGTTGAAGCTCCCGAGAGGCCTACTTAGAATCCTGACTTAATACCTATACAAATTTACTATTTCGCTCCGAACTGACCGGGGCACCTCGGGGGGGATGGCGGCCCATAAACCAGCGTGCTTGGACTTCGGGTCTCCTTCTTCTTTTCATGGAAAACGCTCCAAAACTGAGGTGTCCTCCCCACAGAAGATGGTTCCATTTCGTGCGAACCCCGAAATGCACCTGGAGATTTTGGAGGAAATCCGCGGCGTGAAGGAATTGGTGCAGTCCAATGGAGAAGCGCTTCGAGCCATGCGAGAAGACTTTGGAGTGCTCCAGGACCGACTTGAAAGTCTTTCATTACGGCAGGACAACATGGCGGGGGTCCTCGACTCGCACGCGGTGCGCTTGGGCGCACTGGACAAGGCTGAGCGCCAGATACAGAATCTTCAAAAGGAGTTAGAAGATAGCAATAATCGAGCCCGTCGCAACAATGTGAGGCTCCTTGGAATACCGGAGGGGGTGGAAGCAGGAGATATAAGAGAATTCTTGCTCAAAACTCTTCCCTCCTTGCTGAAGATCACTTTTCACAGAGAACTGGAAATCGATCGAGCACACCGTGTTCCTGCCCACATGGCGCTCAACCGCACGACCCCCGGCCTATTATCTTTAGCTTGTTACGATATCAACAAGTGGAACAAATTTTACATGCTGCCCGAGCGAATCATCATTTGGAATTTGAAGGCCGTAAGGTCTCCTTCTTTCCTGATTTGGCAAAGCCTACCGTTGACCGTCGGAAGAAACTCCTTGCTTTTCGCCCTCGACTTCAACAGCTACAGGCTCGCTTTGGCCTGTTGTATCCAGCGAAGCTTCGAGTGACTCTCCACAACCAAACCAGGACGTTCGAAGATCCTGATCTACTCTCAACATTTTTGGACTCCAAAGAAGCAGAGCAGATGCGCTAATCCCAAATCTTGGACTCTTATCTGTCGGCTCTATCCGCCATTTTGAAGGGCCCGATGCGGCGGTCATAGCCAAACACAGAAATAGCCTGGACTTTCTTTCTTTCTCTATATGACTTTTGTTTTTTGGTCTCCTATCCCTTCATGATGTGTGCCTCGGTCGGATTCGGAGCACGCACAGTCCTACAGGTTATGTGTTTTTTCAATTTCGGCCTTCTCTGGGGTTTCTCCCCGCAGACACATGGTCGCCAGTAATTTTGGGGTTTTGCTTCTCCTCTACTGTACTGTGGTTTTCTTTGTTAATGTGGGGCGCTTCATTGTATTATATTAGCTCATTTTCCTATGTCATGTGTACAGCCAGATACAGTCAGTTTGAGGGACATAGTGAAATTATGTGTGTTATCATGCTCAGAATTTTTAACTTTTCTGAATGGCCTTATGTAAATCTTATCATTCACCGTCAAAGGCATTAATGGTCCACTCAAAGGCAAGAAAATCCTTAGCTATCTTAGCCATGAGCATGTTGATTTAGTGTTTCTTCAGGAAACGTATTTAAACTCTGCTGAAGCACTGAAACTCAATGCTAAGCCTTACATGGTAGCTGCCTATTCTCCCACCGTTTCCAAATGGTACGGGATAGCCATTCTGGTTAAGAAGTCTTTGCACGTTACTGTACCTGATATTAGCGCTGACAAGGAGGGTAGATGGGCCCGTGTGCACCTTGAGGTTGGAGATAGTGCATTCACGTGTATTTGCATTATGCCCCGAATGTGGACAATCCTGCTTACTATGCAAGTATTGCGCAGTTGGCCTTGGCCTCTGCCAATGCTCCATTAATACTTGGTGGCGATTTTACTCAAGTGTTCCCTCAATCTTTTCTTCTCAAACAAGGTGCTCGTTGGTTGGAAGATCCAGTACCGAGTAGACCTGTGTGGCTAGATAGAAGCGGGCCTTTACAAACCGATTCCTCTTACCTTTCTCCCTGGTATGACTCTCCCATCAGACTCCCACTATCCACTAATGCTTTTAGACACTTTAGGTGCCTTCATACTCTTATGCAATCTTTAGACTCCCGATTCTGGTCAGTGCGACTTCAGCATCGCCTTCGGAGCACTAGAGTACTCCTGCCATCGGCATTCTCTACATAAGGTTGATTGGAGACTCTCCGATCTCTCGGTAGTTCACTGGGTGTAGCATCCAATTTTACTAAACCTTATGTACTGCTATAACTAGAAATACTCCTATTGCGCAGAAAGTATGGGAGAGAGAATTGCATGTGACTTTGACCTCGGAGCAATGGAGCCTTATCTGGAGTAGAGGGACACGGTTTTCCGATCCGCCTCACTCACTCCGACCCTCTTCTTTCTAGCCCACCGGTGTTTTTACACTTCTTACAGATTAGACAAACGGAACACTACTCAGGGCAATGGTTGCTGGACACGTCCTGCGGCCATTGGTTCATTGTCTCATGTTATGCATGAATATCCCGCACCACAGTATTACTGGCGTCGGGTCTGGGGTCGTATTTAGTCTATCTCGCACTCTCAGGAGTCCCTTTCTTGGAGGATAGTGGGACTTCGCCCTGTTGCGGGGATCCCCTCTCTCCCAAAAATGGCTTATCTCCTTTCGAACTTTATGCTTGGCATTGCTATTTCCCTAATTAAGTATACTGGAAAATTAGCTCCCATCTGAGCCCCAATGAATGGTGGAATCATGCCTGTCTTTACAGTAAATATGAATAAATACCTCGTCTGTTCGCTTCCTCTGTTCAGACTCCTTCTCATTGGTCTCAATGGAAGATGCTCAATGACTATGTACATTTTGCTAAATGCTCTCATCTGACTGTCTAACTTTGTATATATCTCTGTCCCATGATCATGCTGTATTGTAGATACTCTTTTGATCGTTTGATGTATAATCACTGTTAATTGGAAGCGCTCACACGCTGATATAATCGGGTAGAGAAGAAGCATCGGGGTGGGGGGTAATGGGTTTACTTTTCCTTATTGTATACTCGTTTTGTCTCTTTTGGTGTGTTGTTTCTTTTGTTTGTTGCAAAATGAAAATAAAAGTTTAAAATGAAAATGATAAAAGGGTAGCATGGTAAGGTGAGTATGAATGGATGTTTGAATGGATGTGGATGGTTGGGTTAGATTTTCGGTATTTTTGTAACATCTCAATTTAAACATTTTTCATTTTTATAAATTGTATAACGGTGAATAAAATAAGTAATTTAAATTGGAAGCTGTATTGCTTACTTTTGTATTTTTGGATTATATGAATTGGTAACTAGCCTGGTTATTTGATTTAGTTACATTTCTATAAGAGCCTGTTTATGCAACCTATATTGCCACATATACGCAAAAATGACTTTATAAAATTCCTTCCTGAATGCATTACTTAGAAAGATGAATCTTGGAATCTCCCATAGTAGGAAAAGAGCAATGAGCACAGAAAAGTCACCAAGACTGGTAAGACCCACTGAAATTCAGCAGAGGAGCTTGTTCAGTGACCTTGTCACTTGGAAGACACCACAGACCAGACTGAACCCATATCCTATGTGCTTCACGAGGGGCTTTCCTCCTTTCTACCAGCCAAGCCCAGGAAAAACAGGAACTCAGCACAATGTCTCCCTTAATCTACTGTGATGTCCAACAATCACATTTTTTTTTAGTACTCTCTCATCACCAGTAGTTATAGAAATATTAAGTAATAGTAGTCACTTGCTCGCTCACTGTCTTTTGTTTCCATCAGGCCTAATTTAAATGCATAATTTGTTTAGTTGCTGAATATCGCCGCCATACCTTTTTATTGGACTGCCTGAATAAATGTTTTTGACTAGCTTTTGGCCACTAATGCTCCTTCATCTTTTAAACAGAAACATATAAAAAATAAAAGGTCAGTACTGATCCATGGTGTTTAGTGTTTTTTTAAACACTGGCTGCAGCATCTGAAATATGCTGAATATTAAGCGCTAGTTTCCAGATAGTGGCAAGTACTGAATATATGAATACAGGGGTGGCCTGAGGGTAATGCGGGGCCGTGTGCAGAGACTCATTGTGGGGCCTCATTTACATAAAACATTTGCATAAATATTGTCATACTGAAAAATAATATTGCTAGCTATGATTTCAAGATCATGGATCAGCGGCGCGTGTCCTCTGCGGAGCATCCAGGAGGGATCACATTTCATCTATATTAAAAGAGCTTCACTGGCTCCCAATAAGATCCAGAATCCTTTATAAGACCCTCCTCACTATCTTCAAGGCATTCAATAGAATATCACCCTCCTCAATTGTCGAGCTGCTCATTCACACCCCCAACAACAGATCCAGAAGAGCACTCACGGAAAATACTCTAGTGATACCAACCGAATCCATAAAACGTAACCAATCAACCATCAACAGAGCATTCGCAAACCATGCCCCCAGGTACTGGAACGAACTCCCTCCTAGCATAAGGGCAATCAGAGATCTCAAGCAATTTAGAAAGGCCCTTAAACATCACCTGTTCCTCTTACACTTTACACAAAGGCATACCAGATCTGCAATCAGTCTGTAATCCAGGATAATATTATTGCACTTTAATTATTCATCACCAGCAGAGTACAAAAATGATGCAATCTGACCCTAATTGTAAAACCTGTTTGATTCAAACCGATATTCTTTAAGCTAAATTCTCATATGTATATAATTTCTCAGTTAACTCCATGTTATAACCCTAGTTTGTTTGATGCTAAAGTTCATATGTATATAGTTTCCCCAGTTGATTCCATGTTATATCCCTGTTTTATGTAAACGTAGGACAAAATGTTTGTCCAAGTGTTTAATGTTCAATGTAAACCGCACTGATGAGAAATAGCGCGGTATATAAGAAGTGTTAAATAAATAAATAAATAAATGGTGTGCAGGCTGTAATAGACTGTACCAGAGCTGTAAAAGCCTAGAAATCAGCAATAGTGAAACTAATAGGCCACAAGCAATGTTAAACTGGCAACAAGAACACAAACCTGTAAATCTCAAGGATTATCCATATTCCACTACCCCCACCAGCACCCTACAGCTAATGCCACACGAGGAACAAAAAGAAAAAGTGAAAATTACAGCACAGGACCTATAGAATATATCTCCATTTCATAATGGCACTAACTTCCAAAACTCACACAAGGCAAAAATGCAAAGTGTGCCTTCAAACCAATGCTGACTCCTGACAACCCAGCAGCTCCTGGGTTTTCTTGGCATTGTAACCGGAAGTAGATTGCCAGGCTTTCTTCCGAGGTAATGGACAAGGAGCCTATCGATAAATACTGCAATGGGCCGTAGAACATCAACATAATTACTGGAAAAACTGAACAAGCCAGGTTACTACAGATTTCTAAATGGATGCTTCATGCTAACCGATACCTCAATCACACACTTAAGGACATATTTACTAAAAGAATGAATGTGTGTGAAGGTACTCACAGCTGTTTTATTTCTAGCGATGCAGTGGCATTTAACATGTGTTAACCTTTTGTAAACATGCACCTTACAATATAGGCAGATCCTCACCAAGTACAGCATAAGTGATCACAAACTAAAAACCGAAATATGTAGAAAATATTAAACTGAAATCCCAAGAAGCCAAACTGCATGAAAGGAAAAGATGCATGTTGTTGTTACGTGCCGTCGAGTTGGTGTCCTAAATTGTGTTCGGTCTTCAGTCAGGAGGCTCATTGTTGACAGACTGGTACCTGTAGCTGCTGTTGTTGTATCAATCCATCTCATTGCTGGCCTTCCTCTTTTGCGTTGACCTTCTATCTAATGATCTCTCTCTTCGCATGATGTGTCCAAAGTATGAAAGTTGAAGTCTTGTCATCTGAGCTTCTAAAGAAAGCTTAGGTTTGCTCTCCTCTAGTACTGACTGGTTTGTTCTTCGGGCAGTCCATGGCATACACAGTATTCGCCGCCAGCACCATAATTCAAAGGCATCAATTTTCTTCCTGTCTATCTTTTTCACTGTCCAGCTTTCACATCCATAAGCTTTCACATCCATAGGTATGTAAGTCAAATCTTTGTATGGAGAGAGACATCTCTGCTCTTGAGAATCTTGTCTAGGTCTTTCATAGCCATTCTGCCAAGAACAATGCGTCGTCAGATTACTTGACTGCTTGTTGCTTCTTTATTGATAGTTGATCCAAGTAGGTTAAAGTTGTTAACGATTTCAATTTCTTCTCCTTCAACGATGAACCTGTTGATTTTGCCAGTTGTCATGATCTTTGTCTTCTTTACATTAATGTGCAGGCCCATTTTAGGACTATGCTCTTTGATTGTGAGAAGCAAATGTTTCAGATCATCTTCACTTTCGGCCAGTAATGTGGTATCATCAGCATAGCGAAGGTTGTTGATGAGTCTTCCACCAATCTTCACACCTCTGTCGTCCTCATACAATCCTGCTTCTCTGATGATTTGTTCTGCATATAAATTAAACAGGTAGAGAGAAAGTATGCAGCCTTGTCTTACACCTTTGCCTATTTTAAACCATTCTGTTTCTCCTTGTTCCGTTCGAACTGTTGCTTCTTGATCAATGTAAAGGTTGTGCAATAGAATGATCAGGTGTTCTAGTATACCCATGCTTCTTAATGTGACCCAGAGTTTCTCATGGTTTACACAGTCAAAAGCCTTGCTATAGTTGATAAAGCACAAATAGACATCCTTTTGGTATTCTTTAGTATTTTCAAGGATCCATCTCACATCCGCGATGATGTCTCTCGTTCCTCGCCCTTTCCTGAATCCTGCTTGTACTTCAGGTAGTTCTTGTTCCAGGTATGGTTGTAGTCTCTTTTGAATAATCTTCAGTAGAATCTTGCTGGCATGTGGGATCAGAGTGATTGTGCGATAATTTCCAGTCAGTTGGATCACCTTTGGTATAAACACAGATATTTTCCTGTCAGTTGGCCATAATGTTGTCTTTCAAATTTCTTGGCAGAGCCTATGTAAGTACGATAACAGCTGCATCAGATTGCTTTAATACTTCTATGGGAATGCCTTCAATGCCTGGTGTTTTGTTGTTTGATAAGGCTTTCAATGCTGCTTCAACTTCTTCTTTCATCACCAAAGGTTCTGGATCATAAGGTACACGTTGAAATGGCTGTTGGTCCACTTGATCTTTATCATATAAAAACTCTGTATATTCTTTCTACCTTTTCCTGATTTTCTCAGCATCATTCAACATAGATCCTTGAGCATCTTATAACATTCCAGTTTGAGGCTGGAATTTTTTCTTTAACTCTTGTAGCTTTAGAAAAGCCAATCTTGTTCTTCCTCTAATAGTTTCTGCTTCTATTTCCTTGCATGTGTCATTTAGTACTTTTCCTTTTCCTGTCTTGCTGCACATTGGAAATCTCTGTTGAGTTCTACGATTGTCTTTCTTTCTCCTCTGGCTTTAGCTTCTCTGTGTTTCTGGGCAATTTTCAGAGTTTCTTCCGTCATCCATTTTGGACGTTTTGCTTTTTCACCTTTTGTAGAGACTTCTCACTTTCTTCCAACACAACCTTCTTGATGTCATTCCATAACTCTTCTGGAACTCTGTCATTTGTATCTGAAGCAGCAAATCGATTTTGCAGGCAGTCTTTAAATTCCAGCGGTATATGAGATGCATAGCCAGTGTAAATTATGAAAACTGATATATTCCAAATACTAAACTGAAAATTAAATTCTTTTTTTCTACTTTTGTCTGGCTATTTTATTTTTCTAATTGTGTTGGTTCCAAGGTTTGGTTTCTGCTTTCTTCAATTTTCTCTCAATGCTTTTCAGGGTCTCAAGTCCACCTGCCATTTCTTCTCACCCCTCCTATCGTCTTCACTTTCTCCCCTACATCCGACATTCCCCATCTCTCTCTCCTTGCCCAGTCTCTTACACCCCAGTCTTTCACTAATTCTCTCCTTTCTCTCTTCATTGCTGTGTCAGTATCATCCTCTCTCTCCCTTTTGTCCAGCATCCCCCATCCAGAATCTTCCCTCTTCCCATGTCCAGTATCCTCCCAGAACATCCAGCACCTCTCCTCTGTCCCAATTTCCACCCATGTTCAATATCTCTGATCCATTTCCTCCTATATCCATCATTTCTGCTCCATTTCTCCTTTGTCTCCCTATGCCCCTTCCTCTCATCATCTCCCTGAGCTCCTGTGTCTAGCACGTCCCTTTTGTCTGCCTGTGACCCCCTGTGTAAGCAGGTTTCCTCCATCTCTCTGTCTCCCCTGTATCCAGCTTCTCTCCTCAGTCTCTCAATTACTCCCTCCCTTGTGTCTAGCATACTGTAACCCTCCATCTCCTTATGACCTCCTATGTCTAGGTCCAGCATGTTCCCTCTATCTCCCTCCCCTATGCCAAGTATCTTACGTCTGTCGCCCTAGTCTCCTTTCCCTCTATCCAATGGCTCCAGTCTCTTCCCTTCCCCTGCCATGTACTCCTGCACTTATCCTCAGTGTCCAACCTAACATTCCCCCAGTGCAGTTCTTTTAGCTCTCTCCCTCCTCCCCCAACTGACCAGTAACCAACTTTCTTAGCCCTGCAGCCTGCAGCCATGATTTAAGTGGGGCCTCGAAAAACACAGATACATAACCCCCTACAGCTTCCACCTCCCTCAAGTGTATCCTTATCAATACTCGCTCTGCACGCAACAAGATTCTTATCCTGTCAGACCTCATCAATGACCATGACATAGACATCATGTATGTCACCGAATCCTGACTCACAGACGACGAAGACACCATCCTAATGAATAAACTTGAGAAATCAAACTACAACATATTCAACTTCCCCAGGATTAACGACAGAGGTGGGGGTGTCTTCATACCAGCCAGAGATTACCTCTGCCTCTGCTGGGTCAGTGCAACATCATCACTTGACTTAGACATGCTCATGATAACAAATAACTCACACTCAGCCTGGTATATAGATCCCCCATTGCAACAGTTGTCCAACTTACAGCCATTCTTCAGACCATCTGCAATCAAACTACGAACAGCAAGCAAGCCGTACTCTTAGGTGACATAAACCTACCATCAGTCCCACAAAAAGCCATCAAATCTTTCATGAATGCAATGGAGGTATTAGATTACACTCAAGTAGTAAACCAACCCCCCCACAACAAAGGAAGATTACTGGCCTCATCTTTGTTACCAACAGCATACTCTAGGACCCTTGCCTCCCTTCTCCCACAAGCACTTCAATACCCTGGTCTGATCACAAACTACTCAACTTTAGCCTTCCCTATATCCCACTCCCTCAACCACACAGATACCAACAAAGCAATATAAGAAGATTTCAGCGCCTAGACAAAACACAGCTCCTGAACACTATCCTCCCTCAAATAAATATAGACTCTCAGGACCTCGACTGCATAGTACAAAACTGAAACCAGGCAATCTCCAAAGCTGCAACAACACCCCAGACAAAAGGCACAAAAGAAAATGCAACTCTGCCAGTCCTCTACAGAGCTCAGAAACATTATGCGTTTGCTCTGACAGCTGGAAAGAAAATGGAAATGCTCAAAAACAACAAAAGACCAAGACAACTACATGACACTATTACAGATATACCAACTCACCATCAATAAAAACAAAAAAGAATACCACTCCAAGCTCATCCTAAGTTCTTTGAACTAACCAAAAGAATTATTCAACATAGTTAAATCAGTTCTATGAAGCCCTGTTTTAAACATCAAACATGAATCTCCGTCTCCGCAACATATAGCCAACCACCTCAAAGACAAAATAAGCATTAAGAGAACTATATCAGCCACTGCCATACCACTACTACACATCAACCCCAACCTTCTCGCATGGCATACCTTCCACCATATCATGCTAGACCACCTAGAAAACATTGTTACTAGCATAAATACCATGACCTGCCCTTTGGATCCTTGCCCAGTGAGCTGGATCAAAAAGGCTTGTGCCAAACTCGCACCCACTTTGCTAAAGATCACTCAACTATCACTCGCCCAAGGATACATGCCATCCATCCTCAAGCAAGCCTCTATCTGCCCAATACTTAAAAACAACAACCTAGACCCAACCATACCAAGCTCCTTCTACCCCATCTCCAGTCTGCCGTTCCTTGTGCAAATCTTTGAAAAAGTGGTGCAACTATAGCTCCAGGAATTCATCAATAACCATGCACCTCTCAACATACAACAACACGGCTTCAGACCCAATCATGGTGTCAAAAGATTACTGAGAGTAGTCATGGACAGGTTCACCAAAGGTGTCCAATAACCACATTAGGGCTTCATACTCATCTTTCTTGACATTACAGCAGCATTTGACCATAAGACATGCTCCATAAGACACTGCTTACAAGAAATAGGCCTCCGTGACACAACTATAAAATGATTTAACTCTTACCTAACCAAGCGACAATAACAGGCATGATTAGGAGGCAGTACTTCTGCATCATTCAAACCACAACAAGGCCTAGCCCAAGGATCTGCACTATTCTCTCTTCTGTTTAACCTATACATAGAACCCCTCTGTGCTATCATACAATTACATGAAATTCTTTACACTGATGATATAATGATATATATCCCATTCAGTACACTAAGCCCTGAGTTCTCCCATTGACCAATTGCTTCACTGCACTTAAATAATGGCTGACAAACCACAATTTAATCTGTAAACCCCCAGAAAACCGAGGTCCTACATATTATCAAAGATATGAACTTCACAATGCCTATGCACTAAATACAGCCGATGCACAGTTCAAAGTACGGCCACTAGTGCGCTACCTAGGAATCATGTTAGACCAAAGTGTAGCATTGTAGCCACATATCAATATCATGTTGAAACAAATCTACCACAAAATAAAAACAGCTTGTGGTTTTCAACCAATTCTTCCCAGCCATGACCTCTGCATGGTTTTCTAGTCGTTGGTACTCCCATACTTAGATTACTGCAACATAATTCTTCAAGGTCTACCAGCATCCATAACCTACACCTTGCAGGTGGCCCAGAATACCGCCGCCCAAGTCCTACATGATGCCTCCAGTCAAGAACGCATAACATCTATACTTCAAACTCTCCACTGGTTTGCTATTATGTCACGTACCAAATACAAAATCATTATCACAACCTTCAAAGCGTACCACAACCTCTCCTCAGAATATCTTCATTCACTAATCCAAAAGACTCCAGATGACAGGCGGAGGAGAACCAATGCAGAATTCACACTGACCCTCCCCATAGCATGCAGAAAAAGCAGCCATACAACTTCAAGCAGAGCATTCACGCTTTATGCTCCACACGTATGAAACGTTCTACCATCTGACGTCTGCTCCACAAAAGACCTGCAAGACTTCAGAAAGAAACTGAAGACACATCTATTTAAGGAACACTTTGGTGAAGCTCCTACATAATTTAAATTCGCCTTCCCAAACCCACCGCCCCCCCCCCCGCCGCTCACCCTCCCCTGTTTCACCCACCTTCACAACAGCTCAACAGACCTAGAACTCGAACACTACCAATGCTGTGCTTTGCTTTTCATTGCCTAAACTGTATACTATTAAGTTACTCAAGTAATTACTGTTCTACTACTATTATTACTCTGTTCCATGTATACTAGACCAACTAGTTTAGTTCAAGGTTAAGTTAAGCTAATTTCAAATTGTTCCTTGTTAAGCTCTAATTGTTCCATGTAAACTGCTTTGACTTTATGATAAGATGGTATATAAAACCAGTTAAAATATCTAGCTAGTTAACAAATGTGTATTAAGTCTTGAGTCCTCCATTGTTGTAACTTCTTGTACAATAGGTGGGCAAGGTCAGCCTGGATTCCCTGGTACTACTGGATCTCCTGGCCACAAAGGGGACAGAGGTGAAAAGGGTATATCAGGTGCACCAGGAATAATGACAATAACAGACATGGATCGCATGAAAGGTCAAAAGGGTGAAACAGGAGATAAAGGTAAGTGGGTGCTTATAACATCATATATAGCAATGAATCTTTAATCAAGTAGGACATCAAACGGAATTACTATATTTTTATTTTACATTTAATTTGACATTTATGTTCTGCTTAGTCAGAATTCTGGTTTGAGGCAAATTGCAAAAAATAAAGAGCCTAATGTTCAGCGGGCTGTGGCTAGCTGTTGTAAAGTAACTAGCCATCACTGCTAAACCTAAGACCCGGATATTCAATGCATTGAATATCTGGGTTGGCCAGATAGCAGCACAACTTGTTCTGCTGCAGTATTCAAAGAATTGTTCCAAGCGGCTTTAGTCCATACTTCAAGGAAGGATAAAAAAAGCAAAAACAAAAAAAACAAGCTATGCAGATAGTCTGTCTAGCAGTTGAATATTAACTGCTATCTGGGTAAGCACCAGAATGACCACAAAATCTGTATGTTTGGTACCAGCTACTCTCTTAATACTGCTACTAAATATCCAGATTTTTATGTTAAAAAATGCAGACTGCTAAGATTAAATATTGTCCTTTCAATTTGTTAGGTGCCAACTTACAGTGCCTTATAGTGCAACTTCTTCAAAGATGAGGCAACATTCTTGAATTTAGAATGGCCAAATATCACATGCACAGCAGAATTTTGTTTAAGCTGCAGAGTATGAAAATATTTCTTTAGAAGTCCTAAAAATGATAAATTACAATAATTGTGTGGTAAAATAAGCATCTGAAGTAGAAGGCCAAGGACAGCTTCGTACAGTGTAACATGGAATTTTAACAAAAACAGATTTCTAAACCTTTATCTTTATCTTAAAGTAAACAGCATATCAAGCACCTTCAGATCTGAAAGGTATCAGGGTATCCTTGAGCGTAAGTCCATTGGGGGATATTCAGGTTACTCCCATCATGCAATAAAATCTCAGTTTTAATAAGTGTCAGCTTTTGTTTTTTTTAACCAAGCCTCAGTAGATCAAAGAGCATGTGACATTTCAACAATAACAGAGGCTATGTTATCCGGGACAGGCAAAAACACCAAACTTTCATAGAAACATAGAAAACGACGTGAGTAAAAGACCATGGACCTGATATTGCAAGGCATTTACACGGTTTACAGAGCTATAAACCGTGTAAATGCCCCTAAGCAGGATATTCAGTGGCACTAACGCAGTTAGTGGCACTGAATAACCCCGAGCAATGCCGCTATACTCCCCAGTGCTAACCACTTAGCATTGGGGCGTGTCTGGGGTGTTCTACAGGCAGTACCCAGGGATAACCATGCAGTGGCGATATTTAGCCACTGCTCGGTTATCCCTCAGTATCGAAAGTTAGGCACAGCAAAAGCTGTCCTAACTTTTGCCGCTGAAGCTAACCAGGCAGTGGCTGAATATCGCTTCTGTACGGTTAGATTCCACAGTGTGTGGCTATGCGGCAAACCCGGATATTCAATGCCAGTGGCTGGATATGGTTTCGGCATTGAATATCAAGGTTAAGTCTTCAGCAGCGATGGCTAGGTGCTGTACTCGCGCTACCCACCACTTCTAAATTTCGAGCTCCATATGTCCTATCCATAAGGCCATCCATAAGACCTGTTAAGTCTACAATCCCTTCCTGTCCATCAGAGATCCCCTGTATTTGTCCCATATTTCACCACTTCCACTGGGAGGCTGTTCACGCATCTATCACCATTTCTGTAAAGAAATATTTCCTCAGATTATTCCTGAATCTGTCCCCTTTCACCTTGATCCTATAACCCCTCATTGCAAGTTTTTTTCAGCTGGAAGAGGGCCACCTCCTGTGCATTTATTCTACAGAGGTATTTAAATGTCTCTGTCATATCACCCTTCTCCTGTTTTTCCTCCAAAGTATACATATTGAGATCTTTAAGCTTATCTCCATATGCCTTTTGACGAAGGCCATGGACCATTTTAGTAGCTGTTCTCTGGACTGACCCCGTCCTGTTTATATCCTTTCGAAGGTGAGGTTTTTAGAATTGCACATATTGCTTCAAATGATGTCTCACTAGAGATTTGTAGAAAGACACTATCGTCTCCTTTTTCCTGCTGGCCATTCCTCTTTCTATGCACCTAAATATCCTTCTGACTTTTATTATTGTCTTTTCTACCTGTTTGGCCACTTTAAGTTCATCTGATATAATCACTCCCATAACTCACTCTTCTTTTATGCACTAGGTACTTCACCCCATATACCATATTGCTCTATTGGCTTTGTGTAGCCCTTGCATTTTTTAGTTTTATATTCTCAACCATTATTTAAGCTTTGCAGGATCCTTCCTTGTGCTGTCAGAACTTTCCAGGGTATTTACCTTGTTGCAGATTTTGGAATTATCTGCGAAGTCGCATACCTTTCCCAACAGACCTTCTGCACTATCACTTACAAAAAGATTAAAAAGAACAGGACCAAGGACCGATCCCTGAGGAACATCATTGGTAATGCCCCTATCTTCAGAGTGAACTCCCTTTACTACTACCTCCTGTTGTCTTCCACTCAACCAGTTTTTTACCCAGTCAGTCACTTTAGGGTCCATCCCAAAGGCACTCAGTTTATTTATAAATTGCTGATATGGAATAGCGTTAAAGGCTTTGCTAAAATCTAAGCTCTCCTTTGATGCAATTCTATGGTCACCCAATCAAAGAAATCAGGTTTGTCTGGCAAGGCCTATCTCTCTAGTAAAGCCATGCTGTCTTAGATCCTGTAATTCCTTGGATTCCAGAACATGCACCATCCTCTGTTTTAGCAGTGTTTCTATTAACTTAGTCACCATAAATGCCATACTAACCTGTCAGTAGTTACCATCTTCTTCCTTACTTCCACTTTCATGGACAGGAACCACATTCGCCCATCTCCAGTCCTTCGGGATCACGCCTGACTAAAGAAGCATTGAAAAGCTCAGCCAGTGGAGCCAACAGTACTTCCTTAAGTTCTTTCAGTACCCTTAGATGAATCCCATCCAGCCTCAATTTCAGTTTCGTTAGTTCCTCACAAACACAGTTTCTGAAAATTGTTTGAGTCCTAACCTTCCATTCCCTATATGATGGATGCTCATAACCCCCCCCCCCACACACACACACACAAGAAGCTCCAGTCCTGCCCTGCACCCTCTAAGGGGTTGATTACAACTACCCCACTGCGTAGCAGTGGCGAAGACGGTGGCATCCAGAGCCCCTGAACTACCACCAGGCACCCGGCACCTTCGGGGACATAATGGTAAGCATACCTGCCCCCAAGCAATGAATAAACGTACAAAACGTGATGTGCCATCTACTTGGCAGACATATACAAACAAGCAAGACATGCACCATTTGTTCAGATGGCATGTCCACGTGGATGTCCAAAAATGTCTAGACCTGCACTGTGGCCCACGTGCAACAGGAAACAGGATGGAGTGATGCCCCCCCCCCCACAGGCAATCACGTAGCAGAACTTGGAAAATGGCCATATGGTACCCAAACCTTTCTGAGGCTGAGACACATCTGCTGTGCAGGCTAGTCCTGGAGGAGGAGGCAGCCCTGCTCCCAATGGGGCAAAGAAAGCCAGCCCTTACTGCAGCACGCAGGGGCTGGGTGCACATCTCGACCACCCTAGCTCAGTAAGTAGGGAAAGCAGAAAGCTGGCAGACATGCAAACAATAGGGAGGGACAGAGAGTGAATTAAAAAGCGGGGTGGTGGGAAGGCCAGGCAAGGGCAGGATCATGACCAGTGCACAGAGTTAGGGGAACAGACCCAAAGCAAAGTGAGTGAGGGTGTGAAGGACTCAGACAGTGCACACTGACAATGTGCCTCAGAGAAGAGTATATAGGTGAAGCAGGTATCAGGAATAGATGACCGCATAGAGAAACATAGAAAAACATACACACATAACAATGTCCCATGGAATGTGGAATGCTGAGGAGGAAATACCACCATGAGGCAGAGAATGGGAGAAACCACAAAGAAAGAACACCATTCCACACATATGTGACAGTGTAGCAACACCCCCAGATCATTCAATGCCAAGCTGTGCAAATGGAAGACAGTACAGCACAGGCAGAAATGGCAACAGGAATGTGCCACAGGCAATGGAGTGCGAGGTGAAGGGACAGCACAAAACAAGCAGAGCAGGTGGGGATGGAGCCCATGGCCCCCAGCACCCAGGCCACTGACCAAAGCACTACGCCAGAGCCCCAACAGTCAGGCTGCAGTTCCCAGTCACAAGCACAGGGCAAAAGGCAGCAAGAGCACAGACCACAAGGCAGCTGCAAACCCCCAATTGTCTTGACACCCTGCTGTGTCCAAAGACAGGCATGTGCAGACCTGCAGAAGAGTGCACAGCAGCTGCAGTAAAGCAGAGATGGGAGGATCAGACACAACACACACCTGTGCAGAAGTGATGGTCACAACTGTCATGAGTGCAGCATGCCTAAACCATATGGAGATAGTGCCCTGAGAAAGCCACAGGGGCCTAGGAAAACTCAGAACAGAAGAAGTGTGGATGGCACACCAGCAGCATACCCAAAAGAAGCCAAGCAGGTTGGGACCATACACCAGTCCCCAGCACCCTTGACAGTGGCCAAACCAGTAGGCCAGAGTCACACCCAGCAGGAAATAGGAATTATACATGCAAACCGTCAGTGGTGATGGGTCCAGCACAGGTAGGCAGAGACATACATGCACAGGCAAGGTGTAGTGCAATGCCATGATGTTCCTCATGCACAGGAAACTATGGTGCCATGCAAAGGTGACAGGTAGCAACAACAAGCCTGAGAATAGCATCCTATGGACACAATGGGCATCGCCAGCTGGTCCGCAGAAAGCGCAGGTTCCTCAGGAAACAGGTTAGGCAGCACATCTGGGCAGTGCACCACCGTTCCGGTGGCCCTCAGTCCATGGCCTGGCCAGCATGCACTGCAGGTACACATGAAACAGGAGGCGAGGGGGCACAGGGCCAACTGCAGTCCAGGGAAAGGTAGAACATATAATGTAGCAGCAGGTGGAAGGATAGCACACAGCCAGTGGCAGAGACAGACATGTGAGGGAGAAAACATAGACACTCATGTAGTGCACCACTGTTTGTGTCCACAGACACTTCTGCATCATGAGGGACACAGAAATGTACTGTGTTTGTTACAGGGCCATCCGGCATGCCCGATCCCGCCTGCTCGACCGCATCTGCTGGCAGCTGGAGCAGAAGCAGGGTGAACATGCAGGCACTGTGAGAGCTCAGGCATCATGACGCCCTACCTGCCCCAGCATAACCCAGCCCACTCACTGCAGGGGAGACTGCAGACAGACAGAGGCACATTCTGTACTGCGTTTCCCGGCCTCTGTGTTTCCGGTGGGAACCAGACGCATAAAGGTAGATGCAAATCTGTTTCTGTGGGGCACGTCTAGCCCCCACTGGATCAGAATTGCATCTAGGCCTGTACTTGCAGGCTGGGGTCTGATTCCCATAGGCCTGCATGTACAGAACTCTGCTCAGCTAACTCAGGCTCCTGAATGGAGCTGAGGTGCCGTGGCAGCTGGTTGCCATAGCACCATGGCTCCATTCAGAGCCGTGATTTCTGGCTGCCTATCAGAAGTTCCTTTCCCCACAGCCTGACCCCCGATTTGGCCTCCCATGGCTAGGGTCAGACTGTGGGGAATCTTTTACACCCCCTCACGTATTTGGTGCTGGCCAGCCCTCCCGTCTCCTGATGTCTAGGGGAACTTAGCCCACCTCCAGGGTGGAAAAGTTCCCTGTCTAGTCTGCTGGCCCCGGACGTACAAGGCCGACCTCTGA
This sequence comes from Ichthyophis bannanicus, assembly GCA_033557465.1. Taxonomy (NCBI): domain Eukaryota; kingdom Metazoa; phylum Chordata; class Amphibia; order Gymnophiona; family Ichthyophiidae; genus Ichthyophis; species Ichthyophis bannanicus. Next base: position 645,923,850 of record CM066035.1, read on the forward strand.
ATCTGCCCTGTACATCCGGTGCTGCGGACTACCCACTGGCCGCCCTAACTCTGCCTCCCCACCGCCCCTTCCTGCCCCATCTAAGCCTCCCCATACAAATTCCTTGTTTGTATGGGGAGGCTTTCATCAGGGATGGCAAGGGAGGCAAATAGCGGGGATGGATGTCACCTTGAGGTGTTAATCCCTGCTACAGTCTCCCCTGCTGAGCCTGCCAAAGGCACCCATGTACGATGACTGTGTGTATTTATGGAGAGGCCTAGATGGGGGGGGGGGGTGAGGGGGCGAAGCTGCACTGGAGCAAGGGCAGGGCACATTTGGGCAGTGACCCTGGGTGCACAGGGCCAGCCCATAGGGTGGCCTGTACATCTGGGGCTTTGGAAGTAAATGGGGGATGGGGTTGTCTGCAGAGGTGTGTGGGCCCCCTGGATGCTGGGGGACCCCGATACTGGTCTGGAAAGAGGGTAAGGGGACTGTATACAATACCCACAGCTGAACAGTGCCCATGTGTAGCTGGACAGAAGATCCGATTATGGGAAGTGATGATAACGGCGGTGGCTGGCACATGTGGCATGTAGGGGGCTGCAGTGCCAATGCAACAAGATGCCATGACACAGCCGCCACATGCAGGACCCAGACTGAGGTAACCAGACATGTGACTGGAACTGGGCCTTTCATGCATGCCCAGGCCTGAGCCCTGACTCGGCCCCTGCAGGCATGTCTAGCCCCCATGTGGGCAGACCGCGGGTGCACCTCTGGTTTTCCCAAACACCATTGCTTGCACAGGGGGCTGGATGGGTGGCTCAGAGGGTGCCTCCATGTGGGTCGAGTCCCCTGGGCTCTGTACTTGTAATGGCCACTTGCATGGTTGCATGTATCATGCAAACCCTGCCGCCCCCCTTCCCACAACCACCTGGCCACCCCCGCACCAACCCGACCACCCGGCCACCCCCGCACCAACCCAACCACCCCAGCGGGGCAGGCCTACCTCATGTGAAGGGTGACTGCAGGAGGTCCAGGCATGCTGCCACACCCTTCCGGTATGCTGCACCATGTGCCTGCTGCGGAGCCATGTCTTCATCTTCCTCGTCTTCTGGCGCGTCCTCTGCTGTATTGGGCTTTGGATTCCTCCTGCGAAGGGCATAATTATGCAGCATGCAGCAGGCCAGGAACATCCTGCACACCTTGGGAGGTTTGTAGAGCATGTCACCACCAGACCAGTCCAGGCATTGGAAACGGTTCTTCAGCAGAACTAACTTATGCTTGATGATGGAGTGTGTCTGCCTGTGTGCCCAGTTGTACCGCTGCTCCTCTGGTGTGAGTGGTCTCATGAATGGGGTCATCAGTCAGTGGTGAAGTGGATAGCCTCTGTCACCTGCAGGATTGGGGGGAGGGTACAAACAGGATCAGTCGATCCTGCAACTGGTGGGGATGGTCGCCCAGATATGATGGCCACCCCTGCTATCCGCCCCCCTGCCTATCCAGGATGGTGGACCTGGGGCTGGTCCTTCAGGCGCCTCGGGACCATGGGGAGGGGTGCTAAGTGGTACCACTGCATGCTGCAGCTCTTATCCACCCCCTGTGCGCAGGTTCTGTATGTCAGTTTGGCCTCCATGGGACCTGTGTGTCACATGTGGAAACTGGTAGGTACCTGTGGGCTGGGGTGGTCACTATTGGCACCAGGGTACTGGAGCCTGTCAGTGCCTGGTCTGGCCTGGTGTGGCAGATCATACATCCTTATGTTCACACCTCCCCATCCACTCTGCCCAACATGCATGTGTGCCCTACCCATGCCAGGTTATGAATGCCCATGCAGGGCAGTGTGCCCATGCTGTACATCCCACCCAGTGGCATAGAACATGCTGTGCTATCGTGCTGTCATCACCATGCCCATTTGTCACAAATGTGTGGCCTCCCATGCAGGCATGCGGCAGTGGTGGTGCGACCGGTGCCCCTGGCCATTGGTGTGTGCCCCATACCCATGCTTGTCTCCATGGTGGCTATGGCAGGCCAACATGCACATGGCAGCCCATACCCCTATGCTGTATGGTGACCTGCATGCATGTGTGCAGCCCTCTGTGCTGTCTACCCTTACTCTTGTAGATATACAAGAAAATGGTTGGTCTTTTCGGAGTAATACAACTAATGTAGAAATTTAAGTAAATCACTCCACTTTTAACTTCTGGTTGTAATCAGGGTTCTGGTAGTATTTCTCTATTTCCCGAATGTAGTCTCAGATCAAAGCAGCGCTCATGAACAGTAGACCCAGTAGTCATTGATGTCATCAAGCGCAGTTATTGTTTCACTACACAAAGTGTTCATGAGCGCTGCTTTGATCTGAGACTACATTCGGGAAATAGAGAAATACTACCAGAACCCTGATTACAGCCAGAAGTTAAAAGTGGAGTGATTTACTTAAATTTCTACATTAAATGTCTACCCTTATTCAGCAGCCAGTCTTCAGTGATGGCACCACTCTCGAAGGCCTAATGCATCCCCAACTGGACCAGGATGTAGGCATCATGGCATGCCCCAGGAAAGCATGCTATGACATCGGCATCACATGGCATGGCATGCCCCAGGAAAGCATGTATCCCACGACTGGGCCAGCATGTCGGCATCGCAGATGACCTGCATATTCATCGAATGGTATGCCCTCAGATTTTGATATGTGGCCTCGTGGTGGCATAGGGGATGAAGGACCACATGTGTGCAGTGAATTGCTTCCAGGACAGCTGGGAAGCCATCTGTCTTATAGAACTGCAGCATGACTCACTGCTGCTGATGGAGTGCATGCAGGAAAATGATATACTGCACTGTGCATGCCACAAGGGCATGCAGGACCCCGGTGATGTAGCGTGACACTGCTGCCTGGCTAGAGCCCACTGCCGTTGCCAGCACCGGCTGGAAGGAGTCAATTCCCAGGAAGGCGAGAGCCATGAGCACTTTCACATGGATGGGAACTGTGTCCTGTCTGTGTGCACGTGGCACCAGGTCTGCCTGCAGCTCCAGGCACAGATCATGGATGGCAGCACAATCAAACCTGTAGCAGGCCACACAGAGATCATCACTCAGGCCCAGGTATTGGCAGCGCAGACCTGGATATGCCAGGATATGGATGTTGCCATCTGCCCCTCCGGCGATCTCACTCTGCCATGCAAGCAGGGATGTGGCGAGCCATGTGCATGTCTCCTCCTGCTGCATCACATGTCTGGCTGCAACAGCATCTCACACCTGTGGGGGAAGCGACAGGTCAGGCCATTTGTAATATATTTATTTAGACAGTTTTGTATACCACCTGTCTAGTTGTGCGAGCCACAGCCCATGATGCATGTCCAGCACATCCAGGTGCCAGCATATCTGGGCAGGCTGATGATACACCCACCCCAGCTCTAGAACATACAATGTGATCCTGCATCCACCTGCTGTCCACGCGCCCTCCCCTCACCTGGGCTTGTAAGGCCCAGAGTCAGGCATGGGTGACTCTACTGCACACCTTCACCTGCCCATCCTGTCCCTGGCTGTCCACCACATACTATCCAGGGGGACAAAGTCCACCTCCATGGTGGGATACATCCCTCAGGCAGTTCACCGAACCATATGCACAGGACTGCCCTTGGGGTCTGCCCTGTATGTCCATGGTCTTTGTGGCACACCCATTGCACACCTATCCCACCCATGGACAACGCACACCCACACACAACCTGTGCTCCCCACATGTGCAGCTCCACCTGCAGAGGGCTCCATTTCACCATTGCTGGCCATACACATTGTGTGTCTGGCCATCATGATTGCTTGGCCTGACCCACTATTCTCTGAGCTTGGTAGGCCCCTTGACCCCCACATCAGCTACTCAGGCTGTGTAGGGCCATTCCCTGGGGGATGGTAGTGGGGTGGACAGGCCATACCTGCAGGACAGCATGGGACAGACACAGCTGCTCACCCAAGGGGGTCAATTGGGACTACGGTGTCTAACATTGGGGGGTAAGCCTACTGGCTCTATGGCTTTCACTGCCCCATGATGCAGTGTCCTTTCTGTGGGGCAGCAGGTGTGGGGCAGTGAAACCATTGGCCTACATCTCCCATTTCCATCAGCTGTGTATGGCCTTTGTCGTCTGCCTCCTCTCACCGTTCCTTCGCAATTTACCCTTCAGTTCCTCCCCTCTCCTGCAGACCACCCTCCTGATGCACTGCCATGACCAGTGCTGGGTGCAATGCCCACATCACCTTACAGATCCCTGTCTACATCTATACAGGGTGCCCTTACTGTCGTCCAGGGGGATACTGTCACACCATGTTGGCATGGCCGTCGCACACATTGTACAACAGGCACACATGGCACCTACCTGTGTGTGGTTGCTGAGTTGTGGACTCCTCAGAGGTTCATCTACAGGTCAGTATATCACCTTGGTAACGTTCTGCACCGTCGCCAATGGATACGACCATTGAAAGAGCAAAGGCCCATCCATGGACATGCTTTATACCTGCCGGGCACATCTAGATGTGGCTATAAATAGGTACGAAGACATCTGTATATCTACACATGAATGTACGCACAAACATGGCTCGTATTCTGTGCGCTAGTACGTCTACGCCGCTACATGTCTACCCACCATAGAACGTACATCACGACTTTGGTCATGCCCCTGTGGCTTAGATGTCTTCCTGGCCTGCTGTGCCATTTTGGACGTGTTCCTGGGTAGCTACATCTATGTTTGGGGGCCTCCTTGTGTGTCTGCATTTGGCAATGGCTCCCCAGGGTCTCAACACGAAAACACAACTTCAGTGATGGCGAACTGACCCTTCTCATAGATACAGTTCTTGGTGACTTTGCTACCCTGATGGGCACAGAGGAGTGCAAGCTGAGTGCCTATGAGCGTCAGCAGTGGTGGATGGCCATCTGTCGCTGACTTAATGCCATACACCAATACAACCATGAGATTGAGGACCTTAAGCGGAAGTGGAGCAGGTGTGCTGGAATGGGGCAGGGGCCACAGCTGACCGATCTGGAGAGGCGGGTCCTGGCAGTGGTTGACACTGCTACATTGGAGGGTGTCAGTGACCTGGACACCACAAAGATGGCAGGGGACAGGAGTACATGCATGATATGTCTTCAGACTCCTATATGGCCTCTCTCAGCACCCTGCATCTCTGGTTTTGGGCTAATTCCTCACCTCCCACTGCACCTTTCACATATCTCCCCTCAGGGTGTTAATTGGTCAATCATGGCCATGTCACACTTCCACCTTTCTCTCTGCTACCTCTGTGGGGGCTCTGTGATTGCGGTCTGCACTGTGGTGTGTGTCTTGGTCTCTGCTATGCCCATGCTTCTGCACTGCTGTGTCTCTGAGTCCTTCTCCCTAAAGCTCTGCACGTGTTTGTGTGTGTGTGCATGCACACTGGCTGCATGGATCCATAATAGTTTGCTTGGTCTTTCTCCTCCCAACAGGTGCTGATGCCATTGCGGGTCCCAGCATTGCTCCCTTGTAAATCATGCCACCAGCCACTCCACCACTGCCTCAGTAACCTACACATACTCCACCACTGCCTCAGTAACCTACACATACTCTGTGGTGCCAGCAGAGGCAGCTGGATCACACCCAGGCAGCCTAATGACTTGGCCATCAGGCCTGCTGATATAGATGGGGAGGGGGATACCACATCGGAGGATGGGGAGGAAGTGGCCATGGCAACACACATCTGTGCAGCTGGTGCAGTGTGCCCAGCCCCTGCTTGTCCACAATGAGGCACATTCACGGCACATGCATATGAATCTGGAGCTTTTTCACTGGGGTCTCTCACTCCAGGAGCAGCAGCTGGCCCTTCAGCAGCAGCAGTTGGCTGCAACAGCCCGGCTTGATGTCTCCATAGGCCACCTTGGGACAAACATTGTGGCCTTGTCAGCCAGCTGGCCAGGTTGCAGAGTGCTCCTGACCCATCCCTGCTCCTGGACTTCCTTCTGCGGCCACCGGGCCTGTCTCATCACCTCCACCACTGTCTACTGCTGCTGTGGCACCTGCCCACGATCATGTGCCTGCAGCCATGCCTTCCGCCAGCAGTGTGGCCACGTGCACCACTGCATGGGTGGCATCAGCTGGGAGGTGCATTGCCAGGGGCAGTTCAACATCCAGATCCATGGGGTTCAGGGGGGCACAGAGGGGACACCAACAATAGCTGCTCATTCTCAGGGGACACATCTCCCTCTCCTCCGGAACATATCCCAGCACTGGGAACCAGCAGGAGGGATTCAAGGTGGGAGAGGGCAAGGGTACATGGGGACAGCGCTAATCCTGAGGTGTGCTTTCACTGGGTTTCTCTGGGTGGGGTTTGTGGGGGGTGGGTGGGGTGGTGTGTCATGGGCTGTGGTGGGCCACATGGGCATGTTGGGTGGGCAGTATTTTGTTGGGGGTATCATATGGGTGGGGAGTCATGTGCAGGGTGGCATGGTTTGCGCAGGCCTCTGTAGGTGCTGTATGCTCTGTATATTTGTATCTCTGCTCTCTGCATCTCAATATACACTTTGGTTCATCATCTGCCTGTCTCCATGTCTCCTTTGGCAGCATTTCCCAGGGACATGCTCATTTGTGTCTGTTGCCATGGTGCCTGCACCTTGCCTGTACGCTGGTCTTTTTTTGTCTATTTCCTGCCCTTATTCCATGTTTCTGTTGGTCTAATTTGCACGTCCAGCCTCTGGCTAGCTCACGTACATGGCCACGCACAGAATATGACCTTGTACGTCGATGCCATCTGGCACGCCCCTTTTCTAGATGTCCAGGGTTCCATATTCATCCAGCCTGTGCGTCTGCATCATTCCTGTTTGGATGTCTACACGGCACGCCTATGTGCCTTATTCATGGTGTGGAATAGACCCCATTGCCTCCATGATGCACCTCGTCATCTTGTCTCTTATTAGATAACAGCACCTTAGCATACTAATTAGAATCCAGTAGTTAAATGCTACTCTCGGTATAGCTTAGCAAAAAAGCATCACCAGTTACAGTGGCTTTATGCATTACTTTTGTATTTCTCAAGATGATACTTGGTAGCATTAGCCAAGTCATTTGAGTGCTGTTTTTTTTTTTTTTCCATTTCATCAGGTGACATTGGAGTCTCTGGTGAAAAAGGATTTCAAGGCACCCCTGGTTCTCCTGGAATGCCAGGAAAAGATGGTGAAGGAGGATTACCAGGCCGTGAAGGTATTAAAACTTTTCTTTTTTAAAGCTGTTTAAATGGGTTTTGGAAACAGTTTTCATTTTTTACAAAAACTTGTTATACAGCTTCCCATATAAACATACATCAATAGGGATTAAAATAAAATCAAACGCCAATATAATATTGCCTGACCCTTCATGGTCTGGTCTCTGGTGGCAGTCCCTAATATCTCCGGAAGAGTTACAAGCTCAAGAAAGAGACAGGAATCTTTAACCCAGACAGGACCTTTGACTGATAGCAAATGCCCTTGCCCAGGAGGATCATTGCCATTATAAGATAAAAATGCTTCTATTTTAGTGGTACTTAAAGGCAGAGAGGGTAACTTTCAAAAGCATTTCTGTGGGCAAAGAAGCACCTTAGACACAGAAATCTGTGAACCCAAGATGGGTGTCAAATGAAGCACAGATGGCCTGTACACATTTAAGTTTACACACTTTGAGAGGAGGCCTTCCTGGAGGGGGAGGGGGAGGCTGGGGAGAGTTTTCTTTGTAAAAATCAGTTGTATGCGCATAGAATAACCCAGAAGATTTGCGTATGCTAAGGAGTGGATAATTTTCAAAGTGTAAGTACATAACGTAATTTCCTTCTGAAAATTTGCTGAAGCCCACACAGGGAAAAGCATAATCAAATCTTATATGCATGCATATATAAAATTACCCCCATGCAAGTTAATTTTATAGAGGCATTTTCCCATGTATATGCCAATAAACATGTATAAAATTCTCTTATAAAATTAACCCGTGATTACAAGTAAATGCGATAGCGAGAATTTGCATACTTGCATGTAACGTTGTAGGCATGTTCTGGGATGGAGTTTCGGTGAAATGCGGACAGAGTCATTATTTATGTGTACACTTTATAATATACGCTCAGAATTATTTTCTACATGTAGTCTTTTTTGTACAAAGAGCTGGCGTGAAACATTGGTGAGACAGTATATTCTAATAGATTAATGCCCTGTGCTCTTGGCATCCGGATTGCTCCAAATTTAACCGATCAGGGTGTTTAGCTTCTGATGTAATACAAATGTCATGCATTGTCATAATCTGGTTCTTGGCAAACTTGCTTAATTTTTAGGACCTAAAGGTGATGCGGGTTCTATAGGATCCCCAGGAGTGCCAGGATTTCCAGGACCAAAAGGATCAATGGGTGAAATGGGTTTGCCAGGTAACTGTTTTAAAAATAAATGTGTTAAAGCAAGACCTGCTTCATACGTGTGACTTGCATCCAAAGTCAGCCACTAGATCAACTATACTGAAGAAACGTGGTATTAAAAGTACAGGTGATGCAGTAGTGTTACTGTAATGGTTACAAATTACTCTTAGTTTTAGGGCTTTGTCTTTAATCATGGTGGATATGATAATGGTGCGTATTGTAGTAGCATGCATACTATTAAAGTGAGAACAATATAAGAACAGCAAAGTTCACAAATTAATCCGATGGGCTCATAAAACTTTGCTAGTTTGAATTAATTTGACAAATTTTCTTTTTTGAAAGAAAGTCCAGTCTGGATTTCCACGAATTACTAATGCCATGTCTGATTACAAAGAGAACCTTTTGCTTCAATGACATTTTAAAGTACTTTAAACTAACTGGCCTCTGTTCTCATTGGTGTTAAATTGTAAGTTTGTGGTACCCATCACGAGCACACAACATTGTTCATCTTTTAGTTTTGTCCATTTTATTGAGTTTGTAATTGATTTGCATTGATTTGGTAAATCATTTCAAAATGCTCTGCTAGCGTATTGACTTTGAGATTGCTTTGCATTCTGTTTTCAGGTATCCCTGGAGAGAAAGGTCTAGCAGGTTCGGTAGGCAATCCAGGCCTTCCAGGCTTTCCAGGAACAAAGGGTGAAAAGGGACTAAAAGGAGAACATGGTCTACCAGGCACTGGCTTTCCAGGACTTCCTGGCGAAAAGGTACTGCCCTTGGAATTCTGATTGGGCTACAGTTCTATTGTGCCACAATGAGCATTCTCAGAGCACAGCTCTCATTGAGATTGGTACAGAGAGCTGGCCTGTGAGTTTTGAAGATGCTAATCATGGTGTTAGCCAGCAGAGATGTACTTCAACTCCAAAAGGAAGGGAAGAAGCAGGCACTGGGATTGAAGATGGGAAGGAGAGGGAGAAAAGAGGATGTAAGGGACTTAATGAGGGGCTTATCAGAGCCATTTTGGAAGTAAACCATATGCTGAGCAGGAGCAAGTGGGCATCGCTCCTTTTTCCACTGGCCACCAGTGACCTTGGTAAGCCCAGGGTTGTCGATCAGGTGGGTAGGAATGGCTTGGTCTTTTGGAGGGTGGTATTGAGGGGGCAGGACGTGGGTATTGTGTTGAGGGGGGACATGGGGAGAGGGGAATGGTGTTGAGAGAGGGAGAAGGTTAAGATCGGAGCTGTGCTTTGAGGGGGTGGCTTGATTACTGAGTAGGAGTACGGGTTGGGTTTGGGGGCAACTAGGAGAGTGTTCCCAAGGTCAGGTGTGGGGTTGGGGGGCGGGGGGGCTGACATCAGCATTCACATCTGCCCCTGTCAGCAAATACTTATTTGTGCCTGGGAGCAGGTGTAGATTCTGAAGTCTGCAATTTTTCATCCAGACATGGATTTCCTATATGAAATGAGCAATCGACGTCTGTATTGTAGACCCTGTCCAAACCACTTCCACTCCCTGCCCCCTCTACTTCCCCTGGCAAGGTAGATGCGGTAAGCATTCCCAGCTTTGCAAAAAATATGTTATGCACTGACATTGGCACCTGTAATTCAGTTTACCGCATCAATGCTGCTTTTTGGACTTGGGAATGCTTCTAAAATAACCCCCATAAGTTTGCAAAATATCAACTGACAGTGTGACACTTATACGTGTGAGTTGCCTCCATTGATTTTTCTCATATGTAGATTTGTAAGACTGCTCCTCTGGCTCTTTGTGTTGGCAAATGCATATTCACCCATTCACTTCCTTATGCGTATGTTAGAAAAGGCTCCATGTTTGGCAAAGCCTTTTCTAAAATACTGCCAGAATTGTGTATGTCCTGACCTTGATGTCTCAATTCCAGTCTGCATGTCTTATCTAAAATTTGCCTTTATGTTTGATGGCATTGCCAAGGATGAACTGAGGGTGGTATTAGCACTTAGTGTGTATTTTATGAAATATCTGTGCCTATTGTTACTAACACATACCAGCACATAATTACATCTGCCTCGGAGCAAGCATAAATGTGTGTGACTACTTTCCATGGGGTGATTTTATAAAGGTGAATGCCACTTTTATAAAATAAAAAATCAAAAAACACTAATATGTTTAAAAAATATAGCCATGTACCACAAAAAACCCTTGTGTATTAGTTAGGAAAAACATGTTTCATATATAAAGAGATATTGATTCATATAAGAAAATGTTATTTATTGGACCTCAAACCCAAAGAGGTAAATAGCTTCTAGCAAGCAAAGCCAAGGGAAACCCCTAGGCTACTGAGCCAGGACTGTTCTCATTTCATCATTGGCCCAGACAAGTGAAAACTTAGATAGCCAAGAGTTCAGTTACTAGATAATAAAGTTCATCAGCACTTAACTTGTAAGAATGAAATGAAGTCTTTCCACTGATGAAATTGGCTCATAAATTCAAATAAACAGTACTTACTCACATATAAGTCCAAAAGAGTTCATAAGTACTTTTCAAACATTAGTTTATTAAACTGTACATATAATAAATAATCTGGCACAAGATTGTTACACACTTATCTACATCAGGGACAGTTGAAAAAGAACACTCAGAAATCAAGTATACTCTTTCTGAGGTCCGACTTTAAATTCAGTAATTCCTAATCTGAGTTGTAAAGTCAGACCTCTGATGCAATATACTGGAGTTCTGAATGTTCTTTTTCAACTATCCCTGATACAGATAAGTTTGAAACACAGTCTTGTGTTGGATTATTTATTATATGTACACTTTAATAAATCAGTGTTTGAAAGTACTTATGAACTCTTTTGGACCTTATAATATATATGAGTAAGAACTATTTATTTGAATTGATGAGCCATTTTCATCAGTGGAAAGACTTCACTTCCTTCTTACAAGTTGCAGGGGTTATTTTAGTAGTGCTATTCATGCTTTGGATGTCTGAAAATGGGCATAGAAATGTCCAAAGAACGGAGACATCTCCAGAGCTTTGGAACTACAGAGCTTAAAAGGGAGAGAGGAGGCACTATGGGTTAAACTAGAAAGAGGGAAAGAGAAATCTATTTGCATTGGTGTGATGTACAGACCTCCCTCACATGAGAAAGAGGTGGACGGAGAGTTCATTGAAGACATACACAGCATTGCTAGGAAAGAGGAAGTACTACTGATAAGTGATTTCAATATGCCAGATGTTGATTGGCATGTTCTTGCTGCAGTATCATCTAGAAGTAAGGAGATCCTGGATTCTCTAGAGGGAGAACTATACAGGCAACTGGTAATAGAACCCACACGTGAAGGGGCCATATTGGACTTGGTGCTTACCAATGGTGAAAGTGTTTCTGATGTTATAGTGGGAGAACATTTTGCATCCAGTGATCACCAGATGGTGTAGTTCAGTATTAGGACTAGGGCTGTTAAAATCCATTCAAAAGTGAGGGTCTTAGATTTTAGGATAACTAACTTTGCCAAGATGGGCCAATACCTCAGGGAGTCATTAGTGGGATGGGAACAGCTGGGGGATGTAGAAAAACAATGGGCAAAAGTGAAAGGGGATATTTTAAGGGTAACCAGTCTTTTTGTTAAAACGGTAAATAAAGGTAAAAGGAAAAGGAGACCGCTATGGTTTTCGAAAGAAGTAGCTGAAAAGGTGAAGAAAAAGAGGGAGGCCTTCATGAAATACAAGAGATCACAGAAAGAGCAAGACAGGCATCTATATTTGAAAAAACTTAGAGAAGCTAGCAAAGTAGTCATGAAAGCAAAAATTCAAAAAGAGGAGGAAATAGCCAATGCAATAAAATGGGGGGATAAGACGTTTTCAGATATGTTAGTGAGAAGAGGAAGGGCAAAAGTGGTATTGTCAGACTCAAGGGTGAAGGGGAGGAATATGTAGATGCTGATGAGGATAAATCAGAATTGCTTAATAAATATTTCTGTTCTGTGTTCACAGATGAAGAACCAGGAGCAGGACCTCAGAAATAACCCACAAACAGGAACAGAAGCGAGGGGATCTTGAACAGTTTTCAGAAGACTGTGTTTGTGAGAAACTAGCTAAACTTACAGTAGACAAAGCGATGGGTCCGGATGGGATACACCCTAGCATACTGAGGGAACTTGGGGACAGTCTAGCAGCTCCACTGACTAACCTTTTCAATGCCTTTTTGGAGTCGTGAGTGATGCCAAAGGATTGGAGAGAAGCACATGAGGTCCCTTTACACAAAAGCGGAAATAAGGATGTGGTTGGAACCTACAGACTGGTTAGTTTAATTTCGATGGTAAGTAAATTATTGGAAGCGCTTCTGAAAGAGAAAATAGTGAGGTTTCTGGAGTCCAGCGGATTACAGGATTCGAGGCAGCATGGATTCACCAGAGGCAGGTCTTGTCAGACAAATCTGATTGATTTCTTTGACTGGGTGACCAGGGAGTTGGACCGAGGGAGAGCGCTAGATGTAGTGTATATAGATTTCAGTAAAGCCTTTGACACCGTTCCTCACAGGTGACTTATAAACAAACTGAGACCCAAGGGATGTAACCTAAAGTTACTGCTTGGGTTAGAAATTGGTTGCGTGGGAGACAACAAAGGGTACAGGTAAATGGAGCTCACTCTAAGGAGAAGGATATTAACAGTGGTGTGCCCCAGGGATCTGTCCTTGGTCCAATTCTTTTTAACATCTTTGTTAGTGATATAACGGAAGGGCTGTCGGGTAAGGTTTGCCTCTTTGCAGATGATACCAAAATCTGCAATAGAGTAGACACCCAGGAAGGTGTAGATAACATGAGGAAGGATCTAGCTAAGCTTAAAGAATGGTCTAGAATTTGACAGCTGAGATTTAATGTTGAAAAAGGCAAGGTCATGCATTTGGGCTGCAGCAATCCAAGGGAGCAATATAGTATAGGGGTTGAAGTACTTTTGTCCACTAAAGAATAGCGGGACCTAGGCGTGATTGTGTCTGATGATCTTAAAGTAGCTAAACAGGTAGAAAAGGTGACAGCAAAAGCTAGAAGGATGCTTGGATGCATAGGGAGAGGAATGGCTAGCCTAAGAAAGGAGGTGATCGTGCCTCTGTATAAGTCTTTGGTGCGACCTCATTTGGAGTATCGTGTGCAATTCTGGAGACTGCACCTTCAAAAAAATAAGGATATAAACAGGCTGGAGTCAGTACAGAGGGTGGCTATTAAAATGGTTAGTGGTCTTCATCATAAAGCATATGAGGACAGACTTAAGGATCTTAATATGTACAGCTTAGAGGAAAGGTGGGATAGATGTGATATGATTGAGAAGTTTAAATACCTCTGTGGCATAAATGCACAGGAGGAGAGCCTCTTTCAATTGAAAGCAAGCTGTGCTATGAGGGGACATGGGATGAGGGAGAAAGGGGATAGATTCTGGAGTGATATGTGAAAATATTTCTTTACGGAAAGAGTAGTGGATCCATGGAATAGTCTCCCAGAAGAGGTGGTAGAGATGAGGACAGAATCTGAATTCAAAAAAGCATGGGACCAACACAGAGGATCTCTAAAGGAAAAAAGGGGACTGTTGTAGTTGTTGATATCGAAGGACAGACTAGATAGGCCATGTGGTCTTTTTCTGTTGTCATGTTTCTATGTTGACATCCAAGTCTGAATGAGGGTGTAGTGGAGGCATGGCTGGGACATTCCCAAAAACCTGAGCATCATTGCCTCATCTCAGAAATGTTCTAGACGCTCGGAGTTGCTTCTAAGGTTATACCTGCTCCAGGCATGAATAAGCATCGGGAAAGAGCTCATATTGGTCATAAAACATTCAGAGGATATAGAGAAGTTAGCACTCCACCATCCCCAGTACTTTGCACCAGGACCATAGCAAGCCAGCAATGCACCCTGTGCAGCTTTTGAATCTGCCCCCCCCCCCAGTTGCATGCAGTAACTCACTTTTGTCACACTTCTAGAAGTCCAGTGATGACATAGGTGCTCCTTCCATACTTGCACCCTATGCGTCTGCCTAGCCCTTGGTATGGCCCTGCTCTGCACAATCACAATGATAGCAGCAGTGAGATATGAACCCTGGCTTTCCTGGTCCTAGTCCACTACTCTAGACGTCCATGGTCTGGAATACTATTCCAGGGACACCTATGCAGATACCCTCACAGATGTCCATATTGGACACATTTGCATTTTTGAAATCGTACCGGAACTCTGATGTGCCTGCTTTTTTTTCAGACATTCTGACTTGGATGTCATTTGTAAAATGCCACTTTAAGTGCTGATGAACTTTTATTATCTATTGAGAGAGCTCCTGGCTATCTGAGCTTTCACTTATTTGTACCAGTGATGAATTGAGAGCAGTCCTGGCTCAACAGCTTAGGGATTTCTCCGTGGACAGCAGGATAATTCAGCCACACAAGAGGATGATGTCATCCCTGACAGCACCTGGTCAGACAGTGCTCTCCTGTAGCCCAGAGGAATTCAGAGAACTCTTCTGAGCATGTGCGAGTGACTCCCTCTGCGTGCCCGTTGCTCCTCCCTTTCAGTCATCTTCATCTGCAGCTCAATGTGGACATAGCTGTTCTTTATGCATCTACTTTTTATTTTGTTTCTTTCAAATTCCTTTTTTTTTTCTACAAGAAGTTCACTTTGCCAGCAGTGCTAGCCCAGACTGCCGCAGACTTCTCCTCATGTCAGCCCCGTACACTCCTCTGGCTGTGGTGACATTGAGACGACAGCTGGAAACTTTAGCTGGCCTGCTCCAGCCAGACAAGACTTCTCTGGCAGAGGCAATTTTTCATTTTCTTAAATGAGAGAAAAGAATAAGAAGAAAGGAAGTTAACATTTTTCTTCACTATGGCATAACACATCCTCTTGGGCGCAATGATACTGCTTCTCTGTTAAAAAAAAAAAAAAAAAAAAAAAAAGGGGGGGGGGGGGGGAGAAAGGGGAGGCCTGAACAACTTAACGTCTGCCTTCTTTTGGGAGCGAGAAGGGTTTACAGTCTGAGGAGTGCATAGCTTTCATTCTCACCTCATGGTCTTGGCCATCTACCACCTTTTCTTTGCAGTTACAGGCAGGGGGCCCAATGGAGCGGTTTCCTTTCCCTGTGCTGCCTCTATGCTGGCAAGATCACTGGCACTGCAATGCTGCCGACTGTGCTGAAGGGCCTTGTGGCCAGATGTCTCCGATTGACCCAACTTCCCGAATCATGCCGGCTAGGTTCTTGTTATAGCTAGTGCAAGTGTGTTCATTGTTAGTCTCCATTAATAAAAATAAAAAAAATAAGAAAGTCTCAACAGAGAAGGCACGTGTAGGTGAGTGCTAGCCTTGGTTGTTGTTAAGTGCCGTCGAGTCGGAGTCGACTCATGGCGACCCTCTGGATAGCTATCCTAAATTGTGTTCGGTCTTCAGTCAGGCGGCTCATTGTTGACAGGCTGGTACCCGTAGCTGCTGTTATTGTAGCGATCCATCTCATTGCTGGCCTTCCTCTTTTGCGTTGACCTTCTATCTTGCCAAGCATGATGTCTTTCTCTAATGATCTCTCTCTTCGCATGATGTGTCTGAAGTATGAAAGTCGAAGTCTTGTCATCTGAGCTTCTAAAGAAAGCTTAGGTTTGATCTCCTCTAGTACCGACTGGTTTGTTCTTCGGGCAGTCCATGGTATACACAGTATTCGCCGCCAGCACCATAATTCAAAGGCATCAATTTTCTTCCTGTCTGTCTTTTTCACTGTCCAGCTTTCACATCCATATGATGTTATTGAAAATACCATGGCTTGAACAAGTCGAATCTTTGTATGGAGAGAGACATCTCTGCTCTTGAGAATCTTATCTAGGTCTTTCATAGCCATTCTGCCAAGAGCAATGCGTCGTATGATTTCTTGACTGCTTGTTGCTTCGTTATTGATAGTTGATCCAAGTAGGTTAAAGTTGTTCACGATTTCAATTTCTTCTCCTTCAACGATGAACCTGTTGATTTTGCCAGTTGTCATGATCTTTGTCTTCTTTACATTAAGGTGCAGGCCCATTTTGAGACTATGTTCTTTGATTGTGAGAAGCAAATGTTTCAGATCATCTTCACTTTCAGCCAGTAATGTGGTATCATCAGCATAGCGAAGGTTGTTGATGAGTCTTCCACCAATCTTCACACCTCTGTTGTCTTCATACAGTCCTGCTTCTCTGATGATTTGTTCTGCATATAAATTAAACAGGCAGGGGGAAAGTATGCAGCCTTGTCTTACACCCTTGCTTATTTTAAACCATTCTGTTTCTCCTTGTTCCGTTCGAACTGTTGCTTCTTGATCAATGTACAGATTGCGCAAGAGAACGATCAGGTGTTCTGGTATACCCATTCTTCTTAATGTGGTCCAGAGTTTCTCATGGTTTACACAGTCAAAAGCCTTGCTATAGTCGATAAAGCACAAATAGATATCCTTTTGGTATTCTTTAGTCTTTTCAAGGATCCATCTCACATCCGCAATGATGTCTCTCGTTCCTCGCCCTTTCCTGAACCCTGCTTGCACTTCAGGTAGTTCTTGTTCTAGGTATGGCTGTAGTCTCTTTTGAATAATCTTCAGTAGAATCTTGCTGGCATGTGGGATCAGAGCGATTGTGCGATAATTTCCACAGTCAGTTGGATCACCTTTCTTTAGTATTGGTATAAACACAGATCTTTTCCAGTCAGTTGGCCATGATGTTGTCTTCCATATTTCTTGGCAGAGCCGTGTAAGTACGGTAACAGCTGCATCAGATTGCTGCAATACTTCTATGGGAATGCTATCAATGCCTGGTGCTTTGTTCTTTGATAAGGCTTTCAATGCTGCTTCAACTTCTTCTTTCATCACCAATGGTTCCTGATCATAAGGTATAGGTTGAAACGGCTGTTGGTCCACTTGATCTTTATCATATAAAAACTCTGTATACTCCTTCCACCTTTTCTTGATCTTCTCAGCATCATTCAACATAGAACCTTGAGCATCTTGTAACATTCAATTCGAGGCTGGAACTTTTTCTTTAACTCTCGCAGCTTTAGGAAAGCCGATCTTGTTCTTCCTCTAATAGTTTCTGCTTCTATTTCCTTGCAAGTGTCATTGTAGTACTTTTCCTTGTCCTGTCTTGCTGCACGTTGGAAATCTCTGTTGAGTTCTACGATTGTCTTTCTTTCTCCTTTGGCTTTAGCTTCTCTGCGTTTCTGGGCAATTTTCAGAGTTTCTTCCGTCATCCATTTTGGCCGTTTTTGCTTTTTCACCTTTTGTAGAGACTTCTCGCTTTCTTCTAGCACAACCTTCTTGATGTCATTCCATAACTCTTCCGGAGCTCTGTCATTTGTATCTAAAGCAGCAAATCGATTTTGCAGGCAGTCTTTAAATTCCAGTGGTATATTCTCAAGGTCATATTTTGCTGCATTCATGAGTGGTTTGCTCTTTTTCAACTTTAGCTTGAGTTTGCATACTAGTAGTTGATGATCTGTACCACAGTCAGCTCCAGGTTTTGTCTTGGTTGATGTTACAGAGCTTTTCCATCGTTGACTTCCACAGATGTAGTCAATTTGATTTTTATACAATCCATTGGGTGAAGTCCATGTGTACAGTCGCCGCTTGTGTTGCTGGAAGAAGGTGTTTGAGATGAATAGATCATTGGTCTTGCAGAATTCTATCAATCTTTCTCCAGCTTCATTTCTGTTGCCAAGTCCATATTTTCCAACTACTTTGCCTTCTTCTTTGTTGCCAACTTTTGCGTTCCAGTCACCCATGACTATCAGGATATCCTGTTTGCATGTTCTGTCAATTTCAGCTTGTACTTGTTCATAGAACTCTTCAATTTCATTCTCTTCTGCAGCTGTTGTTGGGGCATATACTTGAATTATAGTTGTGTTGATAGGCAATCCTCGTAGACGAATAGAGATTAAGCGTTCGCTGACTGCATTGTATTTCATTACAGTTCTTGCAAGTTTCTTCTTTATTATAAACGCAACACCATTTCTTCTTTATTATAAACGCAACACCATTTCTTCTTTGTCTTTCATTTCCAGCATAGTAGACCATGTGATCATCTGATGCAAAGTGCCCGATGCCAGTCCATTGCAGTTCGCTGACACCCAACAGATCAAGTTGTACACGTTCCATTTCATTCTTGACCACCTCCAACTTCCCTTGGTTCATGCTTTGTACGTTCCATGTTCCAATGTGTAAGACATCTTTACAGCTTCTGACTCTCATTTCATGCGCAGCTACATCAGCAGTCAGACTTCCCGAGGGCTTTGATCCAACCACATCATAAATGCTGGCTTTACTCTGAAAAGTCTTCAGCTCTTCCCCAGTAGCTAGTTGAGTGCCTTCCGACCTGGGAGTCTCATCTTCCAGCACCATAGCACAATTTGTTTTGTTGTAACTATCCATTGGGTTTTCATGGCAAGATACAGAAGTAGATTGCCGGGCCTTCCTTCCGCGCAGTTTAAGTTTGGTGTTGTTGCCGTTGTCACAGAAATGTGATCCTCCGCCGTCAACACTATCCCATTCTGCTGCTGCCCAGATGGGTGGTTTGTCTTCGTCTGGCACCTCAGCTGAGACCTGTCCATCTTGGGAGACCCTGCCAGTAGTTAAACTATGGATAGTTTAGCTCTCAGCATCACTGATGCACGCAAGCCCTCACAGCACGACAAGCTGCAAACCAAGTGAGAGGCTAGCCTTGGTAAAAATAAGTAAATAAATAAATATATGGGTGGAATAACAGACGTGCTCTGGCTCCAGGGTTCTTGTTCCAAGGAACCCACATATCTTGGCTTTCGCCCTGCAAGAGTCCCCAAACCCCTTCTGAAACATGGGGGTGTTCCAAATAGCGCTTCAAACAACATGTCCTTGCCAATCACTGGTTCACTCCGGTGGGCTGTTCTCCAGGGCTCATGTCACTTCTGCAAGTGCCCACTCTTGGAAACCCCTCTCATGCTCAGGCACTGACGACCTACCCTTTCTCTTGCCAATGCTGGCATGGGTTTCTGCCCTCCTACATCATGGACGTGTTCTGCATGGCACTTCAAATAACACTTGTCCTGTGTTATGCTCTACTAAATCCTTGCGAAGTAAACTGCAAAGCATAAGCCCTAGCACAACTTTTGCTTCAGGGCAATTAAGGGGTAACAGGGAAGTCAAAGATATGTAAATGTTTTGTTTTTATTCCTTGGCTTCTTCAGTTCAAAATAGCTGCATCAATATATGCATCTGCTCTTCCCCTCAAGTGCCCTCCTAAATTATCCTTGGCACCAGCACCATGTCTGTAAGTGCTTTCGATCTGGGGGCAGCCATGGCAACCATCATTTAATGGGGCATCAAACCAGAATCAGCCCATCCTTTTCCTTGTCCCACCTCCCCAAGCGGAAAGAAAAGGATCATATACCCTCCCCCGTCGTGCAAAACTGACGAGTCTGTTTCCTTCCCCCCCTCTCGCCCATAGACATCTGTCTCCCCGCCTCCCTGGGGTCTGTTCCCCCGGATCACCCAGCAGACAACATGTTTGGCCACAGAGTGGCTCAAAATCTTATCTCACTGGATAAGCCTCGTGCTTTCCTCCTTATTTAGCTACCAGCACTATGGGACATGCAATGAAGCTACAGTGTAAACCGTTTAAGACTAATAAGAGAAAATATATTTTCACTCAACACGTAATCAAACTCTGGAATTCATTACCGGATGATGTAGCAAAAACTGTTAGTGTAGCCGGGTTTGAAAAAGGTTTGGACAAGTTCCCGGAGGAGTGCTTATGGTGTGAAATCTTGTAATGAGTGGAAGAACTATACGTACATTATAGTAGATGGTTGTAACTGGCAGGTTGAGGAGCCAGCAAGTATGAGGCGTCTGGATACAAGATCAGTGACAGTCCCAGTTACAAAAAGTGAGCTTCTGAAATCTCTTATTGTCGATTTCGCACAGAAAAAAACGATGTTCAGATCAGCCCATATGCCACACACAGCAGAAGCGAACAAGCTAGTGAGAGTCTGGTGCTGGTCTTAGAAGTGAGAGCAGGCCTAGCATAACGACTAGACAATGAGATGGCTGCCTAAGGCAGCTACCCCTATGCAGTGGATTGCAAGCTAAAACCACATAAGAACATAAAAAATGCCATACTGGGTCAGACCAAGGTCCATCAAGCTCAGTATCCTGTTTCCAACAGTGACCAATCCAAGTCACAAGTACCTAGCAGGTTCCCAAAGAGGCACAGGTTCCACAAAGCTTGTATTGGAGCAAGCAGCGGATATCCCAGGTCCCCGGGTTTATAGATCTTTCCTCCAGGAACTTGTCCAAACCTTCTTTTAAACCCAGCTATACTAACTGCTTTTACTACATCCTCCTGTAACGAATTCCAGAGTTTGATTGCTTCTCAGATTAGTGTTCAGAGAAGGGTTTGCATCTTCCTTTGGTTGCCCACTATAACACACATCTCTTCTTGTCTCCAGCAGGAATGTGTAACTACCCCGTGTTTCTCTGCTGCAAGAATAAGTGTGTCCAAGTGTAGGGACGCCCACAATAAAACTGCAATCTTTTTTTTCTCACTTGGAAAAAAAAGGAAACAATCTGGTTGATATCTTAAGCACCAGTGCTATATGTTAACCTTCCCCCAAGCTCAGCCTTCTGCACATACAGCATCTTGCTCAAGCCTTGCCAGAGTTGGCTAAGACGGACTTACACACATAACTGCCTGCTTACTATATCCTCTATCAGTCCCTGTCTGACAAGCAGGGAAATAAGTAAATGAATAACTTGATACTGTCACCAGTAGTCGGACCGCAGCTTAGGCATGCGGGATAGACGGCCTGGGGACCCTTTATTGAAATACTGGAGCAATGCTTTAGGCTGACATTGCCTCCTGGGAGTTGTAGTATTTTTCCCTTTTCAATAAGATGCAGTTGTGGTGCGAGTGGTACAGGCAATGACAGGCTTTTAATTCCCCTCCCGGGGCAGATTCAAACACAAAATAACTCAGGACAAAAAGCCATACACTCTGGCACAAAATAAGAAAGGAAATAATAACAGCTTCTCAACTTAAATCCAAAGTTCCACGGTATTTACAGCATACATTCACTTTGTATAAACAAGGAAAATCCTGTGCTCTTCAACTGCCAGTTTAAACAGCTTTCACATCACCTGGCTCAGCACAGAGAAATTATATCATCTGTAACCATTAAAGTACAGTCCATTTGGTTATCTGATATTTCTTCTTCCTGAGGATCAATCAGCATTGACTCATGCTGATTCTCTGGTAAGTACAACTTCTGCTTGGTATACAACATTTTCAAACTTTCACCCTCTATCTGTTCCTGAGGCTTCTCTATCAAGCCCTCCATGAGATAGGGTTCAGTATTACCATATATCTTAGAATAGCAGAGAGGAGAGTCACACCCTTTAGGGTTTCTATAAGAGAACTTCTTATAACCACTTTTATCCTTATAGTAATTAGACAGCCTACCTTCTGGCTTAGAGACAGGGGAAAGTCCGTGCACAGCCTGGTCAGGAAGGGGTCTAAACCTCAGAGGTTTTCCTCTGTACTTTGGCTTCTCAACCTCTTCCTCTGACATGCAAATGTCCTCCACCGAATACCTTTCACTCCCTGGAGCTTGCAAGTGCTTCCCAGATAGCTTTACCGGTAACGTTTCGCTCGGTGTCTTCCCAATAGGACAATTGCCTGGAGTTCTTGCCACAGGGTTTTTGGGCCCTGCTCCTCCAGTTATTCCTGCTGGTTACTTCCTGTATTTCTCTATCACTCTCAGAATCACAATCCTCTGAGTCACTCACGTACTTTCTCTCGTACTTCCTTCCACACTGAAACATACGTTGCTTCTGAGTCTCAGACTTCAGCTCACTCAGCTTTCCCAGCTGGGTCTGTCCAAGCTTTCTCTCTCTCTCTCTCTCTCTCTCTCTCTCATTCTCCAGTTCCTCTGCTCCTCCTGCTCTTTGCTTCCCGTGCTTCTCTTGCTTCCTTTGCTGCCCTTCACACTGAAACTCTAATGAGCGTTTCTTATATGTCTGGTTTGGAGCTAATCTAGCCCTTCCCCCTCTCAGGTGAAAACTATTGGGCTCAGGAGATGGGGATTGTTTGCTAGCTGGGCGGGGCTGCTGCACTCGTGGCTGGGTTTGTTTATGTTGTTCCTGGCAACTGGGAGTACTGTGCTTTGCCTTCCTGTCAGCAACAGACCTACTTCTCTCAAGTTTCTCTGTTTGCATGGCAAAGGATGTCTCTTCCCCATTACATATCCCCCCCTTAAGAAATTACGGGCTGCAGCTTTCTTAGTCTGCCAGCCTGTAATCCTGAACTGATTAGCCAAACATTCCTCTACCTTGACCAGCCGCACTGTTGCTGATCTGTCGCGCCAAGGTTTTAATAGGTTCAGGTGGTATACTTGTCGGCGTCCCTTCTCATTCTCCACCTTATAGGAGACGGGACTGACCTTTTCCACTACTGTACAGGGTCCTTTCCACCTAGACTCAAATTTGGGACCGGCCTCTGCTACTAGAATTAGAACCTTATCTCCTACCGCTAACTGTCATGTTTTGGTCCCCCGGTCATAATAATGCTTTTGCCGGCGCTGGCTAGCCTGCAAATTTTCTATAGACACTCGGGAGGTCCTCTCTAGGCGGCTCTAAGATCCCTGAGAAACTGGGGTACCCCTATCTCTTCTACATCTGGTTCGACCCATTGCTCCCTTAGGATATCCAAAATCCCCCTTGGAGCCCGACCAAATAAAAGCTCATAGGGCGATGCCCCTAAAGATGCTTGTACGCACTCTCGGCACGCGTATAAGACAAATGGGAGTACATTATCCCATTCAGCCATCTTTCCTTCTAGGCTACGTCGCAACATCTGTTTAATTGACTGATTCATCCTTTCCACCAGTCCGTTGGCTTGAGGATGATAGGCGGAGGTCTGTATATGCCGTACCCCAAAAGCATCCCACACCATAGCCAAGTGTTTCGATGTGAAATTACTCCCCTGATCCGTCATAATTTCCTGGGGAAATCCGATTTCACAAAACAATTTTATAAGCTCAAGGGATATTGTCTTTGCCGAGATGTTACGTAACGGGATGGCCCATGGAAAGCGCGTTGCTTGATCTATAATCACCAGTATGTACTGGAAGCCTCTTGGCGTCCTAACGATTGGTCCTACTATGTCCATCGCTAAATGACGAACTGGCGTTGAAATAGTGGGCGTAGGTATCATGGGTACAGGTTTTGGCTTTGTAGCTGTGACTCGCTGGCAAGCGGGACAGGACTCGCAATAACGGGCTGTCTCCTTGAAGACCCCTGGCCAATAAAATCGGGCCAAGATCTGGTCCAATGTCCCCTGTGCGCCTTTATGGCAGCCTACAGGATGGTCGTGGGCCAATCGCAGAACTACTGCCTTAAAAGTAGTAGGCACCACCAACTGTTTCCTTACAGTTCCTGTACGCGGGTCTGTGCTCTCCCTGTACAATAGTTCTCCCTCTAAAAAGAACCTGGGCAAGATGGTCCTATTCTCCTGAGCATACTCAAATGCTCTTTTTAACGCAGGATCACCTTTCTGCTCTTTAGGGAAGGAAGGAAATTTTCGGACAAGTTCCGCTGGGACCCAGGGTAACCCCTCCCTGCCTCCAGCTCTGCCCTCGCTTGGGACCTACGCCTTCTTTCCTGGCGTCTCTCAGCTTTTTCTTTCCTATCCTTAGAGGGGATATTCAGCAAATCCTCATGAGAGGGAAGCATATTGGGTACCTCCTCTCCCCCGTCATTCCCACATTCCTGGGCCTCCTCCCCATCCTCAGGGGCTTCAGTTTCCTCATCTACCGGACTAACCCCTGTTCCAGGAACCTTGGCCTGGGATCTGGTAGAAATCAGGCCTGTTTTCTCGGTTAAGCCTCTTCTTAACTCCTTGTGAAAGGGAGGCCAATCTCTCCCTAAAACAATGTCACGTGGGAGTCGTGGTATGACTGCCACCCATACTTCCTCATCAATACCCAATCCTGTTACAGACACCTTATACACAGGATAATACGAGGATGCCCCATGTACACATCTCACTTTTACTCTCCCGTCTGCTTGGCTCTGGGCGGATCGGTCATGATCATTGATGGTCTTCCACAGCTTCTGGGAGACCATGCTCTGGTCTGCTCCAGAGTCAAGCAGTGCTAGAGCCTCCACCCCTTCCACTCGGACCTTTAGCAGAAATCCCTCCCCCAAGTGTTTCTCTCTTCCTGACACTAGGGCAGTGCGCACTTTACAATCTCTGCGTATGTGTCCTACCTGGCCACAATTATAACATTTTCTCCTGGAAAATATTTCCACATTTTTGTCAGTTACATTCCTCTTAGAGGTCTTTTCTAAGCTCCATAGCTTATCAATGCCAGCCACCTTTAAAACGTTTCCTCTAGAGGTCCCGGCTAACTCCGCCTCAAAATATCTTTCAGAGAGGTCAGCCGCTTCCTCGGTGGAACTGCATTTCTGGAGCATTAGGAAAGCTTTTACCTCGGGAGGCACGGCTTCAAGGTATTGCTCCAAAATGAGGGTGTCTACTAAAGAATCCACCGTCCTCCTTTCAGGAGCAAGCCATTTCACCGCTAGTCCCTTCAATCACTGAAATAGGGCTTTTGGCGTCTCTGTAGGCATAAGCCTAGCTTCTCTGAATAAACGCTTGTAGTGCATGGGAGTCAAACCCAATCTATCTCTCACAGCGTTTTTTACATCCAGGTAATTGGACGCCAGATCAGCGGGCATTGTTTTGTAGGCTGCTAGTGCCTCACCTGACAGAGACATAGCGAACCTGACGGCCCACTGGTCAGCCGGCCAGTTAACTGACTCTGCTATCCGTTCGAAAGCATCGGAAAAGTCATCAAAATTATCATGTGTTTTAAACTGTCCCAGTGCTAGTGCATTGCAATTAGGAAGCCCTACCCCCACTTGTAATGAGGGAATAGTTTCCTCTCTGTCCACAGTTTTCTTCACCAGAGCTTCCAGTAGCTCGAGGAGTGGCTGCTGTTGCGCATTCATTGCGGCTACAGTCTTTTCCTGGATCACCCTCGCTAACTCGCTCTGCGCCTTCCATTGAGCTTCCATCCAGCTCTTGACCTCCTGGGGATCCATCTCGGGTTTCTGTACCTGCAGGGGTAGAAAAAACAACAGAGGCCCACCAAGTGCGGCACAAATTTTTTTCTGCCTCCTTCCTATAGCACAGATATTCACACCTTCTCACCAATCCGTCTACTCCCGTGCCCCCATACTTTTACCTGAGCATGGTGTAGGATCTTGCACTGAGAAAGATGTCTTGGTGGCTCCAGGTCAGGTTGTATCTGAAGTTCAGTCCAGGCTTTCCTCTTTTCCTCTCAGGATAGCCGAACTTCTCTTGTTCCAGCGGTGATATCCTTTTTCCCTTTAAAAAGCTGATATCCTTTTCTTAATAATGTCCTTGTACTGTGTTTAAAAATCCGTAAAACTACGCCAATTCCTGTCACCAGTAGTCGGCCCGCAGCTTAGGCATGCGGGATAGAAAGCCTGGGGACCCTTTATTGAAATACTGGAGCAATGCTTTAGGCTGACATTGCCTCCTGGGAGTTGTAGTATTTTTCCCTTTTCAATAAGATGCAGTTGTGGTGCGAGTGGTACAGGCAATGACAGGCTTTTAATTCCCCTCCCGGGGCGGATTCAAACACAAAATAACTCAGGACAAAAAGCCATACACTCTGGCACAAAATAAGAAAGGAAATAATAACAGCTTCTCAACTTAAATCCAAAGTTCCACGGTATTTACAGCATACAGTCACTTTGTATAAACAAGGAAAATCCTGTGCTCTTCAACTGCCAGTTTAAACAGCTTTCACATCACCTGGCTCAGCACAGAGAGATTATATCATCTGTAACCATTAAAGTACAGTCCATTTGGTTATCTGATATTTCTTCTTCCTGAGGATCAATCAGCATTGACTCATGCTGATTCTCTGGTAAGTACAACTTCTGCTTGGTATACAACGTTTTCAAACTTTCACCCTCTATCTGTTCCTGAGGCTTCTCTATGAAGCCCTCCGTGAGATAGGGTTCAGTATTACCATATATCTTAGACTAGCAGAGAGGAGAGTCACACCCTTTAGGGTTTCTATAAGAGAACTTCTTATAACCACTTTTATCCTTATAGTAATTAGACAGCCTACCTTCTGGCTTAGAGACAGGGGAAAGTCCGTGCACAGCCTGGTCAGGAAGGGATTTAAACCTCAGAGGTTTTCCTCTGTACTTTGGCTTCTCAACCTCTTCCTCTGACATGCAAATGTCCTCCACCGAATACCTTTCACTCCCTGGAGCTTGCAAGTGCTTCCCAGATAGCTTTACCGGTAACGTTTCCCTCTGTGTGTCTTCCCAATAGGACAATTGCCTGGAGTTCTTGCCTCAGGGTTTTTGGGCCCTGCTCCTCCAGTTATTCCTGCTGGTTACTTCCTGTATTTCTCTATCACTCTTAGAATCACAATCCTCTGAGTCACTCATGTACTTTCTCTCGTGCTTCCTTCCACACTGAAACATACGTTGCTTCTGAGTCTCAGACTTCAGCTCACTCAGCTTTCCCAGCTGGGTCTGTCCAAGCTTTCTCTCTCTCTCTCTCTCGTTCTCCAGTTCCTCTGCTCCTTCTGCTCTTTGCTTCCCGTGCTTCTCTTGCTTCCTTTGCTGCCCTTCACACTGAAACTCTAATGAGCGTTTCTTATATGTCTGGTTTGGAGCTAATCTAGCCCTTCCCCCTCTCAGGTGAAAACTATTGGGCTCAGGAGATGGGGATTGTTTGCTAGCTGGGCGGGGCTGCTGCACTCGTGGCTGGGTTTGTTTATGTTGCTCCTGGCAACTGGGAGTCCTGTGCTTTGCCTTCCTGTCAGCAACAGACCTACTTCTCTCAAGTTCCTCTTTGCATGGCAAAGGACGTCTCTTCCCCATTACAATACTTAATATGTAACTTACTTTTAATAGTTCGATGGATAACCACCACCCTTAACCCCACTTTCCATGACTCAATATTTCATGTGAACCTCTTTGGCAGTACATGCAACTTGCCTCTACCATAACCTCCTCTGGGACAACAGAGGTCTCTGTTTTCACCAAGACAACCTACAAGGACAATGCAGGAATCTCTGCTTTCTGTGAGACGACCAATGACCACCTGCAGTTTTTTCATAACTTAGTGCTCTTTGGGTTGCCTCCTGATTAAGGATGCCTCTCAAGTTCCTTCCAGAGGTTGTAGCACTAAACCAGTTCTTTGTATTTCCTGCCTCTTTTATCCTGGTCTCAGCGAATATCATATCCTGGATCTTATGCATCATGTTTTTCCCAAATATTTTGGAATGCGAGGGATACAACCCTGTACAGCCTGGAGGACCATTGACCCCAATGTCCTGTGGTCAACACAGGCCAAGGGCTCCTACCAGGTTCTCAGGAGCATAGAAGGGTTCAAGCCGCTCTGCACAGGTATGAGCTATGTGTTTTCCGGTACCCCTTGTCATGGGAGGCCACACATCCACTCTTTCTAGAACTCACTCCTTCCTTCAGCTCCCTCTGAAGAACAGAACACCCTCCCCCCCACTTTCTTCCGTGCCCACCAGCTCGTGGCTCTCTGTTCCATTCCCCAAGGTGGGTTGCTTTCTATGCACCATCTCTACCTCCTCTATCCCCAAACCGGGAATGCCCAATCCATCACTTCCCAAACCCTTCTTCCTGATTCAAAGTGACAACCATAGATGCACAACTGGTCGAACACCATATCAACCATTTCAGCCTCCAGAGGACTTTCCAAAAAAAAAAAAAGTAGTGTGCTCTTTGCCTGCGCTCATCCTTTTCCTTTCTGAGTAATCTCCATTGCCGACTGCTGTCACAGGATACAATGGAAACCAGTCCAAGATGTGATATTGTGGAAAGACAGAGCTTTATTTCTATAAACCACTAACAACCCGACACAGGCCGTGTTTCGATACCCTTCGTCAGGGGTTGGTCTGGCATATGCTAAAAATATAAACATATAAATACATACTGAGGTCATGAAAGAACAGATCACTCAATAACCATGGATACAAACAATAAACAACATAAAAAATAAATAAATAAAAAAGTTAAAAGGGATGATAAAACCATTAATACAAGCCAATAAATAAGAACTGAACAAATGTGACAGTGAAACAAACTTTCTCGTATATCTAAAACATCAAAAAGATGAAAGGATGTGCCACAAAATAAATGAATATAAATACCTCTGTTTGGAAATGTTAAATCAGAAGGTCATGTGACATTCTGTTCTAATTGCTAAAAGTCTGGGTACACTGAAAGGGATACAAATAATCATTAAAAGCAATAAATACATAATATATAAAAAAATATGTAATACAATAAATAAATATACATATATATATATATATCAATAAATATAAATAAATATACATACATATATATATCAAATAGAGACCGAAAGAAGACCAGAATCTCTAGTTCTCTATAAAACATCATATCTTCTATAAAAGGGGGGAGGGAAAGAGCAGGTAACAGGAGCGAGTCAGCATGAGAGGGTATTTATGCTGAAAAAAACTTTAATGTGTACATTGAGGTACAGTAAACCAATTTGGACAGGGAACTAACCGGACATAATTCTGTGCAAAGGCAAACGAGGAAATAATGTAATCTTTGTGCTAAAGAACAAAATGTTCTAGCATCAAAAGTGATTCAAAACCATGAAACTCATCTATTTAAAAATGTCATGACTAGTAATGTCTAATTATTTAAAAACGGATGTCACCTAAAAATGGAGGTTATTTTGATTAGCCTAGAAACATACTTTTACCGCTGAAAACATAATATAGGTGGATCGAAATAAATAATCTGGATGAATCAAGATTAAAATATGTGGTAAAACCTCATGGTATATAATATCAATGGATGTCAAAAGAGAACATGAAGGGTTGGATGAATCCTAAAAACACCGTTAAGACCATAAATAGATGGAATAAATTAAAACACTATATTTAAAACATGCAAAAGTCAACAAAACATGTAAACATTGTAACTATTAAAAACATAAAGGGGAGGTAGCAATGGGTAATATACCTTAAACTCTAGCATAAACTGGTTGCACCAGTGCTGAAAATAGAAGCACAAAATCGAAAGACGCCCACACATGCGCTTTAGTAAAAAGGAAAAAGAAGAGGGGCGGAGCCTATACAAAACCGCAGAAACGGACAGCAACCAAAAAAAAAAAGTAGTATGCTCTTTGCTTGCACTCATCCTTTTCCTTTCTGAGTAATCTCCATTGCCGACTGCTGTCACAGGATACAATGGTCCATGCGCATCTGCATTCGTCCCACATACAGGTCTGAGAGGGCCCCAGAAGATTCACCACCAATTGGGAATGTATTGGCTCTTTCTCATGCTTTTCCATCCAGTGATTACTCGTTGGTGACTGGCCTTCAGGTAGGGGTGGGTTCAACTCCCCTAAAACCCTTAGGTTCATTTCAGCCATATTTTGCAAACCAGTCAACACCAGTAGAACGTACAACAAACAAATCAATTCAATGGATTAGGGAGTACATCACCACAAGGAACAGGAACAACCAGTTGGAGTTTAGTCATCATCTGTCCTTCGTTCCTCGCCTTCAGCAACTTCCTTGCCTATCAAAGCAACTTTACAGTTATTAGTTGCTGGTCGCTGGCAGTCAGTAGTTTTCTGCTTATGAACTGCCAACAAGTTTTCCCCATCCCATGCTGGAGAGGAAGGGGGGAGGGTCACCCACTCCCACCCTCCCATCTCTGCTGCTTACCTTCCGTCGGAAAGGCTCCCATTCAGTCATCCTTCCAGGGGACTGACCACTCGGGTGACAATCTATTCTTTCATTCATTTCAGTTGCCTTCAGCCTAATTCCCTGGGTGCAAGGAGGGCTGGCCAGAAATCCAGATGCTCTACCCTTGCACTCTCAGCTTTGGACTCACCCTCTTGGGTGGCTGAATATTATCTTGCTTGTTCACAGAGAACAATTGTTACAGGTAAGCAAGCTTCCTTTCCCTTGGAGTTGCTGACTGGAAGCTATTTAGCTCTTTGGGTTTGAGGTCCAATAAATAAAGTTTTCTTATATGAATAAATATCTCTTTATATATGAACATTTCCTAAATAATACACATAGGATTTTTTGTGCTGTGTGACACAACGTATGCCTCTATGTGCCTTTCCTTGCTAGGTCTTCTGTATGTACTCTGGGGGTCATTCCGAGGCACGAATAGTGGGGATGGACATCCATCTCCTCTATTTGGTCCCTTTCCCGATCCTGTTTACCTTACCTGCGTATTGTACAGGGAAGGTAGACAGGGGCGTATCAGGGGCAGCATTAGGGCGGTCAGTGGGTGGTCATCGGCCCCAGATGTACAGGGCTGATTCCAATGTCTGTCCTGTATGTCTGGGACTGGCAGCCTGAACGGGGAACTTATACCACCTCGGAGGTGGAATAAATTCCCCTAGTCGGTGGGGAAAGGGCGGTGGGGGGGGGAGGGCAGAGGACATTCCCCGCAGCCTGACCCTGGCCTTAGGAGGCCAGATTAGGGGTCGGGCTGTGGGGAAAGAACCTTTGCAGCTGGCAGCCGGGGATCGCTGCTTTTCAATGGAGCTGTGGTGCCATGGCAACCGGACGCCATGGTGCCATGGCTCCAATTGAACATCTCTGACTGAGCTATCCGGGCAGGGCCTGTATGTGCAGGCTGGACTGAATCTGGGTCCTGGCCTGCACATACAAGCCTGGTCATGATTCTGATCCCACGGGGCTAGATATGCCCCGCAGGATCAGAATCGCAGCTCCCTCTGGTTCCGACCGGGCGCACAGAGGACCGACACGTCGATGTCGGAATCGCACCCTATAAAAACAGATGCAACATGACTATTTTATTCTGTAGGGTGAGCCAGGAAGAGAAGGTCCTCAAGGTAACTCTGGAGAGAGAGGTTACAAAGGTGAGGCTGGAATTTCAGGACTTCCAGGTTCTGCTGGTCCCAAAGGGTCTCTTGGAGCACCAGGTTTTCCAGGTAGGTAGCTTTTGCTTTCTTTGCATGATGTTAGTTAAAATTATAAAATTAAAAAAGCAAGGATACTAAACCATTTTCTTTTTGATAGGCAGTCCAGGATTTCCAGGAGAAAAAGGCATAAAGGGACTCCCTGGCATACATGGCGTTTCAGGAGCAAAAGGACAATCAGGTAAAGAACAGAACTTGTGAAAAATGCCAGAGAAATTTAAACTGCGCTAAATATAATAGACTTGAGATTGTGTCCTCTGGATCCTTGACTTCCAGGAAGGTTTATTATAGCAGACAAGAGATTGAATGTGTTGACCTGCTGGTGGTTCCTATTTCTGAGACTTGGATCATATAGGAATGATTTTAGCAACGCCCATGGTGCTTGCAGGTGCAGGGATGCATCATACCTGCGGGCCTGCAAATACATTTTCAAAAGGAGACTCCCCGCTGATTTCACATTGAAAATGTCAGCTAGCCAGCTGGCAACACTGATACTTTACTCCGATATTCAAAAGGCATTTACACGGTTTACAGCCCAGTAAACCATGTAAATACCTTGGGAATATTCAATGGCACCTACACGGTTAGTGCCGTTAAATATTCCCGTCTGTGTTCCCTACGTATTCTGATACTATCTGGTTAGCATCGGGGCATGTTGGGGGCGTTCCAGGGCAGAGCAGGGGTGGGGAGTCCCGGTAATTGGGTAGCGGCGATATTGGACCGCTATCCGGTTAGCCATCCTTGGCTAAAACTAGGTAAGCTTTTTGCTCGCCTAGTTCTAGCCGTTGATGGCTAATCTGATAGCTGTCCAATATCGCCACTACCCAGTTAGGCTCTGCAGGTGAATCCCCTCAGCACCTAACCTGGATATTCAATGCTGTCACCGTGGCATTGAATGTCAGATTTAAAGGTCAGCGGGCAGGGCTATGTTCCAAAGCGGTGTATAACCTATCCAACGGAATATCGGGTCTTTAATGTCTGTGGATTTTTTCTTCTGCCTTAGAGCAGGTAAAAGGTTCACAAATTAAACCTCGCAGTGTAGTTTCAAAATGAAATCTTGCACGTTGTCAGCTGTCTCCACCTCCCCTGCCCACAGCCATGCCCCTTTTGGCACAGGTATAAGTATCTGTGCTATTTTACAGCACAGCAGAGAGGGGGGGAGGACATTTTCAGCCATCCATTTGACCCATGTAAATGCTTAGTTGTCGCGATAAAAATCTTTTGAACATTGATCTCATAACCTTCGATCTTCCTCCCCCTGCTGATGGTGCTTTGTCCCCTAGTCGTGCCCTCCATTCCCCTTGATTTTCCCCTGTTCCCTTCCCCTTTCCCCTTTCCTTCCCTTCTGCCCTTTCCATGGGCCTTCTCTGTCATCTGTCCTTTTCACTGTCTCTCTCTGTCCTATTGTTTTTTGGCGTTCCTTTCAGTCTTCGTTTTCCAGCGGCTGTCACTTTTGTTATTGTACACCGCCCTGATGCTCCGGCCTGGGCGGTCTATCAAGTGTTTAAATAAAGATAAAGATAAAAATAACTAGAATAGTATAGCTTTACCAGCTGCTAAAATATCATAAGTGATAGTAAGGAGGTATATTACAGTGTGTAATCATATCGCAAGGTGCTTCAGTGTCGCTAGTATTTTAGAGGCGATGATTTGACTGGCAGGAAACAAATTCAAAATTAGCGCTTTTTTTAAAGCAAATTCTTTGCAATTTTTGATCCAAAGACTTTTCATAACGCTAGTAAAATGAGATCTGCGGTTCAGTTCACTTCACAAAGTGTCGAAAACGCGTAGAGCATAGTAAGAAACGACTGTGTGAATAAGCATGCGGAAACAGTTGCCACACAGCTGTGACACTTATCATGTGCTCATCTGCTATGGCAGGAAATGAGTGGAGAATGGGAGGTTATGGGTATGGACAGTGCCTTGTAGTTAATGCTAGATATGTTATCTGCGCTCCATGTTGCTAAAGAAGCCCTTATTTGGCAGCTTGATCCTAACAGTAGTACCACAAGACTACTGCTAGGGACTACAAATGTCATTTTGATCCTGGGCTGCTGATGGTGGAGGAGCGTCTGAGGATCACTCCTGCCCCTCCGTTAGACATCAGGGAACAGACAGTAAGCACTTGGGACGGACAACCGTCGGGAAGGGGGTGTTTTCCAGATGCTTCTGGGGGGTATTAGGAGGGGAGAGAAATATCTTGATACCGCTGAGGATGCGGGATGCGTTGACGGTCGATTTTAGCTGCTAAGGCTCCAGAAAGTGCATTGCCAATAATGTGAATGCATCCACGTTCTTGGCAATAAACTTAGCATGCACTAAAACTATGTGTTAAGTCCCCAGTAATTACCACATGGGCTTTGCAGGTACAGTATGCTAATTTCTGCAACCAACTCTTGCTAACTGCAAATGTTTACCACACTTTAGGAAACAGGCCAATTGGTGTTTGATCTGATGCCTGGTGAGGTATTCGGGGTGTGGACTGAAATTCTTTCACACATGCTTTGCTGTGCATTGTTGCTCGGATTCAAATAATTTTCAAAAACATCTTGGTTTTAAACTGCTGGATCATGAGGCCAGATTTTCTAGCCATTTTAAAAGATGAAATTGTAGGGCTATTGATTCATGAGCACACATTTGATTTATTGGCATGCTTTAAAAATTTAACGTATTCAAAATCAATTTAATGCACGGTAGCCTACGAATTAACGTGTAGTCGATTTGCATGTATCAAAAATTTCTAAAGGGCTAAAAAAAATGTATGAACATGAATGTGTGAAACAAACTGAAAAAGTAGTCCAAAAATCAGTAAAAAAGTCAAAAATCTGAAAGGAAAACTGTTTTGCCTGTGTACAGCCCTATGAACATAAGAACATAAGATATGCCAAACTGGGTCAGACCAAGGTCCATCAAGCCCAGTATCCTGTTTCCAACAGTGGCCAATCTAGGTCATATGTAGCTTAACAAGAAGACAAAAAGTCAGGTGACAACTTACAGACTTACAGTTTGAGGGATGAAGTTTCACAAACAAGAGTTCATATCGTCTCATGCTTCTGTAAACAAGTTGCTGCTGACCGCTTTCATTTCTGCTGCTCCAGGTTAACACAGCTGTCCCTCTGGAAATCTTGATAAGATGGGTGACCCTCCTTCCAGCTTTCAATGCTAAATAAATAAGTCTGATGTATTTTTTGACTCGTTTCCTGTAGGTCAGTGTTTCTCAACCATTGAAGTAGTAAGTACCCCCATTTGAAAATCCACAGAAGTACCTGCAGTAGGAAGAAGAAACCCAGCACCCCAACATAAGAACCCTGCCCCACATGCACAAAAGAATGACTGGGGCTCAGTGACCCCAACACAGCACCTCCTCTCCTCCCAACATATACCTGAAAGAACGATGAGGGCTCTATGGCTCCAACTCAACACTTTGTACCCCCTACTTCCAACAGTGCAGCCTCCTGCCTGGCACACTGCTTGAATCCCCTTCCTTTTTACCTAGGGACCATGCATCATCCCTCAGGGGAGAAAAAAGAACTGACTCTAGGCCCCTAGGAACAGGGTAAATACATTGAACAAGTATAATGAAGAAGTAAACATGAGTTGATGCAATAACTGAATACATTAAATAAACTAATCCGAATTTTTATAATGGTCCCTAGGAAAAAAGAAAGGGGACCCTTCAATCTCTCACTCTCTCTCTCTCTTCCTGCCCAATCCCTCCCTCTCATTCTCCCTTCTTCTGTCCCCATGTCCTGCTTTTTCTCCCTTTAGCCCTCTCCTATACCCCCAGCCATTCTTCCACTTACTCTCCAAACTCAGCCCATCACTCCAAGCATTTCTTTATCTGCGCCATCCATTCTCTTTTCCTCTTGGCCCCCCCCCCCAAACTATCCCTCTGTGCGTCCCACTCCTCATTTTCCCTCTGACTGACCTCTGGGTTCCTGTGGCTGTGGCAAAAAAACGTCATGGCAAAGAAAACAGTGCTGCAAACATACTTCCATGAGTAACACGTAGCACAGATTGAGAAGCCCTGATCTAGGTGACAACAGTGTAATGGTATTTTAATATATTTTACTGTAAATATATATAATTTCATTGTTTTATTTGCTCTTCTGATGTTTTATTGTATGCATTTAATGTTGTGTTGTATCGTTTTATATATTTGTATTTTGGAGGAGTTACATTGACATAGAAAACTAATACTGTAATTCAGAAATAAATAAATAGTGCCTTGGCTTAACTACAAATTTTTGTGTAACTTCTGAAGACAATAATATTCAGCCAATACTTCAGCAACATCGGTGACTCCTGAATTCTTGCTGGTTCCCATTGTATAGGTCAGTGGTTCCCAAACCTGTCCTGAGGACTCCAGCCAGTCTTGCTTTCAGGTGATCTTCCATGAATATGCATGAGATAAATATGCATATATTGTCTGCACTACATGTAGCTCTATCTCTTGTGTACTCACTGAGGATAATCTGAAAACCTAACTGGCTGTGGGGTCTTCCAGGACAGATTTGGGAAGCACTGAGAAAAAACACTGAACCCCAAAAATACATACTTTATTTTCAAATTTAGAGTGAATGAAAAAATAAGAATACTATTCACTGGTTTGTATTTTTAATGTGCCTCTTTTAGGTGAGCCTGGGTTCCAAGGATCACCTGGTAGCATTGGCGAAAAGGGTGAACGAGGTTATGATGGAATCCCTGGCACACCTGGTGAGAAGGGTGATCCAGGTAAGAACACAGTTATTTGTCTTCTTTCTGTAAATAAAAATAAACAGGACATTTTTTAGGGGGAGTTGGTAGTACTGAGTATCTGCACCTTTTTCATTACCTGCTGTAATAAACCTATGGTCCTCATGAAAGATCCCTACATATCAGTACCAGAACCATTTTTGCTAGTTAAAAAAACACGGAAAATAAATATATAAATATGAGCAAAAG
This sequence comes from Ichthyophis bannanicus, assembly GCA_033557465.1. Classification (NCBI taxonomy): domain Eukaryota; kingdom Metazoa; phylum Chordata; class Amphibia; order Gymnophiona; family Ichthyophiidae; genus Ichthyophis; species Ichthyophis bannanicus. The sequence continues at coordinate 645,960,164 of CM066035.1, forward strand.
ATTCCTTGGAAAGAGAATTATGAAAGGCTACCACAAGAACTAGGGTTAGTTCTCAAGGTACATTGCCCACAAGATGGATTTTCATGACATCTAAGCCAATGCGTGATATTTGAATCCATTTTAGCATTCATAATGGAGGGACGGTCTTGAAATGATATGACCATTCTCAAAAAGACAATTTTGGATGTACCATTGATGTAAGAGTGAAATAAATGGTATATTTGCTGCTTAGGAGCAGTATCATTGACTATTTTCTATCCTAACCAAAGTTCCATATAGCTGACAATCATGGAGATGGTTGTATGTAAATGATTACCAATATATACAAAAAAACTGCCCTAAGAGTAAATAACACAGTCCACACAAACCAACTCTTAGTTACTAATTAATTCAAATCCATCTTATAAACTGCCACACATTCAAAAAGCTGAAAGCCAACAATGGCCAAGCATTTAAAAAATTAACCATAGGGATAGAGACCTCAGGATGGCTAAAACCCCTTCATATGGTGATATCATTCACCATATGGATTAGCGAGATACTCGCATCACCTGTCTCCCTCTTCCCCCAAAGTAATATTCAGGACAAAAATTTCAAAAAAGTACTTTTCGGAACCACATTATAAAAAACCTTTTATATTTATACCAAATTTTATCAATCCAAATTATCAATTTATACCAAATTATATTAATCCAAATTATCAATTCATTCTCAAATTTCACTTGAGTAAAAGTATCTCTTAACTGTACTAGTAGTCCACAAGGGGCAACATCTTCCATTGAGAGCTCAAGAGAAGCTCATGACAGAGCCGAGTAAAAATTTCCTTTTGCAAGCCCTGCAACAAACAAGAGCCATGCGTTTACAGCTATAATAGAAACATCGCTAACAAGAGTTCTTAATACTTATCGTCACACTCCCGGTGTTCAATGCGTCATCGGTAAACCCGGCAAAGATCTTTGTTTCCCCTTGAAAAAGGGTTCAAGTTGTTGTAAGCCCCTGATGAAGCCTTTTTCAACAACTTGAAGCCTTTTTCAAGGGGAAACAAAGATCTTTGTCGAGTTTACCGACAATGTATTGAACACTGGGAGTGTGAAGGGCTCGGGTAAAAAGCCCTTCTACCCGAGGAAAGGGGCTGCTTACAGAAACTACCCACCTTTGCAGGCCTCACCAGCATGGTCAGCAGGCCAAGGGACATGGGCATGGCCCTCATAAGCAGAAGACTCCCAAGCCCCAGGCATCGGCCCCAACCCAGCCAGGAGGAGCTTTTGACTCCTTGGGCATAGCCTCTCCACCCCAAGGAGTTCAGCAGCCCACAGGGGACATCTCATTCACTATGCCCAAAGGTGTCCAGCCATCACCACCAATTCTTGGGCACTCCAAGTGGTCAAGGAGGGCTACCTCCTGCACCTGGCGCAGACACCTCCCCCTTTATTTCCAGTAAAGCCACCCCCCCAGGTCTCCCCTTCACCAGAACCTTCTACTGAAGGAACTGGCAGGTCTTCTTGAGGACAGAGTTGTAGAACCAGTTCCCCACCTTCTCAGAGGCAAAGGGTTCTACTCCAGGTACTTCCTCATACCAAAAGGAACAGGAGGCCTATGACCCATCCTCGACCTGAGCAATTTGAACAGATTCCTGGTGAGGGAGAAGTTCAAGATGCTCTTCCTTGGAACATTGCTCCATACCTCCAGCAGGGAGATTGGCTATGCTCCTTGGATCTGAAGGATACCTACATAGACATCCTCATTCACCTCAGCCACAGGCAGTACCTGACATTCATGGTGGAGGGCAGCCATTACCAGTACAGGGTGCTGCCCTTCAGCTTGGCTTCCACCTAAGGATCTTCACCAAGTGCCTGGCAGTCATGGCCTCCTTCCTGTGCATCCAGGGGGTCTTTGTCTTCCCCTACCTGGATGATTGGCTCATAAAGAGAGGCATGGCCTCATAAGTGCAGAAGGCAACCTCACATACCATCCGGTTCCTGCAAAATCAGGGGATTGTAATAAACTGCCCCAAGTCCCACCTCCTCCCTACACAGTGTCTGGAGTTCAGAGGGGCAAGACTAGACACCCTCCAGGCAAAGGCCTTCCTTTCAAGGGAAAGAGCAGCCTGGCTCAGGACTCTGGCCCTGGACATGCAACACCATCCCTTGATGGCTGCTCGGCTTCTGCTGTGCCTACTTGGACACATGGCCTCCACGGTCCATGTCACCCTAGATGACTGCCTCCACATGAGGACCGCACAGTGTTGCTTTTGGGATCAATGAATGCAGGCCACAGGCCATCTCTGTGACAGAGTTTTAGTGACCCACCGATTAGTGGATTCCCTAACTTGGTGGCAAAATCCCCAGTACCCCGCGGCAGGGATGCCCTTCCAGACTCTGTGCCTCTTAAGGGTTCTTATGATGGATGCTTCCCTGCTGGAATGGGGAGTCTACTGCGAGGACCTACGCACCCAGGGCAGCTGGTCGCAGGGCGAGAGGAACCTGCAGATCAACCTCCTGGAATTGCGGGCAATACACCTAGCCCTCTGAGCCTTTCCTCTCCGCCTATGGCACCAACCAGTGTTGTTCCTAATAGACAACCAGGTGGCTATGTTCTATGTGAAAAAACAGGGGGACATGGGGTCCTGCACCCTCTGCCATGAGGTAATGGCCCTTTGCTCCTATGCAGTCCAGAAGGGTATACTCTTACGGGCAGTATACCTGCCAGGCCAGGACAGCACACCGGCCGACAGATTAAGCAGGGTCCTCCAGCCGTACGAATGGCAGCTGGACCCCAGAGTGGCCAGCCAACTCTTCCACCTCTGGGGGAAGCTTGGATAGACCTGTTTCCCAGCCTGGACAACTAACAGTTGCCCCGCTTCTGCTCTCAGCAAGCGCACCCTTCTCGGGTGGTAGCAGATGCGTTTCTTGTCTTGTGGTTGGAAGGTCTCATGTACACCTTCCCACCCACACCACTAATTGCCAAAATGTTAGTCAGGACCCTCCTTGACTGGGCCTCACTAATTCTGATAGCCCCTCGATGGCCCAGGCAGCCATGGTTCCTGCTACACCTCCGGCTGTCGGTGGAGACTCCCATCCCTTTGGGGAGTTCCCCAGGGCTCCTGTCACAAGAGGGGGGCTCTCTCCTGCACCCCAACCTGGGGTCCCTGTCACTAACAATGTGGCTGCTGAATGGGCAACCCTAGCCCCTTTCAACCTCTTGGAAGAAGTGGAGGAGATTCTGCTGGCTTCCCATAAGTCCTCCACCAGGAAAGCGTATGCCTTCAAGTGGTGCAGATTTTCAGTCTGGTGTGCAGAGCATGGGATTAGCCCATTCTCCTGTCTGGTGCAGCTGGTGCTGCAGTACCTTCTCCATCTCTTGCACTCTGGACTCAAATTGAACTCCGTCAGAGTGTACCTCAGTGCCCTAGTGGCACATCACCACACGGTGGATGGCAAATCCCTCTTTGCCCAGCTGTTGGTGACTCACTTCATGAGGGGACTCCTTCTGTTGAAACCCTGGTATGCCCCACAGCATACCAGCATATGATATTGAGTGGGATCTCAATATCATATTGGCACAGCTTACTCGCCCACTTTTTGAGCCCCTGGCTACCCTGCCACCTGCGATACCTTTTGTGGAAGGTGGTGTTCTGGTTGCACTCACCTCCATTCACATGGTCAGCGAACTCCATGCCTTAGTGGCAGAGGTAGCTTACACCAGGTTCTACAAGAACAGGGTTTTGCTCTGCACACACCCCAAATTTTTTCCGAAGGTAGTATCTTCTTTTCACCTCAACCAGGAGGAGGTGCTGCCCACCTTCTTCCTGAGGCCTCACGCCAGTAGAGCGGAAACTGTCCTCCACACCTTGGACTGAAAGAGGGCCTTGCCCTTCTACATTCATTGTACCCAGGGCCACCATAAAGCTTCTCAACTTTTTGTCTCATATGACTCCTGTAGACTGGGGGAAGTGGTGACCAAGTGTACGCTATCTACCTGGGTGATGGACTGTATCACCCTCACCTGTGAGCAGGCAGGGCTTTCGCTGGATGGCCGGGTCATGGTGCACCATGTCAGGGCCATGGCAGCCTTTGTTGCAAACCTGCGCTCTGTCCCGATAGTAGACATCTACCTGATCTTCCGTCCACATTTTTGCAGCTCATTACTGCCTGGAGAGGGAATCCTGATGTGACAGTGCCTTTGGCTAGGCTGTGCTCTGAAATCTTTTCAGGGTCAAAGCAACTCCTACCCTCTGGTCCTTCTGTGTTCAGGCTAGCGGAATGCTGGTTCCTATTGGACACATGGGTCCTACTGCAGTCTGTGCCTGCTTACTCAATTGCTGCTGCTTATGGCTTCCCCTGAAGGTGACGTGATTTTTCTCTATGGGCTTTCAGTAGCCTGTAGCTAGGGAGTCCCATATGTGAGGACCGACTTTCTGCTTGTTCCCGGAGAAAGTGTAGTTACTCACCTGTAACAGGTGTTCTCTGGGGACAGCAGGAATCAGTCCTCTCAACTCTCCCTCTTCCCCTTGGAGTTGCTTCTTTACCGTCTTTTATTTTTTTGCCATCTTTTAGCTATGTCATCTAACTGAGCAAGATGGCACCCTTGGGCGGGAAGGGGACCATGCATGTGTGGTGGCATCTCCCAAAGGCTTTCTTTTAAAGCTGGGGGGATTCTTCTGTGAGGGCTCTGTTGGCACTGACATCACCCTTATATGAATACTTTACTTAGTCCTGCTGTCCTTGGAGAACACCTGTTACAGGTGAGTAACTACGCTTTTCCTATCATGTATCCATAGGTTGCCACGTGAGAGAACTTGATATCTGAATTTATCTTGCCTTTTCTTGACCTGTGATGCTGATTTCCATATTCTTATGATTTGCTTGTCTTTAAGACTTTTCACTTTTGTTCTTTAGGTATTCCTGGGCGAGGACTTCCAGGACATCAAGGGACAAAGGGAGAGAAAGGTGATTATTTTTATGAAAAAATATTTGAGGAAGTGTCTATGATTTTCCTATATATTCTGTAGATTTATTTTATACTGCGCTCTTTAGAATCAGTGCGGTTTACATGTATACTAACAGGTACTTTTTATTCCCTTGTCCCCGAAGGGCTCACAATCTAAGTGTACCTGAGGCAATGGAGGGTTAAGTGACTTGCCCAAGGCCACAAGGAATGGCCATGGGACTAGAGACCCCAGTCCCTCTGGCCTCAGGTTGCTTGTCCTCATGTGGGAATTGAACCCCTGGCCCTCTGGCCTGAGGTAACCTGTCCCAACCACTGAGCCACACCTCCCTTTGATTGTTTTAGCATCAAAGCAGTCTAGATAAATAATGACAGGGGGGATATTCAAAGGCAGTTATATGGTTTGCAGACCTGTAAACTATGTAAATGCCGCTGAGCTGGATATTCAGATGCACTAACATGGTTAGCACTGCTGGATATCCGCGGGTGCTGCTGAAATATGCCCTGATGCTAAGCAGTTAGCATCGGAGCATACTGGGGGCGTTCTGGGCGGAATGGAGGAGGCACCCATGCCTAACCAGGCAGCGGCAATATTGAGCCACTGCCTGGTGAGCAACATGCGGGTAAAGTAAAGCGTGGCAAAGGCTGACTTAACTTTTCCCACAAAAGCTAACTGAACAGCAGCTCAATATCGCCACTGCCTGGTTGGCTTCCGGGTTCTGTTGTGACCCGGATATTGAATGCTGGTGGCCGGATATGGCCCCAGCATCGAATATCTGGGGTTAGAATTCAGGGGCAACAGCTAGCTACTTTGTAAGTGCTAGAAGCTGCCACTGAATACTTCCCCCCCCCCCCCATGTTTGCATCATGTTAATTCCTAGGCAACCCTTTGGGGTACGTTTACTAAAGCGTGTTACACTTTTGCAAATAATGTGACATTTTTGTGCAAATAGTGCCATGCTAGCAGCAAACACGGTGCAGTATCTGTTGGAGGTGTGCACAGCATTTCTCTAGCAGAGAACACATCAAAATTGCAAAGAGCATAGCCAAGCAGTATCATGGATAGACATAACACCATCCATTGAGGTGGTGTACCTGCGCAGTCTGCATCTTTGACAGTGCTTGTGTGCTGTTGATGCCCACAGTAACTGCACACTGCAGACATGCTCACTCTCCTCCCATATCTCGCCCTCTCTGAGCTTTCTGCATTTGCTCTGTGCTATCAGTTAACGTGGGTCGAAAGTGCATGCTATTGGCCTCATTTACAGGTAGCACAGCTTAGTAAACATTTCCCTTTTGTTTCAACACATTTTAAAAACATAGGGTGGCATTTTCAAAGGCATTCACATGGGTAACTGCCCTAGTTACCCATGTAAATGCCTTATCTGGGATTTTTGAAAGGCACCTACACGGGTAGTGACTTTCGAAAATTCCAGATAAATTCTTAACGCGCGTCCAGATGCTATGCAGTTTACATCGGGGCATGTTGGGGGCATTCTGGGGCGGAGCAAGGGTGGAAGAAAGGGCTAAGCGGGTAGCAGTGATTTTCGATGCTGCCCGCTTAGCCCCTGCGCCTTAAAGTTAGGTTTAAAGTGCTGCTACCAGCTTAGCCTCGGCAGCTGCCAGCGCATCCAGCATAACCTGGATTCACTTCCGTAAGTGAAAATCCGGGTTAAGGGGGTCGGGGACAGGCTATGTGCCAATGTGGCGCATAGCCTGCCTAAATCAAAATTGGGCCTATAATCAATAATGTATATTGTATTCTTCATGAACAAGCAGGAAATAAGTCCTCATGTATGAGTGACGGAGCCTCACCCAGGAACGATCCCCAGCTTCCAAAGGAAGCTGTTGCAAGGCATACCACGCATATGCGTGCCTGCCTTTCCGCCTGCCACAGCACCAACTTCTTCAGTCTTCTTTTTTCCACAGAGCACCTAGGATGTGTTCCTGCATATTTCTGCATACCAGAAAAAGTTTTCTTTCTTGGCCCTTGTGGGACTTTTTTTTTCTGCCTTTCTTACCATCTGTTGTCAGTTTAGTCAGTCCCAACCAGCTTAGGTTATTTTTTACTTTTCTTTTCTTGCTTTTTGGTGTTTTTATCCCCTCGGGGGATTTTTTTTCCTGCCCGCAGCAATTATTGAGTTTAATTTGGCCGTGGCGGTATTTTTTGACATGTCTAAGCCAGCTAGTGGCTTCAAGAAATGCACCAAGTGCAGCAGGACCATCTCGTCACTGACATACAATTGGTGCTTACAGTGCCTGGGATCCGGTTGTCAGCCCATGACCTACAATCTGTGCCTACAGATGATGTGACAGAGACTGAATGGTTGGGAAAAACAGAAGTCCCTTTTCGGCTAATCGGATTCAGCATCCTTGGCCCCGACACTAACGTTGATGCCCTCCAAGACTTCTGCTGAAGTGTCCATGGGGAGGGAAGTCCCTGCCCAATCAGAACCAGGAGGCGAGACCCCATCAGTGTTAAAGGGGGAGCACAGGGATATGGTCCGGGTGCACTGTCATCACAGTCCTTCTCAACATGACATGGAGAGTGATGGCTGGGAACAGCTGGCCAAGCTTCCCTGGCGGGAGTAATCGACCCCCAGAAGGGAAGAGTTGACCTTTATTGCCTAGAAGGGCAGCTGATTGTCTCCTGATGTACCAGTCATTGTGGAGACTCTGCCCAAGGTATCGACACTGACAACAGCAGCCACTGGCCCTTTTGCAGGTAGTGGTGTTGGAGGAATGCCTTTGAGCCCTCAAAGCTTACTTGGTGGCAGTTCTAGCTTTGTAGAACACAGTCTTTCTGGCCCGGGTGGCATCATGACCACACTCTATCCAGCCCTTTCTGGAGACTCATGTGCTCGTTTGCTGAAGCATGCACCTTAGGTGGGAGGTTGGAATTGACACTGGTTCTGATAGCTCTCTCCCTGTCCAGCGTGTCTGATTCTGATGCCCAAGTGCACCAGCACCCACATGCAGGGCAGCACTGATCCCACCAGCATTCACTCTCTCCCTAATCACGGAGCCGATGGCAGGAGGAGACCTGACACTACTTTGACTTCCTCTCGGAATTCGAATCAGCGTGGAAGACAGAGGAGGAGGAATCAATGGCATGAGACATCTGGTCCCCTGACCTCACATTCGATTCATCACGTCCCCCCAAGCAGCGTAAGTCGCCTCCAGAGGACATGTCCTTTCAGGTCTTTGTCAGGGACATGGCCAAGGCCGTCCCTTTTTCCCTGGAATTGGAGAAGGAACCAGGGATAGAGGAGCTGGAGCTTCTTCAGTACCCCTCTGCTCCCAGGGAGGCAGTGATGGTACCTGGGCACCATGTCCTGTAACAGCTGCTACTAAGGCTATGAGAAACCCCTCTCATAGTTTCAGTCATCAGCCGGAGGCTCGATTCCCTGTACTGTGTGGCGCCTCAATGCTTTTGAGTCTGATGGCAGAATAGCAGCGGGTGACATTACTGCCCACTGACTGGTGTGGCTGACCTTTAACAATGGGTCCAGAATAAGTTGGCTAATGCCCCCTGTCGGGATGAGAACCTCTTTAGAAGTGGGTGGAGAAAAATGCTTGAGAAGGAGCATGTGACCCTCTCTAGGCTCTCAAGAAGACCATGGATCCTTTGCGGAAGAAACATCAGGGTAATAAGGCCTTCTACCCACACCCGCACCGGTATTAGCAGGCACAGCTACTGACCCAGCCAAAGGCACAGACCCCCTGTAAGCATCAGAGGGAGAAAGCTATGAAGGCTCATCTGGCCCTTAGCCCAAGCCAGGGGCGGGTTTTTGATGGGCTCCTCAGGATGCATAGCTTGTCCACTGCAGTTGCCTCTCAGGATGGGGGGCAGCTCGTCCACTTCGCTCACAGGTGGCCCTTCATCACCTCAGATGCCTGGGTGTTGTAGATCATCCAAAATGGCTATTGGCTGCACATTGCCCAGCTGCCGCCTCTGGAGGCCTCAGTGGAGTACCCCATGGACCTGTTGCACTGGAGCCTGCTACAGGAAGACGTGTCCACTCTATTAGCCAATCTAGCCATCAAGCCACTGCCCTCGGCTCAGGTCAGATGAGGTTTCTATTCCAGATACTTCCTGGTTCCCAAGAAGACCAGCAGGTTCCAGCCAATCCTGGACCTATGAAACTTCAACTGATTCCTCATATGCGAGAAGTTGAAGATGGTTTCACTGGAATCACTGCTCCTGTACCTTCTACAAGATGGTTGGCTATGCTCCTTGGATCTAAGGGATGCATACACACACATCCTAATCCACCCAAATCACACGACAGTATTTTCAGTTCATGCTGGGAGGCCAGTACTATTAATACCGAGTACTCCTCTTCAGGCTAACCTCAGCTCCATGGGACTTCATGAAGTGTCTGGCGGTCATGGCCTCCTACCTCTGGACTATGGAGGTCTTCATCTTCTCCTACCTGGATGACTGGCTTGTCAAAGGTCCCATGCTAGATGGCATCCGGTCGACCTCACCATTCAGGTGCTTGAGCAGCTGGGCTTTCTGAACTACCAGTGGTACCAGGGCCCTCCTCAATACCACTTAGGCAGCAGCTAGTAGTGGTGGTGGGCGATGTGCAACGGCAGCACTGCACAATGGCCCAAGGGATGTTGAGGGTCCTCAGTCATATGACTGCCATAGTGCATGTCACCCCACAGATCTGTCTCTTCATGTGACAGGCCAATTGGACCTTAAGCATACAATAAAAACAGGCAACGGGTTGCCTCTGGGAAAGAGTGTCATTGGTGCGGTCTCTCGGCTGGTGGCTCAAGCTTGATAATCTGCTGAAGGACCTCACATTCCAGAGGGCGGTCCCCCACAAGATGTTCATGATGGATGTGTCCAAACTCAGTTAGGGAGCTCACCTAGATAGCTTGCGCATGCAGGGCCTCTGGTCTGAACAAGACAGCCCGCTCCAGATCAACTTTCTCAAACTTTGGGTGATATCCAATATCCTCGGAGCTTTCTGAGTGCACCTAGCCAATCAGGTGGTCCTTATCCAAATGGACAACAATGTGGCGATGTTCTATGTGAACAAGCTGGGGGCAACGACTCGTACCTCCTCTGCTGGGAGGCTGGCTGTGTAAGCTCATCCTGCTCCATAGCATGGACCTCAGAGTGACTTATCTGCCCAGTGAACTCAACATCTTGGTGGAACAGCTCAGCCAAGTCCTTCAGCCACACAAGAGGACACTCAACAGCATAGTGGTGGATTGGATCTTTCAGGAGTGGGGCACTCCCACAGTGGATCTCTTTGCCATGGCACTCATTGTCCAGCTGAGTCAGTTCTGCGTCTCCATTTTGGGGGGGGGGGCTGTTGTATGCATACCCCTTGATACCAGTCTTAGAAAAAACCCAGGCCGACAGGGGCTCCATGATTCTCATTGCTTCTTACTGGCCTCAGCAGCCATGGTTCCCACTATTGCTGCAGCTCTCACAGAGGGAGCCTCTTCACCTGAGCTTCACCTTGGACCTCATCTCTCAGGAGGGCAGAAACTTGCTGCATCCCAATATCTGCTCTCTGGCCCTCATGACATGGATGCTGAGCGGGTAATCCTCTCAGAACTCAGTCTTCCCAAGGGGGTTGCAAACATCCTTCTGGCATCCGGCAAAGATTTGACAGGCAATGCCTATGTACTAAAGTGGCCAATGTTTGTAGTCTGGTGCACTGGCAGGGCACTGGAACCCTTCTCTTGCACCATGGACCAGTTGCTGGAGTATCTCCTGAACTTCTCATACTCAGGCTTTGTCCAATTCAGTGCGCGTTCACCTCAACACGATAGGGGTGTACCATCACGGCTCCGAGGGGAAGCCCATTTCAGCCCAGACTTTTGTGGCTCACTTCATGCAGGGCCTGCTGCTCTCGAAGCCTCCTTTAAAGCCCTCTACAGTGGCTTGGGATCTCAATGTGGTACTCGCCCAGCTGATGCGGGCTCTGTTTGAACCGCTGGACTCTTGTCCCCTGAAATTCATGACCTGGAGAGTCATCTTTCGGTCTTCCAGTGGCCCAGTCAAAGCACAGACCTTAATTCAATAGAAAATCTGTGGCAAGACATGAAGACTCTAGCCCATGAGCAATTCCCAGTCAACTTGAAACAGTTTGAGACATTCTGATAAGAAAAATGAGCAAAAACTGCAGCATCCCACTGTGTCAAGCAGACATTTATCTGAAATAACACATAATTGTTTTTATTACAAAGGCATCTGCTACCCAGTATTGAGTCAAGGGGTCTGAGGACTTTATGTAACTAAGGGGCCTTTTTTCTATAGTGTGGTAAGCAGTTATTACGTGAATTAGCATGTGTTACTAGTGCACGACCGTGATAAGTTACCACACTGGCAGGACATTTAGTGCACACTAATTCATGCGCTAAATGTATATCGTGGAATTGGGTGGTAAATGGGTAGTTATGGGTGTGAAATGGGTATGGACTTCACCTTGCAATTGGTGCATAGTGTCACGGGCCTCGTGGTAAGAGACTCCGTAGACCCTCTAGGCGACTGCCTAGGGGTATTGTGGTTATGATTGATCTGCCTTCTCTTCTGTACACAGAGTCAGTCAGTCAAAGTGGTAAAGCAAAATAGGGTTTTATTCCCGTTCCCTGGCGGATATCATTTCTTTGCAAAAGCACACAGAACAATAAACAAAACTAAACGAAAACAGCTGGAATGTTATTTCTTTCTTCCTTGTTCCTTTCACAAGTTATATCAGCATAAAGATGTTATTTCATCTGATAAACAGATTGTACAATCCATCGGCTCCGGCTCTGAGTAAGTGCTACTGCTTTCCCACTGTGTTAAGCCTGGACTGCATCTATCACTCCCCGGGTCACATTCACTGCATGTGCTGGAGCTGGGTTCATTTACTGTGGGAAGATAAGCTTTCTTTTCTCCCAGACACTTGTCTAAATCAGGATTATAAAAACCTGCTGTAGAGAAAGTCTCTTTATGGTAAGCCTCCCTTGGCTCCCTTACTTGGAAGTCTGCATGCCTTCCTATATTGAAACTCTGCCCAGAGTAATGCTTGTTAAAACGCCCAGCTTCTCTTCTCTCCCAAACACAAGGCTTTAAACTTGTTACCTTACAGGAGGTTCTCTAGTTAGCTGTGGGGTTTCTTTCTCCTGGCAAAGCTTTACTGGCTTGAAGGAAGTTTCTCCGTGACTTGGGTAATTCCCCCAAGGAATTGTCCCACTTCCTGTTTGAGTGGAAAATCTCTCCGGTACTATCTCTCCAGAGATCAGTTTCTCTACTGCTCCACTGCCCTTTCCTGGAGCTTCCCTTGAGAGCTCTTGGTCCTCCCAGACCTCCAAAGTCTCTCCTGGAATTGGAACGTCTCCTGGGACTCTGTGTCTCTCTCTGTCTCTGAGTCTGGCTTGTCTGCTGCTGGATCTCCACCTGCATCTGACTGCCACTCTCCTCCTCAGAGTCAGTCTGGCTCTCCTTCTTGCATTCGCTCCTGCTTCCCCTCTTGCTTCCCTTCTTGCTTCCCTTCTTGTTTCCCCTTCCTGGTTCTAACCAGGGCTTTTTGTACCTCCCCCCTCTGCACATTATGTCAGCTTCTGGGGACAGGTGTTTCTGATGAGATTCCTCAATTCTATCTGCGTCACTGCTAAGGAAAGGAAACCTCATTTTAAACCTCTTCTGTTCTACTTGTGCTGACGGCACCGGCTGCTCAGCCATTCTTAGACATGCTGAATCCTCCTGCCCAGCCAAGTTTGAGGTGAGTTCTTCCTTTTTGCTAGTTTCAAAAGGCTTTCTATAGCTTACTGTATCACATATCCCCCCTCTTAAGACATTCCGGGATAGGGGACAATCGTACTCACAGCCCGGAATCTCCACAAGAATCTTATCCTTCCTGCTGGACCCGCTGTCTAGTACTGTATTGTGTTGCCAGGAGTCCTTCCGAACCGCTCCCATTGCTCTACCCTTGCCTCTTATCCAAGAGCGGCTAGCTGCGGCCATTCTCTCCTGCCAAGGCTTCAATATGTTGACGTGGTAGGTTTGTAGACGACCTTTGTCGTTCTCTACCACATATGTCACTGGACCTTTTTGCTGCACTACTGTATACGGACCTTTCCACTGGGCCTCGAATTTGGGCCCAGGTCAGCGACCATTACTACCACTTTGTCACCAATGGACAATTGTCGCATCTTTTTGCCCCATCATAGTGCTTCTTTTGGCTTCGCTGACTGCCCTGCCCATGCTCTTCTGCGACTCGCGAAACCCTTTGTAGGCGACTTCGGAGTTTGCACAGAAATTGGGGAACCCCTATTTCCTTCGCCTCGGGCTCGACCCACTGGTCTCTTAGAATATCTAAGACCCCCCGTGGCGCCCGCCTGAACATTAGCTCATAAGGAGATGTTCCCAGTGAAGCTTGGATCCGCTCCCTACTGGCATACAGGGTAAAGGGAAGTAGAATATCCCAGTCAGCCATCTGTCCGTCCAACGCTCTTCTTAAGAGCTGTTTAAGAGTCTGGTTAAAACGCTCGACCAGACCATTGGTCTGCGGATGGTATGCCGAGGTTTTTATGTGAAGGATGCCGAACGCATCCCATACCTGCGCTAGATGCTTGGAAACAAAATTGCTCCCCCTATCTGTCAGCATCTCCCTGGGGAACCCCACCTCGCAGAACAGTTTAATCAGCTCTGCGGCTATAAATCTGGCCGATATGTTCCTTAAAGGTATCGCCCAAGGAAATTTTGTGGCACAGTCCATTACTACAAGGATATATTGATAACCTCTGGGGGGTTTTATTAATGGACCCACTATGTCCATTGCCATCCGGTGAATTGGCTCAGTTATCGTCGGGGTCTGCACTAGGGGAACCCCTACTGGCTTGACAGCACTTACTCGCTGACATGAAGGGCACGCTTCACAGAACCGCTTTGTCTCTCGGAAGACGCCCGGCCAATAGAAACGCTCTAGGATCTGGTCTAGAGTGCCTTGAATCCCCTTATGTCCTCCAACAGGGTGATTGTGGGCTAGTCGTAATACTACGGCTTTAAAGGTAGTGGGAACCACCAGCTGCTTCCTAATGGCCCCAGTATGAGGGTTGCTGCTCTCTCTATACAGGATGTCTTCTTCTATTAAGAACCTGGGGAGCACATCTCTATCTCTCTGGGCGAACTCAAAAGCGTGTTTAAGCACTGGGTCTGACCTTTGTTCCCCTGGAAATGATGGAAATTTCTTTACTAGGTCACTGGGTACCCAGGGTAAACCTTGCCTATCGGTTACTCCAGCCCTCACCTGAGCCCGGTGGTGTCTTTCCTGGCGTTTATCGCCTTTACTTTTCTTTTCCTCCTTAGAGGGGGTGCCCATTAACTCCTCATGATGGGGAAGTTCACTTAGGCCCTCCTCTAGAACCTCATTTTCCTCTCCTGAAGGTTCTTGTTCCGCCCCTATGTGATCAGAGTTATCTGTTGGTGATTCACCCTGTGCTTCCTCAGCCTTTGCTTGAGAGCGGGTGGACACCATTCCTCCCTTTATGGGTGTATCCTCCCCCATACCTCGGTAAAAAGGCGGCCAATCCCTACCTAGTACGATATCGTACGGTAGGTTAGGGATTATTGCTATCCGGATCTCTCTCCGGGTGCCTAAACCCTTAATTTGTATTCTGTAAAGAGGATACTGGGTGGTCGCTCCATGCACACATTTTATGCTTGCCTTTCCATCTTGCTGACTCGGGGGAAAATCCTTTCTGGCCTGTATGATGTCCCAAAACTTTCGGGAGACCATACTTTGATCGGCCCCCGAGTCTAGCAAGGCTCTGGCCGGGACCCCTTCCACCTCCACATCAAGGCGGAATCCCTGTGGTAGATGCTCATTACCTCCTGTTATCAAGGCTGTGCGGTCTGGGCAATACCTTTTCATATGCCCTACCTTTCCACACTTAAAACATGTTACAACAATATTGTTGTTAATTCTCTTAGGCAAACATTCTTTCATGCAATGTGTGTCTACTGGAAAACCTTCCTTTAACTTTGCAGGACTGGTGCAGCCCAACTTCCACTCAGCACTTCTGGATATCTTTTTAGCCATCTCGGCTTCAAGAAACCGTTCCGTAAGCTGCGCTGCCTTTATGGAGGTTGTGCAGTCTTACAATGTTAAAAAGGTTTTTATTTCTGAAGGAACTGCCTCAAAATACTGCTCTAAGACAATTAGGTCAATCAGGCTATCCACTGTTTTACCTTCGGGCTCTAACCATTTTAACACTAAACTGCGCACCCTATGGCACAGTGCTTTAGGCGTTTCACCTGCTTGTAACTTTGTGGACCTAAGCATTCTCCGGTATACAGCCGGTGTTAGGCCTAGCCTATCCCTTACTGCCTTTTTGATTTCTGCGTACTCATCTGCCAAAGCGGCAGGCATTGCTCGGTACGCTGCCTGAGCTTCTCCCGTTAGGGATGCGGCGAGTCTAACCGCCCACTGCTCCTTAGGCCAGTGCGCGTAGAGAGCTACTCTCTCGAATGACTCTATAAAGTCATCAAAATTGTCTTTGTCTGTCATGTGTCCAAATGTCCATATCCCACACTGTGGTGGGCCTACCCCACTGAAGCCTTCTGGTGTTGTCTTCCTTTGTGATCCTTCCAGTAGTGTCTGCACGAGGTCCGTCAGGGGTTTTTGCTGCGCTTGGAGGGCAGCCAGGGCCTGTTCTTGGTTCTGCTGGGCCAGGTCCCTTTGCTTATCAAATTGTAAGCTCATCCAGCGCAGAACCTCCTTGACGTCCATCTTCAGCTGTTACTCTGCAAAACACAACCACAACAAACACCAAGTGCGGTACCGCTGGACAAAAAGAATTTTCCTTCCTTTTTTTTTTTTTTCCAAAAAGCAACCCCTTCTCACTCTGGATCCTCCCCAGCCTATGCCCAAATACCTTTTACCTGGACTAGGTGGAGGGTCTCGTTTTTGAGAAGGTGCTTGTGCGCCGTAGTCCACTCCGGCTCGTTCTGGATCCTTCCGGGCGTGGCAACTTCCGCTCCTTCCGTTGAGCTTGTGCAACGTCCTGATGGGCTTGCTTTCAGAATGAAAAATCCGCCCCAACTACGCCATTTGTCACGGGCCTCGTGGTAAGAGACTCCGTAGACCCTCTAGGCGACTGCCTAGGGGTATTGTGGTTATGATTGATTTGCCTTCTCTTCTGTACACAGAGTCAGTCAGTCAAAGTTAAAGCAAAATAGGGTTTTATTCCCGTTCCCTGGCGGATATCATTTCTTTGCAAAAGCACACAGAACAATAAACAAAACTAAACGAAAACAGCTGGAATGTTATTTCTTTCTTCCTTGTTCCTTTCACAAGTTATATCAGCATAAAGATGTTATTTCATCTGATAAACAGATTGTACAATCCATCGGCTCCGGCTCTGAGTAAGTGTTACTGCTTTCCCACTGTGTTAAGCCTGGACTGCATCTATCACTCCCCGGGTCACATTCACTGCATGTGCTGAAGCTGGGTTCATTTACTGTGGGAAGATAAGCTTTCTTTTCTCCCAGACACTTGTCTAAATCAGGATTATAAAAACCTGCTGTAGAGAAAGTCTCTTTATGGTAAGCCTCCCTTGGCTCCCTTACTTGGAAGTCTGCATGCCTTCCTATATTGAAACTCTGCCCAGAGTAATGCTTGTTAAAACTCCCAGCTTCTCTTCTCTCCCAAACACAAGGCTTTAAACTTGTTACCTTACAGGAGGTTCTGTAGTTAGCTGTGGGGTTTCTTTCTCCTGGCAAAGCTTTACTGGCTTGAAGGAAGTTTCTCCGTGACTTGGGTAATTCCCCCAAGGTAGTGTCCCACTTCCTGTTTGAGTGGAAAACCTCTCCGGTACTATCTCTCCAGAGATCAGTTTCTCTACTGCTCCACTGCCCTTTCCTGGAGCTTCCCTTGAGAGCTCTTGGTCCTCCCAGACCTTCAAAGTCTCTCCTGGAATTGGAACGTCTCCTGGGACTCTGTGTCTCTCTCTGTCTCTGAGTCTGGCTTGTCTGCTGCTGGATCTCCACCTGCATCTGACTGCCACTCTCCTCCTCAGAGTCAGTCTGGCTCTCCTTCTTGCATTCGCTCCTGCTTCCCCTCTTGCTTCCCTTCTTGCTTCCCTTCTTGCTTCCCCTTCCTGGTTCTAACCAGGGCTTTTTGTACCTCCCCCCTCTGCACATTACGTCAGCTTCTGGGGACAGGTGTTTCTGATGAGATTCCTCAATTCTATCTGCGTCACTGCTAAGGAAAGGAAACCTCATTTTAAACCTCTTCTGTTCTACTTGTGCTGACGGCACCGGCTGCTCAGCCATTCTTAGACATGCTGAATCCTCCTGCCCAGCCAAGTTTGAGGTGAGTTCTTCCTTTTTGCTAGTTTCAACAGGCTTTCTATAGCTTACTGTATCACAATAGAAACTCACTCTGAACTGTTACTGATGTAGAAAGTGCGGATGCATTTACCCCTTTCTCAATACCAGCTCGACTCCTAGCGGTAGTACTGCAAGATTACTGCTAGGGTTCAACCGGCACCATTTTGAACCCAGTACTGAAGGAGGCAGGAGAACCTTAGACCACCAGGAATTTTGTCAGATAGGCCCAAGGAGATCTATAGGTGGGGGTTGGGGGGGATTCTCCCTCAGGAAGAGATCTTCAAAGGGAAAAGAGCTATGTGTGGGAGATTTCAGGGAGGAGTGGAGGGCCAGATTTGGGGTATTGGGGGAGTCTTATGAAGAGAGGGTCTTGATTGGGAGTAGGAGGGTTCGGTATAATTTGACCAGGTATATGCCCCCTTAAGATGGCTGCTGGGAGCATCAGGCAGCATGTTAGAGACCTGATGATTCTAGCTGGGAAAAATCATGCCTGCTTTGAGCTAGCGCTGATTTTCCCTGGAATAACGCAGCTTGCCATGCTCAACTCAAGCTGCATTATTCCTTTACTGTGGGAGTTACTAATCAACCATACTGAGCTACAATGGTAAATTAAGCTATGGCATCTTAGTAACTTCCCCCCTTAATATTCTAGCCTGTGCTTAGCAATATCACTGATTCATCATGACTTTCACGGCATGGAATTTTTCTTTATGGATTAAGTCAAGTGATCATTTAGCATAAGATAGTCTGGTCCATGATAAACTTGAAATACAATATTATTTCACATGTACAGTATCCAAGATTGATCACATTTACAGTAGCTAGTAATCAAAGATCAGTACCACTGTATAGGCAAAATTCACTTCAGCATCTGTTTTTTATTTTAGTTCCGCTGTTTTATTACAAAATGATAAGACCTGCTCTCAACAGATTAAAAAAACAGGAAGAACTCAAAATGTTACATTTTCTCTGGGAACAAGCAGGATGTCAGTCCTCACATATGGGCGACATTGGCCAGATGACTCCACAGCCTTCGGCATGGACACTGAGGGTCTAGGGCCCAGCGTTGGCTCTGTTGAAGGGGAGTCTTCAACCAGGATGGCCTTGGGGGGTCTGAGGTCTATCCCCTGATGCTGACCACTCCCATTGGGGCACCTTCGTTGCTGCTCCAGACCAATACCTTCGGATTCATGTTAGAAACTGTGGGTCTAGGGCCCATGGAACTTCCCCACTTTCCCAGACTCATCAGCCGATGCAGTCTTCAAGGGTTTCTGGCTCTTCTTGAGTTCCTTCTCTGGGGTACTCCAGCTCAAGGACCCATGGCCCCAGGACTCTGAGGCGGCATAGTCTGTGTGAGGTTCTGGAGTTCTGGAGGGAGCCCTGGAGTGCGGTGTTGCTGGAGACTCTGGTGCTGCGTCTGTCTTATGAAAGAAGGACTTCTGCTGCTACTGGTGACTCTTGAGGGCCTTGAAGGTCATCTTCTTGCAGAGACCGCAGTCTAAAGGTTCATGGTCCAGCCTGAGGCAAGAAAGGCAGCAGTCATGCGAGTCCATGCATGACATATTTTGGGTGCAGCAGATGCATTGCTTGAAGCTACTGGTTGAGGCCATGGTGGGGAAGACGGCCCCTGCGATGTCAAAAACCTTAGGCTCGGCCAGGGAAAAAGGCGCAAATTTGCGCCGGTTGAGATACCTCAAAGAGAAAAGAAAAGAACCCGAGATGCAACGCTGAGGCAAGTGTGCTTGGGGGTGGGAAAGGGAGCCAATACATGACCGGAGAAAGAAAAAATTAAGAGAAAAAACCCCAAACATTTTTCTGGGGAAACAGACATATGTCCGATGGGCTCTGGGGGAAAAAAGGAGACTGAGGCAAAATGGCAACCTTGGACGGAAAGGGGACCAGGCATGCGTGGTGCATCTCCCAAAGGCTTTCTTAGAAAGCTGGGGAGAAGCTACTGCATGGCGGCCGTCACCCATATGTGAGACACATTCCTGAAGCCCCTGGAGAACACCCTTTACAAGTGAGTAACAACGCTTCATTGAAATATGTATCAGACAGGGCAAAATGGCTTTTTGCATTCTCTCTGTATAGTAGTAGATGGAGCTTTGGCAGTGAGGGCTTTCAAACCTTGAAATGTATAGTAGGCTAATTTTTCTACATATATAGCCTCAGTTTAGTTAAGAAAGAACATTTAATAATTCTTTTATTACATTTGATCATGGATCTGAAAAACATCTTGAATTATTCTCAGGTTTAAAAGGTGATTCTGGTTTCCCGGGGTCCCCAGGATCACCTGGAGTTCCTGGAATCAAAGGAGAGCCAGGCCAACCTGGTCCTGAGGGTCTCCAAGGCCCTGCAGGATTCCCTGGTTTACCAGGCAGTGCAATGGAAGGTCCTAAGGGAGACATTGGGCCACAAGGTCCACAGGGATTTCCAGGTAACCATTTATGGATTTCTCAGTCTATAAGATCTGTAAACAAATTTTAGTCTTGATTTTCTTTTATAACTGCAGTGTATTTTAATTTTATGAAATATGAGCTTAATTGTCCTTGGATATTTTAATTGCATTAATGGTAAGTAACTGGATGTGTTCTTGAGGTATGGGTGCATTACCTTTGGCTGTAGAAGGGTTAACTAAATTCCAATGGTTTGTAGACAAATATAAAAAAAAATACTTGAATGATGGAAGAACTGCAATCAGTATATGTACATAAACACACACATGCAGAATATATTCACAGATAAGAACTTCAAGGGCCATCTAATCTTCCCAATCCTCCCTGTTCTCAGGCTTTACTCTTGCATCCAAGGATCCTTTGCTCTTTTCAAATGCTTTCTTGCATTCTCCTAGGAAATGATTTTCAAAAGTTCAAACTGACTAATTTTAGGAATTAGCAGGCTAAACCTCTAATATACAGGCTGGCCCAAAAAAAGTGAGAAGATCTCATAAATTAAATGCTTAAATAGTTTACTTATTTACCTTTTTTAGCTATATAACGTCTATCTTCAGGAACAAGCAGGAATGTAGTCTTCACATATGGGTATCGTCGGTACCGACGGAGCCTGCGCGGGAACGCTCCCCAGCGTCCAATAGGAAAGCTTTTGGGAGCATCCCACAGCGCCTGCGTGATGCCTTCCCGCCTTTCCCAACTGTCCCTCTCCAGTTCTTCGTTTTCCGCGGAGCCGACAGGTCACACATCCTCTCACCGCAGAAAATAATTCCCTTCTATTTTTCTTTTTTGTGGTCGCGTCTGCCTTCCTTCGATGCTACACTGGTACCGCTGGTTCTTCTTTCTTTTTTCCAAAAAAAACAAAAAAAACCCCTTTCTTCTGGAGTCTTTTCCAGGTATTTTCTCCTCAGGTGCCACGCGCCATTTTGGGCACCAGGCCCAACTTTTGCCTTCAAAATGGAAAAACCTGCTTCGGGTTTTTAAAAGTGTTCCAAGTGTGGCGGTACCATCTCTGTCACCGACACCCATGAGTGGTGCCTCAAATGTTTAGGTCCTGACCACTCTATTTCGGAGTGTGTTGCCTGTGGGATGATGTCGAAGAGGGGCCAGCAGAACCGAGCTGCTAAACTTAGCACCCTTTTTCCCTCCAATGCAGCCTCTGTGGCATCGACGTCTTCCAGGGCTTCGTCTTCCTCCCATGGATCTCAGGTAACTAAACATAAATCTAGCCGGTTCTCAAAGGGTAGATCTCCTCCTAAGCATCGAGATGCATCTGGCATTGCCCTTGAGGGACTTTCACTGGCAAAATTGCCCCGGCAGGAGACTTCAGCTTCCAAAGCACTAACGGAGCTCCAGGATGTTCTCGAGGCCTCAACCTCGGCAGAACTACTGGTGCCATGCTCTGGAGTACCGGCTGCTTCATCCGGTACCGATACCCAAGCATCGGCAGCATCGATAGACCAGAGATTCTTGGCTATTGAACGCAGTCTGGAGGCTCTTCTCACGGCCTCGATGCCCTTGTAACCACTTCAGACAATTCAACCGGTACCGGCACCGGTATTGACTGCATCGACATCGACAGGTATTTTACCGGGACCGAGTCATGCTTATCCATCTGGTATCGACAAGTTGGTACCGGACCCCTCCGATGCCGACTTCGATCGGTACCGGTACCGTGCCTTGCACGATCACTCGGATCGTAGGTACTTTGAATCCTCGGATGAGTCTGAAAACTCTGAAAGCTCTGCAGATATCAGAGTACTTCTTCCTGAGGATTCTTCTTCTCCTCAGCGTAGGATGTCTCCATCAGAGAATAGGTCCTTTCAGGATTTTATCCGAAATGTGGCTCAAGGTATTTCCATTACAGTGGCTCCTAAAAAAGAGCCTAGGGCAAAGGAATTAGAAATCCTACAATACCCTAAAGCTCCCAAGGAGGCAGCTACCTTACCTATTCATGAGATCTTGCATGATCTCATGCTAAGGATGTGGGAAACACCTCTAACCACATCTCCTCACTCTCGAAGACTCGACACCATGTATCGAGTTCCTCCTTGTCCTGGGTTTCAGAAGACTCAGCTACAGCACCATTCCATGGTGGTGGAATCAGCTATGAGAAGGATCAAGAGTGCAAAAAGGCATGCATCTAATCCTTCAGGACGTGAGTGTAGGACTCTTGACGCCTTTGGATGTCGAAGCTTTCAGGCTTCCATGCTTTCTGCTAGGATCAGTTCCTATATATTATATATGGGAATGTTCCTTAAGGAGGTCACAGGAGATTTAGAGCTTATGAGCCCTCTCCTTCCTGATGATAAGAGGCAGGATTACCTCGCCCTTGTCAAACATGCTCCGGATGTTTCCAAGTTTGTCAGTCATGCAGCCTTTGACTGCTTTGAGTGCATAAGCAGAACCTCTGCTATTGCCATAGGTGCATGTAGGATTGCTTGGCTCCAGGCATCTGACTTGGAACTTTGGGTACAGGATAAACTAGGGAATATTCCTTGCACAGGAGAGAATATATTTGGCAAGAATTGGCAGGAAAAAGCTAATGAGATAGATGCTGACAATATCACCTTGGATAGATTGTCTAAATCTACAGCTGATCCTGCAAGGAAAAAATCCTACAAGAAACCATTCTTCAGTAAGAAGATGTTGTATCCCTCCTATACCCAGCAGGGGCATCGTTTAGGTCAGTCTGCCCAAAAGGGACAGCAGCAACAACCTAGGCAAGGAAAAACAAAAGCTGCTAAGCCTCAACCGGCTTAGCAGACTCAGCCTCCACAGGGGCTTTGACTCCTATCTAGAGAACTTTGCCTTCCTGGCCCTGAACGGCCCAGAGCCTTCCACCATTCCAGGAAGGTTATGTCATTTTGCCCCCAGATGGGGGGCACTTAACAGCAGAAAATTGGTCTCTGTCTATTGTAAGAGAGGCGTACAAGCTTCATTTCCTCAGCATGCCCCCTCCTACAATGGTAAGACAGTTCAATTCTCAGACCTCTCTTAATGACCAGTTAGGTCAAGAGGTCACTATGCTTCTTGCCCAAGGGGCAATAGAAGAGGTACCCATTCTACAACAGGGTACAGGGTTCTACTCCCTCTATTTCCTTATTCCAAAGAAAACAGGAGGACACAGACCCATTTGCGACCTCAGAGAATTGAACAAATTCCTGTTCAAAGAGAAGTTCAAAATGATTTCTCTAGGAATTCTGCTGCCATACCTTCAGAGTCAGGATTGGCTTTGTTCTCTAGATCTCAAGGATGCGTACACTCATGTTCTCATCCATCCAACTCATCGAAAGTTCCTTCGATTCCTGTTTCAAGGGAAGCACTACCAATACAGGGTTCTTCCTTTTGGCCTGGCCTCGGCACCTAGGGTGTTCACAAAATGCATGGCTGTGGTGGCAGCATTTCTTCGTCTTCCCTTACTTAGACGACTGGCTCATTCGAGCCCCTTCAGAGCCAGAGGCCAGGGTTTCTCTCTCTCGCACAATGCGTTTCCTTCAGTATTTGGGACTTGTCATAAACTTCCCAAAATCCAACTTTGCTCCCGCTCAGTCCCTAGAGTTTATAGGAGCTCTGTTGTATACCAGACAGACAAGGGCCTACCTTCCACAGCCCCACTGCCTTCGCATTGTGCAGTTAGCTTCCCAAGCAGTGCTAAAACCTCACCTCGCTGCCCGGGAAATGTTACAATTGCTAGGTCACATGGCATCCACCGTGCATGTGGTTCCTTATGCTCGCCTCCATATGAGGGCAGCCCAGTGGACTTTATCCACTCAATGGACTCAAGCGTCAGATTGCCTGTCAGACAAAATAGTAAACTAAGATTGCCTTATTTTGTCCCTCCAATGGTAGCAATCACCCCAAAACCTTTTGGTGGGGTCCCCTTTTCAGCAACATCCACCCCAAGCCACTCTAACAACAGATGCCTCACAGGTGGGTTGGGGAGCCCACCTGCAAGGCCTCTCTACCCAGGGTACTTGGACTCCACAGGAGACCTATCTATATATCAGTCTCCTGGAACTCAGAGCAATCTTCCTTGCTCTTCGAGTATTCCACACCCAGCTCAGCTACAAGACAGTCCTAGTTCAAACGGACAATCAAGTAGCCATGTTCTGTGTGAACAAGCAGGGCGGAACAGGCTCTCTGTCGCTATGCAATGAAGCTTTGCGACTATGGGCCCTCACCAGAGAGCATCAGATTCATCTCCTTGCGGTGTATCTTCCAGGCATTCAAAACTCTTGGGCAGACAGACTCAGTCGAGTTCTGCTTCCACACGAATGGTCTCTCCATGCAGACCAGGTGGCCAAAAATTTCCAAATTTGGGGAACCCCAGACATAGACCTCTTCGCAAGTCCGCTGAATGCCAAACCTCCCCGGTTCTGTTCCAGAATTCCGACTCAGGGTTGTCAGGCCAGGGACACTTTCCTCCTCCATTGGGGCCAGGACTTCCTGTATGCCTTTCCACCCATTCCCCTAATTCCCAAAACCCTGTTCAAGCTTCAGAGAGACAGAGGTCATATGATTCTCATAGCTCTATATTGGCCACGGCAAATGTGGTACCCTCTGCTCCTACATCTCTCTCAAGCTCCGCCTCTGGAGTTAGGATCTGCTCCAGATTTCCTTTCTCAGGAGGACGGGATGTTGTGGCATCCCAATCCCCAGTCTCTGCATCTCAGGGCCTGGTTGCTGAAAGCCTAGAACTTCACGGTCTTAACCTTTCTCAGCAGGTAAAGCCTTCCACAAGATGCTCTTATGCTTTCAAGTGGAAAAGGTTTACCATATGGTGCTCGCAGAAGGATCTTAACCCTCTTGCGATACCTCTGGAATCATTACTGGAGTATCTCCTTAATTTATCTAATGCAGTGCTTAAGACCAATTCAGGGAGAGTTCATTTGAGTGCTATTGCTGCTTCTTTCAAGCCTCTAAATGGGCAACCTATTTCCTCTCATAGCAAGATTTATGAGAAGCCTTCTTTTGACTAAGCCTCCCATTAAGCCACCACCGGTGGCATGGGACTTAAATTTGGTTCTTGGGCAGCTTATGAAACCGCCTTTTGAACCATTAGCCACTACCTCCTTGAAATTCCTTTCCTGGAAGGTCATCTTTCTTATTGCAATCACATCAGCATGTCGCATCAGTGAATTGCAAGCATTGGTGGCTGATCCTCCTTATACAAGGTTCCATCATGATATGGTAGTCCTTAGGACTCATCCACACTTTATGCCAAAGGTGGTGTAACCTTTTCATTTAAACCAATCGGTTTACCTTCCTGTATTCTTCCCAAGGCCTCATGCCTCAAATTCAGAAAGGAATCTTCATACTTTGGATTGTAAAAGGGCTCTGGCCTTTTACATACAAAGGACACAGCAACATAGGAAGTCCTATCAACTTTTTGTTGTTTTTGATCCTAGTCATTTGGGACTTCCAGTCTCCAAAAGAACACTGTCCAACTGGATTGCACAGTGTATATCTTTTGCCTATGAGAGTAAAAACCTTCCTCTGGAAGGCCATGTCACAGCTCACAATGTGAGAGCCATGGCAGCCTCTATGGCTCATCTTCACTCTGTGTCTATTGACGACATCTGCCGAGCAGCTACTTGGGCTTCGGTTCATACCTTCACAGCCCATTACTGCTTAGGCAAGGATTCCCGCCGGGATGCCTTGTTTGGTCAGGCTGTTTTTCAACACCTGTTCCATACTTAATCAGCTCCTACCCACCATCCCTGATAGGATGCCAGAAATCCATGGGGGAAGTGGAGCCCTTTCACAAGGGCACACAACTTCTGGGGTTTCTCCCTGGCATCTGCAGCTAGGGAGT
Source organism: Ichthyophis bannanicus (assembly GCA_033557465.1). Lineage (NCBI taxonomy): Eukaryota > Metazoa > Chordata > Amphibia > Gymnophiona > Ichthyophiidae > Ichthyophis > Ichthyophis bannanicus. Next base: position 645,985,725 of record CM066035.1, read on the forward strand.
CCCCATATGTGAAGACTACATTCCTGCTTGTTCCTGGAGATAGCATAGCTACTCACCTGTAACAGGTTATCTCCGGGAACAGCAGGAATTTAGTCTTCACAACCCACCCACCTCCCCTAGGAGTTATATCTCTCTATCTCTTTCTCGCTTTCCCTCTCTCTTTTGTCTCAGCTTTAAACGCAACTGGAGAGGGACAGTTGGGAAAGGCGGGAAGGCAGCATGCAGGCGCTGTGGGATGCTCCCAAAAGCTTTCCTATTGGACGCTGGGGAGCGTTCCCGCGCAGGCTCTGTCGGTATCGACAATACCTATATGTGAAGACTAAATTCCTGCTGTTCCCGGAGATCACCTGTTACAGGTGAGTAACTATGCTTTATTTCGACAATTTCCGGTCGTCATCTTTTTTTTAAAATTTGTCAATCGTTTACATCTGTCTTTTTGAATTTTTAAATAAACTTATATGCTATGAGATGTTCTCACTTTTTTTGGGCCACCCTGTATATAAAATAAATTCCCCAAGTGACTAAATTTAACTTCTGAATTCACAATGCAGACAAATTTAGCCAAACAGAAAAGGGATGCTCCCAGGGCGGGCTTATGAATTAGCTGGGGAGAGCTAATATTTGTCTGGCTGAGTTTAGGTGGGCAATCCCAGCTGCATGTATAGTGGGCCTAAATCTAGATCCAGAGTTTGAACACTATATTTAGAAATTTTCAAACAAAAATTTAACTGGGTAGGTTTGGATGAACATTTTTCCAAAGATGATTGGCTAAAATTAACAGTTTATTATCTCCACTCCATATTAAAAATATTCCCCAAACATTGGTCATAAAAAATTATTGCAAAATTTTGAATTTTCTATATAGGTCCCCAGGGCCGTGAAGGACTACCTGGTCTTCCAGGCCAAGAAGGAGTTAAAGGAGTTAAAGGTGATAGAGGTTGGCCTGGGGCCACTGGGACTCAAGGAAGTAAAGGTGACCAAGGGTTTCAAGGAATTCCTGTAAGTACTTGTTATTGCCCTCATCATATTACAGTTGTATTTTAAAGTATATTTAATTTATCTCATGACACTAAAAAGGGTAGTAAGGTTTACTTCTAAAGGTTCATTATCCACCACATGTACTAAGCCTTTAGTTCATCTTAATCTTGTTTTTGTAATAACAATATGTAATGGTGCCTAGAGACTAGCTTGATTGAAAAGCTTTTATAAAGATTGTCATGTATTGGCTAGATGGGTGAACCAGCAATCAGGATAGTCTAAGCCTTGAAGCTGTTGGTCTCACTTCCTGTCAAACCTCCATAGAAAGTGACATGCACTGGAGATGCCAGAGTACAGCGGTGGGGTGGTAAGATGGGCTTGTTACTACCCTTTCTTTCTGTCTCTGGTTCTAACCAACCAGTCAAAAAAGGCGCACTCAAAAAAGGAAGTCATTGAACATCTCCACCAGTAGCTACCACTGGAAAGTAATAATCCCACACCGCTATTTTTTGTCGGGGGCTATCGGTTGGAGAGGAAGGACTGTACCATTCCCCTCATTACCGAAAGAACCCTTTTAATCAAAAAAGGCCACAGCGTGCCCAATCAACTTATATATTTACTCCCTAATCAGTACTTATCTTGAACAGACAAAACCAATGTCTTCTTCAGGCGAATATTGTCATCCACAGCTTGCCACGACAGGACATGCATGTTTCGGGCCCCACCGGGTCCTGTCTCAATGGTATCTCGCCCAAACAATTGCCCACAAAAACGCCGTGAGCCAACAGATCTTTTTGTAGCTAGAAAACATTATCCAATTGGCTGTCAAACCACACGTCATGATCAGAGGTGGAGTCAATACGAGAATCTCGTCTTGCACACTGATAGCTCCACCCCTTTGAAACATCTCAGTGAAGCCAACCACCAATCAGAGAAGGCTCCACCAATCTAGTTCCAAGTTTAAACCAGAGGGAATCACAGTCTGCAACTTGTATATCCACTGCTGTTCTTTCCACTGAAGGCGCTGTTCCCTGTCCCCACCCCGAGGAGTCGCCGGGACATCATCGATAACCCTCCAACGTAAGTCCGCAAAGCTGTGATTCAAAGCCACACAGTGTTCAACCATGGGTGCAGATAAATTCCTTGTCCGGATACGACTCGCATGTTCCCCCACCCTGATCTTTACTGGGCGAATAGTGCGCCCTACATAAAATAAATCACAAGGGCAAACTATAATGTACACCACAAAACTCGTCTGGCACGTAGAAAATCCAAAATAGGAATAAGATCGCCCCGATGTCAGATGACATCACTGTATGCCCTCCATGGTATTGGAGCAATATTTACAATGATGACAAGCCCAATGTCCTCTCACTCCCTCCGACCCCTGCCGCACAGAAAACCCCCGGTAGTCACTTTAACCAAACGATCTCATAAATTCACACCTCTGGTATACGCAAAACGCACCGGTTTCTGAAAACAACTCCTAGCCTGCAAAACCCCCCAATGCTTCTTAAGCAATCGAGACACCCCCGCAGAATGGTTTGCAGGCTAGCAGTTGTCCCTTCTAGCATCGCCCCCTAACTCCACCTTATTCTTCCTCATACCAACCCACCAGGCCTTTGTTTTTCTAAGCAATCATAGTTACAGTGGTGTACCAAGGGAGGGGCAGTGGGTGTGGTCCACCTTTGGGGGCCGGCCAGGAGTGGGTGACAAAATTTCAGGGCTGCGCATGCAGAAGCTTGCTAAACTCCTTACTGCATTGCCTCTGCTCTAAGCCTGGTAGCTGTTCCCTCCCGGGCTGAAGTCTCGCAGTATTGCTGAATCTCTATTAACTATTGGGGGCTTTACCAGCATGTTGGGGAAGGCAACCATGCAGTTAATGCAGAGTAATGGCAGCTGTAGCCCAAAAATGAATGGCTGCTTAACCATTAGGCAGAATAGATGGTTGCCTAAGTTGGCAGGTTCTGGGGAGCGGCATTCATAACAAAAGACCAGATTCAGACTTTTAAGGATTTAACTTATACCGATGCCATCTAATGGCTCATTGCTATATGTCATTGTTTTCCTCCTTCCTTCCTTCTTGTTGTCACCTTTGACCTGCTGATGCAGTACATCTTGGCCCCTGTGCTCCAGCTGTGTTCTGTGCATCTTGACTTCTAGCCCTAAAACATGGTTCTAGAAGTAGGATATACTTTAACAGCCACTAGATGGCATCAGTATACGTTAAAATCCTTTTGTTTTGTTCTTTACTATGATCTAGTGTTGCAAAGTACAGTTTGCGCAGTTTAGCCAGTCTGATCAAGTGATCTCAGATAATGGCTCTCAACTTGCATGCAATTTAAACGTTTTTTGCTGATAAGAGGATTGAACGTGTTACTACATCACCAAGGCACCCACAACTTAATAGCAAAGCTAGAAAGATAGTGAAGAACGTGTTCAAGAAAGGAAATAGGGATGGTGAAGACCCATGGAAAGCTACTGGAGCAACGGAGGGCAACCCAATACAGCACCTAATGTCAAAAACTGACGACATCTCTGCTAATAGCTAGCAAACTACTTGAGCTGTGTGTGGTACAATGTCTATCAGGAAAACTCTGATGCAAAAAACATAAGCTAAGATATGGCATATCTACAAGAGGTTTGCCTGAGCTGAATATTGGTAACTCAGTCCGAATGAAACCACTACAAGGAGATTGTACGATTGTTGGAGATTGGGCACCTATGTGCAAAAGGTCGCACCACGCTTATAACTAGTGGACTTTGAAGGAACTCTCTGTTGCCACAATTGTGTAGACCTGCAAGTTGTTGAGTAGGCAACGTCACCCACAGCTTGGCTGAAAGTCATACCCAAGCAAGAAGAGTACAGGCACTACAGGGAATAGCAGTGATGAGAGTTCTGAGCCGGTGGCACACCTGTATACCTGCCATTTTTGATAATAGCCCACTGACGTCAGGCAAGGATCAGCTACTGCATGTCACAGAAAAGCCCTGTCTACACTCACAATGGTCAGCTCTCAAAGCCTCCTCAGTAACTCGATCTGAATACGCCCCCCTTAAACTTTTGCAGATTAAAATACCATTGTATTAATTTTTTAAAATCTTTCCATAATGGCAAAAATCGTTTTTAGCATGGTTGAATAATCAAGAAATGTTCTGAAAAATGTGAAAAATAAGTCACCTGCCATTTCAGTTTTCTCTTTCTTCAGCATCTCTAAAAGAAACCTGGATAGATGTAGCTAAAAGCATCATGTTATCTACCATTCGGTTAATACGCAGACAACGTTTTCTCTGCATTAAATGAATGGCAGAATTTTGGGAATGTACCAACAGTTAAAATTGAAGCTTTGCAATTACCAGATATTAATTTGGTTATTAACTTACAGACCTGCAAAATCTTAACTGTTTAAGAATCTAGCTAATAAAGCAGTATGTTTCTGCTTATTTCCATTAATTTCATCCTCCTTGCTCACTTTGTTGCTTGCCTATAAATCTTAAATTACTTTACATTGTTTAAATTGTGCCGTGGAAAATTTAGTTTATTCCTAAACCATTGCAAAGATAACTATTTCAATTATTTTGATAGATGAGTTCTCAGTTCTTCATGGACAAGCAGGATGAGTCAGCCACACATGGGTGATGTCATCCGATGGCGCCATGGACGGAATTGCTCTCCAATAGCCAATCACCCCACCCTGGAGCCTGTCCCCTCTTTCCTTCAGTCTGTTCTTTCCGTCCGGCCATGCAGACAGATTCTTTGCTCTCCTCCATTAAAATGTATAATCTTAAACTTGCTTCTAATCTCTCTACCTATGCTTACTTCCAGAGCTCTACCTTCAGGAAAGAATTGCAATCGGGTACCCAGGGAGGTCTGTGGCCCCCCCCCCCCTTGGCCGATCGGTGCAGTCCCGGACTCACATGTGGCAGTATGGATCGGGGCCCGAAGAGAACGTCTGTCAAAGAGAACTAACGCGAAACATTTGTACTGCAGACGATTCCTCCACTGTGAGATCCAGGGCACAACAGTGGTGGACATCACAGGCTGACCGTTAGCCTGCCCGAGAAGCAGTACTCACCTCTACAAGGAGCCAGTCAGGCACGGGATGTGCCGTGATAAAGCCTCCATCCCCTGTCTGGCTTATTGGAGAAACACTGGACACTTTGTAACCTGAAGACTGCCCCACATCGCTGCAGATCCCCGCCGCTCCTGCAAGCTTTCAGCATGATCAGCCACGGCAGCAACGGCCAGCAGATGGCGCTGAGGATCCCTCACCCAACTGCGCCGACCACGTATAAAAGGCTGAGCTTGTCCTGCACTGATCTACTCCAGGTCCTGTGATCCCCCACCCCAAGCTCAATCGGCTGACATGCCACTGGCTCTGCCCACTCATAGCCACTGGACGGCACCAGGGTAATGAGGCACATGCTTTGCTGTGTCATCGCAATGTGCATTCGGTAAGTGCTATCCTGCAGGCTCCACCCTGGGCCCTCCAACGACGATTGGCGCGAAGTGTTGAATCCCTCTGCGCTGAGCCAAGCAACCAGTGCAGGAGCCAGGCCTATCGTTTCTGGCTGTGCAAGTCCGCCCATCCCCTCAGCGCGAAACTCATGCAAAGCTGAGTGGTGTAGTCTGACATGCCTTGTTTCGGCAGAGATCGGTTCCGACCTTGTGGAGGCAGGGCCATGGCGCAAACAGCAATGGCACCTATGCAGGTTGTAGAAACTGTCCACACCTCCCGGCCCATGCCAACCTCCTTGTGATCCTTTCACTGTGCCCTCTCCTAGTGGGAGGCCATTTGTTCTATGAGAATTGCTTCCCTATGGCCTACCTATCTACCACCCATAAGAGCCCTAGGCACTGGCCTTAGAAGAAAAAAAGAAGCCTCACGCTTAAAGGCTGACCGCATGACTGCAGGCATCAGCCCTCCAGGTGCAGGCCACTTGTCTGCCTCTCCCGCCTCCTGTGGACAAGGCATCAGGATCCCACGGTCAGGGGTCAGATCCCCAAATGAGCAAATCTTGCCACATAACAGCGCTGGATCTGTGTATGCTGTCATTCTCCCATATGCGACATCTTCGACCCCTGCTGCAACCAGATGACTTCAGAACTGTTTTTCAGGCACTGGTGACCCCCGACTTCAACTACGCCAACGTGATCCTGCATGGCCTACCCAAAAACACACTAAACCCACTACAGCTGGCAATGAACGCAGCTGCACGCTTCCTACACGGAGCATCCAGAAGAGATCACATCACTCCAATCCTAAGGGATCTGCACTGGCTACCAATTTACTGCTGGCTCACCTATAAAGTAGTCCTGATGACCTTCAAGGCCATCAACAAAATATCCGCCACATCCCTAACAGATCTTCTCTACCCCACTCCAGCAAACAGAGCAAGGAGGACATTTGCCACCAATACCCTACAGATCCCTAATGAAATAACAAAATGTACCCAGGCAACAAAGAACCAAGTCTTTAAGCTCTATGCTCCCAGTTGTTGGAATGTGCTCCCAACCACCATCTGAGTGATCACGGATCTCACCCAATTCAGAAAAGCACTAAAACACCACCTCTTTATCCTACACTACTCACAACCCAGTAACTCAGCTTCACCCACCATACACCCTGCTAGACAACTGTAAGTTACAGACAACTCATGTTTATATTGGAGATAGTTGTAGATAGCTGTAGATAGTTCCCCCAGTTTGAAATCCAAGTTGTATCACCCGTTCAATGTAAGTGCTCAACAGTTCTACTGTTCCGCACAATTCTGTTATCTGTAAACCGCACTGATTTTAAAGAGCGCGGTATATAAAAGCAATAAAATAAATAAATAAAAATAAATAAATATGCAGGCGCACATCGATTGCCTGCCCTAGTAAACGAGGGGTCGCCCAAGGATTAGGGAGGTGCCCTCCATAACCAAGAGACTAGGGTGCCACCTCCAAAAGAAGGCTAGACAATCCACCTTCAGTCCCATGGCTTAGATGACACAGGAAGACCATGGGGGCGAGCCTGGCAGCAGGGGGCCAAGTGCCCCCAAGTCTTGTGGTGCTCCTGCTGGCTCCAGCAGGGCTGTTCTCCAAGGCATCCCTCTCCTGAGGGCAGTGGCTCCCACCCAACCGTGGGTGGATCCAGTACCTTCAGCAGCACATTGCAGCTCAGATGCTTCGGAGAGTGAAACATAGCCAACTACTGCCTTCTACAAGTAAAGGCAAGCGCAGGCAGCCCCATGGCAAGGACCTCTAGCCACTGGCTCCCCATGCCTTCCTCAGGGGACTGCAAATGCTCCAGGAAACCCAGGCACAGGACTACTCGCTTAACAATGGTGAAATCTCTAATTCACGCTTGAGGCCGAAATAACGCACAAGACCTAGAAGAAAGACTAATGGGCATTCAGGACATTCCCTCGTTTGCCACCAGACAGATGCAGTGAACAACCCAGGGGACAAATTTGCCTGTCCGGCAAAAGCTATCTGCATGGAGCAATGCACAACAGCTTAAATGCCAATCCAGTTCGTTTACCCACAGACTTGGTCCACAACAGGGGTCAGAGTCCAAGCTTCGTGGTGGTGTTCACAACCTCAGCTCACAATTGGGGCCCTCATGGTTACAGCCCTCTCTCTCTCACCAACCAATACTGATGCCTTCAATAGAGAGATCCTAGACAAATAATTTATTTTATTTTATTTACATTCTCTTATATACCATGCTATTCTGCATCAGTGTGGTTTACATTGAACAAACTGAAATTACATTGAACAGGGCATTATAACTTGGAGATAACTATTTTACAGGGAATATGGGCTATGGAGGGTTAAGTGGCTTGCCCAAGACCACAAGGAGCACCTGTGGGACTAGAAACCCCAGTCCTTCTGGTCCAAGGTTGCTGTCCTCTAGTGGGATTTGAACCCCTGACCTTCCGGCCTGAAGTACCTTGCCCCAACCACTAGGCCACTCCTCCACTCCAAAATAAAGTAACAAGGTGAATGTGGCTAGTACCCTCTGTTCCAGCTCGAGAGCCAGCCCTGATACCACCATGTGGAGACACAGGACATACCCGCCATGGAGGGAATCTTCATGGAGCAGCGATGACTCATCTGCAGCATGCTGACTGTTGCAGCAAGGAAGTCTGGCCTGACTCTAGCCTCATACTCCGCTGACTCTGGAGACAGGGGATATAGCTATCCCCTGGGTTGCTCGAGGTGTCTATGTTCCCCATCGATCAGTTTCACTCCTACATTGCCAATCGTGAATCAAGGGATAGGCAGCTGTGCCCCCACGAGACCCCTCACTAGTCCACTGGCCATGTGCTTGAAGCCCGGCTCGAGTCCACCTCAGCCTATCATCTCTAGTGAACACTCTCGGGGAGTCCATAGGGCTAATATGGAGCCCCTGGGAAGACTTGGATTAGCATGCAAAATCTGCCTCTGGGGTTTGTCCTCTCGAATCTGGCCTCTCCTGGCAGCACAAGGGCTAACTCCCACCCCAGCCACACTCTGCATCTGCGACCAGCCTCGGGCCACCCCAGCCACGCTATATCTGTGACCGGCCTCAGGACCTGCCCAGGGCCAGGTGCAGAGAAGAGGCCCTCACTCACACCAGGAGACTAAGCCACGCACCACAGAAAACCAGTTCGGTAGTCAGGAAGATTCCCTGGCCACCGAAGGACCAGAAGTCGCTCTCTATAAGAGCATAGCAAATGCCTTGCTGGGCCAGCAAACACAGAACATCTTCCAACAGTGGTCAATCTAGACCACTAGTACTGGGCGAGTCTCAATAGGTCAAACAGGCTCCATATGGAAGCCCCCAGGTCCAAGCATCACCATGCTGCAGACCATTCTGGCTAAGACTCTTTTCAGTATTTCCCACTTGTGATGTTGTCACAGACTAATGGCAGTGGCTGCACTGTGGCACAATACATACAGTTCACAGGTTCAGGCCCCAGCTGTGGACCATGCAGGGCGTATCCCTAGGATCTTGGGGCTTGAGTATAATCTCTGACCTCTAAAGCAGTGCAGGGGTCAACACCCTGGCTTTTGGAACCCCTGAGCCTCAGTAGAATACATAAGCCAAGGTGAGAGGAAAATATACCATTGCGGGCCAGCCCACCTATGGCTAACACTCAGGCTTCCCCACAGCCCTCCCCATACAGGACCACGGGTCTGCCCGAACAGAAAGGCAGGCCTAGATTGCAGCTAGAAGCTGATGTCACTTCTGTTCCCCAACTCCGAAGAACGCGCGGATGACACTGGTGTCTCCAGCCCTTGGGAGGCAGCACTCCCAGCTGTCTCAGCTGCTTGAAACAGGGGAGACTGCCACAACTTAAGACTGGCACTACTTAAGCCTACCACCATGGAACTTCTTCCTTGTGCCAATCTGAAGGGCCCCACATGCTAGGCCACGAGCGGCCATGAGCCACAAAGAGGCAGGCACCACTTTCTCATGGGACTCAATAACCACATGCACCCTTCCTTCAGGAGTATCGGGGTGTGTTGGCTTGTAACTACAGCAGTCATGCCCTCATGTCACGTCTCGTGTGCATCAACTGAAAGCTGCCACCACTATGCCACAGGGGTAATCCTCTCGGGCTTATGATCTTATCTTAACAGCTTCATCCAACCACAGCACACCTGACGGACTGTAAAAAAATTTAAAAAAAACCCCACAAACTCCTGCGAGAAGCATACTTTCACAGCCCTTGGTTTGGGAGTCATCCATGTGTAGGGTTGCCAACTGGCCGGTTTTCAGCCGGCCTGGCCGGTTTTTCCACGGCCAGGCCGGCTGCCGGCGCAGAGGCAAAACCGGCCCTTTAAAAGCCGGTTTTTTTGCTCTGGCCGCAAGATCGGGAGCGGCCTGAGCAAAAAACCAGCTTTTCTCCGCTTCAGAGGGAGCCGGGGAAGCCCGCGCGAGGCCCCGGCTCCCTCTGAACAGCCACCAGCGTGAAGAGCCTTTACCTTCACGCTGGCGGCTGTTCCTGTGAAGCCGCGAATGCTGGGAAAGGTTAAAGGTTGCCCTTTAACCTTTCCCAGCATTCGCGGCTTCACAGGAACAGACGCCAGCGTGAAGGTAAAGGCTCTTCACGCTGGTGGCTGTTCAGAGGGAGCCGGGGCCTCGCGCGGGCTTCCCCGGCTCCCTCTGAAGCCTCAGACAGCCGCGATGCTGGTCCGGGGGGGGGGCAAGGACTGCATGGGCTGTGATGGGGGGACCTGGACTGGAAAAGGGCTAAGGGGGGGGGGACTTGGACTGGAAAAGGGCTAAGGGGGGGGGGACTTGGACTGGAAAAGGGCTAAGGGGGGGGGACTTGGACTGGAAAAGGGCTAAGGGGGGGGGAGTGGGACTGAAAAAGGGCTAAGGGGGGGGACTTGGACTGGAAAAGGGCTAAGGGGGGGACTTGGGGACTGGAAAAGGGCTAAGGGGGGGACTTGGACTGGAAAAGGGCTAAAGGGGGGGACTTGGACTGGAAAAGGGCTAAGGGGGGGGACTTGGACTGGAAAAGGGCTAAAGGGGGGGACTTGGACTGGAAAAGGGCTAAGGGGGGGGGACTTGGACTGGAAAAGGGCTAGGGGGGGGGACTTGGACTGGAAAAGGGCTAAAGGGGGGGACCTGGACTGTAAAAGGGCTAAGGGGGGGGACATGGACTGGAAATGGGTTGTGAGGGGGGTGGAGGGGACCTGGACCAGAAAAGGGCTATGGGGGGGGGGAACTTGGACTGGAAATAGGCTGTGATGGGGGGGGGGACCTGGACTGTAAAAGGGTTATGGAGGGGGGGACATGGACTGGAAATGGGTTGTGATGGGGTGGAGGGGACCTGGACTGGAAAAGGGCTATGGGGGGGGGGGGACCTTGGACTGGAAATGGGCTATGGTGGAGGAAGGGGGATCTTGGACTGGAAATAGGCTGTGATTAGGGGGGCTAGGACTGCAAATGGGCTGTGATGGTGCGGGGGGACTCGGACTGCAAATGGGCTGTGATGGTGCGGGGGGACTCGGACTGCAAATATGATGTGATGGTGGGGGGGCCTAGGACTGGAAATAGGCTGTGATGGGGGACTTGGACTGGAAATGGGCTGTGATTGGGGGGGGAGCTAGGACTGGAAATGGCCTGTGATGTGAGGGCTAGCACTGGAAATGGGCTGATGAAGAGCTGGAATAGGACTGGAAATGGGCTGATGTGGGGCATGGGAGAATGGGACTAGAAGGGAATGGATGCTGGGTGGGTCTAGAACTATAAGGGAACTGATTTGGGGGGAGGACTAGAATGGATGGGGAATGAGAATAGAGAGGGGAAAAAATATTTTGTGTGGAAGAAAAGTCTATGATGGGCCGGTATTGGGAGAGTAAGAGGGGCTTGAGAATGGAAGGGTGAAATTTAAACGGATGATAAAGGAATAAGGAAAGAATTGGGGGAAAGAGCAAAAGGGAAACAATCAGTATGTTAAAGCAGAAATAGAGAGAGAATGGAAAACATCTGAAAGAGAAGAAAGGACAAATGGATAGCTCGCAGAAGACACGAAGAAACCAGAAGAAAGTGACTGGAGCAATTGCAACTGAAAAATAAAACGCCCAAACAGAAGGTAGAAAAATACTTTTTATTTTGAATTTATTAACTGGAATATGTCTGGTCTGGGAAGTGTGTATTGCTAACATCTTTGCGTTTTTGTTTAGTGCAAGAGGAAATTACTTTATAGTTTTATTTCTCCAGTGTTGTACATTTCATGTTTGGATTTTGGGGTTCCCAGTTTAATTATTATCTGACCAAGGAAGTTAGCCTACACGTATCCTCGGTAATTTTTGTGGGTGGGGCTGGGGACGGGGCAGGGGTGGGACTAGGGGCGGAGAATGGGTGGAGCATGGCGAGCCACAGGTGTCGGGTTTTTCTCGGTGAAAAAGTTGGCAACCCTATCCATGTGTGGCTGATTCATTCTGCTTGTCCATGGAGAAAGTGGGGTTACTTACCTGTAACAGGGGTTCTATGTGGACAGCAGAATAAGTCAGCCACACAAACCCACCCGCCTCCCCTCTAGGATGAACCTGTTCTCTAGGATGCTCCCATCCTCTAGGAGGATCCGGTCCACAGCTGGGGAACAAACTGAAGGAGAGAGGGGACGGATTCCAGGGTGGGGTGATTGGCACATGCTCAGAAGAATCTCAAACTCTTCTGAGCTATTGGAGAGCAATTCCGTCCATGGTGCCGTCGGATGACGTCACCCATGTGTGGCTGACTTATCCTGCTGTCCATGGAGAACCCCTGTTACAGGTAATTAGCCCCACTTTTTACTCTCTTCATAAGTGGTTTTCAATTCCTTTTCAAGCTTATTGATTCACAACCTTAGATTCTTTATCAGTTCAAATATATTTATGATCTATCTTAGTCTCTTGAGTGTCTATAGTTCAGAACAGCACTTTGGAACTGAACTGCATGAGAAAACCCTGAGAAGAAAGCCTAGATCGTGAAATGTCAGCATTCTCATTTACGGATTTCATTTCCATAAACTGGTAGAAAATGGGATCCTGCTAATTTTCCCAAAGCATTTAATAGCATTTAACAGCACCAAAGCATAATCCTTATTTGCAGAAGTCTCTTTCATCAGTCGGGGTTGATTGCAAAACTGTATCTTGCTTGGGTGTCTCAGCATGCGCCCCTTCCCACCCCCATAACCACCGTAGTTCTTACTTGAGTAGCAGAGTCCTCCATGGAGCCAGGAATTGCAATTGCCATGGACACATCTTCCAAAACTGGGGGTACCATAAATGTCATGGATATGCTCTGTCCTGAAGTTGGGGCTTTTAAACTGTTTCTCTCTCTCTGTGGCATATATAAACCAAACCACAGTGCTTCAGTGCCTTTTCTGTGCCACCATGACATTTCCTAAAATGGAATGTCTTTCTCCCTTTTATTTGTGCCCTTTTGATCCTTTTCATTCATGTGAACAGATTAAGTTATATTCAGTATCGCATAACATAATTATTTCACATTGAGATATTTTTTTTCTGATTTAGTTTTGGAGCTCCTTAACTGGTGCCAAAAAGAAATATTGGCAATCAATGTTCCATTATTTTTTTTCTGGACACCTATTTAAAAAATCAATAAATATTAATTTTAAAAAAAAATTGTACTGAAACTGAAGTGAGGTAGAATAGCAGGACTAGAAATCTAATTCAGCGACCTTAACTTTTACAAATGAAAAATTGTTATCTCCAGGAACAAGCAGGAACGAGTCTTCACATATGGGTACGTCGGTACCGACGGAGCCTGCGCGGGAACGCTCCCCAGCGTCCAATCAGAAAGCTTTTGGGAGCATCCCTCAGCGCCTTCCCGCCTTTCAAACTGTCTCTCCTCAGTTTTTGTTTTTCCGTGGAGCCGGCAGGACGTCTTCCTGTCACCGCAGAAAATTTTTTCTTTAAATCTTTTACTTTTTGTTTTCTTGTGGTCGCGGCTGTTTCCCCGACTCCACCGGTACCGCCAGTGGTTTTTTCTTTTCTTTTTCCTAAAACTCAGGGAGTTTTTTTCCCTCTGTTTCTGTCTTGAATTTTTGGGCCTGTAAGGCCTCTCCATTATGGAGCCTTCTTCTCCTAAGAAGTGCCTTAACTGTGGAAATACAGTTTTCTTTTTAGACTCCAATAACTGGTGTCTAACCTGTTTGGGTCCTGACCCCTTTCCTCCAGAGCCATCAGGCTACAATTTTATGAGGAGAAATTCTCCATTTCGAGTTTCCCTCGATGCAGTTTTCCCTTCCAGTGTAAGGGCACCGACCATTTCTTCTCTACAGAATCAGGTAACCCACAAACAGTCTGTTAAGACTAGCCAATCCTTGGGTGGTAGGTCTCATGCCAAGCATGATGACGGCTCCGGCCTTGCCCTCAAGACCTCATTGGCTTCAAAACCCCGGTGGGAGTCTTCAGTCTCCAAAGCCTTTCAGGGGTTTCAGATTGTTCCTGGGGCTCACCCCTCACAGAACATACCTGAGCCATGCTCGGGGGTGGCATCCGCTTCGAGCGGTACCGATAACCCGGCATCGGCACTGGTGTTGAGCGATCCTCTCCTCACCAGGGATCGTCATCTGGTGTACTCGGTGCCTTCGGGACCGATCGATACCCAGATTGACTTTCCAGTATCGGCAGCTCCGTCGATACGACCCCTGACGTCGGTACCGTCTAGACATGCATCGATAGATTCGCTTCCTTCGATGCCAACTCTAGAATCGATATCTAGTCTGGAAGACTGGGTACCGACGCGTCTCGGAACTGACACGCACCGATTCCGGATGCGCGGTACCGAGGATATTCACCGAGACTTTCGAGTTACCTTGGTACCGTTTGAGCAGCCTCCGATGACTGTTTCGATGTCGGTATCGCCTTCGATTCCGGCTCAGCTACCGGTATCGGTGTCGATGCTGGTACCTGCAGTAACATCGGGACCAGCTCCATCCATGCTTTTTTCACCAGGATCGCTCCTTTCTATACCTAGTTTGGAGTCGATACCTAGCATGGACGATACAGTACTGACTGTCTCAGGTCATACCCGCCAGTCCCAGTATCTATTCATTAGAGATCCTGTTTTGCACCGGACAAGTACATCCTCTGGTGCCCAGGCTAGTTCTTCGAGTTTAGCCTGTCCAGGGATTGTTCCCATTGGAGATCCTTCTTTTCAGAAATTTCTCCTTGACATGGCAACATTCCTGGCTATTCCTATCCCTACTATGATCCTACACAAGGCTTTTCTGGGGAAAAGGAAAATATAATGCTTCCTTTACATCATTCTTTACAGGATCTTCTTCTGAAAATATGGGAAACACCTTTAAGGGCTTCCTCACCTTCTACAGCAACTGCTCTTCTGTATCAGGTGCCCCCCTCTCCAGGGTTTCAAAAGACTCAACTTCCCCATCATTCCATTGTAGTGGAATCAGCAATGAGGAAGGTAAAAAGCAAGAAGAAGCATTCTTCTTTCCCGCCAGGTCGTGCATCTAGAACACTGGATGCCTTTGGACGTCAAACCTTCCAAACATCTATGCTGGCAACAAGGATTCTCTCATATATTTTTTATATGAGTCTATCCCTTCAGGAGGTCACAGAGAAATTATCTCTTTTGACTCCTTTTCTTTCAGAGCCCAAGGCTGCAGACTATTCCTTGCTTCTTAGTCATAGCCAGAATATCTCTAGGTTTCTTTCTCGTGCTTCCCTAGACTTCTTTGAGTCTGTTAGCAGAACCTCTGCTATAGCCATAGGAGCACGACGTAGAGCCTGGCTCCAAGCTTCAGACTTGAGCAGATGGGCACAACAAAGACTGGGTAACACTCCTTGTACTGGAGAAAATCTCTTCAACAAGGAGTCTTTGCGTCAGGTTGCTCATTGCTCCATTGACTTCCCTGCTTCTGAGGGCCATCCTAAACCTTCTCCTTCCCCAGCAGGTAAAAAATGCCCTACCAAACCTCATTTTCCTAAAAGAAGAAGGTTTTATTCTTCTCCTGCCCATCATGCCGTTCCCAAACAGGGGAAACCTCGCCTGATCTGAAGAATCCAAACTCAAGCCAGGAAAATTAACCCTTGATAGGGTTCCAATTAATCTGTTATAACATACAGTTCACTTCTTCTCATTAGAAGTTTTTTCACTGTTTTTTCATTTAAACCTCTACACTTGGATTCCTGTTTCCAGGACATCCACTTGCTTTTGGGTATGCTGAGCTGTCAGGATATTCATGTCTATGGGTCACAGGGTTTTCCTCCTCTTCCTACAATGAAGAGAGGTTTGCCAACTATCTCATGATAGTTTTTCTGTACCACCATGAATTTTTCCTTCTACAGACTTACCATATGGCAAGTCTCCCCTCAGCTCTTATTTTTTCTTTACCTTATTTTCCAGGTTTCCCCTGTAATAGTTGTACCATACCTTTGTAAGGCTTTCTTAGCCTTTCCAGTCTTCCTTTCCTTTCCAGTGTAGAGTTGTTTCTCTTGAGTAAACCCCCTTTTTTCCTCATCTGGGCAGCTCATCAGACAGGGACAGGATATTCCCCTCTTGTTCTGTCTGTTCTCTCTGTTAAAAACAGAAAGATCTCTCTGCTGTGCCATTCAGCAGCTGCCCATGCAGGAGCTTCAGTGATTGCTCTACTGGTACTTTTCTATAAGTTCCAGTATTGTCTTCCACTACTTTTTGTCTAACCTTAGTAGTGCTTCCAAGATAGTGCTCATCTATCTTGGATAATCCTTATAACTTCTTTTCTGCCATCTCCAAATCCTTGGAGTTGGCAGCATAGTTGAGCTGGCAGCTGGTTGTCTCCAACAGCCAGTTTTCTTTCCCAACTCTCCTGCATAATGCTCTCTGCAATCCTACAGAGAAGCTTTCCACTATGGGCCCTTGCTAGAGAGCATGAGGGATTTTTCTCTAATGACTATCCTATATGGTTGAAAAAGGCTTCCTCAGTCACCTCCCATGACTGTGAGGGTTCTTTACACCCTTCTATTTCCTTTTAATAAAGGACATAAGCCTTTCCTACGTGACAGTCTAAAGAGTTACCAAATTCCTACAGGAAATATGCTCTTTTTCCTTGCAGCTTGTCCTCATGGTATCCTAATCCTTCATGGACAGCACATATTTAACTAAATAACGCATGATACCCCACCCCTTGTCCCTCAAGTGGGTCTACCTGGTGTCTCTTCCTATGCGTATTCTGTCCCTTCACCATGTTAGAGTTCTACTGGACTCAGGACTTACTGTTTACAGACTAATAATATCCTCTGTTTTCTCGCAACCAGCCTGGTTATTTTACTGGGTAGCATTCTACTCCATCTTAACCAGAGGGAATAGATTCTCTATATCTTCTCAAGTAGGTTCCACCTTCTTGTTATGAGATGAATCATTCCCCTTCACATCTTCCATGTGAAGATTCCTGTAGACATATCTCTTTCTGCTTAATTGCAGACATTTCTCTTTAGACCTATATATATATTCATATATGTACATATGTCTATATGCTTTCTTTAGATGCATATGTCTGTCAGCCATGTGTGCATAGGCTATACCCCCTGGATCTCGCCATAAACATATCTATATATATATATATATATATATATATATATGCCCCTATATATATATATATATATATATATATATATGTGTGTGTATCTGTCGAGATACTTCTTTTAGGTAGATATGTATTCACATACTTATCTCTCTAACTGTCTGTGCTCATAAAAGTGTTTTTTCCTTCCTATCTGTTCCAGACAGTGGGTGCACACAACCACTGCTGTGGTACTGACAGCTTTTACCATAACCTTAGGTTCAGGTATCCCTGAAGCTCCCTATTCCTTTATCTTCCTACCTCTTGTCAGTTAGGACAGACATGGGGGAACTTCAGTAGATCTGAGGTTTCCAACTCCTCAGACATCTGACCTTCCTTGGGATTACGGGGTTTTTCTCCTTACCCCTTCTTCCCTCAAGGACTAAGTCAATTTTGTCCAACTCGGTCAGTCTTCCTCTTTTGCTCCTAACTATAATTAACTCTGTAGCCAAAAGAGTTTTCAGCTTTTTCCATAAAGCTTTCTGCTAAAGACCTACCGTTTTTGTTCTTCCCCAGTTGAATCCTGGGGTCACCTGTCAGTTCCAGATTTTGACCTTCAACTCACTTCAGTGGGGTCATCTTGAAGATTCCTACTGGATCCCCAGTAGATTCCATCAGCCTCTCTACTTCCTGCAATCCAGTAGGTGAGGTCCATATGGTGATTGTTCATTTCAATATATTTCATGATGCTTATCATATATACAGCGACTCCTTGTTTGTAGTCCTATTTTAGGTCAGCTGTCTCCTACAGTTCCTCTCTTCTTCAACTCCTACCCTCCATCCTCGGGATGCCTGGGCATATGAGGTGGAGCATGTTTCAATCACCAACATGCTAGGGCTCCAGGCATCTTAGCTTGGGAGTCCCCATATGTGAAGACTCATTCCTGCTTGTTCCTGGAGAGAGCACAGTTACTTACCTGTAACAGGTGATCTCTGGGAACAGCAGGAATAAGTCTTCACAACCCACCCACCTCCCCTAGGAGTTGTATCTCTCTATCTCTCTTCCTTTCCTCTTTCTCTCTTTTTGTCTCAGCTATAAAACTCAACTGAGGAGAGACAGTTGGAAAGGCGGGAAGGCAGCACGCAGGCGCTGAGGGATGCTCCCAAAAGCTTTCTGATTGGACGCTGGGGAGCGTTCCCGCACAGGCTCCGTCGGTACCGACGTACCCATATGTGAAGACTTATTCCTGCTGTTCCCAGAGATCACCTGTTACAGGTAAGTAACTGTGCTTTCCTTAGTGGTGTTTTCTAAGATGGTACCTTGCATCATGCAACCATAGTTTGGGTTTTTCTTTCCAAAGTGCATAGCTTTATAAAACATACATATTTTTTCTGCTTTGTCACCTTCTGATCACCATACTTTCTTTCTCACTTTTTTCAAGCCTCTCACTGTTTTCCCCTGAGACTGCCACTGGAACGCTCTTCTGATTCACGTATACATATATTCTAGTACCGTCCTCTTTTGCTCATACTGTCATGTCCCGAACCAAGAATTTTTTAGCCTTCAAAAGCTCGTCAAAAATATACTTTTTCTTTTTTCTTTTTTTTTTGCTTATTGGTCAGAACATGAAATAAGGCAGGAACTAGAATGTTGTTACTGGTTTTCCTGGTTTATGTTTAAGGAATGTAAAAACTGTTAGGGGTATGTTTACTAAACTGCGCTCAAGTGCGCGGCGCACAATAGCGTGCGCTAAGGTACCTTAGCGCACGCTAATGATGCATTTTTGTGCCCCACACACGTGCGCGCCGCACTAAAGTGCCTGCTCATGTGCGCGGCGCGCTGATGTGCGATAGAGGCGTGGAAAGGCTCTCGGAGGGCGGAGGAAGGCTCCCCAGGGGCGGAGAGAAGGGGTCAATTGGTGGAGAGTGGGAGGGGAGAGGCTCCCCGCACAGGAGCGGGGCTGAAATTCAAGTAAAAAACTACCGCGAGTGAAAACCTTGCGGTAGAGCCGATTTAAAGGGAAGAGAAACCATTTCTGTAAGCAATGTAACTCAAAACCAGGGAAACCTACAAAACGTGAGCAGTGTGATACATGTGCACGGAACAAAAGGGCAAATAAACATTAAAAATGACCCCAACAAAATATAAAAATATCATAATCAAGCTGGGAAATAGTGATAGTAATGGGAAATATAAAAAAATACTCCCAAGAAAGCCGCAAAAAATAAATATGAATTTTAGAAGGGTCTATGCTCCGTCCCCATACAAGGTGAATGATCCCGCAGTGAAATAACACTGATCAGGGTTTACCTCTCCATTGGACAGGTTACCTATGGCATGCACATGTTCCACAACAGCAGGGCGGGCAGGTCGGAATGGGCAACTGGACAGATGCTGGGAAAGGGGATACAGAGGGCTGCAGGCGGCACATGCTGTGGTGCAGCTGGGGCACAATGCAGACTAGGCAGATGCCTAGATGGCACTTAGGAATGCTGAAACTGAACAGCAGCCAGACAGCAACTGATGAGGGCCCAACATGGGCACAAGAGTGTTTAGCACAGTGTCACAGGGGATAGTACCCAGCAGCTACCCCCAAGGGCACAGAACATTGGCAGGCGGTGATTGGGGGACGTGCGGACAGATATGCAGGCTCCCCTACCCCAGAACCCGCAACATAGGCAGCCGCCTACCCGCACACAGGATGGCCTGAGACTGGGTACCACCAGCACCACCAGCAGAAGGGCATGTCAGCATGGTGGCACAGGGGTACTGGAGGTGGAGGGAGGCAGTGGCAGCTGCCCAGAGCAGACCATGGCCTAGCCCTGTGTAGGTGGGTGCAATGCACTGCAACAGACAGGCCCTGCCGGACAAACAGTCATGGTATCATCAGGGAATGCACTGTCTCTGTGGCAACACCGTGGTGCAGTGCACACAACTAGTGTGTTTGGAGACAGAAGGTCACAGGTTCAAGCCCCAGCTGGGGCTCCTGCCAATCCAGTACCCATATTTTACCCACAACTATATCATGATAGTAAAGACAAATCTTTATTGCAGAGAACATAAGCATGGCTCAAACACCTCTATTTTACCCTACAGAGCACAGACACCAGAAACGTGCACATTACCTAGAGCAGATTCCCCCAAATGCAGTCCTGGAGGGCCACAAATCCTTCAGGGTTTATGCTGTTTCCAATCTAAGGATGGAGCAGTACTGGTGGTGGAGGTGGCAGCAGCTCTTGGCAACAGCAGACCATGGCCTAGCCCTGTCCAGGTGGGTGCCGTGCACTGCAACAAACAGGCCCTGTCGGATGTACAGTCATGGACTCCCAAAGGAATGCAGCATATCTGTGGCAACATAGTGGTGCAGTGCACACAAACAGTGTGTGCAAGAACAGAAGGTCACAGGTTCAAAGCCCAGTTGGGGCTACTGCCAATCCAGTCCACATATTTTTCCCACAACTAAACCGTGATAGTAAGGACAAACCTTTATTGCAGAGAACATACGCATGGTTAATACGCCTATATTTTACCCCACCGAGCACAGACACCATAAACAGCCGCATTACCTAGAGCAGAGTCTCCCAAATGCAGTCCTGGAGGGCCAAACACCATTCAGGTTCCATGCTGCCTCTAATAAAGATGCCTGTGCTGCATATCTATGCACCACCCCCATGGTATGCAGATGTATCTCATGCATATTCATAGGGGACAGCATGAAAACCCAAACAGTGTTTGGCACACCAGGACTGGAGTTGGGAACCTCTGCCGTAAAGCAGCAGCCAACAGGGGCAGACACACCCACACCCACAACCACACCCACAGGCCCCATTGGCCAATGCCTCCTGGAGAGGCAGGACATTGGGCCCTGCGTGCATCTCCCAATACTAGCACTTGCATACCTTAGCAATGCCACCCTAC
Source organism: Ichthyophis bannanicus (assembly GCA_033557465.1). Lineage (NCBI taxonomy): Eukaryota > Metazoa > Chordata > Amphibia > Gymnophiona > Ichthyophiidae > Ichthyophis > Ichthyophis bannanicus. The sequence goes on from CM066035.1 coordinate 646,006,621, forward strand.
ACCTGGGTATACGGTACACAGCTATCAAACATTTGCTATGATTACTGGCAGATAGCAATTCCTACGTTAAGCACAGTTTGCTGATTGAGCTCCATCATAACAACCTTTCTGATGTCTGCGGTGTGTGCTTCAGGTCTGGTCTCTGACAGTGTTTACCACCCTGGGGAGTGACCCCCAACAGTACTGCGTACCATATCCATGCCTGTACTGTGCCCAGGACTGATGTGGTGGCCAGGGCTGCTAAACTCCTCTATAGTAGCACAATGCTGGCATAGGTGTGGGTGTGTGTGTCTGTCTATCCAGTGTGTGGTGGCTGAAAAGACCCTCCACAGCCCACACTGCCAGCACTGTTGCCAGTATTGGCCTGCCAATGTGCATAATGAGGAGCAAGGTACCATGGGTATAGCCCGGACAGGGTGGCCTGGCCAGGATGCATCTGCACAGGGCATAGGGCACTGGCTGGGACATTTTAGTGCCCGGCCACCACCTACACAGACAAGGTGGCCTCAGCATGTCCTGCTGGGAGATCACTCTCACCCTGACTGTGCAGTGACCACAGCATGGCTAGGCACCCCCATAGTGCTATATAGTATTTTTTTCATGTGATATTTATGGGTTTCCTTTTGGGGCCCAGTCACTGACTTATCTGCTTGTTGTGTATGCTGACATCCCAGTTCTGGGTGCATGCATTTCCACCAGGAACATGCACTATGGACTAGCTAGCAGACTGTTTGCAGCTGGTATGTGTCTTGAAGAAGCGCCTTGCAGGGTGCAGCGGCTGAAGGCTTGCTGCAGGAGAATATCAGATAGTGGTGGGGTGCAGCTTAGCATATCCAGGCCTAATGTCTGTCTGCTATTGCGTTATGGATGTGTATAGAGCTGCATTGACTGCCCTGTAGGATGTCCCCCAGCAGGACCGGGGTTGCTGGTCCCCTCTACTGCCACCATTGTAGGGAGGTAGAACGTGGATTTGTTGATGGGAGACCCTGTTTACCACCCTCAAGCCCTGGAAGAGGAGGGTGGTGGTACATAATCCTCCTAGGGGTCCATGGGGGCTACACCTGACTGAGACAGACAGATATATCCAAGTTGTTTCTGCAGAAACTAACTACCTCACACATTAGCACTGCTGGGGACCTGCAGCATGGCCTATTTCTGCCATGGAAGGTGCTGTGGACCTGGTGCTGGGTGCCCCACCGCACACTCAGGGTGAGCACAGTACCTGCACAATGTGACGGTGTGTAGTTACTCTGTGCCAGTAACACACACGGTCAGTACCCCCTACCAGGCCGAGGTGCTGTGGGGGTGCATACCCCATCTTGTGTTTATCTGTGGACAGCTGATTTGCATGTGCAGTGCATCATGGGTACGGGTGTGCTAACCCTATCCTGGTGACCACAGCAGACTGTCTGTGTGGTGACATGCACTCCCTCTGCAGCCAGCCAGGGGCTTGCTAGCAGCTATAGAGCTGTAGCCCAATGGTTACTTCACCACCTGTGGAGCCAGAGGTCGTGGGTTCAAACCCGCAGTGGGGTTATTTGATAGGGCTGCCCAAAGCATTATCTCTTTTTCATGTACAATATTGCTGCCAGCAAATACACTCTCAGCGTACTGTACCCATAAGGTGCCTCTGAGGGCACCTTATGGTTACCGTCCATATGAGGTGCACTATACGTTATCCTGTGGAGCGACTTATAGGGTGCCCTATAGGGGACATTTTAGGGTGCCGTGGCGGACAGTGCACTTTATAATGTGCCCTATGGAGTGCCTTATATGGTGCCTTATGTGGCACCTTCAATTACAGCACGTGAGGGCATGTTTGCTGGCAGCAATTAATAAAATACAAATAAAGTGCTGCAGGAAACAATATGTACATTGAAAAGCTGATGCCTCAGCCAGCCTTACGTATTAGGCACACTGGGGAGCAAACTCATGACCCCTATATCAGCAGTCAGTGCCTTAACCATTGTGCTACACTGCTGTTCCTCCTTGCATGTCAACGCACCTACTTATGATTTTCATTCCTTAAACTGCACAGTGCTGCCATCAAACACAGTGCTATGACCTTCCTGTGCCTCATAGGGCACCCTATATGGCGCCCTATAGGCCACCCTTTCAGCAACATTGTAGAGTGCCGTGGCGGACAGTGCACTTTAAAATGTGCCCTCTGGGGTACCCTATGAGGCGCCTTATGCAGCACCTTATGTTACAATACTTTGAGGGTGTGTTTGCTGGCAGCACTATTTAAAATAAAAATAAAATGCCCCCTACAGCAATATTACCTATAACAGGTAATGCCTCAGCCAGCCTTCTTCAGTAGGCACAGTGGGGGATTGAACCCATGACTCCTGCATCATGGTCAGTGGCTTAACCATTGTGCTACACTGCTGCTCCTCCTTGCATGTCAGCGCACCTACTTATGATTTTCATTCCTTAAACTGCACAGTGCTGCCATCAAAAACAGTGCTGTGACCTTGCGGTACCTCATACGGCACCCTATAAGCAACATTCTAGGGCAGTGATGGCTAACCTTTTTGAGCCCGAGTGCCCAAACTGCCGCACAAAACCAAAGAATTTCCTCAAAGTGCCAGCACGTCAATTAAAGCCTCATTTGCATAAGGTGCCTCATTTGCATAAATATTTGCATAATGTTACCATACACTAACTTTTAGTAAACATGCCTCTTAATGAGTATATGGATAAAGAAAGACTAAAAGGTTTCTACATTACTATAATCCAGTACCAACCGCCAGGCACATTAGGAACTACTACAAACGTTGCCCATTTAGAACCCATAGCAAACCCGCCGTATCCTAACAGCACTACCAGGACTCACAAAGCACCATACCCTAACTATCAAAAGGCAACACTGCAAATATTAAACCAATACATTTCAGAGAACAACAATACATGACCTACTGGGGAAAGAACAAGTGGCAATGTCAAATAGGAATTATATAAACAGAATACCTCAGCTCAGTTACACATGCAGAACAGACCATCACCAAACAAGGAATCACAATTTAGAAACAGGAAGACAATAATTAAACTGGGAACCCCAAAAGCCAAACTTGGAATATACAACAACACTGTAGAAATAAAACTATAAATTAATTTCCTCTTGTACTAAACAAAGCGCAAAAATTAATGATGCACATTTCCCAGAGCTGACATATTCCAGTTAATAAATTCAAAATAAAGAGATATTTTTCTACCTTTTGTGCATTTTTTTTCAGTTGCAATTGTTCCAGCCACTTTCTTCTGGTTTCTTCGTGTCTTCTGCTAACTCTCCATCTGCTGTCCATTTGTCCTTTCTTCTGTCTTTTTTTTTTTTTCCATTCTCTCTCTACATCTGCTTTAACATACTAATCTTTCTCCTTTTGCTCTTTCCTCATTCCTATTTCATCTACTCAAAATTTACCCCTCCATCCTCAATCCCCACTTATTCTCCCAATACCCGGCCAATTGTAGATTTTTTATCCCTCCCACACAAATATTTTTCCCCTCTCCATTTTACTCTCCCAGCCCCATCCCATTCTAATCCTCCCCCAACACCAGCTCCCTTCTAGTTCCAGCCTCACCCAGCATCCATTCCCTTCTAGTCCCTGCATCAGCCCATTTCCAGTCCTAGCCCCCCATCAGCCCATTTCCAGTCCTAGCAACCCCCCAACCCAATACCAGTCCTAGCCCCCCCCCCATCAACCCACTTCCAGTCCTAAATCCCCATCACCCCATTTTCAGTTTAAGCCCCCCCTATAACCCATTACCAGTCCTAACCCCCATCACCCCATTTCCAGACAGCCCCCATCAGCCCACAGCCCATTAGCAGTCCTACCCCCCAGCCCATTAGCAGTCCTACCCCCCCCGCCCACCCATTAGCAGTCCTAACCCCCCCAGCGCATTAGCAGTCCTACCCCCCCCTCCCTGCCCATTAGCAGTCCTAACCCCCCTCCCTCCCTCCCTGCCCGCCCATTAGCAGTCCTAACCCCCCCCTCCCTCCCTCCCTGCCCATTAGCAGTCCTAACCCCCCCTCCCTCCCTGCCCATTAGCAGTCCTAACCCCCCCTCCCCCCTCCCTCCCTGCCCATTAGCAGTCCTAACCCCCCCTCCCTCCCTCCCTCCCTCCCTCCCTGCCCATTAGCAGTCCTAACCCCCCCTCCCTCCCTCCCTCCCTGCCCATTAGCAGTCCTAACCCCCCCTCCCTCCCTCCCTCCCTGCCCATTAGCAGTCCTAACCCCCCCTCCCTGCCCATTAGCAGTCCTAACCCCCTCCCTCCCTCCCTCCCCATTAGCAGTCCTAACCCCCCCTCCCTGCCCATTAGCAGTCCTAACCCCCCTCCCTCCCTCCCTACCTCCCTCCCTGCCTGCCCATTAGCAGTCCTAAGCCCCCCCCCGCCCTCCCTCCCTGCCTGCCCATTAGCAGTCCTAACCCCCCCCTCCCTCCCTCCCTCCCTGCCCATTAGCAGTCCTAACCCCCCCCTCCCTCCCTCCCTGCCCATTAGCAGTCCTAACCCCCCCTCCCTCCCTCCCTCCCTGCCCTGCCCATTAGCCGTCCTAACCCCCCCTCCCTCCCTGCCCATTAGCAGTCCTACCCCCCCCCCTCCCTCCCTGCCCATTAGCAGTCCTAACCCCCTCCCTCCCACCCCCCCTCCCCAATAGCAGTCCTAACCCCCCCCTGCCCATTAGCAGTCCTAACCCCCCCCTCCCTCCCTCCCTGCCCATTAGCAGTCCTAACCCCCCCTCCCTCCCTCCCTGCCCATTAGCAGTCCTAACCCTCCCTCCCTCCCTCCCTGCCCTGCCCATTAGCAGTCCTAACCCCCCCCCTCCCTGCCCATTAGCAGTCCCTAACCCCCCCTCCTCCTCCCTGCCCATTAGCAGTCCTAACCCCCCCTCCTCCCTGCCCATTAGCAGTCCTAACCCCCCCCCCCCCTCCTCCCTGCCCATTAGCAGTCCTAACCCCCCCTCCCCCCCTGCACAGTAGCAGTCCTAACCACCCCCCTGCCCATTAGCAGTCCTAACCCCCCCTGGCAAATTTTTTTTAAAAAAAAGCAGGCTCTGGCTGCTGCCGCGGCAGATTGCAATGTCCCGCGGGGCCCCCTCCGCCCGCTAAGCCCCTCTGCAAGGGCTTTCAGATTCGCGAGGGAGAGCATCTCCCTCGCGAATCTGTTAGGCCCGCAGGGGCTAATGGGAAATTTCCCATCAGTCCCTCGCGGGGCTGATGGGAAATTTCCCATTAGCCCCTGCGGGCTTAACAGAGACGCGAGGGAGACGCTCTCCCTCGCGAATCTGAAAGCTCTTGCAGAGGGGCTTAGCGGGCGGAGGGGGCCCCGCGGGACGCTGCATTCTGCCCTTGCCGCGTCCGCGGCAGCAGTCAGAGCCAGCTTTTTCTTTTTTTGCGGACCTTCCCGCGTGCCAGCTGCAAGGCCTTTGCGTGCCACAGCTGGCACGCGTGCCATAGGTTCGCCATCGCTGTTCTAGGGTGCCTTGGCGGACAGTGCACTTTAAAATGTGCCTTATGGAGCGCCTTATGTTAACATGCTTTGAGAGTGCGTTTGCTAGTAGAGATAATTAAAATAAAAATAAAATGCCTCCTAAAGCAATCTTCCCCATAATAGGCAATGCCTCAGCCAGCCTTCTTTATTGGGCACAGTGGGGGATTGAACCCATGATCCCTGCACCATTGGCCAGTGTCTTAACCATTGTACTGTGGCTCTGTTCCTGTGCTTGCACATCAGCACGCCACTTATGCTTCCAGCGCAACTTTCTCATGCGCTAATGTGCGGGGCGCACATGAGCGCAGCGCACATTAGCGCATGATTAATCCCGGTTTTGCTTTTTTCTGACTGAAACGCCCACTCCTTATATGGCATCCGCACGCTAGCGCGCCGCGCACCCTAACAGGGTTTTAGTAAACATACCCCTTAGTGCTCTAAAGTAGTGACAGAAGGGAATATGGTTGCTGTATGAAGTATTCTGATTAGAAGCCAAATGTACCCTGATTTAGAATCTAGCCAGAGAGCTGTTTGTATACTTGGCATGTTGCTGATCAAGGGCCCAGATGTAGTAACCTCCTCATTAAAATATCATTCTAGTTTTGAGCTGGAAAAGGTACATAAGCTAAAGAAAAATGTCTAGCATATCTTAGAAATATGCTGAAAAAGATAATTATACATTTATTGTTGAAGTTCATAGTGAGCTATTTAAAACTCTAACCTGTAAATTTGCTGTTAAAGTCACAAGCTGAACGTTTGCTGTCAAAGTTAACAGACTGCAGTTTAGACCAGGAGGGCTCTGCTAAATGTTATAGTTTGAGAAAAGCACTTTGGGTAAAGTTGTGAAAGTAGCTATATAAGTGGCTGTATGTTAACTGTGGAATAGTTAGTAAAAATTCATAGAGGAATCATTCCCATCTAAATATGTAAATAAAGCATGTAAATGGTGTACAAGTGCCCTGATCATTAGAGTTCAATGCTTAGATTCTGGCGTAGAGAGATAACCCAGAAGGTCCTGTTGTCACAATAGATAGATGGAGAGAGAGATACACACACACATCTATCCAATAGGACCTTCTTACTAATAAAGCATGTTAAGGGATTTAGTGTGAGCTAAAAGAAGATAGAGTGCAAATCTAGCTCAAAGTTACTAAGGGGTCAATATTCAAAGGATTTGACAGAGTAATTTCTGGGAGTTACCTGGACAATCTTAAATTTTGAACTTCCTGTGCCGTTCTCCAGTGCTTCCATTAAGTAAACTAGGCAATTGCCTAGAGCGCTGACATTCTGGGAGTGGGAAATTGGAGAGGCAGGCCAGACCAGCAGCTCAGTCCCCGGCTCAGTGGCATGCAAGAGGAAAGGCGCTTAAGAATGCATGTTTCCTCTGCAGGCATGGGGAGCCAGGGACATCCCAGCAGTTCAACCTCCCATCCCACGGTTGGCATGAGAGAGGGTGCTTAAGAGCACATCAGTCTCGTGGATCATCTTGAGAGACTGACCCCGTGCCAGAGAGGAAACTGACACAGTCTTCAGCAGCTTGTGTCATGCTGCCATGGGGCAGAAGACTGAACTGCTGGAATGTTTGCTCGTATGATTCCCCGTGCTGCAGATGTAACTGATGCTCTTTTAAATGCCTTTCCACCTGCCGACCACAGAGCGAGGGGCTGAGCTGCATGTCATAATGGTCAGAAGGTATATTGGGACGGAGGGGGCGCGCCAGAAAAAAAGTTCACCTAGGATGCCTGATAACCTTGCATTGACCATGAACTCATTACCCCCCAAACTCCTTGCGGTGAGTTGAGATCCTGGAAGAAAGAAGGCGAGCTGGAGCTAGACCAACCCATTTTAATTCTTACATTGATTTATTTAAAGGGTGGAGGTTTGATAAGAGGGGTGCTTCTGACTTTAATGCTCAGCAAAAGGGCATGGGAGGGGGCAGTGGAGTAACCATGTAGGGGGATAAGAAGCCCCTGGGGGAGAGGGTCTGGGGACCTCCATATAGGCTCTTTTAAATATGCCTACTGCTGCCATATGTATTGCTCTTTTCTTTTAGAAAACACAAAATCCCTGCTCTGCAAGACAAGGTCAGCCTCCTGCACTATGCAACTCCCCTCTCTTTGGTCCCCATTAAGGAGGCGGCAATCCCAGAACATATAGACAACACCTCAAGCGCAATCTCACCTAGGAGCCCAAACACAACTCACAGTATAAGTCGCATAAGAACCATCCCCTCTGATAGCATAGCACAATGCCGGAGAGTCTCACATTCATGCTACTCCTATTTTGCCTGGCCCAGTTAGTCTTATGGTCAGAATCATATACTCAGCAGCAGGGCCTAATCCCCTCCTTCCAAGGCCATGGCCACAGGGGTCATAGAGAAACATCCTACACCATAAGGGCACCACTCTCAGCATGCCATTGCTGGCTGATACACATAGTCTGCCAACCCCCAGAAAACCTTAACTTCATGCTCATAAATGCTCGTTCCATCTAGAATAAATGGCCTGTCCTCCTTGACTACCTCGAACACCGGAATCTAGACCTGCTTTTGGTTATGGAGTCATGGCTCACCGACACTGACACCATACTCACAAACCAACTAAAGCTCCTTTATTATGACCTCTTTAACTGCCCGAGAATAAATCATAGGGGTGGTGGAATCCTCATAATAGCCAGAAGCAATCTCCATTTCCAATGCTGGACTTTCCAGAGTACAAACAACCTTTATTACATCATGATCTCAAACAAATTCCTAGCAGCATGTCTGTTCTACCGTTCACCATTTGCATGCACTGATGACCTGTCCATAATCCTTGACCTAGCTTGCAACTGGAATACCCAACAAAAACCACTCTGGCTGCTGGGCAATTTCAACCTCCAGCGCTCCCAACCAAGCATGTTTCAGCCTTTCTTGATGCAATGACTGCACTGAGTTATGATCAAATAATACATACACCCACCCACACAAGTGAAAACATCCTGGACTTCATCTTTGCTCCCTCACCACCCCCCCTCACAGAACCCACTGCTGGCCCTCCCTGTCCCCTAGTCAGACCACAATGACATTATTTTCCACATCCCTATGGACTCAGAAGATCAGTTGCCTCCCAGAACTGCCCCACCAGCCTCTTGGTGCTTCAGATATTTTAACAAAGAAGCCTTCCTCCAAGATACTCTTCAGGATCTCAGTACTAACGCTACCGAGCTGGATGAGCTGATAGACATATGGAACAGCACTTTAAGTAATGCCTCTCTCCCACCTCACTCCACAAAGCCCACTAGGAAGAGCCACACAGCCATGTGGTTCACTGCTGAGCTGCGAGAATCCCTAGTACGTCTCAGGAAGCTAGAGCGACTCTTGCGACACTTCAGACTCTCCCACGACCATGTTGAATACACGAACAGCTTACATGAACACTGCAGAGCAATTGACCAGAAGGAAAGGGAATACCATACTAGCCCCGAGAGCTTTTCGGTCTTATTAAGTCCCTCACAAAAGACACATCTAAGAACCATCTGACAGATATCCCCAACCCAAAGGCCTTTGCCGCACAGTTCCATAGCAAACAAATCAGATGAGTCCTCACTCTGAAAATCCTCATTTGGAAGATCCTCTTATGGACAACTCCCCAATAGGAGACACTGTTCTCCCCAAGGTAGATGCCTTTTACCCATACTTCACTGAGCAGATAGAGTACATCATATGTGGGATTAATACCACCACTTTTCCAACCAATACATGCCCTGCATACTGGATCAAGTTAGCACGAACTGACCTAAGCACAACCATTGCCCGAATCATACACCTTTCCCTGTCTAAAGGTGTGCTACCACCGTCCCTGAAAACCACCTCCATCAGACCATTGCTATAAAACAATAAACTAGATCCTTTGGACATCAGCTCTTACAGACCCATATCCAGTCTCCCCTTCCTGGCCAAGATAACAGAAAAGATTGTTCAGCAACAAATCCAGGATGATGTTGACTCCCACGCTTCTCTTGACCAACAGCAGCATGGGTTCCGTCAGCAGCATGGGGTCAAAACTCTTCTGGCTACTCTTCTTCACAGACTCCTCACAGGAATAGGTAAAAAGAAGCAGGGATTCATCCTTATATTCTTGGACAGTGCCTCGGCCTTTGATATGGACAGTCATAATCTTCTACTTGTCCAATTACAACAAAAAGGGATACAGAACACAGCCCTGGACTAGTGTAGATCTTACTTGACTGGTCGCCAGCAACAGGTACGCATAGGAGTGCAGACATCAGATACATTCCAGCAAATGCAAGGAGTCCCATAGGGCTCATCTCTTTCGGCCCTGCTCTTCAACATCTATATCCAGCTGATCTGCACAATAATTCAGTCATATAACATTCTATACCACATCTATGCTGATGACGTCTTACTATGTGCCCCATTCTCCACACACAGTCCTAACTTCTTCATCATTACAGAATGTTTCACCGCTGTCTCAAACTGGCTGTCCACACACAACCTTAAAGTCAACTGCAAAAAGACAGAAGTCTTATTTATAACCAGAGACCAAACATTTACCCCATCAACTTCCTTGCGGGTGAATGACATAGAGCTAATGACAAAGAATGAGGTGTGCTACCTGGGAGTTATCTTTGACCAATGACTGAGTATGGAAGCTCACATACAAAATGTCATCATGGCGGTTTGCCATAAAATAAGGGACTTCTGTCATCTGTGGCTGCTCCTGGACCCCTCAGACTTTCGCACCGTATTCCAGGCACTCATCTTCCTGCACCTAGACTATGCCAGTATTATTCTTCATGGCCTGCCAAAACACATACTCTAACCACTCCAATTGGCCATGAACACAGTGGCCCGAACACTTCATGGAGCATCCAGACTTAAACACATCATATCCATCTTCATGCAGATACACTGGCTCCCAATAACAAGCCATCTGATTTACAAAGCCCTATTGATGACATTCAAGATTCTACATGACATGTCTGCTGACTCCCTTGCTGCAATCATACAACATACCCAAATAACAGAATGAGGAGATTAAGCATGGCAAACATGCTGATGACCCTTCATCTTGGTGCACTCAAGCCACCAAGAACCGTGCCTTTTCTTTATATGCACCAACTCTCTGGAACACCCTCTCTGCTTCAATCTGAGTCATCTCCAACAAGTCAACCTTTAGAAAAGCCATGTTGTTGTTCTTGTTAAGTACCGTCGAGTTGGTGCCGACTCATTGCGACCCTTGGGATAGTTGTCCTAAATTGTGTTCGGTCTTCAGTCAGGCGGCTCATTGTTGACAGACTGGTACTCATAGCTGCTGTTATTGTATCAATCCATCTCATTGCTGACCTTCCTCTTTTGCGTTGACCTTCTATCTTGTCAAGCATGATGTCTTTCTCTAATGATCTCTCTCTTTGCATGATGTGTCCAAAGTATGAAAGTCGAAGTCTTGTCATCTGATCTTCTAAAGAAAGCTTAGGTTTGATCTCCTCTAGTACTGACTGGTTTGTTCTTCGGGCAGTCCATGGTATACGCAGTATATGCCATCAGCACCATAATTCAAAGGCATCGATTTTCTTCCTGTCTATCTTTTTCACTGTCCAGCTTTCATATCCATATGATGTTATTGAAAATACCATGGCTTGAACAAGTCAAATCTTTGTATGGAGAGAGACATCTCTGCTCTTGAGAATCTTGTCTAGGTCTTTCATAGCCATTCTGCCAAAAGCAATGTGTCATCAGATTTCTTGATTGCTTGTTGCTTCTTTATTGATAGTTGATCCAAGTAGGTTAAAGTTGTTCACGATTTCAATTTCTTCTCCTTCAATGATGAACTTGTTGATTTTGCCAGTTGTCAAGATCTTTGTCTTCTTTACATTAAGGTGCAGGCCCATTTTGAGACTGTTCTTTGATCGTGAGAAGCAAATGTTTCAGATCATCTTCACTTTCAGCCAGTAATTTGGTATCATCAGCATAGCAAAGGTTATTGATGAGTCTTCCACCAGTCTTCACACATCTGTTGTCTTCATACAATCCTGCTTCTCTAATGATTTGTTCTGCATATAAATTAAAGAATGTCGCGTCACTGTTACCTCCACAGCTTGAGCTTGTGGAGATGGACGGCCTGAGTCTCTATTCAGGAAGTTACTGGTGCTTGGGGAAAGCACTGCCTTCTAGGAGTTGAAGTTTTTCACTATCCCAAATAAAGAGAGTTGTGGACTCGAGGGTTTCAGGCAAAACAGGATTTTTAATTCCCCTTCCCAAGTGGTTTTACATGCAGAACAAAAGGAACATTGGCCATACACTTCTGGCACTAACTTATATAAAAAGAAATTCAAGCTTCTTATCTCAGCATCTCTGTAATCCAAATGAAAAACACTTTTCTATTTCAAAACCCTTTTGTGCTTTTCTTGTCAGCTGCTACCTGCAGCACTCTCTCTCTTTCTCTGCACAGCTTAATTCTATTTCACAGGACTTATCTTCTCAGATACAGATATCGTACAATCCATTGGTTCACTAGGCTGACCTTCTAAAGGTGGTTCAGTGTCCATTGGTTCAATCTGAACCCTACCTGGAAATGTTTGCAAGTTGCCACAGGGTGTTTCCAAACACACGTCTATCTTTTCAGTATTGCATATCTCCAGGAACAAGCAGGAATGAGTCCTCACATATGGGTACGTCGGTACTGACGGAGCCTGCGTGGGAAAGCTCCCCAGCTTCCCAAAAGGAAAGCTTTTGGGGCTTCCCACAGCGCATGCGCGCTGCCTTCCCGCCTTCCTGACCAACTCTCCTCAGTTCTTCTTTTTCCGCGGAGCCAGCAGGTCGTGTTCCTGTCACCGCTGAAGAATTTCTTGTTTTAAAAGTTGTTCTGACCGCGTATCTGCCTTCCCCGATTCCGAACCGGTACCGCCGATCTTTACTTCTTTGTTTCTTTAAAAAAAAATATATTTTTTTTTTCTTTTTCCACACTTGGTGTATTTCTTTTTGTAAGGCCTACCGGCCTTTACAAATTCTCCCTCATGGAGAAACCATCTTCTGGTTTTAAAAAATGCACCAAGTGCTCTGGTACTATTTCAGTCACAGACACCCATGAGTGGTGTCTTAAATGTTTGGGCCCTGACCATTCGGTTCTGGATTGTCCATCCTGCTCTCTGATGTCCAAACGGGGCTTACAGAACTGAGCAGCTAAATTTCATGTGCTGTTTTCCACAGATAATCCAGCATCAGCATCATCCAGGTCTTCATCTCCGGATGGATCTCAGGTAACCAAACATTCCTCGGGCAAGTCTTCAAGGGGCAAATCTCCCTCAAAGCAGAGAGAGGCCCTTGGGTTCGACCCTGAAGACCCTGCCCCAGCCAAACAACCCCGGCGGGAAGCTCCGGCTTCCAAAGCTCCTCCTATGGGGTTACAGGTTGACATCGATGGCACGGCCTCGACCGATCACCTGTTAGACTGCTCTGGGGTACCGGCTCAAACCGGTACCGACATCCAGGCAGTTGTGGCATCAATGGGTACTACGGTACAATCCATGCAGCAGGCCATAATGGCTTTTATTAATGCTGCGACGCCCTCGGTACCGCAACCGTCGGTTCCGACCCCGGTTCCGGTACCACAACCGATACCGGTACCCAGAGCATCTACTTCCAGTAGAAGGCCGGTACCGGTTTTTGCTTCCCGCGATATTCTCGGTACCGACCCGGCTCCCGGTACGCCCGAGGTCGATACCGGTCGGTACCCGTATCAATCTCTGGAAGCAAGTAGGCGATACTTCGAGTCTTCTGAGGATGCCGATACCTCAGATGATTCTGATGAAGCATCCCTTATTCTTCCTGAGGAGCCTTCTTCCCCAAAGAGAAGAATGTCTCCTCCAGAGGACTTGTCCTTTCAGGACTTCATCTTGGAAGTTGCCAAGGGACTTTCCATTACAGTATCCTCTGAAAAGGAACCTAGAGCTCAAAAATTAGACATTTTAGGATACTCTAAGGTTCCCAAAGAAGCAGTCACCTTACCCATTCATAATATTCTCCAAGAACATATGATGGATTTATGGGAGGCTCCTCTTACACTATCTCCACATTCTCGTCGGTTGGATACCATGTATCGGGTCCCTCCTTCTCCTGGTTTTCAAAAAACCCAGCTTCCTCACCATTCTATTGTGGTGAAGTCTGCTATGAAAAAGATTAAGGGGCTTGTTTACAAAGCTGCGGTAGCGGTTCGCGATCGTTATCGGAGCCGTGGCCCCATTGAAATCAATGGGGCCGCGGCTCCGATAACGACCGCGAACCGCTACCGCGGCTTTGTAAACAAGCCCCTAAGAGTACCAAAAGGCACTCTTCTACCCCTCCAGGAAGAGAATGTAGAACTTTGGATGCTTTTGGCAGGAAAATCTTTCAGGCTAGTATGCTTATTGCCAGAATCAACTCCTACAGCCTCTATATGGGCATGTTTCTAAAGGAGCTTGCTCTTAAAGTACAAGATTTTCTCCCCTTTATTCCAGAGGATAGAAAAGAGGAGTTCCTGCTTCTGTTAAAGCATATCCAGGATGTGTCAAAGTTCTCCAATAGGGCTGCCTTTGACTCTTTTGAGGGTGCTAGTAGAGCATCTGGCATAGCCATAGCTGCTCGTCGAATTGCTTGGCTCCAGGCCTCTGACCTGGAATCCTGGGTGCAAGATGGCCTAGGCAATTTACCTTGTACAGGTGAAAATCTCTTTGGCAAAGAGTGGCAAGTCAAAGCCATTCAAATGGATGCAGAGAATGCTGCTTTGGATAGACTCTCTAAGTCTACTTCACTCCCTGCCAAAAAGAAGTCTTTTAAGAAGTCTTTCTACAAAAAGCCTAGATTTGGTTCCAATGCTGGCCAGTCATCCGCTTAAGTTCGCTTTGTTCCTAAGCGACAGCAGACTAAACAGGCCAGAACAAAGCCTGCAGGAGCTGCTACGCTTCAACAGTCCCAACCCCCTCAGGGTTTTTGACTTACTTCTAGAGAACATACTCTTTCTGGCTCTGCAGCAACCAGAGCCTCTCACCATTCCAGGAAGGCTGACTTATTTTGCTCCCAGATGGGAACAGATTACATCAGAGCAGTGGACCCTCTCTATCATCAGAGAGGGATACAAACTGCATTTTTCCAGCCTTCCTATCTATCCCAGGGTGAGACATTTCATCTCTCCCCCATCTCTCCTACACCTGTTGGATCAGGAGGTGAATACCCTGCTTGCCCAAGGGGCAATAGAACAGGTTCCCCTCCTCCAACAGGGCTCAAGGTTCTACTCCCCCTATTTTCTGATACCAAAGAAAACAGGAGGACACAGACCCATCCTAGATCTGAGAGAATTAAACAAATTCCTGTGCAAGGAAAAATTCAAAATGCTCTCTCTGGGTATTCTCCTTCCTTACCTTCAGAGTCAGGACTGGCTTTGTTCTCTAGACCTAAAGGATGCGTACACACATATACTCATCCACCCATCCCACAGAAAATTCCTTCGATTTCTGTTCCAGGGAAAACATTTCCAGTACAGAGTACTCCCCTTCGGTCTAGCCTCTGCTCCAAGAGTGTTCACAAAATGCATGTCAGTAGTGGCTGCATTTCTACGCACTCAGGGAATCTTTGTCTTCCCATACCTAGACGACTGGCTCATCCGAGCTCCATCTCAGTCTCAGGCTCAGACTTCCCTGGACCACACCATCTGCATTCTGCAGTATCTGGGACTTGTCATCAATCTGCCAAAGTCTCAACTCACCCCTACTCAATCCCTAGAATTCATAGGGGCCTGGTTAGATACCACCACAGCAAGGGCCTATCTTCCCCAGGCACGTTGCCACCGGCTAGTGCACCTGGCCTCTCAGACTCAGTCCAGAACTCACTTGACTGCCCGAGAGATGTTACAATTGCTAGGCCACATGGCCTCCACAGTTCATGTGGTGCCTTATGCTCGCCTGCATATGAGAGCAACTCAATGGACTCTGTCCACTCAGTGGACCCAAGCATCAGGAGCTCTCTCCGACCAAATAGAAACCTCCAAACGTCTCTTTGGGTCTCTCCAGTGGTGGATGTCCATTCAAAACCTGTTGCTGGGGTCCCCCTTCCAACCGCTACCACCCCAGGCAACCCTCACTACAGATGCCTCCCAGACAGGCTGGGGAGCTCATCTTCAAGACCTCTCCACTCAAGGCCTTTGGTCTCCGCAGGAGACTGCCCTTCATATCAACCTTCTGGAGCTTCGAGCAATTTTTCTTGCTCTCAAGGTCTTTCATACCCTCCTCTACAACATGACAGTGCTTGTTTATACCGACAATCAAGTAGCCATGTTCTACGTAAACAAACAAGGAGGGACTGGCTCTCTGTCGCTTTGCAACGAAGCTCTCAGACTGTGGGCCTTCGCCAGAGAGCATCAAATCCATCTCCTGGCAGTATATCTCCCAGGAATTCAAAACTCTTGGGCAGACAGACTCAGCCGAGTTCTGCTTCCACACGAGTGGTCCCTGCACATGGGTCAGGTACTCAGAATCTTTCAGAAATGGGGAACCCTGGACATAGACCTCTTTGCAAGTCCGTGGAATGCCAAACTTCCCCGGTTCTGTTCCAGAACTCCGTGTCAGGGGGTTCAGGCCAGGGATGCCTTCCTCCTTCATTGGGGTCAGGGCCTCCTATATGCCTTTCCACCCATTCCTTTGATTCCCAAGACTCTGTTCAAACTGCAGAGGGATCACGGATCTATGATCCTCACAGCTCCACGCTGGCCACACCAAGTGTGGTTCCCTCTACTTCTGCATCTCTCCCAGGGTCCCTCCCTAGACCTGGGAGCTGCTCCAGACCTTCTGTCTCAGGAGGAGGGGACTTTGTGGCACCCAAACCCCAAGTCCCTCCACCTCAGAGCATGGTTACTGAAGGCCTAGACCTTCAAGACTTAAATGTCTCTCAACAAGTGAAAGATATCCTCCATGCTTCCAGAAAACCTTCCACAAGGCGTTCTTATGCTTTTAAATGGAAGAGATTTTCCATTTGGTGTGCTCAAAAGGATCTTGATCCTTTTGCTCTTCCTATCAATTCTCTATTGGAATATCTCCTGCATCTCTCCAATGCAGGCCTTAAAACGAATTCAGTAAGGATCCATTTGAGTGCTATTGCAGCATCCCTCAAGCCTCTCAATGGACAATCTATTTCCTCTCATCCTCTTATTGCAAGATTCATGAGAGGCCTAACTTTAACTAAACCTCCCATTAGGCCTCCTCCGGTGGCATGGGACTTAAACTTGGTTCTTGGTCAGCTTATGAAGCCACCTTTTGAACCCTTAGCCACTACCTCCTTGAAATTTCTTTCCTGGAAGGTTATTTTCCTCATTGCAGTCACTTCAGCTCGTCGCATCAGTGAGCTGCAAGCCTTAGTGGCGAATCCACCCTATACAAGGTTCCATCATGATAAGGTAGTCTTTAGGACAAATCCACACTTTATGCCTAAAGTGGTTTCACCTTTTCATCTTAATCAAGAAGTATACCTACCTGTCTTCTTTCCAGCTCCTCATGCATCCAGTGCAGAGCGGAACCTTCATACTCTAGATTGTAAAAGAGCTCTTGCCTTTTACCTCCATAGGACTCAGCCACATCGAAAGTCTTCCCAACTTTTTGTTGCTTTCGATCCTTCTCATTTGGGACTTCCAGTCTCAAAACAAACACTTTCCAATTGGATTGCTCAGTGTATTTCGTTTGCTTACCAGAGTAAAAACATTTCTCTGGAGGGCCATGTCACGGCTCACAATGTGAGAGCCATGGCCACCTCTATGGCTCATCTTCACTCTGTATCCATAGATCAGATCTGTCGAGCAGCCACCTGGGCCTCGGTTCATACCTTCACAGCCCATTACTGCTTGGATAAGGACTCCCGCCGGGATGCCTTATTTGGTCAGGCTGTCCTCAAACACCTGTTCCATTCTTAAACAACTCCTGCCCACCTTCCCTTAATGGATGCCTGAGATCCATCGGAAGATGAAATACCTACGGAGGGGATCTCCCAGGCATCTCAGCTAGGGAGTCCCCATATGTGAGGACTCATTCCTGCTTGTTCCTGGAGATAGCACAGTTACTTACCTGTAACAGGTGATCTCTGGGAACAGCAGGAATAGTCCTCACAACCCACCCACCTCCCCTAGGAGTTGTATCTCTTTCTCTTCCTTTCCTCTCTCTATTGTCTCAGCTTTAAACTCGAACTGAGGAGAGTTGGTCAGGAAGGCGGGAAGGCAGCGCGCATGCACTGTGGGAAGCCCCAAAAGCTTTCCTTTTGGGAAGCTGGGGAGCTTTCCCGCGCAGGCTCCGTCGGTACCGACGTACCCATATGTGAGGACTATTCCTGCTGTTTCCAGAGATCACCTGTTACAGGTAAGTAACTGTGCTTTTTCCTCACAGCCTTTTGATATAGACGGTTGTGAATTGCCACAGTATTCCCAGCATGTGGAGCCCCACCCTTCTGGGCTAATATCAGAGCACTTAAAAACAGCTTCCCGTTTATACCGGTCACTTATCCTACCTCTTGGTTTCCTTATGAGAGTTTCCTTTTGTCCTCTAGGATCAGCTGCAAACATAAGCCTTGGAGTTTCTTTGTGCATACAAGTCTGCCTTCCCAGTACGTTTCCCTTTTGGTTGCCTTTTACTCCCAGCACCAAACCCGGGTTACTTGTACCTGGCTCCTTTGCACCAACTCTCTGCTTGTTTCCTCTGCTGACTTCCTCTTCTGAATCAAAGGTCAGAGAATCCTCAATTACCATAGATTCCTCTGAGTCTTCATTCCTAAGGCAATCCTCTGTTTCTCGTGACGGTTCTAAGAGCTGTGTTCTCAGCCATGCTGCTCTTGGCTGAGCTCTCCTCTGAGCCATCGGCTGTGCTTCTCCCAACTGTGTTCCTCCCAGCTGTGTTCCTCCCAGCTGTGTCCTCCCCAGCTGTGTCCTCCCCAGCTGTGTCCTCTCTCCTCCTAATGAGCCTCCCTTAAATCTATGGTTTCCTGGGTTTACCCTGGCTCCTCCTACCAACAGGTGTTCTGGCTTAACTCGTGACTGCTGCACTGAACTACAGCAGGGGCGTGTTTTCCCTTCTTCTGACCTGCTCTGTTTATGGTTGCCTGGGAAACCAGGAGCCATGTGCACTTGTTTTCTTTCCCAGCCTAAAGCTGGATCCTGTGTTTTATCTCTCTCTAAGGGGTCAGAGGGACCGTCTCCATCACAACAAGTAGGGGGAAGTATGCAGCCGTCTTACACCTTTGCTTATTTTAAACCATTCTGTTTCTCCTTGTTCCGTTCGAAGTGTTGCTTCTTGATCAATGTACAGATTGTGCAAGAGAATGATCAGGTGTTCTGGTATGCCCATGCTTCTTAATGTGGCCCCGAGTTTCTCATGGTTTACACAATCAAAAGCCTTGCTATAGTCGATAAAGCACAAATAGATATCCTTTTGGTATTCTTTAGTCTTTTCAAGGATCCATCCCACATCCACAATGATATCTCTCGTTCCTCGCCCATTCCTAAACCCTGCTTGCACTTCAGGTAGTTCTTGTTCCAGGTATGGTTGTAGTCTCTGTTGAATAATCTTCAGTAGAATCTTGCTGGCATGTGGGATCATAGCAATTGTGTGATAATTTCCACAGTTAGTTGGATCACCTTTCTTTAGTATTGGTATAAACACAGATCTTTTGCAGTCTGTTGGCCATGATGTTGTCTTCCAAATTTCTTGGCAGAGCCTTCTAAGTATGGTAACAGTGGCATCAGATTGCTGTAATACTTCTGTGGGAATACCATCAATGCCTTGTGTTTTGTTCTTTGATGAGGCTTTCAATGCTCCTTTAACTTCTTCTTTCATCACCAATGGTTCCGGATCATAAGGTACAGGTTGAAATGGCTGTTGGTCCACTTGATCTTTATCATATAAAAACTCTGTATATTCTTTCCACCTTTTCTTGATCTTCTCAGCATCATTCAACATAGAACCTTGAGCATCTTGTAACATTCCAATTCGAGGCTGGAATTTTTTCTTGAACTCTCGTAGCTTTAGAAAAGCCAATCTTGTTCTTCTTCAAATAGTTTCTGCTTCTATTTCCTTGCATGTGTCATTGTAGTACTTTTCCTTGTCCTGTCTTTCTGCATGTTGGAAAGCTCTGTTATGTTAGAAAAGCCATACTCACTTGTTCCAGCTATTCTATGACCACATACCATAGATATGACATGTACAATGCCTATCAACTCACAGCTCAACCTCCCCTATGTAACTATCAAGATCTACTTACCAACTTATTTATTTATTTATTTGGTATGTTTTATATACCACCTTTCAGTTTTATCAAGGCAGTTACAATGAACATAACAATGGTTTTACATGTAACAATTGACAATTTTCTTGTATCTATCAACAATTAACTTTGCAACATTTCTATAACTATTTTGCACTTTGGTACAGTGTGCGCATTGTTGGTAAGGTGTCTGGTAGGGGATCTTGAGAGTTAAGGCTGCGTGTGTGCTATGTTGTCGAAGTATTTTATTAAAAGTAGAGTTTTTAGATGTTTTCAGACGTCATCGATATCTGTAATTGCTTTTAGGTGATGTGGGAGTGAGTTTCAGAGCGACGGGCTGTAGTATTCACTCTATGGAGTGCTGTTTGGGAGATGCCTGTTATGATAGAAACTGTTGAGAGGGTGTTTTGGTGTTGCTTCCTCCTTGATCGAGTGTCTGGAACCCCCTTGACAAGCAGTTTTAGACATTCGGTTGTCTGATTGTGCAAGATCTTGAAAGCCATCATTATTGATTTATATTTTATTCGTGATCAAATGGGGTGCCAGTGAAGGGATTTTAAGATTGGTGTGACATGTTTGTGTCTTTTTGTTCCAGTGATTAGTCGGGCTACCAAAAAAAATCTGCATTTCTAGTTTTCAAAAGACACAAATAATCAAATACAATACATTAAATTTCATAAAAAAACAACATGTTTCAGTGCTTTGCCTGTATCAGGATATATTACCGCATTACAAGACAGAAATATATATATAGGATAACAGTTGATATGTGTGAGGAAAAGCATAGGTGGTTGTATTATTCGGTTTTCTCATCTAGCAAAGGACCTTTTCTTATTGTGGTTCTTTTCATTTAGAAACAGCTCAGGAAAAAATAACTGTATGTCCAGAGTTGTAGTAGACTTTAGTTTTTTTCTTCAAAAGTGTCTGCCAATTTTTATCGACTCCTGAAGGAGATGAATAAGACATGTTTACATATGATGAAAGTAAGAGACAGATCTAATGACACTCTGTCTACTGATTGCAGGGAAAATGTTGGAAAATGACCAGCTGAATCATATTGGCCTCACTAACCTAACTACAATACTTTGTGGGGAACAGAGCACTTTAGACCCCTCTTAAACTAGCAAGGTTTAAAGGGGATATTAGTAGTGCTAGTTGTGTTATACCCCTAAAAATGCTTTGTCCCATAAGCTGTCCTAGTACACCCTATTGGGTCTGTGTTTGGGAGTATATGTGTAATATCATAAATTAACCTAAAAAAAATCATAATTTAGAAATCCCTAAAGTTGCAGGTAGCCGTGTCTTAAGATGTGTCTTATGCATTTGATTTTCTTCTGTTGGTAGCAATTCAATTAATTCAGGTCAATCTTCAAAGGGACTTATAGATTTAGCAGCTGCCACCTCTGAAGGTATGATCCCCTATCTGTGGATTTTCAGCTGCAATAGCTAGATTGTGCCATTGAAAATGTATGCATGTATATGATAACTTAGGTGAGTTCCTGAAAAATCTAGGGGCGGGCATGTACACCTGCCATAGAGTAAGCGTATATGCTCACGCCTAGTTTAACGTGCGCTTTTGACTGCTTAATTGCTTAAGCTATGCATTGAATATCGCTGCTAAGCGGAGAGTGGTGTCAGTGGCTAGACAGCCTGGATATTCAGTGGTGGAAACCTGATATGTTCTGCCCTCTGAATAGCTGGTTTTAGTTAAAGTGGCGGTGGCTAGGTTTTTACTTGCCTAGCCGCCGCTGCTGAATATGACCTTCCATATTTTTTAAAATAGCACAGCCAGTGTGGGAAAACGTGCAATCACATCCACCACTGGGAATTGATGCAGTTATCAATGACTAATTCTGAGATAACAATGAGACGTTGTAGAGTTCCGCATGCCCTATGCATAAATATGCTCTGGTTGCGGATGAAAAAAGGGGATGTCCCTTTAAATGTCAAAATGGGAGAAGGCCATGAATGATTTCTCACAGGGGAGTGATGCACACAGCTTGGTGTATTCCTGGTATATAGTTCTGTCTTTCTTATTTTTCTCTGTTTGTATGCAGGAAACTAATAAAAACATTTTAAGGGAAAAAAAATCTGTTAGCAGATCCACTGAAAATCCAGCCCGAATCAGCATATTGCCACAGATTTCTCCCCAAATCCACAACATAAAATCAGATGTATTTTACACACAGATGTTGGAAAAAATCTGCATATTCATTCACATTTGAATTAAATTGCAATTTGGTTTGCATTTGGTGTATCCCTGGTCTTTGAAAAGAAGGTATTGTTTTTCAAACAGTGAAAAAAATGTAAAAACCGAAACATGAGGAAAGACAATAAAGACCTACATGCCAAGTCACGCAGTCGCACACATCAAAGGCATCTTGCATGTGATTTGTTGGAGCTCTCAAGCATCGTCCTCACACACATTTTGCACAGTGGCATCTTCCATTCTAACTCCCCTCCCCTCCCTTGCCGGCCCTGTCTGTGACTGCAGCAAAAGTTAAAAAAATAAAAGGCAGACTGGAGTTTGTGCATAGGCTCAGTGGTTGCTGGTTCAACCCTTTCCAGCACAGGAAGTCTATGATGAAGAGAGGTGGAACCAGCAGACAGCGCTCGGACGGACACAGACTACAAGGACCTGCGCTGCCATTTCTTATACTGTAGTCAGAGACTCACTGAAGAGGACAGCGGCAGCGGAGCAGTGGCGGTGCAGGAAAGCAAAGAAAAGCGCCAGTGCTGGATTGAAGGGGAAGGGAACAGAAAGAGAAGTGAGAGGAGAAGTGATTGGGAGATGCTAGATGAAAAGAGGGGGATGACTGATATGGGAGAGAGGAAGAATCAGGGAAATTCTAGACATGGGCAGGGTGAAAGGGAAGGAGGAGGATACGCGACATAGAAGGGAAGAGAGAGGAAACATAAGGACAGGACTGTCCTGAGCTGGAAATGCACTCTGTGAGACTTATGTACTGGCGCCCCCATCCACCCAGCTGTGCATAGGAGCTCACTCTTCTTGGGCTTCCTGGAAGCCCAGTGATGACATCAGCGCCTCTTCCATACTTGTGCCTGTGCGGCTGCATCGATCATACAGCCCTTAGTACAGACATGGGTCTACAGTCCTCAGAGGACACTTGCATGATCCCATTAGAAAAGGTATGTGAGTCACTCAGGGCACGTTTGTACCACATGGGCTAATGGATAGGCTGGGATATATGTTATTTTAAATGATTACACAGGTACACTAAAAAAAATTTTTTTTTAAACTGCCTCTAATGTTTCGATTGATTTTTACATTTTTGGTGCGCTGAATCCAAATCTGGTAACCAATTTGCTCCATCACGTACAGATTTTTTGCTACATTGGGTTAGCAGTTTGAGGTGAACGTTTCAGATTGAGTGCGATCGAGATAAAAGTTTCTTGGATGAATTCTTTATACTAATTGTTTAGTAGTTATTCAAATAAGAATAAAGAAAATTGTAACAAGGCAGCACATAAGAATAGAGTAATGTCAACAAAACACACTGTGATGGTAGCAAAATTGTCTGCACTTAAAACAGCCACATACATGTGCACAAACATTGAGCATATAAGAGCGAGGTTAGACACAAAGCAAAGCAAAGAAATGTGCAAAAAATGTTGTACAGGTATGTATGTAAGAATAGAAAACGCAAACCGCACCATTGCAATACATGAAGACAAACACCCGATGGTGTGAAAATAAAATTCTAATAAATGAGATCCGACACTGTGGTAATAAATAGCAAATTTTTATTTCAAAGTTTAGTAAAAACACGATATTTGTCAACACAGTTTAGATTTTAAAGTCATTCTTGGGTCAATCAATCTCCTGGTGGGCCCGTTTCTTCTTCCCCCGAATGCTTCTCTTGGTGCACTGCTTGGCGTATTTTTCATCTGGGGTTACCCGCAGCAGCAACCAGCAGAAATCAGCCATCATAGT
Source organism: Ichthyophis bannanicus (assembly GCA_033557465.1). NCBI lineage: Eukaryota > Metazoa > Chordata > Amphibia > Gymnophiona > Ichthyophiidae > Ichthyophis > Ichthyophis bannanicus. The sequence goes on from CM066035.1 coordinate 646,030,335, forward strand.
GGTGTTCCATCTTCCTTGGTACCTTCTCTCTGCGTCCTTGATGTCCTGGTGAAACCTTTCACCTTGTTCTTCACTGTACGCCCCCAAGTTTTCGGGAAAGTAGTTCACATGGGAGTGCAAGAAATGGACTTTCAGGCTCATGTTACAGCCTTGTTCTTTGAAGGCATTGAGCATCCTGGCAACAATATCCTTATAGTTCTCATCCCGCCTGTTCCCCAAGAATTTGAGAACAACATCCTTGAAGGAATCCCAGGCTTCTTTTTCCTTCTCAGACATCGTTTCAGCGAATGCTCCATCTGAAATGAGTTTCCTTATATCAGGGCCAACAAACACTCCTTCCTTTAGCTTTGTTTCAGAAAGTCGGGGGAACTTTGAGCAAAGGTACCGAAAGCACTCACCATCTTTTGGAAGGGACTTGATGAATTGCTTAATGAGACCCAACTTAATGTGGAGAGGTGGTAATAGAATTTTATCACGAGGTACCAAGCTCTCATGAACATTTTTTTCATCGGGTCTCAAATACTCCCGAATTGGCCAGTCTTTTTTCCCCCAGTGTAGGTCGCGGGCCCGGCTATCCCACAAGCAAAGGAAGCAGGGATATTTGGTGAAACCGGATTGCTGCCCTAATAGCATGGATAGAATTTTAAAGTCTCCACAAATCATCCACTTATGCTCATCATAACGAATCTTCTGAAGAATCAGGGCCAAATTCTCGTATTTTTCTTGGAGAATAACAGAGTGAGCAATAGGAACTGAAGCGAATGTGTTGCCATTATGAAGAAGAACACCTTTTATGCTGTCTTTTGACGAATCAATGAACAGCCGTCATTCAGCAGGATCATACTTGAGTTTAAACTTTTCCATCACTCCGTATATATCGTTGCAAAATACCAAATCTTCCTCTTTGCTGAAATACTTCAAAAATTGTGTCTCGCGGTTGCGGTACCAATAAAAAGTTGTTCCTGGTGACAATAGATTTTTCTGTTTAAGCCGAGAACCTAGCAGTTGGGCAGCATCTTTTGGGAGTCCTAAATCCCGGACTAAATCATTCAATTCAGCTTGAGAGAAAAGTTCAGGTTTCGGATCTGGTTCAGTTTCAAACTCGGAAGTACTGGACTCATCGGGAAAAGCCATCTGATGAGTCTCATCATGATCAGAACCGTCCACACAAATATGATCCAAAGATTTTGGTGGTTCAGGCACAGGTACTTCGTTGCTATGAGGCATAGGCCTAATTGCTGAGGGAAGGTTGGGGTAACTTATTACGTTCTTATTTTTTAAGTTGTATCCCTTCACAATGCAAGAGCAAAAATAGCAGTCACTGCTGTGGTCTCTTTGTTCACGCCACATCATAGGTATTGTGACGCTCGCGCCCCTACCAGGCGGTTGCCTAGTAGGGACGGCTGGCCATCTGTATCCCTTCGAGGGTTGTAGTTGTGTCAATAAGAAAAACCAAGTGGTTATTTAAAGCGCACAGGAAATTTTTATTCGGTTTCCAAAGTTGGCAATTGATGAACATAAAAATTCTTTAAGCACTTTTTCCAGACAAAAGAAATACAGGATAATTTCTCCAAATCAAAAATGTCCAAACAAAACTCACAGCAGTTTCTATTCTTCACTGCAATTGCTTGACAGTACAAAACACAAAAAGCATTTGTAAAACTCTTCACAGCTTCCAACCCGCTGTTGCCACACCCATACAAACAGTTCTAGCTGTTTGGGCCTCCACTGAAGTTCTGCAGTTTAACTTCCTAAGAGAGATTCCTAACCTCTTGTCTTCAGGGTTACTCTTCTCTTTCAACTCTTGAAAACTGCCTTTAACTTGCAACAGCTTCCTTTGGTATTTCACTGTATTCTAACTCACAATACTATTGTATTTTAGTGCACAGCTCACATTCCATCTCAGAGGCTTCTGACTCAATAACACTTTCTTCAGGGCCTACCTCCATGCTCTCAATTGAGCTACAGCTAGGTGCTCTTTGAAAGTGCTCTGGTGTCTTTTCCTTCAGAGTCTTCACAATGTTAAACAGTCTCTCACACTGCCTGGCCTTGGCTCCTCCAAGCCGGTCTCCTGTGTGTCTCTCCTGCTTAACTTCCCTCCCGAGATACTTCTTGCTGTGCTGAGGCTTCAGATGTACAAAAGTCTCCTCTGAGTCAGAGCAAGAACTATTCTGGTGGCACTGCTCATTCCCTGCGTACCTTTCTTGGCTGCCTTTGTAATGGTTCCTCCATTTGCTGCTCTCCTTGGCTGCAAGGGTTTTCCACAGCTTGGCCCCAGATCTCTCCTGTCTGTGCCTCCTGGGAATTGGACTTGAACCTGGGCTAGGGCTTGAACTGCAGCTGCCACTGGTGCTTGCTCCTGCACTCCTCCTGGACCTTCTCCTCACAGCTCCTTCCTCCTCCTGCCAACTCAAACTGTGCCTCTCTCTTTTGTTTGTTCTTCCTCTGTTAACTGTTGAGCTGGGCAACTCCCTTCCTAGCTCCTCCCACTTGGACCTCCTACTCCTCTGCAGGGTTGTCCTGTGGTCTGTGATTGGTTTAGCCTTAGCTCTGCCCTCTAGGTTTCTTTCAGTGCTTCTAGTATGGAGCCTAGGATTTTGTGCTCCCATCCCCCGCAATGAAAAAAATCCTTCTTTTTTCCAGTTTTCCCTAGCTGGGCTGCACTCACCTCATCACAGTATTCTGAAATGAAATGCTTGTTTTTTACCTTTCATCCATAAGCGTAGATCTTCCTCACATGTCTTGCACACTTTGTGAGGAGCCCACGGTTTGTCTTGATCGCCTAACTTCAAACCGAAATAGGCGAAATATACTTTTTTAATAAATGCAGAAATGTTCCTCTGCTGCTTTTTCACGGTATATTCCCCACAAATAAAACAAAAACTGTCCGGAGAGTTGACGCAACCTCTGGCTCTGTGAGCCATCACAAATACACAGCACTGCAAACTACAACTGTAGTGAACCACTTCGGAATAAAGTTGGATTACGACTGAGCAAACAAAAGGTAATAATGAACTTGCAAGAAACTGAAATTTGACAGGAACGTTCATGTCGCAACCACCGTGTTTGAGCGAGTGAACGAGGCGAGGCGAACAGGAAAGAACATGCGCCAGCGCGAGTACTGGATTTAGCCCCCCGCCTCCCAATTGTCCTGTTAATGTATAAAATGAATACAAAACACTCTAAAATATCATGAGGGAGTGTTTCTAGTTAGTTAACCATTACAACCTCTATTTTGGGCCAAGAAAATAAACTGCAGTCGGCTAAAAAGAAATTATGTGAACATTCCTTATATGGGTAAGAAATCTAATTTTGCAAGAAAACATGACGTGATGGAACATTTTGGCTATTTTTCCTGGATTCAGCACCCCAAAATCTATAGGAATCAGTTGCAAAACTGGAGGCAGTTTTTTGGTAGTGTACCTGTGTTATTTACAGTTGGATTATGTAGTATGGAATTTGTTAATCTGTAATCAGCTTTCAACTTTTTGCAAAAGACTAGAAAGACTAGGGGACATGCAATGAAGCTACAGGGTAATCTATTTAAGACTAATAAAAGAAATTTTTTTTCACTCAACGTGTAATCAAACTCTGGAATTTGTTACCGGAGGATGTAGTAAAGGCTGTTAGTGTAGCTGGGTTTAAAAAAGGTTTGGACAAGTTCCTGGAGGAAAGGTCCATAAACCATTATTAAGAAGGGACCCAGGATATCACTGCTTGACCCAATACAAGCATTGCAGAACCTGTGTCTTTTGGGGAAACTGCTAGGTACGTATGACCTAGATTGGCCACTGTTGGAAACAGGATACTGGGCTTGATGGACCTTGGTCTGACCCAGTATGGCATTTCTTATGTGAGATATCAAGAGAGAAAGATAAATTAAAATATTGTGAAAGTGCGACAGACTAATGTAAATTGCCAGACCACTACTAATGAGTTTAATACCTTCCGTTAGTTTTGCAGTATCATGCAGCTCTCGTTTTCTTGCTCTGCAGGGCGAATCAGGATTACCAGGCACTTCTGGTCTTAAGGGTGAACAGGGACAACCAGGGGTTCCAGGATTCACAGGTGAGATTTAAAAATATAATTTATTTATGATAAGGCTAAGAAATTTATTGGTAAACTTCAGGCTGAGTGACACAAAATATGCCTTTTACATTTAAAAGATGATATGCAAGCATTTTCATGCATATATGCCAGAATATGCATGTAAAGAGTTGCTTAGAAAGGTACTCTATGGGGGTCTTTTACTAAAGGGTGCTAGCTGTCAGCGTGTGATCCTGGTGTTTGCTGAAGGCACACTGGGACATGTGTTGATAGGTAATGCGGGGCACAATGCCGATTTACGTGCTGTGAATGGCATATTCAGGTGGTAAGGGGATGAGTCAGGGGTGGAGAGTGGACATGGTGAGCCTGGCACAGTTAGTGTGAGGGTAAAGAACATGCTAATTGCGACCCTTGGATGGATCCACCTAACGCTACCTCAGTAGGTAGGATTAAGAGCACCTGTGCTATTTGCATGCCGTGTTAAGGCACAGGGCTTAACGTTAATTGCCAGGAACATGCTTTCCACAACCCTGACAGATAACATAGTTGTGAGGTACTTAATGCACCATGGTTTTGTCATTATTATAACACCTTTGTACCCTTTAATAAAAGGGCCCCTATGTGTAAAAGTACAAAGTTAATTGATTGGATAGTTATCACATACAAATTGTTTGCTCACCTCTGTTTCTACATAAAACTAGTGTTAAACATATTGGGCCCGTGTAAGGGCCTTATCCAGGATATTCGAAGGGCACCTACATGGGTAGAGCCCTTTGAATATCCTGAGTAAGTCCCTAATGTGCCCAGATGATACCTGCATAGCATCGGGGCGTGTTAGGGGCATTCCGAGGTGGAGCGGGGACGGTGGAAGGGGTTGCACGGGTAGCAGCGATTCTCTGGGAACAAGCAGGAAGTGAGTCCTCACATATGGGTGACGTTGGCACCGACAGAGCCCTCATGGAAGCATCCCCCCAGCTTTCAAAGAAAGCCTTTGGGAGATGCCACTACTCATGTGTAGTCCCCTTCCCGCCCAAGGGTGCCATCTTGCTCAGTTTCCTTTCTTCTGCAGAGCCCTTCAGACATCTGTCTGCTCTTCCCCTGGAAAAAGTTGATTTCTTTTGACCTGAATTTCATACTCTGCTCCAGTAGTGCACTGGTTCTCTTCCTGCCACCCGAGCCCACTGCCCTGGCATCAAGTCTCTGGTTTGCAGGGTTTTTTTACTTGCCAGTGCCTTCATGTCCTTTTTTCCAACTGGCGGCATCACTAAATATCAATGTACATAGTTTGTTCCCCTGTTCATCCAAGTTTATATACCCTGTCGACTGTAAACTCAATGTAACACATTGCATTGTTATATGTTCTGTTCAAATGTAAACCGCACTGATTATAATAGCGCGGTATATAAGAAACGCAAATAAATAAATAATAAAATCATGGGTCTTTGACCTCGTTAGGATACTTTTTTCTCCCATGGCTACCAATGGTTTTAAAAAGTGTGATCAGTGTGCCAAAATAATGTTCCTGACTGACACACATGACTGCTGCCTTCGTTGCCTGGGACTGGACCACAACCCCACGGCATGCGGCCTCTGTAAGAAGATGTCTGCCAAGGCCCTCAAGAGTTGCCAGTAGTAGCACAATAAGTTTTACAGAGTCCCCGGTACCTCCAAAGCCAAGGCCTCTCCCGAAACTGCGGGATCCTGGGGTAGCCTTATGGACTCCGACTGACATTGTGGTTCCTTGGAAAGCGGGTCTCCCTCGAGGGAACTCAAGAAGAAGAAGAAGGCCTTGAAGGCAGTGTCCCTGGACAGCTCAGATGGGCCGGATAAGTCCCAAGCCAAGTCCCACAGTCCTAGATGCTCGTCCGAGGGATTGGAGAAGGAGCAACCTGAAAAGATCCCCTGGAAGGACTCTACATTGGGCCGGCCTCGGTCACCTAACACCATCCTGATCGAGGACTCCCCTTTGGGGGAACCAGCGTCAGGCCCGAGTCCTCTGGTGCCCGTGCCATTGGCTGCGGAGCCTTCTGGCCTGCAGTCCAGAATAGCAGCCTTGGAGCACCGCTTGTCTGACTTCATGGACCAGCAGCAGGCACTGTTGTCTGGTACCCACCAGTTCCTTCACCCAGACCACAGGGCCCTCAACACCAATGATGTCTCTGGAGGCTGAACTGATCATCGAGATCTTTCGGCCTTGAGTCGATCCTCGGTCGAGGTCTCAATCCGGCTTCTGTTCCATGGGGCCACTATCTTCCCCAGCCAGTGTGCTCGGCACTAGCCACGGGGCCTCAGAGGGCCGAGAGAGGAGATCAGCCCCGGAGCCCATGAGCCACCCTTCCCTCGAGTCCTCAATGGACTATTCTGGCTGGGAAATGGATGACAATGAGTCACTGGACACCTGTCACCACCGTAACATCCCCTCAGACTCCCCACCCGAGGACATGGCGTTCCTCAACTTTGTCAGGGACATGTCCAAGGTCCTAGTGTTCCCAACAGAATCGGAGGAGGATCCTCGGATGGAGGAGCTAGAAATCCTCCAGTATGAGGCCCCTTTGAGGGGATCGCTTATGGTGCCCATTCCTCCCATCCTGGAATGGCTAATACCCGTATGTGGGAGACACCGGCATCAGTGCTGGTGGTGAGCAAGCAGATTGACTCGATGTATAGAGTCTGTCAGAAGCTGGGCTTCCAGAAATCACAGCTGCTGCACAATTCCATGGGGGTGGAGTTGACATGCATCACCTGAAGAGACAGAAGACACACTCCTCGGTGCTCCCCCACAGGGAGGTATACATCCTGGATGCCCTTGGCAGAAAGTGCTACCAGGGTTCGATGCTCATTGGCAGGATCCAGGCATACCAGTTGTACATGGGTATGTACCTGAGAGATCTGGCAAAGGAACTTGCTGGTTTCTCAGCTGGTCTTTCCGAGGAACCCCTGCAATGGTTCAAGAACCTGGCCAAAGTCATCCATGAGTGCTCCAAGTTTATGTCTTGGGAAGCTTATGACTGCTTTGAGTCAATGGCTCAAGGAGCGACAGCAGGAATCAGTGCCCGACGCCAAGCAATGGGTTCAGGACAAATTGGTCGACGTCCCATGCCAAGGAGAGAACCTCTCTGGGAAACCCATGACTGACAAGGCTGCCGAGCTGGAGACCGAGTTCATGATGAGGACCAGGCTTTTTAAAAAGACTGCTGCCCCACCCTGATGGAAGGGCTCAGGTAAAAAGCCCTTCTACCTGAGGAAAGGAACTACTTACAGAAACCACCCACCTTTTCAGGCCTCCCAGGCTCCCAGCAGGGTCAGCAGGCCAAGGGACATGGGCATGGCCCTCGTAAGCAGAAGGCTCCCAAGCTCCAGGCTTTGGCCCCGGCACAGCCAGGGGGGAGATTTTGATTCCTTGGGCATAGCCTCCATACCTCAAGGAGGTCAGCAGCCCACAGGAGGACATCTTATCTATTATGCCCAAAGGGCAGCCCACAGGAGGACATCTTATCTACTATGCCCAAAGGTGGACAGCCATCTCCACAAATTCTCAGGCACTCCAAGTGGTCAAGGAGGGCTACCTCCTCCACCTTGCCCAGATACCTTCCCCTTTCTTTCCGGGAGAGCCCCCCAGGTCTCCCCTTCATTGGGACCTTCTACTGAAGGAATTGGCAGGTCTTCTCGAGGACAGAGTGGTACAACCAGTCCACCTCCATTTCAGGGGTAAAGGGTTCTACTCCAGGTACTTCCTAGTACCAAAGAGAACAGGGGACCTAACAGATTCCTGGTGAGGGAGAAGTTCATGATGCTCTGCCTTGGAACATTGCTGCCTTACCTCCAGCAGGGAGATTGGCTATACTCCTTGGATCTGAAGGATGCCTACACACACATCCTCATTCACCCCCACCACAGGCAGTATCTGAGGTTCATGGTTGGGGACAGTCATTACCAGTACAGAGTGCTGCCCTTCAGCTTGGCTTCCACCTTAAGGGTTTTCATCAAGTGTCTGGCAGTCATAGGGGGAGTTTATCTTCCCCTATCTGGACAATTGGCTCATAAAAGGAAGCATGGCCTCAGAGATGCAGCAGGCAACCACACGTACCATCCAGGTCCTGCAAACTCTGGGGTTTGTAATAAATTACCCGAAGCCCCACCTTTTCCCTACGCAGTGTCTGGAGTTCATAGGGGCAAGACTAGACACCTTCCAGGCAAAGTCCTTTCTTCCAGAAGACCAAGCTGCTCTGCTCCGAGCTCTAGCCCTGGACATACAACACCATCCCTCGGTGCCCGCTCAGTTCCTGCTGTGCCTATTCGGACACATGGCCTCCACAGTCCATGTCACCCCAGATGCCTGCCTCCACATGAAGGCCACACAGTGGTGCCTTTGGTACCAGTGGACGCAGGCCACAGGCCATCTCCACGACAGAGTGGTAGTGACGCACTGGTTGGCAGAATCCCTGACCTTGTGGCAAAATCCCCAGTACCTCGAAGCAGGGATGCCTTTCCAGGCTCCATGCCCCTTAAGGGTTCTCATGATTGATGCCTCCCTGCTGGGATGGAGAGCCCACTGCGAGGACCTCCACACCCAGGGCAGCTGGTCACAGACTGAGAGCAACCTGCAGATCAGCTTCCTGGAATTACAGATGATACACCTAGCCCTCCGAGCCTTTTACCTCCACTTAATGTGCCAACCAGGGTTAGTCCAAACAGACAACCAGGTGGCTATGTTCTAGGTGAACAGAGGGGCACGGGTTCCTGTGCCCTCTGCCGCAAGGCAATTGCTCTCTGCTCCTATGCTGTTATGGGCAGTATACCTGCCGGGCCAGGACAATGCACTGGCTGACAGATTAAGCAGGGTCCTCCAGCCGCCCGAGTGGCAGCTGGACCCCAGGGTGGCCATTTGTTTCTTCTACCTCTGGGGGGAACCTTGGATAAACTTGTTTGCCATCCTGGACAACTAACAGTTACCCCACTTCTGCTCTCGGTAAGCCCACCCTTCCTGGGTGGCGGCAGATACCTTTCTCATTTTATGGTCGGAAGGTCTCCTGTATGCCTTCCCACCAACACCACTAATTGCCAAAGCGTTATTTAGGACCCTCCATGACAAGGCCTCACTGATCCTGATAGCCCCTCGATGGCCCAGGCAGCCGTGGTTCCCGCTACTCCTCCGGCTGTCGGTGGAGACTCTCATCTCATTTGGGAGCTCCCCAAGGCTCCTGTCTCAGGAAGGGGGCTCTGTTTTGCACCCCAGCTGGGGTCCCTGTCACTGATGTGGCTGCTGAAAGGGTGACCCTAGCCCTTTTCAACCTCTCAAAAGATGTGGAGGAGATCCTGCTGGCTTCCCATAAGTCCTCCACCAGGAAAGCGTATGCCTTCAAGTGGCGCAGATTTTCAGTCTGGTGTGCAGTGCATGGGACCCACTCTCTACTTTCTCTTTCTCTCGCACTCTGGAATCAAGTTGAACTCCATCAGAGTGCACCTCAGTGCCCTAGCGGCACATCAGTACCTGGTGGACGACAAACCCCTCTCGGCCCAGTCATTGGTGACCCACTTCGTGAGGAGAATCCTTTTATTGAAAGCTCTGGTATGCCATCTGGCAACTGAGTGAGACCTCAATGTCATATTGGCGCAGCTTACTCATATGCCTTATGAGCCCCTGGCTACCTGCCACCTGCAATACCTTTTGTGGAAGGTGGTGTTCCTGGTTGTGCTCACTTCTGTTCGCAGGGTCAGTGAGCTCCATGCCTTGGTGGCAGAGGTGCCTTACACCAGGTTCTATAAGAACAGGGTTGTGCTTTGCACACACCCCAAATTTCTTCCACAGGTGGTATTGCCTTTTCTCCTCATACAGGAGGTTGAGCTGCCCACCTTCTTCCAGAGGCCTCACACCAGTAAGACTGAGACTGTCCTCCACACCTTGGACTGTTAGAGGGCCCTGTCCTTTTACATTCAACATACCCAGGGCTATTATAAAGCTTCTCAGCATTTTGTCTTGTATGACCCCAGTAGACTGGGGGAAGTGGTGACCAAGCGTATGTTGTCTACCTGTCAGACTGTATCTCCCTCGCCAATGAGCAGGCAGGGCTTTCACTGGATGGCCGGGTCATGGCACACCATATCTGGGCCAGGACGGCCTCCATGACAAACCTGCACTCCATCCCGATGGTGAACATCTGCCGGGCAGCCACATACCTTCACAACTGATTACTGCCTGGATAGGGAGTCCCAATGGGACAGCGCTTCGGCCAGGCCATGCTCCATAATCTTTTCAGAGTCTAGGCAACTCCTACCCTCCGGCCCTTCTGTGTTCAGGCTACCAGAGTGCTGGTTCTTATCGGACACATGGGTCTTACTGCAATCTGCATCTTGCGGGCTGAATTGCTGCTGCTCACGGCTTCCCCTGAGGGTAACTGTGTTTTTTTTCTCTATGGACTTGCAGTAGCCTGTAACTAGAGAGTCCCATATGTGAGAGCTGATTTCCTGCTTGTTCCCGGAGAAAGTGTAGTTACTCACCTATAACGGGTGTTCTCCGGGGACAGCAGGAAACTGTCCTCACAACCCTCCCTCCTCCCCTTGAAGTTGCTTCTTTACCATCTTTTCTTTTTGCTATCTTTTAGCTGTGTCATCTGACTGAGCAAGATGGCACCCTTGGACAGGAAGGGGATCACACATGCGTGGTGGCATCTCCCAAAGGCTTTCTTTGAAAGCTGGGGGGATGCTTCCGTGAGGGCTCCATCGGCACCGAGGTCACCAATATGTGAGGACTAATTCCTGCTGTCCCTGGAGAACATCTGTTACAAGTAAGTACCTATGCTTTTTCGATGCTACCTGCATAGCCCTCTGCATCTTAAAGCGAGGATAAACCTTGCTTATCTTTAGAGTGCAGAGGGCTATGCAGGTAGCATCAATAATCACTGCTACCTGTGTAGCCTCTGCGGTTGCCAGGGCATGAAGTCCAACTTAGATTTTCACTTCTGCCGGCACATAAGTGAAAATTCAGGTTAAGGAGGTCGGCGGGCAGACTATGCGTTGCCATGGCGCATAGCCTGCAGAATACAATATCGGGTTCATTGGAAATAGTTTTAAAACAGGTTACGTAGGTTAGGAGGTAAGAAAGCATCTATTATTAATCTATCTTATAAAGTCACTTAGGTGCTTATGTGCCTTTATAAATACAAGGGGTAAATCGGCACACAATGCAGCTAGATTTTCATTTCTATTAATTTATAAAGTGCTTAGATCTTATCACATAACTAGGTAGTGTAGCGTTACTAAGATTGACAATATTATTTACAGGACCTAATATCATAACCAAGAAGTGGAAGTAGACTATGTAGAACCACTCAAACTTACTAAACAAACTCAGCATGGCTGTGTTTTGGCAACCTGCCTGCGTCAGGGTTCCATGCACATTAGGAAGTAATCATATAGATGGAAACATAGAAAAATGATGACATACAGCCTATCCAGTCTGCCAATGCATAAGAACTATTAAGTTCTGCAATCTCTTCTTCGCCCTTGCCCTCGCCTGTGTATTTGTCTCGAGCTTTTTTGTATTCAGATGCAGTTCTCGTCTCCACCACTTTGACTGGGAGACTGTCCCATGCATCCACCACCCTTTCAGAAAAGAAATATTTCCTCAGATTACTCCTGAATGTATCTCCTTTCACCTTCATCTTATGACCTCTCATTCCAGAGCTTCCTTTCAACTGGAAGAGGGACAACATTTATGCATTTATTCCATGGAGATATTTAAATGTCTCTCATATCACCCCTCTCCCCCTTTTCCTTCAAAGTATACATATTGAGATCTTTAAGTCTATCCCCATATGCCTTATGATGAAAACCATTGACCATTTTAGTGGCCATTCTCTTGACCATCCCACTTATATCGTTTTGAAGGTGCGGTCTCCAGAATTGTACACAGTACTTCAAATAAGGTTTCACTAGAGACAGGATGACTATGACAGGCTGGGTTAGCCCCGAGCCAGGTCCCGCAGTCCTAGACTCTCATCCGAGGGAGCGGTCCACCAAGGTCCCCCACAAGGACTCATCTTCAGACCGGCCCCGGTCACCTTAATCTATCCTCGGGGGAACAGTCGTTGGGCCCGAGTTCCTCGCTGCCCATGCCGATGGCTGCGGAGACTTCTGGACTTGAATCCAGAATGGCAGCCCTGGAGCACAGTCTTTCTGCCTTCATGAAACAGAAGTGGGCGCTGTTGTCTGGTACCACCAGTTCCTCCGCCCAGACCTCTGAGCCATTTCTGGAGGCTGAGCCAATCCTTGAGGCCATTCCGCCCCGAGTTGATCCTCGGCTGAGGTCTCAATCCGGTTCCTGTTCCATGCGACTGAGATCCTCCTGAGCTATGGTACCCAGTGCCAGCCACGTGGCCTCCAAGGGACATGGGTGGGGTCCTGGCCCAGAGCCCACTAGCCATCCTTCCCTCGAGTCTTCAACTATTCCGAGTGGGAGACTGAGGATGAGGAGTTGACAGACACTCATTGCCACCGCGACGTCCCCTCGGACTCCTCTCCTTCAGAGCCCCAGCGTCAGTCCCCACCCGAGGACATGGTTTTCCTCAACTTCGTGAGAGACATGTCCAAGGCCCTGACTTTCCCTACGGAATCGGAGAAGCACCCTCAGATGGAGGAGCTAGAAATCCTCCAATATGAGGCCCCTTGAGGGAATCTCTTACGGTGCCCATCCCACCGATCCTGGAAAGGCTAATGCTCCATATGTGGGAGACACCAGCATTGGTGCCAGTGGTGAGCAAGGACTCAACTCAATGTACCGAGTCTGCTGGAGCCCGGACTTCCAGAAAGCACAGCTGCCGCACAACTCTATGGTGGTGGAGTTGGCCATGTGTTGGCTGAAGAGCCAAAATACGCACTCCTTGGTGCCCCCCAATAGGGAGGCATGCAACTTGGATGCCCTCAGCAGAAAGTGCTACCAAGGCTCGATGCTCATTGGCCAGATCCAGGCCTACCAGCTGTACATGTGTATGTACCTGAGAGACCTGACGAAGGAACTCGTAGGGTTCTCAGCTGGTCTCTCCAAAGAACCTCTGCAGTGGTTCAAAATCCTGGCCAAAGCCATCCATGAGTGCTCCAAGTTTGTCTTGAGCAGCCTATGACAACTTTGAGTCCACAGCTCGAGCAGCAGTGTCCGAAGCCAGGCCTGGCTACAGTTGTCCAACCTCAAACAGTGGGTTCAGGACAAATTGGGTTTGCCAAAGAGATTCTCTCCTTGGCATGGGATATTGACCATGACTGAAAAGGCTGCCAAGCTGAAGTCCGAGTTCATGACGAGGACCAGATTCTCTAAGAAAACCACTGTCCCTCCCCAATGGAAGGGTCAAGTAAAAAGCCCTTTTGCCTTTGAAAAGTGGCTACTTTCAGAAACTATCCACAGGCCTCCCCTGCTCCCCAGCAGTCAGCAGGCCAAGGGATATGGGCAAGGCCCTCATAAGCATAAGGCTCCCAAGCCACAGGCATCAGCTCCAGTCCAGCCAGGGGTGAGCTTTTGACTGTTTGGTCATAGCCTCTCCACCCAAAGGAAGTCAGCAGCCCACAGGGGGGTCGTCTCATCCATTATGCTTAAAGGTGGCCAGCGATCACCACCGATGCCTAGGCACTCCAGGTGGTCAAGGAGGGCTACCTCTTTGTCTGGCTCAGACACCCCCTCTCTTCTTCCCAGGAGAGCCCCCCCAGGCCTCCCCTTCATCGGGACCTTCTAATAAGGAACTGGCAGGTCTTTTCGAGGACAGAGTGGTAGAACCAGTACCCCTCCATCTCAGAGTCAAGGTGTTCTACTCCAGATACTTCCTCATACCAAAAAGAACAAGGGGCCTAAGGCCCATACTCGACCTGCACAGTCTGAACAAGTTCCTGGTGAGGGAGAAGTTCAAAATGCTCTCCCTTGGAACATTGCTGCCTTACCTCCAGCAAGGAGATTGGCTTTGCTCCTTGGATCTGAAGGATGTTATACCCACATCCTCATTCACCCCCAACCACAGGCAGTACCTGCAGTTCATGGTGGGGGGCGGACACTACCACTACACGGTTCTACCCTTCGGCTTGGCATCCACCCCAAGGGTTTTCACCATGTTCTTGGCAGTAATGGCTACCTTCCTCAGTCTCCAGGGGGTATTTGTCTTCCCCTACCTGGATGACTGGCTCATAAAAAGAGGCACGGCTGCAGAGGTGCAGTAGGCCACCACACGCACCATTCAAGTTTTGCAGCACCTGGGGTTTGTGATAAACTACCCCAAGTCCCATCTCCTTCTGATACAATCTCTGGAGTTCACAGGGGCAAGACTAGACACCCTCCATGTGAAGGCCTTTCTCCTTTCAGACCAAGTCAGTCGCCTAAAGGTGCTGGTCGCAGACATACAACGCCGTCCATCGTTGTCAGCTCAGTGCCTGCTGCACCTTCTCGGGCACATGGCCTCCACGATCCATGTCACCCCAAATGCCCATCTGCACTTGAGGACTGCACAGTGGTGCCTTCGGAACCAGTGGAAACATGCCACGGCCGTCTCCACGACAGAGTGTCAGTGACGCACCAGCCAGCAGAATCTCTGACCTGGTGGCAAAACCCCCATCACCTCGAAGCTGGGATGCCTTTCCAAACCCCAAGCCCCCAGAGGGTCCTCACAATGGATGCCTCCTTGCTTGGATGGGGAGCCGACTGTGAAGAACATCACACCCAGGGCAGCTGGTCACAGGACGAGAGCAACAGCAGATCAACGTCCTTGAGCTTTGGGCAATATATCTAGCCCTCCGAGCGTTTTGCCACCGTTTGCAGCATCAGCCAGTGCTGGTCCAAACAGGCAGCCAGGCGGTGATGTTCTGTGTTAAACAAGCAGAGTGACACAGGGTCTTGCATCATTTGCCGCAAGGAGATTTTACTCTGCTCCTATGCAGTCCATCAGGGCATACTCCTATGGTCAGTATACCTTCCGGGCCAGGACAACTCTTGCAGACAGATTGAGCAGGGTCCTCCAGCTGCACCAGTGGCAGCTGGACCCCAGAGTGGCCAACCATCTCTTCCTCCTCTGGGGGACACCATTGGTGGAACTTTTCGCCAGCCGGACAACCATCAATTGCCCCGCTTCTTCTCCAGGCAAGCGCACCCCTCACGGGTGGCAGCGGATGCGTTCCTCATCCTTTGGTCAGAAGGCCTCATGTACACCTTCCCTCCCGCTAATTTCCAAAACACTGTTCAAGGCCCTCTGCGACAGGGTCTCACTGATCCTGGTGGCCCCTCGGTGGCCCAAGCAGCCATGGTTCCCATTGCTCCTCAGACTGGCAGTGGAGACTCCCATCCCACTGGGGAGCTCCCTAGGGCTCCAGTCTCAGGAGGGGGCTCTCTCCTGCACCCCAACCTGGGGTCCCTGTCACTGACAGCATGGCTGCTGAAAGGGTGACCCTAGCCCCTTTAAATCTCTTGAGGGAAGTGGAGGAAATTCTGCTGGCGTCCCGCAAGGCCTCCATCTGGAGAAGATACGCTTTCAAATGACGTAGATTCTCAGTCTGGTGCACAGAGCAGGGAGTGAACCCCTTCTCCTGCCCGGTGCAGCTAGTGCTGCAGTATCTCCTCCATCTCTCGCAATCTGGGCTCAAATCAAACTCCATCAGAGTGCACCTCAGCACCCTGGCAGCGTACCACCACTCGGTGGAAGGCAAACCCCTCTTGATTCAGCCACTGGTGACCCACTTCTTGATGGGTTTTCTGCTGTCCAAACCCCCTATCTGCCTGCCGGTGACTGAGTGGGATCTCAACATGGTACTGGCGCAGCTCACTTGCCTGCCCTTTGAGCCTCTGGCTGCCTGCCATTTGCAATACTTTTCATGGAAGGTTGTGTTCCTGGTAGTGATCATCTCGGCTCGCAGGGTCAGCGAGCTCCAAGCCTTAGTGGCGGAGGCATAGTATACCAGGTTCTACAAGAACAGGGTCATGCTTCACATGCACCCCAAATTCCTCCTAAAGATGATATCTCTCTTCCACCTCAACCAAGAGATGTTGCTGCCCACCTTCTTTCCAAGGCCTCACTCCAGTAGGGCAGAGATGGTCCTTCACACCTTGGACTGTAAGAGAGCCCTGTCCTTCTACATTCAGAGTACCAGGGCCACTGGAAAGCTTCTCAGCTTTTTGTTTCCTATGACCTCAGTCGGCTGGGGGAAGCTGTGACCAAGCGGACACTATCCACCTGGGTGACAGACTTCATCATTCTAGCCTATGAGCAGGCTGGGCTCCCGCTGGATGGCCAGGTCACAGCACACTGTGTCAAGGCCATGGCAGCCTCTGTGGCAAACCTGCACTCTGTTCCGCTGCTGGACATTTGCCGGGCCGCCACCTGGTCTTTGCTCCATACCTTGCCTCCCATTACTGCCTGGAAAGGGAGTCCTGACGTGACAGCGCCTTCGGCCAAGCCATACTCCATAATCTTTTTGGGGTCTAGGCAACTCTTACCCTCTGACCCTTCTGTTTTCAGGCTACCGTAGTGTTAGCTTCCATCGGACGCATGGGTCCTGCTATAATCCGCATCTGTGGACTCAGTTGTTGCTGCTCAGGGCTCCCCTTGAGGACGACCATCTTTTTCCCTATGGGCTTGCGGTAGCCTGAAGCTAGGGAATCCCATATGTGAGGAATGACTTCCTGCTTGTTCCCAAAGAAAGCATAGTTACTCACCTGTAGCAGGTGTTCTCTGGGGACAACAGGAAAAAGTCCTCACAACCCTCCCTCCTCCCCTTGGAGTTGCTCTGTTACTTAAAATATTTTCTTTGCCATCTTCAGTTATGTCATTTGACTGAGCAAGATGGCACCCTTAGGCGGGAAGGGGACCACGCATGCATGGTGGCATCTCCCAAAGGCTTTCTTTGAAAGCTGGGGGATGCTTCCGCGAGGGCTCCATTGGCACCGATGTCACCCATATGTGAGGACTGATTCCTGCTGTCCCTGGGAAACACCTGTTACAGGTGAGTAACTATGCTTTCATTCCCTATAGTGTATCGCTTCCTTGGGTTTTGCATTCCAAATTCATGACTTTGCATTTTTTAGCATAAAATCTTAACTGTCAAATTCTCAATCATGCTTCGAGCTTCATCAGATCCCCCCTCGTGTTATAACTTCCAGAGTGTCTACCCTGTTGCAGAGTTTGGTATTATCTACAAAGAGGCATACCTTTTCCAACAGACCTTCTGCAATATCTCTTACAAAAATGCTAAAAGAACAGGCACACTAACAGTGTAGCAACTCTTCTCAGTCATAGGCCTTGTCAATTATTTTTAACAAATTGTTCTATCTACTAGCTACATCCCTTGAGTGGTTCTATGTATGTGCTTCCGCTTTTTGGTTGCATCTTTTCTTTATATAGAGGGTTCCCTTCTTTTTCTTATCAACATACCATAAAACAGCATATTAATCAAAAAGCAATTTAATAAATAGCAATAGCATATAATAGCCTAATTATAAGCCATCCCTAGGGAGCTGGTGTAAGTTTATGCACCCGCATTCCGTTCGACCGCGCTTTCCCCAAATTCCATCCAAGAACACTCCTCCTGCATGCTGGTCACGTACACGTACATGTGTTCTTGTCACCATGCATACTTGTATGGGCATATTCCATAAGATAATTTTACGTCCTCAAATTCAGGTTTTAAGCATGGGAAAGGTTTATAAAATTGCCTCCTTAATCATACTGGTAATATGAAAATATCAGTTTCCTCGATCTCCGTATTCTATAGGGAGTTTGTTGCTTCGTTTGATGTTGTTTGCAAACAAAAAATGACAGAAAAACAAATCTGTTTTATTTTCTTTCATTTCGGCATACAGTGGTGTGCAAAAGTCTGGAATCACTTGTAAATTTGACGTTTTTTCAACTTTGTGACCTTATATCTTAATTTCCTTTTCCTCCCAGTGGCTTTTTCTGTGTATCTCATGATAAGTGATAGATTTGGCTATTAGGGCCAACTTTTAGTATTGGTTTGGCCCTTATTTTCTGAGTTTGTTCCCCATAGTTGTCCTGTTGATAGATTTTCTGTGAAAATCGCGTAATGTACATCATTGGCCAACAATATATTATTGTAAGTATGCTTTAAAATATTATGGACGCACGCCAGGTTTCCTTCAAATTAATGTGTGTGGCCTTGAAAAAGGCCGTTTTTATGTGTCAGTGATGGCTCAGTATTTGATGGGCCATCCTTTGTTCTTGATCACCTGACTGCATCTTGTCGGCATTGAATGAACTAGTCTGACAAGGTAATCGTTGGTGACAACGCGGTTCCAAACTGCAATGAGTGACTCAGTCAGCTCACGCTTTGATGTCGGATGCCTCTTGGATATTTCCAAGGCCACCTTGTGCCACAGGTTCTCGATTGGATTCAGATCTAGAGACTGGGCAGGCCAGTCCATTGACTTGATGTTGTTCCGCTGCTTCCAGCTGATCACCTGTCTGGAGCGATGGCAGGGTGCATTGTCATCTTGGAACAGGAACTGGCCAGGAAACAGCTGGTGTGCTGATGGCACCATGCACTTTTGCAGTATGGTGTTGTACTTGGCCCCATTGACCATTCCATCGACGATGTGACAACGTCCAACACCACTGGCAGCCATGCAGCCCCAGACCATGACCTTCAAAGGATGCTTCACAGTGAGGTTGAGACACTCAGGCTTGAATTCCTCTCCAGGAAATCTCCTCACATAGGTGTGGGCCTGGTTACCAAACAGGCAGAAGGTGCTTTCATTGCTGAATAGCACCTATTCCCACATTTCAATCGACCAGGTTGATCCACAAAATTCACAGTAGCTATCTCCCAGTGTCTGTAAAGTATTTAAATTGGAAGCAAGGAATGCAAAAAAGTCAACTCTAATAGCCAAATGTATCCCTTTTAACGTGGTAGAAAGATGAATATGCTGGGCTAACGCAAAATTTTTAAAAAATCATTAGAAAGTATGAAAAATGCAAAACTCACAAGTGATTCCATTCTTTTGCACACCACTGTATGTTAAAACCAAAAACTAAAACAAAGCTAAAAAAAATAAAAGAAAGAAGAAAAAGACTAATTGGCCGATATTTATAAATGCTGATACCTAAATGCCACAGTGGTCAGCTATGGTGCTTAAATATTGATAGGATATTCAGTGGCAGTATCTAAATAGGAGCTGCTCAGCAACGCTAACAGGGTAGGTGCTGACACTTGGCTGGCATGATTTACAGCTGACACTTGACCAGATTGCAATTTAGGCCAGTTTTTTGTGTGACCTAAGTTGTCTGGACAGGGACAGTTGAAAATCACACTAACCAGGTAAGTATTGGCACTTAGTGCTGGAAGTGCCCCCCTCTGCTCATGAATTGCACTGGCACTAACCGGACAGTGCTGAAGCAGTCTGTGGAAAATAGTTAAGCAAAAACTAAAAGGAGCAGCTGCAAAGGTTAAAGATTTGCATCAAGCATGGGCGTTGTTTAAAAATACTATTTTGGAAGCCCAAACCAGATGCTTTAAGAAAAATGGACAGAAGGCCAAAAATCTGCCAGGATGGTTTAAAGGTGAAGTCAGGCTGTTATAGCAAAAAAAGCATCTTTCAGGAAATGGAAAAAGGAGCCAAATGATGAGCACAGGAAACAACATAAGCACTGGCAAGTTACTGTAGATGCAAGGCATTGATAAGACAGATAGAGGGAATTTGAAAAAAAGCTTGCTGTGGAAGCAAAAATGCATAACAATTTTTTTTTCATGTATATTGGTAGCAAAAAGCCTGGGAGTGTCGGTTGGACCATTAGATGTTAGAGAGGTAAAAGGGGCGCTAAGGGAGGACAAGGTCATAGCAGAGAGATTTAATGAATTCTTTGCTTCGGTCTTTACTGAAGAAAATATAGGGAGATTACCCATGCCTGAAATAGTATTTAAAGGTGATGTATTAGAAGAAATTAAAGAAATATAGATAAACTAGGAAGATGTATTACAACTATTTGATAAATTGAAGAATAGCAAATTACCTGGACCGGATGGTATACATTCAAGGGTTTGAAAGAACTGAAATGAAATTGCAGACCTATTATTAGTATCTGTGAACTATCATTAACATCATCTGTAGTTACTACTATTAAACATTTATAAAGTGCTACAAGGCATACACAGTGCTGTACAGATATATATAAAGATGGTCCCTGCTCATTAGAGCTTACAATCTAATTAAGTCAGACAAGACAAAAGATAAGAATAAGGGGGAAAGCAAAGGATGAGGAGACATAAGGAATAAGGGGTCAGGATCCAAAAGCAGCTTTAAAGAGATGAGCCTTCAGCATGGACTTGAAAAGGGGCAGAGATGAAGTCTGATGTACAGTAAGGAGCTTATTCCAGGCATAAGGAGTAGCAAGAGGAAAGGACTGAAATCTGGAGTTGTCAGTGGAAGAAAAGGGCAAAGAGAGACGTAAACCAATAGAAGAATGAAGTTCACAAGGAGGGGTATGAGGAGAGAGGGAAGGTGGTGAGGAGCAGAAGAGTGAATGCACTTATAGGTTAGAAGAAGAAGCTTGAATTGGATATGGAAATGGAAAGGAATCCAGTGAAGTGATTTGAGAAGAGGGTTATATGAGTATGTCAAGGCTGGTGAAAGCTTAGTTGCACAGCAGAGTTCTGAACAGATTGAAGAGGAGAGAGCTGGCTAAGAGAGACCAGAAAAAAGGAGGTGGCAATAGTCAAGACGGGAAGTAATTAAAGAGTGGACAAGTGTTTAGTAGTGTGTTCAGAAAGGAAGGGACAAATTTTGTTAATGTTATAGAGAAAGAAATGACGGGACTGATATTCAAAAGGCATTTCCATGGTTTACAACCCAGTAAACCATATAAATGCCTTAAATTGGGATATTCAATGACATGTACATGGTTAGTGCCATTGAATATCCCTTTCTAACCCTGCTACATGCCCCAATGCTATGCGGTTAGCATCGGGGTGTGTTGAGGGCATTCTGGGACGGAGTCTGCTGCTAACCGGTAGCGGCGATTTGGCCTGGTTAGCAGTGTGTAAAACTAGGCGTGGCAAAAGTTGGCCTAGTTTTACCCATGGAAGCTAACCGGGTAGCAGTACAATATCGCCACTACCACATTAGCTTCAGTGGCTCCAGGGCATGTGTGGAGACCCTGGATATTCATTGCCGTCACCTTGCATTGAATATCCGGGGTTAAGGGTCGGCGGGCAAGGCTATGGACTAGAGCGGCACATAGCCTGCTCAATTCAATATTGCACCCCACAGGTTTTAGCTATTTGTTGGATGTGTGAGAAGAAGGAAAGGGAGGAGTCAAAGATGACTCCAAGGTTGTGGACTGAAGAAACAGGAAATAGAAGTGTTATCCACAGAGATAGAGAAAGGAGGAAGGGGGAGGGAGGAAAGCTTAAGGTGAAAAATAAGAAGTTCGGTTTTGGCCATGTTTAATTTCAAATGATAGTGAGACATCCAGATGGCAATGTCAGACAGGCAGGCAGAGATGTGGGTCTGGAGTGTCGAAGAGATTTCAAGTGTAGAAAGATAGAACTGAGAATTATCAGCGTAAAAATGATACTTAAATACATGGGAGGAGATGAGAGCACCAAGGGACTGGGTATAAAGTGAGAAAAGGAGAGGACCGAGAACAGATCCCTGGGGTACACCAACAGAGAGGAATAGCAGTAGAGGAGGAGCCACCAGAAGAAATACTAAAAGAGGGATAGGAGAGATAGGAAGAGAACCAGAACAGTACAGAGTCCCTAAAACCAAGGGAGGACAACGTGTCAAGGAGAAGGTCAAAAGCAGCAGAAAGATCAAGAAGGATGGGGGTAAAGTAAAGGCCTTTGGATTTAGCCAAGAACAAGTCACTGGAGACTTTGGCAAGTGCTGTCTCAGAAGAATGTAAGGGATGAAAGCCAGACTGAAGTGGATTCAGCAGGACTTGAGAGGAATGAAATTCATGACAACGGTGTAGGACTGCATGCTCAAGAAGTTGAGAAATGAAGGGAAGAAGGGAGATGGGTCAATAATTAGAAGGACAACAAGGGTCAAGAGAAGGTTTCTTAAGGAGAAGTGTGACCACAGCATACTTGAAGGCTGCGGGAACCGTGGCAGTGGAGAGTGAGTGGTTGAGAACATGCGAGATGGAAGGGATGATAGAGGAGGAAATGGAGCTAAGGAGATGGGTGGAGATAAGATCAGATGAGCAAGTAGTAAGTTTAGAGGAGGAAAGGAGATGAGAGGTTTCCTCATCAGAAACCATAGAAAAGGAAGAAAGGGTAACAGAGATTGAGGGGAAAAGTTGGTATTGAGGTGGAGGAAGAGGAGATGAAGCTGATCTAGTGGGGAACTAGAGTGTAATTTTGTGAATTTTGTCATAGAAATAGTTGGCAAGGGTTTGGGCAGAAAAAGGAGGAGTCGGAGGGGGAGTTGCCTCGAGGAGAGAGTTAAGAGTTGAGAAGAGATGTCAGGGGTCACTGGTAAGAGAGTTGGTCAGATGGACATACTAGTTTTTCTTGGCAAGTGTTACGGCTGATTGGAAGGAGATAAGCATGAATTTGAAGTGAAGAAAGTCAGAGAGGGAGTGGCACTTGAGCCAAATGCGCTCAGCTGAGTGGGCACAGGAGCATAGATAGTGTGTAGTTGAAGACAACCAGGGCTGAGGTATAGTGCGTCTTACAGGATGTGGAATGAGTGGAGCAAGAGTATCTAGAGCAGGTGAGAGGGCAATATTATAGGAAACTATAGCCTTATCAATAAATTCAGAAGACAAGATGGGGGGAAGAGATGATGAAACAATAGTAGAGAGAGCCAAAGGAT
The DNA here is from genome assembly GCA_033557465.1 of Ichthyophis bannanicus. Taxonomy (NCBI): domain Eukaryota; kingdom Metazoa; phylum Chordata; class Amphibia; order Gymnophiona; family Ichthyophiidae; genus Ichthyophis; species Ichthyophis bannanicus. Next base: position 646,053,175 of record CM066035.1, read on the forward strand.
CGATACCATGAAGATTCCTGAAAAGGTAGGAGGAGACTGGGTGAGATTGAGGTGGGGAGTGATGAAGATTGAAGGTTAGGAGGTGGTGATCAGATAAGGGAAGAATTGAGGTATGGAAATCAGAGGGTAAACAGAGAAGAAGACTAGATCAAGGCAGTGACCATGCTGATGAGTGGGAGCAGAAGAGCAAAGTTGGAGGTTGAATGAGGAGGTAGGGGAAAGGAGTTTAGAAGCATAGGAGTCAGAAGGGTTAGCAACATGAATATTGATGTCATCAAGAATAAGGGAAGAGGAAAAAGAATCAAGAAATAGGGAAAGCCAGGAGTCAGTCAGTGAGAAAGGTAGGATTCATCAGGGGGTCTATAGATAGCAGCTATACAGAGAGATAAGGGGTTAAAAAGGTGGCTGGAATGGACTTCAAAGGAAGAAAAGGAGTGAGATGGAGGTAGAAGGATGGAATTGACAAGATGGAGAAAACAAAAACCTAATACCACCACCACGGCCAGCGGCAAGAGGAGTATGGGAAAATTGGTAGCTGCCATGACAGAGGGCGGCAACCGAAGCAGTGTCATTGGGAAGGAGCCAGGTTTCAGTACGAGCTAAAAGATGGAGATAGTTAGAAATGAAGAGATCATAGGTAAACATTCTTCCAGAAGTCCAACTCTGCGCCAGAGTTTCCGGAAACACCACGCTCCAGGGCCCACTCCAGTACCTCAGCCCCCTCGAAGCCCAAGGCTCCTTGGAGTCCTGTGGCTCCAGTTTCTCCAAGCAAAAATCCCTGGAGGTGAAACGCAAGAAGTTGAAACCCTCAAAGGCTGCCTCAGAGGACGGGTCCAGGACAAAAGGGAAATCCCACTCCAGGCCCGCAGGCCCCTCGTGAGTCTGAGGAGTTGGAGTGAGAGTGGCCTCACAAGCTGTCCTACAAGAGGTTGCTGGTACCCGCCGACCGGCCTCAGACACCCGAGGTCATTCTCATCAAGGACTTCCCCTCGACAGAACCGATGCCAGGCCCGAAATCCTCAGTGCCCGCAGTGAAGGCTGCAGAGCCAACTGGCATGGAGACCAGGATGGCGGCCTTAGAGAGTAGTATATCTGTCTTCATGCCCGTGCAGTGGGAGTTTATCCGGTTTATCCGACCCGATGACAGGACCCTCGACATCGAGGGCCTCTCTGGATGTCAAGCCATTCCTTGAACGCCACCCACCTTGAGACAACCAATGGCTCTCGACAAGGTCCCGGTCCCATTCCTCAATGTACCGGTCCTCTTCAGTAAGCACCCGTGGCTCAGACCACAGATTCTCCAGAGATCATGGACTGCACAGTACGAACCTCAACTGTGGTGATCATGGAGCCTCAGACTCATACTTAGACTTCGAGTCCAAATGGGAGACACAGGACAGGAGTCCCCAGACACTTGGCAATACCTCTATGTCCTGAGGCTGTTTCCCGCCCAAGGATGTCGCCTTCCTTGACTGTGCGGGATATGGTTAAGGCTCTCACCATTGAGACTGAATTCAAGGAAGACCCACGCATGGAGGAAATGGAGATACTCCAGTACGAAGCTCCCTCTAAGGAAATCCTTACCGTATCGGTACCTCCAATCCTCGAGCGACTCCTCCTCCAGTTGTGTGAAACACTGGCGTCAGTACACATTGTCAGCAGGTGACGACACCATGTACCAAGTGCACCAAAGCCCTGGATTCCAGAAGACCCAACTTCACCACAACTCAGTGGTCGTTGAGTCAGCCATGCACAGGCTGAAGAGCCAAAAACTCATTTCTTGCTGCTACCTGGCAGAAAGGCCTGAAACCCTCGGCACCTTCGATGGAAAGTCTTTCAGGGCTTGATGCTGACTTGCCGGATCCAGTCCTACTGGCTCTATATTGGCATGTACTCTTTCTTATCAGTGCTGCAGGCCTTAACGACTGCTATTACAGCTACAATAGGAATGCCCAGCAGTTGAAACTGAGGCAGAGTGAACTTACATGTCCATTAGAAGGTGCTGCTCTGGCCTGAGGCCTCTTAGGGGTGAAGGTGTTGGGAGTGCTGAAGCTGGCAGGGCTGGTCGGTGGAGAGCTGTTATAGAACTCCTTATTTCGCTGAAGAGCCCGAACCAGTGACTGTACCTGGATTCAATTCCTTGGCTGGTAGTTTCTTTATAACAGGAACAGAAGACCTGGTTTTTGTTTGCTCAGCTGGAGGACCTGGTCCAGTGACTGAGCCTGTAGTACCTGAAGATTGGAGCATGGCCAATTTTTAAAAAGGTTTTCAGGAGTGATCCGAGAAACTACAGACTGGTGAGCCTGATGTTAGTACTGGGCAAAATGGTAGAAGCCATTATAAAGAATAAAGTTACTGAACATGTAGATAGTCATGGTTTAATGGGAGAAAGCCAACATGGATTAGCCAAAGAAAGTCTTGTCTTACTAATCTGTTATATTTTTTGAAGGTGTGAATAAACACTTCGACAAAGGTGAATTAGTCATTATAGTGTATCTGAATTTTCAGAAAGCCTTTGACAAGGTCCCTCATAATTTGGCGAAACTAAATAGTCATGGGATAGGAGGCAGTGTACTATGGTGGATCAGGAACTGGTTAAAAGATAGAAAGCAGAGAGTAGGGCTAAATGACCAATTTTCCCAATGAAGATAGGTAAATAGTGGAGTACCCCAGGGATCTGTGCTGGGCCCTCTGCATTTTAACATATTCATAAATGACCTGGAAATGGGAATAATGAGTGAAGTGATCAAATTTGCAGATGACACAAAATTATTCAAAGTTGTTAAAACGCAAGAGCATTGTGAAAACATGTAAGAGGACTTTGATAAATTGGAAAACTGGACATTCAAATGGCAGATGACATTTAATGTGGAGAACTTTGGAACTCCTTCCCCCTCATCCTTCGCCAAGAACAATCAAACCCTAAATCCAAGTCTCTTCTAAAGATGGACTTCTTCCATCTAGCTTTTGACCTCCCCTCTCCCGACCTGTAATGCTACTCTCCTGCTACTGTTTCTCTCTCCTCCCTAGTGCAATTGTGTTTCTTTCCTGTCGATACTGTAGTTCTTTTCCTTTTTCGGCCTTGGTCTCTATTATTTGTAGCCATGTACACCGCCCTGATGTTATGAAGGGCGGTTAATAAAGCCTCACAATAAAGATAAAGAAGAGTGCAAAATTATGTACCTAGGAAAGAACAACCCAAACTACGGTTACACGAAGCAAGGTTCCACATTAGGAACCACCACCCAGGAAAAGGATTTAAGAATCATCGTGGATAATACGTTACCGGAGGATGTAGTAAGAGCTGTTAGTGTAACTGTGTTTAAAAAAAGTTTCAACAAGTTCCTAGAGGAAAGGTCCATAAACCATTATTAAAGAGGACCAGGGAAATCCACTGCTTACCCCGGGAAAAGCATTGTGGAACCTGCTAGGTACTTGTGACTTGAAATGGCCACTGTTGGAAATAGGATACTGGGCTTGATGGATCTTGGTCTGACCTAGCAGGGCATTTCTTATGTTCTTATGGCACTATCCAAATAGTGCCACCAAATATCGCGGTCTGCCCCCTTAGCTGGCCGGCTAAAGGCTTTCAATGTCAACTCCTAAATAGCATGAAGAATGAAACACTTTCCCTGCACACTTGGGATATCAGGGGTAGCCTTATAAAAGTCCCATAAATTTATGGTTTGTTTTTGCTTCTAAGTTTTATCGAGTTTCAAAATGAAGCTATACGTGAAAGTTCTCTGGCAAATCTGCCTGCATACATTTGTTCCTGCTAAAATATGTCCGTAGCTTTTTTCAAAGAAATGTACATGAGTATATTTTAAAATCAAAGGCTATGCGCGTAAATAGAAACTCTGCCCTTAGGAAGTCCTCTAAAGAGAGTGGGTAGAAGCACATACATACAGGACAGGGATGATGTGGGCACGTTTATTCACATATCTGCAGGACAAATTTGAAAAAAGACATTTTTGTGCTTTAAAGCTCTGTGTGAATACCTTTCAAAATTGTCCTTGCTTTGGATGTTCGTCGAGCTAGATGTACATTTTAGTGCATGCTAACACTGTTAACATGTGTTATTTGTAAATGGATCCCATTGAATAAAAATGGGCCCTGCACATTAATACATTCTGTAGCGCACTTTATTAAATCTAGCCCTCAGACTTTCAAATCTCCGTGTATGATTTCACGAACTACTCAGCATGATTGACCTTTAGCAGTGTAATCTGTAACAAACTACCTCTATTATGAATTGAGGATTAGGCATGTAGGCAAAATGCATTTTTGAAACTTTTTATGCCCCCTCTGCTCCAGTTTGAATCCTTTGATGATGCTAATTTATAGGATTGTTTGGAGGAAAGCCAGTGAAATGCATTCAAATGTTTTAAAATGGAACTAAACAAGTACATTTTTTAATTTGATTTTCAGGGTCCAAAGGTTCCTCTGGGCTCCACGGTTTCAAGGGAGAACAAGGGGATCAAGGTTTACCTGGACCTAAAGGTATTTGAACTTTTTCAAAATATATAGCATAACACTAACAAGTGTCATATAATCTGATCATTTAGGAGAACCTCATAACCTAAAAATATTCAACTATATATTTATTTGCAGGTATACAAGGTCCACCTGGGCCTTCTGGTCCCCTTCAAATTCTTAAAGGGGAACCTGGTTTTCCTGGCCCTGAGGGTCCAGTAGGTCCTGTAGGAACTCCAGGATTTCCTGGTCCAAAAGGACAACAAGGTAGGAAGATGATTTTATTTCTGCTACTAATAGTGAGGAAGCACAGCATGGCTGACATCTATAGCAACAAGGATGCATGAAAAAAGCTGATTCCATGAGCCAGTTATGGGGTACATGTTTTTCTTTTTTTTCTTTTTTTTTAGGTATAACGGGATCTGTAGGTACACCTGGACCAACTGGTAGCCCAGGGTTTGATGGCACACCCGGTCTAAAAGGAGATATTGGTCCCTCTGGTCCACCAGGTATGCCCATGTCACATGAACCAAATTTACTGTGAAAGTACACCATCCTGTTTAATCCCTTCCCTGAATAAGAATCTTTTTGTCTTCTCTGCTGTGCAGTACTTTGGGAATATGCGTAAATAACCCTGTCTGACGACCTTTTTAAAACCTCTTAAGCAAATTTTCAGTTCTCAAGTCCAAAGGTAAATAGTTCCATAGCTTTGGGACAATATAGAGAAAGCAGAATGCCCAATTTCTTCTTATCTGATCGCATCACCAACAGATGCGTTTCGGAGCTCAGTCTCCAGAAGGGCTGATAGAGCATCACTGCTGGGTCAGATAACCTGGTAATCCCGTACAGTAAACTTTAAAAGTCATTAATAAGATCTTGAATCTAATTCTTGCCAAAGCACATAATCAGTGTTCGGCCTGCAGCATTGGTATCACATGATTGAATTTCCTGATGTATTAGTTTAATTGCAATTGTAAATGCTTCAATTTATTTAAAGTCATTCCTGCTAAAAGAGAATTACAGTATTCTATATGGTTCAGCAAAAAAGCATGACTCAAAGTCCAAATTGAAGCTCCATTCAGATATGGATGAGTGCACTGAATTAGCCTTAAACTATGCGTACCCTTCTCTATAAATGCAGACTCTTGAGGCCCCTTTTACTAAGGCCTGCAAAAGATTTACAATTAACACACTAAACAAATGTGCGTTAATTGCAAAGTCTCCATGTTAGCTGTCGAGGCCGTGATCAGTATGTTCCTGGCGGCTAATATGTGATGGATCACTCAACATGTGCTCTGCTAAGGCGGGTTCACAACCCACGTTAAGAACCGCATTGCTGGGGGTTCCAGTGACGTCATCGGGCAGAATGGCGGCAAAGTAAACGAGCTCCGCCACCAATGCCTGCCAAAACGGGGGGAAAATACCCCTAGACGGAGGGAGATAGAGGCGCCATGCAGGGGCACTAATTAAAGCAACCCCCAAGTGACTGTGGAAGGCAGAGCGGGCGGAGGTACCCTCCGGAGCAGCGAGCATAGGCGGAGTGTGGAGCCTAATAGGGAAGACACGTGACTGATCAGAGCAGCGGACGAGGGAGTCCCAGCGCGAGAGCGATCATGGCAGGAGGGCCGGTGAGTGAAGGAGGCGCAGCAAAGGAGAACCGGTAGCACAAGAGATTTAATTGTGGCAACTCCAGAGAGATAGCGGAAAGGCAGAGCGGACCAGGACATCCCTCCGTCAGAACAGCAAGTGCAGGCGGAGTGAGGAGGCCAATTGGGGAACCACATGGCAGGAGCAGCTGACTGGAGAGCTGAGGAGAGAGTGACCTCGGCAGGAGGGCTGGTGAGTGAAGGCGGTGCAGCAAAGGAGCATCTGTAGAGGAACAGAAGAGGCAGTTGAACAGCAGCGATTTGGGCGCTGAGAGGTGCAGGCGGTGAATGCTGGCCAGAAATGGAGGGGAAGGAGGGCCTCAAAGGGAGACAGCCAAACAAAGCAAAGCAAAGTACTCCATAACAAGCAAAGTACACGCAAAAAGAATTAAAGGAAGCTAAATAAAAATATACTTTGAAGTACTATAAAAGCAAGAGAACATATTGTCAGAGTGAGCAGAAAGACAGACAAGAAAAGAGACACAGACTGCAGTTAAGACACAGATCACGGACGTCATCAGGGCGAATGGCGCTGTAGTGGAACAGCTCCGCCGCCATAGCCTGCTGTGAATGGGACAACGTACTGGACCTCTATCTGTAGAAGACAACGGTGCTACCCCCCAGGGAAGGCCAACAAGAGGGCTCGAGAGATTGGTTGGGAAAAGACAAGTGGTTCTTAGCAAAAGCCTCGGACACGCTGTCCGGGGGGAGGAATAAAGTGAGCATGGAAAAGGCAAAGGGAAGTCAAGCAGCGTGAAAGAAGCTGGCAGAATATAGATCCTCATATGCGACCACTAGAGGAGGAAAGGAGGGCGAGAAGGACGGTGGATTACAGCGAGAAGATCCCAATGAGGAGGAGGAGGAGATGGAACGAGCATGCAGCCCAGGAATGGGGCATTGCTAAAAGGCTGGTTTACAGAGCTGAAGGAGGAGATCAAGATGGAGCTCAGTGGGGTGAAAAATGAGCTGAAGGAGTCAATACAGGCTCTGAGACAAGATATTGTGGACATTGGCAGCCGTCTAGAAGAAGTAGAGAGCCAGGTGGAACAGCAAGGTGAAGAGCTGGAGGATCTGCGGAGAGGGTGGGAGGAATTGAAAAGCCGGCAAGCCGAACAACAGATGAAATTGAAGGATTTGGAAGATCGATCTAGAAGATGCAACCTTAGAGTGCGGGGCCTCCCAGAGGTGGCGCAGTATAAGGACTGTGAAGCAGTGATGGGGAAAATTTTCAGAGCCCTGTTGCATCAAGAGGAGCGTGGTGAAGGGGGAGAAGGTGAGAGCATTAAAATAGAGAGAGCACATAGAGGCGTGGGGCCGGTTAGGGATAACAGGCCACGACATATTGTGGTGTGCTTGAGCTCTTTCAAGACTAAATGAAAAGATACTCAGTGCAGCCCGAGCAGAGCGACAGTTTATCTGGGAAGAGCACAGGCTCGAGTTGTTTCAGGACCTATCTGTGGGGACCCTCCAGCGCAGAAGAAACCTTAAAGAAGTGACGACCTATTTGCGAAAGGAGGACTTGAGATATAAATGGCTATTCCCATTTGGATTGTTGATGACTGTAAAGGGAAGATCCAGAAAAGTGCAGACAAATGAGGAAGCTTGGAAAGCACTTAAAGACCTGGGACTATCGAACTTGCCAGAGGGGGAGAGCAGAACAGCTGGAACGGACACAACGGTGCAAAGAGGGACAGACAAAGGTGGCATAGAGTTCCTGCAACGGGGAGAAGGCTGGCGAGGCTGAATAGAGAGAGCACAGGAGAAGCGCCAGGAGCTGGTTGAAACTGAGGACATTGTCAAAATTGCGTATGATGGTGAAGTTGTGTAAGGGGGGGAAGGGTAGAGGATAGTTGGAATTGGGAGGGGGGGAGATGGGTAGAATGGGATGGACTCGGGGGGGGGTGGATGGCCTGAGTTAGTCTGGGGAGGAAGGGGTTAGGAGGTGAGGAGGGAGGGAGGGAGGAGTTGAGGGGGGAGGAGGTGGAGGTGAGTAGTGAGCTCTGGGGACTCTAGAGGAGGGGGCAGGGAGGGGGGCATGAGGCAGGCGGCCTGATTTCGTCACTGTAATGGAAGACAAATCTCCTTTTGAAAGAGGGGGATCATGGGTGGGACATGGGGTGGATGGGGGAGGAGAGGGGAGGGGACAAGGTTAGAGGGGTGGGGGAGGATGAGGGAGGGGTCGGAGTAGGAGAATGGTGGGGGGATCAGGGGAAGGGGGTGAGGGGGTGAGGGGAGGAAGGACGGGTCTGAGAAGGGAAGGAGAGAGAGGTGTAGAGAGGTAGAAGGGGGGAACAAGATCCTGGTGAACTGAAAATTGTTACACTGAATGTGAAAGGTTTGAACTCACCCTTTAAGAGACAAAAATTGTACAAGGAATTATCAAGGCAGAAGGCATCACTTGTATTACTGCAAGAGACACATTTCTTACGGAAACATGAATCAGTGGTGAGACCAAAAGGGTATGGAAAGCTGTTGTTTGTGTCAAATATGAATGAACTGAAGAAAGGTGGGGTGGCTCTGCTGATGGATGAGAAGCTAAAGGTAGAGGTGCACTCGGTAGTCTGAGATAGAGGGGGGAGGTATTTGATGGTGCGAATGAGGGTTAGGGAGGAATGGCGATGTGTGATTAATGTGTATGCACCCACTGGGACACAAAAAGAGTTTTGGGAGGAGGTGGATATGAAAGTGAGCATGTTGGAGGAGGGACCGAGGATATGTGGAGGAGATTTTAATATGCCCTGGGAGATTGGGAGAGACTGTACAGGGAGGGGGGAAGGGAGAAGAGCAGACAGGAAGCGATATAAAGTTTGTACAGGATCATGATTTGATTGATGCGTGGAGATTGATGAACCCAGGAAGGCATCAGTATTCGTTCTTCTCAGCGGTTCACGGCACTTATTCAAGGTTGGGCACCATTTGGGTAGGGAAAGAGATAGCGGGTAGGGTACGGGGGGGGGGGGTGAAATGGAGGCGATTACGTAGTCTGACCACGCGTCGGTGATTGTGTGCATGAGCTGAAAGAGAAAAAGCAAGGGGGTGCATTATTGGAGATTGAATGAGGCCCTATTGCGAGATCAGAGGGTGGTGAAGGAACTGGAGGAGATGATACCAGACTATTTTAAAAGAAATGCGAATGGAGAGGTAAGGGCGGGAGTGGTCTGGGATGCTTTTAAGATGGTGGTGTGAGGCATTTTGGTAAAATAAGGGGCGAGAATAAAGAGGGAAAGGGAGGAAAAGGAGTTACAACTGCGGCAGAAGTTGGTTAGGTTGGAAGAGGCGGATGCAAAGGATGGGGCGGGGAAATATAGGGGGGAGGTGCTTGAAACTAGGGCCAAGTTAAATGCGCTTGAGGCTGAAAAGATCCAATATCAGTTGCAGTTGTTGAGGCAGGAATTTTTCGAAGGAGGAAATAGGGCGAGAAAGTACCTCGCGCGATGCCTACAGAAAAAGAGGAATAGGCAACAGATAACACAGCTTAGATGCCGGGGAGTGGTGGAGTATGATGAGCAGAAGATAAGGGAAGAGTTTGTGGGGTACTACCAGATATTATATGAAGCTAAGCCAGATAGGGCGAAGAGGGAAATGAGGGAATATCTGGAGACAGCGGGACTCATACAAGTGGGGGAAGGAGAACGGGGGCTTTGGATAAAGACATACAGGTAGGGGAAGTGGAACAAGCGATTCAGGATCTGAAACCAGTGAAGGCTCCAGGACTTGATGGACTTACGGGGAACTTTTATAAAAAGTTTAAAGGAGTGCTGCTGATGCCATTGACAGGGGTGTTTAATCTACCAAAGAAGGGGAAACGGTTGGCGGAGACGATGGGGTAGGCTGGAGTAGCTCTGATCCCGAAGGAGGGGAGAGATCCTCTGGAGTGTGCGTCGTACCGGCCGATTTTGCTGATAAATGTAGATGCGAAGTTGCTGGCTAAAGTGCTAGCGGGTAGACTTAATAAATTACTGGGCAAGCTAGTTCATGAATACCAAGCGGGGTTTATACCTGGGAGGCAAGTGTCTGACAATATAAGGAAAATTTTGAATGTAATTTGGACAGCGAAACAGAAGCCTGGTCAGACAATACTGCTTTCGTTGGACGCGGAAAAAGCGTTTGACCAGGTATCGTGGAAATTTTTGTTTGCAGTGATGGAGCATACGGGCTTTGGAAAGGGCTTTGTGGATTGGGTGAAGGCGCTATATGAGGGGCCTAAAGCGTGTGTGAGAGTGAATGGGGGGTACTCGCAATTTTTTCCGCTGGGGCGGGGAACTAGACAAGGTTGCTCGCTTTCACCGTTGTTATTCACATTATCCTTGGAACTGCTGGCAGGGAAGATTCGGGGGGGCTAAAGGCATTAAGGGGGTAAGGGTGGAGCAGAGGGAATACAAATTGGCAATGTTTACGGATGATATTCTGCTTATGATAACTAGGCCTATGGAGACACTGCCTGCCATTATGAGGGAGGTGGAGGAGTATGGGGGCTTGGCAGGGTTTTGTATAAATTGGAGCAAGTCCGAAATTTTAAATTTGACAGGGGGGATAGAGCTGCAAAGGAGTTTGCAGCATAAATTTCAATTTAGGTGGGCAAGCCGTTCAATACGGTACTTCTGAGTTCAATTGGGAAGGGAGTTGGAGGAACTATATGAATTAAACTATAAGAGGTTCTTTGGGCAAGTAGAAATGCAGCTGGAGGGCTGGAAAAGGATATATCTCATGGATGGGGAGGATGGCGGTGATTAAAATGATGCTGCTCCCCCAGTTCCTCTTCTATTTCCAGGTATTGCCAATTGAGATACCGGCCAAGGCGTTAAAAAGGGTGCAGAGGCAAGTGGAGGGGTTTATATGGGGACATAAGCACCCTAGGGTGGCAGCATGGACGTTGCAGGCTCCCAGGGTGGAGGGAGGAATGGGGGTGCCCAATTTTGGGAGGTATTATCAAGCAGCACAGTTGAGGGCAGTTTATTCTTGGCTGAGGGAGCCAATGAAGCACTGGGTAAGGATGGAAGAAGTGGGTCTGAGGGCAGGGGAGTTGGAGAGGCTGATGTGGGGGGGGGGGGTAGTAGGAAGCGAGGGGAGAATCCCATGGTTGGCGATACGTTGCATATGTGGCAACAGCAGAGGAAGCGGATGGTAGGGGACAAGAGGTGTGCACAAACAATGTCGCTGCTGGCTTGTTGTGAGGAGGGAATGGGACCGGATGTAGGAGTGCTGCAAAGATGGGCACAGCAGGGCTTAAGCAATGTGTCTCAGATAATTGGTGGGGAAGGGATAAGGGAGTTTGCAGGCATTAGGGATTTATACCAACTGCGGGAAAGTGACTGATTGGCATATTTGCAAGTTGGTTCTTATGTCAGGCAGATGAAGCGCTGGCAGGATATTGTTAAGGAGCCGGGTTGGTTTGAAGGGAGCTGTCTAGGTTCGTTGGGGAGGAAGGGGGTAATTTCAAGAATCTACAAAGGCCTGACTATGAGAGGGGAGGAGAAACTTAGTTATATGCTGGCTTGGGAGAAAGAGCTGGGGATGAATTGGGAGATGGAAGAGTGGGAGCGGATAGCCTTAGAAGTTGCGAAAGCTTCAATAGCTACTTCCCTTAGAGAGAATGGGTGGAAAGTGCTGACTAGATGGTACTTGACACAAACGTTTGTTTAAAGCGGGGGTCTGTCAGTCGGATGAGTATTGGAGGATGTGTGGAGCGAAAGGCACCTGGTTACATATGTAGTGGATATTTCCGGTGGTAAATAAATATTGGGAGAAAATTGGGGAATGCATTAGGGGCATTACAGGAAAGGGGTTGGTATTGACGCCAGAGATGTGTTTGCTGCTTAGGAGGGGGGAAGGGGGGGGGGAAAGAACATGGAGCATAGTGTGGCAATGTATTTTGGCGGCAAGATGCAAGATTGCACAGCACTGAAAGACTTGTTTGTTGCCACCTATAGGCAGTTATACTAGGCGACTGTCGGAGCTGTATCAAATGCATATGATCACAGGGATAAAAAAAGGTGTTAGGGAGAAAATGGAGAGGCAGTGGGGGGGGGGGGTTTGGGAATGGTTACGTAGGGGTGAGTGGATGGATGGGATAGGGGAGGGCAGGGGTGGAGTTAAGGGAGGAGAGGGGAGAGTAGGGCTATGAAGCATTCCGATGATTAGTAATGTGTGGGATAAAAGGGGGAGGGAGGAAGGGGGGAGGTATGGATAGGAATTCAGTACGTTACCTGAAGGGGGGTGGAGGGGAGATAGTGCCTATGGGAAGGGAGCTATGGGAGGGGAGGAGGAATACGTTGCTTGGCGAACTGAACGGGTTACACGGGTACAGTATTGGAGAAGTGAGGGGGTAGGAAGGGTGTGTAGAGGTGGGAGGGCTGGGTGGGACAGCTTTTATATTTATAGACATAGGCTGAGGTGTTGAGGGGAGGGGGGACTTGTATGGGGATTAGAGGGTTCCCTCCGTTCACTACTAGACCGCATTTACAGTGTTGCATTGCATTGACCATTTTCACTCCGCCCTTTTGTGCGGTTATTAAGTGGCATATCACAATAACACATGACTCTCTCAAAACTCTGTCTAGCCTGTTTAGTATCTCTTTTGTTTAATATTAAGCGTGTTATTCAGCACCTCACACTCCAACCTCCAAAGATCTTAATATGTATACTTTAGAGAAAAGGCGGGATAGAGGCAATATGATAGAGACATTTAAATATTTCCATGGCATAAAGGCATAGAAGGGTCTCTTTCAATTGAAGGCAAGCTCTGCTACAAGGGGACATAGGATGAGGGTGACTCAGGAGTAATATGTGGAAATATTTCTATCTCCAGGAACAAGCAGGAATGAGTCTTCACATATGGGTATTGTCGGTACTGACGGAGCCTGCGCGAGAACGCTCCCCAGCGTCCAAAAGGAAAGCTTTTGGGAGCATCCCACAGCGCCTGCACGCTGCCTTCCCGCCTTTCCCAACCGCCTCTCTCCAGTTCTTCTTTTCCGCGGAGCCAGCAGGTCGTGTTTCTGTCACCGCTGAAGAATTTCTTTATTTTCTTTTATTTCTTTGGTCGCGTGTCTGCCTTCTCGACGCCGGACCGGTACCGCCGGTCTTTTCTTTCTTTATTCTAAAAAAAAAAAAAAAAAAAACCTACTGTTTTTCTCACTTCAGTGCATTTTTTCTTTCTTTGGCCTTAGGCCTACAAAAGTTTTTCCTCATGGAAAAGCTCGCCTCTGGGTTTAAAAAGTGCACGAAGTGCAGTGGCACTATTTCTGTCACCGACACCCATGACTGGTGTCTAAAATGTTTAGGTCCTGACCATTCCATTATGGATTGTGAGTCCTGTTCCATGATGTCTAAAAGAGATCTACAGAATCGAGCAGCCAAGCTCAGTACTCTGTTTCCCTCTGATGCAGCTTCGGTGGCATCGACGTCTTCCAGGGCTTCTTCTTCCTCCCATGGATCTCAGGTAACCAAACTTAAGTCCAGCCGGTCCTCGAAGGGTAGATCTCCCTCTAAGTATCGAGATGCCTCTGGGCTTGCTCTCGAGGAATCCTGCACAACAAAATTACCCCGGTGGGAGGCTCCGGCTTCCAAAGCTTTATCTATGGGGTCACAGGTTGACATCGATGGCTCGGCCTCGACCGATCACCTGTTGCCATGTTCTGGGATACCGGTGGTTCCCACTGGTACCGACATCCAGACATTGGTGGCGTCGATGGATCAGAATATTCTGACCATACAGCGTGCCATCACGGCATTCATACAAGCTGCGACTCCTTTGGTACCGCAACAAACTCCGTTGTCGGTACCGACTCCGGCACTGGCACCGATATCGGTTCCGATGCCGGTACCGATTACATCGACATCGGCTTCGGTGTCGACTGCAGCGGTACGCTGTTCTGTGATGCCCATCGGTACCAAATCGGTACCGATCACTCCCGATATCGATACCACCCGGTACGCATATCGGGCTCTGCAGGAGCATCCAGATAGGCGTTACTTCGATTCCTCTGAAGACTCTGATGAATCAGAGGCCTCTATCGAAGCATCGGTGATCCTTCCTCAGGAGCCCTCTTCTCCAAAAAGGAGAATGTCTCCTCCAGAAGACTTGTCTTTTCAAGACTTCATTAGGGAAGTGGCCAGGGGCCTTTCCATCTCAGTGGCCCCTGAGACAGAGCCTAGAGCCAAAAAATTAGATATTTTACAATATCCTAAGGCTCCTCAAGAGGCAGCCACTTTACCAATACATGAGATTCTTTATGATCACATGTTGGGCATATGGGAGACTCCTCTCACCACCTCCCCTCATTCTTGTAGGTTGGACACCATGTATCGTGTTCCTCCTTGTCCTAGCTTTCATAAGACTCAGTTTCCTCACCACTCCATTGTGATGGAGTCTGCTATGAAAAAGATCAAGAGTACAAAAAGGCACTCTTCTACTCCTCCAGGAAGAGAATGCAGAACCTTAGATGCCTTTGGCAGGAGAATTTTCCAGGCCAATATGCTTGTTGCCAGAATCAACTCCTATAGTCTCTATATGGGGATGTTTCTAAAAGAAGTTACAGATCATCTGCAAACATTGTCTCCTTTTATTTCAGAAGATAAAAGGGAAGAGTTTCTCACCTGGCTCAAACATGCCCAGGATGTTTCCAAGTTTTCCAACCGTGCAGCCTTTGATTCTTTTGAAGGTGCCAGCAGAGCCTCGGCTATTGCCATAGGTGCACACAGAGTTGCTTGGTTACAAGCTTCTGATTTGGAACCCTGGGTTCAGGATGGACTAGGAAACCTTCCTTGTACAGGTGAAAACCTTTTTGGCAAAGATTGGCAAGCAAAGGCCACCCAGATGGATGCTGAAAATTCTGCTTTAGATAGACTTTCAAAGTCTACTTCTGCTCCTTTTAAGAAAAGGTTGTTCAAAAAGGGATTTATCCCAAAAAAAGGGAAATATTATTCTGCTTATGCAAAGCAGGCATCTTCTGCAGGTCGTTTTGCTACAAAGAGACAGCAACAACCGAAACAGGCCAAATCTAAGGCTGCTAGGACTGCTACGGCCCAACAGCCTCAGCCTCCTCAGGGCCTTTGACTTAAAACTAGAGAACTTAGCCTTTCTGGCTCTAGAACATCCAGAGCCTCTCACCATTCCAGGAAGGTTAGCTCACTTTGCTCCCAGATGGGAACAAATCACAGCAGAGCAATGGACCCTCTCCATCATAAGGGAAGGGTACAAGCTTCATTTCTTAAACCGTCCCCCTCACACCATGGTGAGACAGTTCAATTCTCCAACATCTTTCCTCGACCTTCTGGGTCAGGAGATTGCTACCCTTCTTGCCCAAGGGGCAATAGAAGAAGTATCCCTTCTTCAACAGGGCTCAGGGTTCTACTCCCCCTACTTTCTCATCCCAAAGAAAACAGGGGGCTACAGACCCATCTTAGATCTCAGAGAATTGAACAAGTTTCTATGCAAGGAGAAATTCAAGATGACTTCTCTCGGTACTCTCCTTCCATACCTCCAGAGTCAGGACTGGCTTTGTTCTCTAGATCTCAAGCCATGTCCTCATCCATCCAACACACAGAAGGTTCCTTCGGTTCCTTTTCCAAGGAAAGCATTATCAATACAGAGTACTTCCCTTCGGTCTGGCCTCTGCACCAAGGGTGTTCACAAAATGCATGGCAGTAGTAGCTGCATTTCTACGCACTCTAGGAATATTTGTATTCCCATATCTGGACGACTGGCTCATCCGAGCTCCATCCCAGTCAGAGGCCCAGGCTTCCCTGGCCTGCACAAGCCGTATCCTTCAGTATCTCGGACTTGTAATAAACATCCCAAAATCCCATCTCACCCCTACTCAGTCTCTGGAGTTCATAGGGGCCTTACTGGATACCACCACTGCAAGGGCCTATCTTCCCCAGGCCCGTTGCCTACGCTTGGTGCAGTTAGCCTCCCAGATTCAGTTAAAGTCCCATTTAACTGCTCGAGAGATGTTATAACTGTTAGGCCACATGGCATCCACTGTGCATGTGGTCCCTTATGCTCGCCTTCACATGAGGGCAGCTCAATGGACTTTGTCCACCCAATGGACCCAGGCATCAGGGTGCCTGTCAGACAAAATAGCAACCTCCAGTCGCCTTTTTTGCTCTCTCCAGTGGTGGAGGTCCACCCAAAATCTGTTGCTGGGGTCCCCCTTTCAACAGGTGTTACCCCAAGCAACCCTTACAACAGATGCCTCCCCAAAGGGTTGGGGGGCTCATCTACAAGATCTCTCCACCCAGGGCATCTGGTCTCCACAGGAGACATCTCTGCATATCAACCTCTTAGATCTCAGAGCAATTTTTCTAGCTCTCAGAGTCTTCCACACCCTGCTCAGCTACAAGACAGTCCTCATCCACACGGACAACCAAGTAGCCATGTTCTACGTGAACAAGCAGGGGGGAACTGGCTCTCTGTCGCTTTGCAACGAAGCTCTGAGATTGTGGGCCTTCGCCAGAGAGCATCAAATTCATCTCATGGCAGTGTATCTTCCAGGGGTTCAAAACTCTTGGGCAGACAGACTCAGTCGAGTTCTGCTTCCACACGAATGGTCCCTCCATGGGGACCAGATAACCAGGATCTTTCAAATTTGGGGAACCCCAGACATAGACCTGTTTGCAAGTCCGTGGAATGCCAAACTTCCCTGGTTCTGTTCCAGGATTCCGTGTCAGGGAGTTCAGGCCAGGGATGCCTTCCTCCTTCAATGGGGGTAAGACTTCCTCTTTGCCTTTCCACCCATTCCCCTAATTCCCAAAACACTATTCAAGCTTCAGAGAGACAAGGGGTCTATGATCCTCATAGCACCACATTGGCCACACCAAGTGTGGTACCCTCTACTTCTGCATCTCTCTCAAGCTCCCTCCCTGGACTTGGGATCTGCTCCAGACCTCCTATCCCAGGAGGAGGGAACGTTGTGGCACCCAAATCCCCAGTCTCTTCATCTCAGGGCCTGGTTGCTGAAGGCCTAGACCTTCAAGATTTGCATCTTTCTCAGCAAGTGAAGGATATCCTTCATGCTTCCAGAAAGCCTTCCACCAGATGTTCCTATGCTTTTAAATGGAAGAGGTTTACCATTTGGTGTGCAGAGAAAGGTCTTAACCCTCTTGCAATACCTCTGAATTCTTTACTAGAGTATTTGCTGCATTTATCCCATGCAGGCCTTAAAACAAATTCAGTAAGAGTCCATTTGAGTGCTATTGCAGCATCCCTTAAGCCTCTCAATGGACAGCCTATTTCCTCTCATCCACTTATAGCAAGATTCATGAGAGGTCTTCTTTTGACTAAACCGCCCATTAGACCACCTCCAGTGGCATGGGACTTGAATCTGGTTCTTGGCCAGCTTATGAAGCCACCCTTTGAACCCTTAGCCACTACCTCCTTGAAATTTCTTTCCTGGAAGGTTACTTTTCTCATTGCAGTCACCTCAGCTCGCTGCATCAGTGAGCTGCAAGCCTTGGTGGCTAATCCTCCTTATACAAGGTTCCATCATGACAAGGTAGTCCTCAGGACCAATCCACACTTTATGCCTAAAGTGGTTTCACCTTTTCATCTGAATCAGGAGGTGTATTTACCTGTCTTTTTTCCAGGACCTCATGCATCAAGTGCAGAGAGGAATCTCCATACCCTGGATTGTAAAAGAGCGCTCGCTTTTTACTTACAAAGGACACAGCAACATAGAAAGTCCTCTCAACTCTTTGTTGCTTTTGACCCCTCTCATTTAGGACTTCCAGTCTCTAAGAGAACTCTGTCCAATTGGATTACTCAGTGTATTTCTTTCGCCTACCAGAGTAAGAACCTTTCTCTAGAGGACCATGTCACAGCTCACAATGTGAGGGCCATGGCAGCCTCTATGGCTCATCTAAACTCTGTGTCCATCAACCAAATCTGTCGAGCGGCCACCTGGGCCTCGGTTCATACCTTTACAGCCCATTACTGCTTGGACAAGGACTCCCGCCGGGATGCCTTGTTTGGTCAGGCTGTTCTCAGTTCCATGCTTAAACAACTCCCTGGTTGGATGCCCGAGATCCATGGAGGGAGGTAGAGCCCTTCTCAGGGACTCACAACCTTGGGGATCTCTAGCTGGGGAGTCCCCATATGTGAAGACTCATTCCTGCTTGTTCCTGGAGATAGCACAGTTACTTACCTGTAACAGGTGATCTCTGTGAACAGCAGGAATAAGTCTTCACAACCCACCCACCTTCCCTATGAGTTGTATCTCTCTATCTATCTTTCCTTTCCTCTATCTCTCTCTTTGTCTCAGCTTAAAACTTGAACTGGAGAGAGGCGGTTGGGAAAGACGGGTAGGCAGCGTGCAGGCGCTGTGGGATGCTCCCAAAAGCTTTCCTTTTGGACGCTGGGGAGCGTTCCCGCGCAGGCTCCGTCGATACCGACGATACCCATATGTGAAGACTTATTCCTGCTGTTCCCAGAGATCACCTGTTACAGGTAAGTAACTGTGCTTTATGGAAAGAGTGGTAGATGTGTGGAATAGTCTCCCAGTGGAAGAGGTGGACACGAGAACAGTATCTGAATTCAAAAAAGCTTGGGACAAACACAGAGGATCTCAAAAAGTAAAAAGGGAACTATTGCAGTTGATATGGAAGGGTAGACTAGATAGGCCATGTGGGCTTTTTCTGTCATCATGTTTCTATGTTTCTATCATTGAACCTATGTCAGAGGAGGGAGGGATCAGATCTGCATGCCAGGGTGAAGTCGAAAGACCCTTGTGGTTATTTTTTTTTTTTTTCATTTGAAGTCCGATCTGCTCTGCTGCTACTGGCACTTCCACCGCTGAGAAAACACAGAGCGGCAGCGGTAGGGCAAAAGGGCAGGCAGCTGGCTAGACATGGAGGTGTAGGGGAGATGGGAGAGGGGCGCATCAGATGAGCAAGTCACACAGGGCGCAATTATGGCTTGGTATGGCCCTGAGACAACCTCACATAAGTGACACATTTGGTTATCAGAGGCTTTAAATTGCTGTGGGGAAAAGGTTTTCTTAGCATTCCATACAGCAACTTTGTATATACTAATCTGCTTTTTATAGGCTGAAAAAGCAATGTGATCTAATTTTCTGCATTTTGGCCCTCTGTTTCAACTTCTGCTACATCCATAAGGATGATATTGGCTAGGGTCTAAAAGGATTCCCTCATGGGGGCAACCTTATCCAGAACATTCCGAAACTGTATGTTATTGAGATAATTGCTCATCTAAAGGCAGGTCTGCAAAGATTTCTATATGAGCCTGACATTCCTCTGATAAAGATAAAGCATGTTTACTAAAGGTTTCCGCTCGCTATAAGTGTGTTAATAAAGTTAACATGCGTTAAGTGCCACTACACCCATAGAAATAAAATGGTTCTGGCACTTAACACGTGTTAAATCCCTTTAGTAGACATGCCCCAAAGTGTCCATTTCTATATTATGAAGTCTTCTGGAGAGCTTCTTTCCTTTATGACTACTTGCTTTTACCAAGCTGAAGTTAACTGAGCAAGTCACAAAACAATGGTCCAACCAAGCTAGAAGCAATACCCCCAAAAGAATCGACCAAGGAAAAATAATCTTGAGATTAAAAAAAATCTAAATCATGCCCATTAGAATGAGTAGAAAATGACAAAAGTAGCTAATACCCTAGTCCTCCAACATAGTTAAAAAAACAAACAAAAAAACTTGTTCTAATACAGTTTGGGGGGACATCAAAATACAGATTAAAATCACCCTGTGATGGGGTCTATAGAATGTTGCCTGTCCCCCCAGAGGGACTATCACGAGGCCTGTTTAAGGGAACCTGCAGCCCGGAGTTCAAGGCTGGGAGGGCATGGCTTAAAAGGAGAGGTTAAAAACGCAACAGGCTGCAGGAGGGATAGAGGCCCGTGGAGCCAGGAAGCCTTTCGAGGCAAGCTGTACAAAGGTAAGAACTTTAACTGGGCTGGATGAAGGGCCGGGAGACCAGTTTTGTGAAGGTGTAACAAACAGGGTCTGAACAAAAACAAATTTTGTTTTCTCTGAACTGCTGCCTAGTGTTTGAACAGAAAACCCCTTCCCACCGCATGCCACACTACCACACACACCTTATAATTAATGAGCCAAATGATCTACTCACATCTGCTAGAATCTGAGATAATTCATCTAAACATTACAGTGACAGATGAGGAGCACAATAAGTCAAAAACAAGGTCATACAAGTGAATCAACAAAGATTCCATATTAAAAGTGGGAAACAACAAGATCATCTTGCTCTTTCTTTGTCCTAGAAGGGCAAAGGATGGCAACTCTGATCTCACACTTGTAGGAATGGTGAGTAACAAAAAATAGAAAAATCAGGAGGATGTGTGTTCCTTAAATAAACATTGTCCCCTTTAACCAGATCTCAGTTATACAAAAAATATCAGTATGATGCTGCATGATCAAGTCTAAAACTAGAGAGTGTTTGCCTCTGACTGATCTCACATGCTCCATCGATGTGCGCCTGCATCATGGATGCTGTGCTATTGAGGGTTTCAGATGTCAAGGACATCAGGGGCATGGCTAGGAACATCACAGTACAGGAGATTCCAGCAAGGTAATATATTAAAATATCACTGTAACTTTCTTGTGGCATCAAGGACATGGGAGGCATGGTCATGGATATTACAAAACCCGAGGCTCTGGCAAGGTAATATCAATTTCAAAAATCCAAAAGAGGCTAGAGAGCATCATCACCTAAATTGCTGAACCAAAAAATTGAAAATGATTTAAAAATTAATTAAAAGAAAAGGAAAAACATCATCAAATCTTCCAGAAGGCATTCTAAAATATACAAGGTATATATTTAAACATTTTAGTATAAAACCCAGTTAAAACCAATAAAACACCTTAATACAAACCATATTCGGCTCAAAAGAGCTGCAGCAAACAGTAAATAACATAGACATAGATAAACATGAAAAAAATAAAATTCAGTACATTACATAAACTTAACTACAGAAATAAAAGTATTCTTAATGTTAAATAGATCAAAAGAGTTTTCAACAATAATCATGCAAAACAAATCACAGAAAAAATATAAAATATACAATTATAAATTTGAATCCGTATGCTATTATATGTACCAATAATGTGGATAATTTTATGAGCAACTTGAGTATGTAGAACAGCATTTTATATGCTCAGATAAGCACTTGCAAAATTGCCTCGGGGTATTAATGCATAAAAGTAGGCACAGGATAAAGGGTCTATTTTTTTGCAATATGCCTATATATATTCCTGGGGGCAGAGAATGTGTGAAGTGGCATCTCTGATCCTAGTGGTAGTCTTTCAGTAGTACCGCTAGAGGCCAATTTGCCAAATAAGGAGCGATTTGCCCATGTGGGCCTACGCTATCAGCACGTGTAAAATCCTGTGTAAACTGCTTACTGGACTTTGTTCCCTCTTTGTTCTTATTTATTATGCTTAAATAAAACAAATAAATACACTTATTAAATATGTGTCTATTCTGCTGTAGGTTTAGTCTTAGAACTACAAGTCAACTTGGGATTCCTACATTTCTAATTTTGACATACTTACCCTTTCCTTTTTCTATTAGGTCCAAGAGGATTTCCAGGTCCACCAGGCCCAGATGGTTTACCTGGACCAAGTGGTATTCCAGGACCATCATCAATGGCTCATGGATTCCTTGTTACAAGACACAGTCAGACCACAGAGGAGCCTGTTTGTCCTTTTGGGACAAAGAAAATTTATTCTGGGTATTCTTTGCTGTATGTACAAGGCAATGAAAGGTCACATGGCCAAGACTTAGGTAAGATTCCAGCAAAGCAAATTTAAGTTACCATGCACTATCCAAGAGTATTTGTACTTTTTAGTATAAATCAAAGAAAATTATTTTTCGGTAATTAAGGTGGCAGTTACTGAACTGAACTGAAAAATATTGCATTTTACTGCTGCAAAATTTATCATGTCACTTACCTATGCAGGTTAGTAACTTGTGTGATAAATTTCATTTTACATTGTTTAGCTGGGAACATTGTGCATTATTGACCTCCACAACATAAACATAGCAGACATCTTCCAAATCAAAGCACTCCCCCTCGTCCTGAATCAAAGTCCCCCTTAATTAAAGCCCCTGCACCAGCTCCCCTAAAACATGAACCCTCCCAATCCAGATTCCCCCTGCACCTTCTGGGTGTTTCTCTGGTGACTTGTAGTGGGGGAAAGTGTGATCAACAGTCAATGCTGCTCTGTTAGCGCCCAGCTTCAAAATGATGCTGAAACCCACTTAGTGGTCCGTCTTGCAGTGCTACTTTAAGAGATCAAGCTGTCAAATAAAGGAGCACGTGGAGCTTCATTTCTGGACATTCTAAAGGTATTACATTGCGATAGGGGACACAATGTGATTGCCTAGGGCCCATCAAAGAACGACTTCTGCCTTGTGTGGTTCCAGGCACAACAGGAACAGCTATGTTACAAAAAAGACATGGCATCCCTTGGGCCTTGATGTGTGTAAGTGCCAGCATTTACATATGTAAGCGGGAGATTTTGCTGCTTGCACACACAAGTATAGGATTTTGCACTCACTTATTTGGCAGCTTGACCCCTGATGGTAGTTGCATGTGACTACCTCTAGGGGGATTTCAATGTCATTTTGAAACCAGGCACCAATGGGGATCACTCCTGCCTCCACCACAAGCTAGCAGTGAAACCCACAGTAGGTACTGGGATATCAGGGGGTGGTGGTTCATATGGGGGGAGGGGAGGCTTTGATTTGGAGGGGGTGCTTGGATTGGGGGGTGGGTGGGAAGTTTCCAACACTTGCCCTTTTTAGAGCACCCCCCTCCCCAGGAACATCGGGCTGTGTGTTAATAGCCCGAGAGCTGCCATCCTCTTTCCATGCAGGGGCGGCCCAAGGGTTCTTGCCACCCTAGGCAGGGCAATGTACCATCTCCACTGCACCGCATGCTGTCACCGCACCACCCCTGACATCCAGCCTCTTACCTGGGATTGATGGGCAGAATAACGATCACCTCTTTAGCACCGTGACAGGTCTTAAAGCACATGTGTGCACTCATGGTGGCCTGCAGCTCCTGCCCCCTGCAATGCAACTTCCTATCGGAGGAGCAGGAGCAGCAGGCCGTAAGTGCGTACATGCACTTTAAAGCCTACTACAGCACTAAAGAGCTGAGTGCCGTGCCTAGTGGATGGGCCAGTCCTCATTCTATGAATAACACAGCTATATAATTCACTTTGCATAATAATAATAATGCACATTGTATGCTTTGTATATCATTATTTAACTTGCGCTGTGCTAAAAAAAAATATGTTAAGGGCAACTAAGGTATGATTTTGTTATTTAGGAGATAATTTTATAAAGTTGCCTAGGCGAATGCATGGTCATCATGCCTAGTCTATAAAGTGACCTACATGTGTACATTACTTTATGAAATAGGGGCCTAATTAGGGGGATATATGCACCAAATCTAGGCACAAGGACATATGCCAGCCCTAGACTTGGTGAAAATGTTTGTTTCTAGACGCGTAGGGAATATGCTTAAGTTTATAGTATTCTTTAACTACTACTGCTACTACTTACGCGGGTAGATCCGTGTTCTGCTTGTGCTCCATCCATGTGCATGCCCGCTCCAAAAGCAGTTGCCATCAGACTGGCACACGTGCTTATAGAAGAGCAATCCATTAAAACATGTGCATAAGTACCCGTCTACATCATTTAAAGTGCATGACTTATGCATGTCGATGGCATGCAATGTTACGCGGCTGTTTATAAAATTGCCCCCTAATGTGCGTTATTTGGATAAAATTCTGTGTTATTTCATTGATGCGTGTTAGTAACTATCCCTCTTAGTTTGGTACTGACTGCACAGCCTTGAATTTGTTCAGGAAACACAATGACTTCTGCCCATAGGCAATCACTATCAGAGAGTGAAAACAAAATGCTATCTATAACAAATTGGGCTCTCAGCTGAATTGAGCTATGATTAACACATTGAATCTATTCTACATTTTAGATAAACATTTGTTACTTCATATTCAGCTTGAATTGTTGATCATGTCTTATCAGAAAAACATTTTAAAAACATTTACCAATCAAGCTTTATAAATTTTGCTTTCAGGGAGTGCGGGGAGCTGTCTTCGCAAATTTAGTACCATGCCATTCTTGTTTTGTAACCTCAACAATGTCTGCAACTTTGCATCAAGGAACGACTATTCTTACTGGCTCTCTACTCCTGAACCAATGCCAATGAGTATGGCTCCAATTACTGGTGACAATATTAAGCCTTTCATTAGTAGGTGAGTACGCTTTTAGAGACGGTGTTTAAAATATATAGAAAATATGACGCATTTGGAATAGATACAAAATAGGAGGAAATCCCTTGAAATAGGGCCCATTAAGAAATCTGATTTGTGTCTGTGTTAAGGTAATATATATAAAGCACTGTGAAGGAAATTTTGAAGTAATCGTTTATGATGTTGCTTCTTTTAATGAATTAACAATATCGCCTCACATGGAGCAAAACTTAAATCCTTATATACCAAAAAACTCCTTACTTAGGCAGAGCTTAAAACCTTAAGCATATATATATGAGATAACATCCATAGAATATATGCTGAGAGGAACAGACCTCAGTAAACCCCTGCATCCAAGCAACAAGACTCAAAATAGGGGGGGTTACCCAATCCAACCCAACCCAACAATATTTGGGTTAACGCTTGCATCAGTTATTTATTTATTTATTTATTTACTTATTTCTTCTATACCGCCCCTTCCAGTGATCAAGGGCGGTTTACATGGAACAATTTAACAAATTATGTATACTTCTGTATACTTTACATTGAACAGAGAACTTTTTAACTTTTTACATGGAATAGATATACATTACATTGAAACAGAGAAACTTTCTAACTTTTTACAAATAATGACAGATGTAAAAAACTGTCCAAACTATTTACATAGGTTATTTACAAGTGATTCTATACAGGGGTTTTCAGAATAATCGTGCATCATGTGTATGTGGTGGAATTTATTTCCATTTTTTTTCAAGAATTTTGTGTGTGGGGGGGGGGGGGTGGGGGCTGTGTGGGGTTGTCTAGTTGTGGTTTAGGGAGTTCTGAGTTGGTGTGTCTGTGGATGGTGTGGGATAGAGCTTGGGGGTACAGAGCTTGGGGGGTAGGGGATTTGGAAATGTTCAGAGAATAGGTAAGTTTTGAGTTCCTTCCGAAATTGGGCGAGGTCTTTTATGGTGCGGAGGTCTAGTGGGAGATCATTCCAGAGCATAGGGGCAGTGAATGTGAAGGCTCTGTCACTTGTGGATTTTTTAGTCTTCTTGAATGATTTTGGTAGATCAAGTGAGTGGGCTGCATTTTGTCTGCGAGCTCTTGATTCAGATGGGGTCTGTAGTAATGTTGATAGATGTGATGGGGCGATGTCATTTAGGAGCTTGAATGTTGTTAGGAGAATTTTGTATCTAATACGGCTGTTTATGGGGAGCCAATGTAGTTCTAGGAGTATAGGAGTCACATGGTCTGTTAGACGAGCTTTGGTAGTTACTTTTGCACAGATGTTCTGGGCTCTTTGTAATAGGTATGTGTTTTTCTGTGGTAGGCCAATCAGGAGACTGTTGCAATAATCGAAATGGGGTGTGATGAGTGTATTGACAACCGATCTAAAGTCATGTGTATCCAAGAGGGGCCTTAGGTGTTGTATGGTTTTGAGTTTAAGGAATATGGTTCTTACTGTCTTCTTTATGTGAGGTAGCATGGTGAGAGTATGATCTATTATTACAC
Organism: Ichthyophis bannanicus; assembly: GCA_033557465.1. Classification (NCBI taxonomy): domain Eukaryota; kingdom Metazoa; phylum Chordata; class Amphibia; order Gymnophiona; family Ichthyophiidae; genus Ichthyophis; species Ichthyophis bannanicus. The sequence goes on from CM066035.1 coordinate 646,079,064, forward strand.
CCAAGTATTTTACCTCTTTTTTAACGGGTATAGAGGTATTATTGATTGAGATCGTTGTTGGAAAAGTGTCCTCAGTCACAGGTGTTCTTGTAACGAACATTGCTTCCGTTTTTTTGAGATTAATGCTGAGGTGATTGATTTCCATCCAAGAGGTGGTCTCAGCCATGCACTCAGCTAGGTTGTCATAAGAGTGGTTTTTTGTGGTTATGGGGATAGCGAGCATGATATCGTCAGCATATATAAAGTGATTAATCTTGTGTTTTCTAAATATGTTTGTGATAGGTTGCAGGTATAAGTTGAATAAGAGGGCAGAAAGGGCTGATCCCTGAGGTATACCTTGTCCTTGGGGGAAGGTTTCTGATGCTTCTTGATCTATTTGGACACGTATTAGTCTATGTGTGATGTATGACTTGAACCATTTGAGAACAGTACCGCCTATTCCTAAGTTTTCTAGTCTGTTGATCAGGGTAGGGTGGTTGATGTTATCGAAGGCGGCCGAGATATCAATAAAGAGTAGTAGGAAACCTTGATTGTTGACATCTGTGCCTTTGATGAGGTAGTCAATCAATGTAATCAGGAGGGTTTCCACTCCGTGGAAAGGGCGAAAACCGAATTGGTGTGTGTCAAGGGGTTTATGTTCATCAATATGCTCTTGTAATTGTAATTGAATTGATTTTTCTATTATTTTAGCGATAAAAGGAATGCTAGCTATCGGTCTGTATGAATTGGGGTCTTTTGAGTCAAGTTTGTTGTTTTTTATTATTGGGCGAAGCGTTGTGAGCTTTAGAGCATCAGGCATGACGCCCTGGGAAAGGGACAGGTTCACCATGTATTGAATGTTTTCAGCAAGTTCTTCTTTTGTACATTTAATCCAAGACACAGGGCAAGGATCGAGTGGGGAGGTTGTAGTATTGATCATTGTTATGATTTTAATGAGCTGCTTTCGGTCAATTGTGTGGAAAGTTGTCCAATTGTTATTGATTTTGGTGCTTGTAGTCAGTATTGGTGTTAGAGTATTGGGTTTAGATTTTAGTTTTTCTGCAAAGTGAGTTGCTAAAGTTTGAATGCTTATTGTTGGTAGCTTTGGCTCGGAGTTTTTAGTTTTGGTTAGTGTTTTTACAATTGTAAATAGTTCTCTAGGTCGGTTGATGGCTAGATTTATTACTTTAGAGTGGTAATCCCTTTTCGAGTTGTTTATTGCGTTTTTGTATTCGTTAAGTGTGTTCATATATTGTGATTTATTTTCATCTGTTTTAGTTTTCCTCCATCTCTTTTCCTGTTTCCTCAGTTGCTTTTTTAGTTTTGCTAAGAACATAAGAACATAAGAAATGCCATACTGGGTCAGACCGAGGTCCATCAAGCCCAGTATCCTGTTTCCAACAGTGGCCAATCTAGGTCATACGTACCTAGCAGTTTCCCCAAAAGACACAGGTTCTGCAGTGCTTGTACTAGGTCAAGCATTGATATCCTGGGTCCCTTTTTAATAGTGGTTTATGGACCTTTCCTCCAGGAACTTGTCCAAACCTTTTTTAAACCCAGCTATACTAACAGCCCTTACTACATCTTCCGGTAACAGATTCCAGAGTTTGATTACACGTTGAGTGAAGAAATATTTTCTCTTATTTGTCTTAAATAGTTTACCCTGTAGCTTCATTACATGTCCCCTAGTCCTTCTATATTCTGATAGCGTAAACAATTGATCCACGTTTATCCGTTCCACTCCATTCATTAATTTATAGACCTCTATCATATCTCCCCTCAGCCGTCTCTTTTCCAGGTTAAAGAGCCCTAACCTTGTTAGCCTCTCTTCATAGGAGTAGCCTTCCATCCCCTTCACCAATTTGGTGGCTCTTCTCTGTACTTTTTCTAATAACTCTATGTCCTTTTTAAGATACGGTGACCAGAATTGCACACAATATTCAAGGTGCGGTCATACCATGGAGCGATACAGAGGCATTATAATATCCTTTGTTTTATTCTCCATCCCTTTCCTTATGATACCTAGCATTCTATTTGCTTTCTTGGCCGCCGCTGCACACTGGGCGGAGGGTTTTAACATGTTATCCACGATGACTCCTAAATCTTTTTCCTGGGTGGTGGTTTCTAATGTGGAGCCTTGCATCGTGTAACTATAGTGTGGGTTGTTCTTTCCTAGGTGCATAACTTTGCACTTGTCCACATTAAATTTCATCTGCCATTTGGATGCCCAGTCTTCCAATTTATCCAGATCCTCCTGCAGTTTTCCACAATCCTCTTGGGTTTTAACAACTTTAAACAGTTTTGTGTCATCTGCAAATTTGATAACCTCACTAGTTATTCCTTTTTCCAGGTCATTTATGAATATGTCAAAAAGTAGGGGACCCAGTACAGATCCCTGGGGTACTCCACTATTCACCTTTTTCCATTGGGAATATTGGCCATTTAGCCCTACCCTCTGCTTTCTATCTTTTAACCAGTTCCCGATCCACAATAGTACACTGCCTCCTATCCCATGACTTTTTAGCTTTGCCAAAAGTCTCTGATGGGGGACCTTGTCAAAAGCTTTCTGAAAGTCCAGATACACTATATCAACCGACTCACCTTTGTCTACCTGTTTATGCACACCTTCAAAAAAGCAGATCAGATTAGTAAGACAAGATCTTCCTTGTCTAAAGCCATGTTGGCTGTCTCCCATTAGGCCATGGCTATCTACATGCTGTGTAATTTTGTTCTTTATGATGGTTTCTACCATTTTCCCTGGTACTGACGTCAGGCTCACCGGTCTGTAATTTCCCGGGTCACCCCTGGAACCCTTTTTAAAAAATTGGTGTTACGTTGGCGACCCTCCAATCTTCAGGTATTACAGATGATTTTAATGAAAGTTCACAGATTACCAATAGCAGGTCTGCAATCTCATATTTCAGTTCTTTCAACACTCTGGGATGTATACCATCCGGTCCAGGTGATTTGTTACTATTCAGTTTATCAAATAGTTGTAATATCTTCCCGGTTGTGTAGCGATATTTCTCTCAATTCCTCTGCAGTATCACCTTTAAATACCACTTCAGTCTTGGGTAACATCCCTACATCTTCCTCAGTAAAGACCGAAGCAAAGAATTCATTCAGTCTCTCTGCTATAGCCTTGTCCCCTCTTACTGCCCCTTTTACCCCTCTATCATCTAATGGTCCAATTGACTCTCTCACAGGCCTTTTGCTACGAATGTACTTGAAAAAGTCTTTATTTCGTGTTTTTGCTTCCGTAGTTCTTTGGTGAACCATTTTTCTGACTTCTTTGTTTGTTTATGCCTATTACGTGTGGGGATAGCTGCTTCATGTATAGTTAGGTTCCAGTGATCTAAAGTGGAGTTGATGTCAGGGAAGTTTGTGTTGAGTACTGGTAATACTTTGTCAAGGAAAGAATCCTTGTCAAAGTGAGCAAAGCGTGATAAATGGGGTGATGTGCTTATTGTATTTGGTGTTGCTTGTGCTGGGAGGTGGAGTGTTATGAGGTGATGGTCGGACCATGGTACTTCTGTTGTAGTTGGAGGTGTGAGTTGTTGATGGTTATTAAGGGAGGAAGGGAGGAAGATGAGATCTAAAATGTTGCCTTTTATGTGTGTGGAGGTATGAATTATCTGAGTGTATCCCATTTGGTTCATGGCGTCCATGAAGTTATCTGATTGAGATTTATTTAGAGAGGGGAGGTTTAGGTCACCTAGAATTACTAGTGGTTTGTTTTGCGATGCTGTGCATGCAAGTTCAAGGATGGAGGAGAGGTTTTTTTGATCAGCTGAGGGTGGTCTATAAATGAGGGAGAGTGCCATGGTTCTGCTTTGTATATTGATGATGTCCATTCCATCTATATTATTTAGGCTTGTTAAGGTGTATTGTAGGACTTTTTTGGTTAGTATGAGAGCACCACCACCTCTTTTTACATCTCGATGGCAGTTGAATATATCATATTGATGTGTGGTTATTTGGTTTAATAATATGGTGTCCGTGGGTGAGAGCCATGTCTCAGTGATGCAGATAATATCTGGGTTTTTGTCTTTTATCATGTCATTAATTATTGGTATTTTGTTTCGTATGGATCTGATATTTATTAGGTAGAGCTTGGTTTTAATGTCTATATTAGCTGTGTTGTCCTTTTTATTGCTTTGTGGTTGACATTTTATTTGAATAAGTCTGTGGGGGCGTCTGCCTGGGTTGTGACGAGAAAAGTGGTTGTGGGAGTGTGAGTATGTTACTATGTGTTGCGGGTTTTGAAATAAGTTTTGTGTGGTGGGAGTGCTATATGGGTTCTGGTAGTGGTTATGAATAATGGGGATGTTGATGTAGGGGCTTTGATTGGATTTGTATGTATAGATGTGTTGTGTTAGGAGTGTTATTAGGAGGAGGAGGAGGGAGAAGTTTGTACATTTTATTGGAGACATTATGTGTTTTTGAGTGTGGGAGTTCTGTGTATGGGGATGATTAGCATAAGAGTAGGTAGATGAAGGATTAATGATGATAGTGAAACACTATATGAGGCTACTAACAATGCTATAATGATTACTGACAACAGTATATAGGACTACTAATAATGTAACATTAGGCTACTGGCAACAGTATATGAGGTTACTAATAGTGTTATGTAGTTTACTGACAACAGTAAGAGTGTTTCCAACAATACAATACAATAGGGTCTTCTGACAGTGTTATATAGGTTACTGACAATAGTATAACAGTATATGAGGCTACTAGCTATGTTATATATGTTACTGACATCAAGGGTTACTGACAACAGTATGTGAGATTACTAGTAATATTACACACTTACTGGCTACAGTAAGTGTGGCTCTTGACAGTACTGTAAGGACTACTGGCAACAGTATATCGCTATAGTTTGGTGTGTTAGAAGTCTCAGCTTATAGTTAATTCATCAAGGAGTGTTATACTTGCTGTGAACAATGGATGAAGGTTGTTGCAGGTTCCGTCTTCTGCGATCGGGTGTTGATGGAGTCGTGTGACCTTGTTTCTGGTCCACGCCTAAGGGCCACGCCAAAGGGCCCTCTGGCGAGGCCCTCAGGCGCGGGCCCGCCAGATGCGGGCGCGCCTGATCAGCTATCACCAATGCAATTCACTGAGAGGTTTTTCAAACCATTCATGCAAGGGTTAACCCAAATATTGTTGGACTGGGGTTACCAGCAGAGTGTCAGCTGCCTTCCCTCCTTTCATGCATCACTCTATCCCTGGATCAAGCATGCGCTCGTTTATTCAGATTTAATCACCTAACCACAGCTCAAGGCAATCCACAAGCAGCATAGAAATACTGCAGGCAATATACCATCACTTTAAAAATAATAGTTAAAACCAAACGTTGCACAATGCCTTACTTCCTCTAACCTCCTCTTAGCTTTGATGGACAACAGGTCTGAATCCAAATCTGGAACCATAGGGCCAGCCTAATTCCTGGCTTTTTAATTGTTTGAGGTTCAGTTCAATATTTGATGGAACATGCAGTTAAGTTCATATCTCTTGAGTCAACAAGGCCATTATAGTATGTCTTTATATAATTTTTTACTACATAATAACTTAATAACATATTTGTTGTTAGCAAACAAGGACCATTTGTGCTAAGGATATCTTCCAGCTATCAGCCATGTAATTTGATTGTCATATGTGTTCTCATAGTGACCATCATTATTCCTTCCTGTAAACCTCACCCGCCTTCCCTGCATTAATCTTAGCTGTCAACCATATGAGTAGGATATCTCTTCTTTGCATCTGGGAAATGGAGCCATGTCAGCTTGGAGCTCCTACAAGGAAACTCGCCACTCCCCTCCTCTTGGTTTCATTTCAGATTAGTTGACCTTTGGAAGACTGACATAACTGTAATGTGGTTTTATGCAAGTTGACTTTATCTTAAATCCTTTCCCACTGCTTATATTATATGACAACAGGTCTTTTTTTGAGGGGGTATTCGATGGTACCTTTTTATTGCCTGCTAAAAATGACCCATATTCCTCATGTTTTAATGAACCTATCGTAGAAAAAAATCCTTTCTGAAAAAGTCAAATATTCAAATCAAAATCTTGTGAAATATCTCTAACACTTCATGTTAGCACAGCCATCAAATACAGTAAATGGAAGGATAATGACCTGCTAACCGCATTGATCGCAGAGTGGGATATTCAACAGCAAATAGCCGGTTTGTGCTGCTGAATATCCCCCTTTATCACTGCTAGATACCCCAATGCTAACCGCTTCACATTAGGGAGTGGTGCTGAAGATAACTGATGGCAATACTCAGCAACTGGCCAGTTATCTTAAAGCGGCTAGCCACCAGCTAATCGGGTAGCGGTTTAATATCGCTGCTGCCTGGTTTAGCTGCAGCACTATCTAGCCAACCCGGATATTCAATGCCATTGGCTGGATAGGACCACGGCATTGAATATCCGGGTCTTAGTTGAAGCGGCAACAGCCAGCTACTTTAACCTCACTGGCCACTACTGCCGAATATTGGCCCCCTCAGTACTAGAATAGCATGCATTAATGAAAAAGCTCTGTATATGAGCACCAGTGCCATTTATGCTAGGATAAACACACTGTATGAGAAGCAGACGGTGTTCTTTTTCATAGCAGCTCCATCCCGAGTGGCTCTTTTATCTGTGGGCTGACTGAGTCACCACCATTGCATTAATAATTCGTTCTTACTGCAGCAGAGTGATCTAGCACACTAAGGGGTATGTTTACTAAACCGTCTTAATGTTACCGGCGCTAGTTGCAGCGATAATGTGAAAAATGCCATATAAGGAGTGGCCTAAGGTAGCAAGAATCTGTATCGCGCGATAGTGAGTGCCGTGGCACATTAACACGCGTTAACCCTAAGTACATGCCAGCGCAGTGTTAGAAGCTATAAAGATGCAGCCCACTGGTTACTGTAATGACTGTGGAGGCAGAGGTCATGGGTTCAATCCCACAGTCGTGTAATCTAAAAAGGCTGTCTGAGGCATTTTCTTTTAGTTTAAATCAGTGCTGCCAGCAAAAACACCCTCACAGTGCCGTAACCTAAGGTGCCTCATAAGGCACCCCATAGGTCACATTATAAAGTGCCCTGTCTGCCAAGGCACCCTATAATGTGCCCTATAGGGCACTTTACAGGGCGCCCTATACGGCGCCTATGAGGCACCTTAGGCTACAGCACTGTGAGGGTGTTTCTGCTGGCAGCACTGATTGAAATGAAAAGGAAAAGCCTCAGACAGCATTCCTAAATAACACCACTGTAGGATCAAACCCATGACCTCTGCCTCCACAGTCACTGAAGTAACCAGTGGGCTACATCTCTATAGCTACTACCACACTGCTGGCTGGCTACTGAAAGACTGCAGGTCACCACACAAACTGTCTGCTGTGTTTACCAGGATAGGGTAAACCCACCCGTACCCATGATGCACTGCACATGCAGATCAGCAGTCTACAGCTGATCACATAATGGGGTATGCATCCCCACAGCACCTAGGCCTGGTAGGGGGAACTGACCGTGTGTGTTACTGGCACAGAGTAGCTACAGACCGTGACATTGTACGGGTCCTCTGCTCACCCTGAGGGTGAGGTGGGGCACCCAGCACCAGGTCCACAGCACCTGGCTTGGCTGAGATAGGCTATGCTACAGGTCCCCATCAGTGCCTGTGTGTGATAGGTTGTCCTTGCAGACACTCCTAGGATACACCTGTGTCCATCTGTATTTCCCAGTCACGTCTAGCCTTGTGGACTATGATGCACCCAGAATAGTGCATATCCTGTGTGGGTGCCATGGACACATGTTATAGGTAAAGGGGGTGTTTGGACCCAAAAGTGGATTATGTAGCACCACCCAACCCACCCTCTGTGACTCAGCATGGGGGACAGGATCTCCCACCAACAGATCCCCATTGTACATCTCTGCAATGGTGGCAGTAGAGAGGACCATTAATCCCAGTCCTGCTGGGGAACAGGCACCCTACAGGGCAGTTGATGCAGATCTGTACGCATCACATAAAGCAATGGCAGACAGGCAGAATGCTGGAGAAGCTCAGCTGCCCTCCACCACTATCTGACATTCACCAGCAGAGGGCACAGTCAGTCTCTACCCGCTGCACTCTGCAAGGTGTTCCAGCCATACACATACTAACTGCAGACAGTCTGCTAGCTAGTACATATTCCTGGAAGAACTGTGTGCACACACACACCAAGCAGGTATGTCAGTGATTGGGCCCTAGAAAAGAGAACCCATAAATATCACTTGAGAGAAATGCTGCTCAGCACTATGGGGGAACCTAGCCATGCCGTGGTCACTGCTCAGTCAGGGTGAGAGTGACCTCCCAGCATGACATGCTGTGGCCATCCTGTCCGTGCAGGTGGTGGTTGGGCACTACAATGTCTCAGCCATTGCTCTATACCCTGTGCAGATGCATCCTGCCCAGGCCACCCTGTCCGAGCCATACCCACAGTACCTTGCTCCTCATTATGCACATTGGCAGGCTAAAACTGGAAACAGTGCAAGCAGTGTGGGCTCAGTAAGGTGTAGGCAGCCACAACACACTGGATAGACATACACACACTCCACACCTATGCCAGCATTGTGCAAATATGGAGGTTTATGGCAGCCCTGGCCGCCACACCAGTCCTGGGCACAGTGTGGGCATTGCTATGGTACGCAATACTGTTGGGGTCACTCCCCGGGGTGGTAAACACTGTCAGAAGCAATAACTGAAACACACTCCACAGATATCAGAAAGGTTGCTATGATGAATCTCTATCAACAAATCGTGTTTAACTTAGGATTTGTTAGCTGACATTAATCATAGCAACCTTTTGATATATGTGGAACGTGTTCCCAAGTTTAGGATGGCATTGCTAAGGTATCCAGGTGCCAGTATTGGGAGATGCTGCTCCGCGCAGGGCCCAACAGCCTGACTCTCCATGAGTCTTTGGATAGTGGAGCCTGTGGGTGTGGGTGTTTGTGCTCCTGTTGGCCACTGCTCTAGGGCAGAGGTTCCCAATTCCGGTCCTGGTGGGCCAAACACTGTTCAGGTTTTCATGCTGTTCCTAATGAATATGCATGAGATATATTTGCATACAATGGGGGGCGATGCATACAAATTCAGCAGAGGCATATTTATTAGGGACAGCATGAAACCTGAATGGTGTTTGGCCCTCCAGGACTGCAGTTTGGAAACTCTGCTCTAGGGATTGCACATGTTTATGGTGTCTGTGCTCTGTAGGGTAAAATATATGCGTTTCAAGCATGTTTATTTTATCTGCAATAAAGGTTCCGTCTTTATTACCACGGTTTAGTACTGGGTAAAATATGGGGACAAGGTTAGCAGGAGCCAAGGCTGGCACTTGAACTTGTGATCTTCTGCCCCTGAACACACTGGCTGTGTGTACTGCACCAAACTGTTGCCACAGGAGCAGATCATTCCCTGGGGATACCATGACTGTTCGTCAGACAGACCTTGTCTGTTGCAGTGCACGGCACCCACCTAAACGGGGCTTGGCCGTGGTTTGCTGTGGGCAGATTCTACTGCCCCCTCCGCCACCAGCACCCCTCCGCCACCATGCTGACATGCCCTTATGCCGGTGGTGCTGGTGGTGCGCAGTCCCAGGCCATCCAGTGTGCCGGTCGGCAGCTGCCTATGTTGTGGGTTCTCGGGTAGGGGTGCCTACATGGACATGCACGCTTCCCCCTGGCACCGCCTGCCAATGTTATGTGCCCTTGGGGGTACCTGCTGGGTAATATCCCCTGTGACACTGTGGGACACACACTCGTGCCCATGTTGGTCCCTCGTCAGTTGCTGTCTTGCTGCTTTACAGTTTTGGCATTCCTATGTGCCACCTAGGCATCTGTCTAATCCGCACTGTGCCCCCAGCTGGACCACAGCATGTGCTGCCTGCAGTCCCCTGTATCCCATTTACAGCGTCAGTACAGTTGCCCTTTCCTACGTGCTCACTCTGCTGTTGCTGCACATGTGCACGCCCTAACAAACCTGCCCAATATAAATGACAAAAATCCTGATCACCGCTATTTCAAAGTGGGATCATTCACTTTGTAGGGGGACAGAGCATAGACCCTTCCAAACATGATATCTTCCTTTTTACGCTTTGTCAGTAGTGTTGCTTAATGTTTATCATTAATATCACTATTGGCCAGCTTGGTTATTGGGATTTCAGATGTGGTTCTGGTCATTTTATATGTTTATTTGCCTTTTTAGTTCCTGCACATGTGTCACTACTATCACTTTTCTGGGTTTCCCTGCCTTTTCTGTACATTGCTGACTGAAATGATTTCTCTCTCCTGCAAATGTGCCTCTAACATGAGGGTTTCACTGGCTTTAGTGTTCAGACCCGGATTTCACAGTGTTAGTGTGCCTAGAGCCTTTCCCCGCCCTCTCTCCGCCCATTGACTCCTATCTCCGCCCTCTGGGAGGCCTTACTCCACCCTTCAGAGCCGGGTTTCACAGCATTTGTGTGCCTTAATGCCGCTGCCGACGTTATCGCGCAATAATGTTGCTGCTGCTACGTTAAGACGGTTTAGTAAACATATCCCTAATTGTCTGTGTAATGGTGTTCTCGCTGACCTTTTCCTCCATTTTTCAGAGTCGTTTCATAAATATAAAACATCAAGGTGTAGACTATGTGATGACTATCTGATTAGTGATAATATTCAACTGCTAACTGGATAGCTTAACTGGTTAAAGTTAGGATAGGTCAATGGCTGTCATAATGTTAACTGGTTAGTGCTGTCCGGTGAGCGGCTGTATATTTCTACCAGGTGGATAGTGATGCTGCTGTCTGGTGAGCCTGGATATTCAGTGGGTTTTATTAAACTGGCAGCATTTAGGCACTTTAAATAGCCTAGCCTCTCAATTTTTTAGAACTAAACATATTGAGGCACATTCTGACCTGTACATCTCTCAGCTGTCCGGATGTACAGACAGCTGGGCGGCTGGGAGACGCAACTGATTCTGCTCCCGTGGGGGCTAGACGTCCCCATAGGAGCAGAATTGCAGCACAGTGACTGGACATCCGAAACATGCCCCTATTCAGGCACCCTGGACGTCCAGCCACTTACTCAGCTACCTCAGTCAGGCTCCTTAATAAAGCCACGGTGCCATGGCGTCATGTTGCCATGGCACTGTGGCTCCATTAAGGAGCCGTGATCCCCAGCCACCACCAAAACATTTTTCCCTTCAGCTGGACCCCCGATCTGGCCTGCCATGGCCAGGGCCTGGCTGTAGGGAACTTCCTGCATGCCTACCTCCTTTGTCCATGCCATCTGCTACCAAACTGCCACATCCAGGATGTACAGGGCTGTCCTTGGAATAGGCCCTATACATCTGGGGAGATGACATGCCCTTGTTCTGCCCCTGTCTAAGGCTCCCTTTAAACTCCAATGTTTGTACAGGGAGCCTTTTGCTGGCAGCCTCATTTGCATGAATAGCAGGGATGGATGTCCAGGCTGGATGTGGTCCATAGCCACAAGAAGTGTCAGTGGGATTTGAACCCTGGTCTTCCTGGTCCCAGATTGCTGCCCTAACCACTAGGCTACTGCTCCACTCCCTAAAATAGCTATCACACTCCTTGAACAATATAGTACTCTTGTGATTATCATTTCACAGCACTGTACAGAGATGCAAAATGATGAAACCCTTGCTCTTTGGAGAGTACCATCTAGTTAAAATAGACAAGATACTCAGATATGTTGGGCTTTATTTACTTATATTCCACTTAGAGGTATCAAAAATCAAGTGGCACTTCAGAAAATAAAATTCCATTACATATTGCATAGCTGTGCTAGTTATTCGTTTCTCCTGGTCTTTCATAGCTCTCCTGTGCTTGTAGATTTCACACTGTAATGTGGAGCCTGATTCTGAAAGGGGCATGTCTGGGCTGTCCGGACAGCCCTGTTAGGACCCAATTCTGTACTGCGGGAGCAAAACATTCCCATGGCATACAGAATCAGGCCTGAGGACGGCTTGGTGTGCCCCTGCATTCCTGCGGGAATGTCCTCCCCGCAGGCTCCCCTGGCTCCTATGGCATCGACCCTCTTCCGTGCTGCCCAACTCATGGCTGGGTAGCCGTGGCCTGGATTGGCCAGCGGGGATCTACCCATAACCGGCCCTGATTGCCCAGTTCGAACTGCTTATTCCACCTTCAAGGTGAAATAGGCAGCATGTTCCCCCAGATCCCACAGGATGTACAGGGCTGTGACCAGAATCGGCCATGTACGTCCTGCCGCCTCGGCCAGCTCCCGCTCTGCCCAGACTCCGCCACCTTTCTCCCCTTGCCAGCTCTCCCTGCACTGCTGCTCTAGCCATGCCGGGAGGGCCTGAGGGGGAATAGGGGCAAGATGGCTTAAAAAGTACAGTTCACATTTGCTCCATCTTTGGGGTATGGAAAAGCTCTGCTTCACCTTTGAATACTGGTAGCCTCCCCCTGTGCAGAGAATTCTAGTATTCTTCACCTTTTCTCCATTTACGTCTTCTCCTTGGATGCTGACCGCAGGCACAGGCTGCAGGAACTCCCTCCCTTTAATCCGGCATCCTCCGGAATCCAACTTGCAGTTTCTGGATACTAGATGCAGATGTGACAGTAGGCACTTCTTCCCATAGAAGCTTCATCCTCTTTGTCTCAGCTCTGGCCGTTGCCCCTCCCCCCTTAATCCTCCTCCTTGCTCCCAGTGAGAGCCTTCTATTGTCCTTTCAGTCACAGGCTTCCTCATACCACTAACTCCCTTTAGTGTACTTGAGCAGTACTGGGGTTGGCTTAATTACTCATTCTTAGAGCAGATACTGTGAGGTGCATCAGCCTGAGTAATCATTTTCATTACACATGTGCTTAGCCAGCCAACGACTCCTACTTATGGTCAGTGGCTTAGCCAGCAGGGCCAGTGATGGTCATGCAGGCGTCCGGGGCAGAACCTCATGAGGGGGCCCTGAAGCCCCTTATAGAGTTTGCCTCCTTCAGCTTGAGGTTGGCTTGGGGCAACCTGTGACATGAGGGCCTTGGGCAATTGCTCTGTTTGCCACCCCCTAATGTCAGCCCTGTTAGCCCGGCAAAGACAAGAAGTTGCCTTGGGGCTTGGTATTTATACCACTCAGTTTCCTCTCCAAGCCTAAATCTCCTCCTACCAGTACCTCACTAGTAAGCAGAACCCTCCCAATTTCTAGAAAGACTAGATAGCACAAAAGCATCACATTTACAATAATTAATAGAACCACTATAGTTCTCTAGAACCTTTGGGATCTCTACACCTCTGCTTTGACATGTCTTTCTGTTTTGCCAAATGACTTCATTGATCTTAGGTGGAAAAGCTCTTTCTAATTGCACTTAGTCAAGTCTTTTTCATATTGCCAGCCTGAATGCTACTCTGAACTATGCTTCTTTTATGCAATATTTGTACGTGTTTATTTGAGTAGATTATTAAAGGACCAACAAACAAGCTGATATTGGAAAGAGCTTTCAAGATCTCCCAAGCCTGGCCTTCTTTTAAATGTGACAGGAACATCTAAAGAAGAGGTCTATAAGAACGTACATACTTTAGAAGCTTTCTTGGTTCCACAGCTTATAAAGACTGAAGTTTTTCAAGATCTGTTTGGCTAGTAGAAGACTATACTAAAAAGACAAACAATGTTCTTAAAAAAAAGAATGCTTTATAACCGATTTCATAGCTGTTGTACTCCATTTTTCCAGATGCTCTGTTTGTGAGGCTTCTGCTATGGTGATGGCAGTTCACAGCCAAACAATTCAGATCCCACAGTGCCCAGACGGGTGGCTCTCTCTTTGGATTGGCTACTCATTTGTCATGGTAGGTATCTTGGGGTAGAACCTGAATCAGAAAATTATCTATTGGGTTTTGGAGTGAGAGATTCTACAATGTGGACTCTGTTCCTTCCTGAAGTAAAATGGGTGAAATGGATTGTCTACGTAATAATACTGCAATGTTAAAAAAAGTCTTCTGAGGCCTGGATTATGTGTTCTCTTGTGGCCAATTTTGAGACATCCAGTGGTATGCTGCAAAATATTGATGGTTCTAGCGTGTGATCAGAACTGACAGTATACATCTTAGGGATGTAAAATATTAAATGATAGATTATTAAACAGTAAGTTAGCCTTTGCCTTTTAGTCATTCAACCATTAAAAACTTTCCAGTACTTCTATGGGGAGCCAGGAACAGGCTCCAGTTGGCTTGTGGCTGACTTCCATGTTCTCCTTTCTCAGCATGTTCCCTATGTGTGGCTCTCCATGTTGGGTTAGCTTTCCGTTGCTGCTGCTGGCTTGCCTGCAGAGCATTTGGACATATTTAGGGTCCCCTGAAGCTGCAGGTAGTTCTTCACATGTTTATTCTTTAAACAGTTAGCCGTTTAAGTTTCAGTAGTTTAAGCAATTATCTTTTTCTTTCCAATCCGATGGAACATTGCAAAGACATTTTATGTAAGGGGTCAAGAATGCCCGTCCATCTGCCTGAGGGTACAATAACTCTCAGAAAATTTAACAGAACAATACCAAATTTGGTATGGAGAAAAATATGTGAAAAGATACATCAGGTTTGAAAATGAGTTGGATCAAACTGGGGGTTCTTGAGATATTAACTTCCCCACAAAAGTGGCCCAATGCATTTTTATAGGAATTGCAGTTCCAGTTTCTGCAGCACAGAAACCTTGATAGATCAAAACCTCATCTCTCCTGTTCTGTACTCACCTGGTCACTTATGTACAGAGAGCCAACATACACAGACACACACACACACATAGGTGCACCAGCAAACACAAACATAAAGATAGACACATACACATAAATATGCTGCCCTCTCTCCTTTTCCTAGGTTCTGGTACAATTGTTTGCTTTCCTATCTGATATTGTAGTTCTTTTCTGTTTCTGGTTTCAGCCCCTGTTATTTTACACTATTGTAAACCACCCAGATGACTTCCGAAGGGCGGTCAATCAAGCATTTCAATAAAGATAAAAAAAATACACAAGCACATAATCACAAACGAAACATATTTATTTATTTATTTTATTTATTACAATTTCTTATATACCGCACTATTGTCAGCGCGGTTTACATACAACAAAATGACCATAACAAACTGTTTGGCTTCACATAGAACAGGAGAAAACAACTTGGATAACATGCTTCTGCTTTACATAGAACAGGAGTAATAACTTAATAATAATAATAATAACTTAATAATAATAATAATAACTTAGTAATAACTAGAGACATACAAAAACACAGACCCATACATAAGCCCACACACACATTAAAGGGGGATTGGAAGTAATTCCACAAGGCATACTCTGCATGCTTTTTCCACTACCCCCACCCCTCACTGCTGTCACACCCCCTCTGTCCCTGCTGGGCTGGTTTCTAGTGTTGGTTTTGCCTCATGGAGCCTAGTGCTCTATTCCATTTAATATACTTCTGTCCAAGTCTGGCAGGAGATGTTGGGGAGGATATGCCCTATTTTTTATCCCATCTTACAAAACTGTAATTTGGAAAGGCTTGGGGCTTTGCTGTACCATTTTGAAAACTGAATCTAAATTTGTTTTCTTATTGATTTCGCTGGCAGTAAAGTCGATGCTTCGGAACTGGAAAGCTCAAACGTGGGTAGATATTAATGCTTGGTGGCAATTAGTATGCTAATGGGATTATTTTAGAAAGGCCATTTACAGTATGTGGTAGGAGGGACATGGAAGTGAAAACTACTACTACTGATCATTTGTATAGCGCTATAAGGTATACGCAGTGCAGTACATATAGATATAAGACACAGTCCTTGCTCATCAGAGCTTACAATCTAATCAAGACAAGACACATAGCAAAACTGGGGACTAGAGTATGATAAGAAACACATAGGTAGCGGACAAGAGAATGAGGAGTATCGGGATCCAAAAGCAGCTTCAAAGAGGTGGGTTTTTAGCCTGGATTTGAATAGGGTTAGAGAAGGAGCCCGACACACAGACTCAGGTAGTTTGTTCCAGACATATGGAGCGCCAAGATGTGATGAACGAAGTCTGGAGTTGTCAGTGGCAGAGAAGGACACAGATAAAAGGGAACTGACAGAGGAGAGGAGTTCCTGAGGAGTGGTGTAGAGTGAGATAGGAGAGGAAAGGTAGTGAGGAGCCACAGAATGAATGCACTTGTAGGTTAGTAGGAGAAGTTTGAACTGGATGCGGAAACTGATAGGGAGCCGGTGAAGTGACTTAAGAAAAGGGGTTACATGAGCATAGCGACACTGGCGGAAGATATGGTTGTGGTCAACAGTATTGGCATCCTTGCAGTTTAACCCCTTAATGTCCAATATCTCCTAAAAAAAGTGGCCAGTAAAATGGCTTTGGACTATATATGTGCACACTGCTAGGAACTTGTGAACTAGATTGGCCACTGTTGGAAACAGGATACTGGGCTTGATGGACCTTGGTCTGACCCAGTATGGCATATCTTATGTTCTTAAATACAACAAGACCAATTAAAAAAGGAAATAGTAGGAAATAGTATAAAAACTGGGACATTGCCAGGACATGATTATTGGCACCCTTATAAACAATTCAAATCAGTTTGAACAAAAAAATCACATTCCCATTGCAGTAAAATTACTGTAGATGCACCTATGATGTATTGTCAGTACTCACATGACTTCAGTCAATCAAAGAATGATGGCTCTAATGGTTAAAATGGCCACATTCATTCCCTATTCCATTTTCACAATGATGAAGACAATACAACTGCCTGAGACTGTCAGAAAAGCCATTATCACCAAATTTCAAAGGGGTACAAGGTCATCTCCAAAGACCTTGGGAATCCTGTGTTTACAAGTTTGCAATGTCAAGAAGTTTTCTGCTCATGGAATTGTTAAGAATCTCCCAGGACATGGTGGGAAGAGGAAAATAAATCCAAGAAGACTTTGAAGGTTAGTGTGAATTGTTGAAAAACACCACTACAACATCCAAAGAGCATAATATTGACTTGGAGCAATCTGGAGTGCTGGTTTCAACCTACACCATATGCCACGCACTAACAGAGAAGTACTTCATGGGTGAAGGCCAAGCAGGACCCAACTGCTTAAAGACAGACATAAAAAGAAACGCCTAATCTTTGCCCAAACCCACCTTGAGAAACCATAATCCTTCTGGGAAAATGTTTTATGGACATATGAAACCAAACTTGAACTATTTTGACAGTGTAGACCAGCGATACATTTACAGGTGACAAAATGAAGCTTATAAAGAAAAAAACACTCTTCCTACAGTTAAATATAGTATGGTGGAGGTTCCATAATGTTGTGGGGCTGTTTTGCTGCCTTAGGAACTGGAGGCCTGGAATGTATTAAAAGAATCATGAAGTCAGAGGACTAACAGGGTATTTCAATAGTGAAATGTGCTACCTAGTGTCAGAAAGTTAGGTCTGGGTCGAAGGTTATGAGCCTCCAGCAGGGCAGTGACCCAACACATACATCCAGAAGTACAAAAACATGGTTAAAAAGGAAAAAATGGACTGTTTTAAACTGGCCAGCAATGAGTCCTCAATCCAATCAAGAACCTTCGGAAAAAGCTGAAATCTTCCATTTGTAAAAGGAATCCTGGAAACATTCATGTCACAGTTGAAGAGTGGGAGAAACTACCAGCAAACAGGTGTACGCAACTTATAGATGGATACAAGAAATGTTTGGAGGCTGTCATCACTACCAAGGGTTGTGCAACCAAATATTAGTGAAGGGTGCCATTAATCCTGTCCAGGTCATTTTTGATTTTTTCTCAGAAATTATTACATCTAAGTTGAATAGACATCTATTTTTTGTTGTATATCTTTGAACATACTATTAAAATATTATGATGACATACAGTTGAAATATTTACAATTATTTCTCAAGTTATTGTACACAACATACATAAAATGCAAAGATGCCAATAATGTTGACCACAACTGCAAGCCATGCAACTGAGTTTTGAACAGATTGAAGGAGAGAGATATGATTCAGAGGGAGAGTAGAAAGGAGTGGGTTAGAATAGTCAAGGCATGAGGTGACTAGTGAGTTGATAAAGGTCTTAGTAGTGTGAGTAGAAAGGAAAGGATGAATTTTGCTGATGTTATAGAGGAAGGAGTGGCAGGTTTTAGCTATCTGTTGAAATCTGCACAGAGAAAGAGAGAGTAGAGTCAAAGATGACCCCAAGATTGCGAGCTGAGGAAATGGGGTGAAGTGTATTGTTATCCACAGAAATAGAGAATGGAGGAAAGGAGGAGATGTGTTTAGGGGAAAGAAGGAGCTCAGTTTTGGCCATGTTCAATTTCAGTCAGCAGAGAGACATCCAGGCAGCAATGTTGGATAAGCAGGCAGAGCTCCAGGACTGCACTCAGACGCAGAGAGGTAGATCTGAGAGTCATCAGCATAAAGATGGTATTGAAAACCATGGAAGGAAATAGTGCCCCAAAGGGACTGAGTGTAGAGAGAGAAAAGTAGAGGTCCCAAGACAGAGCCCTGAGGTACACCAACTGAAAGTGGGATAGCAGGAGAGGAGGATCCACCAGAACTTACAGTAAAAGCACAATGAGAGAGATAAGAAGAAAATCAGGACAGAACAGAGTCCCGAAATCCAAGCGAGGACAGGGTATCGAGGAGAAGGTTGTGATCAACAGTCTCAAAGGCAGCCGTTTCTGTGGAATGTAGAGGACGAAAGTCAGACTGTAGTGGATCCAGAAGGGCTTGAGAGGAAAGAAAGTCAAGACAGTGGTGGTGAACTGCTCATTCAATTAGATTTGAGGCAAAGGGGAGGAGAGAGAGAAGCTGATAGCTGGAAGGACAGATAAGGTCTAGTGAGGGCTTTTTGAGAAGAGGTATGACCACAGCATGTTTGAAGGCCACAGAAACAGTTACGGTGGAAAGTGATAGGTTAAGGATATGACGGAAGGGATGATGGTGGAAGAGATAGAAATCAGTAGATGGGAGGGAATGGAATCAGAGGAGCAGGTTGTCAATTTGGAGGAGAAGAGAACATTTGCAGTTTCCTCCTCAATGATTTCAGTAAAGGAAGAAAGGGTGACAGAAGGTGAGGGAAGGATTTGGGATTGAAGAGGGGGAGGTGAAGGTGAACCTGTGGAGAATTTGAGGCTAATCGTTTGGACTTTGTCATGGAAATAGTCAGCCAAGGCAAGTGAAGGAAGGATTGGGGAAGGAGGAACCTTGAGGAGAGAGTTGAACATAGCAAAGAGTCAGTGAGGGTCAGAGGCAAGAGAGTTACTCAGATGGGCATAGTACTCTTGCTTTGCGAGTGCTATGTCTGACTGAAAAGAGGTTAGCATGAATTTGAAATGTAGGTAGCCAGCAAGGGTACATGATTTAAGTTAAAGGAATAGGGAAAAGGAGAAAAGAAAAAGCACCCAACTGTGCAGTCAGTAGTAGTCAGAGCATAGAGACAATAAAGTAGTTTTAAGAAGGGAGATATAACACTGCAGAGCGCAGGAGCTGGTTAAAGAACAGACAGAAGATAGGACACACACTGAAAATATAGAAACAAAGAACAGTATAATAAATAAATAACAAGCTAAATTCTAAACAGTCACAAGAAAATGCCTGAATAGAGCATAAAAGCTAGCAGAGGCTTGCAATATGGGTGCTCTCACCAAGCAGGAACCTCCAAATCTATGTCAGCTTCAGAAGAGAGAGGGCGCACGTGTACGGCTGATGTAAAATTGACCTATCTCTGTCCTTGAAAATCAGCCGTGTACCGAAGGAAGTGAAGGAAAGCACGGGGATGGCTATCCATGTGCAGCAGTGTGTGCATGGGAAAATCAGTGAAGAAAATTCGGCCACTTACACATAAAAGTGCTGGCATTTCACAACGTGCACATACAAATGTTGGCACTTACATTTGTATCTTGGCCATTTTGAAAACTTCAATGTGCAGCTGGTCTTAGGCCTCTCTATTCACCACATTTCATTTTGTAGGGGGGGAAATAACATTGGGAGTTAACTCACTTAAACCCTCCTGTATAGGGATGGCCAAATGAAGCATTTTTGAAATCCCTGTTCATGCCAGGAAGCAGATGTAAATCTTATCTCATAGAAAACTTCATAACTAAAGTGTATCTAGAGTTACTAATGTGCATTACTTTGTGCCAATACTGTATACTATTTTACTGCTGGTCCAATGGTATGCAGTGGGACTTAATTACTAATGATGTATTATGTATGTATTTATTTAAAATACTTTTAGATCACAAAATTCCCAATTATTCATTGGATCAATGTGGTTTACAATAGAACAACACAAATATGGTAATACAATTCATAAAATGGTTACAATAGAAATAGTCAATCAGAAAAAAGTCAGGCTTTAAGTTTCTTTCAAGATACCACAACCGATCCAATTTCCTTCAAAGCTTTTGGCAACCTTGACCAGAACTCAGCTGCTTTAAATGGGATCGTAAACCTAAATCTCTTTTTACTTCTAACTCTCCTGCTTGAGGGGAAGAGAAGGGTCATGGTGCCCTGCAAACATCTAGACTTTGTACTTTAAAAAGGCAATAACATTTCAGAGAAGCAAACTAGAACAAAGTCATTAAAAAATTTATATAAAAACAAAGAAAATTTAAAACATAGATGCTCTGATATCTTAAGTCAATGCAACTTGCAAATAAAGGGGATACCAAATCACTTTTGCGGGCACTAAAAATTAACCTCACTGCCGTGAACTGCAATCTATTCATCTGTCATTAAGAACAGTTTAACAGAGTTATATTGCAATGATCAAGAAAATTCTAGCACAAAGTATGGGCGCAGTCTACGACGTTGCTGCATCTTAAAAAAAAAAGACCTTGAGATAATCAAACAAACACATAGTAAGATCTTCATCCAAAAATACCCCTGATATGCATAGCACCATTTCTCTTTTTATATTTAGGTTCTCAATTGCTTCCAGTAATGGCTCAGGTATTGGTTGGCCATTATTTAGGCAAAGCACTTTTGTTTTTGCCATATTCAACTGGAAACGAAGCAATTGTGCCCATTTATCCAGTACTAAAAGCACTTTATTCAATATAGAATAATAATTCCCTTGCCGTCTAAAACATCGTCCATATAAACATAGTATTTATAGTTTTCCTCGTCCAACAGCCAACTCGAGGTTAACAACAGTACATTAAACAGCACAGGGGACACAGTGATCCCTGAGGGATTCCACAGTGTGATTTCCATGGGCCTTGACCGTTCAACCTTAATTTGAATGGAATAAGTCTGATTACATAGAAAGCTCGAAAACCACTCAAGTACCTTCCCTGAGACGCCCAGATAGTCCAAAACAATCAACAGTATCTCATGGTTGGCAACATCAAACGTCACACTCAGGACAAACTGCAACTACACTGCTATATGATCCCCTAGCCAAGATATCATTCATATCCAAGGTAAGAATACCCGGTAACCATTCGGTATTATGAAATTTGCAAAACACAAACTGTGAGTTATTCAATCACGATCTTCCAGAAATTAACTGTATTAAGCTCATCTTAGTAGCTCTTGCTGATGGGTCATAGCAGTAATATAAAGCACTATTGTCTAAAAACCAATAGAATATGTCATGTTAGAGGCCTTAATTATTTTTCTTTAGGGGCTGATTTTCAAAGAAAGTTGTATATTTACAGATGGTTGATAACCTTATAAGTCCACTATCTATGTATTTTGAAAGGCTACAAGGGTCTTTTTAAAAGCTTTTTTCATGATTTCCATGTATGAAATGCCCATTCAGATGTTGAAATCATACGGATGTCCACGAAGCCAGTTTAGAAAGCCCCGAATATACACATGTCTGGCACGATCACATCTAAGTCACATGGGGGCATGCTGGGGGCAGGGTGAAAAAGATACACACGTGTACCAATTTTAGACTTGCACTGCAATGTCACAGTTTGCTTTCGGGAACGTTCAGGCTGTACCTGCCGCAGGGTATGAATAAAACCATGAAAAGTGCTCATTTTGGCAAACCAACAACTGTAAGCTGACGAAGGAAAGACCCCCTCACTTCCCTGATATTTTGCGCTTCTTCAAAAAAACATGGCAGTAAGTAAAAAGGGATTTTTCCTGGCTGCTGGGGTGCTACACATCCCCATTTGTAAAACGGCAGGTCAAGACTCGTAAAGTGCAAGATATATATGGGCACATTCTGAAATTGTGCTGTGGGCGCCTCTGTGTACCCAGAATGGCAGATATCCATATCTGGCACGTGCAAGTTTCTGAAATCAGGTGACAGACTGCATATGTTCAACCCATTACTCAACCTGTCCCCTTTTTGCCTTCAATGTGGCGGGCACATGTATCTTTCAGGGCGGATACAGGCCGAGTTTGCAAGGCACTTACATGTGTCCTCCTTTTCTGCTGCCTCTTCCACTAAATTTTGGACATACTGACTTGGACATCCCAAATTCCAACTACACAGTTTTTCTAAAATGTGTCTTTATATGAAGTGTCAGGCTGAAAACTTCTCTACCCAGCTCAACACTGTATGATTAAGGAGTAGAGGGAGGATGTAGCGGGAGCAGAGTGCAATATTATCCAGATAGTGGTGATAGTCAGCTGCTATATAGATAAGATATTCATTTAATTTAAGCCTGCCACACAGAAGCCCAAACCAATGGATAACAGTGGCAGTGATGATGGCTGTACAGGTACATTCAGCGCCACTTACGATGGGGGTCATTTTAAAAGGCTTAGTTATGATTTAGGACGTCTGAAGATGTGCACGTGGACGTCAAAACATGGCGATGTCTCCGAAGCCATTCCACAAATGATGTTTAGGCGTTGGTCCGTGGCGTCTGTTGCCAAAGGTTACACTGATGGTATGGATTGGGGTGTCCTGCCTATAGTTGGTGGTAATGTGCTGTTTCATGTTCTTCTCCTCCTATTATCTGTTTGACTGTCTCTGTCCTCTACTCTGTCCTATCATATAAATGGCGTTCTTTTCCTATTTCCTCGAATGATATAGTATTGTAAACCGCTCTAATGCCTCTGGCCTGAGCGGTATATCAAATTCTAAATAAACATAAACATAAACATCTGTGGTGCAGGGATGTCCAAGTAGGCAATGGGGTGTGGTGGAGACATGTTCAGGGAGGTGCAATGAACTTACACCTCTCAGTTCGATGTCAGGAACGTCTGCAGGCATGTCCACATTTAGACCTGCTGCAGGCATGAACAGCATTAGGAAAATGCTTGTTTTGGTCTTAAAACATCCAGAGTATAGTATTAAGTGATTAGGCTAAGATTCCTACTCCCAACCTACTACTTTAACCATTATGCTATTAGATGCCCATGCTTTGAGATGCTATTCTGGGGACATCGTTGTAGACATCTCTATAGACATCCATATCGGGCATATCCATGTTTCTGAACTTGCACGTGCCTGCTTCTTTTTTTTTTTTTTTTCCAGACGTTCTGGCTTTGATGACCAGATTATACTTGGATGTCCCATTGTAAAATGTGCCTTCACATGTGCAGCAGCACTGAACATACATTAATTTAAATGCCGACCACTGTCACTGAAAATAACATCCCTCTTGTACATGGAGAGCAGCCACTGTTGCCAAGGAAATGTTGCTATGAATGGAGAGCCTATGGGGACTTGGTGTTCATTGGCCAATTGTTTTGCATGTTGTAAGCAGCCACAGTGATGACAGAGGTTGGCTCCAAGGCCTATTGGAATGTGACCCAACACTCTGGCCTGAAATTGTACTTGTTTTCCTTTTCAGCAAACCAGTGCTGGAGCTGAAGGCTCTGGTCAGGCTCTTGCATCTCCAGGATCATGCCTAGAGGAATTTCGTAGCGTTCCATTCATTGAATGCCATGGCCGTGGGACTTGCAATTACTATGCAAACGCATACAGCTTCTGGCTTGCCACCATTGACCGAAATGAGATGTTCAAGTGAGTTCTCGATGAAATGTTTTGTCTCTATACTTACATCGGTTTTTAGAAGCCTAACAAATCTCTAATACGACAGCAGATCAGTTTCGTGTTTCTAAGTAGGGCTGTCTGTGATGCCCTTAATATCACCGTTTAGGTATTTAATTCCAAAAGATAAGGTCACAGTTGCTTGAGGAAAGAATAGATATGTAATAATTTGATGTGTAGAAGAGAATAGATATGTAATAATTTGATGTGTAGAAGGTTAAACTAAAATCAACAAAATGTACATGTACCTGGATTTATCTGGTAATGCTCAATGCCAACTCCTCTGCAGCTGCTCTAAATGCAAGCTCTATATTTAAAGGTCAAATCAGTGTTTATGCAACAGAGAAAAGGATAATTCAGTATTTATACCAACAGTAGCATCAAACTGGCTGCTTTTCTGTCCATGTAGACTATTCCTACTCAGTTCAGTGCACTGCTTAATCGCTGATAGACAGATTGTACCAAATCAGTGCTTTAGTTTCAGTTCTAAAATCATATTTTTATCTATTTTACCAAGAATGAAACTTGATCGTTGGTACCAAAACACACCACAATGGCTTGAAAAAAGCATGTGGATTAAGTATCAGCAGCTTTTACGAAGGGGCTAATTTTGTAACAGGGCACCTAAGTGAAATTCTGAAGGGGCATTTTTTATGGATGCTTCATAGGCAGTGTAGGCCCTTGTGTGCTTTTATAAAGCAACTTTGTACAGTGTACCTGCTCCAAAGCATTTACATGTGCATTTTATAAAATATGTGTGCACACTGCAACGCTTCCCCAGCTCTGCTCAAACAACGCCCCTGTGAAAGCCTGAGCACAGATCCTGTAAAAGTTGGCACTATCTTAAGAGGCCCCTACTTTTCACTTGTGTATATGCAGGGCCGTACCAAGTCATAAATGCACCCTGTGCGACTTGCACATCTGGTGCGCCCTCCCCATCACAGGTTTGCCATTTGCCGCATGCCCAGCATCTTGCCTTACCCCACATCTCCATGTCTAGCCAGCTTCACCCCCCCCCCCCGCCCGCGCTTCCTGCCCTTGTCCCGCCGCTGCTTTTAATGGTTCCATGGCGGCAGCAGCGGTGACAGCAGCAGCAGCGGAACGGACATCTAATTTAAAAAAAAAACAAAACCATGCGGGTCTTTCCGACTCCGTGCTTGCACACAGGTTTGATCCCTCCCTTCTCTGACGTATGCTTGAGTCAGAGGAGGGAGGGGCCGGAACAGTCATTCAAACGCAGGTCTTTGCAACTCTACGCTTGAAAGACTGATCTTGTCCCTTCCTCCGCTCTGCTGCTGCCACCACCACCACAGCTGGCAAGGAAACACAAAAGTGACATGCAGCAGGGCAAGGGCAGGCAGTGTGGAGGGGGGGAGCCGAGGCCGGCAGCCCCAAATGCTCCCTTATTTCTTTGCGCCCTGTGCGGCCGCATCCTTCACACAGGGCTAGGTATGGCACTGTGTATACGCATATGCAGTTTTTCTAAGAACCGTTTCCGTGTGCAACGCATACTTTACACATGGAAAAAAGTTTATAAAATCATCTGCAAAGTTTGAAAGCCTAGCAAGAAAACAAAACATTCTCTTGCGAACTAGCAGTTTTAGGTCCCATCTTTTATTGGCAACAGCATAAGATCAAGGCCTTTATCAATTTCAATTATATCCTGCACTAAAAAAACCAAAAACACCCAGGGGTCATTTTTTTAAAGGATTTAAATGGACATCATCCACTGGTAGCCCTATAAATCTCCTGTCCATAGATAGCATGGGGCTGACTGTGTGACTGACCAGCTCCATACTAGAAAATGGGGCTGGGGCCGGGGAAAAGCAAAAACTAAACATTTTTCAGCCTCTATCAGACAGCCTGTGCTGAGCATTGCTACTCTCCAATTAATGACCTGCAGCCAGTAATGAATACGTGAATGTCGCACCAATTACGGTAGCACTGAATATACATATTTATTTAAACACTACACCTGGCATTTAAATAAAAAAAAGCTGAGCACCAGCACTGAAAATTACCCCTTCATTTCATTTTCTACCGGAGATCAAGACTGGGTGCGGATTCTTGCACTGTAATTCTCCTAATTGTCAGCAATTTAGGTTTTCTCTCTCTCTCTCCCCCCCTCCCCATCTCTCTCTCTATATATATCCATAAATATTCCTCACTATATGTTTCTGTATGTGTGTGCATTTTTACTTTTCCCAGGAGACCTTTGATTGCACACTCTCACTGTCTCAAGTGCAGAAAAGATTGCAGCATGTTAAAACCGAAATATTCTTGTCACTGTTGGATAGAACAATGCTGGCTGCTACTTCTAAGTTCCTGTTTATTTTTCTGATTTATTTTGCTTTTCTAGGAAACCTGTTCCTTCTACTCTGAAAGCAGGCGATCTGCGTACTCACGTCGGCCGATGCCAAGTCTGTATGAGAAGGACAGTATGACTTCCAAACTTCTAACTAACTCTACAATATGGTGCTATCTGTGTAACATCCATGAAGTCTGCAAGTAGTATATCCTGTGTACCTCACTGTCTTACAATACTGAAAGCAACCAACCAACCCAAAAAAATAACTTGTGCTATTGGAACGTGTAGAGCTAACACCTCTTGCTTTAACTGTTCCTGTACACATTGGCACAAAGAGTAAACCAAGATAAGCCTCAACCATTAACATACCAAATGGCGCTTTTAAGCACATGAAATACAATTGCGTATGTAAATGATGCACTGATAATCTAATAAAGAACTCATTCAGAAGTTCCCAAGGTGCGAGAAGGTATGGGATGCCTTTACCTATTGTTTGACACCCTATTTTCTCATTTTTTGTATTATAGCTTTTGGAGTCATGTTGCCATTGTCTAGCAAAGTTACAGGTTTATTTTTTTGTATGTAATTCTTTTGCCTGTACAAATAACACTATTGTAAAGAAAAGGGCTTGGGATGGGGGAGGTTATAAAATAGGGTTAAAATATTACTCCTCCATGTGGGGAAAACACAAGTCTTTCCTGCTAGCTGGTGTTACTCTGCATTATCACTATGAAGCAAAAACCTAAGCTTTCCAGCAATGGAAAGAGCCCAGTGATGGATGGATAAATAAAAAAAAAAAATATATATATATTTAGTAATTTATATAGATGTCAACACTTTAATGATTGAATCGAGATTTGAATTTTATGAATTCTTTTTTATGCATTTTTTATGTAGAGTTGCCAACTGGCTCCATTCGATCCAGTCTTGGTTTTTCCCCTACTTTAATACATGGCATTGAAGTCCTGCTTTTCCTAAGGGGTTAAAAAAACAAAACAAAACAAAACAGGATTGACTCAATCTATACTGACAAAAAGAAAATGGAGCCGATCAGCAAACCTGTTCTATTCCATGACTGCAAATACAGCCAAATCTAGATGTGAGAGGCCTACTTTTTATATGGTCCAGAAATTAAATCCAAAACAGTGCTTCTCTGAAATAAAATGAATGTGTTTTTTAACACAGAATACATATTTTCAGGGTTTTCAACACTAGACACACACTAAATGGCCTGTTTTTAAAATCTATAAAGGCCTTGGCATTGTTTGCATTGCGTATGCTTTTTATAAACCGCCATACAGAATTGCTGGGCTCCATGCATTTAATCTTATGTGTACTTAAATATGTTGGGCAAATTCCAAAGGACAAGTTAAAGAGTTCTAAGACCTTTTATATATAAATTCATCATTTTGTGTATCTTACAAATTCCATTTTGTAATAAAACTCTTCCATTTTTTTCTGGATTTGGTTGGGCGTTTTGATTCTGAAACCTTTCCTAGTAGGTTTACTGCTTAAAGCTTTAATAAATGCATAAGCCTGGTAAAACCAGTTAAATAAATACTTTTTATTTTATGTTACTTTCAAACATTTCTGGTCTTTTTAATAAGAAGCAAGACATGATAAGATTAGCATTTCTAGAGAGAAGATTTTATTTTCCAGTAATTTCCCTTATGGATGCTGTCAATCCTACCGATAATTTTGTTCACACTCCAGTATTACTTAATGCTAGCTAGTGTAAGAAGAAGAGAAATTTTTCTTTAAAGTGGCTTCAGGCATCCCACTGCACCTGACAGTAATAGATTTGTGATGGGAAGTACATATTCTGATGGCACTATCTAAAGAAGACCTGTCAAGGGAAGAATCCATGATTATGAAAACCAAAGATTGGATTTTGGGAGGGGTCCTTTCCTCTCTACCTCTCTTATAAGTGATGGAACTCAAGGGGAGCACCCTTCCTAGACTCTGAGGTGTGAATCTCAAAGGCTATGGAGGCATAAGGCATTGAGGGAGGAGGTCCACCCCAGAATAGATTGTGGTTTGGTATTAAAGTTGCCTTACAGCAAGTTCTGGAGCAATGGTTCAAAGAGCCAGAGGAGGAGAAGAAGAAGAAACTGGATGGATTTCTGCTGGCACAGGCCAAGATCAAGGCCTTCAAGCCTACAGGAGTCTTACCACTGGCTGCTGCTATTCCCTGAGGAAAGGAATTTACAATGGGAAGTAAGAGATGCTCAGGGGATCCATGTAGTCTGCTGGCTTGATTCTATTTTCCTTTTTCTTAATTTCTCCTTCTGAATTACTTTTGGATGCCACTTATTGATTGGCAGAGGTCTATTTGCTGTCTGAATAAAAAACATTTTGATTTAAACAGCCAATCTTCTGGACATTTGAGGGTTTTTTAAGGAGAGTCTGTGGCTGCATCCACAAATAAGAACACACGGTTCGATTCAAACTTCCAAGACTACTACACATCTTTTGCTATTGTGAAATTGTCTGGTTAGACTGGCCAATTTGTCTTTTGCCGGTGAGCAGATTTTTTCTGCTGTTCCTCATCAGGGTAGTTTCATAACAGGTTGTTTAGATAGGAAGTCAAAGAATGTGCCTATTTTGGGGCTATTTTATAAAGACACTATAGGTGCCTTTGGGGCCTGTTTACTAAAGGGTGTACTGGTATCAAACGTTTGAATCGTGAAAGTAGCACAGAGGCCTGTCTGTCCCCCTGCCATTAGCACATTGCCAGTGCATCACACTGCACTAACTGGTATATGGGGGCACTTACTGCCATCCCTTAAAGTGGCATTAAGTGCACCTGTGCAAATAGCAACATTCACAGTTAGTGCACGCCCATAACACCTGTGTTGACCACAATGTGATGTCATGCGCCCACATTCCGCCCCTACCCTATCCAGTTCCCTCCCACTCATGTGCTGCCCAGTTAGCAAGGAGGTTTTAGCACAGGGCCCCATGCTGTTGCTATAGCTCACTTACCATGGGTCAAACCCCACACTAGCAGCTAGCACATGTTAGTAAGCATGCCTTTATATGCCTATTCCGTGGGTAATTTTATAAAAGCCCTTTTCTATAGGAAAAACAGGGCTTACCCATGTAAACTACATGCCCAGGTAGAGCATATAGGAATCGATCGTGGACCCCAACATAACAGCCTGAAATGTTTTCCTGCCAAAAGCATTGAGGGTTCTGGCATCCTTGCCCGGTTGAACCGATGAATGTGAAGCATGCGACGACTTCGATGGTATGGGGGCCTCTGAGGAGTGTGCCGAAGGGGCTGTGTCTGTGAAACAGCTTAACCTGCTGCTGTTCTTGGTTCTTAAGCTCTCGTGCCATCATATGAATACAATGGGCACACGAAGAAATGTCGTGGTTGGGGCCTAAATATTTTAAATACCAGTCATGCTAGTTGGTTGTCAAGATGGTACTGCGGCACTCAGAACATTTTTCAAAACCATTGTGTGGTTTCTCCATCGTTGAAAAGATGATGGAGACCAAATCAAATTGGGCAATGGTGGCCCAACGTAAAATCACGATGAAAAAAGATAAAGAAAAAGGATGCCGGAATGATGCTGGACCACTCCAGATGATGAGAAGGCAAACAGCAAGCACCGAGAAGGTACTGAAAAAGTTTCCGGTAAGTCCTGCCGTTAAGAAATCTCTTCACGGCAGGACTAGGACGAGATCTGATGGCTCCGCAGAAAAAAGATGGGGTCACTTCCAATATGCTGTACATGGGCAGATTTTTAAGGGATGTCTCCAGGGATTTATATGAATTCAGCTCTCTTCTCCCAGCAGATAAGAAGGCCTCTCATGAGGCTTTTGTTGCTCATGCCCAGAACGCCTCCACGTTTCTTACTAGGGCAGCTTTCGATGCCTTTGAGGCTACAAGCAGAACAGCAGCAGCCTGCATTGGAGCAAGGCAGACAGCATAGCTGCAGGCCTTTGATCTTGAACAGTGGGTGCAAGACAAGCTGATCAACATCCCTTCCAATGGGGAAAATCTTTTTTAAAGGGCTGGCGTGAAAAAGCAGGTGAGATCGAAACAGATGATCTCACCATGAAGTGCTTGTCCAGAAAGACAGCTGATTCAGCCAAAAAGAAGACTTCTGCTAAGAAGACCTTCTACCCCAAAAAAGAGGAGGTATTATCTATCTTATCCTCCTATCCTTCCTATCAGCCTCAGCAGTCCCAGCAAAATCAACAGGGCACTCAACAGCCCAGAAAGCCTAAAACCTCTAAGGCCCAGCCAGCTCCACAATCTCAGCCTCCAGCTAGCTT
This sequence comes from Ichthyophis bannanicus, assembly GCA_033557465.1. NCBI lineage: Eukaryota > Metazoa > Chordata > Amphibia > Gymnophiona > Ichthyophiidae > Ichthyophis > Ichthyophis bannanicus. The sequence goes on from CM066035.1 coordinate 646,109,602, forward strand.
TTGATTGCTTCCTGGAGGACATAGTCAGTCGGCCTCTCACATATCCCTTCCCCTCACACATTCCAGGAAGAGTGACTCTCTTTGCCCGCCGATGATCCCTCATAACTTCAAAACCTGAACCCTGCAGCTGGTCAGTGTGGGCTATCAACTCAATTTCAAGGCTCTACTGTACCTCCCACTTTCTTTATGGCTGAGTTCCATATGGATCTCCTACACTCCACTCTGCTATAGCAAGAGATTAGCACTGCTACAGCTCAGGGAGCTGTTGAGGAAGTCCCTCTACCTCAGCGAGGCCTAGGATTCTATTCCCGTTACTTCCTTATCCCAAAGAAAACAGGGGGACTAAGGCATATGCTCAACTTGAGAAACCTCGTCAAATTCCTAGTGAGAGAAAAGTTCAAGATAATCTCACTAGGAACACGTCTCCCCTATCTTCAGGTGAAAAACTGACTCTGCACTCTAAATCTCAAGGATGCTTACACACATGTCCTGATACACCCCCTGTACAGAAAATATCTCAGATTTGTCTTCCAAGGACACCACTATCAATATTGTGTTCTCCCCTTCAGTCTGGCTTCAGCTCCAAGGGTCTTCACGATGTGTCTCGCAGTCATAGCAGCCTATCTGCGCATCTTGGGAGTCTTCATCTTCCCTTACTTAGACTGGCTCATCAATGGAAATACCCCTTGGATGGTCTCCACATCATACCATCTTGGTTCTGCAACAGCTGGGGTTTGTGGTCAGTTATCCAAAATTGCACCTAACTTCAACTCAAACTCTGGAGTTCATAGGAACTTATCGGGATATGATGAGGGCTCAAGCCTACTTACCAGAGGAATGCCTTCACCCTGGCAACCCACTGTCAATCTCAAGCCACCCTCACTGCTTGAGAAATGCTACGTCTCCTTGGCCACATGGCCTTTACAGTCCATGTTGTTCCATATGCCCATCTCAATATGTGTATGGGACATTGGACCCTTTCAGAACAGTGGGCACAGTCTACAGGCTGCCTCTTTGACAAGATCATCATCTCATCTCAGCTGGTGAACTCCCTCCAGTGGTGGTGCACAGCCCAGAACCTTCTCGTTGGGTTACCTTTTCCTCAGTGTACCCTGACCACCAATGCATCCAAACATGGTTGGGATGCACATCTCCTTGGCCTCACTGCACAGGGCCAGTGGACCCCTTGGGAGGCTTCTCATCACATAAACATCTTGGAGCTCAGAGCAATTGCAAATGCCCTCTAGGTTTTTTTGTCCCAGCTATTAAGACAAGTTGTGCTGGTTCAAAATGATAATAAAGTGGCTATGTTCTGTGTCAACAAGCAGGGGTATATTGGCTCTTGTCTCCTCTGCAATGAGGCAGCTCATCACATTTTTTTCCAAGCTGTTTATCTCTGGGGGAAGAGAATCAGCTAGCCAACAAGCTCAGCTAGGTCCTTCACCCACACAAGTGGATGCTCTATCATGGGACAGTGCAACACTTATTCCACTTATGGGGGATGCCCATAATGGAACTCTTCACTGCTCCAGGGAATGCCAGATCCTTGTTTCTGTTCAAGGATGCCCTCGCCACATGACAGATGCTTTCCTCCTCCTTTGGGGCCAAGGTCTGCTATATGCATTCCTGCCAATTTCTCTCATCCTGAAAACACTCTTCAATTTACAATTGGACAGGGGAAAAATGATTCTCATCTCCCTATTCTGGCCTATCAGCCATGGTTTCCCCTCCTACTTCATCTGAATTAGGGACAACCTCTCCAATTAGGCGGCGCACCCTACCTGCTCTCGCAGGACCATGAGACACTGCTTCATCCCAACCTCAGGGTCTTGTGCCTGATAGCGTGGTTGCTGAGCGCTTCATCCTCTCTGACCTAGGCCTCTCAGAAGACGTAACTCAAGTCTTACTGGCTTCCAGAAAGGATTCTACTAGGAGTACCTATGCTTTTAAGTGGTGCAGATTGTCCCTCTGGTGTGCCCAGAGAACTCTCAATCCATTTACTTGTGCAGTGGAGCACTTACTACAGGATCTTCTTCATCTCTCTTCATCTGGGCTGAAAACTAATCCCATCCAAGTCCACTTGAGTGCGATCTCAGCCTCTCACCACCCAATTGTGGATCACCTCATATCCTCCCATCCGCTTGTGGCACATTTCATGCGGGGGATCCTTTTAACAAAACCACCAATCTGCCCCCTCTGCCATAGCATGGTACCTCAATATTGTTCTCGTACAACTATTGAGACCCCCTTTTGAGCCTTTAACAATGGCTCCCCTCAAATTCCTAAATTGGAAGGTTGTTTTTCTCATTGCTCTAACCTCTGCCCATAGGGTCAGTGAGTTACAAGCTCTGGTGGACTACACCCCATACATTTGCTTCCATCATGATAAAGTAGTCCTCCGGACTCACCCTAAATTCCTTCCAAAGGTGGTTACTCCTTTCCATCTTAACCAAACCATATCTCTTCTGGCCTTTTTTCCTAGACCTCATACTTCTAAGGCAGAAGCAAGATTGCATACTCTCGATTGAAAAAGAGCACTTGTGTTCTATCTTGATCGAACTAAGGGTCATCGCCAATCCTCACAGCTTTTTGTGTCTTTTGACCCTAGTCACCTTGGTCTCCCAGTTTCCAAAAGAACCCTTTCTAACTGGATTGCTGACTGCATATCTTTCACATATGCACAAGCCAGTCTGCCCCTACAGAGACATGTCATGGCCACAATGTCTGGGCTATGGCCACTATGGTAGCCAACCTCCATTCTGTATCCATCTCCGAGATTTGCCAGGCAGCCACATGGTCTTCTGTACATACCTTTGCTGGCCATTATTTCTTTGACAAGTTCTTCGATCAAGATATACAATTCCGTAAAAGCCGTCTTAAGAAACCTTTTTCAGGTTTAGAATAACTCCGCCCACCATCCATCTCAGACTACCCCAGGAGAGGTGTGCCCAAGGGGGGTTGAGTATGATGGATCTCTGCTTTACCCTGCTTATAGTTCGTCTGCTTGGTAGTCGTGGGCTAGGGAGTCCCATATGTGATGACTGCATTCCTGCTGGTTCCTGGAGATAGCCTAGTTACTCACCTGTAACAGGTGATCTCCGGGAGCAGCAGGAATCAGTCTTCACAACCTGCCCACCTCCCCTTGGAGTTGTCCATATACACTTCTTTTCATGACCTTATTTTTTTCTCTTACAAGCTTTTTTCTTTCTGCTATATACCTGACTGAGGAGGACTGTTGGGAAAGTGGAAAGGCAGACACGCATGCATGGAGCAATGCTGCCAAAAGCATTCCTATTGGATGCTGGGGAGTGTTTCTGCGTCAGGCTGCATCAATGCTGACATCACCTATATGTGAAGACTGATTCCTGCTGTTCCCGGAGATCACCTGTTACAGGTTAGTAACTATACTTTATATAAAATTACTCCCTTTGTGTATAATTTAGACTCACTAAGGAAGGATCATGGGACACTGTGTTGGGGAATGCATGCTCATGTTCTCTACCTGAGGGGATGCAGACACCTGATGGACATAAACATCAGTTGCAAATTTGGAATCATATGTGCTAACCATCGATTCATAAACTCAAAATGGGAAAAACACTTTAGTACATGCGGTTATGTAAATGAGCATCCAGTACACTGCTTGCAGAGTGCTACTACAGGGACAGTGGAACACTGTTTTCTTTGGGGGGGACCAAACCTCACCCCTAGGCCAGCCAAACTGCATGAGGTTGCAATCGCCGGCCTTTCCCTCCTGTCCACTCACAGGAGACCAAAACTGTAGAAATACTTGCTGAAAGCCCGAAACTACAAAAAGTGAAACTAGAGAAATTTGTAGGTAGCTTGGATAATAGAAGAAAGTAAGGGGGAGGGGCATATTCAGCGGTGGGGGCTGGGCTGTTTAAAGCGCCTAATCACCATCGCTTTATTTAAATATCAGTATTCAGTGCCGAAATGTATCTGGTTTCTGGTGCTGAATATCTGGACTCACCAGAACTTGTCTGGTTAGCAGTGATATAGAGCCACTAACCAGATAGTGCTTCCTAGTTAAAGTTAAGAGAGTCATTCACTTGCTCTAACTTTAATTGGTTAAGCTATTTGATTAGCAGTTGAATAGTACTGCTAACCAGATAGCCGCCACTCCTAATCTGCCCACAGTCTGCCCTGGTTTTAATTGGATGTTTTTTCAGTAGTCTGTGCGAATATTCAAGGAAACTAACCAGTTAGTGCCACTAAATATCAGACTGAGTGCGTAGTGACCAACCGTCCCGTATTAAATGGGACAGACCTGTATTTTAAGGATTTGTCCCTGGAATCATATTACTTTGGTCGGGATGCCTAAATGTCCCCTATTTTAAAACACATGTCCCACTCCTACACTCCTCCACATTTGTACCAGCAGACTTCTCCAGTCTAGCTGAAATTTTCAAAGGGAAACTCTATTTATATGAGACTATTTCCATCAGAGACACAGAAACATATACACATGCATGCACTCTGCTGTACTTCAGACACACACACATGCATTCACCCCCCCCCCCCCCAATGGGTCGTCCATTCCCCTATTCGTGGCTTCTCCTGACCCTGAATAACTTGCCCGCCAGTTGTGAGGGGAAGTTAAGATGGGGGCAAGGAATGGGCGGCATGGGGGGCGGATAATGGGCGGGCAGTGGGCGTTCACCAGCCCTGGATATACAGGGCCGATTCTAATGTCGACCCTGTATGTCCAGGGCCAGCAAAATGTCCGGGGAAGTTTTCCACCTCCAAGGTGGAATAACTTCCCTGAGCATGTTTTTTTTTTGATGGCCCGGGGTGCAGATGGGGCAGGGAGGGCCAGGGTTTATTCCCCATAGCCCGACCCTGGCCTCAAGAGGCCAGATCGGGGGTTGGGCTGCAGGGAATAAACACTTTATGCAAGCAGCCAGCATCGCAGCTTTTAAATGGAACCGCGGTGCCTTGGCAACATGATGCCATGGCGCCGCGACTCCATTTAAAAGCCCTGACTGAATTAGCTGGGGACAGTTCTGCATGTGCAGGCCAGACTGATTCACAGTCCCGGCCTGCATGTGCAGGACAGTTCGCTATTCTGATCCTGTGGGGCTAGATGTGCCTGCGGGATTAGAATCGTGATCCCCTCTATGCGTCCAGTTCAGACCGGATGCATAGAGGGGATCTACGTCCAGGACAGAATTGGGCCCATTCTGTGTCTGACTGTCTACTGGTGCTGTGCTGCTTCTGCACTCCTCTACTTCAATGCCCCCAGTTCTTGCTTTTGCTACCAGTTCTTTTTCTAAGCCTGCAATAGCCTCCTCACACTTTACCCCATTCCTCTTACATTTCTACGCTTTCTCAGCAACAGCACTCTCCCCTACCAATAAACCGACATATTCCACTGACTTTCTCCCAGACCCTGTGAGGAAATCAGCCCACCCTTCCTGTTACTAGTGCAGCCTTTCCATTGGCTTGAACCTATCACTTAGTCTGCACAGTGAGGGAGAGCACTGGCAAGCTGTACAGCTAAACTCTAAAATAAATAAATAAATAAAAATAAAATTATATATATATATATATATATATATATATATATATATATACACCCAGACAATATAGACATCATTCTGATGAAGACAGCTACTTTAAAAAGTTGTAGAAACCTAAAATAATTTAGATGGTTGACAATTGTAAACTCCCGAGGGCTTAGCACATCTGACAAATTTGGCTCTCCTTCCTCCCCAGGGCCCATCAGTCAGATAAACCCAGCCAATAGGCTGCAGCAGACACAGACAGCCAATAGGGAGCAGGGGGAGGTGGGAACAGTAGCTAGGATACAAAAAACTTCCTTTCTCCCTTGTTCTGCAGCTATGGAGTACAGTGGGGGGGGGGGGGGGTAGGGGGGTTCTACATATATAAGATCTACAGGAGAAAATATTGGGCGTGCTCAAGCACCCATTGGCTAGAACCCATGATCCTGGGGCCAACATCAATATCAGTATTACGGTCAGTGGTCAACTGATTTCATTGATTCCGTCATCTGTGCAGGCTCTTGGCCTAGGGTACATGTTTCTATTTCGTCTTAGATTTTGTTTTCATTTTAAAATGCGAAAAAGAAAGTATGTTTTTAATGACCATCTACAAAATGAAAACTCATTCATTAAGAAACATTCTGGTGATAGCATGGTGTTTAGTAACAAATGCCGGTTTTCCTTTTCAATTGCACATGCTGGAAAGAGTGACATTGTTCATCACCTAAGGATGGACAAACACAAGGCAGCAGATGTAAGTGCTTCTTCATGTAGAACTGTGACTTCTTTTTTTAAAAATCAAACTTTTGATGAGAACACTCACTCACTGGCTACAACTCAGGGTGTTGTCCACATCCATTCTTTTTGGTCATCAGACTGTACTTTAAAGTTGTTGAAAAAATGTTTTGATGAAAACTCCTCTTGTGCGCGGACCAAAATGAAAGCAATTGTCTGTAATGTTTTCGAACCTGACTCTATTGATTCCTTCAATAGAGTCCTTTCTGAGACAAGTTTTTTAAAAAGTTTTTTGTGACTGCTCAAACCATGGAAGCATTAAAGTGTGCCCTATATTAGTAAGGTACTTTCTTCCTGAGAAAAGGCTTCAGGTAAAAGTTCATGAAGTTAAAGGCAAAACCTCAGATATTCTGAGTCCAATGGGTTATGATCCAAAGTTTTGGCATTGTGTGCTGAAATTACCAATTGCAATTTTGATGGGACTGCTAGGAGGGGTAGTAACAATATTTTTTACAAGCTGCAAAAGATTTAAGAAGTAATTTAATTGGTACGAGCTGTGCAGCTCACAATTGTATCAGCACATAAGAATATAAGATATGCCATATTGGCTCAGACCAAGGTCCATCAAGCCCAGTATCCTGTGGCCAATGTAGGTCATAAGTACCTAGCAGTTTCCCCAAAAGACATAGGTTCCTCAATGCTTCTATTGGGTCAGGTACTGCTGCACAATGCCTGCCATTTGACATTGAAGTTACTGTTGACAAGATATTCAGACATCTCAAAAAATCTCAATGATAAGAGGTGGCTGGAGAAATCAGTGCTCTTAGAAAGAAGTTAGTAACTAGGAAGAATGAAGTGGTTTTGCCTCTGACAATCAGAAAGAAGATAAACGATCTTGAAGAAGAGGGCAACATTGATGAAACAGATTTCAAGCAATCTGTGTCTTCTTTCTACACCACTTGCATCACTGGCCCACTTGCTTCAAGGAGATTGGGAAACAACAGTGGACTCTCCTTCAAAAACAACCAGAGTGGTGTGAGCTAGAGTTGTCTTTAGAATATTGTTGTCTACAAGACCCGGCCTAGAGTCATTAATAAATGATAGTGAATTGTTTGAGTTCTCTTTTCTTAAATGATTTGTTTCTGAAGAAAAAGTACAAGAATGAAAAAAAAAGAAAAAGACACCACAGATGACAAAAAATGGAAGGAGGTGTTAGACACCTCAAAAGTAATGAGGTATCATATAACTATCTATGCAAACTGGTTGAATTATTTTTATATTTGACAGGTTCTAATGCTCCAAATGCAGCGTGCTTTTCAATCATGAACAAAGTGTGATCTACAGAAAAAATCCAACTGAATGTAGAGATTCTCAAATGTCTAATGATCGTAAAGTACAAGTACAAGTTTGAGTTGAGTGCCCAGAATTAAAATTTTAGGTTAAAATTAAATTTGTAATTATAAACATATTTTTTATTTTCCTTAACTTTGAACCTTCTGGCTTGATTGAGTGTCCCGTATTTGAACTTAAGAAAGATGGTCAGGTCATTTTAGCTGATCAGCAGGTCTGCTAAATTGTTGAAAAAAAAAAAAAAGAAATTCTTTGAATATGCCCCCCAAAATGTTTAAAAAAAGGAAAACAAAAAGAGTTTGAGAAACAAAAAAAAAAAGAGTTTGTGACTGTAAACAAAGGAGGAACACACATGATTCAAAACTAAAGGCTACTGGTAGGATATAAAAGTGAAACATGGACTGATAGAGGTAATTTTATCAACCTTTTCTGCATATAAAATGCTGATTTACATATGGATAAAGCCTCTTATAAAATGAGGCCATGCATAAAAGTAGGTGCCGTACAAGCTGGCACATACTTGTAGAGTAGACATGGTCAGGGAAGGAGTTTGGGCAGATCATGGTCAATCACGATTTATGCACATATTTTATAAAATATGCAAATATGCATGCAAAGTACTTGCTAAAATTTATGCCTGCTCACGAGCAGGCATAATATCTGCATCTTCAGTCTAGATGTGATTTCTGTAGGATTTGTGGTTTTATTTTCTAATGGTCCAAAGACAAAAAATTGATTCCTTCTTGATCTAATAACCTAGAGGCCACGGGAGTAATTTTATTACAGGGCACCTAGGTTTAGAAGTGTATTTGTAGTATACTTTATAACAACGCATAGGCATCTATGAGGGTAATTTTACAAGGAATTGCCTACTCTGTATCTGAAAGTAGGCATATACGTAGACGCTGTTTTATAAAGAAAAGTAAGCGCCTTATTTTCTTTAAAAAAGTACTAGCATAAGTGATGAAAAATGCTCATTAACATAAGGCATGATCACCTACACTAGCCCTAAAATGGGTGTAAATGCTTATGCCGAGATTTCTACAGAATGCATCTAAATTATTGAGGAAATTATTGTTGTGCTACTCCATTCCCCTTCCTGCTATGTCAGAGATGTGCTTTTGTTTAGTCTATTAATTTTAGTTAAATTGTGAAGTTGTGTTGGCGTATTTTTAAGTTTCATAAGAAAACCGCTTTGATGTAATTGTGCACATACAACTAAAGGTGCACACGTTCACTCTGAGCCATGCAGAGGGACCGAGAGCAGGTGAAGTACAAAATTACATGTGTAAAGAATGAAATACTATATTTGAGCTAGGGGGCCACATTAGGAAAGAAAAACAAAGTATCTGTGATTGAAGCTAGTTCCCAGGAAAAGGTTGTCAGAGACAAGTTTCTAGTCCTGATATGAAGTTAACTATGGAATGTTCACAATAGAGATAGTCGGGCAAAGAATTCCAAAGGGATGGCCCTAAGCATGCGACACAGTATCTATGAGAAGACTTCTATTTGTATGTGTTCTTACATTTAAATCTAGGCGGCTGTTAGATTGTGGGTATCAATATTACACCTACATGTAAATCAAGACTCTGACCAGGCTCTATGCAAACTCCTCCCCAGTGCATACCTACTGTACAATTACATGCCTACTTGCACCATACGTACGAATAGGCATGCCCTAATTTTACAAGAGGCCTATTGTGCATGAAAATCAGCATTTTATGTGCAAAAGTGTTTTATAAAATAACCTCTACAGTGATGAGAACATAATGAAAATTCATACATTGGAAATATGGTACTTTGTAAGAATTCTGAAGCAGCCTCACTAAATTTCGGATTATTGATTATTTGTGAAAGACACAGAAGAGAGCCTGGGTTTTGTCTTAAATATTTTTGGATGTATAAGAAGCAAAATTGAGATAACAGGCTCTGAAATGGACTGCTAGCAGAGATGACTGTAACAGATTTTGGGCATACTTCCAGCAAGCATGGGAAAAATGTTGAGAGCAGTGCTTCTCAACCCAGTCCTCGGGTTACACTTAGGTTAGTTGGGTTTTCAGAATTCCCACATTGTATGCAAATCTATTTTATGCATATTCGTTGTGGGAATCCTGAAAACCTGATGGGCGTAGGTGTGCCCCAAGGACTTGGTTGAGAAGCACTGGTCTAGAGGATGGGTAGAAGATGGTGGTGGGGGGGGGGGCGGGAAGATGGTGTTAGGATGGACATAGGAATTTGTACGTGCTTCTATGCAAAGTGGATGATTCTCAGCTGCTAGGCTGGATGGGCCATTTTGCTCTTTATCGGCCATCAGTTACTATGTTATAATCTTGCTGTCATCATTCTATGCCAGAAAGACAACCAGGAGACATAGCTTTACGAATAACCACATCCCAAAATGCTAGTAAAAAGGAAGAAATGTATCCAGTTGTTAAACCCGTGCTTTCAAAATGTCAAATAAAGGGAAAGAAGCTTGCGACTAATCTGATGCTTTATTTATTTATTTTTTATTTTAATTTTCAGTCAGTTACATAACCGAAATATACTGAAAGGTCAATCTGAATAATAAAGAACAAACGAAAGAAAAAAAAAGGAAAAATAAATAAATAAGAAAAAAACCCTAAAGACAGGAAACATAAATAAGTAAAATAAACCTAGGATAAAGTTCACATCATGGAACCATTGCTGTCAAATTCAATATAGATAAAAAATAAAAAGAACTATGGGATAAAAAAAATCCCACATTAGAGGCTATACATTATTACCGGTCCTATCTACCGCATGCTTATCGATCAAAAAACTTTCCAGATGGGACACCTCCACAAAAACATAAGATGCATCATCCAAGCAAACAATACATTTGCAGGGGAAGCGAAGAAAAAAGGTAGCCTCCAATGCCAAAACTCGGGGCTTAAGTTTCAAAACTTACCGCCGGTGTAATTGTACTTCGCGACACATCAGGAAAAATGTTAATCGTCTGACCACAGAATTTAGCAGATTTGACTTTGAAAAAAGCCCTAAGGATATGCTGTTTCATTTCAATAGAAGAAAAAGTGACCAGTAAAGTGGCACGCTTAGTGATGAGAAGCCTCTAGAAAGGCAGTCAAATTATCCATTGGGGCAACAATTTCATCTAAAGGAGTGGAGGAGTGGCCTAATGGTTGGGGCAAGGTATTTCAGGCCAGAAGGTCAGGGGTTCAAATCCCACTAGAGTACAGCAACCTTGGGCCAGAAGGACTGGGGTTTCTAGTCCCACAGGTGCTCCTTGTGGTCTTGGGCAAGCCACTTAACCCTCCATAGCCCATGTTCCCTGTAAAATAGTTATCTCCAAGTTATAATGCCCTGTTCAATGTAATTTCAGTTTGTTCAATGTAAACCGCACTGATGCAGAATAGCATGGTATATAAGAGAATGTAAATAAATAAACCTCCTTCAACCACATTGATTTTTTTAACGGTAGAGGGGACATAATAAAGTTGTGATACATTTACAGGATCAGGGATGGCTAAAACTTCTTTAAGAAATTTATCAAGCAAAATTCTATGAGATAGTAGCAATGACTGAGGATAATTCACAGGAGCGAAAAGAATTCTCCAGAGCTTCTACCTTAGCATGAAGAAACAAGGAATCTTTGATACCAGCAACACTCGTTGTATGCAAAGTGAGAACCTGCGATTCTAATTTAGTAATAGCCAAATCAACCACCGCAACTTTCTCATCAAGCTGCCGCAATGCTACTATAACCTCCTGTGAGAAAGTGCACAAAGAATTTAATGAAACAGACATTTTATGATCAATTGATTTCAAAGCACCCCAAATATCCCGCAAAGTAATTTCAGACTCTGAAGAAGGAGTAGGAAGCTCAGAGGAGCCACCCACTTCTAATGGCTGTACAGGGACAGGTAAAATAATAGGTTGTAATTTGCTTACCAAATCAGAGGATTCTTTAGACAGGCCAAGTAAGTTACCAGAGGCAGGGCACACAGGAGGGGACCTGCCGCCAGGGCTCAAAGACGCCCCTTCAGGGGAAGATTGCCCCAAAGGTAGGGGGATGAAATGCTTGTCCAATGGACCGACCGGTCTAACATCACCGGACATGGTCCCAGGAGCTTTAGCTCCGGACTTAGCCTTACGTTTCCCTATATACACACAACAAGTAAAACTACAAAGTAAGACAAAAACAATCTAACAGCCTTTAAACACAACATCGTCTCAGTTGCGTCCAAGGGGCCATTCAAGCCCCTTTAACCATGCCCCTTCGACACACGCCCCGCGCACATGCTCCGCGTCACAAAAAGAAGCCAAAGAAATAACCCCAAAAAGGACCCTGCAGATCTGATGCTTTATGTTATATATATATATGGCTAGATCAGGGCTTCTCAACCACATACTGAGGATCCCACAGCCAGTCAGCTTTTCAGGATATCCACAATGAACATGCATACCTTCATGCCTTGTAGACAGCATATGGAAACTACCGTCCACTTGACAGGACTGGGAAGTCCTGGAGTACAGTGACATAATAGATATTGAAAGAAAAGGTCTTAGCATCATACTCTAGCAAAGGAGATTTCCCATTTAGTAGCTATAACGTCTTCACTACTTGTAGGAAGTTATTTATTATCCTTTTGAAATCACTCTTTCAGTTCAATATAGGGCAACTGGCTGCTATCAATGAGTTGGATAATTCCTCCTATACCAAAATACTTGTAAGAAGAATGTTAGCAAACACTGTTAACTTGAAACAGAAGCATGTCAGCAGAAAAAGACCATGTGGCCTATCTAGTTTGCCCTTCCATATCAAATACTATACAGTCAAACCTCGGTTTTCATGATTAATCTGTTCAAAAAAGTGTGACTAAAACCGAAGCAAGATTTCCCATAAGAAATAATGTAAATTCAATTAATCCGTTCCAGACACCCAAAAATATTGACAAAAAATACATTTTATAGAGAGTCAATCCCACTTCTGGCCACAAGATGGTGCTCCAGAGGTATTTTTGGCAGACAAATTGTTTAAACTGCTGAGAAGGGAGAAAGATTAACAGCACAGTCAAGATGCAAATCTTCAGCAAAAAAACATCCAGAAATTTTTAAAGAAAACAGAAAAAAAAAAGAAGGATCCACAAAAAAAAAAGGCACCAGCCACAGCCACCGGAAACACCACTCTCCCGCTCAGCACAGCAAACACACAGATAACCTAGGACACTAATCTGATCGCTGACTCCGTCTCAACAGCGTACCCCGCAAGAGAAAGAACTGCCTGCCACATTCATTCAACATCTCCTGCTTACCCATTCAATATCTCCTGCTACCCTGCTACCTCCGAGCCTGAGGGGGCGCTCCAGAGAACAGGCAGGCGGTGGAGAGATCGGGGCCTTCCTCTCTGCAATCCTTGCATCTCTGGCTCGAGGATGTTGCTCCATTTCAACACGCGATCGGTGAGTCGGGGGGGGGGGGGGTAGTGCTGCCGGGACTGGGCAGGCAAGCGTGTACTGTATTGCAGTACGAAAACCGAGGCGATGGACGAAAACCGAGACAAGATCGCTGTCTGAAAACACGTCGAAAACCGAAACCGACGAAAACCGGGGCAACCGAAAACCGAGGTTTGACTGTAGTCCCATTTTTTCCTTCAGAGATCTTCTGTGTTTGTCCCATGCTTCTTGAATTCAGATACTGTCCTCGTTTCTACTACCATAGGTCCACAAGGGTGCACACCCCTTGCAGAAGCAAAACCGGACAAAAGAAAGCAAGAGGTAAAACAGAAGTCCTTTTATTGATAAAACCACCCTGACATGGCCATGTTTCAGCATGGCTGCCTTCCTCAGGGGGAGCCTGAAAGGAAAATAAAAAGGAAATAAAATGTAAATACCAATGTGAATCAGAATAACAATATAAATAACAAAATAAAAGTGTAAAAATATGCTTGTTGGACCATACATGAAACATATTATAAGAACATCAAAGTATAAACATACATACTCAAAATGTATCTAAAATGAAACATGAACAGGAGGTAAAAATTTTATAAAAAGCATAAGAGATGATGAAAAAATACACACAATAAACCATTATCTAAAAAATCTATTCAAGAGGGAAAACGCCATACAAGGAAGCCACATTTTCTTACAGGAGGAACAATATACATTTATAATTGGCTGAGAACCCACAGTAGTGGTGTAATGAAGGAAAATCAATGAAGCTTCATGGAAAGAACAAAAAAGGGGAGGGGAAGGGGGAAAAGGGGAAAAAGGAGAGGGGGAGGGGAGCAAAGTAAAAAAAATTTACTCAATGTTCAATGGAAGCTTTGGAGAATAAGAGACTGAATCCACAAGTACCTATATATAGTAGTAATCTACTCATATGAGAAAGAAAACAAGATATATAAAAACCAAACCTGGAAAAGGTGAGGGGGACCTTATAGAATAAGTCCACCAATAAAGAAAATGTGACCATGAAGGCTTGCAAAATGGAAAGCCAAAAGAAAGGGTAAAATGAAGCAAATACAATTATTAGATGCATAGAAAACCAGTTCACGATAAGGATAAGCCTTCAAAATTACTGTCCTGGAATGAAATAACAAGGTTGTGAGAAAAGTCATGAACACAGTCTTCACAAGCGTACAGTGCAATGAGATACTTTTATGAATAAACATAGGTGGAAAACCAATGACATTGTAGGCAATTAGGAGACCCTTGTAAAAATACTTCAACAGTTCCGGAGGATGTTAATAAACAATGTGAGATTCATGACTATAAAATTGCAGACTATGATCATCATAGTGTAAATGAGAAAACAACCTCATTAGAGTAGCATGTGCAGTGGGCACCTCACTGATGAACCGCTCACCAAAAAAGAACTAAAACTGTTCATGTAATGAGGCATTAACAAGCAAGAGCCGGCATCCTGCAAGCTCTCTGTGCAAGGCCAATATCCAGGACAAAGCATAATGATCACATCACTGTGCAAATACTACTAAGTCATGATAGCATGCATTTAAAAATCCTGCGGCCATCGGAAACTAAAAACAGAGATTAATAGTTTAAAAGTAAGAAATAAAAGAGATTAAAAGGCACCGATGTGTACTTGCCTTACAAAGAATCTGTGGGTGTGTTCTGTCTCGAAATTTGCATAGCAAATGTAAATGACCTATAAGAACCGGCATTTAAGTCCAAACAAGCTTAAGGACGTATTGAAAACTGTTATCGAGGGCCATGATGATAATATAGAAAAAAAAAAGAAACTAATTGGAAGTTAATCCATTTTTCAAAGGGTTAATGTGCAATAGTGTGAGAACAATTTATTTTATTTTTTTAACTAGCTGCTAAAATCCACTACCCTATCACATTTAGCATCTGTAACATTGCATTGGAAGTGACTTATCCTATTTAGAATCATAGAAACATGACAACAGAAAAAGACCACATGGCCTATCTAGTCTGCACTTCCATATCAATACAATAGTCCCCTTTTTTCCTTTAGGGATTTTCTGTGTTTGTCCCATGCTTTCTTGAATTCAGATACTGTCCTCGTCTCCACTACCTCCTCTGGGAGACTATTACATGCATCTACCACTCTTTCCATAAATAAATATTTCCGCATATTACTCCTGAGTCTATCCCCTTTCACCCTCATCCAATGCCCTCTCGTTGCAGAGCTTGCTTTCAATCGAAAGAGGTTCTCTTTTGCATTTATACAACAGAGGTATTTAAACATCTCTATTATATCTCCTCTATCTCACCTTTCCTCTAACATACACATACTAAGATCTTTAAGTCTCTCTCCATATGCTTTCTAACTGACCATTTGAGTAGCCACCCTCTGCATCGACTCCATCCTGTTTATATCTCTTTGAAGGTGCGGTCTCCAGAAATGCACCCAATACGCCAAATGAGGACACACCAGAGACTTATACAGAGGCATTATCACCTCCTTTTTTCTGCTGGCTATTTCTCTCCCTTTGCACCAAAACATCCTTCTGGCTTTCACCATCCCTTTTTCTACCTGTTTAGACACTTTAAGATCATCAGAAACAATCACACCCAGGTACCGCTCTTCTTTCGTGGAAAGAAGTACTTCGCCCCCTACACTGTAGGATTTTTGCGGCCCAAATGTATGACCCTGCATGTTTCAGCATTAAATCTCAGCTGCCAAATTCTTGACCATTCTTCAAGCTTAGCTAGATTCCTCCTCATGTTATCTACTCTGTCCTGGGTGTCTACTGTATTGCAGATTTTGGTATCATCTGCAAAGAAGCAAAACTTACCTGAAAACCCTTCTGCAATATCACTAACAATGATATTAAAAAGAATCAGACCAAGGACAGATCCCTGCGGCACAGTACCGATAACCTCTTTCTCCTCCGAGCGCGCTCCATTTACCTGTACACTTTATCGCCTCCCACTCTATCAATTTCTTACCCAGTCAGTCACTTTAGGGTGTATCCCTAGAATGCTCAGTTTAATAATAAGTCAACTGTGAGGAACAGTATCAAAGGCTTTACTGAAATCCAAGTACACCACATCTAGGGCTCTGCCTCTGTCCAACTCTCTGGTCACCCGGTGAAAGAAATCAATCAGATTTGCCTGAGAAGACCTATCTCAGATAAATCCATGCTGCCTCGGATCCTGCAATCCATTGCACTCCAGAATCCTCACTATCCTCTGTTTTAGCAACGTTTCCATTAATTTACTCACCACAGAGGTCAGACTAACCAGCTTGTAGTTCTCAACCTCATCCTTACTTCCACTTTTGTGTAAAGAGACCATATGAGCTTTTCTCCATTTCCATGGGACCCCCCCCCCCCGACTCTAAATGGACATGAGGGGTAAGCAGCTTCTCTCCCGCCCTTATTGTCATGCCAACACATTCCCCACCTCTCTTTTCCTTGATCTAAGCAAAGTTACAGTATGATAGTGCTCATAGGAGAGGCACCTCTCCTTTCTTGTTTTCCACATCCTAGCTTGACTTCATAGCTGGGACAAGAGAGAGGGACGGGAGAAAGAGATGGAAAAGAGCAGAGGGGCATGGAGGAGAGAGGGAGAGATACTGAGGGACACAAGAGGTAAAGAATAGCACAGAAACATAGGCAGGGCTCGTGCAAGGACTGGAGGCACCTTAGGCTGCCCTCCATCCTGCTGCCCCTTTCTCTCCCCCTGCACCATTGCCTCTGCTACTGCCCCTCTCCATGGCCAGGAACTGCAGCAATGGCCCTGAAACAGCTCTGCAGAACTTACACACCATCTCTGGGGCTACTTTGTGCTTTCTCTGTTGCAAAATCTACTGCTTCCGCCCCACCTGCAACGCTGACTTCCGGTTTATGCAAAATTGGAAGTCAGCATTGGAGGGGGTGGAAGTGGTAGAATTTGCAAGAGAGAAACCACGACACAGCCCTGGAGATGGTGGGTAAGTGCTGCGTCGCAGTTTCGGGGCCCCAGAGAGGAGCAGCAGCGAGTGCCCCCAGAGGTCCCTAGTTTGTCTTATGGTAGCGCCAGCCCTGGGTATAGGTTAAAATAAGGACATGAAGGAACAGGGGAGGGAGAAGCAAAGGCATCGATTGGGGTAGAAGCGCCTGAGCGTGAAGTCGTCCCGCTCAGAAGCTCCTGCCCAATCGGGGCAGTGGGAGGCCAACAAAAGGAGGTGCACCGTCGGGGCAGCCACACCGCCAGCACAGCAAGTTCCCCCAATCGGGGTAGAAGTGCCTGAGCGGG
This sequence comes from Ichthyophis bannanicus, assembly GCA_033557465.1. Classification (NCBI taxonomy): domain Eukaryota; kingdom Metazoa; phylum Chordata; class Amphibia; order Gymnophiona; family Ichthyophiidae; genus Ichthyophis; species Ichthyophis bannanicus. Next base: position 646,126,919 of record CM066035.1, read on the forward strand.
AAGTCGTCCCGGTCAGAAGCTCCTGCCCAATCGGGGCAGTGGGAGGCCAACAAAAGGAGGTGCACCGTCGGGGCAGCCACACTGCCAGCACAGCAAGCTCCCCCGATCGGAGTAGAAGCGCCTGAGCGGGAAGTCATCCCGCTCAGAAGCTCCTGCCCAATCGGGGCAGTGGGAGGCCAACAAAAGGAGGTGCACCGTCGGGGCAGCCACACCGCCAGCACAGCAAGTTCCCCCAATCGGGATAGAAGTGCCTGAGCGGGAAGTCGTCCCGCTCAGAAGCTCCTGCCCAATCGGGGCAGTGGGAGGCCAACAAAAGGAGGTACACCATCGGGGCAGCCACACCGCCAGCACAGCAAGCTCCCCTGATTGGGGTAGAAGCGCCTGAGTGGGAAGTCATCCCGCTCAGAAGCTCCTGCCCAATCGGGGCAGTGGGAGGCCAGCAAAAGGAGGTGCACCGTCGGGGCAGCCACACCGCCAGCACAGCAAGCTCCCCTGATCGGGGTAAAAGCGCCTGAGCGGGAAGTCGTCCCGGTCAGAAGCTCCTGCCCAATCGGGGCAGTGGGAGGCCAACAAAAGGAGGTGCACCGTCGGGGCAGCCACACTGCCAGCACAGCAAGCTCCCCCGATCGGAGTAGAAGCGCCTGAGCAGGAAGTCATCCCGCTCAGAAGCTCCTGCCCAATCGGGGCAGTGGGAGGCCAACAAAAGGAGGTGCACCATCAGTGCGCCCGCGCCTGGTGGGCCCACACCTGAGGGCCTCGCCAGAGGGCCCTTTGGCATGGCCCTTAGGTGAGGCACAAAGGCGAGTACAAAATAAAAAAGAAAAAGGGGAACAGGCTCACCTACAAGACCCACAGAAGCTGCACAGAAAATACCAGGAAGCAACCAGAAAGAAAAAAGCAGCAAAACGTGACGGAAACAAGTGAAGGAAACAAGACCATACAACAAAGACAGCCCAAAAGACAACATGCACACAACCCTGATTCTCCCCATCAGCCTCCTCCTCCTCACACAACTCCTTCCACCGCACGCACCCAACCAACACCCACACACAAACACACCATGGCCCCCTCCAACAGCATGGACATACACATGTCCATAGTATAATCACGGGAACACACACAGAACACCCGTGCTCAAAAGACAAACCAGGCGCAAGACCGACACCCACGCAAACCCAAAGGAAGCACACGGAACAATAAACACCCCAGTGTCAATATCAATAGAGCTCATAAACGCCAGATCCATTTGTAACAAGATCTACACAATAGCAGACCACATAGATGATCAACAACCTGACATACTTTGCATCACAGAAACATGGCTCACCCCACCAACAATGTACTACTCAATCAATTAGTGCCCAACACATACACAGCATACAACTGCCCCGCGCTCACCAGCGAGGAGGAGGAGTCTTGATAAACGCAAAGAACAGCCTAAAGTTCAAACCACGAAGTGCCACAGACACCCAACATGCAACACCATCACTGTCGAGAACAAACACATGGCCCTATGCCTCACCTACAGAGCACCCCATGCACCACCTGATGAACTAGCCTCCACCCCCGAAGCAGTTTGCACAATCAGCTCAAACCAGAAACCCACACTACTGCTAGGAGACTTCAACCTCAAATCTACCAACTCCAAAGATGCAGAAGCTTTCCTTCAAGCGATGAGTTCACTTCAATTCACCCAAATAATTAACACCCCGACACACAGATACGGCTCATCGCCAGACCTCATCTTCGCACCCAACTATCTAATCGAGAGAGGACTAATTTTAACACCCATTGTCACGCCAGTACCATGGTCAGACCACCACATAATTGAAATAAACATTGTGCCACAAGGAGGAAAACAAAACGAATACCCAGACAACACACCCACACAAAGAAGATTCAAGAGCTTCGAAAGGGACCAATTCCTACAGGACACTATACCACACCTGACCTCAGAAACAGATGATCTAGAAGCTCAAATCAGAAACTGGAACAACACCATCAATGATGCTGCCAAAGTCACGGATTATAGACCCATGAAAACTCGCCGCACCAAATTACATCACAAGCCATGGTACTCAAAAGCCATACGGAGCGAAAAGAGGGAACTCAGAAAATTAGAACGGAGATGGAGACACACCAAGTCGTCCAATACCCAGGAATTATACCTAACAAAGCAAAAACACTACAACAAACTCATCAACCAAACAAAGAGAGAATACCACACAAACATCATACTCAAATCCAACAACAAACCTACAGAGGTATTCGAAATCATGAAAACCTTCACCAAGGAACATAAAGCAGAAAACGAAGTACAAATAGACCCACAAAAATTTGCTGACCACATCCAAGAAAAATTCCATTCTGCAGTACATCCAAGATCAAACACAACAACAAAGCCAAACTCACCCCCGAAAACATGGGGCACATTCAGCACCCCATCCACAGAACAGCTCTCTCACATCATCACTGCACTCAATACAAGCATGGCTCCAACAGACCCATGCCCAGTAACATGGATCAAAGCCACCAAATCAAGCTTCATCCACACCATCCACAACATGGTGCACAGTTCTCTGACTCAAGGAAACATGCCAAATCAACTAAAGCTCGCCACGATAAGACCTATCCCGAAGAAATCCACACTCGATAAGAACAATCCAGCAGCATATAGACCGATCTCAAGCATACCCCTACTAGCAAAAATAATTGAGAAGGCAGTACAGCACCAACTACAAGAACACATTGACAACCACACACCACTAGACATCAACCAACATGGTTTCCGCCCCAACCACGGGGTTGAAACACTCCTGCTATACCTCTTCAATAACATTCTCCGCCTCATAGATAACTCCAACAAAGGAATACTAATGATCTTCATCGACATTTCATCAGCATTTGACACAGTGGATCACAGAACCCTACTGGAAAGACTACAGAACAGTGGGTTACATGGATCCACCCTGAAATGGTTCCACTCATACCTAACCAACAGACAGATACAGGTCAAGGTAGGCCCCAACACTTCCTGACCCATAAAAGTCCTACAAGGAGTACCACAAGGATCAGCCTTATCAGCACTCTTATTCAACCTCTACATCCAGCCAATATGCGACATCATGAAATACAATACACTATCTATGCCGATGACATCATGATATACACACCTATCACAGTCGACAACCCGGACTACTCCAAAATAACAAACTGTCTCATACACATGACCAGCTGGTTTCAAAACAACAACCTCACCATAAACTATAGCAAGACTGAGGCACTAATCATCACCCGAAACACTGACTTCGTCCCTCCACCCAACATCAAGATAAAAGACACAACCATACCCATAAAACCGGAAGTAAAGTACCTCGGAGTAACCCTGGACAAGGAACTGAATCTACAATCACACATAAGCAGAACCACCAAAAGCGCATACCACAGGATGAGAATTATCCGACGCCTCATGCCCCTCTTCGCTCCAGAGCACTTCCGTACAGTCTGCCAGGCACTAATAACCCCACTACTAGACTTCTGCAACCCAATCTACCTTAGTCTACAAAACAAACACTCAGACCGCTGCAATTGGCACAAAATACAGCAGCTTGCATAATATCTGGTACAACAAGACAAGAATACATCACACCCATACTGAAAGATCTACACTGGCTCCCAATCAGCTCACACTTCAAATATAAGACAGTCATAAACATCTTCAAGATCAAACAAAAATCATCTTCCCTCAGCCTACAAACACTCATACAACCTGACAGAAGCACATGACCAAGGAGGAGAGGCACTTCCAATCATGTTAACACCCCAAAAGACCTCACCAAGGTCCGCAAGGACACCGCGGAACGAGCCCTTTCCCTGGCTGCACCAGCAATTTGGAACACCCTCCCAGACAAACTAAGACTAACAACAGACCTCAAAGACTTTCGGAAGCAGCTTAATACAACACTATTCATTGAACACTATGGCCACGTCACATGACCTACTCACCAAGCAAGAACAAAAGACCTACCCCCTCCCCTGAACCTTGTACATAAGATTGTATAATAGCGCACGATGTAAATAGCTCAACAAGAATCTAATATACACCAACACAAACACACAATCAGTATCACTGCATGAACACACCTGAACCACTCTTATGATTGTTTGCTGTGGAGACCGCCTTGATTGTAGGAGAAGGCGGGATAGAAATACTTTTAAATAAAATAAAAATGTTGGAGGGAGGGGCAAAGCAGAGATATGATCAGAGCTGCCAAGTTATCCAGTTCCAGGACTTCTGACACGTCTATCTGATGCATTATGGGACTTGCAGCAATGATTTAAATGGGTAGAATTAGGGACTACAAAAAGGCTTCAAGGCCCACCATATGAGACACCTCTTTCTACAAACTTTCCCTTCTACGACATCTTGAATTCTGCTTTTCTGGGCGGCTTATGCCCGCTGCTCATCTGCCTCGGCATATTGCGTGTTTTCCCCTTCCTTCTGTGTGCTTACTGGATTGTTTTTAATTATGTAAAGCCTCCTTCCTGGAACTGGGTAGCTTGGGAACTCTGGTGAGAAAAAGGGCAGTGGGGAAATGTAGAGAAGGAAGAGAAGAATTTTAAAAAAAAATGACAGAGACATACAGAGAGAGAGAGGGGACTGAAGGACTCAGGGGACTAGAGGGTCAATGGAAGCAAAATTCAAGATCCTGTAGAGGTGATAGAGGGAGAGGAGCATGGGCAGACCCAAAAATGGTAAGAGGTGTTGCAAATAAGAAGGAGAAAACATCTGCAAAAGAAAAAGCGAACAGTGTGAACAAGGGGAAAACCTTTAAAAAACATAAAACAGATATTACCATTTTTGTTAGTGCCAAAAATCTCCATTTAGGTGCTGGCAAGCCTTTCTGTACACATCAGACTCTAGCACTATGATGTGTATCAAAAACAGTGAATATATTCCCTCCGTCACTCCCTATCCTCACCCTGTTAATCTCAGGATGAGCAAAACTGCAAAGTATGCAGATATGCAAAGGAGCCTGAATGGAGTGGTGATCTTATGGAGGAAGAGAAGCTTAGGGGAGAAAGTTGAAAGGGAGAGGACAAGTTTGGGCACAAGGGAGAAGAGGCTGAATGAGATAGAGCAGAGGAGGTGAACACCTTGAAAGAAGATGGTGGGTGGGGAGAGCAGCAGTGAGAGCAAGAGATGAAAGGGTGAGAGGGATGATGAGTTGGCAGAGAGATGAAATATGTGTGCAGAGGTGAAAGGAAGTCAAATCATAGTGTCAGAAGTGAGAAATGACATGAAGGCGGGAGAGAGAGGAGGAGAAGAAAATGAAATTAGAAGAGACAGGATGAGGGCGGAGGAGAGGCAAGGAACAAAAAGAAAAGAACCCTCAAAGATTGTAACCCCTAATTTAACTTCCGTTTCTTTCTTGAAAGTTAAAGTTGGGCAATTTTTAAAGCTATTCCTATGTGTCAGATAGCAGAAATAAGTTTTTCAGTAATTTTCCCACCCAGTACTTAGGGTACTTTTACATGCCTTTGATGATTTTCAATGCCGCTGTTGAGGTAACCATCTGCCTAACAGAACAGCAAAATCAAAGCTGTCCAAAGCTATCTGATGGGCTAACCGGACAACGCCAACAGCTAGCACTGTATCCGCATATTCAGTCCTATCGCTATCCAGATACTGGTGCTGAATATCCGAATTTTTTTAAAATATCGTGGTGGGCATTAAAAAGTACTACTGAGCACAGAGTTTCAATATTACCCTGTGTTTTCAAGCCCTATACAAAATGCAGTGCCTTATCCTGCAGGCAGGTGGTGCTAATGGTCTCTTTATGCCTACAGCAGATCGTGTTTCGTGCACACCATTCTCTTGCCTTTTTGGATGTTTAGTACCATCCATGAGACTGTGATTACTAGGGAACATCATTTCTTTCTGATACAAGGAAATATATTCCTAAATCTTTCTCTTTATCCTACCATCCTAAAATGCAAGATATTCTAGTAACTTAATTACAACTGTAAAAATGAACTGTGATACACATTTATAAACATAGCGCCTGATATTTAGTGGCAGTGGCTAACCGTTTAAAGCAGATAGCCGTCACCGCTGAACTTAAGAGCCAGATATTCAATGCTGGATACATATCCGGCCCCTGGCATTGAATATCCAGACATGGAGGCCAACCAGGCAGCGGCGATATTCAGCCATTGTCCGTCTAGCTTCTGCGGCAAAAGCTAGGCCAGTCTTTAAGGTGCCTAACGTTCATTGCTTAAGGATAAGCAGCTAGTGGCAGCCTGGGTATTGCTGGGTGCTTCCTCCGTTCTGGCCCTGGAAGGCCCCGATGCTAGCTGGTTAGCATAGGGAGCTTCAGCGGCGACACCTGAGGATATTAAACAGCACTAATCACGTTGGTGCTGCTGAGTATCCCGGTCACCGCAATTAATGTGGCGACCGTGGTGCTAACTGCGTTAATCATGTTGAATATCGACCCAGAAAGGATCAGTCTTCAGGAGATTCCATGGCAAATAGTTAGGGAAGGACAGCTGAATCATTAGAAGGGAAGTGCCACGTGAAAAGGGATTTTATTTTTCATTTTGCATACCATATGTATTAGTGGCAACTGGTTTTTATTTGTAGTGCAGTTCTAACTAGGGATGTGTATTTTCATTTTGACAATTTTTGTTTTGCTAGTTTGCACTTAAGAAATGCCATACTGGGTCAGACCAAGGTCCATCAAGTCCAGTATCCTGTTTCCAAAAGTGGCCAATCTAGATCACAAGTCCCAAAAGACACACAGTTTCCACCATGATTTCCCAGGTCCCCTATAATAATGGTTTATGGACCTTTCCTCCAGGAACTTGTTCAAATCATTTATAACAAGAGAGACTACCGAAAGATAGGAGGACAGTAGGCAGAAGACAATCGGTGCTGCAGTACCTGAAATCTATACATGTGTAGGGCAATTCTGTAAGGAGTTGCCTAAATTGACTTTTTATTTGTGTAAATGATGGAATTTTAATCATTTACATGCATGAGTAAGCTCTTAAACACACACATCATTTCGCCACGATTCTGTAAGGATGCACAGGGGGCCCCATCATGCCTATTTTCACTGTGGGCATGCACACGGGCAGAGCGTGGGTGGATCACACACTTATGCAAGTAATTTAGAACATAAACAACTTTTTGGACTTCTCAATAGGCGAACCATTATAAAATACCCCCTACATGGGTACATAGTATTAAATAGGTTAATGAATGCTATTTGTCTTTTTAGGAGGTAATTTTAAAGGCAACTTGAATGTGTAGAAGAGTAGTTTGCACAGTCAAGTAAGCAGTTATAAAACTCTCCTGGCATATGCACACACAAAGGTAGGCATTTGAAACACATAGGAGGTCCATCCCCGCTATTCGTGGTGGCTGCAGGCCCCCGACTAATCTCCCCGCCAGTTGTGCGGGGAAGTTAGTTGGGGCAGGGAAGAGGCGGCCGGGGGGCAGAGAGTGGGGGGCAGTGGGCGGTTGCTGGCCTTGCACATTCAAAGCCGATTCTAATGTCGGCCCTGTATGTCCAGGGCTGGCGAAATGGTCTGGGAAGTTACTCCACTCCCGGGGTGGAATAACTTTCCTGGATGCTGGATGTTCAGTTTGGGCGGCTCCGGGGCATGGAAGGGGCCGGGGAGGGGGGGGGGGGTGTCAAAAGTTAAATCCCCATAGAATGAACCTGGCCTTAGGAGGCCGGATCGGGGGTCAGGCTGCGGGGAATTAACTTTTTCGTCAGTGGCTGGCATCGCAACATTTAAGTGGAGCAGCGGTGCCATAGCAACATGATGCTGCGGCTCTGTTTAAGTACCCTGACTGAGTTAGTCAGGCTTTGCTGTACGTGCAGGCCGGGACTGAATCGCAGTCCTGGCCTGCATGTACAGTGCTGTTTGTGATTCTGATTCCGCTAGGCTAGACGCGCCCCGTGGATCAGAATCGCAATCTCCTTTGTAAGTCTGAGTCAGCCTGACATACAAAGGAGAGCAAAATTGGGCCCATTATTTAATTAATGCCTGAGCTGAAAGGCATTACAGTGATTTACAAACACTTCAAGCAGGTGCTGGATATATTCTCTCATCCCCAAAGGAGCTCACAATCTACATGTGTATCTGGGGTAATGGGGGGGGGGGGGGGTGTGGTTGCCCAAAGGCCACCTATAGGACTAGAGATCCCAGTGCTTCCAGCCCAAGTTTGCTGTCCCTTAGTGGGAATTGAACCCCCAACCTTCTGGGCTGTGTTAACTTGTCACAACCACTAGGCCACTCCTCCCTCCAATAGTGATGTTAGGATCCTTAAGGGTGCAGAATGGATGGCGTGGGGATGAGATCAGCACATGCTGGTAAATTATCGCATACCGGGCCAATATTAGGTCTAGGGCGATCAGCATTTTTTAAAGCATTGGCTGCTACAGGTAAAATATCCAGAAATTCTGCACCAGTCTTTAGACAGTGGCTGGCACTCGCCAGATAGCGATGAAATTCAGCTGCTGTCCAGATAGCATTTAGAGCTGTATAGCTCACGTCTTTGTCCCTGGACCGCCCCGGCGCTTCTGGTAACAATATTCAGCAGCACCGTTCAGATAGTATGTGCGGGAGCTTTTAGATAGACACAGATGCAAGAATTACATGATAAGAGCTTCTTGGGCAGATGCCCTGGGGCTTAGACCTGCTCCACACACTTGAAAATTCAAAACATTTGCAACCACAGAGCATTGGAAACTCTTGTTTGTATTCTCAGGAGTTGGAGGATATAAATGACTTCTGCAATGAGTTATTAAAAGCACAAGGGATGAAGCGCTGTAGGGAAATGCCGTCAGACACCAAAAGGCAGGTGGGACAGAGAGCGCGTTGGCAAGATAGTGGTGGAAACTTGCCTCCATTTTCCACTTTGTAAGAAGAAGCAGTGAGAGAGATCATATGCAGCCTGACCACCGTCTAGGACAATAACTTATCAAAGCTCCAAACCTCAATCAATGAAATCAAGGAAAGTTGGGAATCCGAATCCACGCGGATACAACAGGCAGATGAATGAAACGCCAGGCAGGAGGATTGTGTTGGAGACATGGAAGCGCAACTTGTGGCACTGAAACAACATCATAAGACTCTGTTAGACTGGTGAGAGGACCGGGAAAATCAAGGATACTTAATAACATAAGGATAATTGGACTCCTGGAAATGGTGAAAGAGGCTTGGTTATGGGACATTGTGGGCAAATGGCTACCTGCTACACTTGGCTGTATCGTAATGGAGAGAACAAGTTGGTGGAGCGGGTGCACAATATAGGGCCTTGGAAAAAGGATTTGGGGTGTTCTCGACCAGTGGTGGCATGTGTGCTAAGTTCTGCGGGCAAGCATAAACTTATGGGCCTATACAGAACTAGATGGGAGCTGAAGATAAGGGTAAAAAAATATTGCTTTTTAATGATGACTCCACCAACGTCACTGAGAGCAGGAGTTCAATGGCACCCTCCTGTATGGAATTAGTATGGAGGAGCACACAGTTCTCTGTGCACTTCCCTGCTAAGGTGAGAGTCACTCGCAAAAATCAAACTCATCACTTTGCATCCTCTTGGGAAATGAAAACTTTTATAGGCAAGCTATCCAATATTTAAAGGACCTCGTTGACAAGCACTACAATTTCATTGGGGAGTACGTGCTGTTATTCGAGATGACAAAGTGATCTAGTACGTATTCATTTTATGACATACTCTTCGGAGAGGAGATGACCAACATTTTTACAGGACTGTGAATGCTTGTAAGTTTATATGCCATGCTGGGCTATGCAAAGGGCTGAGAGTGGGCTAGTTGGGAGAGATGTGGATGAGTAATGCTCTGGAACTGACATTGGAAATACAGTATTTAGAGGCTGGGGGGGGGGGGGGATACTTTTTATGGAACCAACTGGGACAGCCTCATTATAACGTTTGTACATTGTGAACAAGGAGACAGGTTGACCTTATAACAACTATGCTTTGAGTGGACAAAGGTGTGACCTGAGGAGCACCGAATGGGTCAGAGCAAGACTAGATGGTCTTAACAGTTCACATTTTCTTAGCACTTAAATTACAGTCAATGTGTTTGGGGAAGGGCTGTGCAGATCCTAAGAGAACCAACCAGCTCTACTAGTTCTTCGATGTGCCTGCCTTAGTGAAATGACTTGGGCAGTATATTATGTACTCTGAGTATCCACAACATAATAGATGATGTACTCATAAACATATTGGGTGTGGTAAGGGTCCCAAAGCACTAAGGCAACTAAAACAAAGGGCACTGGAGGAGCCATTGAGATCCAGTGACTAGTGCTTTGGTATCCCCCCTCTGAGGAGTTCCGAGTGAGACCCCTTATATATACTATGCGCTTGATATGTTAAGCACTGTGAGTGACTTGAGGGTATGTTGCTGTTTGAAAATGTGTTTTCTGGTTGCAACTATTCTATAAATATTTCTGCCGTTGCCCGGGTGGGGGAGGGAGGGGGATGGCAAGGAAGATGGGTAGGCCGAATTTGAAGGATGAGAGATGTGGGAGGCTGAATGGTGGATTAGGGCTCAAGTAGGAGGGGAGAAGTAGAGAATGGGATATGAGAGTGAGAGGGAAGTTCTGATCATGTTGACTGTCAGAGATGGGATGAACAAGTTGAGGGACAAATGTGAATTTATGTGAGCATATGCGTGAGTGCATGAGCCATGCTGTAGTGGGAGTGAGGGGATATGCAGCAGGAACAAAGAGAAGAGATGGCCACGCGACTTTTAGGGGCTCAGCTGGGAGGACCTGGAAAGACAACAGAGAGAGGTAGATATTATTCATCCAAGGCTGGTCCTAGCACTAGGCGAGCTAGGCAACTGCCCAGGGTGGCACAAATTTAGGGGTGGCACTTAGCAGACATGGAAGGAGGAGAAAGAAAAGAGACTTCCCTGCATAGGTCGGGGAGTGTGGCAAACATTCTGAGCGGTGCCTCTTGGAAGTGAGTTTCATAGGGCAGAGGCCTGATAGGAGAAAGCAGCATTGCATGCCCAATCTAATGACCTGAGGAGGACATTTTAGGGGGTTTGCTTGGTATTTAACATGTTTAAATGCCCTATATATAAGTAGTGATTTTAGATATGCCACTGCTTATTCTTATATATCCATAGGATGCACAGTTTTGAAGGGAGTGTGCTATGCCGGTGTTTTGGGCGGGCCTTAAAAGTATGTGCATATTTTTTATTTTGCAATGATAATACACACACACTTTAAAAATTCTAGACATTGGTATTTACACTTGCCCCAAGGGACTTAGGCTTCAAGGAGTGATGGAAGGGGCAATTATGCTTACCTCTCTGGAGTTTAAAACTACCTGAACAATCCAAAAAAAATAGAATTTTGTATCTTAGCTCCTTAACTGACTGCCCTGTTTAGGATGCTCTGCTTTTTGCTATATGTAAGTGCTGCTATTTAGCAACGCTATTCTTTTTCTTTATGTATTTCATTCAGAGTAGGTGCTTTCGCTGACATTTACACATTGTATTCTTTTGTAAAGTACTCTGCTAATTGTGAAGATTTAGACTTGGATGTCCCTTTTCCTATCTTAACTACCTCTACAAAAGAACTCAGCTTTTTTTTGAATAGCAGCCTCTAATCCTAATATGCAAATGAGTTACAAAAAGTATATAAACCATTTCATAACGATACATACTCATAAATAAAGCATATAAAACACACAATCATGATCAAATCATAAAACAATCAAAATCATACTAAAACCCAAGCATAACAACAATCTTCTCATTCCTACTCAGGCTCAGGACTCATAGCTAATACTTTACAATAATCTAACTTCTACAATAGAATTTTATCCTTCTCTTAAATCATCTCATATTTAAAATAGGCATCCTAAACTAAAGCCCGAAGGCCAGATATGGGTCCTGCAGCAACAATTTCTCATCTTCCATAATTTTATTGTCCCCAGAATAAGATTTTTTTGTGGGGGGCGCAGGGGTGGTTCCACTCCCATACTACATCCAGCCTCTCTCCTCCCTTCTCTCCCTCCATATTGTAGGGATTTTGGCCAGCAAATTGAACAGCTTGGCCTCAGCCTTAGAGCTCTTTTCTTCTTTATCCCTCCCTGCTTAACTTTCCCACTGCTGAGGCCCAATGTCTCTTTTTCTCTACCAGGAAAGTGGCAAAAATGTATCGAGAATGTGTACTGTGGCTATGGGACTAGGGTGTGTGTGTACAGCTGCACCCAGCTTCTGGACTGCAAGACCAAGGAACAGGGGTTAGATGTAAGAGAAACAGTCAGGTAAGAGAGAGGTAAAGAGGAGGGATGGGGAGGGGACTAGAAACTGAAAAGAGAGGGGTGGGAGTGAGAGGGGAAAAAGGAGAGAAGAATATACTGGGGGGATGAGTGAAAGAGTGTGCTTCCCTCCCCCCTCTCTGTTTACCCATCTCCCACTCTTCCAGAGTGCAGACACCAGGGAAAGGTAGTGGGATGGGGGTTATCTGCCTCACCCCCTCCAAGGCCCGCCCAAAACTACCTATCCTGCAGTGTAAATAGCTTATGTATATAGTTATGTAGATAGTTAACCCTGTTATCCAAGTTTTATTACCTGTTCTATGTAAAACCAGACACCTTGTCACCATGGTAGTTATGTTATGATGTAAACCGCGCTGATGCCGAATAGCGCGGTATATAAGAAACTGTAATAAATAATAAATAAATAAATAAGTCATGTCCTCTGCTTCTTTCCTTTCTTAGCATTTAATATCCTGGAAAAGGCAAGCCCCGGTCACCCTTCTCTTTTCCATTTCTTTACCTCTAGCTCAGCAAACCTTGCTCCAAGGGCGACCCCCACCCCCATCTGGCCCTCTTGGTGATTTGAAATGTCCTATGCTGCCCTTCCTGTCAAATTTTGCAGACCCTTGCTCTAAAGTAACAGGAGAGCGTACCAACAAATCTGTGCTATGAAATTAAGAGAAAGGAAAAAAGAGACAAGCATGTTTTCCAGAAAACGTGACTGAAAAGGTAATATAAAAGATCAGCATTCAGAAGGTAGAAGGGAAGAATATGTAGATTAGGTGGGGGAAACAGGTGAGTAGTCAGGACAACAAAGGCACAAACAGGAAAAAATAAACCCAAATAGCTAATGCATTAAAACATGGTTGGGCAGGACAGTTTCAAGCATTCCCAGAACCAGAGGCATTGCAAATGCAGTTTCTTTTTTCACTTCGTCTTCTGAATGTTACTGATATTTTTTCTAGGTGTTCAGCGTTATTTTTAATGTATAAACCAGGCACCTTTTACTAGACTTCTCATAAAACTGCATTGGAACTGAACCGAGTGCAAAGCTCTAGTGGTAAAGGAACTGAAATCATAAAGGAAAAGGCCAAACCTGTTGGCACTGGTGTGTGATAGTACAAGGAAGACTGGTACAGTATTCTGCTTACCAATAAACAAATTAGTCATTTGGATAATGGATTTCGAAGAAAGGCATGTGAAGTTTTGTAAGTTCACATACAAAATCATTTCTTTGTTAGTCTTTGAAAAGCTATCATTACTCACAAAGACTAGTTTCCTCCAGAACTAACATAGCTGCTAGAAATCTTTCATTAGGAGCAACGCCGGTCTATCCTGTGTTTCTTTTAGGGTGTAAAATCCACAGAATTCCTTGAGATGGTACTACAGTACAGACCCACTAGAACTAATTCCATTTAAAAGAAGGTGAATAGTGCAGGATAAATGTGTTGAATAGGCATCTTTCATTCTTGGACTCTTAGGGGCATGTTTGCTATTTCCGCGTTACCTGTTAACGTGTCTGATACTGCGCCTTATTGGTGTGCAGTAGCCGGGAACACAGCAAAAACACAGACGGAGCAGTGATTTTCTGCGCTGTCTGCATTTTCTGAGATATCTGCATATGCGGCGTGGAAATGGGTAGAGAGTGGGCATGTCTGTGACACGCAGTTACTGTGTGTGCCAACAGCATGGGGTAACCGCTAAAGTCACAGGGAGCATGGGGGCAACTACCACCATCTCAATGCGTCACAGCATTTGCAGGTTTGGTGCGATATCTGCCATGCATGTTTTTTGCACAAAAATGCCACGTTAGCTGCAAAAGCTTATCGCAGTTTCATAAACGGACCCCTTACCTTTCTATGAGTAAATACATTTGAAGAGAAACACAGTGAAGCTGCTCTTGAGAAATTAACTTACAATCAAAATAATGTAACTAGTAGATGCTGTGGCGGAAATGGCAAAGGTCATCGTCATTGTACAGAAGGGTGACGCGCCTTCAGCAAGTGTCAAAAGGTGAGTAATTCAACTTCAAATGCGTATACAAATGCACCTATTAGCTTCACGGTGTCTCTGTTCATCCATACACCCATACCAAGCATGCATGTGAACGTGGCACATTCATAATGAATGTGACTAATATGCTATGTGCTCAGTTTTGTGATCCAAAAAGAACTATGGGCCAAGTTTCAGACTGGAAAACTAGCTAAAAAGATGCAACCACTCTATGGCATCAAACGGCGTTCTATTGAAGCAACCGGGTATGTTGAAGTACGGTTATGTGGTGAACGGATTGGCAGCATGAAGTTGGTATAGGTTGGCAATTTTCCCCTGAGGCAGCTGGTTGCGAAACGCTCAGGGAGCGCTTGGATGGGGCGTTGGGAAGTCATCAAAACCACATTAATTTTAAGAACATTCTCTGAGAAGTTAAATGGATGTGCTGCGGTTTGTCCATTGTTTGCCTTATATTTTGTTAATGAGAAAGTCATTGATGTAACCAGGTTTATGCTTATAGACTGCTATAAGTATGCCTGTAAGTTCTGAGACCTTCTTATGTCAAAATATATTGGTGATTATAAATAATATTTTTCACTACTTTATGAGCAAGAAAGTGCCGTTTGATGCCATGGAGTGGTTGCATCATTTTAGCTATGTACTCAGTTTTCACATTTCTGCTGATTTGTCTGTTCTGTACAGGCAGCTTTGTTCCTCCTCTTTTGCAGCTCAATCCAGACTGCCTTTACTTGTCTAAGGTGCGGTAAGCCTTCATTCACAACTACAATGGCTTTTCCTCCTTAAATAATATATCGTCCCATTTAGCTCGGGCATCGCAGTGACAAGGACGGATGCAACCTGAGTTGGACCACCGGATGTCACTGTTGTGCAAAGACTGAGATGCTCGCTCTCTCTTCTGCTGATGCTTTCTCAGCATCCCAGAAACCAGCCCTATGAACTGAGGCCATGTTTCATACATGACAGCGAGCAACATTGTCATCTACCACTGGGCCACCCCAGAAGGATTTTAATATCTCATATGTGTACATCCTTACAGAGGACATGCTGACAGTCACTGTCTTCGAATAAAGAACTATTAAAAATATGATTAATTATAGATATGCATGTAATAATTTCTGATTAATGCCAGATTCTTTTAAATTAAACTTTTCTCTCATTCTGATTCTAATATACCTGCTTTATACTCTGTAATTTAAAAATCTCCAATCAGCTTGAGACAGTAGTGCTCAAATCTAGAGAAAAAGATATATGTTCATTGTTCAGACGTACTAAAGACCACTTTAACAATGCTGATAGTTTAAGGTAAGCCTTTGATATGATTATTGTGATATCCTCAGCATTCAGACTTGTGTGTTTCATTGTCTAACATGATAATTGATGTAATAGGTAGGGTTGTGTTTGTTTTGAGAATGTCATGCATAACACTAGAGCCTGCTATTGTATAACATAATTGCATGCTAAAGTGAAAAAGCTCTACATACAGTCATTTTTACAAAGACGGAGAAATGCGATCAGAAGGAAGGCTAAAGACATTCTGTCTGGCACCTGAAGGCAGATTTTAGATAGTAGGTGGAGATCGGCTTCGAGACTCCGAGGTCGCAATACGAGAGTTCCAGCAGTATTTTAGAAAGGATTCTTCTAGATGTGGCACCTGTTCTAAAATAATGCAGGAGGGCAGGTATATTTGGGGATAGGTGGAGCCGGAGAAGCCATTTTGCAAATTCACACGTGGTAAAAATCAACGGGGGAAACTTAGCAACAGCCACACGTAGACATCAGTGAAGCTGACATTCTACAACTTACATGCCACCATCTTTCTATCATTTCAGTTTGGAGGGGGAGATAACCCCCTTAATCCCCCCCCCCCCGTGACAGGCTGGCCAGAACTAGCATTTTTTGAAAATGGAAGCAAGCCAGGAAGCAGCTCAGACCATTTCCTAACCACGCCCCCATGTCATTTCAGTGTGATAAGAATATCTGAGAGTAAATTCAGCCCTTTCTAAAAATCATAATTTTCATGGATGCCATATTCACATGTAAATGCCTAATTTTAGACATGGAAATTGAGAATAAACCTTCTAAAATAATCCCCCTAGGCTCACGGGCCGCTCCTGCAGATGAATACTTTAAAATGACAGCACATTGAGCTGAAGGATTGGTCTATATAAAAAGATCTTTTTATAAAAAATATATGCATATTTAGAATGGAGCAAAAAGTACTACTTGAAGGTAAGGATCTTTTCTTTCGAAGAATTTATATTCTGCTGTATATTCCTGGGCACATTACAATAAAACATACATAAAATCGTGCTTATATCAAATCTACATCAATAAAATAAAAAATGTAAATAATGAATTATGTGTAAAGATTCTTAAGGGCTCAATATAATGACCTGATGCTTTGCCGCTGGTGCAGAGTATGCTGTTAAAACCATAAAAGGCAGGTGGGGGCATTTCCAATTGAAATTTGTGTGCTTGTCTTTCAGTGCCTGCTGTGGACCCACCTTGTTACCCTGGGAGGAAAATATCCATGCTGTTGGCAGCACACATGCTTTTCCTTACACAAGACTGAGACAATTTTTAAAAGGGCTTTCTCTTCAGGAAGAATCCCTTTTCAATTTGCCCTCACATTACTTTGCGCACTAAAGCTATCTTAAGAGACAGGCCTAGACAGAGAAAAGCAAGGGTCTTACCAGGGCTGGTGCTAGGATTTCCGGCTCCTGCTTGCAACTTATAAATCTGTGCCCTCCTTCCTCGTAAGCTAATTATCTGTGGCTACATCCACAATACTATTTTTGATAATGCCTTATTTTTTTAATGTTTTTTTTTCACTTTTTGCCATTTTATTTTTCTCAAGTTTTAATTTTTCATTTCTTTATATTTTATTTTTCAGTATTTTGGAACCCCCTCAGAATATCGGCATCCCTCCTGCCATGTTTCCCTTTATTGTATTGTGTTGACCTTGAATCTTACAGATTGGACAAGGTACGTGTATGTCGCAAGATGCTGGTGCTGCCCAGTGAGACAAACTGATTGACTATGAAATATCATTAGCTATTGGAAACATCCAGTTTTGCAAATTGCACCTTGATATTCTTCCATGACATTGACATCTTACTATCTAGGTTGTTTCAAACACTTCTTTTATATGCTGAGTCCGAAAACCACTGTAGCTGTGATTTAGATCTATGCTCGCTTAGATCTTCCTCCATCAACAAGAAAGAATTACTGAGAGAAAAAGGACATTTTTGTGCAGGGTCTAGCTCTTCAGCACTTTCTTGTAGTTTATCAGAAGCAATAATCCTCTCCAGAGTTGCCTTGCATAGTGATGAAACCTTAGCCTTACAAGAAGCTGCTCTGACATAGCTCTTAGAGAGTTCTCAACTGAATGGTCAGTAGCAGCACGTCTTCCGCTGCCCCTTCCCCTCCCAACCCCCACCAACACACATAAATAGGAAGCATTGACCTTAGAACAAGGACAT
The DNA here is from genome assembly GCA_033557465.1 of Ichthyophis bannanicus. Classification (NCBI taxonomy): domain Eukaryota; kingdom Metazoa; phylum Chordata; class Amphibia; order Gymnophiona; family Ichthyophiidae; genus Ichthyophis; species Ichthyophis bannanicus. The sequence continues at coordinate 646,144,733 of CM066035.1, forward strand.
ACAGTATTTAAATGAAAACAAATGCCTAATTCCTGGTTGCAGAGTTCATAGAAATGCTAGTCTATAAAAGTCCTCAGAAAAGGAAAGGTGATTTGTGACTTTTACCCATGAGGCATTAGTATAGTTATTCAGCCAGGTTTTAAATAAGCCGCGTATTAGTCAGAAAGGACAGTGGTTTCTGATCTACAGTGGAACCCTGACATTAATTTCACCTACTCCAGTCCAGTGAAAAAAAAGTGCACCGCAAGACACTAGGCAGGCTGGGTCTTAGAGTATTAACATTAGTATTAATGTTTTGGATCAATGCACTTATGCAACATACATTATAGAGGTTATTCAAGAAGGTTATTCGCAATCTACATGTAGAAAATCTGGGATTTGCATGTGTAAATTGTGCTTTTAGAAAGTGCTAAATTTATGCATGGATATCCGTATTATGTAGAAATTACATGTTGGGGACATGGTTAGGGTGTGGTCTCCCCATTTCAGATAGGAAGTGTATATGTATGACCAAAATTGCCCAGTTTGCAAACTACCAGCTTACATGTATAAGTTAAATTACAAAATATGAACTTAAATATGTAAGTTGCCAAGTTGCTTCCCACGTGTAGATTTGTAAAATGACTATTCAGACTCTAAAGGGCATGTTTACTAAACCGGGCTAACGGTTAACCCGGGCTTTCTGCAACTAGGTCCCATTGAATAATATGGGACCTAGTGGCAGATAGCCCGGGTTAACCGTTAGCCTGGTTTAGTAAACATACCCCTAAATGTTGGCAAATACAAGTGCATTTCTGCATGTGTTTTAGAAAAAGGCCCCACATTTAGCAGAGCCTTTTGCAAAATACCACCGGTATAGTGTATATCCTAACCTCAATGTCTCCGTTTCAGTCTCCACATACCCTGATAAATTGGAAGACTGGACATTAAACTGGCAGATGAAATTTAATGTGGACAAGTGCAAAGTTATGAACCTAGGAAACAACAACCTGAACTATGGTTACACGATGCAAGGTTCCACATTAGGAATCACAACTCAAGAAAAATATTTAGGCGTCATCGTGGATAGCACGTTGAAACCCTTCGCCCAGAGTGCAGCGGCAGCCAAGAAGGCAAATAGAATGCTAGAAATCATAAGGAAAGGAATGGAGAATAAAACAAAGAATATTATAATGCCTTTGTGTCGTTCCATGGTGTGACCATACCTTGAATATTGTGTACAATTCTGGTTGCCGTATCTTACAAAGGATATAGCAGAATTAGAAAAGGTACAGGAAGAGCCACCAAAATGGTAAAAGGGATGGAAGAATACCCCTATGAGTAGAGGCTTACAAAGGTTAGGATTCTTCAACCTGATAAAGGGATGGCTGAGTGGAGATATGATAGAGGTCTATAAATTAATGAATGGAATACAACAGATAAAAGCATCAATTGTTTACGCCATCAAAAGTAAAAAGACTAGGGGACATGCAATGAAGCTACAGTGTAACCCGTTTAAGACTAAAAAGAGAAAATATTTTTTCCCTCAATGCATAATCAAACTCTGGAATTTGTTGCCGGAGGATGTAGTAAAAGCTGTTAGTGTAGCTGGGTTTAAAAAACATTTGGACAAGTTCCTGGAGGAAAGGTCTGTAAACCATTATATTTTTATTTTTTTTAAATTATTTATTTATGCAATTTTGAAATTTTACACAAGAAAGATCTTGTTACAGTAAAGAATACAAATACAGGAAAAAATAATATGCAAAGAAAGGGGAGAAAAACCCTTATCTTTACACAGAGTACAAGTTTTAAGTATAGATTCACTAGCCCACAATTAATGAGAAAGCAAGACACAATTCAATAAGAAAAATCAAAGGAAATAAACACAACTCTGGTGTGGTATAAACTAATGCACAGACCTACAACCACTCCCCCCCCCTAATACAAGGGAGGGGATAGAAACAGCTCAACTGCTAGGCAGAGGGATATTCTTACTAGCGACAAATTGAGTTAAATGTGCTGGCTCAAAAAAGGTATAACTAACTCCCTGATATTTAATTAAACATCTACACGGATAGTGTAGGAAAAACAGACCACCAAGCTGTAAGACCCGAGGTCTTAACATGAGAAATTGCTGCCTACGCTTCTGAGTAGGTTTGGAAATGTCCGGAAACATCCTTATTGTCCCCGCCATGAAGGTTTCATTGTTCGCCTTGACATAAAGTCGCAAAAGTAAATCCCGGTCTGGCTCCAGGGCCACAGTAAGGAGGAGAGTAGCCTGCGGGATAAACTCAGGATCTGTAGTTTCCAAGAACCCAGCTAGGTCCAGAGAGTCCATCAGCGGTGAATGAACTGGTGAAGAGGCACCATGAGTCTTGCGCTTGACAGTAGGCAGAAAATAGATTCTAGCCAAAGGAGGAACAGATTCAGCAGGAAGTTTCAATATAGAAGTAGCATATGAGTTAAACAACTCCTTTGGTGACATAGTAGGCACACAAGGAAAATTCAACAAACGTAGATTTCTTTTATGAACAGAATTCTCCAGCATCTCAATCTTCCCATGGATAGCTATTAAGTCATTAGAAACAGTACCTGACATGGTTGTTACGTCCTCCACTTTTTCCTCCAGCTGGGCCACCTTGGTTGAAATAATGGTTACCTCCTTCTTCTGATAATCAGCAGATTGAAGCACTCTGAAGAACTCCAAACTGAGATAAAAAGGAACGTTCCAAGGCCTGAAGACCTTCCCAGAGAGAATCCAAAGTGACAGCTGCCGGGCTTTGAAAAACAGACTGTGCAGGTACCGCAGCTGTAATTCCGGTAGATGTGGGAGAAGAAACACCAGAGCCTGCATCAGCTTCAACATACAAGCTTCCTCCACTCCCAGCAGGGCTGCCCACAACAGCCGCAAGCTCTGCAGCCCCAAACACGGCAGCCACGGAGGTACTCGACATAGCAGGAAGTGATGACTCAGCGAGTCCGGTTTCCCCGAGATCTCAGAGTTCCGCTTCCTCTACTCCTGTTGCGAGTAATGCAGGCTGAATTGGAGGGGTCCGCAGCTCTGGGCTAAGAGATACCTGCAGCTCAGAGGGGCACGGCAAGCCTCCTTCTGCTCCCGACGTCCCCAACGAGCCTAGTAACTCCGGAGCATTGACCACACCAGCGGGCCTCACGAAAGCATCTAGAGGACCCCTAGAAACCACCGGCATTGCCACAGGTAATATCCAGCTTTTGGCTTTCCTTTTACGCGGCATTGTGAAAAGAAGAGGTAATAAAACACCGACCCAGCCAGCAGCGTCTAGCGCGTCAGCCATCTTGCCTTTGTAAACCATTATTATAGAGGACCCAGGAAATCCACTCCTTGCCCCAATACAAGCATTGTGGAACCTGTGTGTCTTTTTGTGAACTGCTAGGTACTTGTGACCTGGATTGGCCACTGTTGGTAACAGGAGACGGGGTTGATGGACCTTGGTCTGACACAGTATGCTGTATCTTATGTTATGTTCTTATCTAAAATTTGCAGTCACATGTATATACATTATTATTATGTTATGGTAACATATGACACCTGGAATGACCCCATGGTAATGTCTTCATTTGGTATCAAAATCTGATAGGACGTTTTCTATTGTAAATTATATGCAAAAGAGCCCAGAAGAAAACTTATGTTGAAAAATTTCCTATGGACAATTTAAATGACAGCTCACTGGTGTAGTTAATCTTTTCTGCAGAAACCAGCAAGCAAAGATGTTTCACATGCTGGTTTTCAAAGAAAGTCAGAACTATGAACTGCTTTTCCTGCTTTTACATCACAGGAAGTCTTAATGAATTTCCATAAACGTTCCTGGGTTGCGAACTATGCATGAATGTTTTCTATGACGACAGGCCAATGTGTGTGTAGAATTTATAAAATGAATCCTGGGCACACAAGTGTGTAAAAGCCCACAATGTAGGCTTTTTCTGCATGGTGTTTTTCACATGTCTGCAAAATTGTTTGGATTTTAGTTCATTAGCTTGTATGAAGCTTGATTTGGTCCACTTAAGGCAGGAAAACTATCTGCAGCTCGGTAGATGTAGTTAATAGGGCTGACCAGCAGAAATGGTAATGTGCGTCATTGGCCCACAAGCCAGTCAGGTGACCCTTTCCCCAGTCCTCTGGACCTGGGAACCCCCTGTACCTTCTGGATCAGTTCAGACTTCCAGACCCTTTTGGATCCTTTCTCTGTCCCAGAACCCCTCCATATACTGTACCAACCCTGAAATCAACACAGGGCCCTGGTACCCACCCAGCTCCCAAAGAAAGAAGGACCTATTAAATTCTTCACCCACCCTTAGTCCAACATTTATGTTGCTTTTGGTGCCTACAAATCTATGTTAGCAGGAGAAAGCCAGTTTCTCTCCTGCCAAATGTGGCAACAAATTCAAAATGGCATTTCCCTGAATCTTATGCCACAGAATGGGGGAGGGGAAGGAAAAGTGCTCTAGAGGACCTTGATACCTTGGGCCACATCTTCTTACTGCGTGCCACAGTTTTACCATGTGGTTCAAAGTGTGACACTTTGATCGCGGGTAGGAAAGGAAAGGAAAGGAAAGGAAAAGGGCAAGGCGCTACACTACCACTGTCTTCCTCTGAGCCGTGAGCTATATTTATTTTATTTATTTATTTTACATTTCTTATATACCGCACTATTCGACATCAGTGCGGTTTACATCGAACACAAAACTTCAGTACAAAAACAATGTCTGAGTTACATTAAACAGGGTCAATAACTTGGCTAACAGGGTAATTATGAATCTCAGGAAAGTAAACTTTGATTGCAATGTAAACTAAGCTGTTATGGCAAAGGTGAATGAGGGAATCAGAATATCACATTAGTCATGGCTCAGGGGAAGGGGGAGAGAAATTGTCTTAGGGGATATGGAAAGCATGAGGGTGAGAGAAGTGTGAAGAGTAAAAGTGATCAAGGGGCAGGGAGAAGCAAGATGGCACACACTTTGTCCGTGTGATAAGGTGGTACTGCAACACTTTCCTCTCATCTTTTTCCTTCTCCTTTTTTGTCTTATGACATGCTCTGCTAGAAAAAGGAAGCTGAAACAGCAGCAGACTGCTTCCCGAGACCCAATGTTGTGTGGGCTGATGAATAATTTCATACAACCTTCAGGTAGTGAGTCGTCTCTGGAGCATTTGCTTGGTGCTACGACTCGAGGGTAGAAGATGACCCTCTGCCCATCTCAAAACACAAGGTGTCCCTTAGCCCAGAATTCAGATTAACTCTGGAGCAGCCGGTCCAGGAGAATCCTGTGAGTACAACAGAGGAAGCGCCAAGAGTGAAAGTTGGTGTCTTGCCTCCTGCACAGCTTCCATAGGAGGCCCAGGGTTCAGAGGATCTGACCAGCTCAGTCTGAATGCTTGGTGGGGCAGTAAAGTCTGTGGAACAACTGCAGCCTGGGGAGGTAATCCTGTCAGGGACTCAAGCTGTGTTCCCTACAGATCTGTAGAGTTTTCTTTTGGCAGTCCAGCAGTTTTTTTTTGTGAGAACTAAACATTTAATTCTGAGACTTTAAGGGAAGGATTATTTTTTGGGGGAACGAATCTGTCTATTCAACTGAAGAGCATAGCATATTCAATTGGTCAAAATGGCCACGAGGTGGAAGATCATAACCATGAATAAAGAGAACTGAAAGCCAAGATTTTCACATTCAAGGAGACATCTGAGCAGATTTATTCTAATAATATCACTTTCATTACGGATTCAGGGATTGTTCAAGAACCTTAAATGTTTGAAGAATGCTGCTAGGAGGAGGGATTTGACATTATTGAATTTCCCTAAAGGACCAACGATCTCTGGTCAGGAACTTTTGAAAAGTTTGTAATGAGCATTTTGAAGATTTCTTCTGAATCCAAACCCCCGGTATTTAATTTACAGTCAGCCAATGCTAAACCATTGGAAGGGCAAGGGCAAGAGCAGTCTCCCTTAACGTCATTGGATAGTCCGGATTAACAGCCTGATTCCGAACCCCTGCTCACTGCTACATTGTTAGTGACACTGGGTCTTCAGCCTGACAGAGACTGATTACTTAAAATGTTTTTTAAATGTAAAGACGCTAAAGGGCATGTTTATTGAAGGTCAATGCATGTTAAGTGCTGCCACTACCCATTCCTTTCTTTGGGCCATCTCTGCACTTAACGCATGTTAACTTTACTGAATGCGCATTAACCTTTAGTAAACATGACCCTAAGTTTATGGACTGTAGAGTCAGGATGTTTCCAGATGTGTCCGGGACTACACAGAAGAGGAGATTGCAGGGGCTACTGGAGCCGTGTGAGCAGTGAAAGGGACTGAGGGGAATAAAGAAGGCGCCAGGGAATGTGAGAGGTGAAAATGAAGAGCAACAAGAGTATCAGAAGGGGTGCTGGGTTTGGGTGAGGGGTGCAGGGGTATTATGGGAGGCAGGAATAAGATGAGCGCAAGTTCATCATCAAGAGGAGGTATGCAACAGTGGATCCTTCCTCCTTCCCTATCCTGGTCATGGATCACCCACTTCCTTTCCTCCTGTTTCTTATCCCCTCATTCCTCATCCCTCGCCTCATGTTTCTTCCTTCCTTCCCTTGCTCCCTGATCCTCCTTCCCCCCCCCCTCCCATACATTTCCCATGTCTTTCTTCCCCTTCTCCCTGAGATTCCTTCACCACCTCCCTCTGAGATGCCATTTACATCCCCATCCTGCTGCCCCCACCCCTACTTTCATGTGATATTCCCCTTTCCTCTTCCTAGAGATTCCTTACTGCCCCACCCCATCCCCTGCAAAAAAAGATCAAAATAATGTAGCCGGACAAACAAGAAATGCTAGAAAACACTTTTGGGTCAATATTTAAACTCTGCGGTTGGCAGACTTGAACCAAATGGATAGTTTAATCGGATAACAGGACAGAGGATACCACAATCTGGATGATTTTTTTGCTCCACCCCTTCATTATACACATATGTTGGACCGGTTAGTGGGATTTTGCCCCAACACTATCCATGGGGAATTTTAGAAGGGAAGTCCAAGTGCAATCTGGAATGTCTAAGTCAGAACATCTGGAAAAAAAAAAGCAAGCCCGTCGAGGTGCAGACAAGATTTCACAAACGTGGACATGCCTGATACATTGTCTGCAGGGCATCTATATAGACATACCCAGAATAGTAGTTTAGAATCTGGACCTCTAGGATAGGCTAATGGTTAGACTAGTGGGCTAGAAACAGGGCAGCCAGGGTTCAAATCCCACCTTTGCTATCGTTGGCATTGTGTGGAGCATTAGGGATGATGGAGTTTGGATGCTTTTCAGCCAAAACGAGGTCTAAACTTAGTTGCACTGTCAGACATTTCTGAGATCAGACAGAGATGTCCAGGTTCCTGGGAACACCCTGCCAAACCTCCACCATGCCCCCATTTGGATATCCTCATGCTCAGGACGTCCCCAGAGCTGGCTTCTAAAAGGTGCTGGAGACATCACTTTAACCAGATGTTCAAAGCATGAATAGGGCTTCCAAAATGACCCCCATAGTGATTAGAAATATATGGCTAGCAGAGTTACACCAGTTGCTAGCAAACGCACAACTTGAAAACCATCCAAACAATGATCAAACTTTAAAAAGACTAGAAAAGATTCCCATAGCTAGGTTTGCACAGTGAAGCTATGATAGGAGTTGAGGAATGTGGGAGCCAATATTCAGCTTATGAATGTCCAGTTGAAGATAAGGTATCCGGTTATCTTTAATGGACATTCAAAAAGATATTTGGTTAAGTTGGCCTGTTTGAATATTTTCTCAGAGAAACATAACCAGTTTCCTTTATTTGGTTATCTTACACCTGCTGTATGTGGATCCAACTAAGAGGGGAAGTAACTAATGTCTCTTAAGAAGAGCGTACATGATTTTGGCCAAATAACACATTTAATGGCAAAATCATGTATTTTTGTCCTTAAAGTGCATTTTAGCAGTGCAACATAAGCTAAATGAGATATAACACATGCAAATTCATGCAATGCACCACATTAGTATGCAAACTAATGCAGCTTATGTTTAACCTTGCAAGGTGCATTATTCATGGAAAAATAATGCCAGCTTTGAGCTGTTGTTATCTTTCCCCCCAGGGAGCACAGAACAGCTAATGTACATCCCAATGCTCCAAGGGCCCATCTTAAAAGAGCTTCTGGTCTTTAAATAAGTGCATGTAACCTCTGATCCATATACCCTCTGATAAGCACCTCCCTGATACAGACACTCCCAAATCCAGCACCCCATCTCCTAAAGCAGACCTCCTTGACAGCTACCGGTGGTCTCCTGGGAGGTGAAGGAGCTATTCCCAGCCATTCCTGCTGCATAGGTTTCTCATTTCAAAATGGTGTCTATCAGCCCCTCGAAGTAGTCTCGCAGTACTACTGCTAGGGGTCTAGTTGTCCCCAGTCTCCAGTAAGGGGGATGGTGAACTTTAAAAAAGCAGACGTATCCAATTAAGTCCTAGGGTTAACTGGATAAATATTTTGAACATGGCTCTACTCTGTGCAATATGTTTCCTGGTGCAGTGTCACAGACTCCAGCTGATCTCTGGCTTACCCTTCATATCTTCTCAAGTAGGGATTCTCTGTGAGGTAGAGGGCAGCAGATAAGGGCCACTGGCCCACCAACTCTGTTTCTAGCTCCTTGGTACCTTGTAAGCATGCCTTGTGTTTCTGGGCTAGGAGTCTAATTGCTTATTTATAATAAGAAAAAACAGTTGATTTGAACAAAGAATTTCTAATCTACTAAATATTTTTTTTTCTTCATCAAAAGTGAAATCAGGTTTTCCTTAAACAATTGTTCATGCTGGTTTGAAATCTGTAATTAGTTTTTCTCTAGCATTTAGGGTTTTAGAGATATCATCCATGGAATTTTTGGTAAAATGTTACATATCATAAATATTGAAAACGTCAGATGTCACACATGCTAATAGCTATATTTGGCATGTTTGTATGTAAGAAACACACTAAAAGTATTTTACAGAAGACTTGCTGCTGTGAAGTTTGTCAGGATTGTCACGATACATCTAGCAGTAATCTGCCATCATGCTCTCATCCCAGAATCCTTGGTAACGGTTTTCCATGGCCTGAATGTCTTGGTGAAACCTCTCACCCTGTTCATCATTCACTTCAGCCACGTTTAGTGGAAAAAAAAGTGAAGATGTGAGTGCATGAAGTACATTTTCTATGACATTTATTTATTTAACTAATTTTATATACTGCAAATCTAAGAGTCTAAGCAGTTTACAAAGAACAACGTGCCAAAAGGCTTACATGGAACAAAATTAGAAGAAAGGAAAAAGCAAAACAAAAATTACAATAAAGGCATAATAGAAAAGAAATAAATTGAAACATTTGAGAAGTATTCATTAAATAAGAAAGTCTTGAATTTTCTTTTAAAGTCCAGTAAAATGTTGATGGCACGGAGCTCATATGGGAGCATATTCCAAAAAGTGGGTGCAAAGAAAGAGAAAGCTCTTCTTGGTGTTGAAAAGCTGACTTTGGAGTAAGTCGAAGGTACATGTAGAGAGCTGAGGGAAATTGACCTCCTATTCCTATTATCAGGTGTTTTCTGAATGGGAGTTTGAAGATAAAGAGCAGACAATCCTTGATAAACTTTAAAAGTGGTAAGCAGAGACTTGAATTTAATACATTGAGAAATTGGGAGCCAGTGTAATTGTTTAAAAAGAGGTGTAAAATCTGGAGGCATTGCAAAGGAGCCGAGCAACTGTGTTCATCTTAAGCTGAAGAGGGTGAATAGTGTGGTTAGGCAAGCCTTGTAGCAACTATGCAGCAAATGAGTTTATGATATGCATCAAGTAACCTCTGTACTCCATCAACATAATCTGGAGATTTGTGATTACCCAGAAAGTTTTCACAGATCCATTTGAAGGCTTCACAGATCCACAGATCTACTTGATCCACAGATCCACTTGAAGGCTTCACAGATCCACTTGAGGGCTTCAGGTTCCAAAGCATCCAGGCATTTTTTCAAATTCTTCATCCTCCATCACCTGCCTTATTTGTAGCCCCACAAAAATGTTTTTTCCCCCCCAGTTTTGTAGCAGTGATCTTTGGAAATTTAGAAACAAGATACTGAAATCCTTTTGAATTTGTTTGTGCCATTATTTTCACTAAATTTTTCATTAAACCCAGTTTTATATGCAAAGGAGGAAGCAAAATGTTTGCAGGATTGACTAATGGAACATGACTAACACCGCTGCTTCCTGGATTAGGCAGTTCTTAAAGGCCAGTCATGAACAGCATAATGGTCATTGACAAAGCGACTGTCCCAGAGGCAGAGAAAGCAGCAATATTGACGGCTAAGCCGTCGGGCCCCGGTCCCGCGGCTGGACGGGTAACCGGGCTCCTGGGGCTCGACCGCGTGGCAGCATTTGTCTCGGCGGTGGGGGTCGGCGGGGGGGGGGGGGTGGGCCTCAGGCGGGCTGGCGTGCCGGCGGGCCCCCCCCCATGTCCCTCGTGGTGACAGCGGATTGGTCCGCATGGGCGGTGTGGGGGCGGGGCTGCAGGAGCAAGGAGGGATCGCCGGCCGGCGATCGCCCTCTTCCTCCTTGCTCGCGCCCGTTGAAGGTTGGTTTGGGAGATCCGGTGAGTTGGGCCTCGGGGTGCGTTGGGCCTGGGGCGCTCTTGTTCGTCGGGTGCGGCCCTCTGCATCCGTCCTCTGCTCTCGGGTGGTAGCGGGGGGGCCTCCGGGTTCGGCGCGCGTCGGCCGCCGTCGTTTGTTTCCAAATAAATCACTAAAGGATTTAAAGGGGAAGAATTTTTTCTGCGCTTCACGGCGTACCTCGTGTGGGCTTGCCGCTGGCCACGTGGGAAGAAGGGGCTTTCGTTCCCTGCGCTTCTCTCCCTCAATCATCCTCTTTCAAATAAATAAATAAAGCCTCACTGCCTCGTGTTTGGAGGCTGTCAGTGGGCCCTTGAGCATCTCTTAGGCTCGGGCTGCGGCACTTGGCTACCCCTTGTCCGGGAGTTACCCGTTGCTCATGGCCCGGGGGGTCCCAGCACGGGGGGGGGCCAAAGGGTCCCAGGGGGCGACTAATGGGGCGCGGGGCGCTGCTAGGGGGCGGGGGGTGGTGCGGCCCACGGGCCGGGGTCGGGCCTCGCGCCCCCCGTCTACTGTTGCCAGTGCCCCCTCCGGGGCTAGGCAAGGGCGCGGGCGCAGCCGTGTGGGTGCGGCCTGGGGTCGTGGACATGTGGGTGGGAGCCCCGCGCCTCTCAGGGGTGGCGAGTGCGCCTCCCGGGTCGAGTTGATCCAGCCAGCGGGCGCGGGTGGGGCCCCTTCACAGGGTGCCCCTGGTGGGGCCGAAGTGGCAGGGGGCTTGGGCGGTGACAGATCTCGGTCCTCGGGGGCCCCGCTTCACAACCGGCCCGGGGAGTTGGGGGCCGGCTGCCCTCCGATTGCCTCCCCTCCCTCGGGGGGGGAAGGTCTTACCCTCACTCCCCCGGTTCCGCTTTCGCCTTACGGCCTCTTCGCCCCTTCCCCCTCCTGGGTGTACGGAGCGGTTCCATGGGGGGGTGTAGGGCCGTGGGGGGGCTGGTTTGGTGATGGGCGCGGTGCAGCTTTGGGATCGCTGGCCTGGGAGGCCGGAGGGCTGGGGCCTTCGGCTCGCGTTTGGGGGGCCGGGCCTCCGGCGGCCCCTGGTACTCCGGGGGTCTCTGCTGCTTGTTTTTCTTCATTTCCTCTGCAGGTCTCGTCGACTTCGGCGACGTCCACCTCTGCGGACAGACTGGCTGGTGCGGGTCCTTCGGTCTCCATGGCGGAACTAAGCGCCCCGGCGCCCGGTGGGTCATCCGTGGGTGCTCCTGCTGCCTCTTCTGGGGCTCCTGGTGAGTATATTGGGGGGGCCGAGGTAGGGGGGGTCGACTCCGTTCCGGGCTCCGCCGGGGGGGTGAAGGGCAAAGCAAAGCGTAAGCGGGCGCGTCGATGCAGGCGGGCATCCTCGTCCTCTTCCTCCTCGTCTTCGTCCACGGCCTCTTCGCATGGCTCGGTCCCGGCGGACGCCGGGGCGGCTGGTGGCGCCCCCGTGGTATGCTGTTCGGAGTTGTGGGAGTCTGTGCCACGGAGGTTGCGCCGACGGATTAAGCGTCGTAAATATATCGACATTTTCCATCTGCTCGATGGTCGGAAGCGCTCCGGGGAGAGCCGGAGAAAGCGCAAGGAGGACGAAAAGGCGGGCAGGGTGCGTAAGGTTTCTCGCAATACCCTCAACTGGACCCGCGCCTTCCTGCGTTTGGCGAGTGTCTGGGGGCACTACTTCCCGGATCAGTATGGGGCTTTGCTGGCCCATGCCGATAATATACTGGCGGCTTCCCAGGCCCATGAGGGGTGGGCCTGGTTGAATTACGACGAGGAGTTTCGTGATCAGATGGAAGAGAACTGTCAGTTGCAATGGGGAACGAAGGACATCAACCTCTGGTTGACCCAGATGTCCGCGAAGGGTCGGAGCGGGGGGTCTGGCGCGCCACCGCCCAAAGCGGGGCCTCCCCCGGGGGGGCCAGGGGGGCGCTCCTTTCGTGCCCCTGCCCCCGTTTTGCCGCAGCAAAGGGGGGGCGTCGTTGGGGGGGACATTTGCTGGCGCTTTAACAAGGCGTCCTGCCCCTTCCCAGATTGTAAGTTCAAGCACGCTTGCTCCTTGTGTGCTGGCGCCCACCCGGCCGCGAAGTGCACTCGAAAAGGGGTCGCGGGGGGCCCCATGGGGAATAAGTGACGCGGTGGCGGTCTCGGCCCGGACTCCGGTTCGTGTTGAGGCAATGCGCCCATGGCTGCTCCTGTACGGGCGATCCCGCCGGGGCGGGGCGGCCAGTTTACTTCTGGGGGGGTTTACCCGGGGCTTTCGGATCCCCGTGCTGGGTGCTTCGGGGCCGGGCCGGTCCCGCAACGCTGCCTCCATGCGGCAGCATGGGGAGTTCGTGTGGCAGAAAATCTCGGAGGAGTGTGCTCTCGGTCGTGTCGCAGGTCCGTTCTTCGAACCCCCCTTTTCCCCATTTACGGTCTCACCATTGGGTGTGGTTCCCAAGAAGGAACCGGGCAAGTTTCGGTTGATTCACAACCTCTCTTGCCCGCCGGGGGGTTCGGTTAACGATCGGATACCTCGCGAGCTCTGCACGGTGCACTACTCCTCTTTCGACGCTGCCGTGGCCCTGGTCCGGCAGTGTGGGCCTGGTGCCCTACTGGCCAAAGTGGACATCGAAGCGGCTTTCCGCTTGTTGCCGGTACATCACTCGGCCTTCCTTTTGCTCGGTTTTTGCTTCGAGGCGCGGTACTACTTCGATATGTGCATGCCTATGGGCTGCGCGATCTCGTGCGCGTACTTCGAGGCTTTCAGTACCTTCTTACATTGGGTTGTTGCACGGCAGTCGGGGGCCTCTGGCATCGTTCACTACCTCGATGATTTTCTGTTTGTTGGGCCGGGGCAGGCCCCCACCTGCTCCACTCTTTTGGGCACCTTTCAACGAGTGGCTGCTGCCTTCGGTATTCCTATCGCCGGGGACAAAACGGTCGGGCCCGTCACCTGCCTCACCTTCCTTGGCATCGAAATCGACACGGTTGCGATGGTCGTGCGTTTGCCGACACAGAAGGTCTGTCGTCTGCGGGAGCTGGTGGCTGCGGTCGGCTCCGCCACTAAGACCTCTCTTCGCGTTCTTCAGTCGCTGGTCGGTCACCTCAACTTTGCTTGCCGGGTCCTTCCTATGGGGCGCCCCTTTACGAGGCGTTTATCCTTGGCGATGGCCGGGCTGCGTCTGCCTCACCATCGGATTCGGGTGTCTGTGGGTATGCGGGAGGATCTGCGTGTCTGGGACGCTTTCCTTGCTGGCTTCGACGGGTGCTCAGTCCTTCAGTTGCCCGAGCTCTCTAACCATGACCTCCAGTTGTTCACCGACGCGGCGGGTGGTTCGGGCTTCGGGGCCTTTTGCGACGGTTCCTGGTGTGCGGAGCCATGGCCTGCGGCTTGGGTGAGCTCCGGTTTGGTCCGGAATATCACCTTCCTGGAGCTTTTCCCTATCGTGGTGGCCCTTGGGGTGTGGCCTGACCGTCTGCGGGATCGGCGGGTCGTCTTTTGGTGCGACAACGCGGAGGTCGTCGAGGTCATTAATCGTCATGCCCCTCGGTGCCCCATGGTGGCTTCTTTGATGAGGGTATTTGTACTAGCCTGCTTGCGCCTGAATGTCACCGCCCGGGTGTGGCACGTGCCGGGTTCCCAGAATGCCATTGCTGACGCTTTATCCCGTTTTCAGTGGGCGCAGTTTCGGCAGCTGGCTCCCGGGGCGGATGTGCTGCCCTCTTGGGTTCCGGTGCATCTTTGGACGATTGGGACCCCGACCTGATGGCTCTGCTGGCGGCATCAGTGGCTCGCAGTACCTGGGCTTCTTATCGGCGGGGCTTCTCTCAGGTGAGTGAGTTTTTGGGATCGCGTGGTTGGTCCGGGGGGGGGTGGTGTCGGATGGTCTCGTCGCCCGTTTTGTTTTGTGGGCAAAGAATGAGGGATGGGCCCGGTCGGCGGTTGCTGGAGCGTTAGCGGGCTTTTCGTTCTTCTGTAAGGCTGCGGGTTGGGGGAACCCACGGGTCTCCTTCTTAGTCGGGCGGTTGCTCTCCGGCTGGGCTCGTGCACGTCCGGGGCCGCGGGATTGGCGTTTACCGGTATCGCATGAGCTTCTTTTGCAGATCTGCGAGCTGCTGCCGCAGGTGGCGTCCTCGGGCTTCGAGGCGGTGTTGTTCCAGGCGTTGTTTACGGTGGCCTTTTTCGGCGCCTTCCGCGTGTCCGAGTTGGTTCCTCGGTCGGCGCGGCCAGGGGCTTTTGGGGGGCTTGATGCGGGGCATGTCCAGGTGGAGCCGGCGTGGGTTCGGATTTTTCTTTCACGGTCCAAGACGGACCAGTCTGGCAAAGGGGTCTGGGTTCTGCTGTGTGCCATTCCCCCCCTCTTGTCCTGTCCTGTTCGTGCTCTGCGCGCATACATGAGCCAGCGACCAGGGGCACGTGGCCAGTTTTTCATACATGCCGATGGCCGGCCGGTGACCCAGTTCCAGTTCACGGCTGTGCTACGCCTTGTTCTGCGTGCCTCTGGTCGTCCCGAGCTGAGTTATGCTTCGCACTCGTTCCGGATTGGAGCGGCTACCAGTGCGGCGGCTGCAGGTTTGGACTCGCGGGTGATTAAGCGCATTGGCCGATGGCGGTCTGGGGCCTACGCGGGGTACGTTCGCCCCTCGGCTGCTGGCGGAGTGCCATAAGGCTCGGATGCGCTTGGGCGGTGGTTTGCCTGCGGCGCAGGGGGACTGGGGGGGGGTACTAACCATTTTGCCTTCCCATTACAGAGTTCTTGGCTGGTGGCAGTCCGCTCTTTTCTGCTTTCAGATGGCGTGCCTACTGGGGACTGGTGGATCATCAGGCACTCATTTGTCTATTGGGCAGAACGTCGAGCGGCGGTTCGGCCGTTAGGAGCTCACCTTGGCCTTGCGGCGGCCGGAGTACGTTTGTGCTGGCTGGGTCACCGTGGCATGCATTGGGGACAGCTCCTGGACAGCGTTCGAGCGGAGATGGGACGGCGGCAGCGGCCGGTCGGGCTGCTGCTCCACTTGGGGGGCAACGACGTTGCCGGTTGGCCATGTTGGCGCCTCATCACGACCGTTCAGAGTGACATTGCCCAGCTGCGAGCAATCCTTCCCGGGGTGGCCATTATCTGGTCGGACATCATACCCCGCCCGGCTTGCCGGTCCCAGCGGCGCTGGGCGCGGGGTCTGTGCAAGATCAACCGTCAGGTTGGGCGTTGGGTTCAGCAGACGGGCGGGCTCCAGGTTCGCAACCCTTGGGCGGATGTCGCCTGTGCCGGCCTGTACCGGCTGGATGGGGTTCACCTTGCCCCGGTGGGGCAGGATTTACTTTTGAATGACTGGCAGGAGGCCTTGGAGTATTGGTGCTGGTCGCAGCTTCCAGGGGTGGGGGCGGCGCTAGGATAGCGTGCTGCCTAGCGCCGGTGGCGGGGTGGCGAGCGGGTGCTCGTTGACCCGGTAGCTCATTTCAGCTTTATGCCGCTTCCCAGGTGAGCGGCTCGGCTCTTCAAGTTGGGGGAGACGTCCCGGCTGGGGTCTCTACCCGGAAATAGGCAACCCCTTCAGCCAGCCTTTGCTAACACGGCGAGGAGGGCGCCAAGGGGTAATGGGGCGGGGTGGGTTGGATGGTCCTCCACTTTGCTACTATGGCTGGTGGGGGGCACCATCCGGAGGACGGGTGGGGGGGGGTGTGGTATGCTGTATTGTTGATTACTGAGTTGGCCCATGTTGGGCCGGTGTTCTTATTGTTAATAATAATAAAGCTGCGACCAAGCTATTTGCACCAATACCTGATGTCTGTATGCTTTGTCGGGGGGGGGGTCGGAGGGGGGGGGGTGGACTGTGGCTCGGGTCGGGCATCCGGATGCCTCGGTTATGACGGCTGAGCCGTCGGGCCCCGGTCCCGCGGCTGGCCGGGTAACCGGGCTCCCGGGGCTCGACCGCGTGGCAGCATTTGTCTCGGCGGTGGGGGTCGGCGGGGGGGGGGGGGGGTGGGCCTCAGGCGGGCTGGCGTGCCGGCGGGCCCCCCCCATGTCCCTCGTGGTGACAGCGGATTGGTCCGCATGGGCGGTGTGGGGGCGGGGCTGCAGGAGCAAGGAGGGATCGCCGGCCGGCGATCGCCCTCTTCCTCCTTGCTCGCGCCCGTTGAAGGTTCCCGCCCTCCCTCCCTCGTTTCGGCTGGGATGGGGGGTAGGGCGTGGGTCTGTTGCAGCTGGTGGGGGAGGGTGAGCGGGGTGGCGAGCGGGTGCTCGTCGACCCGGTAGCTCATTTCAGCTTTATGCCGCTTCCCAGGTGAGCGGCTCGGCTCTTCAAGTTGGGGGAGACGTCCCGGCTGGGGTCTCTACCCGGAAATAGGCAACCCCTTCAGCCAGCCTTTGCTAACACGGCGAGGCGGGCGCCAAGGGGTAATGGGGCGGGGTGGGTTGGATGGTCCTCCACTTTGCTACTATGGCTGGTGGGGGGCACCATCCGGAGGACGGGTGGGGGGGGTGTGGTATGCTGTATTGTTGATTACTGAGTTGGCCCATGTTGGGCCGGTGTTCTTATTGTTAATAATAATAAAGCTGCGACCAAGCTATTTGCACCAATACCTGATGTCTGTATGCTTTGTCGGGGGGGGGGGGTCGGAGGGGGGGGTGGACTGTGGCTCGGGTCGGGCATCCGGATGCCTCGGTTATTGGTAAATCCACCTTGTATGCCCATCAGCATGCCAATAACCTTAAGATCCCTGCAAATCTTCCACTGGTAATTGTCATAGCATATAGATTGGAGCAATATCTGCAGACTATCATATATCTCCTTGAGGTGGACAGACTGTGCAATTGGAATAGATAGCTTTATGTTGCCGTTATGAATAAGAATGGTCTTAAGGCTTTTTGTTGAAGAATCAATGAATAAGTACCATTCTGACGGTCTGAGTACCTGTGAGAGGGCTCAAAAAAGTCTGTCTATATCGTTGCAATAACACGTTGGGCCATCTATTTTAAAGAATGCTGCTAAATTATGATTGCGCGTGTGATAGTGGCAAATGAGGACATTCTTTTGAAGTAAGTTCTTTTCCCACAGCCTTGAAGCAAGGAGTTCCTTGATCACTAAGCTCTTCTTGGCTGAATTTCTCTGGGTTGCCATCGCCTTCATCTGGCACATAGTCTGCATCTTTTGACTCTTCAGGTTGGCCACTACTTACACCTTCATCTAACTCCATTTTGTCTGGTACAGAAGGCAGCCTGTCCTGTGCAGGAACTGGAACAGAAGGTGTTTTGTCATGTGGGACGGGTTGCATTGCAGACAGAAGATTTGGATACACAATGTTGTGCATATTCTTTGCAGAGAAACCCGTGATATTAACCAGACAGAAATAGCAGTCGTCATAATGATTTCTTGGCTCCCTCCATAACATCGGTACAGCAAATGGCATCGCTGTTTTCCTTCCATTTAACCAATTACATAGTCCATTTGCACAGGCAGTGCAAATGAAGTGAGGTGCCCATGGCTTTTCCTGTACATTTTGTGAAGATCTGACGTTATGATACGATGTTGTGATACAGTAGCAAATGAACCACAAATGTAACAAAAAACATTGGAATGATTTCTATACTATCTTGGCATGATTATTTTATTTCTGATGATTTCTTCAGTGTTATTGTTCCCAAATATGTAATCAAAATAATTAACCTGAAAAGTAAAATAAATACCAATCAATACTGGTAGAGTAATCACTGACACAGTTTGTCAATTTGACTATTATGGCAAAATGTCCGACAATATCATTCATCTATTTGATAACATACTAAAAGGAATAGACAAGATAAAGAAAGGCTTCCTACTTATCTTTATTGACATATCATCCGCATTTGATACAGTTTCATATCACATTCTTCTGAAGCGCCTAATGGAAATTGGCCTCCAAGACACCACCATAAAATGGTTTCAATCATACCTTGATGAGAGACAACAGAAAGTAGCATCCGATAACCTCACCTCAGCACCGTTCCACACAACATAAGGAGTTTCCCAAGGCCCCTCACTATCCGCACTCCTCTTCAACATCTATATCCAACCTATTTGCAAAATATTTAATAAATACAAGATTCAATATGCCATATATGCCGATGATATCATGGAATATACTCCAGTCCACCTGGATGCCCCGGACTATACAGGTACATCAACCTGCATTCACGAAATAATGACATGGCTTACAAACAACAACTTAAAAATCAATGTAAAAAAATCTGAAGCAATCGTCATCACAAGGGATTCCACATTCACTCCTCCTCCTACCATCAACATATCAAATATACCAATCAATGTAAAAGATGAAGTTCGGTATCTTGGAGTGATACTAGATAATCAATTTACTCTTCAGGCATACATTAACAAAACATCCAAAACAGCCTTCTTCAAACTAGCAATGCTCCGAAGACTAAAACCTCTGCTCAGCAAAGAACACTTCCGTACGGTATGCCAGGCAATCATCACACCTGTGCTAGACTATTGTAATCTCCTCTTCCAAGGCCTACCCAAACAATCCACTCGACCCCTTCAAATAGTCCAAAACACTGCTGCCTGCATTATTGCTGACGCTTCACTACAAGACCATATAACTCCTATACTACAAGATCGGCATTGGCTAACAGTCTCCTCACGAGCAAAATATAAATTAGCGCTCACAATCTTCAAGATCAAAAACAACATGTCAGCAGGAATACTTCAAGAGCTCATCGGAACCAAAACAATAAAAAGACTGGACAGGAACAGCACTAAAAACATAATATCAACTCCTAGTTCATTCACAAAAAACAATAAATCCATATCCATGCGGGCTTTCTCCCTTGCCGCCCCTACTATTTGGAATGCACTTCCGGAAAAGCTACGATCCACAACTCATTTAAAAGACTTCCGCAAGTTACTCAAGACCACCTTATTCATTGAACATTATAATGAAGACCACCAATCCCAATCATACTGAAGGAAATTACAAGACAGTTTAGGACTTTGAAATGCAATGTTTCAATTTACAATTGAATGTTCCTTGTAAAATGAGTATGAAGTTACAAGTCTGTTTAAGTTGTTAAAACATGATGCTACCCTCCCTGTATATAACCCCTTGTACATAGCTCATTCTGTAAATAGCACACCATGAAATCATCCCCGTCACTCACACAAATACCCACACATGTTAACACTGCATGCCTACCCCTACTGACACTGATCGTTGATTGTTTGAAGTGTAAACCGCTTTGATTTCAGGACAAAGCAGTATATAAATCCTTTTAAATAAATAAATAAATATCATCTTTTAAACCTACAGCAAAAACAAAACCGGTTTTGAACATTATTCATCATAGGTTATCTAATACACAAAATTATTTTTGCTGATTTTTTTCAAGTCAGCCAGCATTTTAATTCAAAAAGATACTTTCAAATTTTTTTCTTTGTCGTGTTGAAGGATCATCATATTTTCTGTGACATACCATACTTAGCCAAAAACAAAAAACATATATATATATATATATATATATATATATTAGTCTCCAAAAATAAAGCATCTTACTATCATTATTTCTTTAAACTAGACCATGTGTAAACCGAACTGCTTTGTAATTGTAATGATATAGGAATGTCCATGATCACGTGTTCACTGCCAACAACTGATTGATTGCACTGCAGAGTCTGAAAAGAAGCACACCGTCAAAATGGTCTGTAGTATCCACTGAGATTATTTTCTGATGTAATTCTAAATTACAGTAAATACTTATAAACAGCAGCCACAGTTTAATTGCAAAGCTGTCAAGATATTCTGTTTCAAGTGCTCTTGCACTACGATTTCATATGAACAGAAATCACTGTTCCTTATCATAACTTTGACGACTTCTTAACTCAACTTACACAGCATGCAGTTGAGTACTGAGCGATATATCCCACTGTGATAGCAATTAAATGAAACTACTATTGTGCAATCAGGCTGATGAGACCAGTGGTATCAGACAAGGTAATTTGTTTTGATCCCTTTTGACAGTTTCAGTGGTTACACAAACACAATTTTGCTGTAAAGATAAAAGCTCCCTACTTGTGGTCTACAAGCATGATTTACAAGTCTTCCTTCCCCCTGCCTGCTATCCCTAGGAGCACTAAATGGTAAAAAAAAAAAAATCTTTCAGAAATCAGTCCCAAGTATCATTCTTACTGACGACTGCCACCTTGGGTATACATGATGCCCATGACACCATAGATCTGGTTGAGAACCCATATTACCAAGGGGTCTGTAGCTGAAAAAATTCTTATATAAGAACATAAGAAAAAACATGTTGAGTCAGCATCCTGTCTCTGACAGTGACTACTCTGGAACACAGGTACTCAGTGTGTGTGTGCTATTGAGTCAATGTTGACCCTGGTGACACAATCCTTGGGTTTTCTTGGCAAGGTCCGAGGAGAAGTAGATTGCCAGGCCTTTCTTCTGTACTTTAAGTCTACAGTACCTGGTATTCCAAGGTGGTCTGCCATCTAAGTACTAACCAAGGCTGACTCTGCTTCTGAGATCAGGTTCATTTAGAGCAGGGAGATGCCGAAATGTAGATCCAAGTTCTCATAGCTGAATTCGAGGGATAAAGAATGACTTTTTCAAGTTAACCTGATAATGACTTTGACTATTTTGTCATCTGCAAATCTGATCACCTCACTTATCACTGCTATCTCCTAATCACCTATGAATATGTTACACAGAACAGGTCCTAATACAGATACTTGGGGGACTTCACTATTGACCCTTTTACATATGCAAAACTAACCAGTCTTACTTTCTATTTGAAAGTCAGTTCCCAATCCACAAAAGGGTATTGTTCTCTATCCTATGGCTTTTTAAATTCCTGAGGAATTTTTCATGAGGGACTTTGTCAAATGCCTTTTGAACATCCAAATATACTATATTTGCTGGTTCACTTTTATCCATATGCTTACTTACATCTTCAAAAAAACTCAAATAATTTGAAATGGTAAGGCAAAACTTGCCCAGGTTGACTCCTTCCCATTAAGTTGTGCCTATCTATATTCTCAGTAATTTTGGGTCCAATATTAAGTTGGGTGAGGCTATGTGCCCCTACAGCCTAACTTTATAGAAGCTAACCAGATATGGTCCCGGCATTGAATATCTGGGATTAGCATTTGGTGGTGATGGCTAGATGCTTTACAAGCACAAGCTGCCATTGCTGAGTATCCCCCCATGTTCTTACAAGTATTGTAACCAGATGGAAAATTTAAGAAAAAATTACCTGGGAGTCTGGCTGAGTCCAGGCCACTCCGGAGGAGGAAGCCACTGTTTTTTTTTTATTTTTTGTTAAATAAAATATGTCCCTGGAGACAGAAGAGCTCCGGTGGTCAAACCGGAGCGCAAAATGAAATTGAAAGTGTTGGGGGCTGCGGTGGCTTGGGCGGGCAGTCACCAGTTTAAGAACTGAAAAAGAAGTGAGGAGGCTTTGGGCAGACTGTTGGTCAGATCTCTGGTCAGCCATGAGTGTCGCGACTGACTCCGGGACCCGATCTGCAGACGGGGGGGGGGGGAAACCGGAGGAAGATTTGCCTATGATTGGGGAGCCATGTGTGGCCGCAGCTGTCCCCGATAATAGGAGGGAGAGGCCTGAGATGTCGGGGAGAGCCGCGCTGATATGTGACTTCCCCAATGAAGCAAGGGGGCGGGGGGGGGGGGGGGATGTGACAAGGACCAGAGAGAAAAGAAGTGGAGGGGGGTTTTCCCCAGTGGTGAGGGAGGGGCAGTAAAGGGTGCCACAGCCCTCCAGAGCCATTGGAGAAGGGCCCAAGGGATGAGAACAGAGGAGGGTCCCTGGTGAGGGGGGGGCCACGGATGGGCTGAAAACACCCCAGAACCCTTAGGCAAGGCCTGGAGTTGATAAAAGGGGGCCAGAAACCCTGGATGAGCTTCATGAAGGGTATGATCGCTCTCAGGTGCCTTAGGTAAGCTGGGTTGCCAGGAGTCAGCAGTGACTTCACAGCACTAAAAAAAAAAAAAAGGGGGGGGGAGGGGAAGAGGGGAAGGGCTCAGAGGTGGGAGGGAAGAAGAGAGGAGCTGGGTGATTGGGCCAGGCAGGCCTAGAGGGAAGGCTAGGCCAAAGAGCAGATTTCAAACCTGTGATAGGCCATGATATTCAAGAGGAGGGCCAGCCTTAAAGGGGCTATGCCATTAGGGAAAAGTTTTTTTTTTTTCGAGGAGACTTTAAGAGCCTGTGGAAAGGGAGGTGGAGTGATAAGAGGCATTGAAGCTCAAGGAAACCCCCATTGAGCTTTCAAAGCTTTTCTGAGGAACTTTTACTGGACACCTTGAAGACATCTGGAAAAAAAAGTGAGTACGTTGAATTGTTAATTGGGTAAAAGAAACTTAGGAAAGATGGGGAGGTCATAGTGTGTAAGGGAAAATTATTGTGGTGTGGTTTTAAAGTTAAATTTGTAAATAAATTAAATTCTGTTTGAGGAAAAGAAAGGGTTTAATTTAAATTTGAATATTTAGAAAATATGTACTAAGTAGGTAGGGATCATTTTTGTAAGTTTGAATTATTAGAAATGCTGAAAAGGGGTTTATAATTAGGGTTGTTTAGTTAAACTGTAACTGTAATAGCTGCAGTGGAAGAATTCCATGGCACTCAGCTGCTGTGCTGAGAATCTGCAGATCAGTTACTAATGTGCAGTTTTTAAAATTTCTCTTCTTGTGACTGTGTATGAAATTTGGTAGGATGTAAAAATTTTATTTGTACTGGATAAGTAGGGAAAATTATGGGGAATCCGATTGGGAAGGTTTAAAAAGGTAAAACAGAGGTCCCCTGGGAATATTTTATGAGGTCATTGAGTATATGGAGACTGTAAGAGAGGTTTTGGAGTATTAGTAATTGTAACTGGAGAAAGTCAGTTGGTGAGTGGAAGTGGTTGAGAGTGGATGTATGTTAGGGTGATTGGTGGCCTAGGACTCAGAATGCACCGAAAGGAAGAAAATTTGGGGAGGAGAGTGATTTGAATGGAAAGATACGGGAGTGCAGAGCATGTACAAATGATTTAAATGGGGATACCTGAGAGAATTTAGGAAAAATGAGGTAGAAGAGTTTGTGAATATCCCAAGGGGTTTTAAATAATTTTATTTGATAAAGAATAGTATAAAACCATTTCTAAAATTAAAGAGAATGGGTAGTTTGACTGGACAAAGAGAGTTTATTGAGCGAAACAGGAAGATCCTAGAGACAGGGAAACACCTGGGAGAAGGTAGGATGGCAGTGGGATAAGTAAATATGCTATGCTATCTAGAAAGAGAAGCCCTTGACGGATGCTTTAATTAGGGTACTTAAGGAAATAGGAATTTGAGAGGAAGGAAAATTTAAGGATAACAAGGTAAAGTGGTAGTGACAGGAGGGGCATTATAACAGAAGTAAGAGCATTTAAAATAAAAAAGATAAGAGGTATAAATAAAGGAGTGATGGAACTGTTGACCTGCAAAGTAGAGGCATGAGAGAGTTGATTGGGTATTGAGAAATAAGTGGGAGTAAGTTTATAGTGAGGTGAGGAGAATGATGGCATGAGAGGTGAGAAGTGGAAAGATTTTTATTCAATTTATTCTCTTGGAAAATGCTTGCAAGCTGTTTTTTTTAGCTCCCTGAACAGAGAAGGGGGAGGAAGGGTAGGAATAGATTGTATATATTTCCTTCAAAGCAAGTACTACAGCAGAAGAAGAAGACGAGGAAGTCAGAAGAAGAGAGCAACTCAGTCACTTACGAAAGCGTCGACACACTTCTGGGCCCTAACGGGAAGACTTCAGAAGATAAGCACTAGTACTTATGAACTATATGGCTTCTAGTAATTAAACCTGGTGAATGCCCCGTTTTATTTGGAAGTGAGAAAAATGTTAAACAACACCGTTTGCTTTGGTTTAATAAATATTATTTATTTAAGGAATTATATTTCTTTCTTTCTTTCTTTAACCAGTTTTCCTTCAATCAAAGTGGTTTACATGTTGCTAAGTGTGCGTTAGGTTAGTTAGGGATAGGTGAGGAAAAGTTGTTGGGGTGGGCACTTGGGAAGAAAGTTTGCAGCCAATAAACAAACATTGTATCAGCAATTTGTAACATCAAAATTGAACTGGTCTTATCCTTAATTAGCTTTATATTTTTATTCCCACCAGAAAACCCTTTTCAAAAAAGAAGGGGAATTCTGAGGGGACTTAAGAGTAAACTGCAGCCCTTCCCTTGAGACTGTGTTAACTCGAGGTAAACCTACGGCCATGAAATATATAGGTATGAGTAGAGTTGACTCATCTCAAACCGGGTGGTGATATTATGTTCACTGTTTCCAAAATGGTTTATTTACACAGTGAAAATGAAACATGGAAGCATACTTTTGAAACACCTGAGGTCACAGTATACAAATAAAGCAAGTTGTGTCATGCTTTTCTAACACTTTTTTTTTAAGACAATGCTGAATCCTTGTGACCCAGCAACCTTGGAGTTTTCTTGGCAAGGTATGACTGGAAGTAAATTGCCAGGCCTTGTCTTCTGAAACAATGGAGGGTAAAGTGACTTGCCCAAGGTCACAATGAGACTCAAACTCTGATCTTTTAGGCATGAGGTTGTTGCTCTAACCAGTAGGCTACTTCTCCCATATGATAGCAATAGTAAAAGTGATACAATATATTGCTTGGACACTAGATGGCAATCTTTGGTAGCAAAAGCAAAGATGCAATATACTTTTTGAACACCATTGCCCTTTTTTGATGAAAAAATCTAGAAAACAAATGCCCACTGTACAGTTCAGCGTTTGTTAAACTTTTTTTTCCTCAGGTCCTACTTTATTTTAACTGTGTTTTTATAAACTGCATATCCTGCAAGGAATCTGAGCGGTGTACAATAACAACAAAATAATACAAAGAATAATAATAATAATGTAAAATTACATTAAAAGTAATACAACATAGCTAATAATAATACTTACTACCAGAAACTCCAAGGAATAAAACTAATAATGAAAAACATTAATATTATTCCACTTCACTGTTTGCAATAAACCACCATTACAAAATAATTTTATGGACCAACATTCAATGCCCTTAGCTAGTTGGCCAATGGGAGGCCGGCTGGCTAAGGGGACAGACTGCAATCTGCAGCGAAACTATCTGGGTGGTGCTCCTGAAGATCTCTAAGACTGCCCAGGCACTCTCTAGTTAGTGCAGGGGTGGTCCATAGGTGGAGTGGGAAAGTACCAGCACTGACTGGCACTTACCCAGTTAGTGTGATTTTCAACAGCCCCTGTCTGGACAACTTAGGCCACAGTTTCAATATGGGCAAGTGCTGGCTGAAAAACATGTTAACCACATAAGTTCTGGCACTTATCCAGTCCAGATATTCAGGGGCAGCTCCTATCTGAGTGCTGTTGCTGAATATCTCAGCAATATTTAAGTACCACAGCTAACCACCATGACTTTTGAATAGCAACAGCTTTGAAAATTGGCCCCATAACTTTACTACTATTTTTAAC
Organism: Ichthyophis bannanicus; assembly: GCA_033557465.1. Taxonomy (NCBI): domain Eukaryota; kingdom Metazoa; phylum Chordata; class Amphibia; order Gymnophiona; family Ichthyophiidae; genus Ichthyophis; species Ichthyophis bannanicus. The sequence continues at coordinate 646,170,849 of CM066035.1, forward strand.
ATCTAACTGTTCTCCATTAAAGACCAGCTTTTTTAAAACTGTCGGAAAGAAAGGCCTCAAGCCATTTCAAGACAGATCCAGCCCCTACTGAAGGGATGGGCTTCACCTTAACCGGGATGGAACCAGGCTGCTGGCATGAACCTTTAAAAAGGAGATAGAGCAGCTTTTATACTAGATAATAGGAGAAAGCCGACAGTCGCCCAAGAGCGGATGGTTCGGAAGAATGTATCCTTGAAGGATACTACCAAAAGCAGAGAGGTTCCAAAAAAGAGTAAAGTAGCCCAAATGCCCTCGAGTATAGAGCAGACAGAGCTTAAAGATCCCAAATTACCCATGTCTACCAACAGCCAAACTAATATGAATAAAATACAGTCTCTAAAATGCTTGTATGCAAATGCTAGAAGTCTAAAAAATAAGATGGGAGAGTTAGAATATATAGCACTAAATGAGAGGTTAGATATGATTAGAATATCAGAGACATGGTGGAAGGAGGACAACCAGTGGGACACTGTGATACCTGGATACAAACTATATCATAATGATAGAGCTGATCAAATTGGTGGAGGGGTCGCGCTCTATGTTAGAGAGGGCATTGAGTCAGAAAGGATTAAAGTTTTGCAGGAAACAAAATTTGCTGTAGAAGCTCTATGGATTGAAATTCCATGTAAAAAGGGGAAGACGATGGCAGTGGGGGTGTACTATCGACCACCTGGCCAGAATGAACAAATGGATGATGAAATGCTCAAAGAAATCAAGGAAGTTATAGCGCAGTAATAATAATGGGTGATTTCAATTACCCCGGTATCGACTGGGTCAGTGTCACGGCAGGATATGCTAGGGAGATAAAGTTCCTAGATGACATAAATGACTGCTTCTTGGAGCAGCTGTTCATGAACCGACCAGAGGGGAAGCCATATTAGACCTAGTCCTTAGTGGAACACCAGCTCTAGGGTAAGAGATAAGGGTGTTGGGGCCACTTGGCAATAGTGATCATAGCATGATCGCCTTTGATTTAATTAGTGGAGGAGGGATAGTAAGGAAATCCACAGTACTATCTTTTAACTTTCGAAAGGGAGACTATGATAAAATGAGGAAAATAGTTAAGAAAAAACTAAAAGGAGCAGTTGCAAAGGTTAAAGACTTACATCAAGCTTGGGTGTTGTTGAAAAATACTATCTTGGAAGCCCAGACCAGCCGTATTCCACGCTTTAAGAAAAGTGGAAGGAAGTCCAAAAAACTGCCAGCATGGTTTAAAGGTGAGGTCAGAGAGGCTGTTGTTGCCAAAAAAGCATCTTTCAGGAAGTGGAAAAAAGAGCCAAATGATGAAACCTGGAAACAGCACAAGCACTGGCAAGTCAAATGCAAGGCATTGATAAAGCAGGCAAAGGGAGAATTTGAGAAGAAGCTTGCTGCGAAAGCAAAAACGTGAAATAAAGATTTTTTCAAGTACCTTCATAGCAAAAAACCTGTGAGAGAGTCAGTTGGTCCATTAGATGACAGAGTTAAAGGGGCACTAACAGGCGACAAGGCGATAGCAGAGAGACTGAATGAATTCTTTGCTTCAGTCTTTACTGAGGAAAATGTAGGGATGCTACCCATAACTGAAGTGGTATTTAAAGGTGCGGAAGAATTGAAGGAAATATTGATACATCGGGAAGATGTATTACAACTATTAGATAAACTGAAGAGTAGCAAATCACCTGGGCCGGATGGTATACATCCAAGGGTGTTGAAAGAACTGAAATATGAGATTGCAGACCTGCTATTAGTAATCTGTGAATTTTCATTAAAATCATCTGTAATACCTGAAGACTGGAGGATCGCCAATGTAACGCCAATTTTTAAAAAGGGTTCGAGGGGTGATCCGGGAAACTACAGACCGGTGAGCCTCACGTCAGTACCAGGAAAAATGGTAGAAACCATCATAAAGAATAAAATTACTCAGCATGTAGATAGTCATGGCCTAATGGGAGACAGCCAACATGGCTTTAGACAATGAAGATCTTGTCTTACTAATCTGATATGTTTTTTTGAAAGTGTGAATAAACAGGTGGACAAAGGTGAGTCAGTTGATATAGTGTATCTGGACTTTCAGAAAGCCTTTGACAAGGTCCCTCATCAGAGACTTTTGGCAAAACTAAAGAGTCATGGGATAGGAGGCAGTGTACTACTGTGGATCAAGAACAGGTTAAAAGATAGAAAGCAGAGGGTTGGGCTAAATGGCCAATTTTCCCAATGGAGAAAAGTGAATAGTGGTGTACCCCAGGGATCTGTGCTGGGTCTGCTGCTTTTTGACATATTCATAGATGACCTGGAAAGTGGAATAACGAGTGAGGTTATCAAATTTGCAGATGACACAAAATTATTCAAAGTTGTTAAAACCCAAGAGGATTGTGGAAAATTGCAAGAGGATCTTGATAAATTGGAAGACTGGGCATCAAAATGGCATATGAAATTTAATGTGGACAAGTGCAAAGTTATGCACCTAGGGAAGAACAACCCAAACTATGGTTACACGATGCAAGGTTCCACATTAGGAACCACCACCCAGGAAAAAGATTTAGGCGTCATTGTGGATAGCATGTTAAAACCCTCGGCCCAGTGTGCAGCGGCGACCAAGAGAGCAAATAGAATGTTAGGTATCATAAGGAAAGGAATGGAAAATAAAACAAAAGATATTATAATGCCTCTATATATTTCCATGGTGAGACCGCACCTTGAATATTGTGTGCAATTCTGGTCGCCATATCTTAAAAAGGATATAGCGCTATTAGAAAAGGTTCAGAGAAGAGCCACCATAATGGTAAAGGGGATGGAAGGATACCCCTATGAAGAAAGGCTAAAAAAGTTTAGGGCTCTTTAACCTGGAAAAGAGATGGCTGGTGGGAGATATGATAGAAGTCTATAAATTAATGAACAGAGTGGAACAGGTACACGTAGATCGATTGTTTACGTTGTCAGAATATAGAAAGACTAGGGGACATGCAATGAAGCTACAGGGTAAACTATTTAAGACTAATAAAAGAATTTTTTTTTTCACTCAACGTGTAATCAAACTCTGGAATTTGTTACCGGAGGATGTAGTAAAGGATGTTAGTGTAGTTGGGTTTAAAAAAGGTTTGGACAAGTTCCTGGAGGAAAGGTCCATAAACCATTATTAAGAAGGGACCTGGGATATCAATGCTTGACCCAATACAAGCATTGAGGAACCTGTGTCTTTTTGGGAAACTGCTAGGTACGTATGACCTAGGTTGGACTCTGTTGGAAACAGGATACTGGGCTTGATGGACCTTGGTCTGACCCAGTATGGCATATCTTATGTTCTTATGTTCTTATATCTCATCCGTCAGTTCCTTCAGGAAATTTATTGGGCAAGGTTCTGACTTCATGCCACTCTAAAAAATGTCAGTATTGAACTATGTATCATATCGTATTCAGTACAAAATCCTTATATTTGTGCACAGGACCATTCATACTTCCATCCCTCAGTATCTTGCCGATCTACTCCACTTTCACAGTACACACCGCCTGTTACGTTCCATACATATTCATTGTTTGGCTCTCCCTTCTGTATCTCGGGCATATTTGGAACGCACACGGGGCTCTGCCTTTTTCTTTCTGTGGAATTCTCTCCACCATACCCTCCATTCTGAATCCTCTCTCACCAGGTTAAGGCCGTCCTGAAAACCCATTTCTTCCATTTATACTTTTCCTCTTGTGCCCCCCCCCCCTTCTTGACACCCCTATTTTTGTCTTGTCACGTCACAGCTCTGGCATCCTGTAGTGGCATCCTTGTCTTCCTCCCTTCAGTCCTTTTTTTCCTGACCTATCCTTTTTTCTTTCCTTTCTCTCTCTCTGTCCTATATGATAATGGCATTCTTTTTCCTTCTTTTATGCAGCCTTTGTATATTTTGTATACCGCTTTAGTGTTTCGACCTAAGCGATCTATCAAGATTCACAATAAAGATAAAGATGTAACTCCAACTCAGGTAACTTCGAAAATTCTTTCTAATAAGTCCATAAGATCCATTGGAATATTGATCATATTAACGAGACTCTTTAGGAAAACATGATTCCAACCTTCATGGTTCCACATACAGAATGCTCTGAATAAGAGTTTGTCCAAACAAGTCATTGTTTGGACAAATAAGAGACATGATTACCTAGCGAGACTACTGTAGAGTGGTAAGAGGCATCACTTTGTATCTGGAGGCGTGATAGTGCAGGACTGTGGATCACTCTTACCCTATTTCCTAGATATCAGGGACCCCTGGTAAGTACCAGAGGTGATCTTGTTCCAGTAGGGGCTAGGGTGAGGGGGGGGGGGCAAGGGGTGATTCTTTTATGCACCAGCCCCCTTAAATAGCTTCCTGGGAACAGCAGCTTGATGCTCCTGGAGAGGATAAAAAAGCCAGCTTAAAGCTGGCAGATTTATTTGGGAATAATGCATCTTGCGAAGTCAAATGCAAGCTGTGTTATTCATGAAATGTTTTGCATACATTTGCATGCTTTGGATCTCTTTATTATGTGGTCTATGATGAAGTAAAATATTACATGTTAAGGTTAAGTAACACATGATTTTGTCATGTGGAACCCGATTCAGATAGGAGCACGTCTGGGCCATCTGGACGGCCCCAAGCAAGTCGGACCTGTTTGGACCCAATTCTGAACAGCGGGAACAAAACGTTCCCACAATAATCAGAATCAGACCCTAGAATGGCCCGGTGTGTCCTGCTACCTGTGGGAACATCCTCCCCGCAGTCGCCCCAACTTCCATGTACTTGGCCTCCCTTTTTCCTGCTGCCCACCCCAAGGCTGGCCTACTGTGGCCTGGATAGGACTGCGGGGATCCCCCTGCACCCAGCCCCGATCTCTAGGTTTTCGCTCCTTATTCCACCTTTGGGGTGAAATAAGCAGTGTATCCCCAAAGGCCTGCCCCCGCTCCTCCCCGATCCAACCCCATCCTGCCCCCCGCCAGCTCTCCCCGTCCTGATGCACAGGATATAGGGAGAGCCAGAGGGGGAATTGGGCCCCAACAGCTTGCGGGGTTGCACGTCCCGCAACCCGCGTTTCAGAATCGGGCCCTTAATGCACATTATTTGGTACAAATTGTGTGTTAAGCCCTCAATGCATGTTAATAACTATACCTAAGTGAATAACATTACACAGAGTGTGTCTAAATTTTGCAGTTCTCCATATATTTTTAAGCCATACTCCCAGAATGCTTAACCCTGTTTCCACCTAGATGAAGAAATTTTGGCATTTTTGGAATCATATGGCCAAAAAATCTCTGTTCTTCAGGCAGGAAATTTTTTTAAAAAGCATTTAGTTATAAGTTAATGACATAACATCAACTCACCCCAAACACTCATCCTATACAAACATAATATAATGTTTTAATTACCTCGTAATGTCTATATGTTACCCCTATGATAAAAGCAACCCTCCAATTGTACTGTCTAGATGTTATTAAGTACCTCTATGGTGTTAGGTACCCCTATGTTAAATGTAACCCTCCTATGTGATGTGACCACTTTGATTGAAGGATAAGGTGGTATACAAATCTGTTTAAATAAATAAATAAATAGATAAACAAATAAATAGATGCCATTTCAAAAAAGTGGATTTTGAGGTGGGACTTAAATATCGCCAGAGAGGAAACAAAGCACAACAGCACAGAAAGGCTTCTCTAGCCCCACAGCATGGCACGACAGCTGGGGACTATTTTATAATGCCAGGATAGGTGCGTAAAATGCCTCTTGTAAAATTACTGCACATATATAGGAGTCTGGGGTAGGTGTACAGGAGTCTGGGGTAGGTGTGTTGGGGGAGGAGTATGCATGTAGTTCATGAAATAGGTACATGCTTATATTTACAGCTCCTCCTTAGCTGCTGTAAGTTTATATGAGTTCAGTATAGATGCAATTTCTGCAGGCTTTGTGCTTGTCTTTTATAAAGATACATATGGGCATGTTTACTAAACCGTACTACCTGTTAGCCCGGGTTTTAGCATGTGGTTTCGGTGCTGTGCTAGTGTCAAAAATCCCATGCTAGCCTGGTAGTTCATATCCAGGCAGGAACTGGGTGGGATGGGACAGAACACAGGTCTTGCCGGTGCATCACAGCTAGCTTGGACATTAGTGGCCTCTGCTAACCGCGCTTGATACCCTTAGGGTGGGTAATCCACTTCCTTGGGTGGCATTAAGTGCACCTGCATGCCAATGTGCGTGGTGTCATTTCCTCAGCCCATGCTAACTGCAGGTGGACAGAAACACATGCCCCTGAAGTTAACCCTGACCCCTGTGCTAGTATTATGGACCATATGTGCTTTACTAGAGCAGAGCTCAGTAAACATGCCCCATTGAGACCAATGTGTCTTTATTAAAGAAGCCCAAAAAATGGGCCACTTGCCCCTCACATGTAGGCGATCAGTTATAAAATTAAGCTCAGACTACAATTGGCAGTGGAACAGAAGAGCACAGGTAAGAGCAATTTGCCAGTGAATAGATGTCACAGAGAAGGACATGGGGTGCGATAAGAGAAGAGAGATAAGATGGAACTTCCGATTTCCCCCTTAGATGAGAATTTTGAATTGAATGTGGAAACTTTCCCATTGTTTGCTGAACTCCAATTAGGACAGTTCCCTTCCTGTCAATGACAGAGAATCACTGGGTTCTCTTAACTCTTCTAAAGAGGAAAGCAGTTAACATGCTCTTTCAGGAATGTCTGCACAGTTAACATATTCTAACATGCTACAACAGAAATTATAAATAATAATAAATTATACACTTGCAATAATTACTTTTATGCCCCCAAGCTTTGTGTTCACCACTCCAGAATTCCTCTCCTGGGTTTTACTCCTTACTACGTCTGTAGGCACCTCCTTGCTTATCCAGCAAGAACAAGAGTGACAAACAACAGGCAGAGCCTCCTGGAGCTCCAGCATCAAATATAACGTCTGAGAAAGCAGGATGAGTACCTATGCTCGTAGACGGGAAGTTTAGAAGAGATGTCCAAGGGCAATCTGGGACATCTAAAGCAGAACGTCTGAAAAATAAATGCAGGCACGTAAAGTTGTGGGTGTGATTTCACAAACCTGAATATGTCCGATATGAACGTCTGCAGGGACATCTATATAGACATTCCCAGAACAGAATTACAGACCCTGGGAGAGCCTAATGATTAGAGTACTGGGTTAGGAACTGGGCAGTCAAGGTTCAAATGCGGCTGCTGTCATTGACATTGTGCTGAGCAGGACCGTCCCTAGCCCTGTGCGAGCGGTGCAGCCACACAGGGTGCAAAGGATTAAGGGGCACATTTTAGCTGTCTTCCGTTGCCTGCCGCTCCCACTTTTTCTTCTCTCAGCAATGGCAGGATAGCTAAATTGCGCCCCTTAAGCCTTCTTGCCGGCATGCTAAGCAGATCTTTCCCAGACAGATCTGCTAAGCGTGCCGGCGACTTGCACATCGGGTGCGCCTCTTCTCTCCCGCCGCGGGGGGGGGGGGGCGTGTGTGCCCGATGTGCAAATTGCACAGGGCGTGATCTTCACTTGGTATGGCTCTGGTGCTGAGTACTGGGGATGACAGAGTGCAGCCTTCTCTACCCCCTCTGGATGTTTTTCAGCTAAAACCAGCACTTTCTCAGATAACGGTTCATGCCTTGGAACAGGATGAAAGTTAGATGTGATGCTGAATGACGATGATGTATCTTTGATTAGGTGAAGATGTCCATGCCTCCTCCAAGCCCCTGTTCAGATTTGGACTTCCCCAAAGCCGGCTTCTAGAATGGCTCTGGAGACGTCTCTGTGATTTGGACATTTCTATGCCCATTTTTGGATATACAAAGCGTGAACAGGGCTTCTAAAATAGCTTCTCAGTATCAATATTGTCTTTATGGTGCATGGGAGACTAGATTCTCCCCATTTGGATGGTATTTTAAACTGCATGGGGCCCACACAGTATGTGGGAGGTCCTGGCTCCTGAAGAGTAAATCAAGAGCTAACAAGTCAACCTGGCGGAGAAAAATGTGTTGGTAGTAGAAGGTGCATGGTCAACCCCCCCCCCCCACTTTGTTTGTTTTTGTTTAAAATAAATTTTCCCAATTTTTATGCATTTTTTCATGGTTGTTTCATCTATTTGCGTTTTTTAGGCATGCATTGTATATGCATAAAAACCATTTCATGATGCAATTGATTGTACACATGTTAATTCATAGGTATACAGGCTTACAAGTGATTAGTGCATACTTTAAATTTGTAAGTGTCAAAATGAACCAAAAGCATGCTCTAGTATTTCTACTTAGAGGGAACTTGATTGGGATGGAAGTTAACACTAGTTGTACTAGGAACATAGAAATTTCTGAGTTTCATGGGGCACTATACAATACAGGCAAGTACAGGAGATAAGGGCAGCACACACAATGGGGTATGTTTACTAAACTGCGGTAACGTTACAGACTGTGTGTTAAGTAATGTTACCACGCGTTAGGTAACATTCCCGCGCGGTAACTTAACGCTACCCAATGCGCGGAAGCGTTCCGCGGCGTGGTACACACCGCAGAGGGAGAAGAGAGGGTGGAGAACAGGGGTCAATAGGCGGGGAGTGGGCGGGGGAGGCTCTCTGTACACTAATGCGCTGAACTGAAGGGCTGAATCCTACTGCAAATGAAAACCTGCCGTTAGATGCACATTTGCAGGAGAGAGAAACCATTTAAGTGTCAGCGATGTACAGCATAGGCAGGGAGCACAAGAAACATGATAGTAGTGCTCCATTTGCAGCAACAGCATAGTGGCCAAGTATGAAAGGCCACTATGGCAATGGTGTAAATGGGGCATAGGGAGCTGCAGGCGGCACATGTAGTGGGGGCATTCGAGGCATAGGGCTGACTAGGCTGTCACCCAGGTGGCACATAGGAACACAGAAACCAGAAGTCAGCAAGACAGCCTCTGACAAAGGCCAAACACAATATACAAATGCCTTGCCTACCCTAGCCAATAGTTGCTAGGGCGGAGACAGGACATCCCCGCAGCCATCCCTCCCCCATGTCAAAAGCGGTGATGGGGGGGTGTGGATGTCCATGTATGCCCCGGCACCCCAGACCCCACACCCTAGGCACTTGCCTACCTGCACAGTGGATGGCCTGGGACCGCGCACGACCAGCACTGACAGCATATGGTCATGTCAGCATGGCAGGGGGGGGTGTGTTTGTGCTGGAGGGAGCAATGCCATCCACCTGCAGTGGACCTAGGCCATGCCCTGTACCAGTACGTGGTGTGCAGTGCAACAGAAAAGGTCTGCCTGAGGAAAGTAAGGGTAGCCCCAGGGACCACTACTCCTCTGTGGCAATAGTGTGGTGCAGTACACACAGCCAGTGTGTCCAGAAGCAGAGGGTCACAGGTTCAAGTCTCAGCTGTGGATCCTACAGAGCATCTCCCCACATTTTACACTACAATGCAGATACAACATCAACATGTGCAAATCCCAAAGCAGCATCGAACAGGGGTCAAAACACAGGCTCCACTATCCAAAGCTTCATGGAGAGTCAGGCTGTTGGACCCAGCACAGAGCTACAGTTATCAGCAGAGCACTACTACTACCCCCTGCACAATTTAGCAATGTCGGCACTGTGATCAGGACCAGTGTGGTGAGCAGGATTGCCAACCACCCCTATCATTGCACAATGCTGCAATAGGAGTGTGTGTATGTCTATCAATTGTTTTGTGGCTGCCTACACCGCTCTGGGCCCACAGTGACCCACTGTTACCAGCGTTAGCCTGCAAATGTGCATAATGGGAGCAAGGTATTATGGGTATGGCCCAGACAGGGTGGATTGGCAGGATGCAACTGCACAGGGTGTAGGGCAATGGCTGGGACACTGTAGTGCCCAAGCACCACCTGCATGGACAGGGTGGCCACAGCATGACATGCTGTGAGGTCACTCTCACCCTGACCGAGCAGTGACCATGGCATGTCTAATCTATACTCCCACATAGTGCTCACCACTATTTGTCTGTAGTTATACCCGTGTGTTCCCAGTTCTGGGGCCCAATCACTGAGATACCTGCTTGGTGTCTATGCTGTACATCCCATCTCTGGGTGCACAGGGTTCCCCTGTGAGCATGCACTATGGACTGGCTAGTAGGCTGTCTGCAGTTAGTCTGTGCATGGTTGGAACACCTTGTAGGATGCTGCAGGTGCAGTCTGACTGTGCCATCTACTGGTGAATGGCAGACTGTGGCGTGGGGCAGTTCAGATTTCCCCGGCTTACCCCAAGCATTACTGCTGGTCTGCCACAGTCACAGGTATGGCTCTGGCCTACCAGCCCTGGAGGGCTGTCTTCTGTCAGAAGGACTGTGGTTGCATGTCCTACAGCCAGGGCTCGGGCACCTTCTCCACTCCCTCACCTACAAAATGGGTGATTGTGGGTCCTTTGGGGTATATAGTGTATACCATTTTGACCCGTAGAGACAGTGCTACATCCACCTCATGCGAGTCTAGACACCCCTCTGCCCTGATAACAGGTGCCCATGGCAGCCAGACCTTAACACTGGGTATGCATTAATCTGGGTGGTGTCTGGTCCGACAGGGCCACATGTGACTGCAGAACACAGATGGACACAGAATTACTTTCAGTTGCAGTGCTAGGAACACCTGGCATACACTGGCAGTGCTGGGGATGTGGAGCAGGACCTATCTCTAGCACCACATGTACTGTGGACCTAGTGCTCGGCACCCATCCTAACCCTCAGGTTGAACACAGAATCTGCACAATGGCATGGTCTGTAGCTACTCTATGCCAGTATCACGCACTGTCAGTCCGTCTTACCACGCTGCAGTACCGGAGAGGTGCAGACCCCATCTGGTTATCAGCTGTAGACCGCTGTTCTGCATGTGCTTTGCATCATGGGTGCTGGTGGGGTTACCCTATCCTGGCGCACAGAGCAGACGTTTTTTGCAGTGACTTGCAGTCCTTCTGTACCCAGCCATTGCTATGCAACAAGCCATAGAGATATAGCCTACTGGTTAGTACAATGACGTTCTAAACAGTGGTCATGGTTTTGATTCCTCCTTGTTCCCTCTCTTCATGCCTGTAACAGTCATATCTTTGCAGATCCGTGCTGCCAGCCCATATTAACCTCACCACTGTTGCCAACAATCCTTCAGTCCATCTTTAAGCATCTGTCAGCTGCGTAAAGTCCTGTCTTCCTGTGCAGGCTGCCACCCCATATCCTGCGCTGGTACCTTTTCCTGCATTGCGCCTCTTCATGCTTGCCTCACCTGTACCTAATCTGCATGGCACCACCACTCCTCTAATCACCCATCACTGTAACTATTCTGCCACCTCCGCCTCCCCTGGGGGACACGTATTCCCATCATCTGCCACCAACTGTCTTTCCAGTACTTTTCATTAGCAACACCCTGTGCTGTGGTACAGTTGCCTCCACCATGTTTGTCAACAGTACTGGGAGCCACATGAGATGCCTGCAGATATGGCAGGTCCAGCAGCTCCCAGCTCTCCCTCCTTCACTCACCTGTTCATTGCCTTTCCTCAGTGCTCTATCTAGTGTTAGGGCTACATTTGTCGCTATGCCTCACAGGTCATGCATGTCATCCTGAAGCACCTTGCAGCCCTTAGGGCACACTAACCTAGGGCACCGTAACCTTGTTAGGCCACCTTAACATATGGTTTAATAGCCCAGGGTGCCTTGTCCAGGGATGCCTAATACGGCGCTTGGCCTAAGGAGCCCTATAAAGCACCTTACAAGGCGCCTTATGATGCACCTTACAAGGCACCTAACAAGGCACCTTATAAAGCACCTCACAAGGCACCTTATAAGGCACCTTACTTATAAGTCTAAGGCGCCTTATAAGCGTTAGTCTAAGGCGCCTTGTAATGCGTGTTAGCTGATACGGCTTGCCGTGATGAAGCACCACCCACGCCTTTATATGGGCATCTGTAGCAGTACCGCAGAACCTAACGTGGGTGACATTACTGCAGTTTAGTAAACATACCCCAATATGTATCAAAGAGTTGAATGAGCCCAAGTTAGAAACTCTTGAGTAGTGGTGCTAATCATCATGGGTTCGGCCCCAGCTACTGCCCATTTGTGCATCTTTCATGAGCATTTAAACACACACACACAAAACACACACAAAAAAATTCTTTGAAAAGTCAAAGTGAATCACTCGCTTCCTCTTTGGAAAAATACAGTGAGAGGTGGGTCTTCTGGCTCTGGGCTTATGCCTTCAATTACAAAAATTTAATTATGGACAAGTTTGAAGCTGAATGTGATTAGGAGGTTCAGAGAGGAAGAAAATTCCAGAAGAGTTATGGGATGACATCTAGAAGGTTGATGTTGGAAGAAAGCGAGAAGTCTCTACAAAAGGTGAAAAAGCAAAAGCAGCCAAAATAGATGAGTGAAGAAACTATGAAAATTGCTCAGAAATGCAGAGAAGCTAAAGCCAGAGAAGTTAAAGCCAGAAAAGAAAGAGAGGCAATCACAGAACTCAACAGAGATTTCCAGCATGCAGCAATACAAGACCAGGAAAAGTACTACAATGACACATGCAAGGAAATAGAAGCAAAAACTATTAGGGGGAAGAACAAGGCGATGGTAGTGGGGGTGTACTATCAACCGACTGGCCACAGTGAACAAATGGATGATGAAATCCTCAAAGAAATCAGGGAAGCTAACAAAAGTTACAGCACAGTAATAATGATGGGTGATTTCAATTACCCCATTATCGACTGGGTCAGTGCACGGCAGGACATTTTAGGGAGATAAAATTTCTAGATGAAATAAATGACTGCTTCTTGAAGCTGCAGAGGGGAAGCCATTTTGGACCTAGTCCTTAGTAGAACACAAGATCTGGTGCAAGAGATAAAGGTGTGGCGGCCACTCGGCAATAGTGATCAAAGCATGATCGCATTTCATTTAATAAATGGAGGAAAGACGGTAAGTTAATCCACAGTACTACCTTTTAACTTTCAAAAGGCAGACTATGATAAAATGAGGTTAAGAAAAAAATAAAAGGAGCAGTTGTAAAGATTAAAGATTTACATCAAGCATGCGTGTTGTTTAAAAATACTATTTTGGAAGCTCAAACCAGTTGTATTCTACGCTTTAAGAAAAGTGGAAGGAAGTAAAAAAAACTGCCAGCATGGTTTAAAGGTGAGATCAGAGAAGCTGTTGTTGTCAAAATAGCATCTTTCAGGAAATGGAAAAAGGAGCCAAATGGCGAAAACTGAATAGAACATAAGCACTGGCAAGTTAGATGTGAAGAATTTGAGAAGAAGCTTGCTGTGGAAGCAAAAAACACGTAATAAAGCGTGTGAGACAGTTGGACCATTAGATGATAGAGGGGTAAAAAGGGCACTAACAGGGGACAAGGCCATAGCAGAGAGACTGAATGAATTCTTTCCTTCGGTTTTTACGAAGGAAGATGTAGGGATGTTACCCATCACTAAAATGGTATTTAAAGGTGATGCTGCAGAAGAATTGAAAGAAATATTGATACACCTGGAAGATGTATTACAATTATTTGATAAGCTGAACAGTAGTAAATCAACTGGACCGGATAGTATACATCCAAGGGTGTTGAACGAACTGTGATATGAGACTGCAGACCTACTATTAGTAATCTGTGAACTATCATTAAAATCATTTGTAATACCTGAAAATTGGAGGATGACCAATGTAACGCCAATTTTTAAAAATAGTTCCAAGGGTGATTTGGGAAACTATAGACCAGTGAGCCTGATGTCAGTACTGGGAAAAATGATAGAAACCATTATAAAGAACAAAATTGCTGAATATGTAGATAGTCATGGCTTAGTGGGAGACAGCCAACATGGCTTTAGCCAAGGAAGATCTTGTCTTACTAATCTAATGTTTTTTTGAAGGTGTGAATAAACAGGTAGACAAAGGTGAGTTGGTTGATATTGTGCATCTGGATTTAAAAAAAACCTTTGACGAGGTCCCTCATAGGAGACTTTTGGCGAAATTTAAAAAGACATGGGATAGGAGACAGTGTACTATTGTGGATCATGAACTGGTTAAAAGATAGAAAGCAGAAGCTTAATGGCCAATTTTCCCAATGGAGAAAGGTGAATAGTGGAGTACTCCAGAGCTCTGTACTGTGTCTGCTACTTTTTAACATATTCATAAATGACCTGGAAATGGGAATAACGAATGAGGTAATCAAATTTGCAGATGACACAAAATTATTCAAAGTTGTTAAAACCCATGAGGATTGTGAAAAATTGCAAGAGGATCTTGATAAATTGAAAGACTGGAAATCCAAATGGCAGATGAAATTTAGTGTGGACAAGTGTAAAGTTATGCACCTAGGATAGAACAACCCAAGCTATGGTTACATGATGCAAGGTTTCACATTAGGAGCCACCACCCAGGAAAAAGATTTTGATGTCATCGTGGATAACAAGTTGAAACCTACCACCCAGTGTGCAGCAGCAGCCAAGAGAGCAAATAGAATGCTAGGTATCATAAGGAAAGGAATGGAAAATAAAACAAAGAATATTAAAATGCCTATGTGTCGTTCCATGATGCGACCGCACCTTGAATATTGTGTGCAATTCTGGTTGCCGTATCTTAAAAAGGATATAGCGTTATTATAAAAGGTACAGAGGAGAGCCACCAAAATGGTAAAGGGGATGGAAGGATACCTCTATGAAGAGAGGCTAAAAAGGTTAGGGACAGCTGAGGGGAGATGTGATAGAGGTCTATAAATTAATGAATGGAGTAGAATGGGTAAACGTAGATCGATTGTTTACACCATCAAAATATAGAAAAGCTAGGTGACGTGCAATGAAGCTACAGGATAACCTATTTAAGACTAATAAGAGAAAATATTTTTTCATTCAACGTGTAATCAAGCTCTGGAATTCATTACCGAGGATGTAGTAAAAGCTGTTAGTGTAGCTGGGTTTAAAAAAGATTTTGATAAGTTCCTGGAGGAAAGATCCATAAACCATTATTAAAGGGGACCCGGGATATCCACTGCTTGCCCCAATACAAGCATTGTAGAACCTATGTCTTTTAGGGAAAATGCTAGGTACTGTGATCTAGATTGGCCACTGTTGGAAACAGGATACTGGGCTTGATGGTCTGACTCAGTATGGCATATCTTATGATCTTATCAGCTTTCCTAAGGCTACGAGAGTTTAAAAAAAATTCCAGCCTCAAACTGGAATGCTTCAAGATGCTCAAGGATCCATGTTGAATGATGCTGATCGCTGGAAGTAGCGGTATACAAATTTACACCAAATAAATAAATAAATGCTGAGAAGATCAGGAAAAGGTGGAAAGAATATACAGAATCATTATACCATTAAGATCAAGTGGACCAACAGCCGTCTCATCCTGTACCTTATGATCAGGAACCATTGGCGATGAAAGAAGCAGTCAAAGCAGCATTGAAAGCCTTATCAAAGAACAAAGTACTGGGCAGTGAAGTATTACAACAATTGGATGAAGCTGTTACCATACTTACAAGGCTTTGCCAGGAAATTTGGAAGACAAATTCATGGCCAACAGATTGGAAAAGATCTGTGTTTATACCAATATTGAAGAAAGGTGATCCGACTGACTGTGGAAATTATCACACAATTGCTCTGATCCCATATGCCAGCAAGATTCTATTCAAGATCATTCAGCAGAGAATACATCATACTTGTAATGAGAACTGCCTGAAATGCAAGCAGGGTTCAAGAAAGGGTGAGGAACAAAAGACATGAACGCGGATGTGAGATGGATCCTTGAAAAGACACAAGAATACTAAAAGGAAATCCATATGTGTTTTATTCACTATAGCAAGGCTTTTGTCTGTGTAAACCATGTTAAATTCCTGGCTGCATTAAGAAGCGTGGGTATACAAGAATGCATGATAGTTCTCTTGCACAACCTTTACATTGATCACGAACCAACAGTTCGGACAGAACTAGGAGAAACAGAATGGTTTAAAATCAGCAAAGGTGTACGACAAGGCTGCATTATTTTCCCCTACCTCTTTCATTTATATGCAGAAGAAATCATCAGAGAAGCAGGACTGTATGAAGATAACCAAGGTGTGAAGATTGTTGGAAGACTCAATAACCTTCGCTATGCTGATGACATGACATAACTGGCTGAAAGTGAAGACGATCTGAAACATTTGCTTCTCATGATCAAGGAACATAGTCTTAAAATGGGCCTGCACCTTACTGTTAAAAAGACAAAAATCCTGACAACTGGCAAAATCAATACATTCATCATTGATGGAGAAGAAATTGAAATAATTGACAACTTTAACCTATTTGGATCAACAATCAATAAAAAAAGGACATGCAGCCAAGAAATCCGACGACACATTGCTCTTGGCAGAATGGCTATGAAGGACCTAGACAAGATTCTCAAGAGCAGAGATGTCTCTATCCATACAAAGATTCTACTTGTCCAAGTCATGGTATTTTCAATAACATCATATGGATGTGAAAATTGAACAGTGAAAAAGATAGACAAGAAGAAAATTGATGCCTTTGAATTATGGTACTGGCGATAAATGCTGTGTATATCATGGACTGCCCGAAGAACAAACCAGTCAGTACTAGAAATCAAACCTAAGATTTTCCTTAGAAGCTCAAGTGACAAAACGTCGACTTTCATACTTTGGACACATCATGCAAAGAGAGAGAGTGTTAGAGAAAGACAAAATGCTTGGCAAGGTAGAAAGTCAACACAAAAGAGGAAGGCCAGCAATGAGATGGATCGATACAATAACAGCAGTTATGGGTACCAGTCTATGAACAATGAGCTGCCTGGTTGACAACCAAACAAAGTTTAGGCCAACTATCCAACAGGGTCACCATGAGTCGACACGACTTGACGGCACTTAACAACAATTTTAGTCGTGGATGCTAACTGGATAGCCGTGCAATATTGCCACTACCTAGTTAGGCTCTGCAGCAGTTTCCTCTGTGCGCCAAACCCAGATATTCAATTCCGTCGACGCAGCATTGAATATCAGGGGTTAGGAGTCAGTGGGCAGGGCTATGTGCGGTAGTGGTGCAAAGCCTGCCCAGATGAATTTCGAGCCCAAAATGTCTAAAAGTGTAATATTGGCTGTTAATTATCTCACATTAATAGCCCATATTGCTGATATGAAAATGAATTTTACTTTTAATTTACAACTGTTAAAGTTGGCTCATTAAAATAGATGTTTTCATAAACCTTAACTGTGTCTCCCTGAGGTGTAGCTAAGCTTTAATGGGTTTGTGCTGGCTTTTGTGAGTTTTAACGTGTGCTATTTTTTATACACTAACAGCCTGATGCCCAAATGCAATTACTTGGCTAACAGCAGCCATTATCCGAAAAATTAGCCTAGCTAGCAGTATACATTGATTTTCAGTGGCACTATACGGATAGTGCTGCTGAAAATCATTACGGTTATAACAATTATTCTGACATTTGAGGTTAATCAACCTAAATAAACACAATACCTCAACAGTGTAGCAAGATTATTCACTTAAATTTTTCTTTCAGTTCTAAACTTTTTACTTTTTATTTTAATCACTGCATCCAAAATTTAAATATAAGAGTAGATGAACCATTAATATCAGGAGATGTCTATAGTCACCAGACCAAGATCATTCAATACTCTCTCTTCATTATCATCATCAGTTCATCCAACTTGCACTGTTAAAATCCACATTTATTGATACATCTTTAAAACGTATCTGATGTTGTAAGAAAGCTCAAGGACTAAGTCCAATATGCATTCGCATTTTGCTTTAATCCATTTCAAGGAGCCACACATTTAAGCCCCTCTGCTTCAGGGGCCATCTTCTGAAGCAGCGAGTCATTTCATGTTCAATTCCGTTCAAATGAAAAAGATGACATCAGTGTGCTATACCCATCACATGATCACCATCCACTAATCCATCACTACAGCAATGATGTCCATTCTGACTCATTATTCAGTCTTTTATCTTTATCTTTTATCTTTATTCATTCCTTTATATACCACCCACACCGAGGCATCAGGGCGGTTTACAATATAAATTGACTGCAGGAAAAAGAAACAGAACTCTATTGATGTGACAGGAAAGGGATAGAATCAAAGGTAGAGAAAAGGTGAGAGACAAGCTTGAAATTCAGAGAATGGACAACCAGGGGAACTAAGGGGGGGGGGGACTGGAGGGGGGCAGGTCGAAGGTGGCACAGAAGAGATGAGTCTTCAGGCCAGCTTTAAATTTGGGAAAGGAGAGTTCAAGGTGGAGGGCAGGGGGGAGCGATTTCCAAAGCTTGGGGCCAAGGAAGAAAAATGCAGCAGAGCGAGTGGATTCTAGGCGGGCAGAGGAGGGGGAGGGGAGGAACATTCGGTTGGTGTGAATTGATATGAGAGAGCGTTGGGAGGTATGAAGGTGAATCAGGTTGGAAAGGTAGTGAGGGACACCAATGTGGATGACTTTGTGGACAAAGGTGAGAATTTTGAATTGGATCCGAAAGGGCACAGGAAGCCAGTGAAGGTTGATGAGAAGAGGAGTGGTATGATAGAAATGAGTAGCATGAGTGAGGATCTGGGTGGCGGTGTTCTGGATGAGTTGGAGCCTGAGCAATTGGTACTGAGGGAGACCAGCAAAAGAAATGTTACAATAATCCAGGCGTGATAGAACAAGGGAAATGAGCAGAGTGGTCAGGGAGGAAGCGGGGAGAAAAGGACGGATGGCACGGATTTGTCTCAAGGAGATGAAAGAGCGCTGGACAACGGAGATGTCCAGGGTGATGCCAAGATAACGAAGGGAGGGAACAACTGGGATGGGGGAGGAAGAAAACAGGGGAGAGTCAGAGGGAATGGGACCACCAAAAGTGAACCAAATAGCCATAGTTTTGGATAAGTTAAGGTGAAGAAAGTTGGTGGACATTCAGGAGTGGATAGCGGAGAGACAAGAATTGAGTGGAGAAAGATCAGGGGAGATAGGGTCAGTGTGGTGGAGGAGAAAAACATCATCTGCGTAATAATAGGCGGAAATACCAAATTGTTGAACCACAAGGGTGAGAGGAGCTAGAAAAATATTGAACAAGAGGGGGCTAAGGGGGAGGGGTGGTGGTTCCGTGTCAGACGTGCAGGAGAGTGCAGGGAGGGACCCAAAGAACGGCCCTGGCCTCCGCCCCCAAGAGACAGGAAGTTCCCTGTTTCACTTTTTTTTTTTTTATTTAGATTTTTCAGTCACATACAATAACCAAATTAAATACAGGACACATTGCGAATATAAATAACAAGAAATACAATGTATAGGAACAGAAGACAGCATATGCAGACCACATCATGGGAGCAACTGTAATCAAGATCAAGAATAGATTAACAGGAAAACAAGCCTTGTGGCCATATATCAGGAGGAACTAATATCAATGCTATCTACCCTTGCTGAGCCCTGCCGATCAATCAAGAATTTTTCCAGGTGAGTTACATCAAGAAAAACAAACGAAGCACCTTCAAAATTAATTAGGCACTTACAAGGAAAACGTAGGAAAAACGTAGCACCCAGTGCCAAAACTTGAGGCCTAAGCGATAGAAATTGCCTTTGCCGCAACTGGATGCTACGTGAAACGTCTGGGAAAATATTGATTTTCTGACCACAAAATAAAACTGATTTCACTTTAAAAAAGGCTTTCAATATGCGTTGTTTTACCACAACGGAAGATAACATAACCAGCAAAGTAGATCGTACATTAATATTATCAGAGGAATCCTCAAGGAAGGCAGTAAGGTTAGCCACACTAGGGACAATCTCATCAAATTCTCCGTCAACAGCATTTGACTTTTTAGTGCCAGAAGGAATATAATATATCTGCCTAACCTCAATAGTATCAGATAAGGCAAGAACTTCTTTCACATATTTATCAAACAAGATTTTAGGTGACAGTAAGGAAGTATAAGGGAAATTCAAAAATCTCAAATTACAAGACCGCATGGAATTCTCAAGTGTCTCCAGCTTGGAATGCAAAATCAAGGAATCTTTGATACCCATCACATTTATGGACTGGAGTGGAAGCACCTGAGATTCCAATTTATCAACTGCCTTATCAAGCAAAGAAACCTTCTTGTCAAGTTGCTGCATAGCCACTGCAGCATCTTGTGAGAAGGAAGCTAAGGAACCAAAAGTTGTAGACACTTTAGCATCGATGCACTTCAAAGCCCCCCCATAGATCTTTTAAGGTAACTTCTGTATCAGAAGACAGAGCTGGTAGCTCAATTGAACCCTCCAGCGCTGCCAACTGAAACGGAGAAGGTAACTTAATTACAGACTTATCCCTACCAACTAACTGAGAAGAAGCCCCTGAATTACACATAGTGTCAGCAACAGGGCAAGGGGAGAAGATCTCCCCCCCGGGCTCAATGACACCCCCTCCGGAGAGGACTGTGCGAGTGGCACAGGAACAAAATGTTTGTCTAAAGGACCAACCAATTTCGCCCCACCCGAATCAGCCAGCTGAACCTTGCCCTGTGGTTTAGCCTTCCTTTTACCCATAATAGAACACCCCAAAAATATAAGAAACAAACCAAATCGTAAAGCCAAACTCACAGTGCAATCACTACTTCAGAGACCAACAAAATTACAGCGCCTCTGTCGATACGGCGTCGATGTGGCGTCGAAGGGGCATCTAAGGGGCAGAACCTGCCCCTTTAGACACGCCCCACAGCCGCGCTCCACAGTCGCGGAGGAAACAACTCACAAATTTCTACAATAGAAGGTCCCCTCCAGTAGCAGGCTGTCCGAGGAGTGCCTGCAGTGGACTGGCAGCAGCAGCAAGGTAGTCCCGGCTCTCCTACAGCCCTCAGCAGGGCACGCACACTCCTCCCTCCCTGTTTCACTTTTAACAGTGCGGTCTTTGCGATCATGCTGGTGGGCGGCTGCAGTTTAGTACAGCCGCCTAACTGAAAGAGAAACATCCCGCGGCTGTGTAGAAAGTGGGGCCAAGGAGAAGTCCAGACCAGTCTACCTGTACACTCTATTGGATAAACGGTGAGTGCGGGGGGGGGGGGAGGATTGCTGCTCTGGGGCGGGGTGAGGGGGGGAAGAGAAGGCATGGGAGGCCTGCTGCTCTGGGGGGTGGGGAGAGAAGGCATGGGAAGGACTGCAGCTCTTGGGCAGGGGGAGAGAAGGCATGGGAGGACTGCTGTTCTCGGGGGGGGGGGGAGAGGGCATGTGAACGGCTGCTGCTCTAGGACGGGAGAAGGCATGGTAAGGACTGCTGCTCTTCGGCAGGGGGGAGAGAAGGCATGGGAGGACTGCTGCCCTCGGAGGGTGGGGGGCGAAAGCATGGAAGGGCTGGAAGGAAATTCATGCTAGGAGGGATAGGGCCTAGAAGGGAACTGATGCTGGGAGGGATAGGGCCTAGAAGGGAACTGATGCTGGGAGGGACAGGGACTGGAAGGGAGCGGATGCTAGGAGGGACAGGGACTGGAAGGGAGCAGATGCTGGTGAGACCTGGAAGGGGGTGATGCTGGGGAGCTATAAGGGGGCAGATGCAGCAATCAGAGTGGAGAAAAAGATTGGGGAGGAGGACATATATTTTGGGTAAGATGGAAGAAACACATATTTTGTGTAAGAAGGAAGAAACAAGGTAGATGTAGAGAGAGAATGGAAAAACATAAGAGACGAGAGAAGAAAGGCCAAATGGACAACAAACAATGGAGAATTAGCAGAATATATGAATTCAGAAAGCAAAAGAGAGAGACTGAGGCAATTGTGACTGAAAAATCAAATTGCCCAAACAACAAAAGATAGAGAGAAATTATTTTAGTTTGAATTTACTAACTGGAATATGTCAGCTCTGGGAAATGTACATCACTGATGTCTTTGTGTTTGTTCACTGCAAGAGGAAATGAATTTATAGTTATATTTCTCCAGTGTTGTGGTGCTTTCCAAGTGTGGCTTTTGGGGGTTCCCAGTTCAATCATGTCTTTCATATTTCTAAACTGTGAACCCTTATTCTGTATTTGATGATGGTCTGTCTATGTTTTGCATATATGACCGAGCAGCGGTATTCTGTTTGTGTAGTTTCTGCGTAGGAGTCCTACTTGATCTCTTTTCCCAGAAGGTGTATTGATTGTTATTGTCTAATTTATTGTTATGAATGTTATTTTCTAAGCCTCTTAGATTTTGATAAGCGGCATAGAAATGCTTTTAAATAAATAAAATATGTAACTGATAAAAGTCTGATGTCATGGGGGGGGGGCACCATTTTCACAAGTCGCACAGGGCGCAGTTGTAGCTTGGTACTGAGGTAGAAATCCAGGCAGGGCTGAGAGCTGGAAGGGTTAAGTGAAAAGGACACATCCCTCTTGGTGAAGTCATACCCTGGTACATGCTTGTCCCTCCCCTATTCCTTTGTCCTGCTGCTCTCTCTGCTTGCTAGAGATAACTACTCTCCCTCTGCTTTATCTTTATCTTTATTAAAACACTTGATAGACCACCCAGGCCGGAGCATCAGGGCGGTGTACAATAGCAAAAATGACAGCCGCTAGAAATGAAGAAAGAAAAGAACGCCAAAAATAATAAGACAGAGAGAGACAGACACACAGATAGAGAACAGAGAGGGCCCAAGGAAGGGCAGGAGGGGGGGAGGGGAGGAGGGGAAAGGAACAAGGGAAAATCAAGGGGAATGGAGGGCACGACTGGGGGACAAGGCACCATAAGCAGGGAGGGGAAGATCAAAAGCCTGGCAGAAGAGGTGTGTCTTGAGGAGGGCTTTGAAACGGGTGTAGGACAGTTTGGTGCGGAGTGGGAGGGGAAGAGAGTTCCAGAGGGTGGGACCTAAGAAAAAGAAAGCGGAATGACGGGTGGATTCGAGGTGGGCCTGTGTAGGTGAGGGAAGGAAGAGGCGATTGCCGTGAGACGAACGAAGGAGGCGGGGAGAGGGCTGAAGATGAATAAGGTTGGCTAAGTACTGGGGGGTATCAGAGTGAAGAGCCCTGTGAGCAAGGATGAGTAGTTTGAAGGTAAACCGGAACTTAACGGGGAGCCAGTGTAAAGAGAAGAGACACGGGGACACATGCGAACGAATAGAGAATGAGGTGACAAGATGGGCAGCAGCATTCTGAACAAGTTGGAGACGACGGAGTTGAAAAGATGGAAGGCTGGCATAGATAACGTTACAATAGTCCAGACGAGAGATAACCAAAGACAGAACGAGAGTAATGACAGAGGACGGGGGAAGAAGGGAACGAACGGCCTTGACACGACGTAAGTGGAAGAAGGAAGAACGAATAACAGAGGAGATATGTTCATGAAAGGAGAGGGAGGGGTCTAGGGTAACGCCCAGGTAACGGAGGGTTGGTACCAGAGGGACAGGATAAGAGCCCATGGTAGGCAGCAACGTGGGGGGTGGAAGGCCAAAGGTAATCCAAAGTGCAGAGGATTTTGCGGGATTGGCGTGCAGAGATAAGAGTACAGTAGACTTTTTCCATTCGGGACTATACTGTAATAAAGTGACCAATCATGAAGAAATGCTGTAATAATCTGATATGAGGTCTATATAATCTCTCTGAGCCCTCTGGTGGGGGCCCAGAATTTGGGAAAACTATTTTCTCTGGGTCTGTGCACATTAAACCGTTGTTTCCTTCTAAGACTCCTTGGGTGTTTCTTTCTTCACTCATTTATCTGCTACATATTTGGTTCCCTGAACTGGCTGAGACAGCGAGATAAGAAAGAAATGGTTATCTTGCTACCTCTAGATTCAATCGGTTTGAGTCGGGCTGGTGGCGAACGCAGGGGGGAATACAAGGCGCCACCAGACCAGTTGTTCTGGAAAGTATTCCTTCCTGATTCGCCTCTGCCACTGGCTTTATCCGACGGACACCTAAGAACCCGCTCTGGGGTCTAGGAAACAACCCATTCAACTCTGGAGGACATCTGAGTGGGGTAAGTGATAATGGGGGTCTGTCTCTGTCTGCAGTTTAGAAAAAATTGGTCTTTCCTATGGGGAAGAAGGAGAGCGTAATCAACTCTCGAGGGAATCGCCCTAGTACCCTGAGCTGAGCTGAGCTGGGGGAAACCGCGTTTCTAATAGTTAGACTGTTTTCTACGGAGTTGGGAGGCTGTCTATGTGTTGGTCTGTGCTTGATTTATGTGTTTGGCACAAGCAGAGGCTTGTGCAGTGAGCATAGACTCCTGATTAGTGCAGTTCCTGGCCAGGCGACCGCGCCCAGGTCGGGGAAAAATGGCGAAAGCGCCATTTTGTTAGGGTGTGGTGAAAGCGCCATCTTGTTAGTTACCCTTCTTGAGACTAGAGTAGCCAGATTCCTGGCTGTCTGCATTCCTTTCTCCCTGTGTTTTAAAAGCCTGGAAGAAAGATATGGGGGGATCAGATGAAATGCAGCCCCTTAGAGTGTATGGTAGAGCATTTCAGGAAGGGATTCTCTGCAGATTCTGGAGTTCGTATGACTCCATCCTTGTTAAAGAAATATTGTGAGCATGAGTGGCTAGTTTTAATACTGATTGGCCGAGAGAAGGAACATTTGATTATGACTTGGTTAGCCGAGTACACCAAGTTGTGGTAGCTAAACATCCTGATCAATTCCCTTATATTGATTCCTGGCTGGATGTTTGTCGGCAGAGACCTAAATGGCTCCGAAGATGCTACGGGGAACACTGTTGCATACTTTTGTCTCGTAGCCCACAGGAAATGCAGCCTAAATTAAAATCACAATTGCCCATTTTAGTACAGGAGCCAGAGACAGAAGAATTCCCCCCTTTCCCTCCTCCCAGGCAGAGTTCTGTGACTTCAGCTAGGTCGGCAGTCTCAGCAGGGAATTCGGCTAGTTCTCCCCGCCCCTCTCAACAGATACTACATTCTCCAGTAAGAAGAGCAGTGAGGGAAGCATACAAATGCCATTTTCAGATACAGACCTGCCCAGCACTTCAGAAAGTTCCCTGAGTCCCAGATCTGAAGAATGTCAGTTCCACGTTCGTACACCCTCCCCCCACCCCCATACTAGAGCACTGTGACCTCATTTGGGGGCCCCAGCGAGAAGCGCTGAGAGACTTTCCTGACCTATAACCCCACTGGGAGGCAAACAGTGATGCAGGCCGCCTTGCTCTGAATTTTTGTCATCGGGCTGTCCTTGAAGGCTTTAAAAGGGGGGCCAGAAAGTGATGAATGTAGGGAAAATATCTGAGGTACTGCAAACCCCTGACAAGAGTCCTGGCCAGTTTTATGAAAGACTCTGTGAATCCTTCCGTGTTTACACTCCATTTGACCCCAAAGCACTTGAAAACCAGCGGATGGTGAATACAGCGTTTGTGGGACAATCACAGGGGGGCATTCGAAGGAAACTTCAGAAGCTTGAAGGTTTTTCTGGAATGAATATAGCCCAGTGGATGGAAGTTGCTATGAAAGTATCTGTGAACAGAGATCAGGAGATGAAGCGTGAGTGTGAACGAAAGATGAAAAAGAAAGCTGATATGTTAGCAGCAGCGCTAGTCGAGAAAGGACAAGAAAAGTCGATGTGGGAACCAAGAAGCCGAGGCCAGGGTAGAGGAACCCGGTGAGGATCATTGGAGCAAGGACTATTGGAACGAGATCAATGTGCCTATTGCAGAGAAATGGGCCACTGAAAAAGAGAAGAAAAAACGAATGTCCCAATTGTGTCAGGCAATATTCCCTGCCCCGAAGAGATGTTGAGGGCATTCATAAACATCTCCAGCAACTACTTAAGTCTGGACTCCTGAAAACCATGCCAATCACCCTGGAATACTCCTTTGCTGCCAGTTCAAAAACCAGGTACTGATGATTTTCCGACCTGTGCAGGACCTACGGAAGGTCAATGAAGCTGTTGTTACCATTCACCCTGTTGTGCCAAACCCCTACAATTGACTGAGTTTGATTCCTGCACAAGAAACCTGCTTCACTGTTCTGGACTTAAAGGATGCCTTTTTCTGCTTGATATTGGCCACTCCCAGCCAGCCACTGTTTGCATTTGAATGGGAAGACCCTATTACTGGCAGTAAGGATCAGTTGACATGGACACGGTTACCCCAAGGATTCAAAAACTCCCCCACGCTGTTTGGGGATGCACTTAGTCAAGATTTGCGTCAGTTCCAGTCTTGCCCTTCTCAACGCGTGTTGCTACAATACGTGGATGATTTACTCATTGCTGCTGTTTCCCGGGAAGAATGTCTAGCTGCTACTTCAGAACTTCTACATCTACTTTGGATGTCTGGCTATCGGGTGTCCCAAAGTAAGGCCCAATTGTGCCAGACTGAAGTCAGATACTTGGGATTCCATGTTGCCCAAGGTCTTCGAAGATTGGGCTCTGAGCGGAGGGAGGCTGTTTGTTCTATTCCTGAGCCACAAAATCGCAGGCAGTTAAGAGGCTTCTTAGGGGCTGCCGGTTTTTGTCGAATCTGGATACCCAACTATGCAGTGTTGGCAAAGCCCCTGAATGCAGCTACAACAGAGGGAGAACGAGATCCTTTCGATTGGAGCCTGGACCAAAAGGAGGCCTTTCAGAATATGAAGAAGGCTTTGCTATCAGCCCCCAGTCTAGGACTGCCTGACGTGGAAAAACCATTCCATCTGTACGACCATGAAGAAAGGGGGATGGCAGTTGGTGTCCTCACTCAGAGCCTAGGTTCCTGGCAACAACCGGTGGCTTATCTGTCCAAACAGCTGGATTCAGTAGCAAGAGGGTGGCCTTCTTGTCTCCGTGCAGTAGCAGCAACAGCTCTCTTGGCAACAAAGACTGATAAATTGTCCCTTGGGCAAGAACTGTATGTTAAAGTGCCGCATGCAGTACTGATACTGATGGAGTACAAAGGCAATTATTGGTTTACCAATGAGCGGATGACAAAGTACCAGAGCATGCTGTGTGCAAATCCGCGGGTTCACTTGGAGATAGTGAAAACACTCAATCCTGCTACTCTACTCCCTGTAGCACCTGGGTTACCAGAACATGATTGTATCCAGGTTATGGATGAAGTGTAATCCAGCCATCCGGATTTGAAGGATGTACCGCTGGCCTCTCCTGATGTTCAATACTTTACTGATGGCAGCAGTTTCGTGGAAGATGGACAGCGGAAGGCCGGATATGCTGTGGTCACTCCTAGAGTTGTTGTGGAGGCTGAGCCTTTACCCTTAGGGACTTCTGCCTAGAAAGCTGAACTCATTGCCCTTACTCGAGCCTCCAGTTAGCTGCAGGTCTGAAGGCAAACATTTTCACTGATTCTAAGTATGCATTCACTACACTCCATGCCCATGGGGCCCTCTATAGAGAGAAGGGACTCATAAATTTAAGCGGGAAATCTGTAAAGTATGGGAGGGAGATTTTGAAGTTACAAGAGGCTGTGTGGGCACCAGAAGCGGTGGCTGTTGTTCACTGCAAGGCACACACCAACGAGGAGACACTCTGGTCATCCAGGGTAACCGCAGGGCAGATAGGGAGGCCAAGTTAGCAGCCCAGCAAGGAACAGTCCCAGTAAGTGTTCAAGCCCCCATGTTTCCAATTCCTATGTCAGAGTGGGACCCACGTTATACCAGGAAAGAGATGGATTTCTTCACTCAGGAAGGGGCTACTCTCACTACTGCTGGGTGGTTGCGATTACTAGAAGATCCACCCCGATATGTTATCCCTGAGAGTGTAGTGCCTGCTTTTGTCCGACGATTTCATGAGACCACCCATTTAGGCAGGACCTCCATGCAAACCATTCTGCAGTCTTACTTCTATGTCCCACACCTGTCTGCCTTAGTGACAGCTGCCAAAAGTTTCACAAAAATCTTCCCTCTGAGCTCTAATAAATAGCAAAACAACAAAAACCCAGTGGAAAAAACCCAATTTTACAAAATAATTTTTTTGTCGGCATGGCCAGCCCAGTAGAGAGGAAAAACACCTCCTACCACCGTGGCCCGTCCTTTTTAATCATTTAAGAAATTAGATTTAAAACAGCTCTTATTCAAAAAATGGCTGATACTTAGCTTTAGAAAAGGAATAGTGACAGCTGCAGCACGTCGCTGTCTCCAATGTGCCAGGAATAACCCCCGCCAAGGGCCTCTACCCCCAGTTTCCATACAGGCGGTTGGTGCTGCCCCTATGGAGAATATTGTAGTTGATTTCACTGAGTTACCCCGAGTAAGGGGTTATCGATATCTGCTGGTGATAGTATGTACATTTTCAGGATGGGTTGAGGCCTACCCTTATAGAACAGAGACAGCCCGAGAGGTTATCAGGGCCCTGCTGAAAGAGATCATTCCCAGGTTTGGCCTACCTCTTACTATAGGGTCAGATAATGGCCCTGCGTTTGTTGCTAAGTGCCTTCAAGACCTTTCTAAGGCCCTCCAGATTACCTGGAAACTTCACACTGCTTACCGCCCAAAGAGTTCGGGAAAGGTGGAAAGGATGAACTGAACTTTGAAGCTCCAGTTGTCTAAACTCTGTCAGGAAGCTTATCTTAAGTGGGATCAGGCTTTGCCGATAGCCCTTCTCTGGGTCCAGTCCTCCTCAATTCGGACCTTGGGAATATCCCCTTATGAAGTACTGTATGGTCGACCACCACCCATTGTTCAGGGCCTTAAGGGAAACCTAGAGCAGATAGGTAATGAACTTATGAGACAACACCTACTGGCATTGGGATCTGTTTTTCAGTCTTTGAACAGGTGGATACAAGAGCGACTGCCTATCTCTTTGTCAGAGCCGCTCCATCCCCACCAGCCGGGAGATCGTGTGTGGATTAAGGAATGGAAACGTGAACCACTGTGCCCTACCTGGAGAGGTCATTGCACAATTCTCCTAGCCACACTGACTGCAGTCAAGGTCGCAGAGGTTATCCCGTGGATTCATCATACTTGTCTTAAGAAAGCTGCTCCTGACTTGGATGATAAGTGGACAGCGCACGAACATTCTCAGGATCCCTTACGCCTCACGCTGCGGAGAACCAGAGAATCGGCAGATGACGGAGCCCTGCGCTAGCCGCATACTGGAAGCCGGCTAGTCTACGCACAGCAGAAGCTTGAGGAGTCATCTTCAGATACTGTTAGTGGGGCATAAGCTCCATGGTCGGTATGCACTTGCTCATGATGACTTTTGTTCTGGCATTCATGTGGGGCCTTCCCTTGTTGCCCTCAGGAACTATAAATGTAGTAACACTACTTGCCGGGACTGCTTTGAATACTTCGGACTTTTGTGTACGCAGCTCATCGCAGCCTGGAGTTTTTTTATCAACATGCCTTATTGCTGTATCCACTACTTTGTGTGAAATGCAAATGTTTACTGTAATGCATAATCTGAACTGCAAACAGCCAAAGCTAACCTTTTCTACATTTTTCTACTTCATTGGTGTTACTGTCCTACCTCAGCCTATTTTAACAAGGCCCCTTTCTCCTTGCAGGTTGTCTCCACGTTTAAAGCTGCAGATTGCTTTATTTTTGTAAATGCCACTAAAGGGGTTTTTAATGTGTCTAACACCGTATTATCATGCAAGTCTATTACGAAGGTATCTTATGCTTACTCAGAAATGTATCTTCCCTTAGGATGGTTTTTGTTATGTGGTAAAACTGCTTGCACTTATGTTCCCATAAACGCTACTGGAGGTCCTTGCACTTTTGGGAGACTTACTACTGCTGCTTTCTCTCATACCCCCAGTAAGGTTAGTTACCACTCGCGCTATCCTCGATCAAAACCTATGCCCCCTACCTGTAACTCCAATGTGGAACCTTATAGTGATCAGACAGCGCTGGGACTGTCAATATCTAGTGTAGGAGCACCTGCGTTAGCTTTACACAATGCTATGGAAGCCGTATTGCTTGTTCCTTGGCCAAATCCATTAATCTTACCTCAACCATCCTAGCCACTATGAATAATGAGATGTCCGGTCTGCGGATGGCGATTCTGCAGAATAGGATGACCATTGATTTTCTGCTCCTATGGTTAAATCATGGCTGTGAGGAATTTGAGGGTATGTGTTGTTTTAATCTCACTGATGAGAGTATTTCCATTGAACGCTCTATTCAAGACCTACGTGATCTAGCTAATCATATCACCGCCCCTTCTATAGGTGCTGGGTGGTTTGCGGAATGGTTCGATTGGTTAGGTGGACTTAAAACCCTAGTGGCAGGGGTTCTCCTTATTCTCCTGCTATGTGTCATCCTGCCATGCTGTATCCTTATCCTTATCCGATTTATTACCTCCACCATTGAGACCATGGTGGAGCGGGAAACTGCTGCCCATGTGATGGCGGTATGCAAATACAAATCCCTTCCACAGTCAGATCAACTGCTATGAGGGAAATCTGGCCTCCTTCACTACAAGGCAAATTTTTCCCTTAAAAAGTGGGGAATGAGGTAGAAATCCAGGCAGGGCTGAGAGCTGGAAGGGTTAAGTGAAAAGGACACACCCCTCTTGGTGAAGTCATACCCTGGTACATGCTTGTCCCTCCCCTATTCCTTTGTCCTGCTGCTCTCTCTGCTTGCTAGAGATAACAACTCTCCCTCTGCTTCGCTAGAGATAAGAGTACAGTAGACTTTCTCCAGTCGGGACTATACTGTAATAAAGTGACCAATCATGAAGAAATGCTGTAATAATCTGATATGAGGTCTATCTAATCTCTCTGAGCCCTCTGGTGGGGGCCCAGAATTTGGAAAAACTATTTTGTCTGGGTCTGTGCACATTAAACCATTGTTTCCTTCTAAGACTCCTTGGGTGTTTCTTTCTTCACTCATTTATCTGCTACAGTATGGCCCTGGATACATTTAGGAAAGGTGAGAGGCTGTTCTAAATTTATCCAGATGGTTATCTGGATATCAGACTGAATACCACCTCAATCTGGAGAGTTGCGGCGCTGTCTGCTCTGCACTTCTATTCAGCGCCATTTTTCGGAATATACATATTTTACTGTGAGTGCTGCAGTCGGTGTTTAAAACAATGAGCCTTGTGTTTAAATATTGACCAGTAAGCTAGTTTTCATTGTCTTGATTGCCATTAATTCATTAGCATAGATTTTTGGGTTAAAATGCACAAGCTAATTTATGCATGCTAATGGTGCTGTCAGAGCACATAAGCTAGACTGTGTGCTCCAACAGCACTTTTTTTTTTGTCAGGTTGCACCTTGCCAGGAAAATCCAGGGGCTGGGTCATCACAAGTTGGCATGGACTCGACGGCACAGAAACAACAACAGCACACCTTTAATGCTCATGATCATAGAATGCTCTTAGGAGCTAGTTTACTGAAGCACATTAACCCATGCTACAATTGCCATAGATAACTATGCAGATTTTAGGGAAATGGCACCATTGAAAACAATAGGGCCAGTGGCAATGAGCGCGCTTGGTAAACCATCATATCGCTGATATGGATTACATCACCTTTAGTTTGGCCCCTATTAAGGTACATTTATAACAGGCTTCCTAACTTTAGTAGCAGGTATGGCATATGTTACACCAGTGCTTCTCAAACTGTGGACAGGACCCTAAATGGGGTCATATCATCAGTGGAAGGGGTCATAGAAACAGCGCTCTAGATCTCCTCTGTGATGTGTGTCCAGCAGCGGCAGTCATCACGGAGCCTAGGAGTCAGAGAATGTTCACAGGCTCTCCTCCAGTGCGGGTTTCCTCTTAAACAGAAACGTCATGCAGAGTACTGGGGTCTGTGAGCACACGCTGAAGCACAGGGCCCTGTGCTGACTGTTGACATCAATGCTTCCTTCATGCTTTGGGTAACTGCGGGGAGGGAGAAGTGGATGAGTGAGGGGAGGGGGCGGAGGTCTGCTAGTTTGTTTTCATCATCATCTGAAGTCAAGTGAGTTTCTAATGGCAAGTTGATACTCAAAGGCATTTATCTGGATAATGGATAAATGCCTTAGCCTCCACTATTCATGGATATTCAGCAGCAC
This sequence comes from Ichthyophis bannanicus, assembly GCA_033557465.1. Classification (NCBI taxonomy): domain Eukaryota; kingdom Metazoa; phylum Chordata; class Amphibia; order Gymnophiona; family Ichthyophiidae; genus Ichthyophis; species Ichthyophis bannanicus. The sequence goes on from CM066035.1 coordinate 646,202,734, forward strand.
TGTTTGGATAGTGCTGCCAAATATTCCTACAGACCACCGTGGCACTGCCTGGATATTGCTGGGGCACCCTGTGGATGGAGCAGCAAGTTATCAAGATAGTGGCGATACTTATATCACTAAGAGGCCGATTCTGATCTCTGCATATCTGGGCCATCTGGACGTGCAGAAAGTATATGGTCCCCAGATATACCTGATTCTGCAACTGCAGGAGCTATACGTTCCTGTGGTTGCATAATCAAGGTACTTGGATAGGCCAGCGTGAGCAGCATTCTGTCGGCCGATGTCCAAGTACGTGACCGTCCTCCCTGCACAGAGCTCCTACTTGTGTACCAGTGCTGTGGCATCCCATCACCATGGCATCGGGACACACAACAGGAGCTCACAATACCCGCCAGTGATCACACTCACAGTTCCCCACTGCCCAACCCTCAATAGGGTGTGCCAGGGCCAGGATTGGGCAGCGAAGGCCTTCCTGCAGTTGATCCTCCTTTTTGGTGGAGCTGCCTGGGCCGATTCCTTCCATCAATGGGACTTATTCCACCTCCAAGGTGGAATAAGTCCCACATCTAACCTGCCACCTTGGACATACAGGGCCTTGACCTTAATTGGCCCTGTATGTCCAGGTTATGTGGCCTGCCCCCACTCTGCCCACTTTCCATCCAGTAACTGCCCCCTCCCGCCCCCGTCCGGAGCTCCCCGCACAAACGCCCTGTGTGTGTGCGGAGCCGTTGATGCAGAATACACTGCCAGAGAATAGAGGGGGGTGTACATCCAAACCAGACGTACATCCCCACTATTTGCTGTTCAGAATGACCCCCTAACTGAATAACTATCAACAGCAAAGCTGTTTGAAAGTTATTTGGATATTTATCCAGATAGCGGTTTGAATATCACTGCTATTTGGATAATTCTGACAGTGACCATACTCCATGAGTACTCAGCACTGCCATCAATCCCAGATAGTAACGCTGAATATACATGAATTATTTAAAAGCTGCAGCTGCTTTTTAAAACAAATGCTATTAGGTTTAAATATTGACCTTTAAGTTTTAAAATGGCCTCATATTGGATAAATTTACCCCACAGAAAGTATGGGCACATATTTGAACCTGCTGTTTAGTAAGCACAAATTTATGCAGATATGCGCATATTTTATAAAGTATGCATGCAGTGCCTTAACCCTGCCCTTGGGATCATCTCCACCAAGGCTGCATTTCAATCCTGAGGCTCTTCATTCTCTTGCCCACTACTTATGTGTATCTTGCCATACTCTAGTCCCCAGTTTTGTGATGTTTTTCATCTTGATTACAGTAGATTGTAGCTCTGATGAGCCAGGAACTGTGTCTTACAGCTATATGTACTATATGTACAGTGCTGTGAACACCTTTTAGTGCTATATGAGGGGGGACAAAACTGCAGAGAGATCGTTCGGACCTCTGAAACTGAAGTGTGCCTGTAGCTTTCTGTTTCGTTACAAGGCCAGAGACTTATCAGCCCCCCTACAAATGATTAGCAGTTGTAGTAGTGGCAAGATAGGATAACCTGATACATATACAGGCTAGAGGCTATGGCAGTCATTTCAAAAGCCTAATTCATAATCTGGACATCCAAATCTCGAACACTGAGCCATTTTGCAAATGATGTCTAAAGACATCCGCAGTGCGGGGATGTTTATGTAGGCAGGGGCAGTGGTGGAGGCGTGTCTGGGGCAGAGCAACGGATGAAGATGTCCCCGCTCAGTTTCAGAAATGTCGGGAATGTCTGTGACCTCGTCCAAGTTTAGACCTGCTCCAGGCATGACTAGATATCAGGAAAGTGCTCGTTTGGGCTGTTAAACATCCAGAGGGCGTAGAGAACATGACACGCCACCATCCCCCATATTCTGCACAATTGTAGTGATATTTTTGGTGCAATTGAGATACTTGTTTTATGTTAGAACCACCGCTGAACGTCTCTTAAGTCCCTAATCTTGAATATTATTACAAGAACATCTATGTAGATGGCCCCACAGGTGACCATATTTGGGAAATCGTGCCCGAACTTGGATGTGCCTGCCTTTCTATGGATGCTCTGGCTTGGCCATCCTGGAATGCACTTGGATGTCATTTGCAGGGCCATACCAAGAGATCTGTAAATGGTGTGACTGCACAGGGCGCAAGCACAGAAGGGGCTGCTGATATCATCACTGAGCTTCCAGGTAGCTCCAAAAGAGTGAGTTACTAAAGGTGGCGGGGTGGAGGGGGCACCAGATTCATTGGTCACACAAGACACATTTCTAGCTTGGTACGATCCTGGTCATTGGTAAAATGTGCCTTTATATGCACAAACAATTTTTTAAAAGGTTATTTCAGCTTGTTAGCTGCTTTTTTTTATTCAGAGACATGCACGTTCAAATTACCCTTATGTGTGTACAGAGCAGTGAGGAATAGAACTGCAGTCCAAAGTTGCAATGAAGGCAGAATCATTGCAATTATCTGATGAATCAGTGATCTGTAAGCCTTTTGAGAATAAATCTATTTATTAAAAATCAATGCTATTATGAATGCGTGACTGTAAAGGGTTAAGTGTATCAAAATTATAGATGCCAGGCACCATGTAGATGCTTTAATCTGGTAACAGAAGACAGAAGAGACATTCTGTTTGACAGTCAAATTGTCCTGGTGGGAGAGGCTGAAGCACTTAATCTATTTGCTGTGGCTTATTTCTGTCATAAGAATTCTTAGAACCTGGGAACACAAACAGGATGTTTTTCATTGAGATATAAAAAAGAGATTAGTCATTTTTCTGAAGCTGTCCAGAACTCATCTCCCGTCAGCCTACTGTAGAACGATGCTGCTTACCTTGGCCTGAACAAACGGGATATGTTCGGATGAAAGCTGGACAAACAATGCAGCAAAGTCATTTGGGATTTTGCTTTCGACCTTTACCACGAGTTATCAATTATCAACAACTGCAACAAAAATAAAATGTTCTACACTTTCCTAGGGCAAGATGGTAACCAGTGAATTCCTGCTTTATCGGTCCCACCCTGTATAGAGTAGACTAACCTCATGAGTCTCCAGTGTTTCGCTATAGCTGCTTCATCACTTTCTTAGGGTAATAAAAGTGAATTAGTATTGTATCTTGTGTGTGTAGGCAGTATTTCATTTTACTACCTGTTATGGATGTACATTTGGTTTGGGGCTTCAATTTGAGAAATTTTATGTGCATTAGGAGCATGCACTAAATCAGCTTTACGCGCATGAAATAATCCACATTAATTTGCATAAAGATGATTTATATGTGTAAAAACATTTTTGTGTTAATCAAATAACATACACATTAATTCTGAAATGAGCCAGAGAAAGTCCAAAAATAGGTCTAAACTCCGATTATGAACCAAAAGGTTTTCCACACCCCTCCTACCTGCAGGTGAAGTTTGCTTATATTCACATCCTCCCTCCTTCCTTCTATTCCACTCTGATCTTATTGTTTAAAGTAATCTGTGAACGTTCAGAGATCAATTTACCCAGGCAAAATGACTGTCTGAAAACTGATCCGTTTTTACCCTGCTATCACGATGAGTGTCATTCCACAGTCACTCTTGGATGTTTAATTGAAGGAAAAAAACTTGTGTGGCTTGCATTTCCAAATCGATGGGTGTTATTTTTCATGGGAAAAGTTTCCTCGGCAAATGCAGGTGCAGATGACTGTGGATACCTTAGCTCTGGGGCAATTTTGAAAGTGAAAGTACATGTGCACTTTTACTTGAAAACTGGTGTAATTTCTGCAGGTAAAAAGCATATGTATATCGTGTAGCAATATGAGCAGTTTGAAAATTGACCTCTCGGTGACAATTTAAAACCCAGTAAGCTGTCAGCCCCAACAGTTTCAAAAGACTGCGGAGAATTTGTTTAGTTCAGTTATGAGATGCATGGCCCTCACTTCACTGTTTCAATGGACAGCAGGCTCCTAGCCCATATTTTATAAGTACTGTCTAGACATGGAGTATCACATATTTTCAGAGCAATCAACAATTATGGGAATGCACATCAAGGCCTTTTGTTTTTAGGTGTTTATAATTTCCACTTTTTGGTGTTTGTTTTGCAGGATTTTTATAAAACCCAAACACTTAAAATTAGTATTTTTCCAAATTCCCCTTCCATCCCCTCCCTCATCTATCAGATTATCCTGCCATTCTCATAATCACCCTTTTTTATGCTGTCTTTTTACCATGAACTCTTGCATTTCCTGTCAGGAGCAAATGTACAGTTGTAGTCAACATTATCAGCACCCTTGCAGTTCAACCTTCTAATGTCCAATATCTCCTAAAAAAAAAGTGGTCAATGAAATGGTTTTGGACTATATATGCACACATAGTTGACACATAAAAGAATCAAATAAAACAAGACCAATTAAAAAAGGAAATAGTATAAAAACTGTGACATTGCCAGGACATGAATATGGGCATCCTTATAAACAATTCAAATCGGTTTGAACAGAAAAACCATATTCCCAATGCAGTAAAATTAGACACACCTGTGATCAATTGTTAGTACACACATGACTTAACATAAGAACATAAGATATGCCATACTGGGTCAGACCAAGGTCCATCAAGCCCAGTATTCTGTTTCCAACAGTGGCTAATCTTGGTCATATGTACCTAGCAGTTTCCCCAAGGGACACAGGTTCCGCAATGCTTGTATTGGTTCAAGCATTGATATCCTGGGTCCCTTCTTAATAATGGTTTATGGACCTTTCCTCCAGGAACTTGTCCAAACCTTTTTTAAACCCAGCTACACTAACAGCCTTTACTACATCCTCCGGTAACAAATTCCAGAATTTGATTACACGTTGAGTGAAAAAATATTTTCTTTTATTAGTCTTAAATAGTTTACCCTGTAGCTTCATTGCATGTCCCCTAGTCTTTCTATATTCTGATAAGGTAAACAATCGATCTACGTTTACCCGTTCCACTCTGTTCATTAATTTATAGACTTCTATCATATCTCCCCTCAGCCGTCTCTTTTCCAGGTTAAAGAGCCCTAACCTTTTTAGCCTTTCTTCATAGGAGTATCCTTCCATCCCCTTTACCATTTTGGTGGCTCTTCTCTGAACCTTTTCTAAAATCGCTATATCCTTTTTAAGATACGGCGAACAGAATTGCACACAATATTCAAGGTGCGGTCTCACCATGGAATGATATAGAGGCATTATAATATCTTTTGTTTTATTTTCCATTCCTTTCCTTATCATACCTAGCATTCTAGTTGCTCTCTTGGCCACCGCTGCACACTGGGCTGAGAGTTTTAACATGGTATCCACAATGACGCCTAAATCTTTTTCCTGGGTGGTGGTTCCTAATGTGGAACCTTGCATCGTGTAACCATAGTTTGGGTTGTTCTTCTCTAGGTGCATAACCTTGCACTTGTCCACATTAAATTTCATCTGCCATTTTGATGCCCAGTCTTCCAATTTATCAAGATCCTCTTGCAATTTTACACAATCCTCTTGGGTTTTAACAACTTTAAATAGTTTTGTGTCATCTGCAAATTTGATAACCTCACTCGTTATTCCACTTTCCAGGTCATTTATGAATATGTCAAAAAGCAGTGGACCCAGCACAGATCCCTGGGGTACACCACTATTCACCTTTCTCCATTGGGAAAATTGGCCATTTAGCCCTACCCTCTGCTTTCTATCTTTTAACCAGTTCCTGATCCACAATAGTACACTGCCTCCTATCCCATGACTCTTTAGTTTTGCCAAATGTCTCTCATGAGGGACCTTGTCAAAGGCTTTCTGAAAGTCCAGATACACAATATCAACCGACTCACCTTTGTCCACCTGATTATTCACTCCTTCAAAAAAACATAACAGATTAGTAAGACAAGATCTTCCTTGTCTAAAGCCATGTTGGCTGTCTCCCATTAGGTCATGACTATCTACATGCTGAGTAATTTTATTCTTTATGATGGTTTCTACCATTTTTTCCGGTACTGATGTCAGGCTCACTCGTCTGTAGTTTCCCGGATCACTCCTGGAACCCTTTTTAAAAATTGGTGTTACATTGGCGATCCTCCAATCTTCAGGTATTAGAGATGATTTTAATGATAGTTCACAGATTACTAATAGCAGGTCTGCAATCTCGTATTTCAGTTCTTTCAACACCCTTGGATGTATACCATCCAGCCCAGGTGATTTGCTACTCTTCAGCTTATCTAATAGTTGTAATACATCTTCCCGATGTATCGATATTTCCTTCAATTCTTCCGCACCTTTAAATACCACTTCAGTCATGGGTAACATCCCTACATCTTCCTCAGTAAAGACTGAAGCAAAGAATTCATTCAGTCTCTCCGCTATTGCCTTGTCGCCTCTTAGTGCTCCTTTAACCCCTTTATCATCTAATGGACCAACTGACTCTCTCACAGGTTTTTTGCTAAGAATGTACTTGAAAAGGTCTTTACTTCGCGTTTTTGCTTCTGCAGCAAGCTTCTTCTCGAATTCTCCCTTTGCCTGCCTTATCAATGCCTTGCATTTGACTTGTCAGTGCTTGTGCTGTTTCCAGGTTTCGTCGTTTGGCTCTTTTTCCATTTCCTGAAAGATGCTTTTTTGGCAACAACAGCCTCTCTGACCTCACCTTTAAACCATGCTGGCAGTTTTTTGGATTTCCTTCCACTTTTCTTAAAGCGTGGAATACAGCTGATCTGGGCTTCCAAGATAGTATTTTTCAACAACAGCCAAGCCTGATGTACGTCTTTAACCTTTGCAACTGCTCCTTTTAGTTTTTTCTTAACTGTTTTCCTCATTTTATCATAGTCTCCCTTTCGAAAGTTAAAAGGTAGTACTGTGGATTTCCCTACTATCCCTCCTCCACTAATTAAATCAAAGGCGATCATGCTATGATCACTATTGCCAAGTGGCCCCAACAACCTTATCTCTTGCACTAGATCTGGTGTTCCACTAAAGATTAGGTCTAATATGGCTTCCCCTCTGGTTGGTTCATGAACCAGCTGCTCCAAGAAGCAGTCATTTATTTCATCTAGGAACTTTATCTCCCTAGCATGTCCTGACGTGACACTGACCCAGTCGATACAGGGGTAGTTGAAATTACCCATTATTATTACTGTGCTGTAACGTTTGTTAGCTTCCTTGATTTCTTTGAGCATTTCATCATCCATTTGGTCATTCTGGCCAGGCGCTCGATAGTACACCCCCACTGCCATCATGGATGAAGGCCAAGGAGGACCCCCAGTGCTCAAAGACAGACATGAAAAGGCAAGCTTGATCTTTGCCCAAACCCACCTTGAGAAACCACAGTTCTTCTGGGAAAATGTTCTGTGGGCAGATGAAACCAAACTTCAACTCTTCGGCAATGTAGATCAGCAAAGAAATGAAATTTATAAGGAAAAAACACCCTTCCTACAATTAAATATGGTGGAGGTTCCATAATGTTGTGGGGCTGTTTTACTGCCTCAGGAACTGGAGGCCTGGAATGTATTAAAGGGAAAAAAATGAAAATGTAATTCCGCTCTATCAACTGCTAACTTCCCATGGATTCAATTTGAGTTCAGGACATTTGATGCATGCCATAACTTTCTGGTTAGCACAGAATACATTCCAATAAAGTCTAGTCTAAGTAGTTGTCCAGCAGCTGGTCACTGCTGGGCCACAATCTTAAATTATGGGCTTCAATTCTTTCCTATCTTATAAACTTTGATCACTGATTGATCATGAAGGACCAGTTCCTATGAGAGTGTGAGTCAAGTGACTGCTGAACTTGTTCTGTAGGATGGCATATGGTTTCTCTAGATGCAAGCCCTGATGTCTACATCACTGAGTGGCAAAAGGACATTACCTGGAATAGGAAGATATGGGGGTCAGACTAACTCCCAACTATACTCTACATTCCACAGGTATACTTTCATACAATAGAACATACCACGCCTCCTCTACGAGACAATTCTCTAGCTGAAACCTGTTCTGAGGGGGGTCCCTAGCCATTTGGGATGTTTTTCATTGAGATTTTTAAAAATAAAAATTAGTAAGTTTCCTGAAGATGTTCAGATTTCTGCGTTGAATGTGAATGAGATGAATTTGCATACAAAAGAGACAGTGTATTTGAATGTATCTAATGCATATTTATTGTGGATCTCCTGGAAACCCAACTGGATGAGGGCTCCTCTGAACAAGTTCACTGCTTTATCCTTCTCTCATGTTCTAGATACACCCCCTGCTAGCTGAACACTCCTTCTGTAGATCTAGAGAGGTGCACTGGACTGTCCTTTTCTCTGTGTAAGGGATGAATTTAGATTATTATAGCCCACCTTAATAAGAAACCTTAAGATTGTTCAGGATATGCTATTCTGACACCATAGAGCTGCAGATAGAATGCAGTCTACAACCTAATCACTGATGCTGGGTGGAGACTGAAAAAAATGTTAAAATCTTGAGAATCATATAACCAAACCCTTTGCTGTGGTACTTACTGTTTTCCACTGAACTTTAGATTGCAAATGCTATATTATATTTAGACCAGAAATATACAAATATCCTGAAACATACTTAGGGAGCTTTGAGAACTGAACTTGAGATCTACAGCTTAAAACAATGGGACCGTGGCCAGACTCAGGCATAGGCAATTGCCTAAACTGCCAAATTTTGAAGGTACTAACTACCTGGGCTAAATAGGAACTCAATTCCACTTGATTTAGGACTGTGCTCTGTGATTTCTATGGGAAGAAATCTGCTCTCCTCATTGTTCTCTAGTCCTACCTATGAGCGCTAACCTCTTAAATCTGGCCCTGAGTGGGGCTCAGACTAGTCTTTGGGTTTCCTTAACCAGTGCACTTTTCAAGACCTCTATCATAAACATGCATGAGGCCTACGATTCTTAAACCCAACACATGTAGTTATATTTCAAACACATTCATTATGGATATCCCAAAAACCAGACTGATGGAATTAAAGGGGGGAAGGGTCTATGGCCCAGTGTGAGCACCACTGTCTTCCAACAGAAATTTAACACCTAAGGTTAGAAGTATGATAATTATGATGAACAAGGCCTTATCCAGTATAAAGGGACCATTTATTGACATTACCGGAATTAATTGAATACATTAATGTGCAGCTAAAATTATTACTGCAAGAATAATACCAACTAGAGTGAAAGGCCAGAAGAAAAAGAGAACAATAACAGTTCCTCCTTGGGAAAAAGCGCATCAAAAGAAAAATACAATCATTGTGTGCAGAGGTATCCCTGATGGATGAGTATCTAAAAGGATTAAGATCATCAAAGGTATTAAGGAAAATCCAAGACATCAAGCTGAAGCATGCTGCATTAACAGAAGAAGACCTGAAATGTATATGTTCGAACAATAAATTGAAAATAGTGGCAGAAGTGCAAAAACTTCAAATATATGAAGAAAACAGGAAAGAAAGATATCAGAATAAACTATTTAGAGAGAACCCAAAACAATTCTACAGGGAATTGGGGAAGAGCATTAATATGGTAAAAGCACCTCCAACCAAAGCCGAAACTGAAACCTTCTGGAGAAAGCTATATGAGGACCCTATACAGCACAATCACAAAGCAGAATGTTTAGCCAGCATACAGAAGCATTTATAAAAAACAAACATCAAACCTATGAAATTGCCTGTAGTAACAAAGGAAGAGCTGGAAGGCAGGTTAAAATGAGCTCCAAATTAGAAGTGCCCTGGCCCAGATGGAGTAACCAACTTTTGGCTCAAACAGTTAAAATCACTCCATCAAGACCTGGTGAATTGCAAAAATCAATTGTTCAAGCAACCGGACTTAACATCGCAATGGCTTACTACAGGAGGAACGTTTCTACTTCCAAAGGGAGACCCGAGTAGCATTCCTAAAAATTATAGACCAATAACTTGTTTATCTACAATCTATAAGCTGTTTACCGTGATAGATGCAGACAGAATATATGATCACATCGAGCTCAATAGCATCATGGTGATAAAGCAAAACGGCAATAAGAGAAAAGCCTATGGAACCAAAGACCAGTTATTGCTGAATAAGGCCTTTATGGCCAGTGCTAAGAAAGGCAAAAATCTCAGTATAGCATGGATTGATTATAAGAAAACTTCTGACAGCATCTCACACTCTTGGATAATACATTGCCTTGAAATGTATAAAATAAATTCTGGTTTGATAGAGTACATTAAGTTCACTATGACAATGTGGAACTCCACACTCTTTTTGAGTTATGAAGATGGTCAGTACATCATTCCTAACATTAAGATTCAGTGAGGAATATTTCAGGGAGATTCCCTGTCGCCATTTCTGTTTTGTGTGGCACTTAATCCAATGAGTGCTCTCATCAACTCTTTGGGGTATGGATTTAGCCTGAATCCTAAAGACAGTACCAACCTAGAAGCAACTTCCCATCTGCTATTTATAGATGATCTGAAGCTGTACAGTTCCAATGACCAACAATTAGCAGAGCAACTTTGTCTGGTGAAAACCTTTTCTAATGGAATCAGGACAGCTTTTGGCCTTGACAAGTGTGCTAAGGCAATCTTTTTCAGAGGAAAATTGAGCAAAACTGAAAACATCTCCCTTGCTGAGGGCTGTGACATCAAGGACCTTGAAGAGGAAGGCATATATAAATATCTCGGAATAGAGGAAGGAATGACACTCTAGCAGAAACTATTGAGAGAGAAGATCAATGAAGAATATTACAGGAGATTAAAACAGTTATTGAAAAGTGCTTTAACATTATGAAATAAGATACAAGCCATCAATCAGCTAGTAATTCCTGTACTCTCATACAGTTTTGGGATTGTGGATTGGCTTGATAAAGATCTTGGAAAACTGGATGTGCGAACAAGAAAACTCCTCCATGCTCATGAAGTAATTGATAAGAATCAGTGTATACCAAGATTGTACATTCCTAGAGCTGAAGAAGGGCTAGGAATTATAGAGAGTTATTACACCTACAGAGCTACTATCGTAGGCCTCCGAGCCTATATGACAGCATCATTAGATTCCAATAAGCAAAAAGTGCTAAAATATGAAAGTAAATATCCAGAATCTGTCTCCATCATCAAACTTGGACAAGCGTTACAATGATTAGAAGGAATGAGTGAGAATCCACAGGAATGCATGGGAAATGAAGTAACAGAATTTCCAAACAAGAGAAAAAACTCTTCAAAGAATTAGATCTGCAGGCGAGGAAAAACAAGTTGCAAATGCACAAATACAGTGGAAAATACAGTGTTACTCCAAAAACCTTTTGTTGATCAAGAACAGACATATGAATGGTTGAGGGGAGGTGAACTGAAACCAATGGATGAAAGATTGATAGTTGCAGCCCAGGACAGAAGATTACGGACGAGATGTTTATGGTGAGTATTGAAAAAACTGGCACAAAAGACATATGCCGATTCTGTAATAATGAGCTGGAAACAGTGACTCACCTAATAATAGGCTGTGAAGTTCTGATGGCGAAAATTTCTATACCAAAAGGCACAACAAAGTAGTATGCCTCCTCCACTGGAAACTCTGTATACACTACAACATCACTGTCCCTGAAAAGCACTGACCCTAAGACCCTATGACCCTAAGAGAATAACAGAGAATGAGGAGGTTATGATCACCTGGGACATTCCCATTCCGACAAATAAGAAACTGGATGCCAGGGAACCCGACATAGTGATAAAGGAGAAGAATACCAGAAGAGCATTGATAATAGATACCGAGTGATTATTCTGTGAATTACGTGGAGAGGCAAATCCTGCAGTATCAAGAAATGCAGTCAGAGATGAAAAAAATGTGACAGAAAGATACAGAAATTTTTCCCATTGTACTGGGAGTGACAGGCTTGATAAAAAAGGATTTCCAAGCACAATTTGACAAACTACCCATACCTGTTACATCTTACAAATCCCAGAAGGAAGCTCTCTTTGGCTCGATGCAAGTATTACGCCGAGCATTAGCAGTAAATTTGAGACACTAAGATCATACTCCACATACCCTGGCTTAGAAGTGAGGTTCACGACTATCATGTTATGCACAAAACTAATTAATACAACGAACTGCATAAGGGTTAAACTAATCCAACACAAACCAACACCCTTGACCTTACTTTCATGAATAAACTGATATATCAATATAAATCACTATTTCATACACTTCAATAAGGCACAAACGACCTCAGGATGGTCTTACCCCGACATGTGGCAAACTGGTCACCATAGGGTTTAAGAGCAGACACTCACATCATGGGTCACTGCCTCCATACTTTTTCAATTCAAACCTCAGTCTAACAACACTAACAATATCTAACACAACCTTACCACCTACCAACAAAACATTTATTGAGATTCCTAAAAGTTATAAAAAGTGTCTGCAATACAGCATGGAACCGGAGCATGTAAATTCTTCAATTATTTTCCTAGAAGGAAACAGAAAAACATTTTCTTTCAGACAGCAGAATATATGCCTTTTTCAATAGAAATTTATTCACTTATCTGAACATTTCCAAACGTTCGGCTCATGTCGACAAGCAGACATCATACAGTGGTCTTGTCCAAATGCCAAATTGCATATATAATAATCCGACAAAAGCTTTTGTTTCACCGATTAGGCTTCTTCAAGGTTTTTTTAATAACAATGTCAGCGTTTCACATCCTCCATGTCGGATGCAAAGATCTCCTTACTTGCACTTCCTTTTATAACTTTTTATAACTTTTAGGAATCTCAATAAGTGTTTTGTTGGTAGGTGGTAAGGTTGTGTTAGATTTTGTTAGTGTTGTTAGACTGCGGTTTGGATTGAAAAAGTATAGAGGCAGTGACCCATGATGTGAGTATCCTGTTTCCAGCAGTGGCCAATCTAGGTCATACGTACCTAGCAGTTTCCCCAAAAGACACAGGTTCCACAATGCTTGTACTGGGTCAAGCATTGATATCCTGGCTCCCTTCTTAATAATGGTTTATGGACCTTTCCTCCAGGAACTTGTCCAAACCTTTTTTAAACCCAGCTACACTAACAGCCTTTACTACATCCTCCGGTAACAAGTTCCAGAGTTGGCCCTGCCAACCTTTTTTGGTTCCTGAAGAATAAATCCCAATGTGAGAGATTAATAAATACCCCACCAAAAAATCTCCCCAAGACTCCCTAATGAAAACGTATGTATCTTTTTGTCGGGCCGCAGAGAGGGAGGTTTAGACAGGCTTCAAAACCACACCAGGCTACTGCGGACCATTTTAATCACCAAACAGTTCTTTAGTGAAAGATGTAAAGAAAGTGAAAACTTATCTTAAAATACAAAGAGAAGAAACTCAAAAGCTTGAATGCCAAAATCCAGGTTTTAAATTGCACGACATGCACGTTTCGGGGTCAAAAAGCCCCTGTATCAAGTGCTTTCATACAAGTCGCAGAAAATTGGTTCTTCTCTCTGTGTTGATCAAACGGAACATTCTGAACCCATTTTAAAACCCCCGGTTCACACCAGGCAACCAATCATAAAAGGAATCTGTTCTACAACCATTGGTCGGCCGGATTGTCATTCATCAAGGGAACCAAAATTAGATAAGAGATTCGCTGCCGCGATCCTTCAACCTATTGGATGAACGTAAAGAAGTGTGTGACATCACAATATTCATTGTTAGACTCAACCAATGCTAAAGAACAGCTCAGAACGAAGGGAATTCCCACCACAGCAGGGAAACCCCTATATCCACGAGCTTAAATTTAAAGAGCACTCAACCATTCAATCTCCCGATTTAAACCCCCGGGATGTACACTGGCCAGATCATAAATCCATCTTTGTTCACAACGTTGGAGTCGAAGTGTCCTGTCTCCACCCCTAGGGTCCCCCGGGATGTGGTCAATCACAGTCCACCGTAAACTATCAAAAGTGTGCCCATGCTCAACACAGTGAGATACTATGGGAGCTGACAGGATCTGTTGTTGTAGACGAGAAGCATGTTCAGCAATTCTAATTTTTATTGACCGCATCATGCGTCCCACATAAATATAAGGGCAACTGCATTGAATCAGGTAGACAACATAGGACGAGGAGCAAGTAGTGGACCAGCGCCGTGTGTAAGCGCGACCAGTGTGTGGATGTATCCACGTAACTCCCGACATGGTATTAAAACAAAATTTGCAATGTTGGCAAGGAGAATGACCACCCATTGTATTTGGCACGTGGTGGTTGATCTGTCGTAATGGTGGAACTCACCAAAATATCTTGAAAACAAGTGGCTTTATTAAAAGCTGGCATGAATGGATGAGCCAAACTAGGGTGTACCGAAAGAATCGACCAATGTTTACGAAGAATCTTCATAATAGCGGTACTATGCACCATGTAGGGAAAAACACCCACTATCTTCTTATCAGATTCATTTGATGGAAGAGTGGGAGGACACAGGAGTCAATCTCGATGCGTGTAATGTGCACGTTTGTAAGCTTGTTCCACAATCAGATGGGGATACCCCCTTAGGAGTAATCGTTGTTTTAATTCCCGAGCATGATGTCGAAAATCCTCTATCGAAGAACAAATCCTGCGTAAGTGTAAGAACTGTCCATAAGGTAAACCCCTCTTCAATGAAGTCGGATGGAAACTAGCATAATTCAGGAGGCTGTTTTTCTGAACAGGCTTTCGGAACAAAGTAGTGTGTAGAGAGGTACCCACTCTGAAGATGAGCATATCCAAAAATTCAATGCGCTGTGAATCCATATGAGCCGTAAATTTAATATTGGATTTAAGGCTGTTCAGCCAATCGATGAATGATTGTAATTCAACAGCAGTAGATGTCCAAACAAAAAAAAAAAATGTCATCAAGGAATCTCTTCCACATGAGCACATGGGTGAACCACGGGGATACATAAATCAAGCTCTCTTCCATTTGAGCAAGGTATAGAGTGGCAATTGAGGGTGCCACCGTAGCACCCATGGCTATTCCGAAAGTCTGTTGATAAAATGTCCCCTCGAAAAGAAAATAGTTTCTCGTGAGCACTAGAGTAATCAAATCTAGTAGAAATTGTTTGGGTAATCTCGATGGAGCAGTAGTGAATAAGGTATGAAGTAAAGTGAGCGCTTCACCTTGATGGATATTAGTATAAAGCACTGCGACATCGAGAGTCACCAGAAAAATTGAAGACTGAGGCAAAATTAAAGTAGATAATTGTGTCATGAAATGAGTGGAATCCCTTATGAACGAACGAACGGAAGCTGCCTCATCCTTAAGAAAAACGTCGCAAAATTTTGACAGAGGTTCAAGAATAGACCCCCTGCAGGAAACTATAGACTGCCCCGGAGGTGAAGTTAACGATTTATGAATTTTTGGCACTGTATAGATGGTGGGGATTTTTGGATGAAGAATTTTAAGAAAAGTGCCTTCCCGTTTAGTGATCCACCCATGATCTATACCGGTGGAAATTAGAACCGAGATGGATGTTTGTAGAACAGGAGTGGGGTCACATGGCAATCGCTGGTAAACCTTGGAATCAGACAACTGGGTGCGAAGATCAGTCAAATAATCTGCCGTCGCTTGCAAAACGATAGCGCCGCCCTTATCAGCATTTCGTATAGTGATTGAAGTGTCAGAGGCTAATTGACGAAGAGTATTGCGATCTTCCTTAGTAACATTCGAAACCCATTTTGGTTTTGTCGATTCAAACAAGGACAAATCTCGAAGAACCAGCGTCTGATAAGTGGCTATGATAGGATCAATAGGGCCAGGTGGTAACCATCTAGAAGGAGATGATATCACTGAAATATCCGATACAGATGGACGCGATTCAAAAAATTGGATAACTTGCAATTTTCGAAAAAATTTATGTAGATGTACACGCATCCAAAAACCATCATAATGTGCTGTAGGAGCAAATGAAAGGCCCAGATTCAATAGCCTATCCCAGGATGGATCAAGTGTTTGTCCCGTCAAATTCACTACGATTGAAGTGGAGGTTGTCTGGTTCGTTGCCGGGTGGCTGGGGGATCCCATCGATCGTTTTGGTGAAAACCCCGCCCCCTTCTCCCTCGACCTTGGCCCCTTTGAAAATCCTGTTGGTTACGATTGGTGGACCTCTTAGAACTGGAAGAAGCACCAGAACTATCATCAGTTTCATCGAAGGATGTATCAAACGTGACTCTCTTAGGCTGCCCATCCCCTTCATCCTCATACATCCATCTATATACCCTGCCAGAATCAGAATCGGTTTTGTCACGATGAAATTTATCCAATTTGAATGCCTTCAGATGTTCAAAGAAGCCTTTCAATTGTTTATCAATGTCCTCCAATCTGATCTGAAAGTCATCCGCCTTCATAGTCTTAAGTACTGTCGCTTTAGTTTCAGTTATGAGGGCGGTAAGAGATTCCTCTTCCTTAATAGTGCGTTCAACTATGAGGGCCATGAGGTCAAAACTACATTTGTTAAAAATCTTATTCCACTTATCAATAAAGTCCGGGTCTGAAAGAAACATTTTCGGGGCCCGTGTCATACGGAGCCCCCTTGGAATGATCCTCGTTTTGAGATATTGTGTCATGGACGCCCCATGTAATTCTGTGCGAATTAGTCATTTTTTATAGGATTTGAGCTCCGTTAATGATGCCGTAAGCTCCTCCTTAGCTTGGTCAATGTCATCAAACAATGTTGGTCTATTACGAAAAACATCCAATTGTTCCTCAGAAAATGCAAATACATCTGCCGCCATGAAACAGCCGGGATCCTTAATAAATCACTGAAGAATAAATCCCAATGTGAGAGATTAATAAATACCCCACCAAAAAATCTCCCCAAGACTCCCTAATGAAAACTTATGTATCTTTTTGTCGGGCCGCAGAGAGGGAGGTTTAGACAGGCTTCAAAACCACACCAGGCTACTGCGGACCATTTTAATCACCAAACAGTTCTTTAGTGAAACATGTAAAGAAAGTGAAAACTTATCTTAAAATACGAAGAGAAGAAACTCAAAAGCTTGAATGCCAAAATCCAGGTTTTAAATTGCACGACGTGCACGTTTTCGGGCAGCGAATCTCTTACCTAATTTTGGTTCCCTTGATGAATGACAATCCGGCCGACCAATGGTTGTAGGACAGATTCCTTTTATGATTGGTTGCCCGGTGTGAACCGGGGGTTTTAAAAGGGTTCAGAATGTTCCGTTTGATCAACACAGAGAGAAGAACCAATTTTCTGCGACTTGTATGAGAGCACTTGATACAGGGGCTTTTTGACCCCGAAACGTGCACGTCGTGCAATTTAAAACCTGGATTTTGGCATTCAAGCTTTTGAGTTTCAAGCTGATGCCGAATAGTGCGGTATATAAGAGAATGTAAATAAATAAATAAATAAATTAGGGAGTCTTGGGGAAACCTTTTTTGGTTGGCAGGGCCAATCAAATCAATTCGACCCCCAAGCTTTCTAGTTGTTGATGCTGTATTAGGCAAAATATTAGTGGTTCCTGTGGTCCACCCCATTCCCCTGCTTATGCTGGGACAGAAGGAAGCAGAAGAGACTGCAACAGATTACTGTAAAACACATTCTGGAACTTTTTCAAGGAATTCATGTTGGAAATGCAAGAAATATCATGTTAATTCACTGCCTTTGAGGTAGTATTAGCAGATCTGTGCTCCAGATAAGCAGAGAATTTCCCTGGGCTGTCACTGCCAGGCTTTCTAGGAATCCCTGCTAGTCTGATCATGTGCTGGTTACTTGATGATTGACAAGCATGAAGCTGCTGTGAAGGCACCTTTTGAAGTTGTTCCTGACCATTGATGGCAATATTTCATGTGGAAAGAGGCCGTCTTGCTTTTCTGTTTTTCCCTTTCACAGACTAGCATTTTTAGGCCGAATGGAAGCTGTCTGCTTTCTCTTCGGGAAGCCGTGCTACTTTCTTCTCTCTTCAGGAGTGTTGTAGAATAAGCTCCTGGAACAGGGCATCGTATTAGAAAGAAAAGAAAGAGAGAAAATAAGCTGCCAAAGAATTCCCCCGTATTTGCTAGCAGCTGACAAAACTTTGCTTGCTGTACGTGACAAAATATTATGATTTCCATCCGTGCTGAACTGAACTTTATTTGATTTTCAAGAAGTGTATTATTGAAACTGCATTAAAGCTCAGGTCTCTGATTTCAGCTGTACATTTCAAAACTTTTGTTGACTCATTCTACTCGTCAGTGTTTGTGAACCACCATTCCTGTAACTGTAACACCTCTGTATATCCTTATAATCATATGTATTTCAATAAGCAGGGTCGGTACAAGGATACGAGGCAACCTAGGTGAACCCTTAATCCTGCTACTCGCTCCCCTCCCGCTGTCACTCTTCTCCAGGACCTGCAGTGGTAGGAATGCCTTGAAAACAGCAACATAGCGCTTACCCAAAGCCTCTGACGCTGTGATGCTTTTTGTACTTGCTTTGACCAACCACTTCCACCCCAATGCAAACAAGAAGTCTGCATCAGAAGCAGAGGGGCAGAAGCAATGGGTCAAATGGAGTCCAAACAGCAACATAGCATCAGAGGCTTCAGATAAGCTCTGCATTCCTGTTTTAATAGCATTACTGCTGCCGCAGGTCCCAGAGAGGGGCAGCAGGGGTGCAATGGGCCACCCTGGAAATGTTGGTGCTCTGGCCTGTCAATAAGCCAGATGTATGTAGCTTCTTCTTAAGAGGAAAAGTATATGGCAACTCTCAGATCAGGGACGATTCCTCACATTATACTCCACGCAGAGACTCCTGTGTTCATATCTGTAGTGGAAAGGGCTCAGTGATTTATGGACAAGTCATCAGGCAATAGCTGAAATCTCAGGCTGTTGTAGCTCTGGAGAGTGCTGGGGAGCTGGCGGGGCAGCTGGAGGTGCCACTGCAGGATAGGAGGGGAGTTTGATCTGGTGAAAACCACGAGAGTGTCCTAGGGCAGGTTGAGTGGCCCTATATAATTATAAGTTCTTGCTCCTCTTGGCAGGCATCCTCCCCATAGTAGGTAGAGAGGCTGGGTCTTCCAGCCAGGCCCTTCCTACTCAGGACATTTGGTATCCATATTCCTTTGGCTGACCATCCACTTGGTAGGGAATAGGACCCTCTGATCTGCTGCCTATCAGAAGGCTTTCTGTCCTTGGGGTATCGAGGTCTACTCATAGTGTCTATGTGATGACTCTCTAAGGGGGTGGTGGTCTGGTAGATATGCACTCTATTTCTCCATCTTTATTATTGCAGTCAACCACTTTCATGGATGCGGACTTAATTCAGCTGGCAGTGGCTATTCCACTTTGTTCAGACAAAGGCACTGGCAGGTACGGGCAGATATCACCAGCTTTCCTTGGGTACAGATGCCATAACCAGTCCTGATATTGGGCTGGCCTTTCTAGCCTCATCACCAGTAGGATTTCCCTGTCTAGATCTACTCTACTGTCAAGAGCCCACCATTCCCCTGCACAGCTTTAGGTACTCCTGCCTCTAACAGTGACAGTTCTTAACTGCTCCTAAATACTCCATAAACAGTTTACAGTTAACAAGTCAGAGCACTTCCATTACTGATCTGTTCAATTTACTTCTCGGGATTTGGTTTTGAGATTTAATAACTCGCCTTTTCAAATCCGAATTCAAGGTGAGTTACAGCTACACAAGTTATTTCCCACTTTCAATGGATTTATGATCTAGGTTGGACCTGAGGAAATGGAGGGTGAAATGACTCAGCAAGTCTTCCTCTCCTCTAATGAGCTGTGTCTCCTCTCCCTTGTCTGCGCATATACGTAGGCAGTGAGCTGGAGTGAACAGCTTTGCTCTCCACTCCACTGCTGTAGCAGCAGCAGCAGGAAACAGGAGGAAGCGAAAAGCTGCTGTGGCAGCTCCTATCCAGCTTTCCAGCTCTCAGCTTCACACACAGGGCCACTTCAACCCCTTATGTGGCTGTGGGCAAACTTATGAGGTTGGGCCCCCTGGGCAGCATCTCTCCTCCTACCTCCCTTTGCTTCCTCTCCTGCCTGCAGAATCTCCCTCCCTTCCCCTTGGAAGCATTTCTCCTACCTTACCCCCTAGGGCAGCATCCCTCCCTTCTCTGGAGTCTGGATGCTGTGAAGCATCTTTCCTCACTGTCCTTCCTCTGGCCACCACGCCGCGTGCAGCATGGTTCTTTCAGTGCCTGCACGTGCCTGAAGTCAGTCACTCCTGCTCCTTCTGAAGCAGACTTCCTGCTTTAGAGGGGGCGGGACTTTGAGCACTCGAAGGGACTGGAAGGCCTCGCAGTGCCCATCACTCTGCTTCCCCAGTGCCACACCCTCTTCAGTATTCAGCAATCCTCTGGAGTAAGATGCTTAGCTTCCTTCCGCAGTGCCGCCTGGAGGGAAAGTGAGGTGACTGCCACAGGGATGTTTTGGGAGCCATTGTCTAATTATAGAACCTGCTCCTGGACTGCAGGGCCCGGGGTGGCTGCCCCTTTAGCCCATAGAAACAAAGGATCCTACGTACTAAGCCACAAAAATAGTTCTGTTAAGTGTATCTGAAAGATGCAAATGAGCTTTTGGTTGATTTGTATTTTTAGCTGTCTTTCACAGGAAATTTTTTGTATATTGCAATGTTCCGGGCTATGGCAAAACATGAAGAATTTAAAAATGCCCCTTTCTGAGATGACATGGAGAATTTAACCCTGGGAGTACCGATGGGGTCAAAAGTGACCCCATTGCAAGTTTCACAACGCGTATCTCGGAAACTAGTTGTTCAAGAATGCAATCTTTTTATGACTTTTCACATGTCAATATTCTCTTTATATTGTGCCATGAGAGGAATAATTTTCATCTGCTAGGTGACAATGTGGTAGGCTATGGCCTAGCATGGCCTGCTACTATGAAAGGCCTGTAAGTTAGGCCTAGATCCTAACTCCCATTATAGCTAGAAAAGAACCAAAAATCTGTGAAAATTGAGAAAACTGTTTTAAACTGCTTAATAAGAAATTTTTATGAATTCATAAGTTTTCCATTATTCTCTTGTGTGTGAAAGAACAGAAATGTTTCAATATATGCATTCCTGGAGCTAGGGATAACCTTGCAGTAGAGAAGTAACGAAATCAAGAACTGTACCATTGTTCAAGCAATCCTAAGGGAGGGGGCCAGTTGCTAGGCTCCGGAGGGATTTCTAATTGGACAAATGAAGGGAATGTAAAACCAATGAGAAGTTTGCATGTATCGAGTTGGAACCAATAGAAAGTTCTCATGTATCAAACTGAAAAAGAGGTATAAATGGTTATGTCTCTGTATAAACTTTT
Source organism: Ichthyophis bannanicus (assembly GCA_033557465.1). Lineage (NCBI taxonomy): Eukaryota > Metazoa > Chordata > Amphibia > Gymnophiona > Ichthyophiidae > Ichthyophis > Ichthyophis bannanicus. Next base: position 646,223,959 of record CM066035.1, read on the forward strand.
GCTCAGTTCCTTTTGAAGCTTTGACTGACTGGGCCTGTGCACAATAAACTGGCTTGGACCCTGTCAATTGACTCCTGGACTTATTCATTGATTGCACTTTGCCACAGCAAGCTAGCGATGAATTGCAGCACAGAGTACCAGTGGGGTCATTTTTGACCCCAGTTGCTTACGTCCAGTTTAGATCGTGGTACAATTTGCAGTTTTGTGAATTTTTTGATCTGACAAAGGTATTTATCATTAATTATGTATCATTTATTTTTTGTACTCTTATTTTATGAAAATTACACATTTTCTGTAATTGACATCATATGTTCTCTCATTATTTCCGATGAAATCTAAAGGCTTTCAGCTCATTCATTACAATTATTGTACACCTATAGTAAAACTGCTTTGCGTTTTATTCAACTTTATCTTTGTTTATTTATTTTAGGTTATTGTTTATGATGTCAAAATGAAAGTATTCAGCTGCCCAAGTAAGAGAAATATTGCAACGAGATGCTGACAGTGACGGCTCTGAGTCGTCTGATGATGCAGCATATTCAGCAAGCGAAGAAGCATATCAGCCAAGTTCAGGCGATAAATCTGATAATGACAGTCATGATTCATATGGCGACGGCAGTTGGTCGCCAAGTGAATGTGAGACTGATGTTGAGCCGGTAACATCGCCTGCAGCAAAGAGTCAAGTTACAGGTCGAGGCAAAGGTCGAGGCTGTGCTGGATGGGGAAGAAGGCAGGAGTCCTCGGTGTCAATATCATCTGTGAGGAATCTTAGTTGTGGTCATAGAGGAGCTAAGAGGTCATTAACTATAAGCACAAATGTTGCCATTGAAGTCTATTTATTTATTTATTTAACAGTATTTCTAAACCGCCTTATCTTAATAATCAAGGTGGTATCTAAGTCTATGTATCTAAGGATGCCACATCATGGAACGGGAAACCTATAAAGCAAGCTGCTGGAAGATACGCCAGAGCTAATGTCATGCCCGTACAACAAGGTCCTACAAGGTATGATGTATGAAATGTTGATGGCCCTCTCGCAGCATTCCACTTGTTCATGAGGAAGAACTTATTGAATGAAATCATGATGTGGATGAGCAAACAAGGAAGACACATTTATGACGACACCTGGAAAGATTTGACAGACAGAAAATTTCAACATTTTCTTGGACTTCTGATCCTCTCAGGTGTGTACAAGTCACAAAATGAATCCATAGTTCAGTTGTGGAACCTTGAAGATGGTCGTTCTGTTTTCGGCAAAAATATGGCCCGTAACCGTTTTCAGTTTCTTGTGCTCTCAGATTTGATGATGCAACCAACAGACATGAACAACGAGGCGTGGATAAGCTTGCTCCAATCAGACAAGTTTTTGATACCTGGGAAGCAACTCTAAGTGACGCCTTTGTTGCTGGTGAAAATGTTACCGTGGATGAGCAACTGCTTACATTTCGTGGCCGTGTTCCGTTCAGACAATATATTCCCAGCAAACCTGGGAAATATAGCATAAAGCTATGGATGTTGTGTGACAGTGCAACGTCATATGTTCTGCATCTTCAAGTATATACAGGAAGGGAACTCGGACCAAACAGGGAACAGAATCAGGGTGAAAGGGTTGTGCTGCAACTCACTGAAGGATTGACGCGATCTGGCAGAAATGTTACTGTTGACAATTTCTTCTGCAGTTTATCCCTTTCACGGAAATTGCTAGAAAAACAAATGACACTTTTGAGGACAATTCGAAAGAACAGAAAAGAATTACCTCCAGAATTTGTAACAGTAAAGGGATGAGAGGTATTCACTTCACTGTTTGCCTTTTGCGATGACACCACTCTGGTTTCCTATTGCCCAAAGAAAGGAAAAGTGGTTGTTCTTCTGAGCAGTTTGCATGATCAAGAATAAGTAGATAACACACATCCAAACAAAAAAACACGCATGATCCTGGACTATAATACTAGTAAAGGTGGAGTAGATACGGCAGATCAAATGTTGCGCACGTATACCACAAAACGAATGACAAGACGCTGGCCAGTGACAATCTTCTACAACATGTTGGACATCAGTGCTTTGAACGCCTTCATTGTTTGGATGTCACTAAATCCAGAATGGCAGTCCAAGTCAAAGCACAGACGTCGTCTATTCCTCTTGGAATTAGGAAAGCAGCTGCTTCAGAGTAATTGCAGCGAGATTTCTTCCAGCATTGAAGAAGCCACTGATGCTGTTTGCAATGTCGGGATCCCAAAGAAAAGGGCAAGGTGTCACTGCTGTTCCAGAGAAAAAGACAAGAAAAGCAACATAGTTTGCACCTCCTGCAAGCGCAGTGTTTGCAGAGAACATTCAGAAATTGTCTGTGTCTCATGCAAATGACTGTAGTACTTTACTGTGTTCATCAAGTGCATGCAAAAACTGCTTTCATGGCAACTCTTCTTCGTGTAATTTTATGATAAAGCATTAAATTTCAAAACATTTAACCTTCATAAAATAAATAATTAATTCGGAATAATATTTTGTCTGTTTAGTTTAAAATTTTCATGGTTAACAATTAAAATTCATTGTGGGGTAATTTATGACCCCAACGGTATTCAGTGTGTGCAAAAAATCTCGGTAATTCCAGGGTTAAAAGGCTCTTTGTCCCAAATCAAAGGTTCACCTGAACCCTTTCCCCAGTGGGTGTGGGGGGATCTCAACTCCATGGAGGATCAGTAGGCCCAATGTCCCCATGAGGGCAAAAACATTTTAAAAGCCCCCTTCCTGAAGCTTCACCTCTTCATGAAACCCTGCTCCTTCCCAAATTTAAGGCCCATCCTGTTTCCCCTGCATTCTCCCTTCCTCCCTACAATCTCTAACACCCCAATGGGTTCGGGCAGTGATGGGGGAAGGATCGAGCCTCACTCACGCACTCCTGCCCTGGCAGCTGCCTAGCTCAAAATGGCACCTGCTAACCCCTAGTGGTAGTATCAGGGTATTACTGCTAAAATTCAGGTTCTTATTTAGCAACTTGCCCCCTAGTTGTAGTATCGTGAGACTACCGCTAGGGATCATCCACTTGGAAATTGAGAATAAGACTTCTAAAGCACCCTCCAAAGTGTGCTTCTTGTGCAAGTTTGCTACCACAAAGTTTATCTTTGTGAAGTGATTCTGTGAAAGTGCACGCTATGGAAAAAAAAAGCCCAAAAAGCTTACAATTTGGTGTTTTTGTGCTTTTTCAGGCATTTTGCTCTATTTTTCACAGGAGGTGCACTTTTGCAAAATCACTCCGTACTTTATTACATAGGGTACAAAAGTTTGCTTGAAGAAAAACAAATCGGCCTTCAGATAGACCCTAGTATTAACTCAATGTGTTTTTTGATAGGCATTGATTATGTTTTAAATTGGTTGTTTCAGAGAGTAGGTGCTGGGAGAGTTCATTGAGTTTGTCTAAATGTTAATATATTGTAATTTGTTTTAATTTTGCAATTCACACTGAACTAGTTTCAATCTCAGGAAATGTGGACTGCAAGTATTAAATTAAAGTAAATTATTAGCATGACATATTTTAGGATGCAGACTTCTGGGACTGCTAAGGTCATATCCTCAGGTAACTGGATATTTGAATGGATTTACAAAGCATGTGAAGTTCTCTGATTTGATCCTGAAAGGTTTGAAATTATTTCAGCAGGTTGACGTTCTGCTCCAAATCAACCTTGATTCCCTAAAGCTGTGCCCACCTTGTTTTAGATGTCATTCAGATTGTGAGATGGTTTATGCTTTATTATTAAAATTAAAATACAGTATAACTCTTCGGACAGCCAGCATAAATCAAAAGAGCAGCACAGCATTTTGTAGCTGTGTTTCTTCCAGGCTGGTTTGAGGCCTGACATGCTGACAAATTTTATGCTATTCCATTTTAACAGATGAGACTTGAATTAAGGAGCAGTGTCTGGTTAGCACAACTAATTTGATTTTCACATAATTGCTGGCAATTTCCTAGGGTGCTTGCTTTATTTTTTTTATTGCCATCAAGTCAGTGTTGACTCATAGTGACCCAGTTTTCTTGGCAATGTATCACTGGAAGTAGACTGCCAGCCTTTTCTTGCAAGGCAATGGAGGGTAAAGTAACTTACCCAAGGTCACAAGGAGTGCTAGTGGGAATTGGGAATTGAACCTTTGATCTTCTGGGTATGAGGCAGTTGCTCTAACCACTGTGACTAGGCTACTCCTCCACTCTTTGTTTTGTGGTGGCTAGTATAAGGATAGGGAAACAAAACGTAATTCAATTTCTGCATTTTAAGAAGTTCGGTGGAACAAAATTTTCACTTGTAAATTCCATGTAGCAATAGAGAAATATAAAATATGTGAGTCCAGTTCAATCCCCCTCCCCCAAGGCTGCTACCCTAGGCGACCACCTAGTTTATCTAATATTTGGGCCAGGCCAGGGTTCACCCCTATGGGATCCTCTTGGAGGAAAATGGAAAGCCATCCTCTTGGAGGAAAGAGGGTACAAATTGTTAACTTTGCTAAAAGCATCAACATAGTTTTTCTTTGCCTACTAAATGGATCCAGTTGCTCTGCCCCCGCAATTATGTGTGCATAGGCTTTCACCTCATTATATTGCTGTCACTTGTAAGTTAGGGCAACCCAGCCTCATGCTTGCAAATGATCCTTCCTCTTATAGGTTTAATAGGTTCATAAAAAACCACTCGCTCAGTCTCCTTAATACCTGCCTGGCTTCATGCCTTACTGCAAGGTATACTCCTGGGGGAATTCTGCACAAACAAATTTAAAATTATGTGCAAAAATTCTGAAAATTCTGTGCATAGTATTTAAAAAATCTGCATAATACTGCCTGCTTCAATAATACATTTTTGTACAGAATTCCCCCATCATAGGGCCTAACTCCCCCCTAGGGTTGCCAACTGGCTCCAGATGCGCCCGACAGGCTTGATCCAGTCCTGTGTTTACCCCATTGCATGCAGGGACTTGTAGTCTTGCTTTTCTTATGGAGTGCAATGGAGAAATCAGAACTACATGTCCCTGCATGCAATGGAGTAAACCCAGGAATGGATCAAGCCTGTCAGGCGCATCTGGAGCCAGTTGGCAACCTTACTCCCCCCCCCCCCCCAGTAAGTCCCTCTGCTTTTTCCCTCTTCCTCTCTCATTCCAACCACAATTCTCTCCCAAACCCCTAAGCCTTACTTCTCTCTTCTTCCTTCCCAAGCACATACTCCCATCTCTCTTTCAAATCCCCCCCAAATCACATATTCCATCCTGCTTTCTTTCTTCCCCCACCCCCAGGCACATACATCCACCTCATTGTTTCTCCCCCAAGCTTTCTCTGTCCCTTATGCCCATTGCAATTCCTCGCTTACTCCAGCAATGAGTCTCCCCTACAATACCGACTGCAGCTTGCTTCCCTCTTTGTCCCAATCACATGGCAAGAGGCTGCCACAACAACAAATGGCTGCGTGTCAAGCCACATCTTTCTCCTCTGCTGTTCTAAGGCCAACTGCTCATTTGAACCATGCAGGCCTCCATACAGCATTGTGGTTCAAATGAAACAGTAGGATCCAGGATGGCAAAAGGACATGGCTGATGTGCAACAATTTGCCACCTCTTCATGGCGTGTGATCTCTGCAGGGGAGGAAGAGGAAATGGGAACTGCTGATGCTGGTGCCTGTGTAGAATTCTGCATAACAAATGAAAAATTCTGCAAAGATAGGGAATTCTGTGCAAATTCTCAAATTCTCCGTTGTGCATAATTCCCCCAGCTGTAAAGCATAGTTACTCACCTGTAACAGGTGATCTCCGGGAACAGCAGGAATTTAGCCCTCACATATGGGTATCGTCGGTACCGATGGAGCCTGTGCGGGAACGCTCCCCAGTGTCCAATTAGAACGCTTTTGGGTGGACGTCAACCATTGGAGAGACAAAATGAGGCAACTTGTGTTTGCTATTTTGTCTGACAGACACCCTGATGCCTGGGTCCATTGATAAAGTCCACTGAGCTGCCCTCATGTGGAGGCGAGCATATGGAACCACATGCACGGTGGATGCCATGTGGCCCAGCAACTGCAACATTTCTCGAGCAGTTAGATGAGGCTTCAGCACTGCCTGAGAAGCTAACTGCACCAAGCGAAGGCAGTGGGCCTGGGGAAGATAGGCCCTTGCCCTTGTGGTATCCAGAAGAGCTCCTATGAACTCTAAAGACTGAGTGGGAGTCAGACTTGATTTTGGGATGTTTTACCAGCCCTAAATACTGAAGGATACGCATTGTGCAGGATAGAGAAGTCTTGGCCTCTGACTGTGTTGGAGCTCGAATGAGCCAGTCGTCCAAGTAGGGGAAGACGAATATTCCCAGAGTGCGGAGAAATGCTGCTACCACAGCCATGCTTTTCGTGAACACCCTTGGTGTTGAGGCCAGACCAAAAGGAAGCACCCTGTATTGGTAGTGCTTTCCTTGAAAAAGGAACCAAAGGAACCTTCTGTGGGTTGGATGGATGAGGACATGGGTGTATGCATCCTTGAGATCTAGAGAACAAAGCCAATCTTGATTCTGAAGGTATGGAAGCAGAGCTCCGAGAGAAATCATCTTGAATTTCTCCTTGACAAGGAATTTGTTCAATTCTCTGAGATCTAAGATACGTCTGTATCCCCCTGTTTTCTTTGGGATAAGAAAGTAAGGGGAATAGAACCCTGTGCCCTGTTGATGAAGAGGCACTTCTTCTATTGCCCCTTGGGCAAGAAGGATGGCAACCTCCTGAACTAACAGGTTGATGAGAGAGGTCGGAGAATTGAACTGCTTCACTATTGTGTGAGGGGGCATGCTTGAAAAATGAAGTTTGTACCCCTCCTTTATGATGGAGAGTGTCCAATGCTCTGCTGTTATTTGCCCCCATCTGGGGGCAAAATGACATAACCTTCCTGGAATGGTGGAAGGTTCTGGTCCCTCCAGAACAAGAAAGGCTAAGTTCTCTAGCTGAAAGTCAGAGGCCCTGAGGAGGCTGAGGCTGCTGGGCCGGTGAAGGCCTAGCAGCCTTTGCTTTCTTCTGTTTGGGTGGTTGCTGTTGTTTATTTGAAAACTGACCTGCAGAAGATGCCTGCTGACCATAAGCAGGATAAAATCTTTTCTTTTTAGAAAAAGATGTTTTCTTGAACAACTTCTTTCTAACAGGATCAGCAGTGGACTTGGATAATCTATCCAAGGTGGAATTTTCAGCATCCATTTCATTGGCTTTTTCCTGCCAATCTTTACCAAACAGGTTCTCACCAGTACAAGGGATATTTCCCAATTTATCTTGTACCCAGAGCTCTAAATCAGATGCCTGGAGCCAAGCAATTCTACGTACACCTATGGCAATAGCCGAGGTTCTGCTTATACACTCAAAGCAGTCAAAGGCTGCACGGTTGGAGAATTTAGAGACATCTTGGGCATGTTTGACCCAAGTGAGAAAGTCCTGTCTTTTATCTTCAGAAATGAAAGGACTTAAAGTCTGTAAATTATCTGTGACCTCCTTTAGAACATTCCCATGTAGAAACTATAGGAACTGATTCTTGCAGCAAGCATGGAAGCTTGAAAGACTCTACGTCCAAAAGCATCCAGGGTTCTGCATTCACGTCCTGGAGGATTAGAGGCATGTCTTTTTGCACTTTTAATCCTTCTCATAGCTGACTCCACCACAATAGAGTGGTGAGGAAGCTGAGTTTTATGGAACCCAGGACAAGGAGGGACACGATACATAGTATCTAACCTATGAGAATGAGGAGAGGTGGTAAGAGGTGTTTCCCACATCCTCAACATGAGATCATATAGAATCTCATGAATGGGTAAGGTAACTGCCTCCTTAGGAGTTTTGGGATATTGTAAAATTTCCAACTCCTTGGCCCTTGGCTCTGTCTCAGGGGCCACAGTAGTGGACAGGCCCCAAGCCACCTCTCCGATGAAGTCTTGGAAAAACATGTCTTCTGGAGGAGACATCCTGCGTTTAGGGGAGGAGGACTCCTCTGGAAGAAGCATCGCTGCATCGACAGAACTGTCAGAATCCTCAGATTCTTCTGAGGACTCGAAGTATCATATGTCTGGATGCTCCTGCAGAGCCCGATACCCGTACCGACCAAGGTTGGTACCGGGAATGACCGGTACCGGAGGGCATCGGAGGACAGAGTACCAACATAGCAGACACCTATGCCGATGCTATCGGTACCGGTGCCGATACTGATACCGATGCCGGTGCCAGTGCCAGTACCGGTAGAGTTGTCTGTTGCGGTACCAAGGGTGTCGATGCCGCAAGGAAAGCCGTCAGACTGCGTTCCATGGTCAGAATTCTCTGGTCCATGGACGCCGCCAATGCCTGGAAGTCAGTACCGGTGGAAGCCACCGGTACCCCAGAGCATGGCACCAGGAGATCTGTCGAGACCGAGCCATCTAGAACATCCTGGAACCCTGATAATGCTTTGGAAGCCGAAGCCTCCCGCCGGGGTAATTTTGCCGGTGCAGAATCCTCGAGGGCAACCCCAGAGACATCTCGATGCTTAGAGGGAGATCTACCCTTTGAGGACTGGCTGGATTTATGTTTAGTTACCTGAGATCCACGGGAGGAAGAAGAAGCCCTGGAAGACGTTGATGCCACCGAAGCCGCATCAGAGGGAAACAGGGTACTGAGCTTGGCAGCTCGGTTCTGCCGACCTCTTTTAGACATCATGGCACAGGACACACAATCCGTGATGGAGTGGTCAGAACCTAAACATTTTAAACACCATTCATGGGTGTCGGTGACGGAAATGGTACTGCCACACTTGGTGCACTTTTTAAAACCTGAGGCAGGTTTTTCCATGTTAAGGAAAGTTTTTGGGCCTAAGGCCCAAAAAGGCGGGTGCACCTGAAGAAAATAGAAAAAAACAGATTTTTTTTTTTTTAAAATAGGGAAAGAAAGACCGGCGGTACCGGTAGAGCGTTGAAGAAGGCAGACGCGACCACAAAAAGTAATAAAGGAAAAGAAAATTCTTCTGCGGTGACAGGAACACGACCTGCTGGCTCTGCAGAAAAAGAAGAACTGGAGAGAGGCAGTTGGGAAAGGCGGGAAGGCGGGAAGGCAGCACGCAGGCGCTGTGGGATGCTCCCAAAAGCGTTCTAATTGGATGCTGGGGAGCGTTCCTGTGCAGGCTCCATCGGTACCAACGATACCCATATGTGAGGATTACATTCCTGCTTATTCCTGGAGATAGGTATAATCTATGATCCTATTGGGCTATTGCAGCTCCCTCTGGCAGTCTGGGAATTGTCCCCTGTACCCCACCCATCAGTGCAGAATCTCCACTTTGGGGAAGGGAGCAAAGCTCTAAAAGCCCTCTTCTTTACATTTATTTCGTCCCCTTGGATTTCCATCACTCTTTTACCAATTTGAATCCACACAAATTTACACACATTGCTCACATCCATCTTATGTCCTATTTCACCATTTTTTCAACATTTCAATCTGCTCCAATTTGTTTCCAGCTATTCAGACAACTCCATAATCCATGCTCAGCCATAATTCAGACAGATCCAGCATGCTGCATGTCTAACAAGGATTGTAGTACCTCTTGATTCAGCTTTCATGGTAAGTTCTTCAATTTTACTTCCTACAATAAAGAGATGAATTGTAGAAACTGGATCTTTTTCTTGGATGTGAATTGGTTTAACTGTCTGTGTAGTGTTACAAAACTGCATATCCACATCGGAGGGGGGTGGAAGCGGCAGATTGGGCTGCCCCGGAGAGGGCGAATAAGTGCTGCATCGTGGTTTCAGGGCCATTGACTGCTGCTGGCTCTGGAGAAGGATGGCAGCGGTGGCAATGGGCAGCGGCGGTTGCCCCTGGAGGGCCGGCACTCTAGGCAACAGCCTATTTCATCTAATGGTAGTACTGGCCTTGCCTGTAACTCCCAGAGAGATTTCTTGTGGGAGCTTTGAGTGCCTTGTTTTCTGTTGATCCTTGGTGGTTGACACTGGATTGTCTAGCAATATTGAACCTATTCTGCCTGTTCTTGGACTTGGATTTAGCTCACGCCTTTCTCGAAGTTGAAGGTGAGTTACATTCAGGTACATTAGGTATTTTCCTGTCTCCAGAGGGCTTACAATCTAAGTCTGTACCTGGAGCAATGGAGGGTTAATCGACTTGCCCAATGTCACAAGGACTCTGACTCCGCCTGTTACTTTGGATTAGTTCTTCACCTGGTACCACTTCTGTCTTCTCCTGTGCCTAACATCTAGAGTCCATGCCTTCCCACTGGAAACAATGGTGTTTCAAGTCTTGGCAACTTCCGAGCACTGAAGGGCTCAACCTGAAGGAAAAGGGAGCTATTATAGGTTAAGATGCACATCCTTGGTCCCTGGTATTCCCCTTGAGTAGGCCCAGCAGTGACACTCTAACAATTCCCTTTTAGAAGATCATAGCATTCTACTTGGTTGATATCATACCATCTATTATGTAAATATTTGGACACCTCATCTCAAAGTGTCCTGAAAGTCAGCATTGAGATTTTGAATTAGCTTCTAGCCTTAACTAAAAGCCTTGCAAAACTTCTGATAAAAGGGAAGTATACGACCAGTGGAAAGCACCCAAAATCACCATAGCTGTGGCACTCTATAAAACCTGCAAACAATTAAGCAATTCTTCTGGAAGCCCTACCTATAAACCATAAATAGCAGTCCAGATAGGGAATTGCCAGTAACTGGACTGTTTTTCAAAACAGTGATTCATTCAGCAGAGGATGCAGTCATCATACTATCCTTTAACTTAAAGAAACCTGTACTTACTACATTCGATATCTGCGTGTTCGTTGATGGGCAAGTGTCTAACTGGACTTCCAACTCCTTCACTGAATGAGACAGAGAAAAATCCTATCAATCCAAAATGGGCAGTTGAAACTGTGAATAGCAGGACTAAATACCCTGATGCCAAAATTTCTGTCTTTTGTTCATTAATTCACAATTTATTAGTAATTAACTAGTTAGAAATCACTGAAAACCTCAGATTAAATGTCTGCAATGCCGAAAAACAATCACCAATTACTAGAAAACTCAACTGTATATCATCGGCATAAATATGAAAAGAAAAGACCAGCTGCTGGAAGAACGTTCCCAAAGAATCGAAAAACATATTAAAAAGCAGTGGAGAAAGACAAAATCTAAATGCAGGGGGGTAGCTAATAATCTATGTGCTTTCATGAAGCTGTATCTCTCCAGTTAAAAAAGATCTTAACCACGGAGGTGCCTTCACCTGTATCCTATTTCTTCACACCAATCTAATACTCAAATCCATAGTCAAAGGCAGACAATAGGCGCAAAATATAACATTTTAGTAAAAGGGCCCTAGTGGCCTTCATCCATATATTTAAAAATCTCGTCCTGAATTGCAATTAAAATCTTTGGTTCTATATCTAGCCGAAAATCCTGCTTGTTTTGTATCTAATCTATCTGAGTCCTCAGCAAATTCACTTAACTGTAGGAACATCAATCACCCTAAGATCTCGGACAAAAATGCTAAAATTGAGACTGACCAATAATCCTTACAGTTCAATAGATATAAATTGGGTTTCTTCAGAATTGGTGTAATGATCTCACTACATAGTCACTTAGGGAATATATTTTCTGACAAGGGGCAATTCACAATTTGCCCATTTGAATCCATTGCATTCTCCGATAATAATTTCAAAAATATTGGATGACATAGCTTTAGCATACATTTGACTGTTCAAATAGTTGCCTAGTTTCCATTGAAAAGCACTTATTCAATCTACATTCCTCCAAAGTTTTTAATAAGGTCTCAATTATATCCTAAAAACATATGGAAAATGATTCACAATCTAATTCTGGTGGAATTTCCCCTTGTTATGATCTCTATTCATTAGTCAACTGACTGTTGAAAAAAATTTTTAAGATCTTTTTTTATTGGAGAGATACAACTTCATGAAAGCACATGGATTATAGGCCACCAAAAAATGCCCTTAACCTTTCGTGGTCTCCAAAAAATATAGATTAGCCAAATTCCCCCAGGCTTTCTAATTGCCACTTTATGATGCTAAACACATATTCATTCAGGTTTCCCTTCAAAAACTTCAAGAATTCTTTCTCTCTTTATCTCTCTTTCCATCATCTACCCCAAACCCATTATTCTTTCTTTCTTTCTCTCTTTTTTCTCAACTCCTATCCTAGCCACCAATTCCCTCTCAACCATCTATCCTGTACCCACCACTTACGCTCCCTTACTCACCCTTCTAGCTTGCTCCACCACTTTCTCTATCAGTTCATAACCATCCCCACTAGTCTCTCTCTCTGAAATCTTCAATCTGTTAATTCCTACTTCCCACACTTTTCCCATCACTGTCTCTCTGCCAGTCCCTCCTCCCTCTTTGTTTCGTACACTGTGCAATGTCTCTCCTACCGTCTGGCAGGCAGCAACACAGCAGTTCTCCTTCTCTTGGGCTAAATGGGCCTCTTTACAGACTTGCTCCTCTCTTCGGCCAAGTGGACTAATGACATCTCCACTGGCTTCTCCTGTCATCTGCAGAGGATGCTCAGACTACTGATGGCTCCTCCTCCCTTTAGTATAGACTGATCACACTGACACCAGCTCCTTCCCCCCTCTATAAGGGACAGTGATAGTTAATGGCTTATGGCATATGCGGCAAAATGGTTTACAATAAAAATTCATAGAAAGGAAAAAGAACTCCATTATCAAAACAGAAAGCAGAGAACAAAAGGAGAAAAGAGAAAGAGAGAGAAGCAGAAATACCATGCAGTAACTGAATAATATGTTATGCGACGATGATATTGAGTATTTTGTGAATGATGACCAAATGTTTATATTGTGTACGGTATGGAAAAGGTAACCAGTGGGATTTAATGCAAAGTGGCGTTAAATAATCATAGCGGGAAGAATGATGAAGGAGACATATTGCTGTATTTTGCACAGCTTGATGCCACTTCAGTTGGTATTTAGGTAAACCTGAAAAAATGTTCTTACAATAAACAATAAAAATAAAAGTGCTGTTACAGTCTCTCTTCAGTGTGGGTTCATCATACCCAAGCCATCTCCTCTTTTTGGCCACATGGCCATTGGAGCATGCTGCCAGGCTTTGCACAGGTGCCTAGGAATTGTTAGGAATGGGGAAGTGCTACTGATAGGGGATTTCAATATGCCAGATGTTGATTGGCACATCCCTGCTGCAGTATCATCTCGAAATAAGGAGATCCTGGATTCTTTACAGGGAGAACTATTCAGGCAATTGGTAACAGACCCCACACGTGAAGGGTCCATACTGAACTTCATGCTTAACAATGGTGAAAGTGCTTCTGATGTTATAGTGGGAGATCATTTTGCATCCAGTGATCACCAGATGGTGTGGTTCACTATTAGGACTAGGGCTGTTAGAATCCATTAAAAAGTGAGGGTCTTAGACTTTAGGAAGACTAACTTTGCCAAGATGGGCCAATACCTCAGGGAGTCGTTAGCAGGATGGGAACTGCTGGGGGATGTGGAAAAACAGTGGCCAAACCGAAAGGGGATATTTTAAGGGCAACCAACCTTTTTGTTAAAATGATAAATAAAGTTAAAAGGAAAAGAAGACTGCTATGGCTTTCGAAAGAAGTAGCTGAAAAGGTGAAGAGAGGGAGGCCTTCATGAAATACAAGAGATCACAGAGAGAGGAAGACAGGCATCTATATTTGGAAAAACTTAGAGAAGCTAGCAAAGTAGTCAGGAAAGCAAAGATTTAAAAAGAGGAGGAAATAGCCAATGCAATAAAATGGGGGGATAAGACATTTTTCAGATATGTTTGTGAGAAGAGGAAGGGCAAAAGTGGTATTGTCAGACTCAAGGGTGAAGGGAAGGAATATGTAGAAACTGATGAGGATAAAGCAGAATTGCTTAACAAATATTTCTGTTCTGTGTTTACAGATGAAGAACAAGGAACAGGACCTCAGAAAACACCCACAAACAGGAACAGAAGCGAGGGGATCTTGAACAATTTTCAGAAGACTGTTTTCATGAGAAACTAGCTAAACTTAAAGTAGACAAAGCAATGGGACCGGATTGGGGGGTATTTTAGAAAGCCTATTCATGCTTTGGACATCTGAAAATGGACATAGAGATGTCCATAGCACACAGACATCCTCAGGCTTTTAGAAGCCAGGTCTGTGGATGTCCCCAGCTTGAGGGCATCCAAGGTGAAATGGGGGCTTGGGGGAGGTATTGCCATGGTGTTCCCAAGAATTTGGATATCTCTACCAATTTCAAAAACGCTCTGTACGTCCCAAGCCACATCAAAGGTTATACGTGCTCCAGGCATGAATGCAAAATAGGCAGCTTAAAAGTGCTTGTTTTGTCAGGCAGACATCTGGAGGGTGTGGAGAAGGAGGTACATATCCCCTTTATTTTTCATTGTGGAAATGAACACTGACAGGGAATGGGGGCTCAGGTTTTCATTTTGCCATGCTGCTGGACATCCCCATATGTAGCTTTGCTTGAGATGGATGTGTCTGCCTCATGGTTTTCTAACAGGCAGGAATCCATGTCATGGGCATCTATGTTTCTAAAATTGGGTTGAAACATACACGTTTCTGGTGTTTGTCTGCATGTTCTGCACTGGATGTTAAAGACTGCATTTGGATGCCCTTTCTAAAATGCCACTTCACATATATTAATGCAATTCATGTAACAAAAAAAATAAATATAATTAATTCCTACTCCCTATTCTCACTGGGGTTTCATTAAGTTAAAATATAATAGATACTAAAAAAACCCAGTACTAATATAAATAACATAAACCACCCATTACCCTCAACAACACACAGAAATGCCCCAAATGAATAAAATACAATTCCCCATCTAATAATGGTAACCCTAACCTTATTGAAACTCCTGGAAGAAAAGGCATCATGACTAGGCCCTATTTACCCTGTTATCCCTTAAGGAGCTCCACAAGGGGTAAGCCCCTTAGAATTGCTCCTGTGGAGGCATCCCATCCTGGTTATGGGCTGCCTTTTGATCCCCTCAGTTCAGCCTACACCCTACACCCTGTATTGCCTCATGCACGGTACCAGATTGTAAGTTGTGTGGAACAGAACCTACCTACTATAACTGAATTGTAACTCAACTTGAATACAGATTTAGAAAGGTGAGTAATTGAAATCTAAATCCATTTTCTTCTCTCTCTCCGAGCCCATCATTAACACTTGAAGCTCTTGGATATCTCCTCCCAACAAGTGATATCCTAGAGGTCCCATTAACTGAGGGCATCTGAGGCTCCTACTCTCCTTATTATCCATGACAGATCTGTAAGGTATCTTCCTTTTAAAGAGAAGCTTATGTACTAACAAATGAAAATATTCATGAGCTAGTATCCATTTTTGTAAAATTTAGCTATGAGATACAAATAAGCTATTGGCTCATTCAAATCCCCTAGCTAAGCTTATCAAGAAATGTTTCACACATTGCCATAGACAAGAATTTCATGTTTCCAGCGATGCATGAGAAATTAAAATAAAACCTGTCCGCTTCATGTGGCATTGGCCCCTGGTGCCCCTTCTAGGAGGCCTTTGATCACTGGTGTTTAGTGCCCTCCAACTCTTCCTGTTAATCTCAACATGTGGCAAAAATGGCTCTGATGGACCCCCCCCCCCCAGTGGGGTCCCAATGCCCTAGTTAATCATGAGGCCCTCTAATTCCCACTCCCTCCTTCCAGCTGCAACCCGGAGTTAAAATAATTCAAGACACCCCTCCACTCAGAGACCCTACCCCTTTAGGCTTAATCCCCTCATCCCTTAAATGAGGGCTGGGCCTGCCCCTCCACACCCTCAGAACCTCAATTTACTCAAGGGGTATAGGTGGGGAGATGATGGGGTTAGGAGCAAGTCCCACCCTAGTAACTCCCTGTAGTTAAATGGTGGCCACTGACTCCCAGTGGTAGTTTTCTGGCCCTATCGCTAGGGATCAGGCTACTGAGATGTTATTTTTCTTGAAAAAATTGGCCTGTGAAGTTTTTTTTTGCATGCTCATCTTTGCATTTAGTGAATTTGGTATGAAAGTTTACTACTGTGAAGTGCACTTTTATGAAGTGTGCCAGGTAGCATGGAGTTCAGCGTGCACTAACTGTACTGTGCTGACATTTAGTGGAGGGCGCTGTGCTAGTTCCCCATGCTTACTGGTCAGCACATTAGTGGGCAGAGACAGGGTGGCATAAGGGTGTTGCACTGCAGTTAGCACAGACTTTATGAGCACATGTTAACCGCACCTGTTGCCATTAGCGTGGATGCACCTAATGCTACCTCAGTGGATAGCATTAAGTGCACTGTGTGTTGGTTAGTGCAGTGCCCCATGGTTGCAATGTGCTATTAGCATGGGCAGTGGTGGGATTGGGCCAGTTCGGCTCGGTTCGCGTGGTTCCTGTCACAGCCCATGTTTGCCAAACTGGGTCAAACATGGCCTGAAAATGCCGGCACTGCAATGGTGGTAATCCTCCCACCTGACAATGTTTGATAGTATCAGGGGATCGCAGCATGGGGAGAAGCCCTCAGTGCTGTCAAAACATTGTCAGGCAGGGGATTGGGCTGCAGGGCAATGGCCGGGTTGCTGCACCTCGGTGGAGGGCAGCAGTCCAAGCGTATTAATGCTGTAACATCTCCATGCCAGGTGCAGCAACCCAGCCGTCACACATGGAGGACAACCGAGACCAAACTGTTTTTTTTTAAATTATATCTTTATTCAGATTATATATAGCATGTAACAAACATGATTAAAGAAATACAATCAAGTCCACATCAAGAGGAGCACTGCCCTGAAACAATTCAAAGTAAAAAAAATAATCTAGGTAATACAAAAGCCAGTATAGTTATCCAGTAAAAAAAGAAAACAAAAAAAAAATAAAGAAACCAGATTGGATTCCCAATTTATATAAACCATTAATATTAGGCCAAAAGGAGAACACTCTCATACTTTTTCCTTATTTAACAAGAATGCCTCTAGTTGCTCAAGCTCAAGAAAAACATATTTAACAGATTGAAGTATAATAATACATTTACAGGGATATTTTAATAGGAAAGAAGCCCCTAAAGCAATAACTCGAGGCTTTAACAAAAGAAAAGCTTTCCTCCGCTTCTGAGTAGCTGTACAAACATCTGGAAAAACCTGAATAGGATTTCCACCAAAATTTTGATCTTTTTTAGTAAAGTATAACCGCAAAATCATATTCTTATCTGCTAAAGACATAAAGGAAACTATCAAAGTAGCCCTACGTGGGATAACATCCGTAGAGGACTCCAAAAAGTCAGAAACATTTAGGGATTCAGTCAAAGGAGTAATCCCTTTGGGTGAAGAAGCGGCCTCCGTGGCAGGCGCCTTAGGTATATAATACACAGAAGACAATTTAATAGCATCCGGATCATCCAATAACAAAACTTCCCTAAAATACTTTGATAACAAAATATTAGGAGAAAGATAATGTGTACAGGGAAAATTTAAAAAACGTAAGTTTTTTGATCGAATTGAATTCTCCAAATACTCTAACTGATAATGTATCGTTAGCCTATCTCTAATAGAAGAAGACGTGGCAGCCTGCACCATGGAGACCTGCCCTTCCAATTTATTTAAAGACGCAGAACATTTATCAATATTGACCTCATGGTCTGCGAGTTTCTGAACTACATCTTTAGAGAATTGCGTGACCTGGGAGAAAGATGACCGCAGCGAACCCTTGATGCGAGCAACTACCTCCCAGACATCGCGAAGAGATAAATCAACGGGAGAAATAACAGGTGTAGCAGAACCCTCCGAAGACCCAAAGTCCAAAACAGCCGGTAACTTCACCTTAAGCACATCTGCTGGCAAATAAGCGGAAGGAGAGTCTAACAAGGATAAGGATTGCTTCTCCAAGACCGGAACTACTTCCGGAATAGGGTCAGATATCAAAGTCACCTCCTGGCCAGAGAGGGTAACTCCCAGCGCATTCGAGGATGCATCAGAAGGGGTACTCACGGATATAGGTGATACATCCACAGGAGACAGTTCACTCTGGGCGCTCACCACATGACGATCCATTGGACCTGAAACCTTTACCATCTTAGCCCCCACCGATGGAAAGATCTTCTTCTGTCTCCTGCCCATAAGTCCACACTAACTCCTAGCTCCTCAAGGCTTTGGTCATGCCCCTTTGGGCGACGCGATGTCCCGCGGATCTTATAGCTGCCTCAGGGGGGGGAAGGGATGGTAATCACAGCTGATCCTCCTCCACAGCACGGCACACAGGACGCCAATCAGCACAGCAGCAACACTCCCACCGCACTGCGATATCCCACGGATCTTATAGCCGCCTCAGGGGGGGGAAGGGATGGTAATCACAGCTGATCCTCCTCCACAGCACGGCACACAGGACACCAATCAGCACAGCAGCAACACTCCCCGACCAAACTGTTTTTTAATTGGTTTGGATCCCACCACTGAGCATGGGGGACAGAAGCACATACCCACAATCTTTATTGAGGGCACGAGTGCTGATAGCATATTGCAACCATGTGCTACCAGCGTGGCCTCTAGTAAACATGCTCCTGTGTGAAACTTAGCTGAAAATATCTGAAACACTGGTATAAACGCTGCCCAAGCAGCCCCCATAATCGGGGGTCCCTGGGCAGAAAGTGGGCCCTCACAGTAGCAGTAAGGCAGTACAGCAAACTTACTTTATCATGTTTGCCACGCTGCCTCTGCTCTTGCAATTTTGCCAAGAGCCTGGCGGCTGTTCCTTGCTGTGCTGAAGTCCTGTGATAACAGCTACACCGTGACACTTCTGCTGGTGAGGAAAAGATGCCAGGCCCACAGCAAACTTAGAAGAGCGGAAGCAGAGTAGTGAGCACAGCAAAGTAAGTTTGCCACCGCTACCGCCACGTGGGACCATGCAGGGAGGGGACAGCTGCATGAAGGGGGGGGGGGGTTCCGCATGGATGGTGCATCATCATGACAATGGCGGCTTCTCAGCAAATGTTTGCTTGGTGGCTCCTCATTGTAACGTACGCCACTGGCCTAAAATTTGGTTCTTTAGTATTTCCAGGTGTTTTGTGCTATTTTTCATACAAAGCACACTCTTACAAAGTTCCTTCACACTGCATTACATGAAACCCATAGTCCATAGTCAGGAGTTTCAATCACTTTCTATCCCATCCTCTCTGATAACATGCAGTTCTTTTGCCTTTCAGTATTACATCCTAAAGCCAACTCCCTATATATAACTCTCCCTCTACTGGCACATCTCATATATACTGTACATCCCATCCCATCCCATAGGTGTAACGGACTGTCCCACTCTAATGAGGCTATGAGTTTTAGGCTGTTTCCCCAGGTTTTGGAAAAATAAGACAAAACTAGGAAACCTCCCTAAAATTCTATTTCCTGTGTAGTTGTTTGTTAGCGATCTAGCTTTTGTGAGTGCCATATCCGAAAAATGCACAAATAAGAATAAACAATTTCATTACAACTCACGCAGAGGTCACATAATGTAGTGAGACCTTGATTTACATTCTAAAGAAATGGTGTTTTCAAATGAAACAACCTAACCTTTTGGTTTCCTTGTAGTATAATGGGCCGGTGAAATGAAATACACTTGCTTCTTGGTCAGAGTAATTGATTTATTTTGCTTGTTAATGCCTGCCTGTCACATTTGGCAGTGCAAGCATAAAGTCTGCTTTACATCTAATCCCCAGATAAGGAGGCTGCAGCATTATGAGCAGGGGAGTGACGTGAAACCCTTGACTAGGGACCCTGGCAGTGATGTGCGTGTGTGTGTATGCATGATGTGCGGAGGTTGAGAGAAGTGATGGGATGGAGGAGGGGAATGAGGAGGTGGGAACAACATAAAACCACACTACCTCCGCAGCTTATGTTCGGCTATAGCCGTACGTTACTGATACACTCAGAGAAATGACTGTAACTCATGATGCACTGGCTGTGTTATTCAGCAGCATAAGATCACGGCATTATATTATGGGAAAGTGAAGTCAGAATCTTATTTATACTATTGATTAGAGAAGCAAGCTGGCAGTTTAGCACTATGGAGAAAGGTTTGCTAGAATTGAAATACGTATTTACGAGTTGGTGTGGGTATTTCTTCGAGGTTAAAAGGAGTTCCCCACAAAGTAAACATGAATGGTTCAGACCCAGTTGGCTTTTTAACAGCTGATGGATGCAATTGGGCAGTGATCTGGTCCTCACTAAAAGCAGGGCTAACAGGGGCAACAGGGAATGAGTCAGGGAGGCAGGCTGGAAAAGGGGAAGGGAGGTAAGGTAGTGAAAGAATCGTGTTGTAGAGAAAAGGGGATTAGAGATATAAAATATTCAAACCCATCAATCTAGGTGGAAAAAACACGGCCAAGAAGACAGAAGAGTTGCCAAGTTACCCAGTTCCAGGAGTGAGATTTCTTGCCAGTTCTGGTTTTAAATTTGCATTGCAATGCAGCATGGTATTTGTGGTCCCTGATTTTACCCATTGGACTCAGTGCTGCAACTCCCATAATGCATCAGGATGAGCTTATCAGGAATCCAGGGCTGGCTTAAAATTTCACTCCTGGAATTGGGTGGCTTGGCAACTCTGAAACAGGGTCTGAGTCTTAAAAGTGGGGGATTCAGGGACTCAGGGGTAATAGGAACAGATGTGGGCTATAAAGGTCCTGTGCAAGTTTGAACCTGGCCATTTTACCCCCTCCACTGTAGCTCACCTAGTTGAGCTGCTCACTTTAGGTTCTTCCTGTTTTATTTCCTTTAACAGGTCTGGGAGTTACTCTTTTCTGTGCCTATGTGACCGACAGGGTGAGCATCTGCAGATTTTGAATGTTACCAGCAAGAGCTTTTGTCAAGTCTCTTCTGTGACCATCTCATTGATAGCGGCCTCTTCTCCACCATGTCACAGGGGGATTCTCTATCATGGCATTCGTGAAGGAGGTGTCACCTGGTGCGGAGGCTCACTGTGATGTTTCCAGCTCTATATCAGGGGCAAGCCTACATGTGTGTCCCGTGAAGAGCCACAAAGCTTCATCAGTTCAGGACGTGAGCCATGCTTAGCATTGTTCCAGACCGATGCCTAACAAAACCAATAAAAAGGAATGATAAGAATAGTAGTTTAAAGGGAAGATAAGGATGTGCAGTGTAAAAAGTGCGCGTCTGATATGGTGTGTGTTGGTCCTTTCTTTCGGGGTCCAGGTCACATTAGCCATGTGTTACCACTTCCATTTTAAAAAAAAAAAAAAATCCCCAAGAAAGTGAGCAAAGTAGAATCATGCATCGTTTATGCCATTCCATGGTTTTGAATGTCGGGTTCGGCTTTACCTTTGTTTTTAAGGGGAAGAAACAAGATTATTTCTGCGTCAGTAGTATCAGGCAAATGAGGGGGGCAGCCTTGGTGGCCATAATGGGAATGGAGAGCCTCTTTAAGGCATTGAGTGGTGGCAAGCTGCTTTTGCATGCGTAATGAGGTGGGGGGCGCTGGATGGGTAGCCATGTTTGATGGTGGCCATTTTAAAGTTGGCCATATAGCTGCCTTCCTATGTAGTGGACGACCACTCTCAGAGAAAGTAATTGTGTTAGTACTATTGAGGAGGCCAGGTGCCCTAAGTTATGACAGGAGGACCAGCACAGCATAATTCTCAGATTGCCTGTGTGTTCTTACTGACAACTGTCATCATCATTTGGCCACAACAGGTAACATTTCCTCTATACTAACTTGTGCTGTTACAAAGCTACAAAGTTGCAGCAAAAAGACAAAAAGTAAACATGTTATAAACTACAGAGCTTCTCTTTGTGCCCCTTCCCCATGTTTTGGATGGACCAATCGGGAGTGAGCTCAAGATACTGGAAAAAAACCTGTTTGATTTCCTTTTCTACAAAAGGAGGCAGCAGAAGGGAAACAGCTCATGCAAAGAGGTCAGTGGGCAGCCACTGCAGGAGTTAGAGCCTTGCTTGAGAGTGCTTCTGGAAGACAAGGGAAGCCCTTTCCCAATGCGCCTATCTTCATAGAGTTAGATTCTACAACAGGGGTGTCAAACTCAAATACACAGTGGGCCAAAATGTAAAACTTGAACAAAGTTGCGGGCCAGCATTGAACAAATGAACCTTTTAATATGGACCCAAACAAGATTTGCTTTAACATTGAATATGAAGCAACACTTATTACTATACAATTTATAACTTAATAGTTCAGATATGCAAAAACCAATTTCAAATAAAAAAAAACATCAATGACATTCATTTATTAAATAAGATTTAAATAATAATAAATAATAATTTTTAAAATAAAATAACAATAATAAAATTAATCAACCATTCAAGCCCATGTCTTGGAGTAGCAAGAAAAAGTGCATAAAGAAAACGTTAATTATTGCTCAGTTTGCTGCACACTGATCTAATCTGATGTGCCCAAGCCAGATACCTGGCATCTCTTCTTGGATGATAGTTCATCAATGTCTGGGCTCAGGCTTTGAGCTGAGGAAATCCTCAGTATCGAGCGAAGGTGTTCATCAGTCAGACGTCTCCTGTGAGATGTTTTGGTCATCTTCATCGAGGAGAAAAGTTGCTCACATAGATAAGTGCTGCCGAACATGGAGAGCATCTGAGCAGCTTGGGTGCGGAGCTGAGGCATTGTGTCAGGGATGAACTGTGGAAACTGGGCGGCGCCCACAGCATCATACTTTGACTTCAACGTGTCATTACACTGGAGTTCAATTAGCTCCATTTGGAGGTTGGTTGGTGCGTTTTCCACATTAACTGCAAAGGGATTACTGAGCAGTTCAAACCTACATTTCTGGACATCAAAGTCGGCAAATCGCCGGCTAAACTCAGCACCGAGTACACTGAGTTTTTCAGCAAACTGTGCGCATGGGAACAAGTTGGTAAAGAACTGCGTTTTCATGGTTTGGCAGCAGGGAAAATGGCCAAGGTTTCCTTGCAGCATCTGATTCTCCCACAGGCACAGTTTAGTTTTAAAAGCCCTCACTGCAGCGTACATGTCTGTGATGATGCGCCCCCGCCCCTGAAGCTGCAGGTTCAGCGCATCGAGATGGCTCGAGATGTCACACAGAAAGGCCAGCTCACACAGAAACCTTTTCTCCCGAAGCTCTGCTGTGTCCTTCCCTTTGCTTTCCAGAAACTGACATATTTCCTCATGCAGCTCAAAACATCTATTCAGTACTTTTCCTCGGCTTAACCATCTCACCTCTGTGTGATACGGCACGTCTGCGTATTCCAAACCACACTCCTCCAGAAAAGACTTAAACTGGCGGTGATTCAGACCTTTGGCTCTTATAAAGTTAACTACTTGTGTTACTGTGGTCATAACCACTGTTCCCTCTAAGCTGTGCGCGTGTGCGCGCGCACACACCTCGCCGAGCGAGCGCACATATTTTACAACAGAGCGCACAAAAATTACGGTTCTGATTCTGATAGAAAACAACACAGACGTCTTAAAATTTAAAAGTTGTTATGTATTTATGGTTTTCACAAGTTCTACAATGTTTTCTAGTGCAATCAATGTGGTGTACATACTGTATTCTGATGTGTAGTCAAATTTTAAAGTATATAACTCCCAGTGTCGTTACGTGGCGCACAAAAATTTAACCTTCCTTCAAAAGCTGCACAGCTGATATTTTATGCGCACACAGCCTACAGAAAATTAGAGGGAACATTGGTCATAACATGTTCCATCTTTAGGGCTTTGCCACACAATGATTCCTGATGTATGATGCAGTGATAAACAGTTAGTTCACCTGCACAGTTCTCTTCCTGCATCTTCTCCCGGACCCTGCCCACCAGTCCACTTGTTTTACCACACATCGCTGGCGCACCATCTGTCGTTAATCCCACGAGTTTATCCCACGGCAGCTTTATTTCAGTTACGCATTTGGAAACCTCCTCAAAAATTTCCTTTCCTGTGGTTGTGCCATGCATTGATTTGAATCCCAATAGCTCCTCCGTAACACACATATTTGAGTCCACTCCACGGATGAAGACTGACAGCTGAGCAGTATCAGATGCGTCGCTGCTCTCATCCACAGCAAGGGAGAATGCAACGAAATCTTTTCCCTTTTCCAAAAGCTGGTCATACAGATTGGTGGCAAGATCACATGTGCGATCAGCTACTGTGTTTCTGCTCAGGCTCACGTTTGAAAAGGCTTGCTTTTTCTCTGGGCACACGATGTCACAAACTTTCAACATGCACTTTTTCACAAACTCTCCCTCATTAAAGGGCCGGGCTGATTTTGCGATCTCTGCTGCCACAATATAACTAGCCTTTACAGCAGCCTCACTTTGTGATGTGGCTTTTTTGAACATATTCTGTTGTGAAATCAAACTTCTTTTCATCTCCTCCACTTTCTGGCTCCTTTGAGTCATGTCCAGGTCCTTGTACTTGTCATGGTGTTTTGTTTCATAGTGTCGTCGAATGTTATACTCCTTAGTTATAGCCACGTTGACTCCACAAATCAGACAAACAGGTCTGTCTTTTACATATGTAAACAAATATTCTGTCTCCCACCTGTCCAGAAAGTTCCTGTTGTCTGCCTTTCTTTTTGCCATTTTTGGGAAGGGGTTCCACAGTGACAGTTGTAGCTTGAGATCGCTATGACTTCTGTCACACAGGAGAGGGCGTTTCTGGGACCTGTCCTGATTGACGCGCCAAAACAACACAAGGCATTATGGGATTTGTAGTATTAGCGATGAATGAATGCGCTGTATAATACCGGCGGGCTAGCTCTAGTAGTCATTTGGTATAGCCTCGCGGGCCAAATATAATTACACTACGGGCCAAATTTGGCCCGCGGGCCAGAGTTTGACACCTATGTTCTACAACTACAAGTGCAGGCTGTATCTTGATAAATCTTCACTGCAGTAAGGCTGGCTATGTTCCTGCTCAGTTCTTGAAAGACGTTAATTTTACGATGTGATTTCTAAGAACGAGTTGTCAGCCCTCCCCTCTCTACTTTCTGGATATGTTAGCTGTCATTCCTTCCCACACATATTGAATACTGATCAGTGCCTTGCAGGAAAGCTGCCTGACCCTCTTACAGACAAGAACCCTCTATCTCATTGGGTTTCCACCTGAGCCAACAAGCTGGAGGACGGTCATGGTATTTCTTCTACTAGCTATCACCCTCCTTTGGTGGTACATATCTTTTCTTTACCTGAGGGAGGTGCTACACCTATAAGGCTCTAGATCAAGCCACAAGGACCAGCACAATACTTGTTTGCAGAGGCACACAGATAGAATGGTGGCATGAAGCACCCAAATCAGCAGGGGAGGTGTGAAGGGCAGAGGTGAGGCAAGTCTTTCTAGCTTAAGGCTGTTGTCCTAATCACTTCTAGTTCTGCCAGGACTTGTTGGCAACAAAGGGACAGGCTGTGACAGAATTGGCGGGACAGTGAGAATGGCACAAGCAGCAGAGGGCAATGTTTTTATGGTTTTTTAAGTTCTTTTTTTTTTTTTTTAAATTGAAATTTAACAAACTTACAGAAGCAAGCATAAAGAAACATTCGATGATCCAAAGTGGAAATCAATACATACAAAATAAAAAGCATTACATCAATCCTTGCCCACAATATGAGGAGATATTTAAGGAAACAAAATAAAGGCAACCCAAAAGCAAAGCTCTAATTTCAGACAGCTTTTAAACTAACCACCCACCCCAGTCAATTAGTGCCAGGCCCCTCTTTATCAGAAAGAAATACCTCAAGCTGAGTAGGGTCAAGAAATATAAACCTTGATCCCTGAAATGTTATCAAACACTTGCAGGGATATCTAAGGAAAAAAGTAGCTGATAAGGCAACCACCCTAGGCTTAAGGGCCAAAAAACCCTTCCTCCTAGCTTGGGTTGCCTTACAAACATCTGGGAAAATTTGAACTCTAAAGCCACAGAACGGGACTGACATATTTTTAAAATAACTGCGAAAAACAAGAGCCCTCTCCTGATCAGACAAGAATGATACCAGCAAAGTGGCTCTAGAGGAAATATTATCCTGTGAGTCCTCCAGGAATTTGGTGAGCCCTAGGCTAACTTGGCCCTGAACTTCATCAAACCCCCCAGAGAACCCCGAGAGAGGCCCTTACCAGTCAAATAATAGATATTAGAGAGACCAATGGAGTCAGCTGAGGCCAAGCCCAAGACCTCCCTAAAATACTTCCTCAAAAGAATTTCAGCAGACAGCAACCGACAGATAGGAAAATTCAACATACGAATATTTTTTGCACGTAACATATTATCATACTGTTCCATTCTATGATGTAACACTAAACTATCCTTAATATGAGAAGAATTTACATCCTTAAGAGCCTGACACTGAGTTTCACAACCAATAACCATATTTGAAATATTCCCCACCTTAGTATCCACTTCTGACAACCGTGTAGTAATCTCGGAGGAGAAACTACAAAGTTGTGCCACAGTAGGAATCAAGGAACTTTCAATATGGGTTACCACCCACCAGATATCCGCCAGAGTCACCTGATCATCAGGTACTACCCTCGCTTCACCTGGCACGGGTGCCCATACTACCGGTTTCAGTTTTTCCCCCGCTTCTATCGGGGTACTCTGCAGAAACCGCACCCCATCAGAAGCAGACACAGGAGGGGATGTATAGACTGGAGGAGAAGGTGGTGTCCGGTCCGGGGAACTCAAGGTCACCGGAGAGGGCTGGAGTACCAGAAAGTCAGAGTCAAGTGTAGCATTAGCACCAGTCAATACCTTGACGTGTCTGTCCATCGGACCCACCGCAGGCTCAGCTGATGCCGCCAACTCCGTCTTTTTCTTCCTTTTACCCATCAGGTTCACCACAGCCGGCAGTCAGCTCCGCATACGATGCTCCTTCGATGCTCCAAGGGGCTCCCAAGGGGCTTGTTATGCCCCTTGTATCTAGCCCCTTCTATCGTTGCCCCGGCTAGTGCCTCCGGCTGCACCAAACCAACGGCCTTTTAAGGAGACTCTCAAGGCAAAGCTCTCCCTGTTCCGGTTTTAAAGAAGAGGCCCCCGGTGACGTCGGGGCCGCCGGAACAGAAGCCTGCGACTCCGGACCTCTGTGCTGCCTCTCTGCTCTCCCAAGGCAAAGCTCTCCCTGTTCCGGTTTTAAAGAAGAGGCCCCTGGTGACGTCGGGGCCGCCGGAACAGAAGCCTGCGACTCTGGACCTCTGCGCTGCCTCTCTGCTCTCCCCTTTTTAAGTTCTTTTTGCTTAATTTCCTTTCTGTTTGTTTTGGTTTTGGCTTTTTTTTTTAAGTTTTGCCATGAGGAGCTGAAAAGTAGCCACTGGAAATGCAATGCAAACTGTCAAAAACACAGCTAGTAGGGACACTGAAGACAGAGATTGTGGCAACTATCCCTCAGTATAGCACTACAGCCTTTCCTTCTCCCAGTCACATGACATCAAAGGGAAACCAAGCAAGGGGAGATTTGTCTTCACAAAACACTAGATTTTCCACCAGCTCCAGTGCTAGCCATGAACGATGGGAAGCCATGCTATCTCCTTTCATGAAGAACATATGCTTACTGGGCACATTAGTAGGAGGGCCCTGAAACAATTTACCTGAGTCAGTATGCCAGGATCCATTTCTAGCCCTAAAACCCCACGTCTTCAAGACTGCTTTTGGATTCTAATCTGCTTATTCTCCTATGCCTATGTGTTGCTTGACCATACCCTAGTCCCCAGTTTTGTTGTATCCTCTGTCTTGATTAGTTTGTAAGCTCTGATGAGCAGGGACTGTATCTTACATCTATATGTACAGCGCTGTGTTTGCCTTGTAGCACTATGCAAATGATAAGAATAGTAGTAGCAGTATTAGTAGGGCAGGACAGGAAATGCTATGCAACCTTGGCCAGGTCTAGCGAGACTGCCAACTTTTATGGCCAACGTGCGAAGGGATCTGTGTGTATTGCCTCAATGGGCTCTGCAACGTAGTGTGTCACTGAAATCTGTACAGGAGTCCAACTTGTGGTAATTTGATCTCTGTAGCTGAGCATAGTCCCTAGGTCTTCAGTCACCAAAGACTGCCCCTGGTTGGGGCTCATGGGCTAGGGATGGGGGAGTGGCAGGTGACAGGATGGTACCCATGGAAGCAAAACAGCTTGTTGGCATGACTGGTATTCCCTCTGCTGCATCACTACTGCCGCTGCCCCTCCTTCTGACGCTTCCTTTCCTCTACCTCAGTCACCAGCATTTCCTTCCTGTAAGTCAGTGAGCTGCACTGGGTCACAGTAACCAGCTAGCATATAAGCCTTCTCCTTCATAAGGGGTTCCAATCTTTTTCCCACTGGACCATGCAAGAAGTCCGTCATCATCAGAACCTCAGCTTTGAATCCCTGTCGCTGCCGAAAACCTTATAACTTTGCCTGTACAATTTTCCCTACCAGGATGAGAAGGTTCGGGGTAGCTTTTGTAGAACTCAGTTCTCCCATGGCAGCCTTAAATGGCTTTAGGAATTCCATTACCTGATGATCCAGGGGCCTGTTGATGCTGATCTCGGTCTCTGGTGACATCGGATGCAGAGCTACCCAGTGCTCCATTGACCTTTCCAGCATGTTGTAAGTGGAATTCCATCCGGTGCTGGCATCCTGCTTGAGCTGTTGTGCAGGTGCTCCTGTTACTTCCTGCTTTTCACTTTTCACACTGCATTGAAAATACCCAGCTATTTTTGGGTACTTCTCAATAAGTTCCCTCCAGACAGGGAAGGCACTTGCCTTGTTCACCAGGGAGTCTTTTATAATCAGGAGCAGCAAGTGTGCAAAGCATCTGATTCCATGAAAGCTCCCCTCTTTCACAGCCTTCACCGTGTTCATTCTATCATCTGCTATTATCAAACTATATCTTTTACTTTTGCAATACAGTACATAGATTTTGCTACAGTAATTTTCGCCTCCAGTCACTGACTGTGTGTTGTATCAAAGTGGAATTCCCTGCCTTATCCAAACTTTACAGGCCTCTAATTGTCTGACAGACTCTCCACAGCAACGAGGAGGACAAAAAACGTTCAGAAGACCATCCAGCTTGAATCCTTTTCTTGTGCTTACTCGTATCATTTCTAGATCACTACTAAATATTACAGGCCTGATATTCAGCAGTGGTGGCTAGTGATGCTAAAGTTGCTAGCCACCACTGCTGAACTTTAAACCTGGATATTTAATGCCAGGAGTAGGGTTGCCAACTGGCTCCAGATGTGTCTGACAAGCTTGATCCAGTCCTGGGTCTACCCCATTGCATGCAGGGACATGTAGTCTTGTTTTTCTTATGGAGTGCAATGGAGAAATCAGAACTACATGTCCCTGCATGCAATGGGGTAAACCCAGGACTGGATCAAGCCTGTCGGGCGCATCTGGAGCCAGTTGGTAACCCTAGCCGGGAGCCGTATCTGGGCCCAGCATTGAATATCTGGGTTGCCCAGATTCAGCAATATTCAGCCTCTGTCCAGTTAGCTTCAGCAGCAAAAATTAGGCCAGTCTTTACTGTGCCCAGCTTTCACTCACTTAGTGATAAGCGGGCAGTGGCTCAATATCACCACTGCCTGGTTATCAATGGGTGCCACCCCCAAACTGCTCTGATGCTAACCGGTTAGCAACGAAGCACCTAGCGTGGGCACCCATGAATATTCAGAGGCACTGGCTGTTTTAGCATCACTGAATATCCTGGCTAGCGTGAATAACATGGCTAGCAGACCTGGGAGCCATGTTAATCCCTTTGAATATCAGGCCCTAGGGGTGTGCGGGCAAGAAAAGTTTGTTTAATTTCCTGTGTCAACTGTATGTTCATTTTATTTTGTTTTTATGAATTTTAATTTTGTTTCATTTTGCTATTAGAAATGTTCATTTCAGGGCAATTTTGCTATTAACGTCACTGGAAAAACAAAACAAAACAGAATTTTGGTTTTTTTTTTCTCTAATTTATATTCCCATGTTTCAAATGAATGCAAATTCCTCCTAAGCATGGAGTGCTACGAATTCACTCTCGTGTACAGATGCCCTTCAGAGACAGCCCGTCTTTAATGGTGCTTATAGGACGCATGGAAAAGACATGGAAATTAACAAGATTAATATCAGCAAGGCTATAATGAGGAAGAACCAAGATTTAGGCTTAAAATCTCTGTTCTTTAGGCTAACAGAAATGAGCAACACTGAAGAGTGTTTAGTGGATGGAGAACAGAGAGATGGACGGTGAATTTCATTGTGTGGATTATGGACAGTTCATACCCGACATTATCTGTTTTTAAAATTGGTAACATATTCCTCAAAAGAGCACATTTTCTGTTCATTGATGATCTTTTTTTGTCATTCTCTGAGTTGCCGCCTCCTCATTAGTCCTGCTGCTTTTTTTTTCCTGGGCTGCTCGCTTCCATGACCATATTTGTGCCTCTCCGGTACTCCTCTAGTTCTGCTTTTCGCTTCCTCCTCTGCCTTGTGCATTCAGCAGTCACATTGTATCTTTCCCTGGCTTATTGTGCTCAGGCAGAGATGATGATGCATCAGGAGCTCCCCCACTTTTGGTGCTTCACTCATACAATTCAGTGAAAGTGACTCATCTCGCAATATGGGTTTCTTTAGTAAGAAAGTGCTGAGGCTGATGTCACATATGAGTATCGCCCTGTTACGCTACAAGGAACAGCATCTTCCAGGCATGCTGCAAAAATATCCCCAGCACAATGGCCAGTGCTGTAAGAATTGTAGCTGCTTCTATTTCCCCATTTGTTGTAATGGCCAGGCACCTTCACTGGAATAGATTATTCTCTGTTCACATTTTATTGAAGCTTTCAAGTCTGCTTTTCATGTGTTAATGTAATTGAATGCCGTTTTGAATGTTTTTTTACAGACTACCAGAATATAAAAGCTTTTTAAACGAATAAATAGTTGGGATTCTTTTAAAAGTACCAAGTGATGAGACCCTGGTACTCATGCTGTAAGGATAATTAGGGGTGGATGGGATCAGGTGGGGTTGCTTTATGTTTTTTGCTGCTGTTAAAAATGCAAAGATTTTATGCCAGTATGCTCAAGTAATGGTAAAATATGCTAGCACGTAAGAAGAACAATAGCATGATACAGGGTCTGTGAAAAGATGTATAATATGCCATTGTCAAAAAGAATTACAACAATGAAAGAATAAAGGGGGTTATTTTAGACGCCCTATTTGCATTCTAAACATGTCAGTGGTGTCAGAAAAACTTGGAAGTCATAGACACGTGTAGAATGTGATTTTGGGAAGCTCATGAGCTGCATGCTTCTGCTGCAGACGCATCTTTCTGTGCATGTTTCTGTCTGGGGCGTTAGGAGGGCATTCTAGGCGTGGCATGGTTGGTGTCTGTGTCACATGTCTACAACGTCATTCACAAACACCCAGAGACATGCAGGGTAGAAATGCTAAACGATCCAGTTTGTGCCTTCTATAAATCCAATTAAGCAGGGGACTTTGCTGTCTTTTGGGCCAGCCTGTCACATTGGTGACTGAAGGAGACTGGCTTGCGAGTTAGTGGCTTGACTGTCATCTGTGTCCATGTAGTGTCTTTTCAGCTACCCTCTCTGTCCCTTCACTCTGTCCTGTGCCTGTCTCAAACTAACTCCCCCCAACTCCCTGACCTCACTCCTCAGTTTTGCAAATCCCACACTCTCTATGTACCACTCCCTTGCCCTTGTTTTGTCAGCGGTCCCATTGCCCAGGTGTTTGTTGCCTACTATTTGTCTGTGCCCTGGTGTCAACCCCAGCCTCTGTGTCTCTGAGTGGTTCTCTGGTGCATGTCTGTGTGTCAGTGTGCCGGGGAGGTGGGTATATGTGGGAGTGTGAGGAGGTGCATGTGCAATGCTGTCCGTGCTGATGGTGAAAGGCTGCAACCATGGAAGACCTGAACACATTGGTTGTACTGGCCTTGCTGCATGAGGGCCACTAGGAGAGCAGGAGAGCCACCAGGAGCCACACGTATCAGAGAATCTACAGGCCCAAGACCCCAGTTTCTGAAGTTCGTAGATGAGCAGTGCCTCACTAGGTTCCACTTTGATAAGGCAGTCATCCACCATTTCTGCCAGGAGCTGCAGCCTTTTTCTTCTCCACCACACAGAGGGGCCAGCCTGTGCCTATCACCTGAATATCACCATCCTTCACCTTCCTAGCCACTGAAAAATTTGCTGCCATTGCAGACTTGAGCCAGTCAGCTTATCCCAAAACATTACCCAGTTCCTGAGGGCTCTCCTAACCCATACATCTGAATATGTAGCCTTTCCACAGACTGTGAAGCAGAGGCAGTAAACCATAATACAATTTCATGAGGTGGCTGGATTCCCATCATTACTGCGTTTAATAGATTACACACATGTGACCCTCAGGCCTCCTAGCAGAACAGAAAGACATTCTACTTCCTCAACATGCAGGTAGTGTGCAATGCACTGGGAAAGATAAGGAATGCATTTTTTAAATTTCCAGGATCCTGCCAGGATACCTACATCCTCACCTACTCCATAATCTATGAGAGGCTCTGGAGCAGAGAAATGACTAGAAGATGCCTGCTAGGTAAGCCATGTACCAGCCCACCACCTCATGCATACATGCACATTCATGGAGGTACTCCCATTCCCTGGGAGATATAACATCTGGCAGACAGAAGCCAGGTCTGCACTGCACACCAACCACATAAAGCCCCCTGATGCCATCCCAGCATGTGTTCATTTCCCTCTTTCTATATAGGTGACAGAGCCTACTCTGAGAAGGTGTCTTCTGACTCCCATTATGGCACCACACAAACAGACAGAGGAACACTACAACAGAGCACACAGGCACATGTGGGAAATCATGGAGAGAACATTTGGGCAACTTAAGAGTCATTTCTGGTGCCTCAACAGATCTGGTAGTGAACTGTTCTACATCCCTGCCAGGGTATGTGAGATCATAATGGTCTGCTGCATGCTCCATGATCTTGCACTGAAGTGCTGACACCCCTCCCTGAAGAAAAGAACACCACAGAACAGGGCGATGATGCTGAAGTAGAGTGGCCAAGACATGAGGAGACTAGGCAATCATTCCAGCAAGGTGTAATAGCAAGAAATGACCTCATATACAGGCACTTCATGTGAAGGTTGGTATTTATTCATATATGCAGTATGCAGAAAAGTGATGTGTCTGATCTCCATCATTCCAATCCATCCCACCATCCCAAACCTCTCAGCCCATACCCTCATCTCCCCAGCACCAGACCTGTGCAAATTCTCATCTCAACAACCACACTGTTAGGTTCCACAATCTCCCCCTCCATTCAGTCCCACTGTCCACCCCACAGGAACTAGACTTTTGTCCCCCACAACAGACACCATCACCACCCAAAGGAGGGTCTACCTCTTCACCCATCCCCATCCCCAACCCCTGCTCCTCCTCGCCTTACCCCCTGCTCCAACCTCCTGACCATGGATATATTGTTGTCTGGCTGTGTTAGCTGAGGACTCACTGGACTCTGAGGAGCTATCAGAGATATCAGTCAACATAGCTGATCATTGTGAGCCCTCAAGGAAGGGGAGAAAGAAAAGGGGTTCCCAACTTCCACATGGCATAGACCCATTATATTGACAGATAGGGATGGTGGCTGGCCAGATGATGGCACTGGGGTGGCAGAGATGGAGGTGATGGTGATGATGTTTAAGGATTTTACAGACACCTTCTTCTTTGGAGCTGGTGCAGATGTAGCCACAAATGGCACTGTGGTGGATGGCACCACGGAAGGAGGGACCATGGCCTGTTAACATAGACCTGTTAAGCTGCATGATGGACTCATTCAGGTGTACTGTGGCCTGCAACTATCTTGCCTGGAGGTTGATGGACCATCTGAGAAGTTCAATTTTCTCAGTACGCTGAGCCTGGAGGTTGGCACTGTGCTGCAGGAGGCATTCAGCATATCATAGAAGTTGCTGTGAATGGTGGCAAGTGCTAGGTTGCTCCTGGCTGTCACCTACCCTTGCACCCTCTGCAACAAAATACCTACCATCAAAGATAGAGTTAAATAAAAGCTCGAAAACATCCCCCTCCATGGCATCCCCCTCTTCCACCACATGGTCAGCTGAACAGTTGACAATCTTGGTGCCCCCCCAATCCCTGTTACACTGCCTCAGCTGACCTGCTACTGTCACCCTGAACTGAAATGGGCTGCAGTGTGGGACCCTCTCCAGGAGGCTGGCTGCACTGCATCTGCGGACCCCTTGTCTCCTGTAGGTAAGAAAAGAAAAGCTATCATTCAGCACTTGTCAGCTGCCTTCTTACCCCATGCTACAGAAGTGCTGCATGTATATTCCACACATACACATACCATCTGATATGTTTATTCAACGAATATGTGACAGTGGATCAATTGCAATGGTGGCCATGGTTCCAGTATTGAAGACCTGCCCAAGTCACACTGCAGCATACAATTTAGAGGGCTAAGGTTGTTGGGTGAAGCCACATGGAGATGATGCAGCTGCCATATCTTTCAGTGCCATATAGTCTGCATGTGAATTGCAAGACACATGTTCCACAGTGCACATTGGGAGTGGTTATTGGCCAGGGATAGTGTTTGGTGGTGTCAATTGCTCATATTTCACCACCACATCCACAGCAAGGCAAATGCCCTCAAATGTGTGTTGATCCCAATTGAAGCCAGATGTAGCAATCTGAACAGGAACTGGCAAATGATGAAATGGTACTTGGGAAAGGGGGTGTCAATGATCATGGTGCCACACTAGGTGACAGGGCCCAAAGAGTTGGAGTAGAAGTGGAATGTGCTCACACACCACCATGGCAGAGGGTCCTGGATGTGGCCTATATTCCTTTGGAGGCTCCCTCTACATGTCCTCACAGACCATATGTGGTAGTGGAGCACTGTGAGGCACAGTGCCTGGCCACTACTGCCATGCTGTGTTGGTCCTGTCCCCTGCATAGACAGCTCACACAAAGGGAAAGGGTGTCAGAGCAGTGGGCTGCCAATGCACCTGTCCATCCAGGGAGTGTGGATATTGCCATATTGCATGCCTGTCAGATACTATTGTTAACTGGGACCCAGGTCTCCCTCACAGCATGCATTCCTGCTGGGTTCGCATTCACATATGCCCCAAATGTAGACTAGAGCAACAAGAGTGGATCAAGGTGGAGGGGGTACCAGTATATGGTGGCAGGGAATGTTGGGAGGGGGTGGACAGATGGAGAGTATCCCTCAGACCCACATCATGTTCCTGGGAAGCTCTGGGTGGAACCAGGTCTCCAACACCCCCTCAGAGTCTGTTCATCTATAGTTTGGAGCATCTGTTTCTCAAAGTTGGTCATGGTCTGTGGCTGGCCATCTGGTTGTCTCTGCAGGGCTTTGTCCTTGGTCTCCTTTTAATCTTCCTCCGCTTGCGTTTTAGGTCCTTGGCTTCACAGTTGCGGTGGTAGATTGTATTAAACTGCTGACAGGTTCCCAGCCAGAGCTTCTGTTTGTGATAGGCACTCAAATGGGGCCTCAGTACCTCACAGATCAAGAGTTCCACCTCACCCCAGCAGAAGTTGTCCTTCCTGATAAGCATCTTTTTTATTAGAGCCATGACTTCGTCTGAGACAGCACTGATCACAGCTTTTCTAAAATAAGGTTGCACATCTCTGGATTCCTGTTTTATAAACGTGCATAGGGATGCTGCCCACACGGCCTGTTCTGCACGTGTCTGTTTCTGAAATGGACTGCAGCTGGGTATGCCTATGGGATTTAAATCTGCTGGCTATTGCTGCTTTAAATTATGCCTGGATAGTCAGGGCCAGGACCATAGCCATATCTGTCCAGTGGCATTGAATATCTGGTATGCTTGGATAGCAATTTAGCCATCTAGTCAGCAGGGATATTCAGCTGCTGGCCAGATAGCTAAACTGGCTAAAATTAGGTCTGCTTTTTTGGCCTAATTTTAGATGGTTTTGGTTAACTGGTTAGTGGCTAAATCGCCACTGACTAGTTAATCCTTGGTGTCGTCCCCAGTCCACCCCCAGAACGCCCTGGCGCTAAGCAGTTAGCTTCGGGGTGTGCAGCTGAGTTAAGAGAGGATATACAGTGACACATATCTAATTATAGAAACGTAAAACAGTGTGAGGTCTGTAGTATTTGAAGCATTTTCTTTAGTTTCACCACATTTTCTTCCTTCATGTCACTACCCTTACCCTAACCTCCTCTTCCCTCCCTCATCGTGTTCAATCTATAATGCATTCAGGATAATGCTTCATGTATGATTGCCAGGAAGCTGTCAAACACACTGAGTGATGCTCTGTGTGCTGATTGTAATTCCATTAATATTAAATCATAATAAACCTCAGTGTGTAAAAGTGGGACCTGTTTCAGCCAACCAATTAGACCTCTTCCTTTTAGTGCTCCCAACACAGTAAGATTCATTTGCACTTCAATGGACACAAGAGCCGGATAGTTAATCAGACCTTATCTGCTCCGTTAGTAGAACATTGGATTGTGAAAGCGATGCGGTTACGGATATCAGATGGATAATCGATTCAGTGTCTCGTTCATGGCAATGTGGAGATTATGACCAAATGCTTCTTACTAAAGAACATGCATAGATTTTTAGGTTAAAATCTATGGAACCATCTGGCCTTTATCAAGAGATCCAGTGGATGACATTGATTTGAATTTGTAGGCTTCCTATTGGATGAGTCTATCATGTGACTGATGCCATCTTATTTTTATCCATAATGGAATGCTGGGTATGTTGAAAGTTGGTTAAGTCATCAGCTTTTATAGAAATGATGTATGAAAAGATAGACCTCTGAAGGATTCTGCTGTACTCCTGATTACTTACAGTATTCCTGGTGCAGAAAAGTTCAAAACACAATATTATGTTGGATATGATCATTTTTGAATGCTTATTAGTTCCGATTGATTCTGACTATTAATTTGAGGAATAATGAAATTAATAATATGCTCTAAGTACTACTGGACCTTATGGACTGTGAGATATATAGAAGATAACTGAGGTGTACTATTTTTTAGTTAACCTCACGAGCTCTTGGTTATCTGAGCTCATAAGTATAAGAACATAAGAACATAAGATATGCCATACTGGGTCAGAATAAGGTCCATCAAGTCCAGTATCCTGTTTCCAACAGTGGCCAATCTAGATCATACCTACCTAGCAGGTTTCCCAAAAGAGACAGGTTCCACAATCACTGTTCCCTCTAAGCTGTGCGCGTGTGCGTGCGCACACACCTCGCTGAGCGAGCGCACATACTTTACAACAGAGCGCACAAAAATTACAGCTCTGATTCTGATAGAAAACAACACAGACGTCTTAAAATTTAAAAGTTATGATTGTAATTACTAGAAATTTCCTGCTTCATTCAGTAATTGTCTATTTTCATTTAATTTGATTAAAATCAATGTGGTGTACATACTGTATTCTGACGTGTAGTCAAATTTTAAAGTATATAACTCCGAGTGTCGTTATGTGGCGCACAAAAATTTAACCTTCCTTCAAAAGCTGCACACAGCTGATATTTTATGCGCACACAGCCTACAGAAAATTAGAGGGAACATTGTCCACAATGCTTGTAATGGGTCAAGCATTGATATCCTGGGTCCCTTCTTAATAATGGTTTATGGACCTTTCCTCCAGGAACTTGTCCAAACCTTTTTTAAACCCAGCTACACTAACAGCCTTTACTACATTCTCCGGTAACAAATTCCAGAGTTTGATTATACGTTGGGTGAAAAAATATTTTCTTTTATTTGTCTTAAATAGTTTACCCTGTTGCTTCATTGCATGGCCCCTAGTCTTTCTATATTTTGATAACGTAAACAATCGATCTAGGTTTACCCGTTCCACTCTGTTCATTAATTTATAGACTTCTATTATATCTCCCCTCAGCCATCTCTTTTCCAGGTTAAAGAGCCCTAACCTTTTTAGTCTTTCTTCATAGGGGTATCCTTCCATCCCCTTTACCATTTTGGTGGCTCTTCTCTGAACCTTTTCTAATAAAGCTATATCCTTTTTAAGATACGGCGACCAGAATTGCACACAATATTCAAGGTGTGGTCTCACCATGGAACGATATAGAGGCATTATAATATCTTTTGTTTTATTTTCCATTCCTTTCCTTATGATACCTAGCATTCTATTTGTTCTCTTGGCCGCCACTGCACACTGGGCCGAGGGTTTTAACATCTTATCCACAATGACGCCTAAATCTTTTTCCTGGGTGGTGGTTCCTAATGTGGAACCTTGCATCTTGTAACCATAGTTTGGGTTGGTCTTCCCTAGGTGCATAACTTTGCACTTGTCCACATTAAATTTCATCTGCCATTTTGATGCCCAGTCTTCCAATTTATCAAGATCCTCTTGCAATTTTCCACAATCCTCTTGGGTTTTAACAACTTTAAATAGTTTTGTGTCATCTGCAAATTTGATATCCTCACTCGTTATTCCCTTTTCCAGGTCATTTGTGAATATGTCAAAAAACAGTGGAACCAGCACAGATCCCTGGGGTACACCACTATTCACCTTTCTCCATTGGGAAAATTGGCCATTAAGCCCTACCCTCTGCTTTCTATCTTTAAACCAGTTCCTGGTCCACAATAGTACACTGCCT
This sequence comes from Ichthyophis bannanicus, assembly GCA_033557465.1. NCBI lineage: Eukaryota > Metazoa > Chordata > Amphibia > Gymnophiona > Ichthyophiidae > Ichthyophis > Ichthyophis bannanicus. The sequence goes on from CM066035.1 coordinate 646,262,527, forward strand.
CCTATCCCATGACTCTTTAGTTTTGCCAAAAGTCTCTCATGAGGGACCTTGTCAAAAGCTTTCTGAAAGTCCAAATACACTATATCAACCGACTCACCTTTGTCTACCTGTTTATTCACACCTTCAAAACAACATAACAGATTTGTAAGACAAGATCTTCATTGTCTAAAGCCATGTTGGCTGTCTCCCATTAAGCCATGACATGTTCAGCAATTTTGTTCTTTATGATGGTTTCTACCATTTTTCCTGGTACTGACATCAGGCTCACCGGTCTGTAGTTTCCCGGATCACCCCTGGAACCCTTTTTAAAAATTGGTGTTACATTCGCCATCCTCCAGTCTTCAGGTATTACAGATGATTTTAGTGATAGTTCACAGATTACTAATAGCAGGTCTGCAATCTCATATTTCAGTTCTTTCAACACCCTTGGATGTATATCATCCGGCCCAGGTGATTTGCTGCTCTTCAGTTTATCTAATAGTTGTAATACATCTTCCCGATGTATCGATATTTCCTTCAATTCTTCCACACCTTTAAATACCACTTCAGTCATGAGTAACATCCCTACATCTTCCTCAGTAAAGACTGAAGCAAAGAATTCATTCAGTCTCTCTGCTATCACCTTGTCGCCTCTTAGTGCCCTTTTAACCCCTCTATCATCTAATGGACCAACTGACTCTCTCACAGGTTTTTTGCTACGATTTTACTTTAAAAAGTCTTTATTACGCGTTTTTGCTTCCGCAACAAGCTTCTTCTCAAATTCCCCCTTTGCCTGCCTTATGAATGCCTTGCATTTAACTTAACAGTGCTTGTGCTGCTTCCAGGTTTCGTCGTTTGGCTCTTTTTTCCATTTCCTGAAAGATGTTTTTTTGGCAACAACAGCCTCTCTGACCTCACCTTTAAACCTGACTCCGTGGCCTTGGTACTTTTTCTTGGCTTGGCTTACCTGAAATTATTTGGCTTACAAATTTGAGGTCCATATATATATAAATCTTTTTGAAGTATTTTAAGAATGTATATAAAACATTTCTTTAGATTGAAGATTTTGGGTGGTTTTTTTTTAAAATTTATTGTATGGTATAAACTTCCCCTTTTTTTATTTTTATTTTTTTTTATTTTAGATTTTTGAATTTACAATAACAAATCAAGATTACCCCTTGAAACGGAAATAGGGATGAATACCAGAAAACAACAATACAATTCAATATGGAAACAATATGAAACAATTGTTCACAGAAGGAAATTATCCATATGATCCACCCCATTCTAGCCCTCAAAATTCAGGAGATACAAGGTTAGATAATAACATATTTCAATATAATGAGAAGAAATAGGATGAGCTAAACAGTGGTATATACAAATCACTCAACCAGCACAGGCAGGGTGTCTACCCCCACTCCAGAGACCCGAGCATTAATAAAACAAAGCAGTTGGGAAGGTTCATAAAATATAAACGAATTAGATTGATATTTAATCAAACATTTACATGGAAACTTCAGGAAAAAGAGCCCTCCCAATTGCTGAATCCCAGAACGCAACAAAAGAAACTCACTTCTCCTCCTCTGGGTCTCCCTGGACAAATCCGGGAACATCTGAACAGCTAAACCCTTAAACAATATATGACGTTTTTTAAAAAAACAATTTCATAAGCCATTCTTTATCTGATAATAGTGCTAGGGTAATTAGTAAAGTAGATGATGTAATCTTTTCCTCCTGGGAATTCTCCAATATATCAGTTACATTTAATACATCCATATTAGGTAAACCAGTAACACTTCCCTGCCCCACTTCTTTTTTACCAGAAGGCAAATAATAGATTTTAACTAATGGGGGATGTGATTCAGGGGGAATACCCAAATTTTCAATCAAATAATTGCGAAACATATCTCTTGCGGATATTAATCACACTCTAGGAAAATTAACCAAGCAAATATTTGGCATGCGCACTGCATTTTCCAACATTTCCAATTTAGACATAATGGGCATAGAAACTTTCCTTAAGGAATCAACTTCACTTTCAAGAGACAAAACTTTAGCTTGATTTTGAGAAACTCCAGTCTGTAAGGCAGTTACTTTAACCATAGCTTCCTTAAGATCCTCAGAATTAGCAGAAACCTGTGTAGCCAAGGCAGCCATCGGCGGAACCAGCTCTTCACAAAGCTTCATAATAGCAGCCCAAATCACCTCCAATGTCACCACCTCCGGAAGGTCCGTGGAAGCAGACAGAGAAACCTCCACCGGAGGAGATGAAACCACAATGCCAGGCTTCAAAGAAGTGGGGGCAGACAAACTCGGTGTAAAACCAATGCCACCCTCAGCCATACCAATCGAAGCCTTGACCCTCCGTTGCCGATCACAAGAGGCCACGGAGCCTAGGCCACGCTCCACTCCCAAGCTCCATCCACTGGCAGAGTCCGCCGACACAATGCTCTCGTGCTGACTTCCTGGACCGCTGCTGGATTGTCAGGGTACATTCGAGGCTCGAGCTGAGCCAGGAGGTGAGAGATCAATTCCAGAGGCAGAGGATGAGGACACCTCCTCCAAACGCTGCATAGCCTGGCTATTCTCCCCCGTATCCAACTGTCGTAGCACCGGCGAAAAGTACGAATCCAGAGGCCCAACCACCTCCACAGGTAATGGCATTGAAACTAGGGGGGCGGTAGGCTGTTTCGCCCCTCTAGATTTCTGCTTTCTTCCCATAAGCAAACGCCGTGCCGATCAGCTCATCGCATCAGACACCATCTTGAATCCCCTGAACAGCCTGTTGTCCAACTTCCCCTTTTTTTTAGACAGAAGATTTTATTGACCTTTATAAAATAGGCTTTGGAAGAGGTGGGCCCGATATTCAAAGAGATTAATATGGTTAGCCGCTGAATAGCCTTAGGTGCTACCACTGCCTGCCCCAATGCTAACCTGTTAGCATCGGAGTGTTCCGGGGCAGGTACTCAGCCATAACCAAGCAGCAATTAAGTTCCTAACAACATAAAAAAAAACCAACATAAAAAGGGGGGACAACCTTTATCAATAAAAGTCCATGACAAAAAGAAAATCAGGAAGGGGTAAAAAATTCTACAGGGCAGATAAATAACCACAGGGTAAATTTATTAAGCCCAACAAGGCTGTGTTTCGGCACGGTCTACGTGCATCAGGGGCAATGAATACAATCCAAAATGTATATAGAACCAAATCTCAGAGTTAGAAGTAACTTTTGTTGTGCAGTCTATGGTCTTTTTAGTCATCAACTTGTGGATACAGTCAATAGGAGAGTCTGAAATAATTTGAGTCTATATATTTATGAGTTCTGCAGTTCAATAAAAAAAGTGACATTTTTGTTGGAAAACGGCAGCACATCTGCTCTCGTTTACTGCATCATGTCAGGATTTTATTTTTAGCAAAGGATATTACTTCCATTTGGTCTGTACCTCAGATGGATTTTCTCAGTTTATAGTCTTATCTGATGTTTTTCTATCCCGGTTTTATCTTTTTCCTCCTCAGCTGGAAACTCTGGGTGTCATTCTGAGCAGTGTTTAGAAGGAATGTACATCCGGTATGGACGTACCTCCCCCACTGAATGCCAGGGGCCCATTCCCAAACCTAAGTGCCCTGCACGTACAGAGGAGATGTGCGGTAAGCTCTGAACACGGGTGGGAGGGGGTGGGCTGGAGGAGGAGTGTGGGTGGGATGGAGGTGTGCCCATGACCTGGACATACCGATTCTGGCCATGGCCCTGTACGTCCAGGGTGGCAGGACTGGACAGGGGACTCGTTCCACCTTGGAGGTGGAATAAGTTTCCCTGAAGAAGGGAAGTGGCATCAGTGGACCCCTCCGGAAATAGTGAGGAGCACCTGGAGGTTCCAAGCAGGCTCTTTCAGGGGTCAGACGATGGGGAAACATATGTTTGAGCAGTGGCGGGGAACCAGGGCTCCTTCATGGCATCCCGGTACCATGGAGATGGGATGCCATGGCACCGGGTCTCCATACAGGTGCTTCAGCTGGGTTGAATGGGGTGGGAGCTAGACATGCAGCAGCAGCACAGAATCGGAGCACGTCCTGCCCGTCCAGGCCCTTTGCACCCGATTCGTTTCCCATGGGAATGTCTCCCACAGGTTCAGAATCAGGTGCAAATCCGGCCCGTCCAGATTTTGGATGTCCACTCAGGCCAGATGGGCACCGATCTGAATCGGGTCCTCTATGTTCTCTCCAGGAGCATCTTGGGGATTATAATGGGAGAGGTCTTAAGGTGAAGAGTATACCCTAAGTTAAAGCCCTCCTGAAAACTCATCTTTTCACCAAAGCCCATGACCTCCCTCCCCCATAATTACTGTTCTCTCCTTCCTCTTTTCCTCCACCCTACTGCATTTTTTCCTGACCTTACTTACCTCTTTCCCTTAGTATGATTGTTTTAACTCTTTCCTCTTGTTATTGGCATTCTTTTCTGTCTTTGTTTTTAATTTGGACCTTAATTTGGACATAGCTCTGCTGTTTTATGAAGGGCTGTCAATCAAATTTTAATAAACATAAACAATGGCTTTAAAGAGCAGCTGCCACCCGCAGTGCTCCAGAGGAGATCTCCTTTCGGCCATAGAAGATGACAATTTTAAGAAAGTCCATTAACAAAATATTTTTTTAAAAAGTTGAGAGGTTTCTCTATGATAGTTTTTCGAAAGAGTTTCCATTATTCTATCATCCTATCTTTTAAGAAATAAAAGCTATTGTACACAAGAATATCCATTCACTCTTGTTCACCAAGCTTATGAAAGGGCATTGTTCTCTGACAGAAGCATCTTATTTGTGAATATAAGATCAATTGAGAATTGTAAAGATGAATTTCTGAAGAAGAACATAAGAATTGAAATACTGGGTCAAACCAAGGGTCCATCAAGCCCAGTATCCTGTTTCCAACAGTGGCCAGTTCAGGTCACAAGTATCTGGCAGGTTCCCAAAAGAGAGAAGATTCTATGCTGCTTATACCAGGGGTAAGCAGTGGATTTCCCCATTCCACTTTAATAATGGGTAATGGGTAGGGGGGATCTAAGATGGCGGCCGTGCAAAGACGCGCTCCGATAGTCGGCTGGTAATTTGGTTGCTGTTTCCTTACAAACTGGTACCTGACTGTTTCTTTGTTCCTCTGTGCGATGGAGAATAGGAAGGGGAAGGTTAAGCATCCCAAAGCTGACCTTCCGCCTAATCAGCCGCCTATTAGCAAGTTTGTTGCTGTCGGTGCCTTGTAGAATACTACCGGGGATAGTGTCGGAGCTGATCAGAAGGCGGTCTTTTCGACTTCAGACGTTAGTCTGAGCCCCGAGCAATGTGTCCCGCCTGGTGAACCCTTGCTGCTTTCCGTTGGATCGGCATCTCAGCTGCAGATACACCCAGACGAGGTAGTTTCTGATGTGCTGTCTTCAGGGGAAGTGCCGAATACAGGTTGCTGAATACAGCTGGAGGAAGTGGGGAGAGTACCCAACTTGCTTTGGTTGTGAGTGGAAGAGTTTCGGTTCCTCTGATGGCTAACGAGTCAGTTTTGACTGTCCTGGGAGCTATGGAGAGACCTGATATTTCGGTCATCTGCAGCACCCTGGTGAAACCTGCGGTAGTAACCTTGGACTCCATCTGGACTGCGATTGTTTCATTGGAAAGCTCTGTCTCTAAATGCATGAATTTAATGGAGCGGACATCTCAGGACTTTCAGGCAAGGTTGGTTCGACAGGAGCAAGTCAGTAAGGACTCTGAACAAACTTTAGAAACTTTGTCTTCTCAAATGTCTACTATTTCTGTACAGTGCTCTACCTTTGTAAAGGTTAGCACTGCAATTCATGCTAAATTGGAAAAATTGGAGAACCTTTCCAAGAAGTTCAATTTACGTTTTGTTAATTTTCCTGTTTCTTCTGTGTCCTCCCCAGTGGAGCTCTTTAAAAAATATTTGCGTGAAGTTTTGGGAGTTCCAGAGAATGCTGTCCCCCCTACCTCTAAAGTTTATTATTTGCCTATGAAGAAACATTCTAGTTTTAGTAATGTTATGCCCAATGAGGTAGGAGATCAGGGAGATAGTCTGGATATCCAGAATTTGTCTCAGGTATTAGAATCCTCCACTGAGGAAATAACACAGAGAGCTACTCTTTTGGTGACATTTGTTTTGGAGCCGGATAAGTCTTGGATCCTAAAAATGTTCTTTAGGAATGCTAATAAAACTTTTCTAGGTCAGAAAGTTTGGGTTTTCCCCGATGTTTCTTTTGTAACTCAGGGAAAAAGGAAATTATTTTTGGCTATGCGTCCTGAGGTAGTCCTATTAGGTTTTTCTTTTGTTTTAAGATATCCATGTAAATGTGTTATTAAGTCAGTTTCAACTCGATTTATCTTCTATGAGCCTAAGCAATTACGCATGTTTTTGGATGGCAGAACTACACCTGGAACGGTCTCAGTAACGGTGGAGCCTACTTAGATTGACTCATCACGGACACAATAGTTATTTGCGTCGCATGGTAGTTTTTTTTCCTTCTAGGAAATATTTCTTCATTGATGTTATTATAATAATCATAGCCTCCTTATTTGATCCTCCTCCTTCCCTTGTTTTGGGCTTATAGTGTGAGGTGCTGTTTTGTATTATTTCATTTGTTTATTTCTCTGTATAATAATATTGCTATAATATGCACCTTCCCATTTCTTTCAAGTATGGAATTATTGCTTGATGTAATATTTAAAAAAAACTCAGAAATAAAAATAAATAAATAAATAAATAAATAAAATAAAATAATGGGTAATGGACTCTTCCTCCAGGAACTTGTTCATACCTTGTTTAAACCCAGCTACATCAACAGCTTTTACTATATCCTCTGGCAATGAATTCCAGATTTTGATTACTGTAGTGCGTGTGCCCTAGCCTTTCTAATTTTTGAAGGGGTAAAAACTGATCTATGGGGAGAGCTGTTGGTGTTGCCCGGACACGGAGAACTGAACACATAGGAGTAGGCACTGCACAGGAAGCCCCAGTTGCCAGCAAGGACCCTATAAGACCGGGTCCCTGTAAGATCACTGCAGGAAAACTGTTGGTGTTGCCTGGACATGGAGAGCTAAATGCAGAGGAGCAGGTGCTGCACAAGAAGCCCCCGGTTGCCAGTAAGGACCCTGTAAGATTAGGTCCCGTTAAGATCACTGCGGCAGAGCCCAGATGCAGAGAGCTGAACGCAGAGGAGCAGGCACTGCACAGGACATCCCAAGTTGTCAGCAAGGACCCTATAAGACCAGATCCATGTAATATCACTGTGGGAGAGCTGTTGGTGTTGCCTGGACATGGAGAGTTGAATGCGGAGGAGCAGGTGCTACACAGGACATCCCTGGTTGCCAGTAAAGACCCTATAAGATTGGGTCCCTGTAAGATCACAGTGGCAGAGCTGTTGGTGTTGCTCAGATGCAGAGAACTGAATGCAGAGAAGCAGGCACTGCACAGGATGCCCCTGGTTGCCAGCAAGGATCCTATAAGACCGGATCCCTGTAAGATCACTGCAGGAGAGCTGTTGGTGTTACCCAGATACAGAGAGCTACAAGCAGAGCAGCAGGCCCTGCACAGGTTGTCAATGGTTGTCAGCAAGGACCCTATAAGACCGGGTCATGTAAGAACACTGTGGGAGAACTGTTGGTGTTACTCGGATATGGAGAGCTGAACACGGAGGAGCAGGCACTGCAGAGGATTCCCCCGGTTCCCAGAAAACACCTTATAAAACAGGTGCATGACCATGGCGTGCCACAAGGAGAGTGGCTGACTTCTTGAGAGCCCATTGGAGCTCTGAGGGAGTACTGGGAGTCTGTTCATGGCTGTGATTCCTATCCATGTGGAAGCGTAAGAAGAAGGTGGCTGCTTCGACTGAAGTGGAGCTTGGCCTGGTGAATAAGTATTTCAAGCCCAAGGAGGCAGAAGCGCCTATTTCAGGTACTGAAATACTTCCTTCACCTCTTCTGGGAGCTTCTTTAAACGCTCCAGACCACACTCCACCTCCTCATCCAATGTTGGTAACTCCACCTGCTTCCACTGCTAGTGGTGTACCTTTACAACAGAGCACTCCCCAGTCATTGACTGCTTCCTATAAGCCTGTAACCTGGACCTCCCTGGTCGTTGATACTGGGGAAGTTCGGGATTCTCAGGTTTCTCTAACTGATATTTGGAGAGTTGTAACACATGTTGAGAGGACTCTGGTATCCACTGTATCTCGGTAGTGCCACTTTTCACAGGAAACTGTGGCTCAATTGGGAGCAGTGGAAGAACTGTTGGATGCCCTGTCTAATTCAGTTCTTAAATCAGAAATGCAATGCTCTTCTCTCTAGACAATAAACGCTTCTAATGTCAAGGATAATCTCCTTATTCATCATAAAACAGAGTTGTTTGAAAATATGCTTAAATCTAAAAATGTTAGGTTTCTTAATTTTCCTTGTCATCGATTGTTTTCTGCTGACATCCTGTTGCGAAAATACTTTAAGAAGTATTATCTTCTCTACTTCTAACTCAATTGTGTTGTCTAAATGTTTATCTCCAGGAACAAGCAGGAATGTAGTCTTCACATATGGGTATCATCGGTACCGACGGAGCCTGCGCGGGAACGCTCCCCAGCATCCAATAGGAACACTTTTGGGAGCATCCCTCAGCACATGCGTGCTACCTTCCCGCCTTTCCAACTGTCCCTCTTCAGTTCTTCATTTTCTGCGGAGCCGACAGGACCCATACCTTGTCACCGCAGAAAATTCTGTCTTTAAAATTGTTTTCTTGTGGTCACGTTTGCCTCCACACGACGCCTACCGGTACCGCCGGTTCTTTTCTTTTCTCAAAAATTTTATACTTTGAACTGTTTCTCTTTAGAAACTTTTCTTTTTCGGTGCTAGGCGCCATTTTGGGCATTAGGCCTCATATTCCTAAAACATGGAAAAACCAACTACTGGTTTTAAAAAATGTACTAAGTGTGGTGGTACCATTTCTGTCACTGACACCCATGATTGGGGTCTTAAATGTTTAGGGCCTGAACATTCTCCATCTGAATGTCTCTCCTGTATGGGGATGACTAAGAGAGGAAGACAGAACCGGGCTGCAAAGCTCGGTACTCTTTTTTCTTTGGATGCCAGATCCATTGCATCGACATCTTCAAGAGCCTCCTCTACCTCCCATGGATCTCAGGTATCTAAACAAAAAAGCCGGTCCTCAAAGGGTAGCTCTCCTGCTAAGCATCAAGAGGCCATTGGCATTGCCCTTGAGGGAACCACACCGGCAAAACAGCCCCGGCGGGAGGCTTCGGCTTCCAAAGCATCAAGGGGGCTCCAAGATGTTCTCGAGGCCTTGAACTCGCAAGAACTACTGGTGCCATGCTCAGGGGTCCCGGCCGTTTTCACCGGTACGGACACCCAGGCATCGGCAGTGTCGATAGACAAGAAGTTCCTCGCTATCGAACGCAGCATTGCAGCTCTTCTCACAGCTGTGGTACCGTTGACACCTATGGTTCAACGGGCACCGGTACTGACATTGATACCGAAGCCGGTACCTACACCGGTACAGACACTGGTACCGGTACCGACGATACCGGTACCAATGGTACCGGCCCCAGTGGGAATTCTTCCCACGCCATCTTTGGCTGGAATCGACAGATTGGTACCAGATCAACTTGGTACCGACTTCGATCGATACTGGGACCATGCTTTGCATGAGCATCGTGGTCAGGAATACTTTGAATCCTCTGATTCTGAAGACTCTGACAATTCTGCTGGTTTCTCCCGGAAGATCCCTCTTCTCCCCAACGCAGAATGTCACCTCCAGAGGACATGTCTTTTCAGGATTTTATTCGTGAGGTGGCCAAAGGCCTTTCAATCATGGTAGCTCCTGAACAGGAACCCAGAGCAAAGGAATTGGAAATTCTCCAATATCCTAAAGCTCCAAAGGAGGCAGCCACTCTGCCCATCCATGAAATTCTGCATAACCTGATGCTCAGAATGTGGGCGACACCTCTGACTACATCTCCTCATTCTAGGAGGCTTGATACTATGTATCGAGTCCCGCCATGTCCTGGATTTCAAAAGACTCAGCTACCACACCATTCAATGGAGGTGGAGTCAGCTATGCGTAGGATGAAAAGTGCAAAGAGGCATGCATCCAATCCCCCAGGTCATGAATGCAGGACTCTAGATGCTTTTGGGCACCAAACCTTTCAGGCTTCCATGCTTTCAGCTAGGATCAGTTCATATATACTATATATGGGCATGTTCCTCAAAGAAGTTACAGGAGACTTGGAGCTTATGAGCCCACTTCTCCCAAATGACAAGAGACAAGACTTTCTTGCTCTAGTTAAGCATGCTCAAGATGTCTCCAAGTTTGTGAATCGTGCAGCCTTTGACTGCTTTGAATGCATCAGCAGAACCTCTGCTATTGCCATTGGGGTACGACGGATTGCCAGGCTTCAGGCATCAGACTTGGAGACTTTGGGTACAGGACAAGTTAGGCAAAATTCCTTGCACGGGAGAGAATCTCTTTGGCAAGAACGGGCAGGAAAAGTCTAACGAGTTAGATGCTGACAATACCACTCTAGATAGATTGTCAAAATCTACAGCCACTCCACCCAAAAAGAAGCCTTATAAAAAAACCCTCTTTCAGCAAAAGGAGGAAATTTTATCCTTGCTATACCCAGCAGAGTCAAACTCAGGGTCAGGTTGCCCAAAAGGGACAAACTAGACTGCAAAAGAAGCCAAAAGACCTGAGAGCCCAATGAGCTCTGCAGGTTCAGCCCCTCAAGGGCTTTGACTCTTTCCTAGAGAGCTTAGCCTTCCTGCCCCAATATCCCAGGCAAGTTAAGCCACTTTGCCAACAGATGGCATCAGATAACAGCAGAAGATTGGACTCTGGCCATTGTAGGAGAGGGGTACAAGCTCCATTTTCATAGCATGCCCCATCCTACAATTCTAAGGCAATTCAATTCTCAAACCTCCGCAGACAATCTGCTAGATCACAAGGTCTCAACACTTCTTGCCCAAGGGGCAATAGAAGAGGTACCCATTCTTCAACAGGGTGCAGGGTTCTACTCCCCCTATTTTCTTATTCCAAAGAAAACAGGAGGACACAGAACCATTCTAGACCTCAGAGAATTGAACAAATACCTGTTCCGAGAGAAGTTCAAAATGATTTCTCTAGGAACTCTTCTGCCATACCTTCAAAGCCAGGATTGGCTTTGCTCTCTAGACTTAAAGGATGCATACACTCACATTCTGATCCATTCAGATCACAGGAAATTCTTACGATTCCTTTTCAAGGGAAAACATTTCCAGTAAATGGTTCTTCTCTTTGGTCTGGCTTCAGCACCAAGAGTATTCACAAAATGCATGGCAGTACTAGCTGCATTTCTGCGAACCCTGAGGATATTCGTCTTCCCTTACTTAGACGACTGGCTCATTCAAGCCCCTACAGTTGCAGAGGCCAGCACTGCACTGTCTCGCAAAATGCAAATCCTCCAATACTTGGGGTTGGTAATAAACTTCCCAAAATCCCAACTTGCTCCTTCCCAATGCCTGGAATTCATAGGGGCCTGTCTAGATACCAGACAGGCAAAGGCTTTCCTTCCAGAGGCCCGGTGTCTTCGCATAATGCAACTAGCTTATCAAGCAGCAGGAGTTAGGGCATGCTCCAGATCTCCTTTCCCAAGAGGAAGGGACGCTATGACACCCGAGTCCCCAATCCCTGCATCTCACGGCCTGGTTGCTGAAGGCTTAGACCTCCAGGATTTCAACCTGTCTCAACAGGTAAAGTATATCCTTCAGGCTTCTAGAAAACTTTCCACAAGAAGATATTATGCCTTCAAGAGGAAACGTTTTACTATATGGTGCTCCAAGAAGGGATTAATCCCCCTTGTCATACCTTTTGAATCGATACTAGAGTATCTCCTTCACTTATCGAATTCTGGTCTAAAGACCAATTCGGTAAGAGTCCATCTTAGGTTGTTCTTAGAACTCATCCACACTTTATGCCAAAGTTGGTTTCGCCTTTTCATTTGAATCAATCAATTTATCTTCCTGTATTTTTTATGAGGCCTCACACCTCTAATGCAGAAAGAAACCTTCATACTTTGGATTGTAAACGAGCCTTAGCCTTTTACCTACAGAGAACACAGCAACATAGAAAGTCCTCGCTACTTTTTATAGCTTTTGACTCTAGTCATTTGGGACTTCCAGTCTCCAAAAAAACTTTATCTAAATGGATTGCCCAATGCATATCCTTTGCTTATGAGAGTAAGGGTCTTCCTCTTCAAGGCCATGTCACAGCTCATAACGTGAGAGCAGCTTCCATGGCTAATCTCCACTCCGTGTCTATCGATGACATTTGTCGAGCAGCCACCTGGGCTTCGGTACACACCTTCACAGCCCACTACTGCCTGGATAAAGCCTCCCATTAGGATGCCTTCTTTGGCCAAGCTGTTCTTCAAAATCTCTTTCAGACCTAATTCAACTCCTGCCCACCAACCCTGGTGGAATGCCAGAGATCCATGGAAGAAAGGATGCCTACCTTTCTAGGGTGGCACCTTCCTGGGCCATCTCCCTGGCATCTTCAGCTAGGGAGTCCCCATATATGAAGACTACATTCCTGCTTGGTCCTCGAGATGGTGTAGTTGCTCACCTGTAACAGGTGATCTCTGGGAAGAGCAGGAATTTAGTCTTCACAACCCACCCACCTCCCCTAGGAGTTGTCTCTCTATCTCTTTGTCTCTTCCTCTCTCCCTCTATCCTTTCACTCAGCTGCAAACTTAACTGAATAGGGACAGTTGGAAAGGCGTGAAGGCAGCATGCCTGTGCTGAGGGATGCTCCCAAAAGCATTCCTATTGGACGCTGGGGAGCGTTACCGCGCAGGCTCTGTCGGTACCGATGATACCCATATGTGAAAACTAAATTCCTACTGTTCCCGGAGATCACCTGTTACAGGTGAGTAACTACTCTTTATCTCACTGGAGGGAGGTTGTCTGATGAGCCCTCGGGTGGATTTGATGTTTTGCAATTACAATCTGATTTTGATTTGACTCACTTTCTCCCACAACAATATCTCTACCAGGGCTACCTTAGTGGTTACATTTTTCACCGAACAAGACGTTAGTATTTAAAAATGACTTAAAAACAAAGATATGTTATTTCCTAATGTCTTGAGGGCCACACAGCTTAGAAGAGCTTTTTAAGCCTTGGAGCCTAGGGTGGTGGCCCTTGGGGCTTCATTCTGTCTATGGTGCCCATGTAAGTGCCTTGTAGCACTCCAAGGAAATAGATTTGTCTTTTTAGACTCCTTGTAGTTAGAGACGTTTTTGTCTGAGAGAGAGAGGCAAGTGTGAGTGAATGATGGTGGGTTTAGTAATAAAGGGTTGTATAATTGGAGGGGTTTCTCCTTGAGATCCTTGTAGGGAATGTCCCTTTTCTTACGTTTATCTCCCCATGATGTGGGCTATAATGATAGCATTGTTTCTTTGGCTGTCCTTTTGCTTTCATTTTCTTGTTGTTTCTTGGTTACTTGCTTTTGTAAGTATATTTGGAAATTTCAATTAAAAAGAAAAGCAAAACAAAAAAAGCATCTGATCTACATTTATCTGTTCCACTCCACTCATTATTTTATAGACCTCTATCATATCTCCTCTCAGCTTCTTTTGCCAAACTTACAAGTCCTAGGGGTATGTTTACTAAACTGCAATAGTGTTACTGGTGCTACGTGCAGCGATAACGTGAGGAATGCCATATAAGGAAGTGGGCGTTCCGGCGTCAAGGTAGCAATGGCCGTTTATCGCACGATAGAGGGCGCCTTGGCTTGTTATTGCGGGGTAACCTTAATTTCGTGCCAGCGCTGCGATAAACGCTATAGAGGTGTAGCCCACTGGTTAATACAATAACTGCTGAGCCAGAGATTATGGGTTCAATCCCTCAGAGGTCTCAACTAATAAGGCTGTCTGAGGCAATCCCTTTTCCTGCCTGTAACAGTCAGACACATCTCTACCATCTGTGCTGCCAGCAAAAACACCCTCACCTCAGTGCCATAACCTAAGGTGCCTCATAAGGGACCCCATAGGGCACATTATACAGCACCTTGGCTGACAAGGCACTTTATAATGTGCCCTATATGTTATGGCACTAAAGTGAGGGTGTTTCTGCTGGCAGCACAGATTGTAGAGATGTGTCTGACAGTTACAGGCAGGAAAAGAGATTGCCTCAGACAGTCTTATTAGATGAGACCTCTGAGAAATTGAACCCATAACCTCTGAGTGGGCAGTCATTGTATTAACCAATGGGCTACACCTCTATAGCATTTATCACAGCACTGTCTGGCTACAGAAAGACTGCAGGTCACCGCACAAAATGTCTGCTGTGGTTACCAGGATATGGTAAACCGACCAGTACCTATGATGCAATGCACATGCAGAACAGCAGTCTACATCAGATCACAGGATGGGGTATGCACCTCTACAGCACCTCAGCCTGGTAGGAGGAACTGACTATATGTGTTACTGGCACAGAGTAGCTACAGACCGTGACATTGTGCGGTTCCAGTGCTCACCCTGAGGGTGAGGTGGGGTGCCCAGCACCAGGTCCACAGTTCCTGGCTTAGCTAAGAAAGGCTGTGCTGCAGGTCCCCATCAGTGCTAGTGTGTGATAGGTAGTCCTTGCAGACACACCTAGGATACTCCTGTGTCCATCTGTATTCCCCGGTACCATCTAGTCCTTGTGGACTATGACACACCCAGAATAGTGCATATCCTGTGCGGTTACCATGGTCACTTGTTATAAGAGCAGGGGCGTGTCTGGACCCACATGTGGATTATGTAGCACCACCCAACCCACCCTCTCCAGGTCAGGGTGGGGGACAGGATCTCCCACCAACAGAACCACATCTCTGCACTGGAGGCAGTAGAAGAGACATGATGAAGGGCTGTGAGACCATCAACCCCAGTCCTGCTGGGGAAAAGGCACCCTCCAGGGCAGTCAATCCAGATCTGTACTTATCACATAGGGCACTGGCAGTAGGCCTGGAAAGTTCAGCTGCCCCCCCACCACAATCTGACATTCACCAGCAGAGGGCACAGTCAGTCTGCACCCACTGCACCCTGCAAGGTGTTTCAGCCATACACATGCTAACTGCAGACAGTCTGCTAGCCAGTACATAGTGCATGTTCTTGGAGGGACTGTGTGCACCCAGAAGTGGTATGTAAGCACAAACACCAAGCAGGTATATCAGTAATTGGGCCCCAGAGAAGGAAACTCACAGATATTACTTGAGAGAAACACTGTATGGCACTATGTGGGAACCTAGACATGCCATGGTCACTGCTCAGTCAGGGTGAGAGTGACCTCCCAGCATGATATGCTGTGGCCACCTTGTCCGTGCAGGTGGTGGTCAGGCACTACAATGTCCCAGCCATTGCCCTATGCCCTGTGCAGATGCATCCTGCCCAGACTGCCCTGTCCGGTCCATACCCAGAATACCTTGCTCCTCATTATGTACATTGGCAGGCTAATGCTGGAAACAGTGTAAGCATCGTGGGCTCAGTAAGGTGTAGGCAGCCACAAAACACTGGATAGACATACACACACTCCCACACCTATTTCAGCATTGTGCAAAGATAGAGGTGGTTGGCAGCCTTGCCCGCCACACCAGTCCTGAGCACAATGCAGGCATTGCTAAGGTATTCAATACTGTTAGGGTAACTCTCTGGGGTGGTAAACACTGTCAGGAAAAAAGGAAACACACTCCACATATATCAGAAAGGTTGCTATGATGAATCTCTGTTAACAAATTGTGTTTAATTTAGGATTTGTTATCTGAAATCAATCATAGCAACCTTTTGATATATGTGGAGCGTGTTTCCATGTTTATGATGGTGCTAAGGTATGCGGGTGCTAGTGGTGGTAACTGCTGCTCCACGTCTGGCCCAACAGCCTAACTCTCCATGAGGCTTTGGATAGTGGAGCCTGTGGGTGTGGATGTTTGTGCCCCTGTTGGCCGATGCTCTAGGGAGTGCACATGTTTATGTTGTATGTGCTCTGTAGGGTAAAATATGGGGACATGGTCTTCAGAAGCCACAGCTGGGACTTCAACCTGTGACCTTCTGCCCCTGAACACACTGGCTGTCTGTACTGCACCAAATTGTTGCCACAGAGGCAGGTCATTCCCTGGGGATACCATGACTGTTCTTCAGACAGACCTTGTCTGTTGCACTGCACGCCACCCACCTAAACAGGGCTTGGCCTTGGTCTGCTTTGGGCAGATGCCACTGCCCCCTCCACCACCAGCACCCCTCCACCACCATGCTGACATGCCCTTATGCCGGTGGTGCTGGTGGTGCACAGTCCCAGGCCATCCAGTGTGCCGGTAGGCGGCTGCCTATGGTGTGTGGTCTGGGGTAGGGGTGCCTACATAGACATTCACACTTCCCCCCGGCACCACCTGACAATGTTATGTGCCCTTTGGGGTACCTGCTGGGTACTGTCCCCTGGGATACTGTGGGACACACACTCATGGGCATGTTTGACCTTGGTCAGTTGCTGTCTTGCTGATTTTCAGTTTCTGCCTTCCTATGTGCCACCTAGGCATCTGCCTAGTCGACTCTGTGCCCCAGCTGCCCCACTGCATGTCTCGCCTGCAGTCCCCTGTACCCCATTTACAGCATCACCATAGTGCCCTTTCATACTTGGGCACTATGCTGTTGCTGCACATGTAGAACTTCTATCACTTTTCTTGGTCTCCCTGCCTTTTCTGTACATTGCTGACTGAAATGGTTTTTCTCTCCTGCAAATGTGCCTCTAACGCCAGGTTTTCACTCGCGGTAATGTTCTGGCCTTAAGATCCCAGCGTTAGTGTAGCAGGGGCCTCTCCCCACCCACCCCCTGCCCATTGACCCCTTCTCTCCGCCCTCTCTCCACCCTCTGTGTGACTTAATGCCGCCAGAGACATTATCGCGCGATAAGTAACGTTATTGCGTGATAACGTTACATTTCACATGATAACGTAGCCGCTGCTATGTTATCAATGTTTAGTAAACATACCCCCTAATCTTTTAAGCCTTTTCTCGTAGGAGTATCCTTCCATTCTCTTTATCACAGCATGACACTCCACGGAGACAGAATCAAGAGCCAACATCATGGAAGATTTCATCACATGGATGCATGAAATGGCCTCCCTGGTGAGATGATCGAGACTGAATCAGTGGCAGAATTTATGGATAAGCATGGAGGATTCCTGGTTATAAAGAAGTGAAGGGAAGCCAGAAATGGACTACTGCTGAAATGGAATTGCAATCATATTCCCTTGTTTCTTTATTATGTTTCTTCAAGAAAAATTAAATTAATAAGGTGACTCCTTGAAAGTCAGTTCTCTACTAAAGCAGGTCACTGAGTGACAGAGGAGGTGTAACACTGCAGTATAGCATTCAAATGTGATTACTAACACAGATGTCTTCTTCTGATGGTTGGATGGTGACTTGCATATTCAGAGCTCATATCTATGCAGTAATGCTCAGGATATAGACAGCTTCTTACCCAGCAGACCAAGCCAACACCTGCTGAGTGGATCCAGTTTCAAACACTGTGCTAGAGATGACTCTTACATATGGCACATGACTGCCTTTTCAAAATGATATCCATATTTAACAGTCTTTAGTAGTTGTAACATTTAAATAAATAATGGGCTAATAAAAGGGACTAGTTTGCCATACAGATAATATAATTAACAACATATTTGGCCTGATCTACTGAAACTTTGTTCTGCTATTGATATAAAAGATGCTTTAGTAATGCATTTGGTTTCTATCTTTCATTCAATATAAAAGTGTTATTTATAAGTCTGCAGTTACCATCTTATCACAGATATTGAATATTTTTATGTAAACAGTGATAGCCAGGTTAGTCTCATTCAGCATGTCAAAGGAGTTTCTCCAAATGGGTTAGTTTTGCACATACCATAACAGTCATGCATGTCCCTTCTAAGCCAGGGTATGTGGAGTTTGTCCATGAGTTGCCAGCGATAGCTATTTTTGGACTACCTCAAAATGCTTTTGACTAGCTTTGCAGCATTGAAGAGTTGACTGTTACATTCTCTCCAGCAAAATGCCACCATGCTGAATGTCAACTATATAAACAAGTCAGGGGCTGATTTGGTTTTCAGTCAGCATTGCTGCTTGTTTTTGAAGTCCAGAATAGATTTATTGAAATGCTCAAGAGGCAAAAAGGTGAATATATAATAGACATTACTTCCCATGCGACAATTACACTGCCAATTACATTTGCATATCGCATACAATACAGAAGAGAATGGAGATGAAAGAAAACATAATGCAATTTTCTTTACTGTGTTTTCTGAAATGTTAATTGGTTATTTCATTGTTTTTATTGTGCTTGTGTACTGTGGGGGGATTTTCAGCGTCAGCAGCTGACTGGCACCGCTTTAAATTCGCCCTGGATATTCAATACCACAGCTAAATATGGGCCCCGGCATTGAATATCTGGGTTGCCATTCTGTTGTCCTAACTTTAGCCAGTTAGGATTAAGCTGTCAATGGCTGAATATTGCTGTTGCCCGGTTAACCCGCAGTTCCGCCCCCGGAATGCCCCAGTGCTAAGTACTTAGCACCGGGGCATTTAGTGGCCCTCAACGTGGATTTAATACTAACCAGGGCAGTTCAGTGATACTAACCAGGCTGTTGCCTCTTCATATCCCAGTGAGCAGCATTTACGTGGTTTTCAGGTCTGCAAACCACATAAATGGCTTTGAATATCCACCCCCCCCCCTATGTTTTCTGAACTCACTGTTACTGTGCTCATTTTATTTCCTTCTAGTTATCCACTTTGGACTGTCTTTGGCAGATAAAGCAGGCTATACATTTTTAATGAAATGAAATCAAGGAGCATGTTTACCAAACCACGTTAGCTGTTAACACAGCAGATAGCTGTAGTCATAGCACGCCCGACAACAGAAACAGAAGACCCACAGTGAGGAACACATTAGAAGTCCCTAAGATAATGACAAAATGTACAAAGGCCACAGCCAGTAGGGCCTTCTCGATATACGCACCTAGAACCTGGAATGCCCTCCCCACAGAAATTCGAGCCATCACGAACCTAGCCCTATTCAGAAAAGCATTGAAACATCACCTGTTCCTAAAATACTACCCAGAAGCTAACTCAGGAAAGCACACAACGAGCACTCTGTCTCCCTGCCCAAACCGCCCCAACACTCAGACCCAGAAAGAGAATGGCTAGTCAGCTCACCACCTCCTGACCCATACCCCACTGACCCACGAACATTGTTAATATGTAAAGGATTTGTAAATAGTGTAAGAAATAATTTGTAGATAGTTTCCGCAATTACACCCATGTTACCACCCCGTTCACTGTAAACTCAATGTGGCTTGATGCATTGTAGTATGTTCTGTTCAATGTGTACCGCACTGATCTTAATAGCGCGGTATAGAAGAAATGTAAAATAAAAAATAAATAAATAAATAGCGTACACTATCTGCTGTGTTAACAGATAATGCATACAAAATGCAGATAACACAGTGATTTTCTGCGCTGTCTGCATGAGCTGGCAGGATTAGAGTGAAGTGTGGGCGTGTCTGCAACACAAGGTTATCGCGGGCTTCAACAGTGCATGGTAGCCGTTGGAGTTGCAGACAGCATGGGTGCTAGTAACACCAGCTCAATGGGTTGCATTAGCTGCATCCAGGCTGCTGTCCGATTGCACTCTCTGGAATTCTGGTGCTTTTTCTGCAGGGGAAATGCTGTGCAGGCCCACAACAGACAGCACATGGATTTTGCAGCTAACGCCGTGCCATATTTTTTGCCACGTTAGTTGCAAAAGTCTAATGTGGTTTACTAAACAGATCCCTAAATTGCACTCAAAAAAATAATGTCCTTATTGGGGGCAATTTCATAAAGGGTGCTTTTGTGAAATGTCCAAAAAAGTGCTTATTTTAGCATATTTTATAACGTCAACATGGGCACCTATATGCCTTTAATAATAGGTTTGTACAATGCACTTACTTTTCACACAGATAAACCTGCACATAATATTATCAGCTAGTTTCCACATTTAGAAAATACTATGCGTGAAGAAAGTGCTTTATAAAATTACCCCTTCTAAGTCCCTTTTCTGCTTGTACCACAGTACATGGTCCTTGTGTCCAGAGGGTGATGTACATCTCTCCATGAAAGAAGAAAAGAACCTGGGGGTGACTGTTGCTGATGATCTTAAGATGGCTAAACCGGTTGACAGGATGACAGCGAAAGCCAGAAGGATGCTTGAGTGCACAGGAAGAAGGAGGTGATAGTGCTTCTGTATAAGTCTTTGGTGACAAAGGTCAAAAGGAAGGAGCGAGGTGAACCAGTTCAAAAACAACTCACAAAGTGAATTGTAAAATAAATGTATTGTTATTTTATTACTTCACTTGTTCATTTCACTCCTTCCTTTTGACCCTTGTGATCTGTGAATGTGAGTGCTTCTTTGGATGCTAAGGGCCCGATCTACTATTGGGCGGGCTATGCACCATGTCAGTGCATAGCCCGCCCACTGACCTCTAAACCCAGATATTCAATGGCGTGCTGACGGCACTGAATATCCGGGTTAGGCGTCGTGTGGAGTCAGCCGTAGAGACTAACCGAGTAGCAGCGATATCGGACCGCTACCGGTTAGCAGCCACGGCTAGAACTAAGTGAGCCAAAAGCTCACCTAATTTTAGCTTTGGAGGGCTAACTGGGTCGTGGTCCAATATTGCTGCTACCTGGTTATTGGGACTCCCTGCCTCTGCTCCACCCCAGACTGCCCCCAACACACCCCGATGCAACTTGGATAGCATTGGAGCGTATGGGGGACAAGGTCGGGAATATTCAATGGCACTAACTGTGTAGGTGTCATCGAATATTCCCAGTTAAGGCATTTACACATTTTATTGGCTGTAAACCATGGAAATGCCTTTCGAATATTGGGCCCTAAGTCTTTGGTGAGACCTAATTTAGAATACAGTGTGCAGTTCTAGACACCACACCTTCAAAAGGATATAAACAAGATGGAATCTGTGCAGAGGATGACTCCCAAAATAGTCAGTGGACTTTGTCATAAGGGGACAGACTTAAAGATCGCAATATGTATACCTTGGAAGAAAGACGGGACAGGTGAGATATGATAGAGACATTTAAATATCTCTGTGGCATAAATTCAGTGGAGAAGAGCCTCTTTCATTTGATAGAAAGCTCTGTAACAAGAGGGCATAGGGAGAAAGACTCAGGAGTAATTTGCGGAAATATTTCTTTACGGAAAGAGTAGTAGATGCGTGGAATAGTCTCCCACTAAAGGTAGTAGAGACAAAGGCTGTTTCCAAATTCAAGAAGGCATGGGACAAACTGAGAAAATTTCTAAAGGAAAAAGGGGACAGTTGGTATGGAAGGGCAAACTGGATAGGCCACATGGCATTTCAGGCCGATGCAGAAAGCCGGTGATAGACCCGTGCTGGATCGATTTTTTTAATGTTCCTGATAATGAACACATTTTAACGTGTGATACAGAAAGGTTAGGGTATGCAAATACCCGCCGTGGTAACCGTGCACATGCAAATGAGCCACCACGGCTCATTGGCGAGTAAGCCAAACACATGCGCACAAGAAGTCTGCGCTAGTTTGGCTTGCTTTCCTGGCACCGTGTGGCTAATTTGCATTTCTTTTTACTTGGAGGTGATTTCACATTTACTTTGGGGTGGGGGGGGGGGGGGCTGTCAAGGGCCCTAGACCACCAGGTAAATTTTACTTTATTTTTCTTTGCTTGGGGAGTTATTTCATTTTTACTTTGGGTTGAGGGGTGGGGGGTTCAAGGGCCCTAGACCACCAGGTAAATTTTACTTTATTTTTCTTTGCTTGGGGAGTTATTTCATTTTTACTTTGGGTTGGGCGGTGGGGGGTTCAAGGGCCGCTAGACCACCAGGTAAATTTTACTTTATTTTTGCTTGTGGGTGATTTCACTTTTACTTTGGGTGGGAGGTTCAAGGGCCACTGGACCACCAGGTAATTATTTTCTGTCGGGGCACAGGGCTGCCCCGATGCCATCAAAATAGTGTCGGAGGAGGAAGGGGGGACGGGGCCACCGGGGATTCTTTTTTGTTGGGCATGGCTCCCCCAGCATTATGATGGCATCGGGGGCTTTTCCAGATGCCTGATCATCTAAGAAGAAGATGATCTAGGCATTGGAAAAAGCACCCAATGTCATCAAAATACTGGCGGGGGCACGCATTAGAGGTTTACTTTTACTCAGACCCTGCAGTAAAAATTTTGGCACTATGGCTGGTTGCAAAATCCTCTACACCAGTCTCTGCATCGGGTGTAGCCATGATTATCATACATGCCCAGCTGATTAAAATACATTTGAATAATTAGGATTCATTTAAATACACATGGTGTTAATTGGGCGCTAGTTTTTCATCTGCGTTTACGTCTATTTCCTGCATTTTAAAGGTTGTAAAATGTGCTTAAATGTGGTGTTATGGGCTCGTAAAGCCCACACTAGCTTTTTGTATCAGCCTGTTTATCTGCTGTCTTTTTTCTATGGTTCAATTTCACACTCGCAATCCTTTTGTTGTGGGTGGTTTAAAAGTTTCCTTTTAGGTTGCTCTGAAGAAAGTGTTCCTTCACTGGTGTATCCTCAGATTTATTTCCATTGTGTGTGATTTTAGATTTTGGGTGGTTCAGATGATGTCAAATTATTCAAAGTTACCGAATCGCATGTGAAATGCATCAATTTACAAGAGGACCTTACGAGACTGGGAGACAGGCATCCAAATGGCAGATGAAATTTAATGTGGGCAGGTGCAAATTATGGCTACATAATGCTAGACGCCACATTAGGAGTCAGCACTTTTAGGAAAAGATCTAGGTGTCATCATGGACAACATGTGGAAATCTTCTGCTCAGTATGTGGCAGCAGCCAAAAAAAGCCAACAGAATGTTAGGAATGATTAGGAAAGGAACAAAATAAACAAAGGATGACATCATAATGCCTGTGTACCTCTCCATGGAGTGACCACATCTTGAGGACTGTGTGCAATTCTGGCCACCTCATCTCAAAAAAGATTTAGTAGAAATAGAAAATGTATAGAGAAAGGCAGCCAAAATGATAAAGGGGATGGAATGACTCTCCTATGAGGAAAGGATAAAGAGTTTAGGGCTCTTCAGCCTGGAGAAGAGACGCTTGAGGGAACATATGAGGTGTGGTCAAAAAGTATCAAGACTTGTGTAGCTATGTATTTATTTATTTAGACACTTATATACCACCTTATCCTACAATCAAAGTGGTTACATCACATCACAATTGGGTTACATTTAACATTTGGGTGCTTTACAACATTTAACATGAGGGTATTTAACAACATTAAGGCAAAACATTAAGACAACACAATTTGAGGGTTACATTTATCATTATATTGTCGTGGGCTTAGCTGTGTTGGTTAGGTATTGATTTTGCAGGGGTGTTTACGTTGCTATCCCGCTCGGCTGTGGGCTGTTGCGTGTCTGGTGGGGACTGTTGTCAATCTGCTCGTATGTTTCTGTGAAGGGCAGGGTTTTAAGGGCCTTGCGTAAGTCTGTGATTTCCTCTAATTCCCTTAGGCACGTTGGGAGGGAGTTCCATAGTGTGGACGTCATTAATGATGGAGCTCTTCTTGATGTATTTCGTTTAGTCTTGTGATATCCTGAAGGTGTGCTGATCAGCTATATAACAATACATCACCCCATGATGCTATTAACCATGCAGTGACCTAGTTATGTGCTCTGCATGTGCAGAGTGTAGCATGGCTGCAACACACCTGTACTTTTTTTGATCACATGATGTTTGGTATCTTGTAAAAGCAGTTCATCAAATTTACAGTGAATGAAAAAAAATTGAAAAGCAAATTTGATTTAAATTCTGTCAGAAACTTGGAGAATCATGCAAACAGACTTATGACAAGTTACAGCAAGTGTATGGTGATGAATGTACAAGTTGTGCTCGCGTTGATAACTGGTACAAACGTTTCCAAGAGGGCCGTCAAAGTGTTGACAGTGACGAATGTTCTGGAAGGCCATCCACGAGCAGGAATGAAGACAAAGTTGAAGTAGTGCGTGCCGCAATACGCTCAAATAGTTGATTGACTATCAGGGTGCTCGCTGAGGACATGAACTTCAGTTTTGGGTCAGTACAGTCCATTCTTACTGTCAATTTGATGATGAGACATGTGTCTGCAAAATTTGTGCTGAAACTCCTGCAGCCAGGGAGTTGGAATGCATTGAAAATGACTCAGATTTCATAAAAAAAGATTATTACTGGTGATGAATCATGGGTTTATGGTTATGACCCAGAAACTAAGGCTCAATCCTCACAATGGAAGACTCCAAATTCTCTCATACCCAAGAAAGCCAATCAGGTAAGGAGCAATGTCAACATCATGCTCACAGTTTTCTTTGATTATCATGAGTATGCTTCAAAAGGCCAAACCATCATTAAGGATTATTATGCCCAAGTTCTGACTCCTTTGAGAAATGTAGTTTGTCATAAGAGGTCAGAGTTGCACAGGAATGGTTGCTTCATCACGATAACGCCCCAGCTCATGCATCACGTCTTGTCCAGCAGTTCTTGACCAAATACCAAATCAAGCAAATCCATCAGCCTCTGTACTCACCTGACCTCACACCCTATGACCTTTTCTTGTTTCCAGATTGGAAATTATCACTGAAAGGAAGGAGATTCAACGACTTGAAGACCATTAAGCAAAATTCGACACAGCAGCTTCACAGCATAACAAAAGAGGCATTTCAAAATTGTTTCCAGCAATGGCAGGAACGCTGGAGGAAGTGTGTTTTATCGGAAGTAAAGTACTTTGAAGGAGACTGAGTGCAATAACTGTCGGTGTTATCGTTCTTGTGTTATTGTACAAGTCTTGATACTTTTTGATCGCACCTCGTATGATAGAGGTCTATAAAATCATGAGTGGAGTGGAACGAGTAAACGTGAATTTATTGTTTACGTCGTCACAAAGTACAAAAATTAGGGGACACACCATGAAGT
Organism: Ichthyophis bannanicus; assembly: GCA_033557465.1. Classification (NCBI taxonomy): domain Eukaryota; kingdom Metazoa; phylum Chordata; class Amphibia; order Gymnophiona; family Ichthyophiidae; genus Ichthyophis; species Ichthyophis bannanicus. The sequence continues at coordinate 646,287,590 of CM066035.1, forward strand.
TACAAAGTAGCGCATTGAAAACAAACAGAAAATATTTTTTTCACTCAGTGCACAGTTACATTGTGGAACTTTGCCAGAGGATGCGATAAGAGCAGTTACTGTAGCTGAGTTTAAAATAGGCTTGGACAAGATCCTGGAAAAAAAGTTAGTAGACTATTAAGGTAGACCTGGGGAAAGCCTGTGGGTAAGTAGCATGGGAGATAGCTAGTGTGGAGTCCAGCCAGGCACTTGTGACCTGGACTGGCTACTACTGGAAACAGGATACTGGGCTTGAGGGATCTTGGTCTGACCCAATAAGGAAACTCCTATGCTGTTGTGTTCTCAGTATTAAACATTGTGTGTGCATTACATTACTTGAGGAGCAGTAATGTGTTTTCCTAATTGGTATGGTTGTTGAGGTCAGGGATATGTATGTGTACAGTGTTTAGTGTTTACATTTCCATGGCACTGCTTTCTCAGGAATTTGCATTTAGGTTTTTTTGTTTGGTGTTTATTAAAAGGCCAAAAGTTTTAAAGTGCATAATAAATATGGGCATTTTGGAGAATAGCCTTAAAGCCTGGAAGTTAGGGTGAATATAAATACATTGAATATGCAGATCAATCAGAATCAGCTTAAAGAAATACAAAATTCCTTTTATCAATCAGAAAAGAATTAGCCTGAGAATATTAATGCACTTAAAAGTCTGTAAGGAATTAGATGAAAGAGAAAACCAGAAATAAGCATTAAATAATGTTTAAAGTGTTCATTCTACATGAGTACTAAACTTTTACCAATCATAAATGAAGAGATAAAGATATTCTGGGGGACATTTGCAAACGCATTTCGACACTTTGCAGATCTACAAACCGTGCAAATGTGTGTGGGATATTCAGCGGCACTAGTACAGTTAGTGCTGATGAATATCCCCAGGTGCCAAGAACAAAAGAACATACACAAAAGGGACACGCCCACAAAAAGCAAAAGCCAAAACAAAAACAGCAGTGGGGAATGGAATTGAAAATGGCAGATTTTATGAAGCCCGACATGGCCGTGTGTCAGCGATGATTGCTTGCATCAGGAGCAAATCTGCAACAACAATCAAATGTTAAAGTCAGAAAAATCAGCCAGATTTATCGGTGAGAATTGCTCTGAGCCTTTGATTGTTGTTGCGGATTTGCCCCTGATGTAGGCAGTCATCGCCGAAACAAGGCCAGATCAGGCTTAATAAAATCTGCCATTTTCAATTTCATTCCTCTGCTCTTCTTTTTGTTTTGTCTATCCCCAGGTGCCACCACTAAAAGCCCCGAAGATAAGTGTTTAGCATCAGGGCCTTCTGGAACAGAAGAGAGGCAGCACCTATCACTATCCAGGCAGCAGTGATGTTGAGCCGCTGCCTGATTAACGATAACCAGCAAATGTCAGGTGCAGGTAAACCTAGTCTAGCTTATGTCATGTTAGCTAACCGGGCAGCAGCTAAATATCGCTGCTGCTCGTTTACCTTTGCAGCAATCTGGCAAACCCAGGGGCAGCTCTATCATGAGGCAGAGTGAGGCAGCGGCTTCAAGTGGCAAATTTGTGGGGGCTGCGAAAAAAATGCCCCCAAATCACACCAGTGGCGGCCACCTCACTCTGCCAAAAAATAAAACCCTAAAACCCCGGTAGATCAGCGATTTGGTGCAGCTCTGTCCTGCTGCTGCTGCTTTTTCCTGTGTTGGGGTCGATAGCGGCAGAGGCAGGCTGCTGAAGCTGAGAATTCACAACAGCCCCCCCCCCTGAAATTGCAGGCTCTGCATCATTCTGCTCCTGTGAGCGACCCAGCTGTTCCTGCTCCCCAATGTGACAGCAGCGGTAACAATGTCAGGCAGGGGGAGAGGGGAGGAGGGAAGGGTATCCACACATAGCATGGGGAATATCTGCTAGCTCGACTGAGCTGAGCCTGGCCCAAAGCATAGTAGCCCCTACCTCTCAGAACACAGCCCCGTTCCTCCCCCTACATGTGAGACTGGCAAGATTCCAGTGTCCCCTAGTCACCTGTCTCACTCTCCTCACACAGGCTGTTGGCTGATGGGGAGAGGCTGAGTGGGCCAGGCTATAGGCCCAAAGGATCTGTGCAGCGGCCTTGAGTGGCAGTAAAGCCCCAGAGGAATGTCCGCTCCTGGACTAAGCAAGAACATGATTGAGGTGAAGGGAATGCTGCGTGGGAGGGGGGGTTGGGTTGGATTATAGGCGAAAGGAATAGATGCTTGAGCTATAAGACACAGAGGAGGGGAAATATGGAGAAGGAAGGGAGATATTGAACATGGGGGGGAGTCGTAGGGAGAGAAAGGGGGATGCTAAACATAGGGGAAAGGGAATAGGGAGATGGAGAAGAGATGCTGGTCATAAGGTGACTTATAGGGAGATGGACATAAGGGGGCTTTCAGAGGTGAAGAAGAGTATGGTACTGAATGCAGGGGTGGTGGGAATAGGGAGATGGAGAGGCGATGCTGGATATGTGGAGGGGGTGGGTAAAAATTAATACATAAGTAATTGCCAGGCTCCGGGGGTCTAGGATCATGAGCAGAGGCAGTCTGAGGGCAGGTTCGGGGCTGAGCTGGAATCGGGAAGCAAGCGGCAGTGAAATTAGTTTTCTTTCTCCAAATAATTGGGACTGTCCAATGCCATTGCCGTCTCAATTGCAGCAAAAGAAGCAGCAGCAGCAGTTAAAAAAAAAAGCTGAGGAAAGTTGTAAAGCCGCCTGATTGTGCCTGAGTTCAGCTGCAGGTTCCCGGGACTCAACGCTGCTTCTTAGCTTTTTAATTTTTTAAATAACAAAAGACTGCTGCCGCTCAGCCTGCCTGATGTTCATGATAAAGCCCCAAAACTGCCCTGTTCAGCCTGCCCGATATTCACGGCAGCACTCAGCCGTGGGCTTTACTGGAGGAAAAAAACACACATTTTTCTGCCATCGACTGCCCGATTCCAGCTGAGCCCAGAACTTGCCCTCAGACTGACCTTGCCCATAATCCCAGACCCTTGAAACCCGGTGTTTATTTGTTTATTAATTTTTACTGCATGGGTTACGAAATGCCTGCCCCCTCTGATGCAATGCAACCTATCACCGGGGTCAGGCATTTGCATTTCCAAGTGCAAAATCGCAAAGACCAACACCTTTTTTTGGTGTGTGTTTGAAATCTGAGGCCTACCGCCCCCACTGCAGACATGAAAAGCAGCAGCGTCAATGAAGGTGGGGGAGAGAGAGAATGACTAGATGTAGGATGCAGGACACGGACACAAAGGGGAACTGGGGAGAATGGCTGGAAGGGAGATGCAGGACATGAAGGGGGATGGGAGGGAATGACTGGAGGGGAGATGCAGGACATGAAGGGGGATGGGAGGGAATGACTGGAGGGGAGATGTAGGACATGAAGGGGGAAGGGAGGGAATGACTGGAGGGGGATGCAGGGCATGAAGGGGGATGGGAGGGAATGACTGCAGGGGAGATGCAGGACATGAAGGGGGATGGGAGGGAATGACTGGAGGGGAGATGCAGGACATGAAGGGGGATGGGAGGGAATGACTGGAGGGGGATGCATGGCATGAAGGGGGATGGGAGGGAATGACTGGAGGGGAGATGCAGGACATGAAGGGGGATGGGAGGGAATGACTCGAGGGGGATGCAGGGCATGAAGGGGGATGGGAGGGAATGACTCGAGGGGTGATGTAGGTCATGAAGGGGGATGGGAGGGAATGACTGGAGGGGAGATGCAGGACATGAAGGGGATGGGAGGGAATGACTGGAGGGGGGATGTAGGACATGAAGGGGGATGGGAGGGAATGACTGGAGGGGAGATGCAGGACATGAAGGGGATGGGAGGGAATGACTGGAGGGGAGATGCAGGACATGAAGGGGGATGGGAGGGAATGACTGGAGGGGAGATGAAGGACATGAAGGTGGATGGGAGGGAATGACTGGAGGGGGGAGGTAGGACATGAAGGAGGATGGGAGGGAATGACTGGAGGGGAGATGAAGGACATGAAGGGGATGGGAGGGAATGACTGGAGGGGTGATGTAGGACATGAAGGGGGATGGGAGGGAATGACTGGAGGGGAGATGCAGGGCATGAAGGGGGATGGGAGGGAATGACTGGAGGGGGGATGTAGGACATGAAGGGGGATGGGAGGGAATGACTGGAGGGGAGATGCAGGGCATGAAGGGGGATGGGAGGGAATGACTGGAGGGGAGATGCAGGACATGAAGGGGGATGGGAGGGAATGACTGGAGGGGAGATGCAGGGCATGAAGGGGGATGGGAGGGAATGACTGGAGGGGAGATGCAGGACATGAAGGGGGATGGGAGGGAATGATTGGAGGGGGATGTAGTACATGAAGGGGGATGGGAGGGAATGACTGGAGGGGAGATGCAGGACATGAAGGGGATGGGAGGGAATGACTGGAGGGGAGATGCAGGGCATGATGGGGGATGGGTGGGAATGACTGGTGTGGAGATGCAGGTCATGAAGGGGGATGGGAGGTAATGAGTGGTGGGGGATGTAGTACATGAAGGGGGATGGGAGGGAATGACTGGAGGGGAGATGCAGGGCATGAAGGGGGATGGGAGGGAATGACTTGAGAGGAGATGCAGGGCATGAAGGGGGATGGGAGGGAATGACTGGAGGGGAGATGCAGGGCATGAAGGGGGATGGGAGGGAATGACTGGAGGGGGATGTAGGACAGGAAGGGGGATGGGAGGGAATGACTGGAGGGGGATGTAGGGCATGAAGGGGGATGGGAGGGAATGACTGGAGGGGAGATGCAGGACATGAAGGGGAAGGGAGGGAAAGACAGGAGGGGGATGCAGGCCATGAAGGGGGATGGGAGGGAATGACTGGAGGGGAGATGCAGGACATGAAGGTGGGTGGGAGGGAATGACTGGAGGGGGATGTAGGACATGAAGGGGGATGGGAGGGAATGACTGGAGGGGAGATGCAGGACATGAAGGGGGATGGGAGGGAATGACTGGAGGGGGGATGTAGGACATGAAGGGGGATGGGAGGGAATGACTGGAGGGGGAAGAAGGACATGAAGGGGGATGGGAGGGAATGACTGGAGGGGAGATGCAGGACATGAAGGGGGATGGGAGGGAATGACTGGATGGGAGATGCAGGGCATGAAGGGGGATGGGAGGGAATGACTGGAGGGGAGATGCAGGGCATGAAGGGGGATGGGAGGGAATGACTGGAGGGGAGGTGCAGGACATGAAGGGGGATGGGAGGGAATGACTGGAGGGGGGATGTAGGACATGAAGGGGGATGGGAGGGAATGACTGGAGGGGAGATGCAGGGCATGAAGGGGGATGGGAGGGAATGACTGGAGGGGAGATGGAGGACATGAAGGGGGATGGGAGGGAATGACTGGAGGGGAGATGCAGGGCATGAAGGGGGATGGGAGGGAATGACTGGATGGGAGATGCAGGGCATGAAGGGGGATGGGAGGGAATGATTGGAGGGGGATATAGTACATGATGGGGGATGGGAGGGAATGACTGGAGGGGGGATGTAGGACATGAGGGGGGTTGGGAGGGAATGACTGGAGGGGAGATGTAGGACATGAAGGGGGATGGGAGGGAATGACTGGAGGGGGGAGGTAGGACATGAAGGAGGATGGGAGGGAATGACTGGAGGGGAGATGCAGGACATGAAGGGGGATGGGAGGGAATGACTGGAGGGGGGATGAAGGACATGAAGGGGGATGGGAGGGAATGACTGGAGGGGATGCAGGGCATGACGGGGGATGGGTGGGAATGACTGGAGGGGGGATGTAGGACATGAAAGGGGATGTGAGGGAATGACTGGAGGGGAGATGCAGGTCATGAAGGGGGATGGGAGGGAATGACTGGAGGGGAGATGCAGGACATGAAGGGGGATGGGAGGGAATGACTGGAGGGGAGATGCAGGGCATGAAGGGGGATGGGAGGGAATGACTGGAGGGGAGATGCAGGACATGAAGGGGATGGAGGGAATGATTGGAGGGGGATGTAGTACATGAAGGGGGATGGGAGGGAATGACTGGAGGGGAGATGAAGGACATGAAGGGGGATGGGAGGGAATGATTGGAGGGGATGTAGTACATGAAGGGGGATGGGAGGGAATGACTGGAGGGGAGATGCAGGACATGAAGGGATGGGAGGGAATGACTGGAGGGGAGATGATGGGCATGTCGGGGGTTGGGAGGGAAAAACTGGAGGGGAGATGCAGGACATGAAGGGGGATGGGAGGAAATGACTGGAGGGGGCTGTAGTACAGGAAGGGGGATGGGAGGGAATGACTGGAGGGGAGAGGCAGGGCATGAAGGGGGATGGGAGGGAATGACTTGAGAGGAGATGCAGGGCATGAAGGGGGATGGGAGGGAATGACTGGAGGGGAGATGCAGGGCATGAAGGGGGATGGGAGGGAATGACTGGCGGGGGGATGTAGGACATGAAGGGGGATGGGAGGGAATGACTGGAGGGGGATGTAGGACATGAAGGGGGATGGGAGGGAATGACTGGAGGGGAGATGCAGGTCATGAAGGGGGATGGGTGGGAATGACTGGAGGGGGATGTAGGACATGAAGGGGGATGGGAGGGAATGACTGGAGGGGAGAGGCAGGCCATGAAGGGGGATGGGAGGGAATGACTGGAGGGGGATGCAGGACATGAAGGGGGATGGGAGGGAATGACTGGAGGGGGGATGAAGTACATGAAGGGGGATGGGAGGGAAGGACTGGAGGGAGAGGCAGGACATGACGGGGGATGGGAGGGAATGACTGGATGGGAGATGCAGGGCATGAAGGGGGATGGGAGGGAATGACTGGAGGGGAGATGCAGGGCATGAAGGGGGATGGGAGGGAATGACTGGAGGGGAGGTGCAGGACATGAAGGGGGACGGGAGGGAATGACTGGAGGGGGGATGTAGGACATGAAGGGGGATGGGAGGGAATGACTGGAGGGGAGATGCATGGCAAGAAGGGGGAGGGGAGGGAATGACTGGAGGGGAGATGCAAGACATGAAGGGGGATGGGAGGGAATGACTGGAGGGGAGATGCAGGGCATGAAGGGGGATGGGAGGGAATGACTGGAGGGGAGATGCAGGACATGAAGGGGGATGGGAGGGAATGATTGGAGGGGGATATAGTACATGAAGGGGGATGGGAGGGAATGACTGGAGGGGAGGTGCAGGACATGAAGGGGGATGGGAGGGAATGACTGGAGGGGAGATGCAGGGCATGAAGGGGGATGGGAGGGAATGACTGGAGGGGAGATGCAGGACATGGAGGGGGATGGGAGGAAATGACTGGAGGGGGATGTAGTACATGAAGGGGATGGGAGGGAATGACTGGCGGGGAGTTGCAGGGCCTGAAGGGGGATGGGAGGGAATGACTGGAGGGGAGATGCAGGGCATGAAGGGGGATGGGAGGAATGACTGGAGGGGATATGAAGGCCATGAAGGGGGATGGGAGGGAATGACTGGAGGGGGGATGTAGGACATGAAGGGGGATGGGAGGGAATGACTGGAGGGGGATGTAGGACATGAAGGGGGATGGGAGGGAATGACTGGAGGGGAGATGCAGGACATGAAGGGGGATGGGAGGGAATGACTGGAGGGGGATGTAGGACATGAAGGGGAATGTGAGGGAATGACTGGAGGGGAGATGCAGGACATGAAGGGGGATGGGAGGGAATGACTGGAGGGGGATGTAGGACATGAAGGGGGATGGGAGGGAATGACTGGAGGGGAGATGCAGGACATGAAGGGGGATGGGCGGAAATGACTGGAGGGGGATGTAGAACATGAAGGGGGATGGGAGGGAATGACTGGAGGGGGATGTAGGACATGGAGGGGGATGGGAGGGAATGACTGGAGGGGAGATGCAGGAAATGAAGGGGGATGGGAGGGAATGACTGGAGGGGAGATGCAGGGCATGAAGGGAGATGGGAGGGAATGACTGGAGGGGAGATGCAGGGCATGAAGGGGGATGGGAGGGAATGACTGGAGGGGAGATGCGGGACATGAAGGGGGATGGGAGGGAATGACTGGAGGGGGGATGTAGGACATGAAGGGGGATGGGAGGGAATGGCTAGAAATGATATTCAGGATACCAGGTAGATGCTGGACATATAGTGGACAGCAGACATAGAGTTGTGGACATAAGAGGATTGAGGGCATGTAGTGGATACATGATGGGATAGAGGGATGGAGGGCAGATGTTGGGCATGGGGTTCAGAGCAGAGACTGGACACAGGTGAGGGCATAAGGAGGGCGGATGGATATAGGGTGGGGAAGTAGAGGGACAGAAGGCAGATGCTGGACACGGACTAGGGGTTATAGGGGGTTGGAGGGCAGATACTAGACATGGATTGGCAGCATGGGAGGTGAAGGGCAGATAGACATGGGATGGAAGGGTGCATAGCAGAAGCTGGATTTTAGGCAAGGGTCATGGGGTAAGAAAGGCAGATGCTAGACATAGGATGGGGTATAGGGGATAGTGAGCAGAGGCTGGACACAGGGTAGAGATGGAGGGCAGATGATGGACACAAAATGGGGTGAGTAAAGGGAGGATCCTGGTCATGGGGAGATAGAGGAGACGCTAGACATGAGGTGGGGATATAGGGGGATGCTGGACATGGAGGGGATAGGATGAGAAAAAGGGGAGAGGTGCTAGATGGTGAGAGAGGGGGAGACACAAGACAGGGTAGTATAGAAGAGGAGAGATGCTGGACACAGGGAGGGCAGAAGAGAGAAAGAGAAAGGAGAGTGGGAATAATTGGCTGTGGAAGGATAGAGAGATGGAGGAATGAGAGGGCTGTGTTAAATATTGAACAGTGTTAGGAAGACACAGTTAAAAGATGAAGATTGAGACATGAATGGTCAGAAGGAGAAATGAAATCTGAGTTGATAGAGAAAAATGGAAGAAACCTGAAAGGAAAAGATCAGTGTCAGAGATATGGAAACTGTTCCGAGGAAGGCGACCAAAATGATTTGGAGCCTGCGTCAGAAGCCTTATGAAAAGAGACTTGAAGACCTAAATATGTACACTTTGGAGGAGAGGAGGGGTAAGGGAGATATGATTCAGACCTTTAAATACTTAAGGAGAAATATTGAACAAACAAACCTCTTCCAAAGACGGGGAAGCTGTAAAACTAGAAGGCATAACATGAAGCTGCAAGGTGGAAAATTGAAAGGCAATATCAGGAAATACTTTTTCACTGAAAGGGTGGTGGATGCTTGGAATGCGCTCCCGATGGAAGTGGTGGGGGCAAACACGGTGACGGAATTCAAAACAGCATGGGACAGACACAGTGGATCCCTTTACAGCAACAGAATAAAATCAAAATAAACTGAAACATATAACTTCTGAACCATCTTAACTTCTCAACAAATAGGGGTGTCCTGCATGGAGCGTTGGGTTCACCCCTAAATAAAGACATGGGGAGGGGTGGACTGCACAGAGTGGCACCTACTCCTGCCATCTTACTCCGTCCATCTTACTGGGCAGACTAGATGGACCATACTGGTCTTTATCTGCCATCATTTACTCTGTTACTATGTTACTATAACGAATTGAAGAAAGGAGGGAAGAGAAGTTGCAGATGGACCAGAACCCTTAGAGGGTGAGTTACGAGAAGACTAGGAAAGCAGAAACCAGAGATTTGGATCAACATGATTAGAGAATAAAATGACTAGACAGCAAAAGGTAGAACATTTATTTTCAGTTCAGTGATTGTAATATGTCTGTCTTTGGACTTCACAAGCCTGATATTCAACCTGCGACAGTCAGCATTTTAAAAGTGTCTGACTACCACACTCAAAAGTGAAACCAGATATTCAGTGCTAGAATCTGGATATCCTCTGGCACTGAATATGTGGTTTCAGCACTAACCGGCACAGCTATCCAGTCAGCAACAATATTCAGCCGCTACCCGGATAGTTGAAACCGCATAAAGTTAGGACAGTTATTGAGATGACCTGACTTTATACAGACACTTAAGCTGTTTAGCAGACAAAATTGCTTCTAACCTGCTAAGTGCTGGGGCTACCCTCGTCCCGCCCATGGATCGTACTGGAATCTCCAGACAGTGCCACAGTGCTTAAAGGGGATATTCAGTAGACTGGCCGGTTAGTGCTGCTGAATATCCCTCTCAGAGGGATTTATTCAGGTAGCAGATCCTGCTAACCAGATAAATCCCTTTGAATACTGAGCTGTATGTACATATTTTATCTGTATATGCTGCATAGTACAGGGGCATCTACAGCTCTTTCTATTTCTCTTATGTATTGCATGCAGAGTCTGGGTTTTGGGGATTTCAATTTTTTGCCTACATAATGTTATTTTTAGTTTGCGTTAATTTATTTTATGCCTGGTGAGGATTTACAGTAGCTATATTTTCAGTGTGTGACCAAGGCTAGGTATTCTGTTAACATGGAATTTGTTTATTTATTTGTTTAGCTGTGCTTATACACTGCTTTTGGCCTGGTCAAAACATTCTACATATAACAAGAAGCTGGGTTCGTTACATTGAATCATAACTTACATACATGTGAAACTAGGTTGCACACATTAGTTACGCAGAACATTAACCTATATACATGTAGATTGAACATATATACCATTGGGGAGGTTTCATTGTCTTCAATAATGGAGGAAGGAGATGGGGGAATGTGGTATTATTTGGGGAGGTTACGGGGGGGGGGAGGGAGTAGTTGAGATTGGGGGAGGGGATATGCAGTGGGGCCTAAGTGTTCAGTCAATAGATCGGTCTTCAGGTGTTTTCAGAAGGTGTGGGGTTCTGTGGTATTTCTGATTTTGTCAAGGAGAGAGTTCCAGATTGTTGGTGCATAAAGTTCAAAGCATCTTGCACATGCTTGCTGGTTGCTCTTTGTTTTTGTATTGGGGATGACTAGGGTATTCTTGGTGGATTGTCTTCTGGCTCTGTTGGACTGAAATCTTTGTAGTAAGATTTGTAGCTCTGAGGAGGTATGGTGAAGGATGTCTTATGAGTTAACATGAGGATCTTGTATTTGATGAGGCTATTTAATGGAAGCCAGTGTAGCTGTTTTAGGATGGGTATGATGTGGTCATGTTTTGATGCTCCTTGCAAGATTCATGCTGTCGTATTAAGGGCTGTGCATAAAGGTAAGAGGATGGATTGTGGTAGTCATTGGTAGATGGAGTTGCAGTAGTCGATGTGTGGGAGGATTATTGCCTGAAGTACTGAACGGAAGTCTGGGCGGTTCCAAGATTGAGCGCAGTCATTGTAGGGTTCAGATCTTATGGTATATTCCTCTGGTGGTGTTCTTCATTTGTGATTTGAAGGTGAAGTGTTGGTCCAAGGTAATTCTGAAGTATTTCACTTCTGATTGAACTTCTACTTGAGTGCCATTTATGGTTATAAAGGTTGGGGGTGAGGATGTGTTGTGTTTGGTAGTAAATATGTAATGCTTCTGTTTTATTGTAGTTGATGGATAGATGGTTTGCAGTGAGCCATTTTAAAACTTTAATAAAGCAGTGTAGAAGTTTTGTGCACTCAGGTTGTTTTGTGTTGAATGGTGTGTACAGCATAATGTCATCTGCATATAATGTGGTCTTGGGCAAGCCACTTAACCCTCCATTGCCCATGTTCCTGTAAAATAGTTATCTCCAAGTTATAATGCCCTGTTCAATGTAATTTCAGTTTGTTCAATGTAAATCGCCTTGATATCATGAAAAAGGCGGTATATAAGAAATGTTAAATAAATAAAAAAATAGAAGTGGTAGTGGATGTTGTATGACTTGATGATTGTGCACAGTGGTTGGAGTGAAAAGGAGTGAGGCTAGAGTAGAGCCTTGTGGCACTCCTTGCATTTGGGGATAGGGAGTGGATGTGGCAGTTCCTATCTTTACTTGCTGTTGTCTGTTGGTCAGGTAGGATTGGAACCATGTTAGTACAGTGTCTTGGATTCTGGTAGCTTGTAGTCATTGGAAGAGTATGGTGTGGTTGACTGTGTCAAACATGACTGAGATATCCAGGAAGATCAGGAGATATTCCTTGTGTGTTTTGGGTTCCTTTTATGAGTGTGTTCATAGGGGAGATGAATAGTGTTTCCACTCTGTGATGGGGCCAGAATCCACATTGCTGGGGGTCTAGGGGAGCTTGTCTATCAATGTGGTCTTGAAGCTATTGGTGGATTTTTTCTATGATCTTTGCTATAAAGGGGAGACTGGCAATTGGTCTGTATGATGCTGGATCCTTGGGGTCAAGGTTGGGCTTCTTTAGGGTGGGCCCTATGGAGGAGATTTTGAGACTGTTGGGCATGTGTCCTTGCTGTAATGATGTTTGAGTGATGTTTGTGAGGATGGGGCAGAGCTCTGACTTGGCTGCTTTGATTCAGCTTACTGGGCACGGATTGAGGGGGAATGTAGTTGAGAAATACCATAATGGATTCTGATAGGGGAAAAATAAAGCTTAAAGTGTGTAGCAGGACTAAGAGGCCCGCAAGGGAAAATAGGAATCCTGTATATATCTATATATGGAAAGGAATGTGCTGTGCTAAGACAAATTGATTGTTCTACACGGAGATGACTACGCGACACCACTGACCTCCAGTTAATAATGTATGCTTAACTGTCCTTCAGAAGACTGTTTGGCTGTTCTTATAGATTCTATGTTATCTTTGCTGATGAAGTCGAAGGATGACCTTGTGGTAGTGGGGGGGGGGGCATGGGATGGGGTGGTGAGGGGTTGTGGAGGGTGAGGGTGGAGTTGTTTGGAGTGGTTGGCTAGGTGCTGGGGGCTGATGGTTGTGTCTGGAGTGGTGCTGGTGGAAGGTGTTTTATGAGACTGAAGAGTTTTTGTGGTCGATGTAGTGATCTATTGAGTATGTTGGTATGTTATGCTCGTTTGGCATTGTTAGTTGCATCACAATATTTGTCCAGTAGTTTCAAGTAGTGATTGTGGTCAGTGGTTAGGTTGGATTTAAGCATAAGAACATAAGATATGCCATACTGGGTCAGATCAAGGTCCATCAAGCCCTTTATCCTGTTTCCAACAGTGGCCAATCTAGGTCATAAGTACCTAGCAGTTTCCCCAAAAGACACAGGTTCCACAATGCTTGTTTTGGGGCAAGCAGTGGATTTCCCAGGTCCCCTTTAATAATACTTTGTGGACCTTTCCTCCAGGAACTTATCCAAATCCAGCTACACTAACAGCTTTTATTACATCCTCTGGTAACAAATTCCAGAGTTTGATTACACGTTGAGTGAAAAAATATTTTCTCTTATTAGTCTTAAATAGGTTACACTGTAGCTTCATTGCATGTCCCCTAATCTTTCTATATTTTGATGTCATAAACAATCAATCTATGTTTACCCGTTCCACTCCATTCATTCATTTATAGACCTCTAACATATCTCCCCTCAGCCATCTCTTTGCCAGGTTAAAGAGCCCTAACCTTCTTAACTTCTCATCATAGAGGTACCCTTCCATCCCCTTTACCATTTTGGTAGCTCTTCTCTGTACTTTTTCTAACAATGCTATATCCTTTTTAAGATACGGCGACCAGAATTGCACACAATATTCAAGATGCGGTCTCACCATGCAACGATACAGAGGCATTATAATATCCTTTGTTTTATACTCCATTCCTTTCCTTATGATTCCTAGCATTCTATTTGCTTTTTTGGATGCTGCTACACACTGGGTGGAGGGTTTCAACATATTATACACGATGACACCTACATCTTTTTCTAGGGTGGTGGTTCCTAATGTGGAACCTTGCATTGTCAAACCATAGTTTTGATGGCTCTTTCCTAGGTGCATAACTTTGCACTTCTTCACATTAAATTTCATCTACCATTTGGATGCCCAGTCTTCCAATTTATCAAGATCTTCTTGCAATTTTTCACAATCCTCTTGGATTTTAACAACGTTGAATAATTATGTGTCCTCTGCAGATTTGATTACCTCATTCGTTATTCCCATTTCCATGTCCTTTACGAATATGTCAAAAAGCAGCGGACCTAGCACAGATCCCTGGGGTACTCCACTATTCACTTTTCGCCATTGGAAAAATTGGCCATTTAGCCCTACCCTCTGCTTTCTCTCTTTTAACCAGTTCCTACATAGTAACATAGTAGATGACGGCAGATAAAGACCAGCATGGTCCATCTAGTCTACCCAGCAAGGTGGCAAGAGTAGGTGCAGGCCACCCCTCTCCATGTCTTTGTTTAGGGGTGAACCCACCACTCCATGTAGGACACCCCTATTTGTTGAGACGTTAGATGGTTCAGAAGTTATATGTTTCAGTTTATTTTGGGGCATGTTTACTAAACATTCCTAATGTGCGGGGCCGCGGTAGTGTACCTGTGCCATATAAGGAGTGGGCGGTTCAGGCCGAAAAAGGAAAAAAAATGACCGTACCCATGATGCACTGCACATGCAAATCAGCTGTCCACAGATGCACACAAGATGGGAACTGCACCCCTAAAGCTACCCGGCCTGGTAGGGGGAGGTGTCCTTGTGCACCCACACAGCACCTCGGCCTGGTAGGGTGTCCTGAGTGAGTGGACAAACGGCAAAGAGTAGCTAAACACCATCACATTGTGCGGTTACTATACCCACCCTGAGTGTGTGATGATGTGCCCAGGACCAGGTGCACAACACCTTGCATGGCTGAATGTGGCTATGCCAGAGCTCCAAAGCAGCAATAACCTGTAAAATAGGTAGGTGCTGCATAAACATCTTGGAGATCGCTGTCTGCCACAGTTAGTGGAACACCCCCCCCCCCCCCCCCCCCCCCCCCCCCCCCCCCCGTGGACAAAGCAGGGTCTCCCACCAACAGATCCCCATACTATCTTTTTTCCTCCCCTCCCCCCGATGGCAGTAGTCAACCATCAACCCCAGTCCTGCTGGGGAAGTAGACCCCCCCCCCCATAGGGCAGTCCAAGCAGCTCCACACACATCCATAACACAATATTAGACAGACATTAGGCCTGGATATTCATAGATGCACCCCACCACTATCTGATATTCTTCTGCAGCAAGCCATTGGCCACTGCACCCTGCAAGGCACTCCATCAAGACACATACCATCTGTACTCAGTCTGCTGGTTGGTCCTGATGGAAATGCATGCACCCACAACTGGGGTGGCAGCACACACAAGCAGATAAGTCAGTGAAAAGGCCCCAACAGGAAACCCATATATATCACATGAGAGAAACACAATACAGCACTATGGGTGTGCCTAGCCATGCTGCCATCACTGCACACTCAGGGTGAGAGTGATCCCCCAGCAGCACATACAGAGGTCCCCCTGTCTGTGTAGGTGGTGGCCGGGCACTACCATGTCCCTGCCAGTGCCCTATGCCCTGTGCAGCTGCATCCTGGTCAGCCCACCCTGTCTGAGATATACCCATGGTCCCTTGCTACTCATTATGCACATTAGCAGGCCAATACTGGCAACAGTGCTGGCAGTGTGGGCTGTGGAAGGGGCTTGCAGCCAGCACCCACTGTATAGACAGACACACTTCCACACCTATGCCAGCATGGTGCTACTATTGAGGAGGTAATTAGCCTTGGCCACCAAACCTGTCCTAGGCACGGAAAGGCATGGATATGGTACGCAGTACTGCTGGGGGTCACTCCCCAGGGTGGTAAACACCGTCAGAGACCAGTCCTGGAGCACGCCCCGCAAACACCTAACAGATTGTCCTGATGGGGTCAACTAGCAGCATGTGCGTAACGTATGGATATCCATCTGCCAGTACTCCTAGCAAATGTCTCAGAGCTGTGTACCGTATACCTCAGGTGTAGGGTGACATTGCTAAGGTATGCAGTGCTAGTATTGGGAGATGCACCCAGGGTCCACTGTTCTGCCTCTCCAGGAGACATTGGCCAATGGGGCCTGTGGGTGTGGGTGTGGGTGTGGGTGTGTCTGCCCCTGTTGGCTGCTGCTTTACGGCAGAGATTCCCAACCCCAGTCCAGGTCTGCATCACACTGTTCGTGTTTTCCTGCTGTCCCTCATGAATATGCATGAGCTATATCTACATGCCATGGGGGTGGTGCATAGATATACAGCACAGGCATTTGTATGAGTGGCAGCATGGAACCTGACTGGTGTGTGGCACACCAGGAATGCATTTGGGTGCTTCTGCTCTAGGTACTGCCCCTGTTCATGGTGTCTGTGCTCAGTGGGGTAAAAGATAGACGTATTACCATTGCATATGTCCTCGACACGAAAGGTGTGTCCTTACTATCACTGTGTAGGTGTGGGAAAAATATGTGGCTAGGATTGGCAGAAGCCCCAGCTGGGCTTTGAACCTGTGACTTTCTGTTCTTGCATGCACTGTCTGTGTGCACTGCACCACCATGTAGCCACAGATTGGCTGGTTTCCCTGGAACGTCCATGACTGTGGATCCGGCAGGGCCTGTCTGTTGCAGTGGACTGTGCCAGCCTGCACATGGCTAGGCCTCTGTCTTCTGTGGCTAGCAGCCACTGCCCCATGCACCACATGTACTCGTCCGCCAACATGCTGGCATGAGCTTCTCTCAGAAACAGCAGATGACCAGATTGCAATGTGGCAGTACGGGACTGCATTTGGGGGATTTGGCTGTAGGTAATGCCCATTGTTGTTGTGTTTTTGCAGTGTTGTGTAAAATATGGGTGTTTTCCCCATGCTTATGTTCCCTGCAATACAGGGGTGTCTGCGCTATCTTTGTTTAGTGGTGGGTAAAATATAGGGGCTGGGCTGGCAGGTGCCCCAGCTGGGATTTGAACCTCTGACCTTTTGGTCCTAGAGGTACTGGCTCTGTCCACTGCACCACACTATGGCCACAGAGACAATGCAGCCCCTGGAGGTAGTATACCTGGCAGGATGGAGTCACAAACCCTGCTCTACGCATTTTTACTGTGGGCACATGCAATCTGTCTGGTGACAAACGTGCACATAAACCCCGGAAATGACCACAGACACTGGGGGAAAATATATCACCATGCTGGGCAAAAGTGATATTAATGGGCAACCATAGCAAACACTCCCAGGAAAGCTCCAAAAAGGACATTTGTTTTGGATGAGTCTCCGCTCCGTAGACCCTTCCAATATTCATTTCTTCTTTCTGGAGCTTTCCTGGGTGTGTTTTCTATATTTTCCCATTACTATAACTGTTCCCCAGCTGCATTACTATTTGTGATATTTTTGTTGTGGTCACTTTCTATTTTTATTTTCACTTTTGGGCTGTGCACATGTATCACACTGCTCACGTTTTTCAGGTTTCCCCGATTTTGCTGTACATTGCTGACGGAAATGGTTTCTCTTCCCTTTAAATGCCCTCTACCGCGAGTGTTTCACTCGCGGTAGTTTTGCTTTGGGATTCGGCCCCGATAATGTGCGGGGAGCCTCTCCCCTCCCCTTCCCCGCCCATTAAACCCGTCTCTCCGCCCCTCAGGAACCTTCCTCCGCCCTCCGTTAGCCGTTCCACGCCTCTATCGGACATTTGCGGGCCCGTACTTGTGCGGGGCCCGTTATTGTGCCGCGCACCTGTGCGGGGGTGACACGCACGATTGTGGGGCGTTTAAGCGCTCTTAAGTACCGCTTTTAGTGCGCTATTTTGCGGCGCGCAAATTAGCGTTTTTTAGTAAACATGCCCCTTTGTTTTTATCCTGTTGCTGTAAAGGGATCCACTGTGTTTGTCCCATGCCGTTTTGAATTCTGTGACTGTCTTTGACCCCACCACTTCCATCGGGAGGGCATTCCAAGCATCTACCACCCTTTCAGTGAAAAATATTTCCTGACATTGCCTTTCAATTTACCACCTTGCAGCTTCATGTTATGCCCTCTAGTTTTACAGCTTCCCCGTCTTTGGAAGAGGTTTGTTTGTTCATCATTTCTCTTTAAGTATTTAAAGGTCTGAATCATATCTCCCCTATCCCTCCTCTCCTCTAAAGTGTACATACTGTATTTAGGTCTTCAAGTCTCTTCTCATAAGGCTTCTGACGTAGGCTCCAAATCATTTTGGTCGCCTTCCTCTGAACAGTTTCCAGTCTTTTTACATCTTTTGCAAGATATGGTCTCCAAAACTGAACACGGTATTCCAAGTGAGGCCTCACCAGTGTCTTGTACAGTGGCATAAGTACCTCTTCCTTTCTGCTAGTAATCCCTCTTTGTATGGAGCCCAACATCCTCCTGGCTTTTGCCACCGCCTTGTCGCACTGTTTTGCCACCTTGAGATCATCAGAGATAATCACACCAAGGTCTTTCTCCTGAACCGAGCACACCAACCTCTCGCCCCCTATCGCATACATTTCCCTTGGATTTCTGCTACCCAAGTGCATGACACTGCACATTTTCGCATTAAATCATTGTTGCCAAGCATTAGACCATTCTTCCAGCTTTTGTAGATCTTTCCTCATGTTAACCACTCCCTCAGGGGAGTCCACTCTGTTGCAAATTTTTGTGTCATCTGCAAAAAGACAGACCTTTCCATTCAGTCCTTCAGCAATATCACTCACAAATACATTGAACAGTGCCGGGCCCAGGACTGAACCCTGGGGCACCCCACTAATCACCTTCCTTTCATCCGAGTGAGCTCCATGTACCATCACCTTCTGTTGTCTGTCAGTCAACCAATTTCTAATCCAGTTTATCATCTTGGGACCCATCCCCAAGCTACTGAGTTTATTGACAAGCCTCCTATCAGTATCAAACAGAACAGTATCAAAGGCTTTGCTGAAATTCAGGTAGATGACATCCATCGCATGCCCCTGATCTAGTTCCTTGGTCACCCAGTCAAAGAACTCAATCAGATTTGTTTGGCAAGACTGTCCTTCGGTAAAACCATGTTGCCTCGGATCTTGCAAACTATTGGTTTTGAGAAAGTTCACTATTTGCTCTTTCAGGAGCACCTCCATTACATTTCTCCCCACTGAGGTAAAGCTCACGGGCCTGTAGTTTGACACTTCTTCCCTGTCACCACTTTTGTGTAGAGATACGACATCAGCCATTCTCCAGTCCTGAGGAACCTCTCCTGTTTCCAAGGATCTGTTGAAGACATCCTTTAACGGTCCTGCAAGAACCTCTCTGAACTCTTTCAGTATCCTGGGATGTATCCCATCCGGTCCCATGGCTTTGTCCACTTTCAGTTTAGCAAGTTTTTCTAACACCTCATCTTCTGTGAATGGTGTGGTATCTACTTCATTCCCATTTTTATATTTGGGAGTCATAGCAGGTCCATCTCCAGGATTTTCTTTAGTAAAAACAGAGTAGAAGTATTTGCTTAGCAATTTCGCTTTTTCAATGTCACTTTCCACAAGTCCTTTCCCAGCACTTCTGAGTCCTGCAATTCCAACTCTGATCTTCTTCCTTTCCCTAATATACCTGAAGAAAGTTTTGTTGCCACCCTTCACATCTTTAGCCATCTTTTCCTCTGCCTTTGATTTTGCTTTCCTTATTTCTCTTTTTGATTCTTTGAATTTGATCCTGTTTTCATTTCTGTGTTCTTCTGTTTGCAAGCTTTTGAATTTTGCGAAAGCTGTGTTTTTTGCCTTTATTTGAGCAGCCACTTCTTTGGAAAACCAAATAGGTTTCCTTCTCCTCTTGTTTTTATTTACTTTTCTTACATATTTATCTGTTGCCCCTTTTATTGCCACCTTTAGTTTAACCCATTGCAATTCCACTTCCCTTATCTCCTTCCACCCCGTCATCTCCTCCTTTAGGTACTCGGCCATTTTATTGAAGTCTGTGTTTTTGAATTTTAGTACTTTGAGCTTGCTATGATTGGCCTGTACTATGGCTTTTAACTCAAACCATACAGTGTGATGATCACTGTTGCTCACAGGAGCACTCACGCAGACATTCGACACGCTATCACCGTTGGTGAGCACTAAATCCAGCGTTGAGCTTTCCCTGGTTGGTTCCATCACCCTTTGTCTAAGTAATGCATCTTGGAGAGCATCCACAATTTTTTGGCTTCTTTCCAGATGTGCAGAAGGAGTAATCCAATCCACATCAGGTAGATTAAAGTCACCCAATATGATCACTTCCCCCTTTGTGGCTATCTTGGCAATATCTATAATCAATTCGTTATCTCTCTCTTCAGTTTGAGTCGGAGGTCTGTAGACTACAGCAGTATGGATGACAGTGCAATCTCCTCTTTCCAACGCAATCCAGTGCACATCTTCTTTTCCACATGTCCCCTGCATTTTGGTAGCTTTAATATTGTTTTTGACATACAAGGCTACTCCTTCACCTTTTCCATTTTCTCTGTCTCTTCTGAATAGATTATAACTAGCTATGGCTATATCCCAATCATGCGATTCATTAAACCATGTTTCTGTAATGGCTACAATATCCAAATCCATTTCCACCATTAGGGCTTCCAGGTCCGGAACTGTGTTGGCTAGGCTTCGGGCATTTGTGCTCATTGCTTTCCAGCATTTACCTGGCTTGATCCACAATAGTATATTGCCTCCTATCCCATGACTACTTAGTTTTGCCAAGAGTCTCTCATGAGGGACCTTGTCAAAGACTTTCTGAAAATCCAGATACATGATATCAACTGACTCACCTTTGTCAACATGTTTATAGATACCTTCAAAAAAACATAACAGATTAGTAAGACAAGACCTTCCTTGGTTAAACCATGTTAGCTGTCTTCTATTCAGTCATAACTATCTACATGTTCAGTAATTTTGTTCACTCCCAGTAATGATTTCATGCTCACCAGTCTGTAGTTTCCTGGATCACCCCGGAGCCCTTTTTAAAAACTGTTCATCCTCCAATCTTCAGAAATTACAGATGATTTTAATGATAGTTCACAGATTACTAATAGTAGGACTGCAATATTTATTTAAAACTAATAAGAGAAAATATTTTTTTACTCAACGTGTAATCAAACTCTTTCAACACCCTTGAATGTGTACCATCTGGTCCAGGTGATTTGCTACTCTTCAGTTTATTAAATAGTTGTAATACATCTTCCTGGTGTATTGATATTTCTTTCAATTCTTCTGTGGCTTCACCTTTAAATACCATTTCAGTCATGAGTAACATCCCTACATTTTCCTCAGTAAAGATTGAAGCAAAAAATTAATTCAGTCTCTCCTCTATGGCCTTGTCCCCTCTTAGTGCCCCTTTTACCCCTCTATCATCTAATGTTCCAACTGACTCTTGCACAGGTCTTTTTGCTATGAATGTACTTGAAAAAGTCTTTATTATGCATTTTTGCTTCTACAGCAAGCTTCTTCTCAAATTCTCTCTTTGCCTGCCTTATTAATGCCTTGTATCTAACTTGCCAGTGCTTATATTGTTTCCAGTTTTCGTCATTTGGCTCCTTTTTCCATTTTCTGAAAGATGTTTTTTTTGGCAACAACAGCCTCTCTGACCTCATCTTTAAACCATGCTGGCAGTTTGAGTTTTCACAGTTGAGTTTTGAGCTTTCAGAGATTGGGGGTATACCAGGGAGTCCTGGGTTGTCTGTTTTAATGTGTGGTGGGATTGTTGTTGTAATTGCCGCTTTTCCAATGATGTGGTTATGGTTATGAGCATCTCAAGGTCAGTGTGTAGTTGGGGGAGAGCAGTGTCGAGGAAGTCTTCTTTGTTGAATTGCCTGAATCATCTCTTGATTTGTTGGTGTGTTGTGGGGTTGAATAAGTAATTGAGTGGAAGAGAGAAGCTTATTAGACTATGGTCTGACAATGGTACTGGGTGGAATTGGACTGAGTGTGGATTGTTTAGTTGCTGATGAAAATTAGGTTGAGTGTGTTGCCCTTGTCATGTGTGAGTGTTTGAATAATCTGTGAGAAATTCCATGGCCATCATGACTTAGAAGAAAGAGACGGTGTGTTTGGGTTGGACAGAAAGGAGTTTGAAGTTGCCTAGTAGGAGAAGGTCCTTATTTGATTTGGTGTTTTCGAGCACAGTTTTCAGAAGGTTTGAGAAGTCTGTGGCTGAGGTGGATGGAGATCTATATGTCAGACATATTGTAAGTTATTCGTTATGGTGGGAGTGTCTATTTCATCTGTGCTTTCTGCAGCTTGTTTATGGAAGTGGATGCATGCTTTGGTTAGCATGAGTACCCTTCTTCCTCTTCGTTGTGATCTTGGACAGTGAAAGAGGTTGTATCCGTGTGGTGTAAGCTGGTTCATCAGCACCGTGTCTGTTTCAGAGAGCCAGGATTCAGTTATGCAGAGTATGTTTAGGTTGTGGGTAGTGATGAGGTCTCTGATGACTGGGATTTTATTTTTTACTGAGCATATGTATATGAGTTCACATTGTAGCATGTGTGTGGTTGTTGTGAAAGTTGTGGTTGTTCTTGTGTGTTCAGTTCAGATTGGTATGTTTATGAGGTGTGGCGTTGGGGGCCGTTTGTGAGGTAGTGAGTATGGGCCTTGCATGTTAGGTATTGGTTTGTAGGGAATATGTAGGAGTAGGAGGTGGAGGCTAGCAGCAGGAGTGTGAGTAGAGAGTATAAGGTTGCGTAGAGAGGGAGCATTGTTTTGTATGTGTTGTTGTTGGGGTGCTCCTTTCCTGGAGTGTCTTGCATGCTTGGCTTGGAGTTATGCAGAGATGGCTGGGTGGTTGGTTTCTTGGGTGAAGGGGAGTTCTTGCTTCATGGAGCAGTCTTGTGGGTAGCTGTGTGGATGTGGTCCTTTCTGTTTGGTCGCTGCCTCAGACCCTGCTGAAGGGCTATGCAAAGTTGGTGTGGCCCTCTGGTGAGGGTCCTCCTGGGGAGGAACAGTCCATATGTGTAGCAAGGAGGCCTGCAATCAGGACTCTAGAGAGGCAGAGCTTACTGGTGTCCGTGCGACCTGCTGGAGATGGTTGGCTGGATAAGGTGCAGAGCGTCCGGGTATGGAGTCCCTTTGTGTGGTGCATGTGGTTTGTAGGTCTCAAGGACGTTGGCTTTTAATGAGGCTTCCACAGAGGCAGAGCTTACCGGCATCCGTGGGGGCATGCTGGAGATGTCTGGCTGGATCAGGTGCAGAGCGTCTGGGTATGGAGTCCTTTTGTGTTAATTTATTTTATGCTTGGTGAGGATCTACAGTAGCTATATTCTCAGTGTCTGACCAAGGCCAGGTATTCTGTTATCATGGAGTTTCTATGTAAGGATTGATGGTAATCCAACTTGTTTGGTATTCTGACTAGGTGTATGGATATTCTAAGGCCCGTTTACTAAGCTGGTTTAAATGTTAATGCGGTAGATAGTGCATGCTATCTGGGTACATTAACAGATGACACAGCGATTTTCTGCACTATTTTCAGAAACTGTGTTATCTGCAAGAGTGGGCAGGATATGGGTGGAAAGTGTGTGTGTGTGCAACATGCAGTTTTTGCAGCTAAAGCACTTTTTTGCTACGTTAGCTGCAAAAGCCTAACATGCTTTAGTAAACAGATTCCCTTAGAGTGCTGCTCTTATCTGGGTAGGCTCCTTGTGTGAGATTTGGAAGCTGATACTGTTATGGTATGGTAGATTTTCTCTGTAGTCCTAAGTAAATTTTGCAAGGTTTTATATTACCTCACAATATGTCCATGATTGGTGAAGGTTTATATTGCTGATACTGAGTTGACACCAGAATCAGAAATTGTTTTGTGTATGTTGACAGTGTTCCCCCTAGGACCTTTTGAATGGGTGCTCCACCCTACTGATTTTACTGGCCATCTGGCTAACATAGTCATGACAAAATTATGAGAAGGAATGCAAAAAGGAAAGATGATGAATTATGTTGTCTGCTGTTTGCCAGCTTATAATGCAACCCACCTGGCTATGTCTTTATGCCACCTGACTGGCAAACATTTATGGGGAGAAAACCTGTTGAGTGCTATGGGGAAATGCCCTCTGCACTCATTATTGGGAGCAGGGTTTCTTTGGCTATAGAATATATGTTCAAAAATAAAAAGCGAAAAGCACAGCACAATTTATATCACCAAAATAAAATTAGTTGTATTTCTTGTTTTCATTTTGCTCCTTGGTTTGTGATCATCTGGCATCTCCTTTGTTTTTGCAGACTGTATAGTTGCATTTAATATCATGCTCATCCAATGTGCAATGTCAGGGGTCAATATGTTTTACATTAATTATATAGCCTGGGAATCTAATCTGCTATCTTTTTTGCTGCATAAAAACAGCAAAAAACCCCAAACCCTTATATAGCTTGGGAATATATTGCTTAATTTGTGGGATAACCACCTGACCGGTGTTGAGTGTTGGGGGGAGTTCCTGACTAGTGCTCTGAGGAATTGCCTGTATTTTGTCGGCGGGGGTTAGGGGGAGGCACCAGCTTAACTCTCGTCTCAGGCAGCAGATTGTCTTGAGCCGCCCCTGGGCAAACCCAAATATTCAATGCTGGGATGGGATATTACCTTGGCATTGAATATATGGGGTTTAAGTTCAGCACCGATGGCTGGTCATGTTAGCAGCGCTAGCCGCAGGCACTGAATATCCCTCCCCCTCTGTTCTGGGGATATTGAGCTAAAATGCTTTGAAGATGCTCCCCAATAACTTCCGTCTGATTTTGACACTTGTCATTAAAAAAAGAAACAGGACATGGGAACTATAATGCAATATATTGTAGCTTTCTAAGTGTATGAAATTGGATTAAGAGACACAACACTTAAATGGTTCCACTCCTACCTAGAAAACAGAACACAAGTACACATAGGGGTATGTTTACTAAACCGTCCTAACGTTGGCAGTGGCGTTAAGGCACACTAACGCTGTGAAATCCGGGTCTGAAGGGTGGAGTAAGGCCTCCCAGAGGGTGGAGATAGGGAGTCAATGGGCGGAGAGTGGGTGAGGAGAGGCTCCTGGCACACTAACGCTGTGAAATCCAGGTCTGAACGCTAACGCCAGTGAAACACTCGCGTTAGAGGCACATTTGCAGGAGAGAAAAACCATTTCAGTCAGCAATGTACAGCAAAGGCAGGGAAACCCTGAAAAGTGATAGTAGTGATACATGTTCAGGAACCAAAAAGGAAAATAAACATATAAAATGACCAGAACCACATTTGAAATCCCAATAATCAAGCTGGCCAATAGTGATATTAATGATAAACATAAAGCAACACTACTGACAAAGAGTAAAAAGGAAGATATCATGTTTGGAAGGGTCTATGCTCTGTCCCCCTACAAAGTGAATGATCCCACATTGAAATAGCAGTGATCAGGGTTTTTGTCGTTTATATAGGGCAGGTTTGTTAGGGCGTGCACATGTGCAGCAACAGCAGAGTGGGCAGGTAGGAAAGGGCAACTGTACTGTAGCTGTAAATGGGATACAGGGGGCTGCAGGCGGCACATGCTGTGGTCCATCTGGGGCAAAGTGCATACTAGGCAGATGCCTAGGTGGCACATAGGAATGCAGAAACTGTAAAGCAGCAAGACAGCAACTGACGAGGGACCAACATGGGCACGAGTGTGTGTCCCACAGTGTCACAGGGGATATTACCCAGCAGGTACCCCCAAGGGCACATAACATTGGCAGGTGGTGCCGGGGGGAAGCACGCATGTCCATGTAGACACCCCTACCCGAGAACCCACACCATAGGCAGCTGCCTACCGGCACAGTGGATGGCCTGGGACTGCGCACCACCAGCACCACTGGCATAAGGGCATGTCAGCATGGTGGTGGAGGGGTGCTGGTGGCGGAGGGGGCAGTAGAATCTGCCCACAGAAGACCACGGCCAAGCCCCATTTAGGTGGGTGCCATGCACTACAACAAACAAGGTCTGTCTGATGAACAGTCATGGTATCCCCAGGGAATGATCTGCCCCTGTGGCAACAGTTTGGTGCAGTACACACAGCCAGTGTGTTCAGGGATAGAAAGTCACAAGTTCAAGTCCCAGCTGTAACTCCTGCCAACCTTGTCCCCAACTAGAAAGAGGGAAAGAGAAATCTATTTGCATTGGTGTGATATACAGACCTCCCTCACAAGAGGAAGAGGTGGACAGAGAGTTAATTGAAGACATACGCAGCATTGCTACTGATAGGAGATTTCAATATGCTAGATGTTGATTGGTACATTCCTGCTGCAGTATCATCTAGAAGTAAGGAGATCCTGGATTCTCTACAGGGAGAACTATTCAGGCAATTGGTAACAGACCCCACACATGAAGGGACCATACTGGACTTGGTGCTTACCAATGGTGAAAGTGTTTCTGATGTTGTAGTGGGAGATCATTTTGCATCCAGTGATCACCAGATGGTGTGGTTCAGTATTAGGACTAGGGCTGTTAGAATCCATTCCAAGGTGAAGATCTTAGACTTTAGGCAGACTAACTTTGCGAAGATGGGTCAATACCTCAGGGAGTCGTTAGTGGAATGGGAACAGCTGGGGGATGTAGAAAAACAGTGGGCAAAACTGAAAGGGGATATTTTAAGGGCAACCAACCTTTTTGTTAAAATGGTAAATAAAGGCAAAAGGAAAAGGAGACTGCTATGGTTTTCAAAGGAAGTAGCTGAAAAAGTGAAGAAAAAGAGGGAGGCCTTCATGAAATACAAGAGATCACAGAGAGAGGAAGACAGGCATCTGTATTTGGAAAAACTTAGAGAAGCTAGCAAAGTAGTCAAGAAGGCAAAGATTCAAAAGGAGGAGGAAATAGCCAATGCAATAAAATGGGGGGATAAGACATTTTTCAGATATATTAGTGAGAAGAGGAAGGGCAAAAGTGGTATTGTCAGACTCAAGGGTGTAGGGGGGAAATATGTAGAAGCTGATAAGGATAAAGCGGAATTGCTTAACAAATATTTTTGTTCTGTGTTCACAGATGAAGAACCAGGAGCAGGACCTCAGAAAACACCTACAAATAGGAACAGAAGCGAGGGACATCTTGAACAATTTTCAGAAGACTGTGTTCGTGAGAAACTAGCTCAACTTAAAGTAGACAAAGCGATGGGACCGGATGGGATACACCCTAGAATACTGAGGGAACTTGGGGACGCTCTAGCAACTCCACTGACTGACCTTTTCAATGCCTCGTTGGAGTCGGGAGTGGTGCCAAAGGACTGGAGAGAGGCTCATGTGGTGCCTTTACACAAAAGCGGAAGTAAGGATGTGGTTGAAAACTACAGGCCGGTTAGTTTAACTTCGGTGGAGGTGAGTAAATTATTGGAAACGCTGCTGAAAGAGAAAATAGTGAGGTTTCTGGAATCCAGCGGATTACAGGATCCAAGGCAGCATGGATTCACCAGAGGCAGGTCTTGTCAGACAAATCTGATTGATTTCTTTCACTGGGTGACCAGGGAGTTGGACCGAGGGAGAGCTCTAGATGTGGTGTATTTAGATTTCAGTAAAGCCTTTGACACTGTTCCTCACAGGCGACTTATAAACAAACTGAGCACCCTAGGGATGGACCCTAAAGTTACTGCTTGGGTTAGAAATTGGTTGGGTGGGAGGCGACAAAGAGTACAAGTAAATGGATCTCACTCTGAGGAGAGGATGTTACCAGTGGTGTGCCCCAGGGATCTGTCCTTGGTCCGATTCTTTTTAACATCTTTGTTAGTGATATAGCGGAAGGGCTGTCGGGTAAGGTTTGCCTCTTTGCAGATGATACCAAAATCTGCAATAGAGTAGACATCCAGGAAGGTGTAGATAACAAGAGGAGGGATCTAGCTAAGCTTGAAGAATGGTCAGAATTTGACAGCTGGGATTTAATGTTAAAAAATGTAAGGTCATGCATTTGGGCTGCAGCAATCCAAGGGAGCAATACAGTATAGGAGGTGAAGTACTTTTGTCCACTAAAGAAGAGCGGGACCTAGGCGTGGTTGTGTCTGATGATTTTAAAGTAGCTAAACAGGTAGAAAAGGCGACGGCAAAAGCTAGAAGAATGCTTGGGTTCATACGGAGAGGAATGGCTAGCAGAAAAAAGGAGGTGATAATGCCTCTGTATAAGTCTTTGGTGCGACCTCATTTGGAGTATAGTGTGCAATTCTGGAGACCGCACCTTCAAAAGGATGTGAACAGGATGGAGTCGGTGCAGAGGGTGGCTACTAAAATGATTAGTGGATTTCATTATAGAGCATATGAGGACAGACTTAAGGATCTTAATATGTACACCTTAGAGAAAAGGCGGGATAGAGGTGATATGATTGAGATGTTTAAATACCTCCGTGGCATAAATGTTCAGGGAGAGAGCCTCTTTCAATTGAAAGCAAGTTCTGCTACGAGGGGACATGGGATGAGGGTGAAGGGAGATAGATTCAGGAGTGATATGCGGAAATATTTCTTTACGGAAAGAGTAGTGGATCCGTGGAATAGTCTCCCAGTAGAGGTGGTAGAGATGAGGACAGTAACTGAATTCAAAAAAGCATGGGACCAACACAGAGGATCTCTAAAGGTAAAAAGTGGACTGTTGTAGTTGTTGATATGGTAGGACAGACTAGATAGGCCATGTGGTCTTTTTCTGTCATCATGTTTCTATGTTTCTATATTTTACCCAGTACTAAACTGTGGTAATAAAGATGGAACCTTTATTGCAGATACAATAAACATGCCTGAAACGCCTATATTTTAACCTACAGAGCACAGACACCATAAACATGTGCAATCCCTAGAGCAGAGTTTCCCAGCTGCAGTCCTGGCGGGCCAAACACCATTCAGGTTTCATGCTGTCCCTAATAAATATGCCTGTGCTGCATTTGAATGCATCGCCCCCATTGTATGCAAATATATCTCATGAATATTCATTAGGGACAGCATGAAAACCTGAACTGTGTTTGACCCACCAGGACTGGAGTTGGGAACTTCTGCCCTAGAGCAGTGGCCAACAGGGGCACAACCACCCACACCCACACCCACAGGCTCCACTATCCAAAGCCTCATGGAGAGTCAGGCTCTTGGGCCCTGCGCGGAGTAGTATCTCCCAATACTGGCACCTGTATACCTTAGCCATGCCGTCCTAAACTTGGGAACACATTCCACATATATCAAAAGGTTGCTATGATTAATGTCAGCTAACAAATCCTAAGTTAAATACGATTTGTTGATAGAGATTCATCATAGCAACCTTTCTGATATCTGTGGAGTGTGTTTCAGTTATTGCTTCTGACAGTGTTTACCACCCCGGGGAGTGACCCCAACAGTATTGCGTACCATAGCAATGCCTGCACTGTGCCCAGGACTGGTGTGGCGGCCAGGGCTGCCACAAACCTCCATATTTGCACAATGCTGGCATAGGTGTGGAGTGTGTGTATGTCTATCCAGTGTGTTGTGGCTGCCTACACCTTACTGAGCCCACACTGCTTGCACTGTTTCCAGTGTTAGCCTGCCAATGTGCATAATGAGGAGCAAGGTACTGTGGGTATGGCCCGGACAGGGTGGCCTAGGCAGGATGCATCTGCACAGGGTATAAGGTAATGGCTGGGACACTGTAGTGCCCGACCACCACCTGCACGGACAGGGTGGCCACAGCATGTCATGCTGGGAGGTCACTCTCACCCTGACTGAGCAGTGACCATGGCATGGCTAGGTTCCCCCATAGTGCTATGCAGTATTTTTTTCAAGTGATATTTATGGGTTTTCTTTTTTGGGCCCCAATCACTGACATACCTGCTTGGTGTGTATGCTAACATCCCATTTTTGGGTACACACAGTTCCTCCAGGAGCATGCACTATGTACTAGCTTGCAGACTGTCTGCAGTTAGCATGTGTATGGCTGGAACACCTTGCAGGGTGCAGTGGGTGGAGACTGACTGTGCCCTCTGCTGGTGAATGTCAGATAGTGGTGGGGGGCAGCTGAGCTTCTCCAGCGTTCTGCCTGTCTGCCATTGCCTTATGTGATGCGTACAGATCTGCATTGACTGCCCTGTAGGGTGCCTGTTCCCCAGCAGGACTGAGGTTGATGGTCCTCTCTACTACCACCATTGCAGAGATGTGCAATGTGGAACTGTTGGTGGGAGATCCTGTCCCCCACCCTGGGCCACAGAGGGCGGATTGGGTGGTGCTGCATAATCCGCTTTTGGGTCCGAACACCCCCCTTCACCTATAACATGTGACTATGGCACCCACACAGGATATGCACTATTCTGGGGGCATCATAGTCCACAAGGGCTAGACATGACTGGGAAATACAGGTGGACACAGGTGTATCCTAGGTGTGTCTGCAAGGACTACCTATCACACACTGGCACTGATGGGGACCTATAGCATAGCCTATCTCAGCCAAGCCAGGTGCTGCGGACCTGGTGCTGGGTGCCCCACCTCACCCTCAGGATGAGCACAGGACCCGCACAATGTCACGGTATCCATCCCTTCCAAATGGCACAGAACACTATAGCTTGTCTAATTACAAATAGTTCCAGACACACTCACATAACTCCAACCCTGTATGACCTCCGTTGGCTCCCCATACTATCCAGGATAAAATTTAAAACCATCACTCTCATACACAAAATTATCCATAACAAATCAGCCCCATACCTATCTTCCCTACTATCCAAAACTAATA
The DNA here is from genome assembly GCA_033557465.1 of Ichthyophis bannanicus. Classification (NCBI taxonomy): domain Eukaryota; kingdom Metazoa; phylum Chordata; class Amphibia; order Gymnophiona; family Ichthyophiidae; genus Ichthyophis; species Ichthyophis bannanicus. The sequence goes on from CM066035.1 coordinate 646,318,001, forward strand.
ATACCAGATCATGCCACTCTAACACCAAAAACCTTCTAAATATACCTTCACTAAAGAAAACATGTAAACAAACCACCTGCAACAGGGCCTTTTCACTTTATGCCCCCTCTTTATGGAACTCCCATGTGAACTACATAATTGCCTCGACCATTCTGAATTCCGGAAAAACTCAAAACCCACCTTTTCAAGAACACTTCTCCCGGCCCCCTTAACCCACTCCTGAATGCTCTCCTCATCTCTACTTCCCCTATCCCTTAGTGCCATGCATCCATCCCCATCCAACTTCCCCTTTCACTAAGTAACCTGTAAATATGTATATAGTTCTGTGTTGATTTATAGATGCTCATATTCAAGTTTTCGTTCCATGTACAACAGGTGTGACACACTGTTATGTTATGTTCCTTGTAAACCTTCTTGAATTATAGAAAGACGGTATATAAAAACAATTAAATAAATAAATACCCTAGGAAATACTACCCCAATCACCCAAAAGGCAGTATAACTTCCCAAGGTTCCAAAAAAAATCTACCAACTGCAAAGAGACTACACACTGACACAGCACCAGCAAAGCATTATACTTCCTCTGGATAGCTTTACACAAGCCAGCAAAAAGCCAGTCTTCTGACTATCAAAAAGGAGACCTCTGTTATGGAAAACACATTCTCGGTATCAAGTCCATATCGTAATCCAAAACAAAAGTGATCAGAAGTGTGGCTTTAACCATTTTTATCTCTTGAATTTTATTTATTTAACATTTCTTATATACTGCCCCTTCCATCAATCAGGAGTGGTTTACATTGAACACATTTTCAGAAACCTGGTTACAGAGAACAGAGAACATTTGAACTATAGTACAATAAAACTATATACAGGTCCTAGCCCAGGAGGACAGAAGGGGAAACCGGAATGGATGTTGGCTCCCATGTTCCCCAAAGTCACCCCAGCCAAGATCCCTTCATCTGTTTTAGGTGTAGAGCCTGGGGACATTTTGTTTGGGAATTGCCCTACATACGGAAGAACTCATGGATGTTAGCCTAAACACACCTCACATCTGCACTTTTGTGGGCACTCCCCACCCCGGGACACAGAACTTTGTGATTCCAGTGGAGATCGAGGGAATCCACTTCCAGGCCTTGATAGACTCCGGGAGTGTGCAAATCCTCATTCGCTGGGAAACCGTAACCTGATTTCAAATTGACTATGCAAAGATGGCAACACTGGCCTGTGTACATGGAGATGAGAGGCGGCATTCAACGGCACTGGTTTCACTTAAGACTCCAGCAGGGCAAGTCATACTTGAGGTTGTGGTGCTGCTCTGGCTCCTGTATCCAGTGGTGATTGGCCAAGACTACCTAAACTTCGGAACGATATGGGCCTGGCTAACTGATGTCTCCACTAAGTTGCAGCTGCTAAACTGGAAGAGTATCCCATGTCTAAAGTAGATGAGCTAATCGAGTGACTCAGTGGAGCATGCTTTATATCAACCTTGGATCTGACCAAGCGATACTGGCAAGTGCCCTTGACCCTGGCTGCCAAGGAGAAGACTGTGTTGTTGACACCAAAAGGTCTATTTCAGTTTCAGTACTGCCCTTTGTATTACATGGGGCTCCTGCCATGTTTCAATGCCTAGTCAACTGCCTACTGAGACCACACAAGGAGTATGCGGCTGCATACGTTAATGACATCGTCATCTACAGCAGAGACTGGACAACACAACTAACCCAAGTACAAGCCATGTTGACCAGCCTGTGGAAGACTGGTTTGATGGCCAACCCCAAGAAATGTTTTCTGGGAGATTCGGACATTCAATACCTGAGATATTGAATTGGGAATGGGCAGATACAACCTCATCTACAGAAGGTGAATACCATTGCCCAGGTCCCCACCCCGAAATTGAAGAAAGAGGTTTGTGCTTTCCTTGAATTGATTGGCTATTACTGCTGGCTCATCCCTAATTTTGCAGAGGTGGTGGAACTGTCAACCAATATCCTCTGGAAGAGAGCTCCCGAACAGATTCAGTGGTCACTGGACCTGGACCTGGCCTTCCAGTGTTTCAAGAAGGCTTTGTGCTCTGAACCCATCCTAATTAGCCCTGATTTCTCTCTACTATTTATTGTGCAAACTGATGCCTCAGAGGGGAGTTTAGGAGCCATTCTGGCCCAGGCTATTGTTGCCAAAAAAGCATCTTTCAGGAAATGAAAAAAGGAGTCTAATGATGAACACTGGAAACAACATAAGCATTTCAAGTTAGATGCAAGGCACTGATAAGGCAGTCAAAGAGAGAATTTGAAAAGAAGCTTGCCGTGGAAGCAAAAACATATAATAAAAGCTTTTTAAAGTACATTTGTAACAAAAACCCTGTGAGAAAGTCAGTTGGACCACTGGATGATAGATTGGTAAAATGGATGCTAAGAGAGGACAAGGCCATAGTGGAGAGACTGAAGAAGATGTATGGAAGTTACCTGTGCCTGAAATGGTATATAAAGGTGATGTAGTGGAAGAATTGAAAGAAATATTGATAAACTGGGAGAATGTATTACAACTGTTTGAAAAGTAGCAAATCACCTGGACTGGATGGTATACATCCAAGGGTGCTGAAAGAACTGAAATATGAGATTGCAGTCCTACTATTAGGAATCTTTGAACTATCATTAAAATCATCTGTAGTACCTGAGGATTAGAGAGTGGCCAATGTAACCCCAGTTTTTAAAAAGGATTCCAGGGGAGATCCGAGAAACTACAGACCTGATGTCAGTTCTGGGTAAAATTGTAGAAACCATTATAAAGAATAAAATTTCTGAACATGTAGATAGCCATGGTTTAATGAGAGAATGCCAACATGGTTTTAGCCAAGTAATGTTTTTCTTACTAATCTCTTATATTTTTTGAAGGTGTGAATAAACAGAGAAATTGATATAGCCGGTTGATATAGTGAGCCAGTTGATATAGTGTTATCTGGATTTTCAGAAAGCTTTTGACAAGGTCCCTCATGAGAGACTCTTGGCAAAATTAAATAGTCATGGGATTGGAGGCAGTGTACTATTGTGAATCAGGAACTGTTTAAAAGATAGAAAGCAGAGATAGAGCTGTCTAGTGGATGCTTAAGACCTTCAAATACTACCTGCTCAGCTGTCCGTTTATACCGGTTATGGAGCACCAACCCCTTAAGTGACTTGCTGAACATAAGTAGTCCAACGACAGTGGTTTTTGAGTCTCCAAACCTACGAGTTTTGGGTAGGCCATAGGGCTGGTCAAATTCAACTGAATGTAGACTTCCTTTCCCAGGTGGGAGTCCTGGGTGAGTCAAGTGCTCAACGGGGTGTGGTTGAGCTGAGGGGGAGGGTATGTGATGGGGTCTATAGAATGTTATTCATCCCTCTCCAAAGGGAATATCAACAGTCCCTTTTAAGAGAGTCTCCAGCCCAGAGTTCAGGGCTGGGTGAATGTGGCTCACAGGGAGAAGTTAAGAATCCAGCAGGCTGCAGGAGGGAGAGAGGCCCATGGAGCCAAAAGTTCTTGCAAGGCAAACCATACAAAGGAGTTCTGAGGTAGGAACTGGAAAAAGGTCTGTGAGAACCAGCTTGTGGAGGTTTAACAAGCTGGGACTGAAGGAAAACTAATTTTGTTTTCCCTGAATTGCTGCCTGTTCTGGGTTTTGCTTTGTGGAGGTTTAACAAGCTGGGACAGAACAAAAACTGCCTTTGTTTTCCTTTAATTTCTATCTAGCCTGTGTTTTAAAGAAAACCTCTTCCCACTGCACACCACACTACCACAGAGTTCTAGAAAGAAGCTGCCTTTGATGCAATGCAAATATTAAGAGCACTAGCAGTATATTAAGGGGATTAAGATCACTTACAATATACCAGAGCTTACAAATGAGGCTGACTCCTGTTATGCAATGTGAAAAGCAAACCCATTTGGAGACATCCTTAGTTCTTAAGAGCAGATTAGAATAGATAAACACCTGTTTGCGATGGTTTAGGTATAGCAAATCCTGTTAAAAGGCATCTATGGTCACACAGTTATTAGGGTAGGACCTTGATGGAGGTTTGAATACAGTGAGCCCAAGAGTTCAGGGTGAGAGCCCCAGTTACAAAACCAGCTAGCAAGCTAAGGTCAAAAAAGAAAATGACTGTGTACAATAGCCTTAGGTATTGGGGATTGATTGGGGAGGAGATCAAAGAGGTTGCAGGAAAATCTTTGCAGCAACCTAAAAGCTAACCTGCCTGCTTGCTGGCAAATGTCACTAGACTGATTTGCAATCTCCTTTCTAACCCCTCTTTGAGCCTTGTGACCTTCTGGTTGACTTTAGTTCGAGATCTCTAGTTCTGCTTCGCTTTCAGTGCCAGATGTTGATTTTCTTCTCCCTTTAGTCGGCAATTACTCACTTGCAATTGAAATGTATTTTATTGTCCCATTCTCCAGCTAGAAAGCTTTATGAATTGCAGGTATCTTTCAAAAACCTGCGATGTAACCTTTGGGCTTTTATTTCTTCCTCCAGACTTTCAGGCATAAAAGGGAGCTGGGGGATTTGAGGGTCCTTTCCATGCTCTTTATTTATTTCCCTTAGAACAGGGAAAGTGATCACCTCACATCTTCTTTTCCCACTATTGGCAAGGCATTATATCCATATTCACTTTGTGGAAATGCCGGTTAGCGGGATATTCAGCAGCACTAACATGGTTAGTGCCGCTAGGTATCCACGGGTGCCGCCGCTACACGCTCCGATGCTATGTGGTTAGCATCAGGGCATTCCAGGGACAGGGCAGAGGCGGCAATACTGGACTGGCGATATTGAGCTGCCGCCCAAATAGCGACCTGCAGGTAAAGTCAGGCGAGACAAAGACTGGCCTAACTTTATCCGTGGAAGCTAACTGGGCAGCAGCTGAATATCACCGTGGCCCGGTTAGCTTCCGGCTTCTATGGCAACCCAGATATGGTCCCGGCATTGAATATCTGGGATAGATTTTCAGCAGTAACGGCTAGCCGCATTAGCAGTGTGAGCTGCCGCCACTGAATATCCCCCCATAGTCAATTAGTGGTAGAGATGTAGAGGGTCATTTTTAATATGTAGACATTTAGAGGGTCATTTTTTTAACAGGGCGCCACGTTAAAGTGCATTTTAACACACCTAAATTAAGCCTATTTTATAAAGGCAAGTAGGTATCTACTTGTCTTTTTAAAATACTAGCATACGTGGCATAGAATGCACCTTCTATTAAGGTGTGATCACTTACACCAGGCAGAGAGCTGATGGAAATGATCATGTCTCCTTTCTGAAAGTACATGCATAAGTTATTGTATTCTATAGTCGATGCAGGTACTTGCTCACACTGCCCATGTTCCTCCTAAACGCCCACCCATGTGCATGCCCACAGTGAAAGACGTGCCATGCAAACCATGTGCATATTTTCATAAATATCGACCAACAATCGGCAATACATGAGGCCATTTCTGCTTGCAAATTACTAAAATACTGACATCAATGTGCATTGTTAGCACCTAAAAATAGACCCCTCCTTATAAGCCTTTTCCATGTGTAAAATTCTGATTTACTTGTGGAAAAGGCCTGTTTTAAAATTAGGTCATACCTAAAAATATGGGCCGTGCAATAAGCCACGTTTTTGTAAAATAGGCATGCTTAAGGGAGGAGTTGGGACACAGCATAGATAGAATTGCGATTTGCATGCATATTTTATAAAACATGCATGTATGCATATGAAGTACACACTAACTCTCGAGCAGGAATAATGTCTGTGCCTTCAATCTAGGTGCGATTTTTGCAGAGGTTGTGCTAGTAGTTTATAAAGATACATCGGTGCCTATATCTTTTTATAAAATAGGGGAGAAATAGACACCTTCCTATCCAATTAACCTAAGCAATCTATAATAAAATTACCCTCCACAACGAGATAGGAGAATTAAATTCAGCTAAAGTAAGTAAGCAAAGAGATGCAGAGTCCATGACAGAAGAGCAAGGGGAAGAAAGTATAGAAAGAAAGGGAGGACAATTAAGCAGTCATCAATTTATTTATTTTATTTACATTCTCTTATATACCGCACTATTTTGCATCAGCGTGGTTTACATTGAACAAACTGAAATTACATTGAACAAGGCATTATAACTTGGAGATAACTATTTTACAGGGAACATGGGCTATGGAGGGTTAAGTGGCTTGCCCAAGACCACAAGGAGCAACTGTGGGACTAGAAACCCCAGTCCTTCCAGCCCAAGGTTGCTGTCCTCTAGTGGAATTTGAACCCCCGACCTTCTGGCCTGAAGTACCTTGCCCCAACCACTAGGCCACTTCTCAACTACACTACCAATCATGACGGCTGAAGTAACAGATGCATTCAGCCTCAGATTCAGATGGGCATTCCAACCTCCAAAAGCTAACATAAAAAGCCTTTAAGCAAGGGTAAAAACATTCTAGTCTCATATCAAGGGGCAATGAATTCCGGAGTGAAGGGACCAAGAAGCTGAAAGCAATGAAATGAATAATTTCCGGTCATATTCTGGATATAGTAGGAATCACCAAGAGGAGTTCTGTGAGGATCTAGGTGAATGTGTGGGGAAATAGGTGATGAGCTGATTAGCGATAAATTGGGTTAGTCAGTAAGCTATGATAAAGTGCATTATTTTACCACAGCAAAATTACTGTATGAGTTACTAACCTGTGGTACCTCAAGATGCTCCTGCCTTGTTGGCTACCAGTTTCAAAATGGCACCCAAAGTCCCCTAATGATAATTTCTCAGTACTATCACTAGGGTTTAGAACATCAGGATTAGGGAATAGAAAGTCCCTCAGTATGGAAAACCACTGCTACTAACTGGCCCTTGGATAATGAGCCAGCCAGCATTGCCCATGCTTTCCAGTTCTAAAAGTGAAGATACGCATATCTGTGCACATGTGTGAAGGCATGGTGCTATGCCTGCGTGCACTGTACTACATCTGTCTGCGGTGTTTAATTTTTGTTTGGAACATGGAATAATCCACCCAATTTAGTGATTTGCAACCTGAGATGACAATTTGGCACCCGGCTGATTGTTGCTTTGGGTCGTTTCCTCCTCCCCTGTAGCCTGGGCTGGAGTTGTGATACTGACACGCTTTGTAGCGTTCCGTTAAAACTATGACACTTCGACCTGGGTTGTAGGGGAAGAGGAAGTACAGTAGATGAAGCTGGGTGCCAAACTGATCTCTTATAGTTAATCTTAGCATAGCTGCTGGTTTCTTCTTTATCCAGTGGGTCTCACCGCCAGTCCAGCTCTAGTTATGTAACTCGGCCACCAGGGCAGCAGCTGAATAGCATCATTGGCGTTCTCTGAGAAGGGCTAATTTTAGTTTTGTGGTATGTGCGGTGCATTTGTGGAACAGATGTGCTCAGGGGAGGATTTTGAACAGAGCATTGGCAGAGCTGTAATTTACACATGTATTTAGAAAATACTCATGTATGCTGATAAAGTGCACACTAACATTTATGCTTTCTCTCAAGCAGGAATACTGCCCACACCTTCAATCTAGATGCAACGTTTGTAGGATTTGTGCTAGTATGACCAAAAACAAGAAGCCCTAAATATACAATAGCAGTAGCCGATAAATATGATAAATGATTGCACCATAGCATAATAATTTAGAGAGCATTATAACTGGAGTTATTATTCTTAGAAAAGACAGTACAGCAGAACCAGAACTAGCAGCATTCTTAGGTGCCAAGTTCACTCTCCAAATAGCCATAGAAACATAGAAACATGATGGCAGTAAAAGACCACATGTCCTGTCTAGTCTGCCCTTCCATATCAACTACAATAGTCCCTTTTTTTCCTTTAGGGATCTTCTGTGTTTGTTCATGCTTTCTTGAATTCAGATACTGTCCTCGTCTCTACTACCTCCACTGAGAGACTATTCCACGCATCTACTACTCTTTCTCTAAAGAAATATTTCTGCATATTATTCCTGAGTCTATCCCCTTTCACCTTCATCCTATGTCCCCTCATAGCAGAGCTTGCCTTCAGTCAAAAGAGACTCCCCTCATGTGCATTTATGCCACGGAAGTATTTAAACATTTCTATCATATCTCCTCTATCCTGCCGTTCCTCTAATGTATACATATTAGGATCTTTAAATCTGTCCCCATATACTTTATAACAAAGACCACTAAACATTTTAGTAGCCACCCTCTGTACTGACTCCATCCTGTTTATATCCTTCTGAAGGTGTGGCTTCTAGAACTGCACACGATACTCCAAATGAGGTCACACCAGAGACCTACAGTATACAGAGGCACTATCACCTCCCTTTTTCTACTGGCCATTCCTCTATGTACCCAAGCATCCTTCTGAGTTTCACCATCACCTTTTCTACCTGTTTAACCACTTTAATATCATCAGAAACAATCACTCAGGTCCTGCTCTTCTTTTGTGGACAGAAGTACTTCACCTCCTACACTGTACCACTCTCTTGGATTTTTGCAGCCCAAATGCATGACAATGCCACTCACGTAATCAGGGTCCAGTATGCAAACAGACAAGACAAGTTGTTGAAAATAAAATTTCACATTCTTAGTATCCTTTCAGGCATGTAATCATCTCGGTTAAACTCAGAACACTGCAGCAATTCTCGAGAGATTATTGAGTTTCCTAGAAAGCTGGCAGCCATATATGGCATGCCGATGAGAGACTTGATGAGGCTAATTATGTTTCACATTGCTTTTCAGCAGAAGTTGGAAATGAGTATCGTCTCCTCTTATGTACAAGCTGCGTAGGCCGCATGGTAGAAGGGAACTACACTCCCTGCAAACTGAAACAGTATCTGCATGTGGATGACATTTTACGTACATAACACCTGTGGAAGAATTTGTATAGCAACAGCATGTGTAAGGGAGCTCTTCCCTGAACTGCACAGCAGATTGATTCTGGGTTCTGTGCAATTAATCTGCAGTCAAGCATAGGTTAAGGGCAGCCAGAGTACCAATAAAACACATCATCTACTTTTACGCTGTTGGAGTGCAAGACCAACAAAATGGAGGTTGGGGAAAATGGGTTAGAGTTGTTCTCTCTCTCCCATCTTTTTCCATATCGTTCTCTTCCTATGTCTCCATATCAGTGTCTCTCACAGCTCTTGCTCTCTTATCGCCTGTCTCGCTCTCTCTCTGTTACTGCCTGTCTCTACCATAGGAAGCTGCTACCTAGGTTGACAACAGCACTGCAATTTTCCACAATGTGCTACCACATCTTTTCACAGGTGTGGTGTCGATTACCTCCATTGTTATGAGGAAGCTCCTGCTTGACTTCTGGCAATTTTGTCATCATATGAACAGGCCACATTTTGAATTGTGGTGAACACAGGCAAGACCAGACAGCAGATCCCATAAAGGAGGAATGGGGGGGATAGCACTTGGGGACATGTTTACGAAAGTGTGTTAGGCTTTTGCAGCTAACTCTGGGCATTATCTGCTGTGGATGTGCACAGTGTTCCCCCAACAGATAATGCCGCAAAGTTGCAGGGATTATAGGGTGGCAGCACCGCTGCTGCAGTTAACGCCACCCATTGAGGTGGCATTAGCTCCACCCACGATGTCTACCAAATGGGGATGCTAACCACATCTAAAAGTGCAGGTGGTGTGGTGGAAGTGGGTAGGAGGAATGGTTTGGGTGGGTGTGCAGCACAGATATAATCTCTCGAGAATTGCTGTAATGTCCCGAGTTTAACCAATTGGCTTACATGCCTGAAAGGATGCTTGGGTGCATAGGGAAAGGAATGGGCAGCAGAAAAAAAGGAGGCAATAGTGCCTCTGTATAAGTCTTTGGTGCGACCTCATTTAGAGTATTGTGTGCAATTCTGGAGACCACACCTTCAAAAGGATATAAACAGGCTGGAGTCCGTACAGAGGGTGGCTACTAAAATGGTTAGTGGTCTTCATTATAAAGCATATGAGGAAAGACTTAAGGATCTTAATATGTACACCTTACAGGAAAGGCGGGATAGAGATGATATGATTGAGACATTTAAATACCTCCGTGGCATAAATGCACAAGGGGAGAGCCTCTTTCGATTGAAAGCAAGTTCTGCTACAAGGGTACATGGTATGAGGGTGAAAGGGGAAGACTCAAGAGTGATATGTGGAAATATTTATTTACGGAAAGAGTGGTGGATCCGTGGAATAATCTTCCAGTGGAGGTGGTAGAGATGAGGACAGTAACTGAGTTCAAAGAAGCATGGGACAAACACAGAGGAGCTCTAAAGGAAAAAGAGGAATGTTGTAGTGGTTGATATGGAAGGACAGACTAGATAGGCCATGTGGTCTTTTTCTGTCATTATATTTCTATGTTTCTATAAAGGGAATCATCATCTATGGCAAAAAATGTAGGCAGTAGCATTTACACATGCCTCAAGGTATCTATAAGTGTCATCTGGCAGGAGCAACTGTAAATCTTGAGATCTTCCACCCTGCCAATGTCTCCCCAGCCTGCCCCCCCCTCCTGGACCTTGATCCTCCATTTCCACAGTTTCCAATACCTCTAATGCCTCCTAACCACCCCCACAATGCATCCAATCCCCCTACTCTTCCCCCCAAGTCTTCCCCCATCTTGACTCTCCCAATGTCTGCCAGCTATAAACTCCTCATTTCAACTCCCTTGAACTCTGGGACCCCTAAGATCTCTGACTTCATCCCTACCACCTCCTAACCCCTCAAACTTCCCTGGGCTTACTGGGGGTCACTGGTGCTAGTGGGAGCAGGAGCGATGTAAATTCACTCCTGCTTTGCATGCTGCCTAATCCAAAATGGTGCTGATGAGAATAGGGGGATCAGCTGCATTGCAAGGGCAGTTAAGGGGCATCAGAAATGTTGCGAGATGCAGGGAGGGGGGAGGTTAAGGTCCAGGGGAGAGGGCCCTGTCATAGTCAGATGAGGAGTGGATGAACCAGTGGTGATGAAATGTGCGCATGTGGAGATAGGGATCAGTGAGCTTAAGAAGCTGCTCCCGATGTAGAATATGTGGGGTTTTTAAAAGATCTTTTTACCTATCTGTAGTTTTTTAAACTTACTGCTTTTGCCAGACAAGGAGACCTATATCTGCACAGTCCTGTACCTATTTTACAAAAGGCTCTACATTTGGCATTGACTCTTGTAAAATACTACGGACATTCTCCACATCTTGACTTGGACATGAGAATTCCACTCTAGTTGTCCTATATAAAATGTGCCTTCATGCACATACTTAAGCACTCCACCAAAGTCCCCCCATGTGCATGCTTACAGTGAAAGTGCATGCAATACAAACTGTATGTCCTTTTACTCTAGTTGGCATTTCATAAGAGGTCCTTTATTTGTGTAAGTCGCCACTTACACAAGTGAATGATTAAAATATCAACATTTATATGCATTGCCTGTGTGTAAATTTGGATGGCTCCTTATAAGATTACCTCCTAGGTACGTCCTGTAAATGCAAAGATTCAGCAAGAGTTCCCACACCCACCGCTCACGCCTCTCTGAGAAGAGACACTAGGTAAATAGAATGCCGCTGTCCTTTTTGTCTTCTTCCTTAGCCTGGGTAATGTAACTGGGTACAATGTACACAGGTGAAGGGATCATTCATTTAGCTGCTTGAGCTTGGCATATATGCACGTATGTGTTATATTGGTTGTTAAAAGTATTCCTGCGTTGCTTGATTGAAATTTCCATAGTTTACTGGTATTTCCTTGCTTGCTCAGAGTACTAGCATCCTAAAAAGAAAGCTTGGAATGGGAGACAGTCTCCATAATATCATTTTCACTGAAAAAAGTAGCAAAGGCTTTAAATTAGTTTCAGACTTCCTATGCCTCTGGTGACTTTTGAAAAAAAAAATCATTTTGCTGTAAAGGGATCATGCTTTATTCTAATTGTTTCAGTTGTTTTTGAGTTTTTGCTTGGTGCCCTTTAAATTCAAAGAACCAATCAGGTGTCATGTTGGTCTGTTTGATTGACTTAAGAACATAAGAACATAAGATATGCCATACTGGGTCAGACTAAGGTCCATCAAGCCCAGTATCCTGTTTCCAACAGTGGCCAATCTAGGTCATATGTACCTAGCAGTTTCCCCAAGGGACACAGGTTCCACAATGCTTGTATTGGGTCAAGCATTGATATCCTGGGTCTCTTTTTAATAATGGTTTATGGACCTTTTCTCCAGGAACTTGTCCAAACCTTTTTTAAACCCACCTACACTAACAGCTCTTACTACATCCTCCGGTAACAAATTCCAGAGTTTGATTACACGTTAAGTGAAAAAATATTTTCTCTTATTTGTCTTAAATAGTTTACCCTGTAGCTTCATTACATGTCCCCTAGTCTTTCTATATTCTGATAGCGTAAACAATCGATCTACGTTTACCTGTTCCACTCCATTCATTAATTTATAGACCTCTATCATATCTCCCCTCAGCCGTCTCTTTTCCAGGTTGAAGAGCCCTAACCTTTATAGCCTCTCTTCATAGGAGTAGCCTTCCATCCCCTTTACTGTTTTGGTGGGCTCTTCTCTGTACCTTTTCTAATAACGCTATATCCTTTTTAAGATACGGCGACCAGAATTGCACACAATATTCAAGGTGCGGTTGTACCATGGAACGATACAGAGGCATTATAATATCCTTTGTTTTATTTTCCATTCCTTTCCTTATGATACCTAGCATTCTATTTGCTTTCTTGGCTGACGCTGCACACTGGGCGCAGGGTTTTAACATGTTATCCACTATGACTCCTAAATCTTTTTCCTGGGTGGTGGTTCCCAATGTGGAACCTTGCATTGTGTAACCATAGTGTGCGTTTTTCTTTTCTAGGTGCATAACTTTGCACTTGTCCACATTTAATTTCATCTGCCATTTGGATGCCCAGTCTTCCAATTTATCCAGATCCTACCGCAGTTTTCCACAGGCCTCTTGGGTTTTAACAACTTTAAACAGTTTTGTGTCGCCTGAAAATTTGATAACCTCACTAGTTATTCCCTTTTTCAGGTCATTTATGAATATGTCAAAAAGTAGCAGACCCAGTAAAGATCCCTGGGGTACTCCACTATTCACCTTTTTCCATTGGGAAAATTGGCCATTTAGCCCTACCCTCTGCTTTCTATCTTTTAACCAGTTCCCGATCCACAATAGTACACTGCCTCCTATCCCATGACTTTTTAGTTTTGCCAAAAGTCTCTGATGAGGGACCTTGTCAAAGGCTTTCTGAAAGTCCAGATACACTATATCAACCGACTCACCTTTGCCTACCTGTTTATTCACACCTTCAAAAAAACATCAGATTAGTAAGACAAGATCTTCCTTGTCTAAAGCCATGTTGGCTGTCTCCCATTAGGCCATGACTATCTACATGCTGTGTAATTTTGTTCTTTATGATGGTTTCTACCATTTTCCCCAGTACTGACGTCAGGCTCACCGGTCTGTAATTTCCCGGATCACCCCTGGAACCCTTTTTAAAAATTGGCGTTACATTGGCGACTCTCCAATCTTCAGGTATTACAGATGATTTTAATGAAAGTTCACAGATTACTAATAGCAGGTCTGCAATCTCATATTTCAGTTCTTTCAACACTCTTGGATGTATACTATCCGGTCCAGGTGATTTGCTACTCTTCAGTTTATCAAATAGTTGTAATACATCTTCCCGGTATAGCGATATTTCTCTCAATTCCTCTGCATTATCACCTTTAAATAGCACTTCAGTCTTGGGTAACATCCCGACATCTTCCTCAGTAAAGACAGAAGCAAAGAATTCATTCAGTCTCTCCGCTATAGCCTTGTCTCCTCTTACTGCCCCTTTTACCCCTCTATCATCGAATGGTCCAACTTACTCTCTCACAGGCCTTTTGCTACGAATGTACTTGAAAAAGTCTTTATTTTGTGTTTTTGCTTCCGTAGCAAGTTCCTTCTCAAAATTCTTGCTTTGCCTGCCTTATCTATGCTTTGGTGTCTGCCTGATTGCTTTTTAAAATCTCAGAGACACAGCATAGCATTTTTTTTGAAAACTGTTCTTAAAGCAATATTTAAAATAAATACAAGCATTTTATAATTTTAAGAATTATTGAAAACATTTCCGGCCTGCCCTCAGATGAAAATGAGGGCACATTAACATGGTCGACCTCTTCCGAGGAGTGCAGGCAAATTAGGATGGAAAGGGGGGAGGGGGAAAAGGTCAGTGGGAACAGCTGATTGGGAGGGAAGTGATCAGATGGAGTGGGAGCGGGGGTAGCATAGGGAGGGGTAGGCAGACTGAATAGCAGAACGCGTGCTGGTGAAAGTTGTTCTTCTGCCTTCTGTAGCCTTGGTTTTGATTGGGGTGAATGGTAGCACATGCAAATTATGAGAGCGTGGGGATGTACAGTGGCAGCTGGAGGCGGGGGACTGGGGTCTATTAAGCCTAGGATTGGTCAGAGATAGCAGTATAGGGCAATATGGAAGGATGAAGTGGAGCTAGCTTGTGTCACCACTGTGAGTCTGGGGCACAGCTTGGAGTCACCGCAGGCTATGCAGGAGGAGGGGTATGAAAGAGTATGATTGGTCCACCGGGTTCTTGAGAACCTCTCTGTAGCTAGATCAGTGCTGAGTGTGGATGTGTAACTGGGTTTATAGGACAGTACTGTGTAATGATGCTTATAATGAAGTGGGAAGGTTTGGCTATGTTGCTGTTGATAAGTGTTGCTGATGTTGAAATAAGGATGTGGCCTAACATTAGATGTTTTTCATTGGGTTTCTATTTGTCAGGCTGCTGCAAGGAAGGTGTGTGAGTGCCTTTTTCAGAGGTATTTTGCATGGCATTTTATCTAGCTTTCATTCTTTTGCAGTTTGTTCCAGTACCTCCCAATGAAGGCAGAGTTGTTGAAACAGTGGCACTGTCAAGTTGTATTATCTTTATAAATCAGCAAACAAAGCCACAGCATGATTTGGACTTTAAAAAATCATGAGTTTAAAATCAAACAATAGCTTGATAACAAACACAACACCACAATGAGCAGGCCCATATGCTTTCATATGTATTCCCACACCCAAAGATGGCAGGAAATAACTTGGTGGGGGAGGGGGTGGCAGGGAGAAGAGGGAAATACAACCTGCCAAGCAGGAAATCACACTGGAAGGGATGAGTAACGCCCAGAGTACTCAGCAAATGCTTGAATGATGAATGAGGCGATCAATTTTCAAAAGCATCCCATCAGTAGCCGCTGCTAGACCGCGACTCTGGATTCCAGCTTTTAGTCGCTCCAGCTCTCTGAGATCTTTGGGTTTTGGTTCACCTTTCTGCAGCTTGGAGGAACCTGTCCCCTCAGCAAAGACCAAGAGTCAGGCAGGACAATAAATAGAACAAGTGTCAGCTCTTCCCTGTCTTAATCTCACTATCCACTGTGAACTCAGCACGCAGGAAGTCTTCCCAACCTTTCTTGGTTGAGGTTTGCCTTCCCAGTGACTATGTTCTTGAAGACCTTTCACTTTCTCTCTCTCTCTTTCGGTTTTAGAGTAATGCTATTTATGGGTGCAAATACTAATGATATGTGATTTTTATCTATTAGGATCTGCCCCCATGCAGATCCTTCTTGTCTGTGTACAGAAGTTGCCCGATTACTTAGTGCAGGAGTTTGTAACTTCTGTTTTCCAGCTGCTGTAAATAATAACCTTCCTTCATCTCCCCTAAAAACTGGGGGGGGGGGGATTGGGGGGGGGCAGAGTCATAAAGATACTTATTGTTGAATCTTTTCATTGAATAAATAATCAAAATGCATACTTTCTGTCTGGATAATCTTTCTCTCTTATCAGGGTTTAGATTAGGATCTGGTGGTTCCTCCTCTAGTACTATCCCCCTCTCAGGTCTGTTCTGGGCCTTCTCCTTTTCTCTCTGTATACCCAGTCCTTCGTGCTCTGACCTCCTCCCATGGCTTTCAGTATCATTTTATGATGATGACTCTCAGATCTATCTTTCTACACCTGATATTTCTCTGACACTCCAGGCCCGCATCTCTGCCTGCATATCTGACATCGCTGCCCGGATGTCTCATTGCTGTTTGAAATTGAACATAGCCAAAACCAAACTTCTTATTTTTCCTCCTAAATCCTCCTCCCCCCTTCCTCCTTTTTCTATCTCTGTAGATAACACTCTCCTTCTTCCCATTTCCTCAGCCCACAACCTTGGGGTCATTTTTGACTTCTCCCTCTTCTTCTCCACACTTATTTATTTTATTTTATTTATTTAATGGTATTTCTATCCCGCCTTTTCCTTTAATCAAGGCGGTGACACAGCAAACAATCAATTGAATTGTATTTGGGTTCAAGGTGTGCATAAATGTACAGTGATGTGTGTGTGTGTGTGGGGGCGTGATGATTAGAGTATCCAATAGCTAAAACCTGTTGTTGTTTTGTCTCTATAACATTAATAAAATTCCTTTCTGAACACACGTCTAAGACACTTATCATCTCTTTAGTTACCTCCCATCTAGATTATTGCAACCTCCTCCTTGCTGGTTTCCCTCTGAGTCACCTCTCTTCAATCTATTCAGAACTCTGCTGTGTGGTTAATCTTCCGCCAGCCCCGATATATCCATTTATCCCCTCTTCTCAAGTCACTTCATTGGCTCCCTTTACATTATCGCATCCAATTCAAACTTCTCCTTCTGACCTATAAATGCATTCACTCTACTGCTCCTCACTACCTTTCCTCTCTCTGCTCTCCTCTCCCCGTACACCCCTCCTCGTGAATCCCGCTCCTCCACTGGCCTGCTTCTCTATGGCCTTTTCTTCCACTGCCAACTCCAGATTTTGATCCTTTCACCTTTCTGCTCCTTATGCCTGGAACAAACTACTCGCATCTGTACGTCAGGTTTAATCTCTCCCTCTTTTCAAATCCATGCTAAAGCTCACCTCTTTGTTACTGCTTTTGGATCCTGACCCCTTGTTTTCCTTGTGTCTCCTTACCCTTCCCTATTCACATCTATTGTATTGTCTGTCTTGATTAGATTGAGAGCTCTGATGAGCAGGGACTATCTTTACATGTATCTGTACAGTGCTGCATATGCTTTGTAGTGCTATATAAATGATTAATAGTAGCAGTGGTAATCATGTTTTGAGAATAAATTACACTGAATGACAGGTCATCTTATGGAGTTCACAGACTTTTTCAGCATTATGCAAGTTACTGGTAAGGAACAGTTTTATGATCCCCTGACATCTGAGACAAGTGAAGTGAATATAGTGGTGGACCATATGCATAGTTGGTAAATCTGTAGCTATCTTTTGTATTAAGTTCGGATCCATTGGTTTTATTCTGCAAACTGAGGATTCCTGTTAGTGATTGGATAGCAACCAAAATGACTTTCTGGGTGGGTAATATGACTTGAACGAAGTCATGAAATTTTGACAATTTTGGTTGAGACATTCAGTATACTGTCCCTTCTCCTCTAAATTCAACTTAATCCCCAAGAACATTAATCTCATTCCTGGACCCTCCATACTGTATTTCCCATATGTAATGGGTTACCTAATTCTGAGGTGACTGCCTGAAAACCTCATAATACCATATTGCATGTCTAGGATTCAACAGGTGCTATGAAGGAAAAATTGTCTTAATGGTACCCAATGATTTTGATCTGGCCATCTGGTCAATCACTCAATGTACGATTGAACTAAACAACTTGTAGTGGGTGCTTGAGATTGCATGTCCCATCTGTATATATTTCTTGAAGTATATTGCCTTGTTTTTAGATGTCTTGGTAGAAATAGAGCTTCCATATTGGCCTTTGCTATAAGGATGTGGCATCCACAGTTTTGGACTAATGATACTGCACAATCAAGGAGACACTATTCAAGGGAACACTCAACAGGCTAAATATTATTGACAGAACTGCTTGCAGGGCAAGACAGGTTCTGGATAAACTTGAACCTACCTGACTTCTTTTGGGTATTACTGCTAAGGAAGATATGACCATTCTAGGGAAAGAGGACTCAGTAAAGGGCCCTGCAATCCATATTGACCTCCCTGTTGATTTTTTGTTGGATTATTTTGTTGAAAAGAGCCCCTTAATAGAATTATTTTGATTGAGGTTAGACTATAGTCCTCTGAGAGGGACTGTAGAAGTTGAAAGTGAAACCCATAAGTAATGCTTGTGCTGCACATCAGTTCAGAAAATAATGCTTAAGTTAGAACATTATTTTCTTTGTGACCACAGGGGGTGGAATGTTACACAATATCACTTGAGATAAGACAGAGACTGGTCATCAAATCTTTTGGAACATCTTAGAGCTCAGTGATAAGAAGTATACATTGTAAAACCAGCATACATCCTGAGCAGCTTGTGCTGGCCTTTGAAATAAGACTCACTGTTCCTTCGTGGTGTGCTTTGTTAGTCATAAGAACATAAGAAGTGTCATGTTGGGTCGGACTAAGAGTCCTTTGAGTTCAGTATCCTGTCTCTGACTTGGCTAGTCCAGGTCACTTGGAAGTTCCTTGCATATCCCAGTGGGGAGATCCTTTCCACACTGCTTACTCTCAGAAGTAAGAGATGGCATGCCCATTGGAAACTACAGGAGAAATTCTGGCCAGTCTATTTTGAGTAAGATGGTGTGTGGAGGAAGCTCACTTACTCATGAAGACGCTGGAGTCTTGGAGATACAGCTAAGTCATCAGAGTATGAGCTGGAGGAACCACAAGAGTTTTCTCTCAGATTGATTTGGAAGGCAATCCTGGGCTTGCATAAATCCCTTAAGGACCAGATTTATTTACTTACTAGGAAACTACATGAAAATGAGAACAAGAATAGGGCACAAGAAGCACAGCTGGATAACTTTTGGCCCTTCCCCTGGCTCAACTGAAATTCTACTCCAGTTTAAATACATACATTTTGGGCATATTGCCATTTATATGGCTTAAAATTATGGTTTGTCTTTGCTGGCAAATTGTAACAAAATCACTTATGCGACCAGCACCAGTTACTTTCCTCTTGCTTATCTCTTCCCGGGCCTCCAGCTTTTTTTACTCTCTCCTGCTCCCCATTTCACAGACCTGTCTTTTCCTCTGTCTCTCATCCTTCCCCAGCCCAGCTATATCCTTCACAGATTTACACTATCTCTTTATACCCTGTTTTGCAGACCCCAGCTCAATGGATCATGTCTCTCTGCTCTTCTGTCAGCAACACTGACTTTCAATCTGTAGTAGGATTAAGTTTAAAATCCTTCTCTAGCCCACCCTGCTTACTAATCTGGTGTTCCCATTTATTTGCATTCTGTTCTCCTTCCGTGCTTTGCATAGTACACACAAGCATTTTCGTCTTTGGAATAAATAGCTTTATCTCCTTTTCACTGTAGGCTTTGCGTGGTTGGTGGCCAGCACCTTCTTCCTGGTACCTCTTTTCCTCATTCCCTTTCCCTTTTAGTCTTTTATTTGTTTTTATTTTGACCTTCTAGTTGTTCATTGTTTTGGGGTTTTGTATGTTATTTTATGCATTTCTCTTTCTTTTCCATCCTACTCTGCTATGTATTTTAAGATGCTTCATTCCACTATTAATGTTGGCTCTGTAAACCCCATTAGGGCCTGAATTGAATGGTATATATTGAATAACCAAAACAAATAAATATATCTAATATGCTATTACACATACTATCCACCCATTATTATTGCATTTTCATTTTTACTAGCCTCTCTAATCTCATTAGAATTTAATAGTCTGTTTCACATTTCTGGACAGGTGGATGGTATACATCCCCACTGCTATACTTTTCTTCATCATGTATGGAATTTCTATCAAGGCACACAGAAATAGATCAATATGAACAAATTGCACATCTGCCCTAAAGGTTCTGAGTACATTACTTTTCTTGCCTGGGATTTTGTCATTTTTTGTTTACCTATTGTCCTGCTTTATTTTTGCTTTGATCATCCAACAATCTTAAGATGTATCTGCATTTAGCAATTTTTTTTCTGAAGGAATTCAACACACTTTCCTAGAACTGTGTTATAGTGGTTAGGGCTGGGAAGTCTCTGACATAGGAGGATAACTTTGCATAGATCCTATGTGGGGAAATGCATATCTAACTCTTGCCAATTTAAACTGTACAAGTATAATGGATCTTATCCAGGGACAGCTTAAGGCAATCTGCTGCCTGAGGCAAGGGATGAGATGGCGTTCCCCCCCCCTCCCACTGGGAGCGGGGGGGGGGGAGGGGGGGGGAAGTGTCTCTCTCAAAACTCCAGTCAGGGACTGAACCAAACAAAAAGTCAATTAGATAATGTGGAGGACATGCAAGATGTTTGCACCAAGGAACTAAAAAGAGCGAGAACTGCAGCACTATTTATAACACCAAATTATAACATTTTTTTATTTTGTTGTTATAAACTGCATTATGATTCTCACTTTTTCTTTTTGAATATATATTCTGCATCCATAGAAACCTCTCCCTCAACAATGGGTGCAAAGCAGAAGTAGGACATTCACCCACAGAACTCAATATATTAAAAAAGAAAAATCTGTTTCTGATCATCTAACAAACATTCTCCAGTAACAGGTATATTGGGAACTAATATAGAGCCCTACAAAAGTCACCAGAGATCTACAAGGCCAAATCTATCATACTATACCAGGATAAACCTCCAAAACTCACATAAGGGGCCTACCCAGAAAAACGATGCACTATAAATACTGCTGTAATCCCTAGAACACCCATACACCCATTTGAAAAGCTGAACAAGTCAAATTACTACAGTACAGTTTAGATCCCTATGTACAAACGTCATGTTTACAGAACACATGGCCTCAGTCACACATTCAGAACATAGACCCTCATCAAGTACAGAATAAGTGACTACAATCGTAAATATAAATAAAAATATATAGACAAAAATTAAACTGAATCCCCAAGAAGTCAGACTCCGCATGCAGTGCAACATCAGATAAATAAGCAATGCAGTTCCCCTTAAAGATCATGCAAAGTCCAAGAACTAAATTGAAAATAAAATTATTTTTTCTACCTTTGTTGTCTGACCATTTTATTCTCTGATCATGCTAGTCCTGATCTGAGGCTTCTGCTTTCCTTTCTTCTCTTAGCTCTCTTTCTATGGTCTATAATCCATCTGCCATTTCTTGTCTCTTCTTTTGTTTTCTTTACTTCTTTCTATCAGCCTATTTCCAGTCCTAGTAACCCTCCCCAGTATCAGCCCCCTTTTCCAGTCCTCCCCTCCCAGTACCTTCCAATTTCAACCTGCTTGCATTCGCAGAACTGCCACTGGTGTCCATTTCCTTCTAGTCCCCCTCCTTCCCCACTATCCAGTCCCTTCTAGTCCAAATACCACCCCAGTGCCAGTGCCCCCTCTCTTCCAGCCCCCATGCCCATTACCCAGCCACCTACCAGTCCCATCCACAAGTGTCAGCTCCTTTCCAGTCCCATCCCCAGGAGTAAGCTCCTTTCCATCTCTCCCCTCCCTTCCCTAGTGTCATCACCCTTCCAATCCCCCTCCAGTTCCATCCCCAGGTATCAGTTCCTTTCCACCCCCTCCTCCCCTCCCATGTCAGCCCCTTTCCAGCCACCACTTTCCACTGTGTCTGCTCACTTCCAGCTCCCACCTTCTCCCCATGTCAGCTCCCTGGCAGACACCACCTTCCTGTGTCAGTTCCCTTCCAGCCCCCTCCTCCCCACCTGCGTCAGCCCTCTTTCAGGCCCCACCTTCCCGTGTCAGTTCCCTTCCAGCCCCCTCCTCCCCCATGTCAGCCCCCTTTCCAGCCCCTACCTTTCCCCCATGTCAGCTCCCTTGCAGACCCCACTTTCCCATGTCAATTCCCTTTCAGCCCCTTCCAGCCCCCTCCTCCCCCCTGTGTCAGCCCCATTTCAGACCACACCTTCAGCTCATGTCAGTTCCCTTCCAGTCCCGTCTTTCCTCCCCTCCATGTCGGCCCCCTCCTCCACCCCACATATCAGCCCCGTTACAGACCCCACCTTTCTCTCATGTCAGTTCCCTTGCAGGCCCCTCCTTTCCCCTTGTGTCAGCACATTCCAGCCTCCACCTTCCCCCATGTTAGCTTCCCACAGACTAACCCTCTCCTTTCCCTGGCAGCTGCTGCTCCTGCCTCTTACAGAACTGTGGCTGCGCTAACGATATTAAGTTTAAATAAAAGTGAAACTGATGTGTAGCCTTCCTGACTCTGTGAAGGAACCGTGCAGCTGCATCCCACCTCCAAAGTAAGTAAATGTAACTTCCTTTGAGGTCAGGACACCGCTGCATGGTTCTTTCACAGAGGCGGGAAGGCTCCAGACTGGTTTGGCTTTTTATTTAAACTGAATATCGCTAGCACAGCCGCGGTTCTCTAAGAGGCGGCTGCTAGGAAAAGGAGAGGGTGAGTCTGTTGCTGCCGAGAAGTGGACTCAGCAGCAGCAGCAACTTGTGTGCTTTTCTTTTTTTAACTTTTGAAGGCGGAGTGAGGCAGCTGTTTTGGGGGCATTTTTTGCCGCCTTCAAAACTTGCTGCCTGAGGCAGCCACCTCACTCTGCCTCATTACAGATCCGCCCCTGAAGAGGTTTGTTTTTAATAGCTTCTTCATATCTTTGGTGGACTGTACAGATCTAATGTTTTCGGGTAGAGAGTTCCAGACAGTGGGGGCATTTATCGAGAAGGCCCTGTTACGTGTCTGTTGTGTGCATTTGGCCATGAGTGGAGGGATGGACAGGAGATTCTGAGTTGCAGATCTTCTTGGTCTTGACATGGATGCTCTTGTGATTTGATCCTTGAGACAGGTGATGTGGAGGTTATTGAGAATTTTGTAAGTGGTAGTTATGGATTTATGCTTAATCAGTTAGGCGATTGGGAGCCAGTGCAGACTTTTCAGGATAGGAGTTACATGTTGCTGACTAGATTTTCCTGGTAGGTATCTGGTTGCAGTGTTTTGTACTAACTGGAGCAAGTATAGTGCCTGTTTGTTAACCCTTGATAGAGGATATTACCATAGTCAAGGTGGGGTATAATGACGGCATTGGCAAAAAGCTGATATATATATCTGTGCAGTGCTGCGTACGCCTTATAGTGCTATATAAATGTATTTAAGTTTTTTAATTTTATTTATTTGAAAGGCTTATATACCACATTTCCAAAGATCAAGGTGGTTTACATATAACACAACTTAACATATCTTTCCAGAGAACATGGTTTAAATATAAGATAATAAAAACATAGTAAAACTTTAAATGGAACATGGGAAAATAGTGCAGTTAAGTTAAGATAAGATAAACAACATGTTGCGACTTAAGTAGACTTAGTAGGGATAGGGATGGGGAGGGAACAGTACTGAAGTCTAAGTAGAATTAGGCACGTCATTTCCTCCCCTCCCGCCGCATTTGCCATTTCACATCTCTCATTCTAAACTGTGCTTGCCTCACTTTGTTTGCTCCTCAGTGTCATAACTCTCGTGCCGCACCCTAGACCCCTCCCTATGTGTTCCACACCTCTACTGGCTCACTCTGCTCTTTGCCCTATTCATCCACTACCTAGCCCGGACCTTGGTCCCTCCACCATGTGCCCCCTTATGCCTGGGACATGCTCCCATTGTCTGTCCATCTGGCTCTTTCTCTGCCCTTTTGCGCATCTGTGCTTGTGACACACCTATTTGGGGCAGCCCTTGACTCCTCCCAGGTTCCCTTGTGTCTCCTTATCCTTCCCTTCTCTATCCTTGCTCTTGATTTTGTTTTTGTCTGCCCTGCATATGTTGTGCGGTATGACGGGTGGGGATAGTCTCTATCAGTGTTTGTACAGTGCTGCATCTGCCTTGTGCTGCTTTCCACATGTTTCATGGTTAGTCATGCTCCTGCAATCCTCTGACATATTTAGTTTTGGTATGTGGACAGTGCCCATGTTGGTAACAGTGCTGTTCAGGACAGCGGGATCATGCACCTCTGCACCGTCGTCTGGTGGATGCACCCTGGGCTCTATGTATTTTCATGTATGTCTTCCGTTCAAATTTCACTTTTCATGCAGGTATGTGACAGTGTTTCACGATGGACATCAGGGGAAGCTAGAGTTTGGGCTGCTAAGATGCCATGGTGTGGCTGGTGGTGGTGCCACAGCCAGCCACCTGTCCCTCTGCATCTTGCACAACATGTGACACACCTGTCAACCTACAACATCTTGCCCTTTCATCTTGCCTGGGATCCAGGCACACCTGCTGATCACAGCTCCTCTCCACCCACTCCCAGGGTCCTATTCACTGATACTCCTCCCAGCTCTGCTCAGTGCACCTTGTCTGTGTTGGCTCCCGTGGTGTCACCACCAGTGCTAAATTTGGTCTGGACTAGTTGCACAGGTGTGGTGTCTCCGAGCTCTCTATGGCATCCACCTACTGATGTGCCTCAGCCTGGGGGGGTGGGGGGTGCATGCTAGCCTTTGTGGCTCTGCATCATGTTTGAGGGCATCTCTTCTATGGGTCTGGTGACATGACAACTGTCTGGACAGTGTACATGCACACTCACCTTGCTCCTGCTGCAGCTGCTGCCTGAGCCGCATGAGTAGCATCAGCCTAGTGCAGCAGACAGTTCGGTACCAGACCCTGTATGCCTCTGTATCCCTCATGATGTGGAAGCATCTGTGGACATAAAGGTTAGAGAACTCCATGAGTACATGTACTTTTCCCTCCAAGGTCAGACCTTATAGCTGCCTGCCCACAATCCCATATCCTGAGGTGGCTGGACCCAATCCCCAGAGCTACCTCACTCTGGACTGCAGCTTGCCCTGCTCCCCCAGGCCTCTTGACTCATTTGTGGCTGTGTAGCCTACTGGTTGGGGCATGAGCTGAGGAATCAGGGGTTCAATTCCCAGTCTGGCTCCTTCAGCCAGTCAGCTTTCAACATTGTTCATGGGGACCAGGAACATCTTCTTTTTGGTCTGGGATGCACCTTTTGGGCCCAACATGCTTTTTTGGGAACTAACAATGTCATGTCACCTTTTGGGGCGCAGCTGCATCTGGGATACAGGACACATTGCACCATCGTTGTCACACTGTTGATTTTCTTATGTTTTTCAGCCATTCAACCTTTTCACCCCTGTCTTGGCCCTGTCAGTAATATGGTGTACCTCCCTGACAGCTTGTCGGTGTGCATCCAGTCACATTGCAGAATTGCATTGTATCGATTTTTTGAACCTGTCACATCGGCTGTGCCTGTGTTTGGGCTTTCACAGATGCCTCTTTGCATGTTCAGAGCTGGCCTTGTGGTTGTTGGCCTGTGGTGGGGTTGGGCAGTGTATCCCACTGGTTCTGGTACTCATGGGGACAGGATTCATTTCCAACTGGCTTTCCATGTTTTGCATGGCCTGTCGGTGTTACACACACATGTTCTCATTTCTGGGTGCTCTTGGTTTCTGTGGCTTTCTCTGTGTATACTTTCATGGTGCTCTCCCACAGGTCTAAGCAAATGTTTTGTTTACACAGCTTGGTTTCACAGCACACAGGCTGTCATGCTACTTTGCCTCATATCACAGGGCTGCAACTGCTGTTTGCTATGGACATGTTGGTGGTTGCTGCAGCTTGTCTGTCTATATTGGAGAGGATGTGTAGCCTAATGGCTAGAGCACTGGTTTGGGAACCATGAGAGCAGGGCTCAGTTCCCACTGGTACTCCTTGTGGCCTTGCACACATCAGGTATCCCTCCATTGTCTGAGATATATTGAGGTTATCAGTGTCCCTGTTGCATTTCCATTTCCATGTTTCAGTGACACTGTACAATGTTTTGGCTGACATGATCTAGTGGCAACACTGTTACATATGAAGATTTATAACATTTGGGGGGGGGGGGGCGTGGGGATGGTGTGTGGGATGGTTAGTGTGTTCATTTGTATTTATTCTCTTTCTTTTTTCTTTATCTATATACCAATTTTTTTATTCCGCTTTATCATTTCAGTCAAAGCGTTTTACATTGTAACTTGCACGTGGTAATGCACATGACACAAGAACATTGATACATGTGTGTGTGTGTTTATCCTTTGGGGCATCTGTCTTTTGTACCTGGGCATCAGTATTGTCTCCTTAGTGCTCTCTGGGGTGGTATGTTTCTAGTTCCGTGTTTCCTGTTGCCACTGTGTGCTGCCTTCATTGGTCACTGCTCTGTCCACATGAGCTTCAGGTGGGGGCACCCTATGTTCTTTTATCTGGATGTGGGGCCTGTTATGTGTGTCCGTACATTTGGAGGTTTGTGCTCACTGTATGCCCGCTCTCTGGGTCCACCGGACCCTCCAGGCAGTGCTCATCACATCCTGTCACTCACATTGAGGTTGTGCAGTGAGGTTGCATTCCTTACTCTCTGCACTGTTCTTGACCCTCCACATGCATTCATCCTGCCCATGTCCGCCCCCACCCCCTTTCTGCCCGCTCTATGTCCCTCACATTTTGATTGCATGTTTTCAACAGTACGTCTGCCAGCTTTACTGCTATTTCTATACTTACTGAGCTAGGGTTGTCCATATCCTTTCCCAGCCCCTGCATGCAGCAGCATAGCCGTCTGTACCCCATGGGGAGCAGCACTGCCTCATCCTGCAGAACTCATCTGCAGAGCAGACGGGTCTCCAGGTTTGAGTAGTTTGGTTGGCATGTTGCCATTGTTCCAATTCTTCCTCTGGGTTTCACTGCAGTGTGTGTGTGTGTGTGGGGGGGGGGGGCTTCACTCCATCCTGTTTCCTGTTGCACATGGACCACAGTGCAGGTGGGCATGTTTTCAGACTTACTCGTGGATGGCTTCATCAGACTTGCATGTGGATGGCGGTAACAGAATCGTGTGCAGTCATAGATGGGCAGCTCACAAATAATGCAGAGGTGGTTTGGATGGGTGGCAGGGGGACATGTTTTAGTTGTATGTACATGCGGGAGAGCGTACAAGCACAGCAAGCACCACTATATGTATAGCGATATGTCCACTGGTGCGATTCCATGGGCTCAGGTACATAGATATTTGCATGTTCGGAATCACATCCACTGTTGCACATCTATGACCTACACATTTCTGTCAGGCCTGCACGTCCTTACCTGAATTGGCCTCCACTTGAATATAATCACTTACAAAATAAAATATCAACTCATCAAATAGCTTTGTTAAATTTGGATAAAAACAAGTTACTGTCCATATAAACTCACAAACAGTACACCAGATAGGTTGTGAGGATTCAAAGAGTGGATAGACAACATGATGGTGAAGAAACCACCAAAACCATAATTTTACAACCCTAAGATACTGTAGACAAAAAAGTGATGCCATTTAGTGCTTGCAAATGCTGCATCCTATCTGGCCTTCAGTAAAAGTACCCCATAGACTGCACAATGGGTTGTACTAACATAAAGTTGACTACATCTGTAGAAGTTAATAATGGAAAAGCTCAATAACATCAACGTGGAGCTGAATGTGGTACAGATCACCAGTTACTAGTATGCAAACTCAAGCTAAAGTTGAAAAGAGCAAGCCTCTTATGAATGCAGCAAAATATGATCTTGAAAATGTACCACTGGAATTTACATACTGCCTAAAAAATCAATTGGTGTTTTTGGAAACAAATGACGGCATCAGAAGAGTTATGGGATAATATCAAGAAAGTTGTCTTGAAGAAAGTGTAAAGTCTCTGCAAAAGATGAAAAAGCAAAACCAACCAAAATGGATGACTGAAGAAACTCTGAAAATTTCACTGAAATTGCAAAGAAGCTAAAGCTAGAGGAGACAGAGAGGCAATTAAGGAACTTAACAGAAATTTCCAACGTACAGTAAGATGAGACAAAGAGAAGTACTACAATGGCACATGTAAGAAAATAGACTCAGAAACTATTAGAGGAAGAATAATATTGACTTTCCTAAAGCTACAAGAGATAAACAGAAAATTCTATCCTTGAGTTAGAAACAGGGCCAGCCCGTCCATTGAGCAAGAATGTTTTTTGCACAGGGCCCCGCGTTTCAGGGGGCCCCGCGCAAAGAACATTCTGCTTTTTTCAAAATTAAATTTAAAAAAAAAACGCTGGCTGCTACCGCTGACGCCGCGGCCGCGGCCGCAGCAGCGGCAGAATGGACTGTCCCGCGGGGCCCCCTCTGCCCGGCTGAATCCCTCCCTCCCTCCGTGATGGCTGAGCCCCTCCGTGCCGGCTTTGAGAGTCGCGAAGGGAGAGTGTCTCCCTCACGTCTCTGTTAAGCCTGGCCCCTGCAGGCTTAACAGAGACGCGAGGAAGACACTCTCCCTTCGCGACTCTCAAAGCCAGCATGGAGGGGCTCAGCCATCACAGAGGGAGGGAGGGAGGGATTCAGCCGGGCAGAGGGGGCCCCGCGGGACAGTCCATTCTGCCGCTGCTGTGGCCGCGGCGGCAGCGGTAGCAGCCAGCGTTTTTTTTTAAATTTAATTTTACTTGAGCTGATGGGGGGGGGGTTAGGACTGGTAATGGGCTATGGGGGGGCTTGGACTGGAAATGGGCTGGGGGGTTAAGACTGGAGGTGGGCTGATGGGGTTAGGACTGGTAATGGGCTGTGGGCTGTTGGGAGGGTTAGAACTGGTAATGGGCTGTGGGCTGTTGGGGGGGTTAGAACTGGTAATGGGCTATGGGGGGGATAAGACTGGTAATTGGCTGTGGGCTGATGGGGGCTGTCTGGTAATGGGCTATGGGAGGGGCTAGGACTGGAAATGGGCTGGGGGCTTAAGACTGGAGGTGGGCTGATGGGGTTAGGACTGGTAATGGGCTGTGGGCTGATGGGGGGTTAGGACTGGTAATGGTCTATGGGGGGGTTAGGACTGATAATGGGCTATGGGGGGCTAGGACAGGAAATGGGCTGATGGGGAGGGGTTAGGACTTGAGGTGGGCTGATGGGGTTAGGACTGGTAATGGGCTGTGGGCTGTTGGGGGGGGTTAGAACTGGTAATGGGCTATGGGGGTTAAGACTGGTAATGGGCTGTGGGCTGATGGGGGCTGTCTGGTAATGGGCTATGGAGGGTTAGGACTGATAATGGGCTATGGGGGGGGGGGGCTAGGACAGGAAATGGGCTGATGGGGAGGGGTTAGGACTTGAGGTGGGCTGATGGGGTTAGGACTGGTAATAGGCTGTGGGCTGATGGGGGAGGGGGGTTAGGACTGGCAATGGGCTATGGGGGCTGACTGGAAATGGGTTGATGGGGTTAGGAATGGAAGTGGGCTGATGGGGGGTTAGGACTGGTAATGGGTTATAGGGGGGCTTAAACTGAAAATGGGGTGATAGGGGGTTAGGACTGGAAGTGGGTTGATGGGGGGCTAGGACTGGTATTGGGTTGGGGGGTTGCTATGACTGGAAATGGGTTAATGGGTGGCTAGGACTAGAAATGGGCTGATGCAGGGACTAGAAGGGAATGGATGCTGGGTGAGGCTGGAACTAGAAGGGAGCTGATGTTGGGGGAGGATTAGAATGGGATGGGGCTGGAAGAGTAAAATGGAGAAGGGAAAAATATTTTGTGTGGGAGGGATAAAAAATCTACAATTGGCCGGGTATTGGGAAAGTAAGTGGGGATTGAGGATGGAGGGGTAAAATTTGAGTGGATGAAATAGGAATGAGGAAAGAGCAAAAGGAGAAAGATTAGTATGTTAAAGCAGATGTAGAGAGAGAATGGAAAAAAACTAGAAGAGAGAAGAAAGGACAAATGGACAGCAGACGATGGAGAGTTAGCAGAAGACACGAAGAAACCAGAAGAAAGTGGCTGGAGCAATTGCAGCTGAAAAAAATGCACAAAAGGTAGAAAAATATCTCTTTATTTTGAATTTATTAATTGGAATATGACAGCTCTGGTAAATGTGCATCATTAACGTCTGCGCTTTGTTTAGTACAAGAGCAAATTAATGTATAGTTTTATTTCTACAGTGTTGTACATTCCAAGTTTGGCTTTTGGGGTTCCCAGTTTAATTATTGTCTTCCTGTTTCTAAATTGTGATTACTTGTTTGGTGATGGTCTATGTTCTGCATGTGTAACTGAGCTGAGGTGTTCTGTTTATATAATTCCTATTTGACATTGCCACTTGTTCTCTTTCCCCAGTAGGTCATGTATTCTTGGTCTCTAAAATGTATTGGTTTAATATTTGCAGTGTTGCCTTTTGATTAGTAGAGTATGGTGCTTTGTGAGTCCTGGTAGTGCTGTTAGGATACGGCGGGTTTGCTATGGGTTCTAAATGGGCAGTGTTTGTAGTAGTTCCTAATGTGTCTGGCAGTTGGCACTGGATTATAATAAGGTAGAAATCTTTTAGTCTTTCTTTATCCATATACTCATTAAGAGGCACGTTTACTAAAAGTTAGTACAGTATATGGTAACATTATGCAAATATTTATGCAAATGAGACCCCTTATGCAAATGAGGCCCCACACAGAGTCTCCGCACATGGCCCCGCACCCCCCTTGGGCTGCCCCTGGTTAGAAAGCTAAAATACGTTCAAAGATCTGTGTTGAATGCTGCTGAGAAGATCAAGAAAAGGTAGAAGGAATGCATTGAATCATTATACCATCAAGTGGATCAACAGTCGTTTCAGACTCCACCTTGCAAGCTCTAACTGTTAATGATGAAAGAAGTTGCAGCAGCACTGAAAGAATTATCAAAGAACAAAGCACTGGGCAATGATGGTATTCCTACTGAAAGTATTGCAGCAGTAAGATGAAGCTGTTACAATATATCTCCAGGAACAAGCAGGAATGTGGTCTTCACATATGTGTATCTTCGGTACCGACGGAGCCTGCGTGGGAACGCTCCCCAGTGTCCAATAGGAACGCTTTTGGGAGCATCCCTCAGCACATGCGTGCTGCCTTCCCGCCTTTCCAACTGTCCCTCTTCAGTTCTTCATTTTCCACGGAGATAACAGGAGCCATAACCTGTCACCGCAGAAAATTCCGTCTTTAAAATTGTTTTCTTGTGGCCATGTTTGCCTCTGCACGACGCCTACCGGTACTGCTGGTTCTTTTCTTTTTCAAAAAATTTTATACTTTGAACTATTTCTCTTCAGAAACTTTTCTTTTTCGGTGCTAGGCGCCATTTTGGGCATTAGGCCTCATATTCCTGAAACATGGAAAAACCAACTAGTGGTTTTAAAAAATGTACTAAGTGTGGCGGTACCATTTCCATCACTGACACCCATGATTGGTGTCTTAAATGTTTAAGGCCTGAACATTCTCCATCTGAATGTCTCTCCTGTATGGGGATGACTAAGAGAGGAAGACAGAACCGGGCTGCAAAGCTCGGTACTCTCTTTTCTTCGGATGCCAGATCCATTGCATCGACATCTTCAAGAGCCTCCTCTTCCTCCCATGCATCTCAGATAACTAAACAAAAAAGCCGGTCCTCAAAGGGTAGCTCTCCTGCTAAGCATCGAGAGGCCATTGGCATTGCCCTTGAGGGAACCACATTTGCAAAATAGCCCCGGCGGGAGGCTTCAGCTTCCAAAGCTTCAATGGGGCTCCAGGATGTTCTCGAGGCCTCGACCTCGTAAGAACTACTGGTGCCATGCTCAGGGGTCCCAGCCGTTTTCACTGGTACCGACACACAGGCATTGGCAGCGTCGATAGACCAGAGGTTCCTCGCTATCAAACGCAGCATTGCAGCTCTTCTCACAGCTGCGGTACCATTGACACCTATGGTTCAATGGGCACCGGTACCTACACCGGTACAGACACCTGTACCGGTACTGATGATACCGGTTCTGATGGTACCGGCCCCGGTGGGAGTTCTTCCCATGCCATCTTTGGCTGGAATCGACAGATCGGTACCGGATCAACTCGGTACCGAATTCAATCGATACCGGGACCGTGCTTTGTATAAGCATCGTGGTCAGGAATACTTCGAATCCTCCGATTCCGAAGACTCTGACAATTCTTCTGTCACCAGAGGGTTTCTCCCGGAAGATCCCTCTTCTCCCCAATGCAGAATGTCACCTCCAGAGGACATGTCTTTTCAGGATTTTATTCGTGATGTGGCCAAAGGACTTTTAATCACGGTAACTCCTGAACAGGAACCCAGAGCAAAGGAATTGGAAATTCTCCAATATCCTAAAGCTCCAAAGGAGGCAGCCACTCTGCCCATCCATGAAATTCTGCATAACTTGATTCTCAGAATGTGGGAGACACCTCTGACTACATCTCTTCATTCTAGGAAGCTTGATACTATTTATCGAGTTCCGCCATGTCCTGGATTTCAAAAGACTCAGCTGCCACACCATTCAATGGTGGTGGAGTCAGCCATGCATAGGATGAAAAGTGCAAAGAGGCATGCATCCAATCCCCCAGGGTCCTGAATGCAGGACTCTGGACGCTTTTGGGTGCCGAACATTTCAAGCTTCCATGCTTTCAGCTAGGATCAGTTCATATGTACTATATATGGGCATGTTCCTCAAAGAAGTTACAGGAAACTTGGAGCTTATGAGCCCACTTCTCCCAGATGAAAAGAGACAAGACTTTCTTGCTCTAGTTAAGCATGCTCAAGATGTCTCCAAGTTTGTGAATCGTGCAGCCTTTGACTGCTTTGAATGCATCAGCAGAACCTCTGCTATTGCCATTGGGGCACGACGGATTGCCAGGCTTCAGGCATCAGACTTGGAGACTTGGGTACAGGACAAGTTAGGCAATATTCCTTGCACGGGAGAGAATCTCTTTGGCAAGAACTGGCAGGAAAAGGCTAACGAGTTAGAT
The DNA here is from genome assembly GCA_033557465.1 of Ichthyophis bannanicus. Taxonomy (NCBI): domain Eukaryota; kingdom Metazoa; phylum Chordata; class Amphibia; order Gymnophiona; family Ichthyophiidae; genus Ichthyophis; species Ichthyophis bannanicus. The sequence continues at coordinate 646,350,646 of CM066035.1, forward strand.
GCTGACAATACCACTCTAGATAGATTGTCAAAATCTACAGCTACTCCAGCCAAAAAGAAGCCTTATAAAAAAACCCTCTTTCAGCAAAAAGAGGACATTTTATCCTTCCTATACCCAGCAGAGTCAAACTCAGGGTCAGTTTGCCCAAAAGGGACAAGCTAGACAGCAAAAGAAGCCAAAAGGCCTGAGAGCCCAACCAGCTCCGCAGGTTCAGCCCCCTCAAGGGCTTTGACACCTTCCTAGAGAGCTTAGCCTTCCTGCCTCTGAGGGGTCCCCAACCCCCCAATATTCCAGGCAGGTTATGCCACTTTGCCAACAGATGGCATCAGATAACAGCAGAAGATTGGACTCTGTCCATTGTAGGAGAGGGGTACAAGCTCCATTTTCACAGCATGCCCCCTCCTACAATTCTAAGGCAATTCAATTCTCAAACCTCCGCAGACAATCTGCTAGATCACGAGGTCTCAACACTTCTTGCCCAAGGGGCAATAGAAGAGGTACCCATTCTTCAACAGGGTGCAGGGTTCTACTCCCCCTATTTTCTTATTCCAAAGAAAACAGGAGGACACAGACCCATTCTAGACCTCCGAGAATTGAACAAATACCTGTTCCGAGAGAAGTTCAAAATGATTTCTCTAGGAACTCTTCTGCTATACCTTCAAAGCCAGGATTAGCTTTGCTCTCTAGACTTAAAGGATGCATACACTCACATTCTGATCCATCCAGATCACAGGAAATTCTTACGATTCCTTTTCAAGGGAAAACATTTCCAGTACAGGGTTCTTCCCTTTGGTCTGGCTTCAGCACCAAGAGTATTCACGAAATGCATAGCAGTAGCAGCTGCATTTCTGCAAATCCTGGGGATATTCGTCTTCCTTTACTTAGATGACTGGCTCATTCGAGCCCCTACAGTTGCAGAGGCCAGCACTGCACTGTCTTGCACAATGCGAATTCTCCAATACTTGGGGTTGGTAATAAACTTCCCAAAATCCCAACTTGTTCCTTCCCAATTCCTGGAATTCATAGGGGCCTTTCTAGATACCAGACAGGCAAAGGCTTTCCTTCCACAGGCCCAGTGTCTTCGCATAATGCAACGAGCTTCTCAAGCAGCAGAGAAATCCTCCCTAAGTGCTCGAGAGCTACTACAGTTGCTGGGACATATGTCATCCACAGTTCATGTAGTCCCATATGCTCGCCTCTACATGCAAGCAGCTCAGTGGACCCTATCCACACAGTGGACACAGGCCACAGGACATTTATCAGACAAAATAGTAAACTCTCAATGACTAATTTTGTCCCTCCAATGGTGGCAAACACTAGAAAATCTAACAGTGGGGTCTCCTTTCCATCAACCCCTTTTTCAGGCCACCCTAACAACAGATGCATCACAGGTGGGTTGGGGAGCACACCTCAATCATCTCTCTACCCAGGGCACCTGGACTCCACAGGAGGCTGGTCTACACATAAACCTCCTGGAATTAAGAGCAATCTATTTAGCTCTTTGAGTATTCCACGCCCAGCTCAGCTACAAGACAGTCCTAGTTCAGACGGATAATCAAGTAGCCATGTTCTATGTGAACAAGCAGGGCGGGACAGGCTCTCTGTCATTATGCAACGAAGCTTTATGACTGTGGGTCCTCACCAGAGAGTATCAAATTCACCTTCTAGTGGTATATCTTCCAAGTATTCAAAATCTTTGGGCAGTCAAACTCAGTCGAGTACTGCTGCCTCACGAGTGGTTTCTCCACCTAGACCAGGTGGCAAAGATATTTCATCTCTGGGGCACTCCAGACATTGACCTCTTTGCAAGTCCATTGAATGCCAAACTTCCCCGGTTCTGTTCCAGGATTCCGGCTCACAATTGTCAGGCAAGGGATGCCTTCCTCCTTCACTGGGGTCAGGACTTCCTTTATGCCTTCCCACCCATTCCCTTCATCCCCAAAACACTCTTCAAGCTTCAGAGAGACAGGGGTCGCATGATTCTCATAGCGCCATGATGGCCATGCCAAGCGTGGTATCCCCTGCTTCTACACCTCTCTCAAGCTGCACCTCTGGAGTTAGGGCATGCTTCAGATCTCCTTTCCCAAGAGGACGGGATGCTATGGCACCCGAGTCTCCAGTCCCTGCATCTCACGGCATGGTTGCTGAAGGCTTAGACCTCCAGGATTTCAACCTGTCCCAACAGGTAAAGGATATCCTTCAGGCTTCTAGAAAACTTTCCACAAGAAGATCTTATGCCTTCAAGTGGAAACGTTTTACTATATGGTGCTCCAAGAAGGGATTAAACCCCCTTGTCATACCTTTTGAATTGATACTAGAGTATCTCCTTCACTTATCGAATTCTGGTCTAAAGACCAATTCGGTAAGAGTCCATCTTAGTGCAATTGCAGCTTCTTATAAGCCTCTGAATGGACAACCAATTTCCTCTCATCCACTCATATCCAGATTTATGAGAGGTCTTCTGTTAACCAAACCTCCCATTAAGCCACCACTGGTGGCATGGGATCTAAATCTAGTTCTCGGGCAGCTCATGAAGCCGCCTTTTGAGCCTTTAGCCACTACAACCCTTAAGCTTTTGACCTGGAGGGTCATCTTCCTAATTGCAATCACCTCTGCACGTCGCATTAGTGAACTGCAAGCTTTAGTGGCTGATCCTCCTTATACTAGGTTTCATCATGATAAGGATGTTCTTAGAACTCATCCACATTTTATGTCAAAGGTGGTTTTGCCTTTTCATTTGAATCAATCAATTTATCTTCCTGTATTTTTTACGAGGCCTCACGCCTCTAATGCAGAAAGAAACCTTCATACTTTGGATTGTAAAAGAGCCTTAGCCTTTTAACTACAGAGAACACAGCAACATAGAAAGTCCTCGCAACTTTTTATAGCTTTTGACACTAGTCATTTGGGACTTCCAGTCTCCAAAAGAACTTTATCTAAATGGATTGCCCAATGCATATCCTTTGCTTATGAGAGTAAGGGTCTTCTTCTTCAGGGCCATGTCACAGCTCATAACGTGAGAGCCATGGCAGCTTCCATGGCTTATCTCCACTCCGTGTCTATCGATGACATTTGCCGAGCAGCCACCTGGGCTTTGGTACACACATTCATAGCCCACTACTGCCTGGATAAAGCCTCCCGTCGGGATGCTTTCTTTGGCCAAGTTGTTCTTCAAAATCTCTTTTAGACCCAATTCAACTCCTGCCCACTAACCCTTGTGGAATGCCAGAGATCCATAGGAGGAAGGATGCCTACCTTTCTAGGGGGGGGGCACCTTTCTGGGGCTATCTCCCTGGCATCTTCAGCTAGGGAGTCCCTATATGTGAAGACTACGTTCCTGCTTGTTCGTGGAGATAGCATAGTTACTCACCTGCAACAGGTGATCTCCGGGAACAGCAGGAATTTAATCTTCACAACCCACCCACCTCCCCTAGGAGTTGTCTCTCTATCTCTTTGTCTCTTTCCTCTCTCCCTCTATCCTTTCACTGAGCTTCAAACTTAACTGAAGAGGGACGGTTGGAAAGGCGGGAAGGCAGCGCGGATGTGCTGAGGGATGCTCCCAAAAGCGTTCCTATTGGATGTTGGGGAGCTTTCCCGCGCAGGCTCCATTGGTACCGATGATACCCATATGTGAAGACTAAATTCCTGCTGTTCCCAGAGATCACCTGTTACAGGTGAGTAACTACGCTTTATGTAGAGACCACTAATGTCATGTAGTTTGTTGCACTAAAACCTTTAGTGGCTTCTACTAGAGAAGTTCTATTTTATCCTGCAGAAACTTGTCTATTTCTAGAAAAGGAGGGAATCTTCTGGCCTCTGATTCATCCAGCAGAACCCAGTGATGATGTAATGATATGAGCTGGAAGGAGGAGTATAGCTTTGGAGGGAAACTGTAAGGGGTATAAAACTCCAGTGCTGATTGAAATCTTGGCCTTTGGCTCCACAGCCATTGTACCAGGTGTGGAGACTATGGCCTATGGCCAAGCATCTAGGAGTGAAAGGAGGAATAGTGAAACCCTCTACTCATTCGAAGGGGTTTCTAAGGAGAAGCGTCTGAGGCTGCTTAAGCCAAAGCATTTCAGGGTGTCTTTTCAGGAACTGCTGGAGGAGAAGCTAGGGACAAAGGCAGGAGCTGCTCTCTGACTGTCCAAGAACTTCGGAGGAGAGGTGCCTTTTCTTCCCATGGTGTAATAAATACTAGGAGTGTGTATATTCAGTATTTTTTAAAATTATTTATTTATCATTTTTAACCAAAAACAGCAAGAAAATACATTCCTTACAGTGAATACAGCAAATCTGGTAGATATAAATTTTTCTTTTGTTTTCTTTGTTAATGTTATTTATAGTATAATCAGACGCTGTTATAGTCCACAATGAGAAGGAGGAGGAGAAGAAGCTACCATACCGAGGCAGAGACATGGTAGGTAGACCATAATTAAAGTAGATCATAATTAAAAATCATTAATGATAAAGAAAAACCAAGATAAACAGCGGGCCCCCCGAATTACATACATGGAGGATAAAGATGAACTTAACATCACTATTTACTCAGTTGGTAATACTACGGGAAGTCTAGCATTAACAAAATTATTCAAATCACTAGGATCGGAAAAAATATACTTAACCCCCTCAAGAATCACCAAACATCTACAGGAGAAACGAAGAAAAAAGGTACCCCCAATACTTAACACCCCAGGTTTATACAAAAGAAATTGTTTTCTCCTCTTTTGAGTTTCTCTGACAAGATCTGGAAACATCGAGATTCTAAGACCTAAAAAGGTATCCAATCTTTTCTTAAAAAACATTTTCAACAACCAGTCTTTATCAGTGACTAAAGCACACTGAACCAAAAGAGTTGAAGGAATAGGAGATGAAACTTCAGTCCCAGTACCCTCAAGAAAGCCTGTAACATCAAGAACATCAAATTTCACAGTACATACAGACACAGAAGCCTCAGCTTTTTTCCGAGAAGGCAGATAATAAACCTTGTTGAGAGGTGGAATCAATTCAGAAGGAACTTTCAAGATCTCCATGATATATTTTTTAAACATGTCCAAAGCCGACACCTCTGGTAGTCGCGGGAAATTCAAAACCCGAAGGTTAACTGCTCTGGAAGCGTTTTCCAACACCTCCACTTTATACTTCAGCAAAGCATTCTCCTTTACCAGGGAGGAGGACATGTCAGAAACAGTATCCAGCTGAGCACTAAGAGTTAAATTGTTCACCTTAATCTGTTCACAAGTAGACACAAGAGATTGAACACTTTCAACATTCTTCTGTATGCTAACAGCATTCTCCCGGATCCAGGAAGACAATAAAGCAGATTGGGAGTGTATTGAGGATGAAAGATTTGCAATTTCATCCCAAATAGTTTCCAAGGTAAATACCTTAGGACGAGTCAAAGTAGGTAACTCCACAGGGAGAGAAATCTTGTTGCAAATGTAGACTCCCCGCCGGAGTATCAGGCTCCAAACTGCTACCAGACGTCTCACCAAGACTATCAGGAGTCAAGGAGATCCAACGCACAGCGTGTGCCCTCTCTTCAGCCGATGCCCCCACCTCGGGAGACTTCGGCGTCACACAAACTGAGACAGACTCCAAAGCAGTGGGTCATGGTTGTGGTTTCCTCACCGCAGGAGAGAGAGACGTCTCCCCATCCGACGGAAGCGACGAGTCCTCTGCAACCGACGCGACCAAGCCGATCCATGGGACCAGAACTAGGTGGCTGAGGTGCAGAGGGAGCAACCCTCAGCTTCCCCTTCCTCTTAGGCATGAGGTTCACAGAATCACAACCGCCGCCATCTTGGATAAGCTCCCCCTCCCCCTCGTATATTCAGTATTTTAATGTAAGTGGTGCGTATGTATTATTAATTTATATTGCCATTTTATGGAATTGCTAACATCTCAAATAATCTTCTGATCAAATTGGTGGCATATACATTTTTATTTAAAAAAAAATAAAAACAAATAAATAAATCCTGTCTCAGGTGGGATGACCTGTAGCTTGTTCATTCTTGTCTCTTGGTTACCATTTATTTTTTATTTATTTATTTTATTTAACGTCTTTTCTATACTGCGCTTTTTAAAGTCAGCTCGGTTTACAATTAACAGCAGGTTTGTACAGTACAGAAGGCTCCCATACTGGACTTACAAAAAACAGGGTTTTGCAACTTGGATTAACTGGGGTAACCATGTACATGTTACGCTGTAGCTTGGCTACTTGTTTAGGTAGCTATAATACAGGCTAGGCAGTATGGTCGATGGCAGTGCATTTAATACTTTGGGTTTTCTATATCCATATCTAAAGCATTGGGCACTCACTGCTACAGTTGGATGAGCTATCCTGCTCTTTCCAATGGATCCTACCATGTATCACTGTAGCCCTATAATCTCCCATGGTTGTCAGTGGTGTTCTGGTTAGGGCCGGCCCCAGACTTGGTTCAAGATCTTGGTGCCCCAGGCAAACCTTAAGCCTTACTTTCCCCCCTAACTGTTAGAATCTGTTGTTCACCTTTGAATGCCCTGCTCTTTGCCACCCCACAGAAGCTTCTGCTCTAGGCAATTGCCTAGTTCACCTAATGGTTGTATAGGCCCTGGTTCTACGCTGGTTCCAGCTTGATCCTATGGATCACTGGCATACTAGAATTGTGGTCCTGTCAGGAAGAAGGTGTCTCCTCCATGAGAAGACCAAACTGGGAGCACAAGTATCAGGAGTGACATAAAAGCCCAGCTGAGATACATCGCATGAAACGAGGTGGGGCATAATTCTCTTCAGGAAATGAAGCAAGAGACCACTGTTCCCTCTAAGCTGTGCGCATGTGCGCGCGCACACACCTCGCCAAGCGAGCGCACATACTTTATAACAGAGCGCACAAAAATTACGATTCTGATTCTGATAGAAAACAACACAGACGTCTTAAAATTTAAATGTTGTTGTGTATTTACATTTTTCACAAGTTCTACAATATTTTCTAGTGCAATCAATGTGGTGTACATACTGAATTCTGACGTGTAGTCAAATTTTAAAGTATATAACTCCGAGTGTTGTTATGTGGCGCACAAAAATTTAACCTTCCTTCAAAAGCTGCACAGCTGATATTTTATGCGCACACAGCCTACAGAAAATTAGAGGGAATATTGCAAGAGACTGCTGGCTGCCTGCCTGCACTTTGTGGGGTATGTTTATTCTAATGTGGCAGTGCACAATGTGTTAAGCCCCAAAACATAGAACAGGGGTGGTGCTGGACCCGGGCTATTAAATAGAGGTGTGACCGGCAGGTCCCCATATACTTAGCATGGGTTGCATGCCATGCCCAGGCGAAATAGTCTGCTGCTGTTGGTGTAGGTGCACATAACACCACCCATTGAGATGGGGGTAAATATACTCCTGCGAAGTGCAACATTGACAGATGCTTCGCTCTTAATTGCTCAAGTTCTGCTAAAATCCATGTTATGCAGTTACCAAAGGATTCTTATCACAGCCACATACAGTTGTGGTCAACATTATTGACACCCTTGCATTTTAGGTATGTTGTGTACAATATCTTGAGAAATAATTGGAAATATGCCAACTGTATGTCATCATAATATTTCAATGGTTCAAAGGTATACAACAAAAAAAAGATGTCTGGGCAACTTAGACATAGCCATTTCTGACAAAAACCCCAAATTTGACATGGATAGGATTAATGGCACCCTTCGCTAATATTTGGTTGCACAACCCTTGGCAGTGATGACAGCCTCCAAACGTTTCTTGTAGCCATCTGTAAGTTTCGTACATCTGTCGGCTGGTAATTTCCACCATTATTGAACTGCGACTTGTTCAAGCTCATGAATGTTTCCAGGATTCCTTTTACAAATGACAGATTTTAGCTCTTCCCAAAGATTCTCGATTGGATTAAGCTCAGGATTCATTGCTGGCCAGTTTAAAACAGTTAATTTATTTCTTTTTAACCATTCTTTTGTACTTTTGGGAGTATGTTTTGGGTCACTGTCCTGCTGGAGGACCCATGACCTTCAACCCAGACCTAGCTTTCTGACCCTTTTACTCTAAAATAGCTTGGTAGTCCTTTGACTTCATGATTCCTTTAATATCTTGCATGCTTCTAGTTCCTGAGGCAGCAAAACAGCTGGGGCAGACACAGGACCTCCACCATATTTAACTGTAGGAAGGGTGTTTTTTTCCCTATAAGCTTCATTTCTTTGCTTGTAAATGTATCACTGGTCTACATTGCCAAAGAGCTCAAGTTTGGTTTCATCTTTCCACAGAACATTTTCTCAGAAGGACTTGGCTTCTCAAGGTGGGTTTGGACAAAGATCCGGCGTGCCTTTTTATGTCAGTGGGATCCTCCTTGGCCTTTGCCCATGGTCCTTCTTTGTTTGGTGCATGGTGTATTGTCGGGGTTGAAACCACCACTCCAGATTGCTCCAGGTCAGCCTTAAGCTCTTTGAATGTTGTACGAGGTGTTTTTCTAACAGTTTGTAGTAACCATCGAAAACATCTTAGATTAATTTTCCTCTTCCTACCACATCCTGGGAGGTTCTTGACAGTTCCCAGGCCAACCCTGCCTTGCCGGATGTACAGGGCCATGCCAGAATTGCCCTTGTACGTCTGGAGTTATGAGCCCACCTCTGTCCCGCTCATGTCCTGCCTCCAGCCCTCCCCTTCCTGCCCCTGTCCGGAGCTCCACGCACAGCTCCTCTGTATGTGCGGAAAGCTCATGGGGCAGAATTGAGCCCAAGCGCATAGTGGGGGATGTATATCTGAACCAAACATACATCACCGCAATTCGCAGGGCAGAATCTACCCCATAATGTTTCTGTGGTCCCTCCTAGCCTAGTGAACCAAAGTGGGATTTTCCTCACCACAGCTTGAGGTACACCAACCCAGGAAGAATAGAAGAGAAGGGAAGGGAGAATTCAGAGCACAGGCACCATATTATCTGTGGGTTTTCATGCACACTAGGGCTCAGGACCTTCCTGTTCTTTTGAGGTAAGCATGAATTCCAAGAATACTAGGAACATGTGGTATTCGTGGCCTCAGCAACACAGGAAAAATTACTGCAGTTTAATGACTATCTTGGAATTCCTCTATAAATATACTTTTGTGTTGTGTCCAGAATCAGCAAATAAATTGGGAAAAACATCTACTTGGTTTTTGGCTAGCCTCCCCCAGTCAAAGCTCACTGAGGATCCTTTAGAATAGGAACAGAATGGTTCATGAAATCCGGGGCTTGAATGACAATGGATCAGAAGCTGCTATGTCTATTTTAGGATATATTCATGCATGCTTTTCTCAAGCATCAAGGGTAATGAGTGATTTATGATTATCTTATTCTTTCAAAACAGTACACTTCCCACTGCTTGCTAAGATGTAAAAAAAAAAAAAGACTTATTTTACATGACTCACAGCGTTTGACAGTAGGAGCTTTGACAAACAAGCAAGTAGCACCTAAACATGAATATTCCCAATCCACTACTATTAGGTGAACTAGGCAGTCACCTAGAGCACAAGCGTCCCGGGGTGTCCCGTTGCTGCTACTGTTGCCCCTCTCTGGGCCCTGCAATGGCAGCAATAGGTTTGAAAGCATGATGCTGCACTTACCTAAACTTGCCGCCACTGTGTTGCAGTTCCTGGCTTGTATGAGCTCCTGCTTCTGCCCTCCCCTGCCACAGACTTTCAGGTTGCATCAACAAGAGGTTTGTGTCAGAAAGGGGCTGGAAGCAGCAGCTCATACACACCAGGAACCATGATGTAGCCCTGTCAAGCTTAGATAAGCACTGCATCATGGTTTCAAACCCATTGCCACCACTGTAGTCCCAGAGAGAGGCGGTAGCAGCAGAAATGGGGGTGGCAGTGGCAGCAGCAGGGTGGGGGGGGGGGGGCAGCAGAATGGAGGACTCTCCTAGGGCGCCTCTTATCATTTGGTTTCTGCACATTTCAGTAGTCCCTTGTGGAAAGAGTGCATTTGTTGTTGGTTTTACGAGAAGATATAAGAGATTGTGATTGACATTTGACATTTGTTTCGCACAAGACGCAATTTATTAATTGTAAATGATTAAGTAAAAATGATTACCTAGAATACTCCTTTTGTGACTCCTTGGTAGGGCCTGTGACTTTATGTGTATTGAGAATTTATGATATTCTATATGTCAACTGACATTTCTACTGGATCATGCGCTTGTTAATTTTTCATATCACCCATTGAATAAAAATAAGAACTATACCAATCTAGATGGATAAGTATTTCTACAGTGACATGCTGATTTATTGCTCCATGGGTCTAATATATCTCCTTTGGTTTGGATTGATTTTAGAGCTTCGGCTAGGCCCTGCTGCTGCTTACAAGACCTTCCCTGATGTCTAATTTCCTGACGTTCTCTCAGATGCTTCATCTAACACCATGATCTGTGTATCTGGACCCTCTACCAAAGCTAACATGTCTGCATATTTTCTGGGCAAAGACGCCTCAGGCTGTACTCTTCTCACTGCAGGTCCTGCCCCCTCAGTTGGCTGCTTTTGTGCCATAACTGTATGTTGAGGGATCACCAACTTAAATGCATAACCTGGGCCAGAAGGGGAGGGACCCTCCTCTGGTTTAAGAGAGACTTTGCTCTTGCTGAGGGCAGGCGTGCCTTCAACAAGCTCAGTGTCTCCAGATTTGTGTGCCTTCACAGCTGAACTGCCATCTGAGTAGTAATACTTGGTGAGCCTGGATCTCTGTGAAGCAGAAGGGGTAATTTGTTTAACATGTTATATGAACGCTTCTTCTTTACAAACCACTCCCAGAACTCAGCCTAGACCAGTGGTTCTCAACCTTTTTTGTACCGTGACCCCTTCTACCATTGGTCAGCTTGTGGTGACCCCCAATGATAAAATCAAATGCGTCTCTCTCTTCCTTTACCATTAATGCATTGTCGCTGTAATCATTTGTTGAATTGTTAATATATTATAGGCCTTTGCAATATGTTTTTATTTATAAAATTTACTTATTTAAACCACAATAATTAATCACAATAACAAGTAACAATATTTGATTTCAAAATTATGATGATTTTGTAGTCAAATCACTAATATGAAATAAAATTATTTTTTCTACCTTTGTTGTCTGACCAATTTATTCTCTGATCATGCTGGTCCCGATCTGAGGCTTCTGCTTTCCTGTCTTCTCTTAGCTCTCTTTCTGTGGTCTATGGTCCATCTGCCATTTCTTATCTCTTCTTTCATTTTCTTCACTTCTTTCCATCAGCCTATTTCCAGTCCCAGTAACCCTCCCCAGTATCAGCCCCTTTCCAGTCTTCACTCTCAGTATCTTCCAATGTCAACTTGCATTCCCATGACTGCCACTCATGTCCATTCCCTTCCAGTCCCCCTCCTTCCCCACTGACCAGTCCCTTCTAGTACAAATACCATGGCAGCCCCTCTCAGATCCACTCCTTTCCAGTTCCATTCTCCCATCCCCTTGTATCAGCCCATTTGTAGCCTTAGCCCCCAGTTTTCTTCCAGGGCCAGCAGCTCTATCCTCCCCTCCCCACAATTAGCCCATTCCCAGTCAACCCCCCCCCCCCCAATCAGCTTGCTTCCAGTGCTAGTCTGCCCTCAACCCCATTACCAGTGCTAGCCTCCCCTAAATCAGCCCATTACCAGTCCTACCCCCCCATCAGCCCATTACCAGTCCTAGTCTCCTCTAATCAGCCCATTTCCAGTCCTACTCCCCGATCAGCTCATTTCCAATGCTAGCCCCATCAGTCCATTACCAGTCCCAACGCCCCCCCCCTTGATCAGTCCATTCCTAGCCCTAGCCTTCCCTAATCAACCCATTACCAGTCCTAGCCAACCCCCCATCTGCCCATTATAATCCTAACCCGCACTGTCTCTCCCTTCTGTCCAGCATTTATCCCCGTCTGTCCAGTATGTCCCCCTGTATCTTCCCTTTGTCCATGTCAGCCCCCTCCCTCCCTCCCTCTGTCCATATCAGCCCCCCTCCCTCCATGTCAGCCCCCCTGTCTATGTCAGCCCCCCTCCCTCCCTATGTCCATGTCAGCCCCCCTCCCTCCATGTCAGCCCCCCTGTCTATGTCAGCCCCCCTCCCTCCATCCATCCCTCCATGTCAGCCCCCCTCCCTCCCTCCCTCCCTCCATCCATCCCTCCATGTCAGTCCCCCTTCTGTCCATGTCAGCCCTCCCTCCCTCCATGTCAGCCCCCCTCCCTCCATCCATCCATGTCAGCCCTCTCCTCCCTCCCTCCATGTCAGCCCCTCTCCCCTGTCCATGTCAGCCCCACTCCCCCCTGTCCATGTCAGCCCCCTCCCTCCATCCATCCCTCCCTGTCTGCCCCCTCCCTCCCTCCATCCATCCCTCCATGTCAGTCCCCCCTCTGTCCATGTCAGCCCTCTCTCCCTCTCTCCCTCCATGTTAGCCTCCCTCCCTCCATCCATGTCAGCCCTCTCCTCCCTCCCTCCATGTCAGCCCCCCTCTCCCCCTGTCCATGTCAGCCCCCTTCCCCCCCTGTCCATGTCAGCCCCCTCCCTCCATCCATCCCTCCATGTCAGCCCCCCTCCCTCCCTCCATCCATCCATGTCAGTCCCCCCTCTGTCCATGTCAGCCCTCCCTCCATGTCAGCCCCCATGTCCATATCAGCCCCATCCCTTCATCCATCCCCCCATGTCAGTCAACCCCTTCCCTCCCTCATGTCAGCCCCGTTGCAGGTTCCCTGCCCCCTCCTCCCCTCTCCCTGTCTGCCTGTTACTGTGCCCTGCTGTTCTTCTACAGCTGCGGCTCCCTGTCTCTTAGGGAACCGCGGCTGTGCCTGTAAAATCGTTGCGGAACCTTTCTGTCTCTCGATGGGCGGGCTCCGTGCAGCATTGTCCCGCCTCCAAAAGAAGTGGTAAACAACTTCCTTTGGAGGTGGGACAATGCTGCACGGAGCCCATCAAGAGACAGATGTGCTTTGGACTTCGGTGTGTTTTTGGGCTACCAGTGGTTGTGACGGATAGGTCTTGATTCAGAGCGAGGTGGGCTGCTCGGGTTTTGTTTGTTTATCAGAGTGTGTGTTTCTTGTTGCATTTTATGGGTTTGGTGTTTTGCTTGGAAGTGGTTCTCTGTTACGTCATTGAATGACGTCATGGATTTTCTTTATTTCTTGCTACACATGCGTGGCGTTCTTTGCATTGTGAAATGGTTCTGCTGGCGATATGGGTGTTGGAGAATATGGTGCCGGTTGAGATTGGTATGTTTTTCCTTATTTCATTTGCTTGAGGGTTTAATAGGGGTATTTGTTCTCCTGACGGTACTGTTTTTGAAGCTGGATTTTTGTTATTTTTTTCTTTTTCAGTGACTTGAGCACGGTTTGGGTGGGGTTTTCCCTTGAAGAAGCTTTTCCAGCGAAACGCTTGAGCAGCCTATGTGTGGCATAGGGTGTGCTTCCCTTGTAACATCGCTATACTGTGTGTGGGTCCAATGGTGTGTCTGGTTAGATAATGACAGTGATGAGTCCTCACCACTTAGATAAGTGCTTTTTGCCTTTGGCTATATGTTTTTTGCTATGTTTTGAGAGTTTAAAGTTTGTCTCGTGAAATTTTGTTTTGTAAAAATTAGAGCGGACATACAACAGATGGTGGCTCTGTTTAAGTCAAACAAAGCTCTTCTTTGAATGATCACATTCGCCAAAAAAACACACTCTGTTCTTTTGAACTTAGTTGTTTTTAAGTATCCAAACACACATTTTGTACCACGCTCTGTATGTGTCAACTAAACAGTTGATACTCCTATACGCCCCCTGAGGAAGGCAATTTGCCGAAACGCATTGGGGTCTTTATCAATAAAGTCATCTTCGACCACCACACGTCTTTTGCTCATTGTGTCTTGGACCTTACTGCAAGAGCGAGTGCTCCTTTTTGTGATTACACGGACACCTCACCACCTCCCATGTAGCTGCTTTTTGCTGTTACCAACCCAAGTCTGGTGTGGATTATTCACCGGCTGAATGTCCATGGGGGTCTCTTCAGGGACTAGCTGTTGCTCATTTCCCAGCTCCATCTCCTCCTCCTGCTGGGGGTTCCCTTGATCTTCCCCAAGGAGGTCTGCCTCCAAGTCCCTCACCAAATCTCAACCCAGGTGCTGTCAATGAACCGGGCCCTATGTCTCCTGGCTGGGAAGGGAGCAGGGGTCAGGTCTTTCTTCGGCCCCTGGATGTCCTTGTCTGCTGCTCTAGGGGGTCCCCTCCTAGATGGGTCCATACTTCCAGAGCAGGGACTGGCCCGGGGTTCCCCGGGACTCTGACAGTGATGGGATGTACACCCCGTCACAACTGGATTTGAAGGAGAAATAGTAGCATCATGGGAAAAGAGTTCACAAGGGAGTTTTGGGAAAAAGGGGGGTGGGGTATAGGCAGCCACCATTAACAGTAATGAGGGCGGGGAGTGCAGATTGCAGGGTGGCACCAGAAACCCTAGTACTGACTCTGGTCCATAGACTGCCCTATCTGGGCACTGCTACAGTGGTTAGTGTGGACATTCAGCAGCACTATTCAGTTAATGCCTCTGAATATCCCTCTCAGTAGCGTTTATCCGGTTAGCAGGTCCTTTTGAATATCGGGCACTATTGGTTTTGACCCCAGCCAAGAACTGTTATTGCAATAACTGGACTGACTCGGATAGTAGGATGTAAATAGAGGGGAAAATCTGGGATTTTCTGAATGAAGGCTCATGGTACCATAGCCCAACAGATGCCGTTTCAAAATGAGAGAGAAGCTCAATGAGCTGGTGAAAACTGAAAGATGCAAAGACATTAAGCTCCTGAGATCTTACTGTTTCAAGTAGGAATCTCTCAGCACTCCTAGACTTTTACTGAATGCATTTTATATATATTTTAACCGGCATTACAACAACTACTACCACTACAAAAAACAAGTACTGGGAAAAATAAATGCTTTCAAAGAAGGACTTTATGTTGAGGGGCCCTTTGAAAAAAATGCAGTCGTTGGAAGGTTTTCAATAAATTATTACTGTGCAGCTGCAGGTTGCAAAATAATAATACTGAAATCAGTAGAAATGTGACTTTGCACATGAGAGCTAAATACTTTGTGAGATTTGGCTTAGAGAGAATCACAGATGTAATCCTTACTTGAAGTATGCCACATTACCTTCCAATTTCCTACGATTTTCTCCGACTCGTGCTACAAGAAAGATGGGAGGAAGTGACATCACCAACCAGGATGGCTGCCTGAACGCTGAGCTCTCATCAGGAAGGAGGAATTTTAGCGAGCAATAATGCACCGGATCCACTGATGTAAGCAGTGAAGGTGGGAAGCAATACGTTACTCCAAAGCATGTCCATTAGGAAGAAATTGGAATGTTATCAGTCTCCCTAGGTGAATAAATCACAACAACAGATGGTAGAAAGGGGAGAACAGGCTGATATGGAGACAGATGAGGAGCCGGAACATGCTGAGGAACAGTGTACGAGGGCGACTTATGGCGCTGGTGCAAAGAAATTAAGAGAGAAGTCATAGCGATTAAAAATGACATGAAAGAGGTGATGGCAGAGTTACGTGCAGTCTTACAGGCCCTGGGACATCGAGTAGAACATCTCGAGGAGCACACGGAGGAGGCGGAAATAGTGGCACAGAGCACGCAGGAGAAATTGCAAATGAGGCAGAGGGAGCATGAAAGCCTACGGGATAAGATTGAGGACCTCGAGAACCACTCTTGGTGCTGCAATATTAGAGTCCGTAGGGCCCCGGAGAGGGACATTTTAAATAGGCAAGTGTCATGAGGCTGGAGCTAGGGAAGAAACAGCCTTGGAAAAAACTCCTGATTTGCATAAATCTCAGAAAAGCCAGAGAGCGCAGTTCCAGTGTAGCTCAGCCAGAGGGCGCATGAACAGTTACACACTGCCTGAACCCACACGCTCAAGCTCTGAGCACCTTAATGATGAGTGTTTTCACCTGTCCTCAAACTCACAGCGTGCAAGCTGGAAATCCCTTTATAAGGGAAATCAGATGAGCAGAAGGAGAGCAGCACGAAGGGGAAGGAGAACGGTACAGAGACCGATACAGAGACCAGCAAGGGGGCTCGAGAGACCCAGGAGTGCAGCAAAGAGTGCAGCAAAGAGAGGCACCCAGGAGGGTAGCCAATGATCAACCGGAAGGGTACCAGCAAGGGTACCAGGAATAGTAACAGGAGACGGAAGAAGAAGAATGGATACAGACAGAGGCAAGTCTCAGTCCTGGGGAAGCGCCAAGGGCAAGGTCAGAAGGACCAGCTGTACAAGTTCTGAGAGAAGCTTGGAACAGGATAATTTCCAGTTACAGCCCGCTCTAGGTGGCAGGAACCCAGAGAGATATACTTCATGGGATAAGGCCCAGAGAAGCAGCCTGCCTGTTACAAGAAGTTCTCCAAGTAAAGACTGGAAATCCACGTCTGGCTTTCCTAACAGCCTTAATTGTGGAGCAGTGCACAGGACAAAGGATCAACAGGAAAAGCTACAGAGTAAGCTGAATCCTAGGCGTGGCACTCCACGGAAGATAAGGTATGAGAAGCCTTTTATTCTAAAAGGGACTTTCAATGAAGATAGTTTTATGCAAGTAGATAAACCTCAATACCAGGGAAGAAGCAAAGTTAACTATTTAAAACCACTTTCCAAAAGGGTTCTAAGGAAGTTATGTGATAAGCCAAGGAACTTCTGTGAGCCATTAGAAGACACTGAGGATTCTCTAAACATTGAAGAGGGTAGCGAGCCAGAACCAATGGACTTGGATTACAGCTCCAGTGTTCCCATGCCTCACACAGAACCTATGGAATGTAACTTTTGCTTAAGAGGTAGTTGCTTACCATGCTAATTGTACAGTGAAGAAATGAGTCTTAAAATGGTGAAGCTGATAACCATTCTGTTCTAATTGTTTGTTATTGGTTGGAAAATCCCTTAACCCAGCTAAACAGTCAATTGTACAGCCTACAAGATTTAACTGTTTAGTCCATGGTGGAACTTTATTATTGTTTGAGGAAAGCCTTACCTCCACTTTAAGTTTGTTGTCTCATTTGAACCTAGAGCATTAAGCGGGGAAATAAAGCCTTATTTACCCTCCATTTGGCGTAGTTATTCATTTCAGGGAGCACTACACTACAAGGACCACAATCCTTTGGGTCCTGCAGCAAATACTCCCTGATTCAAATTAAATGTCAGCAGACGCCCTTATATTACTACGCCAGTAGGGGCGCCTGCCGACACAAGTCAGGTAGTAAAGGATGTTTATATGGCCCTGCTGAAATATGGTGAATAGGGGGCCGAGTTGGACAAGCCTGAGATAGCGTTGGAGAAAGTGCATGGGGCATTGGGGACTCTACCTGGCTCGAGACCTAGAGATATTGTAGCGTGCTTCACCAGTTATCAACAGAAAGAAGAGATAATGAGAGCTTCTGCTAAGAAAGGCTAGATGGCATGGTAAAACTATGCGATCGAGATCTATCAGGACTTGGCACCATCCACATTGCAGAGATGTCGAGCTATGCAGCCAGTGACTTTGTATTTAAAACAGGAAAAGCTTAAGTATAAATGGCTTTTTCCCTTTGGATTACAGTTCGAGGTGCAGGGACTGGTGAAGCGGGCACAGACTGTATCAGAGGTCTGGGACCTGCTCGGGAAAGCCGGGGCACCAAATCTCCCCTCTCTTCAGTATAGTCCTCAGGGATCGCATGGGGATCGAGCGGCTCAGCTGGAGCGACTGAAGTGGCAACGCATTCCGTAAAAGGGCCAGTGTCTGCGACACCTTTCTAAGGGATTACAGCAACATGGAGAGGGCAAGCCTAGTATGTTAGCTGCTGCACCATGAAGCTTCAGAGAAGAGACAGAATTTATGTTTTATAATGTTCTGAGAAGTGTTTAGCATAGTGAGGAGGGAACGGAGAAGAGGAGGAGAGATCTTTTCCAAATCTTGGCTCCTCCTTTCTCTCTGTATAGATGGGATAGTATATAAGAAGCTTGATAATTGTGGGTGAAATGTTCACATCTACAGTTTAAAGGTTATAGTTCCTGTTGGGGTAACGTGTGTTGAAGGGGAGGGGGGAGGCGAGGGCACTGAAGGAGGAGGAGAGGGGTTGGTGTTACACATTGGGGAATAAGGAGGAGGGCCACCCCCTACTAGTGAGGTATGAAGGTAGGGTTAGCTGGGGAGGGGAGTGAGGAGGATGAGAGGAAGAGAGAGTATGGAGATGAGATGGCGGGGATAGCAGGGCGGTGGGCGAGTTGGGGGGGGGTAGGGGCAGAGGTGGATTGTGGATAGATGCGAATACTGTATTAGAAGATAACGGGAGGCCTAGGGCTACAGATAGGAAGGGTCCCAGGAGGTGAGTCAAATCCTCAAGCACAGGAGGCACAGAAAGGAGTTCTGCAGGGATATGGAAGGGAAGAGGGGGAGGTTGGAAAGGAGAGGGGAAGGGGGGGAGGGACCAGGGAGCGGGGGAAGTAGGGGTCCGGATAGTGACTATGGGAAGGGGTAGGAGGAAAGGTTTGGGAAATGGCAGCTCTTAGGGTTGGGACTTTGAATGAATGGAGGCTGAATACACCACAAAAGCGTAAATCTTTATTTCGGGATGTGCAGTACTGGCAATGGCAGGTGATCTTTTTGCAGGAAACACACTTGCTCCCACGGGATAAGCGGTTGGATTTTAATGAAGTTCTTGACCCAGGGAAGGATAGGACACGGGGTTTAGATAGTGGGGAGAGGGGAGGGAGGTGGCAAATTTGGGAATTGATGAAACAATATGGACTGTATGATTTATGGCGTAAAAACACCCTCAAGAGAGAGACTATACATACGGTACATCTGAGCTATAGCCACATAGATTATTTACTGGGTGATTTGAGCTGGCTTCAATCAGTCAACCGGGTGAGGATTGAACCTATTACATGGATGGACCATGGCCCATTATGGGTGGAATTTGAGGGGGGTCATAGACAGGAAAGGGCAAACGTTTTGAAGTTTTAATGAAAGTTTGTTGCAAGATAAAGCAGTGGTACAAAGCCTGGAAGAGGCCATTTCGGAGTATATGCAA
The DNA here is from genome assembly GCA_033557465.1 of Ichthyophis bannanicus. Taxonomy (NCBI): domain Eukaryota; kingdom Metazoa; phylum Chordata; class Amphibia; order Gymnophiona; family Ichthyophiidae; genus Ichthyophis; species Ichthyophis bannanicus. The sequence goes on from CM066035.1 coordinate 646,369,698, forward strand.
TTTAATGATTCTGTGGAAGTCTCTACAGGCATATTATGGGATGGGCTGAAGGCAGTCCTTTGGGGGAAATTGCTTCAATGGGCAGCGCGTAAGAAAAGGGATAGACAGGAGAAGGTAGAACGATTGCTGAGAAAATTAAGGAGTTAGAGCAGCTTCATAAGGCAGAGGGTGGGAAGAAGCTTCGGGGCAAACTTGGACTAGCTGCCTTGCAGTTGGAAACAGTGCAATATCACCTGCAGCAAGTGAATCAACCTTTTTATGAATTTAATAATAAAGCGAGTACGCTGCTAGCTAGGAAGTTGAAAGACCAAGAATGGCGGTCTACTATAGTGAAAATCAAGGGCCCAGGGGACCAGCTCCTGCCTAGGCCTACAGACATTTGAGAGCAATTTGTACAATATTATCAGAATTTATATAAAAGTGACAGTCAAGGTTTGGGGACAGCAGCAGATGAGTATTTGAGAGGGAGGGGCGCTTAAGCCATATTAGTGAGAGGGATAGGGAAGCACTTGACCAAGCTGTCAGCTTAGAGGAGATTATTAATATTATTAAAGGACTGACTCCTCACAAATCTCCTGGTCTTGACGGACTGCCGGCGAGCTTTTACCAGCGGATGGTTGCCTCATTGGCACCGATCTACAGAGGTTGTTTAATGGGGTTCTGGAGGGGAACCCATTGGCACCTTCTATGCAACAGGTGAGAATTTCTGTTTTGGCCAAGCCAGGTAAAGATCCAGCGATCTGCGGATCTTATAGGCCTATATCCCTTTTAAATACTGATGGGAAGATCTAGGCGAAAATATTGGCAAACTGGCTAGGGGGTATCCTTCCAGGGTTGGTGCAGCCTGACCAGACCGGCTTTATTAAGGGCCGGCATACAGACGATAACATCAGATGAGCAATCCAGGTGATCTGGATAGCAAAAAAAGGAAAACAGGATATGTTGCTCCTTGCCATTGACGCTGAGAAGACATTTGATAGGGTGGAGTGGAGCTTTCTGTTTGCGGTGTTGATGGCATGGATAAAGGCGTTATACGCGAGCCCGGAAGCTACCATAAAAATTAACGGCTGTTATTCAGAGTTTTTTCGCTTGGGGAGGGGTATGAGGCAGGGGTGCCCTTTATCACCTCTTTTATTTGCCTTGGTTATGGAACCTTTAGCTGAGAGGATAAGAAGTAATCTTGATGCGACGGGGCTGGGGATGGGTCACGATGAACATATTCTATTCGCTGATAATATTTTGCTGTTTGTGACTAGCCCATTGTTGGCTCTGCCGGTATTTCTTCATGAGTTAAAGCAATTTGGGATGGTACTGGGATTTAAAATTAACTGGGCCAAAACAGAGGCGCTGAGTATTAATACCTGTCAGATACCTTGGCCAAACAACTACAGGGGAGCTATCCATTTCGTGGGCTACACGGTCAGTTAAATATCTGTGGGTACAACTCACTCGGGATCCTGAGAGACTGTATGGGGCGAACTATCCAACATTAATAGCGCAGATAAAAAGAGATTTAGAAAAATAGAATAGAGAAGAACTCTCCTGCTTTGATCGGATAGCGGCTATTAAGATGATGATCTTACCTTGTTTGCTTTATTTTTTTCAGGTTCTCCCACTTTGGGTACCACGATTGGTGCTTCAATGCCTTCAAAGGAAACTTTTTATTTGTGTTGCGACATAGGCCACCATGGATAGCATGGAGAGTTTTGTATGCATCAAGACGCAAGAGGGGACTAGGGATTCTGGACATAGCGGACTATTATTTAGCAGCTCAAATAAGACAGGGTATGGAATGGCAGGAACAGGGGAAAGATAAGCGTTTTTGGTCCATGAACAATATTGGGTAAGGGATTATAGGCTTTATCATCTCCCGTGGGTGGCGAAAGGTACGTTGTAAGTGGAGTGGACTGAGAATCCTTATATCCGCCAACTGTGGGGAGAGTGGAGGAGGGGATGGCGGAGACTGGATCCCGTCCACATGGTTTCTATGCTAGTCCCAATAGGGGCAACTCAGGATTTTTGTCTGGGAAGGGAGGGTATTTTTAAGCATTGGGCCAATCAGGGCTTGGATACTTTTGAGAAATTATTTGAGACAGGGGAAATAAAATCTTTTGAAAAGCTGAAGGAGGAGTATGAGTTGGGAATGCAGGATTTTGTTTATGCAGGTGGTTTCTTTTTTGAAAAAAAAAAAAGAAATACCGGGAGAGGAATGAGAAGGGTTTAATGAACTTGAAGCCTTATCTAGAGGGTTGATCCACCTACTATATGCCAGCCTGCATGTCTTGAGGAGGGAGGGAGAGAAATTTGGCTACATGAAGGAATGGGAAAAGGATTTAGGGGTTTATTGGGATGAGGGTGAATGGCAGTCCATATGTTTGGGGGCTGCAAAATCAGCACTATGTGTAACAATTAAGGAGAATGCCTATAAATTGTTGATGAGATGGTATTATACCCCAGTAAGGCTCCAGCGGATGTTCCTGGTGGCCTCAGATAGCTGTTGGCGAGGCTGTGGGGCTAAAGGTACTTTCCTACATATGTGGTGGGAGTGCCCAGCGATCGGGGCTTACTGGGAACAAATCAGAGGGCAGATACAGACCATCTTTGGGGTGGTGCTGAATGTATGCCCCCTGTTCTTCCTGCTGGGGGTATGGCCAGCAGAATTACAACATAGGTGATATAGACCGACACGGGCATGTATTATAGCAGCTCGTTGCGAGATTGCTTGGAAATGGAAGCAGACACGACCCCTGGAGTTGGAGCATTGAATATACAGACTCCGGAAAGTGACTCTCATGGACCGCTTGACAGCGCTTCGTAGAAATAAGGGGAGAACTTTCAGTCAACTATGGAGATCCTTACTGAACTATATACGGACACATTGAACCTTGCGGGAGGGGGGAGAGGGGAAGGGGAGGGAGGGATCAGGGTATCTGTATAGAAGATTATTTGGATGTTCTGACCCCTCATGAGAGGAGGGGCGGACTTGAGAGTGATGTTGGATATAAAAACTTGATTATAAAAATAAAAAAATAAAAAAAGATGGAGAAAGATTTGTGGAGTCCAGCTGCAGCTATGATTGACAGGCGACTGACCCATGTGGAGTATTCAGTTTTCAGTCATTAAAAAGAAATTTGTAGTCGATTTTTAAGTTTTTATTGTGACATCGCTGAATAACTTACAGAAAACGTTCACACTGTAGAATTTGCTTACATGGACTCTTCAAAAGAAAGTGCCTTTAGCAAAATGCTGAGATTACATGAGCAATGCATAGCTTTCAGTGGTACTACAGGGCTACCTGCTTGTTTTATTCATAGGGTTAATTCTGCATTCTTGGGCAACAAAATGAGAAAATTTAATTTTAGAGACTTTAAGCGCACCCACAATAATGCCTCAATAGCCAAAGAGATCCCTGGTGCCTCCATTATTCTAAATCCTACTCATTTTTACTTAATGATACCAATTTACTTAAATTACTTTTTAGAACACTTTTAAATATTCTATGCATTTCAGGCACTCTTGATAAAATTTTTCTCACACACGGTGACTCACACACTTATTTATTGTTTTAAAGTCTAACTGTTACTATGACAAATAGTGAGATTAATATGTTAATGGTTCGATACCATTTGGATCAGAACAACAAGAGAAATAGCATGGGTGAAAACGAAGGATGGTACCTGGGGCATCTTGAGAGTGAGGAAACGCAATAGATGTGAGTGAATAGGAGAAACACTTTTACATCAGCAGGATAAGTAGAAAAACTACAGGCAGAGTAATTAGCAGACAAAATGTTGCAGTTGGATATAATTTGGTAATTCTGTAATCTGGAACTCTCCGCCTACTCTAAGAAGTACAGAGAGAACTGTACATCCATTATTGCTTTGATGGGTGCTGCCATGTCAGCTGCTGTGTAGATCCATGCCGGGGCTTCCTTATTAAGTCTTCATGCCTTGACTTTTTCCCTTGGGTGCCATTTGCAATCACCGACAACACCTTACAAATGAACTTTTTCTTTTGTTTTTTCCCTCTCCTTTCCAACCTTATCTAGATAAAACTAAGCTTTATTTAAACTAACGTGTGAACCCACTTTGATTTATTTTTCATTAACCATGACATTTTAAAAATCTGACCTGATTAGCAAAATGGCTTTTGCGAGAGATGTAATGAGAAACATTTATGGATTAACTGCTGGTACAGTAAACTGCCCCTTTGGATAGTGAACTCATTATCATACATTATACATGAAAATGGCGGTCAATCATTAGAAAGAAAAGTGCTCAATATTACTGCAGAAACCTCTGTGAAAAGCAGTTTACAATATCAGATGAACTGCAATATTCTTTTACCATGAATATGACCTTTAAAACCTAATTTCTAAGTGCATGCCACTGGGAAAACTCCCCATATCATCCTGCCATGCCCTGAATGGAAATCTCTTGTCTTTGATTTCTCAAAATCTCTTACCTTTAGGGGAGTGGGGCAAGGGCTGGATGGCCAAGTGGCCTGGCCGTTCACCTCTTGATTATTCTATCAGAAAGCTGGTGGGCTGCTTGAAATGAACTGGTGATTACAGTTCTGTTTAAGCAGTTGTCACCAAAAACCAATATTGCTTTTTGCCAGTGACTGATACCCTTGTTTGCAGTCTCAACAATGAGGCCAAACATTGAATAGGCCTTCTAGGTGAATTACCCTTTCATCCATAATAGTGCTCTATCCAGAACCGACTTGAAGCCCATTGGATGGGGCTTTGAAGTGCAGGGTTGAAGTGAGGGAAGGGCCCGATTGGTGGAAGTTTCTTTTTCCAATTCCTCTGTTATAACTGCTCTGTCTTCCTCACCGTTGTCTCTGCTCCCACCGCCTCTCAGTGCTGTTCTTTTGTGCGATTGACTGGTAATCTTTATTTATTTAACTGTACTGTATTTGCTGCTTTATCATAATGACCAAAGTGGATACAAAACATTCAGTATAAAGCTACAAATCATAAAACAGAATAGCGAGCACAATATATTTCAAATCTAGGGGGTATGTTTACTAAAGAGCGTTAAGGGAGCATGGGATATTGAGCGCTAATGGCAGCGTTAAGGGTGTCTGCATACGATAAAGGCTCGGGGCAGGTAGTAGGTGTTAAAGCGGTAAGGGCGCTGTGCTCCAGTTATCGGGCACAAACAGGACATTGGGCGTTAAGATGCCAAGTGTGCACCTTAACCCCTGGAAACAGCTGTCACCATAATGCTGCATAAGGGAGCTCCAACGAAAGGCAATGTAAAGGTGATGGATGGAAGGACAGGTGGGAGCTGATGGACCTGACAGATCCTTGGGCATCCTACGTAGCAGTCGGTAAGTGGGATGAGCATGTGGGAGGCAGCTGTACTGAGTCATTAAGGGATGCCCACATAAAATGCTGCAATGTCAATGTGTGGCATAGGATGGGAAAGATGTGTCCGCCAGCGGAGGCAAAATTGCCATGATTTGTGCTTCAAAAGGATGGTGGATTAGGAGTGGGGACGTGCAGATCAGTTTCAGGAGAGGTGTGAGTGATACATCGAAATGTGGAAAAAGTTCCTGTGTGGGCCATGGTGTAGCAGCTGACAGGAGAATATCTGACTGCACATAGCCGGCAGAGGCTGATGGATGTGCAGAAGGAAGGAAGGCGGTAAATGAGAGTGCGGCATGAATTTGCAGCACCAATGTACCTGATGTGACATCACCAATGCAGTTGTAGTGTGTCAGAAAAAAAAAAGTGTGCCTGTGCCATGGGGCAGCCCTGATACCAGCTATGTTGGTCTCACAGCTGTCTCAACCGCAATTGATCTCACAGCCTCCCAACCACCATTCAACTCTCCAGACAATTGTGCATTAAACAACTGTACAGGAGTATCTCATACTGGCCATATGGAGCAAGTAAGGAAGTGTGATGATCCCTGCAGGTGGCCATCCCAGGGGTAGGATGTAGCTGCATTTAATGCATACATGTGATGGAGGCAAAACTGTACAGTCATAGTGATGATGACATAGTCAAATCATGTTTGTTATGTATTGTATATATGTATTTATTAAGTGGTCTATTTTATACCGCTATATCATTTCAGTCAAAGCAGTGCACATTGTAGCCTAAACCTGGTAATGTACATTAAAAACAGGGGCACTGATAACTTGGATTATTCTGAGGTAATGGAGGGTTAAGTGACTTGCCCAAGGCCACAAGGCATAAAGGTCATGCTATGAAGGGCATTTCATATATAGAAAGCTTTTGTAAAATGCTCCCACCAGTCACACAAGGAGTGCTAATGGGAATTGAGTCCTGGTTTCTTGGGTCCCAAGCCAGTGCTCTAACCATTAGGCTAATCCTCTACTTGGGTGCCATACATCTGCAGGGTGAACATGTCTGACCTTCTGCAATGGTCTGCAGCAGAGCCAATAAAGTCATGCTCACAGGGCATGTTTGCGAACAGCATGTGTACAGACTCAATGTGCTATTGGAACACAACAAAGAGCATAAGAATGTATGTCTGCCAGTCAAAGCATACCCTCGACTGTTCCTGGCATCAAAATGAACTGAGCATCCCCCAGCTTCAAAGAGGACAAGTGGGTATTAAACCCTTGCCCACTGCTTACAGAGCCAGTGGTCTAACCATTAGGATACACCTCCACACCATTCTGCACACCATTGTCTTGAATCAAAGCGACTGCAATTCCTGCCTGCAATGGGTGAAATCCAGGACATGAAACAACTTGGCTGGCACATTATGAGACCACGGTACACCACACCTAGGGCCTAACTACAGCTGTGAACATGCAATATGGTATGAACAGGAAACGCAGTACTGCAGCTACACAACAGACACCCTGCTACAGGATACATCTTTATCTTTATTACAGTTTTTGGTAGACCACCCATCGGAAGCCATCTGGGCAGTTTACAATAATATAAAAACAAACAAAGCCAGAGTCAGAAAGGAACTACAATGTCAGATAGGAAAGAACACAGTCATACCAGACTAAAGAAGAGAAAAGCTTAAAAGCTTAAGTGGAGGGGGAGGAGGAAACAGAGGAGTAGGGAAAGGGAAGGTTATAGGCAGTACAGAAGAGGTGGGTTTTTAAGAGGGATTTGAATTTGGGAAATGAGTATTCTTGACGGATTAGGGGAGGAAGGGAATTCCAGAGTGACGGAGCTAGAAAAAAGAAAGCAGAATATTGAGTTTGCTCCAGGCTGCTACTACTACTACTACTACTGAGCATTTGTATAGCGCTACAAGTCGTACGCAGCACTGCACAGACATGTAAGAGACGGTCCCTGCTCATCAGAGTATACAATCTAGTCAAGGCAAATACAGAAGGTGTAGGCAGGGATAAAGCAAGGGGAGGGATAAAGCAAGGGGAAAGAAAAAGGAGATCAGGAGGGTCAAGATCCAAAAGCAGCAGCGAAGAGGTGAGTTTTCAGCCTGATTTTGAAGAGGGTTAGAGAAGGTGCCTGGCGTACAGACACAGGTAATTTGTTCCAGGCGTAAGGTGAAAGGAGCGAAGTCTGGAGTTAGCAGTAGAAGAGAAGGGCACAGATAGAAGCAGTTTGCTAGAAGAGGGGAGTTCCCGAGGGGGGTTGTAAGGAGAGATAAGAGAAGAAAGGTAGTGAGGAGTCGCAGAGTGAATGTATTTATAGGTCAGCAGGAGAAGTTTGAACTGGATGCGGAAACAGATAGGGAGCCAATGAAGTGACTTGAGAAGAGGAGTAATAAGCAGGCAGGCATATGCTGGGGAACGGAGGTCAAGGCGGTCCCATTCTGAGATTTCTGCTTTTCGCCACCTCCCAGTGCCCCTCCTGTCTACTTTCCCACAGGGATGGCATGAGGGTGATGCAGGGCCATGTGCGAAGACTCACTGTGACATCATTTGCATACATTTAGTATACTTTATTTTAAAATGTATATGCCACCCATCTAAAATCCTAGGTGGATTACAAACGTACACATGCCATTTAAAAATGCAGATGTTACAATAAAACAAACATAATAATAAAACATTAAATTTGATTAATGAAAAGCCACTTACACAGCCCTCCCCCCAAATCAAACTACTGTAAGTATCTGCACATCAAATTTATTTTGCTATGACCAGATTATTGATGAGGAGGGAAGATATAAAATGAGAAACTAATCCTGGTAGCCATGATTTCAAAGGCTGGATTGGATTGTGCTTGAGCTGGAAAAGTCCAGAACTCAGCAGCGCTGAAGCTAAGAGGCTACTAAACAAAATTAAACAGAGACATTCCCTGAAAATTTGAAATTTCCTTGAATCTAACCTGACAAAATATTTTAAATTTTAGTCTGGCAGCATAAAGAATGCAAAACTGCAAATCTCAAAGACATTACATATTCCAGTACATCTCCAATCAACATCCTACAGTTGACTACACCAAGAACCCAGTGTACTGGGCTCATAGAGCAAATCTACTATTCCATAACAGCACTAACTTCCAAAACTCACACAATATGAAGCACACCCAGAAAAGGGCAGCACCATAAATAATGCAGTGAGCCCTAGAACATTCCTATTCCTATTCAGAAAATGGAACAAGTCGGATAACTACAGATCCCTGCATGGAAAATCCATTCTATCAGAACACACAGCCTCAGTCACACATGCAGAACAAAGAGAGATCTTCATCAAGTAGAGAATATATTTATACAGACTAAAACCAAACAGACATATGTAGGCAAAAAATGCTTTTACTCCATTACTCAGATTTACAGGATTTCTTTCCCAAAATTATACTTTACTCCAGAGTGAGGCAAGAGAAAGAATTCTCACACACAGGCATCTGCATTGTTGGCAGAAACTAACATAATGGCTCAGGGCAAGTAGCGTGGGTGCCGCTAATGCCACCTCAGTGGGTGGCCTCAGCCACACCGGCAGCCATTTTTCCATGTTGAAATGCAGTAACTGTAAGAGGATATAACTGCCTCCCTGCAGTTAGCCTACGGCTCCGCGTAATCAAACTCTGGAATTAGTTACCAGAAGATCATAGTAAAAGCTGTTAGTGTAGCTGGGTTTAAAAAAAGTTTGGACAAGCTCCTGGAGGAAAGGTGCAAAAACTATTATTAGAGAGGACCTGGAAAATATACAGCTTGCCCCAGGATAAGCATTGTGGAACCTGTGTGCCGTTTTGGGAACTTGCCAGGTACAGTACTTGTGACCTGGTCTGGATACTGTTGGAAACAGGATACTGGGCTTGATGGACCTTGATCTAACCCAGTATGGCATTTCTTATGTTCTTGTGTTACCAGCGCAGAGCCTAGGTAACATGCTGCTAAATATGCCACAAACAAGAGGGGCTCAACAGCACCCATGCAGCACCTCCCACTTCCAAAAAAACAAGAGCGACTTGGCGCCCCAATGCAGCACTTCCCACCCTCCGAAAAACAAGAGAGGCTCAGTGGCTCCTACATAGCACTTCCCACCCTCTGAAAAATAAGAGGAACTTTGTGATCCCAATACAACAACTCCCTCTCCAACACAAACACCAAGAAGGGCTTGGCAACCCCAACATAACTCCTGAAACTGCACACTGGACAGTATGGTGTCAATATAAATATATTCCACAAAAAATAAAGGAAATGCAAGATGCTCGCACACCAGGGAACTAAAAGAAAACGTGAGAACCACAGCACAGTTAGTAATATCAAATTATAAAATTATAACTCATTTTATTTTGTTATAAACTGTGTTATGGTTCTCACTTTTTCTTTTTGAATATATATTCTGCATCCACAGAAACCTTTCCCTTGACAATGAGTGCAGAGCAGAAGTAGGACATTCACCCACAGAACTCAATATATATTAAAAAATCTTGATTCTAGTCATCTCCCTAAGAGCAATATAAACATTCTCCAGTACCAGGCATATTGTGAACTAATACAGTATAAAACCCTACAAAAGTCACTGAAGATCTATAAAGCCAAATCTAACATACCATATATACCAGTATAAACTTCCAAAAGTCATACAAGGGGCCTACCCAGAAACAAGCAGCACTATAACTTCTGCAGCGGGCCCCAAAACATCCATACATTTATTTGAAAAACTGAATAAGTCAAATTACAACTGCATAGATCCCTACGTACAAACTCCATGTTAACAGAATGCCTGGCCTCAGTCATACACTCAGAACACAGACCTCCTCCAAGAACAGAATAAGTGACGACAACCTAAAGTAAAAATAAAAATATGTAGACAAAAATTTAACTGAAATCCCAAGAAGTCAGACTCCACATGAGGAGCAACACCAGAGAAATAAGAGATGCAGTTCAACATACTGGGTAAATTACAAAGATAGTGCAAAATCCAATCACTAAATTGAAAATAGAATAATTTTTTCTACCTTTGTTGTCTGATCATGCTGGTCCCAATCTGAAGTTTCTGCTTGATTCTGTCTTCTCTTAGCTCTCTTCTACGGTCTCTAGTCCATCTGCCATTTCTTGTCTCTCCTTTTATTTTCTTCACTTCCTTCCATCAAGGATATTGATTTTTTTTCTTTTCAGCTTTCTTCCATTTACTTCTCTCTCTGTGTCCACCCAGATTTCATTACTCCTTACTATCCGGTTCTCAGCCCTCCTCTTTTTGCACCATCTACCTACCACCTTTCAAACTTCACCCCGGCCCTTCCATTCCCCAGCTCTTCTTCCCTGGTCCATTATTCCCCAGTCTTTTTCTCACTCTCTCCACGTCTAACATCTCTCATCACCCATCCAGTCTCTCTCTCTCTCTCTTTGGCTTTCTCTTTCCTTCCATTCACTATCTCTGCATTTTCTTTCCTTCCATGTCTGCTCTCTCCCTTTCTATCCCCCTGCAACCAGCATCTACCCCCATCTCCTTACCATCCCATCTCATCCCTATTACTCCCATGTCCATCATCTCTCCATTTTTCTCAACTTATTTACCCAATGTCCATCTTCTCCCCTCACTCTCCCTATTACCCTATGTTCTGCAGTTCCTTCTCCTCTTATTACCCCGTGTCCAGCATCTCCCCTCTGTTCCCCACTACCCAAGTGCAGTATTTTCCCATAGTCTCCCTATAACCCCCTGGCCTACATCACCACTCTATCTCCTCTCCTTGCTTCTCTCTATGTCCCTCTCTATATCCAATATCTCCCTAGCCCCCTACCTCAATCTTATTCCCGCTGCCTCCCTATTCCCCCCCTCCTGTCTCTCCCTTCTGACTCCCTGTGTCCATCCACATCTACCTCCCGATGCCTCCCCATGTCCATCCTTTGTATTTACAAGGGGCAGAGCCTGCCCGTGGAGCAGCATGTCCCACAGGCATGTGATCCTAGCCCAGAGAGGCAGAGCACAGTCGGACTTGCAGAGCCCCTGCCCGCAGGACATGCTGTTCTCGTGGGCAGGCTCTGCTTCATCTGGGCCATGATATGGGCCACAGCTCCTGGCTCCTCTGGGCCAGGAGCTGTGCAAGCTGTGACTATGGCCCAGGGAAACCGAAGCTGCCCAGAGGAGCCGACGTAAGGAGAACACTGTCACTGGCTGCCTGCCTACACTCCCTATTCAGGATGATCTACTGGGCCCTGGCGGTCTAGTGGAGAGTCAGCCCATGGGCAGAAGGCTGCGAGTAGTAATTGCAGCTTCTCATAACCTTCTGCCCATGGAAGCAGTGTGTTCAGCAGGCAGGGTCTCCAGTAGGCTGCCGGTGCTCTGCAGGCCATACTGAATGAGGAGTGGGGGGTAGGTGGTTAGCAACAGCACCCTCCAGATGTTGGTGAGCCCCTGCCATGCTTACCCAGCTTATTGCGTAGCGCTGGCCCTGGCCCAGCATTTGTCTTTATGCTTCCCCCCTCCCGTGTCCAGCATTTGTCTTCCTACTTCCCCCTACCTGTCCAGCATGTCTTCCTGCCCCCTCCCCTGTTGTACAGCATTTGCACCCCTGTTTTTTTCAGCATTTGTCTTACCCCCTTCCCCCCTGTCATCTAGAATCTGTCTTCCTGCCCCCCTGCTGTCCAGCCTTTGCCCCTCCCATCCAGGCTTTGTCTCTCCTGCCTCATCCATTGTCCAGCATTTATCCCCAACCTGCTGTCCAGCATTTGTCCTCCCCCTTTCCCCCCATCATCCAACATTTGTCTTCCTGCCTCCCCCGCTGTCCAGCCTTTGCCCCTCCCCACTGTCCCGCCTTTGTCCCTCCTGCCACCTCCGTTGTCCAGCATTTCTTCCTCCTGCGCCCCCCCCCCCCATTGTCCAGCATCTGTGGCAAGAAAGGAAAAGCACATGGTTTTGAAGACTCCCGTGTGCTCGTAAGCCCCTGCTGGTTCCACTCCCCACGACATGAAAAGCATCATCAGAGGGAGCGGGACCCATCAGGGTCTTACAATCATGATGGAATCGCAAGAGCCAGCACTTTTGCTTTCTGTTTTTTTTCTTTCAAAAGTTGATAGTTCGCTACTGCTTATATGTGTAGTGAGCTATCAGCTTTTGAAAAAAAAAAACCAGAAAGCAAAAGCGCCAGCTCTTGCGACTCTGGCATGCTTCTAAGAACCTGAAGGATCTCGCTCCCTTTCATGATGCTTTTCACGTCAGGGGGAGGGGCGTAACCATCAGAGGCTTAAGAGTGCACCAGAATCCAGAATAGACTAGGCACTTTTCTTTTTTCTTCATTGGTCTGTGCAAATTTTTTATTTTGCCACCTCTGGCCTGCCACTGCCTTCCCGTCACTTTTTTTCTCAGTTGGACAAGCTTAAGTGGGGAAAAAGTATGTATATACTGCCCATCTAAAAACCTGGGTGCTTTCCAAACATACATGCACAATTTATTAAAACAATAGAACAAACATAACAAAAATAATGAATCAAAATTAACTTACACACCCACAAAAGAATAAATCTTTATACATATCTGTATACTGGATTTATTTGGTTGGTACTATGACCAGCTTTTTGACGAGGGAAGATATAACATGAGAAAAACGAATCCTGGTAGCCATGAATTCAATATCATAGTGCTCAGGCTGGATTGTATTGCATCAGAGCTGGAAAAGCCCAGAAATCAACAGCAGTGAAGAAATCAGGCTAATAAAATTAAACAGAGACGCTCTCTTAAAATTTGAGATTTCCTTGAATCTGAAGTGACAAAATATTTTAAAATTTCAGACTGGCAGAATCAAGAATGCAAAACTACAAATCTCAAAGACAATCTGTATTGTAGTACCAAACACCAATGCTTTGCAGTTGATTGACCAGTAAGAACACACAGAGCAAATCTACCATTGCATAACAGTACTAACTTCCAAAACTCATACAAAGGCCTACTTAGAAAAGGTTGGCACTATAAATACTGCAGTAGAACCTAGAACATCCATACATCCAGCGGCAGCTCTGTAATGAGGCCGAGTGAGGTGGTGGCCTCAGGCGGCAAATTTTTTGGGGCAGCAAGAATTGCCCACAAAAAGCCCTCCTCACTCGGCCTTAAAAAAAAACAAAACCCGATGAGAGGAGCCACTGCCACCGCAGCAGCAGCAGAATGAAGTGCCCCGCGGCCGCAGCCTCCCCGGCAGAGCCCTCCTATCTCCCTCAGTGCCAGCTTTTCAGAGCCGCGAAGGGAGAGTTTCCGTTTCTCAGGGCTCTGTTAAGCCCGCCGACGCTGATGGGAAACAGGAAATGCCTGTTCCCATCAGCGCCGGCGGGCTTAACAGAGCTGTGAAAAAGGGAAACTCTTCCTTCGCGGCTCTGAAAAGCTGGCGTTGAAGGAGATAGGAGGGTTCTGCTGGGGAAGCCACGACCGCGGCCGCGGGGCATATCATTCTGTGCTGCCATGGTGGCAGCAGCTTCAGCAGCCAGGTTTTCTATTTTTCAATTTCCCTGGGGTGGGAGTGGGGGCTAGGACTGGAAATGGGCTGATTGGGGGGGGGGGTTAGGATTGGAAGATGGCTGATGGGGGGTTAGGGCAGGTAATGGGCTATGGGGGGGGCTAGGACTGGAAATAGGCTGATGGGTAGGACTGTTAATGGGCTATGGGGGGGATTAGGACTGGAAATGGGCTGATGGGGGTTTAGGACTGGAAGTGGGCTGATGGGGGGGGGTTTAGAACTGGTAATGGGCTATGGGGGGGCTATAACTGGAAATGGGCTGGGGGGTAAGAACTGGAAATGGGGTGATCGGGAGGGGGGCTAGGACTGGTAATGGGCTATCGGGGGTGGCTAGGACTGGAAATGGGCTGATGGGGGGATTAGAACTGGAAATGGGTTGATTAGAAGGGGTGTTAGGACTGGAAATGGGCTGATGGGGGGGTTAGAACTGGAAATGGGCTGATGGGAGGTTAAGAATGGAAATAGGCTGATCAGGAGGGGTGTTAGAACTGGAAATGGGCTGATGGAGGGGTTAGAACTGGAAATGGGCTGATCGGGAGGGGGGACTAGGACTGGTAATGGGCTGATTGGTGGGGTTAGGCCTAGAAATGGGCTGATTATGGGGGCTAGGACAGGAAATGGGCTGATTGGGGGACTAGGATTGGAAATGGACTTATTGGGGGTGGGGGTTAGGACTGGTAATGGGCAGATGGAGGGCTAGCTCTAGAAATGAGCTAGGACTGGTAATGGGCTGATTGGGGGGCTAGGACTAAAGTGGGATGATAAGGGGGATAGGACTGGAAATGTGCTAATGGGGGAGGGAAGGAGAGTGCTGCTGGCCCTGGAAGAAAACTAGGGGCTAGGACTACAAATGGCCTGATGCGGGAGGATGGTAGAATAGCACTGGAAGGAATCAGATAATGGGAGGGTCTGCCAGGGGAAGGAGGGGGCAGAAAGGGAGCTGACATGGGGGAAGGAGGGGGCTGGAAAGGAGCTGACACCTGGGATGTACTGAATGGGGACTGCAAGGGAGCTGACACTTGGGGATGGGAGTGGTAAGTGGTTGGGTAATGGGGAGGAGGCTGGAAGGTAGCTGACATGCAAATGGCACTGGAAGGGGGATGGACAGAGGGTAGGGCGACTGGAAGGGAGCTGACTGGGGGGAGAGGTTGCACTGAGAGTGGACGTGAGCTGATATCTGGGATGGTATTTGGGCTAGAAGGGGCTGGACAGTGGGGAAGGAGGGGGACTGGAAGGTAATGGACACCAGTGGCAGTCATGGGAAGCAAGGCAGTTGACATTGGTAGGTACTGGGAGGGAAGGACTGGAAAGGGGGCTGATACTGGGGAGGGTTACTGGAACTGGAAATGGGCTGATGGAAGGAAGTGAAGAAAACAAAAGAAGAGATAAGAAATGGCAGATGGACCATGGACCATAGACCAGAGAAAGAGAGCTAAGAGAAGACAGGAAAGCAGAAGCCACAGATCGGGACCAGCATGATCAGAGAATAAAATGGCCAGACAACAAAGGTAGAAAAATAATTTTATTTAATTTTAGTGATTGGACTTTGTGCTATTTTTATATTTTACACAGTATTGGGGAACTGCATCTTTTAATTATCTGATGTGGACTCTGGCTTCTTGGGGTTTCAATTTAAATTTTGTCTACATATTTTTATTTTTACTTTAGATTGTGGTTACTTATTCTGTACTTGGTGAGGGTTGATGTTGTGAGTGTGTGACTGAGGTCAGGTGTTCTGTTAATATGGAGTATGTATGTAACGATCTACTGTATACTGTACTATACTGTAGTAATTTGACTTGTTCAGCTTTTCAAATAGGTGTATGGATGTTCCAACGCCCACTGTGGTATTTACAGTGATGCGTTTTTGGGATGGACTCCTTATGTGAGTTTTGGAAGTTTGTGCTAATATGGTATGGTATGGTAGGTTTGCTCTTTGTTGTAGGGTTTTGTATTAGTTCACAATTTGCCTGGTACTGGAGAATAGTGGTTGTTGTTGTTGTTAGTGAGATGATCAGAATCAGATATTTTTTTTTAAATATTGAGTTCTGTGGGTGTATGTCCTGGTTCTGCTCTGCACCTACTGTGGATGCAAAATATATGTTGAAAAAGAAAAAGCAAGAACCATAACGCAGTTTATAACAACAAAATAAAAATGAGTTATAATTCAGTTTTATAAACTGTGCTGTTGATTCTTGCTGTCTTTTATTTCCTTGGTGTGCAAACGGGACCGTACCTAGACCTGTGCCCAGCGGTGCAGCCGCACAGGACGGAAAGGCTTGGGGGGCGCATTTCGGCTGTCTGCTGTTGCCCTGCCACCGCTGGAAGGACAATAGCAGGCAGCTGAAATGTGCTCCCCAAGCCTTTTCGAAGCACTTTAAGCAGGTCTGGTCCCTCCTTCTTCTGACGCGGTGTCAGAGTAGGGAGGGACAGATCTGCTTAAAGTGCTGGTGCCTTTCAGATCAGGTGCATGCCCCTCTCTTCCTTTCCATACCTCCGTCCAGTGCTGCCTGCTCTTTCCCTGCTGCCAGCGCCACCGTGAAAAAAACAGAGGGCGGTAGCAGCAGGGAAAGAGCAGGCAGCACTGGACGGAGGTATGGAGGGAGAGGGGTAGCGTGCACCTGAGCTGCAAGTCGCACAGGGTGCGATTGCATCTCGATACGGCCCTGTGTGCAAACATCTTTATCTTTATTTAAAATTTGGTAGACGGCTTTCCTTCGAAACATAAAGCGGTGTACAATAAAAGGTTAGCAATTCAAAGACAAGGAAAAGGAACGCCAAAATAGGATAGGAAAGTAAAAAGATAAAAGCATAGACAAATAAAATAGACAAAACAAAAGGGCCAATACTTTAAAAACATAAAAGTAATAAAACATAAGAGTACAACGAGATAGTAGGCCCATGTAGGGGGAGACAAAACAAACTACGGGTAGACAAAGTACACGACAAGACAAATGTACGAACAAACAGAAGAACATAACAAATGAGAACATCAGGGAGGACCATCAGGAGAGAGATGAAAGGCTTTCTGAAACAGATGGGTTTTGAGTGATGCTTTAAATTGAGGATACGAAGATTCCAATCGGAGAAGTGGTGGTAGTGCATTTCATAGTACTGGGCCTAGAAAGAAAAAAGCTGCATGACGGGTTTGTTCAAGGTGAGCTTGCGACGGGGAAGGAAGGGACAGACGGTTGGCATGGATAGAATGAAGCTGACGATAGGGAGTGTGAAGAGAGATCCGATCTGCAAGATATAGAGGAGTATTGGTGTAAAGAGCACGATGAATCAGAATAAGGAACTTATAGTGGAAACGAAAACAGAGAGGTAACCAATGTAGACGGAGAAGAATAGGAGTGATATGATCGAAGCGATGAGAGAACGTAACGAGACGGGTGGCAGCATTTTGGATACGTTGAAGACGTTGGAGCTGAAATTTTGGGAGATTAGCAAGAAAAACATTGCAATAATCTAAGCGGTTTATGACTAAGGCCAGGACAAGAGTGACTAAGGAAGAGGGGGGGAGGAGGGAACGGACAGCCCTAATCTGTCGCAAGGCAGCAAATGAACGACGAATAAGGGAAGTAAGGTGTTGATGGAAGGAAAGCGTGGGATCAAGAATTACTCCAAGATAACGGAAGGATGACACAAGAGGGAGAGAAACAGAACCAATCGAGGGGGCTAAAGTAGGGCAGGAACCACTCAGTGAGACCCACATAGCTGTGGACTTAGATGGATTTAAGTGCAGGAAATTTTGGGCTAACCAAGAGGAAATCTGGGAGAGACAAAGATTAAGTTGTGTGATATCCAGAGTTAGAGGAGAGGTATGAAAAAGTAGGATAATATCGTCGGCATACAAGTAAAATGACACAGGAAACTGTTGGATCAGCAAGGGTAAAGGAGCTAGAAAGATGTTAAACAAAAGCGGGGAGAGGACAGAACCCTTTGGTTCAGTCTCTGATTGGATTTCTGAAAAAGCCCCGCCCCCTCTAAGGTGTGGGGGGGGGGGGGGGGTGGAGCACCATTTCATACTTCCCCTCAGGCAGCAGATTGCCTTGAGCCGTTCCTGTATACGCCTACTGCAAAAACCGAACAAGATAGATTTCCGCCTGGAAACTCCATACTAACAGAGTACTTGGCCTCAGTTACACACTTTAGAACAGTGTTCCCAAACTTGGGGTCGGTATCCCAAATGGGGTCAACATCATCAGTGGGTGGGGTCACAGAAACATGGCCATTTCCCCTTCTCTCTGGACTTTCACTGTGATCTATGCCAAGTAGTGGCAGTCAGCAGTCAGCATGTGGCCTTTCAGCCAGTGAGCCCTTGCCCCCACCTGTGAGACTGGAAACCCGTGCTGAGTACTGGAGTCTGTAAGCACACACTGCACACTATCTACTGCGTCTGTTGCCATTACTATTGCTGCAGATTTTTGCTTTAGATGAGTGGAGAAAGGGAAGGAGCCTTGAGACCTGTTATTTTGATTTCAGCATTATCTGGGGTCACGTGAATTTTCAGTTGTTAAAAGGGGGTCATATGGGATAAAAGTTTGAAAAGCACCGATTTAGAATATAGACAGATCCTCACCAATTACAGAAGTGATCACAAACTACAAAAAGAAATATGTTAACAAATCATAATCTGAAATTCCAAGAATCCAGACTCCTCATGCAGTTCAGCACCAGATAAATAGATAGTGATGCATTTCTGCCTGTACTGTGCAAAATGCAAAGGCAGCAGATTCAGTCACTAAATTAAAAATAAAGGGCCCAATATTAATTTGGGCAGGCCATGCACTGCCATGGCGTATAGCCATGTCCGCTGACCCTTAATCCCAGATATTCAATGCCGGGGTCATATGCGGCCCTGACATTGAATATCCGGGGATTGTCACACGGGCCAGAAATCACAGTAGTTAACCTGGTTAGCTCCTGCGCCTTAAAGATAGATGAGAAAAAGCCTCGCCTATCCTTTAGGCGCAGGTCACTAACCTGGCAGCAAGCAATATCGCTGCTACCCAGTTAGCAACAGCCTCTGCTTCTGCTCCACCCCGGAACGCCCAACGCACCCCGATGCTAACCGTATAGCATCTGGGCATGTAGTGGGGTTAGATGGGGATATTCAATGGCACTAACCGTGTAAGTCTCATTGAATAGCTCGATTTAAGGCATTTACGCAGCTTACTGGGCTGTAAATCGTGTAAATGCCTTTCGAATATTGGGCCCAAAATTATTTTTTCTACCTTTGTTGTCTGACCATTTAATTTTTCTATTCATCTTGGTTCCAGTCTTTGTTTCTATTTTCTTCTGTCTTCTCTTTGCTCTCTTCACAAGGGCTTCTGTGCATTTGTCATTTTTCTCTCTCTTTTTGTGGTCTTTGCTTCCTCCACTTCATCAATCTCTGACACTGAACTATACTTTCAGTTTTCTTCCATTTATTTTTCTCTCTGCCCACTCAGATTTCATTCATTCTTTCCATCTAGTCCTATCTTTCTCTCTTTTTACTGCATCTGTCTACAGCTCTCCATCTTCCATCACCCTGGCTATGATATTCCCCTTGGTCTTATTCCCCAGTCTTTAACTAACCCTCTAGTCAATCTCTGTTCTCCATCCAGCCTCAATTCTCTTTCTCTCTCTTCCACCTCCTTCTATTCAGTGTCGCCTCTCCTCCTCTCGCCTCTTCCATACAATTTCTGCTCTTTTCTTCCCACCCCTTCCATACAATATCTGCTCTTCCTCTCTCCCTACCTCTTCCATCCAATATCTCCTTTCCTCCTTTCTCTCCACCCCTTTTTCCATCCAACATCTCCTCTCTCTCCTCCCCTCTTCCAATTCATTTGTCTCTTCACCACTCTATTCCACCCAACATCTATTCTTTCTCCGTCCCCTCCCTGCCATCCACCATTTCCTCTGTCTCAATACTTCCCCATGTGTCCAGCATTCCTCCTTTTTCTCCCTATCCTCACCCCATGTCCAGCATGTCAAGAATTTTCCCTGTCATCCTTATCAGTCTCTCTGACCCTAGTATCTACCCTTTGTGTCCATGGCCTTCCTTTCCCTATCTCCAAGTCAGCATATCCCCTCTGCCATCCTACTCCCCCTCCTGTGTTTGCCCCCGAGCCTCCATGTTCCCTTTTTCACTGCCCCCCCATCTCCAATCCAGCACCTCCTTCTCCCCCAACCCCAGGCCCAGCACTTCTATCATGTATCTTACCTTAAATAGCCCCGCCCCAGTATCTTTCTCCAATCTCTCTCCCCTCTACTGCTGCTTTCTTAGATTGGTCCCCTGCGGCAAAGAAAAAGAATACAACATAGACGTGGGAATCTCTCTTTCAGCGTCGCTGTGAGCTTTGCTGGTCCCGCCCTCTTAGACTTTGACTTCCTGCTGTTGAAGGGGCAGGACTGACAGAGCTGACAGAGGAAGGTCCCCGGATCTGTTTCCTTTGCCACTGCTGCAGGGGACCTATCACAGAAAGGGGCAACAGCAAAGGAAAGATTTCATGAAGAGTAAAAGAAGTGCCAATGCTGCCTGCCCCAGTTGAAGGAGATCTGATTGGGACCACTTTTACCAGGCGCCTATGGCAGCAGCTGGAAGAAGCAATGATAGCCTTGATTTTTTAAATATGCAGGTGGATGGGTGCGGGGCCTCTAGCAGAGCGGGGCCATGTGCGGGAGCATGCTCACACATGTGTGTTCCTGGCCTTTAATGTGGTACATTGCCCAAATGCAGCCTAAAACTAGCATTTGCCACTCTATGCAGGTTACCCCTTCCTTTGTTTAGGGTTGTAACTGATGTTCCATGCAAGATTACCCCTCTCCATGGCTTTTTTTGAAGTGTGAAATTTGTGCAGAGCTACGTAAATTCTTGGATAATGGCTATATCTTGCATCGTCGCCAGGCTGGATATCTTCTAGGACGTAGCATGGAATCTTTGCTATTTGGCATGATTAATGAGATGAGAGGTGCCCCAGTCGCTGGTAATTCCACAATTACGGTGTCCCTCGACCTCAGTCCACTTTTGACTTGATTGCTCATCAGCTTTTAATTTCTCTGTGTGCTGCGGCTTTTCCTCTTCTCAACCTGGGCCACTTTTACCCCTAGACAAGTAGCCCTGGGCCCTGCATGGCAGGGGGCCCATTGAATGATCACACCGCGCTCTGTCCTGATAACTCTATTAACCTGCGCATGAATCTCAAACAGCAGCCCTTTGCTTTTGTTCGTCCCTCCTGTCTCAGGCATCTATAGGGAGCAAGGCTGGAGAGGGATGAGGCTAAAGTGAGCAGAGCACTCTACAGATCAAAGAACTACTAATCTGTTCCCTAACCCAGCTCCTTCCCTCCTCTTGTTCCCTCCACGCTCGTGTGCAGACTTTTGTGTTGCTTCACAAAGTATCTGATAATGTAGTCAGTTTGTGTCATTATTACTAAAGTGAGGACAGAAGAAGAATTTATTTCTATGGTGACTAAGATTCCCAGATTTTTGCAGCTAAATCTGGGACACTTATCCTAAGTGTGTGTTCATGTGTGGGGGGGAGGAGGAGGAGGACCGGACACCTTACTTTCAGGAATGAGCTACGAGTTGTGGAGGAGGGAAGAGGAGTCACTGCTTTGCCCCCTCATCTAGCTCATGACAGCACTAGATCACTTTCAAGCAGACAAATCAATAGAGAAATAGAAAGAGTGATGCATTTCCCCTGGATTGTGCAAAATAAAAAGATGTATATTTAAAAAATTTGACATATTCAAATAAATAAATTGAAAACAATTTTTTTTTCTGGTCACACCCTTCATTTGATCATTACCTCTGAAGACTTTCCTTCCCCACTGAGCTCACTCACTTCACTAGCTCTCCCTTGGGCAGCTCATTGTTGTATCCGTTTTGAATTCTCTATTGCTCCCTATCATAATAATTGCACTTCTAGCAACCCTCCATCTCATTTCTATTCCAGTTACAGTACTCCAGATACACTTTCACTCTTTCTCCTGTCTGACATTATTCTTCCTGGTGATTTCCCATACCAAATCATGACAGACCAGGTCCACACCAGGAACCAAATTCTTAGTTCAACTCTTTGGGGTATGTTTACTAAATTGCGTTAGTGTGATTCGCGTTAGGAGCCACGTTAGTGGAAGAAATGCCAAAAAAGGACATGGGCGGTACATCGTTAGTGATAACGCGTGCTATAACGCGCCACGCAGCAACGATCGTTACAGGGCGCGTTACTGTGCATTAAGTGCAAGAAGGCGCGCAGACACCCAAATATAGAAACAGAGCTGTAGCACAATGGTTACTACACAGACTGATGGTACAAGGGGCATGGATTCGATTCCCCAGTGTGCCTAATGAATAAGGCTGGCTGAGGCGTCATGTGTAACCCTTTGAAGGCCTACTATAATATTTTAATCCACAGTCTGCAGCCGGGTTAAAGTTTGCATATGTCAGGAAAATTGTACCCGTCTTATTCAATATGTTCCAATAGTGACGTTCCCTCTGCCATGGTCATGTATTATATACCATTTGATAGAAATATTTAGGCAGAAATGTGGATCCCGAAAGTGTTGGGCTTGGCCTGGAAAGGGTTAGGTATTGGGCTGTGAGGAAGTTTAGGTGTACTGTAATAGTGCTGCCAGCAAACGCACCCTCACAGTGGCGTAACCTAAGGTGCCACATAAGGCACCCTAGAAGGCACTCCATAGGGCACATTAAAAAGTGCGCTGTCTGCCAAGGCACCCTATAATATCCCCTATAGGACACCATATAAGGCACCTTATAAGACGCTTTATAGGGCGCCGTATAAGGAGCCTTATTGGGCAACATATAAGGCACCCTATAGGGCGCCTTATGAGCCACCCTAAGGTGACAGTACCCTGAGGGTGGTTCTGCCGGCAGCACTAATACACAAAAAAAATAGACAATGCCTAAGACAGCCCTATCAATGAGCCCCACTGTGGATTGTGAACCCATGACCGCTGGCTCCATGGGCAGTGAAGTAACCAGTGGGCTAGAGCTACTAATAAACACCTGGCTGGCCACAGGAGGACTGCACGGCACCACACCCACATTCTGCTGTGGTCACCAGGGAGATTACATACCACCACCCAACACACCCTCTGGGGCTCAGGAAGGGGGACAGAATCTCCTGCCAACAGATCCAATGGTGGCAGTAGAGAGGACCATCACCCCAGTCCTGCTATGGATCAAACACCCTACAGCGCAGGCAATGCAGAGCAGTACACATCCATAACGCAATAGCAGCCAGATGGCAGGTCTGGAAATGCTCAGCTTCCCCCCACCATTATCTGACATTCTCCAGCAGCAAGCCTCCAGCCGCTGCACCCTGCACAGTGTTCCAGCAAGACACATACTAGCTGCAGACAGTCCGCCAGCTAGTCCATAGTCCTGGAGGAGATGCATGTACCCAGAACGGGGATATCAGCATACACACCAAGCAGATAAGTCAGTGATTGGGCCCCAAAAGGAAACCCATAAATATCACATATCAGAAATACTATATAGCACTATGGGGGAACCTAGTCATGCCATGGTCACTGCTCAGTCAGGGTGAGAGTGACCTCCCAGCAGGACATGCTATGGTTTAGGGTGGCATTACTAAGGTATGCAAGTGCTAGTATTGGGAGATGCACGCAGAGCCCAAAGTCCTGCCTCTCCAACTGGAGTTGGGAACCTCTGCCGTAAAGCAGCAGCCAACAGAGGCAGACACACCCGCACCCACAGGCCCCATTATCCAAAGCCTCCTGGAGGCTAAACCGGGGAATTTGGTACACATCTATCAAAAGGTTGCTATGAGTACTGGCAGATAGCAATTCCTAGGTTAAGTACACTTTTCTGAGTGAGCTGCATCATAGCAACCTTTCTGATGTCTGTGGAGTGTGCTACAGGTCTTGTGTCTGACAGTGTTTACCAACCTGGGGAGTGACTCCTACAGTATTGCTTACCATAGCCATGCCTGCACTGTGCCCAGGACTGGTGTGGTGGCCTGGGCTGCCCAACACCTCTATAGTTGCACAATGCTGGCATAGGTGTGGGGAGTGTGTGTCTGTCTATCCAGTGTGTGGTGGCTGCCAACACCCTCCACAGCCCACACTGCTAGCACTGTTGCCAGTATTGGCCTGCCAATGTGCATAATGAGGAGCAAGGTACTGTGGGAATAGCCTGGATAGGGTGGCCTGGCCTGGATGCATCTGCACATGGCATAGGGCAATGGCTCGGACATTGTAGTGCCTGGCCACCACCTGCACGGACAGGGTGGCCATAGCATGTCCTGCTGGGAGGTCACTCTCACCCTGACTGAGCAGTGACCATGGCATGGCTAGGTTCCCCCATAGTACTATATAGCATTTCTCTCATGTGATATTTATGGGTTTCTTATTGGGGCCCAATCACTGACATCTGCTTGGTGTGTATGCTGACATCCCTGTTTTGGGTACATGCATCTCCTCGAGGGCCATGCACTACGGACTAGCTGGCGGGCTGTCTGCAGCTAGTATGTATCTTGCTGGAACACCTTGCAGGGTGCAGCGGCTGGAGGCTTGCTGCTGGAGAATGTCAGATAATGGTGGGGGGCAGCTGAGCATTTCCAGGCCTGCTGTCTGTCTGCTATTGTGTTATGGATGTGTACCGCTCTGTCTGTTCCCCAGCAGGACTGGGGTTGCTGGTCCCCTCTACTGCTGCCATTGCAGGGAGGTAGACTGTGGATCTATTGGTGGGTGATCCTGTTTCCCACCCTGAGCCCCAGAGGGTGGGTTGTGTGGTGGTACATTATCTGCCTATGGGTCCATACACCACCCACCACCCCAGCCCTCACAACACTGATTCTGGATTGAGTCATTAGCCATCTTGATTATTGTAATGTTATTTACTCCAGCCTCCCTGAATGTGAACTCCATTGACTGGCTCTACAATTGCTAGCGCATGCAACAAAGTTTGATCACATCACCCCTTTGTTCCATCAATATCACTGATTACCGGTTCCCTTTCATATACACTTAAAAATTCTGATCCTTGTCCTAGAACGCTGCACTCCAGTTTACCATCTTACCTCCCTTCTTTACTTATCCATTAGCCCCACCCCGCATTCTTCATAACATTCATGCTAACCACCTCTACCTTCCCTCTGCATCCTGGGTGAAATATCACTCAGCTAGAGCATCAGTCTTCTACTTCTGGTCCCATATCTTTGGAATAACCTCCTTCCTGATCTCTACTTGAAACCCATCTTTGGTCATTTAAAATCCGCTCTAAAAACTTACCTTTTTCAGAAGGCATTTGAACCGTCACAAGATAAACATCTACGGGTAGAGCTGCCTGTTCTACATTACTCCTACACTTCCCTCCCCCCCCCTTCCCTTCTCCCCTTCCCTATGACTGAGACTTCTTTCCTGACATAATAATGGATTTCTTTTCTGTCTTTTATTGTTTTATTTATATTTTACAAGTAAACCATTTTGATTGTTTTGAAAAGCCATATAGTAAGTTCAAATAAACTGTAAACCCTCTGTCCCCATTGGGGACAGGAGGCTGCCAAACAGGTGGAAGTTGGGGACACAGCTCTAAAATCGGGGATAATACCTGAAAATCAGGGACATCTGGTAACCTTAATGGTGACTAGTAAGGGGAAGCATCCTAGTTCAGGCTAGCCAGGAATTTCAGGGATTATTTTCAACCAATTTGGTATGGATTTCTTTCAATTTATAAATGTATGTATTGAATTTATTTTTTTGTAGTCTACCTAGAAAAATCAAAGGAGCGGAAGAATTGAAGGAAATATTGATTCATCGGGAAGATGTATTACAACTATCAGATAAACTGAAGAGTAGCAAATCACCTAGGCCGGATGATATACATCCAAGGGTGTTGAAAGAACTGAAATATGAGATTTCAGACCTGCTATTAGTAATCGTAACACCAATTTTTAAAAAGGGTTCCAGGGGTAATCTGGGAAACTACAGACCGATGAGCCTGGTGTCAGTACCGGGAAAATGGTAGAAACCATCATAAAGAACAAAATTGTTGAACATGTAGATAGTCATGGCTTAATGGAAGACAGCCAACATGGCTTTAGACAAGGGAGATCTTGTCTTACTAATCTGTTATGTTTTTTTGAAGGAGTGACTAAACAGGTAGACAAAGGTGAGTCGGTTGATATAGTGTATTTGGACTTTCAGAAAACCTTTGACAAGGTCCCTCATCAGAGACTTTTGGCAAAACTAAAGAGTCATGGGATAGGAGGTAGGGTACTATTGTGGATCAGGAACTGGTTAAAAGATAGAGAGCAGAGGGTAGGGCTAAATGGACAATTTTCCCAATGGAGAAAGGTGAATAGTGGTGTACCCCAAGGATCTGTGCTGGGTCCGCTGCTTTTTGACATATTCATAAATGACCTGTTTTTGACATATTCATAAATGACCTGGAAAAGGGAATAACAAGTGAGGTTATCAAATTTGCAGATGACACAAAACTATTTAAAGTTGTTAAAGCCCAAGAGGATTGTGGAAAATTGCAAGAGGATCTTGATAAATTGGAAGACTGAGCATCAAAATGGCAGATGAAATTTAGGGGTATGTTTACTAAACCGTCTTAATGTTACCGGCGCTAGTTTGCCTTTTTGGTGGGGGTATATAGTAAATGATATGTCATGTTTAAAAGTTTTCTTCATTCATATTTCTCTTGTCATTATAGTGGCAAGTTTGAACAATAAAGTTTATAATGTTTGATGGTGTCACTGTAGCACCGAGAAAAACATGCTTAACCACTCAATGGAGTCATTCCAAACCTGAGGCTGGAGACCTTCCATTTCAAATATCCAATATCGTTGTTCTCATCTTGCTAAGGATGCATCTTTACAGTTTCTAAAGGTCCTCACCAGAAAAGAATATATATTGTTGGTCGCTGCTGTTTATCTACAGAATTTGGCTATTTGCATGTCCCACTAGATTGCCCTGTTTGATTGGGGGCTATTTTTGTACACGTTTTTCTGACCTAGATATCCCATGTAAAATAGGGTTTTAAACAGCTGATCTCATTCTTTCATTTCTCATTTCTATATTTTATCTTACCACATCTTGCTAATGCTATTTAATCCTGTCTTCTTCTACCTTCTCTGTTGTTGGGTTGGAAGCCATTGTGGTACATGTCACATTGGGAATAGTGCCTTAGCGCTGCTTTATTGGTAGTAGATAAGGTAGCAATACAACACTTCCTGGACTACAATGTACTGCAGCTGCAAAAAAAAAAATCAAATCAAAACACATGTAGAGACCCCTAAGATTGTGCTTTATTAATTTTGCTAGGACCTCTATTGGCTGTGCCATGAGACCCCTCTATGCCCCATCCTGCTTCTACAACAGCGGCTCTGTGTGTGCAGGGAGGCGAGGAGGTGGCATACGGTGAAGGCAGATAGCGGGGATGGACGTCCAGCCCCGCTATTTGCCTTCCTGGATCGGGCCCATAGTGAACCTGGGGAGTAGAGTATAGTAAGATACACATAAGTAGTAGACAATAGAGTGAGGAGCATCAGGATCCAAAAGCGGCTTCAAAGAGGTGGGTTTTTTTGCCTGGATTATAATAGATCTAGAGAAGGGGCCTGAGGCACAGACTTAGGTAGTTTGTTCTAAGCATATGGAGCAGCAAGATGGAATGAACGAAGTCTAGAGTTGGCAGGTGGCAGAGAAGGGCACAGATAAAGGGGAACTGCCAGAGCAGCAGAGTTCCTGAGGAGGTGTGCAGAGTGAGATAAGAGAGGAAAGATAGTGAGGAGCCACAGAAATGCACAGAATGATGATGACAATAATGAATCAAAAAGGGGAAAAGACCTCAGGGAAGTGCAGTTTCCAGTGCTTCTGCTTTAAGCCATTTATTAAGGCCTTGGGCGCTTGTCCTCATTGGTCATAAAAACCCCTTTAAAAATTGTTTAGATTTAATTTATCAAACTTCTTCATAACAAAGTGTAACAGCTTCAACTTATCTGAGCATGTCTTTCAGCCAATTTTGTTACATTTGACATGTCTGCATTTTACGAGCGTGTTGCTTCAGGAGTGTATCCAGTTAGTTGTTTAAAAGAATTCTTGAAGGGCATGCAATCAGTATAGTCTTTAAAGAATGTTTAGCAATATTTGCAGATATTAATTGATGATTGACAATAATGCTGGCATTTTTTACAGATTGAAATGACAACTGGTTGGATACACTCTGAAGCAACACGCTGTAATTTAGATGATGTATCCAATTCATACTCCTCCTTCTGATCTTTAAATGCAGTCATTCTTCTGCGGCTCGCTATCTTTCCTCTCTTCTCCCCGTCCCCCAAACCCCTCCTCGTGAACTCTGCTCTTCTACTGCCCTTTTCTTCCACTGACCTCCAGACTCCGGTCTTTTTGCCTTGCTGCTCCTTATGTCTGGAACAAGCTTCCTGAGTCTGTACGTCAGGCTTCTTCTCTGCCCCCTTTCAAATCTACGCTAAATTCTCACCTCTTTGAGGCTGTCTTTGGATCCTGATCCCTTGTGTCTTCCGAACTTTTGTCTTGTCTGTCTTGAATAGATTGTAAGCTCTATGAGCAGGGACGGTCTCTATTTGTGCAGCACTGTATATGCTTTGTAGTGCTTTATAAATGTTTAATAGTAGTAGAAATAATATACCTAATGCTAAGACTAGTAAGGGAATGGTCCTGCACAGAAAGCATGAAGGATTGGTTAAGGTCCTGGAGGTTATCCCTTATGGAAATAAAGAGGAGAAGATGAAAACTGAATGGAACTTAGAAAAAGACCAAGTCTACATCTGAATCCTGGTCTTTGGCTCCACAGCTACTGTACCACAGCATGGTGCCTCTAGTCCTTGGCTTTATGAGTCAACCACCTGGATAGAATGAGAAGAATTGGAGAAGGCTCTGAATATCAAATGACTACTGAAAGAGAGGTGTAAGAGGTGGCTTAAGCTCAGGGCTGGCGCTATCATTAGCCAGACTAGGCAGACACCTGGGGTGACAATGGTCAGAGGATGGTCCATTGTCACCCCTTTTTGGGACATGCAGCGGTGACTGTGCTTTTAAAATGGAACCGTAGCACTTACCATTGCCTCCGGCACTACAGTGCTGTTCCTGCTTCTGTCCCCTCCAACTCCACTTTTTGTTTATATGGGTGTTGAAGCAACTGGATTAACAACCACTAGACATACAGCCTTTGAGGGGTTAAACAGGTAACTTTAATGCAACATTCATAGTTGAGGCAAGACCTACAGTAACTACAGTCCAAATCTAGTCCAAGTTTATAAAAACAATGATCATTCTCCTTCGACAAACACAACACATATTTGAAATAAGAACTTATATTCGCAACATTAAACAGGACTGAAGTAACTTGCAATTACATGTAACATCGATACGCAGCGGTTTATGGACTCAGGTCTTCCACTGAAATCCCACCTTGACCCTTGTCCTCCAACCCTTCCAAATACTGTAATGCTCTCCTGGCAAACCAGCATACCTTTTCGCTCCCTTGAGGATCAGTCTGGACCTTCAGAGCAGGAGCCAGCCCCAGGCTATCGGCTGCCTCTTTCTGTGATTCTAAGCACAAAACGATACCCTGGAAGGCATGGGAATATCAGGAGGGATCTAGCAAAGCTTGAGGACTGGTTTAGACGAGTTTGGCACAATCGATAAAAATTGTTTTTGTCAGATCTTTTCGTTTTATATCTAGCCCAGTTACAGCTAGTAACCATCTTTGATGTTTTATATAAAACTCTTGCAGAAATGCCCATTATTTTACAGTTCATTATAATTATGTCAATCCTCCATCTGACTCAGATAATGGGCTCTGTCTCAGTCCCTCTTTCATATGTTTTGAAATTATCAAACTTTACAAAAGGTTCTGCTTCAGGGGAAATCATAAATCTTTTCCTACTGATACTTATCTGAACTAGTTTTCTTCAGTATTGATATCCCAGCTGATCTGCAGTCCTACTGTGGCACCAGAATGAATACAGCAGGACTGCAGGACCAGCTTTCTATGTGAAAGGAACAACCCAGGAGCTCTCATTGATATGCTTACTGAGGGTCATTTGTTCAGTAACCCAAAGGTATTAACATCACAACTTCATCGCTGAATATCCGAGTTTACCAGACATCAGTGATACTATCTGGTTAGCAGCAATATTCAGCTACTAACCGGTTAGCACTAACCAGTTAAAGTTAGGCAGCTATTCAGGAGTACCCTAGCTGTTAGGGGAAACAACCTGGAACCAGAAAGATCAGTGTTCAAATCCCATTGATACTCCTTGTGGCCTTGGGCAAGCCATTCAACCCTCCATTGCCTCAGGTACAAGCTTAGATTGTAAGCCCCATGGGAACAGGGAAATAAATAACTACTGTACCTAAATGTAACTCACCTTGAGTGCCTATTGGAAAGATGTGAGCTAAATACAAAAAATAAAATAGATTTCAAAAGTTAGCTTTCCACTGGGAGCATCACCAGGAGTAGTATAATGGGTACACTACTCGTCAAACTAATTGACAGGTGAGATAAGGATGACAGGAGCCAATCAGTGCTCACTTCCGGTGTATGTCCCGCCTCAGGCCATGCCCCCTCCCATCGAAGTGAATGGTGAGTTAGCCCCGCCCATCCATGCCCCCAGGCGTGGCCACACACCCCACTTTGGCACGCCTCCACCCCCAAGGATGACATCAGCCAATCAGTGCCCACTTCCGGGTTTGTGCCACACCCAAACCCTCCCACCCTCAACCACGCCCCAGCCTACATCATCGGAAATGACATCACCGGAAACAGTGTGTCATCGGAAATGGACACTGATGACATCAGCGGAAGCAGAGTGACTGACTCCGGAAATGTGTTTTGCTTCTGGTTAATGCTAACATCTGCAAAAGCAGGAATCCTGGAAAAGAAAACAAAACAAAAAATGCTTTCTCTCCCCCTACCCCAGTTCTTTTTTTCTCACAAAGCAGTGCAATGCTTTTATGTGTATTGCAGGCTATTTAGAACTGATTGTTAAAAATAACCCTTTGGTAGCAGCAGCAGGAACACAATGCATTTGGTATACAGGCTTTTCACAGAGACACAGCACTTGGGTATACAGGGCTTTTCACAGAGACACAGCCCTTGGCATAGAAGCTTTTCTTTCCAAAATCTTAAACCACAATTAACACATCTTTGTTAGAGAAACCAGTGCTGTCCATGTGATAGAATTTTGCTTTTAAGACCTCACTGTTAGAGAGAAGTATTCTGGCAGTCCTGTAGTTCAGACTGAAATACAGAGAGAGAGACCTGAGTTCAAATCCCACCACAGCTATTTTTAGTGGCTTTGAAAAAAAAAAACAAGACAGAGAAACAAGTCGGAGCATGCTTCTAGGATATGGTAATACGTGATTGGCCGAAACAAAAGACTTGTTCTGAGCATGCTCCAGGTGTTCTGAGCATGCTCCTGGTGTAAGGCTGTGTGTCCTGTGTGGGGAAAATTCCAACACAGATTCAAAAAGAAAAAATGGCTCTTTTTAGAACACCAAGCAGAATTTCCAACAGGGTGAATAACATTCATTATTTTCTTAAGTATCATGATGCCGCAGCAGAGGGTTATCCACTGATAGAAAATCCATTTGAACAGGAGAGTCCGGCAGAGTCTGAACATGAATTATCAGGGGTTGAATATTTACCAGATTTAACATTTTGGAAAGAAAAGCTTCTATACCAAGGGCTGTGTCTCTGTGAAAAGCCTGTATACCCAAGTGCTGTGTCTCTGCGAAAAGCCTGTATACAAAATGCATTGTGTTCCTGCTGCTGCTACCAAATGGTTATTTTTAACAATCCGTTCTAAATAGCCTGCAATACACATAAAAGCATTGCACTGCTTTGTGAGAAAAAAGAACTGGGGTAGGGGGGAGAGAAAGCATTTTTTGTTTTGTTTTCCAGGGTTCCTGATTTTGCAGATGTCAGCATTAACCAGAAGCAAAACACATTTCCAGAGTCAGTCACTCTGCTTCCGCTGATGTCATCGGAAATGGACAGGGTGGGGTGTGGGTGTGGCACAAACCCGGAAGTGGGCGCTGATTGGCTGATGTCATCCTTGGGGGTAGGGTGGGTGCATGCCAAAGTAGGGGTGTGTGGCCACGCCTGGGGGTGTGGATGGGCGTGGCTAACACACCATTCACTTCTATGGGAGGGGCGTGGCCTGAGGCGGGACATACACCAGAAGTGAGCACTGATCGGCTCCTGTCATCCTTATCTCACCTGTCAATCAGTTTGATGAGTAGTGTACCCATTATACTACTACCAGGTCTTTGCCAAGGCCACCATTATGAGCTGCAAAGCTCTGGAAAAGTTCCACACCTCCACATACAAAAATCACATCCTCTTCAGTCTTCCCATGTACTCCTAATCGGGCCATTGTTTTTTTTTTTAATACATCATTGTTGAGCCCCATCCCTTTGCAAAAAAAGTGCCTCTCCCTCCTGAATAGCCCCACCCATCTCTCTGGATCTTTCAGAGGCTACTCTTAAACTCCCTGATGGTCCAGAGAGGCAGAAGTCTTCCCTATTCCTTGCCCACTGGTGCCATCTTTCAAACTGGCTCCACCTGACCCTGGGAACTCCTTTCCCTGTGCACGACCACAACGTTTCCCTTTCACCAGGAGTTATGAACATCATCTTCAAAACATTCACAGGCCTGACTGACTTAGAATGTGGGATGCAAGAATGAAACCCAGCTTCCTCCACATGTTAGCAAGCAGACCTGCAACTGAGCCACCAGGCTCACCCTAAAATTATTTTCTAGTATGAAACAGCTTACGATGTCACAGCTAGTCAGGCTCAGCATACTTATAATGAATAACCATGACCCATATTTGCATACTTTGGAGACCCTCGTATGCAAGTTTCTTTCATACATAGTTATTGTGGATATCCTGAAAGCCAGCTTGGTTATAGGATGAGCAGGATGGGTTTGGGAACCACTGACTTAACAATGCATTTGAATTCTAACCGTATGAAACAAAATATGGTATTTGGGAATGTATCTACTATGAAACTGATTTATCTACTTATTTTTGTAGTTTTGCATTCTATGCTCATATTTTCCGAGTTCCATTTTTATCTTGGCTATCTCTGAGGTGTACCATTTCTTGAAAGGTTTGTGACAAAATTTTGGGGATGTGGATGTTGTTTTGACTGCTATACTAATTGAGGAGTTCCATTTTGTTATCATTACATTGAGGTCAGAAGTGGCGTCGAGCTATGGTAAGGTAGTATTTAAGAATGAGTCCTTGCCAAAGGATCTATATTGTGTATTCTGGTGGGGGGCTGGTGTTGGGGTGTGAGTGAGGGGGAAAGTGGTGCGGGTAGGGAGAAACATGCTAGAAAGTGGTCTGACCATAGAACCTGTTTTACTTGAGGTGAGGGTGTAAGTACAGTGTTCAGTTAATCATTTTGGGATGAATACTAAGTCAAGAGTGTTACCCCTGATATGGGTAAGACTCTTTATTGTTTGGTGGAAGCCCATGTCTTCCATAGCATCCAAAAATGCAGCTGTTTGAGCATGGGAGAGGGAGGTTAAGTTAAAGTACCTTAGGATGATGTGGAGTTTTTTTTATCGTGGAGGTACAGGTGGATTTGAGGATTGTTGTTAAGCTTTGATGGTTAGGTGTAGGAGGTCTATATAAAAGGCATATGGCTATGTTATTGTTTTCAGTTTTGAGGATATCCATATCCTCATGGTTTGTGCAAAGGGTGGGTGAGGCTTTTACTTCAGCTTTGGTTATTATAAGCACACCCCCACCTCTTTTTTAGTTCCTGGAACGGTTAAATAATTTATAGCCTTGAGCTTTAAGCTGATTCAGAAGGACATTATCCATTTCAGTAAGCCAGGTTTCAGTGGTGCATAGGAGGTCAGGTTTCTCATTTATGATAAGGTCGAGAATGATTGGGATTTTGTTTTTTATGGATCTAGCGTTAATTAGAATAAATCTTAGTGAAGTTGGGGCAACTGTGTCATTTTGAAATTTGTTATTTGATAGTGTGCTTATATGGATTAGTCTGTGTTGGGAACACTTCTGGTTAAGGTGTGAGCTTTCTGGGAGCGGATTCCTGTGTAGATTGAGGTGTTGGTTTTGTCTAGGATCATGGTAAATGATTGCTATGGGGTAGGTATGGTAGGGGTTCGATGGGGGGATTAGGGCACAGAGCAATGGGGTGTATAGGAGGAGATAAAGTGCAAATATTAGCATTTTCTTGGCTTCCATTATTGCAAAGGTTAGTCCTGTTATATTTGAGCTGTAAGTAGAGATTTGTATATACCTGAACCTTTAATAATGAGTAATTAGTGCTCTCACTTGGTTTGCAGCTTGTCGTGCTGTGAGGGCTTGCGTGCATCAGTGATGCTGAGAGCTAAACTTTCGGTAGTTTAACTACTAGCAGGGTCTCCCAAGATGGACAGGTCTCAGCTGAGGTGCCAGACCAAGACAAACCACCCATCTGGGCAGCAGCAGAATGGGATAGTGTTGACGGCGGAGGATCACAATTTTGTGACAACGGCAACAACACCAAACTTAAACTGCGTGGAAGAAAGGCCCGGCAATCTAATTCTGTATCTTGCCATGAAAACCCAATGGATAGTTACAACAAAACAAATTGTGCTATGGTACTGGAAGACGAGACCCCCAGGTCGGAAGGCACTCAACTAGCTACTGGGGAAGAGCTGAAGACTTTTCAGAGTAAAGCCAGCATTTATGATGTGGTTGGATCAAAGTCCTCGGGAAGTCTGACTGCTGATGTAGCTGCGCATGAAATGAGAGTCAGAAGCTGTAAAGATGTCTTACACATTGGAACATGGAACATAAGAAGCATGAACCAAGGGAAGTTGGAGGTGGTCAAGAATGAAATGGAACGTGTACAACTTGATCTGTTGGGTGTCAGCGAACTGAAATGGACTGGCATGGGGCACTTTGCATCAGATGATCACATGGTCTACTATGCTGGAAATGAAAGACAAAGAAGAAATGGTGTTGCATTTATAATAAAGAAGAAACTTGCAAGAACTGTAATGAAATACAATGCAGTCAGCGAACGCTTAATCTCTATTCGTCTACGAGGATTGCCTATCAACACAACTATAATTCAAGTATATGCCCCAACAACAGCTGCAGAAGAGAATGAAATTGAAGAGTTCTATGAACAAGTACAAGCTGAAATTGACAGAACATGCAAATAGGATATCCTGATAGTCATGGGTGACTGGAACGCAAAGGTTGGCAACAAAGAAGAAGGCAAAGTAGTTGGAAAATATGGACTTGGCAACAGAAATGAAGCTGGAGAAAGACTGATAGAATTCTGCAAGACCAATGATCTATTCATCTCAAACACCTTCTTCCAGCAACACAAGCGGCGACTGTACACATGGACTTCACCGAATGGATTATATAAAAATCAAATTGACTACATATGTGGAAGTCAACGATGGAAAAGCTCTGTAACATCAACAAAGACAAAACCTGGAGCTGACTGTGGTACAGATCATCAACTACTAGTATGCAAACTCAAGCTAAAGTTGAAAAAGAGCAAACCACTCATGAATGCAGCAAAATATGACCTTGAGAATATACCACTGGAATTTAAAGACTGCCTGCAAAATCGATTTGCTGCTTTAGATACAAATGACAGAGCTCCGATAGAGTTATGGAATGACATCAAGAAGGTTGTGTTGGAAGAAAGCGAGAAGTCTCTACAAAAGGTGGAAAAGCAAAAATGGACAAAATGGATGACGGAAGAAACTCTGAAAATTGCCCAGAAATGCAGAGAAGCTAAAGCCTGAGGAGAAAGAAAGACAATCGCAGAACTCAACAGAGATTTCCAACATGCAGCAAGACAGGACAAGGAAAAGTACTACAATGACACTTGCAAGGAAATAGAAGCAGAAACTATTAGAGGAAGAACAAGATCAGCTTTCCTAAAGCTACGACAGTTAAAGAAAAAGTTCCAGCCTCGAATTGGAATGTTACAAGATACTCAAGGTTCTATATTGAATGATGCTGAGAAGATCAAGAAAAGGTGGAAATTATATACAGAGTTTTTATATGATAAAGATCAAGTGGACCAACAGCCGTTTCAACCTGTACCTTATGATCGGGAACCAGTGGTGATGAAAGAAGAAGTTGAAGCAGCATTGAAAGCCTTATCAAAGAACAAAGCACCAGGCATTGATAGCATTCCTATAGAAGAATTGCAGCAATCTGATGCAGCTGTTACCATACTTACAAGGCTCTGCCAAGAAATATGGAAGACAACATCATGGCCAACTGACTGGAAAAGATCTGTGTTTATACCAATACTAAAGAAAGGTGATCCAACTGACTGTGGAAATTATCGAACAATCGCTCTGATCCCACATGCCAGCAAGATTCTGCTAAAGATTATTCAAAAAAGACTACAACCATACCTGGAACAAGAACTACCTGAAGTGCAAGCAGGGTTCAGGAAAGGGCGAGGAACGAGAGACATCATTGCGGATGTGAGATGGATCCTTGAAAAGACTAAAGAATACCAAAAGGATATCTATTTGTGCTTTATCGAATATAGCAAGGCTTTTGACTGTGTAAACCATGAGAAACTCTGGGCCACATTAAGAAGCATGGGTATACCAGAACACCTGATCGTTCTCTTGCGCAATCTGTACATTGATCAAGAAGCAACAGTTCGAACGGAACAAGGAGAAACAGAATGGTTTAAAATAAGCAAAGGTGTAAGACAAGGCTGCATACTTTCCCCCTACCTGTTTAATTTATATGCAGAACAAATCATCAGAGAAGCAGGATTGTATGAAGACAACAGAGGTGTGAAGATTGGTGGAAGACTCATCAACAACCTTTGCAATGCTGATGATACTACATTACTGGCTGAAAGTGAAGATGATCTGAAACATTTGCTTCTCACAATCAAAGAATGTAGTCTCAAAATGGGCCTGCACCTTAATGTAAAGAAGACAAAGATCATGACAACTGGCATAATCAACAGGTTCATTGTTGAAGGAGAAGAAATTGAAATTGTGAACAACTTTAACCTAGTTGGATCAACTATCAATAAAGAAGCAACAAGCAGTCAAGAAATCAAACGACACTTTGCTCTTGGCAGAATGGCTATGAAAGACCTAGATAAGATTCTCAAGAGCAGAGGTGTCTCTCTCCATACAAAGATTCGACTTGTTCAAGCCATGGTATTTTCAATAACATCATATGGTTGTGAAAGCTGGACGTAAAAAAGACAGACAGGAAGAAAATTGATGCCTTTGAATTATATTGCTTGCGGCGAATACTGTGTATACCATGGACTGCCCGAAGAACAAACCAGTCGGTACTAGAGGAGATCAAACCTAAGCTTTCTTTAGAAGCTCAGATGACAAGACTTCGACTTTCATACTTTGGACACATCATGCGAAGAGAGAGATCATTAGATAAAGACATCATGCTTGGCAAGATAGAAGGTCAATGCAAAAGAGGAAGGCCAGCAATGAGATGGATCGATACAATAACAGCATCTACGAGTACCAGTCTGTCAACAATGAGCCGCCTGACTGAAGACCGAACACAATTTAGGATAGCTACCCAGAGGGTCGCCATGAGTCGACTCCGACTTGACGGCACTTAACAACAACAATTAGTGCTAGAACTTGAGTTGTAACAGAAACATAAATGGGTAAAGCTAGCAAAACTAGGTTAAAGAATGTGAATGGATACACAAAACTATCTAGATTAACTTAAGTGTGACACCAGGGGAGGGATGCTGTAAGCATATATAGGTACAATGAAGCTTATGTAATAACAGCCAATGATAGTAAGTGAAGGTGGTTGACTTATGGCAATAACATGTGATATGATAAAACAAGCAGCAGCAGTTAGATTTGTGCACAATGTTACAGTGAAGATGTGGGTATTATGTTAATGATATATGTGAGAACACATTACCAATAATATATGTATGGAACAGAGGCTAAGAGATTGACAATATTAGCTTTGGAGAAATTAGTAACTGGTATTTTTACCTGAAAAACCTACTGAGCCATGTGTTCGTTGAAGTTGTATATCCTTCAGGTGTTGTTGTTGTGGTCTCCTATTTATAGAGTTTATGCTCCCTCCTACTTTCCCCAGCTAAGGGCCACGCCAAAGAGCCCTCTGGTGAGGCCCGCCAGGTGCGGGCACGCCTGAAGCATGCTGCTTTTAAATTGTGCAGGAGAGTCGCAGCAATTGGTCCTTGGTGGGGGAAGCGGGAAGGTCCAGCAGCTCCCGTTTCCTCCTCCATTGAAAAATCTGCTGCTCTCCAGCATGTGTAACTTGGAAAGTTACACAGACTGGAGAGACTCTGTATAGAATAGTTTACACTGATGGATGTATAGACACAAAACACATGCAACCGTGTGGTTTGGTCAACGGAATTTAGCTAAATTTATATCCAGACAGGCACCTTTAGACAACTCAAGCTGTGGCAAGATTAACATTGATACGGCTGTCTGCAATAGGAAAGAATGCTGGTTTTTGTGTAGGTGTGTGTCACTAATAATGTTTCTATTTGGTGTCCTATTCACACCAGATTTTCAGGGCATGTCAAGAGGACAAAGAGGATCCCAGCAAAGGTATGTCCATGACTGAATTCATATCTAATATGTAGGTTCTATTAGTTCTGCATGACATGTTTGTTTTGACAGGGTAAAGCTAAGTGCGGTGAAATGAATTACAGTGCTATAATATTTATCTCTTATTCCCCTTTTTTAAAGTGCCTTCAAGTAAGCACTGACTCCTTGTGACCTGGCAACCCTGGGTTTTCTTGGGAACGTATAACCAGAAGTAGATTGCCAGATCTTTTTCTCCAAGGTGATGGAGGCTAAACTGACTGGTCCAAGAGTGCTAGTGGGAATCAAACCCAGATCACTGGGGTACAAGCCTGTTGCTCTGATCACTAGGCTACTCCTCTACTCTCTTCTGGCCCTAGACAGGTTGTTCTGAGTCTCTGATGCTACAGTTATTTTCCACCCTGGCTAGTTTGCATAATAATCCATCTCTTTAACAATCAAGAAAATAAGGTAGCAAAAAGAACAGAAAACATTTGTAGATGTAAAAATAAAGGACACAGACGAAGGCATTAATGACGTACACGGAACAGGATGTGCTGGAACAAAATCTGATTTACAAGGATCAGGCTGTTTTTTTTTCTTTAGTGGTTTATATACTGTGAATGCTTGAGAGCTACAAGAAGGACAGACTGTATCCTGGAATAGAAAGATCTATGTAAATTTCTAGTGCTGCATTGTTTTCTCTGAAAACTCAGATGGGAACAGCAACAACCAAACATTCCCATTTCTTGCTTCCATTCATTGGAGTGTCTGCTGGCTGTGGAACCTTCTAAAGGACATAAAAGCAGATGTCTTTTTAATTTCTATGGTCTCCAAAGCTTACTTACTGCAAAATTCTTTTGATGGTCCTAAAAATTCCCAGATAGTTTCCACCTGCTCTTTGGGGCATGTTTACTAAAGTGAGCTACCTAGTAGGGTGGGGTTTAGTGTGCGGTTTGTGCACTGAGCTAAAAAACAGCAAGGCATCTTCACTAAGATTCCTGTACTACCTGGGTTGCAAGCAGTGAGGTGGGGACTGGGAAGGCCGGGGCAGATTGAAGGCACTGATGGCAAGTCACAGCTATCACGGGTAGTATTAACTCTCACTAGTTGGACTTGCTGCACTTAATGCAGGCACACTTAATGCCACCTGATTGGGTGGCGTTAAGTACACTCACATGCTAGCTTGTGCTGCATTGTGTTTTGGGACTATGCTAACTGCAGAGGCATGGTTAGTGCTGCTGAATATGCGTGGGTACCTCCGCCACAGAGCCCAATGCTAACCGGTTAACATCGGGACGTCCCAGGGGCAGGACCCAGGGATAACTGGTCAGCAGCGATATTCAGCCGCTTCCCCGTTATCCCTTAGCAGTGAAAGTTAGGAATGTGAAGGACTGTCCTAACTTTCACCACTGAAGCTAACTAGGCAGCAGCTGAATATCGCCACTACCCAGTTAGCTTCCCGGATATTCAATGCAAGTGGCCGGATATGGCCCCGGCATTGAATATCTGAGTTTAGTGTTCAGTGGTGATGGCTAGCCACTGTAATCACTCTAGCTGCTGCCACTGAATATTGGGCCCACCAGAAATAATCATGCCCACCCTTCTTTCGTGGACAGAAGGACTTCACCTCTTATACTATACTGCTCCGTTGGATTTTTGCAGTCCTAAAGCATGATCCTGCACTTTTTAGTGTTAAGTTTCAGCTGTCAAATTCTTTACCATTCTTCAAGCTTCACTAGATCCCTCTTTATGTTATTTACATCTTTCTGTGTGTCTATTGCAGATTGTGGTATCATCCGCAAAGAGGCAAACCTTACCTGATAGCCCGTTCACAATATCCACTGTAGGCAGTGTTCAATGGCAAAAGACATTTTTACTAAGCCGGGCCGGCCTGTCCATTGTGCGAGAATGTTGTTCGCACAGGGCCCCGTGTGAACTCCATTCTCGCACAGATGGATGGCTTCAGAGGGAGCCAGGGAAGCACGCATGAGGCCCGGCTCTCTCTGCACAGCCGCCAGCATGAGGGAAAACACTCTTCACGCTGGCAGCTGTGCAGAGGTAGCCAGGGCCTCGCGCAGGCTTCCCCGGCTCCCTCTGAAGTCCCTTAGACGGCTGCGGGGCTCTTTGGTGGGCGGGCGGGCGGGGGCGCTTGGACTTGAAATGGGCTGTGATGGAGGGGGTGAAACTTGGACTGCATAAGGGCTGTGATGGGGGAAGCCTGGACTGGAAATGGGCTGTTATGGTGGGGGAAGCTTGGACTGGGGCTGTAATGGGAGGGTAAGCTGGGAGTGGAAATGGGCTGTGATTGGGGAGGGGCTCGGACTGGAAATGAGCTGTGATGGGGGGGCTAGGACTGGAAATGGGCTGTGAATGGGGGGGGGCTAGGACTGGGAATGGGCTGATGGGGAGCTGGAACAGGACTGAAAATGGGCTGATGAGGGGGAGCTTGGACTGGAAGTGGGCTGATGGAGGCTGGAATAGGACTGGAAATGGGCTGATGGGGGAGCTTGGGCTGCAAATGGGATGGAATAGGACTGGAAATGTCTGATGGGGGAAATAGGACTGGAAATGGGCTGATGGGGGGCTGGAATGGGACTGGAAAGGAGCATATCCCATCTCTTCTGTCTAGCTTTTGGCCTCTCTCCCCCCCCCGCACCCCTTTTCACCACCCCCATGATGTTGTTTTCCCTTGTTCCTGTTACTATAATCTAGCCTCGACCTTTTACTCTTCTCTCTTCTTTCCTATCACACTAGGGCGTTCCTTTCCTAATTTTCTAAGCAGCCTTTTGTATATTGTAAACTGCTCAGACGCTATTGTGATGGGTGGTCTATTAAGTTCCCAATAAATATAAACATAAACATGGGGGGCTA
The DNA here is from genome assembly GCA_033557465.1 of Ichthyophis bannanicus. Lineage (NCBI taxonomy): Eukaryota > Metazoa > Chordata > Amphibia > Gymnophiona > Ichthyophiidae > Ichthyophis > Ichthyophis bannanicus. The sequence goes on from CM066035.1 coordinate 646,411,039, forward strand.
GGACTGGAAATGGGCTGATGTGGGGGCATGGGAGAATGGGACTAGAAGGGAACGGATGCTGGGTGGATCTAGAACTAGAAAGGAGCTGGTTTTGGGGGAGGACTAGAAGGGGATGGGAATGAGGATAGAGAGGGGAAAAGATATTTTGTGTGGGAGGGAAGAAAAATCTACAATTGGCCAGTTATTGGGAGAGTAAGTGGGGACTGAGAATGGAAGGGTGAAATTTGAGTGGATGATAAAGGAATAAAGAAAGAAGTGGGGGAAAGAGCAAAAGGGGAAAGATCAGTATGTTAAAGCAGATATAGAGAGAGAATGGAAAAAAATCTAGAAGAGAGAAGAAAGGACAAATGGTCAGATCGCAGAAGACATGAAGAAACCAGAAGAAAGTGACTGGAGCAATTGCAACTGAAAAATAAAATGCCCCAAAAAAAGGTAGAAAATACTTTTTATTTTGAATTTATTAACTGGAATATGTCAGGTCTGGGAAGTGTGTATTGCTAACATCTTTGCATTTTTGTTTAGTGCAGGAGGAAATTAATTTATAGTTTTATTTCTCCAATGTTGTACATTTCATGTTTGGCTTTTGGGGTTCCCAATTTAATTATCTTCCTATTTATTTATTTATTTAACAGTTTTTATATACCGCACTATTCATCATCAGTGTGGTTTACATTAAACAACAAATACCTATCAATATAAAACTGACATAGGTTTACAGATAACAGGGAAGTAAACTGGGTATGAACCGGGGAGAACTATATACAATTAAACAGGTAACATCATGGCTTGGTATTTGCAGAGATGCAGGACTTTCCACATTTACATTTCTAAATTGTAATCCCTTGTTCTTTATGTGGTGACGGTCTATGTTCTGCATTTGTAACCGAGCTGAGGTATTCTGTTCATGTAGTTTCTATTTGACAGTCCCACTTGTTCTCTTTCCCCCAGTGAGATGTATTGGTATTCTCTGAGATGTATTGGTGTAATATTTGCAATGTTGCCTTTTTGATAGGTAGGGTTTGGTGCTTTGTGAGTCCTGGTAGTGTTGTTATAATATGGTGGGTTTGTTATGGGTTCTAAATGGTCAGTGTTTATAATACTTCCTAATGGGCCTGGCAGTTGGCACTGGAATATAATAATTTGGAAATCTGGTAGTCTTTCTTTATCCAGACACTCATTAAGAGGCATGTTTACTAAAAGTGCATTGCAATGCAATGTGTGCCTTCGAGTCAGTCCTGACTCCTGGATACCGAGAAGCTCCTGGGTTTTCTTGGCAGTGTCACCGGAAGTAGATTGCCAGGCCTTTCTTCCGAGTGCATTACGCAACTATTTATGCAAATGAGGCTCCTTATGCAAATGAGGCCCCGCAATGAATCTCCACACATTATTATTATTATTATTATTATTAATAATAATAAAGACTTATAAAGCGCCGCACACATGGCCCCGCATTCCCCTTGGGCCGCTCCTGTTACTAAGCAGCTGCTAGGTGAATCTGATAAGAAAAGCAGCATAAAATATTAATTACAGAAAATAAAGGGCAGGTAAGATATAAGTCAGATAGATAAACACATAAGGTAAATCGTAAGATATAGCATACTGGACAGGGTATTATTAGATTGATATAGCTATATAGCCTTGGCCTATTAAATGAGATAAATCAACAAAAAAAAGAAGGAAAAAACACAATGGGGCATGTCTACTAAGCCGCGATAGGCTTTTACAGCTAATGTGGTGTATTAGCGCAAATAGCACCGCGTTAGCGGCAAAAGCGGCACCTTATCTGTCGGGGGCATACATTTCCCTAGCAACTAACACAGCAAAAATACTAAGATTGCGGCACAGAAACATAGTGGATACAGATGATGCCATCCATTGAGGTATTGTTAGTTGCATCTGCCATTGTCCACAAAACCTGCGGTTACCATGTGTTGCTGACGCTTGCCGTAGACACTCCCACTCTCTGCCCACACCATACCCACTCAAGCAACTAACATGTGATCTGCAGATATCACAGCAATTTCCTGCGCTATCTGCAGTTATCCCGCATTAGCTGTTAATGCAGAATGCTTTTCCTACGCTATTGGCGCGTTGACAGCTAACACACCATAGTAGACAGACCCCTATGCTTGCCTACAGCCAAATGGCTGAAATAATTTATTCCCTCTTAGAAAAAGCACTGTAGTTTTACCTAGTCCATTGGTGGCCACTATTTGAAATGCTGATTTTGTTTCTTTCTTAACAGATAAGTCCTCTAAGCACTTTATAGAGGGTGTGAAGGAGTCTCTGTTTCTTGTTAAGCATTTTTGCAATGACTCAGTCCGCCTTTAGCACTGCGATATAAATTTTCAGAGCAGTGACTCGGCTGGAAGGGGTTTTATTTTCTCCTCTAGCTAACTAACCAGCCATGCACTGCTTGTTTGGGTCCCTTCTCCTAGAAAAGCAAATGTCCTCAAAATCTTTTTCAGTCACTGTGTATCATGTAACGCAGCCTCCAGGCATACTGGCCTTACTTATACCCTGCTAGATATTACTGCAGCCGTGTAGCCGTATCTCAGGCTGGAACACCTTTGGAGGGGGTACAGTGGAAAAACACTACCATCCAGCAACTGATATCAGAGAACGGACGACAAATTCACAGGAGCAATAAAAAACCCCTAAAATTTAGGCTACTTTGGATGCTAATGCCTAAGATGTTATCACTAATGTAAGTTCAGGTAAGATGACACAAATCTTTTACAATATGTGCCCTTAAATAAGGATTCAGAGTCCTCTTGAAGTATTTCATTTAAATATTTTGTTAACTAGCATACCTAAAATATCTAGTATAGGAATTACAATGTGGGGAGTGGCCTAGTGGTTGGGGCAAGGTACTTCAGGCTGGAAGATCAGGGGTTCAAATCCACTGTGTTTCCCAACCCAGTCCTATGGGGCACACCGGCCAGTCAGGTTTTCGGGATATCCCTAATGACTATGCATGAGATATATATGCATTAGAGATATCCTGCCAACCTGACTGGTTTGTGGTCCTCCAGGGCTGGATTTGGAGACCCCTGCCTAACACCTCTGTCATCTAAGATTGTGAGTGGGCAAGGTGCAGATGTCCTAGACATCGAAAGGGTATATAGAATGTGACACATTCCTCCTCGATTCTCACCACCACCAAAAAGTTGTCTAATAGACAATATTTTGGTGGTGGTGAGAAGTGAGGAGGAATGTGACACATTCTATATACCTTTTTGATGTCTTGGACATCTGCACCTTGCCCACTCACAATCTTAGATGACAGAGGTGTTAGGCAGGGGTCTCCAAATCCAGCCCTGGAGGGCCACAAACCAGTCAGGTTGGCAGGTTATCTCTAATGCATATATATCTCATGCATAGTCATTAGGGATATCCCGAAAACCTGACTGGCCGGTGTGCCCCATAGGACTGGGTTGGGAAACACTGCGGACTAGAGGACAGTAACCTTGGGCTGGAAGGACTGGGGTTTCTAGTCCCACAGGTGCTCCTTGTGGTCTTGGGCAAGCCACTTAACCCTCCATAGCCTGTGTTCCCTATAAAATAGTTATCCCCAAGTTATAATGCCCTGTTCAATGTAATTTCAGTTTGTTCAATGTAAACCACACTGATGCAGAATAGCATGGTATATAAGAGAATGTAAATAAATAAATAATAAATAAATAGCAACAAGTGAACACAGTTAGTATTGAAATAACCTAACTAGACTTTCTTTCTTGTTTTACAGAATACTTGTCATCAAGACAACAGTATATCAGATAAGTATCCCCTTATACAATTGTTCAACTACCACTGCAATATATTCTAAATTTTGGAACAAGATTCCTTCTTTAAAACGGTATTTTTCTTTTCAGGATAAATGATCTCATACTCAGGTAATTATTTCTTTTACAACTCAGAATTCCTTTACAGCAATTCAAACTTACCAACTGTATCCTTTTTTCTCTTTTGCTAATTTTTCAGGAGTGTTCAGAGTTAAGTCTACCGGGGCTCAGATATTTAGAAAAAACTAAAAATGATGAGTGCGCTCTAAACAAATAAAAATATATACTCGTCTTCCAACCAAAAATTCTTTCTTGGGTTGGGGCCCATGTCCATGCTGGTTGTGGTCCGGTCCAGGATCAATCTGTTTCTCTGGATACACAGTTGACTTTTCCTCCAGTGACACTTCACTGGTCTTGTTCCTACTCCCTGATTTTACTAAACCAATAAGGCAAAACCCTATTCTTCCCTTATTTTGCCTCAGATGATCAGACAGTGGTTGAACAATGAATGCTTTTTCACCTTTTTATTTATTTATCTATTTATTTATTTCTAAAAGGTATAACCCACTTAGCCAAAGCATTGTTTAAGGCAGCTCACAGATAAAACAGATCATACAAAACGAACAGCAACATCCCAAAATCAGTAATACCAACCAGCTCACAATCCCACACAATCGCAAAAAGCTTCAATAAGGTTTTTAAGCCTCCCAGGACTTGAGGAGTTCATAACAGGTCTAGAAATTGCCCATGGAGCAGTCAGTCTCACAGCCTATAAGCCTGGGACAGCTGACCTCAAAACACAACTGGAACATATGGTTGCAAGAACTCCCTCAAACATCCTTCCTTCCCATTGCGTAGCACCTTAAAGATCAAGGAACAGACCTTAAACTTTGTAAGCTGGGGAAGCAGCAGCCAATGTAAAGCCTGCAATTGAGGTGAAATCCTAGCAGATAGATTTACACTGGTCACCAACGGAGTCATGGCGTTCTGCTCCATCTGAAGAAGGTGACATGTGGACCCAGGTGACTCCAGATAGAACGTATTATGGCAATCTAAGTTTCCAAAGAACAATGACTGAAGTACAGATCCTAAATCAGTGAGCAATAAGTAATATTTGTTGCAAAAGCTGAAGTTTATAAAAGGCCGATGTAACAATTGTAACTGTGTGTGTGTGCATTATGTGTGCACATGTGTGTCTTTGGGTGTATCTGTATATGGAAGTGTGTGTGTGCAGGCACATGTGTGTCTTTGGGTGTATCTGTGTATGGAAGTGTATGTCTGACTGTATGTGTGTCCGTGGGTGTAACTGTGTATGGAAGAGTGTGTGTGTGTGTGTGCAGGTGCATGTGTGTCCGTGGGTGTATCTGTGTATGGAAGTGTGTTTGTGTGTGTTTGTGTGCATGCATGTGTGTCTGTGGGTGTATCTATGTATTGACATATGTGTGTGTGTGTGTGTGTGTGTGTGTGCGCGCGCGCATGTATGTCTGTGGGTGTATCTGTGTATGGAAGTGTTTGTATGCATGCATGTGTATCTATGGGTATAACTGTGTATGGAAGTGTGTGTGTGTGTGTGCACGTGCGCAAATTTGTATCTGTGTATGGAAGTGTGTGTGTGCATGTCTGTCTGTGGGTGTATCTGTGTATGGAAGTGTGTGTATGCGCATGTGTATCTGTGTATAGAAGTGTGTGTGTGCACATTTGTGTCTGGGTGTATATGTGTATGGAAGTATGTGTGTGTGTATGTGCATGTCTATCTGTTGGTGTATCTGTGTATGGAAGCGTGTGTATGTTTGTGTGTGCATGTGTATCTATGGGTGTATGTGTGTCTGTGGATGTAACTGTATGGAAGTGGGTGTATGTGTGTGTGCACGCATGTGTATCTATGTATGGAAGTGTGTGTGTGCACATTTGTGTCTGGGTGTATATGTGTATGGAAGTATGTGTGTGTGTGTGTATGTGCATGTCTATCTGTTGGTGTATCTGTGTATGGAAGCATGTGTATGTTTGTGTGTGCATGTGTATCTATGGGTGTATGTGTGTCTGTGGGTGTAACTGTGTATGGAAGGGTGTGTATGTTTGTGTGTGCATGCGTATCTGTGTGTGCGCGCGCGGGTGTGCCTGCAGGTGTATCTGTGTATGGAAGTGTGTGTGTGTGCATGTGTGTCTGTGGGTGTAACTGTATATGGAAGTGTGTGTATGTGTGTTGTGATGAAGCAGACGCCAGTAAACCCATGGAGGTAGAAGAAAACACTGATCTCTTTAAAGGAAATGATATACATAAAGTGCAGTTAGTGAGAAGTACAGCTAGAGGGAGCATGCACGGAGATTCAGAAGGTAGGCTGACATGCCCAGGTTGGGATGATGCAAGAACTAATTCAAAGCATAATCAGATACACCTGGTCAGAGGGACAGAATCCTTACCTAAGAAACAGCTTTATAAGCAAAGCATAGACAAGCCAGAGGAGAGGAGAGGCACGAGCCGCAGCAGCTGCTGATAGAGAAGAAAGAGAAAGGAGACGGCTCCAAAGAGAGGAGAAAAGGCAGTTGAACTTGCAGCCCTTACAGGAAAGGAACAAGTTCCAGGAGAGCCATTTTCAGGCTGGGAAGCTCCAGAAGGAAGTCTTCAGGAAGGACAGAAGGAGAACCGGGAGAGTGCCTGGCAGGGAGAATACCAGAGACACAGACCCAAGAGTTCAGAGGTACCTTCATGCTTCTTCCCCTGTATGTGAGCCACAAGGAGTTCAGAGGTGGGTGAACCAGACTCAACCCAGGAGTCTAAGAGATACAGATCTGAACCAGGAACTGAGGCCGGGTCACAGAAAGGCCTGGAAGCCAGGGAGTCGTAAGAGCAGCCAAGGCAGCTGGAGAAAGGTTTGGGAATCTATAGAAAGAGTGCTTACCAAAAGTCCTGTTGCATATTTGCCAGACCGGGTACAGCAAGGCTGGAGAGCCTTAGGAAGAAGTTCTGAAGTAAAACCAGGAATATATGGGGAAAGCTCAGGGGCCACAGATATCTCAGCAGAACAAGAGGCTATGCAGATAGACCCTGCTGAATCTGACCCTTTGCTAACTGAATGCCCTATGGACTGTACGTTTTGTTGTACTGGGAGTTTAGAATCCTTGAGAGAAATATAGCATGCAGGATATACTTTTGAAACACAGTTTTGTTTGACAAGCTGGAAGAAGAAGCATTGCTTTTGTTTGTATAACCTGTTTTGTTTGAACCCTGCATAACTAACAAAGACTGTGAAGCATATCCAAGTTTTTGACCTATGTAAATACCTTATGTGAAAATCCTGAACAAGGTGGAAATCCTGTTGTCTTCGTTTGAACCTTTTGTGCATTAAGGGAATAAAACCCTATACTTTACCATTCACATGGCTTACACAACTATTCATTATGAAGAAAGGGACTACTGGTACCAGAAGGCTTCTGGGCTAACAAAAGTTTCTACCTTCAATACAACAATAATGTCCACCCTGACCTTTAAGCCCGTGACTAAAGGGATGGGGTTGTGACAGTGTGTGCACATTTGTGTCTGGGTGCATATGTGTATGGAAGTATGTGTGTGTGCACACATGTGTATCTGTGTATGGAAGTGTGTGTATGTATGTGTATTTGTTTTTTTGCTTTTTAAATTTTTATTTATCAATTTATAGTATAAATTCCAACACTTGTTACAGAAATAGAAAGGACATGAAAATCCAGATACATCCAAAGAAACATGGAAAAAAAGAAAAATCAACTAAATTGCCATTTCTCTCTGGCCCTTTATCATGGGGATCATCATGATAAATCGGACATGAAGACAAATAAGTCAGCCTAATAAGCTAGCCAATTACTATTACGCTGTGAGTATCTAGCCTATGATCTAGGAGACAGTGGAAGTGTGAGCATTGATAAAAGCAACAAGTTGGGAAGGTTCATAGAAAACATAAGTCACAGACTGAAGCTTAACTAAGTATTTACAAGGAAATTTGAGGGAAAATACCCCCCCCCCCCAAGCTGGACCACCTCTGGTTTCAGGAGAAGAAATTCCCTCCATCTCTTCTGAGTTTCCCGGGAAAATATGCACAAATAATCCCTTAAAGGGCAAAGAGCACTTTTTAAAATAGAACTTGAGCAAACAACCTTGGTCTAAAGGCAATGGAAGAACAATCAACAATGTAAAAGGAGTCACAGACTCCAAGTCTGAAGAGTCTAGTATTTCAGAGATAATCAAGCTATCCATGTGCTTTGTCTCTGGGAAGGATTCCTGCTGAGCCCCATCCAGAAAATTCCTATGACAGGGCACAAAATATGCTTTAGACAGAGGAGGCTGAGACTCTGGACAAACTCCAAGGATGTTCACCAAATATTTTTTAAACCTATCTCTGGCCGAAGTCAGAGATGAGTGAGGAAAATGTGTGAAGCAAAGGTTAGAGGAAGGTACCTGGTTCTCCAGGATCTCAATTTTAAATTTAACAGCAGAGTTAGTACCTTCCTGCCTTTGAAATTCAAATTTAAAGCCTTTGACAGTCTCCTTCACAATGGCTATTTCTTCCAAATTCTTTTGAATCAAAGTAGTATCGCCTTGTGCTTGCAAAAATATCTTGAGACTAGGACACCAAAACCTCTCCAAGCTTGGATATAGCGCTCCAAATTGACTCCGGTGTAAAACTCTCTGGCTGCTCCAAAACAAAAGGAGACCCAGAAAGCTGTTCAACCACATGACCCAGTGAAAGGAGGGAACCTCCATCCGCACTAAGCAACTTTGTCACTGACATTGGCTCACTATCCATCAACCCCAGCCATTGCTCATCACCTCCTGCTGCCACAGGTGAAGGCTCCAATGGCGGTTTTAATGCTAGCGTCAGCCCAGATGCACTCTCTCCCACCGGAGCAGTGAAAGAATCCAGAGTGAGACCTGCTGACCCGGATGCAGTAAGGCGAACAATCCTGGCAGGCACTATGGGAGTTCTACACAGCTCCGGTGACAGATCGCAGCCAGGGCCGGCCCGTCCATTGAGCGAGAATGTTTTTTGCACAGGGCCCCGCGTTTCAGAGGGCCCCGCGCAAAAAACATTCTGATCTAAAAGTAAAATTTAAAAATAAAAAAAAAGCTGTCTGCTGCCGCTGCCGGGGCCACCACGGCAGAATCGAGTGTGCCGTGGGGCCCCCCCTGCCCAGCAGAGCCTGCCCTCCCCTGTATCATCTCTCTCTTTACAGCTGCAGTCACATGCGCCAGCTTTCAGAGCGCGAGGGGAGAGTTTCCATCAGCCCCCGCGGGCTTAACAGAGCCGTGAAAGGGAAACTAGTTCCTTCGCGCTCTGAAAGCCGGCGTGTGTGACTGCAGCTGTAAAGAGAGGTGATACAGGGGAGGGCAGGCTCTGCTGGGCAGGGGGGGGGGGCCCCGCGGCACACTCGATTCTGCCGCGGCGGCCCCGGCAGCGGCAGCAGACAGCTTTTAAAAAAAAAATTTCCCTAGGCTAGGCTGGGCTGGGCTGGGCTGGGCTGGGGGGGGGGGGTTAGGAGTGGTGATGGGCTATGGGGGGGGGCTGGGGGGGTTAGGAGTGGTGATGGGCTATGGGGGAGCTAAGTCTGTATATGGGCTGATGGGATTAGGACTGGAAGTGGGTTGATGGGGGGGTTAGGACTGTTAATGGGCTATGGGGGGCTTAAACTAAAAATTGGCTGATGGGGGCATAGGACTGGAAATGGGCTGGTGGGATTAGGACTGGGAGTGGGCTGATGGGGAGGTTAGGACTGGTAATGTGGTATGGGGGGGCTTAAACTGAAAATTTGGTGATGGGGATTAGGACTGGAAATGGGCTGGTGGGATTAGGACTGGGAGTGGGCTATGGGGGGCTAGGACGGGTAATGGGTTGGGGGGTTGCTAGGACTGGAAATGGGCTGGGGGGATTAAGACTGGAGGTAGGCTGATGGGGTTAGGACTGGTAATGGGCTGTGGGCTGTTGGGGGGGTTAGGACTGTAATGGGCGATGGGGGGCTAGGACAGGAAATGGGCTGATGGGGAGGGGGTAGGACTTGAGGTGGGCTGTTGGGTGGGGTTAGGACTGGTAATGGGCTAGGGGGGGGCTAGGACAGGAAATGGGCTGATGGGGGGGGTTACGACTGTAGGTGGGCTGATGGGGTTAGGACTGGTAATGGGCTGTGGGCTGATGGGGGCTGACTGGTAATGGACTATGGGGGGGTTAGGACTTATAATGGGCTATGGGGGGGCAAGGACAGGAAATGGGCTGATGGGGAGGGGTTAGGACTTGAGGTGGACTGATGGGGTTAGGACTGGTAATGGGCTGTGGGCTGATGGGGGGGTTAGGACTGGCAATGGGCTATGGGGGGCTGACTGGAAATGGGTTGATGTGGGTTAGGACTGGAAGTGGGCTGATGGGGGGTTAGGACTGGTAATGGGTTATAGGGGGGCTTAAACTGTAAATGGGGTGATGGGGGGTTAGGACTGGAAGTGGGTTGATGGGGGGGCTAGGACTGGTATTGGGTTGGGGGGTTGCTAGGACTGGAAATGGGCTGATGGGGGGGCTAGGACTGGAAATGGGCTGATGCAGGGACTAGAAGGGAATGGATGCTGGGTGAGGCTGGAACTAGAAGGGAGCTGATGTTGGGGGAGGATTAGAATGGGATTGGGCTGAGAGAGTAAAATGGAGAGGGGAAAAATATTTTGTGTGGGAGGGATAAAAAATCTACAATTGGCCGGGTATTGGGAGAGTAAGTGGGGATTGAGGATGGAGGGGTAAAATTTGAGTGGATGATATAGGAATGAGGAAAGAGCAAAAGGAGAAAGATTAGTATGTTAAAGCAGATGTAGAGAGAGAATGGAAAAAAACTAGAAGAGAGAAGAAAGGACAAATGGACAGCAGACGATGGAGAGTTAGCAGAAGACACGAAGAAACCAGAAGAAAGTGGCTGGAGCAATTGCAGCTGAAAAAAAATGCACAAAAGGTAGAAAAATATCTCTTTATTTTGAATTTATTAATTGGAATATGTCAGCTCTGGTAAATGTGCATCATTAACGTCTGCGCTTTGTTTAGTACAAGAGCAAATTAATGTATAGTTTTATTTCTACAGTGTTGTACATTCCAAGTTTGGCTTTTGGGATTCCCAGTTTATTTATTGTCTTCCTGTTTCTAAATTGTGATTCCTTGTTTGGTGATGGTCTATGTTCTGCATGTGTAACTGAGCTGAGGTATTCTGTTTATGTAATTCCTATTTGACATTGCCACTTGTTCTCTTTCCCCAGTAGGTCATGTATTGTTGTTCTCTGAAATGTATTGGTTTAATATTTGCATGTTTCCTTTTGATAGGTAGGGTATGGTGCTTTGTGAGTCCTGGTAGTGCTGTTAGGATACGGCGGGTTTGCTATGGGTTCTAAATGGGCAGTGTTTGTAGTAGTTCCTAATGTGTCTGGTGGTTGGCACTGGATTATAGTAATGTAGAAATCTTTTAGTCTTTCTTTATCCATACACTCATTAAGAGGCATGTTTACTAAAAGTTGTGGAGTGGAGGAGTGGCCTAGTGGTTGGGGCAAGGTACTTCAGGCCGGAAGGTCAGGGGTTCAAATCCCACTAGAGGACAGCAACCTTGGGCCGGAAGGACTGGGGTTTCTAGTCTCACAGGTGCTCCTTGTGGTCTTGGGCAAGCCACTTAACCCTCCATAGCCCATGCTCCCTGTAAAATAGTTATCTCCAAGTTATAATGCCCTGTTCAATGTAATTTCAGTTTGTTCAATGTAAACCGCACTGATGCAGAATAGCGCGGTATATAAGAGAGAAACAAATAAAAAGTTAGTATATGGTAACACTATGCAAATGAGGCCGCTTATGTAAATGAGGCCCCACACCGAGTCTCCGCACATGGCCCCACACCCCCTTGGGCCGCCCCTGATCGCACCCCAATGAAGATGCAAACTTATCCAGCCCTGGCATCAGCAAAGCCGGGAAAGCACCAGCTTCTGCCAGCTGACACTCCGGACAGACCATAAAGGAGTCCATAGGACCTGCCACAGAGGTAAAAGAAGTGGAAGGGGTTTCCATGGGCTTGGGAGGGTTTTTTTGCTGGTTTCCCCCCTTCCTCTTCAGCATATCAGGTAAAGTCATCCTGCTACTGCTGTCTAAGCGGCCATCTAACTTTTTTTTCTCTAAGGCAAATTCCCTAACTACCCTGAAATAAAAAGCTAATTAAATAATCCCTAATTTGACCCTTCCTCTTCCCACTCACCCACACATTCACATACACAACATGAAACTGTGGCACTCTTTCTAAGAATCCTGCTTCTGCGGTCACTTTAGGCTGTCAGGAAAATAAATGCCGTCTGCTTTCAAAAGCAGAGCTTTAAACAAAGCCGAACCTGAAGCCCAGGTAAGGTGTAACATCTGCTGGACCTCAGTCCCTTTTTCCCTGCTAAAGCAGATAAATCTCCAGCCAGACTTTAAAAACCAGAACATTTCTGGAAACCTATGCACCTAAAATACAGTCACAGGGCAGATTCTGTGTTTGTCTCCTCAAATAACAACTTTGTCTCCTAAAGCTGACAGAGACACTTTTCACTGATTTCTCTCAAATAACAGCAAAGCTTTGAAGAAATCACTTTCAAACTGCTATAATCTTTCAAGGTTTACTACTTCCAAATAGCTTAAACCCAGCTTGTCAGCTTGTAACAGCTACTGTATAACAACACATCAGCCCTCTAACCAGACAATCTTCCTCAAATTAATTTTCAGGTTTTCAACCATTAAATATTAGACAATCTAATTATACCTAGAACCACACCTAATGAAGGTAGTTCAAATCTCTTCTACAACTCTTGTCCCATAAATGCCATACTTTCCAGCTGCCTGATTTCCTAAACATGAAAGCGACCACTTCAGCTTCTTTAAATGTTACAAAGTTCTCTCTAAATACCTCCAGAAATCCTCAGATCACTCATGACCACAGCCAGGCAACCTCTCTCTCTCTCTGCATTGATGGTCCCCCCAAAAAAACAACTGACTCTTCCACACACCAGCATTCCAAGCCACTCACAAAAGCATGCTTTCACTTCTCCCAAAGAAATAGCTCCAAACACCCTTCCCACACATACTCTTTCTTATAGGGTTGCCAACTGGCTCCAGATGTGCCCAGCAGGCTTGATCCAGTCCTGTGTTTACCCCATTGCATGCAGGGACTTGTAGTCTTGCTTTTTTATGGAGTGCAATGGAGAAATCAGAACTACATGTCCTTGCATGCAATGAAGTAAACCCAAGACTGGATCAAGCCTGTCGGACGCATCCGGAGCCAGTTGGCAACCCTACTTTCCTACCAGTTACAGAACCCCTCCCCTAAAAAACCCTAATTACTCTTTTAAAGCAATTTCAGTACTGTTACTTTAGATCCTAATAGGTTAGAAATATCAATTACAAAACTGCATCACAGAAACTCTGGCTTCTTACCTGCAAAATCTCTAGTGGAGGGAGAGGGGGGTATATCCCTACTCTGCCTGATAACCTGCAACCCAGTGCCCTTTCATTTAATCATTTACTTGAAAGACAGCCAGCCAATCTCAACCTTTAGGTTTTATTTGTACTGCAGCCCTGCTTTTTAAAACCTGCTTTTCTCTTTATTTCACTTTTAAAATGGCAGCCATTCTTTCTTTTTCATTTAAAGCTGAAGAGCATTATTATGTTTTTAACTCCTGCTGCCCTGAACTGCAGCAAGCCCAACTTTATTTTATTTACATGTGGGCATGTCACCCTGCTTTTATTTTATTTCTGACATAGCCCCAGCTTTCTCCTGCCGAATGCCAAAGGCACCTGAAACCCCCGTCCCCCCAAAAAAACTTTTATTTTTATTTTGATTATAACCCACTGCTTACACTTTTCTTTATTTTCATTTTAAAATAGCTGCCATACTTTCTTTCTCATTTAAAGCTGTAGAGTATTATTAAGGTTTTAACCCTTGCTGCCCTGAACTGCAGCTCAAACTTTATTTTGTCTACATCGGGCCATGTTATTTTATTTATTTATTTATTTAAAGTCTCTTATATACCGCGCTATTTATCATCAGCGCGGTTTACATAGAACAGAACAATCTCAGTACATTTGAAATACGTATGAGTTACAGATAACAGGGCAGAAAACTTGGTCAACAAGGGTAACTATCTACAATACAATAATGATTGACTGTTTGTATAAAACAACTAACAGAGCAGAGAATATAGTGTACAGCTGTAATTAAATCCAAAATTTCTTAATTCTAGGGTGTAGTGTTTATGCTTCTGGCTATTAGACTGTCTTTTGATATATTAGATAGCATTACGGTGGCTGGAAGTATTCAGTGAAGAGGTAGTGCTTGATAGCTTTTCTGAACTGCTTCATATCACGTATTGCTCTAATTTCTGGCTGAAGTTTATTCCAACCTCTAGGCGCATAGAATTTGAATGCTCTGTTGATCGATGATTGGGACCAATTTGTGGAATCACTCGGAATGATTAGGGTGTTTTCGGCAAATGGTCTCCTAGATCTTGTATTGGGAGTTAGACTGATGAGATCTGAAGTCGTTGCTGGTGATAATTTGTTGAAGGCCTTGAATGTAATGAGGAGAGCTTTATATCTAATTCTACATTCTATAGGGAGCCAGTGAAGGTCCCTAAGGATTGGTGTAATATGGTCTCTCTTTGATGCTCCAACTAGGATGCGAGCCGCAGCATTCATTGCTAGTTGCAGGGGGTTTATAGTGTTCTTTGGAAGACCATGTAATACAATAGTCGCATAGTCAAAGTGAGGGGTGACTATTGCTTGGAATATTGAGCGGAAATCATTGTATTCTAGCATGGGTCTTAGGTGGCGTAATGTTTTTATCTTGAAGTAAATCTTTTTTACTGTATTTTTTATGTGGGAGGTAAAATCCAGTCGTTGATCAAGGATCACACCTAGGTAACGAATTGTATTCTTGATTGGGAGCTCAGCGTCCCGTACCTTAAGATATGCAGGGGGGGAGAAGAGCTTGTTTCTAGTGACCAATAAAACTTCCGTCTTTTTGAAATTGATTCGCATGTTTTGATCTAAGAGCCAATCCGCTATTGCATTGAAACAGTTGGTTAGGTTAGTGTAATTTGGACTTGTTATATCAAACGGGGTGTAGATAAGCACGTCGTCTGCGTAAATAAGGCAGGAGACATTAAAGGATTTGGTGATTTGGCAAATCGGCTGCATATATATGTTGAAGAGGAGTGCCGATAAGGAGGAGCCTTGTGGAACCCCTTGCGTTTGGAGGAATGGTTCGGATGTTCTGGAGTCAATGCGAACATGTTGCCAACGATCTTCAAGGTATGTTTTGCACCAGTTCCATGCTAGGCCTTGTATACCCTTTTCGTAGAGTCGTGCTAGTAGTATGTTATGGTCTACTGAGTCAAACGCCGCGGATATGTCAAGGAAGATCATGGCGACGCCAGACCTTATGTTGTTGATCCCACAGATGAGCGTGTTGATTAAGGAGGTCATGAGAGTCTCGACTCCATGCATTTCCCTAAATCCATGTTGGCACGGATCAAGAGGGGAGGATGTATCAATATATTGCTGAATTTGGCGTTGAGTCTCTTTCTCCAGTATTTGGCAAGCAGCGGGATGCTGGAGATTGGATGGTATGATTCTTCCTTCTTCGGGTCGATCTGGTTGTTCTTTAATAGGGGACGTATTGAGGTCTGTTTGAGTGCAGCTGGGAAAGTTCCAGAGGAATAGGAGAGGTTTGCAATTTTCGCTATGCATGGACTGAGCTCTGTGCGCATTGATTTGATCCAGTGTGCTGGGCATGGGTCATTGGCTGCAGTAGTGGTGTTCAAAGTAGCAATTAGTTCTTTAATGGATTTAGATGATGGAGGTGAGATACTCAGGAGTGGTTCTTGAGAGTGCGTGGATTGAGGGGACGCTTGTGATGAATTCAAATTTGTTCTTGTTAATTTGGATTGGATGTAATTTGCATACTGTTGAGGATGGATATGTTCTTGCTGTTGCGGTGCAGGTTCTTTAGATAGTGTTTTCACTAAATTGAATAGCTCACGAGGTTTGTTTAGTGAACGACTAAGGGGCTTGTTTACAAAGCCGCGGTAGCGGTTTGCGATCGTAATCGGAGCCACAGCCCCATTGATTTCAATGGGGCCGCGGCTGCGATCGCGATCGCGAACCACTACCGCGGCTTTGTAAACAAGCCCCTAAGTAGTTTTGCATGATGTTCTTTTCTTTTGGACCACATTAGTTCACGGTGATTTTTGAGGTGCGCCATGTATTCATCATGGATGTTGATTTCATGAGAGCGTCTCCACTTTCTTTCTAATCTTCTCAGTTGGAGCAGTGAAGTTCGGATATCTGGAGAGAACCAGGGGGCATTATGCCTTATGTTAGGATCCTTGTTAGGGGCGATCTCGTTGTGCATAGTAGGTAGTTGTGAATATTGTAGGAGTGTCTCATTCCAGTTGTCAACCATTTTATTTATGTTGGTTGTTGAGATTGACAGTTTAGGTAATACTTGTGTGTTGAACACTTCGATATCCAGTGATTTAAAGCGGCTATGGTGCGGTGGAGGCACATTTTTTGGTAGATTTGGCGGATTCGAATTTGTAGGTATCTGGAAAGTTATCAGACTATGATCTGACCAAGGAACCGGGGTGATGGTGAGGTCCAGCTGACTATTGTTGCCTGTTAGTGTAGGAGGAACAAAGATGAGGTCAAGGATGTTACCACGTTGGTGTGTCTGGAAGTCAACAATTTGCTTATAGTCAAGGTTTTCCATGGCGTCAAGCAAGGCGTTGGCTGTGGCAGGTGGCAAAGAGGCGAGATTAAAATCGCCTAGCAGCCAGTTGGGCTTATTAGGGTTATCAGGGTTACATGCAAGGCTAATTACATCTGAGATATCCTCTGATCGTGCATTCGGAGAAGCATAGATAAGATTAATTGAGTTATTCTTATTTGATATGGTTAATGTGTCAAGAAAATGAGTGCTCCTAGCAAAACTTACTCGGTATTGTAAGGAGGATTTAGCGAGGATGAAAACTCCACCGCCTCTTCTGTTCTCTCTGTTGCATGAATAGATGGAGAGGTTCGGGGGAGTCATTTGATTTACTATCACTGAGTCTGAATCTGATAACCAAGACTCGGTGACCATTAATATATCTAAGTTTTGAGTAGATATTAAATCTGTTATGATAGGCCACTTGTTGCGAACAGAGCGTGCGTTAATAAGAGCACACCTCAGGTAACAACTAGGTTCAGATTTATTGATTGTTGTGGTGGGAGCTAGGTCTAAGGTTATGTAGAGTAGGTGAGACTGCCTTTTATGATGAACATACGGCGAATGTTGGTGATGGTTGCAGTGGTTTTTTCTGCTTGCTCCATACAGTATAGGTATGGGGTTGAAGTCACGTAAAAGTGCTTCAGATATTTGGATGAGAATGGTGATGAGGATGGTGTATAGGAGGGTACGAGATATGTTGGATATGCACATGCCGGGCATGGTAGTAAAATTGATTCAACTAAGGATTCTGTCGAATGGGTTATTGTGGTGAAAAGTGGGCGCCCAATGAAGATGCTTGTATAGGAAATAGCTTTGTTACTTGCTTTTCTTTCCTCTGAAGACTGACAACTTTGACCTCTTTATGAGTGAGTGAGTGTCTGATGTTAGCCTTGCTTTTCTTTTCTTTTTGACATTGTTCCAGTTTTCTCCTGCCAAATGCCAGCACCACCAACAAACCAAAGGCACCTGAAACCCCAGGTAAACAATTTTCCCTTCCCTTCCTACAGCACAGTTTAGGAATCACGGTCAAGAAACTGCTAGCAAATGTCTGCATGGTTTGTTTTGGCCCTTTGGCCTAGCAGCACTGGCTCTGCTTAAGGGTTTGATTGCACCAAGTAAGAGTAAACAGCACAGTCTGGTAAGTCCACCACTTAGTTCATTGTAAGCTCAGCCAGGAGGGAACCTGCATTTAGTGAGGTATCTCAGAACTGTATAATTTTATAGATATAAATTACCTGTGTAAATTTAGTTTGATGACTTCTTAGAGATAGGTATACACACAATGCAAACATTTTTCATTCATTTTGCGGCTTTTTTACTACTTTTGGATACTTTGTTTTATACATGTACTTTGATTAAAAAGTTTTAATGAATGCTAGAACATTTTTTGGCACACTAACCTGCTTAACCCATGTTAATTCATAAATTTAGCATGCACTAAATTTTGGAAGGTATGCCGAAATCACACTATCAAATGCACATCCATACAGATAACTTATTTGTTTAAAGTTATGCAGTTAAAATTATACAGATATGCAGTCTATATTAAGTTATACAGATAACTTATTGAACTGATGAGTTTATATGGATACATTATGTGAGTTATTTTAGAAGCATCCCCACATCTAAATAGCAGCATTTACAGGTGTACATTGTCATATACAGTCAAACCTCGGTTTTCATTTGCCCCGGTTTTCATACGCTTCGGTTTTCAACGTCTTTTTTGACTGAGATTTTGTCCCGGTTCTCATACATCGCTTCGGTTTTCAACGTCTTTTTTGACTGAGATTTTGTCCCGGTTCTCGTACATCGCCTCGGTTTTCGTAAATTACAGTACTGTAAATAACACTGCCGGAACGCCCGCCCGGTCCCGGCAGCACTGCCCCCCGGACTCACCGATCGCCAGCGTGATGAGAAGCGAAAGCCAGCTGAGCACGTAAATGAAACACATCCTCGAGCCTGGTCAGAGTCAGAGAGGCAAGGATTGCGCAGAGAGGAAGGCCCTGATCTTGTCCACCGCCTGCCCGTTCTCTGGAGCGCCCCCTCAGGCTCAGAGGTAGCAGGGAAGAAAAGCTGTCAATGTAAGCAGGAGATGTTGCATGAATGTGGGAGGCAGTTCTTTCTCTTGCAGGGTACGTCTGAAGCTATATCATTAAGAGTTTCTGCCATTCTGAAGCATTGAGCAGATAATGTAAAGGTATTTTAATGGGCTGAATCCAATGTGATTCCAAAGAGAGCTGGGCACAGCAGCTTGTCAGGGGTGGCTAAGGCCAGATGTTAACGTACTGTACTTAGCTTGCTTTCAGTGATGTTAAATGTTCATTTATCCATTTCATTAGTCATTTATATTTATTTCTCATTGTTTTCTGTATGTAAAAATATAGTTATTCTCTATAAAATGTATTTTTTGTGAATATTTTTGGGTGTCTGGAACGGATTAATTGGATTTACATTATTTCTTATGGGAAATATTGCTTCAGTTTTCATACGTTTCGGTTTTAGTCAGACTTTTTCAAACGGATTAATCATGAAAACCGAGGTTTGACTGTACATGCAAATGCCATTATAGACCAGGGCTTTTGAAACATAGGGATGCTTACCATGGTTAAATTTCCTAGTAGCAGGCAAGGATGGGGAGAGGGAGTGGTTTGGATGCACATACAATGATAGACATTGGCATTTACAGTTGCTCCCAGGCACGAAAAACTACCTGCTGGAAGGTGCAGCTGTCAATGCAGTGGTCTGCACCCATTGATTGCTCCCCCAGCCATGATCTCCCCCTTCCCCATGATCCCTCGATCTCAGTCCTTGCCATGAGCCTTACGAAACTGTCCAATCTTCTCCTGACAAACGATCCCTCAACACTTCTGATCTCTCCAACCCCAAAAATATCCACACCCAGCATGAAGCCCCCCACCGAACTCTGGCTGGCAACAACAACCCTCCTGAGGCCCTACCAGCAGACACCCAAACCCCACCCTATTCTCTGTCCCTGGCCTTTCTGGAGATCCATGATGTATAGCGGAGCAGAAGCGATCCCTAGTCACTCCCTGCTTTTACGGCGCAGGGTTCCAAAATCATGCCAGTTACCAGTAACCGTAGTCCTGCTGTTCTGCAATAGTGCTGTGAGATTACTGCTGGGAGTCATTGGTGCCATTTTGGAATCCAGCACTCTGTCATTTTTGAACTGTTCTCTAAATAGATTGGCCAGTTCAAAAATGATTGGATTTATACTTCAGGTTTTTAAAATTTATTTTTATGTGGTGTCATTATGTTGAAGACATTTTTCTACTATTGTCGGGTTCCGAGAGTAAACTGAATGATTTCTTTTCCATGGTTGAATTCTTGTAATGCTTCTATACAGTTGAGATGATTTACCATACTGACTGTAAGGTGTTCTTGAATGTGATGATTTTGCCAGGAGAAGAAGGCTGGATACTACTGTATATGTAAAACCTGCAGACCGGAATACACAAAGTTGCCAAGTTCCTCAGTTTCAGGAGTGACATTTTAAGCCAGTCGTGGATTTCTGACAACCTTATTATGATGCATTATGAGACCTGCAGCACTGATTCTAATGGGTATACTCAGGACTACAAATACCATACTGCATTGCAATGCAAATTTAAAACCAGAACTGGCAAAAAATCTCACTCCTGGAATTGGGTAACTTGACAACTCTGAATACATTCTGCAAAATGATAGCTTTCATCCAACGGCCTTAAAAACGGTTTACCATTTTCACAATTTCTTAGATATCATCAGATTTGTTCCTCTAATGGAAAATATAGGAAACAAGCTAAAGAATAGGAAAATAATTTTTTAGAACATAGATAGCCCAAATGTATTGTTAAATGTGCTTGTAAATGTGCATGTTGGAACCATCAGGACATATTGCTGGAAGATACTAATAGGAAAGGAAAAGAAGTTAATGGTTTTCTGTATGTTTTTGACTACTCTCCACTGTCTTTTAAAATGGGAGCAGTTATAAAAAAACATTGCAATATGTTGCAAATTCATCCAGCTTTAGAACGTGTGAGACCTATTTTTGCTTGTAAAAGAAGGAGAAATCTTAAAAGACTTTGTGCTGGGCGGTGCTGTCTCAGATGCGGGAAGAGGCTGAAATAGTGTGAGGTCACTTTAAGCGAGGCCACTGTGAAGTATATGAAATAACTTGTAAGGACTCCGTGTTTATAAAGTCAAGTGATGTTCAACAATATAACTTATGGCATAGGATGACTTGTGATTCGGAGTTTGTCATCTATGCGATTTGGTGTCCATGCATGAAAGTCTATATTGGAAAGACAACGAGGCAATTAAAAACATAATTGACAGAACATAAGAGAAGATGCTCCCATTGTGCAACATTTTATTACAGTGCAACATAGTTTGAAATCAATCGCTCTATGGCAATTGATCATATTGGTTTCAATAAAAGAGGAGGCGATAACGGAAAGATCTTGTTGTAACGAGAGCAACATTGGATTTTTAAACTTCAGTCACTGGAGCGAAGAGGTTTGAATGCTAACATTGAATGGAGTGTTCTCCACGTGAGAGGTTTGAAGTGAAATGTGATTAGACAGAGATGAAGGTTTGAAGTCCAAGGACTGGTCAGTTTGAATGGCTTTTTGGATAAAGGCTGCTCTGCCATGTTGCTTTGATTGAATACGAGATATATATGATATGCTGAATCAAGAACGCTAAAGGAACAGATCAAGCGTGATACAAAGGAACAGAATTTTTGAGCCCCTGAAGCAGCAAACGGAGATTGCAAAACAAAGACCTTTGTTGGGTTACTAATGAAAGATGAGAACGGTCTGCAGGGGTTCTAATAAGAATTGATATTTTTGCAGATAATACTATTATATGAAATTTGAATGGAAGTTTGGATGAAAATTTGATCTTAATGAACTGTGTGATTTTTTTTGAAAGTGGCATATATGCATATTTACAAGGAGTTATTTTTATAGGTCTATAATGATTATATATGAGCCCTGCACACTAAGGGCCCGATTCAGATCGGGGCACATCCGGTATGTCCGGGCGTCCAAACTCTGAACAGGCTGGATCTGCACCCGATTTGGTGCCCACAGGAGTTATACGTTCCAGCGGGATCAGAATCCAGTGCAGGGGCCTGGACGGGCAGGATGTGCCCTGATTCTGTCCCACTGCATGTCCAGCCCATTCCCTGTCCAACCCTCCCAAGGTTCCCGCATGAAGCCTCAGTGCCATGGTACCGAAATGTCATGTAGGAGCCCCGCTGCACCGCACACCTGCAATTGTGCATTTCCCTGCCACCCAACCCCTGGATGGGCCTGTCAAGACCAGGATTGGGCGGCAGGGAACCTCCTGGCTCGGTTCACCTAGGCAGGGGTGTCATCCTGCTCCACTCACCGACCTTAGGGTGACTTATTCCACCTCTGAGGTGAAATAAGTTCCCCGTGCAGCTCTTCCTCCCTGGACGTACAGGGCTGCGATCGGAATCGGCCCTGTAATTTGGGGTCAGGGTCCCGTCTCCACCCAGCCCATGTTCCTCCCCGTTGCTGCTCCCTCCCGCCCCCGCCCAGAGTTCACCGCACATCTCCTCTGTATGTGCGGGGAGCTTTAGTCAGGAAATCGGGCACACGTGTTTAGCAGGGATGCACATCCAAGCTGGATGTACACCCCCCCCCCCAAACGCTGCTCAGAATGACCTCCTAAATGAATTGTGACTTGCTTGGACTGTTGAGTGGTGGTGGTTGGTTGGAGATCTGAGATCTGCTTTATCCTTTCTTTTTAATATATATATGCAAGCCGAATAATATTTTTAAAGGTTGTTAAAAATTGCTGTATGCCTCTTTTTTCTCTTAATTAATTTTGTGTATACTGTAGGGAGTTGGGACAGTGACCTGAGCTGGGACAGTGCCCCTGTAGCTAGGCATGTGAAGCAGGCCTGCTTGGGAGACCCTTGGCCACTGTTAGGCCAAAATGAAGAATCAGGGGAATGAGCTGCTGACTTAGCATGAGAAAATCCCGAGAGTACTACAGAATGTTGCTGATTTAGTGTGCTTTGCTAAGGAAACCAGATAACACAAAATGAAACAAAAAAGAGACATGCGGGGAAACCAGGGAGTAAGATTTAGTTAGGCACTGGCCTTGGGAAGGTGAGATGATGTTTCTATGCTAACTTGAACCTAGGGAAATATAAAAATGTGCTAATCCTGTATAGAAAAAAGTATCACAAAAAAAAGCAGCTGCAGGAAAAGAAATACCCATTGTTATTATGCCAATCTTTGAGAAAAACTGTATAAAAACAGACTGGGACAGAGGAGAAAATGGGAGTTTATTCAGCCCTGCCATGGAGATGACAGTGTGCTGAATTGCCCCATTAACCTTTCTCTTCTGTCTATTCCCTATACAAGTGATACCTTGTATCTGTAAGTAACTGCGTTAGAGAATTTTGTGTGAAGAATTTATGCTGAGAAAGGGATATCCTGTAATAAAGATTTTGTGAGTTTTACTGAGAAATTGGTCTCTGTGTACTTCCTCCATGTAAGGTGAGATAGTGGTCCTTGTCAAGATGTGACCGGAAATTCCTTTTAATCAGGGCCATGGCTCCCAATACGATGGTAAATATTTCTGTATCTTTCTGCCATATTTTCTTGGTATCTGCATTTATTGGTGCTTGAGGATCTTCTCCCTCTCTATTCAGTTCACCGAGTCATCACTTGGAACGGACACCTCTATGATCAATGCTGTTCTGGAGTTTTCTTTATGACTGTGTTTGGTTTCCTTGCATCCCGCTTCTTATCTACTGGAATGGCATTATCCCAGGTGATCATGACTTGATCATAACTTACCTTGAACAATTCCAGCTGGTATCACTTATCTCTGGGAGGGAACTGCAAGAAATGGATCTATTCTTTGGGATCTCCAAGGAACTTCCTAGTATCCTGGATTGATCACTGTCGGAGACAAGATGTTGAGCTTGATGGACCTTTGACTTGTCAGCATGGCATTTCTTATGTTCTTATCTGTGTAAGTGATATATCTGTAAAATTTTACACAGATAAGAACATAAGAAATGCAATGCTGACTCAAGTCAAAGGTCCATCAAGCTCAACATCTTGTCTCCGACAGTGATCAATCCAGGATACTAGGAAGTTCCTTGGAGATCCCAAAGAATAGATCCATTTCTTGCAGTTCCCTCCCAGAGGTAAGTGATACCAGCTGGAATTGTTCAAGGTAAGTTATGATCAAGTCATGATCACCTGGGATAATGCCTAAGTTACTGTATCTGTACAGCTTTAAGCAGATAAGTTATGTACCTAAATTACAATAATACAGGTAACATCTATATAAAGTTATACAGATACAGCAAATTATGTGTATAAAGTTATAGGATGATATATCCATATACATGGTATTATGGAGGTGGTCGAGAATTTGGCAACTGAGATTTAACACTAAACAATGCAGGGTCATGCATTTGGGCTGCAAATATTCAAGGGAGCGGTAGAAGGTTAGCACCTCAAGGTGATTGTTTCTGATGATCTTAAGGTGGCTAAACAAATAGAAAAGGCAACGGCAAAATCCAGAAAGATGCTTGGGTGCATAAGGAGAAAAGTGACCCGCAGGAAGAAGGAAAACATAAGCCCAATATCCTGTTTCCAACAGTGGCCAGTTCAGGTCACAGGTTCCCAAGATGTATACAAATTCCTGCTGCTTGTCCCAGGGGTAAGCAGTGGATTTCCCCAGTTCACTTTAATAATGTCCTCTTTTAAACCTAGGTACACTAACCAGTTTTGATGTTATTGGGCAATTGGAGCAGATTCCCCCCCCCCCCCATGGACAATACCTACCCTGACGACACTCCCCCCTCTTGTGGAGGAGGTATGTGCAGCAGGCATACCAATGCTGGCTTGCAAAAGGATATAAATAAGATGGAGTTGGTGCAGAGGGCTTTGACATAAGGTATATGAGGACAGACTTAAAGATCTCAATATGTATACTTTGAAAGAAAGACGGGAGAGGAAAGATATGACAGAGACGTTTAAATATCTTTGTGCCATAAATGCACAGGAGCAGATCCTCTTTCAATTGAAAGAAAGCTCTGCAACGAGAGGACATAGGATGAAGGTAAAAGGGGATAGACTCAAGAGTAATTTGAGGAAATATTTCTTTACAGAAAGAGTAGTAGATGCATGGAATTGTAGAGACAAAGACTGTATCTGATTTCAAGAAAGCATGGAACAAACACCAAAGATCTCTAAAGGAAAAGAGGGACTGTAGTAGTTGGCATGGAAGGGCAAACTGGATAGGCCATATGGTCTTTATGTGCTGTTTCTATGTACCTAGGTAACATGTACTTTCATGTGTGTATTTTATGCCTATTTTATAAAATCAAGTATGTGCATACTTGAAAAGGAGCATGCATAAGCATGTTTAAGTTAAGGCATGCTAACTTACAACAGTCCTAGAGATGATGAAAATTATTGCACCTTTTTTTAACAAATACACACATAAATAATAGTATTCGATAATTGATGAGTGTACTTGCACTGCCCATGCTCTTCCCAAACTTTGGCCATGTGCACGTCCACAGTGAAAGTATATGCGGTGAAGACATATCTACAGTTGATATTTATAAGAAGTCTTGAGTGCGCATAAGTGGCACCTAAAAATAGGCAGCTCCTTATAAAATTTCCACCATAAAGTTAGTATTGCAGATTTACTGGGTCAAGATCAGGGGTCCATTATGCCCAGGTCACAAGTACCTGTCAGGTTTGCAAAAAGGTACACAGATTCCATGCTGCTTATTCCAGGGGTAAGCAGTAAATTTCCCTGGTCCTCTTTAATAATGGTTTATGGACTTTACCTCCAGGAACTTGTCCAAATGGCAGTCAACAGAGCAAATACAATGCTAGGAATCATAAGAAAAGGAACGGAGAATAAAACCAAGGATATTATAATGCCTCTGTATCGTTCCATGGTGCGATCACACCTTGAAAATTGTGTGCAATTCTGGTCACCATATCTTTAAAAGGATATAGCAGAATTAGAGAAGGTACAGAGAAGAATAACCAAAATGGTAAAGGGGATGAAAAGGCTACCCCTATGAGGAAAGGCTTAA
This sequence comes from Ichthyophis bannanicus, assembly GCA_033557465.1. Classification (NCBI taxonomy): domain Eukaryota; kingdom Metazoa; phylum Chordata; class Amphibia; order Gymnophiona; family Ichthyophiidae; genus Ichthyophis; species Ichthyophis bannanicus. The sequence continues at coordinate 646,436,713 of CM066035.1, forward strand.
AAAGTTAGCACTCTTCAACTTGGCAAAGAAACGGCTTTCTGAAAATCCAGATAGACTATGGATCTGCCCTCAAGCAATTTTGCTTCCCGGCCCCAGTCAAGCTGCATGTACAGAGCTGCTCTGTGTGCTGCAGGGGATGGGGTGGCAAGGAGGCAAAGAGTAGGCAGAGCATGGGCAGGGCCGACCCCTTAATGTACAGGGCTGATTCCGGTGATGGTCCTGTATGTCCAGGGATTGCTGGGGGGACAGCCAACTTATTCCATCTCTGAGGTGGAATAAGCGCTGGCTGCCCCCCCCCCCCCGATGGGCTGGCCAGGCCCCCAGCAGCAATAGCAGAGATCAGGGTGAGGCCTTGCCACCCGATCTTGGTCTCGGCTGCCCTAATTAGGGTTGGGTGGCAGGGAAACGGGGGGTCCAAGGTAACAGGCAGATTGAACCGCATGGAGGATGTCCCTGTGGTGATGCAGGGGCATGCCAGGCCATCTCCATGGTCCTGATCCTGCACCCATGGGACCGTCTTGCATCCACAGTGCAGAATCAGGTCATAATGGGCCCGTCCTGCTCAGGGTTGTCTAGACGGCCCGGACGTGCCCCTTGCTGAATCGCGTTCTACATCAAATGTCTAACCTTTACCTACCTGTTGATTCACACCTTCAAAAAAATATAACGGATTAATGAGACAAGACTTTTCTTCGATAAATCCATGTTGCTTCCTACCATTAAGCCATGACTACCCACATGTTCAGTAATTTTGTTCTTTATAATGGTTTCTACCATTTTGCCCAGTAGAGACATCAAGCTCACCGGTCTGTTGTTACCCGGATCATCCCTAGAACCCTTTTTGAAAACTGGCATTACATTGGTCATTCTCTAATCCTCAAGCACTATAGATGATTTTAATAATAGTTTATAGAATATGAAAAATAGGTCTGCAATCTCATATTTCAGTTCTTTCCATCCAGCATACACTAAAAAAATAGGGCAAATAGAACATAATTTTAGCATTTAACATCTGTCATTTGACAAAAAACCCTGCATTTTCTCTTAACACTAGAAGCCCCAAAGTGCGTCAATTGACGCAAATGCATCTTCGAAGTTGTATACCAGTGCCACTGCTAGAACCATGTCAGTCATGTTCCATGACTTTGTTAGCAAGGTCAAGATGTTCAAATATGTGCATTGCAAATTAGTGACAGATGCACCACCTAGCGGAAAAATGAATTTATACCTAGAAGCCCCAAAGTATGTCAATTGATGCACTCAATTGTCTTGGATGTGTCAATTGACGTACTTTGGGGCTTCTAGGTATAAATTCATGCTCCCACTAGGTGGAGCATCTCAATCACTTTTTACAGTTTTACTCCGACATTACAAACAATATACACATGATGACGTCATGTAATGACGTCACATACTGCACGTATTTAACAAATAAGTAACTTCACATTAATTCACATCTTCATTTCATGCTAAATGCAGTCATCGTGATAATGCGTCAATTGATGCACTTTGGGGTTTCTAGGTAAAATTCCTTTTGGGGCTTCTAGTGTTAATACATGTTGACAAATTCCCTTCTATATAGTCTCTTTTAGAGTGACTTTGAAATGCAGAAAAATCCTAAATTGAGCATTTACAGAGTGATAGGATGATACAGTAACATAGTATATGACGGCAGATAAAGACCAGTATAGTCCTTCTAGTCTGCCCAATAAGGTGGCATGAGTAGTTGTACAAGCTGTTGAGTGCAGGTCACTGCCCTCTATGCCTTGTTTAGGGTTGTACTCGCCGCTCCTTGCAGGTCAGCCCATCTATTTGTTAAAGTATAAAAGATATTTGTTTATTTGGATTTTTTCCTCTTGCTATAAAGGGATCCACAGCGTGCCACATTTTGAATTCCGTCACTGTATTTACCCCCACCACCTCCATAGGGAGGGCATTCCAAGCATTACCCTTTCAGTGAAAGAGTATTTCCTGACATTGCTAGTGACATTTTCTTCTAACGCTTTCTAATTACATCTCATAGGAAATGTTCTGGAGGAGCACCCTGCTTTGCATAAACATTACTGACAGGGATTCCCCGTACAGATACGGTACTTGTTATAGAAATGAAATTAAATTGGTCTCTTCAAAGCAGAGGGCTTATTTGCCAGAAAATTCCTTTTTGAGCTTTAAAAATATGAATCATTACAGTCTGGAACTTTTTTCCTAATGATTATATTGCAAGACAATTAAGCTAATTCATAATTTAGGGATTTTAAAGGATCTTTAGAGAGAGAAATTTGTAGCTTCAGCTTCCTATGGAAAACTATATGAAGTTGATCTGCTCCATGTAATTTATATATACAGGGTGGCCCAAAAAAGTGAGAACATCTCGTAGATTAAAAGCTTAAATAGTTTACTTATTTACCTTTTTTAGCTATATAACGCCTTTATTTCGACAATTTCCGGTCGCCACCTTTGTTTTTTTAATTTGTCAATCGTTTACATCTGTCTTTTTGAATTTTTAAAGAACTTATATGCTACGAGATGTTCTCACTTTTTTTTGGGCCACCCTGTATATATAAATCAGGATGTATTGGTAGTAGAGTTTTAATCAGAAATTATTATAAACCTAGATCTTTTCATGTGTTTATGGTTGTCATACCATGCATTGATAATATTTCACCTGTCATCTTTGTTTAAAAGTTTAATAATCAGCCAAAGGTTTATAAGAACATAAGAAATGCCATACTGGGTCGGACCAAGGCCCATCAAGCCCAGTATCCTCTTTCCAAAAGTGGCCAATCTAGGTCACAAGTACCTGGCAGGTACCCAAAGTTCACAACTTCCACAATGCTCATCCTGGGGTAAGCAGTGGATTTCCCGGGTGCTCTTTAATAATGGTTTATGGACCTTTCCTCCAGGAACTTGTCCAAACCTTTTTTTAAACCCAGCTACATTAACAGCTTTTACTACATCCTCCGGTAACGAATTCCAGAGTTTGATTATGCGTTGAATGAAAAAATATTTTCTCTTATTCAAATTTATTTAAAAAGTTAGTATGAAACAGAAAGCGAGAAACAACTATGTATGCATTAGTATCCATTTCAAACTTTATCAGTGGCTACTTAGCGTTTCTTGGCTTGTATTCTGTAAATGGAGTTTCTCTTGTCATAGTCCAGCAATATAGTTCGCAAGCATGGACGGTCTCCATTTTCTCCATCGCTGCAATGTCCTTTTGAAAGCACTCGCCATGCTTATCGCTCACTGCTCTGCGGTTCAGTTGAAAAAAATCAAGATGAGAGTGCAAAAATGTATCTTTAGTGACATGTTGCAGCCAGTACTTTTATATGCATTGAGGAGTTTTTCCACCTATTCTACGTAGTTGTCTGCCTCGTTGTTTCCGAGAAACTTGTTGTTATGAACTGGAAGGCTTTCCATGCTGTCCTTTCTTTGCCACGTAGTGCATGGTTAAATGCATCATCTCAAAGAAGTTCACAAATCTCAGGATCAACAAAGACAACTTCCTTTATTTTAGCTTCCCTTAGTGGCAGATTCCACAAAATCCATGTCTGACCTGCAGACACATTTAAATTGGAGATGGGCATGATTCTATGCCAATTCCACATCCGCAGGTCTAGATGCGCCCACATATATGGAATCAGCATGCAGACATGTCTGGCGTGGCATGCCCAGCATGCTGTTCAGCCGGCCTGTGCATGTATCCAGTGCAAGGTGTGGGCATGGACCATAAATTGATGCAGAGAAACCCATCCCCGCTAATATTATGGGACATGGGTAAACACTGCAATCGTTTTGGACATACCCACACTCACCGTATTCTGAAAAGTTGCACATTTCTGCGGATACCCATGGATGCCTCCGCTGGCCATGACTCCTCAGTTAAAATATACATCTCCTAAGCTGCTCTTCTCACTGACAGTGTTGTGCTGATGCAAACTAGACATAAATTCTGATGATATATAAATGCTGATGCAAACTAGACTATATATACTTGTCTGTTTCATGCCCAGAGCACTGCAAAGTAATCTCAGTGCACTCTAAGATATAATAAGATCAAGTACACATTAATATGTTTGTCATGGCATACCTTGTATCAAAACATACATGGCAGTATAACAACTCCTCAGTTATTTTTGCATTGGTCATCTCTGAAAACACACTTTAAGATTCTAAGTATGGACCTTTACCAACCTCACAAAAACCTAAACTAACTTTGTAATTCCCTAAAGGATGCATTGTACTGCTGAGTGACATAACTATGCTCTTCTAATGCCTATGGCTGACTATGGCATCTGTTTACCACATATCTGGGTACTGGCATTTCTTACATCAGCTCCCTACATGTGGATACACCTGTCCCATACAATGTCTGCTCTCTGTCCTGGCTTATGTTGGTCTGTATACATCTGCTATCTGTGGGGCAACCCTGCCTGCCTTCCCACAGTCTGCTTTGTGGCACTGCTCCCCTGGTCAGATCTGTATGGGCATGGGAGGGCGATCCCTGTGCCATCATACTAAGTAGCAAGCCTCCACCTATATCACTACTCTCACAGCTTACATTGATTCTGGACTGGGTAAGGATGTAGTCCACATGGCACAAACTGAGGAATATTGGCACAACAGCTGTCATGTCTCCCAGTGCCAGGCACAGCTGCTGTATGGCTGCCCTATCACAGTGGCAACTGGTGTCACTGTAGTCATCCATAAGGTCCAGGTACTGGCCAGGCATGCATGCTCCCCCTGAATTGCAGATCAGCACACCAGATCTACCCATGCGACGCTCAAACCACACACACACATGTTCTTGCAGGGATGAATTGTAGAACACAGCAGAACATTTTCAAAGTACTGTCCTTATTTCATGTCTCAGGCAGGAATAATGGGCACATCTATGGGAAAGCTGGAAAATGTACACGGGCCTTTCCTGAATATGCTATACATGTCTCTGTGGCAAACCACGCCCCTATGCCACCCCTCCCGGGCATGTTCTGGCATCCCTGTGCAAGCCATGTACTGGAATGCATCCATATATGTTTTTGGCATATAAATATCCCTAGCGCATGTAGAAACCATTATTCAGGTTCTGGAATGACCCCCTTAATCTTGTAAATTTTCTGCTGAGATACTTGAAAGCTCTTTTTGTTTTGTCCATGGCCTTGACAAAATTTTCATTAGACACTGCTTAATGTGTAAGGGTGGTAACAAAATCTTCCTTGATTCAACAAGTGGTAGATGATGCACACTTTTCTTTCCAGGCAACAATGACTATTGGAGTGGACAATATCTTTTGATGCAGTGGGAATCTTTTGCATAGCTATCCCATTCACAAAGAAAACAGCAGTGTATCCAGTCTGCAGACCGAGCAACGACTTTCAAATCACCACAAAGCTGCCACTGATGTTGGTCATAGTTTATGCATCTCAACAGCTGTTTTATATTGTCATGGGTTTCCTTAATATGGACTGCGTGACCAACAAAACATTGCCATTATGCAGCAAAACAGCTTTAAGACTTTGATGAATCAATGAACAGTCTCCACTCATCTGAATGATGAATGATGTTAAAGGCTGCTGTCAGACCATAGATGTTGTTGCAGGCTACAAGATCACCTTCCATGAAGAAGAATGTAACAAGATTCTTTTGACGTTCACAGAACATGGAAACTCTAATATCACCTGACAGGAGATTCCACAGTGCAGTCTGGAGCCCAACAGCTCTGCCTTACTCTTAGGTAGTTCCACATCCCTGACAAGGTCATTCAGTTCACCTTGTATTATTTTATTTATTTAACAGCTTTTTCTATATTGCCTTTTCCTTCAAAAAAAGCTAGTTTATATTTTTAGCTATATACAAATATGTACAGCAGGTAGTATTTAAATTTGAGGAGGTTGGGATGCCCTAGGTGATTGTCTCTAGGTTATCCCTGTAATGTCTTTAGCTGCTTTCAAAAGTCCTTTATGTCTGAGACGGCTCTTAGTTCATCTGGTAGACTGTTCCAAAAGGTTGGTGCTGCTAGGGAGAGTGCCCTTGCTGATGTAGTTTGGATGGTCTTGGAGAATGAAGAAAGTGTTTGTATGGTATCGATCGCACTGCGTCTCCTAGTTCTGGTGCTGGTGTCGTTAATGATAAGGTTCTTGAGGCTGTAGGCTGATATGTTATGCTTTATTTTGAATATGTTTAGTATGGTTTTGAAGCGGATGTGAAATGTGATTGGCAGTCAATGGAGTTAGTCAAGAACGGGGGTGACATGGTCATACCTAGTGGAACCTAGAATGATGCAAGCAGTGGTGTTTTGTGCCATCTGCAGAGGTTGAATGGTTTGCTTGGGAAGGCTGAAGCAGTTGGAGTTGCAGTAATGCAGTATGGGTGTTATGACGGCTTGGCAGATAGTCTGGAAGTGATCATGGCTGAGGAGAGTTTTGAGTCTTCGAATTATGGCCATTTTATAGTAGGCATTTCTGGTGGTCCTGTTGATGTGTGATTGGAAGTTAAGGTTGTAGTCCAAAGTTATTCCAAGGTAGTTTATCTCTTTCCTTATGGATATAGAACAATTAGGCAGGCTGATTGTTTGGGGAGGGGTAAAGGCATGTGATGATGAAGGCTTCCATTTTATTGTAGTTGATGCATAGCTTGTCGTAGGCAAGTAACTTTTGTAGTGTAGTCTGTCTTCTCCAAGTTGATCTTAGTGTAAATCATGATGTCATCAGCATATATGGCATATAGGATGTTATGTTTCTTGATGACATCAAAGTTGGACGTATGTAGAGGTTGAAAAGCAGGGCAGATAGTGACGAACTTTGTGGTCATCCTTATGTGGATGAGAAGGTGGATGAGGTGACAGTGCCGGCTCTGACTTGTTGTTGCCTGTCAGAGAGGTATGAGTTAAACCACTTGAGAGTCGTGTTCCTTAGACCAATGCCACTGAGTCTTCGCAGGAGGATGTTGTGGGATATAGTGTCAAAAGCTGCAGTTACATCATTAAAGATGAGAAGAAAGTCCATTTCCAGGTTATCTATCCCTCTTATTAGGTTGTCAAGGAGTACTGTTAGCAAAGATTCCATGCTGTGGTTGCAGCATAACCCATACTGGTGGGGATCCAGTGGGGTGTGAGAGTTGACGTGGTCCTGAAGCTGATGGTAGACTGTTTTTTCAAGTATCTTTGTGAGGAATGGAAGGTTTGAGATTGGACAGTATGCTAAAGAGTCATCTACCACTACTACTGTAAAGAAATATTTCCTCATATTATTCCTGAGTCTATCCCCTTTCACTCTCATCCTATGTCCACTTGTAGTAGAGCTGCTTTCAATTGAAAGAGGTTCTCCTCCTGTGCATTTAAGCCACAGAGGTATTTCAACGTCTCAATCATATCATATGTAAACCACACTGATGCAGAATAGCGTGGTATATAAGAGAATGTAAATAAAATAATAATAAAAAAATCACCTCTATCCCACCTTTCCTTAAAGTATACATATTAAGATTCTTAATATGCTTTATAACAAAGACCATTACCATTTTAGTAGCTACCCTCTGTACCGACTCCAACCTGTTTATATCCTTTTGAAGGTGCGGTCTCCAGTACTTGCACACAATACTCCAAATGAGGTCACACCAATGACTTATACAGAGGCACGTCACCAACTTTCTTCTGCTAGCCATTCCTCTCCCTATGCACCCAAGCATCCTTCCAACTTTTGCCGTTGTCTTTTCTACCTGTTTAGCTATTTTAAGATCATCAGATACAATCATGCTTAGGTCCTGCTCTTCTTTTGTGGACAGAAGTACTTGACCCCCTATACTGTATTGCTCCCTTGGATTGCTAAAGCCAAAATACATGACCTTGCATTTTTTAACATTAAATCTCAGCTGTCAAATTCTAGACCATTCTTCAAGCTTAGCTAAATCCCTCCTCATGTTATCTATACCTTCCTGGGTGTCTACTCTATTGCAGATTTTGGTATCATCCACAAAGAGGTGAACCTTACCCGGCAGCCCATCCACAATATCACTAACAAAGATGTTAGAAATAGTCGGACCAAGGACAGATCCCTGCAGCACACCACTGATAACCTCCTTCTCCTCAGAGTGAGCTCCATTTACCTGTACCCTTTGTTGCATCCCACTCAACCAATTTCTAACCCAAGCAGTAAATTTAGGATTCATCCCTAGGGTGCTCAGTTTGTTTATAAGTCGCCTGTGTAGAATAGTGTCAAAGGCTTTAGTGAAATCTAAATACACCACATCTAGGGCTCTCCCTTGGTCCAACTCCCTGGTCACCCAGTCAAAGAAATCTGTCTGACAAGACCTACCCCTGGTGAATCCATGTTGCCTCTGATCCGGTAATCTGTTGGGCTCCAGAAACCTCACTTTTTTCTCTTTCAGCAGCACTTCCAATAATTTACTTACTAACGAGGTTAAACTAACCAGCCTGTAGTTTTCAACCACATCCTTACTTCGGCTTTTGTATAAAGGGACCGCATGTGCCTTTCTCCAGTCCTCTGGCACCACTCCCGACCAAAGAGGCATTGACAAGGTCAGTGAGTGGAGCTGTTAGAATGTCCCCAAGTTCCTTCATTATTCTCTGATGTATCCCATCTGGTCCCATCGCTTTGTCTACTCTTAGTTTAGCTAGTTCCTCACAAACACAGTCTTCTGAAAATTGTTCAAAATGCCCCTCACTTCTATTCCTGTTTGTGGGTGTTTTCTGAGGTCCTGTCCTTCTCCTTCATCTGTGAACACAGAACAGAAATATTTATTAAATAATTCTGCTTTATTTTCATCAACTTCTACATATTCCTCCCCCATTTTATTACATTGGCTATTTCCTCCTCTTTTTGAATCTTTGCTTTCCTGACTACTTTTCTAGCTTCTCTAGGTTTTTCCAAATATAGATGCTTGTCTTCCTCTCTCTGTGATCTCTTGTATTTCATGAAGGCCTCCCTCTTTTTCTTCACCTTTTCAGATACTTCTTTTGAAAACCATAGCGGCCTCCTTTTCCTTTTACCTTTATTTACCATTTTAACAAAAAGGTTGGTTGCCCTTAAAATATCCCCTTTCAGTTTTGACCACTGTTTTTCTATATCCTCCAGCTGTTCCCATTCCGCTAATGACTCCTTGAAGTATTGGCCCATCTTGGCAAAGTTAGTTTTCCTAAAGTCTAAGACCCTCGCTTTTGAATGGATTTTATCAGCCCTAGCCCTAATACTGAACCACGTCATCTGGTGATCACTGGACGTGAGATGATCTTCCACTATAACATCAGAAACCCTTTCACCAGTGGTAAGCACCAAGTCCAGTATGGACCCTTCATGTTAGGTTCTGTTATCAGTTGTCTGAATAGTTTTCCCAGTAGATAATCTAGGATCTCCTTACTTCTGGATGATACTGCAGCAGGGATGTGCCAATCAACATCTGGCATATTGAAATCTCCTATCAGTAGTACTTCCCCTTTCCTGGCAATGCTGCGTATGTCTTCTATTAAATCTCCATCCACTTCTTATCCCTGTGAGGGATGCCTGTATATCACGTAGATGCAAATGGATTTCTCTTTCCCTCTTTCTAGTTTAATCCACAGTTCTTCCTCTCTCCCTTTAAAGAGCTGTATTTCCATAGCTTTAATATTATTATTTTTTACATATAATGCCACTCCTCCTCCCCTTCTTCCTATGATGTCTTTTCTGAATAAAGTACAGCCTGGTATATTTATACCCCAGTCATGGGTATCCGTAAGCCATGTCTCTGTTACCTCCACTAAATCCAAGTCAGCCTCTCCCATTAAAGCCTCAACATCTGGGATCCTATTTCCCTTTTAAGAGCCCTCAGGCAGAGAGCTAGTAATTAAAAGCCAAATACTCTTACCTTTGCTTGAAATGCAGAGCCCCTGTTAGAAATGCCTAAATGTCCAAGGTTCTGAATACTTTTATGTGGCCCTCAGTTGCTCTCATTTCTGTACCAAAACCCTTTTAAGAGCTCTCAGGCAGAGAGCTGAGGGGTCATTCCATCCTGGATGTAAAGGCCCTCTGTGTTCCTGGTCGGAACCGGACGCACAGAGGGAGTCACAATTCTGATCCTGTGGGGCACGTCTAGCCCTGCGGGATCAGAATCACGAACAGGCCTGTACGTGCAGGTCGGAAAAGCAGTTCAGCCCAGCCTGCATATACAGGCCTTGCTCGACTAACTCAGTCTGGGCTTTACAATGGAGCCATGGCGTCCAGTTGCCATGGCACCGCGGCTCCATTGTAAAACCATGATCCCCGGCCGCCAGCTCCTGAACTGCTTTCCCTGCAGCCTGACCCCCAATCCGGCTTCTCAAGGCCAGGGTCAGGCTGCGGGGAATGCTCTCTGCCCCCTCCCACTGCTTTGCAGCCCCATGCCTGCTGTCCGCTGTCTGATTGGGGAACTTATTCAAATAAGTTCCCTGTTTAAGCCGTCAGCCCTGACGAACAGGGCCGACATTGGAATTGGCCCTGTATGTCTGGGGCCGACGACCACCCACCACCCGCCCTAACACCGCCCCTGATCTGCCCCCATCTAACTTCCCTGTACAACGAGCGGGGAAGTTAGATGTGATCGGGTGGGGGTACAAATAGCAGGGATGGACATTTGTTGCATGGAATGACCTCCCTAGTAATTAAAAACCACACACTCTCTTACCTTTGCTTGAAATGCAGAGCCCCTGTTAGGAATTCCTAAACGTGCAAGGCTGTTCTACTTGTATCCAGACAGCAGAGTGATTGTCGGCACTATCAGTATAGCACATCAGGCACCACGTTATCTGGACATTCAGCATTGGCCACTAGCCAGATACCGGCACAGAGTATCTGGATTATTTCTATCCACCACGGATGGCGCTTAAAAAAATAGAGAAGCTGTTGTGGCTAAATATTGGTGCCTTACAGATCTCTTTTGGATCCTCAACCCCCAAAACCCCAGATCAGAGGGAGTCTGAATGGTCTATACTGTATTTATTTCCTGTATTTGCCATCTAGGGTTGGGGTAGAATATAAATGTGTTTAATAATAGGGCTCAAAATATATATAATGGTTGGCCCAATGGCAATACTGCTCATGTCTATTCAGAAGACCCTGCATTTAACCGCCATATAAATTGTTCTTTTTCCCTTACTCGTTAAGACTGAGCATGTTGTGAATGACCATAGATCTCACCCTCCCTTGTGTGGCAGAGGAGAAGGCATTCAAACCATCGCATAATGGTGATAGCTAAAAGTTGAACTTAAGGCTCATGGTTAGAGGGATGTATAAAGAGCTCTGGTGTGTGCCCCACCCCTTTTCCCCTCCCCCCCCCCGAAGCTAAATACTGCTATTGCAATGAGTGGGCTAAGAAGATGGGAAAGGAATATACTGTAAAATAGGGGAACCCTTCACCTTGGTTGTGAATGAATGCTCATGGTTCGTAGCCCAATGAATTCTGGTTCTGATTGAATAGAAAGCCCAAAGGATCAGGTGTACATTGTAAGGCAAAAAAAAAAGAAATAGGCATAGACCTTACCTCTGACCTTACCTCTGTGATATAAACTATCGTGCAAGGGAAAAATACATGGTATGTCTCATATCCATGGAAATTAAAGTATTATCAGTGCCCCTGGCTGAGAGAGAAAATAACGGGAAAATATCCTCTTTCTCCGTCAGTAGCTGGAAGCACTTTGTCTTAGCTTTAAGACCTTATTAATTGACTTTATTAATGCTTTATACCAGTGAGCAGTCAAATATATTCAAGATGGCTCTTCTGTCAAAACATATTATAAGTGAGCTTTTGCTGTTTAATTAACTTTATTCGATATATACACACATCCATTTGACCTTTTTTATTGAATTTTGTTGTGCTATGCTCATTAGAAGGTCTGTCTACTTAGCATGGGTTATATATGTAAAAGATCTCTCTTAGAATTGTTTACATCAGAGACCACCTAGAGTACAGTACACACTAACATATTAGGAATAACAAAAATGATGAAAAAAAGAGACCAATTAAAAATAAATTAGGAGTAATTAGGAGCAAAACTTGACAGAATCGTTGGCGCCCTCAGGAAATATTACAGTTCAAAGGAGGCTGAATGGGATCTGGGTCTCCTAAATGATTTCTTGTTATCCTTCCAGTTTCTAGCTAGTGATTTGACACTTTACTGCTCCTAATATACCACTGCTATTTTATTCTTCCAATCCCACGCATCATAAGAAGTAATTAATGAAAATTCTCAGGATTCCAAAACGGCAGCCTTTTTCTAGTTTTTCTCCAGTGTACATTTATTTATTTAACAGATTTGATATACCGCCTTTCTACAAGTCAAAGTGTTTTACAATGAACACGTTATGAACAACATTAAAACTTTTGCAATGAACATTATATGAAACAAGGAACAAATGAAATTATTAACCGAGGTATCCGGAGGCCCTGCTCGGCATGGGCCAAAACCCCCCCCCCCCCCAAACACCCTTCGTATCAAGCCACCCCCCCCCCCTCCTAACCATTGAAAAACCACACAGACGTCCGTCGTTGGTGCAAATGATGGTCGCAGCTTTTATTAACATAAAGAACACCGGCCCAACATGGGCCAACTCTGCAATCAAACATAACCGGTGAATGCCCCCCCCCCCACCCGTCATCCGGATGATGCCCCCACCAGCCATTAAGCAAGGTGGAGCACCATCCAAGCCACCCCCCCCTTACCCCTTCACGCCCGCCCCGCCATGATAGCAAAGGCCAGCTGAAGGGGTAGCCATTTCCGGGTAGAGACCCCAGCCGGGCCGTCTCCCCCAACCTGAATAGCCGCGCCGCTCACATGGAAAGCGGCCTCCAGCTGAAATGAGCCACCGGGTCCGCGAGCACCAGCTCGCCACCCCGCTCACACAGCCCACAAGCGGCCCCAATCTACTCCACCCCCCCCCCACCAGCTGCGACAAAATTACTTCCTCCCCCAACCCAAGCGGAAAACAAGGGAGGGAGGGAGGGAACCTTTCTTCAGCCGCGAGCAAGGAGGAAGAGGGAGATCGCCCACCGGCGATCCCTCCTTGCTCGCGATGCCCCGCCCCCCCCGGCGAACGCACGCAGCCAATCACTGGGCTGCCATGCGCGCGCCGGGGCCCTAGCACGCGCCCAACTACCAACCCCACTCCACCACGCCGAGAGGTGGCTGCCTCGCACCCGGGCCCCGGGAACCCGGTTACCAGGCAGCCGCGGGACCGGGGCCCGGCGGCTAAGCCGGCATTAACCGAGGTATCCGGAGGCCCTGCTCGGCATGGGCCAAAACCCCCCCCCCCAAACACCCCTCGTATCAAGCCACCCCCCCCCCTCCTAACCATTGACAAACCACACAGACGTCCGTCGTTGGTGCAAATGCTGGTCGCAGCTTTTATTAACAGAAAGAACACCGGCCCAACATGGGCCAACTCTGCAATCAAACATAACAGGTGAATGCCCCCCCCCCCCCACCCGTCATCGGGATGATGCCCCCCACCAGCCATTAAGCAAGGTGGAGCACCATCCAAGCCACCCCCCTTACCCCTTCACGCCCGCCCCGCCATGATAGCAAAGGCCAGCTGAAGGGGTAGCCATTTCCGGGTAGAGACCCCAGCCGGGCCGTCTCCCCCAACCTGAATAGCCGCGCCGCTCACATGGAAAGCGGCCTCCAGCTGAAATGAGCCACCGGGTCCGCGAGCACCAGCTCGCCACCCGCCACCGGTGCTAGGTAGCACGCTATCCTAGCACCGCCCCCCCCACCAAAAGCTGCGACCTGCACCAAGACTCGAGAGCTTCCTGCCAATCGTTTAATAAGAGGTCTTGCCCCACCGGGGCAAGATGAACCCCATCAAGCCGGTACAAGCCGGCGCAAGAAACCTCCGCCCAGGGGTGTCGGACCTGGATCCCGCCCGTCTGCTGTACCCAGCGTCCAACCTGGCGGTTGATCTTACACAAACCCCTTGACCAACGCCGCTGGGCCCAGCAAGCCGGGCGGGGGATAACGTCTGACCAGACAATGGCCACCCCTGGGAGAACACCCCGCAACAGGGCAATATCGCCCTGAATAGTCCCAATAAGTTGCCGGCAAGGCCAACCGGCAATGTCATTGCCCCCAAGATGTAACAGCAGCCCGACTGGCTGCTGCCGCCGTCCCAATTCCAGACGAACATAATCGAGAAGCTGATCCCAGTGCATGCCGCGGCGACCCATCCAGCACAGCCGGACACCGGCCCCGGCGAGGCCCAGATGAGCACCCAGCGGCCGGACCGCCGCGCGACGCTCTGCCCAGTAGACAAAGGAGTGCCCGACAATCCACCAGACCCCGGGAGCCAAGCCATCTGAAAGCAGAAAGAGCGAACTGCCACCAGCACACAATTCTGCAACAGGAAGCAAAAGATTAGCACCCCTCGCCCCCTCCCCCCCCCCCATCCCAGGGACAGCTGGTCTACCGCGGCACCGCACCCCGCTACGCCGCACCGCCATCCGCCGCCCGGCGAATGTACCCAGCGTACGCACTGGAGCGCCACCGCCCGATGCGCTGAATTACCCGAGGGTCCAATCCCGCAGCCGCCGCGCTGGTCGCAGCCCCTATCCGAAAGGAGTGCGAAGCGTAGCGCCGATCGGGATGGCCCAAGGCACGGAGGTCAAGTCGCAACACTGCCGTGAACTGGAACTGCGACACCGGCGTGCCATCCGCATGAACGAAAAACTGACCACACACCACCGGCCTCTGCTGCCCATACGCGTGGAGAGCCCGGACCGGACAAGACAGCGAGGGAGGGATAGCACGCAGCAAGACCCAACCGCCTCTCCCCGACTGGTCCGTCTTAGCCCGCGACAGGAAAATCTGGACGCGCGCGGCCTCCAACCGGACGTGCCCCAACGCCAGCCCCCCGCCAACCCCCCGCTTCGCCGACCGAGGGACCAGCTCAGAGACACGGAAGGCGCCGAAAAAGGCCAAGGTAAAGAGCGCGTGAAAAAGCAGCGCCTCGAAACCCGAGGCGGTCACCCGCGGCAAAACCTCGCAGATCCGTAGCAGGAGCTCATGCGTCACCGGCAGGCGCCAATCCCGCGGCCCCGGCTGCGCGCGGGCCCACCCCGCGAGCAAGCGCCCGACTAAGAAGGAGACGCGCGGATTCCCCCAGCCGGCCGCCTTGGAAAAGAAGGAGAAGCCCGCCAGCGCCCCGGAGACCGCCGACCGGGCCCACCCCTCCCCCTTCGCCCACAGCACAAAGCGACTGACCGCGCTCTCAGACACCGGCCCGCCCGACCAACCCCGCGCGGTCATAAACGCACTCACCTGCGAGTAGCCCCGTCGATAAGAAATCCAGGTACTGCGAGCCACCGACGCCGCCAACAGGACCATTAGGTCGGGGTCCCAATCGTCCAAAGATGCTCCGGGACCCGTGAGGGGATCTCGTCCGCCCCCGGAGCCAGCCGTCGGAACTGCGCCCACTGAAAACGTGATAGAGCATCAGCTATGGCATTCTGGGAGCCCGGCACGTGCCGAGCCCGAGCGGAGACATTCAATCGCAAGCAGGCCAGGACAAACACCCGCATCAGGGCAGCTACCCGGGGACACCGGGGCGCATGCCGATTCAGGACCTCCACGACCGCGGCGTTATCGCACCAGAAGAGGACACGCCGATCACGGAGCCTCTCCGGCCAGACCCACAGAGAAACCACGATCGGGAATAGCTCCAAGAACGTGATATTCCGCGTCAGACCGGAGCGCACCCAATCGGCAGGCCAAGGCTCCGCACACCAGGCGCCGTGACAAAATGCCCCGAAACCAGAACCGCCCGCCGCGTCGGTGTACAACTGCATATCGAGATTCGATATCTCAGGTGACTGTAGGACAGCGCACCCATTAAATCCGGCCAGGAACGCATCCCAGACCCGCAGATCCTCCCGCATCCCCAAGGAAACTCGTATCCGGTGATGCGGACGCCGCAGCCCCGCCATGGACAAGGACAGGCGCCTCGAAAAGGGGCGTCCCATAGGCAGGACACGGCAAGCGAAATTGAGGTGCCCGACCAAGGACTGCAAGACGCGAAGGGAAATCTTGGAAGCAGAGCAGACCGAGGCCACCAGCTCGCGGAGGCGCTGAACCTTCTGCGCCGGCAGGCGGACAACCATAGCGACCGTGTCGATCTCGATGCCAAGAAAGGTGAGGCAAGAAACCGGCCCCACCGTCTTGTCGGCCGCCACCGGAATGCCGAAGGTGGCCGCCGCCCGCAGGAAGGTGCTCAACAGCGCAGAACACGTCGAGGCACCCTCGGGGCCCACGAAGAGAAAATCGTCCAGATAGTGCACAACGCTGGAGAAACCCGACTGCCGCTCCACCACCCAGTGCAAGCAGGTACTGAAGGCCTCGAAGTAGGCGCAGGAGATAGCACAGCCCATGGGCATGCACATATCGAAATAGTACCGCGCTTCAAAGCAGAAGCCGAGCAGTGGGAAAGCCGACGGATGGACCGGCAACAGGCGGAAAGCCGATTCGATGTCCACCTTGGCCAGGAGAGCCCCTGGCCCGCACTGCTGGACGAGGGCGACAGCCGCGTCAAAAGAAGAATAGCGCACCGTGCAAAGCTCACGGGGGATGCGGTCGTTGACAGATCCACCCGGAGGGCAAGACAGGTTGTGTATCAAACGAAACTTGCCCGGCTCCTTCTTGGGGACCACCCCCAACGGCGAAACCGTAAACGGGGAAAAGGGGGGCTCCGGGAAGGGGCCCGCCACACGGCCAAGCGCGCACTCCTCAGCGATCTTGCGACGTACAAAATCCCCGTGCAGCCGAGCGGAGGCGGCGTTGCGGGTCCCGCCCCGCGCGGTCGCCCCCCGCACGGGAATGTGGAAACCCCGGGTAAACCCCCTTAAGATCAGCCCAGCCGCCCCGCCCCTGCGGGAACGCCCGTACTCAAGCAACCACGGGCGCATCTCCGTGACCCGCACGGGGGGACGCGCTAGGACCGCCGCGACTCACTTCCCCCCCGAAGGGGACCCCGCAATCCCCTTTCGGCTGCACTTCGCGGCCGCGTGCGCCCCTCCGCACAAGGAGCACGCGTGCTTAAATTTGCAGTCCGGGAAGGGACAAGACGCCTTGTTAAAGCGCCAACAGACCTCCCCCCCGGGGGGCCCCGCCTTTTTCAGGGGCAAGGCCACGCCAGGTGCACGAAAGGACCGACCCCCGGCGAGCGGCGGAGCCGCACCCGTCTTGCCGCCCCCGACACTGGCCCCACCCCCCCGCCCCTTTGCAGACATCTGGGTCAACCACAGGTTGATGTCCTTGGTACCCCACTGCAAGAGGCTGTTCTCCTCCATCTGATCACGGAACTCCTCATCGTAATTCAACCAGGCCCACCCGTCGTGAGCCTGGGACGCCGCCAATATGTTGTCGGCATAGGCCAGAAGAGCCCCATACTGGTCCGGAAAGTAATGTCCCCAGACACTCGCCAGACGCAGAAAAGCACGAGTCCAGTTGAGGGTGTTGCGGGAAACCTTGCGCACCCGACCCGCCTTCTCGTCCTCCTTGCGCTTCTTACGGCTCTCCCCGGAGCGCTTGCGGCCGTCGAGCAGGCGAAAGATGTCGAGGTATCTACGCCGCTTGATCCGCCGCCGCAACTTCCGCGGTACCGACTCCCACAGCTCGGCACAGCGTATAACCGAGGAGCCGGCCCCGGGCCCCCCCCCCCGCCCCCGCCGAAACCGAAGTATGCGAAGTGCCCGAAGATGACGACGAGGAAGACGAGGACGAGGAAGCCCTCCGACAGCGACGCGCGCGCTTACGCTTCCCTTTTGCCCTGCCCCCCGCCTCCAGCCCCGGAACGGAGTCACTGAGCCCACCCCCTGCCCCGCAAGTATACTCACCAGTGCCCCCGGTGGCGGCGGCCGGAGCACCTCCGGTGGATGGGCCGGCGACCGGGGCAGCCAGCACCGCCGAGGAACCCGAAGAGCCCGCTGTCGCTGATCCGCCAGCAGCAGCCATGTCCGTGGCCGGAGTCGAACCCCCCGGGACCTGCGGAGAGAAAGAAGAAGAACCAGCAGCCGGGGCCCCAGGAGTGCCGAGGGCTAAGGAGGGCCGCCCCCCCCAGGCGCAGGCCGAAGTCCCTAACCCCCCAGCCTCCCAGGCCGCGGACCCCCCCGTCGGGCCCCGCCCCCCCCAAGCCAACCACCCCAGCCGCCCCCCCAGGGGCCCAAACCCCCCCACGGGCCCACCCCGTATGCCCAAGGGCCCGCTGCACCGAAGAACCCCGGTGGGGAAGGGGAACCAAGGTCAGAGGGAGGAGGCCCCAGCCCCACCCCTATCCGGGGCGGAGATGTTACCGATCTCCAGCCCCCCCGGGGGGCAGGGCAGGCGCCGAGCCCGGCGGCGACCACGGCCCCGAACCCCCCAGGCCGTCCTGCTCAAGCGGTGCCAATGCGGAACCCCCCCCAGGACGCCCGCCACAAGTGGCCCAGGGCTCACGGAGGCACCCCCCTCCGCCAGCAGGGGTGACGGGGACCCCCCGCCGGACCCGCACCCCCGAGAAGCCCGCCCCCTGCCGGATCCCCGCCCCCGCCGGGACACGGCCCGGGCACTGGGTGCAGAGGCAGCGGGCGCTGCCCTGCCGCGGGCAGTGGACAGAGGCCCGCGCCGCGCCGCTCCCCGGCCCCGCGCCCCGCCCCGCGGGGCCTTTGCCACCCCCCGTGCTGGGGGCCGTGAGACCATCTGTGCGGGCCTGATCAGCGTGGCCCGAATCGGCCGAGGCCCCCTGCCCAGGCCCGAGAACAAGAGGAGGAGCCAGCAAAGGCAGCCGCCCGTCAGCCCGTTGAAGGGAGACGGAGGCAGGTGGGGGCCCGAGGACAAGGAGCGAGCACGAGCTGCCCCGGCGAGGGGAACGCGGGCCCGCAGCCCAGGCACCGCCGTCAGAAGAGCCCCACGTGCTCCAAAGCCGGGCCGCACGCGTGCGCCCCGCCGCCAAAGCTCTACCTTTAATTAATTAGATATATATATGTTAAGCAGTGGAGCCGCGCGGCCGGAAGAGGAGCCCCAGCCGGTCGATGCCTGTCGGACCAACGTCCCACGCCGCCCGGGACAAAGCCCCCCGACCAGGCCGAGGACCCACCGACGGTAGGGAAGCACAAACCTTTCCAACCTTTCTTCAGCCGCGAGCAAGGAGGAAGAGGGAGATCGCCCACCGGCGATCCCTCCTTGCTCGCGATGCCCCGCCCCCCCCCCGGCGAACGCACGCAGCCAATCACTGGGCTGCCATGCGCGCGCCGGGGCCCTAGCACGCGCCCAACTACCAACCCCACTCCACCACGCCGAGAGGTGGCTGCCTCGCACCCGGGCCCCGGGAACCTGGTTACCAGGCAGCCGCGGGACCGGGGCCCGGCGGCTAAGCCGGCATATATAAGGGTATGGGGTCATGGGGTTTGATGAGGGTGGAACAGGGGAAGGTTGTGCATGTAGGCATGGGTTTCTGTTGATTTGATTGAGTTACTCATTGGTAAAGTGCTTCTGGAATAAGTGTGTCTTGAGTTGTTTACGAAAGTCAGTGGACGACTTGATGGTTCAAATTTCTGGGGATAATGCATGCCAGAGAGTGGGGGCGTAAAGTGAAAATGCTCTTGCTCTTGTGGCCTGCTTGCAGTTATGAGTGTGTGGCGGGATATTGAGGAAGATCTGTGTTCCTTTTCTCCTTGGCCTGTTAGAGTTCAAGTTATGAATTAGGGCGTGTAGTTGCTCTGCTGATTTCCCTTCTAGAGATTTGTGGATGAGGGTTAGAACCTTGTATTGTATTCTTAAGTTGATGGGGAGCCAATGGAAGTGTTTGAGAATCGGAGTGATGTGAGTTTTCCATGAGGCTTGGAAGATGATTCTAACAACAGTGTTTTGGGTGAGCTGCACTCGATGGATTGAGTATTTGGGTAGTCCTTGATAAATGGAGTTATAGTAGTGGTCTGTCTATACATCAAATGAAATGGATGAATGAACTGGTGCCCATGAAGGAAGAATTCCCCATTTGCTTTTATAGTATCACATAAGGGGGGGGGGGGGAGGGATAGTTAGAAAGAAAGACCACATAGAGGGCAATGTGACCTTGGGCAAGCCACTTAACTCTCCGTTGCCTCAGGTACACATAGATTGTGAGCCCTTTGGGGACGATGGATTGTGTCCATTACTTGCTTGTAGTGATTGTAAACCGCTCTGATGCCCTTCAGCCTGGGTGGTATATCAAGAAATTGCATATACATGAATGTAGTAAAACTGTGCTGCCCTTAGTGTAGGGTGTTCCTTCTAGTTTAGCACAGGTTTTTTATTCCCTAATATGGCTTCCAATATTGCCAAGATATAGTGTGCAAATATTCTACATTAAGAATCAGTCTTGCTCCATTTAATTGTGGAGTACCTATTACTTTGTGCAAAGTCTTCACTTTGAGTGTCCATTTGGTCTCCTTTTGGTACATAGGCCCCCAAATTTCTTCAGTAGCTAGGTCCTCCTGTGCTCTTTGTAAGACTTGATCCATCAAGCAATGGCTGGAGAAATGGGACCTTAATTGCAATTCATGCTTCAGACCTGTCCAAAACTAAATATTGTACTGCTTTGTATAATGGTTTATGAAATATTGCCTTTCAGCATGACCACATACCTTCAACAAATGGACGTAATAAAATGTCCAAAAGTTGTGAAGTGGGTTCAAACAGGGAACCTATGGCAGATACAATTGGTCGACCCGACGGGTTTTCTAATGGTTTATGAATCTTTGGGTTGATATAAATGGTGGGAATAATAGGAGAAGGCACTATAAGAAAATTCTTCTCTTTTTCAGTAATATGTCCAAACTCAAAAGCAATAAGGACCAAATTGTCAAATGAAATTTTTAGTCCCAAAGTAGGGTCACTATCCAACCGACAATAAAAGGCAGTATCTTTTAACTGTCTCTGTATTTCAGCAATATAATAACCTTTATCTAAAATCACCATAGCGCCCCCTTTGTCTGCTGGTTTTATGATGATATCATTATTCATTTGCAATGATTTTATGGCTTTTCTTTCTTCTATAGTCAAATTTTGATAAGGCGGTAATTTATTAGTTATTAACTTGTTAGTTTCTCTCAAAACCACTTTTTCAAAAGCTTCAATTATAGGATCAGTATTCTGTGGGGGAACCCAACAAGATTTCTTCTTTATAATAGATAAATCATTGTGGGTGGAATTTTGGCTAATAAAAAAGTAGCGTATAAGAATTTTATGGAAAAATTTGTATAAATCCACCCTGGTTTCAAAAGGGTCATATTTTTTAACCGGTACAAAAGACAAGCCTTTATTAAAGAGTGTTTCTTCATCAACAGTAAATGTATAATTAGAGATGTTAATAACATTACTCTCCTTTTAAGAATTAATCATCTCCTCTCTATCGATCTGTCGGAACCCATGCAACCCCTCCCCCTGCCCCGTCCCACGCCGCGACCCCTGTGTGATTGGAATTGACCAAGAGGTTGGGTATGGTGCATATTAGCATGAATTAAAATTCCTCATCCTGTCTTTGTAACATAATATAGATTGCAAGGAACAATACATTGAACAGACAGGTATGTTTTATTTTCTTCAAGTTTATATTGGTGGAGTCAGTCACTTCTAGATGGCAATTAATTTTGTTTATAATAATTTATAGGAGTTTTATCTTAAGCTTAACTTACATTATTTTGAAGTTATTTCATTTTCACACAAATTTGGACGATTTTAGCTGTATATGAATTATCCGTACATTATTAATATTAGGTTCAATATACATGTTTTACCTTTTTGGGATGTAATATATGTTTCTAAGGTGCTTTTTGACATTTAATTGTTTTTATGTGCGTAATAATTTATTTGTTTTTATGCATTCAATGTTTTGTATGTTGTTTTTGTAGCCAATAACAGCCCCTGATGAAGGCATAGCGAAACACGGCCTGTGTCGGGCCTTGGCTCATAAGTGTTCATTAATAAAGATTCCTTCCTTTGCTATCCACAGTCTTATATTGAATCCAGTATTTGTAGCCAGAAATATTGACTCCAGCTTTTAATGTTGAAGGTGTTGTGTGTCACTATAACATTGTCTTACACATGTGTTGGCCACTGATGCAGGCATGTTTGTCGAAACTTGGCCAAGATGGATTTCTAATAAAGTTCTTTGAGAAAAGATTCATTTAGTGTCCCCCTTTGCTTTTCTTTTGTGTTGCTTGCTGCTTGCAGAAGTCTTTCCTCTCTTCTGTTGCCCATGCCCCTACCTGACCTGGAGAGAGGACCATGTGCCCTGCTGTGCTTCCACTCCACTCAGAGACAGGGCTAGGTACTTAGATGTGCCCCCACCTCACAGTGTCCAGATAATGAGCCAGATGTCATATTGTGTTCTCAACCCCATCTTGAGATGGGGTCAGATCAGGTGCTTTTGAGATTTCACACCTCCCTGACAGGAGTTTCTTTCTGGACTTATCATCCTGGCAGCTCTGAAAGCAATACCACAGGCCATGAATGTCGTGGCAAGGACACCCAGCCAAATAGGTCAAGGAAAGAAATTACAGACAATTTTATGGTAAAACATTTTTGTGATACAGAAAGCATGATGTTGAACAAGAGTAATGTACAAACGGAAAAGCATTTTAATGTCCAGAGTCCACTGTATAGATAATTTCATTTCAAGTTAACAGTCCATGGATTTGTGCAGACAATAGCAGAAACTGTGATTAGCAACACCCATATGGGTGAGTGTTGTAAAGGATGTCCCATCTCTATTGATGAGCATCACAGACTGTCAAAGAGCATGTTAGCAGAGAAAAGGTTCAATCACAACAGCCCATTGTAAAAAAAAATCTGAAAATGATGTGTGATGGCATATATAATGGGAGCATAGATAATATCTGGATAGGGGAAGGAAACTGAGGTTCCTAAGAGCAAGAACTGGTAGCCAGAAAACTACAACATCCAGCCTGCTTTACCGGTGATGTCTTTCAACTGTGCCAGTAAAGTGAGGAAGCTCTGGAGAAGATTATAAGGTAGAGGATGGATGAGGCTTCTCAACATGCTCTAGAGAGTTCAAGGGTTTTAGCTAAAGAGAGAAAGAGAGATATGCCAGCATTTTCTGAAAGAATTAAAGTTTGGAAGCATTGCTCTTTGCTATTTGTTGGACAAGAACGTTTGCTAAAGGACAAAAGAGGTAACTGACTGTTGCAAGGGTTCTTCTTTTTGCTAAATTTGGGGGACTGACCAGAAGCTGAGGAAAAAGTGACATTTAGAAAATTACATCCTTTTGGACAGTATCCTTGGCTAATGCCACCAGATTCCTGTTTTTGCTGATTAATATTGATGATATTTATATGCGTAGATTTGCAAACTGGCCAACATGCATGAGATAGTGCTGGCACCTACATGTGGAAGTTGCTGATATTCCCCATTGATTTGTCCCATGTGTAGATTTACAAAATGGCTTCTCTGGCTCCACGTATGGGAAAATACATGTGCATACCTGCACTATTTTAGACTGGGCTCCATGTTTAGCAGAGCCTTTCCTAAAATACTGCTGGAACTGTATACACTGCAACCTCAATCTCTCAATTCCGATCTCCATGCACTACCTAATATATGCCTTCACATGTAAATATAAAGTGAGAAATAGGGATTAGAGCTAGGGAGCGAATTGGCTGAACTTGGCTCCTCTAGCCAGAAAGGTCTTCTACATTTCAAATTGCCTGATGCTCACAGCTGTTACTTTAACATTGTTTCACAGCTGCACACCTGAAACTACATTTTAGAAGGGCCATGTCTGTGAAATCTGGGATGTCCAAGTCAAAATATCTGAAATTCCATGGGAGGGGCATGAGTGAAGGTGGACATGTATAAATGTCTTTTAAAAATCGACCTGTTTCCACCACTGTTCCCTCTAAGCTGTGCGCGTGTGCGCGCGCACACACCTCGCCGAGCGAGCGCACATACTTTACAACAGAGCGCACAAAAATTACGGTTCTGATTCTGATAGAAAACAACACAGACGTCTTAAAATTTAAAAGTTGTGATTGTAATTACTAGAAATTTTCTGCTTCATTTAGTAATCGTCTATTTTCATTTAATTTGATTAAAATCAATGTGGTGTACATACTGTATTCTGACGTGTAGTCAAATTTTAAAGTGTATGTGGCGCACAAAAATTTAACCTTCCTTCAAAAGCTGCACAGCTGATATTTTATGCGCACACAGCCTACAGAAAATTAGAGGGAACATTGGTTTCCACCATAAAAATAAATGTCTCCATCAACATATAATGAAATGGGGACATTCTGAATAATGGGCTGGACGTATGCAAATCGTCGCTCGATTTTAGAAACTTGCATATGTCCAATATGAACAGTGTCGGTCTAGACAACATAGATGTGCCTGTGATGGTATTCCAGAACCCAATGCCCACATACACATCCCAGCCCTATCCAATGCCCACATACACATCCCAGCCTGCCAGTTTGCAAATGGCAGAGCACCAGGAAAAATGTCTCTTCATTTACCTGCATTTTTTTTTTTTGAAGAGCAAAAAGTATTGGGGGGTGTGAGGACTTTGTTTTGTTCTGTTGACAGGTACTGGAATGGTGAACCAAGCTTTTTTTTTTTGGTGCCTATTTGTGCCAGTGAGCAGGTATAGACTTGGATATGTCCGCCAGCAATTCCAGACATGCGGCGCCATTCTAAAATCAGGAATACACATTTATATTTGCGGGAACACCCCAGATATGCCTCTGCCATGTCCCCATGTGACCTGGACATGATTGCGCTGAGCACATGTAAATTTGAGCTTATCTAAAATGGCTCCTGGTGATTGGGGGAAGAAAAAGGGAAGGGCCACTCCATACCAAACAATGCAGGATGCAAAGGAAAAACAAACACGAAGAATGACCACAGCTCTCACTTATTCCTTATGGGGTACTTTATTAAGGACCCACTTAATATAGTACCCCACAAGGAACAAGTGAGAGTCTCAGCCGTGTTTATTCTCCATGTTTGTTTTTCCTTGTCAAAACAAGGGAGAAGAGTAGGTATCCGCAGAAAACAGTAGGAGGCAAACCAGAAGCGGAACCTAAGGACCAGGCCTACACGTAGGTATATTGGTGCAGATAAAGTTTATTGAGGACCCAACTAAAAGGTTTTGGCCGGAGGCCTTCTTCAGGGGTCTAAAAATAAATAAAACATACATTAAAACACACATATTAAAAAATAACTAGATACTGTACATACAATATTAAAAGGCAGAGGGTCTTGACACATGGAAAGACAGAACAATATCCATGTAAAGGCGTTACGTACAAATACACACCTGGTACAAATGTGAATGTTAATAAAATATAGGATATATTATCACAGAGTGTAATACCATACAGTATAACATTTAAAAAAACAAGGGTATTAAAATATAGAGAAGGATATATTACCACGAAGTGTAGCACTATACAACATAATATTAAAAAGCAAAAAGTCCCGACATATAGAGAAGGACAAACAGAAATAGAAACATTAATGCAAGGGCGTTACATGAAAATGCACAACTGGCAAAAGTATATACAATGAAATTGTAGAATACATTACCACAGGGTATAGCAACAACAGGTAAAGAAGCAGAATGCTTTCCTCAATCTGTGTGAATTAAAGGAAAAGTAGTAAAATGAAACCTTATGTTATGACAAAGTCTCAAAAGAACATAAAAACAGTACAAATAGTTAAATTATATGTAAGAAAATAATATTGAAATAATTAGCCATTTCCTTCTTCTAAAACTCTACTCTAATTGGTACTAGCTTCAACAGGTTCTGAATGCACAGAAGCTTCGTGGAGAACCACAAGTGTGAAATGCAGAGATGAAGAAGAATAGACAATGAGGCCAAAACATAATCGTTAAACAGACATGGCTAAAGGAACTAAATGCTAGATGCACCTATAACGAATTGATAGATAGCTCAAGGGTTGGATGAAACCACGAAGAAAAAACATTGTGTGAACCTTGATTGTACAAACACAAAACATAAAAACAAGGATACAAAGAAAAATAATGCAATGAGAATTATGTAATGAAACGGCATATCAAAAAGCACTACGGCAAAAAAATATATCATTTGAAGAAAAACAAGTGGGTATAACATATAAATGGAAACAGATTAAAACTCATTGCAAAGCGGGACATGATGGTATTGATTGCATATATTTTGGCCTCATTGTCTATTCTTCTTCATCTCTGCATTTCACACTTGTGGTTCTCCACGAAGCTTCTGTGCATTCAGAACCTGTTGAAGCTAGTACCAATTAGAGTAGAGTTTTAGAAGAAGGAAATGGCTAATTATTTCAATATTATTTTCTTACATATAATTTAACTATTTGTACTGTTTTTATGTCCTTTTGAGACTTTGTCATAACATAAGATTTCATTTTACTACTTTTCCTTTAATTCACACAGATTGAGGAAAGCATTCTGCTTCTTTACCTGTTGTTGCTATACCCTGTGGTAATGTATTCTACAATTTCATTGTATATACTTTTGCCAGTTGTGCATTTTCATGTAACGCCCTTGCATTAATGTTTCTATTTCTGTTTGTCCTTCTCTATATGTCGGGACTTTTTGCTTTTTAATATTATGTTGTATAGTGCTACACTTCATGGTAATATATCCTTCTCTATATTTTAATACCCTTGTTTTTTTAAATGTTATACTGTATGGTATTACACTCTGTGATAATATATCCTATATTTTATTAACATTCACATTTGTACCAGGTGTGTATTTGTACGTAACGCCTTTACATGGATATTCTGTCTTTCCATGTGTCAAGACCCTCTGCCTTTTAATATTGTATGTACAGTATCTAGTTATTTTTTAATATGTGTGTTTTAATGTATGTTTTATTTATTTTTAGACCCCTGAAGAAGGCCTCCGGCCGAAACTTTTTAGTTGGGTCCTCAATAAACTTTATCTGCACCAATATACCTACGTGTAGGCCTGGTCCTTAGGTTCCGCTTCTGGTTTGCCTCCTACTGTTTTTCCTTGTCAACCAACACCCAGGTCATTTCCATTTCTGAGTGGACGTTTTCAGACTTGGAAATCACGAATAGGGTTCTAAGCCCCATCTTCTTTTCTCACTTGTCTCCGTTGCTCAACAAACATCCACTTATCTACAGTATCCTGTCCCATTCTTCTCTACCTTCTCCCTTCATCCAGTGCCCCACATGTAAGCACAGATACGTGGATAATTTTATAAGGAGGAGCCTAGTTAAAGTGCTTTTCAAGGACCCTATGTTAAATCTCTTGCATTTATAAAAACACGTGCCTACTTACCTTTATAAAACACTAGCCTAAGTGGCAGCAATTGTTCCTGAAGTTTAGGTGCGGACATTTACCCCAGCCCTATACTGGTGTAAATGACTACACCTAGATGTTTTCAAGAGCACAAGTGAATTGTAATATAGTATCATCTATGTGCTTATTTGGGCATTCCGCCCAGGTGCACGCCCATGGAAAAAGTATATGCCATGAAGCAATGCATAAACCTTTACGCTAGTCACTATTTTATTTGAGGTCATTAACGTGTGTAGGTATCCACTTATGAGCGATAATGACTAAATAATCCCTAGCTAGACATGTTCATGGCACCTAAAAGTGTGTTCCTCCTTATAACATTACCATTAGAGAGCCTGCATCACACACACACACACACACACACACACACTGAAGTTGCTATCTGCTATGCTTTGGCATGTTTAAATAAATGTGACTAGTTTGTCAACTTCAAACGAGCCACATATTTCAATAACCCTGCCCTGTCATTGCTACTGTCTGCCTCTTACCCTCCATACCTTCCACAGAGTATGCCTCTCACGTACACAACTCACATGCATACTTCTAACTCATACATAACTATAAGAACATAAGAAATGCCATACTGGGTCCCAACACATGGTTACTGTGTGTGAGAGAGAAGGGTC
The DNA here is from genome assembly GCA_033557465.1 of Ichthyophis bannanicus. Taxonomy (NCBI): domain Eukaryota; kingdom Metazoa; phylum Chordata; class Amphibia; order Gymnophiona; family Ichthyophiidae; genus Ichthyophis; species Ichthyophis bannanicus. The sequence goes on from CM066035.1 coordinate 646,464,674, forward strand.
ACCGGCTCAAGACCAGCTTATGGATCAAGAATGATATGTCCAGGTGTGTTCGCTTTATGGGAGAAGGAGGCACCCAGCTCTTGGCTATAAAGGAGTGTGTGCTGCTATGAAACAGTGTGCACCCGACTACAGAACATTGTGGGGTCGATATTCAAAGGGCAGTTACACATTTTACAGCCCTGTAAAACATGTAGGTGTCGCTGAGAGGGATATTCAACAGCAGTAACATGGTTAGTGCTGCTAAATATCCCCAATTATGGCTTTATGTGCCTTGATGATAACCACTTAGCATCGGGGCGTGTTGGGGGCGTTCCGGGGAGTAGCGAAGGCAGAGATGATCGATTACCGGGCAACAGCGATATTGCATGCTGCCCAGTTAGCAACCTGCGCCTAAAAGATAGGCAAGGAAAACCTTGCCAATCTTTTGGGTGCAGAAGCTAATCAGGCAGCATGCAATATCGCTGCTGCCCGGTTAGCTCCTGCGGCTTCTGGTGTGTGCAGTGATTCCTGGATATTCAATGCTGAGGCTACATATGACCCCGGCATTGAATATCCAGGGTTAGGGGTCGGCGTGCATGGCTATACGCCATAGCAGCACATAGCCTGCCCAAGTGAATTTCGGGCCTTGCCTATTTTACAGTGGAATCGGGCTGAGTGACCTACAGCTAAATACATTATCCCGCTGCCACAGCCAATATTGACTTGTAAATTCTGTGTTTTAGCAGTGAATGCACAAGAGAGGCACTGCCCTACTATGAGAAGAGTCTTTATATTGTGTGCAGGCTGGTTGTGCCTTGGTTACTTGGGGAATAAGGCTTTTGAAAAAAAACGTTTTGATAACATTTGTATTGCAACATTTGTAACATTTTGATATGGTTTATATTGTTTGAATGCCATTGTTACTTTGTTGCCATATTTTTGATTTTTTGGGAGTCTTTCATGTATTGTATGTGGTGGATGACTAGTTGTGATATAATCAGCACTGGCTTGTTTAATAAGATATCCTCATTGGTAATACTGGTGTATTAAATATTATTTAGGATGAGTATATAACTAAGGATTAAGCCAATGATTGATTTAGCGGGTAGTTTTGGGTGACACTTTTGCTCATAAATGGTTATTGTTAGTGAGCGTGGTCACCAGCCTCAGTCTGACGGCTCTTTTCTTTTATAGTGAGAATTCTTCTTAGGGGGATGTTTTACTTATGACCTTTTGAGATTTTGCCTCGCTATTGTGTAGTTGGTGGAAGGTAATAGTATTTTAGGTATACTGGGTCAGACAACATGCGACGTGTAAATATAGAGACCTTTTTTTTTTTTTTTTACAAAGGTATACATGCTGTCTGCCTCATAGATACATATACTATCACAGCTTGGCTATTACACCCAAACCCAGGCTGTCTCAAACATGCACACATGCTATGTGTCTGATTCATACATGTGTGTACCAGATGAATATATGCTTACATCATGTGTTTCACACACATTCAGAAAGTTAACTCCTTTTTCACACACACACAGAAAAAATGCAACCACACATTGGCATTGCCTCTCTTATACTTGTACACTCCCTTCCACCACACACACACACACGATAGTTGGGCTCTGCCATGTGGTGCCTTTTTTCCAGCTGGCAACAGTGTCTTCCTGTGCCATGACCCTTCCTGTGCCATCTTGCTTCACTGCACCACTTTTCTATGGGACTCCTTGGCAGCCCATGACTCTCTGGCCCCTCTCGTTTGCTGGGGGGTCAAGCCACCCTCACGGGCCCCTTCCTTGCTCCTATCATGGCTATCTCATGGCAATGTTTCTCTTCCCCGGGCTGCAACGACCACTTCCCTACCCCTGCGTCAGGATATTCTCAAAGAACACAAAACCTCTCATTGTATCTAATCCACACAGGACTACCCTTGATAGGAAACAGTCCCACTCCTCAAAACTACTTCTAAGTGATGCCACTAATTCATTTCAACTCACAACACAATAAAGATAATTTGAAAGATCTAAAAAATATTTTCCTGGCTAAATCCCATAAGACTCTGGTAAAAACCCTGACGTAGCTAGTGATAAATTTACTATTCATTTTAGCAATCCAATGCAGGTAGCAAGAGACATGCTATCCATCATACGTAACATCACAGAGAAATGCACCTGATTGCTGTTTTCATTTTTTTAAATTTAAATCCGTTTCTTTTCATATGTACACTTTCAAGCTCATTTTTTCCAACTACCGTTAACTGTGTGCTCAAAGTCCTTCATATTTGGTAAAAACTCCAGAACCATCAGTACATCTGATTCTCATTTTTTTTCAGTTATGGTCTTTTTTCGGGGGGTGGGGGGGAGGGTCTTTTTCCTCAGCTGTGCAGCTCTCTGCCTCATAAAAAATTACAGCAAATGTATTAGATGGCAAACATTCAAACTTCAAAGGGATTTTTACAGTTATGGATTTTCTGCAGCTAGTAGCTAAATCACAATTTAACGGTCATAGGGGACGTTTGATATTCTTGATGCTGCTTTTCAGAGCTAGGGAACCTGATGTAGTGGGAGCAAGTCACAAGAAACCCATCCACAAGATAATGGAAGAGAAAGATTTGTATTGAATTCACAGATATGAGTCAATCGTTCTAATTAATAGCACCTTTTCCCGTTATGCAAATGCTCGTATCATTAATATTGTCAGATGTAGTCACGGTGCTTTTGGTGTAAAAGATGTATTAATTAGATTAATTTAAAGAAAACACCATACTTGTGGGCAAGATGCTAGAAAATACCATAAAATAATAAACCTCAAATTTAGCGTAACTCCTAAATATATGGGATATTTTCAACCTAAACGTCTGTCATACATCTGAACTATAATTATGGTACAACTTCAAACCTTTACCTGATTCACCATTATATTCACAGGTTTGTAACACAAGCTTTAATAAACTGCACATAAAACTGTAACATCGTAATATTCAATCCAGTGCTTTGAAAACTCGGAGCTGTATTCCACATCTGCTTCAGGGACAGTTATCAAATCCACAGTATTAAATTGAAAGTGACTGGAATGTACAGTTCAGATTGTTCCAAGCACCAGGTCGAGTATTACGGCATTGCATTTTACATGCAACTTGTAAAACATTAAGCACTGAATAGTGCTTGGACCTGTGATTACTGTAGATAGTGAAGTATGTGGTGGAGTGAAGTTGTATCATAATTACGATTCACTTATACAGTGGTCCTTTAAAATTTAGGTTTGAAAATAGCCCTTGCATTTAGGAATTACTTATATCAATATCATGATGAAATTTATTGTTAGCTATTTAAGGACATCTAGGGACCTATGCACCGACAGCACAATCTTCAATCCATCTAGAGGACTATTACTAATGTGTGCTAATACTAAAATGAGTTAATCTGCTGTTAACACGTGTTATAGTAACTAACACAGGACCTACAATAAGATAACACACATTATAGTGAATTGATAAAATGTGGCAGAAAGATATGGAAATATTTCCCATTGCACTGGGAGCCACAGGCTTGATAAAGAAGAATTTCCAAGCCCATCTTGACAAACTACCCATACATGTTACATCTTACGAAATTCAGCAGGAGGCTCTCTTTGGCACGATGCAAGTATTATGCCGAACATTAGCAGTAAATTTGAGAGACTGAATCATATTCCGCATTCCCTGGCTTATAAGTAAGGTTCACGACTGCCATAGTATGCGCAAAACTAACCCATTTGGAGAACCTACCCCGAGTAAACTGAAACTGAAGGATGAAAGTGATAGTTGCAGCTCAGGACAACAGATTATGGATGAGATGGTTTATGGCGAGTATTGAAAAAACTGGCACAACAGACATATGCCGATTCTGAAAGAACGAGCTGGAAATAGTGACTCACCTAATAGCAGGCTGTGAAGTTCTGATGGTGGAAAATCTCTATACTGAAAGGCAGAACAAAGTAGCACGCCTCCTCCACGGGAAACTCTGTAAACACTACAACATCACTGTCCCTGAAAAGCACTGGGATCATGACCCTAAGAGAATAACAGAGAAAGAAGAGTTTATGATCACCAGGGACATTCCCCTGCTGACAGATAAGAAACTGGATGACAGGAAACCCGATATAGTGGTAAAGGAGAAGAATACCAGAATGGCATTGATAATAGAAGTATCGGTACCGAGTGATTATTCTGTGAATTGCGTGGAGAGGCAGAAGATCCTGAGGTACCAAGAAATGTAGTCAGAGACAAAGAAAATGTGGCAGAAAGATACCAAAATCTTTCCCATTGTACCATGAGCCATAGGCCTGATAAAGAATTATTTCCAAGCACATCTTGACAGACTACGCATACAAGTTACATCTTACGAACTCCATAAGGAGGCTCTCTTTGGCACAACGCAAGTATTACGCCAAGCATTAGCAGTCAATTGAGAGAATAAGATCATATTCCGCATACCCCGGCTTAGAAGTGAGGTTCATGACTGCCATAGTATGCACAAAACTAACCCATTTGGAGAAACTACTCTGAGGAAATTGGCCATCTGAAAAATTCCTTTTGGTCAAGGCTCTTAAAAGCATATGTGTTGCTCAATAGTGCGGGTATTTTTAGCAGCACTTTGGGGAAATTTATTTATGGAGACAAGCTCAGGACAGGGGACATGAATGATATGTATTGATTGCATTCTGCATTCCGTGTGCATTATTTTCCATGTAACATAATATAATGTAACCAAAAGGTTACAATTTATGTTCTTGTTTTACCTTGCCGGTGCCCAGGAGGGGTTGGTGGTGCCTGTTGTTTGCAGTTGGGAGGCTCTTCTCTCTTCTTCGTGACTGGAGGAAGGTACCATGTTTTGGGGTTTTTTAAATAAAAAGGGGAATCTGGACTGCGCAGCTGCTCCAGGGATGGAGCCAGTAGTAGGGTGGGTTTTTTTTAGAAGAAAGGCTGTTGAGGGCCGCAGGGGAATGCAGAGAGCTGCGATCCAGTGGCAGTCACTGGGGCCGGCCCGTGTGTCAGATGTGGATGGGGGAAGTTCAGCTGGCCAGACTGGGTGAAGTCACGGGTTGCGGCAGCTCCTTATTCCAGCCTTTGGAGGAAAGATGGCATTGGGAAAAGGTCATAGTGTCCGTGGCTGTGTCTGCAGTCCCTGTGGATGCTTCTGGGTGCCGCAGCATTGCGGAGATAGCAGGGTCCGGCATCTGGGAAGTCACAGGATAAGGGGGGCCCGGAGTGGTGGCATTTTGGGTGAAAAAGCCCCAAAATAGTATCAGGTCAAATGGCCCTAAGGAAAAAATAAATCAGGCTGCTGGGAAAAGAATTGGGGGCCCAGACGAGAGAACGAGTTGTCCCCAATGCTGGTGGGGGGCCTTGGTGAGAGAGGTTTAGGCATATGGATCAGGAAATTGAGGGAGAGCCCCAAGAATTTAATTTCGGGCCTGATTGACCCAGGGAGGAGCCAGAATTTTAGGGAGGCTTCAGGCTTTTAGGTCTAACTACAAGGAGGCAGAGCCAGCCTGAAAGGGCCAGAGAGCCCCTTATACCGCCAAAATTGGGACCAGAATATAAAATTTAAAATTAAGAAATTTGGAGGTTCAGGGGGACTGAGTAAGGGTTAGAAAACCCTATAAAGTACTTTTAAAAAAATTTAAACATTGAATCTGCATTTTGCAGCATTTTTAGTGAGGGGCAAGTGAGGGGCGTGGTTTTAGGCGAAAATGCCTGATTCTAAAAACATATTAATCTTAAAACTTTTTTAAAATATGAAGGTGCTGGAGGTGTGTAGGAGAGCTAAAGAGCCCCTGCCAATAATTTGTGAGAAGTTTTGACTCTTTTTAAAGAGGCGATTCCTGCCATTTTAAAGAATGAAAATAAAAGCAGTTTTGAACCTTAAAAAGTGTTATAGAGCTTTGCGAATGTAATAAAAATGTTTTTCATAAATAACATCAGGCCTGATAACTTGTAAACTGTGTAAATGCCTCTGAATGGGATATTCAATGGCACCAACATGCTGAATATCCCCAACTAACATTGCTTTACACCCTGATGCTAAATATTTCTTCACTCAACGTGTAATCAAACTCTGGAATTTGTTACCGGAGGATGTAGTAAAGGCTGTTAGTGTAGCTGGGTTTAAAAAAGGTTTGGACAAGTTCCTGGAGGAAAGGTCCATAAACCATTATTAAGAAGGGACCCAGGATATCAATGCTTGACCCAGTACAAGCATTGCGGAACCTGTGTCTTTTGGGGAAACTGCTACCGTGTTTCCCCGAAAATAAGACCGGGTCTTATATTTATTTTTGCTCCAAAAGATGCACTAGGGCTTATTTTCGGGGTAGGGTTTTTTTTTTTTTTTTGATAGACAGCTTGACAGCACAGAATGAGTAACGCTACATCTCCCGCCCACACAGATGATGGAAGTGACCCGCAGCACAGCACAGGCACCCGATCGGCGTTGGGGAGTGGAGCAAGAGGAAAGCTCCTCCCCGGTCCACCCACCAAAGCCAATCAGGCCACAACAGCACCATCTTCCAAAGAGCAGAGCGTCCTTGGCGCAAAGGAAGCGGTCCACAGCTCAGCACGGCACCTGATCGGCGTCGGGGAGTGGAGCAGGAGGAAAGCTCCTCCCCGGTAAACCCACAGAAGCTAATCAGGCACAACAGCACCAACAACTTAAAGGAGAGCGCTCTTGGAGCGAAGGAAGAGGCCCGCAGCACAGCACCGGCACCCGATCGGCGTCGGGGAGTGGAGCAAGAGGAAAGCTCCTCCCCAGTCCACCCGCCGAAGCCAATCGGGCACAACAGCACCAACAACTTAAAGGAGAGCACCCTTGGAGCGAAAGAAGAGGCCCGCAGCACAGCACCGGCACCCAATCGGCGTCGGGGAGTGGAGCAAGAGGAAAGCTCCTCCCCGGTCCACCCGCCGAAGCCAATCGGGCACAACAGCACCAACAACTTAAAGGAGAGCGCCCTTGGAGCGAAGGAAGAGGCCCGCAGCACAGCACTGGCACCCGATCGGCGTCGGGGAGTGGAGCAAGAGGAAAGCTCCTCCCCGGTCCACCCGCCGAAGCCAATCAGGCACAACAGCACCAACCATTTAAAGGAGAGCGCCCTTGGAGCGAAGGAAGATGCCCGCAGCACAGCACTGGCACCCGATCGGCGTCGGGGAGTGGAGCAGGAGGAAAACTCCTCCCTGGTGACCCCCCCCCCCCAGGTTCCGAATCTGTCAGACATGATCTGCACTAGGGCTTATTTTCGGGGTAGGGCTTATATTATGGGAATCTCAGAAAAATGTGCTAGATCTTATTTTCAGGGTAGGTCTTATTTTCGGGGAAACACTGTATGTACGTATGACCTAGATTGGCCACTGTTGGAAACAGGATACTGGGCTTGATGGACCTTGGTCTGACCCAGTATGGCATATCTTATGCTCTTATGTTCTTATGCTTAGCATTGGGACATGTACTGGGAATTCTGGGGGCAGTGACAATCGCTAACTGGGTAGCGGCGATATTGCACCACTACCCGGTAGTAAAAGCTGCACTTAGTATTACCTGCGGGAGAGAACCAGGTAGCGGTACAGTATCACTCCTATCCGGTTAGCTTCTGTTTGCACTGGAAGCTGTGTGGTGACCCCAGATATTCAATGCTGGGGCCACACATGACCCCCGGCATTGAATATCCGGGGTTAGAAGTCGGCAGCGATGGCTAAGAGCTGTAGCGATGCAATGTCGTTCCAGTAGAATATCGGACCCATCAAGTTTAATGTGGTAAAAGTACCCGGATGTAGTGGGAGCGAGAGGGATTTGGATGGCAACATTGTGGCGAAGAGGTTAGCTGTAACAGGCGGTTTACAGTGATGCAGCTAGCTGGCAAAGTTCCCTTAAGACTTTTCCCAGTAGCCAGTGACAACTTGGAAAATTCGTATGAGACTCCTTATGTATTGTGATATAGAAAAATTATACGAAGAAAGGGAAGATACGTTTTTATTTCAAATAGAATGGGACTATGATATGACATCAGCAAGTACTGATACAGATTAGAAAGCTGGTGAGGTGAACCTTTTCAGTTTAGTTGGTGGCTGAATATGAATGAGTGTGAATGTGTGTCAGTAGGTCTGACTGCAGAGGCCTCTGAATGAGTGATTTTCTGGCGATTTTTAAAGTTTTGAAGAAGTTTGGGAGAGCTTGAATGGATTGTGGATAGACTGAGATGTAGTAAACACTGTTAATGTAGCTGGGTTTAAAAAGGGTTTGGACAAGTTCCTGGAGGAAAGGGCCATAAAACATTATTAAAGAGGGCCAGGGAAATCCACTGCTTGCCCCAGGGCAAGCATTGCGGAAACCTGTGTGCCTTTTTGGGAACCTGCCAGGTACTTGTGACCTGGATTGGTCACTGTTGGAAACAGGATACTAGGCTTGAAGGACCTTGGTCTGACCCAGTATGGCATTTCTTATTTTCTTATGCAATTTCAAGTTTTTATTTTTAGGATTTTTGATGGGTTGTTGTAGGTCTTCATTCTACAGGACGTAGAATAATTGTTAGTGTAAAACTCTAGTCAAGGTTTAGCATTAACCTGCAGATGTAGGAGAAGAGAAAATTTATTTTTCCTTTTTGGAAGAAAAGGGAAGAGGAGGAGTTCAAGGTAAAACAGAGACCCCTGTTCAGGACTAGGCAAGATGTGAGTTTAAATAAAATAGTAAGTTTATTACAGAAGGTAGACATACGGTTTTCCTTTTTCAGTAGGGACCTTTTTTGAAAAATAGCTGCTGAGACAGGTAAGAGGTGAAACGTTTATGGGTTGTGTATGCAGGAGTAAGGTTTAATAGGATAGAGAGGGATGATAGTCCTTAGTAAATATAAAAAGAGTATGATTTTTGTAAGGAAACTGTGTGACTGGATAGTATAATTTGAAAGTAATGTGAGGTGTCTGTGAATGAGGATTATTTGAGGGCCTAAGTGAGAAGAGAGACTGAGTGAGAAGATATTTTTTCCAGCAAGCTTTCCATCTTGCCAGCATCATTTCTCTCCAGTGGGGTTAAGGGGAAGTGTTAGTGAGGGAAAGTGTTAGAGTATATAATGTCATAGGCCTGAACTGTGTAACAAGACGTTTATCCAAGTCCTGATTTGAAGACTGGGAAGATCCCGTGTTCCAGTGGGGACATCTGAAGCCAAGCAGATTCTTCAGGGGCCCCAGCGCTTACCTGTCGTCTGAAGATAAGTATTGTAATGTGCACCAACATGGGACACATAATTATTTGAGCTAAAATAGCAGAGTAATACTTCTCAGAGGAGGCTACAGCTATTGTATACTATAAGAGAGAAGATTGAAGACATTGAGACATGTAATTTTATTTTGTTATGCACACCTGAATTCAGGGGTGGCTCAAGGCAATCTGCCGCCTGAGGCAAGGGATGAGATGGCGCCCCTCCCCCCGAAACGGTGTGTGGGGGGGGGGGGTCTCAAAATTTCAGTCAGGGACTGAACCAAATCAAAAAGTTAATTAGATAATGTGGAGGAAATAAAAAGATGCTTGCACACCACAAAACTAAAAGAGAGAGCGAGAACCAATGCACAGTTTATAACACCAAATTAAATAACTCATTTTGATTTTGTTGTTATAAACCGTGTTATGGTTGTTGCTTTTTCCTTTTGAATATATATTTTGCATTCACAGAACACCACCCCCCTCAACAATGGGTGCAGAGCAGAACTAGGACATCCACCCACAAAACTTAATATCTAATTTAAAAAAAAATCTGATTCTGGTCATCTCACTAACAAACGTTCTCCAGTACCGAGCATATTATGAACTAATACACAGATGATCTATAAGGCCAAATCAACCATATCATACCAGCATAAACTTCCAAAACTCATACAAGGGGCCTACCCAGATAAAAGCAGCACTATAAATACTTTAGTGGGCCCTAGAACATCCATGCACTGATTGAAAATCTAAACAAGTCAAATTACTATAGTAAAGGTCCCTTTGTACAAACTCCATGTTAATAGAACTCCTGGCCTCAGTCACACACTCAGAACACAGACCCTCGCCAAGTACAGAATAAGTGAGGATAACCTAAAGTGAAAATAAAAATATGTAGACAAAAATTAAACTGAAAGCCCAAGAAGACAGGCTCTCCATGCAATGCAATACCAGACAAATAAAAGAGACTCATTTCCCTGTACTGTGTAAAATATAAAAATAGTGCAAAGTCCAATCACTCATTTGAAAATACAATTATTTTTTCTACCTTTGTTTGCTGACCATTTTATACTCTGATCATGCTGGTCCCGATCTGAAGCGTCTGCTTTCTTCTGTCTTCTCCTAGCTCTCTTTCTACAGTCTCAACTCCATCTGCCATTTCTTGTCTCTCCTTTTATTTTCTTCACTTCCTTCCATCTTGGATATTGATTTTTTTCCCACATTTCTTCTATTTATTTCTCTTTCTCTCTAGCCACCCAGATTTTCACTACTCCTTGCTATCCAGTTCTCAATCTACCTCTTTTTTATGCCATCTACCTATCACTTTTCAACCTTCACCCCCAGTCCTTCCATTCCCCAGCTCTTCTTCCCCTCTGTGTTATCCAGCATGTGTCCTCCTATCTCCCCCCCCCAATTGTCCAGCATGTCTCCCTACTTCCCCCATCCAACATTTGTCTCCCTGCTTCCCCTCTCCAGCATGTCTTCCTGCCCACCTTCCCTATTGTCCAGCATTTATCCCCCTGTCCCCCCCAGTGTTGAACAGCATTTGTCGTCTTGTCTCTCCCCCCTCCACCATTGCCAAGCTCTGCTTCCCTGTTGTCTAGCACTTGTCCCCCTGTCTCCCCCTTTGTCCAGCATTTGTCCCCTGTTGCTCCCCTTTGTCTAGCACTTGCCCCATCTCCCCCCTTTGTCCAGCACTTGCCCCGTCTCCCCCTTGTCCAGCACTTGCCCCCTGTCTCTCACCATTGTCTAGCACTTGTCCCCCTGTCTCCCCCTTTGTACAGAATTTTCCCCCCTGTCTCCCCCCTTTGTCCAGGATTTGCCCCCTGTCTCTCCCCTTTGTCCAATATGCCCCCCTGTCTCCCCCTTTGTCCAGAATTTTTCCCTCTGTCTCCCCCCTTTGTCCAGCAATTGTTCCGTCTCCCTCTTTGTCCAGCATTTGCCACCCTGTCTCTCCCCTTTGTCTAGCATTTGCCCCCTGTCTCTCCTCTTTGTCCAGTATGTCCCCCTGTCTCCCCCTTGGTCCAGTCTTCCCCCCCCGTCTCTCCCCTTTGTCTCTCCTTGTCCTCCTCCTGTCCCCACTCCCTCCACCTGCACTTCTCATCCGGCGCCGGCGGCGGCACTCCGGTTGTTTTTATTTTAGATTTTGCTGCCACTGGCCTGCCTCTGCCTTCCCATGTGGGAAATCAGAGACAGGCCAAAGGCTGCAAAATTTAAAATTAAAACAAATCCGGAGTGCCGCCCCGCTCAGAGTGCCATCAGAATGCTGCCTGAGGCCGTCACCTCAGGTGGCCTAATGGAAGAACCGCCCCTGCCTGAATTACATTGTTACTATTACCAACCAGTTAATACTTACTTTTCTATAGCTTTGTCTCATGTTGAGAAAAGTAATAAAATTTCACTTTTCTAAAAGACTCTATTCCACATTAGTTTATTTTATTTATTCCCACTGTTGTTCCCCTCTTCTAAAGGGAGGGGTATTCTGGAGGAATTTAGTGTTTTTGTCCTGGTTGTCACTCTCTGAAAAAGGTCAAATATTCAACATCTACCCCGGTTACCGTGAAGTCATCTTTCATTGAAGGGGAACCCTATCACTTGACGTTCAGAGACTGTGGTGGCAGATTTCAATACCAATGCAAATAAAGATCAGCATTGTACATCAACTCTGACCAGCAGAGATTCATCCAATTTAGGGAGTTGCACATACAAAATACTTTAGGAATCCTGCTAAAATGTGGTGTCCATAGTGCACAGGAATATTAACCCTACAAATGGAAAATAGTACACCTGCACTAAACTGGCCATGCACAGTCATCTTCTCCTCATTCTTGCTTGAAAACTATTTAAAAGAAAGCCTGACACATAGAGATGGCTGCCAGTACACAGGAGAAAAGTCAAAGAGCAACTAGATTCCAGAAAAGGAGGTTGAAAAAGAACAGAAAGGTTAAGGAGAGGAAAAACAGACATGGTAGTTTGTTCTGTGTCTTGTAATCCTTTGTGTAATGCCTCTCCATTGTTTGTCCATTACTCTAGGTCTACAGCTGATAGAATGAGTGAGTGGGTAAATGCATGTTCCTGTCCTTCCGTCTTCTGTGTCTGGAAGGATTTTGAAAAAGCAGAGTAAGGCGATATCATTGACGAGGGACTGGAACATGGAAGGAGATGAGTGACTGTGTATGGAAGTTATGTGACAGGTGAAAATGCCGTGGAGGGTATGGAGGGGGAAGGAAGGGGTAGTAGTGTTAGGTGAGTGGAGGCTACAGGAAGGAGGCTTGCTACAGGGCAGAGAGAAGCAAAGTGAAATTAGGTAGTAGTTGAGCAGAAGCAAATGAAGAACAGTTAGGCTAGAGAGGTAAAGAAGAGACCCACATAGCCTATGTTAGATCCACTAGATACAAGGTGGAGAAATGAAGGATAGCACTGTCAGGGGAAGAAAGGATGGTAGAAGAGAAAGAGAGAAGACTTCAGGAAGCAAGCCAAAAGCATCTTTCACCTGTGTCTGTCAAGGAGGTAGAACCAACATGAGGCAGAGCAAAGAAGATGCAGGAGATGTAGATGGTGGGGAAAGAACTGGAAGCTGAACCATAAAGTACAGGAGCAGAGCATGATTACATCAATGAATAGGGTACTCTAGAAGGAAATGATCAGATTCTGCTTCTGCTCCAAGGAGATACAACATTCAGTCTTGGAGAAGTTCCACAAGGAAATCCCTGGCAGCAAAAGAATGCATTTGGAAATCATGAAGTATCAGATATAAAGAGTCTCAGAATTGCTTGCAGGACAATAATGCAGGTGATATATTACTCTCGGGACATTAAGGAGGTAATTCTATAAGAGGAAGCTGCATTTACATGCATGTGGTTTATGTGAGTAAATCCCCCTCTTATGTGCGTTAAGGTAGCTGATTGCCATTCTGAAAGTACTCGTGTCTGGCTGATCGCGTGTGCCTTCGGTGTGGGCATGCATATGGGTGGAGCTGGGCAAAACATGGGCAGAGAGCATATTTACATGCATATTTTACAGAATATGGCCAAACAGCCACAGTCATTTGTAAGAGCTCTAGAGAGTGCAGGTGGCCACTGCTTATTTATGTGCATCTGTGACCACTTGTGCAGATGCACATAAATAAGCAGATTCGACTTCACAGAACAGGCACAATCAAGGCACACAAAACATGCTTCAATCCAGCTGCCTCTTACAGAATTACCTTCTAAATGGGGACTTCTAGTAAAGCCCACACAGATTCATTCTCATCAGAAGTTAGGAGTTAGCCATGTCTGTGCCACTCACTTCACACCACTGCAATAATGGCTTACTGAAAGGGTGGTCCTCATCTATGGGATTCCCTTCTTTTAACCATCTCTGATCTTGCACTACATTTTCCTAATTTGGTGATTGTTGGTGATCTGACTCTGCATCTTGACGCCCACTCCTCCTCTAGGGATCATGAATTTGTCTCTCTTCTACACGATATATCTCTCTCCCAGAATGTGATTGTGCCCACTCACATAGCTGGTCATACCCTTGATCTGGTTATCGCTACCACCACCTCCAGCCTATTGCTTAACTATTTCTGTTCCACGCCACTACCCTGGACTGATCACTATTGCCTAACTTTCCACTGCTCCCTCCAGCCCCCGCCTCCTGTTCTCCCTACTTCTTCAGCTACTGATCCGCCTTCAGTCCCCGCTCGACTTTCTCATCACATTACCCCTCTCACTATCCAGCAGTTCCCCGCCACTGAGGAAATTCTTCCCGCTGACTTTTCTTCTCTTTCTCCTGACTCACAAGTTTCTCACTGGACCTCTTGTCTCTCAGCTGCACTGGATCAGGTGGCACCCTTACAGCCCTGCTTCTCTCGTCATCGCCCCTCCCAACCTTGGTTCCACTCTGGTCTCCGTCTTCTCTGGTCACAACTGCGTTGGGCAGAACATCTATGGAGGAAATCCCGCTCCTCTTCCTCGTTACAGTTTTTTAAGGAACATCATTCTCACTACCGCACCCAGGTTCACTTAGCCAAGCAATCCTATTTTTCCTCTGCGATTTCCACTGCCCCAAATCCTACTCGCCACTTATATTCTGTCCTCAGGTCTCTTACCACACTTCAAACTGCTCCCCAACCTGCGTCATCTCTTCCTATCCCTGATTCTTCCCAACTTGCCTCTTTTTTTGCCTCAAAAATCCTTGATCTTAGGAACTCGATGCCACACTGCCCTCCTCCTCTATCACCTCCTCTCCCACCTTCTCCCCCTCCCATGTCTCCCCTGTCACACGTCTGGCCTTCCTTTCACCCACTGACCATCACGGAACTCATCAAATCTATCTCCTCTTCTCATAAGACCACTTGTTCCCTTGACCCTATACCCTCTTCATGGCTTCTCACTCCTGCTTTTGCCCTCCTTCCGTCTAGTCTCACCATAATCAATACCAGCCTTTCCACTGGCACCTTTCCACAGTCCTGGAAACATGCCTTAATTCGTCCCCTCCTTAAAAAGCCCTCACTGAACCTCTTGTACCTGCTCACTATTGTCCTGTCTCCAATCTTCCATTCCTTGCGAAAATATTAGAAAAAGCTGTCTTTGCTCAATTGTCTCATAATCTACACTCTACTAATTTTCTTCACCCCGTCAATCTGGTTTTCGTCTGGGCCACAGCGTTGAAGGGGTACTTCTGGCTTTCCTCAGTGAGTTGCATGTTGCTCACGACTGTGGTGATATTTCGGTGATGGTTTCTTTGGATCTCATAGCGGCCTTTGATCTTGTCAATCATTCCCTTCTTCTCACTCGCTTACGTGATGCAGGTCTCCACAGTACTTTTTTTCATTGGTTTCACTCCTATCTGTTTTCCAGTTCTTTTGCAGTCCTCCCCAGTACTTCATTACCTGGTTCTTCTGACCCTGTTCCCCTTCATTGTGGTATCCCCAAGGGCTCTGTTCTAGCACCTCTCCTGTTTAATATCTTCCTTGCACCACTTGCTCTCCTGGTACAGCAGTCCGGTATTTCCGCCCACTACTACACCGATAATCTTATTCTTCTCCATCACACATGTCCCCTCCAGCCCGATCTCTCTCCCCTCAATTCTTGTCTCTTTACTGTGGCTAACTGTTTGTCATCCAATTGCCTACATTTAAACCTGGCCAAAACCATAGCTATTTGGTTCATGCATGGTGGCTCTCGTCCCACAGTGACTCCATTTCTTTCAGGCTCTCCTATCCCTCTGGTATCTTCTTTTCATTATCTTGGTGTGGTTCTTGACTCTGATCTTTCCTTCCGGGATCACATCTCCCAGGTCACTTGAAACTCTTTCCTATTTCACCGTCAAATCTGTGCTGTTCATCCCTTTCTCACCCCTCGGGCCCTTACTACCCTCTTGTTGTCCCTGGTCATGTCCTGCCTAGATTTTTGTAACTCTGTCCTAGCAGGTATTCCTCAGGTACAACTACACAGATTATGTTTGAAGAAAACCCCGTGATCTGGCCACAATACCATGGCTCTTTTGGTCTCTGGTCCCTCAAGCAATGAGAAATAAGCAGAGAGTAACACAGAACACAATCACACAGAAAGTGCTACTTTCTTTGAGCTCAGAGAGAAAACAACAGACGGTCTATGGATGCAGCATAGTTCCACGTCTGTTGGATTCAAATTCTTCCTCCTGAAAAGCTCTTTTTATTAAAGAAAAAAGGGAAGTAACAGTCATTAATCATAACACAAGGTGTCGCTAGAGTTCTTTCTACAGAGTAAGAGCTGATTACATTGTATTAGATAAAATTTACTTGATTATGACAGAATTATTTATAATTGCAGAGTTGCATAAATTACGCTGTGTCAGCAGGGACCTATAGTTGACTGAACAGTGAACTATGGTTGTGCAGTTCGTAGCCTATGTTTACTCTTTATGCTTGTGTTAACAATGTTACCAAACTATTTTAAAAGACAGTTATACAGAACTCATGATCATGATATCCTATTCTATTTAGGAGGAAGTAGGTAAAAGGACAAAATTCTGAGCACCTTTCAGAGATCTGCATCAAGAAATTCATCTATCTTTAATTACATATTGGGGATTCTGGTATCCCCTTTATCTGTCCATTTCTACAGTCCTCCCTGTGATTCTATAAAGAATCATTACAAAAGAGCGGTAGCTGAAACATGTCCAAA
The DNA here is from genome assembly GCA_033557465.1 of Ichthyophis bannanicus. Taxonomy (NCBI): domain Eukaryota; kingdom Metazoa; phylum Chordata; class Amphibia; order Gymnophiona; family Ichthyophiidae; genus Ichthyophis; species Ichthyophis bannanicus. Next base: position 646,481,034 of record CM066035.1, read on the forward strand.
TCCAGAATAAATCTTCTACAGTAGGTTTCATTTTGCAGATGTTCCTTCAGAGTCCTAGGCACATCTGGTCCATAGGTAAGCGCCATCTTGTTCATTGGAGGAAGTTTTTATACAAAATCATATGACATTGTTTGCCTTTGCTTAGCCTCAATAAGAATGTGTACAGAGAGCAAGACTTTACCAATTATTCTTGTAAGCTGTCGGCGCTCCCCCTTGAGGCCAGGCAGTTGCCTAGGTGTAAGGGGGTGCCCCGATCATCCTTCTTAATGAAACTGGCCTCTTCGCATGTAGTTGTGTCTTACAGATTATAGCCAAGATGGAAGGTCACAGGAAAATTTCTTTTATTTGGAAAATAAAGTTCTACATAACCAAATTGAATTCTTTGGTTAGGAATTCAGCTACTACAAACAAAACTCAGGATGCTTCTCCATTCACAAAAACATAAGCCTTGATACACAGTCCAAACCTTGGCTTTGTTTCTGCGGCTTAGTTTAAACACATCTCCCAAAATCATTCCTTTACAAGCAGAAATCTGTTCTCAGGTCTCCAGGATGCAGCACAGCACCTAACTGTTTCTTTCACAGGTTTTAGCTGCACTTTAACTTCCTGGTCCACCAACAGTTTAAAACTTATGACATTTTCTTTTTCCAAAGGTGCTTTCAGACTTTAGTTTTCACAGGCATCCATTAACTCTTAAAGCTTATTCAACCAGCTCTCATTAATTGCCTAATTAAAGTCATGAGCTTAAGCAGAGGATGTTCTCCATTTAAAACTTCTGGGTTTTCCCAATTACTTTAAAACCCTTCAGTTTCTTACTTCTGACTGGCACAGAAAGAACATTCTATTTCCATATCAGAATAATCTTCCTCTATATAACTGTCTCCTATTTCCATTTCCTCTTCACTGGCTTCCCTCAGTGACTTGCTATCCACAGCATCTGCATGTGATGGCTTCAACTGCTGCAACACTGTTTTCAGCTGTTCCCATTGAGATCCCTCGCTACATGAGGTTGTGGGGGAAGGGCATGAAAGAGCTTTCTTTTTCAGAAGCTTTTTAAGAGCTTGTAATGGGCTCACCTTGCTAGCAGTACTGTGTCTCCTTTCAGACCCTGCCACAGATGTACACTTGCTTTCTGGTCCTCCCAGGAATATTCCTTTCTCCTGCTCCCCAACAGTACCTTGTTTAAAACAGGCTCTCCAAGGCTCCACGTTAGCTGCAGACTTCCTGTCAGCTGAACTGCATTCTAGGCTTGAGCTGTCTCTGTACTGTTTGCAAGAGGAATCCCTTTTTGTATGGCCAGTCCACCAGCTTCTAGAGAATATCTCCTCCTCAGAAGATTCCTCCCCGGAGCTTGCCTCTGTCCTTTTCTCCAGCTTTCTCTCAGACCTCCTCCTGGATCTCTCCTCTTTACCACGCTGATTCTCCTCTCTGCCACGCTAATGATTCTTGTGACTGAAACTTCCCTGCTTAAATGTTTGGGGCTGTCCTATAGCTCTAGACTCCGCCCCCAAACCACTCCCATTACCTCCCTCGGTTTCCATGGGGACTGGGTGTGTCTCTGGTTCTACACTTCTGTGCAGGGAGTTTTTAGCTTTGTTTAGAGTTTTAACCCCTGCTGTGCCTGCAGTTCTGTTGGGCTCAGGGAAAAAAGACTGTTTTCCCCCCTTTTCCTTCCACTCTAAACCTGCTTCACCACCACAAAGCACTACCTCTTCTAGCAGTGGCCAACTGCTTCTCATAGATCTATCAATAATCCAGAGATTAGTCCCTCATATCATGACACCAGTCATCACTCCAGATTCTTCAGCAGTATCTTTTTGCACCATGGGCTGTGCTATGCACATCTTAGACAAAGCTTTTTCCGTGACCATCCACCCAGGCTTCACTGCTGCGCATACATGAGTAGTTCCGCTGGAATCGCTGATCTTTATCAGCAGTCTCCATATTCAGTAGCATTATCATTCACAGTAGTTTTCTTTTTCGGCCCATAGGATTTAGTGCATACAATATATAATTTGTAAAAACCCAACTCTCCACTACAGCATCTCTCTTGATTCCATACAATTGCAAACAAGCACAATTATTCATCCCTAATGACAGTCTTGAATTGTTGAACATAATTATATTATCTATTGCTAATTACAATACATCTATTGCTAGCACTAAATTATTACATAGCTAGCCTGTAACATACTTTTATTTTTGCATCTACATTCCTAAATTTATTCTGTTTATTTGCCAAATCAAATGTTAGCATGTGGCCTGATAGACACATTTATTTTTCCTGTCAGGAACACAATTGTACATATTCACATCACTAATTATATTTGTGATGTACTCTCCAGCTATAACAATATAGAAGATATAGTCAATCTGGTTATTCAAGGGGTAACAAACATTAAAACATAACTAGCAGTTTATGACAAATAAATTAAAATTATTTCAATTGTTTGTCAACAATTATTAGGAAGGCTGTCTTATCTTAGGTGATGGTTCATATCACATTACTTTAAACATTATCAGTAATATAACCTTTTCCTTTTTATGTTATTATTTTTAATACTACTTTCCCCACTAGTCACAGCAGTTCACATTGCAACTAAAACTTGGTACAGCACATTAAACAGGAACATTGATAACTTGGAATTCTTCTTTGTAAGGCAATGAAGGGTTAAGTGACGTCCAAGGTCACAAGGAGTGCTAGTACTCTAGTCATTAGACTACTTCTCTATTCCATTCTAATTCGCATAGACATCTAAGCTCACAAAGGAAGGAACATTTACATAAGGGTGTATATATTCATAAACTATAAAACTTTTTTAACACCAAATTTGAACCAATTAGAAAGTCAACTACCACTTCTTAATGGCTTAACAGTTCTATCTTTGTTACACTGTTTTCAGAACAAAACAGCATAGTAATAAAGTATCAGCACATAGAGCTCCCCGTGCAAGAAGCGTGAGAGAAAGTCAGTATTGATGATCAAGTGAGCAGATAACTCAAGAGCTCTAGAAAGAGCGAACACTCCAGCTAGTTGAACACTAGCAAATAGCAAAGCAGCCAACTGTCAAAAGAATCAACTCTTAACAATTGCATCAATTTTCCTTATTCACTGCGCAAAGCAGAACCATCAGTACATAGTGAGGGCAAACAGTAACAATCTAGAGCTGGAAGAAAGCTGTTTTTTTTTTATTCTAAGTGTAGAAGACGCAAAAACTGAATGAGAGACATGTCGTAGTACTAGAAAATCAGTAATTTGGATTGCAAAGACTACTGCTGCCAGAGATTGAAAGCATGGAGGCATTCCTGCTACAACAGGGTAACAAGTCTGAAAAATAGCCCAGTGGCTTAAGTCCAGTGGGAAATCTCTGAGCGAGAACACAAACAGTAGCAATAGAAGAGGTAAGCATATTGAATCTAATTCAGTGATACTAATTTAAAACTATTCCACTAGCAACAAGGCATTCCCTTCACACTTGCAATTAACAACATCAGTTCTGCAGAGGTCTTTCCATAATAACTAAAACAAACACGACATGAGAAGTTAAGATCACTCCTCCCAGATTAGTTTAAAAGAAACTAGGAGAAATATCAGCATTTTTCTGCAGACATTGTTACTCATACACTATCACAGTTGTAATTTTCAACTAGTCTACTATCACAAAGGAAAAATAAAACATTATACATATATTTACCATATTGTTTTAATTACTTAATTCACTTGTTTGAATGTAGTTGTATCATTCACTTTCTTCCTTTAAGTAAACAAACTTGCTTGACTTAACTTGACAAGCAATTCAATTTTGTGTTTTTTTCCAGTTAAGTTACTAACTTCTATCCTTCCTTTAAACACTTAATTTTTCTTAACCTTTGTCACATCACACAAATCCACACAATTTATCAAATATCTAAATACATCAAAGCATGGAAGATCTTCTCATTCATTCACATCAATTATAACTAAAAATACAATTTGCAGAATATCATCAATCATTTTTCTTCCCAGAGTATCCGAAGATATAAAAAGCACCAAGGAGTACAGTTTCTAATAATACTTTTCAGCATTTGCATTATTACACATAGAATGGAATAAGTAGATAAATTCTCATGACCAAAATAAGTTCAGATCCATGACCTAGAAAACAAAACTTATTTACTATACATACACAAGTAAACGAATGGTTAATCACATTTGGAGGGGTTTTTTTTTAACTTCCCCAATAAGGCTTATGGTTAGTCTAAGACACAAAAAAAATCTTACCACGGTTGCTCAAGACTTTCTTCCTGCAAAAAATATACAGTCATGCCAAGCTGTTATCTATACCGGAGACCTCCTTCAAAACTTTGCTTGATTAATTCTATTTTGTCATAGAGCAATGATTTAAGTTTTTCCCTGTAAGTTTTAGTTTCTTTTATATTTACACTATCCTTCCAACCACTCAAACTAATTACTGATCAAAATCTTCAATCTCCGCCTTCAGCCTTAGCTGATATTGTGCACATTCACAATTACTAGTGTTAATTTTAGTTTCTGTCTGTTTAGTTAAAACACATATCCATCCTAAGCACTTGATTTTTAAATTTTTCAAACACAGAGTCAGTGGCTTGCTGCACTTTTTCAGCCTTAAACTGCCAACAACCATACTTGACCCATTTGTGACTGGTATGAGGTTGCCCCAAATCATTAAGGGCCATCTCATACTGTAACCAACACAGTTTGTCCTCCTGAAACATTCCACCCCCAGAGGAACTGCAAACTGAGGTTACTGGCAGTCATCGAATGTTAATGGCCAACATAAGGGCGCTATCACCAAACTTGCGCCTCATTTCATACTTTGGGCTTCCCTTTTTCTGCCCTATATTACGAGCTTTTACTGCCCTATTCATCTAATAGAGTACTCTGTTTAATTTTACCGGCATTATTGCCCATTTCAAAACACACGACAGAAACCTGCCTCTTAATATTCACAACAGAGAAACTGCCTTCTAATACTCATGACAGAAAACCTGCCAGACATATCCTGGAGACTTGTCTGCTGTTTCCAACTGCTGAAGGACACAGTGATCTGAGTCATGTCACAAACTGAAGAAAACCCCATGATCTGGCCACAATACCACGGCTCTTTTGGTCTCTGGTCCCTCAAGCAGTGAGAAATAAGCAGAGAGTAACACAGAACACAATCACACACAAAGTGCTACTTTCTTTGAGCTCAGAGGGAAAACAACAGACGGTCTATGGACACAGCACAGTTTCACATCTGTTGGATTCAAATTCTTCCTCCTGAAAAGCTCTTTTTATTAAAGAAAAAAGGGAAGTAACAGTCATTAATCATAACACAAGTTGTCACTAGAGTTCTTTCTACAGAGTAAGAGCTGATTACATTGTATTAGATAAAATTTGCTTGATTATGACAGAATTATTTATAATTGCAGAGTTGCAAAAATTACGCTGTGTCAGCAGGGACCTATAGTTGACTGTACAGTGAACTATGGTTGTGCAGTTCATAGCCTATGTTTACTCTTTATGCTCGTGTTAACAATGTTCCCAAACTATTTTCCATTTCTGGAATTGTTAAATAATCATAGAGGAGAATTGTGGAACCTTTAATAGCTGGAGCAAGATTTGGTGTAGGCAGGGAATGTACAACTGACATGGCCCTAGATTTAGTGGGGCTTCAAGTGTAATCCATTTTCTGCCAGCCAGTTTGCAATGTGATCAAGGTGTGAGATGAGAGCCACGAGATCTGGGGCAACAGAATTTAAACAGAATACTATTTGGATAGTGTCCACATAATAAAAACCAGTTAGCCCCAGACACTGGAATAACTTGGCCAGTGAGGAAAGGACTATGTTAAAATGGGTTGGGGCAAGGAGTGTGCCTTGGGGAATACTGACAGGTGAATCGTATGTTTGTGAATGAATGTTATCTATGACAACCAAAGATACATGTGCAGTTAGATAGGTCAAAAACCAATCCAAAACAATTTCCCTGAACCCTAATCTAGCCAAACGTGAAAATAGTAATACTAAATCGACCAAATCGAAAGTGGCACAGGAAAACTATGAAAGATGGTTGATCAGCATCCTGATTATATCTGATCTGATATAGGAATTCAGTAAGGAGGGTTTCTTTGTTATGTTCTGTCCAAAAGACTAATCGTCAAGAAGTTAGAGTGTGTACATTCTCCAAGAAAGATGTGAGATGGAGGAGAATTAGTGCAGGGCTTGACAGATCTTGGGCACCAGGTTGTCATGGCACCTATAAATTGCATCCTGGCACCTGGGTTTTCATTTTTATTTGTTTCTTGATGCTTACCTGCAAAGGTTCATGCCTTTTGAGGGGTGATGCATGGGGAGCATCCTAACCCACCAGCATCAGGAGAAGCTGCATCGCTACTTAGAGCTAATGTTGATAGATAATTCAGTGAGATGGATCAGGCAAAGTACTAAAGCAAACACTTGACATAGGCTAGTACATAACAGCAGCATCTCCAAGGTCAGCAGAATGGCCAAGGCTCTTGACAAATGCCACCAGGAGCAAAGGCTCAGCATCAGTCAGAATAATAACACAGCGCAGCAGTCAGGCAGAGGTCTACACCAGAGTCACAGCTTCAGATCCGGACTGCATAGAGTATGCATTGAGTTGCTGGAGGACTGCATTGGTGTTGTGCCGCTTTAAGCCTGTTTTTATAGCAGTTCCGCAGCACTGGTAGCTTGCACCTCCTTAGGCTCTGTGCCTAATTATCAGTGTGGTACAGGGAGAGCTAATGATAGCCAGCATCATGAGACTTGCAGTGCTGTGCCATAGAGACTGGGGAGTACTGAGAGAGAGACTAGATGAAGGCTTGGTGGGGTATGAAAGAGAGCGTGAGATAGAGACTGGGTGAAGGCTTGGTGGGGTATGAAAGAAAGTATGAGCGTGAGATAGAGACTGGGTGAAGGCTTGGTGGGGTATGAAAGAAAGTATGAGAGAGAGAGAGAGAGAGAGATTGGGTGAAGGCTAGTGGAGTGTTATGAAAGAGAGAGAGAGAGAGAGACTTTCTTTGCACATAGACACAGAATGCAAAAATAGCTTTAGTAAATCAGTTTCGATAAGGGCTGCTGCTAATCTTGATTCCCCCCAACTCAGACTTCACTGTATGGAGATGAGGTTTGGGAGAGGAGGAGGAGGAGAGAAGGTCAGCTCCTAAGTTTTTGGCTGGTTCCTAGATTCAACAGGTTTGTTGAGACTTGAATTAGTGCTTGAGCTAGTTAGAAGCTGATACAGAGAAGAGCAGCCAAAATGGTAAAGGGAATGGAAGATTACCCCTATGAGGAAAGGCTCAAAAGGTTAGGGCTTTTCAACTTGGAAAACAGATGACTGAGGGGAGATGTGATGGAGGTCTATAAATTAATGAATAGAGTGGAACGGGTAAACATAGATCGGTTGTTAGTCCATCAAAAGCCAACAGGTTGCAAGATCCGAGGCAACATGGTTTTACCGAAGGATGATCTTGCCAAACAAATCTGATTGAGTTCTTTGACTGGGTGACCAGGGAACTAGATCAGGGGCATGTGATGGATGTCATCTACCTGGATTTCAGCAAAGCCTTTGATACTGTTCCTCATAGGAGGCTTATCAATAAACTCAGTAGTTTGGGGATAGATCCCAAGATGTTAAATTGGATCAGAAATTGGTTGACTGACAGATGACAGAAGGTGATGGTACAAGGAGCTCACTCGGATGAAAGGAAAGTGATTAGCAGGGTGCCCCAGGGTTTGGTCCTGGGCCTGGCACTGTTCAATTTATTTGTGAGTGATATTGCTGAAGGACTGCATGGAAAAGTCTGTCTATTTGCAGATGACACAAACATTTGCAACAGAATGGACTCCCGCGAGGGAGTGGTTAACATGAGGAATGATCTACAAAAGCTGGAAGAATGGTCTAATGCTTGACAATTAAGATTTAATGTGAAGAAGTGCAGAGTCATGCACTTGGGAAGCAGAAATCCAAGGGAAATGTACGCGATAGGGGGCAAGAGATTGGTGTGTACGGATCAGGAGAAAGACCGTGGAGTGATTATTTCTGAAGATCTCAAGGTGGCAAAACAGTGCGACAAGGTGGTGGCAAAAGCCAGGAGGATGTTGGGCTGCATACGAAGAGGAATTACCAGCAGAAAGGAAGAGGTACTTATGCCACTGTACAAGTCACTGGTGAGGCCTCACTTGGAATACTGTGTTCAGTTTTGGAGACCATATCTTGCAAAGGATGTAAAAAGACTGGAAACTGTTCAGAGGAAGGCGACCAAAATGATTTGGAGCCTGCGTCAGAAGCCTTATGAGAAGAGACTTGAAGACCTAAACATGTACACTTTGGAGGAGAGGAGGGACAGGGGAGATATGATTCAGACCTTTAAATACTTAAAGAGAAATAATGAACAAACAAACCTCTTCCAAAGACGGAGAAGCTGCAAAACTAGAGGGCATAACATGAAGCTACAAGGTGGTAAATTGAAAGGCAATGTCAGGAAATACTTTTTCACTGAAAGGGTGGTGGATGCTTGGAATGCGCTCCCGATGGAAGTGGTGGGGGCAAATACGGTGACGGAGTTCAAAAGGGCATGGGACAGACACAGTGGATTCCTTTACAGCAACAAGAAAATATCAAAATAATCTGAACCATCTAATTCCTTAACAAATAGGGGTGTACTGCAAGGAGTGGTGGGATCACCCCTAAACAAAGACATGGGGAAGGGGGGCCTGCACAGAGCGGCAGGTGTACATACTCTTGACATTGTACTGGGCAGACTAGATGGACCATACTGGTCTTTATCTGCCATCATTTACTATGTTACTATGTTACAATGTAAAAAATAGGAAGACTAGGGGACACGCAATGGAGCTACAATGTAACCCATTTAAAACTAATAAGAGAAACTATTTTTTAACTCAAACTCTAGAATTCGTTACCAGAGGATATGGTAAAAGCTATTAGTGTAGCTGGGTTTAAAAAGAGGTTGAACAAGTTCCTGGATTAATAGCTTATGAAATTTGACATCTTGAATTTTAAATAACTAACTTTTCCAAACTGGCATAAAAGAATATAATAGAGGTTTTTAACTCACTACCAATATAAATTTACTGTCTCTCTGTCACCTATCGGCTTGTAAACGTATCGGCCTCCCCTCCCATTTTCCCCTTCGAACCACTATTGTAATTCAATATATGATTTTTTTTTGCATGTACAGGCAACATCTTTTTTTTGCTCTGACCCTGCTCATTTTGTTTCTACTTGAAGAAAAGGAGTGTAACTCTCGAATTGCTGTCAGGAGAGAGGGTAATTTTGTAACGACCTGCATTAGAGAAAACTACACGTGTACCTTTGTTCCATGGATTTTGCTGTGCTAACCAGTTGGTGTGCAGTAAATCAAGTGTTAACTATTAGAGCAATTTAGTAAACATGCCCCTAAGTATGTTAAGGTGCGCTAGGTGCTACCTTGGGCCATTTCATTCCCATTGGGGCAGCAGCACTTTAGTGCTATGTAACGAATATTAACACGCATTTACTTTTAGTAAACATGTCTCTTTGTGGTCATTAACCTATGAATTAATTTGTATTAAGTAACCGAGGTACCCGGAAGCCCAACCCCGCACTTAACAACCCAATAAACCAGTCCACACCAGATTATGGTAAACAGATGCTTGGTCGCAGCTTTATTAACAACAGTGAAATTCCGGCCCAACATGAGCCAACTCAATATTGCCCAACATTGCAAACATACCCCCCCCCGCCCCCCCCATTTCCAGATGATACCCCACCAGCCATTTCTAGCAAAGTGGAGCATCATCCACCCCCCCATTTCCCTGCCGCCCGCCTCGCCATGTTATTAGCAGAGGCAGGCTCCCGTTGCCTTCACCGGGCAGAGACCCCCAGCCGGGACGTCTCTCCCACCCCGGGAGCTGAACCGCTCCCACTCCAGGCGGCAACAGCCTCAAATGCCCCACCGGGTCGACGAGCGCCCGCTCATCACCCCGCCCCGATCAGCTACCAAGAAGTATACCCCCCCCCAGCTGCGACAACCACCCCCTTTATGGGAAACGAGGGAGGGAGGGAGGGACACCTTTCTCCGGGGGCGAGCAGGGCGAGAGAGGGTGAATACAAGGACCTGCACCCCTCTCGCAGCCTGCCGCCCCGCCTCCCCCACTGTCCCAGCCAATCCGGCTGCACAATGCCTGCGACGCGGCCCGCTCTTGCTCCCTCTGTCAGCCCCCCCCCCACCAAGGAAACCCGTCCCACGTGCAGGGTAGTCGGGCCCCGGGGACCCGGTTACAAAGCCGGCCTCGGGACCCGGCCCTGCGGCGATAGCGGTATTAACCGAGGTACCCGGAAGCCCAACCCCGCACTTAACAACCCAATAAACCAGTCCACACCAGATTATGGTAAACAGATGCTTGGTCGCAGCTTTATTAACAACAGTGAAATTCCGGCCCAACATGAGCCAACTCAATATTGCCCAACATTGCAAACATACCCCCCCCGCCCCCCCCATTTCCGGATGATACCCCACCAGCCATTTCTAGCAAAGTGGAGCATCATCCACCCCCCCATTTCCCTGCCGCCCGCCTCGCCATGTTATTAGCAGAGGCAGGCTCCCGTTGCCTTCACCGGGCAGAGACCCCCAGCCGGGACGTCTCTCCCACCCCGGGAGCTGAACCGCTCCCACTCCAGGCGGCAACAGCCTCAAATGCCCCGCCGGGTCGACGAGCGCCCGCTCGTCACTCCGCCACCGGCACAAGGGAAAACTAACCTTGTGCCGCCCCCACCAAAGAAAGCTGCGACCAGCACCAACCCTCTAAAGCTTCCTGCCAATCGTTCAATAGCAGGTCTTTATCTTTATCTTTATTAAAAATTGGATATACCGCTGTTGCAAAAGCATTAAGCGGTGTACAGTAAAAGGATGATTAACACCACAAACCAAGAAACAGAACGCCAAAATAAGACAGGAAAGAGGGTTAGAGAAAGTGGACACATCATAATAAAAACAGCTAAACAATAACTCATAGTAGACTGGGTACAAGTGGTTTTGACAGTAATTAACAAATCATAACAAATCATAATGATAATATTAGCCAGCCAGAATACAGGAATGCAAAATTAACAAACATAGACAATACTTGGGGTAGACATACAGACAAATCAATTAGGGAGGTTTTCCAGGGGGAGGTCAAAAGCTTTCTGAAAAAGGTAGGTTTTAAGGAGTGATTTAAACTGAGGGTAAGAGGGCTCTAAACGTATTGAAGTGGGGAGTGTGTTCCATAGGGAAGGTCCTAGCAAAAAATAAGGCTGAATGTCGTGTTTGTTCTAAACGGGCTTGTGAAGGTGACGGAAGAGACAAACGGTTTGTTTGAGTGGAGCGAAGTAACCTATGAGGAGTATAGCGAGAGATACAGTCTGACAAATATCGCGGAGTGCATGTGTAAATAGCCCAGTGAAGGAGAATCAGAAACTTAAAATGAAAACGGTATTGGAGGGGGAGCCAGTGCAGTCGGAGCAGAACCGGGGTGATATGATCGTATCTGCTGGAGAAAGTGATGAGACGGGCGGCAGTGTTCTGAATGCGTTGTAACCGTTGAAGGCGATATTTGGGAAGATTGGCCAGGTATATATTACAGTAATCCAGTCTGCTTATTACAAGGGCAATAACAAGAGTGAGAAGGGCATTAGGAGGTACAATGGACCGAACGGCTCGGATCTGCCGCAGAGCAGAAAAGGAACGGCGTGAAACGTTGGAAATGTGTTCAGAAAAAGTTAAGCGAGAATCTAGAGTGACACCCAGATACCGGACAGAGGAGGTGAGAGGGATTGTGATTTGACCGATAGAAGGTGCGAGAGTAGGACATGTACCACTAAGTGAGACCCACATTGCTGAGGATTTAGTTGGGTTAAGATGAAGAAAGTTGTCTGATAGCCAGGAAGCAATGTGCGAAAGACAAAGGTTTAACTGCGTAATATCAGGAGAGAGGGTTGACGTGTGAAATAATAGAACTATATCATCTGCATACAGATAAGAAGAGATAGAGTATTGTTGTATTATCAATGGTAGAGGAGCCAGAAAGATGTTGAACAGCAGAGGAGAAAGGACCGAGCCCTGTGGAACACCACAAGTGAGGGGAAGGATGGATGAGGACTGGTTCTTAACATGGACAGAGAAGGAGCGGGATGAAAGAAAAGAATAGAACCAAGACCAAACAGAACCACGGAGACCAATATCAGAGAGACGGGACAGAAGTGTTTGATGGTCAACTAAATCAAATGCCGCAGATAAATCTAAGGAAACAAGAAGAGTAATGTCACCACGGTCGTGAGATATGTGTAGTTCATTGAGTAGAGCCAATAGTACGGTCTCAGTGCTGTGGCCTTGACGGAACCCCGCTTGACGGGGGTGAAGAGCATTGATGTCTTCGACATGGGAACTAAGCTGACTAAAGGCGCACCGCTCAAGAAGTTTCGTAAGAAATGGTAGATTAGGTACCGGCCGCCAACCGGGGCAAGGTGCACCCCATCTAGCCGGTACAGTCCGGCACACCGAACATTCGCCCACGGATGCAACACCTGAAGCCCCCCAGACTGCTGGACCCAACGCCCGATCTGCCTATTAATCTTGGTGAGGCCTCGGGACCAGCGCCGCTGGGACCAGCACGCAGGACGAGGGATAATGTCTGACCATATAATGGCCACGCCCGGGAGGAGCTCCCGCACCAGTCCAATGTCCCGTTGCACCGCTCTGATGATCTGCCGACACGACCAGCTCGCCAAGTCATTGCTACCCAGGTGTAGCAACAATCCAGCCGGGCGCTGCTGCTGAACCATCTTCGCCTGTATACAGGCCAGTAGCTGCCACATCGCATGCCGCGGTGCCCCATCCAGTGCAGCTGTACTCCAGCAGATTCCAGACCAAGGTGGATGCCCAACGGCCGTACTGCAGCCCGACGCTCCGCCCAATAGACGAAGGAGTGTCCCACGATCCACCAGTCTTGCCAGTGCACACCATCTGAAAAAGGGAGAAGCCGCACTGCCACCAGCAGCCAACTCTGAAACAGTAAGGAAAACATTAGGCACCCCCCCCACCCCAACCCCTCAACCCTCCACCCTGGCGCGCTCCCTCTCCGCCACCAGGAGGGTACTCCTACGGGCGAATATAGCCCTCTTAAGCCCCCGAATGCCAATGACCAATTCGCTGGATAACTCGGAGTTGGAGACCCGCCGCAGCCGCACTCGTGGCCGCCCCGATCCGGAAGGAATGAGACGCATAGCTGCGCTCGTCATGGCCTAGAAACCGCAAAACCTTCCTGAGCACCGCCGTGAACTGAAACTGGGTCGTTGCCCCGGGCCCCAGGCCGAAGCCGCACATAATGCCGCAGAGCATGCACCGGGCACGACGGGACCTGGAAAATCGCGGTGAGGATGACCCAACCCCCTTTCCCGGCCTGATCAGTCTTAGAACGCGAGACGTAGATACGCACTACAGATGCCTCTACTGTCACATGCTCTAAGTCGAGCCCGCCAAAAGCGCCCTGCCGCGCCGACCGTGGGACGAGCTCACTAACCTGAAAAGCCCCAAAAAACGTGGTCACGAACAATGCACGGAAAAGACTGTACTCAAAATCTGAGGACGCGATGCGTGGTAACGCCTTGCAAATCCGTAACAGTAAGTCATGGGAAACCGGCAGCTGCCAATCCCGCGGCTGAGGCTGCACCCGAGCCCAACCTGCCAGCAACCGCTTGACCAGAAAGGACACTCGGGGGTTTCCCCAACCGGCCGTCTTGCAAAAGAAGGAAAATCCCGCTAACGCGGCTACGACCGCGGACCGCGCCCAGCCAGCACCCTTCGCCCACAACACAAACTGTCCTACAAGCCCATCTGGCACCCGCCCGCCAAACCAGCCCCTGTCACCCAAAAACACACTCACCTGGGCATAACCGCGCCGATACCCCGCCCAGGTACCTCGCGCCACCGATGCCGCCAGCAATGCCATTACGTCAGGGTCCCAACGCTCCAAAGATGCTCCAGAACCAGCGACGCCAACTCCTCCGCCTCTGGCGCCAGGCGCCGGAACTGCTCCCACTGGAAACGGGACAGAGCATCAGCAATGGAGTTCTGTGAGCCCGGCACATGCCGTGCCCTGGCAGCCACATTCAGCCGCAAGCAAGCCAGCACAAAAAGTCTCGTCAAAGAGGCGACCCGGGGACAGTGAGGCGCATGCCGATTGAGCACCTCGACAACCGCCGCATTATCACACCAGAAAACTACCCGCCGATTCCGCAGGCGATCAGGCCAGACCCACAGCGCCACCACTATAAGAAACAGAAAAGCTCCAGAAAAGCGACATTGCGAACCAAGCCCGACTGTACCCAAGCTGCCGGCCAAGGCTCCGCGCACCAAGCCCCTTGGCAGTACGCACCGAAGCCGGAACTACCAGCCGCATCGGTGAATAAGTGTAAATCGTGGTTCGAGATCTCCGGCAATTGCAACACCGAGCACCCATTGAAGGTGGCTAAAAACGAGTCCCACACCCGTAGATCCTCCCGCATGCCGGCTGACACGCGAATCCGGTGCTGCGGCAGCCGCACCCCAGCCATGGCCAACGATAAATGCCGCGAGAACGGACGGCCAATGGGCAGAACCCTGCAAGCGAAATTAAGGTGCCCCACTAAGGACTGCATGACTCGCAAGGTCGTCCTTGTCGTGGACCCCACGGACGCCACCAGCTCCCTCAACCTCTCGACCTTCTGGGCCGGCAAGCGGACGACCATGGCGATGGTATCAATCTCGATCCCCAGGAAAGTGAGGCAGGTGACCGGCCCCACGGTTTTGTCGGCTGCTATTGGAATGCCGAACTCCCCCACCAGGCACTGGAAAGCCTCGAGCAAGGTAGCGCAAGCGCGGTCACCCCCCGAGCCCACGAACAGAAAATCGTCCAGATAATGGACTATACCGCTGAGGCCCGTCCTCCGTTCCAGCACCCAGTGCAGGAAGGTACTGAAGGCTTCGAAATATGCACAGGAAATGGCACAGCCCATAGGCATGCACTTGTCGAAGTAAAACGCCGACTCGAAGCGGAAACCCAGCAATGGGAAAGCAGAAGGGTGAACCGGCAACAGCCGGAAAGCGGATTCAATGTCAACTTTCGCCAAAATCGCCCCAACCCCAAACCGCCAGACCAGGAGCACGGCTGTGTCAAAGGAAGCGTAACGCACAGTACACCGTTCGCGAAGGATGCAATCGTTCACCGAATCGCCCGGGGGGCAGGAAAGGTTGTGAATCAGCCGGAACTTACCCGGCTCCTTCTTGGGAACCACCCCAAAGGTGAAATGGTGAACGGTGAAAATGGAGGGTCGCAAAAAGGCCCCGCGACCCTGCCCAACACGCACTCCTCAGCGATCTTCCGCCGCACCACCTCAACGTGGGCCTTGACTAAACGGGCATTACGCGAACCCCCCCCCGCCGGGCAGCCCTGGCACGGGATACGGAAACCCTCCGAAAAACCATGCAAAAGCAGCCGCCCAACCCCCCCCCGCCGCCCGCGCCCGTAACTGACCAGCCAAGGTTGCATAACGGACACCCTGACCGGCGTGGGGGCCATTGTAACGCAAACCCCTTCACTTACCCCCAGCGGGGGCACCCACCACACTTTTGCGACTGCACTTAAGGGCCGAGTGCCCGCTCCCGCACAAGGAGCAGACGTGCCGAAATTTACAGTCGGGGAACGGGCACGACGCTTTGTTGAAACGCCAACAGACGTCACTCCCCCCAGCACCCCCTTTTTGCAGAGCCTGCGCGGGAGCAGAGGCTCGAAAGGACCGCGCCCCCCACGCCGAAGGAGATGATCCCAACCTGCCACTCCCCCCCGGCGCCCCCGCCCCGCGGGCGAGCGGACATCTGCGTTAACCAAAGGTTGATGTCCTTCGTCCCCCATGATAACTGCCCGTTCTCCTCCATCATGTCCCGAAACTCCTCATCATAATTTAACCAAGCCCACCCCTCGTGAGCCTGGGACGCTGCTAAAATTGCATCCGCATATGCCAACAGGGCCCCAGCTTGATCTGGGAAATAGTGACCCCAGACACTAGCCAAACGCAGAAAGGCGCGAGTCCAGTTCAAGGTGTTGCGAGACGCCCGCCGCACCCTGCCCAATTTCTCGTCCTCCTTGCGCTTCTTACGGCTTTCACCAGAACGCTTTCTGCCATCCAATAAGCGGAAAATATCGATGTACTTGCGCCGCTTAATCCGATGACGCAGCTTCCGCGGCACGCCCTCCCAGAGTTCAGAACAGCGCACCACCACGGGTCCCCCCCCGTCGCCCTTCCCGCCCACCGCCGCCCCTGAATCGCTCGAAGAAACCGACGAGGACGACGATGAGGAGGACGAAGAAGCGCGACGCCGCCGCCGCCCACGCTTGCGCTTCGATCTCGCCTTCGTAGCCACGCCACCCTCCGCCTCAAGGGCCAGCGCCACACCATCCCCCCTTTCATACTCACCAGCTGCAGAGGAAGAAGCCACAGGAGCATCCCCAGGCCAGGGCGCTGCCGCCACGTCGGTCTGCACATCCGAGGCGCCGGCCTGTCCCAAACCCGGCACCGTGCTCTCCATAGTCGCCCGAGCCTGCGACGTCGGGTGTATCTGCAGGGGAAGAGGAGAAGAAAAACGAGCAGCCACATGCCCAGACGCACCCAGTGTAGGGGCCGGCCCACCGCCCCAGCCCCAAGTGGAGGAGCCAAGACCACCCGCGTCCCAAGCCGCGGGGCCACAAGCCCCGGAGCCGCCGAACCCCCCATGCCCCGCAGCAACCCAGTCACCCCAAGGACCCCTCCAAGGCCCCATACCAAATGCCCACGGACCCCATGACCCGAAGCCCCCCGGATGCATCGACTGCCCCGGAGAAGTCCCACTGGGGGACCCAGAGGGAACCACAGGTCCGGCCATGCCCACAACCTGCACCACTGCCCCAGGTGCCCCCCCCGCCGACTCACCCGCGGCACCCACACCCCCCCTAGCGTCGGGCCATGCTCTGCCCCCCGCCCCGGGAGACAACTGCCCTGGGCCTCCCACCCCGGAGTCCCCCTCCCCCCCCGGGCACCCTGGCCTGCGCACCCTCCCGCAAAGCCCCCTGGCCCCTCCCCCGCTTTTCCCTCTCCCTGCCACGCCCTCCGCGCGCCACACCCAGCTCCCCCCCTAACCGAGCCCCCACACCCGAAGCCTTCCCCCCATTGGACACCGAGCCACGACCCTGAGCTGCCCGTGCCCCTTTCTGTTTTCCACCAGCGCGCCCACCGGTCCGGCGCAGAGTAGCGCCCCCTGCCCGGGCTGCCCAGGCAAAGAAGCAGCCCCCCAGACTCAAGCCCCCAGACTCAATCCCCCCACCCAAACCCCCACCCAGGCCGCCCACTGACCAATGGGTACCGTACAGGCCCTCAGCGGGACAACCGGCAAAATTCCCCTTCAGCCCCCTGTGGGGTTAGTAAAAGCCCCAAACAGGCCAACGCCGTCCCCGCAACTAACCCCGGGCCAGAAAATGCTGCCGACCCACACACCCAGAGGAAGGAGGACGGCCCCAAACCCGCAGCTCCAGAAAGCACCCCAGCAGCCCAAAAAAACAGGCCGCCGCACGTGCCGCCGGCCCGTGGAGCACGCACCCCCGACGCCAACCACACGTCCCCACAAACAGCCCGTAGGCACCAGCAAGGCGAGAGAGGGAACCGTGCACCTAACTCGCCAGCGACAGCCCCACGTTCTCCCCGCCGAACCCTCGATGTAGGCCACGAAAATCCGCCAAGCGACACACACACACCTTTCTCCGGGGGCGAGCAGGGCAAGAGAGGGTGAATACAAGGACCTGCACCCCTCTCGCAGCCTGCCGCCCCGCCTCCCCCGCCGTCCCAGCCAATCCGGCTGCACGATGCCTGCGACGCGGCCCGCTCTTGCTCCCTCTGTCAGCCCCCCCCCACCAAGGAAACCCGTCCCACGTGCAGGGTAGTCGGGCCCCGGGGACCCGGTTACAAAGCCGGCCTCGGGACCCGGCCCTGCGGCGACGGCGGTATTTAGTGAATGCATGCTGAAAAGTTTGAACACCTCTTAAAAGATTTCTTTTATTAAAATGAATATTTGAAACAAATGGTAAAATGTCTGAAAATGATGCGAAAATGAACGGCTAATTCTTTTCATTGCACATACTAGAAATCACTGAGCAGATAAAAATCACACCAATGTGAAAATATATTCACATAAATTAAATATGGAGGAAAAAGACCTCAGAACGTGCCTTTTTAACAATACTTTTTTATACCATGGGTGATTGGTCTCGGAGAGTGCCATCGGAGGAGTAACTCACTTTGAGTGGGTGCTCAATCCTTGTGGTAACAGACAAGCAGTTTTAGTCTGCTTTCCTGGAAGCTTATGCATTGCCCAGTAGTTTGTGTGGCTCTTGGCTAATCTTTAAGATGATTTGAAAAATTACCTGCAAAAGTACCCTTTGACCAAACTAGCAGGGCAGGATTATGGTCTAGGTAAATTAGGCAATGCCTAGGGCCCAAATGTTTAGAGGAGATCTGTCATATGTACTAATTCAGGCAGATTTTTGTCCTGGTAGGTCAACTGCTGGCTGAAAAGAAAGAAAAAGCGGGGCAGAGCCACTGCTGCCCAGTGTCTGGAAAGAGTTAATGAACAGAGCTTTTACCTGCGGCCTCCGCGTCTGTTTGCTTTCTTTGCATTTGAAGACAAAGACCCATCAATTATACCTACAGAGAAAAGATGGCAGCGGCCAGTAAGAAGTGCTGTTTGCTGACCTCTGCTGGCTGGAGGGGATCAGGATAGGGGAGAGGAGAATGGCATTGGTTAAGTTCTTCAAGGTTCACTTTTATCTCTGGTATTATGTAATTTGCTTTTGATCCCTTGAATGAAGGCATTAGGAAAAATGTGATGTTGAGTTTTATGTTTCTGCAGATGACATACAGTGGATGTTTGTATTTGGAATATCAAAGCGAGGTTCTGGAGAAACAGGGTCTGGAGAGGATAGCAAGTAAGCTTTGAAAGCATAGATTATTTTTTAATGTGGAAAAAAACGGTGGTGATGTCGCTATCATGGAAGAAATTTCCATAAACTATATAGCCCTCCCTTCGTGGGTGGCAATTTACAGGCAGTAAACAAAGTTAAAAGCTAAGGAGTTATATCTGACAGCCAACTTCTGGTGGGTTTGCAGGTTGATGGTGTTGTTAAATTTATAAACTTTGGCTGATTCGGCTGCTCTGGCCCTCTTTGACGTCTGTGAAACTGGAAAGTGTTGTACAAGCTATGGTTATCAGCAGGTTGGATTACCATAATTCTATTCTGCTGGGACTCTTCCAGGTTAATTTGAAAAGAACATGGTGCTAATCTGAATTTAGGAGGAAAGAAGTGGGACATGTTTCACTCCATTTGAGAAAATTACACTAGCTTTCTGTGTCATTTTGGGTGTTATTTTAGAAGCTTTACTGCAAGTTCCACATAGAAGGTCTGGCATTTACATGTGAAAATGGCATCTATGTGTAAATGGTGATTTTAGAAAGGGCTAAATGTACAAGAGGATGTCCATAATACATAGAAAGTGCAAGGAGGCTTGTCAGAGGCATGGTTAGGCTGTGACCTGAATAGGTCAAAAATCTACACATGTATTCCCCATTTCATGTAGGGAATGCACTTGTATGACCGAACTAGTCCACGTTGGGATTTACTGCTGCTCCCAGCACCAGCGATGTTGAAAAGGGGTCGAACTTTTGCCACAGAAGCTAACCGGGCAGCAGCTGAATATCACCACTACCTGTTTAGCTTCCTGCTTCTCAGACTAATCTGGATATTCAATGCTGGTGGCCAGATACGGTCCCGGCATTGAATAATTGAGTGTAAGTTTCAGCGGTGATGGCTAGCTGCTGTAATTGCGCTAGCCACCACTGCCAAATATTCCCTCCCCCCATGACTTTTTGAATTTATATTCCATGAACATCTTTGAGGTGGGTCTTCTCCCTATTGTGTTCTGACTATTTTACTCTCTCTCCTTGACATTGCTGGTCTACCCATCTATTGCTCATTTCTTTGTTTATCTTTTTGTCTTCATTTGTTTCTTGGTAGCTTTTATGTTTTGTTTTGTTTTTTGTCTTTTGTTTTGTTTTCCATTTATGAATTTTTATTGTAAAGCATTTTAATGCCAGTCTGCTGTGCTTATGGTAGTATAAAAATGTGAAATAAATAAATAAAATTTGGGGGAGATGTATAGGGAAAGGCAAGACTGCTACCTTGTAACTGTACAATATCTTTGTTCCTTTGGGTGCTTTGGGAAAGTTGTTATTGGGTCGGGGGAGAGGTTACATTTTTTTTTAATTTATTTTATTCTTTATGTATGTTATCTCCGTTAGTACTATTTATTCCTGCTGGAATTCTACATCAACATCTAAACTTCTATGTCAAAAAGTTTGAATTATGTAGAAGTCTGCATGCTTTGCTTGTCAAAATAACAAACCATATTGTTTTTGAGTGGCAAATACAATACAGAAAAAATATCACAATCAAGTGAAAAGTTTTGAATTATTGTGTGCAGAATTCCAGCAAGAGTACTTATTGTAAACTGCTCATATGTTTTTTTTTAATTATTTTTTATTTAATTTAACATTTCTTATATACTGAATATAATTAATGATATCAAGGTGATTTACATTGAACAAACTGAAATTACATTGAACAGGGCATTATAACTTGGAGATGACTATTTTGTACAGGGAACATGGGCAATGGAGGGTTATGTGGCTTGCCCAAGACCACAAAGAGCACCTGTGGGACTAGAAACCCCAGTCCTTCTGGCCCAAGGTTGCTGTCCTCTAGTAGGATTTGAACCTCTGACCTGCTGGCCTGAGGTAACTTGCTCCAACCACTAGGCCACTCCTCCCTCCATACTGTATATATGTTAATATATTTGGGCCCTCTTCCGACCCTAAGTAACTTCCCCGCACGTTGTATGGGGAAGTTAGATGAGGGCAAGAAAGGGGCGGAGCGGGGGCGGCACCAGAGCAGGCAGTGGGTGGTCAGTGGCTCTGGACATACAGGGCCAATTCCACTGTTGACCCTGTATATTCGGGGCCGGCTGCCTGTACAGGGAACGGTGGGCCCGGTCATCGGGGAAGGTAGGAGGGGGTAGAGGGGATTCCCCGCAGTCCAATCCTGGACTTGGGAGGCCAGATCTGGGGTCGTGCTGTGGGGCATAAACTGTCTGGTCCGGTGGACGGGGATTGTGGCTTTTAAATGGAGCGGCGGTGCCATGGCAACCGGAAACCATGGCACCGTGGCTCCATTCAAAAGCTCTAACTGAGTTATCCGGGAAAGGACTGTACGTGCAGGCCAACCTAAATTGGGATCCCGGCCTGCACGTACAGGCCTGGACACAATTCTGATCCCGGCTAACTGTGCGTCTGGTTGTGATCGGGTGCACAGAGGGCCAGGATGTCCAGGACTGAATCGGGCCCCTTTTGTCTACCTGATGGGCATTACATCAGGCTGTTAAATGAAATGAACTATCAAACAGATAGGGGATAAGGAGGGTAATGTTATTATCTGAGGGTGGAGGAAATGAGCAGAGTGATGTAATTATGCCAAAATGTGGGGTAGAGGTTAATGTACTGGTGCTAATATATCTGTAGGAATTTAAAAATCTATATTAAAGTTTGGGCCCCGATGGGCTTGCTTGCCTAGGGTTCACCAAACGGATAATCCTGCTCTGCAAATTAGGGAACTACCATGAACACTCCCTTGCTCATAGAACTGTCTCTTCTTGCAGTCTTTTGAATTTTCTGAGGGTCTCTGAGTCCTGGTAAAACTTTATTCATAGCACAAGACCTCTGAGAGGAGCTGTGAAGGTACATTTTAGAAAATACATGGCGATCAGAATTGCGACATTGCTGTCATAGACAAATCTAATCACAAACTCCTATATTATATCATATATCTTATGCTCCATTCAAATAGATAATAGTCTCCCAGTGGAGGTGGTAGAGATGAGGACAGTAACTGAATTCAAGAAAGCGTGGGATCAACACAGAGGATCTCTAAAGGCAAAAAGTGGACTGTTGTAGTTGTTATGGAAGGACAGACTAGATAGGCCATGTGGTCTTTTTCTGTCGTCATATTTCTATATTAATAAGAATTAAATTTTGGTCTGATATTATATTGAGTTTACTATAAATCAGCATCTTCCAACAAGGTCTTTTTTCTATTTAAAGTGATCATATACTGCAGTGAAAATTAAAACCTATTGCTTCCAACAACCAACGCGTTTCGAACTTATCTCATTGTAGTTCTGCCTCAGGGTAAGCCCTTGAGTAAATGGGTCAGTCTGTCTGTTTCCTTATGATGAATGGGAATCTTCAAATCATCTTGGAGCTCTGTTGGCTATAAGCAAAAAACGGCCACAGTGTCTTTTGAAGCACCTCTAATTGATATAATATAGGAGTTTGTGGTTACACTAGGTGGAAATTTTTACCTATATTATTGATCTGATAGGTTGATATAGTCATAAACAAGTCTGCCATTATTTTAGACAAGGCTGTGCTAGGCATGGAGCCTTTTCAGGAGTGCATGTGTATGTACTGATACATGGAGCCAGAGAAGCCAGTTTGCAAATCTATGCATAGTAATATAATAACAGCAGCTATGGATACTAACAATGAGCCACTTGGCTGAAGACCCAACAATGTTTAGGTCAAGTGTCCAGAAAGTTGCCATGAGTCAACACCAACTTGACGGCACTTAACAACAACAACAACAACATACATAGGAAAAAGCAACAGGGAAACATGGCTGACATACATGTTTAAGTGCCAGATTTCGTAACTTCTATGAGTAAACTGTGACATATGTTTGGCCGTTATTTTGCAAGCCTATATCTAGGAAAGGCTGCCACCTAACAATAGATGCTATCTCTTTCTAAACTAACTGTTGAATGGGGTTATAAACAGTGGAGGATTAAGGGGGATAATCCCGTTAATCCCTCCTCTAAAGGACTGGGCCAACTGAGCACTTTTTGCAAACCTAAATGTGCCAGGGAGCAGGTGTCCATCTCAACATAGAGAACTAAAGTCATATATGTGTATTCTCTTTATGAAATGGGCACTACATGTGTAGATGTTTGACCCCCCCCCATGTCACTAACATGGTCACTTGCAATTCCCACATAATAAGGGCATCCATTTGCATGGATCAATAGTCTGACCCAGTATGGCAGTTCATGTTCTTATGTATAAGGTATGCAGGTTTCCAATCCTAATATTATTCTTGAGCATTTAGAAATGTGCAGGTCAGGGCATTCATTTCCAAAGATGCAGCACGTCGTTAACGTGGGATCTGAAATGGCTTTAGAGTAGCTGCATATCCCCTGCCAGTTTTGTTAAGATAGCAATATTTAACCTCTAATGTCAGCAGTTCTGGGTATTGATTATTACAGCACATTTCCTGGCACTAAAGCAGTCTTTCAGTATATTTGTTTTACTGCATGAGTAGTCTTCAAACTGCAGGCAACACCGAAGATTGACCCTGTTTTGGAGGGAGCCATTGTTTATTTGATGTAGCTGTTGATAATAAGATATTTGGGAACCTGCATAATGTTAGATTGATAAATTATCATTTACTATTTTCTCATCGAGGGCAAAAATTTTTACAGTTCAAGGCTATTGATTAGATTAATGCATTTGTCAATTTGAAGCTTCGCATGTCATTTCTAAAGGATACACATCTGCACAAAGATTACAGGCATATTTAGCATAACAAAGGATTTTACCTGCATTGTGAGTATTCTAAAGAAGATGCTAGAACACTCTTGAAATTGTAAGGGCATATGGGGATGAAACAAACTGTTAAATACCAATGACAAGTGTTTCTGGTCTCACAGATCACATTATGGCTGAAAAGATTTGTTCAGGTTCAGATTTCTATAACTACTGTAGGCAGAGTCTGTGCGTAGGACGTCCGTACAAACAGCTTTTGCTCATCATAGTGAAGAATTTAGGGGTAATAGTAATAGAAGTGGCTGTTTGGCTGTATTTAAATCTTACACAATAGTATTTCATCGGAACTGTGGTAGAAAATATGACTGATGTTGTATTTTTTGACAGATAAGGAACTCTTGGCCCATCCAACCTACTCTGCTTTGCATCACTACTTAATCTGTAGTCATCATTCTTCGTTGACCTTACCACTGCACTTTGCAACTGCCCAACAGATTTTAATTCTGCCACAGTTTCAGTTGTTACTATTATAGAGGGTACTTGTTTCAAAATACTCAAAAACAGACCAGAGTTAGACGTGCAGTAGCTCAGGGAAGAAACTGGTGAGGAGTCCCCAAAGCTTGCCTGCAGGCGATAATTCCTTTAGCTTGAGGCAGAACCGGGACCCCCTATGGCATGGGGCCCAGGGCAATTGCCCTGTTTGCCAACCGCTGATGCTGGCAGCCACATAGACATCCCCCTTTGGAAAGCATGGAATGCGGTCATCCATCTCATGCAAGTTAGGATAAGGGGACATCCAGTGGAATAGCAAAGCGAAAACATCAGCTACCATCCCTCATCAGTGTTCTTTGTCACATTGTAAAATAAAGAGGGTAGTAGTGTAACTCCTTCTCCACACCCTTCAGTCATTTACCTGACAAGTTGATCTCTTTTTCAGATGCCTGTTTGTGCCTGGAGCAGGTATATCCTTAGATGTGACTCTAGACGTCCAGGGAGTTTCTGAGATCAAGCAAGGACATCCAAGTTTGTGGAAGTACCCCAGCCACGCCTCCACAACGCCCTTATTCAGACTTCTTTGTCCTCGCACTGCAGATATAAAGTGGGTCTGGAAATGTCTCTGTGCCTTGGACCTCTCTATGCCCATATTTGGCCGTCCATGAATAGGGCTTCTAAAATAACCCCCTTTATTTCTTTGACTGAGAAAACAGCTTTCATCCTCTCCTCTCTCTGACTGTATTTCTGAGTACTATATTTATCTCAAAATCTTGGTTAAATCCCTTTCTCATTCTCATTCTAAACATATCACAGATTGTCAGCATATAGTGTATTGAAACCAAAATCCATCTGTCATCTGATCTCTTTGGATATAAACAAGGGTCTACCTAACTTTCTGTGAAATTGTATTTTCTGAGCATATTGTTTATTTTTCTGTAAATTCAGGGGCGGCCTGAGGCTGGTGTGGGGTCAGAGGCAGAGACTCATTGCGAGACGGCATTTGCATAAGTATTTGCATATCTGGAGGGTCTTATTTGCATAACTATTTGCATAACAACAGCAATTGAACTTATTTTGGTCAGTGCTATGACCTTTTTAATGATAAAGAGGGAAGCTATAAAATGAGAAATCCTGATAACTATGAATTCATATCATGTTACTCAGGCTGCACTAGACAGTGCCAGAATTGGAAAAGCCTAGAAATCAGCAACAGTGAAGCTATCAGTCCACAAAAGAAATTTAAACTGAGAGGTTTCCTTAAAGTTTGAGATTTCCTTGCATCTGAGCTGACAAAATATTTGAAATTTAAGACCAGCCCAGCAGCATCAAGAGCACAAAACTGCAAACCTTAAAGTCTATCTGTATTCCAGTACCCCCCAGAGGATACAAAAAGTGAGAACCACAGTATAGGGCCTATAGAGAAAGAAGAAGACCAGAATGATGTAGATTATAGAGGTGGCTATTCTGTGAATTGCATTGAGAAGGAGAAGCTCTTCAAGTAACAAGAAATGCAGTCAGAGACTAAGAAAATGTGGCAGAAAGATAATGAGTTATTTCCCATCATGTTGAGGTTCCACAGGCTTAGTTAAGAATTTCCAAGCACTCCTTGATATTATACTTACATTTTATGAACTCCAGAAGGAGCCTCTCTTTGGCAGGATGCAAGAACTACACCAAGCATTAGCAGTAAATCTGAGAGACTGAGATCATACTTCAAATATCCCGTCTTAGAAATGAGGTTCATGACTCATAGTATGTGCAAAACTAACCCCTTTGGAGAAATCGGCCCAAATCCACCATTCCATAACAGCACTAACTTCCAAAACTCCCACAGCAAGAAACCTACCTAGAAAAGGGCAATATCATCAATATTGCTGTGAGCCCTAGAAAATCCTCCATCTACCAGGAGAACTGAACAAGACAGATTACTACAGAGGCTTATACAGAAACTCATTGCTAACAAAATATCTGGCCTCAGTCACACATTTAGAACAGATAAACTCTCACCACAAATGCCAAGAGGCCAGACACTGAATGTGCTGCAACACCAGAGAAACAGAAAGAGGTGCATATAAAGACAGCAAACTGTTAATTGAAAAACTCTCATTTGCCAAACACTAAATTGAAAATGAAATTATTTTTCTACCTTTGTTGTCTGACCATTTTATTTTTCTGACTGAACTGGTTCCAATCTTTTTTCCACATTCCTTGTGCCCATTTCTTCTCTCTCCTCCTTTCTTCTGTTCTTTCTTCTCTACATGTCTTTGACATTGATCTTTCCTTCTTATCTCTTTTTTCTTTTTCTCTCTCTTCTGCCTCCCCATCCACTTATGTCCAGATTTTACCTCTCATCTATCTACCAGCTTTCTGTCTCCCATTCTCACTCCCATTGCCATTGCTGCCTCTCTCCTTCCCCTGCTTTCTATATCCTCTCTACCATTACGCATTCCCTAGCTCGCTACTTCTACCCTCTGTTCTCACTCTCTCTGTTCCATCCTCTGCCTTTGATCGCATCACGAGCCCTAGCCTCTTCCCTGTCATTCATTCTTCTCTGGCCCCAGCTCATTCTTCAGTCTCTCACCCCCTACTATTCTTTCACCATCTCCCCAGCCACATTTCTACTCTCTTTCTCCTTCTTCAGAGATTCATTCCTTTTCACATGCCTCACCCTCTCTCCAGTCCTCTAGATCATTCACATCAGGTCTCACACCTCCCCCCCCCACCTTTCTTTCCTATTCTCTTACCTCCATCCCACACCATCCCTCATGTCTAGCAATTACTAGGTGCTCGTCTCTCCAAATTCCTAATCAGTCTCTTGAGTTCCCCTTTGTCTCCCATCTCCTGACTCTGGCAAACTACTCCTTTGCATTCCCCCTCCCCGAAGTCTCTAATTTTCATTCTTCCCTTGCTTATTGCCTGAGTCCTGCAGGGCTGTCCTCATGATCCCATTCTTTCTCTGCTCTCACCTAGCCTCTGCATCCCCTTCCTGCCCCTGTTTTTGCCACCTCAAATTTCTATGATTATCCCTCTGCCCCCTTCCAGTCCCAGTACCATCTCCAGTGTCAGCCCCTTGCATTCCCAGCCACCCAGTGTCAGCTCCCTTCCGGTACCAATCCGCCCCTCACGCTGTCTAGCCCCCTTCCAGTTCCAGTACCATATTCATTGACAGCCCCCTTCTGGTCCCAGTCCCCCTCCCTCACACTGTCTAGTCCCTTTCAGTCCCATTGCGAGTGTCAGCCATTTGCATTCCCAGCCACCCAGTGTCAGCTCCCTTCCAGTCCCAATTCGCTGCAACTATCTAGTCCCCTTCTAATCCCAGTACCATCCCCAGTGTCAGCTCCCTTACTCACTCCCCCACCACTGCCTAACCACCTTCTAGTCCCAATACCATCCCCAGTGCCAGCTCCCTTACAGTTCTAGTTCCGCTCCCTCACTGTCTTGCCCTTATCTAGTCCCAGTCCCGTTTATTTATTTAACCAGTTTTATATACCACCTTTTCCTTCAATCAAAGTGTTTTACACATAACTAAGTTATGTACATTTATGGGGTAGGAGCAAGGACAGGTACTGGGAGAGGTATGGGTACAGGAGGAGGCATATACATCCATGACAATTTACAATTTACTGATAGAGACCATTGCTTGTTGTTTGCGATCATGTTCATAGCTTGATTTGTAGGCTCTGGGAGGGTCCATAGTATTGTACAAATAGTATGGTCTTGAGCATACATTTGAAATCCTTTATGTCACTTATGACTCTCATTCTGTCAGCTCCCTTACAGTCCACCCCTCCCCCCCATCTAGCCCCCTTCCAATCCTAATACCATCCCATGTAAACTCCTTTAGAGTCCCCCTCCCCTACCATCAGCTCTTGGAGTTGGCAATGGCAGAGAAGGGACGAGATAAAAGGGATCTGCCAGAGGAGGAGAGTTCCTGAGGAAGGGTATACAGAGCGATAAGACAGGAAAGGTAGCGAGCAGCTGCAGAGTGAAGACACTTATAAGTTAGTCGGAGAAGTTTGAATTGAATGTGGAATTGGATAGGGAGCCAGTGAAGTGACTTGCCAAGAGGAGTTAAGTGAGCATAGCGAGACTGGTGGAAGATTAGCCATGTGGCTGAGTTTTGAACAGGTTGAAGGGGAGAGAGATAATTCTGAGGGAGACTGGAAAGTGATCTGCTAATTTACTCCACTGCCTGACAAGTCCACTTCATCCTTTCTCACTGAATTTGACTCCTGGCTTTTCTTGAAACTATCTTCGCTTTCTCTCATTCTTGGGGATTTCAGCATTCATGTGGATGACCCCTCTGACTCTTTGCCTTAATCTCCTCATTTGTCCTCCAGCTGTGTTCTGTTGCCCTTTCTTACCAGCATCATCACTGTCTTTGTCTTTATTTCCAGCTGCTTAGCCTCAAGCTTCTCCATCTCACTTCTTCCCCATTTGACCATCATCTGTGAACTTTCACTCAGCCACACCCTGCCACATTCTCAACCAACTTCTACTAACGTATTGAGGAATATTTAGGCTGTTGACCCTTCAGCTCTCTCCATTGCTCTTTCATCTCCTCCCTCAGCCAGTATGTCATCTGAGTCTGCTGATGAGGCAGTCTCATATAACACTATACTCTTTTCTGCATTTGATGCTTTTGTTCCTCCTATTCCACACCCGTGAGGCATACTGCACTGTATCTCAGCCTTGCCTGACCTCCAAACTCCATGACTTATGTTCCAGTGCCTGCTCTGCTGAGTATCTTTGGCTTAAATCCCATGCCTATGCTGGCTTCATACATTTCAAATTCATGCTAACTTCCTTCCACTCTGCAATAGCACTTGCCAAGCAAGCGTTCTATGTCCATCTGACAAATTCTCTTTCCTCTGACCCTTGCCATCTCTTTGCAGTGCTCGACTCTTTCCACAAGGTATCTCAATCCCTACCCTTCCTTCACTTTCTGCCTAGACTTTGGATGACTACTTCCATGACCAGGTTCGCAAAATTAATCTGGAGTTCTCTACTGGGTCACCTCTATCCCCCCCTTCCCCCTCTTTACTCTCAGATCCTTCCTTCAGCTCTTTTCAATTTATTTTCTTTATTAAAATCACTGAGGAGGGAACTGCACATATTCACTTCTCTTTCATACTCAGTATCTGCTCCTCAGATCCCATTTACCCCTGTCTCCTAAACTCTATTTCTCCCACTGTCATCTCTTCCATCTCTCATAACCTCAACCTCTCGCTTTCCAATGTAACTCTTCCTACTGCCTTCAAACATGCTGTGGTTACACAGCTCCTCAAAAACCTTCATTGCATCCTACCTGTCCTTCCAATTGTTGACTCATCCCCCTCTTCCCTTTTACATACAAACTTCTTGAATGTGTGGTTTTCACTCCCACTGTCTTGACTTTCTTCCCTCTGAGTTCATTCTGGATCCACTGCAATCTAGCTTTTGCACTCGACAATCTACAGAAATGGCTCTTGCCAAAGTCTCCAGTGACCTGTTCCTGGTCAAATCCAAGGATCTTTACTTGATTCTCATTCTTCTTGACCTATCTGTTGCTTTTGACACTGTTGATCACCACCTTCTTCTGGGTATGATGTTTTCACTTGTATTTCAGAGCTCTGTTCTGCTTTGGTTTTCTTCTTAACTCTTGCATCACACTTTCAGTTTATGCTGTGGTGGATCCTCCTCTACTACTATCCCGTTTTCAGTTGATATATCTCAGAACTCTGTCTTGGGGCCTTTTCTCTGTACACTTATTCCCTTGATGTTCTGATGTCCTCTCATAGTTTTCAATGCCATTGTTATGCTGATGACTCTCAGATTTATCTTTATACCCCAGAAATCTCTCCAGGAATCCAGACCCGAATCTATCTGTTTGTCTGACATTGCTGCTTGGATGTCCTACCACCATCTGAAACTTAAAATGGCCAATATGGAGTTTCTTATCTTTCCCCCTAAACCAATCTCCTCTCTTCCTCTCATCTCTTTTTCTGTGGATAATACTGTCATCCTCTCTGTCTCCTCAGTTCACTAGCTTGGGTCATTTTTGACTTCTCTTTCTTCTCAGCACATATCCAACAGATAGCTAAAACCTGTCATTTATTTCATAATAAGCACAAAAAGTTAAAAGAAGGTGTAAACTCCACAAGAGATGATCATATGTAGGAGGAGATGAACCAATGGGCATAATTCCTGCATTCTGGCACTTTCAACAATTTTATGTTTTTGCCCAATACTTTTGAGCATTTATGTGTCTTTTGCAGTTTGATGATTATTTGTCCTTGTACCACTGAGCATGTGTATGTTTGTCATAGTTTGATTCCTGATGAAAGCTTAATGGGGAAACTAGGGTGAGTTGGGCAGATTTAATAAATGAGACGTGTTTGCTTGTATAAGCGACTGTATCATCAATTAATGGTCAATCTCTGTTCTTCCTCTTTCTTTCTCTATAACATTATCAAAATTCATCCCTTCCTCTCAAAACACAGTACCAAGACCCTTATCCACTCTTTCGGAACCTCTAATCTAGACTATTGCAACTTATTCCTCACTGGTCTCCTATTGAACCATTTGTCTCCCCTTCAATCTGTTCACAACTAAGCTGCATGGCTAATCTTCTGCCAGTGTCACTATGCTCACATAAACCCCTTTCTCAAGTTGCTTCATTGGCTCTCTATCCATTTCCACATACAGTTCAAACCTCTCCTTTTGATCTACAAATGCATTCATTCTGCAGCTCATCACTACCTCTCCTCTCTTATTTCTCCTTACACTCTTCCTTGGCCACTCTGCTCATCAAGCAAATCACTTTTATCTAAGCCCTTCTACTGCCAACTCCAGACTCTGTTCTTTTCACTTTGCTGCATCATATGACTGGAATAGACTACCTGAGTCAGTAGGTTAGGCTCCATCTCTGATCCAAATTAAATCCAGGCTAAAAACTCATCTCTTCTAGGCTACTTTTAGATCCTGATCTCCTTATTCTCCTGTGTACACCCATGTGTATTTGAATCATTTCCCTTAAGACTTCCCCAGCAATGTTCCCTCTAATTTTCTGTAGGCCGTGTGCCCATAAAATATCAGCTGTGTGCAGCTTTTGAAGGAAGGTTAAATTTTTGTGCGCCACATAACGACACTCGGAGTTATATACTTTAAAATTTGACTACACGTCAGAATACACGTCAAATTAAATGAAAATAGACGATTACTAAACGAAGCAGGAAATTTCTAGTAATTACAATCATAACTTTTAAATTTTAAGACGTCTGTGTTGTTTTCTATCAGAATCAGAGCCGTAATTTTTGTGCGCTCTGTTTTAAAGTATGTGCGCTCGCTCCATGAGGTGTGTGCGCGCGCACACGCACACAGCTTAGAGGGAACAGTCTTCCCCAGTCTTCTGTTTGGGGTGCATTTTAAAAGTCTAAGGGGCTTGTTTACAAAGCCGCGGTAGCGGTTTGCGATCGTAATCGGAGCCGCGGCTCCATTGATTTCAATGGGGCCGCGGCTGCGATCGCGAACCACTACCGCTGCTTTGTAAACAAGCCCCTTAGTTATGATTTGGGCATCCGAAGATGTGCATGTGGACATCAAAAGCACAACAATTTCTCTGAAGCCATTTCACAAATGTCTCCAGTGCAGGGGGTGTGGTGAAGGTTCAATGGATCTACATGTCCTGTTTGATTTTAGGAACATCTGCAGGCATGTCCACATTTAGACCTGCTCCAGGAATGAATAAGCAACAGGAAAGTGCTTGTTTTGGCCTTAAACCATCCAGAGAGTGTAGAGAGGATAGGGAGTTAAGTGACTAGTCTAAGATCACCAAGGCCATGCTCCTAACGCACTAACCATTATGCTATTAGACATCCATGTTCTGAAATGTTATTCTCGAGACATCTATGTAGACATCTCCATAGACGTCCATATTGGGCACATCCACATTTGTAAAATCGTACCTGAACTTGCATGTGACATTCTGGCTTTGACGTCCCCGATTGCACTTGAATGCCCTTTCTAAAATGTGCCTTTTTGTATCTTTTAGCAGATTGATAGCTCTGTGGAGCAGGGACTGTCTTTTATGCATTCACATACTGCACTGCGTATAAATGATAAGTAGTAGTTGTGGTGTCATGGCAATGCCTGAAGCTTTTATTGTAACTCCCCTGTCCTGACACTGCTATCCTGCTTAGTTTCCCTTCTGTGCAGAATGTTGCCCATGAATCTGTCTTATATGCACCTAAATGCCAGTTCTGTCTTGTCTCAAGTGCAATGATGAAGGCGCTGTATGTATGATTCTGACAGGCTACAAAGGGTACAACTTCTACATGGCTACGTCACCATTTCCAGCCTCGTCTGATATCCTGTGACTTCCTCATGTAAACTTTGCAGTGCATTCCGCAAGCTCTTTGCTGTTAAGGTTACCAGATCTTTTGCAGGCAAATCTGTGACACTTATCTGAAGTATGTGTTGGGGGGGGGGGGGGAGGTGAATAAGGGACACCTTAGTCATTACCCTGCCCCTCCACATCCATCCCGTGACAGCAACAATATCACTTCCAAGGAGACAATTCAACAGAGAAATAGAAACAGCGATGCATGTCCCCTATACTGTGCAAAATATAAAATAATGGATGCAAATTCTATAAACTAACATTAAAATCACTAAATAGAATACACATTTTTTTCCTACCCCCCTCTGTCTTCATTGCTGGACTCGGTAACAGGAGGTTGCCAAACAGGTGGGAGTTGGGGACATAGCTCTAAACTTGGGGACAGTCTCCAAAAATCAGGGACATCTGGTAACCTTATTTGATGTAATCTCATTCCTTACGTAGATTGACTGATCATCGCCATGAATAAACTTATGGTTGCCCTTGCTTGTCTGTGCTTTCTCTCCCATATCCCTGGGTTTACTGCTGGCCTCTCTGTGTTGAGAACTTCCCACAGGTCAGCTTAGGGTAAGAGCATTTCTACTTTAAACGGTAATTCTCAGTGTAGCAGATATGAGTTACAGAGGCACAAATCTCAGCCTGAGTGGATGCTCTATAAACAGCTGTGGAGTCAATTTAAGATAAAGAATAAGCAGGAGGAAAAGATGAACGAGATATAGGCAGTCAGTGAGAGATATTCCTGGATTTCCCAGGGGGGAGGGGGAATAGGGAGAAGGTGTGAATGATGAATGGGAGGAGTGTGGAGAGTGCAGGAGGGGGAGTAGAGATAACAAAAAAGCCTGCAGAGGGCCTCTTGCAATTGTTAGTTTTGGTAACGAGTTAATTATAACATGGAACTTAGGTGTGCCGTTTCAGAAGATGAAATGTTGTAAAACTACTTGAGCTGTTTAATAAAGATAGATTTTTTTTAAAGAATTATAGCAGAAACATTTCGTACGGAGTCTGTTCGGCTGCAATGTTCCCTTATTTCTAACTCTGAGTGAATTTTCTTTGGAGGCTCTTTTGAACTGGCTTTCATTCTAGCAGTCAGTGAGGGCCACTGGACCCTTCCATTGTTTCACCTACAGGGGAGTTAGGCTGTTGTGACAGCTTATTACAAAGACTAACCATGAGTCCTTACTCCCTTTTTAGAATCCTCTTTCATAATATGAAGGCTATAGTATTGCAAACACAATGTTATTTTGTTGATTCTAAGTCAATTACATGCATGAGTAATTTGTTGTGAAATTTCTTCCTTCCTGTTCCCTCTCAGTGCTTTCCTCCTCTTTTTCTTCTTCTTCTGGCTGCCTGGGTCAGAGGTTGTTAAATAGGTTCCCGCTAACTTCTGAGCTAGTACAGATGTGTAAATTAGTTTCTCTGTTTTCTTAAGCAAAAAGTACTCTAGAAATTTAGTTCTAGCTGGATGGAGAAATAACTCGAAGCAGGCTGGATTGTAGCCAGCTGCATTCTTGAGGCCTTATTTGCAAAGAAAATGTATTATAGTATATTTGCCTAGGATCATGTTTGCTAAAGTGCACAAACCATTAGTGCGGTGTTCAGTGTGCAATACATGTGCTGTGCTAACAGCATGGGCCTCTGCGCTAAAAATCCTCCGCTAACCAATTAGCATGCCATTGGGTGAGCAGAATGTAGGTGTTGACAGTGCATTAACCACAGCTGTTGCCGTTAGCATGGGTGCACGTAACGCCAACTCAGTGGGTGGTGTTAAATGTACCCATGTGCTAGAAGCACAATGCTAAACTGTTGTAGTGCAGTAACAGCAGAGGGATGGACACTCACGCCCCCTATGGTAAATGCAGGCCTTCGCACTAGATTTGCAGCCCAGTTAGACGCTAACTGCATTTCCGTAAACACGCATTCAACTTTTTGTTGTTCCGCTTTGTGTTAAAAAAGAAGCACTATACAATAACTTGCTGTGTTTTCTAAGAATATTCTGTTAATTCATACAGATGATTGGTGTGGAGGCCGATTCTGATTCCGGTATGTCTGGCTGCATTGCCCGGCCAAAACCTGGATGTACCAGAGATGTACCCAATTCTGCTGCCACAGGCCTGGATGTACCCACGATGGCAGAATCGGGCACATAGACATCTGGGCAGGCACCTGATTCTCATGCAGGGGATGTCCCATGGCCTGCCCATCCACCTGACACAGCGCTCCAGCTGGCCTGCTGGTGCATTAGCCTCTCATTGCCATGGCACCGAGACGTCTGGCTGGAGGCTCTGAATGGCTGGTCCCAGTGCAGTGACAGTAGACCACCGTCCAACTCTCAGTGGGGGCCCCCAAGGCCAAGTGTGGGTGGCATGAGCTCTCCTGAGACGGCACAATAGTTTTTTGGGGGGCTGTAGGTCTTCATCACAGTTCTGCTCAGCACTTATTCCCTTATCAGGGAGGAATAAGTTGGGCGTCCATCTCTGCGCTGGGTTACATACAGAGGCCAGACCTAAATGGCCTCTGAACGTATTGGCGTGTTGCCCTGCCCCTACTCTCATCCAGCATTCCCTGCACAACCGCTGTGTATGTGTGGGGAGCGCTAGGACAGGAATCATGTTCTGGGGCTACGCGCGGGTTGGACGTCCAACCCCGCTATTCGCTGTTCGGAATGACCACCTTAGTGTTTAGTGCTGTTGGCCATGCTGCATGAAGACTTTTGTTATACCAGTTTGTCATTTCATTACTACATACGAGCATGATATACCACCATTTACAATAGCAATTACATCAAAGGGTTCCCATAAACATTTTGGATAAAGTCAACAATAAATTAGATGGTAAACCCTAAAAGTCCACTTAAAGTTTGAGTTTAGAGTTTTTGTCTATTCTCATTTTCTCTCTTCTTTTTTTTTTAAATCTGGGAGTCTCCTAGTAGTCTGTGCTTCTTTTAGGCTTCTCCAAACCACAGGATTTTGGTATGCTTGTTCCTGGGTTGCTGTGAATCAGTGCCTGGGCCCATAACCTGTAAGAGAGTGGGAATATTCTAAATAGTCAAGATGTAGCAGGAAACGGAAATAGGATATTATTTAGTATATAATGCTTTCCATCTTGTCACATCTTCAGACAGGGAGTGAGTTGTTTCTCTTTTTAAATGTATATTTATTCAGGTTTTAACAATACATTCCAAGAAACATCTTGTGCTGAAGAAACAGCACAATATATCCACATCAAAAAGCAAACACTCAATGGAAAAATATAACTCATAAGTGCCATACAATCCTCAAAATATCTAAGAATCCATGCAGTTGTGGTCATTATTGGCACCCTTGCAGTTCACCCCCATGGAGCCCGATTCCGGTAGGGGCACTTCCGGGCCGTCTCGATGGCCCCAAGAAAGACGGGCCCATTTGGACCTGATTCTGGACTGCGGGAACAAAACATTCTCAGGGTGGTCAGAATTGAGCCTGAGGATTGCCCAGCGTGCCACTGCTGCCTGCGGGGATGTCCTCCCCGCAGGTGGCCCCAATTCCCGCTGCTCCAG
Source organism: Ichthyophis bannanicus (assembly GCA_033557465.1). Lineage (NCBI taxonomy): Eukaryota > Metazoa > Chordata > Amphibia > Gymnophiona > Ichthyophiidae > Ichthyophis > Ichthyophis bannanicus. Next base: position 646,517,224 of record CM066035.1, read on the forward strand.
CCCCCCTTTTCAACTGTCCGACCCAAGGCTTGCCTACCATGGCCCCCCCCCTGCACCTGGCCCTGATCGCACCAAAAGTGTTGCTTAATGCCATACTGTGCCAGACCAGGATCCATCAAGTCCAGTATCCTGTTTCCAACAGTGACCAGTCCAGGTCACAAGTATTTGGCAGGTTCACAAAAAGGCAGACAGGTTCCACAATGCTCATCCCAAGGCAAGCAGTGGATTTCCTGGGTCCTCTTCAATAATGGTTTATGGACCTTTCCTCCAGGAACATGCCCAAACCTTTCTAAACTCAGCTACACTAATAGCTTTTACTACATCATCCGGTTACGAATTTCAGTTTGATTACGTGTTGAGTGAAAAAATATTTCCTCTTATTAGTCTTAAATGGGTTATGTTGTTGCTTCATTGCATGTCCCCTAGTCTCTCTACTTTTTGATGGCATAGACACCAATTTATGTTTACCTATTCCATTCCATTCATTAATTTATAGACCACTATCATATCTCCCTTCAGCCGTCTCTTTTCCAAGTTGAAAAGCCCTAACCTTTTAAGCCTTTCCTCATAGGGGTATTCTTCCACCCCCTTTACAATTTTGGTGACTCTTCTCTGTACCTTTTCTAATTCCACTATATCTTTTTAAAGATATGGCGACCAGAATTGCACCATGGCATGGTACAGAGGCATTATAATATCCTTAGATTTATTCTCCCTTTCTTTCCTTATGATTCCTAGCATTCTATTTGCTTTCTTGGCTACTGCTGCCAAGAAAGCAAATAGAATGCTTTCTTGGCCACACTGGGTGGAGGGTTTTAACATATTATCCACGATGACACCGAAATCTTTTTCTGGGTGGTGGTTCCTAATGTGGAACCTTGCATCGTGTAACCGTAGTTTGGGTTGTTTTTTCCTAGGTGCATAACTTTGCACTTGTCCTCCTTAAATTTTCCATTTGAAAGTCCAGTCTTCCAATTTATCATGGTCCTCTTGCAATTTTTCACAATCCTCAAACGTCTTAACAACTTTGAATAATTTTGTGTCATCTGTAAATTTGATCACCTTACTCGTTATTCCCATTTCCAGGTCATTTGTGAATATGTTAAAAAATAGAGGGCCCACCACAGATCCCTGGGGTACTCCACTATTCACCTTAATTGGCCATTTAGCCCTATTCTAATATCTATCTTTTAATTATTTCCTGATCCACAATAGTAGACTGCCTCCAACCCCATGACTTTTTAATTTGGCAAAGAATCTCTCATGAGGGACCTTGTCAAAGGCTTTCTGAAAATCCAGGTACACTGTATCAACTGTCTCACCTCTGTCTACCTGTTTATTCACACCTTAAAAAAAATATAACAGATTAGTGAGACAAGACTTTCCTTGGCTAAATCGATGTTGGCTTTGTCCCATTAAATCATGACTATCTACATGTTCTGTAATTTTATTCTTCATAATGGTTTCTACCATTTTGCCCGGTACTGACATCGGGTTCACCGGTCCATAGTTTTCTAGATCACCCCTTGAACCCTTTTTAAAAATTGGCATTACATTTGCCATTCTCCAATCTTCAGGTATTACAGATGATTTTAATGATAGTTCACAGATTACTAATAGCAGGTCTGTAATCTCATCTTTTAGTTCTTTCAGCACCCTAGGATGTATGCCATCTGATCCAGGTGATTTGCTATTCTTCAGTTTATCAAATAATTCTAATAAATCTGTCCGGTTTATCAATGTTTCTTTCAATTCCAATATTTCACTTTTAAATACTATGGAAGGTATGGGTAACTTCCCTACATCTTCTTCAGTAAAGACCTAAGCAAAGAATTATTCAATATTTTAGCTATGGCCTTGTCCTCCTTTAGCACCCCTCTATCATCCAGAGGTCCAGCTGATTCTCCCACAGGTATTTGCTATGAATGTACTTGAAAAAGATTTTATTATGTTTTTGCTTTCACGGCAAACTTCTTTTCAAATTCTCTCTTTGCCTGCCTTATCACTGCCTTGCATCTAACTTGCCAGTGCTTATGTTGTTTCCCATTTTTGTAATTTGGCTCCTTTTTCCATTTCCTGTAAGATGCTTTTTTGGCTGCAACCTCACCTTTAAACCATGCTGGCAGTTTTTGGCCTTCCTTCCACTTTTCTTAAAGTGGATGTCTTATCTGGGCTTCTAAGATAGTATTTTTAAACAATGCCCATGCTTTATGTAAATCTTTAACGTTTGCAGTTGCTCCTCCTAGCTTTTTCTTAATTATTTCCCTCATTTTATCAAAGTCTCCCTTTTGAAAGGTAAAAGACAGTACTGTGGATTTCCTTGCTGCCCTTCTTCCATTTATTAAATCAAACATGATCATGCTATGATCACTATTGCCAAATGGCCCCAATATCCTTATCTCTTTCCTTTAGCATGCACTAAAAAGGTGGCCAGGGTAAAATTTCCATGTTAACTGCTGTGGATTTGGGTGGAGTCTGAGTGGTTCAGGGGCAGAGCATGCACATTGCTGTTAGTGTAGGTGTCTGTACCGGCAATGCTGCAATTAGTGTGGGCGCACTTACCACCACCTGTGTTCATTGCAGCAACCTGCTTAGCATGGGGGTAGTGCTGGACCCAAACTAAATTCATGGGGATATGCCAGGCACACCTTCATTCTTTAGTGCAGGTTTGGCACCACCCCTTGCATAGTTTAGTAAGCATGCCCAGGGGATCAGCTTTTATTAGCTTTAAACAGCCAATAAATATTTCCTAAGTATTTCAAGAGGCGGCTGCAATTTAAACCATTGAAAATATATCAGCCTTCATTCCTTTTTCTCACTGTTTTCTCAAAAGCTTCCACCTTGTTTTGCAAAAACAATCCCTTTTATCAAAGACATTACAATACTGGGATTTTTTGAACTTAAATCCAATATCAGAAATCCAATATTGGTAATTATTAATAATGGATTTCTGAGCTTTACCATATTCTAAAACTTTCTGGACGTATTTAAAAAGTTGTAGAAGCTGACCAGAAAGAATGGACAAAATCTTCCAAATAATCTCCAGGTTGATAAACCTGAGGTGTAGGCAGAACCCCTATAGGAAATGGCAGGAAAGGAAGGATGGTGTTGTCAGGGCCAGCTCAAGGAGATGAAGTGCCCTATGTGGACCTCATCCCTTGCATTCTCCTCCCCCTCCCTGGCTGCCCCCCATTGCCATCGCCTTTACCCCTCAGCGGAATCTATAGCAGTGGTAATGATGTGAAACAGACACATAGGGGTATGTTTACTAAACTGCGCTACTGTGCGGGGCGCACTTGAGCGTGCGCTAAGGTACCTTAGCGCACGCTAATGATGTGTTTTTGGGCCCCGCACACGTGCGCGCCGTACTAACGGGCCCGCTCATGTGCGCGTCGCGCAAATGAGCGATAGAGGTGTGGAAAGGCTCCCGTAGGGCGGAGGAAGGCTCCCCAGGGGCGGAGAGACGGGGTCAATGGGTGGAGAGTGGGAGGGGAGAGGCTACCCGCACAGGAGCGGGGCTGAAATTCGATGAAAAAAATACCGCGAGTGAAAACCTCGCGTTAGAGCCGATTTAAAGGGAAGAGAAACCATTTCTGTCAGCAATGTACAGCAAAACCAGGGAAACCTACAAACGTGAGCAGTGTGATACATGTGCACAGAACAAAATAGCAAATAAAAATTGAAAATGACCACAACAAAATTCTAAAAAAATATAATCCAGCTGGGCAACAGTGATAGTCATGGAAAACATCAAAAATCACTCCCAAGAAAGCCCCAAAAAAGAAATATGAATTTTAGAAGGGCCTACGCTCCGTCCCCATACTAGGTGAGTGATCCCACAGTGAAATTGTGCAGAGCAGGGTCATAAACCCTGCTCTGCACAATTTCACTGTGGGATCATTCACCTTGTATGGGGACGGAGCATAAAAAATAATAATAATTATTTTTACGCTCCGTCCCCATACAAGGTGAATGATCCCACAGTGAAATTGTGCAGAGCAGGGTTTATGTCTCCTTTGGGCAGGTCTCCTATCTCCAGGGACTGCACTGTCTCTGTGGCCACAGTGTGGTGCAGTGAACACAAACAGTGTGTTCAGGAGCCAAAGATCACCAGTTTAAGTCCCAGCTGGGGCTCCTGCAAACCCAATCCCCATATTTTACCCACCACTAAACCATGATAGTAAAGACCAACCTTTTTTGCAGATAACATAAGCATGGTCCAAACACCTCTATTTTACCCTACAGAGCACAGACACCAGAAACATGCGCATTACCTAGACCACAGTCCCCGCAATGCAGTCCTGGAGGGCCACATATCATTTAGCTGTGATGCTGTCACCAATATAAGGCCATGTCAGCATGGTGACGGAGGGGTACCGTTGGTGGAGGGAGCAGTGGCTGCTGCCCACAGCAGGCGGTGGCCTAGCCCCCTTCACGTGGGTGCAGTGCACTCCAACAGACAGGCCCTGTCTGACAAACAGCCATGGACTCCCCAGGGAATGCACTGTTTTTGTGCTAAGACGGTGGTGCAGCAGACACAGCCAGTGCCTTTAGGACCAGAAGGTCACAGGTTCAAATCCCAGCTGGGGCTCCTGCCAACCCAGTCCCTTATTTTACCCATGAAGAAAAACATGGTAATAAAGACTGAACCATTATTGCTGAGACCATTAGCATGGGTCAAAAACCTCTATTTTACCCTACACAGCACAAACACCATAGAAATGTGCATTACCTACGGCAGAATCCCCCAAATGCAGTCCTGGAGGACCAAACACCATTCAGGTTCCATGCTGCCTCTAATAAAGATGCCTGTGCTGCATATCTATGCACCACCCCCATGGTATGCAGATGTATCCCATGCATATTCATGAGGGACAGCATGAAAACCCAAACAGTGTTTGGCACACCAGGACTGGAGTTGGGAAGCTCTGCCGTAAAGCAGCAGCCAACAGGGCCAGACACACCCACACCCAGAGGCCCCATTGGCTAATGCCTCCTGGAGAGGCAGGACATTGGGCCCTGCGTGCATCTCCCAATACTAGCACTTACATACCTTAGCAATGCCACCCTACACCTGGGTATACAGTACACACCTATCAAACGTTTCCTATGATTACTGGCAGATAGCAAGTCCTACGTTAAGCACGGTTTGCTCATTGAGCTCCATCATAACAATCTTTCTGATGTCTGCGGTGTGTGCTTCAGGTCTGGTCTCTGACAGTGTTTACCACCCTGGGGAGTGACCCCCAACAGTATTGCATAGCATATCCATGCCTGTACTGTGCCCAGGACTGGTGTGGTGGGCAAGGCTGCAAAACTCCTCTACAGTTGATTAAAATAAAGACCTTTCTAAGAGGATAAATTAGAATCTAAAGAAAATTCCCTCAAGAACCAACCCCTCAAAATTTCTCAACTCCTTAAATATCCTTTGTACAATGCTTGTAATTTTTTTGTCGGAGCGTGCCAAGGGAGGACCAGAACCGAAAGTCTGACTCCCTCCAGACGGCAAACTTCTTTTATTCAAGTTCAAAGGTTTCCAAACCCATATAACACCCTACAAATGGGCACTTATCTGTATTGCTCTACCACAGTAACAATGTCCAAATCCCGCAGTTGCTCAGATGTCAATGTTGTTCGCACGACATGCACGTTTCGGGATAAACCCTGTATCAAGTGCATTCAGAAATCAATCTTTGTCAGGCAACCGTTGCAAAACAAAACGCCGTCACTGCGGCCAGGATTCTTCATTTGCTCATAGCGTTCCACCAATAGCATTAAAATAGAGGAAACCCGCCAGTCAGAAAACATGGGCCATCCCACTAGTAGGGAGTCCCTACTCTGATTGGTCCACCAGATAGCTACGTCAGCACACTCTCCCACTCTATTTCTCGATTCAGTCCTTTCGGAAACACTGTATCCAATGTAAAAATCCAACGTTGTTCCAAACGCTGAAGTTTCAACATTCGGTTACCACCCCGGGGATCCAGAGGAACAAAATCAATCACAGTCCATCGAAATTCTTCAAATGTATGGCAATGTTCTAAACAGTGGTCCACCACAAGTGCTGATGAAATTTTGCATCGAATACGAGAAGCATGTTCTGACAATCTCTTCTTCACTGTACGAATTGTCCTGCCCACATATAAGAGATCGCAGGGACATATTAAAAGATAAACCACATAGTCTGACAAACAATTGGTATGAAATTTACGGGTATAAGATTTTAAAGTAAGAGGATGTGACCAATCCACTCCTGGCAATGTTGTATCACAAAAGGAACATGTATTACATGGAAAATGCCCCTTCTCAAAACAAGGCAAAATAGGTCGATCTTGACTCTCTGTAGTTCGTACCAACTGGTCACTCATATTGACACCTCGCGAATAAGCAATTCGTAAAGTTTTATTGAAGCAGGGATGCAATTGTAATACCGGCCAATGTGTCCTCAATATGTTCATAACTGCCGAACTTCGTTCAGTATAAGGAAGCACTCCCACTATCGAATCCTCAGTTCGTGAATCCAATGTCTTATATGCAGGATCTAACAACCATTCACGATGAATGTTACTTGCCCGACGGTAAGCACGGGTCACCACTTGAACCAGGTACCCTCGATATAGCAAACGCTGCCGGAGATCCGAAGCATGATGAAAAAATTCTTTCCGAGTATTACATATTCGTCGCAACCTTAAAAATTGTCCAAAGGGAAGCCCCCGGCGAAGTGGACACGGATGAAAACAGTGAAAGTCTAGAAGGCCATTGCGCTGTACCGCTTTTCGATACAGCGTAGTAATCAATCCCCCATTATTCATAATAACTAACATATCCAAAAACTCAATCTGATGATGATGTATATGTTCAGTGAACTTTATGTTTGGTTTCAACGAATTCAGCCATACAATGAATTGTTGGAGGGAAGGTAAATCGGATGTCCACACAAAAAAGATGTCATCTAAATAACGCTTCCAAAGTAATACATTAATAAAGGAAGAAGCCGGTCATATTAGATTGTCTTCCATAGCCCCCATATAGAGTGTGGCAATTGAGGGAGCCATCGTTGCCCATAACTTGTTGATAGAAAACTCCCCCAGACAAGAAATAATTCCGAGTTAACACCAAAGTGGCCAAATTCAACAAAAATTCCCTAGGCAAATGATCTGGGGCATGAATAAAGGATGTTCGCAGTAATTCCAACGCTTCACATTGATCAATATTTGTATAAAGCGCTGTCACATCAAGAGTCACCAAAAAAGCCCCTGCAGGGACCGAAACTTGAGACAGCAGTTGTAAAAAATGGGTGGAATCCCAAAGATAGGACCACACATCCTTCGCCTCCTGTTTTAAAAAAACATCACAGAATATGGATAGAGGTTCTAAAACTGAATCTCGGCAGGAGACAATTGGCCTTCCTGGGGGAGACGTTAAAGATTTATGTATTTTCGGCACTAGGTATAGTGTAGGAATCCTAGGATGGGTGGCTATTAAGAAATTAAATTAACGCCGGGTAATCCAGCCTTTTGCAAAACCTTCATCCATCAGCAACTTAATCGACTTCTTTAATTCGTCCGTAGGATCCGAAGGCAAGTGAGAATAAGTTTGTGTATCTTGCAGATGTAGATGTAATTGCCGTTCATAATCCACTGTATTTTGAAGCACTAAAGCTCCACCCTTATCCGCTCTTCGAAATACAATGGTTGGATCAGAAGATAGTGATTTCAATGTAGCCCTAGATTCATTACTAAGATTAGAAAACCCCTTAAAGGGCTTGTTCTCCAAAGTTGAAAGATCCTTCAAGACCAAAGATTGGAAGGTACTAATCACGGGATCCAATCCCGCCTCAGGTGGAAGCCATTGCGATTTAGGCCAAACTACTGAACCATCCATTGAAGGAGGTTGATCATGAAAGAAATGAATTATACGTAACTTTCGAAAAAACCGAAAGAGATTAACTCTCATAAGGAATGGATTATAAAATACCGTAGGAACGAAAGACAAGCCATAATTCAATAAGCTCTCCTGTGAAACTGATAGCGGTTTATCAGTAAGGTTCACCACTATGGAGGATTCTGCTGTCGGGAACGTTGCCGGGTGTGCGGTGGCTCCCAATCGTCAGCCTGATAGGGACCCCGCATTCGTCGGCCGCGGCCAGGCCGAAAATCCTGCCGTCCGCGAACGGTATCAGAAGTAGAACGATGTCTTTCACCCACAGTAGAGCTATCATCCATGTCATCAGAGGAAACTTCAAAAGTCACTCATTTTGGAATAGTCTCTTCCTTTTCATACATCCATTAGTACACTCTATTTGCCTCATAATCGGTTTTATCCCGAAGAAATTTCTTGTGTTTCAAAGATTTTAAATAGTCAAAGAAGCTTTTTATTTGCCTGTCAATTTCCTCAATACGCAATTTAAAAGGATCCACTCCTAATGATTCTTTCAATGAAGTTTGAGCTTCCTCAATCTGTTGTTGAATAATTTCCTCCTCCTGAATCGTGCGCTCCAATATAAGGGCAATTAAATCAAAACTACATTTATTAGAGATCAAATTCCATTTATTCACAAAAGCCTCGTCCCATTTAAACATCTTCGGAGCCCTAGTCATCCGCAACCCCCGTGGGATTATTCGGGTCTTCAAATATTGAATCATGCCTGCCTCATGTAATTGAGCTCGGATCATTCTCTTCTGCAATGCCTTCAGGGCAGCAACCGAAGCTGACTTAGCATCATCCTTTTGGTCAGTATCCAACAAAGAAGGACGTTGCCTTAATTTATCAAGATATTCCTCAGTAAATGCAAAGGTATTCACTGCCATGTCAACCGATCACAATATAAATGATTAAAATAAAGACCTTTCTAAGAGGATAAATTAGAATCTAAAGAAAATCCCCTCAAGAACCAACCCCTGTTTTCTGACTGGCGGGTTTCCTCTATTTTAATGCTATTGGTGGAACGCTATGAGCAAATGAAGAATCCTGGCCGCAGTGACGGCGTTTTGTTTTGCAACGGTTGCCTGACAAAGATTGATTTCTGAATGCACTTGATACAGGGTTTATCCCGAAACATGCACGTCGTGCGAACAACATTGACATCTGAGCAACTGCGGATTTGGACATTGTTACTGTGGTAGAGCAATACAGATAAGTGCCCATTTGTAGGGTGTTATATGGGTTTGGAAACCTTTGAACCTGAATAAAAGAAGTTTGCCGTCTGGAGGGGGTCGGACTTTCGGTTCTGGCCCTCCCTCGGCACGCTCCGACAAAAAAATTACAAGCATTGTACAAAGGATATTTAAGGAGTTGAGAAATTTTGAGGGGTTGATTCTTGGGGGGATTTTCTTTAAACTCCTCTATAGTAGCACAATGCTGGCATAGGTGTGGGAGTGTGTGTCTGTCTATACCAGGGGTCTCCAACTCCAGTCCTGGAGGGCCGCAAACCAGTCAGGTTTTCAGAGTATCCCTAATGAATATGCATGAGATATATGTGCATTAGAAATAGCCTGTCAAACTGACTGGTTTGTGGCCTTCCAGTGCTGGATTTGGGGACCCCCACCTTACACCTCTGTCATTTAAGATTGTGAGTGGGCAAGGTACAGATGTCCTCAACATCAAAAGAGTAGATAGAATGTGTCACATCCCTCCTCGCTTCTCACCACCACCAAAATATTGTCTATTAGACAACTTTTTGGTGGTGGTGAGAAACGAGGAGGGATGTGACACATTCTATCTACCCTTTTGATGTCGAGGACATCTGTACCTTGCCCACTCACAATCATACATGACAGAGGTGTACGGCAGGGGTCCCCAAATCCAGCACTGGAGGGCCACAAACCAGTCAGTATGGCAGGCTATTTCTAAAGCATATATATCTTATGCATATTCATTAGGGATACCCTGAAAACCTGACTGGTTTGCGGCCCTCCAGGACTGGAGTTGGAGACCCCTGGTCTATACAGTGTGTGGTGGCTGCAAACACCTTCCACATCCCACACTGCCAGCACTGTTGCCAGTATTGGCCTGCCAATGTGCATAATGAGGAGCAAGGTACCATGGGTATAGCCCGGACAGGGTGACCTGGCCAGGATGCATCTGCACAGGGCATAGGGCACTGGCTGGGACATTGTAGTGCCCGGCCACCACCTACACAGACAGGGTGACCTCAGTATGTCCTACTGGGGGATCACTCTCACCCTGACTGTGCAGTGACGACAGCATGGCTAGGCACCCCCATAGTGCTATATAGTATTTTTCTCATGTGATATTTATGGGTTTCCTTTTGGGGACCAGTCACTGATTTATCTGCTTGTTGTGTATGTTGGCATCTCAGTTCTGGGTGCATGCATTTCCACTGGGAACATGCACTATGGACTAGCTAGCAGACTGTTTGCAGCTGGTATGTGTCTTGATGGAGTGGCTTGCAGGGTGCAGTGGCTGAAGGCTTGCTGCAGGAGAATATCAGATAGTGGTGGGGTACAGCTTAGCATATCCAGGCCTAATGTCTGTCTGCTATTGTGTTATGGATTTGTACGGAGCTGCATTGACTGCCCTGTAGGGTGTCTGTTCCCCAGCAGGACTGGGGTTGATGGTCCGCTCTACTGCCACCATTGCAGGGAGGTAGAATGTGGATCTGTTGATGGAGGGCCATGTTTGCCGCCCTGGAGGGGGGGGTGGGGGTGCATGGGAGGGCTACACCTGACTGAAACATCCAAGGTGTTTCTGCATAAACTACCTATCTCACACATTAACACTGCTTTGGACCTCCAGCATGGCCTCTTTCAGCCATGGAAGGTGCTGTGGACCTGGTGCTGGGCACCTCACCGCACCCTCAGGGTGAGCACAGTACCCGCACAATGTGACGGTGTGTAGCTACTCTGTGCCAGTAAAACACACGGTCAGTACCCCCTATCAGGCCGAGGTGCTGTGTGGGTGCACATGGTCACTTCCCCCTACCAGGCCGGGGTGCATTCCCCATCTTGTGTTTATCTGTGGACAGCTGATTTGCATGTGCAGTGCATCATGGGTATGGGTGGGCTAACCCTATCCTGGTGACCACAGCAGACTGTCTGTGTGGTGACATGCACTCCCTCTGCAGCCAGCCAGGGGCTTGCTAGCAGGTATAGGGCTGTAGTACAATAGTTACTTCACTACCTGTGGAGCCAGAGGTCATGGGTTCAAACCCACAGTGGGGTTATTTGATGGGGCTGCCCAGAGCGTTACTTCTTTTTAATGTACATTATTGCTGCCAGCAAAAACACCCTCATCGTACTGTACCCATAAGGTGCCTCAGAGGGCGCTTTATAGGGCGCAGTATAGGTTACCTTATGGTTACTGTCCATATAAGGTGCACTATATGTTATCCTGTGGAGCAACTTATAGGGTGCCCTATAGGGGACATTTTAGGGTGCCGTGGCAGACAGTGCACTTTATAATGTGCCCTATGGAGTGCCTTATAGGGTGCCTTATGCAGCACCTTCAATTACGGCACGTGAGGACCTGTTTGCTGGCAGCAATTAATAAAATACAACTAAAGTGCTGCAGGAAAAAATACATACATTGCAAAGCTGATGCCACAGCCAGCCTTACATATTAGGCACACTGGGGAGCAGACTCATGACCCCTGTATCAGCAGTCAGTGCCTTACCCATTGTGCTACACTGCTGCTCCTCCTTGCATGTCAGCACACCTACTTATGCTTTTCATTCCTTAAACTGCACAGTGCTGCCATCAAAAACATTGCTGTGACCTTGCGGTACCTCATACGGCACCCTATAAAGCGCCCTATAAGCAACATTCTAGGGTGCCTTGGCGGACAGTGCACTTTAAAATGTGCCTTATGGGGCGCCTTATGTTAACACGCTTTGAGAGTGCGTTTGCTAGTAGTAGTAATTAAAATAAAAAGTAAAATGCCTCCTAAAGCAAACTTACCCATAATAGGTAATGCCTCTGCCAGCATTCTTCATTGGGCACAGTGGGGGATTGAACCCATGACCCCTGCACCATTGGTCAGTGTCTTAACCATTGTACTGTGGCTCTGTTCCTGTACTTGTGCATCAGCGCGCCGCCTTATGCCGCCCAATATTAAAATGCCTCCTAAAGCATTAGCACACCACCTTATGCACATCAGCGCACGGCCTTATGCCACCCATTATTTAAACACCTCCTAAAGTAATGCCTCAGCCAGCTGTTTTCATTGGGCACTGTGGAGGATTGAACCCCTGATCCCTGCACCACTGGTCAGTGTCTTAACCATTGCTCTGTGGCTCTGCTCCTCTGCTTGCATATCAGCGCGCCACTTATGCCTCCCGCGCAGCTTTCTCATGCACTAATGTGCGGGGCGCACATGGGCGCCGCGCACATTAGCGCATGAATAATCCCGGTTTTGCTTTTTTCAGCCAGACACGCCCACTCCTTATATGGCACCCGCACACTAGCAGGCCGAGCGCATTACCGGGGTTTTAGTAAACATACCCCATAGTGCTTACCTTCAAATTTTGGTGCTATAGGGCTGTTTGCTTCTGCCCCCACCAATTGCCAATTTTCTGTTTGCATGGGGTTGACAGTGGCGGCATTGGGCACCCCCAGAGGGTCATCACTCCAGGCGACCACCTAGCTTGCCTAATGGTAGCACCGGCCCTGGTTGTTATTGGGTGCCATTGAGAAGATGTTAAACTTCTGGCGACTCATCCCCTGGGCTTTCTTGGCAAGGTGCAACTAGAAGTAGATTGCCAGGCCTTTCTTCCATGCAGTAAGCCTACAGCATTTGGTATTCCAAGGTGGTCTCCCAAGTTCAGTTTTCCTTTTCTTACAAATCACATCTATTTGCCTATATCCTTTGAGTTCCCTCCTTGCAGTTGAATGAGACATCCATGGCTCCCCCACTGCCTCCATTCTGGTTGACAAAACTTGCTCTCCATTCAAAATCACTGCAAGTTGCTTACTCTACAGACTTTGAATCTCTAAGCTCTTAGACCATACTCCTGCTGACCTCATCAACTGTAGTCACCACTTGCTCTGAGCCACATTATTCTCTGTGCAGTGATCTTGGAGGGGAAACACTCTGCTCAGGACTCAGTAAGATATCAGCCTCCAAGGATGGTGACAGTTGCTCTCCTCCTGCATAGTAAAAAAAAAACAACCCTATGGGGCCAGCCCTGAACTCCCTATTTCCCACTGGCACTCAGACTATCAAATATAAATAGGTGCTAGCTGGGGAATTCTCTCCTCCTTCCCTCCCTTGCTTTAGCCATGAAAAAAATACTCTTCTGTCCAAAAGTGGACAACTGGAAGGATGGGGAAGAGCACTATCCTTTTTTGGCTGGAAGACTCTTTAAGAGAGAAAATTATGTTCAAAAAGAGTGGTATCACTTGGGGCTTTGTATGCATAAGTGGTAGATTTTGCCGTCTACTTGTGTAGACGTTGGATTTTCTAAAATTGCATGTCTAAGAGAAGCCAAGACAAACCACCCATCTGGGCAGCAGCAGAATGGGATAGTGTTGACGGCGGAGGATTACATTTCTGTGACAACGGCAACAACACCAAACTTAAACTGCGCGGAAGAAAGGCCCGGCAATCTACTTCTATATCTTGCCATGAAAACGCAACGGATAGTTACAACAAAACAAATTGTGCTATGGTGCTGGAAGATGAGACCCCCAGGTCGGAAGGCACTCAACAAGCTACTGGGGAATAGCTGAAGACCTTTCAGAGTAAAGCCAGCATTTATGATGTGGTTGGATCAAAGCCCTCGGGAAGTCTGACTGCTGATGTAGCTGCGCATGAAATGAGAGTCAGAAGCTGTAAAGATGTCTTACACATTGGAACATGGAACGTACGAAGCATGAACCAAGGGAAGTTGGAGGTGGTCAAGAATGAAATGGAACGTGTACAACTTTATCTGTTGGGTGTCAGTGAACTGAAATGGACTGGCATCGGGCACTTTGCATCAGAGGATCACATGGTCTACTATGCTGGAAATAAAAGACAAAGAAGAAATGGTGTTGCATTTATAATAAAGAAAAAACTTGCAAGAACTGTAATGAAATACAATGCAGTCAGCGAACACTTAATCTCTATTTGTCTACAAGGAATGCCTTTCAACACAACTATAATTCAAGTATATGCCCCAACAACAGCTGCAGAACAGAATGAAATTGAAGAGTTCTATGAACAGGTACAAGCTGAAATTGACAGAACATGCAAACAGGATATCCTGATAGTCATGGGTGACTGGAACGCAAATGTGGGCAACAAAGAAGAAGGCAAAGTAGTTGGAAAATATGGACTTGGCAACAGAAATGAAGCTGGAGAAAAACTGATAGAATTCTGCAAGACCAACAATCTATTCATCTCAAACACCTTCTTCCAGCAACACAAGTGGTGACTGTACACATGGACTTCACCCAATGGATTGTATAAAAATCAAATTGACTACATCTGTGGAAGTCAACGATGGAAAAGCTCTGTAACATCAACAAAGACAAAACCTGGAGCTGACTGTGGTACAGATCATCAACTACTAGTATGCAAACTCAAACTAAAGTTGAAAAAGAGCAAACCACTCATGAATGCAGCAAAATATGACCTTGAGAATATACTACTGGAATTTAAAAACTGCCTGCAAAATCAATTTGCTGCTTTAGATACAAATGACAGAGCTCCAGAAGAGTTATGGAATGACATCAAGAAGGTTGTGTTGGAAGAAAGCGAGAAGTCTCTACAAAAGGTGAAAAAGCAAAAACGGCCAAAATGGATGACGGAAGAAACTCTGAATATTGCCCAGAAACGCAGAGAAGCTAAAGCCAGAGGAGAAAGAAAGACAATCACAGAACTCAACCGAGATTTCCAACGTGCAGCAAGACAGGACAACGAAAAGTACTACAATGACGTTTGTAAGGAAATAGAAGCAGAAACTATTAGAGGAAGAACAAGATCGGCTTTCCTAAAGCTACGAGAGTTAAAGAAAAAGTTCCAGCCTCAAATTGGAATGTTACAAGATGCTCAAGGTTCTATGTTGAATGATGCTGAGAAGATCAAGAAAAGGTGGAAGGAATATACAGAATTTTTATATGATAAAGATCAAGTGGACCAACAGCCGTTTCAACCTGTACCTTATGATCGGGAACCATTGGTGATGAAAGAAGATGTTGAAGCAGCATTGAAAGCCTTATCAAAGAACAAAGCTGTTGTAGCACCAATCCTATGGAATAACCTCCCAGATCAATTAAGAGAGATGAAAGATCTACAAAAATTTCGAAAGGACCTAAAAACATATCTGTTCACTCAGCACTACTCCAACACAGATTATGAATTAGCTATGGCCTCCCAACCTCCATAAATCGGCATGAATATACCTATTCAAATTGATTCACTACAATTTTTGATTACTCAAATTAAGATGAATCCTTAAATATGTATATATGTAAAATTTATGTAATATCTTGTAAATAGTTCTAAATCTGTTATAACACTTGTATATAGTTGTTTACAGTTCCATGTACCCGTTATAGTTGCACATTGTTCTATGTATTTTAACATTGTTTGATGTAAACCGCCACTGATCTTGGGAATTGGCGGTATATAAAAGATTTGCAAATAAATAAAAATGAATAAATAAAGCACCAGGCATTGATAGCATTCCCATAGAAGTATTACAGCAATCTGATGCAGCTGTTACCGTACTTACAAGGCTCTGCCAAGAAATATGGAAGACAACATCATGGCCAACTGACTGGAAAAGATCTGTGTTTATACCAATACTAAAGAAAGGTGATCCAACTGACTGTGGAAATTATCGCACAATCGCTCTGATCCCACATACCAGCCAGATTCTACTGAAGATTATTCAAAAAAGACTACAACCATACCTGGAACAAGAACTACCTGAAGTGCAAGCAGGGTTCAGGAAAGGGCGAGGAACGAGAGACATCATTGCGGATGTGAGATGGATCCTTGAAAAGACTAAAGAATACCAAAAGGATATCTATTTGTGCTTTATCAACTATAGCAAAGCTTTTTACTGTGTAAACCATGAAAAACCCTGGGCCACATTAAGAAGCATGGGTATACCAGAACACCTGATCGTTCTCTTGCACAATCTGTACATTGATCAAGAAGCACCAGTTCAAAAGGAACAAGGAGAAACAGAATGGTTTAAAATAAGCAAAGGTGTAAGACAAGGCTGCATACTTTCCCCCTACCTGTTTAATTTATATGCAGAACAAATTATCAGAGAAGCAGGATTGTATGAAGACAACAGAGGTGTGAAGATTGGTGGAAGATTCATCAACAACCTTCGCTATGCTGATGATACCACATTACTGGCTGAAAGTGAAGATGATCTGAAACATTTGCTTCTTACAATCAAATAAAATAGTCTCAAAATGGGCCTGCACCTTAATGTAAAGAAGTCAAAGATCATGACAACTGGCATAATCAACAGGTTCATCGTTGAAGGAGAAGAAATTGAAATTGTGAACAACTTTAACCTACTTGGATCAACTATCAATAAAGAAACAACAAGCAGTCAAGAAATCAGACGACGCATTGCTCTTGGCAGAATGGCTATGAAAGACCTAGATAAGATTCTCAAGAGCAGAGATGTCTTTCTCCATACAAAGATTCGACTTGTTCAAGCCATGGTATTTTCAATAACATCATATGGATGTGAAAGCTGGACAGTGAAAAAGACAGACAGAAAGAATATTGATGCCTTTGAATTATGGTGCTGGCGGCGAATACTGTGTATACCATGGACTGCCCGAAGAACAAACCAGTCGGTACTAGTGGAGATCAAACCTAAGCTTTCTTTAGAAGCTCAGATGACAAGACTTCGACTTTCATACTTTGGACACATCATGCGAACAGAGAGATCATAAGAGAAGGACATCATGCTTGGCAAGATAGAAGGTCAACGCAAAAGAGGAAGGCCAGCAATGAGATGGATCGATACAATAATAGCAGCTACGGGTAAAAGTCTGTCAACAATGAGCCGCCTGACTGAAGACCGAACACAATTTAGGATAGCTAACCAGAGGGTTGCCATGAGTTGACTCCGATGGCATTTAGCAACAACAACAAGAGAAGCCAATTAAGGAGCCATGCTACAAAATACAATTTTTTGCTATTTCAGATGGTTTTGAACATCAGAGAAATTAGCACAGTTCCCTCTATTATTCCTCCAATCCCCAGGTCTCTAAGTAGATGCATTAACAACATATGTTCCTCAAAGCTCTACAATCTCTGTGGTTTTATACCTGTCCAGGGCTTGCATGACTCACTGTGCAAACCGTGCACTCACATAGGGCAGCAATTTTGGGATGGCAGCACGGTCGGCACTGTGAGCCAACCAGGAACCGCTGTGAGGCAGGCGAGCAGTGGGCGGCACAGTGGGGAATGGCAAACAATAGCCAGGAGGTAAAAATAGGAAAGGTAAAAAACAGTATGGGGCTTTGAAATCCATACACACACTGTACTCCAGACATAGAAACATAGAAATATGATGACAGAAAAAGACCACATGGCCTATCTAGTCTGTCCTTCAATATCAACAACTACAACAGTCCCCTTTTTACCTTTAGAGATCCTCTGTGTTGGTCCCATGCTTTTTTGAATTCAGTTACTGTCCTCATCTCTACCACCTCCACTGGGAGACTATTCCACGGATCCACTACTCTTACCGTAAAGAAATATTTCCGCATATCACTCCTGAATCTATCTCCCTTCACCCTCATCCCATGTCCCCTCGTAGCAGAACTTGCTTTCAATTGAAAGAGGCTCTCTCCCTGAACATTTATGCCACGGAGGTATTTAAACATCTCAATCATATCACCTCTATCCCACCTTTCCTCTAAGGTGTACATATTAAGATCCTTAAGTCTGTCCTCATATGCTTTATAATGAAGCCCACTAATCATTTTAGTAGCCACCCTCTGCACCAACTCCATCCTGTTCACATCCTTTTGAAGGTGCGGTCTCCAGAATTGCACACTATACTCCAAATGAGGTTGCACCAAAGACTTATAGAGAGGCATTATCACCTCCTTTTTTCTGCTAGCCATTCCTCTCCGTATGCACCAAAGCATCCTTCTAGCTTTTGCCGTCACCTTTTCTACCTGTTAGCTACTTTAAGATCATCAGACACAACCATGCCTAGGTCCCACTCTTCTTTAGTGGAAAAAAGTACTTCACCCCCTATACTGTATTGCTCCCTTGGATTGCTGCAGCCCAAATGCATGACCTTACATTTTTTAACATTAAATCCCAGCTGCCAAATTCTAGACCATTCTTCAAGCTTAGCTAGATCCCTCCTCATGTTATCTACACCTTCCTGGGTGTCTACTCCATTGCAGATTTTGGTATCATCCGCAAAGAGGCAAACCTTACCCAACAGCCCTTCCGCTATATCACTAAAAAAGATGTTAAAAAGAATCAGACCAAGGACAGATCCCTGGGGCACATCACTGGTAACATCCTTCTCCTCAGAGTGAGCTCCCTTTACTTGTACTCTTTGTCATGCTTGGGTTCCAAAGCCCTGTGTTGATTTTAAGGGTTTTCTTGGCCTTCCAACGTGATCAGTTCTGCTCAGTGTATGTAGCTGGAGTCAAAGTATTTCTGAATCTCTGCCTGGATCTCTCTTCTGACCCTCGGCGATTGGGAGCTCCTTCAGGGACATTGATGCACTGATGCTCACCTGGATTTCAAGGGTGCATTGGACCCTTAAATACTATAGAGTGATATTGGCTGGACAGGCACCGGAGTTAGAGCCTTTTGATGCCCCAATGTCAATGCCTCTCCAACAGGCAAGCCGTGTGTCTCGAGGATCGGTTGGATGGGTGCCAATGTTGATGCAGCCGACATCAAGGCCTTGATCTGTTGCATTGCCAAAAGCACCACAGTCCTGTCCTTGAGAGCCCATAGAAGGCGTTTCTCCATAGCTGAGTCTGGTTCAGAAGGCTGGTCACCGATGTTGAGTCTGAGGACTTGTTGGAGAACAGGTCTCCAGAACTTCCATTAGACCCTTCTCCTCCTCATGAGAAACACAAGTCCCCCTCTTGAGGATATGACCTTCCAAGATTTTGTCAGGGATATGATCATGCTGCCCTGAAGACAGGAGCTTCTTTAGAGACTGAGGATGAGCCCAGGGCAGAGGAATTGGAGATCCTTCAGTACTCTTCGGCTCCTAAGGAAGCGGTGACAGTGCCCATGCATTACATCCTTCAGAAAGTACAGATGAGAATGTGGGAGAACACCTTCATTGTACCTCAAGATAGTAGAAGGTTTGACTTCATGTATAGAGTTCAGAAGGCCCCCAAATGTGAGAGGTCCCAGCTTTCGCATCATTCCTTGATGGTTGAATCCATCCTTTAGAGATCCAAAAGTTCCAAGACTCACTCCTCTGTGCCCACAGGGAGGGAAGCCCAGACATTGGAATCTTTTGGGATAAAGTTTTTTCGGAGTTCTATGCTCGTCGTCCGCATAGCCTCTTACCAGCTGTACATGGGCATGTTTTTGAAGAACATTATGTGCGACCTCACTGATTTGCTGCAGTATCTCCCTCCAGAGAAATTGGAGTATTCCTGCTTGAAGTTCAAGCTCTGAGAGACTTATGATATCTTTGAAATGGCATCAAGAGCTTCTGCCATGCGTATTGCAGTCCGGAGACTCTCCTGGCTCCAGTCCTCAGACATGGAACAGTCTGTGCAGGACAAGCTTACTGACGTACTGTGCCATGGAGAAAAACTCTTCAGAGAATAAGTCAAAGAGAAAACTGTCTTCATTGAAAAGCAGCATGTCATCTCTCAAGGTGCCCATCCAAGCCTGCCTCCTACCACAGGAGGTACCAAGTAGGAGGCCAGAAAAAGACTTATTACTCTTGTAACTGTAGGGACTTTTCTAGCTCCCAAACCTCCCAATCAAAGCAGGCTCCTCATCTACAACCATGGTGGGAGAAGCCCCAGACTGCTCCTCAGCCACAGCCTGGGGTGGGGTTTTGACTGGTTCCTTCAGAGCATAGCCACTCTACCAGTAACCACAATGGAAAACTCTCCTGTTGGGGAGAGGCTCACTCTTTTTGCTCAAAGGTGGCCCCTTATGACCTGAAACACTTGGGTTCTGCAAATTGTCCAAAGCAGTTACAAATTACATGTATTTGACCTACCTCCAAATTGCTCCCCGAGGGGCCATCACATCAACTCTATGCATCAGGAACTGCTTCAGAGAGAAATCACCATTTGGGGGATTCTAGCAATCAAGCTCATGCCATCAGAGCAAAGTGGGCAGTGACTTCTGATCCCCAAGAAAATAGGGGGATGCCATCCCATCCTAGACCTCAGAGACCTGAACAGATACTTCATCAAGGAAATGTTCAGCATGATTTCTCTGGGCATCTTGCTTCCTTATTTCAAAAAGGAGAGTGGCTATGCTCCCTGAATCTGAAGGATGCATACACTCACGGACAGATACATCACACTCATAGGAAGTATCTCAAATTTGTCCTGAGGGGACGATACTTCCAGTACCGGCTGTTGCCCTATGGTCTAGCTCAGCACCATGCATTTTCACAAAATGCCTCCAGTAGTAGCTGCTTACCTCTGAACGCTGGGAGAGTTTGTCTTGCTCTATTTGGATGATTGACAGATCAAGAGTACCACTCAGAAAGGAGTTTGAGAATCAGCATGTTTGACCATTTAGGTGCTGGAACTACCAAGGTTCATCATGAATTACCTGAAATCCCATCTACAGCCCACCAAAAAATTGGAATTCATTGGAGTCCTGCTCACCATGTCTTAGACAAGAGCCTTCCTCCTGCACAACAGATTCTACAGATTGTTAGCACTGGTATGGGAGGCTCAGTTGAGTCAACAGGTCATGGTTTGCAAGATGTTAATTGTACTAGGTCATATGTCTTGTACAGTACATGTAACACCCTTGGCACATTGCCATATTAGAAGGCTCAGTGAACTCTGAGGATTCAGTAGACTGAAGCCACAGGTTGACTCAGGGGTACTCAGAATGTCACAAATCCACTTATTCAGTTGTTGCAATGGTAGACAATCCATCACAATTTGCTTATGGGTCTCCCCTTCCAAATTTCTCCACCTCTAAAAATTTTGATGACAGATGCATCCAAACTGGGTTGGGGAGTTCATCTCATTGGATTTCACACTCAGGGCAATTGGTCCTTCCAAGAAAGTCTTCATCAAATTAATTTCTTGGCATTAAGAGCTGTAACAAATGCTCTAAAGGATTTTAGAGATTGACTGACCATTCAAATTATTATGATGCAGACCGACAATCAAATAACAATGTTCTACATTAACAAGCAGGGAAGAACGGGCTCGTACCTCCTGTGTTGAGAAGCAGTCAGGTTGTGAAAGTTTGTCATCACACATGGGATGGACTTGAGAGTTACAAACCTATCAGGTGAGTAAAGCACTCTGGCAGACAAAGTTGAGTCATCCAACAACATGAATGAACACTGGATAGGGAGGTTGCAGCTTGAACCTTTCAGGAGTGCGGCATTCCCTCGATAGATTACAACTCCTCAAAATGCCCAAATGGATCAGTTCTGTTCCAGGGTACGATCACACAGCAGACTAGTCTTGGATGCTTTCCTCCTGCATTGGGGAGAAGGATCTTCTGTATGCGTATCTTCCAATTCCTTTCATTGCAAAAGTCTTCCTGAAGCTCAAAACATATGCACATCGCTCTTTACTGGCCCCAACAATCTTAGTTTTCTCTTTTGCAACAACTCTCCAGTAGGGAGCCGTTCTAGTTGGGCCAGGCACAGAATCTGATTTTGCAGGAGAAAGAAATGATGTTGCACCCCAATATCAAGTCCTTGACCTCACAGTGTGGATGTTGAGAGGCTATGTTATCCAATCTCAATCTGCCGGCAGACAGAGTGACTGATGTCCTTTTGGCCTCCCAGAGGGCCTCAACCAGAATATCTTATTCATGCGAGTGGAGATTTGCTGTCTGGTGTGAGAACCAGGCCCTAGATCCCTTTGCCTGTCCCCCACAAAAACTACTTGAGTATCTTCTACACCTCTCCGAGTCTGGACTTAAGTTCAACTCTGTTAGGGTTCACCTCCATACATTTGCAGCTTATCATCGAGGTGTAGAAGGGAAGTCCATCTCTGCACAGCCTTTAGTTGTTCACTTTATGCAGGAGCTACTTCTCTTGAAACCTCCCTACAAACTTCCTGCAGTGTCTTGGGACCTCAATGTGATGTTTGCTCAGCCACTGAAAGCTCCTTTTGAGCCATTCAGTTCCTGCCACCCCAAGTCTTTGACCTGGAAGGTTTTGTTTTTGGTGGTGGTCACCTCAGCATACAGAGCGAGCAAGCTTCGGGCTCTTGTACCTTATACCAAATTCCATCATAATGAAGTGGTCCTCCATACTCATCCTTAATTTCTTCCAAAAGTGGTAGCAGATTTCCATCTTAGTCAGTTGTTCTACCAATATTTTTCCCGTAACCTCATGCCCACAAAGGGGAAACTGCGTTGCACATGTTGGACTGCAAACGAGCCTTAGGGGTATGTTTACTAAACTGCGGTAAACGTGAATAACGCGCGTTGTATGATGTTAACGATCGTTAGCGCGCTATAGCGCATTAACGATCGTAAACGCGCTATAGCGCGCGCAATCACGCACTAACGAGCGTAATGCTCCGCGGCGCGTTAAAACACCACAGAAGGTGGAGAGAGGGCGGAGAGAAGGGGCCAATGGGCGGAGAGTGGGCGGGGAGAGGCTCCCTTCACACCAACGCGCTGAATTTCAGAGCTGAATTCCAACGTGAATGAAAACCTACCCGTAAAGGCACTTTAAAGGGGAGAGAAACCATTTACGTGTCAGCAATGTACAGCCTAGGCAGGGAAACCAAAAAAAGGTAATAAGTGTGATACATGTGCACAGAACAAAAGGGCACAGAAACACTGAAAATGACTCCAACAAACTGGAAAAAAACAACAACCAAGCTGGCCAATAGTGGTAGCAATGAGAAACATCAATCCCCCCCCCCCCGAGTAAGCTCCATAGAACAGATATAATTCGTGGAAGGGTCCATGCTCCGTCCCCATATAAGGTGCATGGGCCCACAGTGAAATAGCACTGCTCAGGGATTTCCCCACCATCGGACAGGGTTCCTATGGCATGCACATGTCCCGCAACATCAGGGCGGGCATGTCGGAACGGGCAACCGGGCAGATGCTGGAAAAGGGGATACAGAGGGCTGCAGGCGGCACATGCTATGGTGCAGCTGGGCCACAGTGGGGACTAGGGTGATGCCTTGCTGGCCCATAGGAATTCTGAAACAGTAGAGCAGCCAGACAGCAACTGCTGAGGGCCCAACATGGGCAAGAGTGTGCTTCCCACAGTGTCACAGGGAATAGTACCCAGCAGGTACCCCCAATGGCACGGAACATTTGGCAAGTGGTGCTGGGGGAAAGCGTGGACAACTATGCAGGCACCCCTACCCCAGAACCCGCACCATAGGCAGCCGCCTACCTGCACACTGGATGGCCTGGGACTGCGCACCACCATCTCCACCAGCAGAAGGGCATGTCAGCATGGTGGCTGAGGGATACTGGTGGTGGAGGGGGCAGTGGCAGCTGCCCACAGCAGACCATGGCCTAGCCCTGTGTAGGTGGGTGCCGTGCACTGCAGCAGACAGGCCCTGTCTGACCAACAGTCATGGTAGCACCAGGGAATGCACCATCACTGTGAGAACATGGTGGTGCAGTGCACAGAAACAGTGTATTCAGAAACAGAAGGTCACAGGTTCAAGTCCCAGCTGTGGTTTCTGCCAACCCAGTCCTCATATGTTACCCACTACTATAACGTGCTAATACAGACAGAACCGTTCTTGCAGATGACGTAAACATGCCCAAAACACCCACATTTTACCCTACAGAGCACAGACACCATAAACATGCACATTACCTAGAGCAGAGCCTCCCAAATGCAGTCCTGGAGGGCCAAACACCATTCCGGTTCCATGCTGCCTCTGATGAAGATGCCTGTGCTGCATTTCTATGCGCCACCCCATGGTATGCAGATGTATCTCATGCATATTCATGAGGGACAGCATGAAAACCCGAACAGTGTTTGGCACCGCAGGAATGGAATTGGGAACCTCTGCCGTAAAGCAGCAGCCAACAGGGGCAGACACACCCGCACCCACAGGCCCCATTATCCACAGCCTCCTGGAGAGGCAGGACTTTGGGCTCTGCGTGCATCTCCCAATACTAACACATGCATACTGTAGTAATGCCACCCTAAAACTGGGAATATGGTACACATCTATCAAAAGGTTGCTATGATTACTGGCAGATAGCAATTCCTAGGTTAAGTACAAGTTCCTGAGTGAGCTGCATCATAGCAACCTCTCTGATGTCTGTGGAGTGTGCTACAGGTCCTGTGTCTGACAGTGTTTACCAACCTGGGGAGTGACTCCTACAGTATTGCGTACCATAGCCATGCCTGCACTGTGCCCAGGACTGGTGTGGTGGCCTGGGCTGCCCAACACCTCTATAGTTGCACAATGCTGGCATAGGTGTGGGGAGTGTGTGTCTGTCTATCCAGTGTGTGGTGGCTTCCAACACCCTCCACAGCCCACACTGCTAGCACTGTTCCCAGTATTGGCCTGCCAATGTGCATAATGAGGAGCAAGGTACCGTGGGAATAGCCTGGATAGGGTGGCCTGGCCTTGCCGCATCTGCGCAGGGCATAGGGCAATAGCTCGGACATTGTAGTGCCTGGTACCACCTGCACGGACAGAGTGGCCACAGCATGTCCTGCTGGGAGGTCACTCTCACCCTGACTGAGCAGTGACCACGGCATGGCTAGGTTCCCCCATAGTGCTATGTAGAATTTCTCTCATGTGATATATATGGGTTTTCTTTTGGGGCCCAATCACTGACTTGTCTGCTTGGTGTGTATGCTGACATCCCCGTTCTGGGTGCTTGCATCTTTTCCAGGACTATGGACTAGCTGGCGGACTGTCTACAGCTAGTATGCTGTCTTGCTGGAACACCTTGCAGGGTGCAGCGGCTGGAGGCTTGCTGCTGGAGAATGTCAGATAATGGTGGGGGGCAGCTGAGCATTTCCAGGCCTACCGTCTGTCTGCTATTGCGTTATGGATGTGTGCTGCTCTGTCTGTTCCCTCTACCGCTGCAATTGCAGGGACGTAGACTGTGGATCTAGTGGTGGGTGATCCTGTTTCCCACCCTGAGCCCCAGAGGGTGGGTTGTGTGGTGGTACATAATCTGCCTATGGGTCCATACACCACCCCCCCCTTCCCCCACAGCAGGTAACGATGGCACCAACACAGGATATGCACTGGTCTCGGTGCAACAGCGCCCATAGGGACTAGACATGACCGGGACATACAGCAGGACACAGCTGTATCCTAAGTGTGTCTAATGCAGTGTTTCCCAACCCAGTCCTACGGGGCACACCGGCCAGTCAGGTTTTCGGGATATCCCTAATGACTATCCATGAGATATATATGCATTAGAGATATCCTGCCAACCTGACTGGTTTGTGGCCCTCCAGGGCTGGATTTGGAGACCCCTGCCTTACACCTCTGTCATTTAAGATTGTGAGTGGGCAAGGTGCAGATGTCCTAGACATCGAAAGGGTATATAGAATGTGACACATTCCTCCTCGATTCTCACCACCACCAAAAAGTTGTCTAATAGACAATATTTTGGTGGTGGTGAGAATCGAGGAGGAATGTGTCACATTCTATATACCCTTTTGATGTCTAGGACATCTGCACCTTGCCCACTCACAATCTTAAATGACAGAGGTGTAAGGCAGGGGTCTCCAAATCCAGCCCTGGAGGGCCACAAACCAGTCAGGTTGGCAGGATATCTCTAATGCATATATATCTCATGCATAGTCATTAGGGATATCCCGAAAACCTGACTGGCCGGTGTGCCCCGTAGGACTGGGTTGGGAAACACTGGTCTAATGGACCTACCTATCACACACTGATGGGGTCCTGCAGCATGGCGTATTTCAGCTATGAAAGGTGCTGTGGACCTGGTGCTGGGCGCCCCACCTCAACCTCAGGGTGGGCACTGTACCCGCACAATGTGACTGTCTGTGGCTACTCTGTGGCAGTGCTACACATGGTCTGTTCCCCCTACAAGGCCGAGGTGTTGTGGGGGTGCATACGTGATCTTGTGCCCATCTCTCGACTGCTGATTTGCATGTGCAGTGCATCATGGGTATGGGTGGGTTACCCCTATCCTGGTAACCACAGCAGAATGTGGGTGTGGTGCCGTACAGTCCTCCTGTAGCCAGCCAATTGTTTGTTAGCAGCTCTAGCCCACTGGTTATTTCACTGCCTGTGGAGCCGGAGGACATGGGTTCAGAACCCACAGTGGGGTTCATCAATAGGGCTGTCTTAGGCATTGTCTATTTTTATTGTATATTAGTTCTGCCAGCAGGACCACCCTCAGGGTACTGTCCCCTTAGGGTGGCTCATAGGGCGCCCTATAGGGTGCTTTATACGGCGCCCTATAAAGCGCCTTATAAGGTGCCTTATATGGTGTCCTATAGGGGACATTATAGGGTGCCTTGGCAGACAGCGCACTTTATAATGTGCCCTATGGAGTGCCCTCTAGGGTGCCTTATGTGGCACCTTAGGTTACGCCACTGTGAGGGTGTGTTTGCTGGCAGCACTATTCAGGTACAACTAAACTTCCTCACAGCCCACTACTTTACTCTTTCCAGGCCAAGCCCAGTACTTTCGGGATCTCATCTTCTGCTTATATATTCCTATCAAATGGTATATAATACATGACCATGCCAGAGGGAACATCACCATTGGAACATATTGGGTACGACGGGTACAATTTTCCTGACATGTGCAAACATTAACCCGGCTGCAGAATGTGGATTAAAATATTATAGTAGGCCTTCAAAGGGTTACACATGACACTTCAGCCAGCCTTATTCATTAGGCACACTGGGGAATCGAACCCATGACCCTTGTACCATCAGTCTGTATAGTAACCATTGTGCTACAGCTCTGTTTCTGTATTTGGGTGTCTGAGCGCTGTCTTAAGCTTGCGTGCAGTAGCGCGCGCGCTGTAGTGATCGTTGCTGCGCGGTGCGCAATACCACGTGCAACTGCGCGTTATCGGTTACGATGTACCGCCCATGTCCTTTTTTGGCTTTCCTTCCACTAACGCGGCTCCTAACGCGAATTGCACTAACGCAGTTTAGTAAACATACCCCTTAATCTTCTACTTGGAGCGGGCAAAAGCCCATAGAAAGTCCATCCAGATTTTTTATTCTTTTGACCACAGCAAGCTAGGGACTGCTGTCTCCAAATTCTCTCTTTCAATTTGTTTAGCAGACTGCTTCTCTTTCACTTATGCCCAGGCAGGCCTGAACCTCAATGGTCATGTCACAGCTCACAATGTCAAAGTCATGGCTGTGTTGGTGGACAACTTGTGCTTGGTAGATCTGCAGGGCTGTAACATGATCTTCTGTCCACACATTCACATCTCACTACTGTCTAGAAGGGGATTCCTGATACAAGAGCACCTTTGTCCAACCAGTAATTCAGAATCTGTTTGGGGATTATAATCCAATAATCCCTAGACCCATTCTTTTCTGTTCAGGTTACTTAACAAAGTAAAAAAAAAGGGGGAAAGGAGGATGACAAGTTTTATTGTATAGAATTATGTATTTCAATATACAAAGGCTTGTTGCTAGTTGTGCTTGTCTGCACTCTCATTGGCTTTTGGTAGCCTGTAGCTAGGGAGTCCCATACATGAGGACTTCAGATCTGCTTGTCCACGGAGAAAAGGTAGTTTATTCATCCATAGCAGGTGTTCTGCATGGACAGCAGGAATAAGTCCTCACAACCCTCTCACCTCTCCTGGAAGTTGTATTCTACTATTGCTATAGTATCAGACTGTCCTAAAATGGCTTCAATTAGTAGCTGGGGAGCATTCCTGCACAGGCTCCATTGGATGATATCACCCAATACGTGAGGACTTATTCCTGCTGTCCATGGAGAACACCTGCTACTGGTGAGTAACTACCTTTTATGAGCATTTACAAGCAAGTTGCACAGAGTGGACAAGCTTCAGAAATCTACTTTTGTTATAGGGAACTACTTGTATCATAGGGGGTAGGGATATACTGGACTGCAGGGCAGGGGGAGGAAGATAGCAGAGATGCTGAGCTATGAGAGGCTAACAGAGAGGGAAATGCTTGACTCTTAAGTGGTCAGTGAAAATATAGATGCTGGACTCTGAGAGGTGGACAGAAAGGGTGAGGGGTGGACGGAGAGAAAGACGCTGGGCTCTGATGGGTGGACACAGAGTAAAAAGTTGAGTGGATAAAGAGGTGAGTAAAGAGACATGGAGGAAGAAGATAAAAGGGAAAGATCAGTATGTCAGAGACAGATATAAAGAGGGAATGGAAATTGATTGTATCTGAAAAATAAGTTATGTTGTTATCTATAGCCTAAGCAACAATTGCCTTCTTTGCAGAGAAATTTTATAGTAGTTCCAGATGTGACAAATTATCATCATTCAGTTTAGAGGACTCGGGTTTTTAGTGTAGTGGAGCCTGAATGTTGGAACAAATTACCATTTCATTTGTGGTTAGAAACTAATTTATTAACTTCCAGAAACGAGGTAAAGATTTTTTTGTATCCCCCAGAAGAATAATAGCTCTGTAGTTAGATAGTATTACAATTCTGTCCGTACTTAGTATCTGTTTCTATTTTTTTTTGGTTTTCATCTTCTTTCTGCTTTCACTGTCTTTCTCTTCCTTTTCTTCATGTTCTCCTTTCTATTGTCTGCTTCTTTACCATTTGCCTCATTTTCTTTCTTACATTTCCTTCTGCTCTGTCCCTTTTCCTCTCTCTCTCACCTCCTCCTCGGTCCTTCCATTCCCCATTCATTCCTTCCCTAGTCTCCCATTTCCAGCTTCTGGACTTGCCCCTTTCCCAATGCTTATCTAGCTTCTTCTATCTATAATCCCCTCACTTTCCTATTATTCACTCTTTTCTCTAGTTTTAGCCTCTTTTTTTCTGCCATGTTGAGTCTTATCTCTCGCTTCATCCCAAGTTTCCTATCCCTCTCCCTCTCCCTCTCCCTATCCATCACTTCATCCTATTCTCCCCAACTTAGACTCTCCTATTACCCTGTCACTCAGTATCCCATACCCTGCACCCCCTCCCTCTCACTTCTCCTGTTCCTATTCTTCCTATCTGCTCTTCTTCCATTGTTCCTCCACCACATTCTCCTATATTACCAACTTAGATTCCTTCCCTCTCCATTCCAAGGTCCTCTCCTTCTCCATTTCCTGCCACCAGTGTTTTTCTCTCTCCCATCATCCATTTCTCTTATCCCCTCTTCCTGTCCTCCATCTTTGCTCTCCTTCTCCCCATCTTGTTCTCTCCTTTCTTCTCACTTTTCTTTCCTCCTCTTGCACACCTTTCTCTTCTCATCCCTCACCTCCTCTTTTACTCCCTACTCTCCACTCCTGCACACTCTTCCTTTGCCCTCTGCCCTCCTACTCTCCCCTCTCTCTATACTCGCTCCTGCTCCCTACCTTTGCTTGCTTTTTCTTTCTATTCATACACTCTCCTTTCATTCACCCTCATATTATTGCTGTCCCTTCTCTCTTTTTCTTCTTACTGCCCTTGCTACACCTTTGTTCTTTTCTCTCTGCCTCTCACACTCACACTGTTGCTCTCCCCAACTTTTGATCTCCCTCCTCACATACCCAGAATCTCTTGCTCTATCTTTTCTTCTCCCCCATACACTCACACTCTTGTCTTGCTTCCTCTCTTGGACTGTACCCCCTTATATGCATGAGCACACACGCACGCACGCAAGCACGCACACACACACATACACACAATCTCTTGCTGTCTCCACTCTGTGCTCCCCACCTTCACTCATTCTTATGCTCTTCTTTCACTGTTCCTGAGACACACACACACACACACACACACACACACACACACACACACACACACACACACTCCCTTTCTTTTTTCTCTCTGCCCCTTTTCTACTCACATTCTTGCTATCCCCTTTCCATTTTTGATCTCCTGCTCACCTACACAAATTTTTTCTTCTATCTGCTCTGTGGGAAGAAATCTGCACTTATGTTAAAGCCAAGTAACAGCTCAAAGGGGCAATTTGAAAGGCTCCTTCTATGAAACCAAGGGCAGTGTGAATCACCAAGGGAAATTAAGAGATTGCCTTAGAAGCACAGATATAAATAGGTCAACCAGAATTCAGTGACTTTCAGTCTTAAAGGACTACCAAGATGGCTGCTACTGCTGGGAAGAAATCTACATTTGCAAGTACTTACCTCCTGAGACATTCTCTAAACCTTAGGGAAAAGATAATTTGTTAGGTTAAAACTGATAAATTCTGTGTATTTTAAAATTCTGTGTTTTATTAAGAAAGTTAGGGCATTGTATTGCAAGCCAGCTTTCAATTAAATTTAAGAAATTTAGGGCATAGTATAATAACAAGCCAGCTTTCAGTGAAATTACAACCAGCTGGGCTAAGTATAACAAGCCAGCCATCAGTTAAATTAAACAATTAGGACTTAGTATTACAAGCCAACTTTCACTTAAATTAAAGCCAGTTAGGGTATATATTAACAGAGAGAGTAGAATAGGGTAAATATTCTTTGAGTATATATAGAGAAATTCTTTTCTAGAGACCTTTTACAAAGAGGCCTTCCAGTTAGAAGGCAAGAAAATGGTGAAATTGTTTTAAATAGGTGTTAAAGCCAAGTGACAGATCAAAGAACTCAAACCAAAGGTAGTATGAATCACCAAGGAAATTAAGAGGTTGCTTTAGAAGCTCAGATAGAAATATGTCATCCTTCCCACCCCAGCTCCCACCCACCCCAGGCATAATCCTTGATTTATAGCCTCCTAAACCAGTTAAGGGGAAGAGAGTGATTTTGCTCACTTTCAGACTTCAGGTTTAACTGATTATCTTTATCATCAGGTTATTAGGCCTTAAGAGTAAATTAATTAAGTCCTTGCAGTTCACTTTGAGGGGAAGACTTAAAGTTGTTTATACTTATCAGGTATAATTGTATTGGTTCAAGTATGTCTATTTCCTTAGCAACTTTGTAGAACTTAACAACTTTAAATAGCTAAAAGAAATCTTAAAAAAAGATGCAGACAACAGTCCAGCAGCGAGATGGGGGCTATCCAGTGTTGTGCACTGTGTTAAATGTATGATTTTCTCCCATTTGGTGAGAAGTTTTATGTGTGCACTAAATGCAAAGAACTCTTTGTTCTCAGGGACTGAGTCCAATCTCTGCAGGCTAGAGTAGTGTACTTGGAGGAGCTGACACAGAGAGGTATATAGACAAAACCCACAGGGATATAGTAGAGAACTCCCACCACCAAACTGGCAGCCACTCTGCTGCCATGGAGGAGAGGTCACATGAAAGGAGATCATCACCTTGGTGTGGCAGGAAGTGGTCCTGCAGCTAGGACCTGTCCTCTTGGTGATGTAATACTCTTTCATACCAAGGATGTGTCTCTAGGGGCATGTGGTACCAAAAACTGGCATATTGTTCAATTGTTCCTTTATTGTCCCCAACGCGTTTCGGCCTGAGCCTTCTTCAGGGGGTATGGATAACAAGCCTTTAAAGATCCAGCCTGTATGTAGAGTAAATACAATGAGGATGAACTCAAACGTGACTAAAAGAGTCCTGAGACTTTTCGGCCCCGTGCAAACGTGACGTCGTCCTCTACTTTTCTCCGACATTATTTCAGCGAGACAATAGCAATAGCGGACCTCATGCACCACCTAGACAAGGTTTTAGTGCTGGGGTAGAGCCTGCTGTCTTGGTACATGTTGGTATCAATGACATGAAAATGTGGGAGGGAGGTTCTGGAAGCCAATTATAGGCTTTTAGACATAAAGTTGAAATTCTTCCTGTTCCACGCACAGAACCCAAGAGGCAGGCAGAGCTCTGGGGTCTCAATGCATGGATGAGACGATGGTGCAAGGAAGAGAGTTCTTGATTTATTAGGAACTGGGCAGCATTCTGGGGGAGGGGGGCTTTTCAGAAATGTTAGGCTCCACCTTAATCAGGGTGGAACCAGGCTCTGGCATTAACCTTTAAAAAGGAGATAGAGCAGCTTTTAAACTAGATAATGGGGAAAGTTGACAGTCGCCCAGTAGCGCATGGTTCAGAATAATGTATCTTTGAAGGATACTAGCAAAACAGGAAGTCAGGGCATCTCGAGAGGGCAAAAAAGGTAAAAATAATCTAGGTACCTTTTTAAGTAAAAATCTGACAGATTTGAAAGATTCCAAATTAACCCTGCCATCAAAAAGGCAGACTGTTACTATTAGGAAAAAACAAACTTTGAAATGCCTGTATGCAAATTCTAGAAGTTTAAAAAATAAGATAGGTGAATTAGAATATATAGCAATGAATGAAAGGTTAGATATAATTGGCATTTCAGAGACCTGGTTGATGGAGGATAACCAATGAGACACTGTGATACCAGGCTACAAACTATATCGCAATGATAGGGTAGATCATATTGGTGTAGGGATGGTTCTATATGTTACAGAGGGCATCAAGTCAAACAGGATAAAGTTTTTGCAGGAAACAAAATACACTGTAGAAGCTCTATGGATAGAAATTCCATGTAAAAAGGAGAAGGGAATGGCAGTAAGGGTGCATCACCATCTGCCTGGACAGAATGAACAGACGGATGATGAAATGCTAACAGAAATTAGGGAAGCCAGCAGTTTACCACATAAAATAATAATGGGAGACTTCAAGTACCCCAGTATTGACTGGGTCAATGTTACATCAGGACATGCTAGGGAGCTAAGTTTCTAGATGAAGTAAATGACTGCTTCATGGAGCAGCTGGTTCAGGAATTGACAAGCAGGGATGCTGTTTTAGACCTAGTCCTCAGTGGAACACAGGATCTAGTGTGAGAGGTAACTGTTTTGGGGCCGCTTGGCAATAGCGATCATAATTTGATTTAATAAATGGAGGAAAGATAGCAAGGAAATTGACAGCACTAACATTCAACTTTCAAAAAGGAGACTATAATAAAATGAGGAAAATGATTAAGAAAAATCTAAAAGGAGCAATGTAAAGGTTAAGAGATTATATCAGGCTTGGGAGTTATTTAAAAATACTATCTTAGAAGCCTGGACCAGATATATTCCATGCTTCAAAAAAGGTGGAAGGAAGGCCAAACGACAGCCAGCATTGCTTAAAAGTGAGGTCTGAGAGGCATAGCTAAGAGAGAATCTTTCAGAAAATGGAAAAAATAGCCAAATGACAAAAACAGGAAAAAGCATAAGTACTGGCAAGTTAAATGTAAGGCATTACTAAGTCACACAGAGAGAAAATTTGAAAAGAAGCTTGTCGTGTAAGCAAAAGTGCATAATAAAACCTTTTTCAAGTATATTCACAGCAAAACACCTTGCAGGGAGTCAGTTGGACCATTAGATGATGGAGGAGTAAAAGATTCACTGAGAGAGGTAGAATGAATTTTTTGCTTCAGTCTTTACTGAAGAAGATATGGAAAACTTATCTATGCCAGAAATGATATTTAAAGGTGATGCATCAGAGGAATTGAAACAAATCTTGTTAAATCAGGAAGATGTAATACAGCCTGGTCTGTCTTTTGCCAGTGTGAGGCCCTGGCACCTGGCGACCTGCAGGGGCCCCGGATGGGCCGGATTCCACATGATGAGCCCAGCTGCCCATGTCATTGGCTCCTCACTAAAGTCACTCGTAACATCAAGTTTGTTACAAATCATTGAAATCAACTTTAATCAATTACTGACAAACTGACCGACAAAGCCGACAATCATATGTCCACATCACAATTCACAAACAGCTGTCAGCCTATCAAACACTTAACAATCGAATTGGAAATTTACAATTTCAAGAATTCTAACTTTGCAATGCATTAACGCACATTCCACGTGCTGACTGCTGACAGTTAGCTAAGTATCAACATGTCGAAGTTCGAACATGTGTTAATGCAGTCACGGATAATGCACTCAGAGTCAACTTCTCTCAGAAGGTCCTGCTCGATACTCAACAAGCTAAGCATGTTCAGATGCTCGTGTGACATCGTTGATCTGAGATGATTCTTAATCAGCTTCAGCGTGCTGAATGACTGCTCACCTGAGCAGTTCGTCACCATGAGGCAGAGGAAAATGCGCAGCGCAATCTGTGTTCGCAAACGTGCTACAGAGGCCATTATCAACGATGAAGCGATGCAACTGAATTTTGATCTTGCTGCAGATTGTAGCATTATCTGGATCATCATTCTCATCTTCCTCCAGGTCGTCCGACTCCGACGCCTGCAATGCTTCCTTGCCCAACTCTGTTTTCAGAGCTGCCTTAAATTGTACTAACTCTTCTGCCAGTTCAGGCTGCAGATCGGAGGCATAGCGATTAACTAATTTGCTTGCACCTTCTCAAATTTATGCATCAGAAAGTGATGAAATTTTATGCAAGAAAGCAAATCGGTCAGCCAATTCAGCATATGCTTCCTTGCGCTTCGACAGTGCAGCAGCAAGGCTGTCGATGATAAAGATGAATGTGTCAGTATGGAATTTGTCACGTGGCTGAAACTGAATCTCAGTGTCTGCACCGGATTCGTCCTATCTGCGATTTTGTCTACGTACTTGCTTGCTGAGATCAGCCCGACAGTTTTCACAGCATGACAGATCTTTGCCATGTGCTTCAAAGTGGTCAAACTGTTCACAAAGGCTTTGGAAGTACATCTGCAATGAGTCATAAATCGCAGCAACAGAATTCAAGTTTTGATTAGCTGACTGCAACGACATGCTGTTCGCTTGGAATCTTGCGAGAACCTTCTGCCAAAAAGCAGCCATTATGCCCATCTCAAGACACTGTATTCGATCGTGTAATCCTCTGGCCTCTTGACACGTCTCTGCCTTGTGTTCGCCCACTTTGTCATCTATAATGTCCTCCAGCGCTTCGACAATCTCATCATAGTCCCTCACCAGAGCATTTGCTGCATTGAATCGTGCTGACCACTGTGTGTTGGACAGTCTCTTTAGTGTTAGCCGGCCTGCAGTCTGTTCCAGCTTGTCCTTGAGGATGGCCCAGCATGCTGTCGAACCAGCAAAAATAACGTACAGCCGTTGGACAAAGTCAAAGAATGATACAACATCGGCACAACAGGCTGCTGCACACTGACCAATGAGGTTCAAGGAATGGCCTGCACAGGGTATGTAGGCAGCATGAGGATTTACCTGCCATATAAGAGCCTGCATTCCTCTGTATTTGCCGCTCAAGTTGCTGGCGTTATCATATGACTGTCCTTGACAATCATCAATGTTGATCCCCAGCTGCGCAGAAACTGAAGCAAGCTATCTGCAAGCTGTTCACCTTTGTGACCTTGCTGAGGTAGAAATGTAAGGAACTGCTCAACAGGGCCAGATGGCAACACATAACAAATAATCACTGTCAGCTGATCCTGGTATGTTATATCAGGCGTCGAATCAACTGAGATTGAGAAGTACTTGGCAAACTGAACTTCGGCCTTAATCCGATCGACAACTGACTGGCCAATCAGTTGAATTAGTTCATTGCAGATGTTGGCAGACAGGTATGAAGTGTGTCCTTTTCCCTTGTTAGCATGCATCTGCAGGTGTTGCACCATGAAAGGATCACATTTTGATATAAGTTCAAGGATTCCCAAATAATTGCCATTATGGGCAGAGCCAACAATCTGGTTGTCACAGCTAAAGGCCAGGCCAAGTTCAGATAAAAAGGAAATAGTTTCAAACAACCACTTGAGAACAGCACGCCAATACTCACTTTGTTTGTCACGTTGCTTTATTAGTGCCTGATCAACATGTTTTGCTATGTCACATCACGGATGCTCGATGAGTAGAACTGACCTCGTGCTCCATGATTTGTTGCTTCTTATGCTTCCAGTTGCAGAAACCTTTTGTGCCAAAGGCTACAACTTCTGGTGACATTAGCTTGCATGGAAAGCAAAATAGACGAAGCTTAGATGGTGAATAGCAAAGCCAGTCACAATCGATAGGTTCCTTCGACAGCGGATGAGTTGTTTTGAACAGGTCATGAGAGCATTTCCTTGGTTTTCCATCGGCTGCATAGACAGTTCTGGTTGGAGTGAAATCCGAGTCCCAGTGGGCACATTGTGCACTACCTGCTGTTGCCCAGTACTTGCGCATGTTGTCGACAATCTTGACGGGTCATTCACTGAGGTCTGTAGAGTAGCAGACAGCAGATAGACACCGAACTGGAACATCATCACGTTCTAGAAACTCGGTAACGTCCGTTGCAGTGTCTTCTGCCTGCTGGAATGGCAGACAGTCCACTTATTTATTTATTTAATGTCTTTTTTTATACCGCGCTCTTTAGAATCAGTGTGGTTTACAGTTAACAAATTTGTGCAGTGCAGGCAGGGCCTACACTGGACTTACAGCGAACAGGGATTTCTACATGGGCTGACAGGATAACTATGTACAGGCAAGCTGGCTGTCACAGGCGACATGGTCAGCTCACAACTATTTACAGGTTTGTTCAACTATGTACAGATTGACAGGTCAGAGTATGTATACCTTCCACCTGTCGAGAAAATAGATCTAGAGGGTGGGGCTTCACTCGTGCGGAGTGGCTGCGCTGGGGATGACAACCTGGTTCCTGAGAGTGACTGGCTGTGAGATGTCATTTGGGTCGGTATAGTGCTGGAGGAAAAGATGGTGCTTTAGCGACTTCCTAAACTGGGTGAGGTCAGTGATGGCACTGATGGCTGGTGGAAGGGCATTCCAGCATGTGGGTGCATATAGCGTGAAGGCTCTGTTTCTTGTTGACTATGAGCATTTCGTAATCACCTTCGGAAGTACCAGGGTGTTGGCGGTGGCTGATCTCCTCGCTCTGTTGAGGGGGGTGGGCTGGATGAGGTCCGTGAGGGAGGTGAAGGAGCACTTAATGATAGCCTTGAAGGTCATTAATAATACTTTAAAGGAGAGGCTGCAGTGGACCAGTAGCCAATGTAGATGTTTCAATATTGGGGTTATGTGTTCTCTCCTGGAGGCCCCGTGCAATATTCTGACTGCTGCATTCATCGCAAGCTGCAGAGGATGCAGCGAGCTCTTCAGGAGTCCGTGTAGTATAACGTTAGCATAGTCAAAATGTGGGATTACTAGGGCTTGATAGACTGTCCGGAAGTCGTCTGGCTCAAGCAGCTGTCATAGGTGACAGAGCGTCCTTATTTTGTGGTAGACCGCTTTGATCATGTTGCTTATCTGGGCTTTCATGTTGAGCTGTTGGTCTAGCGTGACCCCTAGGTACCATACTGTGGGCTTGCTGAGGAGCTCTGCATCTCGTATATTCAGGGCGGAGTGAAAGCTAGGTTCCTGGTTATAAAGAGGACCTCTGTTTTCTTGAAATTTATTCTGAACCTCTGCGTATGTAGCCAATCAGTGACAGTATCGAAGCAGGTTGTCAGTGGTGAGAGATCTGGATGTTCAGTTGAGTTGGCATGTAAAGCAGAACGTCTTCGGCGTAGTCCAGGCAATTGATATTGAAAGAGTGGATGAGCTCGCAGATGGGTTGCATGTATACATTGAACAGTAGGGCTGAGAGTGATGATCCCTGTGGCATGCCTTTCTCTTGTAGGAATGGTTTGGAGGTAGAGGAGCCAGTTTGGACATGCTGCCATCTGTCTATTAAGTACGACTTCCACCAGGTTGGTGCTGTACCGTGGATGCCCTTCTCCTTGAGGCATGTTAGGAGTATCTCGTGGCTGATGGAGTCAAAGGCTGCAGTGATGTCCATGAAGATCAGGGCAAACCCTTGTTTGATGTTGTCCAATCCAATGGTTAACAAGCTGAAAAGAGTGGTCAATAGGGTCTCCACACCATGAGACTCCCTGAATCCATGCTGGCACGGGTCGAGGGGTGCGCTTGTCTCAAGGTGGTGATGAAGTTGCCGTTGGACGACCTTCTCAATAATTTTGCCAAAAGAGGGATGCTTGAGATTGGCCTGTAGGAGTCCTCCTTAGCTGGGTCTAACTTGTTGTTCTTTAGCAGAGGTCTGATAGCTGTTTGCTTCAGGCTCTGAGGGAAGGTTCCAGTCAAGAATGATAGTTCTATGATTTTGGCCAGGAAAGGGCTGAGGTCAACACGCAGTGATTTTACCCAACATGCTGGGCAGGGGTCATTTGGAGCTGTGGTGGTATTTATGGCTGTGATGATATCTTGAATGCCTTTCTCGGTTGGGGCTGAGAAGGTGGTGATGATGTCATGGGTGTCCTTCATGGCTGGAGTCCAAGTAGGTGATGGGGTTCTGTGGTGTGCCCCCTGCGAGGGAGGGAGGTTTGTGGTCTCACCGGTCTGGCTCGTTTTGGTCTGCAGGTAGTCGGCATATTCCTGTGGGTTAGGAAGGTTTGGTTGAGTAGGGGAAGGATCTTTTGGTAGGGATTTGATTAGGTTAAAAAGTTCATGCGGTTTATTTAGGGATCGCTGCAATCTCTCTGCATGGAATTGCTTCATTCTCGCTGAAACTGCTGCATGGTGCTTTCCTAGATGAGTAAGGTATGAATCATGGTTCTCAGTTGTCCATGATCGACGCCAATGTCTCTCAAGCTTTCTAAGGTGGAGAAGTGACGTCGGAAGCTCGGGGGAATACCATGGAGCATTCTGTCTTCTTCCAGGTGGCTTATTAGTGGCTGGTAGGTGGACAATGGCATCCAGGCTCGTGTTCCATGTGGAGATCATCTCGTCGAGGCTGTGTGTTGGCGGGTTAAGGAGAGGCTGGGCTCTGTTCAGGATTTCCTCCTTGTTGAATGGCCGGAAGCATCTTGATGATACTGTGGGAGCCTTGACTGAGGACTGGGAGCTACTATGGTCAGGGTGTGTTGACATCTGGAATTTTATCAGGCTGTGGTCAGACCATGGTATTGTACTGATGGATAGATCAAGGTCATGCTTGGGGTCTAGGACTGCTCACGGGGTGAATATCAGATCAAGCATGTTTCCCTTTACATGAGTGGGGGTGCCAATTATCTGTATAAATCCCAGCTCATTAAGAGTTTCTAGGAAGGTCATTGCATGGGTGTCTTGGAGAGCAGGGAGGTTGAAATCACCCAGCACCCAGTTTGATGTACGAGAGTTCTTGGGGTTGCAGGCAAGGTTGATTATTTTTGATAAGTCCTCTGGGGAAGGGGAGGGGGCTCTGTAGAATATGTTGATGGTGCTGTGCTTATTGGCTATGGTGATGGAGTCGAGGTATGTAGTGCTGCTGGCAGAGATCAGCTGGAATTGTAGCTCCATCTTGGTCAGAATGAGTGCTCCTCCACCTCTACGATCGTCCCTGTGGCAGGTGTGGATGGAGAAGTTGGGGGGGACAAGCTGGTGAAGGAGGACTGTGTCTGAGGTGGACAACCATGTTTCGGTGACTAGTAGGATGTCCAGGTCATGGGTGGATACCAGGTCAGCCATGGCTGGCCATTTTTTCCGGATCGAGCGTGCATTTATAAGGGCACACTTCAGGTTGCGTGGGTGCGTGTGTTTCTCTTGCTGGGAAGGCTTGGTCTGCTAAAGGGAGACGAAGAGTAGGTGTGGGCCTGGCACCCACCTAGCCCCAGATGCTGGATGGCGGGGGGGAGTTAGACCACCTCCTCCCTGTGCCCTGTAGGACTGGTATGGGATTATGGGAGGATATGAGGGCGAGGGCACTGTGGAGCAGACCTAAGAAAATGCAACAGCTGGTTAAGGCACCGGGGTAGGGCGTCATTGTAGTTCTTTAAATGTAGTACCTGCAGCTAGTACATCCGGCAGAGTGTAAGTTAGATAGTATTAGTTTAGTTTGGTGAAATAGGCAACACTACACAGTATGCTAGACAGTATATTAGGCAAGCATTATAACGTACACTAATCAATATTTTAGCAGTATCAGGATTATATGTGCCACAGGCAGGGCAGCCTAGAGTATCACACAGTGTTTTGGCAGTTCAGACAGTTTGTGGCTTACTGTGGTCGCCTCCTGGTCGCTGGGTCTTTCCTGGATAGGTCTTTGTGGCTTCAGGTTCTTTGATTCATGGCTGGCCCTGGATTCTGGGTGGAGATCTGGTGTTTAACAGTGTGTGCCTTAGTTTATGGCTTTCACGTTACGGGCTCCGCCTAAGGGCCACGCCAAAGGGCCCTCTGGCGAGGCCCTCAGGTTCGGGCTGGCACCCGATGGCACTCCTTTACTGCAGGAGACGGCGGCCCTGATTGGTCCAGTGGGAGTGGGCTGGCCGGATGAGGCTGGTGGCAGCGTGTGGTGTCCAGGGCAGCGAGCTCTACCCCGATTGGGGAGCTCTAGCTGCTGAAGTGGTCTCTCTGAGTTGGCGCCCGATGGCGCTCCTTTAATGCAGGAGACGGCAGCCCTGATTGGTCTGGCGGGAGCGGGCTGGCCGGATGAGGTTGGCAGCGGCTTGTGGTGGTGTACTGTGTCCGGGGCAGTGAGCTCTACCCCGACTGGGGAGCTCTAGCTGCTGGAGCGGTCTCTCTGAGCTGGCGCCCGATGGCGCTCCTTTAATGCAAGAGATGGTGGCCCCAATTTGTCCGGCAGGAGCGGGCTGGCCGGATGAGGCTGGCGGCAGCTTGCGGTGGCGTGCAGTGTCCGGGGCAGCGAGCTCTACCCTGATTGGGGAGCTCTAGCTGCTGGAGCGGTCTCTACATTTTCTCTTCAGTTTTAACTGCTGTCTCATTTGAGTTAGTAGTCGCAGTCATTGAAGCTTCGACATCTACTCCTACCTCAGCCTCCTGAGCTGGAGCGGTCATGCAGGGCTGAGTTGTCTGCCCAAAGTACGTCATAATCGACCGCGTTCCAGTTATAGCGGCAGCATTCCGCTGTGCCTGTTCATGGCGTTTTTGC
Organism: Ichthyophis bannanicus; assembly: GCA_033557465.1. Lineage (NCBI taxonomy): Eukaryota > Metazoa > Chordata > Amphibia > Gymnophiona > Ichthyophiidae > Ichthyophis > Ichthyophis bannanicus. The sequence goes on from CM066035.1 coordinate 646,558,152, forward strand.
CAATCTGACTTATACTCGCGGTTTATGTCGCGCTCCCTTGAAGTCATGCCATTATATTAACTTTGTTTTGTTATATAATCTGTAATATAAAATATATAAGCAAGTTAATATTACAGTAACCAGTAAAGCTAACCACACAGACACGGTTAAATTAAACCAGCAAAACTTAGTAATAGCAGACAACTGTGACAAAACTTGTGTTTACATTACGTTTACATTACAAAGAATAGCAAACATATATATTATATTATATAACATATCAGACCTTCAGACTTCTTTGTAGTTTAATACTATTTCATATTATTTAAATTAAATGTTACGCTGTCAGGTGAGGTGTCAGCATCTTTCAGTGTTTACAAGTTAAATCGGAAGCAGATTATGATAGCCTGGTTCCCGGTCTACAGTGTACTGTTCAGGAACACCGAACAAGCTGAACGAAGGACCAAAACATTTAAAAATAACTTTTAAAAACTTTAGGAGTGTAAAATAAAAATGTAAAAGAAATAAATTGAAACTAGAATAAGTAAAGAAATAACAATAAAAAAATTAAACTTTAAATGTCTTAAACATAAAAAGAACTTATAAAACTAAAACATTACAACAAGCAGCTGCTGGAGCACGCGGGGCCCCTTAGATGCACAGGGCCCCTGGCACAGTGCCATAGTGCCAACCCATAAAGACGAGTCAGAATATAGCTAATTGATAAACTAAAAAGCAGCAAATCACCTGGACTAGATGGCATACATCCCAGGGTGCTGAAAGAACTGAAATATGAGATTGTAGAACTACTATTAGTAATCTGTGATCTACAGTATCTTTAAAATCATCTGTAGTACCCAAAGATTGGAGAGTGGCCAATGTAACACCAATTTTTAAAAAGGGTTCCAGGGGTGATCCGGGAAATTACAGACCAGTGAGCCTGACATCAGTACCAGGTAAAATAGTAGAAACCATTATAAAAAACAAAATTACTGAACATGTAGATGCAAATGCAATGTGTGCCTTTGAGTCAGTCCTGACTCCTGGTGACCCAGAAGCTCCTGGGTTTTCTTGGCAGTGTCACTGGAAGTAGATTGCCAGGCCTTTCTTCTGAGGCAATGGAGGGTTAAGTGACTTGCCCAAGGCGTGCTAGTGGGAATTAAACCCTGGTTGCTTGGTTACCAAGCCAGTGTTCTAACCACTAGGCTACTCCTCCACGAACATGTAGATAGTCATGGTTTAATAGAAGAAAGTCAACATGGATTTAGCCAGGGAAAGTTTTGTCTCACCAATCTCATATTTTTTTGAATGTGTGAATAAACAAGTAGATGAAGTTGAGCCAGTTGATATAGTGTATCTCGATTCTCAGAAAGCCTTTGACAAAGTCCCTCATGAGAGACTCTTGGGAAAATTAAAAAGCCATGGGATTGGAAGCAATGTACTATTGTAGATTAAGAATTGGTTGAAAGATAGAAAGCAGAGGATAGGGCTAAATGGCCAATTTTCTCAGGGGAGAAAGGTGAATAGTGGAATACCCCAGAGATCTGTGCTAAGCTGGCTGTTTTTTAAAATATTTATAAATGACCTGGAAATGGGAATAACAAGTGAGGTGATCAAATTTGCAGTTGATACCTTCACGCGTCCCCTTTCTGTCCCTGCTGGCCACCGCTGTGACCCCACGTCTAGGGAGAGTTATTCTACCTCTGCAGTGGAATAAATCCCCGTCTAACCTGCTGACCCCAGATGTACAAATAAAATAATGAATGGAGCAGAATGGGTAAATATAGATTGGTTGTTTACTCCTTCAAAAAGTAGAAAGACTAGGGGACATGCAATGAAGCTGAAATGCAACCCATTTAAGACTAATCAAAGAAAATATTTTTTTCACTAAATGCATAATCAAACTCTGGAATTCATTACCAGAGGATGCAGTAAAAGTTGCTAGTGTAGCTGGATTTAAAAGAGGGTTGGACAAGTTCCTGGAAAAAAAGTTGATAAACCACTAATATAGAGGACTGGGGAAATCCACTGCTTACCTATTGGAGAAGCAGCATGGATTCTGTCTGTCTATCTTTTGGGAACCTGACAGGTACTTGTGGCTTGGACTGGCCGCTGTTGGAAATAGGATACTGGGTTTGATGGACCCTTGGCATGACCCAGTATGGCATATGTCATGTTCTTATGTGCTCATCTTTCTGGCATTGAAAACCACCTCCTTTTGTCAAAAGTGAGAGTTTTGGAGTTCAGCTCTTTAATCATTTTCCTATGGAAATTTACAAAATCTGCCACTTTCACATATAAGTAGCAAAACTGCATGGTTCACGTGTATGTCATGGTATTTACATATAGAAGCCCCTAGGGCCAGTGCTTCCATTTTACAAACTAAGTCATTGCCTAGGGTGCCAAGATTCTGGGGAGCGAAAAGGCAACAGACAGGTATTTTAAAATTTTGTCCCTCTTGAGAGGCCCTATTCCCACTGCTCCCCTCCACCCCCACTCAGGCTGTCAGGAAGAAGGGAACCTACAAGCACAGTTTCACCCGTGCATTGGAGTCAATCTTGCAATATCAGTCATGAGAACCCATAACCTCTTGGCTCGTATGCGTTATAGTGCTATGCAAATGATAAGAAGTAGTAGAATATCGCGAGACTGGCCCCGCATAGCAGAGGAAACAGACACGCTATTAAACAGTCTTCTTCTTGCCCGATACAAGGGCTGAGGTGCTGCCAGGGAAAGCACTGGGACTCCAGCACAGAGAAGGAATTTAAACTACCTGCCCAGTGCCTTTTGACTAGCTGGGAGGTAGGTTGTGGCAAAGGGCAGGGGAAGGTTCTTCTAAGGTGTTCATTAACCTTACACCGGCCTACAAGACCCCATGCCACTCTTTCTTTAAACATGATTTATTAAATGTATTTTCCTGTTCTGTGTGGCGCCAAGTATAAGTGTTTCTTTAATAGCATTCCGGGCATTTTATAACAGGTCCTGCTTTCATTGAGCCATTTATAAAATGCTAGTGTCATTTTGAACACACAGACTTAAACATCTGTTTTCAAACCTTGATGCAGGGCCGGCCCATCCATTAAGCGAGAATATTTTTTGCACAGGGCCTCGCGCAAAGAACATTCTGCATAGGTAAATTTTAAAAAAAAGCTGGCTGCTGCCGCTGCCACTGTGGCAGCAGTAGGATCGAGTGTCCACGGGGCCCCCCCCCCCCCGCCTGGCAGAGTCCTCCCACCCTGCATCCGCTCCCTCTCGCGCTGGCTTTCAGATCCGTGAAGGGAGAGTTTTCCTTTCACGGCTCTGTTAAGCCTGCTGGGGCCTGGGGCTGATAGGAAACAGGAAATGCCCGTTTCCCATCAACCCCAGCGGGCTTAGCAGAGCCGCGAAAGGGAAACTCTCCCTTCGCGGATCTGAAAGCCAGTGCGAGAGGGAGCGGATGCAGGGTGGGAGGGCTCTGCCGGGCAGGTGGGGCCCCCATAGACACTCAATACTGCCGCTGCCACAGCGGCAGCGGCAGCAGCCAGCTTTTTTTTTGTATAATTTTGCTGATAGGGGGAAGGGGGTTAGGACGCTATGGGCTGATGGGGGGGTTAGGACTGGTAATGGGCTACGGGGGGCTAAAACTGAAAATGGAGTGATGGGGGGTTAGGACTGGTAATGGTCTATGTGGGGGGCTAAAACTGAAAATGGAGTGAATGAGGGTTTAGGACAGGTAGTGGGCTATGGGGGGGACTAACACTGAAAATGGAATGATGGGGGGTTAGGACTGATAATGGTCTATGGGGGGGCTAAAACTGAAAATGGAGTGAATGAGGGGTTAGGACTGGCACTGGGCTAGGGGGGGCTAACACTGAAAATGGGGTGATGAGGGGTTAAGACTGGAAGTGGACTGATGGGGGGTTAGGCTTGGCAATGGACTATGGGGGGGGGGGGGGCTAGGACTGGAAATGGGCTGATGGGGGTTAGGACTTGAGGTGGGCTGATGGGGTTAGGACTGGAAATGGGCTGATGGGGGGTTAGGACTTGAGGTGGGCTGATGGGGATAGGACTGGTAATTGGCTGTGGGCTGATGAGGGGTTAGGACTGGTAATGGGCTATGGGGGGGCTAAGAATGGAAATGGGCTGAGGGGGTTAGGACTGAAAGTGGGCTGATAGGGGGTTAGGACTGGTAATGGGCTATGGGGGGCTAAGACTGAAAATGGGGTGATAGGGGTGTTAGGACTGGAAGTGGGCTGATGGGGGTGCTTAGGACTGGTAATAGTTTGGGGGGTTGCTAGGACTGGAAAAGGGCTGAGTGGAAGGGGAGGCTTGAACTGCAAATAGCTGAAGGGGACGGGGCTTGGAATGGAAATGGGCTGAGTGGAGGGAAGCTAGGATTTGACATGGGCTGATGGTGGGGCTAGGAAAAGACTAGAAATGGGCTGATGGGGGGCTGGGATTGGAAATCAGCTGATGGAGGGACTCGGATAGGACTGGAAATGGATGGGGGAGCTAGGACTGGAAATGGACTGATGGGGGTCTGGGATTGGAAATCAGTTGATGGAGGGACTCGGATAGGACTGGAAATGGATGGAGGAATGTGGGAGCTAGGACTGGAAATGGACTGATGTGGGGCTAGGACTGGAAATGGGCTGATGCGGGGCCTAGAAGGGAGCGGATGCTGGGTGGGGCTGGAACTAGAAGGGAGCTGATGTTGGAGGAGGATTAGAATGGGATGGGGCTGGGAGAGTGAAATGCAGAAGCGAAAAATATTTTGTGTGGGAGGAAAGAAAAATCTACAATTGGCCGGGTATTGGGAGAGTAAGTGGGGATTGAGGATGGAGGGGTAAAATTTGAGTGGATGAAATAGGAATGAGGAAAGAGCAAAAGGAGAAAGATTAGTATGTTAAAGCACATGTAGAGAGAGAATGGAAAAAAAAATAGAAGAGAGAAGAAAGGACAAATGAACAGCAGACAATGGAGAGTTAGCAGAAGACACAAAGAAACCAGAAGAAAGTGGCTGGAGCAATTGCAACTGGAAAAAATGCACAAAAGGTAGAAAGACATCTCTTTATTTTGAATTTATTAACTGGAATATGTCAGCTCTGGGAAATGTGCATCATTAACGTCTGCACTTTGTTTAGTACAAGAGGAAATTAATTTATAGTTTTATTTCTACAGTGTTGTTTGGCTTTTGGGGTTCCCAGTTTAATTATTGTCTTCCTGTTTCTAAATTGTGATTCCTTGTTTGGTGATGGTCTATGTTCTGCATGTGTAACTGAGCTGAGGTATTCTGTTTATGTAATTCCTATTTGTTCTCTTTCCCCAGTAGGTCATGTATTGTTATTCTCTGAAATGTATTGGCTTAATATTTGCAGTGTTGCCTTTTGATAGGTAGGGTTTGGTGCTTTGTGAATCCTGGTAGTGCTGTTACGATACGGCGGGTTTGCTATGGGCAGTGTTTGTAGTAGTTCCTGATGTGCCTGACGGTTGGCACTGGATTATAGTAATGTAGAAATCTTTTAGTCTTTCTTTATCCATACACTCATTAAGAGGCATGTTTACTAAAAGTTAGTGTATGGTAACATTATGGAAATATTTATGCAAATGAGGCCCCTTATGCAAATGAGGCCCCACACCGAGTCTCCGCACATGGCCCCGCACCCCCCTTGGGCCACCTCTGCCTTGATGACTTATATAAAGTTTTCCTCTTAAATCTATTTCTCTATCATCACAAGCACAACACAGTCTTTGTGCACAGCAAATTACCTCAGTCTCAATTCAAAAGCTAAATCGAGATCTCTCTGTTTAGTTGTGGTATAGCATATCTTGACTTAGCAGCATGTCATACCTAAATATGAATGCTTTACCTAAAATAATGGATTGTTTTCAGTAAAAGCCAATAAAAATATCAAGAAAAATTCTGTTAGAAGTTCAATATACATTTTAAAAATGCATTTGGAAAAATAAATCACCCAGTATACTAAGCCTGTTGTTTGTAAGTGAAAAAGTGGAGGAAGGGGGGTTTCTAATCTGATTTTGCACAGTCGAAAGCAGCCGTTTAATGGCAGTTTTTAAAAATGAAAAAGCTTAGTTTGGAATAGAGTGATCAGTAATGGAGCAACATAACGAAAACCCTACCCTGCACCATAAAGGTTTGTCTAGCCTATACGTAAGTGTGCATGCTGGGTGGGAGCGAGGAGTTAGCAGGGTTACTTACCTGTAACAGGGGTTCTCTGTGGACAGCAGGATAAGTCAGCCACACCTGGTGATGTCCTCCGGGCGGCGCCATACGGAAGTGCTCTCTAGAGTTCAGGACTCTCTGGCCATGCCCCAGGTAGCCCACCTCCCTGACCCGCCCCTAGACCAGTTAGTATGTTCCTAGCTAGGTTTCCCCGGCAAGGGGCGAGTCACTGCAGCAGACCTCCTCCAGGGAGGTGGGTGGGATTGTGTGGCTGACTTATCCTGCTGTCCACGGAGAACCCCTGTTACAGGTAAGTAACCTCGCTTTCTCCATGGACTAGCAGGATTGCGTCAGCCACACCTGGTGCCTCCCTAGCAGCGCGGAGCGCCAGTGGTGGAGGAGGCGAAATAAGGACAGGTTAGGCACTGAAGGGCATAATTTTAATTAACTACCACAGAAGCATAACAATGAGCAGAACTGACGCAGCAGCACTGCGGTACTGTGAGTAACAATCGAGAAGGTCAACAGTGCAACAACAACAGTGCAGGTAAAACAGTGCAATACAGTGCAGTAAGGTGCAGGATAGTGCAAGGTGCAGTAACAGTGCAACAGGTGCAGTAACAGTGCAGTAAGGTGCGAGAACGGTGTACTGCTGAACATCGAATGACAGTCAGAGTGGGAACACCTGTGGGCCTAGCGACTCAAGAGGTAGTCTCTGGAGCTCTACCGGACACTTCCCCGACAGCTGAGGCGAGAACTGCTGCGCCCAACGCACAGTCCTCTTTGGAACGCAGGTCTAGGCAGTAATGTTTTTGGAAAGTATGCGGTGTAGACCATGTGGCTGCCTTGCAGATGTCTGGGAGTGGAACTGAGCGCAAGTTGGCTAGGGAGGTGGCCAATGCCCGGAGCTTGTGTGGACTGACCGTCGGTGCTGACGGGTCGGCTGAGGCGTTAAGGCAGAAGGACACGCAGGAAGACACCCAGTTAGAAAGAGTCCTCTTGGAGACGGGCAGGCCCGGTCTGTTGGGGTCGAAAGAGACGAAGAGCTGATCACTCTTTCGGACCGGGAGTGTCCTCTGCAGGTAGATCCTGAGGGCCCGTAGGCAATCCAAGGTATGCAGGCGTTGTTCTTCCATGGATGAATGGGGCTCCGGGAAGAAGCAGGGCAGTTCGATGGACTGATTGACGTGGAACGATGACGCGACCTTGGGGACAAACTTAGGGTGGTCCGTAGGGACGCATGGTCTTGAAGTAGAAGCATGTAAGGAGGATGAGCCATCAGAGCCTGTAGTTCACTGATCCTCCTTGCGGAGGTTATGGCCACAAGGAATAGAGTTTTCCAGGAGATGAACTTCATTTCTGCTGATGGGAGTGGCTCGAAGGGTGCCTGCGTTAGCCACAGCAGGACAGAGTTGAGATCCCAGGGTGGTACTGGGGCCCTGACCGGGGGCTTGAGGTTGGTGAGTCCTTTCATGAAGAGGGTGGTTATGGGCAGTGCTGAAATGGAGTTGGTTCCGTCCACCGGTACATGAAGGGCCGCTATGGCTGAGAGGTGTACCCGGATGGATTGGGTCTTGAGGCCACTGTCGGACAGCACTTTTAGATATTGAAGGACCTGTTCGACAGGACAAGTAGTGGGCTCGAGGCCTTGTTTTGCGCACCAGATACTGAATCTTTTCCATTTGAGGCCATAGGATTTCCTAGTGGATGGCCTCCGAGCTGCCAGGACAACGTCCTGTACTTCCACTGGGAGCTGGAGACCGGAGAGGCTCACCCACTCAATCTCCAGGCAGTGAGAGCAAGGGCTCTGAGGTTGGGGTGCCGAGTGGTGCCCCCGTTCTGTGTCAGGAGATCCGCCTCAGGGGGAAGGTGTACGGGATCCTCGCGGGCGAGACGTTGCAGGAGTGTGAACCACATCTGGCGCGGCCAGTGGGGAACCATGAGGATGGCATGTGCTTTGTCCTGGATGATCCGCTGTAAGGTTGCTGGAATGAGGGGGGTAGGTGGGAAGGCGTACACTAGAGACCACTCCCCCCAGCACACATCGAATGCATCCACTGCCAGTCTGTTGGGTGAAGGGTGCCTGGAGCAGAATAGGTGGCATTTGGCATTCAACTCCGTTGCGAATAGGTCTATCGGAGGTGTTCCCCATAGCTGGAAGAGGACATTGGTCGCCTTCTGGGAGAGCGACCACTCGTGAGGCCTCAGTTGCCTACTGAGCTTGTCGGCAAGGGTGTTCATATCCCCTGGTAGGTAGGTGGCCCGGAGTTTGCAGTTGTTCTCCAAGGCTAGGGACCACAGTGCCCTCGCCTCATTGCAGAGGGAGCGGGAGCCGGTCCCCCCTTGTTTGTTCACGTAGAACATTGCTACTTGGTTGTCCGTCTGAATGAGGATGGACTTGTTCTTCAGGTGTTGAATGAAGGCTAGGAGAGCGTATCTTAAGGCTCTGAGCTCTAGGAGATTTATGTGCAGCCTTTGTTCCCTCAGTGACCATGCACCTTGGGTGCTGAGGTGCTGGAGGTGCGCGCCCCAACCGGTGTTGGATGCATCGGTGGTGAGAGTCACTTGGTGTGGCTGCTGATGAATGTCCTTGCCCCCGGACAAGTTGGACTTGTTTGACCAGCAGCGTAGGTGATCTCTGACGTCCCGGGGCATTGGGACCTGGGTGGACAAGGGTTGGGAATACTGATTCCAGCAAGAACGCAGGTGCCATTGGAGCGGTCGCATCATCAGCTTTGCCGTAGGAAGTACTGAGGTCGTTGCTGCCATATGGCCCAGGAAGCGTAGAAGGGCCCGAGCCGAGGAGATTTTCACTTCTGTGGCTGCGGTCGCAAGGGAGGCGATAGTGAGCTGTCGACGTTCTGGCAGGTAGGCTCGTGAGGTCCGTGTGTCGATCACCGCCCCAATGAACTCGAGTCGCTGAGAGGGTTGTAGCTGTCGTAGTTGATGACAAACCCCAGAGAGGTAATCACGGTTGTTGCCTTCTCTAGGGACACCCGTAGGTCCTGGGCCGAGGGTGCTGTGAAGAGCCAGTCGTCCAGGTAGGGGAAGACGGATATCCCTAGCCTGCGGAGGTGCGCTGCGACCACGGCTACACACTTCGTGAAGACTTGGGGCGCAAGAGACAGGCCAAAGGGGAGGACTCTGTATTGGTAGTGGTGACCCAGCACGAGGAAGCGAAGGTATTGCCTGTGCGCCTTGTGGATGAGGATGTGGGTGTAGGCCTCCTGTAGGTCCAGCGATGCCAGGAAATTGCCGGCTTGGATCAGGGGTAGGATGGTGTTGAGGGAGTACATCCTGAACTTCTCCTTGACAATAAACCTGTTCAGCCTGCGCAGGTCTAGGATAGGGCACATGCCGCCTGTCCTTTTTGGAATGAGGAAGTATCTGGAGTAGAACCCAGGGTTGATCTCGCGGGAAGGTACCTCTTCTATGGCTCGAGAGGCCAGGAGGTGTATCAGTTCCATAGCCATGGGAAGTTGCAGGTGGGGCGGGGTTCTGCTGGACAGTTTGTTGTGCTGGAATGGTGGTGCGCGAAAACGCAAGCGGAATCCCTTTTGGATGACATGGAGGACCCAGGAGTCGGAAGATATCCTTTTCCACTCCTCGAGGAAGCTGGACAGGTGACCCCCTATCCGGGTAGGCGCCCGTGAGGTAGCGTCAAAAAGAAGAGGCACCCTTGGTGGCGGGTGCGGAGGTGCTCTTCCTCTGCTTGTGGTACCTCTGGGATTGGCGCTGGTTGGAGGGTCCATGGTAAGAGTTACTCTTGTACCTCGGGGCTTGCCACTTGCGGTTGGAGGGGTACCTCTTGTTGGAACTGTAGTTGCTGGAGGCGTAGTAGCTTTTTCGCTGGTAGCCGCCATTCTGAGGGGCGCTGCGGCACTCAAACCCTTCCTCCGCAAGGGTTTGGAGGGTGGTGCAATGCTCTTTCATGACGTTCACAGCGTCCGTGACCTTCTCTCCAAAGAGAGACTCGCCGGAGCAAGGGCGTCTGCAATCTTGTCGTGTGTGTCGTCACTGAGGCCAGAAGCTCTGAGCCATGCCCATTGCCTGGCCGATATCGCCGTGCCTGCTGTTTGCACTGAGGTGTCAAAGGCATCGAAGGCTGTGCTAGCCAGATGTTTGCTGCATTCAGAGATGTCCGCAAGGGAGCCAGCAATCAATGTCTGTGTCTCTTTAGGGAGGGTTGCGACTGCATTTCTTATGTTGGCCACGCAGGTGTCCTGGAATAGGATATGCTGGAACTGATGCGTTGCGATCTTGGCATTAAGCATGGCTCCCTGGAAGACCTTTTTGCTGCTATCAACCAGGAGTTTAGGATCACGTCCAGGCGGGTGGTTAGCGTGGGAACGTGAGGATCTGACCCTTTTCAGAGCTGAGGAGACAACGATGGATTGATGTGGGAGCTGTGGTAGCGTGAATCATGGCGCGGGTTGGATCTGTTATTTGGAGTCCAACCTCCTTGGAAAGGGGCGCCCTGAGGCGGGGGTCTGCCATACCTTGAGGTAGTCGTCCCGCAGCTTACGGTGCATGGGTAAAATGAAGGGTGGCTTGGGAGCTGAGAGATAGCTCAGGACCTCCGGGTCCTGCTCCTCAGCCTGCTCAGGCAAAGCCAATGCCAGGGCGGAAGCTACCTTCTGCAAGAATTTGGTGTAGGAACGGTCCTCTGGAGGGGGGGAGGTCCCTCAGTCTCAGGAGAGTGTCCGGTGTCTGGCACGCTCTTGTCGTTGGAGGCGGAGCCCACGACAGCCTTTATATCCCGCTCCTCTGCCGTGCTGTCCGGAGAGGGGTTGGCCGGGGAGCGTAGGGGAGATGCAGCTGCTAGAACACAGTCTGGGGACGCTCTAGATGGGGATCTGGAGCGAGACCGGGCAGTGGGGACAGCAGGAGGTTCAGGCTTGGAAGGTGCGTTCATAGAGTGGACTCTCTGAGTCAAACGTTGCAGAATTGCAGATTTATTGGCTGCATCAGATATATGGCTGCAAAATCTAAACTGGTGGCTCCTGTAGCGGGCTGAACTGTCTCTTCCTTTGGCTCCGTGGCGATGCTCCCCGTGGCGCCTCTTGCACGTTGGTGCAGGGCTGCCTGAAGAAGATGTGGAGCTGGAGCGGCGCTTCCTGCGATGTCTGCCTCCTCCGCGGTGTTTTCTGCGTTCGGGGCTCCGCCGGTGCTGTTGTCCGCGTTCCGGACGTGATGAGACCCCATTGTGAACCGCCGAATAGGAGACCGGTCCCGAGGCGGAAGCGCTGAGTCCCGATGCAAGGGCCAAGTAGGGGGCGGAGTTTACTATCGCGCAGGCTGCTGGGAAACCACGATGGGAGGAGCTGGAGGACTCCCGGGTGCAGCTGGAGGACTCCTGGCGGGCGCCATTGCAGCTCTCCACATGGCCTCGAGGGGAAGATGTGGAGGGCCCCGGAAACTGCAGGTCAGGCCCCAATATGTACGCGGTAGCGTTAGGGAGGAGCAAGTTTACCTCCGCGCCGCCGCGGGCGACAGAGCTGATTACCGGCGTAGCTGCTGGATGCAGAAGGTTGGGAACGGGGGTCCAATCGGGCACGTCCCGTGCCGGGGCCTGGGCGGAAGCGTCCTCAGTGTTAACGGTGGCACGGCTGGGGATGGAGGCCCGTCCAGGTACATCCCGAGCCGGCAGAGGGTCAGCGACGTTCAGAAGGCCCGGAACGGAGCCCGGAGTTGATCCGTGATGCCCTTTCTTCCTTTTGGTGCCGGTCCCACAGAGCTTGCAGCCTTTCACGGAAGAGTAAGATCTGTTGCCACATAGTGGGCACTTTTTTGAATTGGATTTTGGCATGGCTTGAATTAAAAAATTAAAACAAAGAACAAAACAAAGTGAGAGAGAGAGCAGGGTCCGTCTTGCTGGCAAGGCGGAAGGATGAAGACTAACCGGTCTAGGGGCGGGTCAGGGAGGTGGGCTACCTGGGGCATGGCCAGAGAGTCCTGAACTCTAGAGAGCACTTCCGTATGGCGCTGCCCGGAGGACGTCACCAGGTGTGGCTGACGCAATCCTGCTAGTCCATGGAGAATAGGGATTTTGTACCTAAACAAATGAAATTCTTCTAATGGAAAGGATCATGGAAGCAATACACCAGTCACCACTTAGTTTTATGAAAATCTCGGAACCAGTTTTCTAGGTACATGGTCATGATTGATTGTTCTCTTTCTTTCTTCCTATGTGTTTCTCTGTCTTCATTCTTGTTCTTTTTCTTTCTTATTACTATTAAAATTTCAAAATAACAGAAAGCTGTAGGAGTTCATTTTTGAAAGGCTTTGCACGAGGAGAGGGGCTTTTCTAAAATCACACGGCACATATATGCACAGAGAATGTGTGAACACTTACATCTGTCTCACAGCAGGAGTAAATCTGTGCATTGAATTTGTGCTATTGAGGATGGTTCTGGCTGCTTGTGTTTCCTTTATAACTTAAAGAACTAGCCAAAACCAGTCACCATTATGAAGAAGGGATGCACGCATATATTCCAAAACAGAACACCTCATCCAATACTCATGCGTAGACGCTTTAAGTGGTATTTTAGGAAGGATGCTGAGGTGAAATCTGGGGTGTCCAGGGCAAAATGTCCAAAAAATGACAGAGACGTTTAAGTGTTAGTCTGAATTTGGAAACATGGATGTTACCAAAATGGACTGTCACGTTGAGATCCCTACTAGAAAAACCAGGGTCGGGGACATCTATCCTATGCAGAGAGCAACCTATTTTGCATGCTGGGATGTGCATCAGCGTGCTGAACCAAAATCAAGTGGTCTGGTTTCCCTTCCATTTTCATTATCTTCAGCAGAAATATAGAGGGTATCAGAGTACACTCTTCTCTATGCCCTCCTGGTGTCTGGATGGCAGAATGTGAGCCTTTCAGATGCCTGTTCGTGCCATGGAGCATATATAAACCTGGACATGACTCAGGACATGCAAGGCATTTCTGAAATCGGGCGAGAATGTCCAAGTACGCCTACACCAAGTCACTATTCAGCGTTAAACATCCTCATCCTTAGAACTGCTTTTTTAATTGATTTCAGGGACATTTCCATGCTTTAAATGTCTGGATGCCCATTTTTTGAGTGGACGAGGAGCTTAGTGGTCAGAGCACTGGCTTGGTAACCAAGAGACCAGGGTTCAATTTCCCACTGGTACTTCTTCTGGCCTTGGGCAAGTCACTTAACCCTCCAATGCCTCAGTAGAAAAGCCTGGCAATCTACTTCCAGTCACACTGCCAAGAAAACCCAGGGGCTGCTGGGTCACCAGCAGTCAGCACTGACCGGAAGGCATGCATTGCATTTGCATGCCCATTTTCAGACGTCCAAAGCACAAATGAGGCTTCTAAGATAACCCCTTTTGTTTTTTGTTGGATCTCTTATATTACTAAACCCAACCACAAAATCTATTGGCCCTTTCTTATAGATGTCCTATTACTTTATTTAAATTCTTAGAAAGAAAAGGTTAAAAATCATATCTTGCATTCAAGTAGCGGCTGCAGTTGAACTGGTAACTGATAAAGATAAAATAAAGACCCTAGAGAACAGTCACAGTTGATATGAAGCCTACAAGACCATATATTATGTCGGGCGGCTTCGATAATTGCTATCCTTGAAATGTGCAGTCATGCCAAGAGCACATTTAGGACAATGTCTTCTTCACAAAAACCGTAAGGTATTTGAAATGCATCAGAAAAGGTCATGCATATATATGCTTTGTCTTAAAATTCCCCTGGTATGAAAGTTGTACATTTATATGAAAATCACATACACTTAGGAGCATGTTTACTAAAGATTTTAATGTGTGTTAATGAATTTTGCACACTTTAAGTATCTACAGCCATTACATTTCTCTGGGCAAAGTGGGCATTTAATGTGCGATAACCTTTAGTAATCATGTCCCATAATGCATTAGTTGACCTGTAAATGTATTGCAAGTATCTTATTTGATATTCTAATTAGACACTCGGTTGTACAATGCTAGAATTGGACTTAAAGAAAAACTCCTTTCAAGTAAAAGAAAAAGTACAGGTAGATGAAACTAGTTTTCCAGCAATTTTCATGAAGCAAATCCATCCATTCCAGGCTCTCTGAAATGCTATATGCGCTAGGATCTTCTCCGAAAGCACAGCATTAGTACAATTCAAATCACTAGTACTTTCCTAGGTACGTAAATATCTTTGTCACATTACACATCCTGCCCAGCTTATTGAAGTGCCTCTTTGCAAATTTCCCCTAGAAATGCATCAGCTTGGAAATGTAATGACATTAATGCAAGAAATTCTATATGATCTGCTTGCTCAGGGCTGCTGAATAGATTATATAATTTACGGGTCGCCTACTGGCATTGGGAAGTGGCCAGTAGCACAGTCTGCCAGCACAGACCGTCTATCACTCCAGAACATTAATGAAACAGGATGCTGTCAGGCCTGTTCTGTTCTAATAAATGTCCCTGACATAAAATAAACCTTGTCATTCACAAAAATATCACAGATGTTTATTGTCATGAGTGATATTTTGTGACACTACAGTACTTTATAAGGAGAATCTAATAAAATGGCCTAAATTGTTTATATTTTGTTGTGTACGGGTTGAAAAGGAGACATGAACACAAGTTCCTGTTGTTTATTTTTTTTATTACGTTTCAAAGTTTTACAACTGTCATAATAAGAATTAGAAAAGGGAATTACAATCCAGAAATCAATAAGAAATTAAATAAAAAGAAAGAAGTTACTCAGAGTTCCTAAAGCCCACAACAGGGAGGAGAAGGGAGTCAAAACTAAAAGATCAATACAGAGGAAAATTCCCCACAAAAAGGAATTTTCTCACTGCTAAAACAAATATTATCCCCCCAGTATACATTCTAGGCTATCCAGTCATACCGTAGAAATACTATTCAAACAGATTCTTTAGCAAGAAGAGACAATTCTGAGTGAAGACAGTCAAAGAAAGTATAAATATGCCATTGTTACCTTACAAGGCACTTACAGTACAGGAGATAGGGGGAGGGGGGGTAGTGTGATAAGAAAAGCATGAGAAGTATTCCTCATGAAAAGGAGGCCCCTATAGCACTCAATCTGATCTTTTATTGCATGATTTTGGCCATATCAGGGAAGATCTTCACTCAGCCCACAAAAGGCAATTTCTCTAAGGTTAAAATAATTTTTAAACAATATAGTTCTTTCCACCTCTGATACCTAAACAATTAAAGTGGTCCTGCTTCCAATATTGTCTTTTGAAGACCACAAAAATGCTGAAAGATCTAAACTATCAGCCAGCACAAGTAAGTCCATTTCCCCATCTTCTTCATTCTGTTTTTTCCCTCATGGGAGATAAAACATGTGTGATATCAATATCCTCCGGTTTTACAATTTTCAAAGCATCTCTCAAATACATGGTCCACAGCTCTTTCCGGGACAACAGTCTAGTCTTAGGGAAGTTCAATAATCTAATGTTTTTAGAACGATGGTTGTTCTGAATGACTTCCAGTTTCAAATGGAGTGCAATGCTATACATAATAAAGGAAGATAGCTGAACCAATCCCATTCAATATTCCACTTGACTCATACTCTATCCCAACTCTTGGAACATGCCTTCAAATTCGCCCAACCTGTACATAGGTTCTTTGGAGAACTCAGAGGTGTCAACATTCAACAATAAAATTATTCAGAACAGTCCTCAAAAGTGTCCCCCAATATCATCAAGAACAACTCTCTTCCCTGGTAGAGGAGCTGCCCCCCTGGTAGAGATTTTGAGAGAGGGACCAAGGCTTTAACAGTAGAATGAACAGTTTGATTTGCCACAGTGGCTTTTACCCTATAAAAAATCCCCTGGGAAATCCCCCGTGAACCAAAATTTTCTTTTTGTCGGACCCCAGTGAGGGAGGTTAAGATGGACTGCAAAACCACACCCGTCAAATGAGGTCCATTTTAATCATACAGTTCTTTAGTGAATATCATAAAAACTTAGCTTGAAGTAGAAGACGAATCTTGATTAGCTTGAAATAGAAAACGTGTCTTGAAAGGTTGAGAGAAAAAGCACGACGTGCACGTTTCGGGACCCGTCGTCCCTGTATCAAGTGCTCACACGCAACTCACTTCAAGTTGTTACTTCCCATATCATGCACAAAATGTGAACAATAGTTTCCGTTGTTAAAAACGCCGGTTGCTGCAAAACAACCAATCAGAACAGGAGATCCATCAATTCATTATTGGTCGGCAAACCCGTCCATCATCACGGGAACCAATATGGAAGGGAACAGGAAACCAGCTGTTCCGAAGCCGATGAAATCAAGACCAGCCAATACAGGAGTGGCCCAGAATGCCCAATGATGTCACCAAAGAACCGCCCAAGGTTGAGGGAATTCCCATCGTGAAAGGGAGTCCCTCAATCATTAGGTCACTTCAAAGTACACTCAGCCATTTGATTTCGCGATTCAGGCCATCTGGATGCACACTTGCTAGATTGTAAATCCAGCGCTGTTCACAGCATTGCAGTTGAATCGTCCGATCGCCCCCTCTAGGATCCTCCGGAATATAATCGATGACAGTCCAACGGAGTTTCTCAAACAGGTGTCCATATGCAATGCAATGGTCCACAATGGGGGCAGATAAAACCTGTTGATGTAAACGAGAGGCATGTTCCCCGATTCTGGTTCGAATGGATCTAGTTGTACAGCCCACATAAAGAAGTGGGCAATCACATTGAATCAAATACACGACAAACGCCGAGGAACACGTAGTAGACCACCGATGCTGATAAGTGCGCCCAGTCCGGGGGTGTTCCCACGAAACACCGGACATGGTGTTGAAGCAAAATTTGCACCTAAGACAAGGAGAATGGCCCCGAATTGTGCCTGGATCCAATGACTTGTCAGATTCAGTGGTAGAATGCACCAGCTTGTCACGAAGGCAAGAAGCTTTACTGAATGCCGGCATGAAAGGATGGGCCAAACTGGGATGTACAGATAAAACAGACCAGTGCTTGCGAAGGATCCCCATCACGGCATTACTGCAAACCATATAGGGGAAGACACCTACAATCCGCTTGTCAGAGTCCTCCGCCTGGGTGCCAGAGGGTTGAATAAGCCAGTCACGGTGAGTGTAACGCGCTCGCTTATATGCCCGCTCAATCACTGAAGGAGGATAACCCCGTAAGGACAGTCTACCTTTTAAATCCCGGGCATGATGCTGGAAGTCCCGTACAGAAGAGCACAATCTACGTAACCGTAAAAACTGGCCATACGGTAGTCCCTTCTTAAGCGAAGGAGGGTGAAAGCTGGTGTAATATAATAAACTGTTCTTTTGAACAGACTTGCGATATAAAGTGGTGTATAAAGAGGTACCATCGCGAAAAATGAGCATGTCCAGAAACTCTATCCGTGTAGATTCTGATGTGCTGTAAACTGATATTCACTAAAGAACTGTATGATTAAAATGGACCTCATTTGACGGGTGTGGTTTTGAAGTCCATCTTAACCTCCCTCACTGGGGTCCGACAAAAAGAAAATTTTGGTTCACGGGGGATTTCCCAGGGGATTTTTTATAGGGTATTGTAGTTATCTCCGGTAAAGGGATTTTTTTCTGAGTGATTTATTGTGGATCCCATAGTGCATTTATGGCGGCTGATGTATTCGCATTTTCTGAGGAACAGTTGGAAGCTATTCGCCGAAGACCAACTTTATTTGATGACATAGACCAGGGCAAGGAGGATCTCACAGCATCTTTAACAGAGCTTAAGGCTTATAAGAAACGTTTGATTCGCACGCAATTACATGGAGCGTCGATGACGCAATACCTTAAAACACGAATCATCCCGAGGGGGCTCCGGATGACCCGGGCTCCCAAGATGTTTCTGTCAGATCAGGACTTTATTGATAAATGGAACAAGATTTTCAACAAATGCAGTTTCGACCTTATGGCTCTCATAGTCGAACGCACTCTTAAAGAGGAGGAATCTCTAACCGCTTCAATCGCAGAGGCCAAAATCACTATTCTTAAGACCATGACGGCGGGTGACTTTCAGGTCAAATTAGATGACATTGACAAACAGCTAAAAGGTTTTTTTGATCACCTTCGGACGTTTAAATTGGATAAGTTTCACCGAGACAAAACTGATTACGACTTGGGAAAAGTCTATCGATGGATGTATGAGGAGGAAGGTGATGGACAGCAGAAGCGGGTAACTTTTGATACTTCATCTGAAGACACTGATGACAGTTCGGGCACGGCTTCGGGTTCTAAGCGAACTGGTAACCGTAACCAGCAGGATTTTCCATGCGGCCAGAATCGCGGACGGAGGGGGCGGTCATTCCGCCAGAACGATCGGTGGGACCCTCCGACGACCCGCCAACGCGCCAAGCAACTACTGCCTCAATAGTTGTCAATTTGACGAATAAACCTCTTGATCCAGCACAGGAAAGGTTGCTAAATTTGGGCCTTTCTTTTGCTCCTACCGCGTATTATGATGGTTTTTGGATGAGGGTTCATCTATATAGATTTTTTCGTAAATTGTAGGTTATTCAATTTTTTGAATCTCGCCCGGCGTCACCAGATGGTTCGGTAGTCTCGCTTCCATCTCGATGGTTTCCACCGGGCCCTCCTGATCCCATTATTGCCACTTTTCAGGCTTTGGTCTTACGGGACCTGTCCCTTTTAGAAGTTGAAAAACCACTGTGGGTTTCCAATATGATCAGTGACGATCGTGATTGCCTTCATCGATTGGCTATTGATGCTTCGGTTACCATTCGCAATGCCGATAAGGGCGGTGCTATTGTCCTTCAGGCGACAGAAGATTATCTGCAAGGCCTTCGGGCCCAATTATCGGATTCCTCAGTATATTTAAGATTGTCTGCTGATCCCACCCCTGCTCTGCAGTCTACTATCTCGGCCTTGATCACTTTGGGATTGGATCGGGGTTGGCTTACGAAGAGGGAAAGTGCTTTTCTCAAGGTCACCCACCCTAAGATTCCTACAATCTACACTGTGCCGAAGATCCACAAGTCACTGCTGTCACCTCCGGGGCGTCCCATTGTGTCTTGTCGAGGGTCCATCTTAGAACCTTTATCAAAACTGTGTGATGTATTTTTGAAGGAGGAGGCCTCCTTGGTTCGCTCATACATTCGAGATTCTACCCATTTCATGCTCCAGCTTTCTGATGTGGTTTTGCCTGATTCTGATGTTTTTCTTGTGACCCTCGATGTTGGTGCATTATATACCAACATTCATCAAGGGGAAGCCCTCGACTTACTCCGCTCTTCATTTACTACGGCTCCGTCACGACTGCCAAAACATTTTTTACTGGATTTAATCTCTCTGGTTTTGACGCAAAATTATTTCATTTTTGAGGGGACATTTTTTCAGCAAATTTTTGGCATCGCCATGGGTGCCACGGTGGCTCCCTCCATAGCCACCTTATATTTGGCCCAAATGGAAGAACAGTTGATTTACATCTCTCCTTTCTTTACTCATGTTCTTATGTGGAGGAGGTTTTTCGATGACATCTTTTTCATATGGACGGCGTCTTTGGAGGAGCTACTGTCATTCATCACTTGGCTCAATGGCCTTAAATCAAATATTCAGTTTACAGCACATCAGAATTTACAGCGGATAGAGTTTCTGGACATGCTCATTTTTCGCGATGGTACCTCTTTATACACCACTTTATATCGCAAGTCTGTTCAAAAGAACAGTTTATTATATTACACCAGCTTTCACCCTCCTTCGCTTAAGAGGGGACTACCGTATGGCCAGTTTTTACGGTTACGTAGATTGTGCTCTTCTGTACGGGACTTCCAGCATCATGCCCGGGATTTAAAATGTAGATTGTCCTTGCGGGGTTATCCTCCTTCAGTGATTGAGCGGGCATATAAGCGAGCGCGTTACACTCACCGTGACTGGCTTATTCAACCCTCTGGCACCCAGGCGGAGGACTCTGACAAGCGGATTGTAGGTGTCTTCCCCTATATGGTTTGCAGTAATGCCGTGATGGGGATCCTTCGCAAGCACTGGTCTGTTTTATCTGTACATCCCAGTTTGGCCCATCCTTTCATGCCGGCATTCAGTAAAGCTTCTTGCCTTCGTGACAAGCTGGTGCATTCTACCACTGAATCTGACAAGCCATTGGATCCGGGCACAATTCGGGGCCATTCTCCTTGTCTTAGGTGCAAATTTTGCTTCAACACCATGTCCGGTGTTTCGTGGGAACACCCCCGGACTGGGCGCACTTATCAGCGTCGGTGGTCTACTACTTGTTCCTCGGCGTTTGTCGTGTATTTGATTCAATGTGATTGCCCACTTCTTTATGTGGGCCGTACAACTAGATCCATTCGAAAGAAAATTTTGGTTCACGGGGGATTTCCCAGGGGATTTTTTATAGGGTATTGTAGTTATCTCCGGTAAAGGGATTTTTTTCTGAGTGACAGTGGCTTTTACGGCATCTTTGGAACTCAACAATAGTGTTTGCTCTCCTGCAAAATGCTGTATTCTCTTCTCACGGTCCACACTGTTGGCATTGGGAGTCAATAGCACAATTCTGACAGTTCATGCCAGCTGCAGTGTGGGGGTCGGGCCAACCGAGCTTATTATTTCACCTAGCTCCTCTGAGGATAACTTTTCCTCACCCTTAATGCGGGTGTTCTGGGGGCGAGGTGTAAATCCATAGGCCCCCAGACTGTGACCTTGTGCTGCATTCAGGCACCTTCCTCTTCAGACTCATCAGGAAGCACTAAAAATGTAGAAACTAGCAGCACCATGTGAGAGCAGCCACACACACACCCTATCGTGACGCCGTCCTGACCCCAAACTCCAAGTTCAAGTTTTTAACCAGAAAGGAGATCTATTTTATTGCATTTGCTTTGTGCAAGATAGTAAAGGTTTCTCTGTTCTTCACTATATTAGTTCCTTTGAAGAGTACACAAACCCTCCAGAATATGCTATAGGTCTAAACAGGTAGGGATGGCATATGAAGCATTGCTTGTGAAATTCTTTCCAAACCTTTGGTATGTTTATGTGTGCATGTGCATTTGTATCTGTGTTGTCTCTGTGTGTGTCTCTGACTTGGAAGGGAAAGGAAGGGACAATTTGAGTGCGGCAGTACCCAAACGTTGTGTTGGTTCAGAAAGAATAATACAAAGAAACCTAGGGGTATGTTTACTAAACCGTCTTAACGTAGCAACGGCGATGTTATCGCGCAATACGTAACATTATCGCGTGATATCATCACGCGATAACGTCTCCGGTGGTGGTGAGGTGCGCAGAGGGAGGAGAAAGGCACCCCAGAGGGTGGAGTAAGGCTCCCCAGGGGTGGAGAGAAGGGATCAATCGGCGGAGAGTGGGCGGAGAGTGGATCCATGCACACCAATGCCGTGAAAGAAAGCCCTGAAAATTAGCGCCAGTGAAAACCTCATGCTAGGCACATTTGCAGGACAGAGAAACCATTTCATTCAGCAATGTACAGCAAAGGCAGGGAAACCCAGAAAAGTGATAGTAGTGATAAATGTGCAGGAACCAAAAAGGCAAATAAACAGAAAATGACCAGAACCACATCTGAAATCCCAATAACCAAGCTGGCCAATAGTGATATTAATGATAAACATAAAGCAACACTACTGACAAAGTGTCAAAAGGAAGATATCATGTTTGGAAGGGTCTATGCTCTGTCCCCCTACAAAGTGAATGATCCCACATTGAAATAAAGGTGATCAGGGTTTTTGTCATTTATATTGGGCAGGTGTGTTAGGGCGTGCACATGTGCAGCAACAGCAGAATGGGCACGTAGGAAAGGGCAACTGTACTGATGGTGTAAATGGGATACAGGGGGCTGCAGGCAGCACATGCTGTGGTCCAGCTGAGGCACAATGCAGACTAGGCAGATGCCTAGGTGGCACATAGGAATGCCAAAATTGTAAAGCAGCAAGACAGCAACTGACAAGGGACCAACATGGGCACAAGTGTGTGTCCCACAGTGTCACAGGGGGTATTACCCAGCAGGTACCCCCAAGGGCACATAACATTGGCAGGCGGTGCCGGGGGGAAGCACGCATGTCCATGTAGCTACCCCTACCCGAGAACCCACACCATAGGCAGCTGCCTACCGGCACACTGGATGACCTGGGACTGCACACCACCAGCACAAGGGCATGTCAGCATGGTGGCAGAGGGGTGTTGGTGGCAGAGGGGGCAGTGACATCTGCCCACAGCAGACCATGGCCAAGCCGCGTTTAGGTGGGTGTCGTGCACTGCAACAGACAAGGTCTGTCTGACGAACAGTCATGGTATCCCCAGGGAATGATTTGCCCCTGTGGCAACAGTTTGGTGCAGTACACACAGACAGTGTGTTCAGGGGCAGAAAATCACAAGTTCAAGTTCCAGCTGTGGTTCCTGCCAACCTTGTCCCCATATTTTACCCAGTACTAAACCATGGTAATAAAGACGGAACCTTTATTGCAGATAAATTAAACATGTCTGAAACGCCTATATTTTACCCTACAGAGCACAGACACCATAAACATGTGCAATCCCTAGAGCAGAGTTTCCCAACTGCAATCCCGGAGGGCCAAACACCTTTCAGGTTTCATGCTGTCCCTAATAAATATGCCTGTGCTGCATTTGTATGCATGGCCCCCATTGTATGCAAATGTATCTCATTCATATTTATTAGGGACAGCATGAAAACCTGAACAGCGTTTGGCCCACCAGGACCGGAGTTGGGAACCTCTGCCCTAGAGCAGCGGCCAACAGGGGCAGAAATACCCACACCTACAGGCTCCACTATCCAAAGCCTCATAGAGAGTCAGGCTGTTGGGCCCTGCGCGGAGCAGCACCTCCCAATACTGGCACCTGCATACCTTAGCAATGCCGTCCTAAACTTGGGAACACATTCCACATATATCAAAAGGTTGCTATGATTAATGTCAGCTAACAAATCCTAAATTAAATTTTTTTATTTTAGCTGGATTTATATCCCGCTTTTCACCGGGTCAAAGCGGTTGAGGGATACATTTAACACGAGGGGATATGAGACACATACACTAATACTTACAGGGAACATGGGCAATGGAGGGTTAAGTGGCTTGCCCAAGACCACAAGGAGCACCTGTGGGACTAGAAACCCCAGTCCTTCCGGCCCAAGGTTGCTGTCCTCTAGTGGGATTTGAACCACCGACCTTCCGGCCTGTAGTACCTTGCCCCAACCACTAGGCCACTCCTCCCACGATTTATTGATAGATTCATAATAGCAACCTTTCTGATATCTGCGGAGTGTGTTTCAGTTATTGCTTCTGACAGTGTTTACCACCCCGGGAAGTGACCCCAACAGTATTGTGTACCATAGCAATGCCCGCACTGTTCCCGGGACTGGTGTGGCGGCCAGGGCTGCCACAAACCTCCATATTTGCATAATGCTGGCATAGGTATGGGAGTGTGTGTATGTCTATCCAGTGTATTGTGGCTGCCTACACCTTACTGAGCCTACACTGCTTGCACTGTTTCCAGTTTTAGCCTACCAATGTGCATAATGAGGAGCAAGGTACTGTGGGTATGGCCCGGACAGGGTGGCCTGGGCAGGATGCATCTGCACAGGGTATAGGGCAATGGCTGGGACATTGTAGTGCCCGGCCACCACCTGCACGGACAGGATGGCCACAGCATGTCATGCTGGGAGGTCACTCTCACCCTGACTGAGCAGTGACCATGGCATGACTAGGTTCCCCCATAGTGCTATGCAGTGTTTCTCTTAAGTGATATTTATGGGTTCTTTTTTCTAGGACTTAATCACTGACCTATCTGCTTGGTGTGTGTGTGTTTATGTCCTGTTTTTGGGTGCACACAGTTTTTCCAGGAGAATGCACTATGTATTAGCTAGCAGACTGTCTGCAGTTAGCATGTGTATGGCTGGAACACCTTGCAGGGTTCCCTCTAAGGTGTGCGCGTGCACACACCTCGCCGAGCGAGTGCACATACTTTACAACAGAGTGCACAAAAATTACGGTTCTGATTCTGATAGAAAACACAGACATCTTAAAATTTAAAGTTGTTGTGTATTTATGGTTTTCACAAGCTCTACAATATTTTCTAGTGCAATCAATGTGGTGTACATACTGTATTCTAACGTGTAGTCAAATTTTAAAGTATATAACTTCGAGTGTTGTTATGTGGCGCACAAAAATTTAATCTTCCTTCAAAAGCTGCACAGCTGATATTTTATGCGCACATAGCCTACAGAAAATTAGAGGGAACAGTGGTCCAAACACCCACATGCACCCACACAGAATATGCACTATTCTTGGTGCATCGTAGTCCACAAGGGCTAGAGGTGACTGGGAAATACAGATGGACAGAGATGTGTCTGCAAGGACTACCTATCACACACTGGCACTGATGGGGACCTGCAGTATAGCCTATCTCAGCCAAGCCAGGTGCTGCGGACCTGGTGCTGGGTGCCCCACCTCACCCTCAGGGTGAGCACAGGACCCACACAATGTCACGGTCTGTAGCTACTCTGTGCCAGTAACACACACGGTCAGTTCCCCCTAGCAGGCCTAGGAGCTATGGGGGTGCATACCCCTTTATGTGATCAGCTGTAGACTGCTGATCTGCATGTGCAGTGCATCATGGTTATGGATGGGTTTACCCTATCCTGGTAATCACAGCAGACAGTTTGTGTGGTGACCTGCAGCCTTTCTGTAGCCAGCCAGCAGCATGGCAGTAGCTATAGAGATGTAGCCCACTGGTTATTTCAATGATTGTGGAGACAGAGGTCATGGGTTTGATCTCACAGTGGTGTTATTTAGGAATGCTGTCTGAAGCTTTTCCTTTTCATTTCAGCAGAAACACCCTCACAGTGCTGTAGCCTAAGGTGCCTCATAGGCGCCCTATAGGGCATCCTATAAGGCGCCCTGTAAAACACCCTATAAGGCGCCCTATACAGTGCCCTATAGGGCACATTATAGGGTGCCTTGGCAGACAGGGCACTTAATAATGTGACCTATGGGGCGCCTTATGAGGCATCTTAGGTTACGGCACTGTGAGGGTGTTTTTGCTGACAGCACTGATTTAAATTAAAAGAAAATGCCTCAGACAGCCTTTTTAGATTACACCACTGCAGGATCAAACCCATGACCGCTGCCTCCACAGTCATTGCAGTAACCAGTGGGCTACATTGTTATAGCTTCTAATACTGCGCTGGCATATACGTAGGGTTAATGCGCATTAACGTGCTACGGCGCCCACTATCGCGCGATACAGATTCTTGCTATCTTAGGACTGGAACGCCTACTCCTTATATGGCATTCTTCACATTATCCCTGCAACTAGCGCCGGTAACATTAAGACGGTTTAGTAAACATACCCCCTAGTGTGATAATACGAACGAATTATATCAAACCATTATACTCACAACAGATTTCAAAGGACAGATTTTAGTTTAACCACAGGGTGTCACTGTCCCATGGCAACGGGGACTGTCATGCTTCTGCACCATTAATTGGCAGCAATCATAGCAAATGATATGGTTGAATCTCTAGGTGTCACAGTACATAGCAATCATTAAGAAAGCTAAATGGTTCAGTCAAAACAAAAAAACATGAAATCCACACCTGAATCACTAAGATCCAGTTCCGCAGAGATAGGAGTGTGGCAACACAGGGGATTTGAGGGGGGGAGTAGTATGGAAGGGAAAGTATGAGAAGTATGCCTCATGAAATTATTTCCAGTCTTTCGGGAGCAGTTTCTCCAAAAAGGTTAGTTTTGCCCATACCGTGACAGTGAACCTCACTCCTAGGCCAAAGTATGCGGAGTATGATCTCAGTCTCTCAAATGCAGGAGGGAGGAGTGGCCTAGTGGTTGGGGCAAGGTACTTCAGGCCAGAAGGTCAGGGGTTCAAATCCCACTAGAGGACAGCAACCTTGGGCCGGAAGGACTGGGGTTTCTAGTCCCACAGGTGCTCCTTGTGGTCTTGGGCAAGCCACTTAACCCTCCATTGCCCATGTTCCCTGTAAGTATTAGTGTGTGTGTCTCATATCCCCGTGTGTTAAATGTATCCCCCAATTGTGTTGTGACCGCTTTGATTGAAGGATAAGGCGGTATACAAAACTGTCTAAATAAAATAAATAAATAAATGGCTAATGCTTGGTGTAGTACTTGCATCGTGCCAAAGAGAATTTCCTTCTGAAATTCATAAAATGTAATATATATGGGTAATTTGTCAAGATGTGACTGGAAGTTCATCTTTATCAACCCTGTGGCTCCCAATACGATGGCAACTATTTCTGTATCTTTCTGCCACATTCTCATGGTCTATGGTTGCATTTCTTGATACTTTGGGATCTTCTTCCTCTCGATGCGATTCACAGAATAATCACTTGGAACGGACACCTCTTTATCTATGCTGTTCTGGTGTTTTTCTTCTTTACCATTATGTTGGGTTTCCTCGCATCCAGTTTCTTGTCTTTTGGAATGTGAATGTCCCAAGTTATTATAACTTCTTCATTCTCTGTAATTCTCTTAGGATCATGATCCCAGTGCTTTTCTAGTACAGCGATGTTGTAGTGCTTCCAATGAATGAGACATGCAATCTTGTTGTGTCTTTCTGTATAGAAATTTTTGGCCATTACAGCTTCACAGCCAGCTACAAGGTGAGTAACTGTTTCCAGCTTTTTCTTACAGAATCTGCACTGCATATATCTGTTTTACCTGTCTTCTCTATATTCGCTGTGAACCATCTCATTCGTAATCCACTGTCCTGGGATGCAGCTATCACTCTCTCATCCTTAGGTTTCATTTTGCCTCTTCTTAACCACTCATGTGTCCTTGTTTGATCAACATATGGCCCCTGGAGTAATGCTTTGTATTTCTCACTGTGTTTATGAATTTGCCATGTCTTGTTCCTCATCTGCTAATCTAATTCTTTAAAGAGCTTTTTCTCTTGTAAAAATTGTATTGCTTCCTTCCCTGTATATATTTGGTGGATTCTCATCCATTCCTTCTGTTCGTTGGAATGCCTGTCCTAGTTTAATAATGGATACAGACTCTTGCCGTTTAATTTCATTCTGCAACATTTTTCTTGCATTCGAATCCTTTAATGCTGTTAAGTCGGCTTGGAGGCCTGTCTTGGTCACTTTATATGTATAATCAATTTCTATGAGGTCCATTCCTCCTTCAGCTCTAGGGATCAGAGCCGTACCAAGCCATAATAGCGCCCTGTGCTATTTCCTCTTTTAGCACCCCCCTCTCGCCCCCCCCCCCACGTTGCCCTGCTACCACCGCCAATTTTTTGTTTTCTTGGAGGCGGTAGCAGCAGCAGTGAGGCAGACCTGCGTTTGTAGGCAGGTCGGGTCCCTCTTCCCTTCTCTGATGTAGTAGTGTCAGAGGAGGGAGGGACCAGGCCAGCCATGCAAACGCTGAGTTGAAAAGACCCATGTTTGAATGGCTGGCCTGGTCCCTCCCTCCTCTGACGCGATCTACATCAGAGAAGGGAAGGAGGGACCCGACCTGCCTACAAACTCGGGTCTGCCTCACTGCTGCTGCTGCTGCCTCCAAAAAACCCCAAAACGTGGCAGCAGCGGCAGGGCAATGTAGGTTGGGGGTTGGCAGCCCGACATGTGCCCCTAATCCTTTTGCGCTCTGTGCGGCTGCACCGCTCGCACAGGGCAAGGTACGGTGCTGCTAGGGATGTACAGTCTCGGCATACAATAATTCTTATAAACCACTTCATAAGCATGGAGGTATTTTCTTGTTTGTATATCTATTTTCTCAAGATATTTCAGAGGCCAGTCTACAATTCCAAAGCTATGAGAGTATGGGGTAGATTCGGCTCTGCGAATGGTGGATTGTACAACCCTCACTATTTGCAGGGAGCATATTCTGTCTCCCTTGCTCCTGCATGCACAGAGGGATTGTGCAGGGAGCACTAGATGGAGGCAAGAGAGGGAGTGCCAGAGGCGGAGAGGGGCAGAGTGGAAACTAGCCGACTCACCTGGATGTACAGAGCCTATCCTAGTCTCGGCCCTGTACGTCCGGCGGTGTGACTTATTCCAGCTTGGAGGTGGAATAAATCCCATCTGGGGGAGTGATCCAGCCAGGCAGCCTATGGGGCAGTGGCAGGTGGGCCCTCACTGACTGATCCCGGGCCCCAGCCGACCCCACCAAAGGTCGTTCAGCAGGGAAAAGTGCCTTTGTTTGCTGGCAGGCCGTGCAAGCTCATGCTGTGCATCCCAGTGCCATCGCGATGGGATGCCACAGCATCAGCACACAGACAGGAGCACTGTGCGGGGGAGACGGGCAAGCACTTGGACATCGGCTGACATAGATGCGGTGCACACCGGTCCATCCAAGTGCCCTGATTCTGCAAACACAGGAATGTTTAGCTCCCACAGTTGCAGAATTGGGTATATCTCGGGCCTGTACATTTTCTGTGTATCCAGATGGCTCAGATGTGCAGAGATCAGAATCAGCTTCCATGAGGTTTGCAAGCTGATTGATGACTTGTATCTTATTCTTTGATGCTAGTGCACGTTTCAGAATCAGCTTCAGTCGCCTTTAATACTCTATGCTGGTCTTTTCTCTCAATACGTTATGCTGAATTGTTTCTCCTTTTTCTACTCTAGGTATTTATACTTTCATGTTCAAGTTCCTTTAGGTTACAATCGTCATTTAGAGAGATGTTCTCAATTGTCCTCAATTTTCTTCCAAGAAATGTTGCCTTAGCACGTTTCTCCAGACCAAAAGTCATTCTGATGTTATCAGAGAAGCTTTTTACTAGATAGAGTTGTTTGGATAAATGTTTATCACTGGAACTATACAGCTTCAAATCATCTATAAACAGTAAGGTCCTGATTCAGCCCCACAAGCTGTCCTGCCCGTATTCCCCCAGTACGGGGAGAGCCGGCAGAGGGGAAGAGGGGGTGGAGTGTGGGCAGAGCGGGGGTGGGCCGAGACAGCAAGACATACAGGGCCGATCCAGGTCACAGCCCTGTATGTCCTGTGGGGCCGGACTGGATGTGCCGCTTATTCCACCGCGGAGTTGGAATAAGCAGTGAAGAGGAAAGCGATCGGGGCTGGGAATCGCATATAGGACCAGGATCAGAGGCTGGTAGATCCTCGCTGCCCAATCTGAGCCCTGGCTGCCCAGCCCAGGGTCAGGCAGCAGGGTAACAGGGGGTTTGTGAAACGGACTGGACACTGGCATGCGGGATGCAGGGGGACACTGGCACAGGGATGCAGGGGTACACCGGATCATTTCAGGGCCTGATCCTGCAC
Source organism: Ichthyophis bannanicus (assembly GCA_033557465.1). Classification (NCBI taxonomy): domain Eukaryota; kingdom Metazoa; phylum Chordata; class Amphibia; order Gymnophiona; family Ichthyophiidae; genus Ichthyophis; species Ichthyophis bannanicus. The sequence goes on from CM066035.1 coordinate 646,587,552, forward strand.
CCACGGGAACATCTGGCTCCCATGGTGCAGAATCAGATCCTGCTCGGGGCCATTCAGACAGCCGAGGTGTGCCCCTTCTGGGATTGGATTCCACGTGTAATGTCATCTCTGGGTCTTTGCCATACATGAACCAAAGGGGCCAAATTTCTAAATGTTTCCAATATGCCATTAGCTCAATTGGGAGAAAAAGATCTCAGACCCTTGAGCATATTCTGTCCAGGCTTCTCAGTCTAGTCCTTGGACTGGGTTCTGGAACATCAATGACCAAAAAACTCCCAAAGAGCAAATATATATGGCTGTAAGCTTTCACAATCCATATACTATGGTATACAAAATAAAACTGCAGCATATAATTCACATATCATAATTCAAACAGTGCAATTCAATCCAGCACTTATCTAAACAATACCCCAACGCTGAAGGAAAAAAACAAATTCATACGTTATAGCAGCAGAATCACTCATTCTATAAGAAACATAGCCCCCATCGAAAGCCCATAGATTAATCTACATTAATCCAAAATTGTGAGCCAAATTCCTTACTGCTGGATCAGATATTCACATTGCCGTCTGCAGTTCATTCCCCATTCAAACTATCAGACAATGTGATGCCCGCACCCGCAAGTACACTAGCTCACCCAATCAGAACATAGAAGAGCTACTACCAATCAGAAAACAAGAACTAGAACACACCTCTGTTGCAACCAATCTACTACATGCCTATATACTTTTACTACAACCTATATATAAACACACACACTCCCAACCCAACTCTCATACTCGCTTTACCTAACAGACACATGCAATCACAAACATCCATCTGATCTTGCTCATATCAGTGGACCAACTTCTATCCTGCGGATGATCGGTGACAGATACACCCATCCATATCCTCACCGGCGATCAGGCTCACTTTTACCCTAGGAACATTTTGCTCTCACGACACTAATCCCCCCATCTGAGCCGACTCGCATCTCACTCTAAGTAATTCAGTACTACACCCAATCATTCTCCCCTCCTCACCAGCAAACTCACCAAGCAAAACACGTATGGCCTCCTAGCTACTTAAAGGAAACCCACAGCATTGATCATACATATAGATCCAAGAGCAAAAAAAACTTGTTAATCAGAGACACATAGAGGTAGATTCTGATTTGGCTGTCCAGCCCCCTGTGCAGCTGACCAGAAGCGGGACGCCCAGAGTTAAACCCAATTCTGATCCCATGGCGGCTAGATGTCCCCACGGGATCAGAATCAGGTCTATGGCTTGAATATGCAGGCCAGGCCCTGATTCTGATTGACCTGCATGCCCAGCAGATCCCCAGTTACCTCAGTCAGGCTCCTGAATGGAGCCGTAGTGCTGTGGCGTCCACCGGCCACCGCTGATTTTCTTCTTTCCCCACAGCTGGACTCTCTATCTGGTCTCCCATGGCCAGAATCCCACTACGGGGATCTTTCTGCACCCCCTACCTCTCTTTCTGGACTTGGCTGCAGGATCCCCTGACGTCCAGGGGGACTTATTCCACCTCTGTGGTGGAATAAGTCTCCCATCTATGTTCATGGCCCAGATGTACAGGGCTGACCTCAGAATCGGCCCTTTACATTTGGGGTTGCGTCCCACCCTTGCTCTGCCTTAGAAATGCCCCCTCCCGGCCCTGTCTAGGTCTCCCCATACAAACGTGCTGTTCGTGTGGGGAGGCAGTAGCTTGGGCCAGCAGGGGAGCAAATAGCGGGGATAGATGTCCAATTCAGATGTCCATTCCTGCTATTCGCTGTACTGAATGACCGTCATAATAAAAACCATACTCCAAGGAGTTAAGAAGTGCATGCAAAGGATTAAGTGCTAGACAAAACAAGAGTGGTGACAAGAAATTTACCTGAAATATTCTTCACTGGATCTTGATATTAGGAATGGTGAAATGTCCATCTGCATACTGTAGGTGGAATGTGGTTTGACACATTTTCATGGTAAAGTTGTTGTACTCAATCACGTTATAATTTATTTTATACATTTCAAGGCACTTTATGATCCAGGAGTGTGTGACACTGTCAAAGGCTTTCTTATAGTCCATCCACACACTATGCTGAGATTTCTGCTTTTCTTAACACTAGTCATGATGACTTTGTTTAGCAGTAGCTGGTCTTTGGTTCCATATACTCCCCTTTTGTTACCTTTCTTTTCTACTGCCATATTATTGGAATCAATTTCATAAATTCTGCCAGCATATATTGCAGCAGATAGCTTGTAGATTGTAGGCAGACAAGTCATTGGTCTACAATTTATGAGGATGTTAGTTGGGTCTCCCTTTGGAAGAAGAAACATTTTTCCTGTTATCAACCACTGTAGTGTTAAATCTATCTGCCTGATTAATTGATTTTTGCAGTTTACCAGATCATGGTGAAGGAATGTTAACTCTTTAAGCCCCAAAATTAGTTACTCTATCTGGGCCAGGGCTTTTCCAGTTTGGGGCTCTTTTTAATCTATTTTCCAGTTCTTGTGTTGTAACCTCAGGCCAGTTCATAGCTTCAGTGCTTAACTCTGGAATTTGTTATGGGAGGATGTAGTAAAAGCTGTTAGTGTAGATGAGTTTAAAAAAGGTTTGGACAAGTTCCTGGAGGAAAGGTCCATAAACCATTATTAAAGGGGACCCGGGAAATCCACTGCTTGCCCCAATACAAGCATTGTGGAATCTGTGTCTTTTGGGAAAACTTAGTTGTGACCTAGATTGGCCACTGTTGGAAACAGGATACTGGTCTTGATTGACCTTAGTCTGACCCAGTATGGCATATCTTATGTTCTTATCCTGTGATGTGCAGCCAGTATGTATCTTCCTTTTTTCTTCTTACCATACTTTTATCGTAGTGTTGCTTTGTTGAGATTTGGTATTCCATCCCCCTTTTTTCTGTGTGTCTTTTTTGTTTCCCTTTTGTTTATTTTTGGGTCTGCATGTTTGTATGATTATGTTTTTTTGTTGTGTGCGTTTGTGTGCATTGTCTCTGTGTGTATCTGTGACTGGAAGAGTATAGAAGAGTAGGAAGGAAGCTTGAAAAGAGCAGTTCCCTAACTGCTATGTTCCAGTATAGCAAAGTTTCTATGCTGCAGAGGCTGGGAACTGTCATTGGACCATTTGGGGGGATTTTATTTCTCTGGAGCCCTCAGTCTGATCTGGGCCCTTTTTTTTAACTCAATAGGGCCCATTCCATCCCAGACTTAGATCCCCTCTGTATGTCCGGTCTGAGTCGAATGTACTTAAAATAACTTTGCCACACCTAGGCACTGCCTCCCTCTGCCTTTTTCCTTTGAAAGTATTGTACCCAGCAGCTGGAAAAGCAGCTCTCACTGCCAGGCTGTCTTGCGAAAGCACTGGTCTTTTTCTATCTAGTCTGTCCTTCCATATCAACAACTACAACAGTCCCCTTTTTTCCTTTAGAGATCCTCTGTGTTTGTCCCATAGTTTTTTGGATTCAGATACCGTCCTCATCTCTACCACCTCCGCTGGGAGACTATTCCATGGATCCACCACTCTTTCCGTAAAGAAATATTTCCACATATCACTCCTGAATCTATCCCCTTTCACCCTCATGTTCCCTCGTAGGAGCTGCTCCTTTGCTATGGGACACATTACTTTCAAAAGGAAAAGGCAGAGGGAAGCAGTGTGGGACAGTTCTTTTAAGTAAGTTAAGTTTGTTGTGCTCTGTTTCTCTCTATAGTGCGTAGTCGCAGGGCTGTGTAGACCTTCTTGCTTGGGCCCCTCTGCACTGTGGGGGCTACTAGAAATTTATACCACTGAGGCTTGGGTATCTGGTTGGAGGGTGTATACTTGTCTCTCAGGCCTAGTCCTTTCTGCCAAGGCCCAGGGTTGATGAACCTGACCACTACCTTTGCATTTAAATGTATTATGGATGGGTGGGCAATAAAAAGGAAACCTATTGAGGACTCACTGGGGTATATTATGCATGATCAGCTGCTGAGTTGGTGGCATGCCCAACAGTTCTGGGGCCTGTTCATTCAGAATCAGCTTGCATTCAACGTCGTTGCTTCAGGATTGTCAGGAGACACTATATGCATATTCAAAGGGGGTGCTCTGCGGCTTACCTGTCTTATGTCAGCAAGATGCAAATACAACACTAATGGAGGTCGCAGGCTGTGGGCATGGAGAAACAGGCCTCGTGCTCAAGGAAGTCAGCATGAGCATCGGAGGGGGCAGCAACAAACAGCCCTGCAGTGCCCAAATTGTAAGGTAAGTGCCATGGGGCTGTTTGTGGACATTTTCACAATTGCAGGTCCCAGAGGGCGGGCGGCAATGGGCGCAGGAGGGTGCGCAAGGGCTGAGGTTCACCTAGGGCTCCTCATCTCCTTAAGCTGGCTCTGTATCCAGGTAGCATCAATTTTTAGTTGGCATGTATTCAAATAACAACTTGTTATTGATAAGTGCCATCGAGTCGGAGTCGACTCATGGCGACCCTCTGGATAGCTATCCTAAATTGTGTTCGGTCTTCAGTCAGGCGGCTCATTGTTGACAGAGTGGTACCTGTAGCTGCTGTTATTGTATCGATCCATCTCATTGCTGGCCTTCCTCTTTTGTGTTGACCTTCTATCTTGCCAAGCATGATGTCTTTCTCTAATTATCTCTCTCTTCGCATGATGCGTCCAAAGTATGAAAGTTGAAATCTTGTCATCTGAGCTTCTAAAGAAAGCTTAGGTTTGATCTCCTCTAGTACCGACTGGTTTGTTCTTCGGGCAGTCCATGGTATACACAGTATTTGCCGCCCAGCACCATAATTCAAAGGCATCAATTTTCTTCCTGTCTGTCTTTTTCACTGTCCAGCTTTCACATCCATATGATGTTATTGAAAATACCATGGCTTGAACAAGTCGAATCTTTGTATGGAGAAAGACAACTCTGCTCTTGAGAATCTTATCTAGGTCTTTCATAGCCATTCTGCCAAGAGCAATGCTTCGTCTGATTTCTTGACTGCTTGTTGCTTCTTTATTGATAGTTGATCCAAGTAGGTTAAAGTTGTTCACAATTTCAATTTCTTCTCCTTCAACGATGAACCTGTTGATTATGCCAGTTGTCATGATCTTTGTCTTCTTTACATTAAGGTGCAGGCCCATTTTGAGACTATGTTCTTTGATTGTGAGAAGCAAATATTTCAGATCATCTTCACTTTCAGCCAGTAATGTGGTATCATCAGCATAGCGAAGGTTGTTGATGAGTCTTCCACCAATCTTCAGACGTCTGTTGTCTTCATACAATCCTGCTTCTCTGATGATTTGTTCTGCATATAAATTAAACAGGTAGGGGGAAAGTATGCAGCCTTGTCTTACACCTTTGCTTATTTTAAACCATTCTGTTTCTCCTTGTTCCGTTCGAACTGTTGTTTCTTGATCAATGCACAGATTGTGCAAGAGAACGATCAGGTGTTCTGGTATACCCATGCTTCTTAATGTGGCCCAGAGTTTCTCATGGTTTACACAGTCAAAAGCCTTGCTATAGTCGATAAAGCACAAATAGATATCTTTTTGGTATTCTTTAGTCTTTTCAAGGATCCATCTCACATCCGCAATGATGTCTCTCGTTCCTCGCCCTTTCCTGAACCCTGCTTGCACTTCAGGTAGTTCTTGTTCCAGGTATGGTTTTAGTCTTTTTTGAATAATCTTCAGTAGAATCTTGCTGGCATGTGGGATCAGAGTGATTGTGCGATAATTTCCACAGTCAGTTGAATCACCTTTCTTTAGTATTGGTATAAACACAGATCTTTTCCAGTCAGTTGGCCATGATGTTGTCTTCCATATTTCTTGGCAGAGCCTTGTAAGTACGGTAACAGCTGCATCACATTGCTGCAATACTTCTTTTTTTTTTTTAAACTTTTATTTTCATTTTGCAACAAACAAAAGAAATAACACACCAAAAGAGACAAAACAAGTATACAATAAGGAAAAGTAAACCCATTACCCCCCACCCCGATGCTTCTTCGCTACCGATTATATCAGCATGTGAGCGCTTCCAATTAACAGTGATTATACATCAAACGATCAAAAGAGTATCTCCAAATACAGCATGATCATGGGACAGAGATATATACAAGTTAGACAGTCAGATGAGGAGCATTTAGCAAAATGTACATAGTCATTGAGCATCTTCCATTGAGACCAATGAGAAGGAGTCTGAACGGAGGAAGCGAACAGACGAGGTATTTGGTCATATTTACTGTAAATACAGGCATGATTCCACCAGTCATTGGGGCTCAGATGGGAGCTAATTTTCCAGTATTACTTAATTAGGGAAATAGCAATGCCAAGCATAAAGTTCGAAAGGAGATAAGCCATTTTTGGGAGAGAGGGGATCCCCGCAACTGGGCGAAGTCCCCTATCCTCCAAGAAAGGGGCTCCTGAGAGTGCGAGATAGACTAAATACGACCCCAGACCGACCACCAGTAATAATGTAGTGCGGGATATTCATGCATAACATGAGGCAATGAACCAATGGCCGCAGGACGTGTCCAGCAACCAGTGCCCTGAGTATGTTCCATTTGTCTAATCTGTGAGGAGTGTAAAAACACCGGTGGGCTAGAAAGAAAAAGGGTCTGAGTGAGTGAGGCGGATCGGGAACCCGTGTCCCTCTACTCCAGATAAGGCTCCATTGCTCCGAGGTCATCAGGTACAGTAGCGTGCAAAGACTTCTTAACCAGAAGGCTATCCCAGTACCATTTGGAAAACGGTGGGAGAATAGGCAGCTACCATGTGAGGCTTAGCATTGAGTTTCAGTGTTCAGCAGAGTTTAAATGCGTTTCCTGAAGAAACACTAAATCAACATGCTCATGGCTAAGATAGCTAAGGATTTTCTTTTCCTGTGAGTGGACCTTAATGCCTTTGACGGTGAATGATAAGATTTTACATAAGGCCATTCAGAAAAGTTAAAAATTCTGAGCATGATAGCACACATAATTTCACTATGTCCCTCAAACTGACTGTATCTGGCTGAACACATGACATAGGAAAATAAGCTAATATAATACAATGAAGCGCCCCACATTAACAAAGAAAAACCGCAGTACGGTAGAGGAGAAGCAAAACCCCCAAAATTACTGGCGACCAATTGTGTCTGCGGGGAGAAACCCCAGAGAAGGCCGAAATTGAAAAAAAACACATAACCTGTAGGACTGTGCGTGCTCCGAATCCGACCGAGGCACACTCATGAAGGGATAGGAGACCAAAAAACAAAAGTCCATATAGAGAAAGAAAGAAAGTCCAGGCTATTTCTGTGCTTGGCTAGGACCGCCGCATCGGGCCCTTCAAAATGGCGGATAGAGCCGGTAGATAAGAGTCCAAGATTTGGGATTAGCGCATCTGCTCTGCTTCTTTGGAGTCTAAAAATGTTGATAGTAGATCAGGATCTTCGAACGTCCTGGTTTGGTTGTGGAAAGTCACTCGGAGCTTCGCTGGATACAACAGGCCAAAGCGAGCCTGTAGCTGTTGAAGTCGAGGGCGAAAAGCAAGGAGTTTCTTCCGACGGTCAACGGTAGGGCTTTGCCAAATCAGGAAAGAAGGAGACCTTACGACCTTCAAATTCCAAATGATGATTCGCTCGGGCAGCATGTTAAAATTTGTTCCACTTGTTGATATCGTAGCAAAGCTAAAGATAATAGGCCGGGGGGTCGTGCGGTTGAGCGCCATGTGGGGCAGGAACACGGTGTGCTCGATCGATTTCCAGTTTCTCTGTGAAAAGTGATCTTCAGCAAGGAGGGAAGAGTTTTGAGCAAGAATTCTCTTATATCTCCTGCTTCCACCCCCTCCGGCATTCCGAGGAGCCTCACATTGTTGCGACGGGCTCGATTATTGCTATCTTCTAACTCCTTTTGAAGATTCTGTATCTGGCGCTCAGCCTTGTCCAGTTTTGCCCAAGTGCACCTCGTGCGAGTCGAGGACCCCCGCCATGTTGTCCTGCCGTAATGAAAGACTTTCAAGTCGGTCCTGGAGCACTCCAAAGTCTTCTCGCATGGCTCGAAGCGCTTCTCCATTGGACTGCACCAAGTCCTTCACGCCGCGTATTTCCTCCAAAATCTCCAGGTGCATTTCGGGGTTTTCACGAAAGGGAACCATCTTCTGTGGGGAGGACACCTCTGTTTTGGAGCGTTTTCCGTGAGAAGAAGAAGGAGACCCGAAGTCCAAGCGCGCTGGTTTATGGGCCGCCATCCCCCCCGAGGTGCCCCGGTCAGCTCGGAGCGAAATAGTAAATTTGTATAGGTATTAAGTCAGGATTCTAAGTAGGCCTCTCGGGAGCTTCAACGCAAAGCGTCCTACCCGCTGGACATCAGGCTCCGCCCTTGCTGCAATACTTCTATGGGAATGCTATCAAAGCCTGGTGCTTTGTTCTTTGATAAGGCTTCAATGCTGCTTCAACTTCTTCTTTCATCACCTATGTTTCCCGATCATAAGGTACAGGTTGAAACGGCTGTTGGTCCACTTGATCTTTATCATATAAAATCTCTGTATATTCCTTCCACCTTTTCTTGATCTTCTCAGCATCATTCAACATAGAACCTTGAGCATCTTGTAACATTCCAATTCGAGGCTGGAACTTTTTCTTTAACTCTCGTAGCTTTAGGAAAGCTGATCTTGTTCTTCCTCCAATAGTTTCTGCTTCTATTTCCTTGCAAGTGTCATTGTAGTACTTTTTCTTGTCCTGTCTTGCTGCACGTTGGAAATCTCTGTTGAGTTCTGCAATTGTCTTTCTTTCTCCTCTGGCTTTTAGCTTCTCTGTGTTTCTGGGCAATTTTCAGAGTTTCTTCCGTCATCCATTTTGTCCATTTTTGCTTTTTCACCTTTTGTAGAGACTTCTCGCTTTCTTCCAACACAACCTTCTTGATGTCATTCCATAACTCTTCCAGAGCTCTGTCATATGTATCTAAAGCAGCAAATCGATTTTGCAGGCAGTCTTTAAATTCCAGTGGTATATTCTCAAGGTCATATTTTGCTGCATTCATGAGTGGTTTGCTCTTTTTCAACTTTAGCTTGAGTTTGCATACTAGTAGTTGATGATCTGTACCACAGTCAGCTCCAGGTTTTGTCTTTTTTGATGTTACAGAGCTTTTCCATCGTTGACTTCCACAGATGTAATCAATTTGATTTTTATACAATCCATTGGGTGAAGTCCATGTGTACAGTCACCACTTGTGTTGCTGGAAGAAGGTGTTTGAGATGAATAGATCATTGGTCTTGCAGAATTCTATCAGTCTTTCTCCAGTTTCATTTCTGTTGCCAAGTCCATATTTTCCAACTACTTTGCCTTCTTCTTTGTTGCCAACTTTTGTGTTCCAGTCACCCATGACTATCAGGATATCCTGTTTGCATGTTCTGTCAATTTCGGCTTGTACTATTTTATCTGGATAAGTGCTGAATCAAAATCAATGCTATCTGGATATAGTCGGCACTTGTCCAGACAGCAGCAGTACCACTTTTGCTCTTGCAGTGGATCACCGCTGCATTAACCACATAGTGCTGGGGTGGTCTATGGAGACATTGTGCTACTATCCGCAGAGTGCTGCTGAAAATCTCAATCAGCACCCTTATCCAGATAGCCCCCTCCCTTGAGCAATCCAGATAAGGACTTTGAATATCAGCCCCATAAATATTTGTCCTGCCTTCAGTCTCTCTCAAATCACTCCATTTCTCTGATGTATAACTTTGGCTATTTTGCAAAGGAAGTGGATAAAATTATGCTTAGAATGGCCGAGGATATTTAAAACAGCAATTGCAGGGTCGGAAGTGCCCCCTGCTGCATCACTGCTTTTTTATAGTGACCTGTTTGTATCCAAATGGATCAATAACCAAACTATTCATATATTTTATTCAAAATCTGTTTAAAATGCCAGCTGGTTAGGATTTCTGCTTTAATGTACATCAGTAATATCTATTCAGAGATGGTGTCCCAAAAACGCCAATAACGATATAAAGATAGAGCCAAGCAAAGGGTCCTTTCTGAAAATATCTCAGACTTATCTGTACTGAGCAATCATTTGGGAGGACTCGCAGGCAGCACAGTTATAAAGCTCTCAAACAAACTACAACACATTGGTTTGAAATGAAAACAAACTCTTCCTAACATGCTGCTCAGAAAGTGCTGCAAATATGGTTGTGGCTAATCTGTGTGGCTGAAACTGTTTCATCTTCAATGCGAATCATGTACAAATAAAGACTAATAGTATTTGCAGAAACAATTTCATCTTGGAACGTGATCAGGATTAGATATTTGCTCAGTGTTTTATGACTATGTTATAGATTAATTACATTGTGTAAATCCAAAACAGCTCCAGCCGTCTCCAGAATGAGTCCATGATGCATCTTTGGCAGGTCATTAAATCAGAATCCACAAATGCGAGTGATTAAAAGCAATTTCATGCTACTCCTTTCCTACTTCTGGCTATTTTGATCATTCAAGAAATTCACTGCAATGATAATCAACAATCATAGCCAATGGTTATTTGGATATTCAGAGTCCTTCCATCCAAATATGATCACAATGCACTTCAGACTACAGCTGCCTACATGCACTTATCCTATGGGCAGCATCTTTCCAGTACTCAGACTGCATGTAATCCTCTAAGGGTTAAAGATGGCTTCTAAATGAAAGGGCTAGCCCTGATGCTCAGTGTAGTTCTAGATACTGAGAGTATTAGGAGAGTAACCCTATTTATCGGGGGGTTCACAAATTCAGTTCTCAAGTGCAAAAATAGGTTACAGTTTCTGCCTCTGTCCAGATGGACAGCCCGCTCCCAGTCAAAGGACTGATTCCATGTGCAGGATGCCTGCAAGTTGAAGCCCTCATGAAACAAGTGGAGGACTTGAAAGAAGAGGTAGCAGGGCTGAGAAGCATTCATGATAGTGAGAAGTACATTGATGAGATGCTTCCGGAGGCATCTAAGCTCTCTGACAGAGTTGGACATGGGTCACCAGAACCTGCAGAATTGGAAATACAACTCTATCATCCCTCAAATTAAAGAACCAGTATGCAGCCCTGGAAGTGGAGGAACCATGTACAGGATGAACCAGAGCTCAAGCACCCCAACGTTGCAGCATCAGTGACCACAAAGAAGTGAAGGGTAGTGGTGGTTGGCGACTCTTTTCTGAGGGGTACTTATGTTCTTATCTTATGTTCTTATGAGGCATCTGTCTACTGACCAGACTTGATGTCCTGGGAGGTATGCTGTCTGCCAAGTGCAAACATCCAAGATGTTATGGAGAGTTTGCTGAGACTCATCAAGCCTACTGACTATTATCCAATGCTGCTCATCCATGTCGTCACAAACGATACTTCTAGGTATCCTTCCGATTGTATCGAGTGACTTCATAGTTCTGAGAGAGAGGATGAAGCAGATAGGTGCACAGATGCAATCCTACCTGTTGAGGGTAAAGGCCGAGGCAGAGAACCTCACATCCTGAAGATGAATGCATAGTTGCGTGGATGGTATCATCAAGACCGTTTTCGTTTCTTGGACCATGGGAAAATTTTCCAAAGGTTGTTGAACAGAGATGGTATCTATCTGTCCAAAAAGAGTCAAAGTGTCTTCCATAGAAGACTGGCTAACCTACTGAAGAAGGCTTTAAACTAGATTCATTGGGGATGGGTGATGAAAGTCCCCAGGTAAGTGAAAGCTTTCAGGTAGGTAAAAAATTAAATACCTATGTAGAAATAGTTAAAAGGGGCAATATCTGGAAAGCAGTGTGCATTAATGTCCGTAGTATGGGAAATAAGATTCTAGATGTTGAAGCTTTAATGGAAAAAGCTGACTTGGATTAAGTGGCAGTTACAGAGGCATGGTTCATGGAGAACCATGACTGGGATGTAATTATGATGGATTATAATTTATTCAGGAAAGACGGGGAGGAATAAGAGGAGGAGGAATAGCATTATATGTAAAAAATAATATTAAAGCTACAGAATTACAGGACTTACAAAGGAAGGAGGAGGCAGTGTGAGTAAACTGGAAAGATGGAATGGAGCATCCATTTGCATTGGTGTGATATACAGACCTCCTTCACAGGCAGGAGAACTGGACAGAGATTTAATTGAAGACATTTTCAGGATTGCTATGAAAGGAGAATTGCTGCTGATAAGTGATTTCAATATGCCAGATGTGATTGGCATATCCCTGTTGCTGTGTCCTCTAGAAGTAAGGAAATCCTGGATTCTCTACAGGGAGAACTGTACCAGCAACTGGTAACAGAATCCACCTGTAAGAGGGCCATACTGGATCTGGTCTACACCAATCGGGAGAGTGTTTTTGATGTTCTAGTAGGTGATCATCTCACATCCAATGATCAGCTGATGGTGCGGTTCAATATTAGAACTAGAAATGATAAAGTTCATTCCAAACTGAGGGTCCTAGACTTGAGAAAAATTAACTTTGCCAAGATGGGACAATATATCAAGGAGTCATTTGTGGGATAGGATCAGCTGGAGGATGTAGAAAAGCGGTAGTCAAAATTGAAAAGGGATATTTTAAACACAACAAACCTTTTTTTTAGGAAAGTAAATAAATATAAAAAGAAAAAGAGACAATTATGGTTCTCAAAAGAAGTAACTGAAAAAGGGAAGAAAAAGAGGGTGGCAATCATAAAATAGAAGAGATCACAGAAAGAGGAAGACAAACATCAATATTTAGAAAAGCAAAGGGAAGTTAGGAAAGGAGTCAGGAAAGCAAAGATACAAATGGAAGAAAAAATATACAATGCAGAAAAATGGGACAAAACATTTTTCAGATATGTTAGTGAGATGAAGAACTGCAAAAGCTGATGAGGATAAAGTGGAATTGCTTAACAAATATTTTTGTTCTCTGATCACAGATAAAGGGCCAGGAGCAGAACTTCAGGAAACATCCACAAAAAGGAACAGAAGCAAGGAGGATTTTGAATGATTTTCAGGGAAGCTTTAAGAATGGTCAAGAATTTGGCAGCTGAGATTTAACACTAAAAAATGCAGAGTCATGCATTTGGGCTGCAAAAATCCAAGGGAGCGGTACAGTATAGGGGGTGAAGTACTTTTGTGCATGAAAGAAGAGTGGGACCTGGATGAGATCATTTCTGATGATCTTAAGGTGGCTAAACAGGTAGAAAAGGCAATGGCAAAAGTCAGTAGGATGTTTGGGTGCATAGGGAGAAGAATGGCCAGCAGGAAGAAGGAGGTGATAGTGACTGTATAAATCTTTGGTGAGACCCCATTTGGAGTAATATGTGCAGTTCTAGAGATCACAGCTCCAAAAGGATATAAATAGGATGGAGTCAGTGCAAAGGATGGCTACCAAAATGGTCAGTGGACTTTGTTGTAAGGCATATGGGGACAGACTTAAAGATCTCAATATGTATACTTTGGAGGAAAGGTGGGAGAGGGACGATATGATAGAGGTGTTTAAATACCCTTATGGCATAAATGCACAGAGGGGAGCATCTTTCAATTGAAAGAGAGTTCTGCAACCGGGGGGGGGGGGGGGAGAGAGGGGCATAGGATGAAGGTGAAAGGGGATAGACTCAGGAGTAATATACAGAAATATTTCTTTGCGGAAAGAGTGGTAGGTGCATGGGATAATCTCCCAGTGGAGGTAGTAGAGATGAGGACAGTATCTGTAGGCATACCCCTGCTGCCTGCGGGGGATATCCTCCCCACAGCCCCCCCCCAAACTCACGCAGCTTAGGTCCCCCTCTTCTTGCCACCTGACCCACAGCTGGCCTGCCGGGGTCTGGACTGGGAGGTGGGGACCCCCCGCACCTGGCCCTGGCCCTGGGGTGGATCCCTGTGCCCTATTGCCAGGTCAGTGCTGCTTATTCCACCAGGTGGAATAAACAGCATGTCCCCTTTGACCCAGCAGGATGTACAGGGCCGTGACCTGAATCGGCCCTGTACGTCCTGTTGGGCCGGCTCGCCTCTGCTCCGCCCAGGGACTATTTTTAGTTGGGTGGGGGATCATGGCTGCCGGGCCACCAGGGATTTGCTTTCTGTCCGGGGCACCGGCACCCCGACAGGATTTTGATGCCTCCAGGCATTGGAAATCAAAGTATTTTGATCATCTCCAGGTAAGGGAGAAAACCCCTGATGCTATCAAAATACTGTCAGGGTACATATTCAAATTGGCCACGCAATTCCTCTGTTTTTCTAGGAGAGCGTGCTGTCCAAGTTTAACGCTGCCATTTGAGCACACTTTAACGAATGGCTAATGTGTGGCTAATTTGCATATAAGGCACTTTCTGCATGCCGGCACTGAAGTTGCACACTATTGGTGCACTACAAATCAGCATAAAAAGTTGCCTTTCTGTATCAGCCTATAAATGTTATATTGGATAGCGATGTGTATCTGAAATGAAAAAAAAAACACTTTTCATCCGTTAGAGCTTTATTATATAAATTATGCAACTGAGAGAACTGACAGACATGCAGAGATTCCAACACACAATACAAGTCTCTAACCATTCTTGATCTAGCTAATCTTTTATAGGCTAAAACAGGAACTTACTTCTGTTGTTATACCAGATTTGCCAACTACTGCCTTACCTATTGGAGGGTTGTTCGAGAAATCTTACTAGGGCATTAGTAATGCCGCAGTTGGACTATTGCAATGCTCTGTTTCTGGGTATTTCCCAGAAGGACATGATGGGCATTCAGTTGATGCAGAACACCACTGTGAAACTGATAAAAGGGCTCCAGAAATATGGTCATATGACCCTTACTTTGATTCAGGATAGAGGTCAAAGTACTGTTGTTAACATTCAAGATTTTGCAAGATATGGCTCTGGTCTATCTTTCTTTCTCTTTTTCTTATTAAATTTTTTATTTGCATTTATAGAAGTTTGCAGTGCAAACAAGAACATAGGAAAGATTTTCCAAATCAATGAGAGCCCCCCCCCCCAACAACATATTCCTTCAAACAGAGGAATAAAAGGAAAAGGAAATACTAGCCCACATCTCGGCAAGCACTAATAATACAAGGAAACAATATAATTAAAGAAAACAAAGGCAAACAAAGCTTCACACTAAGCTGTAACAAAACTCAATCCTAGATAACACCACATAAATGTATTACATCATCAACCCTCCTAAACCACCTCAACCCGAGGTGTGGCTGCTTCTTTATCTAATAATAGTTTCTCCAAGTGAGGAAGATCCATAAAAACATACTTTACCCCACTCAATGTAGCTAGACATTTGCAGGGAAATCTAAGATAAAAGGTGCCAGATAACACCAGCACCTGAGGTTTATTGAAAGAAAAGTCTTCCTTCTCATATGGGTCATCTTAGATACATCTGGAAATAATTGGATTTTTTCACCATAGAAAGGGGATTCCTTATGCCTACAATAATTCTTCATAATCAATATTTTATTAAGGTCATTAAGAAAAGAAACCACCAAGATGGCTCTGGTATTAATAACATCCTGGGAATCCTCGAGAAAGGTGGAGAGGCTTAATTCCAGCTTAGGCACCAGAATACCCTCCCTTTCTTGCCCGGAGGAAGTTCTCACATACTTATCAGGAATATAATACATCTCAGACACCATAATAACATCAGACTTGGATAATAACAATATTTCTTTAAGATATTTCCTCAAAAGAATATCAGGTGAAAGCAAATGTGTAAATGGAAAGTTCACAAATTACTACAAAACATATTTTTTAAGGATTCCAATTTGTGATGAACCAGTAGGCTATCCTTGATAGAGGATACCCTTACTCGGGGCCAGCCCGTCCATTAGGAGAGCTAGGCGTCCACCTAGGGTGGCCAGCCCAGGTGGGCGGCAGCAGCAGCAGGGTTGGGTGGCAGCAGCAACAGCACACATAGGTGGCCATGCCGCCCCCACAACTGCCGCCGATTCCATTTGGGGTTAGGCAAGCAGCGGCAGCTAGGGAGGGCAGTGGCAGTGGCAGCTGGTGGGGCGGTGAGCCCGGGGTTTCTGTCTAGGGCAGCAGAAACCCTTGGGCTGGCGCTGCACCCACCGAACTCAAGGAAGCAACCTGCATATCCCAATTAGAGACTTTCTTTCCCAAAGTCTCCAATAAGGGGTCCACCTCCTTAAACTTAGCAGCTGTCTCTTGAGAGAACACACAGAACTGAAGAATTGCAGTAGCATGAGATTTCTCAATATGTGACACTACTTGCCAAATGTCCTGCAAAGAAACTGGGGGCCCTATCTATACTTCATTCAACTGGTTTAGGACAGGAATCATATTAGCAAACCCTGAAACACCAGGGAGAGGCTCAGGGACATCAGCCAGAAAACTATCCTGCAAAGGTGCACAAGGGGTTGGAGGTGGAGTCCACTCCATGGAACTCAAAGATGCTCCCTCATCTGACGACACAGAGCGCAACACGACCTTCCCTGATAAACTAACCTTTGGCACTAGATGTTTGTCCATAGGCTCAGGTTCTATCACCGGCTTGCTGCCTTTTGATTTCCTTTTACCCGGCATTGCAAAATGCTGACCAGCACAATAGCTCAGCATGTATGTTACCTCATTTCTCTCTTGGGCTCCTAATGGGTTCATAAGGGGGCCAAAATGCCCCTTAGTGCATGCCTCTTAGTGCTCACCTATGGCCGTGTGCCTAAAGGAGGACCAGTTCTTATAGGGCCCCCGGGAGGAGTGCAGGTGTCCGTGATGATGCCGGGTCTGCAGACGGGCACACTGATGTTTCCCTCTGAGAGGCAAGCAGCAGGCAAACAGCTCCAGAGAAGCTAACCACCAGCCCAGTTCTTATAGGACCCCCTGGGAGGAGTGCAGGTGTCCGCGACAATGCCAGGCCTGCACACAGGCACACTAATGTTTCCCTGTAAGCGGCAAGCAGCAGGCAGTTAGTACTATATATTCCGACTTGTTCCCTGCGCTAACAAGTACAGCAATTCTTGGCAGTACCCTTGCGCAAGGTTATATGGTGGGTAGCACTTTGTGGAATGCCTTCCCTAGAGAATTGTGTGTTATAGATGACCTACGGGTGTTTCTCAAAGTTCTGAAAACCTTGCTCTTCTGGAGAGCTTTTGGGGATGTGGTTGAGGGGGGTTGGTGTCTAATTGTAGGGGCTACTTAAGGATGTGGATTGCTATAGCTTGCATTTGTTGGGTAGGGGCTCAGGAGGAGGGGGATTTGGATGCTCGCAACCTTGGGGTCATCTTTGACTCTTCTCTCTCCCTCTCCACACACATCCAACAAATACTGTAGCTCAAACCTGTCATTTCTTTCTCTATAACTAGCAAAATTCACCCTTAGCTTTCCTTGCACACGTCTAAGTCGCTCATCCACTCTCTAGTCACCTCCCATCTAAACTACTGCAACCTGCTCCTCACTGGTCTCCTCTGAATGATCTCTCTCTCCTTCAGTTTGTTCAAAACTCAGCTGCATGGCTAATCCTCTGCCGGTCCAACAAACAAGCATGATCCACGTGCCACACAACAGACCCAGTCAAAAGCGTGGAGGCAAGGAAGGAACTATTTTATTTACCACGTAAACATAATAAAATATCACAATTAAAGCAATTATCAAAATTTTATTACCCCTTGTTTTTGATATTTGTTTATTGTATAATTGGTGTATTTTTGTGGGAGCACCCATCTAGAATGGTCCTTTCTTTTTCTTTTCTTTTCTTTTAGCAATTACAGTGTGGCAAGGTGTAAAATTGCACAGTAAAAAATAACAGATATAGGTTATATTGGTTTTCAATTGATTGTCATTCTATGGTTTATCATTATACTGTCACATTTTATTTTATTTATTATCTTTAACTTTTTAGGCACATATGATTTAGTATTTGTGTGATTATGAAATGTCAGTATCTTTTAGGTGTGTACAATACATTATTTATGTTTTTAGGAAACTATATGTTGCTGTACTTTACTAATTATTTATTTATTTATATTTATTTCATGATGTTTTAGTCATTTATTGATGTACTAATAAGTTTGTAGGTGCTTTAATTGTGATATTTTATTATGTTTACGTTTATAATTTGTTTTTACGGATTATGAATGTTTTTAATGTTGCTTTTACATGTTGTTGTAGCCAAATGCCCCTGATGAAGACATAAGCGAAACACGGCCTGTGTCGGGCCTGGCTTTGTGATACAAGAGTGGTAAATAAAATAGTTCCTTCCTTGCCTCCACGCTTCTGACTGGGTCTAATCCTCTGCCGGTGACACTATGCTCACGTACCCCCTCTTCTCAAGTCACTTCACTAGCTCCCTATCCATTCCACACCCAGTTCAAACATCTACTAACCTATAAGTACTTTCATTCTGTGGCTCCTCACTACCTTTCCTCTCTTATCTCTTTTTACATCCTTCCTCAGGGAACTGTACTCTTCTGGTAAATCCTTTTATCTGTGTACTTCTCTGATATCGCCAACTCCAAACTTTGTTCATTCCACCTTACTGCTCCATATGCCTGGCTCCATCTCTGGTCCTATTCAAATCCAGGCTAATTATCCACTTCTTTGAGACTGCTTTTGGATCCTGATTTACTTATTCTCCTATTCACCACCTATGTGTATCTTTATCATTCCCCTAGATTTACCCTAATCCCCTAGATTTATCCTAGTCCCTAATTTGTTGTGTTGTCTGTCTTTATTGGATTGTAAGATCTATGAAGCAGAGACTGTCTCTTATATATATATGTATAGCTCTGCATCTGCCTTGTAGCACTATGCAAATGAAAAGTAGTAATAGTAGGGCAATTGTTTACCGTTTCTATATTGTACACCATACAGGGCAGTAACTGATCGTATGGTAAATAAATGTCAACAAATAAATAAATAAGGTGTGGGGAGAGGAGCCACTTCATTATGGTGGAATCCGGGTGAGCTTGGTTGGTTTCCTGTCTGATAAAGGTCAAGAGGAAAGGAAAGGCAGCTCGTAAACCTGCTGAAATCGAAGCTGCTGGATCCCCTCTGCCTTTACCTGTTCAAGCTACAATTGATTCCTTCATGCACTACCCGAGCATGCAGTAACCTGCCTCTGGAGTGGGCCTGGATGTCTCGATGCCAAAGACAAATGAGTCAGTGTCGAGTTAGGGCAAAGGAATATCGTAGGAATGGTATCTTCCAATCTTGCCGGCTGTTTCCATTTCTTCAGATTGGCTGGGGTTTCTCTTTGCACCGAGGAGTGGCTCTGAGAAGATTCTGGATGATGGGTAGCCTTCTGTTGAGGATGTGGTGTTGGGAGCTAAACCATGGGAAAATCCGGAGGCAGCTGCAACAGCAGTTTGGAGTGACGGGGCCACAGTCGCTGGTCCTGTGGTGCCTGATGTACCGGTTCCTGATATCTCTGAATTTGATGCTGGCATTACTTCAGGTTTCCTTTTGGCCTCTTCTGGGTTTAACATACCCAGACCTGCTAAATTTTTGTTGGAATCTATTTGGGATGCAATTTCGAGCCTTGGTGAGGCTCTGGTTCCACAAGTGCAAGCACTACAGTTACAAGTTGAAGGTGACACTTCAGCCATCTCAAAAAATGTTGAAGATCTGTCTGCGGTCCAGTCAGTTGATTCTGACCTGGAGAAGAGGTCAGAGGCTCTTGAAGATTGTTCTGATGGCGTTTTGAAAGATTTGTCCTCTGTTAAGTTTAAGTTGGCAAATTTGGAGATTGCTTCTAGGTCATCAAATTTGTGATTTTTTTCCCCAAATTTATTTAAATTTTTTAAAAGAACAAAATAGTACAAAAGTAAAAAGTCAAGTAATAACATATTAAAACCAGAGAGAGCCAATTAAAAAGAAAAAAAGGACAAAGATCAACAGAAAGAAAAAAGTACAGCAATTAACTGCCAGACAAATGGTCATCAAGAGACTTCTAGATCCTTTCCACTTTAACTATACAGCCAGAGGACACATATGCAGCACTCTCCAGTTTATGAGTCAAACAACTTGCATGCCACCAAAACGTCACATGTTGCACAGCAAGGAATATCATAGTATTAAAGAGCATTCTATCATATTTAGTAAGATTTTCACACAAACATTGTGAACAAAATAGTACTATATGCAGAGACAGATTAGTACGCAGACAAAAGACTTCACAAAGAAACTTCCATACCCCCATCCCAAAATTTCTTAAACAAAGAACATTCATATAGCATATGTGACAGAGTCTCCACCTCCACAGCACAATGCCAATACAAGCTGGAGTGTAGAAGACCGGTCTACACATTCATAGAGGAGTCCAAAGCACACAATGAACCAAAAAGTATAATGACTGTGAGAGACTACTTGACATGGTGGGTTGCACCGTATGGCTCCAAAAATGTTCCAATTTATTTCATCTTGTGAGATGCCAGCATCAAAGTCCCAAGTTCTTTGAAAACCCAACAGTGAGGAACTTGTTACACATCAACATCACATAGAAATTTGAAGTAAGCCTAACTTTCCGACATAAACCTAACATGTCAGATGAAGGGCAGCCCCCCCCCCCTCCCGACCAAGGTGCATCCTGCATCAAACCCAGGTGTGTAACCTTAAGTGCTTAGGATGACGACAACCCAAAAGTTGTAACCAATTATTCCTGATTAACAACAGTCCTGCCCACTAGCAATTGACTGTGTATTCCTTTATCTAACCATCCTTTCCAAAAAATCTTTCTCCCATTAACCCGCACTAACGGGTTATATCACAGAGATGATACTTCAGAAACTGAATAAGAAGTTGAACAACAAGCATCAAGCTCCTTTAATGCCTTGATAGGACTGGTTAAGAGTAGAGCATCCAATCTGGAATGTGGAACGTTCATTATGGGCAGGGCTATTAACAAAAAAGCACTTGAAAGTATGGTGGAGAATCCTCCTGAAGCCACTCAGCCCCATAACGCAATAGCATCACCGTATGGTGAGTTTTGAAGTCCAGAAAACCCACACAACCCTTCCTTCATGGCATCTTAAGTGTGATTAAGGCTCTACGTGGCCTTTTATGTTTCCATAAAAACCCCAAAAGGATCTTATCCACCTGCGCATAAAATGTTAGCTTGCAGTAACCCAGGAGCATCCCTAATTTATAAACAATGCTCAGCAAGACAATAATTTTGATTGAATCTAACCTCCCCCACCACGACAAGCGCAAGGGGGACCAATTCTGCAAAATATATTTTTAAGTCTGCGAGCATGGCATTACAATTATACTTGACTGTGTCTTCAGGGCATGAGCAAAAATGCACCCTAAGATACTTTATCGGATGTGGCATCCATTGGAAAGGGAATACCTTCAGGTCCTCCTGTGTGGCAAAGTTATTCATTGGAAACAGCTTACTTTTATCCCAATTTACTTTAAAACCTGAGAATAATGAAAACCAGTCTACTATCTTTAACAAGCTACAAACAGAGGCTACGGATCTTGAAAAGAACAATAAAACATCATTCGCATATGTTGCAAATTTCCAGCTTCTTTCATCCATGACAATACCCACAATACTATTTTCGATTATTAAATTTCCCCAAGGAACCTTTGATCTCTTCTGGGGACATGCTTAAGAACTATTTGACAGATGTCATCGGTGTTCCAGCAGAATTTCACCCTCCTTTAAAGCCACTATATTATCTTCCTATGGGTAAAAAATCTCTGGGAGATACACTGGGGGCATCTGGGCAACAGATGGATGTGCTGGGTATCTCTGCTGCCTTAGAAAGTTTGAATCAAAATCAGATAGCTTCTGAAACGTTGCTGGTGACCTTTGCCCTGACCTTGGATCGGGAATGGATGCTAAAAATGTATTTCAAGAAGTGTAATGTGGCCTTTTGGGGTCTTATAGTTTGAATATTTCTGAACCTGTCTAGGGAGACCCAGAAGAGGCGTAGGGAATTTCTGTTGTTAAAACCAGCTATTGTATAGTTGGGAAGCCTATTTTCTTTAAAGTTCCTTTGTAAGTGCTTGATTAAGCTGTAATTTGTGAATTACGTTTTCTATGAGCCCTCTCAGCTTCTGTCTTTTATTAATTCTCATCAATCCAGGGCGACATTGGTCTAGGATAGTTAGTCCGCTATGAAATATGTTTGCTGTTTTTTCTGGGTTCCTTTTCCTGTGGTATAATTTGTAATTATGTTTCCATGGTTACTTCCCCCTAGTTGTGGACTTTTCAGATGTGATGGTTGAATGATGATCATATTTTCCTTTTCTTTGTTTTGTTAATTGTATATTGATACTTTGCTACCACCCGCTGTTTTCCTTAACAAGATGTTATGCTTGTTTAATATTAAAATTTGCAAAAACAAAAAGGTGTAAAAACAGAGAAGTACAGGTGTCTTCGACAGATATAACAGGCAGTTCTCCCAGGACAAGCAGGATGAGTCAGTCACAAGTAGTGGTAACGTCATCCGACGGTGCCATAGACGGAAGTACTCTCAGTAGCCCAGAAGGCTTTTGCCTTCTGGGCATGGCTAGTAGCCCCACCTCTAGGCCACTGTTCCCTCTAAGCTGTGCGCGTGTGCGCGTGCACACACCTCGCTGAGCGAGCGCACATACTTTACAACAGAGCGCACAAAAATTACGGCTCTGATTCTGATAGAAAACAACACAGACGTCTTAAAATTTTAAAGTTATGATTGTAATTACTAGAAATTTCCCGCTTCATTTAGTAATCGTCTATTTTCATTTAAATTGATTAAAATCAATGTGGTGTACATACTGTATTCTGACGTGTAGTCAAATTTTAAAGTATATAACTCTGTCGTTATGTGGTGCACAAAAATTTAACCTTCCTTCAAAAGCTGCATACAGCTGATATTTTATGCGCACACAGCCTACAGAAAATTAGAGGGAACATTGCTCTAGGCCCGCCCCTAGCTAGCCAGTCTTTGTCTTCTGCCTTGCCAGCAAGACGTCTTCTCTCACTTTCAGAAACAACTATCAAGGAAATAAACTACTATGAAGAAACTACCTGCAAATCCGGGATTTAAAAAGTGTCCAAAGTGCTCCAGGAAGATGAGCAACTCTGACGCTCACCAGTTCTGCCTCCGATGCCTGAGTAAGGAGCACCCCATCGAGGACTGCCCCCTCTGCGCCCGCATGTCTCCCCGGGCCTTGAAATCTCACCGACATGCTCTCTCCGAATACCTCTCTCCGGTTGCGGCCTCCGGGTCTACCACGCTTGCTGCAGCCCTCCCTTCTCCGGCGGCCACCAGGAATATACCTTCTGCAGGCACGCTTCTCCCAGCGTATGGGCTCGCTGATGCTGCCACTCCGGCTGGAGATTCGCCTAGTCAGGCCTCCGTCTCCCGCCATGACAAAGGAGCCCCTCCAGCACGTGTCTACCCCTCCATGTGGCCTCCATGGACTCCATTGCTGCAGAGACCGCCTCCTCCGTGCCCTCCGTGGGACTTCCAGTGTCAGCACTTCCGGCTTCACTTCAGCTGACCAGGGCTTCCATTTCTTACCTGCGCAGTAGACACAGCCCCCTGAGCCAGCGCAGAGACTCCGTAAGCTGGCGCAGAGACTCAGGGAGCCGACACATGGACTCCTGAACCCTGACGCCCATCGGAGCCGGAGCCGGAGCCGGAGCCACAGAGATAAATTCCACAGGGATAAGAACCGGCGCAGCACCTCGGCCCACCGGAGATCACTGCATCGCCGTCAGAGCCACAGTCGGGACAGGAGACACAGGGCCCCCAAACAGAGGCATCGGAGCAGATCGAGACACGGCGACACCTCCTCCTCCTCACGTCACCGCTGCCACAAAGAACACGATGCAAGCCCCAGCCATCACAAAAGATCTCGGCTCTCCATCATCTCCAGCAGCTCCATCAGTCACAGCCTATCTGACAGAGAGGAGCTCTTGCCTTCCTCCCCCTCCTCCTCCCTTGAAACTGATGGGGACCAGCAAGAAGACACCCAATAGCAGGCCCTTCTACCCCCTCAGCCATCTCCACGGGCTATGCCTGCTCCAGCAAACCCACCAGAGACCCTACAACTTCTTTCTGGCATGCTGCAACAGTGGGCCTCCACCCTCTCCACCCTATCCTCAAACCAACTACTGCAACCTAGTCCACAGCCTCCGACTCTAGCCTCTGAGGCTGCACCCCTCCTGCAATCTCCAATTTCCACACAACCGGAAGAGGACGGAGCCGAAGAACATTCACAGGCAGAGGTATCGTCCCACGGGGGCTCCCCCTCCACTCCAGCCTCTGAAAACCCCTCAGCCCTCCTCAACCCACCTGAGGACTTGACCTACCCTAAGTTTGTGCGCAAGGTCATCTCAGCGCTCTCCATCGCCTCGGTCGACACTCCGGACCAACACGGCGAAGTTCAGAGCGCCCTCAAATTTGTGGACACTCCCAAAACTGTTACCTCCCTGCCTGTTCACCAGCTCCTCCGAGACAACCTCGCCAAGATGTGGCTAACCCCAACATCCACTCAGACCTGCCCACGCAGATTGGACGCTAAATACATAATACAACCCTTGCCAGGGTTTGATAAGCCACAGCTTCCCCATCAATCCATTGTGGTGGAGTCAGCCCTCAAACGGTCGAAATCTCCTCGGAGCACCACCAATGCCCCTCCGGGGAAGGACAACAAGCTCTTCAATGATGTAGGGAAGCGGGTTTACCAGGGCGCCATGCTGAATGCCAGGGTGGCGGCACACCAATTTCAACATGCCATATACCAGGACCTACTCGTAGCTAACATAAAGACTGCCATCTCCCAGCTCTCGGAAACCCCGCCGGCCATTGCAACAACTCTAGCGGAGCTTGACGACTGCACAAAACACCGGGGCCGAGCTGCCTACGACGCCTTCGAGGCAGCCACCAGAACTGCTGGAACTGCCATCTCTGCACGCCGGCTGGCCTGGTTACAGGCTTCAGGCCTGCGCGATGATACGCATGACAATATTGTAGATGCCCCTTGCATGTGAGGCTCCCTCTTCGGGGACAAGGTCAAGGACACAGTCAATGACATGCGTGAGTGCTGCACCACTCTCCAGACTCTCGCCGAAGAAGGATTGGAGCGTCCTCATTCCTACCGCAAAGGAAACTCACAAAAATCATCAGCTCCTAAACGCTACAACTCGTACCGCAAGTGGCAACAACCTCGGTACAAACAACAATCCTACCAAGCTTCCTACAGGCAGAAACCGTGCCAACGGGAGCGCACGCAGAAAAAGAACCCATCTGCACCAGCGAAAAACAATCCTAGTTTTCGACTCGCCGCCTGACCCACACCTACCCACGGGGGGGGGGGGGGGGCGATTATCTGCATTCCTATGTTCCTGGGAGACCATCACGATGGACCAGTGGGTACTCAACATCATCAGACAGGGCTATTGCATCAGATTTTCTTCAGCTCCGCTTCAATCTTCTCCGCCTGCGAGCAACGTTCCACCACAACATCTTCTCCTTATGACTACGGAAATAGTATCTCTCCTAGCGTCCAAGGCCATAGAAGCTGTTCCTCCCAACGAGATCAAAACAGGTTTTTACTCTAGGTATTTCCTTGTTCCCAAGAAGTCGGGGGGTGTCCGACCCATTCTCGACCTGCGGAAACTCAACAAGTTCATAGTCAAAGAAAAATTCAGGATGCACTCCCTGAACTTCATCCTACCCCTCATCCAGCCCAGGGAGTGGCTAGCCTCACTGGACCTTCAGGATGCCTACACTCATGTGCCCATACACCAGCAGCACAGGAAATTCCTGCATTTCCAGATCATGGGGAACCACTACCAGTACAGAGTCCTCCCCTTCGGACTCTCACCTGCCCCCCGGGTTTTCACCAAATGTGTGGCAGTAGCAGCGGCACATCTTCGCAAGCACGGGGTATGTGTCTTCCCCTATCTGGACGAATGGCTGTTTTCCGCAACCTCCCCAAGGAACTCTGGGTAGCAGTCAAGAAAGCCACATCCCTCCTCTCGTCCTTGAGCTTTCTAGTCAACCACCTGAAATTGCACCTCATCCTGGTTCAGAGATTGGAATTTATAGGGGCTTACATAAACACAACCCGGGCCAAGGCCTTCTTCCCATGGAGCAGGATGAAGACCATCATCACTCTTGCCCTCAAGATACTCAGCTCCAAACACTCGATGGCAAGAACCCTCCTGTGCCTCCTGGGTCACATGGCAGCAACCACCCATGTTCTCCCCCTCGCGAGGCTACCCATGCGGCTCCTGCAGTGGCAGCTTCATTCTCACTGGTGCCAGCAGTCCTAGTCCCTGTCTGCTTTAATCCCCATCGACTCGTCAGTGACCAGGGATATTCGCTGGTGGACCCACTCGTCGAACCTTGCGCAGGGCAGACACCTCCAACTACCAGCTTATCAAATCACCGTGACCACGGATGCATCGACACTGGGATGGGGAGCCCACTGCCACGGGATTCGCACACAGGGCCCCTGGTCGGCCGCAGAGAAAACCCTGCACATCAATGTCCTCGAGCTCAGAGCTGTCCGCTGCGCGCTTCAGGCCTTCCAGGAACTAATAACGGGCAAGACTGTGAGAATACAGACAGACAACCAAGTTGCCATGTTCTACATAAACAAACAAGGGGGGACGGGGTCACGCCCCCTGTGCAGAGAGGCGCTCCACACGTGGCACCTGGCTCTCTCTTACCAGTGCAGCCTCCAAGCCTGCTACCTGCCAGGAGTGGAGAACATTCTAGTGGATCGCTTCAGCAGGCAACTGAATCCCCACGAGTGGGTGCTCCACGAGGAAGTGTCATCGTCCCTCATCACAAGATGGGGCTGGCCACGAATCGACCTCTTCGCGACCCAGGAGAATACCAAGTGCCACCTGTTTTGCTCCAAAAGACCTGCGCTCAACAGAATAGCAGCAGACACCTTTGACGTGACCTGGGGGCAGTGGTCCTTGATCTACGCCTTCCCCCCACTCCGCTTATATCACGGACCATACAGCTCCTGATCAGAGACAGGGCGCTAGCCATTCTGGTGGTCCCACACTGGCCCAGGCAGGTCTTGTTCCCCTATCTGCACCGCCTGGCCCTGGAACCCCCTGTTCGCCTGCCTCTGAGGCTGGACCTACTCTCCCAAGACAACGGCACGACCCTTCATCCCAACCTGAAAATGCTAGCGCTAACGGCGTGGAAGCTGAAAGGATGACTCTTGCATCCCTCGATCTGTCAGCCGAAGTCCAGCGAGTCGTATTAGCGGCTTGCCACCCGTCTACCAGGAAATCTTACTATCTAAAATGGTGACGCTTCAGCATCTGGTGCGAGTCACTTCATCTGGACCTGTTCTCCTGCCCTGTACCTCAACTCCTCCAATACCTCGCCTCTCTCTCGGCACTTGAACTAAAAACCCAGACCATCAAGGTACACCTGTCTGCCATAGCGGCCTTCCACCACCGTCCCGGAGACACATCGGTAGCAGCGCTGCCACTAGTGGTCCGATTCATGAAAGGTCTGGCCAACCTCCATCCCCCTGTCCAGGAACCAGTCCTGGCATGGGACCTGAACATCGTTCTCAACCAGCTCACAAGGGAGCCCTTTGAACCACTGCAGTCAGCAGAGCTTAAGTTCCTCTCCTGGAAAACACTCTTCCTCATAGCCATCACATCTGCCAGGCATATCGGCGAGCTACACGCCCTGGTGGCTTACCCGCCTTATACCACACTCCACCACGACCGCGCCTGCCTGCAGACACACCCCAGGTTTGTTCCCAAGGTAGCGATGGCCTTCCACATTAATCAGACCATTGAATTACCCTGTTTCCAACCTGAGCCACATTCCAACCGGGAGCAGCAGAGGCTCCACACTCTGGACTGTGTCAGAGCCTTATGATGCTACCTACACCGGTCCTCCTTCCTGCGGAAAGGATCACAGCTCTTTGTCTCTTATGACCCCAACAAACCGGGGCGCCCGTTGTCCAAGCGAATGCTTTCCATCTGGATCTCCTCCTGTATCTACCTTTGCTTATCGCAAGCGGGATCCCCGCCCACCACAGGAGTCAGGGCGCATCACCTGCAAGCATTGGCCACCACTATCGCCAACCTACGCTCCGTTCCGGTGCCCGACATCTGCAGGGCCACCACGTGGGCTTCCATACAGACCTTCCAGAGACACTACTGCTTGGATCAAGTGGATCAAGGTGGCTCTGCCTTCGGCCGGGCAGTGTTATCTGCAGCCGCACCCCCGACAGATACTGTCCCTTATGATTCGTGATGCTGTGTTCGTACTACTGTATTTCATTGTGATGCTGTGTTTATATTGTTCAGGCTCGAGAGACCCTTGAGAGTCCCTGACAGCCTGACTATGCGATGCTGTATTGTCATGCTATATTGCCACTATGTTTCCATGCTGCTGCCTGTTGCCGCAGGCTTGCACGACTATTGCTTGTTATTGCTAGTTGCACATTTTTGCCATGGCATAATTGTTTTCTTTTTGCACTACTCGCACTGTATTGTTCAGTTGTTTACATGCTATGTTGCACAGTCCTATTGTTTACATGCTATGATGCACAGCCCTAGACCCCGCACCCTTGTTGGGTTGCGCTGGTTGCCTTATATACCTTGTTTGCCCCCAATGTTGGGATGCCCTGATATACCTCATTAAACCTGGCTTGTTGCACCTAAATGAACCTGCCTCCGTCCTTTATTACTGGCCTATAACCCTCGCCGCTGCATGTGTAGCTGGGGAGGCACCACTTGTGGCTGACTCATCCTGCTTGTCCTGGGAGAAAGCTGAGTTACTTACCTGTAACGTGAGTTCTCCAGGGACAGCAGGATAAGTCAGCCACACTTTACCACCCTCCTCCCCGGCGGGGGGTGTGCCGTTCCGCGGCATTACTGCCTCCTAGCTCGTGGCAGTGCCTCAGCTGGGGAAGATCTGGCTAGCTAGGGGCGGGCCTAGAGGTGGGGCTACTAGCCATGCCCAGAAGGCAAAAGCCTTCTAGGCTACTGAGAGTACTTCTACTTGTGGCTAACTTGTGGCTAACTTATCCTGCTGTCCCTGGAGAACTCACGTTACAGGTAAGTAACTCAGCTATGTCTGCTAGATCTCTGCATTTCCAAACTTTTCCAAACTTCTACACCAACAGCCCTTGTTCTCTTTTAGTTGTTTTTCTTGCAAGATCAAGCTTTGTAATTGTGATTGCACTAACCACCAAAGACAGATGGTCCAACATTTATCCTCTCCTATTCTTTTTTTTGTCTGGTTTCACCACTTTTGAACAGGTAACAGACATTTCTTTTTCTTCTTTTAGCAGGAATAAACATCTAAGTCTAGTACGTATGTGAACATCTTGTGATTTCTTATTTTTCTAATATTTTCTACTACTTTATAGCAAGTAATTTTAACCATTTTGCTCCTTATAAAATTAATACTGTGTACAGTTTTTCATGGAATGAATAGCCTAGTCAGAGGTAAACTTTTCAGGGTGCAGACAACTAGAAATGGAAAGAGTTTGAAAAAAGATATCGACTTCTTTTTTGAACGTTAGCACCTGCAATCTGGTTCCACCATGGCTAAGGTGGAAGCCATCTTTTCAGAATAGGACCTTCCCTTCACTAGATTGTTGCCCAGCTCCTAAAAATATAAAACAATATAAATCAGCCCTCCAGAAAAGACAATGAATCACCAATCTCATTAGCAGGTGACTGCTAATGACATTTTAGAAGGAAAAGAAGTTGCTCAGGGTCAAGGAATACATACTAATTCGTTTGATATATAACCTTGCATTAAAAAGGGCAGTTAAGCTAAAAATTAGCCCCTCAAAGCAGAAACGTGAGAACGCAAAGACAAAAATTTTTGTTCACAGATTAGTCTTTTTTTATTTCCAGAAATATTCTGATCACGTGAGCACAGACTTTTAACCAGAGTACTTGTGACATATTCCGGCCGTGGGAAGGATTATCCTAATACATGCACATAGACAAGAAAGCTGCCAGTCACTGATACTGAGTGGAAATAATGTATTGCCACAGCTCTATTTCGCCCTGTATTGTGAATAGGCATAGTCGGTGGGGAAGGGGAGGGGGTTAAGGAAAGGAGCCTTTTAGACCCACCAGGATATCACCTGTGAACCTGTTACTTGCTATGAGCAAGCAAGTACTTGGTGCTTCCGGGAGGTAGTATTGACTGGGTTTTACTGGACCGCCTGCAAACAAAGTGGCCGTCCTCCAAGATTTGCCATGGGAATACCAGGCAACATGCTACTGCCATACCAGGGTCAGACTGACCTTGGTGACAGCCAAACTCCATTGTGCCTATGAAGTCTTTAGTACAGATATCTCTTGCCCCCTAATGCCGAGACAACTCAAACAGAACAGATGTGAAAAATAAGAAACAGTATAATGCCTTTAAATGCACAACAGTGAGAGATAATCTGACTATACAGTTTATGTGTCTATGATGTTACCATGTGCCCATATAAATAGACATAGAATGGTGGGGGAAAGGGGTGGGGAGAGTGGCTATGGGCTGTATCAGTGGTGTAAGAAGGAAGCAGCCAGCCTTCAGGTCCTATGCTGCTGCTTCTTATAAACGCCCATGCTTCCTGGCTTACTACACTTCACCTGGCTGATATTTAAACTGGCCATCTGGGCACGTTGAGGCAATTTCTTCCCCCCCCCTATCTTCCTCACAACCATCTCTGGCAGGCTCTTGGAAGCAAGTAGAGGTAAGGGACAATTACACGCTCTGAATCCCAGCAAAAGCACTGAAGGATATGAGGGAAGCAGAGCCAGCACAACCCAACAGGCAAACTAAGAGGTCACCAAGAGCGCCAACTCTCCCAGGGAAGCCCATAGCCACTGCTGCCACACCTCTCTGGGTCTTGCAGCGACAACAATATCCTTTAAACCAGAATGTAGCACTTATCCGATTTCTGTGTTCCAGTTCCTTGCCTATAGGACCTGTTGCTTCCGCCCTCTCAGATGCAGACTTCCTGTTTGCATGGGGGCAGAAGCGGCAGATCTTAGAGGCTAAGAACTGTAGCACACCAGTAGAGAGATCAGGTAAGTGCTGCATTGCGGTTTAAAGGTATTGCTGCTGCTGCAGATCCCAGAGAGGGGCAGTAGTAACCATAATAAGGGTGGGGCTGAAAGCAGGGAAGCAGCAGGATTGAGGGCTCACCTAGGGCACATATGTCATTGCACCAACCTTGGAGGGAAGAGGGCAGGTAATATCATGAGGGTGCATGGCCAGAAGCATCAGAGACTATGATGCTGTCATTGCTTCGCTCCAGCACTGTTGAATGCATTACCAGACTATCTGCACACCATGAATAGTCACACAGATTTCAAGACAAACCTAAAAACACATTTGTTCCTTGAATATTTCACCATTGAGAATACATAGCCAATGGTCTGCCAGTCCAGTCATCCCAACATATCCCTTTACTCCCTCCTCTGGCCCTTCCCCCCCCCATCCTCAACCAGCCCACCCCTGCCCTCATCCCCCTTACTCAACAGCAATCCCACATCTATTGGATGTTCTTATCTATAT
Organism: Ichthyophis bannanicus; assembly: GCA_033557465.1. NCBI lineage: Eukaryota > Metazoa > Chordata > Amphibia > Gymnophiona > Ichthyophiidae > Ichthyophis > Ichthyophis bannanicus. The sequence continues at coordinate 646,618,949 of CM066035.1, forward strand.
TTCTATTATATACCAACAATTGTTTAATGTTTATTGTTCCATGTTTCTACTAAGTTGTTACTGTTCTATGTACCTCACTAAGTTGTCTTTGTTCCATGTAAGTCAACGGGACCCAGTTGTTATATGTAAACTGCTTAGACTCGTAGATCAGCAGTATATAAACACAGTTAAACAAATAAATTGACTGCACAGTTGGTCTTGCCACTCCATGCCATGTGACTCCCAAGGCGAATAAAGCAAATTTTTTGCTGAAAGCAAATTAGAAAGAAAAAGATCCAGACCCCGATATTCAGTTGGATGGGCTATGCTCTGCATCGGCGCATAACCCTGAATATGGCATTGAATATCCTGGTTAGGCGCCGAGGCGATTCACCCACAGTTCCTAAATGTGTAGTGGCGATATTGGACCGCTACCTGGTTAGCCATCCGCGGCTACAACTAGGCGGGCCCAAAGCTCGCCTACTTTTGGCCATGGATGGCTAACTGAGCGACAGTCCAATATCACCGCTACTCAGTTACCAGGACTCCCCGCGTCCGCTCCGCCATGGAATGCTCCCAACACACCCCGATGCTAACCGGATAACATCGGGGTGCGTAGGAGACATAGATGGGAATGTTCAATGGCACTAACCATGTAGATGCCATTGAATATTCCCTTCTAAGGCATTTACACGGTTTATGGGGTTGTAAATCATGTAAATGCCTTCCAAATATCGGTGCCTAGTGTTTGATCTCAGTTATCAGCCACTCATGGTAATGGGGCTCTAAGGGATGTACTCTGGAGTTATATCAGGAAATACTTCTTTATAGAAAGGATGGTGGATGCATGATCAACTCTCTCAGGGGAGGGGGCAGAGGCAAAAATAGTAACAAATCAAAGAAGCTTGGGACAGGTGCAGAGAATAAGCTGCAAAGGAATGAAGGAAAACGCATTGTAGCAGGAAGTGAAATGACCAGTCTAAATGGGTGCTTATCTGCCTACTTTGGTATCAGAAGGAACATTCTGGGTCTCTGTTCCCACAGCAGTGTCACTCAGAGATATTGAGCGGTCTTACTAGTCAGGCCCCTGAAAATGGAGGAAGTTATAAAACAAGAGGGCTGGAAAGTGCCAAGGCTCTCTTCCTTTAGATACTGCCAGCATGGAGATGTCCAGGAAGGGTCAGAGTAAGGAGTTGACCCACAGCTTGGATAAGCGTCCCAGTAAAAGCAACCCACTTTTACACAGAGGAACTTAACCGGCTTACCGTTAAGCTAAGTGCTTACATACAGTAGAGAGAAAGAGATTCTGTGTTTCTCTGTTTTCCTAATAGATTCTGTGTTTTCTAATAGATTCTGTTTTCCTAATAGATTCTGTTTCTCTGTTTTCCTAATAGCAAAGAGTGGCTATAAAAGCTGCATGTTGCAGAGCTCTGTCAGCAAAGATATTACGCAGTATCTCCAAGTGCTCGGAATTGGACGGTTGAAAGCTGGTTGCCCTAATCACCTCACATACTAAAATGTACCTGCACTTCAATTACAAAGCAAAGATGTCTTTGTAGTGAATCGATAGGTAGTGAGAGAGCGATTGCATTGAACACTGCATAGGTAGCTAGCTTTTCTTTTTTTTTCCCCTCTGCCTTTAGTGCCTACTGTGTATCTCCTACCCCGGGCTTCCTCAGTAGGGGATTGTACAGACTACGTTCTGGTGCAGCTGAGAGCACTGAGCCACTCTGCAACTGTGATGTCAGCAGAATCCTCAGTAGCCTGCAGAAAATGAACCTCACGTTTCATTTCACTGAGAAGCTTGGACCGCCTCAACCAAAGCCTATTATTCTTCCCGTCCAACTATGGACACTAATGGCAAAAGGATAATTTAACATTCATTTAATTCTGCAGATTTTTCCCCCTGGTACTATATCACTTTTTCCTAGCATATATTTTTCTGTTTTTGAAATCTAGAAATAATGTATTGCATTTGGCCAAAATATAGAGAAAGTGTACTGTGAAATGCTGCTGGGCTGGGGGATGCTTTGCAAGCATGATTTCAATTTGCTGCAGTTGGGTTCTGTGAAAATATAGAGGTTGCACCAGATGGTTCTTCAATGCCTGGAGATTACTTTTCCAAAGAAATCTGTGGGCATAGTTTCCTGATGCTGTGTGGCCATGGAATATTTGCCTAACTAAAACACAGGTATGATTTTACTTTTCTGTTATTGCCATAGTTGATCCAAAACTTTCATGCAGCTCTGGCAGATGATGGAACAGACATAGAAACTGCATAAAATAATATGCCTAAAAGGGCATGCTCTAAACTAGAGGTGCCCAATTTCAGTTCTTGAGGGCCACAAACAGGCCAGGATTTCAAGATATCCCTAATGAACATGCATGAGATAGATTTGTGCACATATTACCTCCATTATACGGAAAAGCATCCCATGAATATTCATTAGCAATATCCTGAAAATCTGGCCTGTTGGCAGCCCTTGAGGACTGAACTTGTGCACCCCTGATATAAGCATTGCATAAATGTGTTTTTCCTAAGGTTACCAGATATCCCCTATTTTGGGGGATTGTTCCTGATTTAGAGTTGTGTCCCTTGCTCCCACCTGTCTGGCAACCTTCTGTCCCCAATTCCAGAGGGACTAGAAAAAAGATGACTTTCAATGTAGTGATTTGAATATGATCGTTTTTAGAATTTACTTCCATTATCTTTATATTTTGCACAATACAGGGGAAATGTGTCACTGTTTCTCTCCACTGCATAGTCCCTTCAGCCTTCAAGCATGCTGTGGTCATACCTCTCCTTAAGAAACCTTCTCTTGACACTAGTTGTCTTTCTATTGACCCATCTCCCTTCTTCCCTTCATTTCTCAACTTCTTGAGTGTGCAGTCATCCATCGTTAATTTTTTTCCTCTCAAGCCCTGTTAGATCCATTTCAATCTGACTTTCATTCCTTTCATTCTACTGAGACAGCACTTGCCAAAGTCTCCAGTGACTTATTCCTGGCTAAATCCAGAGGCCTTTATTCTATCCTCATCCTTCTTAACGTTTCTACTGCTTTTGATACCGTTGACCACCACCTTCTCCTTGACACATTGTCCTCTTATGTTTTTAGGGACTCTGCCCTATCCTGGTTCTCTTCTTATCTCCCCCATCACTCTTTCAGTGTTTGACCTTGTTGCTATCCCACTCTCAGTTGGTGTACACCAAGGATCGGTTCTCAGCCCTTTTCTTTTCTTTCTCTTCACCCAGTCCCTTGGTGCTCTCATGTCCTCCCATGGATTTCAGTATTATTTGTATGCCGATGATTCTCAGATCTATCTTTCTACACCTGATATCTCTTTGACATGCCAGTCTCGCATCTGCCTGCCTGTCTGACATCGCCACCTGAATGTCTCATCGCCATTTAAAATTAATCATGGCCAAAACGGAACTTCTTATTTTTCCCCCTAAACCTTCCTCCCCCTTCCTCCTTTCTCTATATCTGTGGATAACACTCTTCTACTTCCTGTTTTCTCAACCCACAACCTTGGGATCATCTTTGACTCCTACCTTTCCTTCTCCTCACATATCCAACAGATAGCTTAAACTGTTGTTTCTTTCTCTATAACATTAACAAAATGTGCCCCTTCCTTTCTGAACATACTACTAAAACACTTGTCCACTCTTTAATTACTTCCCATCTCGACGATCAGGGTGATATCTCCTTGACTGTTTCTTTAGATCTTTCCTCTTTTGACCTGGTTGATAATCGCACTCTCCTCTCCCATCTTTACAATTTCGGAATTACTTGTACTTTCCTTTGATGGTTCCATTCTTTTCTCTCATCCTGGACTTTTTCTGTCCTAACTGGCTCTTCTTCCTCATCTGTCGCCCCCTCGCCCTGTGGTGTCCCCCAGGGTTCTCTTCTCACCCCCTTCTCTTAAATGTCTTCCTGGTCCCCCTCACCCTCATTATCCAACAGTGTTTCATCCTACTAATACGCGGATGATATTCTTCTCTTGCACCACACCAGCCCCTCTGTCCCTGACCTGGCCCCGCTGAATATTTGTCTCTGCCCGGATGACATCCAACATCAATCCCTCCAAAACCTCTGCCATTTGGTTTTCCTTTTCTACATGTGCCCTCTTTTTGGCCCCCTCCCTTGTGCTGACACCTATTCCCCTGGTCTCCTCTTTCTACTACCTTGGTGCCACATTCGATTCCTCCTTATCCTTCCATGAGCACCTCTCCTCCATTATTCAATGCTCATTCCATTCCCTGCGTCAGATCTGCTCCATCCATCTCTTTCTTTCCTTCCCCTCCCTCTCCATACTTCTCCTTTCCCTGATTTTGACTTGTATTGACTATTGCAATGTTGCTCTGGCTGGCCTCCCTCAGTATCAACTCTGTAGACTGCAACTCCTCCAGAATACTGACCCATGCCTCTTCCTCGGACCACATCACCCCTCTGATCATTCACTTGCATTGGATTCCCATAAAATTCTGTGTACATTCTTACCTTGTTCATCGTACCATTCACACCAACACTCCTCAGTATCTCTTCGACCTGATTCACCTTCGCACCTCCCACCACTCCCTCCAGCAGGCCCATTCCAATTGTTTATTCCTCCCACCACTCTCACATGCCCACTTAGAATCATCCGCACCTCTGCATTCTTTTTCCTTGGTTCCCTTCTTTGGAACTCTCTCCCATCTGACCTCCGTTTTAAACTTTCCTTTCCCCAATTCATGACAATGCTGAAAACCCACCTCTTCTCTGTCGCCTTTGACCTTCCCCTTGCCCCTGCCTAAACCCCAGGTCCTTCTGTTTGTGCCATCCCTGCCCCTACCACCTCTCCTTCCTCCCCCTTGCCACTCTGTCTTCTTTCCTTTCCTGTCTTGTTATGGCATTCCTTTTCTTTCATTTCCTTGCAGCACGCATTTTTATTGCAAACTGCTCAGATGCCCAGGTGTTGGGCGGTATATCAAATGACTTAATAAAGATAAAGATAAAGACTATTGCAACCTCCTTCTTGCTGGTCTCCCTCTTAGCCACCTTTCTCACCTTCAATCTGTTCAGAACTCTGCTGCGCGACTAATTTTTTGCCAGCCTCGATAGTCTCATATAACCCGTCTTCTCAAATCACTTAAGAACATAAGAACATAAGATATGCCTACTGGGTCAGACCAAGGTCCATCAAGCCCAGTATCCTGTTTCCAACAGTGGCCAATCTAGGTCATACGTACCTAGCAGTTTCCCCAAAAGACACAGGTTCCGCAATGTTTGTACTGAGTCAAGCATTGATATCCTGGGTCCCTTCTTAATAATGGTTTATGGACCTTTCCTCCAGGAACTTGTCCAAACCTTTTTTAAACCCAGCTACACTAACAGCCTTTACTACATCCTCCGGTAACAAATTCCAGAGTTTGATTACACGTTGAGTGAAGAAATATTTTCTTTTATTAGTTTTAAATAGTTTACCCTGTAGCTTCATTGCATGTCCCCTAGTCTTTCTGTATTCTGATAACGTAAACAATCGATCTACGTTTACCCGTTCCACTCCGTTCATTAATTTATAGACTTCTATCATATCTCCCCTCAGCCCTCTCTTTTCCAGGTTAAAGAGCCCTAACCTTTTTAGCCTTTCTTCATAGGAGTATCCTTCCATCCCCTTTACCATTTTGGTGGCTCTTCTCTGAACCTTTTCTAATAACGCTATATCCTTTTTAAGATACGGCGACCAGAATTGCACACAATATTCAAGGTGCAGTCTCACCATGGAACGATATAGAGGCATTATAATATCTTTTGTTTTATTTTCCATTCATTTCCTTATGATACCTAGCATTCTATTTGCTCTCTTGGCTGCCGCTGCACACTGGGCTGAGGGTTTTAACATGCTATCCACAATGACGCCTAAATCTTTTTCCTGGGTGGTGGTTCCTAATGTGGAACCTTGCATCGTGTAACCATAGTTTGGGTTGTTCTTCCCTAGGTGCATAACTTTGCACTTGTCCACATTAAATTTCATCTGCCATTTTGATGCCCAGTCTTCCAATTTATCAAGATCCTCTTGCAATTTTCCACAATCCTCTTGGGTTTTAACAACTTTAAATAGTTCTGTGTCATCTGCAAATTTGATAACCTCACTGGTTATTCCACTTTCCATATCATTTATGAATATGTCAAAAAGCAGCGGACCCAGCACAGATCCCTGGGGTACACCACTATTCACTTTTCTCCATTGGGAAAATTGGCCATTTAGCCCAACCCTCTGCTTTCTATCTTTTAACCAGTTCTTGATCCACAGTAGTACACTGCCTCCTATCCCATGACTCTTTAGTTTTGCCAAACGTCTCTGATGAGGGACCTTGTCAAAGGCTTTCTGAAAGTCCAGATACACTATATCAACCGACTCACCTTTGTCCACCTGTTTATTCACACTTTCAAAAAACATAATAGATTAGTAAGACAAGATCTTCCTTGTCTAAAACCATGTTGGCTGTCTCCCATTAGGCCATGACTATCTACATGCTGAGTAATTTTATTCTTTATGATGGTTTCTACCATTTTTCCCGGTACTGATGTCAGGCTCACCAGTCTGTAGTTTCCCGGATCACCCCTGGAACCCTTTTTAAAAATTGGCATTACATTGGCGATCCTCCAATCTTCAGGTATTACAGATGATTTTAATGAAAATTCACAGATTACTAATAACAGGTCCGCAATCTCATATTTCAGTTCTTTCAACATCCTTGGATGTATACCATCCGGCCCAGGTGATTTGCTACTCTTCAGTTTATCTAATAGTTGTAAGACATCTTCCCGATGTATCGATATTTCCTTCAATTCTTACGCACCTTTAAATACCACTTCAGTCATGGGTAACATCCCTACATCTTCCTCAGTAAGGACCGAAGCAAAGATTTCATTCAGTCTCTCCGCTATGACCTTGTCGCCTCTTAGTGCCCCTTTAACTCCTCTATCATCTAATGGACCAACTGACTCTCTCACAGGTTTTTTGCTACGAATGTACTTGAAAAAATCTTTATTTCGCGTTTTTGCTTCCGCAGCAAGCTTCTTCTCAAATTCTCCCTTTGCCTGCTTTATCAATGCCTTGCATTTGACTTGCCAGTGCTTGTGCTGTTTCCAGGTTTCGTCGTTTGGCTCTTTTTTCCATTTCCTGAAAGATGCTTTTTTGGCAAAAACAGCCTCTCTGACCTCCCCTTTAAACCATGCTGGCAGTTTTTTGGACTTCCTTCCACTTTTCTTAAAGCGTGGAATACAGCTGGTCTGGGCTTCCAAGATAGTATTTTTCAACAACACCCAAGCTTGATGTAAGTCTTTAACCTTTGCAACTGCTCCTTTTAGTTTTTTCTTAACTATTTTCCTCATTTTATCATAGTCTCCCTTTCCAAAGTTAAAAGGTAGTACTGTGGATTTCCTTACTATCCCTCCTGCACTAATTAAATCAAAGGTGATCATGCTATGATCACTATTGCCAAGTGGCCCCAACACCTTTATCTCTTGCACTAGATCTGGTGTTCCACTAAGGACTAGGTCTAATATGGCTTCCCCTCTGATCGGTTCATGAACCAGCTGCTCCAAGAAGCAGTCATTTATGTCATCTAGGAACTTTATCTCCCTAGCATGTCCTGCCGTGACACAGACCCAGTCGATACCAGGGTAATTGAAATCACCATTATTATTACTGCGCTATAACTTTTGTTAGCTTCCTTGATTTCTTTGAGCATTTCATCATCCATTTGTTCATTCTGGCCAGGCGGTCGATAGTACACTCCCACTGCCATCGCCTTCCCCTTTTTATATGGAATTTCAATCCATAGAGATTCTACAGCAAATTTTGTTTCCTGCAAAACTTTAATCCTTTCTGACTCAATGCCCTCTCTAACATAGAGCACAACCCCTCCACCAATTTGATCAGCTCTATCATTATGATATAGTTTGTATCCAGGTATCACAGTGTCCCACTGGTTGTCCTCCTTCCACCATGTCTCTGATATCCCAATCATATCTAACCTCTCATTTAGTGCTATATATTCTAACTCTCCCATCTTATTTTTTAGACTTCTAGACTTCCTTGGCTTCCCTTCTGTTTCCATATCTGATTCAAGCTTCTCCTTCTGACCTATAGGTGCATTCACTCTTCTGCTCCTTTCTACCTTTCCTCTCTTATTTCTCCCTACACCTCTCCTCATGAACTCTGCTTGTCTTCAGGCTTGCTTCTCTCTTTGCCCTTTTCCTCCACTGCCAACTCCAGACTTTGGTCCTTTCACCTTGCTGCTCCTTATGCCTGGAACAAACTCCCTGAGTCTGTACATCAGGCTTCATCTCTGTCCCATTTCAAATCCATGTTAAAGGCTCACTCTTTGAAGCTGCTTTTGGGTCCTGACCCCCTTTTTCCTTGTGTCTCCTTACCCTCCTTTTCCCCTAATTCTTATCCTTTGTCTTGTCTGTCTTAATTAGATTGTAAGACGTGAGGATAGTGGAAGACAAATTTATTTACTCACAAACCTAGGCAACCCGACACAGGCCGTGTTTCGTAACCTTCGTCAGGGGTTGTAAGGTAAATTACTATAAACATAGAAACATAATATATTAAAATAAAGGAACAAACAAATTCATCTAACGAAACATAAAAACATAATATAACATAATAATAAGAAATCATAATGATAATAATAATAGAATTGAGTAAACAATAATTGAATAAATAAATTATAAAATATAAATAATGTTGGAACGCTATAATAATGATTATAAAACTATAATAATAAAATCAAATTAAAAACTAAGTACATGTAACCGCAAAAACAAGTATAACAAGCATAAAATGAACCTCTATATATGAATACCTTAAAAGCACAACAAATAGGTGAGACATGCTAAGAGGTAAGGAGTGGACCTCTATATAAACTAATACCATAATAGTGACATTAAAACCATATAGATATACATTAAACCAGATAATCTAAATAATAAATAATAATAATAATCACAGTAAATAATAGTGAAAATAATATCATCAAAATTATCTATTAATGTAACTAAAAAGAAGAAGACGAGCAGCAGGAGCGAACAAACTAGTGAATCTGATACATAATCTTAATAAGGGAGAAAATATATCTAAAAACAATTGCAAATCATCACAAATTTAAATCTATATCATAAATTGATAATAGAATAATTAAGAGGGAAATTGTAAATATAAAAAGTAATAGATAAATAAATAAATAAAAACATAAATATATCCTTAAAAACCATTATACACAAACTCAATTTGATTTAAAACTGCCGTATAGTCATAAAATTATGTTAATAAAATTTAATTATATCCAATAAATAAATAAAATCATACATAATCATAAATAAATAAAATCATACATAAGATAAGCACCATATATTCATAAAAGTATGATTTTCATCAACAAATAAAATAAAATAAACAAATGTGCATAGACAGGGGATGCTCTTATCGTGATCCTGTCTAAATTAAAAGATTAGAAATATAAATTGTAAAATGTGTATATATATAGTTCTCTTATATATATTTGAAAATTGTGTATATATGAGAGAATACTGCTAAAGATGATTTGCAATTCTTTAGACGCTATCTGAAAACCCGTTCCAACCTCTTAGATATAAACTGCCTCCATTCTGTGTAAGTCATAAATTGCTGATAAAAACTAAACAATTAGACGACCCTCTTCCAAAAGGGGAGAACAGGCTATAAAAAACATTAAAAATACATTGGCTCGCACGGCCTTCCAAGGGGAACCAAACGAAACTCACTTGTCTTGTCTTCAAAAAACGCCGGCGCATGCGCCTTCTTCCGCTACTCGGGCGGGAAACTGTAATCGCTATACAAAGGCAAATGGAATGACTCCTTAAAACCTTCTAACAAAATGCCCTCTATATTAAAAACTTTCTTTAAAAGGTATTTCAAGCCTAAGTGTAAAACCGAAAGGGACTCCGTTCCAAAAACCATCACTTGTTTATAGTATCGATATTAGAACTTAAAAATTTAAGTACAATAGTAGATAACATCTTTAAAATATAATTATAGGGACGATAACTTTTTAGATGCTATTATATATATGTTAAAAAGAAGGTCTAACCCTTAGAGATGTTTTACCGCTGAGAAACTTTCAATCCGTGATATAAACGATTTAAAGGGGCTAATGCGAGCCGCTTCAATCTGCGATCGTCTAGGCGGCAAATGTCTCTGCACATGCGCTATAAATACTATTTACTTCTAAAGGGGGAGGAGCATGTTAGAATCACATTCTTCTAAATTGTATTCTCTATGGATATGCCTTCATTATTTGCAAGTAAAAAATATATAACTTGAAAAGAAATATATATATCTACAAAAAAGCAGAAAAAAGAATATAATTAAACTCATGAATTAATTATCAATTACTTTTACAAAAAAACGGAAAAATTAGAGCAAAGGTATATCTTTCTTTTAGATTCCCTTGCTCCACATGGTCTGAATATGGAACGAGATTTTTCCGTTTTTTTGTAAAAGTAATTGATAATTAATTCATGAGTTTAATTATATTCTTTTTTCTGCTTTTTTGTAGATATATATATTTCTTTTCAAGTTATATATTTTTTACTTGCAAATAATGAAGGCATATCCATAGAGAATACAATTTAGAAGAATGTGATTCTAACATGCTCCTCCCCCTTTAGAAGTAAATAGTATTTATAGCGCATGTGCAGAGACATTTGCCGCCTAGACGATCGCAGATTGAAGCGGCTCGCATTAGCCCCTTTAAATCGTTTATATCACGGATTGAAAGTTTCTCAGCGGTAAAACATCTCTAAGGGTTAGACCTTCTTTTTAACATATATATAATAGCATCTAAAAAGTTATCGTCCCTATAATTATATTTTAAAGATGTTATCTACTATTGTACTTAAATTTTTAAGTTCTAATATCGATACTATAAACAAGTGATGGTTTTTGGAACGGAGTCCCTTTCGGTTTTACACTTAGGGGTCTGTTTACTAAAGGCCGGTGTTGTGCGGTCCGCGGTACCGAGCGGGTGCCGTATAAGGAGTGGGCGTTCCGTCGTGAAGAACAGAAGCTGTGATTGACAGATGCGCTAAGGTGCGCGGCGCCCGTGTGGTTAGTGCCCTGTGACATTACGGCGTTTGATCTGTGCACATAGATCACACTGCTCACGGTTTTTGGGCTTCCACTATTGTGCTGCACATTGCTGACGGAAACGGTTTCTTTTCCCTGCACAGCACCTCTAACGCGAGTGTTTCACTGGCGGTAAATTTCTTTGCAGATTCGGGCACGCTCCTGTGCGGCGAGTCTCTCCCCTCCCACATTCCGCCCACTGACCCCGTCTCTCCGCCCCTAGGGGGCCTTCCTCCGCCCTCATTTCGCCTTGGCACGCCTCTTTCGCACATTACCGCCCCGCAAACGTGCGCGTTTTCGGCGCACGTGTGCGGGGCCCGTTAATGTGACCCGCACGTGTACGGGGCGTTTAAGAGCACTTAAATGCATCATTTTAGGGCGCTCAGGTGCGCCCCGCACAGGTGCGCCGTTTAGTAAACATGCCCCATAGGCTTGAAATACCTTTTAAAGAAAGTTTTTAATATAGAGGGCATTTTGTTAGAAGGTTTTAAGGAGTCATTCCATTTGCCTTTGTATAGCGATTACAGTTTCCCGCCCGAGTAGCGGAAGAAGGCGCATGCGCCGGCGTTTTTTGAAGACAAGACAAGTGAGTTTCGTTTGGTTCCCCTTGGAAGGCCGTGCGAGCCAATGTATTTTTAATGTTTTTTATAGCCTGTTCTCCCCTTTTGGAAGAGGGTCGTCTAATTGTTTAGTTTTTATCAGCAATTTATGACTTACACAGAATGGAGGCAGTTTATATCTAAGAGGTTGGAACGGGTTTTCAGATAGCGTCTAAAGAATTGCAAATCATCTTTAGCAGTATTCTCTCATATATACACAATTTTCAAATATATATAAGAGAACTATATATATACACATTTTACAATTTATATTTCTAATCTTTTAATTTAGACAGGATCACGATAAGAGCATCCCCTGTCTATGCACATTTGTTTATTTTATTTTATTTGTTGATGAAAATCATACTTTTATGAATATATGGTGCTTATCTTATGTATGATTTTATTTATTTATGATTATGTATGATTTTATTTATTTATTGGATATAATTAAATTTTATTAACATAATTTATGACTATACGGCAGTTTTAAATCAAATTGAGTTTGTGTATAATGGTTTTTAAGGATATATTTATGTTTTTATTTATTTATTTATCTATTACTTTTTATATTTACAATTTCCCTCTTAATTATTCTATTATCAATTTATGATATAGATTTAAATTTGTGATGATTTGCAATTGTTTTTATATATATTTTCTCCCTTATTAAGATTATGTATCAGATTCACTAGTTTGTTCGCTCCTGCTGCTCGTCTTCTTCTTTTTAGTTACATTAATAGATAATTTTGATGATATTATTTTCACTATTATTTACTGTGATTATTATTATTATTTATTATTTAGATTATCTGGTTTAATGTATATCTATATGGTTTTAATGTCACTATTATGGTATTAGTTTATATAGAGGTCCACTCCTTACCTCTTAGCATGTCTCACCTATTTGTTGTGCTTTTAAGGTATTCATATATAGAGGTTCATTTTATGCTTGTTATACTTGTTTTTGCGGTTACATGTACTTAGTTTTTAATTTGATTTTATTATTATAGTTTATAATCATTATTATAGCGTTCCAACATTATTTATATTTTATAATTTATTTATTCAATTATTGTTTACTCAATTCTATTATTATTATCATTATGATTTCTTATTATTATGTTTATTATGTTTTTATGTTTCGTTAGATGAATTTGTTTGTTCCTTTATTTTAATATATTATGTTTCTATGTTTATAGTAATTTACCTTACAACCCCTGACGAAGGTTACGAAACACGGCCTGTGTCGGGTTGCCTAGGTTTGTGAGTAAATAAATTTGTCTTCCACTATCCTCACGTCTTGGACTGTGTTTGTACTTTTAACGTGAGTACTGCCTACTTCTTGGACAGTTAATTAGATTGTAAGCCATCATGAGCAGGGACCGTCTCTATCTATGTTTGTACAGCACTGTGTAAGCCTTGTAGCACTTTATAAATGATTAGTAGTAGTATTAGTTTCTATTTCTCTATTGATTTGTCTGTTTGCCCTCATACCAACAAGGGCAGGGATGGCAGTCCAGGCTCTCCTGTGTCACTGGTAGCTTTGCTTTGCTTTGGGATACCCACCCCTCCTGCTGGGTGAAGCAAAACAAAGATGTCACCCCCCATTATATTATTAACAATCATGTATGTTTCCCCAGAGATAGGGGCGAGGGGTTGGTGGTTTAGTAAATAATAATAAGGGGGTGCAAATGTTTCTCTCAGGAGATGGGCAAGGTGTGCAATGACCACTGTGGTAGGACTCCATAAACCCTTATTAAAGAGGAACGGGGAAATCCACTGCTTACCCATTGAACAAGCAGCATGGAATCTGGATAACTTTTGGGAACCTGATATGTACTTGTGATCTGGATTGTCCACTGGTGGAAACAGGATACTGGCCTTGATGGACCCTTGGTTGACCCATTATGGCATATCTTATGCTCTTATGCCTACTTTGGTATCAGAAGGAACATTCTGGGTCTCTGTTCCCACAGCTGTATCACTCAGAGATATTGGGTGGTCTTACTAGTCAGGCCCCTGAAAATGGAGGAAGTTATAAAACAAGAGGGCTGGAAAGTGCCAAGGCTCTCTTCCTTTAGATACTGCAAGCATGGAGAAGTCCAGGGCGAAAGGAGTAGGAAGAGTTTGAGTAAGAAGTTGACCCACAGCCTGGGTAAGCGTCCCAGTAAAAGCAACCCACTTTTACACAGGGGAATATCCAGTTTCGCCTGTTAGTGTTTTAGCTATCCGGTCGGTGGTGATATTCAGCCACTGGCTGGATAGCTAAACCTGCTAAAGTTATTGCTTTTTTTTTTGGCCCAACTTTAGCCGGTTTAGGTTTATTCATCTATTTATTTATTTATTTATTTATTTATCTGGGTTTTCTATACTGCTTTATCTAAGAGTCAAAGCAGTTTACAAATAACAATTTACATGTGAGTTTTACATAGAACCAAAGAAGGTCCTCTAATGTGAATAAACGTCTTTTACATGAAATGATTTAACAGAGTTTATTTATACTAACCAGTAACGAATTATCTGTTTAGCGGTTAAAAGTGTAGCTGAGTGCCCTTAGAAGTTGGGTAGCGAGCTGAATATCACTGCTAACCAGCTAATTTATGTTGCCATCTTCAGAATGCCCCAACATTAAGCAGTCAACATCAGTGTATTGAAGCTGGGTATGACGGGCTATTCAGCGGCACTAACTGCTGTACTGCTTCCAATTATCCTGCTGACCGCGGTTTAGTTTAACTGATTAGCAGCTCTGCTAACCAGCTAAACCATTTTGAATATGCCTCCCACAGTTTTCTATTTAGCTAGGGACTTACTCATCTAGCAATTCACTGGTGTCTCTCTCTCAGCTGGGGTCAGAGACTTCTGTTAGACCATAGCCTCTCTCTCTTCTGCTAGTACACTGCATCATAGCTGTGCTTCTTCAAAGTACGTCTTCACTGGTTTTCTGCAGAAAACCTCACTAGCTTCTTGAACAGCTTGTCTTGGTAGACCTTCTGGGTCTTAGTCTCTCTCTCCAGTTGCTAGCCTCTCCTTTTCTGGTATGGCACCTGCAGCTTTGAGACTCGTCCTCGGACTGCTTTGCTTTCTTCCCTTGTCTCAATGCTCCTCATTTTATCTCCAAGCTCAGCAGCAAACTTACCTTCTGTAGCTGCTAATACAATCTTGATGTTTTGCTCATGTCTTTCGAGCAGTAGTTCATGATGACCTACATTCAGGTACAGTAGCTGCTTCCTGGTTCCCAGAGGATTACAATCTAAGTGCGAGCTTGAGGTAATGGAGAGTGAGTGACTTACCCAAGGCCACAAGGAGAGTCAGTGAGATTCAAACCCTGGTGTCTCTGCTTCCCAGGCTACCCCTCCACTCTCCACTGCCATAGGGAATGGAGTCCTCCAGCTATGGCTATCCCTTTGCTGGTCACGGCTGTCAGTACTAGCCCCATGACTTTTCCCCTTTATTGTTCCACACCATGACCCACCATGGTTTTCTCTCTCTTTTGCTGCAGTACCATTGCACTTTTTGCTGCCTCCATCACTTTTTTCTCTCTGCCATAGCAATTGCTTCTCCCATAACTGCTTGCATCTCTGAAGTCCTCCCATGGCAGTTGGCTCTCACTTTTGGGTTCGGTTTTCACACTCTGCTGCATTGGGGCTGCTTTGGAAGATCTATTTCCTCCTTCTTCCAGGTAAAATATGTTTTTTTTTCAGTTTACATTACCAGCTACAGAATTATGTGTTCATTAAGAGAGAGCCTACAATTTATGGTCACTTTCTTATTACTGATAACATAATGAAAGGTCAGCAAGTGATCCACCACTGCTTCTGCAAAAGTACAACTAGTTCAGAAGGTCATAAAGCACTTACTTCTTCTTAAACCTAACTGTAGAGAGAGTGTAACCCTGTTTTGGGCATAAGAACACAAGATATACCATAATGGGTCAGACCAAGGTAGGGAGGAGTGGTCTAGTGGTTAGGACAAGGTACTTCAGGCAGGATGGCTGGGGGTTCAAGTCCCACCTGGGGACAGCAATCTCAGGCCGGAGGGTTTGGGATTTCTAGTCCTATAGGCACTCCTTATGGTCTTGGGCAAGACACTTAACCCTCCATTGCCCATATTCCCTGTAAGTATTAGCGTATGTGTCTCATATCCCCTTGTGTTAAATGTATCCCACTTTGACCTGGTGAAAAGCAGGATATAAATACAGCTATATAAATAAATAAATCATGCCCAGTATCCTGTTTCCAACAGTGGCCAGTCTAGGTCACAAGTAGTGGATATCCCAGGTCCCTTTTAATAATGGTCTATGGACCTTTCCTCCAGGAACTTGTCCAAACCTTTTTTAAATCCAGTTACACTAACAGCTTTTACTATATCCTCCAGTAACAAATTCCAGTTTGATTATGCATTGAGTGAAAAAATATTTTCTCTTATTAGTTTTAAATAGATTACACTGTAGCTTCATTGCATATCTTTAATCTTTAAACAATCGATCTACATTTACCTGTTCCACTCCATTCATTAATTTATAAACCTCTATCATATCTCCCTTCAGCCGTCTCTTTTCCAGGTTGAAGAGCCCTAACCTTTTTAGCTTCTCCTCATAGGGGTATCCTCCATCCTTTTTACCATTTTGGTGGCTTTTCTCTGTACCTTTCTTAGTAACGCTATATCCTTTTTAAGATACGGCAACCAGAATTGTCCCAATGATAAAGGGCTCATATTCAGTACCAGGGCCTAGTTCCGATGGAGGATAGACTTGACCTTTAGGTCCAAAGCATTGACAGTGTGTATAGAATTCTGAATGGTAGTAAGCTGTCTGGACTCTATCGCAGTACTTCAGTACATTAGCTTTACTGAAGAATTTGTTCAAGGTACATAGGGGTATGTTTACTAAACCACAGTAATGTTACCCGCGTTAGGTTCCGTGGTAATGGTACAGATGCCCATATAAAGGCATGGGTGTTGCATCATTATGGCAAGCCGTATCAGCTAACGCGCGTTACAAGGCACCTTAGACTAACGCACGTTACAAGGCGCCTTATAAGGGACCTTACTTTAATGCACATTACAAGGCACCTGGTAAGACACCTTATAAGATGCCTTGTAAGGTGCCGTATAAGTAAGGTGCCGTATAAGGTGTCTTGTTAGGTGCCTTACAAGGTGCCTTGTTAGGTGCCTTATAAGGTGCCTTGTAAGGTGCCTCGTAAGGCTCTTTGTAAGGCACCCTATAGGGCTCCTTAGGCTAAGTGCCGTATTAGGCACCCCTGGACAAGGCACCTTAGAAGGCACCCTGGGTTATGGAACCATAGATTAAGGTGGCCTAACAAGGTTACAGTGCCCTAGGTTAGTGTGCCCTAAGGGCTGCAAGGTGCTTCAGGATGACATGCATGACCTGTGAGGCACTAGATAGAGCACCGAGGAAAGGCAATGAACAGATGAGTGAAGGAGGGAGAGTTGGTAGTTGCTGAACCTGCCATATCTGTGGGCATCCGATGTGGCTTCCAGTACTGTTGACAAACATGGTGGGGGCAACTTTACCACAGCACAGGGTGTTGGCAATGTAAAGTACTGGAAAGACAGTGGGTGGCAGAAGATGGGAATACGTGTCCCCCAGTGGAGGCGGAGGTGGCAGGATAGTTACAATGATGGGTGGACAGAGGAGTGGTGGTGTCATGCAGATCACGCACAGGCGAGGCAAGCATGAAGAGGCGCAATGCAGGAAAGGGTAGCAGTGCAGGGCATGGGGTGGCAGCCTGCACAGGTAGAGAGGATTCTACACAGCTGACAGATGCAGATAGACAGACCGAAGGAATGTTGGCAACTGTGGCGAGGGTATTATGGGCTGGCAGCACAGCTCTGCAAAAATATGACTGTTACAGGCATGCAAACTATTTGAGTAGGACAGGCATGAAAGGAGGGAACAATGTGGAATTGAACCCATGATCGGCATTGTACTAACCAGTAGGCTATACTTCCATGGTGTATCTCACAGCAATGGCTGGGTACAGAAGGACTGCAGGTCATCGTACAAACTGTCTGCTCTGAGTGCCAGGATAGGGTAACCCCACCAGTACCCATGATGCAATGCACATGCTGAATAGCTGTCTACAGCTGATCACCAAATGGGGTCTGCACCTCTCTGGTACTTCAGCTTGGAAAGATGAACTGACAGTCCGTGATACTGCCATAGAGTAGCTACAGACCATGCCATTGTGCAGGATCTGTGTTCACCCTGACGGATAGGATGGGTGCCCAGCACTAGGTCCGCAGGAAATGTGGTGCTAGAGATAGGTCACTACCAGTGTTTGACAGGTGTTCCTTGTTGTACATCTGAAGATAATTTGGTGTCCATCTGTATTCTGCAGTCACATTTGGTCCTCTAAAACCAGACACCACCCAGATTAGTGTGTACCTGTTATCAGGGCAGAGAGTGTCTAGACTTGCATGAGGTTTGTGTAGCAGTGCCTCTACAGGTCAAAGTGGTATACACTATATACCCCAAAGGGCCCACAATCACCCTTTTTGTAGGTAAGGGACAGGTGCCTGAGCCCCTGTGACACAACTTTCATTCTACTGGTATAAGACAGCCCTCCAGAGTTGGTGGGCCAGAGCCATATCTGTGACTGATGCAGAGGCAGACCAGCAGTAATGCTGGGGTTAGACCTGGAAAACCCCAACTGCCTCACACCACCATCTGCCATTCATGAGCAGACAGCACCCTACAAGGTGTTCCAATCATACACAGTCTAACTGCAGACAATCCACTAGACAGGCCATAGTACATGCTCACAGAGGATCTATGTGCACCAAGCAGGTATCTCCATGATTGGGCCCCCAGCACTGGAAACACACAAGTATCAGTAAAGGCAGATAGTGCAGAGCGCTATGTGGGAACCTAGACATGCCATGGTCACTGCTCGGTCAGAGTGAGTGTCCTCCCAGCATGACATGCTGTGGCCACCCTTTCTATGTAGGCGGTGGTCAGGCACTACAGTGTCCCTGACATTGCCCCACACCCTGTGAAGATGCATCCTGGCCAATCTGCCCTGTCTGGGCCATACCCACAATACCTTGCTCCTCATTATGCACATATTCAGGCTAACACTGGTAACAGTGGGACATTGTGGGCCCAGTGAGGTGTGGGCAGCCACAGAACAATGGATAGACATACACACACACACACACACTCCTATTGCAGCATTGTGCAAAGATAGGGGTGGTTGGCAACCCTGCCCGCCACACTGGTCCTGATCACAGTGCCGACATTGATAAACTGTGCAGGAGGTAGTAGTAGTGCTCTGGTGATAACTGCAGCTACGTGCTGGGGCCAACAGCCTGACTCTCCATGCAGCTTTGGATTGTGGAGCCTGTGTGAGTGGGTGTTTGTACCCCTGTTCGCCGCTGCTTTGGGCTTTGCACATGCTGCTGTTGTATCTGCATTGTAGGATAAAATATAAGGACTTTCTCTGCAGGATCCACAGCTGGGACTTGAACCTGTGACCTGCTGCTTCTGGACACACTGGCTATGTGTACTGCACCACACTTTTGCCACAGATGCACAGTAGTCCCTGGAGCTATCTGTACTTTTCCTCAGCCAGACCTTTTATGTTGCACTGCACATCACGTACTGGTACAGGGCGTGGCCTAGGTCCACTGCAGGCAGGTGCCATTGCCCCCTCCAGCACGGGCACCCCCCCCCAGCCCTGCTGACATGACCATATGCTGTTGGTACTGGTAGTGCGCAGTCCCAGGCCATCCACTGTGTGGGTAGGCGGTTGCCTAGGGAGCGTGGTCTGGGGTGGGGAGGCATACATGGGCATATTCACATCCGACCCATCACCGCCTGCCAATATTATGTCTCTTCCACTTGGGGGAGGGTTGGCTGGGGGGATGTCAGGTCAGTGCCTTGGCAACTGTTAGCTAGAGTGGACTAGGTAGATGTAAGTGGTTTGTGTTTGGCCTTTGTCAGCTGCTGTCTTGCTGATGTCCGGTTTCTATGTTCCTATGTGCCACCTAGGTGACTGCCTAGTCCACCCTGTGCCTCAGCTGCCCCCACTACACGTCCCGCCTGCAGCTCCCTATGCCCCATTTGCACCATCAGCATAGTGGCCTTTCATATTTGAGCACTATGCTGTTGCTTCAAATGGAGCAGTACTATCACTTTTCTTGGGCTCCCTGCCTATGCTGTACATTGCTGATACTGAAATTGTTTCTCTCTCTTGCAAATGTGTGCTAACGTCAGGTTTTCAGTCGTGGTAAGATTCAGCCCTTCAGTTCCCCGCGTTAGTGTGGAAGGGGCCTCTCCCTGCCCACTCCCCGCCCATTGACCCCTTCTCTCCGCCCTCTGCGGGACTTACCACGGCCGGGAACGCTAACTCATGTTATGTAACGTTAACGCGCGTTAACGTTACCTAACGCGCGTTAATGTAGCATCTGCTACGTTAACGCGGTTTAGTAAACATACCCCATAATGTGGCACTTCGTATAGTTATTTCTTGTAGCATCAATGGAACTCAACTCTGTAAATCAATCAATCAATCAATTAATTAATTAATTAATCAATCAATCTGTGTTAGAAACATAGAAACATAGAAAAATGATGACAGAAAAAGACCACATGGCCTATCTAGTCTGTCTTTCCATGTCAACAACTACAACAGTCCCTTTTTTTCCTTTAGAGATCCTCTGTGTTTGTCCCATACTTTTATGAATTCAGATACTGTTCCCATCTCTACCACCTCCACTGGGAGACTATTCCACGGATTCACCACTCTTTCCGTAAAGAAATATTTTCGCATATCACCTGAATATATCCCCTTTCACCCTCATCCCATGTCCCCTCATAGCAGAGCTTGCTTTCAATCGAAAGAGGCTCTCCCCGTGTGCATTTATGCCATGGAGGAATTTAAACATCTCAATCATATCACCTTTATCCCGCCTTTCCTCTAAGGTGTACATATTAAGCTCCTAAATCTGTCCTCATATGCTTTATAACGAAGACCATTAACCATTTTAGTAGACACCCTCTGCACTGACTCCATCCTGTTTATATCCTTTTGAAGGTGCAGTCTCCAGAATTGCACGCAATACTCCAAATGAGGTTGCAACAAAGACTTATACAGAGGCATTATCACTTCCTTTCTTCTGCTGGCATTCCTCTCCCTATGCACCAAAGCATCCTTCTAGTTTTCACCGTCACCTTTTCTACCTGTTTAGCTACTTTAAGATCATCAAACACAATCATGCCTAGGTCCCGCTCTTCTTCTGTGGACAGAAGTACTTCACTCTCTATACTATATCGCTCCCTTGGATTGTTGCAGCCCAAATGCATGACTTTGCATTTTTTCACATTAAATATCATCTGCCAAATTCTAGACTGTTCTTCAAGCTTACCTAGCTCCCTCCTCATGTTATCTACACCTTTGTCGCTTCCAACTCAACCAATTTCTAACCCAAGCAGTAACTTTAGGGTCCACCCCTAGGGTGCTCAGTTTGTTTATAAGTCACCTGTTTGGAATGGTGTCAAAGGTTTTACTGAAATCTAAATACACCACATCCAGGGCTCTCCCTCAGTCCAACTCCCTGGTCACCCAGTCTAAGAAATCAATCAGATTTGTCTGACAAGGCCTGCCGCTGGTGAATCCATGCTGTCTTGGATCCAGTAATCCATTGGACTCCAGAAACCTCATTATTTTCTCTTTTAGCAGCACTTCCAATAATTTACTCATCACCGAGGTTAAACTAACTGGCCTGTAGTTTTCAACCACATCCTTACTTCCGCTTTTGTGTAAAGGCACCACATGAGCCTCTCTCCAGCCCTTAGGTACCACTCCCGACTCCAACGAGGCATTGAAAAGGTCAGTCAGTGTAGCTGCTAGAATGTCCACAAGTTCCCTCAGTATTCTCAGGTGTATCCCAACCAGGGGCGGCCCAAGGGGGGTGCGGGGCCATGTGCGGAGACGCGGTGTGGGGCCTCATTTGCATAAGGGCCTCATTTGCATAAATATTTGCATAATGTCACCATACACTAACCTTTAGTAAACATGCCTCTTAATGAGTGTATGGATAAAGAAAGACTAAAAGATTTCTACATTACTATAATCCAGTGCCAACTGCCAGGCACATTAGGAACTACTATAAACACTGCCCATTTAGAACCCATAGCAAACCCACCGTATCGTAACAGCACTACCAGGACTTACAAAGCACAATACCCTACCTATCAAAAGGCAACACTGCAAATATTAAACCAATACTTTTCAGAGAATAACAATACATGACCTACTGTGGAAAGAGAACAAGGGCAATGTCAAATAGCAACTACATAAACAGAATACCTCAGCTCAGTTACACATGCAGAACATAGACCATCACCAAACAAGGAATCACAATTTAGAAATAGGAAGACAATAATTAAACTGGGAACCCCAAAAGCCAAACTTGGAATGTACAACAACACTGTAGAAATAAAACTATAAATTAATTTCCTCTTCTACTAAGCAAAGTGCAGACGTTAATGATGCACATTTCCCAGAGCTGACATATTCCAGTTAATAAATTCAAAATAAAGAGATATTTTTCTACCTTTTGTGCATTTCTTTTTCAGTTGCAATTGCTCCAGCTACTTTCTTCTGGTTTCTTCAAGTCTTCTGCTAACTCTCCATCATCTGCTGTCCATTTCTCCTTTCTTCTCTCTTCTAGTTTTTTCCATTCTCTCTCTACATCTGCTTTAACATACTAATCTTTCTCCTTTTGCTCTTTCCTCATTCCTATTTCATCCACTCAAATTTTACACCTCCATCCTCAATCCCCACTTACTCTCCCAATATCTGGCCAATTGTAGATTTGTCTTCCCTCCCACACAAAACATTTTTCCCCTCTCCATTTCACTCTCCCAGCTCCATCCCATTCTAATCCTCCCCCAACATCAGCTCCCTTCTAGTTCCAGCCCCACCCAGCATCCGCTCCCTTCTAGTCCCCGCATCAGCCCATTTCCAGTCCTAGCTCCCCTGTCCATTCCCAGTCCTATCCAAGTCCCTCCATCAGCTCATTTCCAATCCAACCCCCCCATCAGCCCATTTCTAGTCCTTTTCTAGCCCCATCATCAGCCCATGTCAAATCCTAGCTCCCCTCCACTCAGCCCATTTCAATCCAAGCCCCCTATGAGCATCCGCTCCCTTCTAGTCCCCGCATCAGCCCATTTCCAGTCCTAGCCCCCCATAAGCCCATTTCCAGTCCTAGCCCCCCATAAGCCCATTTTCTACCTTTTGTGCATTTTTTTCAGTTGCAATTGCTCCAGCCACTTTCTTCTGGTTTCTTTGTGTCTTCTGTTAACTCTCCATCATCTGCTGTCCATTTGTCCTTTCTTCTCTCTTCTAGTTTTTTTTCCATTCTCTCTCTACATCTGCTTTAACATACTAATCTTTCTCCTTTTACTCTTTCCTCATTCCTATTTCATCCACTCAAATTTTACCCCTCCATCCTCAATCCCCACATACTCTTCCAATACCCGGTCAATTGTAGATTTTTCTTCCCTCCCTCACAAAATATTTTTCCCCTCTCCATTTCACTCTCCCAGCCCCATCCCATTCTAATCCTCCTCCAAAATCAGCTCCCTTCTAGTTCCAGCCCCATCCAGCATCCGCTCCCTTCTAGTCCCTGCATCAGCCCATTTCCAGTCCTAGCCCTCCCATCAGCCCATTTCCAGTCCTAGCTCCCCTGTCCATTTCCAGTCCTATCCAAGTCCCTCCATCAGCTCATTTCCAATCCCAACCCCCCATCAGCCCATTTCTAGTCCTTTTCTAGCCCCATCATCAGCCAATGTCAAAACCTAGCTCCCCTCCACTCAGCCCATTTCAATCCAAGCCCCCTATGAGCCTACTTCCAGTTCTAGCCCCTCCATTCCATTTCAATCCAAGCCCCCACCACAGCCCATTTGCAGTCTTAGCTCCCCCAACAGCCCATTTTCAGTCCTATCCTAGCCCCTCCATCAGCCCATTTCCTGTCCTAGTTCCCCCCCCCCATTCAGCCCATTTCCAGTCCTAGCTCCCTCCCCTCACAGCCCATTTCCATTCCAAGCTCCCCTCCCCATCACTATTTGCAGTTAAAGCCCCCCTTCCACTCAGCCCATTTCCATTCCAAGCCCCTCTCCCCATCAGCTATTTGCAGTTCAAGCCCCCCTTCCAATCAGCCCATTTCCATTCCAAGCCCCCTCCCATCAGCTATTTGCAGTTCAAGCCTCCCCTTCCACTCAGCCCATTTCCAGTCCTAGCAACCCCCAACCCATTACCAGTCCTAACCCCCCCCATCAGCCCACAGCACATTATCAGTCCTAACCCCATCAGCCCACCTCAAGTCCTAAACCCCCCTCTAGCCCATTACCAGTCCTAACCCCCCTCCCTCCCATCAGCCCAGGAAAAATTAAAACGTAAAAAAAAGCGCTGGCTGCTGCCGCCACTGAAGCAGCAGAATAGAGTGTCCCGCGGGCCCCCCCCCCGCCGGCAGAGCACTCCCTCCCTGCCTGCTTGCTTGCCTCAGTCCCTCTCCACTTCGGCTTAGAGCCACGAAGGGAGAGTTTCTCCCTCATGGCTCTGTTAAGTCCACTGGGGCTTATGGGAAATTTACCATCTGCCCCAGTGGGCTTAACAGAGTCGTGAGGGAGAAGCTCTCCCTTCGCGGCTCTAAGCCGAAGCGGAGAGGGACTGAGGGCGGCAAGCAAGCAGGCAGGGAGGGAAGGAGGGAGGGAGTGCTCTTCTGGGCAGGGGGGGGCCCCGCGGGACACTCAATTCTGCCGTGGCGGCAGCAGCAGCAGCAGCCAGCTTTTTTTTTTTTTAAATTTACTTTTAAAGCGGAATGTTCTTTGCGCGGGGCCCCCTGAAACAGGGCCCTGTGCAAAAAACATTCTCGCTCAATGGACGGGCCGGCCCTGATCCCATCTGATCCCATCACTTTGTCTACTTTTAGTTTAGCTAGTTTCTCATGAACACAGTCTTCTGAAAATTATTTAAGATGCCCCTCACTTCTGTTACGGTTAGTGGGTGTTTTCTGAGTTCCTGCTTCTGGTTCTTCATCTGTAAACACAGAACAGAAATATTTGTTAAGAAATTCTGCGTTATCCTTATTAGCTTCTACATATTCTCCTCCTTCACCCGTGAGTCTGACAATAACACTTTTGCCCTTCCTCTTTTCACTAACATATCTGGAAAATGTCTTATCCCCCCATTTTATTGCATTGGCTATTTCCTCCTCAATTTGAATCTTTGCTTTCCTGACTACTTTGCTAGCTTCTCTAAGTTTTTCCAAATATAGATGCCTGTCTTCCTCTCTCTCTGATCTCTTCTACAGTATTTCATGAAGGCCTCCCTCTTTTTCTTCACCTTTTCAGCTACATTTTTCGAAAACCATAGTGGTTTCCTTTTCCTTTTTCATACCATTTTAATAAAATTTGGTTGCCCTTAAAATATCCCATTTCAGTTTTTCCCACTGTTTTTCTACATCCCTCAGCTTTTCCCATCCCGCTTACCACTCCTTGAAGTATTGGACCATCTTGGCAAAGTTAGTTTTCATAACGTCTAAGACCCTCACTTTTTAATGGATTCTAACAGCCCTAGTCCTAATACTGAACCCACCATCTGATGAACACTAGATGTGAAATAATCTCCCACTATAACATCAGAAACACTTTCATCATTGCTAAGCAGCAAGTCCAGTATGGCCCCTTCACGTCTGGGTTCTGTTACCAGTTGCCTAAATAGTTCTCCCTGTAGAGAATCCAGGATCTCCTTACTTCTAGATGATACTGCAGCAGGGATGTGCCAATCAACATCTGGCATTTTGAAGTCCTCTATCAGTAGCACTTCCCCTTTCCTGGCAATACTGTGTATGTCTTCAATTAACTCTTCGTCCACCTCTTCTCCCTGTGAGGGAGGTCTGTATATCACACCAATGCAAATAAATTTTTCTTTCCCTCTTTCTAGTTTAACCCACAATGCCTCCTTTTTCCCTTTTAAGCCCTGTATTTCCATAGCTTTAATATTATTTTTCTTCATCTTTTCAGCTACTTCTTTTGTGAACCCTAGCAGCCTCCTTTGACTTGACGGCACTTAACAACAACAACAACAAAATGGTTTGTTGCGCTTAAAATATCCCCTTTCAGTTTTGCCCATTGCTTTTCTACATCCCCCATGTATTCCCATCCCGCTAACAACTTCTTGAGATATTGTCCCATCTTGGCAAAGTTAGTTTTCCTAAAGTCTAAGACCCTCGCTTTTGAATGGATTTTATAGTGCCTTGCGAAAGTATTCATCCCCTTGATTTTTGTCCTGTTTTGTCACATTACGTAAACCTGGAATGAAAATGGAGGTTCATTTGGATGTTAGGTATTTGATCTAACAATATAGTCCAAATTGGTGAAGTGAAATGGCAATAAAATACCTTATAAATATATATTTTAAAAAAAAACAAGTAAAAACTGAAAAGTTGTGAGTGCATATGCATTTATCCCTTTTGCTATGAAACCCCTAAATAAGATCTGGTCCAACCTCAGAAGTCACATAGTTAGTTGATTAGGGTCCACCTGTGTGCAGTCAGTGTCATATGATCTGTCACATGATGCCTGTATAAATATACCTGTTCTGAAAGGCCCCTGACTCTTTAACACCACTAAGCAAGCAACATGAAGACCAAGGAGCACTCCAAAGAGGTCAGAGACAAAGTTGTAGAGAAGTATAGATCAGAGTTGCATTATAGAAAAATATCCCAAATTCTGAATATCTCACAGAGCACCATTAAATCCATTATAACAAAATAGAAAGAATATGGCACCACTACAAACTTGACAAGAGAAGGCCGCCCACCAAAAACTCACAGACTGGGCAAGGAGGGCATTAATCAGAAATGTTATGAAGACTCCAAGGATAACACTGAAGGAGCTGTAAAGATCCACAGCGTAGATGGGAGTATCTGTCCATAGGACCACTTTAAGCCATACACTCCACAGAGTGGGGCTTTCTGGAAGAGTGGCCAGAAAAAAGCCATTGCTTAAAGAAAGAAATAAGAAAACATGTTTGACGTTTGCACAACAGCATGTGGCGGACCCCCCCAAACACATGGAAGTAGGTTCTCTGGTCAGAAGAGACAAAAATTGAACTTTTTGACCATCATGGGAAATGCCATGTGTGGCGCAAACCCAACACTTCCCATCACCCCGAGAACACCATTCCCATAGTGAAACATGGTGGTGGCAGCATTATGCTGTGGGGATGTTTTTCATTGGCAGGGACAGGAACGATGGATGGCACTAAATACAGGGCAATTCTTGAGGAAAACCTGTTTCATTCTGCCAGAGATTTGAGACTGGGATGAAGGTTTACCTTCCAGCAGGACAATGACCCTAAACATACTGCTAAATCTGGTTTAAAGGGAAACATTTAAATGTCTTGGAACAGCCTCGCCAAAGCCCAGACCTTAAACCAACTGAGAATCTGTGGCATTACTTGAAGATTGCTGTACAGCAACGCAACCCATCTAACTTGAAGGAGTTGGAGCAGTTTTTCCTTGAGGAATGGGTGAAAATCCCCATGGCTAGATGTGCTAAACTAATTGAGACATGCCCCAAGAGACTTGCAGCTGTAATTGCAGTAAAAGGTGGCTCTACAACGTATTGACTTCAGGGATGAATACATATGCACACTCCTGCTTTCAGGTTTTTTTTGTCTTAATTATTGTTTGTGTCACAATAAAGGATATTTTGCACCTTCAAAGTCTTAGGCATGTTGTGTATATCACATGGTGCTAACCGCCAAAACTCCATTTTAATTCCAGGTTGTGACAAAACAGGACATCTTTGTTAGTTATATAGCGGAAGGGCTGTAGGGTAAGGTTTGCCTCTGCGGATGATACCAAAATCTGCAATAGAGTAGACACCCAGGAAGGTGTAGATAACATGAGGAGGGATCTAGCTAAGCTTGAAGAATGGTCTAGAATCTGGAAGCTGGGATTTAATGTTAAAAAATGTAAGGTCATGCATTTGGGCTGCAGCAATCCAAGGGAGCAATATAGTATAGGGGGTGAAGTACTTTTGTCCACTAAAGAAGAGCGGGACCTAGGCGTGGTTGTGTCTGATGATCTTAAAGTAGCTAAACAGGTAGAAAAGGTGACAGCAAAAGCTAGAAGGATGCTTGGGTGCATAGGGAGAGGAATGGCTAGCAGAAAAAGGGAGGTGATAATGCCTCTGTATAAGTCTTTGGTGCGACCTCATTTGGAGTATAGTGTGTAATTCTGGAGACTGCACCTTCAAAAGGATGTGAACAGGATGGAGTCGGTGCAGAGGGTGGCTACTAAAATGATTAGTGGTCTTCATTATAAAGCATATGAGCACAGACTGAAAGATCTTATTATGTACACCTTAGAGGAAAGGTGGGATAGAGGTGATATGATTGAGATGTTTAAATACCTCTGTGGCATAAATGTTGAGGGAGAGAGCCTCTTTCAATTGAAAGCAAGTTCTGCTACGAGGGGACATGGGATGAGGGTGAAGGGAAATAGATTCAGGAGTGATATGCGGAAATATTTCTTTACGGAAAGCGTAGTGGATCTGTGAAATAGTCTGCCAGTGGAGGTGGTAGAGATGAGGAAAGTAACCGAATTCAAAAAAGCATGGGACAAATACAGAGGATCTCTAAAGGTAAAAAGGGGACTGTTGTAGTTGTTGATATGGATGGACAGACTAGATAGGCCATGTGGTCTTTTTCTGTTGTCATATTTCTGTTTCTATGACAAATACAGAGGGGATGAATACTTCTGCAATGCACTGTATCAGCCCTAGTCCTAATACTGAACCACACCATCTGGTGATTACTGGATGTGAGATGATCTCCCACTATGACATCAGAAACGCTTTCCCCATTGGTAAGCACCAAGTCCAGTATGGCCCCTTCACGTGTTGGTTCTGTTACCAGTTGCCAGAATAGTTCTCCCTGTAGAGAATCCAGGATCTGTAATAAAGATAGTACATTCTTCCATTCTACATGGCAGAGCATAACCTTATAACCTTTCTATTTAGTAAGGATCTCTATGGGGCCTTAAAAGTGCAATGGTTAATACCGACAGGAGCAGCAGCCACTAGTGTTCTTGTAGCACTATTTTGCCATGATAATGCAAGAAAGAATGAGTATGGGGGAGTGGGGGGAGGGGGAGGGAAGGGTGAGGAGAAAAGAGAGTGGGAGAAAAGAGGGAATGGAAGAGATGATACAAGAGGATGGCTAAAGGGAAAGAGGGCAAGTAGGAAGGAAAAGCAGTCATAGGCAGAGATATAGGGCCAATCAAAGAAGTGATTAGGATCCTTACAGTATACAGTATGAGGGTGAAGATACAAAGATATCTGTGGTGAAATGGAAGTTGATGGAGCGGGCAGGACTGTATGAAGACAACTGAGGAGTTAAGGCTTCACTATTCTTACGATACCACATTAATGGCTAAAAATGAAGATGATCTAAAACATCTGCTTATCAAGATCAAGGAAAATAGTCCTAAATGGGCCTGCACCTTAATGTGAAGAAGGTAAAGATCCTGACAACTTGAAAAAACAATAATTTCACCCTTGATGGAAAACAAATAGAAATAATAGACTACTTTAACCTACTTAGATAACGAAACAACAAGCAGTCAAGAAAAATGACGACTCATTGCTCTTTGCAGAACAGCTGTGAAGGACTTAGGCAAGTTTTTCAAATGCAGAGATGTATCTCTGCACACAAATATTGAACTTGTCTAAGCCATTCTCAATAACATCATATGGATGTGAAAGTTGGACAATGAAAAAGGAAGACAGGAAGGAAATCAATGCCTTCAAATTTTGGTGCAGGCAAAGAATACTTTCTTTACCATGGTCTGCCCAAAAAACAAATCAATTGGTACTAAAGGAGATCAAACCTCATTAGAAGTTCAAATGACAAGACTTTATCTTTCATACTTTAGATACATCATGCGAAGAGAGAGATCACTAGAGAAAGACATCATGCTTGGCAAAGTTAAAGGTCAGTATTTCGTCCGGGGGCCTTCTTCAGGAGACTGAGACCTCTGTAAATAAATAATAGCAAATCAATCATGATAAAAGAACAAATATGAAATAAAAACATATAAATAATAAATTAAAACATCAAAAATATAATCCATAAAACTGGAAAATGAAGCATAAAAACAACACGTTTAAAAGGCCCAGCTCTCACAAACAGCATATACTACACCATTGATTGCTACTTTTATGTGTGCACCTTGATGTCAGCACAACCTGGTTTTAAATTAGCGCCTAAATGAGCAAAATGGTTTTCCACTTTGGATACTTGCGACATCCCTAGGTATGTTGGATTACCAAGCGCTTTTTAGTAAGAAGTGTTACCATATTTTTAATATAGTCTGTCTGCTATCAATAATCCTGCCATTTTGAAATAGTGTATCACTTGCTAACGAACTAATGATTTACAGTATCTCTCCTCCAACTATTGACCATGGTATTCCACAAATGCTGAATCTTCCACATCACTGCCATCCACTTCTTATACCAAGGAGAACATGGATGCTGATTATTCCCCCATGGATGGGAGGAGAGATAAATCATTAGATGAAAGAGCGATAAATCCATAGAATGATGATTAGTAGGAGTGATATGAAATATTTATTTTTGCATATGTAATAGTGTTTAGATGTGCCAAATTACAGAATAGGGAAAGGAAATTCAGTTTGTATACTGGAATTATGGTATATTTGTGAATATTGATAAACATTGTTATATGTAATGGAGATTTGATGCTGTTTTGTAATTTGTGGGGGCTTCTATTTGTATTAATTCTTTTGATTGTGGTTTTGTAAGTGATTATGTGTGAGGTTATGGTTATGGTTATGGTAATTTTATTTGATAAACCGCCTTTCTGAAACAAGCAAAGCGGTGTACAAAATTAAAGAGGACGGCTCGAGGCCATAGAAATGGAAAAGAAGTTACAATGGTTTCAGGAGAAAAGAAACAGAGAGAGAAAACACAGGACAAGACAGAAGAGGATGCATACAAAAGGGGATAAAGTCTAGGAGAAGTCACACAAGGGGGAGGGAAGACCGAATGCTGTAGAGAAGAGGTGAGTTTTTAGATCCTTCTTGAAGGTGCTATGGTTAGGTTCAAGACGGAGGGATGAGGGAAGTGAATTCTGAAGGGATGGACAGATAGAGGGATACCATAATCCCCAATATGTAATTGAAGATGGATGAAGTTCTTGATACAAAATGTGTTTAGAAGTTTGACTTTTCACCTACTTTCTTAAATAGAATAAGATGTCATGGTCATGAGTTCTCTGTGTAACCGTCTTTAAAATAGATGGAACAGTGTTAACGCAAGCAAAAAGAACATAGGCTATGACCTGTGCAACCATAGTTCATTGTACAGTCAGCTGGAAGTCCCTGCTGACACAACATAATTTTTGCAGCTTTTGCAATTATAAATTTCATCTAATATACTGTAATCAGATCTTACTTTGTAAAAAGAACTTTGGCGACACCTTGTGTTATTTCATGGTTATAATAAATGATTGTAACTTCCTCTTTTTCTCTAATAAAAAGAGAGCTTTTTGGAGGAGAACTTTGAATTCGGCAGGTGTGGAATTATGCCCGTCCATATACCGCTTGCCGTCTTCCCTCTGAGCTCAAAGAAAATAGCACTTTGTGTGTGTGTGAGTGTGTTCTGTATTACTCTCTACCTGTCTCTCACTACTGATGGACCAGAGACCTAAAGAGCCGTGGTATTGTGGTCAGATCATGAAGTTTTCTTCAGTTGGTGCTGGACTCGGATCTCTGTGTTCCTTCGGCAGTTGGAAACAAGCAGACAAGTCTCAAGGACACAGGCAGTGGTTGCCGTGAGTATACTCAAGAATTGACAGATATCTGTGTGTATATTGTGATAATAATGTAAAGTCGGTAAAGTTAATTAGAGATCTCAGTTAGATAAGTGAAGTGAGATGGGGCAAGAGAAAGGAAGCCCTAATTGTGAAATGAGGCGCGAGTTTTGGTGAAGCGCCCTTATGTGATGACTGCCAGTAACCACAGTTTGCCGTTCCCCTTGGAACATTTCAGTGGGACAAATTGAGTTGATTACAGTATGAAATGTGATTAGATTTAAGCAAATTTCATACCAGTCATGAATGGTTTTGTGGCAGTTTAAGGCTGAAAAAGTGCAGCAAGCCACTGACTCTGTGTTTTGAAAAATTTATAAATCAAGTGTTTAGGATGAATAGTGTAGATATGAAAGAAACGGAAGCTTACAGGGAAAAACTTATATCGTTGCTGTATGACTGTAAAATGGAATTAATCAAACAAAGTTTTAACGGATTGATTTTCATGCCATAATTGTAGTGTGAAGTTTGTTTCCTCTAATTTCGTAATTAAGTGTGCTGTGTAGTATAAGTTTTATTGCAGTAATAATTTAGAGTTTCCGGCAAAGATAACGGCTTGGCATGAATGCAATATTAGCAGGAAAGAACGTCTTGAGCAACTGTGGTAAGATTTTCTTTATTAGGGAAGTTAAAAAAAAAACCTCCACATGTGATTAACTATTTCTCTTACTTGTGTATGTATAGTAAATAAGTTTGTTTTAAAGGTCTGGATCTGAACTTATTTTAGGTTATGAGAATTTATTTACTGATTCTATTCTATGTGTAATGCTGAAAAATATTATTAGAAACATTACTCCTTGGTGTTTATGTCTCTGGATGCTTTGGAAAAAAATGATTGATGATATATTTTCCAACTTCTATTTCTAGTTATATTTGATGTGAATGAATGGGAAGATCTTCCATGCTTTGATATATTTAGATATTTGATAATTGTGTGATGTAATAAAGGTTTAAAAAATTGTTTTAAAGGTAAAA
Organism: Ichthyophis bannanicus; assembly: GCA_033557465.1. Lineage (NCBI taxonomy): Eukaryota > Metazoa > Chordata > Amphibia > Gymnophiona > Ichthyophiidae > Ichthyophis > Ichthyophis bannanicus. Next base: position 646,651,593 of record CM066035.1, read on the forward strand.
GAAGTTAGTAACTTAACTGGGAAAAAATTGAATTGCTAGTCAAGTTAAGTCAAGCAAGTTTGGTTACTTAAAGGGAAAAAGTGAATGATGCAACTACATTCAAACAAGTGAATTAAGTAATTAAAACAGTATGGTAAATATATGTATAATGTTTTATTATTTTCCTTTTGTGAAAAGTTGAAAGTTCAACTATGATAGTGTATGAGTAAATGTTTGAAGAAAAAATGCTGATATCCTCTTAGTCTCTTTTAAACTAATCTGCAGGAGTCGATTGGAGGAGTGATCTTAAATTCTCATGTCGTATATGTTTTAATTATTATGAAAGACCTCTGCAGAATTGATGTTGTTAATTGCAAGTGTGATCCAATATGCTTACCTCTTCTGTTGCTGCTGTTTGTGTTCTCACTCAGAAATTTCCCATTGGACGTAAGCCACTGGGCTGGTAGCAGTAGTCTTTGCAATCCAAATTACTGATTTTCTAGTACTATAACATGTCTCTCATTAAGTTTTTGCGTCTTCTGCACTTGTATAATGATTTGCGCAATGAATAAGGAAAACTGATGCAATTGAAAGAATTGATTCTGTGACAGAGTCGGCTGCTTTGCTATTTGTTAATGCTCAACTAGCTGGAGTGTTCGCTCTTCCTAGAGCTCTAGAGTTATCTGCTCACTTGATTAATACTGATTTAGTCTCAGGCTTCTTGCATGAGGAGCCCTATGTGCTGATATTCTACTACTATGCTGTTTTGTTCTGAAAAGAAGTGGTAATTAACAGTTTTAATTGGTTCAAATTTGGTGTTAAAAAAGTTTTATAGTTGATGAATGTACACACCCTTATATAAATGTTCCTTCCTTTGTGAGCTTAGATGTCTATGTGAATTAGAATGGAATGGAGAAGTAGTCTAATGACTAGAGTACTAGCACTCCTTGTGACCTTGGATAAGTCACTTAACCCTCATTGCCTTACAAAGAAAATTTTCAAGTTATCAATGTTCCTGTTTAATGTGTTGTACCAAGTTTTAGTTGCAATGTGAATTGCTGTGATTAGTGAGGAAAGTAGTATTAGAAAAAATTAATTAAAAAAAAACAAAGAAGAGTGCAAAAATAATTCATATTATGCTCCCAGCCAATGGAATAAACTGCCACTAAATCTAAGAGAGATTAAGGATCGTACATCTTTCAGGAAAGAACTTAAAACCTACCTATTTAGTCAACACTACAGCAACCTACAACCTGAAATCAAATTTACTACACAAGAATATGCAACTAACCAAACACAAATCTATCCCACCTAAATCTAGACTTCATTTTAATATCCACTCAAAATTGTCCTCCTCCCAACACTGTACTTATGATCCCAAATAACTATTATAAATAGTCTCTTGTCAACCATGTAAATAATCTACACTTTGGTTCTTTGTAACATAGTTTGTTCCTTTATGTTCTTATGTTAATAACCTACACATTGTTTTCCTTGTAACCCAGTTCTTATGTAATCTAGTTTTATGTTCACTTAATGTGTCACTTAATGTTTAATGTAATGCAATATTGCACTGTTTGCTATATTGTTGTTTAAGTTCCTTGTAAACTGCCCCTGATCTCTGGAAGGGGCGGTATAGAAAAGCACACAAATAAATAAATAAAATAAAAATAGATAAACCAGGTCAGTTGGGTGTGGCTGGGAGGTTATATGCTGAGGTGAACAGATGGGATTTAAGTAGGGGCCTGAAATTGGTGTAGTTATCTTCCAGATGGAGTGGAGTGGGAAGAGAATTCCACAGAGCTGGACCAAGGAAGAAAAAGGCAGAAGGTAGACTGTAAGTGTGCACGAGATGGTGGGGGGAAGTGAAGTTGATTAATGTGAAGAGAATGAAGACTACGTAGGGATATGGAAGTGGAGAAGACCAGTGAGGTACTGGGGTGTTTGTGTGTGCAGGATGTGGTGATAATGTTTAAAGTAATGTGAGTTGAATCATCACCTAAGATAAGACAACCTTCCTAATAATCATTGACAAACAATTGAAATGAGTTTAAATTATTTGTCATAAACTGCTTATTATGTTTTCATGTTTGTTACCCCTTGAATAAACCAGATTGACTATATCTTGTATATTGTTAAGGCTGGAGAATACATCACAAATATAATTAGTGATATGAATATGTACAATTGTGTTCCTGACAGGAAAAAGCAATGTGTCTATCAGGCCACATGCTAACATTTGATTTGGCAAGTAGACAGAATAAGTTTAGGAATGCAGATGAAAAAAAATAACTATGTTACAGGTTAGCTATGTAATAGTTTAGTGCTAGCTATGGATGTATTGTAATTAACAATGGATAATATAATTCTGTTCAAGACTGTCATTAGGAATGAATAATTGTGCTTGTTTGCAATTGTATGGCATCAAGAGAGATGCTGTAGTGGAGAGTAGGATTTTTACAAATTATATATTGTATGCACTGAATCCTATGGGCCGAAGAGGAAAACGACTGAATGAAATGCTACTGGATATGGAGACTCCTGATAAAGATCAGCGATTCCAGAGGAACTACTCATGTATGTGCAGCAGTGAAGCCGGGTGGATGGTCACTGAAAAAGATTGATCTAAGATGTGCATAGCACAGCCCATGGTGTGAAAGGATGCTGCTGACGAATCTGGAGTGATGACTGGTGTCTCTGAATTATTGCTAGATCTACGAGAAGCAGTTGGCCACTGCTGGATGAGGTAGTGCTTACAAGAATAATTGGTAAAGTCTTGCTCTCTGTACACATTTTTATTGAGGCTAAGCAAAGGTAAACAATGTCACATGATTTTGTATAAGGATTTCTTCCAATGAACAAGATGGAGCTCACCTATGGACCAGATGTGCCTAGGACTTTGACAGAACATCTGCAAAATGAAGCCTACTGTAGAAGATTATTCTGGAATTGGACATGTTTCAGCTACAGTTCTTTAGAAATGATTCTTTTTAGAATCACAGGGAGGACTGAAGGGATGGACAGATAGAGGGATACCATAATCCCCAATATGTAATTGAAGATGGATGAAGTTCTTGATACAAAATGTGTTTAGAAGTTTGACTTTTCACCTACTTTCTTAAATAGAATAAGATGTCATGGTCATGAGTTCTCTGTGTAACCGTCTTTAAAATAGATGGAACAGTGTTAACGCAAGCAAAAAGAACATAGGCTATGACCTGTGCAACCATAGTTCATTGTACAGTCAGCTGGAAGTCCCTGCTGACACAACATAATTTTTGCAGCTTTTGCAATTATAAATTTCATCTAATATACTGTAATCAGATCTTACTTTGTAAAAAGAACTTTGGCGACACCTTGTGTTATTTCATGGTTATAATAAATGATTGTAACTTCCTCTTTTTCTCTAATAAAAAGAGAGCTTTTTGGAGGAGAACTTTGAATTCGGCAGGTGTGGAATTATGCCCGTCCATATACCGCTTGCCGTCTTCCCTCTGAGCTCAAAGAAAATAGCACTTTGTGTGTGTGTGAGTGTGTTCTGTATTACTCTCTACCTGTCTCTCACTACTGATGGACCAGAGACCTAAAGAGCCGTGGTATTGTGGTCAGATCATGAAGTTTTCTTCAAATTCCACAAGGCAGGTCCTATGAAAAAGAAGGCAGAGGATCGTGTAAATTGTAGGTGGGCAAGGGAAGGTGAAGGGAGAGTGAGGCGATTGAGATGGAAAGAACGGGGTGTATGCCTGGGGGAGTGGAAAGATATGAGGTCAGCTAGGTACTGTGGCGTATTAGTGTGGAGGATGTTGTGCACTAGGGAGAGCAATTTGTATTGAGAGCGGAAGGGAACGGGTAGCCAGTGGAGGTGAAGGAGTAGAGGTGTGATGTGGTCCCGGGAAGAGGAGTAAGTGTAATTATGTGTAATATTGTTTAATACAAATAAAGAATAAAGAATTTTAAGAAAAATTTTCCAAATTTTTTTTGTTTATATAATATAGTGAATTTGCAACAAACTGATAATTGGATCATTCATATAGTCTGTGATTTTTTAATAATGTATGATTATATTTGTAAAATCAATTTAAGTGGGTTTTTGCATTGTGGATTTGGGCATGTGTTGAGTTTTTGCAATTTAGTGGTGATTTTATTATAAAAATGTATTGACCTTTTCTTCAGGAATTTATCTAAATCATTTTTTAACTCAGCTAGGTTAACTACTTTTGCCACATTTGCAAACAACAAATTACACTTTCTGCAATTATTCAGAACTCTCCAAGAGTTTTTTAGTTAATGACTCATGACTCAAGTGCAAATACAGTGGATGTAGATATGAAGGCAATTTGTCATCCCATGTCAGCTAGGGTTGATTCAGTTATCAGGCTGGCTAGTGCTCAATGTTCATCCCTTCTGATAGAAATACTATCCTTTGGCCAAGAGTATAACAGTAGCTGTGCTCCCCTGCTAGAACTTCCAAAGTACAGTAATGAAAATCTGAAAACAACTTAGAAGAGAAAGCTCAGAGCTCATTGATGGTGATAGGCTAGTAATGTCCCCTTACTGCACTGGGTTCAGTTTCTTCTGAACCTAGGTTGTTGGGAGCTGCATGCCAAAGCAGGTAACAGAACATCCAAAGAGGTGTTTAATAATAAGGCAAAGGCACCCACAAAGGTGAAAAGCAGGAGGAAGATTAGGAGTTTATGTTTATGCAATTTCTTGATATGCCACCCAGGCTGAAGGGCATCAGATTGGTTTACAATCACTGCAAGCAGGTACTGGATACATTACCTTGTCCCCAAAGGGCTCACAATCTACATGTGTACCTGAAGCAACAGAGGTTTAAGTAGCTTGCCCAAGGCCACAATGAATGCCTATAGGACTAGAAACCCCAGTCCCTCTGACCTGAGATTGCTGTCCCTAAGCAGGAATTGAACCCCTGGGGTACCTTATCCCAACCACTAGACCACTCCTCCCTGGTGGTCTGGCAAAAGCCAAAGCACACTGGCCACAGACCACATAGCTAGCAGGTTGGTGACAGACTGGCATGGCATTTCTCGAAAGTGAAAGTCATACAATGACAAGACTAATTAGTGCACCCACAAAGTTGCAAAGCAGAAGGATGAGGAAGAGTGGCCCAGAAAAAGTCAAAGCAATCAAGGCATTGAGGCAGAGAGCTGCCATGTTCCTGACCCAAGAAGAGCTAGTACAGCTCAACATGGGAGTGGTCTACTGGATCCTAAATGCCCCATCTGATCTGAGTATCTGTCCCCGCGCATCCTACAAAGAAATATGTTTAGATCAAGGAGGAAGATGGTTGCCACTCTGAGGAGAATCTCTATCCCTGATCCAAAGAGGAAAGAATCCTGGACCAGTGACAGAGCTGCTTCCTGGACAGCCATTCAGTAAAAGCAACAGGTGGCAGCACTGTAGGAAGGCTTCATCCAGATGTTCAGCATTAAAATGTTTGGGGTGAATGCATATCTTATTTCAGGCTGTTGCGGCCTCCTCTGTCAGACTTTGCCAGAAGTGATTGAGTCCCAGGGATTTATTTTTCCTGAGAATGTCTGGGAGAAAGTGGATTACATCTGGTCAACTGAATCCAAGGCTATAGGCATGATCCCAGCAGCAGGGATTCCCAGGTTTCTACCATGTTGTACTCATGCCTGAGCAGCAAGCAGAGATACAGTCCTGTGAACAGCAATAGGATGAGAGGTTCACATTATATCTCTATCAGCCTTCCAACTAGTCCCATCTAAACTGCACTCACATGGGGGCCCAGAACTCGATGCAACACACAGCAGCCTCTTACTGGCTGCTGCCTTAGAACTCTTCCTTGAGTCCCCCAAGGGAATGAGTTGAAGTCCAAACAGCGAGAGTTTTTCAGATGGTGCATCCAGGGTATAAATCTAGAAACATTTAAATATGGTTTTGCTTTGCAAATGAAAAAAGTAACAGAAAATGATATTTGGGGTTTTTTTTGGAGTCTCTGAAATGATACAGATGGACAACATAGTGGAGACGATAAGGGTAAATCCTCTGGGATGAATATTTCTGTCCATGCAGTGGCTAAAAAAATGTACTTAGGTTTTCACAGCATCTGTACTTGTTGGTACAGGGGAAAGGGATGGTGCAGGAGGAGGCGGTATACAAGAAGGTGAAATCAGATTTCTCCCTACTGACTGTGCCACTTGGTTTTTCTCTTCTCAGTCTTGCTGTGCATGGAAGCGTTGATCAGAATCAGTGCACTGGCTTTGGCATTGGTACTCCGGGGGTACCATTGTTGAGTAATAGTGTATAATGAGGCAGTCCCCTTTTGTAAACATAACTCTTATTTATTTATTTATTTATTTAACATTTCTTATATGCTGCCTTCCATGATATCAAGGCGGTTTACATTGAACAAACTGAAATTACATTGAACAGGGCATTATAACTTGGAGATAACTATTTTACTTCCCCACCTCGTGACAAAAACATTTAATGTGTGCTTTGAGAGAGAGAGGCTTGAATAAGCTTCAAAATTATCTTGAGGATGAAGATGGGGACACAGTGAAGAGATAGAGACATAGGGGGTGCTGGACATTTTGTTTGGAGGCAATACAGTAGGGTGGCAGAGGAAATACTGGATATGGGATGAGTGAGAAGACAGAGGGAAGATGCTGGACATAGGAGAGGGATAAGAAGAGAGAGAGGGAATGCAGGACTGAGGGGGGGGGGGGGATAATAAGGACAGAGGGGATATCCTGGATATGAGAGAGAGGCTAGGGGCATTAAGGGGGATGCTAAATACTGGAGGGTAGAGTGACGGGGAAATTCTGGACACAGAGGTGGGAGAGTAAGAGAATGCTGGACACTGGGTGAGTAAGAAGACAGAGGGGAGATGCTGAACATGGGAGAGGGGATAGAGAAAGACGGGGGATGATGGATCTGGGAATAGAGAGATAGATGCTGGACATGGGAGAGGGGATAGAGAAAGAAGGGGGATGATGGATCTGGGAATAGAGAGATAAAGAGATGCTGGACATGGGAGAGGGGATAGAGAAAGAAGGGGGATGATGGATCTGGGAATAGAGAGATAAAGAGATGCTGAACATGGGAGAGGGGATAGAGAAAGAAGGGGGATGATGGATCTGGGAATAGAGAGATAAAGAGATGCTGGACATGGGAGGGGGAGTAGGAACAATGCTGGACAAGAAAAGGGAATAGGGACACATGGAGACTACTATGTGTGGGTGGGGGGTGGGAGCAGTTGGGAGACAAAGGGGAAATATTGAATGTAAGGGAGAAAAAGAGAGGAGATAGATGGAGTGGGGGACAGACAGAGATGATGATGGATGAAGGGTGGAAAAGAGAGAGAAGAGGTGCTGGATGAAAGATGGGGAAAAAGAGGAGGTGCTGGATGTAGGGGGGGAGAGGAGATGCTGGACAGAGAAGGAAAAAAGAGAGAAGAAAGATGTTGGACAGGAGTCGAGAGAGAGGGCAGAAGCTTTAGTGAAAGACAGGGAAATAAGAGAATGGGGATTGAAATGACTGGGGTACGGGAAAGAAATGGAAAGCTGTATGTAGATGCAGCAAAAAGAGGGAGATTGAGGACTCAGATAAAAAGAAGGAAGAGTAAAATCTGAATGGATAAAGAAGCAGAAAAATAAATGGAAGAAAACGGAAAGGAAAAGATTGATGGATTTAGGAGAAGAAGTAAAGAACAAAAGAGGCAAGAGAAGAAGTGGCAGATGAACTGGAGATGAAAAAGAGTTCAGAGGAAACCCAGAACCAGAGACTGGGACCGACATGATTAGAAAAATAAAATGGCTAGATAAAAAAGGTAGAAAAAAGATTTTTATTTTCAGTTTAGTGATTGGAATACAGTATGTCAGTTTTTGCAATATACATCTGCTATCTTTATATTTTGTACAGTACAGGGGGAAATATCTCGGTTTCTATTTATTTGGTGTTAATGTAACCAGTAGGTTAAAATAAATAAGGGATGACTTACAGTGCTAGTGGTGCAGGCTGCTGCTGGAGCTGTGTCATCGTGCGGTTGGGAGATCCGCCGGCGGAAGCAGTTTGATTGGCCGCAGGCAGTTGAGTGGCCATCTATTCTGATGCCGGAACATCAGCCAGTGAGTCCTGTAGCCCTATATCATCGGGCCCTGAGGACCTCTGGGCTGTGGCCCAAAGAGATCTGTCATGCCTCTTTGGTGTATCAAAGGCATCCCAGTGTTGCAGTATTGATCTTCCTGACATAAGGTACGTTACTTTCTTTATTCTGTGCTTGGGCAGTCATTTCTGTTTAGTAATGGGGAAACAGAAAGCTAAGAGGCTTACATCTGGGGCAGTTTCATTGGTCCCAATTGAAACCAAGGTGGTTGGACCACTTAATAGACACTTTCTCACTCTCCTGGGTCAGCAATCCTCCCCTGAGAGGGCATCAATCAGCTCTGTGGAGAGGTCCTACTATTACTACTACTATTTAACACATATAGTGTCATGCACGAAGCGCTGTACCCACCCCACCTCTGTTTCCCAATCCGCAACTGTCAACTACTACAGTGTCTACTTCATCTCCAGAGTTGTTTACCTGCTCTCCCGGTCCTTTACTGAAGCAGATTGCCTTGGAAAAAGGTTAAAGTAATCTGAATGTGCCATCTCAGAACATTACATTGAAAGATTTGTGGTTGGGTATAATGAACAGTGATTCAAAGGTTTCCTCTACTGTTACGTCTCTGTGTGTATTCACACAGGAATCTGTTTAGAATTTTCAAGAGGTGGATAATAGATTGATGGAAGTCTCTAATAATATTACTAAGATGGGTGGTCAGCTGCAATGTTGCTGCTATTAATGATTCACTTTTAGTTCATTATAAGTTAGATGCCCTGGAAAATTATACCAGAGTTAATAACGTCCGTTTCCTTAATTTTCCAATGACATCACTATTATCTGCCGAAATTCTTGTAGATAAGTATTTTAAAGAAGTATTATTATTTCCTGATAAGATTGCAGTTCAGAAATATTTTTATTTGCCAACTGGTAAGCAGCTAACGGATAGGGGAGGGGAGGGTGTAGATGTATTATCACCTGATGTTAATCAGGATCTAACTAATTTTCTGGAGGATTCTACTGACACCAGGGGCGGCCCAAGGGGGGTGCGGGGCCATGTGCGGAGACTCGGTGCGGGGCCTCATTTGCATAAGTGGCCTTATTTGCATAAATATTTGCATAATGCTAACATACACTAACTTTTAGTAAACATGTCTCTTAATGAGTGTATGGATAAAGACAGACTAAAAGATTTCTACATTACTATAATCCAGTGCCAACCGCCAGGCACATTAGGAACTACTACAAACACTGCCCATTTAGAACCAATAGCAAACCTGCCGTATCCTAACAGCACTACCAGGACTCATAAAGCACCATACCCTACCTATCAAAAGGCAACACTGCAAATATTAAACCAATACATTTCAGAGAACAACAATACATGACCTACTGGGGAAAGAGAACAAGTAGCAATGTCAAATAGGAATTACATAAACAGAATACCTCAGCTCAGTTACACATGCAGAACATAGACCATCACCAAACAAGGAATCACAATTTAGAAACAGGAAGGCAATAATTAAACTGGGAACCCCAAAAGCCAAACTTGGAATGTACAACAACACTGTAGAAATAAAACTATAAATTAATTTCCTCTTGTACCAAACAAAGCGCAGACGTTAATGATGCACATTTCCCAGAGCTTTCATATTCCAGTTAATAAATTCAAAATAAAGAGATTTCTTTCTACCTTTTGTGCATTTTTTTTTCAGTTGCAATTGCTCCAGCCACTTTCTTCTGGTTTCTTCATGTTTTCTGCTAACTCTCCATCATCTGCTGTCCATTTGTCCTATCTTCTCTCTTCTAGTTTTTTTTCCCATTCTCTCTCTCTACATCTGCTTTAACATACTAATCTTTCTCCTTTTGCTCTTTCCTCATTCCTATTTCATCCACTCAAATTTTAACCCTCCATCCTCAATCCCCACTTACTCTCCCAATACCGGCCAATTGTAGATTTTTTATCCCTCCCACACAAAATATTTGTCCCCTCTCCATTTTACTCTCCCAGCCCCATCCCATTCTAATCCTCCCCCAACATCAGCTCCCTTCTAGTTCCAGCCTCACCCAGCATCCATTCCCTTCTAGTCCCTGCATCAGCCCATTTCCAGTCCTAGCCCCCCATCAGCCCATTTCCAGTCCTAGCAACCCCCAACCCAATACCAGTCCTAGCCCCCCCCATCAACCCACTTCCAGTCCTAACCCCATCAACCCATTTCCAGTCAGCCCCCATAGCCCATTGCCAGTCCTAACCCCCCCATCAGCCCACAGCCCATTACCAGTCCTAACCCCATCAGCCCACCTCAAGTCCTAACCCCTCCCCATCAGCCCATTTCCTGTCCTAGCCCCCCCATAGCCCATTATCAGTCCTAACCCCCCCATAGCCCATTACCAGACAGCCCCCATCAGCCAACAGCCCATTACCAGTCTTAACCCCCCCTTAGCCCATTACCAGTTCTAACCCCCCCAAAAGACCACAGCCCATTACCAGTCCTAACCCCCTCAGCCCACCTCAAGTCCTAACCCCTCCCCATCAGCCCAGTTCCTGTCCTAGCCCCCCATAGCCCATTATCATTCCTAACCCACCCCAATAGCCCATTACCAGTCCTAACCCCCCATCAGCCCACAGCCCATTACCAGTCCTAACCCCATCAGCCCACCTCCAGTGTTAATCTCCCCCCATCAGCCCATTTCGTCCTAATCCCCGTCACCCAATTTTCAGTTTAAGCCCCCCTATACCCCATTACCAGTCCTAACCTCCCCATCAGCCCACTCCCAGTCCTAATCCCACCAGCCCATTTCCAATCCTAATCCCCCATCACCCAATTTTTAGTTTAAGCCCCCCATAGCCCATTAGCAGTCCTAACCCCCCATCAACCCACTTCCAGTCCTAATCCCATCAGCCCATATAAAGACTTAGGGGCATGTTTACTAAAAGCCGTACAATTGCGTGCCGCACAATAGCGCACGGAAACGCGGCACTCAAACGCTCAGAAACGCTCTTAAACGCCCCGCACAAGTGCGCGTGGGCCCCGCACAATTGCGCGCCGCACTAACGTGCCCCGCACAAGTACCCGGCCCGCAAATGTCCGATAGAGGCGTGGAAAGGCATTCTGAGGGCGGAGGAAGGCTCCCGAGGGGCGGAGAGACGGGGTCAATGGGCGGGGAAGGGGAGGGGAGAGGCTCCCCGCACAGTATCGGACGAATTTGCAGGTTAAAAATAGCGCGAGTGAAACACTCACGGTAGAGGGCATTTAAAGGGAAGAGAAACCATTTCCGTCAGCAATGTACAGGGAAACCGGGGAAACCTGCAAAACGTGAGCAGTGTGATACATGTGCACAGAACAAAAGTGCAAATAAAGATAGAAAAAGACCCAAACAAACATATTAAAAATAGGACGTCAGCTGGGGAACCCTGATATTAATGGGCAAACATAAGAAACACACCCAGGAAAGCTCCAAAGAAATGAAATGAAGTATGGAAGGGGCTACGGAGCGGAGACCCTTCCAAAAACCATTTCCTTTTTTCTGAGCCTTCCTGGGAGTGTTTGCTATGGTTGCCCATTAATATCACTGTTGCCCAGCTTGGTTATATTTATCCCCAGTTCGTCGTGGTCGGTTGAGGGGTTTATTTGCACTTTTGTCACCAGACAAGGTGACTGAGCCCACAGTACAAATGTGCAGAGCAGGGTTTTTGACTCCTTTGGTCAGGTTTCCCACCCCCAGGGACTGCACTATCACTGTGGCCACAGTGTGGTGCAGCAGACAGAGGCAGTACCTCTAGGACCAGAGGGTCACAGGTTCAAATCCAAGCTGAGGCTCCTGCCAACCCAGTCCCCATATTTTACCCACCACTAAACAGAGATAGTAAAGACACTCCTTTATTGCAGAGAACATAAGCATGGTTCACACACCCATTTTGTACCCAACACCACACACACACCATAACAATGGGCATTACCAACAGCCGAGTCCCCCAAATGCAGTCCTGGAGTGCCACAACTCAATCAGGTCATATGCTTTTCCAAGATACGGACATGCCAGCATGTTGGCGGTAGGGTACAGGTGGTGGAGGGGGCAGTGGCTGCTAGCCACAGAAGACAGTGGCCGAGCCATGTGCAGGCTGGCACATCCACTGCAACATAGGCCCTGTCGGATGTACAGTCATGGACTTCCCAGGGAATTCAGCACATCTGTGGCAACACAGTGGTGCAGTGCACACAGACAGTGTGTGCAGGAGCAAAAGGTCACAGGTTCAAAGCCCAGCTGGGGCTACTGCCATTCCTGTCCACATATTTTCCCCACAACTAAACCATGTTAGTAAGGGCAATCCTTTATTGCTGGGGATATACGCATTGGTCATACGCCTATCTTTTACACCACCAAGCACAGACACCATGACCAGGGGCATTACCTAGAGCAGAGTCTCACAAATGCAGTCCTGGAGGACCACACACCATTCAGGTTCCATGCTGCCACTCATACAAATAACCGTGCTGTATATCTATGCACCACCCCCATGGCATGTAGATGTAGCTCATGCATATTCATGAGGGACAGCAGGAAACCCCAACCAGTGTATTGCAAACCTGGACTGGATTTGGGAACCTCTGCCGTACAGCAGCAGCCAAGAGGGACAGACACACCCACACCCACACCCACAGGCCCCATTGGCCAATGCCTCCTGGTGAGGCAGGACATTGGGCCCTGCGTGCATCTCCCAATACCAGCACTTGCATACCTTAGCAATGTCACCCTACACCAGGGTATATGGTACACAGCTCTCAAACGTTTGCTATGAGTACTGGCAGATAGATATCCCTACGTTACGCACAGTCTGCTCTATGAGCTCCATCATAATAATCTATCTGATGTTTGCGGTGTGTGCGTCAGGTCTGGCCCCTGACAGTGTTTACCACCCTAGGGAGGGACCCCCAACGGTATTGCATACCATACCCATGCCTGTACTGTGCCCAGGACTGGTGTGGTGGGCAAGGATTCTGAACCCCTCTATAGTAGCACAATGCTGGCATACGTGTGGGAGTGTGTGTCTGTCTATACAGTGTGTGTTGACTGCAAACACTGTCCACAGTTTTGGCCTGATGATGTGCATAATGAGCAGCAAGGTACCATGGGTATAGCTCAGACAGGGTGGGCTGGCCAGGATGCATCTGCACAGGGCATAGGGCACTGGCAGGGACATTGTAGTGGCCGTCCACCACCTCCACAGACAGGGTGACCTCTGTATGTGCTGCTGGGCTTTCATTCCACCCTGACTGTGCAGTGATGGCAGCATGGCTAGGCACCCCCATAGTGCTTCATAGCATTTCCCTCATGTGATATATATGGGTCACCTGTTGGGGGCCTAGTCACTGATGTATCTGCTTGTGTGTGCTGCCATCCCAGATGTGGGTGCATGCATTTCCAATGGGACTAACCAGCAGACTGTTCACAGCTGGTATTTATTTTATTTATTTATCTATTTCTTCTATACCGCCCCTTCCAGAGATCAGGGGCGGTTTACATGGAACAATTGCATACATTTGCATAACATTACATAGAACAAGAACTTCTTAACTTTTTACATATAACAGAACAGTAAATTGTCAGAACTATTTACAGGGTGTATACTTTTGTATACTGCTGAATTTACAGGGGAATGTCAGCGAGCTGACATTGCTATTTATAGAAATTATTTACAAGAATACATGATTCGCTATTCAGGTGTGTGTGTGTGTGTGTATGTATGTGTGAGTGTGTGTGTGTATAAGTGTGCGTGTGTTTGTGTGTGTATGTGAGTGGGTTTGTGTGTGATGGAATTTATTTCCATTTTTTCGTGGGTTGTTTGGGGTGTCTTTGGGGGCTGTTAGAAGAGGAGTTGTGTGTTCAGTTAATTGTGTTTCTGCGGGTTTTTTTTGTTTGTGTGTCTGTGGACGCTGTGTGTCTGGACTTGGAGGGTAGGGGATTCCGAAGTGCTCAGAGAATAGGTATGTCTTGAGTTCTTTCCTGAATTGGGAGAGGTCCTTTATGATTCGGATGTCTATTGGGAGGTCATTCCAAAGTGTGGGAGCGGTGAATGAGAAGGCTCTGGCACTGGTGGAGTTTTTGGTCCTCGTGAATGTTTTTGGCAGCTCTAGTGAGAGGGTTGCATTTAGTCTGCGGGCTCTTAATTCATTTGGGACGTGAAGGAGTGTGGATAGATGTGAGGGGGCAATATCGTTTAGTAGTTTGAAGGTTGTTAGTAGTATTTTGTATTTGATTCGATAATTTATGGGGAGCCAGTGTAGATCTAGCAGTATAGGGGTTACATGGTCTGTTAGGTGGGCTTTAGTGACTACTTTTGCACAAATGTTCTGTGCTCTTTGTAATAAGTAGATATTCTTTTGTGGGAGGCCGGTTAGGAGACTATTACAATAGTCAAAGTGAGGGGTTATGAGGGCACTAACGACTGATCTAAAGTCATGCGTGTCAAGGAGGAGCCTTAAGTGTTGAATAGTTTTGAGTTTGTAGAATATAGTTTTTACCGTCTGTTTTATGTGAGGTAGCATGGTGAGTGTGTGATCGATTATAACGCCTAGGTATTTTACCTCTTTTTTAACAGGTATCGTTGTGTTATTGATGGAGATTGTTGTTGGGTAGGTATCTTCAGCCACAGGTGATCTTGATACAAACATTGCCTCAGTTTTTTGAGATTGATGCTGAGGAAATTGGTTCCCATCCAGGATGAGGTTTCCGCCATGCATTCGGATAGAGTGTTATAATTAGGGTTTTTCGTGGTTATGGGGAGGGCGAGCATGATGTCGTCGGCATAGATAAAGTGATTGATTTTGTGTTTTTTAAATATTTTTGTGATGGGTTGCAGGTACAGGTTGAAAAGGAGAGCAGAAAGGGCTGATCCTTGTGGTATTCCTTGACCTTGGGGGAAGGTTTCCGATGCTTCCTGGTTTAATTGTACTCGTATTAGTCTGTGTGTGATGTAGGACTTGAACCAATTAAGGACAGTCCCACCTATTCCTAAGTTTTCTAATCTATTAATCAGTGTAAAGTGGTTGATGTTGTCAAATGCAGCGGAAAATGTCTATGAAAAGGAGTAGGAGGCCTTGGGTGTTATCATCTGTATGTCTTATGAGGAAGTCCATCAGAGTAATTAATAGGGTTTCTACCCCATGGAAGGGGCGGAAACCGAATTGGTGGGAGTCAAGGGAGTTGTGGTCATCTATATGTTCTTGCAATTGAAGTTGAACAGTTTTTTCTATTATTTTAGCCATAAATGGAATGCTGGCTATTGGTCTATATGAGTTTGGGTCTTTTTGGGTCGAGTTTATTGTTTTTTATTATTGGGCGGATTGTTGTGAGTTTAAGGGCATCAGGCATAATGCCCTGTGAGAGGGATTGATTTACTATGTATTGAATGTTTCCAGCTAGTTCTTCCTTAGTATTTTGATCCATGATACGGGGCATGGATCGAGTGGGGAAGTTGTGGTGTTGATAATTGTTATTATCCTGAGGAGGTGTTTCCGATCTATCGTATTAAAGTTTTTCCAGCTGTTTTTATTAGTTTCGGTGTTTTGTGTGGGTTAGTGTTGGTGTAGTATTAAGTTTGCATTTTAGTTTTTCTGCAAAGTGGGTTGCAAGGGCTTGTATACTTATTGCAGATTGTTTTGGTTCTGGATTTTTGACTTTTGTCAGTGTATTTACAATTGCAAATAGTTCTCTGGGGCGATTGATAGCTGAGTTTATTACCTTGGAGTGGTAATCCTTTTTTGATTTATTAATCGCATTCTTGTATTCGTTGAGTGTGTTTAAGTATTGGGATTTATTCTCAGCAGATTTAGTTTTCCTCCATTTCTTTTCTTGTTTTCTCAGTTGTTTTTTAAGGTTCACTAGTTCTTTCGTGAACCATTTTTCTGTTTTTTTTAACTGTCTATGTGTGGGTTGTGTGGGGGCAGCTGCTTTTTGAACTGTAAGGTTCCAGTGATTTACAGTGGAGTTGATGTCTGGGAGGTTTGTGTTGAGTATGGGTAGTACTTTGTCCAGGAAAGTGTCTTTGTTGAAGTGTGCAAATCGTGATATATGAGGTGTGTGGTGCGTAGAGTTCTGCATTGCTTGTATTGGGAGGTGGAGTGTGATGAGGTGATGGTCGGACCATGGTACTTCTGTTATTGTTGGAGGGGTGTGCTGCTGGTGGTTGATAAAGGAGCTGGGGAGGAAGATGAGATCTAGGGTGTTACCTTTTGTGTGGGTGGGTGCTTGTACTATCTGTGTATATCCCATTTGGAACATAGTGTCCATAAAGTTATTTGATTGGGAATCATTTAGGGAGGGGAGGTTTAATCACCTAGGATTATGAGCGGTTTGCTTGGTGATGTTGTGCAAGCAAGTTCAAGGATGGGAGAGAGGTTTTTTTGATCAGTTGTAGGGGGTCTATATATGAGGGTGAGTGCAAGGGTTCTATTTTCTATGTTGATTATGTCCATTCCGTCTATATTATTTAAACTTGTTAAGGTGTATTGTAGGTCTTTTTTGGTGAGTATGAGAGTACCACCACCTCTCTTTGCATCTCGATGACAGCTGAATATGTCATACTGGTGTGTGGTTAGCTGGTTTAGTAGTACAGTGTCTGTGGGAGAGAGCCATGTTTCGGTGATGCATATAATTTCAGGTTTTTCTTCTTTTATCATGTCGTTGATTATTGGTATTTTGTTTCGTATGGATCGAATGTTTATTAAGATGAGCTTTGTTTTTTGCGTCTATGATAGTGTTTTTGTCAGTTATACGTCTGTATGGATTCTGCTTTATTTGTATGAGTCTTCGTTGGTATTTGTTTGAGTCATGTCGTGTATAGTGATTATTGGAGTGTATTGAGCTATGTGATGGGTTTTGGTAAGGAACTTGTATGATGGGGTTAATGTTTTGTGAGCTTCTGTGGTGATTATGGATGATGGGGATGTTTTTGTGGGGGTTTTGATTGGTTTTGTATGTATAGATATGTTGTATTAGGAGTGTTATTAGGAGGAGAGTGAAGGGGATGCTTATTTGTTTTGTAGGAGGCATTGTGTGTATTTCAGAGGGGGTCTTTTAGTGTAAAGGGGGTTAGCTGATGAGTATAGGGGTAGAAGGTTACGATCAACAGTATGATGTTGTATGAGGGATGGGCAGAAGGTTTGATTTTTACTGACACTAAGAAATATGTCTGACAGTAGTTCCTTATGATCTGAGTGGCTACTGACAACAGTATAATGATTATTGATTTCTAAACTTAGTATAACAGTGTGTGAAAATGGAATTAGTTTTTACTGTCAACAGTATAGTGAGTAGTTATTACAGATAATAGTTTACGATGGATTTGTTGGTTACTGACAACAGTAATATGTTTGTTCTTTTCAGACAACGGTTATATAACAGTATAAGCAATTAATTCAGACAGTAGATATATATAAGCAATTAATTCAGACAGTAGATATATATCAGTAATATGATTGTTCTTTTCAGACAGTGGTTATATGACAGTATAAGCAATTATTACTGCTATATATAACAGTACAATGAGTTATTATTGAGGGCAATTTCCTGATGGTCTGGTTTGCTATAAGTTGGTTTATGATTATGTTGCTACAAATAGCAGTATACTATCATATATGCTAGCTAATCAGTATAGTGATTAATTGTGACTGGCAACATTATTCAGTGTGTAGTGGGTGTGTGATGCGTGTGTATAAGAACTTTTTCTTACTAATAATTGTATGCAAATGGCATGTTTGGTCATTTGTAAACAATATAGTGGAGATTGCAAGATATTAGATTGCAAGATATTAGCAGAATATTCTGTGAAAACAGTTATAGACAACAGTGTATAATTCTTATGACGATAGGATATGTGTGGAGAATTACTGACAACAGTAAGATTAATTGTGTTGATAGTCACAAGTTAGTTATATCGTTATTTCATTTGAGAATGGTTTACTTGCTGTTCTGTGAGGGAGATTTGGTTGATGATGATTAGCGAGCTCGACCTAAGGGGAGCTCCAGCTGGTAGATTTGGTTCTTGTTTAAGATGTCGGTTGATGTCTTCAGTGGAGGTTGGAGTGTTTGCTTGAAGGAGCTGTTCCTTGATTATCCAATCAATCTCAGAGAACGGTGTGGGACAGAGAGGAACAGATGGTCTGGCTGCTGTTTGGTGAAACCTTGGAGCGGTGCCTTCTGAGTGTTCAGCTTCAGCTTGGTATGTGCCCTGCTGGAGTGCCTTGCAGTGGCTGATGGCTTGATGCAGGGGAATATCAGATAGTGGTGGGGTGCATCTTAGCATATTCAGGCCTTCTGTCTGATATTGTGGTCTGGGTGTGTGTGGGGCTGCTTGGACTGCCCTGTAGGGTGTCTGTTCCCCAACAGGACTGGGGTTGATGGTCCACTCTACTGCCATCATTGCAGTGGGGGGGGGGGGGGGGTGTATAATGGGGATCTGTTGATAGGAGACCCTGCCTGTTTGCCACCTTCAGCCAGGGTGGTGGTGGTACATAGCCCACCTAGGGGGTCTGTGGGGTTCCCCCTGACTGAGACAGACAGAAATATCCAAGGTGTTCCTGCAGAAACTACCTATCTCACAGATTATGACTGTTTTGGAGCTCTGCCATGGCCTCTCTCAGCCATGGAGGGTGCTGTGGACCTGGTCCAGGGCGCCTCATCGCACACTCAGGGTGAGCACAGTTCCCGCACAGTGTGACTGTGTGTAGCTACTCTGTGCAAATTAAACACCCGGGTCAGTACCTCCTACCAGGCCAAGGTGCTGTGTGGGTGCACACGGACACGTCCCCCTACCAGGCCGGGGAGCTGTTGGGGTGCATTCCCCATCTTGTGTTCATCTGTGGACAGCTGATTTGCATGTGCAGTGCATCATGGGTATGGGTGGCCTAACCCTATCCTGGTTCCCACAGCAGACTGTCTGTGTGGTGACATGCAGGCTCTCTGCAGCCAGCCAGGGGCTTGCTGGCAGTATATAGCTGTAGCCCAATGGTTACTTCACTGCCTGTGGAGCCAGCGGTAATGGGTTTGAGCCCACAGTGGGGTTATTTGATAGGGTTGTCCAAAGCTTTTTTTAGATTTAATGTACATATGTTGCTGCCATCAAACACACCCTCAGTGTACTGTACCCATAAGGTGCCTCTGAGGGTGCTTTATAGGGCACCCTATAGGGCACCTTATGGTTGCCGTCCATATAAGGTGCACTATACAGTATCCTGTGATGCAACATATATGGTGCCCTATAGGGGACATTCAAGGGTGCCTTGGCGGACAGTGAACTTTAACATGTGCCTTATGGGCCGCCTTATGTTAACACGCTTTGTGAGTGCGTTTGCTAGTAGTGATAACTGAAATAAAAATAGATTGCCCCCTACAGCACTCATCCCCATAATACACACTGCCTCAGTGAGCCTTCTTCATTGGGCACTGTGGGGGATTGAACCCCTGATCTCTGCACCATTGGTCAGTGTCTTAACCATTGTGCTGTGGCTCTGTTCCTATGCTTGGGCATCTGCGCACCGCCTTATGCCGCCCAAAATTAACAGTGCACCGCCTTATGCCGCCCAAAATTAATATGCCTCCTAGTTTCCCTTTCGCGGCTCTGTTAAGCCCGCGGGGGCTGTTGGGAACTTCCCATCTGCCCCCGCGGGCTTAACAGAGCAGCGAGGGAGAAACTCTCCCCTCGCGCTCTGAAAGTCGGCGCGTGAGACTGCAGGCAGCTGTACGAGAGAGCGGATACAGGGGAGGGCAGGCTCTGCTGGGCAGGGGGGGGCCCCGCGGCACACTCAATTCTGCCGCAGCGGCCCCGGCAGCGGGAGAAGACAGCTTTTTTTTTTTTTAATATGACTTTAGGATCAGAATGATTTTTGCGCGGGGCCCCCTGAAACGCGGGGCCCTGTGCAAAAAACATTCTCGCTCAATGGACGGGCCGGCCCTGACTGACACTATAGCAAAGAGGGCTACTCTTGTTAGTTTCTTTTTAAATCTGTAGCAGATAAAGTTATAGTTTTGAAATCCTTTTTTAAAAATAAGGAGAAACAATTTTATGGTCAGAAATTGAATATATTTCCAGATGTTTCTAGGAATACCCAATTGTGCAGAAGGGGTTTCTTAGCATTGAAATCTAAGGTTGGTGAATTTAGAGCAACTTTTTTTCTCTGTTACCCATGCAAATGTATTATTACATTGCAGTGAGCTACATATTCTTTTTTTTAGTTTTCCCTCTATTGGATAGGAAGTTGTAGGAGGTGGGAGCCTTTTGATTGTTTGATTGACAGCTAGTTTGAAGGAGGTTTCTCCCCATTGACTTCCAATGATTATTATTTGATGGTATAATTTTCTTTGTAATACTTCATTCTTAGTTTTCTCATGATATGGACTAATGCTGTGATTGTATCCCTTTGCTTCATTTTCTTTTTTTGGGATATTGTTATTTTGCATGACTTTTGTATTTATTTGATTTGTATAATTTACAAATGTCAATTAAAAAAATAAATAAATAGATTGGTGCCCCAGTATACAGGGTTTCACTCCCAGGACTGTTTGGTGCCCCAGTATACAGGGCTTCACTCCCAGGACTCAGAGAGAGCACACTGGAGCCTCAGATAAATTACACAGGTACACTAAAAAAATTTTTTTTTAAACTGCCTCTAATGTTTCGATTGATTTTTACGTTTTTTGGTGCGCTGAATCCAAATCTGGTAACCAATTTGCTCCATCACGTACAGATTTTTTGCTACATTGGGTTAGCAGTTTGAGGTGAACGTTTCAGATTGAGTGCGATCGAGATAAAAGTTTCTTGGATGAATTCTTTATACTAATTGTTTAGTAGTTATTCAAATAAGAATAAAGAAAATTGTAACAAGGCAGCACATAAGAATAGAGTAATGTCAACAAAACACACTGTGATGGTAGCAAAATTGTCTGCACTTAAAACAGCCACATACATGTGCACAAACATTGAGCATATAAGAGCGAGGTTATACACAAAGCAAAGCAAAGAAATGTGCAAAAAATGTTGTACAGGTATGTATGTAAGAATAGAAAACGCAAACCGCACCATTGCAATACATGAAGACAAACACCCGATGGTGTGAAAATAAAATTCTAATAAATGAGATCAGACACTGTGGTAATAACTAGCAAATTTTTATTTCAAAGCTTAGTAAAAACACGATATTTGTCAACACAGTTTAGATTTTAAAGTCATTCTTGGGTCAATCAATCTCCTGGTGGGCCCGTTTCTTCTTCCCCCGAATGCTTCTCTTGGTGCGCTGCTTGGCGTATTTTTCATCTGGGGTTTCCCGCAGTAGCAACCAGCAGAAATCAGCCATCATAGTGGTGTTCCATCTTCCTTGGTACCTTCTCTCTGCGTCCTTGATGTCCTGGTGAAACCTTTCACCTTGTTCTTCACTGTACGCCCCCAAGTTTTCGGGAAAGTAGTTCACATGGGAGTGCAAGAAATGGACTTTCAGGCTCATGTTACAGCCTTGTTCTTTGAAGGCATTGAGCATCCTGGCAACAATATCCTTATAGTTCTCATCCCGCCTGTTCCCCAAGAATTTGAGAACAACATCCTTGAAGGAATCCCAGGCTTCTTTTTCCTTCTCAGACATCGTTTCAGCGAATGCTCCATCTGAAATGAGTTTCCTTATATCAGGGCCAACAAACACTCCTTCCTTTAGCTTTGCTTCAGAAAGTCGGGGGAACTTTGAGCAAAGGCACCGAAAGCACTCACCATCTTTTGGAAGGGACTTGATGAATTGCTTAATGAGACCTAACTTAATGTGGAGAGGTGGTAATAGAATTTTATCACGAGGTACCAAGCTCTCATGAAGAACATTTTTCTCACCGGGTCTCAAATACTCCCGAATTGGCCAGTCTTTTTTCCCCCAGTGTAGGTCGCGGGCCCGGCTATCCCACAAGCAAAGGAAGCAGGGATATTTGGTGAAACCGGATTGCTGCCCTAATAGCATGGATAGAATTTTAAAGTCTCCACAAATCATCCACTTATGCTCATCATAACAAATCTTCTGAAGAATCAGGGCCAAATTCTCGTATTTTTCTTGGAGAATAACAGAGTGAGCAATAGGAACTGAAGCGAATGTGTTGCCATTATGAAGAAGAACACCTTTTATGCTGTCTTTTGACAAATCAATGAACAGCCGCCATTCAGCAGGATCATACTTGAGTTTAAACTTTTCCATCACTCCGTATATATCGTTGCAAAATACCAAATCTTCCTCTTTGCTGAAATACTTCAAAAATTGTGTCTCGCGGTTGCAGTACCAATAAAAAGTTGTTCCTGGTGACAATAGATTTTTCTGTTTAAGCCGAGAACCTAGCAGTTGGGCAGCATCTTTTGGGAGTCCTAAATCCCAGACTAAATCATTCAATTCAGCTTGAGAGAAAAGTTCAGGTTTTGGATCTGGTTCAGTTTCAAACTCGGAAGTACTTGACTCATCGGGAAAAGCCATCTGATGAGTCTCATCATGATCAGAACCGTCCACACAAATATGATCCAAAGATTTTGGTGGTTCAGGCACACGTACTTCGTTGCTATGAGGCATAGGCCTAATTGCTGAGGGAAGGTTGGGGTAACTTATTACGTTCTTATTTTTTAAGTTGTATCCCTTCACAATGCAAGAGCAAAAATAGCAGTCACTGCTGTGGTCTCTTTGTTCACGCTACATCATAGGTATTCCGAAACGAAATGCTTGTTTTTTACCTTTCATCCATAAGTGTAGATCTTCCTCACATGTCTTGCACACTTTGTGAGGAGCCCACGGTTTGTCTTGATCGCTTAACTTCAAACCGAAATAGGCGAAATATACTTTTTAAATAAATGCAGAAATGTTCCTCTGCCGCTTTTTCACGGTATATTCCCCACAAATAAAACAAAAACTGTCCGGAGAGTTGACGCAACCTCTGGCTCTGTGAGCCATCACAAATACACAGCACTGCAAACTACAACTGTAGTGAACCACTTCGGAATAAAGCTGGATTACGACTGAGCAAACAAAAGGTAATAATGAACTTGCAAGAAACTGAAATTTGACAGGAACGTTCATGTCGCAACCACCGTGTTTGAGCGAGCGAACGAGGCGAGGCGAGGCGAACAGGAAAGAACATGCACCAGCGCGAGTACTGGATTTAGCCCCCCGCCTCCCAATTGTCCTGTTAATGTATAAAATGAATACAAAACACTCTAAAATATCATGAGGGAGTGTTTCTAGTTAGTTAACCATTACAACCTCTATTTTGGGCCAAGAAAATAAACTGCAGTTGGCTAAAAAGAAATTATGTGAACATTCCTTATATGGGTAAGAAATCTAATTTTGCAAGAAAACGTGACGTGATGGAACATTTTGGCTATTTTTCCTGGATTCAGCACCCCAAAATCTATAGGAATCAGTTGCAAAACTGGAGGCAGTTTTTTGGTAGTGTACCTGTGTTACAGATCCATAATCTTGGATTTGCAGGCTTTAAGAAGCCTATTTTAATGCTAAAAATGAAGTTTGATTTAAGAAGAAGTCCCAGTCCCATAGGAAAGCATTGAGTGTGCTGCGGGAAGTGCAGGAATCTCTCTAGTGAGCAGTCTTTCAGGAAAGAAACTGCAGAGCTTGATGCAGGGAGGCACTATTTAAATTTGCTGCTTCAGAGGCTTACAAGAACAGCACAGAACCCTAGGATATATTCTAATGTGTTGTGGAAAAATACTTGTAACTGGAGATTTGGGAGGGTTTTTTGCCCTTTTCCAGAGCAGTGCTGGGGAACTGTTTGCAGTTCTAGCAGTAGAAGACCACTAAACAGTTTATCTTGGGAGGACTGAAGTGAAACTGAAAGAAGCAGTTGAGGGCTGGAAAAGAAGAGGAAAGTATGTATGTGTGTGCTCTGAATGTATAAGGTAAATGGAAATTGTGTTAAAAAGGTTTAACTTTGTGAAGTCATTGGCCTGCTTATTGTTTGATGCCTGCTTAGAGAGAGAATTGGAAGACAGAGAGTTAACAGACTCTGAGTTTTATTAATTCTGCCCTGTGTCTGAAGCACAGATTTGCTGGGTACAAGCTGTATTGGAGGGAAAGGATTTGCTCAAACAGCTCAGAGAAGAACCTTCTGAGTTTTCATTTTAAAAGTTCTGGTTTAGGACAGAATTAAGAGAGAGTGTATAAGCAAGGTAAAGAAGGAGCTTCTTTAAGAAGTTTTTTGAAGTAGTGAAAAGCTTCTGACCATAAGGAATTGTTTCAACTTTTGTCTGTTGGGAAGTACAACCAAAATCCTGAAAAAGGATTCCTTGGAGCAGTGTTCGAGAAGAAACAGGGAAACTTGTCCTGCTTTAAAAATTGGAAAGTTTCTAAGGAATACTGGATTAAGCTTCTTCAAGGAACTAAATGTTCTGAAAGCTAAGACTGTAGCAAAGATTCTTAGATGAAAAAAATATTTTAAATCCCATACAGAGGAGTTGGTAGTTCTGCTGGGCATGGCTGTTTGGAGTCCTCTGAGTAAGGGGGAAAGGGAAAACTGCCTTTCTTTGAAACAGCTTGAGAAATTGGAAAGGAAAGCTATATTGAGCTCCTCTAAGGCACCTAAAGGGTATGTTTACTAAACTGCAGTAATGTCATTCGCGTTAGGTTCCGCGGTAAAGGTACAGATGCTCATATAAAGGCATGGGCGGTGCATCATTGCAGCAAGCCGTATCCGCTAATGCATGTTACAAACTAACGTGCGCTACAAGGCGCCTCATAAGGCACCTTACAAGGCACCTTATAAGGCACATTACAAGGCGCCTAGGGGGTCTTGTCAGGTGCCTTGTAAGGTGCCTTATAAGTAAGGTGCCTTATAAGGTGCCTTGTTAGGTGCCTTATAAGTAAGGTGCCTTATAAGGTGTCTTGTTAGGTGCCGTATAAGGTGCCTTGTAAGGTGCCTTATAAGTAAGGTGCCTTATAAGGTGCCTTGTTAGGTGCCGTATAAGGTGCCTTGTTAGGTGTCCTATAATATGCCTTATAAGGTGCCTTGTAAGGTGTCTCATAAGGCACTTTGTAAGGTGCCCTATACAGTAGGGCTCCTTAGGCTAAGCGCCATCTTAGGCACCCCTGGACAGGGCACCTTAGAGGGCACCCTGGGCTATGGAACCATAGGTTGCGGTGGCCTAACAAGGTTATGGTGTCCTAGGTTAGTATGGCCTAAGGGCTGCAAGGTGCTGCAGGATGACATGCATGCAGGGCCGGCCCGTCCATTGAGCAAGAATGTTTTTTGCACAGGGCCCCGCATTTCAGGGGGCCCCGCGCAAAAAACATCTTGCATCCCAGCAAAGTTTTAAAAAATCATAAACCGGCTGCGGCTGCCGCCCATTTACAGTCCTTACCACCCCCCCCCCCATCAGCCCACCTAAGTTTAAAAAAAAAAACCCCAGAAACCGGCTGCTGCTGCTGCCGCTGCCGCCGTAGCAGCGGCAGAATGGAGAATCCCGCGGGGCCCCCCTGTCCTGCAGTCTTCTATGCGGCCTCCGTCGGCTGTCAGAGCTGCGCGAAGAGAGAGAGCTTCTCCTCTCGCAGCTCTGTTAATCACGCCATGGGGCTGATGGGAAATCCCATCAGCCCCGTGGCGGGATTAACAGAGCCGCAAGAAAGGGAAACTCTCCCTTCGCGCGGCTCTGAAAAGCCCGCGCTGAGGCCGCATAGAAGACTGCAGGACAGGGGGGCCCCGCGGGATTCTCGATTCTGCCGCTGCCACGGTGGCAACGACAGCAGCAGCCGGTGTCTGTTTTGTTTTTTTTTAAACTTAGCTGGGCTGATGGGGGGGGGGGGGTTAGGACCGTAAATGGGCTGATGGGGGGGGAGGGAGGAGGGGGGGGTAAGGACTGTAAATGGGCTGATGGGGGGGTAAGGACTGTGGGCTGATGGGGAGGGAGGGAGGGGGGGTAAGGACTGTAAATGGGCTGATGGGGGGGTTAGGACTGGTAATGGGCTATAGGGGGTTCGGACTGGAAGTGGGCTGATGGGGGGGGTGATAAGACTGGGAATGGGCTATGGGGGGATAGGACAGGAAATAGACTATGGAGGGGCTAAGACTGGAAATGGGCTGATGGGGGAAGTTATGACAGGTAATGGGCTATGGGGGGCTACGACTACAAGTGGGCTGATGGGGGATTAGGACTGGAAACGGGCTATGGGGCGGTGGGCTAAGACTGGAAATGGGCTGATGGGGGGAGTTAGGACTGGTAATGGGCTGTGGGGGGCATTAGGACTGGTAAAGGGCTATGGGGGGGGTTACAACAGGTAATGGGCTATGGGGAGGTACGACTACAAGTGGGCTGATGGGGGGATTAGGACTGGAAATGGGCTATGGGGGGGTTAGGACAGGTAATGGGCTGATGGGGGGTTACAAGAGGTAATGGGCTATGGGGGGGCTAAGACTACAAGTAGGCTGATAGGGGGTTAGGACTGGTAATGGGCTGTGGGGGGCGTTAGGACTGGTAATGGGCTGGGGGGGTTAGAACTGGTACTGGGCTATGGGGGGGTTACAACAGGTAATGGGCTATGGGGAGCTACGACTACAAGTGGGCTGATGGGGGGATTAGGACTGGAAATGGGCTATGGGGGGGTTAGGACAGGTAATGGGCTGATGGGGGGTTACAACAGGTAATGGGCTATGGGGGGGCTAAGACTACAAGTGGACTGATGGGGGGTTAGGACTGGTAATGGGCTGATGGGGGGTTAGGACTGGTAATGGGATGATGGGGGGGTAAGACTGAAAATGGGCTGATGGGAGGGTAAGGACTGGAAGTGGGCTGATGGGGGGGTTAGGATTGGTAATGGGCTATAGGGGGTTCGGACTGGAAGTGGGCTGATGGGGGGGTTAGGACTGGTAATGGGCTATAGGGGGTTCGGACTGGAAGTTGGCTGATGGGGGAGCTAGGACTGGCAATGGGATGGGGGGTTGCTAGGACTGGAAATGGGCTGAGTGGAAGGGGGGCTTGAATGGCAAATAGGTGATGGGGACAGGGGCTTGGAATGGAAATGGGCTGAGTGGAAAGGGGGCTTGAACTGCAAATAGCTGATGGGGAGGAGGGCTTGGAATGGAAATGGGCTGTGAGGAGAGGGAACTAGGACTGGAAATGGGCTGAGTGGGGGGGGGGGAGCTAGGACAGGAAATGGGCTGATGGAGGGGCCAGGGGAAATGGGCTGAGTGGAGGGGAGCTAGGATTTGACATGGGCTGATGGTGGGGCTAGGAAAGGAATAGAAATGAGCTGATGGGGGGCTGGGATTGGAAATGAGCTGATGGAGGAACTGATAGGACTGGAAATGGATGGGGGAGCTAGGACTGGAAATGGGTTGATGGTGGGGCTAGGATAGGATTGGAAATGGGCTGATGGGGGACTAGGACTGGAAATGGGCTGATGCAGGGACAAGAAGGGAGCAGATGCTGGGTGGGGCTGGAACTAGAAAGGAGCTGATGTTGGGGGAGGATTAGAATGGGATAGAGCTGGGAGAGTGAAATGGAGAGGGAAAAATATTTTGCGTGGGAGGGAAGACAAATCTACAATTGGCCGGATATTGGGAGAGTAAGTGGGGATTGAGGATGGAGGGATAAAATTTGAGTGGATGAAATAGGAATGAGGAAAGAGCAAAAGGAGAAAGATTAGTATGTTAAAGCAGATGTAGAGAGAGAATGGAAAAAAAAACAAACAAGAAGACAGAAGAAAGGACAAATGGACAGCAGATGGAGAGTTAGCAGAAGACACGAAGAAACCAGAAGAAAGTGGCTGGAACAATTGCAACTGAAAAAAAATGCACAAAAGGTAGAAAAAATATCTCTTTATTTTGAATTTATTAACTGGAATATGTCAGCTCTGGGAAATGTGCATCATTAATTTTTGCGCTTTGTTTAGTACAAGAGGAAATTAATTTATAGTTTTATTTCTACAGTGTTGTTGTATATTCCAAGTTTGGCTTTTGGGGTTCCCAGTTTAATTATTGTCTTCCTGTTTCTAAATTGTGATTCCTTGTTTGGTGATGGTCTATGTTCTGCATGTGTAACTGAGCTGAGGTATTCTGTTTATGTAATTCCTATTTGACATTGCCACTTGTTCTTTCCCCAGTAGGTCATGTATTATTGTTCTCTGAAATGTATTGGTTTAATATTTGCAGTGTTGCCTTTTGATAGTTAGGGTATGGTGCTTTGTGAGTCCTGGTAGTGCTGTTAGGATACGGCGGGTTTGCTATGGGTTCTAAATGGGCAGTGTTTGTAGTAGTTCCTAATGTGCCTGGCGGTTGGTACTGGATTATAGTAATGTAGAAACCTTTTAGTCTTTCTTTATCCATATACTCATTAAGAGGCATGTTTACTAAAAGTTAGTGTATGGCAGAGCTACTCAATTCCAGTCCTGGTGGCCCGCAACCCTGCAGGTGTTTGGGATATCCCTAATGATATGCATGAGATATATATGCATTAGAGATAGCCTGCCAACCTGACTGGTTTGTGGCCCTCCAGGGCTGGATTTGGAGACTCCTGCCTTACACCTCTGTCATTTAAGATTGTGAGTGGGCAAGGTACAGATGTTCTAGACATCAAAAGGGTAGATAGAATGTGTCACATTCCTCCTAGATTCTCAACACCACCAAAATGTTGTCTAATAGACAATATTTTGGTGGTGGTGAGAAGCAAGGAGGAATGTGACAAATTCTAACCTTTTTGATGTCTTGGACATCTGCACCTTGCCCACTTACAATCTTAAATGACAGAGGTGTAAGGCAGGGGTCTCCAAATCCAGCCCTGGAGGGCCAAACACCAGTCAGGTTGGCAGGCTATCTCTAATGCATATATATCTCATGCATATCATTAGGGATATCCCAAAAACCTGCAGGGTTGCGGGCCACCAGGACTGGAATTGAGTAGCTCTGGTGTATGGTAACATTATGCAAATATTTAGGCAAATGAGGCACCTTATGCAAATGAGGCCCCACACCGAGTCTCCGCACATGGCCCCGCACCCCCCTTGGGCCGCCCCTGCATGCATGACCTGTTAGGAACAAAGTCAGATGTAGCCTAACACTAGATAGAGCACTCAGGAAAGGCAATGAACAGGTGAGTGAAGGAGGGAGAGCTGGGAGCTGCTGGACCTGCCATATCTGTGGGCATCCCATGCAGCTGCCAGTACTGATGACAAAAATGGTGTGGGAAACTGTACCACAGCACAGGGTGTTGGCAATGTAAAGTACTGGAAAGACAGTTGGTGGCAGACGATGGGAATATGTGTCCCCCAGTGGAGGCAGAAGTGGCAGGATAGTTACAATGATGGTGGACAGAGGAGTGGTGGTGCCATGCAGATCAGGCACAGGTGAGGCAAGCGTGAAGAGGTGCAATGCAGGAAAGGGTAGCAGTGCAGGACATGAGGTGACAGCCTGCACAGGCAGACAGGTCTCTACACAGCTGACAGATGTGGATAGACAGACCGAGGGAATGTTGGCAATTGTGGTGAGGGTAATATGGGCTGGCAGCACAAATCTGCAAAAATATGACTGTTACAGGCATGCACACTATTTGAGTAGGACAGGCATGAGAGGAGGGAACAATGAGGAATTGAACCCATGAATGCTGCCAAGAACGGCATTGTATTAACCAGTAGGCTATACCTCTGTGGTGTTTGTCACAGTAATGGCTGGGTACAGAAGGACTGCAGGTCACCACACAAACTGTCTGCTCTGAGTGCCAGGATAGGGTAACCCCACCAGTACCCATGATGCAATGCACATGCTGAATACTGGCACAGAGTAGCTACAGACCATGCCATTGTGCAGGTTCTGTGTTCTCCTTGAGGGATAGGATGGATGCCCAGCACTAGGTCCGCAGTACATGTGGTGCTAGAGATAGTCCCTGCTGTACATCCCCATCACAACCAGTGTGTGACAGGTGTTCCTTGCAGTGCAGCTGAAGGTAATTTGGTTTCCATCTTTATCCTGCAGTCACATGTGGCACTCTGGGACCAGACACCATCCAGATTAGTGTATACCCCGTGTTAGGGTCTGGCTGACATGGGCACCGATTTTCAGGGCAGAGGGGTTTCCAGACGTGCATGAGGTTTATGTAGCAGTGCCATTATAAGGTCAAAGTGGTATACACTACATACACCAAAGGGCTCACATCACCCTTTCTTTAGGTAAGGGACAGGTGCCCCAGCCCCATGAAGTAACCTCCATCCTGCTGGTATGCGACAGCCCTCCAGGGTTGGTGGGCCAGAACCATACCTGTGGCTGGGGCAATGGCAGACCAGCAGCAATGATGGGGTTACCTCTGGAAAACCCCAACTGCCTCACACCACTGTCTGCCAGTCACCAGCAGACAGCACAGTCAGACTGCACCATTATAGGTGTTCTGACCATGCACAGTCTAACTGCAGACAGTCCATAGTGCATGCTCACAGAGGAACTATGTGCACCAAGCAGGCATCTCAGT
Organism: Ichthyophis bannanicus; assembly: GCA_033557465.1. Taxonomy (NCBI): domain Eukaryota; kingdom Metazoa; phylum Chordata; class Amphibia; order Gymnophiona; family Ichthyophiidae; genus Ichthyophis; species Ichthyophis bannanicus. The sequence continues at coordinate 646,682,138 of CM066035.1, forward strand.
GATTAGGGCCCAGCACTAGGAACACAACAGGATCACTGAAAGCAGATAATGCAGAGTGTTATGTGGGAACTTAGACATGCCATAGTCACTGCTTGGTCAGCGTGAATGCCCTCCCAGCATGCCATGCTGTGGCCACCCTTTCCATGCAGGCGGTGGTCGGACACTACAGTGTCCCAGGCATTGCCCCACACCCTGTGAAGATGCATCCTGGCCAATCCGCCCTGTATGGGCCATACCCACAACACCTTGCTCCTCATTATGCACATATTCAGGCTAACACTGGTAACAGTGGGACATTGTGGGCCCAGTGAGGTGTGGGCAGCCACAAAACAATGGATAGACATACACACACACACTCCTATTGCAGCATTGTGCAAAGATAGGGGTGGTTGGCAACCCTGCCCGCCACACTGGTCCTGATCACAGTGCCGACATTTCTAAACTGTGCAGGAGGTGGTAGTAGTGCTCTGGTGATAACTGCAGCTCAATGCTGGGGCCAACAGCCTGACTCTCCATGCAGCTTTGGATTGTGGAGCCTGTGTGAGTACCCCTGTTTGCCGCTGCTTTGGGCTTTGCACATGTTGCTTTTGTATCTGCATTGTAGGGTAAAACATAGGGACATGCTCTGCAGGAACCACAGATGGAACTTGAACCTGTGACCCTCTGCTTCTGGCTACACTGGCTGGGTGTACTGCACCACACTGTTGCCACAGATACATGGTGGTCCCTGGGGCTACCTGTACTTTTCCTCAGCCAGACCTTTTATGTTGTATTGCACACCACGTACTGGTACAGGGCATGGTCTAGGTCCACTGCAGGCAGGTGTCACTGCCCCCTCAGCACGGGCACACACCCCCTGCCATGCTGACATGGCCATATGCTGTCGGTGCTGGTAGTACGCAGTCCCAGGCCATCCACTTTGTGGGTAGGTGGTCGCCTAGGGAGCGGGGTCTGGGGCATGGGGCATGGGGAATACATGAGCACCCTCACATCGCCCCCATCACTGCCTACCAATAGTCTGTTCCTTCCGCTTGGGGGAGGGTTGGCTGGGGGGATGTCAGGTCAGTGCCCTGGCAACTGTTAGCTTGGGTGGACCAGGTAGATGTAGATGGATTGTGTTTGGCCTTTGTCAGCTGCTGTCATGCTGATTTCCAGTTTCTATGTTCCTAGGCGCCCGCCTAGTCCACTCTGTGCCCCTGCTGCCCCCGCTACATGTCCCGCCTGCAGCCCCCTATGACCCACTTGCACCATCGCCATAGTGGCCTTTCATACTTGGGCACTATGCTGGTGCTGGAAATGGAGCACTACTATCACGTTTCATGAGCTCCCTGTCTATGCTGTACATTGCTGACACTGAAATGGTTTCTCTCTCCTGCAAATGTGCATCTAATGGCAGGTTTTCATTCGTGGTAGGATTCAGCCCTTCAGTTCAGTGCGTTAGTGTGCAGGGAGCCTCTCCCCACCCACTCCCCACCCATTGACCCCTTTCCCCCTCCCTCTCTCCACCCTCTGCGGTGTTTACCGCGGCCGGGGACGTTAACGATAGTTAAGTAAAGTTAACATGCGTTAACGTTACATACCGCGTGTTAACATTACCTAACGAGCGTTAATGTTACATAACGCGTGGTCTGTAACGTTATCGCAGTTTAGCAAACATACCCCTAAGATTACTGGAACTGAAGCTATATAGAAGGACTTTGGAAAATATATATGCTTAATACTGTGAAGGAATCCAGATAGCTCTGCTGAATCTGGGCAGTTTAGAATCCTAAGAGTAGTGACACTGTGGGCATGCTATTGGAAGCAGTGCAGTGGGAGAGAGAGAGGCACTGGTTTTAGACTTCTGGCAGGACACTGCCTAATTAAGGTTTAAACTGGAAATTCATGAGTTCTTAGAGTAATAAATTGTTATGACTGTGAAAGAAGTGTCTGGACAGTGTTTGTATGGACTTAGATAGGGACATTCAATTATCTTTTATTGTTGGATAGGAATTATCTTTTATTTTTGGATAGGAATAGGAACAGTATTCTAGATCAGATCCCAGTGAACATACTAACCCCCAAGTGACTGTGAATGCAGCCTCAATTCAGATTAGTTTTATTTATTGATTTATTAAAGTTAAGGAGTAGGTAAGAACTTAAGAACATAGGAAGTGCCATACAGGGTCAGACCAAGGTCCATCAAACCCAGTATGCTGTTTCGAACAGTGGCCAATCCAGGTCACAAGTACCTGACAGTCTCCCAAAAAGACACACATGTTCCACAATGCTTGTATTGGGGCAAGGAGTGGATTTCCCAGGTCCTCTTTAATAATAGTTTATGGACTTTTCCTCCCAGAAACCTTTACAAACCTTTTTTAAACACAACTATACTAACAGCTTTTTCTACATCCTCTGGTAATGAATTCCAGAGTTTGATTACGCGTTGAGTGAAAAAATATTTTCTCTTATTTTAAATGGGATACACTGTAGCTTCATTACATGTCCCCTGGTCTTTCTACATTTTGATGGTATAAACAATCCATCTACATTTACCTGTTCCACTCCATTCATTAATTTATAGACCTCTATCATATCTCCCCTCAGCTGTCTCTTTTCCAGGTTGAAGATCCCTAACCTTTTTAGCCTCTCCTCATAGGGGTATCCTTCCATCCTCTTTACCATTTTGGTGGCTCCTCTCTGTACCTTTTCTAATTCCGTTATGTACTTTTTAAAATACAGTGACCAGAATTACACACAATATTTAAGGTGCCGTCACACTATGGAATGATACAGAGGCATTATAATATCCTTTGTTTTATTCTCCATTCTTTTCCTTATGATTCCTAGCATTCTATTTGCCTTCTTGGCCGCTGCTGCACACTGGGCAGAGGGTTTCAAAATGTTATCCATGATGACACCTAGCTCTTTTTCCTGCATGGTGGTTCCTAATGTGGAACCTTGCATCGTGTAACCATAGTTTGGGTTGTTCTTTCCTAGGTTCATAACTTTGCACTTGTCCACATTAAATTTCTTCTGCCATTTGAACGTCCAATCTTCCAATTTATCAATATCCTCTTGCAATTTCTCACAACCCTCGGGTTTTAACAACTTTGAATAATTTTGTATCATCTGCAAATCTGATTACCTCACTTGTTATTCCCATTTCCAGGTCATTTATGAATATGTTAAAAAGTAGCAGAGCCAGCACAGAACCCTGGGGTACTCCACTATTCACCTTTCTATATTTGGAAAATTGGCCATTTAGCCCTACCCTCTGCTTTCTATCTTTTAACTAGTTCCTGATCTGCAATTGTACACTGCCTTCTATCCCATGACTTTTTTTGCCAAGAGTCTCTCATGAGGGACCTTGTAAATGACTTTCCATACACTATATCAACCGGCTCACCTTTGTCTACCTGTTTATTCACACCTTCAAAAAAATATAACAGATTAGTAAGACAAGACCTTCCTTGGCTAAAGCCATGTTGGCTTTCTCCGTTAAACCATGAAAAGGTAAAGTCTGAATCATCACTGAATCAGAGGAATCCTGAGTTCCTGTGACATCGGATCTCCTGGAAGAGGACACCGCAGGACTTATGGACAAGAGACTGGGCCACTTCGCAAGAAAGTTTCTGGGAAGAAAGATACCAGTACACAACACCCTGAGAGACAAAAGGAACTACATTTCCGAGCTCATACTTTACATTACCAATTAAAATACATAGAGTACTCTGGATAATAAGAGAACTCACCTATTAAAAGGTGGAAGTGTCTGTATAAAGAAATATATTCATAGTAAAAGATACACTGTAACGAGTATCCTAAAGAGAGAAACTGAAACACTGAATGTTGATTTATTTCTGAGTTCTAAGGTGCAACCATGTAGAAATACCTTATTAATTTTACTTGTTTAACTAACTGTTAAAATGTCTGAATCCATCTTTAAGCTTGATCAACAAGTTAGAAAGGGGTTCCAATACTAATATCAATGGGTACAATTAGAGTATAAAAATAATATTTTTTATTTGTTGGAGCGTCATTCAAGAGGGGGGCGATAGAAATAGCTCACCTCCTCGCTGTAGAAACTCCTTTTAATTTTTATTACATGAAAAACTTATTTGAGCCAAAGTCCAAAAATGTGTAATAACTTATCTGATAAAACGACGTGCCATGTTTTGGACTGTCCAAATATGGTCCTGCGTTAGTTTCAAGGGACTTCTAACAAGCATTCAAATATGGTCCTAGTTCAGATTCAAAAGACTCTGACTGGCATTCCTTATTAGTCATTAATTTATTTTTCCTCTCAGTCTTTCTCTGCCTCATAGTGGAGCTGGATGAGACAAGGTTGGTGATTTCTGTAAGCCTCTACCGAAGGGGGATGTCAGACTCTGAGGTACCCACTTGGCCTACTGGACTACACTATGGGGCATGTTTACTAAACACCGTTGCTGTGCGGGTTCCCGTTAGTGTGCTGGTGCCATATAAGGAGTGGGCGGGCCAGGCAGAAAAAAGCAAAAAACTGGACCGTACGTGTGTGCGTTGCGCTAATGTGCGGGGCCCACATTAGCGCGTGGGAAGGCTAAGTGGGGCGCTGCTGCGAAACCAAACAACAGAGCTGTAGTACAACGGTGAAGACACCGACCAATGGTGCAGGGGCCAGGGGTTCAAGCCCCCATCACGCTCAACAAAAAAGACCAGCTGAGGCACCAACATTTATGGGCAAAAGTGGTTAGGAGGCATATTAATTTTGGGCAGCAGAAGGCGGCGCACTGTTTAGTGTGGGCGGCAGATGGCGGCGCATTGTTAAGTTTGGGCGGCAGAAGGCGGTGCACTGATAAATGTGGGCAACAGAAGGCGGCGAGCCGGTGGGCAGAAGGCGGCGCGCTGATGTGTGAGGGGGCAGTCCAATAGTGGGAGGGATAAGTGGCTCGCTGATGTGCAAATAACATGAACGGAGCCATAGCACAATGGTTAAGACACTGACCACTCATGTAGGGATCATGGGTTCAATTCCCCACAGTGCCCATTGAAGACAGCTGGCTGAGGCATTATTTTAGGGGCATTTCCATGTTGTGCGGCATAAGGTGGCGCGCTGTTAATTTAGTGCGCCACAAGTTGGCGCGCTGATGGCTACAAGGCTGCGCGCGGATGCACAAACATGGGAACAGAGCCACAGCACAATGGTTAAGACACTGACCAATGGTGCAGGGGCCAGGGGTTCAACCCCTCACAGTGCCCAGTGAACAAGGCTGGCTGGGGCAGTATGTATCATGGTGAGGAGTGCTGTAGGAGGCCTTCCATTTATATTTTATTTCCCACCACTTAGTAAACCGCTCTCACAGTGGTGTTAACATACGGATGCCCTTAAGGCACATGTTACAGTGCACTGTCCGCCAAGGCACCCTAGAATGTCCCCTATAGGGCACCATGTATGTTGCGACACAGGATAATGTATAGTGCACCCTATATGGATGGCAACCATAAGGTGCCTATAGGGCGCCCTATAAAGCACCCTCAGAGGCACCTAATGGGTATAGTAAGCTGTGTGTGGTTTTGCCGGCATAGACATATGTACAGTAAATAAAAATAAAGCTATGGACAGCCCTATCAAAGGGCCCCACTGTGGGTTTGAACCCATGACCTCTGGCTGTACAGGGAGTGATGTAAACCATTGGGCTACAGCTCTATAGCTGATAGCAAGCCCCTGGCTGGCTGCAGAGAGCCTGCACGTCACCCACAGACAGTCTGCTGTTGTAGACAGGATAAGGTTAGGCCACCCGTACCCATGATGCACTGCACATGCAAATCAGCTGTCCACAGATGCACACAAGATGGGGAATGCACCCCAAAAGCTACCCGGCCTGGTAGGGGGAATTGTCCATGTGCACCCACACAGCACCTCGGCCTGGTAGGGGGTCCTGAGCGGGTGGACTACCAGAAAAGAGTAGCTACACACCGTCACATTGTGCGGGTACTGTGCTCACCCTGAGGGTGTGATGTGGCGGCCAGGACCAGGTCCACAACACCAGCCATGGCAGAGCTCCAAAACAGTACTAACCTGTGAGATAGGAAGGTGTCTGCGAGAAACATGTTGGATATCTCTGTCTGTCTCAGTTAGTGGAAACCCCCATGGACCCTCCCCTAGGTGGTCAAAGCTACACCTCCACACACACCCCCCCCCCCCCAGTGGCAAACAAGGCCCCCCCCATCCCACAGCAGCAGAGTGGACCATCAAACCCCAGTCCTGCTGGGGAACAGACACCCTACAGGGCAGTCCAAGCAGCTCCACACACATCCATAACACAATATCAGACAGACTTTAGGCCTGGATATCCAAAGATGCATCCTAGCACTATCAGATATTCACCTGCAGCAAGCCATCAGCCACTGCACAGCACTCCATCAAGACACATACCAGCTGTGAACAGTCTGCTGGTTAGCACTGATGGAAATGCATGCACCCAAAACTGGGGTGGCAGCACACACAAGCAGAGAGTTCTGTGAGGAAACCCATATATATCACAAGAGAAAAACACAATACAGCACTATGGGGGTGCCTAGCCATGCTGTCATCACTGCACACTCAGGGTGAGATTGCTCCCCCAGCAGCATATACAGAGGTCACCCTGTCTGTGTAGGTGGTGGCCTGGCACTACAATGTCACAGCCAGTTGCCCTATGCCCTGTGCAGATGCATCTGGCCAGCCCACCATGTCTGACCTATACCCATGGTACCTTGCTGCTCATTATGCACATTGGCAGGCCAATACTGGCAGTAGTGCTGGCAGTGTGGGTTGGGGAAGGTGTTTGCAGCCAACACACACTGTATAGACAGACACACACTCCCACACCTATGCCAGCATTGTGCTACTATTGAGGGGGTGATTAGCCTTGGCCACCACACCGGTCCTGGGCACGGCACAGGCATGGATATGTACGCAGTAGTACTGCTGGGGGTCACTCCCCAGGGTGGTGAACACCATCAGAGGCCAGGCCTGGAGCACGCACCGCAGACACCAAACAGATTGTTTCGGATGGGTCAACTAGCAGTATGTGCGTAACGTAGGGAATCTATCAGCCTGTACTCTTAGCAAACGTTTCAGAGCTGTGTATCTCAGGTGTAGGGTGACATTGCTAAGGTATGCATGTGCTGGTATTGGGAGATGCACGCAGGGTCCAATGTTCTGCCTCTACAGGAGACATTGGCCAATGGGGGCCTGTGGGTGTGGGTGTGGGTGTGTCTTGCCCCTGTTGGCTGCTGCTTTACGGCAGCGCTTCCCCACTCCAGCCCAGTTTTGCATCACACAACTGTTCGGGTCTTCCTGCTGTCCCTCATGAATATGCATGAGCTACATCTACTACCGTGCATAGATATACAGCACAGGCATTTGTATGAGTGGCAGCATGGAACCTGACTGGTGTGTGGCCCACCAGGACTGACATTTGGGGGATTCTGCTGTAGGTTCTGCCCCTGTTCATGGTGTCTGTGCTCAGTGGGGTAAAGATAGAGTATTACCATTGCATATGTCCTCGTCACGAAAAGGTGTGTCCTTACTGTCAATGTTTATTTGTGGGGAAAATATGTGGGCAGGATTGCTGGTAGCCCCAGCTGGTCTTTGAACCTGTGACCTTCTGTTCTTGCATGCATTGTCTGTGTGCACTGCAACCACCGTGTAGCCACAGCTTGGCTGAATTCCCTGGATAGTCCATGACTGTGGATCCGGCAGGGCCTGTCTGGTTGTGTGGAATGTGCCAGCCTGCACATGGCTAGGCCTCTGTCTTCTGTCGCTAGCAGCCACTGCCCCCTGCACCACATGTACTCGTCCGCCAACAAGCTGGCATGAGCTTCTCCCATACAAGGCAGGTGACCTGATTGGAATGTGGCAGTACGGGACTGCATTTGGGGTACTTGGCTGTGGGTAATGCCCATTGTTGTGGTGTGTGTGCGTTGTTGGGTAAAATATGGGTGTTTTCCCCATGATTATGTCCCCTGAAATAAAGGTGTTTCTGTGCAACAGTGATATTAATGGGCAACCATAGCAAAACACTCCCAGGAAAGCTCCACAAAAGGAAATGTTTTTTGGAAGAGTCTCCGCTCCGTAAACCCTTCCAACATTCTTTCTTTTTTCTGGAGCTTTGCTGGGTGTGTTTTCTGTATTTGCCCATCACTATAACTGTTCCCCAGCTGAATTACTATTTTTAATAGTTCTGTTGTGGTCATTTTCTATTTTTATTTGCACTTTTGTGCTGTGCACCATGTATCACACTGCTCACGTTTTGCTAGTTTCCCCGGTTTTTCATGTACATTGCTGACGGAAATGGTTTCTCTTCCCTTTAAATGCTTTTCTACCGCGAGGGTTTCCCTCGCGGTAGTAGTTTTACATGCAAATTCGGGCCCGATACTGTGCGGGGAGCCTCTCCTCTCCCACTCTCCACCCATTGACCCCGTCCCTCCGCCCCTCCGGAGCTTCCTCCGCCCTCCTTTAGCCATTCCACGCCTCTATCGGACATTTGCGGGCCCGCACTTGTACGGGGCCCGTTAGTGTGCCGCGCACCTTTGCGGGGGTGACACGCATGTGTGCGGGGCGTTTAAACGCGTTTATTAGCGTTTCAGTGCCGCGTTTCCGTGCGCTATTTTGCGGCGCGCACATTTCCGGTTTTTAGTAAACATCCCCCTATAACATCCCAGGTATTGATGTAAGAGTCTGACCACGCCCTTCTCTGGGAGTGGGTGGCTACATTTCATTCCATACAGAGTCTGGCCTCTTGGGGGTTACAGTTTAATTTGTGTTTACTTATTTCTATTTTAAGTTTGTAGTCACTTATTCTGTACTTAGGGTCTGTGTTCTGCATATGTGACCGATGTCTGGTGTTCTGTCATCATTTGGTTTCTATGTTGTGACCTGTGATAATCCAATTTTTTCAGTTTCCTAACAGGTGTATGAATGTTTTAGGGCCCACTGCAATATTTATGGTGATGCTCTTTTTTGAGTAGGCTCCTTGTCTGAATTTTGGGAGTTAGTGCTGTCATGGTATAGTAGATTTGTTCTATACTGTAGGTCCTAAGTGACTTTTGTAGAGTTTTGCTTGTTACTGGAGAGGGTTTCTGTTATTGCTACTGAGATTATACCAGAATCAGAATTTTTGTTTGGCATAAGTTGTCTTGGGAATGTCCTAGTATCACCTTCCTGACCTCCAACCCCCATTGAACACCCAACCTTACTTAAGAATAACTCTGTCATATGTACATGTAAATACTTTGTAAATTGTTTCAGTTAAATTTTCCCCATGTATTATCCAAGTTCATTCTCCTGTTCAATGTAAAACCAAACAGCTTTTTGTTCTGGTCTTTTTGTTGTACTGTAAACCGCGCTGATCCCAAATAGTGCGGTATATAAGAGTTTGTAATGAATAAATAAATAAATAAATAAATTGTTGGAGAAGAGGTCATGGAGGTCTCTGCGGATGCAAAATTTGTTTACTTTAACAGTATTATTGTCCGTGTGCAATGTCAGTGGTCAGTATTTATTATATTGTTGTCCCAAGCTACATAATCAAACTGCTACTTTCTTTTCAAATTATATTCGGTAATTGCAAAGATATATTTTTTTTTTATTATGTAGCCTGGGAATATAAATTGCTTTCTTTTTGCTTAGGGTAACCACCTGGCTGGATTTCTGAATGAGGTCCCCCCTTTCTCCCCCATTGGAAATCCCCAACTATGGTGCTATGGGGGGGGGGGGGCACCATCTCATCCATCACTTCAGACAGCAGATTGCCTTGAGCCACCCCTGGGTCTGTCCCAGTATGACAAATCTTATATTCTCTAGTTTTCAATTGCCGTCTGTCTTCTGTCTGTTTGCTCTTGAAAGTAATATATCTTTTAAGATTAACTTGTGTTGTACTGGAACTTTCTTAATGTTTTGACAACAGTAAATGTGATTTCATTTGTAGCACTAGCCAAGCAAATACAAACATGGTATTATGCTTTCATGAAATTCTATCATTGAAGACAGCTACTTTAAGAAATCTTGGTTTACCTTAAGAAAATTAAGTTTTCATATAATACAACTCAGAAGAGAAAGGTAAGTATTATGGCTGTGTTCAATATTTGGCAGTTTAATGTGCCAGACTTATGGATAAACATCCAGTGACCTGACTTGAGTGCTGAGTGTAATCATTTTGGACTACCTTATATCTTAGTCTTAGAAATTACTACAAGCTGACTTCAGTGCTGTCTCTAGACAAAAGTATTTGAGGTGGTAATGGGGGGGGGGGAGTGGTCTAGGTAAGGAAAGGGGCAAGTCAGAGTAACATTTCTACATATCATACCCACCACCATGTCTTGGCATCCTACTCCAACCGTTAAGATAGCTATAAAAAACTCTACAAGAAAAAGTTCCAAGGGCCTTCTATGTGAAAAGAAACCTTCTAGTCAGTTTCATTTACCCAGTAAAATCACCATTACAATTGATAGCATTATATAATGAATAATAATATCAAGTGTGGAAGGGTGGATTCTTTTGGAGTGGACAGAATCTCAACATAAACCTTGCACCTCCAGTTCTATAACAAAACTCCATATATGCTAACAATGGAGCTAGGATCTTTCCCTTTACAACTCACCATAGAAAAATATCCAGATTAGGGTGCCATCTTAGGAACAGCAACACATACTTCTTTCACTATCAGACACTTTATGAAATAATACAAAATCGTGTTAAAAGAGACTCAATGCCTATATGGAAAACTTACCATACCATAAAAACCCTAACTCTCAGAATTCAATTTACAACAGTCCTACCTATGAAAAGAGCACATTGTAACTATTACACAGAGCTTTGATTACCAATGCATGTACAGGGCTAGTGCATGGGTATCTGATGTCCTTGGAAAACGTCAGCTGAGTGCCCTCCCTGGGGGTGGTTCAAGGCCCTACTTCCCCCCAGGGTGGCCCAAGTCCCTGTGCTCCACATAGCCCAACATCTCCCCTCCCCTTCCAAATCCCCCCTCCCCCGCATTCAGCATCTCCCATTCCCAAAGCACCCCCCCTCCTTTTTCAGGGGTTCAACACATCTCCTTCTGCACCCCACCTCCCCTTTCCAGTGTCCAGCGTATCCTTTCTGTTGTTCTTACCTGGTGCCCTCTTGCTGCTGCCACTACTTTCTATCAGGTCAACTCTGAAACAAAGCAGGGCCTTGAGCAAACGTGCAACCTCACAGCAGGTTGTATTCTGCCCCCTCCAAAATTCCTGTTCGGGAGGAGGGGGTGGAACATGCCAGGCCTTCAGGATACGTGTCTGTTCAAGGCCCCACGCTGTCCACCTTTGCTTTGTGTTAGAGTTAGTCTGATGGAGGGCAACTGCAGTGGGGGCTTTGGTTTAGGTTGCTGAGTGCTGCCCCCAGATCTGTGTCAGCCTAGGCACCCTCTCTACATCTCTGTCACACATTGAGCTTCCCTTTCATCTTTTATTTTCCATTTCTCTTCTCTGCCTTTCCATTCATAGTTAGATTTTAACCCTCATTCTCCCCTACCTTCACCCTTCAGTTCTCAGTCTTTCTCTTCTCGTATATCTACCAGCTTTCCATCTCCCACTCTCCTCTCATCTATTCCCTAGCCATCCCACTGTCCATGTCTCTCTCCTTTACCAGCCTCCTGCTTAACCCTCTGTCTTTCACTCATTTCCTAGTCCTCCATTTCTGGCTTACTCCCTCCCAAGCTCTTTTCTTTCTTCCTCTGATTCTCATTCCCTCACTGGCCCCAGTTCCTTCCCTGTGATTCAACCTCTCCTGGCATCTAGTATCTTTCTTTTTCTCTTATTCTCTATCCAGATTCCCATTCCTTCTCTTTCAACTCCTCCTCAGTCCCATCCCCACAGTCTCTCATCCCTTCCATAGACTTTTCTCTCTTTACTTTGCCTCTTAACTCCTTCCTAATCCATCTGGCACTCTTCCCTCCTTCTCACCCCAAGATCCCTCTAGCTACCTTTCCCTCCTTCTCACCCACATGTTCCACATCCCTCCAGAAGCTCTTCTTTTTTTCTCACCTTCATATTGTGCCCCCTCCCTAACCCCTCAAACTCTAACCACCATTCCTCCACTCCTAACACCGTAGGCATGCCTACACTCTCCAAGAGGTATCCCCTACTAGAAGCCCCTTCCCCATAGCAGGATCTCTCTAAACCCTGACACCTCTGGAAATAGTTCTTAATAGTCTAGAGGACCAGGATCTTCATAAGCAGGAGAAATATCAGAGCTGTCCTGCCAACAGCAAAACTACTGCTGCATGACGCTATCACCACCATGCATCAAGGACTTCCGCAAAGCTCTCAAAACCCTCCTGTTCAAGGATTTCTATGGACAAGTAACATAAAACTACCAAGCACCATAACTCTACCAAATACGCCCAACAGAGAACTGAGAACTAATTACTGATAGTCTACTGTATATGTATGTCCTGTCACAACCCCCCCTCCTGTTGAATGTAGGCCCACAATTTGTGTTGCTAACCACATTGATTGAAGGATAAGGTGGTATACAAAGCTGGTTAAATAAATAAATAAAATAAATAAATGCAGTAGTATGATCATGTCTAAATGCTGCTAGTGACATAATTTGTTTGAGGTGGCAGTGTAGGCATGAAAGCCCTAATATCCTTCCTACACATGAGGATCTTGCTCCTCTGCACTGGTAAGACCTGTTTCCATAATGCTTATGGAGGGAGGGAGTTCTGGGGGGTTATATTTCCTGTGTACTTCGGAGGAGGGTGGGGGAGAGAGGCAGGTAGATGCCTTGAGAAATCTGGAAGAGGGGTGGTGCCTGTTGGGTGTGAGATGAAAGGGATGCTTCTATGAACTGAGGGGATGCTTTTGTTAGGAGGGATAGTTGGGGGGGGGGGGAATTTGCTATATGCCATGGGGAAGGGAAGTTTCTTGGTGGGGAGCATATCTATAATCCAAGAGGATATAGTGCTCAGGAGAAGAGGGTTGTGGATGAGAGACTTTTTTTACTGAGGTTTGGGGGGAAAGGAAATCTGCCATTTTAACTGACCTTACTGGTCAGCAAGAAGGACTTCAAGCTGCAACATAGGCAGAACAAATTTACCACCTGACATGAAACCCTTACAAGGCCCATAGGAAATAATGCATGAGGCTGCAACCATGTTATTTCCCATGGGCCTGGTAAAGCCTTATTTACAAAAGGTGCTTCCCTTATTTAGTTTTAGGTAAGCACTAATTTTAGTGCTTAATCATTAATGTGATAAGAGATGATCATAATGCGAATGTTGCTAAGAAAGCTGCAACTAATAACCTTCTGAACTACCCTTGTGATGAACTATCAGTGAAATACAGAGTTTCTTACAAATCTTCTACCATATAGATCAGGCCTTGAGAAATTTACAGCATGTCCACATTTGTGAAATAGTATCTGCACCTGGACATGCTGGGGTTTTTCTTCAGACGTTCTGGCTTGGATGTCCCATTATGTGGATGTACTTTCTAAAATCCCCGCCCATGCTCTTATTTTTGGTTCCCATTTCATAATTTATTCTCTTTATGTTGAATTAATCAGTCTCTGTTTTTGACTTAGTTCCTCTTTGGCTCAGTTGAATTTCAGGAGTTTGGGTTGAGCCAGCTGATGTTTGTTATACTCGACATAGCTTTTCCTTATTTTTTTCACTTGGGTTTCCTTTTGGTTTTGTATTCTTTTCTTCTCCTTTGAAAAAAATAAAAAACATTGCATAAATAAAAAATGAAAAATAAGGTTTCTGCATGTAACCACAGGGCCTAGAAAAGTTGCCTTTGCCTACTCCCATGCCACAACAAACAGGAACCCCTGTACTGCAAACCTTTTTGGATGTATGTGTGACTGAAAATCGGAAGTTTACTAGATTTCAAAATGAAAGCAGCAATAGTGCAAGCTATTGTACAACAGTGTGCCCTGTTCACACATGGGTACAGAGTTGGTGCATGCATGAATAGAACGCACTACTCATGTATGTGCAGAAGGTGGCTACTAAAATGGTTAGTGGTCTTCATTATGAAGCATATGAGGGCAGATTTAAAGATCTTAATATATATACTTTAGAGGAAAGGCAGGATAGGGGCGATATGAAAGAGACATTTAAATGCATAAATGCACAGGAGGGTCTCTTTCAATTGAAGGGAAGCTCTGCTATGAGAGGACATGGGTTAAGAGTGAAAAAGATAGACTCAGGAGTAATATGCGGAAATATTTCTTTATGGAAAGAGTAGTACATGCATGGAATAGTCTCCTAGTGGAGGTGGTGGACATGAGGACAGTATCTTAATTCAAAAAAGCATGAGACAAACACAGAGGATCTCTAAAGGTAAAAAGGGGACTATTGTTGATATGGAAGGGAAGACTAGTTAGGCCCCGTGGTCTTTTTCTGCCATCATGTTTCTGTTTCTATGGGGCATGTTTACTAAAGATCGATAACGTCGCAGCGGTGGTATTAGCGCGCGAAACGTAATGTTAGCACGCGATACGTAACATTATCGGGCGATAAAGTAACATTAGCGTGCGATAACGTTACGTTTCGTGCGATAACGTTACGTTTCGTGTGATAATGTTACGTTTCGTGCGATAACGTTACGTTTCGTGCGATAACGTTAGTGGCGGCGTTAGGACACACAGAGGGTGGAGTAAGGCATTTGTGAGGGTGGAGAGAAGGGGTCAATGGGCGGAGAGTGGGTGTGTTGATGCTCCAGGCACACTAACGCTGTGAAATGTAGGGCAGAACATTAATGTCAGTGAAAACCTCACGTTAGAGGCACAAGTGCAGGAGAGAGAAACCATTTCAGTCAGCAATGTGTAGCAAAGGCATGGAGACCCAGAACAGTGATAGTAGTGATACATGTGCAGCAACAGCATAGTGCCCAAGTACAAAAGGGTACTATGGTGAGGCTGCAAATGGGGTACAGGGGGCCACAGGTGGAACATGCAGTGGGGTAGCTGGGGCACAGTGTGGGCTAGGCAGATGCCCAGGTGCCACATAGGAAGGCAGAAACGGAAAAGCAGCACACATCAACTGACCAAGGGCAAACATGTTCACGAGTGTGTCTCCCACAGTGCCCCAATGGACATGACCCAGAAGGTACCCCAAAGGGCACATAACATGGCCAGGTGTTGTCGGGGGGAAGCGTGGATGTCTATGTAGGCACCCCTACTCCAGATCACACACCATAGGCAACCATCTACCGGCACGCAGGATTACCTGGGACTGCGCACCACCATCGCCACCAGCAGAAGGGCATGTAAGCATGGTGGCAGAGGGGTGCTGGTTGTGGAGGGGGCATTGGCAGCTGCCCACACTAGACCAAGGCCAAGCCCTGTGTAGGTGGGTGGCGTGCAGTCCAACAGACAAGGTCTGTCTGATGAATGTTAATGGTATCCCCAGGAAATGACCAATCTCTGTGGCAACAGTTTGGTGCAGTGCACACAGTCAGTATGTTCACAGGCAGAAGGTCACAGGCTCAAGTCCCAGCTGTGGCTACTGCACCCTATGTCCCTATATTTTACCCTACAGAGCACATACACAAGAGCAGATGTTGGCAACCCCAGTTCTGGAGGAGCAAACACCATTCAGTTTGTCAGGCTGTCCCTAATAAATATGCATGAGATGTATTTGAAGGCACTGCCCTCATTGTATACAAATGTATCCCATGCATATTCAGTAGGGACAGCCTGACAACCTGAATTCTGTCTGAACCACCCTGACCGAATCTGTGAACATCTGCCCCAGAGCAGCGGCCAACAGGGGCACAAACACCCATACCCACAGGCTCCACCATCCAAAGGCTAATGAAAAGGCAGGCTGTTGTGCCCTGCGCTGAGCGGCAGCTCCCACTACAAGCACCTGCATACCTTAGCAATGCTGTAATAAACATGGAAACACATCCCATATACATCAAAAGGTAGCTGTGACCAATGTCAGATAACAAACCATAAATTAAACACTGTTGTCTAACAGAGATCCATCATAGTAACCTTTCTGACAAATGTGGTGTGTGCCCCCTCATCAATTTCTGACAGTGTTTACCACCCTGGAGAGTGACCTTAACAGTAATGAGTATCTTACCAATGCCTGCACTAAGCCCATGACAGGTGTTGCCGACAGGGCTGCCAACAACCGCTAGCTTTGCAAAATGCCCAAATAGGTGTGGTAATCTGTATATGCTTCTCCAGTGTTTTGTGGCTGCTCACACCCCACTGAGCCCCCAATGCTTGCCCTGGCTCCACTGTTAGCCTTCCAATGTGCATAATGATGAGCAAGGTATTGTGGGTAGGGCCACCACAGGGCAGTTTATCCAGGATGCATCTGCATGGGGCATAGGGCAATGGCTGGGATATGTTAGTTTGCAAATGCCATCTGCATGGACAGGGTGGCCACAGCAAGTCAGGCTGTGTGGGCACTCACACCCTGACTGAGCATTGACCATGGCATGTCTAGCCTCCCACATAGTGCCATACAATGTTTTCAATAGTGATATTAGTGAGTCCCCAATTCTGGGGCCCAATCACTGACATACCTGCTTGATGTTGGTGCTAATATCCCACATCTGGGTGCACACAGTTCCTCTGGGAACATGCACCAGGTATGGGCTAGCACACTGTCTGCAGTTAGCATGTGTATGGTTGCAACACCTTGCAGGGTGCAGCAGGTGCACACTGACTGTGGCCTCTGCTGGTGAACTCCAGATCGTGGTGGGGGCAGCTGAGCTGTGGCCCTGTCATAGGTACCAATCTGCAGCAATTGCTGGGTTCTCAAAAGTATGGTGGTTGCTGGTCTCACAGCATGCCGCACCACTGACCCTGTTGGAGATGTGCAGAGTGTGGGTCTGTCGGGGGCAGATCATGTCCCCCACCCTGAGAGGGTGCCTTGCTATGTACATAATCTGCATGTGCATCCACACTCACCCTTGCTCCATGAAAAAGTGACCATGGCAAGCACACTGTCTATGCACCAGTCTGTTTGCATCATGGTCCACAAGAGGCAGACATGACTGCCAAATACAAACAGAAACAGGACGAATGCAGGCATCTCAGCAAATACCTGTCACACACTAGCACTGATGGAGACCTGCAGCAAAGCATACCTCAGCCAACTCGGGTAGTGTGGACCTGGTGCTGCCCACCCCATCTCACACTCAGAGTGCACAATGGCATGGCCTGTAGGTGGTCAGTGTCAGTAACACGCGCGGTCACACCCCCCTACCAAGCTGACATGCTGTAGAGGTGCATACCCCATCTGGTTAGCAGATGTAGACAGGTGTCCTGCATGTGAATTACATTATGGGTACATTTGTGTCGATCCTATCCTGGTTAACCCAGGAGACCATATGTCCGGTGACCTGCACTCTTTCTGTAGACAACCATTGCTTAGATGAACCATATAGTAATGTAGCACAATGGTTAATACAATGACCTCAGTGGCAGATGTCAGGGGTTCAATCCCACAGTGGGCCCCCTTCTGTAAGATTGTCTGAAGCAACACCCTTCCCTGTCCATAACACTCACACATATGGTTGAAATCCCTATTTACAACAGCCTCACCTCATTTGCCTAACCTAAGGTGCCATGTAAGGTGTCATACCTGTGGGTTTCCCCTATCCTGTGCAGCACATAAGAGAGCTTGTGTGACAACCTGCACTCCTTCTGTAGCCAGACACTGTTTTGAAAAAACCCATATTGATGTAGCACAATGTTTAATAGTATGATATCAGTGGCCTACGTCATGAGTGTAACCCCACAGTGGGTTTCCTTTAGTAAGACTGTTGGAGGCAACTCCCTGTTATGCGTGTAACAGTCACACATATGCCTTAAACCATCCTACCAGACAAAAACACCCTCACCCCATTTGTGTAAGCTAAGGTGCCCTGTAAAGTGTCTTAGCTCTGGGTTTCCCCTATCCCATGCAGCACATCCAAAGGTTTGTGGGATGACCTGGATCCTCCTGTAGGCAGCCATTGTGTTGATGAACCACATATTTATGTAGCACAATGGTTAATATGATGACTGCAGTAGCAGACATCATGGGTTCAATCCCTCACTGAGCTCCCTTTAGTAAGATTGTCTGAGGCAACTTCCTATTATGCCTGTAGCAGTCACACATATGCCATAAATGTTTTTTCCTGAAAATCACACACTCACCCCATTTGCCTAAGGTAACGTGCCCTGGAAACTGGCCTAGCTGTGGGCCTCCCCAATCCCAGTAAGCACAGCAGAATATTTGTGCGGTGACGTGCAGTTGTTGTGTAGCCAGCCATGGCTATGATATTGGCCATAGAGGCATAGCACAATGGTTAATACAATGAGTCCATAGCCAGAGGTCATGGATTCAAGTCCCCAGTGCTACAACATAATGAAGAGTGTCTGAGGCAGTCCCCTTTTTCATGGCTGTAACAGTTGGACACATCTCTGTAGTCTGTGGTTAAAGCAAAATACACATTCACCCTAGTCCTGTACACTAAGGTGGCGCAGAGCATGGGCCGTAATAGGGCACCACAAGGTAGGCGCCCTAATATGCGTCAGATGCACAAACGCCGGAAAGCCGCACCGGCATAACGTAAATAGCTAGTCAACAATTAAAGTAATGAAATGGTGGCGTGCTTGCGAGATCAGGTGTGTGTGGATTTTAAAAAAGGCTCATATCATCTGCTCCGCATATCCCTGTGCTGCTACAAATACCTTGCCGTGTACCGTGCATGAGAATGCCACGTGTGCTGCACGCCATAGTAGCATGAGATAGCACGTGTATGTGCGCACCACGCCGCATGCGCGAAGTGCGTCATCAAGCTATGCCCAACAGACCGAAATGGACAGCCGCTCAAGAAAGCCCGCTTTCACAAGGAGGGAGCTGAGGGTGTTGGGCAAGCTGATATGCACAAGGCAGAGGTGCCTTTTTCCTGGAGCGTCTAAGCGGCAGGACCTTGGCAGGGTGAGGAGGGCATGGGTGCACCTCACCAGGCACTACAACAGATCTGCGGACTACCCACGTGAAGTAAGTGTATGGTGCCAGGTCACACAATGGCAGTTGTGCAACACAATATACAGTAATCATCACATATGATACATGCAGAAAATGGTAGAAATACCAGTGTGGGGGCCTGCCTGTGGCCAATGTAGATGCGTATGGTGTTGATTGCAAGTCTGCACTATCCACAGAGGCCCCCGCAGAACTGATTGCCTGGGTCTATTATGCACCCTGGTGTTATGGTACCTGCATCTGTTGCAGTTTCACAGCTCTGCCCTATCCCCATGGGGCCTTAGACCTGATGACAGAGGTCTATTAGAGATCCTGGTGTTATGGTAGTTGTTCCTGTTGATGTGTTTAAAACCACCCTATCCCCAGGAGGCCCCAGATCTAATCATAGAGGTCTAATACACATCCTGGTGTTATGGTACCAGCATCTGTTGCAGTTATACAGCTCTGCCCCATCTCCAGGATGCCTGAGACCTGATTACAGAGATCTAATAAATATCCTGGTGTTATGGTACCTGCATCTGTCGCAGTTTCACAGCTCTGCCCTATCCCCAGGTGGCCTTAGATCTGATTACAGAGGTCTAATAGACATCCTGGTGTTATGGTACCTCCATCTGTTGCAGTTACACAGCTCTGCCCTATCCCCAGGAGGTCTGAGACCTGATGACAGAGGTCTATTAGATATCCTGGTGTTATGGTAGGTTTTTCTGTTGATGTGTTTAAATTCACCCTATCCCCAAGAGGCCCCAGACCTAATCACAGAGGTCTAATACATATCCTGGTGTTATGGTACCAACATCTGTTGCAGTTACACAGCTCTGCCCCATATCCAGGTGGCCCTAGACCTGATTACAGAGGTCTAATACATATCCTGGTGTTATGGTACCTGCATCTGTTGCAGTTTCACAGCTCTGCCCTATCCACAGGTGGCCTTAGACCTGATTACAGAGGTCTAATAGACATCCTGGTGTTATGGTACCTCCATCTGTTGCAGTTACACAGCTCTGCCCTATCCCCAGGAGGTCTGAGACCTGATGACAGAGGTCTATTAGAGATCCTGGTGTTATGGTAGGTTTTTCTGTTGATGTGTTTAAATCCACCCTATTCCCAGGAGGCCCCAGACCTAATCACAGAGGTCTAATACACATCCTGGTGTTATGGTACCTGCATCTATTGCAGTTTCTCAGCTCTGCCCTATCCCCGGGAGGCCTGAGACCTGTTTACAGAGGTCGAATAGACATCCTGGAGTTATGGTACCTGCATCTGTTGCAGTTACACAGCTCTACCCTATCTCCAGGAGGCCTGAGACCTGTTTACAGGGGTCTAATAGACATCCCGGTTTTATGGTACCAGCATATGTTGCAGTTACACAGCTCTGCCCTATCTCCAGGAGGCCTGAGACCTGTTTACAGGGGTCTAATAGACATCCTGGTGTTATGGTACCAGCATATGTTGCAGTTACACAGCTCTGCCAAATCTCCAGGAGGCCTGAGACCTGTTTACAGGGGTCTAATAGACATCCTGGTGTTATGGTACCAGCATCTGTTGCAGTTACACAGCTGTGCCCCATCTCCAGGATGCCTGAGACCTGATTACAGAGGTCTAATATACATCCTGGTGTTATGGTACCTGCATCTGTTGCAGTTTCACAGCTCTGCCCTATCCCCAGGTGGCCTTAGACCTGATTACAGAGGTCGAATAGACATCCTGGTGTTATGGTACCTGCATCTGTTGCAGTTACACAGCTCTGCCCTATCTCCAGGAGGCCTGAGACCAGTTTACAGGGGTCTAATAGACATCCTGGTGTTATGGTACCAGCATATGTTGCAGTTGCACAGCTCTGCCATATCTCCAGGGGGCCTGAGACCTGATGACAGAGGTCTCTGATAGATCCTGGTGTTATGGCAGTTGTTCGTGCTGATGTACATAATTCCACCCTAGCCCCAGGAGTCCGGAGACGTGATTACAGAGGTATATTAGAGATCCTGGTGTTATGGTGGTTCTCCCTGTTGATGTGTTCACTTTCACCCTATCCCCAAGAGGCCATAGACCTGTTAACAGAAGTCTATCAAACATCCTGGTGTTACGGTAGGTGTTGCTGTTGATGTGTGTAAGTCCACCCTATCCCCAGAAAGCCGTACACTTGCATACAGAGATCTGCCATACACCCTGGTTTGATGGTATGTGCCTCTGTTGCAGTTCCACAGATCTGCCCCATCCCCAGTAGGCTATAGACCTGACTACATAGGTCACGTATACATCCTGCTGTTCCAGTTGGTTGCCCCTTCAGAGTTATGGAGGTCCGGTGCAAACCAAGGTGTGCCTCTGTAACACAGAGAGTCACGAATAGCATCCCCTGGAGATTAGCATGGCTGCCCCACACATGGCATGGTGCTGCCATGTCATGCCAGGAGAGGGCATGAACCCAGAATGGGGTGCCCAGGGGGGATCGCAGAGGGCACGTAGGTGGCACACTGTGCATGCCCGGTCACACAACCACACATGCAGGCGGTGGTGGCAACAGGTAGTTGTGCACCCACTGGCCACTGCTGCAGAAGCCCCCTGCTGTTCACAGCCATGTGTGACAGGTAAAAGCCTTGACCAGACATATCCGGTCCCTAATGGTCACAAACCTTGCATTTCCCCCCAGGTGAAGGACCTACGGAAGAAGGGCCGTGAGCTGCCGCTGCACCAGCCTGAGTTCCTGCTCCACCTCCAACAGAGGGCGATGGGCCATTGTGAAGGTGAGTGTTGCAGCCGCTAAAGTGCACTACAGCATGTCCCAGTGGCCCAGCAGCCAGTGCGAGCACATACTATGTTTCTGTGATGTGGCTCCCGCATGCCACCATGCTAATGTCTGGTTTTCCCCACAGAGGACAGAGATGCTGGAGAGGGCCCATCCGCAGCAGGACAAGCCACCCCAAGCCCAACAGAGATGGTGCAGATGGTGGAGGTGTTGGAGGGCGATGGAGCAGAGGAGCAACACATGGAGGGGGCAGAGGATGTGATGGGGTGGGAGGGTGGGGAGGGGAGGGTGCATGTGAGGTGGCGGGGGGGAGGACAACGGTGAGGAAATGGGGAGGGGGGTGAGGACAAGGGTGAGGAGAGTGGGGAGGGGGATGGGGACGAGGGTGAGGGGTTTGGGGAGGCAATGGTGGTGGAGGAGGTGGGTGTGGAGGGCAGGGAGGGTGGGGAGGGGGGCCTGAGGGGGAGAGGGGCCACAGGGCAGCACAGGGTACCGAGGATCCCTGCCACATGCCTCATGTGTGCAGTGATGGTGCCTGTCCGGGTGTTTCTGCGGCACCCATTGCCACATACAGGGGCCACGCAGATGCCACCACACAGACAGTGACAACAACGTGTGGGTGTGGTGGCCACTGTGTAAGGTACCTGGCTGTGGCAATGGGTACATTGCTGCACTGCCAGTGGAACCATGACCACACCATCAGGCGTCTATCAGGTGCCCTAGAGCAGATGGGTGCGGAGATGCGCATGCAGCGTGGGCCTGGCAGGGGCCGCGCATCTCTGGACCCATCCGCTCATGGGCGGCCCTGGAGTGTGTGAGGTGCACAGTGCCGCATCACACACGTGCCCTTTGCTGTCCTGTGACCCGGGACCAACACATGTGGGCAGCTGTTAAGACAGGTTGTGTAAATAAACACATGTTATGGTTTGTTACAACATCACAATGGTCATGTGTCTCCCTTACAGACAGACTGTTGAGGTGCGCATGGGACATGTGTGTGGATCCCTATGTGTATGTGTGGCAGACATGGGTAACATACATGGGCTGCTTCCGTCCTCAGGTGTGGGGGCTGGCCATGTGCATAGGCGCCTGTGTCTTCGGGTGCCCCTGTGATGTAACCATGGGCTGGGTGGCCCAGCAGCTATGGTCAAATGCATGATGCCCATGATGTGTAGGGTGCATATCAGATGCAGCACACTTGGAAGAGGATGACAGGAATGGCTAGCAGTCGGTATGTGGTTGTAGGGTTAGGACGGACCGCTGTACACAGAAGCAGGACAGGGGGATAGATGGTGAGCCCATGACAGGTGGTGCTGGACATGCGGAGGGGCTGTGGCTCCCAACAAGGTTTGGGGGGAGGGGAAACAACTGACTGTAGCTAGTTCCCGTTGCCTGGCCTGCGTGTCTTGCATCTGTGGCTGAGAGGCCAACTAGGCCCTGTTGTGGTCCAGAGAGAATAGGCACACATGTAGTATGAATAATGTAGAGGATATGGGGTGGGAGGGAGTGACACTTCCATACAACAAAGATGTATCACCAACAAAAGCCTTGACAGGTCAACGGGTGAGGGAGGGTATACCCCCACGCAGTGGTAGAGGTGTGCACACATGGCACTGGGCTTGGCCCACAGGGCACAGTGGAACATATGTGCGCTGATTGGTCGTACTACAGACACAACACCCATAAGGGTACGGGGATGGCACATGTGACGAGGTGCCCACATGGGGTCCCGGTTAACCAGGGGAGCACGTTGAGAAATAATAGAGATGTGCACGGAGGCATAAAAAGGGAACACCATCTTTATTTGATCAGCTTGCATGTCCTGTCCCCCACAATCAGAACCTGCATGGCTGCCCACGTCTGCAACGACCACGTGCCATACCTCCCTCTGTGCCGGTTGCTCCAGAGCTGCCTCCTGCGCTGCGGCCAGCTGCTGGGGATGCCAAGCCATGGCCTCCTGTGCATCCGCTATACGGGTGAGCGCTGCCGCCATCACCTCGGCTGTGGCACGCAGTTGCCTGACCTCGTCCCGGAGCTCCAGAAGAGCCTGCCATGTGCCTGTGGGTAGAACACAAAGGGATGTGTGAGACATGTGTCACAGCGCCCACCGTGACCCATGCACATGTCCGGTGTATCTCAACAGACCACTTCTCAGATCAATTCTGCACGCGAAGACTAGCAACATGGTACCATGTGTACATCTGTGTGTCCCCTGAACCATCCTCGCGGCATGTGATGCCCCTTATGATGGTCCGTGTGAATCAGAGGTATGACACATGGTACTGTGTTGCAGGTCAGTGTGTCAATGACTGATCTGTGTACTGTTTGCATGGGACTGGCCATGTAACGTGGGGTTCATGATGAGCTGATGGATATCTGGGGGGCGCTGGTGGCTCCACCCCGACCCACAGTACTGCCCACCAGGACAGCCTAGGCTAGGTACCATCAGCAAAGATGGGGGATCCGCAGAGTAAGCTGTCTGGGTGGTAAGGGATAGGGCTTGGGTAATGCATATATCCTGGGGTATATGGAGGTGAAGAGCGAGTGGCAGTATGAGGCCTGAAACATCATGTGGACAGACGGCCCTTGCTACAGTAAGATGACTCACATGGCACAAAGTCCCACAACACAGACAGAACTACGTGCGATGGAGACATTAGTTAGGGGATCACATGGGATGCCATTGTGAATGTTAGCCCAAGTCCCTGGGGACATCCTGCCTATTCAGTCACCTACCTTCAGCGTCCTGCCGTGATGAGGCAGTATGAGACCTTAGCTCCTGCAGGATGACATCCATGCTGGTGGGTGGGTGGAGGGGTGGTCCTGGTGCCTCCACTGTGTGCTGGCTCCCCTCTGTGCCGTGGCCCTCCACAGGCGATGCGCTGCTGCCAGAGGTCAGCACAGTGGTGCGGACATCCGCCGGCATGTCCTCTGCCACGGCCACCACATATGTCCCATGGGCCTCTGTGCCTGTGCATGCAGCAACCTCGGCCCCATCACCCTCTGGTCCGTCACCATCGCCTGGCTCACCCACATCCACCTTCTCATACGCCTCCAAGGCCTGGATGTCACCTGGGGGGTGGAACATGGCACGCATCACGGTTGGTTTACCACATACATATATGTGCAGCTGTGTTGTACTTCCACACCAGCAGCAATGTGTTGTCCGCCTGTTACTGCTGTCACAGCGCCTACAATGGGGACAACACATGTGCGTTGTGACAATGCAGAGGTTGCAGAACCTGATAAGGAAGGTTTAAAACACTTTTTCTCTTCAGAAGCTGTCAGTGAAACTGGGCAGGAAGGGGTTAATGATACGGCCCTGAAAGCTGTGCTACACAGGAAAGTGGAAAGAGAGCCACACCCTAGCTTGAAGCAAACCCAGGGAGCTGACGTGGGAGGAAAAGGGGCGGAGTCACACCCGATAGGGCAGCTTGCTTCACTTAACCAGGAAGCAACTGCCAGTAGACAAGCAAGGGAGGAGAAAGAAGGAGAGGGAGTACGAGAACAGACCGGAGAACAGGAACAAGTCCGACAGCAGGACTGGGACCATGAGAGAGTCCGAGAGAAAGACTGCAGAGACCAAGAGAGAGTCTGGGAAGCAGAGACAAAGGGAGCCAAGGAGAGAGGCCAAGCCTCAGAGGAACCTTCCAAGGAGGAACTACTTGGAGCTCATTAGCCAAGGAAAGCAGGTCAGAGACTATTTAAAACTCCCGGGGAGAAGGTCAGATACCTTGCCTGTAAGGGAGAGAAATAGCTCTCAGGAATCCTCTCTCAGAATGAAATTATAAAAGAAAGATTGGCAGAGAGAAGGTCCCTTTCAGTAAGCTAAAGAAAGTTGCTTGTCACAGACAACGTTATAGAAGCTCTAGCTCTGAGTGCAGCCAAGGTGCCTATCAGCATGTTCTTAATTACAAGCAGCCACAGAACGGCCGGAGCTAGGCTCTGACGAAGACGCTGTAATACAAGATTTAGTGAAACAGTATCACAGGAAATGTTTTACCTCCCTGCCAGAGAACACAGTCTAGGCGTACCCGAAATCAGGTGAGCCCTTTTTATAAGCTTTTTAAAAGGTGTGCTGATAACTTAGAGCCTGTACATGTGCCTAGGTATGTTAAGGAGAACAAAAGAAGACAGCTTAAGGATTTAATTACGCAATGGCAGTCTGTAGACTCTCTTAACCAAAGCCTCAAAGATATATCAGACCCAGAAGAGATGTTAATTGATCCACCTTCATCAGTTTAGCAGTGATTCGCCTATGGAATGTGGATCTGTTATAAGGATTGAAGTTACATTAAGTGAATCCTATAAGAGGAGAGAAGCTGTATCAAAATCTAAAATGTGAAGTTCTGAGAACCCTATTTGAATGAATATGAGTTTCAATGAGAAAGGCAACCTTCTGCCGTCGGAAAAGACTCAGATGTAATTTATTGCACCTGTGAAGTAAAGCTCAACGCTGGAGAATGTCCTATGTTTAAAGAGAGCATACTAGTGCAATGTTTAATGGAAGAAATCAAGGCTTTATTGGAAGCTAAGTGGAAGTTGACTGCTGAACTTTGTACTTTGAATTGTACCTGAGAAGCATCAGGATTTTCATGGACTTTTTATTTGACACAATTGAGTACCACTACTTTTTGTTTGTGCCTGGGGACGTAGTGCTCCAAATTCCTGTGTGTGGAAATAAAGTTATTATTGGAACTCACAGAAGGCCTTCGCTCTGTTACTTGACCCACAACTACAATGGACACCAGACAGCAGCACTTAGGTATATAAATTTGCTTTCCTCTTTGCCCCACATGCTAACCCCTCATAGGCAACTGCCTATACCTACGCCAGAGGGCGCTGCAGTGTGACAGCGTACAGTGTGGTGTACATGGCAGGGGGGGTGCAGGGCAGCCACCTGCACTGGGACTGCTGTGCCACACTCGATGGTGTATCCTGGGGGGATGGTGAGGCAAGTGCTGGGGCCACTGTGTGCAGCACTGCTTATGCAATGTGAGTGTGATGGGGGCTGACACTACATGTGTCCTGGGTGCATGTGTGAGCCCTCTGTGTGACTTTGGCCTGTCACAGTGTGTGTGAGTGATATGTATGTATGTGTGGTGTGCTCAGTACGTGTTGTGCCCTGCGACTGTGGCAGCCATATATGTGTGGGGACTGCCGTGGTGGCGACCACTGTGCAGTGTGGGTGTACAGCTATCCAGCACTCTGTGTGTTGTGGTGGCCTGCTGTGCGGGATGGGTGTGGTGATGCTGGGCATGGCGTTGTACCATGGGTGGGGGTCCTAGGAATGTGTCTGGGGCACTGCGGTGCCTGCAGGGGTGCTATTCCCAGGTGATGCAGGTGGTGGGGTAGGTGGGGCCTGTGAGGCTTTGGAACTGTGCGCCCCAATGGCCTGTGCGGGTGGATGCGGGATCCGTACTGTGTGGTGGTCACTGACAGAGTAGTATGTGTCTGACATCTGTGTGATGTGGGCGTTGGCATTTGTTTTGCATCTACCTCGTAGTCCCAGCGTGATAGGTCGTTTGCTGTCACCGGTCAGGGCTCTGTCTCTGCACAGGTGGGAGCAAACAGACATCATAGGAGTTATGGGTGGTAGGTGTGGGTCTTCCAGGTCACTGTGTTGTGGCCTAGTTATATGTCCAGCTCCTCAGGCAGTCCCCGCAGGTAGATGGGGCCAAGGCATTCAGCAAACTCCTGTTCCAGCGTTGTCAGGCTGGGGACAAAGGGATCACCCTCACCAGTGCCCATGGCATGTCTCCTTTCCGCCACCATGTGGGCATGTACACACCGCTTTATATCATTGAAGTGCTTCCTCAGGCTGTCCAGGTCCCTGTGTGGCCCCCCCGCCTGCACTATGACCTCCTGCACCTCCTCCCACACGTGTATATGGGTCCCCACAGTGGTGCTGGAGCTCTGCCGCCCATACAGCACCTCATAGCACTCCAGCACACTGGCCATCAGGATGTGGTTCTCCTGCTGGCTGAATCTAACTGCTCGCCTCCGTTCCTCGGCTGGGACTGGGATTCACTGCCGTTTGGCACTGGGAGGCCCCTTGGGCTACCCCTGGGTGGGCTGGGACACACCCGATGGCCCTTCAGCCACCACCTCAGGCCCACCCACCCCTGCCGCCTCTGTGAACCGCTGCTCAGCTGCTTCCCCCTCACCCCCTCCTGCCATGGGCCGTCGCTCCATCTGCCTGCTCCCAGTGTCCTCCTCCTCCCTATCACACATTCCCACTATGCTTGGTCCTTGCCAGATATGGACCCACACCTGCTCCTCTCCTCACCCCCTCTTCCTCTCACCTGCTCCCCTCCTCACCTCCTCTCCATCTCGCCTGCTCCTCTCCTCACCCCCCTCTCCCTCTCACCTGCTCCCCTCCTCACCTCCTCTCCCTCCCACCTGCTCCTCTCCTCACCTCCTCTCCCTCTTACCTGCTCCTCTCCTCACCTCCTCTCCCCCACTCCTGCTCCTCACCACACCACCTCTCCCACAACCCTGCTGCTCACCTAACCTCTGCTCACCTGCTCTCAACCTGACACCTGCTCTCCACACCTGCTCCTCACCTCACCTACTCAAACCCTCGGCGTTTAACACAGGAGGTGGCCTATTTATGCCTTTTTGTGTTGGGCGCTGCTTTATGCGCATTGCACATGCGCTGCGGCACTTGTGCGCAATCTGTGCATGTGCAACATCACATGCGCCATGCCCACATGCACAGCAGTGCCTGCGCTCCATGCGTTGCGCATGTGCTGTGTTGTGCAGCTCCGCGCATGATGCTAGTGAATGGTCGCACACGCAGCAGACGGCACCCACAGTGGTCTCTTGCGCAGACACAACGCATAGACGCTGTGTACACCATATGCATGCATGGAGCCCTGCACAGCACATGCGCAAGGGCCACGTTTGGACGTTATGCGCATGCGCACCATGCGCACAGGTGCGCACCGGAAGACATGTAATAAATTGTCATGCATACGTGGTGCATGCTGAGGGTTTCTGTAGGTGAGGTGAGAGGCAGGTGAGATGAGGTTCTTGTCAGGTGTGCAGCAGGTGAGAGGTGGAGCAGGTGAGGTAAGGAAAGGTGAGGTGAGCAGCAGGCGAGAGGTGGTGTTGGGGTGGTGGGGGCAGGTGAGATGGGGAGCAGGCGGGCGTGGTGGAGGAGGGATGGTGAGGGGGCGTAAGGTAGAGGGGATCAGGTGAGGGACAGGTAGAGGGCGGTGTAGGTGTGGCAAGGGAGAGGCGAGGTAAACCCCTCTGTTTGTGGTATATCTGTTCTGATGATGGCTGCCTTTGTGGTGGCTGCAGGTGCATTGGGGGGTGCTCAGGACCCACGTTTGCCTGACGTGGGAGATGGTGTCCATGGTGCTGTGGCACAGGGTATGGGTGCAGACCCGCTGCAACTCCGATCTGCAGCTGTGGGGGCCATGCAGGCTGGGCCAGATCCGGCATGGCACAGGAGGCATGCTGAGCTGCACCCTCACCAGGCTCACCTCTACAGGCCCAGGGCCCAGCTCCAGGACATGCGTGAGGACCAGGTCATCTCCCTATATTGTCTGGACACAGTGGTTATTAGGGAGCTTTTCGAGGATCTAAGACCTGACCTCGAGCCCCTGACCGGCCGGTCACATGCCATACCAGGTGTGGTCAAGCTCCTTGCTGTCCTACATTTCTTTGCCTCTGGCTGTTTCCAGTCATCTGTGGCCGCAGTGGGTGGCATGAGCCACCCCACCTTCTCACGCTGTCTCCACCAGGTACTGCGAGCCATGGTCAGCCGGGTGGGGAATAACATTGCAATTCCCATCAGTAGGCAACAGTGAGGGACCCTGAACCAGGCCTTCGAGGGGGTTGCAGGGATACCACACGTGATGGGAGCTATTGATTGCACACATGTTGCCCTTGTCCCGCCCAGAGACAGGGAGGCAGTGTTCCACAACCGCAAACACTACCATTCCCTGAATGTTCAGGTTGTATGTGATGCAAATATGCGTATTCTGAATGTGGTCCCTAGGTTTGCAGGGTCCACCCATGACTCCTTTATCCTGCATCACTCAGCACTATTCGGACAGTTTGAGGCTGGCCAATATGAGGACTGTATACTGTTGTTGTTGTTAAATGCCATCGAGTCAGAGTCGACTCATGGCGACCCTCTGGATAGCTATCCTAAATTATGTTTGGTCTTCAGTCAGGCGGCTCATTGTTGACAGATTGGTACCCGTAGCCGCTGTTATTGTATCGATCCATCTCATTGCTGGCCTTCCTCTTTTGCGTTGACCTTCTATCTTGCCAAGCATGATGCTCTTCTCTAATGATCTCTCTCTTCTCATGATGTGTCCAAAGTATGAAAGTCAAAGTCTTGTCATCAGAGCTTCTAAAGAAAGCTTAGGTTTGATCTCCTCTAGTACCGACTGGTTTGTTCTTCGGGCAGTCCATGGTATACAGTATACACAGTATTCGCCGCCAGCACAATAATTCAAAGGCATCAATTTTCTTCCTGTCTATCTTTTTCACTGTCCAGCTTTCACATCCATATGATGTTATTGAAAATACCATGGCTTGAGCAAGTCGAATATTTGTATAGAGAGAGACATCTCTGCTCTTGAGAATCTTATCTAGGTCTTTCATAGCCATTCTGCCAAGAGCAATGCGTCGTCGGATTTCTTGACTGCTTGTTGCTTCTTTATTGATAGTTGATCCAAGTAGGTTAAAGTTGTTCACGATTTCAATTTCTTCTCCTTCAACGATGAACCTGTTGATTATGCCAGTTGTCATGATCTTTGTCTTCTTTACATTAAGGTGCAGGCCCATTTTGAGACTATGTTCTTTGATTGTGAGAAGCAAATGTTTCAGATCATCTTCACTTTCAGCCAATAATGTGGTATCATCAGCATAGCAATGGTTGTTGATGAGTCTTCCACCAATCTTCACACCTCTGTTATCTTCATACAATCCTGCTTCTCTGATGATTTGTTCTGCATATAAATTAAACAGGTAGGGGGAAAGTAAGCAGCCTTGTCTTACACCTTTGCTTATTTTAAACCATTCTGTTTCTCCTTGTTCTGTTCAAACTGTTGCTTCTTGATCAATGTACAGATTGTGCAAGAGTACGATCAGGTGTTCTGGTATACCCATGCTTCTTAATGTGGCCCAGAATTTCTCATGGTTTACATAGTCAAAAGCTTTGCTATTGTCGATAAAGCACAAATAGATATCCTTTTGGTATTCTTTAGTCTTTTCAAGGATCCATCTCACATCCACAATGATGTCTCTCGTTCCTCGCCCTTTCTTGAACCCTGCTTGCACTTCAGGTAGTTCTTGTTCCAGGTATGGTTGTAGTCTCTTTTGAATAATCTTCAGTAGAATCTTGCTGGCATGTGGGATCAGAGCAATTGTGCGATAATTTCCACAGTCAGTTGGATCACCTTTCTTTAGTATTGGTATAAACACAGATCTTTTCCAGTCAGTTCGCCATGATGTTGTTGTCAGCATACATCAGCATGACACAGGTGTCATGGCTGTTCCCCAGACCTTGGATTTCAAGCAGCTTTGTTACTCTGGTGATTTCAGTCTCCAAAGTTAATGAGGGTAGTTTACAAGATGAGATTAACTCTGACCCCCTGGTGAGGTCAGTCTCCGGGCCTGTTGAGATTGGTCTGCAGTCCCTCCTTGCTAAATCAAGAATAGCAGACCTCAAAGGGAGGTGACTGGAAACAATAGCAGACCTCAAAGGGAGGTGCTAGAGAAAATTCACTATAAAGGACAGAAACACTTCCTCTCTCTCTCTCTCTTCCTCTATTCATCGGACACACCTTGCCATGAGGCTCTGACACCCATACTTCTCTCCCCTCCCCCACTTCTTTCTCTCTCTCCCTATTCTTCTTACTATGAGGCTCTGACCCACATGTTCTTGCCTCTATCTCTCTCTCACACACACACAGATTCATTGATGCAAACTGAAGCAGCTTTCTAACAACCTTATAACTCTGTTCTATACCTATGTAATAAGCCTATTTCTACATAAAGACCTGTTTCCAAGCCACCCCTGGTTGGTTGTCTTATTTGTGCTGCTTACCCTACAGTCTCTGTGAAATGAACCCAGGACCAAGTGGAGAGCAGACTGAAAGATTACATATTCAGAAGATTACAGTTGTCTTCCATATTTCTTGGCAGAACTTTGTAAGTACGGTAATAGCTGCATCAGATTGCTGTAATACTTCTATGGGAATGCTATCAATGCCTGGTGCTTTGTTCTTTCATAAGGCTTTGAATGTTGCTTCAACTTCTTCTTTCATCACCAATGGTTCCCGATCATAAGGTACAGGTTGAAACGTCTGTTGGTCCACTTGATCTTTATCATATAAAAACTCTGTATATTCCTTCCATCTTTTCTTGATCTTCTCAGCATCATTCAACATAGAACCTTGAGCATCTTGTAACATTCCAATTCGAGGATGGAACTTTTTCTTTAACTCTCGTAGCTTTAGGAAAGCTGATCTTGTTCTTCCTCTAATAGTTTCTGCTTCTATTTCCTTGCATGCATCATTGTAGTACTTTTCCTTGTCCTGTCTTGCTGCACGTTGGAAATCTCTGTTGAGTTCTGTGATTGTCTTTCTTTCTCCTCTGGTTTTAGCTTCTCTGCATTTCTGGGCAATTTTCAGAGTTTCTTCCGTCATCCATTTTGGCCATTTTTTTCTTTTTCACCTTTTGTAGAGACTTCTCGCTTTCTTCCAACACAACCTTCTTGATGTCATTCCATAACTCTTCTGGAGCTTTGTCATTTGTATCTAAAGCAGCAAATCAATTTTGCAGGCAGTCTTTAAATTCCAGTGGTATATTCTCATGGTCATATTTTGCTGCATTTATGAGTGGTTTGCTCTTTTTTCAACTTTAGCTTGAGTTTGCATACTAGTAGTTGATGATCTGTACCACAGTCAGCTCCAGGTTTTGTCTTTGTTGATGTTATAGAGCTTTTCCATCGTTGACTTCCACAGATGTAGTCAATTTATTTTATTTTATTTATTTATTACATTCTCTTATATACCGCGCTATTCTGCATCAGTGCGGTTTACATTGAACAAGCTGAAATTACATTGAACAGGGCATTATAACTTCGAGATAACTATTTTACAGGGAACATGGGCTATGGAGGGTTAAGTGGCTTGCCCAAGACCACAAGGAGCACCTTTGGGACTAGAAACCCCAGTCCTTCCGGCTCACGGTTGCTGTCCTCTAGTGGGATTTGAACCCCCGACCTTCCAGCCTGAAGTACCTTGCCCCAACCACTATTTGATTTTTATACAATCCATTGGGTGAAGTCCATGTGTACAGTCACCGCTTGTGTTGCTGGAAGAAGGTGTTTGAGATGAATAGATCGTTGGTCTTGCAGAATTCTATCAGTCTTTCTCCAGCTTCATTTCTGTTGCCAAGTCCATATTTTCCAACTACTTTGTCTTCTTCTTTGTTGCCAACTTTTGCGTTCCAGTCACCCATGACTATCAGGAGGATATCCTGTTTGCATGTTCTGTCAATTTCAGCTTGTACTTGTTTGTAGAACTCTTCAATTTCATTCTCTTCTGCAGCTGTTGTTGGGGCATATACTTGAATTATTAGTTGTGTTGATAGGCATTCCTCGTAGACGAATAGAGATTAAGCGTTCGCTGACTGCATTGTATTTCATTACAGTTCTTGCAAGTTTCTTCTTTATTATAAATGCAACACCATTTCTTCTTTGTCTTTCGTTTCCAGCATAGTAGACCATGTGATCATCTGATGCAAATTACCCGATGCCAGTCTATTTCAGTTCGCTGACACCCAACAGATCAAGTTGTACACAATCCATTTCAATTCTTGACCACCTCCAACTTCCCTTGGTTCATGCTTCGTACGTTCCATGTTCCAATGTGTAAGACATCTTTGCAGCTTCTGACTCTCATTTCATGTGCAGCTACATCAGCAGTCAGACGTCCCGAGGGCTTTGATCCAACCACATCATAAATGCTGGCTTTACTCTGTAAAGTCTTCAGCTCTTCCCCAGTAGCTAGTTGAGTGCCTTCTGACCTGGGGGTCTCATCTTCCAGCACTACAGCACAATTTGTTTTGTTGTGACAATCCATTGGGTTTTCATGGTAAGATACAGAAGTAGATTGCCGGGCCTTTGTTCCGTGCAGTTTAAGTTTGGTGTTGTTGCCGTTGTCACAGAAATGTGATCCTCCGCCGTCAACACTATCCCATTCTGCTACTGCCCAGATGGGTGGTTTGTTTTGGTCTGGCACCTCAGCTGAGACCTGTCCATCTCTGCTCAAATGTGCACATGGTGTTCCTCTGGGTATACGTGGGCGCACATGTCTGTGTTTGCAGGGTGTCCCTAGTTGTGTTTGTGTGTCATTTGTGTGCTTGTTCGGGGGGGGGCACTTCCCTCCATGGTGTTCCTTGGTACGGTGTTTTGTGTTGTGGGCTCCTTCACCTCTGACATAACTGGCCATGTCACATTGTGTGCTTTGTGAGGGCATAGTACAGGTCACATGTATGTTCCACATATGTTCAACAGTATATTGTTGTCCCCAGCCATCCTCACTGGCCAACTCATGGACCTTTCCCCATTTCACCTCATGTGTGTGGGCCATATCATGGCTCTCACACGCGTGCTAATGTGTGCATCACTAACCTTGTCTGGGGTGCATTGCCATGTGTTTGGCTGCTGTATTTCCAGCCGCCACTACTACATTTTGCCTACATGTGTTTGGCCATGTGTTGTTTTGGGTCACAGCTGGGGTGGTTGGCACGCCTTACCCCTCACACGTGGTCCATGTATCACGCCTCCACACGCTGTTGTGTGTCAGCATGTGCTGTAACATGCTTATGGGAGGTCTGTCTGTGCTGTGGATTGCATGTAGGTGCTTTTATGCATGTGTGTGTGGCACAACCTCTGCTTTACCTCTCTACTATTTCACTACAGGTGGTGCAGGGTATGAGTGTCGTCCCTGGTTGCTGACCCCTGTGCATCTGCCACAGACATGTGCAGAGAGGAGGTACAATGAGGCCCATGCCTCCAGCTGCTCAGTCATTGAGTGCACCTTTGGCGTTTTGAAACGTTGCTTCAGGTGTCTGGATAGGACCAGCGGAGCCTTACAATACACACCCATGACTGTGGCAAAGATAGTTCTGGCCTGTTGCATACTGCACAACATTGCTCTCAGGCACAATCTCCCAGTCCAAAATAATGAGGATCTGGATGATGATCCTATGTGCCGTCCTGTACGTGGCCATGGCGACACACGTGAGGGCACGGCAGCCAGGT
The DNA here is from genome assembly GCA_033557465.1 of Ichthyophis bannanicus. Lineage (NCBI taxonomy): Eukaryota > Metazoa > Chordata > Amphibia > Gymnophiona > Ichthyophiidae > Ichthyophis > Ichthyophis bannanicus. Next base: position 646,717,167 of record CM066035.1, read on the forward strand.
GCCAGCTGATTGCGGAGGTGTTCTCATGTAAGTACTGCATATGTTGGATATTACATTAGTATATAGACATATGTACTACTACCACCATTGGCCATTTGTGTAGCGGTACCAGTCATGCACAACACTACACAGACATATGGAGGACATTCCCTGCCCATCAGAGCATTCAAGATAGTCCAAAGGTGGGGTGTGTAGGGGATAACTGCAGGTGCACGGGGATCAGATGAGAATGGCTTACTTGCATAGGTGGGTACGCTGCCTTACACAGGTATATGGTCGATGTTTGGAGACGGTGGCTGGCGATCACATACAGGTAGTTGGTTCCAGCTGTGGGTGCAGCAAGGTAGATGGAGTGTGGTGAGGGGTCAGCAGTAGGGAAGTGGGACGTAGGTGCCACAAGTTGTCTAGATGTGTGGATGTCATGATGGGGGATATGGACGCATTGCTTCCATAACATACACTGATTAGCACGGACCGTGGGTTACATGTTTGGGTACAGCGCTGTATACGACTTGCAACAATATGTACATGCTCAGTGGTATTGGTATTGGCAGGAGTTAATGTTCGGGAGGGAAGGTACAGAGTACACACACAGTTACCGCATCATTAACTCAGCGTGGTAACCTACACCTGGGTGCAAAAATGGATTGTGAGCCAGTGAGGTGATTTGACAGTCGATGTATGATGGTCATGGTGAGGCCGGCAGGTGATGAGCCAGGCAGTGGAGTGTTGGTTGGTTCAAGGCAGACACAGCTGATTCAAGGGGATAACAGCAAGGGGTAGGTTACAGTTAGCAGAACGGGTGGTGTCTGAGGGGTACATTCACGTTTTATTTGTGAGTTCAGGGTGGGTGGGGGTATATAGCTCATGTTATCTGGAATGACAATGCATGTCTTAACGGAGAGCGTTTTTGGAAGGAGTGTGGAGGTGTGCTGAGCTGTAATCGTGCTCAGACTGAGCTGAGACTGCTCCTGTGAAGCCGACGCTGCCCTGAGAATATCGGGCAGGCACGCCCGGGACACCCTGCTCTTGGTGGGACCTTGCTGGAGTTTAAAGAGCTGTGTCTGTGACCCTTCGTTGGAGAGCATTTTTGGAAGGAGTGTGGAGGTGTGCTGAGCTGTAATCGCGCTCAGACTGAGCTGAGACTGCTCCTGTGAAGCCGACGCTGCCCTGAGAATATCGGGCAGGCACGCCCGGGACACCCTGCTCTTGGTGGGACCTTGCTAGAGTTTAAAGAGCTGTGTCTGTGACCCTTCGTTGGAGAGCATTTTTGGAAGGAGTGTGGAGGTGTGCTGAGCTGTAATCGCGCTCAGACTGAGCTGAGACTGCTCCTGTGAAGCCGACGCTGCCCTGAGAATATCGGGCAGGCACGCCCGAGACGCCCTGCTCTTGGTAGGACCAGGTTGCTTAAATTTTCTTTCACTTCTCCGCGACCGCGGAGCACGACCGCGGGGCGTTTACTGAAGGGGCGTGTCTCAAGGGGCAGGTCTTGCCTCTTAGACGCCCCTTCGACGCCACTGCGGCGCCTACACGACATCGGCTGCCTCGGGGAGTAGAGACTGCGTGCACGGACATTACCCTTGCTGTTCCATTTGTTCGTATGCTGTAAGTTTGGAAGGGGCTTGTCTCTTTCTTGTTGTGTATTGTGATTTAATTGCCTTGATTTTATGAGTTTACACCATGGGCAAACGGAAGGCAAAGGCAGCTGTCAAGTCTCAGGATGCTGGTATCGGGGTTATCAAACCGGTTGACCCCTTAGACAAGCATGTAGTTCCTCTGCCCTTGGCACAGTCTTCTCCCGACGGGGTTTCTTTAAGCCCCGATGGGCGATCTCCTCCTCTCTGTCCTACTTCTGCTGTTTCTTTAGTGTCTAAGGCTCCCTTTGATGATCTTTGTGAGGTGAGGTCTGTTATAAATATACCTAATCCAGTTCTGGGATTAGATTTAAGTGCCCCTTCGGAGACACCGGATCTATCCCCTGAGGCAGATGTGACCCTAAAGGATGTATTGAGGGCCGTTAAAGTTCTTGATTTGAAAGTATCCTCTAAATTAAATTCTTTATCTACCTTTACCCAGGAAACTGCAATAGCATTGCAGCAACTGGATAATAAGGTAATTTCATTGGATATTGCTGTTTCTAAATTGGAGTCCCAAGTTCCTGCTTTGCAATTAGTTAATGTTTCTGCCATTAAGGACTCCTTAGTTTTACACGCTAAAATGGAAGCCTTGGAGAACTCTATGCATCATTGTAACTTAAGATTCTTAAATTTCCCTCAATCTTCTTTGCTTTCTGCTAGTATCTTGTTGGAAAAATATCTCAAGGAAGTGCTGGCTATATCTGAGCTTATAGGAGTTTCTCAAATTTATTATGTGCCCTCAACTTCTAAAAAGGAGAACGCTGCCGATGATGAACTGGATGAGATAATTCCTACTATTGCTAATCTTACCGCTTTTATTGAAGATTCCTCTGACACTATTACTTTGAGGTCCACATTGTTAGTTACTTTTCCTTCTGTCTTAATTAAGCAGCGTATTCTTAAAGCTTATTTCAAAGCTAAGGCAGTTAAGTTTTGTGGACAAGTAGTATTGGTTTTTCCAGATGTGGCATGTGCTACCCAGTTGCGTAGGAGGCAATTTCTTGCATTAAAACCTCGAGTTTTGGCTCTAGGCGCTACTTTCTTTCTGAGATTCCCATGTAAATGTGCTATCGGTTGTGATGGCACTTCTTATATTTTTACTGATGTCTCACATCTGGAAAAGTTTCTGCAGGACAGACAGAGTTTAGTAGGAGACGGCTCTGTTAGATGTTAATCACCTTCCATAGTTGTGGACCTTATGGTCTTAGGTTGCTATTGTTTAGTACTTTGTATTTCTTTTTAGATCTAAAAGCTCTCTCTTGACGTGGACTATATCATGTATATTTTTCCTTATCTTGTTAAATGGTTCGCCATGTGTATTAATTGCCTTGATTGCCCTGTTACTATTTTTGATCATGTATTTTGATTGGAAACTTAATAAAAAAAAAAAGAAAATAAAAAAAACAATACATGTCTTAACTACATGATGCATATGTGTGTGGGAGGTGAGGGAGGGGTCAAAGACAACCCCTACATTGCGTATCTACGTGGGGCAATGTGTCACAACCTATACACAGACACTTAATATGGGGGCAGGGTTTCCGGAGAGAGATTAGATGTTGGGTTATGGCCAGGTTCAGTTTCAGACTGCGTGGAGACATCAAGCCAGCATTGTCAGACACACAAACATAGCTCAGGGTCTGGATTGGCAGGCACTGTTCAGGGATGGTGGGATATATTTTGTACTCATCAGCATACAGTTGGAGGTGGACGGCAGGGGATCAGGTAGGCCCAACAGGGCATTTGGGATAGACATCTGGAACACGCAGACACAGGACATATCCCTGTGTTCCAGCATATGGGTACAGGCACGCAGGGGAGGGACCTCGTAACACACACTGGAGGTGTGAAGGGTGAGATATGAGGTGCAAGTGTTTAGTACGGAGGCAGTATGGACATGCAAGGACTGTATATTAGGGTGACGGGTTTGACAACAGTGTCTGAGGCACAGAGAGGTGGTGACATGAGCCGTATGGAGTCCAGGCCCTTTACTTTTAAGAATAACACTTCTTTGGGGGCTTTGGCAGGGGCTATTCTGTACAGTGTAACGGACAGATGCCAGACTGAGGCAGGATTTAGATGCATGAGGGGTGATGATGTGCTAGTGCTGTGTGTGTTACACAGCTCAAACATGACATATGTATGTTTCTAGTGTGTTTATCCATCCACAGGATATGTTGTGTGACCTCCCTGGTGCTGTGGTGCAATGGCAGCTGTCTGTACCCCACTCAACATGCAGGAGAATGGGGTAGATGGACATACGGGTAAATGGTGTGTGAGGATGATCTGCCACAGATCATGTCTGGGGTCATCTGTCCAATGTACATATGTTGTGTGTTCACCTCTTTGGTCGGGAACCCCATACCCCATATGTTACTGTTGTCACACACAGGCACATGTGTTCCTGCCCAGCTCATCTGCTCCAGCACTGTTTCAGGAACACATCCAAGAGAGCTGCGTGTGACCACATGTCCTAGGTGTTGTGGTGGTGGGCCGCATGTACACACATCCGGGACATTGTAACATCAACCAAATGCTGTGTAGCATTGGTTTGGTCATGTTTATATCTGCTGATCTCATTGTGCACAGACAGGCTGTATGCTACTGGTGGTATGTTCACCTGAACATACTGTGTGTGTGTTTTTTTCTAGCGTGGGTGTGTACTGCTACAGTGTGCATACAGTTTGTATTATCAGGTGGTGGGTGGTATTTTCACACCTGTGTAGGGTTGGCGACTCTACTATCTGTAACCTACTGCTGTTGACCTTGTATACATTGTGCGCATCTGTTTTATGTTGTGATGTGACCTATCTCTTGAGACCACTATCAATCAGCATTTCTGTGTCACAGATGATGCCATAATTTGGACATACGCCAACGGCAGCTGGAGATGGGGATATGGTGATTCTACACAATCTTCTGACATCTTCGGTATTCACCGTGACGGTGTTGCCTTTTCCTGCTCTGACAGTCCCTAGCAGACACCTGCTGCAGACAGACAGTAGGTTGCATCTTGGATCTTTTTGGTAGGACCTCAGCCTTTGTATGTTAGCATTTTGTTGTGTTTTACAGGGGTTTTTCCTGTGGGGTCACTATGCACCAATGGTGATGGACATGGGGTCGGGCCGTGAGACGCCTGTGTAACATGTGCATGGACATGACCATATCCATGGGACACCCTCGTGTATGGTTCAATATCCACATTTCCCCAAAATGCACTGTGTTATGTGTTGTGCTGATTTCATGTTTGCATGTCTGGCGTTGCATACATATTGATGTCTGCCTACCTGCAATGTCCCCTGATGTTCTGTGCAACATACCATGACAGTGTTTCTCCTTCTTCTGATACAGGGCAGAGCACACACACTGCACATTGACTGCAATGGATCTGCAGGCACCATCACCCAAGTGTCTGAGAACACACCAGGACCATGCAGCTATTCCTGGAAGTTGGAGGCATAGGATGGCTGACTTCTGCATGTGGCACACATGCCTATGATGGACATTGATGTTGGACTGCTACTTTGAGCATAGACGGCCTGTCCTATACAACGTTGCTACTGTGCTCTGGCTGGGTGTGGTGTTCATCGCAGGGGACATACATGATCTTATGTGTACTGTGGCAGATTGGGATGTCACACTTGTGTGTGCAGGCTCAGATGTTTACAGACAGTCTTCACGGGACATGTTGGTTCACAGAGGCTATTTGCACTATGGACACTGTGTACAGGCCCCTATGTGTGCAGCAGGGACTGACATACTTGCTGTATGTTGTACATCCATCTGACATTGTGTTGGTGGAGGAGTAGCCTAGTGGTTGGGGCAAGGTACTTCAGGCTGGAAGGTCGGGGGTTCAAATCCCACTAGAGGACAGCAACCTTGGGCCGGAAGGACTGGGGTTTCTAGTCCCACAGGTGCTCCTTGTGGTCTTGGGCAAGCCACTTAACCCTCCATAGCCCATGTTCCCTGTAAAATAGTTATCTCCAAGTTATAATGCCCTGTTCAATGTAATTTCAGTTTGTTCAATGTAAACCGCACTGATGCAGAATAGCGCGGTATATAAGAGAATGTAAATAAATAAATAAATAAATGTTGGCTATGTGTGTGACCTGCACCGCAGGATATCCTCATCTGTTTAGTTCACCATGAGCATACAGCCATGCGTGTGGCACAGGGGTGACATTGTATAGGTCGTCGGGTATTTGTGGGCCTACCCTGAACTTGTACATGACACGGTATTTACCACCACACCACTTTGATGTGGGCCAACATCTTTGGTCCATATTTGCCCTCACCACGTGTGCTACAGTGCATGTGGGGCATCACTGTGTCATTGTTGTATGTACATGGTGCATGTGGCTGAATATGTTGGTATACCAGAGCATGTGGCAGTGTGACTTCTGTGCCAGTTACTGGGCCATGTTTGACCTTTCTTTCAACCTCTATGTACAGGTTTGTGTGTTTGGATAGTGTATAGACATAACGCTCTACATTGATTTACAGACATAGCACTGCATGTCTGCACAGTCCTCTTTATCTCCTGACATTCCGTGACTCACATTGCACCAGTAATTTGGCAGTGTGGCAGTGTGGGTGTGCGTGTTCATCCTTCATTGATGCATTCCATGTGCCGTGTCGTATGTATACGCATACTGTATTCACAACCATTGCAGCAGACCGTATGCATAGTGCTATCTCTGTATGTGTGATCGTTTGTGTTTCCTTTATTCTCTGGGATCATGTTCCTCTTGTACCTGTTACCATATCCTCATTTTGCATTTGCACAGTGCTTTTTTGAATGTAGGTGGCACTTAATGTGCTATATGATGCCTTATGCAACATCTGTGACGTAGATATATGTGTGTATGCAGTTGCTGAGATGTTGATACGTATGCCTTTAGATGTTTCTGCCACCTGTTTTTGGAGATCCACCAGGAAAGATACCGTAAGAACCTTTTTATTATTTTTTGTCGGACATAAATTGTGAGAGAAAGACACTCCAAATCTTCCCCAAACCACAATACATGTCACTTTTATTCATCCAATAAATCTAAAATGCAGATTTGTAAATAAAAAAAAATCACTTATCTGGTCATATGCGCGACGTGCACGTTTCAGGGGAAAAACCCTGTATCAAGCGCTCCCAACTTGAACCTAGTGTAGCAAAGTCCTTTTCACAACCATCAAAAAACGCTGAACATTTGGCTGTTCAAAAAAGGGATACCATCTCAGGATTGGCTAATTAAAACCCGCCCATCCCCCTAAAACACCAATCACATGAAGGGGATCCCCACACATCAAGGGACTCCCTACCGTGAAAGGATATGTGTCAACCAACTCCCAACCAATCTATATCACGATTCAATCCAGTGGGAGAGACAGCCCGTAAAAGAAAAATCCAACGCTGTTCAAGCCTGCGTAATTTCACCAAACGATCCCCCCCATAAGGGTCCACCGGAACATGATCGATAATGGTCCACTTTAATTGTTCAAAATCATGATAGAACGTTAAACAATGTTGAACCATCGGAGCCGTCAATACAGATTGACGAAGCCAAGAAGCATGCTCACCCAGCCGAATCTTGATCATTCTTGTGGTACTCCCCACATACCTCAATGGACAAACACATTCCAAAAAATACACCACATAAGTGGAGTTACATGTGGTTTGCCATCGCTGGTAGAAAATCCGGCCAGTGTTTAAATCAATCCATGATGATCCCGACATCGTAGTAACACAAAAACTGCACTTGTTGCATGGCTTATGTATCCCAGTTTTGTTCAAAGGGCAATCGGGTCGATCCTTCAGTACAGTAGAATGTACCAACTTGTCACGCAAATTAGCCCCCCTAGAATATGCTATTCTCAGCGGTTTATTAAAACATGAATGTAAAGATAATAACTGCCAATATTTTTTCAAAATATGCACAACTGTAGATGAATTGCTCATATAGGGTAAAACTCCCGTCACAGTATCATCAAACATTGTCGAGGGTTGTACTGATTCAAAGACCAAGAACCATTCCCGATGAGAATATAAAGCCCTGCGATAAGTCCGAGAGATCACAGGCTTGGGGTAACCCCTATGTAGCAATCTAGCGATCAAATCCTGTGCATGATGTTTGAATTGATCAATGGATGTGCAGAGCCGACGAATCCTCAAAAATTGTCCATAAGGTAAACCTTTTCATAAAGGCTCTGGATGGAATCTATGATAGTTTAGTAGGCTGTTACATTGCACCGGTTTCCTATATAAAGTAGTGGCCAGAGAGACTCCTTCACGAAAAACTACCATATCCAAAAACTCTACTCGCTCAGAGTCAATATGAGCGGTAAATTTAATATGAGTTTTTAACGTATCCAGCCAAGCAATAAACTCATGCAGAGAAGGTAAGTCAGATGTCCAAATAAAAAAGATATCATCTAGGAATCTTTTCCATAGTGGCACATTTATAAAATATGGTGATCCATATATATACCGCTCTTCCACATCTGCCATGTAAAGCGTGGCGATGGAAGGGGCTACTGTGGCCCCAATAGCGATGCCAAACACTTGTTGAAAAAAAATCCCTTTCAAACAAGAAATAATTGCGGGTGAGTGGCTAACTTACCCTCAGTTGATCCAGGCATCAAGGACAGCCCCCGATGCCATCAAAATACTGCGGGAGGGCTGGTGCCCTTGACAGAAAGCAAATCCCTGATGGTCCAGTGGTCCTGATCCCTCACACCTGCCTAACTAAAAAATAAACCTGGTGACCCAGGGGCCCCGATCCCCCCCAACTAAAAATAAGCCTGGTGGCCTAGTAGCCCTGAACCCTCTACCCCCTCCCGGTTACTTCACAAAGGAGCGGGAGCATTGACCACACGTTCCCACTCTTGAAAACTGACGGCACCTGGACTTGCTTGGTGCATCCTGAGATGCACCAGGCAGGTCTGCTATATACACCACATGAGGGAAGGCACCACCATTTTCAAGATGGCAGCATAGGTGAGGAAGAGCGTGGGCAGTGCTCCCGCTCCTTTGTGAAGGTACTGGGAGGGGGTGGGGGGATCGGGGCCACCGGGCCACCAGAGATTTGCTTTATGTCAGGGGCATGGGCCCATGACAATATTTGGATGGCATCAAGGACTTTCCCTGATACCTGGACCATCTGAGGGGAAGTTTGACACTTCCTCTCAGATGATCCAAGCATCAAGGAAAGCCTCTGATGCCATCAAAATATGGTCAGGGTGTATATGGCCATAGGGTGCCCCTGTTTCTCTGGGAGAGCATACAAAACTTGCACCGACTTCTCAGATGATCTAGCCGTGGTGGAAAGCCCCCAATGCTGACAAAATACTGTCAGGGCACAAGTAAAACATTTAGGCCACCTCAAGACCAGGTGTAGAGATACTGGAGCTAAGGCTGGTTACAAAATCCTCTACATGTTTCTCTCCATCACATGCAGACAATATTAGCATGCCATTTTATTGTGGCCAGCTCATTTGCCAATAATTGAAATACTCTTGGCGTTAATTGTGCACTAGCTTTTCCTTTGCTGTTTATGCATGTGTCCGTCTCTGTGGTGTATCTGTGCTTAAAAGCTGTGCTAGTTTTTGCATTGGCCCATAACATTGTGTGGAGATAGTGCAGCATTTTATACCACTCCTACTACTTTTCATTTATATAGTGCTAAAAAGCCTACGCAGCATTGTATACACACAAACACACACACACACACACGAGACAGTGCCTTCTCAGTAGAGATTACAAAAAAAAGGGGTCTAGAGATAGTTTTAACACACATGGGGCCTCATTCCATTGTGGATGTCCTGGCCCGCTATGCACCCTGTCAGATCCGGAGGCACAGAGGTAGATGGAATTCTGATCCCACAGGGCACATCTAGCCCTGAGGGATCAGAATCGCGTCTAGGCCTGTACGTGCAGGCTGGGACCCGATTCCAGTTGGCCTGCACACACGGGCCTTTTCCCGACTAACTTAGTCAAGACTCCTGAATGGAGCTGCAGCGCATGGCATCCGATTGCCATGACACTGCGGCTCTGTTCAGGAGCTGCGATCCCCGGCCGTTGACCCCTTCTTTTATTCCCCACAGCCCAACCCTTGATCTGGCCTCCCAAGGCCAGGATCAGGCTGTGGGGAATACCCTCTTCCCCCTCCTACCTCTTCCGCCACCCAGACCTGCCATCACCACTGGTCTCTCTTGTTTTTGCAAGGTACTGAGGGTAGACTTAGCAGAGCCGATCTCTTGGCCTGAACCTAAGAGCACTAGACAAAGGTAACTTTTTTTCCATGGCATATCTGATCAGGTCTGATGTCATTCTGGTTGGGAACCACTGAGCCAACGTAAGAGATCATATTCTGGCTGAAATAACAGCAGTTGAATATACTATTTAAAGACCAAAACATGATTTTAAAAGCATAGAAGCAGATATATTATATGAATCATTGACCACTGAGAACCTATTATCACAATGGGCTTAGTCATCCTCCAGATCAAAGAGTGTACAATCTCTTGCTATCTGCCATAAAAGAGGATATTCAGAAAGTATTCATAGTGGTCAAAATGATGATTGTCAGTACTCAATAAAAGATATTGGAGACTGTGCATGAAGCTGAGCCACTGCAGCCTTTACTCCACCTATAGACGGACCCATAAAGGGTTATTCACCCATAGACATATGTACCTTCCATTCACCTCAATCTCAGAGAATGGACTCTCTCCTTCCCTGAGAAAAAAATTATGTAATTGAGTTATCATCCATGCCCAGGGTCAAATTTAAAGTGTGGATGCCTATAGACAACCTTATGGTGGGGGCAGGAAAGATTGCTATCACCTTCCTCATCACCCCTATTTGACCCCATTTCCCCTGAGGTGCTCAAACTGCATGTCAAACTCCACACTACCAGGTAGCATGCAGGGCTGGCGCAAGGAGATAAGGCACCCTAGGCAAACCTCATCCCCTTGTGCCCCCCCTCCAGCACCCATTGCTGCCAATCCCACCCCTCTTTGGGATGTGCAGCAGCGGAAATGGGCAAAAACAGCGTTGTGGCGCTTACCTTTAAACTTCGGTGCCACAGGCTGTTTGCTTCCACCCCGTCTTGAAGGACTGGAAAGGGGGGCTGTTACTTCTGGAGAGAAATCTGAAATTGTGAGTATATACTTCTGGGAATTTTTCTGAAAGGAATTTTTTTCTTTTAAAGCTAATTAATCTGTGAACCCACTATTTTTTTTGTTAAATCAGTCAGGGCCTAGTAGCAACAGTTTAAGATTCAATTTAAAAACACAGAAGAGAACTTTCTGGTTACCTTTCATACCCAGTAGACAGCTGTAGTTTAAATTTCATAGTCACTCAGGGCCTAGCATCAGCAAAGTACTTTTAGTTTCAAATTAAAACACAGAAGAGAGCTTTCTGGTTAAATTTAGAATCCAGCAGAGAGCTTGTAGTTTAAATTTCATAATAGGTTAGAGCCTAGTAGCAGCAAAGAGCTATAATTTAAATCAAATCAGAATATAGTTTTCCTCAGCAGCACAGGACAAGGTACTGTGTAGCAGCCCTTTTTTAATAAGTGTTATATCCCTCCCTCCCTCCCCACACCCACCCTCCCCTGGGAATATCACAGCTTTATAGGTACTTGCACAACTTAAAAGACAGGAGGTGCTCTCAGGTGAAGCTCATTACCCAAATCAGTCATACACCAAGGACCTGAGATTAATTAAGCTTCAGGTGAACAAGGTATATTAAACTTCTTAGGTACAGTTTTAGTGGTATAAATATCCATTGCACCCTTTAGTACATATAGAACTTAAAGATCTAAACACAAACTTAAAACTAAGATGCAGACAGCAGTCCAGCAGCGGGATGTGGGCTTTCCAGTCTTTTGCATTGAGTGTCACATGTATGATTTTCTCCCAGCTGGTGAGAGGTCTTACGTGTGCACTAGGTGCAAGGAGCTCTCTGCTCTCAGGGAACGAGTCCGTTCTCTAGAGGCTAGAGTAGCAGACTTGGAAAACATAAGACAGACAGAGAGGTACATAGACGAGACCTACAGGGATATAGTCCTGAAGTCCCACCTCCAGTCTGGCAGCATCCCTGTTGCCATGGAGGAGAGAGGTCACGTGACAGGAGAGCATCACCCTGGTGTGGCAGGAAGTGATCCTGTAACTAGGACCTGTCCTCCAGGTGATGTAAACCCCTCTCGCACCGAGGAGGTTTCTCCAGGGCCAAGTGCCCATGCGGGAAGGGTTAGGACAGCAGTTATAGTTGGTGATTCGATCATTAGGCATGTAGATAGCTGGGTGGCTGGTGGACGTGAGGATCGCCTGGTAACATGCCTGCCTGGTGCGAAGGTAGCGGACCTCACACGCCACCTAGATAAGGTCTTAGATAGTGCTGGGGAGGAGTCTGCTGTCTTGGTACATGTTGGTACCAATGACATAGGAAAATGTGGTAGGGAGGTTCTGGAAGCTAAATTTAGGCTTTTAGGTAGGAAGTTGAAATCCAGAACTTCCAGGGTAGCTTTCTCCGAAATGCTTCCCGTTCCACGCGCAGGACCCAATAGGCAGGCAGAGCTCCGGAGTCTCAATGCGTGGATGAGACAATGGTGCAGAGATGAGGGGTTCGGATTTGTTAGGAACTGGGGAACATTCTGGGGAAAGGAGGGGCTCTTCCGAAGGGATGGGCTTCACCTTAACCGGGATGGAACCAGGCTGCTGGCATTAACCTTTAAAAAGGAGATAGAGCAGCTTTTAAACTAGATAATAGGGGAAAGCCGACAGTCGCCCAAGAGCGCATGGTTCGGAAGAATGTATCCTTGAAGGATACTACAAAAAGCAGAGAGGTTCCAAAAAAGAGTAAAGTAGCCCAAATGCCCTCGAGTATGGAGCAGACAGAACTTAAAGATCCCAAATTACCCATGTCTACCAATAGCCAAATTAATATGAATAAAATACAGTCTCTAAAATGCTTGTATGCAAATGCTAGAAGTCTACAAAACAAGATGGGAGAGTTAGAATATATAGCACTAAACGAGAGGTTAGATATGATTGGAATATCAGAGACATGGTGGAAGGAGGACAACCAGTGGGACACTGTGATACCTGGGTACAAACTATATCGAAATGATAGAGCTGATCAAATTGGTGGAGGGGTTGCGCTCTATGTTAGAGAGGGCATTGAGTCAGAAAGGATTAAAGTTTTGCAAGAAACAAAATTTGCTGTAGAATCTCTATGGATTGAAATTCCATGTAAAAAGGGGAAGGCGATGGCAGTGGGGGTGTACTATCGTCCGCCTGGCCAGAATGAACAAATGGATGATGAAATGCTCAAAGAAATCAAGGAAGCTAGCAAAAGTTACAGTGCAGTAATAATAATGGGTGATTTCAATTACCCCGGCATCGACTGGGTCAGTGTCACAACAGGACATGCTAGGGAGATAAAGTTCCTAGATGAAATAAATGACTGCTTCTTGGAGCAGCTGGTTCATGAACCGACCAGAGGGGAAGCAATATTAGACCTAGTCCTTAGTGGAACACCAGATGTAGTGCAAGAGATAAGGGTGTTGGGGCCACTTGGCAATAGTGATCATAGCATGATCGCCTTTGATTTAATTAGTGGAGGAGGGATAGTAAGGAAATCCACAGTACTACCCTTTAACTTTCGAAAGGGAGACTATGATAGAATGAGGAAAACAGTTAAGAAAAAACTAAAAGGAGCAGTTGCAAAGGTTAAAGACGTACATCAAGCTTGGGTGTTGTTGAAAAATACTATCTTGGAAGCCCAGACCAGCTGTATTCCACGCTTTAAGAAAAGTGGAAGGAAGTCCAAAAAATTGCCAGCATGGTTTAAAGCTGAGGTCAGAGAGGCTGTTGTTGCCAAAAAAGCATCTTTCAAGAAATGGAAAAAAGAGCCAAATGTTGAAACCTGGAAACAGCACAAGCACTGGCAAGTCAAATGCAAGGCATTGATAAGGCAGGCAAAGAGAGAATTTGAGAAGAAGCTTGCTGCGGAAGCAAAAACGCGAAATAAAGACCTTTTCAAGTACATTCGTAGCAAAAAACCCGTGAGAGAGTCAGTTGGTCCATTAGATGATAAAGGGGTTAAAGGAGCACTAAGAGGCGACAAGGCGATAGCGGAGAGACTGAATGAATTCTTTGCTTCGGTCTTTACTGAGGAAGATGTAGGGATGTTACCCACGACTGAAGTGGTATTTAAAGGTGTGGAAGAATTGAAGGAAATATCGATACATCGGGAAGATGTCTTACAACTATTAGATAAACTGAAGAGTAGCAAATCACCTGGGCCGGATGGTATACATCCAAGGGTGTTGAAAGAACTGAAATTTGAGATTGCAGACCTGCTATCAGTAATCTGTGAACTATCATTAAAATCATCTCTAATACCTGAGGATTGGAGGATCGCCAATGTAACACCAATTTTTAAAAAGGGTTCGAGGGGTGATCCGGGAAACTACAGACCGGTGAGCCTGACATCAGTACCGGGAAAAATGGTAGAAACCATCATAAAGAATAAAATTACTCAGCATATAGATAGTCATGACCTAATGGGAGACAGCCAACATGGCTTTAGACAAGGAAGATCTTGTCTTACTAATCTGTTATGTTTTTTTGAAGGAGTGAATAAACAGGTGGACAAAGGTGAGTCGGTTGATATTGTGTATCTGGACTTTCAGAAAGCCTTTGACAAGGTCCCTCATGAGAGACTTTTGGCAAAACTAAAGAGTCATGGGATAGGAGGCAGTGTACTACTGTGGATCAGGAACTGGTTAAAAGATAGAAAGCAGAGGGTAGGGCTAAATGGCCAATTTTCCCAATGGAGAAAGGTGAATAGTGGTGTACCCCAGGGATCTGTGCTGGGTCCGCTGCTTTTTGACATATTCATAAATGACCTGGAAAGTGGAATAACGAGTGAGGTTATCAAATTTGCTGATGACACAAAACTATTTAAAGTTGTTAAAACCCAGGAGGATTGTGGAAAATTGCAAGAGGATCTTGATAAATTGGAAGACTGGGCATCAAAATGGCAGATGAAATTTAATGTGGAGAAGTGCAAGGTTATGCACCTAGGGAAGAACAACCCAAACTATGGTTACACGATGCAAGGTTCCACATTAGGAACCACCACCCAAGAAAAAGATTTAGGCGTCCTTGTGGATACCATGTTAAAACCCTCGGCCCAGTGTGCAGCGGCGGCCAAGAGAGCAAATAGAATGCTAGGTATGATAAGGAAAGGAATGGAAAATAAAACAAAAGATATTATAATGCCTCTATATCGTTCCATGGTGAGACCGCACCTTGAATATTGTGTGCAATTCTGGTCGCCATATCTTAAAAAGGATATAGCAATTTTAGAAAAGGTTCAGAGAAGAGCCACCAAAATGGTAAAGGGGATGGAAGGCTACTCCTATGAAGAAAGGCTAAAAAGGTTGGGGCTCTTTAACCTGGAAAAGAGACGGCTGAGGGGAGATATGATAGAAGTCTATAAATTAATGAACGGAGTGGAACGGGTAAACGTAGATCGATTGTTTACCTTATCAGAATATAGAAAGACTAGGGGACATGCAATGAAGCTACAGGGTAAACTATTTAAGACTAATAAAAGAAAATATTTTTTCACTCAACGTGTAATCAAACTCTGGAATTTGTTACCGGAGGATGTAGTAAAGGCTGTTAGTGTAGCTGGGTTTAAAAAAGGTTTGGACAAGTTCCTGGAGGAAAGGTCCATAAACCATTATTAAGAAGGGACCCAGGATATCAATGCTTGAACCAATACAAGCATTGTGGAACCTGTGTCCCTTGGGGAAACTGCTAGGTACGTATGACCTAGATTGGCCACTGTTGGAAACAGAATACTGGGCTTGATGGACCTTGGTCTGACCAGTATGGCATATCTTATGTTCTTATGTTCTTATGTCTCTGATGCCCAATGCCGACTTCCTTTTTGCAGCAGGTTGCTGAAATGAGCACTTTTCAGATACCTACTTTGGGCCAAGAGGCAGGTAAAGACATGGACATGTCCGCTGCCAAATTTAAAAGTGCAGACATTCTACATTCAGCTGCATATGTGCATCTTTTTGGGAGCACCACAGACAAGCCTTCATGCAACATAGGCATAGATCGTGCCAGACAAATGCAAACACGGGATGTTCTAAAACGGCTCTTGGGACATCAATGTAATTTGCACGTCTCAATAGATGTTTTCAGATGTAGGAGTCACGAATATCGCTTCTAAATGGACTACCTTAGTGTACTCTATGGGCCAATTCTGTGAGGTAAATAGCGGAGCTATACATCCTGGTAGGACATGCAGCCCCACTATTCATACCAGCCATATTCTGGCACACACTTTCCCCACATGCCCAGAGCTGCAGTACGGGGAGAACCAGAGGGGGGCTGGAGGGGTGGAGCGGGGGCGGGCCGAGGTGGCAGGACATACAGGGCCAATTCAGGTCACAGCCCTGTACATCCTGCGGGAGAGGGACGGACATGCTGCTTATTCCACCGTGGAGGTGGTATAAGCAGCGGCAAGGTCTGTGATCAGGCCAGGTCAAGCTGCTGGTAGGTCCCCACCACCCGATCCGGGCCCCAGCTGCCCCCACCGAAAGACGGGCAGTGGGGTAACAGGGGTCGGCACTCTGCTGGGCTGGATGGAAAATGGGAAGGATGTCTCCACAGTGATGCAGGGGCATGCTGGGCCATCTCAGGGCTCCATCCTGCACCCATGGGAACATCTGGCTCTCATGGTGCAGAATCGGATTCTAAAGAGGCCATCCTGTTCAGAGGTGTCCAGACGGCCTGGATGTGCCCCTTCTGGGATCAAGCTCTATGTGTTTCCTTCACCTTATTGTACATTGGTGATGTCATGATGGTGATTTTACATGTCAAATAAGTTTTAAAGTGCATGCCAGAAGTACTGCTCATAAGTGCTTTTCCTATAGCCAATATGATTAAAATTCTGTATGCGTATACATGTGTAGGCAGCCTGTGTGTATGTGTGTGTATGTGTGTGCATGTGCAATGTTTGAGTGAGTAGATAGATTGTGCGTGGGTGAGGTATGTTTGTGTGCAGGTAGGATGTATGAGGGAGTAGTCTGAGAGGAAATTCTGGGAGTAAGTGGAAGGTGTGAGTGGATTGGGAGGGTAAATGGGTAGAGTGTGCCAAGGAGTGGCAGGGTATGAGAGAGTAGGTGAGGGGACTTGCATAATCCACTCACAGACTGTGTCTGACTCCCCCTTTTCCTCAGTCTCTTCCTCACATTTTTCCCTCTGCCATGCCCCCCCCCAGTCCTTCCCTACCCCTCACTTTCTCTTTTGCTTCTTCCTTTTTCTTTCCATATCTTCTCCTCTGTCAATCAGTACCTCCTCCTGTGCTTCCACAGGATGCTGCCAGCGCCACGCTGGTCAAATCTCCCACCATCTCTTCTTCTTTAGGGTCTGCTCTCCTTGCCTACCTCACCCTTCCCTTTCCCTACTCTATCTTCCACTTCTGCAGGTAGGATCTGGGCTCCCTGCCTGTCTTGCAACTCATTTCCCTGACATCGCTACCAATTTTGCAAGTAGGCTTGGGCTCTCCATGTGCCTTATTCTGTTCCGGCAGCATTACAGAAATCGCTGTTTCTTCTGTTTTCTAGATCCTATTCACTGTATCACTATTACAACTGTGGTGGTGGGGGAGGGGGGAGGTGTTGGGGGGTTAGTGGGGAGCGCTTCTTCTTCCAGTGCTGCCAAGGCTAGGTCCTTGTAGAGAGACTGATGATGTCAAATTTTTGCTCCCTTTTCCTCTTGTTCCTTGGGAATGGAGACACCATAGCACTGACCTTTCTCTGCTGTTGCAGCCTCTCCCGATCTATGGACGGTGGGGTCAGGCCTACCCACTATTCCTTGGCTCACTGCGTCTTTCCTGCCATTCTTTTTTACTCTGTATAGATCTGTCTGCATATGGAAGGATGGACAAATAGACAGCCAGACTGGCCCTCACCCATAGGCACTTTCTCTTTTTTGAGATACAAACAATATTATATGTACAAGAAAATGGTGTGCGATATGGTCTAAAAAATAAAACAGTGGGAACTTCTTTGAGACATAGGAGGAATTCTCAGAATTCTCTCTGCAATATGGAATGCCACTATTTATATTCACTGGACCCAGCAAATAATGTTGAACTTGAACATTTCAAAATCCCAAGCAGGGGAAAATATTTTTTGCCTTATTATTTGTTTGTATGTTGCAAGGAAGGTTTGCTGCTGTTGTTTTTTGACAGCTGCCTCTTAGTTTGGATCATTCTACGTGGCCAAGCAATTTGAATAATATGAAGAAGATGTCTCTATCTTTGTTTTGTATAATCTGATTGAAAGCCAAGTCATTAAGATCCTGGATATAACAGTGAAATATGCTTTCTGTTCTGACAATATTGTTTACAACGGATGTTGTAGAGAGATAATAGCAATTGAGGTGGTCATTCTGGTTGGATAATTGAAGGAAACCATCCCTTTCACAATAGAGCCATATTACAACTATGTCTGAATGTTTCAACGTGAAGGAGAACATTGGTTTTCACACTGCTTACTTCCTGCTATAAATTATTCAAATGGTATTATCATTAACGTGAACAATTTGATATTTTAAAGCACATTCCTTTCAAAGAGGACGCCGACACATTGTTACCATTTAATAATTCAGAAAATATACGTGCAGCCATTTCTGTTGTGGCTGGATGGTCTGGATACCAATTTCTGGCATTACTGCTTCCAGGAGCAATGCTATTACCCATTTATAATGGGATACATGGTGTATGGGAAATTAAAGTGACTTGCTTAAAGGGTAGGGGAGAGAATAGGGATGTTCACAGGCATAACATTTTGGTTCGTTTTCAGACTTTTTCCAGATTTTAGACATATTTTGGTTCATTTCACAAGTTTGGTTTGCAAAAAAAAAAATTAATACACATTAGAACTTTTAAATGCATGCAAATCTATTGCATGCACAAAGATTCATAGGTTAATGATGTTAAATCAGTTTTGCATTTTTTTAAGGCGCACCAATGAACTTAATGCGGGCTAAGGCAGATGTTTTTCTCAGGGTCTAGAATTTCTACAGATTAGATGAGCTGAAGGTCTCCCTTACTTTTCTAGCCCAGGGTTTCAAGCAACATCGACCTCAGTATCATTAGCCTTGGCACAGTCTTTCCTACATTATCAATTCACCACCAAAAGTGGTCATTAAAAATTTTCATATGCTGGCCAATGTTTCATCCTTTTGTAGGTAAACTCGACTGGCATAATGTGTCATGCACACAGCCACATAACTTTAAGCTGGGTAGGGGGTTTGCATTTTCAGTTTCTTTGGCCCAGCGTTGCTGTAGATTTTATTTTATTTCCTTATCTTCCGATGAATCAAAATTAAACAAAGTTCTAACAGGAAGCCTACCTTTCGAAGGGGAACTTCCCCTTGACAATCAGCTTGCAAGTACTGGGTGGAGGCTGGAAATTGGACTCTTACGGGATAGTTTTGTACCAGCCTGCATGCATTTGCAGGCTGTCAAATGCATAAAATATATCCGTTTTCAAAGCAAACTGCACTGGGAAAACTATCTGCACACAAGTACACCTGCTACTGCTTTGCTGTGAAATAAACACACGTGCTTATTAAAATCAAAACTTATACACGCAAATGAAAACGTGACCAGGCTCCGCCCCCAAAAGCAGGTAAAAGTCACTTTCTCTCCAGTTGCCTCAGGTTATCTCCTTTGACCAGTGATTCCAAAACTGTGGGTTGGGGCTCCAAATTGGGTCACATCATCAATAGATGGGGCCATAGAAACAGGACTGCTCCTCCCACCCTCTAGGCCTCTACTGTGACCTCTACTGTGACCTAGTAGCAGTCAGCATGGAGCCAGTGAGTGACAGGCCCTGCCCCTCATCCTGTGTGGGATGCAGAGTGCTGGGGTCTGTGAGTGCACACGGACACACCGGGCCACTGTGCTGACTGCTGCTGCCTTCATGCTTTGGATAAGTGGGTGTGAAGAAGTACATAAGAAAGGGGAAGGAGATCTGCTATTTTGTTTTCATTTTCATCATCATCTGGAGTCATGTGAGTTTTCAGATAATAAAATCACACGGGATAAAAGTTTGGGAAGCACTAAATTAGATTGCAAACTCTTTGGAGCAGGGACTTACTGTATGGGAATACTTACCACCATTATGCTGCACTGTTTATGGACAGTAGTGCTTTAAGAAGAAAAATAGCATTATTTAGCTTTTCCTAGGTGGGCAATATTCAGACAGGCAAATAACTTTGAAAATGTTCTTCTGTGGGGTTATTTTGTTTTGTACTAGTAGCTTTAAAACTGGTTTACTCACTTGAGAAAGATCATGTACAGACTTCAAGTTTAACTCAAAGGCTCTTTTAGATTACTCTTTCACCAACGACCTTCATTTTTCCTTGTTTACTTCAGTACAGTAATACATTGTTTCATTAGTCTTGTGAAAAAAAAAAGGTCTTAGATCAGAATAAATGTGGACAGTTCTACTTCCTTGTGTATATATTTAGAAAGGGAATACCAAAATAACCTTCGAAAGCTGAAATTATTTGAAAAAAAAAAACCCCCAACCTGCTGAACAGCTGGGGAAGTTGGAGGATTGAAAGCCTGAGGACTATTAAAACGTTTTGATTCAGGTAGATCAGACACAGTATAAAGAAAGGTAAATCCCTTGGGGGCCAGTTTTAGAACAGCAACTGAGCATCAACCAGTTAATTTTAATTCGTTTTCTTTAGCCAAATGTTCAACCAAATTTAGGGGTCCTTTTACTAAATGCTGCTGACCGGTTAATGTGCATTTGAGCATGCACTAACTGACTGCACAGGTATGCCTGCTAAGCACCGCCAAAACACACATTAACTAGCAATCACACGTCAGTGTGGAGAGTGGGAGGGATAGAGGCAGGGTGTGGGCATGGAGAGCATGTTAACATGCGATCAATGTCAATGGGGCAATTAGCGGGGGTGCACTTAATGATACCTCTGTGGTATCGATGAATTTATTCACATTAATTGCGCTGCACATTAAGGCATGCATTTGCATGTTAGCTGCTGGGAACCAGGGCTGTACCGAGCCAGAATTGCGCCCTGTGCAACTTGCACATCGGGCGTGCCCCCCTCTCACTCATACCTCTGTCCAGCCACTGCCTGCTCCTGCCGTGCCGCTGCCGCCCTCTGTTTTCTCCGCGGCGGTGCCGGCAGGCAGCAGAGCAGACCTAACTTTAAAATTTGTAAAAAAAAAAAACCACGAGGGTCTTTCGACTCCACGCTTTAAACAGATCTGATCCCTCCCTGCTCTGACGTCGCATCAGAGGAGGGAAGGACCAGACCTGCAGAAAGACCCAGACCTGCAGAAAGACCCACATGATTTGGGTTTTTTTATTTTAGGTCTGATGGCTGCTGCTGGTGCCGCCACCGCTGAGAGAACAAAATGTGGCGGCGGTAGGGCAAAAGCAGGCAGCCGAAATGCGCCCCCTAAGCCTTTGCGTCCTGTGCGGCTGCACCGCTCGCACAGGGCTAGGTACAGCGCTACTGGGAAAATGCTGTTCACGCCCCAATGATTAATGTGGAGGTTTTGCACTTACCATGTGCTAAAAACACACGCTAAGTGCACAAGCTTAGCAGGATTTAGTCAAAGGGCCCCCTAATTGTCTGGGTTTCCATCTGCAAATTTTTATCTAAATCTAGGCAGTCCAAATTTGACCTGCTAGATTTAGGACAGCCTTTTGCATGACCAGGATTGCCTGTTTATAGTTAGCCCATTAGTGCTGATTGGCTAAATCATAAGCCAGCTCCAAGAACACTTCTGGAACCACCAAATGTTTAATCAGCTAAACCTTGTGAATTTGGGAAAGTAAATTTAGCTGGTTATTGGGAGGAAGGATTTTTAAAAGCAGGGTTTTAACTCTCAATGTTACTCGGTTAAGTCCTTTGCAAACTGACTCATTTATAAGTTGGGCCCCATATCTCTTGATTTGGGCTGGTGCCATCAACAACTGGTGTACCCAGTGTTGAATTTACTTACCCATTCTAGCTGGGGGAGAGGACTTACTGCCAGAAGTGTTAAGCCGAAGCTGGAGGAATGCTGGGGGGAGGGGACTTACTACCAGAAGTGTTAAACTGAAGCTGGAGGAATGATTGGGGGGGGGGGGGGGGGCTTACTGCCAGAAGTGTTAAGCTGAAGCAGGAGGAATGCTGGGGGAGAGGACTTTCAGGTAATGGTATTGTTGCTGGTTGGCCTACGACTAGTGGAAAGACTAAGGGAGAGAACTATTTTTGGGTCAAGGGAGTCTTGGCATATTTCTGATATAGAGTTTTGAGAGACTGCAAAGTGGGAATCTCCCGGTTTCAAGGAACCCTAACTGTGAAAATGTGTGGTGTCATTGCAAATCCCTGTTAAAGTGAAGTCCTACCTAAGAAGTATCCAAGAAGTACTAAGAGAAAAAGAGAGAACAACTTCAAGAGTTTCCAAAAAAAGAGACACTGGATATTTCTTTTATTTCTGATGCGTGGAAATAACAAGAACTTAAGAATTGCCGAATTACCGTACTGAGTCAGACTGAAGATCCATCAAGCCCATGATGTTCTTTCCAACAGGATAATAATAGCAAGATCCCATGATGTTTATCCCCCCAAGTCAACCTTATTAATGATTTATGGATTTTTCTTCCAAGAACTTATCCAAACCTTTTGAAACACAGTTATGCTGTTTTTATCACATCCCCTGAGAACGAATTCCACAGCTTAATTATGCATTGTGTGAAAGAAATATTTTCTCCTATTTGTTTTAAATATGCCATTTAGTAATTTCATGTTGTGTCTCCTAAATCATTGTACTTTATAAAAGAGTAAATAATCAATTCACATTTACCCATACCATTCCACTCAGTAACTCTTCTCCAAGTTGAAGATCCCTAGCCTTTTAACCTTTCCTCATAGGGAAGTTGTTCCATCTCCTTTTTCATTTTGTTTACCCTTCTCTGTACCTTTTCTAATTCTGTTATATCTTTTCTAAGATGCAGTGACTAGAATTGCACACAATACTCAAGGTGCAATCACACCACGGAGCTATACAGAGACATTATGACGTCTCTTGGTTGCCTTCCTCTCAAATGGTTTAGAGGAA
Organism: Ichthyophis bannanicus; assembly: GCA_033557465.1. NCBI lineage: Eukaryota > Metazoa > Chordata > Amphibia > Gymnophiona > Ichthyophiidae > Ichthyophis > Ichthyophis bannanicus. The sequence continues at coordinate 646,739,985 of CM066035.1, forward strand.
AGCAATCAAGATGATTTGGGGCTTGAGCCAGAAAGAATATGAGAAAAGACTTGAAGACCTAAATATGTATATACTAGAAGAGAGGAGAAATAGGGGGGATATGATAAAGACGTTTAAATACTTGAAGAGTATTAATGAACAAAGAAAGCTTTTTCAAAGACGGGGAAGCTGTAGAGCTAGAAGATATGAAATTAAACTGCAAGGAGGTAAATTTAAAAGCAACACCAGGAAATACTTTTTCACAGAAAGGATTGTGGATGCCTGGAATGCCCTCCCAAAATAGGTGGTGGGTGCAGAAATATTGATGGAATTCAAAAAGGCATGGGATAGACACAGTGGATGATTTGGATTATTACATAGATTTGGATTATTACATAGCAAGAGGATGTAATCAAAACAAAATTAAATAACTTCTTAATGGAAAGGGGTAACCTGCTTGGAGTGACATGTGCAACTCTACAATTCTGACACCTTACCGGGCAGACTAGACAGACCTTGCTGGTCTTTATCTTCCGACACTTGTTATGTTTCTATTCTCTACTCTTTTCCAAATAATTCGTAACATTCTGTTTGCATTTTAAGCCTCTGCTGCACACTGAGCAGAAGATTTGGATGTATTGTCTATGATAACATCTAGATCCTTTTCTGGGTGATGATTCTTAATATGGAGCCTTGCATCATGTAGCTATAACTCGGATTACACTTTTCCTACGTACATTGTTTTGCATTTGTCCACATTAATTTTCATCTGCCATTTGGATGCCTAGTCTCCCTGTCTTGGAAGTTCCTCATTCAATTTCTCACAATCTATATGTGATTTAACAGCTTTGAAAAATTGTGTATCATCTGGAAATTAGATCACCTCACTCATTGTTCCCATTTCCAGATCATCCAATGATCTCGTTGCACGTCAATTCACTCAGTAAATTATATTTTTAGTCAAAACTTATCAGAGGGATTGTTGCTTTTCTTTAAAGTTTAGAGCCTGATTGAAAGTTAGGAAAACAGTGTGGGGTGAGTAGTCCAAAAAATAGGCTCTTGAAGATTATTTTTCCCCTGCCCCTCAGAACATAGAGGCAAGAAACAGCGTAGTTACTCACCTGTAACAGGCGTTCTCCAGGGACAGCAGGAATCAGTCCTCACATATGGGTGACGTCGGCGCCAACGGAGCCCCCATGCGGTGCAATCCCCAGCTTTCAAAGAAAGCCTTTGGGATTGCATCATGCATGTGCGGTCCCCTTCCCGCCCAAGGGTGCCATCTTGCTCAGTCAAATGACATAACTAAAAGACAGCAAAATGAATAAAATCAATAATAGGACTGCAACTTCAGGGGAGGAGGGAGGGTCGTGAGGACTGATTCCTACTGTCCCTGGAGAACACCTGTTACAGGTGAGTAACTATGCTTTCTCCAGGAACAAGCAGGAAGTCAGTCCTCACATATGGGACTCCCTAGCTATAGGCCACCGAGAACCCATAACTAAAAAATAGGCTCCCTCTAGAAGAGCCGCAGCAGCCATGATAGGAGTTCAATCGAGAACGTAACACTCCGGTAGCCTGACACTAAAGGGTCAGAGGGTAGGAGTTGCCTAAACCTCAAATAGGTTACGGAGTACAGCCTGGCTGAAAGCACTGTCCCGTTGGGACTCCCTATCCAGGCAGTAATGGGCCGCAAAAGTCTGGCTTGAAGAACAAGTGGTGGCCCAGCAGATGTCTGCCAGCGGAACAGAGCAGAAGTGAGCCACTGATGCCGCCTTAGCCCTGACCTGGTGGTCCGTGACTCGACCCTGCCCAGGCAATACAATCCGCCACCCAAGTGGACAAGGTACGATTGGAGACAGGCATCCCCAGCTTACTTGGGTCATAAGAGACGAAGAGCTGAGAAGCCCTTCGATGACCCCGCGTACGCTCCATGTAGAAGGCCAAAGCCCTCTTACAGTCCAGGGTGTACAGAACTGCTTCTGCCTGACTGGCATGCAGCCTGGGAAAGAAGGTCAGAAGAACCACCTCCTGGTTGAGGTGGAACGAAGAGACTACTTTTGGAAGGAACATGGGATGAGTGTGAAGCACCACCCGGTTCCTATAGAACCATGTGTATGGTCTATCAGACACCAGGGCCTGCAGCTCACTCACTCGTCTGGCCGACGTGAGGGCCACCAAGAAAAGTGCCTTCCAAGAAAGGAAGCGGAGATGGCAGGTAGCCATCGGCTCAAAAGGTAGGCGAATAAGCTGCTCTAAGACCACATTCAAAATCCCATTCGGTCGCTGGGGGGCGAACCGGGGGTTTCAGCAGAAGTAAAACTCTAAGGAATCTGGACACCAAAGGATGCACAGATAGAGGTCATCCTTCCACTGGAGAGTGGTGTGTTGTCAAGGCACTAAGGTGGACTTGGACAGAGTTTGACTTAAGGCCTAAATCTGAGAGGTGAAGCAGATACTGCAATACCACTGACACTTGGCAGGAGAAGGGATCTTCTGCCTGTTTATTACACCACACCTCAAACCTATGCCACTTGAATGCATAGGTCTTCCTAGTCGATTGCCTCTTTGAGGCGAGCAGTACATCCTCCACATTTTTAGGGAGGAGAAGTGGTGTAAGAACTACCCTTTCAGCAGCCATGCCATCAGGTTGAGAGACCTGAGATTGGGATGCATCAGGGTGCCCCCCTCCTGTGAAAGGAGGCTGGGGTGCAATCCCAGAGGAATCGGGGCCTCTGCCGCCAGTTGAAGCAGCAGAGGAAACCATGGCTGCCTTGGCCACCTGGGAGCTATCAGGATGACCGAGGCCTTGTCCTGAAGGATCTTGAATAGAGTCCGAGCCACCAGAAGTGTGGGAGGAAATGCATACAGGAGGCCCACTGACCATGAGATTAGTAAAGCATCTGCAGCCACCCTGATGGGGTGTGGCTGTCTGGAGCAGAAGCGGGGCAACTGGTAATTCTGTGGGCTCGCAAACAGATCTATGGATGGGCGCCCCAGCACTGGAACAGCTGCTGGACTACACTGGGATCCAGTTGCCTCTCGTGCGGCTGCAAGATTCTGCTGAGCCTGTTGGCTAAGAGGTTTTCCTGACTTGGCAAGTAAACTGCTTTGAGGAGCATATCTTAGCTGACCGCAAACGAGCATACTGTAGGTCCAGGGTCTCTTGGCAGAGGATGCGAGACCCTGTGCCCCCCTGCTTGTTCACATAGAACATTGCCACTTGGTTGTCCATCTGAATTAGGACAGAGGATGGGCCAGGGTTGGACAGAAGGTGGGCCAGGGTTGGACAGAAGGATGGGCCAGGGTTGGACAGAAGGTTTGCAGAGCTAGGCAAATAGCTCGAATCTCTAGGACAGCGATGGCGAACCTATGGCACGCGTGCCAGCTGTGGCACGCGAAGGCCTTGCAGCTGGCACGCGTGAAGGTCCGCAAAAAAAGAAAAAGCGGGCTCTGGCTGCTGCCGCGGACGCGGCAGCATGCAGTGTCCCGCGGGGCCCCCTCCGCCCGCTAAGCCCCTCTGCAAGGGCTTTCAGATTCGTAGGGGTTAATGGGAAATTTCCCATCAGCCCCTTTAGACGCGAGGGACTGATGGGAAATTTCCCATTAGCCCCTGCGGGCTTAACAAGAGACGCGAGGGAGACGCTGTCTCCCTCGCGAATCTGAAAGCCCTTGCAGAGGGGCGTAGCGGGCGGAGGGGGCCCCGCGGGACACTGCATGCTGCCGCGTCCGCGGCAGCAGCCAGAGCCCGCTTTTTCTGTTTTGAATTTTGCCGCGGGGGGGGGGGCTGTTAGGACTGCTAATGGGCTGGGTGTTAGGACTGCTAATGGGCTAGGGGGGGGGGTTAGGACTGCTAATGGGCTGGGGGGGGGTTAGGACTGCTAATGGGCTAGGAGGGGGGGGGTTAGGACTGCTAATGGGCTGGGGGGGGTTAGGACTGCTAATGGGCTGGGGGGGGGGTTTAGGACTGAAACTGGGCTGGGTGGGGGGGGGTTAGGACTGCTAATGGGCTAGGGGGGGTTAGGACTGCTAATGGGCTGTGGGCTGATGGGGGCTGTCTGGAAATGGGGGTGATGGGGGGTTAGGACTGCTAATGGGCAGGGGGGGGGGTTAGGACTGCTAATGGGCTAGAGAGGGGGGGTTAGGACTGCTAATGGGCTAGGAGGGGGGGTTAGGACTGCTAATGGGCTGGGGGGTCTAGGACTGCAAATGGGCTGGGGGGGTTAGGACTGCTAATGGGCTAGGAGGGGGGGGGTTAGGACTGCTAATGGGCTAGGGGGGGGTTAGGACTGCTAATGGGCTGGGGGGGTTTAGGACTGCTAATGGGCTAGGAGGGGGGGGTTAGGACTGCTAAGGGGCGGGGGGGGGTTAGGACTGCTAATGGGCTAGAGAGGGGGGTTAGGACTGCTAATGGGCTAGGGGGGGGTTAGGACTGCTAATGGGCTAGGAGGGGGGGGTTAGGACTGCTAATGGGCTAGGGGGGTTAGGACTGCTCATGGGCTGTGGGCTGATGGGGGCTGTCTGGAAATGGGGTGATGGGGGTTAGGACTGGTAATGGGCTATGGGGGGGGGGTTAGGACTGCTAATGGGCTAGAGAGGGGGGGTTAGGACTGCCAATGGGCTATGGGGGGGTTCGGACTGCTAATGGGCGGATGGGGAGGGGTTAGGACTTGAGGTGGGCTGTTGGGTGGGGTTAGGACTGGAAATGGGCTGATGGGGGGTTAACACTGGAGGTGGTCTGATGGGGTTAGGACTGGTAATGGGCTATGGGGGGGTTTAGGACTGGTAATGGGCTAGGGGGGGGCTGGGACAAGAAATGGGCTGATGGGGAGGGGTTAGGACTTGAGGTGGGCTGATGGGGTTAGGACTGGTAATGGACTGTGGGCTGATGGGGGGGTTAGGACTGGCAATGGGCTATGGGGGGCTGACTGGAAGTGGGGGGTTAGGACTGGTAATGGGTTATAGGGGGGGGGGCTTAAACTGAAAATGGGGTGATGGGGGGTTAGGACTGGAAGTGGGTTGATGAGGGGGGGATAGGACTGGTATTGGGTTGGGGGGCTGCTAGGACTGGAAATGGGCTGATGCAGGGACTAGAAGGGAATGGATGCTGGGTGCGGCTGGAACTAGAAGGGAGCTGTTGTTGGGGAGGATTAGACTGGGATGGGGCTGGGAGAGTAAAATGGAGAGGGGAAAAATATTTTGTGTGGGAGGGATAAAAAATCTACAATTGGCCGGGTATTGGGAGAGTAAGTGGGGATTGAGGATGGAGGGGTAAATTTTGAGTAGATGAAATAGGAATGAGGAAAGAGCCAAAGGAGAAAGATTAGTATGTTAAAGCAGATGTAGAGAGAGAATGGAAAAAAAAACAAGAAGACAGAAGAAAGGACAAATGGACAGCAGATGGAGAGTTAGCAGAAGACACGAAGAAACCAGAAGAAAGTGGCTGGAACAATTGCAACTGAAAAAAAATGCACAAAAGGTAGAAAAATATCTCTTTATTTTGAATTTATTAACTGGAATATGTCAGCTCTGGGAAATGTGCATCATTAATTTTTGCGCTTTGTTTAGTACAAGAGGAAATTAATATATAGTTTTATTTCTACAGTGTTGTTGTATATTCCAAGTTTGGCTTTTGGGGTTCCCAGTTTAATTATTGTCTTCCTGTTTCTAAATTGTGATTCCTTGTTTGGTGATGGTCTGTTCTGCATGTGTAACTGAGCTGAGGTATTCTGTTTATATAATTCCTATTTGACATTGCCACTTGTTCTTTCCCCAGTAGGTCATGTATTGTTGTTCTCTGAGATGTATTGGTTTAATATTTGCAGTGTTGCCTTTTGATAGGTAGAGTATGGTGCTTTGTGAGTCCTGGTAGTGCTGTTAGGATACGGCGGGTTTGCTATGGGTTCTAAATGGGCAGCGTTTGTAGTAGTTCCTAATGTGCCTGGCGGTTGGTACTGGATTATAGTAATGTAGAAACCTTTTAGTCTTTCTTTATCCATATACTCATTAAGAGGCATGTTTACTAAAAGTTAGTGTATGGTAACATTATGCAAATATTTATGCAAATGAAGCACCTTATGCAAATGGGGCTTTAATTGACGTGCTGGCACTTTGAGGAAATTCTTTGGTTTTGTGCGGCAGTTTGGGCACTCGGGCTCAAAAAGGTTAGCCATCACTGCTCTAGGAGATAGATTTCTTGTCTGCTCTCTTGTGGAGACCACATACCCTGAGTGCACAATTCCTGGCAATGGGCTCCCCAGCCCAGCAAGGATGCATCCGTGGTCAGCACTCTCGTGTACGTGGGGGGCTGGAAAGGCACTCCCTCTAGTAGGTTGCGTGGTTGAAGCCACCATGTCAACGACCGCACCAGTCGTTTGGACACCTTTATGGTGTCTCTGAGTGGCCTGTGTCCACTGGTCTCTGAGGCACCACTGAGCTGTTCTCATGTAGAGGCAAGCATTGGGTGTCACATGTACCATGGAGGCCATGTGACCGAGCAGGCGCAGAAATTGCCGTGCTGAGATCTGAGATCTGAGACTCACTTGCTGCACTAGGGCCACAAGTCTCTGTGCCCTGTCTTCCAGCAGATGAGGTCTTGCTTGAATGGTATCCAACCTTACCCCTATGAACTCCAGTCCCTGAGAGGGAACCAAAGTGGACTTCGTGTAATTTATCACAAACTCTAGGTGCTGTAGCAACTGAATAGTGTGAGATGTGGCCTGTTGGGCCTCCAGGGCTGACTGGGTTCTGATGAGCCAGTTGTCCGAGTAGGGGAAGACAAATACCCCCTGATTTCTTAGGAAGTCTGCCATCACTGCTAGGCACTTTGTGAACACCCTGAGTGAAGAAGCTAGGCCAAATGGAAGCACCTTGTACTGAAAGTGGTTTCCTCCCACCACAAATTGTGGATATTGTCTGTGATCTGGATGAATGAGGATGTGCGTATAAGCAGCCTTTAGGTCTAAGGAGCATTGCCAGTCTCCCTGGCGGAGGTAAGGCAGCAATATTCCAAGGGAAAGCATCTTGAACTTTTCCCTCACTGGGAACTTGTTTAAGTTGCGCAGGTCGAGGATGGGTCTTAGGCCTCCAGTTCTCTTTGGTATCAGAAAGTACCTGGAGTAGAAGCCCTTTCCCTTCAGGTGGTGTGGCACCGGTTCTACCGCCTGATCCTCGAGAAGACCTGCTAACTCCTTCAAGAGGAGGTCCCTGTGAAGAGGGGGTCTGGGAGGCTCCCCTGGAAAGTAAGAGGGAGGTGTCTGGGTGAGATGTAGCCGATAGCCCACCTGGACTATCTGGAGAGCCCAGGTATCTGTAGTGATGGCTGGCCACCTGTGGGCATACAAGGTCATCCTTCCTCTTGTGCATGGCTTTGCTTCCTTTGAGAGAGGGACTATGCTCTGGGAGTCAAAAACCCCCTTCAGGCTGGGCCAGAGCCGGTGCCTGGGGCTTGGGGGCTTTTTGCTTACGCAGGCCATGCCCCTGTCCCTTGACCTGCTGCCCCGTTTGGGGAGCTGGGGAGGCCTGATATGAGGGGTAGTTGCGGTAAGCAGTACCTTTCCTCGGGAAAATGGGCTTCTTACCCGAGCCCTTCTTCTTAGAAGGGGCAGAAGTCTTCTTTTCAAGTCTTGTCCGGGTCAGGATCTCAGACTCGATCTCGGCAGCCTTCTCTGTCATGGACTTGCTGAAGAGGTTTTCACCCCGGGAAGGGACATCGACCAACTTGTCCTGCACTCGTGCCTCCAGGTCCGACGACTGTAGCCATGCCTGGTGGCGTGCACTGATGCCAGCCATAACTACTCGGGCCGACGCCTCGAAGCCATCATAGGCTGCTCGAGTCAAACTTCGAGCACTCCCGGATCCCAGTGGACAAGACCTTGAAGCGCTGCAAAGGTCCCTCGGAGAGACCAGCTGAGAACCCGGCAATCTCTTTTGCCAGGTCTCGTAGGTACATGCCCATATACAGCTGGTACGTCTGGATTCGGCATACCAGCATTGAGCCCTGGTAGCACTTTCTGCCGAAGGCCGCCATGTTGCGGGCCTCCCAGCCAGGAGGCACCGAGGAGTGCGTCTTCTGGCTCTTGAGCTGGCGCATGGCCAATTCCACAACCATGGAGTTGTGCGGCAGTTGTGCTTTTTGGAATCCAGGGCTCTTGCGAACTTGATAGATGGAATCAATTCATCTGCTGAGCACCGGCATCGAGGTCAGTGTCTCCCAAATGTGGAGCATCAGCCTTTCCAGAATGGGAGGCACCGGTACAGTAAGGGCTTCCCAAGGGGGAAAGTCATACTGGAGGATCTCGAGCTCTTCGGCTCGAGGCTCCTTCTCGGCCTCCGCCGGAATGACAAAGCCTTTGCCATGTCTCAGACAAAGTCCAAGAACCGGGTGTCCTCCCGGGGGGACCTTCTCCGAGGTTCAGAACTAGGGGAATCCGATCGGAATATAGTTGATCCGGTGGGTGTCTGGTGACTCCTCGTCCTCCGTTTCCCACCCGGACCCCTCCGAGGAAGAATCGAGTGGCTCCGGCCTCAAGGGCTTCGGTCTCAACTGCCCTGACGCTGGTGGAATTGTAGTCGATGACCTTGGTCCCAAATGGGAGGTCGAGGGGGACCTCGGCCAAGGATCGACTCGAGACCTTAGTAACTTGAGGATCGGCTGCTGGTCCATGAAGGCAGCCATGCTGCGCTCCAAGCCGCCATCCTTAGACGGAGCTCAGGAGGCTCCGCAGCCCCCAGGTCAGGACCCGACCCCCGCTCTCCCAGAGGAGAGTCTACGAGGACAGTGCTTACCTGCCTCGGTGTCTCCGTTTCCTACGAGGGAGTTTCTCAGGCCTTTCCGACTCCGAGGATCCGGGGAGGCGGGTTGGGCTTCGCGACCTATCCCGCGAGGGACCAGGTCGTTCGGAGCCATCTGAGGACACTGCCCTCACAGATTTTTTCTTCCTCCGGTGTTCCCACAAGGGAGACCCCCTTTCAGAAGACACTCGATGCTGCTCAGGGTCATAAAACTCCTGAGACGTCGAGGCCTCCGATGAGGTCCAGGCCTGGGTGAGTGCGGACTTGGGAAAAATCCTATCATGTTGCTGCTGCCTGCTCCTCAGTGCCTTGGAAGACATCTTCTTACATGGGCCACAGATCTTCGGGTCGTGTTTGGGCCCAAGGCAACGGAGGCAGCAGTCGTGTGTGTCAGTGAGAGACATTAACTTCGTGCACCGATCATACTTTTTAAACCCTCTGGCAGCCATCAGGGGAAAAAGGGCCCCTGCGAGGTTAAAGGACCGGACTGCTAGTTAAAAAGAAAAAGAGCGTGAACGCTAGTCTCTAAGTACAAAACCCGAAAAATCTTGACCGGACTCGATACCGGTGTACCGAACTGATGTGGGAAGGAGAACTGGCGTCGAACCGGCTAAGCAGAAAAGTAATTTTCTGGCGTTTCTTAACACTTTTTTCATGAGGGAACTTGGACTACGTCTGTTGGGCTCCGCGGAAAAAAGGAGACTGAGCAAGATGGCACCCTTGGGCGGGAAGGGGACCGTGCATGCGTGATGCAATCCCAAAGGCTTTCTTTGAAAGCTGGGGATTGCTCTGCATAGGGGCTCCGTTGGTGCCGACGTTACCCATATGTGAGGACTGACTTCCTGCTTGTTCCTAGAGAATGCCTTTTTCTCCAGAAAATGTTTACCCAGAGAGTCATCTACACAGGTAAAATGTGGGTTTTATCTGTTTATTAATGGGCTATGCTAAGGTGATGAATGGAGGAGTAGACTAGTGGTTAGAGCAAGCCTACTAGCACTCAAGGGATGTGGGTTTGATTCCCACTGGTACTCCTTGTGACCTTGAGCAAGTCACTTTACCCTCCATTTCCTTAGAAAAAAAAGGCCTGGCAGTCTTCTTCTGGTCATACCTTGCCAAGAAAACTCAGGGGCTGCAGGGTTGCCAGGAGTCAGCATTGACTTGATGGCACTTAAAAGATGAAAATAAGGCATGCAGCCTAAAGACAAATTATGCATGTTAATAGGGCCAATAATGCAAAAATCCTCCTGAGCTGCATTTGACATTAAATGGGTCTCTGTTACATTTTGTGCATTTTTACGTGTGCAAATATTCACTGTGTTAATATAGGTCTCTATTTTGCATACTTTTGCCTTTCATTAATTTAGCATAAAAAAGAATTGATTTTGTGTTAACACTAACGCAAGCTAGGTTTTGAATGTTATCAGCGCTATGAATGCACATTACCCGCTTGTTAATGTACTTTAATATATTAACCCCCTTGCTGCTTAATTATGTATAGCATAGGTTTCTTAAGACTTGCTTGCTTTCATTTTTAATGCTTGCAAACTGAACTTCATACTGTACAGAAGGAATTTTTCATTTCCAGCACTGACTTACCAGTTTTCAAATATTTTTCTTAGGGATATGCATGGGAAAATGTTTCGTTAGTGTCTGACTCATTTTCAGTCTTTTTTCTCACAATTTTAAGACATTTTCTGTCAGTTAAGAAGATAATTGCCATACTGAGTCAGACTAAAGACATCAAGGGGCATGTTTACTAAAAGCCGTACAATTGCGTGCCGCACAATAGCGCACGGAAACGCGGCACTCAAACGCTCAGAAACGCTCTTAAACGCCCCGCACAAGTGCGCGTGGGCCCCGCACAATTGCGCGCCGCACTAACGTGCCCCGCACAAGTACCCGGCCCGCAAATGTCCGATAGAGGCGTGGAAAGGCATTCTGAGGGCGGAGGAAGGCTCCCGAGGGGCGGAGAGACGGGATCAATGGGCGGGGAAGGGGAGGGGAGAGGCTCCCCGCACAGTATCGGGGACGAATTTGCAGGTTAAAAATAGCGCGAGTGAAACACTCACGGTAGAGGGCATTTAAAGGGAAGAGAAACCATTTCCGTCAGCAATGTACAGGGAAACCGGGGAAACCTGAAAAACGTGAGCAGTGTGATACATGTGCACAGAACAAAAGTGCAAATAAAGATAGAAAAAGACCCAAACAAACATATTAAAAATAGGAAGTCAGCTGGGAACCCTGATATTAATGGGCAAACATAAGAAACACACCCAGGAAAGCTCCAAAAAAATGAAATGAAGTATGGAAGGGGCTACGGAGCGGAGACCCTTCCAAAAACCATTTCCTTTTTCTGAGCCTTCCTGGGAGTGTTTGCTATGGTTGCCCATTAATATCACTGTTGCCCAGCTTGGTTATATTTATCCCCAGTTCGTCGTGGTCAGTTGAGGGGTTTAGTTGCACTTTTGTCACCAGACAAGGTGACTGAGCCCACAGTACAAATGTGCAGAGCAGGGTTTTTGACTCCTTTGGTCAGGTTTCCCACCCCCAGGGACTGCACTATCACCGTGGCCACAGTGTGGTGCAGCAGACAGAGGCAGTACCTCTAGGACCAGAGGGTCACAGGTTCAAATCCAAGCTGGGGCTCCTGCCAACCCAGTCCACATATTTTACCCACCACTAAACAGAGATAGTATAGACACTCCTTTATTGCAGAGAACATAAGCATGGTTCACACACCCATTTTGTACCCAACACCGCACACACACCATAACAATGGGCATTACCGACAGCCGAGTCCCCCAAATGCAGTCCTGGAGTCCCACAACTCAATCAGGTCATATGCTTTTCCAAGATACGGACATGCCAGCATGTTGGCGGTAGGGTACAGGTGGTGGAGGGGGCAGTGGCTGCTAGCCACAGAAGACAGTGGCCGAGCCATGTGCAGGCTGGCACGTCCACTGCAACATAGGCCCTGTCGGATGTACAGTCATGGACTTCCCAGGGAATTCAGCACATCTGTGGCAACACAGTGGTGCAGTGCACACAGACAGTATGTGCAGGAGCAAAAGGTCACAGGTTCAAAGCCCAGCTGGGGCTACTGCCATTCCTGTCCACATATTTTCCCCACAACTAAACCATGTTAGTAAGGGCAATCCTTTATTGCTGGGGATATACGCATTGGTCATACGCCTATCTTTTACACCACCAAGCACAGACACCATGACCAGGGGCATTACCTAGAGCAGAGTCTCACAAATGCAGTCCTGGAGGACCACACACCATTCAGGTTCCATGCTGCCACTCATACAAATAACCGTGCTGTATATCTATGCACCACCCCCATGGCATGTAGATGTAGCTCATGCATATTCATGAGGGACAGCAGGAAACCCCAACCAGTGTATTGCAAACCTGGACTGGATTTGGGAACCTCTGCCGTACAGCAGCAGCCAACAGGGACAGACACACCCACACCCACACCCACAGGCCCCATTGGCCAATGCCTCCTGGTGAGGCAGGACATTGGGCCCTGCGTGCATCTCCCAATACCAGCACTTGCATACCTTAGCAATGTCACCCTACACCAGGGTATATGGTACACAGCTCTCAAACGTTTGCTATGAGTACTGGCAGATAGATATCCCTACGTTACGCACAGTCTGCTCTATGAGCTCCATCATAATAATCTATCTGATGTTTGCGGTGTGTGCGTCAGGTCTGGCCCCTGACAGTGTTTACCACCCTAGGGAGGGACCCCCAACGGTATTGCATACCATACCCATGCCTGTACTGTGCCCAGGACTGGTGTGGTGGGCAAGGATTCTGAACCCCTCTATAGTAGCACAATGCTGGCATACGTGTGGGAGTGTGTGCCTGTCTATACAGTGTGTGTTGGCTGCAAACACTGTCCACAGTTTTGGCCTGATGATGTGCATAATGAGCAGCAAGGTACCATGGGTATAGCTCAGACAGGGTGGGCTGGCCAGGATGCATCTGCACAGGGCATAGGGCACTGGCAGGGACATTGTGGTGGCCGTCCACCACCTCCACAGACAGGGTGACCTCTGTATGTGCTGCTGGGCTTTCACTCCACCCTGACTATGCAGTGATGGCAGCATGGCTAGGCACCCCCATAGTGCTTCATAGCACTTCCCTCATGTGATATATATGGATCACCTGTTGGGGCCTAGTCACTGATGTATCTGCTTGTGTGTGCTGCCATCCCAGTTGTGGGTGCATGCATTTCCAGTGGGACTAACCAGCAGACTGTTCACAGCTGGTATGTGCCTTGCAGGGTGCAGTGGCTGATGGTGTGATGCAGGGGAATATCAGATAGTGGTGGGGTGATATTGTGGTCTGGGTGGGTGTGCGTGGGGCTGCTTGGACTGCCCTGTAGGGTGTCTGTTCCCAAACAGGACTGGGGTTGATGGTCCACTCTACTGCCATCATTGCAAGGGGGGGGGGGGGTGCATAATGGGGATCTGTTGATAGGAGACCCTGCCCGTTTGCCACCCTCAGCTGGGGGGGGGGTGCTTGGTGGTACATGGCCCACCTGGGGGTCCGTGGGGTTCCCCCTGACTGAGACAGACAGAGATATCCAAGGTGTTCCTGCAGAAACTACCTATCTCACAGATTACAACTGTTTTGGAGCTCTGCCATGGCCTCTCTCAGCCATGGAGGGTGCTGTGGACCTGGTCCAGGGCGCCTCATCGCACACTCAGGGTGAGCACAGTTCCCGCACAGTGTGACTGTGTGTAGCTACTCTGTGCAAATTAAACACCCGGTCAGTACCTCCTACCAGGCCAAGGTGCTGTGTGGGTGCACACGGACACGTCCCCCTACCAGGCCGGGGAGCTGTTGGGGTGCATTCCCCATCTTGTGTTCATCTGTGGACAGCTGATTTGCATGTGCAGTGCATCATGGGTATGGGTGGCCTAACCCTATCCTGGTTCCCACAGCAGACTGTCTGTGTGGTGACATGCAGGCTCTCTGCAGCCAGCCAGGGGCTTGCTGGCAGCTATATAGCTGTAGCCCAATGGTTACTTTGCTGCCTGTGGAGCCAGCGGTAATGGGTTCGAGCCCACAGTGGGGTTATTTGATAGGGTTGTCCAAAGCTTTTTTAGATTTAATGTACATATGTTGCTGCCATCAAACACACCCTCAGTGTACTGTACCCATAAGGTGCCTCTGAGGGTGCTTTATAGGGCACCCTATAGGGCACCTTATGGTTGCCGTCCATATAAGGTGCACTATACATTATCCTGTGATGCAACATATATGGTGCCCTATAGGGGACATTCAAGGGTGCCTTGGCGGACAGTGAACTTTAACATGTGCCTTATGGGCCGCCTTATGTTAACACGCTTTGTGAGTGCGTTTGCTAGTAGTGATAACTGAAATAAAAATAGATTGCCCCTACAGCACTCATCCCCATAATACACACTGCCTCAGTGAGCCTTCTTCATTGGGCACTGTGGGGGATTGAACCCCTGATCTCTGCACCATTGGTCAGTGTCTTAACCATTGTGCTGTGGCTCTGTTCTTTTGCTTGGGCATCTGCGCACCGCCTTATGCCGCCCAAAATTAACAGTGCACCGCCTTATGCCGCCCAAAATTAATATGCCTCCTAAAGACTTTTACCCATTACAGTTAATGCCTCAGCCAGCCCTTTTTGTTGTGCACAATGGGGAATTGAACCCATGGCAGCTGCACCCACAGTCAGTGTCTTAACCATTGTACTATGGCTCTGCTCCTTTGTGTATGCACATCAGGACGCCACTTAGCCTTCCCACGCACTATTTTGCACGGCGCACAATAGCGCGGCGCACAATAGCGCCCCGCGCAAATGTGCAATCGCTTACTCCCGTTTTTTTTCTTTTCTCTGCCTGAACCGCCCACTCCTTATATGGCACAGGCACACTACTGCGGCCCCGCACATTAGGAATGTTTAGTAAACAGACCCCCAAGACTAGTATACCGTTTCCAACAGTGGACAATCCGGTTTACAAGCACCTAGCTAGATGCCATGCTACTTGCCCTCAGAGATCAATAGTGGCTTTCTTCAAGTCGATCTCAATAACAATCTATGACTTTTTCTCCAGGAACTTATCCAAACCATTTTTAAACCCAGCTATAATAAATGCTTTTATCATATCCTCCAACAATGAGTTCCAAAGATTAACTTTGTGTTGAATGAAAATATATTTTTCTCTTATTTGTTTTAATACACTGCTTTATAATTTCATGGCATCCTCTAGTCTTTTTACTTTTTTTCAAAAATAAAGAATCAATTTGTGTTTATGAGTACTCATTCCACTGCACTCAGGATTTTATAGACCTCTATCATATCTCCCTTCAGTCATTTCTAATTCAAACCAAAAAGCCCTAACCTCTTTAACTTTTCCTCATAGAAAATTTGTTACATCCCCTTTGGCATTTTGGTTGCCCTTCTCTGTATCTTTTCTAATTCTGCTATATATTTTGTGAGATATAGTGACCAGAATTGCACACAATACTCAAAGTACAGTTGCACTATAAAACGATACAGAAGCATTATGACATTCATTGTTTTATTCTTGATTCCTTTCCTAATGACACCTAATGTTCTGTTTGCTTTCTTGGCTGATGCTGAACATTAGACAAAGGATTTCCATGTACTATCCATGATGACACCTAGATCCCTTTCATGAGCGATGATTCCTAATGTGAAATCCTACATTTTGTAACTATAAATTTGAGTTATTCTTCCCTGTGTGCATCATTATGCCCTTGTCCACATTAAACATTATCTGCCATTTGGTGACTCCCAGTCTCGCAAGATCTTCCTCCAATTTTTCAAAATCTGCATGTGATTTAACCACTTTGAATAATTTGGTGTTATCTGTAAATTTGATGACCTCACAGACTGTTCCCATTTCCAGATAATTTATAAATATATATTAAAAAGCACCAGTTCCTGTATGAATCCATGAGGTACTCCACTGTTCACCTTACTCCATTGAGAAAATTGGCCATTTATCACTGCTCTTTGTTTTTTATCTTTTAACCAGTTCCCAATGCACAATAGAACATTGCTTCCTTTGTACCTAATGTACTTTAGTAAAAGGACCCCTTAGTTTTTCTGTTATGGCCTTTTCCTCCCTGAGTGCCCCTTTTACCCCATGATCATCTAATGGTCCAACATGACGCCCTTACAGGTTTCTTGCTTTGAATGTACCTAAAAACATGTTTATTTTGAGTTTTTGCTAGCTTACCAGTACTATTGGTTCCTGTTTTCTTCATTTGGATCCTTTTGCCATTTTTAAAAAGATGGCATTTTGACTATAACAGCCTCATTCACCTCACCTTTTAATTATGCCAGTCGTTGTGTGGCCTCCCTTTTACCTTTTTCACATGGACATAGTTTGGGGGGGGGGGTGGGCGAGAGGGGGCATTGCCCCCCAAACAAATTGCTCTGATCATAGCCGTGACCCTTTGTCTGCCCATGGGGATCCCATCTCCCCTGAGCAGAAGAGAAGAGGGAGGCTAGGGTCACAGCCTACAGCAAAATGGTTGTGGGAGGGGAGAGAAAGTGAGGTAGAGAAGGCAAGGACAATTTAAAGGGGCAGGGGGCCTATTAAAAAAGAAGGATCGGGGATTTTATGGCAGGGGATAGGAGTGCTAGGGGGCTGGTGAAGGGGGAGAGTCTAGAAGGGTAATGGAGGAGGGGAGCCAGCAAGAGAGGGGTTGGAGAAGGAGAGAAGAGAAGAAGGTGTTGCCAAAGGTGCATTTCCCTCCCCCTAAAACACACACAATCACCACATCCCCACTCCTGCACCACATACACAGGCACCCCACCTCCACACCATACACACATAGTCACCTCACCTCTGCACCACACAAAGAGAGCCTAGAAACATAGAAACATGACGGCAGAAAAAGACCACATGGCCTATCTAGTCTGCCCTTCCATATCAAGTACAATAGTACCCTTTTTACCTTTAGAGATCCTCTGTGTTTGTCACATGCTTTTTTGAATTCAGGTGGAGGCCAGTTCTGATTGTGGCATGTCCGGCCCATCCGGACGTCTAAAATCTGGATGGGACGGAGCAGAATCAAGAGCAAAGGGCTTGGACGGGCAGGACGTACCCGATTACAGCACACTGCACGTACAGCTCCCACCCCGTCTAACCCTCCCAATGCTCCCGCATGGAGCCTCGGTGCCGTGGTCCCATCGTCATGGCACCGGGATGCCATGCAGTAGCCTTGATACACTGTGACTGCTGTAAAATGCACTTCTCCACTGCCCAATCCATCATAGGACCTGCCAAGGCTGGGATCAGGCTGCAGAGAACCTCCTGGGCCTCCTCACCATTTCGAGGGAGTCCGCTGTCGCCAAACGCCTCCCTCAGGGTGACTTATTCCACCTCCGAGGTGGAATAAGTTACCCAGGCATCCTTGCCACCCCAGACATACAGGTCCCACTCTTCTTTTGTGGACAGAAGTACTTCACCCCCTACACTGTACCGCTCTCTTGGATTTTTGCAGCCCAAATGCATGACCCTGCACTTTTTAGCATTAAATCTCAGCTGCCAAATTCTAGGCCATTCTTCAAGCTTAGCTGGATCCCTCCTCATGCTACCTACACCTTCTTGTGTGTCTACTCTACTGCAGATTTTCATATCATCAGCAAACAGGCAAACCTTACCCAACAGCCCTTCTGCAATATCACTGACAATGGAACAAACCCCTGTGTCACACCATTTGTAACATCCTTCTCCTGAGAGTGAGCTCCATTTAACTGTACCCTTTGCCGCCTTCCACTCAACCATTTTCTAACCCAGTTGGTCACTTTAGGGTCCATCCCTAGGGTGCTCAGTTTGTTTATAAGTTGCCTGTGTGGAACAGTGTCAAAAACCTTACTAAAATCTAAATACACCACATCTAGGGTCTCCCTCAGTCCAACTCTCTGGTCACCCAGTCAAATAAAATCAATCAGATTTGTCTGACAAGACCTGCCTCTAGTAAACCCGTGCTGCCTCGGATCCTGCAATCCACTGGACTTTAGAAACCTCACTGTCCTCTGGTTCAGCAGCGTTTCCATTAATTTACTCACCATAGAGGTCAGACTAACTGGCCTTCAGTGCTCCTTACTCCCACTTTTGGTAAAGGGACCACATGCTCCTTTCTCCAGTCCTGTAGTACCACTTTCAGTTCTAAAGAACCATTGAAAAGATCAGACTGTAGAGCTGCTAGAACTTCCCCAAGATCCTTAAGTATTCTCGGATATATCCCATCTGGCCCTATCACATTGACTACTTTTAGTTTGGCTGGTTTCTCATGAACACAGTCTTCTGAAAATCATTCAAGATTCCCTTCACTTCTGTTGTTATTTGTGGGTATTTGCTGAGGTCTTGCTCCTGGCCCTTCATCTGTGAACACAGAACACAAATATTTGTTAAGCAATTCTGCTTTATCCTCATCAGTTTCTACATATTCCTCCTCTTCATCCTCGAGTCTGACTTTTGCACTTCCTCTTCTCGCTAACATATCTGAAAAATGTCTGGTCCCCCCATTTTATTGCATTGGCTATTTCTTCTTCTTTTTGTATCTTTGCTTTCCTCACAACTTTCCAAGGTTCTCTAAGTTTTTCCACATTTAATGCTTATCTTCCTCTTTCTGTGATTGTTTGTATTTTATGAAGACCACCCTCTTTTTCTTCATCTTTTCAGCTATTTCTTTTGAGAACCATAGTGGCCTCCTTTTCCTTTTTCATTTATTTACCTAACAAAAAGGTTTGCTACCCTTAAACTATGCCCTTTCAGTTTTGCCCATTGCTTTTCTACATCTCCTGTTCCCAACTTGCTAATGACTCCTTGAGATATTGTCCCATCTCGGCAAAGTTGGTTTTCCTAAAGTATGAGACTCTCACTTTTGAATGGACTCTATCAACCCTAGTCATAATACTGAGCCACAACATCTGCTGTTCACTGGATGTGAGGTGATCTCCCACTATGACATCAGCAACACTTTTCCCATTGGTAAACACCAGGTCCAGTAAGGCTCCTTCACGTGTGCATTCTGTTACCAGTTGCTGGAATAGCTCTTCCTGTAGAGAATCCAGGATCTCCATGCTAATCAACATCTGGCATATTGAAATCACCTATCAGTAACGCTTCTCCTTTGATGACAATACTGCTTATATCTGCATATGTATGCATATGCCTGGAGTCTCACTCAACAAAGAAATAATTTTCAGTCAGGGCAAAAATAGAAATCAAGGGCAAGCTGGGGTTGGCTTGAAGGCTGAAATTTATCTTAAGCTACAGTAGTAGAAATGCAGCTATTGTCTGGATAATTTGCATAATCTATCAAAAATGGAACCAGTATGGTGACCTCTAGTGGCAGAAAGACAGGAGGATTCAGCTCTGTTAAAAGACTACACTACTGGTCCAAATTCAGCACCAGTAGCTAGCACTGCTATAATAGCAAGCCACCGGCATTGAACTTTAAACCTGGATATTCAATGCCTTATCTGGGCTCCGGGATTCAATATCCACACTGCTCAGATTGCTGTGAAGCTAACTGGGCAGCATTGCTATTGAGCCATTGCTTGCTTAGCTTCTGTGGCAAAAATTAGGCCATAGTTTCTTGCACCTGACTTTCGCCACATGTCATTAACCGGGCAGCAGCTCAAACCGTGTAAATGCCTTTGAATATCCCCTCTACATTTTTATCAGCTCTTAAATGGCAGTGCCTATGAGCAGTGCTTGGGTCATGCCTTCCCTCTGGGGACTTAAGCACTTATGTCACAGCTGTTGGAGCCAAAGAAAACATGTGATAGAGCAACAGCCGGAATTGGGAGTTGAACCCTAATCCCCTGCTTGACAGTTCAGGGCATTAGCTACTGGAAAGGTTTTTAAATAAACTAAGGGTGTTGAACAGATCTCCAGTAAGAGTACAAATGAGCCTTTTACAGTCATGGCAGAGTATAAATTTAGAGCTGATCTTTGTTTGCTTCAACATATGTCATGTTGGCAGAATGTCAGCTCTGGCTCAAGTATCACATAGTATCACTGTAGGTACATGCATATGTGCGTCACAAAAGGGTTGTGTCATACTGTAGTTTGATACTTGCTGAGGTGAGGTAGAGGAATAGGTTTTTTTGTGAACTGTGGGTTTCCATTCACAATGACCTTGACGTGCTGCAACATGATCCTGCTGCATGGCCAATATTCATAAGGAAACCTTGCCTTGAGTCAATGTGGTTTTCCTAGAAAGACATTGTTTGAGCAGCACTATTCACTGCGAGTGTGGGAAATCTAATCAAATCACATTGTGCAACTATAATTGCATGTTATTTGTGGGGTAAGCGAGTGAAACTGATCTTTCTTTCCTGGTTAAGTTTTCCCATAGTGGAGTTCTCTGACTGGGGAGTGCTTCGCTGTCAGTGAGAAGTGGTTAAATGTAGGTTCTGTGACCCGCCATCACAATAAACAGCCCTCTTGTAAATCAGGTGTTTCCCATTAAGCAGAATGTATTGGATCATGGTCAGAAACTGCACAGCCAGGATGCTGGAGAAACTGGGTTGCAAAAATGTTTTTTGGCTATGAATTCTGCAAGCTGCAACATCTGAGAAAGAGATAGAGGGAAAGTCCATCCCATTTGGATCTCCTAAGTACTTCCAAGTGATTCGGACTGGCCATTATTAGAGACAGGATCCTGGGCTCGATGGACCATTGGTTTCATCCAGCATGGCGGGTCTTACGTTCTTAATCATACCTCTGCCTTGCATTGATGTGAATGTGGTTTTAGATCCCTTAAGCACCAGCTCATTCAGATTTTGAGAGAGATTCAAGATTATAATTTTTTTGTAGCCACTAATCTATAACTAAGCTGCTTGATCCTGGATCACAATCATCTAGGGAGCATGAGATGCAGAAGGGCCAAGATTGTGGGCAGAATTTTAAATGCAAACATGGAGGGTCATTTTTCATTGTATTTATAATTTTCATTTGTTAAGATTGTTTGTTATCTTATTTTATGTCTATTTTATGAAGGCAACATATATGTGCATCTGTCTTTACAAAATATGCTCTTAGAATAATCCCCAGTAGCATTAAAATGCTCCCGCACAAAGTTACACCTGCCACCCACATAAAGTACACATTCACAAAAAAATCACTCTAATGTAACAAAAGTAGGTAATATCTCCATAAAGGTTAACGCCCTACATCAAGCACTCACAAGCGTTTCGCAAGCTATCTTGCTTCTTCAGGGGAACACTCGACACTTAAACACAGCAACGCGCCATACGCAAACAACCAGCTGCACATCTCATCAGTCAGCTTCAAACCATTGTGCAAACACCATCTTACAAACACCAGAGGGAGGCTCTCTTTGGCATGATGCAAGTACTATGCCGAGTATTAACAGTAAATTTGAGAGACTGAGATCATACTCCACATACCCTGGCAAGGGAGTGATGTTCATGGCTCTCATAGTATGCACAAAACTAACCCATTTGGAGAAATTGTCCTGGAGAAGGGCCCCTCCCTATGGAACTCTTGGGCCCCTCCCTATGGAACTCACTCACTCCCTTCCATCCTACGTCAAGAACCGTCCTTTTCCAAATTCAAATGACTTTTGAAAATTAACCTTTTCCAGTCTGCCTTTGACCTGCCTCCTACCATCCCAGTCCCCGCCTCACCAAGTCTCCACTGGGTGCCTCTGTCCCTCTCTCTTCCTCTACTGTCCTTTATTTGTCTTCTCTATGACTGTTCTGCTACTGTCCCATGATACAATGGAGTTCCTTTCCTTTCCTTGGCCTATGGCCATTGCTCTTCATTTTTTTTGCTATTTTGTAAACTGTCCTAGTGTTATGAAGGAGCAGTATATTAAGAAATTTGATAAACATAAACATTAGGGGTCCTTTTGCTAAAGTGTGTTCATAGTTAGCACATGCCTTAATGTGTGGTAAGCAGTTAGCGTGGGGCTAGAGTAACTGTTACAATGCTGTTATGACAGTTGTTGTTGTTGTTGTTAAGTGCCGTCGAGTCGGAGCCAAATCATGGCGACCCTCTGGATAGCTATCCTAAATTGTGTTCAGTCTTCAGTCAGGCAGCTCATTGTTGACAGACTGGTACCCGTAGCTGCTGTTATTGTCTTGATCCATCTCATTGCTGGTCTTCCTCTTTTGCATTGACCTTCTATCTTGCCAAGCATGATGTCTTTCTCTAATGATCTCTCTCTTCGCATGATGTGTCCAAAGTCGAAGTCTTGTCATCTGAGCTTCTAAAGAAAGCTTAGGTTTGATCTCCTCTAGTACCGACTGGTTTGTTCTTCGGGCAGTCCATAGTATACACAGTATTCGCCGCCAGCACCATAATTCAAAGGCATCAATTTTCTTCCTGTCTATCTTTTTCACTGTCCAGCTTTCACATCCATATGATGTTATTGAAAATACCATGGCTTGAACAGTTACTGTGCATGAATTCCTACATTAATTGCTCACTGCATAACAGGGCAGGGAATGGGCAGGTTTCGGTTGGAATGCAATCTGTCAATGTTGCAAGTAGCATGCAATTAAGTGCACCCACACTAATTCCGAATGAGAACTTGCAGTAAGGGACTTTTCAGTGTGGGAACTGCCAGGGATATGTTGGGCATGTCCCCAGCAGCACAGGGCTGTCGCACTTGTTCTGCATTAGTTTTCGCTCATAGCGCTCGGGAAGTGCAAACCTTGCTGCACTATAATGAAAGAGCTCCTTAGTGATTCAAGCCTAAAGCTTATGTGGTATTCCAAATGCTTTGACAGGATCCTATAAGCCCTGAAACTGAAGAGGAAATGTTTTTTGTGATATCACCAAAGCTCTGATGATAGGTTGATAGTTTTATATGTAACACTTACTCTAACATATTTTCCTTTTGATTCCTGTATTTTTCGTTGCCACCAAATTGCTTCTTTTTCTCTCCATTCAACTGATTGCTTTCTATTTTATCCCAGGTATGACATTTTGTGTGGGTAAATGGTGGTTTATCTGCATAAACTAGCCATCCAAAAGTTGCTGTCCCTCCTTGTGGTGACACACTTTTGGGGTAATTTTATGAAGCATTTTGCAAGTG
The DNA here is from genome assembly GCA_033557465.1 of Ichthyophis bannanicus. Taxonomy (NCBI): domain Eukaryota; kingdom Metazoa; phylum Chordata; class Amphibia; order Gymnophiona; family Ichthyophiidae; genus Ichthyophis; species Ichthyophis bannanicus. The sequence goes on from CM066035.1 coordinate 646,762,860, forward strand.
TAAAGCGTGTCCTACATACAGAAAATAGCTACTGTGAAATTACGCCTGGGTGAATTTGCATGTACTGCTAAGAACTTGGTACTGTTGGCATGATCCATGCCTAAGCATTTCCAGGGGTGGCATTTAGGTACAAGCAATGCTTTCTAAAATGTGTGTGCGCCTGCAGAATATATGCACATGTTTATTTCCTCAGACCAGGTGTAAATGCGTGTAAGAGCATTTGTATTCACTGGGGATAGTTCTAGAAGGCTATTTTGTAAAGGCACATATGTGACTATGTTACCTTTTTTAAAATCTAGTTTAAAGAAAAGTGGTCTCCTCCGACCTCACAACACAAATGAGAGTTGTGAAATCGTCGGAGACCACTCTCTCTGAACTACATTGTATATATTTGTTTCCTCAAGTAGAATAGGCTGTTCTGATTTTGAATGATTTAATTTGCCTTTATAAAATAGGCATAAAATCGATGAGCCTTATGGAAATTTTTATAGGAGCCCTGTTATAATATTACTCCCTTTTTGCCTCTCCCTATATACCCTAGCATCTGTCCGGCTCTGGCTACAACGTTGTTTCACTACATTGAAATCATGGGGGTGGGGTGGGGGGGGGGGATATTCAAACACAGACCTGCAACAGTGTAAATGCCATACAGTGGGATATTTAGCAGAACTAATACAGTTAGCACTGGGGCATGCCGGGAGCATTTCGGGCAGCACCCATTGCTAACGGGGCATTGGTAATATTGAGCCACTGCCCCGTTAGCAACAGGCAGCGAAAGTCAGGCACAGGAAACACTGGCCTAACTTTCACCACAGAAGCTAACCGGGCAGTGACTGAGCGGCTACCTGCCCCTCGAGCTTTCTTGCATCACTTGTCATTCTGTCGGCTCCCTTTGGCTTCTCCACGCTGTAGAAGACTTTCACACATAGATATTGAACAAAGCTGCCCCCCAGCACTCAAGCATTAGGCAGTCCATTTATCTCCTTTCTTTCTTCTGAGTGAACTCCATCTACCTCCATGATCGGTTATCTATTTTCAGCGAGTCTGTCATCTCACCGTAGGCCCTATCCCTAGACTGCTCAGTTTATTTATGTTTTCTTTTTTTTATTATTTAGGACAATATTCAAAAGCTACTCAATCGGGGAAACAGGAGTAACCTTATCCTGCGGAGCTGGGAGTGAACAGTAAGGAAAGTGGGACATGACGCTCCTAATACCTGTCCATGATGTCGGGTCTGATATATGTAAACGGCAAAAGCAAACATAACATAAATACAGTCTGACTTCAACGGGTGCCAAGTTTACCTAAGGCAGTGCTTCTCAACCCTCTTGCTGAGGCTCATCTAGCCAGTCAGGTTTTCAAGATGATCATAATGAATCTGCATGAGATAAAGCTGCATATACAGTATTAGAGACCTAGTCCATGCTAATCTATCTCATGCAAATTCATTGTTGTAATCCTGAACACTTGACTAACTAGATGTGTCTCCAGGAGAGGGTCAAGAACCACTGATCTAGAGTATAATATTGTTTACTCCTCTTGGCTCCAAACTCTTATTAGAATCAGCCTCTATTGTACCATTGTTCCATGAACTGTTATTCGCAATAGCAAAAGGGTTTTTCCTCTTATTTTGACTTCCAACTGACTTTGACCAGCTATTGTTAATTGATCTTTGGTGGGGTGCAACCCTCTGGAACATTGCTGTGATGGCCCCTAATTCTGACCACCAGATGTCACTATTGTATAATGAGCGGAACTTCTCCTCCCCTTCCCCCCAGTGGCAACAAATGCTGCTTCCACAGAACTCCCAGCCTCAGTCAAATGTAGGGAGCTGAAGTCCTTTATATGGCAGTCAGATGCACAAAGCTACCAGGCCGGCACATGTAACAAAAAAGTCCTGATGTTTCTGGAATTATTTATCCCATGAACAAATGCCAGTGCAGATCAAAACGTCACAGTAGGACATCCATTGAACAAACACTGTAGTTCTAGCATTAGCAATGCTTAAGTAATATTAGTTTTTCAATTTGTTTCAGGGATTTAAGAATTGCTTGACCTCTCACAGCGTTCAGCCTCCCTTGGACAAAAAGCAGTAGATATTCCATTTTTTCTGACTAGAATTTGTCATAACAAGGTCTATCGGGAGCTACTTGGGGCTGACAAGACTTATTTACTATGACATGAATAAAAATATAAAATGTGAATTTGTGTTGCACTTTGGGTGCAGGAGGCAGCCATTAATGCTCACAGATTCACTGCAAAATCATCTCATAGAGGTAGGTACTTATATGGTTTTAATTTGCCTCCTGGAAGCTTTCACCGCTTTTCTACCCCATAAGTCTTCCATCCCCACCACCCTTTCTTGACCATTTCAGTCTTTTATATTTCCCTTGAACATTCTCCCTATACTCTATGTTTCTCTTCTTTGATCTTCATCCTGCCTGCCTTCATCGCCCCTTTTCATATTCCCATCTCTCCTTCTTGTCTCTTGTTTATATAACCTGGAAGGAGGTGAACAATGGGACCATCTAAAAAATTCGTGAGGCATCAAAAGTTGATGGAATTCATCTATCTGCATTACAGCAGATGACTACTTTAACTAGACAAATGGAGAGAGAAATGAGCAATGCTATTTGATATTTAGATACGCATAGAGTATTTTGCACCCACCTTCTTGCTTTCCTGCAAATTTAATTTCTGTCTCTGTTTTTAACTAATTTTATGGTGAACCACAAAGTTATGCTATGATATAGAAACATAGACAATGACAGCAGATCATATGACCTATCCAGTCTGCTTATCCATACCAACTGAGCTTTCTAAGGGAGAGGAAGGCAATGCTTTATTGACTTTATATACAGTCCTCGTCTCTGCCACCTCTCTAGGAGGCTATTTCAAGCATCTACCACTCTTTCCATAAAGATGTATTTCTTCAAATTACTCCTGAGTCTATCCACTTTGACCTTCATCTTAGGCCCCCTCGTTCCAGAGCTTTCTTGCAAATGAGAGGCCTACTTCCTGTGCATTTCTGCCATGGAGGTATTTAAATGTCTCTATTTCTTCTCTCCCACCTTTCTTCCATAATATATATATATATATATATATATATATATATATACATTGAGATCTTTAACTCTGTCTCCATATGCTTTATGAGAAAGACCACTGACCATTTTAAAAGCTGCTCTCTGTACTGCCTCCATTCCATTTATATCTTTTAGAAGGTGTGGTCTCCAGAATTGCTCATAGAACTCTAAATGAGGTCTTAGCAGAAGCTTGTAGGGAGGCACTATCACTTCTCCTGTCCTGTAGGCCATTCCTCTCTCTATGCACCCATGCATTCTTCTGTTTTTGCTATTACTTTTTACCTTTCTGACAAATGCAATAACCTCCAGGTCCTACTCTTCTTTTGTGCACAGAAGTACTTCATCCCCTACACTAGTGTTTCCCAAACCTGGGGTCGGGACCCCAATTGGGGTCACATCATCAATAAATTGGATCACAGAATCATGGCCATTTCACCTTCTATCTGGACTTTCACTGTGACCTATGCCAAGTAGTAGTGGTCACTAGACAGCATGTGACCTGTCAGCCAGTGAACATTCATAGGCCCTTGTCCTCTCCTGGGTAAACTTCCTGTTAGGATTGGAAACCTATGTGGAGTACTGAGATCTGTAAGCATAGACGTCACACTGACACAAAGAACCCTGTGCTGACTGCTGCTGCTGTTGCCATTACTGTTGTTGCTGCCTTCCTGCTTTAGATGAGTAGTGGGAGGGGAAGGAGGTTGGTGACCAGCTATTTTGATTTTATCATCTGGGGTCACTTGAATTTTCAATTGCTAAAATAGGGTCATATGGGATAAATGTTTGAAAAGCACTGCACTATACTGTTCCACTCCAATGGACTTTTGCAGCTGAAATGCATGAGCCTGCATTTTTTAGCATTAAGTCATAGTGGCTAAATTTGAGATCATTCAAACTTTGCCAACCCTCTCCTCATGTTATCTACAACTTGTAGGATGTCTACCCTATTAAAGATTTTTGTATCATCCACAATAACGCTTACAAAATGTTAAAAAGAACTGGACCAAGGACTCATCCCTATGGCACACCACTGGCAACATCCTCAACCTCAAAGCAAACTCCATTTACTACTACCCACCAGAGCCAGACCAACTATTAGGCAAACTAGGCAATCACCTAGGGTGGCAACCTCTGGGGATAGCAAAGAGCAAGGAATTCAGACTAAACAATAGATTTTGATAGCCAGGGAAGGTGTACATAAAGCATAAGGTTTGCTTAGGATATCAACACCTTGAACCAACTCTGGAGCCAGCCTTGCTACCCACTGAACTAGTTACTAACCCAGTCATTTTAAGGTCCATCCCAAGGACATTCTGTTTATTTATAAATTGCTGATGTAGAATAGTGTCAAGGCTTTTGCAGAAATCTAAATACACCATATCTAGCTCTCTCCTTTGATCCAATTTCCTTATCATCCAGTCAAAGAAATTAAGCAGATTTGTCGGACAATATCTACCTCTAATAAAAACATGCTGCCTTGGATCCTGCAATACACTGGATTCCATAAACTGTACAATCATTTGTTTTATCAGTGTTTCCATAATTTACTCACCAGAGAGGTCAAACTAACTGACCTGTAGTTTCCAACCTCCTCCTTACTCCATTTTGTCAAGAAGGATCACATCCACACTTGTCCAGTCCTCAAGGACCACTCTGACTAAAGAAACATTGAAAAGGTCAGACAGCAGAGCCACCAGAACTTCCGTAAGTTCTTTCAATACCCTCACTACTATTACTACTACTATTACTACTATTATTACTACTACTTGTCATTTCTATAGCACTACTAGGCATACACGGTGCTGTAGACATACACATAAGACAATTCCTTCCCAACAGAGATTATAAGCACACCTTGATAAATTACCCATTGATGTTCATTTTATGAACTCTAGCAGGAAGCTCTCTTTGGCATAATGGAGGCACTATGCTGAGAATTAGCAGTAAATTTAAGAGACTGAGATCATACTCCAGGTTCATGACTGTCATGGTATGCACAAAACTAACCAATTTGGCAAAATTGCCACCTTACAATCTGTTCACAACAGACAACAGAACAAACAGGAGACTAGGGTAATTCTTAAATGGAAATGATTAAAGCACACATGGGTGCAGACAGGAGAATAAGGGGTCAAGATCCAAAAGCAGCGTCAAAGATATGAGCTTTTAGCCTAGACTTGAATTGGACTAGAAATGGAACCTGATGTACTATTCCAGGCATACACTGCAGCAAGGTGGAATAAATGGAGTATGGAGTTGACAGTAGAAAAGTACATGGATAAAAGCAATTTGTTTAATGAGCGGAGTTACGGAGAAGGGGTGTAGAGAAAGACAATAGAAAAGAGATAATGAGAACATATAAGTGAGTAGGAGAAATTAGCACTATATGCAGAAATGGATAGGGGGTCAATGAAGTGACAGGAGAAGAGGAGTTATGTGAGCAGATTAGATATGAAGCTACATTTTGAATAGATTGAAGTGGAGTTGGATGATTCAGTGGGAGATTAGTGAGGAGCAAGCTGCAATAGTCTAGAAAGAAGGTGACGAGAGTAGACAAGGGATTTGGTAACGTGTTCAAAAAGGAAGGGATGATTTTGCTGATGTCATGGAGGAAGAAATGACAGGGTTTTGCTATTGGATATTTGGATTTGCTATTTGAATATTTGTAGAGATAGAGAAGAGTCAAAGATGACCCCAAGGTTGTGAGTTGGGGAGTCAGGGAGGATGAAAGTGTTATCTACAGAAATGAAGAAGTAGGAAGGGGAGAGATGAGTTTAGGGAAAAAGATAAGAAGCTGTCTTGGACATGTTCAGTTTTAGAGGGTAGTGGAACATCCAGGCAGCAACCTCAGACAAGTAGACAGATTCAGCCTGGATTTCTGGAGAGATATCTAGTGTAGAGGGGAAAATCTAAGAGTCAGTGTAAAGATGCTACTGAAAACCATGAGAGTAGATTGGGCCATCAAGAGAATGAGTATAGGTAGTGAAGAGAAAAGGTCCCAAGACAGGACCCCGAGGTACACCAACTGAAAACGGGATGGCAGCAGAGGAGGATCTACCAGAGCATACATTGAAAGTGCAATGGGAGAGATAAGAAGAAAACAAAAACAGAACAGAGTCCCAAAATCCAAACAAGAACAGGGTATTGAGAAGAAGATGGTGATCGACACTGTCAAAGGCAGCAGATTGGTCAAGAAGGATGAGGATCAAGTAAAGACCCTTGGCTTTAGCCTGGAACAGGTCACTTAAGACTTTTGAAAAGGTTGTTTTGATTGAATGTAGAAAATGAAAGCCAGATTGCAGTGGATCCAGAATGGCTTGAGAGAAAAGAAATTCAAGACAGTGGTGGTGAACAACATAACCAAGTAGTTTTGAATTCAAAAGGGAGGAGGGAAATGAGTTGATAACTGGAAGGGCAGTTAAGTTCCATTGACGATTTTTTGAGAAGCAATGTAACCACAATGTGTTTGAAGGCAGCAGGAAAACTTGCAGTGGAAAGTGATAGGTTGTGGATATGACAGATGGAAAGGACAACATCAGAGGAAATAGAGCTTAGTAGACTGGTGGGAATGGGATCAAAGGAGCAGCTAGTGAGTTTGGAGGCAAAGAGAAGATGTGCAATTTCCTCCTCAGTGACTTCAGAAAAAGCAGAAAGGGTAGCAGGGTTTGAAGGGAGAATTTGAGACTGAAGCAGGGGAAGGGGAGATGGAGTTTACCAAGTAGAGAATGCTAGACTAATCTTGTGAACCTTGTCATAGTAGTAGTCAGCCAAAGTCTGGGCAGAAAGTAAAGAAGGGGTTGGAGGTAGAGTCACTTTGAAGACAGTGTGGCACAGAGATGGTGTGGGTCTGAGGCATGAGAGTTTGTCCGATGGACATAGTACTTTTGCATGGCTAGTGCTATAGAAGACTGGAAGGAGGGTAGCAAGAATTTGAAATGTATGAAGTCAGTGTGGCCACGAGATTTTGACCAAGGCACTTAGCAGAGCAGACACAGGAATGTAGGTAGCATATTTTAGAGATTAGCCAAGGTTGACAGTATGCATCACAAGACATGGAATGGAAGGAGCATCCAAAGCAGAAGAGAGTATTGTGTTATAGGAAGAAACTGCCTCAGATGAGATAGTGGATGAACAAGATGAAATAGCAGTGGAGAGAGATGAAAGGTGAATAGCCTTAAGATTCCTAAACGTGTTAGTGGAACTTGGAGGAGACTGTGGTGGGGAGGTGTTTAAGTGTAAAAGTTAACAGATGATAGTTTGGATAGGGGAAGAATTGAGGTGGAGAAATTTGAAGGTGAACAGCTTGGAGAAAAAGACAAGGTTGACGTAGTGGCCATGCTGGTGAGTTGAGGCTGTAGAACACAGCTGGAGGTTGAATGAGGAGGTTAAGGCAAGGAGCTTATAGGCATAAGAGTCTGAGGGGTCATCAACATGATTGTTAAAATCCCCAAGAGTGAGGGAAGGAAAAAAATAGTTCAAGGATGAAAAAAAAATCACGAAGTCAAAATCAGTGAGAAAGAAAGAGATGAGCTTGTCAGATGTATCCCATCCGACCACATTGCTTTGTCTACTTTTAGTTTAAGCAGCTCTTCACTGTTTTCTGAAAATCATTCAAGATCTGTCTCACTTCCAATTCTATTTGTGTGTATTTTCTGAGGTCACACCCCTGGCCCTTCATCAGTGAACACAGAACAGAAATATTTGTTTAACAATTTTGCTTTATCCTTATTGGCTTCTACATATTCCTCCCTTCACTCTTAAGTCTGACAATATCACTTTTGCACTTCCTCTGGTCACTAATGTACCTAAAAAAAGTATTCTCCCCCCATTTTACCGTATTGGCTATTTTTGCTACCATTTGTTTCTTTGCTTTCCTGACTACTTTCCCAGCTTCTCATAATTTTTCCAGATATTGTTGTTTGTCTTCCTCTTTCTGAGAACTCTTGTATTTTATGAAGGCCAACCTCTTTTTCCTTACCTTTTCAGCTACTTCTTTTGAGCACCATAGCAGCCTCCTTTTTCTTTTATTTATTTTCCTAACAAAAAGGTTTGTTGTTCACTGCTTTTCTGATTGCCCCAGATGTTCCCATCCAGCAATATTCCCTCATTTTGATAATGTTAATTTTATTGAAGTTTAGGACCCTCATTTTTAAATGAACCATCTCTACCTGTGTCTTAATACTAAACCATACAATTTAGTTATCATTGGATGTCAGATGATCATCCACTTTAGACATTCAAAACACTTTCCCCATTTGTAAGCACCAGTGTTGGTTTGTTATCAATTGCCAGTTCTTTCTGTAGAGAATCTAGGATCTTCTTATTACTAAAGAACGCTTAGCAGGGATTTCACAATCAACATTTTGCTTATTGACTTCACCTATTGGTAGCATTTCTCCTTTCACAGCAATATTGTGAATGTATTTAAGTAAATATCTGTTCACTTCTTCTGCCTTCATGCATATCTATATCATGCAAATGGTCTTTTGGATGCTGACTCCTAAATTTTTTGGTTAAAGATGTATTACTTTTAAATCATACATGCAAACTAACTTCTAAGCTTTCAACACTTTCCTTACCCTACTTTTGCCTGAATAGTAACTCTAGTCTTAACTCTGTGCACAAGAAAGTTCACAAATTTTCAGTCAGTTCTAAACATCCATGAAAATCGAGCTTGTGCACTTAAATGAACATTCAGATACTTAGGGGTATGTTTACTAAACTGCAGTAATGTTACAGACCGTGCATTAGGTAACGTTAATGTGCGGTATGTAACGTTAATGTGCGTTAACGTTACCTAACGATTGTTAACGTTCCCGGCCGTGGTAAACACCGCAGAGGGTGGAGAGAGGGCGGAGAGAAGGGGTCAATGGGTGGAGAGTGGGCAGGGAGAGGCTCCCTGCACACTAATGCGCTGAACTGAAGGGCTGAATCCTACTGCGAAAGAAAACCTGCCGTTAGATGCACATTTGCACAAGAGAGAAACCATTTCAGTGTCAGCAATGTACAGCATAGGCAGGGAGCCCAAGAAACGTGATAGTAGTGCTCCATTTTCAGCAACAGCATAGTGCCCAAGTATGAAAGGCCACTATGGTGATGGTGCAAATGGGGCATAGGAGGATGAAGGCGGGAAATGTAGCGGGGGCATCTGGGGCACAGGGTAGACTAGGCAGGCGCCTAGGTGGCACTTAGGAACATAGAAACCAGAAATCAGCATGACAGCAGCTGACAAAGGCCAAACACAATCCACCTACATCTACCTAGTCCACCCGAGCTAACAGTTGCCAGGGCACTGACCTAACATCCCCCCAGCCAACCCTCCCCCAAGCAGAAGGGACATACTATTGGTAGGCGGTGATGGGGGGATGTGAGGATGCTCATGTATGCCCCCTGCCCCAGACCCTGCTCCCTAGGCGACCACCTACCCACAGGGGTTGTGTGCCCATGCTGGAGGGGGCAGTGGCACCTGCCTGCAGTGGACCTAGGCTATGCCCTGTACCAGTACGTGGTGTGCAGTGCAACATAAAAGGTCTGGCTGAGGAAAAGTACAGGTAGCCCCAGGGACTACCATGCATCTGTGACAACAGTGTGGTGCAGTACACCCAGCCAGTGTGTCCAGCAGCAGGGAGTCATATGTTCAAGTTCCTGCTGTGGTTCCTGCAGAGCATGTCCCTATATTTTACCCTACAATGCAGATACAACAGCAACATGTGCAAAGCCCAAAGCAGCGGCGAACAGGGGTACAAAAACCCACTCACACAGGCTCCACAATCCAAAGATGCATGGAGAGTCAGGCTGTTGGCCCCAGCACCGAGCTGAAGTTATCACCAGAGCACTACTACTACCTCCTGCACAGTTTAGCAATGTCGGTACTGTGATCAGGACCAGTGTGGCGGGCAGGGTTGCCAACCACCCCTATCTTTGCACAATGCTGCAATAGGAGTACAGTGGTGTGCAAAAGTCTGGAATCACTTGTAAATTTGACGTGACCTTATATCTTAATTTCTTTTTCCTCCCAGTGGCTTTTTCTGTGTATCTCATGATAAGTGATAGATTTGGCTATTAGGGCCAACTTTTAGTATTGGTTTGGCCCTTATTTTCTGAGTTTGTTCCCCATAGTTGTCCTGTTGATAGATATTCTGTGAAAATCGCGTAATGTACATCATTGGCCAACGATATATTATTGTAAGTATGCTTTAAAATATTATGGACGTACGCCAGGTTTCCTTCAAATTAATGTATGTGGCCTTGAAAAAGGCCGTTTTTATGTGTCAGTGATGGCTCAGTATTTGATGGGCCACCCTTTGTTCTTGATCACCTGACTGCACTTTGTCGGCATTGAATGAACCAGTCTGACAAGGTGATCGTTGGTGACAATGCGGTTCCAAGCTCCAATGAGTGACTCAATCAGCTCACGCTTTGATGTCCGATGCATCTTGGATATTTCCAAGGCCACCTTGTGCCACAGGTTCTCGATTGGATTCAGATTTGGAGACTGGGCAGGCCAGTCCATTAATTTGATGTTGTTCCGTTGCTTCCAGCTGATCACCTGTCTGGAGGGATGGCAGGGTGCATTGTCATCTTGGAACAGGAAATGGCCAGGAAACAGCTGGTATGCTGATGGCACCATGCACTTTTGCAGTATGGTGATGTACTTGGCCCTGTTAACCATTCCATTGACGATGTGAAGACGTCCAACGCCACTGGCAGCCATGCAACCCCAGACCATGACCTTCAAAGGATGCTTCACAATGAGGTTGAGACACTCAGGCTTGAATTCCTCTCCAGGAAATCTCCTCACATAGATGTGGGCCTGGTTACCAAATAGGCAGAGGGTGCTTTCATCGCTGAATAGCACCTTTTCCCACATTTCAGTCGACCAGGTTGAGTGCTTTATCGCCCACACGATCCGGTTGCGCCTTTGTATGTCAGTCATCAGTGGCTTATTCCGTGCTTTGCAGCCCCGGAGACCAAACTGTAGGCACCGGCGACGAACTGTTGATGAGTTTACACTGACTTCACTCTTGTCTCACCACTCTTGAAGTAGCTGAGGAGAGGTCAACTTGCGATTAGTCAGTGAAATGCGTTGTAGTGCGCGGTCCTGGTGTGATGTTGATGCACGTGGATGACCTGAATGAGGCTTTTCTACCACTGAACCCATTTCTTTCTTCTTCTGTACAATCTTAACAACAGCGCTCTGACTGCAGCCAACTTTCCTGGCCATCTGACGGCTTGAAAATCCTTCTTCGCTCATAAAGAACACGCTCCTCCAAAGTCAGGGTCCGAGTCATGGTTGATCCAGAAAGCATATGAAATTCAAAAATTCCGCATGTTTTTATAGCTGCACTGTGTCTAGATATCTGCATTGTGATTGGTTAGTGAAACCAGCCTCCTGATTGGTCAGAAATAATGTGTGCATATTGGATAATCTCGATCCAGTTTTGATGCAGGAGCCACAAAAATCACAGTAGCTATCTCCCAGTGTCTGTAAAATATTTAAATTGGACGCAAGGAATGCAAACGTCAACTCTAATAGCCAAATGTATCCCTTTTAACGTGGTAGAAAGATGAATATGCTGGGCTAACACAAAATTTAAAAAAAAAACACACGTTAGAAAGTTCAAAAAATGCAAAACACACAAGTGATTCCAGAATTTTGCACACCACTGTATGTTTGTGTGTGTATGTCTATCCATTGTTCTGTGGCTGCCCACCCCTCTCTGGGCCCAAAATGTCCCACTGTTACCAGCATTAGCCTGAATGTGTGCAAAATGAGGAGCAAGGTGTTGTGGGTATGGCCCGGACATTGCAGATTGGCCAGGATGCATCTTCACAGGGTGTGGGGCAATGGCTGGGACACTGTAGTGTCTAACCACTGCCTGCATGGACAGGATGGCCAGAGCATGTCATGCTGGGAGGGCACTCACTCTAACCGAGCAGTGACCATGGCATGTCTAGGTTCCCACATAGTGCTCCACACTATCTGTCTCCAGTGATACCTTTGTGATCCTGGTGCTGGGGCCCCAATCACTGAGATGCCTGCTTGGTGCATGTAGTTCCTCTGTGAGCATGCACTATGGACCGGCTAGTAGATTGTCTGCATGACTGTGCATGGTTGGAACACCTATAGGTTGCAGTCTGACTGTGCTGTCTGCTGGTGACTGGCAGACAATGGCATAAGGCAGTTGGGGTTTTCCAGACCTAACCCCAACATTGTTGCTTGTCTGCCTCAGTCACAGGTATGGCTCGGGCCCACCAACCCTGGAGGGCTGTCTTATACCAGCAGGATGGAGGTTGCTTCACCGGGGCTGGGACACCTGTCCCTTACCTACAGAAAGGGTGATGTGGGCTCTTTGGGGTATGTAGTATATACCAGTTTGACCTTATAAAGGCACTACTACACAAACCTCATACAAGTCTAGAAACCCCTCTGCCCTGATAACAGGTGCCCATGTCACCCAGACCCTAACACGGGGTACACACTAATCTGGGTGGTGTCTGGTCCCAGAGAGCCACCTGTGACTGCAGGATACAGATGGACACAGAAGTACCTTCAGCTGCATTGCAAGGAACACCTGTCACACACTGGCAGTGATGGGGATGTACAGCAGGATCTATCTCTAGTACCACATGTACTGCGGACCTAGTGCTGGGCACCCATCCTATCCCTCAGGGTGAACACAGAACCTGCACAATGGCATGGTCTGTAGCTACACTGTGCCAGTATTACGCACTGTCAGTTCACTTTTCCAAGCTGAGGTACCGGAGAGGTGCAGACCCCATTTGGTGATCAGCTGTAGGCAGCTATTCAGCATGTGCATTGCATCATGGGTACTGGTGGGGTTACCCTATCCTGGCACTCAGAGCAGACAGTTTGTGCGGTGATCTGCAGTCCTTCTGTACCCAGCCATTGCTGTGACATACACCACGGAGGTATAGCCTACTGGTTAATACAATGCCATTCTCGGCAGTGTTCATGGTTTCAATTCCTCATTGTTCCCTCCTCTCATGCCTGTCTTACTCAAATAGTGTGCATGCCTGTAACAGTCATATTTTGCAGATCTGTGCTGCCAGCCCATAATACTCTCGTCACAATTGCCAACATTCCCTCGGTCCGTCTATCTGTGTCTGTCAGCTGTGTAGAGGCCTGTCTGCCTGTGCAGGCTGCCACCCCATGTCCTGCACTGCTACCCTTTCCTGCATTGCGCCTCATCGTGCTTGCCTCACCTGTGCCTGATCTGCATGACACCACCACTCCTCTGTCCACCCATCATTGTAACTATCCTGCCACCTCCGCCTCCACTGGGGGACACGTATTCCCATCGTCTGCCACCAACTGTCTTTCCAGTACTTTACATTGCCAACACCCTGTGCTGTGGTACAGTTGCCCCCACCATGTTTGTCATCAGTACTGTCAGCCACATGGGATGCCCACAGATATGGCAGGTCCAGCGGCTCCCAACTATCCCTCCTTCACTCACATGTTCATTGCCTTTCCTGAGTGCTCTATCTAATGTTAGGGCTACATCTGTCTCTGTTCCTCACAGGTCATGCATGTCATCCTGCGGCACCTTGCAGCCCTTAGGCCACACTAACCTAGGACACCATAACCTTGTTAGGCCACCGCAACCTATGGTTCCATAGCCCAGGGTGCTCTCTAAGGTGCCCTGTCCAGGGGTGCCTAATACGGCGCTTAGCCTAAGGAGCCCTATAGGGCACCTTACAAGGCGCCTTGTAACGCGCGTTAGTCTAAGGCGCCTTGTAAGATGTGTTAGCTAATACGGCTTGCTGTAACGATGCACCACCCACGCCTTTATATGGGCATCTGTACCTTTACCACGGAACCTAACGCGGGTGATACTACCGCAGTTTTGTAAACATACCCCTTAATGTAGTAATAATTAGCAGATTAGGACAGCTAAATTTAGTTGTTTCAATCTATTTGGATGCTTGCTATAGGTTTTGAACATTTCTTAGGATCTGTTTGGACATCTCTGTTCTGATTTTACATGTTTGACACAAAAGCTTTTGAAACCAGCTCCTGAATTACATACTTCAGAATGATCAGGTTTGCTTTAGCATCCATTTCCTGAATGGCGAAATAAATATACGTTCCATTATTATTAGATGTCTGACAGTGAAGGATGGCAGTAGCTAGAAGGAAACATTTTATTGGTTCCTGGTTAGCTCTTGATTATTTCCAGCTGTAATATATATGCATATATCTAGATTTGTGATTGCCTGTGCACATAAATATGCTAATGAGTCATGTCAAGAGTCCTCGAGCAATATTTAAACAAGATTGATGCAGCAGATTTTATAATTCTTCAGACGTTTACAAATATTGCATATTGAAAGCTCAGAGAGCAAGCTATATGAAAAAATACACCTTTGCTTTCCTTAATATATGCTATGGGGGGAATTTCTATTCTGGAAACAGGTTGCAGATGAACAGTGGCAGTTTAGAGGCTCCACCACTCTGAGGCTATGGGGATCTAGGGTCAAGATCTACAACAATATAAGTGAGATCTTCACGCAGTGATATTGCCAGAAGCATTAAACTAGTCCTCCAAAAGATAGCTTTCTTAAAATTAGATTTTTAGTGAAGCTTTTATGTGATTTTTCTTGATTTGGGATCCCTTTTACTAAATACTGCTTAGGTTTTGTACTTAATGTGTGTTTGTAACGCATCTTACGTGCAAAGCCTCTGCGTTAGATGTTGGGGCATGACCAGCATGTTCCTGGAAGCTAATACATGACTGAGTACTCTAAGGTGAGGCACAAATAATGTGGGTACACCAATTGATACCCATAAAGGTATTGCTAGGTGCACCTGTTCTAATTTTCATGTTAATGCTGCTCACGTGCTAATATGCTCTCCATGCCTACATTCTGCCTCTAACCTGCCCGCTCTCCTCATTAGCAGACAAGTACCAATTAATGTGCATTTTGATGTTTGGTATCTGGCATGCCCTTGCACTGGTATTCACCATAGCCAGTTACACCACACTATAACGCATGTTAACGGGTTTGCGGCGCTTACTAAAAGAATCCCTTTATTTTTCCATCTACTGTCTAGTACTGTTACTTTCTGTGAAGATCAACAATGTTATCCCCCTGATGATGGCCCCCCTCCCTCCTTCTGTCAACTTGATTATTGTCCCCCTCCCCTTTTATGTTAAACCGCTTTGACCCAGTGAAAAGCAGGATATAAATGCAGTTAAATAAATAAGTTAAATAAATAAATCTTAGATAATTTTGCTTTACTGTTCCTCAGTATGTCATTTGGTTATTTATTTGTGATATTGTGTTTGTTTATTTCTGTGATTTTAAGATACAGGTTAGATAGTACATAGAGATCAGAAATGAGACCTCGAAGTTGCTATTTTACAAGTTTACATGTGAGAACAATCAATGGAGGAAACACAACATACGTGTGGAAGTTGGTAACATATAGTAACATAGTAACATAGTAAGCAGGGGCGGCCCAAGGGGGGGTGCGGGGCCATGTGCGGAGACTCGGTGCGGGGCCTCATTTGCATAAATATTTGCATAATGCTACCATACACTAACTTTTAGTAAACATGCCTCTTAATGAGTGTATGAATAAAGAAAGACTAAAAGATTTCTACATTACTATAATCCAGTGCCAACCGCCAGACACATTAGGAACTACTACAAACGCTGCCCATTTAGAACCCATAGCAAACCCGCTGTATCCTAACAGCACTACCAGGACTCATAAAGCACCATACCCTACCTATCAAAAGGAAACGCTGCAAATATTAAACCAATACATTTCAGAGAACACCAATACATGACCTACTGGGGAAAGAGAACAAGTGGCAATGTCAAATAGGAATTACATAAACAGAATATCTCAGCTCAGATACACATGCAGAACATAGACCATCACCAAACAAGGAATCACAATTTAGAAACAGGAAGACAATAATTAAACTGGGAATCCCAAAAGCCAAACTTGGAATGTACAACACTGTAGAAATAAAACTATACATTAATTTGCTCTTGTACTAAACAAAGCACAGACGTTAATGATGCACATTTCCCAGAGCTGACATATTCCAATTAATAAATTCAAAATAAAGAGATATTTTTCTACCTTTTGTGCATTTGCTCCAGTCACTTTCTTCTGGTTTCTTTGTGTCTTCCGCTAACTCTCCATCGTCTGCTGTCCATTTGTCTTTTCTTCTCTCTTCTAGTTTTTTTCCATTCTCTCTCTACATCTGCTTTAACATACTAATCTTTCTCCTTTTGCTCTTTCCTCATTCCTATTTCATCTACTCAAATTTTACCCCTCCATTCTCAATCCCCACTTACTCTCCCAATATCCGGCCAATTATAGATTTGTCTTCCCTCCCACACAAAATACTTTTTTCCTCTCCATTTCACTCTCCCAGCTCCATCCCATTCTAATCCTCCCCCAACATCAGCTCCATTCTAGTTCCAGTCCCACCCAGCATCCGCTCCCTTCTAGTCCCCGCATCAGCCCATTTCCAGTCCTAGCCCCCCATAAGCCCATTTCCAGTCCTATCCTAGACCCACCATCAGCCTATTTCCAGTTCTAGCTCCCCCATCTATTTCCAGTCCCATCCAAATCCCTCCATCAGCTTATTTCCAATCCCAGCCCCCCATGAGCCCATCAGCCCATGTCAAATCCTAGCTCCCCTCCACTCAGCCCATTTCCAATCCAAGCCCCCCATGAGCCTACTTCCAGTTCTAGCCCCTTCATGAGTCCATTTCAATCCAAACCCCCACCACAGCCCATTTCCAATCTTAGCACCCCCCCAACAGCCAATTTCCAGTCCTATTCTAGCCCCTCCATCAGCCCATTTCCTGTCCTAGCCCCCCCACTCACCCATTTCCAGTCCTAGCTCCCCCCCTCACCACCCATTTCCATTCCAAGCCCCCGTCCCCTTCAGCTATTTGTAGTTCAAGCCCTCCTTCCACTCAGCCCATTTCCAGTCCTAGCAACCCCCCCAGCCCATTAACAGTCTTAGCCCCCCAGCCCATTACCAGTCCTAACCCCCCATCAGCCCATTTCCAGACCTAGCCCCCCATAGCCCATTACTAGTCCTAACCCCCCCATCAGCCCATTACGTCCTAACCCTCCCATCACCCTATTTCCAGGCCTAGCCCCCCCATCAGCCTATTTCCAGTCTTAGCTCCCCATAGCCCATTACCAGTCCTAATCCCCCATCAGTCCATTACCAGTCCTAACCCCTCCCATAGCCCATTACCAGTCCTAACCCCCATCAGCCCATTTCCAGTCTTAGCTCCCCCCATAACCCATTACCAGTCCTAAACCTCCCCATCAGCCCATTTCCAGTCTTTGCATCCCCCCATGGCCCATTACTAGTCCTAACCCTCCCCCATCAGCCCACGTCCAGTCTTAGCCCCGCCCCAGAACTCATTACCAGTCCTAAACCGCCCCATCAGCCCTTTTCGTCCGAACCCCCATCACCCTTTTTCCTGTCCTAGCCCCCCCTTCAGCCTATTTCACGTATTAGCCCCCCATAGCCCATTACCAGTCCTAATCCCCCATCAGCCCATTACCAGTCCTAACCCCTCCCATAACCCATTACCAGTCCTAAACCTCCCCATCAGCCCATTTTGTCTTAGCCCCCCCATAGCCAATTACCAGCCCTAACCCCCCATCAGCCCATTTCCAGTCTTAGCCCCCCCATAGCCCATTACCTGTCCTAACCCCCCCATCAGCCCACTTCCAGTCTTAGCACCCCCCCCCCATGGCCCATTACTAGTCCTAACCCTCTCCCATCAGCCCACTTCCAGTCTTAGCCCCCCCCATAACCCATTACCAGTCCTAAACCTCCCCATCAGCCCATTTCCAGTATTAGCCCCCCCCATAGCCAATTACCAGTCCTAACCCCCCCATCAGCCCTCTACCATTCTTAGCACCGCCCATGGCCCATTACTAGTCCTAACCCTCCCCTATCAGCCCACTTCCAGTCTTAGCCTCCCCCCCCATAGCCCATTACCAGTCCTAAACCCCCTTCCCCCCTATCATCCCAAATTAAAAAATAAATAAAAACAGCTGCTTCTGCCGCGGCAGCATCAAGAGTGCTGCCGCGGGGCCCCCCCTGCCTGGCAGAGCCTCCCTGCATCGTAGGCTAGCGTTGAATC
The DNA here is from genome assembly GCA_033557465.1 of Ichthyophis bannanicus. Classification (NCBI taxonomy): domain Eukaryota; kingdom Metazoa; phylum Chordata; class Amphibia; order Gymnophiona; family Ichthyophiidae; genus Ichthyophis; species Ichthyophis bannanicus. Next base: position 646,781,111 of record CM066035.1, read on the forward strand.
CCCGAACGTGGGCTTCTTTCAGAGCCGCGAGAGTTTCCTTTCTCGCGGCTCTGTTAATCCCGCCGGGGCTGATGGGAAATCCCTGGCGGGATTAACAGACCGCGAGAAAGGAAACTCTTACGGCTCTGAAAGAAGCCCGCGTTTGGGGATTCAACGCTAGCCTACGATGCAGGGAGGCTCTGCCGGGCAGGGGGGCCCCGCGGCGGCACTCTTGATGCTGCCGCGGCAGAAGCAGCTGTTTTTTTTTTTAAACTTGGGATGATAAAGAATGTTTTTTGCGCTGGGCCCCCTGAAACGCGGGGCCCTGTGCAAAAAACATGCTTGCTCAATGGACGGGCCGGCCCTGATAGTAAGTGACGACAGATAAAGACCACCATGGTCCATCTAGTCTGCCCAGCAAGATGGCAAGAGTAGGTGCACCTGTCGCTCTGTGCAGGCCACCCCTCCCCATGTTTTTGTTTAGGGGTGAACCCACCACTCCATGTAGGACACCCTTATTTGTTGAGACGCTAGATAGTTCAGAAGTTAGCTGGTACCGTTTATTTTGCTTTTATCCTGTTGCTGTAAAGGGATCCACTGTGTTTGTCCCATGCCGTTTTGAATTCCATCACCGTGTTTGCCCCCACCACTTCCATCGGGAGGGCATTCCAAGCATCCACCGCCCTTTCAGTGAAGAAATATTTCCTGACATTGCCTTTCAATTTACCACCTTGCAGCTTCATGTTATGCCCTCTAGTTTTACAGCTTCCCCGTCTTTGGAAGAGGTTTGTTTGTTCATCATTTCTCTTTAAGTATTTAAAGGTCTGAATCATATCTCCCCTGTCCCTCCTCTCCTCCAAAGTGTACATATTTAGGTCTTCAAGTCTCTTCTCATAAGGCTTCTGACGCAGGCTCCAAATCATTTTGGTTGCCTTTCTCTGAACAGTTTCCAGTCTTTTTACATCTTTTGCAAGATATGGGGGCATGTTTACTAAAACTCCGGTAAAGTGCGGGCCCCGGTAGTGTGCGGGTGCCATATAAGGAGTGGGCGTTCCGTCCTGAAAAAGAAAAGCCGGAATTTACATATGCGCTAAGGTGCGCGGCGTCCATGTGCGCCCCGCACCTTAGCGCATGAGATAGCTGCGCGGGAGGCATAAGCGGCGTGCTGAAATGCAAGAAAAAGCAGTGCCACAGCACAATGGTTAAGACACTGACCAATGCACGGATCCTGGTCAATGGCTCCCTGTCGGGCGCCTTTGTACTGAATAGAGGGACTCGGCAGGGTTGCCCCCTTTCGCCTCTTTTATTTAATTTGGCTTTGGAACCTTTGGCCGTTCTTATCAGGCACTCTCAGGAGGTGCGGGAAGTAGAGGTGGCGGGTCTACAAATTAAACTGTCGGCTTACGCGGATGACCTGTTGTTATTTCTCCATCCGGACTCCATAGGGGTAGTATTGGATATCATAGGGCAGTACTCGGCCTTGTCGGGCTACAAAATTAACTGGGACAAGTCCATTGCATTCCCGATGAATTCCGGGACCTTTTCCTCGACGGTCGATCAATTCCCTTTTAGGTGGGAGGCTAGAGTCATAAAATATCTCGGTGTGAAGTATGGGACTTCTCTGGACGACACGGTAGATATGAATGTGAAGTCCTTGAAGGACATGGTCCAGGCCTTTACGTTGCAATGGGCCCCACTGCATTTGTCCTGGTGGGGCAGATTAGATTCCATTAAAATGGTACTTGCCCCTAAAGTTAATTATATCTTGGAAATGATCCCCTTAGAGTTTCCCGTAAAATTTTTTAAGTCCCTAGAGCGCATCTTGACAGGATTTTTGTAGCAGGGTAAGCCCCCTAGGATTCCGCTGCATAAACTGAAAGCGAGCAAGCAGGATGGGGGGGGGTGCAGTTCCCCGACTTTAGATGGTACCACGCTGCTCTCCTGTTGAAGCATGGTTCTCAGTGGCTTCTAAACAGGGAAGGGGGTTCCAGGCCAGTTTGGGTGGAAGTGGAGGAACGCTGGATAGCCCCTATCCCGGTGCATCTATTAGTCGGCATGATCCTGCCAGGGCAGGGGCGAAACCTTAAAATTCTTCGAGCTACGCAGCATGCCTTTTCTCTACTCGATGCACGCTTGGATTGTGGGGGCAGTATATCGGCTGGATCTCCGATTTGGTTCAATCCATATTTCAAGATTGGGCGTCGCTCTTTTGCGTGGAGGGTATGGCAGGATCGTGGTATCTGGACTGTTGGTCAGTTAATTCATGGGAAGTCATGGAAATCCTTCGAGGATTTGCAAAAGGAATTTGGGCTCCCGAGTTCGTGCTATTATCAATGGATCCAGCTCAAACATTGTCTGTTAGGGCATCCTTGTGATCCTTCTAGAGTTGTGGCTCAGGGGGCGGTCTTGAAGGAGGTGGATGTGTGTACTAGTGGTAAGGGAATCATGTCTAAGTTTTATGCCCTATTCCGGGACACCTCTGGAGAACCTTCTAAGGAAGTGAGGCTCCGTTGGGAGGAAGAATTGGCGATCTCTATACCTGAGCAGACGTGGTGCACTATGTGGGGAAGAGTGAATCGAGTCTCCAGGGCGGCTGCCTTGACGCAATCCCTCTACTTTATTTTGCATAGGGCGTATCTTACTCCGGATAGGGTGGCGAAGTGGGCGCCGGGGGCGCAAAGTGAGTGCTGGTCCTGCAAAGGGGGCAAGGGCACTTTTAGACACATGTTCTTTGAGTGTCCCTACGTTCAGAGATACTGGCTCTTGGTTTGGGACAAGATCAGCAGGGTTCTGGGTCTCCAGTCTCCATTGAGTTGGGAAATTATTATTCTTCGTTCCTGTGCGGGTGGGCTGATATTGGAAAAGGAAAAGACCTTCCTATTTAACTTTATGATGGCTATTGCCCTCAAGTTGATAGTATCTAATTGGAAGGATTTGTCCAAATTGGATAGCCTGCATTGGTGGAATTTAGTTAGTGTATACTCTAGTTACGAGAAGGCGCAGGAGAAAAAAGAAGCCCTATGGAGGCTGGGACGGAGACCCTGGCAAACCCGCGAGGGTTTTCTTAGGGATGGGCACGTCTGTAACAAATGGCATTATCTTGATGATTACTCGGCTAGAGCGAGGTGCAGCTTCTCGACGTAACTTTAACCTTACCTCTGGTAGTTGATTACCTACCGGATGGTTCTCCTAGAGGAGTGTGTCAGAGGTCGCAGGAGGACGGGGGGAGGGGGGAGGGTTGTTGTTGTTGTTGGGGGGTGGTAGGTGGAGGGTAATTGCTGTAAGTTACCTTGTGTTGTTGAGGGGAGTTGGAGTTATACATTGTTGTATGGTTGAAATTATAAACAAATAAAAAATAAAAAAAAAAAAAGACACTGACCAATGGTGCAGGGATCAGGGGTTCAATCCCCCACAGTGCTCAATGAAGACGGCTGGCTGAGGTGTTAATTTATGAGGCGCAGAAATACTGGGCAGCATAAGGCAGCACGCTAATGTTTTGGCGGCATATTAATACTGGGCTGCATAAGGCGGCGCGCTGATGTTTATGGAGGCATTATAATACTGAGCGGTATAAGTGGCGCGCTGATATACAGGATGAAAAGCAGAGCCACAGCACAATGGTTAAGGCACTTACCAATGGTGCAAGAATCAGGGGTTCAATCCCCCACGGTGCCCAATGGAGACAGCTGGCTGAGGCATTATTTTAGGAGGCATTTAAATGATGGGCGGCATAAGGCGGCGCGCTGATGTGCAATCACAGGAACAGAACCACAGAACAATGGTTAAGACACTGACCAATCATGCAGAGATCAGGGGTTCAATCCCCCAAAGTGCCCAATGAACAAGGCTAGCTGAGGCATAACATATTATGGGGAGGATTGCTTTAGAAGGCATTTTATTCATATTTTAATTATCACTACTAGCAAACGCACTCTCAAAGCGTGTTAACATAAGGCGCCCTATAAGGCACATTTTAAAGTGCACGGTCAGCCAAGGCACCCTAGAATGTTGCTTATAGGGCGCTTTAGAGGGTGCCGTATGAGGTACCGCAAGGTCAGTGTACCGTTTTTTATGGCAGCACTGTGCAGTTTAAGGAATGAAAAGCATAAGTAGGTGCGCTGATAGACAAGGAGGAGCAGCAGTGGAGCACAATGGTTAAGGCACTGACTGCTGATACAGGGGTCATGAGTTTGCTCCCCAGTGTGCCTAATACATAAGACTGGCTGTGGCATCAGCTTTGCATTGTACATATTTTGTCCTGCAGCACTTTATTTTTATGTTATTAATTGCTGCCAGCAAACATGCCCTCACGTGCCGTAATTGAAGGTGCCGTATAAGGCACCCTATAAGGCACTCCATAGGGCACATTATAAATTGCACTGTCCGCCACAGCACCCTAAAATGTCCCCTATAGGGCACCCTATAGGTTGCGTCACAGGATAATGTATAGTGCACCTTATATGGACGGGAACCATAAGGTGCCCTATAGGGCACCCTATAAAGCACCCTCAGAGGCACCTTATGGGTACAGTACGCTGAGGGTGTTTTTGCTGGCATCAAAATATGTACATTAAAAAAATATAATGCATTTGACAACCCTATCAAATAACCCCACTGTAGGTTTGAACCCATGATCTCTGGCTTCAGAGGCAGGGAAGTAATCATTGGGCTACAGCTCTATAGCTGCTACCAAGCCCCTGGCTGGCTGCAGAGAGCATGCATGTCACCACACAGACAGTCTGCTGTGGTCACCAGGATAGGGTTAGCCCACCCATACCCATGATGCACTGCACATGCAAATCAGCTGTCCACAGATTAACACAAGATGGGCAATGCACCCCACAGCACCTCGGCCTGGTAGAGGGAAGTGACCATGTGCACCTACACACCACCTCGGCCTGGTAGGGGGTACTGACCGTGTGTTTTACTGGCACAGAGTAGCTACACACCATCACATTGTGCGGGTACTGTGCTCACCCTGAGGGTCGGTGAGGCGCCCAGGACCAAGTCCACAACCCCTTCCATGGCTAAAAGAGGCCATGCCGGAGGTCCAAAGCAGTGTTAATGTGTGAGCTAGGTAGTTACTGCACAAACACCTTGGATATCTCTATCTGTTTCAGTCAGGTGTAGCCCCCATGTACCACCACCTCCACCTCCAGGGCTGAGAGTGGCAAACAGGGTCTCCCATCAATAGATCCACATTCTACCTCACTGCCAAGGTGGCAGTAGAGGGGACCATCAACCCCGGTCCTGCTGAGGAACAGACACCCCACAGGGCAGTCAATGCAACTCTGTACACATCCATAACACAATAGCAGACAGACATTAGGCCTGGCTCTGGTGAGCTGCACCCCACCACTATCTGATATTCTTCTGCAGCAAGTCATCAGCCACTGCACCCTGCTCCATCAAGACACATACCAGCTACAAACAGCGTGCTAGTTAGTCCACAGTGCATGCTCCCAATGGAGATGCATGCACCCAGAACTGGGATGTCAGCATACACAGCAAGCAGATAAATCAGTGACTGGGCCCCAAAAGGAAACCCACATCTATCACATGAGAGAAATGCTATACAGCACTATGGGGGTGCCTAGCCATGCTGTGGTCACTGTACAGTCAGGGTGAGACTGATCTCTCAGCAGGACATACTGAGGTCACCCTGTCTGTGTAGGTGGTGGCCGGGCACTAAAATGTCCCAGTCAGTGCCCTATGCCCTGTGCAGATGCACCCTGGCCAGGCAACCCTGTCCGGCCTATACCCATGGTACCTTGCTCCTCATTATGCACATTGGCAGCCCAATACTGGCAACATTGCTGGCAGTGTGGGCTGTGGAAGTTGTTTGCAGCCACCACACACTGGATAGAAAGACAGCCACCCCCACACCTATGCCAGCATTGTGCTACTATAGAGGAGTCCAGCAGCCATAACCACCACACCAGTCCTGGGCACAGTACAGGCATGGATATGGCACGCAATACTGTTGGGGGTCACTCCCCAGGGTGGTAAACACTGTCAGAGACCAGACCTGCAGCGCACACCGCAGACATCACAATGATTGTTATGGTGGAGATCAATGAGCAAAATGTGCTTAACGTAGGGATTGATATCTGCCAGTTATCATGGGCAACGTTTGATAGCTGTGTACAATATACCCAGGTGTAGGGTGGCATTGCTAAGGTATGCAACTGCTAGTATTGGGAGATACAGGCAGGGCCCAATGTCCTGCCTCTCCAGGAGGCATTGGCCAATGGGGCCTGGGGGTGTGTGTGTGGGTGTGTCTGGCCCTGTTGGCTGCTGCTTTACGGCAGAGTGTCCCAACTCCAGTCCTGGTGGTCCAACCACTGTTCGGGTTTTCATGCTGTCCCTCATAAATATGCATGAGCTACATCATCATACCATGGGGGTGGTGCATAGATATGCAGCACAGGCATCTTTATTAGAGGCAGCATGGATCCTGAATGGTGTGTGGCCCTCCAGGACTGCATTTGGGAGACTCTGCTCTAGGTAATGCGGCTGTTTATGGTGTCTGTGTTTGGTGTGGTAAAATATAGGCGTATGAACAATGCATATGTTCTCAGCAATAAAGGTTTGTCCTTACTATCACGGTTTAGTTGTAGGAAAAATATGTTGACTGAATTGGCAGTAGTCCCAGCTGGGCTTTGAACCTGTAACCTTCTGTTCCTGCACACACTTTCTGTGTGCACTGCACCACTGTGTTGCCACAGATATGCTGTGTTCCCTACGGAGTCCATGACTGTACATCCGACAGAGCCTGTCTGTTGCCGTGGACTGTGCCAGCCTGCACAGGCCTAGGCCACTGTCTGCTGTGGTTTGCAGCCACTGCCCCCTCCACCACCTGTACCCTTCCGCCAACATGCAGACATGTCCCTATCAGGGAAAAAAGCATATGACCTGATTGAGTTGTGGCACTCCAGGACTGAATTTGGGGGACTCGGCTGTAGGTAATGCCCATTGTTATGGTTTGTGTGCGGTGTAGGGTAAAATATAGGTCTTGGAACCATGCTTATGTTCTCTGCAATAAAGGAGTGTCTGTACTATCACTGTTTGGTGGTGGGTAAAACTATGGAGACTGGGTGGGCAAGAGCCCCAGCTGGGATTTGAACTTGTGACCTTCTGATCTTATAGGCACTGGCTGTGTCCACTGCACCACACTGTGGCCACAGACACAGTGTAGTCTCTGGAGATAGGAAACCTGGCCGCATGAGTCAGACACCCTGCTCTGCACAATTTTACTGTGGGCTCGTTTACCTTGTATGGGGACAAAGGTGCCCCGCACAATTGCGCTGTTTAGTAAACATACCCTATGGTCTCCAAAACTGAACACAGTATTCCAAGTGAGGCCTCACCAGTGACTTGTACAGTGGCATAAGTACCTCTTCCTTTCTGCTGGTAATCCCTCTTTGTATGCAGCCCAACATCCTCCTGGCTTTTGCCACCGCCTTGTTGCACTGTTTTGCCACCTTGAGATCATCAGAGATAATCACACCAAGGTCTTTCTCCTGAACCGTGCATACCAACCTCTCACCCTCTATCGTGTACTTTTCCCTTGGATTTCTGCTACCAAAGTGCATGACACTGCACTTTTTCACATTAAATCGTAGTTGCCAAGCATTAGACCAGTCTTCCAGCTTTTATAGATCTTTCCTCATGTTAACCACTCCTTCGAGGGAGTCCACTCTGTTGCAAATTTTTGTGTCATCTGCAAAAAGACAGACTTTTCCATTCAGTCCTTCAGCAATATCACTCACAAATATATTGAACAGTGCCGGGCCCAGGACCGAACCCTGAGGCACCCCGCTAATCACCTTCCTCTCATCCGAGTGAGCACCATGTACCATCACCTTCTGTTGTCTGTCAGTCAACCAATTTCTAATCCAGTTTACTATCTTGGGACCCATCCCCAAGCTACTGAGTTTATTGAAAAGCCTCCTATGAGGAACAGTATCAAAGGCTTTGCTGAAATCCAGATAGATGACATCCATTGCATGCCCCAGATCTAGTTCCTTGGTCACCCAATCAAAGAACTCAATCAGATTTGTTTGGCAAGACCATCCTTCGGTAAAACCATGTTGCCATGGATCTTGCAACCTGTTGGTTTTGAGAAAGTTCACTATTCGCTCTTTCAGGAGCGCCTCCATTACTTTTCCCGCCACCGAGGTAAGGCTCACGGGCCTGTAGTTTGACACTTCTTCCCTGTCACCACTTTTGTGTAGAGGTACAACATTAGCCATTCTCCAGTCCTGAGGAACCACTCCTGTTTCCAAGGGTCTGTTGAAGACATCCTTTAACGGTCCTGCAAGAACCTCTCTGAGCTCTTTCAGTATCCTGGGATGTATCCCATCTGGTCCCATGGCTTTGTCCACTTTCAGTTTAGCAAGTTGTTCTAACACCTCATCTTCTGTGAATGGTGTGGTATCTACTTCATTCCTATTTTTATATTTGGGAGTCACAGCTGGTCCATCTCCAGGATCTTCTTTAGTAAAGACAGAGAAGAAGTATTCGTTCAGCAATTTTGCTTTTTCAGTGTCACTTTACACGAGTCCTTTCCCAGCACTTCTGAGTCCTGCAATTTGTGATAAGGAAGCTTATCATAGCTCAGGAAGGAGCTATAGAAAAGGTGAAGTGACTCTGAACAAGCAACCTGTCAGTTCTGGTAGAAATAAGAAAACAGAATTTTTCCATAAAAAACTACCAGTCCCAGAATGCACCAGGTTTCCAACAGCCATTAGAGGAGCTGAAGTGGGGAAACGTGTGTTCAATCAGGAGGGCTATGAGGTAATCCCTAAGCACTCATCTCAAAGGGCAGGGCCTGATTCAGCACAGCTGCGCTGTGCTAGGGTGGAGCACTCATCTAAGCAGAATAAAGGTAGAGTTTATTCTACAGAGAATTATCCTCAGAATTATCCTCAGTTTCATCTGGAGGATCATCAGAAGCAGAAGCCAGTGCGGATGGACAGAGAGGGCAAGAAACCCTTTGGAAGAAAGAAGAGAAAAGCATTTGGGAGGTCTAAAGGAGTCCAGAGCAGTACGTATACTGGGAGACATTCAAAAGGCCAGCGTACACCATTGGACTGGGGAAAACCAGAGGAGTGGTGCTGCAGAGCTAGGCATCTCCAGACGGTGATATAGCGGAAGGGCTCTCGGGTAAGGTTTGCCTCTTTGCGGATGATACCAAAATCTGCAATAGAGTAGACACCCAGGAAGGTGTAGATAACATGAGGAGGGATCTAGCTAAGCTTGAAGAATGGTCTAGAATTTGGCAGCTGGGATTTAATGTTAAAAAATGTAAGGTCATGCATTTGGGCTGCAGCAATCCAAGGGAGCAATACAGTATAGGAGGTGAAGTACTTTTGTCCACTAAAGAAGAGCGGGACCTAGGCGTGGTTGTGTCTGATGATCTTAAAGTAGCTAAACAGGTAGAAAAGGCGACGGCAAAAGCTAGAAGGATGCTTGGGTGCATACGGAGAGGAATGGCTAGCAGAAAAAAGGAGGTGATAATGCCTCTGTATAAGTCTTTGGTGCGACCTCATTTGGAGTATGGTGTGCAATTCTGGAGACCGCACCTTCAAAAGGATGTGAACAGGATGGAGTCGGTGCAGAGGGTTGCTACTAAAATGATTAATGGGCTTCATTATAAAGCATATGAGGACAGACTTAAGGATCTTAATATGTACACCTTAGAGGAAAGGCGGGATAGAGGTGATATGATTGAGATGTTTAAATACCTCTGTGGCATAAATGTTCAGGGAGAGAGCCTCTTTCAATTGAAAGCAAGATCTGCTACGAGGGGACATGGGATGAGGGTGAAGGGAGATAGATTCAGGAGTGATATGCGGAAATATTTCTTTACGGAAAGAGTAGTGGATCCGTGGAATAGTCTCCCAGTGGAGGTGGTGGAGATGAGGACAGTAACTGAATTCAAAAAAGCATGGGACCAACACAGAGGATCTCTAAAGGTAAAAAGTGGACTGTTGTAGTTGTTGTTATGGAAGGACAGACTAGATGGGCCTTGTGGTCTTTTTCTGTCGTCATGTTTCTATGTTTCTATGTTTCTACCTGTGAGGGAGACGGCTGCACTAGGAAGGGACCCTAGGACCCGTGCCAGAAGGTATGTGAAGAGAGATCCAGTGTCCAGGGATCTGGATTGGAAGGCTGGACATAAGAACTGGACTACATACTGGCCAGGCTATTTAGAGAGGAACTCTAACAGCATTGGAAGCTCAGGTATGAACACTGAACTATGCCCTAGCTATAACCTTGAAAGACAGCAGGGAAACAAGTATTCTCCTGAGAGTGCTACATTGAGAAATTCCTCTGTGCCAATCCATGATATTGAACCCATGATTGTTGAAGAAGGGGGAGCGGTCTTAGATACAGGCTGTGAATAAATGGATTGCTCTCTGTCTAAACTCCTTTGGTAATTTTCTGTTACAAAGTACAACAACCATCACAAAGAAATACAAACTTGTTCTTTAATCTACTCAGAAAAGCTCCTGAAGTAGGATTTGAGCCACGCAGTAGAAAGCAAGCCAGCTAAGGGGTTTCAGCTGGGTAACTGCTAGCAATTGAGCCTTACCTAATTGCTTTTGAGCTCTGAGGGAATCACTTCTGAATCTATGTGTGAAGATATAAGAAGTTAACCTGAAAAGAACAGTTTTTCCCTTCTGTGTGGGTTTTGCTTGTTGTTTGAAACACTGCTAAGAAAATATTAGCTAAAGCCTACAGAAAAGACCAGTTTGTTACCAACCAGGTCTTTATTCTTTTGATTTGATTGCTTGACAAGTTCAACTGTTGTTTTCCTGATTTTGTTTTTCTAAGTTTAACACTGAAAGCAAGTATCCTGTTTTATGTGCTACCAAGCATATCTGTGTTGGGAGAAATAACCCCATAAATAAATATCTTATTGGCTTTACACTCAAGTACAACTAATTATTGTGAGCAGCTGTGTCTGGTGTGAATGGACTGCATTTCCCACAATCCCTTGCAAATCATATTGATATATGCACTTGCCAAGACTGTGAACATTCTCACCCAGGCAGCCGTCTGACAATTGGCGTAGTTTTTCAGATTGCTTTTGCACAAAGGATTTACTTGCTAAGGATTACAACTCAAGACTGAAGGAAAAGACAGTTCAAGCTTAAAAGCTGAAAGAAAAGATTTTCCCTCAACTGCACTTTGGAGGAGAGGTGGCTGTTCCAGGTAGCTGTTCCAGGAAGAAAAGACCCTGTGCAGAGCTGGCTTCATCACTGGCATAAGGTAACAAGTACCTGGGCATGTCTAGTGGTGGATGGGAGTAAGGCACAGGGGTAATTGAGAAAAAAAAAAGTAGAAAAAAAACCCCTGTTTGGAAGGTGGTGCACTGTGGGGGGTTTTTTTGTCTTTTCTTGCAGGGATCAAGATGGATCCAAGGGAACTAGCTGAATGGATGGCAGCCCAGTTTAGCAGGCAACAGGAGCTATCGCAGCAAGCTCAGGACACTGCTATGAAAGCCTTAATGGACCAGCAGAGGCCAGTGCTTGATCTGGTGCAAGCCCTAGTTAAACTGCAGAACCAAAGTGGACCAGATGCAAGACCAGCAGTAAATACTGGTACACCACATGTGGACAGTGTGGGACTCAATCAGGGAATTGGGGCATTTAGTTTTGGGAAGCTAACTCCAGATGATAATGTTGATGATTTTCTAGAGTCTTTTGAAAGAGTGGCACAAGCATTAGCATGGCCAGAGACCCAGTGTGCAGTAAGGCTGGCAGCCTCATTAACTGGAGAGGCGCTTGCAGCTTATAGAGCAATGCCAGCAGCCCAGGCTTTGAATTATAAGGATGTAAAGGCTGCTATTAGAGATCACCTAGGGTTGTCTATTTCAGAGTATAGGCGAATGTTTAGAGCTACTACATTGAGAGTGGGTGAAACACCCAGGGCTCTGAGTCAGAGAATCAGAGGATTAGCTGTAAAATGGTTGGAGCCTGAGCAAAAGACGGTAGAAATGTTATTAGACATTATTATGCTTGAACAATTTATGTCTGCGGTGCCTAAAGATTTGCACACTTTCCTTATACAGCAAAATTGCCAAAATCTTGGAGAGGCAACCATGCTAGCAGAGAGATTCTTGGAAGCCACGCAGGCTTGCCATAGAATGGGTGGCCCTCTGAAGATTGGTGCTGAGGCAAGCTGTGCTGTATCAGAAAAGAAAATAATTAAAAATGTTTCTGAAAATAAATGTACTGTGCCAAACCAGATGACACAGTGGAGTGAAAAGAAATGTTTCAAGTATGGAAAATGGGGACATTTAGAAAAGTGATGCCAGACACACACTAGCTTAATGGGAGTGGATTTAAAACAGCCCAAAGAAGGATTTCTTTTGATGGTTGATGTGCAAGGAATTACCACAAATGCTTTGTTAGACTCTGGGGCAGACCAGAGTATGATGTCAAAAAGGCTTTGGAAGAGGATAGAGGCCCAAGAAGGATTTGTGCCTAGAACCCCTGAAAGCCAAGTTCACATCAGATGCATTCATGGTGCTGCAACATCATATCTCACCTATAGGCTAAAGGTTAAGTGCCTGGGGGAACAAGAGGAAGTCCTGTTAGCAGTGGTGCCTAGGCTACCCTTTGATTTGGTTCTAGGAAGAGACTGGCCAAGATTTAAGCAGGGTCTAGTGGAAGGACTAGGAAAGAAGGAGGGAGAAGGATTAATGGTAATAGCTCCCGGGCCTTTATTTGGAAGTCCTCAGACCCCAGCTAAAAAGATGGTTAAGCGTCCAGAAGACCAAGCTACCCCAAAGCAGACATTTGTCTTAAAGTACCATAGGGTCACAGAGAAGGCCCAAGCTCCAAGCGGGCAACCCCTCAAGCTGCTGGGTTTGACCTGTGCAGTATAGAAAATGTGACTGTACCTAGCCAAGGGAGAGCCCTGGTGGACACTGGTCTCCAAGTGGAAATACCTATTGGATGCTATGGGAGAGTAGCCCCAAGGTCCGGATTAGCCCTTAAATATTTCATCGATGTGGGTGCGGGAGTAATTGATCCCGATTACAGGGGCAATATTAAAGTTCTGTTATTTAACTTTGGACAGAATGATTATCACGTGAAGACAGGAGACAGAATTGCCCAATTGATCTGTGAGAGACTGGGTTTTTCCACCTGTGGAGGAGGTCACATCCCTGGAAAATTCTGAGCGTGGAACCAAAGGCTTTGGTTCTACTGACGTCAAAGGGGTTAAAAGCCTAGCTGCCACCTGTGCCCGAGAGAGGGAGGTGAATGAAGAGGAAGATTTGGGACCCCAGGTATCTGATTGTAAAGAAAAATCAGAGCCCCAAATAGGTGAGGACCTGACAGTGGTACAACAGGAAGAAATTAGGAAATTGCTTAAAGAATTCCCAGATGTGTTGACACCCATACCTGGGGAGACACATTTGGTTGCCCATGAAATAATAACTCCACCGGGGAAATTAATTTGTCAAAGGCCATATCGCTTGCCTGAAGCCAAGAGACAGGAAGTAGTGGCACAAGTCCAGGAGATGTTGGACATGGGAGTAATAGAGGAGTCAAAGAGTCCCTGGAATAGCCCCATAGTCCTGGTGCCGAAGCCTGATGGATCTTTAAGATTTTGTATTGACTTCCAGCAGGTAAACGCAATATCAGTTTTTGATGCATATCCAATGCCAAGAATTGAAGAGCTGTTGGACCAGCTTGGACAAGCTCAATACTTAACCACCCTTGATATGACAAAAGGATATTGGCAAATCCCTCTAACCAGGGAGTCGAAGCCAAAGACTTCGTTCAGCACCCCCGTTGGCCTTTTCCAGTTCAAGAGGATGCCTTTCGGACTGCATGGAGCAGCGGCTACCTGCCAAAGCTTAGTGGATCAGGTACTTGACCCCACCAAAATTATGCTTTTGCATATATGGATGATGTCATAATGCATAGTAACACCTGGGCGGAGCATCTAAAGAGGATCAGGGCAGTCTTGTGCTCCATGAAGCAAGCGGGAATCACTTTAAACCCGAAGAAGTGTGCCTGTGCAAATAGGGAGGTAAAATACCTGGGCCACCTAGTGGGAAGAGGAAAAATTAAACCTCTAATGAGTAAGGTAGATAGCATCAGGAATTTTCCCCCTCCAACAACAAAGAAACAACTAAGAAGTTTCTTGGGACTTATTGGATACTACCGCAGATTTATACCGCAATTTGCAGAGAAAAGTGCCATTTTCACGAATATGCTGCGGAAGAATTGTCCAAACCAGCTAAAGTGGACACCTGAAGCTGAAAAAGCGTTTTCAGTCCTAAAAGGAAAATTGTGTACAGGACCGGTACTGAAAGGGGTGGACTTCAGGAAACCCTTTCTGGTTCAAACAGATGCATTGGATGTAGGGCTAGGAGCGGTTCTATCCCAGTGTCATGAAGGGGAAGAGCATCCTGTGATGTACCTGAGCAGGAAGTTGTCACCGGCTGAACAAAAGTATTCCACAATAGAAAAAGAATGTTTAGCTATTAAGTGGTCAGTGGAGGCGTTAAGGTTTTACCTTACAGGGAGAAAGTTCAAGTTGGTCACAGACCATGCCCCACTTAAGTGGTTGCAGCAAATGAAGAACCACAATGCCAGGTTGACACGCTGGTACATGGCCTTACAGGCATTTGATTTTCAAGTGGAACATCGTGCTGGGAAGTTACACAAGAATGCGGATGCCCTTTCCCGTATTACGGACTGTAGAGAAGAGGTTTCACCAGTTAAACCAGTCTGTAATAACTTAAGCAGGGGGGTATGTGATAAGGAAGCTTATCATAGCTCAGGAAGGAGCTATAGAAAAGGTGAAGTGACTCTGAACAAGCAACCTGTCAGTTCTGGTAGAAATAAGAAAACAGAATTTTTCCATAAAAAACTACCAGTCCCAGAATGCACCAGGTTTCCAACAGCCATTAGAAGAGCTGAAGTGGGGAAACGTGTGTTCAATCAGGAGGGCTATGAGGTAATCCCTAAGCACTCATCTCAAAGGGCAGGGCCTGATTCAGCACAGCTGCGCTGTGCTAGGGTGGAGCACTCATCTAAGCAGAATAAAGGTAGAGTTTATTCTACAGAGAATTATCCTCAGAATTATCCTCAGTTTCATCTGGAGGATCATCAGAAGCAGAAGCCAGTGCGGACGGACAGAGAGGGCAAGAAACCCTTTGGAAGAAAGAAGAGAAAAGCATTTGGGAGGTCTAAAGGAGTCCAGAGCAGTACGTATACTGGGAGACATTCAAAAGGCCAGCGTACACCATTGGACTGGGGAAAACCAGAGGAGTAGTGCTGCAGAGCTAGGCATCTCCAGACGGTACCTGTGAGGGAGACGGCTGCACTTGGAAGGGACCCTAGGACCCGTGCCAGAAGGTATGTGAAGAGAGATCCAGTGTCCAGGGATCTGGATTGGAAGGCTGGACATAAGAACTGGACTACATACTGGCCAGGCTATTTAGAGAGGAACTCTAACAGCATTGGAAGCTCAGGTATGAACACTGATCTATGCCCTAGCTATAACCTTGAAAGACAGCAGGGAAACAAGTATTCTGAGAGTGCTACATTGAGAAATTCCTCTGTGCCAATCCATGATATTGAACCCATGATTGTTGAAGAAGGGGGAGCGGTCTTAGATACAGGCTGTGAATATATGGATTGCTCTCTGTCTAAACTCCTTTGGTAATTTTCTGTTACAAAGTACAACAACCATCACAAAGAAATACAAACTTGTTCTTTAATCTACTCAGAAAAGCTCCTGAAGTAGGATTTGAGCCACGCAGTAGAAAGCAAACCAGCTAAGGGGTTTCAGCTGGGTAACTGCTAGCAATTGAGCCTTACCTAATTGCTTGTGAGCTCTGAGGGAATCACTTCTGAATCTATGTGTGAAGATATAAGAAGTTAACCTGAAAAGAACAGTTTTTTCCCTTCTTTGTGGGTTTTGCTTGTTGTTTGAAACACTGCTAAGAAAATATTAGCTAAAGCCTACAGAAAAGACCAGTTTGTTACCAACCAGGTCTTTATTCTTTTGATTTGATTGCCTGACAAGTTCAACTGTTGTTTTCCTGATTTTGTTTTTCTAAGTTTAACACTGAAAGCAAGTATCCTGTTTTATGTGCTACCAAGCATATCTGTGTTGGGAGAAATAACCCCATAAATAAATATCTTATTGGCTTTACACTCAAGCACAACTAATTATTGTGAGCAGCTGTGTCTGGTGTGAATGGACTGCATTTCCCACAATCCCTTGCAAATCATATTGATATATGCACTTGCCAAGACTGTGAACATTCTCACCCAGGCAGCCGTCTGACAAATTGCAACTCTGATCTTCTTCCTTTCCCGAATATACCTGAAGAAAGTTTTGTCGCTACCTTTAACATCTTTAGCCATCTTTTCCTCTGCCTTTGATTTTGCTATCCTTATTTCTCTTTTAGACTCTTTGAGCTTGATCCTGTATTCATTTCTGTGTTCTTCTGTTTGCAAGCTTTTGAATTTTGCGAAAGCTGTGTTTTTTGCCTTTATTTGAGCAGCCACCTCTTTGGAAAACCAAATAGGTTTCCTTCTCCTCTTATTTTTATTTATCTTTCTTATATATTTATCTGTTGCCCCTTTTATTGCCGCCTTTAGTTTAGTCCATTGCAATTCCACTTCCCTTATCTCTTTCCACCCCGTCATCTCCTCCTTTAAGTATTCGGCCATTTTATTGAAGTCAGTGTTTTTGAAGTTTAGGACTTTGAGCTTGCTATGATTGGCCTGTACCGTGGCTTTTATCTCAAACTACATCGTCTGATGGTCGCTGTTGCTCACAGGGGCACTCACGCAGACATTCGACACGTTATCACTGTTGGTGAGCACTACATCCAGTGTTGAGCTTTCCCTGGTTGGTTCCATCACCATTTGTCTAAGTAATGCATCTTGGAGAGCATCCACAATTTTTTTGCTTCTTTCTAGATGTGCAGAAGGAGCAATCCAATCCACATCAGGTAGATTAAAGTCACCCAATATGATTGCTTCCCACTTTGTTGCTATCTTGGCAATATCTATAATCAATTCGTTATCTTTCTCGTCAATTTGAGTCGGAGGTCTGTAGACTACAGCAATATGGATGACAGTGCCATCTCCTCTTTCCAACGCAATCCAGAGTGCTTCTTCTTTTCCCCATGTTCCCTGCATTTCAGTAGCTTTAATACTGCTTTTGACATACAAGGCTACTCCTCCTCCTTTTCCATTTTCTCTGTTTCTTAATAGATTATAGCCAGCTATGGCTATATCCCAATCATGCGATTCATTAAACCATGTTTCTGTAATGGCCACGATGTCCAAATCCGTTTCCACCATAAGGGCTTCCAGGTCTGGAATTTTTTTGGCTAAGCTTCGAGCATTTGTGCTCATTGCTTTCCAGCATTTACCTGGCTTGTGTGTATTTGCATTGATTTTATTCTGCCCACTTCTTCCCACTTGTTTTTGATGTGTGGTTTAAGAATATGTCTGTTTTGATGATGTTCTGCTTTTACAGGGGGTGGCATGCAGATGTTGACCTTCCACATCCGTCACCCCCTTTTCCTAGTTTAAATGCATATCCACATACTGCCTGAATTTTTCACTTAGGTTTCTTTTCCCTGTGACAGAGAGATGTAGTCCATCAGCACAGTATAGTCTCTTGTTTGCCCATCTGTTGCCCCAGTTGCCAATAAATCTGAATCCTTCTTGTTTGCACCAGGTCTGGAGCCATGCATTAAAGCTGTTAATGCGATGCAGCCTTTTTGTCCCCTTACCAAGAACAGGTAGAACTTCTGAGAATGCAACAGTGTTAACAATGGGCTTGAGTTTCTCTCCCAGAGAATGGAAGTCCTTTTGGGCTGTAGAGGCACTGTTTCTAGCCAGGTCATTTGTGCCCAAGTGGATAATCACATCCGGTTTGGAGTACTCACTTTTTGCGCTAAGTATTTCAACAACTTGGTTTGTATTCCTGCTGGCTGAAGAACCTGGTAGGCACATGACTATCTTCTCTCCTTTGAACTGTGTTCCCAAGTTGGTGCCTCTGATGATGGAATCTCCAAGTAGTAATAGTTTTCTGTTTGGTGAGGTTTTCTTCATATTTGGTGCTTTAGCAGGAGATTGGGCATTGTCTGACTCATTTAAGGGCCCTTCAGTTTCTTTGGATTGGGTATCCTCATTAGCCAAGGCAGAGAAGGCATTGTGCAGGGATATCTCTTGATGTGTAGGATGTGTCTGCGTTACAGGTCGCAATCTTCCAGAACCCACTGTGATCCATTTGTTCCTGGGGTGTTTGATTCTTTGTGGGAGCGGTGGTGGACTTTGTTCAGTTTGTATCCTAGAAAAGGTGCGCTTCATTGCAGCCAGTTCCTCCCTCAGGAGAGACACTTCTTTATGCATGGCAGCTAGGTCTTTCCTTAGTAGAGTCAGTTCTTCATGCATGGCAGCTGACTTTAGGCATATAGGACAAGCTCTTAGGCTCCAGCTTCTGTGTGTTATGTGCTAGCACATACACCTGTACTGTATGTGGGCCATTTTGCAAATATCTACATGTAAATGCCACTAGTTAACTACAGAGACCGCAATCTTCATTTAATTAGAGTTTGGGGAGGGAAATGAACAGCAGGAGATTCTTAATCCCTCCTGGCCAAAATGAGCACTTTTTAAAAAACATGGCGGGGAGCAGGTGTAAATCCCAATGTGAGCAATTTTGGTCATACACGTGTAGTCCCTACTACACATGTAGATTTTTAACCAGCTAGATCATCCCCTAACTGAACTCCCAGCATACTTCTTTGTAACTGTTGCATAATAAGGACATCCATGTGTAAATTTAGCCCTTTCTAAAATAGCCATGTATACTTGGATGCCTTTTCCATGTGAAAATGGCTGATTTTACATGTGAAAATTGCAATAAAGACTTCTAAAGTGATTTTTAAGTCACCTAGGGTAGAATTTTGGCTTGGCAACCCTGAAATGAAGGTAAAAGTAAATAAATAAGTAAACGCTCATAGCAATTATGAACTTCTGGGCAGTTAGGTCCGGGATTTGTTACAACTAATGTAGGTCACATAAGGTGTGGGATTCCCACTCATTTGGCTGGCCACACCCTGGATCTTGTAATCTCCCATTCGGCCTCCCCCGTTGTCCCTGTCTCCCTCTCAGTCTTGCCCATCCCCTGGTCCGATCACTTCTGCCTGCTTTTCTCTTTTCCCTCTCCCTCCCCTCCCCCCCATTACCCCAGGAACCAGTCCCCGGGCCCCCTTCCCAGGCTCGCCGTATTAATCCCAATACCCTCCTTCAGTTCCCCTCCTCAGATACCCTCTTTCCAGTTGACTTCCACTCACTTCCTGTCGACCTCCAGGCTCAGTCTGGGAACTCAACGCTCATGTCTGCTTTGACAAGCTTGCTCCCCTCCTGCCTATTCCCCTTTCCCATCGCATCCATTGTCATTCCTGGTATCACCCAGGCCTCTTCCTCCATCGCTCATATCTTCGTCGTGCAGAGCATCACTGGCGCAAGCATCCGTCCCTGGACTCCCTAGCTCACTTTCACTACTGCCACCGTCACTACCGTCTTCTGCTCCATTCCTCCAAACATGACTATTTCTCCAATCTCATCTCTTCCTCTGCTAACTCCTCGCATCAGCTCTACTCCATTCTCCACCCTCTCTCTGCATCCCATTCCTTGGCCTCCTCCCCCCCCCATCTCCCATCACCCCAGACCCCACTCTTCTGGCTTTTCAATTCACTGAGAAAGTGCACTCTCTCCTCCTCCTTTTTCCCACTTGTCCTCCCCCATTCTCTCCACCCCCGTGGATCCACCTACCCCCATCTTCCCACCTGCCTCTACCGTTCCTCCCTCTCTCCCACCTTTGGTCTTCTTTCCAGCCCATTACCCTCCCATAACTGTCCAAGGCCCTTACCTCCATCCGCAAGACCACCTGCGCTTCTGACCCTATATCCTCCCGCTGGCTGCTAGAGCCCTCCCTATCTCTCTTAATTCAAATCCTCTCTATTTTCAGCTCAAGCCTCTTGAATGGTATTTTTCCTTTCCTGTGGAAGCACGATCTGATCCATCCCATTCTAAAGAAGGGCTCCCTAGACCCCTCCATTCCTGCAAACTGGCATCCCATCTCTAACCTTCTATTTCTCTCAAAGTTTCCGGAAAAATTCTTTGCCCAGCTCTCATCCCATCTCGAAGTTCAGCAATATGGTATCTCCGCATATTACTATGCGGGCGATATCATCCTTCTTCATCATACAGATTCCACAGCACCTGATATTGGCCCCCTCAACGCCTGCCTATCCTATGTGGCCTCCTGGATGTCCATGAATTACCTGCATATTAATCTCTCCAAAACCATGGCCATCTGGTTCACCTCTGCTAATCTGGCTCCCCATCTCGTCCCCCTTCTCTCCTTCTCCCCCATCCCTGTTGTCCCATCTCTGCAGTATCTCGGTGTCACCCTTGATTCATCCCTATCATTCAGAGAACACATCTCATCTGTAATCCAGCATTCTTTCCATACCTTGAGGCAACTTTGTGCGGTTTGTCCTTCCATCTCAGCCCCCTCCTTGATCATATTGCTCCTGTCCCTTGTCATATCCCGTCTGGATTATTACAATGTCTCCTTGGCCGGCCTCCCTCAAATCCAACTGTGCAGACTTCAATTCGTCCAGAACACAGCTGCACGTGTCCTGATTCATGCCTCCCGTACAGACCACATTACACCTCTTCTCATCCACTTGCACTGGCTCCCTGTATCCTTCAGAATTCAGTATAAAATCCTCATCTTTGTTCATAAATCAATCCACACCGGTACACCACTCTACCTCTCTGATCTGATCCGTCTCCATACCCCCCCATCAGTCCCTCAGGTCCATCCATTCTAATCGCATGTCTCTCCTGTCCCCGTCTCAGGCCCATCTGGAATCCACCCGGTCCTCTGCTTTCTTTTTCCTCGGTCCCCGGCTCTGGAACTCACTCCTAGCAGTCCTCCGCCTGGAACCCTCCTTCAACAATTTCATAGCAAAATTAAAGAGCCACCTTTTCTGTACAGCTTTTGACCTTCTCCTCCCTCCCGCTTGTCCCCTGCCCCTCATTGATGACAAATCCATGTCCTACCATCCCTGATATAGTCTTTCCTTATCTGCTGTCCCTCTCTTTAACCTGCTATCTCTCTCCTGTCTGAATGCTGGCGTTCTGTTTCCTCTTCCTAGCAGTATTTGAATTTTACTAATTGTAAACTGCTCTGGTACCTTGTGTATGGGTGGTATATTAAGTCCTGAATAAAAATAAAGATAAAGATAAAGATAAAACTTGACAAGCCTCAACCATTCTGATGCCTCCATTCTATCATGCCAGAATCTAAAGAGATCTTATAGAGGTCAATAGTCAAAAGCCTAAAGATAATTTAGACCAGATGGCATACCTTTCATATAGCTTTCACACTAGGGAACACCAAAATATTGGCTCCTTAAGATCACAGTGCCCTACCTGGCAGAGAAGGCTGCAGTTTTCCACTCAGAAATCTTGTCCCTGACCCTATAATACCTTAATTGCCAGCAATAAAATCTTAAATAGAAGACAAAAATCAACTGGTAACCAATGAATGGTCCATCAATACAGGGATCATGGTCAAATATACCTAGCTCCTTTATCAATTTCATTGCTGTATTTTGAACTAACTGTGAGCACTGCATATCTTCCTCTACTATTCCTACTAATAATGCATTGCAGTAGTCCAACCATGGCAAAATCAGGACACTGGTTACCTCTGTTAAAGGATATGATCCTGTAAATGCATCTGGGATCCAACCAGACCCCCAGACTCTGGCATGACCCCTTCAACTTCACTTCTATCATATCCTCCTCCCTGTAAGATAAAGCTAGGCATGTTTCCCTCAAATACTCACAATAGGTCTGTCGTCTTCACATTTCTTTCTTTCATTTAGCAATTTTTTTTATACAGTTGTATCACAGTAGTGTACAGGGAACAATTAGAAGAAGTAATATTTCATGGAACAATGTAAATTAAAATTAACCAGAACTAATGGATATAACAAGTATACAAAGTTAATTATATGTTAGCCAGTAAATGAGGCATGTAACGAGTATAAACCTACCATGATGAACTTCCAGGGGACTGAATTAGGTTGAGATGGATTTAAACTTAGCTGATGGGGGAAACTGATGATACATGGTTCTATTCAATG
This sequence comes from Ichthyophis bannanicus, assembly GCA_033557465.1. Lineage (NCBI taxonomy): Eukaryota > Metazoa > Chordata > Amphibia > Gymnophiona > Ichthyophiidae > Ichthyophis > Ichthyophis bannanicus. Next base: position 646,803,321 of record CM066035.1, read on the forward strand.
GGTGGACTGCGAGTGAAGCAGGGAAAAAACATTGTAAGAGCTTGGGAAGATGTTGAAAATGGGTGGGCAGCTAAGTGTCAGATCCAAAATGTTCCAGGAAAAGGAAGGTTTTTAGCTTGTGATAAAATTCTCCAAAATCTGTAAGTGATCTTATCTCTGGGGTCAGGGAGTTCCAGATGGCAGGTGCATAGAAGGAGAAAGCTCTGCTGGAGGTGGAGACATTACAGCGAGAGAATGAGGCAGCTACTGATAGGAGGTTGTGGTTGGCTTTTCTCCTTGCTCTGTTATTGAGGGGCTGGTGGATGAGAGGATGAAGGATATCCACTGAAAGGTGGTGGATGGTCTTGAAGATGGTCTGAGAGGCTTTGTATTTATTCCTCATGTGGATGGGAAGCCAGTGTAACTGCTTCAGTATGGGGGGTGATGTGCATATGATGACTAGTGCCTATGATTATTCTGGCTGCTGTATTCTGAGCAGGTTGCAAGGGGAGTAGTGTGGACTTGGGGAGCCCCTGGTATATTATGTTTGCAGAATCAAATATGGGGTTTATGAGGGTTTGACAGATGTTTCTGAAGTTGTTCTGGTCTAGTAGTGGTAGGAGGTTTCAGATTGTCTTCATTCGGAAGTATGCAGCTCTGGTAACGTGTTTGATTGGAGAATGGAAGTTCAGGTTTTGATCCAGTATTATGCCAATATATTTTACTTGCTCTTTTACTTGCAACATTAAGTTGGCCAAGATGACCGTGGCTGGTGAGGAAAAGATGGGGTTCCTTGGTAACATGAAGGACTTCTTATTTATTGAGGCTGATGTGCATGTTATGGTGGCTGAGCCATTGGATGACCGCTTCAAGGCACCGGCTGATTGTGGAGTAGTCAGGACTGCTGCTGGAAAATGGTGCATAAATTAAAATATCATTGGCATGTAGATGATAGAGGATCTTGTGGCTCTGCATTATTTTGCATAGAGGCTGGATAAAATGTTAAACAGCAAGGACGATAATGCGGAGCTCTGAGGTAAGCCTTGATATAGCTTGAATGGATGAGAGGTTTCCGATCCAATTTTGACTTGTGGGCTTGATCAGCCAGGAAACCATTGTAATGTTGTATCTCTAATGCCAATTGCATGGAGACATGAGATGAGGTGGTCATGGATGACTGAACCAAAAGCTGTGGAGATGTCGAGGAAAATAAGAATGAAGCTTTGTGTGTTTTTTTCCATACCTTTGATTAATGTATCTAGAAGGGAGGTCAGTATGATTTCAGTGCTATGAGAGGGCTTGAAGCCATGTTGGTGCTTATCAAGGGGGACATAGGAGTCCACAAAATCCTGTGTCTGAAGTTGTACTGCTTTTTCAGTGATTTTGACAAGGGAAGAGATGCTTGAGATGGGTCTGTAAGAAGCCGGTGCTTTTAGGTCAGCTGAAGGATTTTTTAGTAAAGGTCTGATGGATGCTTGCTTGAGGGCAGTTGGCATTTATCCCAATGATAGTGAAGCATGAACAATGTGAAGAATGATTAGTATGAACTCATGCTTGGTCATTTTGATCCAGGATAATGGGCAGGGGTCGAGTGACGAGGTGGTGCCGTGGACGTTTGATATAATATTTTCCAGTTGTTGGGAGAATAGAGGACTGAATATTGACCAGATTTGTATATTCAAAGCAGCACTATTTCCCATAGCAGCGCCACTACCCCTGTGTTCTGGCATACATCCCGTTCACCGCCTGTACCACTGCCATATTATCGGTGCGGAATGTAATTGCTTTATTGGCTAAGTGCTGGGCCCAAAGAAATAGAGCTGCCATTATGAGGAACAATTTAAGAAAGGTGATATCCTTGGTGGCACGCAGGTGTGCCAATCCTGTGGCCAGGGTTCGGAGCACCAGGCCTCTTTTAAATATATATCGAATCCCGCCCCACCGGATGCATCAATGAATAGTTTCAGGTTGGAGCAGAAAACGAGGGAGTCCTGCCAGAATGCCATGCCATTGAAGGATTGTTGCCAATATATATTTATTGCATTTTTTTCAAATTAAATGCAATAACAAACACAAGTAAATCAATCATTTCACAAAAAAAGTTTAAACATGCGGCAACATAAACCATAACCACTGATCAAGCCCACATTAAGGTGCTGAGCTGGGAAATTCAACAATTTATTTAATTTATTTATTTAATTTAATATTTCTTATATACCGCACTATTGTCATCAGTGCGGTTCACATGGAACAAAAACATATACATACAGGATAACTGTAGTGCATTTTACAAGTAACAGGGATTTGAAAACTTGGAAAAAAACAAGGTAGTCTATATAAATCATATACAATAAACTATATACATTAAACACAGTCAAAATTCACTAGAACTGAACATGGTGTGACTATTTCTCTTGGGAAGGTTTATACTGGAAAATAACTTAGGAATAGGTAGTGCTTAAGACTTTTCCTGAATTGTGTTAGACTGGTTATGGCTCTCAATTCTGGTGGGAGGGTATTCCATGCTACTGGGGCATGAATGCTGAAGGCTCTTTTAGATGTTTCCTTGGTGTATTTGACTGTTATTTTCGGGACGATTAGGGTATTTATTGCTGATGTTCTTCTGGCTCTGTTGAGGGCTTGGGTGTGTAGTAGGTTAGTGATGGTTGAGGGTGCTTGGTTGTTTAAGGCTTTGAAGATGGTGATTATGATTTTGTATTGGATTCTTGCATTGGTTGGTAGCCAGTGGAGTTTTATCAGGATTGGAGTTATGTGGTCTGACTTTGATATTCCTTCAAGCACTCTGGCGGCGGTATTCATCGCTAATTGGAGAGGATTTAAAGTAGATTGAGGGAGCCCGTATAGGATTGCATTTGCAAAATCTAGATGTGGCATCACTAAGGCTTGGAAGATGGTTCTGAAATCTGTAGGTTCTAGTAGAGGTCGTATGTGGCATAGTGTGCGTATCTTGTGGTATATTAGTTTCGTTATATTTTTTATGTGAGTTTTCATATTGAGACGCTGGTCAAGGGTGATGCCTAGGTATCGTGTAGTAGGTTTTACTGTCAATTCCTTGTCCTTTATCTTTAATGTAGTAGGGGGTATGAAGTTTTGGTTCTTCGTGATAAACATAACATCGGTCTTACTGTGGTTGATTCTTAAGTTCTGTGTGAGAAGTCAGTCTTCTACTGCTTGGAAGCATTGTATCAGTGGAGTGAAATCAGGATGGTTGATGGAGAATGGCATGTATAGGAGAACATCGTCTGCATAGGCTAAGCAGGTAACTTTAAAAGAACGGATGAGGTCACAGATAGGTTGCATATAAATAACAACTAGTTATTTCAAGGAAATAAAGACATTAAACATGCCCACATAAGAGAAGATCAGGGGCGGCTCAAGGCAATCTGCTGCCTGAGGCGAGGGATGAGATGGAGCCCTCCCCCATAGTGTATGGGGGGAGAGGGCTTTCTCAAAACTCCAGTTAGGGACTGAACCAAACCAAAAAGTCGATTAAATAATATGGAAGAAATGCAAGATGTTTGCATGTCAAGGAATTAAAAGAATGAGCGAGAACCACAGCCCAGTTTATAAAGCTAAATTATAACTCATTTTTATTTTGTTGTTATAAACTGCATTATGGTTTTTGCTTTTTCTTTTTGAACATATATTTTGCATCCACAGAACCCCCTCCCTCAACAGTGGGTGCAGAGCAGAACCAGGATATTCACCCACACAACTCAAAATCTTAAAATAAAAATCTGATTCTGATCATCTCACTAATAAACATTCTCCTGTACCAGGCATATTGTGAACTAATATAAAACCCTACAACAAAGTCACTGAGGATCTATAGAGCAAATCTACCATACCATATCAGATCAGCATCAATTTCCAAAGGTCACATAGGAAGCCCATCCAAAAAAAGTATCAGTGTAAATACTGCAGTGAGACCGGGAAATCCAACATCTATTTGACAAGCTGAACAATTCAGATTACTACAGTACAGATCCCTACATACAATTTAATTATTTTATTTATTTAGTATACATTTGTATACCGCTACTTCCAGCGATCAGCAGCGGTTTGATTACAGATTGGAAATTGTCAAATCATGACAGGAAATTTTGGGGTATACACACATTGATTAGACAGGAAGGCACGGCACACATTGGTAAGGTCGTAAGGAGGTTCAGAAAATACATATGTACATTTTTACATAATTTTACAAAATTTTATATACAGGCACTCTATGCTAACAGAACCCCTAATCTTGGTCACACACTCAGGACACAGAACCTCACTAAGTACAGAATAAGTGACCATAACCTAAAAATAAACATATGTAGATAAAAGTTAAACTGCAACCCCAAGAAGCCAGATTCTGCATACAATGCAATACCAGAGAAAGAGAAAGAGAAGCATTTCCATGTACTGTATAAGATATAATGATAACACCAAATACAATCATTAAATTAAAAATAAAATTCTCTTCTACCTTTGTTGTCTGACCATTTTATTCTTTGATCATGCTGGTCCCAATCTGAGGTTTCTGCTTTCCTCCACCTCCTAGTACCCCACCCACCTACTCCCCCCCAAGGGCAGCATGAGGATGATGCAGGGCCATGTGTGGAGATTCACTGCAGCATCATTTGCATAAATTCAGTATACTTTGTTTAAAATGTATATGCCACCCATCTAAAATACTAGGTGGTTTCCAAACATATACATGCAATTTAGTAAAGCAGATGTTACAATAAAACAAACATAATAAAACATTACATTTGATTAACGAAAAGCCACTAACACAGCCCCTCCCCCAATCAGACCATTACAAGTATCTGCATATTCGATTTATTTTGCTATGACCAGATTATTGATGAGGAGGGAAGATAAAATATGAGATAAATTAATCCTGGTAGCCATGAATTCAAATGCTGGATTGGATTATGCTAGAGCTGGAAAAGTCTGGAAATCAGCAGCGGTGAAGCTATCAGGCTACTAAACAAAATTAAACTGAGACATCCCCTTAAAATTTGAAATTTCCTTGGATCTGAACTGACAGAATATTTTAAAATTTTCAGTCTGGCAGCATAAAGAACGCAAAACTTCAAATCTCAAAAACAATACATATTCAAGTACCCCTCCCCCCCAACCAACACTCTACAGTTGACCTCAACAAGAACCCAGAGTACAGGGCCCATATAGCAAATCTACTGTCCATAACAGCACTAACTTCCAAATCTCACACAACATAGAGCATACCCAGAAAAGGGCAGCACCATAAATATTGCAGTGGGCCTTAGAACATCCATATTCATATTCAGAAAACTGAACAAGCAGGAATACTACAGCTCCCTACATAGAAACTCCATGCTAACAGATCATGTAGCCTCAGTCACACATATGCAGAACAGAGATAGATCTTCACCAAGTAGGAAATACAAACTAAAACCAGTCAGTTTTTAGTTTGGGAGGGGGGGGAGTGGGCCATCAACCCCAGTCCTGCTGGGGAACAGACACACTACAGGGCAGCCAATACCAAGCTGTACACATCCATCATGCAATAGCAGACAGACAGTAGGCCTGAAAATTCTCAACTGCTCCCCCATCTGACATTCTCCAGCAACACACACAGGGAGTCACCAGCTGCTGCACCCTACAAGGTGTTCCAGCCACACACATATAACTGCAGACAGTCTGCTAACTAGTCCACAGTGCATGTTCTGGAGAAGATGTGAGCACACCCAACAAGCAGATAAGTCAGTGGTTAGGCCCCAGAGAAGAGAACCCATACACTTCACTTGAGAGAACTTTAATAACATACTATGGGGGAGGCTAGCCATGCCGTGGTTACTGTTCAGTCAGGGTGAGAGTGACCTCCCAGCAGGACATGCTTTGGCCACCCTGTCAGTGCAGGTTGTGGCCAGGCACTACAATGTCCGAGCCATTGCTCTATGCCCTGTGCAGATACATCCAGGCCAGGCCACCCTGTTCGGGCTATACCCACAGTACCTTGCTCCTCATTATGCACATTGGCAGGCTTACCCTGGCAACAGTGCAAGAAGTGTGGACTGAGGAAGGTGTGAGCAGACATCACACACTGGATAGACAGACACACACTCCCACACCTATGTCAGCATTGTGCAAACTATAGAGGTGTTTGGCAGCCATGGACATCACACATGTCCTGGGCACGGTGCAGGCATGGCTATGGTATGCAATACTGTTGGGGTCACTCCCCAGAGTGATGAACACTGTCAGACACCAGACCTGGAACACACTCCACAGACATCAGAGAGGTTGGTATGATACAGCTCAATGAGCAGATTGTGCTTAACTTCGGCAATGCTATCTGCCAGTAATCATAGCAACCTTTAGATATATGTGTACCGTATTCCCAGGTCTAGGGTGGCATTGCTAAGGTATGCAAGTGCTAGTATTGGGAGATGCACGCAGGGCCCAAATCCTGCCTCTCCAGGAGGCTTGGGATAATGGAGCCTGTGAGTGTGGGTGTGTCTGCCCCTGTTGGCCGCTGCTCTAGGGCAGAGGTTCGCAACTCCGGTCCTGGTGGGCCAGACACTGTTCGGGTTTTCATGCTGTCCCTGATGACTATGCATGTGATACATCTGCAAACCATGGGGGCGGTGCATAGAAATGCAGCACAGCCATACGTATTAGAGACAGCATGGAACCTGAATGGTGTTTGGCACTCCAGGACTGCTTTTGGGAGACTCTGCTCTAGGTAATGCACATGTTTATGGTGTCTGTGCTCTGTACGGTAAGATGTAGGCATTTTGGGCATGCTACAGTTATCTGCAATAAAGGTTCTGTCTTTATTACCACGTTTTAGTGGTGGGTAAAATATGGGTACTAGGTTGGCAGGAACCACAGCTGGGACTTGAACCTGTGACCTTCTGCTCCTGAACACACTGGTTGTGTGTGCTGCACCTCTGTGTTGCCACGGAAACAGTGCTGTCCCTGGGAATACCATGACTGTTCATCAGACAGGGTCTGTCTGTTGCAGTGCATGGCACCCACCTACACAGGGCCAGGCCATGGTCTGCTGTGGGCAGCTGCCTCTGCCCCCTCCACCACCAGTACCCCTCCGCCGCTGGTGGTGTTGGTGGTGCGCAGTCACAGGCCATCCAGTGTGCAGGTAGGCGGCTGCCTAAGATGAGGGTTCTGGGGTAGGGGTGCCTGCATAGATGTCGGCGCTCCCCCCCCAACACCACCTGCCAATGTTCTATGCCCTTGGGGGTACCTGCTGGGTACTATCCCCTGTGATATTGTGGGGAACACACTCATACCCATGTTGGGCCCTCATCAGTTGCTGTCTGGCTACTCTTCTGTCTCAGCATTCCTATGGGCCACCTAGGCAGCACCCTAGTCCGCACTGTGGCCCAGCTGCACCACAGCATGTGCCGCCTGCAGCCCTCTGTGTCCCCTTTTCCAGCCTCTGTCCAGTTGCCCATTCCAACATGGCCACCCTGCTGTTGTGGGACATGTTCGCGCCATAGGAAACCTGTCCAATGGGTAGGGAAAACCCTTATCAGTGCTATTTCGCTGTGGGATCATTCACCTTGTATGGGGACGGAGCATGGACCCTTCCAATATTCATATCTTTTCTTTGGAGCATTCTCGGGAGTGTTTTCTGCTGTTTCCCATTCATATCACTATTGGCCAGCTTGGTTATGTTTGTATTACATTTCCTTCTGGTCATTTTCACTGTTTATATGCCCTTTTGTTCCGTGCACATGTATCACACTTATCACCTTTTGTAGGTTTCCCTGGTTTTGCTGTACATTGCTGACGTAAATGGTTTCTTTTCCCTTTACATCAGCTCTAACGCCAGGGTTTCACTGGTGTTAGTTCTCAGCCTCGGATTTCACAGCGTTAGTGTGCAGGGAGCCTCTCCCCTCCCACTGACCCTCTCTCTCCGCCCCTGGGGAGCCGTCCTCCGCCCTCCGGGAGCCTTTCTCCGCCCTCAGCGCTCATTTGCGCTGCTGCACATGTTATCGCGCGCTAAGGTACCTTAGCACCCGGTAACATGCCTTCATCGGGCGGTAAGGTACCTTATCGCCCGATAACATCGCCGGGCGCACGTTAAGACTGCTTAGTAAACATACCCCAAAGCATTTTGCACTAAATGGAATAGATCTGGCAAGAAGCCCTTAGTAACAAATTGATAACACATCACTGGTTCATCTGCACAGATGCTGACTCTCGTTAGTCTCTCTGTTTTATAAACTGTAGTGTACTTTTTCCTGTATTGTTGGCTGCAATAAACCACATCACTTACAATTCTAAGATATACCTATATAACATGTATTGGGGTCTTTCCCTAAGACGCACCAACAGGTACTGCCTAACTTAGTGCAGCCCCAGTGGTTCTGTTTAGCATGGGAAGAATTTGTTTCAAGGTCCAAAGGAATTTATATTGCATCACTCAAGGAAGAGTTTTCGCACCTAGAAGTTTTGCTCCAAAATTAAAATATTTATCTGAGCAAAAAGTAAATGTAGGATCCAACAAAAATCTGCTTTGATTAATTAGAGTTACTCAGAAATACAGTACAGCAATAAAACACAGGAATACAAGTTCCAGCTGTCCTGCTTGCAGCCCTCACCTCTGAGATTTTCCCAGAATCAGATGCGGAACCCTCTGTTTTGACAGATTCTCCCTTGCCACCCTTCTGTGATGTTCTTCTCGCCTCTCCTTGAGTTGGAAACCTTCCAGAGGTTTCAGTCACAGATTTCTGCTTCACAAAATAAATTACAGCCACACAGCTGTGGATGTCTAGCAGAGTACGAAAAATGATTTAGCAGAGGTTTGAGCTTTCTTTCCTTTCTGAGAACAGGGAGAAACTCTCCTGATCCCATGAGAAGCAAAAAAACATAGGAGTAGCACCACTAGATTTCTGTGGAAAGACACGTGTCTTTCCCCTGAAAATTGGAGAACTCCTCCAACGAAAAGGTCAGCATCATGCTATTCCTCTCAACACTCCTATCTTCCATACCAATTGGTGCTGTAGAAGGAAGAGGGTGTTACACAAAAACCATCTTAGCAGAATTACTAGGTGGTACAGGAGAAGAACTGCATCTAAAAAGTCTGAAGAAGCAGCGAATTACGACTTTGGCTTCTGCTTATCAGATTGTGAAGGAAGCTGCTACAGAAAGGGTGCATCCATACAGAAGGGAAAAATGCTATCCCGCTGATTGTGGGATAATTTTGAGTAATTGGGCCCAGCAAAATTAACCTAAAACCACCAAAATGATTCCTAGAAAATTTCTATGCTTACAAAGATTTTAGATTTTTTATAGAAGGCCTCAAAAACCAATACCATAATATAACATCTTATTGGATTTCGCTTGTGTTGTGGCTTGTTTCCATCAGACGTCATTAGACGTTCCTGTAACACTCTGAGATAGCAAGATGAATCTTCGAATTCAACATAAGAAAACGGAGATCCTATTTATCACAAGGAACCCAAACTTCATCACTCCACCCTATCTGAAGGTCAAGAAAGCAGAACTTCTCACCAAACCCACTATCAGATACCTTGGAATCACCTTAGACCAGCGTCTAGACATGAAGATGCACATAAGCAATATAGCACGAGCAGTATACCATAAGATCCGATCTCTCCGGCACCTACGCTCCTTGCTAGAACCGGATGACTTCCGTACAATCTATCAAGCCTTGATCATACCGCATTTCTACTACGCAAATGCCATACTGCGAGGCCTCCCGCAGTCCACTCTACACCTACTACAGCTCGTGATGAACTCAGCAGCAAGAGTCCTTCTGGGAGCATCCAAAAGTGACCACATAACCCCCATCTTGAAACAGCTCCACTGGCTCCCCATACACGCCAGGCTCACATTCAAAACCTTACTGCTAACCTTCAAAGCCATCAATGGGCTCTCTCCCTCATCTCTAACAGAGCTCATACAGAGAAACCCCCCTAACAGATCTAGAAGGTCAGCAGCGGTAAACACACTAATAGTCCCGAAAGCAATAACCCAGCACAACCAGACAACAGTAAACAGAGCTTTCGAATTCTGTGCACCTAGATGCTGGAACACCCTCCCACCCAGCATCCGAGCAATTTCTGATCTAGCACAGTTTAGGAAAGCACTAAAAAATCATCTCTTCCTTTTATATTACTCAGAAGACAGTAACACCAGAGAGCCCCTTCAACTAGCTAGCCAATGAAGTACAAAGAAAATATTCTATACTAGATTGTCAAGATGTAAATAGTTACCCTAGTTATGATCCAAGTTCAATTACCTGTTCATTGTAAACACAGGTCAACTTTGAAATGTGTAAGTTCTGAGGTTCCATGTAAACCGCACTGATGCTGAATAGCGCAGTATATAAGAAAATGTAAATAAAAATAAAATAAATTAGAAACTCCCTTATTCCCTTCTTTTGTTGTTGTTGTTTTTTCAATTTTATTTTAAAAACATTTTCAAATGATTCTTCTAAAAAGTTCAGAATACACTTGTCTCAAATAAGCCGCCAACAGAAGCCTTCGTTTCACTATCCTGCTTCCACGGGGATGTATTTACTTTCACATATGTCCTCAATTACTATAGCGCTCTAACATCAAACACAGAGATTTTTCTAAATATCTCTTCCCCTCCTCCCCCCCCCCCCCAATATGCTCATATATGTATCCATGCTTCTCAGTATGACTTGGTTAGTGTGGCTACTCAGTTATTGATTCTTTAAATGAAATTGTCTTAATTTCTCAACACTCTCAATCACAACCACTTCTAATGATACCATTTACAAATGTGACTGACTTATCTTTGCGTTTCCTAGGAGAAAGCTAAGTTATTGACCTGTAACACTCTGAGATAGCAAGATGAATTAGTCCTACCTGTCCTTCTAATTATCGCCCATAACTCTCCTCCCCTTTGCTTCTAAACTCCTCGAACAGCAGTTCACTGCCATTGTGTGGACTTTCTGTCCTCTCAAGGCCTTCTGTATCCACTGCAATCTGGCTTTTGTCCTTTACATTCTACAGAAACTGCTCTTGCCAAAGTCTCCAGTGACTTGTTCCTTGCCAATATTTGATCCTCATCCTTCTCGACCTTTCAGCTGATTTTGACACTGTTGATCACAATCTTCTCATTGATATGTTGTTCTCCCTTGATTTTAGGGATCCTGGTCTGGTCTGGTTTTCTTCTTATCTGTCCCATTGCACCTTTAGGGGTATGTTTACTAAACAGTGCTAACATCTCCGGCGGCATTAAGGCGCACAGAGGGTGGAGTAAGTCGTTCCAGAGGGCAGAGAGAAGGGGTCAATGGGCGGAGAGTGGGCGGGGAGAGGCTCCAAGCACACTAATGCTGTGAAATCGGGGTCTGAAAATTAACGCCAGTGAAAACCTCGCGTTAGAGGCACATTTGCAGGAGAGAGAAACCATTTCAGTCAGCAATGTACAGCAAAGGCAGGGAGACCAAGAAAAGTGATAGTAGTGATACATGTGCAGCAGCAGCATAGTGCCCAAGTACGAAAGGGCACTATAGTGAGGCTGCAAATGGGATACAGGGGGCTGCAGGTGGGACTAGCAGTGGGGCAGCTGGGGCACAGGGTGGACTAGGCAGATGCCTAGGTGACACATATGAATGTAGAAACGGAAAACCAGGGGACTCGGAGTGATCTCTGGAGGCGTTAGGGGCCTGTCGTGTGCCCTGGGACTGGGGGAGCTGTGAGCCTTGTCTGGGGCGCTTGCCTTCTCTTCCCGACCTTCGGGCAGGCATAGTGGGGACACCTTCAACCAGCGAGGACCCTGCAGTGGATAAGAACTCTGATCCAGCTATTCTCCGTGGACTCGGAGTGATCTCTGGAGGCGTTAGGGGCCTGTCGTGTGCCCTGGGACTGCGGGAGCTGTGAGCCTTGTCTGGGGCGCTTGCCTTCTCTTCCCGACCTTCGGGCAGGCATAGTGGGGACACCTTCAACCAGCGAGGACCCTGTTTGTACAACTGTTGGCTGTTTGCTGACCACAGAGCGTGTCCGCAGAGCGTGATCCGAAGGGGCGTGTCCAAAGGGGTGCGACACGCCCCTTTGGCGCCCCTTCGGCGTCACAGCGGCAAACAGTGAGTCTGTGTTTCTGATTTTTAAGCTAGAATGTTTTCACTATTTGTATTTATGGGGAAAAGGAAAGCTAAATCTGGGCGCGGTGAGGAGGGATCGACTGCTAATGTTCCTGTTGTCGGTCCTTTAGATAAACATCTGGTCCCGCGCCCAGTAGCGCAGTCCTCTCCCGAGGGTACCTCCCTCAGTCCTGGTGGGGGGACCCCTCCTCCTTGTCCTGCTGCTTTTTTGCCTTTGTTAGTGTCAGAGAAGTCCCCTGAACCGGCGAGGGCCGCCACCCAGGTGGCGGTTCAGTTACCTAAACCGGCTACCTTGGTGGCTTCCGGGAGTACTTTGTGCCCACCGGTTTCCTCTGTAGATTCGGAGATAACTTTGAAGGATCTATGGCAAGTTTTGCAATCTATTGATGTTAAAGTGTCTTCTACTCTAAGTTCCTTGTGTGATTTTTCTTCCCAAACTGTTGCTTCGATTCAACAATTAGATAATAAGATTTCTGTGGTGGATGCTGCTTGCGTTAAACTCGAGCAGCAGATGCCTTTTTTGCATACAGCAACTGTAGCTGGGATGAAAGATGCTTTGATTTTGCACGGCAAGGTGGAGGCACTTGAAAACACCTTGCGTGCTTCTAATCTACATTTTCTTTTTTTTTTTAAAACGTTTATTTTCATTTTACAACAAACAAAAGTAACAACACACCAAAAGATACAAATACACACATATCATAAGGAAAACAACCCCAATTACCCCCCACCCCTATGCTTCTTCTCTAAGCTAATAAGAGTCATCACATAAGCGCTTACACACAACATTTATTGTACAGTAAACAAGCAGAAATGGTATTGATGATACAGGGCTGATCCTGTGGCAGAAATGTATACAAACTTAAACAATCAAATGAGAGCATGTAGCAGTTAGAAAACATAATCATGGAACACCTTCCTTTTAAACAAGTAGTGAAAGGCTTGAGTGGAAGAGATTGACATACAAGATAGTTGCGTCATAATTACAGGAAAAAAATGGACATTAATTCCACCAATCATTGAGGCTCAGATGGGAAGCCAAGTTCCAGTATTTTTCGTAATGAAGGAGATAGGAAATAGCATGCCCAGTTAAATGGGCCTCCTGAAGAAACACTAACTCAGAATAATCATGATTAAGAGAGCTAAGGATTGTCCTTCTTTGGAATGACTATTGATGCCTTTTACAGGCAGTAATGATAACATTACATAAAGTCATGCAAAATAGTTAAACAATCTGAAAAAGAAACATAATAGCGCACAGAGGTTACACAATGTCGTCATAGTACCAGTAAATGACTGCAGAACAACATGATAGAAATTAAACTAAGGGAAAAACCAAGAAGCGCCCCTTATAACAAAAGACGCACCGGAGTGCCTAGAGAAGCAGCAAAACCCCAGAAATCACGGGCGGCCTGATGTCAGCGGGGAGAACCCCCAGAGAAGGACTGAATTGAAACATAAATCCTACAAAGCTATACAAGCTCCTAAACTGACCAAGGATATCAACGTGGAAAGAAAGGAGACCCCAATAAGGTAATATATAAGAGAACGAAAAGTCCAGGCCAAGTCTCCGTTTCAGGCAGCGATCACCGCATCGGGCCATTCAAAATGGGCGACAGTTCCAGAGGATTCCTTCCATGCTGTTGGATTTTCTCATCTGGTCTGCTTCTTTTTAAGCTAGATTTTTTGCTAGCAGATCAGGATCTTGGATTGTACGAGTTTGGTTATGGAGAGTCACTCTGAGCTTCGATGGATATAATATGCCGAAGGGAGCCTGTAACTGTTGAAGTCTAGGTCGAAAAGCAAGGAGTCTCTTCCGACGGTAAACTGTGGGCTTTGCCAAGTCAGGGAAGAAGGAGACTTTATGATTTTCAAACTTCCAATGACGATTCGCCCGGGCAGCATTTAGAATTTGCTCAACTTGCTGATATCTCAGTAGACGAAAAAATGATGGGGCCGGGGGGTCGTCCCATTGAGCTCCAAGCAGGTATCAACACGATGTCCTCGGTCAATTTCCAGATCTCTGTCAAAATTAATCTTCACCAAGGAGCCAAGAGTTTTGAACAGGAATTCTCTCATATCTCCTTCTACAGCGACCTCCGGTACACCTATGAGCCTTACATTGTTGCGCGGGCTCGATTATTGCCATCCTCTAACTCTTTTTGTAGATTCTGTATCTGACGCTCAGCCTCATCCAGTTTCACCAAGCGACCGCGTGCGAGTCGAGGACCCCCGCCATATTGTCCTGCCGTAATGAAAGGACCTTCAAGTTCGATCCTGAAGCAACACCAAAATCTTCTCTCATGGCTCGGAGCGCTTCTCCGTTGGACTGCACCAGTTCCTTCACACCACGTATTTCCTCCAAGATCTCCTGTTGCATTTCGGGGTTATCACGAAAATGGCACCATCTTTTGTGGGGAAGGCAGCTCTGTCTTGGAACGTTTTCCGTGTGAAGAAGAGGGAGATCCGAAGTCTAAGCGCGCTGGTTTATAGGCCGCCATCCCCCCCGAGGCACCCCAGTAAGTTCGGAGCAAAATAGTAAGTTAATGTAGGTATTAAGTCAGGATTCTGAGTAGGCCCCTCGGGAGCTTCAGCGCAAAGCGTCTAACCCGCTGGACATCAGGCTCCGCCCCCTAATCTACATTTTCTTAATTTTCCATATACCTCTCTTATTTCGCCAAAAATTCTTCTTGATAAGTATTTTAAAGAAGTATTACTTTTTTCAGATCCTGTTGAAGTATCCCAGTTATTTTATATACCAACTAGCTCTAAGCGCATCAACCCTGTCGAGGGCGGGTTGGACGTGATAGAGCCTTCTATTACAAATTTGACCGATTTTTTTGAGGATTCCTCCGACTTAATTAATTCACGAGCCACGTTGGTAGTGACTTTGACATCGATAGAGTGTAAGCATCGTATTCTTAAGGCTTTTTTCAAATTTAAGTTGACTACTTTTTGTGGCCATAGGATAAACACATTCCCGGATGCTTCTCGTAGCACCCAGCTTAGGAGGAGGCTTTTTTTAGCGTTAAAGCCTCGGGTCCTTAAGTTGGGTGCTACTTTTTTCCTTTGATTTCCCTGCAAGTGTATTATAAATTATGAGGGTGCTATTTATGTCTTTTCAGATGTTGCTCATTTGGAGAAATTTGTTTTGGAGCGGCAGGGCTCTGTTGAGGTTAGTCGGGATGAGTAAGTAGTGTACGCCTCTATAATGTAGGTTTGTTTAAACCTTGTTTTCATATGGCAGTTTTTTCCTTTTCTTCTTTTCACATCCGGGTCCCAGTGATGTGGACTTTATCATATAGTGTTAACGTGCTGTAATGCTGTTATCTTTTAGTAATTGTTTCTGATTGTCCTGAATTGTTTTGGCTTAACTTGTTATGCTTGTTAAAACTCAAAAAAAAAAAAAAAAAGAAACGGAAAACCAGCAAGACAGCAACTGACCAAGGGCAAACATGTCCACGAGTGTGTGTCCCACAGTGCCACAATGGACATTACCCAGCAAGTACCCCAGAGGGCACATAACATTGGCAGGCGGTGCCGGGGGGAAGCGTGGATGTCTATGCTGGCACCCCTACTCCATATCATGCACCATAGGCAGACGCCTACCTGCACAGTGGATGGCCTGGGACTGCGCACCACCAGTACCAGGGCATGTCAGCATGGTGGCGGAGGGGTTCTGGTGGTGGAGGGGGCAGTGGCATCTGCCCACAGCAGACCAAAGCCAAGCCCTGTTTAGGTGGGTGCCATGCACTGCAAAAGACAAGGTCTGTCTGACGAACAGTAATGGTATCCCCAGGGAATGACCTTCCTCTGTGGCAACAGTTTGGTGCAGTACACACAGCCAATGTGTTCAGGGGCAGAAGGTCACAGGTTCAGGTCCCAGCTGTGGCTCCTGCAGACTATGTCCCTTTATTTTACCCAGTACTAAACCGTAGTAATAAAGAAGGAACCTTTATTTGCAGATAACATAAACACGGCATAAATGCCTATTTCCTGTTCGGTAATCCAGTTTAGTCCTCCAACATCGGGTAGTGCCCCTCCTCCTGCAGCCGGGAGACTGGACCAATCAAATCTTCTGTAGTATATATGCAGCAGGAGCTCCCAGAAGTCCCCAGTGTGTCCAGTCTCCCTGCAGCTGGAGGACTTCTGTGCCCTTGCTGGGCACGCTAAGTGACATTTGAAGGAGCAACACTAGTTAGTTAGTTCTTTTGGGGTTTATTTCTGGTCCTTTATATTCTATTTCTTTTGCTAGGTAGCTGTATCTTTAAAAAAGAAAAAGACACAGGAGACTTTCTGGGGAAAGCCAGACCTGCCTTGGGCTCCTGCCTTTCTGCCTGGGAATCTCTGAAGCCTGGGTTGAGCTCTCCCCAAGGCTGTTCGGGGAAGAGCCATACCGGCTGCAACATTGCCTGTCACTTGGAGAAGTGGGCTGAGTTCCTTGCTGTTCCCAGAGCTGGTAGGAATTTTCCTTGTTTTAAGCTCTCTGTTCTTTGCTTGGGCAGAGGCTCTGTCGGCTCCCCTGGCTTCCAAATTGCACTTTTTCCTGCTTTTTTTCGCTTGCCCTGTATTAGAGGGTCGTTTTCTTTCTTTTCCATATTATTTGGGTACCTTCGTATTTTCGCGCCGTTTTTTACCGAGGGTGAAAAAGTGCGGCGGCCATTTTGGATTTCTAAAGTGTGCTTTTTAAGGGCACTTTTTAACACTTGCGCACGGGTTCCCCTGGTGTTTTTGGGGTTTCTTTTGCTGGCGATTTTGCTCAGGGCACCCCTAGGATTCTGGGGAGTATTTTGTTTACTGTAAAAAAAAAAAAAAAAAAAAAAGGTTTTAAATTTAATACTGTGCTGAATTGAATAAGGTTAGACCCCTTGGTGTGGGCTTCCCTGTTCCTGTTGCCTTATTTTTCCCTGAGAGCAGGTGGCCTTGGCATGGCTGCCAAACCTCAGTGTGTAATTTGTGGCTCCCGCAGAGGTACAATGACTGACTCTGGAATCTGTAAGAGCTGTGCTGCAGTTTCTTCAGAACTGGAGCTGCCTATTGAAATTAAGGAACAGCATGTGCCCGGGGACCCTTCCCTTTCGGGGGACAGTGTCCCTTCACCGAGCATCCTTCCTTCTGGTCTGGGCCCGGCGTCTAGTACGTCGGTCCCTGAGCTCCAGCAGGCGGCTATGGTAGCGTCGCCTATAGACTTTTCCCCGGATTTTGTTCTTCTCATGCATCAGGCCTTCCGCTTAAGCCGGTCTGGTCATTTGCCGGAGGCTTGGCCCGCCTCTCTCCCCCCAGCATCCGCGGGGGGGTTCAGCGGTCGTCCCAACCCGCGGTCAAGCGGCCCAGGTTGGGGGACCAGGGTCAGGACGCCCTTTGCCTCCTGGATTCCGAGACTGAGGGGGATCCGGATATTGAGGCGGAGGAGTTAGAAGACGGAGAGCTTCCAGAACTGGAAGATCAGGCTCGCATCATTTGGGTGTTTCGAAGGGACGAGCTGGTACCTTTGGTCACGGAGTCTCTCCAAGCACTTAACCTCTCTGCGGTGCGGCCGCTGGAGGAGGAGGGTCTCGAGGATCCTCTCATTCAGGCGGTCAGGGATGCCCAGGTAGTTTTTCCTGTGCACCGAGTAGTTGAGCAGATGATCCATGCGGAATGGGAGCAACTGGAATCCGCTTTGGAAGGGATTCGGACCATGAATCGTCTTTACCCCCTTGCAGACAAGGACAGGGACTTGTTTAAGTCTCCACGGGTGGATGCTGCCATTTCGGCAGTGACTAAGAAAACCACCATCCCGGTTGAAGGGGCCGCGGCCCTGAGGGATGTTCAGGACAAAAAGGTTGATAATTTGTTGAAGCAAGCCTTTGAGACCAACGCCTTATCGTTACAAGCTTCTATTTGTGGGGCGTGGGTAGCTCGAGCTTGTTTGCGATGGTCGCAGCACCTGCGCTCGGGGTCCGGTATGGACCAACAGGGGCTGTTGGACGTTACCCGCGTGGAGTCGGGATCGGCCTACTTGGCGGATCTGTGTTATGATTTAATACGCTCCCTAGCTAATAGCATGGCCTCCATGGTAGCGGCACGACGGTCCATCTGGTTGCGCAATTGGGCGGCCGACGGTTCTTCCAAGTCTCGCCTCAGTAAACTACCCTTTAAGGGCAGGTTGTTATTTGGTGAGGCTCTGGATAAGTTGGTGAAGGATCTCGGTGAGTCTAAGGGTGGTCGGCTTCCAGAGGATAAGCCTAAGCTTAATAGGTCGTCCACCTCAGCGCGCGGCCAGTTTCGGGATGCGCGCAGATTTCGTTCTTCCCGGCTGTGGACTTCGCAGCGCGGTCGTTTTGGAACCCGTCATCAAGGGTTTCGTGGTTTCAGAGGAGCGGGAAGGGGCTTCTCCGCAGCCGCCTCTTCCTCGGCCTCTTCCTTTAATCGCAAGCCACAATGAAACGAGGCGGGCTCTAGAGGAAGACCCGGTCATCGGGGGTCGTTTGCGCGACTTTCTTCCTTCTTGGGCCCAAATTACGTCAGATCGGTGGGTGCTGCAGATTATAGAAGAAGGTTATGCCCTAGAGTTTGCGCACCCACTTCCGGATTCGTTTGTTCTGTCTCCCAGCAAGGGAGCTCAAAAGGCGCGGGACATCCGCGTGACCCTGGATCGGCTTCCCTCTCTGGGGGCCGTGGTTCCGGTCCCGCCCTTGGAAAGAGGCGCAGGTCGCTACTCCATCTATTTTGTGGTTCCCAAAAAGGGCGGTTCCCTTCGTCCGATCTTGGATCTCAAAGGCGTGAATCGCGCTCTCAGAGTACCGCACTTTCGCATGGAGACCCTGCGGTCAGTCATCGTAGCGGTGCGTCAAGGGGAATTTTTGACATCCCTCGATCTTACAGAGGCCTATTTACACATTCCCATCCGGCCCTCCCATCAATGGTTTCTTCTCTGCTTTGCGCTCCCGTGGGGCCATTTTCAATTCCGGGCCATGCCGTTCGGACTCGCCACGGCTCCCCGCACCTTCACAAAGGTAATGGTTGTAGTCGCGGCGGCGTTGCGCAAGGAGGGCATCCTGGTCCATCCATATCTCGACGACTGGTTGATTCGAGCGAAGTCCAGTCGGGAGTGTGTGCAAGTCACGAGCAGGGTGGTGGATCTCCTTCGGTCCCTCGGATGGGTGGTGAACGAATGCAAGAGTTGTCTGTCTCCGTCACAGGATCTCGAGTATCTGGGAGTCCGCTTCGACACAGCAAGGGGCTTGGTGTGCCTTCCAGAGCGACGCGTGCTGGCGTTGCGGGCTCTGGTCCGTCTCTTCCGGGGGATGCCAGCTCCGTCGGCATGGTGGTACCTTCGGCTCCTCGGCACGATGGCGGCGACCTTGGAGGTGGTGCCTTGGGCGCGCTTCCACATGCGTCCGCTGCAGAGTGCTCTTCTGCGACGTTGGTCCAACCAGTTCGACTCGCTGAACAAGAGATTGCCTTGCCCAAAGACGGTTCGCCGATCCCTCCGGTGGTGGCTCTCCGCCGAGAACCTGTCGCGAGGGATTCCCTTGGAGCCTCCTCTGTGGGTTCCGTTCACGACGGATGCGAGCTTAACCGGCTGGGGGGCTCACTGCGAGTCCCGCTTTGCTCAGGGGGAATGGTCTCCCCTGGAGGCCTCTTGGTCGATCAACCGTCTCGAATTGTGGGCAGTCCGGCTAGCCCTGGTGGACCTGGAGACCCTGGTTCTCTGGCGGCCGGTGAGAGTCCTGTCGGACAATGCGTCCACTGTAGCTTACATCAATCGCCAAGGGGGTACCGGCAGCGTGGCCCTGGAGGCAGAAGCGGTGGCCTTGTTCAACTGGGTGCAAACTCGCCTTCCAGCAATCTCGGCGGCTCACATTGCGGGCGTAGACAATGTTCAGGCCGATTCTCTCAGCAGAGTGCGGGTGGACCCCGGAGAATGGGAGCTAAACCCACAGGTTTACGCACAAATTGTCCGGCGGTGGGGTCCACCCATCATGGATCTCATGGCGACCTTTCAATCAGCCAAGACAGGGCGCTTCTTCAGCAGGCGAAGGGAGCGCATGTCCGAGGGGCTCGACGCTCTCATTCAGCCGTGGCCAACGTCCGGTCTTCTTTATGTCTTTCCTCCGTGGGCTCTGATCGGCCGGGTCGTACAACGTATCGAGAGCCACCGGGGTTGCGTGTTACTGGTGGCCCCGGATTGGCCCCGGAGGCCCTGGTATGCCGATCTGGTCCGGTTGAGCGACGGCGTTCCTTGGCTCCTGCCCGCTCTACCGGATCTTCTTCTTCAGGGTCCCTTGCGGATGCCCCAAGTGGATCGATTCTCGCTTACGGTTTGGCCATTGAGAGGGCTCGGCTGAAAAGGAAGGGCTACTCCCCCGCGGTGATTTCTACCCTTCTGCGGGCGAGGAAAACGTCCACTTCTCTTACTTACGTTCGGATTTGGAGGATTTTTGAAGACTGGTGCTCCCGGCGGGGAGTCCGGGCGGCGACGGTTTCAGTGCCCGTCGTTTTAAGTTTTCTTCAGGATGGTTTCGATAAGGGCCTTGCGGCTAGTTCCCTAAAAGTCCAGCTGGCGGCTATCTCGTGTTACCGCGGCAAGGTTTTGGGTCGTCTGCTCGGGGCTCATCCGGATGTACGCTGATTCCTTACGGCTGTTTTTCATTTGCGGCCCTCCCGCAGAGTTTTCGTTCCTCCTTGGGACTTGAATTTAGTTCTGAGGGCCCTGGTTCGTGAACCTTTTGAGCCCCTGCGCAGGGCGTCTCTGAAAGATCTCACGCTGAAGGCGTTTTTTCTTGTAGCCATCTGTTCGGCACGGCGCATTTCAGATCTGCATGCATTGTCCTGTCGAGAGCCTTTCTTGTCTTTTTCCGCGGCTCGGATCGTTCTCCGTCCGGTTCCTTCCTTTCTGCCAAAGGTGGTGTCTCCCTTTCACATGAATCAGGCAGTGTTTCTTCCAGTGCTTTCTTCGCAATCTGTCGGGTCAACGGACAAAGGTCTTCTCCGGCTCGATGTGGGTCGTACGCTCCATCGTTATTTAAAGGTTACCGAGTCTTTTCGGAAATCTGACCGGCTTTTCGTGCTCTTCGGGGGTGCGCGTAAAGGGGAAGCGGCGGCTAAAGCCTCCATTGCTAGATGGCTCAAAGAGGCGATCGCGTCCGCGTATCTGTTGCAACAGCGGTCTGTTCCGGAGGGTCTGAGGGCTCATTCTACTAGGGCTCAGGCGACCTCTTGGGCGGAGTATAGCCTGGTTCCGCCGGCAGATATCTGTAGGGCGGCCACTTGGTCGTCTCTGCATGCTTTCAGTAGACACTATCGCTTAGATGTGTCAGCGGCTCGGGATTCCTGTTTTGGTTCGGCGGTTCTGCGCGCTGGATGGCAAGGTCCCGCCCGGTCTTAACTGCTCCGTTACATCCCGATGTTGGAGGACTAAACTGGATTACCGAACAGGAAATGGAAATTACACTAACCTGGTAATTGTAGTTCCTGGAGGGTCCAGTTTAGTCCTCCTTCCCTCCCGACTATCTGCTAATGTGGTGCGGCGCGCCTTTCCGAACGGTTGATATTAAGACGGTTCCTCTTGCCGTTCGGTCCCTCTGTGGCAGCCGCGTTTTTTGCAGAGGCTCTTCCCTGTCTCGGGGGTTCAGGCAGCTCCTGAACTTCTGGTGGGGAGCGGTGCTTTGATTCCTGAGGCGTCGGTGCCGGCGCAATGCAGTGTTCTGACTTCCTCGTTTGGGGAGGGGGTTGGATATTCCTTGGGGGGGAACAAATTGTTCTTTAATTAGGTCATTTTGTATATTAATCTAATGTGTTGCTTCGTTAAGTATGCTTTGTTACTAGTACACTGGGGACTTCTGGGAGCTCCTGCTGCATATATACTACAGAAGATTTGATTGGTCCAGTCTCCCGGCTGCAGGAGGAGGGGCACTACCCGATGTTGGAGGACTAAACTGGACCCTTCAGGAACTACAATTACCAGGTTAGTGTAATTTCCATATTTTACCCTACAGAGCACATACACCATAGAAATGTGCAGTCCCTAGAGCAGAGGTTCCCAACTGCAGCCCTGGAAGGCCAAACACCATTCAGGTTTCATGCTGTCCCTAAGAAATATGCTTGAGATGCATTTGTATGC
This sequence comes from Ichthyophis bannanicus, assembly GCA_033557465.1. NCBI lineage: Eukaryota > Metazoa > Chordata > Amphibia > Gymnophiona > Ichthyophiidae > Ichthyophis > Ichthyophis bannanicus. The sequence continues at coordinate 646,825,529 of CM066035.1, forward strand.
ACCGCCCCCATTGTATGCAAATGTATCTCATGCATATTCATTAGGGACAGCATGAAATCCCGAATCATGTTGGGCCCACCAGGACCGGAATTGGTAACCTCTGCCCTAGAGCAGGGGTGGGCAATTCCGGTCCTGGAGGCCCGCAGACCAGTCAGGTTTTCATGATGTCCCTAATGAATATTCATGAGATCTATTTGCATCCACTGCCTTCCATTGTATGGAAATAGGGCCATGAATATTCATTAGGGACATCATGAAAACCTGACTGGTCTGTGGCCCTCCAGGACTGGAATTGCCCATCCCTGCCCTAGAGCATAGGCCAACAGAGGCACAAACACCCACACCCACAGGCTCCACTATCCAAAGCCTCATGTAGAGTCGGGCTGTTGGTTAGGCACAAAGAGAGCAGCAGCTCTCGCAGTATCAAACAGGAAACACAAGGAGCAAGAGTGACGATGACACAGATGCTTATTCCAGAGATTTTTTATTATAGTTCCCCAATGCGTTTCGGCGGAACGCCTTCCTCAGGGGGTAACAAAACTGACAAATATAATATTAATACATATATTAGAACATATTAAAAACATATAAAAACTTAAAATAAAAATATAAATATATGACTAATCAAGCTACACGGGCATAGGTAGAAATCAAAACAATCGAAACTTAAAACAATAAATAATTAAATAAATAGTAAGAACAATCATAAAGGAAAATTTCATACTAAAACAATAAACAATACTCTACGGAAACCATCATATGATACGACTATCTGCATAAACCAAAATGTAGAAAACCATAAAAGAACACTACAGAGAGACGCAGGGCAGAAAGTAACTAAAAAGACCAAATGGCAAACAATACTCACTGATATATATCATGAGAAGAATGTCCGTATGTTAAAATATGACGGGCGATCACCGTTGAGCCAACGGTGAAGAAGCCATATATACAGACAGCATTAAACTGTTACAAAATAATATCATGAGATTAAAATACAAGTGAGACATATAATCTAAAAGAAAAGGAGTCACCATATTATCATACATATAGAAGAAACTGGCATAACGTAACAACATCATTTAATAATTAAATCAGACTGATGTCCTTTAGCAAATATACTCACATTACTAAAATAAAGCTGTATTAAAAAAAGACCATATTAAAAACCAAACTGTAAAACATCATGTATTTAGAGAAATTTAAAACACTATAGGAACATCATAGAAAAATGCTATGTGAAATTGGCATCCACACTTGTTGTTACGTAAGTTCTTTAACTTACTTTATTCATGCTTTTACAGTGTACTTGTCACTACGGTTTTGTTTAGAAAACACATCATTATTTAGGAGGCATTCAGTTTTAATTAAGTATATTGTTCAACTTTCTCTACCCCTTGGATCTACAGTCCTTTTAGTATTGTTTTTATACATGATGTTGTTCTTTGTTTTTGGTAGTTTTAATGTGAATATGGTCATTATGCCAGTTTCTTCTATATGTATGATAATATTTATTTATTTATTTATTTAATTGGATTTCTATACCGCCTTATCATACAATCAAAGCGGTTAAACAAACAAAAATACAAAAAAGTGAAGGTGAAAATAATCAATGATAATATGTACATAGTTTGATGAGAATAGGATATAGTGTCTTGGAATCAGTTGTGCTATCTACATTGTGAGCTATATTATAATGTGAGCTATTATACAACATATATATGATTGTTCTTTCTAATAACCGTAGTATTCAGTAAACAGAACAGTTTTCAGTTGCTTCCTAAAGTCATTGAGGTCTTGATTTGCTCTTCAATCAATTGGTAGAGAGTTCCAGATGGTAGGCGCCGCAAAAGAAAATGCCCTCTCTGAGGTGTCCTTACGAGATTTTCTAACATCATTTGAGGTGCTGAATCTGTTGGAAGACCCTCTTCTTCTTGGTCTATTGCTTATATCTGACTGAATGAGAGAAGTCAGGCTTTCTGCAGAACAGTGTTGCTTGATCTTAAAAATATATAATATGGTGACTCCTTTTCTTTTAGATTATATGTCTCACTTGTATTTTAATCTCATGATATTATTTTGTTACAGTTTAATGCTGTCTGTATATATGGCTTCTTCACCGTTGGCTCAATGGTGATTGCCCGTCATATTTTAACATACGGACATTCTTCTCATGATATATATCAGTGAGTATTGTTTGCCATTTGGTCTTTTTAGTTACTTTCTGCCCTGCGTCTCTCTGTAGTGTTCTTTTATGGTTTTCTACATTTTGGTTTATGCATATAGTTGTATCATATGATGATTTCCGTAGAGTATTGTTTATTGTTTTAGTATGAAATTTTCCTTTATGATTGTTCTTACTATTTATTTATTTATTGTTTTAAGTTTTGATTGTTTTGATTTCTACCTATGCCCGTGTAGCTTGATTAGTCATATATTTATATTTTTATTTTAAGTTTTTATATGTTTTTAATATGTTCTAATATATGTATTTATATTATATTTGTCAGTTTTGTTACCCCCTGAGGAAGGCGTTCCGCCGAAACGCGTTGAGGAACTACAATAAAAAATCTCGGGAAGAAGCATCTGTGTCATCGTCACTCTTGCTCCTTGTGTTCCCGAGTCAGGCTGTTGGGCCCTGCGCGGAGCAGCATCTACCAATACTAGCACCTGCATACCTTAGCAATGTCATCAGAAACATGGAAACACGTTCCACATATATCAAAAGGTTGCTAAGATCAATGTCAGATAACAAATCCTACATTAAACCAATTTGTTAACAGAGATTCATCATAGCAACCTTTTGATATATGTGGAGTGTGTTTCATATTTTGCTACTGACAGTGTTTACCACCCCGGAGAGTGACCCTAACAGTATTGAGTACCATAGCAATGACTGCACTGTGCCCAGGACTGGTGTGGTGGCCAGCGCTGCCAACCACCTCTCTCTTTGCACAATGCTGACATAGGTGTGGGAGTGTGTGTATGTCTGTCCAGTGTTTTGTGGCTGCCTACACCTTACTGAGCCCACAATGCTTGCACTGTTTCCAGTGTTAGCCTGCCAATGTGCATAATGAGGAGCAAGGTATTGTGGGTTTGGCCTGGACAGGGCAGTCTGGGCAGGATGCATCTGCACAGGGTATAGGGCAATGGCTGGGACATTGTAGTGCCCGGCCACCACCTGCACGGACAGGGTGGCCACAGCATGTCATGCTGGGAGGTCACTCTCACCCTGACTAAGCAGTGACCATGGCATGTCCAGGTTCCCACATAGTGCTATGCAGTGTTTTCTCAAGTGATAACTGGGAGTTTGCATTTCTGGAGCCCAATGCCAGATTGTGGTGGGGACAGCTGAGCTTTTCCAGGCCTGCTGCCTGTCTGCCAGTGCCCTATGTGATATGTACAGATCTGCATTGACTGCCCTGGAGAATGCCCTTCTCCTGCAGGACTGGGGTTGATGGTCCCACAGCCTTTCATCATGTCCCTCTACTGCCTCCATTTGCAAAAATGTAGAGCCTGGTTTTGTTGGTGGCAGATCCAGGCACCCCACCCTGACCCAGTGAGAGCAAGTTGGTAAGTGGTGCTACATAATCCGCATGTGGGTCCAGACACCCCCCCTGCTCTTATAACAAGTGATCATGGCACCCACACAGCATATGCACTATTCTGGCTGTATCATAGTCCACAAGGGCTAGATATATCTGGGAGATACAGATTGCCACAGAGATAGTCTAGGTGTGTCTGCAAGGACTACTTATCACACACTGGCACTGATGGGGATCTGCAGTACAGCCTATCTCAGTCAAGCCAGGTGCTGCGGACCTGGTGATGGGCGCCCCACCTCACCCTCAGGGTGAGCACAGGAACTGCACAATGTCATGGTCTGTAACTACTCCGTGCCAGTAACACAAACGGTCAGTTCTCCCTACCAGGCTGAGGTGCTGTGGAGGCGCATACCCCATCTTGCGATCAGATGTAGACTGCTGATCTGCATGTGCAGTGCATCATGGGTACGGGTGGGTTTACCCTATCCTGGTAACCACAGCAGAGAGTTTGTGCGGTGACCTGCAGTCTTTCTGTAGCCATCCAGCGCTGTGTTTAAAGCTATAGAGATGTAGCCCACTGGTTATTACAATGACTGTGAAGGCAGAGGTCATGAGTTCAATCCCACAGTGATGTTATTTAGTAAGGGGGTCTGAGGGATTTCCTTTTAATTTAAATCAGTGCGGCCAGCAAAAACACCCTCACAGTGCCTTAACCTAAGGCACCCTATAAAGCGCCCTATAGGGCACATTATAGGGTGCCTTGGCGGACAGGGCAGACAGGGCACTCTCATGAGGCATTAAAGCACAGGTGAGACAACATGAGGTAAATCACATAAGCCATTCAGGGTGTGTTTTTTGATTCACTGCTTATAAAAATATGTTACACTAACATGATAAGAATGTATGCATAGTAGTCAAATAATTTGCTTACTTGTTCAAACTTAGGGGTATGTTTACTAAACTGTCTTAACGTCGCAGTGGTGGTATTATCGCGTGATAAGTGACGTTATCGCGTGATAATGTAACGGCGGCATTAAGGCACAATAACGCTGTGAAATCCGGGTCTGAAGGGTGGAGTAAGGCTTCCCAGAGGGTGGAGAGAAGGGGTCAATGGGCGGAGAGTGGGAGGGGAGAGGCTCCAGGCACACTAACGCTGTGGAATCCAGGTCTGAACACTAACACCAGTGAAACCCTCGCGTTAAGGCACATTTGCAGGAAAGAGAAACAATTTCAGTCAGCAATGTGCAGCAAAGGCAGGGAAACCCAGAGAAGTGATAGATGTGATACATGTGCAGGGAACAAAGAGGCAAATAAACATATAAAAGGACCAGAACCACATCTAAAAGCCCAATAACCAAGCTGGCCAAAAGTGATATTAATGATAAACATAAAGCAACACCACTGACAAAGCTCAAAAAATAAGATATCATGTTTGGAAGGGTCTATTCTCTGTCCCCCTACAAAGTGAATGATCCCACATTGAAATAGTGCTGATCAGGGTTTTTTCACGTCTATATTGGGCAGGTTTGTTATGGCGTGCACATGTGCAGTAACAGCAGAGTGGGCACGTAGGAAAGGGCAACTGTACTGATGCTGTAAATGGGATATAGAGGGCTGCAGGTGGCACATGCTGTGGTCCAGCTGGGGCACAGTGCGTGCTAGGAAGATGTCTAGGTGTTACATAGGAATGCCAAAATTGTAAAGCAGCAAGACATCAACTGACAAGGGTCCAACATGGGCATGAGTGTGTGTCCCACAGTGTCACAGGGGAGATTACCCAGCAGGTACCCCCAAGGGCACATAACATTGGCAGGCAGTGGGGGGGGGGGGAGAGAGCGCAGGTCCATGTAGGCACCCCTAACCGAGAACCCACACTATAGGCAGCTGCCTACCAGCATACTGGAAGGCCTAGGACTGTGCACCACCAGCACCACCGGCATAATGGCATGGCAGCATGGTGGTGGAGGGGTGCTGGTGGCGGAGGGGGCAGTGGCATCTGCCCACAGCAGACCATGGCTTAGCCCCTTTTAGGTGGGTGCCGTGTACTGCAACAGACAGGGTCTGTCTGACGAACAGTCATGGTATCCCCAGGGAATGAACTGTCAGTGTGGTGCAGTACACACAGCCAGTGTGTTCATGAGCAGAAGGTCACAAGTTCAAGTCCCAGCTGTGGCTCCTGCCACATTTTACCCAGTACTAAACTATGGTAATAAAGACGGAACCTTTATTGCAGATAACATAAACATGCCTGAAATGCCTATATTTTACCCTACAGAGCACAGACACCATAAACATGTGCAATACCTAGAGCAGAGTTTCCCAACTGCAGTCCTGGAGGGCCAAACACCATTCAGGTGTCATGCTGTCTCTAATAAATATGCTTGTGCTGTATTTGTATGTGCCGCCCCCATTTTATGCAAATGTATCTCATGCATATTCATTAGGGACAGCATGAAAACCCGAACAGTGTTTGGCCCACCAGGACCGGAGTTGGGAACCTCTGCCCTAGAGCAGTGGCCAACAGGGACATAAACACCCACACCCACAGGCTCCACTATACAAAACCTCATGCAGAGTCAGGCTGTTGGGCCCTTCGTGCAGCAGCATCTCCCAATACTAGCACTTGCATACCTTAGCAATGCCGCCCTAAACCTGGGGATACGTTACACATATACCAAAAGGTTGCTATGATTAATGGCAGATAACAATTCCTAAGTTAATCACAATTTGCTGATAGAGCTGCATCATAGCAACCTTTCTGATATCTGTGGAGTGTGTTTCAGTTTTGGTTTCTGACAGTGTTTACCACCCCAGGGAGTGAACCCAACAGTATTGCATACCATAGCCATGCCTGCACTGTGCCCAGGACTGGTGTGGTTGCCAGGGCTGCTAAAAGCCTTTATATTTGCACAATGCTGGCATAGGTGTGGGAGTGTGTGTCTGTCTATCCAGTGTGTTGTGGCTGCCTACACCTTACTGAGCCCACACTGCTTGCACTGTCTCCAGTGTAAGCCTGCCAATGTGCATAATGAGGAGCAAGGCACTGTGGGTATGGGTCAGACAGGGTGGCCTGGGCAGGATGCATCTGCACAGGGTATAGGGCAATGGCTGGGACATTGTAGTGCCCGACCACCACCTGCACGGACAGGGTGGCCATAGCGTGTCATGCTGCAAGGTCACTCTCACCCTGACTGAGTAGTGACCACGGCATGGCTAGGTTCCCCCATAGTACCATATAGCATTTTTCTCACGTGCTATTTATGGGTTTCCTTTTTTGGAGCCCAATTACTGACATAGCTCTGTGGTGTGCGTGCGTCAGATCCCACACCAGGGTGCACAGTGTTCCTTTTGGAAGATGTGCTATGTTTGTGGCAGCAGACTGTCTGTAGCTAGCATGTGTATGGCTGCAACACCCTGCAGGATGCAGCAGGTGCACCCTGGCTGCCCTCTGCTGTTGAATGTCAGAAAGTAATTGGGGCCAGCTTAACTGACCAGTTGCACTGCCAGTGGTTGAGTTCCATGATCAGATCTACATCAGCTCTCTGTTCCTTAGTTGGCTGGGGGTTGCTGAACCCACAGTCTGTCTTCATTTAGCTCAACTGGTCCTATTGGAAACAATGATAGTGTGTGTCTGTTGTTTCCAGATCATGTTTCCTACCCTGACCCCTAGAGGGTGGGCTTGCTTTGTATATCATCCTCATGTGAGTCCAGACACACTCCTGCTCCAAAAACAGGTGTCCATGGCAACCTCACTTAATATGCATTATGTTGCGAGCATCCTGGTCCACATGGGCTACACATCAATGGTATATAGAAATGTATGTAGAAATCATCCAAGGCTGTCTGCAAAGAATACCCCATACACTGGCAGTGATGGTGAACTGCCGTAAAACCTACTGTGGACCTGGTGATGTCCCCACGACTTTACTCTCAGGGTGATCACAGAACACGCACAATGGCATGGTCAGTAGGCACACTGTAACAGTAACATGCATGCTTGGTCCCCCTACCCCAGGGGTGTCCAAACCTGTCCTGGAGGGCCGCAATCCTGGCAGGCTTTTGGGATAGCCCTAATGAATATGCATGATATATATATGCATTAGAGATATCCTGCCAACCTGACTGGTTTGTGGCCCTCCAGGACTGAATTTGGAGACCCCTGCTTTACACTTCTGTCATTTAAGATTGTGAGTGGACAAGGTACAGATGTCCTAGACATCAAAAGGGTAGATAGACTTTGTCACATTCCTCCTCACTTCTCACCACCACCAAAATGTGGTCTATTAGACAACTTTTTGGTGGTGGTGGGAATCGAGAAGGAATGTGAGAAATTCTATCTACCCTTTTGATGTCTAGGACATCTGTACCTTGCCCACTCACAATCTTAAATGACAGAGGTGTATGGCAGACCTGTAGGGCCACAAACCAATCAGGTTGGCAGGATATCTCTAATGCATATATATATCATGCATATTCATTAGGGCTATCCCAAAAGCCTGCCAGGATTGCGGCCCTCCAGGACAGGTTTGGACACCCCTGCCCTACCCAGTTGATGTGCTGCAGAGTTGCAAACCCCTATCTGGTGAGAAGATGTAGACTGCTGATCTGCATGTACATTGCATCTTGGGTACCCTTGGTGCTAACTTATCCTGGTAGCCACACCAGACAGTGTGTCTGCTGACCTGCACTGGTTGAGTAGCTAGCCATAGTTTAATTACAACCAATATTGTTGCAGGACAATGGTGAATATACTGACCTCAGTGGGAGAGGTCATGGGTTCAATACCCCAGTGGGCCTGTATATTGATGTATCAGGATGTATAGGATATAGTGTATTATCATCACATCAGAGCATGTTACCACATGACAATATGTCCAAAAGTGTGGCCAGTTGCATGCAGTGGGTATGTTGGAAGAGTGGCATGGGCTGCAGGTTGCTAGATTAGCTGGTGAGCTGTATACAAAGTGCATCCGTCAGTATAACTGTCAGAAGATACGGCCGTCTATGCATGTAGCAGTCTGACATAGATCTGAAATCCGTGTGCACATCCCAAAACACCTGCAGCTCAGTTGGCCAAACCAAGGTGCCCTGTAAAGTGCCCTAGCTGTGTCCGTACACTAGCCTGGTAAGCAGAGTAGAAAGTGTATGTAGATGACCTTGTGTAACTGTGTAGCTAGCCATTGCTATGTGAAAAAGCATAGCACACTGGTTAATACAATGACCTCACAGCCAGTGGTAATGGGTTTGAGACCCCAGTGTGCCAACACCAAGATAAATACATAATAAACAAATTGTGTTAAGAAACATCAGACACATCACTGCAATGTGTGTCTACAGCATAAATCTTTATATATATTGATGGTGCCACCATTTGCTATGTACCGGTGTGGCACAGGCACGGGCACATTGCTAGCGTGCGTTGAGGCGCATATGCGACATGCGTGCATGAGCAAGGCATTGCTGAAAATGGCAACTCATTCTAGAAAGCCTGCTTTTACCTGCAGGGAGCTGCACCACCTTGCAGGGCTGATCTGCACTAGGCAGAAGAAACTATTCCCTGGCTCCTCCAAGTGGCAGGACCTCGGGCGCGTAAGGAGAGCCTGGGACCGCGTCACCAGGCGTTATAATCATCTTGCTGACTACCCTCATGAGGTAAGTGTATGGGGACAGGTCAGTATATCCATATACATATCCAGTGTTGATTGTAGCTGTGTATGCTACTGTGTGTATGCATTCTATCTCATTTATGTTTCTTAGTGAAACCCACGTGATATACCGCCTATTTATCACATCAATGCCGTTTGCCCTATCCCCAGGAGGCTAAGAACCTGATCACAGAGGTCCAGTTGTCAGTTTGGTGTTATGGCAGCTGCTGCTATTGATGTGTTAAAATAAACCCTAACACAAGGAGCCCCTAGATCTGCCTAAACAGGTCTGGTAAACAGCATGCTGATATGGTAGGTTCTGCAGTTGCAGGGTCACATATCTGCCCTACCCCTAGGGGTCCTTAGACCTGTTCAAAATGGTCTGTCAATCACCCTGGTGATATGGTTGTTTATTTATTTATTTTATTTATTTAACTGCATTTATATCCCGCTTTTCACCGGGTCAAAGCGGTGTAACATATAAGGGTGGGGAGAATTAAGTATCAGGGTGGGGCCATCACCAGGTGGGCTACATTGATGATTTCGACATAAGACAGACTTTAGACATGGACAGTATAGTGCAGTTGTCACTCAGAGGTTCATGATGGGAGAGTTCAGGGGTTGGTGCGTTTTTTGGTGGAGGTTGTCTTGAAGTATTTTTGGAATAGGATGGTTTTTAGCTGTTTTCTGAATGATGGGAGATCGTTATTGTTTCTGAGGTGGCTCGGTAGAGAGTTCCATAGGGAGGGTGCATATAGTTCAAAGGCTCGGTTGCATGTCCGTTGAGAGCATTTGGTTCTTTTGTGAGGGACGGTGAGGTAGTTGCTGGAGGCCTGTCTAGTTGTTTTGCTGTGGGCTGGATGGGTCAGCAGGGTGCAAAGCTGGGTGTTTGGTGCTTGGTGGATGGCTTTGTGGGTGAGTAGGATGGATTTGTATTTAGTTCTTGCTTCGAAGGGAAGAATGTGAAGGTCTCTTAGAATTGGGGTGATATGGTCGCTTTTCTTTGCTCGCTGAATGATTCTTGCTGTGGTGTTCAATGCAGTTCGGAGGGGGTTGGTCTGTGTGACTGGTAGTCCATGGTAGATTATGTTGCAGTAATCCAGATGTGGGAGTGTCATTGCTTGCATCACCGTCCTGAAGTCCTGAGGTTCGAGGAGAGGTCTGAGGCGCTGCACTGTTTTCGCTTTATGGAATATATTTCCTGTGATTTTGGTAATTTGTTGCTTGAGGGTTAGCGCTTGGTCAATGATAATGCCTAGATATCTTATTTGTGGCTGTATTTGGATGCATGTGGTTCCTATGTTGAGGTGTGTAGGTGGTGTGAAATCTGGGTCTTTTGTTACTATGAGGGCTTCAGTTTTCTTTATGTTTATGGATAAGTTGTTTTCTTGTAGCCAGTGGGACACTTCGGTGAAGCATGCTGAAAGATGTATATTTGTTGGGTTTGTGGTTGTAATTGGGGCATAGAGCATGATATCATCAGCATATATATGGAAGTTGATGTTGTGGGTACGTATGACTGAACAGAGTGGTTGTAGGTAGATGTTGAAGAGCATGGCTGATAGCGTGGATCCTTGAGGTACTCCTTGGTGTTGCTGGAAGGGGGGCGAGGTTGAGGTGCTGGTACGGATCAGTTGTTGTCTATTGGTTAGGTAGGATTTAAACCATTGAAGTGCGGTGTCTTTGATCCCGATTGATTGCAATCTTCGTATGAGGATGTTGTGGGAGATGGTGTCGAAGGCTGCTGATATATCAAGGAAGATCATGGTATATCCAGAGTGTTTTTCTTGGGTTCCTATGATGAGGGTGTTCATCAGTGTGGTCATGAGGGTTTCAACACCATGTAGTGGGCGGAAGCTGTGTTGTTGAGGGTCTAGTATGTTGTTGACGTCTAGGTGTTCTTGAAGCTGCTGCTGGACTATCTTCTCAATTATCTTGGCGGTGAATGGTAGGCTTGCTATCTGTCTGTAGGATGCAGGGTCTAGGGGATCTAGGTTTTGTTTTTTTAGGGATGGTCGAATGATTGTAGTTTTGAGGATGTCTGGCATGCGACCTTGGGAGAAGGATTCATTGTCTATATGGGCTAATGGTGTGCTCAGGTCTTCTTTGGATTTCTTTATCCAGTCGGTGGGGCAGGGGTCCAGCGGAGAGGTGGTGGTGTTTAGGCGGGAGATGGTGGATGATATTTCTTCTGCAGTGGTTTCTTTGAAGGTGGTCCAGTCACTGTGTATGGTGGGGTGGTGGTTTGTTGTAGTTGTCTTGGAGTTCGGATGTGGGTTTTGTGGTAGCTGGAGCTGTTTGTATTGTCGGGCCAGTATCTCTGGTGGAATCTTTGGTAGCTGGTCAGAGTTATTGGGTGCTTTTGTCAGTTGTTTGACAATCTGAAAGAGTTCACAAGGTTTATTTATGGATGTGTTTATGATTTTCGTGTGGTAGGTTTTCTTAGCTTTGTCGGTTTCAGAGTGGTATTCATTGAGTTCATGTAGGTATTTTGTTTTGTCGCTGTCATTTTTTGTTTTTCTCCATTTTCTTTCTGTTCTTCTGAGTTTTGTTTTTAGTTTTCGGAGGCTGGGGGTAAACCATCTGGCTTTTGTGGAAGTAGGTCTTGTGGTGGCTTTATTCGTCGGTGCTTGGGACGCAGTGGAGATCGTGGTATTCCAGTTGTGAATTAGATCATCGATGTTACTGGAGTTTGTTTGTAATTTAGGTAGAGTTTGAGCTAAGAAGTCCTCTTTGTTGAATGTTTTAAATCTTCTAGCGTGGTGACCGTCTACCTTGTTGGTCATAGGTTTGTAGGTGTGGGATAAGGTGAGGAGGTAGTGGTCTGACCAAGGTACAGGTGAGATCTGCAGGTTCTTGCATGAGGAGGCGGTTAGAGAGTTTAGGAATATGAGGTCCAGTGTGTTTCCTTATTCGTGTGTGGGTTCTTGTACGATCTGTATCAGATTCATTGCTGTCATGGCGGTGGTGAAGGTTTCTGCTTGTGTCTCTTGAAGTGAAGGGAGGTTAAAGTCTCCTAGGATGATTTGTTCCTTTGCCGAGCTGGTGTTTTCAGATATGAATTGTAGCATCTTTGGTAGATCAGTGTTTGTGGTGGGTGGGCGGTAGATTAGACATATTGAAAGGTGTTTATTGGTGAGGGTGAGGAGATCTGCTTCATTGTTGGTTTCTGAAGAATGGATCCTGAGGTGGAGGTCGGCTTTTGCTACGATGGCTACACCTTCACCCTTGGAGTGTGCTCGGGAGCAGTGATGGAGGTTGTATCCTTTTGTGGTTAACTTGGTCATTATCACTGTATCGCTATCCGTTAGCCAGGTTTCCGTTAGACATAGGATGTCGATCTTCTTGGTTGTGATTAAGTCCTGGAGCATGTGATATTTGTTTCTGACTGAGCGTGCGTTTATTAGTGAGATGGAGAGGTGGTGGTAGTTTGGGGGGTTGGGGGTATGGGTTGATGTATGCTGAGTGTGAGAGTGGTTTTGTTTAGGGTTGCATGAGTGTGTGGGTTGTGCTGTAGTGATGTTAGGCCAGAGTAGGTTATTGGGTGTGCCTGTGGGGGAGGGGTAGAGGGTCAGGAGAGGAGTGAGGAGGTAGATGGGGGCTAAGAAGGGTGGCATGCTCTGTGAGAGTACCTGGTGTCTGGGGGTCAAGGTGTGTTTCAGTGTTGATCCTTTGGAGTGATGGGGTCTTTAGTCGTCGTTGTTGTATTTCTGCAGCTGTAGTGGGTTGGCGTGTTCGTCGTTGCTGCGGTGCTGCGGTGGTGTTTGTTTCGCCGTTTTGAGCTCCACAGTTCTTGTCGGGTATGGTTCTGTTTGTGCCTCTGTGCCGCGCCTAAGGGCCACGCCAAAGGGCCTTCTGGTGAGGCCCTCAGGCACGGGCGCGCCCTGTAGGGATGCCGCTTTTATGTGTGCTGAGGCTGCCGCGGGCTTTCTCCCACTGCCCCAATTGGGCAGGAGCTCAGCGTCGGTGTTGGAGGTAAAGGGCAGCGGCTCCCTCGGTGCAGGGACGCCGCTTTTATGTGTGCTGAGGCTGCCGCGGGCTTTCTCCCACTGCCCCGATTGGGCAGGAGCTCAGCATCGGTGTTGGAGGTAAAGGGCAGCGGCTCCCTCGGTGCAGGGACGCCGCTTTTATGTGTGCTGAGGCTGCCGCGGGCTTTCTCCCACTGCCCCGATTGGGCAGGAGCTCAGCGTCAGTGTTGTGTGTGCATGGTTGTGTGTGCATTTGCAGGTTAAAATATCTGCCCTACCCCCAGGAGGCCTGAGATCCCATCAAAGTGGTCTGTTAGTTACCCTGGTGGTATGGTTGTGTGTGCATTTGCAGGTTTAAACATCTGCCCTACCTCCAGGAGTCCTGAGACCTGATCAAAGTGGTCTGTCAGTCACCCTGGTGATATGGTTGTGTGTGCAATTGCAGGTTTAAACATCTGCCCTACCCCCAGGAGGCCTGAGCCCCATCAAAGTGGTCTGTCAGTCACCCTGGCGGTATGGTTGTGTGTGCATTTGCAGGTTTAAACATCTGCCCTACCCCCAGGAGTCCTGAGACCTGATCAAAGTGGTCTGTCAGTCACCCTGGCAGTATGGTTGTGTGTGCATTTGCAGGTTTAAACATCTGCCCTACCCCCAGGAGTCCTGAGACCTGATCAAAGTGGTCAACCCTGGTGATATGGTTGTGTATGCATTTGCAGGTTTAAACATCTGTCATACCCCCAGGAGTCCTGAGTCCTGATCAAAATGGTCTGTCAGTCACCCTGGTGGTATGATTTATGTTGCTATTGATGTGTTATAATCCACCCTACCCCCAGGAGTCCTCAGACCTGATCAAAGTGGTCTGTCAGTCACCCTGGTGGTATGGTTGTGTGTGCATTTGCAGATTTAAACATCTGCCCTACCCCCAGGAGGCCTGAGACCCCATCAAAGTGCTCTGTCAGTCACCCTAGTGGTATGGTTTATGTTGCTGTTGATGTGTTATAATCCACCCTACCCCCAGGAGGCCTGAGACCCCATCAAAGTGTTCTGTCATCCACCATGGTGGTATGGTTTATGTTGCTGTTGATCTGTTATAATCCACCCTACCCCCAGGGGTCCTGAGACCTGATCAAAGTGGTCTGTCAGCCACCCTGGTGGTATGGTTTATGTTGCTGTTGATGTGTTATAATCCACCCTACCCCCAGGAGGCCTGAGACCCCATCAAAGTGGTCTGTCAGCCACCCTGGTGGTATGGTTTATGTTGCTGTTGATCTGTTATAATCCACCCTACCCCCAGGGGTCCTGAGACCTGATCAAAGTGGTCTGTCAGCCACCCTGGTGGTATGGTTTATATTGCTGTTGATGTGTTATAATCCACCCTACCCCCAGGAGTCCTGAGATCTGCTCAAAGTGTTCTGTCAGTCACCCTGGTGATATGGTTTATTTTGCTGATGAAGTGTGCTAAGACACCCTACCCCCAGGAGTCCTGAGACCTGATTGCAAAGGTGGGTATGGCATCTAGATATTGTGGTAGGTTATGCAGGGTTAGGTCGCACATTTGCCCTATTCCCCGGAGGCCCAGACCTCATTACACACGTCTGTTATAGATCCTGATGGTATGGTAGGTGCAGCTGTGGATGTGCTCTAAACCACCTCACCCCCAGGATCCCTGATACCTGATTACGAAGGTCTGTAACAAATCCAGATATCATTGAAGTGTATGCAGCTTTAGGTCACACATCTGCCCACTCCCCAGGAGTCCCGTACCTGATCGCAGAGGAACATTATAGATGCTGGTGTAAGGGTACATGCACCTGTTGGTGTCACAGCTCTGCCATAACCCCAGATAGGAGCACAGATGTTAATAGGCCAGCTAGGTGTGGTGGGCCATGCTCCTGTAGTAGTCAGCCACAACTGCCCTAATAACAGGAGGCCCTAGTCATGACCATAGAGGTATAGTAGAAAGCCAAGTGTCATGGTATTGGCGCCTGGCAAGCTGCACAGGGCCACCCACCTTCCGCTCTATGTCAGAACATATCACCCATGCGTGGTAGGATATCATGGTGCCATGGCGGGTGTGTCGGATGATGTGTGTAGGTCAGGCAAACATACATGTGTTTGCCAGACCACACAGGGAATTAAGGAAGACAGCCCCTGGACACCAGCATGGCCAAACCACACGTGGCATGGTGCTGCCATGTCATGCAAGGAGAGTGTAGGAACAGGGTATGGGGTGTCCGGGGTGTTACACACAGTATACATAGGTGGCACTGCACACATGGCCAGACCCACAGCCACACATGCAGGTTGCACTGGCAACAGTTAGTAGAGGACACACTGGCCAGAGGAGCAGGAGCAGCATGATGCTGCTCACAGAGATGTGTGATATGTGTTGGGCACCCACCAGAGATATATGGTCATTAATGCTCCCACCCATTGCTTTCCCTCCCAGTTAGAGGACCTATGGAAAAAGGGTCGGGAGTTGCGGCTGCACTGCCCGGAGGTCCTTGCTCGCCTCCAGAGGGGGGCAATGGCACGAAGTGGAGGTGAGTGTTGCGGCCTCTGCAGCTCAGTACAGAATGTCACAGTGGCCCACCAGCCTGTGCGTGGCCAAACTATGTACATGTGTTATGTGACTCACATGATAGTGTGCTAATGACTGTCATCCCCCACAGAGGATGCTCCTGCTGGCGAGGGCCCCTCAACATCAGGGCACACAAGAACACGCCCCACAGCACAACACCAGACAGAGGAGGAGGAGGTGGGCCCAGCGGATGAGGAAGAAGAGGACACCATGGAGGGGGCGGAGTGTGGGGCGGTGTCGGAGGGAGGGGAGGGGGAGCCTTATGTGGCAGGGGGATTGAGGGGTTTGAGGAGGAGGAGGGGGAGGAGAGCGTGGAGGGGCGAAAGAGAGGGTGGGTGGAAGGGGTCAGGGGTGGAGGAGGGGGTGTGGAGGGGGGAGGGCGTCTCAGTGGGTGCCATGGGACACAGGACAGCACAGGACACTGTGGGTCCCTGCCAGCTGCCACATGTCTGCGATGATGGTGTCCTCCTGGGTGTTGTGTCCCCACCCATTGCCACAGACAGGCCCCACGCTCATGCCACCACCCAAACACCGGCCACCTGACGTGGATGTGGTGGCACGTGTGTGTGGGACCTGTATGTGGCAGAGGGTGGCCTGCTGCAACAGCAGTGGACCCAGGACTGCACCATTCGGTGGCTGGCAGGCACCATTCAGTGGTTGGCTGCCGAGATACACATGCAGCGGGCAGCTGCTATGCGTGGTGCATCTCGGCAGCCATCCCCTGATGGGCATCCCTGGAGCGCTTAAGGGGCACAGGGGCACCCACACACATGCCCTGTGCTGTCCTGTCTACCGGCGCAGAACATGGGTTGTTTGAAAGGTCTGTTTAATACAGTTACAGATGTGTATGGCATCTTCCCCTCCAGTCAAGGAGGTAACCTCATATTGGATTTGGAGAATATCATTTTAAAATAGGGTATATGTAAATATTTAGACAGTACAATCACTGGTCAACAAATCTTTACAAGGTCATGTTACTGAAATAAAAATAGTCATTTCTTATCAATGTTCATAGGCTGAACACGAATATGACAGTGGAATTGCAAAGTTGGATGTAGTGTTTTTGTAATCCACAAGAACTAATGTTTACATCACGAAATGCATGTCAATAGTAAATATGATAGGTCGTCGGTTAATACCTGAAAAAAAACAAGTCATACACTACTTCTTAGATTTTCACGCCTGTCTCTTGTACAGCTGTCCTGGAGCTTCTCTGGGGAGTGTCTAGCAGTAGTCAGCCAGCATTGCAGTGGACCGATTTCCATGGTATTTGTGCTCCATCGTTGCGATATTCTTGTGAAAACATTTGACCTGTTCATCACTAACCATACCACAGTTGTTAGGAAAGAAGTTGAGATGGGAATCAAGCAAATGAACCTTTAGAGACATATTGCAGCCAGGTTTCTGATACTGCATCAGCATGTCGTCTACTAGTTCCTTGTAGTTTTCTGCCCTGACATTCCGGAGAAAGTTTGTTGACACTAGGCGAAAAGCATGCCATGCTTGTTTCACGTCACCCTGCAACAAGTTGTTGAACTGGTCATCTTTGAAGAGCTCTCTAACCTGAGGACCCACAAAACCCCCTCTTTAATCTTTGCTTTGCTGAGTCTAAGTAACCTTTCAAGCAGGTATCGGGAAGTTGGCGAAGTGCGGTCCATGGCCTTCACAAGGTTTTTCATAAAACCTAGGTTGATGTGAAGGGGTGGTAGCAGGATTTTGTGAACCTCAACCAGAGCTGGGTGCTGGATATTCTTCTCTCCAACTGTTACATTATCTCTGCGATTCCATTCCTTCCTCAAGTAGTGCCATTCCCTTGCTTGGCTATCCCACGCACATATGAAACACATGTATTTTATATAACCCTGCTGCAGTCCCATTAAAAGGGCAACAACCTTCAAGTCACCATAGAGGTGCCAGCTGAATGTGTTATAGTTAATGGAAGTCAGTAGATGCTTTAAGTTATCGTATGTCTCTTTCATGTGGACGGCATGTGCTACTGGAATAGATGGAAGATGGTTTCCATTGTTCAAAGGCACAGCCCTCAGACTCAGTTCTGAGAAATCTATAAACAGTCTCCAGTCTTGTGAGTCATGGGTGACTTTTAAGGCATTTATGAGGCTTTCAATATTGGAACAGAATTCCAGATTATTTCCCGTTCCGACTGTGTATAGTACACTGCTGACGTCAGATGGCTTCAGCAGCATTGCATTGTATTGTATTGCATTGTATTGCATTGCAGCAGAACATGATGCAATCAACTCTGGATGATGTGTGCATGCTGGTATTAGGCAATGTGATGCAATATTACATCATTCACGGCATATTTTGGATGTTGTTGATGCCCTACTGGATAAATGTACACGGTGAAACATCACAAATGAGCTACATGCAATATCTTCAGAACGACAGCCAATACATTTGCTTTAATGTTATATTCGTGTTCAGATCACCAAGACACTACAAATTGGGGCCTTTTAAAGTCAGTAACGATTTCAATATTGACCAGTATTAGACTGCACCTATGTTGCTACAATTAACAATGTCCTGAGGTTTCTGAGGATGCGTGTGAGGTCATCCAATGCCCTCAATCTGGGTGGTACATCTCTATATATGTACAAATGTATATATGTAAATAAAAAAGTTTGTATGTACGGCACAATGGTCATGTGTCTCCCCCACAGACTGAGTGTGAACGTGAGCATCGGACATGTGTGTAGATCCCTATGTGTATGCATGGTAGACATAAGTAACATACATGGATCGTCTCCACACACAGGTGTGGGGGCTGCCCATGTGCATAGGCGTCTGTGTCCCATGGTGTCCCTGTGATGTGCCAATGTGGAGCGTGTCCCAAAAGCTATGGTCACATGCATGCTGTGTGCGATGTGTGGGCACCATATCTGATGCACCATGCTTGTGGGGCAATAGGGGAACAGGCTAGCAGCAGGTATGTGCCATGGAGGGTAAGATGGAATGCTGTACCCAGGAGCTGCACAGGGAGATAGCTGTTGAGGGCGACACAGGTCAATACATGTCACGAGGATGAGCGGTGGGGGACTACAAGCGCTAGTGAACAGTGAGCAGCTGACTGAAGCAAGCCACCTTTGTCTGCCTGTGCCGCATGCAAGCCTATGTGGGAAGACAGCCATGTAGGCCTTGGTGTGGGCAGGGAGAATGGTTACACATGTGTGTCCAATGATGGAGAGTATTTGGGGTGGGAGAGGGTGACAGACACTGTTCCCTCTAAGCTGTGCGCATGTGCGCGCGCACACACCTTGCCGAGCGAGCGCACATACTTTACAAAAGAGCGCACAAAAATTACGGCTCTGATTCTGATAGAAAACAACACAGACATCTTAAAATTTAAAAGTTATGATTGTAATTACTAGAAATTTCCCGTTTCATTTAGTAATCATCTATTTTCATTTAATTTGATTAAAATCAATGTGATGTACATACTGTATTCTGACATGTAGTCAAATTTTAAAGTATATAACGCCGAATGTCGTTATGTGGCGCACAAAAATTTAACTTTCCTTCAAACGTTGCACACAGCTGATATTTTATGTGCACACAGTCTACAGAAAATTAGAGGGAACATTGGTAACAGATCCCTACAACAGACATGTACCACCGTGAACATCTTCCTGGGCAACGGGAGAGGTTGGGTATACCCCCACGCATAGGTAGGGGGGTGACCACCTGCCACAGTTCATGGCACACAGGGCATGGTATGACCTATGCGCGATGATAGGTGGCAGTACAGACACCCCACTCCTGAGGGGCATGGGTAGGCACATGTGGGCAGGGAGACAACATGAGGTGCAGGGTACGTAGGGGACCACAGTGCCACACATTGGAAACAAACACATAGGTTGTAATAGTTTGTAATGGTTTTATTTGTAATGCTCACATCCTCTGTGGCCGGCCACGGCGACCACGGCCCATCCCACCCCTCTGTTGCGGGACTGCTGGTACAGCCTCTGGTGCCAGTGCTGGCTGCTGTATATGGGCTACTATGGCCTCCTGGGCATCTGCAATATGGAGGAGCACCCCTGCTATTGTGTCTGCTGTGGACCACAGCTGGTGGATCTCTTGGTGAATGGCCAACAGAGCCTGACAAGTGCCTGTGGGTGGGACACAAGGTGATATGTGAGATACCTGTTTCAAACCCCACCGTGACACATGCACATGTCAGGCATATCCCACCAGATCAGTCTGCAGAACAATCATACATGCAACAACTAGCAATGCATGACCATGTTTAGATCTGTGTGTCCCATGTGCCATGCTCATGCCTGGAAGGGGTCTTGATGAGGGGTTATGTGAATCACAGATCTCACACATGGCATAGTGTCGCAGTTCAATCTGTCAATGCTTGATCTGCACACTGGTCGTCTGAGATAGGTCAGATGACATGAGGGGTCATGGCACACACATACATATACGCCGATGATATTATTATTCTCTTTCACACTAGCTCGCTTTCACCTGATATTGGTCCCCTCAACATCTGTCTCTCTTCTGTCTCTTCCTGGTTCTCAGAAAACTTCCTTCACGTCAATTTGTCGAAGACTTCAGCTATATGGTTCACTGCTGGTGCCCCTATCCCCACCCTCACCCCATCCCTGTCTGCTGACTCCATTCCTCTTGTTTCCTCACTGCGCTATCTCGGTGTCACCTTGGACTCGGCATTAACCTTCAAGGACCACATTTCTTCTGTTGTTCAACGTTCCTTCTACACACTCCGCGCTGTTCTTTCCTTTCTTTCCCCCTCATCTCTGACCACACTGCTTCTTTCTCTTGTCACCTCTCGTTTAGATTACTGTAATGCATCTTTAGCTGGGCTTCCTCTCACCCAACTCCGCAGGCTTCAACTGGTTCACCACACTGCTGCCCGTCTTCTGACACACTCCTCCCGCTTTGCTCACATCACCCCTCTTCTTATTCACTTATACTGGCTGCCCATTCCTTTTCAAATCCAATACAAGATCCTTACCTTTGTGCACAGATCTCTACATACCAGTGTTCCACTTTATCTCTCTGATTTAGTCCATTTTCATTGACCCTCAAAAGCCCTTAGGTCAGTCCATGCCAACTGGCTATTCCTACCGTCCCCTTCCCAGACACATCTTGAAACTACACGCTCCTCTGCCTTCTTCTTCATTGGTCCCTGCCTTTGGAACTCCCTACCATCAGCTCTTCACCTGGAACTCTCTTACCCCTCTTTCAAGGCTAAGCTAAAGACCCATCTCTTTTGCACAGCTTTCGATCTTCCTCCCCCTCCCCCTGCCGATACTTAATGGTATTTCTTTCTTCTCTCACTGCCTTATTCTGGCCTCCTCCCTTGCTGCTGTCTCTTTCCGATCAAAAATTGGCGTTCCTTTCTGTTTCCTTTTTCTTTTCAGCAGTTTCCAATTTTAATGTAAACCTCTGCATGCCTTTTTTTGTTTTGGCGGTCTATCAAGTTTTAAATAAAGATAAAGATAAAGATATATCTGGGCAGCCCTCTTTTCTATAATGCTGGCACACAGTGCAGATTATGCTGACAAACTATGCTGCATAACAATACCCATGGGGAGGTGTCAGTCAAGTAAGGTGTCTGGGTGACCTGGGATAGGTGTTTTCTGCTGTGCGCTTCCTTGGGGTATATGGCTGTGAACAGTGTGCGTGTGTCTGAGCCCCTCACACATGCTGACACCTGACAAGCCATGCTCCCGGAGGGTGGAACGCACATGGCACAGAACCCCCCCCCCCCCACATAAGAAACGATTGGCTATGTTGCCAACATATTGTGGTGCACATGCAATCTCCTTGTGGATATTACGTCAACCCCCATGGGGATTGTTGTGTATGCTGTAACCCACCTTCGGCATCGTGCCGTGCTGAGGCACTGTGGGCCTGCAGCTCCGCCAAGATTGTAGCCATGCTTGTGGGAGGGGTGGCTGATGTCCCTGGGGCCTGCATGGGGTGGTGGTTCCCCTCCATCTCAGCACCCTCTAGAGCCTGTGAGTGGCTGCCAGTGGCCCCCACTGTAGTGGTGACATCTGGGGGCGTGTCCTCTGCCTCGGCCAGCACATTGGTTCCTGGTGTGCCTTCGCCATTGCTGGCGGTGTCCTCGGCCATTGTGGCCTCTGGCCCCTCCCCATCCTGAGACCCTGCCACATCTTCCTCCTCATGTGCCTCCATGGTCCTGTAGTCACCTGGGTTGTGGAAAAGGGTACACAGCACAGACAAGTTTGCACAGTGCACCTATGTACACCTGTGTAGTACATCCACCCCACAATCAATGTGTTGTCTGCCTGTGCCTGCTGTTGTTGCGCCTACAATAGGGACAGCACAGGTGCCTACATTGTGCTGTGCCTGGCAGGGGGTGGGGCGGGGGTAGCAGGCTAATTCCCTGGTGTAGTTGTGACACATGGGATGTGGTGTGTGGGGGATGGTGTGTTGAGTGCCATACCCCCTATCTGCAGTATCAGATACGAACTGTCCACCTGACCTTGTCTGTGGCCTCATCAGTACATGTGGCCATGGCACATGTGGAAGTCCTGAGTGGGATTGTGTGCTGTCATTGTGTGTGTGAGCGATGTGCTTGCATTGCCCTGAGTGGCATGTATGTAAGGAATTGCAGGATGTGTCCACGTCAGCCAGACATGTGTGGGGGCCCTCCGCTTTGCAGTACACTGTGTGGTGTGGGTGGACAGCTATCACATACTCCATGGGTGTGGTGGGGTGTCTGGGGGGATGGGTGTAGCCCTGCTGGGTATGGGGTTGCACAGCGTGCGGGGGTATGAGAATGCATGTGTGGCACTGCAGGACGTGTATATGGGCTGATCCCAGATCTTTTGGGGGTTGTGCTATGTGCATTCTGTATGGGTGTGGCGATGTACCATCCATGGTCTGGTGAGGTTGGGTGGGGTACCCCCACTTTATGTGGGCCCCGACAGAGTGTTAGTTGTGTGACGTGTGTTATGTTTATGCTGCTGTTTCTTTGCGTCTATGTCATCAACCTTGTGTGTTAGGCCCTTCCCTGTCAGTGGTCTGGGATATGTCCCTGGATAGGTAGGTGCATACAGACATCATGTGTGTTTTGGTGGGGTGTGTGGGTACCCACAGGCCACTGTGTTCTGGGCTACTTGTATGTCCCTCTTGTATGTCTCCCCCTGTCTCAATGTGTTTGGGGACGGGCTGCAGATGTATGATGACTGGCTGTGACCTATATGCCAGATACTATATTATCAAGTAGACCTCAGGGGGACAGACAACGCAGGCAGGTACTGAAGTACACATCCCAAATGGAGTGGGCACAGAAATTAATTAACTGTAAGCCCTCATACACCATATGTGAGGATGGAATGCTAGACCATTCTGGGTATTGTTACTCCAGTGGTAGAGGCATCTGACCTCAGTTAGTCCCACAACCACCCATCCTTAGAAGGAGGGGTACTTAGAAGAACTGACCATCCCTGTAATTGCATGAACTCTGCATACATCAGTGGCCAAACTTACCCATATGAAAGGTCCCAAGGATCCAGCAGCACAGCCAGACTTCACAGCACTAGAGAGCAACAATGTAGAGGTGATACCAGGAGGTTATCTGCATACTGTCAAATGATATCCCAATGTGGCTTGTTACTGTTACAGTGCTGCTCAGGTATGCTGTGCTTCTCGTTGATTACAGTGGGATATCATTAGACACTCCTCAAATAGGTCCTTTACATCACTGTTACATTGATGATCTGTGGTGCTGTAAATTGTTGCTATGCAGCTTAACCCTCTGCGCTTTGCTTGTCTGTTGTCTGGACCATGGATGTATGCAGTGTTGAATCAGATATGGGTCTCGTCTGCCATGCCCCCTGCTTCACCATTGCTTTGCGCACCTTGAATACGCTCAGGACTGTGCCTATCATGCACACAGGTCCAGGTACCTGTCACACACACCCTGTACCTACCCTGCCATGTGCTGCTGTGTCATCACCCCACAGTTACCTGTGTTAGGGCACGCATGCCCTCAGGACATGGTCCCCCACCATTCCCCTCCATGTGACACATGTGCTTGGGCATGCCCTGTATGTGTGCTGCATATCTACTGCTGCTACTACTACTACTACTACTACTAAGCATTTTATTGGGCACTACCAAGCGCACGCATCACTGTGAAAGGGAACACACAAAAAGACAATCCCTGCTCAGTGGAGCTCATAATCTGAATAGACATAACACTAACAGGTGTGGAAAGAGGTTTGGAGCAGGAGCAAAGAGTCAGGGACAGGGGAGACAGGACAAAGGATGGTGGTAGGAACACTTGTGAGAGGCAGACAGAAATGTGCAATTGAAAAGGGGTGGAATGGGGAACAGCACACTCATGAGCCAAAGGCAGAGGCAAAGATATGAGCTATGAACCCAAGTGTGAGGAGGGGCAAGGCAGATGCCTGGCGCCTAGACAAAGGGTGTTTCTTCCAAGCGTAAGGAGCAGCAAGGTGTAAGGTGCATACCTACCTACCTGTGGATGGGCAGTGTCCAGCGCTTCTGGCAGTCCACACAGGTAGATGGGCCCAAGACAGTCTGCTAGCTCCTGCTCCAGGGGTGTGAGAGTTGGGGCAAAGGGGGCACCCTCACCGGTGCCCATGGTATGTTGCCTCTCAGCCACCATGTGTGCACGCACACCACGCTTAATGTCATTAAATCTCTTTCTCAGGCTGTCGAGGTCCCTAGTTGGTCCCCCTGTCTGGGCTACGGCCTCCTGCACCTCCTCCCACACGTGTGTACATGTTGCCACAGTGGTGCTGTTGCTCAGGCGGCCATAGAGCACCTCATACCGCTCCAACACACTGGCCAGCAGGATGTGGTTTTCTTGCTGACTGAATCTCACAGCCCTCCTTCGTTCCTCAGCTGGCACCAGTATACGCCATCGTTTGGCACTGGGTGGCCCCTGTGTGGGCTGGGACACAACCGATGGGCCTGTAGCTACCACCAAATTTCTATGTTTCTATCAGAGGTATTTCTATGTTTCTATCACAGGATCTCTAAAGGTAAAAAGGGGACTGTTGTAGTTGTTGATATGGAAGGACAGTCTAGATAGGCCATGTGGTCTTTTTCTGTCATCGTATTTCTATGTTTCTATGTTTCTATCAAATGCCCAACACTCCCTGCCATCTCTGGGTCCTGCTGAACAAGTGCCCCGCTCCTCCCCTCCTGCCGTGTCCTGCTGCTCCTACCCCCTGCCCTCTGTGCCCTCTCCCTCCCTGTCACACATCCCTGCTCTTCGGCTCCTCTTCTACACCTCACACCTGCTCCTTGCCCCACCTCTTCTCCATGCTACCTGCTCCTCAACTGTGCTGCTGTCTCTCTAGACTGCTCTTCACCTCCCCTCCTCTCTCTCTCTCGCCTGCTTTGCCACACATCTCTCCGCAACAAACCTGCCTCTGACACTCTCCACCACCACTCATGACCCAACCACTCTCCACGATACACCTGCCTCTGACACTCTCCTCGCTTCACCAACAATGCATGCCTTCTCTCCCTCGCCTACACAAACCCCTCAACGTGAACCAGGTGTGCAGGTGTATTTATAGGTTATTTGACGTAGTGCACATTGCCCATGCGCCGCGGCGCGAGCGCATCTGCTGTGCGTGTTGTGCATGCGCCGTGGTGCGAGCGTGTCTGCTTTGCGTGTTGCACATGTGTCATGGAGACATGGCAGTTGCACACGCGGAACCCCATGTTACACATGCGCTGTGCGTGAGTGCGAGGCTTGGCGCATGCACCTAACATCATGCAGCATATGCGCATGTGTAACATAGTATCCCGCGTGTGTACCTTCTGTGTATCCATGGCACATGTGCAACATGCACAGCAGACGCGCTCATGCTGCGGCATATGCGCAATGCGCACTATGTCAAATAACCTATTAATATACCTGCACACCTGGTTCATGTTGAGGGGTTTGTGTAGGTGAGGGAGAGAAGGTGTGAGTTGTTGGTGAAGCGAGGAGAGTGTCAGAGGCAGGTGTATCGTGGAGAGTGGCTGGGTTTGTGAGTGGTGGTGGGGTAGTGTGGCTAGGTTAGTGTGTGTATTTGGTTTGCACGGACATACTTGTGTCCATTTGGGTGGACATCTGCTCCTGCTTTAACGTTACACATTTCTTTCTGCAGGTGATGCAGGATATGGGTGTTGCCCCTGGTTGCTGACCCCTGTGCATCAACCATGGACACATGCAGAGAGGAGGTACAATGAGGCCCATCCCTCCAGCCGCTCTGTCATAGAGCGCACCTTTGGTGTTTTAAAAAGTCACTTCAGGTGTCTGGATAGGATAGGCGGGATCTTACAATACAGACCACAGACTGTGGCAGAGATAATTATAGCCTGTTGCATCCTGCACAACATTTCTCTCAGGCACCATATCCCTGTCCAAATTAATGAGGATCTGGAGGATGATCTGACGTGCCCTCCTGTACGTACGTGCCCGTGGTGACACACGTGAGGGCACAGCAGTCAGGCGGCAGATGATTGAGGTGTTCTTCTCATGTAAGTACTGCATATGTTACCACATACATTTGTTTAGATATGTGTGTACTACTACTACTAGTGAACATTTGTATCCCAATGGCAGTAAGATGCAACACTGCACTGACATGTAACAGACACTGCCTGGCCAGCCCAGCTTACAATCTAGTCATGACTGAAATGCAGAAGATGTGAGCAGGGCACAACAGCAGGTGATGGTGGATTATGTGTGTCGGGAGTAGTAGACTTGTGGGAGGTGGTAAGCTGTCATACATGATTTGTGGCTGATTGGGATAGGGGCTGCTGTACAGCCACAGGTAGTTAATTTCAGGTTTTGGGTGCAGCAAGGCGAAAGGCGTGTAGTATGGGGTAAACAGTAGGAGAGCAGACCATAGATGGGACCAGTTGCCTAGATGTGTGTGTTTCACAGTTTTTAATTTGAGCTGATTGATTTGTTGGTATGCTCTGATGAGCAGGGACTGTGTGTTATTTGTTTCTGTATAGCGCTACATGTGATACATAGCACTATATACATGATGAGTAGTAGTTTGATTACTGGTATTTGAGATCAGTAGGGGAGGTTACTGCAACACCACAGTGTGCCTGTATGTATAGGTCAGCACGTAGTCTTGAAATGGATGCGGAAACGGATAGGGAACCTGTGAGGTGTCCTGACAGGGGGAGTATTAGTGCCATTATGTGTGTGGCTGTAGAAAAGCCATGCAGTGCAGTATTGCATCTTTTCAGGCAAACAGAGATGATTCAAGGCCAGATCAGCAAGGTGTAGGTTACAGTAGGCAAGCCAGGAGCTGATTGGGGGGGGGGGAGGGATTTGGGGTTTAGTTGTGTTTTCAGGGAGGACTGGGGAGATATAGCTGATGACAACTAGACATAAACCACAAGCCTCAACTACAAGCTGGGTATGTGTGTAGAGGAGGAGAGTGCCGTCCAAAACAACACCTACATTGCGGACCCTAGAGAGAGGAAGTTTTGGACACACACACAAAGACGCTCTGATGGGAGGGGAGGGTTTAGGTGCACATATAGGATATCCATGCTTTGCGATTAACACTTACACACAGTGGGATGACATGCAGCCATCAATGTCAGGTGGCAACTGAACATCGGGGTGTGTTTTGGCAGACATAACTCAGGCATGGAGAGATATATTTGCAACACATCAGCACACAGCTGTTAATGTAAGTCAAGGTATGAGATATACACACCAAAAAAATGTATATGGACAGAGGATAAAGATGGACCCCCTGCATATTTCCCTGTGTTACAGGAACTGACAGTGGTGTAGCAGACGACATTGAGACACCAGATCACACACTGAAGGGGCACGGTAGTGAGAAGATAATTCTGTTCCACATTTTTTACAGCAAAAGAGAGGTGAGGAAGGGGACAGACAGAGTACGGACCCTTGTTGTTTGCCACACACACTTCAGTGATAACTTTAACATAAAACAAATCTGTACAGTGTGATGTGGAACAGTCAGTCTGTTAAGGATCTTGGGGGGTCTGGGAGCTGAGGACGTGAAGGTGCAGTGTGTGTTGCACAGCTACAACATGACATATGTATGTTTCTCTTGTGTTTCTCAATCCACAGGACATACTTGGTGACCCTCCTGGTGCTGTGGTGCATTGGCAGGTGACTGTACGTCATCCAACATGCAGTAGTCTGGGGTAGGTGGACTTATAGCTACTTTGTCTGTGACGACAGTCAGGGGGAGCACATGTCTGCAGTGATCTGTCATAATGTACATATGTTGTTGTTCACCTCTTTTCCCTGCACCCCCATACCCCATATGTTGCTTTTGGCACACATATCCACATGTGTTCCTGGCCAGTTTGTCTTCTCCAACACTTTCTCTGGCACACGTCCAACAGAGCTGCGTGTGTGTGCAGGCCCTAGGTGTTTGGGTGGTGGGATGCACATACACCCTTCCCTAACATTGTAGCATCAGCCAACAGCAGGGTATCATTGCATTTAACAGGCCTTTATCTCAACTAATCTCCAATTGTGCACATACAGGCCATATGCTACTGCTGGTATGCTCACCTTAGCATACTGTGTGGGTGGGTGTTTTTGGGTTGGCTGTGTGATACAGCATGCAGGCATTTTGCATTAGCATGTGGTGTGAGGGGTCTATACACCTGGGGAGCGGTGGGGACTGTGCTATCTCTACCTTAATGCTGTTTACCTTGTGGACATTGTGGCCATGTGTTGTGTGTTGTGAGCTGACCTATCTCTTGTGTGCTGACAGACCACTGCGCAACAGCATTCGTGTATCACAGATATAGCCATAATGTGGACATGCATCAACAGTGGCTGGACATGGGGACATGGTGACTCTAAACATTTCAATGACATCTTCTCCCTTCACTGTGACGTGTTATGGCCTTTGAGTGCCTCAGGGATCCCAAACATACACTTGCTGCAAACACACGGTAGGTTGCACCTTTGGTCTTTTGTTAATGACATCAGCCTTTACATGTTAATCATTTCCTGTTTGTCTCATAGACATTTCCTGTTGGATCTCTGTAGATGAATGCTGATGCACATGGGGTGGAGCTGTGAAACGCCTGTGTAACATGGGCATGGACATGACCATATCCATGTGACACCCTCGTCTGCGGTTCCAATTCAAAATGTCCCCAACATGCAGTGTGTTCTGTGTTGTGATCATGTTATGTTTGCCTGTGTGATGTTTCGTTACGTACATATTGATGCTTTACTCTCTGCAATTTGGGCTGATGTTACAAGCAGTATACCACTACATTGTTTATCCTCTTCTGACACAGAGCAGTGAACACACAAAGCACATCTACTACAGTGCATCCGGCGTCACTATCACCCACCTGTTGGAGGACACAACAACACCATGGAACTATCCCTGGGAAATGGTGCCATAGGATGTTTGACCTCTGCGAGTGGGACACATGCCTAGGATGGACAGTATTATTGTTGGACTGCTACTTTGGGCATGACAGGCCTGTCCAAAACACTGTTGCTGCTGTGCTCTGGCTGGGTGTCATGTTTATCGCAGGAGACACACATGACCTTTCCAGTACTGTGGCATATTGGGATGTCACACTTGACTTTGCATGCCCAGGGTTTCAAGGATAGTCGTAACATGACTTGTTGGAGTGCAGACACCCTTTGCACTTTGGACACTGTGTACTGGTCCCCATGTTTGCAGCAGGGACTGACATTGTCACTGTATGTTATACATCCTTCTGACATTGTGTTGTTGTGTTTTGCCCATGTGTGTGACATGGAATGCAGGATACGCTCATCTGTTTGGTTTAACATGAGCATACAGCCATGCATGTGGCACAGGGGGAACACTGGAGAGGTCCTCTTGTCCATGTCCACCTAGCCTCCACTTGGACATGACCCAGTATTTGCCACGACACCACTTTACTGCACACCAACATCTTGGATTGATGTTTGCAATCACCAAGGGTGTTACAGTGCATATGTAGCATCACTGTATCATGTTTCAACGTACACGGTGCATGTGCATGTGACTGACTATGTTGGTGCAACACAGCAGGTTGCAATATGGCTTCTGTGTGGGTTACTGTAACATGTTTGACCTTTCTTTCCATCTCTATATACAGGTTATTGTGTCTGTTTACTGTACAGACGTGACGCTCTGCATTGATTTACAAACCTAGCATTGCATGTCTGTACAGTCCTATTTATCCTCTGAGGTAACGACACTCACATTGCCCTGTTATATTTGGAGTGTGGCAGTGTGAGTGTCCATTTTCTTCCTTCATTTGTACATTCCATGTACCGTGATAAATGTGTAAGGACACTGTATCCACACCAACCAGTGCAGGGGGACCTTCTGCATAATGTTATCTCTGCATGTTTCTGCAGATGGTTTCTTTTGAATTCTCTGTGTTCATGTGCCTCTGCTACCTGTTAGCATATCCTCATTGTGCATTTGACAATTGTTTAGGGTTACATTGTTGCAGCTTTGATTCCTATATCAGGCATTATGTGACAGCTGTAACATAAATTTCGATATGTGTGTTTAAACTTTCAAACTTTTAACAACATATACTTTTTCATTTGTGTGCCTCCTGTGTTAGCAGAAAGATATGTTTTAAGGAACAGATCATGATTGATGTGTGTTGGGCCCTCATCATGCACCGCCTACTGTCTACATGCACACATATGTAACTAACACATTTATTTATTTAACATTTCTTATATACTGCGCTCTTTGTCATCAGTGTGGTTTACATTGAAACAATATCAAACTAGGTCAGTCAATTCTGGCCGTCATTTACAAATAACAGGGCATTAGTATGGAGGTAAAAAGCTGGGGGAAACTATATACATTTTAGAAATTTACAAGTTGGTACTCCCTGTGGGTTCTACGAGATCAGATAGGGGAGGTCTGAGGATGTGAGGGTGAGGAGGGGTGAGGGGGGGGATGTTTAGATGAGTAAAATGTGTGATAAAAGGTGATGTTTGAGGGCCTTTCTGAACTGTCTAAAGTCCCTGATTGCTCTAATGCTGGGAGGAAGTTTATTCCAACATCTGGGAGCGTAGTTCGCAAACGCCCTATTGATGGATGACTGGTTAATTTTTATGGATTCGCTTGGTATAAGTAGCATGTCTGCAGCAAGAGATCTCCTAGATCTGTTGTTTGCGGTGTGTGTGATAAGGTTGGAAATTGATGCGGGTGATATCTTGTTAAACGCCTTGAAAGTAATGAGGAGGGCCTTGTATAAGATTCTACAGCTTATTGGGAGCCAATGAAGATCTTTTAGAATGGGGGAGATGTGGTCGTTCCTTGAAGCTCCACAAAGGACACGGGCTGCTGCATTCATGGCTAACTGTAGAGGGTTGATGGTAGTCTTCGGGAGGCCATGCAGTATTATATTAGCATAATCGAAGTGCGGTGTAACTAGCGCTTGGAAGATGGTGCAGAAGTCGTCGGGCTCCATCATAGGTCTCAAGTGCCGCAGGGTTTTGATCTTAAAGTAGACAGTCTTTACGGTGCGTTTTATGTGTTCCTTGAAGTCCAACTGTTGATCCAGTATCACTTCAAGGTAGCGTATATTGGATTTGACTGGAAGTTCTGCATCTCTGACTTTTAGCGTTGGTGGAGGAGAGAAACATTTGTTTCTTGTGACTATTAGGACTTCTGTTTTTTTTTTAATTTATGTGTAGGTTTTGATTAAGTAGCCAATCAGTTATTGCATTGAAACAGTTGGTTAGCACTGTATAGTCTGGGCATGAGACAGATATGGGGGTAAACAACAGCACATCATCTGCGTACATGAGGCAGGAGATGCCAAAAGAGTGTGTGATGTCACAAATCGGCTGCATATAGATATTGAACAGCAGTGCAGATAGGGAAGAGCCTTGGGGTACGCCTTGTTTTTGCTGGAAGGGTTCAGATGTGGCACTACCGATACGGACTTGTTGCCATCTGCCTTCGAGGTAGGATTTGCACCACTCCCATGCTTGGTCATGTATTCCTTTCTCATGAAGCCGCCTTAGGAGCTGTGTGTGGTCTACGGAGTCGAACGCTGCCGCTATATCAAGAAAGATTAGGGTGAATCCCTTCTTAAGGTTGTCTATGCCATTGATGAGTGTGTTGGTTAGGAGAGTTTCAACACCGTGGGCTTCCCTGAAACCATGTTGACATGGGTCTAACGGAGAAGATGAGTCTATATGCTGCTGAATCTGTCTCTGGGTTGATTTCTCGAGGATTTTTGCTAGTAATGGGATACTAGAGATTGGTCGACAAGAATCCACTTTCTTTGGGTCAAGCTGGTTGTTTTTTAGTAGCGGGCAGATAGATGTTTGTTTGAGAGCATCTGGGAAGACTTTGGTTTCAAAGGACAGTTTTGCAATGTTGGCTATGAATGGGCTGAGTTCAGCACGCATAGTCCTAATCCAGTGTGCTGGGCATGGGTCAGTTGGTGCAGTCGTCGTGTTAATGGAGGCAATAACTTTATCAATGGTCTTTGCAGAGGGCGGTGAGAGTTCGGTGATTGGGAACTGAAGGTAGGAAGTCTGGGAAGATTCTTGTGGTGTTGCAGAGGTTGTTTTTATTGTTTTGGATTGGATGTAATTGGCATAGGCCTGGGGCTGAATCGATTCTTGTTGTGGTGGGGACGGTTGGTTTGTAAAGGATTTTACTAAGTTGAATAGTTCCCTTGGCTTATTCAATGAGCGGTTGAGGATCTCAGCATGGAATTCCTTCCTTTTGGCCCAAGTTGACTCCCTATGGCGTTTAAGTTGTTCTAGATAAATGACTTGGTCAGAGGAGTTACGGGTAGTTCTCCATTTTCTCTTCAGTTTTCTAAGCTGGAGTAGCGATTCACGTAGTTCAGGGGAGAACCATGGAGCAGACTGCTTCTTAGGTGTTCGGTTGTTAGGTGTTGTCTTTTTGACGATAACCAGCTGTTGAGCGTATAAGGAGAAGGTATCATTCCAGTTCTTCACCATTTCATTGAGGTTGGCTGTTGGTTGGGCGAGTTTCGGGAGTGCGTGGTTTGTTATCAACTCTCTGTTAAGTTGCTTGAAACGGGCGGGTCGTGAGCACTCCGTTGTGTTTAAACGGTAGCTGGTAGTATGTTGTGTTGGTATCTGAAAGGTTATCAGGTTATGGTCTGACCAGGGGACCGGAGTGATGGAGAGTTCGATTTGGTTCATCTTTATTGAATCCAATTGCGGGACGAAGACTAGGTCCAAGAGGTTTCCACGTTGATGGGTAGGTTCTCGCACGACTTGCTTGTAGTTAAGGTTGGACATAGCTTCTAGGAAGGTTTTGGCTAGGGCAGGTTGAGAAGAAGCAAGATTAAAGTCTCCCAGCAACCACTTTGGTTTGGAGGGGCATTTGGGGCATGCAGCAGCATGTGGGGGGTGGGGGCCTAATGCATACTGCACACCATGCACCTGATGCACATTATCTCTCCTGCCCATCATTTGTAGATGGGCCAGTGACCTTTCTGTAAGATGTGGGTTGCTGCCCTGCAAAATGTGTTTTCCGTTTTTCACCTGGGATCCACTCACCTTGATATTATGATAGGCGGTATCTACACTACCTGTGATGATTAACCAAAATAAAAATATGTGTTTGACATATATTTGTCTCTGCTGCTGCTTGATCACACTGACACTTGTATTTAATGATTTCCTGGTCATGTACATGGCCCACCTGTGCTCACATCCTTGTACGGTGCCAGCTGTCTATCTGCCAGCCGTTTGCCACATCACTGGGTGTTACAGGTTCCTATACACACCTTCCCTTTGAGGTACTATTTTTGCATTGTGCTCATTGTGGTTGTTTGGGATAGTGGTTACAGACATGTGTTATAACACCATAGGTTGCAGGTTTGATCCCCACATGGGGTTTACTTTTTTTTTTCTACTGTGCTAACATGACCATTAGGTACCTGCAGGTTCATCACCTATGCACACACCCTTCCATCTCTTCACTGTACACCAGTGTGCCCTCTGTGCTGCCTATCCATCACATATTAGCTGTTACATATGGCTTTCTTTTTTTTTTTTTTAAAGACTTTATTTTCATTATCCAAACAAAACAAGCAAAACAAATAGCACGCAATAACTGCTAGACAAAAAACAAAACTACCTCTAGAGCTACAATAAGAGAAAGAAAGAAAATACCCCTGAAAACCCCCCACCCTCCCTAGCTCTCCCCTCCAGGGTTTGAAGATCAAGACCTTTTGAGTTGAGAACCCATACAGCTCCAATTTTCTTAGACATTAGCTCAGTTGGCAGTCTTAATAAAGTCATTTAACAATTGCCATTTAAGGCATTGTTTCCCAGACGGCAGCTGAGTTCTACCAGAAATCTGCTCAAATTGACTATATAAGCAAACGCAATTCCACCACTCATGTACATTAAGAAGTGCTGTGGACTTCCAATTGCTGATAATTAAGCATATTGCTATTCCTAACATAAAATCCAGCAGAAAGGCACCCTCTTTGGGCAAAGAAGGCAGATCTGCTGCGGAGCGGAAGCCTATGATCTGCCAAGAGAGAGGCTCTCTGATCTTCAGAATGAGTTGCACTTGCTTCCAAACTGAATTCCAATAAGTCTGCACCCCCGAGCACTCGTATACTATATGTACTAGAGTGCCAGTCTCCGCACCACATGTCCAGCAAAGAGGGCTGAGAGTGCTGTCCCACCGTGCTAATTTAACCGGTGTATAAAAACAATTGTGAGCGAAATAGAATATGGTTTGAGTGATGGAGGCTGACCTGGAAACTCTTACTTGTTTACACCAAAATTTCCTCCACTGGAGTTCAGAGAGCCTCTTCCCTGTCTCCCGTTTCCACCTCTGCTGTATCTTTTGCATCAATGTTGATGGGGACAGGGTTAATCTTTTATAAATCCGCGACACTATTCCCATCGCTTGTGCAATTTCGCGAAGAATCTCAGTAACCCCAGCAGTTCCCAGACCCTGTTTAGGATCTATTCCCGCTCCTACTAGGCAATGCCGGAGCTGTAGCCACTGAAAATGGCAAGTAAACGGGAGGCCAAATTCCTGTTGAAGCTCTCCGAAATCTTTCCATCTATTGGCAGCCTGCAGCTGGCTCACTATCCATATACCACGCATGTACCATGATTTCCAAGCAAAGGACTTCTTCTGGATTTTAAATAAAGGGTTATTCCAAATGGGCAGCCTGGTTCGAGAACAGCAATTGGGGCCACTGACCTTAATAAGAGTCTGAAAAGCTTTAAGTGTATCAAATAGGACAATGGGAATCGAGGAAGTGTATGTAAGCTGCATCCCTGGGGCATATTCCAGCGGTATTGGTGCCAGCAACCGCTCCTCCAAGGCCACCCAGACCGGCCTCGCAGCGGTCAGAGTCTCTAGCCAGCGAGACCCTTGCTTAAGAAGGAAGGCATGATGATAAGATTGAAAATTAGGGAAATTGACACCGCCCTGCTCACGACTGAGTTTTAATTTCTCTTTTGCAATTCGCGGTGTTCTGTTCTTCCACAACAACTGAAGAAGTACCCGTTCAAGTTGCTGATAAACATGAGCAGGGAGATAACAGGGGAGCATCTCCAGGATGTAGTTAACCTTGGGAACTATCATCATTTTCACAGTTTCTAGTCGACCCCACCAAGACAACACTAGGGGAGACCACTTTGTGGTCAACTCTCGGGCCAGCGTCAGGATCGCTTCGGCGTTCCATTTAACCATTTCTTCAAAAGGGTAACGATAGTGAACACTTAAATATTTCACAACGCCTGACTCCCATATAAAAGGATATTTACTAAGATTCTCTTTATGTGCCCATTTGTTCATTGGAAATACCACAGACTTTGACCAATTAATTTTATACCCAGAGTATCGCGAATAATGCTCTATCTGCTCCAATATCCTAGGAATGGAATCAGGCGAGGTGAAAAGAAGGAGGTCATCCGCATATGCCGATAGTTTGGTTTCCTGCCCCGCAACCCATGCTCCCTGTATGTCTGGGCTCTGTCGTATGAGGAGAACTAAAAGTTCCATCGCTAGGTTGAAAAGCATAGGGGACAACGGGCAACCCTGACAGGTACCACGCTTCAAAACAAAAGGGGCAGAGGTCGCTCCATTGACACAGACTCGCGCGGTAGGGAGAATATACATAACTTCCAAAGCTCTAAGATAAGTCTTCCCAAAACCAAACCACCGAAGAATCGCAAATAGAAAAGGCCACTCCAAACGATCAAAGGCCTTTTCTGCATCTAAAGACAGACCCACTAAAGGCTTCTCCATCTCGTCTGCCCCCGTCAAAATGTGACATAAAATACGCGCATTATCAGCAGTCGATCGACCCTCTGTAAAACCACACTGATCGGGATGGATTAAGATCGGAATAATCCCAGCAAGCCGGATTGACAAGGCGGTTGCGAAAATCTTGTAGTCGGCATTGAGCAGCGAGATGGGTCGGTAGTTGGCTACCAGCTGAGGATCCCTACCTGGTTTCTCAAACACCACTAAATTAGCTTTATCTTTATCTTTATTAAAACATTTGATCAACCGCTACTGCCGAAGCATAGAGCGGTGTACAATAAAAACGTTTCTACTGCAAATTATAGAAAAGAACGCCATAAAATGAAAGGAAAGTAAAAAAACCACACACATATAGATAAAATTACATAATCAATTAAAGAAACCTAACATAACCTACTAAAACTAAAAAGGGTAACAACAACAACAGACATAACAACACACACCAGCAACGGGGGAACAACTTCAGGGAGGGGGACTGGGAGGAAGGTCAAAAGCCTGAGTAAACAGATGTGTTTTGAGTAATGACTTGAAATGAGGGTAGGAGGATTCTAATCTGAGGGAAGGTGGTAAAGAGTTCCAGAGGAAAGGGCCGAGAAAGAAAAAAGCGGAATGACGAGTCTGCTCTAACCGTAAAAGCACCTGTTTGCTGCCCCTCAGCAGACAACATCCAATAATACTGCACCAAATGAGGGGCAAGGTCTTTAGCAAAGCATTTAAAGAATTCAGCAGGTAGCCCATCAGGCCCTGCGGCCTTACCCGAGGCCATTGAGGCTATTGCTCGC
This sequence comes from Ichthyophis bannanicus, assembly GCA_033557465.1. Lineage (NCBI taxonomy): Eukaryota > Metazoa > Chordata > Amphibia > Gymnophiona > Ichthyophiidae > Ichthyophis > Ichthyophis bannanicus. The sequence continues at coordinate 646,862,353 of CM066035.1, forward strand.
CCGATCTCCTCCTCAGTGAATGAAGCATCCAATTCCTCCCTGTGCGCCTCTGAGAGAGTTGGCCGCTGTATACCAGCGACTAACTGATCAAAACCCTCCTGCGAGAACTCCCGCTCAGAGCTATATAATTGCGTGTAGTAATCACGAAAAACATCGGCAATCTCGGAATCTTTGACTATCAAACTAGTCCCCTGTGGTTTCTTTAAGGCACTGACCCTTTTGGCCTCCCGTTTACCCTCTAAAGCAGTTGCTAGCATCTTACTGGCTTTATTGCCCTCCCGATAATAATTCCCTTGTTGCCTCCTAATGCTCAGGGAGGCCTCCGTGGTCATTATGGCATTATATTGAAATCTTAGACGCTGAAGTCTCAGCAAAATACAGGGGTCAGTCCGCCGCGTCAAGACCCGCTCCCCCACTTTGATCTGCTGCTCGAGATCAAGCAGCTGCTGCTTTTGTTGCTTTTTCAAGCGTATGTTAAAGCTGGTGATAGCCGCCCTAATTGTGGCTTTGAAGCCCTCCCACCAGGCCCATCCTGAAGTGGCATGCGGAGAGTTAAATTGAAAGTATTCAGAGATGGCTACTTTAATCTCTGTATGAAATTCAGGAACATCTAAGAGGGACCTATCAAAAATCCAATCAGCGGGCTTGCTGCGAAGGGAGTCATCATTTAGGACCAAGGAAATAGGTGCATGATCCGATATATGAATTGAGTGAAGACAAGCGGGACCCATACTTGGGACTAATACCTTAGAAATACCTTAGTGGAGGAGTGGCCTAGTGGTTGGGGCAAGGTACTTCAGGCCGGAAGGTCGGGGGTTCAAATCCCACTAGAGGACAGCAACCTTGGGCCGGAAGGACTGGGGTTTCTAGTCCCACAGGTGCTCCTTGTGGTCTTGGGCAAGTCACTTAACCCTCCATAGCCCATGTTCCCTGTAAAATAGTTATCTCCAAGTTATAATGCCCTGTTCAATGTAATTTCAGTTTGTTCAATGTAAACCGCCTTGATATCATGAAAGGCGGTATATAAGAAATGTTAAATAAAAAAAATAAAAATAAATAAATAAAAACTAGAAAAAAATCAATGCGGGACTGTGACGCGTGTGGCGCAGAAAAAAAGGTGAATTCCAGCTCCTGTGGGTGCTGTAATCGCCATATATCTACTAAAGCTAGCTCCTGGACCATAGAGGCTAGGAAAAGTTGCCCTTTAGACCGTTTAGTCGAGCGAGGTGGTTGACGGTCAATTAGAGGGTCTAATGCTTGATTGAAGTCCCCCCCTACAATGACCGGTTTCCCGCTATCTGAATGCAGTTCTTTCGCAACAGCGACAAAGAAGTCCAGGTTATCGGTAGTGGGGGCATATAAGCACATAATGACCACTTCAAGCCCCCCCAGTTTCAATAAAACCTTAGTCCAGCGCCCTTCTCCATCGGAACGATGGTACATCACATTAATCTTAAGGGATTTTCTAGCAAGTATGGCTACCCCATTATGTTTCTTGACAGCCGGAGAATACGCTATTACCTCAAAGGGCCGTACACTCAGCTTCAAGGACTCTTTCAAATTTAAGTGCGTCTCTTGCAATAGCAATATGTCAGCACATTCTCGACGCGCATAGTCTAAGATCTTTCTTCTCTTAATCGGGTTATTTATCCCTTGAACATTTAGAGAGACTACTTTACAAGGAGCCATTGAAGCCAGTGATTAATCTGACCCCATAGGGCCTGAACGAGATTCACAATGCACATCTGGAAAAAATCATTGACACAAGATGACTTATCTAGACATATCTTTAAGAAATGAAGGCTCTTGTCTGATCTTTTAAATTTACCAAACTGAGAGATAATTAAAAACCCTGGAGGAGAGGCTAAACCCTGATAAGTTATCGGTGAGCACAGGTCGGCAGGGCTGGCTCGGGAGACCCGGAAAATAGGTGGGCCCATGCCGCGGCCAGATCCAGCCATGTATAGAAACAGAATGGAGCAGAGCCCACCCCCCTTTATTACTATAGACATCCACCATGGCCTAAAGGCTCTATAACATGGGGGGACCAGAAAGGGGGGGTCCTCTGTGAAACATACAGTATTAATTCAGAGTCACTAAGCTACAGTGCTATAGGTCTCTTTTCAGCAGACGAAGCCAGGCCATCAACACACGGTTTCTCAGCGCATCTGGGCGGCTTCCATTTCCTCCAGGTAATGTGAAAGCGTGTCCGGTTCTTCAAAGGTGCGGGTTTGGTTGTGAAGCGTGACGCGCATTCTTGCGGGATACAAAAGGCCGAAACGTGCTTGAAGCTGCTGCAACCGAGGTCGGTACTCTAGAAACCTCTTGCGCCTGTTGACAGTATGTTTAGCCAAATCCGGAAAAAAGGAGAGTTTATGCCCCTCAAATTCTACCGGCGCGCACACGTGCGCCAACTCCAGGATTTGCGCAGCCTGTTGATATCGCAATGTGCGAAAAATGATAGGCCTCGGTCTGGAACTCTGCGGCACGCTGTGAGAGGGGACGCGATGGGCACGATCTATTTCAAAGTCCTTCTCAAAGGTGCAATGCAAAACCTCAGGGATCATCTTATTTAGGAAGGCCCGCATGTCTTTACCTTCCGCCCCCTCCGGCAGGCCTACCACTCGAACGTTGTTGCGTCGTGCCCGGTTGTTTCCATCCTTGACCTCTCGTTGCAGCGCTCTGAGTTGCTTCTCGAGCTTGTCAACTTTCTCCAATCGGGCCTCATGGGTAGACAAAACTGCCTCTGTTTTATCCTGCCGCATCGAGAGGCCTTCAAACTTGTTGTGAAGCCCTGCAATTTCTTCATGCATGGAGCTTAGCGACACACCATTAGCTTTCACCAGCTCCTTGACGCCTCGAATTTCAGTAAGAAGCTCCTGATGGGCGTCAGGTCCCTCGCGTGTGGCCGCCATTTTTTGCGGGGAGTTGGGCTCCGTTTTGGTTCTTTTTGCATTGCTGTTCAGTGTGCTAGCGTATTCCAAACGCTGCGGTTTAGGGCCCGCCATCAGGAGAGTACCGTATTTAATTTCAGGAGTCCTACGAGACTTTAAGGGTACTTTTGTCCGGATTCTTGCCGAAATCTCCCCGGAGCCACCGCACTAAGCGTCCACTCTGCTCGGCATCAGGCTCCGCCCCCCATGTCTCTTTCTTTATAGTGTTTACATGGCAGTCTGCTTGGGGGATTGGCATTGTTACAGTTCAGCTGGTCTGTGGCACACCTGTTTGCAGGTTCAATTCTCCCCTATTCTGTTCCAAATTTTCCCTGCTCCACAGAACATCCCCTGCTGCCCTTTGGGTTTAGGTTCTTTCCTCTTTTGCATGCTGCATCCACTGCATAACATTTCATTGTGTGTGTACATGTAGTTATATGTGGCTCTGGTCCCAATTACAGACTCTGTTCTGATCTGTACACACCAGATCTGCATGTGCATTTCATCATGGTTACTGTTGGAGGTTTGCCTATCCTGGCAGCCAGCAGGCTTCTTGTGTGATGCCCTGCAGTATTCTTGTATGAAGCCTTTGCTAATGATCTTACATTGGTGGTATGGCCTACCGGTTTGTGCATTGACATTTGTGCTAATGGTCATAGGTTTGATTCCTCTCTGTTCTCTTTCATTTGTATGCCTGTCCTGCACAGCTACTTTTCATTCCTGTGACAGTCATATCTATGCAGATCTGTGCTGTTAGCACATTGTACCCTTATCACAGTTGTCAACCATCCTTCTGTCCATCTATGTGTGTCTATCAGCTGTGTGCTGTCCTACCCTGATGTGCATGCTGCTACCCCACGTCCTGCACTGCTACATATTTCTGCATTGCAGCTCTCCCTGGTTGCCTCTCCTGTGTGTGCTCTGCATGGCATTGCTACTCCTCTGTCCTCCTGTCATTACACCTATCCTGCCACTTCTTCCTCCTCTGCTGGATTCGTCTTCCCATCCTCTGCCACACACTGTCATTGTTGCATGGTACATTACCATCACCCTGTGCATCGCTACAGCTGCCCCCGATACGTTTGTCCATTTTTCCAGCTGCCACATGGGCTGGACGCAGATTTGTCAGGTCCATCAGCTCAGATCTACTTCCTTCCATTACTTGTGCATTGTCTTTCCTTGTTGCTCTGTGCAGTGTTAGGGTTACATCTGTGTTTGGCCCCTACCTTTCTTGCTTTTCAACTTGGGGGACTTTACTGCCCTTGGCCAACATTTTTGGGGTCACCTATACATCCTTGGGGCATCTTAAGCCGCACCTTAGATTCAGCCAGTTTATGAGGTGCCTACTATGGTGCCTTGGGAGTTGGCAACTTTCGACATGGCCTCTGGGGCACATTATAAACCACCTTGGCTGACGTGGTGGTTTAGGATGTGCCTTCTGGTGCGCCCTAAAAAGTGCATTAGTTTATGGCACTGGGGTGCGGGTATTTTTAGCTGGCAGCACAGATTGTTGTACTGTTTCTGACTGTTACAAGCAGGAAAAGGAATTGCCTCGGCCCACCTTATTCATTAGGCCCACTGGAGGATTAAACTCATGACCCCTGTTTCAGCAGTCATTGTATTAACCAGTGTGCTACACCTCTATTGCTGTGATTGCAGGTCAGCACACGAAGTTAAGGTTAACGTGCAGGGCTCCCTCTATCACGCGATAATGTGCACGGCGCCCTTTATCGCGCGATAACCCGCGATTGCTACCTTAAGACCGGAACGCCCACTCCTTTTATGGCATTCTTCGCATTATTGCTGGAGCTATCACTGGGAACATTAAGACAGTTTAGTAAACATACCCCTTATTGTAGCATTTACAGTAACAGTGTCCTTTAAAAAACACAGTTCTCAAAGTTGTAGCTTTGTAATAAATCAGAGCTCAATTAGTGATTGTTAAATATTGTTGGGAAGCCTTATGGCATACTTTGACTAAAACAGCAGAGTTCAGCTAAGGTTAATGTGAAATAAATGAATTGCTTTGTGGTGATATTTGGCAGTAGCTGTATTCCCAGATGAACAGAAGAACAGCCTGAACATTACCAGGAACAGTTAAGCTGTTCAGTTTTCAAGGTATTTTACAAATTGGAAAATGTATTTTGAAAAAGCAAATCGTGTTTTTATGTTTCTGCAAAATGGTCCAAATATTTCTAGCGTTTCTTGCCACAAAATATCTGTAATGTTATTAAACATAAAATATACTTCATTCACAAAAATGCACAGACGATGACAATAGGAAAGGATCACAAGACCCATCGAGGCTGTCCACTCTTCTTGCAAGACTGTAAAGCCTACCTGGATTTAGACTTTGCCCATAATTCCTCACATCCAAGGATCCATTTCATTTATCTCATGCTATCTTCAATGATAATACTGTCTTGACCTTGACAACCTTTACTGGAAGAATATTTCATGTATATTTTTCTATTACTCCAGAGTTTTCCCCATTGAGCTTATTATCATGACCTCTTGATATGACCCTCTGGAGTTGGGGCCTAAGGTGGCACACTGGGATGGAATCTGATTAAGTAATAGGCAGTGAAGAGTAGTAGTAAATAGAGATCACTGTAAGGCAGGAGTTCTCAACCCAATCCTCAGGACACACCTAGACAGTCAGGTTTTCAGAATAAACACAATGAATATGAATGAGAGAGATTTGCATACAATGAAGGCAGTGCATGCAAATCTATTTCATGCATATTCATTGTGGCTATCTTGAAAATCTGACTGCCCAAGTGTGCCCCGAGGGTTAGGTTGAGAACCTCTGCTGTAAGGAATGATGGGTCATCAACAAAGTGCCTCATGAATCAGTCCTGAGTGACTCAGTATTGCTCAGAAAATCAATATGTAATAGATGACATATTAGAAAATGGTCAGACAAAGTGAAAGAAACTTTATAAAGATATTAGATCAGATTTTTATTGTAAAGGGTTGTGAATTACTATGATTTTGTTTTAGAGTTTTGGGCAAACCCATAGAAATATTTTACAAGTCCAACTCTTCAGCACGCAACATAAAGCTGTCCATGTGACAAGCAAGGGTTCTCTAGCTCCCAAATACATAGAGTTTCAGTTATTTTCTTTATCTCTTCACATATCTTGTAGAGTCATTTTACCTCCTTCGTGTTTCCCTTTTGTTCTCTCATTTCTTTACTCCTTTTTCCCAGACAATACCTTCAGTGCTTTCTTATCCCTTCATGTTTCAGACTTCTCTACTTCCTTGTGCTTTCTCTTGTTTTGTATCAAATATTTGGCTTCTCCGCTTTGTCCAATGGGGGACTGTGGTAAACTGCAGCTGAACAATGACAAAAGGCTCTACAGACAGTAGGAGGTTTAAAGAAAATGCATTTTATTTTTAGGATAAACACACAAACAACTGTCCTGACCCTTCTTGGGCCTGCAGAACACTTAAGGTTACAGACACACTGTTGCTCCAGGCTTTCCTCAGCTGTAACAGTTCCTTAATTAGTCTTAGCAGCACTAGTCTGCTGGGTGATAGCTGAGAACTGCCTGTGCTGGAACAGCGTTCTAAGTACACAAACTGCTTCTTCACCAAAGTTCCTTCACTCTGGGGCACAATTCAAAAATACTCTTTCAGTATTTAGAAGCAGGGTAGCATATCCACAAATAAAGTAAACAGCAGCTCTCTATGGCATATGAGTCCTCCAGCTGGATAGAAGTCTAACAGCAAGGCTGGAGGCACAGTAACAAACCACAGTTCCTACTTTCTCAGCAATATTACAGAAAATCCTTGGGATCCTCTCTCCCTCCAGGTTTCCTACTTTCTCCTTGGACAAGCAGGATTTGTCAGCCACACCTGGTGATGTCCTCCAACGGCACCGCACACGGAAGTGCTCGCTAGAGCTCAGAGCCTTTCTGAGTATGAGCCAGAGGTCCAACCCACTAGCCCGCCCCTAGCTGGCCAGTCTTTTTTCTTCCGCCATGCCTACAGTACGCTTTTCCTGCTCTCTCTACAGCCAGAGATTCAAAAGAACATTTGGCAGGAACTTACCTTATTTATTTATTTACATTCTCTTATATACCGCGCTATTCTGCATCAGTGTGGTTTACAGTGAACAAACTGAAATTACATTGAACAGAACATAAGAACATAAGATATGCCATACTGGGTCAGACCAAGGTCCATCAAGCCCAGTATTCTGTTTCCAACAGTGGCCAATCTAGGTCATATGTACCTAGTATTTTCCCCAAGAGACACAAGTTCCACAATGCTTGTAATGGGTCAAGCATTGATATCTTCGATCACTTCTTAATAATGGTTTATGGACCTTTCCTCCAGGAACTTGTCCAAACCTTTTTTAAACCCAGCTACACTAACAGCCTTTACTACATCCTCCGGTAACAAATTCCAGAGTTTGATTACACGCTGAGTGAAAAAATATTTTCTTTTATTAGTCTTAAATAGTTTACCCTGTAGCTTCATTGCATGTCCCCTAGTCTTTCTATATTCTGATAAGGTAAACAATTGATCTACGTTTACCCGTTCCACTCCGTTCATTAATTTATAGACTTCTATCATATCTCCCCTCAGCCGTCTCTTTTCCAGGTTAAAGAGCCCTAACCTTTTTAGCCTTTCTTCATAGGAGTATCCTTCCATCCCCTTTACCATTTTGGTGGCTCTTCTCTGTACCTTTTTCTAAAATCGCTATATCCTTTTTAAGATACGGTGACCAGAATTGCACACAATATTCAAGGTGTGGTCTCACCATGGAACGATATAGAGGCATTATAATATCTTTTGTTTTATTTTCCATTCCTTTCCTTATCATACCTAGCATTCTATTTGCTCTCTTGGCCGCCACTGCACACTGGGCCGAGGGTTTTAACATGGTATCCACAATGACGCCTAAATCTTTTTCCTGGGTGGTGGTTCCTAATGTGGAACCTTGCATCATGTAACCATAGTTTGGGTTGTTCTTCCCTAGGTGCATAACCTTGCACTTGTCCACATTAAATTTCATCTGTCATTTTGATGCCCAGTCTTCCAATTTATCAAGATCCTCTTGCAATTTTTCACAATCCTCTTGGGTTTTAACAACTTTAAATAGTTTTGTGTCATCTGCAAATTTGATAACCTCACTCGTTATTCCACTTTCCAGGTCATTTATGAATATGTCAAAAAGCAGCGGACCCAGTACAGATCCCTGGGGTACACCACTATTCACCTTTCTCCATTGGGAAAAATGGCCATTTAGCCCTACCCTCTGCTTTCTCTTTTAACCAGTTCCTGATCCACAATAGTACACTGCCTCCTATCCCATGACTCTTTAGTTTTGCCATAAGTCTCTGATGAGGGACCTTGTCAAAGGCTTTCTGAAAGTCCAGATACACTATATCAACCGACTCACCTTTGTCCACCTGTTTATTCACTCCTTCAAAAAAACATAACAGATTAGTAAGACAAGATCTTCCTTGTCTAAAGCCATGTTGGTTGTCTCCCATTAGGTTGTGACTATCTACATGCTGAGTAATTTTATTCTTTATGATGGTTTCTACCATTTTTCCCGGTACTGACGTCAGGCACACCGGTCTGTAGTTTCCCGGATTACCCCTCGAACCCTTTTTAAAAATTAGTGTTACATTGGCGATCCTCCAATCTTCAGGTATTAGAGATGATTTTAATGATAGTTCACAGATTACTGATAGCAGTTCTGCAATCTCATATTTCAGTTCTTTCAACACCCTTGGATGTATACCATCTGGCCCAGGTGATTTGCTACTCTTCAGTTTATCTAATAGCTGTAAGACACCTTCCCGATGTATCGATATTTCCTTCAATTCTTCCGCACCTTTAAATACCACTTCAGTCATGGGTAACATCCCTACATCTTCCTCAGTAAAGACCGAAGCAAAGAATTCATTCAGTCTCTCTGCTATCGCCTTGTCGCCTCTTAGTGCTCCTTTAACCCCCTTTATCATCTAATGGACCAACTGACTCTCTCACAGGTTTTTTGCTACGAATGTACTTGAAAAGGTCTTTATTTCGCGTTTTTGCTTCCGCAGCAAGCTTCTTCTCAAATTCCCCTCTTTGCCTGCCTTATCAATGCCTTGCATTTGACTTGCCAGTGCTTGTGCTGTTTCCAGGTTTCATCATTTGGCTCTTTTTTCCATTTCCTGAAAGATGCTTTTTTGGCAACAACAGCCTCTCTGACCTCACCTTTAAACCATGCTGGCAGTTTTTTGGACTTCCTTCCACTTTTCTTAAAGCGTGGAATACAGCTGGTCTGGGCTTCCAAAATAGTATTTTTCAAAAACACCCAAGCTTGATGTACGTCTTTAACCTTCGCAACTGCTCCTTTTAGTTTTTTCTTAACTGTTTTCCTCATTTTATCATAGTCTCCCTTTCGAAAGTTAAAAGGTAGTACTGTGGATTTCCTTACTATCCCTCCTCCACTAATTAAATCAAAGGCGATCATGCTATGATCACTGTTGCCAAGTGGCCCCAACACCCTTATCTCTTGCACTAGATCTGGTGTTCCACTAAGGACTAGGTCTAATATGGCTTCCCCTCTGGTCGGTTCATGAACCAGCTGCTCCAAGAAGCAGTCATTTATTTCATCTAGGAACTTTATCTCCCTAGCATGTCCTGACATGACACTGACCCAGTCGATACCGGGGTAATTGAAATCACCCATTATTATTACTGCACTGTAACTTTTGTTAGCTTCCTTGATTTCTTTGAGCATTTCATCATCCATTTGGTCATTCTGGCCAGGTGCTCGATAGTACACCCCCAGGGCATTATAACTTGGAGATAACTATTTTTACAGGGAACATGGGCTATGGAGGGTTAAGAGGCTTGCCCAAGACCACAAGGAGCATCTGTGGGACTAGAAACCCCAGTCCTTCTGGCCCAAGGTTGCTGTCCTCTAGTGGGATTTGAACCCCCGACCTTCTGGCCTGAAGTACCTTGCCCCAACCACTAAGCCACTCCTCCACTCCGCCTTGAAAAGATCCCAGTGGTTAGAGCAACTGCCTAATACCCAGAAGGTCAAGGGTTTGATTCCCACAACAGGCAAGTTATTTAAAATGCCAAAACCAGGATTCAAGAAATACATGAGCAGCACTGATTCCCACAAGGTCTGCCTGCACTGCCTCAGGGCCAACCACCAGGTATCTGACTGTCCTCGTTGTGCCATCATGTCCCCCAGAGCCGGACGATCAAGAGGCCATGCTCTACAGGACTTCCTTGCCTCCAGACAGTCTCCTAACTCTCTCCCCTCTCCCATGGCTGCTGCTCTGCCACTGGTCTGGGATGTGCCCTCTGAGGCCTCCATCCTTGATTATGCTGTGCCGGGAACCTCCACTGCTTCCTGTGCCATCCCAGGGACTTCTGCTGCCTCCAGCTGCCATGGCACGTTGTTCATGGGGGCAGCCATCTTGAAGATCATCATCAGCCTGCCCACCAGCCTGTGATTGGCTGGCCTCATCAAGAGGCTCCTCCCACTCCTGACACAGATACCAGACACTCCCACCACAGAGAATCCCTGTTGGCGCTGAGGCATTCTAGGAGTAGTTCCCCCTCAACACGCTGCTCAGGAAAACATCAGAGCTGGGACCGGAGCAGCGATTGGGGCAGAGACCAGTGATCTTCTAAGAAATGGCACCGCAGACCTTCTAAAAGCCCTGAAGCCACTGAAAGCCATAGGAGGAGACACCGGCACCACTGCACAGAGCGCTGCCCTGCAGTTCTGGAGGCCAATGTTATACCAAGTGACGCTGGGACCAGCTGTGGGACTGTTTTTTCCATCAGCACCCCTGCACAGACAAAAACTGCTCCCTCTGACAGCCTCAAGCAAGCTCTGCCCAACCAAGGGGCAATTTTAAAGCTACTATCTAACCTCACCAGTCTCCTACAAGAGGGTCACCAGTCTCCTACAAGAAGGTATCCAGTCCACCTCTGCATCTCCCGACAACCAAGCCACGAGCCTCAAGCGGGACGACGCAATACGTAATGACACACAGCGCAACAATCACACGGACTGCTCCGAACCCCCATCTTTTCTCAGTTTGGGGGAGGAGGAGGACGAAGATGAAGCAGCCCCCTTGGGCTCTGATGCCCCCGGCAAGGGCCCTGCCACCACCGCAACCTCGAAGGAAGGGTCCACCGTGGCATCCAGCTCAGGCACGAATGCACCCTCGGCAGCGCCACCCACAGAGGACCTCACTTATCCCAGATTCCTGCACAAGGTAGCATCCACCCTAGCCCTTACGCTGTCTGAGCCGCCAGATCAAGCCAGGCCAGAGGTCCTCATGTACATTAATGCACTGAAGCTGCCAGTCTCCCTTCCGATACACCAACGCCTGTTGGACACACAGACGAGACTCTGGCAGAACCCGGCCTCCTCACTTGCCTGCCCACGCAAGCTGGACACCAGCTTGAAAGACTAGAAAAGGGGACTGTTACTTCTGGAGAGAGATCTGCAATTGTGAGTATATACTTCTGGGAATTTTCTGAAAGGAATTCTTTTTATTAAAGCTAATTGATCTGTGAACCCATTATTTTTTGTTAAATCAGTCAGGGCCTAGTAGCAGCAGTTTAAGTTTACATTTAAAACACAGAAGAGAGCTTTCTGGTTAAATTTCAAACCCAGCAGAGAGCTTGTAGTTTAAATGTAATAGTCATTCAGGGCCTAGCATCAGCAAAGTACTTTTAGTTTAAATTTAAAACACAGAAGAGAGCTTTCTGGTTAAATTTAGAACCCAGCAGAGAGCTTGTAGTTTAAATTTAATAGTCACTCAGGGCCTAGCATCAGCAAAGTACTTTTAGTTTAAATTTAAAACACAGAAGAGAGCTGTGTTTTTTCCAACTCTGGGTTGAAAATCCTGTCTGTCAGTGCAGTGCTACTTACTCCATCAGGATTTTCCCCTATTCTCATCTCTTCTTGAGGCATTCCTCACTACAGTACTTACACATTTTAACAGACAGGAGGTGCTCTCAGGTGAAGCTCGTTATCCAAATCAGTCATACACTAAGGACCTAAGATTAATTAAGCTTCAGGTGAACAAGGTATATTAAACGTATTAGGTACAGTTTTATTGGCAACCCTTAGTAAGTAAAGAACTTAAAGATCTAAATAAAAACTTAAAACTAAGATGCAGACAGCAGTCCAGCAGCGAGATGGGGGCTTTCCAGTCTTTTGCATTGAGTGTCACATGTATGATTTTCTTCCAGTTGGTGAGAGGTCTTACGTGTGCACTAGGTGCAAGGAGCTCTTTGCTCTCAGGGAACGAGTCCGTTCTCTAGAGACTAGAGTAGCAGACTTGAAAAACATAAGACAGACAGAGAGGTACATAGATGAGACCTACAGGGATATAGTCCTGAAGTCCCACCTCCAGTCTGGCAGCATCCCTGTTGCCAAGGAGGAGAGAGGTCACGTGACAGGAGAGCATCACCCTGGTGTGGCAGGAAGTGATCCTGTAACTAGGACCTGTCCTCCAGGTGATGTAAAACCCTCTCGCACCGAGGAAGTTTCTCCAGGGCCATGTGCCCATGAGGGAAGGGTTAGGACAGCCGTTATAGTTGGTAATTCGATCATTAGGCATGTAGATAGCTGGGTGGCTGGTGGACGTGAGGATTGCCTGGTAACATGCCTGCCTGGTGCGAAGGTAGCGGACCTCACGTGCCACCTAGATAAGGTCTTAGATAGTGCTGGGGAGGAGTCTGCTGTCTTGGTACATGTCGGTAGCAATGACATAGGAAAATGTGGTAGGGAGGTTCTGGAAGCTAAATTTCGGCTTTTAGGTAGGAAGTTGAAATCCAGAACTTCCAGGGTAGCATTCTCCGAAATGCTTCCCGTTCCACGTGCAGGACCCAAAAGGCAGGCAGAGCTCCGGAGTCTCAATGCGTGCATGAGACAATGGTGCAGAGATGAGGGTTTTGGATTTATTTGGAACTGGGGAACATTCTCTGGGGAAAGGAGGGGCTCTTCCGAAGGGATGGGCTTCATCTTAACCGGGATGGAACCAGGCTGCTGGCATTAACCTTTAAAAAGGAGATAGAGCAGCTTTTAAACTAGATAATAGGGGAAAGCCGACAGTCGCCCAAGAGCGGATGGTTCGGAAGAATGTATCCTTGAAGGATACTACCAAAAGCAGAGAGGTTCCAAAAAAGGGTAAAGTAGCCCAAATGCCCTTGAGTATGGAGCAGACAGAGCTTAAAGATCCCAAATTACCTATGTCTGCCAATAGCCAAATTAATATGAATAAAATACAGTCTCTAAAATGCTTGTATGCAAATGCTAGAAGTCTAAAAAATAAGATGGGAGAGTTAGAATATATAGCACTAAATGAGAGGTTAGATATGATTGGAATAGTAGAGACATGGTGGAAGGAGGACAACCAGTGGGACACTGTGATACCTGGGTACAAACTATATCGTAATGATAGAGCTGGTCAAATTGGTGGAGGGGTTGTGCTCTATGTTAGAGAGGGCATTGAGTCAGAAAGGATTAAAATTTTGCAGGAAACAAAATTTGCTGTAGAATCTCTATATATTGAAATTCCATGTAAAAAGGGGAAGGCGATGGCAGTGGGGGTGTACTATCGACCACCGGGCCAGAATGAACAAATGGATGATGAATTGCTCAAAGAAATCAAGGAAGCTAACAAAAGTTACAGCACAGTAATAATAATGGGTGATTTCAATTACCCTGGTATTGACTGGGTCAGTGTCACGGCAGGACATGCTAGATGACATAAATGACTGCTTCTTGGAGCAGCTGGTTCATGAACCGACCAGAGGGGAAGCCATATTAGACCTAGTCCTTAGTGGAACACCAGATATAGTGCAAGAGATAAGGGTGTTGGGGCCACTTGGCAATAGTGATCATATCATGATTGCCTTTGATTTAATTAGTGGAGGAGGGATAGTACGGAAATCCACAGTACTACCTTTTAACTTTCGAAAGGGAGACTATGATAAAATGAGGAAAATAGTTAAGAAAAACTAAAGGAGCAGTTGCAAAGGTTAAGGACTTACATCAAGCTTGGGTGTTGTTGAAAAATACTATCTTGGCAGCCCAGACCAGCTGTATTCCACGCTTTAAGAAAAGTGGGAGGAAGTCCAAAAAACTGCCAGCATGGTTTAAAGGTGAGGTCAGAGAGGCTGTTGTTGCAAAAAAAGCATCTTTCAGGAAATGGAAAAAAGAGCCAAACGACGAAACCTGGAAACAGCACAAGCACTGGCAAGTCAAATGCAAGGCATTGATAAAGCAGGCAAAGGGAGAATTTGAGAAGAAGCTTGCTGCGGAAGCAAAAACATGAAGTAAAGACCTTTTCAAGTACATTCGTAGCAAAAAACCTGTGAGAGAGTCAGATGGTCCATTAGATGATAGAGGAGTTAAAGGGGCACTAAGAGGCGATATGGCAATAGCGGAGAGACTGAATAAATTCTTTGCTTCGGTCTTTACTGAGGAAGATGTAGGGATGTTACCCATGACTGAAGTGGTATTTAAAGGTGCGGAAGAATTGAAGGAAATATTGATACATCAGGAAGATGTATTACAACTATTAGATAAACTGAAGAGTAGCAAATCACCTGGGCTGGATGGTATACATCCAAGGGTGTTGAAAGAACTGAAATATGAGATTACAGACCTGCTAGTAGTAATCTGTGAACTATCATTAAAATTATCTCTAATACCTGAAGATTGGAGGATCGCCAATGTAACACCAATTTTTAAAAAGGGTTCCAGGGGTGATCCAGGAAACTACAGACAGGTGAGCCTCACGTCAGTACCGGGTAAAATGGTAGAAACCTTCATAAAGAATAAAATTACTCAGCATGTAGATAGTAATGGCCTAATGGGAGACAGCCAACATGGCTTTAGACAAGGAAGATCTTGTCTTACTAATCTGTTATGTTTTTTTGAAGGAGTGAATAAACAGGTGGACAAAGGTGAGTCGGTTGATATAGTGTATCTGGACTTTCAGAAAGCCTTTGACAAGGTCCCTCATCAGAGACTTTTGGCGTAACTAAAGAGTCATGGGATAGGAGGCAGTGTACTACTGTGGATCAAGAACTGGTTAAAAGATAGAAAGCAGAGGGTTGGGCTAAATGGCCAATTTTCCCAATGGAGAAAGGTGAATAGTGGTGTACCCCAGGGATCTGTGCTGGGTCCTCTGCTTTTTGACATATTCATAAATGACCTGGAAAATGGAATAACAAGTGAGGTTATCAAATTTGCAGATGACACAAAACTATTTAAAGTTGTTAAAACCCAAGAGGATTGAAGAAAATTGCAAGAGGATCTTGATAAATTATAAGACTGGGCATCAAAATGGCAGATGAAATTTAATGTGGACAAATGCAAAGTTATGCACCTAGGGAAGAACAACCCAAACTATGGTTACATAATGCAAGGTTCTACATTAGGAACCACCACCCAGGAAAAAGATTTAGGCGTCATTGTGGAAAACATGTTAAAACCCTCGGCCCAGTGTGCAGCGGCGGCCAAGAGAGCAAATAGAATGCTAGGTATCATAAGGAAAGGAATGGAAAATAAAACAAAAAATATTATAATGCCTCTATATCGTTCCATGGTGAGACCGCACCTAGAATATTGTGTGCAATTCTGGTCGCCGTATCTTAAAAAGGATATAGAGTTATTAGAAAAGGTTCAGAGAAGAGCCACTAAAATGGTAAAGGGGATGGAAGGATACTCCTATGAAGAAAGGCTAAAAAGCTTAGGGCTCTTTAAGCTGGAAAAGAGACGGCTGAGGGGAGATATGATAGAAGTCTATAAATTAATGAACGGAGTGGAAAGGGTAAACGTAGATCGATTGTTTACGTTATCAGAATATAGAAAGACTAGGGGATATGCAATGAAGCTACAGGGTAAACTATTTAAGACTAATAAAAGAAAATATTTTTTCACTCAGCGTGTAATCAAACTCTGGAATTTGTTACCGGAGGATGTAGTAAAGGCTGTTAGTGTAGCTGGGTTTAAAAAAGGTTTGGACAAGTTCCTGGAGGAAAGGTCTTTAAACCATTATTAAGAAGGGACCCAGGATATCAATGCTTGACCCAGTACGAGCATTGCAGAACCTGTGTCTTTTGGGGAAACTGCTAGGTACGTATGACCTAGATTGGCCACTGTTGGAAACAGGATACTGGGCTTGATGGACCTTGGTCTGACCCAGTATGGCATATCTTATGTTGTTATGTTCTTATATAAATACCAGGTCGGACAGGCACCAGGCTTCAGGAAGAGTCAACTTCCCCACCATTCCATTGTGGTATCCTCTGCTTTGAAGCACATAAAATCATCACGCAACCATGCAAATTCCCCTCCCGGGAAAAACCCAAAGCTCCTGGATGACGTGGGAAAGAAGGTCTTTCAAGGAGCGATGCTAAACACGAGGATTGCTGTGCACCAATTCCAGCACGTCCTGTTCCAGGACTCGCTATTGGGAACCCTCAAAGAGTCCATTTCCTCCCTACCCTCGGAAGCCCAAGCAACAGCGGCTTCCACCCTTGGTGACCTCAAGGAATGCAGCAAACACCTAATAAGTACCGTCTACGATGTTTTCGAGACAGTCACCCGCACCGCGGGGTCCACCATCTCCACCAGAAGACTAGCATGGCTGCATGCATCGGGCTTCCGCGAGGATACACACGAGCGCATAACTGATGCCCCCTGCAATGGTGAGTCCCTCTTCGGGAAAAAAGTCACGGATACGGTCAATGACATGAAGGACCATTGCACCACTCTCCAGACCCTCGCTGAAGACGGCCTGGAACACACTTCCAATGCGAAAGGCAACTTCAACCACAAACCCTACTTGTCACACAAGAAGTACAACTCCTACCGGAAATGGCAACCTCAACGTTACAAACAGACACCATTTCAGCCTTCATATGCCTCATCACATCACCAGAAAAACCAAAGGGACAGGAAGCAAAAGAAACAGCAAAACCCCCAAGGGAAAAATGGCCCTTCCTTTTGACAATCAACTGCAAGGGGCACAATCCACACTCCCAGTGGGGGGGCAGAATGTCCGCCTTCTCCGAACACTGGCAACGTATCTCCATAGACAGATGGGTCCTACAGATCATTCAAAAAGGTTACCACTTACGCTTCCTGTCCCCTCCTTTCCAGAGGGCCCCTTCAGTGCAAGCCACCCCGACAGAGGGAACCCGGCAGATGCATGAAGAATTGACACGTCTTCTGGGGTCACAGGCGATCGAGCCCATCCCGGATTAGCAGATCAACCAAGGCTTCTACTCCAGATTCTTCCTGGTTCCCAAGAAGTCAGGAGGGGTACGCTCCATCCTTGACCTCAGGAACCTCAACAAGTTCATCCAAACAGAGAGATTCTGTATGTATTCTCTTGGCTCGATCTTACCCCTCTTACAATCTGGTGATTGGATGGCATCATTGGATCTCCAGGACGCCTACACCCTTATTCCAATCCATCCCTGGGACAGAAAATACCTATGTTTTCGGGCCCTCGAAGGCCACTATCAGTACAGAGCCCTGCCCTTCGGCCTATCTCCAGCCCCTCAGGTGTTCACCAAATGCGTGACTGTGGCAGCTGCACACCTATGCAATCAGGGCATCCATGTCTTCCCGTACCTGGACGACTGGCTCATATCATCACCTTCGGCACATGGAACCCAAGCAGCAGTCGAAAAGACAATCCACCTGCTCAGCTCCCTCAGGTTCCTAATCAATTGAAGTCACACCTCTCCCCAATGCAACAGCTGGAGTTCATTAGGGCCTACATAGACACTGTGGAGTTGAAGGCTTTCCTCCCTACTCACCGTGCAGAGAACATACCTGCTCTAGCCCAGGAAATCACTTCACAGACGACAACCTCGGCCTGGAATCTCTTATGGCTCCTGAGCCACATGGCCGCCACCACTCAAGTTCTGCCCCTTGCATGGCTGCACATGCGCACTCTTCAATGGTGCATGAGATCCTGCTGGAACCAACACACACAGCCCCTGTCCATGCGCATAACGCTGAATGCATGTACCAAGCTGAACCTCCGCTGGGGGATCAACAAGCAAAACCTCACAGTGGGAGGTACCTCCAGCAACCCATCCATGAGATCACTATCACCACAGATGCATCACCTACAGGATGGGGAGCCCGCATGCTCCACCTTCACACACAGGGCACCTGGATGAAGTCGGAGACATCTTGCCACATAAACCTCCTGGAACTCAGGGCCATCAGATATGCGCTACAAGCCTTCCAGCTACACATCAGGAACAAGTCCATCCTCATCCAGATGGACAACCAAGTGGCCATGTTCTATATCAACAAGCAAGGGGGAATGGGCTCGCGACCCTTGTGCAAGGAAGCTCTCACCATCTGGTCCCTAGCCCTTGCTCACCATGCCTGGCTGCAAGCATCTTACCTTCCGGGCGAGGAGAACGCACTAGTGGACAGGTTTAGCTGACAATTGAGCCCCCACAAATGGACACTGGATCCCAGGATCGCCAATGATGTCTTTCTCTGCTGGGGCCAGCCACAGGTTGACCTCTTTGCCACAGAACAGAACAAGAAATGTGACCTCTTCTGCTCGAAACGCCCATCAGCCCTCAGCATAGCCTCGGATGCCTTCGATGTGTGCTGGGGGAGTGGTTTCTGGTGTATGCATTCCCACCCACTCCCCTGATCTCCAAAACGCTGCGGAAGGTGGTCCAGGACAAGGCCCACATAATCCTGGTGGTTCCACACTGGCCCAGGCAGATGTGGTTCCCAACCCTCGCACTCCTGGTGCAAGATCAGCCTCTCCAACTTCCCCTCCGCCCATATCTGCTCTCACAGGATGACGGGCGCACCCTACACCCCAACCTGAAGGCGCTTGCTTTAACAGCTTGGAAATTGAGCGGATGAACCTCTCCTCTCTCAACATACCCGACGAGGTCCACTCATGCTCAGAAAGGTTCTGAGTTCAAGAGAGCACTTCTGTGTACGGTGCCATCAGAGGATGTCACCAGGTGTGGCTGACTTATCCTGCTGTCCACGGAGAACTACCGTTACATGTAGGTAACCCCGTTTTCTGAGTTAAACCCTGGGGCCGGGCCATACCCCTCCTGAGGCATTCTCCAGCCTTTCCCTTCAAAGGGACAGGGGTTTCATTTCTTACCAGAGCAATACCTCACCTGTGCTAACCTTGGCTGGGGAGTCTTTAAACACTCCATCACAGGGGCATACTACCAATCTTTGGTGTCTAGAACAATGTGCATTGATAGTCATGGGCACATTCTGTTTACCTGTCTGAGGGCTGTCCAAGCACAGTCACATGATAATAATAGTTTAGTACACTCACAACTATGTGATAGCACAGCACAGGACCAAAGGAAAAGATGTTTACACTCTCTACTCACATACCACCATTGAGAGCACCTCAGTAGGCAGGAGAGATGCTCACTTTTAAAATTGATATATGTGTATCTATCATGCAAATGCAGCACAGGGTTGAGGAACATGATGACAATCACATTATTGGTGTAGATGCCTAAATAATATTGAGACCATTAGGGGCACTGATGTCACAAATAGTAGGCATTATGTTGGGTGCCACAGGCTTGATAAAGAAGAACTTCCAAGCACATCTTGACAAACTACCCATACATGTTACATCTTATGAACTCCAGAAGGAAGCTCTCTTTGGCATGATGCAAGTACTACTCAAAGCATTAGCAGTAAATCTGAGAGACTGAGATCATACTCTGCGTATTTTGGCTTAGAAGTGAGGTTCATGACTGTCATGGTATCCGCAAAACTAACCCATTTGGAGAAATTGCCCTAAAGCAGATTTATGATGTGCCATTCAATTTGTGTCAACATGTGCCGCTTCCAAGTCATTACACAGCTAAGACCACTAACACTGCAGGCTTCCCATCAATATGTCGACTATGTGCATGATGAAGGACTAAGCAATTGAGCAGAATTCAACAAATGCAACACAGGCCACATGAAACATATGGAAAACAGAGCCATCCTCACCTTGAATTGCAACCTCTACACCATCAGATAAGAGACATATTTTAGGTCCTGTGAGCATCCACAATAAGAGCAGCTATGAAAATCAGGGGCTTCTGTGTGCATAGCATGCACTTTAGGGATGTGCATTCCTTTGAAAATACATGGGAACACAGAAAAATATAGAAACCATGATATGCCATATTTCTGTACAAATGTCATCAGGGGCTAGCCAGGCCTCAAAGTCATGAGCTCTGGGTTGGAGGGCAGTAATTTCCAAGATGAGTTATGACATCTCCTGAGGATAAGCCTTTAGTCCACCTGCTTTTATTTGTGTAGTTGAAGTGTGATGCACATAGTTCTCCTGTGTTCTCATTAGTCCAAAGTGTATATGGTTTTGAGTGCTGTGGATAGCCCTTTCTGGGGTTTTGGCTTGTGTATTTCTTGATTCCTGCTCTAGAGACCTATTCCAAGGACCTATTTCTTGCCATGTGCTTGTCCCAGACAGTCTGTTAAACCAGGTCTATGCTTACAAATCAGAGCCATTTACCAAGTCTGCTCCAGATCCTGGTTGTTCAATTGGTGAGCTGAATACAAATCAATGAAGTCAGCTATCCACTGAGCTCCAAACAAGAGATGCCATGGCCAATCTGACAACAGGAACCCACAGCACCAGATATACAAGGCACAGGGAGATGCAGCCTGGCAACACCCAGTCCCCACCAAGATATATAGTAGCTCCTTTTGGAAGATACCTGCCCCCCCAATCCAGAGGTCCCTGGTTCAAGGCCATAACATATCACAATTTCACAAAAGAAAATGTGAAAAGATAAAGGCAAAATGAACCAAAAAGAGAACAGCCAGCAAATGTCAGTGGTAACCAAATGATAGCAGATGAGTCTGTCTGCACACCTCTACTCATCACATAACTTATATTATTATATCACTACTATCTGATATGGGCTCAAACTGTCATCTCCTATTTCATCCCCAAGGGCTAAATGCAGCACAAGACTTATGCATTTGTGACATGTTATTATTTGCCATTATGACTCTCAGGCATAGCAAGCAATATGCGGCACATGTGCCACAATCATGGCAGAATGAGAGAGACCGTGCTAATATTGATGCTGCACAGTTAGGGGGGTCAGCAGACAGGGCTAAGCGGCTATGGCGCTTAGCCCTGCTCAGTTGAATATTGGGCCCTAAGTGCTTTCTTGACCTCCAAACCTAGGTGACCTGTTATAAAATTGCTCTCTATGGAGGTAATTTGATAGTCATTAGGTGCAAATGTGGCCACATATGCACATATTAAAATACCGACTGGCATAAAAGTATGCATGCTGGATGAAGTTATGTACTTAGCTCATAGAGGTAGTTGGGGGCGTAATATGGGAAGAACACAAGCATAGTTTGTAAATATGTGTGTTGATTTTAAAATCCCTTAATCTACATGCATACTTGCAAACTTAGCATGTGTTCATTTAAACGTGCTATAGAACCTGAATTATGGCATAATCTCTGTCACTTTATCTTTATCCTTATTGTGGCACTTGATATACCACCCAATGCCAAGGCATCAGAGCGGTTCATAATATAAAACAAGTTACTACAAGAAAAAAGGAAAAGGAAACGGAATGCCACTGTAAGGACAGGAAAGAGAAGAGCAGATAGAGGAAGTACGAGAGTGCTAGACTAGAGGGGGCAAGGGCAGCAAGGCAGGAGATTAGGAAAGATAGGGGAAGGTCAAAGGCAAGGGAGAAGAGGTGGGTTTTTCACATTGCCTTAAAGCGTGGAAAGGATAGTTTGAGGTAAAGGTCTGATTGGAGTGAATTCCATAGAAGGGGGCCCAAGAAAAAGAAGGCAGAGGATCAGGTGGATTCCAGATGAGCAAGTGGAGGGGAGAGAGAGGTGATTGGAATGAATCTGATGGAGAGGATGGGAGGAGGTGTGAAGGTGAACGAGGTCAGACAAGTATTGAGTAGATACCTACTTGTCTTTATCAAATACATTTATCAAATGTTTAAAAGGTCTCATTTTGACTGCTATAATCTAGGTGCCCAGTTACAAAATTAACTTTTATATAGATAGTGCCGGGCTGAAAATCATTCTAACTGGTTCAACGCTATCCATGTGGAGGCCAATTCAAATGAGAACGTCCAGGTCGACCAAAAATGTGCAAGATGTGGATGTCCCACACCTAGACATGATATTGCCTGTATATAAATCAACGTCCATGGGTACACCGAATGCGAGCGAAAACGTTGTTGTTGTTGTTAAGTGCTGTCGGGTCAGTGTCGACTAATGGCGACCCTCTGGATAGCTGTCCTAAATTGTGTTTGGTCTTCAGTCAGGCGGCTTATTGTTGACAGACTGATACCTGTAGCTGCTGTTATTGTATCGATCCATCTCATTGCTGGCCTTCCTCTTTTGCGTTGACCTTCTATCTTGCCAAGCATGACGTCTTTCTCTAAGATCTCTCTCTTCGCATGATGTGTCCAAAGTATGAAAGTCGAAGTCTTGTCATCTGAGCTTCTAAAGAAAGCTTAGGGTTTGATCTCCTCTAGTACTGACTGGTTTGTTCTTCGGGCAGTCCATGGTATATGCAGTATTCGCTGCCAGCACCATAATTCAAAGGCATCAATTTTCTTCCTGTCTATCTTTTTCACTGTCCCGCTTTCACATCCATATGATGTTATTGAAAATACAATGGCTTGAACAAGTTGAATCTTTGTATGGAGAGAGGCATCTCTGTTCTTGAGAATCTTGTCTAGGTCTTTCATAGCCATTCTGCCAAGAGCAATGCGTTGTCGGATTTCTTGACTGCTTGTTGCTTCTTTATTGATAGTTGATCCAAGTAGGTTAAAGTTCTCCACGATTTCAATTTCTTCTCCTTCAATGATGAACTTGTTGATTTTGCCAGTTGTCATTATCTTTGCCTTCTTTACATTAAGGTGCAGGCCCATTTTGAGACTATGTTCTTTGATCATGAGAAGCAAATGTCTCAGATCATCTTCACTTTCAGCCAGTAATGTAGTATCATCAGCATAGCGAAGGTTGTTGATGAGTCTTCCACCAATCTTCACACCTCTGTTGTCTTCATACAATCCTGCTTCTCTGATGATTTGTTCTGCATATAAATTAAACAAGTAGGGGGAAAGTACGCAGCCTTGTCTTACACCTTTGCTTATTTTAAACCATTCTGTTTCTCCTTGTTCCATTCAAACTGTTGCTTCTTGATCAATGTACAGATTGTGCAAGAGAACGATCAGGTGTTCTGGTATAACCATGCTTCTTAATGTGGCCCAGAGTTTCTCATGATTTACACAGTCAAAAGCCTTGCTATAGTAAATAAAGCACAAATAGATATCCTTTTGGTATTCTTTAGTCTTTTCAAGGATCCATCTCACATCCACGATGATGTCTCTCATTCCTCGCCATTTCCTGAACCCTGCTTGCACTTCAAGTAGTTCTTGTTCCAGGTATGGTTGTACTCTCTGTTGAATAATCTTCAGTAGAATCTTGCTGGCATGTGGGATCAAAGCGATTGTGCGATAATTTCCACAGTCAGTAGGATCACCTTTCTTTAATATTAGTATAAACACAGATCTTTTCCAGTCAGTTGGCCATGATGTTGTCTTCCAAAATTTTTGGCAGAGCCTTGCAAGTACAGTAACAGCTGCATCAGATTGCTGTAATACTTCTATGGGAATGCCATCAGTGCCTATGCTTCAACTTCTTCTTTCATCACCAATGGTTCTAGATCATAAGATACAGGTTGAAATGAGTCTTAGTCCACTTAATCTTTATCATATAAAAACTCTGTATATTCTTTCCACTTTTCTTGTTCTTCTCAGCATCATTCAACATAGAACCTTGAGTATCTTGTAACATTTCAATTCAAGGCTGGAACATTTTCTTTAACTCTCGTAGCTTTAGGAAAGCCAATCTTGTTCTTCTAATAGTTTCTGCTTCTATTTCCTTGCATGTGTCATTGTAGTACTTTTCCTTGTCCTGTCTTGCTGCATGTTGGAAATCTCTGTTGAGTTCTGCAATTGTCTTCCTTTCTCATCTGGCTTTAGCTTCTCTGCGTTTCTAGGCAATTTTCAGAGTTTCATCCGTCATCCATTTTGTCCGTTTTTGCTTTTTGACCTTTTGTAGAAACTTCTCGCTTTCTTCCAACACAACCTTCTTGATGTCATTCCATAACTCTTCTGGAGCTCTGTCATTTGTATCTAAAGCAGCAAATCAATTTTGCAGGCAGTCTTTAAATTCCAGTGGTATATCTTCAAGGTCATATTTTGCTGCATTCATGAGTGGTTTGCTCTTTTTGAACTTTAGCTTGAGTTTGCATACTAGTAGTTGATGATCTGTACCACAGTCAGCTCCAGGTTTTGTCTTTGTTGATGTTACCGAGTTTTTCCATCGTTGACTTCCACAGATGTAGTCAATTTGATTTTTGTACAATCCATTGGGTGAAGTCCATGTATACGTACAGTCACCGCTTGTGTTGCTGGAAGAATGTGTTTGAGATGAATAGAACGTTGGTCTTGCAGAATGCTATCAGTCTTTCTCCAGCTTCATTTCTGTTGCCAAGTCCATATTTTCCAACCACCTTGCCTTCTTCTTTGTTGCCAACTTTTGCATTCCAGTCACCCATGACTATCAGGATATCCTGTTTGCATGTTCTGTCAATTTCAGCTTGAACCTGTTCATAGAACTCTTCAATTTCATCCTCTTCTGCAGCTGTTGTTGGGGCATATACTTGAATTATACGTAGTTGTGTTGATGGGCATTCCTCGTAGACGAATAGAGATTAAGTGCTTACTGACTGCAATGTATTTCATTACAGTTCTTGCAAGTTTCTTCTTTATTATAAATGCAACATCATTTCTTCTTTGTCTTTCATTTCCAGCATAGTAGACCATGTGATCATCTGATGCAAAGTGCCCGATGCCAGTCCATTTCAGTTTGCTGACACCCAACAGATCAAATTGCACACGTTCCATTTCATTCTTGACCACCTCCAACTTCCCTTGGTTCATGCTTCGTACGTTCCATGTTCCAATATGTAAGACATCTTTACAGCTTCTGACTCTTATTTCATGCGCAGTTACATCAGCAGTCAGACGTCCTGAGGGCTTTGATCCAACCACATCATAAATGCTGGCTTTACTCTGAAAAGTCTTCAGCTCTTTTCCAGTAGCTAGTTGAGTGCCTTCTGACCTGGGGGTTTCATTTCCAGCACTATAGTGCAATTTGTTTTGTTGTGACTATCCATTGGGTTTTCATGGCAAGATACAGAAGTAGATTGCCGGGCCTTTCTTCCGTGCAGTTTAAGTTTAGTGTTGTTGCCATTGTCACAGAAATGTGATCCTCCGCCTTCAACACTGTCCCATTCTGCTGCTGCCCAGATGGGTGGTTTGTCTTGGTCTGGCACCTCAGCTGAGAACCGAGACCCTGCCAGTAGTTAAACTACCGATAGCTTAGCCCTCAGCATCACTGATGCACACAAGCCCTCACAGCACGACAATCTGCAAACCAAGTGAGGGAGGAAAACATTTTATCCTCATGGGGCCATCTTTGCAGCCTGCATGGGGCCATCTGTTGGCAGGTGAATGCCGTCCATCACAACAACAGGGACATTGAAGACATGAAGTGGAAGTGGCGGCAGATGTGCCGTGAGGTGTGTGCAAAGCTGAGCAGTGAGAGTCCTGATGGTCAGGGGGTGCGGCTGAGTGACCTGGAGCAGCAGGTCCTGGCGACCATTGACTCTGCTACACTGGAACGTGTCAGTGACCTGGAAACCTCAAGACTGCCACAGGACCAGAGTACATGTATGATCTGTCTCATCCACACCCTCAGTGGCCATTGTCCATGTCCTGTGTCTTGGGGTTCAGGGCTCCCTTCACCACCCACCCACCTTTCACATGTCCATCCTTGGGGTGGGCATCGGGCACACATGGGCATGTTGCACTGCCACATTTCCCTCTACATCCTTGTTGGGGAGCTCTGGTTCTAGGCCTGCACTGTGGTGCATGGCTTGGTCTCTGCTGTTGTGTCCTCCTGTCCATTTGCCTATACATCTGCACATGTGTTTGTGCCCCCTGCGTGCATTCATCACTGCTGGTTTGCTGACCCATGCCTCTCCCAATAGTTGCAGGACCCAGCACTGCCCCCATGCCAGTGAGGCCGCAAGCTGTTCTGCCACTGCTCCAGTCACCTGTTCCTGCTGCACCCTCTGTCGCACCAGAGGAGGTGAGGAGATTGCCTCCAGGTGACCCTACTGACATGACACTAGGGCCCCCTGCCACAATGGGGACAGAGGATGATGCATCGGAGGTGGAGGGGGACCAACTCAAACCATTGCCAGAGTTGCCAGTCCCCCAGGGAGAGCCCATTCGCAGGGAGTGAACACGCTACCACTGCTACTTGTGCAGTGTGCCCAGTACTTGCTCGGACATCAGGAGGCACATGCGGAGCACATGCGTGCAAAGATGGGGCTCCTTCGCAGGAGTGTCTCACATAAGGAGCAACAGATGGCACTCCAGGAGAGACAGCTGCCCCTCCAGGAACAGCAACTGACTGCCATGGCCACTCTGGTTGCTTCTTTAGACTGACTGGGCACCTAGCTTGGGACTGTGATCGGCCAGCTGGCCAGCTTTCAGGGTGCACCTGGACCCATCCTGGCCCTCGGTCTGCCATCTGCTGCTGCCAGGACTGAATCACTACCTCCACTTCTGTCCACTGCTGCTGCGGAACCTGCATGTGCTACTGTGTCTTCTGCCATGCCTTCCACCAGTAGGGTGTCAACATGTACCAGTACATGGCAGGAATTACCTGGGGAGGCATGGCTGGGGGACCGTCTAGGGTCCTGGGCCCCATGCCTCAGCATGTGAGGCCGCATATGGTGTTCCCACCATTCCATTTGGCAGGGAGGGGGGGAAGTGGGGATAGCAGCAGCAGCAGCAGCTCATTCTCAGAGGGCACATCCACCTCTTAGTCAATGCAGGTCCCAGCACAGGGGACAAGCAAGAGACCTCAGGGCAGGGGAGGGCACGGGGGCAGGCAAGGGGACTTGGGGGATGGCAGTAGTTGTTGTCTGGCAGCTATGTTTGCCTACCAGGTGTGTTCAAGTTCCATGGTTGGGAGTTGTGGTGGATGGATAGGGGTGGTCTGCCATGGGCTGTGGGGGAGGGCACGTGGGTGTATGCTGTGGACCCACACAGGGGGGCATGTGAGGAATGGCATAGATCAGTCAGCCCTGTGTACATGGGTTGGGCAATGTGTTTTTGTATCATCAATGGCTCCACCTGAGTAAATGCATTACATTGGCATTAGCCTGACTCCTGTTGTTTTTTATTCGTGGTTCAGCATTACCCCCATAGTGAAGTGGTGGATATAGAGTGGAGTGGCAAAATGATTAGGAGATTGATGAGGTTCAGCTTCTATCTGGAGAAGATAGCCATTCAGCAGGCCTAAATACATAAATCTAGTGTCACTGACTATAGGGGTTATTTTGGAAGTGCTATTTGTGATTTGAAAGTCTGAAAACAGACACAGAGGTGTCTCCAAAGACATTTTAGAAGTTGGATCTGTGGACACCCAGGTCTGAAAATGGGCATGGTGGAGGTGTGTCTTGGGCATTCCCAGGAACTTGAGGGGCATGGTGGAGGTGAGGCTGGGGCATTCCCAGGGACTTGAGGGGCATAGTGGTGGTGTGGCTGGGGCGTTCCCAGGAACTTGAGGAGCATACTGGAGGTGTGACTGGGGTGTTCCCAGGAACTTGAGGGGCATAGTGGAGGTGAGGCTGCAGCCTTCCCAGGAACTTGAGGGGCATGGTGGTGGTGTGGCTGGGGTGTTCCCAGGAACTTGAGGGGCATAGTGGAGGTGAGGCTGGAGCGTTCGCAGGAACTTGAGGGGCATGGTGGTGGTGTGGCTGGAGCGTTTCCAGGAACTTGAGGGGCATGGTGGTGGTGTGACTGGGGCATTCCCAGGATCTTGAGGGGCATAGTGGAGGTATGACTGTAGCGTTCCCAGGAACCTAGATGTCACTACATGATCACAGAAAATTCTGGATGTCTGGAGTCGTGTCTAGGTTTAGACCTGCTCCAGGCACGAATAAGTATCGGAAAAGTGCTTGTTTTGGCTGAAAAGTAGAAAAGATAGCACTTCATGATCCCCATTAATCAGCACAATCACAATAATGGCAGCACTGGAATTTGAACCCTGGCATCCCTGGTTCTAGCCTACTGCTCTAACCATTAAGCTATTCCTACCCATCCCGATTCTGAAATACTCTTCTGGGGATGTCTATGTAGATTCCCCCACAGACGTTCATATCAGGCATGTCTACATTTGTGAAATTATGTCTGCATTTGGACATGCATGATTGTTTTCTCTCATACATTCTGACTTAGATGTCCCAGATTGCACTTGGATGTCCTTTCTAAAATGTCCCTCTATATGTACAGCAGTAAGGATTATATGTCTTAATTTAAATAATGACCCCAAAAAAGACACAAGGGACATTGTGATTATCAATTAAAGCCTACCTAGACAACTATTGATATAAAAAACTTGGATATGTTACCTTAAATGCCTGGTGAGACAACTTAAGTGAAAATTTTAAATCCTCAGTTGAGCCTCTCCCCATCCTATACCCTCCCTTCAAATGTTCATAACAGAGAGGTTTGAGAAGAAATAGAAACATTAGACCTCTTTTGGTTCTAGAAGAAGCATTTGCATTATTTGGCTCAGAAATGTACCGAAATTTATCAATGAAATGAACATAAATATAACACTCTCCTGCAACTATCATATCACATTTCTCCTAAGACAGTCATAGATTAGATTAAAGAGATCTTCAGTCAGGGCATTGTCATGCATATAACTTTAAGAACATACCAAAATCCTTAGCACCATAATCGGTCTCTCATCAACATAATTTCTATATCTATATATACAGGGTGGCCCAAAAAAAGTGAGAAGATCTTCTAAATTAAAAGCTTAAATAGTTGACTTATTTACCTTTTTTAGCTATATAACGTCTTTATTTCGACAATTTCCGGTTGCCATCTTTTTTTTAAAAATTTGTCAATCGTTTACATCTGTCTTTTTGAGTTTTTAAATAACTTATATGCTACAAGATATTCTCACTTTTTCTGGGCCACCCTGTATATATAGATATAGATAGATAGAATTTTTTTTTTTTTTTTGCTTTTAAAACTGGAGGTGGAATAAGTCCCTCTGGACATCGGGGGACCATGCAGTCAGGTGAAATCAAAGAGGTGAAGGGGCGCAGGGGGTTCCATGCAGACCAACCCTGCTCATGGAAGGCCAGATAGGGGGTTGGGCTGCGGGAAAGAAGTTTATATTCTGCGACTGGGGATCACAGCTCCTGAATGGAATCACAGTGCCATTTAGGAGCCTGGCTGTGGTAGCCAGGTAGTAAGCTGGATGTCCGGGGTGCCTGAATTGTGGTATGTCCCGGATGTTCAGCCACTATATACTGTGATTCTGTTCCCACGGGGACATCTAGCTCCTGTCGGAGCAGAATCGGGTGCATCCCCACGCGGTCTGATGTCTGGACGTCCGGACGGCCCGGGAATGCACAACTTAGAATTGGCCTCCACGTGTATATTTATTGGGTGTACACTAAAAGCAGAGGACCCAACACAGCCATGTTTCGGCTATGCCTTTATCAGGGGTAACAGCCTCTAAAAATTATAAAACAGACCATTAAAATAAATAAGACACACAATAGATGTCCTTAAAAAAATCAATAACGGAAATTAAATACACAATTGTACAGTAGAAAAACATCAGAAGTGGACACTAGACATACTGTCCTATGCAGTACAAAACTATATAGATAAAGGAACAAATGTAATATAATCATAAAAAAGCCAATAAAAAATATAAAACACATGCATAAGGGTGAATATATATAAAAGTCCATATAGAAGCATGTAAAAAACAAATTTAAGAGATCAGAATTAAAACAAATTGTAAAATTGGCATCTAAATGATTAACATCTCAAAAGAGTAACATAAAAACCAGTAAAAATGTAAAAAGCAGTAAAAAGAGGCATGTTAAAGCCTGAGCTTAAACAAACTGGAAATATTGGAAAATTTTCATCTGAATCAGTACCATCAAAAGTAGAATAACATAAAAGTATCATGTAGCATATCATATGAAAGAGGCATATGTGATGAAGCATCATACCTATGGTAAAATTAGCAAATTTTTGTATTAGTGTTTGGCACTGGGAGACACAACTGATGCAGTGCCATCATTCTGCGGATTGTCCCATGTGGCCTATATTCCGACCCAGGTCAGGATCAATGAGAGCTGTGAGAGTTGTGATCTATCTGGAGTCTGGCTACTTGGTGTGATGACAATGGGATCTCACTTTTCATGCACACACAGCCCTGACCAGGGCAGCAGTGCCACAAAGCTGACTGTGGGAAGGCAGACAGAGTTGCCCCACAGGTAGCGGATGTATACAGACTAACATATGCCATGATGGCACAGGTGTAGCTGCTGTGAGACATGCCAGTACCCAGATAGGTGGGCCTCAGGTGCCATAGCTAGAAGGCCATACTAAACTACTACTGATCGTTTGTATAGCACTGCAAGGCATACACAGCACTGCATAGACTCACGTAACAAATGGCCCTTGCTCAGTGGAGCTTATAATCTGCTTGAGACAGACAACATAGCAGCTGTGGACAGAATACATCCAGGGAGAATGGTCAGAAAACACAAGGGAGCTTAGATGGATTAGATCCAGCAGCAACAATGAAAAGGTGAGTGCTCAGCCTGGTTTGAGAAGGGCCAGGGACGAAGCCTGAAATACAGACTCAGAGAGTTTGTTCCAGGCTTACGGAGCATCAAGGTGAAGGGAGCGATGTCCAAATTTGGCAGTAGGTTAGGGCACAGATAGAAGCAATCTGACAGAAGAGCAGTGTGCATGGTGAGGAGTATAGAGAAATATAGGAGGGGAATAATAGTGCAGATCAGCAGAATGAGTGCACATATAGGCCAGAGGCACAAAAAGGGCATACATTTGTTGCTCAGCAATATTATGCATTCTTTGGGGACCTGCAAGATTAGGTCGGGTTTTGTGGATTTGGTGAGGGTCCATACCTAGCACTTTAAGGCGTGTTTGTAGAGATGAACAGGGCAGGAATCACGGGGGCCGGATCCAAATGCCATGTACCATTTGATACAAGGTATGTCCTGAAATACATGTTCATATTTACATTCTTGTCTACCATTTTGGGGTGCACTGGGCTTACCTTGCACTTTACCAGGCATGAGGGGGACTGGTATATGGTCTAGGTTGTTGCAGCTGTCATTTCTCATTGGTATTTATGTCTAGTGTGCATCAGCACACTACTGCCTGTGATGGGCAGCTTAGGAGATATATGTTTTTCCCAAGGGGCATTGCATCCGCAGGTATATCATGGGGATGGGCAGGATCCAAAACGTGTAACTTTTCAGAATACGGTGGGTGTGGGGATGTCCAAAATGTTTATCTGAGTCCAAGGAGTGGGGCCGGCTGACTATCATTTGCACCTGCCTGCCAAACACATCTATCTCCTCCCACAGATGTGGAATTAGGTTCAAAGGGGGCCCATTCTTGATTTAGACACATCCGTGGGACGGACGTGCACATTATGGAATTGAGCTCTTAGTGACCCTTCTTTGTACCTTTCCTAAATTTTGGGCAATCTTTTTAAGCATGTGTATCCAGAACTGTCAAAGTCTTGTCATCTGAGCTTCTAAAGAAAGCTTAGGTTGATCTTCTCTAGTACCAACTGGTTTGTTCTTCGGGCAGTCCATGGAACACACAGTATCCACTGCCAGCACCATAATTCAAAGGCATTAATTTTCTTCCTGTCAATTTTTTTCACTATCTAACTTTCGCATCCATATGACATTATTGAAAATACCATGTCTCGAACAAATCGAATCTTTGTATGGAGAGAGACATTTCTGCTCTTGAGAATCTTGTCTAGGTCATTCATAGCCATTCTGCAAAGAGCAATGTGTCGTCTGATTGCTTGACTGCTTGTTGTTTCTTTATTGATAATTGATCTAAGTAGGTTAAAGTTTTCCACTTTTTCAATTTCTTCTCCATCAACAACAAACTTATTGATTTTGCCAGTTGTCAGGATCTTTGTCTTCTTTTAAGACTATGTTCGTTGATCTTGAGAAGCAAATGTTTCAGATCATCTTCACTTTCAGCCAGTAATGTGGTATCATCAGCATAGTGAAAGCTGTTGATGAGTCTCCCAACAATTCACCAGTTTTTACACCTCTGTTATCTTCATACAATCCTGCTTCTCTGATGATTTGTTCTGCATATAAATTAAACAGGTAGAAGGAAGTATGCAGCCTTGTTGTACACCTTTGCTGATTTTAAACCATTCTGTTTCTCCTTGTTCCGTTCGAACTGTTGCTTCTTGATCAATGTAAAAGTTGTGCAAGAGAACGATCAGGTGTTCTGGTATACCCATGCTTCTTAATGTGGCCCAGAGTTTCTCATGGTTTGCACAGTCAAAAGCCTTGCTGTAGTCAATAAAACACATCCTTTTGGTATCTTTAAGTCCTTTCAAGGATTCATCTCACATCCACAATGATGTCTCTCATTCCTCACCTTTTCCTGAACCCTGCTTGCACTTCAGACAGTTCTTGTTCCAGATATGGTTGTAGTCTCTGCTGAATAATCTTCAGTAGAATCTTGCTGGCATGTGGGATCAGAGCCATTGTGTGATAATTTCCACAATTGGATCACCTTTCTTTAATATTGGTATAAACACAGATCTTTTCCAGTCAGTAGGCCATGATGTTGTCTTCCAAATTTCCTGACAGATCCTTGTAAGTATGGTAACAGCTGCATCAGATTGCTGCAAGACTTTGACTTTCAGTCTTTGGACAAGATTTTGACTTTCATACTTTGGACACATCATGCGAAGAGAGAGATCATTAGAGAAAGATATCATGCTTGGCAAGGTAGAAGGTCAATGCAAAAGGGGAAGGCCAGCAATGAGATGCATCGATACAATAACAGCAGCTATTGGTGCCACTCTGTCAACAGTGAGCTGCCTGACTGAAGACCGAACACAGTTTAGAACAACTATCCAGAGGGTCGCCATGAGTAGACACTGACTTGACGGCATATAACAACAACAACCCAGAACTGAATGCAGTACTCCAGATGTGTTCTGATCCCACATGCCAGCAACATGCAGCTCTGCTCTTGAATCGCTGGGCTGGTCCCTCCCTCCTCTGACACGAGCCTACATTAGAGGAGGGAGGGATCAAACCTGCATGCAAGTGCAAAATTGGAAAGACACTTTTTTTTTTTTTCAAATTTGAGATCAGGTCTGCTCTGCTGCTGCCGGCACCGCCGCAGACAAGGGAACACAAAAAAACAGTGGCAGGCAGCATGGAGTAAACTGCACATGGAAATGCGGGGTAAGATGGGGAGATGCTGGGCATGGGGCAAATGTAATGGGGGGGGGGGTGCACTAGACGTGCAAGTCACTTGGGGGCATTTATGGCTTGGTACAGTCCTGTCTGTTACTAATGCTTCAGCCCACTTTATAATGCATAGATAGCTCTCTTTTCTTTACACAGTTCACTGTTACCCTGGGATTGGCCAAGGACTATCTTGTTTTTCTTTGGGTCCAGATATGCACCAGTGCTGGAGGCCCTATGTTTTAGTGAGCTCAGATGCTCCTTAGAAGTCAGATCCTGAGCACCCCACTGTTCTCAATGCCCAAGTTCCTCTTTGTGAATTATCCTCTTTTTTACCAGTGAGGTTCTGCTTAGCTGTGATGTTCTATCTTCTTTATGCCTCCATTGTCCTATTGTTTGTGCCTCTGGGAGAGGCAACTGGGTATGTTCACTGCAGGTCCATGCTGACCTCTCATTTATTGCTTCTTGCCTCCTCCCTCTTGTGCTGCTGGGCCTGAAAGGGAATTGCTTAGCAAATTTCTTCCTGCTTTTCCTTCCACTCCTTCCCTTTGACCATTTTGTCTTTCTCATCCCAGTTTGAATTCCTTTATCTTTATTTAATTTCTTGATATACTGCCCAGGCTGAAAGGTATTAGAGTGGTTTACAAACACTACAAACAGGTACTGAATATATTCCCTCATCCCGAAAGAGTTCACAATCTACATGAGTACCTGAGGCAATGGAGGATTAAGTAGTTTGTCCAAGGCCACAAGGAATGCCTATAGGACTAGAGACCCCAGTCCCTCTGACCTGAGATAGCTGTCCCTGTGTAGGAAATGAACTCCCAGCCTGAGGTAACTTGTCCCAACCACTAGGTCACTCCTCCCTCCTTCCTGCACTGTTTTCCAAGTTACCACTGCCATGAACTAGGTTGTTATGCTTTAATTTCCTTCTCTTCTATTTTGCAGTTAATGGTTTGGTTGCTGCTGTTTATCTATGTAAACTTACATTGCTATCAATTAATATATTCAGGTCTTTGTACTGGTTAGTGTTAGCAAGTGTTGCTTCTTTCAAAGTGTTATGATTCTCTATCATAACTCCTTTTCTCACTCAGGGTGTTATGTGTTTTGATCCTTGAGGGTTCTATCTTTTAATGGGTATTAGTTTTAATGCTCACAATTAAGATGTGATAATACAGGCATAATCCAGTTCCTAAGAACAAAGTTCATTACTGTGCACGATTGGCAGGACCTGTAACGTTACCACCAGCATCATGATAGCAACACTAATGACATGCAAATTAATAGAGTAGAATTCACTATAAAGCCATGATTACCACATTCAAAATCAGCCACAGTTTATCTGCCATTTGCCTAAAGCCACTATTATAAGCATCAAGGAACAACAGAGCCAAGAGGAAAATGACGCAAAATATGGTAACCATCCCAAATGAAATAACAAGGAGCAGTCAATTGGCTTGCACTAGAGCTTTTTCTATCTATGCTCCGGGACTATAGAATATATTACCTGACAAGATGCAAAACAAACTATCAACATTCTGCAAAGAATTAAAAACATACTTTTTTTTAGAATACTACGGAGATAAAAACTAGACACCAGGACCAATGACCAAAAAGCAACCTATCCAATAGACAAGCAAAAATACAGACAACCTCAGTTAAGACCCTAACATCCTTACCTAAGACAACAGTGCAACCGATACTATGCAAATACCATAGACAGTAAAACACGTCAGGCAGGCCTAGCACCAGAGCTCCACAAATACATATGCACAAACACAGATATGTCTATACTGAGAACAGATATAACATTTGATTTAACCTTACAAACTACTGTTATCTCCACTATACTATCATGTACATAGTCCAATGTTAGATGTTTCCTCTTAATCTGTTCCCAGGGTTCAATGTAAATCTCAATTGTTATTGTTAATTGTAAACCGCTCTGACTTGTAGAAGAACAGTATAAAAGAATAGTTAAATAAATAAATAAAATAAAATAAAATAATTTAAAAAAGCAAAACTTAAAATACCTCTTTAACTATGTCTGTCAGGCTTTATGTGGTCCTCCTAATGATTGAAAACTTAATTATACCATCTAATGTGAAGTTAGGATGTCCTCATTAGAGGATCTGCATCAATACGTGGCTAATTCATGAAAATCAAGCTCAGGCTTCAGGGCTACTCCTCATTCCCCAAGAAACCTTGAGCCTCTAGTCCCCCATGCCTATTTTCTTGGACAATAACTTCACTTTGGGTAGCTGTCCTATATGGATTATTACAAGAAAACTGGTAGCAAGACAGAAGGAAGGCGGGATGTTGAATTCAATACTGTGGGGTTTTTTTGTTGTTGTTGTTTTTAAGAATTAGATTTGAAGAAGTCAAGGTCTAAAATGACTTGCCACTAGAGGTAGTAGAGACCAGCACAGATTTTGTGCATGCATGGGACAGCAATAGTTTATATAATTTATAGTTTATTAAAACTTGATATACTGACTCTGGACAGCGTATTGAGGCGGTGTACAATTAAAATGCCAGAGAGAAATAAGCGAAAGGAACTATAAAATCAGATAGGACTGTTAAGGAGCATTTACACAACAGAAAGGAGGAGAAGGGTAGGGCTATGAAATAAGGGTGAGGAGGGGGTATTCAATGTGGGAGATTATAGGTGTGGTGAAATAGATGAGTTTTGAAGGAGAGTAAGGATGCATGGTTGGCTCGACCATTATGCGAGAGACTAGGCAATTCTGAAGAGGTTCCTAAGAGCAGCAATTGAAACAAAACAAGAGATCCTGACAGCCACACAAACTCGAACAGCCATCAGCACATTCTTTTATCTGCAGGGAGATCAGGCACACAGATACATACAAAGCAAAATTTAATATTTGAAAGTATGATGTCCCATTATGCATTTTTCTAAGATTGTCGTGGCAGGGGCGGTGATGTGATGATCTTTATCTTTAGTAGAGCACTTGATTTACCACACCTTCAGGAACTATCAGGGCGGTTTACAATAACGTAAAACAAAAAGAGGCCATAGCCAAAAACAGAAGACAAACTACAACTTTGGACAGGAAAGCAAACGCTCATACCAGAGTAAGGGAGAGGAGAAGAAGAGAAAAGAACTTTGACAAAAAAAAAGGGGGGAGAGGTTATGAAGAGCCAGGAGGAGGAAGGTCGTAGGCGGCACTAAAAAGGTGGGTTTTTAGAAGTGACCTAAATTTAGGGTAAGACTGTTCTTGGCGAAGTGTGGAGGGAAGGGAGTTCCAAAGGAAGGGAGCTAGGAAGAAGAAGGCTGAGTGTCGGGTTTGCTCAAGTTGTGCACGGGTTGGGGAGGGGAGGGCAAGGCGGTTGATGTGCATGGACCGGAGGCTACGAGGCGCTGGCCGAAACTATATGGCGTTGGACAAGTACTGAGGAGTGTGTGTGTGGAGGACCCTGTGAGTCAGAATCAATACTGATCATGATTGTTGAGTTTAATTATCAATATCTCATGAGGGGAGGGTGGCATGT
This sequence comes from Ichthyophis bannanicus, assembly GCA_033557465.1. NCBI lineage: Eukaryota > Metazoa > Chordata > Amphibia > Gymnophiona > Ichthyophiidae > Ichthyophis > Ichthyophis bannanicus. The sequence goes on from CM066035.1 coordinate 646,899,299, forward strand.
AAAGCTGAAGGTTCACTTAGGGTACCCAATACTTTTGTACCAACTCTGTAGGGATGTGCATTCATTATTGCGTTTAACAAATTTAGTGTGTGCAAAATCAATTTAACCTATGTTAATCTATGAATTACCATCAGCCCGATTCCGTTCCAGATGTAGATCCCCTCTGTACGTCCAGTCTGAAACAGACATACAGAGAGGATCGCGATTCTGATCAGCAGGGCACATCTAGCACCGCGGGATCAGAATCGTGATCTGTCATGTACGTGCAGGCTGGGACTGCGATTCAGTCCAGCCCGCACGTACATGACCTTCCCATTGCACCATGGCTCCATTTAAAAGCTGTGTTGCTGGCCACCTGAAAAAGAGGTTTATTCCCCACAGCCTGACCTCTGATCTGGACTCCTAAGGCCAGGGTTGGGCTGCAAGGAATGTCCCCTGGCCCCCCCTGCTCCATCCGAGTCCCGGGTACTTAAAAAAATCACGTCCAGGGAAGTTATTCCACCTCAGAGGTAGAATAACTTCCCTGCACATGTTGCTGGCCCTGGACATACAGGGCCAACATTAGAATCCTCCCTGTACATCCAGGGCCAGTGACTGCCCATTGCCCGCCCAGACTCCACCCCCTGGCTGCCTATTCCCCGCTCCCATCTAACTTTCCCACACAACCGGCGGGAAGTTAGTCGGGGGCAGGAGCCGGCACAAATAGTGGGATGGATGTCCCATTGGAATGTCCATGCCCGCTATTCATGGCTCAGAATGACCCCGTATGTGTACAGTCAATTTGCACTCATTAAGTTCTAATACATGTTAAAACATTTTATCTGAAACTAACTGAAAAAATGACAAGGGGATTGATAAATTAAGTAAAAGACAAGACAGTTGGTGCAAGGGGAGTAGTTTGAAGATCAATGCCTTTCAGAATTTATTGGGTCATCTACTGCATGTTGTAGAAAACTAGAGAGGAAAAATCTCTCCCTGGGCAGATTAGGTGGGTCAATTGGTCTTCATCTGCCGTCATTTATTGTGTTACTCTGGGATTAACACATGAAAAGACTGGAAATTGCTGCAACATGACAGCATGCATTATTGAAATGTATGTTACATAAATTTAAAAATAAAATGCATATGCAAAGTTCCTCCATGGAGGTTGTCAAGTGTAAGCGGATGTCCTTAATTTAATGGTTTTCAATTCAGTTCCCAGAGAGACACATTTGCAGTTTTCCATAGGAAAAGCAAACATGACTGCTATATATAAAACCACATTTTTTTCATGTAAATATGTTTAGTAACCTCTCCAGGAACCAAATATAGAGTTGACAGCTCATAAATCTGGCATAAAATAAACACGACACAGTGAGAAACGACGCAAAGAAAAATGAATTGAATGTTGTATATAGCATGGTGCCTCTGATTTAACCTTGACTTTGAACATCATCAAAAAGATGATTCAGTAAAAGAGTAAAAGACAGCAGATAAAGGCCAGTATGGTCCATCTAGTTTGTCCAGTAAGGTGACTACAGTGGAACCTTCCAGGCCATGTAGGTTACCCCACTCAATGCATTTGTTTAGGATTGTACATGCCGCTCTGTACAGGTCATCCACCTCTATTTGTTGAAGTATAAAAGTTATTTAAGTTTGCTTTCATTCTATCCTCTTGCTATATAGAGATCATCAGTGTCTGATTGCAATGAAAGGGTGGATCAAATTGATGGAGAGGTTGCGCACTATGTTAGAGAGGGCATTGAATCACACTGGATTAAAGATTTGAAGGAAATAAAATACACGGTAGAATCTCTATGGATAGAAGATCCATGTAAAAAGGGGAAGGCGACAGCAGTGGGGATGTACTACCGACTGCCTGACTAGAATGGACAGTTGCTGATGAAATGCTAAACGAAATCAGGGAAGCTAACAAAAATTACAACACAGTAATAATGGGTGATTTCAATTACTGTGCTATTGTTTGGGTCAATATCACTGCAGGACATGCTAGGGAGATAACGTATTTAGATGAAATAAATGACTGCTTCTTGGAGCAGCTGGTTCATGAACCAACAAGAGGGGAAGCTATTTTCGACCTAGTCTTTAGTGGAACACATGGTTTGGTGCAAAAGATAAGGGGGTTAGGGTCACTTTACAATAGTGATCACAGCATGATCACATTTGATTTAATAAATGGAGGGAGGGCAGCAAGGAAATCCACAGTACTACCTTTTAACTTTCCAAAGGAAGACTATGATGAAATGAGAAAAATAGTTATGAAAAAAACTAAAAGGAGAAGCTGAAAAGGTTAAAGATTTGCATCAAGCATGGGTGTTGTTTAAAAATACTATCTTGGAAGCCCAGACCAGATGTATTCCACACTTTAAGAAAAGTGGAAGGAAAGCCAAAAAACTACCAGCATGGTTTAAAGGTGAAGTAGAGAGGCTGTTGTAGCAAACAAACATCTTTCAGGAAATGGAAAAAGGAGTCAAATGGCAAAAATGGGAAACAAAATAAGCACTGGCAAGTTAGATGCAATAAATTGATAAGGCAGGCAAAAAGAGAATTTGACAAAAATCCTTTCCATAGAAGCAAAAATGCATAATAAAAACTTTTTCAAGTATATTTGTAGAAAAACACCTGTGAGAGTCAGTTGGACCATTAGATGATAGAGGGGTAAAAGGGGCGCTAAGGGAGGACAAGGCCATAGAGGAGAGACTGAGTGAATTCTTTGCTTCTGTCTTTACTGAAGAAAGATGTAGGGAAGTTACCCGTGCCTGAAATGATATATAAAGGCGATGTATCGGAAAAATAGAAAGAAATAGTAATAAACAGGGAAGATGTATTACAACTATTTGTTAAACTGAATGGCCAATGTAATGCCTATTTTTAAAAAGGGTTCCAGGGGTGATACGGGAAACCACAAACCGGTGAGCCTGACGTCAGTACCAGGTAAAATGGTCAAAAACATTGTAAAGAATAAAATTACTGAACATGTAGATAGTGATAATTTAATGGGAGAAAGCCAACATGGATTTGGCCAAGGAAAGTCTTGTCTTACTAATGTGTTATATTTTTTTGAAGGTATGAATAAACATGTAGACAAAGGTGAGTCAGTTGATATAGTATATTTGGATTTTCAGAAAGTCTTTGACAAGGTCCCTCATGAGAGACTTAGCAAAACTAAAACGTCATGGAATAGGAGACAGTATACCATTGTGGATCAGGAACTGGTTAAAAAACAGAAAGCAGAGAGTAGGGCTAAATGGCCAATTTTCTCAATGGAGTAAGGTGAATAGTGAAGTACCCCAGGGATCTATGCTGGGCCCACTGCTTTTTAACATCTTCATAAATGACCTGGAAAAGGGACTTATGAGTGATCAAATTTGCAGATGACACAAAATTATTCAAAGTAATTAAAACACAAGAAGATCGTGAAAAATTGCAAGAGGAGCTTGATAAATTGGAAGACGGGACATCTAAATGGCATATGAAATTTAATGTTGACAAGTGCAAAGTTATTCACTAAGGGGGTCATTCCATAGAGGACATGCATGCCCCTATGCACCCGATTAGAATCGGACGCACAGAGGTAGACCTGATTCCGCGGGGGCTAGACATGTCCCACGGGATCAAAATCGGGTCCAGGGTCTGTACGTGCAGGCCAGGATCCCATTCTGATTGGCCTGCATGTACAGAGCCATACCTGGCTAACTCAGTCAGGCCCTTGAATGGAGCCACGGTGCCATGGCATCCCATTGCCATGGCACCGTGGCTCCATTCAGAAGCCGCGATCCACGGCCGCTGATCACTCATTCCTTTCCCCGCAGCCCGACCCCCAATCTGGCCTGCTATGGCTAGGGTTGGGCTGCAGGGAACCCCCTTCACCCCTTCACCTGTTTGACGCCGCCCGACCTCTAAGGAAGAATAAGTCCCCCTCCAGTCTGCCGACCCCGGATGTGCAGGGCCGACGTCAAAATCAGCCCTGTAGTCTCTGGTCGTAGATCGCCCACTGCCCACCCTAACTCCACCTCTGGAATGCCCCCTCCCATCCCCATCTAAGCCTCCCCATACAAACTCTCTGTTCGTATGGGGAGGCTTCTGACAAGGTGGGAGGGGAGGGTAAATAGCAGGGATGGACATCCCAACAGGACGTCCATCCCTGTTATGCGAGTGACTCCCTAAATTAGTATTCTGTCCCGCGAATAGCGTGGTTGGACAAGCAGGCTGGACATCCAACTTGCGCTCAGTTCCAGGACCCAATTCTGTCACCAGCACTTCCCACACATACACAGCACTGTGCAGGGGGGAGGTGGTGGTGCTGGGGCAGAGCGGAGCAAGGGAGAGGCCAGCAGCTGGAAGGCCTTGCCTCTGTATGTCCCCCAGCACCCCCTTTGACACCCAGGCTATTCCACCCTGCAGTGGAATAAGCTCAGAGGGCCTCTGGGATCGCGCAATGCACGCCCTCACGCCACAGGTCTCCGGCCTCATCGTGACACTGCAGCCATGATCCATGCTATGGGGGCCTCCGGTGCCAGCAGTATCATGGTCTGCAGGGCTGGAGTTGGGTGATGGCATTCCGAGCTGTTATATAGCTTGTTGCCATGGTGCCAGAATGCTAGTGCTCCTGCGCCGCAGCCGTGATGTTCTGACCTCGCGATGGGGAGCTCCCCATTCATCAATCTCATCGGTATATGGCGAGCGACTGGACATCTATGTCCCTAATTATGCCATCGCAGGTAAATCCGGGCCTTACAGCGGCAGAATTGGGTACATCTCCAGCGCATCCAGTTTCTGGCCGTGCACTATGGATGGACGTGGGGAACCAGAATCGGCCTCTTAGGGTGCATTCTGTCATGCGAATAGCGGGGTTGGATGTGCGGGCTGGATGTCCAACCCACATTCAGATCCAGGTCCTGATTCTGCTGCCAGCACTCCCCGCACATTCAGAGCATTTGTGCGGGGAACACTGGACTGGGTGGGAGCGGGCAGTGCTGGGGCAGAGTGGGGGTGTAGCAGGGTGTGACCAGGCACCGGGACATACAGAGGCTATTCAGGACAGGACTCTGTATGTTCCGCCGCACCGAGATGGATGCCCGTCTTATTCCACTCTAATGGTGGAATAAGTGCCAGGTACTGTGGTGTTCATGGCCTGCAGCCCCCACCACCCCATTGTGATACCGCAGGAAAGCTCCCGCTGCCTGATAGAAGCCTTGGAGGCCCTTGCTGAGGGTCGGACGGCAGTGTGCCAGGGCCAATTTGTGTCCGGGCATTCGGTAACTCCAGCTGGATGTGCCCAAACTACTCCTGTTTTATTTGACAATCTATGTTTATTGTTGGACAATGGGTCAGATTGCTTCTTGGTTCTATTAGATGTGAAATCAGCTTTTGATCTTATAGACACTAATATTATGTGAGGACAATTAGAATTCTTGGGAGTTTCTGGATTACACGTAGCTGGTTCAGATCATTTTTAACTGATTGTTAGCCATTGCTTTACCCTTCAGGTCTTTCAGTGGACTCTGGAGTACTGCAAGAACTAATCACCTCTCTGATTTAATTAACATAGAAACATAAGACCATACAGCCTATGCAGTCTGCATAACCACACCAACTACTAAGCTCTACATCCCTGTCATCTCCTTCAGAGAACTTCTGTGCTTGTCACATGCCTTTGTGAATTCATATACTATCCTCATCTTCACCATCTCCACAAAGAGGCTGCTCCATGAAATCACCACTCTTTCCACATAGAAATATTTCCTTAGATTACTACTGAATCTACCCCATTTTATTTTCAATTTAAAACTCCTAATTCCAGAGCTTCTTTTCTCCTATAAATTTATACCTTGGAGATATTTAAATGGCTATCATTTCAAAGACTTGTTATACTGCTCAAAATATACATATTTAGATTATTAGGTGCCCGATGCAGAAACGTGAATAGCGGTGTTGGACGTCCAACCCCTGTTTTGGTCTGGCACCCAATACAGAGTCCAGTCCTCCTGCACATACAAAGAGTTAGTGCAGAGAGTGCTGGATGGGGGCGGAAGGCAGAGAGTGTGAGGATCAGAGAAGGGCCAAAGCACCCAGACAGACAGGGCCTGTTCAGGTTGGGGCCCTGTAGGTCCAGCTGTCACATTCTGGATGCCCATAAATAACAAAAGGACCCCAAAATTGGTTTAGCCCAATTCAAAATTAGTTCCGTTTATATGAATTGCCAATAAGTTGGCGTTTTTTGCCAGTTCCATGGTGGCAGTGGTTGTCTTCACGAGGAGAGTTTTGAGCGCTTGATACAGGGGTTTTTTCCCCCGAAATGTGCACGTCGCGCAGACATTTGATAAGTATCGTGCTATATTGGTTTGAGGCCTTTTCAATTCAAGTACTTTTATGTTTCATACCCAAGTGGTGGTATAAAAGGGATATGCATCATGTAAGTGGGTTGGTCCATAGTGCCTTCTCCTCATGATCTATGTCCGACAAAAATTTAAAAAATTTTCTGGAACACAACGGGGTCTTTCTCTTGTTTGTTGACATTCTGGATGCCCAGCATTTACCATCTCTGAAGTGTTATAAGCACCGAGCGCCCTTATGAATGGGGCTGTCTGCCCATAGGATAACAGAGCCAGTGCGGGTGAGCTCCTGACGCCCAAGCCCGGCCCTGGCTGCTTCCTCCGAGGGTTGGGCGGCAGGGAAAGGAAGATTGTAACGCGGTTGGGCTTTCGGTGCTCCTGCTGGGTGTCCCAGTACCATGGCAATGGGACGCCATGGCACCAGCATACCAGCAGGAGCATTTGGCAGGCTGGCCATGCAGCATGGAGGATGTGTCCCGTGGTGTAATCGGGGGAACATCTAGCTCCTGCAGTTGCAGAATTGGGTACAATTTGGACCTGTGCATTTTCTGGACATTAGGATGGCCTGGACATGCCCCTGTTAGAATAGGGCTCCATGTCTATCCTCCTATGCTTTATGATCATTTAGTAGCTGCCCACTAGATCAACTCCATCCAGTATATATTCTTATGGAGGTGTGGACTCCAAAATTGTACAAGTACGTCAGATGAAGTTTCACCAGAGACTTATAGCTAGGCACTTTCACCTCCTTTTCACTGCTGTTCGTTCCTTTCCCTATGCATCAAGCATCCTTCTGGTGTTTGGTCGCTCCCAGATCCTACTCTTCTTTCGAGCACAGACCTTTACCCTCATACTCCTTTGGGTTTTAGCAGCCCAAATACACGACCTTGCATTGTTTTAGCATTACATTTTAGCTGCCACATTATAGATCATTCTTCAGGTTTCACTCAATCTCTTCTCATATTTCCCACACCTTCCATGGTGTCTAACTGTTGCAGATCTTGCATAACATCACTTACAACAATGTAGAAGAGGTAGAAGAGGAAAGAAGGAAGTAGGATTTTGTGTAGTACTGCACTTGGTGGGCTGTGTTTGCATTTCTTTGCAGGAGGATTATGGATACAGAGAATATCCTTAATTGGGTGGTGGAGTAGATCCAGACTCAGCAGGAGATCACCTGGGTCTTGGAACAGCAAGGAAAGCAGCAATAACCCTGGCTGCCCCTCCGAGGGTCGGGCTGTTGGAAGAGCAAGTAAAGAATGCCCAGCTTGGCTTGGATGGCAGAGAGCATGCAGGAAGAGATCCTTATGGAAGGACCATTCAGCTCAGGTGAGCTGGGGAGGAGGAAGAAAGTCTGTGATGGTGGACTAATATTAAAATAAACGGAGTGACAATGACAACCCAAAGGCCTTCTTAGTGATTTAGAATAGGTAGGTGAGTTGATGGGGTGATCCCAGGACCAGTGGACAGCTAGGATAACCCCATATTTATCCAGAAAGGCCCAGGCTGTGTTTAGAGAATTGGGCCCTGAACAAGCTAGAAACTAGACCAAAAATTGATCCCTGGTAACACCCCTATCCTCCAAGTGAACACCATTTAACACTACCATTTGTTGTCTCTCACTCAACCAGTTCCTAACCTAGTCAGTCATTTTAGCGTTCTTACCAAGGGCACTTATTAGGATTATAGGCTGTCCATGTGGAGCTGTGTCAAAGCCTTGCAGAAATCTAAATGCAGCACATCTGCTGCTTTCCCTTGTTCCAGCTCAAAGAAATAGATGAGATTAATTTAATAAGATTTTAAGAAAAATCATGCTGCCTCAGATCTTGTGGTTTTTAAACACTAACTTTTTTTTTCCTTTACCTTTTTGGCTACTACTTTCGAAAACCATAGTAGCTCATAGTAGGTTTGTTGCCTGTACCTGCAGTAACTCCTTTGGTTTTTCCCTTTGCCCAACCAGCTAATTTCTCCATCTTGAAGTCAAGGGTCCTTCCTTTTGAATGAACCATCACCCTCTGTGTCCTAATACTGAACCATACCATCCAGTGACCATGCATCCTAGATGATCACACACTATCATATCAGAAACACTCTCTGAATTCCTAAGTACCAAGTCTAGTATTGCTCTGTCTTATGTAGACTCTGTTACCAGATGCTGGAACAGTGATTCCCTTAGAGAATCCAAGCTCTGCTTTTTCTAGATGACCCCACAGCCGGCATGTCCTAATTTACATCTGGCAGGCTGAAGTCACTGCTTTTCCTTTCATAATAATTTTGTGAATGAATTCAATTCAATTTCCATTTCTTCTGCTTGCAAGGGAAGTCTGCGTATTATCCCTATATAAATAGATGTTCCATTTTCTTTTTCCAGATTAACCCACAGGGCCTCCTCCCTGCGCTGTAGCTAGGCCTATGCGAGTGGTGCAGCCACACAGGGTGCAGAAAAATAGGGGTGCATTTTCGGCTCCGCCCCCTGCTGCCTGCCAGGCCTGCTCTTGCCCCGACACTGCTTTTCCTGTTCCCTTGGTGGCGGCAGCAGCAACTGTAGACCTCCAATGTAGAAAAAAAACCCAAATGCATATAAGTCACTAGACATCTAGCCTTTGAAGAGAGTGGATTGCAGCCTTCTAAGAGATATTGCTGCTAAGCTAAATGTTTTCTGGTTTTTAAATGCATTAGAAAATTGTAAAACACACTTTGGCCTATGAATGATATTTGAGGAAAATGGGTGTTGTTGGCTTGAGGCTTGCTGCCTATTTACCTAACTTTTCTCTCGCACCACCTCCTGTTTGAGGCCTCTAAACAATAATTGGCAGATTTCTCTAGTTGGCTGCCTCTTAGACATTTAGGTGTTGTCGAAGTTCGATCATCACCTCCCCTTCATCACTCAGTGTTTGTACTTGGTGACTCTTTTTGTATTGGCTGTTTGAGTGAGTGACAGTCCCAGAGGAATTTTTTCATATTTTTGTACCTTTAAGTCTTCAGGCGAAGTGAAACTTAAAACAGCAGTCTGTGCCACTGCAAACCCACCTCCCGCTTAAATTACATCACCATAAAGCTCATTTGAGAGATCTCTCCTCCCTCCTTACATGTAGGTATTTTCAATCAATAAAACTATAATTTTTACAGTCAAAATAGACTTTTCAGAGGATCTTTATTTAAATTCAGCCACCTTTATACTTCCCTTAAGCCCTGATGACCCCCAGCCCAGAATTGCGGATGCACAGTCCCTCACTCTAAAAATGCCACAAATCGTGGTCAAACCCAGCTTTTAAAACACCTAAAAATATTTTCTAAAGGCTCATCAATCCTTGTACACCTCTCCAACACCCCCAAGAAACATCAAAATTAATTTTTATCATTTTTAATTAATAGGACCGACGTTGGCTGTTTAAGGGCACTCAGCCCCTTTAAGGCCAGCCTCGCCTCCCAGCAAGACCCCAGACAGGCCCAAAACCTGCCTCAACTGACTCAATTCTGGGCTCTCCCTGTTGCAACTAAAACCACCTCCTGGCCCCTCCAACTCATGCCACCAGCACAGCAACCACCGACCCCCCCCCCCCTTCCCTGAGTGCCACCATGTTGTCCTTGGCTCTCTGTGTCTCCCAGCAGCCCTACAGCTGAGTTTGGGGACAGCCGTAAATATTGCATCTGCACCTGATTCAGCTGGCCCCCATTTTTCTCCAGCCCCAGCAACCTGCAAGAGCTCCTGCACATCTCTGGAGCCCTCCCAAGCGGGAAAAGCCCCGAGCCACCCCCGCCAACAGAGAAAGCGCCTGATCAATCCCCCTCACATCTGTAGAGCTTTTTCCTTTCTTTTTAAACTCACCACCAACTCAGCCACTCCTTCAGCCCCTGACTGCAGCCGCAGAATCAGCCATATGACCGACTGTGGCTCTCCACACCGGTTCCCCACTACCCAGCACTGCAGGTATATTTATTTAACCTGTACTTTCCATTGGGATACACACAGATAACAAAAAATTGACCTAATTGCTTCCTTGCTTTTCCTATAAAACCAATGTCAGAATCTCTGAGAAGGGGAAGACCAAGATGGCAGACGCATGCTAACCGCGTTCTCATCGGCTTCTGCTTTTGCCTATTTAGTTCTGTTTTTACCTTCACGATGCCGCAGAAATGCAAAGCAAAGTTATGGAAACCTTCAAAGAGTGCACCTCTGGTTAAGGGGCTGCTCAACGACTTCGTCCGGCCCGCTGGTACAATTGAGAGTGCTCCGGTGCAGTGTGGCTCGCTGAAGTTCACAGGGGTGGAAAGAGGATCTCCGCATTCTTCTGAGCATGACATCTCTCTGAGCCCGGAGCTGAGATCTGCCCCAGCGCGGCCCTCTATCTTCGATGTCAGATCCTCAGTTGTGGATCTACCATTTGTGTGGAGAAACATCTAGAGACGCTGGTGGTGGTGGAGTGTGCGGCAGCTGCTTCTGTGTCGGCTGTGATTCCCGCTGGGGAGCTTGGGGCCATGGCTTCCAGTTTAGAGAGTGCGGGGGATTAAGAGGATACAAATTTGGGCCCATTTTCGAACTCTTTGAAGTTGAAACCTATGCTGGAGAAACGGCTAACATTACTTTGGAAATGCTGTGGGGAGGCTTGCAGACTTTGGAATCTTCTCTTTTTACACAGTTTGCTTCATTTCAGTCTCTGTTGACTGGTCATGTTCAAGCTCTGGAACAGCAGAGGTAGTCAGTTAATGCGTTGGCAACTAGAGTGCCTCAGTTGGAAGCGGTTTGAAGATAGTGCTGCTGTGTCAGGTACTGTGACTAAAGATTTATCAAATGTTCATCTGAAGATAGAGCTCTGGAGAACTCTGTGAGGAGGAGGAACCTGTGTTTGCTAAATTTTCCAAGGGTTCCTAATATTTCTCCTAAAGAACGTTTTCATTCATATCTTACTTCTGTGCTGAAAATACCTGTGAAGTCTATTTCTCCTCTTGTGAGGGTCTTCTATTTGCCTGCCACTAAGCGGAAAGAGCCTGTTTTGTCTTCGCCACTTCAGAAACCTGTTTTTGACGCTTTAGACCTGACTGGTTTCTTAGAAACCTCGGAACCTGAGGCTATTCAGCGATCAACACTTCTGCTGACTTTGGCTTTGGAACCAGATTGTTACTGGCTGATGAAGATGTATTTTAAGGCTAGGAATGAGTTATTTATGGGTTCTCCTATTAGGATGTGTCCTGATGTCTCAAAGGCCACTCAAAAGCGTAGACAACAATTTTTATTGCTGCGTCCACAGGTTTTGCAGCTGGGGGATTTGGTTTTTTTGTGATACCCTTGTAAATGTTTGATAAAGTACCACGGTGTGAATTATATCTTTTTTGATCCCTTTCATCTAACTCAGTTTGTGGTTAGTAAAGTGTTAGTGTTCCTCAGGAGTTAGTGAATCCATGAAGGCATCTCCCTTTTGAGCTGATCTCATATAGTAGGTAGTAATGCACCAGTATGCATTTTATTTCTTGAGAAAGTTTTCCTGTGATTTGAGTCTGGCCTCCCTTTTTATGGTGGACTAATGAAATGTTATGCATTTTTCCTGGTTTGGTAGGACGAGGAATGGGGGTTCCTTCTCTTCGTCTATTACTGTGCTTGTTTTTTGTCTTTGCTTTTCTGTAACAAGTAATTTTCTTGTGTAAATTTTGAAAATTGCATAATTAAAACAAAACAAAACAAAACCCGATGTCAAACAATTCTATATAATCCGACCTCCTAAATGGTGAGAGTAGGTTTATATAACAAGACTGGAAAATGGGATATGAAGGGAGAAAACAAACACCTCTGAGGTGCTGCGACTTCAAAGAGAATTTAGCCTCTGCCCCCAACCCCCTTGAATTAGAGAAACAAAGATCTGCAGCAAAGGGAAAAACCTCTAAAATCCAACTTCAAGAAATGCAACAAAAAATAACCCAGCACCTTAACCGGCAATATAAAAATATAGCAAAAATATAATAGTCAGTCTCTTTCTTGACGCTTACAATCTACTTGAGACAGCAGATAAGTTGCACAAAAAAAAGCAAGTAAGAGGCATCGATTTAAGGGAGAAAGGTACCTGCTCTTCAAATAGGGATCACTTAAACTAATTACTGTACATAAAGCCGCAAGAAATCAGTACTCTTCCCTAAAAGCAATCTATCAAAGAAAAACAGTGCAGGGAAGAGTATATGAAGGGGGGAAGGAAGGGATTTAAGATAATCTACTCTGATAAGAAATTTCTATAATAACTGCTCATATTTTACACCATTTCCTTCTTTCTCAGATAAATAGAGAAGATGAGAGAAGCACCACCATCACCATCATCCCATCCATTTATTGGGCATCTGGCAACAAAGGTTCCTACTGAGGTTTGCTTATAATGACCCCATGGTTACATGATTAGTTCAGGCAAAGAAATGCTATCCATTGTTTATGAGCTGCTGCTTGTGTGTAATTAAATGCTAAATTTATAATTTTAATGATTATTTTGAACTTTGTTATTATAGTTGTCATGTTTATTTATTTTTATTTTTATATGACTATTTTATGAGCATTTGTATAGGAATTGTATTTTCTTTATTGGATTATTGTTGGTTTAATTTATTTTTTGTTTCTTGCAGCTTTATATTGCTGCCTAGTTCCCTTTTTTAAAGTATGGTAAAGAATGTAAATGTTACATTAAATTAAATTAATATGTCACAAATCTAAAATACTAGATGCCTCACAGCGAAAACATGTTCAAATACATAAAAATATATTGTTGATCACTGACTTCAAATAACACTCTAAACACCTCATAACATAGTTGAAAATGCTTGTTGAAAGAAATAAGTTTTCATCTTCTTACTGAATGTGAGCCAAGTCAATCTGAAGAGATAATTCTAAGGGGCATTGCATTCCACAAAGTAGAGGCAACACACAAAAAAATATGAGAGCGTGTTTCAGTCTTACTGAATATTTTTAAACTAGGGATTTGCAGCAGGGCATGACCAGCTGAGCACAAAATATGCTCTGGAGAAAAAGGCAGTAAAGTTGCCTGATCATACACAGAAGCTAAACCTTTCTAAATACGATCATCGGTTTTTTTTAAAGTAAATTTATAAACCTCACATCTGGCAAATTGATCTGAGCGGTGTACAGAAATTACATACATAATCTTTATGAAAACCAAGACAAAAGACAGACATAATAACCAATCATTTCTCTACCCCTCTCCCACCCCTACCTCCCATTACAACAAGCCCGACTGAAAAGACCTACAAACTCCCTAAGATCCCCAAACACCTGATAACAATAAAATGCCTTCAGCTGTCTGCGAAAGGTAGCAAAATCCTCCTCAGCTTGCAAAGCAGGAGACTGATTGTGCCATGGGACTGCAGTACATGTTTTAGTTATTCTGACCCTGTGTATAGAAGGAACCACTAGCAGATGGGAATTCAGTGACTGCAAATGACAACCTGAAACACAGGGGGCTGGCAGCTCCTTCCAATAACTAGGAAGGCCCTCCTGCTAAGCAAATCTTAAACTGAACCCGGTAACAAACTGGGAGCCAATGGAGCGAGCACAGGACTGGGGTCATATGAGCCTGTCGCTCACCCTGAGTCAATAGCCTTGTGGCAAACTAAGACAAATGATCGAAGTCCTGCTGAAAATTGTCAGATAGCCAATATTACTACAAACAACGTAACAGCCGTGGTTTGTATGATGCTACAGCTAACAGTGACCAAATCTGGGACTTGAATGTCATCCAAGTGTCAAACAAGACCCCCAGATTAATGACTGTCTGAGTGTGATACCACTTCCATCCCACATCAAAAAGACAAAGGCAGAGCAGTGAAGGACCTCTACTAAGCCAAAGCCGCTCGCTTTTCTTCGGATTCAGAGCAAGTATGGCAACATGCAACCAGGTAGCTATTAAACCCCAAATTTGAGCAAGCTGAAATTGAACATCAAGCAATCACTCTTCCACTAGTAGCAGCTGAATATTGGCAGCACACATCCTAAACATTACCCCCTCTTTACACAACAGTGTTTTAAACATCATTCACCAGTAGGAAGGCAGCTATTGGAATGTAAACAAATAAGGGGTTATGTGTTCAGCTATGTGGACCCCAAAAATCCATCTGGCAGCTGCATTCTGAAAGAGCTTGTCTCCTCCAAGCAAATTGTAAACCCTACTGTATTTGTGAATATTGGCTCTCATTTTCTTCTCCATAGTCTACTGATACTCTACTGAGTATCTACTGAGCTGCATCATAGCAACCTTTCTGATATATGTGGAGTATGTTTTGGTATCTCCAGGAACAAGCAGGAATGAGTCTTCACATATGGGGTACGTCGGTACCGACGGAGTCTGCGCGGGAACGCTTCCCAGCGTCCAATCAAGAGCTTTTGGAAGCATCCCAGCACGCCTGCATGCTGCCTTCCCGCCTTTCCCAACTGCCTCTCCTCAGTTTTCGTTTTTCCGCGGAGCCGGCAGGACGTCCTCCTGTCACCGCAGAAAATTCTTGTTTTTATTTTTTATTTTTCTTGTGGTCGCGGCTGTCTTCCCGATGCCACCGGTACCGCCGGTGTTTTCTTTTCTTTTCTTGAAAATTTTTCCTTTTCCACAGGATATTTTTTCTTCATAGTGTCCCGCGGTCTCTTAGGCCTTTTAGGCCTCTTCTTTTTCCTTCATGGAACCGCCAGACACTTTCTCCAAGAAATGTTCAGACTGTGGCGGTACAACTTTATTTTTAGACCCTCAAAGTCGGTGTCTAACCTGCTTGGGTCCTGACAACAGCTTGGTGAGAAGAGGTCTTCAACATCGAAGTTCCCTCGATACACGGTTGCCCTCCAGCTTCGTGGCACCATCCCCTTCTTCTTCCACACAGGATCAGGTAACCCACAAACAGTCTGTTAAGACTAGCCAGTCCTCGAGTGGTAGGTCTCATGCACAGCATGTAGACGGCTCCGGCCGTGCCCTCGAGGGCCCACTGGCTTCAAAACCCCGGCGGGAGTCTTCAGTCTCCAAAGCAGATAAGGGGTTTCAGGTTGTTCCTGAGGTTCACCCCTCACAGAACATACCTCAGCCGTGTCCGGTGGTGGCATCCGCTTCGAGCGGGTACCGGTACCCCGGCATCGGCACTGGTGTTGGATGAAACACTCCTCACCAGGGATCGTCATCTGGCGTCCTCGGTGCCTTCGGGACCGGTGGATACACTCCAGACTGACTTTCCATTATCGGTACCAGCACCGATACTACCACCGCCGTCGGTACCCTCCAGACGTGCATCGATAGACTCACTTCCTTCGATGCCGAGTCTGGAATCAATGTCCAGTCTGGAGGACTGGGTACCGACTCGCCTTGGTACCGGCTCTCGGCAGTACCGAAGGCTCGGTTCTGATGATTCAGATCCACAACTCTCGGTTCCTTCGAGGCCGATTGAGTTGCCACTGGCACCGGTGTCAGACACGGTACCGAAATCGGTACCGATGACCCCATTACCTTTACGGTCAGTGCCTTCCATGCTTCGCTTATCAGGCTCTCTGCCCTCGATGCCGAGTTTGAAATCGATCTCTAGTCTAGAAGACTCGGTACCAATAGGTTTTGGTACCGACATCGATCGATACCGGTGCTTCGGTACCGAGGATAGTGGCCGGAGGGTTTCGGTCACCTTGGTACCGATTCAACTGTCACCGATGACTACTCCGATGTCTTTGTCAGGCTTGACTCCGACATCGGTACCGGTATTGACATCGGTACCGGTATCCACAGTAGCATCGTGGCCAACTCCTGCCATGCTTTTTTCAACAGGATCGCTCCATTCTATACCAAGCTTGGAGTCGATACCTGGCATGGACAAAGTGGTAAGGACGGTTGCTGCTCCTGATACCCAGTACCAGCAACCATCCCTTAAGCATTCCACACTGCACTGTGCAGGATCTTCTATTCCTATATTTTTGGATACCTCTGTGAGTGCTCAGGCTAGTTCTTTAAATCTAACCTGTCCAAGAGAGATTCCTGTTGGGGATCCCTCTTTTCAGAGTTTCCTCCTGGATATAGCAAGATCTCTTGCCATTCCTATCCCAGGACATGATCCTGCACAAGACTCTCTTTCTACCAAAGCAAAGGGGAACATAATGCTTCCTTTGCATCATTCCTTGCAGGATCTCCTTCTAGGAATGTGGGAAACACCTTTCAGGGTACCCCCACCTCCCAGGGCAACTGATCTGTTATATCAGGTGCCCACCTCTCCAGGGTTTCAAAAGACTCAACTTCCTCATCATTCCATAGTAGTGGAATCAGCAATGAGGCGGGTAAAGAGTAAGAAAAAGCACTCTTCCTATCCGCCAGGTCGTGAGTCTAAAACACTAGATGACTTTGGACGTCAAACCTTCCAGACATCTATGCTTTCTGCAAGAATTCTCTCATATATTTTTTATATGAGTCTTTCTCTTGAGGAGGTCACAAAGCAATTGCATCTTTTGTCTCCTTTCCTTTCAGATTCCAGGAGTACAAACTATTCCTCACTGCTTAAGCATATTCAGAATATCTCTTCGTTTCTTTCTCGTGCTTCCCTAGACTTTTTTGAGTCTGTTAGCAGGACTTCTGCTATAGCTATAGGGGCACGACGTAGAGCCTGGCTCCAAGCTTCAGACTTGGACAAATGGGCACAACAAAGGCTGGGACATACTCCTTGCACTGGAGAAAATCCTTTTAACAAGGAGTCTTTACATCAGGTTACTCTGTTGTCCACTGATTTACCTGTTCCTAAGGGTTGTTTTACCCCTTCCTCTGTCCCAGTAGGTAGTGTCACAGAGCAGATCCAGCAGAGCCCATGGAGATAGACAGAGAAGCAGTGAATCAGGTTGACACTGACGTTTTTAGTAAACACATGTCAGGAAGTTGCTATGGGCAACAGAAACAAATGTGGTCACGAGCCAGAGAGACACACCCAGCCAGCAGAAAGGCTAGGAGGTTATCACCTAATGCAAGCCAGCTGGGGGGAAGTGGAGCTCGGGGTTACGTAGATAAGCGCAGCTCACAAGCAGTTAGAGAGAGACCGCATGAGAGCTTGCATGAGAGCCTGCATGAGGATAACCAGGAAAGTTTGAATGAGAGCCTGTATGAGAATAACCACGAAAGCTTGAAGGAGAGTCTGCATGATAATCACTACGGAAGCCTGAATGAAAGCCTGACTGATTACCACGAGTGCTTTGGAAAGAATCAGAGACAGCTGGAATCAGAGTTTGAAAGTGAGAGCAACGGCAGACGTGGAAGGAGCTACAGAGGAGGTAGCAAAGCTAGGACAGGAAGCTTCGGATATCAGAGGAGCCCAGAGTGTATTGAGAAAAACCCAGGTTGGAACAGAGCCGTGGGGAGAACGGTAAAAGCCAAGAAGTTTTACTTTCACCCTGAAAGGGCAAGCCCAGGGGTTGGCAATAGAAGGCAATACACAGAAACGCTACAGCCTTATGAAGCCAGCTTGAGAGATACAGATAAGTTTACTTACCCTTATACCAGGCATGGGAGGGATAAAGGCTTTTTACCAGAAGAAGTTTGTATATCTGAAGAGGATTTAAGAAGCAGAGTCCCTGCAAAACTGCCGTTTCAAGCTACAGCTGTACATAGGAACCTGAGCCAGTCAGAGCTGAGAGGTAAGCCAATTTACCCTAATAGAGGTGCAAGGGAATGTTATAATTCACCTAATAGCTACCAGCAGTGGAGAGGCTCTCACCAGAAGCATTACAGTGAATGTGGTAATTCTGTCCAGCACACTCTCACAGAGGGAGGAAGAGAATCCCAGCAGAGTAGAGAGAGACTGTTGGAAGACGTCCCTAATGTTGAAAGGGAAGAGATATTAAAAGCATGTGATGAGGATATGCAGTGTGAGACATCTGAAGCTCAGCCAAGCACTGAATACATGGACTGTACGATTTCAATAGCGGATAGCATTTCCTCACTACGATAAAAGGAAGTAAGAGCTGATTAAGCCAAAAACAGTAAAGAAAGGGCTTTTGTGTGCTTATGAAGGACTGTTTAATGTACCTTTACTTTACTTGTTAATGAGCTGAAGAGAAGCTATTTTTGTTCCTTTATTATATGCCCAGAAAGGGTTGTGTTTCCTTTATTTATACCACAGCAAAAAGTCCTCTTGGAAGGGGAAATAAATCCCTTGTTAAAACCTTACCACCGTTCCACGACTAGTTCTTTTACTGGCAATCAACAACTACAACTCCCAGAAGGCCAAGCAAGGCCTCCACAGCATAATTAAGCCAGTTAATCACAAGCCCCAGCGCAGTGCCCTGCCCCACCAAACAGCGTCCAGCAGTAAAGGGGTGACAGTAGGAAATGTCCTACCAAAAGAAGGTTTTATTCATCATTTGCCCATCATACAGATGTTCCCCATCAGGGGAAACATCTTCCTGGTCTGAAGAATCCAGCTTCTCACCAGGCTCAGCAAACCCAGCACCTGCAGGGTTTATTTTATTTATTTACATTCTCTTATATACTGCTTTATTCTGCATCAGTGCGGTTTACATTGAACAAACTGAAATTACATTGAACAGGGCATTATAACTTGGAGATAACTATTTTACAGGGAACATGGGCTATGGAGGGTTAAGTGGCTTGCCCAAGACCACAAGGAGCACCTGTGGGACTAGAAACCCCAGTCCTTCCGGCCCAAGGTTGCTGTCCTCTAGTGGGATTTGAACCACCGACCTTCTGGCCTGAAGTACCTTGCCCCAACCACTAGGCCACTCCTCCACTCATCTGATCATTCATCATCAGATGCTTGTGACTCTTGGGGTTAGAATCTACAGTCGCTTCTTCTCAATAGAGGCAATCCACTGCTTTATTCTAACCCCTACACATGGATCTTTTTCCAAAAGATATCCATTTTTCTATATTTCTTAGAGCTGTCAGGATATTCATGCCTATAAGTCACAGGTTTCTCCTCTTTTCCTGCTAGGGAAAGAGGTCTAACCACTATCAGATGATAGTTCCTGTGCCAGCATGTATTTTTCCTTTCTATAGACTTACTACTTCGTAAGTCTTCTTCAGCTCCATTCTCTTCACCCTCTTACCAAGTTTTTCCTCTGTAAGAGTGGAATTACTTACTGGGAGGCTTTTTCTTCAGCCTCTCTACTTTTCTCACTTTCCAGTGCAGAGTTTACCTCCTCTGCTCAATCTTGCTTTGGAGCAGCTCATCAGACATGTCCAGAGTTTCCTACTCCTGTTCTGTCTGTTCTTTCTTTTTTTTTTAAACTTTTATTTTCATTTTGCAACAAACAAAAGAAACAACACACCAAAGGAGACAAAACAAGTATACAATAAGAAAAAGTAAACCCAATTACCCCCCACCCCGATGCTTCTTCTCTACCCGATTAGATCAGCATGTGGGCACTTCCAATTAACAGTGATTATACATCAAACGATCAAAAGAGCATCTACGATACAGCATGATCATGGGACAGAGATATATACAAAGTTAGACAGTCAGATGAGAGCATTTAGCAAAATGTACATAGTCATTGAGCATCTTCCATTGAGACCAATGAAAAGGAGTCTGAACAGGGGAAGCGAACAGACGAGGTATTTGTACATATTTACTGTAAAGACAGGCATGATTCCACCATTCATTGGGGCTCAGCTGGGAGCTAAATTTCCGGTATTACTTAATTAGGGAAATAACAATGCCAAGCATAAAGTTCGAAAGGAGATAAGCCATTTTTGGGAGAGAGGGGATCCCCGCAACTGGGCGAAGTCCCACTATCCTCCAAGAAAGGGGCTCCTGAGAGTGCGAGATAGACTAAATACGACCCCAGACCCGACGCCAGTGATACTGTAGTACGGGATATTCATGCATAACATGAGGCAATGAACCAATGGCCGCAGGACATGTCCAGCAACCATTGCCCTGAGTAGTGTTCCATTTGTCTAATCTGTGAGGAGTGTAAAAACACCGGTGGGCTAGAAAGAAGAGGGTCTGAGTGAGTGAGGCGGATCGGGAACCCGTGTCCCTCTACTCCAGATAAGGCTCCATTGCTCCGAGGTCAAAGTCACATGTAATTCTCTCTCCCATACTTTCTGCACTATAGGGGTATCTCTAGTTATAGCATTACATAAGGTTTAGTAAAAATTGGATGCTACACCCGGTGAACTACCGATAGATCGGAAAGTCTCCAATCAACCTCATGTAGAGAATGCCGATGGCGGGAGTACCCTAGTACTCCGAGGGCGATGCTGAAGTTGCACTGACCAGAGTCGGGAGTCTAAAAGATTGCATAAGAGTATTAAAGGCACCTAAAGTGTCTAAAAGCATTGGTGGATAGTGGGAGTCTGATGGGAGAGTCATACCAGGGAGAAAAGTAAGAGGAATCGGTTTGCAAAGGCCCGCTTCTATATCTAGCCACACAGGTCTACTCGGTACTGGATCTTCCAGCCAACGAGCGCCTTATTTGAGAAGAAAAGATTGAGGGAACACTGGAGTAAAATCGCCACCAAGTATTAATGGAGCATTGGCAGAGGCCTATGCCAACTGCGCAATACTTGCATAGTAAGCAGGGTTGTCCACATTCGGGACATAATGCAAATACACGTGAATTCACTATCTCCAACCTCAAGGTGTACACGGGCCCATCTACCCTCTTTGTCAACGCTAATATCAAGTACAGTAGCGTGCAAAGACTTCTTAACCAGTATGGCTACTCCGTACCATTTGGAAACGGTGGGAGAATAGGCAGCTACCATGTAAAGCTTAGCAGTGAGTTTCAGTGTTTCAACAAAGTTTAAATGCGTTTCCTGAGGAAACACTAAATCAACATGCTCATGGCTAAGATAGCTAAGGATGTTCTTTCCTTTGAGTGGACCATTAATGCCTTTGACGGTGATTGATAAGATTTTACATAAGGCCATTCAGAAAAGTTAAAATTCTGAGCATTATAGCACACATAATTTCACTATATCCCTCAAACTGACTGTATCTGGCTGTACACATGACATAAGAAAAATAAGCTAATATAATACAATGAAGCGCCCCACATTAACAAAGAAAACCGCAGTAAGGTAGAGGAGAAGCAAAACCCCAAAATTACTGGCGACCATGTGTCTGCGGGGAGAAACCCCAGAGAAGGCCGAAATTGAAAAAACACATAACCTGTAGGACTGTGCGTGCTCCGAATCCGACCGAGGCACACATCATGAAGGGTTAGGAGACCAAAAACAAAAGTCATATAGAGAAAGAAAGAAAGTCCAGGCAATCTCTGTGCTTGGCTATGACCGCCGCATCGGGCCCTTCAAAATGGCGGACAGAGCCGACAGATAAGAGTCCAAGAGTTGAGATTAGCGCATCTGCTCTGCTTCTTTGGAGTCTAAAAATGTTGATAGTAGATCAGGATCTTCGAACGTTCTGGTTTGGTTGTGGAGAGTCACTCGAAGCTTCGCTGGATACAACAGGCCAAAGCGAGCCTGTAGCTGTTGACGTCGAGGGCGAAGAGCAAGGAGTTTCTTCCGACGGTCAACGGTAGGCTTTGCCAAATCAGGAAAGAAGGAGACTTTACGACCTTCAAATTCCAAATGATGATTCGCTCGGGCAGCATTTAAAATTTGTTCCACTTGTTGATATCGTAGCAAGCTAAAGATAATAGGCCGGGGGGTCGTGCGGTTGGGCGCCATGTGGGCAGGAACACGATGTGCTCGATCGATTTCCAGTTCTCTATGAAAAGTGATCTTCAGCAAGGAGGGAAGAGTTTTGAGCAAGAATTCTCTTATATCTCCTGCTTCCACCCCCTCCGGCATTCCGAGGAGCCTCACATTGTTGCGACGGGCTCGATTATTGCTATCTTCTAACTCCTTTTGAAGATTCTGTATCTGGCGCTCAGCCTTGTCCAGTTTGCCCAAGCGCACCGCGTGCGAGTCGAGGACCCCCGCCATGTTGTCCTGCCGTAATGAAAGACTTTCAAGTCGGTCCTGGAGCACTCCAAAGTCTTCTCGCATGGCTCGAAGCGCTTCTCCATTGGACTGCACCAATTCCTTCACACCGCGTATTTCCTCCAAAATCTCCAGGTGCATTTCGGGGTTTTCACGAAATGGAACCATCTTCTGTGGGGAGGACACCTCTGTTTTGGAGCGTTTTCCGTGAGAAGAAGAAGGAGACCCGAAGTCCAAGCGCGCTGGTTTATGGGCCGCCATCCCCCCCGAGGTACCCCGGTCAGCTCGGAGCAAAATAGTAAGTTTGTATAGGTATTAAGTCAGGATTCTAAGTAGGCCTCTCGGGAGCTTCAAAGCAAAGCGTCCTACCCGCTGGACATCAGGCTCCGCCCCCCCTGTCTGTTCTTTCTGTTTTTGAACAGTAAGATTCTGCTGTCTTGCTAACAGCTGCCTATGCAGGAGCTTTAATGCTTGGACCACTGGTTCTTATCCACAAACAACCAGATTGTCCTCCACTAACATTCTGTCTAGTCTTAGTTGTGGCTCCAAGTCAGTGCTTCATCTGTCTTGGAGATCATCTCGCTACAAGCTTTCTACATTGTCTTCTATTCTGCCATCTTCATTTCCTGAGTTTGGCAGCATAGTTGGTAGAGCTACTGGCTCTCTAACAGCCAGTTCTATCTCCTCATTCTCCTGCATCATGCTCTCTGCAATCTACAGAGAAGCTTTCCACTATGGGTCCTTGCTAGAGAGCATGGGTTTTTTTTCTCCAGCAGCTATCCTAGCTGGTTAGAAAAGGCTTTTCAGTCATGTCTCCCATGACTAGAAGGTTCTCCCTTCTTTTACTATCTCCTTTTTTGATATAAAGGACATAGGCCTCCTCTACGTGAAAGCTCAAGGAGTTGCCAGTTCCCTGCTTTGGTCCATAGTATTCCCAATCGGGGATATGCTCGTCCTCATGGTAAGAACGCGTGATACCTTTGCCCTTAAGCAGGTCAACATGGTGTCTCATCTCTAGGCATCTTCTGTCTGCTTACTATGCTAGAGTCCTGGAAGACTCGGGACTTGCTGGCTGCACATTGACATTGTCCTTTGTTTTTCACGTAACAGTCCTGGTTATTTTTCACTAACTAGCATTCTTGCAGATCATGACCAGGAGGAACAGATTCTCTATATGTCTTCTCAAGTAGGTTCCACCTCCTTGTTATTAGATGAATCTTTCCTCTCCACATATCCTATGTGCTCACTGTGCTGTAGGCATATCTCTGTCTGTTTAATTGCAGACACCCATATGTAGGCCTACATATCCATATTTATTTTTTGTGTGTATTTTATGCTCTGCCATATCTCACTATAGATATATTCTTATCTATCTATCTATCTATCTATATATATGTATCTGTTGAGATATTTTATTATAGATAGGTATGTATCCACTGTGACCAACTCTCCTTAAAACCCCCAGTATCGGTAGGTAGGGTTCAAGCGAGTGGTTTTTCCCCACTGAACAGCTACTTTCACAAATCCTAAAGCAGAGCTTCTTGGGAGATGTAGTCCCTTCACTGACCAATGAGGAGCAGTTGTGGATTCAAAAGTGGTTCAAGCAAACAAAGGATTTATTTCCCCTCCCGGGGTTGGATTTTTAACCAGGAAATAAGGTAACACAAAACCAGGTACTTTCTGGTATAAGGACAAATTAAAGGTTTTCAACATAAAGGCTTACTTCAGCATAAACACATTAGTTTCCAGCATTTCAAGGTAACAGTTCTGTTTCTTCACAGCTGTATGCTTTTAACTCCAAGCAGTGCTGCCTTTCTCTTTAAAGCATGAACTCAGCATAATGATATTATCTTATTAGAAAGAGTTATCGTACAGTCCATTACTTCTTCCTTATTATTTACATGCTCTGGCTCAATGTCCATTAATTCTTCCTCTGTAACAGGAAATGTTTGTAACTGCAACCCTGGTGCCACGCCTTTCCTTAATGCTCCAGGCTTCTTATGATACTCCTGAATTAAATACTGGTTCAGATAAGCATTCTCAGTACAGTCCTTCTCTTTACAGCCCCAACTCTCTGGGTAAATGAAATCACTGTAATCATTAGCACCCCAGCGTTTAGGCTTACCTTTAAACCTAGCTGGCAGAGGTTTTCTCTGTGGCTTGGAATTGGCTGTACGTTCCCAACCTGAGCTGTGCACGGAAGGTTTCAATTGCCTTCCTGACTTTCTTTTCTGTACGCCCCAGAATACGGCAGGTAATCCAGACTGCCTTTGCTGTATCCTTCCCTTGGGGTTTCTGTTCTCTTCCTGAAGGGAAGCTCCGTTTGACCCTTCCACGGAGACTCTGTCCTTCTCCTTTCACTGCTCTCTTCACTGCAGCTCTCGTAGCCCACCTGGCTGCCTGCTTGGCTGCTCGGCTCACCTCCTTCACCTAACTCACCCAACTCACCTTTGCCTAACTCCATAGGCTCAACTGTGACCTCTTTATTAGAGTGAATTCTAGGGTAGAGCTTGACTCCTCCCCCTAACAGGTGTGCTGAATCAACTTGTGACTCGTTCTCTAAGTGGTAGCACGGGTATATCCCTTTCCCTTGTGCTTGGTTTCTGTGGTAACCAGAAGCCATGTTCTCTTGTTACATCTCAGCACTGCTCCTGTTTCCTGCTTTTTAGCTTCTTCTAACGGGCTGGAAGGACCCACTATGTCACAGATCCCCCCCCTTAAAATATTACGGGCTGCCGGAGCCTGTGACGGACAGCACGTAATCTGGGAAAGAGCGTCTGCATTACTGTGCAATTTACCCGCTCTGTGCTGTACGACAAAGTCGTATACTTGTAGAGCTAAATGTCACCTAGTAAGCCTGGCATTACTGTTCCTCATTTGGTGTAGCCATTTCAATGGCGCGTGATCCGTAACTAAGTAAAATTTACGGCCCGTGAGGTAAAATCTCAGAGTCTCGATCGCCCACTTAATCGCGAGACACTCTCGCTCCACCGTGGAATATTTTTGTTCGGCTCTGGACAATTTTCTACTGAGATACGTTACCGGGTGTTCAACCCCTTCAAATACCTGTGACATTATAGCCCCTAATCCCGTCTCGGATGTGTCTGTCTGCACAAGGAACGGTGATTCAAAGTTAATCCCCCTGAGCACTGGGGCCTTACATAACCTGTCTTTTAATGCTACGAACACCTTTTCAGCATCTGGTGTCCATTTAATATTATTAGGGGAATTCTTCCTAAGCATCTCTGTGAGTGGAGCGCTTTCCTCCGCAAATCGCGGGATGAATCTGTGGTAGTATCCTACCAAGCCCAGAAATCCCCGCATTTGCCGTTTATTAACAGGCCGTGGAAAGTTCTTCACGCTTTCAATTTTGCTGGCTAATGGCTTTATCATTCCTCCTCCCACCATGTGGCCTAAGTATTTGACTTCCCTACCAGCAAAAAGACATTTCCCAGGATTAATAGTCAGGCCCGCTTTCCTCAAAGCGCACAGGACTGCCTCTACTCTGGGTAAGTGCTGGACCCATGTAGTGCTATGAATGATAATGTCATCCATATATGCCCATGCATAGTCGTGATATGGCCGCAAGACTTGATCGACCAATCTTTGACAAGTGGCCGCAGCCCCGTGAAGTCCAAATGGCATACGCCTGAACTGGAACAGCCCTATCGGTGTCGTGAAAGCTGTCTTAGGCTTGGATGCCTTGGTTAATGGTATTTGCCAGTAACCTTTTGTTAGGTCCAATGTGGTCAAATACTTAGCCTGACCTAGTTTATCTAATAAATCCTCAATCCGAGGCATGGGGTATGCGTCGAACTCAGAAATATTATTTATTTGCCTGAAATCTATACAGAAGCGGAGGCTTCCATCCGGCTTAGGCACTAACACGATAGGGCTTGACCATGGGCTTCTGGACTCTTCTATCACGCCCATTTTAAGCATGTCTTTTACTTGTTCTACCACTTCCATTTTCTTTGCCTCCGGCAACCTGTAGGATCATTGCCTAATTATTTTTCCAGGTAAGGTAATAATTTCATGGGCAACAATGTTGGTTTCCCCCGGAAGCGTCGTCAGAACATCTACAAATTTATTCAATACTTTCTTTAGTTCCTGCCGCTATTGCCCTGACAGCTCCGCCCCTATACGTAGTTCTGGAGTTTCCCTCCAATCAGTGGGCTGTTGACCAAAATCGTCTTCTTTCTGCTCTTCAGCGACAGCGGTTAAACCTTTTAATTCCCCTACCCCGGTAGACCCAAATCCTCCTTCTCCCCTCCCTGTGGGGGCCAGTGAAGGTACCTCCTCTACCTCGGGGAACCCTACGCGCTCGCATATCAGCTGCGCTATTCTGTCGCCTATCTTAACCTGGAACTCCTCCTGACTAAAATTAAAAATCAACACCTTAACTACCCCCCTATAATCCGGGTCAATGACTCCAGCCCCTATATCTATAAAATATTTGGCTGCTAAGCCTGTCCTAGGCGCTATCCTCCCATAACATCCGGGTGGGATCTGCACCCTTATCCCGGTGTCTATCAGGGCTTTTCCTCCTCGGGGTATCACACTATTTTCCGCACTAAACAAATCGTATCCGGCAGCGGCTTCCGAAGCTCGCTGCGGACCCCTGGCCTGGGCTGAAACCTTGCAGTATTGGAGCACAAATTTTTGCTTCCCTGTGGTTACTCCCTTTTCACCTGATGTGTGTTGCTGACTATTCCTCCCAGGTTTCCCTAACAAAGGACTTGGGTGGCCATGGCCTCTAACCTGGGTGAATCTGGCGACTCTCTCTTTGCCTCCAAGGAGCCTGCTTTACCTGGGGCGGGTGCTAAACTCATTTCAGCAGTAAGGCCTTCCTCTAGCCCTTGACTAAAAGGAGGCCAATCCCTTCCCAGGACAACACTTTGTGGAAGGCGGGGTACCACTGCCATTACCATCTTCCTTTCTGTTCCCAAACCTTCTATACCTATTTCATATAAGGGATAATGGTGGGCTGCTCCGTGTATGCACCTTATCTTAACTTGCCCCACTGCTTGACTCGGCGCTGCTCGGGCTTGTATGGCTTCCCAGAGCCGTTGGGACACCATACTCTGGTCCGCGCCCGAGTCAAGTAGTGCTTGGGCCTTTATGCCCTCTACTTGGACTGGGAGTAAAAATCCTGCTTGGATCTTTTCTCCCTTACCAGACACCAAAGCAGTACGTAGCATACAGTCCTTTTGGAAATGCCCAAAGTTCCCACACTTAAAACATTTTCCCTTCATAGTGGAAAAACTCATATTTTCACAAGGTGGTTTGCATTGAATGTTCCTATTTACATTACCAGCTTTTGCCATGCCCAGAACGCTGGATTTTGAGGTCTTAGCAAATTACGCCTCAAAATACCGTTCTGTCATGTTGGCAGCCTCATCTGTTGTCTTACAGTTCTGCAACATGAGAAACGTTTTAACTTCCGCTGGTACCGCTTCCATGTATTGTTGCAATTTTACATTATCTAATACAGCCTCTACAGTCTGTTGCTCAGGTTTGAGCCATTTCCAGGCTAACCCTTTTATTCTATAATACAGGCTTTTAGGGGTTTCTCCAGGCCTTAGCTTTGCCTCCCTAAACCTGCGCCTATAGAATAACGGGGTGAGCCCCAACCTGTCTCTTACAGCATTCTTAACTGCGTCATAATCCAGCGCTAAGGTAGCTGGCATAGACTTGTACGCAGACAAGGCCTCTCCTGATAAAGACATTGCGAACCTTAGGGCCCACTGCTCCCTAGGCAGCTTTGTGGCCTCCGCGATACGTTCAAATGCATCCACATAGTCATCCAAGTTGTCAATAGGAGACAATTGTCCCAGCAAAAGTGTACCGGTACCATATAGTCCTACCCCTTGGATATACCCTGGTAAGTCCTTCGCGGGCTCCTGCTGCTGTTTTGCCAAATGTTCTATGAGCACGTTGATGGGTCTCAGCTGTTCCTGGAGGGCAGTCATCGTCTGGTCCTGGACGCTTCGCGTCATCTCCAGTTGCTTGTCCCATTGCAAAGACATCCACTTCAGCATTTCTTGAGGGTCCATTTTGGATATCCTGGTATCTGGCACAGTGCAGAGTCAGGCACTGAGAAAGGGAATTCCCCAGTCTGACTGATCGTCAGCCGAGCTCCGGATCCTTTTATTCCTAGGTGTCAGCTCTTGCCGCTGGAACCTCGTCCTTTCGGTGTCCTCTAGTCCAGGTAAAAATCCAAACTACTACGCCATTTGTGACCAACTCTCCTTAAAACCCCCAGTATCGGTAGGTAGGGTTCAAGCGAGTGGTTTTTCCCCACTGAACAGCTACTTTCACAAATCCTAAAGCAGAGCTTCTTGGGAGATGTAGTCCCTTCACTGACCAATGAGGAGCAGTTGTGGATTCAAAAGTGGTTCAAGCAAACAAAGGATTTATTTCCCCTCCCGGGGTTGGATTTTTAACCAGGAAATAAGGTAACACAAAACCAGGTACTTTCTGGTATAAGGACAAATTAAAGGTTTTCAACATAAAGGCTTACTTCAGCATAAACACATTAGTTTCCAGCATTTCAAGGTAACAGTTCTGTTTCTTCACAGCTGTATGCTTTTAACTCCAAGCAGTGCTGCCTTTCTCTTTAAAGCATGAACTCAGCATAATGATATTATCTCATTAGAAAGAGTTATCGTACAGTCCATTACTTCTTCCTTATTATTTACATGCTCTGGCTCAATGTCCATTAATTCTTCCTCTGTAACAGGAAATGTTTGTAACTGCAACCCTGGTGCCACGCCTTTCCTTAATGCTCCAGGCTTCTTATGATACTCCTGAATTAAATACTGGTTCAGATAAGCATTCTCAGTACAGTCCTTCTCTTTACAGCCCCAACTCTGGGTAAATGAAATCACTGTAATCATTAGCACCCCAGCGTTTAGGCTTACCTTTAAACCTAGCTGGCAGAGGTTTTCTCTGTGGCTTGGAATTGGCTGTAGGTTCCCAACCTGAGCTGTGCACGGAAGGTTTCAATTGCCTTCCTGACTTTCTTTCTTTTCTGTACGCCCCAGAATACGGCAGGTAATCCAGACTGCCTTTGCTGTATCCTTCCCTTGGGGTTTCTGTTCTCTTCCTGAAGGGAAGCTCCGTTTGACCCTTCCACGGAGGCTCTGTCCTTCTCCTTTCACTGCTCTCTTCACTGCAGCTCTCGTAGCCCACCTGGCTGCCTGCTTGGCTGCTCGGCTCACCTCCTTCACCTAACTCATCCAACTCACCTTTGCCTAACTCCATAGGCTCAACTGTGACCTCTTTATTAGAGTGAATTCTAGGGTAGAGCTTGACTCCTCCCCCTAACAGGTGTGCTGAATCAACTTGTGACTCGTTCTCTAAGTGGTAGCACGAGCGTATCCCTTTCCCTTGTGCTTGGTTTCTGTGGTAACCAGAAGCCATG
Organism: Ichthyophis bannanicus; assembly: GCA_033557465.1. NCBI lineage: Eukaryota > Metazoa > Chordata > Amphibia > Gymnophiona > Ichthyophiidae > Ichthyophis > Ichthyophis bannanicus. Next base: position 646,928,956 of record CM066035.1, read on the forward strand.
TGCTCTTGTTTACATCTCAGCACTGCTCCTGTTTCCTGCTTTTTAGCTTCTTCTAACGGGCTGGAAGGACCCACTATGTCACACCACATACTTTTCTCTCACTGTCTGTCCTCATATAGCTATATGATTCTGACAGAGGGGCTTTACCCATACCTATGCTAACTAGCAGGTTTGGGATTCTACCCACACAACCACTCCTGTGGTAGTCAACAATTTTTATACCATAACCTAACGGTTTAGGTACCTCTGAAGCTCTCCGTGCTCAATATCTCTCCTAGCTTACCCCAGTTAGGAGAGACATTGTGGATCTTCAGTTAATCACAGGCTTTAACGCCTCAGGCATTTGTCCTCTCTTTTTGGGATACAAGGAGTTCCCACACCCTTTCTCCCCACAAGGACTGTGCCTGTTTGTCCAAATAGGTTAGCCTTCTCTTTTTGCTCATAAGAGTGACTCACCATTTTTGGACTACCCCAGTTTCCCTACTGGGGTTACCTGTTATCTTTCAAGATTCTGACCTCCACGGGTTTTCCTACAGGATTATTACCTCCACTTACAGTGGGGTCCTCTTCAAGGTTCATCTACTAGGTTTCCCAGTAGATCCATGAACCTCCATACTTCTGTGAAATCCTGTCAGAGGAGGTCCATATTGCAATATCCTTTGCAATATTATTGATGACCATCATCATCCACACATGGACTCCATCTCTGCAGTCCTATGCTAGGTTAGCTGTTCCACAGCATCCTTCTTCTTCAACTCCTACCCTCCATCCTCAGGATGCCTGGTGTTCTGGGAGATAGCATGTTCCAGCCTATGACATGCTGGGACTCCAGGCATCTCAGCTTGGGAGTCCCCATATGTGAAGACTCATTCCTGCTTGTTCCTGGAGATAGCACAGTTACTTACCTGTAACAGGTGATCTCTGGGAACAGCAGGAATAAGTCTTCACAACCCTCCCACCTCCCCAGGAGTTGTATCTCTATCTATCTTTCCTTTCCTCTCTCTCTCTTTGTCTCAGCTTTAAAACTTAACTGAGGAGAGGCAGTTGGGAAAGGCGGGAAGGCAGCACGCAGGCATGCTGGGATGCTTCCAAAAGCTCTTGATTGGATGCTGGGAAGCGTTCCCGCGCAGACTCCGTTGGTACCGACGTACCCCATGTGTGAAGACTTATTCCTGCTGTTCCCAGAGATCACCTGTTACAGGTAAGTAACTGTGCTTTCTGACAGTGTTTACCACCCCGGGGAGTGACCCCAACAGTATTGCACACCATAGCCATGCCTGCACTGTGCCCAGGACTGGTATGGTGGCCAGGGCTGCCAAAAGCCTCTATATTTGCACAATGCTGGCATAGGTGTGGGAGTGTGTGTCTGTCTATCCAGTGTGTTGTGGCTGCCTACACCTTACTCAGCCCACACTGCTTGCACTGTTTCCAGTGTTAGCCTGCCAATTTGCATAATGAGGAGCAAGGTACTATGGGTATGGCCCGGACAGTGTGGCCTGGGCAGGATGCATCTGCACAGGGCATAGGGCAATGGCTGGGGCATTGTAATGCCCGGCCACCACAGCATGTCCTGCTGGGAGGTCACTCTCACCCTGACTGAGCAGTGACCACGGCATGGCTAGGTTCCCCCATAGTGCTATTATAGTATATCTCTCAAGTGATATTTTTGGGTTCTCTTTTCTGGGGCCTAATTGCTGATTTACCTGCTTGGTGTGTGTGCTCACATCCCAGTTTTGGGCGTGCACACATTTTCTCCAGGAGCATGCACTATGGACTAGCTAGCAGACTGTTTGCAGTTAGTATGTGTATGGCTGGAACACCTTGCAGGGTGCAGTGACTGGAGACTGTCAGATAGTGGTGGGGGGCAGCTGAGCTTTTCCAGGCCTACTGTCTGTCTGCCATTGCCTTATGGCTGCATACAGATCTGCATTGACTGCCCTGTAGGGTGCCTGTTCCCCAGCAGGACTGGGGTTGATGGTCCTCTGTACTGCCACCATTGCAGGGATGTAGAATGTGGATCTGTTGGTGGGATATCCTGTCCCCCACCCTGAACCCCGTGTTGGGTGGTGCTACATAATCCACCTATGGGTCCAAACACCCCCTTCACTTAAATCATGTGACCATGGCACCCACTCAGGATATGCACTATTCTGGGTGTATCATAGTCCACAAGGGCTAGATGTGACTGGGAGATACAGATGGACACAGGTGTATCCTAGGTGTGTCTGCAAGGACTACCTATCACACACTGGCACTAATGGCAACCTGCAGCATAGCCTATCTCAGCTAAGCCAGGTGCTGCGGACCTGGTGCTGGGCGCCCCACCTCGCCCTCAGGGTGAGCACAGTACCCGCACAATATGATGGTCTGTAGCTACTCAGTGCCAGTAACACACATGGTCAGTTCCCCCTACCAGGCCGAGGTGCTGTGGGGGTGCATACCCCATCTTGTGATCATCTTTAGACTGCTGATCTGCATGTGCTGTGCATCATGGGTATGGGTGGGTTTACCCTATCCTGGTAACCACAGCAGACAGTTTGTGTGGTGGCCTGCAGTCTTTCTGTAGCCAGCCAGGGGTTCGTTGGCAGATGTAGCCCACTGGTTACTTCACTGACTGTGGAGGCAGAGGTCATGGGTTTGATTCTGCAGTGGGGTTATGTAAGAAGGCTGTCTGTGGCATTTCCTTTTTTAATTTAAGTTAGTGCTGCCAGCAAAAACACCCTCACAGTGCTGTAATCTTAAGGTGCCTCATAAGGCGCCCTATAAAGAGCCCTATAGGGAACATTATAAGGTGCCTTGGTGGACAGTGCACTTTATAATGTGCCCTCTGGAGTGCCTTATAGGATGCCTTATGCGGCACCTTAGGTTACGGCACTGTGAGGGTGTTTTTGCTGGCAGCACTAATTTAAATTTAAAAAGAAAATGCCTCAGATGACACTGGTTTAAATTAAAGAGCAATGCCTCAGACAGCCTTATTACAGAATCCCACTGCAGAATTCAACCCATGACCTCTGCCTCCACAGTCATTGCCGTAACCAGTGGGCTACATCTTTATTCCTTCTGACACTGCGCTGGCATTAACTTAGGATTAACGCGCGTTAATGTGCCACGGTGCTCACTATCGTGCGATACCGATTCTTGCTACGTTAGGACCGGACCGCTCACTCCTTATATGGTATTCTTCACATTATCGCTGGAGCTAGCACTGGGAACATTAAGACGGTTTAGTAAACATACCCCTATATGTTGAGTTTGGGAAATTCTATTTAGGACATCCATCACTTCAGGTGGTAGTGGTTGATCAAGCTATTTGTTCCCTATAGCAGCAATATTCATCATTCTCCCACTTGCAGACCAGCTGGATCCAGGGAAAACTGTAAATTCTGTAATAACAATCCTGAGGATTAAAGATTCCATGTATGGATCACACTGCTGGTGGATATCCCAGAACTAGATCCTGAGCGGTTTACCTACATTGCTCTATTAAGGTATCCCTGGAAGATGGTCAGCTCTCGCACCAACAAAGCAAGTGGTGATCTTGTCCCATGGGTGGACACAATTATCTCCTTGCTCATTTTGAACCCAAGAAGGTTCTCTGTTGTTGTATTGTGCTGGCCCAGTCCTCTACTTCACAGGACTATTCCATGGCTCAGACAAGCCTTAAACCCCGAGGAAGAGTCCATGGGAGAACTTATGAAGAGTGATCATCCAAGAGCACAGTATCATCAAGAAGGTCTAGTTTCTTAGCTCCTGATTATGAAGGACCCTGCAGGATAGCTGTATAATCAGTTGTGTTGCTAGCTAGCAAGAGCAGATTCTGTTAGTAGTATACATTTCAACACTGGCATCTGGACTAGCCATCACCCTTGTGGCAGCTAGATGAGGAAGTAACAGGCTGTAAGTGTAACGAGGAAGTAACAGGAGGAGGGTACCGATGGGGGTCTGCTCTACAGCCTAGTAATGGATGGCAGCCATGCTTGCATCTTGGAGTGGAGGAGTGGCCTAGTGGTTGGGGCAAGGTACCTTGGGCTGGAGGGTTGGAGGTTCAAATCCTGCTGGAGGATAGCAACCTTGGGCTGGAAGGACTGGGGTTTCTAGTCCCACAGGTGCTCCTTGTGGTCTTGGGCAAGCCACTTAACCCTCCATTGCCCATGTTCCCTGTAAGTATTAGTGTATATGTCTCATATCCCCTTCTGTTAAATGTATCCCCCCCAATTGTAACTGCTTTGACCCAGAGAAAGGTGGTATATAAAATATGGCTAAATAAATATATCTTAGCAGAATTAAGGACAATGCTGCAGGTCTAGCAAATAGGACAAAAACAGAGCACCATGTTTCCAGATTGCTTTGTAACCGATGGTAGATAAACAAGGCCAAGGCAGCAAAGGAAGGAGGCATTCATGAGATCAGATGCTTTGCACACTTGCTGCATCTGGTTGCTCCCTAGACCTGGGGAATAAGGAAAGCAGTAGCCCTGTCCTGAGGCAACTGATTGAGAAGTGCCAAAAAATAGCTGGGTATTTTCACCGGAACGTGAAGGGTGCTTATGAGCTGCATAAAAAGCAAGAAGCAACAGGGGCACCTGAACACCAGCTCAAGCATTATATTGGCAACAGGCAGTCCTGCATCAGATGTCACACGGAGACAGAGATCAATATCGAAAGTCCTCTGAGTCTCTAGAATTGGTCAAATATCACAAATGTGATTGAAGCCTTGATTGAGTTTCATAAGGGCTACCCCGAGTCCTCTCATCTTATCTTATCTTGGTAGTGAATATTTTACAGGTGAATTTAGAGGGGTTTTGGCAATGACAGGGAGGTGGAAGGGGACATCGGAGATTTCTAAGACTGGAGAGTCAGAAGAGAAGCAGAGGAAGGCAATAGTACCACAGTGGTGTCCTTTGAAGCAGCTCGTGCACACAGCACTGAAGTAAGTAGAATCACGCTCCTGTTTGGTGTACATATTTGGCGCCTTCAAGATTTGGCACTCTTAATGGCTGCCTATGTTGCCTATGCGTAAATCTGGGCCTGCACTGCGGTCTCTCCAGGACGGTGCCTATTTCCAGTGGCTACCTCTCCACATCCCATGCCGAAACCTAAGAAAAAAGCTAGAAATATATTTAAAAAAGCAAAAACCAAAACAGAAAGGAAATAAAACAAAAGGAGATGAAGAAAGTCTCCCTGTGACACTGGAACCCGTCTCACTGTCCTGCCATTTCTGCCACAGACTGCTCCTTTATTGCCAGTCCTGCTCTTGAAATGCAAACCGCAGCGGTCATAAATCCCTCTCCAGCCTGCATAGTCACTCTGTTGCCTGCTGTTTCTAGTAGATCCGTTTAGGCCCACATAGCAAAAGAAAAAATATAAAATCACCCCACCCTAGAAAACCATACCTCCTTTCCTCTTGCCTCTCTCTGCCACTGCTGTCTGTATCACTCTGCAGTCTTTGTTCTCTTGGTTTGCCTCGCTGCGGCCCTTCACCACTCCCCTGCTGATTTTGCTGATTCATGCCACCCTACATTGCTCTGTGACCAGTGTGGTTTGGCTTTTTCTGGGCCACTCCTCATCTCCCCCCCTTTAGTTGCTGTTAAACCTCAGGGTTGGGTGTTCTATATGGTGGGCCATGGGGATGCTTCTGGACCCTGTGACTCCAATGCACAGGCTGCTCTAAGCAGGTGTGCTGATTGTGCTTGGCCTCCATATCCTCCTGGCCCTTACACCCACCTTTTCTTAACATGTGGAATCCACTTTACAATGGCTTAGGTGCTGTCCAAGCCATACTCAGAAGAGGGGGGATCCATCCATCCATTCCCCAGGGCTTGTACTGTGTTCCCTACCTAGGTCAACAAGTACCCTTGGTGTCTCAAGGTTAGGGGTCCATATCGCTGTCCCCCATGATGGACACTGTGAATATCTTGCTTGATCGCATACATGGCCCCCTGCATCTCCAGATGCCACATTTGTACCCCATCACTTACGGTTTGCGACACAGCACATACTCTCTGCAAGTGTTTGTTTTTCTGATTTGCCCCGACCTCTTAGCCCCTATGCTCTAAGCTCTGCTGGCTGTTCAGTCTACTCCCAGTCATCTCTTTATTCTTACTCTCCTTAGTCAAACTGAGCCCCATAGATGCCCCAATTTCATGCCTGTAGCTTTCTATTTCTTGACATGCACTGCAACCATGCACACTATGCTCATACGCTAGGGCTTGTGCATTCACTACTACCATGCTAGTGATGTGACTGGTGTGGTGGTAGTAGCGTACTGCCATCATGCCCCTTGTGTCTACCGCAGCCCCACGGCTCCAGTGCAGTAATAACATGTGAATTCCAAATGTTAGCCCTGGACTCCCTACCACACTTTAGTAAACATGTGCCAGAGGTTTTCCTGATGTCTCACGTGAGATGCAAAAGAGAAGAAAACAAATCCTTCTTTTGAGACCAGGTGTTTTTTGTTGAGACCCCTGCAAATGTGTTACACGTTTTCAGGAGAACAAGTATATTTTTTTCGAGCCTTTGCAATTGTCTAGCTTTCTGGTTTCTAGGGTGAGTGTTACTAGCTCAACTCGCTCATGAGTAGGCTAGTGGCATAAAATTTAGGACTTAGGATTTTCTATGCATGTGACCATTTTTTGTTTTTCCTTTTATCTTATCTTATCCAGTTTTTCCTCTCTGCCCCCTATGTGTGGACTAACTTGGTTTTCAGAATAGTGGTTTTTATTTTGAATTGTATTTCATTTTCTTTTCATAATCTGGAATGGTTAGAGCACTGGCTTAGGAACCAGAGACCAGGGTTTGATTCTCACTAGCACTCCTTGTGGCTTTGGGAAAATCACTTAACCCTCCGTTGCCTCAGAAAAATCCATGTTATCAATGTCCCTGTTTAATGTACATTACCAAGTTTAAGTTACAATGTAAACTGCTTTGACTAAAATGATAAAGCAGTATAAAAAAAACCTGTTAAATAAATAAATATAAAGTAGTGTGATGCTTTGTTAGACCACTTTAATGGTAGTTAAATATAAAGAAAAACAAAAAAGGAGGCGTGGGAGGCGACAGAGTACAAGTAAATGGAGCTCACTCTGAGGAGAAGGATGTTACCAGTGGTGTGCCCCAGGGATCTGTCCTTGGTCCGATTCTTTTTAACATCTTTGTTAGTGATATAGCAGAAGGGCTGTCGGGTAAGGTTTGCCTCTTTGCGGATGATACCAAAATCTGCAATAGAGTAGACACCCAGGAAAGGGTAGATAACATGAGGAGGAGGGATCTAGCTAAGCTTGAAGAATGGTCTAGAATTTGGCAGCTGGGATTTAATGTTAAAAAATGTAAGGTCATGCATTTGGGCTGCAGCAATCCAAGGGAGCAATATAGTATAGGGGGTGAAGTACTTTTGTCCACTAAAGAAGAGAGGGACCTAGGCGTGGTTGTGTCTGATGATGTTAAAGTAGCTAAACAGGTAGAAAAGGCGACGGCAAAAGCTAGAAGGATGCTTGGGTGCATACGGAGAGGAATGGCTAGCAGAAAAAAGGAGGTGATAATGCCTCTCTATAAGTCTTTGGTGTGACCTCATTTGGAGTATAGTGTACAATTCTGGAGACCACACCTTCAAAAGGATATGAACAGGATGGAGTCGGTGCAGAGGGTGGCTACTAAAATGATTAGTGGTCTTCATTATAAAGCATATGAAGACAGACTGAAGGATCTTAATATGTACACCTTAGAGGAAAGGCGGGATAGAGGTGATATGATTGAGATGTTTAAATACCTCCATGGCATAAATGTTCAGGGAGAGAGCCTCTTTCAACTGAAAGCAAGTTCTGCTATGAGGGGACATGGGATGAGGGTGAAGGGAGATAGATTCAGGAGTGATATGCGGAAATATTTCTTTACGGAAAGAGTAGTGGATCCATGGAATAGTCTCCCAGTGGAGGTGGTAGAGATGAGGACAGTAACTGAATTCAAAAATGGTTGTCCTTAAAATAGGATCCACAGAACTGGCCTTAATTAATGTATATGCTCCTAATATAGACTGCCCTGCCTTCTGCCCTGGCACAAGAGGTGTCCAGCTGTCCAACTATTGTGGGGGGAGACTTCAACCTCGTACTAGACCCCTTATTAGACAGGAGTCCAGTGAGAACTAATAAGGTTCCCAAAGCTCACTCTGTTCTTTTGTTTCTAATGCAAGAATTGGGGCTGATAGACATATGGCGGTTGCAACAACCTATGGACAAAGAATACACTTTCTTCTCCCTCCCTCATAACTCGGTATCACACATAGACTATTTTCTAGTCTCCAAAGGGCTCTGCTCTAGAATTAGTAAGTCCAATATACATGCAGCTCATATCTCTGATCACGCCGCAATCTCATTCACCCTATTTGACTCAACGAGCGGCCCATCTCATTCACACTGGCATTTTGATAGAACTCTTCTTGGCAGCCAGGAGTTCCGGGAAACTATCTTGTTGGCTATAGAGGAATATTTTCAGTTTAATTTACCTCAGGATACCTTGGGTTGGGCGTGGTGGGAGGAATGTAAAGCTAATATGCGGTCCACCATTACCAGTTTTCCTATACGACAAGCCAAGCAGCGTAAAGCAGAGCTTGAAGTCTTAGACAAGCAGATTAAAGTGGGAGAACGCATCTTAGGGCAGAGAACTGATCCTAATATTCTGATACAGCTACAGTGTCTTAGATTTAGATATAACTCGATTTTAACTACTGAGGCATCACAGAATATTCAAGTGCAGAAAGGGCGGTATTACTTAGAAGGTAACAGGGCCGGACGGTTACTAGCTAACTTGTTAAAAGGCCATAAGGAAGCTTCTTGCATTACTGCTTTGAGAGATCCTCAGGTGCAACAACTGATTGTCAAGGGCTCTGATATCGCAGAGGCCTTTCGCCAATTTTATGCTCAGTTATACTCCTCAGAGATAGATTTCTCTGAGGAGGATTTTGACAGATTACTGGCCAATATACAGAGGCGGTGTTAGATCAAGATATAGTGGCAGGACTAGACAAACAATTTACGGTCATGGAAATCATTCAGGCTATTAACTCTATGCAAGTTGGCAAGGCCACTGGTTCAGATGGCCTTACGGTTGAGTTTTACAAAACCTTTTCCAAAATCCATACCTGTAACAATATTACAGACTTCTTTTGGAAGCGGAGGCCCAAACTGGAGCGTTTGCCTCTGCAAATATTGTGGTTTTAAAATTTTTGCAGCCATTTTAGCTGGTCGTCTCTCCAAATTGATCCCTTCTTTGATACATCCAGATCAATGTGACTTCACTGAGGGATGTTCCACAGCTGACAATGCTAGAGTGTTGTGTTATGTTTTGGAAGGTGCAGAAAGAATAGAGGGCCCACTTGTGGGATTATCGCTAGACGCAGAAAAAGCATTTGATCGTTTAGAGTGGCCTTTCTTGTTTGCTGTTCTGAAGTGGTTTGGGTTTGGTGAGGGTTTCTGTCAATTGATCAAACTAATGTATGTGAGACCAAGTGCCAATATCTCTGTGAATGCGACTCATTCTAAAGATTTTCTTTTAGGTAATGGCACCTGTCAGGGTTGCCCCCTTTCCCCCATCCTTTTCAATTTGGCCTTGGAACCTTTGGCCCTATTGCTAAGACAAAGCCTTGCGATTAAAGGTGTGTCCATAGCTGACTTGGAAATGAAACTTTCTGCGTACGCTGATGATTTACTGCTATTTACTATGCCCAGCTCTATACCGGCTATTCTAGAGTTGATAGAACAATATTCAGGATTATCAGGTTATAAAATTAATTGGTCAAAGTCTGTAGCGTTCCCTTTAAACTCAAGGGTTTGCAGGGCGGATCTAGAAGATTTTCCCTTTGTGTGGGAGTCTAAAATGGTGAAGTACTTGGGAGTCCATTATTGCTATCCACTTAGTGATACTTTACTGTTCAATGAAAGGGAGCTCCTTTCTACGGTTCGTAATATAACTGCGAAGTGGTCGCCGTTCTATCTTTCTTGGTGGGGTCGTCTTGAAACAATAAAAATGACTATCACTCCTAAACTGAACTATGTGTTAAAGACATGTTACCAATTTTTCTTACAAGTAACACTTATCATCAAATTGAAAGGATTCTTGTCCATTTCTTATGGAAGAATAAACTGCCTAGAATTGCTCTCAGGAAGCTGAAGTCTAAAAAAGAGGAAGGGGGTGTGAACTTCCCTGATTTTCAGGCCTATCATTGCGCTTTTCTATTAAAACAAGGTTCAAAATGGGTGGAGGGGGCTTGGGGGAAATGCCCAGGATGGCTGGACCTGGAAGAGAGATTAAGTGCTCCATTTCCCTTAAATCTCCTCCCCAGCATGGTGTCTTCTGAGAGGTTGAAGTCTCACAGGGTAATAGCAGACACTCAAAGGGCCTTTCAGCAACTAGCAAAGGCAATTCCTAAAGAGGAATGCTTATCGAAGCTAATCCCCATCTGACACAGTCCTTTTATAAAAATTCATCAAAGTCTGTTTGCATGGCAACAATGGTTCAGGAGGTATCTGGGCCATTGGCCAACTGGTATTAGATGGCAAGTGGAAGCCTACAGCGGGAGTTTGACTTGCCTAAATCCTTTTACTTCCAGTAGATTCTTCTGAGACATTGTATAGAGAAATCCCCTATAGATATTAAATCTTTACCTGAAGAATGGGGGTTGTTGAACATAATAGGTTCAGCCCAAATGGCTTCTGGGGTGGCTTCTTACTATTATAAATTGGTCGTTCAGAACCACACCCCACAGTCCATTGGTGTTCAATGGATATGGGAACATGGCACAGGGGAGACTCCTTCTCTGGAATCATGGGTGAAATTTTGGAGTAAGACAAATAGAATATCTCAGTCTGCCTCTATTTCACAAGCTTTATATTTTTTTGCACACAGAGCTCATTTTACTCCTATAAAGGCTGCTAAGTGGGATAAAACGATTGGAAATGAATGTTGGTCTTGTCAGAGTGATGTTGGCACTTTGAGACATGTGGTATATGACTGCCCTAATATTCAGTCCTATTGGATTTTGATTTGGAACCAAATCCAAGAGGTCTTGGGATTCAGGGCCACTCTCTCCTGGTCTGTGGTCGTATTTCGGTCAACAATTGGCATCTCGTCGTTACAGAGGGATTGTCATTTTTTATTTGACTTTATGATGGGAGTGGCTCTGCATTTCATTATTGAAAACTGGAAACATACTGCAGAGCTCAGCTGGCAAGAATGGTGGAACCGTTTGTGCTTATGCTGCAAGTATGAACAAATGCCACGTTATGGCACAGCTTTCATGCCTTCCACCCTCCTCAAGTGGAAACCCCTAAATACGTACATCTCTAAAGCATGATATGGTGCATATTAAGGGGTAAATAGTCACGCTACTATGTTCCTACATGGTGAGGAGTTGGTGTGGAGTCATAGCCTTTGTAGGTCTCCCCCTTTTTTTGTGCCCATTTCATTCCTTTCATTTTTTTTGATGATTGCATGGGGAAGGGAGGGAGAAGGTTGGGGTAGGCTGTTAAAGCCTTGTTTTTGCTTTTATGTTTAAAGAAGATTATCATTCTCATTGTATTTTCATTTTGTTGTAATTTGTTTGAAAATGTAAATAAAGAAATGTATAAAAAATATGTATACACGGAACAAAAGGGCAAATAAACATTGAAAATGAACAGAAGAAAATGTAAAAATAACATAACCAAGCAGGGCAATAGTGATATTAATGGGAAACATCAAAAAACACTCCCAAGAAAGCTCCAAAAAAAGATATGAATTTTGGAAGGGTCTACGCTCCGTCCCCCATACAAGGTGAATGAGCCCACAGTGAAATTGCGCTGATCAGGGTTTCCCCTCTCCATTGGACAGGTTTCCTATGGCGTGCACATGTTCCACAACAGCAGGGCGGGCATGTTGGAATGGGCAACTGGACAGATGCTGGGAAAGGGGACACAGAGGGCTGCAGGCGGCACATGCTGTGGTGCAGCTGGGCCACAGTGTGGACTAGGGTGATGCCTCGGTGGCCCATAGGAATGCTGAAACAGTAGAGCAGCCAGACAGCAACTGATGAGGCCCAACATGGGCACGAGTGTGTTTCCCACAGTGTCACAGGGGATAGTACCCAGCAGGTACCCCAAGGGCATAGAACATTGGCAGGCGGTGCTGGGGGGAAGCGTGGACAGCTATGCAGGCACCCCTACCACAGAACCTGCACCACAGGCAGCCACCTACCCTCACACTGGATGGCCTGAGACTGTGCTCCACCAGCACCACCAGCAGAAGGGCATGTCAGCATGGTGGCAGAGAGATACTGGTGGTGGAGGGGGCAATGGCAGCTGCCCAGAGCAGACCATGGCCTAGCCCTGTGTAGGTGGGTGCCATGCACTGCAACAGACAGGCCCTGTCTGATGAAAAGTCATGGTATCACCAGGGAATGCACTGTCTCTGTGACAACATGGTAGTGCAGTGCACACAGCCAGTGTGTTCAGAAGCAGAGGGTCACAGGTTCAAGTCCCAGCTGTGGCTTCTGCCAACCCAGTCTCCATATTTTACCCACTACTAAAATGTGCTAATACAGACAGAACCTTTATTGCAGATGATGTAAACATGCCCAAAACACCTACATTTTACCATACAGAGCACAGACACTATAAACATGTGCATTACCTAGAGCAGAGTCTCCCAAATGCACTCCTGGAGGGCCAAACACTATTCAGGTTCCATGCTGCCTCTAATAAAGATGCCTGTGCTGCATGTCTATGTGCTGCCCCCATGGTATGCAGATGTATCTCATGCATATTCAAGAGAGACAGCATGAAAACCCAAACAGTGTTTGGCCCACCAGGACTGGAGTTGCATTATTCTGCGTGCATCACAGCCCATAAGGGCTAGACATGACTGAGAAATACAGATGGACACAGATGTATCCTAGGTGTGTCTGCAAGAACTACCTATCACACACAGTAGCACTTACAGGGACCTACAGCATGGCATATTTCAGCCATGCACGGTGCTGTGGACTGGTGCTGGGCGCCCCACCTCACCCTCAGGGTGAGCACAGTACCCGCACAATGTGACGGTGTGTAGCTACTCTGTGCCAGTAACACACACGGTCAGTACCCCCTACCAGGCTGAGGTGCTGTGGGGGTGCACACGGTCAGTTCCCCCTACCTGGCCGAGGTGCTGTGAGGGTGCATTCCCCATCTTGTGATCATCTGTAGACTGCTGATTTGCATGTGCAGTGCATCATGGGTACGGGTGGGTTAACCCTATCCTGGTAACCACAGTAGGCAGTTTGTGTGGTGACCTGCAGTCCTTCTGTAGCCTGCCAGGGGCTTGTTAGTAGCTGTAGCCCACTGGTTACTTCTCTGCTTGTGGAGCCAGAGGTCATGGGTTCAATCCCACAGTGGGGTTGTTTGATAGGGCTGTTTGAGGCATTTTCTTTGTTAATGTACATTAGTGCTGCCAACAAAAACACCCTCAGAGTACTGTAGCCATAAGGTGCCCTATAAAGCGCCTTATAAGGTGTCCTATAAAGCGCCTTATAAGGCGTCCTATGAAGTGCCTTATAGGGTGCCCCATAGGGGACATTATAGGGTGCCTTGGCGGACAGTGCACTTTATAATGTGCCCTATAGAGTGCCTTATGCGGCACCTTAGGTTACGGCATATGAAGGTGTGTTTGCTGGCAGCACTAATTAAAATATAAATAGCATGCCTCAAAAAGCAGTATTTACACAGCTAATGCCTCAGCCAGCCATATGCATTAGACACACTGGGGGAATCAAACTCATGACCCCTGTACCATCAGTCAGTGTATTAACCATTGTGCTACACCTCCATTTCTGTGTGTGCATGTCTGCGCACCTACTTAAGGATTACCACGCGTTAACGTGCTTAGCAGCGTTTTGCCCGATAATGTGCGCAGCGCATGTTATCGTGCAATAATCCCGTTTTGCTACGTTAAGACCGACACGCCCCCCTCCTTTTATGGCAGCCTGCACACTTTCGCCGGGCGCACGTTAAGACTGCTTAGTAAACATACCCCTAAGGGTATGTTTACTAAACTGTGGCTACGTTAACGCACTTTAAGTAATGTTAATGCGTGTTAAAAAGCGCGTTAATGTTACTTAATGCGTGTTAATGTAGCATTATACGCGTTACAGTCACCGGTCGCGGTAAGTCCCACAGAGGGTGGAGAGAAGGGGTCAATGGGCGGGGAGTGGGTGGGGAGTGGGTGGAGAGTGGGCGGTTAGAGGCTCCTTTTACACTAACGTGGGGAAATGAAGGGCTGAAAAGTATTGCGAATGAAAATCTGGGGTTAGATGCACATTTGCAGGAGAGAGAAACAATTTTAGTGTCAGCAATGGACAGCATAGGCAGGGAGCCCAAGAACCGTGATAGTAGTGCTCCATTTGCAGCAACAGCATAGTGCCCAGGTATGAAAGGCCACTATGGCAATGGTGCAAATGGGGCAGGCGGGACATGCAGTGGGGGCAGCTGGGGCACAGGGTGGACTAGACAGTCACCTAGGTGGCACATAGGAACATAGAAACTGGAAATCAGCAAGACAGTAGCTGACAAAGGCCAAACACAATCTACCTACATCTACCTAGTCCACGCTAGCTAACAGTTGCCAGGGCACTGACTTGACATCCCCCCAGCCAACTCGCCCCCAAGCGGAAGAGATATAATATTGGTAGGCGGTGATGGGAAGGATGTGAGGATGCCCATGTATGCCTCCCCACCCCAGACCCCGCTCCTTAGGCGACCGCCTACCCACACAGTGGATGGACTGGGACTGCGCACTACCAGCACTAACAGCATATGGGCATGTCAGCATGGCAGTGGGGTGTGTGCCCATGCTGGAGGGGGCAGTGGCACCTGCCTGCAGTGGACCTAGGCCATGCCCTGTACCAGTACGTGGTGTGCAGTACAACATAAAAGGTCAGGCTGAGGAAATGTATAGGTAGCTGCAGGAACATTTTGCATCTGTGGCAACAGTGTGATGCTGTACACACAGCCAGTGTGTCCAGATGCAGAGGGTCACAGGTTCAAGTCCCAGCTGTCGATCCTGCAGAGCATGTCCTTATATTTTACCCTACAATGCAGATACAACAGCAACATGTGCAAAGCCTAAAGCAGCGGCAAACAGGGGTACAAACACCCACTCACACAGGCTGCACAATCCAAAGCTGCATGGAAAGTCAGGCTGTTGGCCCCAGCACAGCGCTGCAGTTATCACCGGAGCACTACTACCACCTCCTGCACAGTTTATCAATGTCGGCACTGTGATCAGGACCAATGTGGTGGGCAGGGTTGCCAACCACCCCTATCTTTGCACAATGCTGCAATAGGAGTGTCTGTGTGTATGTCTATCTATTATTTTGTGGCTGCCCACATCTCACTGGGCCCACAATGTCCCACTGTTACCAGCATTAGCCTGAATATGTGCATAATATGGAGCAAGGTATTGTGGGTATGTCCCAGACAGGGCGGATTGGCCAGGATGCATTTTCACAGGGTGTGGGGCAATGGCTGGGACACTGTAGTGCCCGACCACTGCCTGCATGGACAAGGTGGCCACAGCATGTCATGCTGGGAGGACACTCTCACTCTGACCAAGCAGTGACCATGGCATATCTAGGTTCCCACATAGTGCTCTACACTATATCTCTCCAGTGACACATGTGTGTTCTCAGTGCTAGGGCTAACCAGTCACAGAACTGCCTGCTTGATGCATGTAGTTTCTCTGTGAGCATGCACTGTGGACTGTCTGCAGTTAGTCTGTGCAGGGTTAGAGCTCTTTGTAGGGTGCTGCAGATGCAGTCTGACTCATGGTGTGAAGCAGCTGATGTTTTTCCTGATTTAACCCCAGCATTATTGCTGGTCTGCCACTGCCCCGTCACAGGTATGGCTCTAGGCCACCAACCCTGGAAGGCTGTCTTATACTAGCAAGATGGAAGCTGCTTCACTGGGGCTTAAGCACTTGTCTCTTACCTACAAAACAGGTGACTGTGGGCCCTTTGGGGTATATAGTGTATACCACTTTGACCTGTATTGGCACTGCTTCAAAAACCTCGTGCAAGTTTAGGAACCTCTCTGCCCTGATAACAGGTGCCTATGTCAGCCAGACCCTAACACTGGGTACATAGTATATACACTAATCTGGGCGGTGTCCAGTCCCAGAGAACCAAATGTGACTGCAGGATACAGATGGACACCAAATTACCATTGGATACACTGCAAGGAACACCTGTCACATGCTGGTAGCAATAGGGATGTACAGCAAGACCTAGCTCTAGCACCACATGTACTGCGGACCTAGTGCTGGGCGCCCATCCTATCCCTCAGGGTGAACATAGAACCTGCACAATGGCATGGTCTGTAGCTACTCTGTGCCAGTATCATGCACTCAGTTCGTCTTTCCAAGCTGAGGTACCGGAGAGGTGCAGACCCCATTTGGTGATCAGCTGTAGACACCTATTCAGCATGTGCATTGCATCATGGGTATTGGTGGGGTTACCCTATCCTGGCACTCAGAGCAGACAGTTTGTGCGGTGACTTGCAGTTCTTCTGTACCCAGCCATTGCTATGGGATACACCATGGAGTTATAGACTACTGGTTAGTACAATGCTGTTGTCAGCAGTGGTTATGGGTTCAATTCCTCATTGTTCCATCCTTTCATGCCTCTCTTACTCAAATAGTTTGTAGCAGTCATATTTTTTCAGATCTGTGCTGCAAGCCCATAATATCCTCGCCACAGTTGCCGACATTCCTTCGGTCCGTCTATCTGCGTCTGTCAGCTGTGTAGAGTCCTGTCTGCCTATGCAGGCTGCCACCCGATGTCCTGCACTGGTACCCTTTCCTGCATTGCGCCTCTTCGTGCTTGCCTCATCTGTGCCTGATTTGCATGTTACCACCACTCCTCTGTCCATCCATCATTGTAACTATCCTGCCACCTCCGCCTCCACTGGGGGACAGGTATTCCTATCATCTGCCACCCACTGTCTTTCCAGTACTTTACATTGCCAACACCCTGTGCTGTGGTTCAGTTGCCTCCAATATGTTTATCATCAGTACTGGCAGCCACATGGCACCTTATAAGGCACCTAACAAGGCACCTTACAAGGCATCTTATAAGGCACATTACAAGGCACCTTATAAGGCACCTTACTTATAAGGCACCTTATAAAGCACATTACAAGGCACCTTATAAGGCGCCTTACAAGGTGCCTTGTAATGTACCTGGTAAGGTGCCTTATAAGGCGCCTTGTAACACGTATTATTCTAAGGCGCCTTGTAAGGCGGATTACCTCACACGTCTTGCTTTAATGATGCACCGCCCACTCCTTTATATGGGCATCCGTACCTTTACTGTGGAACCTAACGCGGATAACACCGCGGTTTAGTAAACATACCCCTAAGGCTTTTAGAATGATCCCCACTGCTCCTGAGGGATTCCTCCGAAAAGCAAACCTTTTTTCCAAGAAGTCACAAAACCTCTTCCACATACATTGTACTGTATCACTGAAAAAGTCCAAAGATTGTACAGAGAAGAACCCCTTGCTGTTATATTCTAAACAAAGGCCTATGGCCTGATTTCTTCAAAACAAATCCTGTGCCCTTTAACATAAATTTTGGCTGGACTACTCAAGAATTAGGAAAGGCCAAGAGTATTCTGGAGCGCCAAAATTGACCCAGATAGTGGTGATATTCAACCTCTATCTGAATAAATTAACTCTCTCTATCTTCTTTTATATGGCCATTCTATATATTTTTGGCTGTATTTTACTGAATTCTTTTTCCTAATGTTATTGAAAATTTTATTTTTGTATACTGCTCAGATACTACGTAATGGGCAGTAAATCAAATGCTAAATAAATTATAAACTATCCATTTAAGGGGGTCCGAATGAACAGCAGTACTAAATTAAATAGGTATGTTATCCGATTGAGTGTAGAACCACATATTCAGCAGTCCTGCCTAAATGAATGTCAGGCATAAAGATAAGTAGATAATTCATCCACTTATATTTATGTGGTGACCGTGCCTTTGAATTTTGACAGCATCTATTTTAGTATTCACACCCTCTTGCAATTGATGGATACATAGCATGGCTTGAGGTGTCACAGCTAAAGATTTCTCAGTAACTCATTCTTAAAGGCTTGGTAATCCCATAGACTCAGGAAATCTGCTCGAGGTTTACTAGACTCAAACTAGATTGCCGCTTAGCCAACAGAACCTCTGATGGCTTTTATGTATTTTGTATTGGTTTTGTGTGTAAAAAGACTCCTATTTCTCTGTCTTATAAAAGAATGCGAGCAACAACAGATTTTTCATGGAAAACGTATAGCTAAATAGAAACCCCCTAAAAGGTAATGCCATTTTGAAATCATCCATTTTATCTCATGCAAAAACCCAAGATGGGACAATCCTCAGCTCACAGCTCATATCCTACACTTGGATCTTAGCCAAAAGGTTGAGAAACGATTAATGATACTGTTAAGGGGCATGTTTACTAAAGCATACTAACCGTTAGTGCGGGGTTTAAAGCACAGTAAGTGCGCCATGCTAAAAGTTAGCACAGGGCCCCTTGACAAAATTCCTGTGCTGCTTGCTGGGTAGTGCGCGATTGGGCAGAGACAGGGCGCATTAGGGGTACAGCGTAGGTGTTCATGGCGCATCATGGTTAGTGCAGGTGTTTTGCATACATGCCGACTGCCATTAGAGCGGCATTAAGTGTGGCGGATAGTGTGGTACCACACACACTCACCATAGCAATGTGTCAATATGGTAGAAGTCTATAAATTAATGAATGGAGTGGAATGGGTAAATGTAGATCGATTGTTTACGTTATCAGAATATAGAAAGACTAGGGGACATGCAATGAAGCTACAGGGTAAACTATTTAAGACTAATAAAAGAAAATATTTTTTCACTCAACGTGTAATCAAACTCTGGAATTTGTTACCGGAGGATGTAGTAAAGGCTGTTAGTGTAGCTGGGTTTAAAAAAGGTTTGGACAAGTTCCTGGAGGAAAGGTCCATAAACCATTATTAAGAAGGGACCCAGGATATCAGTGCTTGACCCAGTACAAGCATTGTGGAACCTGTGTCTTTTGAGAAAAACTGCTAGGTACGTATGACCTAGATTGGCCACTGTTGGAAACAGGATACTGGGCTTGATGGACCTTGGTCTGACCCAGTATGGCATATCTTATGTTCTTATGTTCTAATGGCAAGGAGACAGATCCACATGCCCCCAAAAGTTGGTGTGGGCCCCCACACTAGATTAACAGCCCAAGCATGCACTATCGGAACACGCTATAGTAAACATACATCTAAGAGTTCATGCACATATTAGCTAGCCTTGTTGTAGGAAATGATTTATTGCTTCTCTGTATATCAAGCAATCTTTGTTCAAGGCGTACATGAGTGTGCCTAGCTGGTCCATTACTGAAACTGTAATTGTACAGCTGACAATGTTGTGCTGCTCTCAATAGATTTAAAAATGAAATCCATTTCCAAGGAACACAGTTTTCCAGTAACTGTATCCTGAATCACTTCATAGACCGATGCTAGCAAACAAGCCAGGTACTTTTCAAATTAAAAAATGCAAATTACAGAAGATGGACTGTTATTTGCAGTGCTGATTTTCACACTTAGGCTGCAACTGAAGTAAAAATTAAGGTTTGAAATGTCATGTCCTGTCTTCTGCTACTTGGCTGCTTTCTTGAATAGTTAATAACTGGGTGGGGGGGGGGTGTCACATGCACTGTTTTGTACCACCAGAAACACATTTTTTATGGTGCTCCAGTGGTTCCTAAACCTAATCTAGGGGACCTCCAGCCAGTCGGTTTTCAGGATGGCTACAATGAACATTCATGAGAGAGATTTTCAGCACTGCCTCCATAGCACTGCAGATATAATGAAAACCCTGTTAGATAGGGGGCCCCTAGGACGCAATTGGGAACCACTATTGTATTCCGTTGTTGAAAGTGTTGCTAAGTAGGGCAGTGCCAGACTTCCCGCAACTTCTGGCAATGTTAACATCAACATTCTTTTAGCTTTGCTATGAAAAGGTTAGCGAACAGAATATTCAGAAAACATTTCATTTAATTAAAGTGCAGATTAGTTAGTACAGGAAGGTAGTCTTTACGCTTGGGATACACTCATGCAAATTTCCTTTGGTTTTCTAATATTAATATTTATTTGTGAAAACTCGGTCTGGGCAGATTTCATTAGCTGGGTGGCTGGCTTTATAATAAATAAGTATTCTAAAATGGTAATAAATGCTGCAGAACAGTGACCTCACGCTGTTCGTTTTATTTCTTCTTCTTCTTCATTTTTGACCTTAATTAATCTAGAGTTATCTCCTGTAGGATGCCTGTGGTCAAACTCCATTTACTTTACAGTGTAACATTGTCTGTAATTTATCAGGTTACACATGAGGCTAAATTTTCTGTTAGATAAGGTATACACATGTCTAAGGATCCCATGCCACTAGGGACCCTCTACACTTCATTAATTTTTACATTTTTTATCTTTCGATTGTATTAATTTTTAAAAATATGTTTAAAAAATAGTTCTGCGAGATTTCCACTAGCAGTCATCAGCGCCATCTTGGATTAGGCCGTGTGCTGAGCTGGAGCAAGTGAGCATTCCTCCTGCTTCCACTGATTACCAACGACCCCTGGTAAGCCCAGGAATGGGGATCATAGTTCGGGGGCGGGCGGTTGGCCGGAAGGCACTGGGGGAAGTTATAGTTCTAGGGGGGTTGTGTAGAGGGCATTTTGTTGTCAGGAGGAAGGATTGGAGCTGCTTAGGGGGGCCTTGGGCACTGGGGTGGGGTGGATGGAGGGGATCAGAGTTGCTCTGGGGGAATGGATGAGGGGCTTGGACAATGTGCTTTGGAGAATAGCGGAGCAGGTAGATGTCTGGGGGTAAGCATGGGAGAAGGAGGCCCCTGTGTGTGGGGCAGTGATGTGGGGGGCCCTGACCTGTGGTGCAAAATCAGGTGTGTCTTCATTTTGGGAGCCACAATTTTAAGCGGCTGCTTACTACATGCATACGTACGGGGGTTTTCCACTGTTTTTCCCGCTATACAGCTTCTTAAAATCACTGCTTTTGCCAGACATGGAGAGGCAAACTTGTGCAGTCCTGCACCTGTTTTACAAGTGGCTCTACATTTGGCAGAACCTCTTGTCAAATACTGTCATAATTCTCCACGTCCTGACAAAGACATGTAAATGTCTCTCTCCACATCCTATCTAAAATATGCCTTTTAATAATCATTAAAAATATACTCTCTCATCTTCCCCTGTGGTTACATTCTCCCTTATTTTGTCCCATCTCTAGCAGTCGCTGTCTCTCTTTTGCTATCTCTTGTCACTTTCATTATCCCCAGTCACATTTCTCTCTCCTAAGCAAGATTTCTCTCTTTCAGTGCCCTGCCTTTCTTCCTCTTACTCCTAATACCTTCCCTCTCTGGAGCTATTTCTCTCTCTTCCTCTCAGCATTCTCCACGCTTCCTCTCCCAGTACTTCTCTCCTCTTCCACCAGGCTCCATTTTGGCTGCGAAGAGAGCAAACAGCACCTCTTTGGCTTGTGCGGGTACTGATGTCCCAGCTTCCTCATGTCCTGGTTGTAACCAGTGGTGGGATTCATTCCAACCAGGAACAGGTTTGAATCAATCTCACCACTGAAGGAGCCAAGGGGGGCGGCTTAACATTCATTTGCGTTGCCAGCATCACTCGCTCGGTCCGCTAGCGGCCACCGCAGGGCAGCAACTCCCTGGTGGCCCAGTAGCCTGATCCCCTCACCCGCCAGTGGTTTGATGACATCAGGGGCTTCCCCCGATGCCGTGGTTCCCCAATGCTGTCAAACCACTGGCGGATAGGTGATTTCCACCAGTGTAGCACCAGCATCAGGACGCTGTTTTTGACCTGGTTCGGCGAACGCGGCCTGTGGCAGGAGCCAGGTCGAATTGGCCAAATCCCACCACTGGTTGTAACCTTGCCTGCTTGGATCTCTGATGTCAAGAATACCTTCTTCCATTGGCCTGTATGGTTGCTGAGATTTTGAGGTCATCAGAGGGAGGAGGAAGTGGTAGCTCCTAGTGTAAGGACAATTTCTGGCCATAACAGCAGCCAAATGACATTATTGGATTACCTCGAGCGAGGATGTTTTTTGGGGGTTTTGGTTATAATCCTCTTTGGCCTTCATGTTTAGAAGAAAACCCTTCACCTCAAGAGGCTGGGGGAGGGGATGGTTACGCAACTGAATGTGTCTTATAGGTGCCCAAAATCCCTTAAATGAATTCTTTGCATCCTTTCAAAATTATTAGCAGGTCTAACTGTGACACTAAGGAACAACACATTAATCTATCTGCACACACTGCAGCTCATACTAAATAAACTGTATTGCACAGCACCACTCGTATAAACCCCAGAATTATATATCACATTTAAAATACAAATTATAGGAGTGGCCTAGTGGTTGGGTCAAGGTACTTCAAGCCAGAAGGTCGGGGGTTCAAATCCCACTAGAGAACAGCAACCTTGGGCTGGAAGGACTGGGGTTTCTAGTCCCACAAGTGCTCCTTGTGGTCTTGGGCAAGCCACTTAACCCTCCATAGCCCATGTTCCCCATAAAATAGTTATCTCCAAGTTATAATGCCCTGTTCAATGTAATTTCAGTTTGTTGAATATAAACAACAATGATGCAGAATAGCACAGTATATAAGAAAATGTAAATAAATAAAATAATCATTTAAAATTTTCAAATCACATAGGGGCATGTTTACTAAATTACACTAAGGTAGCGTGTGTTAGGAGTAAAAAATTAATGTAAGATGGGGGATTTGGCCTATGCTAGCTGTTGAGGGCATGCCCAGCATAGTCCACAGGAGGAGGAGTGGCCGAGTGGTTGGGGCAAATTACCACAGGCTGGAAGGTCAGGGGTTCCAATCCCACTAGAGGACAGCAACCTTGCTCCCTGTGGCCTTGGGCAAGCCACCCAACCCTCCATTGCCTATGTTCCCTGTAAAATAGCTACCTCCAAGTTGTAATGCCCTCTTCAATGTAAGCCACCTTGATATTATGAAAGGCAGCACATAAGAAATGTTAAATAAAATTCCCTAGCAGCCAACATGATGAGAAGTACCTCAGCATGCTAAACCAGCAAATGCATTTAATATGGGTATATACTAAGCAGCTAGCACAAGATTTTTAATGCACTGGCATTTTTAGTGCATGGTACTGGTTACTGTGGCATACTTTGTGTGCAGTAAACCCTGTGCTAAGTTATTGCACTTTAGCAAAAATGCCCCAATATATACATTGAAAATAACAAGCAAAGTTTCAGTTAAATTAAGGTCAGTTAGGGCATAGTATAACAATGTTTCAGTTAAATTAGTCAGTAAGGGCAAAGTATAACAAACAACGTTTCAGTTAGTGTTTATTTTTTCATACTCTACCTTTCGCTACAGCAGCTCAGTCAGGACCGAGACAAGGGCTGCTATTTCCTGAAAGTATACATGAGGGAAGAATAGGACCGCCATCTCAGAAGACCTTCTCATCAAAACCTCCCACCTCCTCAGAATCTTCTTTAATCTTTTCTCCTCTATAATCTTTCTCTGCCCATTTCTCCTTCATACCCCTCACTGTTCCTCACTCATCCATAAATGCCCTTTCCTCATGGACCATGTCTCCTTCACAATTTCCCTTCTCCCAAGGACCTTCTGTCATCCAAAACCCACCCCTCCAAGAGTCTTCTCTATAACTCCCTATGCAACTTTCCTCTTCCATAGCCTTCCAGGACAAAGAACTTCTCTTTTCTACAACCCCCATATATTCCCCAATCTACACCTCCTCTCCCCGTGCTTCTCTTCTTCCCAATTTTCCATAGGCCATTTTCTATGAAGCAGAAGGCTTATTCTGAGGCCTGATTGTGGTGGTAGTGGCACCTGAAACATGTTGGCATGTAGGATTTCAGGCAAGTAGCGTTGTCCAGAATCAGAGCCCAAGAATGAAAGTATGTGAAAAGAAGCTGTGCAGACTTCGAGTTGCTGGGAATGCTTTCTTGTTCCCAGGAACCCCCTTTTCAATGGCCATCCATCCAATCCAGTTCCTGGGCCTATGGTTTCAGAGGCTATTGCTAAGATCATTTCCTTAGGAGCTTTGCATTTTAACTTGTTCTCAGACTGATCCAGGGCCTGGCCACTGACCTAGGCTGAGCCTGTACCTGCTTCAAAATCCTTAGCAACAAGATCTCACAATGTCTTTTAAAATCAAAGAAGTGCATTTTTAGTGTAATTTTATAACAGAATGTCAAAAAAGATGTCCAAATATGTGCCAATTTTACACATATTTTATAGAGGTGATTTAGACTTCTATGTGCCTTTATAAAAAGGCTCCCAGAACTCTCCCCATAGTGCAGAAATGGCCTGGCACTAATTTATACCTCCTCCATAGTAGGTGATTATGTGTGCACATATTGTCTTTGTGCACATCTGTGCTTTATTAAGTACGTATGCAGCTCTGCCCATGCCCTACCCACATCATGACCCCGTAATGCCTACATGTTTTATTCATGTTACTTTTCTGTGCATTTACTTTTTATGCATGTACATTTGCAGATGATTTTATAATAGCCATTTTCCACATCTGAAATATGCTTTACCCAGGGACAATGCTTTGTACAATTACCCTCTCTGTGTTTTAAAAATCTCCTTCCACGTCACTTCTTTGGCTGCCTGCTAATGCCAACTGGATGGCTCAGGGGCATGGTTAAAGTGCTACAGATCCATTACCTCCAGTGCCCCAGCTCAGGCAGACCATGTTCAATGAGACTGTGGTCTCAGCAGAGCCTCAGGGGCAAAGTAGTAACATTCATATCATAGCTCCTGTCAGTTTCCTATGCATCTGTGAACTCTGTTGCATACCTCAGCACTGACTCATGACAGAGATACAATAAGGGGAATAAATAGAGAGAGAGCAGTTTGTTCTGTGTTCATAAGGCACATGGCTCACTCGCCCAAGGACTCTGATAAGAATCCACACTGCACCGTTCCTATTTATTTAGTGATGGGTGACTTCCATTCAAGGGCCACAAACCAGTCTGGTTTAGAGAATATCCACAATATACATGAGATATATTTGCATACACCACAAATATGCTCTGAAACACTTATATAAGCCCATTCCATAGAATACAGTGGGGAAAAAGCAGAATGCATCTTATATGTATTAAAATTGGCAATAGTATAGGAAGATACAAAGCGTGATGAATTGTATCTGGTCCTATAAAAAGCACTCTTAGGCCCGGCTTGGTGGCAACACTGTACTGCCATCAGGAGGACCTAAGGTTAATTAGCAGGTCAAGTCCATAGCTCCCTAGATCAGTCTGGGGATACCATTTTAACTGCTGTTCAGCACTCATACAAATAGACTAGCAACACTAGAAACTCAAGTAGCAAAGCACAGCATTTTCATAAGCACAATAATTAATATGTATCAATAAAGGAAAGCAGGGCTAATGGGAAATGGAGCCTCATCAACCCCATCTGGCTAGAGAACTCTAGTGGTTAGAGCAGTGACTTGGTGACTAGGGTTTGGCCTTGGAAAAAGACTTGGTATCTACTTCTGCTCACATCTTGCCAACAAAACCCAAGACCTGCTGGGTTGCCAGGAGTCAGCATTGATTCAATGGCTCACATTACATTGCTACCCTACATATGCACCTGATAAAAGGGCATCCATCATATATTATAGGACATGCAGAAGGGGCTAAACAGATCTGGACCCACCAGACTGACTACTGCACTCACTTTTCCTACACCTTCTATTAAAAAAATGGATGTCTTTCAGCTGTGACACGTGCGTGTAAATAGACATGGGAGGTCATTCGGAAAAGCGGGTTACAGGGCTGCACATCCCACTAGGACATGCAGCCCCACAAGCCACCTGTACCCTATTCCCCTACCGGCTCTCCCTATATGTCCTGTGTATCAGGATGGGGAGATCTTGTAGGGGTAGGAGGGAGCAGAATAGGGGCAGAGCAGGGGCAGGCCAGCCCAGCAGCACATACAGGGCCGATTCAGATCACGGCCCTGTTTGTGCTGCTGGGCCTGTTAGGACATGCTGCTTATACCACCTCAGAGGTGGTATAAAGCAGCACAATCGGGAGGATAGGGACAGGTGAGCCACCCCCGGGGCTGTGGCTAGGTGCGGGAGGGTCCCCACTGCCCAATCCAGGCCACAACAGGCCAACCGTGGGTCAGGTGGTGGGGATTTGGGGGGCGAGAGCCGCGGATGTTTGGGGCACCTGCGTGGAGGACATCCCTGCAGGCAGAAGGGGCATGTCATGACGTCCTCAGGCCCAATTCTGGTTCCGAATCAGATCCAAACATCCCCATCTTCGTCGGGAACGTCCCCTTCCCCGAATCGGACTCATGGTCTCAGCAAACAGCTGTGTTGTGCCACCCTTCTGGCATTTTCACGTATTACAAAACCAGAGGGATAACGTATTATTTAATAACCTCTTAATGGGTCTAGATAAGAAAAATAGTGTATTTCTTTTAATATTTATTGACATTTCAGCAGCTTTTGACACAATCTCTCATCCTTTAATGCTTCAACGTTTAGAAGATATTGGACTATGCGACAACACACTTAAATGGTTTACATCCTACTTGAACAATCGTACGCAAATAGTAAAATGTGGAGACAAGAAATCATCTCAAATCCCAATTACACAAGGTGTACCACAAGGGTCAGCATTATCATCAATCCTTTTTAACATCTATCTTCAACCTATATGTAAAATTCAACAATACGGAATAAATTACCATCTATACGCTGATGATATTATGATCTACACTGCAGTTAACCAGAATACATTTGACACAGAAATTGATAACTGTTTGACTGATATGAACAATTGGCTTACAGCTAATAACTTTAAAATAAACCCAGATAAAACAGAAGCATTGTTCATTTTTAATAATCATAACTTAAAAACTCCTAAAGAAATCAATATACTAAACAAACCTATAAAGGTCAGCAAGGAAGTAAAATACCTTGGTATAATCTTAGATAAACATATTAACTTAAAATCCCATATAAATAAAATTACAGCTAGAGTATACCATCGTTTAAAGATCATTAGGAACCTCAAGCCAATTTTACAACTAAATCACTTTCGAACGGTATGTCAAGCAGTTATAACACCACTCCTCGGCTTTGGAAATATCCTTTATCAAGGTCTTCCAAAACATACTAGCCATCCCCTCCAACTGGCACAAAATACCACCGCAAGAACTATAATGAATTCTCCAAAATATGATCATATAACTCCCTTGCTTCAAGAATTGCATTGGCTTTCAATCATTATGAGATCAAAATACAAGAACCTCATGAACATTTTCAAAATTTTACACGAGTCATAGCAAACGTTCTAGCGACTATTATTTCTAAAGACATAGGTTCAAGACCCAGACAATCACAGGGCTATGTTTACTAAATCGCGTTAGTGCAGTTCGCGGTAGGAGCCGCGGTAGTGAAAGAAACCCCAAATAAGGACATGGGCGGTACATCGTTACCACTACCGCGCGTTAGCAAAATTAACGAGCGCTACCGGGCGCCGTGCCACGTTACTGCGCGTCAATCATAAGAAGACGTACAGACACAAAGCACTGAAACAGAGCTGTAGCACAATGGTTACGGTACTGACCGCTGTTACAGGCAGCATGGGTTCGAGCCCCCAGTGTGCCTAACACAGAAGGCTATCTCAGGCATCACCCTGTACATTACAGAAGGAAAGAGGAGGCATGCTTTTCGTTACGCTGAGTATTGGTGTCAGAAAAACACCCTCGGAATGTGCCTAGCCACGTACGTTGGTACGTGCGTAGCGACGCGCGTACATTCGTGCGTGGGTACGTGTTTGCTTACGTGCGTGGGTACGTGTGTTTTTACCAGTGTGGGCATCTTATATTACAGACTTTGTAGGGCGTCCTGCACCTATGCAGTATGCTAACAGATGTACGTGTGATGGCCTATGGCTTATCAGAGCCTGTGAGCAGGTGCTGGTGTTTCACAGGGTTGGATTGGGCCAGTCACACCCATGATGCACTGCACATGCAAAGCAGCTGTCCACAGATACACACCATGGGGAATGCACCCCCACAGCACCTCGGCCTGGTAGGGGGTACCGACTGTGTGTTGTACTGGCACAGAGCAGCTACACACCGTCACATTGTGCGGGTACTGTGCTCACCCTGAGGGTGCAGTGAGGCGCCCAGCACTAGGTCCACAGCACCGGCCATGGCGCAGGTCCAAAGCAGTGTTACTGTGTGAGATAGGTAGTTTCTGCAGGAACACCTTGGACATCTCTGTCTGTTTCAGTCAGGTACAGCCCCCATGCACCACCACCACACCCCTCCCCCAGGCTGAGGGAGGCAAACAGGGTCTCCTATCAAAAGATCCACAGTCTACCGTGCTGCAACGGTGGCAGTAGAGGGGAACATGAACCCTAGTCCTGCTGGGGAACAGACACCCCACAGGGCAGTCAATGCAGCTCTGTACACAGCCATAACACAATAGCAGACAGACATTAGGCCTAGATATGGTATGCTGCACCCCACCACTATCTGATATTCCCCTGGTGCAAGCCATCAGCCACTGCACCCTGCAAGCCACTCCATCACAACACCTACCAGCTGCAAACAGTCTGCTAGTGCCCAGTGGAGATGCCTGCACCCAGAACTGGGATGTCAGCATACAGAGCAGGCAAATACATCAGTGACTGGGCCCCAGAAGGAAACCCATATGTATCACATGAGAGAAATACTAGATAGCACTATGGGAGTGCCTAGCCATGCTGTGGTCACTGCACAGTCAGGGTGAGAGTGATCTCTCAGCAGGATATACTGAGGTCACCCTGTCTGTGTAGTTGGTGGCCGGGCACTACAATGTGCCTGTCACTGCCCTATGCCCTGTGCAGATG
Source organism: Ichthyophis bannanicus (assembly GCA_033557465.1). Lineage (NCBI taxonomy): Eukaryota > Metazoa > Chordata > Amphibia > Gymnophiona > Ichthyophiidae > Ichthyophis > Ichthyophis bannanicus. Next base: position 646,957,952 of record CM066035.1, read on the forward strand.
CACCCTGGCCAGGCCACCCTGTCCGGCCTATACCCATGGTACCTTGCTCCGCATTATGCACATTGGCAGCCCAATACTGGCAACAGTGCTGGCAGTGTGGGCTGTTGAAGGTGTTTGCAGCCACCACACACTGGATAGACAGACAGCCACCCCCACACCTATGCCAGCATTGTGCTACTATAGAGGTGGTCAGCAGCCATACCACCACACCAGTCCTGGGCATAGTACAGGCATGGATATGGTACACAAGAGTGTTGGGGGGTCACTCCCCAGGGTTGTGAACACTGTCAGAGACCAGACCTGCAGCACACACCGCAGACATCAGAATGATTGTTATGGTGGAGCTCAATGAGCAAAATGTGCTTAACGTAGGAATTGATATCTGCCAGTTATCAGAGGAAACGTTTGATAGCTGTGTACCATATACCCAGGTGTAGGGTGGCATTGCTAAGGTATGCAACTGCTAGTATTGGGAGATACAGGCAGGGCCCAATGTCTTGCCTCTCCAGCTGGCATTGGCCAATGGGGCCTGTGGGTGGGTGTGTGGCCCTGTTGGCTGCTGCTTTACGGCAGAGCTCCCCAACTCCAGTCCTGGTGTTCCACACACTGTTCGGGTTTTCATGCTGTCTCTCATAGATATGCATGAGCTACATCTGCATACCATGGGGGTGGTGCATAGCTATGCAGCACAGGCATCTTTATTAGAGGCAGCATGACACCGGAATGTTGTGGGGCCCTCCAGGACTGCATTTGCGGGACTCTGCTATAGGTAATGTGCCTGTTTCTGGTGTCTGTGTTTGGTGTGGTAAAATATAGGCCATGCGTATGTTCTCTGCAATAAAGGAGTGTCTTTACTATCACTGTTTAGTGGTGGGTAAAACTATGGGGACCTGGGTTGGCAGGAGCCCCAACTGGGATTTGAACCTGTGACTCTCTGGTCTTACAGGCACTGGCTGTGTCTGTTGCACCACACTGTGGCCACAGAGACTGTGCAGTCCCTGGAGTTAGTTAAACCGGCCTGACGAGTCAGAAACCCTGCTCTGCAACAGGTTTACTGTGGCCTCATTTACCTTGTATGCAGACGAAGGTGCACATAAACCGCAGAAATGACCTCCCAAAAGGGGCACACACCCATAACCAAGCTGGGCAACAATGATATCATTGGGAAACATTACACCACACACCCAGGACAGCTCCTTTACAATGTAATGCTCTTTGCAAGGGTCTGCGGAGCGTAGACCCTTCCACACATCATTTCCTTTTAGTTTGGTGCTTTCCAGGGAGTGTTGTTCCTTGTTGCCCATTGCTATCACTGTTGCCCAGCTGAATTCTGCTTTTTAAAATGTTTCTTGTGGTCATTTTTAACGTTTTATGTGATATTTTGTTCTGTGCACATGTATCACACTGCTCACGTTTTGTGGGTTTCCCCGGTTTTCTGTACATTGCTGACGTAAATGGTTTCTCTTCCCTTTAAATGCCTTTAACGACAGGTTTTCATTTGCGTTGGAGGTGAGCTCTGACACTCCGCGCGTTAGTATGAGGGGAGCCTCTCTCCGCCCATTCTCCGCCCATTGACCCCTTCTCTCCACCCACTCTCCACCTTCTGCGCTGTTTTAACGCGCCGCGGAGCTTTACGATCGTTAACTACAGTTACCGCGCGTAGTATGACGTTAACGGTCGTTAGCGCGTCGGTACGCGCGTTATACGGCACTTACGGTCGTTAACGTCATACTACGCGCGTTATTCACGTTTAGTAAACATAGCCCACAGTCTACTAACAGACTTAGGGGTATGTTTACTAAGCAGTCTTAACGTGCAGCCGGCGTTAGTGTGCAGGATGCCATATAAGGTAGTGGGCGTTCCAGTCTTAAGGTAGCATTTAGGGTCATCGTGCGATAAGGTACGTTTTCGTGTGATAGAAGGAGCCGTGGCACGTTAATGCGCGTTAGCCTTAATTAGGTGCACTGACCGACCAACACAGCAACAGAGGTGTAGCACAATGGTTAATGCATTGACTGATAAAACAGGGGTCATGAGTTTGATCCCCCAGTGGGCTTGGTGAGAAAGACTGTTTGAGGCATTACCCTTTATTTTAAATCAGTGCTGTCTGAGGCATTTTCTTTTTTAATTTAAATTAGTGCTGCCAGCAAACACACCCTCACAGTGCCGTAACCTAAGGTGCCGCATAAGACGCCCTATAAGGCACTCCAGAGGGCACATTATAAAGTTCACTGTCCGCCAAGGCACCTTATAATGTTCCCTATAGGGTGCCTTATAGGGTGTCTTATAGAGCGCTTTAGAGGGCGCCTTATGAGGCACCTTAAAGCTACAGCACTGTGAGGGTGTTTTTGCTGGGGGAGGGGGAGGGGGAGGGAGGAGGGGAGGGAAGGGGGAGGGGAGGGGGAGGGGGAGTGGGGGGAGGGGGGAGTGGGAGGGGAGGGGGAGGGAGGAGGGGAGGGGGAGGGAGGGAGGGAGGAGAGGGGGAGGGGAGGGTGGGAGGGAGGGAGGAGAGGGGGAGGGAGAGGGAGGAGGGGAGGGGAGGGGAGGGAGGAGGGGGAGGGGAGGGGGGAGGGAGAGGGGAGGGGGGATGGGGAGGGGAGGGGAGGGGAGGGGAGGGGGGAGGGAGGAGGGGGGAGAGGGGAGGGGGAGGGAGGAGGGAGGAGGGGAGGGGGGAGGGAGGGAGGAGAGGGGGGGAGGGAGAGAGGGAGGAGAGGGGGAGGGAGAGGGAGGAGGGAGGGAGGAGAGGGGGAGGGGGAGGGGGAGGGGGAGGGAGAGGAAGGAGGGGGGAGGGGAGGAGGGGAGGGGGGAGGTGTTTGGACCCATAGGCGGATTATGTACCACCACACAACCCACCCTCTGGGGCTCAGGGTGGGAAACAGGATCTACCTCCCTGCAATGGTGGCAGTAGAGGGGACCATCAACCCCAGTCCTGCTAGGGAACAGACACCCTACAGGGCAGTCAATGCAGATCTGTACACATCCATAAAGCAATAGCAGACAGACATTAGGCCTGGATATGCTAAGCTGCACCCCACCACTATCTGATATTCCCCTGCAGCAAGCCTTTAGCCGCTGCACCCTGCAAGGTGTTCCATCAAGACACATACCAGCTGTAGACAGTCTGCTAGCTAGTCCATAGTGCATGTTCCTGGAGAAGATGCATGTACCCAGAACTGGGCTGTCAGCATACACACCAAGCAGATAAGTCAGTGATTGGGCCCCAAAAGAGAACTCATACATATCACATGAGAAAAATACTATATAGCACTATGGGGGAACCTAGCCATGCCGTGGTCACTGCTCAGTCAGGGTGAGAGTGACCTCCCAGCAGGACAAGCAATGGCCACCCTGTCCGTGCAGGTGGTGGCCGGGCACTACAATGTCCGAGCCATTGCCCTATGCCCTGTGCAGATGTATCCTGGCCAGGCCACCCTGTCCGGTACCTTGCTCCTCATTATGCACATTGGCAGGCTGACACTGGCAACAGTGCAAGCACTGTGGGCTGAGGAAGGTGTTGGCAGCCACCACACACTGGTTAGACAGACACACACTCCCACACCTATGCTAGCATTGTGCAACTATAGAGGCTTTTGGCAGCCCTGGCCACCGCACCAGTCCTGGGCACAGTGCAGGCATGGCTATGGTAGGTAATACTGTTGGGGCCACTCCCCAGGGTGGTAAACACTGTCAGACACCAGACCTGAAACACACTCCACAGACATCAGAGAGGTTGCTATGATACAGCTTAATGAGCAGATTGTGCTTAACCTAGGGATTGCTATCTGCCAGTAATCATAGCAATCTTTTGATATATGTGTACCGTATTCCCAGGTTTAGGGTGGTAGTGCTATGGTATGCAAGTGCTAGTATTGGGAGATGGTGCTGCACGCAGGGCCCAACATCCTGCCTCTCCAGGAGGCTTTGGATAATGGCGCCTGTGGGTGCGGGTGTTTCTGCCCCTGTTGGCCGCTGCTCTAGGGCAGAGGTTCCCAACTCCAGTCCTGGTGGGCCAAACACTGTTTGGGTTTTCATGCTGTCCCTAATGAATATGCATGGATACACCTGCAAACCATGGGGGCGGCGCATAGAAATGCAGCACAGGCATCTTTATTAGGGACAGCATGACGCCTGAATGGAGTTTGTCCCTCCAGGACTGCATTTGGGAAACACTACTCTAGGTATTGCACATGTCTATGGTGTCTGTGCTCTGTAGGGTAAAATATAGGCATTTCAGACATGTTATCTGCAATAAAGGTTCCCTCTTTATTACCACAGTTTAGTACTGGGTAAAATATAGGGATTGGGGTGGTAGGAGCCACAGCTGGGACTTGAACCTGTGACCTTCTGCTCCTGAACACACTGGCTGTACATACTGCACCACACTGTTGCCACAGGGGCAGCTCATTCCCTGGGGATACCATGACTGTTCATCAGATAGGGCCTGTCTGTTGCAGTGCATGGCACTCACCTAAACAGGACTAGGCCATGGTCTGCTGTGGGCAGCTGCCACTGCCCCCTCCATCACCAGTACCCCTCTGTCGCCATGCTGACATGCCCTTCTGCTGGTGGTGCTGATGGTGCACAGTCTCAGGCCATCCAGTGTGCCAGTAGGTGGCTGCCTATGGTGTGGGTTCTGAGGTAGGGGTGCCTGCATAGACGTCCACGCTTCCCCCCAGCACCGCCTGCCAATGTTCTGTGCCAATGTTCTGTGGGAAACACACTCGTGCCCATGTTGGGCCCTCATCAGTTGCTGTCTGGCGGCTCTACTGTTTCAGCATTCCTATGGGCCACTTAGGCATCACCCTAGTCCGCACTGTGGCCCAGCTGCACCACAGCATGTGCCGCCTGCAGCCCTCTGTATCCCCTTTTCCAGCATCTGTCCAGTTGCCCGTTCCGACATGCCCACCCTGCTGTTGTGGGGAATGTGCACGCCATAGGAAACCTGTCCAATAGAAAGGGAAAACCCTGATCAGTGCTATTTCACTGTGGGATCATTCACCTTGTATGGGGACAGAGCATAGCCCCTTCCAAAATTGATATCCTTTTTTGGAGCTTTCCTGGTAGTGTTTTTTGATGTTTGCCATTAATATCACTATTGCTCAGCTTGGTTATGTTTTTTTTCCAGTATGTTCAGGTCATTTTCAATGTTTATTTGCCCTTTTGTTCCGTGCACATGTATCACACTTATCACTTTTTGTAGGTTTCCCTGGCTTTGCTGTACATTGCTGACGTAAATGGTTTCTCTTCCCTTTAAATCTGCTGTAACGCGAGGGATTCACTCGCGTTAGTTTTCATCCCAGGAATCCACAGCGTTAGTGTGCAGGAAGCCTCTCCCCTCCCACTCTCTACCCATTGACCCTCTCTCTCCGCCCCTGGGGAGCCTTCCTCCGCCCTCCGGGAGCCTTTCTCCGCCTTCAGCACTCGTTTGTGCCGCTGTGCGTATTAACGCGCAATAAGGTGCCTTATCGCCCGGTAAAGCGCCATTATCACACGATAAGGCGCCGTATCACGCAGTAACGTGAGAGCAGCGCAAATAGCACCCTTTAGTAAACATACCCCTTTGTAAGATTGCAGTTATTTGTTTAATGTAATTGTAATGAATTATTATGAAATGTAATTTTGCTGTAGTTTATGTAATATACTGCAATGTAGTATAATTTAATGTAATGTACTGTAATTTACTGTAATGTACTATCTTGTTGTCTCCCCCCCTCCTCGATGTAGTCCCTCTGTTGTCTTGTTGACCACTTTGATTGAAGGATAAGGTGGTATATAAAACTGATTAAATAAATAAATAAATACTCTTTCTCATTGCCTAATAGCAACATTGGCTACAGTATCAACCAGCACAAATGTTGTAGCCTGCACTGAAACATCACCTCTCTTTTGGCTGATCTTCTCAGAGCTATTCTGGGATACCCAAAAGTACTCTTGGAGGGTTTGAAAAGCTGGCTGTGGACATCCTCAATGACTATCCTATAAATAATTTCTTCTTGTCCACGCATAGTGGTTTGCATGTATGCTTCTAGATTTGCTTCCATAGTGTGTTTCTTTCTTTTTTCACATGCTCCTTTGAGTATGTCACAGTTTGAGCTTTTAATCATTTCCTGGTTTTTATTCCTATCTCTGTTCTTAATACATCTGTGTGTGCCATGCCATAGTTTTCCTTCTGTGTTTTGTGTGCACTGTAGTGCTGTGAAGTTTGACTGCTGAATAGATATCATTCCTGATGTGGCCACTCGTTTTCCACATGCAAAAGCAGTCCATGGAGACAGGACAATTAGACTAGCAGGAAGATAGAGGGAGCCCTAAAGGGAATTCCAAGCAAACCCTGCCCTAAGATGGAAGAGTTGACGGCAGGAGCCGAAAGGCAGGAGGAACAGAGCTGATGGAAAATGTAGCTTGGAAACCCTTAGCAGAGAACCAATTAGACAGAGGCCATAAAAAGCAAAGCACTAGTTATAATTGCAGTACACAGCTAAAGTTAATTATAGAGCTACAATGAGAAATCAGCATGTCTCTTAAGGACAGAATATTGCCTTTCAAGGTACATGTGGGAGCATTAGAGAAAAGGCTTTCCCAGTCCCACATATAGAGATACCTACAGCCTTCAGTTAGGAATTTTAAATCTGGTAAAAGACAGCTTTGTGAAGGAGTAGCCTAGTGGTTAGCGCAACTGCCTAGTACCCAGCAGATCAAGGGTTTGATACCCACTGGCACTCCTTGTGACCTTAGGAAAGTCACTTTACCCTTCATTACCTCTGAAGGAAAGGCTGACAATCTGCTTCCAGTGATACATTGCCAAGAAAAACCAGAGGTAGCTGGGTCACTATGAGTCAACACTGACTTGATGGTACTAAAAAAAAAAGACAGTTTGGAAAGCTGTGTGGTTATGCAGGGTTGGCTGTCTTTTGGAAGGAACTAATACTGTAGCTTACTGGAGTACTCTTGATGTCCTCAAGACAGGAACTGGAAGCCAGCAAACAGATAACTCACTTTGAATCAGACCCAATGAGAGAAATTTTATAAGATGTGTCTAGGGTAATACAAGTTTTTATGCTGGTCAGTTATGGAGTGGAGGAGTGGCCTAGTGGTTGGGGCAAAGTACTTTAGGCTAGAAGGTCAGGGGTTCAAATCCCACCAGAGGACAGCAACCTTGGGCCAGAAGGACTGGGGTTCTAGTCCCACAGGTGCTCCTTGTGGTCTTGGGAAAGCCACTTAACCCTCCATAGCCCATGTTCCCTGTAAAATAGTTATCTCCAAGTTATAATGCCCTGTTCAATGTAATTTCAGTTTGTTCAATGTAAACCACACTGATGCAGAATAGCACGGTATATAAGAGAATATAAATAAATTATGCCTTTCTCATAAAATCAAATACACATAAACTTTACTTTACAAACTAGGGGTGTGGGATTCGGCCGTTTTGCACAAACAGGTTCCTGCTATGGGCTGCGTTCACCGAACCGGGCCAAAAACGGTGCTGATGCTGGTGGGAATCCCCCCACCCGCCAGTGGTTAGATGGAACCTGGGGACCATGGCATCAGGGGAAGCCCTGATGCTGTCAAATCACTGGCGGGTGGGGGGATCGAGCCGCTGGGCCACCAGTGAGGTGCTGCCCTGTGGTGGCCACCAGCAGCCCAAGCGCATGGTGCCAGCAACGCAAACTCATGCTGTGCTGCGAACCGCTCAGCTCCTTCAGTGGTGGGATCGATCTAAAACTTGTCCCTGGCTGGATCGAATCCTGGCACTGAGCATAAGCAGTGGGAAATGTGTGTTGAGTTTAGGCACAATCACTTACACCAGCCTTTTGGCTGGTATAAATGACCACATGCATCTGACATGAATATGCCCATAAAGTACCTGTGTAAATGCACACTCCAACCCTACTCTGTTCCTATGTGAATGCCCAGTGAAAGTACTCTGACTAGGTGAAAGTACAGCATGCACCATTGGCCTAATGTGCATACTTACAGAATAACGACCAACTAAAGCACATGCGTAAAGACCCATCGATCTCTGGCGGAAATTGAAAATACATCATTTACATGCGATGCTAGCACATAACTTTCCATGGCTCCTTATAAAATGACCCCCCAATAACACAGTTACATAGTAAATGACCAGAATGGTCCATCTAGTCTGCCTAGTGAGGTGGCTAGATTTGTACTCACAGCTCCACGAAGGTTGCACCCCTCTCTATGTCTTGTCTTTAGGGCTGTAAGAAAAAGACTAATTCAGAATTAGTGCAGGAAATAAAAGTGAACTCCTAGCTTCTTAGTGCAATTTATTTTGCTTGATCAAAGAGCTCTGCCTTTTTTGATACCCTCAGGGGCCTAGGTTTTCTGCTGAAAATGCAGGGTTATTTTGGAAGCTTTATTTGTGCCTTGGACATCTGCAAATGGGTATAGAGGCACCGAAAGCACAGAGATGTCTCCAGAGCCATTTTAGCAGCCAGGTGTGTGGACGTCCAAGTCTGAATGGGTGAGTGACTGGAGCATTCCCAGGAACCTGGATGCCACTGCCTGATCTCAGAAATGTCCAGAGTCACGTCTAAGTTTAGACCTGCTCCCCGGCACGAATAAGCATTGGGAAAGTGCTGCTCATTTTGGAGAAAAACATCTAGAGGGTGTAAAGAAGATAGTACTCCATCATCCCCAGTACTCAGCACAATCACAATGAAAGCAGCAGTGGGATTTGAACCTTGGCCCTAGCCCATTGCTCTAACCATTAAGCTCAATTTATATGTCCAAATTCTGAAATACTATTCTGGGGATAGCTATGTAGACACGCCCTACAAATATCCATATCGGGCATGTCCTTATTTGTGAAATCATGTCTGCACCTGGAGGTGCCTGTCTTTTTTTCAGATGTTCTGGCTTAGATGTCCTAGATTGCACTTGGACGTCTTTTCTAAAATGCACCTCCACATGCCTTAATTTAAGCCAGCCATTAAGAACATAAGATATGGCATACTGGGTCAGACCAAGGTCCATCAAGCCCAGTATTCTGTTTCCAAAAGTGGCCAATCTAGGTCATATGTACCTAGCAGTTTCCCCAAAAGACACAGATTCCACAATGCTTGTACTGGGTCAAGCATTGATATCCTGGGTCCCTTCTTAATAATGGTTTATGGACCTTTCCTCCAGGAACTTGTCCAAACCTTTTTTAAACCCAGCTACACTAACCGCCTTTACTACATCCTCCGGTAACAAATTCCAGAGTTTGATTACACATTGAGTGAAAAAATATTTTCTTTTATTAGTCTTAAATAGTTTACCCTGTAGCTTCATTGCATGTCCCCTAGTCTTTCTATATTCTGATAAGGTAAACAATCGATCTACGTTTAACCGTTCCACTTCGTTCATTAATTTATAGACTTCTATCATATCTCCCCTCAGCCGTCTCTTTTCCAGGTTAAACAGCCCAAACCTTTTTAGCCTTTCTTCATAGGAGTATCCTTCCATCCCCTTTACCATTTTGGTGGCTCTTCTCTGAACCTTTTCTAAAATCGCTATATCCTTTTTAAGATACGGCGACCAGAATTGAACACAATATTCAAGGTGCGGTCTGACCATGGAACGATATAGAGGCATTATAATATCTTTTGTTTTATTTTCCATTCCTTTCCTTATCATACCTAGTATTCTATTTGCTCTCTTGGCCGCCGCTGCACACTGGGCAGAGGGTTTTAACATGGTATCCACAATGATGCCTAAATCTTTTTCCTGGGTGGTGGTTCCTAATGTGGAACCTTTGTCACCACTCACCCTCCCAGAGGTAATTAGCATAGGTAGGGCAAGTGGGTAGTTGTGTTTCTTGGGTGGTAAAACTTAAAATGGAGGTGTAGAAAGGCCTCCTGGGTAATGTAGTCCACCAACCATGAAAATGAGTACACGTTGTGCACGAGTGGTTTAAGGAAATTAGGATTTATTTCCCCTCCCGGGGTTAGATGTTGAAGACCAAGAATAAGGACTATTACAACGAAATTATACTTCCAGTGATAACAAAAATATTGCTTACTTTCAGCTGTTATACAAAACCAAAACAATAAACAGTTCCTTCCAAAATGTTTCTTTTGGCTGTTTCTTTCTCCTTAGTAAAAGCCAATATATTCAGCACAGAGACTGCACATTATCCGCCACCATATAAGAACAGTCCATCATATATTCTGACTCAGGAGGTTGATATGGGTCCCAGTGCATGCAATCAGTTTCTTCCTGGAAACCTTTTAGAACAGGTTCTTCTCTTTGCCAGGCAAACTGTTCTCTTTCACTCACAGGGTTTCCTTCCCCCAACCTGCTTGGTGAGTCTAAATGCTTGCTCTCAGGTGCAAACAGCTCTCTGTAGTTAAAGGGTAATACGTTTCCCTCTTCAGCTTTATAACATGGAATTCTTCCTTTGCTTTTAACACTACTTCCTCTCAGGATTCTCCCTTGGCTACCACACGGAAAACAAAACTCCTCTCCCCCTTCTGATATATACTTATAATCAGGGAAATTGACTTTACCTGGAGTCTGCCTTTTGTGAACCCAGCGTGGCTGTCTTTTCTGCTTTTCAGCATAAATGTCCTTGCTTCCTGAGCAATAGAAATCCTCTGTGCCTCCTACGTTTAAGCACTGCTCCCTGTGTCCTGGACCTGAATGTCCTACACAGCTCTTGTCCTTTGAAGAGTATCTCCAACTAGGATTGGGATTTCTTTTACCTTTCCCCACGCTTGCTGTGTCTCTCTCCGTGTCGGAGACTGAGCTTCCATCTGAGACTCTCCCCTTGTCTCTGCTCGTATCTTTGCCCGTGTCTGTGTCTGTTCCCGTCTCATATTTTACTAGAGGGTTTTTATCTAGCTTCCTTCCCCCGTTGTATTGAGCCACACCTCCCCCCAGGTGTTCACAGTTCCCTGATGAGGTAGGAGCTAGCTCAGGGGATGGGCGTTCCCTAGCCCTCTGTGACGAGGTTTGTTTATGGTTTCCATGCCAACCCTCCATGCTTGACTCAGCACTGACAGCTTTGGTTTCATTTTCCACAGAAACCTCTGTTTCCATCGGTTCTGAACCTTGCACTTCACGACATATCCCCCGCCTTAAAATATTACGTACTGCCGCACCTTCCGGACAGTACGTAATACCAGTGTGGGATCTGCTGTGCTGTTCCATGTACACCATACTGGCAGTGGCAACTCTGTCTTTCCAGGGCTTTAAAAGGTTCAGGTGATATACCTGCCTACGACCCTTTGCGTTCTCTATCCTGTAGGAAACGGGCCCTACTTTCTCTACGACCGTACATGGTCCCCTCCAATGGGCTTCAAATTTTGGGCCTGGATTTGCCACCTGGATAATTACCTTATCCCCACATTTAACGTTCGGGGTTGTTTTCCCCTGTCGTAGTATTGCTTATGCTTCTGCTTACTTGCTTGCAGATTTTCCATTGCAGCCTTTGCCGTTCTCTCTAAACGCTGCCTTAGACCCTTTAAAAACCGAGGTATTTCAATTTCAGAAATGTCTGGTTCCACCATTTGCTCCTGTAATATATCTAATATCCCCCTAGGGGATCTCCCAAACATAAGCTCATAGGGTGAGGCCTTTAATGAAGATTGCACGCGTTCTCGGCATGCATAGAGAACGAATGGGAGCAAGGTATCCCATTCTGCTATCTCCCCTTTTTCCAGCCCTCTCCTCAGCATCTGTTTAATGGTCTGATTAGTACGTTCTACAAGACCATTTGTCTGTGGGTGGTAAGCCGAAGTCCGTATGTGTTTATCCCAAAAGCCTCCCATACGGTAGACAGATGCTTGGATAAAAAGTTGCTACCCTGGTCTGTAAGTACCTCTCTGGGGAACCCTACCATGCAGAATAGTTTGACCAGCTCCTGGGCTATAATCCTCGCAGAGGTGTTCCTTAGGGGAATAGCCCAGGGAAACCGGGTGGCATGGTCGACTATAACGAGAAGGTACTGAAAACCCCTGGGTGTGCGTGTCATAGGGCCTACGATATCTATGCCTATCCGGCTCATAGGTACGGCTATGGTGGGAGTAAGCACCAAGGGTACAGCTTTTGGCCTTAACGCTGATACCCTTTGACATGGAGCACACGACTCGCAATACTGCTTAGTCTCCTTGAACACCCCAGGCCAGTAAAAGCGACCTAATATTTGGTCTAGGGTGCCTTGGATGCCTTTATGGCTCCCTATAGGGTGGTCGTGCGCGAGCCGCAAGACCGTGGCTTTGAACGCCGTAGGCACTACCAGCTGTTTCCTTACTGCCTCAGAGTAAGGGTCTACGCTTTCCCTATACAGAACGCCATTGTCCATAAAGAACCTAGGTAATGTGGGCCTAATCTCCTGGGCCCATTCGAAGGCTCTCTTGAGCGCTGGGTCGGCCTGCTGCTCAGCAGGAAAGGAGGGAAATTTATTCACTAACTCGGCGGGTACCCAGGGTAGGCTTGCACCCGCCTCCAACTCCGCTCGGCCGCGGGACCTAGACTGCCTCTCATGGCGCCTCTTTGCCTTGGCCTTTCTCCCTGGTGCAGTAGGTTCATACCCTAGGTCCTCATGGGTAGGAAGAATATCTGTCTCTTCTTCCCCTAATACCTCCTCTTGGGGCACTAATCCTTCCCCAGGTTCTCCCCTGTCCCCAGTTGATGTATCTCCCATCCCTGAGGTCCCGGCTTGTGATCTAGTGGAGACCAGGCCGGTTCGGGTGTTCAAACCTTCCACTAATCCCTCATAAAAGGGTACCCAATCCCTACCTAAAATAAGGTCTTGGGGTAATGCAGGAAGTATGGCTAATGACATAACTTGCTTAAACTTTAGTGCATTTACCAAGAGATTCTGGCGAGGGTAAAATGCAAACGTACCGTGTATGCATTTCACTCTGACTTGGCTTCCTGCTTGCCTCGGGGGTGTCGAACAGCGCCGCTCGATGGCCTCCCAGAGTGTGCGAGAAATCATACTCTGGTCGGCCCCCGAGTCAAGCAGGGCCAAGGTGTCCACCCCTTCCACCTGTGCGTGTAATAAAAATTTACTCTGAACTGGGTCATCCACCCCAGATATCAGAACAGTCCTCTTAGTGCATTCCCTTTTAAAATGCCCCATTTTCCCACACAGATAACATTTACCCTTGGGTGTAGACACATTCTCTCTGGGCACATAAACACTCTCATCATTCTTACTTCTAACATTCCCATTAGCCATTGTATATTTTTCATCATAGGGAACCTTTCCCTTTTTAACATTATATAAACCTGCAGCTTGCAATACGCTGCGCTCTGAGGGGTCAGCTATTTGGGCCTCCAAAAACCGGTCCGCCAAACTAGCTGCTTCCTCAGTGGTCTTGCAATTTTGCAAGGTGAGGTACATCTTCATTTCCTTAGGTACAGCCTGTACAAACTGTTCTAATATAACTGTATCTAATACACTTTCCATTGTCTTATTTTCTGGACTTAGCCATTTCCACGCCAGACTCTTAAGACGCTGTTGTAACGCCTTTGGCGTTTCCTGAGGCTTCAGGCGAGCCTCCCTGAAAAGCCTCCTATAATGTGAGGTTGTCAGCCCCAACCTGTCCTTTACCGCCCTTTTTATTTCAGCATAATCATCCGCAAGAGCGGCTGGCATCGCTTTGTAGGCTGACAGGGCTTCACCTGTTAGCGAAACTGCAAAGCGCGTAGCCCACTGACTATCAGGCCATTTTAACGCCTGTCCAATACGCTCAAATGCATCTATAAAGTCATCAATATTGTCCGTTGGACTCAATTGTCCTAAAGAAAATGTATGACTTGCGTGCATTGGGGGTCCTGGCATAACCAAAGGATTGTCCGTCCGTGGTCCTTGGCGTTCCTGTAGAAGTGCTGCTACAGCGTCCAGCAGCGGCTTCTGCTGCTCTCTCTGGAGCGCGGCATTCTCCTCCTGGATGCGCTTAGAAAGTTCCATTTGTAGGTCCCACTGCTTCCGCATCCACGCTATTACGTCCTGGGCCTCCATCTCTCGTCAGCACCTGCAATGAAAGACAGAAAAAAAAACCCAAGTGCGGCTCCCTCTTTCAGGTTTTTTTTTTTTTTTTTTTTTTTCTTTTTTTTTTTTCTCAACCCCACAGCGCCCCTCTTTTCCTGGTATCCTCCCTCACTTATGCCCAGGTGCTATTACCTGAGGCTTCGTGTAGAGGTCTGCGTTCAGGAAAAGAAGCTGTGTCTTGTCTTTGTCTTTCCTGCAGCCTTCTGGTAGCCCACTTGCTTGTGCCGGAGTCCTGGTGCTGTAATCTTCTGTTGTCCTTCCTTCAAGGTCAAGCATCCTGCCAACTACGCCAGATATGTCACCACTCACCCTCCCAGAGGTAATTAGCATAGGTAGGGCAAGTGGGTAGTTGTGTTTCTTGGGTGGTAAAACTTAAAATGGAGGTGTAGAAAGGCCTCCTGGGTAATGTAGTCCACCAACCATGAAAATGAGTACACGTTGTGCACGAGTGGTTTAAGGAAATTAGGATTTATTTCCCCTCCCGGGGTTAGATGTTGAAGACCAAGAATAAGGACTATTTACAACGAAATTATACTTCCAGTGATAACAAAAATATTGCTTACTTTCAGCTGTTATACAAAACCAAAACAATAAACAGTTCCTTCCAAAATGTTTCTTTTGGCTGTTTCTTTCTCCTTAGTAAAAGCCAATATATTCAGCACAGAGACTGCACATTATCCGCCACCATATAAGAACAGTCCATCATATATTCTGACTCAGGAGGTTGATATGGGTCCCAGTGCATGCAATCAGTTTCTTCCTGGAAACCTTTTAGAACAGGTTCTTCTCTTTGCCAGGCAAACTGTTCTCTTTCACTCACAGGGTTTCCTTCCCCCAACCTGCTTGGTGAGTCTAAATGCTTGCTCTCAGGTGCAAACAGCTCTCTGTAGTTAAAGGGTAATACGTTTCCCTCTTCAGCTTTATAACATGGAATTCTTCCTTTGCTTTTAACACTACTTCCTCTCAGGATTCTCCCTTGGCTACCACACGGAAAACAAAACTCCTCTCCCCCTTCTGATATATACTTATAATCAGGGAAATTGACTTTACCTGGAGTCTGCCTTTTGTGAACCCAGCGTGGCTGTCTTTTCTGCTTTTCAGCATAAATGTCCTTGCTTCCTGAGCAATAGAAATCCTCTGTGCCTCCTACGTTTAAGCACTGCTCCCTGTGTCCTGGACCTGAATGTCCTACACAGCTCTTGTCCTTTGAAGAGTATCTCCAACTAGGATTGGGATTTCTTTTACCTTTCCCCACGCTTGCTGTGTCTCTCTCCGTGTCGGAGACTGAGCTTCCATCTGAGACTCTCCCCTTGTCTCTGCTCGTATCTTTGCCCGTGTCTGTGTCTGTTCCCGTCTCATATTTTACTAGAGGGTTTTTATCTAGCTTCCTTCCCCCGTTGTATTGAGCCACACCTCCCCCCAGGTGTTCACAGTTCCCTGATGAGGTAGGAGCTAGCTCAGGGGATGGGCGTTCCCTAGCCCTCTGTGACGAGGTTTGTTTATGGTTTCCATGCCAACCCTCCATGCTTGACTCAGCACTGACAGCTTTGGTTTCATTTTCCACAGAAACCTCTGTTTCCATCGGTTCTGAACCTTGCACTTCACGACACCTTGCATCATGTAACCATAGTTTGTGTTGTTCTTCCCTAGGTGCATAACTTTGCACTTGTCCACATTAAATTTCATCTGCCATTTTGATGCCCAGTCTTCCAATTTATCAAGATCCTCTTGCCATTTTCCACAATCCTCTTGGGTTTTAACAACTTTTAATAGTTTTGTGTAATCTGCAAATTTGATAACCTCACTCGTTATTCCACTTTCCAGGTCATTTATGAATATGTCAAAAAGCAGCGGACCCAGCACATATCCCTGGGGTACACCACTATTCACTTTTCTCCATTGGGAAAATTGGCCATTTAGCCCTACCCTCTGCTTTCTATCTTTTAACCAGTTCCTGATCCACAATAGTGCACTGCCTCCTATCCCATGACTCTTTAGTTTTGCCAAAAGTCTCTGATGAGGGACCTTGCCAAAGGCTTTCTGAAAGTCCAGATACACTATATCAACCGACTCACCTTTGTCCACCTGTTTATTCACTCCTTCAAAAAAACATAACAGATTAGTAAGACAAGATCTTCCTTGTCTAAAGCCATGTTGGCTGTCTCCCATTAGGCCATGACTATCTACATGCTGAGTAATTTTATTCTTTATGATGGTTTCTACCATTTTTCCTGGTACTGACGTCAGGCTCACCGGTCTCTAGTTTCCCAGATCACCCCTGGAACCCTTTTTAAAAATTGGTGTTACATTGGCGATCCTCCAATCTTCAGGTATTAGAGATGATTTTAATGATAGTTCACAGATTACTAATAGCAGGTATGCAATCTCATATTTCAGTTCTTTCAACACCCTTGGATGCATACCATCCAGCCCAGGTGATTTGCTACTCTTCAGTTTCTCTAATAGTTGTAATACATCTTCCCGATGTATTGATATTTCCTTTAATTCTTCCGCACCTTTTAATACCACTTCAGTCATGGGTAACACCCCTTCATCAGTAAAGACCGAAGCAAAGAATTCATTCAGTCTCTCCACTATTGCCCTGTCGCCTCTTAGTGCCCCTTTAACCCCTCTATCATCTAAAGGACCAACTGACTCTCTCACAGGTTTTTTGCTATGAATGTATTTGAAAAAGTCCTTATTTCGTGTTTTTGCTTCCGCAGCAAGCTTCTTCTCAAATTCTCCCTTTGCCTGCCTTATCAATGCCTTGCATTTGACTTGCCAGTGCTTGTGCTGTTTCCAGGTTTCGTTGTTTGGCTCTTTTTTTCCATTTCCTGAAAGATGCTTTTTTGGCAACAACAGCCTCTCTGACCTCACCTTTAAACCATGCTGGCAGTTTTTTTGGACTTCCTTCCACTTTTCTTAAAGCATGGCATACAGCTGGTCTGGGCTTCCAAGATAGTATTTTTCAACAACACCCAAACTTGATGCAAGTCTTTAACCTTTGCAACTGCTCCTTTTTGTTTTTTTCTTAACTATTTTCCTCATTTTATCATAGGGGCATGTTTACTAAAGTGCGATAAACGTGGCTAACGCGCGTTGTACGACGTTAACGACCGTAAGTGCCGTATAACACACGTACCAACGCGCTAACGACCGTTAACGTAATACTACGTGCGTTAAGCATAGTTAACGATCGTAAAGTCCCGCGGTGCGTTAAAACAGCGCAGAAGGTGGAGAGTGGGCAGAGAGAAGGGGTCAATGGGCGGAGAGTGGGCGGGGAGAGGCTCCCCTCATACTAACGCGCTGAATTTCTGAGCTCAATTCCAACGCGAATGAAAACCTGTCGTTAAAGGCACTTAAAGGGAAGAGAAACCATTTCCGTCAGCAATGTACAGAAAAACCGGGGAAACCCACAAAACGTGAGCAGTGTGATACATGTGCACAGAACAAAATGTCACATAAAACGTTAAAAATGACCACAAGAAACATTTTAAAAAGCATAATTCAGCTGGGCAACAGTGATAGCAATGGGCAACAAGGAACAACACTCCCTGGAAAGCACCAAATAAAAAAGAAATGATGTGTGGAAGGGTCTACGCTCCGCAGACCCTTTCAAAGATCAGCTCATTGTAATGGAGCTGTCCTGGGAGTGTTGTGTAATGTTGCCCAATGATATCATTGTTGCCCAGCTTGGTTATGGGTGTGTGCCCCTTTTTTGAGGTCTTTTCTGAGGTTTATGTGCACCTTTGTCTGCATACAAGGTAAATGAGGCCACAGTAAACCTGTTGCAGAGCAGGGTTTCTGACTCGTCAGGCCGGTTTAACTAACTCCAGGGACTGCACTGTCTCTGTGGCCACAGTGTGGTACAACAGACACAGCCAGTGCCTGTAAGACCAGAGGGTCACAGGTTCAAATCCCAGCTGGGGCTCCTGCCAACCCAGTCCCCATAGTTTTACCCACCACTAAACAGTGATAGTAAAGACACTCCTTTATTGCAAAGAACATACGCATGGCCTATATTTTACCACACCAAACACAGACACCAGAAACAGGCACATTACCTAAAGCAGAGTCCCGCAAATGCAGTCCTGGAGGGCCCCACACCATTCCGGCTTCATGCTGCCTCTAATAAAGATGCCTGTGCTGCATGCACCACCCCCATGGTATGCAGATGTAGCTCATGCATATTTATGAGGGACAGCATGAAAACCCGAACAGTGTTTGGAACACCAGGACTGGAGTTGGGGAACTCTGCCGTAAAGCAGCAGCCAACAGGGCCACACACCCACCCACAGGCCCCATTGGCCAATGCCTCCTGGAGAGGCAGGACATTGGGCCCTGCCTGTATCTCCCAATACTAGCAGTTGCATACCTTAGCAATGCCACCCTACACCTGGGTATATGGTACAGAGCTATCAAACGTTTCCTATGATAACTGGCAGATATCAATTCCTACGGTAAGCACATTTTGCTCATTGAGCTCCACCATAACAATCATTCTGATGTCTGCGGTGTGTGCTGCAGGTCTGGTCTCTGACAGCGTTCACCACCCTGGGGAGTGACCCCCCAACAGCCTTGTGTACCATATCCATGCCTGTACTATGCCCATGACTGGTGTGGTGGGTATGGCTGCTGACCACCTCTATAGCAGCACAATGCTGGCATAGGTGTGGGGGTGGCTGTCTATCCAGTGTGTGGTGGCTGCAAACACCTTCCACAGTCCACACTGCCAGCAATGTTGCCAGTATTGGGCAGCCAATGTGCATAATGAGGAGCAAGGTACCATGGGTATAGGCTGGACAGGGTGGCCTGGCCAGGGTGCATCTGCACAGGGCATAGGGCAGTGACAGGCACATTGTAGTGCCCGGCCACCACCTACACAGACAGGGTGACCTCAGTATATCCTGCTGAGAGATCACTCTCACCCTGACTGTGCAGTGACCACAGCATGGCTAGGCACACCCATTTCCCATGGCTAGTATTTCTCTCATGTGATAAATATGGGTTTCTTTTTGGGGCCCAGTCACTGATGTATCTGCTTGCTGTGTATGCTGACATCCCAGTTCTGGGTGCAGGCATCTCCACTGGGCACTAGCAGACTGTTTGCAGCTAGTAGGTGTTGTGATTGAGTGGCTTGCAGGGTGCAGTGGCTGATGGCTTGTCCAAGGGGAATATTGGATAGTGGTGTGGTGCAGCATACCATATCCAGCCCTAATGTCTGTTTGCTATTGTGTTATGGCTGTGTACAGAGCTACATTGACTGCCCTGTGGGGTGTCTGTTCCTCAGCAGGACTAAGGTCAATGTTCCCCTCTACTGCCACCTTTGCAGGGAGGTAGACTGTGGATCTTTTGATGAGAGACCCTGTTTGCTGCCCTGGGGGAGGGGTGGTGGTGCATGGGGGCTACACCTGACTGAAACAGACAGAGATGTCCAAGGTGGTCCTGCAGAAACTATCTATCTCACACAGTAACACTGCATTGGACCTGCGCCATGGACGGTGCTGTGGACCTAGTGCTGGGCGCCTCACTGCACCCTCAGGGTGAGCACAGTACCCGCACAATGTGACGGTGTGTAGCTACTCTGTGCCAGTACAACACACGGTCAGTACCCCCTATCAGGCCGAGGTGCTGTGGGGGTGCACATGGTCAGTTCCCCCTACCAGGCTGAGGTGCTGTGAGGGTGCATTCCCCATGGTGTGTATCTGTGGACAGCTGATTTGCATGTGCAGTGCATCATGGGTGTGACTGGCACAATCCAACCCTGTGAAGCTCCAGCACCTGCTCACAGGCTCTGATAAACCATAGGCCATCACACGTACATCTGCTAGCATAATGCATAGGTGCAAGACACCCTACAGAGTCTGTAATATCAGATGCCCACACTGGTAAAAACACACGTACCCACGCACGTACAAACACACATACCCATGCACGTAAAAACACACGTACCCACGCACGATTGTACGCGCGCAGCTACGCACATACCAATGCACGCACCAACGTACGTGGCTAGGCACACTCCGAGGGTGTGTTTCTGACACCAATACTCAACGTACCAAAAAACATGCCTCCTCATTCCCTCTTTAATGTACAGGGTGATGCCTGGGACAGCCTTCTGCGTTAGGCACACTGGGGACTCGAACCCATGCTGCCTGTAAAAGCGGTCAGTACCGTAACCATTGTGCTACAGCTCTGTTTAAGTGCTTTGTGTCTGTACGTCTTCTTACGATTAACGCGCAGTAACGCGCCACCGCGCCCGGTAACGCTCGTTAATTTTTTGAACGCGCGTTAGTGGTGATGATGTACCGCCCATGTCCTTATTTGGGGTTTCTGTCACTACCGCGGCTCCTAACGCGAATTGCACTAACGCGGTTTAGTAAACATACCCCATAGTCTCCCTTTCGAAAGTTAAAAGGTAGTACTGTGGATTTCCTTACTATCCCTCCTCCACTAATTAAATCAAAGGCGATCATGCTATGATCACTATTGCCAAGTGGCCCCAACAACCTTATCTCTTGCACTAGATCTGGTGTTCCACTAATGACTAGGTCTAATATGGCTTCCTCTCTGGTTGGTTCATGAACCAGCTGCTCCAAGAAGCAGTCATTTATTTCATCTAGGAACTTTATCTCTCTAGCATGTCCTGCCATGACACTGACCCAGTCGATACCGGGGTAATTGAAATCACCCATTATTATTACTGCACTGTAACATTTGTTAGCTTCCTTGATTTCTTTGAGCATTTCATCATCCATTTGTTCATTCATTCATTTGCCTAGATTTATGAGACTAATTAAGATGCCTAGCTCCTAACTTTACTTCCCCATCCTAAATCCTCCTCTGTTGCCATCCACTTCTTAGGCTCTTAAATTAAGGTGTTTAGTGAAATTTGGCATACAAATTTATGTATTCAGCCATAGTAAATTTGCATTGTGTTTTAAGTTCATAAAAGGTTGAGCTCCTAAATTTAAGCTCTTAAGTTAAATGCCTAAATTTGTCCCTGGTTTTAGTCAAACATAGGAGCCTCATGGGTCAGTATTCACACACTGTGCCCAGTATTCTTTTAAATGCTGGTCACGGCATTTAAATTAGTTATTTACATTCAGGGCCACTAACTGGATAGCGTGAATATACTTGGAAAGTAGTGATCACTGACGTTCCATAGAGAGCAGCAATATGCAGTCACTATCCATATTAGCTACTGGTTTAATTTAGAACAATCTTTCTGTCGCTGAATATTCTTGAGTAATGCTGCTATATGCACCGATGCTAACTGCTTAGCCTTGGAGCATGTCGGGGGCATTCCGGGGCTGATACCCAGGGATAACCGTGCAGCAATGATATTCAGCTGCTGCCTGGCTATCCGTCAGCAATGAAAGTTAGGCGCAGCAGAAGCTGTCCTAACTTTCACCACCGTATCTAACTGGGCAGTGGCTGAATATCGTCCCTACATGGCTAGCTTCTGCGCTGTGTGTGGCTGTGCAGCAACCCCAGATATTCAATGCCGGCAGTCGGATATGACCCTAAATTGAATATCTGGGGTTAAAGTTCAACGGCAACGGCTATGCGCCTTAGAGGCGCATAGCCATCGCAAATGAATATCGGCCCATAGAAAATGACATAAAGAACATATGATGACCTATCCAGAAGAACTATTAAGACCTGCAATCTCTTCCTCTCCCTTGGAGATCCTCTGCATTTGTCTCATGCTTTCTTAAATTCAGCTAGCAGTTTTCATCTTCACCACCTCCACTGGGAGGCCGTTTCATCTATCTGCCACCCTTTCCTTAAAGAAATATTTCCTTAAATTACTCCTGAGTCTATCCCCTTTCACCTTCATTCTATGAATCCCTTATATTTTATGGGATGCCGCAGGATTCAGTCTTCTTCCCTCTACTTTTCAACATTTCTAAGTCCCTTGGCCTCCTTTATTCAGTCTACAGAGATATCTTCCTATGTACTGTATATGCCAATGATATCCCTCATTGTTCAGGTAGATAGTTCCTTCCCGATTTCTTTTCAGTAAACAACTGCTTGAAAAAGGTGACCTTGAAGCTTATCCTACAAAAAAACCAACAGCTACCTGGATTACAGGTAGTTTAACCACCCCTTCAACAGCCCCACTTCTTAGTAACACTCTTCTCTCTCAAATCCTCCTTTAAGTATCTAGACATTTTTATTGACTCTGAGCTCTCATTCACTGCACAAATCAGCCAGTTGACCAAATCTGCCTTCGTCACACTCCATCAATTCAGAGCCTTGTACCCTCTGCTAGACCCCATTGCACAGACATACATTCTTCTTAGCATAGTTACAGCCAGACTTGATTATTGCAATGCAGCGTATTCCAGACTTCCTGCTTATCAACTAAACAGACTTAAATCAATTCAAAATACAACTATTCATATTCTTTCACATGCAAAGAAATTTGACCATGTGACTCTATTATTCATAGAATACCACTGGCTTCCAGTCCTATACTGCATATGTTATAAAATTCTTTCTCTGACACAGAGGGGGTCATTCCGTGCAACATCCATCCCCGCTATTCATACCCACACCCGATCACGTCTAACTTCCCTGCTCATTGTACAGGAAGGTTAGACGGGGTGGGGAAGGGGCGGATTGGGGGAGGTGTTAGGGCGGGTGGTGGGTGGTCATCAGTCCTGGACATACAGGGACGATTCCGGGGCCGACGGCTTGGACGGGGAGCTTATTCCACCTCTAAGGTGGCCTGACCTCTAAGGTGGAATAAGTTCCTTGATCAGGCAGTGAAAGGCAGGCCCGGGGCTGCAAAGCAGCAGGAGGGGGCAGAGAGCATTCCCCATAGCCTGACCCTGGCCTTGGGAGGACGGATCGGGGGTTGGGCTTTGGGGAAAGCAGTTCAGGAGCTGTCAGTCGGAAATTGCGGATTTAAAATGGAGCCACAGTGCAATGGCAACCGGATACCATGGCGCCACGGCTCCATTGTAAAGACCAGTCTGAGTTAGTCAAGCAAGGCCTGTACGTGCAGGCCGGGCTGAATCATGGGCCTGGCCTGCACATACAGGCCTGTTCACGATTCTGATCCCACGGGGCTAGACGTGCCCCGCGGGATCAGAACTGCGACTCCCTCTGTGCGTCTGGTTCTGACTGGGAGCAGAGAGGGCTTGTACGTCCAGGATAGAATCGGGTTATAGAGACCTTTATAACAAAGCTTTTGACTACTTCTCATTTCTTATAATCCCATATGCTCCACCCTATTGCCTATGCTCACTCCATGGAACCAACTGGTCATACTTCCTCTATCTAGGGCAAAATTTGAATCAACAAGAAATTTAGGATTTTTTCTTCGTTGCTCCATCCTTGTGCAATAGTTTCCAACTGTTCATTTAGAGCCTAATTATAAGACATATAAAACTCTCCTAAAAACACATTTCTTAGAGCAAGTGTTTAGGAATGGGCAGACTAAGGGGCTTGTTTACAAAGCCGCGGTAGTGGTTCGCGATCGCGATCGCAGCCGCGGCCCCATTGAAATCAATGGGGCCGCGGCTCCGATTACGATCGCAAACCGCTACCGCGGCTTTGTAAACAAGCCCCTAAGAGAGTTTAAGGGGAATCCCGTGGTACCCTGTCTCTTCCTTCTGTAACTACAGATGCTCTCGTCTCTCCATATATATGTTGTCAGGTATAGTCACTTTGTATGTCACTTTCCTGTAAGTACTGGAGTTCCTTTCCTTTTCTGACTTTGAATTTTTTTGTTTGTAAACCGTTCTGTATGAAATAAACTATAAACTATTCGAGAGCTTCCTTTCATATCTCCCCTCTCCCACCTTTCCTCTAAAGTACACATATTAAGATCTTTGGGTTGATATTCAACAGTGGCGGCTAGTGCTTTTAAACTTGGCTATTCATATCCGGCCGTCAGCATTGAATAACCAGGTTGCCCAGTTAGTGATTTAGATAACCAGTTATCTGTGATATCCAGTCTGCAAACCGTTAAATGCCTTTGAGTAGTCCCCCTTTAAGTCAATTTATCCCCATATGCAGGGGCGTCTCTACATTAGGCCACCTGAGGCAATTGCCTCAGGCAGCAGTTTCGAGGGGGTGGTACTCCGACAGTGGCGGAACTCCGGATCTGTGTTTATTTTGGATTTTGCCGCCTCTGGCCTGACACTGCCTTCCCGCTGCTTATTTTTTTTTCCTGCTGGACTCTGTGAAAAAAAACCTCACTCTTTAGTCCAGCAACTGAATGGGGGGGGGGGGGGGCTTGGACTGGAAATGAGCTGATGGAGTGCTAGGACTGGAAAAGGGCTGATGAAGGGGCTAAGATAGGACTGGAAATGGCTGATGGGGGGCTAGGACTGGAAATGGGCTCATGGGGGGGCTAGGACTGAAAATGGGCTGATAGGGGGGGCTTGGACTGGAAATGGGCTGATGGGGGGGGCTAGGATATGACTGGAAATGTCTGATGGGGCTAGGATTGGAAATGGGCTGATGGGTGGCTGTGAGAATGGAACTAGAAGGAAGCGGATGCTGGGTGGGACTGGAACTAGAAGGGAGCTGATGTTGGGGGGGACTAGGAGGGGATGGGGCTGGGGAAATGAGGATGGAGGGGGAAAAGTTAGTTTGTGTAGGAGGAAAGAAAAATCTATGCTTGGCTGGGTATTGGGAGAGTAAGTGGGGATGGGGGTGAAATTTAAGTGGATGAAAAAAGAATAAAGAAACAAATGGAGTTAAAAACAAAAGGGGAAAGATCAGCATGTTGGAGCAGATGTAGTGAGAGAATGGAAAAAATTAGAAGAGAGAAGAAAGGACAAATGGACAGCAGACAATGGAGAGTTAGCAAAAGACACGAAGAAAACAGAATATGTCAGCTCTGGGAAATGTGCATTGCTAACGTCTTTGCATTTTGTTTAGTACAAGAGGAAATTAATTTATAGTTTTATTTCTCCAATGTTGTTGTACATTCCAAGTTTGGCTTTTGGGGTTCCCAGTTTAATTATTGTCTTCATATTTCTAAATTGTGATCCCTTGCTCTATGTTTGCTGATGGTCTATGTTTTGCATGTGTAACCAAGTTGAGGTATTCTGTTCATGTAGTTTCTATGTGACAATCCCACTTGGGGTCACTATATATAGTCTGAGCAGGGTGTCACTGAGCTGTTGTGGTGACATGGCGTGCTCTAATAACTATGCACAGGGTTGTCAGTTATTTACAGGATTGTCAGTTATTTAAAGTTAGATGATTGGACTGATGGGTGGGGGTATGGTGGGTGGGGTTGTATCATTGGCATGTGAGTAGTGTAGAAGAAAAAGGTGGTGCTTTAGTGCCTTTCTGAATTAGGTGAGGTCAGTGATCGCTTGGATGATGGTTGGGAACTCGTTCCGGCGAGTAGGTGCATAGAACACAAAGGCTCTGTTCTTTGTTGCCTGAGAGCATTTTGTTATTTCACTGGGGGTTATTAATGTGTTGGTGGCGAAGGTCCTTCTTGATCTGTTTGCAGGAGTGGCGTGGAGAAGGTCCATTGCCTTTAGTGTCGCCTTTTGATAGGTAGGGTTTGGTGCTGTATGAGTCCTGGTAGTGCTGTCATGATATGGTGGGTTTGCTAGAAGTGTGTACCCCTTTATTTTGGCTGTCGGGAGGGGGGAGCCACTAGCTCATCTCTCGCCTCAGGAGCTTAGTGAAATTCTGAGCATAAATTTAGGCACTCAGCCCTAGTAAATTTTTAAAGAGGCTAATTTAGAAGCCTAGGGGGGCTTATTCAGTGGCACATAGTCCTGTTAAATGCTCCAATGCTATCTGCTTAGCATTGGGACATTTCAGGGGCAGAATGAAGGTGGCAACAAAGCTTAGCCGATCAATGGCGATATTCACAAATAAAGGGGACAATCTTTAGGAACTGTAGTCTGCACACACATTTTCAGGGAGAGACCTGATTAAATTCCTTATGATATCTCAGTTTCCTCTGAAAATAACTTTTCTGTTTTTCAGAATGAACTGGAGGTGCAAGACTTCCTTTCGATTAATCATATTGACATTTTTATATAAAGCATTTTATTTTGCTACAAGTCTAAAGAAAGAGCAGTGAAAATGTGATACAAGGCAATATGGTAGGCTTAAAATAGGTTTTCTCTCTGGAAGCCATGTAAAAAGCTGTTGTTTTTTTAATATCTCAGGGGCATATTCACGCGCATGTTTGGGGGCAGTAGGGAATATATTCCTGCAGCTGCTCATCTGTGCAAAATTTACATATCAAATGCCAATTTAAGCACTGATCTCATTATTTGTGTGGCATGAAATGCAGAGCGAAGACAATTAAATTGTAAATGAATATTAAGGCTGAATACCCAAATAAAACAAAAGTAATCCCCAAGAGAATCCCACAAATATAGGCCTAATAATTTAAACAAATCTATAGAGATCATTCGTAGGAATTCAAATTCTTCCCTTCTTCCCAGATGGTCTTATTAGCCATTGACCTTTGCTTTGATCCTTGACGCAGGTATCCTGCCAAATTAATCATTTTCTGATCACATTGTCTTCTCTCATTGAGTTAAATTTAGTTTAGCATCTTTAAATTCTGCAGGAAAATATATAAAAACAATTCTGAGATACGATTTTCTTTGCTGGGAGCAAAAGCTAAAGATATTAGCATTTCTTAGGATTAATAATACTGGTGGGGATATTCAGCTGCCAGCGCTGAAATTTAAACCCACATATTCAATACCGGGGTCATATCCAGCCCTGGCATTGACTATCTGGGTTTGCCGCATTGCCAGATATTGCGATATTGAGCCACTGCCCAGTTAACTACTGTGGGGAAAGTTAGGCCAGGGTCTGCAAACTGTGTAAATACCTTTGAAAATGCTCCTCCCCCCACTGAATCCGATCCCCAAAGGGGCACATCCAGCCATCTGGAGTGAGGACTGGAGTGAGTGGATCTAAGTTATCAATGGCCAATTTTACCGGTCCCAACCAAGAACCCTAAAATTCCCAGAGTTAAGCCTGCAAAGACACTGTTTTTCCCCAAAGCTGTGCCCAGTCTGTATAGCTACTGTGAGGGCCTCCCAGATTGGCAGGGATTACATGTTTAGAAAATGGTTCTCAACTAGCCAGTCAGGTTTTTAGCATGCAATAGTAAATCTCCCTCATTCATATTCATTTTGGTTATCTTGAAAACCTGACTGACTAGGACTAGGACTAGGTTGAGAACCCTTGGTTTAGAAGTTAGACCTACTATGACATTTTTCTACTAAAGGTATAACATTTTGTGCCACCCTTGCCTGTTACAAACCATACCTCTTTTGTTGTCCTCCCTATAACATAGCCAAATGTATCCATAGGACCATCAGCATTAAAAACAGTTGACATTGCTTCTGACTGCAGAAATGCTTTTGAATATCAGCAAGCAGTGGGATATGACTGATCCCGAATCAGCCAGTCCATAAGAAAAGGAGCGATCTGGCAATCCTACTGGAAACAATATATTTTTATCGCTGCAGTTGCATGAAAGATTGCAACACAGATATTTAAATGATGCTTACTATTTTTTCTACACAAAACACAAGCCATGAGAATGTTTTTCTTTCCACATATTAGTTTTTGGCGTTTCTTTTTCTTTACATATTTTTGCAAATGCTTTGTAGAGATAAACTTGATTGTTTTTTTCAATATGTTTTGCTTCTCTCGAGCAGTTTACATATTTGTAAATTTGGGGCCCGATTTTCCACAAGGTGCCGAGGCATGCCATACCCGCAGAAAGATACCCGTTCAGGAAAAGTGCTTGAATCGTGAGTCATGCGCCTCAAAAATGGCCAAGCATCGAAAATGCATCACAAACCGAGCACAGCGGCAGGGACTCAGTGCAGCATAGACGGGTAGGCACAGAGTCTGGAACCAGGGCACGGTGCTTAAGGTTGGCCCGCGATACCCGTGTATGTGTCCAAACCAGCAGCCTGAGAAGTGGGACGGCAAGTATGCATGAACCTGTATATCGCCCGTCCAATGTACCTGTGCATTGATGACACCATCAGGCAGGCCTTGTGGGCTGCCTGTGCAAGAGCCCTCTGTGGCTGGGCAGATAGACACCAGTGGCATGGTGGTGAGGGGGACAGCGAACTTCAGCGCTGATGAGTTTGCACCCCCTCGTGCTGCAGTACGAGGCGGTGCTATACCCCAGGGGGCCAGCAGCTGAACCTATGGCTGGCAATGGCCATATGGTGGGTCATCCAACTCCTCCTGCGCAGGTAAGAGGCCTGAATGGGTGGAGGGGAGGGGGCTAAGCACCATGCTAGGCCATACACATCCTGAAAGGCACAGCTGTGTACCTCGTATCTGCACAAGGAGACAGGGCTGTAGTGCCAAGCCGCATGCTGGTGGCAGCCCCAATGTTTGCAGAACAGGTGTCAGCGGGGGGATGGGCCATGCATTGGTACAGGTGCCATCCCTGGCTGCCCACAGCAGGAGGCATATCCAGATACAGCAGGCAGGCAGGTCGCTGCACCCCCTGGTGGTGGTTGGCAGCAACACCACAGAGCATGCAAGCAATGGCAATGCCCGGTTGTGGTTGTGCTGCCCACCCCAGGGGACCCCACTAGCCAGTGCAGACACCCTGGACATGTGCCTGACCCCCCAGCCCCTGCAACCCTGGCCAGGGGTCTGAAGGGGCCAGTGGCAGAATCCACATATGTGCTGTCCATCTGGCCCTGCAAGCAGATCTGCCATCACTGCCTGCCACCCCCTGTCTGGCTGTGGCAGCATGTCAATGATGTGATGCCACAGAACCTGACAGATGTGTCATGGTGAGTATGCACAAACCATGACACCCTGTCCTACACGGTGCCTAACAAACCATGCAGTGATGTGGCCTTTGAGGCAGTGGATGCCCCCTGGCATGACACTTACCCAAAACCGAGGCCACATGCGGCCCACAACCATGTACTGTGGTGCCAAGGCAAGCCTGCATGCAACAGATGGGAGCCTGCTTTCGGCCAATATGCATCATAGCCTGCCCCGCACATGAATCTGTGGAACAGCAGTGCATGTGCATGCAGTGGCCATCATGTGTTGCCATACGTATGTAACACATATATCCCCACCTATTTGCATTATATATAGCATCATACTAAAGCAACTGTTTGTTCTGGACCTGTCCTGGAGCTCACATATATGCACACTCACCTAGTAGCCATGCACCTCCGAGCTGACTCCTGGCAGCTGCCTGTCACAGGCTGGACTGGGTGATGACAAATGTATCAAGGCAGGACCCCAGTTAGTGGGCACACACATCAGTGAAGGTCATGTTGGCATCCACAATAACTTTCATGTTCATCAATGTGTAGCCATGCCTGCTCCAGTATGCCCTCTGCTCCAGCCATGGTGCCCGCAGTGCAATGTGGGTGCAGTCTAAACTTCCAAGCACTGATGGAATCCAGCAACATTGTAGAATGCCTTCATGGTCTTCTGCTGCTTCTGCTGTGTCCAGGGGAATGCTATGAAGTGATGCATCCTTTGCATCAGGGCCCTGGTGAAGGTACTTATGCAGTGGCTGGCAGTAGACTGCGCGATTCCAACAGTTGTCACTATCACCTGCTGGAAGCTGCCAGTTGTCAGATATCCCAGGGAAGTGGTCACCATCATAGCCACTGGTAGGGCCTAGCTTCTGGATGTGGAAGGCTCCAGGTCTGCTCTGAGTATGCTGCACAACTCAGTTATCATTGCCCAATCCAGTCTGTATCTCTGGTAGACCTCCTCCTCCGTCAATTGCAGGTAGCTCACCCTGGGCCTGTATACATGTGGGGCATGGTACCTTTGTCTCGATGCTGGGCTACAGCCTGCTGATGGATACGCACTGCCTGCTGCTTCCTCCACTGTGCCTGGGCACGGCAGGCACATCTCCACCTCTGAAACACCAAGTGTATGGCCCACGTGTTTCTCTGATGGTCCAGCAATGCTTTACCTCTGCACAGTTTGGGTACAGGCCTGCACACGCTCCCCTCAATCTACTACACGGGTTTGCCGCTCACCATCAGCGGTTGTATGAGCTGGGAAATGTCACTTAGGCTTACGCAGTAGGTGACATCCAATGTTGGCACACACGGCTTTCGGAAATCCACTTTATGCGGGTTTCACAGCAACATGCCCCTGTTCCGCCCTCGAACCTTGGTGCTTGGTGCTTTGCAGGTAGCTGGGCCTCACTGATTCAAACCGCCTTGTTGAAAATTGGTTTACATGGTTATGGCGGTTTTACACAGGTAAGGCCAGCTTTTACACGTGTAGCACGCATGTAGGGCTTCGAAAACTGGGCCCTTGGAATTTATAAGAAGTTTCTGCCAGTATAACTTGGAAATAAAAGAGGTAAATGAGTTTTCCCTGGAACTATATATTTCCTCCTTCAAATTCTGAACTCTGGATCACTGCTGGTTACATCTTCATGGATACATGCTTGGAAAGCTCCTTCTACAAAGTCATGCTCACCCATTGTATTGAAATAAGGGTGTCACAATTTTTGGTGTGGAAGTTATTTGCCCAAGTCTTACCTAATGGTTACATGGTTGCTAATAACAAATTGCACCAGGAATATCCCTTTGGAAATTATCATACTGCTTACCTCAGTGGTGACAAATTTTAAGAAATCACACAAGAATGTCAGAAAAGTATCTCAACTGTGCAATTTCAAACCAGCGCAAGTGAAAACTTGAACAAAACAAAGAGATTGGTGCACTAAACATTATGCAGAGTCTGCTTGGCATACAAAAATGGGAAATAGTGAGCATTATTTGCAATAATGCGTACTCTTATTTTTAACTCACAAAATAGACTTTGCAAAATATTTCTCTATCACAGATGGTAGAATTTTACATGTAGTCTGCACATGTAAGCTAAGCTAGTACTAATACAAATATTACTTATAGTGCTATTTGTCATACATAGGGCTTTCCAATTACACATAAGAGACAGTTCATGCTTGACAGAGCTTACAATCTAATCAACAAGAAAAACATACAGGACACAAGAGATGTTGGAAATTGACTTATTAAAAAATAGTTTAAACAACAAAGCTGTGAGCAGATAAATCAGGGGTTGAGCATTCAAAGCAGCTATGAAAAGGAGGGATTTTAGCTTGGATTTGAATACGATTGGAGATGAAGCATGATGCATCAACTCAGAATGACTATTCCAAACTTGTGATGCAGGAACATGGAAAGCACCGAGACAGGCGTAAGCAATGGAAAAGAACGGATACACAAGTGGCTTGCCGATGAGCAGAGCTCATGAGGAGGGGTGTACGGGGATATGAGAGGCTTGGTAAAAGTGAATATGCATTGAAAAGTGAGTAGGAGGGACTTGGACAGTATATGGAAATGGATAGACAGGGCCAGCCCAATCATTAGGCAAACTAGGAGGATGCCTAGCGGGGGAAGCTTCTGGGGGAGGGGGGAGGTGGCAAAGAAAAGGATATTCAAAGCAGAACAATAGATTCTGACAGCCAAGGGGTGGGGGGGGGGGGGGGGAAGGAGCGCACCCACCTTGAACCAGCTCTGGGGCCAGCCCTGAGAATAGGGATCCAATCTAGTGACTTGAGAAGAGGGATTGTAGGAGTGCAGCGACACTGGAAAAAAATAAGTCATTTAACTTGTATATAAATCATAAGTTAATGAACTAATCATGCAAAGCAGCTCATTAGATATTAGTGTGCAGTAAAACTACATGAGAAATTTGCTTTGTAAAATGTTTCTTGCATGTAGCATGACATCAAAATCATTTTCTATCTTTATATAATTTATAATGAGGAAATTTCTGGAGTCCTTGCTCCTAAACTGACCTGTGTTTAAAGTGATGCAATGAAACATGGGCTAAGAGATCCATCACTGTCAGTGGGTGTATCCATCCTGTCTGTGGAGGGATGTGGGTCCAGGGGGACTTTTGCCGGGAGCATGGCAAAAAAGGGGACTGTTGTAGTTGTTGATATGGAAGGACAGACTAGATAGTCCATGTGGTCTTTTTCTGTCATCATATTTCTATGATTCTATGAGCTGAAGTCACAGTCACTCGGAGCTGCTAACGAGAAGTCCAACTGGGAGCTACTCCTTGAGAGAAGGAGAAGAGTTTCCCTAAGCTGGCTTGGCCTAATAGAGAGAAATGCAGATCTAAAAATGTCGCGCCAACTATGGTCAACACCAATCTCTAGGAAGAACTAGTTCCCACGAGTTGGTAGCAAATCCTTATTTGTCCATGACTTAGGGGTATGTTTACTAAAGTTCCTTAACGTGCGCGGCATGCATGAGCGCGTGCTAAGGTACCTTAGCGCACGCTAATGACGTTTTATGGGGCCAAAATGCGCTTTAGTGCACGCTCATGCGCGCAGCAGCGCACACAAGCGCTGAAGGCGGGGAAAGGCTACCGGAGGGCGGAGGAAGGCTCCCCAGGGGCGGAGAGAAAGAGTCAATGGGTGGAGAGTGGGAGGGGAGAGGGTCCCCGCACACTAGCGAGGTGAAATTCGAGGCTAAAAATAACGCGAGTGAAAACCTCGCGTTAGAGCCGATTTAAAGGGAAGAGAAACCATTTCTGTCAGCAATGTACAGCAAAACCAGGGAAACCTACAAAAAGTGATAAGTGTGATACATGTGCATGGTACAAAAGGGCAAATAAACAGTGAAAATGACCTCAAAAAAAGGGGAAAAAAACATAACCAAGCTGGCCAATAGTGATATCAATGGGCAACAGTAAAAAACACTCCCAAGAAAGCTCCAAAAAAAGAAATGATTTTTGGAAGCGTCTACGCTCCGTCTCCATACAAGGTGAATGAGCCCACAGTGAAATTGTGCAGAGCAGGGTTTCTGACTCCTTCGACCAGGTTTCCTATCTCCAGGGACTGCACTGTCTCTGTGGCCACAGTGTGGTGCAGTGAACACAGCCAGTGTGTTCAAGAACCAAAAGTCACCGGCTCAAGTCCCGGCTGGGGCTCCTGCCAACCCAGTCCCCATATTTTACCCACTACTAAACCATGATAGTAAAGACGAACCTTTATTGCAGAGAACATAAGCATGGTTCAAACACCTCTATTTTACCCTACAGAGCACAGACACCAGAAACATGCGCATTACCTAGAGCAGAGTCCCCCAAATGCAGTCCTGGAGGGCCACATATCATTCAGCTTTGATGCTGTTTCCAATATAAGGCCATGTCAGCATGGTGGCGGAGGGGTACCGGTGGTGGAGGGGGCAGTGGCTGCTGCCCACAGCAGACAGTGGCCTAGCCCCCTTCATGTGGGTGCAGTGCACTCCAACAGACAGGCTCTGTCTGACAAACAGCCATGGTATCTCCAGGGACTACAACATCTCTGTGGCCACAGTGTGGTGCAGTGAACACAGCCAGTGTGTTCAGAAGCAGAAAGTCACCCTTTCAAGTCCCAGCTGGGGCTCCTGCCAACCCAGTCCCCATATTTTACCCACTACTAAACCGTGATAGTAAAGATGAACCTTTATTGCAGAGAACATAAGCATGGTTCAAAAACCTCTATTTTACCCTACAGAGCACAGACACCAGAAACATACGCATTACCTAGAGCAGAGTCCCCCAAATGCAGTCCTGGAGGGCCACATATCATTCAGCTTTGATGCTGTTTCCAATATAAGGCCATGTCAGCATGGTTGCGGAGGGGTACCGGTGGTGGAGGGGGCAGTGGCTGCTACCCACAGCAGACGGTGGCCTAGCCCCCTTCACGTGGGTGCAGTGCACTCCAACAGACAGGCCCTGTCTGACAAACAGCCATGGACTCCCCAGGGAATGCACTGTTTCTGTGCTAAGACGGTGGTGTAGCGGACACAGCCAGTGCCTTTAAGACCAGAAGGTCACAGGTTCAAATCCCCAGTGGGGCTCCTGTCAACCCAGTCCCCATATTTTACCCACTACTAAACCGTGATAGTAAAGACGAACCTTTATTGCAGAGAACATAAGCATGGTCCAAACACCTCTATTTTACCCTACAGAGCACAGACACCAGAAACATGCGCATTACCTAGAGCACAGTCCCCTAAATGCAGTCCTGGAGGGCCACATATCATTCAGCTTTGATGCTGTCTCCAATATAAGGCCATGTCAGCATGGTGGCGGAGGGGTACCGTTGGTGCAGGGGGCAGTGGCTGCTGCTCACAGCAGACGGTGGCCTAGCCCCCTTCACGTGGGTGCAGTGCACTCCAACAGACAGGCTCTGTCTGACAAACAGCCATGGTATCTCCAGGGACTACAATGTCTCTGTGGCCACAGTGTGGTGCAGTGAACACAGGCAGTGTGTTCACGAGCTAGAAGGTCACCACTTCAAAGCCCAGCTGGGGCTCCTGCCAACCCAGAACCCATATTTTACCCACTACTAAACGGTGATAGTAAAGACAAACCTTTGTTGCAGAGAACATAAGCATGGTCCAAACACCTCTATTTTACCCTACAGAGCACAGACACCAGAAACATGGCGCATTACCTAGAGCAGAGTCCCCCAAATGCAGTCCTGGAGGGCCACAAATCATTCACGTATATGCTGCTTCTAATAAAGATGTGTGTGCGTCATTTCCATGCGCCGTCCCCATGGTATGCAGATGTATCTCATGCATATTCATTAGGGACAGCAGGAAAACATGAACAGTGTTTGGCCCACCAGGACTGGAGTTGGGGATCTCTGCCCTAGAGCAGCGGCCGCCGAACAGGAGCAGAAAGAACCGCACCCACAGGCTCCATTATCGAAAGCCTCATGGAGAGGCAGGATATCGGGCCTTGCATACAGCTCACAATACTAGTACGTGCATACCTTACCAATGCCACCCTAAACCTGGGAATATGGTACACATATATGAAAAGGTTGCTATGATCACTGGCAGATAGCAATTCCTAAGTTAAGCACAATATGCGCATTGAGCTGTATCATACCAATATCTCAGATGTCTGTGGAGTGTGTTTCAGGTCTGGTGTCTGACAGTGTTCACCACCCTCCGGAGTGACCCCAAAAGTATTGCATACCATAGCCATGCCTGCGCTGTGTCCAGGACTGGTGAGTTGGCCAGGACTGCAAAAACTCTCTATATTTGAACAATGCTGGCATAGGTGTGGGAGTGTGTGTCTGTGCAGCCAGTGTGTGGTGGTTGCAACACCTTACTCAGCCCACACTGTTTGCACTGTGTCCAGTGTTAGCTTGCCAATGTGCATAATGAGGAGCAAGGTACTGTGGGTATAGCTCAGACAGGGTGGCCTGGGCAGGATGCATGAGCACAGGGTATAGGGCAATGGCTGGGACATTGTAGTGGCCGGTCACCACCTGCACGGACAGGGTGGCCACAGCATGTCCTGCTGGGAGGTCACTCTCATCCTGACTGAGCAGTCACCATGGCATGGCTAGGTCCCCCATAGTGCTAATACTATCTATTTCAAGTGATATATATGGGTTGCCTTTTTTGGGGCCCAATCACTAACCTATCTGCTTGGTGTGTGTGCTGACATCCAAGTTTTGGGTGCACACATGTCTTCCAGTAATATGCACTATGGACTAGCTAGCAGACTGTTTGCAGTTAGTATGTGTATGGCTGGAACATCTTGCAGAGTGCAGCAGCGGCAGATTCACTATGCTCGCCGCTGGAGAATATCAGATAGTGGTGGTGGGCAGCTGAGCATTTCCAGGCCTCTTGTCTGTTGGGCTTCACCGTATGGATGCATGGACTGCCCTGTATGTTGTCTGTCCCCCAGCTGGACTGAGGTCGATGGTCCCCTCTACCAGCACCACTGCAATGATGTAGAATGTGGATCTGTTGGTGGGAGATCCTGAGCTCCAGAGGACAGTTTGGGTGGTAATACATAATCCACCTATGGGTCCAAAGAGCAGGCCCGTCCCAGCCCCCCCCCCGGTGACATAAATCATGTGGCCATAGCACCCACACAGAATATGCACTAGTCTGGGTGCATCAAAGTGCTCAAGGACTAAACCTGACTGAGAAATCAAAGATGGACACAGGTGTATTTGGCAGTGTAGCTGCAAGACCAACCCATCACACACTGGCACTGATGGGGACTCACACCATAGCCTATCTCAGCTAAGCCACATGCTGTGGACATGGTGCTGGGTGGCCCACCTCACCCTCAGGGTGAGCACAGGACCCGCACAATGTGACGGTCAGTATCTATCTGTGCCAGTAACACACATGCTCAGTACTCCCTACCAGGCTGAGGTGGTGTGGGGGTGCATACCCCATCCTGTGGTTATCTTTAGACTGTTGATTTGCATGTGCAGTGCATCATGGGTATGTGGGGTTTAACCCTATCCTGCCAACCACAGCAGACAGGTCATGTGGTGGGCTGCAGTCTAACTGTAGCCAGCCAGGAGTTTTTTTAGCAGCTATGGAGATATAGCCCACGGGTGACTGCACTGCCTGTGGAGCCAGAGGTCATGGGTTTGATGCTACAGTGGGGTTATGTGATAAGGCTGTCTCTGGAGTTTTCTTTTATAATTTAAATTGGTGCTGACACCAACAACACCCTCAGTGCTGTAGCCTGAAGGTGGCTTCAAAGCGCTCTATAAGGTGCCCCAAAGGGAACATTATAAGGTGCCGTGTTGGACAGTGCACCTTATTATGTGTCCTCAGGAGTGCCGCGTAGGGTGCATGATGTGGCACCTTAGGTTATGCCAATGGGAGGGTGTGTTTGCTGGTAGCAGAATATTAAAAAAAAAAAAAGCCTCACAAAGCACTGCATATATTAAAGGGTCATGTCTCAGGCAGTCATATGCAAAAGCCGCAATGTGGCATTTAACCCATGACCCCTGTACCATCAGGTAATTTGTCAACCAATGTGCTACACCTTTGCCAGTAGGTCTGTATGCCAGCACACATGCCTACAATTAACACACACTAAAGTGGTACACGTATCTCCATCGTGTCATAATGTGCGGTACATAACCTATTGCGTGAGTCCAACGTTTAGGCCAGAAGGCCCCCTTCTACCCCCCCCCCCCAACACTTATGGCATGCTGCATATCATTGCTGGATTCACATTAAGATGGATTAATGAACATACCCCATAGGCACACACAACCCCATACCAGAAGGGTGAATGACAGCCCACGTTGATGGGCTATCAGGACTCCTTGGTGTAACTGTTTTGTCAGTCATTGCTACATGAAAACGCATAGCACACCGGTTCCAACAGTATCCTAGGAACCAGTGGTGGTGGGTTCGAGACCCAAGTGTGTAAACAACAAGGAAAACATCTAATTGTGTTTTTAAATGTCAGATACATCAGTGGAATGTCTGTCTGCATCACAGATCTGTATAAATATTGTTGGCGACACCATACCCTGTGCGGCAAACAAAAGCGCGTGGCGCGGGCCAAACTGCGTGCAGCGCGCATGCGCGTCTGGTGCACATGCGCAAGTGGTGTGCTGCGCGAGTTGCGTCTTGCGTGCGGTCCTCATTTGAGACAGTGTTAAAATGGCCACACCATCCAGGAAGCCTGCTTTCAACACCAGGGAGCTATGCTGCCTGGCACAACTGATCGCTGTGAGGCAGCACAAGCTGCTCCCAGGCTCATCCAGGAGGCAGGACAAGATGAAGGTGCAGAGGGCATGGGAAAGGCTCACAAGGCGCTTTAACCGAGTGGCAGACTACCCACGTGAGGTAAGTGTATGGGGACAGGTCAGTAGATCCATATATATATATGTCCAGTGTTGATTGTAGCTGTGCATGCTGCTGTGTGTAGGTAGTCATCTCAGTTATGTGTATCAGGTAAACCCACATGCCATATTGTCCAGATATCACATCTGAGTGGTTTGCCCTGTACCCAGGGTGCTAAGGACGTGATCACAGAGTTCCTGATGCCATCCTGGTATCATGGCAGGTGCTGCTGTTGATGTGCTACAACACACCGTAACACAGGTAGCCCATAGATCTGACTAAGGAGGTCTTCTAAACATCCTGCTGGTATGTGTAATAAGGTAGCGCTGTCAGAACCCATGGAACTAGGGAACTCTGAGAAAAACGTAAGGGAAACTGACAGCTCAGGTTCACACATGGGGAAAGGTTGCTATAAGCAACAGATAAAAACAAAGCCACGAGGTGTAAGGGAACGCCCGAACAGAAGCATAGCACAAAACTCATTAGGAAATGAGGAGCACCTGCATGGGGGCGGAGCCCAAACTAACACCAGCTTAAACACATTTAAAACTCACTTACCGGAAGGTAGAGGAAGAGGAGTGGCAGGAGCTACTGGAGGAATAGTAGATGCTACGGAGAGAACTGCTAAACGTGAAAGCAGAACCAGTGGAGCTGCAAGGACGGAGCCAGAGAGATTGCCCGGGGCATATGAGGCTGGTGATTCCCAGGAAAACTGTTGTGAGCAGCAGTGCACAGCTTTTCAATATCCCCAGGAGCATTGCTACAAAGTAAGCAGAGTAAGCAGCCAGCAAAGCAAAGTAAAGCAGCCAGCAAAGCAAAGTAAGCAGTCCAGCAGCCAAGTCCAGGAGGTATAGATTACCCAACACCAGGGATTCAGCAGGGGAAAACTTTTACCCTGAAGGAAGTTTGAAGCTAACAGAGAAACATCGTGGAAAGGGTTCTTCAGAACAGACCTTTGCTCGAGTGAGAGAACAGGAAGTAGCAGTGCCTAAAGGTAGGCGTATTTACTCTAGTAGAAGAGGTTTAAAATACCCTGATTTGCCCTGCACTTACCAGGAACTGTGTAACTCTCTAGGGCCTGACTACAGTGAATATGGTAATTTCCCACGGGCCACTAGTTTAGTGGAGGAGGGGAATGCTTTAGCTCACCGGCAAGAACATTATAACCTCAACGGCAGCTGTGTGCCGGTAGAAGTTTATTCTGATGAGGAAGGAATGCAATTTGAGACTATTGGAGAGTCTTTAGACGGGAGTGAGATGGACTGTACATACACTCTGGCTGATTGCATATCATCTCTTTGTTGAAAGCAGCAAGAACTGTTTAGAAAAGGAAACAGGAGGAAAAGTTCTGTAAGTGAAATGAACTGTTTTCTTTTTACTTTTTGTTCCATTAACTAATGCTGAAGTAAGCCGAGTTTTGTTTGAAACATTTCTTTAATTGTGTCACCAGACGAAGAGTCTGCAATTCCTTGTGTTCCACTGTTATGAATCCACCCCGGACGGGGAATAAAGCCTGTGTTTAACCTTTCCCTCTGCCTACAACTACACTTCTTTGGCTAATGTTAAAAACCACAGGTCCCAGAAGGCCTTTCTAAAGCCTTCACAGGAAAGTCTACAGCCATTAAAATACTGCCCCATTAAACTACCCAAGCCTCTTTGCCTCTGGGTACGTTGGTGGGTGACATAGTGGCGTCGTCTAGAGGATTTTTTTAACTTTTGGAATAAAAGGACACTTTTAAAGAAGAATACTGCTGTACCAGGAGACCCCTGAGAAGCAAGCACGCAGGACAGACCAGACGCTGAACAGTGATCTTTCTTGCCAAAGCTAGAATCTACGCAGATCCTAAGGTAGCGGATACCTAGGGCACTAGCGTAGTTGGATAAAGGGCAAGAAAGAGGGTGCTCCTGTGTTGCGGGAAAGGGGGTGAAGAAACGTAAAAGTACCGCACTTGGTGGTTTTTCTTTCTTTTCTCCACAGGGTCACGGCAGAAGGATGGAGGTCCAAGACATAATGAGCTGGATGCAACACCAGTGGGACAAGCAGCTGGAGTTGGCCCGGCATATGCAGGAGCAGACGGCAAAAATGATCATGGAGCAGCAGAAGCCACTCCTAGATACCATGAGAGCATTTTTGGAGAAATCGCCAGGACATGGGACTGAGAACCCCTACGTAGTTCCAGGGGTAGGACTCAATGCTAGCCATGCATTCACATTGGGACAGTTAAGTGCACAGGACAATATAGACGATTTTATAGATGCCTTTGAACGGATAGGGGAGGCATTGAAATGGCCAAAAGAGCAGTGGGCAACCCGCTGTGCAGTATCACTCACTGGGGAGGCTCTCTCCGCTTGTAAAGCAATGCCTGCCATCCTTGCTGCTGACTACGAGGAAATAAAAAGGGCAGTTAAGGATAGGTTAGGGCTATCTAGCATGCATTACCGCAGGTTATTTAGGGAAGCTAAGATGAGGGCACAAGAAACCCCTAAAGCTCTGCAGCAGAGGCTGAAAAATTTGGCATACAAGTGGTTAACTCCTGAACGGAGGACTATTGACTCGGTGTTAGATACAATTATTTTGGAGCAGTTTCTCCAGGCTGTACCCACCGAAGTAAAAACGTATCTCACGTTGCAAAATTGCCAAAATACTGATGATGCAGCCAGTCTGGCCGAACGCTATTTCGAGGCACAGATGGTTGGCACCTCAGAGTTGGGTCTGAGGAAAGCAACAGGCATGGCAGAGTTTAAAAGAGAAAAATGTTTTAAAGGAAAAATGTTTAATGTGTCTAGTAAAAGTACTAATGATGACATTTTTCTTATGCATAAAGGGAAATGTTATGTGTGCGGGAGAGCAGGCCACTTCCAAAAGGACTGCATGGAGCGGACTATCCTCATGGCTGGGAAGGACAATCCAGCACAAGATGGATTCCTTATCCCTGTGCAGGTAGAAAGGGTAGAAGCACTGGCGCTGCTTGACTCGGGGGATGACCAGAGCATGATTTCACGGGGGCTCTGGGAGGCCATTGAGGGGCGCCATCAGTCAGCCCCGAGTCAAGCAGAATGCCAGGTGCGGATACGTTGCGTACATGGTGCATCGTCACCTTATCTTTTACACAGGGTGTCTGTCAGAGGGTTGGGGGTCACACAACCATTACTAGTAGCCATTGTTCCGCGATTGCCACACCAGATAGTTTTAGGGCGCGATTGGGGCCCCTTTTGCCAAGAATTAGGAGAAGGTCTTCTTAAAATAGGTTATGAGTTCGCACCACCCCAACCAGAGGCAACAGGAGCGAGGGTAGAAGCCTTAACAGCAGGAATTCCTAGTCCCCTGTTTGGTAAAGCAAAAAAGGCTAGCACTCCATCCAACTCCCGTGTTACTGGAGTACCTCCAGTGAAGCAGAAATTTCTGCTAAAATTTTGTAGAGCCACACCCAGAGCCAAAAGCCCACAAAGAGCTTCCGCTGGAGCAGCCGGATATGACCTCTTCAGCGCCGAGGAAGCAGTCGTCCCGAAAGGGGGGAAGACCTTAGTTAATACCGGGGTACAAGTGCAGATTCCCAAGGGATGTTATGGCCGAATAGCCCCAAGGTCAGGCTTAGTGGTCAAACACTTCATAGACATCGGGGCGGAAGTGATAGACCCCGATTAAAGAGGCCTGGTCAAAGTCCTCATTTTCAATTTTGGAAAAACTGACTTCAAAATACAGGAGGGAGATCGCATCGCACAGTTAGTGTGTGAACGCGTGGGCTTCCCCGTCGTGGAAGAGGTGCCCGCATTGACACTAGGGGGACGGACGGGTTCGGGTCCACTGGCCAGAGGGAAATTAAGGGCATGACGGCCCTGGCGGAGGAGAGGAGAACCTCGGACCTCAAACCTCCGACTGGAAAGAAAGGCCAGAACCGAGGTTAGGTGTTGGGCTATCCCCACAGCAGCAGCGGGAGCTGACACTGCTGTTGGGAAGATTTACGGATGTCCTGACAACAAAACCGGGCGAAACCCGCTTGGTCGCCCACGAGGTAATTATGACCCCAGGCCGGATTATCAGACAACGGCCCTATCGCATGCCGGAGACCAAGAAAAATGAGGTTATAAAACAAGTAAAGGAAATGGTCGTGATGGGCATTATTGAGGAGTCCCACAGCCCGTGGTCAAGTCCCATAGTTTTAGTTCCGAAGCCGGACGGGACCCTCAGATTTTGTATTGATTTCCGGCAAATAAATGAGATCTCCCAATTCGATGCATATCCGATGCCCTGCATCGACGACTTACTGGACCGGCTAGGTCAGGCAAAATACTTGACCACGCTAGATCTCACAAAGGAGTATTGGCAAATACCCCTTACACGGGATTCCAAACCAAAGACGGCGTTCAGTACCCCTCTAGGGTTATTTCATTTTAAGCGAATGCCGTTTGGGCTGCATGGGGCAGCAGCCACCTGCCAGCGCCTAGTAGACCAAGTACTGAGGCCTCACCATGATTATGCTCTCGCATACATGGACGACATAGTCATCTACAGCACGACTTGGTCCCAGCACCTCGCTAGAGTTGAGGTAGTGCTCCGGGCCCTCCGCAGAGCAGGTTTGACCCTCAACCCGGCGAAGTGTGTATTCGCCAGCGAGGAGGCCAAATATTTGGGCCACATGGTGGGAAGGGGGGTAGTTAAACCCTTAGCCAACAAAGTGGAGAGCGTCAGGGATTTCCCCCAACCCATTACCAAAAAACAGGTACGCAGTTTTCTGGGGCTCATTGGATATTATAGACGGTTTATACCTCGGTTCGCCGAGGAAAGCATTTTGTTCACGGAAATGCTCAAGAAAAATGCTCCCAATAAAGTGCAGTGGACCCCAGAGGCTGAGATCGCCTTCACCTCCCTAAAAGAGAAGCTGTGTACAGCCCCAGTGCTGCGGGGAATAGATTTTAATCTACCCTTCGTGGTCCATACAGACGCTTCCGAGAGCAGGTTGGGGGTGGTACTATCTCAAGTGTTTGAGGGGGTGGAGCACCCAGTCACTTATTTAAGTCGAAAACTCTCAAAGGCAGAAAAAAATTATTCGACGGTTGAAAAGGAGTGCCTGGCCATAAAATGGGCTATTGAAGCATTAAGGTTTTACTTAACCGGCAGGAAGTTTCTCCTGGTCACGGACCACGCCCCTCTTAAATGGTTAAACCAGATGCAAAATAGCAACGCGCGGTTGACTAGGTGGCATCTGGCACTGCAGGCATTCAATTTCGTTATACAGCACAGAGCAGGAAAATTACATGGGAATGCGGATGCGCTCTCCCGGATTACGAGCTGTCCGGTTAGTGGTCCGGCAGCCCGTAATATTTTAAGGGGGGGGATCTGTCATAAGGTAGCGCTGTCAGAACCCATGGAACTAAGGAACTCTGAGCAAAACGTAAGGGAAACTGACAGCTCAGGTTCACTCATGGGGAAAGGTTGCTATAAGCA
Source organism: Ichthyophis bannanicus (assembly GCA_033557465.1). Taxonomy (NCBI): domain Eukaryota; kingdom Metazoa; phylum Chordata; class Amphibia; order Gymnophiona; family Ichthyophiidae; genus Ichthyophis; species Ichthyophis bannanicus. The sequence goes on from CM066035.1 coordinate 647,001,039, forward strand.
ACAGATAAAAACAAAGCCACGAGGTGTAAGGGAACGCCCGAACAGAAGTATAGCACAAAACTCATTAGGAAATGAGGAGCACCTGCATGGGGGCGGAGCCCAAATTAATACCAGCTTAAACACATTTAAAACTCACTTACCGGAAGGTAGAGGAAGAGGAGTGGCAGGAGCTACTGGAGGAGTAGTAGATGCTACGGAGAGAAATGCTAAACGTGAAAGCAGAACCAGTGGAGCTGCAAGGACAGAGCCAGAGAGATTGCCTGGGGCATATGAGGCTGGTGATTCCCAGGAAAGCTGTTGTGAGCAGCAGTGCACAGCTTTTCAATATCCCCAGGAGCATTGCTACGAAGTAAGCAGAGGTGGCAGTCCAGCAGCCAAGTCCAGGAGGTATAGATTACCCAACACCAGGGATTCAGCAGGGGAAAACTTTTACCCTGAAGGAAGTTTGAAGCTAACAGAGAAACATTGTGGAAAGGGTTCTTCAGAACAGACCTTTGCTCGAGTGAGAGAACAGGAAGTAGCAGTGCCTAAAGGTAGGCGTATTTACTCTAGTAGAAGAGGTTTAAAATACCCTGATTTGCCCTGCACTTACCAGGAACTGTGTAACTCTCAAGGGCCTGACTACAGTGAATATGGTAATTTCCCACGGGCCACTAGTTTAGTGGAGGAGGGGAATGCTTTAGCTCACCGGCAAGAACATTATAACCTCAACGGCAGCTGTGTGCCGGGAGAAGTTTATTCTGATGAGGAAGGAATGCAATTTGAGACTATTGGAGAGTCTTTAGACGGGAGTGAGATGGACTGTACATACACTCTGGCTGATTGCATATCATCTCTTTGTTGAAAGCAGCAAGAACTGTTTAGAAAAGGAAACAGGAGGAAAAGTTCTGTAAGTGAAATGAACTGTTTTCTTTTTACTTTTTGTTCCATTAACTAATGCTGAAGTAAGCCAAGTTTTGTTTGAAACATTTCTTTAATTGTGTCACCAGACGAAGAGTCTGCAATTCCTTGTGTTCCACTGTTATGAATCCACCCCAGACGGGGAATAAAGCCTGTGTTTAACCTTACCCTCTGCCTACAACTACACTTCTTTGGCTAATGTTAAAAACCACAGGTCCCAGAAGGCCTTTCTAAAGCCTTCACAGGAAAGTCTACAGCCATTAAAATACTGCCCCATTAAACTACCCAAGCCTCTTTGACTCTGGGTACGTTGGTGGGTGACATATGATGGGGTCTGCAGTTGCAGGGTAAAACATCTGTCCCACCCCCAGGGGCTATGAAACGTGCCCAAAATGGTATGTTAGACCCATTGGTGATATGAGTGTGTGTGGCCCAGCAGTCTAACACATCTGCCCTACCCCCACTTGCCCAGAAAGTCCAATAAAAAGGGGCCCCAGCACCCCTGCTGTTATGGAATATGCTGCTGTTGCTGTTTCCCAATCCACCCTACCCCCAGGAGTCCTGAGAGCCCATCAAAGTGGGATGTCAGTCACTCTGGTGATATGGTTCTGTGTGCCTAGACAGTTCTATAAGGTCTCCCTATCCCCAGGAGTCCTGACAGCCCATCAGAGTGGGCTATCACACATCCTGGTGATATGGTTCTGTGTGCCTAAACAGTTGAATACATTCTCCCTATCCCCAGGAGTCCTGATAGCCCATCAAAGTGGGCTGTCAGGCACCCTGGTGATATGGTTCTGTGTGCCTAGACAGTTCTATAAGGTCTCCCTATCCCCAGAAGTCCTGACAGCCCATCAGAGTGGGCTATCACACACCCTGGTGATATGGTTCTGTGTGCCTAAACAGTTGAATACATTCTCCCTATCCCCAGGAGTCATGAGAGCCCATCAAAGTGGGCTATCACTCACCCTGGTGATATGGTTCTGTGTGCCTTGTGACATAGTGAGTCCTTCTAGCCCTGTAGAAACTCCCAAAAACCAGGTAAAAAGTGCAGGGCTGCAATATAAACAAAAGCACATGGCTACTGGTTGTCAGGGAAACCAAGCCTGAGAGAAAGAAACACGCCCCTGCTACCAGTTTAACAGAGAGTTACAAAGTAATTCAGAACACCTGCTAGGAGGAGGAGTCAGGCCCTACCCGAGGAAGCTGACTCATAAAGAGGTCCCAGTAGGTAGAGAGGAGAGAGAAGAGAGAGAGGAGGATAGCCAGAGTGAAAGAGAGAGTGAACAAGAGGAGAGACGAGCAGAGTCCCTTTGGAGGAAGAAAAGCCAGCTTCCAGTAAGGAGTTTGACTGAGTCTCTAGCTGAGGAAAGGTCAGAGGCTCTGAGTCAAAGATACAGCAGAAGAAGACCAAGGCAGCTGAAATATTCTCTGGATTATAAACAGAAGGAAAAGCCAGGAAGGCAGTTGAACTCTGTTTTGCACAAGTCAGGTTGGGAACCGTCAGCTATCTATAAGCCACGGAGAAAACCTTCCACAGCCAGGTTCCAAGGTAAGCCTAAGGGCTGGAATCATAATAGTTACTGGGAGTTTATTGATCCAGAAGGTTGGGGCTATGGTGGAAAGGACTATGGGGAGAATGATTGTTTAGAGCTGTACCAAACCCAAGAGCTTATCACAAAGCCTAGGGTTGGAGAAAAGGGCGCGGCTCCAGAGGGAGCGTGGCAAACAATTCCTACCCCAGAGGTAGAATTTATGGAAACAGAGCCATCCTGTGTAAATACTCCTACGGAAGAAATGGACTGTACGATTTCACTGGCTGAGGAGATAATATCTCTATGTTAAAATTGTGCTGTGAAGAAAATACAGACTTACTGTGAGAAGGGAACAGAGCTGTAGGAAACAGTACTGTGGTGTTTAATCTGCTGGAAGAAAAATGTTTAACGCTGACTGAAGCTATTTAAGTTGGATATCTTATTTTGTCCTTTTTCTGCCAAAGTGCAAGATATTTGTGTTACCTTTATTCCTTGTGAAATCCACCCCGGGAGGGGAAATAAATCCTTTTGCTTGAAACACTTGAGTCACACTACCCTTCATTGAACTCTTAAAGAAACTACATTTCCCTACAAGCACTGCTTCAGGAAATAGTGAAACTTTGGTTCAGGAAGGAACTTAACCTCCTTAAACCCTACATACCTATGGGTATCAGCAAGGGGGGAGGATCACAATGGCGTAGTAGTACGGATTTTACCTGGATTGAAGGACACCTGGAGGGACAAGATTCCAGCAGCAGCAAGTGGCTGATATCCAGGAACAGGAGGTTCCGGCGCTCGACTGACTACCTGTCAGAAAAGGAGCTACTTTTCTCAGTGCCTGACTCTGCACTGAGCTCAGGTAATTGTAGCTGGGCATAAGTGCGGAGGGATAACCAGAGAAAAGGTAGTGCACGGTAGTAGTGCACAGGGTGGGAAAAAAAAAAAAGGGGGAGAAATGTTTTTTTTGTTTTTGGGCCACACTTGGGTCTTGTTTTTGTGTGTTTTTCCCAGGTACCTAAAATGGAGCCACAGGAAATGCTAAGATGGATGTCTCTGCAGTGGGACAAACAATTGGAGATGACTCGTCGAGTCCAGGACCAAGCCATGGCTGCCATTCAGGAACAGCAGAAGCCAATAAGGGAGCTCATGGAACTGTTAGTAAAGCAGCAGCAAGAGCCAGCAAGAGACTTACCTGAGTATACCCGTGGGGTAGGACCACCTGGTAGAGATATCTTTATGCTGGGACAGCTGTCCCCTACAGATAATGTTGACGACTATGTGGACGCCTTCGAACGTCTTGCAGAGGCCATAAAGCTGCCTAAGGAGCAGTGGGCCATAAGGTTTGCCATGTCTCTATCCGGCCAAGCCTTGTCAGCCTATAAGTCAATGCCTGCTACCTTAACAACTGACTATGATGCTATTAAAAATGTTGTGAGGGATAGGCTCGGGCTGACCCCTTCATTCTATAGGCGCCAATTTAGGGAGGCCAAGTTGAGGCCCGGAGAAACCCCTAAAGCCCTATACTATAGAATGAAAGGTTTAGCCTGGAAGTGGGTAAAACCAGAGCAGAGAACTGTTGAATCCATAACACAGGTACACTACCAAAAAACTGCCTCCAGTTTTGCAACTGATTCCTATAGATTTTGGGGTGCTGAATCCAGGAAAAATAGCCAAAATGTTCCATCACGTCACGTTTTCTTGCAAAATTAGATTTCTTACCCATATAAGGAATGTTCACATCATTTCTTTTTAGCCGACTGCAGTTTATTTTCTTGGCCCAAAATAGAGGTTGTAATGGTTAACTAACTAGAAACACTCCCTCATGATATTTTAGAGTGTTTTGTATTCATTTTATACATTAACAGGACAATTGGGAGGCGGGGGGCTAAATCCAGTACTCACGCTGGCGCATGTTCTTTCCTGTTCGCCTCGCCTCGTTCGCTCGCTCAAACACGGTGGTTGCGACATGAACGTTCCTGTCAAATTTCAGTTTCTTGCAAGTTCATTATTACCTTTTGTTTGCTCAGTCGTAATCCAGCTTTATTCCGAAGTGGTTCACTACAGTTGTAGTTTGCAGTGCTGTGTATTTGTGATGGCTCACAGAGCCAGAGGTTGCGTCAACTCTCCAGACAGTTTTTGATTTATTTGTGGGGAATATACCGTGAAAAAGCGGCAGAGGAACATTTCTGCATTTATTAAAAAAGTACATTTCGCCTATTTCGGTTTGAAGTTAGGCGATCAAGACAAACCATGGGCTCCTCACAAAGTGTGCAAGACATGTGAGGAAGATCTACGCTTATGGATGAAAGGTAAAAAACAAGCATTTCGTTTCGGAATACCTATGATGTGGCGTGAACAAAGAGACCACAGCAGTGACTGCTATTTTTGCTCTTGCATTGTGAAGGGATACAACTTAAAAAATAAGAACGTAATAAGTTACCCCAACCTTCCCTCAGCAATTAGGCCTATGCCTCATAGCAACGAAGTACCTGTGCCTGAACCACCAAAATCTTTGGATCATATTTGTGTGGACGGTTCTGATCATGATGAGACTCATCAGATGGCTTTTCCCGATGAGTCCAGTACTTCCGAGTTTGAAACTGAACCAGATCCGAAACCTGAACTTTTCTCTCAAGCTGAATTGAATGATTTAGTCCGGGATTTAGGACTCCCAAAAGATGCTGCCCAACTGCTAGGTTCTCGGCTTAAACAGAAAAATCTATTGTCACTAGGAACAACTTTTTATTGGTACCGCAACCGCGAGACACAATTTTTGAAGTATTTCAGCAAAGAGGAAGATTTGGTATTTTGCAACGATATATACGGAGTGATGGAAAAGTTTAAACTCAAGTATGATCCTGCTGAATGGCGGCTGTTCATTGATTCGTCAAAAGACAGCATAAAAGGTGTTCTTCTTCATAATGGCAACACATTCGCTTCAGTTCCTATTGCTCACTCTGTTATTCTCCAAGAAAAATACGAGAATTTGGCCCTGATTCTTCAGAAGATTCGTTATGATGAGCATAAGTGGATGATTTGTGGAGACTTTAAAATTCTATCCATGCTATTAGGGCAGCAATCCGGTTTCACCAAATATCCCTGCTTCCTTTGCTTGTGGGATAGCCGGGCCCGCGACCTACACTGGGGGAAAAAAGACTGGCCAATTCGGGAGTATTTGAGACCCGGTGAGAAAAATGTTCTTCATGAGAGCTTGGTACCTCGTGATAAAATTCTATTACCACCTCTCCACATTAAGTTGGGTCTCATTAAGCAATTCATCAAGTCCCTTCCAAAAGATGGTGAGTGCTTTGCTCAAAGTTCCCCGGACTTTCTGAAGCAAAGCTAAAGAAAGGAGTGTTTGTTGGCCCTGATATAAGGAAACTCATTTCAGATGGAGCATTCGCTGAAACGATGTCTGAGAAGGAAAAAGAAGCCTGGGATTCCTTCAAGGATGTTGTTCTCAAATTCTTGGGGAACAGGCGGGATGAGAACTATAAGGATATTGTTGCCAGGATGCTCAATGCCTTCAAAGAACAAGGCTGTAACATGAGCCTGAAAGTCCATTTCTTGCACTCCCATGTGAACTACTTTCCCAAAAACTTGGGGGCGTACAGTGAAGAACAAGGTGAAAGGTTTCACCAGGACATCAAGGACGCAGAGAGAAGGTACCAAGGAAGATGGAACACCACTATGATGGCTGATTTCTGCTGGTTGCTGCTGCGGGAAACCCCAGATGAAAAATACGCCAAGCAGCGCACCAAGAGAAGCATTCGGGGGAAGAAGAAACGGGCCCACCAGGAGATTGATTGACCCAAGAATGACTTTAAAATCTAAACTGTGTTGACAAATATCGTGTTTTTACTAAACTTTGAAATAAAAATTTGCTAGTTATTACCACAGTGTCGGATCTCATTTATTAGAATTTTATTTTCACACCATCAGGTGTTTGTCTTCATGTATTGCAATGGTGCGGTGTGCGTTTTCTATTCTTACATACATACCTGTACAACATTTTTTGCACATTTCTTTGCTTTGCTTTGTGTCTAACCTCGCTCTTATATGCTCAATGTTTGTGCACATGTATGTGGCTGTTTTAAGTGCAGACAATTATGCTACCATCACAGTGTGTTTTGTTGACATTACTCTATTCTTATGTGCTGCCTTGTTACAATTTTCTTTATTCTTATTTGAATAACTACTAAACAATTAGTATAAAGAATTCATCCAAGAAACTTTTATCTCGATCGCACTCAATCTGAAACGTTCACCTCAAACTGCTAACCCAATGTAGCAAAAAATCTGTACGTGATGGAGCAAATTGGTTACCAGATTTGGATTCAGCGCACCAAAAAACATAAAAATCAATCGAAACATTAGAGGCAGTTTAAAAAAAATTTTTTTTAGTGTACCTGTGTAATGGATGAGCTGATACTAGAACAGTATTTAGAAGCTGTGCCAGCAGAAATAAAAACCTTCCTCATGTTACAAGATTGTAAAACCTCAGAGGAAGCGACTAGCATGACGGAGCAATATTTTGAGGCTGAGTTTGCCAAAGCCCCAAAATCAAGCATTCCGGGTGCAGCAAAGGCCGGTAATAAGGATAAAAATGTACAAAGTAAACTGCCATATGAGAATGTGGGTTTTTCCAATATGAGAGGAAAATGTTTTAAATGCGGGAGCATAGAGCATTTTCAAAGGGACTGTAGTTTACGTAAAGCATTGATGGCCGGTATAGGAAAGAAAGTCCGGTCAGGGTTTTTGCTCCCAGTACAAGTGGAGGGTGTAGAGGCCCAAGCACTGCTTGACTCTGGTGCTGACCAGAGCATGGTCTCCCAACGGCTCTGGGAGGCCATACAAGCCCAGTCAGCGCCAGGTCAAGCAGTAGGACAAGTAAGAGTGCAGTGCGTGCACGGGTCTGCCTCCTATTATCCTGTATATAACCTTACCATAGAAGGGTTGGCATCACAAAAGAAAGTGAAGGTGGCAGTTGTTCCCCAGCTATTATATGATGTCATTCTAGGTAATGATTGGCCCCTATTTTCTTAGGGAATGGGAAGGGGTGTGGGAGAAAGGACAGGGTATGTCTCCACCCGATCCCAGGTAAGAACCCCTCAGGATGATAAGGACCCTGACGAAGAAATAGCGGGTCCATCCCGAGATAGGGAGAATTCCCCTGAGCCTGAAAGGGAGAAAGGAGAAGAAATGACAGACCCATTGCCCGCACAGACGGATCTTTTTGACGCCCCATCTCAGAGGGTGAGGAAAGGAAAACCAACAAGAAAACAGGAAAGGCACCGCAGAACCCATGGAAGGGCAGGGTTGGAAGCCGGGGAGGGGCTACCCTGGGTACCCGCGGAATTAGTGAGGAAATTCCCTTCCTTCCCGGGGGAACAGAAGGCGGATCCCGCTTTAAAACGGGCCTTTGCCTATGCTCAGGAAAAAAGAGATACACTGCCCCGATTCCTCTTGGATAATGGTGTTTTATATAGGGAGAGCAACAACCCACTTACAGGGGAGGTAAGGAAGCAACTGGTAGTACCGACTATGTTCAAGGCCATCGTAATGCGACTTGCCCATGACCACCCAGTGGGAGCCCACAAGGGAATTCAAGGGACATTGGACCAGGTCCTGGCCCGATTTTACTGGCCGGGGGTCTTCAGGGAAACTTCCCGCTATTGCGAAGCCTGCCCCGCTTGCCAACGGGTTAGTGCATCCAAACCTAAAGTAGTGCCAATGATACCCACACCGGCCATATCCACACCAATACGTAGAATGGCAATGGATATTATAGGGCCACTTGATAGGACTCCCCGGGGCTTTCAGTACGTGTTGGTGATCATGGAACAGGCAACACGCTTCCCATGGGCCATTCCTCTCAGGAGCACCTCGGCCAGAACAATAGCCCTGGAACTCATTAAACTGTTCTGTGAGGTTGGCTTCCCACAGGAGATGATAACTGACCAAGGAAGCAATTTTATGTCGAGGTACCTAGCCACCGTGTGGGATGCCTTCGGCATCCACCATCTACGTACGGCGGCATACCACCCCCAGGCCAATGGCATGGTCGAGAGAATGAATCAAACCATTAAGCGAATGCTTAGGCGGGGTTTAGACGGACAGACATCCGAATAGGATACGCTCTTACCTTTTGTAATGTATGCCTGTAGAGAACGCGTACAGGCGTCTCTAGGGGGCGTCCCCCTACGAACTGCTATTCGGTAGGGCCCCCAGAGGAGTTCTCGACATATTGCGAGAGCAATGGGTAGAGCCCGACAGGGAAGAGATAGAGGTACCCCAGTTCCTGAGAAACCTTAGGAGTCGTTTGGAAAGAACGTCTCAAATTTCCCTGGAGAATTTACAGGCCAGCCAGAGGAAGCAAAAGAAATATTATGATAGGGGGACAGAGCCTCACCAATTGGCAGAGGGAGATAGAGTAGTCATTATGGTAGCTGAGGTAGGACCCAAATTCGACGCAAGATGGAAGGGACCATCCACAGTAGTGAAGAGGGTCGGTCCTGTATCATACCTCGTAGAAAACAGTAAGGGTCGGTGCCAAACCTACCATATAAATGTTTTAAAACCCTGGAAAGAAAGGGCGGTTACCGTAGAGTTGGCCAGTACAGAACACCACAAGAGCCCAGTAGGACGGATTACGTGCTGTCCGTCACAGGTTCCGGCAGCCCGTAATATTTTAAGTGGGGGGATCTGTGACATAGTGAGTCCTTCTAGCCCTGTAGAAACTCCCAAAAACCAGGTAAAAAGTGCATGGCTGCAATATAAACAAAAGCACATGGCTACTGGTTGTCAGGGAAACCAAGCCCGAGAGAAAGAAACACGCCCCTGCTACCAGTTTAACAGAGAGTTACAAAGTAATTCAGAACACCTGCTAGGGGGCGGAGTCAGGCCCTACCCGAGGAAGCTGACTCATAAAGAGGTCCCAGTAGGTAGAGAGGAGAGAGAAGAGAGAGAGGAGGATAGCCAGAGTGAAAGAGAGAGTGAACAAGAGGAGAGACGAGCAGAGTCCCCTTAGAGGAAGAAAAGCCAGCTTCCAGTAAGGAGGTGGACTGAGTCTCTAGCTGAGGAAAGGTCAGAGGCTCTGAGTCAAAGATATAGCAGGAGCAGACCAAGGCAGCTGAAATACTCTCTGGATTATAAACAGAAGGAAAAGCCAGGAAGGCAGTTGAACTCTGTTTTGCACAAGTCAGGTTGGAAACTGACAGCTATCTATAAGCCATGGAGAAAACCTTCCACAGCCAGGTTCCAAGGTAAGCCTAAGGGCTGGAATCATAATAGTTACTGGGAGTTTATTGATCCAGAAGGTTGGGGCTATGGTGGAAAGGACTATGGGGAGAATGATTGTTTAGAGCTGTACCAAACCCAAGAGCTTATCACAAAGCCTAGGGTTGGAGAAAAGGGCGCGGCTCCAGAGGGAGCGTGGCAAACAATTCCTACCCCAGAGGTAGAATTTATGGAAACAGAGCCATCCTGTGTAAATACTCCTACGGAAGAAATGGACTGTACGATTTCACTGGCTGAGGAGATAATATCTCTATGTTAAAATTGTGCTGTGAAGAAAATACAGACTTACTGTGAGAAGGGAACAGAGCTGTAGGAAACAGTACTGTGGTGTTTAATCTGCTGGAAGAAAAATGTTTAACACTGACTGAAGCTATTTAAGTTGGATATCTTATTTTGTCCTTTTTCTGCCAAAGTGCAAGATATTTGTGTTACCTTTATTCCTTGTGAAATCCACCCCGGGAGGGGAAATAAATCCTTTTGCTTGAAACACTTGAGTCACACTACCCTTCATTGAACTCTTAAAGAAACTACATTTCCCTACAAGCACTGCTTCAGGAAATAGTGAAACTTTGGTTCAGGAAGTAACTTAACCTCCTTAAACCCTACATACCTACGGGTATCAGCAAGGGGGGAGGATCACAGCCTAAACAGTTGAATACATTCTCCCTATCCCCAGGAGTCCTGACAGCCCATCAAAGTGGGCTGTCAGGCACCCTGGTGATATGGTTCTGTGTGCCTAAACAGTAGAATACATTCTCCCTATCCCCAGGAGTCCTGAAAGCCCATCAAAGTGGGCTGTCAGGCACCCTGGTGATATGGTTCTGTGTGCCTAGACAGTTCTATAAGGTCTCCCTATCCCCAGGAGTCCTGACAGCCCATCAGAGTGGGCTATCACACACCCTGGTGATATGGTTCTGTGTGCCTAAACAGTTGAATACATTCTCCCTATCCCCAGGAGTCCTGACAGCCCATCAGAGTGGGCTATCACTCACCCTGGTGATATGGTTCTGTGTGCCTAGACAGTTGAATACATTCTCCCTATCCCCAGGAGTCCTGAGAGCCCATCAAAGTGGGCTGTCACTTACCCTGGTGATATGGTTCTGCGTGCCTAAACAGTTCATTACATTCTCCCTATGCCCAGGAGTCCTGAGTCCTGCGTAAGGTGTACTGTCAGTCACCCTGTTGCTATGGTGTATGGAGCTGATGATGTCTGCTAGGACACTCAACCCCCAGGGGGCCAGAGACCTGATTGCAATGGTGGATATGTCATTCAGATATCGTGGTAGGTTATGGCAGGTAGGTTGCACATCTCACGTAGTCTGTGAGGTCATCACCTCATCACACACGTCTTTGATGTATCCAGATGGTATGCTAGGTGCAGATGTGGATGTGTGTAACAGCACCCCACCCCCATGAGCTATGAGATCTGATTACAAAAGCCTGTAACAGAGCCATGTCTCCATAACTGTATGCTGAGTCAGGTCACACATCTTCCCACTTTCTATGAATCCCAAACCTTGATGCAGATGAACATTACTGATGGTGTTGGAGGAAAAATGCACCTGTTGTGGTTGCACAGCACAGACAGAAACCCTGACATGAGCACAGGTGGCAATAGCCTATTCAGGTGCAATGGCCCCTGCCCCTGGTGTTGGCAACCACACCTGCCGTAAGCATACAATGCCCAGGTCATAGGAACATAACAACATAAGATAGTCCATACTGGGTCACACCCTCGTCCTTCACGCCCAGTATGCTCTTTGCAACAGTGGACAAACCAGGTTAGAGGTACCTAGCAGTATCCCCAAGAGAGACACGTTACACAATGCTTGTAGTGGGTCAAGCATTGCTGTCCTGGGCCTTGTAGAAACCCAAATGTCATGGTAGTGGCCCCTGGCAAGGTGAATAGGGCCACACACACAATGTTCCATGTATGGACACAGCACCCATGATTGTTAGGATATTATGTTGCCAGTGGGTTTGGGTCCGAGGATGTGCGTAGATCATGACAACACAAATGTGATCACCAGACCACATACGGGGTTAGGGGGGTTACCATGGACACCATCATTGGCAATCCAAATGTGACATGGTCATGCATTGTCATGCAAGGGGGCTACAGGGGACTGGAATGGTGTGTTCAGGGTGCCAGGCACACTGCACATAGGTGTCACTGCACACATGCCCAGAGACGCAGCTATGCATGCAGGTGGCACTGGGAACAGGTAATCTCCTGGAACAAGCAGGAAGTAGTCCTCACATGTGGGTATCATCAGTACCGACGGAGCCTGCGTGGGAACGCTTCCCAGTGTCCAATAGGAAAGCTATTGGAAGCATCCCACAGCGCCTGTGTGCTGCCATCTTGCCTTTCCCAAATGGCTCTCTCCAGTGCATTGTCCAGCCAGGGTTTTTTTTTTTTCCATTGCAGAATAGACATGTAGTGCAGTGTTGCATATGTACACACAAACAGAGCTGATTCAGGCAAGATCAACAAGGTGTAGGTTACAGTAGGCAAGCAGAGAGATCAATGTGGGGGTGGATTGGGTCTTAGGGTTGTTTTCAGGGTAATTCTTTAATTGTTTCATCAAATTTTTTCAACGAATCTAGCTGATGACATGTCGACATAAACCCATGACTCAACTACAGGCTGTATAAGTGCATAGAGGAGGAGAGTGCATGCCAAGACACCAACTACATTGCATATCGTAGAGAAGGAACGTAATGGCCACATACACAAAGAGGCTCTGATGGGAGGGTGGTTATTAGGTGCACATATAGGCTATCCATGCTTTGCCATTATCACTTTCACACAGTGGGCTGACATGCAGCCATCAAGGTCATGTCAAAAGCAGACATCGGGGTGTGGTTTAGCGGACATAACGCAGACATTTAGATATATGTTTAGCAACTCAGTAGCACACAGCTGTTAATGTTAGTCAAGGTATGAGATATACACACACGGAAATGTGTTTGGACAGAGGATCCCGGAGGTGCCCCTGCATATTTCCATGTGTGACAGCAATTGACAGCGGGGTAGCAGACCACATTGGAACACCAGTACACACAGTGAAGGGCCATTGGGAGCAACATGGGGAACCCAGGATAATACTGCAGCCTTGGAGTGATTTGGGAACACGATAGGGAGAAAACACTTATGTTCACCAGTGTGTGCAACAACAGGGAGGTGAGGGAGGGGACAGACAGAGAACGGACCCCTGTAGTTTGGCAAAGACATGTCCTTGATGCCTCTGACATGGGAGAGATGTGTACAGTGTGATGGTGAACAGTGAGTCTGTAAAGGATGTTGGGGGGGGGGGAAAGCTGGGGACAGGAAGGTGTAGTGTGTGTTGCACAGCTAGAACATGACATATGTATGTTTCCCTTGTGTTTCCCAATGCACAGGACATAGTTATTGAAGCTCCTGGTGCTGTGGTGCATTGGGAGGGGACTGTACATCAGCCAACATGCTGTGGTCTGGGGTAGGTGGACCTACAGCTATATTGTCGGTGCCAGCAGTCAGGGGTAACACATGTCCTCGGTGATCTTTCCTATTGTCCAGATGTTGTGGTTCACCTCTTTTCCCTGCACCTTCCTAAAACCATATTTTGCTGTTGACACACATATCCCCATGTGTTCCTATTCCAGTATGTCTTCAGCAACACTGTCTCTGGGACATGTCCAACAGAGCTGCATGTGTGTGGAGGTTGTAGGTTTATGGGTGGTGGCCTACACGTGCACCCTTCCCCAACATTGTACCATGAGCCAAAACCAGGGTATCATTGCATTTCACAGGGCCTTTATGTGTAGAAATCTCCACTTGTGGACATACAGGCCATATGCTACTGCTGGCACGCTGCCCTTAGCATACTGTGTGTGTGTATTCTTGTGTTGGCTGTGTGATGATACAGTGTTCAGGCTTTTTACATTATCATGTGTTGTGAGGGGTCTGTATACCTGGGGGGCGGTGGTGACTGTGCTATCTCTACCTTACTGGTGTTTACCATGTAACCATTGTGGACATGTGTTGTGTGTTGGGAACAGAACTGTGTCTAGTGTTCTGACATACCACTGTTGACCTGCCTTTTGTATCACAGATATTGGCGTGACATGGTGATTCTACATATTTTGCTGACATTGTGTTCCTTCACTGTGACCTGTTATGGCCTTTGAGTGGCTCAGAGGATCCATGACATACACCTGATGCAAGCAGAAGGTAGTTTGCACCTTTGTTCTTTTGGGAATGACATCAGCCTTTACATGTTAATGATTTACTGTTTGTGTCATATACATTTCATGTTGGCTCTCTGTTCACAAACGCTGATGCACATAGGATGGAGCTCTGAAATGCCTGTGTCACATGGGCATGGAAAGAAACATATCCATGTGACACCCGTGTGTATGCTTCCAATTGTAAATGTCCCCAACATGCAATGTTTATTGTGTTGTGATCATGTCATGTTTGCCTGTGTGTCCCTTCATTATGTGTTTCCTAATTATTGACTCTCTGCAATTTGTGCTGATGTTGCAAGGCGCATACCAATACAATATGTCTCCTCTTCTGACACAGGGCAGAGAACAAACCAGACACATCTATTACTGTGCATGTGGCATCGCCATCACCCACCTGTTGGGAGACACAACACCATGGAACTTTCCCTGGAAAATGGTGCCATTGGATGTTTGACCTCTGCGAGTGCGACACATGCCTAGGATGGACAGTAGTATGTTTGGATTGCTACTTTGCCCATGACAGACCTGTCCAACACACTGTTGCTGCCGTGCTTTGGTTGGGAGTCGTGCTCATCGCAGGAGACACACAGGACCTTTCAAGTACTGTGGCATATTGGGATGTGACACTTGACTATGCATGCCTAGGGTTGCAAGGTTAGTCTTAACCTGATGTGTTGGATTGCAGATACGCTTTGGACTTTGCACACTGTGTACTGGTCCCCACGTGTGAAGCAGGGACTGCCATTGTCACTGTATGTTGCACATTCCTCCACAGTTGTTTTTTGTTGGCCATGTGTGTGACATGGAACACAGGATACGCTCATCTATTTGTTTCAACACAAGCATACAGCCATGCATGTGGCATAGGGGTAGCGATGGAGAGGTCCTGTTGTCTATGTCCACCTACTCTCCACCTGGACATGATACAGGTTTTGCCACAACACCGCTTTAATGCACACCAGCATCCTGGATTGATGTTTTCAATCACCAAGGGTCTTTGCGTGCATGTGTGGCATCACTGAATCATGTTGAAATGTCGATGGTGCATGTGCATATGACTGACTATGCTGGGGAAACACAGCACATGGCAATATGGCTTCTGTGTGGTTTACTGTAACATGTTTGCCTTAATTTCCCTCTCTATATACTGTTTCTTGTGTTTGTTTACTGTACAGATGTGACGCTCTGCATTGATTTACAAACCTTGCATTGCATGTCTGCACAGTCCTATTTATCCCCTGAGGTAATGACACTCACATTGCCACGTTATATTTTGAGTGTCGCAGTGTGAGTGTCCGTTGTCTTCCTTCAATTGTGCATTCTATGTACCGTGATATATGTGTACAGACACTGTCTACACACCAACCAGTGCAGGGGGACCTCCTGCATGGTGTTATCTCTGCATGTTTCTGCAGGTAGTTTTCATTTGAATTCTGTCTGTGTTCATGTGCCTCTGTTACCTGTTAGCATATCCTCATTGTGCATTTGATGATTGTTTAGGGTTACAGTGTTGCAGCTTGGATTCCTATATCAGGCATTATGTGATAGCTGTAACATTACTTTCAATCTGTGGTTCTAAAGTTACAACGTTTCAACAACATATGCTGTTTTCATTTGTGTGCCTCCTGTGTTGCTAGATAGATATATTTTAGGGAACAGATCATGATTGATGTGTGTTGGTCCCTCATTATGCACCACCTGCTGTCTACATGCACTCATATGTGAGTAACACATTTGAGGCGTGCATCAGCATGTGGGGGATGGGGGCCTAATGCATAGTGCTGCACATTATGTCTCCTGCCCTTCATTTGTAGACGGACTAGTGACCTTTCTGTCTTTCACCTTGGATCCACTCACCTTCATATTATGATGGCGGTATCTACACTATCTGTGAAGATGATCCCAAATAAAAATATGTGTTTGATATACATTTGTCTCTGCTGCTGCTTGATCATGGTGACAAACGTGCAATACAATGTGTGCCTTTGAGTCAGTCCTGACTCCTTGTGACCCAGAGACTCCAGGGTTTTCTTGTCAGTGTCACTGGAAGTCTATTGTCAGGTGTTTCTTCCAAGGTAATGGAGGGTTAGGTGACTTGGCCAAGGCAACATGGAGTGCTAGTGGGAATTGAGCCCTGGTTGCTTGGTGACCAAGCCAGTTTTCTAACCACTAGGCTACTCCTCCACTCTTTGGTCACATTGACACTTGTATCTACTGATTTGCTGGTCATGTCCATGGCCCAACTGTGCTCACATCCTTGTATGGTGACAGCTGTGTATCTGCCAGCCATTTGTCACATCACTGGGTATTACAGGTTCCCATACACACCCTCCCTTTGGGGTAGTATTTTTGCATTGCACTCAGTGTGCTGTTTGGGGTAGTGGTTAGAGACATGTGTTATAATGCCATAGGTTGCAGGTTTGATCCCCGCATGTGGTTTATCTTTTTCTTTTCTGTTGTGCTAACTGGACCATTAGGTACCAGCAGGTTCATCACCTCTACACACACCCTTCCCTCTCTTCACTGTACACCAAGGTGTGCCCTCTGTGCTGCCTAGCCATCACATATTATGTGTTACATAGGTCTCTTTCTTTATGGTTTTTACATGGGAGTGCGCTTGGGTGTTTTGTATTGCTGTGGTTCAGCTGGTGTGTGGTACACCTGTTTGCATGTTGAATTCTCTCCTGTCCTGTTCCAGATTTTGCACCGGCTCCACAGAGCATCCTCTGCTGCCCTTGGGGTTTAGTTTCTTTCCTCTTTTGCATGCTGTATCCACTGCATAACATTTCATTGTGTGTGTGCATGTGTCCCTGGTCTCAATTACAGACTGTGATCTGATCTGTACACAGCAGATCTGCATGTGCATTTGGTCATGGTTACTGTTGGGGGTTTGCCTGTCCTGACAGCCAGCAGGCGTCTTGTGTGATGCCCTGCACTATTTGTGTATGCAGCCTTTGCTAATGAGCTCACGTTGGTGGTGTGGCCTACCGGTTTGTGCATTGCCATTTGTGGTAGTGGTCATAGGTGTGATTCCTCTCTGTTCTCTTTCATTTGTATGCTTCTCCTGCAGAACTAGTTTTCAGTCCTGCAACAGTCATATGTGTGCAGATTTGTGCTGTGAGCACATTGTACCCTCATCAGAGTTGTGAACCATCCTTCTGTCCATCTAGGTGTATCTGCCAGCTGTGTGCCATCCTACCCTGATGGGCATGCTACTACCCCACGTCCTGCACTCCTACACATTCCTGCGTTGCAGCTCTCCCTGGTTGCCTCTCTTGTGTGTGCTCTGCATAGCACTGCTACTCCACTGTCATCCTGATATTTCACCTATCCTGCCATTTCTGGGTCCTCTGCTGCACACATCTTCCCATCCTCTGTCACACACTGTCATTATTGCATGTTACATTACCATCACTCTGTGCATAACTACAGCTGCCCCCGATATGTTTGTCTATTTTTCTAGCTGCCACATGGGCTGGAGCTGATTTGTGTGGTCCATCAGCTCTGATCTACGTCCTTCTTTTACTTATGCATTGTCTTTCCTTGCTGCTCTGTGCAGTGTTTGGCACATACCTCTCTTGCCCTTCAAATTGGGGGACCTTACTGCTCTTGGCCAACGTTTTTGGGTTTGCCTATACATCCTTGGGGCATCTTACGCCACACCTTCGATTCAGGCAGCTTATGGGGTGCCTACTATGGTGCCTTGGGAGTTGGCAACCTTTCAACATGGCCTCTGGGGAACATTATAACTTGCCTTAGCTGACGTAGTTGTTTAGGATGTGCCTTCTGGTGCACCCTAAAAGGTGCATTAATTTATGGCACTAGGGTGGGGTTCATTTTAGATGGCAGCACAGATTGTTGTACAGTTGCAAGCAGAAAAAGGAATTACCTCAGCCAACCTTATTCATTAGGTACACTGGGGATTAAAACTCATGACCCCTGCACCATCAGTCAGTGTCTTAACCATTGTGCTACACTGCTGTTCCTTCTTGCATGTCAGCGCACCTACTTAAGATTTTCAATGCGTTACAATGCACAGTGCTGCCATCAAAAACAGTGCTGTGACCTTGCGGTGCCTCATAGGGCACCCTATAAAGCGCCCTATAAGCAACATTCTAGGGTGCCTGGGTGGACATGCACTTAATAATATGCCCTCTGGAGTGCCTTATAGGCCGGCTGATGCGGCACCTTATGTTACAGCACTTTGAGAATGCGTTTGCTAGCAGCAGTAATTAAAATAAAATTAAAATGCCTCATAATGCAACATTACACATACCAAGTAGTGCCTCAGGCAGCCTTATTCTTTGGGCACAGTGGAGGATTGAACCCATGACCCCTGCACCATCAGTCAGTGTCTTAACCATTATGCTACACTACTGTTGCTGTTTCTATGTCAGCACACCTACTTCAGCTTACCACATGTTCACATGTGCAATGCTGCCATCAGAGTAACCTTGCCGTGCCTCATAGGGCACCCTATATGGCGCCCTATAGGCCACCCTTTACCCAACATTGTAGGGTGCCTTGGCGGACAGTGCACTTTAAAATGTGCCCTCTGGAGTACCTTATGGGGCGCCTTATGCAGCACCTTATATTTCAGTGCTTTGAGAGTGTGTTTGCTAGCAGCAGTAATTAAAATAAAATTAAAATGCAACATTACACATTCCAGGTAGGGCCTCAGGCAGCCTTATTCATTGGGCACAGTGGGGGATTGAACCAATGACCCCTGCACCATCAGTCAGTGTCTTAACCATTATGCTATACTGCTGTTGCTGTTTGTATGTCAGCACACCTACTTCAGCTTACCACACGTTCACATGTGCAGTGCTGCCATCAGAGTAACCTTGCCCTGCCTCATAAGGCACCCTATATGGCACCCTATAGGCCACCCTTTACACAACATTGTAGGGTGCCTTGGCGGACAGTGCACTTTAAAATGTGCCCTCTGGGGTACCTTATGGGGCGCCTTATGCAGCACCTTATATTACAGTGCTTTGAGAGTACGTTTGCTAGCAGCAGTAATTAAAATAAAATTAAAATGCCTCATAATGCAATATTACACATACCAGGTAGTGCCACAGGAAGCCTTATTCATTGGGCACAGTGGGGGATTGAACCCATGACCCCTGTACCATCAGTCAGTGTCTTAACCATTGTTCTGTGGCTCTGTTCCTCAGTTTGCACATCAGCGCGCCTGCTTATGCTTTCCGCACGCGTTGCTCATGCGCTAATGTGCGCGGCGCACATTAGCGCACGATAATCCCGGTTTGCTTTTTTCAGACTGAAACGCCCACTCCCTATATGGCATCCTGCACACTAACGCGGCACGCACGTTAAGAGGGTTTAGTAAACATACCCCTTAATAAAAATATATATATCATTCATTTTCAAATCTATCTTATCTATCAAAAATTGCTGATATATTAGTACTGAAACAATTAAATAATTTAATTGAGAAAACTAATATATGTGTAGAGCTGTCCATAGTACCGAGACTATCATTGCAGCGCTTTTAAGCAGAATCCAGGGACAACTCAGTACAAGAAAAGTTGTAATAATAGAGTTTTCAACGTAGTCTACCATCAACTCCTTCTTGCTCAACTCAGTGGTCTGGGACTAAGAGATACTGTTTTACAATAGTCTGACGTACTTTTAAGAGAATGCACTTTTCAGAGTACATTTAGGGGTATGTTTACTAAACTGCGGTAACGTAGCAGCGGCTACGTTAATGCTCATTAGGTAACGTTAACACGTGCTATGTAACATTAACGCGCGTTAACATTACCTAAAGAGCGTTAGCGTTCCCGGCCACGGTAAACACCGCAGAGGGTGGCGAGAGGGCAGAGAGAAGGGGTCAATTGACAGGGAGTGGGCGGAGAGAGGCTCCTTTTACACTAACGCGGGGAACTGAAGGGTTGAAAAGTACTGCGAATGAAAACTTGTCGTTAAATGCACATTTGCAGGAGAGAGAAACCATTTCAGTGTCAGCAATGTACAGCATAGGCAGGGAGCCCAAGGAACGTGATAATAGTGCTCCATTTGCAGCAACAGCATAGTGCCCAGGTATGAAAGGCCACTATGGCGATGGTGCAAATGGGGCATAGGGGGCTGCAGGTGGGACATGTAGTGGGGGCAGCTGGGGCACAGGGTGGACTAGGCGGGCACCTAGGTGGCACATAGGAACATAGAAACTGAAAATCAGCAAGACAGCAGCTGACAAAGGCCAAACACAATCCACTTACATCTACCTGGTCCACCCGAGCTAACAGTTGCCAGGGCACTGACCTGACATCCCCCCAGCCAACCCTCCCCCCAAGCGGAAGCGACATACTATTGGTAGGTGGTGATGGGGGGAATGTGAGGATGCTCATGTATGCCCCCCGCCCCATACCCCGCTCCCTAGGCAACCACCTACCAACACAGTGGATGGCCTGGGACTGCACACTACCAGCACCGACAATATATGGTCATGTCAGCATGGCAGAGGGGTGTGTGCCCATGCTGGAGGGGACAGTGGCACCTGCCTGCAGTGGACCTAGGACATGCCCTGTACCAGTACGTGGTGTGCAGTGCAACATAAAAGGTCTGGCTGAGGAAAAGTACAGGTAGCTCCAGGGACTACCATGCATCTGTGGCAACAATGTGGTGCAGTACACCCAGCCAGTGTGTCCAGATGCAGAGGGTCAAAGGCTCAAGTCCCAGCTGTGGATGCTGCAGACCATGTCCCTATATTTTACCCTACAATGTAGATACAACAGCAACATGTGCAAAGCCCAAAGCAGCAGCGAACAGGGGTACAAACACCCACTCACACAGGCTCCACAATCCAAAGCTGCATAGAGAATCAGGCTGTTGGCTCCAGCATTGAGCTGCAGTTATCACCAGAGCACTACTACTACCTCCTGTACAGTTTATCAATGTCGGCACTGTGATCAGGACCAGTGTGGCAGGCAGGGTTGCCAACCACCCCTATCTTTGCACAATGCTGCAATGGGTGTGTGTGTGTGTGTGTATGTCTATCCATTGTTCTGTGGCTGCCCACACCTCACTGAGCCCACAATGTCCCACTGTTACGAGCATTAGCCTGACTATGTGCATAATGAGGAGCAAGGTATTGTGGATATGGCCCGGACAGGGCAGATTGGCCAGGATTTATATTCACAGGGTGTGGGGCAATGGCTGGGACACTGTAGTGCCCGACCACCACCTGCATGGACAGGGTGGCCACAGCATGGCATGCTGGGAGGGCACTCACTCTGACCGAGCAGTGACCATGGCATGTCTAGGTTCCCACATAGCGCTCTCCACTATCCACTTCCAGTGATGTTTTTGTGTTCCCAGTGCTGGGGCCCCCATCATTGAAATACTTGCTTGGTACACATAGTTTTTCTGTGAGCATGCACTATGGATTGGCTAGTGCACTGGTTGCAGTTAGACTGTGCATGGTTGGAACATCTATAAGGTACAGTCTGATTGTGCTGTCTGCTGGTGCCTGGCAGACAGTGGTGTGCACTAGTTGGGGTGTTCCAGACCAAACCCCAGCATTAGTGCTGGTTTACCACTGCCCCAGTCACAGGTGTGGCTCTGGCCCACCAACCCTGGAGGGCTGTCTTATACCAGCAGGATAGAGATTGCTTCACTGGGGCTGGGGCACCTGTCCCTTTCCTACAAAAAGGGTGAGGTAGGTCCTTTGGGGTATGCAGTGTATACCACTGTGACCGATGAAGGCACTGCTACACAAACCTCATGCAAGTCTAGAAATCTCTCTGCCCTGATAACAGGTGGGCATGTCATCCAGACCCTAACACAGAGTACACACTAATCTGGGTGGTGTCTGTTCCCAGAGGGCCACATGTGACTGCAGAATACAGATGGACACCAAATTACCTTTGGCTGTAGTGCAAGGAATACCTATCACACACTGGTAGTGATGGGGATGTACAACAGGACCTATCTCTAGTACCACATGTACTGTGGACCTAGTGCTGGGCATCCATCCTATCCGTCAGGGTGAACACAGAACCTGCACAATGGCATGGTCTGTAGCTACTCTGTGCCAGTATCACACGCTGTCAGTTCGTCTTTCCAAGCTGAGGTACCGTAGAGGTGCAGACCCCATTTGGTGATCAGCTGTAGACTGCTATTCAGCATGTGCATTGCATCATGGGTACTGGTGGGGTTACCCTATCCTGGCACTCAGAGCAGACAGTTTGTGCAGTGACCTGCAGTCCTTCTGTACCCAGCCATTGCTGTGACTTACACCATGGAGGTATAGCCTTTTGGTTAATACAATGCCATTCTCGGCAGTGTTCATGGGTTCAATTCCTCATTGTTCCCTCCTCTCATGCCTGTCCTACTCAAATAGAGTGCATGCCTGTAACAGTCATTTTTTTTGCAGATCTGTGCTGCCAGCCCATAATAGCCTCGCCACAATTGCCAACATTCCCTCGGTTCGTCTATCTGCGTCTGTCAGCTGTGTAGAGTCCTGTCTGCCTGTGCATGCTGCCACCACATGTCCTGCACTGGTACCCTTTCCTGCATTGCACCTCTTCATGCTTGCCTCGCCTGTGCCTGATCTGCATGGCACCACCACTCCTCTGTCCACCCATCATTGTAACTATCCTGCCACCTCCGACTCCACTGGGGGACACGTATTCCCATCGTCTGCCACCAACTGTCTTTCCAGTTCTTTACATTGCCAACCCTCTATGCTGTGGTACAGTTGCCTCCAACATGTTTGTCATCAGTACTGGCAGCCACATGGCACCTTATAAGGCACATTACAAGGCACCTTATAAGGCATCTAACAAGGCACCTTACAAGGCACCTTACTTATAAGGCACATTACAAGGCACCTTATAAGGCGCTTTACAAGGTGCCTTGTAATGTACCTTGTAAGGTGCCTTATAAGGCGCCTTGTAACGCACATCATCCTGAGGCACCTTGCAGCCCTTAGGGCACACTAACCTAGGGCACCGTAACCTTGTTAGGCCACCTTAACCTATGGTTCCATAGCCCAGGGTGCCTTCTACGGTGCCTTGTCCAGGGGTGCCTAATATGGTGCTTAGCCTAAGGTGCCTTATAAGGCGCCTTGTAATGCGCGTTAGTCTAAGGCGCATTAAAACGTGCGTTAGCTGATACGGCTTGCTGAAACGATGCACCGCCCACGCCTTTATATGGGCATCTGTACCTTTACCACGTAATCTAACGTGAGTGACATTACCGCAGTTTAGTAAACATACCCCTTAATTCTTCCTCCTCTTCTTTCCATCCTTTACTCTATGGCATTCCTCAGGACCTGGTACCTTGACCCACACTATTCAATCTTTAGTCCTCTTGCCACGCTCATAGGATCATGTACTGAATAGTTCATTTTATGCTGATAGCATACTGCTCGTCACACATACAGACCCGATACTCCCAAATTTGTCAAAGCTCAGTTGTTATCTGTGAGCCATTGGCTAGCAGATAACCATTTGAAACGTAATCAGACTAAAACAGAAGCCATATGGGTTAATGGCCACACCACTAATTGACCCCATCATCAGAACTATTAAGCACCCTTGTTACACTGGTTGATTCATTAAAACTTTTGGGATGTATAATAGGCAGTCACTTGACTTTTAACCTTCAAATTTCAGCTGTGGTAAAGTTTTCTTTTATAACATCATGGCACATTCACTCTACCAGGAATTACTTTAGTTCTTCAGCCCTCCACATCTCAACACAGGCACTGATAATCACTTTCCACATAGTCTATAATGGTATTCAAATATTAATTTGAATAGATTTTACAAAATACCTAAACACTGTCATTACACTTCTCCATGGTACAAAAAAATGATAACCCCTGTAAGTTGTTTTTGGATGTTTTTTCGGATTTAGCCCTTATAGTTTCTTTCTGTTTTTGTGCCAAGGACCTGTCTAAGGCTATTGGGTGCCCTGGACAAACCTTCAGCTTTAAGCCCCCTCCCTGAGATTTTGATAATTAAACTCAACAGTCATGATCATCAAAAACAATCCTGTAAAAATGCATAATTGGGGATCGTACTTTAAATATTAAGCTTTGCTCTTAGGTATGCGTGTGCCCATTCTCCCTATAGGAAAAAGAATGTGCTGATGGTTGTCAGGATCTATTGTTTTGCTTTGACGGCGGCTACATGTTTGCTGCTCCGTAGAAGCTGCTGCCCTAGGCAACTTCCTAGTTTTCCCTAATGGTTGGACTGGTCCTGTTTGTGCCAGATGCAGGAATAGAGGATTATAACCTTACCAGAGAGGTCCATATCACATATAAAGTGATTGTTGCTGACTTTTACTAAAGTGTGTTAGGATTTTGCACTTACTGCATGTTAGTGCTAAAACTAAGGGGTATGTTTACTAAACTGCAGTAATGTCACCCGCGTTAGGTTCCGCGGTAAAGGTACAGATGCCCATATAAAGGCATGGGCGCAAGCTGTAGCAACTAACGCACGTTACAAGGCACCTTATAAGGCACGTTATAGGGCACCTAACAAGGCACCTTATAAGGCACCTTACTTATAAGGCACCTTATAAGTGTACCTGTGTGAGTTTTGGGGTACTTGCTGGGTAATGTTCCCTGGATGGGACACTGTGGAACATGGACTACTGGGCATGTTTGGCCCTGGCCAACTGCTGTCCTGCTGATTTCCAGTTTCTATGTTCCTATGTGCCACCTGGGCGGTGGCCTATTTCACCCTGTGCCCCAGCTGCCCCCACTGCATGTCCCACCTGCAGTCCCCCTATGCCCCATTTGCACCATCACCATAGTGGCCTTTCATACTTGGCCACTATACTGTTGCTGCAGATGGAGCACTATTATCACCTTTCTCGGGCTCCCTGCCTAGGCTGTACATTGCTGACACTTAAATGGTTTCTCTCTCCTTCAAATGTGCATCTAACGCCAGCTTTTCACTCGTGGTAGTTTCCAGCCCTTCAGTTCCCCGCGTTGGTGTCGTGGGAGCCTCTCCCTGCCCACTCCCCGCCCACTCCCCACCCATTGACCCCTTCTCTCCGCCCTCTCTCCACCCTCTGCGATGTTTACCGCGGCCGGGAACGCTAACGCGTGTTAGGTAACATTAACGCACGATAACATAACATTAATGCGTGTTAAACATTACATAGCACGCGTTAACGTTACCTAACGTGCGTTAACATAGCTGCTGCTACGTTACCGCAGTTTAGTAAACATACCCCTAAGTGTTAAGCCTCTGATGTAACTGTTGAGGGCGTGGCCAGCATATTCCCAACAGCTATTTTTTAAAATATATTTTATATTTATTGAATTTAAAAAATAATTATACAAGTTACATCACTTGCAGCAGAAAAGGGGGACACTTCTGGAAAATAACTCAACAGGAATACAATTTATCAGAACAAACCCAAAAGAAACTCCTCCACTTGCCCACAATGAGAGAATCCAAGAAAAGGAAAAACAAAATCCTGCTATACAAAGGAAACATACAGATGCCAACAGTCAGATATAACAATACCACAGCCCAGGCTCGCTCACTTGTTTCCGAGAGGCCCTCTAGAATTCAAAAAGGAAATCATTCCTGGCATTTATTGCTCGGACATGTCATCTAATGCACAGCAGTGGCATTCACAATTGACATATGTGCACTTAATACCACCCATTGAACGCACATATGTCATTAAGTGCATCCACCTGAATTACAACATTGACAATGAGTGGTACGTTTACCGGCGCTAACACTTTCTGCCCCTAACTCAACCATTAACCACCTCATTGGGCGATTTGAAGTTAATCTGTGAGGTAATTGTCAGGCCTGTATGGTAATAGTTACCACAGGCCCATGCTGACAGTTACCCCATGCTAAAAAGTACATTAATGGCTTAGCACACTTTACTAAAAGAGCCCCCTAGTTTGGGAGACTCCCAACTCTTGTACTGGTGATAATATTGCTGTTTGGAATTTCATTTTTATATTAAAAAGCATATTTTAGCAAGGCTATGTAGGTGCAGTTTAGGATGTCTACTCCAAAACATCTGAAATGCCATGGGAGGAAAGCAGCGAAGGTAAACATGTGTGTTTTCTAAAATTGACCCATCTCTATCCTAAAAGATAAACATTTCTAGGAGATAGAAGAGACATGAGAAGACGCAGAATTATACCCCAGGTGTATGCAAGTTTCAAGGCAATTTTGGAAACTTGCATGTGGCCATATGAATTGCCGCAGGCCCGGCAACATTAACATGACCATGATGGTATTCCAGAATAGGCACGCATATCTCCCATCACAAACACGTACTGGCTTGCCATTTTGCAAGTGGAGACACAGACATGATTGCACCAGACACATGTAAACTTGGGGTGTTCTAAAATGGCTCTTGGGATGTCTATGTGATTTCCATATCTGAAAGGGAGCCTTCAGAAATGGGAATCATGAATAGTGTTTCTAAAATGACCCCCTTATTGTCTTTTCCAAGCCTGAGCTCAAAGTAAGTTTCATATTCAGGTACATGGACAGTAAAGTCAGGGCCGGTCCGTCCACTAGGTGAGCTAGGCAGCCACCTAGGGTGGCCAGCCCAGGTGGGTGGCAGCAGTAGCACACATGATTGGTGCACTGCCCTCCCCAACTGCCACTGATTCCATTTGGGGGAGGTAGGCAGAGGCAGCAGTAGTATTTCAAAAAGTGGTGGCGTTTTGCCGCCACTTTCTTGCCCGCAGAAGGCCATGTGTGCTGAAGGACATGGCCTACTGCAGGCAAGAATGTAGTGGCAGCTGGGGGGAGTGGCAGTGGTGGCAGCTGTGGGGGGCAGTGAGACTGGGGTTTCTGCCTAGGGTGGCAGAAACCCCTGGGCTGGCCCTGGATGAAGTGACTTGCCTAAGGTGATAAAGAGTGTCATTGGGAAAAGCAGGATTTGAAATCTGCTTTCCCTCGTTCATAACCTGATTCTCTAACCACTAAATATTCTTCTACTTTCTCAAGAAGAGAACTTTGCCTATTTGTCACTGTGGCTGAACTCCAACTGTAAAGAAATCGCCACTGCAAGGCAGCTCACCTCTCCAATGTTACTGGTGACTACAGGTATAGCGCGAGAGATTGCAGAACGACAGTGCCTTTATGCTGAGGCTAATACCAAGGCCTTCCTTATGTGTCTGACCTACCACGCACAAACTATTTTGCTCCCAGATCAAAAGAAGGGGGGGGGGGGGAGATGGGATCAGGAAGACTCAACAATGTTTCACTCTGCAGCTGAGTAGTTGCTTTTTTGTTCACCCCAGCAACAGAGATTTCTCCTCCAATTCTTCCACCAGACCTCTAACACATAAAAGTATCATCTCTATCTGCAGTGGAGCTAGACTAGTAGGCTCTGAGAAATGAGTCCTAGGGGTATGTTTACTAAACCGTCTTAACGTAGCAGCGGTGACGTTATCGCGTGAAACGTAACGTTATCACGCGATAATGGCGCTTTAACATGTGAGAACGTCACGTATCGCGCGATAATGTCTGCGGAGGAATTAAGATGCACAGAGGGTGGAGTAAAGCTTCCCAGAGGGCAGAGTAAGGCTCCCCAGGGGCGGAGAGAAGTGGTCAATGGGCGTAGAAAGGGCGGGGAGTGGATCCATGCACACTAACACCGTGAAATGAAGGTCTGAAAATTAGCGCCAGTGAAAACCTCGCGCTAGGCACATTTGCAGGACAGAGAAACCATTTCAGTCAGCAATGTACAGCAAAGGCAGGGAGACCATGAAAAGTGATAGTAGTGATACATGTGCAGCAACCAAAAAGGCACAAACCATAAATAATGACCAGTACCAAAATTGAAATCCAAAACACTGAGCTGGCCAATAGAACAAATAATGACAAGCGGTAATGAACACAACCTATAAAGAGGAAAAAGGATGAGTGTACATTTGGAAGGGTCAATTCACAGTCCCCCCACAAAGTGAATGGTCCAACATAGAAATAGTGCTGATGAGGGTTTTCTGTGGTGTGCATGGGGTAGCTTGCCTTTGTGGCTTACACATGTGTAGCAACAGCAGAGTGGGCACGTGGGAAAGGGCATTATGGTGATGGTGTAACTGGGGTACAGGGGGCTGCAGGCAGCATATTTAGTGGGACAGCTGGGGCACAGTGTGGACTAGGCAGATGCCTACCTGACACATAGGAATGCAGAAAATGAAAAGCAGCATGACAGCAACTGACCAGGGTCCAATATGGCTACGAGTGTGCGTCCCACAGTGTCCCAGGGGATAGCACCCAGCAGGTACCCCCAAGGGCACAGAACATTGGCAGGTGGTGCCGGGGTGATGTGCTGATGTCCATGTCAGCACCCCTACCCCAGACCCCACACCATAGGCACCCGCCTAGCGGAACACTGGATGGCATGGGACTGTGCACCACCGGCATAAGGGCATGTCAGCATGGCGGTGGAGGGGGTGCTGGCGCCAGAGGAGGCAGTGACAGCTGCCCACAACAGAGCAAGGCCAAGCCTTGTACAGGTGGATGGCGTGCAGTGCAACAGATAAGGTCTGTCTGAGGAACAGTCATGGGATCCCCAGAGAACAACCTGCCTCTGTGGTAACAGTATGGTGCAGTGCACACAGCCAGTGTGCCCAAAGGCAGAAGGTCACAGGTTTACGTCCCAGCTGGGGCCCCTGCAGACCATGCCCCACTATTTTACCCTACAGTGTGCAGACACCATAAACATGTCCACTGTCTAGAGCAGAGGTTCCCAACCGCAGTCCTGGAGGTGCAAACACCATTCAGGTTGTCCGGATGTTCCTAAGAAATATCCATGAGATGCATTTACATGCACTGCCCCATTGTATGCAAATGTATCCATACATATTCATTAGCGACATCCAGGAAACCGGAATCATGTTTGGCTCACCAGGACCGGAGTCTGGACCCTCTGCACCAGAGCTGCGGCCAACAGATGCACAAACACCCACACCCATGGGCACCACTATACAAAGCCTCATGGAGAGTCAGGCTGTTGGGCCATGCGCAGAGCAGCAGCTACCACCACCTGCACCTGTATACCTTAGCAATGCGGTCAGATCCATGGAAACACATTCCATATATGTATCAAAAGTTTGCTATGATTAATGTGAGATCACAAAACCTAACTTAAAACAATGTTGTAAAATAGATTCATCATACCAACCTTTCTGATATCTGTGGAGTGTGCTGCATATGTGTTTACAACACTGTCTACCACCCTGAAGAGTGACCCTAATAGTATTGCATACCTTCGCACTGCCTGCACAGTGCCCAGGACTGGTGTGGCGGCCAGGGCTGGTAGCCACCTCTACCATTGCACAATGCAGAAATAGGTGTTGGAGTGTGTCTATGTCTATCCAGTGTTTTGTGGATGCCTACACCTTAATAAGCCCACAATGCTTGCACAGTTTCCAGCGTTAGCCTGCCATTGTGCATAATGAGGACCAAGGTATTGTGGGTATGGGCCAGACAGGGCGGTCTGGGCAGGATGCATGTGTACAGGACATAGGGCAATAGCTGGGATATTGTAGTGCGCATCCGCCACCTACAAGGACACAGTGGCCACAGCATGTCATGCTGGGAGCTCAGTCCCACTCTGACTGAGTAGTGACCACGGCATGTCCAGGTTCCCACATAATGCTATACACAGTTTTTGTAAGTGATATTTCTGGGTCCCAATCACTGATAAGCTTGCTTGGTGTGTGTGCCAGATCCCATGCCTGGGCACACAGTGTTCCTTTTGGAACATGCACTATGTATGTGCTAGCAGACTGTCTGAAGTTAGCATGTGTATGGCTGCAACACCTTGCAGGATGCAGCAGGTGCACACTAACTGCTCTCTGCTGGCACATGTCAGAATGTGGGGGGTGGGGGGGGCAGCTGAGCTGAGCTGAGCTGAGCTGGCACACTGCCAGTGGTCCAGTTGCATGTGAACTTTGCATCAGCTCTCTGTTGGCTGGGGGTTGCTGGTCCCACAGTCTTTCATCATGTACCTCAACAGGCCCTGTGTGTCTGTTGTTTGCAGATCATGTTCCTTACCCTGACCCACAGAGGCTGGGCTTGCTACATCTATCTTTGTCATGTGAGTCCAGACATATCCCTGCTCCAAAAACAGGTGTCCATGGCAACCTCACTGAATATATATTGTGTTGCAAGCATCATGGTCCACACAGGCTACACATTGCTAGCAAATAGAAATGGACATAAAAAACATCCAAGGCTGTCTGCAAAGAATACCCCACACACTGGCAGCAATGGTGAACTGCAGCAAAACCTACCACAAACAACCCAGCTACTGTGGACCTGATGCTGTCCACATGACTTTACCCTCAGGATGAGCACAGAACACACACAGTGGCATGGTCAGTAGGCACACTGTGCCAGTAACACGCACGGTCACTCCCCCTACCCATTTGACATGCTGCAGAGGTGCAAACCCCATCTGGTGAGCAGATGTAGACTGCTGTTCTGCATGTGAATTGCATCATGGGTACTCTTGGTGCTAACCTATCCTGGTAGCCACACCAGATAGTGTGTCTGGTGGCCTGCACTGGTTCAGTAGCTAGCCATAGCTTAGCTACAACCAATAGTGATGTAGGACAATGAATATAATGACCTCAGTGGGAGAGGTCATGGGTTCAATACCCCAGTGGGCCTGTATATTGATGTATCTGGGTGGATATGATATACCATATTATCATTACATCAGAGCCTTTTACCACATGAAAAATATTTTTAAAAGTGTGGCTAGTCGCATGCAGTGGGTATGTTGGACGAGTGGTGTGGGCTGCAGGTTGCTAGATTAGCTGGTGAGCTATATACAAAGTGCATCCATCAGTAAAACTGTATGAGGCTACAGCCGTTTATGCCTGTAACAGTCTGACATAGATCTGAAATCAGTGTGCACACCCCAAAGCACCCTCAGCTCAGTTGTCCAAACTAAGGTGCCCTGTAAAGTGCCCTAGCTGTGTCCGTACACTATCCCGGTAAGCAGAGCAGAAAGTGTGTGCAGATGACCTAGTGTTGCCGTGTAGCCAGCCGTTGCAGTGTTAAAAGGCATAGCATACTGGTTAATACAATGTCTTCACAACCAGTGGCGATGGGTTTGAGACCCCAGTGTGCCAACATCAAGATAAATGCCTAAGATGTATATCATGGTAAGAAGAGTCAGACACATCTCTGCAATGTGTGTCTGCAGCATAAATCTTTTCACCGTAGCCATGTACCCCAAGGTGCCTCACAGCATGGCATGGCAGGAAGTGAGTCACAAGGCGCCCTATGAAGAGGCCTGGACAAAGGGCAGAAAGCCTGCAGCACCGCGTATCTTGGTGGCGCCACCATTCGCTGTGTACCGGCCGTGGCATGGGCACATAGCTAGTGCACCATAGTGATGCGCGGCAGCACACCTTGCTGCATGGCAGCGCGCGTTGATGCGTGGCAGCGCGCATGCCTGCATATGCGACATGCGTGCATGCATCAGCAAGACATCGGAGAAAATGGCGATGCAGTCAAGGAAGCCTGCCTTCACCCGTTGGGAGCTGCGACACCTTGCAGGATTAATCTGCGCTAGGCAGCACAAATTATTCCCCGGCTCCTCCAAATGCCAGGACCTCTGCCACGTCATGAGGGCATGGGAGCGCATCACGAGGTGGTACAATCGTCTTGCTGACTACTCACGTGAGGTAAGTGTATGGGGATAGGTCACACAATGCAAGTTGTGCAAAACATTATCCAGCAATGAACACACATCATACATATACAACATGGTAGAGAGACCAGTCTTTGGGCCATCCCGTGTTGAATGTAGCTGCGTATGCTGCTATGTGTAGGTATGCCCTATCCCCAGGAGGCTTAGGACCTGATCACAGAGGTCCAGTTGTCAGCCTGGTGTTATGGTACCTGCTGCTGTTGATGTGTTAAAAGCCACCCTAACCTCAGGAGCACTTAGATCTGCCTAAAGAGGTCTGGTAAACAGCATGCTGACATGGTAGGTTCTGCAGTTGCAGGTTCACAAATCTTCCCTACCCCCAGGAGTCCTGAGACCTGATTACACAGTTGTGTAATAAATCCAGATATTGTAGTAGTTTATGCAGGGTCAGGCCACACATCTGCCCTACCCCCAGGAGGCCCAGACCTGATTACACAGGTCTGTAATAAATCCTGTTAGTATGGTAGTGATTGCAGTTGCAGGTTGTCAGACGGCTGCCTGGGTGAGAATCTTCACATTCTTGGCAAGTGCATATATCTATATGATTTGCAAGGTATTGTGGGCAATGTAGTTCATTCACACCAGACACAGCTGCTGACAATAATTTAGTTGTGCTCTTGGGTAAAGCCAATAAGATATTTATTTATGGGGTTATTTCTCCCAACACAGATATGCTTGGTAGCATATAAAATCAGGTAACTTGCTTTCAGTGTTAACTTGGAAAAACAAAATCAAAATCAGGAAAACAACAAATGAAAAGCCACAAAGCAAGAAACAAACTGTTCTTTTCAGATTAACTTCTGATTACTTCCCACACAGATTCAGAAGTGATTCTCTCCTAGCTCACAAGCAATTAGGTATGGCTTAATTGCTAGCAGTTATCCAGCTGAAACCCCTTAGCTGGCTTGCTTTCTACTGTGTGGGTCAAATCCTGCTTCAGGAGCTTTTCTGAGTAGATTAAAGAACAAATTTGTATTTCTTTGTGATGGTTGCTGTACTTTATAACAGAAAGTTACCAACGGAGTTTAGATAGAGAGCAGTCCATATAAACACATTCTTCATCTGCAATCATACCCCCATCTTCAATAAGCATAGGTTCAATATCATGGAGTGGCACAGATGAATCTCTCAATGGAGCACTTTCAGGAGAATACTTGTTTCCCTGCTGTCTTTCAAGGTTATAGCTAGGGCATAGATCAGTGTTCATACCTGAGCTTCCATTGCTGCTAGAGTTCCTCTCTATATAGCCTGGCCAGTATGTAGTCCAGTTCTTATGTCCAGCCTTCCAATCCAGATCCCTGGACACTGGAGCTCTCTTCACATACCTTCTGGCACGGGTCTTAGGGTCCCTTCCACGTGCAGCCTTCTCCCTCACAGGTAGCCTCTGGTGATTCCTAGCTCTGCAGCACCATTCCTCTGGCTTTCCCCAGTCCAATGGTGTATGCTGGCCCTTGGAATACCTCCCAGTATACGTACTGCTTTGGACTCTTCTAGACCTCTCAAAGGCTTTTCTCCTCTTTCTTCCAGAGGGTTTCCTTGCCTCTCTGTCTGTCCGGTTTGGCTTCTGCTTCTGATGATCCTTCAGATGAAACTGATGATCATTCTCTGGATATCCAAGGTGATCATGAAGATGGTCATCTGTAGAATAAACTCTACTCTTATTCTGCCTTGATGAGTGATCCTCCCTAACACAGCGCAGCTGTGCTGAATCAGGCCCTGCCCTTTGAGATGAGTGCTTAGGGATTACCTCATAGCCCTCCTGATTGAACACACGTTTCCTCACTTCAGCTCCTCTAATGGCTGTTGGAAACCTGGTGCATTCTGGGACTGGTAGTCTTTTATGGCAAAATTCTGTTTTCATATTTCTACCAGAACTGACAGGTTGCTTGTTCAGAGTCACTTCACCTTTTCTATAGCTCCTTCCTGAGCTATGATAAGCTTCCTTATCACAAGGTTCACACATCTGCCCACCCCCAGGAGTCCTGTGACCTGATCAAAGTGGTCTGTTATCCATCCTGGTGGTATGGCTGTTTATGCAATTGCAGGTTAAAACATCTGCCCTACCCCCAGGAGTCCTGAGACCTGATCAAAGTTATCTGTCAGTCACCCTGGTGTTATGGTATGTGCTGCTGTTGATATGTTCTGATCCACCCTACCCCCAAGAGTCCTGAGACATGATCAAAGTGATCTGTCAGTCACCCTGGTGTTATGGTATGTGCTGATGTTGATATGTTCTGATCCACCCTATCCCCAGGAGTTCTGAGACCTGATCAAAGTGATCTGTCAGTCACCCTGGTGTTATGGTATGTGCTGCTGCTGATGTGTTCTAATCCACCCTACCCCCAGGAGACCTGAGACCTGATTACAAATGTCTGTATGAAATCCAGATATTGTGATAGGTTATGCAGGGTCAGGTCACACATCTGCCCTATTCCCAGGAGGCCTGAGACCTGATTACACAGGTCTATTATGGATCTTGATGGTATGGTAGGTGCAGTTGTAGTTGTATTCCAATTCACCCCACCCCCGGGAGCCCTGAGACCTGATCACAAAGGTCTGTAATAAATCCAGATATTATGGTAGTGTATGCAGTTTCAGGTCACACATCTGCCCTCTCCCCAGGAGGCCCGTACCTGATCACAGAGGACCATTATATATGCTGGTGTTAGGGTACCTGCACCTGTTGGGGTTTCACAGCTCTGCCCTAACTCCAGGAGGGCCCAGACCAGATCACAGTTGTTACTAGCTCTGCTAGGTGTGGTGGGCCATGCTCCTGTTGCAGTTGCCCACAACTGCCCTATTCACAGGAGGCCGTAGTCGTGACCACAGAGGTATGGTAGAAAGCCTAGTGTCATGGTAGTGACGCCTGGCGATGTGTTCAGGGTCACCCACCTCCCGCTCTATCTCAGAACAAATCACCCATGTGTTGTAAGGATAGCATGGTGCCATGGCGGGTGTGTCGGATGATTGCTACCTTAAGACCAGAATGCCCACTACCTTATATGGCATTCTTCACATTAACGCTGCAACTAGCACTGGTATCATTAAGACAGATTAGTAAACATACCCCCTAGTCTTTCCTTTCCATGAACAGCAATAACTGAAAATAGAATGCAGAGGTTTTGCAGATAACACATGTTCATTCTGGCTATTATGGTGCAGTAACTGTAAAACTTTAGTCCATTTAATAAATGGAGTTCTTAATGTTTCTAAATCTGCTGTATGTTGGTCTGTTGTTGATGGCTTTACTAAACCCTTAAGTGTAGGGGATCCATTACACTTGGGGGGTCATTTTAAAAGCCTTAGTCATGATTTGGACATCCAAAATCACAGAGATGTCTCCAGAGCCAATTTACAAATGACTTTTAAAGATGTCGCCAGTGTGGAGATGGCCAAGTAGGCAGGGGAGCATGGCAGAGCCATGTCTGAGGACATCTGTGACCCCGTCAAAAGTTTAGACCTGCTCCAGGCCGGAATAGGCATTGGGAAAATGCTGTTTTTGGCATAAAATATCCAGAGGTGTGTTGAGAAGATGGCACACCACCACTCCCAGTATTATCCACAATCACTATGATAGCAGCAGTGAGATGCAACCCTGACTTTCCTGATCCTAGCTCACTACACCAGCCATTAGGCTATGCTTTGATCTTGAATATTATTCTGAGGATGTCTATGTAGACGGCCCCACACACGTCCATATCGGGTATGTCCATGTTTGCAAAATCATGCCTGAACTCGGGCATTCCAGCTTTTTTTTCAGATGTTCTGGCTTGGACATTCTAGATTGCATTTGGATGTCATTTGTAAAATGTGCCTCTTGATGTTTTTCATTCTTGATTTATCACCTTGAATATCCTTCATTGCTTTTGTTTTGCTTAACAAATACTATATAAAGAAGAGATCATCGGCTCTAAATGATGCTATAGTTCATCATTTCTCTATCATAAACTTTTTGGAAATCAACATTATTGTATAAAATCTTCCATGAGTCAACATCTACGGCTAATTAGTGTGAATTTGTGTCTCAGGAAAATCTAATTACAGCTGTAACCAACATCCCCCTGCAATCACAAATAAGTTTTGAGGCGTAGCATTCACTTTTCATTTTATTACAGAGTGCAGTCTTTAGATCTGTGATTATAACATTAGTGTTTCAGAATATCTGCTATCATCAGAATGTGACTCACCATTTTCCAGGACAACTTGAAAGCAACATCCGAGGTCAACACACGCCCTCATCATCATAACATTCACTAGTACCTAATTTTCAATAAGCAATATTTACTTTTGTAATTAGTAGATGTCTGTACACATTTTCTCATAAAATGTGGTTCAGTTAGATTCATTCTTTAATATGTATATATCCCTTTGCTTGTTTCCCATCTCCATTTATTCCCAGACTGAACCAAATTCAGGTAATCTATATATCCATCTCTCTGGCCCAGTCTGCACTATGGAATTTATTATTACAAATATCGTCATGTCTAACCCAGCTGCTATCAGGTCATGTTAGCACTGATAAAAGTCACCACTTGGGATCTGTACCTCAGTCACTACTTCCCATTTTTCCACATCTCTAACCCATAATTGAGGCATTGAAGCATCTTATGACACTGCCAAACATCTACATTTAGAAATTATATATATATGCTTTCTTTAGAAGCTCAGATGACAAGACTTCGACTTTCATACTTTGGACACATCATGCGAAGAGAGAGATCATTAGAGAAAGACATCATGCTTGGCAAGATAGAAGGTCAACGCAAAAGAGGAAGGCCAGCAATGAGATGGATCGATACAATAACAGCAGCTACGGGTACCAGTCTGTCAACAATGAGCCGCCTGACTGAAGACCGAACACAATTTAGGATAGCTATCCAGAGGGTCGCCATGAGTCGACTCCGACTCGACGGCACTTAACAACAACATATATATATATATATATATGTGTGTGTGTGTGTGTGTGTATATATATATATATATATATATATATATATATATATTTCTTTGGATGAATTTTTTTTTGTTTACTTACAGTGCTATGTAAAAATCTTCATGCCCTATACATTTTGAAAACATGAAACCAAAAGGTTTTGATTGCATATCTTTACTCCTCTTGATGCTATAATGCTATACTTCGTGGAACCTTTGCAGCCTTTGGGGTATGTTTACTAAACCGCGTTAGGTCACACCTACGGGTCTGAGGCCAGCTGCATGAGCTGGGCATCTTTCACAAAGCTAAGACTCTAATTTTCTTTCTTATCTCTGCTGGTTTCTAGCTACCAATATAGAGTTTAACTGTCTGTTTTGTGGGAATTGCTAATATTAAGTTTAACTGTGCTTATAAATTAAGCTTGGGGATATTCAGCCTACTGGGACCTGAGTATCCAGATGACAAAGGTTTAAATCTGTAGAGAAAGCTTGCTTTTTCAGGGAGGGGGAGGTGAAAGTTTTTTTCTCTCAGGGAGGGGACAATTGTAGACCATCTTACACCTGGCCAGTGGCCACCCCTATGGGTCTAAGGCCGGCTGCATGAGCTGTGGATCTTTCACAAAGCTAAGACTCTAATTTTCTTTCTTATCTCTGCTGGTTTCTAGCTACCAATATAGAGTTTAACTGTCTGTTTTGTGGGAATTGCTAATATTAAGTTTAAACTGTGCTTATAAATTAAGTTTGGGGATAATCTGACTGACTGCTTTTCTGGGTAGCCTTGGAGCAGATATCTGTGGGTGCCCCCAGTTTAGGAACAGCCTACTGGCCAGAGACACTTAGTTTCCCGCCCACCCTACCCCTCGCCCCACCCACCCCAGGGGCTGCACTGCCTATATAGTACTTGCATACGTTGCTATCTATCCCTTTAACTTGGGTTAGAGCCCACATCTTCTTTCTCTTCTCCTTCTAGGACTGCTTATTCAGCATGTCGTGTATTCAGTGCAATAACTGCAGTACTTTCATTCCAAGATGAATCATTTGGAACCTCAGAGCTTGTCCTATGTGCCTCAGGTCAGCTGCCATGCATAAAGAACTGACTCTACTAAGGAAAGACCTAGCTGCCATGCATAAAGAGGTGACCCTACTGAGGGAGGAACTAGCTGCAATGAAGCGTACCTCTTCTAGGATACAAACTGAACAATGCCCAACACCGCTCCCACAAAGCATCAAACACCCCAGGGACAAGTGGATCACAATGGGTTCTGGTAGATTTCAACCTGTAATGCACAGACATCCTATGCATCAAAAGATATCCCTGCATAATGCCTTCCCTGCCTTGGCTAATAAGGATGATGAACTGAGGGAGGAACTGGCTGCAATGAAGCACACCTCTTCTAAGATACAAACTGAACAAAGTCCACCACCGCTCCCACAAAGAATGAAACACCCCAGGAACAAATGGATCACAGTGGGTTCTGGTAGACTGCAACCTGTGACACAGAAGCATCCTATGCATCAGGAGATATCCCTGCATAATGCCTTCTCTGTCTTGGCAAATGAGGATGCCCAATCCAAAGAAACTGAAGGGCCCTTAAATGAGACAGACAATGCCCAATCTCCTGCTAAAGGACCAAATATGAGGAAAACTTCACAAACAGCAATCTACTACTACTTGGTGATTCCATCATCAGTGGCACCAACTTGGGAACACAGTTCAAAGGAGAGAAGATAGTCAAGTGCCTCCCAAGCTCTTCAGCCAGCAGGAATACAAACCACATTGTTGAAGTACTTAGCGCAGAAAGTGAACACTCCAATCTTCATGTTGTTATCCACTTGGGCACAAATGACCTGGCTAGAAACAGTGCCTCTACAGTCCAAAAGGACTTCCAATCTCTGGGAGAGAAACTCAAGCCCATTGTTAACACTGTTGCATTCTCAGAGGTTCTACCTGTGCTTGGGAAGGGGGCAAAAAGGCTGCATCGCATTAACAGCTTTAATACATGGCTTCAGACCTGGTGCAAACAAGAAGGATTCAGATTTATTGGCGACTGGGGTAACAGATGGAAAAACAAGAGACTGTACTGTGCTGATGGACTACATCTCTCTGTCGCAGGGAAAAGAATCCTAAGTGAAAAATTCAAGCAATATGTGGACATGCATTTAAACCAGAAAAAGGGGGTGACGGATGTAGAAGGTCAAGCTCTGGACATCACCCCCTACAAAAGCAGATTAAAATCAGAAACAGCCACACTTTTAAAACACACATCAAAAACAAGTGGGAAGATGTAGGCAGAACAAAATCAATGCTAAATACACAGAAGCCAGTTAAATGCTGGAAAGCAATGAGCACAAAACTCAAAGCTTAGCCAACAAAGTTCCGGACCTGGAAGCCCTAATGGTGGAAATGGATTTGGACATTGTGGCCATTACAGAAACATGGCTAAATGAATCACATGATTGGGATATAGCCATACCTGGCTATAATCTATTCAGAAGAGACAGAGAAAATGGAAGAGGAGGAGGAGTAGCCTTGTATGTCAAAAGCAATATTAAAGCTACTGAAATGCAGGGGGCATGGGGAAAAGAAGAAGCACTTTGGATTGTGTCGGAAAGAGGAGCTGGCACTGTCATCCATACTGCTGTAGTCTACAGGCCTCCGACACAAACTGAAGAGATGGATAACAAATTGATTATAGATATTGCCAAGATAGCCACAAAGGGGGGAGCGATCATATTAGGTGACTTTAATCTACCTGATGTGGATTGGATTACTCCTTCTGAAAATATGGAAAGAAGCAAAAAAATCATGGATGCTCTCCAAGATGCGTTACTTAGACAAATGGTGATGGAACCAACCAGAGAAAGCTCAATGCTGGATTTAGTGCTCACCAATGGTGATAGCGTGTCGAATGTCTGCGTGAGTGCCCCTGTGAGCAGCAGCGATCATCATACAGTGTGGTTTGAGATAAAAGCAATGGTACAGGCCGATCATAGCAAGCTCAAAGTCCTAAACTGCAAAAACACCGACTTCAATAAAATGGCCGAGTACCTAAAGGAGGAGTTGACAGGGTGGAAGGATATAAGGGAAGTGGAATTGCAATGGGCTAAACTAAAGGTGGCAATAAAAGGGGCAACAGATAAATATGTAACAAAAGTAAACAAAAAACAAGAGGAGGAGAAAACCTATTTGGCTTTCCAAAGAAGTGGCTGCTCAAATAAAGGCAAAAAACACAGCTTTCGCAAAATTCAAAAGCTCGCAAACAGAGGAGCACAGAAATGAATACAGGATCAAACTCAAAGAGACAAAGAGAGAAATAAGGATAGCAAAATCAAAGGCAGAGGAAAAGATGGCTAAAGATGTTAAGTGTGGCGACAAACCTTCTTCAGGTATATTCGGGAAAGGAAAAAGATCAGAGGTGGAATTGCAGGACTCAGAAGTGCTGCGAACGGACTCGTGGAAACTGACATTGAAAAAGCGAAATTGCTAAATGAATACTTCTGCTCTGTTTTTACTAAAGAAAGTCCTGGAGAAGGACCACCTGTGACTCCCAAATATAAAAATGGGAATGAAGTAGATACCACACCATTCACAGAAGATGATGTGTTAGAACAACTTGCAAAACTGAAAGTGGACAAGGCCATGGGACCGGATAGGATACATCCCAGGATGCTGCAAGAGCTCAGAGAGGTTCTTGCAGGGCCGTTACAGGATGTTTTCAACAGATCCTTGGAAACAGGAGAAGTTCCTCAGGACTGGAGAACGGCTGATGTCATATCTCTACACAAAAATGGTGACAGGGAAGAAGTGTCAAACTACAGGCCTGTGAGCCTTACCTCGGTGGCGGGAAAAGTAATGGAGATGCTCCTGAAAGAGCGAATAGTGAACTTTCTCAAAACCAACAGGTTGCAAGACCCGAGGCAAGATGATTTTACTGAAGGACGATCTTGCCAAACAAATCTGATTGAGTTCTTTGACCGGGTGACCAGGGAGCTAGATCAGGGGCATACGATGGATGTCATCCACCTGGATTTCAGCAAAGCCTTTGATACTGTTCCTCATAGAAGGCTTATCAATAAACTCAGTAGCTTGGGGATGGATCCTAAGATGGTAAATTAGATCAGAAATTGGTTGACTGACAGACGACAGAGGGTGATGGTAAATGGAGCTCAATCGGATGAAGGGAAGGTGATTAGCGGGGTTCCCCAGGGGTCGGTCCTGGGCCCGGCACTGTTCAATGTATTTGTGAGTGATATTGCTGAAGGACTGAATGGAAAAGTCTGTCTTTTTGCAGATGACATGAAAATTTGCAACAGAGTGGACTCCCCCGAGGGAGTGGTTAACATGAGGTAAGATCTACAAAAGCTGGAAGAATGGTCTAATGCTTGGCAATTAAGAATTAATGCAAAGAAGTGCAGAGTCATGCACTTGGGTAGCAGAAATCCAAGGGAAATGTACGCGATAGGGGGGCGAGAGGTTTCTGTGCACGGATCAGGAGAAGGACCTTGGTGTGATTATTTCTGAAGATCTCAAGGTGGCAAAACAGTGCGACAAGGTGATGGCAAAAGCCAGTAGGATGTTGGACTGCATACAAAGAGGAATCACCAGCAGAAAGGAAGAGGTACTTATGCCACTGTTCAAGTCACTGGTGAGGCCTCACTTGGAATACTGTGTTCAGTATTGGAGACTGTATCTTGCAAATGATGTAAAAAGACTGGAAACTGTTCAGAGGAAGGCAACCAAAATGATTTGGAGCCTGTGTCAGAAGCCTTATGAGAAGAGACTTGAAGACCTAAACATGTACACTGGAGGAGAGGAGGGACAGGGGAGATATGATTCAGATCTTTAAATACTTAAAGGGAAATAATGAACAAACAAACCTCTTCCAAAGACGGAGAAGCTGTAAAACTAGAAGGCATAACAGGAAGCTGCAAGGTGGTAAATTGAAAGGCAATGTCAGGAAATACTTTTTCACAGAAAGGGTGGTGGATGCTTGGAATGCCCTCCCGACAGAAGTGGTGGGGGCAAACACAGTGATGGAATTTAAAATGGCATGGGACAGACACAGTGGATCCCTTTATAGCAACAGGATAAAATCAAAATAAACTGAACCATCTAATTTCTCAACAAATAGGGGTGTCCTGCATGGAGTGGTAGGTTCACCCCTAAACAGGGACGTGGCGAGGCGTGGCCTGCACGGAGTGGCAGGTGCACCTACTCTTGCTATCGTGCTGTGCAGACTAGATGGACCATGCTGGCCTTTATCTGCCGTCATTTACTATGTTACTATGTTAAGGGTACCTAACACACGTTAACGTCTCCGTCCACAGTAAATCCCACAGAGGGCGGAGAGAAGGGGTCAATGGTCAGGGAGAAGCTTCCACGGCACTAACGCGGGGTACTGAAGGGCTGAACATTACCGGGAATGAAAACCTGTCATTAGCTGCAGATATGCAGGAGGGTGAAACCATTGCAGCGTCAGCAATGTACAACATAGGCAGGGAGCCCAAGAAAAGTGATAGTAATGATCCATATGCAGCAACAGCATAGTGCCCAAGTATGAACAGCCACTACAGTGATGGTGCAAATGGGGCATAGGGGGCTGCAGGCGCGACATGTAGTGGGGGCAGGTGGGGCACAGGGAAGACTAGGCTGTCACCTAGGTGGCACATAGGAACATAGGAACTGGACAGCAGCAAGACAGCAGCTGACCAAGGCCAAACACAATCCACCTACGGCTACCTGGTCCACCCTAACCAATAGTTGCTAGAGCACTGACCTGTCATCCCCTCAGCCATCCCCCCCCCCCCATGTGGAAGGGACATAATATTGGTAGGCAGTGTTGGGGGGATGTGAAGATGTCCATGTATGCCTCCCCACCCAGGACCCCGCTCCCTAGATGACCGCCTACCTGCACAGTGGATGGCCTGGGACTGCGCACTACCAGCACCGACATCATATGCCCAGTGGCATGGCAGAGGGGCATGTGCTGGTGCTGGAGGGGGCAGTGGCACCTGCCTGCAGTGCATCCAGGCAATGCCCTGTACCAGTACGTGGTGTGCAGTACAACAGAAAAGGTCTGGCTGAGGAGACATAAAGGTAGCCCCAGGGACTGCTGTGCATCTGTGGCAACAGTGTGGTGCAGTACACAGAGCCAGCATGTCCCAGAGCATGAGGGTCACAGTTTAAGGTCCCAGCTGTGGCTCCTGCAAAGCATATCCCTATACTTTTCCCCACAATGCAGATACAATAGCAACATGTGCACCCCCCAAAGCAGCGGCAAACAGGGGTGCAAACACTCACTCACACAGGCTCCACTATCCAAAGTTCCATGGAGAGTCAGGCCGTTGGCCCTAGCACGGAGCTGCAGTTATCACCAGAGCAATATTACTACCTCCTGCACAATTTGGCAATGTTGACATTGTGATCATGACCAGTGTGGCGGGCAGAGTTGCCAGCCACCCCTATCTTTGCACAATGCTGCAGTAGGTGTGTGTGTGTATGTCTGTTTATTGTTTCGTGGCTGTCTACACCTCTCTGGGCCCACAATGTCCCACTTTTACCAGCTTTGGCCTGCAAATGTGCATAATGAGGAGCAAGGTATTGTGGGTATGGCCCAGGCAGGGCAGACTGGGCAGGATGCATCTGCAGAGGGCGTACTGCAATGGCTGGGACATTGTAGTGCCCAACCACCACCTGCATGGACAAGGTGGCCACATCATGTCATGCTGTTAGGACACTCTCACACTAACCGAACAGTGACCATGACATGGCTATGTTCCCACATAGTGCTACATGGTTTCTATCTCAAGTGATATATGTGTGCCCCTTTTTTTGGAGGGCCAATCACTGGGGCACCTGCCGTGTGCCTATGCTAGACAATCCTGGTCTGGGTGCACACAGTTCTACTGTGAACATGCAGGAAAGACTGGCTAGAGGCATGCTCATGGTTAGTGCGTGCATGGCCGGGACACCTGGTGTGGTGCAGCAGGTGCAGGCGGCCTGTGCCTTCTGCTGGT
Organism: Ichthyophis bannanicus; assembly: GCA_033557465.1. Classification (NCBI taxonomy): domain Eukaryota; kingdom Metazoa; phylum Chordata; class Amphibia; order Gymnophiona; family Ichthyophiidae; genus Ichthyophis; species Ichthyophis bannanicus. The sequence continues at coordinate 647,044,649 of CM066035.1, forward strand.
GAATGTCTGACCATGGTTGGGGGCTGGAGTACAGCTGAGGGGCAATGGACAGGTGGTCTACTGTAGTGTGCACAATAGCGCATGTGTCATCTGTTTGTGATGTGCATTATGTACTATAATCTGACCACATATGCTAAGGCAGTGTTTCCCAACCCAGTCCTACGGGGCACACCGGCCAGTCAGGTTTTCAGGATATCCCTAATGACTATGCATGATATATATATGCATTAGAGATATCCTGCCAACCTGACTGGTTTGTGGCCCTCCAGGGCTGGATTTGGAGACCCCTGCCTTACACCTCTGTCATTTAAGATTGTGAGTGGGCAAGGTGCAGATGTCCTAGACATCGAAAGGGTATATAGAATGTGACACATTCCTCCTCGATTCTCACCACCACCAAAATATTGTCTATTAGACAACTTTTTGGTGGTGGTGAGAATCGAGGAGGAATGTGTCACATTCTATATACCCTTTTGATGTCTAGGATATCTGCACCTTGCCCACTCACAATCTTAAATGACAGAGGTGTAAGGCAGGGGTCTCCAAATCCAGCCCTGGAGGGCCACAAACCAGTCAGGTTGGCAGGATATCTCTAATGCATATATATCTCATGCATAGTCATTAGGGATATCCCGAAAACCTGACTGGCCGGTGTGCCCCGTAGGACTGGGTTGGGAAACACTGCGCTAAGGTGCCTAGTCATATCTTATAAAGCATGTAGAAAGCTCTGTACTGTCATGCACGTTATTGTGCGTGCTGTGCGTCAGACACCCTGCTACGCGTGTTCTCTGCAATGCGCGGTTGCAGAATGTGTACTACTGTATGATAATCTAGCAGACATGATGGCCACTTGGTGGAACATATTTGCATCGTGCTTGTTGTGGTTGTTTGGGATAGTGGTTGCAGAGGTGCGTGGAGTCAACATAGGTTGTGGGTTTGGGTCCCACAAGTTCCTGTTTGTTTGTTCTGCTCTCCTTACCATACAATGGCTCTGGCTTTGTCCCTTCTCCACACACCCTTCCCTCTCTTCACTGTACACTGCGGTGTCCCCTCCATGCAGCCTATCTGACACATGCTAGCTGTTACATATGCTCCCTTTCTTTGAGATGTCTGGGTGGGCAGGTGGCTCAGTGGTTTTGTATTGGTGTCAGTGAGCTGTGTTTGGGCTCTTCAGTCTACCGGTTTGATTCCCTCTTACTCCTTTTTGGATCCCCTGCCCATTTTGCCCTTATACGCACACCATCCACACAACTGGCCCTTCAGACCGACCCCTGATGCCCTTTCCATTATATTTGTTTACTCTTCTGCATGCTGTTTCACTGCACATCATTCCATGGTGTTGTCAGCGCCATTGCCCTGTTACCCTGGTGGCTGGCAAATAAATTTAAATCTACAGATGGGTCCACAGTGAAAAATTCATCACTGTGGACTATGGCACAAGAACTGAGTGAGAAGTTTCAGAGAGTACATTTAGTTAAAGTAAAGGCACATAGGAAGAAAGGCCCTTTAGTGAAAGGAAACGCATTAGCAGACTCACTAGCCAAGGAAGCATGCCATGTAGGCCTCATATGGCCCTGGTATGAGCAGACACGCATGGTTGCTATTGCTACATGTTCCACAGATTATGATCAGATAATACCACCAGATTACTTCATAGCACTGCAGACAAAGGACCCTGAGCTTTCCAATTTAAGGAAGCTTGTGCAGGACACCCCAGATAACCTATATCAGCACACACCCTTTCTCACACTTGCTATAGAGAAAGACATTCTATGTGCAAAAAGAGAGGAAGGCTTGGTTATAGCTATCCCTAGAGCTCGAGGTAAAGAGTGGATGCATTGGGTTCATGGTGCAGGTCCTATGGGACACCCTAAAGCAGAAGAAATACAGACTATCCTCAATAGGTTGGTATGGTGGCCAGAAATGAAACATGATATACAGGATCATGTTTCCTCCTGTGTAATCTGTGCTTCATTTGGGAGGCAACCTAAAAAGAGAAGGGGACAGTTAATGAGAGCACCTCCTCGTGGCCCATTTGAGAGTTTGCAAATAGATCATGTGGGCCCTCTTCCGTTAACAGCTAGGAAAAATAGATTTTTGCTCACTGTTGTTGATTCCTTTTCTCATTGGGTAGAAGCATTCCCTGTCCCAGATCAAACTGCTCGAACCACTGCAGAAATCCTAACTATGCAATTTTTTACATGCTGGGGCATTCCCAAGACTATTGATTCTGATAATGGTCCTGCATTTGTTTCTCAGCTCATCAAGGAATTGTTTGATTTTCTAGGCATAGAACAACTCCACATTCCATACCATCCACAGGCAGCAGGGCAGGTAGAAGGAATGAATCAAACAATTAAGGCCCACCTCAGCCCTATGCTTAATCTGACCGGGAAAATTGGGATTTGGTGCTCCCTTTAGTCCTTATGCGTATCAGAGCTAATGTCTGTAAATCCACAGGTTTTGCACCCTATGAAGCCTTAATGGGAAGGCCAATGCAATGGTAGGAAAATATGCTGAGTCCTTTTCTTCCAGAGGATCAGACAGTAATTCTCACCAATGAGTGGATGAAATCCCTGCAAGAACATCTAAAAGAAATTCAGACCACTGTGCTTGCTAACACAGAAAAAGCTAGAGATTATTTGCAGGAGGTACATGCAAAAGGTTCTGATTTAAGGCCCCTCAAGGTTGGGAGTAAAGTGATGATTCTGAGACCTAGACCAAACCTCCCCTTTGGAACTGTAAAGTGGGAAGGACCGTACTTAGTTACTGATACCTTAGGCCCAAGCCTATACCAAATCCTAATGCCCGACAACCAGCAGTATTGGAAACACATCACCCAGTTGAAACCATATGGGTAATACGTGTTTTATCAGTCTTTGTTTTCAGATACCACCTGAAGACAGCACGAACAGCTGCTTTCTGAAGGCAGCACGGACAGCTGCTTTCTGAACAAAAGTCGCTTGAGGACGGTAACTATTTACTTCTGCTGTATAGTTGACATGTGTTTAATAGTTATGTAAATAAGTAGTAAAAATTATTATTATTTTTTTGTTTTGTTGTTACATAGTATAAGTGGGGAGCATTAGTTTACTCCCTAGTAGAGTAAAACAAGTTAGCTTTTATTATGTCTCGGTTTCCTGTTGTTCTGGTATCTGCTCTCGTCTACCCCAGTCTCATTACAGGAACTATCATCCGAATATGCACGATTTTCTGGGCTAACTCCACAGGTGCGGTATATCGTTATCAAGAAATACCCCCACCTTTCCCGGAAGGAAAGGATCTGGTCATACTGAGTTTCTGTTCCGTACAGGACAAGCCAGTGTTCTATTCATTAAACATCACTCTAGTACAGTGGGAGTCACCAGTTTCCACTTCTCTAGAAAGGACACAAGAATTGAGGGCACCTCCAGAACATTACTTTCTAGGTCCTCCTGCTTTGATTTTGTACAATATTTCCTGTCAGGACAGAGGTACCTGGAAAATAACTTATACATGGGTTGTGAGTGATCAACCGCACATCACTGAGACTTCATTCCTTTTGGATGTATCTTGTTTACCTACCACCCCTCATCCCACCCCTCCCATTACTTCTGCTTCTCCTGTACTGGACAACCCTTTCAGATTAAATATGATGCACCACACGATGTTTTATATGATGTGGAATACCATTTTCTTACTTGGCATCTATTTCCCAAATTGTTTCTAGTTACTCACAAATATCCAAATTGCTCTCAGTTTGTTGCCAGCCACATACAAATGCTCAATACTTGGTTTGATATGCAGTCAGTAACACCCCGAGCCAAGCAATTTCGACACAAGCGTGAATTAATTGATACAATTTTAGGTGGCACAGGGACTGCACTGGGTGCCCTTAATATAATTGATATAGAGGTGCTCCGTAATAAAATGGAATCCACTGCTCAGCATGCTGCTGATGGTTTTACCTCACAACATATTATTAATGAAGCTTCCTCTAAACTGTCCAATGTAGTTGTAGATACCTTTGCTGTTATATCTCCCATTATAGAACAGAAAATTGTTACCTTAGCACATGTAGAATATAGATTGGGAAAGAATATTTCCTGGGCTCTTGCCTGTGATCAAGTACAGATCGAGCTTATTACTATACTAAAGGAAATTCTGATCACTGCTAAGTTAGGACACTGGCCACCATCTCTCATCCATATGGCTAGTACCAAGATACCTGAATTTGCTATAGCTCACCTTGATTGGTGAACAGTTAGTGTTCCCATTTGTTCACCACAAGGCTGCTCTATTTGTACTTTGATCCCATGGTCAGGACAACACACAGTTATTTATCCTATTGTTAATATTGGGGTGCAGTTTGATAATATGCTTATGTATCCTGTGGACCATCTCACATGGGTGCAGCCACTGGACGACACCTGGACTTCATTCAAGCCGATGGACCCCAGTTTGTGTGAGCAGACTACATTTCAGTTCAAGTGTCAACCTCACCAGTTTAAAGAGGCTGACACCTCCTGCTGGAACAATTCCTCCTCTTGCTCCCTGACTGTTAAGCTCTCATATTCCCTGACTAACTCACACAGTTTGTATTACCTTGGAGCTGGACACTTTTGTTTTCATCTGTTCTTTCCCCAGAATGTTTCTTTTTCGATTGCTCCCAGAATGCATGACATTCGCCTTCCCAAGAACACTTTGTTGTACAGTTCAAATTATTTACCAAACAATACCTGGTGCAGTCATACACCACTGGTCTCCCTCACCATTAATGGGACAACTTATTCCACACCACTGGTTACCAATGACTCTATGAACATTCCAGACTTTATCTCATATGCTGTGCATCCATTACCACTTGGCATGGGAGAAGAGACACTACATAAACTGCTCAACTTTATAGAACTCCATGCCTATATTGATCACCTTAAAACAACATCCACCATCGCTTATGAGAATGGATACATTCAACAAATTGTTGGACACTTGCTACAAGATGCTCATGTGTCTGTGTGGGAATTGTTATTTGGTTACTCACCTACTGCTGATCATGTCTTTAATGTTTTTATTCACCCTATTATTATTTTAACTGCTGTACAAATATTGCTATGCATTATCATAATTTTCCTGTGTTGTAAAATGAAACAAATGTACATATCCTTGCAGCGCATGTCCTACAGAACAACAACATTTTAAGGTAGTTACACTGAATTTCTCTAGCATCTACCCCTACATCCAGGCTCATTTGGCCTGCTAATTTGGCTAATATGGCATTTCCTATTATACTGAATACCAGTCTTGTATTGCTTCCTATCCTCACTCATAGCATCCTGGTACCTTTTGGCTTTAACCTCCTCAGAAATTCCTGCAGCCCTTATGCACTGTTCTCTCTCTCTAAGACGGGCACTGAGGTAGCATATTGGGTCCCCCCCCCCCAGTAGTGGCTGCCCTACCTAAGACACGAGGTTTGGACTCATAAGGGGACTTGTTTATCTCTAGAACACTAGAGACAGTACTGTGCAGGACAGGGGCCCTGCTAGACATAGCAAGGTATTTAATACAGGAGGTATTAGACAAGCTGCCTACTATCATGTAATGGCAGCTGGGACAGGTGCCACAGGTTTGCTTCCACCATTTCCAGGCACAAATAATAAAGAAAAATAAAAAAGGTGTGGGAGATGTCAGCATACATGGCATAGGAGTCATGGCTTTTTCCCCAGACCTTGGATTTCATGCAGCTTTGTTACTCTGGTGATATCAGTCTCCAAAGTTAATGAGAGTAGTTTACAAGATGAGATTAACTCTGATCCCCTGTTGATGTCAATCTCAGGGCCTGTTGAGATGGGTCTGCAGCCCCTCCTTGCTAAATCAAGAATAGCAGACCTCAAAGGGAGGTGCTAGAGAAGATTGGTCTGCAGCCCCTCCTTGCTAGAAACAATAGCAGACCTCAAAGGGAGGTGCTAGAGAAAATTCACTATAAAGGACAGAAACACTTCCTCTTGCTCTCGCTCTTCCACTATTCATCGGACATGAAGGACAGGAGGCTCTGATAATCAATTCTCTTCACCCCTCCCCCCCCTCTCTCTCTCTCTTCCTATTTTCATTGGACACACCTTGCCATGAGGCTCTGACCCACATGTTCTTACCTCTCTCTCTCACACACACATGCACACAGAGTCTTTCATATAGACTATTCTCTCTCACTTCACTAAGTAATAAGCCTATTTCTACATAAAGACCTGTTTCCAAGCCACACCTGTTTGGTTATCTTATTTGTGATGCTTACCTTACTGTCTCTGTGAAATGAACCCAGGACCAAGCGGAGACTAGACCAGAAGATTACAAGACCAGAAGATTACAGGTGTGTGTGCCTGTGTTACTTGTGGCCGACGTCCCCATTCCAGACTGTGTTATCAGCTGCCTATGGTCTATGACCTTACATCTATGGCTCTTTTTCTCATGTGGCACCATGTCTGCACATCTCTCAGCGCGTCTTCTACTATCAGCGTGCCTTAGATTGCAACCCCATTGGATGTGCTGCTGCTTCCCGTCCGCTGTGGTGTTCACGTGCGCTGGGTCCATGGCATACTGTACCGCATACTGTACTGCACATTAGCGCCTTGTAACATGCATTACCTGACACAGCTTGCTTTAACAATGCACCGCCCACTCCTTTATATGGGCATCCGTATCATTACCGCGGAACCTGACGCGGGTATCATTACCGCGGTTTAGTAAACATACCCCTTTGTCTACCAACTTTGCAAAGGAGGATAGAGTAGTTTTTTGCCCATTCTATTTAACAGAATAATTCAAGCTCTTTCATGTTGGTTGAGAGTAATTTGTGGACTGTAATCTTCATACCCTTTGTCAATGCAAGTCTAAATTTTTAGTTTTGGTTCAAAAACAGGCTTAACAAAGGGTACTAAGTCAACAGAGCTCATCTGTGTCCAGTCACAGTAGTTGATCTGGTTTGAATATTCCTGGATGAAGAATCAAGCTATTTTATTGTTTGAAGGTCTAAACATGGCAAACCTCGAGATGATGAAAGGACTCCAGGATAAAGTTATTCAAAGGTACAGATAAAAGCTACGATAAAATTTCAATGTGTTGGAATATCCCTTTGGACATGTCAGATCCACATTGCAAAGTGGAGAGAGTCTGGCACAACTGAAACCTTTGCCTTGATCCGGCTGTGGGTTAAGGAAACTGCTGAGGAAGTTTATTGTGAGACCACTAACTAAGAGTGTGGAAAGATTCCTTGAACAATTTCAAGATGACTCCATAAACATCACCTTTATGGAAGGATGGTAAGAAGAAAATCATTGCTGTAGAAAAGTAATACAATATTGTGCATAGCATTTACAAAGAAAATGTGGGCAAAGGTTTTGTGGTCTAATAAGACAACATAAGAACATAAGATATGCCATACTGGATCAGAACAAGGTCCATCAAGCCCAGTATCCTGTTTCCAACAGTGGCCAATCTAGGTCATATGTACCTAGCAGTTTCCCCCAAAGACACAGGTTCCGCAATGCTTGTACTGGGTCAAGCATTGACATCCTGGGTCCCTTCTTAATAATGGTTTATGGACCTTTCCTCCAGGAACTTGTCCAAACCTTTTTTAAACCCAGCTACACTAACAGCCTTTACTACATCTTCCAGTAACAAATTCCAGAGTTTGATTACACGTTGAGTGAAAAAATATTTCCTTTTATTAGTCTTAAATAGTTTACCCTGTAGCTTCATTGCATGTCCCCTAGTCTTTCTATATTCTGATAACGTAAACAATCGATCTACGTTTACCCGTTCCACTCCGTTCATTAATTTATAGACTTCTATCATATCTCCCCTCAGCCGTCTCTTTTCCAGGTTAAAGAGCCCTAACCTTTTTAGCCTTTCTTCATAGGAGCATCCTTCCATCCCCTTTACCATTTTGGTGGCTCTTCTCTGAACCTTTTTTAATAACGCTATATCCTTTTTAAGATACGGCGACCAGAATTGCACACAATATTCAAGGTGCGGTTTATAATATCTTTTGTTTTATTTTCCATTCCTTTCCTTATGATACCTAGCATTCTATTTGCTCTCTTGGCCGCCGCTGCACACTGGGCCGAGGGTTTTAACATGTTATCCACAATGACACCTAAATCTTTTTCCTGGGTGGTGGATCCTAATGTGAAACCTTGCATTGTGTAACCATAGTTTGGGTTGTTCTTCCCTAGGTGCATAACAAAAGTGAAACTTTTTGGTCTCAATGCTAAGCCATAGGTGTGGTGTAAAATAAACGCGGCGCAATACCCTCCTAACGTTATCCCTACAGTAAGGCAAGGCGGTGGCAGCATTATGCTGTAGGGATGATTTGCAATAGCAAGAACAGTAGTAGGCTTATACAAATCGAAGGAACGATGGATGTTGAAAAGTATAGGCAGATCTTGGAGGAAAACCTGTTCCAATCTACCACAGATCTGCAACTAGGAAGAAGATTCACCTTTCAGCAGGACAGCGATGCAAACACAAAGCCAAAGTGGATCAGCAAGAAGAAAGTGAATGCCCTTGAATGGCCCAGTCAAAGTTCAAAGCTGAATCCAGCATACATGTGGGGAAAACGCATTCAGTTTGAACATGAACCAAAGCAGATGAACGGATCTAGAGAAATAAAATCTCCCAAAAAATGGCGCAATGCATTTCTATGGGAGAGGGAATTCCAGCTTCTGTAGCATAAAAACACACATACAGTGAAATGTAGCAGCAAGAAATGCCTCCTTTCAAACTGCCTGTCCATGTGCTCTGTTCTCCCACCCGCCAAATTGTTCCCACATCTAAAACTACTGTCCCCTCCCATAATTGACCCAATATCCTGCAAACAGCCCCATCCCCCCCAAAACTGCCCCACAATGCCACAAACTGCTCCCACCCCTGAAGGTTCCCTACTGCAACTGCCCATAACTCCTGCAGATATCTTCTTGTAACAACCCCACCACAAAACTATGTCCTCTAGAACTGCCCCACTACCCCCAGCCACCCCATCTCACAGACACAACACACATAGCACATACAGAAAAGAGATACACACACACAACCAGACACATTCACATCATACACACACACACACACACACACACAACCAGACACATTCACATCATACACACACACACACACACACACACACACAACCAGACACATTCACATCATACACACACACACACACACAACCAGACTCATTCACATCATACACACACACACAAACACACACAACCAGACACACAGCCAGACACATTCACATCATACACACACACACACACACAACCAGACACATTCACATCATACACATACACACACACACAAACCAGACACACAACCAGACACGTTCACATCATACACACACACACACACACACACACAACCAGACACATTCACATCATATACACACACACACACACACAACCAGACACATTCACATCATACACACACACACACACACACACACACACACACACACACAACCAGACACACAACCAGACACATTCACATCATGCACACACATACACACACACACACACATACACACACACACACACACACACACACAACCAGACACATTCACATCATACACACACACACAAACACCCAGACACATTCACACACAACCAGACACACACACACACACACACAAACACAAACAACCAGACACATTCACATCATACACACACACACAACCAGACACATTCACATCACACACACACACACACACATTCACATCATACACACACAGGGATTACAAATAATTCCCTAGCAGTGATGTGCTGCATTTTAATTTATTCATATATTTATTTCAAGTTTCATATTTATTTGATATACTGCCTTCAAGTTTAATGTCAAGGCGGTTTACAATAACAATTATAAACAAGTTAAATTAAAAGCTAATACATAAAAAGTACATAAGAGGAAACAACAGTCTTTGATTGAATTATACAGCCTTCTTATTGGTTGCTATGTGTGCTGCCAAATAAAGTTGTTGCCATGGGGTCATTGCCCAATTCGGAATATACCTAGGGTTCAAAGTTTAGGGATTGGGGGGTGGTGGTGCTGTCAAATGTGCTCAGGACCCAGGAGGTTAAGATTGACAACTGTTTGGCTTTTTTCATGATTCTACTGATTTTTACATAAATAAATGTCTAGAAGCTAGAAGGTTGGCTAACATGTCCTGACGTTTTTCAGAGTTTAAAACCTCTATGTTTAGATCCCCAGATCTGCTCCAGTGTGAGTGAGCCCGCCATGCCTTCTTCCAATATAACTAGCAGCAGAGACTGTGAGTAGGGTCCAGTCAATGGGAAGGCTGTGGGGGTGGAGCACTAGTCACAGAAAAAGAGGAGGTGAGCTGGGGAATGTCCTTGTGCTGTACAATTTAGTTTCTGTGTGTGATGAGAGATGGAAGGCAACACACTTCAATACATTTCTCTAGAAAAATCAGTTCCAACAGCTGCAACATACTAACACTGATTCACAGTAAAATAGCAATTATGCAGTTGTACCTATCAAACAGCCCTCTCCTGATCACAGATACACATATGCCCAGACACATGCATACAAGTATTCACTTACACGTGCAAGAATGCACAGATACACATACAATCACATATGCAGTGACATACAAACACATGCATGTTCACATAAACATGCACAGATATATCAACCCACAAAGATACATATACACATAAAAAAAAGATAATAAACATACAAAACAGAGATATACACATACAATCGCACACACAGACACAAATACACACCCATACAGACACCACATTCACAAGACACACACACACACTCACACACAGGGGTTGGAAAGAATTCCATGAGCCATGTTCTACATGCTTTTTGTACTTATTTTATATGGCTTTAGGAAATAAACATTATGCTCAAGATGAGAGCCTGTGCATTACCACCTCTTTTTCTACTACCTTTTCTTTTTTTTTTTTTTTGAGATTTCAATTTTTTTTTACAAATTAAAAAGGAAACATACAGAAATTAGCCTATACAAAGTTATAAGGAAATAAACTATTAAATCCATAGTCTACAGCAAGGGGGAAGGAGTATTTAGTTGGCCCAGAGACCTACATACTACAAAAATGCTAGGCTAACTCCATACACAGAAAAATAAGGCCAAGGAAAACAAAGGTCTACTATATCACAGTGGGGCAGTATCACACCTTACTCTTCATAAACTCTTCCAGCTGGATGGGGTCCAGAACAAAGTTGGCAACTTTTTGAAAGAGAAAAACCTGTCACTTGTGGCTAGCCATGTTCTCCCCTTGCCTGCATATTGAGGCACATTCCAATGTGTCCGTCCAGGCCCCTGTGCATCCGATTGGAATCGGGACACCAGAGGTAAACCCAATTCTGATCCCACAGGGGCTAGATGAGCCTGCGGGATCAGAATCAGGTCTAGGGCCTGAACGTGCAGGCCGGGCCCCAATTCCGATCGGCCTGCATTCACATCCCCAGCTACCTCAGTCAGGCTTCTGAATGGAGCCGCAGTGCCATGGCATCCCATCCCATGGTACTGCAGCTCCATTCAGGAGCTGTGAATGCCAGCCACCACCGATTTACTTCATGTCCCACAGCCAGACCCTCAATCCAGCCTCCTATGGCCAGAGTCTGGCTGCGAGGAACTTCCTGCACCCCCTTCCTTACTATCCAGGCCAGGCAGCAGGATTCCCCGACATCCAGGGGGACTTATACTACCTCTACAGTGGAATAAGTCCCCGTCTAAGTTCACGGCCCTGGACGTGCAGGACCGACCTCGGAATTGGCCCTGTACATCCGGGATCACAGACCACCCATGCCCCGCCCTCACTCTGCCTCCAGAATGCCTGCTCCTGTCCCCATCTAAGACTCCCTGTACAAATGCGTTGTTTGTATGGGGAGGCTTTTGTTGGGGCCAACAGAAGGGCAAATAGCGGGGATGGACATCCCAACAGGATGTCCATCCCTGCAATTCGTGGGGCAGAATGACCCCCATTGTGAATTAATCAGGGCCAGTCCCAGAGTTGATTCAAAATGTTGGCACCCTATACAAATCTTAACCCGTATGCCCCCTCTAGCCATCAGACTTTATTGTTTTTCTTTGAAACAGAAGAGATCACGTGGGTTGCCTTATGGTTGGGCCGGCCATGAAATTAATATAAAAAAATAATTTGGGACCAAGATCAAATCTACCGTGCCAATGCTAACTTCCAAAGCTCACACAAAGACCCTACCTAGAAAAAGGCAGCACTGTAAATATTGCAGTGGGCCCTAAAACATCAGTAAACCTACTGGGAAAGCTGAACAAGCCAAATAACTACACATTTGTAAATACAAATTCCATGCTAACAGAATACCCAGTCTTGATCACACACACATATTACAGATAGGACTTCACCAATAAGTGATCACAAAGTGAAAACAAAAATATGTAGACAAAAATTAAACTAAAACCTCAGAAAGCCAGATGCTGAATGTAGTGTAACACCAGAAAGAAATGCATTTCCCACTATATTGTACAAAACAAAAGACAGCAAATGTCAGTATTGGCATTCGGAGAGAAGCAACCATATTCCCGGTGGACCCGGCTCAAGAAAATGCAAGAACGCTTTGCAGGGCCTGAATTTAGACCATGCCTGTGCTGAGATGGCTCTACCACTTCCCACCCCATCTGATGATGTCTGACGTTAGAGGGGGATGGGACATGGCAGAGCTGTCTCAGCGTGCACGCATGGTTTAAACCGGGCCTTGACAAATCTTTTTGGAATCTAGGAGCCAGCCTAAAAATTTAGGAGCCGGCCACCGAAACCTAGAGCACAGTGAATGCCCCCCCCCCCAAAAGGTATATCACAGTTACGTTTTTAGGTTTTAAGGCCTGATTTAAAAAGCTTAATAAATCAGGCTCTTAATGGGCCACTACATAGTGCCAACAAAGGCAGTGGCCTCCTCCTCTCTCTCTCACCGCTCCCACTGACCCATTAAGCTACACCTGTGTGGTTGTATATGGTGCGGAGATGAGGTGCCTGTGTGTGAGTGGTAAGGAGATTGGGTGCCTGTGTGTGTGTGGTGCAGAAGTGAGGTGTCTGTGCGTGCATGCACGTATGTGTGTGTGGTGCCGTGGTGGGGTGTCTGTGTGTGTGGAGGTGGTGTTGCCTGCGTGTGGCGGAAGAGTACTGCGCTTTTGTACATACACATTTGCATATACCTTTTACTTCCTATACATTCATCCCTTCCCTGCCCACTCCAACCTGTCTCCTGCTCTTCCTCTTCTTCCCCCACCCCCAGACTCTTCCCTTCAACCTCCCTTCCCCTTGCACTCACCTGTGCCCTCCATTCCCAGAAGTGCTGAGGTGGCCGGGTGAGCCAGTGACTGCAGAGCCTACCAAAAAAAAAAAGAGGTTACCAAGTTTGCTGCACAGATGACTGAATAAATTAAAGGGGCAGTAGGCAAGTCCTCCTCTCCCAGATCACACTCAGCCAAACATCGGCTTTTCAAGGGATAGTTCTGAGATGATGATGCAAGCAGTAGAGGCAGCGCTATCTCACAGGTATACTTCCAAACACCCCTTTCTACACCAGAACACTCACTGGAAAGATTCGCTACCCCCTCAGAACTCCAAGGCAGGCATGTCCTCCTCTCCCCCTCTTTTTCTACTACTAATACTATGAAATTCCCTTGTGGTTTAAGATAATAGGAAAGGCTAAAAGGAGACTAGGGAGTCTGCTGGTAGGTGGGACAGCTGGGAGGGATAAATTCTCCTGGGGGAGGGAGGAGGGTGTGGAGTAAAAAGGTGGGCTACATACTCCAGGCTGTATGTAGAGAAAGGTCTTTGGCAGCAAGTGGAGTGAGGGAAAGAAAGAGGGAGCAGGGGCCTGCTACCAAAGATGCAGCACCCCCATCTGGGTGGAAGATAGTAGAGGGGGGATTGGTCACAGTCACCTCAAGAAGGGAATTGGGAGAGGCTGTTCCTCTCTAAGGGGACCCAGGAACATTGGTACCTGACATTTAGAGGCGTAGGACCTGTTATTCAGAGCAAGTTATGTGTTCGCCAGCGAGTGGAAAATGTATAACTTGCTTATCTGGATATTTTTACAAATTATGCAGATAAGAACGGACCATTTAAATCACAAAATGGACAGATTTTATCTGGGACTTTGCCTGTGAAAGATCTATTCCATAATTGACATGAGTCAAAAGTCCTTTACAGATGGGAGACATAGCAAACAGCCCTGACAACAAAGGAACATATGGACAGGTACATTGAACCAAATAATTAGAGGTCATCTCTCAGAATTCTGAGCGCAAATATAAGAATATTTAAACTGAATACAGATTCAAATGGCAGTCAATGCAGAGTTTTAACTAAGGGAGTGATGCTGTCCCGCAGTTTGTGACCCATTATCAGTAATAGCTGCCATGTCCTAGATTAGTGATCAAAAAATGAAAACATCATTCCACTATGACAACATCAAGGGTAACTGGATGTGGAATCCCATACTGTCCATCTGATCATTTCACTTGTGCAAGGGAGAAAAGGATCTCATTAACTCAAAAACACCAAACGGCTTACCAATGTTACTACCTACAGTACAAAGACAAGGCAGAACTTATCAAGTCTTAGGTGCACAGACTTCACCATCATGGATCCTGAAAAACTCCCCATATGCCAAATCTTGAATCACTTTAATAGATTTTAATAATCAATTTTTAAATATTTTTGAACTATTTTCTCACTGCTACTTCACAGCAAACCTTCACATTCTCAGAGCATGCAAAGAGGTTCTTTCCAAATGAAATGCATAATATGCCACATCTATCAATGCTACTCTGCACTTATCTGCATTCATCTAAAGAAATTAGCTGCACCAGCAGCAACATCCCAACGACACTACAAGACACCATCAGGTGCGTTTCACCTTCAGCTTCTTCAGGGGAAAACTTGCCAACAGAATCAATATCACAACAAAAAAGGCGAATGCTGTGGGAAAGAGAAGGCTTGAGATTAATATCCAACACATTCAACCACCCTGTTAGGCATGCAAGAGATTCCAACTAAACACCCGAATTAACACATACACACTCTCCGTGTGTAACATCAGATATAACACTGGCCACATCCCAACCAAGTACTCATCAAACCTTCGAAACCTCGGCCATAGCTATAACTGCTCTGACTGCTCCAAATACTTCCAACAGCATAAGAACGTAAGAACATAAAGATATTCCATACCGGGTCAGACCAAGGTCCATCAAGCCCAGTATCCTGTTTCCAACAGTGGCCAATCTAGGTCACAAAACACACAGCAGTTTCCCCAAAACACACAGGTTCCACAATGCTTTTATTGGGGCAAGCAGTGGATTTCCTGGGTCCCCTTTAATAATGGTTTATGGGCCTTTCATCCAGGAACTTGTCCAAACCTTTTTTAAACCCAGCTACACTAATAGCTTTAACTACATCCTCCGGTAACGAATTCCAGAGTTGATTTATACGTTGAGTGAAAAAATATTTTCTCTTATTAGTCTTAAATAGGTTATACTTTAGCTTCATTGCATGTCCCCTTGTCTTTCTTTATTTTGATGGCGTAAACAATTGAACTACATTTACCCGTTCAACTCCATTCATTAATTTATAGACCTCTATCATATCACTGCACACACCCGCATTTAAGAACCCTCCAGCACTGCCAACCCTGCCCAAAACTAGAAAACCTCACCAATGAGGGGCAGGGATCACAGCCATGCAATCACTTGCCCAGATGACATCACATCCAAAACACAACATAGGCATCCCGCATCCATCCAACCACAACCATGATACTTGATCCATAACAACCAATCACAGTTCATGTGAGAATAAACAGAACCACCATCCCACCCCTCATCAACCCACCCAGGTTTCACCGTGCTCAACCCTGATCACAAAAAATCTTTCTAAGACATCTATTTGTCTAGCCACATCCTACCCAGTCAATCTGTGATTTGATGTCCTAGATTATTGGCAGATGATCAATTCACTTCTTGAGAAGACTCTAATACACTGAATTACAATAGCCTTGATGAGACAGAACAACCACTAGCAAAAAGCTCCTTAAATCAGAATATGGCAGGAGAGAATGAATCTGTTTCACCAACTGCAGGTTGGTAAATGCCCTTCCTATCACCACTGAGACCTACTTGTCCACTGATAATGAAGAGCCAACAATAACCAAAGGACTACATAGCTTCTGAACTGGTGTAAGAGTCCTCTCATCAATCTTAAAAGCCAAACATAAAGATCCCTCTTGCTGACCATTTCATTGGCATCCAGCTTTAATTTATTAGCCTGTATCCAGCTCTTAACCGCTGTGAGAATTCATAACAAGACATCTGAGTTCTCCTCTCATGAATTTCCTAATAGCAACAAAATATGTAATTTATAGTTTATTGTGGATTTGATATACTACCTTATCGAGGCATATCAAGGAGGTTTACAATAAAATCAACATTTTAAATTAAAAATAAAGAGAAAGAAAGGGGGTAACAAGAACTAGAAAAAGAGGTAGAGGAGAAGGGAAAAATTGTTCTGCCTATTGAAATCTCTTATTGGCCCCTATCCTTGAAATCTCTTAATGGCCACTGAAATCTCTTAATGGCCCCTATCCTTAATAAGAGATCCCAATGGCCGCAAGAAAACATTAAGAAGAACTGGCAAAAGTGGGGATCTTTGGACTACTTCTAAAAGAGATATTCAAGCCTTCTATTGAGGCTCCATCTTTAACCTTTGAGATCTTCCCACTAAAAAAAGAGGCAAACCACTTAGCTACTCACCCTCCTAATCTCCAGTAGAGATGGGCACAGCCAAAAAAATATTGGTTCATTTTCAAATTTTCTGAATTTTTTCCCAATTTTTTGAACATTTGAACTGTTTTTTACATACATTTGTTTTTAAGGCATGCATTGCATGCATGCTAGAACTTTCTAAGGTGTGCAAATCGATTGTAGGTTTATGTGCGTACATAAATAGGTTTACACGCACTCAAACTTTAAGCCACCTAAACATACTGAACGCATACTGATGAATGTTCATCCCTAATTTATAGACACCCCAATCTGATCACCAGTAAGGACGATTTACTAAGTAAAATGCTAAGTTAGACATTCTCTCTCATCCAACAGCAATTGGAGGTCCAGAAGTGAAATCGTCACACATTTGGTTTTATAACATTTCATAAAGTCAGAGTATGAAGTCTAGGATATCAAATGCTTCTACATGACCAGAATCACTGACTCCATCAATTTAGCTAAAAAGAATAAACTGGATGATGGCCTACATTTGGCACAATGCATAGACTTTTCAAATTAGGTGACACATGCAGATTTGAATACCAGTGGGAATACACCTGGATAGAATGATGCATTAATGACATATGTCCATCAATCAATGATATCAAAGACCTCTGATAACAGTATTGTATGGCAAAGATTGAGGACACAATTTCCTTTTCTTATTGTCCATACTAACGATCAAACAACTTTAGCTGAAGCCTCTGTAAATTTGGCCCAGATCTCCTGGATAACAGGAGCCTGTTTCCATCCCCCAGTATACACTAAAGCCTCGACCTTTATTTTAGACACAACTCAGTATCTAGGCAGCTAAACTTATGCACATAGGCTCTGTTTACATATAAGTTTATCTGACCCGATTGGAGATATTTCTTGGGGGCGGAGTTTGTGCACGGTTTGCGTGCATAAGCATTTCAAATAAACTAGTGTATCCAAAAGCAGATGCAAATATGTGCAGATACTTTCCATGAAGCCATTTTAAAAAGTGAACGTATCTCGATATTTTCACTTTTAAAATGGTTATAACTTATGCACATTTCTCACATACGAGTTAGGCAGCCTATTAAATCACCCTCTCTGTGTTGGGCAGTGGTTCCTGCTCTGTCTTCTGTCCTTCTGGGTCCACATCTGCCTCTGTGTCTCTTGATCATGCTCACCCAGCTCCAAAAGCCAGGGATTGACAGAGGTTCACAAGTTGTGACTTGAAGGAGGAACAGGCCCCTTCATTCATAAGTCAATCATTTCCCAAGTTCTCCTTGCAATTTTACTTAGCTGACCTCATCTATTGGATCCCCTTGCCTTCTCCTTCATTTGTTCATTTGGAAAGGCGCATTGGAAAGGAGTAATAAGTGTATGATGGTGAAAAATAATTTTGGTAAATACTGAATTATTCAGGGTAGATATTCAGAATCTTTAGCCATCAAGAGGCTGGCCAGCTAAGGATACTGACCACAATATTCAGTGGCAATATCTGGATTTTCTTTTTGTGCCATCAAGTCAATGCTGACTCCTAGAGACCCAGCTGCCTCTGGGTTTTCTTGGCAGAGTATCACCAGGCCTTTTCTTCTGAGTCAGTAGAGAGTAAGGTGACTTACCCAAGGTCACAAGGACTGCCAGTAGGAATTGAAATCTTGATTTTCTGGGTAATAGGTAGTTGTGCTAACCACTATTAGGCTACTTCTCCACTCCAATATCTGGCTAGTGCTGTTAAATATCTCCATAGACTGTTCCGGGACTATCAGGTAGTGCAGGCGTGATCCATGGGCAGAGCGAGGGCAGTGTCGGTGCTATCAGGATAAGTGCCAACTTTATTTGGGTAATGAGATTTTCAGTCAGCACTTATCCAGGCAACCTAGGCCACAAGAAAGGTTGACCTAAGTTGCAATCAGTGCAATAAGTGCCAAACGAAATTCCTGTTAACCGGCTAAGTGTTGGCACTTACCTGAATAGCTCCGATTAGCCCAGATATTCAGCAGCAAGTCCTATTCAGATACTGCCACTGAACATCCAGACGATATTTATGCACCAAGGCTGACTGCCGTGGTGTTAGAATATTGACGTTTTTGAAAATTGGCTCTTAATTTCTCTTATTGGACATAATGCTCCCCTGATGGAAAAATCAAACATTCCCATTTACTGCAAGAAATGTTTATGATGCACTTGATTAGGATACAGTCACTACAAATCAATACTAAAAAGCAGTTGTTTGCTACACTAAAAGTCTTAATACTAATACACTTCAATAAATGGGTCAGGTCAAAGGTTCATCAAGCTCAGCATCTTGACTCCAACAGTAACCGATCCAGGTCTAAAGTACATGGCAGATTTCCACACGTGGTATATTTCTTTTTGTGCACCCCCAGAGATAATGGTGGCTTTTCCAAATCTATGTGGCTAATGGTGGGTTATAGACTTTTCCAGCAAAAGGTAAGCAGGCAATGAGGCACAAATAAGGAAAATCCTACAATAAGAATTAGACTCAAAACAACCTATAATGCACAATTATAAAAGTTTTGAAAAAAAACAGTAATACATTCAGAAAAAGGAGTGAAAAAAATCAAGTAAATGAAAAAATATAGGGGTATGTTTACTAAACTGCGGTAATGTCACTCGCGTTAGGTACAGATGCCCATATAAAGGCATGGGCAGTGCATCATTACAGCAAGCCGTATCAGCTAACGCATGTTACAAGGCGCCTTCGACTAATGCACATTACAAGGCACTCTTTAAGGTACCTTACAAGGCACATTACAAGGCGCCGTGTAAGGTGCCCTGTAAGGTGCCTTGTAAGGTGCATTATAAGGCTCCCTGTAAGGTGCCTTGTAAGGTGCATTATAAGGCACCCTGTAAAGTGCCTTGTAAGTTGCCCTGTAAGGTGCCTTGTAAGGTTCATTATAAGGCTCCCTGTAAGGTGCCTTGTAAGGTGCCCTGTAAGGTAAGGTGCATTATAAGGCGCCCTGTAAGGTAAGGTGCATTATAAGGTGCCCTGTAAGGTGCATTATAAGGTGCCTTGTAAGGTACCATGTAAGGTGCATTATAAGGCGCCCTGTAAGGTGCCCTGTAAGGTAAGGTGCATTATAAGGTGCCCTCTAAGGTGCCCTGTAAGGTGCCTTGTAAGGTGCATTATAAGGTGCCCTGTAAGGTGCCTTGTAAGGTGCCTTATAAGTAAGGTGCCTTATAAGGTGCCTTATAAGTAAGGTGCCTTATAAGGTGACTTGTTAGGTGCCTTATAAGGTGCCTTATAAGGTGCCTTGTTAGGTGCCCTTTAAGGTGCCATATAAGGTGCCTTGTAAGGTGCCTCATAAGGTGCTTTGTAAGGTGCCCTATACAGTAGGGCTCCATAGGCTAAGCGCCATATCAGGCACCCCTGGACAAGGCATCTTATAAGGCACCCTGGCAATGTTCCCTCTAATTTTCTGTAGGCTGTGTGCGCATAAAATATCAGCTGTGCAGCTTTTGAAGGAAGGTTAAATTTTTGTGTGCCACATAATGACACTTGGAGTTATATACTTTAAACTTTGACTACACGTCAGAATACAGTATGTACACCACATTGATTGCACTAGAAAATATTGTAGAACTTGTGAAAACCATAAACACACAACAACTTTTAAATTTTAAGATGTCTGTGTTGTTTTCTATCAGAATCAGAACCATAATGTTTGTGCGCTCTATTGTAAAGTATGTGCGCTCACTCGGCGAGGTGTGTGCGCGCGCACACACGCACAGCTTAGAGGGAACAGTGCACCCTGGGTTATGGAACCATAGGTTAAGGTGACCTAACAAGGTTACGGTGCCCTAGGTTAGTGTGCCCTAAGGGCTGCAAGGTGCCTTAGGATGACATGTATGACCTGTGAGGAATAGAGACAGATGTAGCCCTAACACTAGATAGAGCACTCAGGAAAGGCAATGAACAGGTGAGTGAAGGAGGGAGAGCTGGGAGCCGCTGGACCCACCATATCTGCAGGCATCCCATGTGGCTGCCAGTACCGTTGTTAAACATGTTGGTGGCAGCTGTACTATGGCACAGGATGCTGGCAATGTAGTACTGGAAAGACATTGGGTGGCAGATGATGGGAATACGTGTCCCCCAATGTAGGCAGAGGTGGCAGGATAGATATGATGATGGGTGGACAGAGGAGTGGCAATACTCTGCAGAGCAGGCACAGGTGGGGTAAGCACAAAGAGGTGCAATGCAGGAAAGGGTACAGAGTGCAGGAGATGGGGTGGTAGCCGGGAAGACAGCACACCGCACAGCTGCCAGATGCAGATAGATGGACTGACAGGTGGCTGGCAACTGTGATGAGGGTGAAATGTGCTACCAGCACAGATCCACAGAAATATGACTGTCACAGGAATGACAAGTACCTGTGTAGGAAAGGCATAAAAGAAGGAGAACAAAGAGGGAATGAACCCATGACCTCTGGCATGAAAACACAGCCTACAAACCTCTAGGCCACAGCAATGGCTGTATACAAGTGCACTGCAAGGCACCATACTAATCGCCTGCTGTGTGCCAGGATAGGGCAACCTCAACATTTGCCATGATGCAACGCACATGCACAACAGGCGGCACCAGCCCATATCACAGTCTATAAGTGGGACGAGAGGCACATAGAAACACATGCACACACACCATGAGACGCCATGCAGTGTAAACAGCATGCAAAAGAGCATGGGTGCAAAACAGAAAGGGCGTCAGGGGCCGGCTGAGGGGAAAGCTGTGTGAATGGCCTGTGGACCATGGCAACATGGGGAATGGAACGAAAAAGGAGCTTGTGGGAACTGAACCAGCACACTGATGTGGATCAGACCAGCCAACAACAGCAGTACCAATCCCCCAAGATGACTGCTTAGATGGATACCACAAAAATATAGCCATATGTAACACCCAACATGTGACAGATAGGCTGCAGAGTGGGCACACTGTGGTGCACAGCGCAGAGATGGAAGGGTGTCTGGAGAGGTGACGAGGCTGCAGCAATTGCATGGAAAGGTTAGCAGAACACTGAAAAGGAAAAGGAATAGAACATGTGGAAATCAAACCAGCAACCTAAGGACTCCCAACAGATGTGTGTGACCACTATCCCAAACAGCACAATGGAAACAAGTCACCACAAAAGGCACACTGTGGGTCACATTGCTGAGATGAAAGGACCCCCTGCCCCACTGCTAACTGCAGACATTGCGTCCCTCACCATGCTGCAATTTACACCTGGAATAAACTACTGGGGTCCGTGTGGCATGCACCCTCACAAACCCACAGCCAATCTAGGCTGAAAGCTCACCAACCCACTGCTGCCTGTGGAACATAATCACCCTGATCTCCCTCACCCGGACCTCTGTGTCACACCTGCGTGCACATTCCCACAGCTGTCATAATTAGACTGTAAGCTCGGTTGAGCAGGGTTTGTCACCTACATGTCTGTGCAGCGCTGTGTATGAGAGGCAGTGCCAGATATATGTACTGATCCATTGATGTAAGAAACTGGTTTTCTATACCACATCATAGAACCCAAAGGCAAATGACATGTACTGGGGGACATGCAGGATGGGTGCACAACAGGGAACCCAAGGAAGGTGCGGGAACCACAGCACACCGTACCAAGCTACACTGAACGCAGGTTGGACTGCTGTATACTGCACTAAGGACCCCCTTGGGAACATCTATCCTGTACCCACAGATACCCCTCCAACAACAGCATGTGCTGTGCAGGACTGGAGCACACACCCACAGAACCCATGATCCCGCAAACCGAGAGCATCTGAGGCCGGTCACCTAACAAACAGATATCCCCCAATACATGGAATAGTGGGAGCCAATACAACACCCTGCATATGACACCAGGGACCTACCACGCTAGATCACTCATACCACAGCCAGCATACACCCCCCAAACCCCTCCAGGGGACGCAGCACCACTAACAATGCAGCAGGCCTCAGAACAGCTGACACCCAGCTGACAGGCTGCACATGGCAAAGTGCCACAGTACAGATCCCTGCATACAGATCCCACATGAACAGCTCACACAGACGTGGACACACACCAGGCACACAGATGCCCCCCAGGGACAGAGGACAGGCTCGCAACCGGAGGTACAAATGAGGCAGAGATAGCTGACTCACACTGAACCCACATGGGGCCAGACCCTGCACTCAGTGCAACACCAGATGGGTGATGCAGTATACCCCACAGTGTCAGCAAGAGGAACAGTGCAATGTCCGATCAGCAGGTCGGGATGCAACCCTGTGTACCATGTATGTCACCTGGCCATTAGTTCCCCCTGTCATGCTGGCCCTGACCTCCGCCCTCCATCTGCCTGGTGTCTCCTGGGCCACTAGCTGCCACATCCCGCATAGGGGCCTGTCCACCCCACCCCTGACCAACAGCCCAGGTCCAGCCCCATTGACCCTCCCCACGCACCAGCTCCCTCTGGGCCCAGTTCCCCCCCATATGCCCCCCCATCGCCCAGTCACCTACCTGTCCCAGGCCCAGATGATAGCTTCCTACAGGCCTACCCCCAGGTGCTGGCCCCCCCAACCCCACCCCATGCCAACGCCCGGCCAAACATCTCAGGTCACACCCAGCAAACCCTCCTCCCACCCACGGTCCCCTGTCAGCCATCCCCGTCACCTCTGACAGGCCCCAAATGGCCCCCCCAGCCACCATCAGCCACTACCCCCTGCTCCCACCCACCCCTGTGCAGCTCGTTACCCACCACCCCATCTCCCTCTGTGCAGCCCGTAATCCCCCCCATGTAGCCCATTCTGCTCCCCCCTCCACCCCCACCCCCAATGTCAGCCGCTCCCCATCATGGCGGATGGGACACCAGCATGGAGATCCCTGGGGCTCCTGCTGCTGCTGCGTTCCACCCCAGTGGCAGCCCCATCCCACACAGTGGTAGCCCACCACCCCCAGCCCCACCAAGACAGTCACACCCGTTGATGTGGGATGGCCACAGATGCATGCACAGGCAGGCACCATTGGGATGCTGCTCCCACCCAGGACACGGACATATTGGGTGCCACGCCTACCCCTGCACTGTTACAGGCCCTGGTCACAGGTGCCCATCTAGGGTGATCACATGGTGCCCCAGGGACCCTGCGGCCCATGCAGTCCATTGTCATGGGGCGTGACAGTTATATGCATGGGGATGGCCAGCCACCCACCCACCCCCTGAGCTGTGTACCCTTTTCCCCCACAGGTGACATACATGCCATGGATGCCGAGGAGGAGGAGGAGCTCACAGCAGTGGGCCCAAGGCCTGTGGCTGTGGTGGGGCCAGCAGTGGAGGCACCTGCAGGGGCCAGGCCAGCGGCAGCAGTGGGGAGGAGGGGGAGACATCAGTGCACCTGGAGGATGATGGAGAGCCATGTGTCGAGCAAGGCAGTGGCAGCCCACCTGTAGCTACTGTGGCTGGTGGTGCCCCATGATCACCAGCACAGGCCCACGCACCACAGACCACACATTCCACCATTGGTGAAGTCCTCACCGAGATGAGGTACCATGCCACTGAGGCCCATGCAGATGCACAGGGTGAGTGTCCACCCATTGTCACCTGCGCACATGCAGCAGATGTCCGCATGTGCCACCCATGTCTCATGTCCCACATTGTGTCGCCCCCACAGGCATGCAGTTGGCACTTGGGGAGGTAGTGCTGGAGCAGCAATGGATGCGGGACAGGGTGAGCATCTGCAGATGGTGATGGAGGGGATCCTCGTGGAGGTGCAGAGCGCCAGGGTGCATCAGCACAGGCCATCGCCATCGGGATTGCACAGATGGTGGCTGCCTGGGAGGCTGGTGCAGGACAGGCAGGACAGCCAGCAGCAGCAGCAGCCACGGTGGCTGTGGAACACGCACCATGGTGTAGGAGGGGGCATGGCCAGCAGGGCCGGGGACAGCGACAATAAAGGCCGCTCATGTGGCATTGCCCGTCGACACATGTCCAGTGTGTGTCTGTCACCCCCATGATCCCCATGTCACGCCCAGCTGCACCCTGGCCACATAACCCATGCCAGTCCACAGCCAACCTGCCTCTCACACACCCACCCTGCTGCCCCTCCCATGGTTCCCGCCATTGCACATGCCCCCCATCCCACCCCACCCCCTGTCACCCCCACCACTGCCCTGCTCTGCCGTACCTGCTGCACGACCTGTGCCCCTTCCCCATGCCCCACTGACCACTCCCCCACACCCGCACCCCCCACCTGCCATGTGTGCGTGCTTCTGGAGCATCACCACTTGGCACACCACTACCCCTCCCCCACCCCAGCCGTGCTGCTAAACCCATGGACTGCCCCCTCAATGCCAGGTAGGTACCTGGTTCACGGCACATGCCCCATCCCATGCCCAACCTGCTCCACCTCACCCACACTGGTCCCCCCAACATACTCACCCGGGGCCCCCATATCACACATGGCACCGCAGCCACTGCAGGCGTCCCTGTGGAGCTGGGTGACTGTGGCAGCAGCACCCCTGTCCCCCATCTGAGACATCTCCGTCTGTACCCCCGCCACTGCTGGTCCATGATGTACACGGCTGGATAGGCCCTGGTGAGCTGCACGTTGCCTATACCGCTATGCCATCCTACAGTGTACACCCCATTCCTCAGTCCCCCACCGGGCTACCCACAACCACTTGCCCCCATCCCCACCTCCACTCCTTGTACCTGTTCCCCTGCCAGCCCCCATTCCTGTCAGGGCCCCATCATGCCGCCACCCCTGTCCCCATGCACACACCCCCATTCCCTGCCCTCACTGGTGCCTGCCCCCACCATGGGGAGCTATCACCTGCACCATCTTTGCGCTGCTGACATACATAGCCTGGCCCCCGCCGCACGCCGGCCTCATGTCATCGCCCTCACTGGGTCTGCACTGGTCCCCAGTGTATGCAGGGCATGGGCCGATGTCAGGTGGCCATTCCCAGGGTGCAGCTGCCTGGTACCCCTCCCCACCTCGCTGCAGGGCTAAATCCCTTCTCCGCCACTGTACACCCCAGCCCACTCACAAAGGGCGCGGTTACCTGCCCCCTTCCCACCTGGCAGGCACCCGCGCCTCAGCAGCCCATGTCCCCGCTCTGGCCTCTGTGACCCATACCCCCGTCCCGCCACCTTTCACCCCCCCCATGGCCAGGCCAGGGGACCGTTGCATCCGCTCCCCATTCAGGCACCCTTACCCATATCCACCCCCATCCCCTGCACACCATGTGGGTCCACCTCTCCTCCTGTTCTGGCCCTCCACCCTGTTTGCCCCCTTGCTCCCCCACCCCCATGCCTATGTGCATTGTCGTGCCCCCTCTGTGGTGTCCCACCCCACACCGGTGTCTGTACCTCTGCCCCCTATACCACACCTGACCTTAGTCGTCTCTCTCCTGTCCATCATGGTGTCCATGGTGGCCCCCACCCCCAGTAACTGCAGACCCCCATACTGTCATATGTTACTGCCCAGCCAGATGCTACGTGCTTTGCTCAGTGTATGAGAGAATGGATGTACACAGCCAGGCACATGGACATGGCACACGGATCGATTGACATGCCGAGACCCATCTACGCCACACCTGGCAGGGGGGCATGTGCTCTGTCCATGTGACATCAGGTGCATAGCTGTGCTGTGTGGCACCCATGCCATGCGCCGTGCCATGTGTGCAATGTTAAACTTAACACATGCCGTTTAATGACTCACCCCGCAACTTAAGGGCTTGCTTCTATCACTTGATCATTTACTGATTAATGCTTCATTCTCGGCATAAGGTCTCAGAAAAAACTCAATGGCACTTTAACCAAGGGCTAATAGCCCGTTGAATGTGCCTGTTTCACATCAATGAC
Organism: Ichthyophis bannanicus; assembly: GCA_033557465.1. Taxonomy (NCBI): domain Eukaryota; kingdom Metazoa; phylum Chordata; class Amphibia; order Gymnophiona; family Ichthyophiidae; genus Ichthyophis; species Ichthyophis bannanicus. The sequence continues at coordinate 647,071,308 of CM066035.1, forward strand.
CCATTGCCATGTTAAACTTATTTTTTAGTAAGGTTTTTTTTTATTTTATTTTCTAGTAGCAGATGACTTTCTTCTCATCAGACAATATACTGCACTTTGACTTTTTCGAATATCAGATATCAGGCTTAAACTGGAAACCTAGTGACAATATACTGCACTTAGCTTATTTTGTACTGTTGAGCAGGGCAATTCCGACGCTCACAGCTAGGCATCCCAAGCGTTTCACAGCGGTTGTTTCTTCAGGGAATAGTCCCTTTAAAACTAGAGAGATGAGAATAAAAAAATGTGTGAACATACTCATAGCCTGTTGCTTCCTCTGCCTCAAAATTTCAATGGTATACATAAGAACCTGCTCAAATGATGCTGTCGGCGTTACTTCCATACAATGTTCATCTTCTTCTACCCTGTATGTGGAAGCCTCTAAGTTGGAACACTCAATGTATGTAATGCCGCGCATGCGAAATAGAAAACTCCGCCTTCTACTTATAGAGACTCTAGGGCAGATGTCTTCAATTGTGTGATTAAACATAAAAAGAATGCTGAAATATTTAGACTGCAGCTGGGACTCTATTCTGTCATAAGATAAACTACTCAGATGCCCCTAAAAACTCAATGTGATAAAAAATATATTCTCAGTGACTCACCGAATCAAAGACACAACGCGAGATTGAGTTGCGCATTTAAACCTTTCGGTATGACCGTGTTTAGCGTGTAGATCCATTTTTGTTCCTTCCAAAGAAGAGTATTGGCAATCGTTTTACCCCTTATGGCATGGGGTTGTTCCGTATCCGTATGCAAGAGCATAGGAGTCGCCTTAATCGTAAGGTTCTCGAAGCCCCACTAGTGCAGCACTGCTTACAATACCATCATATTTTTGAACAGCTCCGATGTTTTTGTTTAGAGAAAGTTAACCATCTCATCTCTCTAGTTTTAAAGGGACTATTCCCTGAAGAAACAACCGCTGTGAAATGCTTGGGGTGCCTAGCTGTGAGCGTCGGAATTGCCCTGCTCAACAGTACAAAATAAGCTAAGTGCAGTATATTGTCACTAGGTTTCCAGTTTAAGCCTGATATCTGATATTCGAAAAAGTCAAAGTGCAGTATATTGTCTGATGAGAAGAAAGTCATCTGCTACTAGAAAATAAAATAAAAATAAATAAATAAATAAATAAACCTTACTAAAAAATAAGTTTAACATGGCAATGGGTCATTGATGTGAAACAGGCACATTCAACGGGCTATTAGCCCTTGGTTAAAGTGCCATTGAGTTTTTTCTGAGACCTTATGCCGAGAATGAAGCTTTAATCAGTAAATGATCAAGTGATAGAAGCAAGCCCTTAAGTTGCGGGGTGAGTCATTAAACGGCATGTGTTAAGTTTTGCCTGGAGTCAACCGTTTAAAGAGATATAGACTATACACCAATGTGTGCAATGTTGGCATATGCCTGCCACCATGGGTCTGGCCATGGTGGCCCAATGCTACCCCCCTGCACCTGTGGTGCAGCATCTATCGGCACCCATAGCCATATACCACCCTTGCCATGGGGTGGCTACCATGTTCGGGTATGGTGACATGCACACAGGCACACACGGGCATGCATACGACTGACATTCTCACCCCTCTGCCATGTGGCTAAATGAGACACTGGACCAGCGTGCATTTGTTTAACATATATACATAGTTTATTTACAATGTGGGTCTTACCATTGGTGTGCATTGCACCTCCCACCCCCAGCGGTGATGGCAGTCCCGGGGCATAGGCTGGCACAGGGCGGGGGTCACGTGTGTGTGGCTGCTCCTCCCACCCCCTGGTTGAGCATGGGCAGCCGGTCATCCAGCATGGACAGGGCCACAAGCACCTGCCCCAGGATGTGAGTGTGTTCCCACTCAGCATGGGCCTGGGCATGCACTGCCACAGCCAGGCGTAGGCTGCACATGCACCCACACAGACACACCTCCCCCCTTGTCTGTGTGCCTTCATGTACGGCACACCTGCCTGCAGCGCTAGGTGGCAGGCCCTCACCCAGTCGGGGACCAGCACTGGTACTGTGGGACAGGAGGCTGGGGCTCCCTGTGCCCTGTGGAGGCCTGTGCCACTTGGGACTTCCCATCCCCCTCTACCCCCTTCACCTCCCACCCCCATCCCCCTCCCCACCCTCCCCCCCTCCTGGGGCTCCCACACACCCTTGCTTCTCCCTCGCTCCCCTCCATCTCCCTCTCCTCCTCCTCCTCCAACACCTCCCCCTCCCCCTCCATGCTTCCGGCCCCCCTCCTCTTGGCCTCCATGCCAGCTGCCGCCTCTGGGCCCCCCTTCAGCGGTTCAGCCTGCGTTGGCTGGCCTGATCCAGCATCTAGCCCTGCTGGGCCCTCGTCTTCTTCTGCGGCCGCTGTGGGGGAAAGACATACATTACCACCATGGTCACACCATTTACACATCACAGGTACATCACCTGCAGCCACACAGGCTGCTGGCCCACAGGGACATGCCATGGAACATGGCATGGGTGGCATCGCTCACCATCTCGCTGGTCCTGCAGCTCCGCATGATACCAGGCCAGGAACCTTGGGTACCTGGCCCTCAGCTCCCGACCCTTCTTACGTAGGTCCTCCACCTGTGGGACTATTAGGGGCCAGTCATCAAGACCCATCCTGGGCTGCACAGCACACATAGCTGGGGGCAGCAGGTGGCTACCTCTGATGCATGCTGTGTGTCCACTGCTCACTGTTGGCCCTGGCACACGCATGTGCGCAGTGCGGCTGTGCATGTCTGAGATGCCCCCTACCTATGCTGCATGTGGGCCGCCTGCCACACCTTTCCAGCCCATCGGTCTAGCTGTGCATGGCCCTAAACCACTGTGTCATATGTGCCACTGCCATGTTGCGTGTCACGTGCACCATGGCGGTGGACCTGCATGGTGCCGTCATCCATACATGGTGTATCTGGGAGGGGGCAGGGCTTGCACCACACCCCACACATATGCACTGTGTCAGCATGTCAGCTACACCCATCTGCCTGGCTACAACGCAGGTCCAACATATGCACAGGCTGCGTGGCATGTGCCGCTGTGCACATGGGGGGCCGATCATGTGTGCCACCATTGGGCCTTGGGCACAGCGCCAGCCATGCACAGGTGGGGCGAGGGTGTGGGCCACCACATGCTCTCCGGGGTCCTGGGGCAACATGGTGGTGGGCCAGTCCCGCACCCACCGGCCAGTGCACCTATCATTGTGCCAGAGTGACCGACATACCACCCTGATGTGGCCTGAAGCAGCCCTGTGAAACTCAACCAGGGGCGGGTACCTTGGCACCAGGATGGATAACGGGGCTCTGCAATGAGACCTAGGGCATCCTGGGGCTGCAGCTGCCTTGTGAAACTGTAACAGATGCAACTACCATACAACCAGGATCACTAACAGGCCTCTGTGTTGAGGCCTGGGGCATCCTGGGCTGGGGCCAGCCCTGTGAAACTCAACCAGGGACAGGTATCTTGGCACCAGGATGGATAACAGGGCTCTGCAATGAGGCCTGGGGCATCCTTGGGCTATTGCAGCACTGTGAAACTTAACCAGGGGCAGGTACCTCAGCACCAGGATGGATAACAGGGCTCTGCAATGAGGCCTGGGGCATACTGGGGCTAAGGCAGCCCTGTGACACTGTAACAGGTGCAACTACCATACAACCAGGATCGCTAACAGGCCTCTGTGATGAGGCCTGGGGCATCCTGGGCCGGGGCCAGTCTTGTGAAACTAAACCAGGGACAGGTACCTTTGCACCAGGATGGATAACAGGGCTCTGCAATGAGGTCTGGGGCATCCTGGAGCTAGGGCAGCCCTGTGAAAAACTCAACCAGGGACAGGTACTTTGGCACCAGGATGGATAACAGGGCTGTGCAATGAGGCTTGGGGCATCCTGGGGCTAAGGCAGCCCTGTGAAACTGTAACAGGAACAAATACCATACAACCAGGATGACTAACAGAGCTCTTGTATGTGGCCTGGGGCATCCTGGGGCCAAGGCAGCCCTGTAAACCTAAACCAGGAGCAGATACCTTGGCACCAGGATAGATAATAGGGCTCTGCAATGAGGCCTGGGGCATCCTGGGGCTGAGGCAGCCCTGTAAGACTAAACCAGAAGCACGTACCTTAGCTCTAGGATGGATGACAGTGCTCTGTAATGAGCCCTGAGGCATCCTGGGGCTGAAGCAGCCCTGTGAAACTGTGACAAGAGCAAGTACCATACAGCCAGGATCACCAACAGGTCTCTTTTATGTGGCCTGGGGCATCCTGGGGCTGGGGCAGCCCTGTGAGACTGTAACAGGAGCAAATACCATACAACCAGTATGAATAACAGAGCTATTGTATCTGGCCTGGGGCGTCCTTGGGCTATGGCAGCCCTGTTAAACAGTGACAGGAGCAAATACCATACAACCAGGATGGATAACAGGGCTCTGTGATGAGCCTGGGGCATCCTGGGGCTGAGGCAGCTCTGTAAACCTAAACCAGGAGCAGGAACCTTAGCACCAGGATGGATAACAGGGCTATGGTATGTGGCCTGGGGCATCCTGGGGCTAAGGCAGCCCTTTGAAACTGTAACAGAAGCAACCACCATACAACCAGGATGGATAACAGGGCTCTGTGATGAGGCCTGTGGTATCCTGGGGCCAAGGCAGCCCTGTAAAACTAAACCAGGAGCAGGTACCTTAGCACCAGGATGGATAGCAGGGCTCTGCAATGAGGCCTGGGGCATCCTGGGGCTAAGGCAGCCCTGTGAGACTGTAACAGGAGCAAATACCATACAACCAGGAAGAATAACAGAGCTCTTGTATGTGGCCTGGGGCATCCTGGGGCTATGGCAACCCTGTGAAACAGTGACAGGAGCAAATACCATACAACCAGGATGAATAACAGAGCTATTGTATGTGGCCTGGGGCATCCTGGGGCTATGGCAGTCCTGTTACACAGTGACAGGAGCAAATACCATACAACCAGGATGGATAACAGGGCTCTGTGATGAGGCCTGGGGCATCCTGGGGCCGAGGCAGCCCTGTAAACCTAAACCAGGAGCAGGTACCTTAGTACCAGGATGGATAACAGGGCTCTGGTATGTGGCCTGGGGCATCCTGGGGCTAAGGCAGCCCTGTGAAACTGTAACAGGAGCAACCACTATACAACCAGGATGGATAACAAGGCTCTGTGATGAGGCCTGGGGCATCCTGGGGCCGAGGCAGCCCTGTAAAACTAAACCAGGAGCAGGTACCTTAGCACCAGGATGGATAACAGGGCTCTGCAATGAAGCCTGGGACATCCTGGGGCTAAGGCAGCCCTGTGAGACTGTAACAGAAGCAAATACCATACAACCAGGATAAATAACAGATCTCTTGTATGTGGCCTGGGGCATCCTGGGGATAAGGCAGCCCTGTGAAACTAAACCAGGGGCAGGTACCTCAGCACCTGGATGGATAACAGGGCTCTGCAATGAGGTCTGGGGCATCCTGGGTCTAAGGCAGCCCTGTGAAACTGTAACAGGAGCAACCATCATACAAACGGGATGGCTAACAGGGCTCTGTGATGAGGTCTGGGGCATCCTGGGGCCAAGGCAGCCCTGTAAACCTAAACCAGGAGCACTTAGCACCAGGATGATAACAGGGATCTGCAATGAGGCCTGGGGCATCCTGGGGCTAAGGCAGCTCTGTGAGTCTGTAACAGGAGCAAATACCATACAACCAGGATGAATAACAGAGCTCTTGTATGTGGCCTGAGGCATCCTGGGGCTATGGCAGCCCTGTGAAATAGTGACAGGAGCAAATACCATACAAACAGGATGAGTAACAGGGTTCTTGTATGTGGCCTGAGGCATGCTGGGGCTGGGGCAGCTCTGTGAAACTAAACCAGGGGCAGGTACCTTGGCATCAGGATGGGTAACAGGGCTCTGTAATGTGGCTTGAGGCATCCTGGTGATGGGGCATATCTGTGAGCCTGCAGAAGGGGCAACTACCTCAGCACCTGGGTGATTCAACCACCTATCCTGGCCGGTCCCACATCTCTTGGGAGCCAATATTCTGATGAGATATTCCTATCATATGGTATATCATACATGACCAAAGCAGGCAGCAGATCACTGTTAGCTGATATTGCATATGGTGGGTACAGTTTCCTGATATATGCCACATCGTAGTCCAGATTCAGGATGTGGATTAATTACTTCGAGTAAGTCTTCAAAGGGTTGACAGACCTCTGTGATGTTGGCTGGTGCATCCTGCAGATGGGGCAGACTTGCACAAATCAGCCGTGAGACCTACATTGATCCCTGTTTCCCCAACAGACACATCCTTTTCCATTGCTGTGCATGTCTGATATGTCTGTTGGTTGCTGGCTATTGGTTTGCACTGCTAGGTTTGTGTGCCTGTCCCCATGCACTTACCTCACGTGGATAGTCTGCAGCGTGATTGTAGCACCTGGTGAGGTGCACCCATGACCTTCTCACCCTGTTGAGGTCCTGCCTGCAGGATGAGCCAGGGAACAGGCGCTCCTGGCGCAGACAGATGAGCTCCGCCAGCAGGTACAGGTCCGCATATGAGAACACAGGCTTCCTGGACCTGGCAGCCATCTTGTCTGCTGTGTGTGGTCAATGCTCCAATGATGCAGTGTCGGCGCAGCTGTGCATTGCGTACGTAATCACACGCATACCCCCGCGCGTACCCCGTTTGAGACACTTTTGGTATTTGTTCATGTTTCCGTCATTCTGTAATGTATCTCATCACGGCTGTTATTTGTGGGTGGGACGTACCATATTCCCATCCTTTTGGCATTGTTGTATCCTCTTCCATAGTTTGAGATTGACAGTACACCCTTTCCAGACATATTGCAGAACCACAGCCTGATTATGGTGCTTTAGCGAACTCCTTTGGCAACAGGTGTTGGGGGGTGGGGGGGGGGGGCTTGGCGATGTTGGACTTGCCAGGGTGTTTTATTTATATATACATATATATATATATATTTATGTATCTCACATATCTTATATGCTGCCTCTCATGATACCAGGGTGGTTTACATTTCACAAACTGATATTACATTGCACAGGGCATCGTCACTTGGGGAAAACTATTTTTAGCAGGGAACATAGGCAATGTTAGGTTAGGTGGCTTGCACATGAGCACAGGGAGCACCTGTGGGACTAGGGACCCCAGGCCTTCTGGCACATGGTTGCTGTCCTTTGGTGGGATTTGACCCCGCAACTTGCCCCAACCACTAGGCCACCTCTCCAATTTCACATACTGATGAAACATTGGGCTACAGATGGAGCGGATACATGTCCCCCCATGGGGGCAGTGGTGGCAGGATATTTACAATGCTCGGTCGACAGCGCAGTGGTGGTACCATGCATATTGGTCACAGGGAAGGCACGTGCACAGATGAGCAATGTGGGACAGGGTACCAGCGCAGGACATAGGGTGACACCCTGCACAGCCAGACAGGACTCTACACAGCTGCCAGATGCAGATAGATGGACAGGGGGGAGGTTGGCATCTGTAGTGTGGTTATTATGGCCTGGCAGCATGGCTCTGCATGGATACACCTGTTGCAGCATGTAAAACATCTGAGTTGGGCAGCCATGAGGGGGAAAACAATGTGGAGTCACCACATAGTCACTGTTTTCAATGTCAGTGTACTAAAGAGTGGTCTATACCTCTATTGCCTGTAAACTCAGTAAACAGCAGTGGCTGGTTACTGAGTGAGTGCAGGTCACTGCAGAAACCATCTACTCTGTGCACCAGGATAGGTTTACAGCACCAGCACCCATGATGCATTGCACATGTGGACCAGCGGTCTACAGCTGTTCACCAATTGGGGTCTGCACCTCTCCATTACCACAGCTTGTTTGGACGGCCTGCCATGTGTGATACTGACACAGACTGGCTACAGACCCTGCCATTGTGCAGCTTCTGTGTTCACCCTGAGGGTAATGATGTGCGCACAGAACTAGGTCCACAGTACATGTGATGCAAGGGATAGGTCCTGCTGTACATCACTGTCAATGGCAGTGTGTGACAGGTGTTTGTCGCAGTGTAACTAATGGTACCTTTGTGGCCATCTGGATTCCGCAGTCATATGTGGCTCTCTGGAACCAGACACTACCCAGATCTGTGCATACCCAGTGTTAAGGTCAAGCTGCCATGGATACCTGTTAGCAGGGCAGGGAGGTGTCTGGACATGCATGGAGGTTTATGTCACACTGACCCCCTACTACTCAGGGTGGTACACACTATATGCTCCTCCCCACTCACTGGAGAGTATTGCCACAGATGGACAATACTGTGTCTCTTAACCTGTAGGTCCTCACTTGCCACATACCACAACCTGCCATGCACCAGCAGACAACATTGTCATGCTGCACCTGCAGCAGCATACAGGGTGTTGCAACCATGCACTGACTACCTGCAGACAGTCCACTGGTCACTCCCTGGGACATGCTCACAGAGAACATATGTACACCCAAACATAGGGTGTACAGCACACATACCACACAGATATGTTGGTGAGTGGGCCCCAGAACGAGGATCACACAGGTGTCACTGATAAGAACTAGCTTAGAGCACTTTGGGGTACCTTGGACATGCCATGGTCACTGCTGGGTCAGGGCGAGGCTGACCTTACAGCATGACATGCTCTGGCCACCCTGTACATGCAGGTGGTGTTCACACACTGGTGTGTCCCAACCATTGGCCTACTCCATGTGCAGATGCAGCCTGCCCACCTTGCCCTCTCTGGAACATACCCACAATACCTTGCTCCTCATTATGCACATTTGCAGGGTAATGCTTGCAAGAGTTGGACAATGAGGGCCCGGAGTGGTGTGGCCAGCCACAGAGGCCAATGGTTTGACATACACACACATACACTCCTACTGCAGCACTGTGCAGTTTTCACGGTGTTTGGCAGGCCCGCCCACCACACCGCCAACATTTTTGAACTGTGCAGGGAGTGGTAGTAGTGTGGTGATGGTACCTGCAGCTCCGGCCTGGACCCAACAGCCTTACTCTACCTGTGGGTTTGGATGGTGGTGCCGGTGTGAGTTGGTTTTGTACCAGTGTTGTCTGCTGCTGTGGGGATTGCACTGTTGAATGTTGTATCTACTTCATAGGGTAAATTGTTGTGATGTGCTCTGCAGGGTCTGCAGTTGTGACCTGACTCTGTGCCCCTCTGCTCTGGGACACACTCACTGTATGTACTACACCTCAGTGATGCCACTGAGGCACAGCAGTCCTTGGGGCTACCTTTACTTCTCCTCAGCCAGACCTTTGCTGTTTTTCTGTTGTATGTCCATGGTTGGATAAAATGTGGTGATGTGCTCTGTGGGGTCTGCAACTGGGACCAGACCCTCTGACCTTCTGCTCTGGATTACATTGGCTGTGTGTACTGCACCATAGTGTTGTCACAGAGACACAGAGGTCCATAGGCTACCTTTACTTTTCCTCAGTCAGACCTTTGCTGTTTTTATGTTGTATATACATAGTCGGGTAAAATAGTGGGATGTGCTTTGTAGGATCCACAGCTCAGACATGAACTTGTGACCTTCTGCTGTGGGTTACTCTGGCTGTGTGTACTGCACCACTGTGTTGTCACAGAGACACAGCAGTCTCTGGGCCTACTTTCATGTCTCCTCAGCCAGGCCTTTTCTGTTGCACTGCGCATCACGTTCTGGTACAAGGCATAGCCTGGGTCCACTGCAGGTGAGTGGCACTGCTTCTTCCAGCACAGACACCCCCACCCTGGCCTGCTGCCATGCCCATATGCTGTTGGTGCCGGTGGTACACTGTCCTAGGCCATCCAAGGTGCTGGTAGGTGGCTACCTATGGTGTGGGTTCCGGGGTAGGGATGCCTACATCGATGTCCGCACCTCCCCCCAGCACTGCCTGTCAATGTTATGTGCCCTGTGGGGTACCTGCTGGGTAATGTCCCCTGGATGGGACACAGACACATGGGCATGTTTGATCTTGGTCAGTTGCTGTCTTGCTGATTTCCATTTTCTGCATTCATATGTGCCACCTAGGCGACAGCCTAGTCTGGCCTGTGCTCCAGCCGATCCCACTGCACATCCCGCCTGTGGCCCCCTATGCCCCAGTTGCACCCTCGCCATAGTGGCCTTTCATACCTGAGTACTATGCTATTGCTACACATGTAGCACTACTATCACCTTTAAAAGGTCTCTCAGCCTTTTCTACACATTGCTGACCTAAATGGTTTCTCTCTCCTGCAAATGTGCCTCTAACGGCAGGTTTTCATTCGTGGTAGGATCCAGCCCTTCAGTTCAGCGCGTTAGTGTGCAGCGCGCCTCTACCCACCCACTCCCCGCCCATTGACCCCCTTCTCTCTGCCCTCTCTCCACCCTCTGCGGTGTTTACCGTGGCTGGGAACGTTAACGATCGTTAGGTAATGTTAACGCGTGTTAACGTTACATACCGCGCATTAACGTTACCTAATGAGCATTAATGTTACCTAACACGCGGTCTGTAACATTACCGCAGTTTAGTAAACATACCCCATAGTGAGGAAGAGTGTGTTCATACCAAAACATCATACTCTACCATATGTAGAGAGTAAGCTAATATTTATCAGTTTCATAGCACTACTGGACATACACAGTGCTATACAGTCTTTCCCAAAAGAAATCTCTTCCTAAAGAACTTACAATCTTAGGGGCCGATGCAGAAAGCTAGTGCGGTCTTTACGAGCCCCTAGCGCCATGTTTAAGCACTTTTAACGATCCTGCAAATTCAAGAAACAGACAGAAACGCCAGTGGAAAAAGTAGCACCCAACTAACGCCACGTGTATTTAAATGAACTTGAATTATTTAACTCTATTAGAATCAGCCAGGCTGCTATGCAAATGATAGCTATGCCCAATGCAGAGACAGGCATAGAGGATTTTGCAACCAGCCACAGCACCAAAATTTTTACTTCAGGGTCTGAGTAGAAGTAAACCTCTAAAGCATGCCCCCGACAGTATTTTGATGGCACCGGGTGCTTTCTCCTATGTCTAGATCATCTCCTCCTCAGATGATCAGGCATGGGGAAAAGCCCCCAATGCCATCAAAATACTGTTGGGGGCCATGCCTGTCAATAAAATGATCCCTGGAGGTCCAGTGGCCCAAGCCCACCCCGACAGTATTTTGAAGGCATTGGGAAAGGCACCGGGTGAGGTCAGATTGCCATTTAAGGTAGATTATACCTTATATGGCAATATGACCTCACCTGAGGCATCCCAGGATGCACCAAATGGGACCAGACACCACCATTTTGCAAGATGGCCAACGCAGAGCGGGAGCACATAGGCAGCGCTCCTGCTTAAGGTGAATTTGGGGGCCACCAGACCACCAAGTAGAGGCCGCTAGACCACCAGGTTCTTTTTTTATTTAATGGGGGGGAGGGGCCACTAAACTACCAGGTAGGGGTCCCTAGACCACCAGGTTATTTTTTTATTTAATGGAGGAAAGGGGCCACTAGACCACCAGCTTCTTTTTTTATTTAATAGGGGAAAGGGGCCGCTAGACCACCAGGTTCTTTTTTTTATTTAATGGGGCGCTGGGGGAAAGGGGACACTAGACTACCAGGTTCTTTTTTTATTTAATAGGGAGTGGGGGTAGAAAGGGGTCATTAGACCACCAAGGATCATTTTATTGCCAGGCATGGCCCCCGACAGTAGTTTGATGGCATTGGGGGACTTCCCCAATGCCATCAAGCTACTATCGGGTGTGGGATTGGTGCCACTGGACCACCAGGGATCATTTTATTGTCAGGCACGGCCCCCAACAGTAGTTTGATGGCATTGGGGGCTTTTCCTGATGCCATGATCATCCCCAATACCATCAAAATACTATCGAGGTTACTATGCAAATTAGCACGGGGTGCCCGGAGAGCAAGCCACACTAGCGCAGACTTCTTGTGTGTGTGTGTTTGGCTTGCTCTCCCAGTTTAACACTGCAATGGCTCATTTGCATGTGCATGGTTAATGCGGGGGTCATTTGCATGCCCTATCTTTGTTGCATTCAGCGTTAAAAAATATGTTAAAGTCTCCTTCGGTGCACGTCTAGCACTGGTTTTCTGCATTGGCATGTAAGTAAGTACTTGTGGTAATGATGTGACTTATGCAAGGTCACAGGGAGGCGCAGTGGCAGGATCTAAATACTGGCTTCCCTGGCTCTCGGCCCACTATCCTAACTAGTAGGTTATTTCTGCTCCCCTGCTACAGGTAAGACTAATTAGAATTGAGTATAAAGTGTAATCATCACACACCTAAAAAATACCACTCTTGACTAGCTTACCTGTTGTCCAATAGAATTCAAACTCAACAACTGTAAGTCCAAATGGTATAAAAATATATTGAAAAATGCTCCTGAGGAAGTATGTGGCACTTTAAAAGTTCAGTAAGAACTGTTTTCAATATCTAAATATATGTCTGAGTGAAAATGCCTCAACTACTATACAATAGAGGCAAAATCTGTCCAGATGTATCATGAAAATGAATATCTGACAGAAGATTCATCTGTGCAAATCACTGTATGAACATAATGTAGAAAACACATTCCAAGCTTCATCCAATCTGGTCTTGGAGGTCTAGTTTTTTACTTTTCCTCCAGGAGCTTGCCCAAACCCTTACCTTGACCACATCTATCATATTGCTTTTCATGTACAATTACACAAACAGAACCCCCAAAGGCAAAAAGGGATGGCTAGCCAAAAGATTCCAACTCCAAAAGGCCAAACCCTATTCAGAGTAATATCCCAGAAAAAGGTAATTCAACTGAAGTATTTTGTCGGACAATGTCTGTGTGAGAGAATGCCCTCTATATCAGACTGGGTCCATTTTAATCATAAATTTTGCAGTAAAAAAAAACCAAAACAATTTCACTGTCATTTTAAAAAATAAATGTCACTTATCTGAACAATGATTTGTGGAGCTCGTTAATTGTTCAGATAAGTGATATTTGTTTTCCAAAATAACAGCAAAATTGTTTTTTTTACTGCAAAATTTAGGATTAAAATGGACCCAGTCTGATATAGAGCGTATTCTCTCACACAGACATTGTCCGACAAAAAACTTCAGTTGAATCACCTTTTTATGGGATATTACTCTGAATAGGGTTTGGCCTTTTGGATTTGGTTTCATGTACAATTGGCAAGATAAAAAAGAAAATAGAATAAGTTATACCCCACACAAATCTTTTCTGCCTTTGTTCCGGGGGGAGGGATGCCAAAGGCTCTGGTGTTCACTGCAAAGGTCAGAAAGTGTTTTACAATTGCTTGCCTCGATTTTTGCCAATCTGTGGTATTGCCACACACACATCGTTTCCTTTGGTTTCCCTCAAAGCCAATTTCCGGAAAGTGGTTGCACTTACTTTGCCTCTCACAAAATTAAATAAATGCTCGGATATTTCTTGCTTCTTGAAGTGATTGCTGACTGCACGAAGAAGCTTTTATTGCCTACTCTAGGTTTCAGAATGAAAAAGAAAGTGCAAGGTTGCTAAGCAGAAGAATTGTGTATGCAACTAATTTGATTCCAGTGTAGAGTTCAGATTGCCCCATTAGGCTTTGCAGTCACATCACTGTGCCTAACCTCTCTTGTGCTCTTTAGTTGCAGGCCCTGTTTTGTGCATATTAACTGTTTTTTTTTCATTCTGCTGGAATTCTAATTCTTTCTGCGAGCCTTTGGCATTATGTATGGTGATTATGGAAGAATTAATCTTTGTAGTCACTTGGAAGAAAGAACATAATTCAAACTAAAATACACTCATTTTATAGATCACCACCCTGCACTGCAGTGGTATGAGGAAGTGACCTATGCTGTCTCAAAATCTCATGTACTGCACCATATTTTGATAATTCTTAGGGGTATGTTTACTAAACCGTCTTAATGTTACCGGCGTTAGTTGCAGTCTTACTGTGACGAATGCCATATAAGGTAGTGGGCATTCCGGTCTTAAGGTAGCATTTCGGGTTATCGAGTGATAAAGTCCGTTATCACGCGATAGAGGGAGCTGTGGCACGTTAACGTGCGTTAGCCTTAATTAGGCACGCTGACCTGCAACCACAGTAACAGAGGTGTAGCACAATGGTTAATACATTCACTGATGAAACAGGGGTCATGAGTTTGATCCCACAATGGCTGTCTGAGGCATTACCCTTTACTTTAAATCAGTGCTGTCTGAGGCATTTTCTTTTTTAATGTAAATTAGTGCTGCCGGCAAACACACCCTCACAGTGCCGTAACCTAAGGTGCCGCATAAGGTGCCCTATAAGGCACTCCAGAGGGCACATTATAAAGTGCACTGTCCGCCAAGGCACCTTATAATGTTCCCTATAGGGCGCCTTATGAGGCACCTTAAGGTTATAGCACTGTGAGGGTGTTTTTGCTGGCAGCACTAATTTAAATTAAAAAAGGAAATGCCTCAGACAGCCCTATCAAATAAGACCACTGTGGGATCAAACCCATGACCTCTACCTCCACAGTCAGTGAAGCAACCAGTGGGCTATATCTCTATAGCTACTAACAAACCCCTGGCTGGCTACAGAAGGACTGCCGGTCACCACACAAACTGTCTGCTGTGGTTACCAGGATAGGGTTAACCCACCCATACCCATGATGCACTGCACATGCAGATCAGCAGTCTACAGATGATCACAAGATGAATGGTGTTTGGCCCTCCAGGACTGCAGTTAGGAAACTCTGCTCTAGGTATTGCACATGTTTATGGTGTCTGTGCTCTGTAAGATAAAATATAGGCGTTTCAGGCATGTTTATGTTATCTGCAATAAAGGTCCCGTCTGTATTACCATGGTTTAGTACTGGGTAAAATATGGGGACTGGGTTGGCAGGAGCCACATCTGGGACTTGAACTTGTGACCTTCTGCTCATGAACACACTGTTGCCACAGGGACAGTTCATTCCTTGGGGATATCATGATGTTTGTCAGACAGACCCTGTCTGTTGCAGTGCACGGCACCCACCTAAACGGGGCTAGGCCATGGTCTGCTGTGGGCAGATGCCACTGCCCCCTCTGCCACCATGCTGCCATGCCATTATGCCGGTGGTGCTGGTGGTGCGCAGTCCCAGGCCATCCAGTATGCCGGTGGGCAGCTGCCTATGGTGTGGGTTCTCGGGTAGGGATGCCTACATGGACATGCGTGCTTCCCCCCCCCCACACACACACTGCCTGCCAATGTTATGTGCCCTTGGGGGTACCTGCTGGGTAATCTCCCTTGTGACACTGTGGGACACACACTTGTGCCTAATGTTTGACCCTCGTCAGTTGATGTCTTGCTGCCTTACAGTTTCGGCATTCCTATGTGCCACCTAGGCATCTGCCTAACACACACTGTGCCCCAGCTGGACCACAGCAAGTGCTGCCTGCAGCCTTCTATATCCCATTTACAGCATCAGTACAGTTGCCCTTTCCTACATGCCCACTCTGCTGTTACTGCACATGTGCACGCCATAACATACCTGCCCAATATAGACGTGAAAAAACCCTGATCAGCACTATTTAAATCTGGGATCCTTCACTTTGTAGGGGGACAGAGAATAGACCCTTCCAAACATGATATCTTATTTTTTGAGCTTTGTCAGTGGTGTTGCTTTATGTTTATCATTACTATCACTTTTGGCCAGCTTGGTTATTGGGCTTTTAGATGTGGTTCTGGTCCTTTTATATGTTTATTTGCCTCTTTGTTCCCTGCACATGTATCACAACTATAACATGTTTGGGTTTCCATGCCTTTGCTGCACATTGCTGATTGAAATGGTTTCTCTTTCCTGCAAATGTGCCTTAACATGAGGGTTTCACTGGCATTAGTTTTCAGACCCAGATTCCACAGCGTTAGTGTGTTGGAGCCTCTCCCCTCCCACTCTCCACCCATTGACCCCCTCTCTCTGCCCTCTGGGAAGCCTTCCTCCGCCCTTTAGGGCCAGATTTCACGGCGTTAGGGTGCCTTAACGCCGCAGGTGCGTTATCGCGCGATAACGCACCTTCATTGCCTGATAACGTACCTTATCGCATGCTAATTCCGCCGCTGCAACGTTAGGGCCCTTTAGTAAACATACCCCTTAGACTAATTCAATCACTATTATATCCTTCTAGGATGCCATAAATCACTATCATGGTGCATAAGACTTTAAGGAATAACTTTCAAATAAAAAATATCTAAGGTCTGTGGGTTCTTTTTACATGCAAATTTTCCATCAATTTTCAAAAGGAAAAATTGCCATCTACAGTAAAATAGATTCAAGAAAGGTACATGCAGAAATCTCCACCTGATGGAGGTAATTTTATCAAGACATTTTTGTATGGTTGTGACCATATATGCACGTAAATGACTCCTTAAAACATGTCGACTGGTGTATGCACTTTGGCATACTCTTTGGGCCTGATATTTGAAAGGCATTTACATGGTTTACAGCCCTGTAAACCATGTAAATGCTGCTCAGTGGGATATTATACAGCACTAACACAGTTAGTGCCACTGAATATCCCCAATCTTTTCCCTTTTATGTCCCAATGTTAACCGCTTAGCATCAGGGCATTCCGGTTAGCTTCTACAGGTAAAAGATTGGTGCTGCAAAAGCTGGCCTATCTTTACCCATAGAAGCTAACCGGGCAGCGATGCAATATCGCCGCTACCCAGTTAGTCTCTGCAGCTTCCGGGCATGTGCGGCAACCTGGGGATATTCAATGCCAGAGCCACATATGATCCCGCCATTGAATATCTGGGTTAGAGGACGGTGGTGATGGCTGGGCGCTGTACTCACGCCTAGCCATCCTAACTCAATATTTGGCCCTTTTCGAAGAGTTTTGTCAGAGTGAGCAAGTATTCACATAGATTATAATATACTATAATTGACATGCATACCTGAAAAATATAAGCATGGGTATTTGCATCAGCTCTATGGCTGGTATAAATGTCTGCACCTGTAATGAAGGTGCATGTTAGGCCACTTAGGTAGCATGTTATAAAGACAAATAGGTGCCTTCTTGTCATTATAAAACAGGCTTCACATAGGTGTCTTAAAAGTGCTGAGGACAGATTCATAGAATGTCATTGAAAAAGTAAAAATGCTAAACAAATACTTCTGTATTCACTAAAAAAAAAATCCTGGATAAGGTGTATGTATGATTGACAAATATACAAATGGGAATGGAGTAGATACCACACCATTTACAGAAGATAATGTTTTTGAACAGCTTACAAAACTGAAAGTAGACAAGGCTGTGGGACCAGATGGTATACATCTCAGGACAATGAAAGAGCAAAGCAAGGTTCTGGCAGAGCCTTTAAAGGATGTGTTCAATAGATCCTTGGAGACAGAGGAGGTTCCTCAGGACTGGAGAAGGGTGATGTGGTACCTCTTCACAAAAGTGGTAATAGGGAAAAGATGACAAACTATAGGCCAGTAAACTTTATCTCAGTGGCGCACCTGAAAGAAAGAATAGTGAAGTTGCTAGAAACCAATGGTGTGCATGATTTGAGGCAAGATGGTTTTACCAAAGGACGATCATACCAAACAAATTTGATTGAGTTCTTTTACTGGGTGACCAGAGAACTAGATCAAGAACATGCGATGGATGTGGTCTACTTAGATTTCAGCAAAGCCTTTGAAATTGTTCCCTATAGGAGGCGTATCAATAAACTGAGCAGATGGATTACAAGGTGGTGAACTGGATCAGAACTGGTTGACCGACAGATGACAGAAGGTGGTGGTAAACAGAATTCTTTCAGAAGAAAGGAAGGTGAGTAGTGGATTTGACCAGGGATTGGTCCTGGGACCAGTATTGTTTAATGTATTTTTGAATGATATTGCTGAAGGATAGAAGGGAAAATTCTGCCTTTATGCAGATGACATGAAAATCAGCAACAGATTGGACTCTTCTGAAGGAGTAGACAACATGGGGAAAGATCTACAAAAACTGGAAGAATTGTCTAATGCTTGGTAGTTAAGATTTAATGTGAAGTAGTGCAGAGTCATGTGCTTGGGATGCAGAAATCCAAAGGAATTGTATACGATAGGGGGTAAGAGGTTGGTGTACATGGACCAGGAGAAGGACCTTGGAGTGATAGGGGTATGTATACTAAACTGCGGTAACGTTACAGACCGCGCGTTAGGTAATGTTACTGCGCATTAGGTAACATTGCCGCATGGTGCGTAACGTTTCCGCACGGTAACGTAACTTTACCGCGCAGTAACGTTACAACCCGCACGGAAGCACCCACTCACACAGGCTCCACTATCCAAATCATCCTGTACAGGCAGGCTGATGGCCCAGCACGGAGTTGCAGGTAACATCACAGCACCACTGCTACCTCCTGCACAGTTGAGAAATGTTGGCAGTGTGGCAGGCAGGGTTGCCAAACACCCCTATCATTGCCCAGTGCTGCAGTAGGAGTGTGTGTGTATGTCTATCCATTGTTTTGTGACTGCCCACCCCGCTCTCAGCCAACATTGTCCAACTGTTGCCAGTGTTAGCCTGCAAATGTTCATAATGAGGAGCAAGGTAGTATGGGTATGGGCCAGACAAGGCGAATTGGGCAGGCTGCATCTGCACAGGGAGTATTGCAATGGCTGGGACACTGTAGTGTCTGAACACTACCTGCATGGACAGGGTGGCCACAGCATGTCATGCTGGGAGGTCAGTCTCACCCTGACTCAGCAGTGACCATGGCATGTCTAGGTTCCCCCATAGTGTTTTATGCTATCTGTCTTCAGTGATACCTGTGTGATCCTAGTTCTGGGGCCCAATCACTGACATACCTGCTTGGTGTGTATGCTGCCCGTCCTATGTCTGGGTGCACATGTTTCATCAGTGAGCATGTCTGTAGTTAGTCTGTGCATGGTGAGAACACCATGTACACTGCTTCAGGTGTTGTCTGACAGATGCATGGCAGACTGTGGTAAGTGAGGATTCACACGCTACCCCCACATTCTTGCTGGTTTACTAATGCCCCAGTCACAGGTATGTCTCTTGCACACTAGCTCTAGAAGGCTGTCTTTTACCATCAGGAACAGGGTTGTTGGTCCCACAGCCAGTCCCGTGGGCTCAGGCACTTGTCCCTCCATGCCCCCCACCTACAATATGGGTGGTTTGAGGTCCTTAGGGGGCACATAGTGCATACTACTCTGAACAGTTGTAGGCAGTGGCACATAACCCTCATAAGACACTAGATACCCCTCTGTCCTGCTAACAGGCGTCCATAGCAGCCAGACCTTAACACTGGGTACACACTGATCTGGGTAGTCTCTGGTCCCAGAGGAACACCTGTGACTGCAGGGCACAGAAATACCTTCAATCACACTGCTAAAGACACGCTCCACACACTGCTAGTAATGGGAATGTGCAGTAGGACCTATATGTAGCACCACATGTACTGTGGACCTAGTGCTGGGCAGCCATCCTTACCCTCAGGGTGAACACAGAACCTGCACAATGGCAGGGTCTGTAGCTACTCTGTGCCAGTATCACGCATGGCAGTCCATCTTACCAGGCTGCGGTAACAGAGAGGTGCAGACCCCATTTGGTGATCTGCTGTAGACTGCTGTTCCACATGTGCAATGCATCATGGGTGCTGGTGCGGTTACCCTATCCTGGCGCACAGAGTAGACCAGAGCTACTCAATTCCGGTCCTGGAGGTCTGCAACCCTGCAGGTTTTCGGGATATCCCTAATGAATATGCATGAGATATATATGCATTAGAGATAGCCTGACAACCTGACTGGTTTGTGGCCCTCCAGGGCTGGATTTGGAGACCCCTGCCTTACACCTCTGTCATTTAAGATTGTGAGTGGGCAAGGTGCAGATGTCCTAGACATCAAAATGGTAGATAGAATGTGTCACATGCCTCTTTGCTTCTCACCACCACCAAAAAGTTGTCTAATAGACAATATTTTGGTGGTAGTGACAAGCAAGGAGGAATGTGACAAATTCTAACCTTTTTGATGTCTTGGACATCTGCACCTTGCCCACTTACAATCTTAAATGACAGAGGTGTAAGGCAGGGGTCTCCAAATCCAGCCCTGGAGGACCAAAAACCAGTCAG
This sequence comes from Ichthyophis bannanicus, assembly GCA_033557465.1. Taxonomy (NCBI): domain Eukaryota; kingdom Metazoa; phylum Chordata; class Amphibia; order Gymnophiona; family Ichthyophiidae; genus Ichthyophis; species Ichthyophis bannanicus. Next base: position 647,091,390 of record CM066035.1, read on the forward strand.
GTTGGCAGGCTATATCTAATGCATATATATCTCATGCATATCATTAGGGATATCCCGAAAACCTGCAGGTTTGAGGACCTCCAGGACTGGAATTTAGTAGCTCTGGAGTAGACGGTTTGTGTGGTGACCTGCAGTGTTCTTGTATGCAGCCATTGCTGTGAACCTCACAGTGGTGGTGTGGCCTACTGGTTTGTGCAGTGATTTTCAGGCCAGTGGTCATGGGTTCACTCCCTATTCATTCTCCTTCTTTTATGCCTTTCCTACATAGGTACTTGTCATTCCTGTAACAGTCATATCTCTGCAGATCTGTGCTGCTAGCACATATTACCCTCATCACAGTTGCCAACCATCCTTCTGGCCGTCTATCTGTGTCTGTCAGCTGTGTAGCATCCTGTGTTCATGTGCAGGCTGCTACCCCATGTCCTGCTTTTCAGGTGCCTTAACCAACGGTGCCTTATGGGGCACCTTGTACAGCACCTTATACAGGGCCTTCTGGGGGTGACTTCATGGCGCCTTAGGTTAGGGCACCTTGTAGGGCACATGACAACGTACCTTGTGAGGCATCTCAGGTTAAGGTGCCTTGTGATGTGCCTTATATAGCGCCTTGTGACGAGCGTTAGCCTAAGGTACATTGTTACGCACGTTACCTGGCACTGCTTGTCGTACGATGCACCGCCCACTCCTTTATATGGGTATCTGTAGCATTACTGCGGAAACTACTGCGGGTGACATTAACACAGTTTAGTAAACATACCCCATAGTGTTTGAGGATCTCAAGGTGGCGAGTCAATGCGACAAGAGAGTAGCCAAAGCCAGAAGGCTGCTGGCTTGCATATAAGAGGAATAACCATCAGAAAGGAGAAGGTATTAATGCCCCTGTACAGTACAAGTCATTGGTGAGGCCTCACTTAGAGTATTGTGTTCAGTTTTGGAAACCATATCTCACAAAGGATATAACAAGACTTGAAACAGTTCAGAGGAAGGCAACCAAAATGATTTGAAGTCTGTGCCAGAAGACATATGAGAAGAGACTTGAAAACTTAAATATGCATACCCTAGAGGAGAGACAGGGGAGATATGATACAGACCTTTAAATACATACTTAAAGAGTATTAATGAATAAACAAACCTTTTTCAAAGAAGAGGAAACTGTAAAACTAGAGATCATAAAATGAAACTACGAGGAGGTAAACTTAAAAGCAACGTCAGGAAATACTTTTTCACTGAAAGGGTGGTGGATGCTTGCAATGCCCTCCCGATGGAGGTCGTAGGGGCAAATACAGTAACGGAATTCAAAATGGCATGGGACAGACACAATGGATCCCTTTATAGCAACAGGATAAAATCAAAATAAACTTAAATATCTTTTGTACTTCAACAAATAGAAGAGGGTGGCCTACACAGAGCGATGCGTACACCCCTAAACAAAGGCATAGAGGAGGTTGACCTGCACAAAGCGGTGGGTACAACTACTCTAGCCCCTTACTGGGCAGAATAGATGGACCATACTGGCCTTTATCTGCTGTTATATACCATGGGCCCGATATTCAAAGGCACTTACATGGTTTATAGAGCTGTAAACCATGCAAATGCCGCTTAGAGGGATATTCAGTGGCACTAACATGATTAGTACTGCTGAATATTCGCGGGTTCTGTCACTACACATCCCAGTGCTAACTGTTTTGCATCAGGGCATGTCGTGGGCATTCCGGAGAGAAGTAGAGGTGGCACCCATCACTAACTGGGCAGCAACAATACTGAACTGCTGCCAGGTTAGCGACCCATGGGTAAAGATAGGTGTGGGAAAAGCTGCTCTATTTTTACTCGTGGGAGCTAACCGGACAGTGGCTCAATATTGCCACTGTTCGGTTAGCTTCTGCAGCATGCGGCACCATGCGGCAAACCCAGATATTTAATGCTGGTGGGCCCTATGTTACTATGTAACTTTAACTAGGTGCCTCTTATAAAAGTGTGTACGCAAACATTTTCTGTGGAATCTCATGTTCATCCAGATGCAAAGGTATACGTGTAAGTGCACAGTCTGCCCCACAAATATGTGCTGAGAAATTTTCAAAAGCCCTATTTTTGCACAGAAAACCCTGTAGGCGTTTGAAAACTGACCTCTTAATGCACCACTGAATTGAAATTAACTATAAATTATCTTGAATTGTTACAAACAGAAATAATTCTGTGTAGATAATTATGGGGCATGTTAACTAAACTGCGCTAACCATTAGCGTGGCATTTACCACATGCTAAGCACGCTGTGCAAACAGCGTGGGACACTGCAGTAAAATCCCTTGTTAATCGATTAATATGTGATGAGGTGGGGAATGGGTGGGTTAGGGGCTAGCATCATTATGACGCGCTTACGATCGTTAACGTTACATAACGCGCGTTAACCGTAGTTAACGATCATAAACTCCCGCGGCGTGGTAAAACACCGCAGAAGGTGGAGAGAGGGTGGAGAGAAGGGGTCAATGGGCGGAGAGTGGGCGGGGAGAGGCTCCCTTCACACTAACGCGCTGATCTGAAGAGCTCAATTCCAACACGAATGAAAACCTGCCGTTAAATGCACATTACAGGGGAGAGAAACCATTTCAGTGTCAGCAATGTACAGCCCAGGCAGGGAAACCTAAAACACGTGATAAGTGTGATACATGTGCACAGAACAAAAGGGCACATAAACACTGAAAATGACCCCAACAAACTGGAAAAAGACCATAACCAAGCTGGCCAATAGTGGTAGCAATGAGAAACATCAACCCCTCCCCCCCCCGAGTAAGCTCCATAGAACAGATATAAATCATGGAAGGGTCTATACTCCGCCCCCATACAAGGTGAATGAGCCCACAGTGATATAGCGCTGCTCAGGTTTTTCCCCACCATCGGATAGGGTTCGTATGGCATGCACATGTCCCGCAAAATCAGGGCGGGCATGTCGGAACGGAAACTGGACAGATGCTGGAGAAGGGGATACAGAGGGCCGCAGGCGGCACATGCTGTGGTGCAGCTGGGCCACAGTGTGGACTAGGACGATGCCTAGGTGGCCCATATGAATGCTGACGCAGCAGAGCAGCCAGACAGCAACTGCTGAAGGCCCAACATGGACACGACTGTGTTTCCCACAGTGTCACAGGGGATAGTACCCAGCAGCTACCCCCAAGGGCACGGAACATTGGCAGGCGGGGCTGGGGGGAAGCATGGACACCTATGCAGGCACCCCTACCCCAGAACCCGCACCATAGGCAGCCGCCTACCTGCACACTGGATGGCCTGAGACTGCATACCACCAGCACCACCAGCAGAAGGGCATGTTAGCATGGTGGCTGAGGGATACTGGTGGTGGAGGGGGCAGTGGCAGCAGCCCAGAGCAGACCGTGGCCTAGCCCTGTGTAGGTGGGTGCCGTGTACTGCAACAGACGGGCCCTGCCTGACGAACAGTCATGGTATCACCAAGGAATGTACTGACTCTGTGACAACAAGGTGGTGCAGTGCACAAAACCAGTGTACTTAGAAGCAGAGGGTCACAGGTTCAAGTCCCAGCTGTGGTTCCTGCCAACCCAGTCCCCATATTTTACCCACTACTACAACGTGCTAATACAGACAGCACCTTTATTGCAGATGACGTAAAAATGCCCAAGACACCTACAGTTTACCCTACAGAGCACAGACACCATGAACATGCACATTACCTAGAGCAGAGCCTCCCAAATGCAGTCCTGGAGGGCCAAACACCATTCTGGTTCCATGCTGCCTCTGATAAAGATGCCTGTGCTGCATTTCTATGCGCCACCCCATGGTATGCAGATGTATCTCATGCATATTCATGAGGGACAGCATGAAAACCCGAACAGTGTTTGGCACCACAGGACTGGAGTTGGGAACCTCTGCCGTAAAGCAGCAGCCAACAGGGGCAACACACCCGCACCCACAGGCCCCATTATCCAAAGCCTCCTGGAGAGGCAGGACTTTGGGCTCTGCGTGCATCTCCCAATACTAGCACTTGCATACCTTAGTAATGCCACCCTAAACCAGGGAATATGGTACACATCTATCAAAAGGTTGCTATGAGTACTGGCAGATAGCAATTCCTAGGTTAAGTACACTGTTCTGAGTGAGCTGCAGCATAGCAACCTTTCTGATGTCTGTGGAGTGTGCTAGAGGTCTTGTGTCTGACAGTGTTTACCAACCTGGGGAATGACTCCTACAGTATTGCATACCATAGCCATGCCTGCACTGTGCCCAGGACTGGTGTGGTGGCCTGGGCTGCCCAACACCTCTATAGTTGCACAATGCTGGCATAGGTGTGGGGAGTGTGTGTCTGTCTATCCAGTGTGTGGTGGCTGCCAACACTCTCCACAGCCCACACTGCTAGCACTGTTGCCAGTATTGGCCTGCCAATGTGCATAATGAGGAGCAAGGTACTGTGGGAATAGCCTCGATAGGGTGGCCTGTCCTGGATGCATCTGCACACGGCATAGGGCAATGGCTCGGACATTGTAGTGCCTGGCCACCACCTGCACGGACAGGGTGGACATAGCATGTCCTGCTGGGAGGTCACTCTCACCCTGACTGAGCAGTGACCATGGCATGGCTAGGTTCCCCCATAGTGCTATATAGCATTTCTCTCATGTGATATATATGGGTTTCTTTTTGGGGCCCAATCACTGACTTATCTGCTTGGTGTGTATGCTGACATCCCCGTTCTGGGTACATGCATCTCTTCCAGGACCATGCACTATGGACTAGCTGGTGGACTGTCTGCAGCTAGCATGTGTCCTGCTGGAACACCTTGCAGGGTGCAGCGGCTGGAGGCTTGCTGCTGTAGAATGTCAGATAATGGTGGGGGGTGGCTGAGCATTTCTGGGCCTGCTGTCTGTCTGCTATTGTGTTATGGATGTGTACTGCTCTGTCTGTTCCCCAGCAGGACTGGGGTTGCTGGTCTCCTCTACTGCTGCCATTGTGGGGAGGTAGACTGTGGATCTATTGGTGGGTGATCCTGTTTCCCACCCTGAGCCTCAGAGGGTGGGTTATGTAGTGGTACATAATCTGCCTATGGGTCCAAACACCCCCCCCCCTTCACCTAGAGCAGGTAATGCTGGCACCAACACAGGATATGCACTATTCTGGGTGCAGCATCGCCCATAGGGACTAGACATGACCGAGACATACAGCAGGACACAGATGTATCCTAGGTGTGTCTAACGGAACTACCTATCACACACTGATGGGGACCTGCAGCATGGCATATTTCAGCCATGAAAGGTGCTGTGGACCTGGTGCTGGGTGCCCCACCTCAACCTCAGGGTGGGCACAGTACCCGCACAATGTGGCTACTCTGTGGTAGTGCCACACATGGTCTGTTCCCCCTACCAGGCCGAGGTGCTATGGAGGTGCATACCCAATCTTGTGCCCATCTCTTGACTTCTGATTTGCATGTGCAGTGCATCATGGGTACGGGTGGGTTAACCCTATCCTGGTAACCACAGCAGCCAGTTTGTGTGGTCATGTGCAGTCCTTCTGCAGCCAGCCATGGCTTTGTTCACAGCCTTATAAGGTGTCCCATAGGGGACATTATAGGGTGCCCTATGGAGTGCGTTGTGGGGTGCCTTATGCAGCACCTTAGGTTATGCCACCGTGAGGTTGTGTTTGCTGGCAGCACTAATTAAAATACATGTCAAATGCCTCAACAATCACTACTTCAATGTAAAGGGTGCTGCCTCAGCCAGCCTTATACATTAGGCCCACTGGGGAATTGAACCCATGACCACTGTACCATCAGTCAGTGTTGTAACCATTGTGCTACAGCTCTGTTGCTGTGCTTGTATGCCTGCGCGCCTTCTTAAGATTAACGCACGGTAACATGCCCTGTAGCGCTCGTTCATTTATGACGCCTTGTAACGCGCGTTCTCGGAAACGATGTACCGCCCATGTCCTTATTTTGGGTTTCTGTCTCTACCGCGGCTCCTAACGCGAATTGCACTAACGCAGTTTAGTAAACATACCCCATAGAGGGAGGTGGTAAGTTTAGATTAGTTTAGTTTACTCACATTTTGATATACCCACCTTAGGCCAAAAAGCTTCAAAGCAGTTTACAAGCAGTACTTAGAAAGCTGGAATATAATGTGAGAAATTACGATGTTTCCAAAGGAAAAGAAAAAGTACAAAGAGAACAAGAGGGGAGAAGGGGAAAGAAGCTGATAGGTGACAAACAAGAAGGAAAAGGTCATCAGTCCAGTGCTGAGTCTAGGGCAGAGCTACTCAATTCCAGTCCTGGAGGTCCTCAAACCTGCAGGTTTTCAGGATATCCCTAATGATATGCATGAGATATATATGCATTAGATATAGCCTGCCAACCTGACTGGTTTTTGGTCCTCCAGGGCTGGATTTGGAGACCCCTGCCTTACACCTCTGTCATTTAAGATTGTAAGTGGGCAAGGTGCAGATGTCCAAGACATCAAAAAGGTTAGAATTTGTCACATTTCTCCTTGCTTGTCACCACCACCAAAATATTGTCTATTAGACAACTTTTTGGTGGTGGTGAGAAGCAAAGAGGCATGTGACACATTCTATCTACCATTTTGATGTCTAGGACATCTGCACCTTGCCCACTCACAATCTTAAATGACAGAGGTGTAAGGCAGGGGTCTCCAAATCCAGCCCTGGAGGGCCACAAACCAGTCAGGTTGGCAGGCTATCTCTAATGCATATATATCTCATGCATATTCATTAGGGATATCCCGAAAACCTGCAGGGTTGCAGACCTCCAGGACCGGAATTGAGTAGCTCTGGTCTAGGGAAACTCCAAAGGTTAGGCCAGGGTATAAAAATGAGTTTCTAATGTAGTGATGTGTAGCTCCAACATGTTAATTTTAGGGGGACATGTGATACACCCTGAAAAGTCAGCATGGGCCAACACATTAATTCCTGGCATCAACACGTGCTATTCTTGCACGTTTTAGTAAACGTGTAAATTATGTGCATGCAGAAAGGGAGGAACAACCATTAAAATAAATCTCTTCATCATTATTTAAAAGTTAAATTCCATGGTGGGGGCGGAGCCTGGTTTCTGGTCAAGATGGACGTGTAAGAGCTGTGCTCCGGAGGGCAATAGACAAGAATCCTGATCTCTGCAATATTTAATCAAATAGCTCTTAACTACTTGGATACCATTCGATCCCGGATATGTCAGGCTCCAAACAGACATGGCTGGATTTCCAAGTATCTCAAAATGCTAGTGCAAAGAGAACCAAGATGGAACCTCTCTCACCTCTCAAGATGGTGGCCATCCGAGATAGTCCTGAGACCTCGCAGATCTTGGCTGAGATTCGGGCAGTCAAAGAATTGGTCAAAGCTAATGGAGAATTGCTATGTGCAATGCAGGAAGATATCAACACTTTGAGATCTTCTTTGGAGTCAAATACCGCTTATTTGGAGAAGGTAGAGAATGTGGTGGAGTCACATGGGGAGAGGCTCGAGGCCATTGAGAAGCAGGCCAAGTTGATACGTTCACTGCAAAGAGAGGTGGAAGACGGTAATAATAGCTCTCGGCAGAATAACATAAGAGTACTAGGAGTTCCTGAGGGAGCAGAGAGTCATGACATGGTATCCTTCCTGCAGGCCATGATTCCAGGTGTGTTAAAGTTGCATTTCACTATGCCATTCGAGATCGAGTGTGCCCATAGAGTGCCTACTCAGTCCGTGATCACGGGCAAGCGTCCACATCCAATCATCTTGAAAGTTTTGCATTTTCAGCAAGTATTGCAAATTAATTGGAGTAGCCAAAGCACTTTCAGTCTTGGAATATCAGGGACATAAACTCCTGTTCTTTCCGGACTTCGTGAAGGCGACAGTGGATCGGAGGAGACTTTTGGCGTTGCATCCAAGCTTGGTTCAACTGAAGGCCTGTTTTGGTCTGCTATATCCTGCCTGCATGAAAGTCATGCTATATAACTAGACCAAGACTTTTGATGATCCCAGAGAGCTATGCACATTTCTGGAGGATAAGGAGTCGGTGGTGATGCAGTGAAGGTTATTTTGCATCTTCTACTTGTCACAGTTTTATGGCGCTTGCTATAATGGGTGTTTGACTGGTCTGAGGTCATGTGAAGGCGACTTATCTATGCAGAAACGACATTTAAGCATGTAACATTGCTATATACTGGGACATTCATTCTGTCTCTGTTGAAGGACATTATCTTTACTCTTAATAAGGGAGGTGGGCAAGATGCGATATTCTGAGTGTTACAAAAATGTGGAAGTGTTGGGTCATTGAGCCCTCCGTGTCTGTCTTGTCCTGGTGGGCTCACCCGTTACGTTTTGTGTGTGGTTTAGCCCCCCCTGGGTTTAAGTGGTTTTGGGAAATGTTTTTTCAGAATTAGGTGTTTTATTGCATCTGATCATATGATGGGGCCTCTTTTCTGTAAAACTAAATGCTACACATTAATCTGTTTTTGCAACATATGGCTGTTAATTTGGAGCTATTTTGTCAGTATGCTTTTCTTTAAGATTGTGGAACTGAATGTTAAGGGCATCAATAATTCCACTAACAGGAATGTTTTCTTCTGAATGGTAGGAAAGAAAGTGCTGACATCTTACTGCTACAGGAGACACACTTGAATGTAATAGAGTTGTTGAAATTAGATATATAAGCCCTACTCTTTAAGGGTTTTCAGCTGCCCATTATAAGAATAATGGGGTGGCCATCTTAGTGTGGAAAGTTGTATCCCCAATGATTTCTTTAAATTTTATGTGTTGATTTTTCCTAGCCTCCAAGGGACTTTGTTCTAGAATTAGTGAGTCTAATATCCATGCAGCTCACAGCTATGGTCATGTTGTAATCTCATTTACCCTATTTAACTCAACGAGCTCTAATAATATACAGTAACATGGTCGTCGGTCTGTTTCTTGGTGGGGGTTGAGGAAAGGGGTAGGAAAGGAAGTGGAGCTCTGCTATTTGGTTTTCATTCTCCGGGATTGTGTGAACTTGTAAGTATTAAAATGGGGTCAAATTAGATAAATGTTTAGGAAGTTCTGGCCTATGGTCTTTTCCTATAGACATGTCATCTCATGTCTCACATGAGTCAGAAAGGAGAAATTAAAAACAAGATAAGTTGATGATCCATATACTGTAAATCATCTGATCAAATGCCAGACTGAAGAAACAGGCCTTTACTCTTTTCTGAAACAGACAGAAAATCTATCACATCTTAGAGCTCAAGGATATAAGGTCTTCCATAAAACTGTGTCAGCTATCAGAAAGGCCTAGTCACATGTCTCAGTTAAGTGAGATACTTGACTCTAATGAGTGAGAAGCGGTAAAATGACCTTTACTGGCTTGAAAACCACTATGATAACTTCAAATTTTATCCTCCAAATGATGGTCAACCAATGAAGATTTTTTTAGACTAGAAGTAATCCAGTCCCAAGGGCTACAACTGCAAACAACTGTATTCTATATGAGCAGTAAGGAAGTGGGTAGGCTCTAGTAGGCCACAATAAAATAAGTAATGCTCGTCAGTACTAAAGATTGCAAGCTGGTCCTAAATCGTCCACAGGGAGTATGTATTTTAATCTCCTCTGTAGTCACAATTTGTAAAAACTGGATCTAGCTGCACTGCTTTGATCTTTTTCATAAAGGTGACTTGAGTGTCAAGAACAATAGCCACTTTTTATTCTTTAGAAAGAATCAGAAAAGTTATCTCTTCTTGTTGTAATTATGACTTCATAGGTGCAGAATTTGACTAACTCAGAGCATTTCTGGCTTCTTTAAATTAAGCATACTAAATAAAATGTAACCTATCCCCCTTAGGTGACCCAAAACATTCTGGTTCTTGCCACGTTGCCCAGATTAGCTTTTGGATAAAGATGGTATTATGGCTTTTAAGTCACACAGGGAGGTGGCCTACTCTCTTTCCCATAATCTCACCCCTCTGCCAGGTAACTGGAGCATAAACTAATCCCTCCTGGCCACAGCATAGTAGGGCAAAGAGAATGGGATGGAAGCAAAACAAACTTAACCTTATTTGCAGTTCTTCAAACAGAACAGAAAATTTGATCATGTTTAAAAGATGATTAAAGAGCAATCACAAATAGAATTTACATGAGTACATGCACTCCTTTCTAATTAAAATAGCACAAAAAATATTTCTCATATAAATTATAAAATCATCTACAGAAATTCCAATGGTGGCCCACCCCAATGTGAGGTTTTTCTCATGACACATTCATGGTAAAAATTTGGAAAGATCTGCAAGTAGTATTGCATTGCAAATGAAAGGATTTCTTTGATTTTATTTTAGCTTAAAAATGTTCAAACCCTCTCTCCAGAGGGGAAATAGGAGTGATTCTGGTTTCTTCTCAGTAACAACAACATAAACACCCTTCAGTACCAGGCGTATTGTGAAGAAATAAAACCCCCTACAAAAGTTGCTCAGGATAGAACAAATCTACCGTTCCATAACAACACCAGTAAGGACCTACCTAGAAAAAGAAAGCACAATAATATTGCAGTGAGCCCTATAACATCAATACCAACTATTGGAAAAATTGAACAAGCTGGATTGCTATAGATCCCTACATAGAAATTCAAAGGCTTGGCCATAACATAGTAACATAGTATATGACGGCAGATAAAGACCAGTATGGTCCATCTAGTCTGCCCAGCAAGGTGGCAAGAGTAAGTGCACTTGCCACTCAATGCAGGTCACCCCTACCCATGCCATTGTTTAGGGGTGCACTCACTGCCCCATGTAGGTCACACCTATTTGTTCAGATATAAGAGATAGTTATGCTTATTTTGATTTTATCCTATTGCTATAAAAGGGATCCGCTGTGTCTGTCCCATACCATTTTGAATTCTATCACTGTGTTTGCCCTCACCATTTTCATTGGGAGGACATTCCAAGCATCCACCACCTTTTCAGTGAAAAAGTATTGCCTGACTTTGCCTTTCAGTTTACTCCCTTGCAGCTTCATGTTATGCCCTCTAGTTTTACAGCTTCCCCATCTTTGGAAGAGGTTTGTTTGTCCATTATTACTCTTAGGGGTATGTTTACTAAACCGTCTTAATGTTACCGGCGCTAGTTGCAGCATTAATGTGAAGAATGCCATATAAGGTAGTGGGCATTCTGGCAGCAAGGTAGCAAGAATCTGTATCGCGCGATAGTGTGCGCTGTGGCGCGTTAACCCTAAGTTCATGCCAGCGCAGTGTTAGAAACTATAAAGATGTAGCCCACTAGTTACTGCAATGACTGTGGAGGCAGAGGTCATGGGTTCAATCCTGCAGTGGTGTTATGTAAGAAGGCTGTCTGAGGCAGTTTCTTTTTTTAATTTAAATCAGTGCTGTCCGAGGCATTTCCTTTTATAATTTAAATCAGTACTGCCAGCAAAAACACCCTCACAGTGCCGTAACCTAAGGTGCCACATAAGGCGCCCTATAAGGCACTCCATAGGGCACATTATAAAGTGCCCTGTCTGCCAAGGCACCTTATAATATGCCCTATAGGGTGCTTTATAGGGCGCCCTATGAGGCACCTTAGGCTACGGCACTGTGAGGGTGTTTCTGCTGGCAGCACTGATTTCAATTAAAAGGAAAAGCCTCGGATAGCCTTATTAAACAATGCCACTGTGGGATCAAACCCATGACCTCTGCCTTTGCAGTCATTGAAGTCACCAATGGGCTACATCTCTATAGTGTCCAACACACTGCTGGCTGGCTACAGAAAGACTGCAGGTCACAACACAAACTGTCTGCTGTGGTTACCAGGATAGGGTAAACTCACCCGTACCCATGATGCACTGCACATGCAGTTCAGCAGCCTACATCTGATCACAAGATGGGGTATGCGCCTCTATAGCACCCCGGCCTGGTAGGGGGAACTGACCGTGTATGTTACTGGCACAGAGTATCTACAGACTGTGACATTGTGCAGTTCCTGTGCTCACCCTGAGGGTGAGGTGGGGCACCCAGCACCAGGTCCGCAGCACCTAGCTTGGCTGAGCTAGACTGTGCTGCAGATCCCCGTCAGTGCCCGTGTGTGATAGGTAGCCTTTGCAGACACAACTAGGAAACACCTGTATTCATCTGTATTTCCCAGTCACGTCTAGCTCTTGTGAACTATGATGCACCCAGAATAGTGCACATCCTGTGTGGTTGCCATGGTCACATGTTATAAGAGAAGGGTGGTGCTTGGACCCACATGCGGATTATGTAGCACCAATCAACCCACCCTATGTGGGTCAGGGTGGGGGACAGGATCTCCTACCAACTGATTCGCATTCTACATCTCTGCAAGGGTGGCAGTAGAGGGGAACATCAACCCCAGTCCTGCTGGGGAATTGGTACCCTACAGGGCAGTCAATGCAGATCTGCACGCATCAGGTAGGGAACTGGCATAGGCCTGGAAAAAAGCTCCGCTGCCCCCCACCACTATCTGACATTCACCAGCAGAGGGCACAGTCAGTCTCCACCTGCTGCACCCTGCAAGGTGTTCCAGCCATGCACATGCTAACTGCAGGCAGTCTGCTAGCTAGTACATAGTGCATGTTCCTAGAGAAACTGTGGGCACCCACAAATGGGATGTGAGCACACACACCAAAAAGGTACGTCAGTGATTGGGCCCCAGAAAAGAAAAGAAAAAAAAACCCCATAGATATCACTTGAGAGAAACAGTGCACAGCACTATGGAGGAACCTAGCCATGCCATGGTCACTGCTCATATATAAAGGATGTGTGTACAATCCCTCAAAACAAAAAACTTTGGCTATGATCTACTTCACTTTAGTAACTTCTGGTGAAATTTATAAAGAGAAAACAGGTCTCAGACTTTGATTTAACACACTCCTGCAGACTATGTCAAAGGATGTGTGGTACAGTTGCATCAACGACCCATGTTTTCACTTAAGCTGAATGCAATTAATGACAGGCAAGTTGACATTTCAGATTGAAAGATGATAAGATAATTCTTCGCTTATCTTTATAGTTCCCCGACGCCTTTGTTCGGCTGCCGTTCCGCGTTTCACATAAAACTGGTTAGTTTCCTCAGGGGGTGAATTTTGAAATGTCTAATGAATGTCAGCGATTCCAACTTGAAGCTGCTGTGAGTGTCTCGAAACTGGCACTGTCAATTCAAAAAGTTACTTTAGAAAGAGTTTTCATGCCATAAATAAGAAAGGAACTAAAACAAGGAGAATACTTCCAGACTGCAGACTGAAAAACAGGAAATAATTATAGTATTACCTCACTGATGATATTCTTAATCTTTGTACTTGGCGTATTCACTTTGAGTCACTGCTCAGTCAGGGTGAGAGTGACCCCCCCCCCCCAGCATGACATGCTGTGGCCACACTGTCCGTGCAGGAGGTGGTCGGGCACTACAGTGTTGCAGCCATTGCCCTATGCCCTGTGCAGATGCATCCTGCCCAGTCCGCCCTGTTCGGGCCATACCCACAGTACCTTGCTCCTCATTATGCACATTGGCAGGCTAACGCTGGAAACAGTGCAAGCATTGTGGGCTCAGTAAGGTGTAGGCAGTCAAAACACACTGGATAGACATACACACACTCCCACACCTATTTCAGCATTGTGGAAAGAGAAAGGTGGTTGGCAGCCCTGGCCACCACACCAGTCCTGGACACAGTGCAGGCATTGCTGTGGTACTCAATACGTTAGGGTCACTCCCCGGGGTGGGAAACACTGTCAGAAACAAAAACTGAAACACACTCCACAGATATCAGAAAGGTTGCTATGATGATTCTCTGTCAACAAATTGTGTTTTACTTAGGATTTGCTATCTGACATTAATCATAGCAACCTTTTGATATATGTTGAATGTGTTTCCAAGTTTAAGATGGCATTGCTAAGGTATGCAGGTGCTAGTATTGGTAGATGCTGCTCCATGCAGGGCCCAACAGCCTGACTCTCCATGAGCCGTTGGATAGTGGAGCCTGTGGGTGTGGGTGTTTATGCCCCTGTTGGCTGCTGCTCTAGGGCAGAGGTTCCCAACTCCGGTCCTGGTGGGCCAAACATGGTTCATGTTTTCATGCTGTCCCTAATGAATATGCATGAGATACATTTGCATACAATGGGGGCGGTGCATATAAATGCATCACAGGCATATTTATTAGGGACAGCATGAAACCTGAATGGTGTTTGGTCCTCCAGGACTGCAGTTGGGAAACTCTGCTCTAGGGATTGCACATATTTATGGTGTATGTGTTCTGTAGGGTAAAATATAGGCGTTTGTGACGTGTTTATTTTATCTGCAATAAAGGTTCCTTCTTTATTACCATGGTTTAGTACTGGGTAAAATATAGGAACATAGTCTGCAGGAGCCACAGCTGGGACTCAAACCTGTGACCTTCTGTCCCTGAACACACTAGCTGTGTGTACTGCACCAAACTGTTGCCACAGAGGCAGGTCATTCCCTGGGGATATCATTACTGTTTGTCAGACAGACCTTGTCTGTTGCAGTGCACGGCACCCACCTAAACAGGGCTTGGCTTTGGTCTGCTGTGGGCAGATGACACTGCCCCCTCCACCAGCAGCACCCCTCCGCCACCATGCTGACATGCCCTTATGCCGGTGGTGCTGGTGGTGTGCAGTCCCAGGCCATCCAGTGTGCCGGTAGGCGGCTGCCTATGGTGCGTGATATGGGGTAGGGGTGCTGACATGGACATCAGCACTTCCCCCTGGCACCGCCTGCCAATGTTCTGTGCCCTTGGGGGTACCTGCTGGGTACTGTCCCCTGGGACACTGCGGGACGCACACTCGTGGCCATGTTGGACCCTGGTCAGTTGCTGTCTTGCTGCTTTTCAGTTTCTGCATTCCTATGTGCCAGGTAGGCATCTGCCTAGTCCACACTGTGCCCTAGCTGGCCCACTGCATGTGCCGCCTGCAGCCCCCTGTACCCCATTTACACCATCACCATAGTGCCCTTTCCTATGTGGCCACTCTGCTGTTGCTGCACATGTGAAAGCCACATAAGCAAGCTGCCCAATATACACCACAGCAAACCCTCATCATCACTATCAATGTTGAAACATTCACTTTGTAGGTGGAATCAGAATTGACCCTTCCAAAAGTGACATCTTCATTTTTATTCTTTATGGGTAGTGTTGATTACCATTTATCCTTGTTTTTTCTATTGGCCAGCTCGGTGTTTTGTATTTCTATTTTGGTTCTGGTCATTATCTCTCTGGCTTTTGCATGTTTTGTTACTGCACATGTATAACTACTATCACTTAGCTGGGTCTCCCTGCCTTTGCTGTACATTGCTGACTGAACTGGTTTCTCTTTCCTGCAAATGTGCCTCTAACGCAGCGGTTCTCAACCTGTGCGTTGCGACCCCCATGGGGGTCGCCACAGGATTTAGCGGGGGTCGCCTCACCCCGCCGTTAAAAAAAAAGTACACTAGTTGCTGCCGCTGCCGAGTCCGCTTCTCAGCAGCAGCAAACTCACGACCTCCCTTCTAATGCAGTCGCGGTTCCCTGCCTCTTAGGGAACCATGGCCTGTAAAACTGTTGCGGAACCATCCAGTCTCTCGATGGGCTCCGTGCAGCATTGTCCCGCCTCCAAAGGAAGTTGTTTACCACTTCCTTTGGAGGCAGGACAATGCTGCACGGAGCCCATCGAGAGACAGGAAGGCTCCGCAACAGTTTTACAGGCATAGCCATGGTTCCCTAAGAGGCAGGGAGACACGGTTGCAGAAGAACAGGGCAGTAGCAGGCAGACAGGGATAGGGGAGGAGGGGGCAGGGAACCTGCAATGGGGCTGACATGAGGGAGGGAGGGAGGGAGGGGGCTGACATGGAGGGATGGAGGGAGGGAGGGGTCTGAGATGGACAGGGGGGATGGCATGGAGAGGGGGGGGGAGGGATGACATGGAGGGAGGGGCTGACATTTATGGATGGAGGGAGGGAGGGAGGAGGGGGCTGACATTCATGGATGGATGGATGGATGGAGGGAGGGGGGCTGACATGGACAGAGGGGGCTAACATGGATGGAGGGAGGGAGGGGGGCTGACATGGACAAGGGGGCTGACATGGACGGGGGCTGACATGGAGGGAGGGAGGGAGGGCTGACATGGAGAGAGGTGGGCTGACATGGATGGAGGGAGGGAGGGGTGGCTGACATTGATAGATGGATGGAGGGAGGGAGGGGCTGACATGGACAGGGGGGCTGACATGGATGGATGGATGGAGGGAGGGGGGCTGACATGGATAAAGGGAAGAGACAGGGGGACATACTGGACAGACGGTGGATAAATACTAGACAGGGGAGAGACAGTGTGGGTTAGGATTATAATGGGCAGATGAGGGGGTAGGACTGCTAATGGGTTGATTAGGGAAGGTTAGGACTGGGAATGGACTGATCAAGGGGGAGGGTGGGACTGGTAATGTGCTGATAGGGGGGTAGGACTGGAAATGGGCTGATTAGAGGAGGCTAGGACTGGTAATGGGCTGATGGGGGGGGGGTAGGACTGGTAATGGGCTGATTAGGGGAGCCTATCACTGGTAATGGGGTTGAGGAGGGACTAGCACTGGAAATGAGTTGATTAGAGGAGGCTAGGACTAGTAATGGGCTGATGGAGTGGGGTAGGACTGGTAATGGACTGATGGGAGGCTAGCATTGGAAATGAGCTGATCGTGGGGCTATGACTGGAAATGGGCTGATTAGTGGAGGCTAGGACTGGTAATGAGCTGATGGGGGGGTAGGACTGGTATTGGACTGATTAGGGGAGGCTAGCACTGGTAATGGGGTTGAGGGGGGACTAGCACTGGAAGCAAGCTGATTGTGGGGGCTTTGATTCGGAATGTACTGATTGTTGGGAGGGGAGGATAGAGCTGCTGGCCCTGGAAGAAAACTGGGGGCTAAGGCTACAAATGGGCTGATACGAGGGGATGGGAGAATGGAACTGGAAGGGAGTGGATCTGAGAGCGGCTGCCATGGTATTTCTACTAGAAGGGACTGGTCAGTGGGGAAGGAGGGGGACTGGAAGGGAATGGACACCAGTTTCAGTCATGGGAATGCAAGTTGACATTGGAAGGTACTGAGAGTGAGGACTGGAAAGGGGCTGATACTGGAGATGGTTACTGGGACTGGAAATAGGCTGATGGAAAGAAGTGAAGAAAACGAAAGAAGAGATAAGAAATGGCAGATGGACCATAGACCACATAAGGAGAGCTAAGAGAAGACAGGAAAGCAGAAGCCTCAGATCGGGACCAGCATGATCAGAGAATAAATTGGTCAGACAACAAAGGTAGAAAAAATAAGTTTATTTCATATTAGTGATTTGACTACAAAATCATCATAATTTTGAAATCAAATAGTGTTATTTTTTATTGTGATTAATTATTGTGGTTTAAATAAGTACATTTTATAAATAAAAACATATTGCAAAGGCCTATAATATATTAATAATTCAACAAATGATTACAGCAACAATGCATTAACGGTAAAGGAAGACACATTTGATTTTATCATTGGGGGTCACCACAAGTTGATGAATGGTAAAAGGGGTCACGGTACACAAAAGGTTGAGAACCACTGCTCAAACGCATGGTTTTCAGACCCTGACTTCACAGCGTTAGTGTGCCTGGGGCCTCTCCCCGCCCACTCTCTGCTCATTGACCCCTTATCTCTGCCCTCTGGGGAGCCTTACTCCACCCTCTGCACACCTTAACGCCGCTGGAAACGTTATCGTGCGATACGTGACGTTATCGCACGGTAATCGCACGATAACGTCGCCGCTGCAACGTTAGTGCTGTTTAGTAAACATATCCCTTAAAGTATTTAAAGGTCTGAATCATATCTCCCCTGTCCCTCCTCTCCTCCAGAGTGTACATATTTAGGTCTTCAAGTCTCTTCTCATAAGCCTCCTGACGCAGGCTCCAAATCATTTTGGTTACCTTCCTCTGAACTGCTTCCAGCCTATATATCCTTTCTGAGATACCGTCTCCAAAACTGAACACAATATTCCAAGTGAGGCCTCACCAGCGACATGTACAGTGGCATTAGTACCTCTTCCTTTCTGCTCGTAATTCCTCTCTGTATGCAACCCAGCATCCTTCTGGCTTTTGCCACCACCCTGTCACACTGTTTCACCGCCTTGAGATCCTCAGAAGCAATCACTCCGAGGTCCTTCTCCTGGTCCATGCATACCAATTTCTCGCTCCCTATCGCATATGATTCCCTTGGATTTCTGCTTCCCAAGTACATGACATTGCACTTCTTCACATTAAACTTAACTGCCAAGCATTAGACCATTCTTCCAGCTTTTGTAGATCTTTCCTCATGTTCTCCACCCTCTCAGGGGAGTCCACTCTGTTGCAAATTTTGGTGTCATCTGCAAAAAGACAAACTTTTCCATTGAGCCCTTTGGCAATATAACTCATGAATATATTGAACAGTAGTGGTCCCAGGACTGAACCCTGGGGCACACCACTAATCACCTTCTTTTCATCCGAGTTCTGTTTACCGTCATCTTCTTTCGTCTGTCAGTCAACCAATTTCTGATCCAGTTCATCATCTTGGGACTCATCCCCAAACTGCTGAGTTTATTGATACGCTTCCTATGAGGAACAGTGTCAAAGGCTTAGCTGAAATCCAGGTAGATCACATCCATCACATGCCCTTGATCCAGTTCTCTGGTCAGCCAGTCAAAACATTCAATCAGATTTGTTTGGCAAGATCATTCTTTGGTAAAACCAAGTTGCCTCAGATCATGCAACCTGTTGGTTTCGAGGGAGTCCACTATTCGCTGTTTCAGGAGCGCCTCCATTACTTTTCCCACCACAGAGGTAAGGCTTACCGGCCTGTAGTTTGGTACTTCTTCCCTATTACCACTTTTGTGGAAATATAGACCTTCATCAATTTCAGAACAGATTACCACATACTGACAATAACAATATGTAAACAAAAATGAAACTGAAATCCCAAGAAGCCACACATAGAGTACAACTCCAGAGAAATAGAAATGGCGGTACATTTCCCCCAGACTGTGCCAAATATTAAGATAGCAAATATATATTCCAAAACCTGACCTATTCCAGTCACTAAAATAAAAATATTTTTTTTCTAAATTTGTTTTCTGGCCATTTTATTGTTCTAATTTTGTTGGTCCCACTCTCTGTTTTCTACTCTCCTCTGTCTTTTCTTAACTCTCTCTCCAGGATCTTCAGTCCATTTGCCCACTTCTCTTTCTTCCTGTCTTTTTCACTTCCTCCCCTGAATTCATTGATTTTTTTTCCTTTTAGTTTTCTTCCTTTTTTTGTTTTGTCTCTCTGTTCACTCAGATTTCACTCCTTCTTACTATCCAGTCTTCATTCTCCCTCTTATTGCATCTACCTACAGCTTTCCATTTCTTTCCATTACTCTGGCCCTCCCATTCCCCATCTTATTTCCTACTCAACCAGTATTTCCCTCTCTCTTTCTCTCTCCCACTCCTTCCATCTCCTCTCATTCTCTCTCCCTTCATTCACTCTCTCTGTTTCTCTTTCTGTCTCTCTCTCCCCGCCTTTTCATTCAACATCTCCTCTTACTCTTTTCCACCCTTATTCCATAATCCCTTCTCTCTCTCTCTCCAGCATCTTATATTTCTCATCCTACTTCCCCCCATGTCCAGCATCATTCTTCTTTCTGTCTACCTCCCTTTCCATGTCTAGCATCCCTCTCTGTCTTCCTACTCTGCCTCTCATGTTCAGCATCTCCCTATATGTCAATTGCTCCATGTCAGCATATCTCTCTCTGTCCCTGTCCCCTCCTATGTCCAACATCTCCGCTTTGTGACCCTACTCTTCCTGTGTCCACATCCCTCCTTTCATCCTATCCCCCCATGTTTTCAGCATTTCCCTTCTTTATCTGTCAACCTCCTATGTCCAGTATCTCTCTTCTGTGTTCCTACTCCTCGATTGCCCCCTGTGCCTAACATCTCCCTGTCATTCTATCCCCCCCTCCATTTTTGGCATCCCTCATCTGTGTCCCTATTCCCCTAAATCCAACATCTCCCCTGTCACCCTGTCACCCTATTTCCCTTCTATCTAGCACCTTCTCATGTCCAACATCACTTCCTTTGTGTCCCTATTCTTCCTCCCCCCCACCTAACCCGAGCCAGAATATTCCCTTGAACACTTTATTCACCCTTTCCCATGTCTGCCATCCCATCTTCCCTATGCCACCATTCAGCATCTCTCTCTCTTTCTCCTTGCCAGTGTCCACCTCCACTGCTGCTTGCCAGACTTGCGGCAGCGGCAAAAGAACACAAAGTAGGCATGGAGTGTGCAAATTGGTGCACTGCTGATGGCTTTGTCAGTCCCATCCCTCAGAAGCAGGAAGTCAACATTGGAGGGTGTGGGAGCGGCAGAGCCATCAGCAGCGTACACCAACTTGCAGGCTCCATTCTTTCTTTGTGTTTTATTGCTGCTGCCACAGGTTCCAGCAGACAACAGTGGAAGAGATGAGGGAAATGCTGAACTGGACATTAGGCTGACCAGTAGATGTGGTTGCAGCATGAGAGAGAGGGGCAAAGGCCTGTGAACGTGAGAATGAGGCCTAATGCATGTGACTTTTGGTATGTCTGCGTCTAAGTACATTTGAAACAATGAAACTATTTCCTGTAAGTGGAGATTTATTTCTTGTACTATATTTTTTAACTACATAAGCTTTCCAAAATTCCCTTACTGTGTCCCTTCAGAAATATCTGGACCACTCTTAACAATATAATTACAATAAGCTACCCCAAAGTGTAAGTGTGGGTACAATTAGTGAGCTCATCCTTGGTTGAAGACTTTCTGATATGATAGTGCAGCACAAGTGATTCTTGGTTCCTTCAAATGCAGATGTAGGTCCCTCATAGTAGCTCTTCGTAAACCTCTTGACTTCCAAAAAGTACCTGTCTCCTTAACTCAAACTCAAAGGGACATGTTCACTAAAGGTTAATGCATGTTAAGTAGAGTTAACATGTGTTAAGTGCTGCCATTGCCCATTCATTTCTATGGGCCATTGCAGCTGTTAACATGCGTTAACTTTCATTAACGCGTGTTAACCTTTAGTAAACATGCCCCAAAAGTTGAAAATCCTCAACTACTCTCAGCTTCAAAAAGAGAATCTTTTGCTTAACTGTAGAGGTATCTAGATGTGAAATTGGCAGCATTTATAAATCTAGATTGCGTACACATGCAACTAGTGATTTTGGAAGCCGCTGTTTGCATATGTGGATGCCTCCTCTATCCCCCCCCCTGGGATACAGAGATTTCAAGAGAGCATTGTTAGAGCATTGCTCAGGTGTACCGAACAAATATGTAGATGTGGATTTCTCATTTTACAAAGGAAAGCCATTTCTAAATTGCTCCTATTCCAAGGCACGCACAAGTGCCAGCTTGAAGGGGCAGGTGCTAAAGCTTCAGAGCCATCCCTCACCTGCCCTGACACCCTCTCCGACACTATCAGCATAACCCATCACATTACCCAACACCTTCAGGATACTCCAACCCTTATCCTCCCAACAATTCCTTCCTCATACTCCTTCACTCTTACCAAGGTTTCCTCGATGGTCTAGCAGAGAGCAGGAGCAATCCCTCTTCATTCCTGCTTTGTCAGACACTCCACAGGCTTCTTCTCGTCCTCTTTTCTTTCTCATACTGCATTAACAGTTCCACTTCTCCCCTTCCAGAGTGAACGTTTCTTCAGTCCTCTTCCATGCATGGGAACTCTGCTCTGCTGCCCTGATTTCCTGATAGGGATCTCTTCTTGCTGCCAGACCTCTTTTCTCTCTGGAAAGGCTCAGCACTTTGGGGCCCTTTTTCCTGCCATTGCAATAGCCCAGGTGTGATCACAGCCTGTTCTCCTCCTTGGCTCTATTGACTGTCTTGCTCATCGTAGCTTCAGTCACACTTCTACTTCACCCACAGTTTCTGCCACTCTGTGCCACTGCCATGACTTCTGATTCCTTCTGCTGTTCTGCCTTTCCCCAGGGCTCTTCACATCAATGTGGTTTATCGCTGCCATAGCCAGGCCAGTGCAATGGTACTGGGCACCCCAATGAATATTGGCAATTTTTACACAAACCTTGACTGGACACCCATCAGTGAGCAGGTTGGGATGGGGGAGAGAGACATAAAAATGTAGCATAACATGGAATAAAAATATAATTATATATCGATTTCTTTGATCAACTGTTAATTTATAACAGGACTTACATCAAATCCTAAAGCATGGTACAACATTAAATCTATCAGAACTATCCATATAGGGATAACAACATGGAAATTAATACAAAGCAATAAAATCACACTCCAAAAAGTATAAAAATAAACAAGTAGTAAAATATTAAGCCCTATAGAGAGTGCAGTCCTAGCCCCTTCCCTCCTCCTATACTCTCCTTCCCTCCCCAGCCAGTCCCAATCACACACTCACCCTCCTTGCCCAGCTATCCCTCATCATTCACTCTCCCTCCCTTATCAACCAGTCTCTATCTCACTTTTCTCAATCCTCACTCACTCTGATCCTTCCATTCCAGTTGTCCCATCTCTTCACCTGCGTTCTGCCCTTTGTTCTTTTCTATCCCCATCCTCCTCTCTTCTCTTTCACACAAAGAGGTGAGCTTTTAGCATGGATTTGAAAAGGAATAAAGATGAAGCCTGATATACAGACTCAGGCAGGGGCGATTCTTCCATTAGGCCACCTGAAGCGATTGCCTCAGGCGGCACTCTGTTGGGGCGGCAATCCCGATGCCAGCACTCTGGATCTGTTTTAATTTTAGATTTTGCAGCCTCTGGCCTGCCTCTGATTTCCCACATGGGAAGGCAGAGGCAGGACAGAGGCTGCAAAATCTAAAATTAAAACAGAGCCGGAGTGCCGCCAGCGTCAGACAAATCAGCCTGATCGCTTGCAGGGACTGTAAACGATCAGGCTGATTTGTGCGGCGGCACTCCAGTTGTTTTAATTTTAGATCTTGCCGCCTCTGCCCTGCCTCTGCCTTCCCGCCGCTTTTTTTTATTGCTGCAAGCATTCTTGAGGGAAAAAATGTGGCAAGAAGGCAGAGGCAGTAAAATCTAAAATTAAAACAGCCAGAGTGCCCCCGCCGCCACCGCCAGATGAGAGGTGCAGGTGGAGGGAGTGGGGACAGGAGGAGGACAACAAGGAGAGACAAAGGTGAGTGACAGGGAGGACAAAGGGGGATACAGGGGGACATGCTGAACAAAGGGGGAGACAAGGGGACAAGTACTAGACAAAAGGGAGAGACGGGGGCAAATGCTGGACAAAGGGGAGAGACAGAGTGACATACTGGACAGACAGGGGATAAATGCAGGACAAAGGGGAGAGAGTGCGAGTTAGGATTATAATAGGCTGATGGGGGGGTCTAGCACTGGTAATGGGCAGATCAGGGGGGCCTAGGACTGGTAATGGGTTGATTAGGGAAAGCTAGGACAGAGAATGGACTGATCGAGGGGGAGGGCTGGTAATGGGCTGAGGGGGGATTAGCACTAGAAATGAGCTGATTAGGGGAGGCTAGGACTGGTAATGGGCTGATTGGGGGGGTAGGACTGCTAGTGGACTGATGGGGGGATAGCATTGGAAATGAGCTGATCGGGGGGGGGGCTAGGACTGGAAATGGGCTGATTAGTGGAGGCTAGGACTGGTAATGGGGTAATTAGTGGAGGCTAGGACTGGTGATGGGGGGGGGGAGTAGACTGGTAATGGGCTGATTAGGGGAGGCTAGCACCGGTAATGGGGTTGAGGGGGGATTAGCACTGGAATTGAGCTGATTGAGGTCTTCAACTGGGAATGGGCTGATGATGGGGAGGACAGAACAGCTGGCCCTTGAAGAAAAATGGGGGCTAAGTCTACAAATGGGCTGATGCGAGGGGATGGGAGAATGGGACTGGAAGGGAGTGGATGCTGAGAGGGGCTGCCATGGTATTTGGACTATAAGGGGCTGGACAGTGGGGAAGGAGGGGGACTGGAAGGGAATAGACACCAGTGGCAGTCATGGGAATGCAAGTTGACATTGGAAGGTACTGGGAGGGAGGACTGGAAAGGGGCTGATACTAGGAAGGGTTACTAGGACTGGAAATAGGCTGATGGAAAGAAGTGAAGAAAACAAAAGAAGAGATAAGAAATGGCAGATGGGCCATAGACCAAAGAAAGAGAGCTAAGAGAAGACAGGAAAGCAGAAGCCTCAGATCGGGACCAGCATAATCAGAGAATAAAATGGTCAGACAACAAAGGTAGATAAAATAATTTTTATTTCATTTTAGTGATTGGACTTTGTGTTATCTTTATATTTTATATGGGGTAGTTTCTCCTAATGGGTTAGTTTTGTGCATACTATGGCAGTCGTGAACCTCACTTCTATGTGGAATATGATCTCTCAAATTTACTACTTTACACTGTATGGGGGAACTGCATATCTTATTTATCTGATGTTGCACTGCTTGATGAGTCTGGTTTCTTGGGATTTCAGTTTAAATTTTGTCTATATATTTTTATTTTTACTTTAGATTGTGGTTACTTATTCTGTACTTGGTGAGGGTCTGTGTTCTGAGTGTGTGACTGAGCACAGGTATTCTGTTAACATGGAGTTTGTTCATAAAGATCTATACTATAGTAATTTGACATGTTCAGCTTTTCCAATAGGTGTATGGATGTTCCAGGGCCCACTGTAGTATTTACAGTGATGCTTTTTTTGGTGGGCTCCTTATGAGTTTTGGAAGTTGGTGCTGATATGGTATGGTATGGTATGGCAGATTTGCTCTATAGATACTCAGTGACATTTTGTAGGGTTTTGTATGAGTTCACAATATGCCTGGTACTAGAGAATGTTTGTTGTTGTTGTTAGTGAGATGATAAGAATCAGATTTTTTTTTTTAATATTGAGTTCTGTGGGTGAATGTCCTGGTTCTGCTCTGTACCACTGTTGAAGGGGGTTCTGTGGATGCAAAATATATGTTGAAAAAGAAAAAGCAAGAACCATAACGCAGTTTATAACAACAAAATAAAAATGAGTTATAATTTAGTTTTATAAACTGCAGTGGCTCTTGCTCTCTTTTAGTTCCTTGGTGTGCAAACATCTTGCATTTCCTTCATATAATCTAATCAGCTTTTTGGTTTGGTTCAATCACTGATTGGAGTTTTGAAAAAGCCACGCCCCCTCTATGGGGGGGGGGGCACCATCTCATCCTTCGCCTCAGGCAACAGATTGCCTTGAGCCACCCCTGGACTCAGGTAATTTGTTCCAGAAATAAGGAGCAACAAGGTGAAAGAATCGAAAAAGGAAAGGTAGTGAGGAGCAGCAGAATGAATGAATTTATAGGTCAAAAGGAGAAGTTTGAACTGGATATGGAAATGGAAGGGGAGTCAATGAAGTGACATGAGAAGAGGGGTGATGTGAGCATATTGGGACTTGCGGAAGATTAGCTGTGCAGCTTTGAAGGGAAGAGAGATGATTCAGAGGGAGACCAGCAAATAGGAAGTTGCAATAGTCTAGACAGGAGGTGATTAAAGAGTGGATAAGTCTTAGTAGTGTTTTCAGAAAGGAAGGGGTGAATTTTGCTGATGTTAAAAAGAAAGAAACGACAGGTTTTAGCTATCAATTGGATGTGTGTGCGGAAGTACCTTCCACGTCAAGAACTTCAGAGGACAGAAATTGAACTACTCAAAGGGAACTACAGGCCAGCATGATCAGAGAATAAATTGGTCAGACAACAAAGGTAGAAAAAATAAGTTTATTTCATATTAGTGATTTGACTAGGTCGCGACCCACAGGTTGAGAACCGCTGATGTACAGTATCCTTTATCATTGTAAATAGCCTCTAACCAAATACAGTCCTCACTTTGGACCTGTGACTTGGTTTACCAATTTGTATATAGTTACCCTAGTTATGTCCAAGTTACAGCACCCATTTCATTGTAAATACAGTGCAGCCTCAACCGCATTGTATAAGTTACTGTTGTATGTAAACCCGAACTGATTTTAAAGAGCGCGGTATAGAAGAGACACTAAATAAATAATAAATAAATAAGATGAAAGGATCTAGGGACTGGCCCTCACACCAGACAGCAAATCTCTTCCATTTGCAAGAGTAAGACTTTTTCATAGAGGATCTCCTGGAGGCCAAAGGGACTTTTGTTGTATCATCTGACAGGTTGAGCTGAGACATTAGCCTATCAACATCCCACCGTGAGGGCCAAGGATCGAATGTTGAAATGCAACATCAACCCACCCTCCTGCATTATGAGATCGGGTGCATGGCTGAGTCATAGCAGCTCTAGACTGGAGAGCTGCAGCAGGAGAGGAAACCAAGATGGTCTGGGCTAGTAGGGAGCAATGAGAATCATCATGCTGCCATCTGTTCTGAGCTTCAGGAGGGTCTTTGCAATGAGTGGTATTGGAGGATAAGTATATAGAAGAACCTCCCCCCAATGAAGGAGGAACGCATCCAACACAAGTGTGCTGTATGACCCTACTCTGGAATAGAACTGATCCACCTGGGCATCATGTGGGGTGGCAAACTGATCCATCAATGGGGTGCCTTATTCTTGAAAGTTGCAAGTCGCAACTTCCCTGTCCAGCATCCACTTGTGTGGCTGGAAGACTCGACTCAGTCTATGGGCTTTTCGGCAGAAGAGAGTTATAGATAGATATTTTTCTGGTTCAGTGCCACAACTGTGGACCTTCTGAGATTAGGGATCTTGTGGACTATGTCCGGTTTCATGACGCTTTAAAGATGTAGTTAAGGAGGAGATTTTTTAACTGTACTTGATTTGAATTGTTTTAATATTATTATTACTTTTGTACTCCACTTTGTACATCTGTTGATAGTTAAAGCAGAATATAAGCAATGTAATTAAATTAAATTAAATTAAATTAAATTAAATTAAATTAAATTAGGCCTAAAGGCAACATTCGGTACTAAAGTGTTGTCCCCCCAAGATGAATCTGAGATACAGTCCGCTCACAGGAGGTATCTGTATGTGGGTATACACATCCTTCAGATCCAGGGAGCATAGCCAATCTCCTTTTTGAAGATAAGGAAGCAGGGTGCCTAGAGAAATCATTCTGAACCTTTCTCTTACCAAGTAGGTATTCAGATCTCTTAGGTCTAGGATGGGACGGTATCACCCCATTTTTTGGGAATCAAAAAATACCTGGAATAAGACACCAACCTCTTTGCTTTGGTGGCACAAGCTCAATCACAAGATCTGACAAAGTGCAGTAATTTCTCTCTGAAGCAAATCCTGATGCAGAGGGTTGAGATGATGCACCTTCCACACATGATGTTCTACCAGAACATGCCCATGTAGAGCTAGTAAGAGGCCTCAAGGGCTAAAAGCATGGAACTCTGGAAATACCTTTTCCCTAAAGAGTCCAATGTCTGAGCCTCCCTCCCTGGGGGCACCAAGGAAGGAGTCAACAACAACAGGGCGGATTTAATCACCAAGAAATGAGAAATGCTGAGGAAGCTGAAGCCTCTAGAACCTGGGAGCCTTCTAAACTTTGTACATGGAGTCAAGCCTTCTACTAATCAGAGGTACAGTGATGTGAGTTCTCCCACATTCTCATCTGTACTCCCTGCAGGATGCAGTGCACAGGCACTGTCACCGCCTCCTTGGGGGCTGAGGAGAACTTCCACCCTATGCTTATCCTAAGTCTCCAGAGAAAATGGTATGGTCTTGAACCCACTGATAGTTTTCTGGGACATGTCATCTGAGAAAATAGCCACAGCAAATTCAAAGGGCTTGATTTTGGAGCACGGCCCACCCGGGATACTGGTGTTGGAAGTAAAGGAGCTATGTTAAGAATTAAAACAGCGATCAAGGGAGAAAAAAAACAAAAGGGAAAAGTGAAAACATGATGGCAGGTGAATAGGCAGATACCCAAAGCGCAAAAAATGCCGCAGAGGATGACTGGAACGTGCTCTTGGGGCTCCATGGAAAATGAAAGACTGAATCAAGATGGCACCATGGTGGCAGGCAGGAAGGAGGGGCACAAGCACAGTAGACCTTCCCAAAAGCTTCCAATAGAAGCTGGGAAGCGTTCCCGCGCAGGGCTCCACTGGGAACATCACCCATACATGAGAACTCATTCCTGCTTGTCCACAGAGAAGCACGCAGTGTGAGCTTTGGGAAGTAAAGCACGCACTGAATGTTCCTCCTGCACATCATGTGTTGCCTCTCTGTGGCTGTGCAGCTAGTTAGTATACAAAAAATGCTCTTATTTGATAGGCTCACCATGCTTGACTGGGCATGCTTGACTGGAGTAGAGGAGTGGCCTAGTGGTTGGGGCAAGGTACTTCAGGCTGGAAGGTTGGGGGTTCAAATCCCAAAAGAGGACAGCAACCTTGGGCTGGAAGGACTGGGGTTTCTAGTCCCATAGGTGCTCCTTGTGGTCTTGGGCAAGCTACTTAACCCTCCATAGCCCATGTTTCCTGTAAAATAGTTATTTCCAAGTTTTAATGCCCTGTTCAATGTAATTTCAGTTTGTTCAATGTAAACCACACTGATGCAGAATAGCACAGTATATAAGAGAATGTAAATAAATAAATAAAACAGTGTCTGGTTACAACTTGTAACCGGACACTGTACAAACTGCTGAAAAACTGGGCAATTAATCACCCTAGCCCCAGGTGATCCTTCAGCCTTAGTCCTCCCCTTGCACAACAATCCTGTAAAAATGGACCTCATCCTTTTAAATATTAAACTTTGCTTTGAATGCATGTGTGTGCCCACTCTCCCTACAGGTAAAAGGAATGTGCTTATGGCTTTTTGAGTTTGTATGGTTGTCAAGAACTATTGTTTTGCTTTGACTGTTGCTGCTCTTTGCTGCCCTAGGCCACCGCCTAGTCTTTCCTAATGGTTGAGCCGGGCATGGCTCCTGAACTGCCGCAGCACTCCTGTCTTCTTCCTCAGTATTCAGGAGCATTGGACAGTGGAGAGAAGAGCACAGCCACATTTCTTTTGCCTTCTCCTGTCTGCTCTCACCCCCCCCCCCCCCCGTGGGAGGGGGAGGGTTAAATAAAGAAGTAACATAGGCTATAAAATAAAATAAAATAGCCCTGACATGTTTTGTAATAAATTTGTGAAATATGACAAGAGTGTTGTGATGCAGCACTGGGCTCCACCATCTGGATTTTAAACTTTTGCTATTAATGGAGTGTATAATTTCAATCCTCCCTTGCTACACATGCTTTATTTATATATTTTGTGGTCTTTTACAGCTTGGAGAATCAATAAAATTAACATGTTGGAACGGTGCATTTCTGCAAGCGTAGCAAAACTATGCATGTACAGTAGAATCATGATTTATGCATGGGGAATGTGTCCAAAAAAGCCTCACTTCAAAATGGATTGTATGAGTGTCACACATTTTTATGTGTTCATTTCTGTATCTGATATAGATACCTAGATGAATTCCTTCAAAAATATAATTCCTTGGGGGCTCTAAAAATCTGAATAATCACAATGTTCAATTATTTAAAAATAAACATATATATTTTAGAAGAAATCAATGCACTACACTAGAGAGCAAATCAAAACAATCACTATGCGTATATATGGTTTTGCCATAGAAATTTGAAGTAAAGTTCATGAGTAAACTATGGCTAAAGATATGAGCTTTATAGCTAGGTTAGGTGCAGTCAATGAACTTTTAATATCTGGAGCACAGTTTCTGTCTAATCCTGTGGGCTTCCAGCTCATTCAAAATGTACTACTCTCAGACTACATTCTGGGGTTTTTCTCTTCTATTTGATATCTTCTCCCTAGCTCAGCAACAATCGTTGGCCAGGGCCACAATCCAGGGCTCCCTCTAGAAACCGATTAAAGTGGACCCTATGACCAGTCACCATGTATCACTGTTAAATAATTAAATTCTATGGATCCGGGGAAAATACATATGAAAAAGAATTTGCAAATGAAATTTTGCAATTGACGTGTGGAAAGATGATTTTTGCTTATTTACTTATTTCAACTTGATGACCCACTATCATTAACCATCTCAAAGCAAGGTACACTCTGAAATACGAGGAGGCAGGTGCCATAACATGCACGTCCGGCCACAGACACGTCTAAATTGAAAAGGGTCCGATTTGAACCTAATTCCACATCTGCGGGTTTAGACATGCATGCGGGTCCAGAATTGGGGAGGGAGATGTGTCTGGCGAGGCATGGGCAAAGCAATATTCAGCTGACCTGTGCACGCATCCGTTGTGAGGCCCGCGCATGGGTGCAGGCATGGGCCATGCGATATAATGAAGAAACATGTCCACCCATCCATATTATGGGACATGGATAAACATTTTGGAGGACCCTGCACCCACCGTATTATGAAAAGTTGCACATTTCGTATCCGGCCCATCTTCGAGATGTACACATTGATGCCACGCCTCCTCAGTAAAACGTGCATCTCCTAAGCTGCTCTTCGCACTGACAGTAGTTTGCTGATGCAAACTAGACATAAATACCAATGAGAAATGACTGCTGCTGTAATCTAGACTATATACTGGTCCTCTTCAGGCCCTGAAAATTGCTAGGTAATACCAGTGCACCCTAATATGGTATAAGAGAATGCAAATATGAACATGCGTGTCAGGACATATCTTTAATCAAATGGTACTTGCCATCAGAAAACAGCACCAGTGATCCCTGCCTTGGTCATCTCTATAAACACACTTTAAACTGCTAAATGTATGCACGTTTTGTGCCTATAAGTGCACTCATTCTGCTGCTCCGCACTACCTTTCCTCTCTTATTTCTCCCTACACCCCTCCTCAGGAACTTCGTTGTTCTGGCAGATCCCTTCTTTCTGTGCCTTTCTCTTCTATTGCCAACTCCATACTTTGATCCTTTCACTTTGCTGCTCCCTATGCCTGGAACAAACTACCTGAGTCTGTACGTCAGGCTTCTTCTCTGGCCCCTCTCAAATCCAGGCTGAACACTCACCACTTCATTGCCGCTTTTGGATCTGATCTGCCTAAGCTCCCTTGTGCTTCCTTACCATTTCCCCTAGATGTATCCTGTCCACAGCTGCTGTATTGTATGTTGTGTCTAGCTTGTAAGCTCTGCTGAGCAGGGACCATCTTTTACATGTGCCTGTGCAACGCTGCATATGCCTTGTAGCGCTATACAAATGATCAGTAGTAGTAGTAGTAGTACTCTGGTTTTCTGCCTATGGCATCTGATTCCCACATATCTGGGTAATGGCATTTCTCACAGTAGCTACACCTGTCCCATCATGGTGTATGTCAGTCTGTATACATCTGCTATCTGTATTCCCCTGGTCAGGCCTGTGTGGGCATAGAAGGGGGGGGGGATCCCTGTGCCTTCATACCCAGATAGCCAGCCTCCAAATACAGTATATTACCACTCGTGCAGCTTGCATAGATCCTGGACTAGGGAAGGATGTAGGCCTTATGGCACAATCTGGCACAACATCAGTCATGTCTTCCAGTGCCTGGTATAGTTGATGTATGGCTGCCCTATCACACTGGCACCTGGTGACACTGCGGTCATCCATATGGTCTTGGTACTGGTCAGCCATTCATGGCCTCTCTGAATTGCAGATCAGCACACCAGATCCACCACACACTCTCATTTGCAGTCACGAAAGACATAATTCTGCCAAATCGAACCTATTACTAACATCTGCTATATCATAATGGCATGACATCCAAGGACTACACATATGATCTCCCTTTCTAGTTACAGCACAATTTGTTTCCAGACTTACTCACATACTATTCTTACATCAACGGTCCCAGTCAGGGGCGGCCCAAGGGCGGTACGGGGCCATGTGTGGAGACTCGGTGCGGGGCCTCATTTGCATAAGGATCCTCATTTGCATAAATATTTGCATAATGTTGCCATACACTAACTTTTAGTAAACATGCCTCTTAATGAGTGTATGGATAAAGAAAGACTAAAAGATTTCTACATTACTATAATCCAGTGCCAACCGCCAGGCACATTAGGAACTACTACAAACACTGCCCATTTAGAACCCATACACAAAAAATTATATATCCCTCCAAATGTACTAAGAGATGAATAGATTAAAATCTTCTGCTGTCGGCTATGACTATATACTAATCATAGAAGATTACAGGAACCCGGGGTCTCAGACTATATCAGCAACTTCCTGGGCATTATCTCCTTAGGAAATATGTTGCTTTTTTTGCATCAATGACCTCTCCGGTTCCAAATTGTTGCTAAATTGAGCAGATATACGATAATCTGAATATCTCTTAATACTATTTAAAGTTCAAATCTTCACAATTGATATTTTTACTCATTCGTTGCTGAGATTTCAAAAAATTGCTATCATAGTATC
Organism: Ichthyophis bannanicus; assembly: GCA_033557465.1. Taxonomy (NCBI): domain Eukaryota; kingdom Metazoa; phylum Chordata; class Amphibia; order Gymnophiona; family Ichthyophiidae; genus Ichthyophis; species Ichthyophis bannanicus. The sequence continues at coordinate 647,123,719 of CM066035.1, forward strand.
TTAAATAAACGTGCTTATCTCAAAAATAGAGTAACGAACTTCCCCAACGCCACCATTCAGGTACCAGCTTTGCGTTTCGATTCATCCTCAGGGGGGGCCATTAGTTTGTGAAATAGCACTGTCTATAAATAAAATAGAAGAATTAGGAATTCCAAAAGATCTCAGTCTGTTTGCCAACATATTTCCTAAGGAGATAATGCCCAGGAAGTTGCTGATATAGTCTGAGACCCCGGGTTCCTGTAATCTTCTATGATTAGTATATAGTCATAGCCGACAGCAGAAGATTCTAATCTATTCATCTCTTAGTACATTTGGAGGGATATATACTTTTTTGTTTTTGGTTACCCATACCCCTCTGTTGAGTGAGACCGCATTTACTGTGTATGCATTTAGAACCCATAGCAAACCCGCCATATCGTAACAGCACTACCAGGACTCACAAAGCACCATACTCTACCTATCAAAAGGCAACACTGCAAATATTAAACCAATACATTTCAGAGAATAACAATACATGACCTACTGGGGATAGAGAACAAGTGGCAATATCAAATAGGAATTACATAAACAGAATACCTCAGATCAGTTACACATGCAGAACATAGACCATCACCAAACAAGGAATCACAATTTAGAAACAGGAAGAAAATAATTAAACTGGGAACCCCAAAAGCCAAACTTGGAATGTACAACAACACTGTAAAAATAAAACTATAAATTAATTTCCTCTTGCACTAAACAAAGCGCAGACGTTAATGATGCACATTTCCCAGAGCTGACAGAGCTCCCCCCTTCCTCCCCGAGCAGCCAATCACCAGACCAGCTCAACGGCTTAAAATCTGCCATTGCCGGGGCTTCTACTAAGCAGCGCTGAGATCCGGGGTGAGAGCAGGAGCTCCCCCTTCCTCCCCGAGCAGCCAATCACCAGACCAGCTCAACGGCTTAAAATCTGCCATTGCCGGGGCTTCTACTAAGCAGCGCTGAGATCCGGGGTGAGAGCAGGAGCTCCCCCTTCCTCCCCGAGCAGCCAATCACCAGACCAGCTCAACGGCTTAAAATCTGCCGTTGCCGGGGCTTCTACTAAGCAGCGCTGAGATCCGGGGTGAGAGTAGGAGCTCCCCCTTCCTCCCTGAGCAGCCAATCACCAGACCAGCTCAACGGCTTAAAATCTGCCGTTGCCGGGGCGCGCCCGCGCCTTACGGGCCCGCGCCTGAGGGCCTCGCAAGAGGGCCCTTTAGCATGGCCCTTAGGCGTTGGTCCGTGGCGTCGGTGTCTGGAGGCTAGTTTGATGTCCTGCTTATCTATCTGGGTAATGTGCTGTAATGTGCTGTTCCATGTCTCTCTCCTCTCATCTGTTTGACTGTTTCCTTACTCTACTCTGTCCTATCTTATAATTGGCGTTCTTTTCTTTTTCACTAAATGATGTGGTATTGTAAACCGCTCTGATACCTTTTTGGTCTGAGCGGTATATCAAATTTGAATAAACATAAACATAAACATATCCCAGTTAATAAATTCAAAATAAAGAGATATTTTTCTACCTTTTGTGCATTTTTTTTTTCAGTTGCAATTGGTCCAGCCACTTTCTTCTGGTTTCCTTGTGTCTTCTGCTAACTCTCCATCATCTGCTGTCCATTTGTCCTTCCTTCTCTCTTCTATTTTTTTCCATTCTCTCTACATCTGCTTTAACATACTAATCTTTCTCCTTTTGCTCTTTCCTCATTCCTTTTTCATCCACTCAAATTGTACCTCTCCGTCCTCAATCCCCACTTACTCTCCCAATACACGGCCAATTGTATATTTTTCTTCCCTCCCACACAAAATATTTTTCCCTCTTCATTTCACTCTCCCAACCCCATCCCATTCTAATCCTCCCCCAACATCAGCTCCCTTCTAGTTCCAGCCCCACTCAGCATCCACTCCCTTCTAGTCCCCGCATCAGCCCATTTTCAATCCTATCCTAGCCCCACCATCAGCCCATTTCCAGTCCTAGCTCCCACATCCATTTCCAGTCCTATCTGAGTCCCTCCATCAGCTCATTTCCAATCCCATCCCCCCATCAGCCCATTTCTAATCCTTTCCTAGCCCCACCATCAGCCCATGTCAAATCCTAGCTCCCCTCCACTCAGCCCATTTCCAATCCAAGCCCCCCATGAGCCTTCTTCCAGTTCTAGCCCCATGAGTCCATTTCAATCCAAGCCCCCACCACAGCCCATTTCCAATCCTAGCACCCCCCCAACAGCCCATTTCCAGTCCTATCCTAGCACCTCCATCAGCCCATTTCCTGTCCTAGCTCCCCCACCCCACTCAGCCCATTTCCAGTCCTAGCTCCCTCCCCTCACAGCCCATTTCCATTCCAATCCCCCCTCCCCAACAGCTATTTGCAGTTCAAGCCCTACTTCCACTCAGCCCATTTCCAGTCCTAACAACCCCCCAGCCCATTTCCAGTCCTAGCCCTCCCCATAGCCCATTACCAGTCCTAACCTTCCTGTCAGCCCACTTCCAGTCCTAACCCCCCCATCAGCCCATTTCCAGTCTTAGCCCCCCCCCCCATGGCCCATTACCAGTTCTAACCCCCATCAGCCTATTTCCAGTCTTATCCCCCCCAAAGCCCATTACCAGTCCTAACCCCCCCATCAGCCCACTTCCAGTCCTAACCCCCCATCATCCCATTTTCAGTCTTAGCCCCCCCATAGCCGCTTACCAGTCCTAACCCATCACCCCATTTTCAGTCAGCCCCCCCAGCCCATTACCTGTTCTAACCCCCCATCAGCCCACTTCCAGTCCTAACCCCCCATCAGCCCATTTCCAGTCCTAGCCCCCCGCATAGCCCATTACCAGTCCTAACCCCCCTCCCCCCCATCAGCCCAGGAAATTTTTAAAAAAACCTGGCTGCTGCTGCTGCTGCCGCTGTGGCAGCGGCAGAATCAAGTGTCCCGCGGCTGCAGCCCCCCTGCCTGCCCGGCAGAGCCCTCCCTGAATCAGTTCCCTCAGCGCGGGCTTTTCAGAGCTGCGAAGGGAGAGTTTCCCTTTCTCACAGCTCTGTTAAGCCTGCCGGGGCTGATGAGAAACAGGAAATGCCTGTTTCCCATCAGCGCCGGCGGGCTTAACAGAGCTGCGAGAAAGGGAAACTCTCCCTTCGCAGCTCTGAAAAGCCGGCGCTGACTCTGAAGGAACTGATTCATGTAGGGCTCTGCCGGGCAGGTGGAGGGGGGGGGGGGGGGCGGCCGCGGCCACAGCTGCGGGATACTTGATTCTGCCGCTGCCTTGGCAGCGGTGGCAGTCTTTTAATGAAGAATGTTGTTTGCGCGGGGCCCCCTGAAACAACATTCTTGCTCAATGGACGGGCCGAACCTGGTCCCAGTTTTCAGAACACAGGATTTCATAGGGTCCCCTAGATTAACTCTTGTAGCACAAACAGCACATTTCAGCTCAGCCAGAATAAACACATTTGCTCTTCTTAATATTTCTGCAAGGGTGTTTATAAATGTTTCTTTACCTTACAACATTCCCTCATCTCTGCTTTCTGTTCTTTATAACTGCATCTTGTTTTTTCCAGACTGCAGTCACACCAGTTCAGCACATACTTCTCACAACCCTTCTTCAATATGGGATGAATTGAAGAGTACAGCAGCATATTTTTCTAAGTCTTGGCCTTATTCCACATTTCAGCAGGAATAATGGGAAAGTCCACGGGGATATCGCAGATTGTACACAGGCCTTTCCTGAATATGCTATGCACATCTCTGTGGCTGACCATACCCTTGTTCTGCCCCTTCTGGGCACATTCTGAGATCCCCATGCTAGTGACATGGACGTGCATAACAGCAGAATATGGTCAGGGATGTTTTCAGTGCATAAACGTCTCTTCGCATGTACAAATCCCTTATTTGTGTTCTACAATGACCTCCATAGGGCCTAATATTGAGCTGATATGGTCACTGGACAATTTCTGGTGCCTGCAGTCCAGGAGCAGCAGAATACATTTTAAGTTGGGAGGGCCAAATAACCTCTGCCTCTAGCTTCCTCCAGCGCCCAAGCTCCTTTGCTGCTGATACCCTATGGGGCATCGTGTGGCACTATCGCCAGTTACACCTTTCTTTCTCCAAGTGAGCGACAGCAGCTACAGGCAGAACTAGCTGCTGCTTGCTGACTTGGAGAAAAAGAGTTGCTAAGTTACCCAAATCCAGGAGTGAGATTTTAAGCCAGTTTTGGATGTATGACAATCTCATCCTTGTGCATTATGGGATCTGCAGCACTAATTCCAATGAGTAAAATCAGAGACTACAAATAACATATTGCATTGCAATGCATGTTTCAAACCAGAACTAGTAAAAAATCTCACTCCTAGAACTGGGTAAGTTGGCAATTCTAGAGAAAGAAAGATGAAGATGGGGATGGTGCTGCGTGATATTTTGCCACTGAGGTTGGAGGGGGAAAGATGGAGAGAGAGAGGGGAGGGGGAGATTTTCACTTATGATAGAGAAAAGTGATATGCTGGATTGGAGGGGGGGGGGGCTTGGGACAGAGAGAGAGATAAAGAAAGGGAGATTTTGGGTTACCAGATGTCACTGGTTTTTAGAGATCATCTAGGAATTTAAAAGCTTGTCATGGACAACATATTTATCCTGGGTCCCTGATCCTGAAGGCAGCACTCATTGGTCAGTTTCAGCCATGCTCCTGGGTTGGATCTAACCAATGATTTAATGTGGGTAGAAGTCATCTCTCTGCCTCTCCTCTCCTTCCTCAGCCCAGCAGGCAGAATACGAGCCAGCAGTTTGGTGCTTCCAAACCCTCCTCTTGCCATGGCCTCTCTCCTGCATGGTTCAGATAAACTATTTGATGGAAGCAAGAGAGAGAGGAGCACCAGTAGGATGAGTAGGGTTTAAGTACCTGGCTATGGGCCCAATGCTCCTATTAACCAGGCTGAAAAGAGAGGTAAGAGAAAGACCCCGAAGGCAAACAAGTGCAGAAAAACCTTTTAAACTGGGGGTAGGCAGAGTGTGAACTCAAGAGGTGAAGTTATCCAGAATATAGGTATGAAGACAGGAGGCAAAGAATGGGGACTGACAAAAATTGGGTAACTTTATTCCCAGTGCTTTACCTTTCAGAATCTTCTATACCCCAGAGTGACAGCAATGAAAAGTCTCTCAAGTCACTTCACTGGCTCCCTATCCTTTCCCACATTCAATTCAAACTTCTCCTACTGACCCAGGACTGTACCAAGCTAGAAATGTGCCCAGTGAGACTAATAAATCTGGTGCACCCCCTCCACTCAGCCATGTACTCAATCTTTTTGAAATTCCTGGAAGCCCAGTGATGATATCAGTGCCCCTTTTGTACTTGCACCCTGTGCAGCCACACCGCTTTCACAGCCCTTGGTACGGCCCTTTATGGAACTATAAGTGCATTCATTCTGCAACTTCTCTCTGCCTTTCCTCTCTTATCACTCTCTACACCCCTCCTCGGGATATCTGCTCCTCTGGCAGATCCCAGATGTTGAGGTTTTAATGGAAGAGGCTGACTTGGATCTAGTAGCGGTTACAGAGACATGGTTCAAGGACAACCATGACTGGGATGTAATTACAGTGGGTTATACTTTATTCAGAAAGGATAGGGTAGGAGGAAGGGGAAGCTATAGAATATAGGACTTAAAAGGGAGAGAGGAGGCACTGTGGATTAAACTAGAAAGACGGAAAGGGAAATCCATTTGCATTGGGGTGATATACAGATTCCCCGTCACAGGGAGAAGTGGATGGAAATTTAATAGAAGACATACGCAGCATTGCCATGAAAGGAAAAGTGCTACTGATAGGTGATTTCAATATGCCGGATTTTGATTGGTACATCCCTGCTGCAATGTGTTAGTTTTCGGAACTGGGGCCATGTTTAAGAGGGACGGCTGGGGCATTCGTATTGTTCCACTAGAGGTAGGTAATTTCACCTTTAGCGGCACAATACAAATGTCCCCAGCCGTCCAGATCCTGGATCCATTATCCTCGCTGTAAACAAGTGTCGTCTACAAGTAAGGAGATCCTGGATTCTCTACAGGGAGAACTATTCAGGCAACTGGTAACACAACCCACGTGTGAAGGGGCCATACTGGACTTGGTGGTTACCAATGGGGGAAGTGTTTTTGATGCTATAGTGGGAGATTATCTCGCATCCACTGATCACCAGATGGTGTGGTTCAGTATTAGGACTAGGGCTGATGCTCAGCAGGAGCAAGCAAGGGCCGACAGCATTAAAGTATCTTTTCCCCACTGCCTGACCCTCGGCGAAGTCTGCCAGGGCCATGATCTTGCGGGGGGACTCACCTGCATCCGCTCCACGTGGTGTTGGGGGCTGTTTGGCGTGATCGCTGCCACTCCCGGGACTTATTCCACGTCCGAGATGGAATAAGTCCGATGTCTATCCTCCACCCAGTGGACATACAGGGTCCTGACCAAAATAGGCCCTGTATGTCCAGGTGCTGCAGCTCGCACCCGCTCTGCCAAACTCTCCACATCCATCCCGCCCCCTCCCATCCCCGTCCAGTGCTCCCCACACAGCGGTTCTGTGTGTGCAAGGAGCAAATGCACTGGAATACAATCCATGGGAATAGTGGTGGTTGCACACCCAAACCAGACTGCATCCCCACTATTCCAGGAACAGAATGACCGCCTTAGCTAATGCGGCAAGGTTAGGTCAGGGTTACCTGTGCCTGACTTTCACACGTATCGCTAACTGGGAAGTGACTCGGTATTGCTGTTGCCTTGTTGGTGATGTGCCACCTAAGCTCTGCCCAAGAATACCCTAATGCTAACCACTTAGCATTGAAGCATGCAATGGTGGCACCCGGGGATATGCAGCGCACTATGTTAGTGCCGCTGAATATCCCACAGAGCCACATTTGCACGGTTTGAAAATCTGTAAACTGTGTAAATGCCTTTGAAAATGCCCACTTAATTTTTAGATGCCCAAATGAGCCCATCTCCAGTACCAACCATATTTCCATCTGAAATCACACAAAAGCATTTCCTCAAACTAAACATTAGGTGTCACTGTAGAACAATGGCTAAGACCTCTTCACTGGAAGGGCATAGGGGAACCGTCAAGTCTGTGGATATTGTCTCTAAAGCACCCCCCAGTTCTTGTTGGCGCAAGGAGTAGAAACCAATATTCCCGTTAAGCTGTGCAGGAATCCTCCGAACACGCTGCTGCTGGTAGGGGGAGATGCTGTGATATAGGGGCATGTTTACTAAATTGTGTTAACGTAGCAGCAGCTACGTTAAGGTGTGTTATGTAACGTTAAGGCGCATTAACGGCACATAACGTGCCTTAACGTTCCTGGCCATGTTAAGGCCAGAAATGGGAGGAGAGAGGGTGGAGAGAAGGGGTCAATGGGCGGGGAGTGGGCGGCGAAAGGCCCCAATCACACTAACGCGGAGAAATTAAGGGCTGAATCCTAACGCAACTGAAAACCTGGCGTTAGCACACAATTGCAGGAGAGAGAAACCATTTCAGTCAGCAATGTACAGCAAAAGCAGGGAAACCAATAAAAGTGATAGTAGTGATACAGCAACAGCAGCATGGTGGCCAAGTACGAGTGGGCACGACGGTGAGGCTACAAATGGGGCACAGGGGGCTGAAGGCGGGACATGTAGTGGGGCAGCTGGGGCACAGGGTGGACCAGGCAGATGCCTAGGTGGCACATAGGAACTCAGAAACAGAAAAACAGCAAGCCCGTAACTGACCAAGGGCAAACATTGCAACGAGTATGTGACCCACAGTGCCCCAGTGGACATCACCCAGCAGGTATCCCCAAGGGCACAAAACATTGACAGGTGGTGCCGGGGGGGGGGGGGGAGCACGGATGTCAATGTAGGCACCCCTACCCCAGACCTCACACCATAGGCAGCCGCTTACTGGCACACTGGATGGCCTGGGACTGCACACCACCAGCATAAGGGCATGTCAGCATGGTGGTGGAGGAGAACTGGTGGTGGAGAGGGCAGTGGCATCTGCCCACAGCGCACCAAGGCCAAGCCCTGTTCAGGTGGGTGGCGTGCAGTGCAACAAACAAGGTCTGTCTGATGAACAGTAATGCTATCCCCAGGGAATAGCCTGCTTCTGTGGCAACAGCTTGGTGCAGTACACACAACCAGTTTACGCAGGAGCAGAAGGTCACAGGTTCAAGTCCAAGCTGTGACTCCTGCAGACCATGTCCCCTTATTTTACCCTTACTAAGCCGTGGTAATAAAGACAGAATCTTTATTGCAGATAAAAGTAACACCATAAATGCCTATATTGTACCCTACAGAGCACATACACCACAAACATGTGCAATCCCTAGAGCAGAGTTTCCCAACCCCAGTCCTGGAGGGCCAAACACCATTCAGGTTGTCAGGATGTCCCTAATAAATATGCATGAGATGCATTTACATGCACCACCCCCATTGTATACAAATGTATCATGCATATTCATTAGGGACAGCATGAAAACCTGAACCGTGTTTGGCCCATCAGGACCGGAGGTGGGAACCTCTGCCCTAGAGCAGCGGCCGACAGGGGCACAAACACCCACACCCACAGGCCCCACTATGCAGCGGCTCATGGAGAATCAAGCTGTTGGGCCCTGCACGCAGCAGCATCTACCAATACCAGCACCTGCATACCTTAGCAATGCTGTCTTAAACATGGAAACACGTTCCACATATATCAAAAGGTTGCTATGAATGATGTCAGATAACAAATCCTACGTTGAACACAATGTGTTGACAGGGATCCATCATATCAACCTTTCTGATATCTGTGGAGTGTGTTTCAGGTTTTGTTTCTAACAGTGTTCAACTCCCCCGGGGAGTGACCCTAACACAGTGGTTCTTAACCAGTCCTCCTTGAACCCCTAGGCCAGTCGGGTGTTCAGGATAGCCCTAATGAATATGCATGAGATATATATGCATTACAGATATCCTGCCAACCTGACTGGTTTGTGGCCCTCTAGGGCTGGATTCGGAGACCCCTGCCTTACATCTCTGTCATTTAAGAATGTGAGTGGGCACGGTGCAGAACTCCAAGACATCAAAAAGGTTAGATAGAATTTGTCACATGCCTCTTTGCTTCTCACCACCACCAAAATATTGTCTATTAGACAACTTTTTGGTGGTGGTGAGAATTGAGGAGGCATGTGACACATTCTATCTACCCTTTTGATGTCTAGGACATCTGCACCTTTTCCAGGCCTACTGCCCTATGTGATGTGTACAGATATGCATTGATCTCACTGTGGGGTGTTCACTCTCCTCTACTTTTATTTATTTATTTACATTCTCTTATATACCGCGCTATTCTGTATCAGTGCGGTTTACATTGAACAAACTGAAATTACATTGAACAGGGCATTATAACTTGGAGATAACTATTTTTTACAGAGATGTAGAATGTGGATCTATTGGTGGGAGATCCTGACCCACAGGGGAAGGTTGGGTGGTGCTACTACATAATCTGCTTGGGGTCCAAACACCACCCTTCACTTATAAAATGTGACCATGGCACCCACACAGGATATACACTATTCTGGGTGCATCATAGTCCACAAGGCCTAGACATGACCGGGAGATACAGATGCATCCTAAATGTGTCTGCAGGGACTACCCATCACACACTAATAGTGATGGGAACCTACAGCACAGCCTATTTCAGCTATCCCATGTGCTGCAGACCTGGTGCTGGGCCCCCCACTTCACCCTCAGGGTGAGCACAGGAACCACACAATGTCACTGTCTGTAGCTACTCTGTGCCAGTAACACACACGGTCAGTTCCCCCTACCAGGCCAGGGTGCTATAGCGGTGCATACCCCATCTTTTGATCAGATGTAGGTTGCTGATCTGCATGTGCAGTGCATCATGGGTACGGGTGGGTTTACCCTATCTTGGTAACCACAGCAGAGAGTTTGTGTGGTGACCTGCAGTCTTTCTGTAGCCAGCCAGCAGTGTGTTTGATGTTATAGAGATGTAGCCCACTGGTTACCTTGATGACTGTGGAGGCAGAGGTCATGGGTTCAATTCCTTGTTGTTCCCTCCTGTCCAAGGCAGATATTTTACTTGCCTGTGACAGTCATATCTTTGCAGATCTGTGCTGCCAGCCCATAGTACCCTCACCACAGTTGGCAACAATCCTTATAGGGCGTTACAAGGCATGTAAGAAGGCACATTAGAAGGCATCCTATGAGGCACAGTACAAGGCACATTATAAGGCACCTCATTAGGCACAGTACAAGGCACGTTAAGGCACGTGCCTTGTACTGCGCCTAATAAGGTGCCTTATAACATGCCTTGTACTGTGCCTCATAGGATGCCTTCTTACGCGCCTTATCTGACACAGCTTTAGTGCTGCCCCGCCCATTCCTTTATATGAGCATCTGTTTCATCAACGCGGAATCTAACGCGAATGACATTACTGCAGTTTAGTAAACATGCCCCATAGTGTTTTTAGTTGCGAGGGGCAAGGTGTTGCGATATCGCATTTGAGTTCCAGCATAGCACCTCCCCACTGCTGGCAGGAACACAGCTGGAGGACCTCGGTGCAGCTCAGTGGGAATGTTGGAAGCCAGAAAAAGAACCTAAAGCTCCTGGAGGGAAAAGAACAACACTGAGGGGCTTGTTTACTAAGCTGTGATAGCGGCTTCCGCCTGATATCAGAGCCGCAACCCCATTGAATTCAATAGGGCCGCGGCTCCGATATCGGGCGGAAGCTGCTACCGCGGCTCCGATATCGGGCACAAGCCGCTACCACGGCTTAGTAAACAAGCCCCTAAGACATTTCATTTATAAAAAAACCAAGAAATCAAATATACAATGTCAAGAAATCGAATATACAAATAATGCCCTATTTATCTTCTAATGTTCACAATTTGCTACTAAACAGCATTAAAACAGAGACTATGCCCAGTCTGAGATATATAGCTAGAGCACCAATTGGTTCAACAATACATTTAATACTGTCTGTCTGCAAGAAGAAATAGCTGTTACTTCTGTCAATAATATATATCGATAAATGAAATATACTCTGTTCCATACCAGAATAAGTAAACCATAAATCATTCCTTGTAGCTTGTAATATTAAAATAAATTTAATCTTTGTTGAAAGCTGATTTTTTTTTCATGTTGGTTTAATGTATTGGAAAGACATATATTTGTTTTTTTGCAGTTGTATAGAAGTCAATCTGCATTTTATTAAAGCAGTACAGCTTTGTTATATGAAATTCTGGAGGTTATTTCAGAAGCATCCTCATGTAAAAAGCTGCATTTACATGTGTACATTTGCACACACATATAAATGCCATTTTTGAAAGGGGTTGTTCACATGTGGTGATGTACAGCATGTTTAGTTTGGCAAGAGGCATGGTAGGGGCAGAGAGAGGGAATGGTTTAGATGGGCCTAATTAACATATTGATGTGAATTCCCTATCTCTGAAGAGGAATCTGTGTTGAGATAAAAAAAAATATAGATGTCAGCATTGACAGCTGCCCCAAGAACAAAGGGTGGTGTAAAGGCTGAGTCTGGCCCCCCTTCACCTTCCATGACCCTCCTCAGTGACATCAGAAACCCTCTGAAACACATACAGGCATGTTTACTAAAGTCCGTTGCTGTGCGGGTCCCCGTTAGTGTGCTGGTGCCATATAAGGAGTGGGCGGGCCAGGCAGAAAAAGGAAAAAAACGGACCGTAGGTTTGTGAGTCGCGCTAATGTGCGGGTCCCACATTAGCGCGTGAGAAGGCTAAGTGGGGCGCTGCTGCACAACCAAACAACAAAGCCGTAGTACAACGGTGAAGACATTGACCTATGGTGCAGGGTCTAGGGGTTCAAACCCCCATTGCACCCAACAAAAAAGACCAGCTGAGGCATCAAATTTTATGGGCAAAAGTGGTGTAGGAGGCATATTGATTATGGGCGGCAGAAGGCGGCGCACCTATTTTTTTAAACGGCATGAGACGGCGCACTGTTTATTGTGGGCGGCAGAGGGCGGCGCGCTGTTAAGGTTGGGCGGCAGAGGGCGGCGCACTGATAAAATTGGTCAACAGAAGGCGGCGAGCCGGTGGGCAGAAGGCGGCGCGCTGATGTGTGAGGGGGCAGCCCAATAGTGGGAGGGATAAGTGGCGCGCTGATGTGCAAATAGCAGGAATGGAGCCATAGGACAATGGTTAAGACACTGACCACCCATGCAGGCATCATGGGTTCAATTCCCCCCAGTGCCCATTGAAGACAGCTGGCTGAGGCAGTATTTTAAGGGGCATGCCCATGTTGGGCGCTGTTAATGTTACGCGCCAGAAGGCGGCGCGCTGTTAATTGTAATTTTGTGCGCCACAAGACGGCGCGCCAATGGCTACAAGGCTGCGCGCTGCTGCTCAAACACAGGAACAGAGCCACAGCACAATGGTGAAGACACTGAGCAATGGTGCAGGGGCTATGTGTTCAATCCCTCACAAAGCCCAGAGAAAAAGGCTAGCTGAGGCAGTATGTTTTATGTTGGGGAGAGCTGTAGGAGGCTCTATAATTTTAGTTTTATGATAACTACTAGCAAACGCACTCTCACAGCATATTAATATAGGGCCGCCCATAAGGCACATGTTACAGTGCACCGTCTGCCAAGGCACCCTAGAATGTCCCCTATAGGGCAGCATGTATGTTGCGACACAGGATAATGTATGGTGCACCCTATATGGATGGCAACCATACAGTGCCCTATAGGGCGCCCCATAAAGCACCCTCAGAGGCACCTTATGGGTACAGTACACTGAGGGTGCTATTGCTGACATCAACATATGTACAGTAAACTAAAAAAATATGCTTTGAACACCTGTCTCACAGAACCCCAATGTGGGTTTGAACTCATCACCTCTGGCTGCACAGGCAGTGACCTAACCATAGCTGTATGGAAGCCCCTGGCTGGCTGCAGATAGCCTGCATGTCATCTCACAGATAGTATGCCAGGGTAAACAGGATAGGGTTAGGCCACACGTACCCATGATGCACTGCACATGCAAATTAGCTGTCCACAGATGGACACAAGATGGAAAATGCACCCCCACAGCACCTCGGCCCTGTTGGGGGACGTTACCGGGTGCACCCACACAGCAACTCGGCCTGGTAGGGGGCACTGACCGGGTGTTTTACTGGCACAAAGTAGCTACACAACGTTACATCGTGCGGGTTCTGGCCTCACCCTGAGTGTACAATGAGGCGCCCAGGACCAGGTCTACAACACTTTCGATGGCTGATGGAGGCCAAGCGGGAGTTCCAAAGCAGTGTTAATGTGTAAGATAGCTAGTTTCTGCACAAACACCATGGATATCCCAGTCAGGCACAGCCGTAGCCCCTCCCCCCTTGGGCTGCCCCTAGAGACAAACATGGTCCCCCATCAAGAGATCCACACTCTACCTCCCTGCAAAGGTGGCAGTAGAGGGCAACATCAACCCCAGTCCTGCTGAGGAACACCCCCCACACACAGCCATAACACAATAACAGACAAACATATGACCAGGTATGGTAGGTTGCACCCCACCACCAGGTATTCCACTGCAGCAAGCCAACTGCACCCTGCAAGCCATTCCAGCAAACCACATACCATCTACAAACAGTCTGCTGGTTAGTCCATAGTGCATGTTCCCAGTGGAGACACATGCACACAGAACTGGGCTGCCAGCATACACAGCAAGCAGATAACTCAGTGACTGGGCCCCAAATAGATACCCATATGTATCACATGAGAGAAAGACTGTACAGCACTATGGGGGTGCCTAGCCATGCTGTGGTCACTGCACAGTCAGGGTGAGCATGATCTCCCAGAAGGACATGCTTTGGCCACCCTGTCTGTGTAGGTGGTGGCCGGACACTACAGTGTCCCTGCCAGTGCCCTATGCCCGGTGCAGATGCATCCTGCCCAGGCCACACTGTCCTGGCTATACCCATGGTACCGTGCACCTCATTATGCACATTGGCAGTGTGGGCTGTGGAAGGGGCTTGCTGCCAACACCCACGGTATAGACAAACACACACTTCCACACCTATGCCATCATGGTGCTACTATTGAGAAGGTAATCAGCCTTGCCCACCAAGACCGCTCCTGAGCACGGCAAGGCATGGATATGGTAGGCAGTACAGCTGGTGGCCACTCCCCAGGGTGGTAAACAGCGTCAGAGGCCAGGCCTGGAGCACGCACTGCAAACACCTAACAGATTGTTCGGATGGGGTCAACTAGCAGTATGTGTGGAACTAGCAAACATCTCAGAGCTGTGTATCATATACCTCAGGTGTAGGGTGACATTGGTAGGACATGCAGGGTTCAATGGTTTGCCTCTCCAGGAGACATTGGTCAATGAGGCCTGTGGGTGTGGGTGTGGGTGTGTCTGCCCCTGATGGCTGCTGCTTTACGGCACAGATTCCCAACTCCAGTCCAGGTTTGCATCACACTGTTCTGGTTTTCCTGCTGTCCCTCATGGATATGCATGAGCTACATCTACATACCATGGGTGTGGTGCATAGATATACAGCACAGGCATTTGTATGAGTGCCATCATGGGACCTGACTGGTGTGTGCCCCACCAGGACTGCATTGTGTGATTCTGCTCTGGGTACTGGCCCTGTTCATGGTGTGTGCTCAGTGGGGTAAAGATAGACGTATTGCCATTGCATATGTCCTCCCCAGGAAAGGTGTGCCCTTACTATCACTGTTTAATTGGGGGAAAAAGATTAGCGGTTGCCCCAGTTGGGCTTTGAACCTGTGACCCTCTGCTCTTGTATACAGTGTCTGTGTGCACTGCACCACCGTGTATCCACAGATTGGGTGATTTCCCTGGAATGTCCATGACTGTGGATCCGGTAGGGCCTGTGTTGCAGTGGACTGTGCCAGCCTGCACATGACTGGGCCTCTGTCTTCTGTGGCTAGCAGCCACTGCCCCCTGCACCACATGTCCTCGTCCGCCAACATGCTGGCATGAGCTTCTCTCAGAAAAAGCAGATGACCTGATTGCAATGTGGCAGTACGGGACTGCATTTGGGTGACTTGGCTGTAGGTAATGCCCATTGTTGTGGTGTGTGTGCGCGTTGTTGGGTAAAATATGGGTGCTCTCCCCATGCTTATGTTCCCTGCAATACAGGGGTGTCTGCGCTATCTGTGTTCAGTGGTGGGTAAAATATAGGGATTGGGCTGGCACGTACCCCAGCTGGGCTTTGAACCTCTGACCCTCTGGTTCTAGAGGTACTGACTCTGTCTGCTGCACCACACTATGGCCACAGAAACAGTGCAGCCCCTGGAGGTAGTAAGCTTAGCAGAATGGAGTCACAAACCCTGCTCTATGCAATTTTACTGTGGGCATATGCACCCTGTCTGGTGACCAACGTGCACATAAACCCCGGAAATGGCTACGGGAAATGGGGGACAAGATATCACCGCGCTGGGCAACAGTGATATTAATGGGCAACCATACCAAACACTCCCAGGAAAGCTCCAAACAAAGGAAATGTTTTTTGGAAGAGACTCGGCTCCGTAAACCCTTCAAAAGTTCATTTCTTTTTTCTGGAGCTTTGCTGGGTGTGTTTTCTGTATTTGCCCATCACTATAACTGTTCCCCAGCTGAATTACTGTTTTTAATAGTTCTGTTGTGGTCATTTTCTATTTGTATTTGCACTTTTGTGCTGTGCACATGTATCACACTGCTCACGTTTTGCTGGTTTCCCCGGTTTTCCTGTACATTGCTGACGGAAATGGTTTCTCTTCCCTTTAAATGGTAGTTTTTACATGCAAATTCGGGCCCGATACTGTGCGGGGAGCCTCTCCCCTCCCACTCTCCACCCATTGACCCCGTCCCTCCGCCCCTCCGGAGCCTTCCTCCGCCCTCCTTTCGCCGTTCCACGCCTCTATCGGAAATTTGCGGGCCGCACTTGTACGGGGCCCGTTAGTGAGCCGCGTACCTGTGTGGGGGTGACACGCACATGTGTGGGGCGTTTAAACGCGTTTCTGCGCGTTTCAGTGCCGCGTTGCGTGCGCTATTTTGCGGGGCGCTATTTTGCGGACTTTAGTAAACATGCCCCTTACATCCGATCCCCCCTGCATCCAGAGTCCTCCCTTACACCTTATCCCTCTGCAGCAAGAATACTCCCTTACATCTACTCCCCAGCATGAAGAACACCCCCCCCATTCCCTGATTCCATTGCTGATCTTACGAGGAGTCGCTGGTGTCTAGTGAGAGCAGAACTTGGAACATGAAGAGGAGCAGCAGTTCCTGCTCCTGCTAGATATCAGGGAAACCGGTAAGACTGGGGATGGGATTGGGGGGTAGGGGTTCTTCTTGATGTAGGTGGTGTCAAATTGGATGTTCTGGATAGGAAGATCAGATGTAAAGGGGGATCAGTTGTAAGGGGGTATTGAGGGGAGTTAATGCCATGGGGGGTTTTGGGGAAAAAACAATGTTGGGGAGTTATGAGAAAGGCCAGGGCTGCTACAACACACATGTGGCCTAATGTAATATGTTTGTTGACCCACATGCAACTTTTTAAATTTTCTGCTCCTGCCGGACGTGGGAGACATCAACGTATAGCCTCTTGTAAAACATGTGTAAGGATGTGTAGGACTACATGTTTGGCAAAGCCTCTTGTAAAATGCTGTCAGAATTTTCCACAATCCAGCCTAGATGATTAAATTTCCTCTTCACATCCTAACTAAAATCTGCCTTCACATCTTGTAATAATAGGTTGGCTTTAATAAAATTGTGAAAATATATAACAGAAAAATCTTAATTTGAAATAGACAAATTGCTTCATCCACCAAGTAACCATGAGGTGGAGGAAGGGTACTGAGAAATTAATTGTCTGCTCATAATAATTTGCATAAAATGAGATGCCAGATGCTAGATGGTAATATACAGCATTTCTGGTTTTGTGTGAATTTTTTCATGTGCCAATAAAGAAACGGATACTTGTGCTTTATAACTTCAAGAATTTTTATGCATTTTTTGTTTCTCCTTGAAAAAATACAGGCCGTCAGCAAAATGGTTCTGTGGAATCAAAGGTGTTTTCCCCTAGAATACCCTTTCCCTTGCATTGCTACAAAATGGAAAAATACTCATCTTACCACAAGATAGAAGAAAAATGATGGACAGAAATTAGTAGCATTGTTTGGGAAACAAGGTCAATCAATAAGCTATAAGTCAGTGGCCCTAATTTTTAAGTGGGAGCCACTTTGATTATAAAAGAGTTCAGTGCAAGAATATGAGATACCCTAGGTGACCCCTCATTCTTGCTACCCCCCTCCTGCTCTTATACCTGCCCCACTGCCACCACCCCTCTCCAGGACCTGCCGCAGTGGCATTAAAGTAGCACATACCAGGGCCTCTGAACCACTGCGTGGTGCTGCACTCTGAAAGGCCAGCCATTCTTGCCCCCTCCAACGCAGACTTCCTGTTTGAATAGGGGCAGAATCAGTTGGTCAGAGCAAAGCACCAACAGCATCTGCAATTCAGAGGTTTTGGCAGGGCTACCGTAGGCAGAAACTCTGGCCTCTCTGCACCCTCTCCAGCTGTCAGCAATTCTGTCTCAGGAGAGGGAGAAGGGCAGCAGCAGTATTTCAAAAAGTGGCAGTTTTCTGCCATGACTTTCTTGGCTGTATAGAAAGTAGAAAAGAACTCCATAATCAGACAGGACAGAATGAGCAGAGAAGCAGAGGAACGTAGGCAAAGTAGGATACAGGGCAGTCAGCTAGAGCTGGAGGGGGGGGGGGGAGGTCAAAGGCAAGTTGGAATAGGTGGCTCTTTAGCATGGATTTGAATCTGGAGATCTCTCTCTCATGATCTCCCTCCCTCTCCTCCTCCACTTTTTCCCAAGTCTCCCTTGCTAGCTCTCTCTCTCAACTCCTGCATGTTATGCCATTGGTCTCTCCCCCTCCCCCCAACTTTCACCAAACAATCCCCCTTACAGTAAATGATTAAAGAGAAACCCACACACAATCCACGAGGAAGCAGGAAAAAGACTGAAAACAGGGGCTCAAATCTTACTTTGTAAGTCATTGCCTGTTGGTAAGCACTGGGTGGTAGAGGCAGTTCTGAGGTCCTGACCCATTTGGAGAGTGCAGAGAAAGAGGTCTGTGGCAGAAGCAGGTACAGAGGAGCATTGTCTAAACCCTTCTCACTGTTGCAGCAAAGTGCCAGAGCCGGCAAGGGTAAGCAGGTGCAGGAACAAGGTAGGGCAGCTGCAGAGGAGTGTTCTGACATAGCTTTTACTGCTGCATAGATGCTCCGGGTCCCATGGCAGTATAAGAGGCAGCAGCCACTAAGGCATGACAGAGAGCCACTGAAGACCTCTGAAGCAGAGTTGTGGTGTCACTATTAGCTGTAGTCTGGGAAGATAGCATGGTAGAGCAAGAGCAAGGACAGCAAGTGCTGGGAAGTAGAGGCAAAGCTCCATCTACTTCTCAGACATCTGGAACGGAGGGAATGGGGTGAATCTGGAAGTTTAGGGTCACCATAACACCAAGGGAGTCAGCAAAAAAGGGGCCAGAGGGAAGCAAATGTTCGGGCCACAAGGCTTGCGCAGATGGATCTCTGGCTTCCCTTTTCCCAAGGGACTGCCAGAGCTGCCCCCTACTCCCATAAAAAAAAACAATTTATCTTTATCTTTATTAACCCTAGACTTTAGGGTATTGGAGCGGCTTACAATTTCCAAAAATGGCTGTATAGAAAGTAGAAAAGAACTCCATAATCAGACAGGACAGAATGAGGAGAGAAGCAGAGGAACGTAGGCAAAGTAGGATACAGGGCAGTCAGCTAGAGCTGGAGGGGGGGGGGGGGGGAGGTCAAAGGCAAGTTGGAATAGGTGGCTCTTTAGCATGGATTTGAATCTGGAGAGTGACAGTTCAGAGCGTAAGGTGAGTGGCAGAGAGTTCCATAGAGCAGGGCCAAGAAAAAGTAAGGCAGAATGCCATGTTTGTTCTAAGCGTGCCCGAGATATTAAGGGAAGTGCCAGACGATGAACATGGAGTGACCTAAAGAGACGGGGGGGGGGGGGGCAGGCGGAACTGAAGGAGGTCAGCCAGATATTGGGGTGTGTCCGTGTGAAAAGCACGGTGAACCACATTAAGAATTTTATAGTCCATGCAGTACTTAAGGGGTAACCAGTGGAGGTTGATGAGAAGGGGTGTGATATGGTCACAGCAGGAGGAGGAGGTAAGTAACCATGTGGCTGTGTTTTGCAGGAGTTGGAGACGGCAAAGCTGGAGGTGAGAGAGGTGTGGAGTTGCAATAGTCAAGTCTGGATATTACCAGTGACAAATGAAGGGTTGTGAGGGAATGGGTATTGAGAAAAGGGCGTATTGCACAAATCTGGCAGAGGGAAAAAAGGGACGTTGAACTAAGGAGGCCAAATGATTGTGAAATGATAAAGAGAAATCAATAATGACTCTGAGATAGTGAAGCGATTGCACTAGTGGAATGGGGGAATGGGCCAAGAGGGGAGCCATAGCAGGACAAGGGAGATTAAAAGTGAGACAAATTGCAGCATTCTTGGAGGGGTTAAAGGTGCAAACGATTCATGGTAAGCCAGGAAGAGACATCTGATAGGCATTTGACAGGGGACCCCATATTCAAAGTCCAGGGGGGCTGCCATGGTTCACAGACCTTGCAATAAAAATCACTACAATAGGCAGGGCTTTTTTTAAGGGGATACTGAGTACCGACAACTTTTTCATTGCCTGCTAAAATTGACCCATGGCCCTTACAAATTAATGAAAAAGCCGTGCATATGAGTATCATCATTCTTTTGGCTAGGAAAAGTTCACTGGCTATAGGTTATACCTTTCTATTGGATAAAACATTTATGACTGCTTTATACAGCAGTAGTTCCTTCATATGGTCAGTGTTACTTGAGACACCTTATTGATATTCTGAGAATCAAGAGGGATACACTACACAGAGCTTTGGAAAGAACTAGACTGCATAAGCAATGGCTAAGCTGCAGAGTCTATGATAAGATGCAGTAGATAATTCAAATAATGACTACATTATGTCGTATTGTGAATAAGACAGCACATAAGGTTCCAGAACATTTTATTATAACAATGGTTTATTTATGTCTGTTCAATAGAAAATGCTGAGATCTGCTGACCTTGCTGAATTTTTCATATAACAGTTTTTGTATTGTCTTTATACTCTGTAGTAGTGGTAAATGTTTCAGTTTTGAAACAACTGTGTGAAATTTCTTTTTTAAACTGTATTTACTGTTTTCTGTTCACCTAAAATGTGAATCGTTTCAATTTGTGGCCAATAAAGCAGATTTTTAAAAAACTGATACGCATTAGAAGCATGTATAGCAAATTGCTGCATTCATATTAAGTTCCTTATCCATCACATTTGTCTCACATTGCATTCTCTCTGAGCGATATGAAAGATAAACCTAATAAATTGCCGTGAAACTCCCTATTAACATAAAACAGAAGGATAAGAATAATCTTGGACAGGCTTACTTGAAATTCAGCAGTGGCTGGGGTCAGGACTGGTGCAAGGATATGAGGTGCCTTAGGAAAACCTCATTCACATTACTGTCCTTGCTCCAGCCTTTGTGACAATACTTAGAAAAAGGCACCGTGACACTGGAGTTACCTTCTCTTCTGGTGCCATGGTACCATTTGTTTTTCTGTTATTTATGCTCTGATGCTACTTCCTGTTGGAACTAGATGGAATTTTACCTCATTGATCATGAATCCCAGTTATAGTGCTGTTCGGGGTGAAGAGTATTGCAGCCCGGCTTGTTCACAAGCCCAGCCAGTTGATGAGGTATAGATAAAAATAATGGCCAGCTTTGTGGAGGTGGGTTGCCACCACTGAAATGCTTTTGGTAAATATTCTGGGTGCTGAGGATAGCTTGAAGGGCAGGACTCTGGTACTGGTAATAATGTCCCTGGAAAACAAAGCAAAAGAACTTTCAGTGATTGGAGTGGATGGGGACATAGGTGTAGGAATCTTTGAGGTCCAGAGAGGCTAGCCAGAGTAGGGGTAGGATGGTTGTCAGAGAGTTCATCTTGAATTCCTTCCTCTTGATCTAATGATTGAGAGCCTGTAGGTTGAGGATGGCCACATGCTACCAGTCTTCTTGTGATGAAAAACAAATTGGAATAAAACCGTGTTCCCCACTGTAGGGAAGGGATGGATTCCAGCACTCTTATATCCAGCAGGGACTGGAGCTGCACTTGAAGAAATGGATATGATGACACAGAATGATGTTTTTGACACAAGGTGGCATGGGCCGTGGAAGGCATGCAAATTCTAGCTAGTCCTGGTCCACAATCCTGAGACCCTATCAGTCCATAGTGATGGACTGCCAAGCTTTCCTGAAGAAAATCAGTTTACCTGGCAGGTAGTCAAAAGACTGGGTTGGGTTTGAGTGCCAGTACTGTGGCGACTACCTGCCATTTCCATTTGCAAGGTCGCTGGTGTTGCAGAGAGGCCTAACCAGGTTGATGGAGCAGGGAAGGTCTTATATATGGTTGATAATATTTCCTGGAATAGAAATGTTTGCAGAGTTACTGAAGATATGATCTCTGGAAGTAGTGTTGCTAAGTCCTGTGGTATTGCAAGGACTGTGCTGGAGTTACAGTATCTAATCTGTTGTCACGGGGTGACGCTAGCAGAGCCCATAAAGGTAAATGAAAGTGAGCAAAATGACACCTTAGCTTCACAAAAGGGAAAGGGTTGCCAAGAGCAACCAGAGAAAACAGATGCACATGGTGTTAGGGAACGCCCAAGCAGAGACGGAGCTCAGAGCTCATTAGAAAATGGGGAGCAGCTGCAAGGGGGTGGAGCCCAAGCTAACACTGAGCAGGAAATAGTAAGGACTCACTCACTAACAGACAGTTCTAGTTCTAGTTCGAGGTTGTCTGGGAGCTTGTCTGAGAGGTTGTCCGAGAGAGTATCCGAGGAGTTGGAGAGCTTATCTGAGGAGTTGGAAAGATTGCCCAAGAGCTCAGAGGTGGTGTCTGAGAGCTCAGAAAGGTTGGAAGTCCAGGAGAGCTTGGAGGTTAAGGAGGTCATGGAAGTCTTGGAGGTCTCAGAAAGCTCAGAGAAGGCTGATAGCCACGGAGGCTTGGAAAGCAGAGAGAAGCCAGAGAGCTCAGGAGGCTCAGGTGAAAGCCCAGAAAGCACAGGTGGGAGAATCAAGGAGAGCACAGTGGAATGCTCAGACCAGAGCTTAAGTAAAAGCTCAGCAAATATCCTAGCTGGAAGTCCCGAGGACAGAGGTGAAAGAATTCAGCAGAGAGCACAAGAGGAAGCTGTGAGGACAGTGCCAAGGGAAAACTCCACAGAGGCAGAGGTGAGTGATTTGCAGAGAGGCTGTGGGAAACAGCAAGGCAAATCCTATCAATACCCTGAGGAGTATTGCAATAGGGCAATAAAGAAGGGCAATCCTACAGCTAAGTGCACAGCTAAACAGTTTAACTCTAAAGAACCAGAAAGGAAGAATTCTTACCTTGAGACACAGTCCCCTAAAATAGATAGACGGTGTGAGAGAAGGAAACCAGAACGGGGTTATCCACGTTACAAACAGCAGGAAGCTCCCAGAGGGGAAGTGAGATGTATTCTCCCTAAGAGGTGGGACTTAGAACACCTTGACAACCTAAGCTCATATGAGGAGCTGTGCAGAACCCAGGGGAAGAGAGAGAAGTACAAACAATATGGTAACTTCCCACAAACCACGAGTATAGAGGAAGGCTTTACATGCTCATATGAGGAGCTGTGCAAAACTCAGGGGAAGAGAGAGAAGTACAAACAATATGGTAACTTCCCACAAACCACGAGCATAGAGGAAGGCTTTACATGCTCATATGAGGAGCTATGCAGAATGACAGACGAACAGATGAGGAGGAGATATAACTAGGTTTCTCTGAAGAGATCCTACAAGATACAGGCTGGGATTGCAGATAGCCTGTATCAAATTGGATCCATTCTGTGTGCTGAAGCAACAAGAAGTGTTAATTAAGAGAAACAGCTGTGAAGTTTCACGTGAGTTGAAGAAACTGTTTCCATTACTTTTGCTGTTATTTTGAATGCTGAAGAAAGCTTATTTTTGGTTACAGTACTTTCCTTTATTTTGTGTCAGACGTATGGTCTGTTTAACCTTTTGTTCCATACCTTTTGAATCCACCCCGGACGGGGAATAAAACCTATGTTTATCCTTACACTCGACTGCAACTACAATTATTGGGTTAAGGTAAACTACGGGAGCCAGAAGGCTTAGCTGCTGCCTTCCCGGGGACTTACTGCCAATAAAATCATTGCCCATTAAGCTGTCCAAGCACCTCTCAGCCTCTGGACCGGCTGGTGGGTCACACTGTGCAACTGTATCCTGATACTTGTCCCCGAATATGGTGATTCCTAAGCAGGGGGCATCAATGAGGTGATTGTGGATGCCTTCATGGAGCCCAGATGCTTATAGTCATGCAGTTATTCAGGCCCCTATGGCCACAGCCACTGACTGTGAGGCCATCTTGTAAGCATCATAGGTAGCCTTGAGAAGATGATAAGCACATTTTTGGACCACAATGTAGATGCATTCCAGTACATCTGGAGGGTTATCTAGTGCCTTGGCTTGCTCCATCAATGAATAGTCATAATGTAGCATTTCTAGCTCATGCACCAGTATCTTGAGGGTTAGCATGGAACTCTGGTAGACCTTCTGACTGATTGTATCAAAGATTTTATGATCTCAGCTTGGTAGGGTATGAATAGTGGTTTTAGCCATTTTTGATCTCTTCAAGGCAACCTCGAAGACCACTGACTGGTGCAGTAACTGAGGCTGAAGGTGTTACCAGCCCCCAGTGAATTTATATTTGGTCTCTAGGCACCGAGAGGTGGTCTTTACTGACAATAGTGCCTGTCAGGCAATGAGATGCAGGGTTTGAAGGACTTCATGCAGCGGGAAAGGCAGAACCTCTTTTGATGCACTCATGAACCGAAGGACGGATTGGAAATCACTTTTAGAGGTTGAAGCCTCCACAGACCCAAATGCCAATGCTTTAGATAATTTTAAAAGGAACTTGGAACATGAAAGGGTCTTCCATCATCTCCTGGGGTGGAAACTGCTCCATGGGTGATCTGGAGGAAGTGGGGAACTGCTTTGACCCCTTATTCTCCAAGTTGTAGGTGCATGAGAACTCACTGACAAAACTGGAGTCATCTGGAGAGCCAAGGGATACAATGGATGGCCAAGGCGTTTGGCCCATAGGCATTGGGGGTGATTCTACAAGGGGGAACCCATCATGATGATGGCCCAGGGTTGTAGAGACCCTACTTGTTGAAGTGGCTGTGGCATGGGAGGAAGTGCATTTGCTGATATCCTCACTGTGCTCTGAAGTATTGCAGTGGTTTTGAGTAAGAAGTGATGTGTTGACAGGGCCCCAGGGTTATTGCAGTAGCCAGGAGAGAGGGCCAGCAGTACAATCCAGCTCAAGGTTTCCCCACAGGGAATGAAGAGGCAGAGTCACATATGAAGAGATTTCTTTATCAGGTTGATGAGCAGTAGAACTCACCAGCTTTTCCTTTTGAACAGTAGATCTGTGCTATGATTTCTTGTCAGTTTGCTGAAGTGCTGGAGCTGCATGTTTAGTTCTAAGAATATGTTTGTCATGCCAAAGCTCTTCAACCAGCAGTGCCACTGGGCATGGAGGAAGTTGGGTTAAGGCTTAAATGGCTATTAGCTCTCATGCCACTCTCTGCCACTGTTATAGTTGAAACATCTGGTCGGGTAGGCAACTCAAATTTGTGGGGACTGCTCTCATCCCATGGTGCACCCTCCTAGCCCAAGGAGGGAGTAGAATTGGAAGGCAAACCTGTTTGTGCTGGGTGGGACTGTGAGAGGCTCCCAGTTTAGTGAAGGAATTCATTCTGAGAGCAAAGAAATAAAAGGGGGTTTGCCCTTGAATTTTGCACTTACAGCTGCTGAAAAGCTGTTGGGTTTCTTTGGGGGTATTTTTGGAGAGTCACTCCAAGGAGTATGGAGAGCTGAGCCGCATGTTGTTGATCCAGAGAAGAAAACTGACTGCATATGGAGGGGACTCAAAGGTTTTCAGAGCTAGAGGAGAGTACAGTACACTCAGACGTGCAAGTGTGCCTGCATCTCCCCTGCTTCTCAATGGAGAAGGTTAAATTAGACTTACCTGCTAATTGTAGTTCCTGAAGGAACTCCAGTCTAGTCCCGGAATCCTTGAGGTTCTCAACCTCTACCAGCAGCTTTGGAGACTGAGAAACTTTAGTGCTGTGATGTCACTGGTACATAAGTGCTGGCACCACCTCCCTTCACCAGTTAACCTATTGACAAAGCAGACTCACCAGAGCAACAAGTAAGTAGAGAAACCACATAACCAAAACTAACTTAGCACCCCTCAAGCAACTATTTACATGAGATATAGTGGTTATGCCCTGAGGTCCTCCCTCCCCTTAAGCAGAAGGACAGGCCTCCCACGCGGTGGGCATAACCCCCCAATCGAAACTGAAAAGTAAAGTCTAGAAGATCACCCGGCTTACCTGTAACTACGCTTTGGCTTCAGGCTCCTCCAGGTCTACCACTCCGGGCGGGAACCGGGACTAGACTGGAGTTCCTTCAGGAACTACAATTAGCAGGTAAGTCTAATTTAACCTTCCTGATCGTCCCTCCAGTCTAGTCCCGGAATCCTTGGGGATGTAACAGAGCAGTGAAAACAATCAACGGGAGGGTCCTGCTACCCCCGCCTGAAGCACCGCAGATCCAAAACAGACATCTCTATCCGCCTGCACATCCAGACAGTAATGCTTAACAAAGGAGTGCAATGACGACCACGTCGCCGCCCTACAAATCTCCTCCACTGGCACCAGGCTATTCTCCGCCCAGGACGTGGCTTGTGCTCTAGTAGAGTGAGCTCTCAAACCGTCTGGAACCAAATGGCCCCGTAACAGACGTGGGCCGCCGACAGGGTCAGTAGATTCCGCTCCACCCATTCGAGCAAGCCGTCCGCCTCTGTTTCCAGTTCCACACTGCTGGTGCCGCCCTGTCGATTTATATAAGCTACTGCCGTCGCGTTGTCCGAGAATACCCGAACCGTGGTCGAGACAAGAAAGGACTGAAACTCCTGCAATGCCAATGCCACCGCTCTCAACTCCAGTCTGTTTATGGAACAAGACCTCTCCTGAACGGACCACCGCCCTTGCGCTATCCGGCCTTGGCAATGTGCCCCCCAGCCCTGCAAACTGTCATCTGTTGTCAGCGAAATCCACTCCGGCGCCTCCAACGACATGCCCTTTTCTAGGTTCTCCGGAGTTAACCACCACTGCAGGGCTTGCCGAGTCTGAGGTGGACACACCAACTTCCGTGACAGGGAATCTTTTTGATGGGACCAGCGCCGCAGTAATGCTCTATGCAACGGTCGCATGTGGGCTCTTGCCCACGGAACTAACTCCAGCGTCGCCGCCATAGTCCCCAACACTCGAAGGTACTCCCAAGCGGTGGGACTCCGCACGGCAAGAAACCGACATAATCGCCGCCGTAGAGCCATCCCTCGCTGTCTCGGGAGAAAAACGCGCCCGACCCTCGTGTCGAAGCGGGCTCCCAGATATTCCAGCTCTTGAGTCGGCTGCAACTTGCTCTTTGCTACGTTGACCACCCAACCTAAGCTCCGCAGCCTCTCCAGCACTTTGGCCATGGCCGATATACTCTCTTCCCGTGACTTTGCCCAGATCAGCCAATCGTCCAGATATGGGTGTACCATTACCCCGTCCTTTCGCAAGGCAGCCGCCACCACCACCATCACCTTGGTGAATGTTTGTGGTGCAGTTGCCAGGCCAAAGGGCAGTGCTTGAAACTGAAAATGACCCATCGGAACCGCAAACCTGAGGAACCTCTGATGCTCTTGCCTTATCGGAATATGCAGGTACGCCTCCGACAGGTCGAGAGACGTCAAAAACTCCCCTTTCCTTACTGCGACAATTACCAACCTGAGGGTTTCCATACGAAAATGGGCTATTCGGAGACAGCGATTCACTCTTTTTAAATCCAGAATGGGACGCCAAGTCCCTTCCTTCTTCGGGACTACAAAGTAAATGGAGTATCGACCGTCTCCTAATTGGTCTAGTGGAACCGGTACAATGGCCTTGAGCGCTAGCAGCCGCTGAACCGTTTCCTGCACCGCCCTGCACTTTGCGCGTGCTTTGCACGGGGATTGAACGAAGGCCTCGGGTACGGGCCTCTGCAGCTCTAATGCATAACCCTCTCGAATCACCTCCAACACCCACCGATCGGATGTGAGCTGGACCCAGGCAGGGTAAAATTCCCGCAAACGAACTCCCACGGGAACCAACCCCACCTGGGCCCGCCTGACTTCATTGGGCTTTTT
Organism: Ichthyophis bannanicus; assembly: GCA_033557465.1. NCBI lineage: Eukaryota > Metazoa > Chordata > Amphibia > Gymnophiona > Ichthyophiidae > Ichthyophis > Ichthyophis bannanicus. The sequence goes on from CM066035.1 coordinate 647,151,107, forward strand.
GAAGGAAGAGGAGGAAGCCATCTGCGAAAAACCTCTGCTTGCCCCTCGAAACCCCCGAAACCCTTGGTTCCGAGAAGGGAAACGCCCTCACTGGCCCTGGTTAAACCGTGAGTTGCGAAAACGGCGAAAATCACGTTGCTGCTGCTGCTGCTGCCCTCGAAAGCCAAGGCCCGCACGACCCTGCTTCTGCTTGTCCTCGGGCAACCGGCCTCCCTTGGACTCTCCTAATTCTTTCACCAATCTTTCTAAGTCCTCTCCAAACAGTAGCTTGCCCCTGAATGGTAACTTACTCAACCTAGCCTTGGAAGAACCGTCCGCTGCCCAATTCCGGAGCCAAAGGCATCTTCGCCCCGCTACTACTGAAGCCATACTCTTCGCCAATCCCCGGATGAGATCATAATGAAGATCAGCCAAATATGCCGCTCCGGACTCTAACCGGGATGCCCCCTCGGACTCCTCCACCGAGCTCTCACCCTGAATCCGCTGCGCCCACCGCAAACAGGCCCTGGCTACCCAGGCCCTGCAAATAGACGCCTGTAAAGATAACGCATTCGCTTCAAAAACTTGCTTCAGCAAAGTTTCGAGCTTCCGGTCGTGCGCATCCTTAAGCGCGGTCGCACTTTCCACCGGAATGGTGGTCTTCTTAGTCACTGCAGAAACTGCCGCATCAACTTTTGAAGCCTTAAACAGCTCCCTATCCTGATCCATCAGCGGGTAAAGACGGGACATCACTCTAGACCCCTTGAGCACCGCCTCAGGCATATCCCATTCCTCCTGGATCATCTCCTTAAAAATTCTATGCACCGGGAATGCCCTCTGCGTTTTACGGAAAGCCTGTAGCAACGCATCCTCTAGGGAAGCATCCTCCGCTGGCCCCGCCGTTGGCATATTCAGAGTTTTAAGAGACTCCGAAATGAGAGCCGGAAGCTCCTCCCTACGGAATACCCTAACTACTCTTGCCTGATCTTCCTGTTCCTTAATCTCACCTTCTTCTAAGTCCTCGTCCAGGCCCTCATCCATGTCCACCTCCTCTGCTCGCAAATCCTCTGACAGAACAGACTGAACCAAACCATCTCTGTCCACTTTGGCCTTCTTTGCCATAATACAGGAGCCGTCCCCCGGATAAGGGGAAGCAGCTCTCTTTCCTCTAGAGCTCTCCCCTGAAGGCCCCCCCCCAGTGGTGACTCCTGGGCAGAGCTCAATGCTGACTGAATTAAAGTCAAAAAATCAGAGGAGAAAATAGTTGCCAGACTGCTCGAACCCGGCAGCTTGGGTTGCAGAGAGTCCTGGACTGACAAATCTGTGGCCAGAGACTCAGGAAGGGGCAGAGGGACAACAACTCGCTCCATCCGCTCCATAGAGGACTCTGTCTCTGCTGTCCCTACCTCTGAAGGCATCTCACCTGCACTGGCCTCACGACTACAGCCCTTACAGACCCCATCAGGAGTCACGGAACTTTTCCTGGCCCCACAGAGAAGACACAACTGCTTGGCTGGCATGCTTCCCGCCAGAAAGAAAAACCACCGTTTATCCTTTTTTTTTTTTTTTTTTTTTACTTAAAAAACCGAGAGACCGTGGAGTACAGCGTAGCCCAGGAGGAAAGATACCCCCACCGCGGCCTCCGGAGACTTCCCCGGGCCCTAGCAGGGCCCACTGCCGCCCTGCGAACTTTCCTGCGTTCAACGCACGCGGCACGGCACAGCCTAGCTGTAACGACAATGCTGCTTGACGCCAAAAACGGGCTGTCTGCCGTACTAGCTTTCCACTCACCTTTACAGCGAAATACCACAATCTGAGCTCAGCTACTGCCCCAGAGCCTCAGAAGCGCTGTAAAACGCCGGCACTGCGATCCGACTGCTCCCGCAGCACCGATCGCGCCGACAGCAGATCGGGCGGCTCAAGCGCTAGCAGGCAGAACTTCTGTGCGCTGAGTCCAGCCCGTCGGGAATTTCTCCAGCAGACCACCAGCTCTTGCAAGGAGGCGGGGGAAGGGCTCCCGTACCAACCGGAGTTCCCCGGCGTCTCCCGACTCTCCCTCAAACTCAGCAACATTCAATTAAACAAGGGGAAAGAGCACCTCAGGGCAGGACTGGCTAACCGCCCCCTATGAGGAAGCCAATTAACCCCAAATCCTTCAAACTGCCTGTATACTTTCAGTCAGGAAATAAAAAAAAAAAAAAAAAAAACCCAGGTTAAGTCTGACTAATTGTTCCTCAAGTGAGCCCTAAATCCCCTGGGCTCACACCCTCACAGCTGCTTTGGAGACTGATAACTGGTGAAGGGAGGTGGTGCCAGCACTTATGTACCAGTGACATCACAGCACTAAAGTTTCTCAGTCTCCAAAGCTGCTGGTAGAGGTTGAGAACCCCAAGGATTCCGGGACTAGACTGGAGGGACGATCATGAAGTTAGGTTCCTAAATTTAGAAGCTCAGTTTGTTTTAAATATTGGTCTATTCACTTTTATATTCCAACCATGCATACATCAACTACAACCTCTCTCAGTTTTGCTCTCTGTCATAACTAAATACAGTGCCCTAGTTTCCTGCTGCAGCTCAGAGGCAAATTCTGCAGCACGTTGGCAAAAATCTAAATCATTTTGCGTATTAAAAGATAATTTTCCAAACTTGCTTTATGACTATATAATTTATTTTGCTCTTTAGGGAGTTCCATGGATGTGGAATCTCAGGTGTTGATACAGGGGAGGAAATGAAGAGAAGATTTCTGGGACTGGGAGAAGGGATGGAAGATCAGGTTTAGGGGGTGGGACGGGGAGGAGAAAAAGTCAGACAGGGAGAAGGGAATGAAGAGGTGAGGGAAGTTCTGAGATTTTTGAGGGGAAAGGGAGGTGCCTGCTTTAGGATTGTCTGGGAGATTTTTGAAATAGTTTTTTGCTTTAGTAAAAGCAATTTTATGAGACATCTGAGCATTTTATCTATGGTCAAATATTTGCCATTCATCATTAAAATGACTTTTCAAGTAATTATGCTATCATTAACAATGTATTATAATAAACAAATGCTGCTCTTAAATTAATAAATGGTTAATTGCAGAAGGTAGCTAATTAAAGGCTATGGATTTAATGGAATTTCTAGTTTATTTGTACTTATAGATTTTCAAATGTAATTCATTTCAACCTTTGAATGCTTCCAATAAAATATCTAATATTCTTTAAAACACCTTCTAGCATATTTTTTTACAAGTAAGCAAAACAAAACAGACTTACAAAATCTTTGAACAGAATAGAAACGAATGTGTTGTAAAACAAACCAACAAGTTCATATTATCCATAAGGCAGGATGCCCTGCTGCAGCCCCCAGAGCAGGAGCAGCAGTCTGGTGTGGCCCAGGGAAAAAAGAACACTCATTTATAGACTGCATCTGATAAGCACAAAGCCAAGTCAATCGCGCTTGCTTGAGCAGTACACACTGTACCCATCTACAAAGCATGTGAATCCCATCCTTCTCAAACAGGAAAACAGGAGATCAGACATGCCAGACTTGGTAGAACTGGTAGGAGGGTCTAACAGGGGTAGTGGCCCCTGAGGACCAGCAACAGGAATGCAGGTACTGTAGCTAGTGGCTAGGAGTGATGGAGCAGCTTGCCCTGGCAACCATGCTAGCTCTGTCAGGCAAAACAGGAGTTCTCCGAGGATACCCACCCACCTCCCCTGGAAGGGGTCTACTCTTCAGCTGGACACCCACCACCTAGCAGCAAGATATCAGCTAGGGATGTACTGGCTGGCTAGGGACGGGCCAGTGGGTTGGGCTACCAGCATTCATGCTCAGAAAGGCTTTGCCTTTCAGAGCTATGGAGTTCCGTGTATGGCGCCGTCGGAGGACGTCACCAGGTGTAGCTGACTTATCCTGCTGTCCTCAGAGAACTCCCGTTGCAGATAAGTAACTTCACTTATTTTATTGTTTATTCAGTCCTGCAAGGCATATTATACCCTTTCTCAATCCATAACGTGTGTTGTCAGTTTTCCTTCCATATTCTCAGGATGGCTTCAATGATATTTATTAAGTATATATGATGTTTGGTTATACTTTTAAAATGGATTGACCCTGTCAATTTATTTCATACTCAGGTGTTTCTATCTTAATTGTTCTTTGTGATATTCTCCTACTGGTGAGTAATCCCAGTTTTGTCTGCCTGCATATTAACTTCTGGATTTTTGCCACTTGATTTTCACAGTTTTGTACATGAATTCTATGTACTAAACTGGCACTTAAATTTCACTATTACTATGGATGTATGCATGCAATCCATTTCTATTGCCAATACAGATTTGCATGTGCATTCCACATGTTATCAGTTGATACCTGTTTTTATCCCTTTGAGGAAGATATATATTTTTGTCCCAGCATGCTTCAAACGTATGGTTATATCATGTACTTTTAGGTTACACCTCCGTTTCTATGTGTTATTATGATTTTTTATGCTTTTATTTATACTTTGTATCATTTATTTATTGATTGATTGATTTTTTTGATTTTATACAATGATTTGTTATTTTTTTATAGAGGCCTTATTCTCCTGATGAAGGTCCCTGGCCAAAACACGTGTCAGGTTGACCTCATGTTTGGCCGAATAAAGTGGTCCTTCCATGGTGTTATTTGTCCTGCAATTTGTTTGTGCCTACAGGACACATATACACATGCCCCCTTCCACCCGTCACACAGACGATACCTATGCTTCAAGGTGTTGGGCAACCATTACCAATACAGGGTACTTCCCTTCAGCCTATCCCTGGCCCCATGGGTATTCCCCAAGTGAGTTACCGTGGTGGCGGACCACCTCCGAAAGGCATCTGTGTCTTCCAGTAGCTCGACGACTAGCTAATTTTGGCTCCCTCAAGGCAAGAAGCTCAGGCGGCAGTCCAACAGGCTGTTGACTTACTGACCTCCCTGGGGTTCATAATCAACCAACGAAAGTTCCACTTCTGCCCCATCCAATGCCTGGAGTTCAGCGGGGCAGACACAGACACTACAGCTTCCAGGGCTTTCGTACCTGCCCGCCGAGTGACTACGATCAACACCCTGGCCTTCTGTGTTACCTCAGCAGAGCAGCCCACGACTCGGACCCTCCTCCGCCTACAGGGGCACATGGCAGTGAGAATGAAAGTATTACCCGTCACTATACTGCACATGCGCCACCTCCAATGGCACCTCCGCTCTTACTGGAATCAGCGCTCCCAACCACTATCTGGGCATGTCCCAATGAACAAGGATATCCAACAGTCCCTCCTCTGGTTGACCCATCCAGAAAATCTTGAAGGTGGCAGGCCTCTCCAGCAGCAACCATACCAAGTCGTCAATGGACTGGAGGGGGGGGGGGCGCACATGGGCCAACTATGCACACAAGGCCCCTGGAGCCCGAATGAAAGATCAGAGCACATCACTCTAAGGGAGCTTTGTGCAATAGGCTTCGCGCTACAAGCTTTTCAGCAGCTCATAGCGAACAAGACTGTATTCATCCAGACAGACAATCAAACAAGGGGGGTGGGCTCCCATGCACTCTGCAGGGAGGCCTTCAGTCTCGTCCATCACCTTCTCCAAGCGCTGCCTCCTGCAGGCATCCTACCTCCTGGGCGCCTTAAATGACCTGGTGGACAGGCCGAACCACCTGCTGGATCTACACAGTGGACCCTGGACACCCAGATGGCAGAGTCTCTTTTCCAGTGCTGGGGCCAGACGCAGGTCAACCTCTTTGTCACCGAGGAGAACATAAAATGCCACCACTTCTGCTTGAAGTATCCCTTGGAGAAGAGCCTAGCTACAGATGCTTTCGACGTGTCATGGGGGAGTGTTCACTAGTATACGCCTTCCCCCCAACATCACTCAACTCCAAGACCCTGCAGTGGATAGTTTGGAACAAGGCCCACACCATCCTCATCGCGCCACACTGGCCGAGGCAGATGTGCTTCCTCTACCTCCACCATTTCGCCCTGGAGCCACCATTATGCCTTCCCCACAAACCGGCCCTCCTCACACAGGACCAAAGGACCATCCTACACCCCAACCTACAGGTCCTTGCCTTGACAGCCTGGAGGTTGAGAGGCGCACCCCGGTGTCAATTTGTCTGTCCACAGAAGTACAACATTTCATCCTCGCGGCCTGGCGCCCATCCATGAGAAAATCCTACAGCCTGAAGTGGAAATGCTACAGCACCTGGTGCCTTACTCAGAGCCTGGACCCTGTCTCTTGCTCGGTCCAAGTACTCCAATACTTGAGTACCCTCTTCAATAGCGGCCTCAAGGTGCAGTCCATCAAGATCCACCTCTCCGCCATCGTCGCCTTTCATGAATGCACAAACAACAGCTCCGTGTCCACATGCCCACTGGTTGCCAGCTTCATGGAAGGCCTGAATAATCTGCGACCGCTGATGCGTCTGCCAGTGCCACACTGGGACCTCAACATCGTCCTCCACCAGCTGACACAGGAACCTTTCGAACCACTGCAGGCGGCGCACCTCAAGTATGTCTCCTGGAAGATGCTAGTCCTGGTCACAATCACCTTGGACAGAAGGGTCAGCAAGCTGCAGGTACTCATGGTAGGCCCACCGTACAAGCAGCTACATCACAACTTGGCCATCTTGTGCACCTACTCAAGGTTGGTACCGAACGTAGCCTCAACATTCCACATCAACCAGACAACAGAGCTCCCTACCTTCGACCTGGACCCCATACCTCACTGGAGGAACAGAGACTGTACACCCCAGACTGCGTCAGGGCACTGCACACCTACCTCATCTGGACAAAGCCATTACGGCAGAGGCAGCAGCGTTTCATCTTTCGACCCCAACAAGCCGGGGCGCCCAGTCACTGAGAGGACACTGTCGCAATGGATAACTGACTGCATTGCCTTCTGCCATGACCAGACAGGAGCACAGACCACAGCCAAGGTCAAAGCTCACCAACTTCGGGCAATGGCCACCACCATCACTAACCTACGCTTCGTGCCAGAACCAGACATCTGCAGAGCCGCAACTTGGTCCACCGTTCACACCTTCCAGAAACACTACTGCCAAGAGCAGGCGGACAGTTCCTTTGGTCGAATGGTTCTGGACTCAGCCAAGCCAGGACTGCCTGGGGCATCCTACGTGCACAGTGACTAAGCTCTGCTGGTTGATCAGTCGCACTCCCATGCCAATGAATCATTTGCACTATTATTGAGTTGTTTGCACAATTGCCAAGTTCTTACTGAATTGTTTGCACTTCAGGTTTTGAAGTTCTGTTAAGCTATGCTGTTGAAAGTTTTGCATATTTGCCAAGTTCTTACAGAATTGTTTGCACATCAGGTTCTGAGGTTATGTTAGGCTATGTTGTTGAAAATTATAAACTATGTGGTTGAAAGTTATGCTAATAAACAGCCTCCACTGACCCAAGGTACACTGTTGTCAGGGTGTACATCCATGGTCCTTCCTCTGCCCTCATCCACCGCAGCAGGTGTCAGCAGTGCAGCTGGGGAGGCACCAGGTGTGGCTGGCACATCCTGCTTGCCCAAGGAAAAAGTGAGATTACTTACCAGTAATGGGGGTTCTCTGTGGAAGCAGGATATCAGCCACATATACCGCCCGCCTTCCCTAGATGAGGTCAGCCTCATAACCCAGGCACCCGCCTACCTAATGGCAAGACCACAGCTAGGGACATCATGTGCTAGGTTGGGGTGGACCAGGGGATAAGGTCTCTTGGCACATGCCCAGAAAGGTCTCCTTCCATCCTTGGCGCAGTCGGGTGACATCACCAGGTGTGGCTGACTAAGCCTGCTGTCCACGGAGAACCACCATTACAGGTAGGTAACCTTGCTAACTCTCTGTAATGGTCTCATGTACCCCTAGGGGTCCATGGACCACCGTTTAAGAATCAGTGCTCTAAGCAATTTATTGAGGCATGAGATTTTGAGAACAAGTGCTCACTTTGTCAGATGCACGAAGGCATGGACATGTGTATGCTTAGGGGTTGGGTAGGGAGGTATACATTTGTCAATTAGCTTAATTAGGCTGCTTTTGTTACTCCCTTTCCACATCCTCCTCTGCAGTACCCATTGTTTTCTCTGTACGCTATCCTCAGAGTTGCCAAATTATCCAGTTCCAGGAGTGAGCTTTGTTGCCAGTTCTAGTGTTAAATTTGCATGGCAATGCAGTATGGTATTTGTAATCCCTGAATTTACCAATTGGAATCAGTGCTGCAGGTCCCATAATGCATCAGAATGAGACTGTCTGAAATCCAGGACTGGCTTAAAATCTCAATCCTGGAACTTGGTAACTTTGCAACTCTGTATCCTTTGCCCAGTCACCCATGCACATTCACTTCTTCTTTATGCCTTTGCCCATCTCCTGAGCTACATTTTATGCATCTGATAACGTGAACTTATGTCCTAGAAAGGGCATACCTTAATAAAGTGGGTAGTGTAAGATACCACCAGCCTTCTTGTTATTTTTGCTACTACAAAAAGTTTTTTTTTTAATTCACCTGCGCCCCCCCCCCCCCCCAAATGGCTATTTGGCGCTGACTCTTTCCTAATTCTAGGCCAGAATCCTGCTCTTTATCTAAAAAAAAAAAAAAAAAAATCAAAGGCTCTACAAGAGTAGTTGCCACCTGGTGGCAGCATTTCCAAAAGTGGATCATCTTACTCTTACCATTCAGCATAGTTAAGAAAAACAAGTGTGGAGAACACTCAGGAAAACACGTCTCCGAGCTGCTTGTGAACAGTCAAGTGCAGAATCGAGTGAAGCTATGCGGATGCATGTATGCCTAATTTCTATAGCAGAATATGCACTAAAATCGTGAATTATTTTATATTTAAGTGAGATTTCAGAGAAGCAGGAGCTTTGAATCTTACACTGTTGCAAGTCCGTCTAACATAAACCCTTTTCTCTAAAAAGTGAATGGACTTACAAAGCAAGGTGTTGCCGTTTGTACAATACCCACGGCACATTTCGGTGAACATGACTGAATACAGCCTTGCGAATGCGATTTATTCTACTGCGTAGTCAAAACAGTACGTTTCCAATGTTAAACCGATTGAACTCTTATATCAACAGATTTATGACACATGTGAGCTGAGACGTACGCAATGGGCAAATAAAAAAAACCCACAAGAAAGCAAACCAAAAGGAATGACGGTCTAAGAAGAACTGCTGTTTACGGAACAGCGACGCATCTTAGGTGCGTAAATCGGCAGCCCTGTATTGGGGGTTGCGAGTCTGCAGGGTTCATAAACGCGTAAGCACCTGCTTTGCGCAGCTCACTAAAGAATCCCATTAAAAATTACACGTATCTGATCCGCACCAGTTTATATGTGGCAGCCGTGAGGGATCCCACATCTGAGCTGGAGGGGGTGGGAGTAGGAGCCAGTTACCGCCCACTCTGGGCGAGAAAAGACAAGCCAAATTAAAGCTCAGCCTCAAGCCAGGAAAAAGGCCAATTATGCTCAGTTTCCCAGAGTGTATTTTTTGTGTCAGTTTTGGGAACTTCCCAGCGCGACTCCTTCCTGCTTGTTTACTTTATGAATGATTGCACGTTTTTACTGCGGCAACGTGCGGGGGATTTTGCTGCAGGGGAGAAAACGCCACACCTCCTCTTTAGGATTGTTTGCCTGGCTTGGGACAGAGATGAACATAGTAGCCCCCCCCCCCCCCCTTGTCATTTTTCTAACGTGTTCTCTTCTACTATTGAAAACCAATTATTTCAACTGCCTAACAAGCTAAATAATTACTATTACAAAATGTCATTCAGAAAATGAAAGTCGCCCCCTCCCCCTTGGCACCGTAAAATTGAAAAGTGAGCTCTCGGAAGTCTGATTAAAACCATCTTAGCTAGTTGTTTTTCTTCACCCCCAAGGCTTTCATTACTTTTACTCGCCACGTTCCATGCTAGTTTTTTTTTTTTAGCTTTCACTTTGTTCTGCATCCCATCGCGCCAACGATTCACCGTCACAGGTACACACAGTACTAAATACTAATCAGCTGGGGTTGTCATCCACTCTCTCCCTCTCAGAAAGGGAACGAAATTGTTCTTGTATGCTAAATGACTAATTTTCATTCTGGTAAACAGGCGGCAACCTAATCGTGATGTTTACTGAAATTGCATCTCCAAGGTGGATTTGGTCAGTATTGAAGCATTCTGTTCTTTCTTCCCACCAAGCCATAATCTTAAAATCTTCCAGAAATCAATGTATACTTATGTAAGAATGGAAAAAAAAATACTCCAGCAAACGTCAACGAAAAGGGATCTGTGCAGTGTAAACACTGCGGTTTTCCAAACACTGTAGTAAGAACCACGCTGGAGGGAAAGGGGGCGGAATCGAGAACAGCGCTATTTTAATTTTCTTTTAACTCATTAATAGCAGTAGCAATTAACAGTACATTGACAATTTCAAAAATAATCTTTCGTTTTCTTTCTCATAGGTATCTGCAGGGGGGGAAAGGCACTTAACCGAATTGAAACAAATAATCGAATTGAAACAAACAGGAATTACAACTGTATTTTCGCAAATGTTCCCTCTCTAGTTGTTATTGTGACTGGTACGATAGTGAAAAAACAAGCTCGTCTTGGTTCGGAATCGCAGCAGCCCTTCGCTGATTTGCTCTCCCACTACCTTTCTTTCTTGGGGGGTGGCCGAGTGCTGGAAGAGCACCGCCGTGAAGAGGAGGAGGGGAAAGGATACCAAAACCCCACTTCCCCAGCCCTCCTCCGGGAATCCTCCTCCGCGAGTGGCCCCACTGCCCGTCCGTTTCCCCGCATTGACCAATCCACGGTGGGGATGACTGGTCTGCTCCCCCCCACCCCCTCCCCTAGCGCGTGGCCCGCTTGCGCTGGCGCTCACTCTCTTTCCCCGGTCCCCCCTCCCTTCTCTTGCTGCTTTTCTCCTCCCTCCTTCGCTTCCCTCTTGCCTCGGTAACTGGCTACGTCACGTGTTGTTTTGCTCTTTAGTTCAGTCACTCCGAGCGATGTGTTATTTACTGTTAAACTGCAGTCCGCACCGGGCTGAGAGCATCCAAAGAGGATGCAACCTGCCGCAAGCAACGCCGCGTGCCAGAGCCAGCTAAAGGACGGGACATTGATGTGAAAAGGACTCTGCTCTCGTCACCAAGTATAACCCGGCTACCTATTTGGATCCAGTCCCTGTTTGGGAAAGCGTGGAAAAGGGAGACAAATATTCCAAACTTTACCCAAAGTGAAATTTAAAAAAAAAAAAAAAGGAAGAGAAAAGCGTGAAGTTGAGGAGGACCAGATTAGAATGGCGAGTCCGCCAGCTACCGGGCTGCTACTGCCAACGCTACTACCCCTGAGCCTTGGGGGCAGCGCTAACCTGAACCATAACAATAACAACAACAACAGCAGCGTGAAGAAGTGCGGCTACCTGCGCAAGCACAAGCACGGCCACAAGCGTTTCTTCGTGCTGCGGGAGCCCGGCGACGGCTACCCGGCTCGGCTCGAGTACTACGAAAGCGAGAAGAAGTGGAAGAACAAGGCGGCGGCGGCCAAGCGGGTGATCGCCCTCGACTCGTGCCTGAACATTAACAAGCGAGCGGACGCCAAGCACAAGCACCTGATCGCCCTCTACACCAAGGACGAGTACTTCGCCGTGGTGGCCGACAACGAGCAGGAGCAGGAGAGCTGGTACCAGGCGCTCACCGACCTGCTGAGCAACAACTGCGGCTCGTACGGCTCCCTCCCGGCCGGGGGCCACCCGGGCTGCCTGGCCGCCGCCCCCTGCTCCTCCTCATCGACCGCCTCCTCCTGCTGCCTCTCCGGCGGCGCCGAGGACCTCAACTACGGACTGATCGCTCCCGCTAGCGCCGCCTACCGGGAGGTCTGGCAGGTGACCCTGAAACCCAAGGGACTGGGGCAAAGCAAGAACCTCACCGGGGTCTACCGGCTCTGCCTCTCGGCCCGCACCATCGGCTTCGTGAAGCTCAACGCCGAGGCGCCCTCCGTCACCCTGCAGCTCATGAACATCCGGCGCTGCGGCCACTCGGACAGCTTCTTCTTCATCGAGGTGGGCCGCTCGGCCGCCACCGGGCCCGGCGAGCTCTGGATGCAGGCGGACGACTCGGTGGTGGCGCAGAACATCCACGAGACCATCCTGGAGGCCATGAAAGCCATGAAAGAGCTGGCCGAGTTCCGGCCGCGCAGCAAGAGCCAGTCGTCGGGCTCCAACCCCATCACGGTGCCCGGCAGCCGCCGCCATCATCACCACCACCACCACCAGAATCAGCCGCCCCCCAGCCAGACGGGCTTGCCCCGCCGATCCCGCAACGACGCCGCCTCTGCCTCCACCTCCACGTCGCCCGCCGGAAAGTTCATCTCCTGCCGCAATCGGACGGCGAGCGAAGGCGACGGCAGAGCTCCACCGGCGGCCGGCAGCCCACTCAGCCCCAGCGCCCTGAGGACGATGCACCTGAGCCGCTCCAACACGCTGGGCGCCCGCCAGGCCAAGCCGCTGCCGCACAGCCGCTCCATGCCCGTGTCGCAGTCGCCGCCTCCGGCCAGCAGCCCCGTCAGCCTGTCGTCCAGCAGCGGCCACGGCTCGGCCTCGGACCCCCTGCCGCGCCCCTTCAGCTGCAGCGCCTCGGCCTCCCCCAGCGACGGCGGCTTTCTCTCCCTCGACGAGTACGGCTCCAGCCCCGGGCCGCGCAGCGCTACGCCAGAGTCCAGCGCCGCCGAGACGCCCCCGCAGCCCGGCCGGGAACAGCTCTACGGCTACGTGGTGATGGAGAGACCGCCCCGGGGCTGCCCGCGCCTCTGCCGCGACGAGGAGACGGGACACCGCAAGCGCACCTACTCCCTCACCGACTCCGGCCGGCAGCGGGTCGCCCCGCACGTGTCCTCCGCCTCCCTGGACGAAGTCACCCTGACGCGGGCCACCCTGGGCCCCTTCTCCGCCGCCTACCACCCATACCCCGAGGACATTGGCGGTTACATGCCCATGAGCCCCGGCGTGGCGCCCCCTGCCGGCAGAAAGGAGGACTACGTGCCCATGAGCCCCACCAGCGTCTCGGCGCCCAAGCTCATCCTGCAGCCCCGGCCTTGCCCGCATCGTCTCCAGCAACTGCAGCCGGTGCTGCCCCCGAACGGTTGCAAGAGCTCCTCGCCGTCGGGCAGCTCCCCGGAGGACAGCAGCGGCTACATGCGCATGTGGTGCGGCTCCAAGCTGTCGGTGGAGAGCACCGGCGGCGACTACATGAACATGTCCCCAAACGACCACTGTGCCTCGCTCACTCCCCTCTATTACCTCTCGGAGGCGCTGCGGAGCAACGCGCCCAAACCGCCGCTCGCCGCCGACCTCGATCCCTACGTCTTCATGAGCTCCCCGGGGCACGTGCAGCAGCAGCAGCCCGACGTCCCCGCAGCTTTCTTCCCGCGGGCGCGGCCCAACCGCCTGGCTCTCGACTCGGCCAGGACGCTGCCAAGCATGAGCGAGCTGCCGCCCGAGCCCGACAGCCCTGGCGAGTACATCAACATCGACTTCGGCCGGGGCCCCCCCACCGAGAGCCCGGCGTCGTCCCTGGGCTCGGGGCAGCGCCGCTCGCCGCTCTCCGACTACATGAACCTGGACTTCGGCTCGCAATCGCCTAAAGGCGGGCTGCCCTCGCCGGGCTCCCCGGGGCCCCCGTTCTTCCGGGCCGGCGCGGCCGACGGCGACTACACGGAGATGAGCTTCGGCGCCGCCGCCACCCCGCCGCAGCCCATCGCGCAGAAGCCGCCGGAGGGGGCGCCAGCGAGCAGCCCGGCGTCGGGCCTCCAGCGGCTGACCCTGGCCGACGCCTTCGCCCTTCCGCCGCCTCCCGACCCCGATCGCGGGGCCAAAGTGATCCGGGTGGACCCGCAGGGCCGGCGGCGCCACAGCTCGGAGACCTTCTCGTCGACCACCACGGTGACCCCCGTCTCGCCGTCCTTCGCGCACACCCCCAAGAGACACAACTCGGCGTCCGTGGAGAACGTCTCGCTCAGGAAAAGCGAAGGGCCCGACGAGGAGCGGCGGCAGGAGCGGCCGGTGTCCCCGCAGCGCGGCAGCCCCATGTGCCGCCACACGTCGGCCGGCTTCCAGAACGGCCTCAACTACATTGCCATCGACGAGAGCCGCCTGCTGGAGTGCGCCAAGGGCCGGCCCGGCTTCCCCGCGGCGCTGCACGGGCTCGACATCGCCGCCTACGCCCGCATCGACTTGGTCACGCGTGGGCTGAAGGAAGCGGCGGCCGTCAAAGGTCAGTGTGCGCCTGGCGCTTAACCCTGTTATGTGCCCCCTAACTTGTATTTCTTGAAGCGCTTATTTTGTTGTCCTAATGTACGTATAGCAATAATTTATTTAATAATGGAGGGCTATCTGTGCTGCAGCATCACTACACGTGCCCAATTTGAGATCTGACCCTTTTTTGGGGACAGCCAGGTGTTGCCTGATTCACCTTTACTGGCAGGGAGGGAGAATCGGAGAAAAGGTGTTATGGTGGGAGAGGTGGGGGGTGAGCCATACATAAACCCAGAGACAACATCCCTCAAGCATGATCTTGTCAAACTATCAAAATAACAAACAGGCTTGGGCAGCCTGCCAAGTTTACTGTTCATTGAAAAATTCTGTTTATACCATCTGCTTTTGTTCAATATTGTATGACAGAGGCTAAGATAACACTTGACTTTGATATGTTTTTGTTTTCAGAAGTACTAGGTTCAGAATACAGTAACTTACTCAACTGAGGAGGAGGAAAGAAGCCCTTTCCTCTGTACCTTTAAAGAGTATTAGAGTCCCCAGGATGTGACTTGCTTGTGTCACTGCTCTACTCGTAATGACTCTTTTTTTATAAAGTTGTGTTTTTTTGCTTTTGATCTGTTTTAGAAATTATCAGGTACGCTTTAAAAAAAAATTGTTAGCACAGGCGTATTTACTTGGCAGCAAGCACTGTGAAGTGAGCGGTAGTCCTCATACATGCCATTCAGAAAACCACCTTTAGCAGTGAATTAATTTTTGTTTAAGGTAGCCATTCTGTTGATGCGGTAATTCTTACAAAACTCGCCCAAGGCCCTGAAGGGCTACATACAGTTTGTCAGTTCCAAAAAGATGGGGAGGGGTGAGAGGGAAAGCAGTCGCATGGTGCGCACAGTGTATGATGGGGAAACGTGTATGATGAACACAACTTGGATAGAGAAGAGGAGGATGACTTCCTGCTCTCGTATTTGAATGAATTTGCTTCGATGAGATGATGGTGACTTTCAAAGCGGCCATACCTGGAGGGCTCACAAACGCATTATTTTACATGGGCGCAATGCTTCCCTAACCTAATCTAGTTTACAAAGCAAGGCTCTATCTGAAACAGCCTTTCAACCGTATAAGGTAATCGTTCCATTAACAATTCGGCTTCTGTTTTAAAATTAGGATCTTTGCACGTTTCCATTTGTACTTTCAGTTTATCTGAAACGGTTTGCTTTCCTCTGGATTCCTGATTTATGTCCATGTTTGGCATCCGAGAGTGTAGTTCCTGCTTTTACAAGATACAATTAGCCAGTTTGCTTGATCTTCTTCCTTTTTATTATATTGACAAACCGCTGTACTTAAAGCAGGGAGTGACTTAGAACTTGGGCAACGGGGCTCGTCAGCCAGTGATAGGAATCATTGGGTAAGAGACCTGTGAAGAAGGGCCCCCCCCCCCCCCCCCGGCAGACCACCTCCTGTGCTCTAGCTGATACTAACAGGGGTGTACAATAGGGACTAAACAGGGTGACCTTAACTTCTGGTGAGCATAAATTATTATACACTAGGAACTAAATAAGACTGTGGTGGTTTGGTCACAACTGGATGATACTGGTACTAAGGGGTACCTCTGTTCTTAATAGCAAATTGAGGAAGAGGTTAAGATTTGTGGGTTTTTCCTTTATTTGGCTTTACCAAATAATGAGTTGAAATTATTTTTTTTCTTAGCTGTTTGTAGATTGAAGAAAGTAGTATTTAAAACTGTGAATTTGAAAACACATTATTTTTAAATCATGTATAGAAGGTAAGCAGTTTACCTCTTGTCATGGATGCAGTTATAAATCTCAGTATAAATGTTTGGGTGTGAATACCCTTTAGAGCACTTATCAACCTGCTTTTCAAAGGTCAGATTGACTGACTGGGACGTTCAAATAATGCCTGCACTTGATAAAAGGTACCTGATGTAGCATTCATTCTCGCTCTTTGCCCCACCATCAGGAACTCCTTACCACTAGACCTAATAGGATGCTCGGATCACACGGACTTTCGGAAGAGACTGAAAATATCTCTTCCAAGGGCACTTTAACAGTACAACAACTCCAGAATCACATACTAGTTGTGACCTAGAGCAACCAAGCACCTAAACTCACTTTCAGCTTACTTTGGAACTGAACAGTGTGTAAAGTTGCGTGTTTGTAAATTAACGTTGCAATGTACATAGTTGGACAATTAAACTTTAGCAAACAGGTTAAAAAGGGGAAATTATATAACAGCATGCAATCCCCTTGCCCTTTGTACACTTTTGCATGTATGTAAACTGCTTTGAATGGTAGAAAGGCGGTATAAAAAGTTTTTAAACTAAAAATAATGCATGGTGTGAGCAGCTTGCAGGGGGGAAAGCCAAACCTGTACCAGGTTTTGAAAGTTAAGTGCAGTAAAATGTATTTTCTTTTCAAACTTTGTAATTGCTAGACTTCTGTGCAAACATCTATTTCCTGTTACTTTTACTTTTTGAATGCTTTGTATATTGTATTTCATGGTTGCCAAGGTTACTTTGCATTATTTAAGATAAATTGTTACAGACAAAGATGAATGGTGGATTTGTTCTAAACTATAGTGAACCAGAACAGTGGTTGCCCAGGGCAAAGGAAATGCTTAGGTTGAGTGGTTCTGATTGCTTGATGTCTTTTTAAGATAGCTAAAGGAATGTACAAACAGGAACATATTTAGAGCAATTTTTTTGTAATGGATTTATCTATTCTGGTTTGATTCACCATTTTGTGATTTGTGCAAAGGACCCTGGAATATAGAGGCTGTTGGCAAAGATGAGTGGTGTATATGTTTGAAAGCAGGGAATTTTAGATGGTGTATTTTTTTGTATGTGGGCTTTTTTCCCCCCTTTGGTAGAGGAATAAAATATTTTGTACAAGGAATTTCCTGTTTTTCCACAAGCCATGGCTGCAGTTAAACAAGTTAATTTATTTTTCTGTCCTTAAAGCAAATATTGTCCTGCTGTAATGCTCATATGTAGTCATCTAAACCAGACAAAATAGTTCATTCTTTTCATAGGTTTGTAGCGGGCATGTTCTAAATAACATTTGCAGGTTTGTCAAATCTTTTAACTGTAGGAAATGTTTGTGGTTTGTTTGGCATGTCTTGTAGAGAAATAACAGCACATTTTTCTTTAAACAAGAAGGTTTTGTAAAACCTGATCAATGTGATCAGATGCCGAGTCTCCTGAGGTTGGTTAGATATAAATATTTTGAAATGACTAGAAAATCCTATCCAGCAGTTTTCTACTACCAGCACCTTGTAAGGCTAGAAGCATGCATAATAATCAAATATTGACCCAGCATTGAGATTGGGAACATGTTTGGTAAAAAGATTGCTGAGCTCTGGCATGGATGATTTTCTTTTCTTCTGTGCTCCCATTTTAAAAAGTATCAATCGAGCTTTCAAATGCATAGATGTGGGATGCCATTTTTATAACAAAGATTTGTATAACTTAGCTATATTTTGACATAATCATTCATGACGGTTTGTTTCCTTTTGAAAGATGGAATCGTGCCTTTTATAGAATCTGCACTGGTCAGGAGGCAGAAGCTTGAAGGAATTTAAACTCTTGAGAAGCCTTTTGATTGGTTAACCAAACCATACCCAGAGTCAAGTTTCTTGGCACACAGGCTGGAACAGCTAGAATAGAGAATCTATTTTGCATAGCATGCTTGGAATACTAAGATGCCTTGAAGCACAATTATGCTTATATTATACTTGACTTGCAACGTTAACAAGCATGCCCTACGATAACTATAGTATCACTAACTTAGTTACTGATTTGGTTTATTTTTTGAAATTAGGGCTGTTGGGTCCTACTTATGGGCAGTTACAAAGTTGTTTGTTTGTGCTACATATTGCTTGCTGGTTCCATAATATTCATCAATACGGCAAAAAGGGATTACCTTTCAAAACTCAATAAGCTAGGGTAAAAGCTTCTCCAGAAGCTGTTATGCTTTTTCATGGTGAGGATTGTGTACATTTGGAAGTCATTTCATAGATTTAGAAAGTAAAGAACATGCATTTAAGCCACTGAATCGTTCCTCAAAACGAAGGCCTGCTACTGGCCTCCATTTTGAGGGATGATTCAGTGGTTTGTTTACACTTAGCTGTCAGTCTGTTCCCTATCCTAGACAAGAACACTTCCTTCCTGGCAGATGGCAGCCCCAGGGCCGTGCACCTGCCATGACGAGCAATAGCCTTTCCGTTGACAATAGGCTAATGACTGCAGACCATCTGCCTGGCAGCCTAAACAAAATAGGAAAAAATATTTGCCCTTCAGCTAGGGAATGACGCATCTAAAGAAAGCAGCAGTGACGAACATTGAGATCGAAGGTCTGAGAAGACTGAGCCTAGCACAGAATTCACTTTGCCTAGAAGAATGCTGGAAGATAATAGTACGCAGACAAAGCCGGCAGCAAAGCAAATGGCGTTCCTCAATACTATTCCATTTCCAACTATGCTGTATAACTAGAGAAATTCATTTGCCATGTGTGAAAAGTCCACTTGCTTTAGAGTGTACATGTAGTTCAATATAAGCTATGTTCTTCATTTTTTTTTCTTTTTCACCCTAAAAGCTGCATTTGTAGTATAATCATTGCTCTTTCCAAACACTTGCACTCATGGGCTGCCATCGCTCTTGTCATCACTAGGAGAGCAAAGAATTGGTGGTGGTGAGCAAAGAATTGGTGGTGGTCTGCTGTGAAGCAGAATGTTTGCCTCTTGATCTCTCCAGTTCGCTCCCACACTTATCTTTTCCATCTCAGAATGCTTCTTGATGTAAAGTCGGTCAAACAGCCCCTGTTAACTTGTTCACCATTTTTCTTTTTGCCTTCGGTTTTGAATGAAATAGTGTCTTTGGCACACAAATCACTAGTTTGTTCTCATTCTTTAGAAAAAGTAATCATTCAGCATTTCAACTTCTTATACCCATTATTTTAAGAGAGCAGATTTGGTTATGTTTGTTGCTATGAGATTTGTGAATAATTCTAACGTTTTGCTTAGAAACCATAATGCACCATGGGTAACACAAACTCTCCAGAATCTGGCTGAAAATCAAGTTGATTTAACAATATTAAGAACCGTTTGAATATGATGACAAAGTCCAGCTCTTTAGAGTTTGGTTTTGAAACTGGTGATCAGTTTAATTTTTTCACTTTTTGAAATCCTTCAGAATGGCGCCCCTATCCCAGCAGAAAAAGGCACATGTTCTCGTTCGCGCGCTCTCTCGTTCGCGCGCTCTCTCTCTCCTAGTGTCATGATGCCATCTAGCTGAGTGGTTACCTGAGAGCATCTCCTCTTCCTGCACCTAAAGTAAATTCAGTATGCCTTAGAACACTTTCATGCACTCTAGGTCTGCTGTCCCACCCCATCTGACAGGAAGTTTGCAATAGAAGGGGGTGGAGGCAGCAGATCTTGAGTGCACCAAAGTGCTCTAAGACCCAGTAACACACTGAGTTTACTTTACATGCAGCATCACAGGGGAAGGGATGGGGGAGTGTAATTTTGGACACAAGTAGAAGTACTGAACTTGCACACATCATGCACGAATACACATCTCTGCCACTTTGCTGCACTCATTCAGCAAAATGCTGCAATTGGTAATACTTCTACCATTCATGTCCAGTTTGGCGTGCATGTGTATAAAGAAACGTGCTTTGCTTTGGTTCATGTATGAAGAAAAGGTCTGGCACTGGTTTAAATAGTTAAGATATCTGTAGAGGTGTGTTTTAAGGTTACCTTTCCTGTTTTGAAGTTGTTTGTTTAGGTAGAAAGTGCTCCATTGTTGATCTGCTTCCATTCAGATTTTCCACAGAAGCTGAACTGCGTAACTGTTCTGAAATGACACATGGGCCAATTAACCCAGTACAGGCCTTGATATGGTTTCTTGGAATCTAGGAGCCTTCCAAAAGCTAGGTTACAGTGCACACCCCCACACCTCAAAAAGATATATTGCAGTTACTTTTTTTTTTTTAAAGATTTTGGGGTCTGTTTTTACTAAAACAGTGTTGTTCCCATTTTCAGTGGGAAAGAACTTAATAAAGCAGGCTCTTAATGGGCCGCCACTGACCCTTTAAGCTACTCCTGTGTGAGGGGGGAGGGAGAGGGGTGCTCCTTTTTGTACATACATATTCCCATGCTTCACATGCATTTCTCTCTCGCTGCCCAAGAGCTTCATTATACCCCAACACTCCAACCTCTCTCCTGCTATCCCTCCCCACCCCTATCTGTTTCCCTTTCCAGACTCTCTCCCCTTCTCTCTCATCTCCTGCCCTCCAAACCCTCAACTCTAAACAACAACAAAAAAAGGTTAGAGATAGGAGATATTGCTGCACAGACTAGTGAAGAAGTTTAGAGGGGCAGCAGCTTATTTGTTTATTTAAAAGAAAAAAAAAAGGAACAAATAAATCGCTGCCCCTCTAAACTTCTTCACTAGTCTGTGCAGCAATATCCCCATATCCCCTGTCTCTAACTTCTTTTATTCTGCAGGCTCCAGCAGCACTTCTGCTGAGATCCACAGTCTTTTGCAGTCCTTATGCCCATAGAAATTGCATCTCTCATGGGCAGATGGACTGTGGTGAGACCGAGCTGTCTGCCCATGGGCGTTCTATCATGGCCTTTTGCAGCCCTTCTGCCTGCAGGAGATTGGATCCCCACAGGCAGAGAGCGCTTGCCTGGGGCTCAGAGCATTTCGGTCGCCATGGTGACCTGGCACCTGGGGTTTGTCTTTTTAAATTTTTTATTTGAGTATGCCAGTCCTGTTTTCAGCTCTTGGAAATGAGTGTTAGTAAGCCAAAGGAACTGGAAGGCACTCCCTTGTATCTGAGGCATTGAAGAGTTAAGTGATCCCATGTCACTGGAATTCAGACCATTGCTTAAGTACAAGGCTATTCTTTGGGTGATACCTTCCCTCTTTACAGCAATACTGTATAGCCTTTTCGTCCTGAGTGTTTTTAGCAGAATGGCCAGTCTCATTTCAGAAGCTAGTTTTAAAAGTTGTAACAATGCTACTCTGGGAGGAAGTAAAAACACCCTACTGTGTTTGAAGATTGTGAGGTTATGCCTCTGTGGTTCTGTTGCCCAATGGGCAGTCAGGTTTGCAAGAGTCCTATTAGCAGAGTGATTTGGATTCCTGTAGTGTCTAAGCTTGAAGACAGTCTAAGCCTGTTGTATCTAAACCAAACATCATAATTAGAACAGACAAGTGACATTTTTTAAAAATATGGGATGAAGATTACTATTAGTATGTGTATTTAGGGTAACAATTTAGTATCTGTTGGATACTAGTAAATGACTTGCAGTTTATACTTGGAATTTTGTAATCTAAATTAGGTTAGGAACTACTGGTATTAATAATTCTCCTAGGACAAGCAAGATGAGTCAGCCACAATAGGTGTCGTCGTCTGATGGTGCCGAGACGGAAGTACTACTCTCTATAGCTCTGAGCATGGGCCACCCCCCGGGTCCACCCCTAGCCAGCTACTCTTCATTCTTCCGCCTTGCCAACAAGACAGATTTTCCTACACTCTCTTCATCAAACATCTAATTCACGAAAACAGCAATTTTTGCAAAGACATAAACTCCAATCAACCTCTATTATGCCCAAACCCGGTTTTAAAAAAATGTCCTACCTGCTCCAGAAAGATGAACTCCACGGACACCCATGCCTGTTGCTTGAGATGCCTCGGAGTCTCACACAGGGTGGAGGACTGCACTCGCTGTGCAAGAATGTCGTCCCCCCACCCCCCCCCTTGCCAGGAAATTCAGAAAACATGCCCTCCGGGATCTTCTTCAAGAGGTAGGAACTTCAGCGCTGCAAGCTCCTGCTGACCATGCTGCTGTTGACCAAGTGGCATGCTGCCCCCGATGCTCTTCCGATGCAGCCAGCCTCCTCCGCAGCTCCGGATGTGCCCTCCCTGGCCCCCATCTGCAGCTGCGAGACTCCTGCCTCCCACTCTGAGCTTCCCCAGAACCCCCTCTGCAGACAATGTGGGAACTCCAGGGCATGCAGGCAGCCATTTTGCCTTCATTCTCCGGCTCCGCCCCCTGTGGCGCCATTGGTCAGCACCACAGCAACGAGTCCTCCCCTGACTCCGCCCCCTGGCACCATTGGACAGTGCCATGGCAATGGGACTGCATCACCAGGCAGCCCAGGACACTCCCTCCTGCACTGGCAAGCCTCTGTCGGCACGGAGACACCCACGCTGACGTAGCAGAGGTTCAGGAAGACAGCATAGGCACAGGAGGAGGCACTCAAAGGGCAGACTACACAGATTTCAAACTTTCTCTCCAGCCTCTGACCAATGGACAAAAAATCAAGCACCTACCTCTACTTCATCGGACCCGAAGGTCCCTAGATCACTAGCCGCGTCCACAGAGCCTATACCTACAGAGACAGCTCCCCTGCCCTCCTGTAACGCTGCTGTCCCAACTGACCCTGGGCCACCTATGACTCTGGAAACCTCGGGGCTCGATTTAGTGCCCGCACCGGCAGATCCTGCCACCAGCATCCCAGAGGATCTCACATCCCAGATTTCTCTGCACACTGGCATCAGCTATGGACCTCCCTACTACTGGGCAGCCCTCAGACCAGCGTCCAGAAACCCAAGCAGCACGGCAATTCCTCAAGACCCCAAAAGCCCCTACAATGATTCCGGTGCATCCCCTACTGCAGGAGAACCTCCTCCAGCTTTGGCAAAGCCCCAGCTTGGGACCCCCCTCTACGTGCAAACTGGACTTAAAATAACAAGTCCAATCCTCTCCAGGATTCGACAAGACCCAACTCTCACACCAATCCATTTTGGTGGAGTCTGCCCTTAAGCGCTCAAAGTCCACGTGGACACATTCCAACAACCCCCCAGGCAGAGATCTTAAGCTTCTCGACGATATTGGCAAGAAGACTTTCCAAGGTGCCATGCTCAGCGCAAGAATCTCTGCTCGCCAACTACAGCACGCCCTCTACCAGGATGTCCTCCTAGAGCGCTTGAAAGACATCATCTTAGCCCTGCCACAGGGCAGTCGGTCTTCCGCCAATACCTCTTGAGCAGACCTACAGGAATGCATGAAGCACCAAGTGCAAGCATCCTTCGATTCCTTTGATGCAGCTGCACGCACAGCTGGGACTGCTATCTCCGCCCACAGACTCACCTGGCTCCAGGCCTCCGGTCTCAGAAGATACCCATGACGCATTGCTGATGCCCCATGTACTGGCGACTCTCTGTTTGGAGGCAGTCAATGATACCGTCTCCACTATAAAGGACAACTGCACCACACTTCAGACCCTTGCTGACGAGGGCCTTGAGTGCAACAAACGCAAGAGCTCCTACCAGCAGAGACAGTACCACACTTCAAAACGGCAATACACTACGTACCGGAAGTGGCAACAGCCACGGTACAAGTCACAACAGCAGCATTCCTCCTACTGCAATAAGCTCCGCCAGCGCGACCGGAGACGACAAAAGGCCTCCCAAGCTGGGCCAACGAAACAAAGCCAGCCTTTTTGACAAACAATGCACAGCCTGCCCCCCCCCCCCCCAGGGGCCGGCTCACCACCTTCCTCCCGGCATGGAAGTCCATCACAACAGACAAGTGGGTACTACAAATAATCAGGAGCGGGTACCGCATCAGGTTCCACAATACTCCATGCCAACAACCCCCCCCCTCCAAGAGAGGGTGGACCCCGCATCGCCCACAGGTCTGCCTCACGAAATATCCTCCCTCTTGACTTCCAAAGCAGTCGAGCCTGTGCCACCGGAGGAAATTCACACTGGCTTCTACTCCAGATACTTTATGGTTCCCAAGAAGTCAGGTGGTTCGCGCCCCATCCTCAACCTGCGCAAACTCAACAAATTCATAGTCAAGGAAAAGTTCCGTATGCATTCCTTTGGGTCCATCCTCCCCCTCATCCAGAAGGGGGAGTGGCTTTCATCCCTGGACCTAATGGACGCCTACACCCACATCAGCATCCACAAGGACCACTGCAAGTTCCTCCGCTTCCAAATCCAGGGGAGACACTTCCAGTACAAGGTCCTCCCCTTCGGCCTCTCTCTGGCACCAAGAGTTTTCACCAAATGTGTCATTGTGGCGGCTGCTCACCTACGCAAACAGGGCATATGCGTCTTCCCATACCTGGATGACTGGCTGATTTCAGTGCTATCCCTATGGGAAGCCACAACGTCGACGCAGCAGACCATTGCCCTCCTGTCATCTCTGGGCTTCCTGATCAACTACCAAAAGTCGCACCCGCGACCCATGCAACCCCTCGAGTTCATCGGAGCTATAATAGACACCAAAGCCTCACGGGCATTTCTGCCTCCCCCTCGAAGGGACGCCATCATCCGCCTGATAAAACAAGTCTCAGAGATGGATCACACACACACGAGGACACTCCTATGCCTTCTGGGACACATGGCAGCCTCTACCCAGGTTGTACTCCTGGCAAAGCTACACATGCGCCACTTGCAATGGCACCTGAGGTCATACTGGAACCAGCACTCGCAGGCCCTCAGCTCCTCCATCCGCATGGAAACTGCAGTCCAAAGCATCCCTCCTCTGGTGGATCCGCAAGAAGAACCTGGCACAGGGACGCCCACTATGGCAGCCCCCAACTCAGCTGTCCATAACCACGGACGCCTCCCCATCTGGCTGGGGGGCACACTGCCTTCATCTCCACACCCAGGGAGCATGGACGGCACGGGAGCGGAATCAACACACAAACCTCCTGGAATTCAGGGCGATCCGACATGCCCTTCAGGCCTTTCGGAGTCAGACCCACAGAAAACACATCCTCCTTCGGATGGACAACCAGGTGGCCATGTTCTATATCATCAAACAGGGGGTACAGGCTCACGTGCGCTATGCAGGGAAGCTCTGAAGATCTGGATCTTTGCTCTGCACAACTGGTGCCACATCCAGGCTTCCTACCTGCCAGGGCTCCAGAACGAGCTAGCAGACCGCCTCAGCTGACAGCCCAGCCCACACGAATGGGCACTAAACGACCAAGTGACCCTCGCCATCTTCCAGCGGTGGGGTCAACCGCAAATAGACCTTTTTGCCACAGAAGAGAACTCCAAATGCAACCTCTTCTGCTCAAAACAGCCATCCCCCCCTGCAGCACTGCCCCGGATGCATTCGACACGTTCTGGGGGGACTGGTCACTGGTGTATGCCTTCCCGCTGTTTCCACTGATACCACTGACCCTGCAACGGATCATTTCAGACAGGGCACAGGCCATCCTCATAGCCCCATTCTGGCCCCGCCAGGGATGGTTTCCGCTCCTCAGCCGCTTGGCACGGGAAGCACCTTTTCGCCTTCCCCTATGGCCGGATCTCATCTCTCAGGACGACGGCAACACCCTGCACCCCAATCTATAGACCCGGTCCTTGGCAGCATGGAGTCTGAACGGGCCACTCTAACACCGCTCCACCTCCCGCCAGAGGTTATGCAGGTGGTGCTTGCAGCACGCTGTCCGTCTACTAGAAAGTCATACGGCTTGATGTGATGACGCTTCTCCTCCTGGTGCTCCGCCCTGCAGCTCAATCCTTTCTCCTGCCCCACGTCACAGGTGCTGCAATATCTGACAGAACTCACCCAGAAGGGTCTGCAACCTCAGTCAGTACGAGTTCACCTGGCTGCGATCGCAGCTTTTCACGACCGCTGCGATGACACTTCCATCGCGGCCCAACCCATCGTCACTCGGTTCATGAGAGGACTCACCAACCTGTACCCTCCGCAAGGACCTGATTTTTTTTCCTCCCTCCCCCCCCCCCACTGGGACCTCAACACCGTCCTCGGCCAACTCGTGCTCCCCCCCCCCCCCTTTTGAGCCCTTGACTACAGCAGACATGAAACATGTCTCATGGAAAACTCTGTTCCTGGTCGCCATCACATCAGCCCGGCGAATCAGTGAGTTGCAAGCATTGGTGACGCACCCACCCTACACACAGATCACCAACGACAGAGCCACCCTCCGGACGCATCCCAAATTTGTGCCGAAGGTGGTCTCTGCCTTTCACATGAACCAGTCCATAGAGCTGCCTAGCTTCCTTCCAGAACCCCACTCCACTGCAGAGGAACAGAGACTACACACCTTGGACTGCATCAGAGCTCTCTGCATCTACCTCCAACGGACTGTGCCCCACCGCTCGGGCACGCAACTCTTCGTCTCCTATGACCCCAACAAACCCGGGCATCCTGTCTCCAAACGCACCACCTCCAGTCAACGCGCACAAGCTACGGGCAATGGCCTCCTCCATTGCCAACCTGAGATCCGTCCCAGTCGCGGATATCTGCAAAACCGCCACTTGGTCATCACCCCATACATTCCAGAGACACTACTGCCGCGACCTCTCCAGCGAAGACCTTGCTTTTGGTCGGGCAGTCTTGTCCTCGGCGGACCGGCGCTGCCTGTAGCATGGTCCGATCCACATCTGTGGTTGTGATTTCCCCGCAGTACCTGCACTGACGTTTGCTCTGTTACTGCACTGCGTGCACAGCTACTTGCACTGTTTACACTGTTACTTGCACTTTGTTTTGCACATTGTTCTGCACCTTGTTTCCCATATTTGCACTGTTGAACCTGTTTACATTGTAATTGCATGGTGTTTTGTATACTGACTATTGCCCTCTGTGCATGGGCAACCGCCGTCTTTAATAAAGCAGGCATATTGTTCTTGGTTAGCACTGGTCTCCTTCTTGATCTCCCTTGCACCACAGCTCCACATAGCTAGGGAGGCATCTATTGTGGCTGACTCACCTGCTTGTCCTAGGAGAAAATGAGGTTACTTACCTGTAACAGGAGTTCTCCGTGGACGGCAGGATAAGTCAGCCAAACATCCCACCCTCCTCCCCTGCAAGGTACCGGTCTAAATCCCACGGGTGCATGCCCCTAGCAGTTGATAGCTAGTAACTCAGTGGCTGGCTAGGGGCGGACCGGGGGGGGGGGGTGGCTTGGGTGGCCCATGCTCAGAAGGGCAAAGCCCTTCTGAGCTATAGAGTAGTACTTTGTCTCGGCACCATTGTGGCTGACTTATCCTGCTGTCCACGGAGAACTCCTGTTACAGGTAAGTAACCTCGTTTTTCCCTCCTGTGTGTTTACCTCTATCTGCATAAAACCTGCCACCTTCAATCTGATCTACTGTCAGTCTTGTTCCCATCCTCTTAACCTCACAGTACCTATAAGGAAGAAGGACTTTGTTTTATCAGGGAGGTGGTTTTTTTTTTTATCAGGGACTCTTAGCAAGTTGCAGGCACACATTTAGCAGCTCATTTGCTTTACAATGTAGAGCAATGTCTTATCCTTTTTAAGTGCTGTCAAGCCAATGCTGACTCTTGGTGACCCAGCAGTCCCTGGGTTTTCTTGGCAAGGTATGAAAGTAGATTGCCAGACCTTTTCTCCCAATGGTAAAGTGGCTTGCCCAAGGTCACAAGGAGTGCCATTGGGAATTGACCTCTAATCACTTGGGTACTAGGCTGTTGCCCTAACCACTATGGTACTCCTTCACTCCTATCTTATCCATAGACTAGTTTAAATATTAATCTGATTGGCTTGTGCTGTTGAAGCAACATCAGTATTCTGTCCTCTCTTGTCTGTTATAACAGCAGTGTCCCCATTTGTATATACATACTTTATAATACCAACTCTTTCCTTGCCTCCTATGTTTGTGTTTTATTTGGCTTTATTTTACTTCTCTGGGAACAAGCAGGAAGTCAACCCTCATATATGGGTGACGTCGGCACAGATGGAGCCCTCGCAGAAGCATCACTCCAGCTTTCAAAGAGAGCCTTTGGGAGATGCCACCACACATGTGCGGGCCCCTTCCCACCCGAGTGCCATCTTGCTCAGTCTCCTTTTTTTCCATGGAGCCCTTCAGATGCTGTTTGACTTCCCCTGGAAAAAGTAGTTTTTTTTGTTTTTTTTTGTGCCCAAGCTTTTCAACTCGACTCTGGTCTTATACCGGCACTCTTCCTGCCTACTGGCCTCGGCGTTGAGTTTGGTCCATTTTTATAGTTCTTGTTTTATCTTTTGGTGCCTTCGCACCTTTTTTCCCTGCCGGCAGCCCAGAGAGCCTTCAACCTCACAGGGGTACTTTTTTCCCCCCATGGCTACCAGAGGCTTTAAGAAGTGTGATCGGTGCTTTAAAATGTCCTTAACCGACACACATGACTGCTACCTCAGGCCGGACTATGACCCAGCTGCCTGAGGTTTCTGCAAAAGGATGTCCAGCAAGGCCCTGAAGAGCTGCCAGCAGCAGCATGATAAGTTCTTCCCCAAATCCCCGATACCTCTGAAGGCCAAGGCCTCATCTGAGGCCCCACCATCTCGGGAGTTCTCCGAACTCGAGCGTCGTCGTGAGACCTCAGAGGAGGGGTCTCCCTCGAGGGAACACAGGAAGAAGAAGAAACCCTCGCAGGTGGCATTCTTGGATGGTTCCGACTGGCCAGGAACATTCCGGGCCCGGTCCCGCAGTCCGAGGTGCTCGTCCGAGGCGTTGGAGAAGCAGAGACCTACCAAGGTCCTCCAGAAGGACCCGGCCGTGGACCGGCCTCTGTCCCCCGACACTATCCTCGTCAAGGATTCCTCTTTGGGGGAGCTGATGTCAGGCCAGAGTCCCTCGGTGCCCACACCGAAGGCTGCGGAACCTTCTGACCTGTAGTCCAAATTGGCTGCCCTGGAGCACAGTTTCTGCCTTCATGGACCAGCAGCAGGCACTGTTGTCCAGCATGTCCAGTTCATCCTCCCCAACTACCGGTCATTCGACATCTAAGACACCCCAGATGCCGAGCCGATCCGAGGCCGAGGTCACGCTCGGCATCCAGCTCGACAGGATCACAGTCATCCCTGGTGAGTCTACCGGGTGTCAACCACAGAGCATCGGGGGGCCTCGAAGCCTGCGGAGCAGCCCGTCTGAGTCATCCTTGGAGTGCTCTGAATGGGAGACGGAAGATGAGGAGTCTCTGTGATGTCCCTTCTGATTCTCCAGTTTCAGAATCTTGGAGGCGGTCCCTGCCAGAGGACATGGTCTTCTTGGACTTTGTCAAGGACATGTCCATGGCCCTGGTGCTCCCGACCGAGTCGGAGGAGGATCTTTGGGCGGACGAGCTGGAGATCCTTCAGTATGAGGCCCCTCAGGAATCGCCCATGGTGCCCATTCCTCCCATCCTGGAACAGCTCATGCTTCACATGTGGGAGACACCAGTGTCACTGCTCGTGGTGAGTAGCTGGCTCAACTCGATGTATCGGGTCTGCCGGAGCCCAAGCTTCCAGAAGTCAAAACTGCTGCACAACTCCATGGTGGTGGAGTCGGCATGGGTCAGCTGAAAAGCCAGAAGACGCACTCCTTGGTGCCACCAGGCAGGGAGACCTTCACCTTGGATGCCCTCACCTGGAAGTGCTACCAGGGCTTGATGCTCATCTGCTGGGTCCAGGCCTACAAGCTGTACATGGGCATGTACTTGAGAGACCTGACGCAGGAACTCGTCGGGTTCTCGGCTGGTCTCTCCGAGGAACCTTTTGCAGTGGTTCAAGAGCCTGTCCAAGGCTGTCCGTGAGTGCTCCAAATTTGTCTTGAGCAGCCTATGATGGGTTTGAGTCGGTGGCCCGGGTAGCCGCAGCGGGTATCTGTGCTCGCCGCCAGGCTTGGTTTCAGTCATCCAACCTCGAGCAGTGGGTTCAGAACAAACTGGTGGATGTCTCATGCCAAGGGGAGAACCTCTTTGGCAAACCCATGACCGACAAGGCTGCTGAGCTGGAGACTGATTTCATGATGAGGACCAGGCTCTCCAAGAAGACCACTGTCCCTCCCCAATGGAAGGACTCGGGTAAAAAGCCCTTTTACCCGAGTAAGGGGGCTGCTTACTGAAACTACCCACCCTATCAAGCCTCCCCGACTCCCCAACAGGGTCAGCAAGCCAAGAGACATTGGCATGGCCCACGTAAGCAAAAGACTCCAAAACCCCCGGCACCGGCCCCCGACCCAGGCAGGGGGGAGCTTTTGACTCTGAGCATAGCCTCTCTAACCCAAGGAGATCAGAGCCCACAGGGGGACGTCTGGCCCTCTATGCCCAGAGGTGGATGCCCATCGCCACCGATTCCTAGGCACTGAAGGTAATCAAGGAGGATTACTTCCTCCATCTGACTCAAACACCTCCCCCTTATTTCCCAGGAGAGCCCCTCAGGTCTCCCCCTCCACCGGGAACTTCTTCTGAAGGAGTTGACAGGTCTTCTCAAGGATAAAGTGGCAGAACTGGTGCCCCACCACTTCAAGGGCAAAGAGTTCTATTCCCAGATATTTCCTCTTCCCAAAGAGGACGGGGGCATAAGGCCCATCCCCGACCTGCGCAACATCAACAAATATTTTGATGAGGGAGACGTTCAAGATGCTCTCCCTTGGAACTTTGCTGCCATAACTCCAGCAGGGAGGTTGGCTATGCCCCTTAGACCTCAAGGATGCTTATATCCACATCCTTAGCCACCCAGCCACAGGCAGTGCCTGCGGTTTGTGGTAGGGGGCAAACACTTCCAATACAGGGTGCTTCCCTTCGGCCTAGCCTCTACCCCGAGGGTATTCACGAAATGCCTGGCAGTCGTGGCCACATTCCTCAGGCTCCAAAGGGTCTTCATCTTTCCCTACCTGGACGACTGGCTCTTAAGTGGAGGCACAGCCTCCGAGGTTCCACAGGCCACCGCTCGCACCATCCAGTTTCTGCAACACTTGGGCTTCGTCATAAATTACCCCAAGTCTCACCTCCTCCTGACACAATTCCTGTAGTTCATCAGGGCAAAGCTCGACACCCTCCAGGCAAAGGCCTTCCTGCCCAAGGATCGGGCCGATTTGTCTCAGATCTCTGGCTCAAGACAAACAGCACCGTCCCTCGGTGCCTGCCTGGCACCTTCTGTGTCTCCTTGGGCACATGACCTCCACAGTCCATGTCACCCCAGACGCTCGCCTCCACATGAGGGGGCCATGATGGTGTCTCTGGGACCAGTGGTCTCAGGCTACAGGCCGCCTCTGAGACAGGGTTGCGGTGACCCACCAGTTGGCAGATTCCCTGGTCTGGTGGCAGGCATGCCCTTCCAGACTCCCAGCCACTCGAGGGTCATCACCACAGACGCCTCCCTGCTTGGCTGGGGAGCCCACTGTGGAACACCCAACAAATCAACCTCCTGGAGCTCCGAGCCATACACCTCGCTCTGAGGGTTTTTTGTCACCTCCTATGCCACCAGCCGGTCCTGGTCCAGACTGACAGCCAAGTGGCTGTTCTCCGTGAACAAACAAGGCGGCACAGGGTCCCGTGTCATTTGCCAGGAGGTACTGGGTCTCTGTTTGTACACAATCCAATAGGGTATCCTCCTGAGGGCAGTGTACTTGAACAGGACAACCTGCTGGCTGACAGGCTCAGCAGAGTTCTCCAGCTGCACAAGTGGCAGTTAGACACCAGGATAGCCGGTTGACTTTTCCAGCTCTGGGGCGAACCCATGATGGACTTCTTCGCCAGTTGTCCCGCTTCTGCCGATGCCGTTGATCATGAAGACCTTGTTCAGGACCCTCCACAATAGGGCCTCGCTTATTCTGGTGGCCCAGGCAGCTGTGATTCCTGCTGCTTCTGCAGTTGACAGTGGAGGCCTCCATTCCCTTGGGCACTGCCCTGGGACTCCTATTGTTGGAGGGGGGCGCTCTCTTGCACCCCAACCTGGGGTCTCTCTCATTGACAGCGTGGCTGCTGAGAGGGTGACTCTCGCCCCCCTCAACCTTCTGCTGGCCTCTCACAAGGCCTCTACTAGGAAGGCGTATGCCCTCCAAATGGCACAAGTTCTCTGTTTGGTGTGCCGATCATGGGGCTGATCCCTTCTCCTGCCTGGTGGTTGTGGTGTTGCAGTACCTTATCCACCTCTTCCAATCCGGGCTCAAGTCTAACTCTGTCCGAGTACACCTTAGTGCCCTGGCGGCACACCACCACCTGCCAGGGTAAGCCCCTTTCGGTCTAACCTTTGGTGACCTGCTTCCTTCAGGGCTTGCTCCTGGTTCACCCTCCGGTGACCGAATGGGACATTGATGTTGTGTTAGGGCAGATCACTCGCCTGCCCTTCGAGCCTCTGGCTACTTCCACCTTTTGCTATCTCTCTTGGAAGGTGGCTTTCCTGGTTGCGCTCACCTCTGCTCACATAGTTGGCGAGCTCCAGGCCCTTGTGGCAGAGGTGCCCTATACCAGGTTCTACAAGAACAGAATAGTGCTTTGCACACACTCCCAAGTTCCTGCCAAAGGTAGTGTCGCCCTTCCACCTCAATCAGGAAGTGGTGCTTCCTACCTTCTTCCCAAGACCTCACTCCAGTTGGGCAGAGACGATCCTTCACACATTGGACAGTAAGAGGGCCTTATCCTTCTACATCCAACGCACCCAAGGCCCAAATGCATGACCCTGTATTTGTATTTATATCTCATACATTCAGGCATGTAACACTCGTTGCATAGCCATCCCCTGCACTGTCCTTCCATCTTTACTTGCTCCACATGGGACAAATGGGTTCAACTTGTCCCTTTCTATCATGCTACTCTGGTGTATTGTCTTGCAGTTGCACAGGCTGAGGCACCAGTCCCACCCTCAGAAATGGTGTTTCATGTACCCCATGGCACTGCTACTTTACATAAAGCTGGGAGGTCACAATGATGGCACACTAGAAAACGCATCCATAACAGGTGTCCCAGAAATCTGCTGCGTATACATCAGACCCTCTGCAATGGGCCACTAAAGCCATGCTGTCAGATATCCATGATGAGGAATGCCATGTTGGGCTACCCAACATATGGCCATCAGCATAGAAGGATGATTGTCTCGCTGCAGGTCATAGCAGAGCCAGGACTGTGCAAGGTGGGCAAGTGACCTGAGTAGCACCCAAACACGTAATGAACAAGTGGGAATCAAAGTGCTATGTCTCCATTGTCAAAGTGGACTCTTTGACTATGGAGACACAGCACCAGCCAGTAGGCTACACCTCCACAGCTCTACACAGATGCGTAGAGCCTGCGGGTCTCGGATCAAATTGTTTGCTGTGTGTACTGGTATAGGTTGGGCCCTCCACTACCCATGAGAGACTGCACATGCAAAACAGCGCTCTGCAGCTGAAGAACCAATAGAGAATGCACTGATCCAGCACATCAGCCTAATAAGATGCACTGACTGCGTGTGGTACATGCACATAACTGCAAGTCGTGCTGCAGAGCGGTTTCAGCTGTCACCCTGAGGGTGAGGATGTGTGCCCAGCACCTGGTCCATGGAACCTGCGCTGTTAGAGATGGTCTCTGCTGGCTGTGGCAGGTATTATGCTTTTCTCCTTGTTTCCTGCAAGCTTGTAGCATGATGTAGGTGACGGCAACAGCTCAGCCTGTGTTCTGCCCATGTTGGACACTAACTCTCCGATAACAGTGCAGGTCAGTGCCCAGTGTCACTATGCTGATGCAGTGGACAGCCATAAGAACATAAGATATGCCATACTGGGTCAGACCAAGGTCCATCAAGCCCAGTATCCTGTTTCCAACAGTGGCCAATCTAGGTCATGCATACCTAGTAGTTTCCCCAAAAGACACAGGTTCCACAATGCTTGTACTGGGTCAAGCATTGATATCCTGGGTCCCTTCTTAATAATGGTTTATGGACCTTTCCTCCAGGAACTTGTCCAAACCTTTCTTAAATCCAGCTACACTAACAGCCTTTGCTACCTCCTCTGGTAACAAATTCCAGAGTTTGATTACACGTTGAGTGAAAACATATTTTCTTTTATTAGTCTTAAATAGTTTACCCTGTAGCTTCATTGCATGTCCCCTAGTCTTTCTGTATTCTGATAATGTAAACAATCGATCTACGTTTACCCGTTCCACTCCGTTCATTAATTTATAGACTTCTATCATAACTCCCCTCAGCCGTTTCTCTTCCAGCCACCGCAGTGGGAGCGTATAGGCTGGTGTGGGGCTACTGTCCAGCCACAACCCCAGTGAGTAGGTCATGAAACACTGCTGCCCCAACCATTGAAGACCCAACAATTGACCACAGCACACGCAGTAAGACTGCCCCTGCTGCCTTTCACTGGGCTCTGTCAGCCATGCACAAATCAACTACGGTTGGTCTGCTGGTCAGCTTACCCGGCATGTGCTTAGAGTGACCATGAGTACCCTGCCTTGGGATACTCAGCATTGACACCCAGCATTTACTCAGTGATTGCATCCACATCACTGGAGCCAGACATTTATAATAGCTCTGTGTGGATACATAGTCATGCCATGGTCACATTTTGGTCATAGCGAGAGTGCCATGGCCACCCAGGCAATGCACGTGGCAGACGGGCACAATGACTCTCAGCCATTGACTCTACCGTTGTGGCAGACACAACCAGGCCAGTTTGTGCTGTTTCAGGCAATACCCACAATTCTCTGCCTCATGTTGTTCACATGTTGTTCAGACTGCCAAATGCCCCGTAATGTATATAGACTAATTACAAAGTATCAGATGTTATGTACATAGTTGCTAAGCTTTGTGCAAATGTTGCTATGCATACAGTAGTTAGACCATTGGTAATAGTTAATAGTTCTAGTTCAATGTATTAAGGCCTATACCCACTGTATAAAGTTCTTTGATGTTTCATGTAAGAAGAACAGGTTTTATGATTGTTCACTGATTCTTTACATTGTTCTTTGTAAACCGCACCTGATCCATGGGAAAGTGCGGTATATAAGTGTGTTAAAATTTTTTATTTTAATTTATTTTATTTAACAAACAAAGACTGGGAACAACTCAGACAATGTGAACCAAAGTGAAGTGCAGAAAGCCACAGGACAAAGGGGAGCCATATATACACACACATGCATACGCTGTCATTAGTGCACTGTGCAAAAGTGGGGATGGTTGGCATTCCTGCTTGCCACTCCTGTCTCAGTCAGCTCAAGGATTGATAATGTGTGCTCTGTGTGCAGGCGCTAATATCGCACTTTGGCCTCACTGCACATTGTTACTGCCCAGTCTGTGTGATATTTGCTCCAACCAGCTGTGGATTGTAGAGCCTATCAGTGCTGCTGGTGGGTGTTTTCCACCCTTTCTGATTGCCTTCTTGGGAATTGCACATGCTGGAGCTGTACTTGCATTGTTGGCTAAACCTTGTCCACAGGAACATGCAATGCCGAAACCCCAGCGGGGATCTGAACCTGTGACCCTCCGTACCTATACACCACAGTGCTGCCATATGGGGATAACGGCCCCTGTTGTTGACATGCTTCCCTTTGGCTGGACTTTTCGATATTCTGCAATGTGCATGGTGCACAGGACTAGGACAAGACTTCTGTCTGCTGCAGACTGGTGCTGCTGCCCATGCAACCACTACCACCACACCATGAAGACATGCCCCATGTGCTATCAGTGGTGGTATGCAGTCCCAGCATGTTAAACATGCGGCTTAAGCATGCACCTTTTGTGCAAAGACCAGATGGGCAGGGGTTCAGAGGCACACATGGACAGCCATGTAGCATGCCCAGCGCACCCCCCCCCACCAGCTGACTATGCAGGGGTTCCATCACCACCTACCACCAATATGTCTCAGGGGAAAGATGGCAGCCACTGCTGTGGTATTTTCCAGTGCCTGCAGCTGTAGCCCTCCAGGTAGCTATCAGACTCTTCCTCCACAGCTGGGTTCAGTGGCACCATTGGGAGGGGGAGGGGGGTTGCCGAGATCTCTGCCTAGGGTGCCATGTCCCTTGGACTGCCCCATGTGGCAGATCTCCTTGCCACAGCTGCCGTATGTCTGTGTTTTGCCAAAGTCACTGTGTGATCATGACTGACATCGGATGGGGGGATGCCCCTATGTGCCGAGGTTACAACCATTAGGCTCCATCAACCTGGAGGACAGACAGCTAAGGGGAGATATGCTGGGGGTCTATGCATTACTGAATGGCATTGAATGGGTAAATGTTGATCGTTGTTTTACGCCATCAAAATGTGGGTGGACAAGGGGACAGACAATGCTGCTACAGTGTAATGCATTCTGGACTGATAGGTGCATATAACTTGTCAGGCAATGCATAGGCAATCTCTGGCTCTCCGATCATGAAGATGTCAAAGGCTCCTCTTGTAACTGTGCTTGGAGAAGGTTTGGTTAGGTTCCAGGGGAACGGTCATTGCACCAGTATGCAGGGGGCATTGCATATCCACAGCTTGCCCCACTACAGGCATTGTTGAACTTGGGTACATTTTAAGGACCTAGCTAGGTATTTGTGGGTGTGACTAGCCATTGTGGGACAGAGGATACAGGGTTTGATGGACCATGGTCTAACCCAGCATGGCAGATCTGTGGATCCTCTGTTCTTATGCCACTGTGCCAACTGGACAGCTCCCTGGTCTGCAGTGTCCATCACCTACCACTGCATGACTAACATGCCACCCCCTTTGCTCCATTGACAGCATTAGCATGGTGTGCTTTCCTTCTTGTGCACCATGCTGCTACTGCTGCTGCTAATGGAGCACTAATATCACAGATTTGGGCTCCCTTGTCATTTCATCCTACTGCTCATGTTTAAATAGGCACTCTCCCCTCTGTAGACACCCTTTCTGCAAGGTTTCACATTGCAGTAAGGTTACAGGTGTTAATGGGCTCTTAGGGGTCTTAATGCAAGAGGCATTTAAAAGTAACACATGGTGTTACTGCCCCTTCTCCACCCATTTTCTGCCTCTTTATGCCTGTTCTCTGCCTCCTGTTCCCTTTCCGTGCATGTGTAAAAGGCTCCTGCAATGTAAACTCTGCAGCGTTAAGGGGACATGTATGCCATTACCACACAAGCAGCATACTTGCTACCTTACCGCTGTTTAGTAAACATATCCCATAGTTTTTATATATTATGCTATTTCTCCTCCCCTTCTTCCTATCTCTTCCTGAATGTAGTTTAGCTAGGTATAATTATATCCTAGTCATTGTCTGTGATCCATGTCTCTGTAATTGCCACTAAATCCAAGTCTGCATCTTCCATTAAAGCCTCAACATCTGGAATCTTATTTCGCATAGTATGGACATTAATGCACAACTTTCCAGATGTTGCCCCTTTTATCCATTTCTACAGAGGTATTTACTGTCTTCCTCTTCTGCCATATGCCTGTCTGCTGATTTTGAACTGCATGGTTTAAATACAGTGGAACTCTGGCAGGAGGATAATGCCCAGTGTGCAGCTACTGGCATTCTCTTGCTCTGACATGGGGACAGCAAAGAAGAACAAGCTTTGATTTGTGCTGGAGGGTGGAACTTGGAGACAGAGATGGGCCTTTTTAGGGAAGAAATAAAGCTGGGCTTAAAGCAGCTTCAATTTTAAAAAGTCAAGCTACCTTCAGCAGCAGGGCCTCCTAGACTTGTATAGAAGTGGGGAAGGCTTGCTAGGGTTTCCCCAGCTGACCTGTGAGGTGCTGGGATTCCCTTTTGGGTCATCTTTTCACTATTGCCTGTACTTTTTCCCCTCCCTGCTTCCAGTGTTTCCTTTTTTCATGGTGGTTCTTTGCCATGTGGAGCATTGGTAACATGCCCAGTGTCTGGTATTGGTGCCTTTTATGGCTTCTGTCGAGTCAGCTCTGTAGTACACTCCTTTTGTCCTCTCTATGATGGAGAGATTCTCTGGGAATAAGCAGGAAGTCAGCCCTTGCATATGGGTGACGTCGGCGCCGACGGAGCCCGCGCGGAGCAAATCCCCAGCCTTTAAAGAAAGCCTTTGGGATTGCTACCACACATGCATGGTCCCCTTCCTGCCCAAGGGTGCCATCTTGCTCAGTCTCCTTTTTTCCGCAGAGCCCACCAGATGTTGTCTGTTCTTGTCCCAGAAAAAGTTGATTTTTGTTTTTGCATTTTTGCTCGTCTCTGGTATCGTGCCAGTACCTTTCCCGCCCCGACCTCGGTGCCTCGGTATCGGGTCAATTCCTTTTATTTTTCTTTTGGGCGTTTTTGCGCCCTTTTTTCTTCGCTGGCAGCCTGAAGGGTCTTCGACCTTGCTCGGGGGTTTTTCCTCCCATGGCTACCAGCAGGGTTAAAAGGTGTGATCGGTGTAGTAAGATTGTCTGTCTCTAACCAACACACATGACTGCTGCTTCCGGTGCCTTGGCCCGGATCATGACCTAGCAGTCTGTGGCTTGTGTAAGAAAAATGTTTTTCAAGGCCTTGAGGAGCCGCCAGCAGCAGCATGATACAATTTTTTTCCCGACTCCTTTATGCCTCAGAGAGCCAGGATCTCGTCCTGAGGCCTCGACGCCTCGGGAGGAGCACTCCGAACCAGAGCGTCGTCGTGGGTCCTCAGAGGGGTTCTCCCTCGAGGGAACCGAAGAGGAAGAAGTCCTTGAAGGCAGCGTCTTTGGATAGCTCTGATCAGCCGGGATCCTCCTGGGCCTGGTTGCGGAGCCCCGAGTGTCCACTTGAGACGTCAGAGGGAGCAGCCAGCCAAGATTCCCGGAAACGATCCGGTCGTGGATCAGCCTAGGCAAGTACACACTGTTCTCGTCAGATTTCCTTCTTGGGGAGCCGGCGTTAGGCCCAAGTGCATCGATGCCCATGCTGAGGGCTGCGGAGCCACCATAACTGGAGTCAAGGATGGCGGCCTTGGAGCACAGTGTTGCTGCCTTCTCGGACCAGCAGCGGGCGCTGATGTCCGGCACGTCTGGTTCCTCTGCCCTGACCACCGGGCGTTCGACTTCTAAGATGTCTCTGGAGGCCGAGCCGATCCTCGAGGCCATGTGGGCCTGCATAGATCCTCGGCCAAGGTCACGCTTCGCCTCCTGCTTGTCAGGCTGAGATCATCGCCAACTAGTCTGTCAGGCTCGGGGCGTGTGGTGCCAGGGCCCGAGGAATACTGTGAGTCTTCCTTGGAGTATTCCGATTGGGAGACTGAGGACAAGGAGTCCCTGGACATCTGTCGGCACTGAGATGTCCCTTCTGATTCCCTGGTCTCTGAACCTCTGAGAAGGTCCCCACCGGATGATATGGGCTTCTTGGACTTCGTCTGGGACATGTCCAAGACCTTGGTTTTCCCTACAGAGTCTGAAGAGGATCCTTGGGCCAACGAGCTCGAGATCCTCCAATACAAGGCTCCTCCCCAGGAAACCCTTACAGTGCCCATTCCTCCCATCCTTGAACAGCTTATGCTCCGCATATGGGAGACACCATTGTCGACGCCGGTGGTCAGCAAGTGGCTTGACTCAATGTATCGAGTTTGCTGGAGCCCTGGGTTTCAAGTCATAGCTGACGCTCAACTCCATGGGTGTGGAGTCGGCAATGCGTCGACTGAAGAGTCAGAAGCACTCCTCAGTGCCCCTCTGCATGGAGGCCTGCATCTTGATGCCCTCAGCAGAAAGTGCTACCAGGGCTCTATGCTGAATTGCCAGATTCAGGCCTACCAGCTGTATATGAGCATGTACCTGAGGAATCTGGTGAAGGAACTTGCTGGGTTCTCAGCTGGTCTCTCTGAGGAGCCTTTGCAGTGCTTAAAGAACCTGTCCAAAGCTGTCCATGAGTGCTCCAAACTTATGTCTCAGGCGGCCTATGACGGTTTCGAGTCGGTGGCCCTGGTAGCCACGGCAGGCATCAGTGCATGCTGCCAAGCTTGGCTCCAGTTGTCAGACCTTGAGCAGTGGGTACAGGACGAGTTGGTCGATGTCCTGTGTCAGGGGGAAAACCTCTTCAGCAAACCCATGACCGACAAGCCCGCAGAGCTGGAGACTTGAGTTCATGATGAGGACTAGGCTCTCCAAGAAGACCACTGCCCCTCCCCGAAGGAAGGGCTCGGGTAAAAAGCCCCTTTACCCGAGGAAGTCCACTACTTACCAAAACTACCCCCTTACCAGGCCTCCCCGGCTCCCCAGCAAGGGCAGCAGGCCAAGGGACAGGGGCATGGCCTGCATAAGCAGAAGGCCCCCAGGCTCCAGCCCAGCCTGGAGGGGGATTTTGACTCCTGCAGTCATGGCCCCTCTCCCACACGGAGGTCAGCAGCCTACAGGAGGTCGCCTCACCCTTTATGCCCACAGGTGGGAAGCTATCACCACCGACTCCTGGGCGTTAAAGATGATCAGGGAAGGTCACTACCTCCACGCTACTTCCCAGGAGAGCCCCTCGGGTCTGCCTTCACCGGGACCACCTTCTGAAGGTGTTGGGCAGGCCTTCTCGAGGACCAAGCGGTGCCCTACCACCTGAAGGGCCAAGGAGTTCTACTCTAGGTACTTCCTTGTGCCAAAGAGAACAGGGGGCCTAAGGCCCATCGTCGACCCTGTGCAACCTCAACAAATTCCCGGTGAGAGAGAAGTTCAGGATGCTTTCCCTTGGAACATTGCTGCATTACCTCCACCAGGGAGACTGGCTATGCTTCTTAGACCTAAAGGATGCCTATACTCTCATCCTAATCCACCCAAACCACAAGCAGTACCTACCCTTTGTGGTGGGAGGCAATCATTTCCAATACAGGGTGCTTCCCTTCAGCCTAGCCTCGGCCCCCAAAGTGTCTGGCAGTGGTTGCTGCTTTTCTCAGGCTCCAGGGGATATTTGTCTTCCCCTATCTCGACTGGCTCATGAAAGGCACTACAGCCCCCGAGGTGCAGCAGGCCATGACACGCACCACACAGGTCCTGCAACACTTGGGTTTCATTGTAGCAAGAATCGACACCATTTGGTCAAAGGCCTTCCTGCCCCACAGACGGGGCAGCCAGGCTTTGGTGCTAGCCAAAGATATGCAGCACCACCCCTTGGTGCCAGCCAGGCATCTGCTGTGCTTTCTCAGGCGCATGGCCTCCATGGTGCATGTCACCCCAGATGCCCGCCTCCACATGTGAGCAGCACAGTAGTGCCTAAGGGACACCTCCAGGACAGAGTCGGAGTGACCTGCCAGCTGGTGAAGTCCCTGATCTGGTGGCCGTTGCCCCAACACTTGGAGGCGGGGTAGCCTTTCCAGACTCCCAACCACTCGAGGGTCCTCACCACAGATGCCTCTCTGCTGGGCTGGGGAGCACATTGCAAGGGCTGCAGTACCCAGGGCACTTGGTCGCCAGACAAAAGCGCTCAGCAGATCAATCTTCTGGAGCTGCAGGCCATTCATCTTGCACTGAAGGCCTTTCATCACCTGGGCCACTGGTCAGTCCTAGTTCAGATGGACAACCAGGTGGCCATGTTCTGTGTGAACAAGCAGGGAGGCACGGGGTCCCGTATCCTATTCAGGAAGCCATGAATCTGTGTTCTTATGTAGTCCAACAGGGCATCCACCTCAGAGCAGTATACCTGCCGGGCCAAGACAACTTGCTGGCTGACAGACTCAGTAGGATTCTACAGCTGGACTCATAGGTAACAGACTTTTTTCCTGACCTAGGGGGAACCTGGATGGACCTGTTTGCAAGCCCAGACAATCACCAGTTACCCCGCTTCTGCTCTTGGCAATCTCATCCCTCCAGGGTGGCTGCCAATGCCTTCCTGGTCTCATGGTCAGTGGGACTTCTGTACGCTTGCCCTCTGATGCTGCTGATTGCCAGGACTCTGTTCAAGATTCTCCACGACAGGGCGTCTATCATCCTGGTAGCTCCAAGGTGGCCTAGACAGACGTGGTTTCTACTGCTCCTGCAGCTGGTGGTGGAGGCCCCCATACCCCTGGGTTTGCCTCCGGCTCCTTTTGCAGGAGGGGGGCTCTCTCCTACATCCCAACCTCGGCTACCCCTCGCTGATGGCATGGCTGCTGAGAGGGTGACTTTAGCTCAGCTCCGCTCCACCTCTCTAAAGATTCCCTGGTGGAGGATGTTCTGCTAGCCTCACGCAAGGTGTCTACCAGATGGGCCTATGCTTTTAAGTGGCATAGATTCAAACTCTGGTGCACTGAGAGGAGGGCCGACCCCTTCTCTTTGCCTGGTGGTCACTGTGTTGCAATACCTGCTCCATCTCTCTCATGCAAGGCTCAAGTCTAACTCAGTTAGGGTTTACCTCGGTGCCCCAGCGGCAAACCACCATCAGGTGGCTGGGAAGCCTCTCTCGGCCCACCCAGTGGTGTCCTGCTTCCTAAGGGGCCTACTCCTAAGTCCCCAGTTTGCCCCCCCCCCCGACGTCCGAATGGAATCTCAATGTGGTGTTGGGGCAACTTACTCTGCCAGCATTCGAGCCCCTGGCTACGTGCCACCTTCGCTATCTCTCCTGGAAGGTGGTTTTCCTGGTCGTGCTCACTTCTGCCTATTGGGTAAGCAAACTTCAGGCCCTCATGGCTGAGGCGCCTTACACTAGGTTTTACAAGAACAGGGTGGTGCTTTGCATGCACCCCAAATTCCATCCGAAGGTAGTGTCCTCTTTCCACCTCAACCAGGAGGTCGTCCTCCCTCCCTTTCTTTCCCAGGTCACATGCCAGTTGGGCGGTGACGGTTCTCCATACCTTGGATTGTAAGAGGGTCTTGTCCTTCTATATCCAATGCACTCAAGGCCACTGAAAAGTGTCTGCTTTTTTGTCTCCTTTCAACCCCAGTAAGCTGGGGGAGGTGGTGTCCAAGCATACATTGTCCACATGGGTGGCGGACTGTATTGCCCGGGCCTATGAGGAGGCGAGGCGTCCATTGCAAGGCTGGGTAATGGCGCACCAGATCAGGGCTATGGCGACCTCAGTAGCCAACCTGTGTTCAGTCCCGTTGGCAGACATCTGCCGGGCTGCCTCCTGTTCTTTAGTCAATACCTTCGCATCTCATTACTGCCTGGCTAGAGAGTCCTGATGGGACAGTGCCTTCGGCCAGGCCATGCTTTGTAACCTTTTCGGGGTCTAGGTAACTCCTACCCTCCGACCCTTCTGTGTTCAGGCTACTGGAGTGCTAGTTCCTCGGCCACAGGGGTCCTGTGTGGCCAGTTTATACGGACTTCATTGCTGCTGCTTGTGACTCTCCACGAGGGAGCCCCTTTTTTTTTTTTTTTTGGCTATAGGTTTTGGTAGCCTGTAGTTGGGGAGTCCCATATGTGAGGACTGACTTCCTGCTTTTTTCCAAAGAAAGCGTAGTTATTTACCTGTAACAGGTGTTCTCCAGGGACAGCAGGAATCAGTCCTCGCGACCCTTACTCCTCCCCTTGGAGTTGCAGTCATACCATCTTTGTGTTTTTGCTGTCTTTTTAGCTATGTCATTTGAGCAAGATGGCACCCTTGGGCAGGAAGGGGACCACGCATGCATGGTAGCAATCCCAAAGGCTTTCTTCAAAAGTTGGGGATTTGCTCCACGTGGGCTCTGTCGGTTCCGACGTCACCCATATGTGAGGACTGATTCCTGCTGCCCACAGAGAACCAGAGGTTGCAGGCTCTGGCCAGCAGATCCTTAACCAGCTTGTTGGCTGTTTTCAATCCTTTCTTGCTGCTTTGCAACTCTCTTTGCAGGGTTTCAAGGCCCAGAAATTCCTGTGGGGGGAATTTAGGCCCCTTGGGTAGCTCTGCCACAGCTAGTTAAGGGGGTTAAACTTCCCTGCTTAACTCTTTTGCCCATGTATTCCTCTGAGAACACAGCTTTTATCTTAGAGGTTGGCTGGGATGCTGAAAAACTTTCTCCAGAACTAAAGTCTGAGGAAGAAAGCTTTCATTTGGTGAGGGTGAGGACCCTTTAGTA
Organism: Ichthyophis bannanicus; assembly: GCA_033557465.1. NCBI lineage: Eukaryota > Metazoa > Chordata > Amphibia > Gymnophiona > Ichthyophiidae > Ichthyophis > Ichthyophis bannanicus. The sequence goes on from CM066035.1 coordinate 647,194,953, forward strand.
ATATATATTTCCCATAGGGCACCTTCTATGCTGATTCAGCATGCTATAGTGGCCTTGACCATTATGGAGCCTGCCTGGTGCGAGCATTGCAGGTGGACCTTATTTTGGAAGGTATCGAGCATCCTGGCTTCTTGCCATTACCCAAGCCCAGTCCCTAGTCTCTCAATGGGAGCTAGATCTTGAGCCCTAAGATCTTTGTTGTATCCCCTTCACACTAGAGGGGAGCTGTGTCAACTCTTTGTACTCCTTTGGGTGAACGTGTGACCAAGTGCATGATTATACCAGTGGAAGATGGTGTTGCGCTCAGTCTCATGATAGGAAAGTAGAGTCTTTCAAGAACGCCTTTATGGCAGGCCTTGACAAAATTTGTGTGAATTTTAGGAGACAGGCCAAAATCATAGGACAGCACACATGACCACTTTGTGCCCCCCCCCCCCCCCCAGCTCTCACACTAGGCTCATGTTCTCAAGGCTCATGAAACCAATGTTGGTTCTTACACTGTGTCATTTTTAGATAAAGCTAGGTAACATCTTTAGATAATAGCTTCAGATAGCAAGTGGGTGTGTGGTATAACATTGACGTGCAGGATGGGGTGCAGGGCTGTAGTGTGTGTTTGTTCTTGGGGCAGGGGCGTGCACATTTTGGTAAATATGCATTGTGCCCCTTTTTGTCCCCATGCATTCATCGTCCTTTTTAATCTTGCACTCTTCCTTACCCTCCTCCAACCCCTCCCCACTCTTTCTCCTTTACAGATTCTATTCCCTCCCCCCTCCCTCTAGCACTCCCACCCCTCTGCTCTTCATTCCCCCCCCATCCCCTTAATTGTAGATCCCGACCGGCTCTCCTCTTGTTGGGATCCCTGCAGGAAGCCTGCTGCCTTCCCTTCTGTTCTGCCTGCGAGGATCCTGTCTCCCACGGACAGACAGCTTGCATGTGTGCCGCAATCGTGGCTAATCCTTTCCCTTCTCTTCTGCTTATGGGCGATAGGATCTCCATGGGCAGCCAGAGCCAGTCCTGCTGCAATTGCAGCCTTTGGCAGCTCTCCTGCCCACAAGAGGTGGGATCCCCTGAAGGTAGTTAGTGCTGGTCGTGGCCATCAGTCTTTTCAGTCTTCATGCTGCTGCACAGGTTGTTCCAAGCCCCAGGTACCAGGTCTGATTTGAATGATTATCTATATCTATAAATAGCAGCCTGGTGCTTTGGGTTTTGTCAAGCCCTGTCCTAAAGAGGTAATGGAAAGTTTGTGCCCAAAATTCTGTTTTGGGGGGAATGGGCTTTCTTTAAAGAGCAAGGAGACACTTCAGATCTATTTTTACACAGGTTTTTCTTGTTCTCCAGCTTGCAACAAGGAGCGAAAATGATTTTGAGGATTGCAGTATCGGTGTAGTTGAAAAGGAACACTTCTGTGAGAACTGCCTGAGGCTATACTGAACATCTACTGACCTTATATTAGAGGAGGATCAAACTCTCTCAGGGAGGGTTTGCTAGCTGATACTGAATACCCTAAGGCATTTTGTTTTTTCAAGATAAAACACACTTTTTATCTAATATCTTCAGAAGTAGAATGAAAAGTGAGGCCATACAGGGCTCTACAACATCTTGTAGTAGAATTAATAGAATACGATCTGGTCAAGATCTTAACAACTTGCCTTGGGACAGGAAACCTGGCAGTGTATAACATTCCTTTTGTCTGGGGGGGGGGGGGGGTTAAAATACATTTTTGATTTTGGGGTTTTTTGGTCTTGCACAGTGAATGTGGGTTTGTCCCTGCAGAAAACTAACTCATTCTGCTTCTGTGTTCACCCTGCAATTGGGAATCTTACTCTGACTACTGTTTGGCTACTGTATCTGCTCTTGCTTTCGCTTTGTCATTCACTGTCCTCTGTATTTTTAAGTCAATTTTTATTTTTAAAAAACTGCTGAATTTTCTATTTGTTTTTTTGTGTGTTCAAATAACTAATTTAATACAATTCAGGAAATATAGAAATAGTCTAAAATATAAAAACAAAATCTGAAATAGTATAGCCCATATCAAAGGGAGTAAATACCTGAAACAAACTTTGACCAGTTAGCCTCATCCCATCCTCTCAAATTTGAGAGCACTGTCAGGACTATCCTTGAACAGATACGATTTGGCAATGGAAAACTTACTTTGGTAAGAGAATTTTTCTTCTGGGGGCACTAGATAATTACTTTCCCAGATATTTGCAAAGTCACTTGGCACAGAGAAGACCACCTCCAATTAAAGCCATAGTTTTAGCCTTGGTTGGGAGAGGGAAGGCTTGCTTCTGCTGTGTCACCAGGCACTAGCATGGAAGTGTACATAGGGGATTAAACTGAGTTACTTACCTGTAGCATGAGTTCTCCAGGGACAGCAGGATAAGTCGGCCACAAGTGGTGCCTTTACACAAGTGGAAGTAAGGATGTGGTTGAAAACTACAGGCCCGGTTAGTTTAACTTCGGTGGTGAGTAAATTATTGGAAACGCTGCTGAAAGAGAAAATAGTGAGGTTTCTGGAGTCCAGCGGATTACAGGATCTGAGGCAGCATGGATTCACCAGAGGCAGGTCTTGTCAGACAAATCTGATTTCTTTGACTGGGTGACCAGGGAGTTGGACTGAGGGAGAGCTCTAGATGTGGTGTATTTAGATTTCAGTAAAGCCTTTGACACTTTTCCTCACAGGCGACTTATAAACAAACTGAGCACCCTAGGGATGGACCCTAAAGTTACTGCTTGGGTTAGAAATTGGTTGGGTGGGAGGCAACAGAGTACAAGTAAATGGAGCTCTCTCTGAGGAGAAGGATGTTACCAGTGGTGTGCCCCAGGGATCTGTCCTTGGTCCGATTCTTTTTAACATCTTTGTTAGTAATATAGCAGAAGGGCTGTCGGGTAAGGTTTGCCTCTTTGCAGATGATACCAAAATCTGCAATAGAGTAGACACCCAGGAAGGTGTAGATAACATGAGGAGGGATCTAGCTAAGCTTGAAGAATGGTCTAGAATTTGGCAGCTGGGATTTAATGTTAAAAAAATGTAAGGTCATGCATTTGGGCTGCAGCAATCCAAGGGAGCAATACAGTATAGGAGGTGAAGTACTTTTGTCCACTAAAGAAGAGCAGGACATAGGCGTGGTTGTGTCTGATGATCTTAAAGTAGCTAAACAGAAAAGGCAACGGCAAAAGCTAGAAGGATGCTTGGGTGCATACGGAGAGGAATGGCTAGCAGAAAAAAGGAGGTGATAATGCCTCTCTATAAGTCTTTGGTGCGACCTCATTTGGAGTATAGTGTGCAATTCTGGAGACCGTACCTTCAAAAGGATGTGAACAAGATGGAGTCGGTGCAGAGGGTGGCTACTAAAATGATTAGTGGGCTTCATTATAAAGCATATGAGGACAGACTTAAGGATCTTAATATGTATACCTTAGAGGAAAGGCGGGATAGAGATGATATGATTGAGATGTTTAAATACCTCCGTGGCATAAATGTTCAGGGAGAGAGCCTCATTCAATTGAAAGCAAGTTCTGCTACGAGGGGACATGGGATGAGGGTGAAGGGAGATAGATTAAGGAGTGATATGCGGAAATATTTCTTTACGGAAAGAGTAGTGGATCCATGGAATAGTCTCCCAGTGGAGGTGGTAGAGATGAGGACAATAACTGAATTCAAAAAAGCATGGGACCAACACAGAGTATCTCTAAAGGTAAAAAGTGGACTGTTGTAGTTGATATGGAAGGACAGACTAGATAGGCCATGTGGTCTTTTTCTGTCATCATGTTTCTATGTTTCTAAGTGGTGGTGACGTCGTCTGATGGCACCATAGACGGAAGTCTCTCAGTAGCTCAGAAGGCTTTAGCCTTCTAAGCCAGGGCTAGTAGCCCCGCCCCTAGCTAGCCAGGTTGTCCCCAGCTGAGGTTTGCCAGGCTAGGAGGCAGAAGAGCCGTGGAGCGACTCCCCCCCCCCCCCCCCCGAGGAGGGTGGGAATGTGTGGCTGACTTATCCTGCTGTCCCAGGAGAACTCATGTCACAGGTAAGTAACTCAGTTTTCTCCTAGGACAAGCAGGATGAGTCAGCCACAAGTGGTGCCTCTCAAACTACACATACAGAGGCGGGGGGGGGGGGGAAGGGTGCCCATAGTTAGCAGAATCAGGGATCCAGTGGGTACTGAAAATTTACTTTAATAACACGTAACAAGAACACACAGTGCACAGAGAGATGTAGTGCATTTGGAAACAAGTATGAACGTCCTCGCGGCAAGCGAGTGTAACAGTAATCACGTTCAAGTAACATGTTCAAGTAACACAACAATCATCAGTGTGCAAGTATCAGCATAAAACTACTTCAAGTAACAGCATGTGCCTGTCAAGTCATCAACCATATCTACATCAAGGTCTGTGACCTTATTCCAGGAGGTCTAAGGCCTTAGTCCGGAAGGGCCCACTGTGGCCAACACTGCCTGTCTGAAGGCGGGGCTGCCCTGGTCAAGGCAGTAGTGTTTTTGAAAGGCGTGGACAGAGGTCCAGGTCGCGGCCCTGCAGATGTCAGGGACTGGAATGGAGCAAAGGTTGGCAATGGTGGTCGCCAATGCTCGCAGATGATGGGCGTTGACTTTTGGCGTGTCTTGTGACCTTGCCCGTGATAGGCAAAAGGTGACACATGATGAAACCCAACTGGAGAGCATTCGTTTGGAAACCGGGTGGCCCAGCTTGTTGGGGTCATACGAGACAAAGAGCTGAGCCCCTTTCCTGAGGGTGAAAGTCCATTGGAGGTAACAGCATAGTGCCCTTATGCAATCCAGGGTGTGGAGCCTCTCCTGCTCTTGACTGGAGTGAGGTTCCGGCTGAAAACAGGGCAGCTCGATGGTTGATGTGAAAGGCACTCGTCACCTTGGGGACAAACTTGGGGTGTGTCCGCAGGCAGGCTCGGTCGTGGTGTAGTATGGTGTAGGGTGGATAATCCACCAAGGCATGTAGCTCGCTGATGCACCTGGCGGAGGTGATGGCTACAAGGAATAGTGACTTCCAGGAGACTAACTTGAGGTCTGCCGCTAGCAGGGGCGCAAAAGGCTCTCGTGTGAGCTGATCTAGGACGACATTCAGGTCCAGGAACAGGTTGCCGAAAGGGGGGGGGGGCTGGAGGTTGGCCAGACCTTTCATGAAGCAAACTACCAGGGGAGTGTGGCTACAGAGGCATCTCCTGGGCGGTCATGGAAGGCTGCTATGGCGGACAGGTGGACCTTTATGGATTGTGTTTTGAGCCCACTTGCGGAGAGCAAGGATAGGTACTGGAGGATTTGAGGCACTGGACATGAGAAGGGGTCCAAAAGGTGCAAGGCACACCACATACTGAAACGGCGCCACTTGAGGTAGTATGACTTCCTGGTGGAAGGGCGTCGTGATGCGCGTATTACTTGTTGGACCTCAGCAGAGAGATCAAGGGATGACAAGATAATCCTTTCAACTTCCAAGCCGTTAGCGACAGCGTCTGCAGATTGGGATGTAGGGTCCTGCCTTTGTCCTGGGAGATCAAGTCCAGTCTCCGGGGCAGGCGTGTTGATCGTTCTACGGCCAGGCGGCGCAGGTAGGGGAACCAGACCAGCCTGGGCCAGTGGGGAACCACTAGGATGGCTAGCACCTTGTCCCTGATCATGCGCTGGATTGTTCTTGATATGAGAGGGGTGGGAGGGAAGGTGTAGATAAGTGGCCACTCCACCCATTGCACGTCAAAGGCATCCGCTGCTATCCTGTTGCGTGCCGGGCATTTGGAGCAGAACAGAGGGGACTTTGCATTTTCCACAGTTGCGAAGAGATCGACTAATGGTTGTCCCCATCTCGTGAACACGAGAGCCGACAGGAGAGTCTTTGTGGAGTGTCCATTCGTGGGGGCTTAGCTGTCGGCTCAGGCGGTCCGCTAGTTCATTTTCTATTCCCAGAAGGTAGCAAGCCTGGAGGGTGCAGTTGTGGGAGAGAGCCAGGTGCCAGAGCTTGACTGCTTTCCTGCACAGGTGGCGCAAACCTTCCCCCCCCCCCCCCCGTTTGTTGATGTAGAACATTGCTACCTGGTTATCGGTTTGTATCCTGACCTGTTTGCCTGTTATGTGCTTCCTGAAGGTCATTAGAGCATAGCAGACAGCGCTGAGTTCTAGGATGTTGATGTGGAGAGTCTTCTCCAATGCCGACCAAGGTCCTTGTGTGTGAAATAGAAGCCAGTGTGCCGCCCCCCCCATCCCACTGCTGACGCATCAGTGGTGATGGTGAGTTGGTGAACCGGTGGCTGTAGGTGTCTGCCTTGCGAAAGGTTCGTGGAGTGTGTCCACCAGCGAATTGCCCTGGCTACGGTCATGTTTGGAATCTCCGTGGATAGTGGCTGTGTGTGCTGGCACCAGTTGGACTGAAGGTGCCATTGCAGGGTCTACATGTGCAGTCTCGCAAGTGGGAGAACATGCGTGGACGCTGCCATGTGGCCCAGGAGACGCAGGAGACTTCTTGCCAATGAGGTCGTGGGGCTGCGTATGTCGTTGGCCAGGTAGATAATGGACCTCTTCCTGCTCTGCGGGAGGAATGCCTTGGCCAAGGTAGTGCCTATATAGGCTCTGATGAATTCCAGCCTCTGGGTCGGGTTGAGGGTGGGATTTCGAGTGGTTCACCAGGAAGCCCAAAGATGAAAGGAGAGAGGTGGCCTCTTTGACCGCTGCCTGTAGGTTCATCGGAGAGCATGCTGATATCAGCCAGTCGTCCAGATAGGGAAAAACGTATATGCTGCGTCTGCGGGCAGCTGCCACAGCGATGCATTTGAAGACCCATGGAGCGTGGGAGAGTCCGAAGGATAGGACTCTGTACTGAAAATGAGTTCCCAGAACTTGGAAATGCAGAAATCTCCTGTGTTGCTTGCAGATGGAGACGTGAGTGTATGCGTCCTGAAGATCCAGAGAAGCCAGCCATTCTTTGGGCTGGATGAGGGGCAGGATGGAATTCAGGGAGTGCATCCTGAATTTCTCCTTGATGAATTTGTTGAGTTTCCAAAGGTCTAGGATGGGGCGTACCCCCCCCCCCCCCGACTTCTTGGGAATGAGGAAGTATTTGCAGTAAAAATACCATATTGTGTTGGCTGGGAGGAACAGGTTCTGTAGCTCTGGAAGAGAGAATCGATTATCTCCAAGGCCATTGGTAGGAGGAGGTGAGATGAGACACTGCTGGGAAGGTGGGAAGCGTTGAGTTAGGACTGAAGAAAACTTCCTTATCGTCACTCCAGTCCAGTAAAGGGACTGGACTGTCGTTCCTTCAGGAACACTAATTAGCAGGTAAGGACTAATTAATTCTTGATGCAGTAGCCCCGTTTGATGTTGAGGACCCATTGGTCGGTGGTAATGGTCTCCCAGGCATTCAGGAATGCAGCTATGCGGCCACCCATGGTTAGGGTGCCCCACGAGTCAAAAGCTTGGATTGTTTGTTTTTTACCTGGCGCAGAGGGGGCTCTCTTCTGAGTGCGTTCCCACTGGTGCTGCTTGGGCCGGTATGGTGTCTGGTAGGTCTGTTGCTTGTATTGAGGTTGCTGCCATCTGCTGTGAGAGTTGTAACACTTTGAGGTAGATTTTCTGGTTGAACCCTTTACGGTAGGATTGAGAGCGCTCCATCCCTTCCTCTGCTAGGGTCTGGAGGGTGGTGCAGTGTTCCCTCATATCATTGACAGTGTCTTTGACCTTGTCCCCGAAAAGGGTGTCGCCAGCATAGGGTGTGTCTGCGATCTTATCATGGGAGTCCTCCCGCAGGCCGGAAGTGCATAGCCAGGCTAATCTGCGTGCGGAGATGGCTGTCCCAGAGGTTCTTGCAGCTGCCTCAAAGGCATCGTAGGCTGCGCGGCCTTGGTGTTTGATGCAATCTTCCAGTTCTGTCAGAGCCGTAGTGATGGATGTATGGGGTTCTGTGTCCTGGGAAGCAATGGCTGCCTTAAAGTTGGCGATAAGGAGGTCTTGATAGAGTGCATGCTGGAATTGATGTGCTGCCACTCTGGCACTCAGCATGGCCCCCGGTAGACTCGTTTCCCCATATCATCAAGTAACTGGTGGTCCTTGCCTGGGGGGGGGGCACGTTGGCTGTATTCCGTGAGGATTTAGACCGCTTGAGGGCCGATTCTACCACTATGGACTGGTGGGGAAGCTGAGGCTTCTTGAAACCCAGGAAAGGCTGGACAACGCATTTTCCATCCAGTTTACGAGGGCAGGCTGGGTTGGAGGCTGGGGTAAGCCACACTCTAGCCAAGTTGTCCCACAGAAGTTGGTGGATCGGCAAGGCGGTACTAAACTTGGGGGCTTCCACAAATTTGAGGGCGCTTTGAACTTCAGCACATTATCCGTGGCATCAACTGATGCAATGGACAGTGCAGAGGTAACCTTGCGCAGGAATTTTGGATAAGTCAGGTCCTCCTGGACGAGGGGATTAGAGGAGGGCGGAGGTGGTGAGTGCATCACCAGAGTTACTGTTCCTCAGCACCCTCTTCCTCTCCAGTTTGTGGATCCGGGAGGCACGTAGATGGGCGGTATATTTGGTAGGGCCTGGAGGGCTGTTGCTGCCGTGGTAGTGGGCATGGAGGGCTGATCAGATGAAAGGGCTGACAGAGTGGGTGGCCCATTGTTGCAGCATAGTGGAGAGTAGTTTGAGGGTCTCCGGTTGGTTAGGAGGCTTGCTTGGCTCCGCTTCTGCTGGTAGGGTGATGCACGGAAGGCATATCTTCAGCCATTCCGAGGGATTAAGAGGGTGGAGGCAGGCTGATCATCACCGGAAGAGAAGGGACTGCTGATGCCAAGGCTGTCATGCGTTGAGCTGCTGTGGCGACAATCACGCTTGCTAGAGGGTTTTCTGTTGTGCCTCCGGTGGTGCGCTGAACTCCAGTGTTGGGGTTTGTATCCCCGGATCCGGCTACAGCTCCGCTGACTGCTTTTGACGTTGACCCGTGCTCCTGCTCCTATGCCTGCGGCCGCTTCTGCTCCGCTGCCCGCTTCTGCTCCTGCTCCTGCTCCGCTGCCCGCTTCTGCTCCAATGGCTACTCCTTCGATGTGCGCTCCTGCTCCGAGAGCCACGTCAACGCGGTGGGGAGTTCCAATGCCGACGTCGCTCTGACGTGGCAGTCGGATGTTCCTCCGCAATCCCAGAAGTGAGGGTGGAGCCAGGGGGAACCCCGGAAGAGGAGGCAGATCCAGCAACCGCATGGAGTGGAGCACCTGGTTTCAATGGCCGACCTTCACAGCGGGAGACGGAGGCCTGGATGGGCGTGTCTCCAGCTGGCGCGGCAGGAGAGTCCGTGGAAGCAGCAGGGACTGTCCTAGGCGAACAAGGCAGCGGCGTTGAGGTGGCAAGAGACCCCGGTGGAATTCGCGGGTTCGGCGGGAGCGTCTGTGTTGGCAGCAGGCTCCGGAGGGGTGGTAGAATGCTCCAGAGGGCCAAAGAACTCAGAGGGCATGCTTGTGATGCTTTCTAGCCCTGGGAGACATGCGAGCACATATCAGGCAGTTCTCGACAGGGTGCTCCTTACCTAGGCATCGGAGGTAGCATTGATGAGCATCAGAGTTGCTCATCTTCCTGAAGCACTTGGTGCATTTCTTGAACCCTGGCTTTGGCATGATCAGGTACAGTTCTTCCTTGATCTTGTGGAATTATTTGTTCTGGATTTGGTAGAGTATTTTTAGAAATTTTTAGGACTGAGAGAAAAAAACGTCTTGCTGCTGAAGGGGGAAGACAAAGACTAGCTAGCTAGGAGCGGGCCTAGGGGTGGGGCTAACTAGCCTTCTGCGCTACTGGAGAGACTTCCGTCTATGGCGCTGTCGGATGACGTCACCACCACTTGTGGCTGACTCATCCTGCTTGTCCTAGGAGAAACTGTAATTTGTGAGCCTTCACACTTAGAAGGCTGCTAAATTAAGTAATTTCATGACTAGTTTACTGGGTAAGCCAGCCCTTCTGTTGATCCCTAATTTTCAAGGAAAAATATTTCAGATTCGTTGTGACATCGAGATGAAAAATAATAGATTCAAATAACTTTATCGGCATGACCATTTTTGTATGGGTCACCAAAGTAATACATTTATAGGGATTAAAGTAAAAATGGAAAGAGATTTACAAAATACTAAATTCCCCTTCCAGTCTACCTCCAACATAGTAGCATGGATAACACCGTCACTATTTCAGTTTAGGAATGTTAGTGCCTGTAATGGGTGCAGTGGTTTTTTTAATGGGAAATCCTTTTATTAATAACCATGAAATGGTTTTTGGAGATTTTTTTTTCCTTTGTCTTGTGCATGTAGTCAATAACTGGACTTTTTAAACAAATTCCACTTTTTTTCCTTGCCCAAATATTGAGAATAGCACTAACTTACAGTTAAACAAAATTTGATTGTACCTGCTCTCTTCTTAGAGTATTAGGGGAATATATATTGCAGAAGCAGCCTGAATTAGATAATGTCATTCCCTAACCTTGCTAGATATAATCAAGGCCAGTATTTGAGCACTTTATGCATTCTCTAATGCTAAAAAGCTATTGAGACCCAGAAGGCATCAGGGCCCTTGCAACTGGCTCAATGTGCACAATATAAGTTCATTTATATAAATGAAAAATATTGAATAAGCAAGCGTCTTGAGATTCATCTCACACCAAAATAAATGAAACTTTGTTACCTTGGGGTTCATTAAAGTTTGTTGTGAAAGAGAAACAGTCAGTCAATCATGTAGGAAATAAGAGGCATGTTTACTAGACGTTAATGTGCATTAAGTGCTGCTGTGGGCCCCTAATGTGTGTTTAAAACCTTTAGTGAACATACCCCTAAGCTTGTTGTCAGTAGCCAGATAGAATAAGTGAAGAATCCGTTGCTTTTAATTTAGATCTTTTTACTATGGGTACCAGATGCAATGAATTTCTTAATATAGAGCCATTTTCTCTTTGGTACTGCATGCTGCAGACTCTAAAATTTGCTTTTCTTAACGTATCGCTGTGGCCTTGGTATCTTGCAACAGAATTCTGCGTTAGATCTAATTCCAGGATCATTTGTTTTTCAGGGTTTTTTTTTAGTTTTCTTTTTTAATTGAATATTGAATTACTTGCCAAATGCAGCATTCTGTGTGGTTTGCAGCTTGTCATGCTTTGAGGACTTGTGTGCATCAGTGATGCTGGAGTGGAGGAGTAGCCTAATGGTAAGAGCATTGGCTTGGGACCCAAGAGGCCAGGGTTTGATTCCCATTAGCTCTCCTTGTGGCCTTGGGCAAGTTACTTAACCCTCCATTGCCTCAGAAAAATTAGTTTTCAATGTTCCTGTTTAATGTAAGTTACCAAGTTTAAGGCCCTTCATCTGTGAATACAGAACAAAAATATTTAAGCAATTCTGCTTAATCCTTAGCTTCTATATTTTCCTCCCCTTCACCCTTGAGTCTGACAATATCACTTTTGCCCTTCTCTCACTAATGTATCTGAAAAAGGTCTTTATTCCACCATTCCACCCCCCCCCCCCACCCAATTTTATTGCATTGGCTTTCTCTTTTGTATTTTTGCTCTCCTGACTACTTTTGATAGCTTCCCTAAGTTTTTCAAAATATATAGATACTTGTCTTCCTCTATGATTTCTTGTGTTTTTAATGAAGGCCACCTTCTTTTTCGTCACCTTTCCAGCTACTTCTGAGAATCAGTGGCTGCCGTTTATTTTTTCTTTTCACATTTATTTACCTTTCTAACAAGGTTTGTTGCCCTTAAATTCACTTTCAGTTTTGTCCCTTGCTTTTCCACATCTCCCAGCTATTCCCATCCTGCTAACAACTTCCATCTCAGCAAAGTTAGTTTTCCTGAAGTCTAAGACCCTTGTTTTTGAATGGATTTTATCAGCCCTAGTCCTAATACTTACCACATCATCTGTTGATCACTGGATGCGAGATTATCTTCCACTATGACATCAGAAACACTTTCCCCATTGGTGAGTACCAAGTCCAGTATGGCCCCTTAACGTGTGGGTTCTGTTACAAGTTTCCAGAATAGTTCTTCCTGTTTACTTCTAGATAACACCACAGCAAGGATATTACAGTCAACATCTGGCATTTTGAAATCACATATCAGTAGTACTTCTCCCTTCATGGCAATACTGTGCTATGCAGTCTCCTGTAGAACAGGAGACACAAAAAGGAGCACCTGCTAGCAGGAAAAGCTCAGAGAACACAAAGAACGAGCAGAGTAGTAAATAGCAGTAGTAAGTAGCAAATTTGCTCAGTTTTGCTAGCAGTGCTGAAGCATTATCAACTATATCACTGGTTCTGTGCGAGATGTTTATACATCTCCATGCGCCGCTTCTAGTGTACTGATATAATACGATTTTCCTCTACCCCCTGATGAAGGCATCAGCCGAAACGCGTCGGGGTATTTTACATATTAAATAAAGCACAAGTGACCTACTACTCTGCTCGTTCTTTGTTCTCTCGCTATGCAGTCTCCTTCCACTTCTTCTGTGAGGGAGATCTGTATATAGCACCAGTGCAAATGGATTTCTCTTTCCCTCTTTCTAGTTTAACCCACAGTGCCTCCTTGCTCCCTTCTTAAGCCCTGTAATTCTATAGCTTGAATATTTTTTACACATAGTGCCACTCCTCCTCCCCTTCTTCCTACCCTGTCCTTTTTGAATAAAGCATAGCCTAGTATAATTACATTCCAGTCAATGGTTGTCTGTATAGCGTGTTTCCATAACTGCCACTAAATTCAAATCAGCCTCTTCCATTAAAGTCTCAACATCTGGGATCTTATTTCCCATGCTACATGCATTATACACACTACTTTCCAGATGTTGCCCATTTTTACCGATTTTTCTACAGAGGTATTTGCACCCATCCCCAACGAATCTAGTTTAAAGACCTTTTCAGTAGGTTAGCCATTCTGCTACAGAAGACACTTTGATCCTTGGTGGCTTGATGGCTAGATTGCTACCTGCAAGCATACTAGCATTCATTTTAAACAAAATCTGTGGAAGTCATTCCTTGTCAGTAAAAACATCAAGAATGATGGACCTTAGAAACATAAACATGACAGCAGAAAAAGACCATATGGCCTATCCAGTCTGCTCTTCCATATCAACTACTATAGTCCTCTTTTTTTCCTTCAGAGATTTTCTGTATTTGTCCCATGCTTTCTTGAATTCAGAGACTGTCCTCGTCTTTACTGCCTCCACTGGGAGACTATTCCATAAAGAAATATTTCATTGTCAGTGCTGATATAGCCCAAATAAACGGGGGGAAAAGCTGTGGCTGAAAAGGTTTGTGGGTGGGCACTTTTCTTCTTCGGTATTGTGGTAGGATGCCTGTGGCTGAGTTGGGTACCCTTTGTTGCCATTCCTGCTTCGGTGCTGTGCTGCACTGCACCTGCAACCCTTAAAACTTGTGCTGCCCCAGGCAGTTGCCTAACTCATCTGGTAGAAGGGTTGGGCTGGCCTTGGCCCTCAACTTTCCTCCTGTTTACAGCTCTGCCTATGGCAGCAAGAGGTTTTTGTGCCTCTTTCACTGCCAGACTGGATCTCCTCTATGTGCCACTGAGGATATGAAACAGCTAGAGAACGTGTATTTCCCAGATGTTCCCTTATTGCTGGGGTTGTCCCATACACCGCAGCTTGTGAAGTTAGCAAAGGCATAATGCTATTATAACCATAGTGCTAATGAAAAAGTGACGCTGTTTGAATGATGGCATGGGGGCAGGAGCTTGGATCCTGTTTTTTGCCTGTTGCCGAACATATGCACTGTAATTTGATGCGCAGAGTAGCTTTCTGGTTGGTCACCATATGTTGATCGCTTCAGTAATGTTTCCTAAATAATTTGAACAGCTATTCTGTGGCTTCTGCTGCAGTAACATTGCAGTGTAAAGCTTGGACACCACAAGACGTGTGTGTGTGTGCGCTGTATGGAATGTGTTCGGTGAGAATTGAACTCTTTGCTTTGTATATTTCCTCCTTCCATGTAATGCTCATAGTTTAACATTTTTAAAACGATACCTACTTGATGTGGCATACTGCACATAGTCTACCTACAAAGATTTTGGGCAGTTTTCACACTGCCAATATGGGTAAACAATCTTTCATTCTTTGTTAAATGGCTTTTGAAAATTGCCATGTATATGGTATGTTTCATTGGGTAGATGCAGATAGCATTCACAGCTGCTTGGGAGGGGGAGTGGAGGGTGGAGAAAGTTGTGGCCATTTCTTAGGGAGGACAGAGTCTAGGAAGGAGCCCTGTTACATGACTCCCAGCCTTGAAGGAGTGGATATGATACATTTTCGTACTTTAGAGGGAAATTATGCACATGCTTGCAGCAATTTTCCAGTGGAAAGCTCTAGAAGAAGTCATGATATAAGACTCAGAGATTAGACCAGGAATAATAGGTGGTGGTTCGCATGGTGGATGCATATCCAGTTTCCTTGATTTATTATTTTTTTTAAAGAGAGAGAAGAACAATAGATGTGTAATTTCAAGAATATGAAGGTAAAGTCTGAGATCAAATAATCTTTGTCAGGAATGAGATGGTTGTTGTAGGCCTGATAGGCCTTCATGTTCTGTTTCTACAGAATTGCCTATGAGAGTGATAGCTATATTATGGGACTTGCTAGGTTGTTACCAATGTTGTCAGAACCTCCCTACATATGTCGTAGCCTTTACTGTATCCATACAGTGGAACAGTACACCACAGCTTTGTGCTGACAAACACCAAGCAACTGTTTACATTATGTCCTGTTCCTGCCTTCCCTTCTACTTGTTGCCTGAGCAAAAATGATTCTCTAATTGATGCTTGTATTGTTCAGCTGCAAGGTGTAAGTTCAAATCTCCAGGAAAAAGCAGGAATGAGTCTTCACATATGGGTACGTCGGTACCGACGGAGCCTGCGCGGGAACGCTCCCCAGCGTCCAATCAGAAAGCTTTTGGGAGCATCCCACAGCGCCTGCGTCCTGCCTTCCTGCCTTTCCCAACTGTCTCTCCTCAGTTCTTCTTTTTCCGCGGAGCCAGCAGTCGTGTTCCTGTCACCGCAGAAGAATTTCCTTATTTTTTCTTTATTTCTTTTCTGTCGCGTCTGCCGCCTTCAACGCTGTACCGGTACCGCCGGTCCTTGTTCTTTTCTTCTTGTAAAGAAACCCAAACAAACCCTTTTTACCGTTCTTTTTCTTCAGGTGCACGTCAGTTTTGGGCCTTAGGCCCAAAACTTTTTTTCCTTAAATATGGAGAAGCCTGCCTCAGGTTTTAAAAAGTGCACAAAATGTGGCGGTACTATTTCTGTCACAGACACCCATGAATGGTGTCTAAAATGTTTAGGTCCTGACCATTCCATAACAGATTGTGTGTCCTGTTCCATGATGTCTAAAAGAGGTCGGCAGAACCGAGCTGCCAAGCTCAGTACCCTGTTTCCCTCTGATGCGGCTTCGGTGGCATCGACGTCTTCCAGGGCTGCTTCTTCCTCACATGGATCTCGGGTAACTAAACATAAATCCAGCCTGTCCTCGAAGGGTAGATCTCCTTCTAAGCATCGAGATGCCTCTGGCCTTGCCCTCGAGGATTCTGCACCGGCAAAATTACCCCGGCGGGAGGCTTCGGCCTCTAAAGCATCATCGGGGTTCCAGGATGATTTCGATGGCGTGGCCTCGACAGATCTCCTGGTGCCATGCTCTGGGGTACCGGTGGCTTCCACCGGTACCAACTTCCAGGCATTGGCGTCGTCGATGGATCAGAGGATTCTGTCCATCGAACGCAGTCTGGCGGCTTTCCCTGTGGCATCGACACCCGTGGTACCGCAACAGACTACTCCGCCGGTACCGACTCTAGCATCGCCATCGGCACCGATCCCGGTACCGGTGGCATCAACATCGGTGTCCGCTATGCCGGTACTCTGTCCTCTAAAGCTCTCTGGTACCGATACCCCAGTACCAGTGATTCCCGATCCCGGTCGGTATGGGTATCGGGCTTTGCAAGTGCATCCGGACAGACGATACTTCGATTCCTCTGAGGACTCTGAGGATTCTGAAGAGTTGGTCAATGCAGTGATGCTTCTTCCACAGGAGGCGTCCTCTCCTAAACGAAGGATGTCTCCTCCAGAGGATTTGTCTTTTCAAGACTTTATCAGAGAGGTGGCTCGGGGTGTCTCTATTACAGTGGCTCCTGAATCAGAGCCCAGAGCCAAGGAGTTAGATATTTTACAATATCCTAAAACTCCTAAAGAGGCAGCTACCTTATCTATTCATGAGATTCTGTATGATCTCATGTTGAGGATGTGGGAAGCACCTCTAACCACCTCTCCTCATTCTCGCAGGTTGGATAATATGTATCGTGTCCCTCCTTGTCCTGGTTTCCATAAAACTCAACTGCCTCATCACTCTATTGTGGTTGTCTGCAATGAGAAAGATTAGAAGTGCCAAAAGACATGCCTCTAATCCTCCAGGACATGAATGTAAAACCCTGGATGCTTTTGGAAGAAGTCTTCCAAGCTTCCATGCTTGCTGCGAGAATTAATTCCTATAGTCTTTACATGGGAATGTTCTTAAAAGAAGTCAATGACCATTTGCAGACTTTAAGTCCTTTTATATCTGAAGATAAAAGGCAGGAATTTCTCACTGGGCTCAAACATGCCCAGGATATCTCCAAATTCTCCAACCGTGCAGCTCTCGACTCCTTTGAATGCATAAGCAGAGCCTCAGCTATTGCCATAGGTGCACGTAGGATTGCTTGGCTTCAAGCATCTGATTTGGAGATCTGGGTTCAAGATGAATTGGGAAATATCCCTTGTACAGGTGAGAACCTGTTTGGTAAGGATTGGCAAGCAAAAGCCAATCAAATGGATGCTGAAAATTCTGCTTTGGATAGACTATACAAATCTACAGCTGCTCCTGCTAAGAAAAGGTTGTTCAAGAAAACACCTTTCCCTAAGAAGGGAAGATTCTATTTTGCTTAAGGTCAGCGGGCATCTTCTGCAGCTCAGTTCCCTTCCAAACGTCAGCAATCCTCCAAACAGAGAAAGCAAAGGCTGCGAGGCCTGCTCCAGCCCAGCAACCTCAGCCCCCTCAGGGCCTTTGACTTTCTGCTAGAGAACTTAGCCTTCCTGGCTCTAGAAGGACCAGAGCCTTCCACCATCCCAGGAAGGTTATGTCACTTTCTCCCAGATGGGGGCAAATTACAGCAGAGCATTGGACACTCTCCATCATAAGAGAGGGGTACAAGCTTCATTTTTCAAGCTTGCCCCCTCTCACAAGAGTGCACCAGTTCAATTCTCCACCCTCCCTCCTAAACCTGTTGGAGCAGGAGGTTGCCACTCTTCTTGCCCAGGGGGCCATAGAGGAAGTGCCTTTTCAACAACAGGGCACAGGGTTCTACTTCCCCCTATTTTCTTATTCCAAAGAAAACAGGGGGCTTCAGACCCATCTTAGATCTCAGAGTTGAACAGATTGCTAGTCAAAGAAAAATTCAAGATGGTTTCTCTAGGAACTCTGCTGCCATACCTTCAGAGTCAGGATTGGCTTTGTTCTCTAGATCTCAAGGATGCGTACACCCATGTTCTCATCCATCCATCTCACAGAAGGTTCCTTCAGTTCCTTTTTCAGGAAAAACACTATCAATACAAAGTGCTCCCTTTTGGTCTGGCCTCTGAACCAAGGGTGTTCACGAAATGCATGGCAGTGGTGGTTGCTGCTTTTCTGCGCACCCTGGGAATATTCGTCTTCCCTTACCTGGACGACTGGCTCATTTGAGCTCCCACTCAGAGGCCAGGACTTCTCTCACCTGCACAATGCGTATCCTTCAGTATTTAGGGCTGGTAATAAACATCCCAAAATCCAATTTAATCCCTACTCGGTCCCTGGAGTTTATAGGGGCGTTGCTGTATACCACAAGGGCAAGGGCCTATCTTCCCCAGGCCCGTTGCCTTCGCTTGGTGCAGTTAGCTTCTCAAGCAGAGTTGAGTTGTAACCCCTACTGACTCCTCGAGAGATGTTACAGTTGCTAGGCCACATGGCATCCACCCTACATGTGGTACCATATGCTCGCTTTCACATGAGAGCAGCTCAGTGGACTTTATCCACCCAATGGACTCAGGCAGTAGGCTGCCTGTCAGACAAAACAGCAAACACAAGTCGCCTCATTTTGTCCCTCCAGTGGTGGAAGTCCCCTCAAAACTTGTTGCTGGGGTCCCCCTTTCAACAACCTCTACCCCAAGCAACTCTTACAACAGATGCTTCTCCAATGGGCTGGGGAGCTCATCTTCAGGACCTCTCCCACCCAGGGCATCTGGTCCCCACAGGAGACTTGTCTACATATCAATCTCTTGGAACTCAGAGCAATCTTCCTTGCTCTGCGAGTTTTCCACATCCTACTCAGCCACAAGACAGTCCTTATCCACACGGACAATCAGGTAGCCATGTTCTATGTAAACAAGCAGGGAGGAACTGGCTCTCTGTCGCTTTGCAACGAAGCTCTGCGACTGTGGGCCCTCGCCAGAGAGCATCACATTCATATTCTGGTAGTTTATCTTCCAGGTGTTCAAAACTCTTGGGCGGACAGACTCAGTCGAGTTCTGCTTCCACACGAGTGGTCCCTACATATGGACCAAGTATCCAAATTTTTTTGAATTTGGGGAACCCCGGACATAGACCTCTTTGCAAGTCCATGGAATGCTAAACTTCCCCGGTTCTGTTCCAGAACTTCGGCTGGGGGCTCAGGCAAGGGATGCTTTCCTCCTTCACTGGGGTCAAGACTTCCTGTATGCCTTTCTACCCATTCCCCTAATTCCCCAAACCCTGTTCAAGCTTCAGAGAGACAGAGGCCACATGATTCTCATAGCTCCACATTGGCCACGGCAAGTGTGGTACCCTCTGCTTCTACATCTCTCTCAAGCTCCCTCCCTAGAGTTGGGGTCTGCTCCAGACCTCTCTCAAGAGGATGGAAGGTTATGGCATCCCAATCCCCAGTCTCTACATATCAGGGCTTGGTTGCTGAAGGCCTAGATCTCCAGGATCTTCATCTTTCTCAACAAGTGAAAGATGTTCTTTATGCTTCCAGAAAAACTTCCACTAGACGTTCTTACGCTTTCAAGTGGAAGAGGTTTACCATCTGGTGTTCTGAAAAGGGTCTTAACCCCCGTGCCATACCTCTGGAATCGTTGCTGGAGTATCTACTTCATCTGTCTAATGCAGGCCTTAAGACAAATTCAGTAAGGGTCCATTTGAGTGCTATTGCAGCTTCCCTTAGGCCTCTAAATGGACAACCTATTTCTTCTCATCCTCTTGTAGCAAGATTCATGAGAGGCCTCCTTTTTAACAAAGCCTCCCATTAGACCACCCCCGGTAGCATGGGACTTAAATTTGGTTCTTGGTCAGCTTATGAAGCCGCCTTTCGAACCTTTAGCTACCACCTCCTTGAAATACCTTTCTTGGAAAGTTATCTTTCTCATTGCAATCACACCTGCACGCCGCATCAGTGAATTGCAAGCACTAGTAGCTAATCCACCTTATACAAGGTTCCATAATGACAAGGTGGTCCTTAGGACTAATCCACACTTTATGCCTAAAGCGGTCTCGCCTTTTCACCTCAACCAGGAGGTCTAGCTACCTGTCTTTTTTCCAGGACCTCATGCATCAAGTGCAGAGAGGAACTTACAAAGGATACAGCAACATAGAAAGTCTTCCCAACTCTTTGTTGCCTTTGATCCTTCTCATCTCGGACAACTAGTCTCCAAGAGAACACTCCAACTGGATTGCCCAGTGCATTTCCTTCGCCTGTCAGAGCAAGAACCTTTCTCTGGAGGGCCATGTCACAGCTCACAATGTCAGAGCCATGCCAGCCTCAGTGGCTCATCTGAACTCTGTATCTATCGATGACATCTGTCGAGCAGCCACTTGGGCCTCGGTTCATACCTTCACAGCCCATTACTGCTTAGACAAGGACTCCCGCCAGGATGCCTTGTTTGGTCAGGCTGTTCTTAAACACCTGTTCCATACTTAATCAACTCCTACCCACCATCCCTCATGGGATGCCAGAGACCCAGGTGGGGAAGTGCAGCCCTGTTCCAGGGACACACAACTTATGGGCTCTCTCCCTGGCACCTAAAGCTAGGGAGTCCCCATATGTGAAGACTCATTCCTGCTTGTTCCTGGAGATAGCACAGTTACTTACCTGTAACAGGTGATCTCTGGGAACAGCAGGAATAAGTCTTCACAACTCACCCACCTCCCCTAGGAGTTGTCTCTCTCTCTATCTCTCTATCCTCTAAAAAACGTAACTGAGGAGAGACAGTTGGGAACGGCGGGAAGGCAGCACGCAGGTGCTCTGGGATGCTCCCAAAAGCTTTCTGATTGGATGCTGGGGAGCGTTCCCGCGCAGGCTCCGTCGGTACCGACATACCCATATGTGAAGACTTATTCCTGCTGTTCCCAGAGATCACCTGTTACAGGTAAGTAACTGTGCTTAACTGCATCATGGACCTTCTTCTGAAATTACCTGCTTGTATACTGTGGAATGACTAGCATGGTTACTGATGGCACAAGATGAACTCTGATTTACAGAATAGATGTGATATTTTCCAGGATCATGACAGGAAGGAGCTCTCGTTGGAAAATGGTGTTCTACAAAACAACAGAGATTACATGAACCACAAGCCTATAAGGACTGAATATGCAGAAAATCCACTTGAGAGGACATTAGCATGTTTTGGCAAAGCACCTACTCATCTTATAAAGCATATAAACAAAAATAGAAACATTTTTAAAATAAAGTAAAAATGTTTACAGGGAACTTAAATGATTTATAAGCAAACTCATTGTTAAAACAATTACGTAATTACAAAAACAAACTTGCTTTGAAATATATTATCAAAAAACATAAACTACATACATATACATAATGATACCACAGAAAAAGTGACAATACCATCTTGAGCAACCTGTTAATGGTATAAGACCCCTAGGGCATACAAAAACTAAATAGACTAGAAACATACACTTTGGAGTTTTTCTGTTACGAGACCAATAAGAAGGATGTTAGTAGCACAGAACATGGGTTACTACACCACCTATATTAAATTATTAAAAAAAACAAACAGGGCAACTATCTGTAAAATAGCAATTTTTGAACATAAATGCCTGACTTTATGCATACCAGAAAGTAAAAATGCTGACAGGCAAATGCACAAAACAGGAATTAAAGAAAATTTTAAACAATCATTGGAACTGTACAAACCATATATTTTTTTTTCCTTTTTTTTCCTTACTGAAGCATATGTATAGCCACAAAACTACATGTCCCCTGGATCCTGTTCTGTCCCCTTGGTTAGGATAAAAGTCCCTGGGCCTCCTACCCATTGTGCATACTGTCAACCACAGCTTTCTATCTGGTCAGGTTCCTTCTCCTTGGAAGAAATTTCTAATTCGACCTTTACTGAAAATAACCTTGATCTTCAGGATCCCTGTAACTATTGCCCAGTCGCCAACCTCCAGTTCATCTCAAAACTAACAGAACATCTGGTATTCTGATCATCTTGTTTATACTCATTCTGCACCCTTGGCAGTCTGGTTTCTGCCATGGACACAATACTGAAACATCCTCACAGCCCTCTTCATTGAACTCTATAGTGCCCTTGATTCCAGTAAAATTGCTTAGACAGTATCTCTTGATCTTTCATGTGCATTCGATCTTGTTAACCATGATCTTCTCCTGTCCGTGTTGTGCTCATTTGGCATCTAAGATCAGGTTTTGTGATGGTTTCAATCCTTCCTTTCCAGTCATATGTTCTCTGCTTTACATCGATGAAACAGTCTCAAAAGCACATTCACTTTTCTCCAGGACCAAGCAGGAAGTCAGTCCTCACATATGGGTGACGTCGGCACCGACAGAGCCCTCGTGCAGAGCATTTGCCCAGCTTTCAAAGAAAGCCTTTGGGAATGCAGCGTGCATGTGCAGTCCCCTTCCTGCCCAAGGGTGCCATCTTGCTCAGTCTTTCTTTTTCCGCGGAGCCCAGCGGACGTAGTTCATGTCACCCGGGAAAAGTTGATTTTATTTTTTTTTAAATTTCCTGCGATTTTTCGCATCTCTTTATCCAGTTCGATGCTGGTTCCCCATCCCACCTCGGCTCGGTACACCGGTATCGAGTCGAACTTCTTTTTTTTGGTTTTTGTCCTTTGTGACAAGCGTTCACGCTTTTTCTGTTTTCACTGGCAGCCCTGTCTTTTGACCTTGAAGGGCCCTTTTTCCCCTGATGGTTGCCAGCGGGTTCAAGAAATGTGATCGGTGTAAAACCTATGTCTCTCACCGACACACACGACTGCTGCCTCTGATACCTCGGGCCCGACCATGACCCGCTGGTCTGTGACCCGTGCAGCAAGATGTCATTGAAAGCGCTTCAGAGCCGTCAGCATCAATGTGAGAATTTTTTTGGAGTCCACATCCGGCTGGGCCTGGACTTCGTCAGAGGCCTCGACATCTCGGGAGTCTGACCCCGAGCACCATCGTGCGTCCTCTGAGAGGGGGTCTCCCACCCGGGACACAAAAGGAAGAAGAAGCTCGTGAGGGTGGCATCAGTGGAGGCACCTGGATCCTCGAGGGCCAGGTCGTGCAGCCCTGACTGCCGTCCCTGGCTCTCGGAGTCAGAGCGGCCGACCAAACTACCAAACTATGCTCCATTTCCACCAGCTACCCCCCTCCTACTATCCAGGGGAGCCTCCAAGACTACTTCTACACAGGGACCTCCTTCAGGAGTTGGCAATTCTTTTAAAGAAACAGGTGGTGGAACTGGTGCCACACCACCTGGAAGGGCAAGGCTTCTACTCCATGTACTTCCTAGTACCAAAGAGAACAGGAGGCTTCAGACCTATCCTAGACTTGCAAAATCTGAACAAGTTTCTGGAGAGGGAAAAGTTAAAGATGCTTAGCCTTGGGATACTGCTGCCCTACCTCCAGCAGGGAGATTGGCTATGCTCCTTAGTCCTAAAGGATGCTTATACTCACATCCTCATCCATCCAGACCACTGACAATATCTCAGATTTGTGGTGTGAGGAAACCACTTTCAGTATAGAGTACTTCCTTTTGGCCTGACCTCTGCCCCCAGGGTTTTCACCAAATGCCTGGCAGTGGTGGCGGCTTTTCTCAGAAATCAGGGGATTTTTGTCTTCCCGTACCTGGACGACTGGCTAATCGGGGGGCCAGTCACTCCAGGAGGCCCGACAGGCCGCTCTTCGCACGGTCTCTCTTCTTCAGCATCTGGGCTTTGTCATAAACTACGCAAAGTCCATTTTTCTCCCCTCTCGGAACCTAGAGTTTATAGCAGCCAGGTTGGACACTCTTCAGGCAAGAGCTTACTTGCCCGAGGACAGGGCCCACAGACTTATGGACTTGGCCAACCAGTTCCAAGGCAATTCTTGTGTTTCCGCCAGGCACTACCTGCGGCTCCTGGGCCACATGGCATCCACAGTACATGTGACCCCGAATGCCCGTCTACACATGCGGGCTGCTCAATGGTGCCTCAGATCAGTGGACACAAACCACCGGTGACCTCTGAGACAGAGTAACGGTGTCCAGACGACTTCTGAACTCCTTACAGTGGTGGCTACATCTGTCAAACCTTCTCAGGGGTGTACCTTTTCAGGCTCCAGCACACACAAGGGTGCTGACGACAGATGCATCCTTAAAAGGCTGGGGTGCACATTGCTAGGGCATGTGCACTCAAGGCCTGTGGTCCCCTCGGGAGGCCACACAGCAGATTTCGCTTAGCTCTGCAACCCTTCTGCCATGCTCTTTCTCAACAGTCTGTCCTAGTTCAGACGGACAATCAGGTAGCAATGTTCTACGTGAACAAACAAGGAGGCACAAGGTCCAGGCTCCTATGTCAGGAGGCACTGGACCTTTGCTCCTTTGTGGTCAGACAAGGCATGTTTCTCAAAGCAGTTTATCTTCCTGGTCAGGAAAACTTCCTAGCAGACAAGCTAAGCAGGATTCTCCAGCCCCACGAATGGCAGTTGAATCCCTTGGTGGTCCAGCAGATCTTCCTCCGCTCGGGACTTCTATCCATCGATCTCTTTGCAAGTCCACTAAACCGTCAGCTGCCCGTGTTTTGCTCCAGACAGTCGCATCCCCTGAGGATGGCAGCAGATGCTTTTCTAATCTTTTGGTCAACGGGCCTCCTGTATGCATTTCCTCCCACACCCCTGGTGGCCCGAACTCTGTTCAAGATCCTCCGGGACAAGGCCTCGGTGATTCTGGTAGCCGTGGTTTCCACTTCTGCAGTTGGCAGTGGAAGCTCCGTTCCCTCTGGGGCTGCAACACGATCTCCTGTCTCAAGAGCAGGCTTTCCTTCTGCACCCCAATCTCGGGTCCCTCAATCTGATGGCCTGGCTGCTGAAAGAATAGTGCTAGCTCCCTTACTTCTACCTAAGGAGGTAGAGGAGGTGGTATTAGCCTCTAGGAGGCAGTCCACCAGAAAGTCCTATGCCCTCAAGTGGCGTAGGTTTACGGTATGGTGTGCTCTGCGCAATGAAGAACCTTTCTCTTGCCTTGTGCCAGTAGTACTGCAGTATCTACTTCACCTTTCAGACCTAGCCTTTAAGTCTAACTGTTCGGGTCCACATCAGTGCTTTGTCAGCGCACCACTCACCGGTGGACAGACAGTCTCAGTTCACCCCTTGGTGTCCAGATTTTTCAGAGGTCTGCTTCTACTCAAGCCTCCGGTTCGTCCACCGGCGAATGAGTGGGATTTGAACGTGGTCTTGCAGCAACTTACTTGCCCACAGTTTGAGCTGATAGCTACTTGCCATTTGCGCTTCCTCTCTTGGAAAGTGCTCTTCCTGGTGGCTCTTACTTCAGCCAGACGTGTGAGTGAACTACAAGCTCTGGTTTCTGATAGACTGTACGCGCGGTTCTATAGGAACAGGGTGGTCCTACGGACCCATCCCAAGTTCCTCCCAAAAGTGGTCTCCTCTTTCCACCTCAGTCAGGAGGTGGTTCTTCCGACCTTTTTTTCCCAGGCCGCATGCCAGCCGGGCTGAAACAGTCTTGCATACCCTGAACTGTAAAAAGGTGTTGTCCTTTTTTTTTTTTTTTTTTAAATTATTTAAATAAATAATAAAAAAAAAAAAAAAGGGTGTTGTCCTTTTATATAGAACGTACGCGGGAGCATCGAAGGGCTACTCAGCTCTTCGTCTCATTTGACCCTAATAGGATGGGGTTACCTGTCTCCAAGCATACATTGTCCACTTGGGTAGCAGACTGCATCGCCTGGGCATACAGGGCAGCTGATCTCCCCTTGCAGGGTCGGGCCACGGCCCACCGTGTCAGGGCAAAAGCTGCGTCAGTAGCTCATCTCCGCTCTGTTCCATTGGCAGACATCTGCCGGGCCGCAACTTGGTCTTCAAGCCAGACTTTTGCAGCCCATTACTGCCTGGAGAGAGAGTCCCGACGGGACAGTGTTTTTGGCCAGGTGGTACTCCATAATCTATTTGAGGTTTAGGCAACTCCTACCCTCTGGCCCTCTGTGTTGGGCTACTGTACGGGTTGTGTTCTCAGAGAAAATTCTTATCACGGATGCTGAGTCTCTCTTGAGAGGGAGCCATTTTTTCAGCTCTGGGGCTCACAGTAGCCTAGAGCTGGGGAGTCCCATATGAGGGCTGACTTCCTGCTTGGTCCTGGAGAAAGCGTAGTTACTCACTTGTAACAGGTGTTTTCCAGGAGCAGCAGGAATCAGTCCTCACGACCCTCCCTCCTCCCCTGGAGTTGCAGTCCTATCCTTCATTTTGATTTTTGCTGTCTTTTAGCTATGTCATCAGACTGAGCAAGATGGCACCCTTGGGCGGTAAGGAGACCGCGCATTCGCGCTGCATTCCCAAAGGCTTTCTTTGAAAGCTAGGGAAATGCTCCACACGAGGGCTCTGTCGGCACCGATGTCACCCATATGTGAGGACTGATTCCTGCTGCTCCTGGAGAACACCTGTTACAGGTGAGTAACTATGCTTTATCTGGTGTCCCCCAGGGCTCCATCTTTGCTTCTATTCTTTTTTTTTTTGACATATTTCTATGCCCCCTACTGAACTTGATTCAAAGCATTGGAGTTTCAGCATATGTGTAGGCCAATGATATTTTTATTTCCTGTACTGATGGTATCAGTCCGGATCTTTCCTTGATTAATCATTGTCTTACCTTGGTCTCACTGGCTCTATAACAGTTGCTTACAGCTGAATCCAAAAAAGATCACAGCTACTTTGATAACTGGAGACTCGCCATGCCTAACATTGTTCCCACTCTTCTGGCCAACCCTGTTGCTGTAACTCAGAGGTTCCCAACTCCAGTCCTGGAGGGCCAAATACCATTCAGGTTTTCAGGCTGTCTCTAAAAATATGCATGAGATGTATTTGCATGCACTACCCCATTGTATTCAAATGTATCTCATGCATATTCATTAGGGACAGCCTGAAAACATGAATGGTGTTTGGCCCTCCAGGACTGGAGTTGGGAACCTCTGCTCTAACTTCATCATTGAAATATTTAGGCATATTCCTGGACTCTGATCTATCTTTCTTGCAACAAATTAGCTCTCTGATTAAATCTTTATTCAACTCTGATATATTTGTGCAATTCGTTCCATCCTGGATATATCAGCTCAGATTATAGTCCTCCTTACTTTGGTGATCCTGTAACTCTGTGTATGCTGGATTGCCCATTTCCAAGCTTAAAACACTTACAAACTCTCAAACACCATTTTCACCCCAGAAAATATGACCAGGTGACTCTGCTTCTAATCAATCATCACTGGCCCCTAGTCAAGTCCATATTCAATACAGAATCCTAATTCTCATTTATAAGGCCCTCCATCAGACTGCCCCGGAATAGTTATCTTTAATTATCCCTTATTATCCAGCATATTCCCTTCACTCTGTATATGGAAACTGAATGTGTCTACCATCACTTTATTTAAGACTCATGATTCCACCAGACAATCTGCATTTTTCTAGTTAGCCCCCCTGCTGTTGAACGGTTTGCCCATTCAGCTCCATCTCCAAGGTAGCTATAAAGGTTTTACAATTGAACTAAAGACACATCTGTTTGAACAAGCTTTCAATCTCTTGAGTTAAGCTAGCATAACAGACCTTGCCTGGATAAAAGCAAGGGAATATGACCTCCATCCTAGAATGTAAGATAATCTATGAATGGATTTACTTCCTTTTTTTTCCCTGTTTCTTTGGAATTCTTTTCATATTTTCTTATTGATTTGTATTGTAAACTTTTTCATACTTGAAAAAGGTGGCATATCAAATAAACCATATAACAATCTTCTCCCTCAAATCTTTTTATACTTTGTAAGCCTTATGTAAATTAAATAGTGCATATCACACAAACAAGTATAAATTTCAAAATTCATAAAACCAGGCATAGAACAATACATGTTAGTTTATTTTGTAATCGGGCATTCTTGCAAAGGGGGTGAAAGGAAAAAAGCACAGAGCCATCTAGTATAGAAATTTTTATGTTTGTGTGTAATCATAATCTGATGACTCCCACTGGCATGAACATAATCTCCAGGAACAAGCAGGAATGAGTCTTCACATATGGGTATCGTCTTTACTGACGGAGCCTGCGCGGGAACGCTCCCCAGCGTCCAGTAAGAAAGCTTTTGGGAGCATCCCACAGCGCCTGCGCGCTGCCTTCCCGCCTTTCCCAACCGCCTCTCTCCAGTTCTTCTTTTCCGCAGAGCCAGCAGGTCGTGTTCCTGTCACCGCAGAAGAATTCTTTATTTTTTTTCTTTATTTTTCTGTGTCGCGTCTGCCGCCTTCGACGTCAGACCGGTACCGCCGGTCTTTTCTTTCTTAAAAAAAAAAAAGAAAAAAACCCACCTTTTCGTTCTTCAATTGTGCATTTTTGGTTTGGGCCTCAGGCCTAAACATATTTTCTCCTCATGGAGAAGCCCCCTTCCGGGTTCAAAAAGTGCACGAAGTGTGGCGGTACTATTTGTCACCGACACCCATGACTGGTGTCTAAAATGTTTGGGTCCTGACCATTCCATCACGGATTGTGTGTCCTGTACCATGATGTCTAAAAGAGGTCGGCAGAACCGAGCAGCCAAGCTCAGTACCCTGTTTCCCTCTGATGCAGCCTCGGTGGCATCGACGTCTTCCAGGGCTCCTTCTTCCTCCCATGGATCTCAGGTAACCAAACATAAATCTAGCCGGTCCTCGAAGGGCAAATCTCCCTCTAAGCATCGAAATGCCTCCGGGCTTGTCCTCGAGGATTCCGCACTGGCAAAATTACCCCGGCGGGAAGTTCTGGCTTCCAAAGCATTGTCTATGGGATTACAGGTTGACATCAATGGCTCGGCCTCGACCGATCACCTGTTGCCGTGTTCTGGGGTACCGGTGGCCTCCACTGGTACCGACATCCAGACTCTGGTGGCATCAATGGATCAGAAGATTCTGTCCATGCAGCGCACCCTAACGGCGTTTATGCAGGCTTCGACGCCTCCGGTACTGCAACAATCTCCGTTGTCGGTTCCCGGTGCCGGTACCGATTGCATCGACATCGGCTTCGGTGTCGACTGCAAGGGTACCCTGTCCTATGATGCCCATCGGTACCGAACCGGTACCGCTTACTCCCGATGTCGATCCCACTCGGTACGCGTATCGGGCTTTACAGGAGCATCCAGACAGGCGATACTTCGATTCCTCCGAAGACTCCGAGTCGGAGGTTTCTGTCAATGCACCGGTACTTCTTCCTCAGGAGTCTGATTCTCCAAAACGAAGAATGTCTCCTCCAGAAGACTTGTCTTTTCAGGACTTCATTAGGGAAGTGGCTAGGGGCCTCTTCATTACAGTAGCCCCTGAGTCAGAGCCTAGAGCCAGGCAACTAGATATTTTGCAGTATCCTAAGGCTCCTAAAGAAGCAGCTACTTTACCTATTCATGAGATTCTCTATGATCTCATGTTGAGCATGTGGGAGACTCCTCTTACCACCTCTCCTCATTCTCGTAGATTAGACACCATGTACCGTGTCCCTCCTTGTCCTGGCTTTCATAAGTCTCGGCTTCCTCACCACTCTATTGTGGTAGAGTCTGCCATGAGGAGAATAAAGAGTGCAAAGAGACACTCATCTAATCCTCCAGGACGTGAATGCAGGACCCTTGATGCTTTTGGCCGAAGGGTTTTCTAAGCTAATATGCTTGCTGCCAGAATCAACTCCTATAGTCTCTATATGGGGATGTTTCTAAAAGGAAGTCTACAGATTTTAGCCCCTTTTATTTCAGAAGATAAAAGGCAGGAATTTCTCACTTGGCTTAAACATGCCCAAGATGTTTCCAAATTTTCCAACCGTGCAGCCTTTGACTCTTTTGAGTGTGTAAGCAGAGCCTCGGCTATTGCCATAGGTGCACGCAGAATTGCTTGGTTACAAGCCTCTGATTTGGAACTTTGGGTCCAAGATGAACTGGGAAATCTTCCTTGTACAGGTGAAAACCTTTTTGGCAGGGATTGGAAAGCAAAGGCCACGCAGATGGATGCTGAGAACTCTGCTTTGGATCGACTTTCAAAGTCTACTTCTGCTCCTGCTAAGAAAAGGTTGTTCAAAAAGACAACTTTTCTAAAAAGGGAAGATACTATCCTGCTTATGGTCAGCAGGCATCTTCTGCAGGTCGTTTTGCTGCAAAGCGTCAGCAACCACCTAAACAGGCCAAGTCAAAGGCTGCCAGTCCTCCCACGACTCAGCAGCCTCAGCCTCTCCAGGGCCTTTGACTTGCAACTAGAGAACTTAGCCTTTCTGGCTCTGGAAGAACCAGAGCCCCTCACCATTCCAGGAAGGTTGGCTTACTTTGCTCCCAGATGGGAGCAAATTACAGCAGAGCAATGGACCCTCTCCATTGTAAGGGAAGGGTACAAGCTTCATTTCTTAAACCTTCCTCCCCACACCATGGTGAGACAGTTCAATTCTCCAACATCTCTCCTCAACCTTCTGGGTCAGGAGATTGCTACCCTTCTTGCCCAAGGGGCAATAGAAGAAGTACCCCTTCTTCAACAGGGCTCAGGGTTCTACACCCCTTATTTTCTTATTCCAGGGGGCTACAGACCCATATTAGATCTCAGAATTGAACAAGTTTCTATTTAAAGAGAAATTCAAGATGATTTCTCTCAGTACTCTGCTGCCATACCTTCAGAGTCAGGACTGGCTTTGTTCTCTAGATCTCAAGGATGCGTACACCCATGTCCTCATCCATCCAACACACAGAAGGTTCCTTCGGTTCCTTTTTCAAGGAAAGCACTACCAATACAGGGTGCTTCCTTTCGGTCTGGCCTCTGCACCAAGGGTGTTCACGAAATGCATGGCAGTAGTAGCTGCATTTCTACGCACTCTAGGAATATTCGTTTTCCCATATCTGGACGACTGGCTCTTTCGAGCTCCATCCCAGTCAGAGGCCCAGTTTTCTCTAACCTGCACAATGCATGTCCTTCAGTATTTGGGACTGGTAATAAACATCCCAAAATCCCATCTCACCCCTACTCAGTCTCTGGAGTTTATAGGGGCCTTGCTGGATACCACAACTGCAAGGGCCTATCTTCCTCAGGCCCGTTGCCTACGCTTGGTGCAGTTAGCCTCCCAGATACAATTAAAGTCCCATTTAACTGCTCGAGAGATGTTACAACTATTAGGCCACATGGCATCCACCGTGCATGTGGTTCCATATGCTCACCTTCACATGAGGGCAGCTCAATGGACTTTGTCCACCCAATGGACTCAGGCATCAGGTTGCCTGTCAGACAAAATAGCAAACTCCAGTCGCCTATTTTGGTCTCTCCAGTGGTGGAAGTCCCCTCCAAATCTGTTGCTGGGGTCCCCTTTTCAGCAGTTGCTATCCCAAGCAACTCTGACAACAGATGCTTCTCCAATGGGTTGGGGAGCTCATCTGCAGGATCTCTCCACCCAGGGCATCTGGTCTCCACAGGAGACTTCTCTGCATATCAATCTCTTGGAACTCGGAGCAATATTCTTAGCTCTCAGAGTGTTCCATTCCCTGCTCAGCTACAGGACAGTCCTCATCCATACGGACAACCAAGTAGCCATGTTCTATGTAAACAAGCAGGGCGGGACTGGCTCTCTGTCGCTTTGCAACGAAGCTTTGCGACTGTGGGCCTTTGCCAGAGAGCATCATATCCATCTTCTGGCAGTATATCTTCCAGGCGTTAAAAACTCTTGGGCGGACAGACTCAGTCGAGTTCTGCTTCCACACGAGTGGTCCCTCCACATGGACCAGGTAGCCAGGATTTTTTGAATTTGGGGAACCCCGGACATAGACCTCTTTGCAAGTCCATGGAATGCCAAACTTCCCCGGTTCTGTTCCAGAATTCCGTGTCAGGGAGTTCAGGCCAAGGATGCCTTCCTCCTTCACTGGGGTCAAGACTTCCTTTATGCCTTTCCACCAATTCCCCTAATTCCCAAGACACTATTCAAGCTTCAGAGAGATCAAGGGACCATGATCCTCATAGCACCACATTGGCCACGCCAAGTGTGGTACCCTCTACTTCTGCATCTCTCTCAAGCTCCTTCCCTGGACTTGGGCTCTGCACCAGACCTTCTGTCCCAGGAAGAGGGAACTTTGTGGCACCCAAACCCCCAGTCGCTCTATCTCAGGGCTTGGTTGCTGAGGGCCTAGACCTTCAAGATTTTCATCTCTCTCAGCAAGTCAGAGATGTTCATTCCTCTAGAAAGCCTTCTACTAGACGTTCCTATGCTTTCAAATGGAAAAGATTTACCATTTGGTGTTCAGGGAAAGGTCTAAACCCTCTTGCAATACCTCTGAATTCTCTACTAGAGTATCTCCTGCATCTATCCCATGCAGGTCTGAAAACAAATTCAGTAAGAGTCCATTTGAGTGCTATTGCAGCGTCACTCAAGCCTCTCAATGGACAACCTATTTCCTCTCATCCTCTTATAGCAAGATTCATGAGAGGCCTTCTTTTAACTAAACCTCCCATTAGACCACCTCCAGTGGCATGGGACTTAAACCTGGTTCTTGGCCAGCTTATGAAGCCACCCTTTGAACCTTTAGCCACCACCTCCTTGAAATTCCTTTCTTGGAAAGTTATGTTTCTCATTGCAGTCACCTCAGCACGCCGCATCAGTGAGTTGCAAGCTTTGGTGGCTAATCCTCCTTATACAAGGTTCCATCATGATAAGGTAGTCCTCAGGACCAATCCACACTTTATGCCTAAAGTGGTCTCACCTTTTCATCTGAACCAAGAGGTATATTTACCTGTCTTTTTTCCAGGACATCATGCATCAAATGCAGAGAGGAATCTTCATACCTTGGATTGTAAGAGAGCTCTCGCTTTTTACTTACAAAGAACACAGCAACATAGAAAGTCTTCTCAACTCTTTGTTGCTTTTGATCCTTCTTATTTAGGACTTCTAGTCTCTAAGAGAACACTGTCCAACTGGATTGCTCAGTGTATTTCTTTCGCCTACCAGAGTAGGAACATTTCTCTGGAGGGCCATGTCACAGCTCACATGTGAGAGCCATGGCCGCCTCAATGGCTCATCTAAACTCTGTGTCCATCGACCAAATCTGTCGAGCGGCCACCTGGGCCTCAGTTCATACCTTCACAGCCCATTACTGTTTGGACAAGGACTCCCGCCGAGATGCCTCATTTGGTCAGGCTGTTCTCAAACACCTGTTCCATTCCTAATCAACTCCTACCCACCTACCCTGGTCGGATTGCAGAGATCCATGGGGGGAGGTAGAGTCCTTTTCAAGGACACGCAACCTGGGGTTTCTCCCTGGCATCTGCAGCTAGGGAGTCCCCATATGTGAAGACTCATTCCTGCTTGTTCATGGAGATAGCACAGTTACTTACCTGTAACAGGTGATCTCTGGGAACAGCAGGAATAAGTCTTCACAACCCACCCACCTCCCCTAGGAGTTGTATCTCTCTATCTTTCCTTTCCTCTCTCTCTCTTTGTCGCAGCTTTAAAACTCGAACTGGAGAGAGGCGGTTGGGAAAGGCGGGAAGGCAGCACGCAGGCGCTGTGGGATGCTCCCAAAAGCTTTCTTACTGGACACTGGGGAGCATTCCCGCGCAGGCTCCGTCGGTACCGACGATACCCATATGTGAAGACTTATTCCTGCTGTTCCCAGAGATCACCTGTTACAGGTAAGTAACTGTGCTTTTTCTGAAATAAGAAAAAAAAATGAAACTCCCATGTGCAAATAGATATGGACAATCTCAGCACCTATTTTGACAGGCCAGCGCTTGACGAGATATAAAATATACCATTAAAAGTCTGAATAAGGGGGGAGGGCGGAGTCAAGATGGCTGCAGCGAGGAGAGTTAGAGGACGCCGACTATCTATGGATAAAAAGCACAAAGCTAAAAGGTTTTTTGAAGCTCTCCTACCCCTGCGGCTTCTATGCCTATTTCTGCAGGGGCGATTGGCCCTTTACTCTTTCCTGGTTCGGCTCCCTCAGCATTCAGGCTTGGAGGAATGTCTGGCTGTTGCCTTACCAGGGCTGATAGCCTGGTGGTAGCTTCGGACTCGCCATCCCCCCTCCCCCCCCATAGGACTGGTGCCAAAAGCAACGTGTTTACAACACACACCCAATGGAAGCCTGTTTGCTACACCTTGCTTCGGTAGAGTGTGAGGCGGCGGTGTTGTGAGGGCCAGCTGTGGGTGTGTTGGTTGGCGAAGGGGATCTCTGCCCTGGATCAGCCTCAACACGGTCAGGCAGCGGCATCGATAAGTGGAAACAGTCTCTGGAGGAGTCCAATGAGTTGCAAGGAGAAGTTACGTCTGCAGGAATGGATGCTGGATTTGTTCAAGCGGGAAATCCATGCAGCATTTACATTCGTTAAACCAGCAAATTTTACTTTGGAATCCATATGGACAGCTATTGTGTCGTTGGGAGAAGCCTTGTTACCACAAGTATCATCTATGGCTGTTAAAGTTAATAAATACTGCTAGAATTGACCAGCTTGCTGAATTGGTAGCTGCTGAGATTTCTAATTTAGACTAAGATGCAGTTGCTAAAGGGTCAGACTGAATCCTTTATTAGGAACTTTACTGCAATGGATAGGAAAATAGAACCATCGGAAAAGATTTCTTGTGTTAATAACTTTCAGTTAACTTTTCCAGGTGTTGTCTATTCTAGCAAGAAATATGTTCAATGAATATTTGGATGTGTTGGCAGTCCCACGGGAGACATTACCTCTTATGGCAAAAATATTCTATCTTTCTCAAGAGAGGAGAGGGGCTGCCTTTGCATATTTTTAGGTGCCTCAATTGGATTTAGTTCATGTTACTGATTTATTGTAATCTTCTCAAGATGAGGCTGTAGTTCCATCTACGTTAATTGTTACATTTGCCCTTTTATCAGATAAGGAGTGGCTATTGAAACATTTTGTAAAAGATCTCTTCTTTCGGGGTTTGAAAATTAATATATTTCTTGACTTGGCTAAAGTCAACCAAAGGCGCCGCAGGGAGTTTTTTACTGTATAGCTGGGAGGGTTTTTTCTTAAGCAGCCATGTAAATTAAGCATCCATGTAAATGTTTAGTTAAGTATCAGTCGTCTTCATATAGTATGAGCCCTCCCAGCTGCTTGCTTTTATAAATGCAAGATGTGTAGAAGCCTCTATTGATACCACTTTAAATGTGCCTTAATATTATATACTGAATGTTGAAGCCTGGCTCTACTGCTTGAAATTTTGACTGATTTATATTTTTGATATTTGGTATCTCCTCCCTTATACGTGGGCTGGTGTGAGCACAATAGTTTTTATTTCTTGAGAGATTTGTATAAGCCTTTCCTTGTTCTTTATCGTACTACTGTGAAGCTCCATTTCTGTACAAGGATGTTGTCCAATTTTCTTGGTTTAGGATTTTGTGTTTTTTGACTTCTAAAATAAAGGGTCTTCATAAGCTAAAATCAAAATGTGAAAATAAATGAAAAATAAATGGATAAAAAAATGGATTACACTAAAACACAACAAAAAGAACCCCCACAATTGAATGAACAATTTTAAAACTTCAAATAAAAAAAATCATTAGCTGTTCATTTGATTTAATTCTAAAACACTAGAGGCTCAACAATCAATATAAAAAAGTTAGAGAAGTCATAAGTTTAAAAATATAAAGCATGAGAAACCCTTTTAAAACTAAAAGCCTTGTAGTTCTGTTTATATACTCTTAGATCCCTGATGCAGGTGCTTTTCCAAAACTCAGCCATGTCACATCCTTTCAATAAAATGGATTTCTGCATTTTTAACTTGTTTTGTGGTTCCTGGTTAGTCACCACTCTTGTCTTACTAATCTATTATGTTTTTTTGAAAGTGTGACTAAACAGGTGGACAAAGGTGAGTAGGTTGATATAGTTGTATCTGGACTTTCAGAAAGCCTTTGACAAGTTCCCTCATCAGAGACTTTTGGCAAAACTAAAGAGTCATGGGATAGGAGGCAGTGTACTACTGTGGATCAAGAACTGGTTAAAAGATAGCAAGCAGAGGGTTGGGCTAAATGGCCAATTTTCCCAATGGAGAAAAGTGAGTAGTGGTGTACCCCAGGGATCTGTGCTGGGTCCACTGCTTTTTGACATGTTGTTCCACTTTCCAGGTCATTTATGAATGAGTGAGGTTATCAAATTTGCAGATGACACAAAACTATTTAAAGTTGTTAAAACCCAAGAGGTTTGTGGAAAATTGCAAGAGGATCTTGATAAATTGGAAGACTGGGCATGAAAATGGCAGATGAAATTTAATGTGGACAAGTGCAAAGTTATGCACCTAGGGAAGAACAACCCAAACTATGGTTACACGATGCAAGGTTCCACATTGGGAACCACCACCCAGGAAAAAGATTTAGGCGGCATTGTGGATAGCATGTTAAAACCCTCGGCCCAGTGTGCAGCGGCAGCCAAGAGAACAAATAGAATGCTAGGTATCATAAGGAAAGGAATGGAAAATAAAAGATATTATAATGCCTCTATATCGTTCCATGGTGAGACCACACCTTGAATATTGTGTGCAATTCTGATCGCCCTATCTTAAAAAGGATATAGCATTATTAGAAAAGGTTCAGAGAAGAGCCACCAAAATG
This sequence comes from Ichthyophis bannanicus, assembly GCA_033557465.1. Taxonomy (NCBI): domain Eukaryota; kingdom Metazoa; phylum Chordata; class Amphibia; order Gymnophiona; family Ichthyophiidae; genus Ichthyophis; species Ichthyophis bannanicus. Next base: position 647,231,033 of record CM066035.1, read on the forward strand.
GTAAAGGGGATGGAAGGATACTCCTATGAAGAGAGGCTAAAAAGGTTAGGGCTCTTTAACCTGGAAAAGAGACGGCTGAGGGGAGATATGATAGAAGTCTCTAAATTTAATGAACGGAGTGGAACAGGTAAACGTAGATCGATTATTTACGTTATCAGAATATAGAAAGACTAGGGGACATGCAATGAAGCTACAGGGTAAACTATTTAAAACTAATAAAAGAAAATATTTCTTTACTCAACGTGTAATCCAACTCTGGAATTTTGTTACCAGAGGGTGTAGTAAATGCTGTTAGTGTAGCTGGGTTTAAAAAAGGTTTGGACAAGTTCCTGGAGGAAAGGTGCATAAACCATTATTAAGAAGGGAACCAGGATATCAATGCTTGACCCAGTACAAGCATTGCGGAACCTGTGTCTTTTGGGGAAACTGCTAGTTACGTATGACCTAGATTGGCCACTGTTGGAAACAGGATACTGGGCTTGATGGACCTTGGTCTGACCCAGTATGGCATATCTTATGTTCTTATGATGTTTTTTGCATTTACTGAGCAAAGGTTCTACCATCTTATTTGTTTGTAAATAGTGCACTTCAACAAATGATAAAGGTGAATAACGAGGGCAAAATGCATTGATACAAAAGTGCTGCTGGTTTTAAACACTCTTCCATCTTTTGAAATACTAGTGCATGGGTACCTGCAATTTGTTTTATAGGTGTGTTTATGATTGACCCCTTGTTGGTGAGATCTGCAGTGCTGATAAAGCAACAGCTTTGCTGGGTGCTCCTTTTGAAAGGTGTCTCTTTGAATGTGGTCATGGCTGGCACATGCAAGTTCAGAAGGCATGAAGCCAGTAAGCTCATTTTGTTGAGATCTTATTCATATTTAGATTTCAGGCTAAGCCTGATCTGTTGGAGCTTCTAAAGGAGAACAAGCCATGCTTGGAAAATTGGGCTCAGAAATTTTGCCTAATTATAGTTGAATAAAATTTAGACATGGGTGCTTGCAACTGTCTCTTCCCCCCCCCCCCCACCCTCCCTCATCCCCACGTTTTTGCATGGAGGTGATGAGGCAGGAAGGGTTTGAATTGGAGTCTTAGGAGTTCTTTTGACTTCTGTGCACTAGACCACACCCGTGCTTATGCTCTAAATAACCCTGAAGGATACATAATGTGTGTTTTTTGTATGGCATTTACCACAGCAGATGAATCAGCACAATATTTTTGGTACAGAATTGTGCTATAAACCTCTCAATTTCCCGTTATTTTGCAAAGTTTACTTAAATATTGACTATTTTCATCATTCTTTTAAGTCAAGGGTTCTCAACCTAGTCCTTGGGACAAACCTAGCCAGTCAAGTTTTCAGGATAACCACAAAGAATATGCATGATTCAGATTTGCATATGATGGAAGCAGTGCATGCAATTCTCATGCATATTGTGCTTATCCTGAAAACCTGACCGGCAAGGTATGTCCTGAGGACTGGTTTGAGAACCTCTGCTCTAAGGAAACAGTAGTATTTCTTAATGGAAGTTGAGAGAACTGTATGGTGGAAAAAGCTAACAAGCTTTTTAGTTAAGTACGTGTGCCTGTGAAATTTCTCTTAAGTTCTCTGGTTGCACATAACTTCCGAGAGCATTGATTTTCAGATCATATGTCCACTGGAAATCTCAATTTGTGATAGAGAAGGATAAAAGCATGCTTTGTACGTTGAGGCATTTCATGTTGAGGCTAGAAAAGAAATGCTACTTAGTTCAGAGAAGCTTTTATTTTAAAACAGGAATTTCTGGCTTCTAGGTCCCCTGCAGTTGACTTATTGGTGCATCACTTTAGAAAGTGCTGCCTTAAGGAATCCCGAGAGCAAAGGAACATGGCACAAGCTGTATGAAGGAAGACTGAGCTCATGTGAAGAAATGATACTTGGTGCTCAGGGCCATAGATAAGTTATAGGTTGGTGAGGGGAACAAGTGAAGGAGTCGATTGGAGATAGAAGCAACCGGACAGGCCAAGCACTGCCAGCAGCTATTTATTTAAATTTGATATTTTTACCTTTACCTACTTTGTTCTCTTGCTCAGCTGATGCATATTCCATGCTTGAATAAACTTGGCTTGCTCTCCTATGCCTCAAAGTTGTGTGTGGTTTTTTTTGTTTTGTTTTTTTTTGGTATGAGCTAAATATTTTGCAGCACACTCCTGTGCATTACTGCTGAGACCCTCTCTTTACTGGAAGACAAGAGACCCGGTTCATAAAGGGGTTTCTCTTTTGCTCTTGATGGGAATGTTGGTGGGGGGGGAGGAATCTGTTGCAAGCCAAGCCTAGGATAGTATTTTAGCAGTGTAAATATGCTGATTAAGTGATGTATAATGCAGTATGTTTGAAACAGAGAACCTACTGCAATTCATTGCAAAATCAGTGTGACTTTCCATTTTATATTTCCAGTCCAGTCCCGGCTCCTTTGGGTATTTGCGCTCCTCCAGCAGCTTGGAGACTGAGCATGTCATGATCTTCATGACTTTCCCCCATATAGGCAGCTGGCTCCACCCCAGCCTTCAGTATCTGTCTCCAAGCAGCTGGAGAGACATGAATCCCACTACCTGGACTTGCTAAAGGAATGAAAAGTGCTGTGTGGGGGTGTGTTTTTTTTTCTTGTTTTAGATTTAAAGGATTTTGAGAGAGAAAGCCACATGCAGCACTGCATGGTTACTGCAGACTAGGGCAGCCCTCTTAGCTGTACAAGCAGCATGATACTGAGGCTGCAAAGTAAAGCTAAGAAAAAGAAAATAGAGGCCGGATCCGTGTTGCTCCCTTGTGGTGGTGGTGGTGGGGGGGGGGGAGGGCAGCTTAGCGATGTGCAAGTGTATTTTTTTTTAAGGGATTTTCATTATAAAATAAATGCATGGAGAACTTTAATAGGAATATCTACAAATAAAATTAGTAAATGGGATGTTTATAGATTTGGTGTATTGCTTTACTGAAGTAGTTAGATTTAGGGGCACGTTTACTAACGTGGGTCAACCAGTGAGTGCATGATTGGGTGGGGACTGGGTGGGTTAGGATTGCAACGTGGGTGTTTAATTGCACATAGTAATTAGCATGGTTGTGTTTGGGCAGGCACTAATCTTGTCTGTTGCCATTAGCATGGGTGCACTAAGGGTCATCTCAATGGGTGGTAAGTGTACCCATGTGCATTTAGCATGGTGCCATGCTTTAGCAACATGCTAATGACGGCAGGGGACAGATAGGCCCCTTAAAGTTAGAACAGGTCTCCATGCTAGCTTTGTGCCCCAAATGCATGCTACTGGTGTGCTCTTCAGTAGGCATGCCCCTCTGTGCATTATGGAGATGCTAATAAAGCAGAAGAACATGCAAGCAAAACCATTACAAAAAAGGAAATAGTTATGTATTTTAACTGCCAATAGATGTCTACAAATGTTCCTTTTTTCATTTTCTCTGTTTACAGCTCACAATTAATTTTATAGAATCAAAATGTTCCAAGTCAAGAGACATGTTTTGAATATAGACTGTCTAAACCTGCCATGTCAGTAACATCTTGTGTAGGCAAGAACTCTTTTTGCCAAAGTCCTGTATGAAGATACAGCAATCCTATTCGTGCATGTAGTGTTTTGACTGATGAAATCAAAAGATTGATGCATGCCTGTTAACTTTTTTTTTTTTTTCTCCCCAATTACAGAATGAAGGAACTGGTTCTCATCTGACCTCACACACAGAATATGACATTCAAGCAAGCTGCTCCATGTACATTTTTTTTGCTTTGAAATTGCTCAAGGTTTACGATTTTCTGTCAGAGCAATGACTTCAGTTTTCAAGACCATTACAAACCATAGTTACACGATAGATCAGCAAGAAAGAGAAGCTTGCCTGACTCTTTCCTGCTATTGGCCTCTATCGGCAAGCTGCTGCTTTGACAGGGTTCCCTAGACATTTGTATGCAGGAAGTTAGACTTGATCAACTAGCCTTGAACTCGAGGCTAATGCCTTCAGTTCCCCTTTTTTTGCATGGATGATTCCTATTTATTCTTCAGCAGGCTGGGAAATTTTACTAGCACCATCTCAAGCAGTAAAATCGTGTATTTACTGGCATATCTTCAGAACTACTACAGACCTACCTCAGTCTAAAGTGAAGCTGGTCTGGTTTTGTTGGTGTTCAACAAGGCCTCCTTTTAGTCTTTTGTGCTGAATGCGTCACAAGAACTGCTGTCAGCCTTATTGAACTCTGAAAGTATACAGCTGCTGATAAAACTGAAGTCTCTAGCTGCAGGTTCACCAATCTTGCACACAAGCTCTCATAAGGTACTGAAGTGTCCGAAGACCGAAATTTTGTAGATGGGTGATGAAATGAAAAACTCAACCTACCCAAGTTAAAATCAAAATCTGAAGTTAGCCTTTTTGGTTTGAGGGACATATTTAAGTTCTACTTTAGTTTGTTTCTTTTGTAGGTACATTTCACTTTCAAAAGCCTTTTTTCATTTATTTATAAACAGATATTTCAGCTAACTGACCTTTCTGAGAACCATAAAGCTCTAGTCATGTGTCATTGGCTGATCAAAGCCTTGTGCTCACTGCAGATAAAGCGGAGCATTCACCTTACAGTAAACCATCAATAAATATCTGCAGTTAGTGACTTACCCGGGCACCCTCCTTTCTTTTTAAATTTCAGTATTCTGAAAATAACCAGTGTTTGGTAGTTATCATTACCGTGTGTAAGCAGGGTAACCAGACCAGCAGAATGTCATCCTGCTGCTTTTGTTGACACATTTTGATTAACAAGTTTGTATGAAATTTATCAGGGTGCCTGTTCTGATAGTTGCGTAACTTCTTACATGATTCAATAGAGTTCTGAGGGATATATATATATTTTCTTTAATTCTCCGAATTACATTGACAACTGGTTAATTGGGGAAGGGGGGGATTACATGCATCCTATAAATTCTCATGTTTCTTTGTGGAAGACATTTAATAGTCTTAACAATGTAATGGCAATGCAAAAAGTCTTCCTGCTCACATGCTGAATGTTTTTAGAACAGAATTGTATAATGAGACAATGTTGAATGTAAAGTAATTTTTTACTTTCTCTTTTTTTTTTTTCTTCTGTTTCCTTGTAACTTGTTTGCAGAACAGGAAGTCACAGTGCAGGAGTGCATGGGCCATACAATATTATGGTCTAAGGTCAATTTCAATGTATAGTCTAGTGATGTATATAACTGTAAAAAAAATACCACTTTCTAAAATTATTTTTTACTTTTTGATTTGAAAACAGAACAGCTGGGATAAGCAAAATCTGCTATATACACCCCCCACCCCAAGACTAACAATAGCACTGAACGTTGGTACCTGCTGAATATAGTTTTGGTTTTATATTTTGAAGTAATTCTACAGATTGTAATATGATGCCACTATAACAAATGGTTTATATTCATACTTCATTCTGATGAAACAAAACAAACTTGACAACATTCTAAAATTGTCTATTCTGTACATTTCATAAAAGGCATATGCAATATTTACATTCTCAATTTAGTTTACAGAATGGAACCAAAATGTGTATAAATACTGTTTGCTAGCACATTGCGATGTATATTGGACCTTTGTACAATTTTTTTGCCTGACCTTTTCAATTTTAAAATATTTTTTGCTATCTAAACATCAACAGTTCAAACAGTTTTTTGTTTTTTTGTTTTTTGGGGGGGTAGGGGAGGGGGGGTATGTATTTCAGAATCTCAAGATGTTAAATATATTTCTTGCTGTTGTGATGACAAGAGACTTAAGTTATCTTGCTGTGTCTTCCACTGTCCATGCTGTATATAAAGATAACTGTAATGCTGCAGATGGGAATAAATGGAACTAGTTGTGCATTGTACTTAGTCTTTATTGATCATGGATGCTCCCTTAATAGCCATATGCAATAAAATAAAATTCATTATTTATGAAAAGACAACTAGTCTTCAAGACCATGCTTTCTGTATGAGTCTGGATTACCTTAAAACACAGCTTTTGATTTTCTTAAAAGTACATCATGCCCGTAGTCATTGATCAGGATTCAGCCCAGTTGTGCCCTTTAATAGTGAACAAATCAAGGAATTTATCCATGGATTCTCTGTTAAGCATATGAATTGCTGTTAAATCCGTTCTTGAGCTCTCCTAGATAATACAGCTTTCAGGTTACTTCTAATGAATACTGTTAGCATATGCCTGTATCACTTGTCTGCATTCATTTGATTTAAGTTGACAACCAGACTAGGTAGGAAGGGCCTGCTAACCAGTTTCAAAAACACTGTCCCTCTGTTCTAGTAAGACACATGTCAGTTTAATAGTTGGTTTAATGTTAAGTTGCATTTAATTCAACATTTCTCCTGGGACAAGCAGGAAGTCTGTCCTCACACACATGGGTGATGTTGGCACCGACAGATGTCATGGAAGCATCTCCCCAGCTTTCAAAGAAAGCCTTTGAGATGCCTCCACACATGTGGTCCCTCTCCTGCCTAAGGGTGCCATCTTACTCTGTCTCCTTTTTTTCTGTGGAGCCAAACAGACGTCTGTCTGTCTTCCTCGGAAAACTTCATAAATTTTGTGCTGAAAAGCCTTTTTTTTTTCTTGCCTAGATTTCTTATCGTCACTTCAGTCCAGTCCCTTAACGTCTGGGTTGCGCAACCCTTCCAGCAGCTTGGAGGCTGAGCCCATCTTTTCGATGATGGTGTGGTATAAATACCACTGGCACCACCCACTGGCACCAGTAATCTCAGCCTCCAAGCAGCTGGAGGGTTCCTGTAAGCCAGAGTGCTTACGGGGTCTTAGCTTTTGCAAGGGATTATTTTATTTAATATATTTAATTTGTTTCATTGATTACATTTATCTCCTTTTAGTTCTTTATTTAGAGAGCTGTACCTTTAGGTTTTCTGTTCCTCTCTTCCTTTCCCCTCCCCCCCCTCGGCCTCCTGGCAACCCTGATCCCTTGCAGCCCCGGAGGAGGTGGTTTACCTGTATAGCGGGGAAGATCGGAGAGCTCTCCTCCCGCTCACTCAACTGCCTGGCTCCAGAGGTCCTTCTGACAAACGGCTACTTCTGCCTCGCGCCGAAGCCCCTTAAGCGGCTGAGTGCTGGAGGCAGCACCGAGAATTCTCTCGGCGGCATTTCCAGCCTCACGCTGCAGCCCCGGGGCGGCTGGGTGCTTGAGGCAGCATCGGAGTGCAGAGCATGGGAGCAATCACCGCAGGAACCCGGGCGGAGAGCCTGTGGTGCATCGGCGAACACACAGCCGCCACCCGTAGGTCGGGCCTCCACGTGGCTGCGGCCTACCACGTGGGAACCTGCTGAGGACAGCTGCTTCCCTCGTTTCCAGGACAGCGCGATCCAGATCGCCAAACTGCAAGTATCAGATAGAAAAAGTCCTCTAGTTTTAACGTTTTAAAATTAAAGAGTAAAGATTGAAGTTTTATTTTGTTTTGGTTCCTTGTTTTAATGGCTGTAAGTAAAGGGGGACGCTGGGAGCCGCTTATTTTGGTTCAGGGCACAAGTTTGCCATTATTTAGCCTTTTATTGCATTTTAAGTTGTTTTATATTGGATTACTTTACAGAAGTTTAATTTCTAAATTAGTTTCATTACGAGGGGGCATGACGGGTAAGCTGCGGTGTCCTTCTTGCGGCACCCATAGAGGGACAGCATCGGAAGCAGGGGTCTGCAGAGGTTGTGCAGCAGAAGCTGCTTCCGTGGAAAAAGAAATCCACTTGAGCATGACTCCAGCCTCTCAGGGGTCAGGGGACCTTCTGGAAGGGGGAAGGGAATCCCATTCTCCCTCGCCCTCATCCGTAAATGGTCCAGGCCCTTCCCAGCCCCCCCCCCCTCCTTCCTCAGGGGCGGATGGAGACTGGGGTCTCTTCACCAGAATTTGTTCTTCTATTGCACAAAGCCTATTGCTTGCACAAGCAGGGAACAGCAGAGCCAGTGGCAGCGAGGGACAGCTCGAACGCTGGAGCAGGGAATTCTAGATCCCTTGACTCTGGGCCTCCTCCTAAGCGCCTGAGGCTATTGGGCAAGGAACCTTTTGAGTCCCCGCCTCAGGACACCCCTGATGAGGTCTCTGACAAAGAAGGGGTGGAGGACAGGGAGGAGCTCGAAGAAGGAGAGATCCCGGAGGAGGACCAATCCCGCATAGTCCGAGTTTTTCGGCGAGAGGAGCTCCCAGCGTTAATAAGTGAGTCTCTAAAGGTGCTCAATATGTCCTCAGACTCCTACAGATGAAGAAGTTCTGGAGGATCCCTTGATCCAAGCTGCCAGGAGGTCTCAGAAGGTGTTCCCAGTTCATAGAGTGGTACGTCAGATGATTCAGGAAGAATGGAACCAGCCAGAGTCTACCCTGAGAGGAGTCCGGGCGATGTCCCGTCTCTACCCATTACCTGAACCAGACAAAGATCTACTGAAGTCGCCTAGGGTGGACGCGGCAGTCTCGGCGGTAACAAAGAAAACGACTATCCCGGTCGAGGGTGGCACGGCCCTGAGACAGTCAAGATAGAAGACTGGATACTCTGCTAAAACAAGCCTTTGATGTTAGTGCCCTCGCCTTACAGGCATCAGTTTCGGGGGCTTGGGTAGCTAGAGCCTGTCTGAGGTGGTCTCAACAGCTGCATCTGGCTGACAGACGCCACTGTCTAATCGTCGCTTGAGGGACTAAGTTAGAGTCCGGTTCGGCCTACTTAGCAGATATCCAGTATGACCTCATTAGGAGTCTGGCAAAGAATATGGCCTCGGTCGTTGCAGCCAGAAGGTACCTCTGGTTAGGTAACTGGGCAGCGGATGCATCTTCAAAGGCGTGCCTGAGTCGACTTCCTTTCAAAGAAAAACTTTTCTTTGGAGAAGACCTGGGTAAGTTACATAAGAACATAAGATATGCCATACTGGGTCAGACCAAGGTTCATCAAGCCCGGTATTCTGTTTCCAACAGTGGCCAATCTAGGTCATATGTACCTAGCAGTTTCCCCAAGAGACACAAGTTCCACAATGCTTGTACTGGGTCAAGCATTGATATCTTCGGTCACTTCTTAATAACGGTTTATGGACCTTTCCTCCAGGAACTTGTCCAAACCTTTTTTTAAACCCAGCTACACTAACAGCCTTTACTACATCCTCCGGTAACAAATTCCAGAGTTTGATTACACGTTGAGTAAAAAAATATTTTCTTAGTCTTAAATAGTTTACCCTGTAGCTTCATTGCATGTCCCCTAGTCTTTCTATATTCTGATAACGTAAACAATCGATCTACGTTTACCTGTTCCACTCCGTTCATTAATTTATAGACTTCTATCATATCTCCCCTCAGCCGTCTCTTTTCCAGGTTAAAGAGCCCTAACCTTTTTAGCCTTTCTTCATAGGAGTATCCTTCCATCCCCTTTACCATTTTGGTGGCTCTTCTCTGAACCTTTTCTAAAATCGCTATATCCTTTTTAAGATACGGCGACTGGAATTGCACACAATATTCAAGGTGCGGTCTCACCATGGAACGATATAGAGGCATTATAATATCTTGTTTTATTTTCCATTCCTTTCCTTATCATACCTAGCATTCTATTTGCTCTCTTGGCCGCCGCTGCACACTGGGCCGAGGGTTTTAACATGGTATCCACAATGACACCTAAATCTTTTTCCTGGGTGGTGGTTCCTAATGTGGAACCTTGCATCGTGTAACCATGGTTTGGGTTGTTCTTCCCTAGGTGCATAACCTTACACTTGTCCACATTAAATTTCATCTGCCATTTTGATGCCCAGTCTTCCAATTTATCAAGATCCTCTTGCAATTTTTCACCATCCTCTTGGGTTTTAACAACTTTAAATAGTTTTGTGTCATCTGCAAATTTGATCACCTCACTTGTTCCACTTTCCAGGTCATTTATGAATATGTCAAAAAGCAGTGGACCCAGCACAGATCCCTGGGGTACACCACTATTCACCTTTCTCCATTGGGAAAATTGGCCATTTAGCCCTACCCTCTGCTTTCTATCTTTTAACCAGTTCCTGATCCACAATAGTACACTGCCTCCTATCCCATGACTCTTTAGTTTTGTCAAAAGTCTCTGATGAGGGACCTTGTCAAAGGCTTTCTGAAAGTCCAGATACACAATATCAACCGACTCACCTTTGTCCACCTGTTTATTCACTCCTTCAAAAAAGCATAACAGATTAGTAAGACAAGATCTTCCTTGTCTAAAGCCATGTTGGCTGTCTCCCATTAGGTTGTGACTATCTACATGCTGAGTAATTTTATACTTTATGATGGTTTCTACCATTTTTTCTGCTACTGATGTCAGGCTCACCGGTCTGTAGTTTCCCGGATCACCCCTGGAACACTTTTTAAAAATTGCTGTTACATTGGCGATCCTCCAATCTTCAGGTATTAGAGATGATTTTAATGATAGTTCACAGATTACTGATAGCAGGTCTGCAATCTCATATTTCAGTTCTTTCAACACCCTTGGATGTATACCATCCGGCCCAGGTGATTTGCTACTCTTCAGTTTATCTAATAGTTGTAATACATCTTCCCGATGTATCGATATTTCCTTCAATTCTTCCGCACCTTTAAATACCACTTCAGTCATGGGTAACATCCCTACATCTTCCTCAGTAAAGACCGAAGCAAAGAATTCATTCAGTCTCTCCGCTATCGCCTTGTCGCCTCTTAGTGCTCCTTTAAGCCCTTTATCATCTAATGGACCAACTGACTCTCTCTCACAGGTTTTTTGCTACGAATGTACTTGAAAAGGTCTTTATTTTGCGTTTTTGCTTCCGCAGCAAGCTTCTTCTCAAATTCTCTCTTTGCCTGCCTTATCAATGCTTTGCATTTGACTTGCCAGTGCTTGTGCTGTTTACAGGTTTCGTCGTTTGGCTCTTTTTTCCATTTCCTGAAAGATGCTTTTTGGCAACAACAGCCTCTCTGACCTCGCCTTTAAACCATGCTGGCAGTTTTTTGGACTTCCTTCCACTTTTCTTAAAGCGTGGAATACAGCTGGTCTGGGCTTCCAAGATAGTATTTTTCAACAACACCCAAGCTTGATGTACGTCTTTAACCTTTGCAACTGCTCGTTTTAGTTTTTTCTTAACTGTTTTCCTCATTTTATCATAGTCTCCTTTTCGAAAGTTAAAAGGTAGTACTGTGGATTTCCTTACTATCCCTCCTCCACTAATTAAATCAAAGGCGATCATGCTATGATCACTATTGCCAAGTGGCCCCAACACCCTTATCTCTTGCACTAGATCTGGTGTTCCACTAAGGACTAGGTCTAATATGGCTTCCCCTCTGGTCGGTTCATGAACCAGCTGCTCCAAGAAGCAGTCATTTATTTCATCTAGGAACTTTATCTCCCTAGCATGTCCTGACGTGACACTGATCCTGTCGATACCGGGGTAATTGAAATCACCCATTATTATTACTGCGCTGTAACTTTTGTTAGCTTCCTTGATTTTTTTTTTTTTTTTTTAAATTTGAATTTTTATTAGCATTTGTGACATTTTACATTTCCATCTAAACAGCTGCAGTACACCAAGCTTTCCGCAGGCAACTCAAGAAAGAACAAACATCCTGTACACAATACCAGATATGTAGAGGCTTTGAAGGAGTGCGAGACCTCTATCGACTGGGGGAGGCGGATAGGTTTGCGTATATGCAGATATGGTCCTTGATTTCTTTGAGCATTTTATCATCCATTTGGTCATTCTGGCCAGGTGCTCGATAGTACACCCCCACTGCCATTGCCTTCCCCCTTTTATATGGAATTTCAATCCATATAGATTCTACAGCAGATTTTGTTTCCTGCAAAACTTTAATCCTTTCTGAGTCAATGCCCTCTCTAACATAGAGCACAACCCCTCCACCAATTTGATCAGCTCTATCATTACGATAGTTTGTACCCAGGTATCAGTGTCCCACTGGTTGTCCTCCTTCCACCATGTGTCTGATATTCCAATCATATCTAACCTTTCATTTAGTGCTATATATTCTAACTCTCCCATCTTATTCTTTAGACTTCTAGCATTTGCATACAAGCATTTTAGAGAATGTATTTTAGTAAGTTAGTAAAGGATCTGGGAGAATCGAAAGAAGGCAGGCTCCCTGAAGATAGACCAAAGCTGGGCCGCTCTGTGGCGCCGGTCCGGAGTCAGCCGAAGGACTTCTGGAGATTCTGAAGTCCAGACCGAACCCCTTTCCCAGGGGCCGCTTTTCTTCCAGGGGTCAAAGCTTCAGAGGGTTTCGCGGGGCGGGCAGAGGTTTTGGGGCCTCTTCCTCCTCCTTGGGACCTAGAAAATCACAATGAGAGGACGGGGGTCCAGGAGAGAGTTCTGCCGGTTGGAGGTCGGTTAAGGCAGTTTCTCCCTGCCTGGTCCCGGGTCACATCCGATCAGTGGATCTTAGAAGTGATTCGAGAGGGCTACGCTCTCGAGTTCGCTAAGCAAGTAACCCCAGCCTTTATTCAGTCCCCCTGCGGCCCACCAGAAAAGAAGGCGGTGGAAGTCACTCTTTCAAGGCTTATTTATTTATTTTTATTTATTTCAACTTCTTATATACCGCACTCTTTGACATCAGCGCGGTTTACAAATAACATAAAGAAACCAGAACAACAGGCTGTTTGGTATTACATATAACAGGAGTATCAACTTGGATAACATGGGAGAACTATTTACATGGAGTATATAATCTATTAGCTAGATAACATGCTCGAACTATTTACATAAAATTAACAGGAATGCTTGGAACAAGAGAGATATTGTGGATTGTATTAGGGTGGGGCTGTTATGTTACGGTTCATGTGGGGTAGTATTTGATGAAAAGGTGCAGTTTAAGGGCCTTTCTGAACTGGGTTAGGTCAGTTATGGCGCGGAGATCAGGTGGGAGAGAATTCCAGCATTTTGGTGCGCTAAACATGAAAGCTCTGTTTGATGTTGATAGGCTGCAAGTTGTTATATAGCCTTTGGGGTTGTTAGTGAGTTTAATGCTGCCTGTCTCCTATTTCTGTTTGATGGGACGGATTGGATGAGTTTAGAAAGAGATGTGGACGATAAACCATTTATGGCCTTAAATGTGAGAATGAGGATTTTGAATGTAAGTCTTCCGTGTATAGGGAGCCAATGGAGCTGTTTGAGGATAGGTGTGATGTGTTCATTTTTGGCCGCTCCTAGAAGAACCCTGGCAGCGGTGTTCATGGCAAGCTGTAAGGAGCTTACGGTGGATTGTGGGAGTCCTTGTAGAATGGAGTTGGCGAAGTCGAAATGTGGTAGTATCAGCGCTTGGTAAATGGTTCTGAAGTCTTCGTGGTCTAGTAGGGGACGTAGGTGTCTGAGCGTGCGTATTTTGAAGTACACAGATTTTACGATATTGTTTGTGTGATTTCATATCGAGCCTATGGCTTATAGCGCTAGGAGCGGTGCTGCCTGTCCCACAAGATCAGAGGGTCCGGTCGATACTCTATTTATTTTGTAGTCCCAAAGAAGGAAGGTTCCTTCCGCCCAATTCTTGACTTAAAACAAGTCGATCGTTGTCTCAGAGTTCCTCACTTCCGCATGGAAACCCTGAGGTCGGTGATTGCGGACGTTCATCAGGGCGAGTTCCTGACATCCCTAGATTTGACAGAAGCATATTTGCATATCCCGGTCCGAAAGTCGCATCAGCAGTTCCTAAGATTTGCCGTCCCAAGAGGCCACTTCCAGTTCCAGGCTCTCCCCTTCGGCCTAGCAACAGCTCCAAGGATGTTCACCAAGGTAATGGTGGTAGTGGCCGCAGCTCTTCGAAAAGAGAGAATCCTAGTCCATCCTTACCTAGACGATTGGCTGATCCGAGCAAAGTCAGAAGCGGAGAGTCGCTCGGCGATGGCCAGAGTCGTGGAATTTCTGGAAAAGCTGGGATGGGTCATCAATCGGACAAAGAGCAGTTTAATTCCCACTCAGGAGATCGAGTACCTCAGAGCTCGGGTCGACACCAAAGAGGGAAGGGTGTTCCTGTCGAAACAGAGGTCAATCGACCTGAGGAATCTCGTCTCTCGTTTTCTATTTACGAGATGTCCCACGGCTTGGCAGTACCTCCCAGCTGCTGGGTACAATGGCAGCGGCATTAGAAGTTGTACCGTGGGCCCGGGCGCATATGCGACCTCTCCAACGCACCCTGTTGTGGCAGTGGTCCCATCAGCATCACCCCTTATTCAGACGGATTCCCTGCCCCCCCCCCCGGATCAGGAGATCTCTGCGGTGGTGGAGAAGCCCAAGGAACCTGGAACGCGGGATGCCCCTCGATCCTCCACAATGGATTCAACTGACAACGGATGCGAGTTTAGCAGGCTGGGGGGCTCACTGCGAGGGACAGTTAGCCCCAGGCCGCTGGACTCCGAGAGAGTCGCAGTGGTCAATCAACAGACTGGAGTTGAGGGCGATAACCTTGGCTCTCCGGGCGTTCAAGCTCATGGTGCGTCAAAGGGCAATCCGCGTCCTGTCCGACAACGCCACCGCGGTGGCCTACATCAACCGTCAAGGGGTTACAAGCAGTCCGTCCTTGGAGAAGGAGGCGGATATTCTCTTGCAGTGGGCCGAAGTGCATTTGCTGGCAATATCGGCGCAGCACGTGGCCGGAACAGACAACATGACTGCAGATTACCTCAGCAGGTTCAGGATAGACCACGGAGAGTGGGAGCTGGCACAAGAAGTGTTCGAACGAGTGGCTGCCCGTTGGGGGAGACCGATCATGGATCTCATGGCTCCAGTACTCGACCGCGAAAGCGAACCGGTTTTTCAGCTGCAGAAAGGAAAGGATGTCCGAGGGCTTGGACGCCCTGGCCCAAAGATGGCCTTCAGAGGGCCTTCTCTACGTGTTCCCTCCTTGGGCGCTCATAGGGAGGGTTCTACGGCGGGTGGAAGCCCACCACAGTTTGGTAGTTCTCATAGCCCCAGATTGGCCTCGACGTCCTTGGTATGCAGACCTCGTGAGGTTGACGTCCGATCGACCGTGGCGGCTCCCCTGCAAGAAGGATCTCTTACAGCAGGGCCCGGTATGCAGGGCCCGGTATGCATGCCCCACGTGCGTCGGTTCTCGCTTATGGCCTGGCTATTGAAAGGGCGTGGTTCAGGAAGCGGGGGTATTCCGGATCAGTAATTTCGACTTTGAGCGCTCAAACGCTCCACCTGCCTTTCTTATGTGAGAGTTTGGCGTAAGATCAGGCCCCTATCAGCTTTAGTCCCCTAGGTCCTGGAGTTCTTACAGTCGGGCTTTGAGAAGGGTCTAGCTCCTAGCTCTTTGTGGGTCCAGCTAGCAGCCATCTCTTGCTATAGGGTGAAGGTCAAAGGCAAGTCTCTAGGGGCACATGCAGATGTGAGCAGGTTTCTCAGAGCAGTTAGATGATTACGTCCCCAGCAAAGATCTGTTGTTCCTCCTTGGGACCTCAACCTAATCTTGAATGCCTTATCCGGAGAGCCCTTCGAACCGCTGAAGAAGTCCTCCCTGAAGGACTTGACCCTAAAGATGGTATTTTTGGTAGCGATTTGTTCAGCCAGACGCGTTTCAGAACTTCAGGCATTGTCTTCTCGACCTCCTTTTCTCTCTTTCTTTGGAGATAAGGTGGTCTTGCGTACAGTTCCTTCCTTCTTACCTAAGGTCATCTCCCCTTTTCATGTAAACCAGTCGGTGTCTCTTCTGTCTTTCTCAGACAAGGGTCAAACAGGCGACGGGGAAAAGCTTAGGCTTCTAGACGTGCATAAGGTGTTGAAGTGTTACCTCTCCTGCACGGCGCCTTTCCGAAAGTCCGAACGCTTATTCGTTCAATTTGGAGGGCCGCATAAGGGAGAGGCAGCAGCCAAGGCTTCCATTTCCAGGTGGATCAGGGAGGCGATCGCCTCCGCTTATATCCTCAAAGGGAAGCAGGTCCCAGGAGGTCTTAGCGCACATTCAACTAGAGCGCAAGCCACTTCCTGGGCACGGC
Source organism: Ichthyophis bannanicus (assembly GCA_033557465.1). Classification (NCBI taxonomy): domain Eukaryota; kingdom Metazoa; phylum Chordata; class Amphibia; order Gymnophiona; family Ichthyophiidae; genus Ichthyophis; species Ichthyophis bannanicus. The sequence goes on from CM066035.1 coordinate 647,246,993, forward strand.
TACCTGGTCGTCCCTGCACACCTTTACCAAGCATTAAAGACTAGATGTCCAAGGGGCGACGGATGCCAGGTTTGGCAGCACGGTTCTTCGGTCCGGTATAGCGAACCCCTCCCAGTCTTGAACTGCTCTGTTACATCCCAGAAGTTAAGGGACTGGACTGAAGTGACGATAAGGAAGAAGTAATTAGTCCTTACCTGCTAATTAGTGTTCCTGAAGGAACTTCAGTCCAGTCCCTGATCCCACCCGAGTTCGGTGACTTTCAGTTGATGGACCGAAGACAGAGTACGGAGCTAAATCGTAGGGTTCTTTGCATAGGGCCCCGGAGGGCATGGCGGCCCGCAAAAAGAGGGCCTGCTGGGAAGGGGGGAAGGCCCTTTCGGCCTCAGGTAAGCCGCCTCCTCCCTTGCAATAGATTACTGGTGCCAGTGGTATTTATACCACACCATCATCGAAAAGATGATGGGCTCAGCCTCCAAGTTGCTGGAAGGGTTGCGCAACCCAGAAGTTAAGGGACTGGACTGAAGTTCCTTCAGGAACACTAATTAGCAGGTAAGGACTAATTACTTCTTTCACCGGTCCCTTTCCCGCTTCATATCACTTGCCTCGGAATCGCGGCTTAGAACTGCTTTGTAAGCCTTCCCCCCCCCCCTCTCCTCCCCCCCCCCCTCCCCATGTGATTCATGCCTTTTTTCATCCACAGGACACTTCAAGGGTCTTTGGCCTCGCTGGGATATTTTTTTCTCCCAATGGCCAATGGATTCAAGAAGTGTGATCAGTGCGTGGAAAACTTGTCCCTCACTGATACACATGATTGTTGCTTCTGGTGTCTAGGAGCCAGCCATGACCTGGAGGTCTGTGCCTTGTGTAAAAAGATGTCCACTAAGGCCATCCAAAGTTGTCAGCAGAAGCAGGATGATTTTCATGGGTCACTACCCCGATGGCCTCACACACGCTCCAAGGCCGCCCTGTAGGGGTTCTCTGAGTCACATAATGCCCTAGCGGTGCCCAACCCAGGATCGCAGACTGTCAGACAAGGGTTCCCTGAGCAGAAACTAAAAAAAAAAAAAGAAAAAATTCTCTGACATCATCCTGGGATTTGGACATGCCAGGCAACTCGTAGGCCAGGTCCCGCATCCCACGGAGAGAACCTGAGGAGTCTGAGCAGGAGCAGCCAGCAAAGGTTCCCCAAACTGACATGGAGGCGTCTGGTGACAGGACCCAGACTACCGAGGCCTGTCTCTTTGAGGACTCCCTCTCTTCACCGATTCTGGACCTGGTAACCCTAATGTCCTCATCGAAGGCCGCAACTCGTGAGTGGGAAACTAGGGTGATGGCACTGGAGTGCAGTTTCTGTGCCTTCCTCGCCATGCAGCAGGCATCGACGCGTGGCTCTGCCAGTCTGTCTGCCGAAACCATGGGGACCTTGTCATCGATTCCTCCGGTCCCTGCGTCTTTCTTCATGAGCCCAAAAACTCGAGTCAATCCTCGGCGAGGGTCTCTGTCTCGCTCCCGCTCCTCAGGAATGAGGTCTTGGCAAGCGCTCTGGCCAGGCAGCTGACACGGAACACCGAGCCTCCAACCTGGGGCCTGCACCCCAGGCCCAATCTGCCGCAGAGTCCTCCACCAAATTACTGACTGGGAGTCTGAGGACAAGGCATCCCTGGAGACGTGAAAGCACTGCAACCTTCCATTGGACCCATCTCCCCTGACATCGAGGTGTCTCTCTCCACCTGAGACACACATCGTTTCTCTAGTTTATTCGGGACATATCGAAGGCTTTGTCCTTCACCACAGAGTTGGAGGAAGACCCTCACACAGAGGAGCTAGAAATCCTCCAATATGAGGCCCCACCCAAGTAGACCCTGACTGTCCTGGTCCCCGCTATCCTCTGGTGGCTTCTGCTTCGTATTTGGAAAACACCAACTGATGCCTGGACACCAGGTACAGTCAGACCCCAGCTTCTGAAAGTCACAACTACCACACACCTCCATGTTGGTGGTGTCGACCATGTTTCGGCAGAAAAGCCAAGAGACGCACTTCTCTGTGCTCCCAAGCAGGGGATCCCATGCCCCCGACTCCCTGGGCCTCAAATTTTACCAGGGCTTGATGTTGACCTGCCGGATCCAAGTCTACCGACTTTATATCAGCATGTACCTGTGGGGACCTGACAATGGAACTTGCAGGTTTCTCGGCGGGCCTCAGAGGGAATCACCTCCAGCGCTTCCAAACCCTTCCAGAGTGTGTCGGGGACTGCTCGAAGTTCCTGTCCCATGCGGCCTATGATGCCTTCAAGTCAAACACAAGGATAGGCGCCATGGGTATTGGTGCTAGATGCCAAGCCTGGCTCCAGGCATCAGACCTCAAACAGTGGGTCCAGGAGAAGCTCCTTGGCATCCCCTGCCTTGGTGAAAACTTATTCAGCAAGCCGATAAGGAGAAAGTGACTGAGATTGAGACAGAGTATCTCACGAGCACTCTGCTCTCCAGGAAGACCTCCACCCTTCCCAAAAAAACCACTGGGGAAGAGGCCCCCATTCCAGAGGAAGGGCCCATCCTACCCAGGCTATCCTCAATACAAGGCTCCCCAGACTCAACAGCAGGGTCACCAGAGTAAAGGAGCGGGCCTAGGATCCTTCCCAGCTGGGGGACAGGTTTTTGACTCCCTGAGCATAGCCTCTCCACCCCTGGGGGAGCAGCTAACCACAGAGGGTGTCCGGTGCATTTTGCCCATCAGTGACCATCTATTACCACCGACTCATGGGCACTTCAGATAGTCAAAGGAGGATACATCCTTCATTTGGACCAGACACCACCTCCTTCCTTCCCAGGAGAACCCTACCGGACTCCCCTGCACCAGGCCCTGCTACTGCAGGAACTTGCAGGCCTTCTTACAGGCAAAGCCTTGGAACCAGTATCCCATCATCTCAAAGGCATCCTAGACAGGCTTAGCAGAGTCCTGCAGCCACATAAATGGCAACTGGATCCCAAGGTGGCACAACGGCTCTTCTGACTCTGGAGCATCTCGAGGCTGGACCTCTTTGCCATTCCAACCAATGTTCAACTGCTCCACTTCGGCTGTCTCCAGCCACACCCATCATGGGTGCTGGCGGACGCCTTCATCTCGTAGTCACAGGGACTTCTGTACACCTTCCCACTCACGCCACTAATTACCTAGGCCCTCTTCAGGGTCCTGCGGTACATGGCTTCTCTCTACTGCTCCACCTCAACAGAGCCCCTGGTCCCTCTGGGGAGCGCCCTGGGATTACTATCTCAGGAGGAGGGCTCCCTCTTCCACCCCAAACTGGGGTCCCTGACATTAACAGCATGGCTGCTGAATGGTTAGCCTTGGCCCCCTTCAACCTCCCAAAAGAGGTGGAGGAGGTCCTCCTGGCCTCTCATAAGGACTTGATGAGATGGGCCTATGCCTTCAAGTGGCACAGATTCTCTGTGTAGTGCGCAGAGCAGCAGACTGACCCATTCTCAGTACATGGTGCTGCAATACTTGCTTCATCTCTTGCAAACTGGATTCAAGTCTAATTCATGAGGGTGCACCTCAGTGTACTCTCGGTGCATCACCATTCTATTGAGGGTAAACCCCTCACTGCTCAGCCCCTCATTACTCAGTTCATGTGGGGCCTCCTGCTCTCTGTCTCCCATCTGCCTGCCCCTAGCAGAATGGGACCTCAATGTGGTCTTGACACAGCTCACCAAGCCACCATTTGAGCTGCTGGCTACCTGCCACATCCAGTACCTCTCATGGAAGGTCATCTTTCTGGTGGTGCTTACCTCTGTGTGCAGTGTCATCGAGCTTCAGGCCTTGGTGGCTGAGCTACCTTATACCAGGTTCTAAAAGAATAGGGCCATACTTCTCACCTACCCATAATTCCTTCTGGAGGTAGTGTCTGCGTTTTTTTCTGGGAACAAGCAGGAAGTCAACCCTCGCACATGGGTGACAGCACTGACTGAGCTCTCGTGGAAGCATCCCCCCAGCTTTCAAAAAGAACCTTTGGGAGATGCCACCATGCATGCATGGTCCCCTTCCCGCCCAAGGATGCCATCTTGCTTGGTCTCCTTTTTTTCTGCGGAGCCCTTCAGACATTTGTCTGGCTTGTCCCCGGAAAAAGTGTGTGGTGTGGGTTGGTGTTTTTTTCCCCCCCCTCCCCCCCCCGAGTTTCACTCTAGCCTCCGGTATTGCACTGGTACTCTTCCTGCCTACTGACCTCGTTGCCTCGGCATAGAGTTCAGTCCATTTTTGTAGTTTTTCGTTTTTGTCCTAGCATCTTCGTGCCTTTTTTCTTTGACCTCGCAGGGGTGCTTCCCCCCCCCCCCCCCCCTTGGCTACCAGTGGTTTTAAGAAGTGTGATTGGTGCTCTAAAATTATGTCTTTGACCTACACACATGACTGTTGTCTCCACTGCCTTGGACCAGACCATGACCCGGCAGCCTGCGGTCTCTGCAAAAGGATGTCTAGTAAGGCTCTTATTGTACTGCTGCTGGCAGCTCTTAAGTCTTTCCCTGGTGCCTCTGAAGAGCAGAGCCTCGACGCCTTGGGCAGAACATCCTGAATCTGAGCCCCATCTTGGGTCCTCGGAAAGGGGGTCTCCTTCAAGGGAACACAGGAAGAAGAAACCCTCGAAGGCAACGTACTTGGATGGTTCCAACTGGCTGGGGGCTCCCCGGGCCCAGTCCCGCAGTCAGAGGCGTTCGTCCGAGGCATCGGATAAGGAGTAACCTGCAAAGGTCCCCCAGAAGGATCTGACCACAGATCGTCCTCTGTCCCCAGACACTATCCTCGTTGAGGATTCCCCTTCTGGGGAGCCGGTGTCGGGCCTGAGTCCCTTGGTGCCTGTGCCAAAGGCTGTGGAGTCTTCTGGTCTGGAGTCCAGAATGGTATCCATGGAGCGTGGTTTGTGTGCCTTCATGGCCCAACAGCTGACGCTGTTGTCCGGCATGATCGGTTCATCCGCTCTGACCACCAGGCCCTCAACATCCAAGACGTCCCTGGAGGCCGAGCCAATCCTTGGCCGAGGTTGTGCTTTGAGTCCCGCTCGACAGGACCACAGTCATCCCTGGCAAGTTTAACAGGCACCAGCCGCAGGGCATCAGTAGCCCCAAGGCCCACAGAGCATCCCTCCTATGAGTCCTCGACTGATTACTCCAAGTGAGAGATGGAGGATGAGGAGTCCCTTGATACTAGTCGCCACCGTGACATCCCATCTGACTCTCCCATCTTGGAGCCTCGATGGCGGCCTCCACCTGAGGATATGAGTTTCCTTGTTTTTGTCAAGGACATGTTCAAGGCCCTGGCATTCCTGACGGAGTCTGAGGAGGATCCTCAGGTGGATGAATTGGAAATCCTCTATTATGAGGCCCATCCGTGGGAATCGCTCACTCTGCCCATTCCTCCCATCCTGGAATGACTGATGCTCTGAATGTGGGAGACACCAGCTTTGGTGCCTGTGGTGAGCAAATGACTCAATTCGATGTATTGATTCCGCCGGAGCACGGGCTTCCAGAAGTCACAAATGCCACATAACATCATGGTGGTTGAGTCAGCCATGTGTCGGCTGAAAAGTCAGGCGCACTCCTCCAGTGCCCTCCCTCCCCCCCACCCCGGCAGGGAGGCCTGCACCCTGGATGCCCTCGGCAGGAAGTGCTACCAGGGCTCAATGCTCATCAGCCGCATCCAGGCCTACCAGCTGTACATGGGCAAGTACCTGAGAGACCTGGTGAAGAAACTTGCCAGGTTCTCAGCTGGTCTCTCCAAGGAACCCTTGTAGCTGTTCAAGAACCTGGCCAAAGCAGTCCATGAATGCTTCAAATTCATGTCTCAGGCAGCCTATGATGGGTTTGAGTCAGCGGCTCGAGTAGCAGTGATTGGCATTGGTGCACACCGCCAAGCTTGGCTACAGTCGTCCAACCTCGAGCAGTGGGTTCAGGACAAATTGGTCGATGTCCCCTGCCAAGGAGAAAATCTCTTTGCAAATCCATGACTTACACAGCTGCTGAACTGGAGACAGTTCGTGACTAGGACCAGGCTCTCTAAAAAGACTGCTGCCCCTCCCTGACAGAAGGGCTTGGGTAAATTAGCCCTCCTACCCGAAGGGAGCTGCTTACAGAAAACACCCACCTTATCGGGCCTCCCCAGCTCCCCAACAGGGTCAGCAGGCTAAGGGACAGGGACATGGGCATGGCTCACATAAGCAGAAAGCTCCAAAACCCCAAGCTCTGGCTCAGGCTATGCTCAAGGAGTCAAAAACTTCCCCCTGGCTGGGCCATTCTACCTCAAGGAGATCAGCAGCCCACTGGGGGACATCTGGCCCTCTAGTGCCCAGGAATCAGTGGTGATGGTCACCCATCTCTGGGCAAAAGGTAGGGAGGGTTACCTCCTCCACCTGACTCAGACACCTCCCCCTTATTTCCCGGGAGAGCCCTCAGGTCTCCCCTCCACCAGGACCACTTTCTAAAGGAGTTGGCAGGTCTTCTCAAGGACAAAGCAGTAGAACCAGTGCCCCACCACCTCAAGGGCAAGGGGTTCTACTCCAGATAGGCCTCCTGTCCTCTTCAAAACTCAAATACCCAACCAGGTCTAGAAACCTATATCACAACAAAAAAGCCCCGGTTTATCCAGAGAAAACCACCATTGAAATTACACAAAAAATATTTTGTCAGAAAGGCCGTCAAAGTGCAAAGGACTTCACCTCACACCACTGCGGTCCATCCATTTTATTCAAAAACCAATAAAAATTGGCTTAAAATCTATTATACAAAAATACTTAGCTGGATAAGGCTGCGAACAATCAAGGGGGCACAGGTCTCGGATCCTTTGTCAGGAGGCTCTAGCCCTCTGCTCGTGCGCAATCCGACAGGGTATCCTCCTGTGGGCAGTGTACCTGCCTGGTCAGGACAACCTGCTGGCCAACAGGCTCAGCAGGGTTCTCCAGCCACACGAGTGGCAGCTGGACCCCAGGGTGGCCAGTCAGCTCTTCCAGCTCTGGGGAGAACCTACAATGGATCTTTTCGCCAGCCCGCACAACTTCCAGTAGCCCTTCTTCAGCTCCCGGCAGGCCCACCCTTTCAGGGTGGCAGCAGACATGTTCCTGATCTCATTGTCAGGAGGCCTCATGTACATCTTCCCTCCTACCCCGCTGATCGCCAGGACCTTGTTCAGAACCCTCTGTGATAGGGCCTTTCTCATCCTGGTAACTCCTCAGTGGCCCAGGCAACCATGGTTCCTGCTGCTGCTTCTACAGTTGACAGTGCCACCCTGGGATTCCTATCTCAGAAGGGGGGATCTCTCCTACACCCCAATCTGGGGTCCCTGTCACAGACAGCATGGCTGCTGAGAGGGTGACTCTGGCCCTTCAGGTTGAAGTGGAGGATAGCCTGCTGGCCTCTCATAAGGCCTCTACTAGGAAGGCTTACACCCTTAAATGGTGCAGGTTCTCTGTTTGATGCGCTGATCCCAGGGCTGACCCTTTCTCCTGCCTGGGTGCACTAGTGTTACAGTACCTTCTCCATTTCTCTGTCTGGGCTCGTCTAACTCCGTCTGGGTGCACCTCAGTGCCTTGGTGGCACACTACCATCCAATGGATGGTAAGCCCCTCTGTCTAGCCATTGGTGACCTGTTTTCTTCAGGGCCTGCTCTTATCGAAACCCCTGGTTTGTCCTCCGGCAACTGAATGGGACCTCAATGTAGTGTTGCGACAGCTCCCTCACCCACCCTTCAAGCCTCTGGCTATCTGCTGCCTCTGCTACCTCTCTTGGAAGGTAGCTTTCCTAGTTGCGCTCACCTCCGCTTGCATAGTTAGCAAGCTACAGGCCCTTGTGACAGAAGCATCTTATGCCAGGTTTTACAAGAACAGAGTGGTGCTTCGCGCACACCCCAAATTCCTGCCGAAAGTAGTGTCGTCCTTCCATCTCAACCAGGAAGTGGTGCTTACTACTTTCTTTCCAAAACCTCACTCCAGTTGGGCAGAGACAGTCCTTCACACCTTGCACTGTAAGAGGGCTTTGTCCTTCTGCATCCAACGCACTCAGGACAACCACAAAGCTTCCTAGCTTTGCATCTTCTGTGACTGCAGTAAGCTGGGGGAGTCGGTGACCAAGCATATGCTATCCACATGGGTGGAGGACTGTATTACCCTTGCTTACAAACAAGCGAGGCTCCTGCTAGAAATCTGCATTGTGTCGCACAGTGTCGGGGTCATGGCGGCCTCTGTGGCAAACTTGTGCTCTGTCCCAATGGTGGACATCTGCCAGGCCACCACCTGGTCTTCAGCCCATACCTTCGCAGCTCTTTACTGCCTGGAAAGAGTCTCGATGCGACAGTGCCTTTGGCCAGGCTGTGCTCCGTAACCTTTTCCGGGTTTAGGTAACTCCTACCCTCCAACCCTTCTGTTCTCAGGCTACCAGAGTGCTGGTTTCATCGGACACAGGGGTCCTACTGTGGTCTATGGACACGGACTCATTTGCTGCTGCTTGTGGTTCCCCATAAAACATAGAAACATGAGGACAGAAAGAGACTACATGGCCTATCTATTCTGTCTTTCCATATCAACAACTAAAACAGTCCCCTTTTTTCCTTTAAAGATCCTCTGTGTTTGTGCCTTGCTTTTTTGAATTCAGATACTGTCCTGGGAAGTCTCATATGGGAGGACTGACTTCCTCCTTGCTTATTCCTCGAGAAAGTGTAGTTACTCACCTATAACAGGTGTTCTCCAGGGACAGCAAGAATCAGTCCTCACAACCTTCCCTCCTCCCCTTGGAGTTACTCCTTTGCCGTCTTTTAGCTTTGCCGTCTGACTGAGCAAGATGGAAGCCTTGGGCAGGAAGGGGACCACGCATGTGTGGTACCTCCCAAAGGCTTTCTTTGAAAGCTGGGGGCATGCTTCTGCACAGGCTCTGTTTGGTGTCGATGTCACCCATGTGTGAGGACTGATTCCTGTTGTTCCTAGAGAACACCTGTTACAGGTACATAACTACGCTTTCACCTCAATTAGGCAGTAGTGCTCCCCACCTTCTTCCCATGGCAACATACCCAGGGCCATTGCAAAGCCTCATAGCTTTTTGTTTCCTACAAACCCAGTTAACTGGGGGAGGCTGTTACTAAGTGGATCCTGTCCATCTGGGTGATGGTCTGCATTGCCTTTGCCCATGATCAGAACTATATATTTATTTATTTACATTCTCTTATATACCGCGCTATTCTGCATCAGTGCGGTTTACATTGAACAAACTGAAATTACATTGAACAGGGCATTATAACTTGGAGATAACTATTTTACAGGGAACATGGGCTATGGAGGGTTAAGTGGCTTGCCCATGACCACAAGGAGCACCTGTGGGACTAGAAACCCCAGTCCTTCCGGCCCAAGGTTGCTGTCCTCTTGTGGGATTTGAACCCCTGACCTTCCGGCCTGAAGTACCTTGCCCCAACCACTAGGCCACTCCTCCACTCCAGTGGAGGAGGATTGCTGCTGTTTAGCCGGCATGTATTTTGAGTACTGTGCAATTTGCAGTACTTCATATAAGAACAATTTTGACATGCATAAACTTAAGTTAGTCATTTGTTTAAAAAAAAAAAAAAAAAAACCCCTAGCTCAAACTAATGCCTTCCCCCTACTCTTTTTTTTTTCTTTTCATGTTAGTGCCTGTTGAGGATATACATATCTTTTATGTCGTCCATTTTGTTTCCACCTAAAGAATACAGCAGGTCCTGTTGGTGGTGGTTGTTGTGTTTTTTTTTGCTAGACTGAAGAGCTGATATGGTTCCCAGCCTCTGCTGACTGAAGAGACAGGACCCAAGGTGGTGCTATGCAGAATGAAGAACCACCCCAAACAGAAAAACAGGGGTGGAGGGAGGGAACTCAAGAGGCTAGGTGTTCATTTATACCTACACCCATTTAGTACCCGCTCGACAAAATGCATCATTGTGTTGTGCTTAGCCTGCATTTTTCAGATTTTATTTTTAAATACATGTCTATTTTATTTATGAGGAGGGAGGCCTTTAGCCAGGGCTACTTAATGTTTTGCTGAAGGTACACCATCCATGTAAAGACCTATCTTCTACTATCTGCTTCTTTGATTATGTCCTCTCCCCTTCCTTCAGCCACACTCTACCATCCTTTCTCCAGAAACCAGCAGGAAGTCAGTCCTCGTATATGGGTGATGTCTTTGCTGACGGAGCTCTGTGGAAACATCTCCCCAGCTTTCAAGGAAAGCATTTGGGAGATGCCACCATGCATGCATGGTCCCCTTCCTGCCCAAGGGTGCCATCTTACTCATTCTCCCTTTTTCCACAGAGCCCTACAGATGTCTGTTGTGTCCCCCCCCCCCCCCTCCCGGAAAAAAAAGGTTTATTTTCTTGTGCATTAAAGTGCATTTCCTTCTCTAGTTGGCACCGGTCTCTTTCCCATCTCTGAGCCCCCATCGCCTCAGCTTCGAGTCTCATAGCCATTTTTAGTGGGGGGAGGGGGGGGGGTGTCCCCCCTCCAACAGAGTTTTGTGCCTTTTCTAACCACTGGCTGTGTCAAGGCTAGTGGATTCAAAAGGTGTGATAGATGTGCAAAGAACATGTCCCTAGCTAATACACAAGTCTGCTGCCTCAAGTGTCTAGGTGCTTACCATGACCCAGAGGTTTGTACCCTGTGTAAAAAGATGTCCACTAAGGCCATCCAAAGTTGTCGGCCGAAGCAAGACCTCTTCCACAAGTCAGATTTGGCCCCAGTGTCCCTGGTAACTTTGCACTCTAAGGCCCCACACATGCATTCTCAGAGTTGCATAAAGCCCCTGTAGTGTCCAATTGGGTCCGTGGACACTGACAAGGGTTCTCAGGAGCAGGAGTGCAAGAAGAAGAAATCCTTGGACCTCATCCTGGGAATCGGATACACACAGCAAATCCCATGCAAGGTGCCCAGTCTCTGGAGGATAGAGGAGCGGCCGGCAAAGGTGCCCAGAACAGATGCCGAGGCCTCTGGCAATATCACAGATGTCCAAGGCTTGTCCCATCAAAGACGCCCTCTCCTCACCAATGCTAGACCCGGTCACCCTGGTGTCTGTGTTGAAGGTCACAAATCCCGAGTGGGAAGCCAGGATGATGGTGTTGGAACGCAGTGTTGTTACTTTCCTTGCCTCTCTGCAAGTGTCGATGCCTAGCTTCTCTGGTTCTCATGCTGAGACCACCTAGGCTGCTGATGTGTTCCTCGAGAGCCCTGAGCCTCGAGCTGATCCTTGGTGAGGGTCTCTATCCCGGAACCCAGTCCTCTGGAGCGAGATCCTCCCTGGCAAGCACTTGTGGCTCTGGCCAATTAACAGCCATGGGTCACTGAAGCCCTGATTTGAGCCTGCTGCCTCAGGAGCTGTTAGGCCTCAAGTCAGAGGAAGAGGAGGCTTCCCCAGAGACATGTGCACACTGCAGTCTTCCCCAGCATCGAAACGCTGATCCACTCCCAAGGACACCTCATTCCTAGAGTTTGTGCAGGCCATGGTAAAGGCCTTTTCTCTCTCCACAGAGTTGGAAGAGAACCCTCACACAGCGGAGCTCAAAATCCTCCAGTATGAGGCTCCACCTAAGGAGGCTCTGATGGTCCCCATCACCCCCATCCTTGGGCAGTCACTCCTTTTGGATGTGGGAAATACCGTCATCCGGACACCATATACTGGGTCCAGTGGGTCCCTGGCTTCTAGTAGGTACAACTTCCTCACACCTACATGGTGGTGGAGTAGACCATTTGCCAGCAGAAAAGCCTGAAGAGACTCGCTCTTCTGTGCCCTGGCCATGTTAACCAAATGCTATCAGGGCCCAAAGCTGGGTTGCGTAATTACATACATGTTGATATGCTTGTATCTCAAAGACCTAGCTAAAGAACTCACAGGTTTCTCTGTGGATCTCAATGGAGATCACCTCCCTGAGCATTTATTTAGCTGTATTTATATCCCGCTTTTCACCGGGTCAAAGCGGTCAATTGGGAGATACATTTAACACGAGGGGATATGACACACATACGCTAATACTTACAGGGAACATGGGCAATGGAGGGTTAAGTGGCTTGCCCAAGACCACAAGGAGTACCTATAGGACTAGAAATCCCAGTCCCTCTGGCCTGAGATTGCTGTCCCTAGGTGGGACTTGAACCCCTGGCCCTCCGGCCTGAAGTACCTTGTCCTAACCACTAAGCCACTCCTCCCATAGCCTCTTCACTTGTGGGGGAGCAGCTGCCAACAGGGGCAAAATGAATCGGACTCCCCCATCGGTGGCCTGCCATCACCATAGACACCTGGGCACTTCAAGTAGTCAGAAGGCTGTCTCCTTCACCTGGACCAGACGCTGCCTCCTTTCTTTCCAGGAGTGCCCCTTGGGCTGTCCTGCACCAGGCCTTGCTCCTGCAGTTAACTCACAGGCCTTTTCAGGGACAGGGCCGTAGAGCCAGTACTCCACCACCTAAGAGGGAAGGGGTTCTACTCCAGGTACTTTCTGGTCCCAAAAAAGAACAGGAGGTCTAAGGTCCGTTTTGGACTTGCAAAACCTGAACAAGTTCCTGGTGCAGGAGAAGTTCAAAATGCTGTCGCTTGGAACATTACTGCCCTACCTCCAGCAGGGAGATTGATTATGCTCCTTGGACATAAGAGGCTTATACCCATACCCTTATTCATCCTAGTCACAGGCAGTACCTAATGTTCATGGTCGGGGGTGACCACTACCAGTATAGGTTACTACCCTTCGGCCTAGCCTCTGCACCAAGAGTCTTCACCGAAATGCCTGGCAGTGGTGGCCGCCTACCTCTGTCTCCAAGGGGCCATCGTTTTCCCATACCTGGATGACTGGTTTGTGAAAGGGGACACGGCCACAGAGGTGCAACAGGCCATGATCCACACTATCAAGATCCACCCCAAATTTCACCACTCCACGACAGGAGCTAGAGTTCATAATAGCTTGTTTGGACACTTTTCAAGCCAGGGCCTTCCTCCCCCCTGGACAAGGTGGATTGCCTCAGGGTCCTGTCAACAGAGGTGCAGTGCCATCACGCGGTGTCGGTACTGTCCATGCTCTGCCTACTAGGCCACATGGCATCCACCGTCTGTGTTCCCCAACACCTATCTCCACATGCAAGCAACTCAGTGATGCTTCTGCTCACAAAGGACGCCAGCCACAGGCAGACTCTGGGACAGATTCTGTGTCCTGTGAACTAGCAGTCACTTGACTGGTGGCAGGGCTCACATCACCTACAGAAGGGCAAGCCCTTCCAACCCCCAAACCCACAGAGGGTCCTCACCACATACATGTCCCTACTGGGCTGGGGTGCCCACTATGTGGAACTGTGCATGCAGGGCAACTGGTCCCTAGTGGAGAGCCAACAGTGGATCAACCTGCTGGAGCTCAAGGCCATTTTTCTGTTGATCAAGGCCTTCCACTACTGTCTGTGGAACCAGTCGGTGCTTGTCAAAATGGACAGCCAGGTTGCGATGTTCTATCTGAACAAGCAGGAGGTCACAGGATCTCAGCACCTCTGCCAGGAGGCAGTAGCCCTCTGCTCATATGCAGTTGGTCAGAGAATGCTCCTCTCAGGGTAGTATACCTTCTGGACCAAGACAATGCCCTAGTGGACAGTCTGAGCAGGGTCCTCCAGCTGCATGAATGGCACTTAGACCCTCAGGTGGTGCAGTGGCTATCCAGACTCTGGGGAACCCCAAGTCTGGACCTATTTCCCAGCCAAGCCAATGCTCAGCTGCCCTGCTTTTGCTTCCCCCAACTGTATCCATCCCGGATAGCAGCAGCCACCTTCCTCATCTTGTGGTTGGAGGGCCTTCTGTATGCCTTCCCTCCCATGCCACTAATTGACTGGTCTCTCTTCAAGGCCTCTGTGATCTTGATGGCCCAGGGAGCCTTGGTTTCCTTTGTTGTTCTGCCTCTTGAAGGAGCTCCTGGTCCCTCTGGAGCTATTTATGCAGGAGGAGGGTTCACTACTTCACTCAACTTGGGGTCCCTGTTATTAACAGCATGACTGCTGAGTGAGATGCTTTAGCACTCTTCCTCCACCTCCCTTGGGAGGTTGAATTTCTCCTGGCCTCTCGTAAGAACTCCATGAGATGACCCTATGCCTTCAAGTGGTGCAGATTCTCAATATGGTGTGTGTGCAGGTGCGCACAATGCTGCAGTACTTGCCCTGCCTTTTAACAGACTGGATTCAAGTCTAACTTTGTTATGGTGCATCGAGAGTGCACTCAGTTGCACGCTAACTCCATAGAGCAAAAAGCTTTCTATGCAGCCCTGCATTACCCTTTTTATGCGGTGCTTGCTGCTCTGAGCCTCCCATCTGCCTTCCCCTGGCAGAATGGGATCTCAACATACTTCTGATGCAACTCACCAAGCTGCCTTTTGAACCTCTGACTAGCTGCAATTTGCATTATGGGTCCTGGAAGGTTGTCTTCCTGGTGGCTTTCCCTCTGCCTGCAGAGTCAGTGAGCTTCTGTCCTTGGTTACTGAGGCACCTTTATACCAGGTTCTACAAGAATAGGGTTGTGCTTCACACCCACCCTAAATACTTTCTGAAGATGGTATCTGCCTTCCACCTCAACCAGGAGGTAGTGCTCTCCACATTTTTTCTACTGTCCCATGCTGACAAGGTAGAGGCTGTTCTCCATACTCTGGAGTCTAAAAGGGCTTTGTTCTTCTATCTGCAACGTACTCGCAGCTTTTTGTTTCATACGACCCCAGTCAGCTGGGGGAGGCTGTTACCGAGCAGTTTAGGCTGGGTTCTTGTTGGGAGTGCTGGGTCATGGCGTACAATGTCAGGGCTGTGGCGACCTCTGTTGCAAATCTATGCTCTGTGTCTATGGCAGACATCTGTCAGGCTGTACCTGGTCCTCGGTTCACACTTTTGTAGCTCACTACTGCCTTGAGGGAGTCCTGATGGGACAGTGCCTTCGGCCATGCTGTACTTTGTAATCTGTTTTGAGGTTTAGGCAACCCTTCCCTCTGCCCCTTCTTGTTCAGGCTACTGGAGCAATGGTTCTCCTTGGATAATGAGGTCCTCAGGATCTTCCACAGATTTGCTTGTGGCTGCTTACGGTTGGGCCATGTGTTTTTGCTGGTTCTTGGTAGCCTGTAGATAGGGAATCCCATGTATGAGGACTGCCTGCTTGTTACTGAAGAAAGGGCAGTTACTCACCTGTAACAGGTGTTTTCCAGGGACAGCAGGAAGTGGTCCTTGCAACCATCTCTTCTCTTCGTGGAGTTAGTGTAAAATCTTTTTGTCATCTTTGTCCCTCTAACTATGTCGTCTGACTAAGATGGTACCCTTGGGTGGGAAGGGGATCACACAGGTGTGGTGGCATCTCCCAAAGGCTTTCTTTGAAAACTGGGTTGATGCTTTTGCTGGGCTCTGTTGGTGCTGATGTCACCCATATGTGAGGACTGATTCCTACTGTCCCTGGAGAACACCTGTTATGGGTCAGTAACTATGCTTTTTCTCTTTAAAATATAAAGAGCACAATGTCAACTTGATTCTTTCTCCATGGACAAGCAGAACTGAGCCCTTGCCTATGGTGATATCCCCCAACATTGCCCTGCATAGGATTACTCCCCCGCTTTTATCGAAAGCTTTTGGGAGGCTCTACTGCACCTGCGTGCCTCCTTCCTGCCTGCCACTACAGTGCCATCTTCAATTAGTCTTTTGTTTTCTGTGGAGCCCCATGGATACATTCCTGAACTTCTGTTGGTAAACTTCTGGGTTTTTGTTTTACCCAGTTGTCTGTCATCACAAATATATCCTTTCACTTTTTTCCCTCCCTTGTTTTTTCATCATCTTGCTATGGCACTGTGACCTTCCTGGTGCCGGTGCACAGGTGGGCCTCTGTCCTCATCACTGAGTCCTTTGACTTAGCCACGATTATATTTCCAGATACCTTGTCCCAGAAATCAACCAGTGGGTTCAAGAAATGTGCCAAGTGCTTTAGGACCATTTTGGTCACAGATAACTGGTGTGTGAGTCCTGATCATCAGCTCTCTTGTAATTTGTGTTCAGATGGCAAAAAAAAAAAAAATCAAGGGTCATGAGAAACAGTGCAAATCCCTTTTATACAGTTATAGTTTATTTTGCTTGATATACCACATTTAGCAGTGCAACTAGGTAGTTTATAATAAAAACAAGAGGATAATGGGGAGGGGAGATGAGATGGGACCGGGAGGAGCAAGGAGGCAAACGAGGTCAGGACAGAGGGCCTAGCTTTAGAAAATACTGACAAGTGCGATTAACAGGATACAGGAGGCTAGAGGCATGGACACATTGGAGGATGCAGGGATACAAACTGGATCTGCTAAAGGAGGGATGAAGGAGTCAAATCATGAGGGGGTGGCCACAGGAAAGGCAAGGGCAAAGAAGTGGGTTTTCATTTGGGATTTAAAACAAAGGAGCGAGAATTGAGGGTGGGAGACAAGGAGTTTCAAAGGGTAGAAGTGATGACATGGAAGGAGGTGGAACAGGAATTGCCAGGAGACTCTGAGATAACAAATGGAGAGCACGTAAAGGGAAATAGGCAGAGAGGAGTTGTGACAGGAAGGGGAGGGATGCCAGGGAGGAGAGGGCACAATGAGTACATACAAGGTGCTTGTATTGAATATGAAAAGATACAGGAAGCCATTGCTCAGAAAGAAAGAGGGGAGTGGCATGATCATACTTGGCACTGTGAAGAAGTCTGAGAGCAGTGTTTTGAATTAATTGTAGATGACAGATTTGATATTGGGGAAGGCTGACTAGGAATTGGCATAATCAAGGTGAGTAATAACGAGGGAGAGTAGAAGACGAACTGAGAATTGGTCGAAGCTTGGAGATGGACGGGATCTGATGGAGAACGATGAAACCGCAACAGATGATGGAGGAAATGTGAGATGAGAGTCAGGAGTCAAAAGAGATGCTGAGGATCGTGTCAGAGGACTGAAAAAGAGTGGAACCGTGGATGGAGGGAAGGAACAGGTGGGGAAAGGAGATTGGGTTAGCAAACAGGAGTGAAGCAGATTTAATGGTGGTTAGTTTCAACACGGGCGAAGCAAGCCAATCCTCAATGACATTGAGCTTACAGGAAATCTGGGAAGACTGAGAGCATAAACAGGGAAGCGAAAACGAAGTTGGATGCCATCTGTGTAAATTAAAGAATGTAATATCAAGGGACTTCATGAGAGGCCAAAGAGGCTATGAAAAAGTGAAAAAAAAAAAATTAGGCCCAAGAACAGAACCCTGATGAGCTGAGAGGATCAAGAGACTCTGTAGAATCGGTTTGAAGAGGTAAGAACGGAAACAACTGAGAGCAGAACCTTGAACATTGATAGAAGTGAGCTAAGAGAAGAGCATGATAAACCAGATAAAAAGCTGCAGTGAGGTGAGAGACAAGGAGAAACTGGTGATGGGAATCCAAGGCTGGTTGAAGGTAGTCCGTGATAGCAAGCAAAGAGTGCTCACTGGGAAGAGGGGAAAATTCCAATTTGAGAAGTATGGAGAGCATGAGTAGAAAGAAGGAGCTCTTGTTGGGCTACTAGGTGTTCAGTAACCTTGGGAAGAAAGGAAATGGGATGGTAATTGAGGCAGTCAAATGGTCTTTAGCAGCAGGCTTCATTATAGGTAGAACCACAGCCTCCTTCCATGAAGGAAAGATGCTGGATGACAGAGATGAGACGATGGAAGAGATTGGAGAAAGGAAAAAAAACTGAGGAGTTTGAAAACTTGCGAGGGCATAGGGTCAAAAGGAGCAGTGAGATGGGAAGAGGCATGAACTCAGAAAAACTGGGAGGGGAGTGTGAGGAACGATCAGTGTGAGAGGAGGAAGAAACAGATGCAGGAGGTGAGACGGCGGGAGACAAGACTGAAGGGCTACAATCTTTTGATGGAAAGAATCAGCGAAAGCCTGAGTGTGCATGGATGAAGCAGGCAAAGGGAAAGGATGAGAATGCGGAAGGGAATGCAGCAAATGGAATAACCACGAGGAAAAGGTGTCATGGTGAACCAAAGCAGAATATTATGACTTCTTAGCTGTGACAATTAGCTGTGTAATAGTAACGGAAGGCAAGTTGAAAGGGTTAAAGTGAAGTGTATGATTGGGATTTATGCCAATGGTGCTCAAAATGACTGACCTGGTGATGAAGATAAAGCCCTGGGTGATACCATGGCTTAGAGGAGAACTAGACCTAAGGGGTGCAACAAGATTGAACATGGATAGAAGTGAAATAATGGATCTGCTCATCAAGAGAGCACTGGCTGAAGGGGGGGGGGGAGGGTGGGCAAGGGCAGGGCAGTTTAGTGACAAATGAATCGGGTGAACTTACGGAGATAGCAGTGCTATGGAAATTCAGGGGTTGGCATGAATTCAGAAGGGTGAGAGAAGGAAAGACAAGACAGTGGTATAACAATCTATCTACATCTACCCGTTCCACTCCATTCATTAAATTATAGATATCTTTCATATTTCCCCTCAGCAGTCTCTTTTCCAGGTCGAAGAGCCCTAACCTTTTTAGCGCTTCTTCATGGGAGTATCCTTCCATTCCCTTTACCATTTTGGTGGCTCTTCTCTGTACCTTTTTGTATAACTCTATATCCTTTTTAAGATGCGGCAACCAGAATTGCACACAATATTCAAGGTGCGGTTGCACTATGGAATGATACAGAGGCATTATAATATCCTGTTTTATTCTCCATTCCTTTCCTTATGAAACTTAGCATTCTATTTGCTTTCTTGGCTGCCGCTGCACACTGGGTGGAGGGTTTCAACATGTTGTTCATGATGACGCCTAAATCTTTTTCCTGGGTAGTGGTTCCTAATGTGGAACCTTGAATCATGTAACCATAGTTTGAGTTGTTCTTTCCTAGGTGCATAACGTTGAACTTATCCACATTAAATTTCATCTGCCCTTTTGGATGCCCAGTCTTCCAATTTATCAAGATTCTCTTGCAATTTTTCATAATCCTCATGGGTTTTAACAACTTTAAATAATTTTGTCATCTGCAAATTTGATTACCTCACTCATTCCCATTTCCAGGTCATTTAAGAATGTGTTAAAAAGCAGCGGACCCAGCATAGATCCCTGGGGTACTCCACTATTCACCTTTCTCAATTGGGAAAATTGGCCATTAAGCCCTACCCTCTGCTTTCTATCTTTTAACCAGTTCCTGATCCACAATAGCACACTGCCTCCTGTTGCATGAGTTTTTAATTTCGCCAAAAGCCTCTCATGAGACCTTGTCAAAGGCTTTCTGAAAATCCAGATACACCTTATGGTTTTTTGAAGGTGTGAATAAACAGTTAACAGATAAGTAAGACAAGACCCTCCTTGGCTAAAGCCATGTTGGCTGTCTTCCATTAAGTCATGACTATATCTACATGTTCAGTAATTTTGTTCTTTATAATGATTTCTACCATTTTTCCCGGTACTGATGTCAGGCTCACTGGTCTGTAGTTTCCTGGATCACCCCTGGAACCCTTTTTAAAAATTAGCGCTACATTGACCATTCTCCAATCTTCAGGTATTACAGATGATTTTAATGATAGTTCACAGATTACAAATAGTAGGTCTGCAATGTCATATTTCAGTTCTTTCAACACCTTTGGATGTATACCATCCAGTACAAGTGATTTGCTACTCTTCAGTTTATCAAATTGTTGCAATATATCTTCCCAGCGTATCAATATTTCTTTCAATTCTTCTCCGGCATAACCTTTAATACAATTTCAGTCATGGGTAACATCCCTACATGTTCCTCAGTAAAGACCAAAGCAAAGAATTAATTCAGTCTCCCTGCTATAGCCTTGTCCCCTTTTAGTGCCCCCTTTACCCCTCTATCATCTAATGATCCAACTGACTCTCACATGTTTTTTCTTTTGTTACAAATGTACTTGAAAAAGTCTTTATTACACGTTTTTGCTTCCATAGCAAGCTGCTTCTCAAATTCTTTCTTTGCCTGCCTTATTAATGCCTGGCATCTAACTTGTCAGTACTTATATTGTTTCCAGTTTTTGTCATTTGACTCCTTTTTCCATTTCCTGAAAGATGCTTTTTTTGGCAACAGCCTCTCTGACCTCACCTTTAAACCATGCTGGCAGTTTTTTGGACTTTTTTCCACTTTTCTTAAAGCATGAAATACAGCTGGTCTGGGCTTCCAAGATAGTATTTTTAAACAACACCCAAGCTTGATGTAAGTCTCTTTAACCTTTGCAACTGCTCCTTTTAGTTTTTTTTCTTAACTATTTTCCTCAATTTATCATAGTCTCCCTTTTAAAAGTTAAATGGTAGTACTGTGGATTTCCTTACTATCCCTCCTCCATTAATTAAATCAAACTGAATCATTCTATGATCACTATTGCCAAGTGGCCCCAACACCCTTATCTCTTGCACCAGATCTGGTGTTCCACTAAGGACTAAGTCCAAAATGGCTTCCCCGCTGGTCGGTTCATGAACCAGCTGCTCCAAGAAGCTGCTCCTTAGCATGTCCTGCCCGTGACACTGACCCAGTCAATACCGGGGTAATTGAAATCACCCATTATTATTACTGTTCTGTAACTTTTGTTAGCTTCCCTGATTTCTTTGAGCATTTCATCATCCATTTGTTCATTTTGGCCAGGCGGTCGATAGTACAACCCCACTGCCTTTGCTTTCCCCTTTTTACATGGAATTTCAATCCATAGATATTCTACAGTGAATTTTGTTTCCTGCAAAACTTTAATCTTTTGTGACTCAATGCCCTCTCTAACATAGAGTGCAACTGCTCTACAAATTTGATCAGCTCTATCATTATGATATAGTTTGTAACCAGGTATCAGTGTTCCACTGGTTGTACTTCTTCCACCATGACTCGAGATACCAATAATATCTAACTTCTCATTTAGTGCTATATATTCTAACTCTTCCATCTTATTTTTTATATTTCTAGCATTTGCATACAAACATTTTAGAGACTATTTTATTCATATTAATCTGACTATCGGTAGGCAGGGGTAATTTGGAATCTTTAAATTCTGCTCTGTACTCAAGGGTATTTTGGCTACCTTTGTCTTTATTGGAACTTCTTTGCTGATGTGCCCTAACTTCATTTTTTTGGTAGTATCCTTCAAGGATACATTCTTCCGAACCATGCGCTCTTGGGCGACTGTCGGCTCTCCCCTATTATCTAGTTTAAAAGCTGCTCTATCTCCTTTTTAAAGGTTCATGCTAGCAGCCTGGTTCCATCCTGGTTAAAGTGAAGCCCATCCTTTTTGGAAGAGCCCCTCCTTTCTCCAGAATGTTCCCCAGTTCCTAACAAATCCAAAACCCTCATCCTTGCACCATTGTCTCATCCACGGAGTGAGACTCTGGAGCTCTGCCTGCCTTTTGGGTCCTGCATGTGGAATGGGAAGCATTTCGGAGAATGCTACCCTGGAAGTCCTGGATTTCAACTTCCTCCCTAAAAGCCTAAATTTTAGCCTCCAGAACTTCCCAACCACATTTTCCTATGTCATTGGTACCGACATGTACCAAGACAGCAAACTCCTCCCCAGCACTATCTAAGACCTTGTCTAGTGGTGTGTGAGGTCTGCTACCTTTGCACCAGGCAGGCATGTTACCAGCTGATCCTCACCTCCACCAACCACCCAGTTATCTACATGCCTAATGATCGAATCACCAACTATTAACGGTTGTCCTAACTCTTCCATCATGGGCATATGGCCCTGGAGAAACTTCCTTGGTGTGAGAGGGTTTTACATTACCTGGAGGACAGGTCCTAGCTATAGGATCACTTCCTGCCACACCATGGTGATGATCTCCTGTCACGTGACCTCCATGGCAACAAGGATGCTGCCAGACTGGAGGTAGGACTTCAGGACTATATCCCTGTAGGTCTCGTCTATGTACCTCTATGTCTTCCAAGTCTCTTGCCTCCAGAGATCGGACTCATTCCTTGAGAGCAAAGAGCTCCTTGTGCACATGTAGGACCCCTCACCAACTGGGAGAAAATCATACATGTGACACTCATTGCAGAAAACTGGAAAGCCCCCATCTCGCTGCTGGACTGCTGTCTGCATCTTAGTTTTAAGGTTGTGTGTAGATATTTAAGTTCTTTACTTACTAAGGGTTGCTAGGGCTACTTACATTAAAAATATTAGGTATAGTTTTATTAGTATATTTTGTTCATCTGAAGTTTAATCTCAGGTCCTTAATGTATGCTGATGAGAATAAACAGCTGCACCTGAGAGTGAATATAGCACCTCCTTTCCTTTAAGAGGTTTAAGTACCTATTAAGCTATGATTATCCCAGAGGTGAGTGGGTGGGTGGGTGGGTGTTGGGGAGGGAGGGAGGGAAAGAAGACTTATTAAAAGCTGGCTGCTACACAGTACCCTGTCCTGTGCTTCTAAGGTAATCTGTTACCAATCTCCTGGGGGAGTTATAAGCCCTTGCTTGGATAGAGGGAGTCTTGGGTTCTAAATTTAACCAAAAATCTCTCTTCTGTGTTTTAAATTTAAACCGAAAGCTCTTTGCTGCTTCTAGGCACTGACTGAGTATGAAATTTAAAGTAGAAGCTCTCTGCTGGGTTTTAAATTTAAACTGAAAACTCTTTGCTGCTATTTGGTCCTGACTGATTTAACAAATACACTGGGTTCACGGATCAATCAGCTTTAATCTAAAGAATTCCTTTTTCCCCAAGATTTAGAAAAATTCCCAGAAGTAAATACTTACAATTGCAGATATCTCTCCAGAAGTAGCAGTCCCCTTTTGTAGTCCTTCAAGATTGAGAAGCACAGAACTTTGGTGAAGGTAGGCCAGCTTGGAGTCTGCCAACCAAGTCTCAATCAGACAGAGGAGATCAAAGTGAACTGTGTCAAGAAGATTATAAGCGAAGTAACATTTTCATTTTAGAGCACAAATGTTGAGAGCAAGGGATGAAGAAAACAGAAGTCTGCTGCATCAACGACATCATCTCTGTGGCTTCTAAGGCTGCATGGGACACTGGCAGTGCATCAAAACAGAGAGGCTCTTGAGTTCAATTGGATCTGAACAGCCATAGATTGATCTCCAACCAAAGATGAAGGATTCTACCGCATCATCTTTGACATCAATGGATGAAGACCCTGGTGGAGTGATGGGGGTCTGCATGAGTATTCCTCAAAGATGAGCTCATCCTCCAGGATATGTGAGCAGCACAGCCATCCAAGACCTAGCCGCTGATATGTCTGTTCACCACCTAGTGTGTATATCAGTCGAAGTTGCTCAGGCCCTGCAGCCATGGAGAAGTGTCTTCTGCAAGTGCTTAAATGCATTGTGGCAGGCTGATCCTCAGGATGCATGCCCTGCCTGTGGGAAACATCCTGACCCTGGTGCCTGCCTTGTTGATATCTATCTGACTTGTCTGGGTCTGATGTGCCCTTGAGATCTTAAAGGGTATCGGTGCATCATCTCTCCCGAAGGAGCTCCCAATACCTCAAAGCAGGAGCGTGATCCAAGCAGAGACTCGGAAGTACTTTGACTTTCTCTCTGAGTCTGACTCAAAAGCCTGGGTCACTGACATGGAATTGGAGGATTTGTTGGAGGCGAGGGGGGGGCGGGGTGTGGGGGGGCAGGGGGCACGGGGGGTGGGGGGGGCATGGCACGGGGGGTGGGGGCACGGCGCGGGGTGGGCGGCAGGGGGGGGCGGTTACTGTCCTATCCTAGACTGGACAGACCTAAACCTATACTTACTGAGAGAAAAGTTAAGAATGATTGATTTCTCTGGCTAGCTTACTTCCTTATCTTCAAAAAAAGAGATGAGCTATTCTCCCTGGATGTCATGAATGCCTACACCCACATATGAGGGGTGTCTGATTATTAAAGGTACAGGCCAAAATTACACTGACATTTGTATTTAAAGAAATTATTCAATACATTCCACCAAAAACTACATACTTTTGTTTACTTCTCCACATAATCACCGGAAACATGGAGACATTTATCCCAGCGTGACACAATGGTACATTTACGTGTCAAGTTGCTTTATTTTCATTGGAGAGCATTTTCGTTACCCAGCGAGATGACACCTTGCAGAAGTTGAGATTGCATATGATTTCATGAACAAAACTCTTAGGCATGCAGGTCATTTCAGCAATTTCACAAACTTTAATGTGACGATCCTCCCTAATCAGACGTTCGACAATTGCACAATTGTTATCCGTGTGTGAGGTCCTTGGTCTGCCTCTATTCTTTTCTGGATCATCATTCAACTCTGTTCGGCCATCTTTAAACTTGTTACACCAGACGCTGACTTCTTTTAGGCTTAAAACGTTTGGGCCATACATGCCCTTTAATCTGCGATGAATTTCGCTCCGATTAACTCCTTCGGCTTGCAAAAATCTGATAACTCTGTGCACCTCAAACTTCGAATACTCTGCGACTAGACACGCCATGTTTGTTTGCTTCCCGAAAACAACTCATAATTTGAGTGTTTAACAAAACAACGCTACAGACTCTCTCCTACTATGAGTACAAGTAGTCCTGCATATGACGGCACTATTGTGCATGTGGAGCCGGTATGATTGCCACCTGTACCTTTTAATATCGGACACCCCTTGTACTTCTGCAAGTGGAATGTATTTGTATCTTGGATTTGTCCTGGGGAGACAATACTTCCAGTACAGGGTGTTGCTGTTTGGTTTGGCCTTGGCACCTTGTGTCTTTATAAAGTGCCTCATGGTAATAGCTGCTTACCTCTGAATGCTGGGAGTGTCTCTTGCCCTACCTGGATGATTGGCTGATCAAGAGTGCCACTCCAGAAGGAGTACAAGAATCAACTTGATTAACCATTCAGGTGTTGGAACTACTAGGGTTCATGGTTTTTTGTTTTTGTTTTTTTTTTGCAGAAAATCCCACCTTTAGCCCACCCAACATTTGGAATTCATTGGAGCCCTGCTTGACATAACTCAGGCGAGAGCCTTCTTACCGCACCACTGACTTCACAAATTGACAGTACTGGTGTGGGAAACTCAAGTGAGTCAGATAACAGCTCACAAGATGTTGACTGTACTAGGCCAAATGGCCTCTGAGTGCATGTCATTGTCACACCTTTGGCACACCCACAGATGAGGCAAGCTCAGTGGATTCTGAGGACTCAGAGGATTCAATGAACCCAGGCCATGGGTCGACGCGGATCATCTGCGTGTCACTGCCTCTTGTTCAGTCCTTACAGTGGTGGATAGTCCTCCACAATTTGCTCAAGGGTCTTCCTTTCCAAATTGACTCACCCAAGAAAATTCTGACGATGGACGCATCCAAGCTGGGTGGGGAGCTCATCCCGATGGGTTGCACACCCAGGGCGATTGGTCCTTCCAAAAAAGCTCAAATTAGTTGATCTGATGGAGACTAAGAGCAGTAGAAAATGCCCTGAGGGCTTTCTGAGATTGGTCTGCCAGCCAAATTGTTCTGATCCAGACTGACAATCAGGTTACCATGTTCTATATCAATAAGCATGGAGGAATAGGTTTGTATCTCATATGTTGAGAAGCAGTCAGGTTGTGAAAGTTTGCAATGGAATGAGAGCCACATACTTTCCAGATAAGCAAAACACTCTGGCAGACAGAGTTGTGTTTTCCAGCCGCATGTGTGAATTCTGGACAGGGGCATTGCGACTTGCAACTTTTGAGAGTGGGGCACTCCCTTGAAAAATATGTTCGCCATGCTGCAGAATGCCCAGGTGGATCAGTTCTACTCCAGAGTAAAATCACACAGCAGACTAGCATCAGAAGCTTTCCTCCTTTAATGGGAGAGGGTCTTCTGTACTAGCATCGGAGTCTTATCCTCCAATACCTCTCATTGTGAGAACCCTTCTGAAGCTCCAAACAGACATAGTAAAGGATGGCAGATAAAGACCAGCATGGTCCATCTAGTCTGCCCAGCAAGATGGCAAGAGTAGATGCACCTGTCGCTCTGTGCAGGCCACCCCTCTCCATGTCTTTGTTTAAGGTGAACCCACCACTCCATGTAGGACACCCCTATTTGAGATGTTAGATGGTTCAGACCTTAGATGGTATCATTTATTTTGTTTTTATCCTGTTGCTGTAAAGGGATCCACTGTGTTTGTCCCATGCCATTTTGATTTCCGTCACCGTGTTTGCCCCCATCACTTCCATTGGGAGGGCATTCCAAGCATCCACCACCGTTTCAGTGAAGAAATATTTTCTGACATTGCCTTTCAATTTACCACCTTGCAGCTTCATGTTATGCCCTCTAGTTTTACTGCTTCCCTGTCTTTGGAAGGGGCATGATGATCCTCTTCGCTCTCTACTAGCCCAGGTTTCCTCTCCTGCTACAACTCAGCCTCGTGCCCGATCTCAACACAAGAAGACAGGACGATGTTACACCCCGTCATCTGGTCCTTGGCCCTTACGGCATGGATGTTGAGAAGCTATTCTCCAGGACCAAGCAGGAAGTCAGTCCTCACATATGGGTGACGTCGGCGTCTACGGAGCCCCCATGCAGAGCATTTTCCCAGCTTTCAAAGAAAGGCTTTGGGAATGCAGGCACGCATGCGCGGTCCCCTTCCCGCCCAAAGGTGCCATCTTGCTCAGTCTGCTTTTTTCCGCGGAGCCCGTGAAAAAAGTTGATTTTTCCTGTGTTGGGTTGAGTTTTTCATCGGTTCAACGCCGGATCCTTTCCCGCCTGGACTCCGTACACCGAGCCCGGATCTCTCTCTTTCGATTTTTGGCCTTAGAGACTATGTTCGCGCCTTTTTTCTTTTCCCTGGCAGCCCAATTTTTTGATCTTGCCGGGGCCCTTTTTCCCCCGATGGCTGCCAGTGGCTTTAAGAAGTGTGATCGGTGCAAGAAACTGATGTCTCTCATCGACACACATGACTGCTGCCTCTGGTGCCTGGGTCCAGACCACGATTCTACGGTCTGCAGTCCCTGTGGCAAAATGTCTTCCAAGGCATTGCGGAGCCGTCAGCACCAGCGTGAGAGGATCTTCTCCGAGTCTGCCTCTGGATGGGTCCGGACTTCGTCAGAGGCCTCGACATCTTGGGAGTCTGACCCCGAGCATCGCCGGGGCTCTTCTGAAAGGGAGTCCCCCTCGAGGGAGCACCGAAGGAAGAAGAAACCCGCGAGGGCGGCATTGGACGCTCTTGGCTCCTTGAAGGCCAGGTCGCATAGCCCCGATCGCCGTCCCAGGTCTTCGGAGTCGGAGAGGCCTGCCAAGCATCCTCGTGTAGAGTCGGAGGCCCCGAGTCACGTGAGTACTGTAGTCCTCGTGGACTCTCCTCTGGGGGAGCCGACGTCGGGCCTGACGCCGTCGGGGCCCGAGTCGGAGGCTGCTAGGTCTCCTGAGCTCGGACTCAGGTTGACAGCCCTAGAGAGCAGGTTGTCTGCCTTCATGGAGCAGCAGCGGGTGCTGATTGCCGGTCTCACCGGCGCATCTGCCCCGACCACCGGGACATCGATGTCCAAGTCGACCCCGGAGGCTGAGCCGATCTTCGAGACCATGCAAATTCGAGTCGATCTTCGGATGCGGTCACCCTCGGCCTCCCGTTCGGGACCGAGGTCGTCGATGCTGATTCCCTCGGCGTCGGGGCGGATGGCATCGGTGCCTGCCCACTCGGAGCTGTTCGATTCCTCCTCGGAGGAATCGGCATGGGAGACGGAGGAGAAGGAGTCCCCTGGCACCTTCTGGACTCGGTACGTCCCTTTGGATTCACCGGGCTCTGAGCCTCGGACACGGTCCCCCCCCCCGGAGGATACTAGGTTCTCGGATTTCTTACGGGACATGGCCAAGGCACTGGCATTCCCTGCGGACCCCGAGGAAGAGCCTCGAGCCGAGGAGCTCGAGGCTCTGCAGTATGACTCTCCTCCCAAGGAGGCCTTTAACTGTCCCGGTTCCTCCGATGCTGGAGCGGTTGCTCTTCCGCATGTGGGAGGCGCCGGCCTCGATGTCGGTTCTAAGCAGAGCTCTATGCTTGCTTGCCGCGTCCAGACCTACCAGCTGTATATGGGCATGTACCTTCGTGAGCTGGCAAAGGAGATTGCCGGGCTCTCTGCTGGTCTGTCCGAGGAACCTTTGCAGAGGTTCAAGGCATTGTCTTCTGGTATTCGAGAGTGCTCGAAGTTTTTTTTCTCGAGCAGCCTAAGATGGATTTGAGGCTTCGGCCCAAGTAGCAGGGGCCGGCATCGGTGCACACCGTCAGGCCTGGCTACAATCCTCGGACCTCGAGCCGTGGGTACAGGACAAGTTGGTTGATGTTCCTTGCCGAGGTGAAAATCTCTTTGGCAAACCCATGGCCGAAAAGGCTGCAGAACTCGAGACTGAGACTCTTACCCAGACAAGGCTGTCCAGGACGACCTCTGCCCCTTCTCAGAAAAAGAAGGGCTTGGGGAAAAAGACCTTTTACCTGAGGAAGACCACTGCCTATAAAACCTACCCTCACTACCAGGCCTCTGCAGCTCCCCAACAGGCCAGCAGGCCAAGGGGCAGGGTCATGGGCCCCGTAGGCAGAAGGCCCCCAAGCCTCCTACTCCGGCTCCTGCTCAGCAGGGAGGGGGTTTTTGACTATGCCAGCATAGCCTCTCCTCCTCTCCAGGGCACAGGAGGTCGGCTGACCCTGTACGCAGACTGGTGGCCAGCCATCACAGGGGATACTTGGGTGTTAAGTATCATCAAACGGGGCTATCTGCTTCACTTCACCCAGATACCCCCACTCCTACTTTCTAGGGGAGCCTCCAAGACCCCCTCTGCACAGAAATTTACTCCTTCAAGAGTTGGAAGGTCTACTAATGGACCAGGCAGTGGAACCGGTGCCTCACCACCGGGAAGGGCAAGGCTTCTACTCCAGGTACTTCCTGGTACCAAAAAGAACAGGAGGCCTCAGACCCATCTTCGACCTGCGAAATCTGAACAAGTTTCTGGAGAGGGAAAAGTTCAAGATGCTTACCCTTGGAATCTTACTGCCCTACCTCCAGCAGGGAGATTGGCTATGCTCCTTAGACCTGAAGGATGCTTATACTCACATCCTCATCCATCCAAGCCACAGACAATTCCTCAGATTTGTGGTGGGAGGAAAGCACTTCCAGTACAGAGTGCTTCCTTTTGGCCTCACCTCCGCCCCCAGGGTTTTTACAAAATGCCTGGCAATGGTTGCGGCCTACCTCAGGAACCAGGGGATCTTTGTGTTCCCTTACCTGGACGACTGGCTAATCAGAGGCCAGTCTCCACAAGAGGCCAGGCAGGCCACCTGCAGAACCATATCCCTGCTTCAACACCTGGGGTTCGTTATAAACTTCCCAAAGTCCACTTTGGTCCCCTCATAAGATGTGGAATTCATAGTGGCCAGGTTGGATACCCTCCAAGCAAAGGCCTTTTTGCCTGTGGACAGAGCTCACAGGCTGATAAAGTTGGACAGTCAGTTTCGGGCGAACTCTCTGGTCTCGGCCAGAAACTTCCTCCGGCTCTTAGGTCACATGGCTTCCACAGTGCATGTCACCCCACATGCCCGGCTACACATGAGGCCTGCTCAGTGGCACCTCAGGATGAAGTGGCTGCAGGCCACAGGGAAGTTGTCAGATAGAATAAAGGTGTCCAAACCCTTGATGGACTCCTTACATTGGTGGCGGCATCTCCCAAATCTGGTCAGGTGTGTTCCTTTTCAGGCCTCCCCACACACTCAGGTACTGACAACCGATGCTTCTCTGCAGGGCTGGGGGGCTCACTGTCAGGGAGCCTGCACCCAAGGCCTGTGGTCTCCATGGGAGGCCGCCCAGCAGATCAACCTGTTGGAATTGAGGGCCATTCGGCTGGCCTTGCGGATTTTCTCTCAGATCCTGTCTCACCATTCTGTCCTAGTTCAGACGGACAACCAGGTGGCTATGTTCTACGTCAACAAGCAGAGGGGCACGGGATCCAGACTTCTATGCCTGGAAGCACAAGCTCTCTGCTCCTGGGCTGTCAATCAGGGCATGACCTTCAAGGCAGTCTACCTCCCAGGCCAGGAAAACTACCTGGCGGACAGACTCAGCAGACTCCTGCAGCCTCACGAGTGGCAGTTGGATCCTCTGGTAGTGCAAAAGATCTTTCTGAAGTGGGGTTGTCCGACCATGGATCTTTTTGCCAGTCCGCTCAACAGGCAACTACCCCGGTTCTGTTCCAGGTAGCCGCATCCCTTAAGAACAGCGCCAGATGCATTCCTGATCGCTTGGTCAGGGGGCCTGCTGTATGCCTTTCCTCCCACACCTCTGGTGGCCCGGACTCTATTCAAAATCCAGCAGGACCGAGCCATGGTGATCCTGATAGCCCCCAGGTGGCCCAGGCAGCCATGGTTCCCTCTTCTTCTGCAGTTGGTGGTGGATACTCCACTTCTTCCAGGGTTTCAACCCGACCTTCTGACTCAGGACCAGGTGTCCCTCTTGCATCCCAACCTCAAATCTCTCAATTTGATGGCGTGGCTGCTGAAAGGCTAGTTCTTGCTCCCTTGATCCTATCTAGGGAGGTTGAAGAGGTGGTGTTGGCCTCCAGGAAACATTCCACCAGGAAGGCCTATGCTCTAAAGTGGCGTAGGTTCTCTATTTGGTGTTCTCAACAGCAAGAGGACCCTTTCTCCTGCTCTGTCCAGGTGGTGCTTCAATACCTGCTTCACCTTTCCAACCTAGGACTTCAACTCTGTCCGGGTTCACCTCAGTGCCTTCTCAGCTCACCACTTGCAGGTGGAGGGACAATCTCTCTCCGGCCATCCTCTGGTGTCCCGCTTTCTAAGAGGCCTTATTCTGCTTAAGCGTCCTATTCGTCCACCTGCTCCTGAGTGGGATCTCAATGTGGTCTTGCAGCAACTGACTCGCCCACCTTTTGAGCCGATGGCCACCTGCCATTTACGTTTCCTCTCCTGGTAGGTATTGTTCCTTGTGGCACTCACCTCAGCTAGGCGGGTGAGTGAGCTTCAGATCCTGGTCTCAGATAGGCCGTATACCAGGTTCTATAGGAACAGGGTAGTCTTGCAGACTCATCCTAAGTTCCTTCCAAAGGTGGTGTCCTCCTTCCACCTCAACCAGGAGGTGGTACTTCCAACGTTCTTTCCCAGGCCGCACACCAGTAGAGCAGAGACTGTCTTGCATACCCTGGATTGTAGAAGGGCGCTGTCCTTTTACCTTGAACGTACGCAGGGGCATAGAAGGGCTTCTCAGCTCTTCATTTCCTTTGACCCTAATAAATTGGGGTTGCCTGTCACTAAGTGTACGTTGTCCATCTGGGTGGCAGACTGTATCGCCTGGGCATACAGGTCAGCCAGCCTCTCCCTGGAGGGTCAAGTCACGGCCCACCGAGTTCGGGCGAAGGCCGCATCAGTAGCTCACTTCCGCTCTGTTCCATTGGCAGACATCTGCCGGGCCGCTACTTGGTCTTCAAGCCAGACTTTTGCGGACCGCTCCTGCCTCGAGAGGGAGTCCCATAGGGACAGTGCTTTCGGGCAAGCGGTACTCCATAATCTCTTTGAGGTTTAGGCAACTCCTACCCTCCGGCCCTGGTGTTGGGCTACCGTTCAGGTGTGGTCTCAGAAGATTCTCTCACTGTTGCTGAGGCTCTAGAGGGAGCTCTATTTTTCAGCCTGGGTTCCTGGTAGCCCAGAGCTAGGGAGTCACCCATATGTGAGGATTGACTTCCTGTTTGGTCCTGGAGAAAGAGTAGTTACTCACCTGTAACAGGTGTTCTCCAGGAACAGCAGGAATCAGTCCTCTCGACCCTCCCTCCTCCCCTTTTAGTTGCAGTTGTATATAGTTCATTTTCTTTTTTGTGCTGTCTTTTAGCTATGTCATTTGACTGAGCAAGATGGCACTTTTGGGCGGGAAGGGGACCGCGCATGCGTGCCTGCATTACCAAAGGCTTTCTTTGAAAGCTGGGGAAATGCTCCGCATGGGGGCTCTGTCGACGCCGACATCACCCATATGTGAGGACTGGTTCCTGCTGCTCCTGGAGAACACCTGTTACATGTGAATAACTACTCTATATCTGAGCTCAACCCACCGGACAGGGTAACTGATGTCCTTTTGGCCTTCAGTCTTATTCTTTTAAGTGGAAGAGGTTTGCTGTCTGGTGTGAGGGCCGGGCCCTACATCCTTTTGTCTGTTTCACATAAAAACTGCTTGACTATCTACACCTCTCAGAGTCTGGACTTAGGTCCAACTCTGTCAGGGTGTATGTCAGGGCAACTGGGATGTATCATCAAGGTGTGGAAGGAAAATCCATCATGGTACAGCCCTTAGTTGTTCACTTTATGTGAGGCTTGCTTCTCTTGAAGCCTGTCTATAAGTCTCCTGCAGTGTTGAGGGACCTCAATGTGGTTCTTGCACAACTCGTGAAAGTTCCCTTTGAGATGCTCTGTTCCTGTTCTCCTCAGTTCTTGACCTGGAAGGTGTTACTTCTGGTGGTGGTCACTTCAGCATACAGAGTGAGCGAGCTTCAGGCTCTAGTAGTTCATCCGGCTTATATGAAATTCCACCATAATAGAGTGGTCCTTCATATCCTAAATTCGTTTCAAAGGTGGAATCGGATTTCCACCTTGATCAGTCAATTCTTCCAACATTTTTCCATAGACCTCCTGGCACACAAAGGGGATACTAAGTTGCACATGTTGGATTGCAGGTGAGCCTTAGCCTTCTACTTGGAGTGAAAACAAGGCCAGAGAAAGTTCACCCAACTTTTTTGTTTTCTTTTGACCCCAGTAAGCTAGGAGCTGCTGTTTCTAAATATTCTCTGGCTAGCAGACTGCCTCTCTTTTTCTTACTGTATGCCCAGGCAGGCCTGAGCCTTGATGGTCATGTCACTGCTCATAATGTCACAGCTATGGCTGTGTTGGGCCCAACTTGTACTCTTTCTCCATGGAAGAGATCTGCAGGGCTGCAATGTGGTCTTCAGTACACACATTCACATCTTACTACTGCCTAGACAGATTCCTGACTCAAGAGCAACTTTGGCCAATCTGTCCTCAGAAATCTGTTTGGGATTAGAATCCAGCTCCGTTCCTCCTAGGGCCTATTCTATTCTGTCCAAGCTACCAAAAAAAAAAAAAAAGAATCACTGCTATTGTATATAGTGGGCCTTAAGGCCTTTGCCCCTGTTGTGCTTCTCAGTGGTAGTCTGTTTTCGGTAGCTTGTAGCTTGGGAGTCTCATATGTGTGAACTCATTCCTGTTTGTCTTCACAGCCCTTTCACCTCCCTGAGGACTTGTCTTCTGCTACAGCTATGTTATAGACTGATCTAAGATGGCACTGTGGCGGCAGGCGGGAAAGAGGCACGCAGGTGCGGTGGAGAATCCCAAAAGCTTCCAATAGAAGCTGGTGAGTGTTCCTGTGTTGGGGCTCTGTCAGGGAACATCACTCATAAGTGAGGACTTATTCCTGCTGTTCACGGAGAATACTGCTACAGGTGAATAACTACCTTTTCTCCGGGAGCAAGCAAGAAGTCAGTCCTCACATATGGGTGACGTCTGCACTGATGGAGCCCTTGCAGAAGCATCCCCCCAGCTTTCAAAGAAAGCCTTTGGGAGATGTTACCATGCATGCGTGGTCCCCTTCCCGCCCAAGGGTGCCATCTTGCTCAGTCTCCTTTTTTCCACAGAGCCCTTCAGATGTTCGTCTGGCTTGTCCTTGGAAAAGTTGATTTTTCTCTGTCTGAATTTCTTACTCGCCACCTGACCTTGCTGTCTCGGCATCGAGTTTGGATCTCTTTTGTAGTATTTTATTTTTTGGCATCTTCATGCCTTTATTCCTCCAATTAGCAGCCCGGTGAGTCTTTGACCGCGTGGGGTATTTTTTTCCCCATGGCTACTAGTGGCTTTAAGAAGTGTGATCGATGCACAAAATCATGTCTTTAACTGACACACACAACTGCTGTCTCTGCTGCCTCAGGCCTGAACATGACCCTGCAGCATGCGGTCTCTGCAAAAAGATGTCCAGCAAGATCCTCAAGAACCGCCAACAGCAGCACAATAAATTTTTCACCCACGTTCCCAGTGCCTCCGAAGGGCAGAGCCTTGTCTGAAGCCTTGACACCTCGGGTGGGCCCCTCCGAACCCGAGCACCGCCATAGGTCTTCAGAAAGGGGTCTCCCTCGGGGGAACCCAGGAAGAAGGCCTCAAAGGCAGCATCCTTGGATGGATCCCACTGGCCAGGTGTTCCTCGAGCCAGGTCCCGCAGTCCGAGATACTCATTCAAAGGAACGGAGAAGGAGTGGCCTGCAAAGGTCTCCCGGGAGGACTCTACCTCGGACTGCCTCGGTCCCCAGACACCACTCTCATCAAGGATTCCCCTTCAGGGGAACCAGCATCACGCCAGACTCCCTTGGTGCCTGTGCCAAAGGCTGCTGAGCCTTCTGGCCTAGAATCCAGAATGGAGGCCCTGGAGCACAGTCTGTCTGCCTTCATGGACCAGCAGTGGGGTCTGTTGTCCTGTACAACTGGCTTATCCACCCTGACCACTGGCCCCTCGACGTCGAACACATCCCCGGAGGCTGAGCCTATCCTCGAGGTCCTCTCACCTCGAGTCAGTCATCGACCAAGGTCACGCTCTGGTTCCCACTTGATGGGACTGCAATCATCCCCGACCAGTGTGCTCGGCACCGGCCATGGAACATCAGGAGGTTGCAGGCCGGTGTCAACCCTGAGGCCCATGGACCATCCTTCCTTCGAGTCCTTGACGGACTATTCCAAGTCCACCATGACTTCCCCTCAGACTCTCTGCCTTGGAGCCCCGGCAGAGGTCTCTGCCAGAGGATATGGGGTTCCTTGATTTCATCAAGGATGTGTCTAAGGCCCTGGCATTCCCAACAGAATTGGAGGAGGACCCTTGGGTGGATTAGTTGGAAATCCTCCAGTACGAGGCTCCTCCAAGGGAATTGCTCACGATGCTCATCCCTCCCATCCTGGAGCGGCTGATGCTCCAGCGTTGGTGCCAGTGGTGAGCAAGCGGCTCGACTCGATCTATTTAGTCTGCCGGAGCCCAGGATTCCAGAAATCACAGCTGCCACACAACTCCATGGTGGTGGAGTTGGCCATGCATCGACTGAAAAGTCAGAAGACGCACTCCTCGGTACCCCCCAGCAGGGAGACACGCACCTTGGATGCCCTCGGCAGAAAGTGTTACCAGGGCTTGATGCTTATCGGCTGCATCCAGGCCTACCAGCTGTACATGGGCATGTACCTGGGAGACCTGGCGAAGGAACTTACTGGGTTCTCAGTTGGTCTATCTGAGGAACCCCTGCAGCGGTTCAAGAACCTGGCTAAGGCTATCTGTGAGTGTTCCAAGTTTGAGTCAGTGGCTCAAGTAGCGGCGGCAGGCATTGGTGCATGATGCCAAGCTTGGCTACAGTCGTCCAACCTCCAAGCAGAGGGTTCAGACAAATTGGTCAATATCCCATGCCAAGAGGAGACCCTCTTTGATAAACCCATAGACAAGGCTGCTGAGCTGGAGACTGAGTTCATGACGAGGACCAGGCTCTCTAAAAAGACCGCTGCCCCTCCCCGATGGAAGAGCTCAGGTAAAAAGTCCTTCTACCCGAGGAAAGGGTCTGCCTACAGAAACTACACATCTTTTCAGGCCTCCTTGGTTCCCAAACAGAGTCAGCAGGCCAAGGGACATGGCCATGGCCCTAGTAAGCAGAAGACTCCAAAACCTCAGGCACCAGCCCTG
Organism: Ichthyophis bannanicus; assembly: GCA_033557465.1. Classification (NCBI taxonomy): domain Eukaryota; kingdom Metazoa; phylum Chordata; class Amphibia; order Gymnophiona; family Ichthyophiidae; genus Ichthyophis; species Ichthyophis bannanicus. The sequence continues at coordinate 647,282,633 of CM066035.1, forward strand.
GCCCAGCCAAGAGGGAGTTTTTGACTCCTTGGGCATAGCCTCTCTACCCCAAGGAGGTCAGCGGCCCACAGGAGGACATCTGACCCACTATGCCCAGAGGTGGTTGATCATCACCACCAATTCCTGGGCACTTCAGGTGGTCAAGGAGGGTTACCTCCTCCATCTGACTCAGACACCTGCCCCTTATTTTCTGGGAGAGCCTCTCGGGTCTCCACTCCACTAGGATATTCTACTGAAGGAGTTGACAGGTCTTCTCAAGGACAAAGCGGTGGAACTGGTGCCCCACCATCTCAAGGGCAAGAGGTTCTACCCCAGGTACTTCCTTGTGCCAAAAAGGACAGAGGGCCTAAGGCCCATCCTCGACCTGTGCATTCTCAACAAGTTCCTGGTGAGGGAGAAGTTCAAGATGCTCTCCCTTGGAACATTGCTGCCCTACCTCCAGCAGGGAGATTGGCTATGCTCCTTAGACCTAAAGGATGCCTATACCCACATCCTTATTCAACCACACGCAGTACCTGCGGTTCATCGTGGAGGACTGACACTATCAGTACAGGGTGCAACCTTTTGGCTTGGCCTCCGCCCCAAGTGTCTTAACAAAATGCCTGGCAGTCATAGTTGCCTCCCTCCGCCTCCAGGTGGACGACTGGCTCATAAAGGGAGGCATGGCTTCAGAGGTACAACAGGCAACCGCCCGCACCATCAAGGTCCTACAGTACTTGGGCTTTGTGATAAACTACCCCAAGTCTCACCCCCTTCCGACACAATGTCTGGAGTTCATCAGGGCAAGACTGGACAAAGGCCTTCCTGCCCAGGAACCGAGCTGACCGCCTCTGCACCCTGGCATGGGGCACACAGCATTATCCCTCCGTGCCCCCTCTGCTCCTCTAGCGCCTCTTTGGACGCATAGCATCCACGGTCCTTGTCATCCCAGATGCCTGCCTCCAAATGAGGGCTGTGCAGTAGTGTCTCCAAGACCAGTGGACTTGGGCCACAGGACGCCTTGAGACAAGGTCTCCGTAACCCGCCAATTGGTGTACTCTCCGATCTAGTGGCAGACTTCCCAATATCTTGAGGCGGGCATGCCTTTTCAGGCCCCGAGCCCCTTAAAGGTCCTTACCACCGATGCCTCCCTGCTTGGCTGGGGAGTCCACTGGGAGGAACTCTGCACCCGGGGCAGCTGGTCACCAGATGAGAACACCCAACAAATCAACCTCCTAGAACTGCGGGTGATATACTTAGCCCTTCAAGCTTTTTGCCACCACCTGCATCACCAGCTGGTGCTGGTCCAGATGGACAACCAGATAGCAATGTTCTATGTGAACAAATGGGGGCACGGGGTCTTGTGCCTTTTGCCAAGAGGCTGTGCTCCTTTGCTCATATGCAATCCAACAGGGTATCCTCCTGCGGGTAGCATAACTACCATGCCAGAGCAACCTGCTGGCCGACAGATTGAGCAGAGTCCTCCAGCCGCACCCCAGTGTGGCCGACCGGTTCTTCCAGATCTGGGGAAACCTTTGATGGACCTGTTTGTCAGTCCAGGCAACTTCCAGTTGCCCTGCTTCTGTTCCCAGCAGGCCTACCCCTCCAGGGTGGCAGCGGATGCATTCCTCCTCTCGTGGTCGGAGGGCCTCATGTACTACTTCCCTCCCACACCGCTGATTGCCAAAACCTTGTTCAAGACCCTCTGCGACAGGGCCTTGCTCATCCTGATAGCTCCTCAGTGGCCCAGGCAACTGTGGTTCCCACTGCTCCTGCAACTAACAGTGGAAACTCTCCGGGACTCCTGTGGGGCTCTCTTCTGCACCCCAACTTGGGGTCCCTGTCACCGATAGGATGGCTGCTGAAAGGGTGACCCTAGCCACTTTCAACCTCTCGTGTAAGGTAGAGGAGATCCTGCTGGCCTCTCATAAGGCCTCTACTAGGAAAGCTTATGCTCTCAAATGGTGCAGGTTTTCAGCCTGGTGGGCCGAGCATGGGACTGACCTGCCTGGTGGGACTGGTGTTACACTACTTTCTCCATCTTTCGCAATCCAGGCTTAAATCTAACTCTGTCTACACCTCAGTGCCCTGGTGGCGCACCACCACCACTACCTGGTGGATGGCAAATCCCTCTTGGTCCAGCTGCTGGTGACCCATTTTCTTGGGGGCTTTGATAAGAGCAGACCCCTGGTTTGCCCTCTGGTGACTGAGTGGGACCTTAATATGGTATTGGGGCAGCTGGCTTGCCTGCCCTTTGAGCCTCTGGCTACTTGCCACCTGCGATACCTCTCATGGAAGGTGGCGTTCCTGGTTGCACTCACCTCTGCCCGCAGTTAGTAGCTTCAGGCCTTAGTGATGGAGGAATCTTATACCAGATTCTACAAGAACAGGATGGTGATCCGCATGCACCCTAAATTTCTTCCGAAGGTGGTGGAAGTTGTACTTCCTACCTTTTTTCTGAGACCTCACTCCAGCAGGGTAGAGACAATCCTTCACTCCTTGGACTGTAAGAGAGCTTTGTCCTTCTATATCCAACACACCTGATGCCACTGCAAAGCCCTCAGCGTTTCATCTCCTATGACACCAGTAGGCTGGGGGAGGCAGTGACCAACTATTGCCCTTGCTAATGAGTAGGCAGGGCTCCCGCTGGAAGGCTGTGTCATGGCATACCTTGTCAGGACTATGACAGCCTTGGTGGCAAGCTTGTGCTCTGTCGGCATGGTGGACATCTGCCAGGCCACCACCTGGTCTTCAGCCCATACCTTTTCAGCCCATTACCGTCTGGAAAGGGAGTCCCAACTGGACGGTGCCTTAGGCCAGGCTGTGCTCCATAATCTTTTCGGGGTTTAGGCAACTCCTACCCTCCGACCCTTCTGTGTTCAAGCTACCAGAGTTCTGCTTTTCATCACACACGGGGATCCTACTGTAGTCTGTGGACCCAGACTTAATTGCTGCTGCTCGCGGTTCCCCTTGAGGGAGTCTGTGTTTTTTGCTATGGGCTTTGGTAGCCTGGAGCTAGGAGTTCCATATGTGAGGACTGACGTCCTGCTTGTTCTTGGAGAAAGCGTAGTTACTCACCTGTAACAAGTGTTCTCTGGGGGCAGCAGGAATCATTCCTCACAATCCTCCTTCTTTCCCTTGGAGTTGCTCCTTTACCATCTTTTATTTTGCCGTCTTTAGCTATGTCATCTGACTGAGCAAGCTGGGACCCTTGAGCGGGAAGTGGACCACGCATGCATGGTAGTATCTCCCAAAGGCTTTCTTTGAAAGCTGGGGGGGGGATGCTTCCGTGAGGGCTCCATTGTTGCTGATGTCACCCATATGTGAGGACTGATTCCTGCTGTCCCTATAGAATACCTCTTACAGGTGAGTAACTACACTATCTCTGTTATGGAGTGGGAGAAACATGAGCCTTGGATTTTTGAGTAAGGTCTTACAACTGAATTAAATGTTTCACTCTTAACTGTTTGTTCTTGTAGCCCTCATTTTCTGTAGGAGGTTAGAGAAAAACTTGAGTACCTTAGAATGGGAATTTATGAAAATGAGTGTGGTGGGAAACTGCCATGGAAATTTATTCATTCATAGTACCAATTTGCGTGTTTAGCAGATCCATTACTTCTTCCTGGACCTAATGAAGTATTTGCAGGAGATGCACAAGCACCTATGGTCCCCACAACACTGACACCTATTCATTTACTTGATTATATAATACTGGAATACCACCCATTGTTTACTGCCACCTTCTGGGACTGCAGTACCATGGAGGCCTTAAGTAATTCAGGACAGCGAACATTGCTATAGTATAAGCGTTTGAAGACTTGTATGTATAGTCTGTGCTATATTGTCATAAGCACAGAGAGACCGAAGGAGATAAGCAGCGGCAGTGGAACATCTTTTTCGTTGGGGATACAAACTGCCCTCCTTCCTACTGCTCCAAAATAATCTAGGTGTTGATGCTGGGTGGCTCACTCTGTTCTGCAGCCTGTGGTGCTAAAGACACATGGATAAGTTTTCAGCATGACATAAACGTTTAATGCTGCTGCTAAAAGTGCAGTCCTCGATCTGTGTTTTTTCAGTGGCACTATATAGCTGGTGCTGCCAGAAATCCCTATAAAACACCTCGGGACTATACAGATAGCTATTCTGGCCTGCTCTTTTGGAAGTTACTTTATAAGCGCTCCCATGTGTATATATAGTGATATATGTATCAATGTAAATGCTATTTTAGAAAAAGGGCTATTTACATGTGGGAATGCACTCCGTGTTTAATTTTACAAGAGGCATGATAGAAGTGGAGAGTAGGACTGCTCAAACCACTCCCAATGTATTGACATGGATTCACTATTCTTACAAGGGGAATCCGCACTGACATAAACAATTCTAGATGTCTGCATTTACGCCTGCCCCCAGGTACAAATAGGCTCCTGTCTGAGGTGGCAGGTGTAAAGTCAAAGGTCTGTCATACTCCCCCCTCTCCCCCTTAGTGGGATCAGATGTGCTCTTAAATCTTGCTTTACATCAGATTGCGCCCCCCCCCCCCCCCCAAACACCACCATCACCATCTCCTTTGATTAACTTCCACTTGACTGCCCTCCCTCCACCCTTGGCTTTACTTCGGGGATCTAGGGTGAGCAAGCATGACCCACAGTCTCTCCTCTCCATGGTGCCACTTTCAAATGATGCCTGTGACCCCTTGCACTAATCTCATGGTATCACTGCTGGGGGTCAGACTTCCTGCCTCTTCTAATCCCTAAAATGACTATATATGCTCAGAATTTCAAGTTCATATACTCCAAGAAGCACTCTGATCATAGAAGTCTTGCATACTGGGCTGCAAAAAAAATCAGTTGCAACCTTATAAATTTGCATACAGCAGATTGCTTTTATTTTCTTCCAGATGAGCATTATTGCAACTTTTAAACTGTAATGAGATCTAGTGCCTATTGCTAGTTCTGCTAATCACCCACAACAAAATCTGTAATTTTTGGGGGTAAGATGAAGGTGTTGCTTAGGATTTATTGTGGTCTAGGGTGTGAGCGGGAGAGAGAATAACTTCCAGTTCCTTCAGCTTTCTAACCCTCATTTCCAAGAGCTGAAACAGGGTCAGGATCTCAAAATAAAAGCAAATTTAAGACTGCAAGGCACCAGGTTAATGGTTAACGGACCTTTGTGCTGCTTCGGAACAGTTTTGCTTCCATCTGGATTTTCCACAGAAGCTGGACTGCATATCTCCAACAATGGAGCTCTTTCTGCCAAAAAGCAAGCAACTTCAAATCAGGAAAAATAAGACATCAGTAGAGGTATTTCAGTGTTAACTGTTCAAACCAAAGCCAGCCTTTTCTTCATACCTAAACCAAAACAAAAGTTTTACTGTCTGTGCATGTTTATGCAGTCAGGACAGCAATATGCATTTTTAATTTACAAATTAGTTCTTTGCAATAAATGTGTGTGTCAAAAGGTATCATCTTAAAATTGCAGTAATTGTTGCAGATGTGAAAAATCTGTTTCCTTCCTTGGATGAGGTTTCCTTTATTTTTATTTAGGTTTTTTTCTACTGCTTTATCATTTCACTAAAATTGGTTTGCATTGTAACAAACTTGGTAATGTACATTGAACAGGGAGATTGACAACTTGGATTTTTCTGAGGCAATGGAGGGTTAAATGACTTGCCCAAGGCCACAAGGAGTGCTAGTGGGAATCGAACCCTGGTCCCCCAAGCCAGTGCTCTAAACATTAGGCTGCTACTCCACTTCTTTTATTGCTGAGAATAGCGACCGGATTCTGAATGATTTAAAATTGAAGAAATTACAAACTGATCACTAGTTTCAAACCATACCCTAAAGAACTGGACCATATGGTGGCATGTTTCAAACACTAATTAGTATGGTTAATCAACTTGGTTTTCAGCCAGATTCTAGAGAGTTTACATTACCCTTGGTGCATCATGGTTTCCATACTAGCTTTAAGCAAAATTTAAAATTATTCACAAATCTCATAGTAAAAATCAACATAACCAAATCTGCTCTCTTAAAATAGTGGTTATAAAAGTGAAATGGTTGCATGTAAAGCTAATTATCACTGAGGTTTGGCAGAGAATGGCAAGCAGATCAGTAGTTGTGCTAGCACTACTATCAACAAATCTGGCAGTCTGACATTAGTCTTACAATCCCTGTGTTTTCTTCAGGTCGAACAGCTTGACCCTTGTTAGTAGTTCTGTGTAATAACTAGTGAGAAGGGGCAACTGGGGATTGCTCCTAGTGAACTGCCAGAGACTCAGGGAAACGTTGGGGATGAGATGGGGAGAGTCAAAGTGGGAAATGACCTCAGCATTTGCACATCCACCTTCAAACAGGCACTTTTGTGGCCCTCAGGCAAGGTGTAAATGCAGATCTAGAGCATTTTTGAAATCTATGTGTACATGTTATTTCTCTGGGAACAAGCAGGAAGTCAATCCTTACATATGGATGACGGTGCCGATGGAGCCCTCATGCAGAGCAAATCCCCAGCTTTCAGAGAAAGCCTTTGGGAGTTGCATCACACATGCGTGGTCACCTTCCTGTCCAAGGTGCCATCTTGCTCAGTCTCCTTTTTTCCGTGGAACCCTTTGGATGTTGTCCCAATGTCCCCGTAAAAAAAAGTTAAGAATTCTCTCTTTCTTTACCGGTCGACACTGGTTCCTCTTCCTGCCTTCGGCTCGTACACTGGTATCGAGTCCGGCTTAAATTTTTTGGGTTTTGTCCTTCGTGACTGGTGTTCATGCCCTTTTTTTTTTTCACTGGCAGCACGGGTCTTCGACCTCGCAGGGGCCCTTTTTCCCCCAATGGCTGCCAGCGGATTTAAAAAATGCGATCGGTGTGTAAAACTCATGTCCCTCACCGATACGCATGACTGCTGTCTCCGGTGCCTTGGGCCTGGCCTGGCCTTGACCTGACGGTCTGCGGTCCATGTAGGAAGATGTCCTCTAAGGCCCTGAAGAGCCGCCAGCAGCAGCATGATAGGATTTTTCCTGAGTCAGTGCCTTCATGAGGCCGGACCTCGTTTGAGACCTCTACGTCTCGGGAGGAGCATTCCAAGCCCAAGCGTCATCGAGGTTCCTTGGAGCGGGATCTCCCTTGAGGGAACACAGGAGAAAGAAGAAGTCTTCTAAGGCGGCGACATTGGCTGGCCTGTCACGGAGCCACGAGCGCCGGCAAGGGTCTTCAGGGGAGAACCTCTTTGGCAAACCCATGACTGCTAAGGCCGCAGAACTGGAGACTGAGTACATGATGAGGACACAGCTCTTCAAGAAGACCTCTGCCCCTTCTCGCTAGAAGGGCTTGGGTAAAAAGCCCTTTTACCCAAGGAAGGGTGCTGTTTACCGAAGCTACCCCCATTTTCAGGCCTTCCCGGCTCCCCAACAGGGGCAGCAGGCCAAGGAACAGGGGCATGGCCCACGTAAGCATAAAGCCCCCAAACCCCAGGCACCAGCTCCGGCCCAGCCTGGCAGTGGCTTTTGACTCTCACAGCATGGCCCCTCTTCCCACAGGGGACAGGCAGTGCACAGGAGGCAGGCTTACCCTGTATTCCCACAGGAGGACAGCCATTACCACTGATGCCTGGGTCTTGCAGATAGTCCAAAAGTGCTACCTCCTTCAGCTAGCCCAGCTGCCTCCTCCTTACTTCCCGGGAGAGCCCCTCAGGTCTCCTCTTCACCGGAACCACCTTCTGAAGGAGTTGGATCTTTTTGAGGATCAGGCAGTAGAACTGGTGCCTTCAGGGCAAGGGCTTCTACTCCAGGTACTTTCTGGTACCAAAGAGAACAGGAGGCCTCAGACCCAACCTCGACCTGTGCAGCCTAAACAAGTTCCTGGTGAGGGAGAAGTTCAAGGTGCTCTCCCTTGGAATATTGCTGCCTTACCTCCACCAGGGAGACTAGCTATGCTCCTTAGACCTAAAAGATGCGTACACATACATCCTAATATACCCAGACCACAGGCAATATCTACGCTTTGTGGTGGAGGGCAATTACTACCAGTTCAGGATCCTCTCCTTTGACTTGGCCTCGGCCCCCAGGGTATTCACAAAGTGCCTAGCTGTGGTGCCCGCCTTCCTCAGGCTTCAAGGGGTCTTTGTCTTCCCCTACTTAGATGACTGGCTCATCAGAGGCACTTCAGCCAGCGAGGTCCACCATTCAGGTGCTCCGGCATCTGGGGTTTGTAATCAACTATCCCAAGTCCAGCCTTGCTCCAACTCAGCAGCTAGAGTTCATTGGGGCCAGGCTCGATACCCTTCAGGCAAGGGCCTATCTGCCTGCAGACAGAGCAAGCAGGCTTCTGGCTCTGGCACGTCAGGTCATTTGCATATCTGTAGTGTCAATAGCAAGACAATTTCTGCGTCTCCACGGGCACATGGCTTCCATGGTCCATGTCACCCCAGATGCTCGCCTCCATATGTGGACTGCTCAGTGGTGCCTCAGAGACTAGTGGTCACAGGCCACTGGTTGCCTCAGGGACAAGGTCACAGTGTCCAGGCAGTTAATACGGTCCCTGGACTGGTGGCTTCAGCCACTCCACTTGGAGGTGGGGATGCTTTTCCATGCTCCTCTACACATGAGAATCCTGACCACGGATGCATCCCTGCTGGGCTGGGGGGCCCATTGCCAGGGGTTCCGAACTCAGGGAGTGTGGTCTCCAAACAAGAGAGCACAACAGATCAATTTCTTGGAGCTCCGTGCCATCCGCCTGGCTCTGGGAGTTTTCCGACAGATCCTGGCCCACAAACCTGTCCTGGTACAGATGGACAACCAGGTGGCCATGTTCTACGTGAACAAGCAGGGTGGCACGGGGTCCCATTGCCTATGTCAGAAAACCCTGGATCTGTGCTAGTTTGCAGCCTGGTATGGCATTCATCAGCGGGCCATCTACCTGCTGGGCCAAGACAGCTGGTTAGCTGACAGGCTAAGCAGAATTCTCCAGCCTCACGATTGGCTGGACCGTGGGGGTAGCCAATTGTCTTTTCCAGATGTGGGGACAGCCAGTGATAGATTTGTTTGTGAGTCCGGTCAATCATCAGTTTCCCTGGTTCTGCTTCAGGCAGCCACACCTACACAGGGTGGCCGCTGATGCCTTTCTGATATCATGGTCTGTGTGCCTCCTGTATGCGTTTCCTCCAATGCCTCTGGCCAAGACTTTATTCAAGATCCTCCAGGACAAGGCCTCAGTCATCCTGGTGGCCCCAAGGTGGCCAAAGCAACCCTGGTTTCCATTTCTACTTCAGCTAGCAGTGGAGGCCCCCATTCCCCTGGGGTCCTCCCCAAGCCTCCGGTCCCAGGAGGGGTGCACTCTCCTGCACCCCAACCTCAGCTCCCTCAACCTGATGGCATGACTGCTGAAAGGGTGATACTCACCCCGCTCCTCCTTCCGAAGGATGTTGAAGAGGTCTTTCTGGCCTCAAGGAGGCTGTCAACTAGACAGGCCTATGCCTTGAAGTGGCGTAGGTTTGTGACTTGGTGCAAGGGGCAGGGTGTGGATCCTTTCTCCTGCCAGGTTGGGGTGGTTTTACAGTACCTTCTCCACCTCTCGGATTTGGGCCTCAAGTCCAATTCCATCAGAGTGCACCTCAGTACCCTTGCAGCAAACCACTTCCCGGTAGAGGAGAAACCCCTCTCTGCCCATCCCTTGGTTTCTCGGTTTTTGAGAGGCCTGCTTCTTTTGAAGCCTCTGGTTTGCCCTCCAGCAACCGAGTGGGATCTGAATGTGGTTTTAGGGCAGCTTACTTGGCCACCATTTGAGCCGATAGTGACCTGCCATCTTCGCTACCTCTCTTGGAAGGTGGTTTTCTTGGTGGCTCTCACGTCGTCTTGGTGGGTGAGTGAGCTTCAGGCCCTTTTGTCAGACAGGTCTTACACCAGGTTCTATAGGAACCGGGTGGTGCTTCACACACACCCCAAGTTACTTCCGAAAGTTGTCTCCTCGTTCCACCCCAACCAGGAAGTGGTGCTGCCTACCTTTTTTCCCAGGTCTCATGCCAGTTGGGCAGAGACAGTACTGCATACCCTGGACTGTAAGAGGGCGTTGGCCTTCTATATTCAGCATACGCAAGCCCATAGAAGGGCTCCTCAGCTCTTTGTATCCTATCACCCCAGTAAACTGGGGATGGCTGTTTCCAAGCGTACGCTGTCCACTTGGCTAGCGGACTGTATTGCCTGGGCATACAGGGCAGCCAAGCTTCCGTTGGAGGGTCGTGTTACGGCCCATTGTGTCAGGGCCATGGCGGCATCCGTGGCTCATTTCCGCTCTATTCCAGGCCGCCACCTGATTTTCAGGCCAGACTTTCGCAACCCATTACTGCTTGGATAGGGAGTCCTGACGGGTCAGTGCTTTTGGCCAGGCTTTACTCCGTAACCTTTTTGACGTCTAGGCAGCTCCTGCCCTCCGACCCTTCTGTGTCAGGCTACTGGAGTGCTATTCTCTTAGTTAAATTCCTATTGTGGCTGCTTGCAGCTCTCATAGAGGGAGCCTATTTTTCAGCTGTGAGTTCTCGGTAGCCTATAGCTGGGGAGTCCCATATGTGAGGACTGACTTCCTGCTTGTTCCTGGAGAAAGCGTAGTTACTCACCTGTAACAGGTGTTCTCTGGGGACAGCAGGAATTAGTCCTCACGACTCTCCCTCCTCCCCTATTGCAGTCCTAATATTATTATTATTATTGGGGTTTTTGCCATCTTTTTAGCTATGTCATTTGACTGAGCAAGATGGGACCCTTGGATGGGAAGGGGACTGCGCATGTGTGATACAACTCCCAAAGGCTTTCTCTAAAAGCTGGGGATTTGCTCCGCACGAGGGCTCTGTCGGCGCGACGTCACCTATATGTGAGGACTGATTCCTGCTGTCCGCGGAGAACACCTGTTACAGGTGAGTAACTATGCTTTTAGGCCCCTCCAAGCCACTTCCTCTTCACTCCCTAATCCAGTGGTTCTCAATCCAGTCTCCTGGGACCCCAAGACAATCAGATTTTCTGGATATCTACAAGGAATATGGATACAATGGAAGCAGTGCATGCAGATCTATGTCATACATATTCATTGTGGATAACCTGAAAACCTGATTGGCCTGGGGTCCCAGAGAACTGGGTTAAGAACCACTGCCCTAACCAATCTCTGTAAGGTATGGTTTGCTACGTATAAATATTGACTTTCTAAAATTCCTATTTGCATGCAGGGCTAGTGCTATGACGTGCACTAAGCAGATGCCTAGAGTGCCAGTGATCTGAGGGTGGACCATTGCTGCTGCTGCTGCCTCCCCTCTTTGCAACATTGACAATTAGATACATAGACCATGTGCTCTTTTTCTGCTGTCATGTTTCTATCTAGTCTGCCCTTCCATATCAACTACATTAGTTCCCTTTTTTCCTTTAGAGAACTTCTGTGTTTGTCCCATTCTTTCCTGAATTCAGAAACTGTCCTCGTCTCTTACTACCTCAACTGGGAGACTATTCCATGCATCTTACTTCTGAGTCTATCCCCTTATCTCCAGGAACAAGCAGGAATGTAGTCTTCACATATGGGTATCGTCAGTACCGACGGAGCCTGCGTGGAAACGCTCCCCAGCATCCAATAGGAAAACTTTTGGGAGCATCCCACAGCACCTGCATGCTGCCTTGCCACCTTTCCCAACCTTCCCTCTCCAGTTCTTTGTTTTCCGCGGAGCCGACAGGTCGCACATCCTGTCACTGCAGAAAATTCCCTTCTTATATTTCTTTTTTTGTGGTCGCGTCTGCCTTCCCTCGAAGCTGTACCGGTACCGCTGGTGGTTCTTTTCTTTTTTTCTAAACCCCCCCCCCCTTTGTTTCTGGAGTCTTTCTCAAATAATTTTCTTCTCGGATGCCACGCACCATTTTGGGCACTAGGCCCAACTTTTTCCCTCAAAATGGAACAACCCGCTTCGGGTTTTAAAAAGTGTTCTAAGTGTGGCGGTACCATCTCCGTCACCAACACCCATGAGTGATGCCTCAAATGTTTAGGTCCTGACCACTCTATTTCAAAGTGTGTTGCCTGTGGAATGATGTCAAAAGGGGGCCGGCAAAACCGAGCTTCTAAGCTCAGCACCCTTTTTCCCTCCGATGCAGCCTCCAGGGCATCGATGCCCTCCAGGGCATCATCCTCCTCCCATGGATCTCAGGTAACTAAACATAAATCTAGCCAGTCCTCAAAGGGTAGGTCTCCTTCTAAACATCGAGATGCCTCTGGCGCTGCGCTTGAGGGACTTTCACTGGCAAAATTGCCCCGGCGGGAAGCTTCGGCTTCCAAAGCACTAATTGGGGCTCCAGGATGTTCTCGAGGCTTCCACCTCAGCAGAACTACTGGTGCCATGCTCTGGGGTTCCGGCCGCTTTAACCGGCACCGATACCCAAGCATCGGCAGTGTTGATAGACCAGAGATTCTTGGCTATTGAACGCAGTCTGGTGGCTCTTCTCACGGTCTCGATGCCCCTGAAACCACTTCAGACTATTCAACCGGTACCGACACCGACTGCATCGACATCGGCAGGTATTTACCGGGACCGAGTCATGCGTCTCTATCCGGCATCGACAAGTCGGTACCGGACCACTCCGATGCCAACTTTGATTGGTACTGGTACCGTGCCTTGCACGATCACCCGGATCGGAGATACTTCGAATCCTCAGATGAGTCTGAAGACTCCGAAGGCTCTGCCAATACCAGAGTACTTCTTCCTGAGGATTCCTCTTCTCCTCGGTGTAGGATGTCTCCACCAGAGGATATGTCCTTTCAGGATTTTATCCGAGATGTGGCCCGAGGTCTTTCCATCACAGTGGCTCCTGAAAAAGAGCCTAGGGCAAAGGAATTAGAAGTCCTACACTACCCTAAAGCTCCCAAGGAGGCAGATACCTTACCTATTCATGAGATCTTGCATGATCTTATGTTAAGGATGTGGGAAACAACTCTAACCACATCTCCTCATTCTCAAAGACTTGACATATGTATTGAGTTCCTCCTTGTCCTGGGTTTCAGAAGACTCAATTACCACACCATTCCATGGTGATGGAATCGGCCATGAGACGGATGAAGAGTGCAAAAAGGCATGCATCTAATCCTCCAGGACATGAGTGTAGGACTCTTGATGCCTTTGGACATCGATCCTTCCAGGCTTCCATGCTTTCTGCTAGGATCAGTTCCTATATCTTGTATATGGGAATGTTCCTTAAGGAAGTCACAGGAGACTTAGAGCTTATGAGCCCTCTCCTTCCTGATGATAAAAGGCAAGATTATTTTACTCTTGTTAAACATGCTCCAGGATTTTTCCAACTTTGTGAATCGTGCAGCCTTTGACTGCTTTGAATGCATAAGCAGAACCTCTGCTATTGTCATAGGTGCACGTAGAATTGCCTGGCTCCAGGCATCTGACTTAGAAATCTGGGTACAGTACAAACTAGGGAATATACCTTGTACAGGAGAGAATCTCTTTGGCAAGAATTGGCAGGAAAAAGCTAATGAAATAGATGCTGACAATATCACTTTGAATAGATTGTCCAAATCTACAGCTGATCCTGCGAGGAAAAGAACCTCTAAGAAACCATTCTTCAGTAAGAAGAAGTAGTTTTATCCCTCCTATACCCAGCAGGGACATCATTCAGGTCAGTCTGCCCAAAAGGGACAGCAGCAACAACTTAAGCAGCAAAGGAAACCAAAAGCAGCTAAGCCTCAATGGCTCAGTAGACTCAGCCTCCACAGGGGCTTTGACTCCTACCTAGAGAACTTTGCCTTCCTGGCCCTGAACGGCCCAGAACCCTCCACCATCCCAGGAAGGTTATGTCATTTTGCCCCCAGATGGTGTCAGATAACAGCAGAAAATTGGACTCTGTCTATTGTACGAGAGGGGTATAAGTTTCTTTTCCGCAGCATGCCCCCTCCTACAATAGTAAGACAGTTCAATTCTCAGACCTCTCCCAACGACCGGTTAGGTCAAGAAGTCACAATGCTCCTTGCTCAAGGAGCAATAGAAGAGGTACCCATTCCTCAACAGGGTAGAGGGTTTTACTCCCCGTATTTCCTTATTCCAAAGAAAACAGGACGGACACAGACCCATTCTAGACCTCAGAGAATTGAAAAAATTCCTGTTCAGAGAGAAGTTCAAAATGATTTCTCTAGGAACTCTGCTGCCATACCTTCGGAGTCAGGATTGGCTTTGTTCTCTAGATCTCAAGGATGCGTACACTCATGTTTTCATCCATCCAACTCACCGAAAGTTCCTTTGATTCCTGTTTCAAGGGAAGCACTACCCTATACAGGGTTCTTCCTTTTGGTCTGGCTTCTGCACCAATGGTGTTCACAAAATGTATGGCTGTGGTAGCAGCATTTCTCCGCACCCTGGGAATATTTGTCTTCCCTTACTTAGACGACTGGCTCATTCGAGCCTCTTGAGAGCCAGAGACCAGGGTTGCTCTGTCTCGCACAATGTGCATCCTTCAGTATTTGGGACTTGTCATAAACTTCCCAAAGTCCAACCTTACTCCCACTCAATCCCTAGAGTTTATAGGAGCTCTTCTGGATACCAGACAGACAAGGGCCTTCCTTCCACAGCCATGCTGCCTTCGCATTGTACAGTTAGCTTCCCAAGCAGTGCTGAAACCTCATCTCACTGCTCAGGAAATGTTACAGTTGCTAGGCCACATGGCATCCACCGTGCATGTGGTTCCTTATGCTCGCCTCCATATGAGGGCAGCCCAGTGGACCTTATCCACTCAGTGGACTCAGGCGTCAGGTTGCCAGTCAGACAAAATAGCAAACTCGATCACCTTATTTTGTCCCTCCAATGGTGGCAGTTACCCAAAAACCTTCTGGTGGGGTCTCCTTTTCAGCAACCCCCACCCCAAGTCACTCTAACAACAGATGCTTCACAGGTGGGTTGGGAAGCCCACCTGCAAGGCCTCTCTACCCAGGGTACCTGGACTCCACAGGAGGCCTATCTTCATATCAACCTCCTGGAGCTCAGAGCAATCTTCCTTGCTCTTTGAGTATTTCACACCCAGCTCAGCTACAAGACAGTCCTACTTCAAACGGACAATCAGGTAGCCATGTTCTATGTGAACAAGCAGGGTGGAACAGGCTCTCTGTCACTGTGCAATGAAGCTTTGCGACTATGGGCCCTTGCCAGAGAGCATCCAATTCATCTCCTTGTGGTGTATCTTCCAGGCATTCAAAACTCTTGGGCAGACAGACTCAGTTGAGTTCTGCTTCCACATGAATGGTCTCTCCATGCAGACCAGGTGGCCCAAATTTTTCAAATTTGGGGAACCCCGGACATAGACCTCTTTGCAAGTCCGTTGAATGCCAAACTTCCCCGGTTCTGTTCCAGAATTCCGGCTCGAGGTTGTCAGGCCGGGGATGCTTTCCTCCTTCATTGGGGTCAGGACTTCCTGTATGCCTTTCCACCCATTCCCCTAATTCCCAAAACCCTGTTCAAGCTTCAGAGAGACAGAGGTCATATGATCCTCATAGCTCCACTTTGGCCATGGCAAATGTGGTACCTTCTGCTCCTACATCTCTCTCAAGCTCTGCCTCTAGAATTAGGATCTGCTCCAAATCTTCTTTCTCAAGAGGACGGGATGCTGTGGCATCCCAATCCCCAGTCTCTGCATCTCAAGGCCTGGTTGCTGAAAGCCTAGAACTTCACGGTCTTAACCTTTCCCAGCAGGTAAAGGATATCCTTCATGCTTCCAGGAAAACTTCCACAAGACGCTCTTATGCATTTAAGTGGAAAAGGTTTACCATATGGTGCTTGCAGAAGGGTCTTAACCCTCTTGCGATACCTCTGGAATCATTACTGGAGTACCTCCTTCATTTATCAAATGCAGGGCTTAAGACCAATTCAGTGAGAGTCCATTTGAGTGCTATTGCAGCTTCTTTCAAGCCTCTAAATGGACAGCCTATTTCCTCTCATAGCAAGATTTATGAGAGGCCTTCTTTTAACGAAGCCTCCCATTAAACTACCACCGGTGGCATGGGACTTGAATCTGGTACTTGGACAGATCATAAAACCGCCATTTGAACCATTAGCCACTACCTCTTTGAAATTCCTTTCCTGGAAGGTTATCTTTCTCATTGCAATCACATCAGCACGTCGCATCAGTGAATTGCAAGCGTTGGTGGCTGATCCTACTTATACAAGATGCCATCATGATAAGGTAGTCCTTAGGACTCATCCACACTTTATGCCAAAGGTGGTTTCACCCTTTCATTTAAACCAAGCGGTTTGCCTTCCTTTATTCTTTCCAAGGCCTCACGCCTCAAATGCAGAAAGGAACCTTCATACTTTGGACTGGAAAATATCTTTGGCCTTTTACTTGCAAAGGATACAGCAACATAGAAAATCCTCTCAACTCTTTGTTGCTTTTGATCCTAGTCATTTGGGACTTCCAATCTCCAAAAGGACACTGTCCAGCTGGATTGCACAGTGTATATCTTTTGCCTATGAGAGTAAGAACCTTCCTCTTGAAGGCCATGTCACAGCTCACAATGTGAGAGCCATGGCAGCCTCAATGGCTCATCTTCACTCTGTGTCTATCGAGGACATCTGTCGAGCAGCTACTTGGGCTTCGGTGCATACCTTCACAGCCCATTACTGCTTAGACAAGGACTCCCGCCGGGATGCCTTGTTTGGTCAGGCTGTTCTTCAACACCTGTTCCAGACTTAATCAACTCCTACCCACCATCCCTGGTAGGATGCCAGAGATCCATGGAGGGAAGTGGAGCCCTTTCACAAGGGCACACAACTTTCTGGGGCCATCTCCCTGGCATCTGCAGCTAGGGAGTCCCCATATGTGAAGACTACATTCCTGCTTGTTCCTGGAGATAGCATAGTTAGTCGCCTGTAACAGGTGATTTCCGGGAATAGCAGGAATTTAGTCTTCACAACCCACCCACCTCCCCTAGGAGTTGTGTCTTTCTATTTCTCTCTCTCTCTTTCCCTCTCCAGCTGAGTTTAAAGCTGAGACAAAAGAGAGGGACAGTTAGGAAAGGCGGGAATACAGCATGCAGGTGCTGTGGGATGCTCCCAAAAGCTTT
The DNA here is from genome assembly GCA_033557465.1 of Ichthyophis bannanicus. Taxonomy (NCBI): domain Eukaryota; kingdom Metazoa; phylum Chordata; class Amphibia; order Gymnophiona; family Ichthyophiidae; genus Ichthyophis; species Ichthyophis bannanicus. The sequence continues at coordinate 647,299,672 of CM066035.1, forward strand.
CCTATTGTACGCTGGGGAGCGTTCTGTGCAGGCTCCGTCGGTACCGACGATACCCATATGTGAAGTCTAAATTCCTGCTGTTCCCGGAGATCACCTGTTACAGGTGAGTAACTATGCTTTACCCTCATCCTATGCCTTTCGTAGCAGAGCTTGCTTTCAATCAAAAGAGACTTTTCTCTTGTGTATTTATGCCATGGAGCTACTTAAACATCTGTCATTTCTCCTCTATCCCGCCTTTCCTCTAATACAATGGTTCTCAACCCAGTCCTCTAGTACTCCCAGGACCGTCAGGTTTTCACGATATCCACAATGAATATGCATGAGAGAGATCTGCATGCACTGCTTCCATTGTATGCAGATCTATCTCATGCGTATTCATTACACAGGTACACTAAAAAAAATTTTTTTTAAACTGCCTCTAATGTTTCGATTGATTTTTACGTTTTTTGGTGCGCTGAATCCAAATCTGGTAACCAATTTGCTCCATCACGTACAGATTTTTTGCTACATTGGGTTAGCAGTTTGAGGTGAACGTTTCAGATTGAGTGCGATCGAGATAAAAGTTTCTTGGATGAATTCTTTATACTAATTGTTCAGTAGTTATTCAAATAAGAATAAAGAAAATTGTAACAAGGCAGCACATAAGAATAGAGTAATGTCAACAAAACACACTGTGATGGTAGCAAAATTGTCTGCACTTAAAACAGCCACATACATGTGCACAAACATTGAGCATATAAGAGTGAGGTTAGACACAAAGCAAAGCAAAGAAATGTGCAAAAAATGTTGTACAGGTATGTATGTAAGAATAGAAAACGCAAACCGCACCATTGCAATACATGAAGACAAACACCCGATGGTGTGAAAATAAAATTCTAATAAATGAGATCCGACACTGTGGTAATAACTAGCAAATTTTTATTTCAAACTTTAGTAAAAACATGATATTTGTCAACACAGTTTAGATTTTAAAGTCATTCTTGGGTCAATCAATCTCCTGGTGGGCCCGTTTCTTCTTCCCCCGAATGCTTCTCTTGGTGCGCTGCTTGGTGTATTTTTCATCTGGGGTTTCCCGCAGCAGCAACCAGCAGAAATCAGCCATCATAGTGGTGTTCCATCTTCCTTGGTACCTTCTCTCTGCGTCCTTGATGTCCTGGTGAAACCTTTCACCTTGTTCTTCACTGTACGCCCCCAAGTTTTCGGGAAAGTAGTTCACATGGGAGTGCAAGAAATGGACTTTCAGGCTCATGTTACAGCCTTGTTCTTTGAAGGCATTGAGCATCCTGGCAACAATATCCTTATAGTTCTCATCCCGCCTGTTCCCCAAGAATTTGAGAACAACATCCTTGAAGGAATCCCAGGCTTCTTTTTCCTTCTCAGACATCGTTTCAGCGAATGCTCCATCTGAAATGAGTTTCCTTATATCAGGGCCAACAAACACTCCTTCCTTTAGCTTTGCTTCAGAAAGTCGGGGGAACTTTGAGCAAAGGTACCGAAAGCACTCACCATCTTTTGGAAGGGACTTGATGAATTGCTTAATGAGACCCAACTTAATGTGGAGAGGTGGTAATAGAATTTTATCACGAGGTACCAAGCTCTCATGAAGAACATTTTTCTCACCGGGTCTCAAATACTCCCGAATTGGCCAGTCTTTTTTCCCCCAGTGTAGGTCGTGGGCCCGGCTATCCCACAAGCCAAGGAAGAAGGGATATTTGGTGAAACCGGATTGCTGCCCTAATAGCATGGATAGAATTTTAAAGTCTCCACAAATCATCCACTTATGCTCATCATAACGAATCTTCTGAAGAATCAGGGCAAATTCTCGTATTTTTCTTGGAGAATAACAGAGTGAGCAATAGGAACTGAAGCGAATGTGTTGCCATTATGAAGTAGAACACCTTTTATGCTGTCTTTTGACGAATCAATGAACAGCCGCCATTCAGCAGGATCATACTTGAGTTTAAACTTTTCCATCACTCCGTATATATCGTTGCAAAATACCAAATCTTCCTCTTTGCTGAAATACTTCAAAAATTGTGTCTCGCGGTTGCGGTACCAATAAAAAGTTGTTCCTGGTGACAATAGATTTTTCTGTTTAAGTCAAGAACCTAGCAGTTGGGCAGCATCTTTTGGGAGTCCTAAATCCCGGACTAAATCATTCAATTCAGCTTGAGAGAAAAGTTCAGGTTTCGGATCTGGTTCAGTTTCAAACTCAGAAGTACTGGACTCATCGGGAAAAGCCATCTGATGAGTCTCATCATGATCAGAACCGTCCACACAAATATGATCCAAAGATTTTGGTGGTTCAGGCACAGGTACTTCGTTGCTATGAGGCATAGGCCTAATTGCTGAGGGAAGGTTGGGGTAACTTATTACGTTCTTATTTTTTAAGTTGTATCCCTTCACAATGCAAGAGCAAAAATAGCAGTCACTGCTGTGGTCTCTTTGTTCATGCCACATCATAGGTATTCCGAAACGAAATGCTTGTTTTTTACCTTTCATCCATAAGCGTAGATCTTCCTTACATGTCTTGCACACTTTGTGAGGAGCCCACGGTTTGTCTTGATCGCCTAACTTCAAACCGAAATAGGCGAAATATACTTTTTTAATAAATGCAGAAATGTTCCTCTGCCGCTTTTTCATGGTATATTCCCCACAAATAAAACTAAAATTGTCCGGAGAGTTGACGCAACCTCTGGCTCTGTGAGCCATCACAAATACACAGCACTGCAAACTACAACTGTAGTGAACCACTTCGGAATAAAGCTGGATTACGACTGAGCAAACAAAAGGTAATAATGAACTTGCAAGAAACTGAAATTTGACAGGAACGTTCATGTCGCAGCCACCGTGTTTGAGCGAGCGCGAACGAGGCGAGGCGAACAGGAAAGAACATGCGCCAGCGCGAGTACTGGATTTAGCCCCTCGCCTCCCAATTGTCCTGTTAATGTATAAAATGAATACAAAACACTCTAAAATATCATGAGGGAGTGTTTCTAGTTAGTTAACCATTACAACCTCTATTTTGGGCCAAGAAAATAAATTGCAGTCGGCTAAAAAGAAATTATGTGAACATTCCTTATATGGGTAAGAAATCTAATTTTGCAAGAAAACGTGACGTGATGGAACATTTTGGCTATTTTTCCTGGATTCAGCACCCCAAAATCTATAGGAATCGGTTGCAAAACTGGAGGCAGTTTTTTGGTAGTGTACCTGTGTTATGGATACCCTGAAATCCCAACTGGACTAGGGGTCCCAGAGAATTGGGTTGAGAACCACTGCTCTAATGTATACATCTTCTGATCTGCAAGTCTGTCCTCAAATACTTTATAATGAAGACCACTAACCATTTTTGTAGCCATCCTCTTCACTGACTCCATCCTTTTTCTATCTTTTTGAAGATGTGGTCTCCAGAATTGCACACAATACTCCAAATGAGGTTGCATTAGAGACTTATACAGAGGTGCTGTCACTTCCTTTTTTCTGCTGGCCATTCCTCCTCCTATGCACCCAAGCATCTTTCTGGTTTTCATCATCACCTTTTTGACCTGCTTCGTCACTTTACGATCATCGGAAACAATCACACCCAGGTCCTGCTCTTCTTTTGTGGACAGAAGTACTTTGCCCTCTACACTAAACCACTCCCTTGGATTTTTGTAGCCCAAATGCGTGACCCCACATTTTGTAGCATTAAATCTCAGCTGCCAATTTCTCAACCATTCTTCAAGCTTAGCTAAGCCCCTCCTCATGTTATCTACTCCTTTCTGAGTGTCTATTCTATTGCAGATTTTGGTATCATCCACAAAAGGCAAACCATACTCAACAGCCCTTATGCAATATCACAGACAAAGATGTTAAAAAGAATCGGACCAAGGATAGATCCCTGTAGCATACCACTAGTAAAATCCTTCTCAGAGTGAGCTCCATTTACTTGCACCCTTTGTCAGTTCCCACTCAACCAATTTCTAACCCAGTCAGTCACTTTAGGGTGCATCCCTAGGGTGCTCAATTTACTTATAAGTCACCTGTGAGGAACGATGTCAAAGGCTTTACTGAAATCTAAGTACACCATATCTAGTGCTCTCCCTCGGTCCAACTCCCTGGCTACCCAGTCATAGAAATCAATCAGATTAGTTGGACAAGACCTACTTCTGGTAAACCTATGCTATTCTCTGTTTTAGCAACTCTTCCATCAATTTACTCACCACAGAGGTTAGATTAACTTGCCTGTAGTTTTCAATCACGTTCTTTCGCTTTTGTGTAAAGGAGCCACATGTGCCTTTCTCCAGTATTCTGGGACCACTCTTGACTCCAGAGAAGCATTGAAAAGTTGTCAGTAAAGCTACTAGAATATCCCAAGTTCCTTCAAGATTTTCAAATGTACCCCATCCGGTCCCAGCGCTTTGTCTGCTTTTCGTTTAACTAGTTCCTCACAAACAGCCTTCTGAAAATCGTTCAAGATCCCAATCACTTCTGTTCCTGTTCGTGAGTGTTTTCTGAAATCCTTTTTCTGCCCTTCATCTGTGAACACAGAATAGAAACATTTGTTAAACAATTCTGCTTTATCCTCATCAACTTCTATATATTCCTCCCCTTCACCCTTGAATCTGACAATACCACTTTTGCCCTTCCTCCTCTCACTAACATATCTGAAAAATGTCTTATCTCCCCCACCCCATTTTATTGCACTGTTTGTTCTACTTTTTGTATCTTTGCTTTTTTGACTACTTCAGTAGCTTCTCTAAGTTTTTCCAAATATCTCTTGATCTCTTGTATTTTATGAAGGCCACCATGTTTTTCTCACCTTTTCAGATACTACTTTTGAGAACCATAGTGGCCTCCTTTTCCTTTTAGATTTATTTACCTTTCTAACAAAAAGTTTTATTGCCCTTAAAATTTCCCCTTTCAGTTTTACCCATAGCTTTTCTACACCCCTCAGCTGTTCCCATCCTACTAATGACTCATTAAGGTATTATCCCATCTTGGCAAAGTTAGTTTTCCTAAAGTTTAAAACCTTTGCTTTGGAATGGATTTTATCAGCCCTAGTTCTAATACTTAAACACGCCATCTAGTGATCACTGGATGTGAGATGATCTCCCACTATGACATCAGAAACACTTTCCCCATTGGTGAGCACCAAGTTCAGTCTGGCCCCTTCAAGTGTAGGTTCTATTGCCAGTTGCTGGAATAGTTCTCCCTGTAGAGAATCTAAGATCTCCTTCGAGATGACACCGCAGCAGGAATATGCCAATCAACATTTGTCATATTGAAATCACCTATCAATAGCACTTCTCCTTTCATGGCAGTACTGTGTATGTCTTCTATTAAATCCCTGTCCACTTCTCCCTATGAGGGAGATCTGTATATCACACCAATGCAAATGGATTTCCCTTTCTCTCTTTCTAGTTTAGCCCACAGTGCTGCCTCACTCCCTTTTAAGCCCTGTAATTCTATAGCTTTAATGTTATTTTTTACATATAATACCACTCCTCCTCCCCTTCTTCTTACCCTGTCCTTCCTGAAGAAAGTATAGCCTGGTTTAGTTATATCCAGTCATGCTTGTCCGTGAATCATGTCTCTGAAAGCGCCACTAAATCCAAGTTGGCCTCTTTCATTTAAAGTCTCAACACCTGGGATCTTATTTCCCATGCTACAAGCATTTATTCACACTGCTTTCCAGATATTGCCCCTTTTACCAATTTCTACAGACATAGTTAATGTTTTACTTACCTAGGGGCTTTCTTCACTCATCCCCAACAAATCTAATTTAAAGCCCTCTTCAGTAGGTTAGCCAGTCTGCCGTGGAAGACACTTCAACCCTTCTTGGACAGATGGATGCCATCTCTGTTCTGCAGCCCTTGGAAAATCATCCCATGGTCCAGGAAACCTAAATGCTCTCTGACACCATCCATACAGCTATGCATTCATCTCCAGGATGTGAGCTTCTCTGCCTCTGCCTTCAACTTCAACAGAAAGGATTAAAGAGAACACTACCTGCACATCTACCTGCTTTCCCCTTTGTCCTAGAACAATGAAGTCACTTTTGATACACTCAGAGGGATACATAGCAGTATCATTTGTGCTGACATGGATGAGCAACATTGGATAATAATTAGTAGGCTTGATGAGTTTTGGCAAACTCTCCATAACATCTCAGATTTTGGCACCTGGCAGACAGCACACCTCTCTGGACATAAAATCTGGTTGACAGATGGATGCCTCAGTATCCCTCAGAAGAGAGTCACCAACCACCACTACCCTTCCCTTTCTTGTGGTCACTGACTCCGCAACTTTGGGGTGCTTGAGCTCTGATTCTTCCTTTCATAGGATGCTTTCACCACCTCCAGGGCTGCATACTGGTTCTTCAGTTCAAGGGCTGAAGGAATTGTATTGTTGATTTTGCAGGCTTTGGTGACTTGGGCCCAACTCCTTTCATTCTTTAGCCTCCCATCTTCACCTCTCTGAGAGAGCTTGGATGTTTCAAGAAGTATCTCATTGATATACTTCTTGCTGTCTTGAATGCTCCTCAGCCTTGCCACCTTTTCTCTGAGTTCCTCCACTTGTTTTATGAGGGCTTCAGCCTGCAGGCATCCTGCACATAGAACTGGTCCTTCAACTGACATCGGGCTCTGTCCAGATAGAGGCAGAAGCTATAACGGGGGAAACAGCTTTGACAATACAATTTTTCACAGCCATTATTCAATTGGTGTAGCTTTGGTATAAGAGAGACCTACCAAAATCCCTAACTTTTCCTCAGCTATACTTTAAGAGAAAAAGCAGTTAACCTTATGTGTGTTCTAACAGTGTTGTTCTGTGTCCCTGTGTGTAGCCCCACTTCCTTGTGAGACAGTTATTACTTTACATTAGCAAATTTTGATATTATGTGTCTGAAGAATACAGAGTAATATGTTCACTTTATAAAATTACCTAATCAAAGCACCTTGAAGAATGACAAATTTTGTCAACAGGCTAATTGGGGAGTTGCCCTATATAGCAAGAATTCTCACATGGGGTGGATGGGAGCTGTGGTGGGTAGGGAGGGATCTAATACCTGATGAAGCTAGTGGCTTCAAAGAGCTTGCTTTGAATGGAAATCTGGAAAAAAGAAACAATGAACTCTAACAGCAGAGCTTTTCCCAACAGCACAAAAAAATTCCCCTTTTGCAATATAGCACCAGCAAAAGAAATCAGCTATAAAAAAAACTCTGGGACACATTAAGACAGAGAGCTTGTATTTAAAAGCCACACAATATTATTCTGAAACCTCTGGTGTAACGGTGCTGTGTATGCTTCCACCTTCTCTGACACAGACTTCCTATCTGTTGTTAAATGCCATCAAGTTGGTGTCGACTCATGGCGACCCTCTGGATAGTGGTTCTAAACTGTGTTCGGTCTTCAGTCAGGCAGCTCATTGATGATAGAGTGGTACCCATAGCTGCTGTTATTGTATTGACCCATCTTATTGCTGGCCTTTCTCTTTTGCATTGACCTACCTTGCCAAGCATGATGTCTTTCTCTAATGATCTCTCTCTTCACATAATGTGTCCAAAGTATGAAAGTCAAAGTGTTGTCATCTGAGCTTCTAAAGAAAGCTTAAGTCTGATCTCCTCTAGTACTAACTGGTTTGGTCTTCAGGCAGTCCATGATATGCACAGTATTCGTCGTCAGCATCATAATTCACTGTCTAACTTTTGCATCCAAATGACGTTATTGAAAATACCATGGCTTGAACAAGTCGAATCTTTGTATGGAGAGAGACATCTCTGTTCTTGAGAATCTTGACTAAGTCCTTTATAGCCATTCTGCCAAGAACAATGTGTCATCAGATTTCATCCTTTTCATTGACATATCAGCAGCTTTTGATAGCGTGCATCACTCAATACTGCTCAACAACTTAAAACAGTTAGGCATAAATTCTACCGTACATAAATGGTTCACCTCATATTTACATAACAGAACACAAAATGTAAGAATAGGTAATCAAACATCAAACATATACAAACAAGAAATAGGTTTACCACAAGGTTCAGCACTGTCAGCCCTACTCTTTAATATCTATATAAAACCGATTTGCAATATTTTTAAAAAATTTGGAGTACAATATCACCTTTATGCGGATGATATCATGATGTACATACCTTTCACAATTCCTAACCTACCGATTCAACTTCTATCTGACTGCTACAATGAAATTACATACTGGCTAAAAACACAAAACCTACATATAAACCATGCTAAAACCGAAGTCTTAATCGTAACAAAAAACCAAACGTTCACCCCGCCAACTCACATAATACTACAGAACCAAGAAATTAAATAAAAAATGAAATAAGATATCTAGGTGTCATTTTAGACACACACCTTACTATGGAAACGCACATCAGAAATACCTTGAAGAAAATCTACTTCAAACTTAAAATCCTCAAACAATTACGCCCCCTTGTATTTATACAAGATTTTATCAATATAACACAGGCTACCATAACTCCACACTTCGATTTCGCCAACTTAGTACTTATAGGCATTTCAAAACAAAACATCAAAAGGATCCAACTCGCGCAAAATGCTACAGCCAGAATCATATTAAAGATAAATTCACTCCAACACATTACACCGATACTAGCATCCCTTCACTGGTTACCAATACAAAGCAGGATAACATACAAAACAATTATAACTACATTCAAAGCCCTAAAAGACATGGCCCCGAAGACACTCTGTAATCTAATAAGCAAAGAACCACCTAAGCCTACTTATAGAAAAGGACAATCAAATAAACTTAAGATGCCAAAAGAATATATAAGAACTCACAAATTAACAAATAAAAGAGCCTTTTCCCACGTAGCCCCAACAGTCTGGAACTCTTTACCAGAGGACTTACGATCACTAACAGAGATAACAGAATTCAGAAAAAAATTGAAAACCTACCTATTCACTAAACACTATAATACCATAGAAAACCCTCCAATCAACTTAGATAAAGGCTAAACAAGAACCTGTCTAAAATCAAGATTATACTCCCTATTACAATAATACGTACAACTTAAATGAATAATCATTCCATTCCAATGCATCAATACCCCACTTGTATATAGTTAAAATTGAGTTAGAAACAGTACTTCAGTTTAAATTGTTACACAATCTGTGTTAGTTGATTTATTGAACTATTCCGCATAGTTTTTACATACACTTTGTTGTTCAAGTTAAGATGTTCATTGTAAAAGTTATAACTGTTCTATGTAAAACAAGATCTGCATTGTTAATTGTTGTTAAATGTACACCGCAACTGATCGCTGGAAGATGCGGTATATAAATAAATAAGTGTTAAATAAATTTCTTGACTGCTTGTCATTTTTTTTATTGATTGTTGATCCAAGTAGGTTAAAGTTGTCAACTATTTCAATTTCTTCTCCATCAGTGAAGAACTTATTAATTTTGCCAGTTGTCAGGATATTTGTCTTCTTTATGTTAAGGTCCAGGCCCATTTTAAGACTATGCCCCTTGATTTTGATAAGCAAATGTTTCAGACTGTCTACACTTTCAGCCAATATTTGTGGTATCATCAGTATAGCGAGTAGTATTGTATTGATGAGTTTTCCACCAGTCTTCACACCTTGTTGTCTTCATACAGTCCTAATTCTCTGATGATTTGTTCTGCTTTTAAATTAAACAGGTAGGGGGAAGTATGCAGCCTTGTTGTACACATTTGTTGATTTTAAACCATTCTTTTTCTCCCTGTTCCATTCAAACTGTTGCTTCTTGTGTTCTGGTATACCCATGCTTCTTCATGTGGCCCAAAGTTTCTCATGGTTTACACAGTCAAATGTCTTGCTGTGGTCAATAAAATACATATACTGTATGATATCCTTTTGTTCTTTTGGCTTTTCAAGGATCCATCTCACATCTGCAATAATGTCTCTTGTTCATCACTTCCTGAACTCTGCTTGCACTTCAGACAGTTCTCGAGTAGAATCTTGCTGGTATGTGGGATCAGAGTGATTGTGTTATAATTTCCACAGTCAATCAGATCACCTTTTTTTCAATATTGGTATAAACACCAATCTTTTCCAGTCAGTTGGCCATGAATTTGTCTCCCAAATTTCCTGGCAGAAACTTGTAAGTATGGTAACAACTGCATCCGATTGCTGTAATACTTCTATGGGAATGCCATCAATGCCCGGTGCTTTGTTCTTTGATAACTTATTTAAACAACCTAAAACTGTCTCCCACTATAACATTATCAACAAACAGGGAAACAGACAAACATATATTTTTGTCGGAAGGAACACCTTGAGGAATTTATCCTCTCGAAGTGCTATGTTCCTTTTTATCTTTTTAAGAAGTGGAATTTCCACAAATTAGGTCCTGAGAGAATAACCTCCCAACACCCCAGAAAATGTCCAGCTTTAAAGTAAAGAAACTACTTAGCTGAGATAAGGCTTTCAATGCTGCTTCAACTTCTTTCATCACCAATGGTTCCTGGTCATAAGGTACATGTTGAAACGGCTGTTGGTCCACTTGATCTTTATGGTATAATGACTCTCTAAATTCTTTCTACCTTTTCTTGATCTTCTCAGCATCACTTAACATGGAATCAGAAGAGGAACTGAGAGTGGAGGAATTGGTACTCCTCCAATACCTCTTGGCCCCCTCGTGAGGCAGTAATGGTTCCCATCCACCATGTCCTGCAGAGGCTGCTACTGCAGCTGTGGGAGGCGTCGCTCATGCTTCCAGCCATCAGCTGCCGGCTCAATTCCCTGTATCCTATCTAAAATGCTCTGGGGTTCAAGAAGTCTCAATTGCCCCCATTTTCTATTGTGGTGGAGTCTGTCTTAAAGGGGGCAAAGAGTGCCAAAAGGTACTTCTTTACAATTTGTCTGCTGATTTGACAAAATTTGAAAGTAAAAACTTGTAGATTTGCATAGCTTGGGAAACACAGAACTAATGTATTATGCAAACACACTGAAGAGGAACCTGCAACTACCTGTAAGGCAAGTCAGTCAAGATGAGAGGGATTTGTGAGCCGATGGCAAGCATATTAGCAAACTCACAGCATTTTTCTTTTTCTAATTGCTTAAGAAGTAGGTGGGGCCTGCAACTTCATTCTCAAATCGTAGGGTTTATTTCAGTTCTCCTAAGCTGCGCCTGAGCAGTAAAACTGTTTTTGTTTCTTTGAAAGCAATTAGCTGTAGGTGAAGTACCATATCCTCAGTACTATTCAATATTGAGCAATACATTAGAAAAGAAGATTATATTTTAAAAAAGGCCAGAATTGTGTGATGACTTAGAAGAGCATGTTTTGCAAAAGGATAAAGCTTTTTGATTGATAGTGTTGGTGTGTTATGTTTGCTCCAGAAATGTGTGTGTTGTGGGATCTCCAGGTGTGTGTCTATGTTGCAGTTGCTCCAGAAGGGTGTGCGTGTTACAGCCGTGATGAGATGTGTTCTAGATGGGGTGAGAGGTGTGTGTGTGAGTTATAGTCACAATGGGAAGGACTGAGGTGGGGGTGTATTTTGTCCCAAAATCTCTCTCCCCATGCTCTCTTTCATCCTTCCCACTCCCTCATGCTCAACCCTCCTCTCTACATCTGCACAGCATAGCCAATTACTTCCTTTCCATTCATTTCAATGGATTTAATGCATGGTGCATTGCCATTAACACATGCATTTGCACAATGTTCATGCTCATGTTAGATTCCTTCCTGCATTCTGTGCCCACACTAGTGCAGCAAATTCTGCGCAAACACTATAGGCCCGATATTGAGTCATGCCGGCTGGTGCGAGTACAGTGCCTAGCTGTTGTCGCCATTCTTTAACCCCAGATATTCAATGCCGGTGTCATATGTGGCCCTGGCATTGAATATCCGGGGTCACTGCACAAGGCCAGAAGCCGCAGAGGCTGACCAGATAGCGGTGTTATTGTACCACTGCCCAGTTAGCTTCTATGGGTAACAATAGGCAGCACCTATCTCTTACCTATAGAAGCTAACCGGGTAACTGCAATATCGCCACTACCCAGTTAGCCTCTCTCGCCGCCCATGACATACCCTGGAATGCCCACGACATGCCCCAATGCTAAGTGGTTAGCATTGGGGCGTGTAGGGGAGAAGATAGTTGAATATCCTGCTGAGCAACATTTATATGGTTTACAGGGCTGTAAATCATATAAATGCCTTTTGAATATCGGGTCCTATGCACTTTTCTGCTCGAGCTGATAATGTGAAAAATTTCTGTATCCTTTTACCACGTTTTCACCCTCAGATATCCTTGGTGCTTGTACCATGCTTTGGTGAATTCTGATGCTGTCCTCGCCTCCACCTTCTCCACAAAAAGGCTGTTCTATGCAGCCACCACCCTTTCTTTAAAGAAATATTTCCTTAGATTAATTCTGAGTCTGCCTCCTTTTACACTCATCCTCTGTCCCCTTGTTCCAGAGCCTCCCTTTCATTGAAAAAAGCCTGACTCCTGTGTATTCACACATTGGGAGTATTTAAATGTCTCTATTATATCATTCCATTCCTGCCTTTCTTCTAGGATATGCATATTTAGATCTTTAAATCTGTCTTCATATGGTTTATGATGAAGGCCACTGACCATTTTAATTGCTGCCTTCTGGATTGATTTATCTGGTTTATAGCTTTTTGAAGGTGTGATCTCCAGAATTTCACAGAGTCCTATATGAGGTCTCATCAATGACTTACGAGTATACACAAGCACCAGCACTTTCTTTTTCCTGCTGACCAATTCCTCTTCTAATGTACCCAAACAGCTTTCTGGCTTTTCTCATTGCCTTATTTACCCCTATGTCCTGATTTTCTTTTGTGTACCCCTATACTGTACTACTCCCTTGGGCTTTTGAAGCTCAAATGCATGACTGCATTATTTAGCATTACATCTTCACTGCCAAACTCTAAACTGTTCCTCAAGCTTTTTCACATTCTCCTGGGTGTCTACCCTATGTAGATTTTGGTATCATCTGCAAAAATGAACATTTCCTGACAATGCCTCTTTAATTGCAGACTGGATTGGCTGTATGGTCTTTTTCAGCTATGATGTATCTATGTTTCTAATATCACTAAAAAAAATGCTCACAAGAAATGGATTAAGGACAGATCCTTGTGGCACACCACTGGTAAGTCTCTTATCCTCAGAGTGAACTCCATTTACCATTACCCTTTGTTGCTTCCCACTCAACCAGCTTCTAACCCAGTCAGTCACGTTTTGGTCCATACCAAGGATGCTTAGTTTATTGATTAGTCAGCTATGTAGAAATCTGTGAAAGGTCTTGTTAAAATCTAAGTACACTATATCTTGCATTCTCCCCTGATTCCTCTGGTAAAACCATGATACTGATACCTTATAACAGAGCTGTCCAGTTACCCAATTCCAAGAGACAGAGAGATCTTTGGCCAGTCCTGGATTTCTGACAACCCTTTCCTGATGCATGTGGTATGTTTAGTCCTTAACTTTGTCAGCTTGAGGACAAAACATACCACATTGTTTTGGGATATAACTTCAATAGCAATACATGCCTTGGAGTCAGTGCAGACTCATGGCAACCCAGCAGCTCCTGGGTTTCTTGGTAGTATGACCAGAAGTAGATTGCCAGCCCTTTCTTTTGAGGAAATGGAGGGTTAAGTGACTTGCCCAAAGCCACAAAGAGAGTGCTAATGGAAATTGAACCCTGGTCTTCTTGGTTACCAAGCCAGTGTTCTAACCACTAGGCTACTCTTCCACTCCTAGTTCAACACCAGGACTGGCCAAAATGTTTCCCTACTGGAACTTGGCATTTTTCTTATAAAACAGAATGGGGGGGAGGGGAGGGGAATGGAATGGCCTTAACAAGATAGATGCTTGAGGGTTCAATGTGTTGCCTTAGCATGCCGTAAAGGAAAGGGAAGTCAAAGGCCTACCCTACTGAGCCTTTGTCTCCCACGTCGGGTCCTATGGATCGATTTGTTCCCGATGCTGTTAGGAGGGAGATTTGTTCAGGAGCAGACCCCGGGGCTTTGGAGGACTCCATGGGGGTGGAAGAACCTGACACTACCTTGTCTCCTCTAAGTTTACAGCATCCTCTGCAGCCTTCAGGGGAAGGCACCTCTCTCCTGTCTGTGCTAGTTCTTGATGTGCTAGATACCGGCGTCTTCAGTGAGCAGGAGCAGGGTGTTGTGATGGGGGGAGAGTTGAGTGCTTTCTTCTTTGGCATCTGGAAGTCTTCCCGAGGGTGGTGGTGTGCTGGCGGATCTACCCCAGACCACTGGCCCTGGTGTGAGTAGTGGAATTGGGCTACCGGATGCTTCTTTGATGTTGACTGTTTTGCAGTTTCCCCAGCCTAAGAAGATCACATTGGACTGTATTTGGGATGCTATCACAGCTCTGTCGGCTGCCATATCTCAGCAAACAGCTTCACTTTCACTAAAGGTAGACCAGGTTGCTGCAAATTTGGATTCTTGTGTCAGTTCACTTGCTGTTCTGGACTCTTAAGGGACAAACTAACTCTCAGGGACTGGATTCTGTTTCTGATTTGACTGCTGTCCTAAAGATAATCTTGCATTATGCTCTAAAGTTGAAATGCTTGAAAATTTTGCTTGAGCTTCGAATTTGAGGGTATTGAACTTTCCTAAGAAAAGGGATCTCGGCAGTGGATATGTTTAGAAACTATATGCTAGAGATTTTCTTTGTTCCACAGGATTTAATTCTTCCAATATCTAAGGCATTTTACTTGCCACAAAGGAAAAGGGAGTCAGGGGTAATAAATATAGGAGTTAAAATGGATCATCTTAATATTTATTTATTTAACCAGATTTGTATACCACTTTATCCTACAATCAAAGTGATTAACAATGCAACTGTGGAATTACATAAAACACAAGAGAAGGGGTGACAAGACATACAAATAGACAGATTGAATAGTTCTTTGCTCTGTCTCATAGATCAGTGGAGTATGAGTTCTTTAATATTTCTGAATTGCTGGAATCATCTGGTGGGGAATGAATTCAAGTTGCTACTTTATTGGTGAATTGTGCACTTACATCTGACAAACTGGTTACTCAAACTTTACTATAAGAAATGTTCAATGTTATTTCATGGTGTAACAATTTCCATTTTTCCTGATGTGGCTAGGGGAACGCAAAAGCATTGTTGTCAGTTTTTGCTTCTAAAATCTGGTGTTTTGCAGCTTGGTGCCTCATTCCAGTTACACTTTCCCTGTAAGTGTTTAGTTATGTATAAAATGCAGAGAGATGTTTTCTTTTAAGCTATTGACTTGTCAACATTTATTAGCACCAGGATGCCTATTTTGTCAACTTCTACTGGCTAGGATACTGGGGTGTGTCTGTATAATATGTAATTCAGCTTGGGCCCTTTAGCATCTATCTATCATGATAAAAAGTTTGTAAAAAATTTCCTTTTAATTCTCAGTGGGGTTTTCCTGCCCTGCTGTGTTGTTTTCTTTCTCCCTCCCCCATTTATATTGAGGACTATAGGGGTATTATGGATAGCTTTCTTTTTCTTGAAATACTATTTTCTTGTGATATATCTTTTTTCTGTACAAGTATATCTTGGATGTTAATTGAAAATTCAATAAATAAAAAATAAAACCAAAACAAATCAACAAAAAAACCAGAGCTGCTTGTGACCCTCAAAGATCAGAGTTGAAAAGCCCTTGTCATTAGTGTTCTTTGATGCCAAATGTAAGACCTAGGCTTGATTCCCAGCTCAGCTTTTGACTTCCCAGACATACCAGGCTACAGTTGCTACATTAACCGGAAATCTGCATCAGAGAGAGGCAGAAGCAGCACATCGTAACAGAAAGGAATTGTACACAGCGCTGGACTGTATTGGTAGATGCTGTGTCAGGTTCTGGAGCCATTACTGTTGCTGCTGGCCCCATGGAGGGCAACAGCAAGTGCTCCTGGAGGGCCAATGCTCTAGGCAATTGTCTACTTCACCTAATAATATTGCCAGCCCTGCCTAAGTGCATAACCTTACACTTGTCCACATTAAATTTCATCCACCATTTGGACACCCAGTCTCCCAATTTCTCAAGGCCCTCTTGCAATTTTTCACAATCCTTTTGTGATTTAACAATTTTGAATAAAGATCTGCAGAGTGTGTGCATGGTAACTTTAGGCTGGCTGACAAGAAAGAGGTAGGCAGATATATTTTTCTTAAGCCTACACGTATAAAGGGATCAAGTAGCATGAAGGCATATTTTACAAATGACATCCATGTGCAATCAGGGATGTCCAGGCCAGAAAGTCTGAAAAAAAGCAGGCAAGCCCAAGTTCAGGCATGACTTTACAAATGTGGACATGCCCAATATGGACATCTGTGGAAGTGTCTACATCGTCATCCCTGGAATAGTATTCAAGGCTATGGACATCTAGAAATAGCCTAATGGTTAGAATAATGGGCTAGGCCCAGGGAAGCCAGGTTTGAAGTCCACTGCTGCTATCACTGGGATTGTGCAGAGTACTGCGGATGGTGGAGTGCCATCTTCTCTACACCCTCTGAATGATTTACAGCCAAAATGAACATTTTCCCGATGCCTATTCATGCCTGGAGCAGGTCTAAACTTGGATGGGGCTGCAAATGTCCCCGACGTTTCTGAAATCTAGCAGGGACATCTACCACTCCAGACATGACTCCACCATGCCCCCTGCCTACTTTGACCTGCCCACACAGGAGAGATCTTTAAATGAGATTTGTAAAATGGTTACGGGGATGTCTGCATGCACGTTTTCAGACATCCAAATCACTACTATGCTTATAAAATGAACCCCCTTAGTGACTAGTAGTGAATGAACAAGGAAGCCTGGGGTTCAAGTGTTACTTTTTCTGTTGACAACTGTTGTAATCTTAGGCAAGTCATTTTATTTCCTTTTGCCTTAATTACCCAGTTAAATCAAAGGCTTTTTGAGAAAGAAACTTACTGTAGCTGAAGTAAATTCTAAAAATGCTATAAGCAGGGCAGGATTAAGACATAGGCAAACTAAGCACATGCCCAGGGCCCAATTGTCAAGGCAACTGGATGACAGCTGCAGGCAGAAGCGTGGGAGGACCAGAGCTATTGATACTTGCAGAGGTCTATCCATTTTCCCACTCCCTGTACATTGTCTTCCAGTCAGTAGCAGGAGTCAATGAGTAACATTATTTTACCTTCAGCTTCTCTCCTGCTGGTTTTTCTCTGCATTCAGAACCATATGGCGCTCCTTTTGTAGGAATTTTAAAATATATTTCCGTTTCATCCTGCTAGACCAGTTCAGACAAGTGGGTTGTGTTCCCCTACCAGCAGACTGGTGAAGACAAAGAACGAACGAAAAGCACAGATTTCAATGACATCACTCCTATGCTTCTATTTGCCGCAGCCACTAGAGGTTCCTTCAGTATTTCTTTGTCTCCAGTAGATGGTGGGTGGATTTTCTCCTCTCTCTGATGAGAAAAAAAAATCTGAAGTTAGAAACATAGAAACATAACGACAGAAAAAGACCATATGGCCTATCTAGTCTGTCCTTCCATATGAACCACTACAACATTCCTCTTTTTTCATTTAGAGATCCTCTGTGTTGGTCCCATGCTTCTTTGAATTCAGATGCTGTCCTCATCTCTACCACTTCCATTGGGAGACTATTCTACAGATCCACCACTCTTTCCGTAAAGAAATATTTCCGCATATCACTCCTGAATCTATCCCCTTTCACCCTCATCCCATGTCCCCTCATAGCAGAACTTGCTTCAAATGAAAGAGGATCTCCTCCTGTGCATTTATGCCACGGAGGTATTTAAACATCTCAATCATATCACCTCTATCCCGCCTTTCCTCTAAGGTGTACATATTAAGATCCTTAAGTCTGTCCTCATATGCTTTATAATGAAGACCACTAACCATTTTAGTAGCCACCCTCTGTACGGACTCCAGCCTATTTATATCCTTTTGAAGGTGCGATCTCCAGAATTGCACACAATACTCCAAATGAGGTCTCACCAAAGACTTATAAAGAGGCACTATCACCTCATTTCTTCTCCTGGCCATTCCTCTCCCTTCGCACCCTCCTAGCTTTTGCCGTCTCCTTTTCTACCTGTTTAGCTACTTTAAGATCATCAGACACAATCACGCCTAGATCCTGCTCTTCTTTAGTGAAGAAAAGTACTTCACCCCCCCCCCCCCCCCACACACACACACTATATTGCTCCCTTGGATTGCTGCAGCCCAAATGCATGACCTTGCATTTCTTAACATTAAATCTCAGCTGCCAAATTCTAGACCATTCTTCAAGCTTAGCTAGATCCCTTCTCATGTTATCTATACCTTCCTGGGTGTCTACTTTGTTGCAGATTTTGGTATCATCCACAAAGAGGCAAACCTTACCCGACAGCCCTTCTACTATATCACTAACAAAGATGTTAAAAAGAATCAGACCAAGGACAGATTTCTGGGGCACACCACTGGTAACTTCCTTCTCCTCAGAGTGACTCCATTTACCTGTACCCTTTGTCACCTCTCACTCAACCAATTTCTAACCCAAGCAGTAACTTTAGGGTCCATCCCTAGGGTGCTCAGTTTGTTTTGAGAAGAAAAGATTGATTAAACGCTTGTGAACGACCACCTTAAGAGTGACTCTCTCACTTGAGTGTGATGTTTGGAGACTTCACAAGGCTGCTGTCTTTTTGGTAGCCATAGAAGGAGGGGAAATTGGTTCAGTTCTATGCTCTTACCCTGGAAAAGAGTCTGTTGAGCAGCCAGAAAATAGGAAGGATCTGGAAAGTTGGAAGACTTAAGCAGCCTCACACAACCTCAATGCCCCTTCCCTCCTCCTTGGTCCCCCCTGCTCTCTCCCAAAGATTGCAGAAGGCTTTCAGAGGAATATGCCTGCCAGCCACCTTAAATGCAGTGCTGCTAAGCCAGAGAAACAGTTTCATGGGAGTAGAGCTGGCTGGCCTGGAATTGATCCTCTGCCTAGGTTCTAAGGGGATGAATATTAAGGCTTGACTTCATCATTGTCCTTGTTTTGGGCACCTGATTTCATCTCCTTGTAATGCAATTCAGGGTAGACCACTGGTGACCATTGGCATAGTGTGGGAGTTTCCCACTGTTTTCTGCATGTGTTAGTAACATTTTTACCTATTGTGTGCCTGACAGTCGCACAGTCCTAGTGTCCAAGCGGTTCCAATGCACGCTCCTTCCCTAGTTCCTGTAATGTGCATTGCAATAGAAACGCAGTTAACACGTGCAGGGCTGGCCCATCCATTAGGCAAGTTAGGTGGCTGCCTAGAGTGGCTAACCTGGGAGGGCGGATTTGTGGCACCGCTTTGTTGCCTGCGGCAGGTCATGTGCTTTGGCACACAATCACTTGCTGTTTCTGATCCCCCTCCAATGGGACTTACAGTTGGAGGGGGTCAGAGTGGCAGGCCATTTGTGTTGAAGCACATGTCCTGTCACCGGTAACCAAGTGGTAGCACAAAGCTGTTGCTTTTAAAATGCTGCTGTTGCCACCGTCCACCTCCCCACTCAAGATGGAATTGTCAGCGTGACTTGGCGGGGAAGGCATGGTTGGATTTCTGCCTGGGATGGCAGAAACCCTTGGGCTGACCCTGAACACGTGCCTTTGGGCTGCCTCAGCCATAGCATGTGTTGTTGTGATACTTGCCTTAACTCTATGTCTTCTTCCAGAAAATGTTTGACCTGTGGCAAGTGAGGTGCCTCATCTCTGGATTCTGGACTCTGCTCTTCTTGCATGGAACTTCTGAGTCATCCCTGGAGGGCCTGCTTCCCCTCTCCCAGCCGGGGAATGCAGTTGCTCCGGCCTTACCTGCTTTAAGACAGAAGGTGACGGATGGCGCTACGGGTAAGAATATCCAGTCGGTCAAAAGATCCAGCGATCATGCTGTGAGCCACTCATCATCCTCGGGTCTGTGGTAGCTGTGCCCCTTGGTGTGTGTGTGGGGGGGGGGGAGGGGGGGTCACTTCCAAGAGGTGAACTTCCAGACTCAGGATTGTCCTCCTTGGAAGCCTTTCTTTTTGCAGCAGGCCTGGTCCTTCTGGCATGGAAATTCAGACATGGCGGCCTCTGGGTGACCCTGAGTGCAGTCTCATCTGGGGCAGGCTAAGAGTGGAAGCCCTGTTCAATTACCTTAGGCTAAGCATCCCCAGTGAAGGGCATCAGCTGGAGAGTGGGAACAGCTGGAGCTCTCCGAGATTTTAACTATGACTCTGATTCAGATTGATTGATTTAACATTTTTTATATACTGCTTTTCAGATTCTCAATGTGGTTTACATTGGTTCTTTGTCTCCACCAATCTGCTGGAAGGGGAACATAACCCACTTGTCTGTGTTTGTAAGGAACTAGCTAAAAAAGTAGACAAAGCAATGGGACCGGATGGGATACATCTGAGAATACTAAAGGAACTTTGGGACATTCCAGCAGCAACACAGACTGACCTTTTCGATGCCTCTTTGGAATTGGGAATGGTGCCAGAGGGCTGGAGAGATGCACATGTGGTCTCTTTCTACAAAAGCGGAAGTAAGGATGTGCTTGAAAACTACTGGCTGGTTAGTCTAACTTCTGTGGTGAGTAAATTATTGGAAATGCTGCTGAAAGAGAAAAAGAGTAGTTACTCACCTGTAACAGGTGTTCTCCACGAGCAGCAGGAATCAGTCCTCACATATGGGTTACATCGACGCCGATGAAGCCCTTGCGGAGCATTTCCCCAGCTTTCCAAGAAAACCTTTGGGAATGCAGGCACGCATGCGCGGTTCCCTTCCCGCCTAAAGGTGCCATCTTGCCCAGTCAAATGACATAGCTAAAACAGCACACAAAAATGTAAAAGTAAACTATGTTTCTCCAGGACCAAGCAGGAAGTCAGTCCTCACATATGGGTGACGTCGGCGCCGACGGAGCCCTCGCGGAGCAATTTTCCCCAGCTTTCACAGAAAGCCTTTGGGAATTGCAGCGCGCATGCGCGGTCGCCTTCCCGCCCAAGGGTGCCATCTTAGCCAGTCTTCTTTTTTCCGCGGAGCCCTACAGACATACCCGTCGTGTCCCCGCTAAAAAAGTTGATTTTCGTGAGTTTTCTCGTTTTTCAATTCGGTTCGACGCCGGTCGTTTTCCTGCCCGGACTCGCGACGCCGTTGCGAGTCCTTCTCTTTTTTTTGGTTTTTCTGATTTTTGGTCAGTTTCGTTTTCGGTTTTTTCGCTGGCAGCCCGGTCCTTTGACCTTGCAGGGGCCCTTTTTCCCCCGATGGCTGCCAGTGGTTTCAAGCGGTGTGGTCAGTGTGACAGAAATATGTCACTCACTGACACACACGATAATTGCCTCCGCTGCCTGGGCCCGGATCATGAAGAAATGATCTGTGGAGCCTGTGGCAAAATGTCCTCCAAAGCATTGAGGAGTCGGCGGCATCAGCGGGATAGAATCTTCGCTGACCCCAGCCGTACCCGGACCTCGTCGGAGGCCTCGGCATCCAGAGGCTCCAGCTCTGACCATCGCCGAAGCTCCTCCGACAGGGGTTCTCCCTCCGGAGACCATCGACGGAAGACAAAACCCGCGAGGGCGGCGTCGGTGGACGCTCCTGGCTCCGCGAGGGCCAGGTCGCATAGCCCCGACAGCCGTCCCGGGTCTTTGGAGAAGGAGCACCTCCCGAAGCGACCTCGCCTGGAGTCGGAGTTGCCTGCTCGGGTAAGTCCTGTGGTCCTTCTGGACTCGCCTCCGAGAGGTCCGACGTCGGGCCCGACGCCGTCGGGGCCCGAGTCGGGGGCTGCTGGGTCACCTGAGGTCGGACTCAGGTTGACGGCCTTGGAGAGCAGACTATCTGCCTTCATGGACCAGCAGCGGGCACTGATCGCTAGCCTCGCTGGCGCCGCTGCCCCGACCGCCGGGACGTCGACGTCTAAGTCGACCCCGGAGACCGAGCCGATCCTCGAGTCCATGCGAACTCGAGTCGATCCTCGGTCGAGGTCACCCTCAGCCTCCCGTTCGGGACCGAGGTCGTCGCCGCCGACTCCCTTGGCGTCGGGGCGGCCGACGCCTCCGCCTGCCCGAGCCGACCCCACTGATTCCTCCTCGGAGTCGGTCTGGGAGTCTGAAGAGGAGGAGTCACCTGATTCCTTTCGGACTCGGTGTGTCCCCTCGGACTCACCTGAGTCCGAACCTCGGAAACAGTCCCCTCCGGAGGATGCCCGGTTCTCGGACTTCGTCAGGGATATGGCCAAGGCTTTGGCCTTCCCTGCGGATCCCGAGGAGGAGCCTCGAGCCGAAGAGCTCGACGCCCTTCAGTACGACTCTCCCGCCCGGGAGCACTTTACTGTACCGGTGCCTCCCATGCTGGAACGACTACTCTTCCGCATGTGGGAGAGTCCGGCCTCGTCGCCGGTATTGAGCAAGCGGGTCGATTCCATCTATCGAGTCCGCAAGAGTCCTGGCTTCCAAAAAGCACAGCTGCCACACCATTCCATGGTAGTGGAATCGGCCATGCATAGGCTTAAGAGCCAGAAAATGCACTCCTCGGTGCCTCCTGGCAGGGAGGCCCGTAACCTGGATGGCCTTGGTAAGAAGTGTTTCCAGGGCTCTATGCTGGCTTGTCGTGTCCAGACCTACCAGCTATACATGGGCATGTATCTCCGAGACCTGGCTAAAGAGCTAGCCGGATTCTCCGCTGGACTGTCCGAGGAACCTTTGCGGAGGTTCCTAGCCTTAACAACTGATATTCGGGAATGCTCCAAATTCATGTCCCGAGCAGCCTATGATGGCTTTGAAGCATCGGCTCGTGTGGCCGCAGCTGGCATCGGTGCCCGCCGACAGGCTTGGCTTCAGTCGTCTGACCTTGAACCTTGGGTGCAGGACAAGTTGGTCGATGTCCCCTGCAGAGGTGAGAACCTCTTTGGCAAGCCCATGGCTGAAAAGGCTGCACAAATCGAGACGGAGACTCTCACCAGGACCAGGCTTTCTAGGAAGACCTCTGCCCCTTCCCAGAAAAAGAAGGGCTCGGGAAAGAAGTCCTTTTACCCGAGAAAGGCGGCTGCCTATAAACACTACCCCCAATATCAGGCCCCTCCAGCTCCCCAACAGGGTCAGCAGGCCAAGGGACGGGGTAACGGGTCCCGTAGGCAGCAAGCCCCCAAGCCTGCACCACCAGCCCCTGCTCAGCAGGGTGGGGGTTTTTGACTTCCTCAGCATAGCCTCGCCCCCTCAGCTGGTTCCTCCCAGCACCGGAGGCCGGCTGGTTCACTTCGCCCACAGGTGGTCCAACATCACTTCAGATGCCTGGGTGCTTCAAGTCGTGCGAGAAGGATATCTTCTCCACTTCCATCAGGTCCCTCCCTCTTATTTTCCGGGAGAACCTCCTCGACTCCCTCTGCACAGGGACTTACTCCTTCAGGAGTTAGCAAGTCTTCTTCAGGACCAGGCTGTGGAACCGGTGCCCCACCACCTGAGAGGTCAAGGCTTTTATTCCAGGTATTTCCTAATACCAAAAAGGACAGGAGGCCTCAGACCCATCCTGGACTTGCGCAACCTCAACAAGTTCCTTGTGCGGGAAAAGTTCAAGATGCTTACCCTTGGAATCCTTCTGCCCTACCTCCAGCAGGGAGATTGGCTATGCTCCTTGGATCTAAAGGATGCCTACACGCACATCCTCATCCACCCAAGCCACCGCCAATACCTAAGGTTTGTGGTGGCAGGAAATCACTACCAGTACAGAGTACTGCCCTTTGGCCTATCCTCCGCACCGCGAGTCTTCACAAAATGTCTCGCGCGGTGGTGGCGGCCTATCTCAGGCTTCACGGCCTCTATGTCTTTCCGTACCTCGACGACTGGCTCATCAGAGCGTCGTCCTCTCCGGCAGTCGCCAATGCCACACACCGCATGGTGGCTCTTCTGCAGTACTTGGGCTTTGTCATAAAACTTCGCAAAGTCCACTTTGCTCCCCTCACAGGATCTCGAGTTCATCGGCGCAAGACTGCACACTCCTCAGGCTCGAGCTTTCCTGCCTCTCGACAGGGCTCAACGGCTCATGGACCTAGCCGGCCGTTTTCGCAGCCAGTCCCTGGTCTCCGCCAGGCGCTTCCTGAGACTACTCGGCCATATGGCTTCCACCGTCCACGTGACCCCCAATGCTCGCCTGAATATGCGGCCGGCTCAATGGTGCCTTCACCAGCAGTGGCAACAAGCCACCGGCGGACTAGCCGACTTAGTGCGCCTCTCCAGACCGCTGGCCTCTTCCCTACAGTGGTGGCTTCATCGGCCGAACCTGGTGCTCGGAATGCCGTTTCAGTCGCCTCAGCCGGCTCAAGTGCTGACGACCGATGCTTCCCTCCTGGGTTGGGGAGCTCATTGCCAGGGGGCATGTACTCAAGGTGTCTGGACTGCGTGGGAGTCTGCTCAACAGATCAACTTCCTGGAGCTCAGAGCTATTCGTCTGGCGCTCAAGGCTTTCTCCCACCTGACTTCTCACCAGTCCGTCCTTGTCCAGACGGACAATCAAGTTGCCATGTTCTACGTGAACAAGCAGGGAGGCACGGGCTCCTTCCTTCTCTGCCGAGAAGCTCAGAAGCTCTGCTCTTGGGCCGTCAGTCACGGCATTCTTCTCAAGGCAGTTTATCTCCCAGGCCAAGAAAATTGCCTGGCGGACAAACTCAGCAGGATACTCCAGCCGCACGAGTGGCGTCTGGATCCCTTGGTAGTTCAGAAACTCTTTCTGAAGTGGGGCCTCCCCACGATGGATCTCTTTGCCAGTCCTCTCAACCGGCAACTTCCTCGCTTCTGCTCTCGTCAGCCACATCCCCTTCGGGTAGCGGCAGATGCTTTTCTGCTCTCATGGTCGGAAAGTCTTCTCTATGCTTTTCCTCCCATCCCGCTAGTCTCCCGAACTCTGTTCAAGGTTCTCCGGGACAAAGCGTCCATGATCCTGGTGGCTCCTCGCTGGCCCAGACAGCCGTGGTTCCCACTCCTGTTACAATTAGCGGCGGAGGATCCGTTCCCTCTGGGGTTTCAACCGGATCTCCTAACACAGGATCAGGGGTCTCTGCTACACCCCAACCTCAGATCTCTCAACCTAATGGCCTGGCGGCTGAAAGGGTAGTCCTTGCTCCCCTTCTCCTGCCGGCAGAGGTGGAAGAGGTCATCCTAGCTTCTCGGCGCCCTTCTACCCGCAAATGCTACGCCCTTAAATGGCGTCGCTTTTCCGTTTGGTGTGTACAGCAGTCTCAGGATCCCTTCTCCTGCTCGGTGTCGGTGATCTTGCAGTACCTGCTCTACCTCTCTAATCTGGGACTTAAGTCCAACTCCGTCAAAGTCCACCTCAGTGCTCTTTCGGCACACCATGTGCCGGTGGACGGCAGACCTCTTTCCAGCGACCCTCTCGTAGCACGGTTTCTCCGAGGTCTCCTTCTACTTAAACCACCTCTGCACCCGCCAGCACCTGACTGGGATCTGAATGTGGTTTTACAGCGGATCACCTGTCCGCCTTTTGAACCGATGGCTACCTGTTCCCTGCGTTTTCTTTCGTGGAAAACCTTATTCCTGATAGCCCTCACTTCCGCTAGACGCGTAAGTGAATTGCAGGCCCTCGTGTCTGATCCTCCCTGCACTCGGTTCTACAAAAATAGGGTAGTCCTACGGACTCACCCAAAATTTCTTCCAAAAGTTGTCTCCCCTTTTCACATCAATCAGGAGGTGGTACTTCCAACCTTCTTTCCCAGGCCTCACTCCAGCCGAGCTGAACGAGTCCTGCATACCCTGGACTGTAGAAGAGCATTGAACTTCTACCTTGACCGTACGCGGGAGCACCGTAAAGCTGCTCAGCTTTTTGTGTCTTTTGACCCCAATAGATTGGGGCTCCCGGTCTCCAAGCGTACTCTGTCCATCTGGGTTGCTGACTGTATCGCTTTGGCTTATGGGGCAGCCGGACTCTCCTTAGAAAGTCAAGTCACGGCTCATTGTGTTCGGGCGAAGGCTACGTCAGTGGCTTACCTCCGCTCTGTTCCGCTGGCAGACATCTGCCGGGCCGCTACTTGGTCTTCGAGCCAGACTTTTGCGGTCCATTACTGTCTCGAGAGGGAGTCCCGCAGGGACAGTGCTTTCGGACAGGCAGTCCTCCGAAATCTCTTCGAGGTTTGAGCAACTCCTACCCTCCATCCCGGATGGGGGCTACCGGTGGGTAATAATTCAGCGAAGATTCCTTCCTTCTGTACTGCTGAGCTAGAGGGAGCTCATTTTTGTGCTTAGGGTCTCCGGTAGCCTTAAGCTTGGGAGTCCCATATGTGAGGACTGACTTCCTGCTTGGTCCTGGAGAAAGCGTAGTTACTCACCTGTAACAGGTGTTCTCCAGGAGCAGCAGGAATCAGTCCTCACAACCCTCCCTCCTCCCCGTGGAGTTGCAATCATCTGCTTAAGTTTTTTTGCAAATTTTTATGCTGTCTTTTAGCTATGTCATCAGACTGGCTAAGATGGCACCCTTGGGCGGGAAGGCGACCGCGCATGCGTGCTGCAATTCCCAAAGGCTTTCTGTGAAAGCTGGGGAAAATTGCTCCGCGAGGGCTCCGTCGGCGCCGACGTCACCCATATGTGAGGACTGATTCCTGCTGCTCCTGGAGAACACCTGTTACAGGTGAGTAACTACGCTACATCTGCAACTCCCAGGGGAGGAGGGAGGGTTGTGAGGGTTGATTCCTGCTGCTCCTGGAGAACACCTGTTACAGGTGAGTAACTACTCTTTCTCCAGGACCAAGCAGGAAGTTAGTCCTCACATATGGGTGATTCCCTAGCTCTGGGCTACCAAGGAACCCAGGCTGAACAAGAGAACTCCCTCTAGTCCCAGCATCAAAGAAAGGCTTTTCACTGACAGAACCTCCACCTGTAGCCCAACGGAGGGCTGGAGGGCAGGAGTTGCCTAAACCTCAAAGAGATTCCGGAGTACTGCCTGGCCAAAAGCACTGTCCCTACGGGACTCCCTCTCCAGACAATAATGGGCCGCAAAAGTCTGGCTTGAACACCAAGTTGCAGCCCTGCAGATGTCCACCAATGGTACAGAGCAGAGGTGAGCCACTGAGGCAGCCATTGCCCTGACACGATGGGCCGTGACCCGACCCTGCAAAGGAAGGTCAGCCGCCCTGTAAGCCCAGGTGATACAGTCAGCTACCCAGGTGGACAAGTTATGCTTGGACACAGCTAACCCCAAATTATTAGGGTCAAAAGATATGAAGAGCTGAGTAGCCCTTCTATGCCCCTGTGTACGGTCAAGGTAGAAGGATAAGGCCCTCCTACAGTCCAGAGTATGCAGAACTGCTTCAGCCTGGCTTGCATGAGGCCTAGGGAAGAATGTTGGAAGAACCACCTCTTGGTTAAGGTGGAAGGAGGAGACAACTTTTGGGAGGAACTTTGGATGAGTCCTAAGGACTACCCTGTTCCTATAGAAGCGGGTGTAAGGCCTGTCACAGACCAGGGCCTGAAGCTCACTAACTCGCCTGGCCGAGGTTAGGGCTATCAAGAAGAGTGTTTTCCAGGACAGGAAGCATAGAGGGCAAGTAGCCATGGGCTCAAAAGGTGGGCGAGTCAGTTGCTGCAAGACCACATTCAACTCCCACTCAGGAGCAGGAGGATGGATTGGAGGCTTGAGCAAAAGCAAGCCTCTGAGAAAGCGGGACACCAAGGGGTGAACCGACAGAGAATGTCCTTCAACCGGTGAGTGGTGAGCTGCTAGAGCTGAGAGGTGGACCCGAACAGAATTGAACTTAAGTCCTTGATTTCATAAGTGCAGTAAGTACTGAAGCACTACTGGTACAGTACAGGAGAAAGGATCCTCTGTACGTAGCTGACACCACACAGAAAACCTTTTCCATTTGAGAGCATAGGTTTTCCTAGTGGACTGTTTCCTAGAGGCTAGGACAACCTCCTCAACTTCCTGAGGTAGGCCCCAGGGAGCCAAAACTACCCTTGCAGCCTCCAGGCCATCAAATTGAGAGCTTTGAGATTGGGGTGCAGAAGGGAACCCTGATCCTGAGAGAGAAGGTCGGGTTGCAACCCCAGAGGCAGTGGAGGATCCACCTCCAGCTGAAGCAGAAGTGGGAACCAAGGCTGTCTCGGCCATCTGGGAGCTACCAGCAGGACCGAGGCCTTGTCCTGAAGAATCTTGAACAGGGTCCGGGCCACCAAGGGCGTGGGAGGAAATGCATACAGGAGGCCCTGAGACCATGGAATGAGAAAAGCATCTGCTGCTATCCGCAGAGGATGCGGTTGCCTGGAGCAGAACTTTGGCAGCTGTTTGTTCAGTGGACTGGCAAACAAATCTATGGATGGAAGTCCCCATTTCAGGAAAATCTTCTGAGCCACCAAAGGATAGAGCTGCCACTCGTGGGGCTGTAGAATCCTGCTCAACCTGTCGACCAGGTAGTTTTCCTGGCCAGGGAGATACACAGCCTTGAGGAGCATGTTGTGCCTGAGAGCAAACAAGCAAAGGTCCTGTGTCTCCTGACACAGGAGCCTGGACCCAGTTCCGCCCTGCTTGTTCACATAGAACATGGCTACCTGGTTGTCTGTTTGAACTAGGACAGACTGATGAGCCAGGGTTGGAGAGAAAGTTTTGAGGGCTAACTGAATAGCCCTGAGTTCCAATAGATTGATTTGCTGTGCGGCTTCCCAGGGAGACCACAGGCCCTGGGTGCACTTGCCTAGACAATGAGATCCCCAGCCCTGCAGGGAGGCATCCATGGTCAACATCACTGTGAACCCAGGAATCTGAAAAGGCACCCCTTGCAGCAGATTGGGTGGGTGCAGCCACCAGCTGAGGGAGTTCAGAAATTGTCTGGACACCCTTATCCTGTCTCTGAGGCTGCCTGTGGCCTGTGACCACTGAGTCCGAAGGCACCACTGCGCAGGCCTCATATGGAGCCTGGCATTGGGGGTCACATGTACTGTCGAAGCCATGTGGCCAAGAAGCCTCAGGAAGAGTCTGGCGGAGACCAGTGACCTGCTGAGAAACTGGCTTGCCAGGTTTATCAGTCTTTGGGCTCTGTCTTCTGGCAAGAATGCCTTTGCCAGCAGAGAGTCCAACCTTGCCCCTATGAACTCCAAGTTCTGGGAGGGGAGCAAAGTGGACTTTGCAAAGTTTATTACAAACCCTAGGCTTTGAAGAAGAGCAATAGTTCTGAGGGTGGCTTGTCTGGCCTCCTGGCACGACTGACCCCTGATGAGTCAGTCGTCCAGATAGGGGAAGACAAAGATTCCCTGATTTCTCAGGTAGGCCGCCACCACTGCCAGGCATTTGGTAAAGACCCTGGGAGCGGAGGTGAGGCCAAAAGGCAGTACTCTGTACTGATAATGGTTTCTTCCCACAATGAACCTGAGGTACTTTCTGTGGTCTGGATGAATGAGGATGTGAGTGTACGCATCCTTTAGATCTAAGGAGCATAGCCAATCTCCCTGCTGGAGGTAGGGCAGAAGTGTTCCAAGAGTAAGCATCTTGAACTTTTCCATCTCTAGGAATTTGTTGAGATTTCTGAGGTCTAGAATAGGCCGAAGGCCACCAGTTCTTTTGGGTACCAGGAAATACCTGGAGTAGAACCCTTGACCTTGTAAGTGTGGAGGCACAAGCTCCACTGCCCTGTCCACCAACAGACCTTGGAGCTCCTGAAGGAGAAGATCTGTGTGCAGGGGAGGCCTTGGAGGTTCCCCTGGAAAGTATGGAGGAGGCAGCTGTTGGAAGTGCAGCAGATAGCCCTTGTGGACTATGCTTAACACCCAACTGTCTCCAGTGATGAGTGGCCACTTGTGGGCAAACAGGGCGAGGCGACCTCCTGTGCAGGGTTGGGAGAGCAGGGACAGAGAGGCTATGCCTAAGGAGTCAAAAACCCCCACCCTGCTGAGTGGGAGCAGGGGCCGGAGGCTTGGGAGTCCTCTGCCTACGGGGCCCATTACCCTGCCCCTTGGCTTGCTGACCCTGAGGGGCAGCTTGGGCGGCCTGGTACTGTGGGTACTGTTTGTAGGCAGTGCCCTTCCTCGGGTAAAAGGGCTTTTCACCCGAGCCCTTCTTTTTGTGAGAAGGGGCAGAAATCTTCCTAGACAGCCTTGTCCTCGTGAGGTGCTCAGTTTTGAGCTGTGCGGCCTTCTCGGTCATGGGCTTGCCAAAAAGGTTCTCACCTCGGCAAGGGACATCGACCAACTTGTCCTGAACCCATGGCTTGAGGTCCGATGACTGCAGCCATGCCTGGCGTAGAGCCGCGATGCCGGCTGCCGCAACACGGGCCGAAGCCTTGAAGCCATCGTAGGCAGCGCGGGACATAAACTTGGAGCATTCCCGGATCCCCAAGGACAAGGACTTGAACCTCTGCAAGGGTTCCCCGGAGAGACCAGCAGAGAACCCGGCCAACTCCTTGGCCAGGTCTCGCAAGTACATGCCCATGTACAGCTGGTAAGACTGGACACAGCAAGCAAGCAAGCATCGAGCCCTGGAAGCACTTTCTACCAAAACCATCGAGGTTCCGGGCCTCCTTGCCAGGGGGCACCGCGGAGTGCATCTTCTGACTTTTCAGGCGATGCATGGTCGATTCCACCACCATAGAATGGTGCGGTAGCTGCGCCTTCTGAAAGCCAGGGCTCTTCTGGAGTCGATAGATCGAATCAACCCGCTTGCTTAGAACCGGTGCCGAGGCCGGTGCCTCCCACATCCGGAAGAGGAGCCGTTCCAGCATCGGAGGAACCGGAACAGTAAAGGCCTCCTTCGGAGCAGAGTCATACTGTAGGGCCTCGAGCTCCTTGGCTCGAGGCTCCTCCTCGGGATCTGCAGGGATAGCCAACGCAGTGGCCAGATCCCGGACGAACTCTGAGAACCGGGTATCCTCCGGGGGGATCTATTCCGGGGCTCAGACTGCGGTGAGTTTGACGGGACGCACCAAGTCCGGAAGGTGTCGGGGACTCCTCGTCCTCCGTCTCCCAGGCGGACTCGTCCGATGAGGAATTGGGGTCCGACTGCGCGGGGCCTGCGAGCACCTGCCCCAATGCCGAAGGCACCAGCGTCGACGCCCTTGGTCCCGAAATGGGAGGTTGAGGGAGACCGCGACCGAGGTCAACCTCGAGCCTTCATGGTCTCGAGTATCAGCTCGGTCTCTGGGGTTGACTTCGATGTCGATGTCCCGGTGGTCGGGGCAGATGCGCCAGACAAGCTGGCCATCAGTGCCCGCTGCTGTTCCATGAAGGCAGACAATCTGCTCTCCAAGGCTGTCAGCCTGAGACCCAGCTCAGGAGACTCAGCAGCCCCCAACTCGGGCCCCGGTGGTGCCGGGCCTGACGTCGGCTCTCTGGGAGGAGAGTCCACAAGGACTACAGGACTTATGTGTCCAGCAGACTCTGGCTCCACTCGAGGTACTTTGGGAGGCTTCTCCTGTTCCACGGGCCCGGGGCGACGGTCGGGGGTCTGAGAATTAGCTCTCGAGGAGCCAGGGACCTCTTCCGACGATGCCCTCGTGAGCCGCTTCTTCCTCTTTCGTTCCCGATCGGGGGACCCCCTGTCCGAGGAGCCCCAATGGTGCTCGGGATCTGATTCCCGAGATGTCGAGGCCTCAGACGAGGTCCGGGCCCGGCCGGAGGCCGAGTCAGAGAAAAGCCTTTCCTTTTGGTGCTGACAACTTCGAAGCGCCTTGGAAGACATTTTTCCACATGGTCCACACGTCTTAGGATCGTGGTCAGGACTGAGGCACCGAAGGCAGCAGTCGTGTGTGTCGGTGAGAGACATTAGCTTCTTACACCGATCACACTTTTTAAACCCACTGGAAGCTATCAGGGAAAAAAGAGTCCCCGTGAGGTCAAAGGACTGGCCTTCCAGGGAAAAAGAAAAAAAGGGCGCGAATGCCAGCCACTAAGGGCAAAAACCGAAAAAAGAAGATCAGGCTCGATACCGGTGTACCGAACCCGGCGGGAGGGTAACTGGCGTTGAACCGGAGAAAAAATAGTGAAAGAATCGCGAAAAAATCTAACAATTTTCCGGGAGGACTAGTACACACATCCGGTGGGCTTCACGGAAAAAGAGAGACTGGGCAAGATGGCACCTTTAGGCGGGAAGGAAACCGCGCATGCGTGCCTGCATTCCCAAAGGCTTTCTTGGAAAGCTTGGGAAATGCTCCACAAGGGCTTCATTGGTGTCGATGTAACCCATATGTGAGGACTGACTTCCTGCTTGGTCCTGGAGAATAGTGAGGTTTCTGGAGTCCAGTGGATTACAGGAATGGAGGCAGCATGGATTCACCAGAGGCAGGTCTTGTGTGACAAATCTGATTGATTTCTTTGACTGGGTAGCCAGGGAGTTGGACCAAGGGAGAATCCTAGGTATGGTGTACTTAGATTTCAGTAAAGCCTTTGACATCGTTCCACACAAGCGACTTATAAACAAACTGAGCACCCTAGGGATGGACCCTAAAGTTACTGACTGGGTTAGAAATTGGATGAGTGGGTGGTGACAAAGGATACAGGTAAATGGTACTCACTCTGAGGAGAACGAGGTTACCAATGGTGTGCCGCAGGGATCTGTCCTTGGTCTGATTCTTTTTAACATCTTTGTTATTGATATAGTGGAAAGGGCTATCGGGTAAGGTTTGCCTCTTTGCGGATGATACCACAATCTGTAATAGAATAGACATCTAGGAAAGAGTAGATAACATGAGAAGAGATCTAGCTAAGCTTGAAGAATGGTCTAGAATTTGGCAGCTGAGATTTAAATGTTATAAAATGCAGGGTCATACATTTGGGCTGCAAAAATCCAAGGAAGTGGGTTATTGTAGGGGGTGAAGTACTTCCGTCCTCAAACAAAGAGTGCAGGACCTGGGCGTGATTGTGTCTGATGATCTTAAAGTAGCTAAACAGGTAGAAAAGGCGACTGCGAAAGTCAGAAGGATCCTTGGGTGCATAGGGAGAGGAATGGCCAGCAGAAAAAAGGAGGTGATAGTGCCTCTATATAAGTCTTTGGTGTGACCTCATTTGGAGTATTGTGTGCAAATCTGGAGAATACATTTTCAAAAAGATATAAACAGGTTGGAGTTTGTGCAGAGGGTGGCTACTAAAATGGTTAGTTGTCTTCATTATAAAGCATATGAGGACAAATTTAAGGATCTTAATATGTATACTTTAGAGGAAAAGCGGGATAGAGGAGATATGATAGAGGCGTTTAAAAAACTTTGTGGCATAAATGCACGGGAAGAGAGCCTCTTTCGATTGAAAGCAAGCTTTGCTACAAAGGGACATAGGATGAGGGTGAAAGTGGATAGACTCAGGAGTAAAATGCAGAAATATTTCTTTACGGAAAGAGTGGTAGATGTGTGGAATAGTCTCCCAGTGGAGGTGACAGAGATGAGGACAGTATCTGACTTAAAAAAAGCTTGGGACAAACACAGAGGATCTCTAAAGCAAAAAAAGGAATTATTGTTGTAGTTGATATGGAAGGACAGACTAGATAGGCCATCATGTTTCTATGACTGGACTGGTCTAGCAGGACTCAAGGAAAGGACATTAACTGGTAAGTAAAATGTCGTCTTATATTATGTAGGCCGTGAGAATGCCCACTGCTTTTGCTTGGACCCATTAAAGGGTTAACCCTGCCATAGCTATAAACTGCCTTGCAAATTATTTGCAAAGGCAGGCCAGAATTATATGAATTAATTTTATTTAAGTTTATAATATTTACAGTTTTTTACGAACAGCTTGAAATCAAGATCAAAGTCTCCAGGTAAGGAAATAATCACCACAGAAAAGGAAAACAATATTTAGAAAGGTAATTTAACCTGATTCAGTCGACAATGGAGCGGAGAATTCAATAAATAAATCAAGGATCTTTCATTAAGTAACATTAATAATAATCTTAATTGAAGAAAAGAAGCAGCAATATACAGGCAGTACCGTAGTATTAAATAGAAACCTTGCCATATTCTACTTAACCAGAACTGATCGCAACTTATTACCCCAGGGCTAAGCATCAATTGATCCTTGAGGAGGAGACGCTTCCAATTAATAAATCATCTACATTCTTTTGGATCAATTATATATATATATCCATACACACACAGGGAGGCCCGAAAAACAGTGAGAACATCTCGGAAATTAAAAGCTTATGTAGGGGTATGTTTACTAAACCGCCTTAACATGCGCTCTGCGATGTTATCACGTGATAAGGTACCTTATCGCCCGATGAAGGTGCCTTACTGGGCGATAAGGTACCTTAGCGCACGATAACACGCGCAGCGGCACAAACGAGCACTGAAGGCGGAGAAAGGCTCCTGGAGGGCGGAGGAAGGCTCCCCAGGGGCGGAGAGAAGGGGGTCAATGGGTGGAGAATGGGAGGGGAGAGGCTCCCCGCACACTAACGCTGTGAAATCCGAGGCTCAAAACTAACGCCAGTGAAACCCTGGCGTTAGAGCTGATTTAAAAAGAAAAGAAACCATTTACGTCAGCAATGTACAGCAAAACCAGGGAAACCTACAAAAAAGTGATAAGTGTGATACATGTGCACGGAAACAAAGGGCAAATAAACTTTGAAAATGTACAGAAGAAAATGTAAAACTAAAATAACCAAGCTGGCCAATAGTGATATCAATGGGAAACATCAAAAAACACTCCCAAGAAAGCTAAAAAAAAAAAGATATGAATTTTGGAAGGGTCTATGCTCCGTCCCCATACAAGGTGAATGAGCCCACAGTGTAATTGTGCTGAGCAGGGTTTCTGACTCCATTGGCCAGGTTTCCTATGGCATGCACATGTTCCACAACAGCAGGGTGGGCATGTTGGAACGGGCAACTGGACAGATGCTGGAAAAGGGGACACAGAGGGCTGCAGGCAGCACATGCTGTGGTGCAGCTGGGCCACAGTGCGGACTAGGGTGATGCCTAGCTGGGCCATAGGAATGCTGAAACAGTAGAGCAGCCAGACAGCAACTGCTGAGGGCCCAACATGGGCACGAGTGTGCTCCCCACAGTGTCACAGGGGATAGTACCCAGCAGGTACCCCGAAGGGCACGGAACTTTGGCATGCGGTGCTGGGGGGAAGCGTGGACAGCTATGCAGGCACCCCTACCCCTTTTTGATTTTTTTAAATAACTTATATGCTACGGGATGTTCTCACTTTTTTTGGGCCACCATGTATATGTGTGTGTGTATATATATATATATATATATATATATAATTTATAATGTCAGCTAATTTAATCAGGCATCTAAATAGATATGACAGGAATACCTTAATTCCAAAAGAAAAAATATATTGAACTGATGTAAATGTTTTCCCCTAGCCTCAGTTGCCCGAGAAGCACACGGAAACATCCAAATTTTTGACCTAGAAAATGATCATCCTTAGGGTGAAAATAAAAAGCCTGAGGCCCTATTATACTCTCTCTCCAACACATATGATGCTAATAGGATGGCTCTTGAAGTTTCATTTTCTAGATACTATGCAGGTCTCAGACTATGCCTGCTAGTCTTCAATCTCTGATTCATCTTGTCCATCGAACTGTATCTAAAATAAATTATAAACTTTAGGGATAGGAGGAAGTGCTTCTAGGGGATATTGCCTTAGCATCTTTATATAGAGCAGCTTTTAAACTAGTTAATAGGAGAAAGCCGACAGTTGCCCAGGAGCACATAGTTCGGAACAATGTATTCTTGAAGGATACTAGCAAAAGACTGAAGTTAGGGAGAAGTGGCTCAGTGGTTGGGATAGGTTACCTCAGGCTGGAGGGCCAGGGGTTCAAGTCCCATGTAGGGACAAGTAACCCCAGGCTGGAGGGACTGGGGGTCTCTAGTCCATGGCCACTTCTTGTGGCCTTGGGCAAGCCACTTAACCCTCCATTGCCTCAGGTACACTTAGATTGTGAGCCCTTCAGGGACGAGGGAATAAAAAAGTGCCTGTTAGCATATATCTGTAAACCGCTTTGACCCGTTGAAAAGCGGTATATAAGCACAGCTAAATAACTAAATATCAGCAGAGAGGTTCCAATAAAGACAAAAGTAGCCCAAATGCCCTTGAGTACAGAGCAGGCAGAGCTTAAAGATTCCAATTATCCCTACCAATAGCCAGATTAATATGGATAAAATGCAGCTTCTAAAATGCTTGTATGCAAATGCCAGAAGTCTAAAAAATAAGATGGGAGAGTTAGAATATATAGCACTAAATGAGAGGTTAGATAAGATTGGTATCTGAGACATGGTTGAAGGAGGACAATCAGTGGGATACTGTGATACCCGAGTACAAACTATATCATAATGATAGAGCAGATCAAATTTGTGGTGGGGTTGCACTCTATGTTAGAGAGAGCATTGAGTCACAAGGATTAAAGTTTTGCCGGAAACGAAATTCACTGTAGAATCTCTATGGATTGAAATTCCATGTAAAAGGGGGAGGGGAAGGCAGTGGGGGTTAGGGTGTATTATTGATCGCCTGGCCAGAATGAACAAATGGATGATGAAATACACAAATAAATTAGGGAAGCTAAGAAAAGTTACAGTACAGTAATAATAATGGGTGATTTCAATTACCCCGGTATCGACTGGGTCAGTGTCACGGCTAGTGAGATAAAGTTTCTAGATGAAATAAATGACTGCTTCTTGGAGCAGTTGGTTCATGAACCAACCAGATGGGAAGTCATTTTGGACCTAGTCCTTAGTGGAACACAAGATCTGGTTCAAGAGATAAGGGTGTTGGGGCCACTTGGCAATAGTGATCATAGCATGATCGCGTTTGATTTAATAAATGGAGGAAGGATGGTAAGGAAATCCACAGTACTACCTTTTAACTTTCAAAAGGGAGACTATGATAAAATGAGGAAAATAGTTAAGAAAAAACTAAAAGGAGCAGTTGCAAAGGTTAAAGATTTACATCAAGCATGAGTGTTGTTTAAAAATACTATCTTGGAAGCCCAGACCAGCTGTATTCTACACTTTTCTTAAAGTAGAAGGAAGTCCGAAATACTACCAGCATGGTTTAAAGTTGAGGTTAGAGAGACAGTTGTTGCCAAAAAAGCATCTTTCAGGAAATGGAAAAAGGAGCCAAATGACAAAAACTGGAAACAACATAAGCACTGGCAAATTAGATGCAAGGCATTGATAAGACAGACAAAGAGAGAATTTGAGAAGAAGCTTGCTGTGGAAGCAAATACGCGTAATAAAGACTTTTTCAAGTACTTTCATAGCAAAAAATCTATGATGGAGTCAGTTGGACCATTAGATGATAGAGGGGTAAAAAAGGGGCACTAAGAGGGGACAAGGCCATAGTGGGGAGACTGAATGAATGAATTCTTTGCTTTGGTCTTTACTGAGGAAGATGTAGGAATGTTACCCATGATTGAAATAGTATTTAAAGGTGATGCCGCAGAAGAATTGAAAGAAATATCAATACACCAGGAAGATGTATTACAACTATTTGATAAACTGAAGAGTAGAAAATCACCTGGACCAGATGGTATACATCCAATGGTGTTGAAAGGACTAAAATATGAGATTGCAGACCTACTGTTAGTAATCTGTGAACTATCATTAAAATCATCTGTAATACCTGAAGATTGGAGGATGGCCAATGTACCACCAATTTTTAAAAAGGGGTCCTGGTGTGATCCGGGAAACTATAGACCGGTGAGTCTGACGTCAGTACTGGGAAAAATGGTAGAAACCATTATAAAGAATGAAGTTATTGAACATGTAAAAGCCATGGCTTAATGGGAGACTGCCAACATGGCTTTAGCCAAGAAAGGTCTTGTCTTACTAATCTGTTATGTTTTTTTGAAGGTATGAATAAACAGGTAGACAAAGGTGAGTCAGTTGATATATTGTATCTGGATTTTCAGAAAGCCTTTGACAAGGTCCCTCATGAGAGACTTTTGGCAAAATTTAAAAAATCATCGATAGAAAGCAGTGTAATATTGTGGATCGGGAACTGGTTAAAAGATAGAAAGCTTTAGGAGCTACTTTTCTGTTAAAATACCCCTGCAAATGTGTTGTTGTTTATCAAAGTAAATCTTACATTTTTTTTGATTCTTTACAATTGGAGACCTTTTTGATGGGGTCGGCTTTGAAATGAGTTGTAGTTCTTTTACCTTTGGGAGCTCTTACTAAGTTAAATGGAGTCTATCTATTCTCCACTCCATTCTGGGATGTTTTTTTCTTTTTCCTTATGTATTTTTCACACTCCATATTGTGGGCTGGGAGTTATTGTTTGGTGTAATACTATGTGTATTGTATATTCTATATTGTCTTGTATTACCTTCTTTTTTACCTTAATAAAGAGGTTTTAAAATGGAAAAAAAAAAGATAGAAAGCAGAGGGTAGGGCTAAATGGCCAATATTCCCAATGGAGAAAGGTGGAATAGTGGAATACTCCAGGGATCTGTGTTGGGTATGCTGCTTTTTAACATATTCATAAATGACCTGGAAATGGGAATAACGAGTGAGGTAATCAAATCTGCAGATGACACAAGATTATTCAAAGTTGTTAAAACCCATGAGGATTATGAAAAATTGTAAGAGGACCTTGAGAAATTGGAAGACTGGGCATCCAAATGGCAGATGAAATTTAATGTGGACAAAGTGCAAAGTTATGCACCTAGGAAAGAACAACTCAAACTATGGTTACACGATGCAAGGTTCCACATTAGGAACCACCACCCAGGAAAAAGATTTAGGTGTCATCATGGATAACATGTTGAAACCCTCCGCCCAATATGCAGTGGAGGCCAAGAGAGCAAATAGAATGCTAGGTATCATAAGGAAAGTAATGGAGAATAAAACAAGGATATTATAATGCCTCTGTATCGTTCCATGGTGCGACCACACCTTGAATATTGTGTGCAATTCTGGTCGCTGTATCTTAAAAAGGATATAGCTTTATTAGAAAAGGTACAGAGAAGAGCCACCAAAATGGTAAAGGGGATGGAAGGATACCCCTATGAAGAGAGGCTAAAATGGTTAGGACTCTTCAACCTTGAAAAGAGATGGCTGAGGGGAGATATGATAGAGGTCTATAAATTAATGAATGGAGTGGAACGGCTAAACATAGATAGATTGTTTACGCCATCAAAATATAGAAAGACTAGAGGACATGCAATGAAGCTACAGGGTAACCTATTTAAGACTAATAAAAGAAAACATTTTTTCACTCTTCGTGTAATAAAACTCTGAAATTCATTACCGGAGGATGTAGTAAAAGCTGTTCTCCAGGACCAAGCAGGAAGTCAGTCCTCACTTATGGGGTGACGTCGGCGCCGACGGAGCCCTCGCGGAGCAATTTTCCCCAGCTTTCAAAGAAAGCCTTTGGGAATTGCAGCGCGCATGCGCGGTCGTCTTCCCGCCCGAGGGTGCCATCTTAGCCAGTCTTCTTTTTTCCGCGGAGCCCTACAGACGTCCCCGTCTTGTCCCCGCGAAAAAGTCGATTTTTTTCTTCATTATTTTCTTCTTTTTCCTTCGGTTCGACGCCGATCCTTTTCCCGCCCGGACTCGCGACGCCGGTCACGAGTCCTCTTACTTTTTTCGGTTTTTCTGACTTTGTCAGCTTTCGTTTTCGATTTTTCCCTGGCAGCCCGGTCCTTTGACCTCGCAGGGGCCCTTTTTCCCCCGATGGCTGCCAGTGGGTTTAAGCGGTGTGGTCAGTGTGACCGAAATATGTCACTGACTGACACACACGACTTTTGCCTCCGCTGCCTGGGCCCGGATCATGAGGAACTGATCTGTGGGCCCTGCGGCAAAATGTCCTCAAAAGCGTTGAGGAGTCGGCGGCATCAGCGTGATCGAATCTTCGCTGACCCCAGCCGTACCCGGACCTCGTCGGAGGGCTCCGCGTCAAAGGCTCCAGCTCGGACCGTCGCCGGAGTTCCTCCGACCGGGGTTCTCCCTCCGGGGACCATCGTCGGAAGGTGAAGCCCGCGAGGGCGGCGTCGGTGGACGCTCCTGGTTCCGCGAGGGCCAGGTCGCATAGCCCCGACAGCCGCCCCGGGTCCTTGGAGAAGGAACACCTCACGAAGCGACCTCGCCTGGAGTCGGAGACGCCTGCTCGGGTAAGTCCTGTGGTCCTTCTGGACTCGCCTCCGCGACAGCCGATGTCGGGCCCGATGCCGTCGGGGCCCGAGTCGGGGACTGCTGGGTCGCCTGAGCTCGGACTCAGGTTGACGGCCTTGGAGAGCAGACTGTCTGCCTTCATGGACCAGCAGAGGGCACTGCTCGCTGGCCTCGCTGGCGCCGCTGCCCCGACCGCCGGGACGTCGACGTCCAAGTCGACCCCGGAGACCGAGCCGATCCTCGAGTCGATGAGAACTCGAGTCGATCCTCGGTCGAGGTCACCCTCGGCCTCCCGTTCGGGACCGAGGTCGCCGACGCCGGCTCCCTCGGCGTCGGGGCGGCAGACGCCGCGCCCTGCCCGGGCCGACCCCACCGAGTCCTCGTCGGAGTCGGTCTGGGAGTCTGAGGACGAAGAGTCGCCTGATTCTTTCCGGACTCGGTGTGTCCCCTCGGACTCACCGGAGTCCGAGCCTCGGAAGCAGTCCCCCCCGGAGGATGCCCGGTTCTCGGACTTCATTAGGGATATGGCCAAGGCTTTGGCCTTCCCTGTGGATCCCGAGGAGGAGCCTCGAGCCGAAGAGCTCGACGCCCTCCAGTATGACTCTCCCGCCAGGGAACACTTTACTGTACCGGTTCCTCCTATGCTGGAACGACTACTCTTCCGCATGTGGGAGAGTCCGGCCACCTCGCCGGTCCTGAGCAAGCGGGTCGATTCTATCTATCGAGTCCGCAAGAGCCCTGGCTTTCAAAAGGCACAGCTACCACACCATTCCATGGTAGTGGAATCGGCCATGCATCGTCTTAAGAGCCAGAAGATGCACTCCTCGGTACCTCCTGGCAGGGAGGCCCGTAACCTGGATGGCCTTGGTAAGAAGTGTTTCCAGGGCTCTATGCTCGCATGTCGTGTCCAGACTTACCAGCTATACATGGGCATGTATCTCCGGGATCTGGCTAAAGAACTAGCCGGATTCTCCGCTGGTTTGTCCGAGGAACCCTTGCGGAGGTTCCTGGCCTTGTCCACTGGCATTCGGGAATGCTCAAAGTTCATGTCCCGGGCAGCCTATGATGGCTTTGAAGCATCGGCTCGAGTGGCCGCAGCCGGCATCGGTGCCCGCTGACAGGCTTGGCTTCAGTCGTCAGACCTTGAGCCCTGGGTGCAGGACAAGTTGGTCGATGTCCCCTGCCGAGGCGAAAACCTCTTTGGCAAGCCCATGGCGGAAAAGGCTGCGCAAATTGAGACTGAGACTCTCACCAGGACCAGGCTTTCTAGGAAGACCTCCGCCCCTTCCCAGAAAAAGAAGGGCTCGGGGAAAAAGTCCTTTTACCCGAGGAAGGCGGCTGCCTACAAACAATACCCCCATTATCAGGCCCCTGCAGCTCCCCAACAGGGCCAGCAGGCCAAGGGACGGGGTAACGGGTCCCGTAGGCAGCAAGCCCCCAAGCCTGCACCACCAGCCCCTGCTCAGCAGGGTGGGGGTTTTTGACTCACAATGCATAGCCTCTCCCCCCCCGCTGGTTCCTCCCAGCACCGGAGGCCGGCTGGTTCACTTCGCCCACAGGTGGTCCAACATCACCACAGATGCCTGGGTGCTTCAAGTCGTGCGGGAAGGCTATCTTCTCCACTTCCACCAGGTCCCTCCCTCCTATTTTCCGGGAGAACCTCCACGACCCCCTCTGCACAGGGAATTACTCCTTCAGGAGTTAGCAGGTCTTCTACAGGAACAGGCGGTGGAACCGGTGCCTCACCACCTGAGAGGTCAAGGCTTTTATTCAAGGTATTTTCTAATACCAAAGAGAACAGGGGGCCTCAGACCCATCCTGGACTTGCGCAACCTCAACAAGTTCCTTGTGCGGGAGAAGTTCAAAATGCTTACCCTTGGAATCCTTCTGCCCTACCTCCAGCAGGGAGATTGGCTATGCTCCTTGGATCTAAAGGATGCCTACACGCACATCCTCATCCACCCAAGCCACCGCCAATACCTAAGGTTTGTGGTGGCAGGAAATCATTACCAGTACAGAGTACTGCCCTTTGGCCTGTCCTCCGCGCCGCGAGTCTTCACAAAATGTCTCGCAGTGGTGGCAGCCCATCTCCGGCTTCACGGCCTATATGTCTTTCCGTACCTCGACGACTGGCTCATCAGAGCGGCATCCGCTCCGGAGGTCACCAGCGCCACACGCCGCACGGTGACTCTTCTGCAGTACTTGGGCTTTGTTATAAATTTCGCAAAGTCCACTTTGCTCCCCTCACAGGATCTCGAGTTCCTCGGCGCAAGGCTCCACACTCCTCAGGCACGAGCGTACCTGCCGCTCGACAGGGCTCAACGACTCATGGACCTAGCCGACCGTTTTCGCAGCCAGCCCCTGGTCTCCGCCAGGCGCTTCCTGAGACTACTCGGCCATATGGCTTCCACCGTCCATGTGACCCCCAATGCCCGCCTGAATATGCGGCCTGCTCAATGGTGTCTCCGCCAGCAGTGGCGACAAGCCGCAGGCGGCCTAGTAGACCTAGTGCGCGTCTCCGAGCTGCTGATCTCGTCTCTCCGCTGGTGGCTTCGGCGGCTGAACCTGTTATTCGGAATGCCTTTCCAGTCGCCTCAGCCGACCCGGGTGCTGACCACGGATGCATCCCTCCTGGGCTGGGGAGCACATTGCCGAGAGGCACGTACTCAGGGCCTCTGGAACACGTGGGAGTCTGCTCAGCAGATCAACTTCCTGGAGCTCAGGGCGATCCGCCTGGCTCTCATGGCTTTCTCCCACCTGACTTCCCACCAGTCCGTCCTTGTCCAGACGGACAATCAAGTTGCTATGTTCTACGTGAACAAGCAGGGGGGCACGGGCTCCTTCCTCCTCTGCCGGGAGGCACAGAAGCTCTGCTCTTGGGCCGTCAGTCACGGCATTCTCCTCAAGGCAGTTTATCTCCCGGGCCAAGAGAATTGCCTGGCGGACAAACTCAGCAGGATCCTCCAGCCGCACGAGTGGCGTCTGGATCCCTTGGTAGTTCAGAAGCTCTTCCTAAAGTGGGGTCTCCCCATGGTGGATCTCTTTGCCAGTCCTCACAACCGGCAGCTTCCTCGCTTCTGCTCTCGTCAGCCACACCCCCTTCGGGTTGCGGCGGACGCTTTTCTGATTTCATGGTCGGGGAACCTTCTGTACGCTTTCCCTCCCATCCCGCTAGTCTCTCGGACTCTTTTCAAGGTTCTCCGAGACAAAGCCTTCATGATCCTGGTGGCCCCTCGCTGGCCCAGACAGCCGTGGTTTCCGCTCCTACTGCAATTAGCGGTGGAGGATCCATTCCCTCTGGGGGTACAACCAGATCTCCTCACTCAGGATCAGGGGTCTCTGCTACACCCCAACCTCAGGTCTCTCAACCTCATGGCCTGGCTGCTGAGAGGGTAGTCCTTGCTCCCCTTCTCCTGCCGGCAGAGGTGGAGGAGGTCGTCTTGGCTTCGCTACGGCCTTCTACCCGCAAATGCTACGCCCTTAAATGGCGTCGCTTTGCCGGCTGGTGTGCCCAACAGTCTCAGGATCCCTTCTCCTGCCCGGTGTCGGTGATCTTGCAGTACTTGCTACACCTCTCTAATCTGGGACTTAAGTCCAACTCCGTCAAAGTTCACCTCAGTGCTCTTTCGGCACATCATGTGCCGGTGGATGGTAGACCTCTCTCCAGCGACCCTCTCGTGGCGAGGTTTCTCCGAGGTCTCCTTCTGCTTAAACCACCTCTGCGCCCTCCAGCGCCTGACTGGGACCTGAATGTGGTTTTGCAGCGGATCACCTGTCCGCCTTTTGAACCTATGGCTACCTGTTCTCTTCGTTTTCTGTCTTGGAAAACACTGTTCTTGATAGCCCTCACTTCCGCTAGACGCGTAAGTGAATTGCAGGCCCTCGTGTCTGATCCCCCTTACACTCGGTTCTACAAAAATAGGGTAGTCCTACGGACCCACCCAAAATTTCTTCCAAAAGTGGTCTCCCCTTTTCATATCAATCAGGAGGTGGTACTTCCAACCTTCTTTCCCAGACCACACTCCAGCCGAGCTGAAACGGTCCTCCATACCCTGGACTGTAGAAGGGCTTTGAACTTCTACCTTGACCGTACGCGGGAGCACCGTAAAGCTGCTCAGCTTTTTGTGTCTTTTGACCCCAATAAATTGGGGCTCCCGGTCTCCAAGCATACTCTGTCCATCTGGGTTGCGGACTGTATCTCTTGGGCTTATGGGGCAGCCGGACTCTCCTTAGAAAGTCGAGTCACGGCTCATTGCGTTCGGGCAAAGGCTACGTCAGTGGCTTACCTCCGCTCTGTTCCGCTGGCAGACATCTGCCGGGCCGCTACTTGGTCTTCAAGCCAGACTTTTGCGGTCCATTACTGTCTCGAGAGGGAGTCCCGCAGGGACAGTGCTTTCGGACAGG
The DNA here is from genome assembly GCA_033557465.1 of Ichthyophis bannanicus. Lineage (NCBI taxonomy): Eukaryota > Metazoa > Chordata > Amphibia > Gymnophiona > Ichthyophiidae > Ichthyophis > Ichthyophis bannanicus. The sequence continues at coordinate 647,344,086 of CM066035.1, forward strand.
CAGTCCTCCGTAATCTCTTTGAGGTCTGAGCAACTCCTACCCTCCATCCCGGATGTGGGCTACCGGTGGGTGATAATTCAGCGAAGATTCTTTCCTTCTGTGCTGCTGAGCTAGAGGGAGCTCATTTTTGTGCTTAGGGTTTCCGGTAGCCTTGAGCTTGGGAGTCCCATAAGTGAGGATTGACTTCCTGCTTGGTCCTGGAGAAAGCGTAGTTACTCACCTGTAACAGGTGTTCTCCAGGAGCAGCAGGAATCAGTCCTCACTACCCTCCCTCCTCCCCTTGGAGTTGCAATCGTCTGCTTATGTTTTGCAAATATTTTTATGCTGTCTTTTTTAGCTATGTCATCTGACTGGCTAAGATGGCACCCTCGGGCGGGAAGACGACCGCGCATGCGCGCTGCAATTCCCAAAGGCTTTCTTTGAAAGCTGGGGAAAATTGCTCCGCGAGGGCTCCGTCGGCGCCGACGTCACCCCATAAGTGAGGACTGATTCCTGCTGCTCCTGGAGAACACCTGTTACAGGTGAGTAACTACGCTTTAGTGTAGCTTGGTTTAAAAAAGGTTTGGACAAGTTCCTGGAGGAAAGGTCCATAAACCATTATTAAAGGGACGTGGGATATCTATTGCTTGCCCAAATACAAGCATTGTGGCACCTGTGTCTTTTGTGGAAACTGCTAGGTACTTGTGACCTAGATTGGCCACTGTTAGAAACAGGATACTGGGCTTGACCTTTGTCTGACCCAGTATGGCATATCTTATGTTTTTATAAATGAATATATATTCTCTTTGGAAATTTAGGAATCTTAAATGCAATCATTTTGTCTGAGTTTCAAGGGATTAATTTAGTATGTGTAAACCTTTCCTCTCCCTCCCCCGTTTTCTGTGTTGTCCAAGCAAATACCCACTAGCTGCTTGGCAGACAAGGGAAAAACACCTTTTCCAAGCGCAATTTTCAGTCTTTCAGTCTCTACTCTTGAAATTAGTTATCAGGGTTTGTTGAATGGGGACTAGCATATGCTGGGAGGTCATTGGTACTTAACTCTACTCACAATTCTACCCTCTCAAATAACTGAAACCAGTCCAGAGTTTGCATTCCGAAGAGTTTACTTAAACTTTAGGGTCACTGAACAATAATAGTAGCAACTGGCAAAAACAGAAAAATATAACTTTATCACAGTCAGCTCCTCTTGCTTACTCCAAAATAGCTACAAGCAGATAAAGTTTATTTATCTCTCAGTCTTTTAGTTTGATCTGTAAAGTTTAATTAGTTTTTTTTCTCTTAGGCTGGCAATATAAATCCAACTGTTTCCACTCTCACACTTATAGTACCCCTCGTGGTTTCTCTGAATAGGCTCCCTTTTCTCTAAATTAATAGTTTTCTCAGTGTATCTGCAGCTGATAGTGATGCAAGCATGGTTTCCCTGAGGTCGTCCTGGATCTCACACAAAGCCCTGGGGTTACTGTCTATTGATGAGCTTCAGGATTCCTCTTATCTATAGAGCTAGTGGCATCTGTAGATGCAGGTCCCCAATACTGATCTGCAGGTGCTCTGGGCTCATGTTCGCAGTCAGTTGCACTTAGATGTATTTCTTGGAATCCTCTCCCCTTCACCTCTGGAGGAAGTGACTTCCATACTCTTGGCCAAGCAGAGTTTCTCTCCTTCTGAGTCAGTGGGGTTGCTGGCAGTGTTTGCACAGTCAAATCCCTCTCTGCTTTCTCCTTCACTACTTTGGGCCTGCAGCTCTCTCTTGCTGGTTTGAGGGACTAGGGAAATAGCCATACCTCAAATGGTCCTGAGGGCAGACTCCTAATCACATCTGCATGGTATGGTGGATGTATGCCAAAAATAGAGTTCTGTTTTTAGAAGTTGTGTATTGTCACAAGGTGGACCTATCGGAGCCTGAGAAAATGGAAATCAGCAGCAGTGATCAGAGAAGAGATGACAGTATAAACAAAAAACTGTCAGATGGTTGCTATAGACAACCTAGGCACATGTGGGTAAGGGCTGAGAAGACACACCCAGATAGCAGGCAAAGGGAGTTTGCTTTTCCTGATAGGAATCAGCTGGGTAGAGGTGGAGCCCAGAAACACAGAGATATAATACACTCCCAAATAGTTAGAGAGGGAGAGGAGGTGAATCAGCAAGTCTCACAGCAAGGGAGACAACGGACAGCGCAGCAGAAGCTGGGAAAAGTATGGAAGTGGAATGAAGGAGAGTCTGAATTACTGGGACAGCATGCAAGCCCACACGAAGGTCTGAGTGAGTCTCAAACCCAGAGTGAAACATTTGGAAGGCAAAAGCCAGATATTGAATGCATGTGTGAAGAGCACGAGAGACGTGGGAGAGTTGCAATACAAGGTAACAAAGCCAGAAGTGTTGATAGTGGTTGTTTTCTACCCGAGTGGGTAAAACCCTGCAGCAATAGAAAAAGCCACCCAGAAATAAGCTTTGGAAATAATCCCTTCCCTTGTGCTAGAAAACCCAGGAGAAAAGAAGCTCACTTACTTGGAAAAGCTAGAGATTCTAGTATCCACTTTAAACTCCCAGAGTTTGAGCAACCTCCGTATAGAGCAGTGCAATCTAGGGCAGCTGTGAGGCAAAAGCTAGACCCGAGCACGCTCAGAGTATACCGTAATCACTCTAACAGCAGAGCCAGGGAAGTTCCTGAATGTCCTTATGCTTACCAGCAGGGGCTGAGTTCTCATAAGCCTCATACAAAACTATATGGTAGTTCCCAGGGAGGCTTTGAGAGAGAAGGACAGAACAACTTCCTGCTTGACGAGGAAAACCTACATTATCCTTTTGAAACAGCTGACCTTAAAAACGTGAGTGTTAATGAACCAGAATCTATGGAATATGAGAATGCAGAGTTAGCAACAGTTCCTGAGCCCATGGAATGCTCAGTCTCGGTAATTGACCCAGAGTTTTCCTTAAGGTGAAAAGGGTTGAAGATAACCTGAGTAAGAGTCACAAGGTGTGGGCTGGAAAATGTGTCTCACAGAAAACCATGTGAATGAGCTGTGCTGTAGCAGCAAAAAGGAAAGCCTGTGAAAAAACATTGAGAATGTTTAATTCTTTTCTTTTTGCATTTAAGCTGAAGTAAGCTACTTTTGTTTAACCTTTTGATTTCTGTTATATGCCCGAAGTGGGTTGTTTGCTTTGTTTTGCCAAGGAGAAAATACCTCACGGACGGGGAATAAAACCCTGAGTTTGGAACACAAGTGTCTTTTGTGGTTTATAGAGAAGGTACAACTACCACCCTCAGGCAGTACCAAGGCCTCACCGGTAGGGCACCTGGGGGTGCGACAGTATATATGACTTGGATTTCTCCCTCCCAGAAAAGCTTCTTCCCAGCATGATATATCTGGCAGCAAGAAACCTCCCCTGTTCTGGAAAATGCTGGGCTTTTTCCAATCTACATGGTAGTAATTTAGTAGGGATACAGGATGGTTCTGATGCTCACACAGTAATAATCAAGCAGTCTCTACCCATATTTAATTCAGATATCCTTAGTTGCTATAGCATTAACAGTCTGTAAGGCATTCACCTGCTCATCCATCGCAGTAGATTTCTCTGAATGGGACTCCAGCGTCTCCAATTGGTTCTGTACCTTATGTTGAAGGTAAAGTGAGAAAAAAATCCAATTCTTTAATACTACTTGTTATTGACTTCTCAAGAGTTATTATCATTTCAAGCATGATTACCTCTTGTCTTTCTAGCAATAAGCTTTGCTGCATAAGAGACGTGCAAATTCGGGCCTTTCTAAAATGGCTTTTGAGATGTGGATCGGATTTGCATGTGTGAATTGCACATGTGAAAATGACCAAATCACGAATAGGTCTTCTAAAGTAACCCCTATAGTCTCTTGGCTTTCTATGTACATGTTCAGTTGTGTACATTTTCATCATTAGAACTTACATAGAAGTTTCTATTTTGTACTAAGGTCTGTTCAACATGATGTCTATTCATTTAACTTCTGCCTATGAGTTTTCAATGCAGTCAGCTAATTTGAAGACTGGCCAATCACACTCCTCCCCACCTGTAATCTGGAGATTTTTCCACATGAAGGGTTCATCAGATCATGACTATATATCATAATATCCTTAAAAAATCAAGGAGAAAACAGAAAAAAAATATATATGATCATATCCATGACTTTGATGTTCTTCCCCCCTTCCCCAAATTTACTTTCAAATTAACGAGAGGTAGAAATCTGAAAAGGAATAATTCTTAAATGAGGATTGTTTTGTAGGTACCAAGGAAATGGATGTAAAAGGACAATTTTCACATCATTGGCCATGCAATCCCTGATGTGAAAAATTCCAACACTGCAAACCATGTGCCACAATAAAGCAGTAATTAATTTTAATTTGAACAGTTATGGGTTAATTTTATAATTGAGTTCCTGGGTTAATAGTGCAGGAAGTCATCTAGGCACCTTTGTGTTTTTACAAAATGTTAGCATAAATCCAGCACTAGTCGACCCAGAGCCCCAGGGCTGGGCCAACAATTGGGCAAACTAGGTGTTTGCCTAGGAAGGCAGCTTCTGTGGGTGGGGGGGGGGAGCAAAGAGCAGGGCATTCAAAGCTTAACAAAAGATTCTGACAATCAGTGGGGCATAAGGCTTAAGGTTTGCTTAGAGCACCAACACTTTGAACCAATTCTGGGGCCAGCCCTTGAAGGAGCGGACGTCATGCCTGCTTAAGAGCAGGCAGAAATGTTAGCACGTCCTCGTACCCATATGTGTGTAAATTGTGACCCTGACCACGCTATACAGGAACGTGCTGGCTTGCCCCAGGTGTACAATTAGGTGAGCACATTTATGCCTGTAAATCAGCATTTTGCACACAAATAGGACTTATAAAATTGCCCTTTTATAGACTACATCTCTTGACTGAAAGGCCTCCTCAAAGAGGTATTATAACAAGAAAAACCTCTTCCACAGTATATTAAATATAGTATATCAAACATCTTCATAAAGTATTGGCACAATAAACATCTTAAGAACTATTCAATAACAAATAACATTGGTACATTTAATATTAGCAGTGGAGGCTCCTATCTCTTTCTCTTCACTCAGCCATCCTATGTCTACATTCTGTCTCTGACTATCTGATTATATCCAGCCTGTCATTTATCCTCTCTCTTCTGACCATCTGTTTCTTGTCAGGCATATTATGTTATGCCACATCATGATCCCTTATGATGGATTAACTTCTGACATTTGGATATAGTAAAATAGAAAACTAAATTGAAACAGCAACATAGAAGATGACGACGGCAGATAAAGACCAGACGGCCTATCCAGTCTGCCCTTCCATAAGAACTATTAAGAATCACTCTTGCATGAGATGATGTTTGCAATCATCATTCTATCAAGATACATGATACATTGAGTACATATACTTATCAGCCTATTAATTGTATTTAAAAAAAACATATATATGTTTGCATCGCCTACAGGTAATTTCCCAAGATTAACTGAATTGCAGTCAAGTCATTGTCTCTAGAGTCTGTAGTAGTATAGTTTCCAATGTACTAAGAGGCCGATATTCAAAGAAATCCGAGTTCCTGTCTTCATCCAGACTTAGGGGTGCTTTTACTAAGGTTTTTGCCATTGTGGTGCGTTAGAAGTAAGAACTAGTGTGTGAAGTGCAAGGCTGAGTGCTGTTGGAGGTGTGACCAATATGTCCTCTACAGTTAGCACACTGAAAAGTTCCTGAATGCATGCTAACTCACTTGCAAAATTGACAGCCAGCAGTAACTACTGCATGCTAACCACATTGTACAGTTCAAGACACTCTGCACTCATAACCTGTCCAGTCTCTGCCCCAACATGTGCTAAGCAGTAAGCATGAATATTTACCACACTGGATGCTTTTAGTTCACGGTAACCATCAACATGGGCTAAAATGTGCATTAACCATTGATGCACTTTAGTAAGAGGGTCCCTTAGTGTCCTAAGTTTCCAGTTAAAAATTCACCTAAATGTAACTGCTTAAATGTTATGCTCCTTGACATTAATTTGCCTAGAGATGAAGCCCCATTCTGCACAGGATGTCTAGGTCAGAAAAGGGACTTTCAAGTTGAAATGTTCCCAATTTCCAGCTCAACATTCAGTGGACGTTTTGTAAAATATATATAGAGTCACAGGAAACACATGTGTATTTTCCTAAATTTGCAGGAGGAGCAATCACTTCAGAAATCAAATGTTCCAAAAAGGTGCAGCATCTCTCGGTGGTTTGTAAGTGCCGAGTCAGACATCTACACATGTAAATGCTGAATTTCAGAAATTTGCGCGTATACAGCAGGTGCCAATCAAGGAGTCAAGCACCTAAAGTTCTTTTTGGACATTTGTTTTGGTCATTTTGCGGATGAGTAGGTTAGACATAATTGTCCCCTTATTCACTCCTGTAAAGCCCTCTCCAAAATGAGCAATTTGCTGACACTTATGCTTGCCTCAGTAGAGGTGCAAAAGCCGATAGGAAAATTAAAAAAATATAAAATGTATTCCCATACAAAAATTGGATATACATGTCTGTTTAGAATTATGCATTCTGTGTCATTGACATAGGTAAATTGCAGCATTGAAAAATTAGCATTTACCTATGTATGCCATTTACATGTTTAAAATGCCACTCGTATAGCCATTCTCAAATGAGTCTCTTAGAAGCCTAATTTAGGTATCTACTCCTGAAAATCAGCGCTAAGCTTCTTTTCTTCCCTGCCCTAAGTTTTCCCCTGAATTTAGGAGTTTAGTGAAATTAGAAGCATAGATTTATGATCTCGGTCCAAGTAAATTTTCAATGAGGACAATTTAGGAGCTAAAACCCTTTGAAAACTAGAGGCCGATTCCAATAGGTGCAAGGCCAGGCCATTGGGACGCCTAAAATGTGGACAGACCCAAGTTGTGCCCGATTCCACAACTGTGGGAATGGGGTTGCAGAATCGGGCACTTAGATGGCACAGTGTGCACCAGATCCTCTGGAAAGAGACGTCTGGGAATCTGCCCGTATAGGCCGCACAATGCTCCGGCCGCTGTGCCGGTGCAGCAGCGTCCCATTGCCATGGCACTGGCACTGGCACTGGCACATCCAGCCAGGGTTGCAGAATGCCTGGACCATGATTGGCACCAGCACACCGCTGCCCGACCCTCAGTGGTGCCCTTCTGAGGCATCACGTTGGGGTTGGGGGCCTGCATGTCACAAACTGTGCTGGCCCGGTGCTTATTTCACCATTAGATGGAACAAGTTAGGCGTCCATCTTGCTGCTGGAGGATGTACAGAGGCCTATCCTGAATGGCCTCTGTATCTCCTGGCGCCTTATCCCACCCCTGTTCCGCCCCCTCCTACCCATATCCAGCGCTCCACACAAATGCTGTGTACATGCAGGGAGCACTTGGACTGGAATCGCATTCAGGGGCAGAGAGCGGATTGGATGTCCAAGCCCACTTTTTGCTGTTGTGAATGACCACCTGAGTGTTTTCCTCATTGACACATGGAAGGTAATTTTATAAGGAGTCACCTACTTTAAGTATGCTACTTAGGTGCTCTTTTATAAGGAAAGGTAGGCGCCTAGTTTTCTTTATAAAATACTAGTGTAAATTGCAGAGATTATTCCTCAAGCTACCGCTACAGACATTTACACCATCCCAAGTGTATATTATAATCCTCCGCTCAAACTCTGCCCCCAGAGAAAGGGCATGCCATGCAAACATGTGTACTTTGATGCAGGCCAGGATTTAATAAGAGGTCATTTACATGCATATGTTGCCACTTCCACATGTGGGGTTTTTTTTTTTTTTTTTTAGTGCCATCAAGTCAGTGTTGACTCCTAGTGACCCAGCTACCTCTGGGTTTTCTTGGCAATATATCACTGGAAGCACATTGCCAGCCTTTTCTTCCGAGGCAATGGAGGATAAAGTGACTTGCCCAAGGTCACAAGGTGTGCCAGTGGGAATCAAACCCTTGATCTTCTGGGTACTAGGCAGTTGCTCTAACCACTAGGCTACTCCTCCACTCCACATCCACATGTGAATGACTAAAATGCTGACATTAATGCACGTTGTGGGTGCTTAAAAATAGGCAACTCCTTATAAAATTACCCCCAAAATGGAAGAAACAGAAACATAGCAGATATGGCCTATGAGTTGAATGGGCACAACCAAGGGTCAAGAATGGGATGTACAACGCCTTCTCAGATGAGAAAGGCATGCGTGACATTTCACGTGTTTGCTCTACTTGGGAGGCTGATGAATTCAGGATCAATTGCAGTGTCAGGCCTAGAGTAAAAAAATGTCCCTGTTCTCACAGTACAAAAATGTAAACTTGTTTGTTACATTAGCTTTGGGAGGTGTGTTTATTAAGAAAGATCTCTTTGCTGACATCAAGAGCACTGACTGAGCAAACACAGTTAAAATAATATCATACTTAAGATCAATCAAATCAGCTTTTGTTGACATTCTGATTTCCCAGGAATTATAAAGGGTTATAATAAGCCAAGGGAAGATGGGAAATACACTGTCACATTCTTGAGTAAGTAACAATATGGAATGATATGCGTTGTTATTGTTCAGACTGCTGAAGAATTCATGCATTCTGTACACAGGCTCGTATATACCAACAAGTGATGCTTATTTATTTTCTTAGTTTTGCACGGTGCTTTTGTGTGCCCTGGACTAAACTCATTCAGACTCCAAAGCAATACTCATCATTCACACCAAAAAGGATGTGAAATGTAGCCATCTGTAGTCTCACATTTTGTTTTTAAAACCTTTTCTTATAATGTCACAAAGGAAAATACAGGGACTAGAAAACAGCCAGTGTTGCTTCATGCATTGTGCAATAGCCAATAAAAGAGCACCACTGCAATATTGTCCAAACATGAAAAACCTGTACTATACTATACCCCCTCCAATAGACAAAGAAAACAGAATATATGAAAAACAACAACCCCCACATCTCCAGTCTAGGCATGGAGCTTTCAGCCAATCGAATGTCATTTCCATAAAGAGGAAAAATGAAAGCAGAGGGTAATACAAATATGTTAGGACTTCACATATTGCAGAAAAGGAGATCAGATCTTCAAAAAGGATGATGTTTTGCCATACAGTTCAAAGGTTAATTTCTCCATAATAAAAATGTTCCATGCTTTCTCTAACCATTCCAGCTGAGTGGGGGAAAAACCTCTTTTCCAGTGGTTAGCAATAGTGCAATGTCCTGCCAACAGCAAACAATGGATTAGATGAGTCATGTGCTTAGAGACAGACATCCCAAGGATAAATAACAGCTTGTCTACAGGTAGATTAATGTCACTAAAAGCTGTCATAATAGTTTGTACGTCTCATAGGGGTATGCAGGCAAATAAAATTTATGTTATTTACTTTTCTGTATTGTTTACAGGTTTTTTTTTTTTATAAATTTTTGTTTTATTTCATTTTGTTTCTGACAGCCTTAAGGTTTGCTTAAGGTGCCAACACCATGAACCAACTCTGGGACCAGACTTGCCAGCATTCCGCAGATTGCCCCAACCCTCAAAGCTACTCCTCTGCAACTGTTCTAGCACCCCTCAAAATGCACTCGCTCCCAAAATCGTCCCCTTCAATTGCCACTGAGGCAGCCATGAGGCTCTTACATTAAGTAATCAGCCTGCTATTTCAGTGGACACCCTTCCCCCACCCCAGGTCTGAGCACAGTATCCCTTAGCCCAGAAACCAACAGACCAGAGCACACCGGTTTGGACAGGTCACCCAGGTACCTTCCCCAGGGGCTGCTGATTGGTGGACAGGAAATACCTGTGGCAAATGGGATTATAGAATGAGTTTGAAATTATACTGTATTTAAGGCATTGAAGGACGTCCCTCGGGGCTCAGACTCTTTTGTTGGAGGGAACCGGCTCTCTGTCTGATCCTGTGTGCACATTAAAGATCCTGTTTGCATTCCAGCCTGTCTGTGAGTTTCCTTCTGTGGGTGAGTGATTGAATAAGAGCTTTTCACAGCGTTTGCTATAACATTTTGGTGCATTGGCCAGGAAAATTTAAAAGAAAAGCCTCTCTCTCATCGCACCCACAGTGGGAAGACTACTGCTTTTTGCAGGATCGGGGCCTCCACCGGTCAGGGACCGACCCCTCCAGGTGATTAACGATCCTTGGCGCCACGGGGCCCCTTTTGTGCTCCGAAGGACTCTTTGACTTGTGTGGTCAGTCGGACCCTGCGGTTGAATCCCCGATTGAAAACCGGCTGGATAGACTGGCATCCAAACTACCTGTCTGATCAGAGTTCTGGTGAGTACTACTACTTTCTGTACTCTATCTGTGAGTCCTGGTAATTTCTGGGAACCTGTAGCGGCCCGATCAACCGCAATGAGCAGTCCTAATAGGGGCCTTAGTGGCCCTGAAACCATTGCTCGTCCTGTCTGTATCTGTATCTGAATCTGCTGTATCTGAATCTGAATAAGAAAAAAGGGGGGGGGGCGCTTGCTTGCGAGCGCCAGTAAATGACTGCAGTATAAATTTAATTTTGCCACCTCGGGCCCCTTAAAGGTATTTAAAGTGCAGTGCTGCCAAAGCTATTAAAAATAGCCTAAAATATTAGTACTTAACCGCCTTAAGTGTGCCTTTCAAGAATAATTGCGCTGATCGCAATTCTCCGATGATCGGGGCGATTTATTTAGAGCCTTTGCCCCATGTGCTCCTATAGTGTTGGGGGCTTTTTTTGTGTTGCTGGGGGTTTCTTTTGTGTTGCCATGTGCTCCTATAGTGTTGGGGGCTTTTTGTGTTGCTGGGGGTCTCTTTTTGTGTTGCTGGGGGTTTCTTTTGTGTTGCCATGTGCTCCTATAGTGTTGGGGGCTTTTTGTGTTGCTGGGGGTCTCTTTTTGTGTTGCTGGGGGTTTCTTTTGTGTTGCCATGTGCTCCTATAGTGTTGGGGGCTTTTTGTGTTGCTGGGGGTCTCTTTTGTGTTGCCATGTGCTCCTATAGTGTTGGGGGGGGGGGGGTTTGTGTTGCTGGGGGGTTTCTTTTGTGTTGCCATGTGCTCCTATAGCTCCATCTAGTGGACATTAGAAAAATAGCTAGCTATATTTCTCATATTACTATTATCCACATGGTAAAAGTTAAATCCTATGGTACAGCTAGAGAGTATGTGTGTGTGTATGTAATGTGTATTTGTAACAGCTGCTACTTGAGGAAAGAGAGTGTATGAGTATTTGCTGCTGAGACGTCTCTGTTTTCTGTTTTCCCTTTTTCTTTTTCCCTTTGTGGTCCTGTGTGTTTTGTGCAACCAAACTCTGCCTGTTGCCTGGATTATATTGTATATTGTATTCCCAGAAGTGGGATTGGAAAATTTACACTGAACATTGCATTCCTAGAATTGGGATTACAAGATTTGCACTGTAAATTGTGATTTTGCAAATTGTGATTAGAGCATGGGGTCCGGAGGCTGAATTGTGGTGGGGGAGTATCCGGACCAGCTTCCCTGTATAGATTCATGGCTGGCCCATGTGGTAAATGTGCTGTTATGTAAAAACCTTTAGTGTCTCTGTGTTTAGTTGTGACATTAGGGAAAGAAAGTTTTTGTCCAGACATTAGGTCTTTATATTTCAGGATTGATTTTGATACTCTATCAGTAAAAGGTGAAGTTATTGACGAGTCGCCCCTGTGTCCCCAAACAGTGAAAAACACCAGGTCTACTGATTGCAGGGAAGGGGACAGTTTGGAAAGGGGGGTGGGGTTTGCTGTGTGTGGACTGTAGTACTGGTATAGCAGTGAAGGAAGACAATTGCTTTGTTTGATGCATATCCAGTTTCATTGCTATGTTTCATGCATGGTCAGGGAACCAGGTGTTTTGGTCACACCTCTCAGCAGTGAGTGGGGGGTGATTGAAACTGCTGAGATAGTTTGCATAGCTATAGAAAGATACTGGGAGGAGTTCCTTCTTCTAGCAGATAAATGGAGGCACATTAGAGAGGACAAAAGAAAAAAAATCACCTAGGAGTCTTTCTCCTAGCAAACGCCACACCTAGTCTCCAAACAATCCTCTGGTCATCAATTTAGATTGTAGAGTTTAAGCTTCTGGAACCATGGGGGGTGCCTCCTTTGAGCATCCTCAAAATGTCTGAGCAGCATCTTGACTGTGTAAGGCTGAAGAAGGACTGTCAAATTACTGTTAGCAATATCTGTAGGGCAAAGCTGATGTGTGAAAATTAGCTGCAACACATTTGTTAGAACTTAAAAAAAAAGGGGGGAGAGAAAATCCTTATAAGATTATGAAGAAATGAAGATTTTTTTACTTGTCTTTTTAAAGCCTGAATTTTATCTCTGGTACATATATTTGGTTTTGACTGCACATACAAAATTAAGCAAGTAATATTGCATTCTTTCCTGCTTGGTACATTAAACTGCCTTGATCAACTGTATTCATTTTTCTGATACTACAATGATATTGCATTCCAGGTATCTACCAACCTTTTTATGGAAAAGTATCAGTTTCATGCTTGTTTTGAACTGTAGGATTCAAGGTAATTACTTTGCCTTGTTAAGCACTGTGCTGACAAATGATGAACAGAACAGTAACATCATAGATGCATTGGTGTCCAGAGAAAAAGTGTACCTTGTTTTGAGGGTTTTCAGTTTCAGGAGTACAGTATATTATAGCACTGTGAGAAACAAATCTTTTTAGTTTATACACTTGCACTTTGTTACCAAATATACTGGTAGCAGTACATTATGTAGAGGTCCAGTATACACAGCAATAATAAGGATACATTAGTACCTATGTATGTGATTGGTGGAATGATGCAGGTGATGGGGGAGTGTTGTGAGGGATGAAGTGGGATATTAAGAAGAAGGACTTTTGATGGACATTAAACTGATGAAGGTAATTTGAAGTGATGTATCTGGCTAATGAATATGTAAACAAAAAGAAAAAAAGAGATGAGCATTTTATTCCTGAATGGGGCCTGGAGCCATGTCACCAAATTGCAATCCAGGGAGCCCAGCGGAGGGAGGTGGCCAGGGTCCAGATGGAGCAGACCATCCCGAGAACTCAGAGCTGCCCACCGCTGAGATGTGTGAAGGAGTCCCTATCTGGATCAGTGTGTCACATTGAAAACGGGCCAGGGTGTCTGCCTATGAGAATGAGAGGTTCAAATTTTGAGAGAGACAGAACTTGAACTTCAGAGAAAGGTGAAGCACACTGCGAGGTCCTGGGGAACTGCTGAGAGGCAGGAAAAAGAACTGTTGGACTGACTGGGGGGGTTTTTGGGGGCTTCTGTGAATGATTGTATTGTTATCCTTTTAATATTGTTTTCTTAGAAAGTAACTGAAATCTACAAGCCATTTCGGCTTCAGCAACTGCAATACCCACACCAGCTCAAGTTTTTGCTGTACTATTCTCAGAACTTTATTTATCACATTATTAAGCACTGCTGCTTTTGACATACTTTCATGTTATGTGTTTTCAATATTATTGACCAGCTGCAAGAAAATGATGTTACAATGTATGTTGTCTCTAGGGAACAGTACCAGAAGCTGCTTTTCTGATGACCCCTATCTGTCTCAATATCTGTCTCAAATGGTTGCTTGTCCATTGCCCTTAGTGGGATTAACTTTGCCCCATACACAAGAAAAGAAAAAGAAAAAATTGGGGAATGAAGGGAAATTGGCTGACAGGTATGTCTAGTATGGCTGCATCCTTGCCTGAGGTTGTAATACATTAGGATGGCACGGAAGAAAAGCATGTGGGCTAAGAAAATGAGTACCCAGAGCCCAGCACAACAAGAGTGAAGCTAGAGGAACCATATTCTGAGCAGGAGTGCACAGAAAAAAATGGACCCAGCTAGGAAAAGATAGCCCAGGCCTGAACAGATTGAACAGGCCTCAGCAAGCTGGGCAAGCCTGGACAAGTTAAACAGGCCAAACAAAGCTGGTGATACAAAGTACTCATATGCCCTGAAGACTACAGTGCCAGTGATTAATGAAGCAAAGGGAATGGCAGGGTGCAGCCAGAATGACTCAACACTAGCAAGAATAAAAGCCATTAATATGCTGATAAGGGTGGATCCCAGGGAAAGAGCCTTTGCCCCAAAGGAAAGAGGCCTCTGCAGACTTTTTGCACACGGCCCTCCTTTGTCCCAAAGGAAAGAGGCCTCTGCAGGCCCTGCAACCTTTTACAGTCAGAACAGCAACTTGTGCACACGGAACAGCAATTTTTGTGCAGGAGTTGCTATAGAGGGTATAGGGTATGTGTTGTTTTAAACTCACTGATGCAAGTGTTTCCATTGAACACTCTATCCAAGATCTAAGTGATCTAGTTAATCATATTACTGACCCGTCCATGGGTCCTGGGTGGTTTATGAAGTGGTTCAGTTGGCCAGGGGGACTAAAAATCCCAGTGGTAGGGGTTCTTTTTATTTACTGCTATGTGCCATTCTGCCATGTTGTATCCCCATTCTTTACCGCTTCATTACCACCACCCTTGACACCCTGGTAGAATGCAAGGCGATTACCACTGTCATGGCCCTGACCCAATACACCCCTCTGCGGCTTGCCTCCAGTAATGCAGCCCTCAACCGCCTCTAGCGGTTGAGGTCTCACTTAAAAAGGGGGGAATGAGGCAGCCATGAGGCTCTTACATAAAGTAATCAGCCTGCTATTTCAGTGGACACCCTTCCCCCACTCCAGGTCTGAGCACAGTATCCCCTAGCCCAGAAACCAACAGACCAGAGCACACCGGTTTGGACAGGTCACCCAGGTACCTTCCCCAGGGGCTGCTGATTGGTGGACAGGAAATACCTGTGGCAAATGGGATTATAGAATGAGTTTGAAATTATACTGTATTTAAGGCATTGAAGGACGTCCCTCGGGGCTCAGACTCTTTTGTTGGAGGGAACCGGCTCTCTGTCTGATCCTGTGTGCACATTAAAGATCCTGTTTGCATTCCAGCCTGTCTGTGAGTTTTCCTTCTGTGGGTGAGTGATTGAATAAGAGCTTTTCACAGCGTTTTCTATAACACCACCACTCTGCAAACAGCTCCACCCACCAAAACTACCTCCTATACCTGCTCTACCATCTCACAAATTGCCCCATCTCCAAAAACTAGCCGTCCATAATTGCCCCAGATTCCACAAACTGTCCCACTCCCAAATACTACCTCCTTCAACTACCTCACCACCTCAGAAATTGTCCCCACCCCTAAAAAATACACCCCACAGCTTCCTTACCACCCTGCAAACTGTCCTCACCCCTAAAAACTATCCCCCGCAACTGCTCCATTCTTCAAACTTCCTCCACTGTCAAAAACTATTCCTCTGCAACTTCCCTACCACCCTGCAAACTGTGCCCACCTCTCAAAACTAACTATCCTAGCAAAGCCCAAAAACTTCCCCATTCCCCAAAACTACCTCCCGGAACTGCCCAACAATTCCCAGAGGCATCCCCCCAGACACAACACATGCACAGCGCACACATAAAACAGATGCATAAACACACACCCCCATACATAAACACACAAACACACACAGGGATTGACAATAACTCCCTGCCCCTTTGACCTGAGACCTCTTTGCCAAAGTTTTAATTTTAAAGACCTTTTTCTTCTCACAGGCTTTTAAGGACTAACGGCTCAGTTACACTCTTAGTCTACGTTGATGTAAAGTGCTGTGATGTCACTACTAGCAACAGTATATTAAGATTCTAATAAACATATAACATTTTCTTTGTTATCAATTCTACTGTGAAAACTGCTGACTTAAATCATACAGCTTTTTTATTCGTTGCTCTATGTACAGCCAACTAATATCTGTTCCGTGGGCAGGGTCAAATTAAATCACTGGCAAAATGCATATATACATTGGATCCAAATGTTTACGGGGGCGCTATGAAATGGGCTCATAGAGCGCCATTTTCAAACTCCCCCGATTCGGGGTAGAGCACCTCACCGCTCCAGCCAGCTGCCCTGCTCAGGTACTCCAGCCCAATTGGGGCTGTGGGAGGGGAGCAGCAGCTCTTTAAAGGCAGCCGGCGATCGGTGGGAACAGCGCCATTTTCAAACTCCCCCGATTCGGGGTAGAGCACCTCACCGCTCCAGCCAGCTGCCCTGCTCAGGTACTCCAGCCCAATCGGGGCTGTGGGAGGGGAGCAGCAGCTCTTTAAAAGCAACCCGCCTCTAGACAGGCCCGTGCCTGTCGGGCCCGCGCCTGAGGGCCCTTTGGCGTGGCCCTTAGGCGAGGACCGCCAAAAGTAGCTATCCGCAGAGTATTCCATCAAGCACCTTAAGCTATCAGCCAGCTCCCCCGCTCTCCACTGCTCCTGACCACTAAAGAGGTCGAACAGGAAACCACATGATCTGACTCCTAGATCGAACGCACCAACTCAATCAGAACCGCTCACCGAAAACTCAAATAAGTACCATAAAATCAAGCAGCTGGAGCTCCCCTAGGGTCGAGCTCGCTCCCACCTTCAACCGGACTATCCCTTGATCACAGCAAGTATACTACACCTAACCGCATTAACCATAGTAAAACAGATGTACTACAGTCAAACCTCGGTTTTCATTTGCCCCGGTTTTCATACGCTTCAGTTTTCAACGTCTTTTCTGACTGAGATTTTGTCCCGGTTTTCATGCATTGCTTCGGTTTTCAACGTCTTTTGACTGAGATTTTGTCCCGGTAGCAGGGAAGAAAAGCTGTCAACGTAAGCAGGAGATGTTGCATGAATGTGGGAGGCAGTTCTTTCTCTTGCAGGGTACGTCTGAAGCTATATCATTAAGATTTTCTGCCATTCTGAAGCATTGAGCAGATAATGTAAAGGTATTTTAATGGACTGAATTCAATGTGATTCCGAAGAGAGCTGGGCACAGCAGCTTGTCAGGGGTGGCTAAGGCCAGATGTTAACATACTGTACTGTACAGTACTGTACTTAGCTTGCTTTCAGTGATGTTAAATGTTCATTTATCCATTTCATTAGTCATTTATATTTATTTCTCATTGTTTTCTGTATGTACAAATATAGTTATTCTCTATAAAATGTATTTTTTGTGAATATTTTTGGGTGTCTGGAACGGATTAATTGGATTTACATTATTTCTTATGGGAAATATTGCTTCAGTTTTCATACGTTTCGGTTTTAGTCAGACTTTTTCGAACGGATTAATCATGAAAACCGAGGTTTGACTGTATTTATCTCACGGAACCAGAAGTTCACGCCACCTCCCTCTCTTCTAATCAATAACATTGAACTAAAGTCCAAATCTACAATTCGCTACCTGGGCATCACCCTCGACCAGCGGCTTGACATGTCAGCACATGTTACAAACACAGCTAAAGCAATCTATCACAAGATCCGATCACTACGCCATCTCCGCCCACTGCTTGATTTCCCTGACTACCGCTCAATTTTCCAAGCCTTAGTCATCCCACACCTTGACTTTGCCAACATTATCCTACTGGGACTCCCACAATCGACTCTTAACCCGTTACGCCTTGCCATGAACTCAGCTGCAAGGGCACTGTCAGGGCTTTCAAGATTAGACCACATAACGCCAGTTCTAAAGAACCTACACTGGCTCCCACTGCGGGCCAGAATCCTCTTCAAGGCTCTTGTCATGACGTTCAAGGCATGTAAGAATCTTACTCACACACCCATCAGCGATCTCCTCAACAGCACACCAGACAATAGAACTAGGAGATCTACTTCGTTGAATAAACTTGAAGTCCCAAAAGTGTTGGTAAAATGTAAGAAATCAACAGCAAGTAGAGCCTTCTCCATTGCTGCACCTATGGCATGGAACGCCCTCCCAGCAGAAATCCGGGCCAGCTCAAATTTGGCACTATTCCGTAAAGCCCTCAAACATCACCTGTTCCTACAATATTATCCTGACAGCATTCCCGACATTTACAAGGCCCCCACCTCACCTCCCTGCCTAACCCGTCCCTCAGATCATCTTCCTATAGATAATGGCTAACCACTATCTCTCCCACTGATCTCCTTGACCATCTAGCCAACCCTCTAGACAAAGGTCATATTTATTTATCTGTAAGAGCATTATAATTTTATAATATGTACATAGTTTCTACCTCGTTTTTACTCCATGTTTACATTCCCTGTTCAATGTAAAAAACTTGATGTAACTTGCTTACATTCTTGTATGTTCTGTTTAAAATGTAAACCGCACTGATTATAATAGCGTGGTATATAAGAAATATAAATAAATAAATAATAATAAATGAACTGTCTATAACTGGGACTTCTTGCACATTCGTTCATAATGTTGACATTAACCAATGCGTATTCTGTACTATGAGCTATTCATACTGTTACTAGTAACCAATGATCTACTTACACTCCTGTCAGAATTCAATATTGTTCGTTTACCTTGCTAGCCAATACTTAACCCATTAATGAATCATCCCACCTTGGTCAAAACATAATTATCACCCATATCTATCCTTCATAACCTATACATACTGTTGTCAGTAGTCAATACTTTTCCTACTTACTCTTCATATACAGTTACCAATATCTGTATATACTGTTGCCAGTATCCATATGTACTATTACCAGTAGCTATATATACTATTAGCAGTAATCATTAATTTCCCCACCCATCCTTCATGTACTGTTCCCAGTTGCTATATATACTGTTGTCAGTAATCATTAATTTCAAGTACTGTTACCAGTAGCCATATATATTGCTCTTTCACTACATATACGGTTCTTTCTCTGTTCACCTACTAAAGTTACTGTTGCCAGTAGCTATATATACTGTTGTCAGTAATCATTGATATCATGTACTATTGCCAGTAGCTATATATATTGTCAGAAATCTCTAATTGCAGCAAAGCTCCCTCGCACCCAATCCCCCACCCACAAAAAACACATAATGTCTCCTACAAATCTTGTAAGCCTCCCTCTGATTCTCCTTCTAATAACACTCCTGACACAACACATCTATACATACAAAACCAACCAAAGCCCCTACAATAACATCCCCATCATCCACAATCATTACCGAAGCCACTATAATTACCTCCCAACCATTCATAATCACTACCGAAGTCCACCACACAGCTCAACATACACACACTCTCACAATCATTACTCACGCCACGACTCAGACAAACACCATCATAGACTCATCCAAATAAAGCACCATCCCCATAGCACTATAAATGACAATGCAGATAATACTGACGCTAAAATAAAACTCATCCTAATAAACATTCGTTCCATATGAAGCAAAATACCAATAATCAATGACATATTAAAAGACACAAACCCAGACATTATCTGCATTACTGAGACATGGTTCACACCCACAGACACTATACTATTAAATCAGCTAGCCACACATCAATATGATATATTCAATTGTCATCGAGATGTAAAAAGAGGAGGTGGCGCTCTAATACTCACAAAAAAACCCTACAATACACCCTAACAAACTTAAATAATATAGACGGAATGGACATTATCAACATAGAAAATAGAACCCTTGCACTCACCCTCATATATAGACTCCCATCAACTGATCAAAAAAACCTCACTCCCATCCTTGAACTCGCATGCACAGCATCTCAAAGTAAACCACTCATACTACTAGGTGACCTGAACCTCCCATCACTGAACCATTCCCAATCAGATAACTTCATGGACGCTATGACACAAATGGGCTATACACAGATAATACATGCCCCCCACACAAAAAGGCAACACATTAGACCTCATCTTCCTCCCTTCCACACTTAATAGTCACCAACTACATACCCCGCCAACTATAACCGAAGTACCATGGTCCGACCATCACCTTATATCACTCCACCTCCCGGCACAAGCACCAATAAATACCGCACGCACAACACCGCATACATCACGATTCGCACACTTCGACAAAAATGCATTCCTTGACAAAGTATTACCCATACTCAATACAAACTCAACAGACATCAATTCAATTGTAACACATTGGAATTCAACAGTCCAAAAAGCAGCTGCCCCCACACAAGTCTTACATAGACAAATAAAAAAAACGGAAAAATGGTTCACAAAAGAACTAGCAAAACTAAAAAACAACTGAGGAAACAAGAGAAGAGATGGAGGAAAACAAAATCAGACGAAAACAAATCCCAATACATGAACTTACTCAACGAATACAAGAATTCAATCAACAAATCAAAAAGAGATTACCATTCTAAAGTAATAAACTCAGTCATCAACCGCCCTAGAGAGCTATTCGCGATTGTAAAAACATTAACAAAAACAAAAAACTCTGAGCCTAGACAACCAGCAATAAGTGTGCAAACCCTAGCAACACATTTTGCAGAGAAATTAAAGAGCAAACCCAGTACCCTGACAGCAATACTACCTTCAAGCACAAAAATCATTAACAAATGGACAACTTTTCACACGGTAGATCGAAAACACCTCCTCAAGATCATAACAATGATCAATACCACAACCTCCCCACTCGACCCATGCCCTGTGTCATGGATTAAGTGTGCAAAGGATGAACTGGCTGAAAACTTACAACACATAGTGAACCAATCCCTTTCTCAAGGCATCATGCCTGATGCCTTAAAACTCACAACGCTAAGCCCAATAATAAAGAATAGTAAGCTCGACTCAAAAGACCCGAACTCATACAGACCCATAGCAAGCATTCCATTTATTGCGAAAATAATAGAAAAAACAATCCAACTACAATTACAAGAACACATTGATGATCACAAGCCTCTTGACTCACACCAGTTTGGATTCCGCCCCTTCCATGGAGTGGAAACTCTCCTAACCACACTGATGGACTTCCTCATCAGAGGTACAGATGACTACAGCCAAGGCTTCCTACTCCTCTTTATAGACATCTCTGCCACCTTCGACAACATCAACCACCATACACTGATCAATAGGCTAGAAAACATAGGAATAGTTGGGACTGTCCTCAAATGGTTCAAGTCTTACATCACACACAGACTAATACACGTCCAAATAGACCAAGAAGCATCAGAAACATTCCCCCAAGGACAGGGAATACCCCAAGGATCAGCTCTCTCCGCCCTCCTTTTCAACTTGTACCTCCAGCCTATTACAAACATATTTAAAAAACACAGGATTAACCACTTTATCTACGCTGACGACATCATGCTCGCCATCCCCATAATCACTAAAAACCCTACATATGACACCTTATCCGAATGCATGGCTGAGGCTACCTCTTGGATGGAAACCAACTACCTCAGCATAAACCTTAAAAAAACGGAAGCAATGTTTGTAACAAGGACACCTATGACTGAGGACACTTACCCAACAACAATCACAATCAACAAAACAACCATACCTGTTAAAAAAGAGGTCAAATACCTAGGTGTAATAATAGACTACACTCTCACCATGTTACCGCACATAAAACAGACAGTAAAAACCATATTCTACAAACTCAAAACTATACAACACCTAAGGCCTCTCCTCGAAACACATGACTTTAGATTTGTAGTCAGTACACTCATCACACCCCACTTCGACTATTGCAATAGTCTCCTAATTGGCCTTCCACAAAAAAACACCTACCTGCTACAAAGAGCCCAGAACATCTGCGCAAAAGTAATTGCCAAAGCTCGCCTAACAGACCACGTAACCCCAATACTGCTAGAATTACACTGGCTCCCCATAAATAGCTGAATCAGATATAAAATAATCCTAACAACCTTCAAACTCATAAACGGCATCGCCCCCTCACACCTGTCCACACTGCTGCACGCTCCAACCGAAACGAGAACTCACAGACAAAATGCAGCCCACTCCCTTAACACACCAGAAGCCTTCAGGAAGTCTAAGAAAACTACAAGCTCCAGAGCATTCTCATTCGCTGCCCCTACGCTCTGGAACAATCTCCCAATAGACCTTCTCATCATAAAAGACCTCTCTCAATTCAGGAAAGAACTAAAAACTTACCTATTTTCTGAACACTTTGAAATCCCCTACCCCCCAAGTCCAGCTCCACAGCAACCACAGTCACACAAACACAAAACCCCTGAAATTACAATTAACTAACTCCTAACAGTCCCCCGCCACACACACTCCTGACTTACGACAAAAAAAGGAAATTAATTCCAATACCTACACATGTCCAATAACTATCCAACTCTGTAACACACTATACAGAGCCTCTGTAAATAGCCAATGTAAATAGTTTGACAGTTGTTTGTATTATTACCTGTACATAGTTGAATTCTACTGTTCAATGTAAATGTATACAGATGTGTACAGTATTGTTAAACTGTTCCATGTAAACCGCCCTTGATCTCTGGAAGGGGCGGTATAAAAGAAATAGATAGATAAATAAATAATAAATAAAATAAATGGGCTCAGGACTCAGAAGGTTAGAATTGTCTGACTTTTCAGGATTCAACCAATTTTTGCATTAATGTCCAGAAGGTTGAAGGGCAACTAATGTGTTAGAGGTTTTACAGTAAATTCATAAAAATGTCCAATCTGGCTGGTCTCTAATTCACGACGCTGGGTGATTGAGCCTACCCTATCTACTTTCAGTATAACTAGCAGTGGAGACTGTGGATATGGTTCAGCCAATAGGAGGGCTGTGGAGGCATAGCATTGCAGGCTACTCTAGTCACAGGAAAGGAGGAGGTGAGCAGGAGGGAAAATCATGTGCTGTAGAGATGAAATTTCTGGTTGTAGTGGGGGTGGAAGTGAAATGTCTTCCCGCCCCCAAAAAAAGCCCCAATTTATTTTATTTATTTAACAGTATTTCTATATGGCCTTATCTTACAATCAAGGCGGTATCACAGCAAAACAATCAAGAGAAGTGATAGTGTTTTCATGCAGTGAGGGTTATATCGTGGTCTGAGTGTAAGATGTGTTGTGTGTTTGATTAGGTTGAGCTATGTACATTGTGCGCTATGATACATCGTGTGCTATAATACATTCTTCTATACATTTAGTGTTAGGAAACAACATGTGCCATTATACATTCTCTTATCAGTGGGTCTGAGGGGGGAAGGTTGTTCATCCCATCAGCTGCAACGTACATGTTCTTATTCACTGTAACATAGTAATTAACAAATTGCTCCTTTGAAACTACCCTCTCCCTCATCTCCTCTGCCTATCATAAACACACAGAAAGCCATTACAGATATAGATACACACAAACATAAATACATCCATGCACGTACATACACATATACATGTAAGAAGTGGTGGGATCTGAACCGACTAGGGACTGGTTCGGTCCCAGCCCTCCCACATGCATGATGCCGGGTTGCGACACCTCGCGTGGAGGCATTGCAGCAGCCGTATGCTTGTGCCGCTACCCTCCACTAAGGTGCAGGAACCTGGCCATTGCCCTGCTGCCATATCCCCCACCTGCCAATGCTTTGACGGCATCAGGGGCTTCTCCCAATGCTGTGATCCTCTGATGCCATCAAACATTAATCGGGTGGAGGGATTCCTGCAGTACTGGCATTTCAATGCCATGTTCGGCCCAGTTCGGTGAACACGTGCCATGGCAGGAACCAGTTCATGTGAATCGGGATGAACTGGCTCAGTCCCACCACTGCATGTAAGCATGCACACACACACACGTATAATAATACACATGCACCTGCCTTCCCACACACACAGGCACACAAAAGCAGATAAACATACAAAATAGAGACACGCACACGAGAACACACACACACATACCACACATGCAAAACATGGAAAGAACCAGACACACACATACAGGCAATACAAATACAAACACGTGTATGGTCCAAACACACCCACATACAGATGTGCAGAGGGGTTGGAAAGATTTCCATGAGCTATATTCTACATGCTTTCCCCGCTTGTTTTCTTTTGGGTTGGTTCACTTTTTCCATACCTGAGCTTCCATCCCAAATAGAATCAGCCTTTGGTGGGGAGATGTGTGGTGGAAAGGGTTTTTTCTTTAAAACACAGGCCAGACAGCAGTTCAGGGAAAACAAAAGCAGTTTTTATTCTGTCCCAGCTTGTTAAACCTCCACAAACCAAAATCCAGGAGAAACAGAAGTTCAGGAAAAATGAAATCAGCTTATTTCTGTCCCAGCTTGTTAAACATCCACAAGCTGGTTCTTCCGGACCTTCCTCCAGCCCCATTTAAAGTTCCTACTTCAAAACTCCTTTGGACAGCTTGCCTTGGAAGGACTGCTGGTTCTACGGGCCTCTCTCCCTCCTGCAAGCTGCTGGGTTCTTAATCTCTCCCTGTGAGCCATGTCCTCCCAGCCCTGAATTCTAGGCTGCAGACTCTTTTAAAGGAGACTGTTGATAATCCCTTTGGAGAGGGATGGGGAACATTCTATATATCCCATCACACACTCTCCCCCTAAGATCAACCATGCCCCATTGAGCACCTGTCTCACCCAGGACCCCCACCCAAGAAAGGACGTCCGCAGCCAGATGAATCTGACCAACCCTATGGCAGACCTACAACTTGTATAGTTGGAAGCTCAAAAACCACCGCATAATATGGCCATTGGGCTCCTTATGTTGAACCAGCCACTTGAGGGGTTGATGGTCCCTTATTAGCATAAATGGACAGCCGAGCAAGTAGTATTTGAAGGTTTCAAGAATCCACTTGACAGCTAGGGCCTCCTTCTCGATCACCGCATAATGCTTTTTCCAAGGAAGCAGTTTCCTGCTGATAAATGCTATGGAATGTTCTTCACTCCTGACTTCCTGGGCCAGAATGGCTCCTAGGCCACCTCTAAGGCATCAATTTGCACAGTAAATGGTAGAGAGAAATCAGGGCTAATCAGGATGGGTTCAGAGCTCATGGCCTTGAGATGCTGGAAGGTCAGGTCCAGGACTGGTGACCACTGAATCCATTTGGGAGCTCTCTTCTGGAGGAGATTGGTTAATGGCTCCACCACCTCTGCAAAATTAGGGATGAACCGGTGGTAATAGTCAATCAATCCAAGGAAGGCATGAACCTCTTTATTTGATTTTAGGGTGGGGATCTGGGCAATGGCATCTACCTTCCGTAGTTGTTGTATCTGCCATTTCCCGATTAAATACCCCAGGTATTGAACATCCTGGCCTCCCAGACAACATTTCTTGGGATTGGCCATCAACAGGCCTTCTGCAGGGTGGTCAACATGGCTTGTACTTGGGTTAGATGGGTGGTACAGTCTCTGCTGTAGATGATGATGTCGACAAGGTATGCAGCCGCATACTTCTTGTGCGGTCTCAGTGGGGAGTTGCCTAGGCATTGCAACGCGACAGGAGGTCCATGTAATCCAAAGCCAGAATCAAGGGCACATGCCAGTATCCCTTGGTCAAATCCAAGGTTGATATAAAGCGTGCTCCACCAAGTCGCTTGATTAGCTCATCTATTCTGGGCATGGGATGCGCTTCCAGTTTAGAAACTGTATTAACCTTCTGGAAGTCAATGTAGAATCTGATGCTTCCATTAGGTTTAGGAACCAAGACAATGAGGGATAATCAGTTACTCAAAGTCTTCTAAAACTCCCAGGTTAAGCATCTCTTCCATCTCTTTGGTGATGGCTTGTTGCCGGGTCTCTGGAATCCAATAGGGTTGCTGCCAAATAACCATCCCAGGGCCAGTAACAATATATGACAAATGAGGTGGGTTCATCCTGGGCAGGTGGAGAACACCTTTAGGTTCCGGTGAATCCAACCTTCTACATCTCTGGGCAACAGAGACCTAATCTCCAATCTGGACTTGAGTGGGATCCAATGGAGTCAAAATTTCCAGCCCAAAATCATCTTCCTGTACCACCACAGCCGTCACTGGAATCCACTTTTTCAATAGGTTAATATGGTACATTTTGGCTTTCTTCCTTTTTATCTGGATGGGTAATCGTGTAGTTAACAGGCCCTGCTTTCTCTTCCACATCATAGAGCCCCTGCCATTTACAGAGTAACTTGCTCTCGGATGAGGGCAGCAAGACTAAAACTCTATCTCCCAGCTGTAAGGTGTGATGCACAACTGCCCAATTGTAATCCTTGGCCTACTCAGCTTGGACTTTTTCCAGACTGAGTTTGGCCATCTACTACTACTATTACTACTATTTAGCA
The DNA here is from genome assembly GCA_033557465.1 of Ichthyophis bannanicus. NCBI lineage: Eukaryota > Metazoa > Chordata > Amphibia > Gymnophiona > Ichthyophiidae > Ichthyophis > Ichthyophis bannanicus. Next base: position 647,370,151 of record CM066035.1, read on the forward strand.
CTTGTAAAGCGCCACGCACGCAGCGCTGCACAACTAACCTACAAGAGGTAGTCACTATACAAGAGACAGTCCCTGCCCGTCAGAGTCAAGCTCATCGGAGCTTACAATCTATTTAGAACAGTACAGAGCATTAGTCAGTTCAGCGGAAGGTACGGTGTGGTATAGTTTGGTCTAAGGTTTGGTCATAAACGTAGATGGGGGTCAGGATAAGATGAGGATGGAAGTCAGGATCTGAATGCAACAGTGAAGAGGCTTTCCTCAGCCAGTCTTGCATTTGTATAACATACTTCACCAAATTATGCCCGGCATGGGGTTCTTCTTCCCAGGTTTTCCTTACCACATCAAATATGCCTCTTGGCCGTCTTCTGAAGAGCAATTCAAAAGGCAAAAACACTATGGAACTCTGAGGTATCTTGCAGATGGAAAAAATCAAATAGAGTAGGAGAATGTCTCATTTCTTCCCGTCCTCCTGCACAAACTTTTTAAACATCTATTTCACAGTTTTATTGAATTGCTCAATGCCATCCATCTGTGGCTGATGTACTGATGTTCGCAGAATCTTGACCTTTACCAAGGCCCAGATTTGCTTCATCATATTGGATACAAAAGGTGTTCCTTGATCTGTGAGAATCTCATTGGGTATTCCAATCCATGAGAATACTTCACAGAGGGCATTCACGATTGTGTAGTCTTCATATTCCTTAGAGTAATGGCCTCTGGGTATTGGGTAGGGTAGTCTAATATGACTAAAATGTACTTGTTGCCTTGGGTGGTTCACTCCAAGGGTCCTACCAGGTTCATGACCACTCTTTCAAATGGAGTTTAAATGATAGGCATAGGCATTAGAGGGGAAGGTTGGACTCTGGCGGGTTTATGAAGTTGGCAGGTAGGGCATGACTGGCAGTATAACTGCACTTGTTTATGGACCCCGGCCAGAAAAATCAGGCTAAAACACACTCCAGTGTTTTCTCCACCTCCAGGTGTCCCCCTAATAAATGGCTATGGGCCAACGATAACATCTGCTGATGATAGGGCCAGGGAACTATCAGTTATTCCCCCTCTTGAGCACCCTCAGCCACTCTATATAACATATTTCTCTTTAACACAAAATAGGGAAATAGGGACCCTCCGTTTCCTACTGGAACACTATCTACTTCCAAAACCCGCTCTCGGGCATGTTTAAAGGACCCATCCTCTTGCTGGGTCCTCCTGAAGCTCCCTGGGTCATCCCTCAGCCCCCATGTTGGGAAGGGGACAATTGTATTTGGGTCACTACAGCTGAGCCCTGAGCTATTCCTAGGGGTTTCTTCTCTAGGCTCTCCTTTCTTGGATACCTCTCCCTTTGCCTCTCCTAGATTCTGTTGGTAGCATAGCTTTTCCCTGCAACACTGACTCCGGGACTTAGCAAGCTTGGGATTCTTGACATATAGATCTGGGTCTCTGGGGGAAAATCTGTAGGAAATCTTCCTGGTCTGACTTAGCGGAGTCCTCAGTTGAGCCCATATCGCTCTGAGGTTTGGGTAATCTCGGCCGATAACCACTGGATATGGAAGCCATGGCAACACCATGACCTCAAAAGTGGCTTGTCCTGATAGAGTCTTGAATGAAACCTCTGCCATTGCATACTGCCTCTGGTCTCCATGCACACAGGCCAGTGTTATTGTCTTTGTATAGTTAATTTGAAATCTGGTTACTGTTTCCCGACGAATGAGGGTCTGCATACTTCCAGAGTCTATCAATGCCTGGATGTGGGTCCCCTCAAGCTCCTTTGAAATCACAAAGTTCTGTGCCCCCGGGTGGGGAGTGTTCTCAAAAGCGCAGATGTGAGGAGTTGTTAGGCTGACATCCATGGGTTCCTCCATACACAGGGGACATTCCTGAGCAAAGTGTCCCTTGACTCCACACCTAAAACAGGTGAAGAAGTCATGGCTGAGGCCATGCCCTCACCTAGGAAGTGACTTTTGGATTCAGAACATGGGAGCCAACATCCATTCTGGCTTCCCCTTCCATCCTCCTGGACCAATGGATGATTTCTTCCCCTTCTCACTGTTTGCTTCATTCACTGACTGGGCTTCATTATAGCCCCTGGCTATTTCCAATGCACTCTTCAGTGTAAGCTTGGGGTGCGATGTACCCACTGTTTCATCAAGGCAGTCAAGCCCTCCAAAAACTGCTCCAAAAAGCACAATCTTGGCTACCTCTAGCCCAGTCTTTCCCTCCGGTTGCATTCACTTTCATGTGAGCTCCTTCAACTGATAGAGGAACTTCCGAGGGTTCTCTTTTATCTGGAGACCCCCCTCCCCCTTTCTGAATTGCTGTCAGTAGGCCTCTGGTGTACAGCCAGCCTGTTCCAATATGATGGCCTTGACAGCTGCATATGTAGCTTGCTTATCAGGGTTGGCATCCTGGAATGCAGCCTGAATGCTACCTGTCAGCAGATTCCCCAGGTAAGTAGTCCATGTTACCTCTGGCTACCTGGCCATGTGGGAAGTTTGTTCAAAGTTCACCAAAAAGTGATCAGGTTCATTTTCTGCTGTCATTTGAAGTAGCACTTGCGCTGGAGGGTAGAGTTGCAGTCTCTGTAGGGCTTGAGTTAACTGAGCCAGTGAACTCCTCTGTAATTCCACTTTGCAATTTTGTAGCTGCTGCTGACGTTGTTGCTGCTGCCCTTCAACAGGGTGTGTTGAAACTGCTGCTGACATTGTTATGTTGCTGCTGATACTGTTACTGCTGACCTTCTACCAGAATCTGAAGGAGCCGCTCCATCCTGGCTTGTCAGTGTTCTCTTGCAATACCACCACAGCTTCCTCTTCAGCAGTTGAGTTAACCCTGCAGGATTCCAGCTCCAAAAAACATTCAGTGGCCTCTAATGGCCAAAACAAAGCCTGCCTGTTTGGCCCTAACTATACCTTCTTCAAGCTCCCTAACTAGAGTGAGGCTAACCCTCTTAGCCCAAACAAACAAACCAAAAAAATTATGACCTGCTGTAGACGCCCAGCCCTGGAGGGACGTAGATTTGCCCTCAGTCACATGGTTAGAGGAAATCTCCAAGCTGCCACTATATGTGGTAGTGTGGGAAGGGGTTTTCTTTAAAGCACAGGCCAGACAGCAGTTCAGGGAAAATAAAAACAGTTTTTATTCTGTTCCAGCTTGTTAAACCTTCACAAAGCAAAACCCAAAACAGACAGCAGCTGTACTTCTGTCCCAGCTTATTAAACCTCCACAAGCTGGTTCTCCCGGCTGTTCCTCCAGCCCCAGTTAAATTTCTACCTCAGAACTCTTTTTTTTTAAATATAACTTTATTTATAAACCATCAATCAACAATAATAGCAATAACAGAATAATACATCTCCGGGGGGGGGGGGGGGTTGTACTCTGATCCCCCCCACGGGCGCACAGCATAAGTAAACGCACAAGAGGTAGGTTTTAACATTTTTTTTTTTTACCCAACTGCCCTCCCCCCCACCCAGCCCCCGCCCGTCGCCCTCCTCCCCACCCCCCCCCCCACCCCGCTCTCTATGTGCAGTGTTATCTCCCTCATATCCCTTCTACTCCAAGTCCCCTCCATTGTGGGCATCTTCAACTGCCGACCTGCAAAATCTCATTACGACTGCGAGCCCCCAACTGTTGGATATAGGGCTCCCAGACCGCCATAAAAGCCGTCCAGCGTTTGACACTGCCCCGCACCCCCATCTCTCCGTCAACATCAGCTGGTGAAAACAGTTCCGCCACTCTCCAAAGGTGGGGGCCGAGGAATCTCTCCACAACCTAAGAATAGGCGCTTTCCCGACCAGACAAGCCTTACGCATTAGCAGACATTCCCCTAGTTTAACTGGGCAGGGAGCAGGTATACAATCCAACACCACAAGGGGGCCAGACCAACGCAATCTCCGCTGCAGCAAACCCCCTATAAAGGAACAAATCCTCGTCCAATAGGGCTCCAATACTTTGCAGCCCCACCACATGTGTAGCAGGGTCGCCATAGGTTCTAAGCAGCGGGGGCAGCGACCATCGGTCGTCAGTCGGCTGCGCAGCGCTCGCCTCGGCGAGAAATGAGCTCTAGTGAGACATTTAAATTGTATCTCCCTCCACCTCATCCCCTGTACTAATCATACTATCCTTCGTAGGGCTGCTCGGATCATACCCGGGGCCACTTCACCATCTAGCTCAGCCGCCCAGTCCTCCTCTACCTTTCGGTAATCTGGCAAGGCCTGAAATTGTGCCAATCGGGATTTGTATTCGGAAATTGACAACGGTATCTCCCCCCCCAGCCCAAAGAATTCGAGGATCTGCGCGGAGCGTTCAATCTGCAAAGCGTCTCGAGGTAGTGAAGAGACATAGTGAGTCACCTGAATATACGCGAAGCAATGTCGGGGGGGGGGGGGCAGATCATATTCCCGACTAAGCGTCATAAAGGATTTACATTTCCCTGTCACCTCCACTAAGTGTCCTATATTTCTCAATCCCCGCGCATGCCACTCCCGGAAGGGCATATAGTCAGAGCCTGGGGGAAAGGACGTATTGCCCTGTATTGGGAGCCAGCTAGAAGTGTGCCATGGCGTGCCCCTCGCCCCAGTGAGAAATTGCCAAGTCCGTCTAGCCGAGCTAATGAGCACACTCTGCACAAGGTAACTAGGGAGCTTGCGATTCTCCCCATGAAGAGCCCCCATCAACGTTAGCGGGGCCACAAAACATTCTTCCAAGGCCCGGGGTGTATAAAACTCTGTCCTGCCCATCCAATCCCCAACATGTCGTGCTTGATAAGCCAACGCATAGGCTTTTAAATCGGGGAATCCCATCCCTCCCTCTTTCCATTTCCCCAAGAGCCGAATCCACGGTATGCGGGCTTTGCCGCCTTTCCAAAGAAAACTGCGAAAGCATGCCTCTAGCCGACGCATGTCACGACGTAATAGCCACACCGGCAGTGTCTGTAACCAATATAATAATCGGGGTAGCACCACCATCTGTATTGCCGCCACTCTCCCAGACAGAGATAGCGGGAGGGAGCTCCAAGCCTTCAGATGCATCTGAAGGCGTCGTAAAGTACGGTCAAAATTGCTCCTATACAACAACGTAGGCTGTTGAGTCAGCACAATCCCCAGATATATAAACTCATCTGTTACCCACTTCAACGGGAACGTCCCCTCCCATGTGGCTCGCAGCTTTCCCAGAACATCTAAAGCTTCAGATTTTTCCTGGTTGATACGCATCCCCGCAACTTTCCCAAATCTCCCGAATTCAGCCAGCAGCTTCCGCAGGGATCGTCCAGGATTAAGTAAATGGACTAGTATATCATCCGCGAAAGTGGATACTTTAAATCCCTGTTCGCCTATGTTGACCCCCTGTATCACCCTCGAGTCCTCAATTGTCCTTATCAATGGATCAAGCGAGAGGACGAACAGAAGTGGGCAAAGCGGGCATCCCTGTCGCGTACCACGACCCAAAGCAAAGGCATCCGAAAGGAGCCCATTGCATAACACCACGGCTGTCGGTTGGGCATACAAGCTCATCACCATCCGACAAAAGATGGGCCCCAGTCCATATTTCGGTAGAAGGCCCCAGAGATAGTGCCAGTTGACTCTATCAAAGGCCTTCTCAGCATCAAAACTCACCAGCAAGGACGACAGTTGGTGGTGGTGCACCCATTCCAAAGAGGCCACGATTTTCCGTAAATTCAGGACCGCATATCTGCCTTTTACAAAGCCAACCTGCGAGTCATGTACCAGGTGCTCCAAGACCTCCACCAGTCTAACTGCTAACTTTTTGCAAGAATTTTTAAATCAAAGTTGAGGAGCGAAATAGGTCGATAGGAGGCCACTGATAATGGGTCCTTGCTTGGTTTTGGAATCAATACAATGTGAGCGTGGTTCCGCCCCCATCGGAATGTCCCGTGTTCCGTGCGACTACCAAAGACCTCTCGTAATAGTGGACAGACAGCCTCCCCAAGGATCTTATACAACTCCGCCCCAAAACCATCGGGACCAGGCGATTTGTAGCAAGTCGCCGCAGATATGAACGATTGCACTTCCTGAATAGCCAGGGGCTGTTCCAGCAGCTCTTGCTGTTCTGCGGTCAGTTGTGGGAGGTCGAGCCCCTCCAAATAGTCTCTTATTTCTCCCGACGGCCGTTCCGCCTCATAGACTGACTGAAAAAAATTCCGAAATGCTCGGGCTATCTCCCTACTTTCCCTTTGCAGTTTGCCCCCGCCATCGCGGAGAGCTGCTATCCAGGAGGAGCCCCGCCGTCCCCTCAAACACCGGGCTAACATCTTCCCCGGTTTATCCCCGTGGCAATGCAATTGATAGTGGTAGTAAAGATGAGATTTCTTTGCCCGTTGGTGGAGCAGTTCGTTTAGATCGACTTGGGCTTCCCACAGGCATTTTTTGTTTGCGGCTAGTGGGGTGCAGGCGCATAGCCGGCGAAGGCCTATAACCCGCCGTTCAAGACGGATGATACGCTCAGCGAGCATCCGGCGTTTTCGAGCCGCGAAACCAATGACGTCGCCCCGTAACACTACCTTCGCCGTTTCCCAGATCAGTTCCGGATCTTCGCTATGGCATTCATGGTCGCTCATAAACTCCTGCCAGCATTGTCGAATAAAGATATGAAATTGAGCGTCCTGGCATAAATCTAAGGGGAAGCGCCAAAGTCGCGTCCGATCTGCGGGATCGCCCCCCCAATGCAGCTCTATCCATACCAAGGCATGGTCTGAGATTTCCAGGGGGCCAATCTGGGCCTCTCCTGTCTGGACGAACAGTCCCCCCGAAAGAAGTAAATAGTCGAGACGGGCGCTGGTTCCATGTGCTCGGGACTGGTGAGTGAAGTCTCGCTCCCCTGGGTGGAGCAGTCTCCAAGGGTCTACCAGGTCTAGTCTCTTTCGAAATCTTTGTAGTATCCGGGTTACAGGGACTCTGTCCCGTCTGTCTCCGCCTCGCGAAGTATCTAAGTCGACATCGAGGACCCCGTTGAAATCTCCCCCTAAAATTAGAGGGTAGTCTGGTAGACATTCTATTTTAGAGGCCAGGCGATTATAAACATTGGGGTCTAGCACATTGGGCCCATAAACGTTGCCTATTAGTATTGGTTTCCCTTCTAAGTGGCCGGAAAGCAAAAGGTATCGTCCCTCATCATCGGCTATGACCGAGTCTGACGCAAACCGGACCTTTTTATGGACCAGTGTGACGACCCCCCCCCTTTTTTCCCTTTGGCCGGGGAGCCCCACACCTGCCCCACCCAAGACTTACAGAGTTTGCTGTGCTCTTCGGCTGTCTGGTGGGTTTCTTGTAACAGGGCGATATCGCACTGGTGTCTGGCTAAGGCCTGCAAAATTTTATATCGCTTGATCGGATTCCCCAGCCCACATACATTCCAAGTGATGATCTTCAGGGGCACGAGGCAGTGTCAAGGCTCCACCTACTGGCAAATTCCTCATGGCGGAGAAGGGTCCCCCCAGCCTGGGACCCCTCCTGCTTAATGATTGGGAGAACACAACCCTGCAACCAAACCTTAAAAGAAACACAGCCCCCCTCCCCCCTTCTCCCTCCCACCCTCACCCCCCTCCCCTCCCCTGCCTTCCCACCCCCCCACAACCCCCATTAGCCCACCCCCCCTCCCACCCCCCCACCCCCCCTCCATTCCCCCACCCCTAAACTACCAAGTCGCGTTGCAATGCCTAGGCAACTCCCCACTGAGACCGCACAAGAAGTATGCGGCTGCATACCTTGTCGACATCATCATCTACAGCAGAGACTGTACCACCCATCTAACCCAAGTACAAGCCATGTTGACCACCCTGCAGAAGGCCTGTTGATGGCCAATCCCAAGAAATGTTGTCTGGGAGGCCAGGATGTTCAATACCTGGGGTATTTAATTGGGAAATGGCAGATACAACAACTACGGAAGGTAGATGCCATTGCCCAGATCCCCACCCTAAAATCAAATAAAGAGGTTCATGCCTTCCTTGGATTGATTGACTATTAGGCTGGACAACTTCCCTATGGCAATCGGGTCTGCCCCATACACCCCCGAATCCAACACTGAACCTATCTATCTGATAGAACTCCATTCTCATATTGACCACCCCAAAAATAAGATGACAGTACTCCCCACCTCTCCCCCTCTCCGCTCCTCCCTAGGGCCTCAGCATTCCTTAGCCTATTCCATTAGGTATTGAAATTTAGTACCACCAGGCCCCCCCCATCCCATACCCCTGCTTACTGGTGTCCCCCGGGTCTCCCACCCCCTCTGCTCCCAAACCTAGAGCCCTGCACTTCTCCGCCGCATCACCCCCCCCCCCCATCTGATGTTGACATGGACAAAATTCACCTCGGAAGTACATTCTAAGATCACCGTATTAAATCTACCCATACCACACCCCCATTTCTCAATGCGGTAGGGCTGCCACCTTATTATTCCCAAAATGACATAGGGGGGCCCCGGCAAACCTCTGGGGGGGCACCACAGGAATTAAACGAAAGATCTAGAAAATGTCATAGATATAATATAAACATCCCACTCCTCCTTGCATTCCAAGCTTACTCCCATAACACACACCCTCACCACAGTCTTCTATCTCATTCAACCTAACCTATCTATCAGCAGCCTCTCATACAGATGTAATCCCCAGGGCGACTACCGGGGAGATACTAGGTTGAACTCCTCGCGCCCCCCTAGGGGCCCCATCTACTGGGATCTCCCCCCCCCCAAGGCTATCTAATCCGACTAACCCATAGCCCACCTCCCCCGGCTCCTCACCTTCAGCCATATAGAGATTAGGGGCCTACAAGACACAGATCCCCCTCCTACACCATACCTCTCCTCAGTGCAGATAAGAAAGGAAGAAAAAGAAAGAGGGGAGGGAGCACAAATAAGACTTTACAAAGAATTACCATTGACAATATTATATCCCCCCCCCCCCCTCCCCTAGGTCTGCCGCAAACCCTCACCCGGCCACACATACTAATACAACATTCACCCAGCTCAAACAGTAGCAAGATGCACACACAATTGCTCAGCCTAACAATGGAAACATAGTAACAGTTTAACAGTGTTGCCAGCCACCTGGCTTAAACAAGTGAGCAATTGACACAAAATGGCTAAATGTAACAAGTTACAGCTTACACAAATCCAGGAAGCAACAGTGCTACACTGGCATCAAAAGAAAACTAGCTGCTATAGCCCAAAGCCACATCAAGTCTTTGGGCCCCTCTCTGTTAGCGAGACATCAAAATACCAGTCCCAGTGGCAGTCCAGGATTCACGAGGGGGAGGCAGCCTGGGCATTCAGGGTTTCCAGAAGAGCAGCAGCCTCTGCCGGTGTTATCAGATAGCGGGTCTGTCCCTGGACCTCCACTACGAAGCCGAGCAGGGTACAGCAACGAGAATCGTACTCCTTTGTTCAGCAATTGTGTGCAGACCCCCGAGAAGGCCCGGCGCTGCTGGCTAACTAAGGCCGAGTAGTCTTGAAACACCAGTATCGGTTCCGTGTCCTGCTGTCGCATCCTTCGACTCCGGGCAGCTTTTAACACAGCTTCTTTTTGCCGGTAATCCAAAAAGCGTGCAATAACCGCTCGTGGCCGTCGCGCCTGTTCTCTCCGCTGACCCAGTCGATGCACGCGCTCCAATTTTACAGGATCACCGTCCTGATTTTGCAACAGGTTTCCAATCCAGGTCTGTAAATATCCGAAAAGGGCGCCATCCGCCACACTCTCCGGTATCCCAATGAAGCGCAGGTTCTTGCGTCTCCCCCGGTTTTCGAGCTCATCTAGCTTGTCACCTTGTTGCTTTACCAGGGTCTCCAACGCCTCCACTTTAGCTGCCAGGGAGAGCTGTTTATCCTCCACATCTGAAACTCGGGTCTCTATTTGGTCTAGCCTCCTGGTGAAGTCCGTAAAGCGTTGGCTCACAGTCTGAATCTGATCTGCCAAGTCTTGAAATCGGGTATCTAGTGCCTGAACCACCGCAGCACTCACCTCCGTGACCAGATCCAGAGTGCCTCCAGATTTCAGGCTAGCTGGCGCCCCTTCCGCCATTTTCCCCTCTGGGGCACGCGGCTTCTCCTTTTGTGGCGCTTTCGATGCCATTCGGTTCCGTGGTGGGGTGAAGACCGTATCCAGTACTAGGTGAGTATCCCCTCTGATAATGCTCAATAGATGTGGGGATAGGACCCACTCAACTAGCGTGGGTACTTTTTAGCAAAGTTGGTCAGGGTTAATCTGCAGCACCCACCTCTGCTTGCGATTGACTTTAAATAAAAGGCAACGCCTGAGAGGCCACTCCAAGAAGCCCTCCGGCAAGACCCTCAAACGCGGGTTTGTCAATCGCAGCCCCACTTCAGCATGCTATCTCTTGCTCGGTGTTAACTGCTCCGACCGGGCAGGGAGGTCCCAGTCCTCTTCGCCGCCTGAGGCCCAATAACCCAGGGAGGGGAAGTTGAAAGCGGCGGCGGGGGAAATGTCTAATCGCTCCTTGGCGCGTTTACTTTTATATATGCAAGTATCTGCTCCAGACAAACAAAAATGTCTACAGGTCCCCTTACCGCTGAAAGCACCTCACCTCGTGGAGGGAAAGTTGATGGTAACGTTGAAAGTGTCTGTCATGTGCCATTGTCTGTCCCGATCGGGCCAAGATGTTCGCAGATCCTTTCTCCGCTGGGGGTACAATTCGGCTAGGCGGAGGCAGCCACAGGTCTCTTTGCTTCTGGAGTCCCAGTATCTCACAAGGGGGGAGTTAATAATGACGGCGGGGGGGGGGGTACTCGGAATTGGGTCGGGACGGCCGTAGGCCTCTTCACCGCCGGAGCCCCAATACCTCGTGGGGGGGAGAAATCGAATGTTGGCGGTGGAGGAAGAGCCCAATCGTACCTCGGCACACGTTTTAAATGTGCAATTTTCTTCTCCGATCGGGCAAGGCTGGCCTCCGATCGCTACCCCTCTGAAGACACAATACCCCACGGGAGAGGAGTTAGTGATGGCGGTGGAAAAAGTGCCCGATCGCACCCCGGCACGTCGTCTATTGGGTTATCTGCCCCAATTAATCAGGGATGGCCGCAAGTCTCTTCATCGGTGTAGGCATAACACCCCGTGAGAAAAGAAGCTAGGAGGGTGGTGGAAAAAAGATTTTTAAAAGGGTTTTTTAGCCGTTTTGCGGGGTCAGTTGCCCGGAGCTGATCGTGAGCCGTCCGATCAGCTCATTGCCAAACCGGAAGTCCCTCAGAACTCTTTTACATAGCTTGCCTTGGAAGAACTTCTGGCTCCATAGGCCTCTATCACTCTCCCACAGCCTGCTGGGTACTTAACCTCTCCCTGTGAGCCATACCCTCCCAGCTCTGAACTCTGTGCTGCAGACCCTCTTAAAGGGGACTGTCGATAATCCCTTTGGAGAGGGATGGGTAGCCTTCTTTCTCTCCCCTTCAGGAGGCTGTGAATAGGGTTGCCAACCGGCCAGTTTTCAGCCGGCCTGGCCGGTTTTTCCAAGGCCAGGCCGGCTGCCAGCACAAATGTAAAACTGACCCTTGAAAAGCCGTTTTTTTGCTCTGGCCGCAAGATCGGGAGCGGCCAGAGCAAAAAACTGGCTTTTCTCCCGACTCCAGAAGTCTGCGGCACAAACGCGATCCCCCGTGACAGTGCAGCCGCTGCTTCTGCTTTTCACAGAGCAGCAACTGCAATAAAGTTAATTGAAAAGGAAATACAACCTGTGAGGAGCCTGCCCCCTATGACATCACTTCCTTGGGTGCTGCGATGACCGGAGGGCTCCTCACAGGTTGTCTTTAGTTTTCAAAGTAAGTTTATTGCAGCCACTGCTCTGTAAAAAGCAGAAGCAGCGGCTTCAGCAGGGTGTGTGTGTGTGAGTGAACCAGTAGTGAGGGGGGGGGGTGAGTGAACCAGCACTGAGGGGGGGGTGAGTGAATCAGCACTGAGAGGGGGGTGAGTGAACCAGCACTGAGGGGGGGGGGGAGTGAACCAGCACTGAGGGGGGGGGGGTGAAGCAACACTAAGGGGTGAAGTAGCACTAAGGGGGGGGGGGGTGAAGCAACACTAAGGAGGGGTGAAGCAGCAGCGGCTGCAAAGGGAAAGAGGTGGCAGAAGGAACTGACAGGTGGAAGGTGAGGGCTGGAAGAGGAGGGAAGGAGGTAGCTGGAAGAGAGCTGAAAGGGGGGAAGGAGGTGCCTGGAAAGGAGCTGACAAAGGAGGTAAGGAGGGGGCTCAAAGGGAGCTGACACCTGGGAATGATACTGGTAAGTGACTGGGTAATGGGGAGGGGGCACTGGAACTGGAAATAGGCTGATGGAAGGAAGTGAAGAAAAGAAAAGAAGAGATAAGAAATGGCAGATGGACTACAGACCATAGAAAATGAGCTAAGAGAAGATGGGAAAATGGAAGCCTCAGATTGGAACCAGCATGATCAGAGAATAAAATGGTCAGACGACAAAGGTAGAAAAAATAATTTGATTTTCAATTTAATGATTGGACTTTGTACTACCTTTATATTTTACACAGTATGGGGAACTGTATCTCTTATTTATCTGATATTGCACTGCATGCAGAGTCTGTCTTTTTGGGTTTTCAGTTTAATTTTTGTCTATATATTTCTCTTTTTGTTTTGTGCTCATTTATTGATGAAGACCTGTCTGTATTGTGTGTGTGTACAACCAATGCTGCGTATTCTGTCAGTATAGAATTTCTGCTTAAGAATGTGTAGAAGTCTTGCTTGTTCAGTTTGCACATTGCTGTCTCTGCAATATTTTGGGGAGAGGAGGTGGAGTAAGGGTGGGGTGGGGGTGGGGGTGGGGCAGGGGCATGGCATGGCATGGGCGGAGCGTGATTAGCTACAGGTGGTGGGTTTTTCTCTTTCAAAAAGTTGGCAACCCTAGCTGTGAATGTTGTCTCCACAGTATTCCCAGCCCTTATCAGCCTAATAAGAAGAAGATCGATCTGGGAAGTGATCAATGTTTCCATAGAGCTGCTTCCTAATTGACCCTATAATCTTTTCTAGCCCATACCTCTCTTCTATGTGGGAGACATGCACCCATGATTAAAATTAGTTTCAATGCAGATAAGGTTCTAATGATATTAAAAACACGAATGTGCCCTTGTTTGGTTTATATGGAGGATTTATCCTTTTGAATGCATGCTGAATTTTTTGCAGCTTTTAACTTTGAGGTGTAGTTATGTTTTTGTCAAGATGCTTTTTTCTGCTTCAAGGATGTTTTCACATGTCGGTTTTCACTTGATTATAAATTAATGAGATGATTTACATGCTACTGCATCTCAGAAGCTCATTAACTCAAAATTATAGTACAACATTGAGAAAATTTTAACAATGAGGTACAGCTATATCTGTCGGCCAAAGTCCGAGGCTAATTTCCTGGTGACAATTTGCTTAGGAGCTCATTTGCATTTCTTGAAAATGAGCCACCATCCTGCAGGAAATCCCATGGATTAGTATAGTGGCGTTTTGGACACCAAATAGAAATTTATTGTGAGAAGAGAGAACACACAGACACCCACAGAGACATGCTGATCTCATAAGCCTTCTTTCCCTTTAAAAAACTGGCTGAAACGCCCAAACAATCCATTATGAACATTTCAAAACAACTGCAGTGTGAGCTTCCCTGAATTTCAACATCTGACCTTTCAAATTACCATGTTTAGTGCCCTGATGTATTTGAGAAATCGGGACAGGATCTCAGTGCCGGATTTAAGATTTTGACACCCATAAGCAAGACAAGACAGTAAATCCCAGAGAATGGGGGATTTGGGGTATATCAGAGATGCCACAAGAACTGGCGAGCAAGGAGAATAGCAGAGGAGGACCATAGTGCCATGTGGTGCCCATTTGAAGCAGCACATTCTTGTGAACCTAGAGTAAATGGGAGCAGGCTGCTCTTTGGCCTGGGCATTTGATGCCTTCAAAATTTGGCACCCTAGGCAGCTGCCTGGGTTGCCTATGTCTAAATCGGGGGCTGTAGTGTCTTGAGGCTGAACGCAACTGATTAGAACTTATCATGGAACTTACAGTCTGGGTAGTTGCTTTCATGCTCTCAGCCTGAACAGTTCAATCCGGGCAGCTTGTTGGTGTTCTTCTCAAATCCTGGGGTGAAGCACAAGCAAAAGTGAGTTAGTAGGCAGCATAAATAAATATAGGGCAGGGCTATGGGAATATGTCTCTCAAGGACATTACACAATGTGTTTAAAATTACTGGCAATTCAGGGCTCTTTCACAAATTTCATGCTGGTTGCCACGGCAACCCTCTGCGATTCCATTGAAGCCTACGGAGCTGGCAACCTTCCGGATGCTGCAGATTACCAGCAGTCTGTCATTCAGGGAGGAACCGAGGAACCAGATCTACTAGGGAGATTTCTTTTACTCAATAAGAGCAGGTTCGCCAAGGGATTGCTCCATTTTCGCATTCTGCACTAAGGCAGTATTTCTCAATAGAGGCAGTGCTTTTAAATCTATCTCATGCATATTCATGATTGATTTCCTGATAATCCGGCTGGCTAGGGGGATACTTCAGGAAAGGCTTCAGAAACACTGCAGGAAGGGATTTTTTTCAGCAACACAGAGTGAGCAGGTAGACTAAGGTGTTTCTCCAATAACCTAAAGTAAGCAGGTGTCCTAAGAGGTTTCTTGGTTACATAGAATGAGCAGGTGTATAATGGGCTTTCCCTAGTCACACAGATTGAGCAAACATACTAAGGAGTCAAGCTCTGTTTTTTCTTGTAGGCAAAATAGTTAGGAGGGTTTGGATTTTGCCTTTTTCAGAAAGAGCTCAAGGCGAGTCCCATTTCACATATTTTCTGCCCCAGAGGGAAATGTTTACTAAGAAACAGGGCCGGCCCGTCCATTGAGCAAGAATGTTGTTTGCAGAGGGCTCCATGCTACCAACATTCTGCACGCTGCTCACTTCCTTTAGCAGGCTCAGCACAGCTCATTACAGCCGCCGAAGTGAAGAGCGTTGTTCCCTTCACTTCGGCAGCTGTATTGTAATGAAGATTGCAGGTGCGCCAGAGGTCAAAGGACACTTCCTGTGTCCAGCTCTCGGTGCGCCTGCGATCTTCATTACAATACAGCTGCCGATTGAAGGGAACAACGCTCTTCACTTCGGCGGCTCTAACGAGCTATGCTAAGACTGCCGGGAGCCGCTAAAGCTTGCCGCGGGGCTCTTTGGGGAGGGGAGGGGCATGGGCTTGAAATGGGCTGAGTGTGGGGGGGGGGGGTGGCTAGGACTGCAAATGATCTGATGGGGAGGACTAGAACAGCAAATGAGCTTTGGGTGGGGGGTAGGATTGGAAATGAACTGATGTGGTTCTGGAATAGAATTGGAAATGTCCGATGGGGGGGGGGGGGGCTACTTTTAGAAATGGCTGATTGGGGCAGCTTGGACTGGAAATGAGTTGATTGGGGGGCTAGGATTAGAAATGAGCTGATGGGGGGGCTCGGACTGGAAATGAGCTGATGGGGGGGCTCGGACTGGAAATGGACTGTGTGGGGGAGCTTGGACTGGAAATGAGCTGAAGCTCCCTCACACTCTGCCCAATTTTCAGTCCATGCCCCTCCCCCCATCAGCTCACTGGAATAGGATTGGAATTGATTTATGGGGGGCTAGTATTGGAAATGGCTGATGGGGAGCTTGGACTGGAAATGGGCTGATGGGGGGTGGAATAGGACTGGAAATGAGCTGATTGGGGGGCTAGGATGGAAATGGACTGATGGGGGTGGAATAGGACTGTAAATGAGCTGATTGGGGGGGCTAGGACTGGAAATGGCCTGATGTGTGTGGGGGGGGGGGAGAATGCAATTAGAAGGGGGCGGATGCTGAGCGAGGCTGGAACTAGAAGGGAGCTGATTTTGGGGGAGGACTAGAATTGGATGGGGCTGGGGGAATGAGGATGGAGGGGGAAAGATATTTTGTGTGGGAGGGAAGAAAAATCTACAAGTTGCTGGGTATTGGCAGATTAAGTGGGGACTGAGGATGAGTCAAATTTGAGTGGATGATAAAGGAATACAAAATAAATTGGGGAAAGAGCAAAAGGGGAAAGATCATATGTTAAAGCAGATGTAGAAGATAGAAGAAAGGACAAATGGACAGCAGACAATGGAGAATTAGCAGAAGACAGAAGAGACCAGAAGAAAGTGACTGGAACAATTGCAATTGAAAAATAAAATGCCCAAACAACAAAAGGTAGAAAAATACTTTTTTTATTTTGAATTTATTAACTGGAATATGTCAGCTCTGGGAAATTTGTATCACTAACGTCTTTGCATTTTTGTTTAGTACAAAAGAAAATTAATTTATAGTGTTGTTGCACATTCCAAGTTTGGCTTTAGGGGTTCCCAATTTAACCCGTTTGGACAGCTCGCATATTCTTTCTCTGTTCTGGATGATTTATTAGATTTGTTACACTCAAACAGCTATGAAATACCGGCAATAATAAAAAAATATTAAAACTTTGCAGAAAATAGAAGTTTCACATAGTGTATGTTTTCCACACACTGGTCCAATATAGTATATTTTTCGTCTTCAGAAAAGATAGGATTCAGTTCCAATATTCATTGACATAAACATACTGTATGATGCTATTGAAACTGCAGTTTTCATTTAAAACACTTTATTATGATACAATATAGTTTGTCAACAGTCCATTCTGATGGCGGAATATGATACACGTGAAAACACTTCTGATGCAGTGCGTCGATATTGCTCCATTGAAACACCTAGAACAGAATGCTTGACAGCAATTAGTTTTGACAACATATTAGCCCAGTGTATGAAAAACATACAAGGCCGATATACGCACCAATAACTCTGACACTAAGGGGTATGTTTACTAAAATGCGTTAGTGCTATTCGCGTTAGGAGCCGCGTTAAGAAGACAAACCCCCAATAAGGAGATGGGCGGGACCGCGGAAGACCTAGCGCGCGTTACGAAACCAACGAGCGTTAACTGGCACGTTACGAAACTAACGAGCGTAACCCTGTGCGTTAGCGGGCCACCGCGCGTTAAGCATAAGAAGCCACCCAGACATACAAGACTAACACAGAGCTATAGCACAATGGTTACTGCAGTGACTGCTGATACGGGCAGCATGGGTTCGAGTCCCCAGGGTGGCATTAGCAGAAGGCTAGCTGATGTAGCACCCTGTACATGACACAATGAGGGAGGGGGCAGCGCCAATTATATTTTATTTCCTGGACGTGTCGGAGGGATGCAGGCAAACACACCCATATATCAGATAGTGAGTGAGGGGGCATGTCTATGTTTGCTGTCCGTATGGGGTGTAAGTAAACACACCCACACATTATTCAGTGGGTGTGGGGGCATGTATATGTCTGTTATGTGTCGGAGGGTTGCCAGCAAACCAGGGAGCCACACACATGCTTTTGCATGTCGGTCATGCACGTCACTCACCTCCCCCACGTTGGCCCAACCTTGCAGCAGCGTGATAGTTACATGTGTGCGGGTGTGCTGTCAACATGGACCAAACCTGTTCCACTTCGGCCCCTGCCCCTCCTAGTCGCCACAGCCACACCCATCACTCACACATCACTGTCACCTGGCAATGAGGCACATCTGCACACACAGTTGGTATGTGTAAAGGTAAACGTATTTATAAAACTTTGATAACAACATAATGTACACATCTTCATGTGGCCACACATGGGCCATGTGTCACATGGTCTATCTGCTGTGGGTTACATCAGCATGGTCAACAATGCCTTCTGGAACGGGATTATTACACACCCTGGGTGCCCCTGTCGGATGGTGGCTGACTGTGTGTGGATCGGTCAGGGCGCTCATCCCGCTCCCGCAGACGGTCAGCCACCATGGACAGAGTCGCCAGCACCTGCCCCTGGATTAGGCCAAACTGCCTCTGGGCCTGTGCCTGTGCACGCACAGCTGCAGCCAGGCGCTGGCCGCACATGCAGCCACACAGACACACTGATCCACGTGTCTGTGTGGCTGCATGGACAGCGGTCCTGCTTGCGGCCATGTGTGGCATGCACACGTCCAGCTGGCCCTCCATGCCCTCATCAAGGGGCAGGTGGCTGGTGCCCCCAGTGCCCTGTGGCGGAGCATGCCATTGTGACCCTGCCACCACCCCACCCCCTCCGCTGTGCATAACCTCCCTCCCCCTGCCCCCAGCATCCCGCCCACATCCCCATCCCCCTCCACCCCATCTCCATGTCACTGTCCCTGCCACCCAGCCACTCACGTTCCTCTACCCTTCCACCGACATCCCCCCCCCCACCACATCCTGCTCACCTGGCTCCCCGACCTCTGTCCCCCTTTCTGTGGGTTCCCCCTCATCCCCTCGCATATGGGCCCCATCCTCATCCCCCTCATCCCCCTCATCAGGGCGTGGGGGTGCAGGCTCAGGTCCATCCTCGTGCCCATCCCCCCCATCCTCCTCATCCTGCTCTTGTCCGCCGTCCTGCTGGTCACGCTGCACCTGATCCCCCTCCTGGCCCTCTACGTCTGGGGGCTCCTCCGGAACCTCGGCCTGATTGGCTGCACGTGCATCAGCTGTGGGAGAGATAAAACATGTCATCCCCTGGTGGAGGATCCACATACCATGTCACTGTGGACCTGTGTTTCCACAACACATCCCCCTACATGGCCGTGTCCGGGTACTCACCATTCTGCTGTGCCATTCTGTCGCGCTGCACCCTGGCAACGAATCGGGGGAACCGGGCCCTCAGCTCCCTTGCCTTCTTTCGAAGGTCCTCCACCTGTAGGGGTTACACAGAACATTGCCCTTAGCTAGCGGGGGGACACGTGGTGGCCCCTGCCCCTGCAACTGACACTCCCACGTCATACTACCTGCGCATGCCCCTATTCCTTTGGCACACATCCCCCCATGCAGTGGCGTGTAACAGCCACATGTGTGTGCAACAAACACGCCACCCTGATCTGTGCACCATGTGCCCTATATGTGCGCACCACATACATGTACCATCCCAACTGTGTGTGCCACCTACACACATCTGCATGTGCAGGTCATCCACTGTTGGGGTGTGCAGTTATCACCTACAGTGGTCGCTGGGCTGCTCTTTGCCTGTGGTTTGCCCCTTGTGATCCCATACAGGGCCTGTTTCACGGGGTACAGGGTCGGTACAGGGGACCCCTTGCGGGGCCTCCATCGGGCAGGGGCAGGGTTTTGACCTTCATATTCACACAGGGCACCAGCAGACAGTGTGCAGGGTGGGGGGGAGGGATGCCCTCATTTGGGCCTACATGTGTGTTAAGCAGTGTTTTGACCTTCATATCCACACAGGGCACCAGCAGACAGTGTGCAGGGTGGGAGGGAGGGATGCCCTCATTTGGGACTGGATCACTCAGGGGCAGGGGTTTGACCTTTCTATTCACACAGGGTACCAGCAGACATTGTGCAGGGTGGGGGGCCCTCATTTGTGGCTTGCAGCATCGATGTATTCATTTGGCGAATCTGTTAGTTAAGAGGGACATGGTGCAGAACCCCTTCCTTCCCTATTGGCCATGGAGGTGGGACTAGGGTGTCTTGTGGTTGGGGGACATCCTTAGCCTGCAGGGGCACCCTGTACCATACCTCTGTGACCTGTGGTGCACCTCTGCCATGGGTGCAGCTAACCCCTTGGGGCAGGGGTGTCTTTTTCAGGGGTGTGTGGAGGACTTTGCTGGACGCAGGATATGTCAGCACCTGCTATACCCTGTCAGTGCATTGTGTATTTTTGCTGGGTTTACTGGGTGTTTTTTCTTTTGTCTCATCATTTGGTGGAATTGTCCCCATGCACTTACCTCACGTGGGTAGTCTGCGCTCCTGTTTAAAACGGTGGGCCAGCCACTCCCAGGCCCTCCTGACCTTGCCCAGGTCCTGCCTCTTGGACGAGCCAGGGAAGAGCCTCTGCTGGCGTAGGCAGAAAAGCTCTGTCAGCAGGTAGATGTCCCTCTGGCTGAAGGGAGGCTTCCTCGACATGGTTGCCATGTCTTATAGGTGCCTTTGCTTCCTAGCCACGTGCGTTGCCGGGGGTGTATCCACGTGCGTTGCTAGGGGCGTATGAACGTGCATTGCTAGGGTAGTATATCGTAGGGAGATGTGGCGACACAGAGCACTAACAGAGAGCTGTGGCACAATGGTCATGGTAATGACCGCTGTTACAGGCAGCATGGTTTCGAGTCCCGGGCAATGGCCTGTATATTGGAAGGGGCATTGGCCTGTATATTGGAGGGGGATTGGGGAAGCTTTTTGACAGGACATTGCGTATGTGAGCCGAGCTACGTGCGTTGGTACGTGTGCAGCGCCGCGCGTAGCTACGCGCGTACCATTGAGCCTGGGGATGTTTTCTTTTATGTGTGTGGGTACGTGGGGGTTTCAGCAGTGCGGGCATCTCATATATTACAGACTCTGTAGGGTGTCGTGCACCTATGCTTTCTGCTACCAGATGTACGTGTGCTGTGCCATGGTTTATCAATGGCTGCGAGCTCGTGCTGCGGTTTCAGAGGGATTGAATAATACAGTCACCCCCATGATGCACTGCACATGCTAATCAGCTCTCCACATAGGCACACCATATGGAATGCATCCCCACAGACTCTGGACATGGTAGGGGTAAATTGTCATGTGCACCCCCCACAGCCCCTTGCCCTTATAGGGGGTACTGACCATTTGTTGTACTGGCATTGAGGACCTGCCCAACACCACATTGTGCGGGTACTCTGCTCACCCTGAGTGTGCAGTGGGGCATCCGGCCCTAGGTCCTCAGCACTGTCCATGGCTGAAAGGGTCCATGGTGCAAGTCCACAGCAGTGTTACTGTGTGAGATAGATATTTTCTGCATGACCACCTTGGACATCTCTGTCTGTTTGGGGCAGGTGTAGACCCATGCCCCACCGCCCCCCCCGGGTGGCAAACAGGGTCACCCATCATAATCTGCACATTCTACCTCCCTTGGAAGGTGCCAGTGGAGGGGGGGACATTAACCCTAGTCCTACTGAGGTGCAGACACCCCACAGGTCAGTCACTGGAGATCCAGACACATGCATGCCACAGGAGCAATCAGACATTGGGACTTGGTATAAAATGACAATCCCAACCACTATCTGTAATTCCCCTGGTGCAGGCCGACACACCTGCAGGCCACTCCATCACATCACCTACCAGCTGCAAACAGGCTGCTAGTTACCAGCAGAGATGCCTGCACCCAGAACTGGGGTGCCAGCATACACAGCCAGCAGATACATCTGTGACTGGGCCCCAGGGGAACACCCATATTTATCACATGAGTGAACTACTATATAGCACCATGGTGGAGCCTAGACATGCTGTGGTCACTGCACATTCAGGGTGACACTGAGCTTGCAGCGGCATCTACCGTGGTCACCCTGTCTGGGCAGGTGATTGCCTGGCACTACAATGTACCTGTCACTGCCCTTTGCCCTGTGCATATACACCCTGGCCAGCCCGCCTTGTCCGACCTCTACCCATGGTACTTTGCTACTCATTATGCACATTGGCAGCCCACTACTGGCAACATTGCTGGCAGTGTGGCCTGTCGACGGTGTTTGCAGCCACCACACACTGGCTGGACAGACAGCCACCCCCACACCTATGCCAGCATTGTGCTACTGTAGGGGGGTTCTGCAGCCATACACACCACACCTGTCATGGGCACAGTACATGCATGGATGTGGTACGACATACTCTTGTGGATCACTCCCAAGGGTGTTGGACACTGTCAGGGGCCAGACCTGCAGCACACACCACAGACATCTGACTGCTTGTTGTGGTGGAGCGCAATGTGCACAATGTGCTTTACATAGGACATGAATTCTGCAGTTTATCATTGGCAACTTTTAGTGCGTGTGTACCATATACCCATGTGTAGGGTGCCATTGCTAAGGTATGCACCTGCTAGTATTGGGAGTTGACAGCAGGGCCAATTGTCTTACCTCTTCGGGTTTCATTGGCCAATGGGGCCTGTGGGTGGGTGGGTGTCACTGTTAGCTGCTGCTTTACGGCAGGGTTCCACAACTCCAGTCCTGTCATTCCAGGCACTGATCGGGTTTTCATGCTGTCCCTCATAAATATGCATGGGCTACATCTGCAGACCAGGGGGGGGGGCATAGTTATGCAGCACAGGTATCTTTATTGGGGGCAGCATGGTAACTGAATGGTGTGGGGCCCTCCAGGACTGCATTTGGGGGACTATGCTCTGGGTAATGCGCCTATATCTGGTGTGGTAAAATATTGGCGTTTTGTCCATGCGTATGTTCTCAGCAATAAGGGTGTGACCATTCCATCACAGTTTAGTTGTGGGGAGAATATGTGGGCAGGATTGGCATGGCCCCAGCTGGGATTTGAACCTGTGACACTCTGGTCTTAGAGGCACTGGCTGTGTCCATTGCACCACACTGGGGCCACAGAGACAGTGCTGTCCCTGGTGTTAGTATAACCTGCCTGGCTGGTCAGGGACTCTGCTCTGCAAAAGGTTTACTGTGGCCTCATTTCCCTTGTATGCAGACAACGGTGCACATACACCTCAGGGGGACCTCACAGGAGGGACACACACCCATATCCAAGCTGGGCAACAATGATATCATTGGGAGACATTACACTACACTCCCAGGTCAGCTCCATTACAGTGACTTTCCCTTTTAGAGGGTCTGCGAAGCGTGAACCCTTCCACATATCATTAGGTTTTTATTTTGTGCTTTCCAGGGAGTGCTGTTCCTTGTTGTCCATTGCTATCACTGTTTAACAGCTGATTTATGCTTTTAAAGGGGTTTCCTCTGGTCATTTTTATTGTCTTCTGTGACATTTCATTCTGTGCACATGTATCACACTGCTCACGTTTTGTGTGTTACCCAGGTTTCTCTGTACATTGCTGACGGAAATGGTTTCTCTTACCTTTAAAGATGTCTTCAACGGCAGGTTTTCATTCGCGTTGGAATTGAGCTCAGAATTACAGCGCGTTAGTGAGGGGGAGCCTCTCCCCGCCCCCTCTCTGCCCATTGACCCCTTCTCTCCGCCCACTCTCCACCTTCTGCGCTGTTTTAAAGCGCTGCGGGGCTTTACGATCGTTAAGCGCGGTCAACGCGCGTAGTATGACGTTACCGGTCGTTGGCGCGTGTTTACGCGCGTTATACTGCGCTTGCGGTCGTTAACGTCATACAACGCGCGTTATTCACGTTTACCGCACTTTAGTAAACATCCCCCTAAGTAACTTACAGTTATCTAAACCTATTTTCTAAAATCTACAAATACTTTTATTTGCAAAATAGTAGCTATTACAGCATTATAAGCTACTTACTATTTTTTGTGATCTTTTTATATCGAGCTGCCAGTACCGTCAAAATCAGCAAACTTTGAATATCTATTACACTAACTAGATCTCAGATAAAAAATCTGTATATAACGCTTTTTGACATAATAATAGCTAAACATAGTTCCATTGAATTTATAACCATTAATTAGTAAACAGTTGAGTAGTAAGTATGGAAACCTTATGTATGTAAAACATACGCTGGTCCAAAACGGGTTAATTATTGTCTTCCGATTTCTAAATTGTGATTCCTTGTTCTTTGTTTGGTGACAGTCTATGTTCTGCATGTGTAACCGAGCTGAGGTATTCTATTCTTGTAGCTTCTGTTTGACAGTGCCATTTACTCCTTTTCCCCATTAGAAGATATGTTGGTATTCTCTGATATGTATTGATTTAATATTTGCAGTGTTGCCTTTTTAATAGGTAGGATTTGGTGCTTTGTGAGTCCTGGTAGTGCTGTTATGATACGGTTGGTTTGCTATGGGTTCTAAATGGTCAGTGTTATAGTACTTTCTAATGTGCCAGGCGGTTGACACTGGAGTATAGTAATGTAGAAATCTGGTAGTCTTTCTTTATCCAGACACTCATTAAGAGGTATGTTAATATTATGCTAATATTTATGCAAATGAGACTTCTTATGCAAATGAGGCCCCGCAATGAGCCTCCGCACATGGCCCCACACCCTCCTTGGCCCGCCCCTGCTAAGAAACGCACTAGTAGAGCATGTTGGGGCCCAATGGTTAGTGCAGCCACCTGCGCTAACTTTTGGGGGTATATGAATCCATGCCCCTGCCGTTAGCATGGTGTTAATGTGCCATACCATGCTAACCAGCTGGTGGGTGCCCTTACTGCCACCCATTGATTTGGCATTAGCTGCACCCCTGCTAACAGCCACCTTCACGATTAGCACATGTCCAAAAGGCCCTCACTAACCGCAACATGCCATCTATGTCCATGTTCTGCCCACAACATGCGCATTCCCAACCCAATTGCACATTGCCCAGTCAGCATGGTTTTTTTAGTGCGAGTGCTTACCACATGGCAAACCCTGTGCTAACAGTGCACATCAGTAAAATGCCCTTAAGTTTGCATCTGAGGCAATGGAGTTAAGTGACTTGCCCAAGATCATAAGCCATGAGCAGTCTTCTGAGGATAAAATCACTGAGGTTTTCCCATACATGGGTGGTATACCTAGGGTTATAAAAATATTACATCACTTTTGGCCATTTTTAAGTTTACATTCTTGTTTTTCAAACAAACGTCTTATGATTGCCTATTCAAGCGGAACTAATCTATGGGACATGGTGGTTAAGACCACATCTCCCCTCGATCGACCTCCTGTAGTTCACTTAGACCCAGGTCATTATGCATGCGGCTCATGCCGCTATAGCCTGTTGGTTCTTTCAGGTCCCTTCTGGACCGATGTTCGCACTTCAATTGTTTATAGATCTAAATGGCGCACCAACTGTGATTCCATCTTTGTGGTTTATTTAATCCAATGCCCATGTCTCCTTTACTATGTTGGCCGTACCACGAGAAGTATAAAGGTTCATTTAGGAGAACATGCCTCCCGTCTTCGTATGAGGAACTTGACAGCGCCCTTGGTAGAACACTGTTTACAAAAAGTGCATGCTTTTGATCATCTTAAATGGCGTATTCTGGATAGTATTCCACCGGATCCCAGGGGAGGAGATCAGGTTTCCAAATTACAAAACTAGAACAACGATGGATTTTTAAACTAGGGACGGTTTCCCCTTCAGGTCTAAATGCATCTTTGGAATGGGACAACATGATTTAATTAAATATCTTCAGTATTTTAACACTTTTTGCCATATAATTAGTCAACCTCTGCTCGTTCAACCAATAGGAATAGGGGATTTCCTGACTCATAGGGTTCCCCCTGCTCCATTGGCTGTGGTAAGCTTCACCAAATGGAATGAAATGTTTGAATGAGTTCCTTATTGGCAGACACGGGTTCGTCAAGTGCTGACATCACACGCCGATTCTTTAAAGTCTGAACGCTCTGTTTTTCGGACATTGAAGTTTACATGACTGCAGGATTTTTTCATCCTGATGCAGGGTTAGGAATTTTTCTGACCCAAAACGTGCCACGTCGTCCACCACAATCTCTGTGGTTTCTTTAAGCTCGTGGAAAATCTTACAAGTTAAGTGTTCTAACTATTACACTGTTTTTCAAATAATTAAAAGAAGTGGTCACGGCGAGGGGAGGGTTTTAATTCCTCCCTCTTTTGAATGATCACTCCAACAAAAAGTTATTATTCAGGGGTTCTCTCTCATTACGCCTGGGTTTTAGTTTGCTTAGTTTAGTTTTACCTTGTGCGGGGGTTTTGTTAGTAGTTGCAAGATCATAAGGATTAACAGTGAAATTTGAACTTGGCTTCCCTGGTTCTTGGAACCGGCGCTATCAGTAGGCAAACTAGGTAGTCACCTGGAGCACCAGTGGTTCCAGGGCATCCATTACAGCCATGTCTGTCTCCATGAAAACAAGAAATGGAATTGGAGGGAGGCGGAAACATGAACAGCACTGCAGCGCTAGAAGTGGAGACAACTCCAATGCCATCCTAGAGAAGGGTGGCAGCAGCAGCGATGGGGATGGGGGTGCTAGGAATGGAATTTGGAGCCCAAGAGCCTGCCCTATATGTCCCAAATTATCTGTTATGCATAAAGAATTGATTCTATTAAGGGAAGAATTAGCTGCAATTAAACACACCTCCTCTAGGGTACAAATTTGAAAAAATCCACCACTGCTCCCACAAACAGCCCAGGAACAAATGGATCACAGTGGGCTCTGGTAGGTTGCGAATTAACACGGAGACACTTTCTCCATCAAGAGATATCCCTGCAAAATGCCTTCTCTGCCTTGGAAAATGAGAGTGCCCAATTAGTGGAACCTGAATCACCCTTAAATGAGAAGGTTGATGTCCAATCTACTGATAATGCATCAAATATGAAGAAAAAAAATCACAAAACAGGAAACTACTACTACTTGGAGATTCCATCATCAGAGACACCAACATGGGAACACAGTTCAAAGGAAGGAAGATGGTCAAATGCCTCCTAGGCTCTTCAGCCAGCAGAAATACAAACCAAATTGTTGGCACAGTTAATGCAGAAAGTGAGAGCTCCAATTGTTATCATCCACTTGGGTACAAATGACCTGGCTAGAAACAGTCCCTCTATAGTTCAAAGGGACTTCCAGATTCTGTGAGAGAAACTCAAACCCATTGTTAACACTATAGCATTCTCAGAAGTTCTACCTATTCTTGGTAAGGGGGCAGAAAGGCTGCATCGTATAATCAACTTTAAAACATGGCTCCAAACGTGATGCCAACACGAAGGATTAAGATGTATAGGTGACTGGGGAAATAGATGTAGTCCATCAACACAGTATAGCCTCTTGTTGTTCTATCTCTCTGTTGCAGGGAAAAGGATCCTAAGAGAAAAATTCAGGCATTGTGTGGACAGGCATTTAAACTAGGGAAAGGGGGTGACGGATGGAGAACAAGTTCAGGACGTCACTCCCAGAAAAACATAATGACATTGGAAACAGCCATACTATTAACCCACACATCAAAGGCAAGTGGGAAGAGGCCTGTAGAACAAAATCCATGCAAAATACAGGCAAGTCAGTCAACAAATGCTGGAAAGCAATGAGCATAAATGCTCGAAGCCTGGCCAACAAAGTTCCTGATGTGGAAGCCCTAATGGTGGAAATGAACTTGGACATTGTGGCCATTACAGAAACATGGTTTAACGAGTCACATGAAAGGCATATAGCCATAGCTGGCTATAATTTATTAAGGAGAGATAGAGAAGGCAGAAAAGGAGGAGAAGTAGCCCTATATGTCAAAAAGCATTATTAAAGCTGCTGAAATGCTGCGGACATGGAGAAAAGAAGAAGCACTGTGGATTGTGTTGGAAAGAGGAGATGGTGCTATCATCCATACTGGTGTAGTCTACAGGCCTCCCTCTCAAACAGAAGAAATTGATAGAGACTTGATTATTGATATTACAAAAATAACCATGAAAGGGGAAGTGATCATATTGGGTGATTTTAATCTACCTGATGTGGATTGGAGTATTCCTTCTGCAAATCTGGAAAGAAGTAAAAAAATTGTGGATGCCTTCCAAGATGTGTTACTTAAACAAATGGTGCTAGAACCGACCAGGGAAAGTTCAGTGCTGGATTTAGTACTCACCAACAGAGATAGTGTGTCGAATGTCCGGGTGGGTGCCCATGTGAGCCGCAGCGATCATCACATGGTGTGGTATGGGATAAAAGGCAAGGCAGAATACAATCATAGCAAGTTCAAAGTCCTATCCTTCAAAAACTCTGACTTCAGTAAAATGGCCAAGTGCCTGAAGGAGGAGTTGGCAGTGTGGGAGGGGGTAAGGGAAATGCAGTAGGCTAAACTAAAGGAGGCAATAAAAAGGGAAAGAGGAAAGGGAAACCTATTTGGTTCTCCAAAGAAGTGGCTGCACAAATAAAGGCAAGAAACACAGCTTTCACAAAATTCAGAAGCTCGCAAACAGAGGAACACAGAAAAGAATACAAGATCAAACTAAAAGAGATAAAAAGACAAATAAGGATAGCCAAATCAAAGGCAGAAGAAAATATGGCTAAAGATCTAAAGTGTGATGACAAAACATTTTCATGTATATTTGGGAGAGGAGGGAGATCAGAGGTGGAGTTGCAAGACTCAAAAGTGCCAAGCACGGATTCGTGGAAAGTGACATTAAAAAAGCAAAAATGCTAAACAAATACTTCTGTTTTTACTAAAGAAAATCCTGGAGAAGGACCATCTGTGATTGACAAATATACAAATGGGAATGGTGTAGATACCACACCATTCACAGACGATGATGTGTTTGAATTGCTTGTAAAACTGAAAGTGAACAAGGCCATGGGACCAGATGGGATACACCCCAGGATACAGAAAAACTCAGAGAGGTTGTGGCAGGGCCTTTAAAGGGTGTTTTTAATAGATCCTTGGAGACAGGAGAAGATCCACAGGACTGGAGAAGGGTTGATGTGGTACCTCTTCACAAAGTGGCAATAGGGAAGAGGTGATAAATTACAGGCCAGTAAGCCTTACCTCAGTGGCGGGAAAAGTAATGTAGGTGCTCCCGAAAGAAAGAATAGTGGACTTTCTCAAAACCAATAGGTTGCATGATCTGAAGCAACATGGTTTTACCAAAGGATGATCATGCCAAATAAATCTGATTGAGTTCTTTGACTGGGTGACCAGAGAACTAGATCAAGGTCATGCGATGCTTGTGATCTACCTAGATTTCAGCAAAGCCTTTGATACTGTTCCTCATAGGAGGCTTATCAATAAACTAAACAGCCTGGGGATGGGTTCCAAGGTGGTGAACTGGATCAGAAATTGGTTGATTGACAGATGACAGAAGGTGATGGTAAATGGAGCTCACTCGGATGAAGGGA
The DNA here is from genome assembly GCA_033557465.1 of Ichthyophis bannanicus. Taxonomy (NCBI): domain Eukaryota; kingdom Metazoa; phylum Chordata; class Amphibia; order Gymnophiona; family Ichthyophiidae; genus Ichthyophis; species Ichthyophis bannanicus. The sequence goes on from CM066035.1 coordinate 647,398,922, forward strand.
AGGTGATTAGTGGCGTGCCCCAGGGATCGTTCCTGGGACCGGTACTGTTCAATGTATTTGTTAGTGATATTGCTGAAGGACTGAATGGAAAAGTCTGTCTTTGTGCAGATAACACGAAAATCTGCAACAGAGTGGACTCATCTGAGGTAGTGGATAACATGAGGAAAGATCTACAAAAGCTGGATGAATGGGCTAATGCTTGGCAGATGGCACCTACCTAGATGGGCCATGATGGTCTTTATCTGCCTTCTATACTATTTTACTATGTTACATATAAGAAAAGCCAATTTCTGGGAATAAAGCACTGATTCATCAGGAGAAATTATTGAAAATGACCTTCTAAACAGTCCAGTAAACTATAGACTTCATTTGGTGTTGGCAGCAGGCAGGGGTAGCTTAAAGCAATCTGCTTTTTGAGACAGTGGATGAAATAGCACTGCCCCCCCCCCCAAGGAACCCAAAAAGGGAGTCTCCTCAAGGAGCACAGGAGACCCAGAACACTGGGCAGGTGTTCGCCTCAAGAAAGGAGAAAGCAACTTAAGCTATATAATTTTAAAAAGTATTTTGCAGTTGCTGGTTAAACACAGCAAAATTAGAAGCAGTTTAATTATACAGTCTGGGACTCTAATATAAAAAATACAGACCTCCGACATTGCACTCTCGACTGACATGTTGTTCATGTAAACATATTTTGCAACACGGAAACCCCCTTGGCCTCTTCTCCAACAATGGGTGCAGTGCAGAATTAGGACATTTCCCAGAAAACTCAATATAGAAAACAAAACAAAACAAAAATCTGATTTTGGTGTCATTTCAGTAAACAGCAAGATAAACTCTGTCCAGTACCAGGGTATACTGTGAAGTAAAACAAAATCCTACTAAGGCACTAAGGACCTATAAAGCAAATTTCCTATTCTTTATCCGCACTAAGGGGTCTTAGCGTGTGGTAACTTGCAGATGAGAATACTAACACACGTATATGCTGGCTACCGGCTGCTAAAATGTATGGTAAGTGGCTATTGTGCAATGGAGAGGAAAGTGGGAAGGTTAAGGATGGAGTGGGGATATGGAGAGCCTCTAGTACAAGGGTAGTTGCTGCGAGCTCGGTGACAATGTGGTAATTAACGTGAGTGCATATGATGATACCTCTTTGGGTCTCATTAATTGTGCCACACATTCCATCATGCGTTAACTACCAGGAACTTGCTGGGCAAGCCCCCAACGGGTAGCGCGCAATGGTTGCACTTGCTGTGCATTCATTTTGATGCTAATCACATGGTAAGTGCATCCCTTTAGCAAACAGGCCCCCAACTTCCAGGAGTCACCACATCAAGGATCCCAGGAAAAGGGCAACTGCATAAATATTGCAATTGGCCCTAAAATGTCAATACACCCATTGGGAAAATTAACAAGCTGGGTTCCTACAGATCCTGACACAGACATCCAGTGCTATTAGAATATCTGGCCTCGGTCACACCGGCTGAACATAGACTCTCACCAATTACAGAACAAATTATCACACTGACAATAGAAATATGTAGACAAAAAGGAAATTGAAACTCCAAGAAGCCAGCTGTACAACACCAGAGAAATAGAAATGGCCATGCATTTTCTCCTGTACTGTGCTAAATATTAAATTCCACAAATTGATATATTCCAATCATTTTATTTTTCTAATCATGTTGATCTCATTCTCTTGTTTAAACTTTTCTCTGCCTTCTCTTAAGTCTCCAGGGCCTCCAGTTCATTTGCCCATTTTTTCTCCTCCTGTCTTTTCTTCCCCTGCACCCATCTCTGACATTGATCTTTTCCTTTTAGCTATCTTCCATTTATATTTTTGTCTCTTTAACTACTCAGATTCACTACTTCTTACTATCCAGTCATTTTCTTCTTTTTACTACATCTACCTATAGATTTCCATCTCTTTTCCTCACCCTGGCCCTCCCATTCTCTATATTCTTATTCCCCAATCTTCACCCCCCTCCCCCCTTGCATCTAGCATCTCTCACCCCTCCTTTCAGCCATCTCCTCTCACTCGTTCCCTCATTTGTTCAGCATCTCCTTTCTCTCTTTCCCTCCCTCAGTCCAGCATCTCTCTCTCTCTCTACTCCATCCAGCATCCCCCATTTCTTTTCTTGCTTCTCCCCATTTCAGTATCACTCTTGTCTCCCTACTCTCTCTCCTATGTCCATCAGATTTCTCTGCCTTCCTACTCCTCCCCCTATATTCAGCATCTCCCACTATCTCCCAGCATCTCCCAGCATCTTCCTCTGTGTTCCTATTGCTCTCTTATGCCCCGCATCTCCCCTGTATTCCGTTCCCCTCTTGTATATTCAGAATCTTACCTGTCTTCCCATTTTCCCCCATATGCAACATCCACCTCTGTGTCCCTATCCACCTTCTATACCCAACATCTCCCCTCTATGTCCCTACTCCCCCCCCCCCCATGTCCATCATCTCCTCTGTATCCTATTTCCCTCCCCAGGGCAGAATTTAGATATATATAATATAGGCAATTGTCTAGGGCATGGAATTTTGAAGACACCGAGCTAAACAAGAGCTTGATTCCATATGTTTTAGGGCCATGTTCTCTGATTTCTGGGCCTCTTCGAGGCTGCTTTGGATCCTGATGCCCCTCACTCTCTTGTTCACCACTCATGTATATCTTACCATACTCTATTCTCTGGTTTTGTGATGTTATTTGTTTTGATTAGATTGTATATTTTATGTTTATGCTTTATTGTGCTTGATATACCACACCTTCACAAGAGCAGCAGGGTAGTGTACAATTAAGAATACAATAAAAACAGTAGAAAAGAGAAAAAAATGCCATAATTGTGATAGGAAAGTCAAACAATCATACGTAAAGCAAAGGAGGACAGGACAGAGCAGGAGGACTTAGGAGTTGGATGGAGGCAGATTGTAAGCTCTGATGAGTATCTCTTTCATCTATATGTACAGTTCTGCATATGCCTTGTACAATTATACAAATGATAAGTAGTAGTAGTAGAAATCTCTCCTTTCTACAGCTCTTCAGTGCAAAGTTACTGCTGGCTGTAGTGCTGCAGTCTTGACTAATAGTTTCCAAAGCTTATACAAGTGGAGGCCAATTCCCATCGGGACCCATCCAGCCCATCTGGACATCCAAAATCTGGACGGGCTGCTCCTGCACCTGATTCTGATCTCGTGTGAGCTAGACGTCCCCCCCCCCCCCCCCGGAATCAGAATTGGGTGCAATGGGCCTGGACATGCAGGCTGAGCCCCAATTCTGAGGGCCCAGATGTCTAGCCTGTTTCCTACACATTGCAGTCATGGCTCCTACATAGAGCTTGGTGCTGTAGTGTCCCATCGCCATGGCACCGGGATGCCATGCAGGAGTCCTGGCTTCCGGCTGGCTCCTGCTGTGCACAGTTCCCCATTGCCCGACCCCTAATCAGGCCTCCCAAGGCTGGGATCAGGCTGCGGGGAACCCCATGGCCCCGCTCACCTCCTGCCGGGTCCTCACTGCTTCTGCCATGATCGTCGGGGGAACTTATTCCACCCCTGAGGTGGAATGAGTTCCCTGTTCAGGCTACACCAGCTGGACGAACAGGGCCACAACTGGAATTGGCTTTGTGTGTCCAGGCCAGGGTCCAGCCTCCGGCTCACCCTTGCTCCTCATCTGGCCTTCCCCCTCCCACCCCTGTACAGAGCTCCCGCACATCTTCTCTGTACATGCGGGGAGCTCTGTGTTGGGAATTGATCCCCTTGCATTTAGCGGGAATGGACATCCAAACCGGAAGTCCATCCCCACTAAACATGACTCAGAATGACCACCTTACTATATGTTGGTACATATGCTAGTCATGTTTGAACCCCCAACACAGGCATAGCACCAAAACATGGCTGTGTTGGGCTGTTTTCAGTAAATTGGATGTTGTTATTCTCTGTGTTTGGCACTGCCATTTGTTCCTCTCCAGTCCTATTTGATAACTGTATTCTGCTTGTGGAGGTTATCTTTCTTTGTTTTTTTAGACTCAAGAAATTCAGACCTGCTCCAATGATAATGGAAATGCATGCATGTATTCTGTGCATGTACACAGGTATTTTGTAAAATGCATGTGTACATTGTAACTTTGCCCCAGTTTTGCCAAAACCACACCTATGGGATGCATATGTAAGGAGCACATAAAAATAGGCAGAATATTGCAGAGTGCCTACTTTTCATGTGTGCTTACCTACCTGCAATTTCATAAGAACCCTTTAACGTGTAAAGCATGATTTACATATACAAAATACGTATCAAATTACTACCAATAAGTCATTTTATAACAGGGCACCAACCTTTTTGGCAGAAATATGCATAAGCTAGTGAAGGAGTAGCCTAGTGATTACAGCAACAGCATACAACCCAAGAGATCTGGGATTAATTCCCACTGGCACTGCTTGGGCAAATCACTTTACCCTCTGTGGCCTTGGGCAAATCACTTTACCCTCCATTGCCTTGGAAGAAAAGGCCTGGCAATCTATTTCTGGTTATACCTTGTCAAGAAAATCCAGGGGCTGCTGGGTTGCCAGGAGTCAGCATTGACTTGAAGGCACTTAAAAAGAGTGCCTGTTTTATAAAGGAAATTTATGTACATATTTGCCTTTATAGGTGCATTTTGCTTAACAACAATGCCTATTGTAGAAGTTCTGTCTGTCTGCATGCATCTGACACACTGCGAAGACACTCAGACCCTGTGTGACACATACACACATATATGCACAAAACACAGCACATACAACACCTATAACTGCAACACATACAACACCACACCACAAAACACATAAACACACACATAATGCAACACACCACACACATCCCCAACACATACTCCTGGCACACACACACACACACACACACATTCCCCCACCCTCTGACATCTCACCCTCAGTTTTCCATAGATACGCAGCGAAGTACCACTCATGGAAATAAATATGCATCATATCATTGTGCTACCCTGCTAAGATACAAGGCTATTTCATTCAAGTCTCCCACATAGACATCCTTGAGTTTACAAATGAAGGAAAGGGTGCCATTCTGTCACCCTGTAAGCTTGTACTTTTAACTTGTTCATTTGGTTTTATTTTATTTTTATATAACTGTATAGGGTGACTTATGTACTCTGCTGAGATTGTGCTATGCGCAGATTGTGCGGAATATACATCTTCTATTAAATAGGTGCTTACACATAGTTACATCTGCTCTGAAGCTGTTATTTTTATGTACTTCTGGGCACATTTAATAACATATGCACGTAAACCACCAATCCTCCGCAACTCGTCCTTCTGGAATGCCTCTTCTCATTCTGGGTAAAAGTATGCACTAAGAACGTTTATGTGTATATAACCTGATCAATTTTATACACAGTTTTACCTGCAGAAATGACTTATAAAATAATCCTTAGAGTAACTACTCGGTGATTGAATTGAAATGTGCTCCCCGAGCTTTTTGAATGAAAATAAAAATACAATTAAAAACAACTTTCATTGTTCCCAAATTCAGTATTTGCACTAAACAGAGCATAGTGTGCAGGAGGTGTCATTAAAAAGGTCGTTATCAGACTGGAGTATTGCATTAGCTGTAGTGAAAAACAACATGGCTATTTTTATTGTCATCATGACTGCCTTGAGGCATTCCTGATCTGATGGAAACATTTTAATTAATATGTAAAACAGCAGCACTAGGACAAAATATAGGTTAAATTCCAAACCACATCAATACTGCATGCGTTCGAGTTACAAAAGACTGTGAAACGTGAGACATCCCAGTTTCACTAAATAGAAGTGTTGCCGTTTGTGAACAGTCTCTGCGGTACTCCTGAGAGCTGCTTAGCCATCCACAATGCAAGCCCTGTTTTAACTGTGGAAAACATTTCTGTCAGCCCCACAGAGCACTGGGCTTTTCATTCATGACACTTCATCTTCCCATTACCTGAAGGGAAAAGGCCACATTTGTTTTTCGCCACCACGGCTCGGCATGTGAGAACTGGCAAACAGTCAGTTCTTCATTTTTTTTCATTAGCCTCTTGTACAGAGTTTAGATACCAGGCAACAAGACATAAGTAGAGGCTCCCTTTGTTAGAATCCAGGTGCTCAGTAGCCAGGCAAATGTTGTCTTTCAGCTGACCGCCTATTCTTTGCCGCCAGGTAGAGAGGCTCTGGCCAATCTTGTGTACCCAGTCCGCAACTGGAGGCAGACTTAAAATTCTTCGAGAGACTGCAATGCTGCATGTGGATGCACGCTCGAAGGCCACTAGACTTGCTGACTTCACAGTGGCTTTGTGCTGTCTGCAGCCCTCATTGCCAGATGACTAGGTGTTGAAAATGTGCAGGCGTTTTCATTATGTAAAAACAGCTGTTGGAGGAAAGCCTTGAGCATCTGTATTTATAATTAGAAAGGGAATTTTCATTCTGGATTTTATTGTTCATTATCCTGCTTTAATTGACTCTCCACTAACTCCTATGTCTCTGGTGATGGGAGATCTACTGTCTAATGTTTTGCTCGAGCTCTGGAATGTAGATAGTACTTGCAGCCCAGACAGGTATGAAGGGGGCATAAGCTGGATGTGGTACAAGGAGATCTTTGAGGTATATGTATACTCAAAAAATGTCCCCTGTCAGTGCTCCGGGATATGCGTAATTCTAAGTTAACTACCCGGATGGATCTGGGGTTTGGAGTACTGACTGGGGGGGTGTAATTGTGCTTACCTCTCATCTCTCTGATACTCAGACCACCTCAAACAGCACAAAAAGTGGTTATGGAGCTTGGCTCCTGAATTGGCTCCCCTTTTGAAGTGCAGCTTTGTAACATCCAGTACTTAGATGTTGCATGCACATTCATTGTGGATATCCTAAAAACCAGAAACACTGTCCTAGAAATTCATATGCTATAAAGAGCCATAGTCCATGATGAATTTGAAATCAAATTTTTGACACAATGAGCTTTTCTAGAAATGTGCTATCACAAGACATCCACAATATTCAAGTGGCTGAACAAACCTAAGACATGCCCCTATCGTATGATATATGCCTTTGTACCCAACTGCTTACATTTCCTGCAGCCAAAACAAGGTATGTATTGTGTGTGGTCTCCTAAAGGAATGTTTATTTGGAATACATCTGTGTGAGTAAAGCCCTGATCAGCAAAAAACAAACATTCACAATTTGAGAAAACAGCAGTGTATATAAATAAGAAGACTTAATCTACTTCCGGTTGCATTTTGCCAAGAAAACCCAGTCAGCACACATTGCATTTTCCAACCTGTGCTTAAGCAAGATCATCTTTCCTTTCACTGCTATCCAAAAAAGGTCAAATTATATAGAGTAATGAAGGTATGAAAGCACGTAGCACTTGGCTGTCTCCAGGAAGAATGTTTTACTCATACAAAGCGTGGTGCAATGTGCTTTGATTAATCAACATTCCCATTAATACTCAAATTTGATTGTTTTTTATTCTGTTCATCTCCAGGGTTGCTTCAATTCTTTGTCCCAATCAAATGGTGTGTGGGGGTAGGGGTGGGGGGCTCTTCTCAGGTGCCACTATCATAAAACAAGTGCGAAAGAATAAAGGTATACATTATCTTTCCAGGATCTGGGTTCCCAGAGTGAAACTCCTAAAGCTGTGATAACAGGAAGACTACCAACATATTCGGCAATATTATTTAATGAGAGCAAGCCATATAGTTCTAGTTTAACATAAAATGACATGCTAAATTCTAAATCAGGATGGAAACACACACATCTGAACAGCTCCCGCTGTCTCTTGTGGAGTGTCATATTTATGGATGGGTTCAATTTCACTAACGGCGATCTATGGAAACAACAACGAGGGATTTGCTTGTATTCAAAGAAGCAGGGTTTTTCATGGTTTTAAAACCGCTGGTTGTGAGTTTCAGAGCTTGACAGACAGTTGATGGGTACAAATGCCTTCTACATGACATAATAAGTGATGGAGACTACAAAGTGGAGGGCCAGTCCTGACAGAAGTGGTATGGTTGCATTAGGCTTGGATTGTTTACAACTTGCCACACTGGTTAACCTTCCTAGAGCAGAGGCTACAAATCTTGCAATATTGGTGCAACTGCATCTGGCTTCTAAGGAGATTGAGGAGCCTGGATGTCAACAGCCTCACAAATTTTGATGGCTCTGTGGATTGTTACAAAATTGAGTAGAAATCATAGATGAGGATCTGGGTTTTGGATACAGCAATGGTCTTGAAAAAATCAAAGATAATGACAACAATGCCAGACGAAACTATCAATAAAAAGGCTTCCTCATAATACGAGGCATGATCAAAAGATATTACGACTTATTGTGTAGCTATATAACAATACATCGCACTACGATGCTATTAAGCATGCAGTGACCTAGTTATGTGCTCTGCATGTGCAGAGTGTAGCCTGGTTGCAGCACACCTGTCCTTTTTTTAATCATGTGGGACCTGAAATTTGAAAGGCATTTACATGGTAAATGCCCAGTAAACCATGTAAATGCCTCAGATGGGGAAATTCAATGGCACTTACATGGCTAGTGCCGCTGAATATCCCCTGCTAACTCCTTTACGTGCCCCGATGCTATCCGGTTAGCATCAGGGCTTGTTGCGGGCATTCCAGGGCGGAGCGGAGGTGGAGACTGCTGCTAACCAGGTAGTGGCGATATTGCACCTCTACCTAGTTAGTGATCTGAAGCTAAAATTAGGCCAGCTTTTGGCTTGCCAAGAGGTAGCAGTGCAATATTGCCTCTACCCAGTTAGGCTCTGTGGTGTTGTCCTCTTTGTGATGAACCCGGATATTCAATGCTGTTGCCACAGCATTGAATAGCCAGGGTTAGTGGTCAGCGGGCAGAGTTATGCGCCATAGCAGTGCATACCCTGCCCAGTTGAATATCGGGCCAGTGATTGGTAACGTGTGAAAGCAGTTCATCAGATTTACGATGAGTGAAAAAATTGAACAGCAAATTTGCATTAAATTCTGCCAGAAACTTTGAGATTCGTGCAAAGAAACTTATGACGTTACAGCAAGTATATGGCAATGAATGCACGAGTTGTGCTCAAGTTTATGACTGGTACAAACATTTCCAAGAGGGCTGCCAAAGTGTTGACAGTGATGAACATTCTGGGAAGCCATCCACGAGCAATAATGAAGACAAAGTTGAAGCAGTGCATGCCGCAATATGCTCAAATCATCGATTGACTATCAGGGAGCTTGCTGAGGACATGGACATCAGTTTCAGGTCGGTACAGCCCATTCTTACTGTTGATTTCGGGATGAGATGTGTGTCTGCAAAATTCATGCCGAAACTCCTGACCCCTGACCAAAAAGAAGATCGACCATCCGCAGGCAGGGAGTTATTGGAATGGGTTGAAAATGACTCCGATTTTATCAAAAAGATGATTACTGGTGATGAATCATAGGTTTATGGTTATGATCCAGAAACTAAGGTTCAATCCTCACAATGGAAGACTCCAAACTCTCCCAGACCCAAGAAAGCCCGTCAGGTGAGGAGCAATGTCAAGTTCATGCTCACAGTTTTCTTTGATTACCAGGGTATTGTTTATCATGAGTATGCTCCAAAAGGTCAAACCATCAATAAGGAGTCCTACATTCAAGTGCTGACTCGTTTGAGAGATGCAGCTCATCGTAAGAGGCCAGAGATACATAGGAATGGTGAATGGTTGCTTCATCATGATAAAGTCCCAGCTCACACATCACATCTTGTCCAGCAGTTTTTGGCCAAACACCAAATCAAGCAAGTCCGTTAGCTTCTGTACTTATTTGACCTCACACCCTGTGCCTTTTTCTTGTTTCCAAAACTGAAATTACTACTGAAAGGAAGGAGATTCAACGACTTGGAGACCATTAAGCAAACTTCGGCACAGCAGTTTCAGAGCATATCGAAAGAGGCATTTCAAACTTGTTTCAAGCAGTCATAGGAACACTGGAAGAAGTGTGTTGTATCAGAAGGGAACTACTTTGAAGGAGACTGAGTGCAATAACTGTCAGTGTTATACTTCTTGTGTTATTGTACAAGTCTCGATACTTTTTGATTGTACCTCGTACTACAGCATAAAAAATATTGCATGAAGGGAGCAGGGAGGGAAGGAGGGTTCCCTTACTGAGAACACTGGCCAAATGGTTGCCCTGCAAAAAAGAATGTAACTTATATTCTGCATCCGCAGAAGTTCTCCTCACCCAAAAATGGATGCAGAGCAGAACTAGAACATTTCCCCATAGAGTTTACATACAAGGAAATAAGCCAATGATTCTCAATTTGGACCCTCCCACCAATAAGCCTGCCACGGTTGCCAGAGACGTACCAAGGGCTCTGCAAGCCGTGTGACCAATCAGGGCGCAAGTACAGAAGGGGCACTGATATCATTACTGGGCTTTTAGGAAGCACGATAAGAGCGAGTTCCTGCATGTGGCTGGGGAGGCGGGGCGCAAGGTGCATAGGTCTCAAAGGGCATATTTCTAGCTTGATAGGATCCTGACAGATGCCCTTGGCTATAAAAGTTAACACAAGTCTCCCTGGTAAAGGAATTGTCTCAGATCACAATAAAAAGCACCTGATTTCTCCTTATGGAAAGGACAGTGTTGCTTCTCTCCTAGAGAGGCATTATGAATTCCACTGTGTTAAAGCAAAGACTGACCTTGAACAGCAACTGGCACATATAACAGTTAACTCTGAGAGGCCAGAATCATCTGAGGGCCAGTACACAAATCTCTGGTTCTCTGCTAGCTTAGTGCAGCACTAATCCTTAATGGTGTATTTATCCAGTTGTAAGGGTACAGTTTTAGTAGCTATACTGGCCTTGGAAAAAACTAGCTGATTAGACTGTAAGCAGGGGTTATCTCTTACATGTCTTTGTATAGCACTACATATGTCTGGTAGTGGTAGTAGTAGCAACACTTATTATCGAACCACTTTCTAAACCACATGAGTCTCTTTTGTGGAGGGTAATTTTATAACTAGGGATGTGCATTCATTTGAAACATGAAAATGCTTCATATCCAATCTGAAAAGGACACTAAAAAATCTGAAATTTGTTTTCTCCTCCAGCTTCATTACAGGCTGTCCTCAAGCCGGTAATCTTGGGGTTGGAAGGCAGGCATCCTGCAAATGAGCCATCACATCTCCATGGGGCTGGTTCTAACTAGCCTGCCTTTAACTCTTCTGATGAGCTTCCTTCCTATTTCCTGATTGGCCCAAAGTTTGTCTGGTCTGCAGTTCTATGGAAAATGTTAACTGGAGTTTTTACCTTTATTTATATATATAGGGGGAGTGGAGGAGTAGCCTAGTGGTTAGAACACTGGCTTGGTAACCAAGCAACCAGGGTTCAATTCCCACTAGCACTCCTTGTGGTCTTGGGCAAGTCACTTAACCCTCCATTGCCTCAGAAGAAAGGCCTAGCAATCTATCCCCAGTGGGTGACCCTGCCAAGATATCCCAGGAGCTTCTGGGTCACCAGGAGTCAGGACTGACTCAAAGGCACACATTGCATTTTTGCATTAAGGTTCTTAATATACTGTACCTTCAGAGACCAGCAGGGCAGTTTGCAATACATAAAAAAAACCCACAAAGAGGCCAAATTTGACCAGAAAACAGAAAATAACTACCTAGATGTTCTATTGTAAAACCAAGCCCTATATTTATAACTTATCTGTTTAAGGTTGTGCTGGAATTTTCAGCATTCAGACTTCTGCTGAGAAGTCACAAGTTAGATGCATACATTGTTCATATAACTTTGTGCAGTCGCCATTTTGCTGAATATTGACATCACTGAGTTTTGAAGGACCTGAGTCATTATGTTAAGATCCAAACGGAAACATCCTTTCAGTAGCTGATTACAGCACAAGGATTCTTCTTATCTTTTTATAATGAGAAACATAACATTCACGATATTCATCTTGACCCTAGTTATAAAAACGGGAGACAGGGAAATGTGCAATTGACTGTGCATATCTGTGTACAGGGGTGTGTGAAGAAAAAATTTTCTGCCCAATATTCAAAAGGACTGAAATTTAAACACCATAGCATCAGCCATGGCATTTAAATATAAATGGGGGGGGGGGGGGGCAGATATTCAGTGAGGGCAGCTAGCTTGACGCTAGGGAGCATTCAGTGGCGACACACAGGGATATTCAGCAGCAGATCTGCTAATTGCATTAATCATTTTTAAAATGCACCCCACACCCAGGATATTTAGTGGTAGTATCCACGTATTGGCTGCCACTGAATATTTGGATTGTGTTTCCACTGTCCAGATAAGTGCCGATGTTATGCAGATGGCGGCAATTTTCAGCCAACCTTATCTGGCAAGCTATTTAGGCCGTTTTTTCAGGCATCCTAAGCTATCTGGATAAGGTCAGCTGAAAACTAGCATTATCCAGTTAAGGTCGGTACTTATCTGGATAGTGGTTCCACTCTCAGATCACCCCCTGCCCTAACTGGATGGTGCCTGAGCGGTCTGTGGAGATATTTAGCACTATCTTCACAGTGCGCTGAATATCTTTCTCAGTGCTCTTTACCGGATAATTTCCATGGGCTAGCCAGATAAGGGCCTCGAAAATTAGTCCCTTTGTTTCATTAATGCTATTTTTCATTTTATATTTATTTCTTCACTTGATTTCATCTTACGAAATGTTGTGGTGTATGCTACAATCACTTAGAGCACACTAATGTTTTAGCACGTTAAATAAAACAAATGACAGCACATACCTAACCAGTGCACATACAAGGTAAGGCAACCCAGAACTTTACATCTCTTTTCACAGAGAGGCTTTGCCACACCTTCCACTGCCCTCGCTGCTGTTGCTGTTGTGCTGCTCGGTGGAGGCCTCAGGGGCCTCCACTACGTTACCATGTACAAAACAAAGGCACTTCACTTCTGTTTACTAGTCGTGGAGTTGCATTGTTGTGGAAGACAAGCTTTGCATGAATGGACCGCATTGTTTATAAAGTTCCTTCCCTGTATATTTTATGATGATCTGTTAGTGCTCTCTCTGCAGTGCTCATCAGGGCCTCGATTGACTCATGTAACACATTTTTAGTATAATTTGCATTTAGGAAGTAGCTTTTAAACTAAACTTCATCGTGTTTTTAGAAATACCGATTAGTTAATGCTGGACTTGGATTTCTATTGGATACTATGGGCCCGATATTCAAAGGCATTTACATGGTTAACAGCCAGTTAACCGTGTAAATGCCTGCTAACTGGATATTCAACGGCACATACATGGGTAGTGCCGTCGAATATCCCCAACTAAGATCCCTATGCATCCCGATGCTGCCAGCTAGCACTGGGGCATGCTGGGGGCATTCAGGAGCGGAGTGGAGGTGGGGACCGGTGGTAACCATACAGCACTGATATTGGAAGCTGCACGGTTAGCGCTCGGCGCCTATAAAATAGATGCCGAGGTTAATGGTGCAGCATCCAATATCAATGCTCCATGGTTAGCCTCACTGGCTTCCGAGCAGCAAGGCCAGACCCGGATATTCATTTCCATTGCTGCAGCACTGAATATCTGGAGTTTGCGGGTCAGCAGGCAGGGCTGAGTGGCTACAGGGCTTAGCCCTGCCCTCTTGAATATTGGGCCCTATATACATATGGAAGATAGTTCTATAAGCTGCTGAGTACTTAACGTGCACATTAATTCCACCTCTTCTACATCCGCATGGACTTGACTTTATAGATACTAGCATACATAGGTGTCTGCTAATATGCATAAATTTAAACTGCAATCACATATACCTGCTATAGAACTGGTGTAAATGACAGCACGTATCTAAGGCGCGTACAACCTTATTCTATAAATTACCCGTGTAACTGCACACTCTACCCAAGCTCTGCCCAGGTGCATGCCCACAATCAAAATTTGTACAAGCAGCTCTGTGCACATGCTTAGAGAATCCTGATTGTGAACTTTAGGATCGTAAACGCTCACTTATGCGCATAAAAGGCTAAAATACTGTGATTTATGTGCACCAATGCCCCCAAAATTTACACAGCTGTTTATAAAATTTCCCTCATAAATTTTTCTGTACATTGAGAAGAGACTAGCTCTTAGGGGCATGTTTACTAAGCAGCATTACCTGCAGATAGTGCAGGTGCTTATAATGCCACCTCAGTGGGTGGCATTAGCTACATCCACAATGCTGCATTGTGTGATCTCTGCAATTTTGGTGCGTTATCTGATGGGGAAATGCTGTACATGCCCCCAATAGATAATGCATGGCTTTTGCAGCTAACTGCGCTATCTGCACTTTTTTGCCTCGTTAGCTGCAAAAGCCTAATGCGTTTTCGTAAACAGACCCCTTAGTGCTGAGACTGCACAGGCTTCTTTTGAAATTCCCTCTTTACAGTCAATGAAGATTCTAAAGCAATGAAGAACCTAGCTGTATTTATTAAGGCACATTTTATAAATGATGTCCAAGCACAATCTGGGACATCCAAGCCAGACTGTCTGCATAAAAAACAGGCACGTCCAAATTCAGGCATGATTTCACAAATGGGGACGTGCCCAATATGGACATTTGCGGAACGTCTACAAAGATGTCCCCAGAACAGTATTTCAGATTGTGAATGTCTAGGACTAGCCTAATGGCTAGAGTAGTGGGCTAGGACTAGGGAAGCCAGGTTTCAGCTTCTGCTGCTGCTGCTATCATTGTGATTGTCAGAATACTGGGGATAGTGGAGTGCTATCTTCTCTACATCCTTTGGATCATTTTGGCCAGAATGAGCACTTCCGAATGCCTATTTGTCTAAACTTGGATGGGATCACAGACATCCTTGACATTTCTGAAATCAAGAGGGAACATCTAAGTCCATTTCACCGCCCCAGTCACACCTCCACCAAAATCCCTGTCTGCTTGGACATCCCTGCATTGGAGATGTCTTTAAAAGCTATTTGTAAAATAGCTCTGAGGACATCTCTGTGATTTGAACATCTGCATGCACATTTTTGGACATCCAAATTGTGACTTAGGATCTTAAAATGACCCCCATTGTATATAAAATTAATTTTCATTGGCCAGTTTTTATTTCAGTTGATATTTATAATTGCCTTGGACCCACCATCTGTTAGATCATACAGAGCAGATTAAACTAGTTAACAACTATGTAGACAAATTTCAAAGTAGTTTTTATTTTTATTAGTTATGTTATTGTTATTATTACAGTTTATATACTGCTACATTCTAAAAGCTCAAGACAGTGTATAAAGTAATCTCGTGTGATACCAACATGTGGCAAATAATCATACATACACACCTATATTTTGGTTGCTGGACTGGATAAAAATCTCAAAAATTGCCATGATGTTGTTGTTAAGTGCCATCGAGTCAGTGACGACTCATGGCGACCCTCTAGATAATAGTCCTAAACTGAGTTCGGTCTTCAGTCATGTGGCTCATTGTTGACAGACTGGCACTTATAGCTGCTGTTATTGTATAAGTCCATCTCATTGCTGGCCTTCCTTTTTTGCATTGACCTTCTACTTTGCCAAGCATGATGTCTTTCTCTAATGATCTTTCTCTTCGAATGATGTATCCAAAGTATGAAAGTCAAAGTCTTGTCATCTGAGCTTCTAAAGAAAGCTTAGTTTTCATCTCTTCTAGTACTGACTGGTTTGTTCTTCGGGCAGTCCATGGTATACACAGTATTCGTCACCAGAATCATAATTCAAAGGCATCAATTTTATTCCTGTCTTATCTTTTGAATCTATATGATGTTATTGAAAATACCATGGCTTGAACAAGTCGAATCTTTGTATGGAGAGAGACATCTCTTGAGAATCTTGTCTAGGTCCTTCATAGCCATTCTGCCAAGAGCAATGCACCACCTGATTTCTTGACTGTTTGTTGCTTCTTTATTGATAGTTGATCCAAGCAGGTTAAAGTTGTCCACTATTTCAATTTCTTCTCCATCAATGATGAACTTATTGATTTTGCCAGTTGTCAGGATCTTTGTCTTCTTTACATTAGTCTTAAAATGGGCCTGCAGCCTATCTTCCTTGATCTTGAGAAGCAAATGTTTCAGATCGTCTTCACTTTCAGCCAGTAATGTGGTATCATCAGCATAGCGAAGATTGTTGATGAGTCTGCCACCGATTTTCACACCTCTGTTGTCTTCATATAGTCCTGCTTCTCTGATGATTTCTTCTGCATAAAAACTAAACAGGTAGGGGGAAAATATGCAGCCTTGTCATACACCTTTACTGTTTTTAAACTATTCTGTTTCTCCTTGTTCCGTTCAAACAGTTGCTTCTTGATCAATGTAAAGGTTGTGCAAGAGAACTATCAGGTGTTCTGGTATATCCATGCTTCTTAATGTGGCCCAGAAGTTCTCATGGTTTACAAAGTCAAAAGCCTTGCTGTAGTCAATAAAACACATATAGATATCTTTTTGGTATTCTTTAGTCTGTTCAAGGATCCATTTCACATCCGCGATGATGTCTCTTGTTCCTTGCCCTTTCCTGATCCCTGCTTGCATTTCAGGTAGTTCTTGTTCCAGGTATGGCAGTAGTTTCTATTGAATATTCTTCAGTAGAATCTTGCTGGCATGTGGGATCAGAGTGATTGTGCGATAATTTCCACAGTCAGTTGGATAACCTTTCTTTAGTATTGGTATAAACACAGATCTTTTCTAGTGAGTAGGCCATGATGTTGTCTTCCAAATTTCCTGGCAGAGCCTTGTAAGAATGGTAACAGCTTTATCCAATCGCTGTAATACTTCTGTGGGAATGCCATCAATGCCTGATGCTTTATTCTTTGATAAGGCTTTCAATGCTGCTTCAACTTCTTTTATCACCAATGGTTCTGGATCATAAGGTACAGGCTGAAGTGACTGTTAGTCCACGTGATCTTTTTCATATAATAACTCTGTATATTTTTTCCACTTTTTCTTGATCTTAGCATCATTCAACATGGATCCTTGAACATCTTGTAACATTCCAATTCAAGACTGGAAGTTTTTCTTTAACTCTTGTAGCTTTAGGAAAGCTGTTCTTGTTCTTCCTCTAATAGTTTCTGCTTCTATTTCCTTGCATGCGTCATTGTAGTACTTCTCCTTGTCTTGTCTGGCTGCACATTGGAAATCTCTGTTGAGTTCTGCAAATTCCAGTGGGTCATGGTGTCACAGCATGGCTGGAACATACAGCCCAGCCCATGCCCATGACTTTCAGAGAGTGAGGAAGCTGGTTGGTGCTTAGGATTGCAAAGAAGAAAAAAATGGCAGCTTTAAGTATCTTCAAGGAAATGGGGAAGGCCTCCTTGGGGCTTAGGATCTGAAAGCATAAACACAGACAGCTTCAAGTCAGATTTATTTATTTATTTCTTTAGTATTTCTTTTATACCGCGCTATTGACATCAGTGCGGTTTACATCAAAACATAACATATGCATTTCAGGGTCACTGAGATGCATTTACATTTGAACAGGGATTGGAAACTTGGATAACAGGGTAAATTAACAAGAGTTATACAATACATATCTACATTATATACATCATGAGGGTAATTTCTTGTCGGGATTAAGCAGGGAAGTATCTGGTGAATAGGTGATGTTTTAGGGCCTTTCTAAGTTGGGTTAGGTCTGTAATAGCTCTGATGTCAGGGGGGGGGGGAGTTCCAGGCTTTCGGGGCATAGAAGCAGAAGGCTCTGTTGGTTGTTGACTTTTTGCATCTTGTTGATTCTTTCGGGACTGTTAAAGTGTTTACTGCTACGGATCTTCTACTTCTAATAGGAGCTGAGGTATGTATC
This sequence comes from Ichthyophis bannanicus, assembly GCA_033557465.1. Lineage (NCBI taxonomy): Eukaryota > Metazoa > Chordata > Amphibia > Gymnophiona > Ichthyophiidae > Ichthyophis > Ichthyophis bannanicus. The sequence continues at coordinate 647,416,702 of CM066035.1, forward strand.
AATTCAGTGATGGTTATGGGGGACTGATTGTTTAGGGCTTTGAAGGTCATGATGATATTCTTATATAGGGTTCTAGCTTGGAGAGGTAACCAGTGGAGCCTTTTCAGGATTGGTGTGATGTGGTCGGTCTTCGATATTCCTTCTAGCACTCTGGCTGCTGTGTTCATTGCCAGTTGAAGAGGGTTTAGGGTTGCTTGTGGGAGACCATATAGGATTACGTTTGCAAAGTCGATGTGGGGCAACACCAAAGCTTGGTAGATTGTTCGGAAGTCTGTATACTCAAGCAGTGGTCGTAAGTGACGAAGAGTCCTTATCTTGTGGTAGATTGATTTTGTTGTGTTTTTTATATGTGCCTTCATGTCCATGTTATGGTCGAGGGTGATGCCTAGGTATCTGATGGTAGATTTGGCTGTTAGTTCTGTGCCATTTACCTTTAGTGTGGTTGGGGGTGTGAAGTCCTGGTTCTTTGTTATGAACATTACATCAGTCTTGGTGTGGTTGATTCTCAGGTTCTGTGTGAGGAGCCATTCCGCAACTGCGTTGAAGCAGTTTATCAGTGGGGTAAAATCAGGTTGGTCTGTCATGAAAAGCATATAAAGGAGAATATCATCAGCATATGCTAAGCAGGATACATTGAAGGAGCAAATTAGGTCACAGATGGGTTGCATGTACATATTAAACAATAGTGCAGATAGTGAAGATCCTTGAGGTACTCCTTGGTGCTATAGAAATGGGGCAGATGTTATGGTTCCAAGTCTAATTTGTTGCCATCTGTCGGAAAGGTAGGATTTACACCAGCTCAGTGCTGAGCCTTGGATACCTTTTTCTTCAAGGTGATCAATAAGGATCCGGTGACTCACAGAGTCAAATGCAGCTGAGATGTCCATGAATATAAGGACAAAGCCTTGTCTGGTGTTGTCTGTGTCGGTGATTATGGTGTTATAGAGGGTGACAAGTAGAGTCTCCACAGTGTGCGCTTCCCTGAAACCATGTTGAGAAGGGTCCAGGGGGGCTTTAGCATCACTGTGTTGCTGAATTTGGTGTTGCACTACCTTTTCAATTATTTTAGCTAGTAGGGGGATGCTGGATATCGGTCTGTATGATTCGACCTTTAGCGGATCCAGTTTATTGTTCTTCAGCAATGGTCTGATGGAGGTTTGCTTGAGACTTTGTGGGAATGTTCCTTTTGTAAATGATTGTTCCAGGATTTTATTTAAGTAGGGGCTTAGTTCGCTGCGGAGCTCTCTAATCCAAGATGCTGGGCAAGGATCATTTGGTGCAGTGGTAGCATTGATGGAGGTGATGATGTTTTCAATCTTTTTGGGTGATAATGTGTTGAATTTGGTCAGTGGGGATTGATGCGGCGTCTTGGGTGGTTGGGAGAGTCTAGCTGGATTGGAGGATTTGGCCGTCTGTATCATTTTAGATTTTAGGTAATTAGCATAGTCCTGGGGTTGGATTGCATGTGTTTGTTCTGGGGTTGGTTCTCGTGCTAGTGTCTTTACTATGTTGAATAAGTCATGATGCTTGCTTAGTGATCGCATCCGGAGGTCTGTGTGAAACTGCTTTCTTCTCTCCGCTATTTCTTGGCGATGCTTCTCTAAGTGTGAGCAGTATATTGTGTGTGCTTCGATGGAGCGGGACCGATGCCAACGTCGCTCAAGTTTTCTTAGATGGAGAAGTGATGAGCGCAATTCATTCGAGTACCATGCTACATGTGTACGGTTCTTGGTTCTTCTGTTTGTGTCGGGGAGTTGTGAGCTAGTTCTGAGGGTGTCATTCCAGGTGTTGATCAGATTGTCGAGATCGGAGTCTGAGGAGCTTAGGTGAGGAAGGACTTTCTTTAATATCTCATCTTTGTTGAAGGAGCGAAATCTTCTCACTGGTGGCTTGGGAGGGATGGAGTTGGTGTTTTGATTGTTAGGGTAGGTGGGTAATTGGAATCTGATCAAGCTGTGGTCAGACCATGGTACTGGTGTTATAGTTAATGTGACGTCATAGTTTGCTTCCATGATGGATCGAGGGGCGAATATTAGGTCCAGAGTATTTCCCTTCACATGCGTTGGTGCTCTGACTATCTGACTAAGTCCGAGGTCAGCAAGTGCTTTGAGAAACGCTGAGGTTTGTGAATCTTGTAGAGTTGAGAGATTGAAATCACCCATTAGCCAACTTGGTGATCGAGATTTGTCCGTGTTGCAGGTGAGGTCTATTATGGTTGATAGGACTTCTGCCGAAGTTGTCGGGGATCTGTAAACTAGATTGATTGAACAAGTGTCATTGGAGATAGATAACATGTTGAGATGGGTTGTATTGGTGGTGGTGCTCAGCTGAAATTGAAGTTCATTGTTCACAAGGATGAGTGCTCCACCTCCTCTTTGGTTGGGTCTATGGCATGAATGGAGTGAGAAATTAGGGGGTAACATCTGGTTGATAATGATGTTGTCGCAGTCTGACAACCAAGTTTCTGTAACCAATAGGATGTCAAGGTTGTAGTGGTTTATTAGGTCGGTGATCACTGGCCATTTTTTGCGAATTGACCTGGCGTTGATGAGGGCACATTTCAATGGTCTTCGGTGATGGTGTTTCGCTACCAGAGGCTTTTTGATGTGTTGGAGGGCAATATGGATCAGATGGGGATGATTTGGGCGGATGGTGTCTGATGAAGATGTATGGGTCTTGTTTGCCCATTCCTTCCAGGTATTTCGCAGTATTGGTATGGAGTTGGTACTCGGGTTGAAGGCGTTTGACCAGCTAGGCAGTGCTGTAATGAGATATATGCTGGCTATGGCTAAGAGTGTATGCATCGTTCTACATAACAGTGTACTGGCTATAGTGGTGGGAGAGATACTTGCAAAGATACAGCTGGATAAAATGACAATGCTAGCAGTTATCAGGCAGTGGTAGCAGTAAAGTAGAGTATGGGTAACAGAGTTACAAATAGTCACAAAAAAATGTAACCAAGATTCATATATGTGGTAATGGAGTTACAAATAGTAGCAACAAATGTAACAAAAACTCGTATATGTGGTAACAGGACACTACTGTTGGGAAAGTAGGACTAATAGTCACAACTGGATATAGTTGGTATACTTGCAGCAAGTAGGCAGGTGGAAGACGATTAGTTGGAGAGTTGGGAGTTCGAGTCACTGATGCAATTTTCTTCTGGAATGGTTCGCATAGGGTAGGTTTGTCGTGTCTGTCTTTAGCTGAGCAGGGTTTGCTGCAGAGGAACTTCACCGCAGGGGTTGTAAGTAAATACAGGACGATTTTTGAAAGCAACAGGGTCTGGAGCTTTTGGCGGTTGACTTAAGCTGGCCACTGCCTAAGGGCCACGCCAAAGGGCCCTCTGGCGAGGCCCTCAGGCGCGGGCCCGCCAGGCGCGGGCGTTCCCGATGGCGCTTTCCTTTAAATTAAGCAGCGGCTGCCCTGATTGGGCAGGCTGCTGTGAAGATGGCCGCTGTTCCCACTGTTCGCGCTCGATCCCCTGATGGGGAGAGCTACCGCTTCTGCTGGTGGCTGGCTGGGGGAGTCCTGCAGCGCCCGATGGCGCTTTCCTTTAAATTTGCCACGGAGGAACTTCACCACAGGGGTTGTAAATAAATACAAGACAATTTTTGAGCCATTGAGAAAGAGATGGTTGTTGGTATGGTTTTCTTGCTACTAGAAAGTACAAAAAATAAAGACTGAGAGAAAGCTTATAGGGAGCAGAGGGTTCCCCCCCCCCCCTCCCTTAGTATTGGGTTGCCTGCTTTTACAACTAGGCAGTTGAAAGTTTCTCTTGAGTGGAGGAGATCAGGAAAGTCAGAGAGACGTAGAAAAAATTCTGCCTTTACAGTTTTCTAATTTAAATTTTTGCTTTTACTGTCCAAAGTATTGTTCAAAAAAGATGTGTTGTGTACTTTCTTTGTACAACACAAACATTGACATTGGTGGAAGGACAGGTTACTGTATCTAATCTATTTCATTGAACAATTAGAAGATGTGGGGGCCTATTCATAACTGGATGTCGAGCCCCTTGTGCGGCCAGGCAGAATCAGGGCATATAGTGGTAGACCTGATTCTGTTCCCGCGGGGTCCCCCATGGGATCAGAATCAGGTCTACCAGCCTGGATGTGCAGGTTGGTCCCGATTCTGATTGGTCACATGCCCAGCCGGATACCCGGCTAACTTAGCCTGGCTCCATAATGGAGCCTCAGTGCCATGGCCTCCCGTTGCCATTGCACTGCGGCTCAATTATGGAGCCATGAACGCCGCCCGCTGCCATGATTGTCCTTTCCCCACAGCCAGACCCCCAATCCGGCCTCCCATTGCCAGGGTCCGGCTGTGGGGCATCTCCTGCATGCCTCCAGTCCTGTCCTCGCTGGCCGCTGCTGCTATCCCACATCCAGGGGTCCCCCATCTAACCGGCCTACCCCGGAGGTACATGACTGACCTCAGAATCAGCCCTGTACATCCAGGGTGATGGCCTGCCCATGCACAATCCTCGCTCTGCCTTCTGCCCACCCTCTCCCGCACCCATCTAATGCTCCCCATACAACTTCACTGTTTGTGCAGGGAGCCTTGCATGGGGACAGCAAGGGAGATGTATAGCGGGGATGTATGTCCACGCAGGGCATACATCCCCATTATTTGTGTCTCAGAATAGACCCCATAGTGAAATGCATTTTTTGTAACAATCTTGTTCACCTAAGGGCTGATAGTTAGTGGCAGCAGCCAGCATGGTCAAAATGGCTGACTGTCGCCACTTTAAGTAAGACCTGGATATTCAATGACGGTCATATCCGACTACCAGTATTGACTATCTGGGTTGGCTGGTTATTGAGAATCGATGTTATGAGATGATTTTCCCGTACTGACAACCTCCACCCCTGTCCCGAGTGCAGTGACTATTGGGATAGTTGTTTCCCTCCAATTGGACTTGTTATACCTGACTCCTGTGACTTTAGCAACTCCTGGGTTTACGGTGGGAACTGCAGGTTCTGTGATGGAGGGATGTTTCTTTAAACAATGTTATGCTTGCGAATTGTAGCATGGAGGGGGTTCTTTCAAACACTCTCACGCAGCTATGTGATTTTATGAGGGACACCTCTGTGGTTTTGTGGAGTCATGGGGAGTCTGGCACTGCTGTTTGAGAGTTCGGAAGGTTGCGGCTATGGTAGGGGCGTTCAAGCTGCTGGTAATTCTTTCATTAAGGATAGTGTATTACTGCATTCTAATTTAGAAAACACCTGTGCAAGGAACCTTAGTTTTTTTTTAAATTTTCCTGTCTTTGCCTCCTTTTTCTCCCTTGGAGCTTTTTAAAAAATATATGAAGGAAATTTTGTTATATGCTTCTTTTGATGATTCTGTTAGTTCTTCGATTTACTACCTTCCTCAAAGTGCTGTAATGAAGGCTCCGGAGGGGGAAGTTGATGAATTGACAAATGCAGATGATTTGGATTTGATGTCTTTCTTGGAAACCTTTTTAGATATGGTTTCCAAGAGAGCAACTTTGTTAGTAACGTTTTGTTCTGAGATGGTGAAGGGAACTATGATGCGTCACTTTTTTTCAAAAAAGATGCTCTCTTTTGTTGACAACCTTTGTCGGTTTTTCCCTATGTGGCTAAAGTTACCTAACTCTGTCATAAGGCTTTTCTTCAATTAAAGCCTAAGGTTCTTTCAGTGGGAGGTACTTTTTATTTAAAATATCGGTGTAAGTGTCTTATTATTTATATGGGTAATAGATTTGTGTTTATGGATCCAGTGCAGCTAGAAAGGTTTTTAGTGGACAAGGTTCCTACTTGATGTGTGTTAGCTTGATGTGATTGGCCGGGTAGTATATTGGGGTTCTGTTTTGTTTTTTCTCTTTTGGGGGATTTTACCTCAGGATTGTCCTCCCTTGATGTGGACATTATCAAACCTGCTGCTTATTTACTTTGAATGATTATGGTTTGATTTTATGACAAATAGACTGCTTTCTTGATGTTTACTTATTGTATTCATTGTAAAACTTGATAAATTCAAAGAAAAAAAGCAGCAGGTAAAAACAATTCAGTCTCACAGCAGGCTCAACATATTCCCTGTTGAAAGTGTGTGAAGATGGTCTGCACAAATATAGATTCTGAGGTATCCACATAGGTGGAATTTACATTTGAATCATCAGATATTGAAAGTATTCTTGCTAAAGAGAGTGTTCAAGGGGTTGTTCTTAGTTTTCTAGAAGGTGAGGAGGTAGAAAACAATACTGGCAGTACCAAGGCAAAGAGCACCTCAGAGGAAGAGGAGACAGTAGAGAATAGGAAGGTTGCTGCTGGCCTTTCATTCTCTTCTCCATCCCCTGCCATAGGTCCAACAGCAGCATTAAGAGCAGCAGTCCCCCCAGGGAAGTAGAGGGGAAGTCCCATAATATCTCACATGTGTGGAGGCATTTGTAAGTGCTTCAGGATCAGAGGTATGCAGAATGCAATTTCTATGGGAAATACATTAGTAGAGAGAAGCTGATGGGTCATCTTACAAAGAGTGGCATGCTACATCATCAGTCAAAACAGCATCCTTTCCAGCTTGATACCAAAGAGATTGCTGATCCTAGGCAGGGGACTCAATCCAGGAGTGGATATAGCAGTGATGGGAAAGGTACAGGGAAAATGAAATCCCTTTCCCAAGTGGAGCCCCTAACTCCTGCCTGCCAGATGACATGGCACCAGGCCCAAAGCACATGAAAGCAAACCACATGGAAGAGAAGGAGTGGTTTTTAACAGTACTGTCATAGGGCAGGCAGCATTGAGAATGGTGACACAGTGCATCAGGAAAATAATAACCCCATAAGACCAACCCCTGAAAATGGTCAAGATGGTTAAAGAGTCTGCTGCATCTGTTAGCTCTCAATACCACTTTTGCACTTCCTTCTCTCCCTAACATATCTGAAAAATATTTGTCCCCTCATTTTATTGCATTGACTATTTCTTCTTCTTTTTGTATCTTTGCTTTTCTGACTACTTTCCTAGCTTCTCTAAGTTTTTCCAAATATTGGTGCTTGTCTTCCTCTTTCTGTGATCTCTTGTATTTTATGGACACCCTCTTTTTCTTCACTTTTTCAGCTTCTTCTTTTGAGAACCATAGTGGGCTCCTTTATTACCTTATTTATTTACCTTTCTAACAAAAAGGTTTGTTGCCCTTAAAATATCCCCTTTCAGTTTTGCCTATTGCTTTTCTACTTTCCCCAGCTGTTCCCATCCTGCTAACAACTCTCTGGGGTATTGTCTCACTTGGCAAAGTTAGTTTTCCTAAAGTCTAAGACTCTCGCTTTTGAATCACCCTAGTCCTACTACTGAACCACACCATCTGGTGATCACTGGATGCGAGATTATCTCCCACTATAACATCAGAAACACTTTCCCTATTGGTAAGTACTAGGTCCAGTATGGCCCCTTCACATGTGGGTTCTGTTGCCAGTTGCCAGAATAGTTTCCCCTGTAGAGAACCCGGGATCTTCTTACTTCTAGATGTCACTGCAGCAGGGATGTGCCAATCAACATCTGGCATATTGAAATCACCTATCTCCTTTCATGACAATACTGTGTATGTCTTCTATTAAATCTCTGTCCATTTCTTCTCCCTGTGAAGGAGATCTGTATATCACACCAATGCAAATGGATTGCCTCTATCTAGTTAACCCACAGTGCCTCCTTGTTCCCTTTTAAGCCCTGTAATTCTATACCTTTAATATTATTTTTTACATATAATGCCATCTCACCTCCCCTTTTTCCTACCCTGTCCTTCCTGAATAAAGTATAGCCCAATATAATTATATCCCAGTCATGGTTGTCCGTGAATCATGTCTCCGTAACCGCCACTAAATCAATTCAGCCTCTTCCGTTAAAGCCTCAACATATACAATCTTATTTCCTATACTACGAGCATTTATGCACACCTCTTCCCAGATGTTGCCCCTTTACCCATTTCTACAAAGGTATTTAATGTTTTACTTACCTGAGGGCTTTTACTTACCCATCCTCAACAAATCTAGTTTAAAGCTCTCTCCAATAGGTTAGCCAGTCTGCTGCAGAAGACACTTTGACTCTTCTTGGATAGGTGGACACCATCTCTGCTCTGCAGCCCTTGGAAAATCATCCAGTGGTCCAGGAAACCAAAATGCTCTCAATGACAGCTTCCAGCAGCCATGCATTCATCTCCAAGATTCAAGCTTCTCTACCTTGGCCTTTACCCTCAACATGGAGGATTGAAGAGAACACCACCTGCGCACCTATCTGCTTCATCCTCTGTCCCAGAGTTATGAAAACACTCTTGATACGCTCAGAGGGATACCTAACAGTATCATTTGTGCTGACAAATTGGATAATAATCAGTAGGCTTGATGAGTCTCAGCAAACTCTCTGTGACATCTTGGATTTTGGCACCTGGCAGACAGCATACCTCCCTTGACATCAAGTCAGATCAGCAGCTGGATGTCTCAGTATACCTCAGAAAAGAGATACCAACCACCCCTATCACTTACCACACTCCCACCTATCCCAGCTTTTCATGCCAGCAGTGGCTCATGAGCCCTAGCCAGAGAAAATGTTTGGTGGCTGAAACCCTAAATACAATGCTAAGCAGCAGAGACAAGTCTACTACAAATTAGACTCTGCATGGGTTTCAGTGATATACTAGCCTGCATTGCTCATTGAGGCCATAATCACAGATCCTTTGGCATAGTGGCCAAACAAGTTGTCAATCTGGCCAGACATGGCCAATGATTTCCTGTTCTATGCTCTAACCACTGTGCCCAGTGAATGCATATTCCCCATGGCAGGGGATATCTTGGCTCCCCATCATTCACGGCTAGCACCAGAGTTTGGTGGAAAAGCTAGTGTTTCTGAAGGCAAACCTCCCTTGTTTGTTTTCCCTTCATTTTTATGTCACTGGAAGGAGAAATGAGCAAAACTGCACTGAGTTGCCCACGTAGTTGCCCATGTAGTTGCCCACGTAGTTGCCCACACTCTCTGCCTTCAATTTCTAGTTATACTCTTGACAGTTTGAACAACAGTCTCTCCAGGCTGTGCCCATTTACAGTGGCTACCTTTCAGCTCTCTATGTCAAAACTTAAAATTAAAAAAGCAAGAAATTATGGACACCCCCCCCCCAAAAATGAAAGCAAACAGAAAGGACAAAAACAAACAAATAAATGCTGAAAAAGTTGTCCTCTACTGCAGGTGCTGGTCTCACTATCCTGCCATTTCTGTCATAGCTTGCTCCTTTGTTACCAGCCAGTCCTGCCTTTGATATCCAAATCACAGCTGTACTGAAGCAGCCATAAACACAGTTGAACCATAGTAAGAGGGGAACAGAACAATTTGGACGCATGCAGCAACAGCGATAATCAAAATTGAGATAACATGTTCCCACTTATTCATATAAGATCAACTGAAGTCACAAAACTTTCTATACCTCTGAAGAAGCTAAAATTAGCGAAACACATAGGGCGCCAAGGGAAGGCATTGGGGCAGTGAAAGAGAGACAGATAAGTTCCATTTCTGTCTTGTTATGTTGTACTTTAAGCTGGGTTTTTTTGGATATGGAGAATGGTCCTTGATGCAAGAAAGGCCTATGTTCACAGACTGAAGTCTGAGTTTCATGCCGAATAAGTCTGAGACCACCCATATATAGTGATTTTGACCTTAAGAGGTTTAGCTAAGTGCATTGTGCATTACCTGCCATGCAGTTAATGCGTGGTAGCTACCTTTTTCTGTGTAATTGCATGGCAGCTCTCCCAGAAATTATGGGAGTGTCTCTAACATTTAACAGAGAGATTTGATAGTGACCACATGGCAATTGCTATGCAATAACTGCAAAGCCTTACTTGCACCTTAGTAAACAGGGTTCAAAGTATTATAAACCATAATTATAAGAAGGAATGGAGTATTTCCACATTAATCTTTACACGTACAAAATATATTTTTGTAAATATGAACTGTGCAGAAAGGGCAAAGAAATTTTACCATTACTAAAACAACCCTATAAATTACAGCCATGTTGGAAAGTACAATTACGTTCCTCACAGCACATGCGATGACTATAGCTTGGTTCCCCATTTTTTTAGGAATATGCTGCTATCGCAAATAAAACAGTAAATTTAGCACAACTTCTCATTTCATTTCATTTTATTTTTTAAAACAAAATGAAAGAGAAAGCAACATTTTTATTCATTTTCATTTTGTTTTAAAATTTGGAGTAGACCCCTCACTAGCCCCTCCCCCATTAAAATACCTCACAGCCTTCTCCCACTACCTCCCACCAGCAATTTCCTCTGGCCTTCTTGCTTTATTGAGGTGATGATGGTATCAACATGGGGCAGGAGCAATCCCCAGTCCACCACTGTAGTAATAGCAAATGCCATAGGGCAATGGCACAAAATGGCTTAATTTAACAATAGTGCCAGCCCTGGTTTTCTGGTGCTCCTTGCTGTTGGTGCACTGATGGAGTGGGTGCTTTGTGAAAATAGCACCAATACCACTACCACCAATGGGGTAAGAGGGTGTGTTCGGAAAGGGCCAGAAGGCATTTTTTGCGGCAATGACAGAGATCAGACTTTTTTTGTTTTGTTTGTTGCTTTCTTTTATTAAATTTGTTGCTTGTTTTTTTTTTTAGAAAGAAAAATAGTAATATTCAGCTGAGTGGTCAGTGTATAACTTAAGGCAGATAAGTTGTCCATTTTAAGTTATGTGGATTTCCCATAGATTATTATACCTCACAGCCAAGCCATGAAATAGGTGACGTGGAAATAACAATGCTATAAATTAATTAGTTCCTGAAGCAAAAAATATGTTTCTCAAAAGAGAAGAAATACTCTATGTAAAATATCCATTATATCAAATAGTCATAGCCAAGGCGGTATAGAATTTAATAAGAAATTCAGAAACATCTTTAAAAATCTATATAGTTCAGCAATATAAAGTTATTTATATGTTGCAAACCTTTATGTGTGCAAAGTGTGCATAAATTGTTCAAAAAACTTTTAGAAATGTTTGTAAGCATGTTTGAGCATGTTTACAGGATTAAGGGACCCATGGAGGGGGTATTTTAGAAGCACTATTCGTGATTTGCATGTCTGAAAACACCCAATCAGATGTGCCAGTCACATCCACAACCCAAGAGCCATTTTAGAAAGACCTGAATTTGCACATGTAAGGCACAATCACGTCTACATTGCCATGGGGGCATGGCGGAGGCATCTCTAGGGTAGTCTGTAAAACATCCACATATACGTCCAGTTTTAGAACGGCACCATGTGTTTATGACCGCCGGCAGGCAGCTCTATGTCTATGCCTGCTCCCAGGCATGAATAGGCTTTGAAAGAGGCTTGTTATGGCCAACAAGCAACAATAGAGAGAAGAGTGTAATGATCTCTGACTACCTCAATAATTCCAGATAATATCGCTCAGCCCCGATGTTCAGCAGCGGCAGTTCCTGTCTTGATGCTGCCATTGAATATCTTGCCGATATTTAAGCGCCACGGCTCACTATTTGAAAATCGGCTCTATTGAGTTTAGATGCTTCTTCTTTATCTTTAATTCACGTGTTGATATGTAAGAGGCTAATATTTATACTTCGCAGTCGATATTTAATAGAAAGTCAGCCGCAGTGTTCAAACTGGATATTCAGTGCCGGAATCTGGATAGTGGCTGGTGCTGCCACTCCGTGCAATCCAGATAAGTTGCCGCTCCACTCTTACTCTGCCCCTGGAGTGCCCCTGCACAATCCCACTAGCGCTAAGGTGGTCTGGAGTGATATTCAGTAGCACTATCCAGATAGTGTTACTGAATATCATGGCTAATGGGGTTTATCCGGTAAGCAGCATCTGTTAACCAGAAGAAGCCTGCTGATTATTGGGCCCTCAGAATTTATGAAGAGCTGTGAACATACTTAAATATTATGGGCCCAATATTCAATGCCGGGGCCATATCTGGCAACCGGCACTGAATATCTGGATCAGCCAGATAGCGTAGAAGCTAACAGGGTAGTGGCAATATTCAGCCACTCCTGGTTAGCTTCTGTGGAGAAAGGTTAACCTCTAAGGTGCCTAACTTTCGCTGCAGTGATAATCGGGCAGCAGCTGAATATCATCACTGCCCGGTTACTGTCAGGTGTAGCTTCCGCTTCAACCCCCAAGAATGCCCTGATGCTAGCCGGCTAGCATCTGGGTGTTCAGTGGCGGCAGCTGTGGATATTCAGGGGCACTAACCACATCAGTGCTGCTAAATATCCCCGTGACCATGATCAATGGCAATGGCAGTGGCGGTGTACTATCGAGCGCCTGGCCAGAATGACCAAATGAATGATGAAATGCTCAAAGAAATCAAAGAAGCTAACAAAAGTTACAGCGCAGTAATAATAATGGGTGATTTCAACTACCCTGATATCGACTGGGTCAGTGTCACGTCAGGACATGCTAGGGAGATAAAGTTCCTAGATGAAATAAATGACTGCTTCTTGGAGCAGCTGGTTCATGAACCGACCAGAGGGGAAGCCATATTAGACCTAGTCCTTAGTGGAACACCAGATCTAGTGCAAGAGATAAGGTTGTTGGGGCCACTTGGCAATAGTGATCATAGCATGATCGCCTTTGATTTAATTAGTGGAGGAGGGATAGTAAGGAAATCCACAGTACTACCTTTTAACTTTCGAAAGGGAGACTATGATAAAATGAGGAAAACAGTTAAGAAAAAACTAAAAGGAGCAATTGCAAAGGTTAAAGACGTACATCAGGCTTGGCTGTTGTTGAAAAATACTATCTTGGAAGCCCAGACCAGTTGTATTCCACGCTTTAAGAAAAGTGGAAGGAAGTCCAAAAAACTGCCAGCATGGTTTAAAGGAGAGGTCAGAGAGGCTGTTGTTGCCAAAAAAGCATCTTTCAGGAAATGGAAAAAAGTGCCAAATGACGAAACCTGGAAACAGCACAAGCACTGGCAAGTCAAATGCAACGCATTAATAAGGCAGGCAAAGGGAGAATTTGAGAGGAAGCTTGCTGCGGAAGCAAAAACGCGAAGTAAAGACCTTTTCAAGTACATTCGTAGCAAAAAACCTGTGAGAGAGTCAGTTGGTCCATTAGATGATAAAGGGGTTAAAGGAGCACTAAGAGGCGACAAGGCGATAGCGGAGAGACTGAATGAATTCTTTGCTGAGGAAGATGTAGGGATGTTACCCATGACTGAAGTGGTATTTAAAGGTGCGGAAGAATTGAAGGAAATATCGATACATTGGGAAGATGTATTACAACTATTAGATAAATTGAAGAGTAGCAAATCACCTGGGCCAGATGGTATACATCCAAGGGTGTTGAAAGAACTGATGAGATAGCAGACCTGCTATTAGTAATCTGTGAACTATCATTAAAATCATCTCTAATACCTGAAGATTGGAGGATCGCCAATGTAACACCAATTTTTAAAAAGGGTTCCAGGGGTGATCCAGGAAACTACAGACCGGTGAGCCTGACATCCGTACCGGGAAAAATGGTAGAAACCATCATAAAGAATAAAATTACTCAGCATGTAGATAGTCATGACCTAATGAGAGACAGCCAACATGGCTTTAGACAAGGAAGATCTTGTCTTACTAATCTGTTATGTTTTTTTGAAGGAGTGAATAATCAGGTGGACAAAGATGAGTCGGTTGATATTGTGTATCTGGACTTTCAGAAAGCATTTGACAAGGTCCCTCATCAGAGACTTTTGGGAAAACTAAAGAGTCATGGGATAGGAGGCAGTGTACTATTGTGGATCAGGAACTGGTTAAAAGATAGAAAGCAGAGGGTAGGGCTAAATGGCCAATTTTCCCAATGGAGAAGGGTGAATAGTGGTGTACCCCAGGGATCTGTGCTGGGTCTGCTGCTTTTTGACATATTCATACATGACCCGGAAAGTGGAATAACGAGTGAGGTTATCAAATTTGCAGATGACACAAAACTATTTAAAGTTGTTAAAACCAGAGGATTGTGGAAAATTGCAAGAGGATCTTGATAAGTTGGAAGACTGGGCATCAAAATGGCAGATGAAATTTAATGTGGACAAGTGCAAGGTTATGCACCTAGGGAAGAACAACCCAAACTATGGTTACACGATGCAAGGTTCCACATTAGGAACCACCACCCAGGAAAAAGATTTAGGCGTCATTGTGGCTACACTGTTAAAACCTTCGGCCCAGTGTGCAGCGGTGGCCAAGAGAGCAAATAGAATGCTAGGTATGATAAGGAAAGGAATGGAAAATAAAACAAAAGATATTATAATGCCTCTATATCGTTCCATGGTGAGACCGCACCTTGAATATTGTGTGCAATTCTGGTCGCCGTATCTTAAAAAGAATATAGCGATTTTAGAAAAGGTTCAGAGAAGAGCCACCAAAATGGTAAAGGGGATGGAAGGATACTCCTATGAAGAAAGGCTAAAAAGGTTAGGGCTCTTTAACCTGGAAAAGAGACGGCTGAGGGGAGATATGATAGAAGTCTATAAATTAATGAACGGAGTGGAATGGGTAAACGTAGATCAATTGTTTACCTTATCAGAATATAGAAAGACTAGGGGACATGCAATGAAGCTACAGGGTGAACTATTTAAGACTAATAAAAGAAAATATTTTTTCACTCAATGTGTAATCAAACTCTGGAATTTGTTACCGGAGGATTTAGTAAAGGCTGTTATTGTAGCTGGGTTTAAAAAAGGTTTGGACAAGTTCCTGGAGGAAAGGTCCATAAACCATTATTAAGAAGGGACCCAGGATATCAATGCTTGAACCAATACAAGCATTGTGGAACCTGTGTCCCTTGGGGAAACTGCTAGGTACATATGACCTAGATTGGCCACTGTTGGAAACAGAATACTGGGCTTGATGGACCTTGGTCTGACCCAGTATGGCATATCTTATGTTCTTATGTTCTTATGTTAATGCGGTTAGCAGGCCTGCTGTGTTAATCGCTAAAGTGGCGGCGGCGGTGGCAGTCAACGGCAGAGAGTCGAAATGCGCTCCTTAAGTCTTTGAGCCCTGTGTGGCCGCTCTGCTCGCACAGGGCTTGGTACGGTCCTGCTTAAATGTGCAGCAGGCCTGCTAACCGCATTAATCATGGTCACCGGGATATTTAGCAGCACTGATGCGGTTAATGCCCCTGAATATCCACAGCTGCCGCCACTAAACACCCAGATGCTAGCCGGCTAAGGTTCTTGCTAAAAAAACATTTAGGGGTTGATATTCAATGGCGGCAGTCAAGAGATTCTAAAATGTCTAGCCACTGCTGCTTTAATTATAATTGACTAGTTAGTGCCAGACGTTATCTGGTGCCTGGTGCTGAATATCTGGGTTTGCTGGATAGAACACTAGCTTACTGGTTAGTGGCAATATTCAGCTACTATGTAGATGGCGAAAACCAGATAAAGTTAGGACAGCCATTGACCTGTCCTAACTTTATGCGGTTTAGCTATCCGATTAGTGGCTAAATATCATTGCTCACCGGAGAACTGCCCTGCTCTGTCCAAAGACCTCTACAGTTTTAACCACATGTCTTTTCTGCAGTCTGTGGCAATATCAAACCCTTTTGAATATGCCCCCTATAACATTTATTCAACAGTTTTATCATTTAGTCAAAGCAGTTTACATTGTAACTTAAACTTGGTAATGTACATTAAAAGAGGGACAATGATAGCTTGGATTTTTCTGAGGCAAGGCCACAAGGAGTGCTAGTGGGAATCAAACCCTGGTCTTTTGACTTCTAAGCCAGCTCTCTAACCATCAGGCTACTCCTTCACTTCAATAGCACTAAAAAAATAAGTGGTCTGAGCATAGGGTTGCCAACCGGCCGGTTTTCAGCCGGCCTGGCCGGTTTTTCCATGGCCAGGCCGGCTGCCGGCACAGATGTAAAACCGGCCATTGAAAAGCTGTTTTTTTGCTCTGGCCGCAAGATCGGGAGCGGCCAGAGCAAAAATCCGGCTTTTGTGCCGAAGTCAGCGGCGCGAACGCGATTCTCCATAGCAGTGCAGCCGCTGCTTCTGCTTTGTACAGAGCAGAGGCTGCAATACACTTACATTGAAAAGTAAAGACAAACTGTGTAAGGAGCCCTCCGGTCATCGCAGAGCCCGAGGAAGTGATGTCATGGGGGCGGGCTCCTCACAGAAAAGGAAAGACAACCTGTGAGGAGCCCGCCCCCATGACATCACTTCCTCGGGCTCTGCGATGACCGGAGGGCTCCTTACACAGTTTGTCTTTACTTTTCAAAGTAAGTGTATTGCAGCCCCTGCTCTGTACAAAGCAGAAGCAGCGGCTTGGGCAGAGGGGGGGGGGGGGGTGTGATGGTGTGAGTGAACCAGCAAGGGGGGGGGGGGGGTGATGGTGTGAGTGAACCAGCAAGGGGGGGAGGGGGTGGTGGTGTGAGTGAACCAGCAGGGGAGGGGGGGTGATGGTGTGAGTGAACCAGCAGGGGAGGGGGGGTGAGTGAGTGACCCAGCAGGAGGGGTGAGTAAGTGACAAGGGGGTGGGTGAGTGAACCAGCAGTGGAGGGGGGTGGTGGTGTGAGTAGGGTTGCCAACCAGCCAGTTTTCAGCCGGCCTGGCCGGTTTTCCTGTGGTCAGGCCGGCAGCCGGCAGAGAACCGAAACCGGCCATTGAAAAGCCGGTTTTTTGCTCTGGCTGCGAGATTGGGAGCGGCCAGAGCAGAAAACCGGCTTTGCGCTTGCGATCGCGATTGCAATCACAGTCCTGGCCCCCCTTGCAGCCGCTGCTGCTGCTTCTTACAGAGCAGTGGCTGCAATAAAGTTAATTTAAAAGTAAGGAATCCTGTGAGGGGCCTTCTGGCCCTATGAAACTCCTTCTGCAGTGCCCGCCCCTCTGATGTCACTTCCTTTTCAGCCACGGACCCTGCAGAAGGAGTTTCATAGGAGCTGAGGGTTTCTCACAGGTTTCCTTACTTTTAAATTAACTTTATTGCAGCTGCTGCTCAGTAAGAAGCAGGAGCAGCAGCTGCACGGGAGGGGGGGACTACAAATGGGCTGTGATGGGGGGGGGACCTGTACTGGAAAAGGGCTATAGGGGGGGGGACTTGGACTGGAAATGGGTTGTGATGGGGGGGGGACCAAAACTGTAAAAGGGATATGGGGGGGACATGGACTGGAAATGGGTTGTGATGGGGGGACGGGACCTTGACTGGAAAAGGGCTATGGGGGGGGGGGACTTGGACTGGAAATGGGCTCTGATGGAGGGGGATATGAACTGTAAAAGGGCTATGGGGGGGACATGGACTGGAAATGGGTTGTGATGGGGGGGGGGACCTTGACTGGAAAAGGGCTATGGGGGGGAGGAACTTGGACTGGAAATGGGCTATGGTGGAGGGAGGGGGAACATGGACTGGAAATAGGCTGTGATTAGGGGGGCTAGGACTGCAAATGGGCTGTGATGGTGGGGGTGGGGGCTAGGACTGCAAATGGGCTGTGATGGTGGGGGCCTAGGACTGGAAATAGGCTGTGATGGGGGACTTGGACTGTAAATGGGCTGTGATTGGGGGGCGGGGGCTAGGACTGGAAATGGCCTGTGATGTGAGGGCTAGCACTGGAAATGGGCTTATGAAGAGCTGGAATAGGACTGGAAATGGGCTGATGTGGCGCATGGGAGAATGGGACTAGAAGGAAGTGGATGCTGGGTGGGTCAACTATAAGGGAACTGATTTTGGGGGAGGACTAGAATGGATGGGGAATGAGAATGGAGAGGGGAAAAAATATTTTGTGTGGAAGAAAAGTCTATGAGGGGTCAGGTATTGGGAGAGTAAGAGGGGCTTGAGAATGGAAGGGTGAAATTTAAATGGATGATAAAGGATAAGGAAAGAATTGGGGGAAAGAGCAAAAGGGAAACAATCAGTATGTTAAAGCAGATATAGAGAGAGAATGGAAAACATCTAAAAGAGAAGAAAGGACAAATGGATAGCTCGCAGAAGACACGAAGAAACCAGAAGAAAGTGACTGGAGCAATTGCAACTGAAAAATGAAATGCCCAAACACAAGGTAGAAAAATACTTTTTATTTTGAATTTATTAACTGGAATATGTCTGGTCTGGGAAGTGTGTATTGCTAACATCTTTGCGTTTTTGTTTAGTGCAAGAGGAAATTACTTTATAGTTTTATTTCTCCAGTGTTGTACATTTCATGTTTGGATTTTTGGGTTTCCAGTTTAATTATTATCTGACCAAGGAAGTTAGCCTACACGTATCCTCGGTAAGTTTTGTGGGCGGGGCTGGGGGCGGGGCAGGGGTGGGACTAGGGGAGGAGAATGGGTGGAGCATGGCGAGCCAAAGGTGTCGGGTTTTTCTCGGTGAAAAAGTTGGCAACCCTATCTGAGCAGACTACAGAATACTATCTGCAGGTAGCTATAAGTCAGTCCTATTGAAAATAGTAAAGCCCTTTTCCAATTTTACAAGGGTGCACTTACAATAGCTTTTTATTTTTTGTCCTAGTTTGCCTGCCCATGCATCTGAGCTTCCAGTCCAGTCAGTATCCGTCTCAGCCTTGCTGCATTAGGCCATTCTCCTAGACATATCCTTGTCCTCAGCTGTTGTGTACATGCATATGCCTTCTAGCGCAATACAAATGATTGGTAGTAGTGGTAGGGGGAGTAGTTCTCTATCTTAGATCTTCGTATATGGTCACCTGTGAATTTTCCTTCGTATCAACTGTGTTAGACCCTATTTTGCTTGTCCAAGTAAATATAAATAAAATATAGACAGATCAAAACCTGAATTAAAACGTTATCATAGGAGGTTTGCCCATCCTATTCTGTAATGCATAATGTCAGTAATAAATCTAATTTTAGGTTGTGGGGGTGATGTTCTATCTAATTATTTTAACTACAATGGTCATTTTGCCAGAGCTGGGTCTGTGCTTACATGTTTTGTTCTTCTTTTGTTTACTTTCAGTGCAATGTTGTTTCCTGTAGTGCCTTTCCCCTGGGATCCACTAATAAATGAGATGATACATCTCTAGATATTTCTCCCCTAAGGGGAAAATCTAAAATAGAATCAAATAAACTAAAATGTGCATATATTCATCCTTAGTCTCTAATAGGAGACAGCATGTGGCAACAGTACAATAATTGCATTTTTTTCTCAGTCTACCTTCTCAATCCTGTCTCTCTGTGTTTAAAATAAATGACAGCTTCTGCCTGCACCAGATTTTTTTAAGCTTTGTTATGGAAATATACGTGCATGGGGTTCCCTTTTGGGCATAGACCACAACATAGGTGGCAACTAGTCACCTAGGGCAGAAGACAAGACATGAGTATGGGAAGCAGGACTAGCCCTAAGCATGTTTGAGCATGTTGCCCATACATGACTTTGCTCCATTGGAAGCCCTGTGTCATACATGCACAGCTGAAAAGATTCTGAAGATTATCTCCACTTCCTTCAGCAAGGCTCTGCTGGTCATGCCTCTTCTGACGAATATAGTTTTGGCGCTAGAGGAGCCATGACCAGCAATACCTTAGGTGTACACAGGTCTCACAGGCTCTGCCACTGGACCGAGGAAATGTGACAGTGGTTGAGGGGAGGAAATGTTGAAATGGAAGTGCTGTATGAGAGAGGGGTTGGGCTAGAGGGAACACGGAGGCCAAGACCATATGGCAGGAGAAGAGAAAAGAGACCAAAGCTATTGGAAACAGGGAAGATATGAGACACAAGGGTAAGTCATAGGGAAATGGAGAAGAGATGCTGGACATGAAGGGGTTATAGGGAGATAGAGAAGGGATTTAAGGATTCTGACAGCCACTGACCTCCATTAATTAAAACAGCTGGTAGGTGACCCTTTTCTGGCTTCAACTCCCCTCATCTGTCAGAAGTTTACCATTCTCAGATAGGAGGTTTGAAAGATATGTGGGACTCCTTTTGATTTTGGGCTCTAGACATGTACTTAGTTTGCCTTTGCCAGTGTTTCTCAAGTTGGTCCAGATGCACCCTCAGCCAGTCTGGTTTTCAGGATACCTACAATGAATATGCATGTACTGCCTCCATTGCATGCAAATCTGTTTCATGGATATTCAGTGTGGGTATTCTAAAAACCAGACTGGCAGGGGATATACCAGGACTGGATTAAGAAACACTGGCCTATGTATTAATCCTGCCCCAGTCTTCAATAAGGAGTAACAGCCTACAAGCGGTCATGATCTATGGGTAGCAGTTAGGATGCCCTGGTAGCATGCATGGGAATTACTGGACACACTAGCTAGGCCAGTTGAGCTTTTTCTTTCATCACCCACTATGTTATTATCTCAGAAAATATATATAACTGGTGCTTCAATTCTTTTGAACATATGGGTTTAAGTATTATACTTGAGGACAGTCCCATTCATGGACAGGCACCAAACTATTCAGCTCATATATAGTGATGATGAAGTTAGGGATGCATTGGTAATAAAGGCTTGAACTCCATATGAATGAAGCCTGTTATCCAACACTAGAAAATTACCTTGCTTCTTTCAGACTTAAAGAAACATAGGGGTATGTTTACTAAACTGCGGTCATGTAACTCATGTTATGTTCCACGGTGATGATGCAGATGCCCATATAAGGGAGTGGGCGGGGCATCATTATGGCAAGCCGTGTCAGGTAACACACATTACAAGGCACCTTATTAGGCACAGTACAAGGCACGTCATAAGGCATGTTACAAGGCACCTTATTAGGCAAAGTACAAGGCACGTGCCTTAATGCCTTATAAGGATTGTTGGCAACTGTGGTGAGGGTACCATGGGCTGGCAGCACAGCTCTGCAACGATATGACTGTCACAGGCAAGCAAAATATCTGTCTTGGACAGGAGGGAACAACGAGGAATGCGAACCCATGACCTCCACCTAGAACATCAGTGTACTAACCAGTAGGCTATTCCTCTATGGCTTGTTGCATAGCAATGGCTGGGTACAGAAGGACTGCAGGTCACCGCACAAACCGTCTGCTCTGTGTGCCAGGATAGGGTAACCCCACCAGCACCCATGATGCATTGCACATGCAGAACAGCGGCCTACAGCTGACCACCAAATGGGGTCTGCACCTCTCCGGTACTGCAGTGTGGTAATATGGACTGACAGAGCGTGATACTGGCACAGAGTAGCTACAGACCATGCCATTGTGCAGGTTCCGTGTTCACGCTGAGGGATAGGATGGGTGGCCAGCACTAGGTCCACAGTACATGTGGTGCTAGAGATAGGTCCTGCTGCACATCCCCATCACTACCAGTGTGTGACAGGTGTTCCTAGCAGTGCAACCGAAGGTACATCTGTTCCAGCTGTGTTCTGCAGTCACATGTGGGACTGGACACCACCCAGATTAGTGCATACCTGGTGTTAAGGTCCGGCTGCCATGGGTACCTGTTATCAGGACAGTGGGGTGTCTAGAATCGCATGAGGGTTATGTAGCACTGCCACTATGGGTCTACGTGGTATGCACTATATACCCCAATGGGCCTCAATCACCCCTTTTGTAGATAAGGGTGTGGTAGGACAGGTGCCTGCACCCTGCAGAATGGCTGTAGTACCAGCAACCAATCGTGTTGGCAGATGACAGCCCTCCAGGGCTGGTGGACCAGTGCCATACCTGTGACCATTGCAGACCAGTAGTGATGCTTGAGGTAGGCAGGGGAAGGCTCAACTGCCCCACGCCACAGTCTGCCATTCATCAACAGACAGAATAGTCAAACTGCATCTGAAGCATCCTACAAGGTGTTCCCACCATGCACAGGTGAACTGCAGACAACCCAATAACCAATCCATAGTGCATGCTCACAAAGGAACCCTGTGCACCCAGAGATGGCATGCACAGCACAAACACCAAGCAGGTATCTCCAGGAACACACAGGTATCACTGGAAACAAACAATGTGTGGCACTATGTGGGAACATAGACATGCCATGGTCACTGCTTGATCAGAGTGAGAGTGACCTCCCAGCGTGACATGCTGTTGCCACCCTGTCCATGCAGGTGGTTGTCGAGCACTACAGTGTCTCAGCCATTGCCCTCCACCCTGTGCAGATGCATCCTGGCCAATCCGCCCTGTCTGGGCCATACCCACAATACCTTGCTCCTCATTATGCACATTTGCAAGCTAACGCTGGAAGCAGTGTGAGCAATGTGGGCTCAGTGAGATGTTGGTAGACACAAAACAATGGAGAGCCATACGCACACTCCCATACCTATCTCAGCATTGTGCAGAGATGGAGGTGGTTGACAACCCTACCCGCCGCACTGGTCCTGATCACAGTGCCGACATTGCTAATCTGTGCAGGGGGTAGTAGTAGTGCTCTGGTGATAACTGCAACTCTGTGCTGGGGCCAACAGCCTGACACTCCATGAAGCTGTGGATAGTGGAGCCTGTGAGAGTGGGTGTCCTTACTCCTTTGCACTGCTGCGTTGGGGTTTGCCCATGTTGTTTTTGTGGCTGCATTGTGGGCTAAAACTATGGGGAGATGCTCTGCAGGATCCACAGATGGGACCTGAACCTCTGACCCTGGACATGCTGGCTGAGTGTACTGCACCACACTGTTGCCACGGCAGCATAGTGGTCCCTGGGGCTACCCTTACGTTCCTCGGCCAGACCTCTTCTGTTGCACTGCACACCACATACTGGTACAGGGCATGGCCTAGATCCACTGCAGGCGGGTGCCACTGCTCCCTCCAGCACAATCACCCATTCCCTCTGCCATGCCGCCATGACCATATTGTGTCGGTGCCGGTGGTGCACTATCCCAGGCCATCCAGGGGGCAGGTAGGCAGCTGCCTAAGGTGTGGGTTCTGGGGTAAGGGTGCCTCATAGATGTCCACGCTTCCCCCAGCACTGCCTGTCAATGTTATGTGCCCCTTAGGGTACCTGCTGGGTAATGTCCCCTGGATGGGACACTGTGGGACACAGACTCACAGGCATGTTTGACCCTGGTCAGTTGCTGTCTTGCTGGTTTCCATTTTCTGTGTTCATATGTGCCACCTAGGCAACAGCCTAGTCCATCCTGTGCCCCAGCAGATTCCATCGCATGTCCCGCCTGTGGCCCCCTATGCTCCAGTTGCACCCTCGCCACAGTGGCCTTTCATATCTGGGCACTATGCTATTGCTGCACATGTAGCACTAATATCACCTTTCAATGGTCTCTGCCTTTGCTGCACATTGCTGACCAAAATGGTTTCTCTCTCCTGCAAATGTGCCTCTAACGACAGGTTTTCACTTGCGTTAGTTTTCAGCCCTTCAGATCCCCGCGTTGGTGTATCAGGAGCCTCTCCCCACCCACGCCCTGCTCATTGACCCCCTTCTCTCTGTCCTCTCTGCACCCTCTGTGGGCTTTACCACGGCTGCAGACGTTTCCGATCATTAACGTTACATACCGTGCGGTATGTAACGTTACCTAATGCACGGTATGTAACGTTACCGCAGTTTACTAAACATGACCCATAGAGTATGATGGGTGATAATATATCAAGATCTATTTAGTTCCCCTCATCCTACAAGACTCTACAGCAAGACCCCCCTCTAGTTTCCTTCCTACTGCAACACCACAGACCCTATTTCATTTTTGCCTTTACTTTTGCTCCTCGTCCCACTCCCCCTGCCCCCCCCCCACCCAAAGATTTTCATGCTTTTTGAATTCTTTCTTCATTTTACAACCATCATTTCCATTGGGAGGCTGTTCCATTCAGCCACCAGCCTTTTTCTGTAAAGAAATAGTTCCTTTTGTTGCCTAAGGTGCCTCCTAAGGCGCCCCATAGGTCATATTATAAAGTGCCCTGTCTGCCAAGGCATCCTATAATGTGCCCTATAGGGCGCCTATGAGGCACCTTAAGCTACAGCACTGTGAGGGTGTTTCTGCTGGCAGCACTGATTTAAATTAAAATAAAAAGCCTCAGACAGCCTTTTTAGATTACACAACAGCAGGATTGAACCCATGACCTCTGCCTCCATAGTCATTGAAGTAACCAGTAGGCTACATCTCTATAGCTACTACCACACTGCTGGCTGGCTACAGAAAGACTGCAGGTCACCACATAAACTGTCTGCTGTGGTTACCAGGATAGGGCAAACCCACCCATACCCATGATGCACTGCACATGCAGATCAGCAGTCTACAGCTGATCACATAATGGGGTATGCACCCCCACAGCACCTAGGCCTGGTAGGGGGAACTGACTGTGTGTGTTACTGGCAGAGTAGCTACAGACCGTGACATTGTGCGGGTCCTGTGCTCACCCTGAGGGTGAGGTGGGGCACCCAGCACCAGGTCCGCAGCACCTAGCTTGGCTGAGATAGACTATGCTGTAGGTCCCCATCAGTGTCAGTGTGTGATAGGTAGTCCTTGCAGACACACCTAGGATACACCTGTGTCCATCTGTATATCCCAGTCACATCTAGCCCTTGTGGCCTATGATGCACCCAGAATAGTGTATATCCTGTGTGGGTGCTATGGTCACATGTTATAGGTGAAGGGGGGTGTTTGGACCCAAAAGCGGATTACATACCACGACCCAACCCGCCCTCTGTGGCTCAGGGTGGGGGGACAGGACCTCCCACCAACAGATCCACATTGCACATCTCTGCAATGGTGGCAGTAGAGAGGACCATCAACCCCAGTCCTGCTGGGGAACAGGCACCTTACAGGGCAGTCAATGCAGATCTGTACACATCACATAAGACAATGGCAGACAGGCCAAACACTGGAGAAGCTGAGCTGCCCCCCACCACTATCTGACATTCACCAGCAGAGAGCACAATCAGTCTCCACCCACTGCACCCCGAAAGGTGTTCCAGCCATACACATGCTAACTGCAGACAGTCTGCTAGCTAGTACATAGTGCATGGAGGAGCTGTGTGCACCCAAACATGGGATGTGAGCACACACCCCAAGCAGGTATGTCAGTGATTGGGCCCCAGAAAAGAAAACCCCTAAATATCACTTGAGAGAAATACTGCATAGCACTATGGGGGAACCTAGCCATGCCATTGTCACTGCTCAGTCAGGGTGAGAGTGACCTCCCAGCATTACATGCTGTAGCCACCCTGTCCGTGCAGGTGGAGGTCAGGCACTACAATGCATCCTGTCCGGGCCATACCCACAGTACCTTGCTCCTCATTATGCACATTGGCAGGCTAACACTGGAAACAGTGCAAGCAGTGTGGGCTGAGTAAGGTGTAGGCAGCCACAAAACACTGGATGGATAGACATACACACACTCCCACACCTATGCCAGCATTGTGCAAATATAGAGGTTTGTGGCAGCCCTGGCTGCCACACCAGTCCTGGGCAGAGTGCAGGCATTGCTATGGTACACAATACTGTTGGGTTCACTCCCCGGGGTGGTAAACACTGTCAGAAGCAAAAACTGAAACACACTCCACAGATATCAGAAAGGTTGCTATGATGAATCTCTGTCAACAAATTGTGTTTAACTTAGGATTTGTTATCTGACAAAACACTGGATAGACATACACACACTCCCACACCTATGCCAGCATTGTGCAAATATAGAGGTTTGTGGCAGCCCTGGTACGCAAAACTCTTTGGGTCACTCCCCAGGGTGGTCAGAATCAATAACTGAAACATACTCCACAGATATCAGAAAGGTTGCTATAATGAATTTCTATCAACAAATGGTGTTTAACTTAGGATTTGTTATCTGACATTAATCATAGTAACCTTTTGATATATGTGGAACGTGTTCCCAAGTTTAGGACGGCATTGCTAAGGTATGCAGGTGCCAGTATTGGGAGATGCTGCTCCGCGCAGGGCCCAACAGCCTGACTCTCCATGAGGCGTTGGATAGTGGAGCCTGTGGGTTTGGGTGTTTGTACCCCTGTTGGCCTCTGCTCTAGGGCTGAGTTTCACAACTCCGGTCCTGGTGGGCCAAACACTTTTCAGGTTTTCATGCTATCCCTAATGAATATGCATGAGATATATTTGCATACAATGGGGGCGGCGCATACAAATGCAGCACAGGCATATTTATTAGGGAAACTCTACACTAGGGATTGCAAATGTTTATGGTTTCTGTGCTATGTAGGGTAAAATATAGGCGTTTCAGGCATGTTTATTTAATCTGCAATAACAGTTCCGTCTTTATTACCACGGTTTATTACTGGATAAAATATAGAGAAATGGTTTGCAGGAGCCACAGCTGGGGCTTGAACCTGTGACCTTCTTCCCCTGAACACACTGGCTGTGTGTACTGCACCAAACTGTTGCCACAGAGGCAGAGCATTCCCTGGGGCTACCATTAGTGTTCATTAGACAGACCTTGTCTGTTGCACCGCACGGCACCCACCTAAACAGGGTTTGGCCTTGGTCTGCTGTGGGCAGATGCCACTGCCCCCTCCACTACCAGCAACCCTCCGCCACCATGCTGACATGCCCTTATGCCAGTGGTGCTGGTTGTGCGCAGTCCCAGGCCATCCATTGTGCTGGTAGGCAGCTGCCTATGGTGTGGGTTCTCAGGTAGGGGTGCCTACATGGACATGTGCACTTCCCCCCGGCACCACCTGCCAATGTTATGTGCCCTTGGGAGTACCTGCTGGCTAATATCCCCTGTGACACTGTGGGACACACACTCATGCCCATGTTGGACCCTCGTCAGTTGCTGTCTTGCTGCTTTATAGTTTCGGCATTCCTATGTGCCACCTAGGCATCTGCCTAGTCCACACTGTGCCCCAGCTGGACCACAGCATAACAAACCTGCCCAATATTAACGACAAAACCCTGATCACCGGTATTTCACTGTGGGATCATTCACTTTGTAGGGGGACAGAGCATAGCCCTTTCCAAACATGATATCTTCCTTTTTACACTTTGTCAGTAGTGTTGCTTTATGTTTATCATTAGTAGAACTATTGGCTAGCTTGGTTATGGGAATTTCAAATGTGGTTCTGGTCATTTAATATGTTTATTTGCCTTTTTGGTTCCTGCACATGTATCACTACTATCACTTTTCTGGGTTTCCCTGGCTCTGCTGTACATTGCTGACTGAAATGGTTTCTCTCTCCTGAAAATGTGCCTCTAGCGCGAGGTTTTCACTGCGCTAATTTTCAGACCTTCATTTCACGGCATTAGTGTGCATGGGGCCTCTCCCTGCCCACTCTGCCCATTGACCCCTCATCTCCGCTCCTGGGGAGCCTTACTCCGCCCTCTGCGCACCTTAACGCTGCTACAGACATTATCACGCGATAAATGACGTTCTCGCACGGTAAAGCACCATTATCACATGTTAACGTCATGTATCGCGCGATAATGTCGCAGCTGTGACGTTAGCGCCGTTTAGTAAACATACCCCTATGTCTACTTTCCATATTGTCAACCCTAGATCACTGGCTCCAAAACCTGTCCTGGAAGACCCCCAACTAGCTGAGCTTTTGGGACAGCCTCAACGTATAGGCATGAGAAACATTTGCATGCAGTGGAGACAATGAACATAACCTATCTCATGAGCATTCATTTCAGATATCCTGAAAACCTAACTGGCTTTGGAAGCTACTGCTCCAGACTTCCCAACCTTTTTTACTGCAAAGCTATGCTAGATACTTAATATGAAATTTAATATTTTTAATTAAAGTATTAATGTAAAGAACTAACTGTATTTAAAGTGATGGGAGCCTTTTATTCTTCACTATGTTAAGAAATAGCAACTTTAAACTTGATCTGTGCAATCAAAGACGCTGTTTATCTGAAGGAATAAACCAACATTTTCTTTCTTTTTCATACCTAAATCCTTATCTTCTGATCCTACATTCCTTGCAAAAAAAGTAATCTTTTTATGCATCAGAGCTGATAGGTGTAAAGTGTAAAGCAGCTACATCTATAATGATGATTTATGGAAAAACAAGCTAGCATTGCTGTACTGACACCCTTCACTAACAGGCTAGCCAGTTGCTTCGTTTAGTATACCTAGTACGAGAACACACAAGTACACTGTTTATTCCAAAGGTCACTTATCCATGCCACAGTTCAAAAGAATCTTTTATTTGTTTAAACGTAGCTTTGAACACAAACTACCTTGACCTGTGCAAAGATAAGTTTGATATCAAGAGCTGTAGAACATGTCCAACAGTGTGTTCATAAAATGCTTTCATGGAAACAGGTACTGTAAATATGAGTGGGTGTTAGCATGGGAAAACAATCAGACTAGCTGCACTGCAGAAACAATGAGAGGGGCTGCAGTTTATTCCGATGGAGAGGTACGAATAAAAATACATCCCTTAGAATGCTTTATGAAGCAGACCAGACCTAGGACTAGTGTTTAAATATTTAATTTATTGTGCATAAAATAAAGAGACATTATCATACCCTTGGTGCTCTTCTTTCCCTGAATCAAACCATTATTATAGTTTCCAAAAACATGAGAACGCTTCAAAATGTGGGTGCAGAGAACTTTTTGACTTCCAAATCTTTACATTTTAAATAAGTCCTGTATGATGAGCTCCTTCAGTGACATGATTATCAGTTGTCACAAATTTACTATTTTCAAATGGCAAATCTTGTTGCCTATTACTGGGTGCTAATGGTGTATGGAAAATTCTGTACCCTGAGGACATATCAAGTCCTCACAGAGGGGTGACATCATCCAATGGGCAAAATGCTTTTCCAGCTAGAAAAGTTCAGGAAGCCTTTGAAAAGACCTACTGTGCATGCATGCAACAATTTGCTTCAGGTTGTTGTGTAGGATCTTCTCAGTCTTCCTTTTTCTGTAGAGTCAGGACTCAGGATGCAAGAAGGTGACACTCAGAATAGACTACCCTGTCAAAGGTGCCATATGTACCAACCCCAACAAGCAATCAGTAGAGTTCCACAAAGGCATTTAATGAGGACCAGGAAGCCACCTTGCAGATATCCTCTGGAGACATCAGAGTGGACTCCATCCAGGAAGTCTGTACCCAGAAGTGTGCAATCTGACCCACTCCAGCATGTGCCTACCAGCCAGAATGTACATTGACCCAATGGCCTCCTTTAGCCAGCAGTGAGAGGATTTTACCTCTGCCAGTTTTTTCTCAAGCCCTGAGGAGGACAGAAGATCTGACCAGTGGAAGAAATTAGCAATTGCCATGCACCTGAGCAACACACTCTTCATGTCCCACAAATACAGCAAGGGGTCTAACAAAGATCATTCTCTGAGAAGGAAGGTGGAACAACAATCTGGTCCAGATGAAAAGGGGGGGGGGGGGGAGCAGAATCCTTTAGAGAAAGACAGTATAGACTGCAAGGTGACAGAAACCATCGAGAAGACCAGAAAAGGTTCCTGCAAGGCAAGTCCTGAGCTTAGACACCCATCTGGTGGATGCTAGAGCCCCCAAGAAATTACTGTAAGGGATAAACCCTCAAGGGAGGCCTTATGCATAGGCCTAAAAAAATGACCCTTTCAGTGCCCCCATCCCTAGAGATATACCCGCTGAGGCATAATAGGGTATCCAGACTCCCTGCATGCAAGGAAGCACCACTGCTACAATCACTACTACCATGGAAAAAGCACGGAGAGCCATGTCTAGGCATTGGGCAGGGCTCAGAACTTGAAAGGCAATCTAGAATACAGAAACGGAGAAAAAGCGACAGTAATGCTGTTTCCAGTGGTGAAGTGACAATATATCATTTTGAAATCTAAGAAGGTAAGGAGCACCCCCTGCCTGACCAATGCAATGACAGACTTGAAGAACCTTAAACAAAGAAGAGAGACTCAGAGTCTAAAAACAACCATCTCTAGGTCCACAATATGCTGGAAGGACCCTCCCTTTCTGAGCATCTATGTATCTGGAATAACATCCCTAGTACTGCAGCAGTGGGCGTGGGTAAAATACAGTTGTGGTCAACGTTATTGGCACTCTTGCATTTTAGTATGTTGGGCCCGATATTCAACTAGACAGGCTATGCCCTGCTAGACTTGCGAAAAGCTGGCCTAGTTTTTGCCGCAGATCGCTAACCAGGTAGCAGTACAATATCGCCACTACCAGGTTAGAGTCAGTCTCCACCTCTGCTCCATCCCAGAATACCCTCAATATGCCCTGATGCTAACCAGATAACAGCGGGGCACGTATGGGACTTAGGAGGGGATATTTAACAGCACTAACTGTGTAAGTGCCATTGAATACCTGGGCTTAAGGCATTTACATGGTTTACAGGGCTGTAAACCATGTAAATGCCATTCGAATATTGGGCCCATTGTGTACAATATCGAAAAATAATTGGAAATATTCCAACTGTATGTCATCATAATGTCAAAAAAAGAGATGTCTGTGCAACTTAGATATAGGGGTATGTTTACTAAACGGCGGTAACATCACAGCTGCGATGTTATCACGCGATACTGGTGCATTAACATGCGAGAACGTCACGTATCGCACGATAACATCTCCAGCGGCGGTAAGGTGCTCAGAGGGCTCCCCAGAGGGCAGAGTACGGCTCCCCAGGGGCAGAGATAAGGGGTCAATGGGCGGAGAGTAGGCAGGGAGAGGCTCCATGCACACTAACACCATGAAATGAAGGTCTGAAAAGTAGCTATAGAGATGTAGCCCACTGGTTTCTTCAATAACTGTGGAGGCAGAGGCCATGGGTTTGATCCCACATTGGTGTTATTTAATAAGGCTGTCTGAGGCTTTTCCTATTAATTTAAATCAGTGCTGCCAGCAAAATGCACCCTCACAGTGCTGTAACATTAAGGTGCCTCATAAGGTGCCCTATAAAGCGCCCTATAGGGCACATTAAAAGGCACCTTGATGGACAGGGCACTTTATAATGTGCCCTATGGAGTGCCTTATAGGGTGCCTTATGCGGCACCTTATGTTATGGCACTGTGAGGGTGTTTTTGCTGGCAGCACTGATTTAACTTAAAATAGGAAATGCCTCAGACAGCACTGATTTAGATTAAAAGGAATTGCCCCAGACAGCCTTTTTACATAACACCACTGTGGGATTGAACCCATGACCTCTGCCTCCACAGTCATTGCAGTAACCAGTGGGCTACATCTTTATAGCTTCTAACACTGCGCTGGTATGAATTTAGGATTAACGTGCATTAACGTGCCACGGCACCCACTATCGCACGATACAGATTCTTGCTAGCTTGCCGCCGGAACGCCCACTCCTTATATGGCATTCTTCACATTATCGCTGCAACTAGTGCCGGTAACATTAAGACGGTTTAGTAAACATACCTCATAGTCATTTCTGAGAAAAAACCCCCAAAATATAGCCTGGACATGATTAATGGCACCCTTCACTAATATTTGGTTGTATAACTCTTGGCAGTTAAGACAGCCTCCAAATGTTTCTTGTAGCCATCTGTAAATTTCATACGCCTGTCTGTGGGTAGTTTCTTCCACTCTTTAACTGCGATTTGTTCCAGCTCATGAATGTTTCCAGGATTCGTTTTACCAATGGCAAATTTTAGCTCTTTCCAAAGGTTCTCGATTGTATTGAGATTAGAACTCATTGCTGGCCAGTTTAAAAAGTCCATCTTTTCCTTTTTAACCATTCTTTTGTACTTTTGGATGTATGTTTCGGGTCATTGTTTTGCTGCAGGACTCAGGACCTTCGATTCAAACCTAGCTTTCTGACACAAGGTAGCACATTTTTCTCCAAAATACCTTTGTAGTCCTCTGACTTCATGATTCCTTTAATGTACTCCAAGCCTCCAGTTCCTGAGGCAGTGAAATAACCCAACAACATTATGGAATTTTCACCATATTTAACAGTAGGAAAGATGTTTTTTTCCTTATAAGCTTTGGTCGGCATTTTTGAAGGCATTTACACGAGTAACTGTCCTAGTTACAAGTGTAAATGTCTTATCCAGGATTTTCAAAAGGCACCTACACGGGTAGTACCTTTTGAAAATCCCGGATAAGTCCCTAACATGCCCGAATGCTATGCGGTTAGCAACGGGGCGTGTTGGGGGCATTCTGGGGTGTAAAGGGGGCAAAAAAAGGGCTAAGCGGCCTTCTGCATCTTAAAGAGTCACATTTTTCTTGGGTCCTTTTTTCTTTTTCATTTTTGGTGCGCGGATCTTCTCTTGCACCCTCCCTGACCGAGACATCCGAGTTTGATCTTGCGGCTGCAATCTATGTCTTCAGTCAGTGGATTTAAGCAATGTGGCAAATGCCCCATACCATGTCCATAATGGACCGTCACAGTTGCTGTATCAAGTGTCTTGGTGCTGAACACGATGACTTCACTTGCCTGCAGATGTCGAGCAAGAGCTGGAGGAATTGTGAAAGCAGTGGAGGGAGCTTTTTGGCTCGAAGGTCTCTGCCATGGTGCCGGCATTGAGCATGGACTCATT
This sequence comes from Ichthyophis bannanicus, assembly GCA_033557465.1. Classification (NCBI taxonomy): domain Eukaryota; kingdom Metazoa; phylum Chordata; class Amphibia; order Gymnophiona; family Ichthyophiidae; genus Ichthyophis; species Ichthyophis bannanicus. Next base: position 647,448,985 of record CM066035.1, read on the forward strand.
GGCCTCAGAGACTACAACTGATGACTCAGCGTTGCATGCATGTACTCAATCTGAGCTCCAAGCCTTGAAAAGGGGTCATCCTCTGAGGACCTCCCACATGGATCCAAGACATCTTCCAAGTCGAAGTCGAAGTCTGATCCTGAAACCGGGGGTAAAACCTCTAGTACTCAGCCTCAGAGTCCTTCACTTGATGCTGAGAGTGATGGCCGGGAATGGTCTTTGAAGCTGCCCTGGTGGGAGGAGACTCCCATCACGTCGGGGGATCAGACTCATTCCTCTGATATAATCACCACTGGTGATTCCCCTTTGAGGGGTCCAGCTTTGGATTCGATGCCTTCGAGGCCTGAACCAGTCGCTGCGAAGTGTAATGGCATCAAAGCCAAGATAGTGGCCTTGGAATGCAGCATGGCTGCCTTCCTCGAGGCACAGCAGGGCTTGCTCCCCAGAGTCTCTGGGTCATCGGTGCCGACAATGTTCACTGTAGTGATGTCCTTAGAGGATGTCCAGCCAGTGCTGGAATGATTCACTCTTTCAGAGTTGCATCAGTCGGCCTCCCTTCAAGGCTCGACTCGCCCCCGAGTACCTTGGGGTTGGCACGTCAGGCACCTCGCTCTCCATTGGTGCCAGCGGCTCATCGCTCCAATGACCCTCTGGGCCTCGAGGTCTCATCCGGCTCTGAGTTGGGCTGGGAGACCGATGACAAGTAGCCTGACACCATGTTATACATGGATGTCCCCTCAGAACTGTCTCCCCCTCAAGAATGCCAGAGATCCCCACCCAAGGATCTCACATTCCTCGAGTTTGTCCGGCAGTGCTGGAGGACAAGCCTCATGCCGAGGACCTGGAGATCCTCAGTATGAGGCCCCCTCCAAGGGAGGCACTAATGGTGCTGATTCCTCCCATCCTAGTGCGCTTGTTGTTCCAGATCTGGGAGAGACCGGTGATGGTGCCAATAGTGATCTGGTGACTTGATTCCTAGTACTGAGTTGGTAGTAGCCCCAGCTTTCAGAAGACATAGCTGCCTCACAACTCCATGGTGGTGGAGTCGGCCATGCATCGAATAGTCAGAAGGCATACTCCTCGGGGCCCGCTGGTAGGGAGGCCTGCACCATGGACTGGTTTGGAAAAAAGTGCTACCAGGGCTTGATGCTTGCGGCCCACATCCAGGTTTACCAGCTGTACATGGGCATGTACCTGAGAGAGCTCGTTGAGTTTTCTGCTGGGCTGGAAGATGAATCTCTCAGCACTTCTGGATCCTCATATCCTCGGTGAAGGAATGCTCCAAATTCCAGACTTGAGCAGCCTATGACAGCTTCGAGTCCGTCACTTGTGTGGCTGCAGTGGGCATTAGTGCCCGCTGCCTGACTAAGCTACAGTTCTTGGACTTGGAGCAATGGGTACAGGACAAACTGGCCAATATCCCCTGCCAAGGAGAGAACCTCTTCGGCAAACTCATGACTGGCAAAGTGGCTGGGTTAGAGTCAGAGTTTATGAACAGGACTAGGCTGTCCCAGGAGATTGCTGACTCTTCCCGCTGGAAGGCTTTGTGGAAAAAGCCCTTCCATCCAAAGGCGAAAAAGGCATATGGAAAATACCCCCAATTTCCGGCCTATCAGGCTCCCCAACATGGTCAGCAGGCCAAGGGCCAGGGGCACTGCCCCCATAAGCAGAAACCCCCCAATCCCCAAACAGTGCCCCAGCCTCAGCCTGGTGGGGGGGGGGGGCTTTTGACTCCTTAGGCATTGCCCATCTCCCTCCCGAGGACCAGCTGTAAACCAAGTGAGGGATGCAAATGCTAGAAGTCTAAAAAATAAGATGGGAGAGTTAGAATATATAGCAATAAATGAGAGGTTAGATATGATTGGTATCTCAGAGACATGGTAGAAGGGGACAACCAGTGGGACACTGTGATACCTGGGTACAAACTATATCGTAATGATAGAGCTGATCAAATTGGTAGAGGGGTTGCGCTCTGTGTTAGAGAGGGCATTGAGTCACAAAGGATCACAGTTTTGGAGGAAACACAATTTGCTGTAGAATCTCTTTGGATTGAAATTCCATGTAAAAACGGGAAGATGATAGCAGTGGGGGTGTACTATCGACCGCCTGGCCATAATGAACAAATGGATGATGAAATGCTCAAAGAAATCAGGGAAGCTAACAAAAGTTATAACACAGTAATAATAATGGGTATTGACTGGGTCAGTGTCATGGCAGGATATGCTAGGGAGTTAAAGTTTCTAGATGAAATAGATGACTGCTTCTTGGAGTAGCTGGTTCATGAACTGACCAGAGGGAAAACCATTCTGGACCTAGTCCTTAGTGGAACATCAGATCTGGTAGAAGAGATAAAGGTGTTGGGGCCACTTGGCAAGTGATCATAGCATGATCACGTTTTATTTAATTAATGGAGGAGGGATAGTAAAGAAATCCACTGTACTATCTTCTAACTTTCAAAAGGGAGACTATGATAAAATGAGGAAAATAGTTAAGAAAAAACTAAAAGGAGCAGTTTTATTTATTTTATTTATTTATTTCAACTTCTTATATACCGCACTCTTTGACATCAGCGCGGTTTACAAATAACAGAAAGGAACCAGAACAACAGGCTGTTTGGTATTACATATAACAGGAGTATCAACTTGGATAACATGGGAGAACTATTTACATGGAGTATATAATCTATTAGCTAGATAGCATGCTCGAACTATTTACATAAAATTAGCAGTGATGCTTGGAACAAGAGGGATATTGTGGATTATACTAGGGTGAGGCTGTTATGTTACGGTTCATGTAGGGTAGTATTTGATGAAAAGGTGCAGTTTAAGGGCCTTTCTGAACTGGGTTAGGTCGGTTATGGCGCGGAGATCAGGTGGGAGAGCATTCCAGTATTTTGGTGCGCTAAACATGAAAGCTCTGTTTGATGTTGATAGGCTGCACGTTGTTATAGCCTTTGGGGTTGTTAGTGAGTTTAATGCTGCATGTCTCCTATTTCTATTTGATGGGACGGATTGGATGAGTTTGGTAAGTGATGTGGACGATAAACCATTTAAGGCCTTAAATGTGAGGATGAGGGTTTTGAATGTAAGTCTTCCGTGTATAGGGAGCCAATGGAGCTCTTTGAGGATAGGTGTGATGTGTTCACTTCTGGCCGCTCCTAGAAGAACCCTGGCAGCGGTGTTCATTGCGAGTTGCAAGGAGCTTATGGTGGATTGTGGGAGTCCTTGTAGAATGGAATTGGCGAAGTCGAAGTGCGGCAGTATCAGTGCTTGGTAGATGGTTCTGAAGTCTTCGTGGTCTAGTAGGGGACGCAGGTGTCTAAGGGTGCGTATTTTGAAGTATACAGATTTTACGATATTGTTTATGTGTGATTTCATGTCGAGCCTATGGTCTAGTGTGACTCCGAGGTATTTTATTGTATCCTTGGTGCCTAGGTCAGCTCCCTTGACACTTATATGTGGTGGTGGGGTGAAGTTGGGGTCTCTTGTGATAAAGAGAACCTCAGTTTTCTTATGCTGAATGCAGAGGTTCTGTGACAGGAGCCATTGTGAGACTGCATCGCAGCAGTTTGTTATAGGCAGTAGATCCATTTGCATTGTGGAAAATGGCATGTAGAGTAGGATATCGTCAGCGTATATCATACATTTCACATTGAAGGACCTGATGATATCGCAGATAGGCTGCATATAGACGTTGAACAAGAGGGATGAGAGTGAGGACCCCTGTAAAGGTTAAAGACTTACATCAAGCTTGGGTGTTGTTTAAAAATACTATCTTGGAAGCCCAGACCAGCTGTATTCCACGCTTTAAAAAAAGTGGAAAGAAGTCCAAAAAACTGCCAGCATGGTTTAAAGGTGAGGTCAGAGAGGCTATTGTTGTCAAAAAAGCATCTTTCAGGAAATGGAAAAAGGAGCCAAATGACGAAAACTGGAAACAATACAAACACTGGCAAGTTAGATGCAAGGCATTAATAAGGCAGGCAAAGAGAAATTTTGAGAAGCCTACTGGTCTAACATGATAAGGGTCCCATCCGAGAGAAACAGCTTGAGTTACACCCCAACTGGCTGTACCTTGGGAGAAACTGCAGGGACTCACTGAGAGGGATAAAAGCCTCCATGGCCATGGCGTTTGTCCTGAAATGAGCATTGAATATGTGGTCTGGATTGTCATATGCTTATATTATGGTAACCTGCTGTTCCCTTTCTTTTCTTTGCCTATCCTTTTGACTGTTTCTGTCCTCTACTCTTTCCTATCTTACAAATGGCGTTCCTTTCATATTTCCACAAATGATATATTATTGTAAACCGCTCTAATGCTTCGGCCTGAGCGGTATATCAAATTCAAATAAACATAAACATAAACATAGTGAAGCTGTGATGGAGACTTAAGCACATCAAAAACTTTGAAAGAACTGCCGCAACTGCAACTGAGGTGCCACAGGCTTTGCAGCCATGGAAAAAAAATGCTGGGGCTCCAGGCTATATCAGACTGCAGAACTGAACACTTCAGTGGCAAAGTTTAAAAAAGACTGTAAAAAAAAAAATACACAAAAAAAAATAGAAGCACGGCCGTGGCTAATAAGGAGTCCTGAAAAGGGAATCCCAGCACCTGTCCGACTGACCGGGGAAACCCACGTATGAAAGCCCTGGATGCCCATGGAGACCCAGCTGCCAAACAAGGCCTTGTTTTATTTTTTATTTTTTTAGATTTGGAGCTGCTTTATTGAAAGCAGGAGAAAGCCAAATACTGCTCATTGAACAAATGGGGAAAAGAAATAAATCAGAAAATAATTTATGAAAAAAAATCAGAAAAATACAGACCATGTAGATAAGGACAATAAGAGAGATGAGGGGTCTGGGCCCACCTTTCCAATTGCCTTCAGTATGGGATTCTCAGTATGAGCCTGTGAAGTTCTCTGAAGAGAAGGGCTCGAATAGCTTACTATCATATCCCACAACTACTACTACTGCTATTACTATCATTGTTGTTTTTAAGGCAACCCTCTGGATAGTTATCCTAAACTGTTCGGTCTTCATTCAGGCAGCTAATTGTTGATGGATCGATACAATAACAGCAGCTATGGATGCCACTCTGTCTCATTGCTGGACTTCCTCTTTTGTATTGACCTTCAACTTTGCCAAGCATGATGTCTTTCTCTAATTTTTCTTTTCACCTGATGTGTCCAAAGATGAAAGTTGAAGTCTTGTCTACTGAGCTTCTAAAAAAGCTTAGGTTTGATGTCCTCTAGTATCAACTGTTTTTTTCTTCAGGCAGTCCATGGTATACACAATATTTTTTGTCAGTACCATAATTCGAAGGTATAGATTTTCTTCCTTTCTATCTTTTTCACTGTACAACTTTCACATCCATATAGAGGCCAATTCTGTTCAGGGCATGTCTAGCCTGTCCGGGCATCCAGAATCTGGACAGGCCGGATTGGCATTCGATTCTGATCCCATGGGGCTATATGTGCCAAGGCCGGGGTCAGGCTGCGGGGAACCTCCTATGCCTGCCTTACCATTTGGGGGGGTCCATCACCACTGATTGATTTCCATGGGGTGACAGACCCCCCCAAGGTGGAATAAGTCTCCTGTTCTTTTCCTCTAGCCTGGATGTACAGGGACACAACCGGAATTGGCCCTGTACATCTGAGGTCAGGGTCACACCTAGCCCACCCTTGCTCCTCCTCTGGCCCTCCACCTCCTGCCTCCATCTAGAGCTCCCCGCACATCACCTGTGTATGTGTGGGGAGCTCTGTCTTCAGCCTCAAGTCTAGGGAAATAGTGGGGGCTAGACGTCCATGTCGGACATCCAGTTCCCACTATTCAGGATCAGGATCATTCCCATAGCATTTTTCTCCTTGCTCCATTCGAACTGTTGCTTCTTGATCAATGTAAAGATTGTGCATGAGAACTATCAGGTGTTCTGGTATACCTAAGTTTCTTAAAGTGGCCCAGAGTTTCTCATGATTTACACTGACAAAGTCCTTGCTGTAGTCAATAAAACCCATGTAGGTAACCTTTTGGTATTTTTTTGTCTTTTCAAGGATCCATCTCACATCTACAATGATGTCATTCTTTGCCCTTTGCTGAACCCTGTTTGTACTTCAGGCAGTTCTCATTCCTGGTATGGTTGTAGTGTCTGCTGAATGATCTTGAGTAAAATCTTGCTGGAAAGTAGGATCAGAGCGATTATGCAATAATATCCATAGTAGATTGCCCGACAGACCCATTCAAATGATGGAACCGGGGTATATTGGGCAATCTACATTTCCGGCTTTCAATGTTTCTTGACTTATTGGCATTGGGCATAGTCTGACTCCTTGACGCAGCTTCTGCGAAACTCATGGCGTAGGAGCCAAGTCATTGTTGAAGCCCATGTTCTGAGCTAAGTATTGCCTGTAGTTTCATCAAGTCTCATGTATAAATTTACTATTTACCAAAGATCCATTTGAAGTTTTTTTGACCGGTGATGGTATCCGCTGAGTAGCATTTGTGAGCCAATTGCAGACCTGTGCATACTCTGGCTGCTTCCTATTGAGCCATTACGTTGGCTGCTTGAATTGTTGTGCTGAGGTCTTTTTTCTCCATTGGACATTGTGAATGAATGAATGATCTGTTTTGTTGCCACATATTGTTATTTTTCATGTTAGTAATGTTTTGTTTTGTTTTTTTTAATTTATTGCTATCTATTCACCATATGCTTTTGAGGTTTGTTTCTTTGTAAGGATTGCATCCATGTAATCAGTTGGTTCATCAGCTGCAGGCAGAGTTGGCAAAAAGCAGAGGTTGGTACAGTATGCATTTCACCACTGACACCTGGACTAATCAGAATTCTACACATACCTACCTGCTGGTAGTCAGCTGAGGCAGGAACAGCCTTCAGGTCTAATGGGGGAGCAACAACAGGAGGCTGTCATCCAGCCAGGTAATGCATGACAGCCATATGGGGAATCATTGCAGAAATAAGGACAATGCTGCAGGGATGACACATAGGGTATTTTGCGCCTCTTTGGGAATCTGCCAGTTAATTGTGACCTAGATTGGTCACTGTTGGAAACAAGATACTGGGTTTGATGGACCTTGGTCTGCCCAGTAAGGGATTTCTTATGTTCTTAGGGCACAAACAGAGCACCATGCTTTCAGGCTACTATGTAACAGATAGTGGGACAAACATAGTCAAGGCAGTGAAGGAGGGGTCTTTCATGGGATTAGATGCTTTGCATCTTACTTTACCTGGTTGTCAGAGACTCTCTAGGCCTGGGGAACAAGGCAAGTGGCAACCCTGTCCTGAGGAAACTGATCAAGAAGTGCCAAAAACTAGCTGAGTATTTTCACTGGAGTGCGAAGGGTGGGTATGAGCTACATGAGAAGCAGGAAGCAACAGGGGCACCTGAGCAGCGGCTCTAGCAGAATGCTAGTGCCAGGCGGAGTGCCACTTATGACATGCTTATGATGTCTGCGGACTAATTGGCAGCCCTGCATCAGATGTCAACCGAGACTGGCAATGGCAGGCCCCTAAGTCACCAGGATTTGGAATATATCATGCCGGTTCTGAAAGTTCTAAAGTCTTATGGAGGAACTGGGTTCCACAAGGGCTACTCTGAACCTTCTCATCCCAGTAATGAATATTTTACAGACAAAGTTAGAGGGTTTCCAACAGTGACAAGGATTCACAGCAGAGGTTTTGGCTATGGTGGACTTCTTACATGTCAAGTGGTCCAAAGGTTGGAACCCCTTATGAGGGATGATGCTTATATGTTGGCTGGTCTCTGTGATCTACGGATGAAAGGAACAATTGCTCTGCGGTGCTCACTCACTTACTGGAAGGAAAAGCTGGTGATTAAGGAAATACTTTCTCACTGAAAGGGTGGTGAATGCTTGAATTGCCCTCCCAATGGAGGTATGGAGGCAAATACAGTGACATAATTCAAAATGGCATGGGACAGACACAGTGGATCCCTTTATAGCAAGAGGATGAAATCAAAGCAAACTTAAATATCTCTAATACTTCAGTAAATAGGAGTGGGGGAGGGGGTGACTTGCACAGAATGGCGGGCACCATCCCAAAGACATAGAGGGGAGGTGACTTATATGGTGCAGAAGTTACAACCACTCTACTGGGCAGACTAGATGGACCATACTAGTCTTTATCTGCCATCATATACTATACTATGTTACTATATAAGGTGGAGGGAAGGGATCACTAGAGGCAAAGGGGTGGTGGCTGTGGTGATGCAGCAGGGGAAATATCAGGCACACCGGCAATCATTATTGGTAGCATTAATATCACTCTGTCACCTATCATTCCCCCATTCTGGCCTTATGCTGATGGCCCATGAGCCCCAGCCAGGGACAACCTTTGATGTCTGAAGCCCTAGCTACAATGCAAAGTAGCAGAGATCAGCCTTCCATAAGTTGGACTCCTGCATGGATTTCAGTGACACACTACCATGCAGAGTCCATCAAGGCCATGCACATAGATTTCTTGGCATAGTGGGCACATAAGTCAGCAGCCTGGCCAGATACAGCCAAGGTTATAAAGCATTTCCTATCCTGCCCTCAAATCAATTTGCTCAGTGTTTGGACGAGTTCCGTAAACCATTAAAGAGGACTGGGGAAATCCACTGCTTAGCCTGGGACAAGCAGCATGGAATGTGTATAGCTAGAATGGCCACGGATGGAAACAGGATACTGGGCTTGATGGATCCTTGGTCTGATCCAGTATGGCATTTCTTGTGTAATGTTCAGTGAATGTATATTCTCAATGGCAGGGGATATTGTGGCTCCCCATTGTTCACGGCTAGCACCAGACTCAGTGGAAAAGCTAGCATTTCTTAATACAAACCTCCCCTTGTTTGATTTCCCTTCATTTGCAGGCGACTGGGAGGAGGAATGAGTGTACAGCTATTCTGAGGGGCATTTGGCCACACTTTCTACCTTCGGTGTGCCTACTAGCTGTGTTTTTGACAGTTTGCACTGCAGTCTCTGTTGGATGCTGTCTATTTCCAGTGGCTAGCTTTCAGCCCTTCATGCCAAATCTTAAATGAAAAAAAGCAGAAATAACAAATGAAAAGTATATGCCGTAACAATTGCACAAAGGCATGTTTCACTGATAAGAGTGTATGATTGCATATGTGAGTGAGTAGATGGAGCACTTAAGACTTACAGGAAGATCAAAGAGCTTCTAGAGTGACAAAATGGTGTGTTTTCCTTCATCTCTTTGCAAACTTCTACATGTCTGGAGGGGGGAGTGAAGACACATGAAATAGTATATCTTCTTATGGTAGCAGGGACTATGGGGCTATATGACTGGTGTCATCTATATATTTGTATGTGTATGCATATGGTGTGTGGCTGGATATGTGTGAATGTGAGTGATGCAGGGCAGGGTGGCTGTGTGTCTGCTTTGTGTGTGTGTGTGTGTGTGTGTGTGTGTGTATGGGGGGTTGGGTGTCTCTGGGTGTGTGGTTCAGAGATGTGTGTCTATGGTGTAGGGCTGGGGTGTGTCTGTCTGTGTTCGTGTGATGCAGGGAAGGTGTGTTTGTGCATACAGTATGTGTGCATGTGTATTGTGAGTTTGCAGTGTGTCTCTTGGCATATAAACATTCTGGCCTCTTGCCCTCTTGCCCCCCATTCACTTATCTCCTCCTTGCTCTCTTCCTTTCCCCATCTCCAGTGCCTCTCCTGTTGCCCTTCCCATTGCACTCTGCCCTATCCTCTCTCTTTCTCCCTTACTCCTTGCACTCTCTTCCCCTGCCCTCCGTTCCCACCCCACCCCACCAGGGTCTCTTTTTTTCCCATTCCCACTGCCCCTTTAATTGTCTCCTGCTTTTTTTCATCTCTCTTCCCCCTCTCCCCCCCCCCCATCTATTCTTTTTTCCTGACCTGCAGGTAGATCCTGTGCTACGAAGGGCTCTCTTTCTTCCTCTGCTGGCGGGAGAATCTCCGCTGATAGACTGCACCAGTCTTTCCCGCAATCATGGTCATGTCTTCCTCTGTTTTCAGATTGCCGCTTGCTCAGATCTTTGAGCCATAGCCTGCTGTCTGCTGTGCTGCCTCAGGTTTGGTCTCTATCGACAGGTGGGGTCCTGCCTACCTGCCTACTATACAGCCTGTGGTCTTTTCACTTCTTCAGCAGGTAGGCTCCATGCTCCCTCCCTTCCACTCTGCCTCCAGTCTCCTTACTTCTTCGGGCTCCCTGCCTGTCATCCTGTTTCCAACTTCTATCTTCATCATCTGCTGTCTGTCACTGGTTTGATGCTGCATTCTGTCTCTATAGGTGTAACTTTGTTTGCACATGTGGAAACCAAACTAGACATACAGACAGACAGATGGAAAAACCTTCAAGTATGGGCGATTTGGCCTGATGTGAAACACAACTTGAAAAAAATAAAGGAAAAACAAAAACAAACAGAAAGCAAATAAAAAAAAATGAACAAAGTGTCTTTCTGCTGCTGGTGCCAGTCTCACTGTCCTGCTCTTCAGATCTGAACCACAACTGTACTGCAGTGTCATAAATTCCGCTCCTGCTTGCAAAGCACTCTGCAGCCTGCTAGCATGTTTCTAGTGGATCCATCTAGGCCCACGTGGAAAAACTGAATAAAAAAGAAAAAAAATGAAATAAACCAACACAAAACAACAACAACAAAAATACTCCCTTTCCCCTTGTCTCTGTCTCTGCCACTTTTGCTGACTTCATTCTGTTGGCACTGTTCTCATGGCTTGCCTCGCTACTGCCCTTCACCCTTCCCCTGCTGATTTGGGTGTTTCTAGGTGCATGGTCTACAACCAGTGTGCTTGGCTTCTTCTGGGCCACTCTTCATCCCTCCTTCTACTTTGCATCTTTGTGGGTGCACCACTAAGGCTTGTCATTATACGACTTTCACCCTTCCTAAATGCCATGCTGGTTTGTTCCCATTCTTCTAGCTGCATGTCTCTATAACCACTGTGCATTGGCTTTTTCTGGGGCACTCCTCCTCGTCCTGCTTTGCATCTTTTGGGTGCCTTTGACTTGTTACTAAATGCCTCTTTGGTGTGCATTTCCTAACAACCTGAGTCCGGAAGAAACTGAGCCCATCGTGATGTGGGGACAATACCAGCCTACCACCATTGACAAACTTACTTGTTTGGAGGTTAATAAAGGTAGTGATCAAAGAATGGTATTTTTGTTAGAAGGGATGAACATAGAGTGCTGATGAAGTAAAGGGACACCCGCCTAACCAACCTGATAGCGGCATCAACCCTAACTATTATTGAGCGACAGATTACCCTCACATCCATCACCCTCCATTACTGTACTTGTTGACTATCAGTCTTCTATCACGAGTATTAGCCTTTCATTAGAGGGATTTTCAGCCTATCTTGCTGCTGCGTTGGTCTTCCTCAGTTCTTCTGGACTGTCCTGCCAGTGCTGAAGCCTAACTCCCACTGCTTTTGGGGCCTTTATCACTAATGCATCCTCCAATTCTTATTTACATCTCTCAGCATTTCATCTAAACAATCCATGAATACTTCTTCCAGCCCAGGGGGATCTTCCTTTGTAGTTTGTAGTTAAGGTTCCTCCTATACTGGAACCAAAGTCCTCAGTGTCAGGCATACTTTAGGGCCTTGAAGCTGATCTGGGTGCTGTGTTGGTCTCCTTGCTATTTTAATCCTCTCAAAGTGCCTTGGTCTTCTTGTACCAATTGTGGTACTGTTTCACCCTCTTTCTCTATCTTGAGATAATTATTGTGCTTTTTGTGCTACTTTGCCCTTCTCTTGGTTGTTTATGGTACTCATCCTGACACTTTATGTACTCTTTTCTCCTCTTCTGGTGCCATTGGGGGGGGGGGGGCATTTGTGACCCTCTTGATTTTTTGTAGTGCATTTACAGATGCTTGCCATCAAGTTGCAAGAAGGTTTGATTGACAATACATGGCCAACTTGACTTTTGCATTGCAAAATATCTTCCTCCATAGATTTTAGTAGAGACAAATGCAAGAGTGGTTCAGTTTCTGAAGTCTAACTGAACAAAAATGAGCCGTAAATCTTTGGCTCACACGTCTATTTGACACCTCCAACTCAGAGCAACGGTTACTGCCAGATTTCACTTGACTATCCTGAGGCTTTCATCTTCTCTGCAGATGTGGAAGGAGAAGAAATTTCTACTTTGTGGAGCGATACAGTACAGCTTATTTAGATGGCTGCTAATTAGGAAGTACTTGCATATGCTGTCTCACTAACGTGCATGATTCTGTCATCTGGTGTCCACGATTATGGAAGCTGAGACGGAGAGAACTCTGGCTGACCTCCTTTTGAAAAGCTTATCTCTGTGACCTTGGTTAACACTACCAGGCAAACAGTTTCATGATGTGTGTTAAAGTCCTCTAAAAAGCTCCATTTCATCATATGGCTGGTAAATTCCAAACATGTTCCTCTGCCTCTAGACTCATAAATGAGGTGACACTGGTTTTGCTTGTTCCTGCTGCTGAATGGAAGTTTATTTTTGGATCTCTACTACCTGCCCTTTCTCCATTTGTTCTTTCCCTCCTCACCATATACAGTGACCCTATAATATGCTCTTTTGCAAATGGCATGGTATCTACCCCATGCTATATGTACCCTGGCCAACATTTAGCGGTCCTTCTTTAACCCCTTTTTCAGTGAATACTGATCAGCAGTATTTATTTAGCATTTCTCTTTTTAACTTGGCAGTTAAATTAAAAGAAAAAAAAAAGGAAAATAAGGTGATACTTTCTTATTCAGACTAACAATGCATTTTTAGATTAGCCTTTGAAGGTTAAAACCTTTTTCTTCAGGTCCGGACAGTATGAGCAGTACATGACATTATCATAATACATAAGTGAATCACAAACACATTCCATTGACATCCTCAGGGGAAGGGGGGGGAGTGGGAGAGATGGATGAGTGGTCAGAAGGTGACCAGGTTGTAAATATTTATACTTTATCCTTTTAACTTGTCTCTATTCAAACATTTTTTCTTGTCTCTTCTTACTCTGCTCATGTCCTTCCTACTTTCATTGATTTACCTGAAAAACCTCTTTTCCTGTCTTTGCTTCTACTTGTTTCTTTCAGCTTTGCCATATATTTTGCCTTTTTCTCCTCTTTCTGATATACATTGCACGTTTGGAATGCTATTCTTTTTGCTCTGACTTTTTCTTCCAATTTGCTTATGTCCCCTCACCCTGCCAGTCCCTCCTTGAAGTACCTCATTTTTTCAAAGCTAGGAGTTTTGAAATCGAGGACTTTGACATTTATGTGAGCCTTCTCTATACTGGCTATTATATCATACCATTTTAGATCATTGGTACTCACATAACCAGAACAACCTACCCCACAAGATGGCTACACCCACAATTAACATAATTCACTCAACATCAACCTCCCCCAAGGACAATAATATCCCAATATGCTCATTTTATCTTGAAATGAACAAGTCATTGCCGAAGTCTGTACAATGTTACTACACCATTTATACATGGTTATCCCATTATTCACACTTCATTTGCTTCATTGTCACACTGTGCACATTGTTACTTGTTAACTGTACCCTGTTCTGTTCACTGTATATCCCCCCCAGTTCAAGTTAAATGTAAACCACTTTGATGTAACAATAACGCAGTATAGAAAATGTGTTAAATAAATAAATACATAAGTTACTGCCCACCTGGACATTAGAAATGCTTTTTGCATTTGTAAGTACTAGGTCCATTACCATTTAGCCCCCAGAAGTGAGTCCAGGATATTTCAATTTTTTACTGATTCTGTAGATGAGATGAAATATTCCTATCCACATCTGGCAGGTTAGTCTCTCACAACATTTCCCCTTTCATTTCCCCCTTTTGGAGATCTTCAAGTAAATGAAACACTCTTGGGATCCTTAGCAGGAACATATGTCTGTTAGAGAAAGGACATATGTAGTTAGTGAAAGTAGTTAGATCAAACCATTTTACTAATGATCATCCATAGGAGGTGCTAGAGTGGTTTATTCCTGTGTTCTTATTGAATGACTACTTAATAGTTCTAGAGGTGTCACCAGTAGGAGTAAGAGTAGCATTTTGGAGAGAGAAGTCATTGTTCCTTTCACTCCTCCTACAGTGTATTACAACAGTGTGTGTTACCGTGGGTATATGGAGAAAAGGCTCTATAGTTTTTTGTTCCCTTTTTTTCTCTAGGAGTGGAAAATTTCTCTCTTTTCCAAGGGAAATATTTCATCTCTCTTTGGGTTTGTTTCCAGGGAGAGAAACCTCAGGTACTGTTTCTTGATTTGGTTCTCTAGAAGTGTTCTAGAAATCATCAGCCAGCTGATACCCGTCTCCTTAAATGAATTCATTTAAGGAGACAGGTATCAGCATTACCTATTGGAGTTGGTGTATGGGTACCACCTTGGTAATGACGTTGAAGGGGGTAAGGAGAAAAAATTCATCTGGTACTATCAGAAAAGAATGAGAGGAGTTTAAAGCATTCAAGGATTTCAGGTACAAAGACTGTTCCAGAAGACAAGGAACCTCAGAATACTTGCAGTGTAGAAAGTACATACTGAGAGTGCGTGCGATAACACTGAACTTTTGTGAATTTATTGATTCATCTGCTAAACAATGTTTATAGTGTCAAGTTTTGCTTCAATAAACATCTATTTGTTGGTGTACCAGCTGTTATGCAAAGAGTGGTTTTGGAGTGACTGAGTTCTGTTCCTTAAGGTCCCTGAAGCTATTGCTTCCCCTTTGTTCAGAGTAGATCAACCAGGGTTGCAGTTGCATGAAACTGTGTTAGGCCTCAGCAGTCTTGGAGTCATCCTCCTCTTTGCTTTATGGATCTCTATTGATTTCTTGCATGCATGTTAAAAGTCTGCAGATAAGTGTGGCATCTTCCCATTCAGGATGGTCTGCTACTATTACTATTTCCACTTATCATTTGTATAGTGCTACAAGGCACTATACAGCTTTGTATAAACACAGAAGAGATTCCCTGCTCACAGAGCTTACAATCTATTCAAGACAAACAAACAGAGGGGTAGGGTAGTTCTTGAGTGAAATAATTAAAAGATACATTGGTATTAAACAGGAGAATAAGGTGGTCATAATCCAAATGCAATCTTGAAGAGGTGGATTTTTAGCCTGGATTTGAATAGGACCAGAGATGGAGCTTAACGTACTGACACAGGTACTCTATTCCAGGCATACAGTGCAGCAAGGTGGATCAAATGGAGTCTAGAATTGGTAGTAGAAGAAAAGGCTACAGAGAGTGATTTGCCTGATGAGCAGATTTCTTGAGGAGGGTTGAAGGGAGAGATAGGAGAGGTAATGAAGAGATGCGGAGTGAATGCCCTTGGGGATCAGTAGGAGAAGTTTGAACTGTATACAAAAATGGATAGGGAGCCAGTGAAGTGACTTGAGAAGAGGGTCTACATGAGTGTAGAGGCAATAGCAAAAGATTAGCCAAGCAGCTGAGTTTTGAATGTTTTAAAGGGGAGAAAGATGATTCAATGGGAGACCCTTGAGGAGCAGGTTGCAATAGTCTAGATTGGAGGTGATGAGAGAGTGGATAAGGGTCTTGGTAGTGTGTTCCAAGAGGAAGGGATGAATTTTGCTGATCTTATAGAGAAAGAACCGACAGGGTATACCTCTATGTTGGATATGTGCAAAGAAAGACAGAAGAGTCAAAGATGACCCCAAGGTTGTGAACCAAGGAAACAGAGAGATGACAGTGTTACCCATAGAAAACAAGAAGGGGGAAGGGATGAGGTAGATTTAGAGGGAAAGATAAGAAGCTCTTGGACATGTTCAGTTTCCAACAGTGGCGGAACATCCAGGAACAACATTAGACAAACAGGCTGAGATTAGGGCCTGGATTCCTTAAGAGATTTCTGATGCAGAGAGGTAAATCTGAGAGTCATCAGTTTAAAGATGATACTGAAAACCATAGGATAAGAACACGGCACCAAGGGAATGAGTATAGAGAAAGAGAAGAGAGGATACTCCCAAGACCAGAGCCCTAAGATACACCAACGGAAAGTGGGATTGGAGTGAAGGAGGATCCACCAGAGTATACCCGGAAAGTGCACTGGGAGAGATAAGAAGAGAACGAAGATAGAACAGAGTTCCGAAATCTGAGCGAGAACAGGGTATCGAGGAGAAGGTAATGATTAACACTGTAAAAAGCAGCAGCACCTTCTTATTTCCCTATGCCTCATTTCACTTGCTTTTATATTATTTTTGAGAAAATAATGGAATGGTAGCAAATTAAATAATATATGCATGTATAGGAAAATGAAGAACACAAAATCCAAAACAAAAGAAACCATTAAGATCAAATAAAAATATAAATACATATTTTATTACATATGCATTTGTGAAAAAAAATATAATACAGTAATTATTGCCAGAAATGTAACATACTAAGATAGAAAAATGACAGCAGTTAAAGACCATACAGCTTACACAGCCTGCCCGTCCATAGGAACTATTAAGTTTTACATCCCTCCGAGATCCTCTGTATTTGTCCCATGCTTTCTTGAATTCAGATATGGTTCTTGTTTCCACCACCGCCACTAGGAGGCTGTTCCATGCATCTACCACCCTTTCTGTAAAGAAATATTTCCTCAGATTATTCCTGACTCTATCCCCTTTCACCTTCACCAATTACAAATGCTGCAACCAAATTTAGGGGACTGCTAATTTAGAATTGATTTAAAGTAAATTTCCTGCTGATTTCTGGTATGCTGACTTATCTTTACCTGGAACTCCTGCTTTTGTCTCTGTTATGAACTTCCTGATCTGACTTGGTCTTTGTCTAGGATTCCTGATCCAGAGCTTCCTTCACTAAGAACCTCTGGTCATAACCTTGCTAAGGATCCTGATCCAGGACTGGATCTGCCAGTTTAACTTTGGGGTATGTTTACTAAACTGTCTTAATGTTACCAGTGCTAGTTGCCCCCCAGACACAACAGCAAATATGTCACAGCTCCACCAGTGTAAGAGGCCGCTCCTCCCCCCCCCCCCACCAGGTACAGCACACTGTACGCACATGGGCTGTCCCCATTGTAGGCGCAGCAACAGCAGGTAAAGGCGGATACCACATTGCTGTTGGCGGGGATGTACTACACAGGTGTACATATGTGCCCTGCGCAAACTCATCTTTGCTGTGTACCCTGTTCCACCCCCCAGGTGACATCCAGGCCATGGAGGCATATGAGGAGGAGGATGTGCCAGCGCCAGAGGATGCTGAAGGGCCAGAAGCCGCAGAGTCCGGGGACGCAGCCAGCACTGGCGGGGAGACCCCAGGAAACAATGTGGTGCCTAAGGCAGAGGACAGGGCAGCGGATGCTGACGCACAAGTGGGGGCCAGTAGCAGCAGCATACAGGCTGTGGAGGATGCGGAGACGGAGGTGAGTCGCCACACAATGCAGGCGCCGGGGACATCAGGCACCCCACACACCAGCATGGATGTCATCCTAGCGGAGCTGCGGGCTCATACTGCCTCATCAAGGCACGATGCGTAAGGTGGGTAACAGAGTACACAATAAGCCCCCTGGGGGTTGACGTAACATCCACAATGATATTCCATGTGCTCCCCAATATTATGACACCATAGCACGTAGGTTTGTATGTTTAGTGGGGGTCTGTGCCATGTGCACTCCCCCCTCTTGTAGCATGGGTCATCTGGTGTCATCATGTTAATGAGCTCATACATCCACCCACTATTCACCACCATATACCCCAAGGAGACGTACAGTGGTACACACCTATCCCAGATCACCTATACAGCTTACTCGGTGGACCCCTCTCCCTGGGTAATGGTACCTATCTCTTTATCTTTATCTTTATTTTACACTTGATAAACCGCTTTTGTCAGGACATTAAAGCGGTGTACAAATAAAATAAAAGGCAGCACTGCAAACTACAGAAAAAGAACACCAAAAATAATAGGAAAGAAAGAAAAAGAATAGCACAAAAACCTTATAAACGATAAACAATAATTAACAACCAAACACAGACAAAAGACAAACAGCACAACCAACAGAGACAGACAAGGGGGATAGCGAGACCAAACTGAGCTAGGACAGGACAGCTAGGTATCAGGGAGGGAAATCAGGAGGGAGATCAAACACTTTCTGAAACAAATGGGTTTTGAGTGAGGCTTTGAACTGAGGGTAGGAGGGTTCTAAACGAAGGGACGGAGGCAGGGCGTTCCACAGCCAGGGACCAAGAAAGAAAAATGCAGCGTGACGGGTCTTTTCAAGATGTGCATGAGACGGGGACTGTAAAGCCAGACGATTTGCATGAAGGGAGCGGAGCTGACGGTAGGGCATGTGAAGAGAAATTAAATCAGCCAGGTATAGAGGATTATTAGTGTAAATTGCATGATGAGTGAGGATAAGGAGTTTATAGTGAAACCGAACACGGAGGGGCAACCAATGAAGATGAACGAGAATGGGGGTAATGTGATCGAAGCGACGGGCGAAAGTAATAATACGGGCAGCTGTATTCTGAATGAGTTGAAGGCGTTGAAGTTGATAATTGGGAAGATTGGCCAAAAAGATATTACAGTAATCAAGACGACTAACGATGAGAGCAAGGACGAGAGTAACCAGGGAACCGAGAAGATGAAGTGAACGGACAGCCCGAAGCCGGCGGAGGATAGCAAAAGAACGCCTAGTGAAGAAAGAGATATGATCACGGAAGGAAAGGGAGGAGTCAAGAATCACCCCGAGATACCGAAAAGAAGATACCAGAGGAATGGGAATAGAATCAATCATAGGGGCAGCAGTCGGACACGACCCACTCAGTGATACCCACATAGCAGTGGACTTAGAAGGATTAAGACGGAGAAGGTGCTGAGAGAGCCAAGAGGCCACATGAGAGAGGCAGGAGTTTAAGGGGGAGAGATCCAGAGAAAGTGGAGAGGTATGATAGAGCAAAATAATATCATCCGCGTAAACATAACAGGATACCGGGTATAGATAGTCGGGGTAATTAGTACTGTGTGGCAGGTTTAGAGCAAACAGTGCCCCCCAGATATCTATCTGTGTGCCATGAATCTCCACATTATCCGGCCTTTCCCATACGACCAGTGCACAGATCAAGCAGTGACACAATGAACTGCAACACAGTACCATGAGTCATATCTGTGATTCCCATCACCCCTCAGCAGGATCATTTCCTGGCCTGAGGATGGATCATGGGACACACAGATGTAAACATGGTACTGCGTTGCTAGTCGCCGCAGGTATGATTGCTCTGTGGACCGGTCTGTTGGGATACGCCAGACATGTGCATGAGTCACGGTGGGGGGTGCAACACATGTCTCACACATCACCTTGTGTCTCACCCACAGCCACTCATCAGGCTCTGATGGCCATTCAGGAGGAGGTCAGCCAGCTGTGTGCCACAGCTGAGGTGATGGCAGCAGCGCTAGTGTGCATTGTGGATGCCCAGGAGACCATGGCTTGGTGTCCCCAGCAGTCATCACAGGCACCAGAGGCGGCACCAGCAGACCCGGCACAGAGGGGTGAGGTGGCCCGTGGATGCCCTGGACGTGGGCGGAGACGTAGGATGTGAGGTTGGGGAACAGGTCACCACATATGTGACAATAAAGACATCAAAACCTATTTATACCTATGTGTACGCCTCCAGTGTGTGCCACTGTGCTCCCCTGCGTACCCTGCAACCCATGTTGTCACCCTGGCCACATGTGCCTCCCCATTTCCCATAGGGGTGTGGTTTCTGCACTGCCACCAATCACCGCACATACGTTGTACCATTCCCTGTGTGCCATGCACCATGCCATGTGTGCACCCTTCTACCTATGCGTGTGGGTATATCCTACCTCTCCCGTCGACCAGCAATATCTTTATGGTGGTACATGTATGTTTTACGGATCTTTCACTCTCTCACACCCCATATGCTCTCCATTAGTCTACCCAAATGTGTGACCATCCTCTTTGCCCACACCAGCGCCTACATGGCTGTTTACCCACATATGCTTGTGGGGGCACAGGCAGACAAAGGTATCTAGCTACAGTCAGCTGGTTACTCATCCCCAGCACTTGTAGTGAGCCATCGCTCATCCTCCTGACCAATATCCACTTGTCACAGCCTCACCAGCTATCCCCCTGTGCAGCTCCTGGGTACAGCAGTCCCTCCTATCCTTCCTGCCACATACCTGCTGCTAGCCTTTCCCTCCATTCCCCCCCAAGCATAGTGGATCAGATATGCAGCCTACACATCACAGGGACAGGGACACACAGCACATCGGTACATCACAGGGGCACCAGGGGACACAGACGCCTACGCACAAGGGCAACCCCCACACCTGAGTGTGGAGACAGTCCATGTATGTTACCTATGTCTACCATGCATACGCATAGGGATCTACACACATGTCCCATGCTCACATCAGCAGTCTGTAAGGGAGACACGTGACTATTGTGCTGTACTTACAAGCTTGTTTACTTTTAACTGTACAATGGGTAATATTTACAACAAACCCCATGTTGTGTCACGGTTGACAGGACAGCACAGGGCATGTGTGTGGGCACCCCTGTGGCCCTCAAATGCTCCTGGGACGCCCATCAGGAGATGGCTTTCGAGATGTACCGCCCATACCAGCTGCACGCTGCATGTGCATCTCGGCAGCTATCCACTGAATGGGGCCTGCCATCCACCGGATGGTGCAGTGCTGGGACCGCTGGCATTGCAGCATGCCAACCACACCACAGAGAGGTCCTGGATGCACCTGCCACCACATCCATACCAGGTGCCTGGTGTTTGTGTGCTGGCATGTGCGTGGGCCCTGTCTGTGACAATGTGTGGTGACGCTACAACCAGGCGGCCACCATCGCCACACAAATGTGGCAGCTGGCAGGGACCCACAGTGCCCTGTGCTGTCCTGTGTCCTCTCCCACCCACAGGCCCACAGGGATAGGGCAGATGTGTGAACCTGCAACTGCATAAGCTACCATAAGAACAGGAGTTATTACAGACCTCTGTAAACAGATCTCAGGCCTCCTGGGGATAGGACAGATGTGTTAACCTGCAAATGCATAAACTACCATAACAACAGGATTTATTACAGACCTCTGTAATCAGGTCTCACGACTTCTGGGGGTAGGGTGGGTTTGAACACATCAACAGCAGCTACCATAACACCAGGATGACTAACAGACCTGTGTAATCAGGTCTCAGGCCTCCTGGGGATAGGACAGTTGTGTGAACCTGCAACTGCATAAACTACCATAACACCAGGATGAATAACAGACCACTTTAATCAGGTCTCAGGACTCCTGGGGGTAGGGTGGATTTGAACACATCAACAGCAGCAACTACCATAACACCAGGATGTCTAACAGACCACTTTGATCAGGTATCAGAACTCCTGGGGGTAGGGTGTATTTGAACACATCAACAGCAGCAACTACCATAATACCAGGGTGACTAACAGACCACTTTCATCAGGTCTCAGGCCTCCTGGGGGTAGGGCAGATGTGTTAACCTGCAACTGCATAAACTACCATAACAACAGGATTTATTACAGACCTCTGTAATCAGGTCTCAGGATTCCAGGGGGTAGGGAGGATTTGAACACATCAACAGCAGCAACTACCATAACACCAGGATGACTAACAGACCTGTGTAATCAGGTCTCAGGCCTCCTGGGGATAGGACAGTTGTGTGAACCTGCAACTGCATAAACTACCATAACACCAGGATGAATAACAGACCACTTTAATTTTATTTATTTATTTTTTTATTTAACAAGAGCTTATATACCGCTACCTTCTAGAAAAGATCAGGTGCGGTTTACAATATAACAATTTTAAACAGGGTAAACATTCTGTTTTTTACATGGAACATAGGAAACTGTAGTATACATTACAATAAACCTTTTAAACAAGATAAACATAAACATAAACTTTGGTTATACATTAACAATTCTACTTGTGATATATCAACTATGTACAGATCAAATAACTATAAGCAAAGGTCTCAGGATTCCAGGGGGTAGGGTGGATTTGAACACATCAACAGCAGCAACTACCATAACACCAGGATGACTAACAGACCTGTGTAATCAGGTCTCAGGCCTCCTGGGGATAGGGCAGATGTGTGAACCTGCAACTGCATAAACTACCATATCAGCATGCTGTTTAACAGACCTCTTTAGGCAGGTCTAAGGTCTCCTGGGGGTAGGGTGGATTTAAACACATCAACAGCAGCAGGTACCATAACACCAGGATGACAACTAGACCTCTGTGATTAGGTCCACAGCCTCCTGGGTATAGGGTATACTTACATACAGCAGCATACGCAGCTACATTCAGCACTGGTTGGCCAACAGACTGGTGTCTATACCATGTTGTACATGTATGATGTGTGTTCATTGCTGGATATTGTGTTGCACACCTTGCATTGTGTGACCTGTCCCCATATACTTACCTCACGTGGGTAGTCCGCAATACGATTGAACCGCCTCGTGACGCGCTCCCATGCCCTCCTAACGTGACAGAGGTCCTGGCGTTTGGAGGAGCCGGGGAATAATTTTTGCTGCCTAGCGCAGATTAGTGCTGCAAGGTGTCACAGCTCCCAACGGGTGAAGGCAGGCTTCCTTGACTGCATCACCATTTTCTCAGATGCCTTGCTGATGCATGCATGCACATCGCATATGCACTGCTGCGCATCACTACGGCATGCTAGGTATGTGTGAGTGCCACGCCCAGTACAGGCAAAGAACGGTGGCACCACCAAGATATATGGCATAGCAGGCTTTCTGCCGTTTGTCCAGGCCGCTTCATGACGCATTTTCTGCCACGCTATGCTGTGAGGCACCTTGGGGTACACGGCTACAGTGAAAATGTTTTATGCTGCGGGCACACATTGCAGAGATGTGTCTGACTATTCTTGCCATGATATGTGTCTTAGGCATTTATCTTGATGTTGGTGCACTGGGGCATCAAGCCCATCACCACTGGCTGTGAAGGCATTTATTTTATTTATTTATTTATTTATTTTTGGTTTTTCTATACCGCACTATTCGGCATCAGCGCGGTTTACAATGAACAGGTTTGTACAATGTGGAACAATCAGACATTGAACTTACATATAACAGGGAATTCCAACTTGGGTAACAGGTGAACTTTATACACTAGGTACATAAAGAGGGTTGCATTCTGGTTGAAAATTAAATTGGAGATTGGTTCGGCGGCTTTGTGTTGAGAGACTGTTGTGTCGTGTAATGCTGTCTATGTAATGTTGTCAGAGCTACAGAAGTGCTGTTGAAATAGGTGGTGTTTGACGGCCTTTCTGAATTGGGGGAGGTTGTTTATGGTCCGGATTTCTGCTGGGAGAGAATTCCAGCTGGAGGGGGCAAACAGGGCAAAGGCACGTTTAATTGTTGATTTGTTGCATTTAGTGATAGCTTTTGGGAGAAGAATGGTATTGTAGGACGTGGTCCTTCTTAATCTGTTGTCTGGGGTGGGTTGTATCAGGTCTGACAAGGTGGTTGAGGTGATTCTATTAACTGCTTTAAATGTCATGGTTAAGATCTTAAATGTGATCCGGTATTATACGGGGAGCCAGTGTAGGCTCTTCAGAATAGGGGTAATGTGGTCTCTTCGAGCTGCTCCATAGAGGGTTCTTGCTGCGGTGTTCATAGCTAGCTGCAAGGTATTGTATTAACCAGTGTGCTATGCCTTTTAACATAGCAATGGCTGGCTACACAGCAACACCAGGTCATCTGCACACACTTTCTGCTCTGCTTATCGGGATAGTGTAAGGCCACAGCTAAGGCACTTTACAGGGCACCTTAGGTTGGGCAACTGAGGTGAGGGTGCTTTGGGGTGTGAACACTGATTTCAGATCTATATCAGACTGTTACAGGCATAAACGGGCATAGCCTCGGACAGTTTTACTAATGGACGCACTTTGTATATAGCTCACCAGCAAATCTAGCAACCTGCAGCCCACACCACTCTTCCAACATACCCACTGCATGCGACTGACCACACTTTTAAAAATTGTTTCATGTGATAAAATGCTTTGATGTAATGATAATGCGGTATATTATATCCATCCAGATAAATAAATATACAAGTCCACTGGGGTATTGAACCCATGACCTCGCCCACTGAGGTTATTGTATTAACCATTGTCCTACATCAACATTGATTGCAACTCAACTATGGCTAGCTACTAAACCAGTGTAGGTCACCAGACACACTGTCTGGTGTGGCTACCAGGATAGGATAGCACCAAGAGTACCCATGATGCAATTCACATGCAGAACAGCAGTCTACATCTGCTCACCAGATGGGGTTTGCACCTCTACAGCACATCAACTGGGTAGGGGGACTGACCGTGTGTGTTACTGGCACAGTGTACCTACTGACCATGCCATTGTGCGTGTTCTGTGATCACCCTGAGGGTAAAGCCATGTGGCCAGCACCATGTCCACAGTACCCGGGTTGTTTGTGGTAGGCTTTGCTGCAGTTCACCATCACTGCCAGTGTGGGAGGTATTCTTTGTAAACAGCCTTAGGAGTTGTCTATGTCCATTTCTATTTACCAGTAATGTGCAGCCCTTGTGGACCAAGATGCACACAACATAATGCATATTCAGTGAGTTTGCCATGTACACCTGTTTTTGGAGCAGGGGTGTGTCTGGACACATGATGAAGATATACGTAGCAAACCTGCCCTCTTTGGTTCAGGGTAGGGAACATGACCTGTGAACAACACACACTATCACCGTTTGCAATAGGGGCAGTGGAGGTACAGGATGACGGACTGTGAAATCAGCAACCTCCATCCAACTGGTAAACAGAGAACTGATACAGATCTGCACATGGAACAGGACCACTGGCAAACAGGTAGTGTGCCTGGTCAGCTCAGCTCAGCTCAGCTGCCCCCCCCCCTACGATCTGACATTGACCAGCAGAGAGCAGTCAGTGTGCAACTGCTGCATCCTGCAAGGAGTTGTGGCCATACACATGCTAACTGCAGACAGCACATACATAGTGCATGTTCCGAAAGGAACAATGTGCACCCAGACGTGGGATCTGGCACACACACCAAGCAGGTTTGTCACTAACTGGGCCCCCGAAATGGGAACCCACAAATATCATTTACAGAAACACTGTATAGCATTATGTGGGAACCTGAACATGCCGTGGTCACTGCTCAGTCAGAGTGGGAGTGACCTCTCAGCATGACATGCTGTGGCCACTGTGTCCTTGCAGGTGGTGGACGTGCACTACAATATCCCAGCTATTGCCCTATGCCCTGTGTACATGCATCCTGCCCAGACTGCCCTGTCCGGCCCATACCCACAATACCTTGCCCCTCATTATGCACAATGGCAAGCTAACGCTGGAAACTGTGCAAGCATTGTGGGCTCAGTAAGGTGAAGGCAGCCGCAAAACACTGGATAGACATACACACACTCCCATACCTATTTCAGCATTGTGCAAATATAAAGGTGGTTGGCAGCCCTGGTCAGCACACCAGTCCTGGGCACAATGCAGGCATTGCTATGGTATTTAATACTGTTAGGGTCACTCTCCGGGGTGGTAAACACTGTCAGAAACAAGAACTGAAACACACTCCACAGATATTAGAAAGGTTGTTATGATGAATCTCTGTCAAACAAATTGTGTTTAAATTAGGATTTGTTATCTGACATTAATCATAGCAATCTTTTGTTATATGTGGAACTTGTTTCCAAGTTTAAGACGGCATTGCTAAGGTATGCAGGTGCTAGTACCGGTAGCTGATGCTCCGCGCAGGGCCCAACAGCCTGACTCTCCATGAGGCTTTGGATAGTGGAGCCTGTGGGTGTGGGTGTTTGTGCCCCTGTTGGCCGCTGCTCTAGGGCAGAGGTTCCCAACTCCGGTCCGGGTGGGCCAAACACGGTTCACGTTTTCATTATGTCCCTAATGAATATGCATGACAATACATCATGATGTCCCTAATGAATATGCATGAGATACATTTGCATACAATGGGGGGCGGTGCATCACAGGCATATTTCTTAGGGACAACATGAAACCTGAATGGTGTTTGGCCCTCCAGGACTGCAGGTGGGAAACTCTGCTCTAGGGATTGCACATGTTTATGGTGTATGTGCTCTGTATGGTAAAATATAGGCATTTATGGCATGTTTATTTTATCTTTCAATAAAGGTTCTGTTGTTATTACCATGGTTTAGTACTGAGTAAAATTTAGGGACATGGCTTGCAGGAGGTGCAGCTGGGACTTGAACCTGTGACCTTCTGCCCCTGAATATACTACTGCAACAAACTGTTGTCACAGAAACAGATCATTACCTGGGGATACCATGACTGTTCGTCAGACAGACCTTCTCTGTTGCAGTGCACGGCACCCACCTAAACAGGGCTTGGCATTGGTCTGCTGTGGGCAGATGTCATTGCCCCCTCCGCCACCAGCAACCCTCTACCACCATGCTGACATGTCCTTTTGCTGGTGGTGCTGGTGGTGCGCAGTCCTAGACCATCCAGTGTGCTGGTAGGTGGCTACCTATGGTGCATGATATGGGGTAGGGGTGCCTGCCTAGACATCCACGCTTCCCCCTGGTGCTGCCTGCCAATGTTATGTGCCCTTTGGGGTACTTGCTGGATACTGTCCCCTGGGACACTGTGGGACACACACTTGTGGACATGTTTGCCCTTGGTCAGTTGCTATCTTGCTGGATTTCTGTTTCTACATTCCTATGTGTCACCTAAGCATCTGCCTAGTCCACCCTGTGCCCCAGCTGGCCCACTGCATGTGCCACCTGCAGCCCCCTGTACCTCATTTACACCATCACCTGTGGTGACGAGGCTGCAGCAGAACCTGGTAAAATAGCTAGAAATGAAACTTTTTTCTATGAGCAAGGGAATAGCTCAGCCAAGCATATGTATCAAACTGCAGGCAGAGAAAAAAAACACACAGGTAGAACTACTGAGTTCAGACCACACCCAGGCTCCATGGCAACACAGGGTGGAGATAGGAAGTTCCTGTGGGAGGAGCTAGAAGGGGGAAGATGCTTACACACATTTAAACTCCCAGAGACAGAGAGGAACGGGCACGGGAACAGAGCCAGCCACAGCAGCAGTGAGGGAGCCAGGCACAAGCCGTCCAAGAGAGAAGGCCTGAGGAAGCTGGCTACGGGCAGGCTGAGAGGAGAGCTCACAAACCTAACTGAAGAGAATGGAATCTTCAGGGGTGAAAGGCAGAGAGTGTCTAGGGACAGACACAGGAGAGATTCTCAGAGCAGCTGTTATCCAGGAGACTGCACTTCAGAGAGGAACCCCTGCTGTGAAGAAATTACAGCACGGCTTGAAGGTAGGAGGGATAAGCCTGGAGGAGCCGTGGATTATAGCCCAGAGACAGGAGCAGCCCTACAAGACTCTGAAGGAGAAATTCTACCTTTTGAAAGGCCCGTAAGAAAGACTGTTCCTAGGAGCAAGGTGAGACAGATAGAACCTTTGAGTAATTTATTCAGAGATAAAAAGCCTTGCAGCCATTCTAGAAACCCAGAGAAGAGAAAGAAATCTCATTGGGAAAAGGTGTTTAAACTTTTAAAGGAAGTTAAACCTGCATTCCCAGAGCAAGTTCTAAACCCAGAGACATGTGTCTCTGATTGTGAAGATATGGAAACGGAAGCCTGTGAGGTGGAACAGGACTCTGTTGATTCTTTGATGGATTGCTCTTTATGCCTAACGTCAGAGTGAAAAGATGCCAACGGTTTTTAAGATAGAAAAGACCAGGAGCCAACGCAATTAAATGTCCTGATATTTTGGGGGCTGGAAATCTGGGTGAGAAAGAGAATGCTAATGTTAAAGCTATGAGAAGTGTTCAAGTGTGAAGTGAATGTGTTAAAGAAGCAGCTATTCTGTTGGTAGTACAGACAAGCAAGAAAAAGCCTTGTTTTAAACCCTGAACAGTTGAAGGGAACTGATGTATTTGCTAGACGGTAATAGGAACCAGGAAGCAACAGTTCCAACTGTGTCATTTGAAGAAAGAAATACCTTCTGTTGTATATAACCTGATTGAAGCAAGTTTATTCTTTTTCACTGCCGGAACACTGTTTTGTGATACCTTTTATTTTGGGGGAAGAAATATTCTTTATATTGTGTTATCCTGTTCAAACTTCTAAAGAAAGTCTGTTTGCAAAGATTAGACTACAAAAAGAATAAATTTCCTGTGTTTGCCACTAAAACCACTCGGACTAGCTTATTTGCGCACAACTACAATCCCAGAAGCCTTAGCTCTGGAGCATAAGTATAAAAGGGACATTAGATCTCACGCTGCCACCTCTAGGCAACCGCCTATACGGGACGCAGCGCCACACACCTTAGTGCCCTTTCCTATGTGGCCACTCTGCTGTTGCTGCACATGTGAACACCACATAAGCAAGCTGCCCAATATACACCACAGCAAACCCTCATCAACACTATCAATGTTGGAACATTCACTTTGTGGGGGGAATCAGAATTGCCCCTTCCAAAAGTGACATATTCCATTTTATTCATTATGGGTAGTGTTGATTACCATTTATCATTGTTTTTTCTATTGGCCAGCTCGGTGTTTTGTATTTCTTTTCTGGTTCTGGTCATTATCTCTCTGGTTTTTGGCATGTTTTGTTACTGTACTTTTTTGGTCTTCCTGCCTCTGCTGTACATTGCTGACTGAAATTGTGTCTCTCTCCTGCATATGTGCCTCTAGCACGAGGTTTTCACTGGCGCTAATTTTCAGACCTTCATTTCACGGCATTAGTGTGCCTGGGGCCTCTCCTCGCCCACTGACCCCTTATCTGCCGGAGACGTTATCGCGTGATACATGACGTTCTCGCATGGTAATGCGTCATTATCACGCGATAACATCACGTATCGCACGATAATGTCGCAGCTGCGACGTTAGCGCCATTTAGTAAACATACCCCTTAGGGGTATGTTTACTAAACCGTCTTAATGTTACCGGTGCTGGTTGCAGCGATAATGTGAAAAATGTCATATAAGGAGTGGGCGTTCCAGCGGCAAGGTAGCAAGAATCTGTATCACATGATAGTGTGTGCCGTGGCACGTTAACACACGTTAACCCTAAGTTCATGCCAATGGAGTGTTAGAAGCAATAAAGATGTAGTCCACTGTTTACTGCCATAACTGCGGAGGTAGTGGTCATGGATTCGATTCCGCAGTGGTGTTATGTAAGAAAGCTGTCTGCGGCATTTCCTTTTAATTTAAATCAGTGCTGTCTGAGGCATTTCCTTTTTTAAATTTAAATCAGTGCTGCCAGCAAAAACACCTTCACAGTGCCATAACCTAAGGTGCCGCATAAGGCGCCCTATAAGGCACTCCATAGGGCACCTTATAATGTGCCCTATAGGGCACTTCATTGGGTGCCTTATAGGGCGCCTTATGAGGCACCTTAGGTTACGGAACTGTGAGGGTGTTTTTGCTGGCAGCACTGATTTAAATTAAAAGGAAATGTCTCAGGCAGATTTATTAAATAACACCACTGTGGGATCAAACCCATGATCTCT
The DNA here is from genome assembly GCA_033557465.1 of Ichthyophis bannanicus. Lineage (NCBI taxonomy): Eukaryota > Metazoa > Chordata > Amphibia > Gymnophiona > Ichthyophiidae > Ichthyophis > Ichthyophis bannanicus. The sequence continues at coordinate 647,478,524 of CM066035.1, forward strand.
TTCTCTACAGTCATTGAAATAACCAGTGGGCTGCATCTCTAAAACATCTAACACACTGCTGGCTGGCTACAGAAAGACTGCACCCTGCAAGGTGTTCCAGCCATACACATGCTAACTGCAGACAGTCTGCTAGCTACTACATAGTGCATGTTCCTGGAGGAACTGTGTGCACCAACAAATGGGATGTGAGCACACACACCAAGCAAGTATGTCAGTGATTGGGCCCCAGAAAACAGAACCCATGGATATCACTTAGGAGAAATACCATATAGCACTATGGGGGAACCTAGCCATGCCATGGTCACTGCTCAGTCAGGGTGAGAGTGACCCCCCCCCCCCCAGCATGACATGTTGTGGCCACCCTGTCCGTTCCGGCTGGTGGTCAGGCACTACAATGTCCAAGCCATTGCCCTATGCCCTGTGAAGATGCATCCTGCCCAGGCCATCCTGTCTGGGCCATACCCACAGTACCTTGCTCCTCATTATGCACATTGACAGGCTAACACTGGAAACAGTGCAAGCAGTGTGGGCTCAGTAAGGTGTAGGCAGCCACAAAAAACTGGATAGACATACGCACACTCCCACACCTATGCCAGCATTGTGCAAACAGAGAGGTTTTTGGCAGCCCTGGTCACCACACCAGTCCTGGGCACAGTGCGGGCATTGCTATGGTACACAATACTGTTGGGGTCACTCCCCGGGGTGGTAAACACTGTCAGAAGCAAAAACTGAAACCCACTCCACAGATATCAGAAAGGTTGCTATGATGAATCTCTGTCAACAAATTGTGTTTAACTTAGGATTTGTTATCTGACATTATTCATAGCAACCTTTTGATATATGTGGAACGTGTTCCCAAGTTTAGGACGGCATTGCTAAGGTATGCAGGCGCTAGTATTGGGATATGCTGCTCCGCGCAGGCCCAACAGCCTGACTCTCCACGAGGCATTGGATAGTGAAGCCTGTGGGTGTGGGTGTTTGTGCCCCTGTTGGCCTCTGCTCTAGGGCTAAGTTTCCCAACTCCGGTCCTGGTGGGCCAAACACGGTTCAGGTTTTCGTGCTGTCCCTAATGAATATGCATGAGATACATTTGCATACAATGGGGACGGTGCATACAAATGCAGCACAGGCATATTTATTAGGGACAGCATGAAACCTGAATCGTGTTTGGTCCTCCAGGGCTGAAGTTGGGAAACTTCCCCTGGCACCACCTGCCGATGTTATTTGCCATTTGGGTTACTTGTTGGGTACTGTCCCCTGGGACATTGTGGGACACACACTCGTGGCCATGTTTGCTCTTGGTCAGTTGCTGTCTTACTGGTTTTCCGCTTCTACATTCCTATGTGCCACTTAGGCATCTGCCTAGGCCACCCTGTGCCACAGCTGCCACACTGCATGTCCCGCCTGCAGCCCCCTGTACCCCATTTGCAGCCTCATTGTAGTGCCCTCTCGTACTTGGGCACTATGATGTTGCTGCACATGTATCACTACTATCACTTTTCTTGGTTTCCCTGCCTTTGCTGCACATTGCTGACCGAAATGGTTTCTCTCCCCTGCAAATGTGCCTCTAGCGCGAGGTTTTCACTGGCGCTATTTTTCAGACCTTCATCTCACAGCGTTAGTGTGCATGGGGCCTCTCCCCACCCACTCTCCGCCCATTGACCCCTTATCTCTGCCCCTGGGGAGCCTTACTCCGCCCTCTGGGAGCCTTACTCCACCCTCTGTGCACCTTAACGCTGCCGGAGACGTTATCACGCGATACGTGACGTTCTCGCACGGTAATGCACCATTAGGGTGCGATAACGTCGCAGCTGCGACATTAGCGCCGTTTAGTAAACATACCCCTTAGTCTTTCACTGCTGGAATACAAACCTCGCTAGCACTGCACACTAGTGCCAGGGTACCTTTAAATCTTACCAGTCCCCATTTAGATCCCATCTCTAAGTAGGTCAAAGCTGGATCCTCCGTGGATTCGACCGAAGGTAGTATTACATAGATCTGGAGGATCTGCACTTTTACCCAGATCCCAAAAAAGTTCTAGGCATCCTAAGCAACTCCCCGGTTCTATTCTGACTTTCCGAAATTGATTTCAGGTAAAATTGTGTTTTTGCACCCCTAATTATAGATGTGTAAAACTTAACCTGGGTGCTCCAGCTTGTCTTATGACTGTCCTTACCAATCCATTGCCATTGTCTTTCTAGATGGCGGCACTCCTGTTTCTTTTCCAATAAATTACAATTATAACATGAACAAATTCTATTTTTTGCACCTCTTCTTTTCCTCAGTGGTTGCGTGTGATCCAGTGAGCTTCTCAATAATTGATTTCATTTATGAAAGGTTTGTGACATCATCCTTTAAATTATTTGAGTTTTATCTCACCAGGTCCCAGGACTGATCTGAGTTTATTTTGCCTCTCTGCTAACTGTTTTCCTACTTCTAGACCACAGGGGAGGCCAAATGTAAATTCTAAAACATGGTGATCAGACCATAGTACTAGTTTATTTACACAGTCTGCCTATTTACTCACTATTCCTCAGGGTAGCTATCATTTATCAACCCCCCCAGACAAGTCCACCTCTTCCTTTCTCACTGATTTTGACTCCTGGCTTACCCTTTTTCTGGACCCATGTTCCCCATCCCTCATACCCTTTCTGACTCTTATGCCTTAAAGCGCCTTGCCTTAATCACCTCATTCAATTTCTAGCTGTATTCTACAGCCCCTACTCACAAACATGGCCACTGCCTCGACCCTGTCTTTTTCTCCAACTGCTCGCCCTCTAACATCTCTGCTTTCTCTCTTCCTTTTTCTGACCATCAACTGGAACTTTTAACCCCCTGCCACAATTTTATCTTGTCTCCTCCAACATGCTTAGGAATCTTAAGGCTATTGACCCCTCTACTCTCTCTGCTGCTCTCTCAACTCCTCTCTCCTCTGCTATGTCATCTGGGCCAGTTGATGAGGCAATAACTTCCTATAATTCTATACTTTTATCTGCTCTGTACTTTCTATCTCCTTCCATTTCTCAGGGGGCAGTTTCTCCAAATGGGTTAGTTTAATGAATATCATGACAGTCATGAACCTCACTTCTAAGCCAGATATGTTGAGTATGATCTCAGTTTCTCAAATTTACTGCTACTGCTCAGCATAATACTTGCATCGCACCAAAGACAGCCTCCTTCTGGAGTTTGTAAGATGTAACATGGATGGGTAATTTATCAAGGTGTGCTCGGAAATGCTTCCTAATCAAGCCTCTGACACCCAACACAATAGGAAATAACTCAGTATCTTTCTGCCATATTTTCTTGGTCTCTGACTGTATTTGAAGATCTTCTCCCTATCAACGAGTTGCTTGGGAATGACACCACTACAATCAATGCCATTTTGGTGTTCTTCTCCTTTACCATGATGTCCAGCTTCCTTGCATCCAGCTTTTTAACAGTTGGAACATAAGAACATAAGAACATAAGATATGCCATACTGGGTCAGACCAAGGTCCATCAAGCCCAGTATTCTGTTTCCACCAGTGGCCAATCTAGGTCATATGTACCTAGCAGTTTCCCCAAGAGACACAAGTTCCACAATGCTTGTACTGGGTCAAGCATTGATATCTTCGGTCACTTCTTAATAATGGTTTATGGACCTTTCCTCCAGGAACGTGTCCAAACCTTTTTTAAACCCAGCTACACTAACAGCCTTTTCTCCTAGGACAAGCAGGATGTGTCAGCCACACCTGGTGACGTCATCCGACGGCGCCATGACGGAAGTGCTCTATAGCTCAGAAGCTTCTGAGCATGTGGGAGGTCCCACCTCCCTCGGCCCGCCCCTAGCCGGCCAGTTCTTTTTCTTCCGCCCTGCCTCAAGACGGAATTTCTAGCTCTCCATTACAAAATTACAAAAATCCCTCTATCTTCATGCCTAAACCCGGCTTCAAGAAGTGTTCTCTCTGCAATAGAAAGATGAACTTATCTGACACTCACCAACTCTGCATCGGATGCCTAGGGTCCTCTCACCAGGTTGAGAATTGTGCCAGCTGTGCCCGGATGTCTCCTAGGGCAAGGAAGCACCGGGAGCACGCCCTGCAAGATTTACTCTCCTCCACGGCGACTTCCAGCAACAACCGCGAAAGGGAGCATCACAAAAGTAAGGACTGTGGCAGGCCCGATCTGCCTTCTAAGTCAGCAGACCGTTCCCGGCCTAAGAAGCGGCACAGGACTGACCCAGGGAAGGGCCCCTCTCACCGGGGATCAAGCGCTGTCTCCCCCGCTCAGCGCCACGCTTCCAAAGAGGCCTCTACCCTTCGGGTAAGCCCTCCTGTTGAAAGCAGCGATCTGGCCTGTTCCCTTCGGCCATGCGGTCCCCAGGACGCCTCGCAAAATGGCGCCGTCCTCCCTGACCCACCTAGCTCCGCCTCTGGACACGCCCCCCTTCCGGGATTGGCTGCAGCAATTCCTGCTCCACCGCTACGGATCAGCGCCGGCAGCCTTCCCCCATGCCGAGTACTTCCAATGCCACGGCAGAGGAGCTCCGGTTCAGCGCGGCAAGCAGGTCCTGGGCCGCCGAAAGTCAGCGCTGTCAGCCCTCCCCCCTGCATGACTCTGCCTTGCTACCAGCGGCAGAGGAGTCCCGGGGCAGCACAGAAGGCAGCGATCGGCGCGGGAACGACGCGGATGTCAGCCCCCCGCGCGGGAGAAGCAGACACCGCTCCAAAGATCCTGACTGCGCTTCCGATCAGCGCCAAAGAATCCGCGAATGCTGCTCCAACGGCAGAGACTCACGGCGCTGTGCCGCAGATAAGAGCAGGAAGAGAACATCAAAGCACCAGCATCTGACTCCGTTGGGGTCAAGAGACTCCTCCAGTGGATCCCCCCGTAAACACAAGAGGAGCAGGAGATCAAGTTCACGGTGCAGCAGGAGACATAGGAGCAGTCGGTCTTCGGACTCCACCTCCTCCGCAATCCTTCATCTGCTCACTCGCCTTGTGGAACAGACTGCCCCCCAGCGATTGGACCAGGATCATGCGCATGGCCCCCCTGGGGATCATGCACATTCTTCCCCTGGGGCACGACCGGGCTCGGAGCGCTCCCCCTCTCCACGAGACCCCAGTCGCTCGCCCTCCAGAGCACGATCACCTTCCCCTTCATTGTCTAGACCACAGCCACCTTCCCCAGTGCAGCTGGACTCCGGGGGAAGTGAAGGGGAGGAGTTGGGACCAGACTCTGATACCGCCAAGAATCAGGCGGACGAGATGGAGGATCCGCCTACACCAGTACCGGAGGATCTCACCTATCCAAAATTTCTCAGGAAGGTGGTTTCCAAGCTCGGGCTGACCACAGAGGACACGCCAGATGAGCAGGAACCTGAGGTCATGAAATACCTCAGTGGCCCTAAACCAGCCATGGCCCTTCCCCTTCACCGCAAGTTGAAGGAAAAGCAGTTGACACTCTGGCAGTCCCCAGCGTCTGGCCAACCTTGCTCCAGGCGCCTGGACAGTAAGTACATCATCCACAAGACACCTGGGTTTGACAGGCCCCAGCTACCCCACCAGTCAATAGTGGTGGCTTCAGCACTCAAAAGAGTAAAATCCACGCGTGTCCAAGCCGCACATCCAACGGGCCGGGACCCCAAGCGTCTCAACGACATGGGGAAGAGAGTATTCCAAGGCGCAATGCTGAATGCCAAGATAGCAGCACATCAGTTCCAGCATGTTTTATTCCAGGATGCCATCCTTGCGGACCTAAATCGCCACTTACAGGATCTCCCCAAGGACTCACGTACATCCGCCTCTACCTCCATCCAGGAGCTAGCTGAGTGCAGCAAACACCTGATGAGTACAGCCTTCGACTCATTTGACACAGCTGTACGGACAGCGGGCACAGCCATATCGGCTCGTCGCTGGGCATGGCTTCGTGCATCGGGGCTCTCTGATAACACCCACGATCGGATCGCCGATACACCCTGTTCGGGTGACTCCCTCTTCGGAGACAAGGTCACTGACACGGTGAAAGGTCTGAAAGATGACTGCACCACTCTGAAGACCCTGGCTGCGGACGGGATCGAACGACCCTCCTGGTCTAGGAAAGGGAGCTACTCCAGAAAACCCTTTTCCTCATCTAAACAATATTATGGCTCCAACCGACAGTGGCAGACGCCCAGATTCAAGCAGACCTATCACAAGTCGTCCTTTCAGAGACAGCAGCCACGACAACGCAAACAAAAACAAACCAACACCTCCCAAGCAGGGAAAGACTCCTCTTCCTTCTGACTACCCGCCCTGCCTGGGCCCCTCTCCGCGACAGGCAGACCACCCAGTCGGGGGTCGACTGTCCTACTTCCTCTCGGCCTGGCAGGAGATCACCACGGACAAGTGGGTCATTCAAATAATACAGACAGGCTACCGTTTGCGTTTCTCCTCCCTTCCACGGCAGCTGAAGCAACCCACCAGCCAGCCCTCACTCCATCAGGAACAACCACTCTCGGAGCTCCTCCAACAACTTCTCCGGGCACGGACAATAGAGAAAGTGCCAACGGACCAAATCAACACTGGATTCTACTCCCGTTATTTCCTCATTCCCAAAAAGTCAAAGGGCCTCCGCCCCATCCTGGACCTCCGAAAACTGAACCGCTTCATCATAAAGGAGAAGTTCAGGATGTATTCGCTCAACTCCATCCTTCCTCTTATCAGAGCGGGCAGCTGGATGGCTACACTGGACTTACAGGATGCCTACTCCCACATTCCAGTCCATGCCTCCCACAGAAAATACCTCAGATTCATCGCTATGGGATGCCATTACCAGTATCGAGTGCTGCCCTTTGGCCTATCTCCAGCACCCAGGGTTTTCACGAAATGCGTAGCGGTCGCCGCTGCATACCTCCGCAAGCAAGGCATCGCCATCTTTCCTTACCTGGACGACTGGCTCCTGTCGGCGAACTCTGCCCACGAACTCCGCAGAGCAGTCCGCCGAACTGCACACCTACTAGGCAGACTGGGATTCCTGCTCAAAAAGAAAAATCACGATTCGAACCTGTGCAGCGGACGGAGTTCATCGGGGCGATAATCGACACCAAAGCCTGCCAGGCGTTCCTGCCCGAGACCCGGATCAAGGCCATTGTGCAGCTGGCAAAGAAAGTGTCGGCGGAGAAGCACACGTCAGCCCGCGACATCCTGCGCCTACTGGGCCACATGGCAGCGACGACTTCAGTCCTCCCGCTGGCGAGACTCCACATGCGCTCCCTTCAATGGCACCTGTGGACCCACTGGAAGCAACTATCCCAACCACTCACTACCTACGTTCCGATCACGGTCAATGTTATCCGGAGCTTACGCTGGTGGACAAAGTCAAACAACCTATCAGTGGGCAAGTACCTGCAACCCCTCACTCACCAGCTCATCCTCACCACGGATGCATCCTCAACCGGATGGGGGGCTCACTTACTGCATCTCAGCACCCAAGGAGCCTGGACAAGAGCGGAGCGTGCCCTACACATCAATGTTCTCGAACTCCGGGCAGTCAAATATGCCCTTCAGACATTCATGACACACCTGGCGGGGAAGGCAATATTGGTGCAAACAGACAACCAAGTTGCCATGTTCTATATAAACAAACAAGGAGGCACGGGATCACGCACACTATGCAAGGAAGCCCTCGAGACATGGGCAGTAGCCTTATCCAACAACTGCGTCCTGCAGGCGACCTACCTCCCCGGGGATCAGAACGCCTTAGCGGACAGGCTCAGCAGACAGCTCCAACCCCACGAGTGGACGCTCCACAGGGAAGTGACAGCCAATCTCTTTCAGCGCTGGGGAATTCCCCAGATCGACCTCTTCTCAACAGAAGCGAACACCAGATGCACCTTGTTCTGTTCCAAGCATCCGTCGCAGCAGAGAGTGGCTTCGGATGCGTTCGCCATCCCTTGGGGGACGTGGGACTTAGCGTATGCATTCCCTCCAACTCCACTCCTGACAACAACGATACAACACATCATCAAGGAGAAAGCGCACGTAATCTTGATCGCTCCCTACTGGCCACGACAGATGTGGTTCTCTCTACTGCTGCAGCTCGCCCAGGAACCCCCTATTCGCCTTCCACTGCGACCGGACCTGTTAACCCAGAACGGGGGCAGAACCTGGCACCCCAACCTCAAGACACTAGCCTTGACAGCCTGGAGGCTGAAAGGCTGACGTTTCAGGATTCCAACCTATCCTCAGAGGTGCAGCAGATTGTGCTGGCCTCGCGGAGGCCGTCAACCAGAAAGGCCTACAGTTTGAAATGGAAACGCTTCAGTATATGGTGCAAGGATCAAGGAGTCCTGCCAGCCTCTTGCCCGATACCCACTGTCTTAAAGTACCTCGCCTTCCTCTTCAGCTCGGGCTTGAAACCACAATCCATCAAAGTACATCTCGCGGCCATTGCCTCTCTACACGAAAGCCCGGAATACCCAAGTTCAGGCTCCATTTCCGCGCTTCCCATTGTGATGCATTTCATGAGAGGGCTTCGAAATCTGCAACCTCCGGTACAGAAACCGGTACCCTCATGGGACCTGAATGTAGTCCTGCACCAGCTCACGCAGGAACCGTTTGAACCTTTAACAACAGCGCCCGGAAAATTTCTCTCTTGGAAGACTCTTTCCTGATCGCCATTACCTCAGCCCAGAGGGTCAGTGAGCTACATGCTCTGGTGGCTCATCCACCATACACAAAACTCTACCACAACCGGGCATCCCTACGGACTCATCCCAAGTTCGTGCCCAAGGTTGCCTCTGCCTTTCATGTGAACCAGGCGGTGGAGTTGCCATCCTTCTTTCCAGCCCCACACTCTTCTCCCGAAGAACAACGTCTTCACTCTCTGGATTGCGTACGTGCCCTACGCATCTACCTCGACAGGACGTCCGCAACTCGACTGGGGACCCAGCTTTTCATCTCCTTTGACCCGAACAGGCCTGGCAGACCTGTCTCAAAACGCATGCTCTCCCGTTGGATCTCAGCTTGTGTTGCCTATTGTCTTCAGAAGGCGGGCGCACTCCCATCTAACAAAGCGAGTGCGCATCAGCTCCGCGCTATAGCCACCTCTCTGGCCTGTGCACAGGAGGTGCCGGTGAGCGAAATCTGCAGAGCCGCCACCTGGTCCTCACAATTGACCTTCCAAAAACACTACTGCCTTGACATGCATGCGGAGAATGACGGCTCCTTTGGCCGGGCAGTCCTATCCGCTGCTATGGCACCGTCGACGGTGGGCCATACGGATCCAGCTCAGGGATGAGTAGCGGGATCATAGGCCAGGCATCCCAGTAAAACTGTTGCTATAAAACCTGTTAGCTTGGTTTGAGCTACGTGTTGTATCAAGGTCTAGTTGATTGCACAACAGTTTGGTTACATTGTTTGCACAATGGTTGTTACATGGTTACATGGTTACATTGTTTGCACAATTGTTGTTACATGGTTGCATTGTTGAACTGATTGCAAATTGCTACCTCTCAGTTGCACAAATCTATGCATGGTTACATTGTTTGCACAAAATTTGTTACATGGTTGCATTGTTGAATTGATTGAAAATTGCTACCTCTCAGTTGCACTAATGGTATGCACTTGTTGAATTGCTACTTATGCTACCTCACAGTCACACAAATGATATGCACTTGGTGTTCTTTCTCGAATTGATTGATTATGCTGTTTCAGTTGCACTGATGATATGCTCTACGTTGCACACTTGATTCTTGCAGTTGCACATATACTGTTCCAGTTAGTAGGCACCTCCGGCACGTTGCCGAGGATTGCACTTGTATTACTGTTGGATTCTAATAAACACAATTGCTGCTATACGCATGCCTCCCTCATTATCCACAGCGTGAATGCGTAGCTTGGGAGACACCAGGTGTGGCTGACACATCCTGCTTGTCCTAGGAGAAAACAGAGTTACTTACCTGTAACGGAGTTCTCCGTGGACAGCAGGATTGGTCAGCCACACGATCCCACCCACCTCCCCTGCATGAGGGTGGCCTGCTTCCTAGCCGTACGGGCATAGCTAGTTACTTACTGGCCGGATAGGGGCGGGCCGAGGGAGGTGGGACCTCCCACATGCTCAGAAGCTTCTGAGCTATAGAGCACTTCTGTCATGGCGCCGTCGGATGACGTCACCAGGTGTGGCTGACCAATCCTGCTGTCCACGGATAACTCCGTTACAGGTAAGTAACTCTGTTTACTACATCCTCAGGTAACAAATTCCAGAGTTTGATTACACGTTGAGTGAAAAAATATTTTCTTTTATTAGTCTTAAATAGTTTACCCTGTAGCTTCATTGCATGTCCCCTAGTCTTTCTATATTCTGATAACGTAAACAATAGATCTACGTTTACCCGGTCCACTCCGTTCATTAATTTATAGACCTCTATCATATCTCCCCTCAGCCGTCTCTTTTCCAGGTTAAAGAGCCCTAACCTTTATAGCCTTTCCTCATAGGAGTATCCTTCCATCCCCTTCACCATTTTGGTGGCTCTTCTCTGAACCTTTTCTAAAATCGCTATATCCTTTTTAAGATACGATGACCAGAATTGCACACAATATTCAAGGTGCGGTCTCACCATGGAACGATATAGAGGCATTATAATATCTTTTGTTTTATTTTCCATTCCTTTCCTTATCATACCTAGCATTCTATTTGCTCTCTTGGCTGCCGCTGCACACTGGGCTGAGGGTTTTAACATGGTATCCACAATGATGCCTAAATCTTTTTCCTGGGTGGTGGTTCCTAATGTGGAACCTTGCATCGTGTAACCATAGTTTGGGTTGTTCTTCCCTAGGTGCATAACCTTGCACTTGTCCACATTAAATTTCATCTGCCATTTTGATGCCCAGTCTTCCAATTTATCAAGATCCTCTTGCAATTTTTCACAATCCTCTTGGGTTATAACAACTTTAAATAGTTTTGTGTCATCTGCAAATTTGATAATCTCACTCGTTATTCCACTTTCCAGGTCATTTATGAATATGTCAAAAAGCAGCGGACCCAGCACAGATCCCTGGGGTACACCACTATTCACCTTTCTCCATTGGGAAAATTGGCCATTTAGCCCTACCCTCTGCTTTCTATCTTTTAACCAGTTCCTGATCCACAAGAGTACAATGCCTCCTATCCCATGCCTCTTTAGTTTTGCCAAAAGTCTCTGATGAGGGACCTTGTCAAAGGCTTTCTGAAAGTCCAGATACACAATATCAACCAACTCACCTTTGTCCACCTGTTTATTCACTCCTTCAAAAAAACATAACAGATTAGTAAGACAAGATCTTCCTTGTCTAAAGCCATGTTGGCTGTCTCCCATTAGGTCGTGACTATCTACATGCTGAGTAATTTTATTCTTTATGATGGTTTCTACCATTTTTCCTGGTACTGACGTCAGGCTCACCGGTCTGTAGTTTCCCAGATCACCCCTGGAACCCTTTTTAAAAATTGGTGTTACATTGGCGATCCTCCAATCTTCAGGTATTAGAGATGATTTTAATGATAGTTCACAGATTACTAATAGCAGGTCTGCAATCTCATATTTCAGTTCTTTCAACACCCTTGGATGCATACCATCCGGCCCAGGTGATTTGCTACTCTTCAGTTTATCTAATAGTTGTAAGACATCTTCCCGATGTATCGATATTTCCTTCAATTCTTCCGCACCTTTAAATACCACTTCAGTCATGGGTAACATCCCTACATCTTCCTCAGTAAAGACTGAAGCAAAGAATTCATTCAGTCTCTCCGCTATCGCCTTGTCGCCTCTTAGTGCTCCTTTAACCCCTTTATCATCTAATGGACCAACTGACTCTCTCACAGGTTTTTTTTACTACGAATGTACTTGAAAAGGTCTTTATTTTGTGTTTTTGCTTCCGCAGCAAGCTTCTTCTCAAATTCTCTCTTTGCCTGCCTTATGAATGCCTTGTATTTGACTTGCCAGTGCTTGTGCTGTTTCCAGGTTTCGTCATTTGGCTCTTTTTTCCATTTCCTGAAAGATGCTTTTTTGGCAACAACAGCCTCTCTGACCTCACCTTTAAACCATGCTGGCAGTTTTTTGGACTTCCTTCCACTTTTCTTAAAGCGTGGAATACAGCTGGTCTGGGCTTCCAAGATAGTATTTTTCAACAACATCCAAGCTTGATGTACGTCTTTAACCTTTGCAACTGCTCCTTTTAGTTTTTTCTTAACTGTTTTCCTCATTTTATCATAGTCTCCCTTTCGAAAGTTAAAGGGTAGTACTGTGGATTTCCTTACTATCCCTCCTCCACTAATTAAATCAAAGGCGATCATGCTATGATCACTATTGCCAAGTGGCCCCAACACCCTTATCTCTTGCACTAGATCTGGTGTTCCACTAAGGACTAGGTCTAATATGGCTTTCCCTCTGGTCGGTTCATGAACCAGCTGCTCCAAGAAGCAGTCATTTATTTCATCTAGGAACTTTATCTCCCTAGCATGTCCTGCTGTGACACTGACCCAGTCGATGCCGGGGTAATTGAAATCACCCATTATTATTGCTGCACTGTAACTTTTGCTAGCTTTCTTGATTTCTTTGAGCATTTCATCATCCATTTGTTCATTCTGGCCAGGCGGACGATAGTACACCCCCACTGCCATCGCCTTCCCCTTTTTACATGGAATTTCAATCCATAGAGATTCTACAGCAAATTTTGTTTCTTGCAAAACTTTAATCCTTTCTGACTCAATGCCCTCTCTAACATAGAGCGCAACCCCTCCACCAATTTGATCAGCTCTATCATTACGATATAGTTTGTACCCAGGTATCACAGTGTCCCACTGGTTGTCCTCCTTCCACCATGTCTCTGATATTCCAATCATATCTAACCTCTCGTTTAGTGCTATATATTCTAACTCTCCCATCTTGTTTTTTAGACTTCTAGCATTTGCATACAAGCATTTTAGAGACTGTATTTTATTCATATTAATTTGGCTATTGGTAGACATGGGTAATTTGGGCTACTTTACTCTTTTTTGGAACCTCTCTGCTTTTTGTAGTATCCTTCAAGGATACATTCTTCCGAACCATGCGCTCTTGGGCGACTGTCGACTTTCCCCTATTATCTAGTTTAAAAGCTGCTCTATCTCCTTTTTAAAGGTTAATGCCAGCAGCCTGGTTCCATCCCGGTTAAGGTGAAGCCCATCCCTTCGGAAGAGCCCCTCCTTTCCCCAGAATGTTCCCCGGTTCCTAACAAATCCAAACCCCTCATCTCTGCACCATTGTCTCATCCACGCATTGAGACTCCGGAGCTCTGCCTGCCTTTTGGGTCCTGCGCGTGGAACGGGAAGCATTTCGGAGAATGCTACCCTGGAAGTTCTGGATTTCAACTTCCTACCTAAAAGCCTAAATTTAGCTTCCAGAACCTCCCTACCACATTTTCCTATGTCATTGGTACCGACATGTACCAAGACAGCAGACTCCTCCCCAGCACTATCTAAGACCTTATCTAGGTGGCGCGTGAGGTCCGCTACCTTCGCACCAGGCAGGCATGTTACCAGGCGATCCTCACGTCCACCAGCCACCCAGCCACCCAGGAATGGGAGTATCCTACTGTGATGGGGTCTATAGAGTGCTGCCAGTCCCTCTACAGGCTTCAGGAAGGAGAGAGGCCCCTGGAGTCAGGAGTTCATTCTAGGCAAGCCCTACAAAGGTAGAAACTTTAACTCAACAAGGAAGGAACTTTAACTGTGCTGGAGGAAGAGCCGGGAAACCAGCTTTGTGAAGGTCTAACAAACTGGGTCTGAATAAAGACATGTTTTGTTTTCCCTAAATTGCTGTCTGTTTGGTGTTTTAACAGAAAACCCCTTCCCACCATATGCCACACTACCACATATGATGGTAACTTGGGGAATTTCTCTACCACGTGGAGGGCATGAGGGCAAATCCACATTCTGCTAGGGCTGGTCCTCTACAGCAGGTCAGGGGTTTTTGTTTGTTTGTATGGGCTAAGAGGGTTAGCCTTGTCCTAGTTAGTGAACTTTAAGAAGATTAGTTAGTGCTGGACAGGCAGGCTTGTTTTGGCCACTAGAAGCCGGAAAATAAATTGTAGCTGGAATACTGCAAGGTTAATTCAGCTGCAGAAGTGGAAACTGTGGTGGTGTTGCAAGAGAACAGTGACAAGCCAGGATGGAATGGCTCTTTCAGCTTCTGACAGAAGGGTAACAACAACAACATCAACAGCAACAACAACAATTTGAGGAGCCACAACAATGTCAGCAGCAGTTTCAATGTGCCCTGATGGAAGGGCAGCAACAGCAGCGGCAGCATATACAGCATCTTGTTCAGGTGCAGGGGAAGCTACAGAAGAGTTCCTTAGCTCAGTTGACCCAGTTCCTGCAAAGACCGTAACTCCACTGTCTGGTGCAAGTGGTTTTTAAAATGACGGCAGAAGATAAATAGGCTCATTTCCTGGTGAACTTTAAACAAACTGTCCGCATGGGTGGGTGGCCGGAGAAGACATGGACTATTTATTTGGAGAATCTGCTGATGGGCAGCAGTCAGGTTGCATTCCAAGACGCCAACCCAGATGGGCGAGCGACGTATGCAACTGTCAAGGCCAAGGTCATACTAGAGCAGGCTGGCTGTACCCCAGAGGCCTACTGCCAGCAATTCAGAAGGAGGGGCTCCAGATAAAAGAGAGCCCTAAGAGCTTCTTCTATTGGTTGAAGGACATCACATGGAAGTGGCTGCAACCGGAGGGAAGGACTGAGTTCAAGCTAGCCAAGATTGTGCCACTGGAGCAGTTTTTGGACGGCTTGACTACTCCAGTAAAACAGTGGGTATATCAGCACCCCAAGCTTACAGTGGAGAGTGCACTGGAAATAGCCAAGAGGTACCGTGAAGCCCAGCTGATGACTGAAGTGGACAGTGAGAAGGGTAAAAGTCACCTGTTAGCCCAGGAGGATGGAAGGGGAAGCCAAGATGGATGTTGGCTCCCATGTTCTGACACCCAAAATCACATCCTAGGTGAGGGCAGGGCACCAGTCATGACCCATTCACCTGTTTTAGGTGTGGAACGCGGGGACACTTTGCTCAGGAGTGTCCCCTCGGTGCGAAAGAGCCCATAGAGATCAGCCTAACTACTCCTCACCCCTGTGCTTTTGTGGAGAGCCTCCACTCAGAACACAGAACTTTGTGATTCCTGTGGAGCTGAAGGGGACCTGCCTCCAGCCTTAATAGACTCCAAGAGTGTGCGGACCCTCATTCTCTGGAAAACAGTAACCCGATTTCAAATTGACTATGTAAAGACGGTAACGCTGGCCTCTGTGCATGGAGACTAGAGGCAGTATCCAACAGCACAGGTTTTACTGAAGACCTCAGCAGGGCAAGCCACATTTGCGGTCGTGATGCTGCCCTGGTTCCCATATCCAGTGGTGATTGGCCAAGACTACCTAAACTTTGGAGTGATATGGGCCAGACTAACAGACGGCTCTGCTAAGTCAGACCAGGAAGAATTCCCAGAGACCTTCCTCCTGGAAGACCAAGTCTGCTAAGTCCCGGAGTCAGCATTGCCAAGAAAAGCTATGCTATCAACAAAATCTGGGGGCGGTTAGGGGGGAGGGATCTGGGGAGAGAGAGCATAGGGAAGAAACCTCTGGGATAGCTCAGGGCTCAGTGGCAGTGACCCAAATATGATTGTGCCATTTCCAGAGTAGGGACTGGGGGAAACCCAGGGATGAGTACCTTAAACATGCCAAGAACGGGTTTTGGAGATGGATGGGGTTCAAGTAGCTAATGGATAGTCCCCTGCAAAACCCTTTTCATATTTTGTGCTAAAGGGAGACTTATTGTACAGAGTGGCCCTAGAGGGAGAGAGGTAGAACAACTGATAGTTTCCTGGCCCTCTCATCAGCAGGTGTTATCGTTGACTCATAGACACTTATTAGGAGGACACCTGGAAGTGGAGAAAACATTAGAGTGTGTTCTAGCCTGATTTTTCTGGCCCGGGGTCTATAAATAGGTGCAGTTATATTGCCAGTCCTGCCCCACCCTGCCAACTTCATAACCCCACTAGAGTCTGGCCTGCCCCTCTAGTGCCCATGCCTATTATTGAAACCCCATTTGAAAGAGTGGCCATGGACCTAATAGATTCTTTGGAGTGAACCTCCTGAGGCAACAAGTATATTCTAGTCATGCTAGACCAGGGGTCTCAAACTCAAATTGCTTTGAGGGCCAAATGAGGACTTGTAGAGTAACCCGGGGGCCGCACAAGACGCAGGCCTCATTTGCATAAGGGCATCATTTGCATAAATATTTGCATAATGTTACCATACACTAACTTTTAGTAAACATGCCTCTTAATGAGTGTATGGATAAAGAAAGACTAAAAGATTTCTACATTACTATAAACCAGTGCCAACCGCCAGGCACATTAGGAACTACTAGAAACACTGCTCATTTAGAACCCATAGCAAACCTGCCGTGTCCTAACAGCACTACCAGGACTCACAAAGCACCATACCCTAACTATCAAAAGGCAACACTGCAAATATTAAATCAACACATTTCAGAGAATAACAATACATGACCTACTCGGGAAAGAGAACAAGTGGCAATGTCAAATAGGAATTACATAAACAGAATACCTCAGCTCAGTTACACATGCAGAACATACACCATCACCAAACAAGGAATCACAATTTAGAAACAGGAAGACAATTAAACTGGGAACCCCAAAAGCCAAACTTAGAATGTACAACACTGTAGAAATAAAACTATACATTGATTTCCTCTTGTATTAAATAAAGTGCAGACGTTAAAGATGCACATTTCCAAGAGCTGACATATTTCAGTTAATAAATTCAAAATAAAGAGATATTTTTCTACCTTTTGTGCATTTTTTTTCAGTTGCAATTGTTCCATTCACTTTCTTCTGGTTTCTTTGTGTCTTCTGCTAACTCTCCATCGCCTGCTGTCCATTTGTCCTTTCTTCTTTCCTAGTTTTTTTCCATTCTCTCTACATCTGCTTTAACATACTAATCATTCTCCTTTTGCTCTTTCCTCATTCCTATTTCATCCACTCAAATTTTACCCCTCCATCCTCAATCCCCACTTACTCTCCCAATACCCGGCCAATTGTAGATTTTTCTTCCCTCCCACACAAAATATATTTCCCCTCTCCATTTCACTCTCCCAGCCCCATCCCATTCTAATCGTCCCCCAACATCAACTCCCTTCTAGCTCCTGCCCCACCCAGCATCCGCTCCCTTCTAGTCCCCGCATCATCAGCCCATTTCCAGTCCTAGCTCCCTCCCCTCACAGCCCATTTCCATTCCAAGCCCCCTTCCACTCAGCCCATTACCATTCCAAGACCCTGTCCCCATCAGCTATTTGCAGTTCAAGCTCCCCCTTCTACTCGGCCCATTTCCAGTCATAGCACCCCCCCCCCCAGTCCATTACCAGTTCTAGCCCCCCCCCAGCCCATTATCGGTCCTAAGCCCCCCAACAGCCCACTTCCAGGCCTAACCCTTCCATCGCCCTATCTTCATTCTTAGCCCCCCCATAACCCCATTTCAGTCTTAGCCCCCCAATCAGACCACCTCCAGTCCTAACCCCCATCTGTCCATTACCAGTCCTAACCCCCATCACCCCATTTTCAGTACTACCCCCCCAGCCACACATCAAGTCCTGCCCCCCCCCCACATCGTCCTGCTCCCCCCCCACATCGTCCTGCTCCCCTACCCACATCGTCCTGCTCCCCCCCCCCATCAAGTCCTGCCCCCCCCCATCAAGTCCTGCCCCCCCCCGGGAAAATTAAACTTAAAAAAAAAAACAGCTTCTGCTGCTGCTGCCGCCGCTGCCGTGGCCGGCAATAGCAGCAATATCGCAAGTCCCGCGGGCTCCGTCCCCCCCCTCCCTTCCCTTCCTTCCTGCTTGCCTGCCAGCCAGTTCTCCGCTTCGGCTTTGGCTTTCAGAGCCGCGAAGGGAGAGCTTCTCCCTCGTGACTCTGTTCAGCCCGCTGGGGCAGATGGGAAATTTCCCATCTGCCCCAGCGGGCTGAACAGAGTCGCGAGGGAGAAGCTCTCCCTTCGCGGCTCTGAAAGGCGAAGCCGAAGCGGAGAACTGGCAGGCAAGCAGGAAGGAAGAAGGGGGAGGGAGGGGGGGAGCGGAGCGGAGCCCGCGGGACTTGCGATATTGCTGCTATTGCCGGCCACGGCAGCGGCGGCAGCAGCAGCAGAAGCCGGGGTGTTTTTTTTTTCCCCCTTGCATTGCGGGCCGCACAAAGGTCTCTCGCGGGCCGCGTGTTTGAGACCCCTGTGCTAGACTATGCTGCTCACTACCTAGAGGCCATCACTCTAAGGAATATGAAGACTAATATGATCATGAATGCCCTCTAAGAAGAATGGGTGGGAATACCCAATGAGATCCTCACAGATCAAGGAACACCCTTTGTATCCAAGGTGTTGAAGCAAGTGTGTGCCTTGGTGAAGGTCAAGACGCTGTGAATATCAGTATACTGTATCACCCACAGATGGATGGCCTCATTCAGTGATTCAATAAAACTCTGAAACAGATGTTTAAAAAGTTTGTGCAGGGCGATGGGAAGAATTGGGATGTTTGCCATCCCTGAGGTACCTCAGAGTTCCATGGGGTTTTCATCTTTTGAGTTGCTCTTTGGAAGATGACCAAGAGGCATATTAGACATGATAACAGAAACCTAGGAAGAAGAACCTCATGCCGCGTGTAATTTGGTAGAGTATGTTATATAAACACAAGACTGGCTGAGGAAAGCTAGAGAGGTGGTCAAACTCAGTCTGGAAAAAGCCCAGGCCAAGCAGGCCAGGGGCTACAATCAGACAGCCGTGCACCGCACCTTCCAACCAAGAGACAGAGTTTTAGTCTTGCTGCTGTCATCTGAGAGCAAGTTACTCTGTAAATGGCAGGAGTCTTATGAGGTCGAAGAGAAAGATTTCCCAGCAGAACAACGAAAGAAAGCCAAAATTTGCCATATTAACCTATTGAAAAAGTGGACTCCAGTGATGGCTATGATGGTACATAAAGATGATTTGAGGCCAGAAATTTAAGCCCTATAAAATCTAGTACAAGTCCCAATTGGAGACTAGCTTTCTGCTGCCCAAAGAAGAGATCTAGAAGGTTTGATCTGCTGCAATCTAAAGGTGTTCTCCACCCACTTAGGATGAACCCACCTTATTTGTCATGATATCATTACTGACCCTGTGGTGGTTATCCAGCAATGACCCTATCAGATTCTGGAATCCCAGTGATAGGCCAGTGCCAAGGAGCTGGAAGAGATGCTTAACTGGGGAGTTATATAAGAGTCCATGAGTAACTGGTCATCACCCATTGTCCTGTTTCCTAAACCTGACAGAATCATCAGATTCTGTATTGACTTCCAAAGGGTCAATGCAGTTTTTAAACTGGAAGCATATCTCATGCCCAGAGAATGCACAATGAGTATGTGACTGCCTACCTTGAGGACAGAGACTGGACCAACCATCTAATCCAACTACGAGCCATATTGACCAGTCTTTGGAAGGCTGGGTTGATGTCAAACCCCAAGAAATGTCTTCTGGGAGGCCACAATATTCAATACCTGGGGTATTTAATTGGGAATGGACAGATGCAACCTCAGCTACAGAAGGTAGATGCCATTGCCCAGGTCCTCACTCTGAAATCAAAGAAAGAGATTTGTGCCTTCCTTGGACGGATTGGCTATTATCACCGGTTCATCCCTAATTTTATAAAGTTGGTGAAGCCATTAACCAATCTCCTCTAGAAAAGAACTCCCAAATGGATCCAGTGGTCACTGGACCTGGACCTGGCCATCCAGCATCTCAAGAAGACCATGTGCTCTGAACAAATCCTGAGCAGCCCTGATTCCTCTCTACCATTTATTGTGCAAACCAGTGCCTCAGATGTGGGGTGAAGAATATCCCATAGCTTTCATCAGCAGGAAACTGCTTCCTCAAGAGAAGCATTATGCAGTGATTGAGATGGAGGCCCTCGCTGTCAAGTGGGAGCTTGAAACCTTCAAATGCTACTTGCCTGGCAATCCGTTAATGCTAATAATGGACCACCAACCCCTCAAGTGGCTGGCTTAGCAGAAAGAGTCCGATGGTCATATTATGCAGTGGTTCTTGAGTCTCCAACCCTACCTGTTGCAGGTCTGCCATAGTGCTAGCCAGACTGACCTGAATGTGGACTTCCTTTCCCAGGTAGGGGTCACGGATGAGGCAGGCTAAAACCTGTTGTTTCGTTCTCTTTAACATCAGCAAAATTTGCCTCTTCCTTTTCTGAATACACAACAAAATCCTTGTCCACTCTCTAGTCACTTTGGGTCCGATTTTCAAATAGGCAGGCTATGCACTGTGGCGGCGCATAGCCTGTCTGCTGACCTCCTTAACCCGGATTTTCACTTCCGCCAGTGTGGAAGTGAAAATCCAGGTTTGTCTGGATGCGCCAGCAGCTGCAGAGGCTACATGGATAGCAGCAATTTTGCATGCTACCCGCATAGCCTCTGCGCCTTAAAGATAGGCAAGGAAAAACCCGTGTAGCCCTTTCCTCCACCCCTGCTCTGATTTGGAATGCCCCTAACATGCCCTGATGCACTCGCGTAGCATCTGGGCATGTTAGAGACATATTCCACATTTTCGAAGGGCACTACCCATGTAGGTGCCCTTCGAAAATCCCAGATAAGGCCTTTACATGGGTAACTAGTAATGTTACCCATGTAAAGGTCTTCGAAAATCAGGGCCTTCGCGTTTAGACTATCACAACCTGCTCCTCGCTGGTCTCCCCTTAAAACATTTCTCTCCTCTCCAATCCATTCAAAACTCAGCCACAAGGCTAATCCTCCACTACAGTCACTATGCTCTTCTAATTCCTCTCCTCAGGTGAGTTCATTGACTCACTATCCGTTTTTGAATCCAGTTCAATATTCTCCTTCTGACCTACAAGTGCATTCACTCTGCTTCTCTTCATTACCTCTTCTCTTATCTCTCCTTACACCCCTCTTCTGAAACTCTGTTTAACGGGCAAACCCCTTTTATTTGTGCTCTTCTCTTCCACTACCAACTCCATAGTGCATTTTTTCCACCTTGCTGCACTGTATGCCTAGAGCAGACTGCCTGATTCAGTGTATTAGGCTCCATTTTTGGTCCGATTCAAATCCAGGCTAAAAACCACATCTCTTCGCGGCTGCTTTTGGATTCTGACCCCTTTGTTCCCATATCATCTATGTGTATCAAAACCATCTGTAGCTCCCTCTCTGTTTTGTGTCTGTCTTACTTAAAGTATAGGCTCTATTGAGCAGGAACTGTCTCCCATGTGTGTATATGTGCATCACATAAGGACATAAGAACATAAGATATGCCATACTGGGTCAGACCAAGGTCCATCAAGCCCAGTATCCTGTTTCCAACAGTGGACAATCTAGGTCATACGTACCTAGCAGTTTCCCCAAAAGACACAGGTTCCGCAATGCTTGTACTGGGTCAAGCATTGATATCCTGGGTCCCTTCATAATAATGTTTTATGGACCTTTCCTCCAGGAACTTGTCCAAACCTTTTTTAAACCCAGCTACACTAACAGCCTTTACTACATCCTCCGGTAACAAATTCCAGAGTTTGATTACACATTGAGTGAAGTAATATTTTCTTTTATTAGTTTTAAATAGTTTACCCTGTAGCTTCATTGCATGTCCCCTAGTCTTTCTATATTCTGATAATGTAAACAATCGATCTACATTTACCCGTTCCACTCCGTTCATTAATTTATAGACTTCTATCATATCTCCCCTCAGCCGTCCCTTTTCCAGGTTAAAGAGCCCTAACCTTTTTAGCCTTTCTTCATAGGAGTATCCTTCCATCCCCTTTACCATTTTGGTGGCTCTTCTCTTCACTGTGTACACCTTGTAGCACTATATATATGTTAAGCAGTAGCCGTAGTAATTATTTTTCGCAGAAAGAATAAGGTCTAACTGGTGTTTCCCTATATGTATTGGACCAAAATTAATTTGATTTAGGTTTAAATGGGCCAGGAATGCAAGTAATTGATTGGCATCAAAAGAACAAGGATCTTCCAAATGCTAATTAAAATTACCTAGTGTATCTGAAGCTGGAAAGTCCAGCGTGTGTTGTGATATGAGGCTTAAATAGTTCTTTAGTCACCTGGGACCAAGAACTTGATTGTCAGTAAACCAACATAAGCCTAACTTCAATACCAATATTTCCATACCAGCATTTTCAATCTAGGATTAGACTACGGAGAGTTTAAGGACACCTTCAAAACTCTCTGTACATTAAAGCGAAACCGCCACCCCTTTTCCCCTTTCTCGTGAAATGAATTAATGCATAGCCTGGTGGACAGATTAAATTCAATAATGGTTGCTCTACTTCTGTTAACCACATTTTCACAATGAAGACCAGACCAAACCGATTATCTTCAATGAGATCTGTTACAATATCCCACATTTGCCTACTGATCTTGCATTCAAGTAATAACAAAGAATTAATACAATTTCTTTTCTTGGACAATCAGTGTGTTCCTGAATAAACCCACAAATAAAAGAGGGATGTTTACCATGCATCATATCCCTTTTCCCCCATAAAATCCCATGACCAGTTAATATTTGCCATATTTCCCTGGGATGTAAGTTTGTTCCCCTCCTCTCCTTACCAAGTATAAAGTCCCCAAAGTAAAATCTCTACTTACCACACTCCCTACCTAAATCTTCTCCCACCTCATAATAATCAGATCTTTCTCTTACTTTCCAAGCAGACCATAAGTGAGTTAAATTCAAAACTATTGAGAGACCCCTTGAAAGATGGCTGTCCCGACTAAGGGCCCCAGAAAGGGTCCTTAAGCGGAAAAGCCCACAAGACGCAGGAACAGAAGCCTAAGTGGGTCAGTGTAGACCTGGGAAGCACCCCAGAAAACTCTGGAAGGAATATGCAGATGGGCTACAAACCTCCACAGCAGTTGGCAGGTGTCTAGATGGAGCCTGGAGGTAGCAGGAGCGGAAGCCCGAGTGAGTCAGGGTGGATCTGGGAGATACCCCGGAAGATGCTGGGAGGAATGTGTAACAAATGCCCTTTCCTCCAAAACGTCCTCCCACCATCATCAATTTAAGCCTTTCTTTGACTTTTGAACAGCTATATGCCAGAGCTCTGAAAGAATTAACCATGCTCAGAAAATTCTTCATTGGAATGAGCGAATGCTGCTGTTTGCTCTGCTTTCGCAATGTCCTTTGCCGCCTTCCCAGGTTCTAGCAGTTTTATTTAAAATATTTTTTCTATTTGTGATTGTCCTTTTGCCCTTTCCCATCACTCACCATCCATTCGGAATCAGTTCCAAGAACAATTGACATGCTCTGTAGAATCAATATAAACAGTTTATTGCTTGTTCTTTCTTTCAGGGCCATTCTGCCTCTCAGGTTCCCACTGTGCTGTTGTCCCACAAGTTCCTGTTAATAAAGTAGTTCCTCGGCGGTTTTCCTTCACCTTTCTTGCACAGTTGTTCAGGTGAACATCCCTTTTGGGGCTGGCAGCTAGCTTGCCTACCTCTTGGAGAGCTTATTTATGCAAAACCGCTAAAGGGTTAATGCTGAATTATCAGTGGCTGGAATTCCACAGTCTGAAGGCTCTACATTGAGGCTATGAGGAAGGATTGGGCTGCATTATTCCTGAATGTCTTCTATGTATTTATAAGCAGTATGGACGATCATGCCCTTCTTTCAGGTGGGAGGGCACTAACTAATAAAGGCATAAGAATGGGCTTCTTCAAAATTTTGGGGTAAGTTCAGCTGACAAAAGAAGAAGCTGGAGGGGGAAAAGGATGTGAAGGTGGTTGGAATTAATCATAGCAATAGTCTAGTAGTATATGGGGGTTGGGAGATTTCTATTGCAGCCCTCCCACTGAGCTTTTCCTTTAACTCATTTAAACAGAGGGAGCTACTGAGAAGGTTGCCAAGCAACTAATTAGTGAGACTTTTGCAAACAAGGGTCAGTAAAGAGACCACAAGAAAGAGGATTTCCTGCTCTCCACTAAGACCAAGCAAGCTTATTAAAGGAATATGAGATGTCTTTTCCCCATAAAAAAGAAAAAAAATGTCACTGAGTTATATGAGCTACACAGATGTAGCTGACCAAAGAGACAAGACTAAGAGACTTGAACAGGAGCCATAGAGAAAGCAGAGAGGAATTCTGGGAGATTTTAATCTACTGGAATCAGTTAGAGGTAGAGAGATTCTGCACTCCCTTTAGGACTGTCCACAGGCACTGCAAATGGAACCTAAGTGGTCATAGTATGGTGCTCCAAGGAGAAAGAAGCAGGAGCAAAATACAATAGTATTTCTTCCTGAAAAGGGATAGAAGATACATGGAATGGCAACAAATATTGTAACAGAATTAAACAAAGAAGGGGAAACCTAGTTGAGAAAAGAGAGAAAAAACAGAGGTCAACTGGGGTGTATGGCAGTACACCAGGAGGGAATTTGGATAGGCTAAATGAGCCTTACGGGCCTTATATGCCTTCATATTTCAGTGCTTCTATGAAATTTGGCCTAAGCTCACCATGCCCTTGGATAATGGGTGGGGCTGCAGCTTCTCCCTGAGAACACCAGGAAGGGGAAGAGTAGCCAGCCCTGCTCCTCAGGGCTGGTACAAGGGTTTTGTGCTGTAGAAACCCTTTCTACTATGAGCCCTCCCTCCACCATACACACTTTCATACAGAACACTCCCAGCTCTCTCTTCCTGCCTTTTCCTAGTCCCAGAACCATTTCTTTCTCTCTCTCTACCCACCTTCTCCTCAGTCCCAGGAGTCTTCACTTCGCTCATGCTCTCTCCCCTCCTTTCCTGCCTCTGGAACATTCTCTTCTCTCTTCCCAACTCCAGGAGCAGTCTTCCTCTCTCTCGTACCTGGAGATGCCAAGGATGAACCACTGCAAAGAGTGAGATTTACCAACTGAAAGAGTGAGAGTGAAGGCCAAAGAGTGAGATTTTTCAGACGGGATGTCTACTACTACTACTACTACTGAGCATTTGTATAGCGCTACATCATACACAGCGCTGCACAGACATGTAAGAGACAGTCCCTGCTCATCAGAGCGTACAATCTAGTCAAGACAAATACAGAAGGTGTAGGTAGGGATAAAGCAAGAGGAAAGAAAAAGGAGATCAGGTGAGTCAAGATCCAAAAGCAGCAGTGAAGAGGTGGGGTTTCAGCCTGGATTGAAGAGGGTTAGAGAAGGTGCCTGGCATACAGACACAGGTAGTTTGTTCCAGACGTAAGGCGCAGCAAGGTGAAAGGAGCAAAGTCTGGAGTTTGCAGTAGAAGAGAAGGGCACAGATAGAAGCAGTTTGCTAGAAGAGTGGAGTTCCCGAGGGGGGTTGTAAAGAGAGATAAGAGAAGAAAGGTAGTGAGGAGCTGCAGAGTAAATGCATTTATAGGTCAGCAGGAGAAGTTTGAACTGGATGAGGAAACAGATAGGGAGCCAATGAAGGGACTTGAGAAGAGGAGTAATATGGGCATGACGAGGCTGGCGGAAGATTAGCCGTGCAGCAGAGTGTTGAACAGATTGAAGGGGAGAGAGATGATTCAAAGAGAGACCAGCAAGGAGTAGGTTACAGTAGTCAAGACGGGAGGTGATTAAGGAATGGATAAGCGTTTTAGTAGTGTGTTCAGAAAGGAAAGGGTGGATTTTGCTGATGTTTTAGAGAAAGAAACGGCAGGTCTTAGCTGTCAGATGGATGTGTGTGGAGAAAGAGAGAGAGGAGTCAAAGACAACCCCCAGATTGCGGGCCGAGGAAACAGGAAGGAGTGCAGAGTTATCCACAGAGACTGAGAAAGGAGGAAGAGGAGGGGAGGTTTTAGGGGGAAAGATAAGAAGTTCAGTCTTGGCCATGTTCAGTTTCAAGCGGTGGTGAGACATCCAGGCAGCAATGTCAGAAAGGCAGGCAGAGATCTGGGTCTGGATTGCCGGAGAGATTTCAGGCGTAGAGAGGTAGATCTGGGAGTCATCATCATACAGATGGTACTGAAAGCCATGGGAAGAGATAAGCGCACCAAGGGACTGGATGTAGAGAGAGAAAAGGAGCGGATCCAAGACAGATCCTTGGGATACACCAACTGGGAGCGGGATAGCAGCAGAGGAGGAGGAGCCTGGGGTATAACTCTATTAAGATTTAAATGTAGTATTGCTTTATAAATGAGAACAGCAGCATACAATGATATTAGCTTTTCTTTGATGCTTCTAAAAGGATACAGAAAGAGTGGAGGCAATATGAGATACATTTCAAAGGAATTTGCCCAGTGGCTAAAACTATGTGCATAGGTTTCACAGCACAGTTTCTTGTAGGCGCAGGGAAAAAGATGCGATTGGCGGGGTAGGGGGTAGTTTGGCAGTATGCAGGAATGTGTGCTCAGATTTCTTTTTACTCTTTGGGCCACTTGTCTTTTCTCCTCTAAGGTTTACCTCTCATGAGTCTGAAGAGTGAGATAAAAGCTTCAGAGTGTAAGAGTGAGAGATACTTCAAATGAGTGTAACAAACTCCTGATGAATGAGACTTGGCACATTGGCTGCCCCCCTCAGTCCTAGGAGTATTCTACTCTTGCTCTTTCCTATCCTGGCCCCAATAGCAACAGATCCCCCTTTCTTTATGCCCCCCCCCCTCAATATTCTCCTCTATTCTCTCCCACCTCCAGCACCAATAGCTTCCATTTGGGATCCTCCTTCCCTCGTTCCAGGGGCACTTCCAGGCTCTACAACTTCCTTCTCACTTGAGGGCTGGCTTGGGATCTTTAGTACCATAGTCCATTCGGTTCTGAAAAATGATTAACGGAGTTAGGAGTCAGACAGAAGATGCAGTGGCTTAAGTTGCATCACTACAAACAAATCCTCCCTTCACTTCTCTGCATCCATGCAGCAGCATGTAACACGGGTGCAACTCCCATTCACCTGTGCTGCTATTGCATTGGTGCATCCTCTAGGACTGCACTTTGTAACTTGTTGAGTTCTGGAGGCCAGGTTGCTATGGGGAGAGGAAGAATGACACTGGTGATGGTGGCAGCAGTATCAGCGTCAGTGTCTGGCTTCCCTTTACTTGCTGCTTTTTTCCTGGGGTGTTGTGAAGGATCACTCATGGCCGGGTCAGTGGAAGCAACAGATCCTGCTGCTGCTGTTGCTGTCCCCAAAAATTGCAACTGCAAGCCTCTGCACAAAACATTGAGAGAAAAAACAAGCAGCCTAATTCTGAATTCTGAGCCAGAAGGATCTCAGATTGCAAAAGGTTTGTGAGTCCTTGCTCAGCTTAGGAAGGAGAGATAGGAAAAGGACTGTGAAAGCAGCAAGTACCAGCCAGCCGAGCTCCTGCGATGTTTAAAGACATAAGGGGAAAATCTTACAAGAGTGGGAGAAGGAACACGTTAGCTTCAACTCCATAGGGAGTTTCCCTTTGAAGATGCAAATTCAGATTTGTGGGTACAAAACTGCAAAATTCTCACAGTCCTGCAGAAGCTCTGTGAGGTTCCATAATTGCTCCCTTAAATTATAATGGCTGTTCTAGGGTTGTCCCTATGTTTTAAATTTGTAGTGAGAGCACCGGGATTATTTCAGAGACCTTGAAGAGGCTCAGAAGAGACAAGATCTCAACCTGATCATTTACTATAGAACAGGGACTCTCAGCCCAATCCTTGGGACACACCTAGCCAGTCAGGTTTTAAGGATAACCACAATGAATATGCATGAGTAAATCTCTCTCATGCATATTCATTGTGGTTATCCTGAACACCTGCCCGGCTAGGTGTCCCGAGGACTGGGTTGAGAGCACCTGCTTTATGGTTTAACCTTCCCACTCTGCCCAGATCTCTAACCCCAAATTCAGGATTAATGCATAAGCAAAATGGGGACAAGCTATTTTTGTTTGAGAGATTACTCTTTATATATAGATGTTTCATGGTAAAGGCTCAGTATAAATTACATACACAAGGAATTGTAGCAAAAACATTGAACTCAACAGTTTATTAATCCTAACTGGGAATGGAGGAGGAAAAGATGCGTGCTATAAAGGTAGCTAGTAATAGTTATGTGGTGCACCAAGTTGGGCCAGTATCTCAGGTCATTTATTATTATTATTACTATTATTATTATTATTATTAATAATATCATTTCTATAGCACCATCAGGTGTATACAGAACTTTACAGGTGCATAAAATGGACAGTCCCTGCTTTTTGAAGCTTGCAATATAGTAAGATAGACAGACATAAAAGAAAATAACATGCTGTGGTGCAGGCAGGGGCGACTCTATAATGAGGCTGAGTGAGGCGGTCTCCTCAGGCGGCAACTTTTTGGGGGCAGCAAAAATTGCCCCCAAAAAGATCACCTCACTCGGGCTTCAAAATATAAAACACAACAAAAGAAAAACCGGTCTCAGAATGAAGTGCCCCACAGCTACCTGCTGCCCCCGAAGAGCCCTGCCTTCTATTTTCCCCCGCGCCGGCTCAGATTTGCAGAGCCGCGAAGGGAGAGTGTTTCCCTTTCCTGCAGCTGTGTTAAAGTTGAGCCCGCCGGTGCTGTTTCCTACAGTAGAAAAATAATTTTATTTAATTTTAGTGATTGGACTTTGTGCTATCTTTATATTTTACACAGTATGGGGGGACTGCATCTCTTATTTATCTGATGTTGCACTGCATATGGAGTCTGGCTTCTTGGGGGTTTCAATTTAAATTTTGTCAACATATTTTTATTTTTACTTTAGATTGTGGTTACTTATTCTGTACTTGATGAGGGTCTGTGTTCTGAGTGTGTGACTAAGCCCAGGTGTTCTGTTAACATAGGGGTATGTTTACTAAACCGTCTTAATGTTACCGGCATTAGTTGCAGTCTTACTGTGATGAATGCCATATAAGGTAGTAGGCATTCTGGTCTTAAGGTAGCATTTTGGGTTATCGCGTGATAAAGGGAGCTGTGGCATGTTAACGCGTGTTAGCCTTAATTAGACGCACTGACCTGTAATCACAGCAATAGAGGTGTAGCACACTGGTTAATACATTGACTGCTGATACTGTGGTCATGAGTTTGATCCCCCAGTGGGCTCAGTTAAAAGACTGTCTGAGGCAATCCCTTTTCCTGCCTGTAACAGTCAGACACATCACAACAATTTGCACTGTCAGCCAAAAAGCCTCACCCCAGTGCTGCAACCTAATGCACCTTTTAGGGCGCACCATAAGGCACATCATAAAGCACCACGTCATCCAAGGCAGGTCATAATGTGCCCAGAGGGTGTCAGGAAAGGTTGGCACCCTCGAAGGCAGCATATAAGGCACCCGATAAGCTGGCCAAACCTAAGGTGCCACGAAAGATGCCCCAGGGATGCCAAGGTGACACAGGAGATGGTGCCCAGGGGTACAAAAGTGCCCCAAAGTCACAAGCATGAAATGTATGGATCAAACACAGATGTAACCATAACACTGCACAGAGCACCAAGGAAAGGCAATGAACAAGTGATGGAAGGAAGTAGATGACGGAGCTCATGGACCAGCCAAATCTACATGCAGCCCATGTGGCAGCAGGTAAAGTGGACAAACATATCGGGGGCAGCTGTACTGATGTACAGGGTGATGGTAATGTACAGTGCAACAGTGACAGTGTGTGGCAGAGGATGGGGATATGTGTCCACCAGAGGAGGTAGAGGTGGCAGGATAAGTGCAATGACAGGAGGACAGAGGAGAGCAGTGCCATGCAGAGCAGACACAGGAGAGGCAAGCTTGAAGAGCCGCAATGCAGAAATGTGTGCCAGTACAGGGCATGGGGCAGCAGCCTGCACATTAGGGCAGGACGCCACACAGCTGGCACATGCACATAGATGGACAGAAGGATGGATGGCAACAGTGATGAGGGTATAATGTGGCGGCAGCACAGATCTGCATAGATATGACTGTTACATGAATGAAAAGTAGTTGTGTAGGACAGCCATAAAAAAAGGGCAACAGAGAGGAATCAAACCCATGACCTCTGCTACTGAAGTCATTGCATTAACCATTGTGCTACATTACTTGGGGGGGGGGGGGGGGGGTTAACATACCAATGGCTGGCTACAGAAAGAGTGCATGTCACCATAAAACTGTCTGCTGTGGCTACCAGGATAGGATAGAACCAACAGTACCCATAATGCAATTCACATGCAGAACAGCAGTCTACATCTGCTCACCAAATGGGGTATGCACCTCTACAGCACGTCAGCTTGATAGGGGGGAATGACCATGTGTGTTACTGGCACAGAGTACCCACAGGCCATGCCAATGTGCGTGTTCTGTGATCACCCTGAGGGTGAGGTGGAGTGGCCAGCACCAGGTCCACAGTATGTGGGTTGGTTGAGGTGGGCTGTGCTGCAGGTCTCCATCAGTGCCAGTGTGTGACAGATATTTGTTGTAGACACCTTTAGGAGGTCTCTGTATCCATTTGTAATTGCCAGTCATGTCTGGCCCTTGTGGACCATGATACACACAACATAGTGCATATCCACTGTGCTTGCTATGGTCACCTGTTTAGGGAGCAGGGGTGTGTCAGAGCTCACATGGTGACATTGTACTTAGCAAACCGCTCTCTCTGGGTCAGGGTGGGGGACATGATCTGCCCCCAACAGACCCACACTCTCCCCCTTTGCAAGGGGGCAGTGGAGGTACATGAGGACAGGCTGTGGGACCAGCAATCCCAGTCCTGGTCGCAAACAGACAGCTGCCAAAGATTTTTTACCTGGGGCAGGGCCACTGGATGATAGGTAGTGGGCCCAGTCAGCTCAGCTGCCCCCCACTACAATCTGACATTCACCAGCAGAGGGCAGTCAGTCGGTACCTGCTGCACCCTGCAAGGTGGTGCAGCCATACACATGCTAACTGCAGACAGTCTGCTAGCTAGCACATAGTGCATGTTCCTGGAGGAACTGTGTGCGCACCCAAAACTGGGACATCAGTGATTAGGCCCCAAAAAAGAGAACCCATAAATATCACTTGAGAGAAATGGTGTATAGCACTAAGGGGGAACCTAGTCATGCCGTGGTCACTGCTCAGTCAGGGTGAGAGCGACCTCCCAGCATGACATGCTGTGGCCACCCTGTCCGTACAGGTGGTGGTCGGGCACTACAATGTCCCAGCCATTGCCCTATACCCTGTGCAGATGCATCCTGCCCATGCCACCCTGTCCGGGCCATACCCACAGTACCTTGCTCCTCATTATGCACATTGGCAGGCTAACACTGGAAACAGTGCAAGCAATGTGGGCTCAGTAAGGTGTACGCAGCCACAACACACTGGATAGACAGACACACACTCCCACACCTATGCCAGCATTGTGCAAATATAGAGGTTTGTGGCAGCCCTGGCTGCCACACCAGTCCTGGGCACAGTGCAGGCATTGCTATGGTACTCAATACTGTTAGGGTCACTCCCTGGGGTGGTAAACAATGTCAGAATCAATAACTGAAACACACTCCACAGATATCAGAAAGGTTGCTATGATGAATCTAAAAATTGTGTTTAACTTAGGATTTGTTAGCTGACATTAATCATAGCAACCTTTTCATATATGTGGAACATGTTCCCAAGTTTAGGACCATTGCTAAGGTATGCAGGTGCCAGTATTGGGAGATGCTGCTCCACGCAGGGCCCAACAGCGAGACTCTCCATGAGGCTTTGGATAGTGGAGCCTGTGGGTGTGGGTGTGGGTGTTTATGCCCTTGTTGGCCGCTGCTCTAGGGCAAAGGTTCCCAACTCCAGTCCTGGTGGGCCAAACACTGTTCAGGTTTTCATGCTGTCCCTAATGAATATGCATGATATACATTTGCATACAATGGGGGCGGCGCATACAAATGCAGCACAGGCATATTTATTAGGGGCAGCATGAAACCTGAATGGTGTTTGGCCCTACAGGACTGCAGTTGGGAAACTCTGCTCTAGGGATTGCATATGTTTATGGTGTCTGTGCTCTGTAGGGTAAAATATAGGTGTTTCAGGCATGTTTATTTTATCTGCAATAAAGGTTCCTTCTTTATTACCATGGTTTAGTACTGGGTAAAATATGGGGACAGGGTTGGCAGGAGCCACAGCTGGGACTTGAACTTGTGATCTTCTGCTCCTGAAGACACTGGCTGTGTGTTCTACACCACACTGTTGCCACAGGGACAGATCATTCCCTGGGGATACCATGACTGTTCATCAGACAGACCCTGTCTGTTTCAGTGCACGGCACCCACCTAAACGGGGCTTGGCCATGGTCTGCTGTGGGCAGATGCCACTGCCCCCTCCACCACCAGCACCCCTCCGCCACATGCTGCCGTGCCATTATGCCGGTGGTGCTGGTGGTGCGGAGTCCCAGGCCATCCAGTGTGCAGGTAGGCAGCTGCCTATGGTGTGGGTTCTCAGGTAGGGGTGCCTACATGGACATGCGCGCTTCCCCCTGGCACCGCCTGCCAATGTTATGTGCCCTTGGGGGTACCTGCTGGGTAATATCCCCTATGACACAGAGGGACACACACTCATGCCCATGTTGGACCCTCGTCAGTTGCTGTCTTGCTGCTTTACAGTTTTGGCATTCCTATGTGCCACCTAGGCATCTGCCTAGTACGCACTGTGCCCCAGCTGGACCACAGCATGTGCCGCCTGCAGCCCCCTGTATCCCATTTACAGCATCAGTACAGTTGCCCTTTCCTACGTGCCCACTCTGCTGTTGCTGCACATGTGCACACCATAACAAACCTGCCCAATCTAAACGATAGAAACCCTGATCAGCGCTATTTCAATGTGGGATCATTCACTTTGTAGGGGGACGGAGCATAGACCCTTCCAAACATGATATCTTAATTTTTACGCTTTGTCAGTAGTTTTGCTTTATGTTTATCATTAATATCACTATTGACCAGCTTGGTTATTGGGATTTTAAAGGTGGTTCTGGTCATTTTCTATTATTTGCCTTTTTGATTCCTGCACATGTATCACAACTATCACGTTCTAGGTTTCCCTGCCTTTGCAGCACATTGCTGACCTAAATGGTTTCTCTTTCCTGCAAATGTGCCTAACGCGAGGGTTTCATCTTCATCCAGGTGTTCAGACCCGGATTTCACAGCATTAGTGTGCCTGGAGCCTCTCCCCGCCCTCTCTCTGCCCATTGACCCCTTTCTCTCCGCCCTCTGGGAAGCCTTACTCCACCCTTCAGACCCGGATTTCACAGCGTTAGTGTGCCTTAATGCCGCTGCTGCGTTATCACGTGATAAGTGACGTTATTGTACGATAATGTCACTTATCGCGCAATAATACCACCGTTGCGACGTTAAGACGGTTCAGTAAACATACCCCATAGAGTTTGTATATAAAGATCTATACTGTACTGTAGTAATTTGACTTGTTCAGCTTTTCAAATAGGTGTATGGATGTTCCAGGGCCCACTATATTATTTACAGTGACCTTTTTTTAGATGGGCTCTTTATGTGAGTTTTGGAAATTGGTGCTGATATGGTATGGCATGATATAGTAGATGTGCTCTTTGTTGTAGGGCTTTGTATTATTTCAGAATATGTCTGGTTCTGGAGAATGGTTGTTGTTGTTGTTGTTAGTGAGATGATCAGAATCCGATTTTTTTTTTAATATTGAGTTCTGTGGGTGAATGTCCTGATTCTGCTCTGTACCCACTGTGGATGCAAAATATATGTTTAAAAAGAAAAAGCAAGACTCATAACAGTTTATAACAACAAAATAAAAATGAGTTATAATTTAGTTTTATAAACTGTGCTATGGTTCTCGCTCTCTTTTAGTTCCTTGGTGTGCAAACATCTTGTATTTCCTCCATATAATCTAATTGGCTTTTTGGTTTGGTTCAGTCCCTGATTGGAGTTCTGAAAAAGCTTCACCCCCTCTGCGGTGTGTGTGTGGGGGGTGCCATCTCATCCTTCGCCTCAGGCAGCAGATTGCCTTGAGCCGTCCCTGGATGCAGGACCATTTCTAGCCTTAGCAGTAGGTGCGTGCTGTCTTGCTGGAATGTCCCTCTTGTGGGATGGCTGCTTTGGTTCTGTTTGCCCCATATATAACCCCTAGGAACAGGATGTAAGGTGTGGTTCATGGATTGGTTTTGTCTTTGCATGGTTGCTTGGGAGTGTGTATGTGTGTGCATGCGTGCATGTACAGAGGTCTAGTATTGGGCATAGCTTTATTTTATTTGTGTCCAGTGTGGAACCATCCTTTGATTCTTAAATCTGTCTGTATGTTAAGAGTGAGAGCCACTCAGAGTTTTACCCACTGCTCTACCTTACTGACTTTACCATTTTACTGACTTTACTGAAAATCTTAATTGGGCACTCATCGGAGAGCCGGGAGGAGGGAGGGAGGGGGATGTAAGGTAACATAACATATTAAAAAAATATATGGGGGGGTATTCAGCAGCAGTGGCTAGTGCTTCTAAAGCGTATAGCTATCACCACTGACCCTTAACCCTGGATATTCAATGCTGGGGCCATATCTGGCCACCAGCATTGAATATCTGGGTCTGCTGTATGGTACCACATGGTGCCACACAGTGCGGAAGCTAACTGGGCAGCTGCTCAATATCATTGCTGCCCAGTTAGCTCCCAGAGGTAAAAATAGGCCAGCTTTTCCCATGCTTATCTTTACCCATGGGTCACCAACTGGACAGCGGCTCAATATCAGTAGAGGAGTAGCTTAATGGTTAGAACACTGGGTTGGAAACCAAGAGACCAGGGTTTCAATTTCCACTAGCACTCCTTGTGGCCTTGGGCAAGTCACTTAACTATCCATTGCCTCAGAAGAAACCGAGTTATCAATGTCCCTGTTTAATGTGCATTGCTAAGTTTAAATGACAATGTAAACTGCTTTGACTAAAATGAAAAAACAGTATTAAAAAACTTAAAAAAATAAATAGAATGTTGCTGCTGCCCAGTTAGCAACAGGTGCTGCCTCTGCTCTGCCCTGGAACGCCCTGATGCTACCTACATAGCATCGGGGTGTATAGTGACAGAATCTGCAGATATTCAGTGGCATTAATTGTGTTAGTGCCACTGAATGTCCCTCTAAGTGGCATTTACATGGTTTACAGGTCTGTAAACTATGTAAATGCCTTTGAACATCCCCTCCATAAATTATACATCAGCTTCTTCAATCAACTCTTTATTTATAACAGGCCTTGTATCAAGGTAGTGCTGGGGAGGAGTCTGCTGTCTTGGTACATGTCAGTACCAATGACATAGGAAAATGTGGTAGGGAGGTTCTGGAGGCTAAATTTAGGCTTTTAGGTAGGAAGTTGAAATCCAGAACTTCCAGGGTCGCATTCTCCAAAATGCTTCCTGTTCCACGCGCAGGACCCAAAAGGCAGGCAGAGCTCCGGAGTCTCAATGCGTGGATGAGACAATGGTGCAGAGATGAGGGTTTTGGATTTGTTAGGAACTGGGGAACATTCTGGGGAAAAGAGGGGCTCTTCCGAAGGGATGGACTTCACCTTAACCGGGATGGAACCAGGCTGCTGGCATTAACCTTTAAAAAGGAGATAGAGCAGCTTTTAAAACTAGATATTAGGGGAAAGCCGACAGTCGCCCAAGAGCGGATGGTTCGGAAGAATGTATCTTTGAAGGATACTACCAAAAGCAGAGAGGTTCCACAAAAGAGTAAAATAGCCCAAATGCCCTCAAGTATGGAGCAGACAGAGCTTAAAGATCCCAATTACCCATGTCTAACAATAGCCAAATTAATATGAATAAAATACATTCTCTAAAATGCTTGTATGCAAATGCTAGAAGTCTAAAAAATAAGATGGGAGAGTTAGAATATATAGCACTAAATGAAAGGTTAGATATGATTGGAATATCAGAGACATGGTGGAAGGAGGACAACCAGTGGGACACTGTGATACCTGGGTACAAACTATATCGTAATGATAGAGCTGATCAAATTGGTGGAGGGGTTGCTCTCTATGTTAGAGAGGGCATTGAGTCAGAAAGGATTAAAGTTTTGCAGGAAACAAAATCTGCTGTAGAATCTATATGGATTGAAATTCCATGTAAAAGGGGGAAGGCGATGGCAGTGGGGGTGTACTATCGAGCGCCTGGCCAGAATGACCAAATGGATGATGAAATGCTCAAAGAAATCAAGGAAGCTAACAAACGTTACAGCACAGTAATAATAATGGGTGATTTCAACTACCCCGGTATCGACTGGGTCAGTGTCACGTCAGGACATGCTAGGGAGATAAAGTTCCTAGATGAAATAAATGACTGCTTCTTGGAGCAGCTGGTTCATGAACCGACCAGAGGGGAAGCGATATTAGACCTAGTCCTTAGTGGAACACCAGATCTAGTGCAAGATATAAGATTGTTGGGGCCACTTGGCAGTAGTGATCATAGCATGATCGCCTTTGATTTAATTAGTGGAGGAGGGATAGTAAGGAAATCCACAGTACTACCTTTTAACTTTCGAAAGGGAGATTATGATAAAATGAGGAAAACAGTTAAGAAAAAACTAAAAGGAGCAGTTGCAAAGGTTAAAGACGTACATCAGGCTTGGCTGTTGTTGAAAAATACTATCTTGGAAGCCCAGACCAGCTGTATTCCACGCTTTAAGAAAAGTGGAAGGAAGTCCAAAAAACTGCCAGCATAGCTTAAAGGTGAGGTCAGAGAGGCTGTTGTTGCCAAAAAAGCATCTTTCAGGAAATGGAAAAAAGAGCCAAACGACAAAACCTGGAAACAGCACAAGCACTGGCAAGTCAAATGCAAGGCATTGATAAGGCAGGCAAAGGGAGAATTTGAGAAGAAGCTTGCTGTGGAAGCAAAATCGCGAAGTAAAGACCTTTTCAAGTACATTTGTAGCAAAAAACCTGTGAGAGAGTCAGTTGGTCCATTAGATGATAAAGGGGTTAAAGGAGCACTAAGAGGCGACAAGGCAATAGCGGAGAGACTGAATGAATTCTTTGCTTCAGTCTTTACTGAGGAAGATGTAGGGATGTTACCCATGACTGAAGTGGTATTTAAAGGTGCGGAAGAATTGAAGGAAATATCTATACATCGGGAAGATGTATTACAACTATTAGATAAACTGAAGAGTAGCAAATCGCCTGGGCCTTATGGTATACATCCAAGGGTGTTGAAAGAACTGAAATATGAGATTGCAGACCTGCTATTAGTAATCTGTGAACTATCATTAAAATCATCTCTAATACGTGAAGATTGGAGGATGGCCAATGTAGCACCAATTTTTAAAAAGGGTTCCAGGGGTGATCCGGGAAACTACAGACCGGTGAGCCTGACATCAGTACCAGAAAAAATGGTAGAAACCATCATAAAGAATAAAATTACTCAGCATGTAGATAGTCATGACCTAATGGGAGACAGCCAACATGGCTTTAGACAAGGAAGATGTTGACTTACTAATCTGTTATGTTTTTTTGAAGGAGTGAATAATCAGGTGGACAAAGGTGAGTCGGTTGATATTGTGTATCTGGACTTTCAGAAAGCCTTTGACAAGGTCCCTCATCAGAGACATTTGGCAAAACTAAAGAGTCATGGGATAGGAGGCAGTGTACTATTGTGGATCAGGAACTGGTTAAAAGATAGAAAGCAGAGGGTAGGGCTAAATGGCCAATTTTCCCAATGGAGAAAGGTGAATAGTGGTGTACCTCAGGGATCTGTGCTAGGTCCGCTGCTTTTTGACATATTCATAAATGACCTGGAAAGTGGAATAACGAGTGAGGTTACCAAATTTGCAGATGACACAAAACTATTTAAAGTTGTTAAAACCCAAGAGGATTGTGGAAAATTGCAAGAGGATCTTGATAAATTGGAAGACTGGGCATCAAAATGGCAGATGAAATTTAATGTGGACAAGTGCAAGGTTATGCACCTAGGGAAGAACAACCCAAACTATGGTTACACGATGCAAGGTTCCACATTAGGAACTACCACCCAGGAAAAAGATTTAGGCGTCATTGTGGATACCATGTTAAAACCCTTGGCCTAGTGTGCAGCAGCGGCCAAGAGAGCAAATAGAATACTAGGTATGATAAGGAAAGGAATGGAAAATAAAACAAAAGATATTATAATGCCTCTATATCGTTTCATGGTGAGACCGCACCTTGAATATTGTGTGCAATTCTGGTCACCGTATCTTAAAAAGGATATAGCGATTTTAGAAAAGGTTCAGAGAAGAGCCACCAAAATGGTAAAGGGGATGGAAGGATACTCCTATGAAGAAAGGCTAAAAAGGTTAGTGCTCTTTAACCTGGAAAAGAGACGGCTGAGGGGAGATATGATAGAAGTCTATAAATTAATGAACGGAGTGGAACGGGTAAATATAGATCGATTGTTTACCTTATCAGAATATAGAAAGACTAGGGGACATGCAATGAAGCTACAGGGTAAACTATTTAAGACTAATAAAAGAAAATATTTTTTCACTCAACGTGTAATCAAACTCTGGAATTTGTTACCGGAGGATGTAGTAAAGGCTGTTCGTGTAGCTGGGTTTAAAAAAGGTTTGGACAAGTTCCTGGAGGAAAGGTCCATAAACCATTATTAAGAAGGGACCCAGGATATCAATGCTTGAACCAATACAAGCATTGTGGAACCTGTGTCCCTTGGGGAAACTGCTAGGTACATATGACCTAGATTGGCCACTGTTGGAAACAGAATACTGGGCTTGATGGACCTTGGTCTGACCCAGTATGGAATATCTTATGTTCTTATGTTCTAAGGTTATATGCCAAACTGCCTAAAACTGTCATCTATATGCCCCATTCTCAAAAAACCACACCTGGATCCACACGACTTATCAGCCTACAGACCAATCGCCAGCCTTCCCTTCATCGCCAAGATGATCAAGAAAACCATACAAGAGCAACTACAAGACCATCTGGATAAACATTACATACTGGATGACCAACAACACGGTTTGCTCCCTATCTGTGAAGTGGAAATGCTACTGACCTCCCTGACAAACAAACTCATCAAAGAAACCCAGAAACCAAACTCTGGATTCATCCTTCTATTTCTAGGCATCTCAGCTGCCTTCGATACCATCAGTCACCAAATACTCATACAATGATTGCAGATACTAGGAATAGAAGGATTGCAGTCAATAGGAATAAAATGGTTCCAATCCTACCTTAAAACCCCAAAACAACAAGTAAGGATTGGGGTCTGCACCTCTGCCCAATACACCCAAACACAAGGATCCATACTCTCTGCACTGCTATTAAACAAATACATGCAACCACTCTGCAAAACACTCTGATCTCACAACAATTCCTTCCACATAATACGTCGACGACATCATGTTATACACACCCGGCAACACCAACCACCCCTCACTCCACCTCCTACAGCGGTGCTTCACAGATGTATCTACATGATTTGAACAAAACTATCTCTCCATTAATCTGAACAAAACTGAAGCTCTTTTCATCACCAGGGACAGCTCATTCACTCCAGCCTTCACTATTATCCTCAACAACATCAAAATACAGGTCAAGAACTAAGTCAAATACCTTGGAATCCCTTGATCAGCTGCTAACTTCAAACCACAAATCGCCAAGACAACAAAAACTGTCTATTTCAAAATCCAGACTCTACAATGTCTCTGCCCTCTGCTAGAACCAACTCAGCCCTACAAGCCCTCATCATTCCACACATAGACTACTGCAATGCCATATACCAATGGCTCCCACAATCCACACTTCACCCTTTACAAATGGCCCTACACACAGCTGCTTGCACAATCCAGGGGGCTTCAAGATCAGATCTCATCTCAACCATCCTGAAGCACCTCCACTGGCTCCCACTACAAGGCAGAATCTTATACAATTTATTTATTTTTATTTATTTAACTGTATTTATATCCCACTTTTCACCGGGTCAAAGAGGTGTAACAAAAAGGGGGGGGGGGTTAATCAGTTATAGGGATGGGGCCATCACCAGGAGGGCAACATTGATGATTTTGACAGGGGATAGACATAGACGTGGACAAGTGGCTTCTGGCTGGCTCCCACTGCCCCGATTGGGCAGGAGCGCCGGGGGGAGGAGAGACCCGGCAGCGGCTCCCTCGATGCAGGGACGCCGCTTTTAAGGTGACTTCTGGCTGGCTCCCACTGCCCCGATTGGGCAGGAGCGCCGGGTGGAGGAGAGACCCGGCAGCGGCTCCCTCGATGCAGGGACGCCGCTTTTAAGGTG
The DNA here is from genome assembly GCA_033557465.1 of Ichthyophis bannanicus. Classification (NCBI taxonomy): domain Eukaryota; kingdom Metazoa; phylum Chordata; class Amphibia; order Gymnophiona; family Ichthyophiidae; genus Ichthyophis; species Ichthyophis bannanicus. The sequence continues at coordinate 647,518,715 of CM066035.1, forward strand.
GCTTCTGGCTGGCTCCCACTGCCCCAATTGGGCAGGAGTGCCGGGGGGAGGAGAGACCCGACAGCGGCTCCCTCGATGCAGGGACGCCACTTTTAAGGTGGCTTCTGGCTGGCTCCCACTGCCCCGATTGGGCAGGAGCGCCGGGGGGAGGAGAGACCCGGCTGCGGCTCCCTCGATGCAGGGATGCCGCTTTTAAGGTGGCTTCTGGCTGGCTCCCACTGCCCCAATTGGGCAGGAGCGCCAGGGGGAGGAGAGACCCGACAGCGGCTCCCTCGATGCAGGGACGCCGCTTTTAAGGTGGCTTCTGGCTGGCTCCCACTGCCCCGATTGGGCAGGAGCGCCGGGGGGAGGAGAGACCCGGATGCGGCTCCCTCGATGCAGGGATGCCGCTTTTAAGGTGGCTTCTGGCTGGCTCCCACTGCCCCGATTGGGCAGGAGCGCTGGGGGGGAGGAGAGACACGGCAGCGGCTCCCTCGATGCAGGGATGCTGCTTTTAAGGTGGCTTCTGGCTGGCTCCCACTGCCCCGATTGGGCAGGAGCGCCGGGGGGAGGAGAGACCTGGCTGCGGCTCCCTCGATGCAGGGATGCCGCTTTTAAGGTGGCTTCTGGCTGGCTCTCACTGCCCCAATTGGGCAGGAGCGCTGGGGGGAGGAGAGACCCGGCAGCGGCTCCCTCGATGCAGGGACGCCGCTTTTAAGGTGGCTTCCTCACATTTAAAACCATCAACAACCTGTCATCCACACAACTTCAAAAGTTACTACACCCTCACACCTCAAACCGACCCACGAGAAAATCTACTGCAAGCACCCTCACAATACCACCTGAAAAAACAAAAAACATTCAACAAGTCTGTCAAAGATCCTTTGAATTATATGTACCCTCGATATGGAACTCCCTCCCTGATAACCTCAGAAACTCCACAGACCTCACCGCATTCAGAAAAATGTTAAAAACGCACCTCTTTGCCAAGTACTTCACTGATATAACTTAACCAACCTGTAACTCAGCCTACCCACATTGTAAACCCCCCACCCCCATCCCGTATCTACATGTCTCTAATCAGATTGTACATAGCAAAGCACTCCAATTCCATTGTATAAAGTTAAACAGGCCAGTAAGCCAAGTTCAAACAGGCCAGTAAGCCAAGTTCACCTTAAAACCTACCTATTTAGTCAACACTATAGCAACCTACAACCTGGAACCAAATTCACTACACAAAAACATGCAACAAACCAAACACAGGTCTACCCCACCTAATGCCGGACTTCATTTCTCATCCACTCAAGTTAGTCTACTCCCAATACTTTATTTATGATCACAAATAACTATTATAGTCTCTTACTAACCATGTAAATCTACCCTTCTGGTTCCTTGTAACATAGTTTTATGACTCCTTGTAACATAGTTTTATACTTCCTTTTATGTTAATAACCCTCACATTGTTTTCCACTTAACCTAGTTATTATGTAACCTAGTTTATGTTCACCTAATATTTAATGTAATTCAATATTGCACTGTTCTGCTATATTGTTGTTTAAGTTCCTTGTTTTTACTCAACTAATGTTTAATGTAATTCAATATTGCAATGTTCTGCTATATTGTTGTTTAAGTTCCTTGTAAACCGCCCCTGATCTCTGGAAGGGGCGGTATAGAAAAGCACTGAAATAAATAAATAAATAAAATGTTCAAATTGTTCACATATATATTGTTATATATTCTTCCAACTGTATATAGTTAAATGTTTTCTTTAAACCTGTTCAAATTGTTAAATGTAAACTGCTTTGACCCAGTGAAAAGTGGTATATAAATCTTGCTAAATAAATAAGGTGTACCTTCCCACCAGAATCGGAGCAGCTCAGTTGAGTTGCTTCAGTTTTGGCGGGAGGGTTTGCTGCTTTGTTCTGGGGACTCGCAGTGATGCACTTTGACTGTTCAGAGAGGCGCAGGGGAACCGGCCGGTCTGCAATGCCTGAGGTGCGCAGGGGGAGCAGCGTTTGATCAGCGACCACTGCGGTGGATGAACTCTGGAGCTGGGGACATTTGGACACAGTCAAGTTGGTTTTCTTTTGCTTTTGGTTCAGCACTTAGTGTGAAGAGATTTTTGGATCACACTGTATAATAAATACAAAGCATTAAAACAACATGAATAGTGAATGAAACTCTCCCCCATTCCCAGACAGTCTCCTTTACACACACATTCTCTCCCCCTTCCCAGCTGGTCCCCATCCACAGTATCTCTCTCTCTCTCGCTCTCTCTCTCTTTCTCACCATGACACCCCTTCCCCCTCCCTCCGCTTCCATCGGTTTCTCTCTCTCTCTATCATGACCTCCCTCTGCTGCCTACTTCCCTATCCCCTAGTCTTTCATGATACCGCTCCCCCCCCTCCACTCAAGTCTCTCTCAATTTCAGCGGCAGGCTGCAGCCATTATTACTCCTGACTGTAGCTGCTAAAAAACATGGGGCCTGTCTGCCAGCTTAAGAACATAAGAACATAAGACATGCCATACTGGGTCAGACCGAGGTCCATCAAGCCCAGTATCCTGTTTCCAACAGTGGCCAATCTAGGTCATACGTACCTAGCAATATCCCCAAAAGACATAGGTTCCTCAATGCTTGTACTGGGTCAAGCATTGATATCCTGGGTCCCTTTTTAATAGTGGTTTATGGACCTTTCCTCCAGGAACTTGTCCAAACCTTTTTTAAACCCAGCTATACTAACAGCCCTTATTACATCCTCCGGTAACAGATTCCAGAGTTTGATTACACGTTGAGTGAAAAAATATTTTCTCTTATTTGTCTTAAATAGTTTACCCTGTAGCTTCATTACATGTCCCCTAGTCTTTCTATATTCTGATAGCGTAAACAATTGATCCACGTTTATCCGTTCCACTCCATTCATTAATTTATAGACCTCTATCATATCACCCCTCAGCCGTCTCTTTTCCAGGTTAAAGAGCCCTAACCTTTTTAGCCTCTCTTTATAGGAGTAGCCTTCCATCCCCTTAACCAATTTGATGGCTCTTCTCTGTACTTTTTCTAATAACGCTATGTCCTTTTTAAGATACGGCGACCAGAATTGCACACAATATTCAAGGTGCGGTCGTACCATGGAGCGATACAGAGGCATTATAATATCCTTTGTTTTATTCTCCATCCCTTTCCTTATGATACCTAGCATTCTATTTGCTTTCTTGGCTGCCGCTGCACACTGGGCGGAGGGTTTTAACATGTTATCCACGATGACTCCTAAATCTTTTTCCTGGGTGGTGGTGTCTAATGTGGAGCCTTGCATCGTGTAACTATAGTGTGGGTTGTTCTTTCCTAGGTGCATAACTTTGCACTTGTCCACATTAAATTTCATCTGCCATTTGGATGCCCAGTCTTCCAATTTATCCAGATCCTCCTGCAGTTTTCCACAATCCTCTTGGGTTTTAACAGCTTTAAACAGTTTGTCTTGGACCCACTGTTCCAGATCCAAGGTCTGAAGCCATGCGAGACATCATGCTCCGATACCCACAGCTGCAACCCTGCCAGCTGACTCTAAGGCATCGTAGGTTGCTTGGACCATGTATTTAGAGCAATTCTTGCCATGGCCCACCAGGGTGCAGAAGGAATCGATGTGCTTTGAAGGAATGAGAGATCCAAACTCAGCCAGGTCCGTCATGATGTCCTTAAGGAACATACTCATGTAAAGTTGGTATGAGAGGATCCTGGCTACCAGCATGAAGCTCTGGAAACATCTCCTACCAAAGGAATCAAGGGACACCGAGGAATGGGTCTTGGTGCTCTTAATCTGATTCATGGCCAACTCCACTACCAAGGAGTTGTGGGGCAGCTGTGGCTTCTCGATGCCTGGGAACCTCTGGACTCTGTACATAGAGCCCAGCTACTGGCTGACACTGTGAGAGGATTCTCTCACATCTGCAATAGCAGCCTTTGCAGGATACACTGTATGGGCACCATAATTGCTTCCTTGGGAGCCAAGAGCTATTGGAGAATCTCCAACTCCTCTTCCCTTGGCTCATCCTTCGACTCAAGGGAGAAGGGTATAGCCTTGGCCATGTCCCCGATGAAGTCCTGAAAGGACATGTCCTCCGGGGTGACTTCTGCCTTTCATACAGAGCAGAGGGATCAGATGGCAGGTCTGGAGACCCAAGGTCAGACACCACCGATTCCTCCTCGGTCTCCCATCCCTTGGACTCTGACTCCAAGAGGAAATCAAAATAGTGCCGGGCAATGTTCCCTCTAAGCTGCGCTGGGTCTGCTGCCAACATTCCTGCCAGCGGGGGGAGGTGCAGTGCGATTGATGCTCCACCCCTCCCCCCACCAGGGTGAATGCCAGCGGAGGACCCAGCGCAGATTAAAGGGAACATTGCGAGGGTGCTGCGGCGTGTGTTAGACACCAAGGGCAGAGGAGTTGGAGATTCTCCAATACCTCTTGGCTCCCAAGGAAGCAGTTATGGTGCCCATACAGTGTATCCTGCAAAGGCTGCTATTGCAGATGTGGGAGAATCCTCTCACAGTGTCAGCCGGTAGCTGGGCTCTATGTATAGAGTCCAGAAGGTCCCAGGCTTCGAGAAGCCACAGATGCCCCACAACTCCTTGGTAGTGGAGTTGGCCATGAAGCAGATTAAAAGCACCAAGCCCCTTGATTCCTTTGGTAGGAGATGTTTCCAGGGCTTCATGCTGGTCTAACACACACCGCAGCACCCTCGCAATATTCCCTTTAATCTGCTCCGGGTCCTCCGCTGGCATTCCCGCCGATGGGGGGAGGGGAGGAGCGTCGATCGCACTGCACCTCCCCATGCTGGCAGGAATGTTGGCGGTGGACCCAGCGCAGCTTAGAGGGAACATTGGTGCCAGGCCTCCTCTCAGCATCATCTCCAGTCAGGCAGAGAAGCTGGGTGTCAGTGGGACCGATAGTGCACTGAGCAGGGGCTCTGATGCACTGGGGCATTGGAACCTGAGACATTAGAGAGGGAAATGGTCATAGGAATTGTCATAGATTCTGACCGCTGACCCAATTCGTCCACCTTGGAAGGGAGAATATGGGTCTCTAGGATGGGCTGGACGGAGTGCGGTTTTGATGCTGATGGCATAGGGGGGCCAGTCTGTCTCATGGCCAGCACCATCGCCATGTGGGCTTTGAGGGCTCACAGACATTCTTTCAGCACCACCATCTCCAAAGGCATTGGGACTGAAATGACAACTTCGGCCACCGACTCCTGTATCTGTGATGTGGACAATACAATGATAGATTCATCGGGAGACAGCCAATGGCCCTCCGGGGTCCTGAGAGTTGATTCCTCCTGCCAGGGCAGCTTAGCTGGCCACTCCTGGCCATCATTCTTGATGTCACGTCTGGAAGGGCTCTGATGCTGATGCACATGGCTCTTGGCCTGATGCTCGGACACCCCTTCAATGTCGATAGAGTCGATGACAGATCCTTCCTGGTTTCTGACTGGAAGTCAATGGAGCATCTCTGCTCTGTGGCACCATGGCCCCTTGGCTCTGAGTGCACTCGAACACCTCTCAATGATGACACCTGTGAGGCCGTCGATGTCAATGCTGGGGCCGAAGACGCTGATTTTGATGGCCCAAAGAGGGACTCCCTCTGTTTCTCACAGCCCTTTAGGCCCTTCCTTGTCATCTGACATAGATAGTATGAGGCAGGCTGATGGTCGATTCCAAGGCACTGTGGGCACCAATTATACCTGTCAGTCACCAAAATGGTGCGCGCACACTTAGTGCACTTTTTAAAGCTGCTGGCTAGCTTAGACACACAGCCATGGCAGGTCAAATGGCTCAATTTCGCCAGCTCCAAGAAAAACCGCAAAAGCAAGAAAAATCAAAAAAGGGAAAAGACAAAAAAATGTAAAAAGGAGTGTCAGCCCTGGAGGCCGTTGGCAATAGACAGAATAAAAAGCGACCCACAAGGGGTCAAAAAAATCAATATTTTTTCCACCGGTGGCAGGAACATGTCCTAGGGGCTCCTTAAAAAAACAACTGGAGAGAGGATGGTGCTGCAGCAGGTGGTAAGGCGGGATGCATGTGCGGTGGAACCTCCCAAAAGCCTCCAATAGAAGCTGCAGAGCATTTTTTCATGGGGCTTCATTGAGAATATCACTCATACATGAGGATTTTCTTCCTACTTGTTCATGGAGAAACACTGTTGCCGTGGGTTCCCGATTCTGACATGAGCCAACAAGCAGAGCCACACTACCTCACAGCTATTGTATGTGCAACGATGCACGTGGCTTGATCAGCACAATCATACTTGCTGATTGGCCAGGGGGCAGAGCAGACAGCAGAGTTATATGTCTGTGTGTGTGTATGTATGGGTGTGTGTATGTATGTATGTGTGTGCATGTGTGTGCCGGGCTGTACAGTGTACGTTTACGGACACTATATGCGAAGCCTAAAAACTGGGCTGTCCAGTCAAAAAACAGTCAGATGACCACCCTAGTGGGAAGGTGCTTATAGGGGCTAAAGAAAGGAGGAGAGAAGTAGGATCTCAGGGAGGAGGGAGAGAGGACAATGTGGTCTGCTAGGCACCCAGGAGCTTCCATCTGGAATACCTATGCCAGCTGCAGAACATCTTAACAGTTATACTTAGGTCACAGACACAAATGCCTCAAGGGGACACTGCTCATGTTACTAAAGACTGCCTAATGTTGTACTGAATATTGCAACCAGTTATGGTGTGTATTGGACATTTCTACAGTAAAAAGAATTTGAGTATCCAATTCTGTATCAAGCTTCTTTCAATTTTTGCACCAAGGATCTTGAAGGGATTTTCCCTCCTCCCATGAAGAATCTACTCCCTTTTCATAAGAGCGTGTGCTGGCTGAGTGATGGAGAGAGCTCAGGAGAAATTTATTCTGTGACCTGGAGCCCTGGCAGGACCGCTCTGCCACTCAAGGGACCAGGGGAGTTACACAGATAAAACACCTAGACACCTAGAAGAGTCTAAAAATATAGGGTGAACCACGAGAAACAAGTCCTAATGAGAATCTATGTGAAGAAATAGTTTGAGGGAAGTAAAGAAACCATAAAGGCCTGGCAATCTACTTCCGGTCACTCTGCCATGAAAACCTAGGGGCTGCTAGGTCGCCAGGAGTCAGCACTGACTCAACGGCACATGGCATACATGCAAGGAACCAACATAAAAATACACCGCCCTTTCTCGCCTAATTCTATTCCTTCTATCTTCAAATTCACTTAATCATGAATAACCAAATTTAGAATCAAGGATTGAAAGGCCTCAGTTAACGCTCTTACCAGTCATCGGTGAACAGTGTCACCATTGGAACGAGCTAAAAGGTATCCACATCATGGGCCTTGCCCTACCTACCTAAACCTTTAATTAAATTTGCACAAATTTTGAATTTAAAATATTATCCTAAAAAAGTACTTTTAAAGGATTCATCAAAACAATCTTATAAAGTTATAGAATAATCTTACATAATTATATCTTAAAAGTCAAGAATTAAAGTGTATCTATTAATTGAAAACACCACTAAATCAGGCTATTGCCTATCCATTCACATTCAAACTGTGAAGATATCCCTACAGGGACCCATGAACATCTGAAACAATAATAAAGAAAAGAGGAATATGCTGATTAGATGATCTCAATCTTAAAATGTGAACAGACACTATTCCACTTATCTTTTTGTTCTCGATGTCAAAATCACTTGCTTCACGGTTCAGTGCCGCTGGTATTACAACCGCTGGTCAGACTACACCATAAGCAAACTTGGGCAGCAACTGCGTTCCGGATCCGACAAAAGCTTCTGTTTCACCCTGCCGGGCTTCCTCAGGGATCGAACGTCATGCCCGAATTCATGTTACATCATTGAAGAACTTTTAAACATGAGCGATCTTAACGCTTCAGCAAGGAAGCCATGTGCAAGTACAATTAGACTCAGGTTATAAAAGTGGCATTAAAAAGATGTGCTTTTAGGCTGGACTTGAATCTGGTGAGCAAGAGAGTAAGGTACCTGGGGTCAGGAAGGCTATTCCAGACACTTGGCAGAGCAAGCCAGAAAGCGCACAGTTGAGGTTTAATGATGGAAAACAAAAGCATAAATAAGAAGCAGCTTTTATTGATTGATCGATTTCTCTCTATCTAAAATTCTGAACTGGGTACAATTTACATACATAATAAAATCGACAGAAATGCCACTAATGATGCAGGCTATTCTATAATTCATCTAAGGTGGATGCCATTTTGACTGCTTGAGTGGCGAAATCTTAAATACTTCGAATTCAGTTTTCATAGAAATAACCGAGAAAATCCTTGCTTGAAAAAGAGTTTAAAGATTCCTCCTAAAAATAGGAGTATGAGTCTCGGCTCTCAGATTCTCAGGTAGAGAATTTCAAAGGATAGGACCAATGACCACAAAAGGCCGTGCATAAATCTGTTAGGCACAAGAAATGGGTCAATTAAACATCTAGTCAGTTTTGCCCAGTGGAACCAAGGGTGCTTTGCAGTCTATATGTTTTCAAGACAGCACTAATGTATAAGGGTGCTTCTCCACCTATCGCCCAATAGACCCATTTTTAGATTTTAAATTTGATTTGCCATTGACCTGGTCGCCAGTGTTGAGCACTATGATCATCTTCCCAATGAACAATGTTTGGGAAGATGGATCTATTAGGAAATAAGAGAAGAGAGATAGTAAGATACTGCAAAGAATAAGCAGTTTACATTTTATGCAGAATGAGATGGGGAGCCATTGTAGTGATTCCTGAAGAGGGGTTACATAATCATATTGGTGTCAAAGGAAAATGAGTCATGCTGCCAAGGTTTGAACAGACTGCAACAGAAAGAAATCATTTTGAGGTAGACCCGTATGAAGGTTGTAGTAGTCCAGGACAGGATTAAGGAATATGCAAACCAGTATGTGCCTAAGGCTAAAATATTTAGGGAGGGCCCTCTTAGACGTGCTTATTCAATGACTCCTGAAGCATATTCTTGTCTTGGCAAGACAGCTGTGGCAGGGCCAACCCCAGAGTTGGCTCAAGGTGTTGGTGACCTAGGAAAACCTTAAGCCTTATGTCCCTCTGGCCGTCAAAATTTAGCTCTTTCCTGTCTCCCAAAAGCTGCTGCCCTAGGCAGCCGCTCAGTTTGCCTAATGGTTGGGCAGGCCCTGGCTGCTGGCAGAAAGAAGAGTGCATATGAGTGGTGGAGGGGGGGGGGGAAGAGTAGGGAACCAGAACCATTACTGCCTACAGAGGTCTGACTATTCCCTCCACTCTATGTGCATTGTCCTCCAGTCGGCAGGAGGAATCAGTGAGCAGTGCTTCATACCTAGTGCTTCTTCCTCTGCCAGCAGAACAATGTGGGGTCACTTTTGAGGAACATTTATAATGTATTTATAACATGATGATGGACCCAATGTGCTTGTTTGCTTAGGGCTCACTAAAGGACTAACACTGCCCTGTAGTCTAAGCATGAGATGGTGAGAAAGCACATTAGGGCTCTGGTAGTATGTTCAGACAGGAAGGAATGGATTTTGGAGAGTCGGTAGGGAAAGGATCAATATTTTTGGCTGTGTTGTGGGTGTGTGCAAAGAAGAAAAAGGAGAAGTTAAAGAGGACCCCCAAATTGCTGACCAAGAGAAGTGGAAGGATAGCCATGTTATTCACAGTGACTGAGAGTGAACTGGGGAAGCATCTGGGGGGGTGATGGAAGGGAGAAGGTCATGAACTTACATTTTGGCCATGTTGAGTATAGCAGAAGATGCTCTGACTTTGTGATTATTTGCACTTTGACTGACGAAGGATTTCAGCCCTTATTCAAGAAAGGATTTTCCCCATTCCATATCTACATAAAGTAATTCTAATTGAATATGGTCTTTAAAAACATTCATTATTTTGGACAGTAGCAGTTTAATTAATTATGACTGACCAGTTAATGGCAGTGATTAGTAGGCATTTTATCACCATATGCAAACTTAGGGGTCTTTTTACTAAGGTGCATTGGGTTTCTGCACCTAAAGTGCATTTAGCACAAAACCTAATGGTCATTAAGTACACAGCCTCCACAGTAACTCGGAAGCATGGCAAGCATGTTCCCAACAGTTGACACACCCATAAGTACCCTAATGCATGGTGCTGTTACTGCGGGTGCACTTACCTTAACCTATTGAGATGGCGTTAGGAGCACCCGTGCTATTGGGAACCTTGACATCACATGATATGTCCCACACTAATTGCAATGTGCTCGCCGTGCTCACTCTCCAACAATACCCTGCCCATTTAGCACACACAACAGCAGGCAGTAATGGTCATGCCCGAGCAGGCGGCTACCGCGCACGAACATGCACATTAATTGCTTAGCACACTTTAGTGAAAGAGCACCTTAGGGAACTTTTAAAATGTATGTCCATATGGAGGAGACAGACATAAAGCAGTGGGTATTAAGTAAAGCCCAGATAGCAGCATACAAAAATATAATGAGATTTGAATTTCAGAGGTTTTTTTTTCTTTGTCACAAGTTAAACAAATACTTTAAAAATAAGAAACGGCATCACTTCAAGAAAAATAATCACTTTTGTACACAAATAGAAAGTTCAAAATTGAAAAAAGCTTTAATTTCTCCATAAGATTTGCGGCATCCACCAATCAGTGGCCTGCTTTGTTTGTTGACATCCTCAGCAAAAGGAAAAAAAAAAGCAACTTGCCTCCTTGCGACTGCTCTTAGTCTGCCAAAAGTGATTCCACCACAGCCACCACTTAGACTAAATCAAGGGATCCAGAGATGAAAGGACTCTCCTTTGCAGTCTCCGCAATAGCCCTTTGATGTGAAGGGGCAATGCTGTGTGATCTCCCTTCTCCTTCTAGTACAAGAAAACGCCCGCCACTCACTAGGAGCAAATGTTTTTCACTTAGTGCTGTTGCAAGTGCCAGCAGAAAATTTGATGTGCTGCTCTTTTTGTTGAGATTACCATACGCACACACACACACACACACACACACACACACACACAATCTATATATGCATGTTTTGTGCTGAGCTCTACTCCCACTTGGTGTGTACCCAAGAGAATAGATGATGCATTACCAGAATGAAATAAAATGCCAAATGACAGATTTAAAATTGAACACATTTTCAGTTATGTTAAGTCCTGCACCAGATGGATGCTGCTTAAGAAGAACAAAACACAAGGCAAAAATATCTCCTGACCCAGGAATGACGGCAACAGAATATTGTGGCCTCTGTAGAAAAAGAAAGCAAGTTATAATATATAGGCAAGTACAGGCATCTGAAAAGTTCTTGTTTTGTCAGTCAAACAGCTGGACGATGTGGAGAAGAAGGTACACTCATATCCCCTTTATTTTACAGTTTCACAATGAACACTGATAGGGGATGGGGGCTCATATTTTTGTCTTGCCATACTGATGAAAATCCCCATATCGAACCTTGCCTGAGATGGACGTTCAAACCTCATGGTTTCATAGTAGGAACGTCTATATGGGCATCCATGTTGGAAGAATGTATGCAGGATCATACCATCTAGAAATGTGCCCTGTGTGACTAACAAATCTGGTGCCCCTCTACCCAGCCACGCACAGTAACTCATTCTTTTTGAGCTTCCTGGAAGCCCAGTGATGATATCAATGCCCTCTTCAGTGCTTACGTCCTATGCGGCCATACCACTTGCACAGCCCTTGGTACGGCTCTGTGTCTATGTTTCTAAAATTGGGCCGAAACATAGACATTCCCGGCATTTTACTGCACATTCTGCCCTGGACATCCCCGATTGCACTTGGGCGCCCTTTGATCCTGGGCAAGCCACTTAACCCTCCATTGCCCATGTTCCCTGTAAGTATTAGTGAATGTGTCTCATATCCCCGCGTGTTAAATGTATCCCCCAATTGTGTTGTGACCGCTTTGATTGAAGGATAAGGCGGTATACAAAACTGTCTAAAATAAATAAATAAATAAATAAAAAGCCACTTCAGATGTGTAAATGGTGACCTCACCCAGAGTCTGCCAAAACTCTGCTCCTAATTTTACAAAAGACCATTTTTATGCATAAAAGGCCATTTTACAATACCGTCCTCATCTGCTATGTTACTATGTAGAATCTCTCTCCAAACAATGACAATTTTTTTTTTTCATATGAGATTTATAGTTAATGCATCAGCCTTCGATCTGTGAGAATAAGAATTCTTTCTGGTTACTGCCAGGTTGCACAAGATGATGAAAGAGAATGCACAGATGCTTTTCCTTCTTGCATGAGGTCAATCACTTTTCCTTGTCACAAGCATGAGTGGCCTCCTCCTCATGTATCTGTCCACAGACACCTGGTAATAAATGTGGAGCATCCACACTGGGTTATTAATGTGTTCCATTAATAAATGGTGCTGTGTGGCAGTAATAAGCAGGAAAAGCATTCTTTCACCCAAATTCAGGACTTACAGTAGAATAATGTTTGCTGACTTTGGTGAAAAAAAAAAATCAGCTCCTATGTTAAAAAAAAAAAAAAAAAAGGATTTGACTCGGAAGCACTGCATATGCCCAGGTGGGTTTTCAGACTGGCTCCTAGTCTGAATCGTTACATGATGAGCTTCATTACAAGATGCATGACCCTTACTGGCCCCTTTTGGATATATGGAGCTGCTGTCTTGCGGTGAGAGATTCCTGGAAATATGGTAGAGGAAGCCATCGAAGCAGGTTCCAGCTGTGTTAGCAGACAGGGCTGGCCCCAGAGTTGGTTCAAGGTGTTGGCGCACTAGGCAAACCTTAAGACTTACCGCCCCCTGGCTGTCAGAATCTATTGTTTAACTTTCAATGCACTGTTCTTTGCTGCCTCAAACCCCCCCCATCAGAAGCTGCCACCCTAGGCAATGCCTAGTTTGTCTGATGGTTGGGCCAGCCCTAATATCAGAGCAACAAACCAAAGTTGCTACATTGTCTCTTACGTATGCTCAAAAGTTCTTTATCAGAAACCAAAAGTACGACCTTTAATGTCCCATTTATAATTTCTTCTTCTATTTGATATCCTCCTCTTGATTATTCTTTTTGTTGGACCATTTGCCTTGAAAGGATATAAGCCTCTCTTGTGACAAACTTTCCGTTTTATTATTTATAGAAGCAAATAAATGTCCCACACCCTGAGGAGCCCTGCAGCCTCACTGGCTTAAGAGTTGAGCCAATAAGACCCAAAGCCTGTCTCACCAGCTCACTTCTTCATAGCCAAGGGAGTGATTTCCCTCTTTCCCATGACTGTGATAAGTTGCAGCCACTGGGACCATGGAGTCTCTAAAAGTGAAACAGGACACTTCCTGTCTTGCATAACAGACAGAAAGAGCCATGTTTCATTTTAGAGACTCTGGGGTCCCAGTGGCTGCAACAGCACAGCCATGGGAAGGAGGGGAAATCACTCCCATGGCTGTGCAATGAATGCAGACTATAAGGCTGTGGGGAGCAGGGGGAGAGAGGGTGTCTAGGTGGGTTTGATGCTGGGGGGGGGGGGGGCTGGCTGGCAACTGATGAAAACTGCTGTTGGAGGGGGCTGGCCTGCATCTGAAGAGGATTGCTGGGGAGCTAGGACTGGAATTGGGCTGATGCTGGAGGACCGGAGGGGGGGGAGGGGGGATGGGACTGGAAGGGTGATGATACTGAAGGTGGACTGATGCTGGGGGGGGGGGGGGGTTGCTGGAATTAGAAGGGAGATGATGCTGGGAGGGCCTGGGACTAGAAGGGAGCTCCTGCTGGGAGGGCTGGAACTAAAAGGGAGACAAAACTGGAAGGGTCAGGAAGGAACTGATGTTAGGAGGAGCTGTGACTGGAAGGGAGCTGATGCTGGGAGGGACTGGGACTGGAAGGGAACTGATGCTGGAAAGAGTGATGCTGGGGCTGGGGGGCTGTAAGGGGGCAGATGCTGGGGTTAGGGTGGAGAAAAAGAGGCAGAAACTGGAGTAGTGAGGATGGAGGGGGACAGATTTTTTTGTGAGAGGGAAGAAACAAAGTTTTACAGAGGGAAAGGTAAGAGTGAGGAGCATAAGAATAGATGTTGGGGTAAAGAGGAGGAATGGCAGGATCAATGAAAATTAGAGATGGGTGGGTGTGGGGAAGGATGTAGGAGGCAGGAGGGTAGATATTGGGGATATGGAGATGGGCAAGAGCAGAGACTGGGACTTAGGTGGAGACTTTAAAATTTGGTGGGAGAAAAGAAGACAGATTTTTAAGATTGGTTGGGTACTGGGAGATTAAGTTGCAACTGAGGTGGCAGGTCCAGGGCCAGCGCAACACACTGTGCAGGCAGCTCCGGCAGCAGAATGATCGCAGCGTCGTGCAGCACCATCCCCAGCTTCATCTTTATTTCTCTGAGTCAGCAACAGCAGCCAGTGCTGCCTGTAGCATTCACTTCCATGTGCGGAGCCATTGATCTGTGCACTGGAAGTGAATGCTACAGGCAGCAATGGTTGCTGCATGCTGACTCAGAGAAACAAAGATGAAAATGGGGATGGTGCCATGTGATCTTTCTGTTGCTGGCTTGGAGAAAAAATTAAGACACTGGAGATGGTGCCACACAATATTTTTGCCATGGGGGAGGGGGACAGAGAAATAGAGGGGATATGTTGGATTGAGGGGAGGATAAGGAGAAATAGAGGGAGATTTTAGGTTATGAGAGAGAAGAGATATATTGGACTGGGGATGGGAACAGGGAGAGAGAGAGAGAGAGAAGATACTGGGCTGGAAGAGGAGATAAGAGATATGCCAGACTACTGGAGGTGGGGAGGATGGATAAGGAGAAGGGGATAGAAGGCTGTTGATCTATGGTTGTGGGAAGGGAAAAAGGGCTGGGGAGGTAGAAGAGAAAGAGGGAGATGCTGGACTTTGAGGATAAAGGGGAAGGGGGAGGGGACTGGGAGCTACTGAATTGGGGTGGCGAGAGAGATAGCGAGAGAGAGGAGATGATAGGCATGGCGGAATTATGTATAAGAGGCCATGGGAAGCTGGCAAGGAGATGAATGAGAGGAGGATGGTGATTACAGAGCATGGATATGTGGTAATGGTGAGTGAAAGACAGGAGAATAAGAGGCTAGCGAAGGAGTGAGATGGGAAATGGGATAACTGGGGAGATAGGTTAGACTGGAGGTTAAAGGAGTAGATAGAAAGTTGTTAAGTGAAAAGTCAAAAGGAGATTGAGGATGGATGGGTGAAATTTGAGTGGATGAAAAAGGAATAAAGAATGAAATGGAGGAATGAGCAAAAAGGGAAAGATCAATATGTTAGAGGCAGATGTAGAGAGAAAATGGAAAGGACAAATGGACAGCAGAAGCAGAAGAAAGTCTCTGGGGCAATTGCAACTAAAAAATAAAATGGTCACACAACAAAAGGTAGGTAAACACTATTTTATTTTGACTTTATTAACTGGAATGTGTCAGTTCTGGGAAATGTGCATTGCTGATGTCTTTGTGGGAGTGGAGGAGTAGCCTAGTGGTTAGAACACTGGGTTGGTAACCAGGGTTAAGTTCCCACTAGCACTGCTTGTGGCCTTGGGCAAGTCACTTAACCCTCCATTGCCTCAGAAGAAAGGCCTGGCAATCTACCTCCAGTGACACTACCAAGAAAACCCAGGAGCTTCTGGGTCACCAGGAGTCAGGACTGACTCAAAGGCACACATTGCATTTTTGATGTCTTTGTGTTTTATTCAGTACAAGAGGAAATTAATTCCCAGTTTAATTACTGTCTTCATATTTCTAAATTGTGATCCCTTGTTCTGTACTTGGTGATGGGCTGCCTCTGTGTTGCGTGTGTGGCTGAGTTGTGATACTCTGATCATGTAGATTCTGTGTAGCAGTCCCACTTGTTCTCTTTCCCCAGTAGGAGATGTATTGGTTTTTAGTGAGACGTATTGGTTTAAGATTTGCAGTGTTGCCTTTTGATAAGTAGGATTTGGTGCTGTGTGAGTCTTGGTACTGCTGTTATGATATGGTGGGTTTGCCATGGATTCTAAATGAGCAGGATTTTATAGTAGTTCCTAATGTACCTGGCGGTTGGCACTGGAAGGTAGTAATGTAGAAAAATGGACGCCTTTCTTTATCCTCACTGTACATGCAAATGGCATTCAGACACTCATTAAGAGGCATGTTTGCTAAAAGTTAATGCCCATTCACAAATGTTAACATATGCTAAGTGAAACAGCACCCATTAATTTCTATGGGCACAGTGGCACTTAACACACATTAACGTTTAGAAAACATGCCTTTAAGTCATTACTGGGACAAAAAAGAAGTTTGTGAAGGGTCCTTTGAAAGCCGCCTAAAATTTTAGATGGGCAGCATATAAATTCTAAAGTAAAATAAATGTATGCAAATGAAGCTTAGGGGATATGCAAATATTTATACAAATGAGGCCACGCAGTGAGTCTCAGCACATGGCTTCGTATCACCCTCAGGCCGCCACTGACATAAATCTATGCAGAAGCTAACAGACTATTATTCACACATTTTGTGAGGGTTTGAAAATGCATTTATATTATGGTGGTGGTGGTAGGGGGAGGGGGTGCAACATACTTGTTGCTTAGAACCTACCAAAGGTTAAATCCTGCCTTGCTTAGAATGTGTCTTCTAGTGGTTAGTCCTACCCATATTGGTATCTAGCATCTTCCTATCACTTTCAGGTGTACACAACATTCTATGTAGCTGCTCTGCACTGTTATAAATATTAGTAATGAATGTGTTGGTAGTAATTTGATAATAGATTACACAGGTACACTACCAAAAAACTGCCTCCAGTTTTGCAACTGATTCCTATAGATTTTGGGGTGCTGAATCCAGGAAAAATAGCCAAAATGTTCCATCACGTCACGTTTTCTTGCAAAATTAGATTTCTTACCCATATAAGGAATGTTCACATAATTTCTTTTTAGCCGACTGCAGTTTATTTTCTTGGCCCAAAATAGAGGTTGTAATGGTTAACTAACTAGAAACACTCCCTCATGATATTTTAGAGTGTTTTGTATTCATTTTATACATTAACAGGACAATTGGGAGGCGGGGGGCTAAATCCAGTACTCGCGCTGGCGCATGTTCTTTCCTGTTCGCCTCGCCTCGTTCGCTCGCTCAAACACGGTGGTTGCGACATGAACGTTCCTGTCAAATTTCAGTTTCTTGCAAGTTCATTATTACCTTTTGTTTGCTCAGTCGTAATCCAGCTTTATTCCGAAGTGGTTCACTACAGTTGTAGTTTGCAGTGCTGTGTATTTGTGATGGCTCACAGAGCCAGAGGTTGCGTCAACTCTCCGGACAGTTTTTGTTTTATTTGTGGGGAATATACCGTGAAAAAGTGGCAGAGGAACATTTCTGAATTTATTAAAAAAGTATATTTCGCCTATTTCGGTTTGAAGTTAGGCGATCAAGACAAACCGTGAGCTCCTCACAAAGTGTGCAAGACATGTGAGGAAGATCTACGCTTATGGATGAAAGGTAAAAAACAAGCATTTCGTTTCGGAATACCTATGATGTGGCGTGAACAAAGAGACCACAGCAGTGACTGCTATTTTTGCTCTTGCATTGTGAAGGGATACAACTTAAAAAATAAGAACATAATAAGTTACCCCAACCTTCCCTCAGCAATTAGGCCTATGCCTCATAGCAAAGAAGTACCTGTGCCTGAACCACCAAAATCTTTGGATCATATTTGTGTGGACGGTTCTGATCATGATGAGACTCATCAGATGGCTTTTCCCAATGAGTCCAGTACTTCCGAGTTTGAAACTGAACCAGATCCGAAACCTGAACTTTTCTCTCAAGCTGAATTGAATGATTTAGTCCGGGATTTAGGACTCCCAAAAGATGCTGCCCAACTGCTAGGTTCTCGGCTTAAACAGATAAATCTATTGTCACCAGGAACAACTTTTTATTGGTACCGCAACCGCGAGACACAATTTTTGAAGTATTTCAGCAAAGAGGAAGATTTGGTATTTTGCAACAATATATATGGAGTGATGGAAAAGTTTAAACTCAAGTATGATCCTGCTGAATGGCCGCTGTTCATTGATTCGTCAAAAGACAGCATAAAAGGTGTTCTTCTTCATAATGGCAACACATTCGCTTCAGTTCCTATTGCTCACTCTGTTATTCTCCAAGAAAAATACGAGAATTTGGCCCTGATTCTTCAGAAGATTCGTTATGATGAGCATAAGTGGATGATTTGTGGAGACTTTAAAATTCTATCCATGCTATTAGGGCAGCAATCCGGTTTCACCAAATATCCCTGCTTCCTTTGCTTGTGGGATAGCCGGGCCCATGACCTACACTGGGGGAAAAAAGACTGGCCAATTCGGGAGTATTTGAGACCCGGTGAGAAAAATGTTCTTCATGAGAGCTTGGTACCTCGTGATAAAATTCTATTACCACCTCTCCACATTAAGTTGGGTCTCATTAAGCAATTCATCAAGTCCCTTCCAAAAGATGGTGAGTGCTTTCGGTACCTTTGCTCAAAGTTCCCCCGACTTTTTGAAGCAAAGCTAAAGGAAGGAGTGTTTGTTGGCCCTGATATAAGGAAACTCATTTCAGATGGAGCATTCGCTGAAACGATGTCTGAGAAGGAAAAAGAAGCCTGGGATTCCTTCAAGGATGTTGTTCTCAAATTCTTGGGGAACAGGCGGGATGAGAACTATAAGGATATTGTTGCCAGGATGCTCAATGCCTTCAAAGAACAAGGCTGTAACATGAGCCTGAAAGTCCATTTCTTGCACTTCCATGTGAACTACTTTCCCGAAAACTTGGGGGCGTACAGTGAAGAACAAGGTGAAAGGTTTCACCAGGACATCAAGGACGCAGAGAGAAGGTACCAAGGAAGATGGAACACCATTATGATGGCTGATTTCTGCTGGTTGCTGCTGCGGGAAACCCCAGATGAAAAATACATCAAGCAGCGCACCAAGAGAAGCATTCGGGGGAAGAAGAAACGGGCCCACCAGGAGATTGATTGACCCAAGAATGACTTTAAAATCTAAACTGTGTTGACAAATATCGTGTTTTTACTAAACTTTGAAATAAAAATTTGCTAGTTATTACCACAGTGTCGGATCTCATTTATTAGAATTTTATTTTCACACCATCGGGTGTTTGTCTTCATGTATTGCAATGGTGCGGTTTGCGTTTTCTATTCTTACATACATACCTGTACAACATTTTTTGCACATTTCTTTGCTTTGCTTTGTGTCTAACCTCGCTCTTATATGCTCAATGTTTGTGCACATGTATGTGGCTGTTTTAAGTGCAGACAATTTTGCTACCATCACAGTGTGTTTTGTTGACATTACTCTATTCTTATGTGCTGCCTTGTTACAATTTTCTTTATTCTTATTTGAATAACTACTAAACAATTAGTATAAAGAATTCATCCAAGAAACTTTTATCTCGATCGCACTCAATCTGAAATGTTCACCTCAAACTGCTAACCCAATGTAGCAAAAAATCTGTACGTGATGGAGCAAATTGGTTACCAGATTTGGATTCAGCGCACCAAAAAACGTAAAAATCAATCGAAACATTAGAGGCAGTTTAAAAAAAAATTTTTTTAGTGTACCTGTGTTATGAAGTCATGATATAAGTGTAATGATATGCTACATCTAATTCTCCTTTGCATATTTTTAAGTCAGGTGAAGCAAACATCCTCATGTTTGTGTGGGGCACACATGGAAGCTAGTATGGGATGGATCCTATGGAGGATAGGGGGGTAATTCTATGGTTGCAGAAGAAGACAAGGCGATATCCAGTTCAGAAGAAGGCAAGTCATATGTCCTTTTCTTCCTTCTTGTGGATACTTCTGTATGCATACTTGACTATTCATGTGGATGCAACTATGGGGTATGTTTACTAAACTGCGGTAACGTTACAGACCATGTGTTAGGTAATGTTAACGATCGTTAGGTAACGTTAATGCACGGCCGGGGGGGGGGGGGCCGGGTCCGGGGGCCCCTAATCACTGAGATGCCTGCTTGGTACACATTACTCCTCTGTAAGCATGCA
The DNA here is from genome assembly GCA_033557465.1 of Ichthyophis bannanicus. Lineage (NCBI taxonomy): Eukaryota > Metazoa > Chordata > Amphibia > Gymnophiona > Ichthyophiidae > Ichthyophis > Ichthyophis bannanicus. The sequence continues at coordinate 647,538,720 of CM066035.1, forward strand.
CTATGGACTGGCTAGTGGACTGTCTGCAGTTAGACTGTGCATGGTTGGAACACCTATAAGGTGCAGTCTGACTTTGCTGGTGACAGGCAGACAGTGGTGTGAGACAGTTGGGGGTTTCCAGACCTAACCCCAGCATTGCTGCTGGTATGGCTCTTTCCCTTCAACCCAGGAGGGCTGTCTTATACCAGCAGGATGGAGGTTGCTTCACAGGGGCTGGGGCACCTGTCCCTTACCTACAAAAAGGGTGATGTGAGCCTTTTGGGGTATGTAGTGTATACCACTTTAACCTATAAAGGCACTGCTACAAAAACCTCATGCAAGTCTGGAAACCCCTCTGCCCCTGGTAACAGGTGCCCATGTCAGCCAGACCCTAACACAGAGTACACGTTAATTTGGGTGGTGTCTGGTCTCAGAGGGCCACATGTGACTGCAGGATACAGATGGACACCAAATTACCTTCAGCTGCACTGCAAAGAACACCTGTCACACACTGGCAGTGATGGGGATGTACAGTAGGGCCTAGCTCTAGCACCACATGTACTGCGGACCTAGCGCTGGGCACCCATCCTGTCCCTCAGGGGGAACACAGAATCTGCACAATGGCATGGTCTGTAGCTACTCTGTGCCAGTATCATGCACTGTCAGTTCGTCTTCCCAAGCTGAGGTACCGGAGAGGTGCAGACCCCATTTGTTGATCAGCTATAGACAGCTATTCAGCATGTGCATTGCATCATGGGTACTGGTGGGGTTACCCTATCCTGGCACTCAGAGCAGACAGTTTGTGAGTCCTTCTGTACCTAGCCATTCCTGTGACATACACCATGGAGGTATAGCCTACTGGTTAATTCAATGCCATTCTCAGCAGTGTTCATGGGTTCAATTCCTCATTGTTCCCTCCTCTCATGCCTGTCCTACTCAAATAGTGTGCATGCCTGTAGCAGTCATGTTTTTGCAGATTTATGCTGCCAGCCCATAATACCCTTGCCACAATTGCCAGCATTCCCTCGGTCCATCTATCTGCGTCTGTCAGCTGTGTAGAGTCCTGTCTGCCTGTGCAGGCAGTCACCCCATGTCCTGCACTACTACCCTTTCCTGCATTGCGCCTCTTCATGCTTGCCTCGCCTGTGCCTGATCTGCATGGCACCACCACTCCTCTGTCCACCCATCATTGTAACTATCCTGCCACCTCCGCCTCCACTGGGGGACACGTATTCAGATCTGCCCCATAAACCTAGTTGGCTATATCTCTATATTAGCAGCTGACGATTTGCCAAATCAAAAGTGTAAATAGATATAATAATACAGGAAGAACCTAAGATACTATCTAATACTGCTACCAGTACTATGTACTATGAACCTTTAAGAATCCTGACTGAAAATTGCCTGGAAATCTCTCAAATAGGTTGTAAGCTACAAATTAACCTTTTTATCCAACACCTGATTGACAACTGATCTACAATTCTTACAATACTTGTCCAAGGCTTCCCCTTTTGAAATTGGCCTTATAATTGAATTCTCTAACCCTTGAGCAAGAATATCTAACATTAAAGACCTAGCAATAATTTTTGTAAAATATGAGGAAAAACTCCAAATTGAAGAATTTTACCAGACTTACTGATCAGAGGTCTAGCTGACAATTCCCTGGCCTGATATTTTGTAGGCAAAACTGTAAATTTCAAATAGAAATCTTGTACCCAATAGATTATCACCTGGATCATACCCAATGGATTAAGAGCCACTGAAAAGAGATCCTTTGAGAGATTACCCGCTCCTGTTATTATTTCTTTAATATACTTCCTTTTTCTTAATTGAGTCTCCTTATCATACCGTAGTCCTATTATAGCATACCATTGGAGCCAAAACCCATTATCACATTTTTTCTTCACTTTCTTTCTTGTTTCTGCTCATGTCTCTTCAATTGAATCAATTCTTCAGAAAACTTAGGGTCTTTCTTCCTACCATAAACTTTTGCAAATAGAGCCAAATAACCATTTCCTCTATTAAAATGGTCTTTGCTTCCCATCTCCCCTGTAAGCCCCTCCCATATCTTTCCTGGCCTAAAATTAAAGAAAACAGTTTCCTCCATCAATGTCCTTCCCTTGTATTAGAAACTCTAGAAAATTCACAAAATAAGAACAAACAAATGAAGATAGTTTCGCAATCACTCTTGGCATGCCTCCTCTTCACTCACTTCATGTTCTCCCGGATTTTCTTTAAAAAAAAACTCAAATAAGCAGTCAGGGCCACCTCTGACTGACTATTGGCCTCAGTTTTAGATCAGTGGTTAAACCCAGTCCTCCAGTACTCTTAGTCCAGTTGGGTTTTCAGGGTATTCACAATGAATATGCATGAGATAGATCTGCATACAAAGGAAGCAGTGCATGCAGATCTATCTCATGCATATTCATTGTGGATATCCTGAAAACCTGACTGGCCTGAGTGTACAGGAGGATTGGGTTGAAAACCACTGCTTTAGATTGCCATTGTTTCTCACAACTTTTTTCTACTTGTCATACTAGTGCCTTTCTTTTTCTTACAGTAAATATATTTGTGTCTGAGAGCTGCCAATGGGGTTGATGCAGAAACCCTGTGCTAGAGCCTGGGGCCAAAGCTCTAGTGCAGGTTTCCAAACTGAGGTTTAGAGCAGATGTTTTGCGCAAGCATGCACTAAGCAAACAGCATGCAAATAAGCTGCGCAGAAAACATCTGCGCTAAACCTGCAGAGCAAGCCAGGCAGGGCACGCATGTATCTGTGTTTGCAGCACCTCTGTTCTGCGCACAAAAAGGCACTTGTGCGCATGCACCGAAATACTATGTGGTGCATTGTGTAATTCTTCTGTTCAGATGTTCTGCTCTGGATATCCTTGAACACCAATATTATTTGGAGCAGAACCTCTGAGCAGAATGATTGCTCTTATGCGCCACATTCCAGCACATGCGCATACATGTTCTAGCACACTTCCTCTGCCGTTTCTTTTCAGACCTCACTCACTTCAGTAAAGCCCCCAAAAAAGCTGTGGAGGTTGCCTGCTGCAGAAACAGACATATACATTTCCCTTCAGTATTGAGGGCAGACTCCTTACGTCGCCTTCCACCTGGCGTTAAACTCCCGGCGTTGAACTCAACTTTCTCCTGTTCTGGACACTTCTCTGCATGAAGGCGGCATCGCTAATTGCTTAATTATCATACTAATTTCAATGCATTTTCGTGGGCTGTGTGCTGGCTGCCACGCCAGTATCTGCGCAGTGATTATGCTCGTGCCGATCCTCTTTTGGCATTGTGGCATGACGGTAATGCATAAAAATTATGTACAGATGTCACGCCAACTATGTGCTGAGCATGCGCTGAGGTTACTGCATTGGTCCCAATGTGAATAAGGTCTGCACATATTTGGGCGAATGAGTGTTAATGGACATGCCCATGAGTGGCACAGAAGATGGAAACAGCCTCTGTGGAGCTCCCCCTTTCAATCCTCCAAATATCTTTTCCAAGTCCTGAAAAGTATACAGCATATATTTCTCATGAATATCTCCTTTTATGACAATCGGTCCTGGACAAAACCCAAATATTTCCCACTATACAGCTTCCACAAGTCCACACGATTTTGGATAAATTAAGTGCTCTATGTACAATGCGTACCGGAAGGAAAAGAGATTCTTTCACCCTTTTGGAAAGAAAATCTCATGCACAACTCTTTTACATATTAAAATGAAATATAAACATATCCCCCTATCCCCATACATGCTCAAAGTAATGGGCAGCTGATTCTTGCAACGAAACAGAGTACCGATAATTTCAATACATTTGTTTCAACTTGTAGGAAAAAACACTTTTCCAACAAGTTTCTTCCTTTTTTATCCGAGATTTCTCATAGAGGAGTCTTGTCACACATAGATTTATTTCTTCTCTAATAGATACAATACTGTAATTCTGTGTGCTAGATTGATACCATTGTATGTTGATTGGTTCAACAAGTGGCAGTACTAGCAAAAATTAACACATAGGAGTTGAATGTGAAAACGACCCGGACCATTTAAATGCCCTTGTTTACTTAAGATTCCTAGAGCAATATTAGTGTCCTGAGATTTCAAAACCACCTCCTATTTAATTACTCCCACCATTATGAAGCTAATACTATTTCTCCTAGGACAAGCAGGATGAGTCAGCCACAGTAGGTGATGTCATCTGACGGCATCGAGATGGAAGTACTCTCTAGAGCTCAGAAGGGCCTTCTGAGCATGATCACCAGGTCCCACCCCCGGGTCCGCCCCTAGCCAGCCACTTTTTTCTCTTCCGCCTTGCCAGCAAGACAAATTCTCCTACTCTCCTAATTCCTCACCAACAATTTCAAGGATATATACACTATCAACAATATAAAGAAAAAGAAAGAACATCTACAATCAAGATGCCTAAACCGGGTTTTAAAAAATGCCCGGGCTGCTCCAGAAAAATGAACTCTACAGACTCCCACGACCGTTGCCTAAAATGCCTCAGAGTCTCCCACAAAGTAGAGGACTGTGCTCACTGTGCAAAGATGTCCCCCCAGGCCCGAAAATCTCGAAGACATGCCCTCCAAGAACTCGTCCCAGGGAACAAAGAACCAGGTACCTCTTCTACTGACCACGCAGCTCTCCACGTTGCTCTGACCAGGGCTCAGACCCCCGCTCAGCAGACTCCCGCGATGGCCCCGGATGTGCCCCTACAGGTCTCCATCCGCAGCCGCTCTGCCTCTACTTCTTCTCTTCCCGCTTCTGTGGCATCTCCTCCAGGTCCTGTAGCACCTCCGCGGGTATCCCCGGTGCTCCCTGGATCGTTGAGGGCTCCCCTGCTGGCGGCCATCTTGAATTCCTCCTTGGACTCTGCCACCTCGGTGCCATTGACCGGCACCATGGCAACTCTTTTAACAAGGGGCATGGCCAGAGATCTTTCCTGCAGGCGGCCATCTTGGACTCTGCCTCCACACACCCCCGCACCATTGGCCGGCGCCACGACAACCAGATCAGCAAAAGGCATGGCTCCAGGCATAAGCATGCCCACTGGCAAGCCTCTCCGTCGGCACAGAGGCACAGCTCCAGCCCGCGCCAACATAGCAGAGGCTCCAGAAAGGCTAACAAGCATTACAGGAGACGCAGCAGCAGCACCAGAAGAATTAAAGAATGACACAGGAGACACAGCAAAGGCAGCAGCAGCAGCCCACACCACAGAAGGCACCGACAGAGATAGAGACACCGGAGCCAATGCTCCTCTTCCAGCAGCACCTCTCCTAACAGGTATGTTCTGCTCCCAAATTCCGATATGGACACGGATCCTCCTCAGAAACCCCCCACGGACCCAGGACCTCTGGAAACCGATCTTCCTAATCCTCATGAGAAGCCTGTGGGGCAGCACAACCCCGCTATCATAGCTCTCCCCTACCAAGGGATACCCGACATGACCGCACAGCTCAACAACCTGCTTTCCAGTTTCTTCCAAAAGTGGCTCCAGTCTCAAGGGACACCTCCCCCTGTCCCCCCACATCAGGCCCGCTCAGAGACCCCTCCCGAGTCTGTTCCAGACCCTGCGGGTACAACCTGTGAAGGGGATGAAGCCACAGCTCCCGAGTCCCCCGTGTCTCTGGAAAACCCACCGACCTCAACTCCACACCTGGAACCGTCTACAGTGGACCCCCCACCCAACAGTCCGGAGGACCTAACCTACCCAAAATTCCTCCGCAAGCTTTCAACTACTATGGCTCTGACAGCTCCCTGCCATACTTCCAACAAGCGACCTGAGACCCAAGCAGTCCTAAAATTTTTAGAAAAATAAAATAATAGAAACATATTAATAACGGTTACAAAGAATAAAAGAATAAAAGATCATATTTAAGCTGAACGGGCATCACAGTAAAAAGTAAAAGGTTATACAGTAAAAAGTAAAAGGTTATACACATCGACATCGTGTGACACTCAAAACAATAAATAAATAAATAGATAAATAGTAATAGCAGGTGTGTAGATAAGAATGCTTATATAAAAATTATATGCCATACATAAAAGTACACTTATATACACTGTAAAAAGTGACTCATATAACAACTCAACAAAGATTAATAGGAAGAAAACACAGCAAAAGGCGCAGGGCAGAAGAGCAAACGTAGACCAACGTTAAGGACACTCAAAAACACTTAAAACAATGGATACTCACTATGGTATCTCATGGGAAAATTTCCCATATGGTGGAATCTAAATATCTGTCACCATAGATCCAACAGATAAGGAGTCTTGTTTGTATATGAAATGAAAGGAACTATAGTGTGATAAAGCCATAGTTAGAAACTATCTATTGATGAGAGGACTAACAAAGCCAATAGTGCATACAATAGTAAAAAATGGCTGAGCATATTTTAATGCTGGCAAAGAATTCAACTATTATAAGGGGACTGACGCTAATTCACCAAAAACATGCCTAAAAACCACATATACATAGAAATACTATGACTAAAAAGTCATAACATGATCAATCTTTTATAAAACCAGCAGGCTGTTAAAAATTAGCTCAGTATTAATGACGGAGAAGAATGGAAGACACATTGTCTAAGGGACGAGAAATCTGTAAAGGGTCCTTGTATTGCATATACTTATTTAACAGGGTAACTCCCAAATTAATATCGTGTTGTCTGACAAGAGGGCAATTTCATAGTAACCAATACAATAAAAATGCTAAAAGTCAAAAAAGAAAGTAATTGTAATGCTACTTATACATTTGTGACTTTAAAATGACAAAATGGGGAAGCGATTCTTTGGCAAATTAGATGCGTCTCTGAACTAAGCCCCGTGCATCTAGTTATGTCTTCAAAAATAGCTAAGTGTTAAAAATAGGTTTTAGACAAGGAATGAAAGTGCTTAGAAAATGCTTACATAAAAAATAAACGATTACTGGCATTACCTGACACAGGGGTATGTTTACTAAACCGTCTTAATGTGCGCCCGGCGATAGTGTGCGGGCTGCCATAAAAGGAGTGGGCGTTTCAGTCTTAAAGTAGCAAAACGGGATTATCGCGCAATAATGCGCGCTGCTGCGCACATTAACGGGCTGAGCGCCACTAAGCACCGCTAAGTGCGTTACCGCGCGGTAATCTTAAGTAGGCAAACAGACGTCCAACATAGAAACAGAAGTGTAGCACAAATGGAAATTACACTTACCTGGTAATTGATGTTCCTTGAGGGAGTACAGTTCAGTCCTCCACCACTGGGTAGTGCACCTCCTCCTGCAACATGGAGACTGGACAAGTCAAACTTGTGACATCACCGGGTATATCCTGCTGGTCTTCTCCCATGATCCCCCAGTGACCTACTGTCAAAGCAGACTCAAAGGAGCAAACAAACAACCAGTTAAAGTACTAAATACAAAGCTATGCTCAAACTTCAACTGTAAAATCACAGGGCCCCAAAAAGAAAGGCCGAAAACACCCTCCTCCGTGCCCCTGTCCCCCTGCGCACCAAACAGCGGAAGACAGAGAGCTAGAAGGAAGGAGAACTAAGGAAGAGTATAGGCAGAAAACGTTGCTCTCGCGATTACCTGCCAATCAGAGCCCGTTGCCGACTCTAGGATCCGAAAGCATACTCGGAACTGACGCCTCGCGTCTGAAACATCCATCCCCGGGCGGGAATGAGGACTGAACTGTACTCCCTCAAGGAACATCAATTACCAGGTAAGTGTAATTTCCATTTCCTTATCGGTCCTACAGTTCAGTCCTCCACCACTGGGATGTACCAGAGCAGTAATCATTGGGAGGGACCTATCCAGTCGGCTCGGCCCCTAAACGAACAGAGCAGGCACCGACCCCAGCCCGCTCCTCACGTCAACAGGCGGAAAGCCAACCAGGAAGACACGACCGAGAGCCCACTTGGAGCCTCTTCACTGGTGAAAACAGCACAGAACTCTGCCCCAAGCAGCGCTAGTGCTTCAGAAAGACAAACTCGCCATCGCAAACACACTGAACGCCCTAGAAACAGACCTACTGAGAAGGCTACCAGAGCTCCGCCTGAAAAATCCGCTTGAGCTCCCCCTTGGCTCTCGACCCCACCAGGGTGTCAAGTGTTAGCAACCGCTGCTCTCCCGCAGAACCCGCCTCCACGGAGGGACAGGCAGCGAAGAGACCTCCCAGAAAGCGACGGAACCTCACCTAAGGTCCAAGGAACGCAGGTTACAAGCAAAGTGTTCTTGCGTAAGTCCCAAACCGACAACTAGACAGGCACAGCCGGATTCCACGAGGGAGAACGGAACCGAGGTCCATCCAGACAGAGGTGGGAAGCAAAATGAGGGAAATGGAAAAACCACCAGCGTCAAACACCCTATTTGTCACACCTCTTAAGGGCTTTATTCTTTGCAACACAAAGTAGCTCTACAGCTATGTCCTGGACCAGTTGGAGTCTTTTTAATTGAGAATGTGGAATGCAGCTAAGCAATGAGTTGCAATAAACCAAGCGTGATCCACCAAGGGCATATAAGAGTGTGTCAAGTGCCCCAGAGTCCAGCGTTGTTTCAGAAGAGGTGGAGTCTTACATGGTGTGACAAAAAAGAAAGGAGACTCTGGTAGCCATGCCCACGACGCAATGCCAGTAGGCCAACCGCTTACATCACCTGGATATGCCCTCCGGAATTGGAGGAACCATGCAGAAGTAGCAATCGCCGACGTGATCCATGGGCCCTCTCCAGATCAATGGAACCGCAAAAGACTTTGATGGTCTTTTCCCATCCATCCACAGCCTGAGATCTGCTACACATGTATTGCAGCATATGTGTGGCGCCTAGCTTTTATCCTGATCTTTTATTCTGCAGCCAAAATATAAATTGTAGGCTTTCTGAACCGCCACAGTCATATGCCATTTTTGTGATGTAAAAGTCACATCACCACAACTAGAGCAGAAATTATCTGCATGATTAACACCAGGACGAGGAATCGCCAAATATGCTGTGAGTGACCTATCGGTATAAAATAAATATGTCTTTTTTTTTTTTTTTACTGTCAAGCGAGGCAAATTTAAGTAGTGACTGCATCAAATGGTTTTGGACAGTTATTTCGATTGGTTGCAAGTAAAGATTATGCAAGCTCACGCAAATGTTGCAGAATACACTGGTAATGGTCCCCACTGACTAATGAAGAGCACATATCTTAGCAACCAGACCCAGTCGGCCATTTTCACTATGACCTCTGAAAGGCATAGAATGGACCGGGCCACGGCCCCGTACCAATGCGTCGATGCTATCCAGTAGCCTCATATGTCCTCTGCTAAACATCGACCCGTCGCCGCAGACTGACAGGTCGCCATGAGGTCCAATATGGGCTGACCGCATCTGAGCACACGCGGCGCGTACACCGCCTGATGCAATCTCACTCCTCCGGCAAAAACACTCAGACCCCGCTAAGGACATTCGCCACCACAGTGTCCCCACCGAAACGCAGGCCGCCAAGGCTTCAACTGCGCACGCTGTCCCTTCGCTCAGGCCACCCTGACCACCCGACCGACTCCACCCTGCCGATCGAAATAGGCCACCATCCCGGAGATCTCAGACAGCACCTACAGCGCTCGATCCGCTACCGTGTCCGTGAACGCCTGCCACGGCTGACGTACCGCGTACCGTTCCAGTCAGACGATGGAACACTGGGCATGCTGCGTACACTAAAACGCCTTGTACCTAAAGGATCCCCAAAATATAGCTGAGTCTAACCATGCTCCGGCCAAGCTCCCGGAAGAAAGGGACAGAACCTTATAAAAAAGAAGTGGGGACAATTAGGAAGGCTTTCCTGTTTGATTATTCTTTTTTTTTTTTTCCTTTTTACAACTCCATAAGGGCCACAAGGCACACAACCGAACAGGGCATTGTCCAGATAACGCAAGGCCCCTCCTCCAGGCTGACTCCACAGCCTAAACTGGCAGTCACCTTGGCTGATGCCGAGCAGCGCGGAAGCCAACTTGTAAGCCCAGCATATGAAGTATGCCTACTAGTACAGCATTCCACAATGGAGGGACATGTAACCGGACGGCTTTGAATATGAACCTACAGATATCCCGCGCTTGCTCCAAGACAAGCACTGTGCAGCCTACTGGTCTTCTCGGAGCACCGCCACGACCCGAAGACCTAAACCGGCCAGCAAAAGACGACGTACGCTGGGCCCGAAGGAACCTGGTTGAACGGATCCCAGCACTCCCTGTATCGTTAGGATCGGAGCCTCCCCCCAAGGACTCAGCCCTGGCTGGAACCGGCTGAGCATAACTCCAGGCCCTGCGGCGAGCCCCCACGAAGAAGTGGGACGCAACGATGCCTTGAGGAAAGGGAAGGCCCAATGGGTGAAGCAAGTTGCTAGCCGACCAAGGGAGTAAACCCCACACGCGCACCTCAACGGAAGGTCGGAAGAACCGAGGATTCTGGTCCCACAGGTGCGCCTGCTAGCCTTTAACAACATACACCTCCGCAGGTACAAAAAACTTAAATTGTGAGCACCTTCAGGGGTAAGGGGAATAGACGACAGCCTCCGACTGTTGACCACCTTGTCTTGCACAACAGACAGCAGCACCCCACCAAACAAATGATTGGGAATATATGACCTCAGAACCCCAAGACAGAGGTAAAACAGTAGAACGTGCAGTGGACGTGAATTTCCAGATCTGCCAGCCCCCCTGCCCACATTGAGAAGAGGCAGAGAAGAACTGGACCAGCGGATCTGGAGGGGTGCCTCCTGGACAGCCGGGCCATCGAAGGGAAAGCTGATGACTGAGGCCCAAACTCCTCAGGATGGCCCCGTCTTGCATTGGCAACCCCATGCAACCCCATGACAACCCCGCTCACGATATCCCAAGCGATCTCTGTCATTGCTGCAACAATCACCTGAGCATGAGATCACAGACGGAACACGGACATGCAGACGCACTCAAGGAGAGTGCATCTAAGAAGTATGAGCCTATCCAACATCCAGCACCACATATCCAGGTGTCCCACTCCTGTCACCCAAAACACAGGACGCTTGAACCTAGGTGACCGTCATAGCAAAGACAGGGAGGCCTGACTGCCGCTATCAACCCTTCCAGGACCCTGGAACACTAAGCCCCGGACTGTGCCATCCAGCAACACTTCTCACGATCCCCAGCAGGGGCCTTTCCCCAGATGGCCCAGATGGGCAGTGTTCCCGCCAAATGGGCAAGCTGCGCTCTGATAACATAGTGCAGAAAACCAAATCAAAGTGTCTTAACCTAGCTAATTTTTGTCTAATAGTGATCATTCATAATATCAGCCAGGCTCAATCATAACATTAGTATTAATGATCTCTAAAGATTGAAGAGTTACTAATGTAACACTAATTGGTTTTTTTTTTTTTAAAGAGCTTCAAAGGCGATCTTGGAAACTACAGACCAATGAATCTGAGTTCAGTGCCAGTTAAATGATAGAACTTGTTCTGAAAAGCAGCACCAAGCTGTCTTTTCAAAGGGTTAATAAACATGTGAGTAAGCCAAATGATATGTATCTGGATGTTTTAGAAGGTACTTGACAAAGCCCCTTATGAACGTCTCCTGAGGAAGGAGATGATGTGCTATTATAGAATGGGAAATGGATCAAAAACAGGAACACAATAGGACTAAATGGCCAGTTTTCTCACAGGAGACCCGTAAATAGTGGAATGTCTCGGGATCTGCACTGGAACTGGCATCTGGTAACATCTACTGCACTGAAATGATCTGGAAAAGAGATCAGCAAGCATGGCGATCAAATTTGCAGATGGCATAACGACATTTAGAGGCTGTCTGCACAATTTCCAAGCGTATAAACATGGAAATAGCATCCTTATGTAAATGACAATTTCAGAAAGGGCTCAATTCAAATGTAAAGGCACCCCCCAAGAAGTAAAACCCAAACCAATCACATTGCATTCAAAGAACTATAAACTATCATGAAATTAAAAGGAAATTAAAAGGACATTAAAAGTAGAATTAAAATTAAAAGTAACAGCAAAAGGAAGTCCTTATCTGGGTGTAGCCGCGTGGAACAGCGTCGTCTGCTCAAACGCAGGGCTGCTCCGCTCTCCGCCATGAGGCCTCAGCCCTGCCGAGAAAATGGCGCCAATCCGAAGCAGGCCCGTTTGGCGCCAAACACCACAGAGGCGGCAAGAGCTCAGAGCCCCTCCATGCGGACTCGAGAGACTCCCTTGTGGCATCGGGATGCAGCAGTTACCCCGCTGTAGCTGCGGGGTGAAGAGCTGTCCAGACACGCTGCTGCCTCGCGCCACCAGAAGTAGCAGACGCTGCGAGCCCCGGCCCACCGGCTAAAGAACCTCGAACGGCCTGAGGCTCCCGCCGCGATGGGAATCTGCCGCATGGACACTGCCAAAATGCAGGTGTTCCACAGAGCTCTCCCCCGTACAGTCCTGGGGGAGAGATCATCACCGGGCACAGAGACCGAAGAATCCCAAGCAGAGAGGCTAGCTGGCAGCGTGAACTTTGAAAAGGGACAGAACCCCCCTTTACACTAAGGCAGACTAGGTGAAAATAAATAAAGTAAAAGTAAATGAAATTAAATGAAAATGAAAATGAATTCAATTTACAGGATTACACCTAAAGAAGGGCAAAAGAAATGCAAGGTAAATCAAATCCTGACTAACTGCTCCTAAACTGCTTCTCAAGTGAGCCCAGTACCTAGGCTCACTACGTCCTCATGCTGCATGGAGACTGGACACACTGGGGGATCATGGGAGAAGACCAGCAGGATATACCCGGTGATGTCACAAGTTTGACTTGTCCAGTCTCCATGTTGCAGGAGGAGGTGCACTACCCAGTGGTGGAGGACTGAACTGTAGGACCGATAAGGAATGGTTAATACACTGACTGATGATACAGGGGTCATGAGATTGAGCCCCCAGTGTGCCTAATACATAAGGCTGGCTGAGGCATCAGCTTTGACATGTAAGTATTGTTTCCTGAGGCATTTTATGTGTATTTTAATTATTGCTGCCAGCAAACACATCCTCACGTGCCGTAACCTAAGGTGCCGCAGAAGGCACCCTATAAGGCACTCCATAGGGCACATTATAAAGTGCACTGTCCACCACGGCACCCTATAATGTCCCCTATAGGGCACCCTATAAGGCACTCCATAGGACACCTTATAAGGCACCTTATACGGATTGTAACCATAAGGTGCCTCAGAAGGCGCTTTTTTTTTTTTTTATTAATTTCTCATAACAATACAAAATAAACACAAGGTAATAGCCATTATCGATACAACATAACAAGAAATACATTACAATACATCCTGATACCCATCAAGGAGATGCCAGATAAATACACTCACAAATCCTGAATGATTCCTGAGATTATAAATCAAAACTCTATTTCACAAATCGGTGAATCTAATAAAGAAAAGAAAAGGAAAAGACGGAGACCACTAAGTCTTACCATCCAAAAAAACATTTAACTGCTCTACTTCAACAAATACAAATCTTTTACCCTGATAGAAAACATGACATTTACATGGGAATTTTAAATAAAAAGAGGCCCCCAGAGCAATAACACGGGGACGCAGATCCAAGAATGACTTACGTCGCCGCTGGGTCTCTCTAGAAACATCTGGAAATATTTGTATGGTCTGACCACAAAACAATTCATTCTTTTTCTGAAAATAAGCACGAAGAACTCTGTCTTTATCCAACATAGAAATAAACGTTACCAGTAGAGTAGCTCTAGAATTAATAATATCATTATCTGACTCAATAAACTCCGAGATATTTAGCGGAGAAGAGGCGGGGTGTTGCGACTGAACGCCCACCGCCCCCTCTATCTCCGCACTAACCACATTACCAACAGGAACATAAAAAAGTTTGGAAATACTGATTACCTTAGAATCACTGAAACACAAAACCTCATGAAAATATTTTTGTAGCAAAATCAAAGGAGATAGGAAATGTGTCTTCGGAAAATTAAGTAAACGAAGATTACCAGATCTAAGCATATTTTCTAAATATTCATCTTGCTTATGCAATACCAATGAATCCACTGGGATCTTATCTAGTAAAGCCTTATGAGAAAGAAAACCAGAATCCTGAAAATCAGCCCGCTTTTCTAAAGACAATATTCTATCCTGATGGTCAGTCAATTTCAGCACAGTCTCATTAGAGAAATCCGAGATCTTCTTCAGTGAAGAACCTAAAGTAAGCTCCATACGGGAAACAATAGTCCAAATATCTTTCAAGGAAATGTCCGACGGTGGAGTATGAACTTCAACAACCGGAGGAAAAGAAATCACAGAAGGCATAGATATAAATGGTACCGCAGTTTCCACCCTTAAAAATGAAGAAGGCAATACATCCAAAGCAGAGTTAACTAATACTGGCTCCGTCGATAATGAAGCAACATCAAATGCTGAGTTAGAGTCACCGATGGGCGGAGTTACGCCCGTTTCGCTAAGAGGAGTGAGAGAAGAAGTACTCACGGCTGACGTATCTACGAGGACATTCATTGCCGACTGAGTTGAGGCAGCCAGATCGTGTAGTTGTACATGTGCATCCATTGGACCGATAGTTTTAACTGCCTTCACTTGAACAACCGACGGTAACTTCTTTTTTCTCTTCCCCATAACAGGGAATAACCTCCTCAGCCGACGTGGACCGAAGGGGCACCAAAGGGGCGTGACCTGCCCCTTTGGTCACGCCCCTTCGGGCACGCCCCCAGGGGACGCCCGCGACCGTGTCCCGCGGTGGGGCAGGTGATTTTAAAGCCCTCAGAGCAGCTCAAGAACCAATCGGGAGAGCCACCAGCACCAGCAATCAATCAGGAAAAGCAGCAAGGTAAAAGTTCAGCTGAAATCGGCACCTCAGCATCCCGCGGTGGGGCAGGTGATTTTAAAGCCCTCAGAGCAGCTCAAGAACCAATTGGGAGAGCCACCAGCACCAGCAATCAATCAGGAAAAGCAGCAAGGTAAAAGTTCAGCTGAAATCGGCACCTCAGCGTCCCGCGGTGGGGCAGGTGATTTTAAAGCCCTCAGAGCAGCTCAAGAACCAATCGGGAGAGCCACCAGCACCAGCAATCAATCAGGAAAAGCAGCAAGGTAAAAGTTCAGCTGAAATCGGCACCTCAGCGTCCCGCGGTGGGGCAGGTGATTTTAAAGCCCTCAGAGCAGCTCAAGAACCAATCGGGAGAGCCACCAGCACCAGCAATCAATCAGGAAAAGCAGCAAGGTAAAAGTTCAGCTGAAATCGGCACCTCAGCGTCCCGCGGTGGGGCAGGTGATTTTAAAGCCCTCAGAGCAGCTCAAGAACCAATCGGGAGAGCCACCAGCACCAGCAATCAATCAGGAAAAGCAGCAAGGTAAAAGTTCAGCTGAAATCGGCACCTCAGCGTCCCGCGGTGGGGCAGGTGATTTTAAAGCCCTCAGAGCAGCTCAAGAACAAATCGGGAGAGCCACCAGCACCAGCAATCAATCAGGAAAAGCAGCAAGGTAAAAGTTCAGCTGAAATCGGCACCTCAGCGTCCCGCGTTGGGGCAGGAGATTTTAAAGCCCTCAGAGCAGCTCAAGAACCAATCGGGAGAGCCACCAGCACCAGCAATCAATCAGGAAAAGCAGCAAGGTAAACGGTCAGCTGAAATCGGCACCTCAGGGTCCCGCGGTGGGGCAGGTGATTTTAAAGCCCTCAGAGCAGCTCAAGAACCAATCGGGAGAGCCACCAGCACCAGCAATCAGGAAGAGAAGGCGCTTTTTAGGGTGCCCTATAAGGCGCCTTATAGGGCGCCTTCTGAGGCACCTTATGGTTACAGTACCCTGAGGGTGTTTTGCTGGCAGCACTAATGTACATTAAAAAAAGGCAATGCTTTGGAAAGCCCTATCAAATAACCCCACTGTGAGTTTGAACCCATGACCTCTGGCTCCACAAGCAGTGAAGTAACCAGTGGGATACAGCTGCTAGCAAACCCCTGGCTAGCTGCAGAAGGACTGCACGTCACCACACAAACAGTCTGCTGTGGTCACCAGGATAGGGTTAACCCACCCATACCCATGATGCACTGCACATGCAAATCAGCAGTCTACAGATGATCACAAGATGGGGTATGCACCCCCACAGCACCTCGGCCTGGTAGAGGGAACTGACCATATGTGGTACTGGCACAGAGTAGCTACACACCGTCACATTGTGCAGGTACTGCACTCACCCTGAAGGTGAGGTGGGGCGCCCAGCACCAGGTTCCCAGGAGTGCTAATGTGTGAGATAGGTAGCTTCTGCAGACACACGACACCTTGGATATATTTGTATTTCTAAGTCAGGTTTAGCCCTTATGGACCCATAGGAGTATTATGTACTACCACCCTCCTGCTCCTCCGGGGCTGAGGGTGGTAAACAGGGTCTCCCACCAACAGATCCACATTCTACCTCCCTGCAACGGTGGCAGTATAGGGGACCATCAACCCCAGTCTTGCTGGAGAACAGACACCCTACAGGGCAGTCAATGCAGCTCTGTACACATCCATAAAGCAATAGCAGACAGACATTAGGCCTGGATATGCTAAGCTGCACCCCACCACTATTTGATATTCTCCCACAGCAAGCCTTCAGCCGCTGCACCCTGCAAGATGTTCTATCAAGACACATACCAGCTGCAGACAGTCTGCTAGCTAGTCCATAGTGCACGTTTCTGGTGGAAATGCATGCACCCAGAACTGGGATGTTAGCATACACACCAAGCAGATAAGTCAGTGACTGGGCCCCAAAAGACAACCCATAAATATCACATGAGAAAAATACTATATAGCACAAAGGGGGAATCTAGCCATGCCGTGGTCACTGCTCAGTCAGGGTGAGAGTGATCTCCCCGCAGAACATGCTGTGGCCACCCTGTCTGTGCTGGGAGGGGAACACCTTGCAGGGTGCAGCGGCTGAAGGCTTGTTGCAGGAGAATATTAGATAGTGGTGGGGTGCAGCTTAGCATATCCAGGCCTAATGTCTGTCTGCTATTGCGTTATGGATGTGTACAGAGCTGCATTGACTGCCCTGTAGGATGTCTGTTCCCCAGCAGGGCTGGGGTTGATGATCCCCTCTGCTACCATCATTGCAGGGAGGTAGAATGTGGATCTGTTGGTGGGAGACCCTGTTTATCACCCTCAGCCCTGGAGGAGAAAGAGAAAAAGGAGGAGGAGGAGGAGGGTGGTGGTACATAATCCTCCTAGGGGTCCATAGGGACTACACCTGACTGAGACATACAGATATATCCAAGATGTGTCTGCAGAAACTACCTATCTCATACATTAGCACTGCTGGGGACCTGCAGCATGGCCTAGCTCTGCTGTGGACCTGGTGCTGGGCGCCCAACCTCACCCTCAGGGTGAGTGCAGTACCTGCACAATGTGACGGTGTGTAGCTACTCTGTGCCAGTACCACACACGGTCAGTTCCCCCTACCAGGCCGAGGTGCTTTGGGGGTGCATACCCCATCTTGTGATCATCTGTAGACTGCTGATTTGCATGAGCAGTGCATCATGGGTATGGGTGGGTTAACCCTATCCTGGTGACCACAGCAGACTGTTTGTGTAGTGACTTGCAGTCCTTCTGCAGCCAGCCAGGGGTTTGCTAGCAGCTGTAGCCCACTGGTTACTTCAGTGCCAGTGGAGTTAGAGGTTATGGGTTCAAACCCACAGTGGGGTTATTTGATAGAGCTGTCCAAGGTATTATCTCTTTTTAATGTACATTAGTGCTGCCAGTAAAAACACCCTCAGCGTACTGTACCCATAAGGTGCCTCAGAGGGCGCTTTATAGGGCGCCCTATAGGGCACCTTATGGTTACCATCCATATAAGGTGCACTATACAGTATTCTATGGAGCGAATGATACGGTGCCCTATAGGGGACATTATAGAGTGCCGTGGCAGATAGTGCACTTTATAATGTGCCCTATGGAGTGCCTTATAGGGTGCCTTATGCGGCACCTTAGGTTACGGCACATGAGGGCGTGTTTGCTGGCAGCAATTAATAAAATACAAATAAATTGCAGCAGGAAACAATACTTACATGTCAAAGCTGATGCTTCAGCCAGCCTTACATATTAGGCACACTGGGGATCAAACTCATGACCCCTGTATCATCAGTCAGTGTCTTAACCATTGTGCTACACTACTGTTCCTCCTTGCATGTCAGCGCACCTACTTAAGATTTTCATGCGTTTAAATGCACAGTGCTGCCATCAAAAACAGTGCTATGACCTTGCTGTGCCTCATAGGGCACCCTATATGGCACCCTATAGGCCACCCTTTAAGCAACATTGTAGGGTGCCGTGGTGGACAGTGCACTTTAAAATGTGCCCTCTGGGGTACCTTATGTGGTGCCTTATGCAGCACCTTATGTTACAGCGCTTTGAGAGTGCGTTTGCTAGCAGCAGTAATGAAAATAAAATTTAAAAGCCTCATAATGCAATATTACACATAAATGGTAGTGCCTCAGCCAGCCTTATTCATTGGGCACAGTGGGGGATTGAACCCATGACTCCTGCACCAGTTGTCAGTGTCTTTACCATTGTACTGCAGCCCTGTTCCTCTGTTTGCACATCAGCGCGCCTGCTTATGCTTCCTGCGCGCGTTACTCATGCACTAATGCGCACAGCGCAGCACGCGCTAATCCCGTTTTGCTATTTTTGACCGGACCGCCCACTCCTTTTATGGCATCCTGCAGACTACCGCGGCGCGCACGTTAAGAGGGTTTAGTAAACATACCCCATAGTGTATGGATATGGGCATGATTCATAAAAACACTGATAAATCTGTTTCTTGGTTTAATCCGTTGGGCTTCAAACTATTGAACTTGTATATAAAACGTTGTTCTAATTTCAACAATATTTTGTTAACGTCTCCTCCCCTCCCTGGTGGTATTACTGTCTTCAAAACCAAATACCTCAAATCACTAATGGTATGTTTCTTCTTCTGCCAGTGAGTTACAAGTGGCTTATCTAGGACCCCTTTCTGTATACAGCTCCTGGGCTCTATTATCCTAGTGCGTACCTGTCTCTTGGTCTTTCCAATATAAACTAATTTGCAAGGACATAATATGAGATAAATCACGTTCTCTGTTTTACAGTTGGAGAAATTGTGTATATAAATCTTATGTTGTGAAACTGGATGGACAAAAACATCTTTAACTGTAATTGTATGGGAGCATACCGAGCAATTACCACATTTAAAATGGCCCTTCAATTTTGGTGGTGGTTTATAGTATGTAAGAGCAGATGGTACTAATATGTTTGTTAAATTCGGGTTGCGTTTGTGTGCTACCATAACTTTTTTGTCCGCAAAAGACGGTACTGTTGACAATAAATCCCATTCTTGCTTCAATATACTGGTAATTTCTTTAGTATAGTTGGTAAAAGTAAGAGAGCATACAATCCTATCTCTCTTTGAGCGTTCTTTTTTCTTCAAAAGTGATACACAATCCACAGTACTAGCCCTGTAGTATGCCTCTTTTATACAGCGCTTTGGATATCCACGTTGTTTAAATCTATGATGCATGTCAGCTGCATGTCTTTCAAAGTCTGTATCCGTAGTACAGAGTCTCCTAATTCTTAAGAACTGACTTACAGGTAAATTATTCTTTAAAGACGTATTATGGAAACTGTCATATTGTAAAAGTGTGTTTCTGTCTGTGGGTTTGCGGTATAAATCTGTAAGAAATCCCTTTTCTCCTTTCCTTATCCTAATATCGAGGTATGCTATCTGTTCTGTACTAAATGTTCCTTCAAACTGTAAATTGGGATCTAATGTGTTCAGCCAATTTAAAAAATCAAGTAATGTAGATTCAGTGCCATCCCATATCATCAACACGTCATCGATATACCTTTTCCAAAGGCGTACATGTAATTTAAAGGGGTGGAAACTGAGGTGTTGTTTCTCAAAATCTGCCACATATAGATTTGCTGCATCGGGGGCCATGGAGGAGCCCATCGCTACTCCCTTGATTTGCTTGTAAAAAATCCCTTTAAACGCAAAATAATTTTCCATTATTGCTATAGATGCCAATTGTATAAGAAAAAAAGTAGGCATATGGATAGGTTTTGGTCTCTGAATTAAGGTGTTAGCTAGAACTTCTATAGCAGCTTTTTGAGGTATATTGGTATATAGAGAATTTATGTCTAGAGTAACTAATAATAATCCATCATGGTATCCTGAAAAATCTCGTAAAATGTTGATGATATGGGTAGAATCCTGTACATAAGAGTCTATCTTGGTGACAAATGGTCTTAAGAAGACTTCTAAAAATTTTGAAATCGGTTCAAGGAGTGATCCAATAGCAGAAACTATCGGACGTCCCGGTGGATTATGGAGAGATTTGTGAATTTTGGGAATCATATATATAGTTGGAATGACAGGATGAGTTACCGTTAGAAAGGATTTTTCTTTAGGAGTCAAGTAACCTGCTTCTTTCCCTATGTAGAGAAGAGTATCAATCTTTTGTTGTATAAGTTGGGTGGGGTCATCATAAATCTTCTGATAAAACTGGGTATCATTGAGTTGACGTAATACCTCTGTAATATAAGCCTTACGGTCTTGTATTACTAAAGCCCCACCCTTGTCTGCAGGTTTAATAATTATAGAGTTGTTATTACGCAGGTCCTGCATTGCAGACTTCTCTGCCTTGGAAAAATTGTAAAAGACTCTGGTTTTCTTCTGATACAACTTCTGTATTTTAGATAAAACAACATTTTCAAATGCTGAAATAAGAGGATTAGTGCTGGATGGAGGTATCCAGGATGATGTTTTTTTAATCACTGAGGGATCAATATTAGGTTCCTCAGTATGATGAAAATAATCTATGATCTTAAGTTTTCGAAAGAATTTAAATAACTCCCTTTTTTTGGCGCGGTTTGAAGCGTCTATAAAAACTCCGTTTTTTCACCTGTTACCTTTGTATACTGCATCAGATTTAGCGTTGCTGGGAAGAAACTGTGTCAGGTAATGCCAGTAATCGTTTATTTTTTATGTAAGCATTTTCTAAGCACTTTCATTCCTTGTAGAAAACCTATTTTTAATACTTAGCTATTTTTGAAGACATAACTAGATGCACGGGGCTTAATTCAGAGACGCATCTAATTTGCCAAAGAATCACTTCCCCATTTTGTCATTTTAAAGTCACCGATGTATAAGTAGCATTACAATTACTTTCTTTTTTGACTTTTAGCATTTTTATTGTATTGGTTACTACGAAATTGCCCTCTTGTCAGACAACACAATATTAATTTGGGAGTTACCCTGTTAAATAAGTATATGCAATACAAGGCCCTTTTACAGATTTCTCGTCCCTTAGGCAATGTGTCTTCCATTCTTCTCCGTCATTAATACTGAGCTAATTTTTAACAGCCTGCTGGTTTTATAAAAGATTGATCATGTTATGACTTTTTAGTCATAGTATCTCTATGTATATGTGGTTTTTAGGCATGTTTTTGATGAATTAGCATCAGTCCCCTTATAATAGTTGAATTCTTTGCCAGCATTAAAATATGCTCAGCCATTTTATACTATTGTATGCACTATTGGCTTTGTTAGTCCTCTCATCAATAGATAGTTTCTAACTATGGCTTTATCACACTATAGTTCCTTTCATTTCATATACAAACAAGACTCCTTATCTGTTGGATCTACGGTGACAGATATTTAGATTCCACCATATGGGAAATTTTCCCATGAGATACCATAGTGAGTATCCATTGTTTTAAGTGTTTTTGAGTGTCCTTAACGTTGGTCTACGATTGCTCTTCTGCCTTGCGCCTTTTGCTTTGTTTTCTTCTTATTAATCTTTGTTGAGTTGTTATATGAGTCACTTTTTACAGTGTATATAAGTGTACTTTTATGTATGGTATATAATTTTTATATAAGCATTCTTATCTGCACACCTGCTATTACTATTTATCTATTTATTTATTGTTTTGAGTGTCACATGATGTAGATGTGTATAACCTTTTACTTTTTACTGTGATGCCCGTTCAGCTTAAATATGATCTTTTATTCTTTTATTCTTTGTAACCGTTATTAATATGTTTCTATTATTTTATTTTTTTGTAAGTTATTTTATCCCCCTGATGAAGGCGTTCGCCGAAACGCGTTGGGGTATTTAGAATAAAGCATCTGTGTCATCATCACTCTTGCTCCTTGTGTTTCCTGACTGACTCTGCAAGAGCTGCTGCTCTTTTTGTGCCTAAAATTTTTAGAGGCTCCCAGGACCGCTGCAACTATACCTGTGCATCCCCTTCTGAATGAGAACCTCCTCAAACTCTGGCAGAGCACCACCTCGGGGCCGCCTACATCACGGAAACTGGACCTAAAGTACCAAGTTCAACTCCTGCCAGGGTTAGACAAGACGCAGCTCCCTCACCACTCCATAGTGGTGGAATCTGCCTTCAAACGCTCCAAATCTATGCGCACATATTCCAACAATCCCCCAGGCAGAGACCTCAAGCTCCTTGATGACGTTGGAAGAAAGGTATTCCAGGGCATCATGCTATGTGCAAGGGTGTCCACACACCAGCTCCAGCAGGCCCTTTACCAGGAGGTTCTCCTAGCCCAGCTAAAATCCACAACTCCACAAGATAACCAAGCTTCACCCAATGCCCCCCTGGCAGACCTCCAAGAGTGCATTAAACATCAAGTCCAGGCGGCCTTCGATGCCTTTGATGCAGCCATGCACACCACAGGAATGGCCATATCGGCTCGTCGCCTTGCTTGGCTCATAGCCTCTGGTCTGCAAGAGGACACCCATGACCGTATAGCAGATGCCCCTTGTGTTGATGATTCGTTATTTGGTGACAAGGTGAATGACACCGTGACTACCATGAAGGACCACTGTACCACACTACAAACCCTCGCGGACGAAGGTCTAGAACGGAACAACCACAAGGTCTCCTACCACTAGAAGCCTTATTCTTCCTCCAAATGACAATACAATTTGTACCGGAAGTGGCAGAAACCACGATACAAGCCACAATCTCACCAGACCTCCTACTGCGGAAAACCCCGCCAAAGGCAAAGGAGACAGCAAAAGGCCCCTCAAACCGGCCCAGCAAAGACCACCAAGACCTTTTGATAAACACACAGAGTCCAACCCCCCCACTGGGGGTCGGCTCACCACATTCCTACCGGCCTGGGAGTCGATCTCAACAGACAACTGGGTCCTGCAGATCATCAGGGAGGGATACCGGATCAGATTCCTCTCAACACCATTGCAACACAAACATCCCACTCGCTCGCATTCCTAGCGGAGGAAATATCATCCCTCCTTGCATCCAAAGCCATAGAGCCTGTACCAGTGGAGGAGATACACTCCGGCTTCTACTCCAGATACTTCATGGCTCCCAAGAAGACGGGAGGCCTACGCCCCATCCTCGACCTCCGCAAACTCCACAAATTCATTGTCAAGGAAAAATTCTGAATGCACTCCCTTGGGTCAATCCTCCTCCTCATTCAATGGGGAGAATGGCTGACATCCCTCGATTTGATAGAAGCATTCACACATGTTCCCATTCACAGGGACCACCACAAGTACCTTCGCTTCCGAGGCATGGGGAGACATTTTCAATACAAGGTCCTTCCCTTTGGACTCTCACCCACACCATGGGTGTTTACCAAATGTGTAGCCATGGCAGCTGCACACCTCCAGAAGCTGGGCATATGTGTGTTCCCATACCTTGACGACTGGCTGATCTCTGACCCCCCTTCACGGGAGGCTACATCACCTACTCACCAAACCATCTCCCTGCTATCATCTCTGGGCTTCCTAGTGAACCACCAGAAATCACACCTGCAACCCTCCCAATGAATCAAATTCATTTGGGCAATCATAGACACCACCATCTTCAAAGCATTCCTTCCCCGTCCCCGGAGGGACGCCATCATCAGCCTAATACGGAGCATCTCAACGAATTTATTTTATTTATTTTATTTACATTCTCTTATATACCGCGCTATTCTGCATCAGTGCGGTTTACATTGAACAAACTGAAATTACATTGAACAGGGCATTGAACTTGGAGATAACTATTTTACAGGGAACATGGGCTATGGAAGGTTAAGTGGCTTGCCCAAGACCACAAGGAGCACCTGTGGGACTAGAAACCCCAGTCCTTCCGGCCCAAGGTTGCTGTCCTCTAGTGGGATTTGAACCCCCGACCTTCCGGCCTGAAGTACCTTGCCCCCAACCACTAGGCCACTCCTCCACTCCACGAATGGACAAACAACCGCCCGAGCGCTGCTCCGCCTGCTGGGCCACATGGTCACATCAACCCAAGTAATTACATTGGCGAAGCTTCATATGCGCCACCTACAATGGCACCTGCGGTCGCATTGGAACCAGCACTCACAGCCACTGGGCTCACGAGTCCTCCTAAATACAGCAGTAACAGCCTCTCTCCACTGGTGGATGCGCAAAAGGAACCTTACACGCAGTCGCCCCCTGAGGCAACCTGTTCATCAGTTAACCATCACCACCGATGTCTCCCCAACAGGCTGGGGGGGCGCACTGCCTCCACCTCCGCACCCAGGGAGCATTGACGGCAAGAGAGCATACACTCCACATCAACCTCCTGGAACTCAGGGCAATTCAGCATGCCCTCCGAGCCTTCCAGAACCTCGTCTATGGAAAAGCAGTACTCATCCTGATGGACAACCAAGTGGCCATGTTCTACATCAACAAGCAGGTAGGAACAGGCTCCCGCCCCCTCTGCAGAGAAGCCCTCCAGATATGGATCTTTGCACCATTCAAGCACTGCCTCATCCGAGCATCCTACCTGCCGGGACTCCAAAACAAACTAGCAGACCGGCTCAGCCGTCAGCTCAACCCACACGAGTGGACCCTCAACCACCAGGTGACCTGCACCCTCTTCCAGTGATGGGGGAAGCCACAAATCAACCTCTTTGCAACAGCGTAGAATACGAAGTGCATCACCTTCTGCTCAAAGCACCCCTCCCACCTCAGCATCGCATCGGATGCATTCGACGTATACTGGGGTGAATGGTCACTCATTTACGCCTTCCCCCCTCCCCCTGATATCACTGACCCTAGAGCGCATCATATCAGACAAAGCACAAGCCATCCTCATCGTGCCTCACTGGCCATGCCAGGTGTGGTTCCCGTACCTCTGTTGCCTGGCACAAGAAGCTCCAAGACGCCTTCCCCTGGTGCCCGATCTGATCTCCCAGGACAACGGCAAAACCCTCCACCTGAACCTGCGGACCCTATCCTTGACAGCATGGAGGCTGAGCAGGTAATGCTATCCCCTCTCCACTTCCTTCCTGAGGTCAAGCAGGTGGTACTCGCGGCCAGATGCCCCTCAAACAGAAAGTCCTACGGTCTGAAATGGCGGCGTTTTGCCACATGGTGCTCAGTGCAGCAGTTCAACCCCTTCTCCTGCCCAATGCCTCAAGTGCTGCAATACCTCACAGGACTCTCCCAGCAGAGCCTTCAACCGCAATCCATCAGGGTACACCTTGCCGTGATTGTGGCCTTCCACGTCCAGTGCAGCAACAACTCCATCGCAGCCCTGCCTATCGTCAACCGCTTCATGAGAGGTCTCTGCAACCTTCATCCACCGATCAAAGGCCCGGTGCCTCATTGGGAGCTCAACGCTGTCCTCAACCAGCTTGCACTGCCACCCTTCGAGCCCCTGCACTCAGCGGCCATGAAGCACGTCTCCTGGAAGACTCTGTTCCTCATCGCCATCACATCAGTGAGGAGGATCAGCGAACTACAGTCCCTTGTGGCCCACCCTCCCTACACTCAGCTGACCGAGGATACAGCCTCCCTCCGGACCCACCCTAAGTTTGTACCCAAGGTGGCGTCCACCTTTCATGTCAACCAGACCATTGAACTTCCTAGCTTCCACCCGGAGCCCCACTCCTCCCCGGAGGAGCAAAGGCTACACACCCTTGACTGCGTCAGAGCCCTCTGCATATACCTCCTCAGGACTGCGCCTCATCGATGAGGTACATAGCTCTTCATCTGCTATGACCAAAACAAACTGGGCCAAACAGTCTCCAAGCGGTTGTTGTCCATCTGGATCTCCTCCTGCATCATCTTCTGCTTGGAGCAGGCAGGGGCAGGGGCGGCAAACTTGATCCACGCTCATCAACTATGGGCGATGGCCACCTCCATCGCCAGCCTACTGGTCTGTTCCAGTGGCGGACATCTTCAAAGCGGCCACCTAGTCATCCCTCCACACCTTCCAAAGGCACTACTGCCTTGATCTCGCCACCGGGGCTGACCTTTCCTTCGGTTGAGCAGTCCTAACCTCAGCGAACAACCCCACCTGACTTAGTCATCTCTACCTCAGTGCCCTCTGAGGCATCTGGGACATTACTCAAGAAACTTTACCAGAACCTTGATCGCAGCATTACCGCTGCTCCCTATTGCACCTTGCATGGTCGCACCTTATGCCTGTCGCACCTTGCACAGTGGCACACTATACCTATGTTGTACTCACGGTCTGTTGCACTACACTGTTTTTGCACTGTTGTTTCACTGCACTGTTTTCGCAAATCTATGTTAATTTTGCACCGTGCCGGGGCCTCCCACCCCATAATAAATGCACTGTTGTCCCACCTCAGCATAACTTGATTTTTGCTCCTCGGAGCCAGTAGTTCTACTCCACCGACCGGACCCCTTCTACCACAGCTCTAGTAGCTTGGGAGGCACCTACTGTGGCTGACTCATCCTGCTTGTCCTAGGAGAAAACGGAGTTACTTACCTGTAACTGGAGTTCTCCGTGGACAGCAGGATAAGTCAGCAACACATTCCCTCCCTCCTCCCCTATAGGGGCTTGTCTCCACCGCGTCACGCCCTAGCAGTTAAGCTCAGCTAGTAACTCAGTGGCTGGCTAGGGGCGGACCCGGGGGTGGGACCTGGTGATCATGCTCAGAAGGGCAAAGCCCTTCTGAGCTCTAGAGAGTACTTCCGTCTCGGTGCCTTTGGATGACATCACCTACTGTGGCTGACTTATCCTGCTGTCCACGGAGAACTCCAGTTACAGGTAAGTAACTCTGTTTTCCACACACATTAATCAGTAGGGAGTGAACATTCACTGTAGCGTCATTGCTGTTCGTGTTCGCCCTGGAAGAATTAGAGTGTGCAAGCTCATAATCCCGCCCAGAGAGTTACTGTAGTTTCACTCCTGGATTAGTTATGCCAGGAGTAACCCATTCTGGTTTAAAATGTGGACTTCCAGGTTTAGATTTGAACAGAAATGGAAAAAGATTCCGCAAAGTCAATTTTCAAATGTGAATGGAGCAGGTATGAAACCCAGATTAACTGATTCAGAGCGAAGGGGGAGTTTCCATTTGCAAATTAGGATGAAGTCAGCAACACACACTTTGCACTTTTGGTTTTGTACATTCCCTTGAAAGGGGCAAAATGGCAAACCTACTATACTATTTTTCTCCACTGAGCTAAATGCACCTCAGGGCATGTCAGTTCACAATCTGGCTGAAAATATGTGCATTACAGAAGACTGTGTATATTTTTAGCCTGGAAGAAAATGGCAGTTTTCTGATAGGACAATCTGGTGCATTAATCCATTTTAACATGGCTAGACTGGGGGGGGGGGGGGGGGGGGCAGCAATTTTATACGTCCCACCTACTTTAACGTGCATATTTCACACCTATTTCATAACGTACGTGCATACTTTCTAAAATAGGGGTGTAAAATATACATACTTTCTAAAATAGGGGTGTAAAATATGCACGTTAAATTTAGACCCTATGACTGGTGTAAATGCCTGATTTCTCAAGAATGCACATAAATGATAATACTTTATAATTTATATGTGTAATTGCACGCTCAGCCCATGTTGCACCTGTGTGAATGCTCACAGTTAAAGTATGTGCCATTTTTAAAGAAAAGCAACTGACTAAAATAATGCATGTTAAGGCCCATTTCTGCAGGTAAGTCAGTGAAAATACATGAATTACATGCACAGTGTGAAACGTTCTATGGCTCTTTATGAAATTATCCCTTAAGTGCTAAAGTCACTAATCTAGGAACTGAAAGGTCTGTGTGTGAAAACAGTATAAGAAGGACATCTGATTGCCCATGATTCTGTGGTCACAGCTAGGGCCACAAAACTTGACCCTTGCTACAGAATTCCTTAGGCTAGATAGAATCATGGGAACCAGTCTCCTTATCTCCTATCTCACCTCTGTAGTTCAAGTTTTGAGTCAGAGTCTGCATGATAGAGGAGGAAGACATGACTTTCTATCTATATATCCACAGTTTAGTTGTTTTTTTTTATTGCATTTTGATTCATAACAACCAGCTATCCAAGAAGGAAGAACATAACATGATAAAGCACAATATAACAAAATATTAATATAATTCAATAAATCATTCAATCACATAAAACACAGTATAATACTTTACTGATTTATAGACTTATCTATGGATGCCTAGATCCCTAAACAATTATGTAGGCAGCCTTGTCTTTCAGCAATCACTTTTTCATGGGTGATGTTTACTAAAAGCCGTTACCAAAAAAGACAAAAGAAAGTGCTGTGGTGACAACTAATGTGGTCAAAATGTAGCCATTGCAGGCAATTTTTTGCAATAATTGCATTTCATGTGGTAGAGGAGGGGGAAGACAGGATCACATTGACCTTTATTTGCTAGGGGGCAGCACTCTGAGACCGGCAGCATTTTGCATATACTGGAGAAGTGAGCAGGAGTGTGGAGGACCTGCTCCCTTTGCTGCTGGACCACTATGGATTTTCAAGGTAAGGCTGAGGTGGCCTTTAGGAGGTGGGGACTGACTAGCCGGGACTTTGAAGTTGGGAGGGGGAGGGAGAAGAGATAGGCCAACTGACTAGCCAGGCACTTTAACTGTAGGGGGATGCCCTGAGTTTTCCCTGGACAGTCACCCAGACAGTTTGGGAGCTGTCCAGGGGATGTCTGAAGGGAGGGGGGGGCACTCCATTACTATTGTTGGTGCCACGGATCAGGAAATCTGTGGTATCAGCAACCTTAATGATAGAGGGAGACCTAATGGGACCACAGAGAGATTGAAGGATTGGCAGATGTGATCAAGGGGACAGAGCAATTACTTAATCTGTCATTCCCTTTCTCTCAGCCTTGAGCCCACGTTGGTAGGCAGCGCGGGACTACTCATGTTACCTGCCAGTGCAGGTCAGCATAGTAAGTATTAGCCCTGCACGGTATCTGCAGGGCTGATGCTACACTCCAATAACCATGCCTCTTAAAGTCTAAATACAGGGGTTTTTCCAGTTCAATACAATTAACTTACAAGCCAGTGATAATAATATATTCACCAATTTTGAGTCTGCAATGGATAATCCAGACTGACTAACTACAGATTTCAAAATAACTATCTTATACAACAAAGGTTTTTGTACTGATAAGATCTTGTAAATCTATTGCCAGATGGAATTCCAATAAGATCTTAAATTATAACTGTCAAATAAATATGTGCTAAAATTATGGACTCTTTAGTAAAGGACCAGCACATTTTATCTGAACCTCTGGGCTTTAACCACTTTAACAAGAGCCCAGTAGTCTCTATGACTAAGAAAAAGCATTGAGTGAGTGAAGCAGAGGGAAAGAGAGTCCCTAACCACTCTCCCATTGCTGTGGGAAAAATGAATCCTAAGGTCTGTCTCCCATACTTTTATCATACTCTGATGTAGTTTATTTGAATCTTGCCTGAACGTCTGATAGAACAAGGAACCAGCCTTTGGCATAAGGGTGGTCTTGCCACAGGTCTTCTTAAAGTCCTCTTAAAGTCCTAGTTAGATATAACTAGATTTTCCTCTGAAAGTCTAGTTATATCTAAACCACTGGATTTAATGAGGTGGGACAATATAGACTGAAAAGGGTTTTAGTCTGCATTCAAAACCAATTGGGCCAAGGTCCATATTCCTTGGGACTTCCAAGTTTTTCAACTTAGAACTTTACCTTTATTTATTTAATTTATTTTATTTTAACGTATTTTTATACCGCCTCTCCCAGAGATCAGGGGCGGTTTACATTATAACAAAACTGAACCTTTACTTTGAACAGTATAAATGAGTTAAAACCTCTAAGTAATTACATAGAATGGTACTGTAGAAGTACAACAATTAACTATTTACACCGAGCTATGTACAGTTGGATTTAAATCCATAGTTGGCATTCTTAATTGTGTGTCCTGCAATTGATGTCTAAGATGTATGTTGTATGTTCAAAGATTTGAGTATAGCAGCATTGGGGGGGGGGGGGGGGTGGCTGTGAAGGTGGCTGGGGGACAAGGGGAGGGAATAAGACCAAGGGGAGAGGGGATCCTTATATGCTGTTGGTATTGGGATTGGTGTAATGTTCTTTGAATAGGTGGGTTTTTAATTCTTTACAGAATGATTGGAGGTCTTTTATTCCTCTTAGTGCTTCAGGGAGGAAGTTCCATTGTGAGGGGGCAAAGTATGTAAATGCCCTTTTGCTAATGAATTGTTTGTTTTTGCATATTGAAGGAAGTACCGTCAGAGAGTTTTGGTTGGGAGTTCTTCTGGCTCTGGATTTGAATGAAGGATGAGACGTGGGAGGGGGCTATGTTATGTAACAGCTTGAATGTGGTCATTATTATTTTGTATCTTACTCTTGAGGAAATTGGGAGCCAGTGGAGCTCATATAGGATAGGTGTAATGTGGTCTGCGAGTCGTGCTTTCATTATGACTCTGGCTGTGACATTTTGGGCCATTTGTAGTATGTTCATTGTCTTTTTTGGTATTCCCTGCAAGAGGCTATTGCAGTAGTCGAAGTGCAGTGTTATAAGGGCTTGGACTACTTTTCTAAATTCATTCAACTCAATGAGGTTTCTGAGTGGTTGTATGATCCTTAATTTAAAGAATATGGTTCTGTTTGGTTGTTTTAAGTGGGGTTCCATGCTGAATGTTTTATCCATGGTAACTCCGAGATATTTAACTTCCTGCTTAACTGGGAGTTGAGTGTTGTTTAGACAGATTGTTTATGGTGGGTTGAAGTCAAGGTTTTTTGATATGAATATGACTTCTGTTTTCTTTAAGTTAATGCTCATGTTATTTGCATGGTACCAGTTTTGAGTTTCTTTTAGGCCTGTTGCTAATTTATCGTATGTGGGATTGAGTATGTCCAGCTGAGTGTACAACATAATGTCATCAGCATATATGTGGTAATTTATTTTATGTTTTTTGAATATGGTGCAAACTGGTTTTATGTATAAGTTAAACAAAAGGGCAGATAAAGCCGAGCCTTGGGGTATTCTCTGGGTTTCGAGAAAGTTGAGGACGTTTGTTGCTCTATTTGAACATATTGAAAGTGGTCAGTTATGTAAGATGTAAACCATTTAAGGGTGTGTCCTTTTTTGCTTATAGAGTCAAGTCTTGAGATGAGGGTCTTGTGGTTTACATTGTCGAAAGCAGCAGTGATATCCAGGAAAAATAGGCTGAACGCTTTTTTGGCGTTCTTCATTCCATGGATAATTGTGTTGAGTAGAACTAGAAGGAGGGTTTCAACTTCATGGAATGGTCAAAATCCATACTGTTGCTCATCTAATGCAGCTGTCGTATCTATGAAATCCTGGAGCTGATGTTGAACTGCTTTCTCAATAACTTTTGCTACAAATGGAATGCTTGAGGCCATCAAGATCAAATTAATCAGTGGGGAAAGTAACTTTCCAGGTGGCAAAGTCATACCTGGAACCAAAGAAAGCCTAATCAGAGTCAACCAAGCTTCCTCCAGCTGGAACCAAGTTGCTTTATTCACTATGAGGCCAATCCTAGACGGGGCATGTCCAGGCTGTCTGGATATCCACGAGCAGGATGGGCTCATTAGGACCCGATTCTGCACCGTGGGAGACAGAGGTTCCCATGTGTGCAGGATGCCGGTCAGCCCGCAGCAGTGACAACCCCACAATTCCTCATCGCCCAACCCTCGACGGGGCCGGCCAGGGTCCAGATCGGGCAGCGAGGACCTACTGTCGGCTGATCCCAGTCTTGGGGAGGGGGATTCCGGGCACAATCACCACTTCCCCACTGCTTAATCACTTCTGAGGTGGAATAAGCAGGGCGTCCACCCCTGACCCGTAGGACGTACAGGGTCATGACCTGAATTGGCCCTGTATGTCCTACTGCCTTGGCCCTCCCTTACCCCACTCTCACTCCAGCCCCTCCTGCACTCTGCCAGCTCTCTCCGTACTGCTGCTCTGGCTGTGTGGGACAGTCTGTGGGGGAATACAGGCAGGATGGCTTGCGGGGCTGCAAGTCACCTTGCTGAATCGGGCCCTAAAGGGGCCATTTTTGAAGCTCCATTCATGATTTGGACATCTGAAAATGGGCATTCAGAAATGCAAACTGCAAAGATTTCTCTGGAGCCATTTCAGAAAGCCGAGTATATAGATGTCGCAGGTGCGATCATATCCACATTGCATGGGGACATGGTGGAGATGTGGTCTGGGTGGTGCCATGGAGATGCACATTACCACGTAATTTCAGAAAGGCTGAAGCATGTCTGGTCTTGGCTGTTGAGGCATCCATGCCTTTGCCTTCTCCTGACCATGAATAAAAGTTTTAAAAAAGTGCTCATTTCATGGCAGCAACACTTTCAGGGGGAAAAGGGAAATGTACTTTCACTGCTGAGTCAATAAATTTCACTTGGATGAACCCCCCCCCCCCCTGCATGTTAATAAACCCCCTCGCGGCCATACATCCCCAGATCTAAAGTGGCTGGCCAAAATGTGCATTTATCATATCATGTAGATGTTCTTATTCTTAAATACCTCAGCTGGCATGTCTATGTACCCATTTTTACCCCATGCACTTTGGGACGTTTACATTTCTAAAATGCCTTCAAATGTGCAGATACTTGGTCTTGCTATATGCATGGCCATTTTCCAGAACCGGGTATGGGGATAGGCATTATTAGGGTTAGAGATGGAGTGATTTCAGAAGGTACTTGCATGTGCCTCACTTCACGGCTGCCACTCCACTGGTATTTTGGACATGGTGACCTGGACATTCCAGATTCTTCCTAATCATTCTTTCTAAAATTCCACTTCACATCTTCCTGAGAGAACCACAGACTGGCTTGGCACAGTAGAAAAATGTTATGCTAAGAGTAAAAGTCAGGAATGTCCTCCCCCCCCCCCCCCATGCTCTATATAACTTCAGTTTCTGCATAGCAATTCTGGAGGGTCTCTTTCTTCCAAATATTTTTCCAAAATGTTTTCTCCAGTTCAACATAAGAATCTTTATGAAAATAAATTGGTATCATACTTAAAACATAATTGACCTTTGGCACTGCCATCATTTTGAGAGTCTAAAGTCACCCTCACCAGAAGTGATAGAAAGGTGCCTATTTAGTAATCATCTTCTGAATCAGCGCCAACAAGCCCCCCAAGTTACACTGCACTGTAACTTCCTGATATGGTGAATAGCGAACTCCTAGAGACCAAATTATCTCTATACATATTCAATATACATCTAAAACCTGTTGGGGGGATATTCAGCAGTGATGGCTAGTGTTTGTACAGTGGTTAACCGTTGCCACTGAAGTTTAGCCCGGGATATTCAATGCCAGGGGCATACCCGGTCATTGGCAATGAATATCCAGTTTGGTTGCAGAACCCAGAAGCTAACCAGGCAGTGGCGATACAGAGCTAAAGTAAGGCCAGCATTTGCTGTGCCCCTTTACTCGCATGGCACTAACCGGCAGCGGCTCAATATCACCGCTGCCCGATTAGCGACAGGTGCTGCCATGGAACCCCTCTGACACACCCCGATGCTAAGCAGTTAGCATTGGGGCATGTAGCATCGGCACCTACAGATATTCAGTGGCACTAGCCGTGTTAATGTCACTGACTATCCAGCTCAGAGACATTAGGTCTGCAAACCGTGTAAATGCCTTGGAATATTCCCCCCCCATTGTTTTTATCTCTGTGACATCATCAGAATCTAGCCTTTCCTTTTAAAATATACTATCACAACCCTTATCCATATTCTTATCTTCTCCCACTTAGACTATTGCAATCTGCTCCTCACAGGTCTCCCAATGAACCATCTCCATCCGTTTCAATCTATTCAAAACTCAGCTGCATGACTTACATTCTGCCAGTGTCATTGCACTCACATAATCCCTCTTCTCAAGTTGTTCCATTGGCTCCCTATCCATTTCCTCATACCTTTCAAATTTCTCTTACCCACCTTCCAGCACATTCATTCTGCAACTTCTCATTACCATTCCTCTCTTAGCGAGAACTCCATTCATCAAGAAGGTCATTCTCATCCATGCCCTTATTTTCCAAGTCCAGACTTTGTTCTTTCCACCTTTTTACTCTGTCCACTTGGAATAAACTTACTGAGTCGATGCTTCGTCCTCCCTTTCTAGCCTGAAAACTCACCTTTTTGAAGCTGTTTCTCCTGTTCATATCCGTGTTGGTTTTAAGCATTCCTGCAGCAAAGGAAGCTCCTTAATTCTCTTATTTGTCCTGTTTGTCTTGGAGATTGTAAGCTCCATGGAGCACAGATCATCTCTTGTGTGTATGTGCACAACACTGCATACACCTAGTAGTTCTATAGAAATGATAAATAGTAGTTGTAGTAGTAGTAGTAGTAAAGTAGTAGTAAGGCATCCTGAAAGGTAGGTCTCCTTTCATCGTGGCCTAACTTTATGCAGTTGCTTAGTCAGGAATCTAAAAATCATCATTAGCCAAGTAAGTCCTTGCACCACCTTTGCCTACCCATGGACCACCATGGCACTACCCAGATAGTGTCATGGAGGTTAGAGGGCATATTCAGCAACAACCTCTGAATAGTGCCTCTAAATATCCCTCTCAGTGGAGTTTATCTTATTAGCAGGACCTGCTAACTGGATAAATCATTTTGAATACTGTCCCAATCTATCTACAGTATCTATATAGATATAGGGGCCCTTTTACTAACAGTTAACATGTATGAAGTGCCATTGTGCCCATAGAAATAAAAGGGCAGTGGGCACTTAAGGGGTCATTTTAAAAGTCTCAGTCGTGATTTAGGACGTCCGGAGACATGCACATGGATGTCGAAATCACGGAGGCGTCTGCGAAGCCATTACATAAATGACATCTCCGGTGCAGGGATGTCCAAGTAGGCAAGGGGATATGGTGGAGGCATGTCTGTGGAGGTTCAATGGACTTACACGTCCCTGTTCGATTTCAGAAACACTGGGGACGTATGCAGGCACATCCACATTTAGACCTGCTGCAGGGATCAGGAAACGTCTTGTGGTGGCCTTAAAACATCCAAAAGGTGTAGAGAAGATGGAGAATTAAGCAACTAGCCTAAGATTACAAAGACCCACCCTGGGATTTGCACTCTGGCCCTAAACCACTACTTTAACATTATGCTATTAGACATTCATGTTTTAAGATGCTATTCTGCGGATGTCTATGTAGACGTCTTTATAGACTTCTGTATCGGGCATGTCCACATTTCTGAAATCATGCCCTAACTTGCACGTGCCTGCTTTTTTTTTCAGACATTCTGGCTTTGACGTCCCAGATTGCACTTGGATGCCCCATTGTAAAATGAGCCTTCACATGTGCATTAGCTTGATTAACATGCACTAAAACCTTTAGTAAAAGGGCCCCATAGATAGATAGATAGATATCTGGGCACTGCAAGGAGTCTGGAGAGCTGTGTGCAGCTAAGCTGCGATCATTTAAAGGGGCCTTGCACATATTTTTAAAGGTTAAAAAAAATCGAAGAGAGCCCATACAGGGTTAAGGGAGGCTTAGATGCAACAGAGAACCACAGCCATTTTCAAATTTAAAGGGACACTGGTCCCAAAGTTTGCTGAAGCTGGGCCGGGGTGGCCCAGATCCCGGAAGAATCCCTTGTTGGGAGGGGACACAGGAGAGAGGAATAGGGAGAGAAGTGTTATGAGCTGACCACAAAACTTTATTGATACAGAGCCCTGATTTAAGCCAATTACTGTAGCGCTACTAATAAAAAAAAAAAAAAAGCGGTGACAGCAGTCAGAGGGACATGAGAGGGAAATAATAGTGGTGATCAACCTGAAAAGAGCTAGGCTGGGGCCAGAAAAATGGCTTAAAAAAATAAAAACTGCTGTGACTCCGTGGCTGGGGAAGAAGATTAGGATCATTGGGAAGGGTGTTACGGCTCTGGGGCAGGTCTTGAGGGTTACTTGAAGGACAATGATGTTATTTTAATTGTATTTCATGATTTATATATTAATGGGAATGATTCTTTAGTTTAAATAAATAACCATTTTACATAAAGAAAAAAATGCAAAGTTAGCAGAGTTCCAAGGAAAGTCATTGAGGACTGTGGAACCTCAAGCTAGGGGGAAACTAAAATTTTCTATGAGCTAAGTTCTCTTTCTTCCTCTTCTCTAGTCTTCTTATTTCCTTTCCAGGGTCTTTCCTCCTTGTCGCTTTTATCTCTCCAACCTAGCTTTTCTTATCTTCCATCCCCATCTCTCCCTTTCTTCTGTCAGTCTCTATGATTCCTACTTCCTCTCTCCCTATCCTCAGGCTCTCTTTCGTATGCTAATAGTGCATCTTGTTCCAGTATTGAGATCATTTTTTCATTATGCCTTTCAAATATACAATCAAGAAAGTAAGTTTTGATACAAGAAAACAATAGAGGTATATTCCTAATAGCCATCATGATACTATAATACCTCCAAGTCCACATCGACGCAGCCGCGCCTAGCGGGCCCGCGCCTGAGGGCCTCGCCAGAGGGTCCTCTGGCGTGGCCCTTAGGCAGGGCACAGAGGCAAGCACAGAAAAACGGAACAGGCACAAGTACAAGGCCCACAGGAGCTACACAAAAAACACTGGAAACAACCAAAAACAACAAGAACAGTGAAAAGTAAGTGAAGTAAGCGAAACTTTACACCAAAGACAGCCCAGAAGACAACATGCATACAACTCTGATTCTCCCCATCAGCCTCCTCCTCACACAACTCCTTCCACTACATGCACCCAACCACCACCTACACACAAACACGCCATGGCTTATACCAACAGCACAGATATACGCAAGCCCACAGTATAATCACGGGAACACACACAGGCCACCCATGCACAAAAGGAAAACCAAGCACAAGAACGACACCCACACAAACCCAAAGGAAGCGCACAGAACAACAAACACCCCAGCAACAGTCTCAATAGAGCTCATAAACGCCAGATCCATACGAAACAAAATCAACACAATAGCAGACCACATAGATGATCAACAACCCAACATACTTTGCATCACAGAAACATGGCTCACCCCCACTGACCAGGTACTACTCAATTAGTGCCCGACACATACTCAGCATTCAACTGACCACGCGCTCACCGGAGAGGAGGAGGGGTCCTGATCATCGCCAAGAACAGCCTAAAGTTCAAATCACGAAGTGCCACAGATACCCAACAATGCAACACCATCACTGTTGAGAACAAACGGATGGCCCTATGCCTCACCTACAGAGCCCCCCATGTGCCACCTGATGAACTAGCCTCCACACTCGAAGCAGTCTGCACAACCAGCTCAAACCACAAACCCACAATAATGCTAGGAGACTTCAACCTTAAATCTACCACCACCAAAGATGCAGAAGCTTTTCTCCTAGCGATGAGTTCCTTTCAATACACCCAAATAATTAACACCCCGGCACACAGACACGGATCATCGCCAGACCTCATATTCACACCCAACTATCTACTCGACAGAGGACTCATTTCAACCCCCACTGTCACACCTGTACCATGGTCAAACTACCACATAATCAAAATAAATATTATGCCACAAGGAGGAAAACAAGATGAAAAACCAGACAACCCACCCACACAAAGACGATTCAAGAGCTCGACAGGGACCAATTCCTACAGGATACTGTACCACACCCGAACTCAGAAGCAGATGATCTAGAAGCTCAAATCAGAAACTGGAACACCATCATCAATGACGCTGCCAAAGCCACAGAACAAAGACCCAAGAAAACTCGCTGCACCAAATTACATCACAAACATCATGATATACACACCAATCACAACATTTCATCAGCATTTGACACAGTGGATCACAGAACTCTACTGGAAAGACTACAGAACATTGGACTACAGGGTTCCACTCTGAAATGGTTCCACTCATACCTAACGGACAGACAGATACAGGTCAAGATCGGCCCCAACACATCCCGACCCATAAAGGTCCTGCAAGGAGTACCACTAGGATCCGCCTTATCAGCACTATTATTTAACCTCTACATTCAGCCAATATGCGACATCATGAAAGAACACGAGATACAATACACAATTTATGCTGATGACATCATGATATACACACCAATCACAATCGACAACCTGGACTACTCCAAAATAACAAACTGTCTCATACACATGACCAGCTGGTTTCAAGACAACAACCTGACCATAAACTACAGCAAGACCGAGGCACTAATCATCACCCGAAACACCAAATTCGTCCCTCCACTCAACATCAAGGTAAACAACACAACCATACCCATAAAACCAGAAGTAAAATACCTCGGAGTGACTCTGGACAAAGAACTGGACCTACAATCACACATAAGCAGAACCACCAAAAACGCATACCACAGGATGAGAATAATCCGATGCCTTAAACCCCTCCTCGCCCCAGAGCACTTCCGCACAGTCTGCCAGGCTCTAATAATCCCAATTCTAGACTTCTGCAACCCAATCTATCTCGGTCTCACAAGACAAACACTCAGACCGCTGCAACTGGCACAAAACACAGCGGCACGCATAATATCTGGTACAGCAAGACAAGAACACATCACACCCATCCTGAAAGATCTACACTGGCTTCCAATCTGCTCACGCATCAAATATAAGACAGTCATAAACATATTCAAAATCAAACAGTCATCAGCTCTCAGCTTACAACCAATCATACAATCTGACACAGGTACACAACTGAGGAGGAGGGGCACCTCCAACCGTGTTAACACACCAAAAGACCTCACCAAGGTCCGCAAGGACACTGCAGACCGAGCCCTTTCTCTGGCTGCACCAGCAATTTGGAATACCCTCCCAGATGACCTCCGATTAACAACAGACATCAAAGACTTTCGGAAGCAGCTTAAGACAACACTATTCATCAAATACTACGGGGACGTCACATGATCTACTCGCCAGTCAAGACCGCAGACCAACCCCCCTTTCCCCATGTTCATAGGAATGTATAATAGCGCACGCTGTAAATAGCTCAACATGAATCTACTGTACACCACCACACACACACGCACAGTATCACTGCATGAACACACATAACCCATTCTTGTTGTTTGCTGTGTAGACAGCCTTGATTGAAGGAGAAGGCGGTATAGAAATCCATTTAAATAAATAAATAAGTGATCCAAGAAAGAAATCTCAGGACAAAATAATCAGGAAAATAAAAAATACAAAACAGAAGACTAATATAAGAAAGTTACACAAACAATATTCATAGATGGCTTATGTCTCCTCCTTAACCCATGACAAAAGCCTACAGCTCCAATCACCAACTGTCATTATACCTAGTATCAAGGGGCATTTTAACTAGACAGATCCAAAAACACCATATAATCTGACAAGTTCAATAAGCATTTACAAGGAAAATGTAATACAAAATTTGCTCCAAGAGATAAAACCTCCTGGTGGTTTTCTAAAACATTTTTCCTCCCATCCTTTGTAGCTTTATACAGGTCTAGAAAAGGCCAAATATTCCTCCCCCTCCCCCCAAAAAGAGTCTGATGTACAGTCTCAGGATGCTATCTCTATTCTGGGAAAAGTGGCTGAGCCCAGCTTACGAGTGTCTACCTATGACCTAACCAAATGGCATTGACAAGCATTCAGAAACCTGAAGCAAGAAAGAAAACAGCATTTGCTGCCTGAAAGCCTTTTTCAACTCAAGATCTCTTTTGTCTTACATGGAGCCCTTGTAATTTTTCAGTGCTTATTGGATTACCTCTTATGAGGTTACCAGGGATACAGTGATGCTTACTTACATGGCATAGTTATAAACCATCAGGACTGGAAGATAGTGCTGGAGACATTATAAGGGATCTCTCTAATGGCAAACTCCAAGAAATGCATAAATGGTAGTAAAGAGGTCCAATACTTGGATTATTCTTTGGAAAGAGACCAAGCAAAACAACTGATTAGAAAAGTCAAGGTCATATCAAGAAGAGAACAACACAGATGAAAAATTAGCTTCTTGGAACTAATATGTTTGGTATTACAAATTATTCATCTCAAATTTTGCCAGTGGGGCTAAACCATTGAACAGCCAACAAAAGAAATATCCACTCTTCAGATGTACCTGAGCTAAAGAGTGCCTTCAAAGATTTCAAAATGATGGTTTGTATTGAACCAGTGCTTCTAAGTCTGGCCTTCATGGTAAGTGGGAGGAATGGCCTAGTGATTGAGGCAAGTTACCTCAGGCTGGAAGGTCAGGTGTCCCACTAGAGGACAGCATCCTTGGGCCAGAAGGGCTGGGTTTCCTAGTCCCACAGGTGCTCCTTGTGGTCTTGGGCAAGCCACTTAACCCTCCATTGCCCATGTTCCCTGTAAAGTAGTTATAATGCCCTGTTCAATGTAAACCACCTTGATATCATGAAAGGTGGTATAAAAGAAATGTTAAATAAATAACTCTTGTAATCAAAACCAATGTGTCTGACTTGGTGGAGCATCAGCATAAAGAATAGGGGAAGAAGAACACCCAGTCTTCTATATAAGTAGAAAGCTTATACCCCAGGAAAGCAGGGTTTGTGCATCATTTTCATGTGTAACTAGTAGATTTACATATGTAAAGAGTTCAACAGTCTGTTAAGTAGTGATGTTTGAAAAGCCACTACTTACACGTGTATACCCGCAGCACATACAGTTTGGAAGGGGACATGTTTTGGGTGTTGTTTGGTTGTGCCCAAAAAGTATATGTGTATTTTCTATTTTGCCACAGCAATACATGAAAACATTTACATCTTTTCACATGTGCCAGCTACCTACTCATTTGGACCTGGAGTTTGGAGAAGTAATTGGGGGGAAATTCCGCATGTGTCTGTGGTGATCAAGGTCACCCCAAAAAAGGGAAATGTCAGTTTTGCAGCTTGGCTTTTTAATTTGGATCCCCATGGACATTCAGTTGTGTGGTGGCACTTACAAAATTAGCATCTTACACATTGAAGTGCTGCCACTTAGATACTCGAAGCCCAAGTTACTCTGCTCTTTTGGGAACATGTTTCTTTGTTAAATGATTGTTTGCGCTGTATGTGCCACAAAATACACATTTTTCAGCATCATATACAGTATGTATTGTGCTAAGGGCTCTGTATTTGGTGAGCCTTGTAAAATACCTTGTAAAATACCTTGCATATTTTGAACTTCCTTACTTGGATATCCCTTTTCCTGTTTAGACGATCAATGCAAAATTGAGCTTTGTATCATGAACATTTTTGACATCATATAGGCCCTTAAAGCACTCTGGTGCTGACTGTTTGGAAGAAAGTTCATCCTGCTTATAGACCACAAAGTACTCAAGTGGATTAACAAAACAAAGAATCCAGTGCAGGGTCATGAGCTGGTTTTGGATTGTATAATCCTATATTTAAATACTTGCATGTTATAAATGTACAGGAGGAGAGTGTCTTTCAACTGAAAGGGGGCATAGAATGAAGGTGAAAGGGGATAGACTCAGGAGTAATTTGTGGAAATATTTTCTTATGGAAACAGTGGTAGATGCTTGGAATAGTCTCCCAGTTGAGGCAGTAGACACAAGGATTGTATCCGAATTCACGAAAGCATGGCAGACAGAGAGTATCTCTAAAGAGGAAAAAAAGCTTAGTAGTTGATATGGAAGGGCATAGTCTTTATCTGCCATCAGCTGATCTCTGAAATTAAGCAGGGTTGGGCCTGGCTAGTACATACTTGGATGGGTGACAACAGGGCCACTTCAACTCCTTATGGGGTCTTGGGCAATCTTTTGAGAATGGCCCCCCCCCCCTATTCACAGGCTGCCCCCCCCCCCCTATTCACAGGCCTCCCCCTCTCGGAGCAGCACATTCAGCAGCTCTGTTCCTCCTTTCTGCTCCTTCAGGCCACTTGCAAGAGAAGTGAGCAGACCAGAAGTCATCAGTCTGGTCACTAAAGCACCACCTACTTTTCTTGCAAGTGGTCTGAGGGAGCAGAAGGGAGGAACAGGGCCTTTTTTTATCTATGGCAGCAGGGCAGATAAGCCCCCATTGGGCAGGGGCCCGGGGCAGCTGTTCCTTTTGCCGATAGGTAAAAGTGGCTCTGGGTGACCCCCTTGAATTAACAGAGGCTGTAAATTCACTGTGCGGAAGAAAAGCCTGGCAATCTACTTCTAATCGCATCTTGCCATGAAATCTCAGGGGCTGCATTGCCAGACATCAACATTGACATGACAGCACGCATTGCATGTTT
Organism: Ichthyophis bannanicus; assembly: GCA_033557465.1. Lineage (NCBI taxonomy): Eukaryota > Metazoa > Chordata > Amphibia > Gymnophiona > Ichthyophiidae > Ichthyophis > Ichthyophis bannanicus. The sequence continues at coordinate 647,581,172 of CM066035.1, forward strand.
CTATATTTTCCAAGCAGAGTATCACCTGCAGGACCATATACATCTAAAAATGTGCCCTTTGCGACTAATAAATCTGGCACCCGCCTCGGCCCCAGCCACATGCAGTAACTCACTTATTTTGAGCTTCCTGGAAGCCCAGTGATGATATTGCTGCCCCTTATGTACTTGTATCCTGTGTGGCTGCACCACTCACACAGCTCTTGGTACAGCCCTGATCACCTGGGAAAAGACTATGGAAATGCAGACTTTGGGGTATGTTTACTAAACCGTCTTAACGTGCGCTCTCCCACGTTATCGCACGATAAGGCTCCTTATCATGCGATAATGGCGCCTTATCGCGCGCTAAGGCGCAAATGAGCGTTGAAGGTGGAGAAAGGCTCCCGGAGGGCAGAGGAAGGCTCCCCAGGGGCGGAGAGAGAGGGTCAATGGGCGGAGAGTGGTAGGGGAGAAGCTCCCTGCACACTAACGCTGTGAAATCCGAGGCTGAAAACTAACGCCAGTCAGGGCTGGCCCGTCCATTGAGCAAGAATGTTTTTTGCACAGGGCCCCGCGTTTCAGGGGGCCCCACGCAAAGAACATTCTGCTTTTTTCAAAATTAAATTAAAAAAAAAAAACGCTGGCTGCTACTGCTGCCGCTGCCGCTGCCGCCGCAGCAGCGGCAGAATGGACTGTCCCGCGGGGCCCCCTCTGCCCGGCTGAATCCCTCCCTCCCTCCCTCCGTGCCAGCTTTGAGAGTCGCGAAGGGAGAGTGTCTCCCTCGCGTCTCTGTTAAGCCTGCAGGGGCAGATGGGAAATTAAGCCTGTTAAGCCTGCAGGGGCAGATGGCGGTAGCAGCCAGCATTTTTTTTAAATTTAATTTTACTTGAGCCGATGGGGGGGGGGGGGGTTTAGGACTGGTAATGGGCTATGGGGGGGCTAGGACTGGAAATGGGCTGGGGGTGTTAAGACTGGAGGTGGGCTGATGGGGTTAGGACTGGTAATGGGCTGTGGGCTGTGGGGGCAGGTTAGAATTGGTAATGGGCTATGTGGGGGGTTAAGACTGGTAATGGGCTGTGGGATGATGGGGGATGTCTGGTAATGGGCTATGGGGGGGCTAGGACTGGAAGTGGGCTGGGGGGCTTAAAACAAGGTGGGCTGATGGGGGTTAGGACTGGTAATGGGCTATATCGGGCTTACGACAGAAAATCGGCAATGGGGTGCCAAGAACAGCAAATGGGCTGATGGGGAGGGGTGAGGACTTGAGGTGGGCTGATGGGTTAGGACTGGTAATGGGCTGTGGGCTGTTGGGGGGGGGTTAGAACTGGTAATGGGCTATGGGGGGTTAAGACTGGTAATGGTCTGTGGGCTGATGGGGGCTGTCTGGTAATGGGCTATTGGGGCGTTATGACTGAAAATGAGCTCTGTGGTGCTAGCACAGCAAAGGGTCTGATGGGGAGGGGTTAGGACTTGAGGTGGGCTGATGGGGTTAGGACTGGTAATAGGCTGTGGCTGATGGGGGAGGGGGTTAGGACTGGCAATGGGCTATGGGGGGCTGACTGGAAATGGGTTGATGGGGTTAGGACTGGAAGTGGGCTGATGGGGGTTAGGACTGGTAATGGGTTATAGGGGGGCTTAAACTGAAAATGGGGTGATAGGGGGTTAGGACTGGAAGTGGGTTGATGGGGGGGCTAGGACTGGTATTGGGTTGGGGGGTTGCTAGGACTGGAAATGGGCTGATGGGTGGCTAGGACTGGAAATGGGCTGATGCAGGGACTAGAAGGGAATGGATGCTGGGTAAGGCTGGAACTAGAAGGGAGCTGATGTTGGGGGAGGATTAGAATGGGATGGGGCTGGAAGAGTAAAATAGAGAAGGGAAAAATATTTTGTGTGGGAGGGATAAAAAATCTACAATTGGCCGGGTATTGGGAGAGTAAATGGGGATTGAGGATGGAGGGGTAAAATTTGAGTGGATGAAATAGGAATGAGGAAAGAGCAAAAGGAGAAAGATTAGTATGTTAAAGCAGATGTAGAGAGAGAATGGAAAAAACTACAAGAGAGAAGAAAGGACAAATGGACAGCAGACGATGGAGAGTTAGCAGAAGACACGAAGAAACCAGAAGAACGTGGCTGGAGCAATTGCAGCTGAAAAAAATGCACAAAAGGTAGAAAAATATCTCTTTATTTTGAATTTATTAATTGGAATATGTCAGCTCTGGTAAATGTGCATTATTAACGTCTGTGTTTTGTTTAGTACAAGAGCAAATTAATGTATAGTTTTATTTCTACAGTGTTGTACATTCCAAGTTTGGCTTTTGGGATTCCCAGTTTAATTATTGTCTTCCTGTTTCTAAATTGTGATTACTTGTTTGGTGATGGTCTATGTTCTGCATGTGTAACTGAGCTGAGGTGTTCTGTTTATATAATTCCTATTTGACATTGCCACTTGTTCTCTTTCCCCAGTAGGTCATGTATTCTTGTTCTCTGAAATGTATTGGTTTAATATTTGCAGTGTTGCCTTTTGATTGGTAGAGTATGGTGCTTTGTGAGTCCTGGTAGTGCTGTTAGGATACGGCGGGTTTGCTATGGGTTTTAAATGTAAAAGCAAATGCTCCCAAATAGTAGTATTCCAATCAATCAAATAGTAGTATTCCAATCAATCACCATACCATTCAACCTCACTTAACATTTACGGCTCATATATCGTTGGAAAAACTTGAATTTTTGGATATGATTGTATATAGAGATGGCTCCAAGTTGTTGACCACACTATATAGAAAACCGGTACAACGGAACAGTCTGTTGAATTTTGGAAGTTTTCATCCTCAACCACTTCGTCGTGGGCTCCCTTTTGGCCAATTTTTGAGGATTCGACGGATATGCTCGTCTGTAGCTCAATATAAAAGTCATGCAAAAGATCTATGGCAACGATTGTATCATAAGGGATACCCTCAATCAGTAATATCGAAAGCATATCATAGAGCCTTATACTTTCATTCTGAATGGATTTCAGATAATGTGTCAACCTCGGCCCCTGTTAAGGAGTTATCTCCTGTAAAAGTGACGGGGATCTTGCCCTACATGACCCACTCTAATATGGTGGCATCAATTTTGCGAAAATATTGGCCGGTGCTTGCGGTCTGTTCTAGCCTGAATAAGCCATTGCAGATCGCATATTCGCGGGGTCGCAATTTACGTGATAGATTGGTTAAATCTACAGTTCAATGTGATCGTCCTGACCAACCGGTTTTTCGATCGGGCTCTCACACTACATGTACCAATTGTAGATACTGCGCTTTAGCCATTACAGGGTCTAGTTGGACGGATCCTGGATATGGCAAATGTTTCCAACGACGCTGGCATACTACATGTGATTCAAGTTTTGTAGTGTATGTTGTGATTTGCCCATGTCTTAAACAATATGTCGGGAGTACGAATCGAGCCATACGGATTCGATTGGGTGAGCATGCTTCTCGCTTACGCCAATCTGTTGAGACGGCTCCGATGGTACAGCACTGTATAGCTTCTGGTCATGTTTTTGAACAGTTGCATTGGACGGTGATTGATCACGTTCCGAATGATCCGAGAGGGGCAATCGCACGGCTCGTCTGAGAAAATTGGAACAGCGATGGATTTTCATTCTCAATACAATGACACCTATGGGTTTAAACAAGGACATTGAGTGGCTAAATGTTTGAATACTTCCCATTCGCCCTGTTGGGAATCCTCTATTCAGTGGGGTTATCCCTTCTTTGGTGATTGGTTGATGTGATATGGGCGGCACTATAATTGGCCTATTTGGAGAATGGTATCCCCTGACGTCACCCGCCACTGAATAGGCGTTTTTTGAGAAGAGAGAAATGGTTTCACTGCCTCCTCAACGATACACTTGAAGCAGGAGCCTAGTGCTTCAAAACGTGCACGTCATGTGTTTGAGCAGCTAAGTGGGATTTGCTTTTTGGATTTTAATATTATATATAGAAAAAACTTGATAATAAAAGAATAATAAAAAAAGGGGCATGTACTGCGTGAGGTTTAGAGGTATTTCCTCTCTACCTTGCGGTTTATACCCGACAAAAAGTTGGTGATTTCCATTGGGGGATTTAGTATTCTATTTTCGAGATGGGTTTTAAATAGGCAGTGTTTGTAGTAGCTCCTAATGTGTCTGGCAGTTGGCACTGGATTATAGTAATGTAGAAATCTTTTAGTCTTTCTTTATCCATACACTCATTAAGAGGCACGTTTACTAAAAGTTAGTATATGGTAACATTATGCAAATACTTATGCAAATGAGGCCCCTTATGCAAATGAGGCCCCGCACCGAGTCTCCGCACATGGCCCCACACCCCCCTTGGGCCGCCCCTGACGCCAGTGAAACCCTGGCGTTAGAGTTGATTTAAAGGGAAAAGAAACCATTTCCGTCAGCAATGTACAGCAAAACCAGGGAAACCTACAAAAAAGTGTGATACATGTGCACGGAACAAAAGGGCAAAGAAACAGTGAAAATGACCAGAAGAAAATGTAAAAAAAACATAACCAAGCTGGGCAATAGTGATATCAATGGGAAACATCAAAAAACACCCCCAAGAAAGCTCCAAAAAAAAGAAGGGTCTATGCTCTCTCCCCATACAAGGTGAATGAGCCTACAGTGAAATTGCGCTGATCAGGGTTTTCCTCTCCATTGGACAGGTTTCCTATGGTGTGCACATATTCCATAACAGCAGGGCGGGCATGTCGGAATGGGCAACTGGACAGATGCTGGAAAAGGGGACACAGAGGGCTGCAGGCTGTGGTGCAGCTGGGGCACAGTGCGGACTAGGGTAATGCCTAGCTGGCCCATAGGAATGCTGAAACAGTAGAGCAGCCAGACAGCAACTGCTGAGGGCCCAACATGGGCAAGAGTGTGCTTCCCACAGTGTCACAGGGAATAGTACCCAGCAGGTACCCCCAATGGCACGGAACATTGGCAGGCGGTGCTGGGGGAAAGCGTGAACAGCTATGCAGGCACCATAGGCAGCCACCTACCCACACACTGGATGGCTTGAGACTGCGCAGCACCAGCACCACCAGCAGAAGGGCATGTCAGCATGGTGGCAGAGGGGTACTGGTGGTGGAGGGGGCAGTGGCAGCTGCCCAGAGCAGACCATGGCCTAGCCCTGTTTAGGTGGGTGCCATGCACTGCAACAGACAGGCTCTGTCTGACAAACAGTCATGGTATCTCCAGGGAATGCACTATCTCTGTGGCAACACGGTGGTGCAGTGCACACAGCCAGTGTGTTCAGAGGTCACAGGTTCAAGTCCCAGCTGTGGTTCCTGCCAACCCAGTCCCCATATTTTACCCACTACTAAAACGTGCTAATACAGACAGAACCTTTATTGCAGATAACAGAAACATGCCCAATAAACCTACATTTTACCCTACAGAGCACAGACACCATAAACATGCACATTACCTAGAGCAGAGTCTCCCAAACGCAGTCCTGGAGGGCCAAACACCATTCAGGTTCCATGCTGCCTCTAATAAACACGACTGTGCTGCATGTCTATGCACCGCCCCCATGGTATGCAGATGTATCTTATGCATATTCAATAGGGACAGCATGAAAACCCGAACAGTGTTTGGCCCACCAGGACTGGAGTTGGGAACCTCTGCCCTAGAGCAGCGGCCAGCAGGGGCAGATACACCCTCACCCACAGGCTCCATTATCCAAAGCCTCCTGGAGAGGCAGGATGTTGGGCCCTGCGTGCATCTCCCAATGCTAGCACTTGCATACCTTAGCAATGCCACCCTAAACCTGGGAATATTGTACACACCTATCAAACGGTTGCTATGATTACTGGCAGATAGCAATTCCTAAGTTAAGCACAATTTGCTGATTGAGCTACATCATAGCAACCTTTCTGCTGTCTGTGGAGTGTGCTTCAGGTCTAATGTCTGACCGTGTTTACCACCCTGGGGAGTGACCCCAACAGTATTGCATACCATAGCCATGCCTGCACTGTGCCCAGGACTGGTGCGGTGGCCAGAGCTGCCAAGAGCCTCTATATTTGCACAATGCTGGCATAGGTGTGGGAGCGTGTGTTTGTCTATCCAGTGTGTGGTGTCTGCCAACACCTTCCTCAGCCCACACTGTTGCCAGTGTAAGCCTGCCAATATGCATAATGAGGAGCAAGGTACCATGGGTATAGCCCGGATAGGGTGGCCTGGCCAGGATGCATCTGCACAGGGCATAGGGCAATGGCTCGGACATTGTAGTGCCTGACAACCACCTGCACGGACAGGGTGGCCACAGCATGTCCTGCTGGGAGGTCACTCTCACCCTGACTGAGCAGTGACCACGGCATGGCTAGGCTCCCCCATAGTGCTATATAGTGTGTTTTTGTGTGATGTTTATGGTTCCTTTTTGGGGCCCAATCACTGACTTATCTGCTTGGTGTGTATGCTGACATCCCAGTTCTGGGTACATGTATTTCTTCCAGAAACATGCACTATGGACTAGCTAGCAGACTGTTTGCGGCTAGTATGTGTCTGGATGGAACATCCTGCAGGGTGCAGCAGCTGGAGACTTGCTGCTGGTGAATGTCAGATAGTGGTGGGGGGCAGCTGAGCATTTCCAGGCCTTCTGTCTGCCTTGCCTTATGGATGTGTACAGATCTGCATTGTCTGCCCTGTATGGTGTCTAATCCCCAGCAGGACTGGGGTTGATGGTCCTCTCTACTGCCACCATTGCGGAGAGGTAGAGTGTGGCTCTGTTGGTGGGAGATCCTGTTTCTCACTCTGAGCCACAGAGAGTGGGTTGGGTGGTGGTATTTAATCCACCTATGGGTCCAAATACCCTCCCTTCACCTACATCATGTGACCATTGTACCAACACAGTATATGCACTATTTTGGGTGCATCATAGCCCATAAGGGCTATACATGACTGAGAAATACAGATGTGTCTGCAGGAACTACCTATCACACACACTAGCACTGATGGGGACCTGCAGCATAGTCTATGTCAATTATGAAAGGTGCTGTGGACCTGGTGCTGGGTGCCCCACCTCACCCTCAGGGTGAGCACAGTACCCGCTCAATGTGACGGTCTGTAGCTACTCTGTGCCAGTAACGTACACGGTCAGTACCCCCTACCAGGCTGAGATGCTGTTGGGGTGCACACAGTCAGTTCCCCCTACCAGGCCGAGGTGCTGTGGGGGTGCATACCCCATCTTGTGATCATCTGTAGACTGCTGATTTGCATGTGCAGTGCATCATGGGTATGGGTGGGTTAACCCTATCCTGGTAACCACAGCAGACTGTTTGTGTGGTGACATGCAGTCCTTCTGTAGCCAGCCAGGAACTTGTTAATAGCTGTAGCCCACTGGTTACTTCACTGCCTGTGGAGTCAGAGATCATGGGTTCAAACCCACAGTGGGGTTATTTGATAGGGCTATCCAGAGCATTGTCAATTTTTAATGTATATTAGTGCTGCCAGCAAAAACACCCTCAGAGTACTGTAACCATAAGGTGCCTCAGAAGGCGCTTTATAGGGTGCCCTATAAAGCGCCTTCTGAGGCACCTTATGGTTACAGTCCATATAAGGTGCCTTATAAGTTGTCCTATGGAGCGCCTTATAGGGTGCCCTATAGGGGACATTATAGGGTGCCGTGGCAGACAGTGCACTTTAAAATGTGCCCTATGGAGTGCCGTATGTGGCACCTTAGGTTATGGCATGTGAGGGTGTGTTTGCTGGCAGCAATAATTAAAATACAAATAAAATGCCTCAAGAAACAATACTTACATGTCAAAGCTGATGCCTCAGCCAGCCTTATGCATTAGGCACAGTGGGGGATCAAACTCATGACTCCTGTATTATCAGTCAGTGTATTAACCATTGTACTACACCTCTGTTTTTGTGTTTACATGTCTGGGCGCCTACTTAAGATTACCGCGCGTTAACACGCTAGCGGCGCTTAGCCCGTTAATGTGCGCAGCAGCGCACGTTATCGTGCGATAATCCCGTTTTGCTACTTTAAGACTGAAACGCCCACTCCTTTTATGGCAGCCTGCACACTATCGCCGGGCACACATTAAGACGGTTTAGTAAACATACCCCTTAGTGTCCTGGGAGGCATTAATAACACAGGTACAATAAAAAAAAAAATTTTTTAAACTGCCTCTAATGTTTCGATTGATTTTTACGTTTTTTGGTGCGCTGAATCCAAATCTGGTAACCAATTTGCTCCATCACGTACAGATTTTTTGCTACATTGGGTTAGCAGTTTGAGGTGAACGTTTCAGATTGAGTGCGATCGAGATAAAAGTTTCTTGGATGAATTCTTTATACTAATTGTTTAGTAGTTATTCAAATAAGAATAAAGAAAATTGTAACAAGGCAGCACATAAGAATAGAGTAATGTCAACAAAACACACTGTGATGGTAGCAAAATTGTCTGCACTTAAAACAGCCACATACATGTGCACAAACATTGAGCATATAAGAGCGAGGTTAGACACAAAGCAAAGCAAAGAAATGTGCAAAAAATGTTGTACAGGTATGTATGTAAGAATAGAAAATGCAAACCGCACCATTGCAATACATGAAGACAAACACCCGATGGTGTGAAAATAAAATTCTAATAAATGAGATCCGACACTGTGGTAATAACTAGCAAATTTTTATTTCAAAGTTTAGTAAAAACACGATATTTGTCAACACAGTTTAGATTTTAAAGTCATTCTTGGGTCAATCAATCTCCTGGTGGGCCCGTTTCTTCTTCCCCCGAATGCTTCTCTTGGTGTGCTGCTTGGCGTATTTTTCATCTGGGGTTTCCCGCAGCAGCAACCAGCAGAAATCAGCCATCATAGTGGTGTTCCATCTTCCTTGGTACCTTCTCTCTGTGTCCTTGATGTCCTGGTGAAACCTTTCACCTTGTTCTTCACTGTACGCCCCCAAGTTTTCGGGAAAGTAGTTCACATGGGAGTGCAAGAAATGGACTTTCAGGCTCATGTTACAGCCTTGTTCTTTGAAGGCATTGAGCATCCTGGCAACAATATCCTTATAGTTCTCATCCCGCCTGTTCCCCAAGAATTTGAGAACAACATCCTTGAAGGAATCCCAGGCTTCTTTTTCCTTCTCAGACATCGTTTCAGCGAATGCTCCATCTGAAATGAGTTTCCTTATATCAGGGCCAACAAACACTCCTTCCTTTAGCTTTGCTTCAGAAAGTCGGGGGAACTTTGAGCAAAGGTACCGAAAGCACTCACCATCTTTTGGAAGGGACTTGATGAATTGCTTAATGAGACCCAACTTAATGTGGAGAGGTGGTAATATAATTTTATCACGAGGTACCAAGCTCTCATGAAGAACATTTTTCTCACCGGGTCTCAAATACTCCCGAATTGGCCAGTCTTTTTTCCCCCAGTGTAGGTCGCGGGCCCGGCTATCCCACAAGCAAAGAAAGCAGGGATATTTGATGAAACCGGATTGCTGCCCTAATAGCATGGATAGAATTTTAAAGTCTCCACAAATCATCCACTTATGCTCATCATAACGAATCTTCTGAAGAATCAGGGCCAAATTCTCGTATTTTTCTTGGAGAATAACAGAGTGAGCAATAGGAACTGATGCGAATGTGTTGCCATTATGAAGAAGAACACCTTTTATGCTGTCTTTTGACGAATCAATGAACAGCCGCCATTCAGCAGGATCATACTTGAGTTTAAACTTTTCCATCACTCCGTATATATCGTTGCAAAATACCAAATCTTCCTCTTTGCTGAAATACTTCAAAAATTGTGTCTCGCGGTTGCGGTACCAATAAAAAGTTGTTCCTGGTGACAATAGATCTTTCTGTTTAAGCCGAGAACCTAGCAGTTGGGTAGCATCTTTTGGGAGTCCTAAATCCTGGACTAAATCATTCAATTCAGCTTGAGAGAAAAGTTCAGGTTTCGGATCTGGTTCAGTTTCAAACTCGGAAGTACTGGACTCATCGGGAAAAGCCATCTGATGAGTCTCATCATGATCAGAACCGTCCACACAAATATGATCCAAAGATTTTGGTGGTTCAGGCACAGGTACTTTGTTGCTATGAGGCATAGGCCTAATTGCTGAGGGAAGGTTGGGGTAACTTATTACGTTCTTATTTTTTAAGTTGTATCCTTTCACAATGCAAGAGCAAAAATAGCAGTCACTGCTGTGGTCTTTTTGTTCATGCCACATCATAGGTATTCCGAAACGAAATGCTTGTTTTTTACCTTTCATCTATAAGCGTAGATCTTCCTCACATGTCTTGCACACTTTGTGAGGAGCCCACGGTTTGTCTTGATCGCCTAACTTCAAACCGAAATAGGCGAAATATACTTTTTTAATAAATGCAGAAATGTTCCTCTGCCGCTTTTTCACGGTATATTCCCCACAAATAAAACAAAAACTGTCCGGAGAGTTGACGCAACCTCTGGCTCTGTGAGCCATCACAAATACACAGCACTGCAAACTACAACTGTAGTGAACCACTTCGGAATAAAGCTGGATTACGACTGAGCAAACAAAAGGTAATAATGAACTTGCAAGAAACTGAAATTTGACAGGAATGTTCATGTCGCAACCACCGTGTTTGAGCGAGCGAACGAGGCGAGGCGAACAGGAAAGAACATGCGCCAGCGCGAGTACTGGATTTAGCCCCCGCCTCCCAATTGTCCTGTTAATGTATAAAATGAATACAAAACACTCTAAAATATCATGAGGGAGTGTTTCTAGTTAGTTAACCATTAAAACCTCTATTTTGGGCCAAGAAAATAAACTGCAGTCGGCTAAAAAGAAATTATGTGAACATTCCTTATATGGGTAAGAAATCTAATTTTGCAAGAAAACGTGACGTGATGGAACATTTTGGCTATTTTTCCTGGATTCAGCACCCCAAAATCTATAGGAATCAGTTGCAAAACTGGAGGCAGTTTTTTGGTAGTGTACCTGTGTAATAGAAGCAATAGTTCTGAGCTGAGTTGGAGGATATGCATGGGAGTATATACATTATCCCAAGATATAACAAAAGATAACAAAGGCAACTCCACATCTCCTGACTTAGTAGCGAGGTTCACTACTACCATGGTACACACAAAGGTAACCCATTTGGAGACATTTGCCTCAAGACAAAGACTACAATTCCTATTAACACTGCAGGTTGGTAATCAGTGGGGCATGGGAGGGAGGAATCCTGAGGAAGAGATGGAACCAGGGCGCCATCCATACTTGGTGTGACATGTAGAGGAGAAAAAACTGGGGTTTTCCCTGTTTCAAACTCCCCGAACTCCAGAAAGCATTCCAATAAATGGAGAAACCTAAAACATTGCATGATAAGGAAGGCCATGGATTGAGGCCAGGAAACTTCCCCAGGATAATCTGGACCCAGATTCCAACCAGGAGAAAAGAGACAGGATGGCTGTTTTGTTAAAGAAACATTTTCTGGGAAGCAGTACATTATTTTGGGATACAGTAAGAATTCATTGCTGAATCTCCCTCTCTCCTTGTCCTGTAGAGTTTTCTAGGTAGCACTGGCCAGGGTGGGTAGCGACGGTTCTACTGGAACACAATAGCAGCACCATCTATCACAAGATGATACAGCCTGGTTTGACTCTTGGGAGAAAATCCCATACTCTAGGGTTGTCATTGACAGAAATGGACTGTATATTTTGAGTGGGTTTCAGTTTTTATTTGCTGTGCTATTTTAGCACATTGTTAGCACACTGGGGTTTCTAGTCCCACAGTTGCTCCTTGTGGTCTTGGGCAAGCCACTTAACCCTCCATTGCCCATGTTCCCTGTAAGTATTAGTGTATGTGTCTCATATCCCCATGTGTTAAATGTATCCCCCAATTGTGTTGTGACCGCTTTGATTGAAGGATAAGGCGGTATACAAAACTGTCTAAATAAAATTGTTTGAAGTTAATTGTGTTGTGCCTAGCTTGGGGTCTGTTTAAGACATGCAGCATATATAAAAAGAAGTTAAGTTAATAAATAAAAAGATACATGGAGAGATAAATAAACAAGTTGTGTTAAAAAACAGACCAGGAGCTACCAGGAGCTAGTACAGGGAAGTGTAGGCATTTCTCAAATCAAAGGAAGAAAATGCTGCCAGTTGTTGTCTGCCTGGAATTCCCTTGTTGGGCATATTTCGTATCTGTCGGCTGTTTTAACATTGTGCCATTTGTTTACTTATATTAGTTGTTTTGAAGTCATCTCTGTTGTTTTGCGCTGCCTCTGGCAAGATCTTGTCTATTGCCAGTGCTGCTGTCCCATTCTTAAGAATTTCTTCCTTCCTTCTTTGGACATCTGTGTGAGCTTGGCAGCTGTTTGAATCCGGTCCAGCATTCTCACGATGTGTTTCTCCGATCCGAGTGGCTCTTCCCTGCATCAGTAGAGCACTATTCTAGCTTGTGCAGGAACTTGTCTTCAATCAGGTTCTTTTAGGCTTCACGGGTTGCATTTGACCCCTCTCCCCTTTTTGTTTTCCCTGTCAGTATCTCTACTTTTGACCTTTTAACACATCATATATTTTCTTTGGCATTGTGCCTCATTTGCAGATTTTCCTGACAGCTTCTCTTTGCTCCTTCAAGTCTGCTCGTAATTTTTCATAGTGCGGCTTTTCTCCTTTATTCCTTTAAGCCCAACACACCATTACTTATTCATTTATTTCTGGTGAATTGTTTGGACCTCTTTATTTTTCTGCACCAGCACATACACTCATAAATATTTCCCCTAGGTCTTTATTGTCTATTGCACAGGAGTCATGTGCGTTTTGTTTCTTTCTTTTCATTTCATTTAAGCTTGTACATTGTTTTTACATGTATAATTTCATTAGGCTATGGCCATGCCACCCTGAGTGTGCCCTATCTCAGAAGTTAATTAGAGTTGGGCCTGGCTAGGAGTTGGATGGGAGATCACCTTGGAATAGCAGGTGCTGTAGGCTTACTGTGCAGAAGAAGGGCCTGACATTTTATTTCCGGTTGCAACTTCCCAAGAAAACCCAGGGGATAGTCACGGCATGGACAACTATCCATAGGGTTGCCAGGCATCAACATCAACCCAATTCAAGAGCACTTAATAACAATTTCATTTTTTAGGGATGTAAGTCAATGTTATTTGCATAATAAATTTTATGTACACAAATAACACATTTGTGCACATAACGAAATAAAGAAAAAAATTAGTGAAAACAAAAAAACGGCAAACAAGACAAAACAAAAAAAATTGGGATTGCATATCCCTACTGCAAAGCTCTCATTCCCAGAAAATCATCAAGGAGAGCATCAACTATACCCTTCTATTATTTCCTTAAACCTCTGAAGCAACTTGACTTCATTTTGGTTATGTGAGGTCCCATTATGTAATGTCAGAGACTTTATGGACATGGGGCCTGATTATGGAAGGCCTTTACACAGGTAATTTCCCTAGTTACCCATGTAAAGACCTTATCCAGGATTTTTGAAGGGCATCTACATGGGTAGTGCCCTTTGAAAATCCTGCATAAGTCCCTAATGCGCCCCAATGCTATGTGGGAAGCCTCGGGGCTCGTTAGGGGCGTTCCAGGGAGGAGTGAGGGTGGAGGAAAGGGCTACATGAGAGCAGCAATTTTCAATGCTACCCGCTTAGCCCTCTGTGCCTTAAAGATAGGCGAGATTTTTCCTCACCTATCTTTAAGGCACAGAGGCTATGTGGGTAGCATCGAAAATCGCTGCTACCTGTATAGCCTTTGCAGCTGCCGGCGCATCCAGAGAAACACGGATTTTCACTTCTACCACTGTGGATTTTCACTTCTACCACTGTGGGTTAAGGGGGCATAGCCTGCTTATTTGAAAATCGTGCCCTTATTTACTAATTATTATCCTGCGGCGGTAGCAGCTAACATGGGAGAAATGCAGATATCACAGGCACCTTCCTGCAATATTTATTTATTTATTTATTTATTTATTTAACATTTTTTATATACCGCACTATTCATCATCAGTGCGGTTTACATTGAACAACAACATACCTGTCAGTACATGACTGATCTAGGTTTACAGATAACAGGGAAAATCAACTGGGTGTGAACTGGGGAATAACTATCTAAATAATTATACATAATTATATATACATTGAATAGGTTACAACAAGATTTGATATTTGATAAGAATACAGTGTTTTCACATTTTGATCTTTTGTTCTGGGACAGGATCAGGGAGGTAAGTAGGCATGCCAATGATCAACAGCCATCATGTGAAATGTTGTCATGCGATGGCTGCCTAATTGGCCCTCACTGCTGCTGCAGATAATGCCACTCCAAGAAGCCACATGGCCCTCCTTCCCCAATTGCCCTCCCTTAAACAATATTGTTGATATCATGGATCTAAAGATCCACAGCACCGACAACACCCCAAGGAGTGCTGGGACCCCCATCAGCACCGACCACCTGGATACCTCCTGATTCCCATCGGGAATTGCCCAGGGGGATCAGAGCACCTTCCTGCCAACATGACTATCCCGGCTAGCCAGCTGGGGTCAGACAGGGACCTTCTCCCCGATCTCTTAAAATATTCCAGCTAGCCACTTGGGCCCCCCTCTCCTCCCGTCTTAAAAATAAGAACTTAGCAAGCCAGTCGGCTTGGAGGAACACCTAAACCCACCTCCCCCCTCCCCTTTCCTGGACCCCACTTGGACTCCCTGGTGGTCCAGAGTTGATGGGGGGCAGGAGTGGTCATCCCCGCTCCTGAACCTGTCGCTGCTTGTGACCAGAATGGCTGCAATCATGAAGTGCTGCCCTCTAGCCTCATGCTAGAGGGCAGCACTGCAAGATCGTGGTCATTATGGTGAGCACTGTTGAGGAGGACACTTCTCTTGAATTGCCATTTCTTCTTCACTGGGTCCTGAAGCAGCAGTAGTGGAAGCAGCAGGAAGTGCATTGTAAAGGTTCTGCAGTGGACCTACAGCTCCCATGCTCTGGACAAGCCCTGCAATACCCCAACCCTTTCTCCCACACAACTGAAATTTGTCCATTATAAATATGATAGTTCTATAGTTCTATATCACAAGGTTCCAACATCCAGTTACCAATTATACCTACACTCTCAAACATAGATCAAATTACCAGTCAACAAATGCAATATATATAATTCAGTGTCTTTGTTCTCTTCTTTATTGGGGTAAAACAACAAGAAATGAATGGAATAGAATGCTGGAATACAAACAGTTTATATCAAAAGCTATCAATCAGATCCAGAGCACAGGAAACAAAGACATTTAAAGTAGCATTTTAGAAAGGATGTCCAAGTCAAATCGGGACATCTAGGGAAGAAACACCAGGGATATCTATGTCTTCTCCTGATTTTAGTAACATAGATGTCCTAAATGTGGACATCTGTGCCAGCGGCCACACAGACGCCCCCCTCAGGAAAGCATGGGGCTGGGACGTCCATCTCATGCAATCTAACATAAGAGGACATCCAGCAGTGTAGCAAAACAAAAACATGCTCACTCATTGCCTGTCAGTGTTTGCTATCAGCATGGAAAATGTAGAGAACATGAGCGGACCTCCTTCCCCACACCATCCAGATGTCTGTCTGACAAAATGAGCACTTTTCCGATGCCTATTCATGACTTCAGGACATCCAGGGCATTTCTGAAATTGGGCGAGGACATCCAAGTACTAGGAACACCCCAGACAAACCTACTCCATGACCCTGTTCAGACTTGGACATCCTTGCCCCAGGGACATCCGCAGATCTGGCTTCTAAAATGGCTCTAGGGATATCGCCATGCTTTGGACGTCTCCATGACCATCTTCAGATGTCCAAAGTATGAATAGGGCTTCTAAAATAATCCCCTTAAAGTGATTGAGCATGCAGGGGGGTTGTTTTATGTCAGATAGCTTCAGCAAAAGAGTTGGTACAATTATCATCAGAGAGTTTAAGAAGTAAGTCATTTCTCTTGTTTTCCTTTGAAAATAGGCCGCTTGGAAGACTTTTACTGCAAATGTTTTTATAGTGTTTTAATGAAATCCATGCAATACTTATAGCAGAGACATTTGCATCTATTTTACATTCTCCCGCACCTTTCATCCCAATTGCAAATGTCAATTTCATATTTGTATTTGAATTCTGCTATTATCCAGCTCAAAGTTAATTGTCTTCTGGAAATTTGCTTCAAATTATTTCATTGTTTTAGTAATGATATATTAACATGGTGCTCCCTTTTTATTCAAGCTTTTAAGAAATGGCAATAATTTTTATTCATTCATGATATAAATGCATTTACTATACGTATTTAAGGTTTCTTTGTGGTAGAATTATGGTTAAAATTATAGCTGAACCACTTTTTTCGCAAGTATTTTGGAAAGGTGTGCTTTGGAAGTATGATTAGCTTTTTATAAAGATGAATTTGTTTGAATTGATATTTATAATGGTTTTATTTTTCAACTAATTTGGTTGGGTTTTAATTGAATTTATTTGTATATTTATATTTGCTTGTTAAATTTAAGCAGTTATTATGTGAATCTCAAATAGGATACATCTCATTTAAGTTCTCTTATTAAATGTTTTATGTTTTTAAAAATCTTATTTATACAGTACACATTGCTTATAAATTCATGAATTTTTATGCTTTTACAGATTTATTAACCACTGACAAAGGAATCCAGCTGAAACATGGCTGTGTTGGGTCATTTGAGATGTATTTCCATAAATATTTAAAATACATGATTGGTTTAAGACAGTGCTTTCTAAGGGGTATGTTTACTAAACGGCACAAACGTAGCAGCTGCGACGTTATCACGTGATATGTGATGTTATCACGCGATAATGGCACATTACCATGCGAGAACGTCACATATCACGCGATAACGTATCCTGCGGCGGTAAGGTGCACTGAGGGTGGAGTAAGGCTTCCCAGAGGGCAGAGTAAGACTCCCCAGGGGCAGAGGGAAGGGGTCAATGGGAGGAGAGTGGGCGGGGAGAGGGTCCATGCACACTAGCGCTGTGAAATGAAACTCTGAACAGTAGCGCCAGTGAAAACCTTGCGCTAGAGGCACATTTGCAGGGGAGAGAGACCATTTCAGTCAGCAATGTGCAGCAAAGGCATGGAAACAAAAAAATGTTATAGTAGTGATACATGTGCAGCAACATCACAGTGCCCAAGTACGCGAGGGTACTATGGGGGCTGCAGGCAGGACATGCAGTGGGGCAGCTGGGCACAGGGTGGGCTAGGCAGATGTCTAGGTGACACATAGGAATGTGGATGTGGAAAAGCAGCAAGACAGCAACTGATCAAGGGCAAACATGGCCACAAGTGTGCGTCCCACAGTGTCCCAGGGGAAATTACCCAGCAAGTACCCCAAAGGGCACATAACAATAGCAGGTGGTGCCGGGGGGGAAGGTGGATATCTATGCAGGCGCCCCTACCCCATATCACGCACCATAGGCAGCTGCCTACTGGCACACTGTATGGCCTGGGATGGCGCACCACCGGCACAAGGGCATATCAGCATGATGGTGAAGGGGTGCTGGTGGTGGATGGGGCAGTGGCATCTGCCCACAGCATACCACGGCCAAGCCCTGTTTAGGTGGGTGCCCTGCACTGCAACAGACAAGGTCTATCTGACGAACAGTCATGCTGTCCCCAGGGAATGATCAGCCTCTGTGGCAACTGTTTGGTGCAGTACACGCAGCCAGTGTGTTCAGGGGCAGAAGGTCACAGGTTCAAGTCCCAGCTATGCCTCCTGCAAACCATGCCCTTGTATTTTTCCCAGTACAAAACCGTGGCAAGAACGACGGAACCATTATTGCAGATAAAAGAAACATGCCATACACTCCTATATTTTAATCTACAGAGCACAGACACCATAAACATGTGCAATCCCTAGAGCAGAGTTTCTCAACTGCAGTCCTGGAGGGCCAAACACCATTCAGGTTTCATGCTGTCCCTAATAAATATGCCTGTGCTGCATTTGTATGCACCGCTCCCATTGTATGCAAATGTACCTCATGCATATTCATTAGGGACAGCATGAAAACCTGAACAGTGTTTGAACCACCAGGACTGGAGTTGGGAACCTCTGGCCTAGAGCAGCGGCCAACAGGGGCACAAACACCCACACCCACAGGCCCCACTATCCAAAGCCTCATGGAGAGTCAGGCTGTTGGGCCCTGCGTGGAGCAGCATCTCCCAATACTGGCACCTGCATACCTTAGCAATACCGTCCTAAACCTGGGAACACGTTCCACAGATATCAAAAGGTTGCAAAGGTTAAACACGATTTGTTGTCAGAGATACATCATAGCAACCTTTCTGATATCTGTGGAGTGTGTTTCAGTTTGTGCTTCTGACAGTCTTTACCACCTCGGGGAGTGACCCCAACAGTATTGTGTACCATGGCAATGCCCACACTGTGCCCAGGACTGGTGTGGCGGCCAGGGCTGCCACAAACCTCTATAGTTGCACAAAGCTGGCATAGGTGTGGGAGTGTGTGTATGTCTATCCAGTGTGTTGTGGCTGCCTACACCTTACTGAGCCCACACTGCTTGCACTGTTTCCAGTGTTTGCCTGCCAATGTGCATAATGAGGGGCAAGGTACTGTGGGTATGGCCCGGACAGGGTGGCCTGGGCAGGATGCATCTGCACAGGGCATAGGGCAATGGCTTTGACATTGTAGTGCCCGACTCCCAACTGCATGGACAGGGTGGCCACGGCATATCATGCTGGGAGGTCACTCTCACCCTGACTGAGCAGTCGCCACGGCATGGCTAGGTTCCCCTATAGTGCTATGCACTATTTCTCTTAAGGCACATCCCATTTTTGGGTGCACACAGTTCCTCCAGGAACATGCACTATGTACTAGCTAGCAGACTGTCTGCAGTTAGCATGTGTATGGCTGGGACACCTTGCAGCCAGTGGAGACTGACTGTGCCCTCTGCTGGTCTATGTCAGATAGTGGAGTGGGGCAGCTGAGCTTTTTCAGCATTCTGCCAGTGCCTTATGTGATGCATACATATCTGCATTGACTGCCCTGTAGGGGTTCCCATTCCCCAGCAGGACTGGGGTTGATAGTCTCCTCTACTGCCACCATTGCAGAGATGTAGAATGTGGATCTGTTGCTGGGAGATCCTGTCTTCCACCCTGGGCCACAGAGGGCAGGTGGAGTGGTGCTACATATTCTGCTGTTGGGTCCAAACACCCCCCTTAACCAATAACATGTGACCATGGTACCCACACAGGATATGCACTATTCTGGGTACATCATAGTCCACAAGGGCTAGACGTGACTGGGAAATACAGATGAACACAGGTGTATCCTGGGTGCAGTGCAAGGGCTACCTAGCACACACTAGCACTGATGGAGACCTGCAGCATAGCCTGTCTCAGCCAAGCCAGGTGCTGCGGACCTGGTATTGGGCACCCCACCTCACCCTCAGGGTGAGGACAGGACCCACACAATGTCACGGTCTGTAGCTACTCTGTGCCATTAACACACAAGGTCAGTTCCCCCTACCAGGCCTAGATGCTGTGGGGGTGCATACCCCATCTTGTGATCAGCTGTAGACTGCTGATCTGCATGTGCAGTGCATCATGGGTATGAGTGGGTTTACCCTATCCTGGTAACCACAGCAGATAGTTTGTGTGGTGACTTGCAGTCTTTCTGTAGCCAGCCAGCAGTGTGGTAGCAGCTATAGAGATGTAGCCCACTGGTTACTTCAGTGACTGTGGAGGTAGAGGTCATGGGTTTGATCCCACAGTGGTGTTATTTAATAAGGCTGTCTGAGGCTTTTCCTTTTAATTTACATCAGTGGTGCCAGCAAAATGCACCCTCAGCGTGCCATAGCCTAAGGTGCCTCATAGGGCGCCCTATACGGCACCCTGTAACGCACCCTATAAAGCGCCCTATAGGGCACATTATTAGGTGCCTTGGCAGACAGGGCACTTTATACTGTGCCCTCTGGAGTGCCTTATAGTGCGCCTTATTCGGCACCTTAGATTACGGCACTGTGAAGGTGATTTTGCTGGCAGCACTGATTTAAATTACAAAAAGGAAATGCCTCAGACAGCACTGATCTAAATTAGAAGGTAATGCCTCAGACAGCCTTCTTAGGTAACACCTCTGCAGGATCAAACCCTTGACCTCTGCCTCCACAGTCTTTGCAGTAACCAGTGGGCTACATCTTTATAGCTTCTAACACTGCGCTGGCATGAACTTAGGATTAACACGCGTTGATGTGCCACAGCACCCACTATCGCGCGATACAGATTCTTGCTACCTTGCCGCTGGAATGCCCACTCCTTATATGGCATCCTTCACATTATTGCTGCAACTAGCACCGGTAACATTAAGACAGTTTAGTAAACATACACCTTAGTTTCAGATTGGCAGAGTTTATCCCTTTCCTCTTGTGCTTTTTAAAAAAAATTAATAATTCAACACAAACTGCATTATTATATCTCTGTTGCTATTGAGTGCCGTAGAATCGATGTTGACTCTTGACGACCCATGTGGATAGTTGTCCATTCCAGCCCAATCGGGGCCGTGGAAGAGAAGGAGGAGCCTTTAAAGGGCAGCCACCGCCAGAGCAGAGAGGAGCTGCACAAATTACAGCACACACGTGGCATGGATTGGAGAGCTCCCCGATCAGGGTTGAGTGCCTGAGCGGGAGCTTTGAAACACTCCCGCTCAGAGGCTCCAGCCCAATCGGAAATGTGGGAGAGAAAGAGGAGCCTTTAAAGGGCAGCCGCCAGCAGAGCAGAAAGGAGCTGCACAAATTACAGCACACACGCAGCACGGATCGGAGAGCTCCCCGATCAGGGTTGAGCGCCTTAGCGGGAGCTTTGAAACCCTCCTGCTCAGAGGCTCCAGCCCAATTGGGGCTGTGTGAGAGAAGGAGGAGCCTTTAAAGGGCAGCTGCCGCCTGGCGCGCCCGCGCCGGACGGGCCTGCGCTGGAGGGCCTCACCAGTGGGCCCTTTGGCGTGGCCCTTCGGCGGGAGCCCTGGAGCAGGAAACAAACTGAGTGCAGAGGGGACTCCGGGCTTTACGCTCAACGCAGCAATGGAAGGAACTCAACTTCGGGGTGTCGAAAGATCCTGCACCTATACAATGCCGGCAGGTAGGTGTAGCACTACCTGCATGGCCTACTCGGGTGAATCCCGCTCCAACTGCACCACCAGCCGCCTGCCACATCACTGCTTGCTTGCTCACTGCTTGCTGATGCACAGATTATAGACTGTAGTCCTACTAATACCTAATAACTTATTGCTGCAAAATATGCTGTATAACCTGCTATAAATGAATGCACATGTATTGTAAATAACATATACGATTTAACCTTCTGTAATATTCTATCCACTGTAGACATGTGCTGTAAATATCACATGCTATAGTTAAAAAATACTGCTTAGCCACTGTAGTTAACATAGTTACTTTTTCTTTTAACCCCATTGCTACTCTAATCCGTTGCTTGTATGCTTGTTTAATACTTCACTAATTGTATAATAACATACTGTGCAGCAAACAGAACCTATCATCAGACTTGAGTCTCATGGTGGGAGGAAATTCTGACCAAAGAAAATAGGCAAGTTAAAGACATAAGATAAGGATCAAACACCTACCCCTACCTTGACACAACTCAAGCAGATCCTACATTAGTAACTCACAAAAATGCAATCCACTCCCTACTACCTTATGGCCTATCTGACATTCCTCCACGCATTCGCAACCTTCTCACAGGGCATTGGACCCAACCAGCAATTCCCCCTGCCCCATCTATATACCAACCAAACTGCATGGGCACTAGGCTCCTCCAGCCATAAAGAGCACAAGCATACCAAGCCTACAGCTCACAGACCACATAATGCCACACATATTTATTTATTTATTTATTTATTTATTTACATTCTCTTATATACCGCGCTATTCTGCATCAGTGCGGTTTACATTGAACAAACTGAAATTACATTGAACAGGGCATTATAACTTGGAGATAACTATTTTAAAGGGAACATGGGCTACACCCAATAACCCCACAAACAGGATACATACCAACCCAATCTTGACAGATAAAATTAAATGTGCCTTAATAAATGCGAGATCAATTAGGAATAAACCAAACACTATCGTAGACCTCATCCTCGATAAAAAACTAGATATAATCTGCATCACCGAGACTTGGTTGGATGACTCTGACCAGGTAATATTAAACCAAGTAACCCCTACAGACTACTCTGCCTTCAATTGTGTCAGAGAACATAAGAGAGGAGGAGGGGGTGCTAATACTGACCAGAAAGGAATAGAGATTTAAAACAATCTCCAACACTAATACAACTGAATCAAACACAATCACCATAGCTAACAAGTATCTAAGCTTCTCCCTCACCTACAGGCCTCCTGGAGCCACAACTGAACATCTCTCCACGGTACTTGAAGCAATATGTGCACATAACACAAAACATAAACCCCTCATTGTACTAGGAGACTACAACCTGACCTCTGCACCCACCAAAGAAGCTGCAATATTCTTAAAAGCCATGGAGTCACTAAAATATAGCCAGACAATCAACGCCCCAACGAACCAGCATGGTACAGTACTGGATATAGTCTTCATTCCAATGCACTTGGTGGAACAGGGCAAAACCACAACACTAACAATCACCCCGTCCCTTGGTCAGATCATTATATGATAGAATTCACCCTGGCCCTAAACAATTCCACCCAACACATAGAAGAAGAGAGTATCACCAGACGATATAGAGCCTTCAATAAAGACTAATTCATAGAAGAAATCATCCCACAACTCCAGCAAGAATGCGACACTCTCAACCAAAACATAGAGAAATGGAACTCCATAATATCTAATGCAGCATCAGCCCCTATGAGCACAAAGCCACAAGCACGAAGGAGACTCAATGCCCCATGGTATTCAAATGATATCAGAGATGAAAAGCGCACTCTCCAAAGACTGGAGAGAAAATGGAGTTGAGACAAGTCACATAAGTCCCTGACTCTATATAGAACTAAACTACTAGAATATAACAATCTGATAAATGAGCGCAAACAACAGCACCACATCAATCTAATCATGAAGTCTATCAATAAACCGAGAGAACTATTCAGCATTGTCCAAAAGCTCACTAAGAATACCACACAGCAATGTACCCATCATCTTGATCCACAGAAATTTGCTGACTACATGAGAGTGAAAAATCATACCCAGACATGCTCCACCATACAACAAAGGGATGATTATGAAATGAAAGAGCAACATCATACCTGGGAAGATTTCAGCATACCATCAGAATACCAAATTGAGGACATAATACATGAGCTCAACACAACAACCTCACCAGTAGACCCTTGCCCAGTGGCTTGGATAAAAGTTACAAGAAGCCAGCTATCCCAGTACATTCATAAAATTGTTAAAGACTCACTCCAACAAGGACACATGCCGCAGTCCCTCAAGCATGCCATGATACGACCAATACTGAAAGGTAATAACCTAAGCCCATCTGAACCAAAATCATACCGTCCCATCTCCAGTTTACCATTCCTTGGGAAAATAGTTGAAAAGACAGTGCAAAAACAACTTCAGGACCACATTGACATGAATGCCCCACTAGACATTCATCAGCATGGATTTAAACCCCGGCACGGTGTGGAAATGCTACTCACATCACTCTTTGACAACATCATAAGAGGTATAGAAAATATACAGAATGGAATCCTGCTAGTATTCATAGACATTTTGGCAGCCTTTGACACAGTGTCCCACGCTAGATTACTACAATGCCTGCAGCAGATAGGATTGCGCAAGAACACTCTGAAATGGTTCACATTGTACCTGGAAGATTGAACACAGAAAGTCAAATGCAACCAAAAGAAATCATTGCAGTTCACCACAACACAAGGAATACCTCAGGGATCTGCCTTGTCATCAATGCTCTTCAATATTTACATCCAACCCATATGCAACATCTTCAGACGACACAAACTCCACTATCACATATATGCCGACGACATCATGGTGTATGCCCCAATCAATCTACTAGCACTTAACACCACAACAATAACTAAATGCCTTGAAGACATGAATGTCTGGCTCACAGACAATAACCTGACGGTCAACTTTGATAAAACTGAGGCAATGTTCGTCACCAGGAACCCTAGCTTCATTCCACCACAGAATATCAGCATTCTAAACAAACCTATAATAGTCAAAGATGAAGTTAGGTACTTGGGCAGCACAATGGACAGAGCTCTGAACATGAAATCTCATATCGCCAAAACTGCAAACAAGGCCTATCAACGTTTGAGGACCATAAGAAAGATAAAACCACTACTCCGCCAGGACCACTTTCGCACAGTATGCCAAGCACTCATCACACCTCTGCTTGATTATGGAAATTCTTTATACCAAGGCCTCCCTCAGAAGACCTTACACCCACTCCAAATGGTGCAAAACACTACAGCATGCATCATCACTGACACCCCAAGATCAGAACACATCACCCCTATCTTACAGCAACTACACTGGCTACCAATGGTATCCAGGGCAAAAGTTAAAATAATCCTGATCATCTTCAAGATCATCCACCACCTTTCAGCAGATGTACTACAAGAAATTGTAACAAGGAATATCAGTAATAGACCAAGAAGGAACAATTATGAGAACATGATCAGCACACCTTCAGGATATCACAAGATTAAACAAAATACGTCAAGAAGAGCTCCATCATTAATGGCATCCACACTATGGAGCTCCCTCCCAACGAGCCTAAGGGAACTAGAGGACATCACAGATTTCCACAAGGCCCTTAAAACCCTGCTCTTCACAGAAACCTACGAGCAGATAGACAACAGTCCCCACCAGATACACAACATCCCCCACCCGAGCGAGACTGAAACGTACACCCCACTGCAAACTCAATACCTAACCAACCCAGCTAGACTCATGACACCATCATGATGAATGTAACCCTCACTCTTGCAAATTTTTTGTGTCATCTGAAAAAAGGCAGATGTTTCCCTTCAATCCTTCAACAATATCACTCACAAATAAATTGAAAAGTATTAGTCCCAGGACCAATCCCTGAGGCATGACACTCCACACCTTCCTTTCTTCTGAGTGAGTTCCGTTTACCACCACCTTCTGTCACCTGTCAGTCAACCAATTTCTGATCCAGTTCACCACCTTGGGACCCATCCCTAGGCTTCTCAGTTTATTGATAAGCCTCCTATGAGAAACAGTATCAAAGTCTTTGCTGAAATCAAGGTATATCACATCCATCACATGCCCTTGATAAAGTTCTCTGGCTACCCAGTCAAAGAACCAGATAATATTGAGCATTTTAGGTCACTAAACGGTCAGATATTAACTGTATAAAATAGGACTGGATTAAGGAGGGGTCAGAAGCGGTACCAAAATCTATCCATGTGGCAGCAATGCTCAGCTGCTAAGAGGGTAATTTTATAAGACTTTATTTTGCATATATGCCAGTAAAATGCTTCTTATGGTTTATTAAAAAGCTTGATATACTGCCTCTCACATCATGGAAGCAGTTTACAGTAAAATCATCAAAACAAGAAAAGGAAAGGAATGCCATAAAATTGATAGGAAAGGAGCAGAAGTAGGAAGGAAAGGGAAGGAAAAACCAGGGAGAGGAGCAGGAATCCTAGTCAGTCAGGGGCGGAAGATCATAGGCCATTTGAAATAAATAAGTCTTCAGTGCGGCCTTAAATCTTGGAAAAGAAGATTCTAAACATATGCCAGAGGGAAGGGAATTCCAAAGGCAGGGGACAAGAAAGAAAAATGTCGAATGATAGGTACTTTCCAGGTACGCCTATGATGGGGGAGGTAAGTGCAAATGATTAGCAAGATCCAAATGTAAAACGTGGGAGGGGGCATATGGAATAATATAGGAAAGGTAGGCCAGAGTTCCTGAGTGGAGTATTTTATGCATGAGAGTAACTTATATTAAGAGCAGCGAGAGGTGGGAAGCCAATGTGAGTTACATGATCCTATCTAGTTGCATAATATAAAAGCCGAATTGTGGTATTCTGAATGGACTGTAAATGTTTCAGTTGGTATTTGGGGAGACTGGAATAAACAATATTACAGCAATCTAGCATTGATATTACCAAGGACAAGAGTAGAGTAACAATGGAAATAGTGGGGAGAATGGACTGTTCCGAGCGAATCTGACATAGGGTGAGAAAACATCATTTGACTGTGGCACCGATATGTGCATGAAAAGTGAGTGAAGGATCCAAGATGATGCCAAAATATTTCATGAAAGAGATGAGTGGAATGGGAAAATTGTTGATAGAGGAGGATAACCCAGAGGAACGGGAGGAGCCGGACAAACACATAGCAGAAGTCTTTGCAAGGCTAAGTCATAGACAATTTGACTGAAGCCAAGAAGCAATTAAGGATAGATAAGAATTAATAGTGCTGATATTAGGAGAGACAGAGGAGGATGTCATTCACATAAAAATACACAGAGACACCCTGCTGTTGAATCAAATAGGCTAAAGGAGCAAGAAAAATGTTGAACAGAAGTGGTGCTAGAATGGAACCTTGGGGAACCTCACAAGACAGTGGAAAATGAGAGGAAGTAGAGCCCTAGAAGGAAACAGAATAAGTACAACCAGAAAGAAAAGAGTGAAAACCATTGGAGAACGGTGGAATCCAAACCAGCGGAGGAGAGGCAATGCAGAAGAAGAGAGTGGTTGACTAAATCAAAAGCACTAGATAGATCAAGGGAGATAACTAGAGAAATATCATCCCTCTTCCAAGAGATACCTGTTTCATTCAGAACAGCCTGGTCTGAATCCCGATTGGCACAGATGAAGAAAGTTAATGTGCTCCAAGTGATAGGAAAGTTGGGAAAAAACAATTTCTCGAGAATCTTAGAAAGAAATTGCAGATTGGAATGGTCTAAAACTGGTGGGAAGAAAGGGGTCAAGACCTGGGCTCTTCAATAAAGGACGAACAGTGGGAGATTTCTAACAGTTGGGAAAAATGCCCAACAAGAGCGAATGGAAGAAGAGCAAATGAAGGTTCTGAATCCAGATTGGGGGAATGGTATCAGCAGTGGAAGTAGATTTGGATGAGGTTGAAAAAGGATTAATAGGATTAAACTAGGTCCAGGTGTGAGAGAGTGCAACCTTGGAAGATGCATTAGATGAGTCAGCCAGAGATGAAGACTGAGAGCAAGAGGGAAATACAGAATCCGGCAAGACAAGACCTTTTTGAAGTAAATGAATTTTATCAGCGAAATATTGTGCAAGCTGCTCAGCAGTGGGGGTGGTTGACAGCGAGATGGTGTGGCTGGGCAGAAAAGGCAAGAGACAATGGAAAAAAAAATGTTTTGGTTGATTAGTAGCTGTGGAGATGTCAACCATAATAGACTTGCTTGGCTGATAAGATAGCATGATGATAATTAGAGTGAGCCTTTTTGAAAGCATCAAGGGATAAGGTAGTGTGGTGACGACGAAGATGCGTTCTGTGCATATGAGTATGGGCAATGACAAACATGCATGTACTTTTATGAAGCTCTAGTGTGGGAGTATTCGGAGTTGGAGTGCAGGAGGAGCTGCAATTTACACATGTACTTTATAATGCTCAAACTGGCATTACTTTCCATTGCTGAGAGCCTTGGGCCACTAACACGTGATCCAGTTCTCCTGGGCGCATTTCTAAAGGGGCTGTACTTTGAAGATAAAACCATAGTCTGTGGGCCCCTCACACCTCTCCAAAGACACCCCCCTCCTCATAGAGATCCAGTCCCTCTCAAATCCTCTGGCATTATTTTTCTATTGGAATTATGCAGCTTGTGATGTTCAACACAAGCAGCATTGTTCCTTTACTATGGGAATCACTAAGATGCAGTATTGAACTACTGCAGGTTAATGACTTCCACAGTAAATTGATCTGCAGTAGAATACGAGATTTGATCACAGGTTAGTAACCATGCGCCTTAATCTCCTTCTACGGTCTTCCAAATGGTAAAGCATCTGCATACATACTCCAACATTATACCTTAAAAAGCTGCCAAGTATTCATTGTACCTCTGCAATAATTTCTGCAAATTATTGTATCCACACTAGGGTAGTTAAGGGGTCTTTTACTAAAAGGTGCTAGCTGTTAGAACGTTTTCTGGTGAGTGCTGTAGGCAGGCTGGGACACGCATCCACAGCTAGCATGGGGCTATGACAGCTAGCATGGCTGAATTTCCATGCTAAGGGGGTCATTCTGTGCTATGAATAGCAGGGATGTATGTCCTGTCGGGAGATACATCCCTGCTATTCGTCCCTCTGTCACCCTGGTGCATAGGCTCCCCATACGTACAGCTGTGTTGTATGGGGAGCCGTAGGTGGGGGTGGGAGGGGACAGCCAGGAGGAGGGGTAAGGATGTGGTGGGGGCAGCGCGAGACTCTGGATGTACAAGGCCGATTCAGAGGTTGGCCCTGTACATCCGGGATTGGTCAGGTAGACAGGGGACTTATTCCACCTCTAAAGTGGAATAAGTCTCCCTGGACATTGGGAGATGGCGGCGGATGGCAGGGACAGACAAGTGAGGGGTGAAGGGGGCTCCCTGTAGCCCGACCCTGGCCATGGGAAGCTGGATCGGCGGTCAATCTGCAGGGAAAGGGAATTTTGAGTCAGCAGCTGGGGATCGCAGCTCCATAATGGAGCCGCGGTGCCATGGCAATGTGACACCATGGCACTGTGGCTCATATTACGGAGCCAGGCTGAGTTAGCCAGGTATGTGACTGGCTGTGGGGCTGGTCAGAATCAGGGCCCGACCTGCAAGTCCAGGACATAGGCCTGATTCTGACCCCGTGGACACATCTAGCCCCCATGGGATTAGAATCGGGTCTACCTCTGTACACCCCGATTCAGATCGGCCATACAAGGGCTGGACAGCCAGTATGGAATTGACCTCTAACTGTCCATGGCACATTAGGGGAGCAAGTGGGTGACTGGGGTGGACAGTAGTTGAGGACAACATCTTGCAGTCAGTGTGGCCATGCTGACCGCAAGATAGTCAGTTAGTGCGGGTGCAATTACCACCACCTCAATAGGTGGAGATACATGCACCCGGGCTGATGTGGAATGCGTTAGGGGACATTAACTGATGGGAACATGCTTTCCACACCCCCAATAATTAGCCGGGTGGTGTTGCACCTAACACGCCATGGTTTTAGTGCTATTGGCACGTTAGGTGCGACATCATATTGTCCTTTAGTAAAAGACCCCCTCAGTACCAGATCTCAAACCATTTCAAACCAGCATCACAAGAAACACATAGTCAGGGTACCCAAGGTAAGAGGGACAGGTTGAATGATAAGCTTACTGAATGATGAAAAAGTGCTCACAGGAAATGTTGTCTTTCATGAAATATTTGAATATAATAGACTGAAATAATTTTAATGACTGAATTATTGCAAAGAGTATTAATGAACAAACAAATCTCTTCCAAAGATGGGGAAGCTGTAGAACTAGAGGGTATAACATGAAGCTGCAATGGGATAAACTGAAAGGCAACGTCAGGAAATACTTTTTCACTGAAAGGGTGGTGGATGCTTGGAATGCCTTCCCGATGGATGTGTTGGGGCAAATACAGTGACAGAATTCAAAATGGCATGGGACAGACACAGTGGGTCCCTTTATAGCAACAGGATAAAATCTTATATCTCAGTAAATAGGGGTGACCTACACAGAGCGGTGGGTACATTCCTATTTGGAGGGGTGACCTGCATGGAGGGGTGACCTACATGGAGGGGTGACCTGCATGGAGTGGTAGGTGCACCTACTCTTGCCGCCTTGCTGGGCAGACTAGATGGACCATACTAGTCTTTATCTGCTGTCATATACTATGTATGTTACCATGTCTCAACCCTCTCCTGAAAGCACACCTAGTCAGTCAGGTTTTCAGGATTACCCAATGAATATGCATAAGATAAATTTGCACAGATTGGAGACCAAATTGTGTGCAAATCTATTGCATGCATATTCATTGGGGTAATCCTGAAAACCCGATTGTCTACGTATGCAGCCAAGAGAGGGTTGAAAAGCACTTGAATGTAATAAAAACCGTAATTGAGAAACAGGAATTTGAAGTTTTAATGAATACATGGCAATCATTTTTGGCAGGCATTTAAGTTAGCAATAGAAAGGGAATTAAACAGGGATCTCCGGGTTTTCAGCGTTATGGTCTGACTAGTACACTGTGGGGGCTATGATCAGAAATCTTTACCATGGATAAATGGATGTTTACCTGTAGAAAGGTGTCTTCTGAAAATTGGCTCCCAGCCCTGGTGTGGCTAAAGGGTGCTGTCCAGATCACCTCTGTACCTAATTCCCGATGGGGGGTTTGCACCTGACTTTGTGGTGCTTATGTAGCTGGGGTCTATGCTGGGCAAGAACATTTCAAAGGGAAACACCATAGGGAGCTTCCCTTTGAAAATGAACCTACAAGCTCCCAATGAGGTTTAATTATCACACCGAGTGCTAATTTTTTTTTCATATTGTATTCTTATGAATAGGAACAGCTGAGAATAGCACAGTGATCACTGTCCCAAGAGTAACAATGAAAACTACTACTACTACTATTAATCATTTACATAGGGGTATGTTTACTAAAACCCCGGTAAAGTGCGTGCTGCGGTAGTGTGCCTGTGCCATATAAGGAGTGGGCGTTCCGTCCTGAAAAAGAAAAGCCGGAATTTACATATGCGCTAAGGTGCGCGGCGCCCATGTGCGCCCCGCACCTTAGCGCATGAGATAGCTGCGTGGGAGGCATAAGTGGCGCGCTGAAGTGCATGAAAAAGAGCAGAGCCACAGCACAATGGTTAAAACACTGACCAATATGCAGGGATCAGGGGTTCAATCCCCCACAGTGCCCAATGAAGATGGCTGGCTGAGGCATTTATTTATGAGGCGCAGAAATACTGGGCGGCAAAAGGCGGCGCACTGATGTTTATGGAGGCATTATAATACTGGGCGGTATGAGTGGCGCGCTGATGTGCAGGAAGAACAGCAGAGCCACAGCACAATGGTTAAGGCAATTACCAATGGTGCAGGAATCAGGGTTACAAACCCCCACAGTGCCCAATGGAGACAGCTGGCAGAGGCATTATTTTAGGAGGCATTTAAATGATGGGCGGTATAAGGCGGCATGCTGATGGGCATAAGACGGTGCGCTAATGTTTTAGGAGGCATTTTAATACTGGGCGGCATAAGGTGGCACGCTGATGTGCAATCACAGGAACAGAGCCACAGCACAATGGTTAAGACACTGACCAATGGTGCAGGGATCAGGGGTTCAATCCCCCAAAGTGCCCAATGAACAAGGCTGGCTGAGGCAGAACATATTAAGGGGAAGAATGCTTTAGGAGGCATTTTATTCATATTTTAATTAGCACTACTAGCAAACGCACTCCCAAAGCGTGTTAATATAAGGTGCCCTATAAGGCACATTTTAAAGTGCAATGTCAGCCAAGGCACCCTAGAATGTTGCTTATAGGGCGCTTTAGAGGGTGCCGTATGAGGTGCCGCAAGGTTAGTGTATTGATTTTTTATGGCAGCACTGTGCAGTTTAAGGAATGAAAAGCATAAGTAGGTGCGCTGACAGGCAAGAAGGAGCAGCAGTGGAGCACAGTGGTTAAGGCACTGTATGCTGACATCCCAGTTCTGGGTGCATGCATCTCCACTGGGAACATGCACTGTGGACTAACTAGCACACTGTTTGCAGCTGGTATGTGTTGTGATGGAGCAGCTTGCAGGGTGCAGCGGCTGATGACTTGCTGCAGGAGAATATCAGATAGTGGGGGGGGTGCAGCTTACTGTATCCAGGCCTAATGTCTGTCTGCTAGTGTGTTATGGATGTGTATAGAGCTGCATTGACTGCCCTGTGGGGCTTGCTAGCAGCTATAGAGCTGTAGCCCAATGGTTATATCACTGCCTCTGAAACCAGAGGTCATGGGTTCAAACCCACAGTGGGGTGTTTTGATAGGGTTGTCCAATGCATTTTTTTTAATGTACATATTTTGATGCCAGCAAAAACACCCTTCAGCGTACTGTACCCATAAGGTGCCTCTGAGGGTGCTTTATAGGGCACCTTATGGTTCCCATCCATATAAGGTGCACTATACAATATCCTGTGATGCAACATATAGGGTGCCCTATAGGGGACATTTTAGGGTGCTGTGGCGGACAGTGCACTTTCTAATGTGCCCTATGGAGTGCCTTATAGGGTGCCTTATACGGCACCTTCCATTACGGCACGTGAGGGCGTGTTTGCTGGCAGCAATTAATAACATAAAATTAAAGTACTGCATAAATATGTACAATACAAAGCTGATGCCACAGCCAGCCTTACATATTAGGCACCCTGGGGAGCAAACTCATGACCCCTGTATCAGCAGTCAGTGCCTTAACCATTGTGCTCCACTGTTGCTCCTCCTTGCCTATCAGCGCACCTACTTATGCTTTTCATTCCTTAAACTGCAGAGTGCTGCCATAAAAAACAGTACTCTGACCAGTACTCTGACGTACCTCATACGTCACCCTCTAAAGCACCCTATAAGCAACATTCTAGGGTGCCTTGGCTGACAGTGCACCTTAAAATGTGCCTTATAGGGCGCCTTATGCTAACACGCTTTGAGAGTGCGTTTGCTAGTAGTGATAATTAAAATAAACATAAAATGACTCCAAAAGCAATCTTCCCCATAATATGTAATGTCTCAGCCAGCCTTGTTCATTGGGCACTGTGGGGGATTGAACCCTTGATCCCTGCACCATTGGTCAGTGTCTTACCCATTGTGCTGTGGTTCTGTTCCTGTGCTTGCATATTAGTGCACCGCCTTATGCTGCCCAATATTAAAAAGCCTCCTAAATCAATAGCACACCACCTAATGCCCATCAGCGCGCCGCCTTATGCTGCACAATATTAGACTAGCTCCTAAAGTAATGCCTCAGCCAGCCGTCTACATTGAGCACTGTGGGGGATTGAACCCCTGGTCCCTGCACCATTGGTCAATGTCTTGACCATTGTGTTGTGGCTCTGCTTTTCTGTGTGCACATCAGTGTGCCACTTATGCCGCCCAGTAGTAAAATGCCCATTATTTATATGCCTCAGCCAGCTGTCTTCATTGGGCACTGTGGGGGATTGAACTCCTGGTCCTTGCACCATTGCTAAGTGCCTTGACCATTGTGCTGTGGCTCTGCTCTTCTGTGTACACATCATCGTGCCACTTATGCCTCCCGCGCTGCTATCTCATGCGCTAATGTGCGGGGCGCACATGGGCGCCGCGCACCTTAGCGCATATGTAAATTCCGGATTTTCTTTTTCAGGACGGAACGCCCACTCCTTATATGGCATCCGCACACTAGCGCGGCCCGCACATTAGCGGGGTTTTAGTAAACATGCCCCATAATCACCAGAATAGTGGAGGTATAGGGGATGTTAACATCATCCAGAGCATTCAGTAAGAAATATCAACTCCATTCTAATTATTTAAGTTCTATGCTAGAATAATTGACTATTGCACACTGGGGAGTTTAATTCTCACTAGCTTAATGTATCTGATTTGTTCTTTTGTGCCCTTTTTCTTATTTCTTAGGAAACAAAACCTTTTTGTGTTGAGCACTTTGGAAATTATTCTTTGAATACATGCAACTCTTTAAGAGTACCTTCCTTTATAGGAACAGAGACAGAATAACAAAAGATATTACACACTAAAGAAACTGGTTATCCAGAAGGCTTAGATTTGTTGAAAATGCATGTATACCTGCCTACTGTATGTTCTGATCTCATGGATGATACGTAAAATGTGAGCTGGTGACAATTTGTAAACATACATGATTGTTGACATCTGTACCCCTGATCTATGTATCCCAAATAAATCCTTAAGATTATCTGAATATTCAGTGCTTTTTTTTCTGAAATAAAAAAAGTTCTATGTATGTTATATGTAGGGTAGGATGACCATCCTTGGATCTACTCCCACAATATTGGCAACCCAATGCAACCAGCTACAGAGTTTATGAAAATATTAATATCACTCCATAGAACATAGAACACAATTCTTTTTGAGACAAGAGAACAAGCCAGACTGCTACAGATTAGTGTGTGGACAAAAATATTTATTTTGTTTAGTTTCCCATGTTTTTTATGGGTTTTTCTTTTTATTCAGGGTTTTTTTTCATATTTTCTTTCCATTTGGGGGGCAATGTCATCAATAACAGGAAAATAAGAACATAAAAAATGCCATATTGGGTCAGATCAAGGTCCATCAAGCCCAGTATTCTGTTTCCAACAGTGGCCAATCCAGGTCACAAGTACCTGGCAGGTTCCCAAAAAGGTACATAGATTCCACAATGCTTGTCCTGGAGTAAGTAGTGGATTTCCCGAACCCTCTTTAATAATGTTTTTTAAACCCAGCTACATTAACATCATTTACTACATCCTCTGGTAACAAATTCCAAAGTTTAATTACACGTTGAGTGAGAAAATATTTTCCCTTATTACTCTTAAATGGGTTATATTGCAGCTTTCTTGTGTGTTCCCTAGTCTTTCTACTTTTTGATGGAGTAAACAAGCGATCTATGTTTACCCGTTCTACTCCATTCATTAATTTATAGACCTCTATCATATCTCCCCTCAGCCATCTCTTTTCTAAGTTGAAGAGACCTAACCTTTTAAGCCTTTTCTCATAAGGGTATCCATCCCCTGTACCATTTTGGTAGCTCTTCTCTGTACTTTTCCAATTCTGATATATCCTTTTTAAGATATGGCGACCAGAATTGCACACAATATTCAAGATGCGGTCGCACCATGGAATGAAACAGAGGCATTACAATATCCTTGGTTTTATTCTCCACTCCTTTCCTTAGAATTCCTAGCATTCTATTTGCATTCTTGACCACCGTTGCACACTGGGTGGAAGATTTCAATATATTATTCAAGATGATGCCTAAAGGGGGGGGCGGAGCCTGATGTCCAGCGGGTAGGACGCTTTGCGTCGAAGCTCCCGAGAGGCCTACTCAGAATCCTGACTTAATACCTATATAAATTTACTATTTCGCTCCGAGCTGACCGGGGCACCTCGGGGGGGATGGCGGCCCATAAACCAGCGCGCTTGGACTTCGGGTCTCCTTCTTCTTCTCACGGAAAACGCTCCAAAACAGAGGTGTCCTCCCCACAGAAGATGGTTCCATTTCGTGAAAACCCCGCAATGCACCTGGAGATTTTGGAGGAAATACGCGGCGTGAAGGAATTGGTGCAGTCCAATGGAGAAGCGCTTCGAGCCATGCGAGAAGACTTTGGAGTGCTCCAGGACCGACTTGAAGGTCTTTCATTACGGCAGGACAATATGGCGGGGGTCCTCGACTCGCACGAGGTGCGCTTGGGCAAGCTGGACAAGGCTGAGCGCCAGATACAGAATCTTCAAAAGGAGTTGGAAGATAGCAATAATCGAGCCCGTCGCAACAATGTGAGGCTCCTCGGAATGCCGGAGGGGGTGGAAGCAGGAGATATAAGAGAATTCTTGCTCAAAACTCTTCCCTCCTTGCTGAAGATCACTTTTCACAGAGAACTGGAAATCGATCGAGCACATCGTGTTCCTGCCCGCATGGCGCTCAACCGCACGACCCCCCGGCCTATTATCTTTAGCTTGCTACGATATCAACAAGTGGAACAAATTTTACATGCTGCCCGAGCGAATCATCATTTGGAATTTGAAGGTCGTAAGGTCTCCTTCTTTCCTGATTTGGCAAAGCCTACCGTTGACCGTCGGAAGAAACTCCTTGCTCTTCGCCCTCGACTTCAACAGCTACAGGCTCGCTTTGGCCTGTTGTATCCAGCGAAGCTCCGAGTGACTCTCCACAACCAGACCAGGACGTTCGAGGATCCTGATCTACTATCAACATTTTGGACTCCAAAGAAGCAGAGCAGATGCGCTAATCCCAAATCTTGGACTCTTATCTGCCGGCTCTGTCCGCCATTTTGAAGGGCCCGATGCGGCGGTCATAGCCCAGCACAGAAATAGCCTGGACTTTCTTTCTTTCTCTGTATGACTTTTGTCTTTGGTCTCCTATCCCTTCATGATGTGTGCCTCGGTCGGATTCGGAGCACGCACAGTCCTACAGGTTATGTGTTTTTTCAATTTCGGCCTTCTCTGGGGTTTCTCCCCGCAGACACATGGTCGCCAGTAATTTTGGGGTTTTGCTTCTCCTCTACCGTACTGCGGTTTTCTTTGTTAATGTGGGGCGCTTCATTGTATTATATTAGCTTATTTTTCCTATGTCATGTGTACAGCCAAATACAGTCAGTTTGAGGGACACAGTGAAATTATGTGTGCTATCATGCTCAGAATTTTAACTTTTCTGAATGGCCTTATGTAAAATCTTATTATTCATCGTCAAAGGCATTACTGGTCCACTCAAAGGACAGAAAATCCTTAGCTATCTTAGCCACGAGCATGTTGATTTGGTGTTTCTTCAGGAAACGCATTACACTCTGCTGAAACACTGAAACTCAATGCTAGGCCTCACATGGTAGCTGCCTATTCTCCCACCGTTTCCAAATGGTACGGGATAGCCATTTTGGTTAAGAAGTTTTTGCACGCTACTGTACCTGATATTAGCGCTGACATGGAGGGTAGATGGGCCCCTGTACACCTTGAGGTTGGAGATAGTGAATTCACGTGTATTTGCACTATGCCCCGAATGTGGACAACCCTGCTTACTATGCAAGTTTTGCGCAGTTGGCCTCGGCCTCCGCCACTGCTCCATTAATACTTGGTGGCGATTTTACTCAAGTGTTCCCTCAATCTTTTCTTCTCAAACAAGGTGCTCGTTGGTTGGAAGATCCAGTACCGAGCAGACCTGTGTGGCTAGATATAGTAGCGGGCCTTTGCTAACCGATTCCTTTTACCTTTCTCCCTGGTATGACTCTCCCATTAGACTCCCACTATCCACCAATGCTTTTCGACACTTTAGGTGCCTTTAATACTCTTATGCAACCTTTCGACTCCCGACTCTGGTCAGTGCAACTTCAGCATTGCATTCGGAGCACTAGAGTACTCCCGCCATCGGCACTCTCTACATAAGGTTGATTGGAGACTTCCGATCTCTCGGTAGTTCACCGGGTGTAGCATCCAATTTTACTAAACCTTATGTAATGCTATCACTAGAGATACCTCTATAGCGCAGAAAGTATGGGAGAGAGAATTGCATGTGACTTTGACCTCGGAGAAATGGAGCCTTATCTGGAGCAGAGGGACAC
The DNA here is from genome assembly GCA_033557465.1 of Ichthyophis bannanicus. Lineage (NCBI taxonomy): Eukaryota > Metazoa > Chordata > Amphibia > Gymnophiona > Ichthyophiidae > Ichthyophis > Ichthyophis bannanicus. The sequence continues at coordinate 647,618,432 of CM066035.1, forward strand.
GGGTTCCCGACCCGCCTCATTCACTCAGACCCTCTTCTTTCTAGCCCACCGGTGTTTTTACACTCCTCACAGATTAGACAAATGGAACACTACTCAGGGTAATGGTTGCTGGACACGTCCTGCGGCCATTGGTTTATTGCTTCATGTTAAGCATGAATATCCCGCACTACCGTATTACTGGCGTCGGGTCTGGGGTCGTATTTAGTCTATATCGCACTCTCAGGAGTCCCTTTCTTGGAGGATAGTGGGACTTCGCCCAGTTGCGGGGATCCCCTCTCTCCCAAAAATGGCTTATCTCCTTTCGAACTTTATGCTTGGCATTGCTATTTCCCTAATTAAGTAATACTGGGAAATTAGTTCCCATCTGAGCCTCAATGAATGGTGGAATCATGCCTGTCTCTACAGTAAATATGAACAAATACCTCGTCTGTTCGCTTCCTCCGTTCAGACTCCTTCTCATTGGTCTCAATGGAAGATGCTCAATGAATATGTACATTTTGCTAAATGCTCTCATCTGACTGTCTAACTTTGTATATATCTCTGTCTCATGATCAGGCTGTATTGTGGATACTTTTTTGATCGTTTGATGTATAATCACTGTTAATTGGAAGCGCTCACATGCTGATACAAACGGGTAGAGAAGAAGCACCGGGGTGGGGGGTAATGGGTTTACTTTTCCTTATTGTATACTTGTTTTGTCTCTTTTGGTGTGTTGTTTCTTTTGTTTGTTGCAAAATGAAAATAAAAGTTTAAAAAAAAAAAAAAAGATGATGCCTAAATCCCTTTTCTGGGTGATGGTTCCTAAGGTGGAACCTTGCATCGTATAACTGTAGTTTGGGTTGTTTCTTCCTAGGTGCATAACTTTGCACTTGTCCATATTAAATTTCATCTGTTATTTTAACATCCAGTATTCCAATTTATCAAAGTCCTCTTGCAATTTTTCACAATCCTCTTGTGTTTAAATAACTGAATAATTTTGTGTCATCTGCAAATTTGATCACCTCACTCGTTATTCCTATTTCCAGGTCATTTATGAATATGTTAAAAAGCAGCAGGCCCAGCACAGATCCCTGGGGTACTCCACTATTCATCTTTCTCCTTTGAGAAAATTGGCCATTTTGCCCTACTTTCTGCTTTCTTTTAACCAGTTCTCGATCCACAATAGTATACTGCCTCCTATCCTATGATTTTTGCTCAATAATGCACTTTTTGAGTAATAGGATACACTGCTGAGGAATAAGGTGCACTATAGGGATGTGTATTCATTTCAAACAAAATATCAACAGAGCTTGCTGGTTCCTTTTATTCTGAAACATGGGTTTCTCCCCTGTTTCATCACTGACCAGGCTGGCCTCAAGCTAGTAACCTTTGGGTTGGAAGGCAGGCATCCTGCAGAAAAGCCACCATGGACTCCATAGAAAATGATCTGAGCAAGTATTGCTGTATTGCTGGTGATTTTCCTTCCTGTTTCTTGTTTGGCCCAAAGTTTGTCTGGTCTGCAGCATGTTCTTGTGCCAGAAATTCTTTCTCCGATAATATACTTAGACATGGTTTCACAGCATTTCTGACCCAAAAACATGGCAAAAGAAATATAACTGGAGTAAATCTCTACAGCAGGAGTCAATAGAGTCACAAGGCAAAAAAAATTCCAGTAAGCAGTTTACATAGAGCTGCAGATAAGACCAACTTTGGGCCAATCAGGAAACAGGAAGGAAAGTCATCAGTGCTACAACAATGCTTGCTAAAGGCAGTCCTCCATGGAGATGGATTTTTTATTTACCTGTAATCTTCAGCAATCTTTCAGCTATGTTTAATGTTTGGGCAGCAGCTACAGCTACAGCTACATCATGTTCACAAAATACCTCATCTTGGGCACATCTGTAGAAGATGAATAGAGCCTTACCAAATACAGAACAAGTGATCATGTGTTAGAAATAGAAATGTGCAGACAAAAGCTGAACTGAAAGCTTTAGAAAGCCAGAGTTTGCCTTCAGTACAACCCTGGAGAAATAGAAATGCATTTCTTCTTTTATCGTGCAAAATACAAAGATATCGGAGATGTTGCAGATTCAAATGCTCAAAGCTAGCATATTCAAATCACTAAACCAAGATAGAATGGGGTGGGGGTTCTATTTTAGGGTGTAATTTTATAAACTCATTTTAGTATGCATGAGGAAATATATACATGCGAAATGCCTCTTATGAAACTGCACCAGGCATAAAAATAAGTGTGGTGGAAGGAAGACAGATACTTTTATCAGATGTTGCCAGGGGCATAGTCTACAGAATGTGGAGCATGGGCAGAGTCACAAGGTATGCACTTTGGGCCTGATTTTTGAAGGCATTTATATGGTTAGCTGCCCTAGTTACCCATATAAATGCCTTAACTGTGGATAGATAACAGCACCTACACGGTTAGTGCCTTCGTCTATCCGCGGGTAAGCCCCTTACGTGCCCCGATACTATCTGGTTAGCATCAGGGTGTGTTGGGGGCATTCCGGGATGGAGGAAAGGGCTAAGCAGGTAGCAGCGATTTTCGATGCTACCTGATTAACCCTCAGCACCTTAAAGATAGGCAAGGGTTTTCCTCGGCTAACTTTGAGGCGCTGGGGCTAACCGTGTAGCATCGAAAATCCCTGCTACCCACTTAACCTCAGCGGTTGCTGGATTTTCACTTCCATCGCTGTAGAAGTGAAAATCTGGATTAAGGGGGTCAGCAGGCAGGCTATGTGCCGACATGGCGCATAGTCTGCTTAAATGAAAATCGGGCTCTTTGATTACACTAATCTACGCACGTCCTTACATACCCTACATACGAACATTTATGCCTGCTCCGAAGCAGACGGAAATGTTCACAACCTCAATTAAACTGCAATTGCCACTGGATTTGAGCTAGTATTTTATAAAGACACATACACACCTATGTGTCTTTATGAATAGGGCAAAAATAGGCACCTTTTTGCCATCTAAACCTCAGCGCCATGTTATAAAATTATCTTTATGGATGGTGCTATTATAAAAGAGAGCCATGGGAAGGTGCCAATGTAGGTACTATTTTGTGAAGACAATTAAGCACCTACTTGTCTTTATGAAATATTAGTTTATTGGGCAAAGAATGTGTCTAGAATGTAGGTGGGATCATGTACACCTGCTTGTGAGCAGGTGTAAATGACAGTGTGTATTTTAGAGGGGGGATGGAAGGACACCCCTATGAAGAACAACCTAAAAGGTTAAGGCTCTTCAGCTTGGAGAAGAGACAAGGGGAGATATGATAGAGGTCTATAAAATAACGAGTGGAGTAGAATGAGTAAACACAAATTGGTAAAAAAAACTAGGGGATACGCAATGAAGCTACAAAGTAGTACATTTAAGACGAATCTGATAAAATATATTTTCACCCCACGCATAATTAGGCCCTCAAATTCATTGCCAGAGGATGTAGTAAAAGCTGTTAGTGTAGCTGGGTTTAAAAAAGGTGTGGATATGGTCCTGGAGGGAAAGTTCATAAACCATTACACAGGTACACTACCAAAAAACTGCCTCCAGTTTTGCAACTGATTCCTATAGATTTTGGGGTGCTGAATCCAGGAAAAATAGCCAAAATGTTCCATCACGTCACGTTTTCTTGCAAAATTAGATTTCTTACCCATATAAGGAATGTTCACATAATTTCTTTTTAGCCGACTGCAGTTTATTTTCTTGGCCCAAATTAGAGGTTGTAATGGTTAACTAACTAGAAACACTCCCTCATGATATTTTAGAGTGTTTTGTATTCATTTTATACATTAACAGGACAATTGGGAGGCGGGGGGCTAAATCCAGTACTCGCGCTGGCGCATGTTCTTTCCTGTTCGCCTCGCCTCGTTCGCTCACTCAAACACGGTGGTTGCGACATGAACGTTCCTGTCAAATTTCAGTTTCTTGCAAGTTCATTATTACCTTTTGTTTGCTCAGTCATAATCCAGCTTTATTCCGAAGTGGTTCACTACAGTTGTAGTTTGCAGTGCTGTGTATTTGTGATGGCTCACAGAGCCAGAGGTTGCGTCAACTCTCCGGACAGTTTTTGTTTTGTTTGTGGGGAATATACCGTGAAAAAGCGGCAGAGGAACATTTCTGCATTTATTAAAAAAGTATATTTCGCCTATTTCGGTTTGAAGTTAGGCGATCAAGACAAACCGTGGGCTCCTCACAAAGTGTGCAAGACATGTGAGGAAGATCTACGCTTATGGATGAAAGGTAAAAAACAAGCATTTCGTTTCGGAATACCTATGATGTGGCGTGAACAAAGAGACCACAGCAGTGACTGCTATTTTTGCTCTTGCATTGTGAAGGGATACAACTTAAAAAATAAGAACGTAATAAGTTACCCCAACCTTCCCTCAGCAATTAGGCCTATGCCTCATAGCAACGAAGTACCTGTGCCTGAACCACCAAAATCTTTGGATCATATTTGTGTGGACGGTTCTGATCATGATGAGACTCATCAGATGGCTTTTCCCGATGAGTCCAGTACTTCCAAGTTTGAAACTGAACCAGATCCGAAACCTGAACTTTTCTCTCAAGCTGAATTTATTTATTTATTTTATTTATTTATTAACAATTCTTATATACCGCACTATTAGACATCAGCGCGGTTTACATTGAACAGAAAACATCCGACAGTTTACATATGTCTGGTCATTACATTTAACAGGAAGAATAACTTGGCGAAGTAGGGAAACTAAATACACTGCAGGGTTATCTGATAAAGGATATCCTGGTTAACTATATACAATAGTGGTACAATAGTATATGGAACAACTAGTTATTTACATTGTGAAGTTGGTCTGTTGCGGGAGTCTATCTGGTTTGACCACTTCTGCTATTCACCTGGGGGTCATGTTCGGAGCTGTCATTGAGATATTTAAGGAAGAGGAAATGCTTTAAAGCCTTTCTGAACTGACTTAGATTAGGTATTGCTCTGATTTGTGCTGGTAAGGTGTTCCATAGAGATGGGGCGCAGAATTGGAAGGCTCTGTTGGCTGTTGATCTAGTGCATCTTGTGGTGTCATTTGGGATAACTAGTGTGTTTAATTCTGCTGTTCTTTGTGGCCTGTTTGGTGCAAGTGGTTGTATGAGGTTGGAGAGAGAGGAAGAGGTGAGCCCCTTAGCCGCTTTGAATGTTAGCAATAAGGTCTTGAAACTGATCCTTGCTTGAATGGGGAGCCAGTGTAGCTGTTTTAGAAGGGGTGTTACGTGATCTCTCCTGGATGCCCCGAGGAGTACCCTCGCTGCACTATTCATGGCTAATTGTAGGGGGTTCAGGGTGGACCGGGGGAGTCCTTGTAGTATGGAGTTTGAGAAGTCGAAATGGGGGAGTATAAGGGCTTGATAAATGGTACGGAAATCATCTGGTTCAAGTAGCATGCGTAGGTGTCTGAGGGATCTGATTTTAAAGTAGATTGCCTTGACTGTGTTGGCTATGTGGTTCTTCATGTCAAGGTTTTGGTCCAGTGTTACTCCCAGGTAGCGTATTGCCGGTTTAACTTGGAGTTGGGCATCGTTTACGTTAATACAACTAGGTGGGGTGAAGTTGGTGTTCCTCGAGACGAACAGGACTTCCGTCTTTTTGTGTTGTATTCTCAGGTTTTGTGATAGGAGCCACTCTGATATGGTGTCAAAGCAGTTAGTCAGCGGGGTAAGGTCTAGGTAATCCAATGATATTGGCATATATAGTAGCACATCGTCTGCATATATCATGTAACTGACATTAAAGGATCTGATGATGTCGCAGATGGGTTGGATGTATATATTAAACATCAATGCAGATAAAGAGGATCCTTGGGGTACACCTTGACTTTGTTGGAAAGGTTCAGATGTATCCCCGTCGACTCTGACATGCTGCCATCTATCGGACAGGTAAGATTTGCACCATTCGAGTGCTGTTCCACAGATGCCTTTTTCCCTTAGCCGGCAGATGAGAATTTCGTGGCATACAGAGTCAAAAGCCGCTGCTATATCTAGGAAGACAAGAGCGAAGCTCTGGCGTATGTTATCCACACCTGAGGTTATGTTGTTGAGGAGTGTTGTGAGTAGTGTTTCTACTCCATGCGACTCTCTGAAACCATGTTGAGCTGGATCCAGTGGAGCTGATGTGTCTATATGATCCTGTAATTGCCTGTGCACTATTTTCTCGATGATTTTTGCTAGCATAGGTATGCTAGATATGGGCCTATAAGATTCTACCTTTTGAGGATCAAGTTTGGTGTTCTTTAGCAGCGGTCTTACAGAGGTCTGCTTGAGCGTAGATGGGAAAGAGCCAGTGGTGAAGGAATAGTTTAAGATTTTTGCTATAGTTGAGGATATGTCACATCGCAGGTCCTTTATCCAGTGGGCAGGACAAGGGTCTGTGTGTGCAGTGGTTGTGTTTAGAGCTAGGATGGTATCTTCAATAGTTTTCTTTGAAGGAGTAGAAAAGGATGCCAGTGATACTGGGTAGTCTTGTTCATCAGGAGGGTCTGGTATTAATATTTTGTTGGTCTTGCACATTTTAGATTGCATGTAAATTGCATAGTCCTGTGGGTGGATCCTGTTGTGGTGCTCAGGCGTTGGCTCTTTGGCAAGTGTTTTAACTAAGTTAAACAAGTCGTGAGGTTTATTCAATGACCGTTTCAGGGTATCTGTGTGGTGTTGTCTGATTTTATCTGAGATGGTTTTACGATGCTCTGCCAGGTGTTGGATGTAAGCTGACTGGTCACTGGTGGTACGTGACTTTCTCCATCGTTTTTCTAGTCTTCTTAAAATGGTTAGTGAGGTTTTTAAATCGGCTGTGAACCATGGGGCGGTAGATCTCTTCTTTGGGTTCTTGTTCGTTGGAGGGCGGATAGCGATTGCGCTGAGTTTTTTATTCCATGTGGAGACCAACTCTTCTAGGCTTAGTGAGGTGTCATCAAAGAGTGTGCTCATTTCAGTGAGGATGCGTTCTCTGTTAAATGGGTGGAATTGAATGATTTAGTCCGGGATTTAGGACTCCCAAAAGATGCTGCCCAACTGCTAGGTTCTCGGCTTAAACAGAAAAATCTATTGTCACCAGGAACAACTTTTTATTGGTACCGCAACCGCGAGACACAATTTTTGAAGTATTTCAGCAAAGAGGAAGATTTGGTATTTTGCAATGATATATACGGAGTGATGGAAAAGTTTAAACTCAAGTATGATCCTGCTGAATGGCGGCTGTTCATTGATTCGTCAAAAGACAGCATAAAAGGTGTTCTTCTTCATAATGGCAACACATTCGCTTCAGTTCCTATTGCTCACTCTGTTATTCTCCAAGAAAAATACGAGAATTTGGCCCTGATTCTTCAGAAAATTTGTTATGATGAGCATAAGTGGATGATTTGTGGAGACTTTAAAATTCTATCCATGCTATTAGGGCAGCAATCCGGTTTCACCAAATATCCCTGCTTCCTTTGCTTGTGGGATAGCCGGGCCCGCGACCTACACGGGGGGAAAAAAAGACTGGCCAATTCGGGAGTATTTGAGACCCGGGGAGAAAAATGTTCTTCATGTGAGCTTGGTACCTCGTGATAAAATTCTATTACCACCTCTCCACATTAAGTTGGGTCTCATTAAGCAATTCATCAAGTCCCTTCCAAAAGATGGTGAGTGCTTTCGGTACCTTTGCTCAAAGTTCCCCCGACTTTCTGAAGCAAAGCTAAAGGAAGGAGTGTTTGTTGGCCCTGATATAAGGAAACTCATTTCAGATGGAGCATTCGCTGAAACGATGTCTGAGAAGGAAAAAGAAGCCTGGGATTCCTTCAAGGATGTTGTTCTCAAATTCTTGGGGAACAGGCGGGATGAGAACTATAAGGATATTGTTGCCAGGATGCTCAATGCCTTCAAAGAACAAGGCTGTAACATGAGCCTGAAAGTCCATTTCTTGCACTCCCATGTGAACTACTTTCCCGAAAACTTGGGGGCGTACAATGAAGAACAAGGTGAAAGGTTTCACCAGGACATCAAGGACGCAGAGAGAAGGTACCAAGGAAGATGGAACACCACTATGATGGCTGATTTCTGCTGGTTGCTGCTGCGGGAAACCCCAGATGAAAAATACGCCAAGCAGCGCACCAAGAGAAGCATTCGGGGGAAGAAGAAACGGGCCCACCAGGAGATTGATTGACCCAAGAATGACTTTAAAATCTAAACTGTGTTGACAAATATCGTGTTTTTACTAAACTTTGAAATAAAAATTTGCTAGTTATTACCACAGTGTCGGATCTCATTTATTAGAATTTTATTTTCACACCATCGGGTGTTTGTCTTCATGTATTGCAATGGTGCGGTTTGCGTTTTCTATTCTTATATACATACCTGTACAACATTTTTTGCACATTTCTTTGCTTTGCTTTGTGTCTAACCTCGCTCTTATATGCTCAATGTTTGTGCACATGTATGTGGCTGTTTTAAGTGCAGACAATTTTGCTACCATCACAGTGTGTTTTGTTGACATTACTCTATTCTTATGTGCTGCCTTGTTACAATTTTCTTTATTCTTATTTGAATAACTACTAAACAATTAGTATAAAGAATTCATCCAAGAAACTTTTATCTCGATCGCACTCAATCTGAAACGTTCACCTCAAACTGCTAACCCAATGTAGCAAAAAATCTGTACGTGATGGAGCAAATTGGTTACCAGATTTGGATTCAGTGCACCAAAAAACGTAAAAATCAATTGAAAAATTAGAGGCAGTTTAAAAAAAAATTTTTTTAGTGTACCTGTGTTATTGAAGTGCCCTGAGGGAAATCCCTTGCTCAACCCTGGGATAAGCAGTTTGGAATCTGTCTACCTATTGGGATCTTGCTAGATATTTCTGACCTGGACTGGCCACTGTTGGAAACAGGATACTGGGCTTGATGGATCTTTGGTCCAACCCTGTATGGCAAATCTTATGTTCTTATGTTATGTACACACATATACATGTAGATTGAGGTATTTAATAGTCTACGAGCCCGATTCTGATCCCGATGTAAATCTCCTTTTTACGTCCGGGCTGACCCGGACGTACAAAGGAGATCGCGATTCTGATCCCGCGGGGCACATCTAGCCCCGCAGGATCAGAATCACGAACAGCACTGTATGTGCAGGCCGGGACTGCAATTCAGTCCCGGCCTGCACGTACAGAAAAGCCTGACTAACTCAATCAGGGCATTTAAATGGAGCTGCGGCGCCATGGCGTTGTGTTGTGTTGCCATGGTGCTGCGGCTCCATTTAAATGCCGCGATGCCAACTGCCTGCTAAAAAGTTAATTCCCCACAGCCCGACCGCCGATTCGGCCTCCTAAGGCCAGGATCGGGCTTTGGGGAATTAGCTTTTGCCCCCCCCCCCCCAGCCCCTTCCACACCCTGGAGCTGCCAAAGAACATGTCCAGGAAAGTTATTTCACCCACTTGTATAGTGCTACAAGGCACGCGCAGCGCTGCCTAGAGACATGCAAGAGGCGGTTCCTGCTTATCAGAGCCTATAGTCCAGTCAAGATAGACAACGCAACACAACATCTGGGGACTAGGATCTGTCTAGGGGAATGGTACAGATAAGGTTGATTCCTGAGTTCAAACCATTTGGAAGCACAGTATTCAAGGAGACGATGTACTTTTGTTCTTGCTTGAACAAAGCCTGATCAATGTCCCCTCCTCACTAAGACAATGTTACACACCATAAAATGCAAAATTTAAGATCTCTAAAATGATGTCTTTTCTTCTGCAATAGGAAGCATCGACGTATTTGTCTTGTCCTTTCTAATATGGCTCCTATGTTCAAGGAGCCTTCCTCAGACCTTTCTGTTTGACTTTCCTACATACAATAGCATTCAAGGTAAGGTTAGCAGATATCCATGATTTTGGGGGATTGTCCCTGATTTTAGAGCTCTGTCCCTGATTCACACCTGTTTGGCAGTTTTCTATCCCCGATTTCAGCAATGGAGACAGAAAACGCAGGAAAAACATTTTATTTTCAGTTTAGTGTCTGGAATATGTAAGTTGTTAGAACTTACATCCATTATCTTTATATTTTGCACAGCGCGCGGGAAATGCATCACTGTTCCTATTTCTCTATTGATTTGTCTGCTTGGAAATGATATTGTTACTGTCATGGGATGGAAGGGGGGGGGCAGGGTAATGACTCCTCTTCCCTCCTCTATACCTTGTTGATCAAACCTGGAACTAAAAGTGTAGCTTCAAGGATATAGAAAGATTTTAAAAGGTTCAGAGGAAGGTGACCAAAATGATTTGGAGCCTGCACCAGAAGATGTATGAGAAGATAGTTGAAGAACTAGATTTGTATACCCAAGAGGAGAGGAGGGACAGGGGAGATATGATACAGACCTTTAAATACTTAAAGGGTATTAATGAACAAAGAAACCTTTTTCAAAGACGGGGGAGCTATAAAACTGGAGGGCATATGATGAACCTGCAAGGGGGTAAACTTAAAAGCAACATCAGGAAATACTTTTTCACTGAAAGGGTGGTGGATGCTTGGATTGCACTCCCGATGGAGGTGGTGGGGGCAAATACAGTGAGGGAATTCAAAATGGCATGGGACAGATATAGTGGATCCCTTTATACCAAGAGGATGAAATCAAAATGACCTTAAATATCTTTTATACGTCAACAAATAGAGGGGGATGACCTGCGTGGAGTGGTGGGTATAAACCTAAGCAAAGGCATAAAGCCACTTTACTGAGCAGACTAGATGGATCATACTGGTCTTTATCTACTGTCATACACTATGGAGGTCATTCCCGAATGTGGGTTGCAAGGCATCTGGGGCCAATTCTCCCTCTGCCTCTCCCTATACATTCTGTGCATCTGGACGGGGAGAGCCGGCGGGGGTGGGGGGGGGGTGGGGGGGGCGGGAGAGAGCAGGAATGGGGCAGAGCAGGGGCAGGCCAGCCCGGCAGCACATACAGGGCTGATTCAGGTCACGGCCCTCTATGTCCTGCTGGTCCTGTGCGGATGAGCTGTTTATATCACCTCAAAGGTGGTTTAAACAGCATTTTGTGGATAATCGGGCCCAAAGAGTTCCTCCCCGGGGCCGGGCGTGTGGAGGTTCCTACCGTCCGATCCAGGCCACAGCAGGCCAGCTGTGGGTCAGGCAGCAGGGATATTGGGGGCCGGCACCACAGATGTTGGAAGTGCCTGCGGGGAGGATGTCCCCACAGGTGGAAGAGGCATGCCGGGTCCTCCATGGTCCTGATTCTGGCAACCATGGGAACATTTTGTTCCTGCAGACCAGAATCGGGACCTAAGATCCCCATCCTCATCAGGGATGTCCGGACGGACCGGACGTCCCCCTCCCAGAATCTGGCTCTATGTTACTGTTACGATGACTACGCCTACCCGCCAGGTATGTGTCTTTATGCCAAAGTGTGTACTTTCATGTCCATTGGTATTTTATAAGATGTCATTTAGGTACAAATGTGGCATATATGGATCTGGGAATGAATTTATAAAATTATCTCCTTATTGTCTAAACAGCAACATCACTGTCTTTGGGTGGATAAGGGGGTCAAATTAATAATTCCCCTTCCCTCCTCCATGCCTTGTTGCCTAAACCTGGAAATAAGATGTCCCTTCCTCCCCTCCCCTCCTCGCCCCCACCACAGTTTGGGTAAGTGCCCTAAATTTGCCTGCAAAAATTCTGGTAAACCTACCCAGAATCCCAAATATCAATGAAAGAGCCCAGGCCCTGTACACACCAAACACACACCTAGAGAAGGCGCCTGACAGCAGGAAAATATAGAGGTGCATGCTGAAGCAAACAAATCAACATAGAATTAGAAGCAGTGATGCATTCGCCCTGTACTGTGCAAAATATCGCTAAATTTAAAATAATTTTTTTCTACCTTCCCCTTTCCACATTGCTGGAATCAGGTACAGAAGGCTGTCAAACAGGTGGGAGTCGGGAACACAGCCCTAAAATCGGCACATCCGGTCACCTTATTCATGGGTCAGTTTTAACAGGCAATGGAAAAGGTAGTTAATACCAGCGAATATGCTCTGAAAAAGTAATGTGAATATTTGTCTGTGATTGTGCATGTTTGCACTGACTGACCTATGTCTGCATATACCTGTGAGGGAAGGGTGGATGAAAAATGGGGAACAGATTGCAGAAGGTTAATGAATGTGTTATGCTAATGCTTTCGTTTTTCCTTTATACTACTCCTGAGGAAGAGGAAACTGACCCCCACATAGCAGCAGTAGCCTAGGGACTTTGGGAGGAATCTCTCCTTTTTTATCTTTGCAAATGCCAAAAGTATATACAAATTTGGGTTCATCTATTAGGGATGGGCAGTCGTTTGTAATGACATGGGAAATATCAACTAAAATGTTTTGAATGTAAACAGGACACTAAAGAATCCAAAATTCAAAGCATCCAGTGAAAATACTATTAAAACGATTCAATAGCATAATTCAACCTATTTTGCTATATGGAATTGAAGTCCGGAGTCTACACAGGATGGAATAGAATGTTAATATAATCCCATATACCTTCAGAAAGAGCTGTGAACATTTCTCTTTTTAACCAAATATCTAATTTTTCAGCAGATGCTGTTTAGAAAATTGAAAGTATCTCCCCCAATTGCCAAAAAAAGCCCCTCAGATCAAATGAGCTCTGAAGGACTGACTGAGAGGATAGGAAGTAGAATTCACACAGGCAGGGGATAAACAATGTTCTGTGTTTACAGTAGCTTTGATTTAGTGGAGGTCAAATGAGCCCAGTGAACGTACTGTTCTGTTTTGCATAGAAAGCAAAGACTGCATTTTCTTTAGCACATTCAAGCTGGAGTGTTATCACCATGGCATCGCAATCTAAGAAGAGATCAGAGAGGATTACAGAGCATTTTGACATAATAATAGCTAATCAACTGGGCAGGCTCAGAGTGCCCATGACTAGTTGTAATGAGTAAGGGCTTTATGACTGAAAAGCAGAAAATTAAAATGTGAGGCACACTACCCAATGAGGAGCTAACAAACAGACAGGAATGAATGCCTTCAAATATTACAACATTGCCATCATGAAATACTTAGGCAGACAATTAGAACTGGATTTTCATTATTAATTTTTTACCAACTGGCAAATAACTTAAGAAAAGGAGTATTTCTGCTGGGTCCTAGCCCTTTGATGTGATTGATGTCTCTAAGGTGAGCAGACGTGAGGGCCCCAGCTAGTCAACATCAATCACCTAGATTGAATCCAATGCCAGCAGTCCGCATGTTTGATCTAAGTGCTTTAACCTTTTAGAGCCTGACTGGACTGTTTTCAACCTGGTAGTTACTAGTGAATGAACATGGTATGGACTGACAATTTTCAGACATTTTAGTGAAATTTTACTCTCTTCTCCATTGCCAGCCCCGGAGCTGGCTCAAGGTGTTGGCAACCCAGGCAAACCTTAAGCTTATGCCCCCCCACCCCTCCCTGGCTGTCAGACTCTATTGTTGAGCTTTGAATGCCCTGCTCTTCTCCTCCCCCTAGATTTTCCCATCCAGTCAGCTACTGCTCATCTTAATAAAGTTTGTTTTCTTGAAGTCTAGGACCCTCACTTTTGAGACTGATCCCTTTTACTGCATGCTAACTGTCATTGCCAGTCAAGCCCAATTTCCACCCAGAAGGTACTCCAATCTCACCTGTATCCCTACAGCCCAACCCACATTAAGTACTTACCACAGGATTTCTACCACATGGTAGTTTTTGCCACACTGTAGCCTGCATTAATAGTTCCCAAGTGTTAAAACCTGCAGTAAAGGCTTAATATACTTTAGTAAGAGGGCCTCATGGTGCTTCGATCAATTTTTGAAGAAGTTATCAGGTTTCTATTTTTCAGATTACTATTATTGATGTTATTATTTTATTATTTTCTTGTTTTATAATTATGGAATTTTGTTGTCATTATTTTATTTTAATTGTATCTTATGCTATATTTTAAGATTTGCTTTAAGATTGTAAACTATTTTGTATCAGGCAACTGCCTAAAGCACTATAGAAATGCCATGTTAAATTCAATTATTAAATGTGGCAAAGCTGAATTTTCTGCTTCTCTTGACCTGATTTGCACTATTTCCACATCTGATATTTGCCCTTGAGCTTCAATCTTTAGAGATTTAAGACCAATAGGTACATCAGATTGTTTGGCCTGCTTTTCAGAGATGCACAGTAAGACTACCCACTCATTTCATTAATTTGCATGATAAATAGTCTTCAATTTGCTGCCTATGTTGCTGATAGGCATCTAGTTTTGACTTCTCTCAGAAAAATAGGAATACAAAGCTATATGTGCCATGGAGGTAAAGCCAGGACTGGACCATGGTGCCAGATGGCAATTTTAAGTGACTAATTTTATAGCAGGGTGCCTAGTTTAAGAGATGCTATTTTATAAAGACACAAAGGTGTCTATGTATCTTCAGGGCCAATGCAAAGGTATTGGGCATCCTAGGTGAAACCTCAGCCTTGTGCCCCCTCCAATTAACTTTTAGACTCCTAGCAACCTCCCCTCAAAGATTTTGATTATTAAACTGAATTTGAATCATCTCAGCACCATCCCTCCCAGAACAATCCTATAAAAAGGCATATTTGGGAGATTTCAAATAGCTACTTACAAGGGTAAACAGGTTTTCTGCATATCGCCTGTTCTTCCTAAAGGTAAAAGTGTGCACTGATGACTGAGCTTGTGTGGCTGTCGGGACCTACTGTTTTGTTTGCTTACCATACTCTAGTCTCCAGTTTTGTGGATTTTTTTTTGTCTTGATTAAATTGTGGGTTCTGATGAGCAGGGACTGTCTCTTTCATCTACATATAGAGTTTTGCGCATTTTGCTGCCCCCCCCCCCCGAAGTTGTTACCTTAGGCAAATACCTAATTTGTTTAGTCAATGGGCTGACACTGTGTATAAAAAAACTAGCATAAGTGGCAGAAAGTGTGCCATTAATACAAGCATGGACATTTACACTCGCTGTGACGATGAGAGTGGTGTTGAACAGATGGAAACAGAGGAAAATAGGGAATACACCTTTAAGACAAGAGACAGGCAAGGTTTCCACAGGGTTCAAGCTTCAGATAAACTAAAGAAATACATACTAGCTGAGGCTGAGCCACGCCCAAGCCCTAACGTAGGTGCAGGTTTGAGCTCTAATCACAGGCACATGTGCAGGGAGCAGGGAGTGGTAGCAGGAAAGCAGCTTTTTAAGCCGGCCTCAGTGAGAGCAGAAGGAGGAGAAGGAGAGAGAGCAGCTGAGAGTCCAGCAGCTGTGAAGCCAGAGGGTTCAGGAGCAGTGAAGCCTGGTTCAAAGAAGCCAAGAGAAGGCAGACTTGGAAAGCTTTACTCCACGTGGGAAAAAGGTTTTAGCAACCAAAGAAGCAGTTCTAAGATGAAAGGTATGCCTGCTTCAGAGTCCAGCAGATGGATAGCTGGGGACGTTGCTAATGAGCTGAGCCAGACTGCAGAGCAGAGTCTGCAAAACCCGGTTCCAGGAACCCAAGCTGAGAGAAGGTGGGTGCAAGCAGTTATAGACAGAGATAACCAGAACCCAGCCTCGAGCAGAGAGATAGACCTGAATACAATTAAAGTATTAAAGAAACTGTTCCAAGACAGAAAAGCCTACTCTCAAGGTACAATCAGTTCTTATCAAGGAGAGCAGCTTTTAGAGGAACTCCAGAAGTTTCTACAAAACAGTAAGTTTGAACGTGTTGTTGAAAACCCAGGGGAAGATAAGCAATGTATGGTGCAAGAGGACATGCAGATTGATCCTTGTGAGGAAGATTCTGGGGGTAATGAAGCACCGATGGATTGTTCTCTATGTAGAAGGGAAGTTTAATTATTGCTAAGAAAAAGGACTGAGACAGGAAGTCTTTGAAGAGCAATATTGTACTTAGCTAGGAGAAAGCTAAGACCTTCTGTTAAACTAAAGAACATTCACTGAACCCTGAGTTTATTAACTAAAGCTACATTGGATATAAATGGAATGAATTTACCTGGTTTGAATGACAAGAGGTAGCTGTGAATTAACATGCTGAAGAATTAGCTGGGAATAGCTGTGATGTGAAAAGGTGTTTTCAGTTCTGAGGTTCCAGATGCAATTTTCTTTGGAGAATAATCCTATTTTGCCTTGTGTTTGAATTTGATGCGAAAGGGGAACCCAAAATAAATTTTCTTGTTTTTCCTGAACAAACCCGAGTGGTCATACTACTTTGTCTTTAAGTAAGGACTACAACTCCCAGAATTCCCTGGTGGAGAAAATCAGTGACTCTTTATTTAAGGACAAATAAGGCAGCCCTTTTTGCCCTAAGCCTCTGGCCTAGGCAAGGGAGTACGACACCGCGCATAAAGTTCACAGCTACGCACGTAGACTAAGGTATTTCCCAATCAACATGTGTACTTCCGAACTCCTCCTGCACTCCACCCAGACGGGGCTCCTGGCAAAGTACATGCCTTCATGACAAGCTGTTCATTTATAAGAGGCTATTTACATGTATATGGGGCCACATAGGTGTGAAAATGACTTTATAAAATTACCTACTTAATGCAAAGTAGTTTACATCCCTTTTGTGCCAAAACCTCAAGGCTTAATAAACAGAAAAATTCAGACTAGAACTACAAACGTCTTCCAGACTTTAAGAAAACTGCAAAGTATTGTTCCCTAACAGCAGAGATTCAAGGCAAACAGAAAGAGAGAAGTGGAAGTACAAAACCTTTGAAGAGCGGAAATGCAAAGAATATATTTGAGTTTCCAGGCAAAAGGCGAATGATTAGCATTTTCTCTGTGTTTTCATTGGTAAGGAATTTTGACCTGCCATGCTATAGTTGCACATGAAAGAATTGCTGGGGCATGTTTACTAAACAGTGCGCTGGTAGCTCACATTTGAGTTGTGAACCTAATGTGGAGGTCCACGCTAACCTTAGGGGACATGTGCGTCCATTCCCTCTCCCTTATCAGTTCACTAATGCGCAACAACATGTTAATTGGCATGGAGATATACTTCCCGCCATCACTTGAGATGGCATTAAGTGCATCTGCACTAACAACAATATTCACGGTTAGTATCCAGCCATAATGCCCTTGCTGAGATTCAGCGTCAATGCCCACTCTCAAGCTTATCTAATTAGTGTGGAGCATCTTGCTAATTGTTAGCACAGCATGTTTACCATGCTGAAAACCCCCCATTAATGGTTAGTGCAAGGGTGGCAATGGTGAACTTCCACAACCTGACCGCTTCCCAACACAGGAGATGTTTTATTTATTCATAAGAGTTTAAACCATTTTTCTGACAGGAAAAAGAACAAATCACAGAATATAGAGCATTTCACCCCCCCCCCCCCCCCCCGCTTCCCAGAACAACATATCAACCCCCAGCAAACAACCACATTTTCAACAATTTACGGAAACCCAACAGGGAAGACTGAGTCCAAAATTCCATGGTTAGGGCATTCCAGTGTTCACTAACAACCACCCAGAACACCTTCTCATGACAGTGGATCTTATGAACTACATCCAAACCAGGGACTGCCAACAGTCAGCCCTGAGAGGAGCACAAAGGCCTAGGTGGATCATACCACTCAAGTTGTTTGCCCAAGTAAATGGGCAGAGAATCCTGCATAACTTTGAAAACAATCACTAATAGCTTAAACAAACCATGCATCTGAATGGGTAACCAATGTAACTGGACCAATAAAGGCCATACACTCTTTCTCCACCCCGCTCCCATCAACAGCCTCACCGACACATTTTGCACCACCTGCAAACGCCGAACGACCCTACCTGGCAAACCAATCTAAAGGACATTACAATAATCTAGGACCTCTTGCACCAAAGTCTGCACTACCAAACTCGACGCCCCATCCTCCAGATAGGGATGCAGCTGATGCGCTAGCCGCAGTTTCAGCCAGGTAGCCTGAGTGACACAATTGACTTGCTTATCCCTGACCCAATCTCATTCCAGAATTACCCCCAATGATCTTAATTCTTCTGTCCAGGGGATTTTAAAACCACAAATTGCTGGCAATAACCAAAGGTCTGAGTGTTCAGCCATCCCAAAACGCAAACACAATCTTGTCCATGAACTCATTCCTACCTGCTTGTTGATGTAGAACATGGTGACCTGATTGTCAGTTCGAATCAGAACAATTTGGTTGGCCAGTTGATCTCGGAAAGCCCTTAGAGCATTCACCACTGCTTTTAGTTCCAAGAAGTTGATCTGATAGAGACTTTTTTGGATGGACCAGTTTCCCTGGGTGTGCAACCTATCAAGATGAGCTCCCCACCCCAGCTTGGATGCTTCTGTAATCAGAACTTTTTGGGGTGGAGCAATTTGGAATGGAAGACCCTTGAGCAAATTGTGGTGGACTGTCCACTATTATAATGACTGAATGAGAGGGACGGTAACACACAGACAATACCTGAGTTGACCTGTGGCCTGGGTCCATTGAGTCCTCAGAGTCCACTGAGCTTGCCTCATCTGGAGGCATGTCAAGGGTATGACATGCACTATACAGGCCATGTGGCCTATTATAGTCAGCATCTTGCGACTGTTACCTGCCGACTCACTTGAATCTCCCGCACCAGTGCTGTAATTTTCTGAAATCGGTCATGCGGCAGGAAGGCTCTTGCAGGGCTCCAAAGAATTCCCACGTTGGGTGGGTTGAAGGTAGGATTTTGTGTAATTTACCACAAACCCTAGAAGTTCCAACACCCAAATGGTCAGTTGTATTGATTCTTGGACTCCTTCAATAGTGGCAATCTTGATCAGCCAATCGTCCAGATAGGGAAAGACAAACACTCCCAGCATCTGTAGGTAAGCTGCTACTACCACAAGGCACTCTGTACTGGAAGTGTTGTCTGCCCAGGACAAATCTAAGATATTTCCTGTGAGCGGGATGTATCTGTATGTGGGTATATTTATTTATTTAACAGTTCTTATATACCGCGCTCTTTGTTATCAGTGCGGTTTACATACAACAAAATTTTACCCAGACAGATAGGATCTGTCTTAAGTTTACAGATAACAGGGAGCATAACATGGACTTAAACTGGGGAGAACTATTTACATTTTAACAGATATCATGATGTTCCTTGAGCATAGCCAATCTACTTTTCGGAGGCAAGGAAGCAGGGTTCCTAGAGAAATCATTCTGAACTTTTCTCTTACCAAGTAGAAGTTCAGATCTCTTAGGTCTAGGATGGAATTATATCTTCCCATTTTCTTGGGAATCAGGAAGTACCTGGATTAAAATCCCTGACCTCTTTGCTTTGGTGGCACAAGCTTGATCGCAAAATCTGACAAAAGGGCAGTGATTTCTCTCTGAAGCAGTTCCTGATGCACAGGGTTGAGATGATGTACCATCGAGGGGCAATTTGGTGGTAGTTCCTATAAATGTAGTTTTTAGCCACTTTTGATGATCTGTCAAACCCATGAATAAATCTTTCCCTGACCTGAGAGTTTTCTACAGCAGTCACTGGAAGATTGGCTATACTCCACAGGAAGCAGTCAAATTCCGCCCCAGGTTTTGGCTGATGAGCCAACTGAGCCTTCTGAAGCTTCTCTCAATGCTGTTGTTGGTGAGGGGCCTGCTTGAATTGGGAGGCCTGGGGACCAGGAAAGTACCTACACCTGTCAGGGTAATAGGTCTTTTTTCTGGTTTCCACCTTTGTACCTCCTACGAAAGGAGGTGTGCTCAGACATGCGTCTGGAGAGCCTGGAAAGAGTAACATGTTGCTTTTCGATATGGCCAGCCTTCTCCTCAACTTGTTCCCCCAAAGAAATTCTCTCCCCAGCATGGGAAGTCTGCCAGCTTGTTTTGCACTGACTGTTCCAGGTCCGATGACTGGAGCCAAGCAAGTCTCCAGGCGCCAATATCGATGGCAGCATTTCTGGATGCCATCTCGAAAATATCATAGGTCTCTCAGACCACGAACTTCAAACAATCCTTGCCTTTGCCCACTAGGGAACCATACTGATCCAATTTCTCTGGAGGAAGGAAATGGTCCAGATCAGCCAAGTCGCACATGATGTTCTTCAAGAATATGCCCATGTAGAGATGGTAAGAGACCACACAGTCAACAAGCATGGAACTCTGGAAACATTTTCTCCTGAAAGAGTCCAATGTCTGAGCATCTCTCCCTGGGGCATTGAGGAATGAGTCTTGGTACTTTTGATTCTCTTTAGGGCAGATTCGTCCACCAAGGAATGATGCGGACGCTGAGTCTTCTCAAATTTGGTAGCCTTCTGAACTCTGCACATGGAATCAAGTCTTCTACTAACTGGAGGTACAGTGAGGGGGTTCTCCCACATTCTTATCTGCACCTTCTGCAGGATGAAGTTCACGGACACTGTCATCACCTCCTTAGGGGCCGAGGGGTACTGTAGGATCTCCATTTCTTCTGCCCTGGGCTCATCCTCAGTCTCCAAAGAAAATGGGATGGCCTTGGCCATATCCCTCACAAACTCTAAGATGGTCATATCCTCAGGAGGGGACATGTGCCACTAATGAGGTAGAGAAGGAGTTCAGGGGACCTGCCCTTCAACAAATCCTCCAGTTCCATGTCAGTGACCCAGCCTTCTGAGTCAGACTCATAGAGGAAATCAAAGTACTTCTGAGTCTCTGCCTGGACCACTCTCCTGCTTCGAGGGGATTGGGAGCGATGATGAACTGATACCATTCTAGATTTTCAGGGTGTATCGGACCCCGAGATGCTACATAGGGATATTGGCCAGGCAGGCACTGGTATCAGGATCCTTTGATGAGCTGATGTTGATGCCTCTCCTGCATCCAGGGCATGAGTCTCGAGGATTGGCTGTATGCTCATCGATGTTGATGCAGCCAACGTTGATGCTCCAGCATGCTGCACTACCAACAGTGCTGCAATGCATTCTTTGAGCACTTGCAGAAGGCACTTCTCCATGGCTACTGATTCCGAAGGCTGCGGGGCCTGAGCAGTTTCAACCGATGTACCCGGTGGGTGTACAGGGATATCAGCGGCTGGATCTCGGCTGTTGGCAGGCTGTCAGTGCCCCTCCAGTATCCTGGAGGATGAGCTCTCCTCCCTTTCAGGGCACCTTTGAGGGGTGCTCACGTGGACTCCCATCACATCCCATCACAACACCATGCCAGTCTTCACCTAATGTTCGGCGTGGTCACCCCTTGATGTTGAAGAAGACGCAGTGGAATCCTTCCTCATCTTTGGGTGGAGATTTATCATTGGCCAATGCTCCGGGGCACTTTGGTTGCTCAGCTCCGATTGAGCTCAAGATCCCCTCAGCATCGATGCACCACTGATACAGCCTTGGAAGACAGAGAGACCGATGCCGTTGAAGCTGATGATGATGAATCAGACTTATGAGCACCAAAAAGTGATTTGCATTGCTTCTCACGACCCTTGAGTCCTCTTTTTGCCATCTGTGAACACAAATTACAAGAAGAGGGCTGATGATCAATTCCCAGGCACTGTAGGCATCAATTGTGTGTTATCTGTGACCAATATGGTCCTAGAGCACTTAGAACACCTTCTTGAACTCGATGGTGGGTTTATGGGACATGTCGTCTGGAAAAATAGCCACTACAAAGTCAAATAGCTCAATGACAAGGACTGAGGCCTGCCAGAGAACTGGTACTGGGAGGATCGAGATGCCACGGCAAGTAGAAAATTAATGATTGAAGGAGAACAAAGGTGAAAGGGAGGAGAGAACCACAATGGCAGGTGAATGGGATAAAAATAAGGTGAAAAAAAACTCATGAGGGGAAAATAGAGAAGTTTATCAATGGAAGTGTCTGGAATGTGTCCGTGGGGCTCTGCAGAAAACAAAAGACTAAATCAAGATGATGCCACGGTGGTAGGTGGGAAGGAGGCACATAGGCTCAGTGGAGCCTCCCAAAAGCTTCTAATAGGAGCTGGGGAGCGTTCCCTCGCAGGGCTCCATAAGGGGGACATCACCAATATACTGTATGAGGACTCTTTCCTACTTGTCCATGGAGAACTCCCATTGTCTTTTGTACCAGATCCTGCATGCCACTAAGGACTACATCTAAAATAGCTCCCTCTAGTGTTGGTTCCTGAACCAGATGCTCCAGGAAGCAGTCATTTATTTCATCTAGAAATTTTATCTCCCTAGCATGTCCTGATGTGACATTGATCCAGTCGATATTGGGATAATTGAAATGATCCATTATTACTCTGTTGTAAATTTAGTAGCTTTCCTAATTTCTGTTAACATTTCATCATCTCTTTTTCATTCTGGCTGGGTAGACAATATGACACCCCTACTGTTATTCTCCTTCTCACCTGTAATTTCTGTCCATAAAGATTCTACAGTGCATTTTATAGTCTTCAGAATTTTTTGACGCAACACCCTCTTTAACATATAGCACCACCCCTCCACTAATTTGATCTTCCCTATCATTTCGATATAATTTGTAGCCTGGTATCACAGTATCCCATTGATTATCCTCCTTCCATCAGGTCTCTGAGATGCCATTTATGTCTACCTCTTCATTCAGTGCTATAGATTCTCTCCCATCTTATTATTTAGACTTCTAGGATTTGCATACAGACATTTCAAAGTATGGTTTTTGCACATAACAACAACCGGTTTATCAACTGACAGTGGTAATTTGGAATTGAAGAGCTTACTTAACTCTCTCCTCACCAGTAACCTCACTGGGTTCTTGAAGCTACAAAAAACTACATTCACAAACAATGGGAAGGTTATCAAATACAGCAATAAATACACACAGTTCTATAGAAAATACACCAAAGCTTTGCGGAGAGAAACTGAGAGACACACATTCTCCCTGTTTACTCTAACTTCTTAGCCATGGTTCACTTTATTTATAAGGCTTTTGTAGATGATACAGCATAATTTCACTTTATCATTATACGTCATGTATGTATCATATTGTAGGTCAACTTATTCAGTGTGGGTCAATGTGGAGACATAAATGGAGTCCGAGACATAATTATTTACTGTTACATGGCCATTATAAGGAGACATACAGGAATCCAAGATATAGAATGACCTAATTGACATAATTGTTTACTGCTGATGACTTGACTTGACTTGATATCTACTAATTACTAACCCTGAGAGTAGTTTAGCTAATAACTCTGAGACAGAAAGGCTAGAAGTACAACCTGCCCTTTTCTTTATTTATGTAAACCTTCACCTAGTAAGCTAATATATGAAGTTTTATTTCTAAGCAAGGTTCTGAACAGAATTAACTCTTTCTCAGAATTATTCAGTCTAATAGTATATGGTACCCCGTACGAATATACATGCTTTCAAGAATCTGTCACCTTTGTCTGCTCTTTACTTAAAGGCACCTGGGCTACCTTAATCTTTATTGCAACCTCTCTATTGGGATACCCTAACTTCTTTTTTTTTGGTAGTATCCTTCAAAGACACATCATTCCAAGTCATGAGCTCTTGGGTGACTGCCAACTTTCTCCCATTAGCTTGTTTAATAGCTGATGTATCTAATTTTTAAAGGTTAATTCCAGTAGTCTGGTTCCATCCTGGTTAGGATGGAGCCCATCCTTTCAGAGAAGGCCTCCATTCTCCAGAATGATGTCTAGTTTTTCTCAAATCTAAAGCCCTTCTCTCTGCTCCATCCTTTCATCTTTGCATTGAGACTCCAAAGCTCTGCTTGTCTTTTGGATCCTGTGTGTGCAAAAGGAAGCATTTCTAAGAATGATACCTTGGAAGTTCTATATTTCAGCGTTCTACCCAAAAGTCTAAATTTGGCTTCCAGAACCTCTCTCCTATACTTTCCTATGTCCTTGGTACCCACATGTTAGGTAAGTGCATTTTGGCTCGTTTAGACATTCATTTGGCTCCTAAATTTAAGAGTGAGTACAAATTGTTAGTGCACACTTCTATCAATAGTGTAAATGAAAATTCAGAGATATATGCGCGCACAAGCAATTTGCATACACAGTAGGCATACAATCACAACAAAAAACACATTTTCATTTCATATGCTATGAATGGATGAAAATCCACAAGGAAATCCACAGTACTACCTTTTAACTTTCAAAAGGGAGACTATGATAAAATGGCCTTCTCTGCTACTGCCAATTCTAGATTTCGTCCATTCCACCTTGTTGCTCTATATGCCTGGAACAAATTTCCTGAGTCGGTGAGTCTGGCTCCTTCTCTGGCCTTATTCAAATCCAGGCAAAAACCTACCTGCTGTATGTTTCCTCTGTGGCCCCTGGTGGGGCATGTCCTTTGGCTATGGAGTGCCACCCAGAAAAATTATTCTGGTAGTGCTGGGTTGGCCGAGGAGAGTGTGATTCAGAGATCTGATGCAGATCTTGCAAGTACCACCTCTTTGTTTGCCTCCATTTTGGGGGCTATTGTGTTGGGCGCTGCTTGTCCTGGAGGACCCGACTCCCTTCTCACTTTCGGCTTGGCTCCTGAAATTGGAAGGTTAGCGCGTATCTGCCCATTAGCAGTCAACGCACGATAATGACCTTCACATTAAAAGGCAAATTTTAAATAGTACGTGTAAAGGGGAATTTACATGTCCAGGAATCCTCATAGGATTTTACAAGAGGCTTTGTCAAATGTAGAGCCTCTTGTAAAATCAGTACAGGACTGCACGTGTATGTCTCTTCATGTCTAGCAGGAACAGCAATTTTAAAAAGCTGCACATGCAAAAAAACATATATATACAAATACTGTTCATGTATGAGTGGGAACGGCTTTCTAAAATCACTTCTCCTGCTGTACACAGAGAGCATAAATCAGTAAGAACAGATCCTCCTCCATCTCCTGACCTTCATCGCCCCCATCACACCCATGAATTCAATCCCTCCACCAATTAACTGTGAAGCCATCCAATTCTCTTCTGACCCACCCCAACAGGTGATCGCCAAATACATCTGATCCCCCTACCCTATAAAGACATCCAGTTCTTCCTACAAGCAATCCCCTCACCATGAAGACCCCCACCTGGCTCTTCCCAGCAACAAAGACACCCTGAGGCTCCCCCCTAACAGATCCTCCCACCCCGATTCTCATCTCTGGCCTTACCGGGAATCCCTGCTGTCTAGTGGAGTAGGACAATTCCCATTGCTCCTGCTAGGCTGGCTGCAGATTGAAAAATGATACCTGAAATCCCACGATCCCTAGCAATAATTTCATAGTTTTACCACTAGGGGTCAGACTGCCAAATAAGGACAAGATACTAAATAAATAGCTTAATTAATAGGGGCCATTAGGTGCACATTTTTTGTAAGTATTTCTTTGCACAGAAAAATGCATTAACCTCCCCCCCATTTTCAATTCATACACATTTTAATGCATTTTTGCATGCTTTTATGCATATGTCTCACTTGTGAACAAAATTTACTGATATCACCGTGATATTATTAAGTAACTGAAGGTATTGGACAGACTAGAATACCTAAAAATAGGAGGGACAGTCCTTGAATGGTTCAAATCATACATCTCAAACAGGTTAATACGGATACAATTAGGTAACGACACATCCGAAACTTTCCCACAAGGTCAAGGCATCCCCCAAGGATCAGCCCTCTCAGCCCTCCTCTTCAATTTATACCTCCAGCCCATCACAAACATATTTAAGAAGCACAAAATTAACCATTTCATATACGCAGATGATATCATGCTTGCCACCCCCATAAACCCTAACAATCCCAAATATGATAGCCTACTCCAATGTATGAACGAGACTACTAAATGGCTTGAAGACAACCACCTAAGCATTAACCTCAAAAAAACAGAGGCAATGTTCATAACGAGGAAATCAGACACTGAATACATATACCCCAATACAATCACAATCAATAATACACCTATACCTGTTAAAAAGGAGGTAAAATACCTTGGAATAATCTTAGACCACTCACTCTCCATGATTCCACACATAAAACACAAAGTAAAAACCATATTTTATAAACTCAAGACAATACAACATCTGAGACCCCCTACTCAACACCGATGACTTTAGATCTGTAGTCAATACACTCATAACCCCCCACTTCGACTATTGTAATAGTCTCCTAAATGGACTTCCATTAAAAAGCATATACTATCTCCAAAGAGCCCAAAACATATGCGCCAAGATGGTCACTAAAGCTAATCTAACAGACCATGTGACCCCAATTCTCCTAGACTTACACTGGCTCCCTATAAACAGCCGAATAAAATATAAAATCCTCCTAACTACTTTCAAAATCGTCAACAACATCTCCCCAATACAACTATCCACCCTAATACACCCTCCACCAGATACTAGATCACGCAGACAGAACGCAACCCACTCCCTCAACATAAAAACAAATTTTAGAAAAACCAAAGTGACAACAAGTGACAGGGCATTCTCCTTCGCTGCCCCCACCCTCTGGAATGAAATACCATTAACACTCCGCATGATAAAAGACCTTCACCAATTCAAAAAAGAATTAAAAACCTACCTCTTTACAAAACACTTTGAAATCCCCTACCAACAAAGAACTTCGCCAATACAATCACAGAAACACATACACTGTACCCAAGACAGAACAAATGACTAACACAGGAAAATTCACTAACCCCACTAACCCCACACAACCCGCTAATGAACCACTCAAACAGTTGACTATTTTCACCACTGTAACTGTAACTAACTAAGATGCGCTCCATGTATATAACTTGTAAATAGTATGAAAAGCTCTGTTATAGTTAATGTTCAAAATATGTTCAAAATGTTGTTCAAAATTTGTTCAAAATATGTTCCCTGTAAGTACACCTGTACATAGTTAAAGCATAATGTTCCCTGTAAATGTATACAGAAGTATACAATTGTTCTGTTTAATGTTCAATGTAACCGCCCCTGATCTCTGGAAGGGGCGGTATAGAAAAGACTGTTAAATAAATAAATAAATAAATAAGTGCCAAATTTGATTGGCCAAAGCATTTACCCCATATAAGTTTTTGAAAAACTTCTTAATCCATCATGAGAAATATTTGTTTTATCAAAGCAAATAATTTTGTGATGACCCTCTGAAGTACTGAGTGATGAAATTGTAGTCATTTAAAGAGTAGCATGACTGTAGTTTCAAGACATGAGTAGGACCCTGTTTTGAAAATCATATGACCATTCGAATACTCAGGAGCATCTTTATTTAAGGTAGCGTGGGGTTAGTGAGCAGTTTCGGCATGGCACTGGAAAATAGCGTAAGGCCCTGCGCTAAAAACTGGATGGTGCAAGGTATTCCCACCGCGGCACGACTAGTGTGGGGGTTTGTAGCCTCAGCTACCTGCACATGATGCAAATATTGCAAGTGCAACTAACGCCACCTTAATAGGTAGAGTTAGTTGCTCTCTCCGGTCTTTTACTGTGATGAAGGGGAATGGCTGTCCCCACTCTCTGCAGGCAATGCACAGCTCTGGCACATTGCTGGCTCAGGATTTGTTGCACATGCCCCTCAGTTACCACACAAAAAAGTCCGAAAAGGATATTCCAAAAAATAATTGTGGTACTATCATACACCTTTTAAAGATCCCATTAATACCACTTAAACAATTTCTATATCTGTTATCTGTTATCACTCAAGATTTTCAAAATCTTTTGACATTTCTTAGAACTTTTATAAGATTTTAATGGGGGTGTGTGTGAATGCGTATGATTATCTGTGTTGGGACAGGGTGTGTGTGTGTTGGGATATGTGTATGTGCGTGCATGTGAGGGGGTGTGAGTGTTGTCATGTGTGTGTGCGCTACTGTCCCGCTACTGTCTTCCCAGCCCATTCCTCTCGTCTCTTCTCTTCGGTATTTGGGTGTCACTCTCGATTCTTCTCTCTCTTTTAAGGAGCACATTTCTTTGGTTGTTCAGCATTCCTTCTTCTCTTTAAAACAACTGCGTACTGTTTGTCCTTTCCTTTCCCACTCCGCTATGACTACCTTGCTTCTCTCTCGTCATGTCTCGTCTTGATTATTGTAATGTCTCCTTGACCGGCCTCCCCCAGTCCCAGCTCACTCGTCTCCAACGTGTCCAAAATACTGCTGCACGTATCCTGACACACGCTTCCCATTTTGATCACGTCACTCCCCTCCTTCTTCGTCTACACTGGCTCCCTATCACCTATGGTATCCAGTATACGTTCCTTATCTTTGTTCACAGATCAAGTCACACAGGCACTCCCCTTTACCTTGCTGATCAGGTTCATCTGCACACGTACCATCGTTCACTTAGGTCTATACATATTAACCGTATGTCCCTCCCCTCCCCCTCAATTGGAATCTACCCGTTCATCTGCTTTTTTCTTCCTGGGCCCAAGACTCTGGAACTCGCTCCCCTCTACCCTCCACCTAGAACTATCATTTAAATCTTTCAAGGCTAAATTAAAAACCCACCTCTTCTGTCTAGCATTCGATCTTCCTCCTCCCTTCTCGCCCCTTTCCCCTCCTCCTCGCTGTTGCACAAGTTACTTCTTTTCTCCTTCTGCTTCTTGTCTCTCTGTCCTGCTTTGATTTTTAAATGGCGTTCTTTTCTATATATCTGCAGCTTTCAATTCTTGATTGTAAACCGCCCAGAAGCATTTGTTATGGGCGGTATAACAAGTTTTAAATAAACATAAACATAAAATTGGACCTTTATGTGTGTATGTATGTATGCATACATGCGTATGTGTCTGTGTGCACGTGTGTGTGTGTGTGCGTGTGTACAGAGCTGATTGAGAAGATGAGCCACCCTAGGGGAACTTCATCTTTTGCACCCCTCCTTGCCGCATCCATTGCCACAACTGCCGCCCCTCTCTGGGACATACAGCAGCAGCAATCCCCTCACGTCTAGCAGGCCTTTACCTTTTAAACTTTGGTGCCGCGAGGCTGTTTGATTTCTACCTGCCATTGCGGCTCCATTCCTCAGCCCTGTTTAGGTTCCCTGCACACACTGACAGCTTCCCAGAGTCCTCCTGATCCTTTAAAACAATTTTTTTTTTAAAGCTGCTGCAGCCCTGGGCACTGCAGATCTCCCGCCGATTGTGTTCCTACAATTTCACGGGTCTGCTTTTGCTGCGGCCTACCGCAAACTCTATTTTCCTCACTGCCTGCTCCCTTTTGGGATTCCTGCCTGCCTCTGGACCAGCGGTGACCATGCATTGCCTCCCGATGTTCTCCACGCTCTGGGACCCAGGTAATAAATACATTTTATTTCTCTTCACCAGTTTACACTTCTCTTATGCTCCATCCTTCTCTTCTTCTTTTTTCCTCTCCTCTCCCCTTCTCTTATGCTCTGTCCCCTCACTTGCATCTTCCTTCTCTGTGCAGCTCCTCTCTCTTCTGTAATAGTGGGACTTGGAGACTCCCATCGGCTCTTCACACGGCTCTCCCTCTTCATGCCTGTGGGACCTGAAGACTCCTACCATCTCTTCTTCCCTGCATGTGAGATTTTGGGACTCTCGCTGTCTCTTTTCCATACTATTCCTCTTTGTTTGCCGGTGGGACCTGGGGACTCCTGTCAGTTCTTCCCAGAGTTCTCTTGAGGAATGCAGGACCTGGGAATTCCCACCTGCTCTTTGCACCAGTGCTCCTATTGCAAAGTGGAGTAAAGCCACTTGACTCTGTTTGTGCATGTGTAAATAGAGATGCATTTGGATGGATAAACAGACAGATGGCAGATGGACAAACCATCCTCAGTAGGCACTATCACGTCAATGAAATGCAGCTAAAAAGTGATTTTAGTTTTTCTTCTGGAAGGCCAGATAATCAGCTTTCTGATGCAAAGCCAAATGAGAGCATTCCATAGCATTGATCTAGCAATGGAAAAAGATCTACACGGGTTTTCAACAAGTGGAAGGAACCCTAGTGCAATGGCTAATGGCCTCGGGACTATTGCTGCAATGATCTGACCAGTAACAGTGGAAGGATGGATCTATTAGAACAAGGCAAAAAGCCCTGGGTAATTGTGAATGAACATCATAGTTCCAGAATCCTCAAAATAGTTCTAACTGAGCTAGATGAAAAAGGAAAAAGGCAGAACTCCTGGGTAAAAAAAACCCCAAAACAAGTAGAAAAGAATCCCAGAGGAAGCAGAGACCTTCAATGACAAATGAATGTCTAATATTAAATACACTGAAGGGTTGAAATCTACAAGTTTTATAGTTAAGCAAGGAAGGGATGCGGAGGGTGCAAAGGATAGTTCAGATTTATGATACAGATTACAGGTTGAGTTCAATGGTCATCGAGACACCATCTAATTTAACTTGAAGAGAGACAGAAAGAAGTGAAGTGGAGTATTTGAGGATCCTTCATTCACTTTTCATTTAGTTGGAGACAGCTTGCATGCAGCCTAAGAAGTTGGAAACTACAGAGCTAACGAGGAAGGTGATAGAAGATATAAAACCTCCAACCTTAAGTAACGTAAGGTTTATCCTCCCTCCCCCCAATTCTAGAGGACTTTTCTTGACAAATTGAATCCAGCAGAATCTGTAGTGACTGACTGGTGAATAGTATACGATATAGTATTACCAGGAAGGATATAAAATATGATGTTTATACCATCACCACCATCATTATTTAAGATATACTTTACCATAAACTGCAAATTTTACATGACTCCACTTCATAATATATTCAACTTTATTATTGTTACCTTTGGTCAGTATTATTATGATTGCTATCTTTGTACACCATAATATTAGAACTCATCTTAAATACTATTATTAGTTATAAAAGGTTATTAAACTATATAGCATTGCGCAAGGAAATGTAATAATTTTTGTTAATGCATTTTGAATTTTGATTGGTTTACATTTAGGGCTGGCCCAAGGATTTCTGTCACTGTAGGCCGAAATCTCAGCCTTGCCACCCCCCCCCCACCCCAGCTGCTGCTGCCGCTCCCCTCCCAGCTGCTGCTGCCGCTCCCCTCCCAGCTGCTGCCAATTCCGTCTTGGGAAAGGAAGGTAGGCAGTGGAGTATTTCAAAAAGCGGCAGCCAGGGGCAAGAAAGCAGCGGCAAAAAAACCGTTGCCTTTTGAAATACTGCCACTGCCAACTTCCCCCTCCTGAGACGGGATTGGTGGCAGCTGAGATGGGGGCAGTTGTAGCAGCAGCTGGGGGATGGGCACGTCCAGGCATGTGTGCCACTGTTGCTATCTCGCCTAGTAGATAGTCAGGCCTTGTTTACATTATTGGTAGCATTAATAAAATAAGGTGTATGGACAGGAAAATGTACAATTCTGGTCATTACAAAGGACTCGGTATCTCATCTTTTTTTGTTCAGTGTGTAGTGAAACATAAGAACATAAGATATGCCATATTGGGTCAGACCAAGGTCCATCAAGCCCAGTATCCTGTTTCCAAAAGTGGCCAATCTAGGACATATGTACCTAGCAGTTTCCCCAAAAGACACAGGTTACACAATGCTTGTATTGGGTCAAGCATTGATATCCTAGGTCCCTTTTTAATAATGGTTTATGGATCTTTCCTCCAGGAACTTGTCCAAACCTTTTTTAAACCCAGCTACACTAACAGCCTTTACTACATCCTCCCATAACAAATTCCAGAGTTTGATTACACGTTGAGTGAAAAAATATTTTCTCTTATTTGTCTTAAATAGTTCACCCTGTAGCTTCATTGCATGTCCCCTAGTCTTTCAATATTCTGATAATGTAAACAATCAATCTACGTTTTCCTGTTCAACTCTGTTTATTAATTTAAAGACTTCTATCATATCTCCCCTCAGCCGTCTCTTTTCCAGGTTAAAGAGCCCTAATCTTTTTAGCCTTTCTTCATGGGGTCTCCTTCCATCCTCTTTACCATTTTGGTGGCTGTTCTCTGAACCTTTTCTAATAACGCTATATCCTTTTTAAGATACGGCGACCAGAACTGCACACAATATTCAAGGTGGGGTCACACCATGGAACGATACAGAGGCATTATAATATCTTTTGTTTTATTTTCCATTCCTTTCCTTATGATACCTAGCATTCTATTTGCTCTCTTGGCTGCCGCTGCACTCTGGGAAGAGGGTTTTAACATGGTATCCACAATGACACCTAAATCTTTTTCCTGGGTGGTGGTTCCTAATGTGGAACCTTGCATCGTGTAACCATAGTTTGGTTTGTTCTTCCCTAGGTGCATAACTTTGCACTTGTCCACATTAAATTTCATCTGCCTTTTTGATGCCCAGTCTTCCAATTTATCAAGATCCTCTTGCAATTTTCCACAATCCTCATGTGTTTTTAACAACTTTAAATAGTTTTGAGTCATCTGCAAATTTGATAACCTCACTCATTATTCCCTTTTCCGGGTCATTTATGAATATGTCAAAAAGCAGCGGACCCAGCACAGATCCCTGAGGTACTCCACTATTCACCTTTCTCCATTGGGAAAATTGGCAATTTAGCCCTACCCTCTGCTTTCTATCATTTAACCAGTTCCTGATCCACAGTAGTACACTGCCTCCTATCCCATGACTCTTTAGTTTTGCCAAAAGTCTCTGATGAGGGACCTTGTCAAAGGCTTTCTGAAAGTCCAAATACACTATATCAACCGACTCACCTTTGTTTACCTGTTTATTCACACCTTCAAAAAAACATAACAGATTAGTAAGACAAGATCTTCCTTGTCTAAAGCCATGTTGGCTGTCTCCCATTAAGCCATGACTATCTACATGTTCAGCAATTTTAAAAGTTTGAAAAGCCCTGCATTAGGGATTCATTAGAGATGCTAGGAGAGGGAATTCCCTTCTCAGGTTTTGCATGCAGAGAAAAACCATGGTGGGGAAGTTCCTGAGGGTCCACTGGGGGATCCTGAATTCATACAGCCTTAGTTATTTAGGGCAGTAGCTCCAAAGTGAGGGAATAACACACAATTTGTGCCCAGCAATGCCAAGTAAATGGTAAAATCATGTGGTATTTTACTAAAGCGCAGTAGGTTTTTGTAGCTAATGCCAGGCGCTAGTTGTAAAGCCCTGCAGTTGCAGCCAAAGTGCCACAGTATGTGCAGGGGGGCATTACCAGCATTTCCCCTGCAGATATTGCGGAGAAGATGCTGAGGATCATGGGGTGGCAACTTTGTGGATTTAACTACCGCCACCCAGGGGCGGCCCAAGGGGAATGCGGGCCATGTGTGAAGACTCATTGTGGGACATCATTTGCATAACTATTTGCATAATGTTAAAGTGCACTAACTTTTAGTAAACATGCCTCTTAATGAGTGTCTGAATAAAGAAAGACTACCAGATTTCTACATTACTCCAACCACTAGGCACATTAGGAAGTACTGCAAACACTACCATTTTAGAACCCACAGCAAACCCGCCATATCGTAAAAGCACTACCAGGACTCACAAAGCACCAAACCCTACCTATCAAAAGGCAACACTGCAAATATTAAACCAATACATCTCAGAGAATACCAATACATGGGGAATGAGAACAAGTGGCATTGTCAAATAAAAACTACATAAACAAAATACCTTAGCTTGGTTACACATGCAGAACATAGACTGTCACCACACAAAGAACAAGGGATCACAGTTTAGAAATAGAAAGACAATAATGACACTGGGAACCCCAAAGGCCAAAGTTGGAACGTACAACAACACCGGTGAAATAAAACTACTACTAAACAAAAATGCAAAGACATTAGCAATGCACATTTCTAAGAGTTGACATATTCCAGTTAATAAATTCAAAATAAAAAATTATTTTTCTACCTTTTATTATTTGGGCATTTTATTTTTCAGTTGCAATTGCTCCAGTTACTTTCTTCTGGTTTCTTCATATGTTCAGCTAACTCTCCATTGTCTCCATTTGTCTTTTCTTCTCTTTTCTAGTTTTTTCCATTCTCTCTCTACATCTTCTTTAACATATCGATCTTCTCCTTTTGCTCTTTCCTCCATTTCTTTTTTTATTCCTTTTTCATCCACTCAAATTTCACTCCTCCATCCTCAATCCCCACTTATTCTCCCAATACCCGGCCAATCATAGATTTTTCTTCCCTCACACACAAAATATCTTTTCCCCTCACTCCCCCAGCCCCATCCCCATCCCCTTCTAGTCCTTCCCCAACATCAGCTCCCTTCTAGTTCCAGGCCCACACAGTATCCGCTCCCTTCCAGTCCCATTCACCCATCCCCCTGCATCAGCCTATTTCCAGTCCTAGCACCCCCCATCAGCCCAATTACAATCCTAGCCCCCATCAGCCATTTCCAATCCTAGCCCTCCCATTAGTCCATTTCTAATTCTAACCCCATCAGCCATTTCCAGTCCTATTCCAGCCCTCCATCAGCCCATTTCCAGTCCAAGCTCCCCCCATCAGCCCATTTCCAAACCTAGCCTCCCATTAGCCATTTCCAGTCCTATTCCAGCGCCCCATCAATCCATTTCCAGTCAAAGCTCCCCCATCAGCCCATTTCTAATCCTAGCCCCTTGTCAGCCCATTTCCAGTCCTAGCCCCCCATCAGCTCATTTCCAGTCCTAACCCCATCAACCATTTCCAATCCTATTCTAGACCCCCATCAGCCCATTTCCAGCCAAGCTCCCACCCTCAGCCCATTTCCAATCCTAGCCCTCCCATCAGCCATTTCCAGTCCTATTCCAGCCCTCATCAGCCCATTTCCATTCCTAACTCCTATCAGCCATTTCCAGTCCTATTCCAGCCCTCATCAGCCCATTTCCATTCCTAACTCCTATCAGCCATTTCCAGTCCTATTCCA
Organism: Ichthyophis bannanicus; assembly: GCA_033557465.1. NCBI lineage: Eukaryota > Metazoa > Chordata > Amphibia > Gymnophiona > Ichthyophiidae > Ichthyophis > Ichthyophis bannanicus. The sequence goes on from CM066035.1 coordinate 647,653,129, forward strand.
GTCCTCATCAGCCCATTTCTAGTCCAAGCACACCCCCATCTGCCCATTTCCAGTCCTTGCCCCCCATCAGCCCATTTCAAATCCTACCCTCTCCCCTTGGCCATTTCCTGTCATATCCGAAACCCCCTCTGAAAAGCCCCGTGCCTGTCTAAGCTGCTTCAGAGGTGAGCTGGGAAAGCCCGCGAGAGGCCCCGGCTCACCTCTGCACAGCCGCCAGCATGAAAAGCCTGTTTTCCCTCACGCTGGCAGCTGTGTTACTGTGAAGCATGCTGAATGCTGGTTAAAAGGCATTTCCTGACAAGCATGCGCTTCACACTAACACAGCCGCCAGCTTGAGGGAAAACATCTCTCTTCAAGTTGGCGGCTGTGCAGAGGGAGCCAGAGCCTTGTGCAGGCTTCCCCGGCTCATCTCTGAAGCCATCCATTGTGTGAAAATGAAGTTTGCACGGGCCCCCTGAAGTGTGGGGCCCTGTGTGAACAACACTCTCACACAATGGCCGGCCCTGCCTCCATCCATTGGGGTGGCGATAGCTGAATCCTCGAAGCCTGCAGAAAGTGTGCAACCGTACAATGTCAATGCCTGCGGTAGTTGCTTGAAATACCTACTGGAATACCTACTCTCCGCCCACATCCCACCCATTTGAGCTGCTGCCATGTAAAATGCAGCTACCATAGAAAAAGGCCAATGGTAACTGCATTTCTCCCGTGTTAGCAGTCTTCGCATTCTGATGATTCTAGGTTAGCGCCACAAAGACAGCTAACACTGTTTAGTAAACATCCCCCTTAATGTACATTATTTTACTGCAACCCAAGCTGCATAATAATGAGATGCAAAGCACACAAATGCATGCAAAGCACCTCATTAATGTGCAAATGGAATAACACAACTTGCATTGAACTTTGCAAGCTGTATTATTCCTGAAAAGATAACACCAGCTTCGAGCTGGCATTATTTTTCCTTCCTGGGAACATTGGGTCATTAATGTGCTATTTAAAGGGACTAGTTCATAAAACAATCACCTCCCTGCTCTCTTATACGTCCCTGGATAGATCTCCCTGATCCTCCCAGGCGCAAGATCTCTCCCAACAAAAGACCCCCTAGAATAATCCCCCCTAACAAGATCCTCCAGGCACAAGATCCCACTCAATGCTTACCAGAGGTCTCCCTGTTGGGACAGGAGTGATTCCCAATCACTCCTTCCCCATCACATGCCTGGATTCAAAATGGTGCCTCTAATCTGCTATTGCTAGTGTTCTGCTCCACCTGCTAGACACCAGGGACATCCTTAGTAACTGCTGGGGGAGGGGGGATTGAAGGTTATCTGTAAAGAGGATATTGGAGGCTTGGGGTAATTGATTTATGCACTGGCCCCTTTAAATTGCTCCCTGGGAGCATTGGGCCGCACATTAGAGGCCTGATGCTCTGGTGGAGGAGGAGGAGGAGGGGGGGGGGGGAGATAGCACCAGCTGAGAGCTGACATTATTTTTCCAGCAATAATGCAGTTTGCAAAGTTGAACAGAAGTCGTGTTATTCATTTATCGCAGGAGTTACTAACCTGTGGTAATGAGTTACCAAAGGTTAGTGAGTCCTACAGAAAATTAAGCTGTGGTCACTGGCATAAATTCTGCCCAAGCAGCCGCCGCAATGGGGGGGGGGGGAGGCTGAGCAGAAAGGCGGCCCACACAGCGTAAACGTCAGCAGCCTGGCAAATTTACTTTATTACGCTTGCCGCACTGCTCTGCTCTTGTAAGTCTTCCGCGAGCCCAGCAGCTCTTCCTCGCTGAGCCGAGGTCTTGCTATAACAAGCAATGATTTTGCTTGGGGGTCCTGCATTGTAACTTATGTTGCTGGCTGCAGTAAAATGCAGTTTTTTCTGGAGCTTAGTAACTATCTCTTTTGTTTGACTAGATTTACAGTATATACTGCATCCCCAGTCCCAAGAATTACCCAAAGAAATGTTCAAAATACCAATACAACAATATAGAAATATCAATACATATCCAAATTACATTTAAACAAAAAACAGATGTGCCAAAACATCCAACCATACAACATTCAAGGCATGGTAAAGCAAGTGGCAGGTGTACAAATACAATGGGAAATACATAGTATTTCTCCAGGAATCGTATGTCAATCAAAACTGCACACATGAATAGTTAAGAAGTGCTGAACTGAAACCTAAGAAAAAGGGATTGAGAGATACAGCAGAGGAGAATGGATTATGGACGAGATGGATGACAGCAAGCACAGAAAAACTGGTAAATAACTAGTGTAAATGACCATGTCTACTTTTTGCAATTATGCATGTGAATTAAAGAATTTTATAATCTATGTGTGTAATTGCTTGCACCACCCACAGTCTACCCAAACTACATCCACGTGCATGCCCATAGCAAAAGGATGCACAAAGCAAACTACACCTACATGCGTATTTTCACATACACGTGTAAATGTCTAAAATATTGGAATTTACGCATGTTGCTCATGTGCAAATCTAGGCAGCTCCTTATACATTTACACCCAACTTTTAAACTAGAAACTATGCATGCACTATAATCTCGCTGTACCAGAAAAATATTGCAACCATGACACATCAGAATCATGGAGAATGCAGTGGTTGTGATCACCTGGGACATTTCATAGTAGCCGAAGAGAAAAAACGTGAGAACGGCAGAGATGGTAGAAGTGCCAGTGTCAAGTGATTATTATGCACATCGTACGGAGAAAGAAAAAATCCACAAGTAATGAAATGTAGTCAGAGAACAAGAACATGTGGCAAAAAGAGGAGAAATATTTCCCATAGGCCTGATTACAAGCAATTTTTAAGCATCCCTTGATAAAATGCCTATATAAATTACATCCTATGAACTCCAGAAGGGGCCTCATTTTTGTACCATGCAAGTTCTATGGTAATCATTGGCAGTAAATTTGAGAGACTGAGATTAGTCTCCTCATGCCATGACTCAGGCATGCGGTTCATTACTGTACCGATATGAACAACATGAATCCATTTGGAGGCATTACCCTCCAAAACAGAATGGGACAGATCGACATAACACAACAAAAAAATACACCACAGCAGCAAAATATATTTTATATTTATTTTTTATACTTTAAAAGATAAAGCATAATACTGTATATGAAATATAATTCCTGATAGTAGAAGTAGTGTGGTTTGCAAGTTATCAGGTACACAATTCTTTTACATTAATTGCAAACCAATTGGTTCCGTTTTTAAAGATGGTAAATGATTCTTCCCTTTAAAGTTGTCAGTAAAGGTGTTTTAATTTGGCAAATATTTTGGGCCCTATATTTTAGCCTATGAAAATGTTTTTTTGTGAGATTTAGCTAAGAGATGCAAATGAAGTCTTGGCTCATTTAAATCCTTAGCTAGACTTTCCAAGAAATTTAAAATACATTGCCACAAATGAGAACTTCACGCATTTTGGGCTGTTACAACACATGAGGAAATTTAAAAAAGACGTGCCCCTTCACATGACAGCTGGTGAAAATTAAAGGGTCCTCTGCCCCCAAATTTGAGGTCCTCCCAAACCAGTTTCCCCTCCCCTAGGGGGGGGGGGGGGAAACCTCAAATCCCTGGTGATCCAGTGGTCCCAAAGACCCCTTCCCCAGTTTTAGTGCGGCTAAAACTTTTGTAAATTTCCCCATTCCCCGAAGCCACATCCCTATACAAACTCAAAGGGATGACTGATAACCTGCCATCTGTTTCTGGCACTCCAATTTACTCCATTTGCCCGGGGGGGGGGGGGATTCCCACTCATTTCTGCCCATAGGCTACAGGTTGCAAAATGGTGCAGGCTGACCTCCAGAAATAGTGTCACGATACTTCCACTAGGAGTCAAATTGCTAAATAGCATGCCCGTTTGCCACTAGGAGTCAAATTGCATGCATTTATGCCCGTTTCCAGGCATTTGGTGCTATTATTCATGGAACATGCACTTTTGCAAAGTATCTTCACACTTTAATACAAAGGGCACTTTGTGAATATTTTGCAAAGATCTGCTTGTTTGCGAAACCACAGACTTTTATGCAAAACTCATCTCAATTCACTATTTCTGTGGCTTTTGGGTGATTTAAATGAAGGGCAAAGGAGCTTACAAAGTCTGCAAAAACCTGCAGAATGACACTTTTCCCATTTGCCTTTTTTTGTACAAAATCTTTTCAAATTAAATTGTATGGTAACAGACTGCTGGAAAGGTAGCTCAGTTGCTAGGGATGTGCATAGAAAAAATATTGGGTTCATTTTCGGGAAACTGTCAGACTTTTTCTTCAGATTTTCAGCATTTTTTGGGTTCATTTTACACATTTGGTTAGTAAAAATTTATTAACAAGCACTAAAAATTTTAAATTCACAGAAATAGATTGTATGTGTGTTAATTTGGAGGTGCACATTAAATTGATTTGGGGGTCAATTCCATTACATGCATGTCTTGGCTGCGGGCATGTCCAAATCGAAAACTGCCTGATTTAAATGGGATTCTGCATTAGACGCACACGCAGTTTCGGAATAGGGACATACACGTTTTCAGCGCTGTACAAACAAAGCACTATAGAGTACAGGACATAGCTATACACAGCAAACGGCTTTGTACCCCCCCCCCCCCCCGCCCTCACTGTCTTCTGAAAGTTTAGACTTCGCAAACCCGCTATAGACCCGCAAACAGCCACTCCTCCATGCAAAATGTGCATCTCCCAAGCTGCTCCACTCACTCACAATGCTGTGCTGATGAAAACCACACATGGATACTGATGATAATGAAATGGTGATGCCAACTAGACTATCTACAGTATATCAGTCTGTTGCATGCCCAGAACACTGCAAAGATAGCTCAGTACACTCGACGATAGTTTAAAAGCAGGTAGAAAGTGATTTGTTTGACATGACATACCTCACATTACAACATACATGGCAGTGGAAGACATCCTTAGATATGCTTGCTTTGATCATCTCTGAAAACAGTCTGTGCAATGCTCAGTATGGTCCAGAAGAAATCAGAAGAGGGTCTCTATAGCGAAACATCACAACATATACTTGTCACTGATAAGGGACCCTCAGAATGAGACTATTCAACAGTGCAAACAGCACTAATAAATGACCAAGAGCACCATCTCTACAATTGTGCACATTTTTAGAGACCTATGATTGTGCTCCTGGGCATGTCTTAGTGCTGTTTGTACTGTTGACTGCTCTCATTCTGAAGGGCCCTTATTAGTGACAGGGATATGATGTGACATTTTGCTATAGAGATCCTCTTCTGATTTAACCTCCCCGATCACACTGGAACCTGGTGACGCTGCGGTCATCCCTACGGTCCAGGTACTGGCCATACATTCATGTCCCTCCAGATTAGCGGATGAACACAGCTGATCCTCCTGTGCAACACTCAAACTACACACACATACACACACACACACACACACACACATTCTCACTTGCAGTCACAACTACCATCCTCTGCCAAAACCATGCCCTGCATCTATACACAACTGCTGTGAAGCCATGATGGTATAGCGTCTCAGGACACTATAGCTGATCCTTATTTCTCAGGCTGACATGATTCTGCTCCCTACTACCTCACATACCATCCCTACATCTACATTCAAATTGTTTCAGACACTGGGATTGTTAGGGAAGCCGAGAAGAGCCCCTTTGGCACAAGCAGCAAATGTCAGCATCGCCAGAATAAAGTTTATTGCAGTGCTTTATATTTCTGTAGGGGTGTTTGTTATTGTTCCTTAACCTTACAGGTGTCCCTCACCTATACATTCCATTCTGTACAACTGTATCTTGTGCACTCCCAGACAGCAGATGCACCAATTCAGTACAGACGTGGTCTTATTCCACGTTTCCGTAGGTATAACTTGGAAGTTCGCAGGTAACCTGAAGATGTACACGGGTCTCTACTGAATATGCTTTATACGTCTCCGCAGCTGGCCACACCCCCGTTCCACCCCCTTCTGCCCACGTTCAGAGATCCTTGTGCTAGCGCCGTATACGTGCAGATATGCATATTCTCGGAATACGGTTCTAGACATATTTGTGAGAAAAATGTCTATCCTGTATGTCTAACTGGCCTATTTGTAGTTCAGAATGACCCCCTTTGTGTTTACTAAAAGTTTTAAGGAGAACTAATGAATCAAATGCACATCAGTTCGATAGTCCAGTCTGTGAATCTTGCTCTTATGTTTATCTAGGTAATCAGTCAAAACTGACCCCTTTAAAACGAACTCATTTTTTTTTCTAAATACAGAATTGTCCATATTGATTCAATGAGAGTAACTGGGTGAAAGTTTTGTCAAGCTAGAGAGATTGGGGTTAGTGAGTTTTGTCATAAGATTTTTTGGTTTATGTCAATGTTTGTGTGAATTTTTTTTCATTTATTCTTTTTTTATGACTAGGCATATATTTCCTTTTTTGGTATTTTTTATTCATTATTTCTGATATTCATGCTTCAATTTGGCTTCAAACGCTCCGTCTAAGTGAAAAAGAATACAAAAAAATAAGAAAAGAACTTAAATAAGCATTTATAAAGTAATAACTTTACATTATGATTCAGTATACGAGTAAATACTCATAGAAGGCAACTAGACAGCTGTTGATACACATATTTTCACAACTGTGTAACTTAGGGGACCTTTTACTGAAGTCCATTCGGGTTTTTTACTTAACGTGTGTTTAGGGCTAAAACTAAATTGCAGTAAGTTCAAAGCCTCTGTGGTAATTATTGAGGGGCGTGGGCAGCATGTTCAAGGTAGTCACTGCACAGATACGTACCCTAATGTGCAGCAGAATCAACATGGGTGCACGTAATGTTGCCCCTAGAGATGTTCTTATGTGCAGTCGTGCCAGTTGCCACTTTGAAAGATATAAGACAAGTACCCTTCCTTTCTCCCTTTGAAACCTGTCACATACAGTGAAGAGCTCTATAACGGCAATATCATGAGCCTCAGAGGTCTACACTAGGTTTGCCATTCAATCTTACTTCTCATCACGGTGAAAGGAACAGCGCTGTAAGCAGTGCTTCTGGGAATGACAGCACAAGACTATAAAATGCAGATTGGCTAATAGTAGAGCATATTGCTCCATAGGGATCTCCTCATAAGGTTGAGACCGATCCCAAAATATGGTACCTTCACATAACACTTATAAGATTTCAGAGAGAGTGAGAGACTGCATGAGAGAAACAACATGGGAATAAAGGTTAACAACCATCAAAAAAAAATAATATAAGGTGATACCTTTTTATTGAACAAACTTAAGACATTTCTTATTCCAATAAAAAGGTATCACCTTAGATTTCTTATTTTTTTGCGTTTACTTTTATTTTGAAGCATTCAGTTAAACTACTTTATCAGAGAGGGAGGGAGAGAGAGCATTTCTGAGATGTTTGTAGGAATTCAGACATTTTAACATTTTCTACCTTTTTAAAAATAGTCTTGTAAACTCGGTGCAAGAAAACTAGACATACTGGTAAAGGAGACAAACACAAGAACAGCATTAACATTAATAATAGAAGTGTCAGAGCCAAATTACTAGTACGTACATCATGTGGAGAGACATAAGATTCCCGAATATCAAAAAATGCAAGCAGAGGCCAAGACAATGGGGCATGTTTACTAAAATCCGCAAAAGAGCGCGCCGCAAAATAGCGCACGGCAACGCGGCACTGAAACGCGCAGAAACGCGTTTAAACGCCCCGCACACGTGCGTGTCACCCCCGCACAGGTACGCGGCTCACTAACGGGCCCCGTACAAGTGCGGGCCCGCAAATGTCCGATAGAGGCGTGGAACGGCGAAAGGAGGGCGGAGGAAGGCTCCGGAGGGGCGGAGGGACGGGGTCAATGGGTGGAGAGTGGGAGGGGAGAGGCTCCCCGCACAGTATCGAGCCCGAATTTCCATGTAAAAACTACCGCGAGTGAAACACTCGCGGTAGAAAGCATTTAAAGGGAAGAGAAACCATTTCCGTCAGCAATGTACAGGAAAACCGGGGAAACCAGCAAAACGTGAGCAGTGTGATACATGTGCACAGCACAAAAGTGAAAATAAACATAGAAAATGACCACAACAGAACTATTAAAAATAGTAATTCAGCTGGGGAACAGTTATAGTGATGGGCAAATACAGAAATCACACCCAGCAAAGCTCCAGAAACAAGAAATGAATTTTGGAAGGGTCTACTGAGAGGAGACTCTTCCAAAAAACATTTCCACGTTTTGGAGCTTTCCTGGGAGTGTTTGCTATGGTTGCCCATTAATATCACTGTTGCCCAGCGTGGTGATATTCTGTCCCACATTTCCCGTGGTCAGTTCCGGGGTTTATGTGCACGTTTGTCACCAGACAGGGTGCATATGCCCACAGTAGACTTGCGTAGAGCAGGGTTTGTGACTCCATCCTGCCAGGCTTACTGCCTCCAGGGGCTGCACTGTCTCTGTGGCCAAAGTGTGGTACAGCAGACAGAGTCATTACCTCTAGAACCAGAGGGCAGAGGTTCAAAACCCAGCTGGGGCACCTGCCAGCCCAGTCCCTATATTTTACCCACCACTAAATAAAGATAGCGCAGACACCCCTGTATGCATGGGGAAAACACCCATATTTTACCCAACACCGCACACACACCACAACAATGGGCATTACCTACAGCCAAGTCCCCCAAATGCAGTCCCATACTGCCACAGTGCAATCAGGTCAACTGCTTTTTCTGAGAGACGGTCATGCCAGCATGTTGGCGGACAAGTACATGTGGTGCAGGGGGCAGTGGCTGCTAACCACAGAAGACAGAGGCCTAGCCATGTGCAGGCTGGCACAGTCCACTGCAACAGACAGGTCCTGCCGGATCCACAGTCATGGACAGTCCAGGGAATCCAACCAATCTGTGGCTACACAGTGGTGCAGTGCACACAGACAGTGCATACAAGAACAGAAGGTCACAGGTTCAAAGCCCAGCTGGGGCTACTGCCAATCCTGCCCACATATTTTTCCCACAACTAAACAGTGATAGTAAGGACACACCTTTCATGGCGGGGACATATGCAATGGTAAGACATCTATCTTTTACCCCACTGAGCACAGACACCATGAACAGGGGCAGTACCTAGAGCAGAATCACCCAAATGCAGTCCTGGTGGGCCACACACCAGTCAGGTTCCATGCTGACACTCATACAAATGCCTGTGCTGTATATCTATGCACCACCCCCATGGCATGTAGATGTAGTCCATGCATATTCATGAGGGATAGCAGGAAAACCCGAACAGTGTGATGCACACCTGGACTGGAGTTGGGAATCTGTGCCGTAAAGCAGCAGCCATCAAGGGCAGACACACCCACACCCACAGGCCCCATTGGCCAATGTCACCTGGAAAGGCAGAACATTGGACCGTGCATGCAGCACCCAAAACGAGCACTTGCATAACTTACCAATGTCACCCTACACCTGAGGTATACGGTACACAGCTCGGAGACGTTTGCTAGGAGCACAGGCAGGCAGTTATCCATACGTTACGTACATACTGCTAGTTGGCCCCATCCAAACAATCTGTTAGGTGTTTGCGGGGCATGCTCCAGGCCTGGCCTCTGACGGTGCTTACCACCCTGGGGAGTGACCACCAGCTGTAATGCGTACCATATCCATGCCTTGCCGTGCTCAGGACCGGTTTGGTGGGCAAGGCTACTTACCCCCTCAATCGTAGCACCATGATGGCAGAGGTGTGGAAGTGTGTGTCTGTCTATACAGTGGGTGTTGGCTGCAAGCCCCTTCAACAGCCCGCACTGCCAGCACTGTTGCCAGTATTGGCCAGTCAATGTGCATAATGAGGTGCAAGGTACCATGGTATAGCCAGGGCAGGATGGCGTGGCCAGGATGCATCTGCACTGGGCATAGGGCCCTGGCAGGGACATTGGCTGGGATATTGTAGTGTCCGGCCACCACCTACACAGACAGGGTGGCCAAAGCATGTCCATCTGGGGGATCACGCTCACCCTGACTGTGCAGTGACCACAGCATGGCTAGGCCCCCCCATAGTGCTGTATAGTAGTTCTCTCATGTGATATATATGGGTTTCTCTTTGGGGCCCAGTCACTGATATATCTGCTTGCTGTGTATGCAGACAGCCCAATTCTGGGTGCATGCATCTCCATTGGGAACATGCACTATGGACTAACCAGCAGACTGTTTGTAGCTGGTAAATGTCTTGCTATAATGGCTTGCAGGGTGCAGTGGCTGTTGGCTTGCTGCAGGGGAATATCTGGTGGTGGAGTGCAGCTTACCATACCCTGGGCTTATGTCTGTCTGCTATTGTGTTATGGCTGTGTATGGAGCTTCCTGGGGGGGGTGGTGGTGTTCCTCAGCAGGACTGGGGTTGATGTTGCCCTGTACTGCCACCTTTGCAGGGAGGTAGAGTGTGGATCCCTTGATGGGGACCATGTTTGCCACGGGGGGGGGGGGGTGCCTGATGGCGGCAGACAGGGATATCCATGGTGTTTGTGCATAAACTAGCTATCTTACACATTAACACTGCTTTGGAATGCCCGCTTGGCCTCCATCAGCCATGGCAGGTGTTGTTGACCTGGTCCTGGCCACCTCATTGCACACTCAGGGTGAGCACAGTACCCGCACGATGTAACGGTGTGTGGCTACTCTGTGCCAGTAAAACACCCGGTCAGTGCCCCCTACTAGGCCAAGGTGCTGTGTGGGTGCACCCGGTCACTTCCCCCAACAGGGCCGAGGTGCTGTGGGGGTGCATTCCCCATCTTGTGTCCATCTGCGGACAGCTAATTTGCATGTGCAGTGCATCATGGGTACGGGTGGCCTAACCCATCCTGTTGACACCAGCAGACTGTCTGTGAGGTGACGTGTAGGCTATCTGCAGCCAGCCAGGGGCCTGCTTACAGCTATGGAGCTGTAGTGCAATGGTTACATCACTGCCTATGCAGCTAGAGGTCATGGGTTCAAACCCACAGTGGGGCCCTTTGGTAGGGCTGTCCACAGCTTTATTTTTATTTACTGTACATATGTCTATGCCGGCAAGACCACCCTCAGCTTACTATACTCATTAGGTGCCTCTGAGGGTGCTTCATAGGGCGCCCTGTAGGCCACCTTATGGTTGCCATCCCTATAGGGTGCACTATACATTATCCTGTGTCGCAACATACATGCTGCCCTATAGGGGTCATTCAAGGGTGCCTTGGCGAACAGTGCACTGTAACATGTGCCTTATGGGCCGCCGTATGTTAACATGCTGGGAGAGTGCGTTTGCTAGTAGTGATAACAAACTAAAATTATACAGCCTCCTACAGCACTCCACAACATAATACCTCAGCAGGCATTTTTCACTGGGCATTGTGAGGAGTTGAACCCCTGATCCCTGCACCATTGGTCAGTGTTTTAACCATTGTGCTGTGGCTCTGGTCCTGTGCTTGTGCATCAGCGCGCCGCCTTGTGCCTATCAGCGCGCCGCCTTCTGCCGCCCAAGGGGACCAGTGCGCCGCCTTCTGCTGCCCAAAAATAACTGTGCGCCGCCTTATGCCGTTCCAAATTAATTTGCCTCCTAAAACAATGTTAATCATTACAGTTACTGCCTCAGCTGACCTTTGTTGTTGCGCACACTGGGGGATTGAACCCATGGCCCCTGCACCATTGGTCAGTGTCTTCACCGTTGTACCATGGCTCTGTTGTTTTGTATACTCAGCAGCGCGCCACTTTGCCTTTCCACGCGCTAATGTCGACCCCCGCACATTAGCGCGACGCACACACGTCCGGTTGCTTACTACCGTTTTTTTTCTATTTTCTGCCTGAACCGCCCACTCCTTATATGGCACAGGCACACTAGCGCGGCCCCGCACGTTAGGAATGTTTAGTAAACATGCCCCAATGTGGCAGAAAGAAACACAAATATTCTCCATCGTGCTGGGCACCACAGGCTTGATTAAAAGCAATTTCAAAGCATACCTTAATACACAAAATACATTACATCCTATGAACTTCAAAAGGAAACTACAGTGATTGTTGGTAGTAAATTTGAGTGACTGAGATCATTCTACTTATACACTAGCTTAGGACCAAGGTTTATTACTGTTCTGGTACGTGCAAAATTAATCCATCTGGAGACATTCTCCCACAAACAGAACAGTATAGATCAATATAACACAACATTAAAAAACACACTACAGCAAAGTAACCCTTGGTTACTCCAGTGTCACAAATCTAATTGCCCTCCTGCTATATTTGGCCACACTCAACTTACCTAAGGCCTCAAACCAGCCTCAGCCTCTGATCTTCATTAATCCTATCCATTCCACCACCTATGTCCCTGCGCTCCATGACCCTTCATCACATCTTACCTCTTCTAACTATGCAGCTTTCAAAAGTCTTACTAATTTCAAGCATGGCAGTGACTTTCTATGTCAGCAGTATGAAGTCATTGCAAATTGTAAAATTTGGGGGGAAAAAAAAACAGCCCACTAACCAGTACTCAAGTAGTAAAATAATCCTTTGCTTAAGCCTTCAATGCATGAGCCTGCTTCAAGAAGAATAGTCCAAGTAACCTTTTTTTTTTCTTTTTGCCAAGTTGACCTTGCAAGCTAATAAAGTCATCCTGTATTTTTCCACTACTGCCAATTTAAAGCATACAGGAAACTAATCTTGTACAATAACTACCTTCCTGTATTCAGTCTCTAAGTGGAGCCAAATGGATTTGGTGGCGGAAGCAGTTCCCAGCAGAGCCTGTGAAACAGCGCTGAGCACAGCAAGACCTTATAGAATCCTGATGCTGTTATTGACTTTGACAATATAATTATGTTCTCGTTTGGGCTCTTTAATTGCACTTAGCACTTGGAAAGACAAAAAGAATTCTGTATCGCAATGACTTAAATTAGAAAGTGTATTTTTATCAGGCTAAATACACATGGTTGAATACTTGAAAATGTGTTTGGATCCTTGGTTATCGGCAGCAGACGCAGGAACCTAGTACTGACTTAGTAAAAAAAAAAAGTGTTTACTAATTAGAAACTTGGGGGTCTGTTTACTAAACATTCCTAATGTGCGGGGCCGTGGTAGTGTGCCTGTGCCATATAAGGAGTGGGCGGTTCAGGCAGAGAAAAGAAAAAAAACGGGAGTAAGAGATCGCACATTTGCGCGGGGCACAATAGTGCGTGGGAAGGCTAAGTGGCGCCTGATGTGCACACACAAAGCAGCAGAGCCATAGTACAATGGTTAAAACACTGACTGTGGGTGCAGCTGCCATGGGTTCAATTCCCCATTGTGCACAACAAAAAGGGCTGGCTGAGGCATTAACTGTAATGGGTAAAAGTGCTTTAGGAGGCATATTAATTTTGGGCGGCATAAGGCGGTGCACTGTTAATTTTGGGCGGCATAAGGCGGTGCACTGTTAATCTCGGGCGGCATAAGGCGGTGCACTGTTAGGTTTGGGCGGCATAAGGCGGTGCACTGTTAGGTTTGGGCGGCATAAGGCGGTGCGCAGATGCCCAAGCATAGGAACAGAGCCACAGCGCAATGGTTAAGACACTGACCAATGGTGCAGAGATCAGGGGTTCAATCCCCCACAGTGCCCAATGAAGAAGGCTCACTGAGGCAGTGTGTATTATGGGGATGAGTGCTGTAGGGGGCAAGCTATTTTTATTTCAGTTATCACTACTAGCAAACGCACTCACAAAGCGTGTTAACATAAGGCGGCCCATAAGGCACATGTTAAAGTTCACTGTCCGCCAAGGCACCCTTGAATGTCCCCTATAGGGCACCATATATGTTGCGTCACAGGATAATGTATAGTGCACCTTATATGGACGGCAACCATAAGGTGCCCTATAGGGTGCCCTATAAAGCACCCTCAGAGGCACCTTATGGGTACAGTACACTGAGGGTGTGTTTGATGGCAGCAACATATGTACATTAAATCTAAAAAAAGCTTTGGACAACCCTATCAAATAACCCCACTGTGGGCTTGAACCCATTACCGCTGGCTCCACAGGCAGTGAAGTAACCATTGGGCTACAGCTATATAGTTGCCAGCAAGGCCCTAGCTGGCTGCAGAGAGCCTGCATGTCACCACACAGACAGTCTGCTGTGGGAACCAGGATAGGGTTAGGCCACCCATACCCATGATGCACTGCACATGCAAATCAGCTGTCCACAGATGAACACAAGATGGGGAATGCACCCCAACAGCTCCCCGGCCTGGTAGGGGGACGTGTCCGTGTGCACCCACACAGCACCTTGGCCTGGTAGGAGGTACTGACCGGGTGTTTAATTTGCACAGAGTAGCTACACACAGCCACACTGTGCGGGAACTGTGCTCACCCTGAGTGTGCGATGAGGTGCCCTGGACCAGGTCCACAGCTGAGAGAGGCCATGGCAGAGCTCCAAAACAGTCATAATCTGTGAGTTTCTGCAGGAACACCTTGGATATCTCTGTCTGTCTCAGTCAGGGGAAACCCCACAGACCCCCTAGGTGGGCCATGTACCACCAAACCCCCCCCCCCCCCCCCCAGCTGAGGGTGGCAAACAGGCAGGGTCTCCTATCAACAGATCCCCATTATACACCCCCCCCCCCCGCAATGATGGCAGTAGAGTGGACCATCAACCCCAGTCCTGTTGGGGAACAGACACCCTACAGGGCAGTCCAAGCAGCCCCACACACACCCAGACCACAATATCAGACAGACAGTAGGCCTGGATATGCTAAGATGCACCCCACCACTATCTGATATTCCCCTGCATCAAGCCATCAGCCACTGCACCCTGCAAGGCACTCCAGCAGGGCACATACCAGCTGTGAACAGTCTGCTGGTTAGTCCCACTGGAAATGCATGCACCCACAACTGGGATGGCAGCACACACAAGCAGATACATCAGTGACTAGGCCCCAACAGGTGACCCATATATCACATGAGGAAAGTGCTATGAAGCACTATGGGGGTGCCTAGCCATGCTGCCATCACTGCACAGTCAGGGTGGAGTGAAAGCCCAGCAGCACATACAGAGGTCACCCTGTCTGTGGAGGTGGTGGACGGCCACTACAATGTCCCTGCCAGTGCCCTATGCCCTGTGCAGATGCATCCTGGCCAGCCCACCCTGTCTGAGCTATACCCATGGTACCATGCTGCTCATTATGCACATCATCAGGCCACAACTGTGGACAGTGTTTGCAGCCAACACACACTGTATAGACAGACACACACACTCCCACACGTATGCCAGCATTGTGCTACTATAGAGGGGTTCAGAATCCTTGCCCACCACACCAGTCCTGGGCACAGTACAGGCATGGGTATGGTATGCAATACCATTGGGGGTCCCTCCCTAGGGTGGTAAACACTGTCAGGGGCCAGACCTGACGCACACACCGCAGACATCAGATAGATTATTATGATGGAGCTCATAGAGCAGACTGTGCGTAACGTAGGGATATCTATCTGCCAGTACTCATAGCAAACGTTTGAGAGCTGTGTACCATATACCCTGGTGTAGGGTGACATTGCTAAGGTATGCAAGTGCTGGTATTGGGAGATGCACGCAGGGCCCAATGTCCTGCCTCACCAGGAGGCATTGGCCAATGGGGCCTGTGGGTGTGGGTGTGGGCGTGTCTGTCCCTGTTGGCTGCTGCTGTACGGCAGAGGTTCCCAAATCCAGTCCAGGTTTGCAATACACTGGTTGGGGTTTCCTGCTGTCCCTCATGAATATGCATGAGCTACATCTACATGCCATGGGGGTGGTGCATAGATATACAGCACGGTTATTGGTATGAGTGGCAGCATGGAACCTGAATGGTGTGTGGTCCTCCAGGACTGCATTTGTGAGACTCTGCTCTAGGTAATGCCCCTGGTCATGGTGTCTGTGCTTGGTGGTGTAAAAGATAGGCGTATGACCAATGCGTATATCCCCAGCAATAAAGGATTGCCCTTACTAACATGGTTTAGTTGTGGGGAAAATATGTGGACAGGATTGGCAGTAGCCCCAGCTGGGCTTTGAACCTGTGACCTTTTGCTCCTGCACACACTATCTGTGTGCACTGCACCACTGTGTTACCACAGATGTGCTGAATTCCCTGGGAAGTCCATGACTGTACATCTGACAGGGCCTGTGTTGCAGTGGACGTGCCAGCCTGTCTTCTGTGGCTAGCAGCCACTGCCCCCTCCACCACCTGTACCCTACCGCCAACATGCTGGCATGTCCGTATCTTGGAAAAGCATATGACCTGATTGAGTTGTGGCACTCCAGGACTGCATTTGGGGGACTCGGCTGTCGGTAATGCCCATTGTTATGGTGTGTGTGCGGTGTTGGGTACAAAATGGGTGTGTGAACCATGCTTATGTTCTCTGCAATAAAGGAGTGTCTTTACTATCTCTGTTTAGTGGTGGGTAAAATATGGGGACTGGGTTGGCAGGAGCCCCAGCTTGGATTTGAACCTGTGACCCTCTGGTCCTAGAGGTACTGCCTCTGTCTGCTGCACCACACTGTGGCCACAGTGATAGTGCAGTCCCTGGGGGTGGGAAACCTGACCAAAGGAGTCACAAACCCTGCTCTGCACATTTGTACTGTGGGCTCAGTCACCTTGTCTGGTGACAAACGTGCAAATAAACCCCTCAACCGACCACGACGAACTGGGGATAAATATATCCAAGCTGGGCAACAGTGATATGAATGGGCAACCATAGCAAACACTCCCAGGAAGGCTCAGAAAAAAGGAAATGGTGTTTGGAAGGGTCTCCGCTCCGTAGCCCCTTCCATACTTCATTTCATTTTTTTGGAGCTTTCCTGGGTGTGTTTCTTATGTTTGCCCATTAATATCAGGGTTCCCCAGCTGACTTCCTATTTTTAATATGTTTGTTTGGGTCTTTTTCTATCTTTATTTGCACTTTTGTTCTGTGCACATGTATCACACTGCTCACGTTTTGCAGGTTTCCCCGGTTTCCCTGTACATTGCTGACGGAAATGGTTTCTCTTCCCTTTAAATGCCCTCTACCGTGAGTGTTTCACTCGCGCTATTTTTAACCTGCAAATTCGTCCCCGTAACTGTGCGGGGAGCCTCTCCCCTCCCCTTCCCCGCCCATTGACCCCGTCTCTCCGCCCCTCGGGAGCCTTCCTCCGCCCTCAGAATGCCTTTCCACGCCTCTATCGGACATTTGCGGGCCGGGTACTTTTGCGGGGCACGTTAGTGCGGCGCGCAATTGTGCGGGGCCCAAGCGCACTTGTGCGGGGCGTTTAAGAGCGTTTCTGAGCGTTTGAGTGCCGCGTTTCCGTGCGCTATTGTGCGGCACGCAATTGTACGGCTTTTAGTAAACATGCCCCTTGGATTCTCTTTCACATTAAAATGGAAGTTGTTTGATTATCATTTGAAAGCACTGTGGCTTATTCGCAGTGTTGCAATATGCATACTGATTGGCTATGACTGAAGAGATCATCTCTCTCTTTGGTTGCAGACACTATGAGAGTAATTTTATAACTGGAGCCCTTGTTTAAGGCAGCCAAAATGTGCCTATTTCAAACCTAATTTATAAAGAAACTGAGTTGCCTACTGTGCTTAATAAAATACTAGCATAACTGGCAGAAAAATGCCTTAATTTGAATTGCAATCATTGATACCAGCCTTAGAGCTGCTGTAAATGGCTGTCCCTACATTTTGCAAGTAAGTGTGGAAATGATAGTATTTTATCATCTTGCATGTGCAGCCTATGCTCCACCCAGACTCCATCCATATGCATGCCCACAGTGTATGTACATACATTAAATTAACGTGTATACTTTTATGCGTGGCATTACTATGCACATAAAGTACCATTTACATACATACATGACTAAAATACCCCCTTTAGATGCCTACTTTCACAAGTTAACTAGGCACTCCCCCCCCTTATAAAATGACCTGGTCTTGAGGAATGAACTGGTCAGTCTGGTTTCAGGATCGCCACAATGAATAGGCATGACATATATTTGCAAGCCCTGCTTTCATTTTATGCAAATCTACAGTATCTCATGCCTCGATATTTTGGATGTCCTGAAAACCAGATTGGCCTGTTGGATGCTGGAAACCATTGGATTAAACCATTGGTTCTCAACTTGGTTCTCAGGATACCTCCAGTCAGTTTGGTTTGGAGGATATCCATAATCAATATGCATGATGTATATTTGCATACAATAGAGGTAGTGCATGCACATCTATCGCTTGCATATTTATTGTGCATATCCTGAAAATTCAGCTGACTGGCCTGAAAACCACTGGTTTAAACGAAAGCATCACTTGAAACAGGTTGAATAAATGTCCTTTAGATCTCATGATCTTAATAATTAATACCTCTAATAAGAAAGCTGAAGAGGTCAAAAAGGAATTAGGTAGTGAAACTGATGTTTTAAAAAACCATGATCTTCGTTTTGACAGATTAACAGATGAATTGGAAGACTTAATGAAAATGAATCTTCAAAAATATAGGAGAGAGGAAGGAGATTGTAAAACGAATTTGGTGTATTCATGGAATAACAAGGTCTATAATAGGCCAGATGATTTAAAGAAGAAAGTTTTAGCAATAAAAGAGCTAGTGAAGAGATTATAAAGATGGGGTAAAAAAGAGGATTTAAGTGATTCCTTTAGGGCCCAATCCAAAGACACGAATAGTGGGACCGTACATCCTGATGGGGCGTGCAGCCCCGCTATCCATCTGGCCTGTATTCCGCATGCCATCTCCCCACACGCACATAGCCACAGTGCGGGGAGATCTGGATGGGGGCATCACGGGGACAGAGAGTGGGCGAAGCAAGGGCGGGCCAGGCATCTGGATGTACAGGGATGATTCAGGTCACGACCCTGTATGACCAGCGGGTGGAACATGGCCTTGGAGGTGGAATAAGCAGCAGTGATGGCAGTGGACCGGCCCAGCAGCCCCCCAGCAGCACAGCATCTGCAGAAGATGAAGCCCCACTGCCCGATCCTGGTCCTGGCAGACCCCGCCGAGGGTTGGGTGGCAGGGAAACTGGGGTCAGCATTGTGGTGGGCTAGCCATGCAGCAGGCAGGACATCTCCTGTGGGGATGCAGGGGTACGGCGGGCCATCTCATTGTCCGATCCTGCACCCACAGGAATGTCTAGCTCCCGCAATGCAGAATCGGGTACTAACGGGGCCGTCCTGTTCGGGGGCGTTCAGATGGCCCAGACGTGCCCTTTATGGAATCGAGCTCTTAGTGAATATGATCTGTCTGCTCCCTATTTCACTTCCCCTAATATAAATCCCTAATTTTCAGATAGATTGGTTGTAGAAAAAACACAGCATGACAAATCCATTGCACCAAAAGCATCTGGGTCTTTTCTGCTGTAACAAGAATTTGATGAATAAAAGACTTATTATTTATGACAAACTTTTGGTTCTTCTGAGTTTCTCTCTCCTTTATCCACCATCAATGGAACCATAACACCTATGGGAGTTATTTGTTCACAGATCCCTTATCTGTGAAGGCCAATTTGGTGCCTCTATCTAGCCTCTTTTATAAAGATACATGGGGCCTATGGAGCATGTTTACTAAGCTGAGCTAACAGTTAGCACATGCAATTTGTAACTGGGTCCCGTTGAAGAACACGGGGCCTAGTTACAAATAACACATGCTAACTGTAAGCCCAGCTTAGTAAACCCGTCTTTATAAAATTCAAATGGTAAACCAGCAGAAATCACAACTAAATTGAACCCATGGACATTTAGGCCTGCTTGGGAACACGCCTAAAGAATGCACATATGTGTATATTTTATAAAATACATGTGCATATTGCAAATCCATCTGTGTTCCTCCTCAACTCTGCCCCAGAACATGCCTACACATACTTGCGTGCATGTAACCCTTAGGGTAATATTATAAAAGCTCTTTTATGTGCATAAAGTAGGGTTTTACATCCAGGGAAATGTGCTGTTTATTTAACAAAGATTTAATTTTAAGCCATTGGTTCTCAACCGAGTCCTCGGAACACACCTAGCCAATCAGGTAAATTTGAGATAAATTTGCATGCACAGCCTCCATTGTGTGCCGATTTCTCTCATGCAAATTCATTGTGGTTATCTTGAAAATCTGACTGGCTAGGTGTGTCCCAAGGACTGGGTTGAGAACCACTGGCACAAGCTTTTGTACAGTATATTTGATATTTTGAAAGGATGCTCATGTCCTTTAAGGTCCCTGTTCATGAGGCTTCTAGATTCTTGTGGCGGTCACTATAGGTTCCCTTAGTTACATCATGCTTGTGTGTAGATAACCGAGTTTGCACTCATTAACAAATGTTCTTTGTGGTTGCTCCAGTTAATTGGAATGGGCTGTCTTTTAGATTTGTGAATACTCTCAGATGTTTCTTCTTTCAGAAACAGCATAAGACACGGTTGTTTTGCCTGTATTTGTAGAGTACATACTGCTTAGATAGTTTGTCTTGGTTGCTTTTTAAGTTATATTTTAAGAGGTAATTTTACAACAGGCCACCTAAGAAATTCAAGTAGGTGTCTATTTTGGGACTATTTTATAAAGACCCCTAGGTAACTATGTGGCTTTGTAAAATAGCCTCCGAAAACCTGCAATAGTTGGGGTTAAATATATCAGCATATGTTTACTGCTACTCAGGAGCTGGTGTAAATTTATATGCATGTGTAATTTATAAAATGCATGTGCACTTCAAGACTCCCCCAAAACTGTACAAACTCTTCCTCCGCACATGCATACACACGGGTCACACAAAGGTAGATGTGAACATTCACTGCACATATAACCCCTGGAGTAATTTTATAAAAGTCCTGTTCTGCACATAAAACAGGGCTTACCGGCGGAAAGAAAGCTTATCAAATTACCACTAAATGTTTTGGTTTTATTTGCTGTGTGACATCATGATTTTATTAGTTCCTGTTTTGGGCTCCCCTTCCTCAGTTTATAGTGCATCTATCTCCATGGGGGAACCCAAAACAGGAACTAATGAAAATGCATGAAAAATATTTGCATACCCTAGAGGAAATGATGCAGATGTATCTTGTGTACAGTATATTCATTAGGGATATCCTGAAAACTTGACTGGCTGGGTGGTGGGGGGAGCAGGCAAGGACCCATCTGAATGTTACTGATGCAGCACATTGTCAGTTAACCTGCACCCATTTGCCCTTTTTTTAAATCTAAAAAGTGATTTGACTGAAACGTCAAATATCTTTAGAGAGAGGGTAGACAATTAAACCAACGTTTTTAACCTGGTCCTCAGGACTGAACTGGTCGGTCTGGTTTCAGGATTGCCACAGTGAAGAGACATGATATATATTTGGGGCACCGCCATGATGCCATGTCTGGGGTTTTTTTGTTCTTGAATGGGCAGCGGCTGTGTTACAGAGCTGCACTTAATGCCACTTCTTGAGCTGGTATTAAGTGCAGCCACACTATCGGCAGTTGTGACAGCTAGTGCATGATGCCATCACCCGTGGTAGCTGGGCGATGGCGCCATGCACTAGCTGCCACCCCATTCCTGCCCCATCGAGCTAAAAGCGGTTAGTTGGGGACTTTTACCACACTGGCTGCTCTTAGCGTATGGTAGTAGTCACTGCTGGTCCTTAAACTATGCTACTGTAAATCACTTTGATTGTAGGATAAGGTGGTATACAAGTCTGTCTAAATAAATAAATCCATAGATGTATTAATAAACACAATTGTACAAAATATTCAAATCTCAGCTAGGCAAACTGGATGGGCCATTTTGGTTTATTAACATTTTCTCTCATTTTGAGGGTAATTTTGCAAGTGGGCACCTAGGTTAAGCGGATAAGATGTCTATTTTTAGCGTTTTTCGCAAACATAGGTGCCTATGTCTTTCTCAAATACTAGCACAAATCCTACAGCAACTGAGTGTAGAATGAAGATGCGGATATTATACTTGCTTGAGAACAGGTGTTTTGTGATCTTGCCCTCTTTCTGCCCAGACTGTAGCCCCTGCAACTCCTACAGCAAAAGCATATGTGTGCATGCCATCACCCACACTTTTACACCTGCCTCAGTTTTGTCAAATATACGCAAAATAGTCCTTTAAAAATTGCAGACGAGTGTAATATGTAAGAAAAGGTTATTAAGACGCTGTCATATAAATGTGAATATGTGGGGAAAGGACCTCAGAAATCTTTTCCAAACATACTGCTTCATGAGTTTAAAATCAGCAAATTCTTGGTGCAAACCATCATTTTTCCTTTTTTTTTTCCAGGGGATTAATTTGTAGGTTGAAGTTGTCAGTGTCCATTAACTCGTCTCTTGCAATATATACAGTATATAAATGGTCAGCCTTCATATCTACCAATCCCAGATTCAGGAAATCTCCATCAATCATGGGCAAGTTATGCAAACACATATTAATCTCATATATTCAGTACAATCTCTTTAATTCATTATATCAAAGAAACCTTTTTAACCAGATCATTAGCTTCTACAGAATTTAAAAGAGAAATCCATTTTTGTTCAGTTCTAAGGAGCAGTCAGTTTCGATCTCCACCTCTTAGCTCAGGTGGGACTTGATATATTGCCTTATAGCATAAAGAAGAAAAAGTATGTTGCCATTCTAAGCATTGCACTACCATTGGACCGTCCACGTTGCATTTTTCAAACCACAATTTGTATTCTATCAAATCTCTGCTTTACACATCTTGTAATCTTCCCTATGTACTGTATAATTTCCCACATGGGCCTTTAACCACATATACTACATAGAACGAATCATATGTGGGTTTTAAACTTCAGCCCAAACTTTTTCCCATCCAAACTAACAAGCAGATCCCCTTCAATAGTAATATCACAAATAGAACATTTGCCACACTTAAAATGCCCTTTCTCTTGTTGATCTGTGTGTCTCTTAACACAGCTGGACATTTATTTATTTAATTTTTTATTTAGCCGGTTTTCTATACCTTATCATTCAATCAAAGTAGTTTGCATTATGGGGTATGTTTACTAAACCGTCTTAATGTTACCGGCGCTAGTTGCAGCGATAATGTGAAGAATGTCATATAAGGAGTGGGCGTTCTGGCGGCAAGGTAGCAAGAATCTGTATCGCGTGATAGTGGGTGCTGTGGCACGTTAATGCGCTTTAACCCTAAGTTCATGCCAACGCAATGTTAGAAGCAATAGAGATGTAGCCCACTGGTTACTGCAATGACAGCAGAGGTCATGGGTTCGATTCTGCAGTGGTGTTATGTAAGAAGTCTGTCTGAGGCATTTCCTTCTTTAAATTTAAATCAGTGCTGCCAGCAAAAACACCCTCACAGTGCCTTAACCTAAGGTGCCCTATAAGGCACTCCATTGGGCACATTATAAAGTGCCCTGTCTGCCAAGGCACCTTATAATGTGCCCTATAGGGCGCCTTAGGCTACGGCACTGTGAGGGTGTTTTTTCCTGGCAGCACTTATTTAAATTAAAAGGAAACACCTCAGACAGCCTTATCAAATAACACCACAGTGGGATAAAACCCATGACCTCTGCCTCCATCGTCATTGAAGTAACCAATAGGCTACATCTCTATAATGTCTAGCACACTGCTGGCTGGCTACAGAAAGACTGCAGGTCACCACACAAACTGTCTGCTGTGGTTACCAGGATAGGGTAAACCCACCCGTACCCATGATGCACTGAACATGCAGATCAGCAGTCTACAGATGATCACAAGATGCTCCTCTATAGCACCCCGGCCTGGTAGGGGGAAATGACCGTGTGTGTTACAGGCACAGAGTAGCTACAGACCGTCACATTGTGTGGTTCCTGTGTTCACCCTGAGGGTGAGGTGGGCTGCCCAGCACCAGATCCGCAGCACCTGACTTGGCTGAGATAGGCTGTGCTGCAGGTCCCCATCAGTGCCAGTATGTGATAGGTAGCCTTTACAGAAACACCTAGGATACACCTGTGTCCATCTGTATTTCCCAGTCACGTCTAGCTCTTGTGGACTATGATGTACCCAGAATAGTGCATATCCTGTGTGGTTGCCAGGTCACATGTTATAAGAGAAGGGTGGTGCTTGGGCCCAGATGCAGATTATGTAGCACCACCCAACCTGTCCTCTGTGGGTCAGAGTGGGGGACAGGATCTCCCACCAACAGATCCACATCTCTGCAATGGAGGTAGTAGAGGGGGCCATCAATCTCAGTCCTGCTGGGGAATAGGCCCCCTATAGGGCAGTCAATGCAGATCTGTACACATCACATAGGGCACTGGCAGACAGGCAGCAGACCTAGAAAAGCTCAGCTGCCCCCACCACTATCTGACATTCACCAGCAGAGGGCACAGTCAGTCTCCACCCTGCAAGGTGTTCCAGCCAGACACATCCTAACTGCAGACAGTCTACTAGCTAGTACATAGTGCATATTCCTGAAGGAACTGTGTGCACCCAAAAATGGGATGTGAGCACACACACACCAAGCAGGTATGTCAGTTATTGGGCACTAGAAAAAGGAACTCATAGATATCACTTAAGAGAAATGCTGTATAGCACTATGGGGGAACCTAGCCATGCCATGGTCACTGCTCAGTCTGGGTGAGAGTGACCCCCCCCCCCACCCAGCATGACATGCTGTGGCCACTCTGTCCGTGCAGGTGGTGGTCGGGCACTACAATGTCCCAGCCATTGCTCTATGCCCTGTGCAGATGCATCCTGCCCAAGCCACCCTGTCCGGGCCATACCCACAATATCTTGCTCCTCATTATGCACATTGGCAGGCTAACACTGGAAACAGTGCAAGCAGTGTGGTCTCAGTAAGGTGTAGACAGTCACAAAACACTGGATAGACATACACACACTCCCACACCTATGCCAGCATTGTGCAAATATAGTGGTTTTTGGCAGCTCTGGCCACCGCACCAGTCCTGGGCACAGTGCAGGCATGGCTATGGTATGCAATACTGTTGGGGTCACTCCCTGGGGTGGTAAAAATTGTCAGAAGCAAAAACTGAAACACACTCCACAGATATCAGAAATTTTGCTATGATGAATCTCTGTCAACAAATTGTGTTTAACTTAGGATTGTTATCTGACATTAATCTTAGCAACCTTTTGATATATGTGGAACGTGTTCCCAAGTTTAGGACGGCATTGCTAAGGTATGCAGGTGCTAGTATTGTGAGATGCTGCTCGGCGCATGGCCCAACAACCTGACTCTCCATGAGGCTTTGGATAGTGGAGCCTGTGGGTGTGGGTGTTTGTGCCCCTGTTGGCCGCTGCTCTAGGGCAGAGGTTCCCAACTCTGGTCCTGGTGGGCCAAACACGGTTCAGGTTTTCATGCTGTCCCTAATGAATATGCGTGAGACACATTTGCATACAATGGGGTGGGGCATACAAATGCAGCACAGACATATTTATTAGGGACAGCATGAAACCTGAATGGTGTTTGGCCCTCCAGGACTGCAGTTGGGGAACTCTACTCTAGGGATTGCATATGTTTATGGTGTCTGTGCTCTGTAGGGTAAAATATAGGCAGTTATGGCATGTTTATTTTATCTGCAACAAAGGTTCCGTCTTTATTACCATGGTTTAGTGCTGGGTAAAATATAGGGACATGGTTTGCAGGAGCCACAGCTGGGTCTTGAACACTGGCTGTGTGTACTGCACCAAACTGCAGGTAGGTGGCTGCCTATGGTATGTGATATGTGTTAGGGGTGCCTGCATAGACATCCATGCTTCCCCCGGCACCGCCTGCCGATGGTATGTGCCCTTTGGGGGTACTTGCTGGGTACTGTCCCCTGGGACACTGTGGGCACACATTCGTGGCCATGTTTGCCCTTGGTCAGTTGCTGTCTTTCTGGTTTTCTGCTTCTACATTCCTATGTGTCACCTAGGCATCTACCTAGCCCACCCTGTGCCCCAGCTGCAGCCTCATTGTACCCCATTTGCAGCCTCATTGTAGAGCCCTCTCGTACTTGGGCACTATGATGTCGCTGCACATGTATCACTACTATCACTTTTCTTGGTTTCCCTGCCTTTGATGCACATTGCTGATTGAAATGGTCTCTCTCAAAAGGCGGAAAGCCCAATTATTGGCCCTGGACAATCAAATTAAAGCGGGTGAGTGTTTGTGGTTGAAGCAGCCTGTGCGCGGTCTCCTTGCAAGATTACAAAGATTAAGATTCCAATATAATGAAATTCTCAGTTCGGAAGTGGAGCAGGTAATGCTCAGACAGTCTGCCAGGTATCATGTTGAGCAGAATAAGGCGGGCAGGTTGCTTGCTAGTGCTGCCAGAGGTAAGCGTTGCAAGTCTAGGATTGCTGCCATTGTAGATAGTCATCAAGTGAGACAGACTAAGAGTGAACGCATTGTTGAGGAATTTTCCAAATTTTACAGGGACCTGTACTCCTCGGAGATGCAGGTGGATTTAGAGGCATTCAGAAGTTTTGTTAGTAGCCTGGACCACCCCATATTAGAGGTGCACCAAGTTGTGAGCCTCGGGAAACACATCTCTGGGGATGAGCTTCTTGTAGCAATTAAATCTATGCCTCAAGGGAAAGCTGTGGGCCCGGATGGCCTCCCCTCCGAATTCTATAAAGTCTTTGGAGAAGATTTGTTAGAATATTATGAAGAGTTAGGGGAGAGTCAAGGTCAGACTGGGATGTTTTCGGATGCTGTTATTACGGTTCTCGAAAAGCCCGGAAAGGATCCCGGTAATGTGGGAAATTATAGGCCCATTTCTCTTCTGAACACTGATTATAAAATATACGCGAGCGTCTTAGCGAAGCGATTGTCGTTGGTTATAGGAGAGTTGGTGCACCCGGATCAATGTGGGTTCGTGCCCAGGAGGTCTACCTCGGATAATGCCCGTCTATTGTGTAATTTAATCGATAGGGCTTTGGTAGATCCCAACCCTTATGTGGCTCTTTCCCTTGACGCCAAGAAGGCTTTCGATAGATTGGAGTGGCCTTTTTTGTTTTTTATTTTGAAATGGTTTGGGCTTGGAGAGGAGTTTATTAAAAAGGTTAGTGTGTTGTATTCCAGAGCAATGGCACGTATCTGTGCGAACGGCGTCTTGTCACGTTCCTTCTCTCTGCACAGAGGCACTAGGCAGGGTTGCCCTCTTTCCCCCTTGCTTTTTAATCTCGCATTGGAGCCCCTGCTCATTGCTGTTAGACAACATAGCGGTTTAAGAGGTATTGCGGGAGGAGATATAGCGGTGAAATTGTCGGCGTATGCAGACGATTTGCTCCTTTTTGCTCAACCATCGGAAATCCCAGAAGTACAAGCATTGTGGAACTTGTGTCTCTTGGGGAAACTGCTAGGTACATATGACCTAGATTGGCCACTGTTGGAAACAGAATACATGTTCTGTCTGTATTAGCATGTTGTAGTAATGGGTAAAATATGGGGACTGGGTTGGCAGGCACCACAGCTGGTTTCCAAAAAGGAGTAGAGTAGCCCAATGCCCTCGAGTATGGAGCAGACAGAGCTTAAAGATCCCAAATTACCCATGTCTACCAATAGCCAAATTAATATGAATAAAATACAGTCTCTAAAATGCATGTATGCAAATGCTAGAAGTCTAAAAAACAAGATGGGAGAGTTAGAATATATAGCACTAAACGAGAGGTTAGATATGATTGGAATATCAGAGACATTGTGGAAGGAGGACAACCAGTGGGACACTGTGATACCTGGGTACAAACTATATCGTAATGATAGAGCTGATCAAATTGGTGGAGGGGTTGCGCTCTATGTTAGAGAGGGCATTGAGTCAGAAAGGATTAAAGTTTTGCAAGAAACAAAATTTGCTGTAGAATCTCTATGGATTGAAATTCCATGTAAAAAGGGAAGGCGATGGCAGTGGGGGTGTACTATCGTCCGCCTGGCCAGAATGAACAAATGGATGATGAAATACTCAAAGAAATCAAGGAAGCTAGCAAAAGTTACAGTGCAGTAATAATAATGAGTGATTTCAATTACCCCGGCATCGACTGGGTCAGTGTCACAGCAAGACATGCTAGGGAGATAAAGTTCCTAGATGAAATAAATGACTGCTTCTTGGAGCAGCTGGTTCATGAACCGACCAGAGGGGAAGCCATATTAGACCTAGTCCTTAGTGGAACACCAGATCTAGTGCAAGAGATAAGGGTGTTGGGGCCACTTGGCAATAGTGATCATAGCATGATCACCTTTGATTTAATTAGTGGAGGAGGGATAGTAAGGAAATCCACAGTAATACCCTTTAACTTTCGAAAGGGAGACTATGATAAAATGAGGAAAACAGTTCAGAAAAATCTAAAAGGAGCAGTTGCAAAGGTTAAAGACGTACATCAAGCTTGGATGTTGTTGAAAAATACTATCTTGGAAGCCCAGACCAGCTGTATTCCACACTTTAAGAAAAGTGGAAGGAAGTCCAAAAAACTGCCAGCATGGTTTAAAGGTGAGGTCAGAGAGGCTGTTGTTGCCAAAAAAGCATCTTTCAGGAAATGGAAAAAAGAGCCAAATGACGAAACCTGGAAACAGCACAAGCACTGGCAAGTCAAATGCAAGGCATTGATAAGGCAGGCAAAGAGAGAATTTGAGAAGAAGCTTGCTGCGGAAGCAAAAACACGAAATAAAGACCTTTTCAAGTACATTCGTAGCAAAAAACCTGTGAGAGAGTCAGTTGGTCCATTATATGATAAAGGGGTTAAAGGAGCACTAAGAGGCGACAAGGCGATAGCGGAGAGACTGAATGAATTCTTTGCTTCAGTCTTTACTGAGGAAGATATAGGGATGCTACCCATGACTGAAGTGGTATTTAAAGGTGCGGAAGAATCGAAAGAAATATCGATACATCGGGAAGATGTCTTACAACTATTAGATAAACTGAAGAGTAGCAAATCACCTGGGCCGGATGGTATACATTCAAGGGTGTTGAAAGAACTGAAATATGAGATTGCAGACCTGCTATTAGTAATCTGTGAACTATCATTAAAATCATCTCTAATACCTGAAGATTGGAGGATCGCCAATGTAACACCAATTTTTAAAAAGGGTTCCAGGGGTGATCCGGGAAACTACAGACCGGTGAGCCTGACGTCAGTACTGGGAAAAATGGTAGAAACCATCATAAAGAATAAAATTACTCAGCATGTAGATAGTCACGACCTAATGGGAGACAGCCAACATGGCTTTAGACAAGGAAGGTCTTGTCTTACTAATCTAATATAGCGATTTTAGAAAAGGTTCAGAGAAGAGCCACCAAAATGGTAAAGGGGATGGAAGGATACTCCTATGAGGAAAGGCTAAAAAGGTTAGGGCTCTTTAACCTGGAA
Source organism: Ichthyophis bannanicus (assembly GCA_033557465.1). Taxonomy (NCBI): domain Eukaryota; kingdom Metazoa; phylum Chordata; class Amphibia; order Gymnophiona; family Ichthyophiidae; genus Ichthyophis; species Ichthyophis bannanicus. Next base: position 647,682,397 of record CM066035.1, read on the forward strand.
AAGAGACGGCTGAGGGGAGATATGATAGAAGTCTATAAATTAATGAACGGAGTGGAACGGGTAAACGTAGATCGATTGTTTACGTTATCAGAATATAGAAAGACTAGGGGACATGCAATGAAGCTACAGGGTAAACTATTTAAGACTAATAAAAGAAAATATTTTTTCACTCAACGTGTAATCAAACTCTGGAATTTGTTACCGGAGGATGTAGTAAAGGCTGTTAGTGTAGCTGGGTTTAAAAAAGGTTTGGACAAGAAGTGACCGAAGATATCTTTTCTAAAATCGCTATATCCTTTTTATGATACGGCGACCAGAATTGCACACAATATTCAAGGTGTGGTCTCACCATGGAACGATATAGAGGCATTATAATATCTTTTGTTTTATTTTCCATTCCTTTCCTTATCATACCTAGCATTCTATTTGCTCTCTTGGCCGCCGCTGCACACTGGGCCGAGGGTTTTAACATGGTATCCACAATGACGCCTAAATCTTTTTCCTGGGTGGTGGTTCCTAATGTGGAACCTTGCATCGTGTAACCATAGTTTGGGTTGTTCTTCCCTAGGTGCATAACCTTGCACTTGTCCACATTAAATTTCATCTGCCATTTTGATGCCCAGTCTTCCAATTTATCAAGATCCTCTTGCAATTTTTCACAATCCTCTTGGGTTTTAACAACTTTAAATAGTTTTGTGTCATCTGCAAATTTGATAACCTCACTCGTTATTCCACTTTCCAGATCACTTTCCATTGGGAGCAGGGCATGTTCGTTTTCAAGAACTAGCCTGCAGAGCAGGTGAGTCTTGGTTTCTGAGAAGTTGACTTGCCTCGTTGCCATTTTCCATGGGTCTGCCGGCAGCAGTGGAGGGGGAGATTACTGTATCCTGTTTCCTGTCGCTCATGAACAACAGTGCAGATGGACATGTTTTCGGAACTACACCTCCCCGGTATGTCACGCAGGTTGGACATGTTACTTATATGCACACGAAACCCCACCATATGCGAGTTGGGCGTTTAGCAGCGCAGATGTACAACCCTGTATTCTGACGAAGAGCTGTATGTCTAGCCGCCCGAATTAAGAATCACATCTATGTTTTGGATGTACACATTTTGAGCGTACACATCCGCCCTGCATGTCTTTCTCAGAATCGGGCCCTATGGGAAAACAAAATCTTCCTCAAAGATCCGAGGCGTATACACAATGTAAAGCATAGGTAGTCCCACAAGTGTCGCAGCTGATAAGCTGGGCATAAATTTGAATATTTGGAGGCCAATCTCTCCCTGCCTCCAACCCCTCTGAAGGCGGGTCAAAGCCACCCATGACAAGTGCCCCTGCCACACAAAACTGCGCACTGCCCTTTCCAGTGAAACAACATCTCGCCAAAGAAACTGAAGTGGGAGAAGTTGGAGTATATATAACAGCTTTGGGAAGAGGCTCATATGAAATGCACAACAAAGAGAGAGGCAGAGAGGTCCACTCTTGCATTTTCATCTTTAAATGACCCAACAACTTAGTGAAGTTCCGTTGGTATAACTGGCGGGGGTCCCTAGGAAGCTGAATCCCCAAATAGGTAAAGTCCTGATCAGCCCAGTGCAATGGGAAGTTGTGTCCCCATGACAATTTACCCGTCCCAAAACATCTAAGGCCTCTGACTTGTCCATATTCAATTTGAGCTCAGCCAACCCACCGAAAGCCTGAAATTCAGCCAGGAATATAGGCAATGTCCCAGACAGATCAACAATATATACCAGAAGGTCACTGCAAACGCAGAGACTTTAAACTCAGGCTTTCTGACCCTAATGCCCAGCAACTTCCAGCTGTCAATGAGCTGATGCAATAGCAGGTCTAAAGAGAGGATGAAGAGGAGGAGAGAGAGGGGACAGCCCTATTGCGTACCATGAAACAGATCAAATGCCTCCGACAACATACCATTCACCATCACTGCCACGGTAGGCTATGAATAAAGTAGCCGCACCACACACAAGAAGGCCTCTCCCAACCTGTAACACAGCAACATCTCAAATAGTCCCATCCAACTCTATCAAAGGCCTTCTCAGCATCAAAGCTAATCAACAGTGAAGGATGTCCCCTCTCATGCACCCACTCCAAGGATGCATAACGGCCCCTTACAAAAGTGACCTGAGATGCGTGGAGCAACCCTAGCAGCAGCCCGGCCAAACTGTCCACCATAATTGTGGTCAATAGTTTAAGATCAAAATTAATTAAATAAATAGCCCGATAGGACTCTGCCCATTGTCAGCCTTTCTCGGGTTTAGGGAGCAGTGTAATATAAGCTGGATTGCCTCCCCAGGAAAACCAACCCTGTTCTACCTTCTCACGGTGCATCTCCACCATAGGTGGAATCAACTGGTCTTGAAACGGCTTGAAAAATTCCACATTAAATCTATTGGGGCCAGGAGCATTGCAACACTGCACCTACCAGATGCCTCTCTGCACCTCCACCGCCCGTATTGGGACACCCAAGGCCTCCGCCTGCTCATCTGTCAATCGGGGGAAGCGAACAGTCTGAAGATACTCTACTGTCTAAGTTGGTAATACCCAACACCCCCTATGCAGTGTTTGATAAAACTCTCAAAATAAATGAGCAATTTCCTTTGCTTCCTGCTGCAGGACCCCCGTTCATCCTGCAAGGTGACCACAATCCAGGAACCCCCCATGCCCTTCAAACATCATGCCAGCAATTTCCCTTTCCTGTCACCATATTTGTATAGCTGAAATTTATAGTACAGCAATGATTTCTTTGCTTTTTGATGGAGCACCTCCAGAAAGCAAGTGCAGGTGCCAGGAGTTGGGCGGTGTGCATATCATCATCTCTCCAGCAGCACCTGACACTTTAGATGTAACACTCACATTTTCAAAAGCTTGCATCGCCGTGTGGAATAATTTATTATGTCCCACACAGCACCACCTTCACGGTATCCCAGAACAGTTCAGGGGTCTCCATAGGCTGACCATTATTGCACATATATGCGCTCCTGCACTCCTGAAGATATGGGACAAATTGCTCATCTCTATACAGCTCTAATGGAAAACGCCACAGCCACGACCCCAGCACCCATATCAACACATGGTCCGACAGCTCACTCAGTCCTAGGACTGCATCCTCGACCAATTCAAATAAGGGTTCAGACACAAGTAAATAATCAATATGCGAGCTTGTGCCATGTACTTGGGACAAGTATGTATAATCCCTGTCCGTAGGCTGCAACAACCACCAAGAGTCAACCAGACTCAGCCGAGTATTTATTTTATTTACAGTTTCTTTTATACCGCGCTATTCGACATCAGCGCGGTTCACAGTGAACATATAAACCACACTTCTCAATTAATTGATCTGTGCTTACAATAAACAGGTAAAATAAACTTGGATAAACATTAAACAGGTTCTTGAACAGGGAAACATGATAACTATGTACAATGCCACTAAATGCAGCTATATATAGGGTTATGTGAAACTAGGTGCATTTCTCATGGTGAGAGGAGGTGTGAAGTGGGATTACGGATCTACAGATTAAGAATGTGGAGTGCATGGGTTTAAGGTGTTAGCCTGGGATGTGGTGGTGGGATGGTATGAGGGGGTATCCGAAACATCATAGTGCTGCAGAAATAGGTGATGCTTCAGTGCCTTCCTGAACTGGGAGAGGTCACTGATGGTTCTGATGCCTGATGGTAGAGCATTCAAAGAGTACAAAACCACCGGAGGATATGCATGGTCCCATTACGGAACTCACCTCAACCCCTAGATGTGTCCATCAGGGGGTCCAGAACACTATTAAGATCCCCATCTATCACCAAACGGCCCTCAGGAAACCCCTCCAACTCAGACGCTATGCGGGCATACAGTGCCAGATCGGGCGTGTTGAGGTTATAAATATTACACACCACGGGAGGCCCTCTAACGATCCCCCTAAAATCACAAACTGGCCCATATTATCTGGTATTACCTTGGTACATTCAAACCAGGTCCATTTGCTAACAAGGACAACCACTCCTCCCATTTTTCCCACAGCCAATGCCTCAAATACTTGTCCTACCCAGTCCCTTTTCAGTTAGCATGCTCCCCTGCTGACTGATGGGTCTCCTGTAAAAGTGCCAAATCACAGCACTGCCGGACCAAAGCCCCCAAAATCTTATGGCGCTTAATCACAAAACCCAATCCACACACATTCCATGAAACTATCTTCAGTGGACCTCCCAAACAGTAGTACTGTTGCTCAACTGGCCTCTCACCCAATAACTAAGGGGGTTCTCCCAGCCCAGAACCCCCCCATCTGCCCCTAAACAGAACCAATTGACAAACCTTGCCACCAACCATTTCCCCTTTGGTCCAGCCACCCCCACCCCCACCCTCATCCCCTCTGAACCACCACCCAACCCCCCATACCTAATCACCCTCATCATACCATCGGTCAGTCTGGAATTTGACAGAGTTCCCCCCCATATGCCAAAACTCAAATAACCCCCTTTGACCCACAGCTTACACCCCTCTCCCCACTACTGACCCCTTTCTTCCACTTCCCAAATCCATACAATCCATACAACTGTATCTCACCTCATCCTCCATACACCCACCCATTAACCCCTACAATTCCTCCACAACCATAGCACACTCTCTCAACAAACCACGCACATCCTCACAGCCAGCACCCCCTTTTCAACCCCCACCCCAGTCCTACGATTTATATAAAATCATACCAAGCTAGCTATTCAATAATCTCAAAGGAAACAAATGGCAGCTCTGTGTATAATGCACCCATCCCACCGAGTGGGCCAGAAACTCCACTCTCCCGCTAGTGGGCCCACATGTGCAGTCAGTCACTGCAGGGCACTCCAGCCCGGCCCACACTACATCTAGCCAAGGCCAGAGTGCCTCCACATTGATCCAAAGTCCCCCAACTATCCAATCTAACTCACAGGGCAATAAAGCAGGGCCATGGGGACCTCTGGACCAGCTGCGATTCCAGTACACGAGGCACTGGCTGCATACCAATAGTTCTCCCAGAGAAAACTGCAAGTAGGCGCTAGCCTGCCTTCTGCCCATATTGCCAGCCACTGAACCCACAACTCTACAGCTCATCTCCATTCACACTCCCAAGCCACTCTTAAAACCCACTCGTATGCACACACTACATACTCCTCACTCTCACACTCATCCCCCTCCTTTCTTCCCCATATCTTTCCCACAGCTAACATACATGAATAAATAAAAAGCTAACTATGCAACAAGTACAAAAACATAGCTCAAAAGGCAGAATTGCCTACACTGGTCTCAATCAAAGATGTCTGGCTAGAAGCTCGATGCTCCCGCAGGCTGATCTGCAAACGTGGTCCAATCATCCAAGGCCCACCAGCCAGTCTGGCACTACACCATGCCAATATCCAAGTGCACTTTCAATCCAGGTCCAAGGCTCCCCGCCCACATATCCATACTGTCCAGAAGCGAAAGAGAAGACCGGAGGGGGGGGGGGTGGCGTGGGTAAGGGGAGAAGCCTCCAGGACCTCCAAAACCCCAAAGTGGGGGCAGCAGTCCAGCTCTAAGGTCTCCCTGAGGCTCCACTCCAGAATCATAAAAGTGCAAGGCCAGGCTAATTCTGCTGGCTCAAAGAGTCGTGAGGTCCCATTGGAAAAAATCTGGAGGTGGGCCGGATACTGCACAGTAAATGTAATTTTTGCCTCCACCAGCTGCTGACATACTCCTGCCTAGGCTCACCTCTTCTGGCTGAGCAGTGGGGAGTAGTCCTGAGAGATCCAAATTCATACACCCTGATGTTGAATGGGTCCCAATGCATGAGTTGCCCACAGCACACCCTCCTTTTAGGTGTAGTTTAGGAAATACACCAGGACTATACAGGACCTCTGCTCCTGTGCTCGAATTGGGCTCACCCAATGTGTGCACCCAATGAGGAGGGCACTGCCAGAGTTTCCCAAGTGCAAAGTCTGTGGCAAGAGAGTCTCCAGATAACCCCAGAGCTCCGATTCCTTGACAATCTCAGGGATACCAGCAAAATGCAAATTACTGCAGCAACTTTGATTTTCTAAGTCATCTAGTTTATCAGCTTGTCGAGCCACAAGATCTGCCAGCTGCTGCAGTTCTTTTTCCGCCACGGACATAACATCTTCTTGCTGTGAGATCCGCTGCTCAACCTGTTGAAGTTCGCTCCCAAATGCTTCAAAGGCTTTTGCCATACAGTCCAGCTTGTCATTCATCTCCTCAAATGTATTGTTCAATGCCCCCACCACCGCTGTGGTTATATCAACCACAAGGGCCACTTGTGCCAGAGAGCTTGGTGAAGCCGGGGCCTCTCCTATCTCAGTCGGCCCTGGTACGGACTTGTCTTGATTCCTCCTTGCTGACTTCATCAGCCCGAGCTGGTACCAGTAAGCCTGAAGGCTAGCAGGGGGCCACTACTCATGATCTCCTACCACCCAAGAGGTAGATAAATCGGGATTAGAGCTAGATCGCCAGTATAGTAGGTGGAAAAACCCCTGAGCATGTCTGCCCTCTATCAGCACATCATGTGACCCTTAAAAGGTTTTTTTGCCTTGGGTATAGGCTCTTTGAACTACTGTAGTAGGATACTCTCTCCCACAACTTCAGCTTCAGTAACTGCTTGGCATTTAAATTCTTCCTTTGTAGAACCGATGTGCCAGTATCTTAAAAATTGCAAGAAGGAAGGACTGTCCTTCTTTAAGTAATTTTGTCAGAGCCATTTTAGTGCCATATGTATGTTAAAATGACTTTTTAAAAATTCCCCCATTACTGTCTATAGGAAAAGTGCTGAGTAAATAGGACCCCAGGATAACTGCCATCATTTAAGGCCTATTTTACTAACACTTAGCTTAAGCTGACTGCCTTACAGCCCAAAGGAATAAAATAGGCCATGCAGCAGATAGCTTAGGCTAAGTGCTAGTAAAAGGGGCCCTTACTCTGTTATGTGGTTACTATATTCATTTCAATTTGCAGTTTTGCAGCGCAGATCAAAATATGCTACACCGAAATTCCTTTTCCAAACCACCTTATTTTCCGGAGGTACTTTCTCTGCAAGGTATTAATAGAATGTCATCATTTCTGTTTAAATTGCTCGTTCTATAGATCACGCTACTGTATATATGCAATACGACAAATCATGAAGGAAAATTAGAAATCTTGAAACGGGCGAATCTAAAACATCTTGGATTACATAGTTCTGACCACTGAAGCCTCAGAATCCCTGACATGACTTGGTGCGACCTTACTGAAGAGGTCAAACGCTGAGCAAGGTTCATATAGTGTTCTCCAGGGACCAGCACATGATAGCTTCCGAGCTGTGGCTGTCACGATTGTGAAGTGTTTATGAGAAATTACACAAGCTGTTCCGTTAAAATGGATTTATTTTCTCTGCAGTCACATCCATTGGAGGTCAAGTGGAAGTTGTGGGAAGGAATTCAGTTGCCATGACAAGACAACAGGAGAAGAGGTTGCTTGTTATTTGTGCTTTTACAATGCAGTTGGTTCTCGGTAGCATGGAAGCAGGCGCAGTGCTTTGTTTTCAGTCAGACACCATTTAGAAGACAGGAGTCTGAATGGGATGCAAAATGGTGCATTATTACAGTAATTTATCCAATTGCTAGCTTTATTTTTTTATACCACTTACAATAGAGCCACTTACAGTATGAGTTATTACAATATTTCATAAGAATATCATATAACGTGTTGAAGTAAAGATTTCAGCTTAAAGATAGGCAAGGGTTTTCTTCAGCTATCTTTTAGGTGCAGGTCGATAACTGGGCAGCATGAAATTTCGCCGCTGCCTGTTTAGTGACAGTCTCCACCTCTGCTCCATCCTGGAATGCCCCCAACAAGCTCCGATGCTAAATGGATAGCATCGAGGTGCGTAGGGGAGTTAGAAGGGGGTATTCAACAACACCAACCATGTAAGTACCGTTGAATATCTCGATTAAAGGCATTTACACGGTTTACTGGGCTGTAAATCATGTAATTGCCTTTTGAATATCGGGCTCTTAGAGAATGCATATATTCTCTGAAGATTCATAAAAATTCAGTCTGATGCTGAGCCAGATGGTTCCCTCCTCCCCAGAAAACAGACCCACTCCTCGCCCCACATACTTGTTGCTTCCTTTGTTTATTTTCCTGCCAGTGCAAAGCACTGTTTTAGGCTGCGGGAGAAGGGGGATCAGCTCTGTCAGCAGTGGGTCATTTAGTGCCCATGAGGTATAGAATCTCCAAGACATAATAGGGGTTATTTTAGAAGCCCTATTTGTGCTTTGGATATCTGAAAACAGGCATAAGACATCCAAAGCACGGAGTATGTCCTGAGAACCATTCTAGAAGTTGGTTCTATGAACATTTCCAGTGCAAGGATGTCCAAGCTGGAATGGGGGTATAGCGTAGGCATGGCGGGGGATTCACAAGAGCTTGGACGTTCTTATCTGATCTCAGAACATCTTGGATGACCCAAGCTTTGTCAAAGATTATACCTGCTCCAGGCATGAATAGGCATCTGAAAGTGCTTATTTTGTTAGGCAAAAATCCAAAGGGTATGGAGAAGGAGGTACCCTTATATCCCCTTTATTTAACAAGTTGACAATGAACACTGATAGGGAATGAGAACTCATATTCTCATTTTGCCATGCCCCTGAACGTCCCCTGTGCAACCTTGCTTGAGATGGATATTCTTGCCCCATGGTTTTATAGCATGCATGGCTATGTGGACCTTGATAAATTGGTAGGCTGGGTATCTAAATAGCAGTTTAAATTTAATGTTGACACATGTAAAGTTGTGCACTTAGGGAAGAACATCCTAAACTAGGAACCGCCACCCAGGAAAAGGATTTAGGTGTCATCATGAGTTATATGTTGAAACACTGCTCAGTGTGCAGCAGCGGCAGCAGAAGATAGCAAATAGAATGCTGGGAATCATAAAGAAAGGAATGGAGAAAAAAACAAAGGATATTATAATGCCTCTCAAAGTGCAAAGAAGAGCAACAAAAATACTAAAGTGGATGGAAGGTTCCCAAAAAGACACACAGGTTCCACAGTGCTTGTCCTGGGGCAAGCAGTGGATTTCCCAGGTCCTTTTTCATAATGGTTTATGGACTTTCCCTCCAGGAACTTGTCCAAACTTTTTTTAAACCCAGCTACACTAAGAACTTTTACTGCATCCTCCGGTAACGAATTCCAGAGTTTGATTACGCGTTTAGTGAAAATTTGTTTTCCCTTATCATTCTTAAATGGGTACTGTAGCTTCATTGCTTGTTCCCTAGTCTTTCCACTTTTTGATGGCATAAACAACCGATCTAGGTTTACTCGTTCCACTCCATTCATTAATTCATAGACCTCTATCATATCTCCCCTCAGCTGTCTCTTTTCCAAGTTGCAAATCTTTGCATTGTTCCCGAGTGATGGCATTTCCTGGATTTTAGGCTGAGAGGGCCTTGGAGTTAGGGTAGTTATGGTCAGGTAAGATGTGAAGGTCTTAGGACCTTAAAAAAATTACAGTCTATGAAGTAGTGCTTAAACATTGCCTTGGAGAGGGGAATTTTCTGAGGGGAATGGAAAGGGGAATGCGGTTGCTTCCTTTATTTCATTTTGTGTTTTGTATACATTTGCATGGCTTTTTAAATTGTCACTTGTTTTGAGACTCCCATGGACTTCCTTATGTGTCAAGAAGAACACTTCAGTCATTACAGTAAAATAGGTTAGTTATACCTTCTAATCCTAGGACCCATCTGGATAGCACATGACAAGCAGTTTTTTATGATCTAACAGCAGCACTTTCAAATTCCTTAGCTCTGGAAATCAGATTAGAGTTGCCCATTCCCAAATTTAAAGCAGCCCTGAAAACCCATTACTTCTTGTTAGCATGTCAAGATTAGAATTTCTAGTTTCTCCAAACCCTTGGGATTAAAAATAGGCGGACTGCATCTTAAACTCCGAAACCTTGTAATGCAGTGTTCACCTTCTAGTCACTGCTGACTCCTGGTGACCCAGAGGTTCCTGGGTTTTCTTGGCAGTGTCACCGGAAGTAGATTGCCAGGCCTTTCTTCCGAGGCAATGGAGGGTTAAGTGACTTGCCCAAGGCCACAAGGAATGCTACTGGAAATTGAACCCTGGTCTCTTGGTTACTAAGCCAGACTCCTGATGATATTGTAACTTTATATTTTCTTTTTCTTTTTCCGAGCTTTTGTTTCCTTTAATTCTGGATTTTTTTAAAAATATATTGTAAACTGCTCTGATGTGTGAAGGAAGAATAGTAAAGCAAATTTTAAATAAACATAAACAGGCATTCAGACAGTTCAAATAAAGAAAGAGTATTTATGGCTTAATATTAGGTTCAGATGACTCTGGATTTCATTTTGGATAGTTGTATTTCCATGCTTGCTGAGAATTAAACAGCAGCTACCCGATTATATTTTTAAAATATATTAGCGATTGCTTCCCCACCCCCACCCCCCAGCCCTGGAGGACTTACTCCAGAAAAAAATGATTGTTACGCTAATTGAAAGATGCCATTTGTTAATTACAGCCAAGACAGTGTAATTTGGCAATTATGTCAAATAAATTAGATTGTCTGGGTATTATTAAATTATCTGTTTTCTTGATGTACTGTATAATAATTGATAAAATAATAATAAAATAATATTAAAAGCCTCTCATAGCATCTTGCTTTCGCTTTCCCATCTATGCAAATCGATTGCTTAAAAATGTTATGTAAAAACAGTTTAGCAACCTGCCTACCATGGCCAGTCACTCCTTATTTGGCAGATTGACCCCTAGTTGGAGTACTGTGAGACTACTACTGGGCATTGTAATCACCACTTTGATCCTGTGCAGAAATGAGGTGGGAATGGAGTGGAATCGATTCTTCTCCGTCCACTTGACTACCAGGGATAGCTTTGGGTAAGTGCTTCGGGTTAGGAGGGAGGGAGGGTCAGGTCTCGAGCTTATTGGGGAACCAATGATGGAGGGGGGGGGTCGGATTGGAGAGAATTTGATGATTGGGGAAGTCTGATCTGAGAGGGCATTGATTACTAGGTATCTGGGTTGTGATCAGGGAGGATAGAGGATGGTGTTCGGGTGGTTGACTGATTTCCTTTTATTTTTTATTTTTGCTTTTGTTTGGGCAGCATCCATTCTCTCTGAATGCCAGTGCACTTAAGGCTACTTCTTGAGATAACGTTAAGTGCATCTACGCTATTGACAGCCCTGAGCATTAGTGTGGGGTGGAGTGGAGTGGGGTGATATTCTCGTATTGCATGATAGCTTGTGGTGCTGGCTCCATCAATAGCCTTCCCCATTCCTGCCCCAACCTGCGCTAAGAAGCTAGTTTGGGATTTTTTACAGTAGCTAATAATGCGGCCCTGCATTAGCAATTAGCACACATTAAAGCTCTCGCTAACTGCTCAGTGCGTTTTAATAAACATCCACCTATACTGTCTTCTTCCACTTTGTCATTTCCTCAGCATACAATTTTATTTTGAACCTACTTTATTTTCCAATAAGTGCAGGGGTATATGTTGAAGTATGTGCACGCTTTATACGCTGAAGTTCCCAATATTGGTGCATTTGCATGTAGACTGCATGCATAGGCTCTGATCACCTCCTGATTACTTCCACTGCAGTATACAATCCTTGTCCCAGCTCCCCACAGCATCCCATCCTCTCCCTTTCCTTTTAGCAACTTCTGATCCTCTCATTTGCCACCCTGCCCACAGCATTTGATCCTCTCCCTTGCTTCTCTGCAACATTCGATCCTCTCCCCTACCTCTTTGGAGCATCTGATCCTGTCCTCTGCCCCCTCCCCTGCAGTATCAAGAACCTCCTCATCATCATCAAGACCTCCTCACCAGACTTCCTGGTATCTATAACCTTTGTCTCCGGAAGACCTCCCTCCACTGAATATATATATATATATATATAATTTAACCATCACAGCCAGTGTTTAAGGCTGACCATGGTGACTGAATATTGACATATTTTTTTCTATGCTGCATAAGGTTTATAACCTTTTTTTTTTTGCATATTGTAGTTTTGTAGTTTAATTACAGGACCCTTCTCTCCTAATAATGTTTTTTTGTCCATGGTGGATTTGAGGTTTCGTCTCACATCTGTGCATGCTTTGAGAATTACCTCAGGAAAACTACTGCCCTTGCTATTTAGTGACCATGTTTTTTTTCCATAATCGCAAAAGAGGAAGGCCAACAATGAAATGAATCGATACAATAACAGCAGCTATGGGTGTCACTCTATCAACAATGAGCCGCCTGACTGAAGACTGAATACAGTTTAGGACAACTATCCAGAGGGTCGTCATGAGTCGACAGTGACTCGACGGCACTGAACAACAACAACAACAGCTGAACTTTTAAAACTAAAAGGTAAGTGCAGATCTCTCCCCAAATCTCCCACCTTTCAGGGCAATTTTATAAACACCAGTTTCCATTAGTAAAGCAGAATAGGCTTGGAAAATTGCTCCCCTCAGGTGTCTCCATGCAGTGCTGTGCACTTCTGGTTTGCCTATACAAATGATTCCTAATAATGACGAAAGCTAACTTAAGCAGGTGGCCTACTTTCCTGATGGCTTAGTGAAAAATATCTGCGGAGATTTGTGCTGGCTTTCTTTGTAGATCATTTGAAGCCTTCCCACTCATGTTGTTTCTAATGGGAAAATGAAGGCATTCAACAGCACACATACTTTTTCCCACAACGAGGGTGGGCAATAATCAAAGAGCCCATTTCTGTACATTAAGCACTGTTTTGATTATTGTCCTGTAAATGAGCTATAACTCCAAATTTTGGCTTTTTTCGATGTCATCAATTGCTCAACTGGAGGGTAATTTTATAAATCCCTGTGAAGTTAATGTGCATTAATACGCACGTATTTAAGGCCTATTTTATAAAGTGAAGCACGTACTTACAGAATGGAAAATAGATGATCTATGTACGTTGACGGTGTGTATCTTTATGCAGCTCCTTAAAACATTATAGGCCCAATATTCAGCGGAGGCAGCTAGCGCGATTACAGTGCCTAGTCATTGCCGCTGAACATTAAACCCGAATAGTCAATGCTGGGGCCATATTTGTCCACTGGTATTGAATATCTGGGTCAGTCGTGGAAGCAGGAAGCTAACCGGGCAGCGGTGATATTTAACTTGTGCCACCGAGAGATAACCAGACCGCAGCTGAGTATTACCTCTGACTAGTTATGCCTGGGTACTGCCCTCCAGAATGTCCTGATGTTAACCAATTAGCACTGGGGTGTATAGCAGCAGTACCCATGGATATTCAGTGGCACTAACCATGTTGGTGTAGCTGAATATCCCATTTAGGGGCATTTACATGGTGTGACAGGGCGCATGTCTCATCATTGCAGTACTCCCAGGGGACCCCAGCCAGCCCTGGCTCTGGAGGTATGACCCCTCTATGAGGGGCCCCCTAGAGTGGTGGACGAGGACATCCAGGAGACGAGGAAGGGCCCAAACCCCTGCTCCCTCTCCAGCCAGAAGGCATAGGGCTTGGCTCCTAGACAACACCTGGGATGAGAGGGAGGTGAGGGACTTGGCCCAGACCCCGTTGGAGCCCAGCCCAGCCCAGCCCAGCCCAGCCCAGCCCTAGGGAGGATCAAGGAGATCCCCAGCAGAAGGAGGAGATGGAGCTGGGAAATAAGCAACAGCTAGTCCCTGAAGAGACACCCATGTATATGCAGCCGGTGGATAACCCACCAGGCTTGGGGTAGTAGTAGCAACAAACTACCTGGGAGGTGGCGGGGCATCCAGGTAATTCTCCACTTGGATGCCACTTGGCTCAATCCGAGACTTGGGGGGGGGGGGTGAATTTATTGTAATGTTCAGTGCATATGTTTGTCTAAACCAGGGGTGGGGAACCCTGGTCCTGGAGAGCCGCAGACCAGTCAGGTTTTCGGGATATCCCTAATGAATATGCATGAGATATATATGCATTAGAGATATCCTGCCAACCTGACTGGTTTGTGGCCCTCCAGGGCTGGATTTGGAGACCCCTGCCTTACACCTCTGTTATTTAAGATTGTGAGTGGGCAAGGTGCAGATGTCCTAGACATCGAAAGGGTATATAGAATGTGTCACATTCCTCCTCGATTCTCACCACCACCAAAAAGTTGTCTAATAGACAATATTTTGGTGGTGGTGAGAAGTGAGGAGGAATGTGACACATTCTATCTAACCTTTTTGATGTCTTGGATATCTGCACCTTGCCCACTCACAATCTTAAATGACAGAGGTGTAAGGCAGGGGTCTCCAAATCCAGCCCTGGAGGGCCACCAACCAGTCAGGTTGGCAGGATATCTCTAATGCATATATATCTCATGCATATTCATTAGGGATATCCCGAAAACCTGACTGGTCTGCGGCTCTCCAGGACCAGGGTTCCCCACCCCTGGTCTAAACTGAAGATGTTGGGAAGATGTCATTTGCATATTCCTGACCTAATTTTAATATCATTCACATTTGTGCTGATACAAAGGACCCTGGTGAGGGCTACTTTGGACCCGAGGGAGGAGACAGTTGCCCTGAAGGGTGGGGGGCAGACCCTAGTGTAGGAAGGGATCCCACCAAACATGGACTTTGGGACTATTGGATCCCACACCCTAATGTACAGGGGAACCCCAGAGATAGACCTCCCTGCTAGGGGATAATTATAAGAGTTGGCTATTGGATTCTTCTTTGAAAATGGGTCAAGCTTGGTGGAGGGTAATACCAGTCTGTGCACCAGATGGAGCATTGCATTGCTTGTCGGTCTGTAAACCATGTAAATGTGTTTGATATCTGGCTCTATTTCTTTAGTTTGACATATATCTCTGTAATGCATCTGTTTATTGATAGGTGCACTGTTGAAGAACACTGTATGCTATGTTGTAAGGTGTGCATTGTTGATCAGTAAACCATGCTATTTCAGCATTATGATGTAGTATTGATGATGTTGTCCTTGAAATAAAATAAAAATTAAATTCAGATAAGATAAAAGATCTCATAAATGATACAGGAAGCTAAACAAAATGAAAATCTTTGTCTTGCACACCCCTTGTATAAAAGAAGCTGTTGCTCGGTTAATAACTCACATACAAGGCAGTAGTTAATATATTATCGCCAAATTTTTTGGATGTGCCAAGCTTGCTGAGCAAATACTTTGAAGACAAGCAACCACAAATAAATTTGTTAGAAATATGAAAATATATTCTCTCACAAATTAGGATGCCAAGCATCAGTTGATTTCTGCAAACGTTTATTCACTGACAGGGTCATTCTGAGTCACTATTCGTGACTCTTCCCAGTCCCATTTACCTTCCCCATGTCTTGTACGGTGAAGGTAGATGGGGCGGGAAAGGGGAGGATCAGGGGGTGGTGTTAGGGTGGGCACTAGGCGGTCGTTGGCCCCAAACATGCAGGGCCAATTCTAATCTTGGCCCTGTACGTCTGGGGCCAGTGACTTGTACGGGGAACTTATTCCACCTCCCAGGTGGAATAAATTCCCCTATTTGGCAGGGGACGGCAGACCCGGGACGCAGATGGGGCGGGGAGGGGCCGAGGTCATTCCCCACAGCCTAACCCTGGCCTTAGGGTTTCTGGAGCTGGCGGCCGGGTATCGCGGCTCTTCAATGGAGCCATGGCGCAGCAGCTCCTTTGAAGAGCTCTGACTGAGTTAGCCTGGGAAGGCCTAACATGCAGGCCGGATGGAATCGGGGTCTCGGCCTGCACATACAGGTCTGTTTGCAATTCTGATCCCGCAGGGCTAGATGTGCCCCTCGAGATCAGAATCATGACTCCCTCTGTGCATCTAGTTCTGGCCGGATGCGCAGAGGGCCCGGATGTGCGGGATGGAATCGGGCCTTGAGTGAATCCATACTACCTTTCCGTCATTCTCTCTTCATGAAATCATAGGTCAGTGGCTGTTAAAAGATACTTATTGGAAGTAATCCATGCAAAGTTGGGATGCAAACTCCCCATGCTAGGATTAATTGCAATGGATCTCTAATAGGTTGAAGATGCTTTTACAGAATGAGTGATCTTCACATGCAAGGAAACTTGGCACAGCATTATGCATCAACCATTGTTGTGCCACAGGTGACAGAAAGCAGGACTGTACCAAGCTAGAAATGCACCCTATGTGACTCACTAACCTGGCGCCCTCCAGCCGTGTGCAGGAACGTGCTCTTGTCAGGCTTTCTGGAAGCCTAATGATAACATCAGCACCTCTTCTGTACTTATGCCCTATGTTGCTGCACCCTTTGCATGGCCTTTGGTATGGCCCTGACAGACAGATTTCTTATCTAACCTCCCTATGACCCAGTGGCATAAGTTACAATGAGGGGACCTGAAGCAAAATTGTGCTGAGGGCCCCCCATTGTCATGGCGGTGCTATGCCCCCCCTCCCGTGTGGGCCTCCCCTTCATGTGACAGTAGTGGCAGTTGCGTGCTAAACTTACTTAATCATGTTTGCCATGCTGCTTTGCTCTTGTAAGTTCGCAATGGGCCTGGCGGCTGTTCCCCACTGGGCCGAAGTCTTGCAGTGTAGATATTATCACGAGACGTCAGCCCGATGAAGAACAGCCACAAAGCCTGTGGCAGACTTACAAGAGTGGAGCAGCATGGCAAGCATGATAAAGTAAGTTTGCCGCGCTGCTGCCACTGTGTGGACCCCCTTTCTGTCCGCCCCCCCCCCCCCGCATATGCCAGTACTATGACCCTGTAGTATGGAACTCTCCGCTCTAAAATATGTGGGAGTGCTGGAGAAAATACTGAGCGTATTCAAGTATCTACAGCACCAACAGAGCCAAGGGAATTCTAAGCCGAGAATTCTTGATATATCTGTAGGATGGAAATGAAAGAAAAACCCTGAATTTTATTTAATTAATTGGTTGTATGCTAGAAGAGATGTTGATATCACTTTAAATGATCCACGAGTGAACATTACATGGTAAGTATAGATTGTGCTCACTCAAGCCGAAACCAGCCTTGTAAATGTTGTCACCTTGGTAATGAGTAAGAAGGGAGAGGCAGGACCGATGCGAGGATTGCAGGCATCCTAACTGGGACCTCCACCCCGCCACTGCTGCCACCTCTCTCTGGTTCCTGCAGCGGCTATGGCTACAAACTGCGATGCGGCGCTGACCTTCGTGCTCTGGCGTTGCGACGCAGTTTCATTCTTTTACTATTTGCCGTTTCCACCCACCTCTGGTGCAGACTTCCGGTTTATAGCTATTCATAGATGTGATGTTGTCTGAATGAGGGATACAGTAGTGTGAAATTATAATGTTATATGAATAAGGTAAATTGAATTTTGTTAAAATGCAAAATTTTATTGTACCTCATACATGGTTTAATATTTTGGAGTGAAATAGGATCAATTATAAAAACATGATTTAATAACACATTTTTATTTAACTGCAGTATCTGAATTCAAAATAGCATGGGACAAACATAGAGGATCTGTAAAGGTAAAAAGAGGACTATTGTAGTAGTAGATATGGAAGGGCAGACTAGATTGGTCGTGTGGTCTTTTTCTGCCATCATGGTTCTATATTTCTATGAATTAACAGGTAGTGCAGCTTAGTAAAAATGCCCCATACACTCAGAAATAATACTGACGGGTATGTTTACTAAACCATCTTAACGTCGCAGCAGTGGTATTATCGCGCGATATCGCAACGGCGGCGTTAAGGCACATTAACGCTGTGAAATCCGGGCCTGAAGGGTGGAGTAAGGCTTCCCAGAGGGCGGAGAGAAGGGGTCAATGGGTGGAAAGTGGGCGAGGAGAGGCTCAATGCACACTAATGCCGTGAAATCAGGGTCTGAAAATTAGCGCCAGTGAAAACCTTGCGCTAGAGGCACATTTGCAGGAGAGAGAAACCATTTAAGTCAGCAATGTGCAGCAAAGGCAGGGAAACCCAGAAACGTGATAGTTGTGATACATGTGCAGGGACCAAAAAGGCAAATAAACATATAAAAGGACCAGAACCACATCTAAAATCCCAATAACCAAGCTGACCAATAGTGATATTAATGATAAATATAAAGCAATACTACTGACAAAGCGTATAAATTAAGATATCATGTTTTGAAGGGTCTATGCTCTGTCCCCCTACGAAGTGAATGATCCCACATTGAAATAGCGCTGATCAGGGTTTCTGTCGTTTGTTATGGGGCAGGTTTGTTATGGCATGCACATGTGCAGCAACAGCAGAGTGGGCACGTAGGAAAGGGCAACTCTACTGATGCTGTAAATGGGATACAGGGGGCTGCAGGCAGCACATGCTATGGTCCAGCTGGGACACAGTGCGGGCTAGGCAGATGCCTAAGTGGCACATAGGAATGCCAAAACTGTAAAGCAGCAAGACAGCAACTGACGAGGGTCCAACATGGGCACGAGTGTGTGTCCCACAGTTTCACAGGGGAGATTACCCAGCAGGTACCCACAAGGGCACATAACATTGGCAGGCGGTGCAGGGGGGGGGGGAGCGCGCATGGCCATGTAGTCACCCTAAGAATCCACACCATAGGTAGCTGCCTACCAGCATACTGGATGGCCTGGGACTGTGCCCCACCAGCACCACCGGCATAATGGCATGGCAGCATGGTGGCGGAGGGGTGCTGGTGGCGGAGGGGGCAGACCATGGCCTAGCCCCATTTAGGTGGGCGCCGTGCAATGCAACAGAAAGGATCTGTCTGACGAACAGTTATGGTATCCCCAGGAAATGAACTGTCCCTATGGCAAGAGTGTGGTGCAGTACACACAGCCAGTGTGTTTAGGAGCAGAAGGTCACAGGTTCAAGCCCCAGCTGTGGCTCCTGCCAACCCTTTCCCCATATTTTCCCCAGTACTAAACCGTGGTAATAAAGACGGAACCTTTATTGCAGATAAAATAAACATACCTAAAATGCCTATATTTTACCCTACAGAGCACAGACACCATAAACATGTGCAATCCCTAGAGCAGAGTTTCCCAGCTGCAGTCCTGGAGGGCCAAACACCATTCAGGTTTCATGCTGTCCCTTATAAATATGCCTGTGCTGCATTAGTATGCGCCGCCTCCATTGTATGCAAATGTATCTCATGCATATTCATTAGGGACAGCATGAAAACCTGAACAGTGTTTGGCCACCAGGACCGGAGTTGGGAACCTCTGCCCTAGAGCAGCGGCCAACATGGGCATAAACACCCACACCCACAGGCTCCACTATCCAAAGCCTCATGGAGAGTCAGGCTGTTGGGCCCTGCGCACAGCAGCATCTCCCAATACTAGCACTTGCATACCTTAGCAATGCCGCCCTAAACTTGGGAATACGTTACACATATATCAAAAGGTTGCTATGATTAATGGCAGACAACAATTCCTAAGTTAAGCACAATTTGCTGATAGAGCTGCATCATAGCAACCTTTCTGATATCTGTGGAGTGTGTTTCAGTTTTGGTTTCTGACAGTGTTTACCCCCCTGGGGAGTGACCCCAACAGTATTGTGTATCATAGCCATGCCTGCACTGTGCCCAGGACTGGTGTGGTGGCCAGGCCTGCCAAAAGCCTCTATATTTGCATAATGCTGGCATAGGTGTAGGAGTGTGTGTCTGTCTATCCAGTGTGTTGTGGCTGCCTACACCTTACTCAGCCCAGACTGCTTGCACTGTTTCCAGTGTTAGCCTGCCAATGTGCATAATGAGGAGCAAGGTACTGTGGGTATAGCCCGGACAGGGTGGCCTTGGCAGGATGCATCTGCATAGGGCAATGGCTGGGACATTGTAGTGCCCGGCCACCACCTGCACGGATAGGGTGGCCACAGCATGTCCTGCTGGGAGGTCACTCTCACCTGACTGAGCAGTGACCACAGCATGGCTAGGTTCCCTCATAGTGCTATATAGCATTTCTCTTAAGTGATATTTATGAGTTCCCTTTTCTGGGGCCTAATCACTGACTTACCTGCTTGGTGTGTGTGCTCACATCCCATTCTTGGGTGCACACAGTTCTTCCAGGAACATGCACTATGTACAAGCTAGCAGACTGTCTGCATTTAGTATGTGTATGGCTAGAACACCTTGCAGGGTGCAGTGGCTGGAGACTCCCTGTGCTTGCTGTTGGAGAATGTCAGATAGTGGTGTGGGGCAGCTGAGCATTTCCAGGCCTACTGTCTGTCTGCCATTGCCTTATGGAGGCATACAGATCTGCATTGACTGCTCTGTAGGGTGCCTATTCCCCAGCAGGACTGTGGTTGAAGGTCCCCTCTACTGCCACCATTGCAGGGGTGTAGAATGTGGATCTGTTGGTGGGAGATCCTGTCCCCCACCCTGAGCCCCAGAGAGCAAGTTGGGTAGTGCTACATAATCCACTTACGGGTCCAAACATCCCCTTCACTTAAATCATGTGACCATGGTACCCACACAGGACATGCATTATTCTGGGTGCTTCATAGTCCTCAAGGGCTAGATGTGATTGGGAAATACAGATGGACACAGGTGTATCCTAGGTGTACCTATAAGGACTACCTAGCACACACTGGTCACTGATGGCAACCTGCAGCATAGCCTATCTCAGCTAAAGCAGGTGCTGCAGACCAGGTGCTGGGCGCCTCACCTCGCCCTCAGGGTGAGCACAGTACCCACACAATGTGACGGTCTGTAGCTCCTCTGTGCCAGTAACACACACAGTCAGTTCCCCCTACCAGGCTGAGGTGCTGTGGGGGTGCATACCCCATCTTGTGATCATCTGTAGACTGCTGATCTGCATGTGCAGTGCATCATGGGTACGGGTGGGTTAACCCTATTCTGGTAACCACAGCAGACAGTTTGTGTGGTGCCCTGCAGTCCTTCTGTAGCCAGCCAGGGGTTTGTTAGTAGCTATAGAGATGTAGCCCACTGGTTACTTCACTGACTGTGGAGGCAGAGGTCACGGGATAGGGCTGTCTGAGGCATTTCTTTTTTTAATTTAAATTAGTGCTGCCAGCAAAAACACCCTCACAGTGCTATAACCTTAAGGTCCCTCATAAGGTGCCCTATAAAGCGCCTTATAAGGCACCCTATAGGGAACATTATAAGGTGCCTTGGCGGACAGTGCACTTTATAATGTGCCCTCTGGAGTGCCTTATAGGGCACCTTATGCGGCACCTTAGGTTACGGCACTGTGAGGGTGTGTTTGCTGGCAACACTAATTTAAATTAAAAAAGAAAATGCCTCAGACGGCACTGATTTAAAGTAAAGGGCTATGCCTCAGACAGCCTTACTCATTAAGCCCCCTGGGGATCAAACTCATGACCCCTGTTTTAGCAGTCATTGTATTAACCAGTGTGCTACACCTCTATTGCTGTGCTTGCAGGTCAGCACGCGAAGTTAAAGTTAACGTGCAGAAACATGCGTGGCTCCCTCTATCGCGTGATAATGGACACGGCGAACTTTATCGCGCGATAACCCGCGATTGCTACCTTAAGACTGGAACGCCCACTCCTTATATGGCATCCTTCACATTATCGCTGCAACTAGCGCCGGGAACATTAAGACGGTTCAGTAAACATACCCCTAAGTAATAATATTTTTAGCCTTACTTTATGAAAATGGTATTTTACTGGAATATTGAAATCTTCTACTGTAGTTATCTATCCTAGAATTTAAAGTAACTCTATCTGGCCTAAAATAATGTAAATATTTTTTTTTATCTTGGGATGTAGCTTCCCTCTGTTTGACAATCATCCCATTAGTCTATAAATCATGGGACTGTACTCATTTCATACCAATACTCTTTCAAATTGTCAGTCAGGATAAAGTTTCAAAGATTCAGTTTCAAAGATGGAGTGATAAAACTGTGGAAGCAAAGACCAGTGATTCTTTACGGAAGTCATAAGAAATAAAGAAGTGGACCTGCGTCAAAGCCTAGTATTGTCCAGCTAGAGAGAGCTTTGGAATTTTATAGACCCGAACACAAAATTTCTGAAGTTAACTTTGCTCTTAAGAAATAGTTTACTTGTTGGCTAAATCCTTCTATACCGCAAACGAATGCCAATGGAGTGATAGGTTGCATGGGGTCCCTACCCCGGAGATTTATATCCTGAAAATGAAGCACTGGGCCTATGCGTCAAGCTGGAGGGTGAACTGTGATTGCTTCTGCTTTCCCTGGATCATAAAGTCAGCCTGTGATTTGAAATCTATTTCCATATTTCACAATTTGATGACTTGGGAAAGGGACAGTATTTGGCTGCTATTTATTGTGCAACTCTTGGTGACTATTATGGAAACAGCCGTTGACCCATGGCCCATTTTTATATCTACATGACTGGACTAAAAATGCCCTGATCAGCCTCTTGGAAAAAACAGGCACCTCCCTGAGGACGCCTGGTCACTGAAGCAGTACAACCAGTGTTCATCTATGATCAGAAAGGAAAGCGAGAGGAAAAACAAATGGCTGTAAATCAGAAAGTGAGAGTCCTGATATGCTACCACAAACTAGTGTCAGGGAAAGGTGAAAATAGAACTCAAACGTGAGAAGCACGACGGCACGGTAGCAGCGTAGTGTGAGTAATGAGTGAATGCAATCGGGTCTGTGGTAGCACTAAAAAACTTCATCTAACTCTTTGCTCGTTTGCTATGACTGGCTTTTGTTTGACTGCTGTGCGGCCTGAGGAGTTGCTATAGCTGGGGATGGGTGATGCGCCACATCACTGGCAGGGTGGTGGATGCTGGTAGATGTGCTGCAAGCAGAAAAGAGAGATGCTGAGATGGGAAAATCACTTTTGAAATGAACGCTGAAATGCCATTAACCAGGCTTAGGCAGCTGGATAGGCAGGTTTTTGTCCCACTGGGGTTGTGAAGGAGAGGTATCGGATGCTTTGGGTGTGGCAATAAGGGTGGGTCTTCTTCTTTTTAAATAATTTAATGCAATGTTTTTCTTCCTTTATCTAAGTTTAAGCATAAAGGTAGGGCCGGTATATCAAATGATTAATAAACATAAACATAAACATAAACATTACATTGTTATAGCTATATGCACTGCTCTTACCTTATAACAGAATTCAAAAACTTGCTTTTAAAACTAAATTAAAAAAGAAAGAAAGAAAATAATAACAGAAAGGCAACACCAGGTAAGGCAGGGTCCTAGAGAATACAGTTGAATCCTTTCCCTTCTGGATGACCAAGTGGCTAGCTGTAGCCCGTTGCGCCCCACTGTCCTTAGGCATGCCACCAACTCAACAGCTGCAGAACTTTTCTCTTTATAAATATATTTTTCATTGGTGGATTTAAATCTTTTTTTTGGGGGGGGGGAATAATTTTATAGGGGTGTGCATTTGTCAGCATGCATTTGGTTTGTCTGGATGACTAAGAATGTTAAGTGCATGTAAATAACTTGTCTGCATGCATACTTATGAATTAATGCACATGCAATCGATGTGCGTGCGCATGAAAGTCCTAGCTTACGTTCTTTTGGGGTTCTTTTAAAAGCACCCCTACATGTAAATAAGAACATAAGATATGCCATACTGGGTCAGGCTAAGAGTTCATCAAGCCCAGTATCTCGTTTCCAACAGTGGCCATTCCAGGTCTCAAGTACCTGTCGGGTTCCCAGAGGTATACACATTCCATGCTGCTTGTCTCAGGAGTAAGCAGTGGATTTCCGCAGCCCTCTTGGTTTATGGTTTATGGTCTTTTTTTCCAGGAACTCATCCAAACCTGTTTTGAACCCAGCTACACTAACGGCTTTGACTACATCCTCTTGTAATGAATTCCAGAGTTTGATTACTTACTGATTTTTCTCTGACTAGTCGTAAATGTGCCACATTGTAGCTTCATTGCAGCATTTATGTGTGTAGATTGGGCTATTCTACACATCACAATGCTCACTAGGTCTAGATTCCAGAAGGGAGTTAGGTTGGGGAAAAGGGCAGAGTTGGTGCCAGGAATGGTCCAAGGGTGATACTCACTGCAGGACTTCATTTGCATAAATATTTGCATATCCACTGGGTCTTAATTACATAAATGTAATTTATTTTATTTTAAAATGTATGTGCTGCCCATCTAAAATTTTAAGTGGCTTTCGAAGGAGCCCTTCACAAGCCTCTTTTTTAGTCCTAGCAATGACTTAGGGGTCTGTTTACTAAACATTCCTAACGTGCGGGGCCGTGCTAGTGTGCCTGTGCCATATAAGGAGTGGGCGGTTCAGGCAGAAAATAGAAAAAAAAAGGTAGTAAGCAACCGGATGTGTGTGCGTCGCGCTAATGTGCGGGGGTCGACATTAGCGCGTGGAAAGGCAAAGTGGCACGCTGCTGAGTATACAAAACAACAGAGCCGTGGTACAACGGTGAAGACACTGACCAATGGTGCAGGGGCCATGGGTTCAATCCCCCAGTGTGCGCAACGACAAAGGTCAGCTGAGGCAGTAATTGTAATGATTAACATTGTTTTAGGAGGCAAATTAATTTGGAACGGCATAAGGCGGCGCACAGTTATTTTTGGGCGGCAGAAGGCGGCGCACAGTTATTTTTGGCAGCAGAAGGCGGCGCACTGGTCCCCTTGGGCGGCAGAAGGCGGCGCGCTGATAGGCACAAGGCGGCGCGCTGATGCACAAGCACAGGAACAGAGCCACAGCACAATGGTTACAACACTGACCAATGGTGCAGGGATCAGGGGTTCAACACCTCACAATGCCCAGTGAAAAATGCCTGCTGAGGCAGTATGTATTATGCTGTAGGAGGCTGTATAAATTTATTTTGTTATCACTACTAGCAAACGCACTCTCCCAGCATGTTAACATACGGCGGCCCATAAGGCACATGTTACAGTGCACTGTTCGCCAAGGCACCCTTGAATGACCCCTATGGGGCAGCATGTATGTTGCGACACAGGATAATGTATAGTGCACCCTATAGGGATGGCAACCATAAGGTGGCCTACAGGGCGCCCTATGAAGCACCCTCAGAGGCACCTAATGGGTATAGTAAGCTGAGGGTGGTCTTGCCGGCATAGACATATGTACAGTAAATAAAAATAAAGCTGTGGACAGCCCTACCAAAGGGCCCCACTGTGGGTTTGAACCCATGACCTCTGGCTGCACAGGCAGTGATGTAACCATTGCACTACAGCTCCATAGCTGTAAGCAGGCCCCTGGCTGGCTGCAGATAGCCTACACGTCACCTCACAGACAGTCTGCTGGTGTCAACAGGATAGGGTTAGGCCACCCGTACCCATGATGCACTGCACATGCAAATTAGCTGTCCGCAGATGGACACAAGATGGGGAATGCACCCCCACAGCACCTCGGCCCTGTTGGAGGAAGTGACCGGGTGCACCCACACAGCACCTTGGCCTAGTAGGGGGCACTGACCGGGTGTTTTACTGGCACAGAGTAGCCACACACCGTTACATCGTGCGGGTACTGTGCTCACCCTGAGTGTGCAATGAGGTGGCCAGGACCAGGTCAACAACACCTGCCATGGCTGCTGGAGGCCAAGCGGGGGTTCCAAAGCAGTGTTAATGTGTAAGATAGCTAGTTTCTGCACAAACACCATGGATATCCCTGTCTGCCGCCATCAGGCACCCCCCCAGTGGCAAACATGGTCCCCATCAAGGGATCCACACTCTACCTCCCTGCAAAGGTGGCAGTAGAGGGCAACATCAACCCCAGTCCTGCTGAGGAACACCACCACCCCCCCCCCAGGCAGGCAGCTCCATACACAGCCATAACACAATAGCAGACAGACATAAGCCCAGGGTATGGTAAGCTGCACTCCACCACCAGATATTCCCCTGCAGCAAGCCAACAGCCACTGCACCCTGCAAGCCATTATAGCAAGACATTTACCAGCTACAAAACAGTCTGCTGGTTAGTCCATAGTGCATGTTCCCAATGGAGATGCATGCACCCAGAACTGGGCTGTCTGCATACACAGCAAGCAGATAGATCAGTGACTGGGCCCCAAAGAGAAACCCATATCTATCACATGAGAGAACTACTATACAGCACTATGGGGAGGCCTAGCCATGCTGTGGTCACTGCACAGTCAGGGTGAGCGTGATCCCCCAGAAGGACATGCTTTGGCCACCCTGTCTGTGTAGGTGGTGGCCGGACACTACAATATCCCAGCCAATGTCCCTGCCAGGGCCCTATGCCCAGTGCAGATGCATCCTGGCCACGCCACCCTGCCCTGGCTATACCCATGGTACCTTGCACCTCATTATGCACATTGACTGGCCAATACTGGCAACAGTGCTGGCAGTGCGGGCTGTTGAAGGGGCTTGCAGCCAACACCCACTGTATAGACAGACACACACTTCCACACCTCTGCCATCATGGTGCTACGATTGAGGGGGTAAGTAGCCTTGCCCACCAAACCGGTCCTGAGCACGGCAAGGCATGGATATGGTACGCATTACAGCTGGTGGTCACTCCCCAGGGTGGTAAGCACCGTCAGAGGCCAGGCCTGGAGCATGCCCCGCAAACACCTAACAGATTGTTTGGATGGGGTCAACTAGCAGTATGTACGTAACGTATGGATAACTGCCTGCCTGTGCTCCTAGCAAACGTCTCCGAGCTGTGTACCGTATACCTCAGGTGTAGGGTGACATTGGTAAGTTATGCAAGTGCTCGTTTTGGGTGCTGCATGCACGGTCCAATGTTCTGCCTTTCCAGGAGACATTGGCCAATGGGGCCTGTGGGTGTGGGTGTGTCTGCCCTTGATGGCTGCTGCTTTACGGCACAGATTCCCAACTCCAGTCCAGGTTTGCATCACACTGTTCGGGTTTTCCTGCTATCCCTCATGAATATGCATGGGCTACATCTACATGCCATGGGGGTGGTGCATAGATATACAGCACAGGCATATGTATGAGTGTCAGCATGGAACGTGACTGGTGTGTGGCCCACCAGGACTGCATTTGGGTGATTCTGCTCTAGGTACTGCCCCTGTTCATGGTGTCTGTGCTCAGTGGGGTAAAAGATAGATGTCTTACCATTGCATATGTCCCCGCCATGAAAGGTGTGTCCTTACTATCACTGTTTAGTTGTGGGAAAAATATGTGGGCAGGATTGGCAGTAGCCCCAGCTGGGCTTTGAACCTGTGACCTTCTGTTCTTGTATGCACTGTCTGTGTGCACTGCACCACTGTGTAGCCACAGATTGGTTGGATTCCCTGGACTGTCCATGACTGTGGATCCGGCAGGACCTGTCTGTTGCAGTGGACTGTGCCAGCCTGCACATGGCTAGGCCTCTGTCTTCTGTGGTTAGCAGCCACTGCCCCCTGCACCACATGTACTTGTCCGCCAACATGCTGGCATGAACTTCTCTCGGAAAAAGCAGTTGACCTGATTGCAATGTGGCAGTATGGGACTGCATTTGGGGGACTTGGCTGTAGGTAATGCCCATTGTTGTGGTGTGTGTGCGGTGTTGGGTAAAATATGGGTGTTTTCCCCATGCATACAGGGGTGTCTGCGCTATCTTTATTTAGTGGTGGGTAAAATATAGGGACTGGGCTGGCAGGTGCCCCAGCTGGGTTTTGAACCTCTGCCCTCTGGTCCTAGAGGTAATGACTCTGTCCGCTGTACCACACTTTGGCCACAGAGACAGTGTAGCCCCTGGAGGCAGTAAGCCTGGCAGGATGGAGTCACAAACCCTGCTCTACGCAATTCTACTGTGGGCATATGCACCCTGTCTGGTGACAAACGTGCACATAAACCCCGGAAATGACCACGGAAAATGTGGGACAAAATATCACCATGCTGGGCAACAGTGATATTAATGGGCAACCATAGCAAACACTCCCAGGAAAGCTCCAATACGTGGCAATGTTTTTTGGAAGAGTCTCCTCTCAGTAGACCCTTCCAAAAGTCATTTCTTTTTTCTGGAGCTTTGCTGGGTGTGATTTCTGTATTTGCCCATCACTATAACTGTTCCCCAGCTGAATTACTATTTTTAATAGGTCTGTTGTGGTCATTTTCTATTTTTATTTTCACTTTTGTGCTGTGCACATGTATCACACTGCTCACGTTTTGCTGGTTTCCCCGGTTTTCCTGTACATTGCTGACGGAAATGGTTTCTCTTCCCTTTAAATGCTTTCTACCGCGAGTGTTTCACTCGCGGTAGTTTTTACATGCAAATTCGGGCCCGATACTGTGCGAGGAGCCTCTCCCCTCCCACTCTCCACCCATTGACCCCGTCCCTCCGCCCCTCGGGAGCCTTCCTCCGCCCTCAGAATGCCTTTCCACGCCTCTATCGGACATTTGCGGGCCGGGTACTTTTGCGGGGCACGTTAGTGCGGCGCGCAATTGTGCGGGCCCAAGCGCACTTGTGCGGGGCGTTTAAGAGCGTTTCTGAGCGTTTGAGTGCCGCGTTTCCGTGCGCTATTGTGCGGCACGCAATTGTACGGCTTTTAGTAAACATGCCCCTTAGGGGCATGTTTACTAAACATTGATGTGTGTTAAGTGCCACTGTGCCCATACAGATAAAATGGGTGCTGCTGCACTTAGCAGATGTTCACACTTGTGAATGCGTGTTAACCTTCAGTAAACATGCCTCTTAATGAGTGTCTGAATACCAATTGGATGTACACTGAGGATAAAGAAAGGCTACCGTATTTCTGCATTATTATCCTCCAGTGCCAACTATCAGGTACATTAGGAAGTACTACAAACCCCTGCTCATTTAGAACCCATAGCAAACCCACCATATCATAATAGCAGTACCAGGACTCACGCAGCACTAAACCCTACCTATCAAAGGGTAGCACTGCAAATATTAAATTAACACATCTCCTACTGGGAAAAGATAACAAGTGGGACTGCTACCAGAAATTACACAAACAGAATACCACAGCTTGGTCACATATGCAAAACACAAACTATCATAAAAAAAAAGAACAAGAGATCAAAATTTAGAAATATGAAGACAATAATTAAACTGGAAACCCCAAAAGTCAAACTTGGAATGTACAACACTGGAGAAATAAACCTATAAAATTCATTTCCTCTTGTACTGAACGAAATACAAAGACATCAATGATGCACATTTCCCAGAGCTGACATATTCCAGTTAACAAATGCAACCCCCCCCCCCTCCTTTTTTTTCTATCTTTTGTTGTTTGGGCATTTTTTCAGTCGCAATTGCCCCAATCTCACTTCTGTGTTCTTTGTGTCTTATGCTAACTCTCCATTTTCTCCTGACCATTTCTTCTTTCTTCACTCTTCTACTATTTTTTTCCATTCTCGCTCTACATCTGCCTCTGACATACCGATCTTTCACTTTTTACTCTTTCCTCCATTTCTTTCTTTATTCATTCATCCACTCAAATTTCACCCCTCTGTCCTCTATCCCCTTTTGAATTTTCACCTAGCAACTTTCCATCTACACCTCTAACCTCTAACCCTGCTCCCCCATTTCCCATCTCTCCTGCGTTAGCCTCTTATTTCTCTCTGTCTTTCAACCACTCCCCATTGCCAGATTTCCACCCTCTGTAATCACCATCTTTCTCTCACTCATTTCCTTGCCAGCTTCCCCTGGCCTCTCTCACATGGTCGGTATGATAGAACTATCTCCCCTTTCTCTCTCAGCACTCTGGTTCAGCATCTCCCAATCCCCTCACCCTTCTGCTTTACCCCCAAAGTCTAGCATTTTATGATTTCTCTTCCACCTCCCCACTCCCCTCCCTCCCCCAAAGACCATCAGCTTTCTATTCCCTTCTCCATCCTCTCCCCCTCCAGTGGTTTGGCATCTCTCCTATCTCCCTCCTAGCCCCACATCTTCTCTTTCTCCCTTTAGCCCTCCCCATCCCAGGCCAATATATCCATTCTCTCTCATCACTTAAAGTATCTCTCTGTCTCTCTCTGTATATATATCCCCCAGGGCCATACCAAGGGCTGTGTGAGTGGTGTAACCACAGAGGGGTGTCATCAATGGACTTCAGAAAGACCAAAAAGATCAAGTTCCCTGTGCATGGTTGGATGGGGAAGGGTCACCAGGTTCGTTAGTCGCACAGGGCACATTTCTAACTTTGTTCGGCCCTGCCCCTCCAATCCGGCATATCCCATCTTTCTTTTTCTCCTTATCTCCATCCCTCCCCCAGGAAAAAATATCATGCAGCACCATCTCTGGCATCTTCTTTCTTTGAGTCAGTGGCAGAAAGATCTCATAGCACCATCCCCAGCTTTATCTTTATTTCTCTGAGTTAGCATGTAGCAGCCAGTGCTGCCTGTAGCATTCACTTCCAGTGAATGACCCCATGCAATGGAAGTGAACGCTACAGGCAGCACTGGCTGCTGTTGCTGACTCAGAAAGAAAGATGAAGCTGGGGATGGTGCTGCATGATGTTGGAGCTTCATGCACAGTGAGTTGTGTCAGCTCCTGTGCCCACCATCTGAGTCCCCACTTACTCTCCCCAAACCCAGCCAATCTTAGATTCTGTCTTCTTTTCTCCCACTTAGTTTTAAGTCTCCACCTAAGTCCCAGTCACTGCTCTCCCCCTTCTCCCTGTCTCCAGTACCTATCCTCCTGCTTCCTACATCCTCCTGCTTCCTACATCCTCCTGCTTCCTACATCCCTTCTCTGCACCCACCCACCCACCCTGCCTTTCCTCCTTAACCCGGCATTTCTTATTTTATTTATTTATTTATTTTATTTAAGAGTCTTTAATACTGCCTTATCGTGTAAACAACAACAATACATCATAAACCACAACAATTCATTATAACATAGGAACCAATATACATATTTTAGAACTAAATAACTAGTATAGCAAAAGGTATTATAAATACATGATTGGGTTATTATCATTGTTGATATAAGTTATATAAAGTGTAACATATAAACAATTCTAATTATGTACATTCAAATATATTCTTATGTGAAAGTGGGTGGTTTTTCTGTTTTGTTTGTGACATTTTACAGATTGGTGTTATAATGATTATTGTGTGCAGATGAATCGTTGGTCATGTACTGTATAGGAGGAGAGGATGATTCCTTCAGCTTATGTTGAGGGGGGAGGGGGAATTTCAGATTTTATGTTGGATATAGGTTTATGTTCTCTTCAGTGTTGCCATAATATTCAATGAAGAGATGCATTTTTAGTTTTCTCCGGAAGGTGGATAAATCAGAGATAGATCTTAGTCTATCTGGCAGCATGTTCCATAGTGATAGGGAAATGTATTCAAAGGCCCTATTACTCGTGGTGTGTTTTGTTTTGCGATATTCGGATGGGACAACTAAAGTATTCTGTGTACAACCTCTTCTTTGGTGATCGTTTGGTGTTACTTTTATTAGGTTTGTTAGGAATGAAGAAGCTATGTTTCTGATTAGTTTAATGTGATCTTATGTCCTTCCCTCTCAACCGTCCAATCTGTATAACCTTGTTTCTTCCCTCCAACACAAAATATATGTTCCCCTCTCCATTTTATCTCCCCCAGCTTCTTTTTTCTACCCAGTGATCCCAGCATCTGCCCCCTTTCAGTCTCACCACCCCAACATCACCCCCATCCAGTTCTTCCCCAGCATCAGCTTCCTTCTAGTTCCAGCACTTCCCAGCATCATCTCCCTTCTAGTTCCAGTCCCCTAATCCCTAGTATCAGTACAATTTCAGTCCTAGTCATTCAGCAGTAGCCCTCTTCTAGTTACAGTCCCTCCCCCAACATCAGTCGTCCTCTAGTCCCAGTCTCTCCCATCATCATTTACCTTCCAGTTACAGTCCCCTCATCACCCAATATCAGCACATTTCCATTCCTAGCTCCACAGTATCAGTCCTCGTCCAGTTCCAGTCCCTCCCATCATCAGTTCCCTTCCAGTCCCAGTCCCAATCCCCCATCCCCCAACATCAGCCCATTTCCTTTCCTCCTCCCAAGTCCCTCCTCCTGTCCTAGCCCTCCAGTAGCAGCAATCCTCTTCCAATGCCCTCCCCAGCTCCCTGTGGCCCAGCAACTCCCTCTCTGCCTCTTCCCTATGGCCCATAACTACATTTTTTACACAGCCGCAGGAGTGTTTTCTTTCACTCCCATGGCTGTGCTAAGTCACAGCTGCCGGCATTGGGAGTTCTTAGAAGTGAAGTAGGGCACGTCCTGTCTCTTGTGCAAGACAGGAAGTGGCCCATTTTAACCTCTAAGAACTCAGCGAAGCTGGCAGCAGTGACTTAAGACAGCTGCAGGAATGAAGGAAAACGCTCCCACAGATGTGAAGAGGTGAGCCGGTGAGTCGGGCTTTGGGTCTCACCAGTTCCTTTTTAAGCCAGTCAGGTGCAGGATGCCTTGTGTTATCGGGCCATGTGCGGCCAGCCTTACTGCCCATGCCTAGGGCCAGCCTTGGCTGATGCAAGGATTGGAGGCACCCTAGGTGGGCCCTCTATCCTGCCACCCCCTCCTCCCGAGGACACTCTTGCTACCTTTTTCTCCAACAAGATTCGGATTCTTCGGTCCACCTTTGATCCTTGCCCACCCCCTCTCTCTCCTTTCCCCGCTGTTTCCGCTCCAGCCTCTATTTGCTCCCCGGTAACCACCCATGCATTTCCCCACACTTGGTCCACATTTTGCCTTATTACCCCCGCCGAGCTGACCAAAGCTATCTCAACCTCCCACAAGGCCACTTGTCCACTCAACCCTTTGCCTTCCTCCTGGCTCTCTGATCATTCACTCACACTTACCCCTTATGCTCTCGCCATTATCAACTCCAGTCTCACCTCCAGTTGTTTTCCCTCTGCCTGGAAACATGCACTGGTCCGCCCTCTTCTCAAAAAACCCACCCTTGACCTTGCCGTTCCCTCCAATTGGCGCCCCGTTTCCAACCTTCCTTTCCTTTCTAAAATCCTTGAGAAACTCATCTTCCACCAACTTTCTGCACACCTTGATTCCACTATTTCACTGCACCCCCGGCAATCAGGTTTCCAGACTGGTCATAGTACCGAAACTATCCTTGTGGCTCTCCTTAACGAACTGCACCTGTCCCTCGAAAGGGGTGATTTCTCTATTGCAGTTTCCTTGGATCTTTCCGCAGCATTTGATGTCGTTGACCATCGCACCCTTCTCACCCGTCTATCTGATCTTGGTACCCAGGGCACAGTCCACCAGTGGTTTCAGTCTTTCCTCTCTTCCCGCACCTTTGCTGTCCAATCAGGCTCCGCTTCCTCTGCCTCTATTCCCCTGTATTGTGGTGTGCCCCAGGGTTCCATTCTTGCACCGCTTCTTTTCAATATCTTTCTCAGCCCCCTCGCACTACTCATACAACAATCCGGTCTGTCCGCCTACTTTTTTGCGGATGACATTCTTTTGATTCATCACACCTCTTCCTTGGTCCCTGATCTCTCTCGCCTCAATGATTGTCTCGCCTCCATTGCCGACTGGTTCCATAAAAACTTTCTCATTGTCAATCTCTCCAAATCAGCGGCTATTTGGTTCACATTTGGTGCCCCACCGCCTACCCTGACGCCACTCATGTCCAACTCACCCCCATCCCTCTAGTCCCAACTCTTCGTTATCTTGGTGTTACCCTGGACCCCTCACTTTCATTTCATCAGCACATCTCTGGAGTGGTGCGCAGCTCTTTCTTTCATCTTTGTAAGATTAGGGCAGTCCGATCTCTCCTTCCCCTAGCATCACTCACCACCCTTGTTCTCTCTTTAGTAATCACTCGGCTTGACTATTGTAATTCCCTACTTGCCAGACTCCCTCAATACCAACTCCGTAGACTGCAACTAATCCAAAATACAGCTGCCCGCCTCCTTACCTTCTCCTCCCATCAAGACCATGTCACTTCCTGTCTTCTCTCCCTTCACTGGCTCCCTATCAATGCTCGATACCGTTACAAGCTCCTTACCATCACCCACAAAGTCCTCCA
The DNA here is from genome assembly GCA_033557465.1 of Ichthyophis bannanicus. NCBI lineage: Eukaryota > Metazoa > Chordata > Amphibia > Gymnophiona > Ichthyophiidae > Ichthyophis > Ichthyophis bannanicus. The sequence continues at coordinate 647,716,227 of CM066035.1, forward strand.
TACCAACACCCCCCAGTACTTGGCCAACCTCATCTATCTCCAACCTACCCCCCGCCTGCTCTGTTCCGCACACGGCAATCGTCTTTTCCTACCATCCCCCACTCAGGCCCACCTCGAGTCCACCCGCCATGCCGCCTTCTTCTTTGTGGGCTCAGCCCTTTTGGAACTCCCTCCTGCACTCTCTCCGCACTGAATCATCTTTTCCACGGTTTAAGGTTCTTCTTAAAACCTACCTCTTCTGCCAGGCTTTCAATCTTCCCGCTCCCCCAACTACTCACATACATTAACACCCGCTTTTCAGCCCAGGTATCCCGTTCACCTACCATAATCCCTCCCTCCCCCCCAGTTGTGTCTATTTCCTCACTGCGTTGTCCCTAGTGTTTCCCGCTTTGCTGTTTCTGTTCTTTACTGTTTTCTCTCTTTTTCTTTCTATCCACTATCCTGTCGATTTATGGCGTTCTTTTATTTCTATTTTTCTTTTGCAGTTTTATTGTTTATTGTACACCGCCTTAACACCTCGATAACAGGCGGTATATCAAATATTGCAAATAAAGATAAAGATAAAGACACCTATTGCTGCCACTAACTCCCCTCTCTGGGGCTGGCAGCAGCAGCAGTGGCTTTCAAACTATGATACAGCACTTATCTTAAGTTTCTGGTGCTGAATTGCAAGTCATGACTTTTAAAACCTGCTGCTTCCGCCCCATCTAATGTAACTTTGGCATGTCCTAAAAGCCACGAGCCACAAGACAGTGCTGGAGGCTTGAGGTAAGCACGTGTTGTGGTTTGAAAGCCATTGCTGCCGCTGCAGGGCCTGGAGATGGGCAGAAGCAGTGGTAATGAATACCCCAGAGGACTGGTACTCTAGGCAGCTGTCTAGTTTGTCTAATGGTAGCGCCGGCCCTGGAAAAGGGAGTAATTTAGGAGAGCCTACTTTACAGATGTGGATTTCTCATTTTACAAGGGGAATCCATGACTGTGGATAAAGTATAGCCATTGGCATTTATAGCTGCCCCAAGACACAAATAAGTGCCTGCTGGAAGGGGCAGCTGTGAATGCCAAGGTCTGCTCCCCAACTTCGATCTCTCCTCCAATCACCCCCTGACATTGATGCCCTTCTGCACAAGAAATCAGATCCTCTTCTGAACTCCCAACAGCTGATTCCTCTCCCCCCCCCCCTCCTCAGCTCAGAAACACCACACGAGCCTCCCAAGGCCTCCATGGGAGACCCATTACCTCCTCAACTAGGAGTCATAAGTGCCATTTTGGAACCTGTAACTGGAAGAGTAGGAATGACTCTGGATCCTCTGATAAAGCTGGGGATGGGGATTGGATAGTGTGTGTGTTTGTGTGTGTAGGGGAGGTCTGTTGGGGGTGTCAGGGATTGTTGTTGCATGGGGGGAGTCCGATGGGGAGTTCTTTGGGCCATTGGGGTTGTGGGTAGGCAGGAATCAGATGCTCTGGGAGTGGTGATGGGGGGTTTGGCTGACAGGAAAGTGGTTGGTTTTGAGGGAGGAGGCAGGAAGGAGATTTGCTCCCAATGCACATGTACAGACATCAACATGCAGTCCTGTGCTTATTTGACAAGAGGATCTACATTTGGCAGAGCCTCTTGTAAAATACTATGTCCTGACATGATCATGTCATTTTTTCTCTCTATCTACTATGTAAAATCTGCCAGTTTGCTCCTAATAATTTAGAGATAGAAAAGTGCCTATTTATTTATAAAAGCAGACTAAAAATAGACGCCTACTGCCCTCTCATCCTAGGTGATCTGTTATAAAATTATCCCCTTCTTGGGCATTTTGCTTGTTTACAGTATGGACATATTAGTGAATAGGGTGCATTTTTTTGTGTTTACATACATACATACATATATATATATGAGCCTAATTATTAGAGATGTAATGCAAAAAAGGTGCAATGTGTGCCTTTGAGTCGATGCCGAATTCCTGGCAACCCAGCAGCTCCTGGATTTTCTTGGTAACTGGAAGTAGTTTGCCAGCCCTTTCTTCCAAGGCAATGGAGGGTTAAATGACTTGCCCCAGGCCACAAAGAGTACAAATGGGAACTGAATCCTGGTTTCTTGGTTATCAAGCTAGTGCTCTAACCACTAGGCTGCTTCTCCTCCACTCCTAGCAGAAATGAACACGATCCCAAAAAAAATCAGCTGTCATATTTTCTGAAATCCTTCCCGATTTGCACGTTTATTGTTTTTCATTTTTTTCACAGATTCATTTTAAATGCATGAATCGCATGCTTGCTAAAGCATGTTTAAGTGTACAGATGTATTATTTGTGTGCTCATTTCTGTGTATACATGTGCACAAGTGACAAAAAAAGGTTTTTTAAGCACCCAAATGAACTGAATGTGCTCTAGCAAATGCGCTCCCCACCTAGCATCACATCTGGCCATGAATGTGAATAATAATACAGTTACTTTCAAGTGACAAGTAGCCTTTTAGGGGACATTTTTAGAAGCCTAGGTCCTTTAAAAGTATGCAGAGTAGAGTTCACACTCTTGCAGATCTCCATTGTGTAGCAGAACTTGCATGTTGAGCATTGTGTGCATGCATGCAAACAACAAATCCTGCTCCTAGGTACCGTCTTAGGTGGGATCAAACATAAGGCTACTTAAATGCATCCTTGGGTCAGAGCTGAGGGAGAAGGAAGAGGACAGTAGCTATATTTGGAAATAGAAGGTATCTTGAAAAAATGGAAATTGCAGGTGAGTGTTTTGTCTGCAGTGGCTTTGAAGTGTGGGGTCTTGCTTGTAGCATGTGACCCTTTGGGGCCCTTTTACTAAAGTGCGCTATGCTGTTAACATGAGTTTTGACATGTGCTCAGCGCACACTGAGGCCTGTGGTATTTGTTATTGTAGGCTGATTTCCACACTGACTGTGAATATTACGTTGGGGTGGTAAGGGGGCAGGTTAGGGATGGAAAGTGGTTGAGCACTGTTCAATTACCTTGGGCATAAGCACCACACGCTAACTATGACCTTGAAATTAGGGCAAATTTACCTAACTCTACCTCAATAGATGAAGTTAAGTGTATTCATGGAAACTGTGCATGCTGCTGTGGTGCATTAGGGAACTGTTCAGTGCAGTAATTGCCAGGAAGATGCTGGACATCCTCACTGGGTGTTAGGGTACAACGGTTGCAACTACAGTGTGTTAGTTTTAAAATTATAGTGCACTTTAGTGAAAGGACTCCTTTAACATAAGAACATAAGATATGCCACACTGGGTCAGACCAAGGGTCCATCAGGCAGTGTTTCACCCTTCATGAGGACTTCTTTTACATCTTTGGAATGAATGTCTGTCTATTTACAATGGATGTGTTGTGTAGTATATATTTGTCCCTGACTAGTTACTAAGAGGTCCATATTCAAAAGATTTACCTGGCTTACATTAGGGTTTAAGCCTTATAAATCTAACCTGTCAAAATATGGTTTCTCTAATCAGCTAAATTTGGGCAAATAAAAGTAAAAGTAGGCAAGGAAGCAGGGTTGGCCCATCCACTAGGCAAAGTAGGTGATCGCCTAGGGGCAGCAGACCCTGGTGGGCAGCATCGCTAACACAATCCCCTGTGAAGAGGTAGCTGAACTGCTGCTTCAGCGCCGTGGTGACTTTAAAATATCCACGCGCGTGCACACAGATCTGGGCTGCCACACTTGCCCATCCTCCAAGAAAGGTGCATTGGAGGGGGGACAGCAGCAGCAGGCCGTGAGTGCGCATGTGTGCGGGCACTTTAAGCCCAGACGCAGTTCTGAGGTGGTAGTTCAGACACTGCTGCTTCAGCGCAAGGTGGGGGTGGCATGGTGGGATGGACGGAGGTGTAGTCTTTTGGGGGGGTGGTGGAATGGAGAGGGTGATTAGGTCAGCAGAAACTCTTGGGTCACTACTGCAGGGATGAGTCCAGAAATGAAGAAAAAAATTATCAGGCTCAATAATGCCCACTTCCCATTTACCGTAAAGGAGTGCAAGGCTTAGGGCAAATCTGCCATAGTAACTCTCTAGCCAAGATTGGAGAATGGAATGGATGGGCCCAAGAAACTGAAGAATGTATGTGCTCTGATCTGTCGCCTCTGCAACATCTGGCCCACCAGAAAGGGTGGAATGAATGCAGCTGTGTGGGGCCCTCCAAAGTGTGGGGACCAGGGCAGTCACTCAGTTCCCCCCTCAAGGATGACCCTTAACCACATGGTTGTCTGTGCCTTATAGCAATATTTTTCTGCTGTATAAATCAATGTCTTGGTGCCCCAAAGTGCTTTCAAAAAGAAGAAAAGGCAGAATGGATCACCCAATTAGTAGCTTTGTGATGTTCCAATACAGACCTCTTATTTCTCTTAAAATCTCTGTATTAAGATTCCTACATTTCTTCTTTCCCTGCCATAGACACAACATTAATTTTGGCTGAATAAAATACTGTATTCATGATAAAAGAGTGTATTGGACCTGTCTAAAATTAGCCCACAATGATTGATAAAAGCTATTTCAGGCAACCATTTGAGACTAAACAACTGTTTTCCGCTATTACTATACAGCAGAAAATTATATGGCCACAAGGATAACTCTGGTCCTAGGTACTCGAAATAAAAAGAGACCTGTTTAAAATAATAAATTGATTGCAAAGCCTTGAAAGAGTAAAAACCTAGCAGAACAAAAACATGGTTTAATAAACAGCCAAGGTAAAGGTAAAAATAGATCTACAGCCTATCCTTTTTATTTATAGCTGATGCATTGTGTTTTTAATTTTGTCAATCACCCAATGGCAATGTTTATTGCGCATTAAATACCACCATAAATTAAAGACTGTGAGGTGCAATGATATTCTCTCTGTCACAATAAAATATGGTAATTTGAAGATAGATGATAAGCCTGTGAATTATAAATGGCTTATGCAGGCCTGATATTTTAGCAGTGATATCTATGAAAGAAAATTGTGCTAGCAGAATTGTCTTTCAGAAGGGTGTGAGTGTGTAGGAGGGGAATGTTTGCAGATATTTCTTATGTTTTGTTTGTTCTTTTTATGAACTTCATTTCATTTTAACACACATACTAGCATAAAACGAGACATTGGTGCCTGTTTACTAATGTGCGCTAACCATTAGTATGGGGTTGGTCACGCGTTAAGCATTCTGCACTAATAAAGTGAGGCCCTAGGCCTCAAATTCCATGCTATTAGCATGAGATTAGACAGGTAAGATGGGAGCTGCTTGTGCTGATAGTGGCTTTTGCCATTAGTTGGGGTACAATTAATGCCATCTCAATAGGTGACGTTAAGTGCACTCACATGCCGGTTAGCATGGTATCACTTGTTAGCAATGCACTATTGACAGGGGGACAGATGCATATGATCCTGCCCTATGAAGAAAATATTTGAACCCGATCAGAATCACTGAATATCACCAAAAAGTAAAAAATCCCGATCACCATAGAATCCCTAAAAGATTTCAATATTGTTTTTGTCGGAGACGGTCAACTCAGTATCTACAGAGTATCCATAGTACCGCCGTGACCACTCCTTTTATTTAAATGATTAAGTAAAAAACTTTTAACTTAGCTTATTGCATATTCGCCAAAGTGCTGCCAAAACGCCAAAAAGACAGATGACGTGGCTCACGTTTCGGGTTTATGTCCAATTTTTACAAAAACCCTGCTTCAGGTCCAATGCATAGTCGGCAGCTGACTATGATCCTGCCCTGTCACTATCCTACCAGGGAGACCCCTGGTAAGTGCAAAGGAGCTCAGGGGAAAGGGGAATTGTATGCCTCTTGGGGGGGGGGAATGGGAGGGTGGATACCGATAAGTGGAGAGATGCTGGTACTGATCATGGAGTAGGAGGGTGGGGGGGGGGGTGTTGATGTTGGTATTAATCAGGGGTGGGAAGAGGGCTGGGGTGCTGATGCTAGTTGCAAAAGTAATACACAGGATTCAAGTACTTTTACTCCATGGGGCTTTGATAATTGCATGCTAATGCATTTGTTGTTGTTGTTAAGTGCCGTCGAGTCAATGTCAACTCATGGCAATCCTCTGGATAGTTGACCTAAACTGTGTTCGGTCATCAGTCAGTGGCTCATTGTTGACAGAGTGGCACCCATAGCTGCTGCTATTGATTGATCTCATTGCCGGCCTTCCTCTTTTGCGTTGACCTTCTACCTTGCCAAACATGATGTCTTTCTCTAAAGCTCTATCTCTTCGCATGATGCATCCAAAGTATGAAAGTCGAAGTCTTGTCATCTGAGCTTCTAAGGAAAGCTTAGGTTTCATCTCCTCTAGTACTGACTGGTTTGTTTATTTGCCATGTGGCAAATGTTTGCCTTTTGTGGTAACTGCAAGGCAGATGTTGGCCACGGCTCCAGCAGTTACTGCACAGGCTTCACAGTGCAGTTATCGTGCATTACCTTTTGCAACTAATGTACAGTAACTAGAAAACTGTACTGCACTTTAGTAAAAGGGCCCCATAATTTGTTACTTTTATGTATTTGGTTATGTCATGCTCCAAGAGACTATCACTATTACTAATCATTGGTATAGCGCTATAAGACGTGCACAGTGCTGTATATAAAGATGTAAGAGACAGTCCCTGCTCATTAGAGGTTACAATCAAATCAAGATGAACAACATCACAATACTGGGGACTAGATTAAGGTAAGATACACATATGTGGCGAAGAAAAGTGTGATGGGCCTGAGGATCCACAAACAGCCTCAAAGAGGTGAGTTTTTAGTCTGGATTTGAATAGGGCTAGAGAAGGAGCTTGACATACAGACTCAGGTAGTTTATTCCAGGAATATGGAACAGCAAGGAGGAATGAACGAAGTGTGGAATTGGTAGTAACAGAGAAGAGCACAGATGAAAGGGATCTCCCATGCCATGTCCGAGTCAAATCATTGCCGAAGTATGAAAGTTGAAGTCTTGCCAGTTGAGCTTCTGAGGAAAGCTTAGTTTTGATCTCCACTAGTACCAACTGATTTGTTCTTCAGGCAGTCCAGGGTACACACAGAATTCTTTATCAGCACCATAATTCAAAAGCATCAGTATTCTTCCTGTCTTTCTCCTTCACTGTCCAACCGTTATATTCATACGGCATTGCTGAAACTACCATGGCTTGGACAAGCTGAATCTTTGTACACAGAAATACATCTCTGCACTTGAAAATCTTATCCAGATCCTTAATATCTCTTCTGCCAAGAGCAATGGAGTCTAGAGGAAATATGATCTAAATCCAGTTAGAAGGAGGAAACTGATGATAGGAAGAAATATTAATTTGTGGATCTAGCTGAGATTTCTTTGAGCATCCAATCACTCAGGATCAGGACAAGTTGAAAGCTGGAAATAATCATTTTAGAAGGCCATGTAAGTCTGTTGCTAAGGATTTAACAGTGGAAATTAAAAAAAAGGATGTTTTGGTAACAGCAAGAGGTTTATTTTGAGCCATACATATTGCTTGACATTGCAGGAATGATTGGCACCTCAGGTGTCAAATTATGTTGTTATCATGCACTTTGGCCTGGTATCCAAAAACACATATCTATATAGTGGCAGCCACTATATGGATAAGTGCCACTATCTAAATAATACCAATGAAACTTCTTACAGACTGCCCTGGCAATATCCAGATAGTTCCAGGGTAGTGTGAGGACGGAGCCTTAGGCATTCAACCTAATTCTGTGGATAGCTGGTAATATTCAACCATTACGAGGATAATTCTATAGGGGTCACCTAGTTTAATGCTCATTAAGAACAAAAGAACATAAGAAATTCCATACTGGGTCAGACCAACATCCATCAAGTCCAGTATCCTGTTTCCAACAGTGGCCAATCCAGGTCACAAGTACCTGGCAGGTTCCAAGAAAGCACACAGGTTCCACAATGCTCGTCCCGGGGCAAGTAGTGGATTTCCTGGGTCCTCTTTAGTAATGATTTATGGACCTTTCCTCCAGGAACTTGTCCAAACCTTTTTAAACCCACTTACACTAACAGCCTTCATTACATCTTCTGGTAACGAATTCCAGAGTTGATTGCGTATTGAGTGAAAAAATATTTTTTCTTATTAGTCTTAAATGGGTTACATTGTAGCTTCATTGCATGTTCCCTAGTCTTTCTACATGGCATAAATAATTGAACTACATTTACCCATTCCATTCCATTCATTAATTTACAGACCTTTATCATATCTCCCCTCAGCTGTCTCTTTTTCAAGTTGAAAAGCCCTAACCTTTTAATTTATTTATTTAACCTTTTATATACCACTTTATAATTTCAGTCAAAGCGGTTTACATTGTAACTTAAACTTAGTAATATACATTAAAGAGGGACATTGACAACTTGGCTTTTTCTGAGACAATTGAAGGGTTACATGATTTGCCCAAGGCCACAAGGAGTGCTGATGGGAATTGAAGCCTTAGTTCCCAAGCTCTGCTCTAACCATTAGGCTTTTCCTCCACTCTTTTCCTCACAGGGGTATCCTTCCATCTCCTTTACCATTTTGATGGCTCTTCTCTGTACCTTTTCTAATTCTGCTATATCCTTTTTAAGAAATCACAACCAGAATTGCACACAATATTCAAGATGTGATCGCACCATGGAACAATACAGAGGCATTATAATATCCTTGGTTTTATTCTCCATTCCTTTCCTTATGATTTCCAGCATTCTATTTGCTTTCTTGGCCACAGCTGCACACTCGGTGGAGGGTTTCAATATATTATCCACGTTGATACCTAAATCTTTTTCCTGGGTGTTGGTTCCTAATGTGGAACCTTGAATTGTGTAATCATAGTTTGGGTTGTTCTTTCCTTAAGGGCATTTCACGCCTGTTATTGCTCAAGCTCATGTGGCTGAATGCCACTTTGTCCCTCTAAGGAGTTGGACGCCAATCACTGGGGTCACGTAACTAATTAGCATGGAGGAGGCTCGTTCATTATCGGAATTGTCATACGTGTACTTTATAAAAATAGGAGTATACCAAAGTTCCTTAACCAAGGCTCGGCAGTTACACCTGCTCTAGAGCAGGAGTAAATGCCAACACCTAGATTTGGAGAAAACACACATAAGTTATAATATTCCATAGCATGCATGCTTAAATTTAGGCCCTGCCTAGGCTCCGCCCCTGTGCACACTCTGACCAAAAGTATCCACGATGGGACTTAAGCACCCACTTACAGAATAACAACCGTCTAAAGCATGTGCATAAGTACCCCTTCACAAGCAGATGCCCTTTAGAATAAGGACTTACGCACCTAAATAGTGCATTTTTCCATGCACTCCTTAAATAATTACTTCCTAGCTACATAGCTATGTGGTTTAATTTGCAACAGCAAAATGTTTAGGGGTATAGCCCTGGTGCAGTATAGCTAAATGCTCCAATATGACTAGTTTCTTTTATAAAATGTGAGTTTGCCTTCGTTGTTGTGATTAAGTTTGCCTTTAAGCCCATGTAAAATCATTATGAGAAACCTCTTTCTGTTTGATTAGAGACCACTAAAGGTCTTGGTTCCAACTCTATTGCACACCTCTGTAGGAGGGATATTAGCTATCTGTGAGAACTCCTGTGACATCAAGCAGCCATTGCTTAGGATGAGCTTCTTGGCCGAAAGAGGTAGATGCCATACAGGAAATAATTTTTGAAGACTTTCTAAATGTATAACCAGGTTTTACATGTGCAAAGAGTGTTTTATAACTTGTGTGACAAAGGAGCGGAAGGAGACCATGAACAAGAAAAATACTTTATTGCATCCTGTTGGGATGTCCATCCCCGCTATTCGTGCCTTCTCTGCCCATGTCTACCTTCTCTGCCTATTGTGCGGGGAAGTTAGATGGGGGCGGGGAAGGGGCAGCTCGGGGGCGGAGACTGGGCATTGGCTGGCCCTTGACGTACAGGGCCGATGTTAATGTCGGCCCTGTACATCCAGGGCCAGTCACATGTGCAGGGAAGTTATTCCACCTCTGAGGCGGAATATCTTCCCTGAACATGTTTTTTATGTTCTGCCGGGGTGCAGATGGGGCAGAGGGGCTGGAGGACATTTCCTGCCTAGCCTTAGGAGGCTAGTTTGGGGGTCGGCTACGGGGAATGGGCACTTTTGTCTGGCAGCCAGCATGAAGCTTTTAAATGGAGCCGCAGTGCCATGGCCACCGGATTCCATGGCGCCATAGCTCCATTTAAAAGCCCTGACTGAGTTAGTTGGGCAGATCATATACGTGCAGGCTGGATGGAATCACAGACCAGGCCTGCACATACATGACTGTTCGCAATTCTGATCCCACGGGGCTAGACATGCACTGCGGGATCAGAATCGCGATCCCCTCTGTACGTCCAGCTCAGACAGGATGTACAGAGGGGATCTACGTCTGGAACGGAATAAGCTTGCACATGTTTAAATTCATAAAATGGGGCTCTAAGCACTGCTTAGCCTCTATAGGAGTAATTTTATAGTTTTTTTCATGTGTATTTCGCCACCTATACACTTAAAAGTCTGTTTATAAAATTCTGACTGGCACAGAAGTATGTGTAATGACAGGATGGCACACATTTTGTCAGTAGGAGTAGCTATTGGTGTGGTTTTGGAGAAACATGGGCAAAGTTCCAAGCATATATATAGATTATGCAATAACTTAATTTATGCACTTCTTTTAAGATTGGACCCAACAAATAACCATTTTAACAACATTTCAAATGTCATTGAACCAAACAGATTTATAACATCAAAGAGCTCAACGGGTTGTCTTACCGGTGATTTAAATATCTACATGCCATACCCCTTATGTCATCATTGCTCACTATGATGTTGTAGTATATTTTGCATTGCTCCACAACAATCTTGCATAAAGGGGGTCTTTCCAACTCACATTTAGCGGGAATGGACGTCCAGTATAGACATCCATCCCTGCTAAATGCTCGGGACTGTATTCCCTGGCCAAATCTCCCCGCAAGTACAAGGGAGATGTGTGGGGAGCTCTGGATGGGGGTGGGAGGGAACGGGCCAAGGGAGGAAGAAGGGTGAGCCATAGGCGTGACCCCTAATCAGGATACAGGGCCTATTCCCCCTATTCAGGGGAATAAGTTCCCCTGAAGATAGCGGTGGCCATCAAGGGGGACCAGGAATCGAGGTGAGGTGGGGCAAGAGGTTCCCCGTAAACTGATCATGGCCTAGGCAGACCCGATTGGGGGTTGGGCTGTGGAGAAAAAGGCAATCTGCATGTCTGCGGTTGATCGGGGCTCCTGCATGGAGTCGTGGTGCCATGGTGATGGGATGCCAAGGCACTGTGGCTCTATGCAGGAGCCCAGGCTGAGCTAGCTAGGCAGTATGCCGGAAATGCAGGCCGTCAGGATTAGGGCATGGCCTGCCCGCCCAGGCTTGGTGCACCTGATTTTGATCCCGTGGGGATGCTAGCCCCCGGGGGATCAGAATTGGGTGTAAATCTGGCCCGTCCAGATTCTGGACATCCGGACAGGCCGGAGGAACCCAGTCCTGAATTGGCCTCATAATAAATATGTAAATATGTGGATATGTGAAAAAGACGACTGGGCATTTTGGAAGTCATGAGTTTATGAAGTTGCGACAGTGGCCATTTCTTCTGATGAAGCTGAGTCATTTGGCAAAACCAGCAGCCGTGGTCAAGCCTAAAGTTTAAGAGCACTAAGGGACGGTGTCTTTTACCCAGGGAGGAGAAGAAGTGTCATCATTAAGTTAAGTGTTTATACGCCTTTACCTCCCAGACCGTTGCCTTTTATATAATTCACATTTCCACATATTTACGTATTTATTATATGTTTTGCATGTTCATGCAAGATCGTCGTGGAGCAATGTAAAATATACTATAACACCATAGTGAGTGATGATGATGTAAGGGGCATGGCAGGTAGATGTTTAAATCACCAGTAAGACCGCCCGTGTTATAAAGTTGTTTGGTTCAACGACATTCAAAATTATGTTTTAATGGTTACTTGTTGGGTCCAGTCTTAAAAGAAGTCCTTAATTATTTTTGGTTCCGTTTTTGGTGTACTTTATAATTTTGGTTCATACTTAATTTACGTGCATAGTCATGAAATTTATGTGCAATTATACCTGCTCAAGGCATAATTTCTACCACTTATGCTAGAATTTTGCAATGACATATATACTCCTATGTGTCTTGTATACTATTTGCTGGGAAATGCATTTGCACTGTTGCACCACATTTATGCTTTCCATTACTTAGGAAAGGGGCATTCCTAGGGGCTGGCAAGGTCAAAAAAGTGACTTTTTGTATGTAGCTGTATCTTTTGATGGTTCCATACACAGAAACATAAAAACAGAGAAATCTAAAAACAAGAAAATGATGGCAGATAAAGACCATATGGCCTCTCCAGTGTTCCCATTCATAAGAACTATTACATTCTCTAATCCCTTCCTCTGTGTCTGTCCCATACCTTTTCTTGAATTCAGATACAGTTTTCATCTCCACTGCCTCCACTGGGAGGTTGCTCACACATCCACCATAATTTGCATAGAAATATTTCCTAAGATGACACCTGAATCTATACCCTTTCACCTTCATTCTATGACCCCCTGTTCCAGAGCTTCCTTTCAATTAGAAGAGAGCCATCTCCTGTGCATTTATACCATAGAGATATTTAAATGTCTCTACCTTGGCACACACAACAGCTTAGCTGCTTCACCAGAACCAGTTTTTGTATAATAACACACAGAAGATAAGTCACACTAAGTTAGAACTAGCTCCATTGAGCTCAGCTTCCTCTCTCTGATAGTGGCCATTACGGGTCACTAGTATATGACAGATCCCAGAAAGTAGATATTTTGTCCTTTTTATTGCAGAAACCATTGCTATACTAAAAGATACATTCAAACTGTTAAAATAATTGACTCATGAATTAGCAGCTAGCGTTCTTTTCAAAGAATGGAAACATAATAGGGCCTAACCAATTGATCACATTCATACATAGCAGTTAATAGTGTAAACTGTTAATATAATTATATGAATGGCCTTCTTTGCAAAGACCTAAACTCTATAAAATTTCTGAGCCATGCAAAATGGCTGAATATCTGCAGATATACAGCCCATGAACATTTCTTTCTCATACTGTGTAAAAGATATTTGGGTTGACAGACGGGCTATTCTATTTTTTTCCATGGCGATATACTTCTATACAGAATGTATTTTTAATACCTCAAAATTTTGCAGAATAGAGACTTAAGAGATCTATTCTGAGGACTGATATTGCATACCAGATTAATATAAGCTATATCTGAATAAGTGGAAAGAGAATCTAGTATAGTTCATTTTTCATGAGTTACAATTGGCTCTTTTCGAACATGGATACAATCTGATCATGAACAAGTTTTAGCAAAGTTGTCCACAACCATGGCAGACTTGATTGGGAGCAAATCCTTATTTTTGCACATTCATGGAAAGGCACCAGACGACATGCCCGAGGTATAAAAGGATAAAGGCATCTCATGACAAATCATGATTAGATATCTGAAACCATGAGTACATTGACAATGGGAAGAAGACATTTGGAATCCTGCAGCTATGGCTATTCAACATAAAATTGATACAGAAATCAAAATCAGTCATTACAATGAAATAGTAGCAGGAAAGAAAGGCATTAACATCTTAGTTTGAATCAATAACATTCAGTTGAGCTAACAGCAAATCAAATGCAGAGAGTCAATTGCACTATTAAAAATAATATCAATGATCAAACACAATATTGCTATAAAAACTTTATGCAGCTTTGTAGCTGTTCTTCCTCAGCTCAAGTAGAAAATTGTATAGACTATCTTTATTTTTCTGTGTATTTTGTTTTACATTTATGATGAATTTGATGTAGGCATTCCAATTTATAATATTTGCAGTAGAATAAGCTGTGTTCCATACCTAATATAAGCACAGGCTTTTCAGAAACACCTTCAAACTTGCTTTAAAGAGGTAGTTCTAAAACTAGCCACGTAAAGATAAGCACCATCCACAACTATAAATCATGTCTTCTCTATGACTTACATCTGCAGATGAGCATCTAAGTACGTACATTTGGCAGTCACTATTTGATAAGTGTGCAGGTCAGACCAATGGCATGTATTTTTGGAGTGAGTGTGCACAGAGGCAGAATGTAGGTGGAGCCTAAATTTTATGCTAGTAAGTTGCACAATACCATAATTTATATGCATTCTTTACCAATTTAGGCACATTCATCTACACCAAGTCTAGGACTGGCATAAATGATTGTTTCTAGCTTTGACACATGACTTATGACCCTGTTTTATAAAGAGAAGTAGGTGCCTGCTTTTCTTTATAAAATAGGCGTGATTTGTATGCATTGGAATGCATGCAAAACTAGGCAAACCATCTAAAATTACCCTCTAAATGAGTACCTACTGTATCAAATATGTTGGCATTGCTGAATATAGGATTGGAAGGGTAGTATTGTAAGTAACGTGATTTGCACATGACCATGAAGCACAAAACCATCCTACATATATGGAAAGTGTGCATTAAGTCAGATCATATCTTCTGGCTTTCTTATTGTATCAGCTATATGAATTGGGCATGAGTCCTGCAAACTGCCTAAATGCTGCTCACTGGGAAATTCAGCAGTTTGAGTGACTAAACGATCCAACACTAGCTAGCTGGTTTCAGGACTTTCTGTGGGTGGCAGCCAAGGAAAACCAGTTAGCATTGTGAAATTAAGTCACTAACTGGTTATCCTAATCTGGCTAAAGTTAGGCATTTTAAAAGATGGCTTTACCTTTGCCGATTTAGATAACCAGCCAGCAGCTGAATATTTACGCTGATTGGTTAGCTAAATCGCTGTTTGGCCAACCTGGATATTCAGTGCCGTGGCCGGATAGGATCTCGGCAATGACTATCTGGTTTTAATTTAAAGCTGTGATGGCCAGCTGCTTTAACAATGCTGGACACCACCACTGAATATCACACCTCTCCCCCAATATGTGCATTTTCTCATGCCACCCATTTTCTACCCATGTGCTTGCCAACAGTGAATATATGCTTCATGCAAATGACATGCATGCTTCTACACTGGTCGTTATTTTAGGCCACACATATAAATGAGGAACATATGGCATTATGTGCATTGTTAGTGCCTAAAACTAAGCACCCCATATGAAATTACACGCTTAATGGCTGAATATCGTCACTAAGGGGTATGTTTACTAAACAGCGCTAACATCGCAGCAGCGACATTATCGCATGATAAGTAACGTTACCATGCGATAACCACGCAATAATGTCTCCTGCGGCGTTAGGGCACACAGAGGGTGGAGTAAGTCTCTCCAGAGGGCGTAGAGAAGGGGTCAATGGGCGGAGAGTGGGCGGGGAGAGGTTCCAGGCACACTAACGCTGAAATGAAGGTCTGAAAATTAACGCCAGTGAAAACCTCGCGTTAGAGGCACATTTGCAGGAGAGAGAAACCATTTCAGTCAGCAACGTACAGCAAAGGCAGGGAAACCAAGAAAAGTGATAGTAGTGATACATGTGCAGCAACAGCATAGTGCCCAAGTATGAAAGGGCATGACGGTGAGGCTGCAAATGGGGTACAGGGGGCTGAAGGCGGGACATGCAGCGGGGAAGCTGGGGCACAGGGTGGACTAGGCAGATGCCTAGGTGGCACATAGGAACGCAGAAACTGAAAATCAGCAAGACAGCAACTGACCAAGGTCAAACATGCCCACGAGTGTGTGTCCCACAGTGTCCCAGGGGACAATACCCAGAAGGTACCCCAAAGGGCACATAACATGGACAGGCGGTGCCGGGGGGAAGCGTGGATGTCTATGTAGGCACCCTTACCCTAGATCCTACACCATAGGCAGCCGCCTACCGGCACACTGGATGGCCTGGGACTGCGCAACACCAGCACCACCGGCATAAGGGCATGTCAGCATGGTGACGGGTGCTGTTGGTGGAAGGGGCAGTGGCACTTGCCCACAGCACACCAAGGCCAAGCCCTGTTCAGGTGGGTGGCGTGCAGTGCAACAGACAAGGGCTGTCTGATGAACAGTAATGGTATCCCCAGGGAATGACCTGCCTTTGTGGCAACAGTTTGGTGCAGTACACACAGCCAGTGTGTTCAGGCGCAGAAGGTCACAGGCTCAAGTCCCAGCTGTGGCTCCTGAAGACCATGTCCCTATATTTTACCCTATAGCGCACATACATCATAAACATGTGCAGTCCCTAGAGCAGAGGTTCCCAACTGAAGTCCTGGAGGGCTAAACACCATTCAGGAGTTCATGCTGTTCCTAATAAATATGCATGAGAAGCATTGCTATGCAGTGCCCCCATTGAATGCAAATACATCTCATGCATATTCATTAGGGACAGCCTGAAAACCTGAATGGTGTTTGGCCCTCCAGGACCGGAGTTGGGAACCACTGCCCTAGAGTATCGGCCAACAGGGTGTCATGAAGAAGTCCCTTCTGAGCCTATAAAGGTAGGGCAAGATGAGGATTTGCTTTCAGAAACTGACAGGCAGTCTGAGCACATGGCTCAGTGTTTGCAAAGAAGAAGTAAACAAAGAGAGTCACGAGCTAGAAATACACGCCCCTGCAGTGACGTATGCCCTAGCTCAGGAGGTAATGAGTTTCACCTGTTTCAGGGCAGGGCACAGCTAAGCCCTGAGAGTTACAATGATAAAAACTGGTCATTAGCTTGGAGCAAGCAGAGCGAGAGAGAGAAGCAGGTGCAGAGCCAGAACGCGAACGAGAGCCAGAGGAGGAACTGGGAAGAGAGTCAGAAAGGAAGCCAGCAAAGGAGCACGCTGACTAGAAGGAGTCAAGGAGGAGTGAGAACCAAGGGAGCCATATTCCTGAGGCCAGAAGGAAGCAACCCAGGACAGGGGTTATCTGGTAAAGGCAGGAGAGAGCAGAATCTTCCTGAGAGGCAGGCTTGGCAAAGCTCACACACTCCTAAGAGAGAGACAGGCTGGCAGGAGAATACCGGTACGTCTGAGGGGAAAGTTAATAGGCTGAGAGGCAAGCAAACACCAGCTGTGTTTGAGAACCAGTCTAACCCTGCAGAGTGGAGAGTTCCTTCCTTTTCAAAGCCAAAAGGTAGGCTTAATAATTCATACAAGTTTGAACCTAGCTATAAAGCAGTTCCCTATAGTTACCAGAAAGTAGTAAACTCCCTGGACAAAAACTACAGCATATATGGTAGTTTTCAACCCTGCTCAGGAGAGTGTTACAGAGAGAAACCACGTGAGGTCAGAGAGACCGTTTGTTGCAAAGATCAGGATAGCAGCTTACAGACACACCCTACTGTTCCTGATATTGAGGAAATAATGTCCATAATGAAATAGTGGATGATCGGATGGACTGTACATTATCTTTGGCTGACCATGTGAATTCCCTATGCTGAACAGTGTCTGAGAGAGACGGTAAAAGCAGCAGAAGAAAAGGGAACATTTTCTTTGCTAATTGAAGCTGTTGTGATTTGTTTTGTATCCAGCACTGCACCTTTAAAGCCTGAAGCTGACAAGGCTAACTTACCTGAGTTCATGTTTAATTTCCTCAGGCCAATTATATGGCATGTTTTGTCCTGAGTTATTCACTTGCATTTAATCCGCCGGGAAGGGGAAAATAAATTCTTGTCATTGCCTAAAACCACTCGACTGCAACTCATCTGTGCTCAAAGAGTAAAGGGACTTACATTCCCAGAAGGCCTTGCAGAGTTAAAGCAAGCCCACGCTCTCTGAGGCAGGAACACCACAGGCAGACCAAGTCTCAGCGCCCTAGGCGTTGGGCTGGCCACCGTGAGGGTGACAAGGGGCACAAACACCCACACCCACAGGCTTCACTATCCAAAGCCTCATGGAGAGTCACACTGTTGGGCGCTGCGCAGAGCAGCAGCTACCAGTACTAGCACCTGCATACCTTGGCAATGTCTGCACTGTGCTCAGGATTGGTGTGGCGGCAGGGCTGCCAACCAGCACTATCTTTGCACAATGCTGAAATAGGTGTGGGAGTGTGTGTATGTCTATCCAGTGTTTTGTGGCTGCCTACACCTTACTGAGCCCCCAATGCTTGCACTGTTTCCGGTGTTAGCCTGCCAATGTGCATAATGAGGAGCAAGGTATTGTGGGTATGGCCCAGACACAGCGGTCTGGGAAGGATGCATCTGCACAGGGCATAGGGCAATGGCTGGGACATTGTAGTGCCCGACCACCACCTGCACAGACCGGGTGGACACAGCATGTCATGCTGGGAGATCACTCTCACCGAGCAGTGACCATGGCATGGCTAGGTTCCCCCATAGTGCTACACAGTGTTTCTCTCAAGTAATATCTATGAGTTCCTTTTTTTTGAGCCCAATCACTGATATACTTGCTTGGTGTGTATGCTTACATCCCACTTTTGGGGGCACGCAGTTCCTCTAGGAACATGCACTATGTACTAGCTAGCAGACTGTCTGCAGTTAGCATGTATATAGCTGGAACATCGTGCAGTGGGTGGAGACTGACTGTGCTCTCTGCTGGTGAATGTCAGATTGTGGTGGGTAGCAGCTGAGCCTTTCCAGGCCTACTGCCTGTCTCCTATGAAATACGTACAGATCTGCATTGACTGCCCTGGAGGGTGCCTATGTCCCAGCAGGACTGGGGCGGTGGTCCCCTCTACTGCCTCCGACGTAGCGTGTGTATCTGTTGGTGGGAGATCCTGTCCCCCACCCTGACCCAGAGAGGGCAGGTTGGGTGGTGCTACATAATCCACTTTTGGGTCTACACAACAC
Organism: Ichthyophis bannanicus; assembly: GCA_033557465.1. Classification (NCBI taxonomy): domain Eukaryota; kingdom Metazoa; phylum Chordata; class Amphibia; order Gymnophiona; family Ichthyophiidae; genus Ichthyophis; species Ichthyophis bannanicus. The sequence goes on from CM066035.1 coordinate 647,734,981, forward strand.
CCGTCTCCTATAATATGTGACCATGGCAATCGCACAGATTATTTGCTATTCTGGGTGCATCATAGCCCACAAGGGCTAGACATGACTGGGAAATACAGATGGCCACAAAGATATCCCAGGTGTGTCTGCAAGGACTTCCTATCACACACTGGCACTGATGGGGACCTGCAGCACAGTCTATCTCAGCCAACCCAGGTGCTTCAGACCTGGTGCTGGGCGCCCCACCTCACCCTCAGGGTGAGCACAGGAACCGCACAATGTCACGGTCTGTAGCTACTCTGTGCCAGTAACACACACGGTCAGTTCCCCCTACCAGGCCGAGGTGCTGTGAAGACGCATACCCCATCTTGTGATCAGCTCTAGACTGCTATCTGCATGTGCAGTGCATCATGGGTACGGGTGGGTTTACCCTATCCTGGTAACCACAGCAGACAGTTTGTGCGGTGACCTGCAGTCTTTCTGTAGCCAGCCAGCACTGTGTTAGAAACTTTAGAGCTGTAGCACACCGGTTACTACAATGACTGTGGAGGCAGATATCATGGTGATCTTTATTAAGGCTCTCTGAGGGGTTTCCTTTTAATTTACATCAGTGCTGCCAGCAAAACCACCCTCACTGTGCCGTAACCTTAAGGTGCCTCATAAGGCACATTATAAGGTGCCTTGGCGGACAGGACACTTTATAATGTGCCCTATGGGGCACCCTATAAGGCGCCTTATGAGTCACCTTAGGTTACGGCACTGTGAGGGTGTTTTTGCTGGCAGCACTGATTGAAATTAAAAGGAAATCCCTCAGACATCCTTATTAAATAACACTACTGTGGGATTGAACTCATGAACTCTGCCTCCACAGTTGTTATCATAACCAGTGGGCTACATCTTTACAGCTTCTAACACAGCGCTGGCATGGACTTAAGGTTACCATGCGTTAATGAGCCAAGGCACCCTCTATCGCGCGATACAGATTCTTGCTACCTTGCCGCCAGAACGCCCATTACCTTATATGGCATTCTTCACATTAACGCTGCAACTAGCGCCAGTAACATTAAGACGGTTTAGTAATCTCAAACATGTGAAATTAGAATGATCAAACACTTTAAAACCAATGTGCACACATGTGCACACAAACACACATACCCCCACCCCCACCCACACCCACACACAATCACCTCTGTCTACCAACAACACCTTCTCGCTAAGCTGAAATGGCATATGCAGATGGTCTAACCCTAGATGAGTCCACACTATTTAAACCCATTAGGGCCAATTTAGAGACGTTAGCACAGAGTCTACGCATAAAAAGTGTAACATCTATGCATATTTTTTATGCGCAGACATCATGCTGCAATGAAGAAAAGGGATCGGCATGAATGTAAACACTGCACAAATGCCAGCGACAATGCTAGCACACAGCCCATGTAAATCCATTCAAATTATATGATAATTAAGCAATTTGCTATTCTGCCTGGATGCAGAGAAGTGCGCAGAAGAGTGAAGACTGAACTTAATGCTGGAACTTTAACGTTACTCTAAAGAATGTTAGGGGTCTGTGTTCAGTGCTAACAAGGAATTTATCTCTGTTTCATGCATGGACAACTCCCATAGCATTTTCTGGGCTTTGCTGAAATGATTTCTGAAAAACAAAAGGCTGGAGAACGGTGCTGGAATGAATGTACTGTATATGTATACGATGGAATCATATATGGCACATGACAGCAACCATTCTGCTTGGAATATTGCTCAGAATAATATCGGTTACACTACATATCGGTAAACTCACATACATAACAGCAAGTTGCATAAATCAGTTTAGTGAACCTTTCCTCAAAAACCAGATATAGATTCCATGAACTGGTGAATCTGCACTGAAGGTCAAACCCACCTCATACAAAGAAAGACCTACAGAAATAGAAGAGAGAAAAAAGGACACATGGACAGCAGACAATGGAGAGTTACCCGAAGACACAAAGAAACTTGAAGAAAGTGACTGTGGCTATTGCAACTGAAAAATAAAATGCCCATACAACAAAAGGTAGAAAATACTTTTTAAAAAAAAATTATTAACTGTAATATGTCAGCTCTGGGAAATGTGCATCATTAACGTCTATATTTTGTTTAGTACAAGAGGAAATTACTTTATAGTTTTATTTCTCCAGTGTTGTTGTACATTCCAAGTTTGGCTTTTGAGGTTCCCAGTAATTATTGTCTTCATATTTCTAAATTCTGATCCCTTGTTCTTTGTGGGTTTGCTATGGGTTCTAAATGAGCAGGGTTTATAGTACTTCCTGGCAGTTGGCAATGGTAATGTAGAAATCTGGTAATCTTTCTTTATCCTCACTGCCCATGCAAATGGACACTCATTAAGAGGCATGTTTACTAAAATTAATGCACATTCACAAATGTTAATGTGCGCTAAGGACAGGAACACCTATTTATTTCTATTGGCACAGTGGCACTTAAAGCACATTAATATTTAGTAAATATGCCCCTAAGTCATTGCCAGGAGAAAAAAGAGGCTTGTGAAGGGCTCTTTTGAAAGATGCCTACAATTTTAGATGGGCAACATATGCATTTTAGAATAAAATAAATTAAATCTATGCAAATAAGGCCCAGTGGATATGCAAATGAGGCCACGCAATGAGTCTCCCCTGCAATATGATTATGGGTTGTTTTAGGGGCAGGGCAGAGGCAGCCCTAAAATTAGTTAGATAGCAGTGATATTCAGCTGCTATCCATTTAGTTTTGGCTTGGTGAATAGTGCCAGTTAATCCATATATTCTGTGCCTCTACCCACATGGAGATTGGTGCTGCATGTGCTCATTAAGCTAAGTGCTGTGTTGGCACTTTATACACAGACTGTACTGACTGATAACGTCAAGAGTCTGTTTCTGAAACTGCCATTTACACAAGTAGGTTGTTGATACATATAAATGCCAGTATTTACATGTGATGCTCATTGGTTTCAAATTTCTGGTGCTGACCCTGTGTCCCAGAGAGGATAAAGCCCTGGCACTTTTTTGTTTACAGTGTTTTTAGGAACTACTTTCTCTACTATGGGAAAAGAAAGCTTTAGAAATTGCACAAGAAAACCGGAAGTATATTTATGCTAATGGAGTTTTCCTCAAGTAAATGAGAAGTAGATTTAAAAAGATGGTTGTTTTGGAATAATTATCATAATGATGCATAATAAAGTTAAACCTTGATTGTTGAATTTTCCCTTTGTTACCGATGCAGCTCCTTTTATGCCACCTCGAGTATATTGGTTCTTCCTATTTTGTCTTCTATTATATCCTCATCACTCTATACAGAAAATCATAGAGCACCAAGGACAAATGCTAACAAATTCATATGCACTGTACTGCTCCTTACATTTGTAAGAGGAGAACTGATACTGTCTTTGAATGGTAGGAATCAAGAAAAAGGCAAACAGAATTATGCTTGGAAGAAGAACATTTCAGAAATGTGTGGATTGATGATGCTATATCACGGGTGTAACATTCAATAATAATATAAGATGATAAATGTAGGTGGTTATATGTAAAATTTTTGTAAAAGAATTCAAAGATTTCTTGTGGAACCATAGAACAGACGTGTGGCTGAATTGATCCTTCAGAAATTCAGTGAGCAAAATAATTAACGGATCTATTATTCAAAAATATTTACCCGGTTCACAGAATCTGTAACTGGATAAGTGCTGGATAGCGTGATATTCAGCAGTGATATCCAGATAGCACCACTGAATATTCCCTCTGACACCACTGAATATTTCCATTGCACTGTTGGGATAGTACCTGGGCGTTCTATGAATGGGGTGAGGGTGAGGGCAGTCCAAAATGTTTACTGGTTGGCAGTGATTTTCAGTCCACATAAAGTTAGGCGCTTGTAAAATTAACCATGCTAAGAGTAATCTGCATCACATTTACATCTCTTGTGTTTGGCATACATCTTGATAAGTTATGATGTTGGGGAATGTTTAATGAGGCAATCATATTTTATGTTTGAAACTATTAAACCATGACAATAAAACCGCCACATAAACTATCATAACAGAACAATCCACAGTACAGTACAATTGCAGCAAAAATAATACAAAATACCATTTTTTGCATTTTTACATTTCAACCTTACCCCCCTCCCTTCCTCCCTCCCTCACCTTTCCGTCCCCCCCCCCCCCGATCCAGCAACAGTGTTCCAGAACATCAAGCAAATATAACAAATGAGCCCCATTGGAATGGGGGGTGCCCTTACCCCCTCCAGGAAAGCACTAATTGGACTCCAATGGTGAATATTCCATCCATCCCCCTAATTACCCCGACCCTCTTCCCATCTATCACTCACCCTTGAACCCAACAGCAACCACACTAGCCCATACCTAAATCAATGAAGTGGCAAAGATCCCTCACCTTGCATTATAGATTATTTAAAACCAAACTACGACACCGCAGGGGCAGATGTTGGATATAAGCATCCCAGACCACCTGAAAACTAGGTAGCCTTTGCCTGGTGGCTTTGACCCAAAGTTTATCAATTTGTATGTGCTGGTGCAGCACACCCCTCCACTGCCAATATTGGGGGGGGGGGTCCGCACTTTTCCATTTTTGCAAAATAATACGTATTGCCAATGCCCAAGATAATTTTAACCAAGAGGCAATCATATTTTATAAGCTTTTTATTATGTTTTATTGTTTTTATTGAAATGTTTGTATATTGTACTTTTTCTGATGCTTACTATGAAGTTGTATTCATTGTATGGAAGTAATTACATGTATTTTAATCCACCTCTTACTTCACAGATTAAGTGGAATAGAAATGCCAAATTTAAAATAAATTAAATTAACCTATTCCTGCACTAATAGAGCAGCTTATTGCTTCACACAACAGTAAAATGTCATCCTGACTAGCATCATGAACTATTAAATGTGGGGGTTAATATATAAATCAGCATTAAAATCAATGGATCATGTGCCCTATTGGTAATTCCACCTTGCTTTTATGAAAGTCTCCAATGACTAATGCAGGTGCCTCCCTGTTAATTCTAGTACTAATGGCCTGTTATGTGATAATTTAATGAATGGGTGTTGCAAAAATTACCATCCATCCTGCCTTATAAAAACATCATTCAGTCCAGTTGGCACTTGGTAATTTATTGCTCCCAAGCACAAATTACATATATGAGAATTCAATGTAGTTATTGTGGCTTACAAAGCAGTGGAAATATAATACTTATATGCCCATCAGTAACCAGCCTCTTGTATCTCTGTCTAGTTTTCTGATTAGAATAATCTCACCAAAAATCCACCTGTGATGTCCACAATGGTCAGTTGTACATAGAGACAGTGATTATTCCCCTCTCAAGGTATTCCAGTAGCTTCTCTTGGTCAGTATTGCATCTTGATTGTTGCAATCTGCACAGGTTTCTTTTGATTGGGTATGGACTCAAGCCTTATCTCTGTGATGTTCCCTATTGCCTATTGTGGTGGGTTCTGGTGGTATGCTTGGGCCTCAACTCAGGTCACCTACATCATAATGTCCTTCTTATTCCTCCATCCTTCTCTCGAGATTAATCTCTAGGTGTCCCTGCATAAGTGTTCAGCTTCTACAGCTTGGACTAGAATTACAACTGGAAAGGCCTTTCACTCTACTACTTCCAACTACTAAATATTTGTGTAGTGCTACACGGCATTAGCAGCACTGTATAGACACATGTAAGAGACAGTCCCTGCCCATCAGAGCTTACAGTATAGTTAAGACAGACAACTGGGGACTAGGACATTTCTATTGCTACCCTAGTACCACTATGGACTCAGGCCTTTTGCTCTGTTCAGCACACCTGCATCCTATATAGCTCTATATATTTTGTTTCATGGCTTTTTGAAGTTCAGCCTCAAAAGGCATTGTGTATTGTAAGCTTCCTGCTGAACTGGAGACTTCACTATCTACAGCATATTGGCAGTTCTTGTCATAGATCTTTTTAGTGACACAAAATGGATATCTGCTTTGGCTTATCAGGGCTTCACAGCTGGATCTCTTTCCATCCTATTTAAGTGTCACAATCCCATAAGCACTTTTCTCTTATTAACATGGGTACACTTGCCTAGGTATCTCTGTTGAAGTATATATGGGAGTGATTTTTGTAACTGGTTTTCCCCTATTGAGAATGGTCAAAGGAGGAGCTAGATGATGTCACACTGGTATAGATTGAAAGTTTAGGAGGGAAATTTGTCTTTTGCCTCCTCTCTGCCCTACTGACCAGAGGGAGCAGAGAGCTCCTGGGTCAATGGGGTCCTGGATGTTGAACAAGGTCTTGGAAAAAAGAAAAGGAGTAGGTATTTTGCCTATTTCTATTTCCTTGAAGCAGGCTGCAAGATCCATAGCAGACTGCATGGAGTGGAGGAAAAGCAGCAGGCTGACAACCAGAGAAGCCAGGGTTCAAATCCTACTGTCAACATATGTGATCTTAAGCAAGCCACTTAACCCTCCATTGCCTCAAGTACAAACTTAGATTAAAAGTCCTCTGTGGAAAGAAACTATACCCAAGTGTAACTCACCTTTAATTGTAAATGAAAATGACCTGAGCAATAGCCAAAATCCCTTCCTGAACCTAAAGTAGATCTTGTAGAATGTTTAGCCCAAGGTGCCAAACTGGTCTTGAGATAAAGGAAAATGAGAGATTATTTTTGGTTTGACTGCAAGCTGATGACCAGTGTGCAGATTGTAGTGGGGGAAAGAACATATAGCCTGTGAGGTTTTTTCTAGCCTCTGCCCCTTACCCAACTGCCCCATAGAAGTCAGGGAAGATATAGTGGTGGCACAAGAGGTAGTGAAGAGAGAAGGAGACGTGAGCAGATGTTGCAGCTGGTGAAAATGAGTGTGGGGTAAGAGGATATCCACTAATCTCTCCAACAGCTAGCCCATAGTGAAGGTAAGGTCAGAGAGGTCAGAGGAGATGGCCATGACATCCTTGTGTATGCACCCATTGTATCATTCAGTACATTGATCTCTGAGCGACTGCTTGCTTACTCCTCCTGCATGCACTTATTCTTCTGGGTCATCATCGGTGCATTTAATCAGTGGATATTTTCCGCTCTCTAGGCTGTATGACCTCTGAGACTCTGCACTGGCTGCAGAACAGTAGCACTTGCTTCCCCCGTATGTGTCTGGTGAAACTGCAGTGATGGACTCCATAACTTCCTCTTTAGTGACTGCCTTCTCTTCGCCTTCATCTTCCTCCTTCTCCTTCCTCCACCTCATCATTATCCTTTTCCTCTACTGCTGGATTTGGCATCAGTGACAAGGTAAAAAGGACAGAGTGTGGCCACCTGGAAGCTATGTGCCTATGCTAGATATAGGTTCTTTGTTGGGCTCTTCATGGAGTTCTATTGTAGCCCATATGATATTTTCATTCCCTCTTGCTTGCCCTCTATTCCCTTGCACTCAGTATTGCTTCCTTGAGGCTCCAGCATGCTCTCTCATGTGGGCACTTATCTCTTGGGGTATGAGGAGCTCCTGTTGAACCATCTAGAAAGGTGGTCTTACGGCCCCTGTACTGAATCTGCAGTGGGAAAAGATAGGCTTCAAGGCCCACTATCAACCCAGCAAGGATGGGAATATCAACCTCTCCAAAACTTGCCTTTCTTTCCAAGGGTGCCATTTTCCAGATGTCGCTATGTTCATACTTTTCGCCAGAATATGTGTAAATGTGAATTTTATAAAGTGTGCAGCCCCTTCTGTGTGTCTTATAAAATATTAGGCCGCTATTAGTCCTTTTTTAGGCCTATTGTACCTATATAAAACTTTCCTTTCCATAGATCATTTTCAAGGCTATTTAGCTTGATAAACATGGTCGTTCGTTCTTCTTTACCTGGCTAAAAGTATGCTTGGACTTCCAGATGATGCAATGTGTGCAATCAAGTTAGTGCTGATGTCTGACAACCCAACAGCCCCTAGATTTTCTTAGCTAGATGAAATTCAAAGTAGATTGCCAGACCTTTCATCCATGCCAATGGAGGGTTAAATGACGCCCAAGACCACAAGGATTGCCACTGGGAAATGAACCCTGATGTCTTGGTTACCAAGTTGCTTCTCTAACCAATAGGCTATTCCTCCACTCCATTTTCTGCCCAGCAGTAATGTTAGGTTGGGAGAGGAAAATAGCACCTGAAACTTCAATTTTCATACGTATACTTGCTTTGAAATCCATATGCACATAGTCTGTGCTAATTAATTTTTAGAAAGAAACTATTCGGGTAGTTTTCTTTGAAAATTAGCTTTAAAGTGTATGTGTTATAGGATGTTTTTACTTTGCAATAAGGCAGACTAATGAAAATTGTCCCTCTCTCACAAATAAAATATATATTTGAAATCATACGTTTTGAATAGGTCTTTAAATAGATAACATTAGAAATTATTTTAGAGCTTTTATCTTATTATACAGATTTCACATAAACAGCACTGCAGGGCAAACATTCAATTAATAAAAACATATTGCTTAATTTAATTTGTTGCCTTGGTATCCATTTCGTTTATTTTATTTAATTTATAGCCTGCCTTTAACAAAGGAAATGCTCAAAGCAGGTTACATTATAAGATGCCCTTTGATGGCTTCAGCATTAAACCATATTCCATATTATATAAAATGATCCTTCTGTTTTTTGGTTTGCTTTTGTGAAGTCTGTGGGTAGCTGGGAGCAGTGGGTAGAACCATGGCTTTGCTTATTTGCAATATTTTGTTTTACCAAGAGGATCTCCACATTCTTCCTTTCATTCAGAGACTGTAACACATTGGCCCAGTAGATGATGACAGAAAAAGGTTAATTGACCCATCTAGTGTGCCCAGTTATCTGCCAATCAGGGCCATCTCTTCTTATCTAGAACAGTTTTTTTGTTTGTTTTTATTCTTTGCTGTACCACTTTGGGTAGAAAAGGAGACAAGATCCCCACTTTGATCCCCGCATTTCCCACCATGTCAAGTACAACCACAAAACTCTATTATAATCTCAAAAGCCAGCAATACTAGTTTGGTTATTGTGCACATATCCAGTTTCCTAGGCCCCCTTTGTAGCTTGCCAAGCATGGTTATATGAAGGTCTACGTTTCTGCTAGGTCGTCTAATTATGACTGTATTTGCTACTTGCAGCCTGCTGGAAAGACCCACCCAATAAACCGATTCTATTTCATTTCATTTCATAAACTGCCTATTTAATTTCCAAAGTGGTTAACACATTTGTACATTCACAAAATCTTGAACAAATTCTCACACAAAATACACGTGCAGTGGCATTTTAGAAGGGGCATCTAAGTACAATCTGGGTCGTCCAGGGCAAAACATGCAGGAAAATGTCTGGGGCGTCTGTGTGTCAGACAGATTTCAGAAACATAGAACGGTGTGGCGGGGATGTCCGTCTTAAACAAGGTTGCATACGGGAACATGCAGTGACATGGCAAAGTGAAAACATGAACCCCATTCCCTGTCAGCGTTCGGTGTCAACTTGTTAAATAAAGGGGATATAAGGGTACCTCCTCCACACCCTGTGGATGTTTGCCTACTGAATGAGCACTTTTCAGATGCCTAGTCACGCCTGGAGCAGGTATAACCTTTGACAAGACTCGGGACATCCAGGATGTTTATGAGATTGGATAGGGATGTGCATGTTCTTGGGAAGGCCCTGGCCTTGCCTATGCCATGCCCCCGTTCCGACTTGGATGTCTTTATTATGGGGATGTTCACTGAATCGCCTTCTAGAATGGCCCTGGGGACATCTCTGTGCTTTGGCCATCTGTATGTCTGTTTTCAGACATCCAAAGCACAAATAGGGCTTCTAAAATAACCCCCAACATTTATAACATACAACACTGTAGAATAAAAAAATGACCAAATCCAGTCTGGAAGGGTAACATCAGAGATACGAGGCACCTTTTGCAAAAACATGAATGTCAGAATTGAGATGTAGCGGTCACTGTGTCTACAGTTCTGATGATATTTTACAAACTGCTCTAAGGAAAGTGTAGCTGTTCCTAAAATACATATCTATATGCTACTGGGGAGTGATCTCGTAGATTTGCACATGGAAAATACGTATGGAGGGACCTCAGCAGCTTACACGTGTATGCTTCGGCATTTCAAAATGAACATGTGTAAATGCTGAAATGCACACGTGCATCCCAGACATTTTGGAAACCTGGATATAAAAAAAGATGCCTCTAATGGACCACAGAGGATTCTGTGTTCATGTTGTTTCACTTTGGAGGGGGAAACAAACATTGTAACTTCAGATGCGGACAATTAAGGTCATGCATGTGCATCTCCTATATAAAATGAAGATACATATATTGATGTTTGCTCCTATCAGGCCATGCCCCAAAACACCACCAGACTGCCTCCTGGCCAAATGTTTTTCTATAGAAGTGCCTGTCCTGACTTAATGGACACTGATCTTTTTGGTCTTCCCTAATTTTTGATTAGTTTGATTAGTTACTTATTTGTATTTTATTTTGCTTTATTCACTAACCAATTTGCTCTTATCCCTCTCCTTTCATCTGATCGAACTTCATCCTCCTACACTGACAGGTTGATTTTAAACCTTCAATTTCTTATGGCTCCACACCACTTTTTCTTCCTTTTTCTGACACTCCCTAATCTTCTCCCCTCATATCATCAACTTAAACCCCCCTCTCTTTATCGCCCTCTCTCTACCTTCCTCATTTTCTCACCCATCTTGTCTTCCACCCTTTCTTCAGCTTAAGCTTTACTCTCTCATTCATCCCTCTCCTTTCTCTCTGAAACAACCTCACCCTTGTTCCACTGTGCAATCTCTCTGCCTCACATTCTTCTTCGCCTTCTTCTATCATTCATCAATATTAATCTTAACCCTGGCCCCCTAGATTTTTCTTTCACTCCCATGATAGTCCCTCGCTCAACCACTCCAATCTCATGCCTCTCCTTTCCCCTTCCTCTCTCCCTTTCTTATGTGCCTTATGGAATGCTCATTCCATATCTAATAAACTCCTCTTTACTCTTGATCGCTTTGTCTTTAACTCTTTCCATCTTTTAGCTCTTACTGAGACCTGGCTCCTCCCTGATGATACTGTTTCAGTCGCTGCCCTCTGTCATGGCGGCTACCAATTCTCCCACACTCTTGGTCCCACTCACCATGGTGGTGATGTTGGGGGTTCTTCTTTCTCCTTCCTGCCAATTTCAACCCCTCCTTCTACCTCAGTCTCACTCCTTCTCCTCCTCTGAAGTCCATTCCATCCACCTTTTTAATCCCTTACCTCTCTGGATAGCTGCTATTTATAGACCCCCTGACAAGTTCACCTTTACCTTTCTCATCGACTTTGATTCACGGCTTTCCTTATTTCTGGATTCTTCTTCCCCCTCTCTTATTCTGGGTGACTTTAATATTCATGTTGATAACCCTTCTGACCCCTATGCTCCTAAGCTCCTTTCCTTCACCTCTTTATTCAGTCTCCAGCTCTACTGCCCCCATTCATCAGCACCGTCACTGCCTTGACCTTGTTTTCTTCTCTATTTATCTTCAAATTTCCTTACCTCGGTTCTTCCCTTATTTAATTATTTATTTAACAAGATTTTTATACCGCCTTATCGTACAATCAAAGCTTACATAGATTTTCTCTGGCAGTGTGTTCCAAATGGCAGGAGCAGCTAATGAGAGGGCTCTCTTTGTGGTGGAGTTCTTCGCTTTGGTGAATGAGCTGGGGATCAGTATGGGGTTTCTTGTGTTGTGCCTCTTAGGTCTGCTGCTTGAACTTGTACAAATTAGATCCTGTAGAGCTCCTGCTGACAGGTCACATCTTACCTTGAAAATCGTAAGTGCAGTTTTGTATTTAGCACGTGAGGAGACTGGAAGCCAATGTAGCTAATATAGTAGTGGAGTAATATGATCACGTTTGGGTGAACCTATGATTATGCGGGCAGCAGTGTTCTGAGCCAACTGCAAGGGATGGATGCTTTGTGTTGGTAGGCCATGAAAGAGAGAGTTACAATAATCCATAACGAGGGTTAAGAGCGTTTGACATACTGTACAAAAATGATCTTGACTGAGGAGGGGTTTTAGTCTTCTGATGGTAGCAAGCTTTTAGAATTCATTATCTGACCATCGCCTGCTAAGCTTCACTCTTCATCACTCCCCGCCTCAATCTCGCCCAGTCCTCCTACCTTTTTGGGAATCTTCATGCTGTTGATCCATTGGCTCTCTCCATTTTTGTCTCATCACCTCTTTTCTCCACCTTGTCTTCCAAGTCTGTAGATAAGGCTATAGTTTCCAATAATACTGCTCTCTCTTCTGCTCTGGATGCTCTTGTTTTGCCCATGCTACATCCTGTGTGGTGCACTATACATCAGCCCTGACTGTCTTCAACTACCTGTTAGCTACACTCCTGTAACTGCTCAGCTGAGCACATTTGGCTCAAATCCTGCTCCCTTTCTGACTTTCTTCAAATTCATGCTTGCCTCCTTCCAGTCTGCCATAGCACTCACCAAGTAAAACTTCTATGTCCATCTGACAAACTCTCTTGCCTCTGACCCCCATCGTCTCTTCTCTACTCTCAATTCTCTCCTCAAGGCACCTCTGCCTCTGACCCTACTTCTCTTTCTGCCCAAACTCTAGCTATTTCCACGACAAAGTCCACAAGATTACATTCCAATTCCTCTCAAGATCAGCTTCATCCCCTCTTCCCCCTCTTCAATACTAACTTTTCCTCTCAATCTCAGCTACACTTTCATCCTTTTCTATGAACTCCAAAGACGAAACCTCTCATTTTCTTTCCTCCTCTAAACTTACTACATTTTCCTCTGATCCTATTTTCACCCATCTCCTTAACTCCATTTCCTCCTCTGCCATCCTTTCCATCTCTTATATTCTCAACCTTTTGCTGTCCACTGCAAGTGTCCCTGCAGCTTTCAAGCATGCTGCGGTCACACTTCTCCTCAAGAAACTTTCACTTGACCTTACTTGTCCCTCTAATTATTATTGTTCCATATCCCCTTCATTTCCAAACTTCTTGAATGTGCAGTTCTCTGCCATTGTCTTGAATTTCTCTCCTCTTAAGCCCTGCTGTATCCACTTCAATCTGCCTTTCATCATTTACATTCCACTGAGACAGCTCTTGCCAAAGTCTCCAGCGACTTGTTCCTGGCTAAATCCAAGGGCCTTTATTCAGTCCTCATCCTTCTTGATCCTTCTGTTGTTTTTGACACTATCGACCATCACCTTCTCCTCGACAATTTGTCCTCACTTGGTTTTAGGGGCTCCGTGCTGTCCTGGTTCTCTTCTTATTTCTTCCATTGCTCTTTCAGTGTTTGATCTGGTGGTTCCTCTTCTACTGTTATCCCACTCTCAGTTGGTGTACCCCAAGGGTCTGTTCGGGGCCCTCTCCTTTTCTCTCTCTATACCCAGTCCCTTGGTGCTCTCATCTTCTCCTATGGTTTTCAATATTATTTTTATGCTGATGACTCTCAGATGTATCTATCTACACCTGATATTCCTCTGACACTCCTGGCCCATATCTCTGCCTGCCTATCTGACTACTGCCTGGATGTCTCACCATTGTTTGAAATTGAATATGACCAAAACTGAACTTCTTATTTTAATCCCTAAGCCCTCTTCCCCCCTTCCTCCTTTCTCTATCTTTATCTCTGTAAATAACACCCTTCTACTTCCTGTTTCCTCAGCCTGCAACCTTAGGATAATCTTTGACTCCTCCCTCTCCTTTTCTGCACATACCCAACTGATTGCAAAAAACCTGTCATTTCTGTCTCTAAAACATTAACAAAACTTGACCCTTCCTTTCTGAACACACTATTAAAACACTTATCCACTCTTTAGTCACTTTCCGTCTCAGCTATTGCAACCTCCTCCTTGCTGGTCTCCCTCTAAGTCATCTTTCTCTGCTTCAATTTGTTCAGAACTCTGTTGCACAGTTAATCTTCTGCCAGCCCCAATATACTCTCATAACCTCTCTTCTCAAGTCACTTCATTGGTTTTCCTTCCATTTCCATATCCATTTCAAACTTCTCCTATAAATTTATTCGTTGTACTGCTCCTTATTACCTTTTATCTCTACCCTCTCCATACTCCCCTCCTTGTGAATTCTGCTCTTCCACTGGTTTGCTTCTCTCTATGCCCTTTTCTTCCACTGCCAACTCCAGACTTCGATCCCTGGCATATATATTGCCCAAGCAGTCCCTGCAATGTGAGGGGGGGGGGGGGTTCCGGGTAGAAAGGGCGGCCACACAGCAAAGGCAGCACAGCAAACTTACTTCTTTCTGTTTGCTGCACTGCTTCAGCTCTTCTAAGTTTGCCGCGGACCCGCTGGGCCAACGTCTCGCGAAAGCAGCCACACCGCAAGACTTTGGCCTGGTGGCTGTTAGCTGCCATTGCCACTGCATGGAAGTGGGCCCACATGGAGCGGGGAGGCATTTTCTCTCATTGGAACTTACACCACTTTTGTTTGAGATATTATATTTCCTACCTCCTTCATATTGCACTAGAGAAAGTCTGACTGACAACAAGTTACAAAACTAGAGTTCTTCTCTAACCATCCCCAAACCACAAGCATGTGTGGTATTCAATGAAAGGTTGGCCCTCAGTTTAATCCCACTGACCTTAAATCTCAGTCAAAGCTTTACTGACTTAAAATCAAAGGGGTATGTTTACTAAATGGCGTTAACGGCGCAGCTGCGACATTATCGCACGATACGTGATGTTATCGTGCAATAATGGTGCATTATCGTACGAGAACATCACGTATCACGCAATAACGTCTCCAGCGGCATTAAGGTGCTCAGAGGGTGGAGTAAGGCTCCCCAGGGGCGGAAATAAGGGGTCAATGGGCGGAGAGTGGGCGGGGAGAGGCCCCATGCACACTAACGCCGTGAAATGAAGGTCTGAAAATTAGCGCCAGTGAAAACCTCGCGCTAGAGTCACATTTGCAGGGGAAAGAGACCATTTCAGTCAGCAATGTGCAGCAAAGGCAGGGAAACCAAGAAAAAGTGATAGTAGTGATACATGTGCAGCTTTCTTTTCTTATATTGTGCTCTTTAGAATCAGTGCAGTTTACATATATACTAACAGGTACTTTTTATTCCCTTGTCCCTGAAGGGCTCACAATCTAAGTGTATCTGAGGCAATGGAGGGTTAAGTGGCTTGCCCAAGGCCACAAGGAGCCACTCCTCCCTCAACATCATAGTGCCCAAGTACGAGAGGGCACTATGGATGTCTATGCAGGCACCCCTACCGCATATCACGCACCATAGGCAGCCACCTACAGGCACACTGGATGGCCTAAGACTGCTCACCACCAGCACCACTGGCAGAAAAGCATGTCAGCATGGTGGCGGAGGGGTGCTGGTGGCGTAGGGGGCTGTGGCATCTGCCCACAGCAGACCACGGTCAAGCCCCGTTTAGGTGGGTGCCATGCACTGCAACAGATAAGGTCTGTCTGACGAACAGTCATGGTATCCCCAGGGAATGATTTGCCCTTGTTGCAACAGTTTGGTGCAATACACACAGCCAGTGTGTTCAGGGGCAGAAGGTCACAAGTTCAAGTCCCAGCTGTGGCTCCTGCAAACCATGTCCCTATATTTTATCCAGTTCTAAACCATGCTAATAAAGACAGAACCCTTATTGTAGATAAAATAAACATGCCATAAACACCTATATTTTACCCTACAGAGCACAGACACCATAAACATGTGCAATCCCTAGAGCAAAGTTCCCCAACTGCAGTCGTGGAGGGCCAAACACCATTCAGGTTTCATGCTGTCCCTAATAAATATACCCGTGCTGCCTTTGTATGCCCCGCCCCCATTGTATGCAAATGTATCTCATGCATATTCATTAGGGACAGAATGAAAACCTGAACCGTGTTTGGCTCACCAGTACCGGAGTTGGGAACCTCTGCCCTAGAGCAGCGGCCAACAGGGGCACAAACACCCACACCCACACCCACAGGCTCCACTATCCAAAGTCTCATGGAGAGTCAGTCTGTTGGGCCCTGTGCGGAGCAGCATCTCCCAATACTAGCACCTGCATACCTTAGCCATGCCGTCCTAAACTTGGGAACACGTTCCACATATATCAAAAGGTTGCTATGATTAATGTCAGATAACAAATCCTAAGTTAAACACAATTTGTTGACAGAGATTCATCATAGCAACCTTTCTGATATCTGTGGAGTGTGTTTTTTCTTCTAACAGTGTTTACCACCCCAGGGAGTGACCCCAACAGTATTGCATACCATAGCAATGCCCGCACTGTGCCCAGGACTGGTGTAGTGGCCAGGGCTGCCAAAAACCTCTATATTTGCACAATGTTGGCATAGGTGTGGGAGTGTGTGTATGTCTATCCAGTGTTTTGTGGCTGTCTACACCTTACTGAGCCCACACTGCTTGCACTGTTTTCAGTGTTAGCCTGCCAATGTGCATAATAAGGAGCAAGGTACTGTGGGTATGGCCTGGAAAGGGTGGCCGGGGCAGGATGCATCTGCAAAGGGCATAGAGCAATGGCTGGGACATTGTAGTGCCCGACCACCACCTGCACAGACAGGGTAGCCACAACATGTCATGCTGGGGGGGGGGGAGGAGGGGGTCATTCTCACCCTGACTGAGCAGTGACCATGGCATGCCTAGGTTTCCCCTTAGTGCTATACAGTGTTTCTCTCAAGTGATATCCATAAGTTCCCTTTTCTGGGGCCCAATCACTGACATACCTGCTTGGTGTGTGTGTGTGTGCTCACATCCTGTTTTTGGGTGCACACAGTTCCTCCAGGAACATGCACTATGTACTAGCTAGCACACTGTCTGCAGTTAGTATGTGTATGGCTGGAGCACCTTGCAGGGTGCAGTGGGTAGAGACTGACTGTGCCCTCTGCTGGTGAATGTCATATAGTGTGCAGCTGAGCTTTTCTAGGCCTACTGCCTGTCTGCCAGTGCCCTATGTGATGTGCACAGATCTGCATTGACTGCCCTGTAGGGTGCCTATTCCCCAGCAGGACTGGGGTTGATGGTCCCCTCTACTGCCACCATTGCAGAGATGTAGAATGTGGATCTGTTGGTAGGAGATCCTGTCCCCCACCCTGACCCACAGAGAGCGGGTTGGGTGGTGCTATATAATCTGCTTTTGGGTCCAACCACTGCCCTTCTCTTGTAACATGTGACCATGGCAACCACACAGGATATGCACTATTCTGGATGCATCATAGTCCACATGGGTTAGACGTGACTGGGAAATACAGATGTATACAGGCGTATTCTAGGTGTGTTTGTAAGGACTACCTATCACACACTGGCACTGATGGGAACCTGCAGCACAGCTTATCTCAGCCAAGGCAGGTGCTGCGGACCTAGTGCTGGGCATCCCACCTCACCCTCAGGGTAAGCACAGGAACTGCACAATGTTACGGTCTATAGCTACTCTGTGCCTGTAACACACATGGTCATTTTCCTCTACCAGGCCGGGGTGCTATAGAGGCTCATACCCCATCTTTTGAGCAGCTGTAGGCTGCTGATCTGCATGTGCAATGCATCATGGGTATGGGTGGGTTTACCCTATCCTGGTACCTACAGCAGACAGTTTGTGTGGTGACCTGCAGTCTGTCTGTAGCCAGCCAGCTGTGTGTTAGATGTTATAGAGATGTAGCCCACTGGTTACTTCACTGACTGTAGAGGCAGAGGTCATGGGTTTGATCCCACAATGGTGCTATTTAATAAGGCTGTCTGAGGCATTTCCTTTTAATTTAAATCAGTGCTGCCAGCAAAAACACCCTCACAGTGCCATAGCCTAAGGTGCCTCATAAGGCACCCTATAGGGTGCCCTATAAAGTGCCCTATAGCGCACATTATAAGGTGCCTTGGCTGACAGGGCACTGTTTTAAATTAAAAGGAAATTCCTCGGACAGCCTTCTTACATAACACCACTGTGGCATCAAACCCATGACCTCTGCCTCTACAGTCAGTGCAGTAGCCAGTGGGCTACATCTTTATTGCTTCTAACACTGTGCTGGCATGAACTTAGGGTTAATGTATGTTAATGTGCCATGGCGCACACTATCGCGCGATACAGATTCTTGTTACTTTGCCACCGGAATGCCCACTCCTTATATGGCATTCTTCACATTATTGCTGCAACTAGCGCCGGTAACATTAATACGGTTTAGTAAGCATACCCCAAAGACTCCTATTTATTTTTTATTGCATTCTGTCTGTGATGACTAGACAGTAAGCTCTAAGAGGAAGGGACTGTCTATCATGCATCTGTGTACAGCAATACATACATCTGGTATGCACCATATAAATCATGATAATAATAGTTGTCTTTGTGATTACCATTTCAAATTCCAGTAGTTCCTGCCCCTTCTGGTGTCAGGTTCAAAGTGTTGCAAGTTGACCCCTAGAAGTAGTCTCAGAATACTATTGTTAGAGGTCAAGTTGCCATATAAGAGCAAAAAGCCCTTCATAGGCCCACCTGGAGAAATCCCATTAGGAGTCTAAGGTAAGGGGGTAGGAATGTTCCCCAGTTGCTCCTGCCCCTTCCGGCATCATGTTTAAAATAGCACCAACTGACCTCTAGTGATAGTCTTGCAGTTTTAACTCAAGGGGTCAGCTAATGACATCTTGAACCTGGCACTGGAAGGGGCAGGAAGGATTGGGGCTCACTCCTACCTCCTTAACCTCAACCACCAGAGATTTCTTCAAGTAGGCTGGGGGTGTTGTCTTCTTCCAAGGGGTTTGAAGGTGGGGGGGGGGGGAACGTTTTGGAGGGGTGGAGGAGAGAGTCTGTGGGATTCTGAGGAGGTGGGATTTGCTTGGAGTTTTGAGTGGAGTGTTTTGTGGGGGTGGGAGCATCTTGCCTGGTGGGAGTGAGTTCAACCCCAATTTTTCAAGCTACCAACACTTTTAAAATGATGCCTAGGAGCATCAGGAAGCTTTCAACTAGCATTATTTTTCCAGGAATAATACAGCGTGCAAAGTTCAACAGAAGTTGCATTTTAATTCGCAAAATAATGAGTTGTTCTGCATGCATTTGTGTTTAATGCTCATTAAAAATAAAAATCATGCGTTATTCCCTTAACCCTGGGAGTACCGATGGAGTCAAAAGTGACCCCATTGCAAGTTTCACAACGCGTATCTTGGAAACTAGTTGTTCAAGAATGCAATCTTTTTATGACTTTTCACATCAATATTCTCTTTATATTGCGCCATGAGAGGAATAATTTTCATCTGCTAGGTGACACTAGTGATGAATTGCAGCACAGAGTATGGTTTGGATCGTGATACAATTTGCAGTTTTGTGAATTTTTTGATCTGACAAAGGTATTTATCATTAATTATGTATCATTTATTTTTTGTACTCTTATTTTATGAAAATTACACATTTTCTGTAATTGATATCATACGTTCTCTCATTATTTCCAATGAAATCTAAAGGCTTTCAGCTCGTTCATCACGATTATTGTACACCTATAGTAAAATTGCTTTGTGTTTTATTCAACTTTATCTTTGTTTATTTATTTTAGGTTATTGTTTATGATGTCAAAACGAAAGTATTCAGCTGCCCAAGTAAGAGAAATATTGCAACGAGATGCTGACAGTGACGGCTCTGAGTCGTCTGATGATGCAGCATATTCAGCAAGCGAAGAAGCATATCAGCCAAGTTCGGGCGATAAATCTGATGATGACAGTCATGATTCAGATGGCAACAGCAGTTGGTCGCCAAGTGAATGTGAGACTGATGTTGAGCCAATAACATCGCCTGCAGCAAAGAGTCAAGTTACAGGTCAAGGCAAAGGTCGAGGCTGTGCTGGATGGGGAAGAAGGCAGGAGTCCTCGGTGTCAGTATCATCTGTGAGGAATCTTAAGGGTATGTTTACTAAACTGCGGTAACGTTACATACCGCGCGTTATGTAATTTTAACGCGCGTTAACGTTACTTAACGATCGTTAACGACCCCGGCCGCGGTAAACACCGCAGAAGGTGGAGAGAGGGCAGAGAGAAGGGGTCAATGAGTGGAGAGTGGGCGGGGAGAGGCCCCTTTCACACTAACGCGCTGAACTGAAGGACTGAATCCTACCGCGAATGAAAACCTGCCGTTAGATGCACATTTGCAGGAGAGAGAAACCATTTAAGTGTCAGCAATGTACAGCCTAGGCAGGGAGTCCAAGAAATGTGATTGTAGTGCTCCATTTTCAGCAACACCATAGTGCCAAAGTATGAATGGCCACTATGGCGATGGTGCAAATGGGGCATAGGGGGCCGCAGGTAGGACATGTAGCATGGGCATCTGGGGCACAGGGTGGACCAGGCGGGTGCCTAGGTGGCACATAGGAACAGAGAAACTTGAAATCAGCAAGACAGCAGCTGACCAAGGCCAAACACAATCCACCTATATCTACCTGGTTCAACCTAGCCAATAGTTGCTAGGGCACTGACCTAACATCCCTCCAGCCATCCTGCCCCCATGTGGAAGGGACATAATATTGGTAGGCAGTGATGGGGGGGATGTGAGGATGTCCATGTATGGCCCCCCACCCTGGGATCCGCTCCCTAGGCGGGCGCCTACCTACACAGTGGATGGCCTGGGACTGCGTGCTACCAGCACTGACAGCAAATGGCCATGTCAGCTTGGCAGGGGGGGTGTGCCCGTGCTGGAGGGGGCAGTGCCACCTCCCTGCAGTGGACCTAGGTCATGCCCTGCATCAGTATGTGGTGTGCAGTGCAACATACAAAGTCTGGCTGAGGAAAAGTACAGGTAGCCCCAGGGACTATTGTGCTTCTGTGGCAACAGTGTGGTGCAGTACACCCAGCCAGTGTGTCCAGGAGCAGAGAGTCACAGGTTCAAGCCCCAGCTGTGGTTCCTGCAGAGCATGTCCCTATGTTTTACCCTACAACAGCAACATGTGCAAAGCCCAAAGCAGCGGCAAACAGGGGTACAGCACCCACCTACACAGGCTTCACAATCCAAAGATGCATGGAGAGTCAGGCTGTTGGCCCCAGCATTGAGCTGAAGTTATCACTAGAGCACTACTACTACCCCCTGCACAGTTTAGCAATGTCGGCACTGTGATCAGGACCAGTGTGGCGGCAGGGTTGCCAACCACCCCTATCCTTGTACAATGCTGCAATAGGAGTGAGCGTGTGTGTATGTCTATCCATTGTTCTGTGGCTGCCCACCCTTCACTGGACCCAAAATGTCCCACTGTTACCAGCGTTAGCCTGAATAGGTGCATAATGAGGAGCAAGGTATTTTGGGTATGGCCCGGAAAGGGCAGATTGGCCAGGATGCATCTTCACAGGGTGTGGGGCAATGGCTGGGACACTGTAGTGCCTGACAACCACCTGCATGGACAGGGTGGCCACAGCATGGTGTGCTGGAGGGCACTCACTCTGACCGAGAAGTGACCATGGCAGGTTTAGGTTCCCACATAGCGCTCTACACTATCTGTCTCCAGTGATATATTTGTGTTCTCTAGTCCTGGGGTCCCCATCACTGAGTTGCTTGCTGCATGTAGTTTCTCTGTGAGCAGGCTGGTGGACTGTCTGCAGTTAGACTGTGCATGGTCAGAACACCTTTAAGGTACAGTCTGACTGTGCTGTCTGCTGGTGACTGGCAGACAGTGGTGGGAGGCAGTTGGAGTTTTCCAGACCTAACCCCAGCATTGCTGCTGGTCTGCCACTGCTCCAGTTACAGGTATGGCTCTGGCCCACCAACCCTGGAGGGCTGTTTCATACAAAGAGGATGGAGGTTGCTTCCCCGGGGCAGGGGCACCTGTTCTTTACCTACAAAAAGGGTGATGTGGGCCCTTTGGGATATGTAGTGTAGACCACTGTGACCTATAAAGGCACTGCTACACACACCTCATGCAATTCTAGGAACCCCTCTGTCCTGATAACAGCTGCCCATGTCAGCTAGACCCTAACACAGGGTACACACCAATCTGGCTGGTGTCTGGTCCCACAGGGCCACATGTGACTTCAGGATACAGATGGACACCAAATTACCTTTGGCTGCACTGCAAGAAACACCTGTCACACACTGGTAGTGATGGGGATGTACAGCAGGACTTATCTCTAGCACCACATGTACTGCAGACCTAGTGCTGGGCACCCATCCTATCCCTCAGGGTGAACACAGAACCTGCACAGTGGCATGGTCTGTAGCTACTCTGTGCCAGTATCACGCACTGTCAGTTCGTCTTTCCAAGCTGAGATACTGGAAAGGTGCAGACCCCATTTGGTGATCAGTTGTAGACTGCTATTCAGCATGTGCATTGCATCATGGGTAATGGTGGGGTTACCCTATCCTGGCACTTAGAGCAGACAGTTTGTGTGGTGACCTGCAGTCCTTCTGTACCCAGACATTGCTGTGACATACAACATGGAGGTATAGCCTACTGGTTAATACAATGCCATTCTTGGCAGTGTTCATGGGTTCAGTTCCTCATTGTTCCCTTCTCTCATGCCTTTCCTACTCAAATAGTGTGCTTGCATGTAGAGGTCATATATTTGCAGATCTGTGCTTCCAGCCCATAATACCCTCGCCACAATTGCCAACATTCCCTCGGTCCATCTATCTGCATCTGTCAGCTGTGTAGAGTCCTGTCTGCCTGTGCAGGCTGCCACCCCATGTCATGCACTGCTACCCTTTCCTGCATTGCGCCTCTTCATGCTTGCCTCGCCTGTGCCTGATTTGCATGGCACCATCACTCTTCTGTTCACCCATCATTGTAACTATCCTGCCACCTCCGCCTCCACTGGGGGACACGTATTCCCATCGTCTGCCACCAACTGTTTTTCCGGTACTTTACATTGCCAACACCCTGTGCTGTGGTACAGCTGCCCCACCATGTTTGTCATCAGTACTGGCAGGCACATGGGATGCCTGCAGATATGGCAGGTCCAGCGGCTCCCACTTCTCCCTCCTTCACTCTCCTGTTCATTGCCTTTCCTGAGTGCTCTATCTAGTGTTAGGGCTACATCTGTCTCTGTTCCGCACAGGTCATGCATGTCATCCTGAGGCACCTTGGAGTCCCTAGGGCACACTAACCTAGGACACCATAACCTTGTTAGGCCACCTTAACCTATGGTTCCATAGCCCAGGGTGCCTTCTGCGGTGCCTTGTCCAAGGGTGCCTAATATGGTGCTTAGCCTAGGAGGCCCTATAGGGTGCCTTATGAGGCACCTTACAGGGCACCTTACAAGGCACCTTGTAACGCTCATTAGTCTAAGGCGCCTTGTAACACGCGTTAGCTGCTACAGCTTGCTGTAACGATGCAACACCCACACCTTTATATGGGCATCTGTACCTTTACCGTGGAACCTAACACGAATGACATTACCGCAGTTTAGTAAACATACCCCTAAAGCTTGATGACTGAATTTAGTGAGCCCTATTTTTAAGAAACGTTAATAAACCAAAGGCATGCTAATGAATGCACAACTCGGATCTCTTTAGGAAGCCACAGTACTGTTGCAGTTTTTTGTCCTAGTAAGGAGTTACTATACCAACACGTTTGACATGATGAACAGGGCTCACCCAACTATTAGGCAAACTAGGCAGTTGCCTAGGGGGGTGACTTCTGAGAGGCAGAAAATAGCAGGGCATTCAAAGCTAAAGAATAGATTTTGACAGCCAGAGGAGGCAGATGACTTAATGTTCGCCTAGGGCACCAACACCTTGAACCAACCCTGGCCATATGGCCAGCCCTGAAGCTGAAGCATGCAGAAAAGGACATAAGGGCACTTCCTGGACATAGGTGGCCACATGCATGCATAAACAACCTCTTATGAAACAGCGACCGGCACATGCCTTGCCAGCAGAGCATGCATATGGGTAGAGTTGAGCAGAGCATGGACGGAGTACGCATGTATAGTATGATATTCTATACATGTTCTTGAAAAATATGGAACATTTATGCCATTTCTAAGGCTGATATTACTGTCCATGCCTGCAACATAGGTGTGTGTTATGCTACTTATGCTAGTGTTTTATAGTGATGTGGGTGGAGGAGTAGTCTATGTGGTGAAAGCAGCAGCCTGGTAACCAAAGACCAGTGTTTGATTGCCACAGGCACTCCTTGTGGGCTTGGGCAAGTCACCTTACCTTCCATCGCCTTGGAAGAAAGCCCTGGCAATCTACTTCCGGCCACATCTTGCCAAGAAAACTCAGGGGCTACTGGATCACCAGGAGTCAGCATTGATTTAACGGCATAAATACCACACAGGGTTCTACTTGTCTTTATTAAATAAGCTTATCATACGCTTAAAACATGCTTTATCTCGGCATCCCCATAGAAAATTCTTCTCTAAAAGCCCTGTTATACAGCTAATCTAGTTTAGTAAATAGGCTTTTTAATGCCCTCGCAATGGCAAGTTGCATGAATTAAGACACAAGCATGGATAAATATTTCATTAGAGAAGGAATGTTGATAGTGTATATGAGGGTTACCAAAGAGTGAAAGAAAAGACTTTATTGTAAAATGTGAGTTGAAAAGGACTTTTAAGAAACTGATGAAGATTAAAGCTTTTTGAAAACACAACAGGCTCAGCAAAATGAGATTGAATTAGAGGAAAGAAGATAAAATAGATAAGCATGTAGGTATAAAAACAGATCAATGACTGCATCAGAATGCAGTTTCAGTTGTAAACCCGTATTTCTATTTTGCTTGGTAAAGTACCGATTACTTTCTCTGTTCATCTGATTACAACACAATCTAGAATCTCGCTGACTCTAGAGCCTGAAAAAGTCATTGTCACCATGCACATAAAATAAAAGTGTTCCAGGAAGCTGCTACAGTATTCGGGACAGGCGAGCTGGATCGTGATTACCATTTCAGCCTGAGTCTGAATTTTGCTCGATAATTCTGAGCTTGCTGTATATCAGTTCTACCAGAATTTCTGACAGTGTCCATTGGATTTACATCTTTTAATGCAATTTGTTTTGTTTTGTAATGTGAACTGGCTTAGATAAGACGTTTCCTTAATGACTAATTAGTGACTCACCCATCCTTTATGACTTTTGGCAGAAATTTTCTAGAAAGTAGATGTCAAATCACTGTCCAAAATCAAGGCTCTCCTAGTCACTGGTTTGAAAACCTTGAGATAATGTGTGTCCAGGATTTTTAAATTTTTTAATTTCAGTTTATAGATAACCACTTATCCTAAGACCTGTAATGATTTCCAACATAAAGGGGCATATTTACTAGCATCTGGGCTGGTAGCATGCAATCAGCCCCAAACATGAGCTAGGGGGTGGCGCAGGACACATGCTAGCAAATGGGGCACATCTGGCATGTCCCCATGTTGCTTGCACAGGTATTGTGCAGCCCCATGCTTGTTACCTTTGGTACGATCAATGTGGGTGCACGTATTGCTAAGTGCTACATTGATGGAGAGAGTGAGCCAAAATGTCCACCCTACTTATGAGGGGGGCATGCCACCTAAGAACTGCTCGACCTTTGTCCCTACCCATGCTACTTGGTACTTTTTTCCATGGTGCATCCTGAACTCTGTGCTACACAATAGTGCACTTTAGTAAACGTGTTCCAAAGTACATACAAGATAAATCCTCAGCTTTGGATTCCCCATTGAAGCCTGAATAATTTGATGGTGTTGACTATCTTCCCTTAACCCTTATCCTGTTTTGGATGGGATTAAATTCTAATGTTTCATAAGCAGCACTAACACATTCCATTTTGAAATAATAAAAAAAAGCCCACAAAATTATACCACATGGCTTCCAAAGATGTTAGCAGTTTTATCAAACTTGTTCTCCCATATGAAAATATGTCCAGATTTATCAATAAAATTATCAATATTTTTTTATTTAAAGGGAAAAGCATGCCAGTGTCAAACTGTATTTATTTATTTATTTAACTATGCTTATACACTGATTTTTACTGGGTCAAAGTGGTTTACATTAAACAAGAGACACATTAAACAGGTCATACCATATTTACAGGGGCTATACATTCAACATGGTCTCAACTTATTTACAGTCCCGACTGAGAAAGCATTGAGATTTCCTAACTTATTTACAATTCTTCATATCTCGGCCACAAATTTATCTTGTATACAGTGTAATCATGCATTCATTGGGCGTTGCTTGGGTCTGTGCCAAAGTATTCTCTGAATAAGTGGGTCTTTATTTGTTTCTGAAAGGAGGAGAGGTTCTTGTTCTGGATTTTGGTTGGGAGAGAGTTCCATAGGGATGGGGCATAGAGGTCAAATGCACGGGCACATGTTTGATGATTGTGTTTTGTCCTTGCATGTAGTATGGTCAGAACATTTTTAATGGTCTGCCTTGTAGATCTCCTAGAGTTTGGTTGTGGTAGGAGGGTGTGTAGATGTGATGTTTGTTGTTGGTGTAGTGCTTTGTGAATCAATAGTAAGGATTTATACTTGATCCAAGATTCCAGTGGGAGGATGTGGAGGTGCTTCAGTATTGGAGTGATGTGGTCATACTTCTTTGCCCTTTGTATGATCCTGGTGGTTGTGTCAAGGGCTGTCCATAGCAGGTGGAGAGTGGAGAGTGGGAGTCCTTGATATATCACATTACAGTAGTCGAGATGGAGGAGTGCCATTGCTTGTAGTACTGATCTGAAGTCCTGGGGGTCTAGGAGTGGTCTGAGGCACTGTACCATTTTAGTTCTGAAGAATATTGTTCTCACAGTTTTTGCTATCTGTTGCTTGAGTGAGAGAGTTTGGTCGAGAATGACCCCTAGGTATTTTATTTGTGCTTGAACTTTTATTTGGGTTGTTCCCAGGGTGAAGTGGGTTGGTAGGATGAAGGTTTGATCCCTCGTGACAAATAATGCTTCAGTCTTCTTGAGGTTGATTGTTAGATTGTTTTCTTGGAGCCATCTGGAAACGTCTTTAAAATAAAGCAGTAACTGTGTTTGTTGGGTTTGCAGTGGTTACTTGTCCATATAGCATAATGTCATCTGCATATACAGTATGTGGAAGTTGAAGTTCTGTGACTGTAATTTGGAGGAGAATGGTTGTCGATAAATGTTAGAGTCTACAAAAATGATCCCTAATACCAGTGACAATGTTAGAGGTAAAACACCAGAAACACAGCCAGATAATCAATCATATAAAAATAAAGCAAGGGTATGATAGAGCCAAAAAATAAAGCAAAAATAAGCCTCAATTTGTTTTGGAAATGTTGGCAGGAAAAGCATATGCTCCTCTTGAAATAACAGATTCCTTTTTAATCTAATGTAAAGACGCTAAACGGCGTCAAAGTGTGAGACACTACAAAGTGAACCAAAAAAGGTAATTTGTAAACACTTAGCTTGTAGGAAGCCCCCCCATGATTGCTTCCTAAGGTTCAGCAGAGCCAAAATGGGAGGTCAATAGCAGCACCAGCAGCAACAGTGACACAGACTGTGTTTCAAGTCCGATGAAAATCTCGAGGGCTCTACCTAAAGCCAAATCTAAGCTCCAGTCGGTGCCGGAAAAGGCAATTTCAATGAATAGAGGCAGATAAAGCGCTCTTATAAGACGTCAGAACATGACATCAGAATTGGAAGGCCAAATGATATAAAATGATATAACATCTGCAAAAGGGGACAAAAAAGATCATACTCGCATACTGTGGAATTTCACAAAAATTGATCACATAACACTCAACCAATCAATTTCTTTATTAAGACCAACCGGACTAACTGAATTCAAGAGAAAAATAGAACATTCTTCATGAGTCTGAAGGCTCAATGTCCTGTCACCAATGTTATCCATAGCAGTGGAGTCCTCCCGAGAAGTAGTCAACAACCATTCACAATGAGTATATTGTGCCCTAGTAAAGGCCCTCTTAATAATATAATTGGGATACCCTCTTTCTCTCAACCGGTAAATAAGTTCATGCACATGGGTAAGAAATTCTTGAAGAGTAGTAAAAACCCAACATAGTTGAAGAAATTGACCCATGGACAGGCCATTCCATAAGATTATGCCAACCGGTCCAGAGGAACAATTTGTTACGGTATGACAGTTTTCACCCTCGCTCCTTACAGAACGGTTTCTGAGGTGGAGGCTTGTTCTTGCTATTATGGCCACACCGCCTCTTCTGCAATGAACAGTGGAAGAGGATGTAGCCATGTGGATTGAGCTGGTTCATAAGTACAGTGTCTGTTTCAGATAGCCATGTTTCAGTTATACAGAGGATATAAATCGTTTGGGATGTGATGAGGTCTTGGTTTATGGGGAGTTTATTCCTCATGGATTGTGCATTTATGAGTGAGAATTGTACTGCTTGTGTAGCTATTGGTGTTGTGGGGTTGTGAGAGGCGTGTTCTGATATGATTAGGATATGTCCGAGTGAGAGAGGCTGATATTAATTGTTTCTGTGAGGTGCGATGTGGGAGAGATTGTGGCATGAAGAGTGTTGGCATGGTTGTTGACGTAATATTGTGAAGGTGGTATTGCTGTTAGGAAGTACGCTGGTGGTTGGAATGCAGGCATGTGGTCTACTGTACCTGGGTTTTTTGTTTACTTGGCTGGAGTTGTCCTGATTGGTTGGATGTTATTCCTTCTCAGTTGCTGTGGTTGCCTTAGCCCATGCAATATTGTGTGTTTTGTCTGATATTGATATTGTATATAGCCCAATGTATATAGCCCAATTGTATATAACCCAATGTATAGAGCCCAATGTATATAGAGCAATGTAGATAGCTCAAACTGTATATATTGTACCCCAAATCAAAACCTACCTATCCATACACTCATGAACACTAAACTTACAGCCCACTGCATGCTGACACCCCCGCACTACCCTACTTGATTGTTTGCAGTGAAATCCGCTTTGATTCAAGGATAAAGCGGGATATAAATACTTTTAAATAAAAAAAATTGTTGCATCTTGACAAGGCTTTCTTGTCCTCCCCTGTGGTCCTCACCTAAGGGCCCTCTGGTGAGGTCTGCAGGTATGGGCCTGCCAGGTGCAGGCATGCCTGGAGGCGTGCTCTTTTTAAATCCTTTTATGCTGCTGCAGTGGGCCCGATCGGCCTCGTGGAGGAGGGCAGGGAGGGATTTGTCCTTCTTGCTCCATTCCCCAATGCTGATCAGGGGCTGGGGATGAGTGTGGCCCCCTGTAGTCATTTTGCAAATATTTGAGGCATTTGACCCAGAATATAATGTGCTGCTATTGTTACAGCCTCTATAAAGAGTCATTCTGGAATTTGTTTTAGAAACGAAGGCCACAAAATAAGTTGTCGGCAATAACATTTTTATTGGACTAATACAATGCACATTTCTTACTAGCTTTCTTGAGTTACTGTTTTTCTTTCAACAAGACAAAGCAAAATGGGCAGTCATTTTTTGAAAAAAACATTGCTTGCATTTTAAATCGCCCACATTTTATTTTTGGTTTCCCTCAAACCAAAAAAGCTGAAGAAAATCATCCCTCAATTATCTAGTTTACAACAAGGGGACAATGCTACCAACCGAACCTGGGGTCTGTGCATAATACCAATGAGGTGTGACCTGATTTAAACTTTACATGTTGTATTCAACAGGTTCAAAAGCTATTCAACAACAGGTACAAAGTGCTTAATGCCTTGGGGAAATCATTAACTTGGAATTATCAGTGTTTTCGCTGTATGGCAGGGCAAGAAAATGCACCAAGCCTGAAAGCTGGTTTGTTTCCATAGTGTGGAATGACGAATCTTTTGTTAAAAGCTTTAATTTGCTGCATCATCTAAAAGGAGAGAATTGCACGAGAAATATTGGTCAAGCAAATGCTAAGCAGAAAGCATCATCAGAGTTTTATTTCAAAGGACTAATTTAAGCAATAAGAAAAGTGGAATGCTTTCTCTACACATTTTGACTTCCACATATTTTCCTCTAGAAATTTGTCATTTTCCAGAAGATGCAAGAAATTAAAATCTTGTGCAAAGTAGGTATAAGATCTTTTTGTAGTCTTGTACAAAATTTTATTTTGAAATCTAGGGGGTATGTTTACTAAACCGCGGTAATATGCGGGCCGCGGTAGTGTGCAGGATGCCAAATAAGGAGGTGGGAGTGTCTGGCTGAGAAAGGCAAACCGGGACGAAAAATGCGCTAAGGTGTGCGGCGCCCTAACGGGCGCCCCGCACATTAGCGCATGGAAAATGCGCGTGGGCGGCATAAGGCGGCGCGCTGATATCCATGAACAGGAACAGAGCCACAGCACAATGGTTAAGACACTGGCCAATGATGCAGGGAGCAGGAGTTCGGTTCCCCACAGTGCTCAATGATGCTGACTGAGTTGTTAATTTATGAGGTAGAGAAATACTGGGCGGCCTAAAGCAGCGCACTGATGTTTTGGGCGGCATAAGGTGGCGCGCTGATGTTTTCGGCGGCAGTCTAATACTGGGAGGTATAAGCAGCGCGCTGATGTGCAAACAGAAAATCAGAGCCACAGCACAATGGTGAAGGCACCTACCAATAATGCAGGGATCAGGGGTTCGATCCCCCACTTTGCCCAATGATGATGGTTGGCTGAGGTGATATTTTAGGAGGTATACAAAGAATGGGCAGCATAAGGCGGCACGCAGATGGGCATTAGGCGGTGCGCTATTGATTTAGGAGGCTGTTCTAGTATTGTGAGGCATAAGGTGGCACGCAGATGTGCAAGCATACCATCAGAGCCACAGCACAATGGTTAAGACACTAACCAATAATGCAGAGATCAGGGGTTCAATCCCCCACAGTGCCTAATGAACAAGGCTGGCTGAGGCATTGCATATTATGGGGAAGAGTGCTTTAGGGGGCATGTTATTTTTTGTTTAATTATCATTACTAGCAAACGCACCCTCAAAGCGTGTTAACATAAGGCGCCCTATAAGGCACATTTTAAAGTGCACTGTCCGCCAAGGCACCCTAGAATGTTGCTTATAGGGCGCTTTAGAGGGTGCCGTATGAGGTACCGCAAGGTCAGAGTACTGTTTTTGATGGCAGCACTGTGCAGTTTAAGGAATGAAAAGCATACGTAGGTGCGCTGACATGCATGGAGGAGCAGCAGTGGAGCACAATGGTTAAGGCACTGACTGCCGATACAGGGGTCATGAGGTAGCTCCCCAGGGTGCCTAATACGTAAGGCTGGCTGTGGCATCAGCTTTGCAATGTACATATCTGTTCCTGCAGCACCGTATGTGTATTTTATTAATTGCTGCCAGCAAACACGCCCTCACGTGCCGTAATGGAAGGTGCCGTAAAAGGCACCCTATATGGCACTCCATAGGGCACATTATAAAGTGCACTGTCCGCCACTGCACCCTAATATATCCCCTATAGGGCACTCTATAAGTTGCGACACAGGATAATGTATAGTGCACCTTATATGGACGGGAACCATAAGGTGCCCTATAGGGTGCCCTATAAAGCGCTCTCAGAGGTACCCTATGGGTACAGTACGCTGAGGGTGTTTTTGCTGGCATCAAAATATGTACATTAAAGAAAAACAATGCTTTGGACAACCCTTTCAAATAACCCCACTGTGGGTTTGAACCCATAACCTCTACCTTCACAGGCAGTGAAGTAACCATTAAGCTACAGCTCTATAGCTGCTAGCAAGCCCATGGCTGGCTGCAGAGAGGCTGCACGACACCACACAGACAGTCTGCTGTGGTCTCCAGGATAGGGTTAGCCCACCCGTACCCATGATGCACTGCACATGCAAATCAGATGTCCACAGATGAACACAAGATGGGGAATGCACCCCCACAGCACCTCGGCCTGGTAGGAGGAAGTGACCGGATGCACCCACACAGCACCTCGGCCTGGTAGGGGGTATGGACCGGGTGTTTTACTGGCACAGAGTAGCTACACACCGTCACATTGTACGGGTACTGTGCTCACCCTGAGGGTGTGAAGAGGCGCCCAGGACCAGGTCCACAACACCCTCCATGGATGAAAGAGGCCATGCCAGAGCTCCACAGCAGTATTAATCTGTGAGATAGGTAGTTTCTGCAGACACACCTTGGATATCACTTTCTGTTTTAGTCAGGGGAACCCCTTATGGACACCTAGGTGGGCCATGTACCACCAGCCAAGGTTGAAAACAAACAGGGTCTCCTATCAACAGATCCACATTCTACCTCCCTGCAATGGTGGCAGTAGAGTGGACCATCAACCCCAGTCCTGCTGGGGAACAGACACCCTACAGGGCAGTCAAAGCAGCTCTATACACCTCCACAACACAATATCAGACAGACATTAGGGCTGGATATGCTAAGCTGCACCCCACCACTATCTGATATTCTCCTGCAGCAAGCCTTCAGCCGCTGCACCCTGCAAGGCGCTCCATTACAACACAGATCAGCTGAAAACAGTCTGATAGCTAGTCCTGGTGGAAATGCATGCACCCAGAACTGGGATGGCAGTGCACACCAGCAGATAAGTCAGTGACTGGGCCCCAAAAGAAAACCCATATATATCACATGAGAGAAATGCTATCTAGCACTATGGGGGTGCCTAGACATGCTGTGGTCACTGCACAGTCAGGGTGAGAGTGATCCCCCAGCAGGACAGAAAGAGGTCACCCTGTCTGTGTAGGTGGTGGCCGGCCACGACAATGTCCCAGGCAGTGCCCTATGCCCTGTGCAGATGCATCCTGGCCAGCCCACCCTGTCTGAGCTATACCCATTTATTTATTTATTTATTTAACATTCATTTTTATACCGCATCTTCCAGAGATCAGTTGCGGTGTACAAATAACAACTATTAACAAATCGAAATTTGTTTTACATAGAACATCTTAGATATACATAGAACATCTTAAAGTATCATAAATTAAACAAATTTAACTGGAACTGAGTTAAAACAATTAACTAACAGAAAGTGGTGTTAACGTACATAATATAGTACATAACAGATACAACTATATACAAGAGGAAGGTATAATATAGTACAAAAAACACTCCAAGGACAGCTCCAATAGCAAGAAATGATTTTTGGAAGGGTCTCCACTCCGTAGACCCTTCCAAAATTCATTTCTACTTTTATGGAGCTTTCCAGGGAGTGTTTTTTGTTGTTGCCCATTAATATCACTGTTGCCCAGCTGAAGTACTATTTTTTATATTTTTGTTGTGGTCTTTTTCGCTTTTTATTTGCACTTTTGTTCTAGGCACATGTATCACAT
This sequence comes from Ichthyophis bannanicus, assembly GCA_033557465.1. NCBI lineage: Eukaryota > Metazoa > Chordata > Amphibia > Gymnophiona > Ichthyophiidae > Ichthyophis > Ichthyophis bannanicus. The sequence goes on from CM066035.1 coordinate 647,768,112, forward strand.
TGCTCACGTTTTGTAGGTTTCCCCGGTTTTCCTGTACATTGCTGACAGAAATGGTTTCTCTTCCCTTTAAATGCCCTCTACCGCGAGTGTTTCACTTGCGGTATTTTTTACTTGTATATTCGGCCCCGTAAATGTGCGAGGAGCCTCTCCCCTCCCCTTCCCCGCCCATTGCAGCCGTCTCTCTGCCCCTCGGGAGCCTTCCTCCGCCCTCCGTTAGCCTTTCCACGCCTCTATCGGACATTTGCGGGCCCGTACTTGTGCGGAGCCCGTTAGTGTGCCACGCACGTGTGCGGGGGTTCATCGCACATGTGCGGGGCGCTTAAGAGCACTTAAGTGCTGCTTTTAGTGCGCTATTGTGCGGCGCGCAATTGTGCGTTTTTTAGTAAACATGCCCCTAGGTTTGCAGTTAAAGATAGCATTGCTTTACAGTAGTTCCATGTGCCATGGTTAGATGCTTATTTCTAGCTATGTGCCAGTCAGCACTATAAGGACCACTAGAGAAATACCGAGTTGCCTTTAGGTAGTAGAGGAGTGGGAAATGCTCTTTGGAAAAGCTGAGACAGTGAAGGGAGTCAAAGTTCCCCTCATGAGAGAGTTTGATTAATATAAATCAAATGTAAGATCATACTGCTAACCTTCAAGATCTGCAATAACCAATCAGCCCCCCCAACCGCAAAGCCTACTGCACAAAACGCAAAGTGCCAGAGCAGGAAGACAGAGCACCCAAAACATGCTGAACATCCCCCATGAAAAACTAAAAAGCAGCCAATACGCCTGCAAAAGATCCTTCGCACCCTCCACGCCCAGTTTACGGAACTCACTAACCGAAAGGCTATGAAACATCACAGAAATGGCCACATTCCACAAACAACTCAAAACACATCTCTTTATAGAACACTTTGGACCATCTGAATTACTGCTTCCTCTACTCTAAACCATGTAAAGACCTTCACTCACAATGATAGTGCTATGTATTGACATAACTCACACTGTTCAATGAAAGTTTTCAGATTCACTGTAAATAAGCTGCTTATACTGTTTTATGTAACTCCTCATACTCCCTATTTAAAGACATTACTGTTCCACTGTATCCAAAAGTTCTGTACATTGTAAATCGCTTTGAACCGGCGAAAGGCAGTATTAAAAAAAGCTAAAATAAAATAAATAAATAACCTCGCCATGCTGCACACTGTCTTCAGACTCATGGCTCCCTTAAGAAACAAGCTGAAAATCTTGCAGGTGCGGAGGGGTGCATGGCCCAAGAGGGTAGCTCCATGACTTTCCTACTTTCGATGGGGAGAAAAAGAGCTGTGTGGCAAAAAAGCCCTCATTGAGCCTGCAGCCTCTTTTACCTAGATGTAGGTCTGATGGATCATTATGCAGTTCTTGGGGCAGTACAGGCTCTGGACTCGGATGCATCCAGCGGTATCGACACAGGTCTGCTGAGCTTGCGTTCTTTTCAGATTTGGATACCTTAGAAGAGTGGCTTTCCCTCCCCTCCCACAGCTGGTTACGCATCTGCAGAGCAGCTCTGGAAGGCGCTGCTGCCTGATCTTCTGCAAGAAGGGCTTTTGGTGGTACTGGTGTGGCCCTCTCTATACAAGATTCTCCAGGGGGCAGTGTGCAGAGGTTTGAGGAGGTGAAGGAAGGTAGGATTCCGGGAGCTGCAATAGCGTCAGCTGGAGTCTGCTCGAGTGGAGACTCCATGCATGGGCCAGGTTTGCCTTTGAAATTGTCTTCCTCTGAAGCCTAACCAATTACCTTTGGAGATGATTTGAGATGCAATTAGTCAGCTTTCCGCTGCTCTTTCTATTCAGTCCCACAAGCATTGACAAAATTGCGGGAGAATACCTCTCAACTTTCAGAAAGTCATGAAGCTATTGAATCTTTGAAACAAACTTCTTTGGAACATAGTGTTCAGGTAGGGTCATTTGAAGAACCTAATTGGGCAGTGATTAAAGAGAATACCTTTTTAAGAGCTAAAGTGGAGATCATGGAAAATTCTACTTGTTCCTGCAACCTTCGCTTGATTAATTTTTCTATATCATTAACTGTCTCTCTGAAGGAGATGTTTAACAGATATTTGTTGGAGATGCTGCAGATTCCTCAAGCATCTATTCCCCCTGTATCTATGTATCTAAAGTTTACTATGTCCCTGCTGGAAAGAAGTCTCCTACAGAATGAGATCAAGAATTGGATGTATTAAATGTCACTGCTTTGGAAAGGCCAGAGAATGAAGAGGTAGTGCCTGCAACATTGTTGGTAACCTGTGCTTTGAATGCAGATAGAGACTGGATTTTGAAGGTGTATTTCAAAAAAAGAAAAGTTCCCTATTAAGGCGTCTTGTTAGTATCTTTCCGGACTTGGCCAGGGAACCACAGAAAATGTGGCATGAATTTTTGCTGCTTAGACCTGGTGCCTTGCAGCTGGGTGCCTTGTTCTATTTGAAGTTCCCGTGTAATTGTTTGATTAAATATAGATCTACTAAATATATTTTTTTCATCACTATTGATCCACTGCCTGGTTATCGCAAGATGGGGAAAGTAAGGCGCAGCAAAGGCTGGCCTTACTTTCGCTGAGGAAGCTAGCTCAGTGGTGGCTGAATATTGCCATTGCCTGGTTAGCTTTCTGCCAATCTTGGCAACCCAGACATTCAATGGCAGGGCCGGAAGTGACCCTAGCATTGAATATCAAGATTTAAGTCTCAGCGGTAGCGGCTCTGTAGCTTCTGGTGAAGTTTTGGCACCATAGCCACTATTTAATTAATTTAACCTGCTCTAACAGCACAACTACCTGGTATTTGGTATAAGATGTATTATATTTTTCCTTATCTTTTTAAAGATGCAATATACCCTTCTAATTGTGGACTTGTAAGATTCAGCATTTTTTATTTTCCTGACTTGTTCTTTTTTCTCTTTCTTTATTATAAGATCATGTCTGCATCTTTTCTATGCAGATGTGTAGTTGCTTGTTTGTATTGCAAAATCTATAAATAGTAAATTAAATAAAAAACAAAAAAGAAAACATGAAACAAGCCATTCGACTGCCACAAACAAATTTACTGAAGATAACATATGCTGTATATAAATACACACATACTCTTGAAAAACAACAATTGGTACATAACTCTTCTTCTTAGTGGAACAATATGTCATAGCTGGAACCTCACCTCCCTCAGAGGCACTCTATTGCATTAACTCCAGCCTCCCACAAGTTCTCCTTCCCTCGGCCTGATCCATGGCCGAGAGTATCATCCGGGCCTGACTGTTGCCCTGTGCAATCAGCCTTACCCAGCCCCCCCTCCCATGCAGATCCTGGCACCCGCTTAACTGTTGACAGGTCTTCTTTTTTGCCAGCTCGTGACCCACCTCCCCTTTTCAGATTGGACTAGGTCCTGTCTTGTTCAAGTACATCCCTGAGTCTATTGATGAGGCCCCATCACTAGGAGGAGGTTCCAGGCATCAGTGAAGACCCCGACTACCGCACCCAACCGAGCTGACCCGATGACATTTTGCAATGCAGCATTGAATATGTCCAGTCCAAACAGTTCTGAGCCCCCAACACTATGTCCTCATGGTCTACCACCCCACCTCCAAAGCCCTTGACAAAATTCTCCACCTCCTTGTTGAGCTTCTTTCTGCTCTTCTCTATGCCCCTGGGATTCCGGGCACCTCTCCATCTAAGCCGAGGGATGATCTGAGACCATATGATGCGAGAGGATGTCAAGTTTGCCTTCAACCAGACCATATCTCACTTCATTTTTATGATTTTATCAATACTGTAGTCTTTGTGTAGACTAAATCATTATATCCCAAGTGTAATAATATGTAGCACGGTCTTTGTCTATTCTGGGCCCAGTTAATTCTGGCAAAAACTGGTCCAATTACATTCCCCTCTTACCATTGTATTTTGACCTCCCAAAGCAGAAAGCCCATCTGTTTCCCATAGTATTGCTCCATTGCTCATTTCTCCATTGCTCATTTCTCCATTGCTCATTTCCTTATCCCATCACCCTGGTGTGGCAGGAAGTGATCCTGTAACTAGGACCTGTCCTCCAGGTGATGTAAAACCCTCTCGCACCGAGGACGTTTCTCCAGGGCCATGTGCCCATGAGGGAAGGGTTAGGACAGCCGTTATAGCTGGTGATTCGATCATCAGGCATGTAGATAGCTGGGTGGCTGGTGGACGTGAGGATCGCCTGGTAACATGCCTGCCTGGTGCGAAGGTAGCGGACCTCACGCGCCACCTAGATAAGGTCTTAGATAGTGCTGGGGAGGAGTCTGCTGTCTTGGTACATGTCGGTACCAATGACATAGGAAAATATGGTAGGGAGGTTCTGGAGGCTAAATTTAGGCTTTTAGGTAGGAAGTTGAAATCCAGAACTTCCAGGGTAGCATTCTCCGAAATGCTTCCTGTTCCACGTGCAGGACCCAAAAGGCAGGCAGAGCTTCGGAGTCTCAATGCGTGGATGAGACAATGGTGCAGAAATAAGGGTTTTGGATTTGTTAGGAACTGGGGAACATTCTGGGGAAAGGAGGGGCTCTTCTGAAGGGATGGGCTTCACCTTAACCGGGATGGAACCAGGCTGCTGGCATTAACCTATAAAAGGAGATAGAGCAGCTTTTAAACTAGATATTAGGGGAAAGCCGACAGTCGCCCAAGAGCGGATGGTTCGGAAGAATGTATCTTTCAAGGATACTACCAAAAGCAGAGAGGTTCCACAAAAGAGTAAAGTAGCCCAAATGCCCTCAAGTATGGAGCAGACAGAGCTTAAAGATCCCAAATTACCCATGTCTAACAATAGCCAAATTAATATGAATAAAATACATTCTCTAAAATGCTTGTATGCAAATGCTAGAAGTCTAAAAAATAAGATGGGAGAGTTAGAATATATAGCATTAAATGAAAAGTTAGATATGATTGGAATATCAGAGACATGGTGGAAGGAGGACAACCAGTGGGACACTGTGATACCTGGGTACAAACTATATCGAAATGATAGAGCTGATCAAATTGGTGGAGGGGTTGCTCTCTATGTTAGAGAGGGCATTGAGTCAGAAAGGATTAAAGTTTTGCAGGAAACAAAATCTGCAGTAGAATCTATATGGATTGAAATTCCATGTAAAAGGGGGAAGGCAATGGCAGTGGGGGTGTACTATCGAGCGCCTGGCCAGAATGACCAAATGGATGATGAAATGCTCAAAGAGATCAAGGAAGCTAACAAAAGTTACAGCGCAGTAATAATAATGGGTGATTTCAACTACCCCGGTATCGACTGGGTCAGTGTCACGTCAGGACATGCTAGGAAGATAAAGTTCCTAGATGAAATAAATGACTGCTTCTTGGAGCAGCTGGTTCATGAACTGACCATAGGGGAAGCCATATTAGACCTAGTCCTTAGTGGAACACCAGATCTAGTGCAAGAGATAAGGTTGTTGGGGCCACTTGGCAATAGTGATCATAGCATGATCGCCTTTGATTTAATTAGTGGAGGAGGGATAGTAAGGAAATCCACAGTACTACCTTTTAACTTTCGAAAGGGAGACTATGATAAAATGAGGAAAATAGTTAAGAAAAAACTAAAAGGAGCAGTTGCAAAGGTTAAAGATGTACATCAGGCTTGGCTGTTGTTGAAAAATACTATCTTGGAAGCCCAGACCAGCTGTATTCCACGCTTTAAGAAAAGTGGAAGGAAGTCCAAAAAACTGCTAGCATCGTTTAAAGGTGAGGCCAGAGAGGCTGTTGTTGCCAAAAAAGCATCTTTCAGGAAATGGAAAAAAGAGCCAAACGACGAAACCTGGAAACAGCACAAGCACTGGCAAGTCAAATGCAAGGCATTGATAAGGCAGGCAAAGGGAGAATTTGAGAAGAAGCTTGCTGCGGAAGCAAAAACGCGAAGTAAAGACCTTTACAAGTACATTCGTAGCAAAAAACCTGTGAGAGAGTCAGTTGGTCCATTAGATGATAAAGGGGTTAAAGGAGCACTAAGACGCGACAAGGCGATAGCGGAGAGACTGAATGAATTCTTTGCTTCAGTCTTTACTGAGGAAGATGTAGGGATGTTACCCATGACTGAAGTGGTATTTAAAGGTGCGGAAGAATTGAAGGAAATATCGATACATCGGGAAGATGTATTACAACTATTAGATAAACCGAAGAGTAGCAAATCACCTGGGCCGGATGGTATACATCCAAGGGTGTTGAAAGAACTTAAATATGAGATTGCAGACCTGCTATTAGTAATCTGTGAACTATCATTAAAATCATCTCTAATACCTGAAGATTGGAGGATCGCCAATGTAACACCAATTTTTAAAAAGGGTTCCAGGGGTGATCCGGGAAACTACAGACCGGTGAGCCTGACATCAGTACCGGGAAAAATGGTAGAAACCATCATAAAGAATAAAATTACTCAGCATGTAGATAGTCATGACCTAATGGGAGACAGCCAACATGGCTTTAGACAAGGAAGATCTTGTCTTACTAATCTGTTATGTTTTTTTGAAGGAGTGAATAATCAGGTGGACAAAGGTGAGTCGGTTGATATTGTGTATCTGGACTTTCAGAAGGCCTTTGACAAGGTCCCTCATCAGAGACCTTTGGCAAAACTAAAGAGTCATGGGATAGGAGGCAGTGTACTATTGTGGATCAGGAACTGGTTAAAAGATAGAAAGCAGACGGTAGGGCTAAATGGCCAATTTTCCCAATGGAGAAAGGTGAATAGTGGTATACCCCAGGGATCTGTGCTGGGTCCGCTGCTTTTTGACATATTCATAAATGTCCTGGAAAGTGGAATAACGAGTGAGGTTATCAAATTTGCAGATGACACAAAACTATATAAAGTTGTTAAAACCCAAGAGGATTGTGGAAAATTGCAAGAGGATCTTGATAAATTGGAAAACTGGGCATCAAAATGGCAGATGAAATTTAATGTGGACAAGTGCAAGGTTATGCACCTAGGGAAGAACAACCCAAGCTATGGTTACACGATGCGAGGTTCCACATTAGGAACCACCGCTTTGACCCGGTGAAAAGCGGTATATAAATGCAGTTAAATAAATAAATAAAAACCACCCAGGAAAAAGATTTAGGCGTCATTGTGGATACCATGTTAAAACCCTTGGCCCAGTGTGCAGCAGCAGCCAAGAGAGCAAATAGAATGCTCGGTATGATAAGGAAAGGAATGGAAAATAAAACAAAATATATTATAATGCCTCTATATCGTTCCATGGTGAGACCGCACCTTGAATATTGTGTGCAATTCTGGTCGCCGTATCTTAAAAAGGATATAGCGATTTTAGAAAAGGTTCAGAGAAGAGCCACCAAAATGGTAAAGGGGATGAAAGGATACTCCTATGAAGAAAGGCTAAAAAGGTTAGGGCTCTTTAACCTGGAAAAGAGACGACTGAGGGGAGATATGATAGAAGTCTATAAATTAATGAACGGAGTGGAACGGGCAAACGTAGATCGATTGTTTACCTTATCAGAATATAGAAATACTAGGGGACATGCAATGAAGCTACAGGGTAAACTAATTAAGACTAATAAAAGAAAATATTTTTTCACTCAACGTGTAATCAAACTCTGGAATTTGTTACCGGAGGATGTAGTAAAGGCTGTTAGTGTAGCTGGGTTTAAAAAAGGTTTGGACAAGTTCCTGGAGGAAAGGTCCATAAACCATTATTAAGAAGGGACCCAGGATATCAATGCTTGAACCAATACAAGCATTGTGGAACCTGTGTCCCTTGGGGAAACTGCTAGGTTCATATGACCTAGATTGGCCACTGTTGGAAACAGAATACTGGGCTTGATAGACCTTGGTCTGACCCAGTATGGCATATCTTATGTTCTTATGTTCTTATATGAAATAACTCCCAATTATCCAGATCCTTGTATGCTCCGGACCTGCAAAATAGCTTTAACTCTCACTAGGAGGCCATTCAGTCCCCTCTCACATATCAGTCAGACTTTCACTGGCCAATTTCTGATAGTCCCAGTTCTCTTGCAAGAGTTGTAGTGCCAATTCTAAAGGAATAGGTTGTATAATCTACTGAACCCTGATGCCCACACTTATCTAAACGTTCTGTGTTAAGCATGACCGTTCCTGGTACCTGAAGAAAACCCTCTCCATCTCTGGCCTAACCTATAAATAGTCCTCCATAGAGCAGACCAGGCATAGGAGCTCGGTTCTGCTCTTGTACAGGCAGGATAACCTCCCCTTGCCCCACTTGTCCATCTTGGATTCCCTTAAGTAAATCTCTTCGGTATCACTGCACATCCTCATATCACCCTTCTTCAAGGTGCTGCCCGCTTTCTCCTCCCTAGACAATAATATTGCCTTGTAAACACCGAAGAACATCACCAGGAATGATGCCTTGAATGACTTCATCTTAAAAATGTCCCAGAAGATTTGGCTGCCTAACTGTCGGACTTCTTATTTTTATTTATTTTAAAACATTTATATGCTGCCAAAGTGCCCAAAGGCATTCAAGGCGGTGCACAAAATAAAAACAAACTAAAAATCTAACAGAGTAAACTAAGACCTCACCTTACCCCATATCAACCAACCACCTGCCTACCTTGTCCAGTCTATCACTTTCCTTGCTGTAGCTGAGAAAACAGAAATGTCCAAAGCTTTCTGAAAGGCCAACAGACTACTCTCCTGTTGCAACAAAATCAGTAGCTGGTTCCACTACGAAGGAACTACTGCAGCAAAGCACCTCTCATGCTTTTTCTTTAGTCAAACCTGCTGGGGGCCAATAATTACCAAACTGTGACCCTGGCTAAACTGCAGTGCTTGACCCAGCTGATACCAATGCAGCACATCTGACAAGAAACCCGGCCTCTGGCCTTGCAGGTCCTTGAAGTTAACCAGGAGACGTTGAGTGATGCTCCACCGGGAGCCAATGAAGTTGATATAGCACATCTGCCACAGGCTCCCTACACCTACGTCCTGAAATCACGGATGCACACACATTCTGCACGGTTTGCAATTTCCAAATCAAGTACTTGGGCAAACCCACATAAAGAAGATTAGAAGAGTCCCAGACAGACAGCACTAAGGCCTGGATCAATATGTGGAAGGCCCCCATGTCCAAAATAGGGTGAAGTTGACAAACTAACTGCACCTTCCCATATGCTAGTCTCACGACCTTAGATACTTGTAAATGCAAATCTTGCCCAGAGTCCAACTGCAACCCTAGATTCCTAATTTCCTTCCACCATGGCAGATGCACCCCTGCCACCTCCGACCACACCTGGATGTCATCCTCTTCATGTCCTCTAAAAATAAACAACTCTGACTTCTGGACATTTGTCCCATTATCCCTCAGCCATTCACAGACCTCCAACAAACACACATTCACCTTCACAATTGTGGCCTGCAGCAGGAGATCTGATACCACCATAAGCTGGATATTGTCGGCATACAGGAAGCATTGGAAACCCTGCTTCCTGACCAACTGCCCACCGGTCTCAGAAAAATATTAAACAAACAAGGGGTACCCCATAATGCCATTGACGAATTGCCAAAGTCTTCCCACCCCAAACAACCCAAAACAGACACTCACTGAGAAAATAGGCTAACTACCGCAATATACTTCCCCCAATCCCCATACTACGACACCTTTCCAACAGGAGAAGCCACTCCACCAGATCAAATGATCCTGACAAGTTAAGGGTGACCACATCGCTGTCTGCCCCCTATCTCATGCCTCTCCCAACATATCAACCACAGCCATCAGTAAAGTTTCAGTTCCAGACCCCTTCCGGAAGCTTGCTTGCCCCCAATCCAATATGCCATTCCTCTCAAAATAATCTTCCAACACAAGCTTTTCCACCAACTCTGCTAGGCACATCAAAGAAGAGATGGGCTGCAGATTCTCACAGGACAGATTCTGCCCCTTCTTCAGAATAGAGATCACCATAGCCTCTTTCAACACCACTGGTACATTCTCTGGGTCAGGGAAGCATTCATACAACCACACAATCACCGCCTCTGGACTTCTACACCGCAAGCGACTGGGCACCGGATCCAAATGCATCCAAAACAAATGCAGACCCTGTAAAACTTCCTTCACCTGTTCAAAGGTCACCTCCACAAAGCTTTCCCATTGCGCCCATCCTTGTCCTTCCTCAACACACCTCCCCACTATAGCTCCTCCCTTCAACCTCTCTACCTTCCCCACAAAATGATCAGCCACCTCTTCCACATTGACCTCATTCCCCACTTCTCCTCTCAAGCTATTTTCCCCAACATTTGAGTGGCCAACCTGAACAACTCCTTGGGACTATATTTCACCGCTTCCACCCTAGATGACCACACCTTCCATTTTGCGACCTAGATCTGCTGCTGATAAACATTAGTCTGCTTCTTCAAAATCATCCTATCACTCTCCAACCCTGACTTTCTCCAGTCACTCCAACCTCCGCAATACTCTGTTAACTTCCCCCATGAACCACCACCTATTCTTTCCATGATCTTCCCTCATCAGTACTGACTTCCACAGGGCCACTTCCTCCAGTGTTCTACTTCGCCTCCATCCAATCATGCACCTGCCCTCCAACGTCTCTATCACAACCAACTTGTCTACAAGTAACTGCTGTCTCCCATAACAAACTCTTATCAACCTTCCTCACCCATCTCCTTACCATTGAGCCACACCGACCCCTTACACCACTCCACAGAAACCAGAATTGTAACAAAAAATGACCTGACCAGGGGACTTCCCTCCCAACTCCCACCTTGAACCCGAACCACCCCACATTTTCCTCTTAACAGAAAATCAGGTCCAAGTGATTCCCCCGTACATGGGTAGCCTCTTCCATCCATTGCTGGTAGCCTAAATCCTGCAACATAGACTCCAAAAAAGATGTCCGACCAGTCCCCCCAATATAATTACAATCTTTATCTTTATTCATTTCTTTATATACCGTCCACACTGAGACATCAGGGTGGTTTACAATATAAATTGACTTCAGGAAAAAGAAACAGAACTCCATTGATGTGACAGGAAAGGGATAGAATCAAAGGTAGAGAAAAGGCGAGAGACAAGCTTGAAATTCAGAGAATGGACAAACAAGGGAAGACAAATCACTCAGAAGACAAAAGGGGGGCTGGAGTGGGGGAGGAGGGAGGGGGCAGGTCGAAGGTGGCACAGAAGAGATGAGTCTTCAGGCCAGCTTTAAATTTGGGAAAGGAGAGTTCAAGGTGGAGGGCAGGGGGGAGCAAATTCCAAAGCTTGGGGCCAGGGAAGAAAAATGCAGCAGAGTGAGTGGATTCTAGGCAGGCAGAGGAGGGGGAGGGGAGGAACATTCGGTTGGTGTGAATTGATATGAGAGAGCATTGGGAGGTATGAAGGTGAATCAGGTTGGAAAGGTAGTGAGGGACACCAGCGTGGATGACTTTGTGGATGCAGGTGAGAATTTTGAACTGGATCCAAAAGGGCACAGGAAGCCAGTGCCCCCAACAGAAACAATTCCCCATACTTGTACCTAAGCTCAGCAATCCCATCTCCCACCTCCCTCCATCTTTCCAGTGGCAGTCCCGGGTCACAATATAACAAAAGAAAACCCAGCATGCAATTCCCTCCTCAATTCAACCAGAAGCCCCTCACACCCCAGCACTGATGGAAGACCACTGCCACTCCCCCCCTCCCATGTTTACCCATTCTGGCAATCTGAAAACAGACAGATGAGCACACCTGCAACACCTCCCCCCTCTATAAACCAAGTTTCTGTCATGAAGAGCAGATTCAAACCCTGATCCTTAATCAGATCATTTAGGAGATGCCATTTTCTACTCACAGAATGCACGTTAACTAATATGCATTTCACCTGCCCCTCACCCCCTAAGCTCTTATCCCCCATACGCCTCACCACACCCCTCAGCACTCTCTCCTTCCTCATTCTCCAAAAATCCCTCTCCCACCTCCCACCCCATATCTCCCATGTCCCCCAAACACCTCATTCCCACACCCGTTCCCACTTTAGCAAAGCATATATCCCACAACTCACAAACAAAACAGCAATTCACAACCCCAAACCCCACTCATGTCAATCACACTGTAACTGCTTCCAACTGCATTCCAAATGGCGTGTTAAGTGCCTATTGGTTAATTTTTGTTTTTTCATGCAGATTGATCAGAATGTTTTTGGTGCATTATCTTCTGGCTGTGTTGATTTGGGATGTATGGCCATTTCCCCTTCACTTTAACCTAGTCCCCTGTTTGATTTGTTTGTCTGTCTTGCATAGACTGTAAGTTCTGTTGAGCAGGGACTATCTCATGAGTATGTGCACAGCACTGTGCATTCCTTCTAGCGCTATACATGTTAAGGGAGACAGGCCTCCTCATATCTCTGCACCACTTGTACTTCCTTCCGTCCCTTGCTACTCCTATTTAACTGCCCCCCACCCCTCCTACTCCTAGCCCTCTCCTCTTCCCTCTGGCTTGCCCTTGCCCTTATGCTGACTGCTGCTGGGCTATGCATCCCCTTTGCTCCAGTTAGTTGGGCTGCCTAGTTCTCTTGGTACTTCTTTCACAACCTGTGTGGTGTCTTAGCTACAAGATGGCAGAGGGAGCACCTCTGAATGGTGAAAGATCACCAAGATATGAGATGTTTTGGATGTTTTACATCTAAATTCTGATAAACCAGGGATATACATGAGCCAAAAAAGTTTGGTTCATTTGTGAACTTCTGTGATTTTTTCACACTTTTTTGTAAATGTGTGGTTTGTATGCACATTAAGGGGACCCTTTACTAAAGCGTGCTATGCAGTTAGTGTGGATTTTGGCATGCGCTAATAGTGTGCTGACCGCAGTAACTGTTAGCACGGGCTGATTTCTGCTCTAATTGCGAATCATATAGAGGTCAAAATGGGTGGGTTAGAGGCAGAAAGTAGACATGGTGAGCACCACTCCATCAGTGCATAGGTATAAGCCGCACTCTAACGGTGCACCTTGCAATTAGTATGGCTGCAATTACTTCCACCTCAGTAATGTAGATGAGGCCATTTGTACCCGTGGTAATTTCACCCCATGTTACCATGCTGTGCGTTACCTATCGGGGAAATGCTGTCTATACCGCTGACAGTTAACTCATCTCTGCACTTAATAGGCTGTGATTTTGTGCATTATTGATGTGTTAGGTGCAAAACAATAGTGCACTTTAGTAAAAGGGCCCCTAAGACTGCAAATCAATCATATATACATTCATTCATAAGTATATGTGCATAAAAGAAATTTGCTAACACAAAGGCTGCGATTCCATCATCGACATACTGGCCCTTTGTGCGTCAGGTCAGAACTGGATGCACAGAGTTAGCCGGGATTCTGATCCCACGGGGCACATCTAGCCCTGTGGGATCAGAATTGCGACCAGGCCAGTACATGCAGGCTGGGACTCCGATTCAATTCGGCCTGCATGTACAGGCCTTGCCCGGATAGCCCAGTCAGGGCTTTTCAATGGAGCTGCGGCACCATGGCGTCCAGTTGCCATGGCACCATGGCTCCATTGAAAAGCCGCGATCACTGGCCGCTGGCTCAAAAAGTGTATTCCCCGCCGCCTGATCCCTGATCTGGCCTCCCAAGGCCAGGGTCAAGCCTTGGGGAATGTCCTCTGCCCCCTCCTGCCCCTTCTGATTCCCAGTCCACCTTTCCCCACCAACAAGGGGAACTTATTCCACCTCTGAGGTGGAATAGGTTCCCCATTCAAGCCACCGGCCCTGGATGTACAGAACTGACATTGGAATCGACCCTGTATGTCCGGAGCCGACGACTGCCCACTGCCTGCCCTAACACTGCCTCTCATCTGCCCTTTTCCCGCCCATGTCTAACTTCCCCGTACAATGAGCAGGGAAGTCAGTTGGGGTCGGGAAGGGTCCCAAATAATGGGGATGGACGCCCCTGACGAAGGGTGACGAAACACAGCCTGTGTCGGGCTATCAAGGGCTTAATAAAGAACTTTGTCTTTCCACATTATAACGCTTTGGACTGGTTTTTCTTAGCTTTGCGTGGTTCTTGCTCTTGTACTGTCGTCCCAACGGGATGTCCATCCCCGCTCTTCATGCCTCAGAATGACCCGTAAAATGTGTAGGCACCCAAACAAACTGATTGTGCACTAATGAATGCATTGTCCTGCCAGCTACTATATCTATCTGGGATCAAGGACTGATCCACTGGTGTTACATAGACATTCAGGTAACTCTCCTATGGAGCTAAAAGCTGGCAAGTGTTTAATGCACGTATGAGACCCTTACTCATTTACCCTGAACTTTTATAGCCCTCCAGGGTTGAGACCAAAGTACACTAGCTTTTCCAACAATCTTAACCATCTCTATAAATGACCTAGAAATGGGAACAACGAGTGAGGTGACCAAATTTGCAGATGATGCAAAATTATTTAAAATGATTAAATCACAAGATGGTTGTGAAAAAAATGCAAGAAAACCTTGAGAAATTGAGAGAATGCGTGTCCAAATGGCCAATGAACCTTAATGTGGACAAGCACAGAGTTATGCACTTAGAGAAGAACAACTTTTGCTACGTGAGGCAAGGTTCTGCATTAGGAGTCACCAGAGAAAGGATCTAGGCTTCATGGAAAGCAAAACTGAAATCCTCTGTTCAGTGTGCAGCAGCAGCCACCAAGAAAGCTAATAGAAAGCTTGGAATTATGAGGAAAGGCATGGAGAATAAAACAAAGGATATTATCATGCCTCTGCATCATAACAACATAAGATATGCCATACTGGGTCAGACCAAGGTCCATCAAGCCCTGTATCCTGTTTCCAACAGTGGCCAATCTAGGTCACAAGTACCTAACAGTTTCCCCACAAGACACAGGTTCCACAATGCTTGTATTGGGGCAAGCAGTGGATATCCCGGGTCCCCTTTAATAATGTTTTATGGACCTTTCCTCCAGGAATTTGTCAAAACCTTTTTTAAACCCGGCTACACTAGCAGCTTTTACTACACCCAGAGGTTTCCAGGAGTTTTCCAGGAATTCCAGAGTTTTGCTTACACGTTGAGTAAAAAAATATTTTCTCTTATTAATCTTAGGGGTATGTTTACTAAACTGCGTTAGTGTGATTCGCGTTAGGATCCGCGTTAGAGGCAAAAACCCCAAATAAGGACATGGGCGGTACATCGTTACCGATAGCGCGCGTTATAAGGCGCCACGCAGCAACGATCGTTACAGGGCGTGTTACTGCGCGTTAAGCTTAAGAAGGCACGCAGACACCCAAATACAGAAGCAGAGCTGTAGCACAATGGTTACTACACAGACTGATGGTACAAGGGTCATGGGTTTGATTCCCCAGTGTGCCTAATGAATAAGGCTGGCTGAGGCACCATGTGTAACCCTTTGAAGGCCTACTATAATATTTTAATCCACATTCTGCAGCCAGGTTAATGTTTGCATATTTCAGCAAAATTGTACCCGTCTTATTCAATATGTTCCAATAGTGACGTTCCCTCTGCCATGGTCATATATTATATACCATTTGATAGGAATATTTAGGCAGAAGTTTGGATCCCGAAGGTTTTGGGCTTGGCCTGGAAAGGGTTAAGTATTGGGCTGTGAGGAAGTTTAGTTGTACTTTAATAGTGCTGCCAGCAAACACACCCTCACAGTGGCGTAACCTAAGGTGCCACATAAGGCACTCTAGAAGGCACTCCATAGGGCACATTATAAAGTGCGCAGTCTGCCAAGGCACCCTATAATGTCCCCTATAGGGCACCTTATAAGGCCCTTTATAGGCACGCCGTATGAGGCACCCTAAGGTGACAGTACTCTGAGGGTGTTTCTGCTGGCAGCACTAATATACAATAAAAATAGACAATGCCTAAGACAGCCCTATCGATGAACCCCACTGTGGGTTTTGAAACCATGACCTCTGGCTCCACAGGCAGTGAAGTAACCAGTGGGCTAGAGCTGCTAACAAACACCTGGCTGGCTATAGGAGGACTGCATGGCACCACACCCACATTCTGCTGTGGTTACCAGGATAGGGTCAACCCATCCGTACCCAGGATGCACAGCACATGTAAATCAGCAGTCTACAGATGATCACAAGATGGGGTATGCACCCCACAGCACCTCAGCCTGGTAGGGGGTGCCGACGGTGTGTGTTAGTGGCACAGAGTAGCTACAGACCGTCACAGTGTGCGGGTCCTGTGCTCACCCTGAGGGAGAGGTATGGTGCCCAGCACCATTCTCACAGCACCTGGCTTTGCTGAGATAGGCTATGCTGCAGGTCCTCATCAGTGCCAATGTGTGATAGGTAGTCCTTGCAAACATCCCCTAGGATATGCCTGTGTTCATCTGTATGTCACATCTAGCCCATTCTTAAATGACAGAGGTGTAAGGCAGGAGTCTCCAAATCCAGCCCTGGAGGGCCACAAACCAGTCAGGTTGGCAGGCTATCTCTAATGCATATATATCTCATGCATATCATTAGGGATATCCCAAAAACCTGCAGGGTTGCGGGCCACCAGGACTGGAATTGAGTAGTTCTGCACTAGATAGACAGACACACACTCCCCACACCTATGCCAGCATTGTGCAGCTATAGAGGTGTTTGGCAGCCCTGGCCACCACACCAGTCCTGGGCAGAGTGCAGGCATGGCTATGGTAAGCAATACTGTTGAGGTCACTCCCCAGGGTGGTAAACACTGTCAGATACAAGACCTGTAGCACACTCCACAGACATCAGATAGGTTGCTATGCTGCAGCTCAATCAGCAAATTGTGCTTAACTTAGGAATTGCTATCTGCCAGTAATCATAGCAAACTTGTGATAGCTGTTTATGTTTATGTTTATTATATTTGATATACCGCTCAGGCCAAAGCATTAGAGCGGTTTACAATACTACATAAATGATACTGAAAATATGAAAAGAACGCCATTAACAAGATAGGACAGAGTAAGAGATAGTGATAGTCAAAGAAATAGAAGAAACAAGAGGAAAGGTTCATTATAACACCAGAGAGGCAGAATATCATACCACCACAGCTCAGTCCTTCCAAACAGACTTGACCATAATCGCTACTCATCACAAATTCAAGCCAGGCGGAAATATGACTCAGAAATGGCTCCTTATAAACCTCTGCTGCCTGGATATACTTGACAGAAGCAGATGAGGCAGAGCTCTCACTCACAGCCTACGACGCCGGCATCATTCCTCCACCATCCCGCTCGTCGTGGCATGCAAACCAAATACAGCAGATAACCCGGTCCCGCACGGTCCAATGCCTAAGGGCCACGCCAAAGGGCCCTCTTGCGAGGCCCTCAGGCGTGGGCCCGCAAGGCGCGGGCGCGCTGGTGGAATGGCAGTTTAAAAGCCAATGGAGTGGGCAGGCTCTGTGGAGGGAGGTGGAGCTCCCGCTCTCACCTCTGATGCTGGCTGCTGCTCTCCCCTCACAGAACATGCTGGTGGAATGGCAGTTTAAAAGCCAATAGAGTGGGCAGGCTCTGTGGAGGGAGGTGGAGCTGTGTACCGTATTCCCAGGTTTAGGGTGGCATTGCTAAGGTATGCAAGTGCTAGTATTGGGAGATGCACACAGGACCCAGTGTCTTGCCTCTCCAGGAGGCATTGGATAATGGAGCCTGTGGGTGCGGGTGTGTCTGCCCCTGTTGGCTGCTGCTTTACGGCAGAGGTTCCCAACTCCAGTCCTGGTGTGCCAAACACTGTTCGGGTTTTCATGCTGTCCCTCATGAATATGCATGAGATACAACTGCATACCATGGGGGTGGTGCATAGCAAGACAGCACAGACACATTTATTAGAGGCAGCATGGAACCTGAATGGTGTTTGGCTTTCCAGGACTGCATTTGGGAGACTCTGCTCTAGGTAATGCACATGAGTATGGGGTCTGTGCTCTGTAGGGTAAAATGTAGGTGTTTTGGGCATGTTTACGTCATCTGCAATAAAGGTTCTGTCTGTATTAGCACGTTATAGTAGTGGGTAAAATATGAGGACTGGGTTGGTGGAAACCACAGCTGGGACTTGAACCTGTGACCTTCTGAATACACTGGTTTTGTGCACTGCACCACCATGTTCTCACAGAGATGGTGCATTCCCTGGTGATACCATGACTGTTGGTCAGACAGGGCCTGTCTGTTGCAGTGCATGGCACCCACCTACACAGGGCTAGGCCACAGTCTGCTTTGGGCAGCTGCCACTGCTCCCTCCACCACCGGTAACCCTCTGCCACCATGCTGACATTCCCTTCTGCAGGTGGTGCTGGTGGAGCACAGTCTCAGGCCATCCAGTGTGCGGGTAGGCGGCTGCCTATGGTGCGAGTTCTGGGGTAGAGGTGCCTTCATAGGTGTCCACGCTTCCCCCCAGCACTGCCTGCCAATGTTCCGTGCCCTTGGGGGTAGCTGCTGGGTACTATCCCCTGTGACACTGTGGGACACACAGTCGTGCCCATGTTGGGCCTTCAGCAGTTGCTGTCTGGCTGCTCTGCTGTTTTGGCATTCGTATGGGCCACCTAGGCATCACCCTAGTCCGAACTGTGGCCCAGCTGCACCACAGCATGTGCCACCTGCGGCCCTCTGTATCCCCTTTTCTGGCATCTGTCCAGTTGCCGTTCCAACATGCCCGTCCTGCTGTTGCCGTACATGTGCATGCCATAGGACATCTGTCCAATGGAGAGGAAAACCCTGCACAGCGCAATTTCACTGTGGGCTCATTCACTTTGTATGGGGACGGAGCATAGACCCTTCCACGATTAATATCGTTTTTTTAGAGCTTTCCCGGGGGGGGGGGGTTGATGGTACCCATTAATATCACTATTGGCCAGCTTGATTATGTTTTTTTTTCCAGTTTGTTGAGGTCATTTTCAATGTTTATGTGCCCTTTTGTTCTGTGCACATGTATCACACTTATCACTTTTTTTGGTTCCCTGCCTATGCTGTACATTGCTGACACTTAAATGGTTTCTCTCCCCTGAACTGTGCATTTAACGGCAGGTTTTCAATCGCGTTAGGATTCAGCTCTTCAGACCAGCGCGTTAGTGTGCAGGGAGCCTCTCCCCGCCTACACTACTCCCATTGACCCCTTCTCTCCGCCCTCTCTCCACCTTCTGCAGTGTTTTACCGCGCTGCGGAGCTTTACGATCGTTAATGCATCATAACGCGCGTTATGTAATGTTAACGCTCGTTAGCGCATTATAACGCACGTTATGATGCACTAACGATCATTAACGTTACATAACGTGCATTATGTACCGTTACCGCAGTTTAGTAAACATACCCCTTAAATAGGTTACCCCGTAGCTTCATTGCAGGTCCCCTAATCTTTCTATATTTTGATGGTATAAACCAGGGGTCTCAAACTCAAATTGCTTTGAGGGCCAAATGAGGACTTGTAAAGTAACCCGGGGGCCGCATAAGACGTGGGGCCTCATTTGCATAAGGGGCCTCATTTGCATAAATATTTGCATAATGTTACCATACACTAACTTTTAGTAAACATGCCTCTTAATGAGTATAGATAAAGAAAGACTAAAAGATTTAGAAATAGGAAGACAATAATTAAACTGGGAACCCCAAAAGCCAAACTTGGAATGTACAACAACACTGTAGAAATAAAACTATAAATTAATTTCCTCTTGTACTAAACAAAGTGCAAACATTAATGATGCACATTTCCCAGAGCTGACATATTCCAGTTAATAAATTCAAAATAAAGAGATATTTTTCTACCTTTTGTGCATTTTTTCAGTTGCAATTGCTCCAGCCACTTCTGGTTTCTTCGTGTCTTCTGATATCTACATCGTCTGCTGTCCATTTGTCCTTTCTTCTCTCTTCTAGTTTTTTTCCATTCTCTCTCTCTACATCTGCTTTAACATACTAATCTTTCTCCTTTTGCTCTTTCCTCATTCCTATTTCATCCACTCAAATTTTACCCCTCCATCGTCAATCCCCACTTACTCTCCCAATACCTGGCCAATTGTAGATTTGTCTTCTCTTCCAGACAAAATATTTTTCCCCTCTCCATTTCACTTTCCCAACTCCATCCCATTCTAATCCTCCCCCAACATCAGCTCCCTTCTAGTTCCAGCCCCACCCAGCATCTGCTCCTTTCTAGTCCCTGCATCAGTCCATTTCCAGTCCTATCCTAGCCTCACCATCAGCCCATTTCCAATCCTAGCCCCCCATCAGCCCATTTCCAATCCTAGCTCCCTCCCCTCACAGCCCATTTCCATTCCAAGCCCCCCTCCCCATCAGCCATTTGCAGTTCAAGCCCCCCCTTCCACTCAGCCCATTTCCAGTCCTAGCAACCCCCCCAGCCCATTACCAGTCCTAGACCCCCCATAGCCCATTACCAGTCCTAACCTCCCCATAGCGCACTTCCAGTCTTACCCCCCCATCACCCCATTTTCAGTCTTACCCCCCCATAGCCCATTACCAGTCCTAGTCCCCCCCATAGCCCCACTTGCAGTCGTATCCCCCATCACCCCATTTTCAGTCTTACCTCCCCTCATAGGCCATTACCAGTCCTAACCCCCCAATCAACCCACCTCCAGTCCTAACCCCCATCACCCCATTTTCAGTCCTAGCCCCCACCAGAGCCCATTACCAGTTAGAACCCCCCCCAGCCCATTACCAGTCATAACCCCCCCTGCCAATAGCCCACTTCCAGTCCTAACCCCCATCTGCCCATTTCCAGTCCTAGCCCCCACCATAGCCCATTACTAGTCATAACCCCCCCCTGCCAATAGCCCACTTCCAGTCCTAACCCCCATCTGCCCATTTCCAGTCCTAGCCCCCACCATAGCCCATTACCAGTCATAACCCCCCCCCCCTGCCAATAGCCCACTTCCAGTCCTAACCCCCATTACCCCATTTCAGTCAGCCCCTCCATAGCTCATTACCGGCCAGCGAAAGAGGGAAACAAAAAAAAAACCCAAAACCCTGGCTTCTGCCGTTGCCGCCGTGGCAGCGGCAGAATCAATTGTCAAATTTAAAAAAAAAAAGACTTCTGCTGCTCAAGCAGCAAAATCAGCTGTCCTGCGGCCCCTTCCCCTGCCCCTGTGCCCGGAGAACCGAGTCTGCTCTATCCGCGGTGTGCTTTTCACGCCGCGCGGAGTGTATTCCCCTCTCGCGCGGCTTGAAACCGCGCGAGAGGGGAATACTCTCCTCGCGGCTTGAAAAGCACGCCGCTGATAGAGCAGACTCGGATCTCCGGGCACAGGGGAAGGGGCCGCAGGACAGCTGATTTTGCTGCTTGAGCAGCAGAAGTCTTTTTTTTTTTTAAATTTGACAATTGATTCTGCCGCTGCCACGGCGGCAACGGCAGAAGCCAGAGTTTTGTGTTTTTTTTGTTTTCCTCTGTCGCGGGCCGCACAAAGTTGTCTCGCGGGCCGCATGCGGCCCGCGGGCCGCGTGTTTGAGACCCCTGGTATAAACAATCGATCTACGTTTACCCATTCGACTCCATTCATTAATTTATAGACCTCTATCATTTCTCCCCTCAGCCGTCTCTTTTCCAAGTTGAAAAGCCCTAACCTTTTTAGCCTCTCTTCATAGAGGTATCCTTCCAACACCTTTACCATTTTGGTAGCTCTTCTCTGTATTTTTTCTAATAACGCTATATCCTTTTTTTTTTTAAATTTTATCCTTATACATTTCACAAAAATTCAAACACAATACTTGAAAGGAAAAAGGCTTCAAGGTTACAAACATTTATTTATTTTTATTTAATTTATTTAAAGGGTATTTCTATCCCGACTTATCCTTCAAGCAAGGCGGTGTACACAGCAAGCAAACAATAGAGTTGGTGTTTTTGTTTTAGTTCTGTTTATACTGTACAGTGATGGTGCATGAGTGTGTGTGGGGTGATTAGCGTGAACTATTTACAGCATGAGCTTTTTACAGTTATATAAAAAGTGGAGGAGTGGCCTAGTGGTTGGGGCAAGGTACTTCAGGCCGGAGGGTTGGGGGTTCAAATCCCACTAAAGGACAGCAACCTTGGGCCGGAAGGACTGGGGTTTCTAGTCTCACAGGTGTTCCTTGTGGTCTTGGGCAAGCCACTTAACCCTCCATAGCCCATGTTTCCTGTAAAATAGTTATCTCCAAGTTATAATGCCCTGTTCAATGTAATTTCAGTTTGGTCAATGTAAACCGCTTTGATATCATGAAAGGCGGTATATAAGAAATGTTAAATAAATAAATAAATATATATGAGCTTTGCAGTTATATACAGAGTGCTGTGGCTGAGCATTAGTCCGGATCTGGTGATTCTGTTATATGCTTGGTCCGTAGTGCTCTGAAATGAATGAATGAAAAATGACAACAAGGAAAACACAATACCCCCAAAAGCCCACTAGCCCAACAATCGGGGTCCAAGGCAATAGGAAACCAAAGTATTACAGATATCAGAAGAAAGCATAAAAAGGCAGTTTAATCCACTTCCAATATTACTGCTGCATCATATACGAAACGTAACTGGTTCCCTCCATAGATGGAGGAGGGAGGTGTGCTCCAACAAAGGCTACCAACTGGGTAGGGTCATAAAAAACTTAACTCTGGGACTGCAAACTTACAAGACATTTACATGGAAATTTTAAGAAGAACAGACCCCCCCCCCCCCAATTGGGAAACCCCAGGCTTAAGCACTAGAAAATCTTTCCAGTGCCACTGAGTCTCAGGGACCAGATCCGGGTAGTATATCCTTTTTAAGAAAGCGTGACCAGAATTGCACACAATATTCAAGGTGTGGTCGCACCATAGAACAATACAGAGGCAATATAATATCCTTTGTTTTATTTTCCATTCCTTTCCTTATGATACCTAGCATTCTATTTGTTCTCTTGGCTGCCGCTGCACACTGGGCCAAGGGTTTTAACATGTTATCCACAATGACGCCTAAATCTTTTTCCTCAGTGATGGTTCCTAATGTGGAACATTGCTTCATGTAACCATAGTTTGGGTTGTTCTTCCCTAGGTGCATAACTTTGCACTTGTCAACATTAAATTTCATCTGCCATTTTGATGCCTTGTCTTCCAATTTATCAAGGTCCTCTTACAATTTTTCACAATCCTCATTTGTTTTAACAACTTTGAATAATTGTGTGTCATCTGCAGATTTGATTACCTGACTCGTTATTCCCATTTCCAGGTCATTTGCAAATAGGTTAAAAAGCAGCAGACCCAGCACAGATCCCTGGGGTATTCTACTATTCACCTTTCTCCATTGGCAAAATTGTCCATTTAGCCCTACCCTCTGCTTTCTAACCAGTTCCTGATCCACAGTAGTACATTGCTTCCTATCCCATGACTTTTTAATTTCACCAAAAGTCTCTCATGAGGGACCTTGTCAAAGGCTTTCTGGAAATCCAGATATACTATTTCAATCAACTCACATTTGTCTACCTGTTTATTCACACCTTCAAAAAAACATAACATATTAGTAAAACAAGACCTTCCTTGGCTAAAACCATGTTGTCTGTCTCCCATTAAGCCATGACTATCTACATGTTCAGTAATTTTGTTCTTTGTAATGGTTTCTACCATTTTTCCCGGTATTAACATCAAACTCACTGGTCTGTAGTTTCCCGGATAACCCCTGGAACCCTTTCTAAAAATTGGTGTTACATTGGCCATCTCCAATCTTCAGGTATTACAGATGATTCTAATGATAGTTCACAGCTTACTAAAGGTACTGTAGGTTTGCAATCTCATATTTCAATTTTTTCAACACTCTTGGATGTATACCATGCGGTCCAGGTGCTTTGCCATTATTCATTTTATCAAATAGTTGTAATACATCTTCCCAGTATATCAATATTTCTTTCAATTCTTCTGCGGCATCACCTTTAAATACCATTTCAGTCATAGGTAACATCCCTACATCTTCCTCAGTAAAGACCGAAGCAAAAAGTTCATTCAGTCTCTCTGCTATGACTTTGTCCCTCTTAGTGCCATTTTTACCCTTCTATCATCTAATGGTCCAATTGACTCTGTCACAGGTTTTTTTGCTACAAATGTATATGAAAAAAGTCTTTATTATGCGTTTTTGCTTCCATAGCAAGCTTCTTCTCAAATTCTCTGTTTGCCTGCCTTATCAATGCCTTGCATCTAACTTGCCAGTGCTTATGTTGTTTCCAGTTTTTGTCATTTGGCTCCTTTTTCCATTTTCTGAAAGATTTTTTTTGGCAACAACAGCTTCTCTGACCTCACCTTTAAACCATGCTGGCATTCTTTTGGACTTTCTTCCATTTTTTTTAAATTTTATATTTATTTGATTATTCAATAACATTCAAGAATAAACATGAATGCAAAACTTATGGTAGAAATACAACAACAAAAGGCAATAAAGAAAAAGAAAAAAAGTATATTAACCATCGTTTAGACCACAAACTATAATGAAATATAGGAGGCTCCAGGAAATCTTAAAGGAATAATAATCCTTATTATCAATAAAAAAAAGACCAAATAACAAGGCAGTGTTAGACTTATATGTCAACCATATGGGAAGCTAATTTAACCACAGATTCTTCCCTAGCCACCAGAAACTCCAGCAACTGTCCGGGCTCAAAAAACAGAACCATTTTATCTTTATAAGTAACATGACAATGAGCAGGAAACTAAAAAAAAAAAAAGACCCACCAAGGGAAAGGACCCTGGGTTTGAGTTGCAGGAATTCCCTTCTCCTCAGCTGAGTATCCCTATCAAGATCTGGGAAAATACGAACATGAGAGCCATAAACCTTTCACTGAAATTTTTGAAATAAGATCTCAGAATTAATGATTTATGGGATTCCAGGGCCAAGGTAACAAGGAGAGTAGAATAGGCCGTGATCACCTCCAGAGAACTTTCCAGAAAACCTGTAAGGTCTCCAGCTTCTGAGGAGTTCTCAGGGCTAGCTCCTTAGTTACCCAGCCCTACCTGAAAGATAATGAACCCTAGTCAGAGGTAGTAGATCTTCACAGGAGATCTTCAAGACCTCCAGAAAGTATCTACGAAACATGCCATAGATGACTGTAACAGAGAATTAGGAAAATTAAGAAGTCTCAGGTTATTCTTCCAGACTTGGTTCTTAAGATATTCCATTTTCCTAAAAGTCACAGTCTTGTCCTTCAGCTGTGCACATTACAAACCCCGGAGCTGTCCAAGATCTTCCTCCAAATGGGCCATTTTCCCCTCGTGTTCCTTTTGAACTCTGGTCAAATCTTGCAAATGATGTCTAATAGAATTAGTCTCAGTACTTACAGTTGCAACAGCTGATACAAGAGAAGCGTTCATGGTCACAATTACCTCCCAGCACCTGCAATGTAACTTTAGCGGGTTTCACCAACACACCAGCACTTGGAGCAGGTTAGCACATAAAACTGATGTTCCTGCCGAACCTCCAGCCTCACTAGTCAAGTCATGGTGATAAGCAAGCACCTCTGGTAAGCCCTCTTCACTTCCCTATGATGGTGTGCTTGTCGGCAGGCCGGAGGGAAGCACTTCACCGGCTGACACAACACTTCTGGGGCAAGGAGGGGGTACCTGCAACTCAGGGAAAAACCAAACCCCAGACATGCTCAGGTCCTCAGCTTGTAAATCTTGCCGACCTGCCAAGGATGCTGCTCCTGCACCTGGGGTAGCATTCTTTGTCTGGCGAGTTTGAAACCAGCCTCATCCGAGGGTAGGTAGGCCTGTTTGCACTTCCTCCATCCCATTTCTCCACTGGAAGCACAAACAAAAACGCCAACTTGAAGCTCAGCATACAAGCTTAACTGGTGCAGGTCACTGCCGCCATATTGCCTCCTCACCCGTGTCCCTTCCATTTTTCTTAAAGCGTGAAATACAGCTGGTCTGGGCTTCCAAGATAGTATTTTTAAACAACACCCATGCTTGATGTAAATTTTAACTTTTGCAACTGCTCCTTTTAGTTTTTTCTTAACTATTTTCCTCATTTTATCATAGTGTCCCTTTTGAAAGTTAAAAGGTAGTACTGTGGATTTCCTTACCATCCTTCCTCCATTTATTAAATCAAACACGATCATGCCAAGAGGCCCCAACACTCTTATCTCTTGCACCAGATTTGTGTACCACTAAGGACTAGGTCCAAAATGGCTTTCCCTCTGGTCAGTTCATGAACCAGCTGCTCCAAGAAGCAGTCATTTATTTCATTAGAAACTTTATCTCCCTAGCACAGGGGTGTCCAAACCTGTCCTGGAGGGCCGGAATCCTGGCAGGTTTTTGGGATAGCCCTAATGAATATGCATGAGATATATAAGCATTAGAGATATCCTGCCAACCTGACTGGTTTGTGGCCCTCCAGGGCTGGATTTGGAGACCCCTGCCTTACACCTCTGTCATTTAAGATCGTGAGTGGACAAGGTGCAGATGTCCAAGACATCAAAAAGGTTAGATAGAATTTGTCACAGTCCTCCTCACTTCTCACCACCACCTAAAAATTGTCTATTAGCCACCTTTTTGGTGGTGGTGAGAATCGAGGAGGAATGTGACACATTCTATATACCCTTTCGATGTCTAGGACATCTGTACCTTGCCCACTCACGATCTTAAACGACAGAGGTGTAAGGCAGGGGTCTCCAAATCCAGCCCTGAAGGGCCACAAACCAGTCAGGTTGGCAGGATATCTCTAATGCATATATATCTCATGCATATTCATTAGGGCTATCCCAAAAACCTGCCAGGATTCCGGCCCTCCAGGACAGGTTTGGACACCCCTGCCCTAGCATGTCCTGCCATGACACTGACCCAGTCGATACCAGGGTAATTGAAATCACTCATTATTATTACTATGCTGTAACTTTTGTTAGCTTCCCTAATTTCTTTGAGCATTTCATCATCCATTTTTTCATTCTGGCCAGGCGGCTGATAGTACACCCCCACTGCCATCACCTTCCCTTTCCCCTTTTTATATGGAATTTCAATCCATGGAGATTCTACAGTGAATTTTGTTTCCTGCAAAACTTTAATCCTTTGTAACTCAATGCCCTCTCTAGCATACAATATCATTACAATATAGTTTGTACCCAGGTATCACAGTGTCCCACTAGTTGTCCTCTTTCCACCATGTCTCTGAGATACCAATCATATCTAACCTCTCATTTAGTGCTATATATTCAAACTCTCCCATCTTATTTTTTAGACTTCTAGCATTTGCATACAAGCATTTTAGAGGCTGTATTTTATTCATATTAATCTGTCTCTCAGTAGGCAGGGGTAAGTTGGAATTTTTAAGCTCTTTCTGCTCTGTACTCAAGGGCATTTGGGCTACTTTTGTCTTTATTGGAACCTCTCTGCTGATAAGCCCTAACTTCAGTCTTTTGCTAGTATTTTTCAAGGATACATTGTTTTGAACCATGCGCTCTTGGGCAACTGTCGACGCTCCCTATTATCTAGTTTAAAAGCTGCTCTATCTCCTTTTTTAAAGGTTAATGCCAGCAGCCTGGTTCCATCCTGTTTAAGGTGGAGCCCATCCCTGTGGAAAAAGTCCTCCTTTCCCCAGAATGTTCCCCAGTTCCTAACAAATCCAGAACCCTCTTCCATGCATCATCATCTCATCCATGCTTTGAGACTCTGGAGCTCTGCCTGCCTTTTGGCTCCTGCACATGGAATGGGAAGTATTTCAGAGAACGCTACCTGGAAGTTATGGATTTCAACTTCCTACCTAAAATCCTAAACTTAGCCTCCAGAACCTTCCTACCACGCTTTCCTATGTCATTGGTACCTACATGTACTAAGACAGCAGATTTCTCCCCAGCACTATCTAAGACCTTGTCTAGGTGGCACTTGAGGTACGCTACCTTCACACCAGGCAGGCATATTACCATGCGATCCTCATGTCCACCAGTCACCCAGCTATCCACATGCCTAATGATCGAATCACCAACTCTAATGGCTCTCCTAACTCTTTCCTTTTGGGCACATTGCCCTGGAGAAAACCCCTTGGTGCAAGAGGGTTTTACATCACCTGAAGGACAATTCCTAGCTACAGGATCACTTTCTGCCACACTAGATTGATGCTCTCCTGTCACTTGACCTCCCGCCTCCATGGCAACAGGGATGCTGCTGGACTGGAGGTGGTACTTCAGTACTATATCCCTGTATGTCTCATCTATTTATTGTGGTATGGATGTGTATAGAGATGCATTGACTGCCCTGTGGGGTGTCTGTTCCTCAGCAGGACCCGGGTTGAAGAGGCCATGCTGGAGGTCCAAAGCAGTGTTAATGTGTGAGATAGGTAGTTTCTGCACAAACACCTTGGATATCTCTGTCTGTTTCAGTCAGGTGTAGCCCCTATGGACCCCTAGGTGGGCTATGTACCACCACCACCCCCCTCCTCCTCCAGGGCTGAGAGTGGAAAACAGGGTCTCCCATCAATAGATCCACATTCTACCTCCCTGGAAAGGTAGCAGTAGAGGGGACCATCAACCCAGGTCCTGCTGAGGAACAGACACCCCACAGGACAGTTAATGCAGCTCTATACACATCCATACCACAAAAGCAGACAGACATTAGGCCTGGATATGGTGAGCTGCACCCCACCACTATCTGATATTCTCCTGCAGCAAGTCATCAGCCGCTGCACCCTGCAAGCTGCTCCATCAAGACACATACCAGCTGCAAACAGTGTGCTAGTTAATCCACAGTGCATGCACCCAGAACTGGGATGTCAGCATACACAGCAAGCAGTTACATCAGTGACTAGGGCACAAAAGGAAGCCCATGTCTATCACATGAGAGAAATGCTATATAGCACTATGGGGGTGCCTAGCCATGCTGTGGTCACTGCACAGTCAGGGTGAGAGTGATCTCTCAGCAGGACATACTGAGGTCACCCTGTCTGTGTAGGTGGTGGCCGGGCACTAATATGTCCCAGTCAGTGCCCTATGCCCTGTGCAGATGCACCCTGGCCAGGCCACCCTGTCCGGCCTATACCCATGGTACCTTGCTCCTCATTATGCACATTGACAGCCCAATACTGGCAACATTGCTGGCAGTGTGGGCTGTGGAAGGTGTTTGCAGCCACCACACACTGGATAGGCAGACAGCCACCCCCACACCTATGCCAGCATTGTGCTACTATAGAGGAGTCCAGCTGCCATACCCACCACACCAGTCTGGGCACAGTACAGGCATGGATATGGGACGCACTACTGTTGGGGGTCACTCCTCAGGGTGGTAAACACTGTCAGAGACCAGACCTGCAGCGCACACCGCAGACATCACAATGATTGTTATGGTGGAGGTCAATGAGCAACATGTGCTTAACGTAGGAATTGATATCTGCCAGTTATCATGGGCAACGTTTGATAGCTGTGTACCATATACCCAGGTGTAGGGTGGCAGTGCTAAGGTATGCAACTGCTAGTATTGGGGGATACAGGCAGGGCCCAATGTCCTGCCTCTCTAGGAGGCATTGGCCAATGGGGCCGGGGGGGGGGGGGATGTCTGGCCCTGTTGGCTGCTGCTTTACGGCAGAGTGTCCCAACTCCAGTCCTGGTGTTCCAACCACTGTTCGGGTTTTCATGCTGTCCCTCATAAATATGCATGAGCTACATCAGCATACCATGGGGGTGGTGCATAGATATGCAGCACATGCATCTTTAGCAGAGGCAACATGGATCCTGAATGGTGTGGGGCCCTCCAGGACTGCATTTGGGAGACTCTGCTCTGGGTAATGCGGCTGTTTATGGTGTCTGTGTTTGGTGTTGTAAAATATAGGCGTGTGAACCATGCATATGTTCTCAGCAATAAAGGTTTCTCCTAACTATCATGGTTTAGTTGTAGGAAAAATATGTGGACTGGATTGGCAGTAGCCCCAGCTGGTCTTTGAACCTGTGACCTTCTGTTCCTGCACACACTGTCTGTGTGCACTGCACCACCGTGTTGCCACAGATATGCTGTGTTCCCTGGGGAGTCCATGACTGTACATCCGACAGAGCCTGTCTGTTACGGTGGACGATGCCAGCCTTCACAGGCCTAGGCCACTGTCTGCTGTGGTTTGCAGCCACTGCCCCCTCCACCACCTGTACCCTTCCGCCAACATGCAGACATGTCCCTATGTGGAAAAAGCATATGACCTGATCGAGTTGTGGCACTCCAGGACTGAATTTGGGGGACTCGGCTGTCGGTAATGCCCATTGTTATGGTTTGTGTGCGGTGTGGGGTAAAATATAGGTGTTGGAACCATGCTTATGTTCTCTGCCATACAGGAGTGTCTGTACTATCACTGTTTAGTGGTGGGTAAAACAATGGGGACTGGGTTGGCAGGAGCCCCAGCTGTGATTTGAACCTGTGACCCTCTGGTCCTACAAGCACTGGCTGTGTCCGCTGCACCACACTGTGGCCACAGAGACAGTGCAGTCTCTGGAGATAGGAAACCTGGCCGCACGAGTCAGACACCCTGCTCTGCACAATTTTACTCTGGGCTCTTTTACCTTGTATGGGGACAGGGGTGCAATTAAACCTCAAAAATGACCTCCAAAAAAGGGGAAAAAAACAAAACCAAGCTGGGCAACAGTGATATCAATGGGCAACCAGAAAAAACACTCCCAGGAAAGCTCCATTAAAATGCAGTGATTTTTGAACGAGTCTACGGAGCTTAGACCCTTCCAAAAATCATTTCTTTTTTTTTTGGAGCTTTCCTGGGAGTGTTTTTTCTGGTTGCCCATTAATATCACTGTTGCCCAGCTGGATTATGATTTATTTGGAATTTTTTGTGGTCATTTTCAATTTATATTTGCTATTTTGTTCTGTGCACATGTATCACACTGCTCACGTTTTTCAGGTTTCCCCGGTTTTGCTGTACATTGCTGACGGAAATGGTTTCTCTTCCCTTTAAATGGGCTCTAACGCGAGGGTTTCACTCGCGGTATTTTTAATGCCCAGATTCAGCCCCGCTCCTGTGCGGGGAGCCTCTCCCCTCCCACTCTCCACCCATTGACCCTGTCCCCCCGCCCCTCGGGAGCCTTCCTCCGCCCTCCGTAAGCGTTTCCCCGCCTCTATCGCACATGAGCGCCCCGCACGCGTGCGCCGGCCCGTTAATGTGACGCGCACGCGTGCGCGGCGCTTAAGAGCACTTAAGTGCATCATTAGCGACCGCTCTTGTGCGCCGCGCACGTGTGCGCGGTTTAGTAAACATACCCCATAGTGTTATGATTTTGAAAATCTTTTCTAGTACAGTCTTTGTTAGTATGTTGAAACAGGCCAACAGAAATCACTCTGCCAAGCTAAGATATAAAAACAGTGGCCACATAACACTTTATTTTATATCCATATGTGAGGGATATTCAAATCCTCCAAGACCTACTTTATTTTATAAAACAGGGGCGTAGGTGGCTGAAAACACACATTAAACTTGGTGCAAGCACTTACTTACACGTACCCTATGGTGTGTCTAAATGCCCATACCTAGATTTTTCAAGATCATGCGTAAAAATGCACTCTGCCCCTGTACACATCCACAGTGAAAGCACACACTTGGTCCAACGCACGTACATATAGAACAGCGACTGACTACATTACGAGTGTAAGTGGACATTTACATGCCGCACCACTAAAATACTGTGCTTTCTGCACATAAAACTAGGTAACCCTTAAAAAAATCACCATCTTAATGTGCTTTAGTAAATAGGCTCTGAAATGTGCTTATTAAAGGTTTGCTATACATACAGATCTTACTTATGCAGCTGTGATTTGTAAACATTTTCTGAAGGTTGTATAGTAAAAGGTTACTAATATTATCAAACTTTTCACTAGCTTATCGCCTTTGCCTACCAGGAAAATGCTTGGTGCCGGTTAAAATTAGCACTTGTTGAAGTGAAATTAGAAAAAAGATATTCAGGAGGTTTTTTTTAGCCAATCTGATATCAAGATGAATGAGACGATGAGGCTATGACCAATCAGAAGCTGTAAAGTGTGCAAAAAATATTGAACTTCTACTGCTCATTTTATCATCTGATAGGACAAAATCTCTGGATGCTTGAGTCTTTATTGAGGGGAAAAAACCTGCTTGTAAAGAAATATTGTTTTTAATTATTTGTGTTGATTAAATTTCAGCTTAGTTAA
Source organism: Ichthyophis bannanicus (assembly GCA_033557465.1). Classification (NCBI taxonomy): domain Eukaryota; kingdom Metazoa; phylum Chordata; class Amphibia; order Gymnophiona; family Ichthyophiidae; genus Ichthyophis; species Ichthyophis bannanicus. Next base: position 647,800,152 of record CM066035.1, read on the forward strand.
TTAAAGTATTGATTTTAAACAGCATAATTTGGGATAAAAGTGCTGACTTCAAAGAAAATTGGATCTTCATGTCCGCTTTTAGTACTTTTCTTCCTGTTTTACCTAAATCTGCCACAAAACTTAAAATCAAATAGAATTTTAATGATTCTAACCCTTGTTATAGTTTGCAGTGGTTGTGAATGCCAACAGAAATTTGAATGCATTATTATATTAATTGTATTTCAGCTATTTAAATTGTATTGCAGTTATTTAAAAATCACAGAAAATTATAAGTTCAAGTGGTTTGAAACTATCACACTGAACAAGTTTGTTACATTTGAAGTAGCATTTTAGAAAGGACATCCGGGTGAAATCTAGAGTATCGAAAGCATAAAAACAATAGAGTCATTTAAGTGTTGGCCTGATTTTGGAAACATAGGTGTCCCCAAAATGGATGAATTCCCTGGTGATCACATAGACATCCCCGCTTGAAACACCAGTGTCGGGAATGTCTATCCTAAGTTGCATGCAAGCTATTTTGCATGAGAGGATGTACATCAAGTGTGCCAAACCAAAATTAAAGGGTATGTTTACTAAACTGCGGTAATGTCACTTGCGTTCTGCGGTGATGATACAGATGCCCATATAAGGGAGTGGGCAGGGCATCATTATAGCAAGCCATGTCAGGTAACGCGCGTTATAAGGCGCATTACAAGGCACCTTATTAGGCACAGAACAAGGCATGTGCCTTAACGTGCCTTGTACTGTGCCTAATAAGGTGCCTTGTAACATGCCTTATAATGTGCCTTGTACTGTGCCTAATAAGGTGCCCTGTAACGCTTGTATAACCTGCCTTGTACTGTGCCTAATAAGGTGCCCTGTAACGTGCCTTATAACGTGCCTTATAAGGTGCCTTGTAACGTGCCTTATAATGTGTACTGTGCCTAATAAGGTGCCTTGTAACGTGCCTTGTACTGTGTCTAATTAGGAGCCTTATAACGCCTTATAAGGATTGTTGGCAACGGTGGTGAGGGTACTATGGGCTGGCAGCACGGATCTGCAAAGATATGACTGTCACAGATAAGCAAAATACCTGCTTTGGACAGGAATCAAACCCATGATCTCTGCCTAGAACAGGGGTGTCCAAACCTGTCCTGGAGGGCCGCAATCCTGGCAGGCTTTTGGGATAGCCCTAATGAATATGCATGATATATATATGCATTAGAGATATCCTGCCAACCTGACTGGTTTGTGGCCCTCCAGGACTGAATTTGGAGACCCCTGCTTTACACCTCTGTCATTTAAGATTGTGAGTGGACAAGGTACAGATGTCCTAGACATCAAAAGGGTAGATAGAATTTCTCACATTCCTTCTCGATTCCCACCACCACCAAAAAGTTGTCTAATAGACCACATTTTGGTGGTGGTGAGAAGTGAGGAGGAATGTGACAAAGTCTATCTACCCTTTTGATGTCTAGGACATCTGTACCTTGCCCACTCACAATCTTAAATGACAGAGGTGTAAAGCAGGGGTCTCCAAAATCAGTCCTGGAGGGCCACAAACCAGTCAGGTTGGCAGGATATCTCTAATGCATATATATCATGCATATTCATTAGGGCTATCCCAAAAGCCTGCCAGGATTGCGGCCCTCCAGGACAGGTTTGGACACCCCTGGCCTAGAATGTCAGTGTATTAACCAGTAGGCCAGGGGTGGGGAACCCTGGTCCTGGAGAGCCGCAGACCAGTCAGGTTTTCGGGATATCCCTAATGAATATGCATGAGATATATATGCATTAGAGATATCCTGCCAACCTGACTGGTTTGTGGCCCTCCAGGGCTGGATTTGGAGACCCCTGCCTTACACCTCTGTCATTTAAGATTGTGAGTGGGCAAGGTGCAGATGTCCTAGACATCGAAAGGGTATATAGAATGTGTCACATTCCTCCTCGATTCTCACCACCACCAAAAAGTTGTCTAATAGACAATATTTTGGTGGTGGTGAGAAGTGAGGAGGAATGTGACACATTCTATCTAACCTTTTTGATGTCTTGGACATCTGCACCTTGCCCACTCACAATCTTAAATGACAGAGGTGTAAGGCAGGGGTCTCCAAATCCAACCCTGGAGGGCCACAAACCAGTCAGGTTGGCAGGATATCTTTAATGCATATATATCTCATGCATATTCATTAGGGATATCCCGAAAACCTGACTGGTCTGCGGCTCTCCAGGACCAGGGTTCCCCACCCCTGCAGTAGGCTATACCTCTACAGCTTGTTGCATAGCAATAGCTGGGTACAGAAGGTCTGCAGGTCACCGCACAAACCCTCTGCTCTGTGTGCCAGAATAGGGTAATCCCACCAGCACCCATGATGCATTGCACATGCAGAACAGTGGCCTACAGCTGACCACCAAATGGGGTCTGCACCTCTCCAGTACTGCAGCATGGTAAGACGGAGTGACAGTGTGTGATACTGGCACAGAGTAGCTACAGACCACATACAGGTTCCGTGTTCACCCTGAGGGATAGGATGGATGCTCAGCACTAGGTCCACAGTACATGTGGTGCTAGAACTAGGTCCTGCTGCACATCCCAGCACTACCAGTGTATGATAGGTGTTCTCAGCAGTGCAACTGAAGGTACATGTGGGACTGGACACCACCCAGATTAGTGCATACCTGGTGTTAAGGTCTGGTTGGCATGGGTACTTGTTATCAGGGCAGTGGGGTGTCTAGACTCGCATGAGGGCTATGTAGCACTGCTACTATAGGTCTAAGTAGTATGCACTATATACCCCAAGGGGCCTCAATCACCCTGTTTGTAGATGAGAGTGTGGTGGGACAGGTACCTGCACCCTGCAGAATGGCTGTAGTACCAGCAACCACAGTCCTGCTGGCGGATAACAGCCATCCAGGGCTGCTGGACCAGTGCCATACCTGTGACCATTGCAGACCAGCAGTGATGCTTGGGGGGTAGGCAGAGGAAGACTCAACTGCCCCACACCACAGTCTGCCATTCAGCACCTACAGCATCCTACCAGGTGTTCCCACCATGCACAGACAAACTGCAGACAGCTCACTAACCAGTCCATAGTGCATGCTCACAGGGGGACCCTGTGCATCCAGAAGTGGGACACACATACACAGCACAGACACCAAGCAGGTATCTCCATGATTGGGCCCCAGAACCAGGAACACACAGGAATCACTGGAAACAAATTAGGAGAGGGGTGGGGGGCACTATGTGGGAACATAGACATGCCATGGTCACTGCTCGGTCAGAGTGAGAGTGACACCCCCTTCCCCCCCCCCCCCAGTGTGACATGCTGTGGCCACCCTGTCCATGCAGGTGGTGGTCAAGCACTACAGTGTCCCAGCCATTTCCCTCCACCCTGTGCAGATGCATCCTGGCCAATCCGCCCTGTCTGGGCCATACCCACAATACCTTGCTTCTCATTATGCACATTTTCAGGCTAACGCTGGAAGCAGTGTGAGAAATGTGGGCTCGGTGAAGTGTTGGCAGACACAAAACAATGGAGAGACATATGCACACTCCCACTCCTATCTCAGCATTGTGCAGATATGGAGATGGTTGACAACCCTACCCGCTGCACTGGTCCTGATCACAGTGCCGACATTGCTAATCTGTGCAGGGGGTAGTAGTAGTGCTCTGGTGATAGCTGCAACTCTGTGCTGGGGCCAACAGCCTGACACTCCATAGAGCTGTGGATAGTGGAGCCCTTGTGAGTGGGTGTCCGTACCCCTGTGCACCACTGCGTTGGAGTTTGCCCATGTTGTTGTTGTGGCTGCATTGTGGACTAAAACTATGGGGAGATGCTCTGCAGAATCCACAGATGGGACGTGAACCTCTGCTCTTGGACATGCTGGCTGAGTATACTGTACCACACTGTTGCCACGGCAGCATAGTAGTCCCTGGGGCTACCCTTACATTCCTCGGCCAGACTTCTTCTGTTGCACTGCACTCTACGTACTGGTACAGGGCATGGCCTAGGTCCACTGCAGGCGGGTGCCACTGCTCCCTCCAGCACAATCACCCACCCCCTCTGCCATGACCATATGCTGTCAGTGCCGGTGGTGTGCCATCCAAGGGGCAGGTAGGCGGCTGCCTAAGGTGTAGGTTCTGGAGTAGGGGTGCCTACATAGATGCCCATGCTTCCCCTGGCACAGCCTGTCACTGTTATGTGCCCCTTGGGTTACCTGCTAGGTAATGTCCCCTGGATGGGACACCGTGGGTCACAGACTCATGGGCATGTTTGACCCTGGTCAGTTGCTGTTTTGCTGGTTTCCATTTTCTGCGTTCCTATGTGTCACCACGGCAACTGCCTAGTCCACCCTGTGCCCTAGTAGCCCCCACTGCATGTCCCACCTGCAGCCCCCATGCCCCATTTGTGCCATCACCATAGTGGCCTTTCATACCTGGGCACTATGCTGTTGCTGCAAATGGAGCACTATTATCACCTTTTTTGGGCTCCCTGCCTATGCTGTACATTGCTGACACTTAAATGGTTTCTCTCTCCTGCAAATGTGCATCTAACACCAGGTTTTCAGTTGCGTTAAGATTCAGCCCTTCATTTCCCCGGGTTAGTGTGGAAGGGGCCTCTCCCTGCCCACTCCCCGCCATTGACCCCTTCTCTCCGCCCTCTCTCCACCCTCTGCGGGACTTAACCATGGCCGGGAACGCTAACACGCATTATGTAACGTTAAGGTGCGTTAACATTATGTAATGTTACGTTAAGGCGCGTTAACGTTACATAACGAGCCTTAACGTAGCCGCTGCTACATTACCGCAGCTTAGTAAACATGCCCCTAAGTGTCATAGGGGGATGTTTACTAAATCGCGTTAGTGCAGTTCGCGTTAGTATTTGCGTTAATAAGACAAACCCCCAAATAAGGAGATGGGCGGGACAGCAGAAGATCTAACGCGCGGTACAGAACTAACGAGCGATACGTGGCGCGTTAGAGGAGTCACTGCGCGTTAAGCATAAGAAGCCTCGTAGACATACCTGACCCATACAGAGCTGTAGCACAATGGTTACTGCAGTGACTGCTGATACGGGCAGCATGGGTTCGAGTCCCCAGGGTGCCAGATGCAGAAGGCTGGCTGATGCAGTATCCTGTACATGATACAGTGAGGGAGGGGGCATTTATGTGTTCCCTTTTGGAGGGGTGCAAGCAAACACACCCACACATTAGATAGTGAGTGAGGGGGCAGGTATATGTCAATTTACCTTTAGGGGCGCAAGCAAACACACCCACACATTATCTAGTGAGTGAGGGGGCATGTATATGTTGCGTCTGTGTTGTAGGGGTGCAAGCAAACACATCCACACATTATCTAGTGAGTGAGGGGGCATGTCTATGTTCTCCTTCCCTATAGGGTGCAAGTAAATACACCCACACATTATATAGTGAGTGTGGGGGCATGTATATGTCATGTATGTGTTGTAGGTTTGCTAGCATACATACCTGACCCATACAGAGCTGTAGCACAATGGTCACGGTATTGACCGCTGTTACAGGCAGCATGGGTTCGAGTGACCAGTGTGTGTAACGCAGACAGCTGTCCCAGGCATTAGCCTGTACATTACAGGGGGAATAAGGAGGCTTCTTTTTCGGTACATTGCGTATGGGAGACGAGCTGCGTACGTTGGTACGTGTATAGCGCCGCGCGTAGCTGCGCGTGTACCATCGTGCGTGGGTACCTGTTGTTTTACGTGTGTGGGTACATGTAGGTTTCAACAGTGTGGGCATTTCATATATTACTGACTCTTTAGGGTGTCTTGCACCTATGCATTATGCTACCAGCTTTACATGTGATGTGCCATGGTTTATCAGAGGCTGTGAGCTCGTGCTGCGGTTTCAGAGGGTTGGAATGTGACAGTCACCCCCATGATGCACTGCACATGCAAATCAGCTGTCCACACATACACACCATGTGTAATGCACAGACGCTGGGCCTGGTAGGGGGAACTGGTCATGTGCACCCCCACGGCACCTTGCCCTGATAGGGGGTACTGACTATGTGTTGTACTGGCACTGAGTACCTGGACACCGCCACATTGTGCGGGTACTGTGCTCACCCTGAGGGTGCGGTGGGGCATCCAGCACTAGGTCTACAGCACCGTCCATGGCTGGGAAGGTCCAAAGCAGTGTTGTTGTGTGAGATAGCTATTTTTTTGCAGGACCACCTTGGACATCTCTGTCTGTTTCAGGCAGGTGTAGCCCCATGCACCCCCACCCCCCCAGGCAGCAAACAGGGTCAGCCATCATAATCTGCACATTCTACCTCCCTGCAAAGGTGCCAGTGGAGGGGAACATTAACCCTAGTCCTGCTGAGGGGCAGACACCCCACAGGTCAGTCAATGGAGCTCTGTACACATCCATACCACAAGAGCAAACAGACATTGTGCCTGGATATGGTGTGCTGCTCCCCACCACTATCTGATATTCCCCTGCTGCAAGCCAACACACCCTGCAAGCCGCTCCATCACATCACCTACCAGCTGAAAACAGGCTGTTAGTGCGCAGTGGAGCTGCCTGCACCCAGAACTGGGATGCCAGCATACACAGCAAGCAGATACATCAGTGACTGGGCCCCAACAGGACACCTATATTTATCACATGGGAGAACTACTATATAGCACCATGGTTGTGCCTAGCCATGCTGTGGTCACTGCACAGTCAGGGTGAGAGTGAGCTTTCAGCAGGATATACTGGGGTCACCCTGTCTGTGTAGGTGGTGGCCGGGCACTACAATGTACCTGTCACTGCCCTATGCCCTGTGCAGATGCACCCTGGCCAGGCCACCTTGTCCGGCCTCTACCCATGGTACCTTGCTCCTCATTATGCACATTGGCAGCCAAATACTGGCAACATTGCTGGCAGTGTGTGCTGTGGAAGGTGTTTGCAGCCACCACACAATGGATAGACAGACAGCCACCCCCACACCTATGCCAGCATTGTGCTACTATAGAGGGGTTCTGCAGCCATACCCACCACACCAGTCATGTGCACGGTACATGCATGGATATGGTACGCAATACTCTTGGGCGTCACTCCTCAGGGTGGTAAACACTGTCAGAGACCAGACCTGCAGCACACACCACAGACATCAGACTGATTGTTGTGGTGGAGCTCAATGAGCACAATGTGCTTTACGTGGGAATTGAGATCTGCCAGGTATCATAGGAAACGTTTGATATCTGTGTACCATAAACCCAGGTGTAGGGTGGCATTGCTAAGGTATGCACCTGCTAGTATTGGGAGATAACGGCAGGGCCCGTTGTCTTGCCTCATCAGGTTGCATTGGCCAATGGGGCCTGTGGGTGTGTGTGTGGCCCTGTTGGCTGCTGCTTTACGGCAGAGTTCCCCAGATCCAGTCCTGTCGTTCCAAACACTGTTCGGGTTTTCATGCTGTCCCTCATACATATGCATGAGCTACATCTGCATACCATGGGGGTGGTGCATAGCTATGCCCCCCAGGCATCTTTATTAGAGACAGCATGAGACAGGAATGGTGTGGGGCCCTCTAGGACTGCATTTGCGGGACTCAGCTTTAGGTAATGTGCCTGTTTCTGGTGTCTGTGTTTGGTGTGGTAAAATATAGGCCATGTGTTTGTTCTGTGCATTAAAGGAGTGTCTTTACTATCACTGTTTGGTGGTGGGTAGGACTATGGGGACTGGGTTGGCAGAAGCCCCAGCTGGTATTTGAACCTGTGACCCTCTGGTCTTATAGGCACTGGCTGTGTCTGTTGCACCACACTGGGCCCACAGAAACAGTGCAGTACCTGGAGTTAGTTAAACCGGCCTGACGAGTCAGAAACTCTGCTCTGCAACAGGTTTACTGTGGCCTCATTTACCTTGTATGCAGACAACGGTGCACATAAACCTCAGAGACGACCTCACAAAAGGGACACACACCCATATCCAGGCTGGGCAACAATGATATCATTGGGAGACATTACACAACACTCCCAGGGCAGCTCCATTACATTGTATTTCTCTTTTAAAGGGACTGCGGAGCGTAGACCCTTCCACATATCATTTGCTTTTTATTTTGTGCTTTCCAGGGAGTGTTGTTCCTTGTTGACCATTGCTATCACTGCTGCCCAGCTGAATTATGCTTTTAAGAAGGTTTCCTGTGGTCATTTTTAACGTTTTGTGTGACATTTTGTTCTGTGCACATGTATCACACTGCTCACGTTTTGTGTGTTTCCCCGGTTTCTCTGTACATTGCTGACGGAAATGGTTTCTCTTACCTTTAAATGCCTTCAACGGCAGGTTTCCATTCGCGTTGGAATTGAGCTCAGAATTACAGCACGTTAGTGAGGGGGAGCCTCTCCCCGCCCCCTCTCCGCCCATTGACCCCTTCTCTCCGCCCACTCTCCACCTTCTGCGCTGTTTTAACGCGCCGCGGGGCTTTACGGTCGTTAAGCGCGGTTAACGTGCGTAATACGACATTACCGGTCGTTGGCGCGTGTTTACGCGCGTTATACTACACTTGCGGTCGTTAACGTCAGTCATACAACGCGCGTTATTCACGTTTACCGCATTTTAGTAAACATACCCCATAGTTTCCTTGACATTTTCGTTATCGTCAGTAAAATAATATGAGGTAGCAGAGTACCTGCTTCTCTATTCTCTCTGGGTGTCTGGATGGCAGAATGATAGCTTAGAACCTCTTTCTAAAATGGCCAAAGGATCATCTTGGTGCTTTGGATGTCTGTATGCCCGTTTTGAGATGTCAAAGCACAAAAAGGGTTTCTAAAATAACCCTTATATTATGTGAATGACAATCCTTGGACTAGTCATGTTTTCACTATGAACACATTGTAATATGTTGCATTGACTAAGTCCATTTAAAAAAGGAGTTTCGGTGAGGGAGACCATAGACTTTTCAGGAATTGTTGCTGAAGGGTTTTACGTCTGGAAAGGACTGAATTCCTAATTATCTTTCCTGTCCCTGAGAGTATATTGAATTTATAAAGTTGATTGTGGAAAAATAGTTCTCTTTCATTATATAGTTAAAGGTGCTGATGGTGGATAAAAACGCCTATGCTAATCGTGCGAGGATATCAACTGCCATAGGTGGGCCTCATTGACAGCTTCTGAATATCTATTTCACCAATGTTACTCCTTTGCTTATATTATTATTAGTAGTAATTTTATAATAATAATTATTATGATTTGTGTAATGCATATCAGAACTACATAGCCATGTGCAGAAATACGTAATGGACAGTCTTTGCTCCTTGGATCTTACAATCTAGTCAAATACAGACAAGACACACAACAACATTTAAAAGCCTTTTATTCTAAAACTGCAAGGTCAAGAATGAAAACAATGAAAGTAGATAGCTGTAGGCATCATTAAGCTGAAGATATTAATGTGAAGTGGCATTTTAGAAGGGATGTTAAGGAAGAATCTGGGATGTCCAGAGCAGAATATCGAAAAATCTGGATTGCTGTGCTGCCCAGATCAGGTTGAGGACCTTCCTGATACTATCTACCTGCCGGGAATAAAGCCCGGTTGATCATCATGGATTGACTCTCCTGTCACCCTACTGAGATGGGTGGTGAGGATCTTTGCTAACAATTTTGCATCAAGGTTCAATAGAGAGATCAGCTTATATGAGCCACAGGCTTATGGATCCTTCCCTTCCTTTGGGATCAATGCGATACCCGCCCATCCCATTGTCGCCGCTAAGGGTTCTCCCCATCCCAGGCAAGCTAAACAGCTGCATCTTATAAGCCATGAGGAGTCCCATGAACATTTATAGAAACATGCTGTTAAGCCATCCAGGCTAGGGGCCTTATTGACCTTGAGGTCCTTGATGGCCTGCGGCACTTCCTTCTCTCCAACAACTCTATCCAAATCCAGTCGTGCCATTTGCTCCAACTTCCGCAGCGGGACAGATCCTAGGTAGCTCATGATATAATATGCCAGTGGAGGTTCCTGGCCCATATATAGATTCTAAAAGAAAGATGCAAATTCCTCCCGCAACTCACTCCCCTCACGGAGCACCTTGCCTCCTGTCCCCTTAATCCTCACTATGTAGGCCCTCAGCCTCTTTTGCTTAAGTCATCGAGTTAGATACCTGCCCATCTTATTTTCCCCTTCAAAAAACTCCTCTCAGAATAATTGCATCCGATAGCGGAAGGCCTCTGTCTCCAGTACATTCACCTGTTCTCAAGTCACCACCAGCTGTCCCCTCTACCTCTCACTAGGGTTCCTCACATTTGCCTCTTCCAAGTGCAAAAGCTGTTGATGCAATTGCACCTCCCTCTACCCTCTCTCCCTCTTAAATTTGGCCCCTCACTTAATGAACACCCCTTGCAGCACGGCTTTAAACCCATCCCACACCACCACACCACCACCCCCACCTCCCCAGTATTCAAACGAAAGCTCAGTCTCCCGCACAACCCTCTCATCCTCCATCAGGGACTCATTCAGTCACCAAAACTGGGGGCCACGCTCTTCATACCACAGCAACCATCATATCTCCACTGTGGGCATGGTCCAACCAGGCATTGGCCTCCATGCTTGCATCCCTCCCCCTGCTCGCTCCGCCCAAGGAACATCCAATCATGAGTACAACCCATGGACCAGGGAGAAGAATGAGTATAGGTGTTTGCTCAGATAAAGAAATCTCCAAGCATCCAACAGGCAATGCTGCTTAACAAATGGCTTGTAATGTTCTCTATCGACTTTCCGCCCCATCTCCTCCCAATGGCATCCCTACCAGGGTCACACATACAATTGATTAACACCTCATCCAATTTAGATACCAGTCCTCCAGATTGGTCCAGAAATCCCATTATGTACCCATAGGCACATAAACATTCACCACTTAGAACCACTGATCCTCAATTTTCATATACACCGGCAAATACTATCCCCCTTATCCCTAACAACCTTGCCCACCACTACCCTTAACTTAGAATCCACTAAAAAAGTTACCCCGTCCTTCTTTTTCTCTGTAGAATATGATGCATACAATTTGATCGTATATCCCTGAGGGTTCACCAAAAGCTTCATGTACCCTCCGAAAGTGTGTCTCCTGCAGAAAATATAGCAATGCCCTCTGGCGGGCCAGTTCTCTGTATAGCCACAGTTATTTGTACGGAGAATTGAAACCATTAACATTCAGGGTAGCACATTTTAATTCACCCATTATCCCTCCCCTCTCTCCCCACATATCAGCTCTAATTAACCCCCCGACTCCTTCCCCCCCCCCCCCACCAAACAACCAGCCATCCACATTCCTTTCTTCAGACAGCCCCGGCTTCAGCCAGCTTTCATTGATGGCCTAGCTGTTCCCCTCACCCCCCTAGCACACCCCACCTACCCACCTCCCACAACATATCCAGAATCTCACCCCGCCTCAAAGGCAATCTCCACAAACACTCCTCTCCCACACCCCACAACCTCAGAAGAATCCCCAACAAAACAAGACACATATACTCTATACACAGCCTGATAATAGCCACGTGTCCACCGCCAAGCTCAACTGACCCCCATTCCCGTCAACACAGTTTCAACAGTCCCACAAGGGGTAATTTCCAACTGTATACCGCCCCTGCAAGGGGCTCCGTATGCCTGTCAGGGTAGGAAGGGACCCGCTACCACTTTGGCTCCGATCTTCACATGTGCACCTCCAGTTCCCTCTACAAATATGCTTTATCCGACTGGCGCCACAGCCGTCAGCGCTCATGACAGCCGTCAACGCCCATGAGGGACCTGCTGCCACCTCGGAGGATCTTTGCATGCCCCCACTTCAGGTCCAGGGCCCAAGTCCAACCCTGTCATACCACCATCCAGTAGGGCCCGCACTGCATCCTTCCATGATAGCACCCTCATCCGTAGACCCTTGAGCATAAGTACAAGCCCTAATGGAAATGCCCCACCATATCTTACTCCTTCAGTTCGGAGATTCAAAAGCACGTCCTTCATCTGATGCCTCTTCAACAATGTCTGCTGGGCTAGATCTACATAAAGTTCCACCTGGCAAGACTCCCATGAGAAAGGGCCCAAAGTGTGTGCTCAGACAAGCACCTGTTCCTTAACTCCAAAATCATGGAAGCAAGCAGTGATATCACGTGGATTGTTGTTATTCTGGTCCACTGCTCCTGCCGCTCTGGGAGCCCGATCGGCTATATCAAGACCTGCTTCCTGCAATAGCACCTTTGAGATGGCTTGAACCACAGCCTTGCAATCAGCATAAGCTGTAGTCTCTGGTATTCCACAAAATCTTAAATTATTTCTCCTGGACCTTTTTTCTCAGTCCTCCAGCTTCTCTTCCATGTCCTCCTGTTGCCTCTCCAGTTCAGACATTTCAGTCTCTGGGGCACCCACTGCTTCCATGTGCTTCTCTAATTGCTTTTCTACCTCCTCCACTCTCTTCCCCAGATTTCTAAGCTCTGAACACAAACTATCAATTCCAGCCACAATGTCTTCCCTGACCTGGGAGATGTTGGCTTTTAGGTCTTTAAACCATGCCCTTACCTCTGCATGAAAGGTTTGATTGGAGGATGGCTCAGCCGCTGGAGGCTCTGCAGGGGAAGGAATCTGTTGCTCTCCCATATGCTTGCTTGCTCCAGTGTGTTCCGCTACTTTCGGTCCTGCTGCCACTATCTTAGATGCTGACGTCAGCAGCCTCCACAACTGGGACACTTTAAGGGGTATGTTTACTAAACCGTCTTAAAGTGCGCTCTGTGACGTTATCGCGCAGTAAGGTACCTTATCGCGTGATAATGGCACTTTTTTAGGCGCACAGGTACCTTATCGCGCGATAACATGCGCAGCGACGCAAATGAGTGCTGAAGGCGGGGAAAGGCTCCCGGAGGGCGGAGGAAGGCTCCCCAGGAGCGGAGAGAAGGGGGTCAATGGATGGAGAGTGGGAGGGGAGAGGCTCCCCGCACACTAACGCTGTGAAATCTGCGGCTCAAAACTAACGCCAGTGAAACCCTGGCATTAGAGATGATTTAAAGGGAAGAGAAACCATTTCTGTCAGCAATGTACAGCAAAACCAGGGAAACCAACAAAAAGTGATAAGTGTGATACATGTGCACGGAACAAAAGTGCAAATAAACATTGAAAATGACCCCAGCAAAATATAGAAAAAACATAACCAAGCTGGGCAATAGTGATATTAATGGGAAACATAAAAAAACACTCCCAAGAAAGCACCAAAAAAAAGATATGAATTGTGAAAGGGTCCACGCTCCGTCCCCATTCAAGGCGAATGATCCCACAGTGAAATTGCACTGTACAGGGTTTCCCTCTCGATTGGACAGGTTCCCTATGGCGTGCACATGTTCCACAACAGCAGGGCGGGCATGTCAGAATGGGCAACTGGACAGATGCTGTGAAAGGGGACACAGAGGGCTGCAGACGGCACATGCTGTGCTGCAGCTGGGGCCACAGTGCGGACTAGGGTAATGCCTAGGTGGCCCATAGGAATGCTGAAACAGTAGAGCAGCCAGACAGCAACTGATGAGGGCCCAGCATGGGCACGAGTGTACTTCCCACAGTGTCACAGGGGATACTACCCTGCAGGTACCCCCAAGGGCACAGAACATTGGCAGGCGGTGTTGGGGGGAAGCGTGGACATCTATGCAGGCACCCCTACCCCAGAACCCACACCATAGGCAGCCTCCTACCCGCACACCGGATGGCCTGACACTGCGCTCCACCAGCACCACTAGCAGAAGGGCATGTCAGCAGGGTGGAAGAGGGGTACTGGTGGTGGAGGGGGCAGTGGCAGCTGCCCATAGCAGACCGTGGCCTAGCCCTGTGTAGGTGGGTGCCATGCACTGCAACAGACAGGCCCTGTCTGACGAACAGTCATGGTATCTCCAGGGAATATAGCATCTCTGTGGCCACAGTGTGGTGCAGTACACGCAGACAGTACACTCAAGAGCAGAAGGTCACAGGTTCCAATCCCAGCTGTGGCCCTGACATTCCAGGCCTCATATTTTACCCATCACTAAACCGTGGCAGTAAAGACCAGACCCTTATTGCAGAGAACAGAAACATGCCCCAAACGTCTATATTTTACCCTACAGAGCACAGACACCATAAACATGCGCATCACCTACAACCGAGTCCCCCAAATGCAGTCCTTGAGGGCCAAACAACATTCAGGTCCCATGCTGTCCCGAATAAAGATGCCTGTGCTGCATGTCTCTGCACCGCCCCCATGGTATGCAGATGTATCTCATGCATAGTCATTAGGGACAGCATGAAAACCCGAACAGTGTTTTGCCCACCAGGACGGGTGTTGGGAACCTCTGCCCTGGAGCAGCGGCCAACAGGGCCAGACACACCTGCACCCACAGGCTCCATTCCCCAAATCTTCATGGAGAGTCAGGATGTTGTGCCCTGCGTGCATCTCCCAATACTAGCACCTGCATACCTTAGCAATGCCACCCTAAACCCAGCGATAAGGTACACATATATCAAAAGGTTGCTATGAATAATGGCAGATAGCAATTCCTAAGTTAAGCACAAACTGCTCATTGAGCTGTACCATACCAACCTCCCTGATGTCTGTGGAGTGTGTAGCAGGTCTGGTGTCCAAAAGTGTTTAGCACCCTGGGGAGTGACCCCAACAGTATTGCGTAACATAGCCATGCCTGTGCTGTGACCAGGCCTGGTGAGGTGGCCAGGGCTGCAAAACGCCTCTATATTTGCACACTGCTGCCACAGGTATGAGAGAGTGTGTCTGTCCATTCAATGTGTGGTGGTTGCCAACACCTTACGCAGCTCTAGTATGTTCAGTGGAACATAAGGAAATCTCCCCACAGGTTAATTTTCTTCTTTTTCAACAGTGTGTCAGTCTTCTCAACTTCTGTTGGGAGGTCTCAGACTTATAGTGGCACTAATTCATTAGACTATTCATCTGTATAAAATTTTGTGCCCAATTGCATCAATGACCTCCCCGCAGACACTACAGACTGGAGCTCATAAGTGTAGCTATTATCATTGAACATGTATCTTTCTCTATATTAAATATTAGATAAACAGTATTTGTATCTCCAAAACTAATACTTAAGGCTCCCGGTCTCGATGACACTTTCTAATGATCCGGACGCTCTCCCCCAGTGCCTCCATAGCGTTTCTCCTAATAGGGTTCTTCAGGGGATCAGTTTAAACCTCCTGCATTCAGATGATAGCGGGCTTGCAAGAGATTTCTGTGGGCTCCCCAATGTTTAGTTTGAACCCAGCGGAGTGAATATGTTGTATAGTTTTGTGTAGTGTATTACATGTAGAGTTTTGTAGTTTTCCTGTTGGGACATATGATCTGTACTCACAGGTGTTTTGATGCGAGCCTGAGGGTATGGCCTACGTTCTGTGCCTATGTTCTGTCTGTGTTTGATTGAAAAATGAATAAAAATGATTTTCACTAAAGAGAAAAAAAAAATAAAAAAAAATAATCATTCCCAAAAAATACAAACTTCCCTCTAATTCTTCTAAAAACTCTAAAGTTTTACAGAGCCATAGTCATTAATTACTCACATAGATGCTGCCCACGTCCCAAGCTGGATATCTTATCCATTTTCAAACTGACTGCTATTCAAATCTCGAAAGCAAAAAGACGCCGTGCATGCGGTATGCTCACTTTAGGTTCGGCTTTAAAGACTCAACGCAACATGACGTAATTGACACCGCCCCCTTGAATTTTCGATCGCTGAGATCTCACCCTAGGAGGTTACCATCCTCTCAAACTAAGACCGTAATGCGGATAGAACGCACGATCAGGTCTTAATTCAGCGGGAGCAAAGATGGATCTATACATTAAATTCAGTTAAACTTAACGGTTTGAATGTTATGATTGATTGGGCAGCATGCATATGATAAGGTTTTTGAGAACCTTAAGTTGGTACGGTCAGTTGCTGCCTCAGTGATGGACTTAGAAAGTTAGGAGTAATAGATATGAGTTGAAACAGGTACTATAACATGTGGTATGGTCAAGAACTGTGATGAGACGGTCTTAGTTTGAGAGGATGGTAACCTCCGGGAAACACCGATGGACACAGGTGTATGCCAAAGTGCATCTTCAAGACCTACCTATCACACACTGCCATTGATGGGGACCTGCAGCATAGCCTGTTTCAGCTAAGCCAGGTGCTGTGGATATGGTGCCAGTAGGCCCACCTCACCCTCAGGGTGAGCACAGGACCCGCACAATGTGACGGTCTGTAGCTACTCTGTGCCAGTAACACACACGGTCAGTACTCCCTACCAGGCTGAGGTGCTGTGGGGGTGCATACCCCATCCTGTGGGTATCTGTAGAGTGCTGATTCGCATGTGCAGTGCATCATGGGTATGTGTGGTATAACTCTATCCCGGTAACCACAGCAGACAGTTCGTGGGATGACCTGAGGTCCTACTGTAGCCAGCCAGCAATTAGTTAGCAGCTATGGAGATGTAGCCCACTGGTGACCTCACTGCCTGTGGAGCCATAGGTCATGGGTGTGAACCCACAGTGGGGTTCTCTGATAGGGCTGTCTGAGGCATATTCTTTCTTAATTTTAAGTAGTGCTGCCAGCAGAAACACCCTCAGTACTGTAGACTGAGGGTGCCTCAAAAGCGCTCTATAAAGCGCCCAAAAGGTGCCCCATAAGGTGACCTATAATGTGCCCTATAAGGGAACTTTATAAGGTGCTGTGGCGGACAGTGCACCTTATAATGTGTCCCCTGGATAGCCCCATAGGACGCCTGATGCGGCACATTAGGTTATGGCACTGTGAGGGTGTGTTTGCTGGCAGCACAGGTTTAAAATACAAACTAATATGCCTCAGACAGCACTACGTAAAGGTAAAGGGTACTGCCTCAGACAGCACTGGGTAAATGTTGAGGGTACTGCCTCAGCCAGCAGTGGGCAAATGTAATGGGTACTGCCTCAGACAGCCTACTTCAGCAGGCCCACTTGGGAGTTGAACTCATGACCCCTGTACCATCAGAAGGACTGGGGTTTCTAGTCCCACAGGTGCTCCTTGTGGTCTTGGGCAAGCCACTTAACCCTCCACAGCCCATGTTCCCTGTAAAATAGTTATCTCCAAGTTATAATGCCCTGTTCAATGTAATTTCAGTTTGTTCAATGTAAACCGCACTGATGCAGAATAGCGCGGTATATAAGAGAATGTAAATAAATAAATAAATAATAAATAAATAAATAAATCAGTCATTAAATAAATAAATCAGTCATTGTATTAACCATTGTGCTACGCTGCTGTTGCTACTTGCATGTCAGCGCACTTACATAGGATTACCACGCGTTAACATGTGCAGTGCTGCCATCAAAAACAGTGCTGTAACCTTGCAGTGGCTCATAGGGCACCCTATAAAGCGCCCTCTAGGGTGCCCTATAGGCAACATTATAGGGTGCCTTGGCATAAAGGTGCCCTCTGTGGTGCCTTAGGAGGCGCCTTCTGCAGCACCTTATTTTACGGCACTTTGAGGGTGTGTTTTCTGGCAGCACAGATTTCAATTAAAAAGGGAACTGCCACAGACAGCAGTGGGTAAACACAATGGGTACTGCTTCAGACAGCCTTCTTCAGCAGGCCCACTCAGGAGTTGAACTCATAACCCCTGTATCATCAGTCAGTGTATTAACCATTGTACTACACCTCTGTAGCTATATTTGGAGGTCAGCACGCCTACTCGTGCTTACCGCGCATTGACGTGCGCTGCGCACATTATCGCGCGATAACGCGTGCTTGCGATGTTTAGACTGGAACGCCCACTCCTTTTATGGCATCCTGCACATTAACACTGGGCGCACATTAAGACGGTTTAGTAAACACACCCCAAAGTGTGGCAAATGTTCTGTTTGCCCTCACAGAATAGTTTTGAATGTTTTCACCTATAAGAACATAAGAACATAAGATATGCCATACTGGGTCAGACCAAGGTCCATCAAGCCCAGTATCCTGTTTCCAACAGTGGCCAATCTAGGTCATACATACCTAGCAGTTTCCCCAAAAGACACAGGTTCCACAATGCTTGTATTGGGTCAAGCATTGATATCCTGGGTCCCTTCTTAATAATGGTTTATGGACCTTTCCTCCAGGAACTTGTCCAAACCTTTTTTAAACCCAGCTACACTAACAGCTTTTACTACATCCTCCAGTAACAAATTTCAGAGTTTGATTACATGTTGAGTGATTTTTTTTTATTAGTCTTAAATAGTTTACCCTGTAGCTTCATTGCATGTCCCCTAGTCTTTCTATATTCTGATAACGTAAACAATCAATCGACGTTTACCCGTTCCACTCCATTCATTAATTTCTAGACTTCTATCATATCTCCCATCAGCCGTCTCTTTTCCAGGTTAAAGAGCCCTAACCTTTTTAGCCTTTCTTCATAGGAGTATCCTTCCATCCCCTTTACCATTTTGGTGGCTCTTCTCTGAAACTTTTCTAAAATCGCTATATCCTTTTTAAGATACAGCGACCAGAATTGCACACAATATTCAAGGTGCGGTCTCACCATGGAACGATATAGAGGCATTATAATATCTTTTGTTTTATTTTCCATTCCTTTCCTTATCATACCTAGCATTCTATTTGCTCTCTTGGCCGCCGCTGCACACTGGGCCGAGGGTTTTAACATGGTATCCACAATGACGCCTAAATCTTTTTGCTGGGTGGTGGTTCCTAATGTGGAACCTTGCATCGTGTAACCATAGTTTGGGTTGTTCTTCCCTAGGTGCATAACCTTGCACTTGTCCACATTAAATTTCATCTGCCATTTTTTTTTTTTAACTTTTATTTTCATTTTGCAACAAACAAAAGAAAACAACACACCAAAGGAGACAAAACAAGTTTACAATAAGGAAAAGCAAACCCTATTACCCCCCACCCCCATGCTTCTTCTCTAAACCGACAGTATCAGCATGTGAGCGCTTCCAAACAACAGTGATCGTACATCAAAACGAACATAAATAGTATCTGCGATACAGAATGATCACGTGATAGAGATTTATACAAAGTTAAACAGTCAGATGAGAGCATTTAGCATTGTGAACATAGTCATTGAGCATCTTCCATTTAGACAGATGATGGGGGGTCTGAACGGAGGAAGCAAACATACGAGGTAGTTGTTCATATTTACTATAGAGACAGACATGATTCCACCATTCATTGGGGCTCAGATGGGAGCTATTTTTCCAGTATTTCGTAATTAGGGAGATAGCGATGCCCAGCATAAAGTCTAAAAGGAAGTAAGCCGATTTTGGAAGAGAGGGGATCCCCGCAGCTGAGCGGAGTCCCACTATCCTCCAAGAAAGGGGCTCTTGAAAGTGCAAAATAGATTGGATACGACCCCAGACCCGACGCCAGTAATACTGTAGTGCGGGACATTCATACATAACATGAGTTAGTGAACCAATGGCCGCATGGCATGTCCAGCATCTATTGCCCTGGGAGGTGTTCCATTTGGCTAATCTGTCAGGAGTATAGAAACACCGGTGGGCTAGAAAGAAGAGTGTCTGAGTGAGTGAGGCGGATCGGGAGACCCGTGTCACTCTACTCCAGACGAGGCTCCATTGCTCCGGGGTCAAAGTTACATGCAGTTCCCGCTCCCATGCTTTCTGTGCTATAGGGGTACCTCTATTTACAGCATTACATAAGGTTTTGTAAAAGTTAGATGCTACACCCGGTGAACTCCCGATAGATCGGATAGTCTCCGACAAACCCTGGGTATGGAATTCCGATGGCGGGAGCACCTTAGCACTCCGAAGACAATGCTGTAGTTGCACCAACTGAAAGTAATGTTTCGCTGGGAGACCAAATTCAATTTGCAATTCGCTAAAAGTTTTCCAGCGACCATCATGGAACAACTGGCTAGGGATCCAAATGCCCCTAGTGTACCAGGGGCTCCACGCCATCGGTTTATTTTGTATTTGAAATCGAGTATTGTACCAAAGCGGGAGTCTGTCTAACGGACAGAATCGGGAGTCTAGAGATTGCATAAGAGTATTAAAGGCACCTAAAGTGTCTAAAAGCATTGGTGGATAGTGGGAGTCTGATGGGAGAGTCATACCAGGGAGATAAGTAAGAGGAATCGGTTTGCAAAGGTCCTCCTCTATGTCTAGCCACACAGGTCTACTCGGTGCTAGATCTTCCAGCCAACGAGCGCCTTGTTTGAGAAGAAAAGAGTGGTGATATTTCAGGAAATCAGGGAATCTGACACCCCCATTTTCCTTATCTGCTTGCAATTTATGCTTCACTATCCTAGGTGTCTTATTTTGCCATAAGTATCTAGTCAGAAGGCCCTCTAAATCTTTATATGTACGTCGAGGTAGGAGACAGGGCAACATTTCTAAAATGTAATTCACTTTAGGAACAATCATCATTTTTATGGTTTCTAGGCGACCCCACCAGGTAAGTGTTAAAGGAGTCCAACGGTGAGTAAGCGCCCGGACTTTAGAGGTTAAGTCTTTGGCATTAAAGGAGATAGCGTCTTCCAAAGGAGAGCAGTAGTGAACCCCAAGGTATTTGACCATGCGAGGTTGCCATAAAAAGGGAAAGGATTGCATATCTGCCTGATGAATCAGAGGATTTAGTGGAAAGGCTACCGATTTGGTCCAATTTATCTTATAACCCGAGAGTTGCGAATATTTACCAATTTGCTCTAGGACAGCCGGCACTGAGTCTAGAGAGACAAAGAGCATAAGGTCATCAGCATATGCTGAAATTTTGATTTCCCTATGAGAGAAGGGGACTCCATGAATCTCCTCCGATTGCCGGATTAGTAAAGCTAAGGGTTCGAGTGCAAGATCGAAAAGAAGTGGAGACAGTGGGCATCCCTGGCGAGTGCCGCGTTGAAGGGGAAATGGCTGAGACTTTAAAGCATTAGCACAGATACTGGCTGTAGGCTGTGCATACATGGTGCGGAGACAACGGAGAAAACCTTCTCCGAATCCGTACCAGCGGAGAGTTGCAAACAGGAAGGGCCATTCTGGGGGGGCGGAGCCTGATGTCCAGCGGGTAAGACGCTTCGCGCTGAAGCTCCCGAGAGGCCTACTTAGAATCCTGACTTAATACCTATACAAACTTACTATTTCGCTCCGGGTTGACCGGGGTACCTCGGGGGGGATGGCGGCCCATAAACCAGCGCGCTTGGACTTCGGGTCTCCTTCTTCTTCTCACGGAAAACGCTCCAAAACAGAGGTGTCCTCCCCACAGAAGATGGTTCCATTTCGTGAAAACCCCGAAATGCACCTGGAGATTTTGGAGGAACTACGCGGCGTGAAGGAATTGGTGCAGTCCAATGGAGAAGCGCTCAGAGCCCTGCGAGAAGACTTTGGAGTGCTCCAGGACCGACTTGAAAGACTCTCATTACGGCAGGACAATATGGCGGGGGTCCTCGATTCGCACGCGGTGCGCTTGGGCGCACTGGACAAGGCCGAGCGCCAGATACAGAATCTGCAAAAGGAGTTAGAAGATAGCAATAATCGAGCCCGTCGCAACAATGTGAGGCTCATTGGAATACCGGAGGGGGCGGAAGCGGGAGATATGAGAGAATTCCTGCTCAAAATTCTTCCCTCCTTGCTGAAGATCACCTTTCATAAAGAATTGGAAATCGATCGTGCACACCGTGCTCCTACCCACATGGCGCTCAACCGAACGACCCCCCGGCCTATTATCTTTCGCTTGCTACGATATCAACAAGTGGAACAAATTTTAAATGCTGCCCGGGCGAACCATCATTTGGAATTTGAAGGTCACAAAGTCTCCTTCTTCCCTGACTTGGCAAAGCCTACCGTTGACCGACGGAAGAAACTCCTTGCTTTTCGCCCTCGACTTCAACAGCTACAGGCTCGCTTTGGCCTGTTGTATCCCGCGAAACTCCGAGTGACTCTCCACAACCAAACCAGGACATTCGAAGACCCTGATCTACTATCAACATTTTTAGACTCCAAAGAGGCAGAGCAGATGCGCTAATCCAACGACGTGGACTTTTATTCGCCGGCTCTGTCCGCCATTTTGAAGGGCCCGATGCGGCGGTCATAGTCAAGCACAGAGACTTCCTGGACTTTCTTTCTTTCTTTCTATGACTCTTGTTTTGTGGTCTCCTCTCCCTCCATGATGTGTGCCTCGGTCGGATTCGGAGCACGCACAGTCCTACAGGTTATGTGTTTTTCAATTTTGGCCTTCTCTGGGGCTTCTCCCCGCAGACACATGGTCGCCAGTAATTTTTGGGGTTTTGCTTCTTCTCTACCGCGCTGCGGTTTTTCTTTTTTAATGTGGGGCGCTTCATTGTGTTATCTAAGCTTAGTTTCTTTTATGCCATATGTACAGCCTGATACAGTCAATATGAGGGACATTGTGAAATTAGGTGCGCTATCATGCTCAGAATTTTTAACTTGTCTGAATGGCTTTATGTAAAATTTTATCACTCAACGTAAAGGGCATTAATAGTCCAATCAAAAGAAAGAAAATCCTTAGCTATCTTAGCCATGAGCATGCTGATTTAGCGTTTCTTCAGGAAACGCACTTAAACTCTGCTGAAACACTGAAACTCAATGTCAAGCCTTACATGGTGGCTGCCTATTCTCCCGCCGTTTCTAAACGGTGCGGGGTTGCCATCCTGGTTAAGAAATCTTTGCAAGCTACTGTAATTGATACTAGCGCTGACAAGGAGGGTAGATGGGCCCGAGTACATCTTAAGGTCGGAGATAGTGAATTTACATGTATTTGTATTTATGCCCCGAATGTGGACAACCCTGCTTACTATGCAAGTATTGCGCAGTTGGCACAGGCCTCTGCCAATACTCCATTAATACTTGGTGGTGACTTTAATCAAGTGTTAGACCCTCTGATAGATAGACAGCCGCCAAGAACGAGTAGTCCACCCAAGAGTCTTGCTACCCTTACAGCTCTGATGCAAGATCTTGCGCTGGTAGATATATGGAGGCTGCTTCACCCCTCCGACTTAGAGTTCACTTTCTTTTCTGCCCCCCATCACTCCCAATCTAGAATAGATTTCTTTCTCATTTCCAAAGCACTGATTTCTCAAGTAGACATGACTAGGACTCATCCTCTCCATATTTCAGATCATGCTGCCATATCTTTATCATTACGTGTCACTGCGCGGGACGATTCTCCCCGAGCTTGGTTTTTTGATAGATCCCTACTGGGTCAAAAAGATTTTCAGATCGATATAAAGGCCGCTATCCAAGATTATTTTCATTTTAACTCACCCCATGATACAGCGGGCTGGGCTTGGTGGGAGGGTTTTAAAGCATCTATCCGTGCCACTATAACTAGCTATCAAATTCGGCAGGGGAAACAAAGAAAGCAGCTTTTACTGACTCTAGAGCAGCAGATACAAGCTGGGGAGCGTCTCCTCACGTCCCGTACTGACCCATGTATTTTACTCCGTTTACAACGCTTGCGTTTTCAATACAATCAGATTTTGCACACTGCTGCTGTTAAAAATATTGAATCACAACAAGGGCTTTATTATCGGGAAAATAATCGTGCTGGCAAATTACTAGCAAATGCCCTAAAAGGTCGAAAAGAAGCCAAGCGTGTTACCGCCCTCTGCAATCCGTCAGGGGGGGGCTTGGTCACTAAAGATACCGAAATCTTAGAACTCTTTCGTGACTTTTATACTCGGCTTTATCAATCTGAATGTGATTTTGAGCCAGATGTATTTGAACGCTTACTTTCAGGAGTACAAAGACCGACCCTATCTGACGAAGATAGAGTGGCCTTAGACACACCATTTACTGTCTCAGAAATTCATTCTGCTATCAAGAAATGTGCCTCAGGTCGAGCCGCAGGCCCAGACGGTCTCCCCGCTGAATTCTACAAAACCTTTCACGCTGATTTAGCTCCAGTTTTGAAAATTTATTTTTCTGCTCTGGCCGAGGAGGGTTCTCCTTCTGGGTCCTTTTCAATGGCAAATGTAGTAGTTTTTGAGAAAGAGGGGAGAGACCCGCAACTAACAGCTAATTATCGTCCAATTTCCCTCCTAAACGCGGACTATAAAGTCTTTGCCACCATTCTCTCTACCCGGCTCTCGGATAGGATGCCTACCTTAATACACCCAGATCAATGCGGTTTCATTCCTGGTAGATCGACTGCTGACAATGCTCGGACTCTATGCCATGTATTGACTACCGCAGTTAATCTTGATCGCCCATTTGTTGGCCTCTCACTTGATGCTGAGAAGGCCTTTGATCGCTTAGAGTGGCCCTTCCTGTTTGCAGTCCTCCGCTGGTACGGATTCGGGGAAGGTTTTCTCCGTTGTCTTCGCACCATGTACGCTCAGCCTACAGCCAGTATATGTGCAAATGCTTTAAAGTCTCAACCTTTTCCCCTTCAACGCGGCACTCGCCAGGGATGCCCACTGTCTCCACTCCTCTTCGATCTTGCACTCGAACCCTTGGCTTTACTAATCCGGCAATCGGAGGAGATTCATGGAGTCCCCTTCACCCATAGGGAAATCAAAATTTCAGCGTATGCTGATGATCTTATGCTCTTTGTCTCTATAGACTCAGTACCGGCTGTCTTAGAGCAAATTGGTAAATACTCACAACTGTCCGGTTATAAGATAAATTGGACCAAGTCGGTAGCCTTTCCATTAAATCCTCTGCTTCATCAGGCAGATATGCAATCCTTCCCCTTTTTATGGCAACCTCGCATGGTCAAATACCTTGGGGTTCACTATTGTTCTCCTTTGGAAGACACTATCTCCTTCAATGCCAAAGACTTAACCTCTAAAGTCCGGGCGCTTACTCACCGCTGGACTCCTTTAACGCTTACCTGGTGGGGTCGATTAGAAACCATAAAAATGATGATTGTTCCGAAAGTGAATTATATCTTAGAAATGGTGCCCTGTCTCTTCCCTCGACGTATATATAAAGATATCGAGGGCCTTCTGACTAGATACTTGTGGCAAAATAAGACACCTAGGATAGCGAAACATAAGCTGCAAGCAGATAAGGAATATGGGGGTGTCAGATTCCCTGATTTCCTGAAGTATCATCAATCTTTTCTTCTCAAACAAGGTGCTCGTTGGCTGGAAGATCCAGTACCGAGTAGACCTGTGTGGCTAGACATAGAAGAGGACCTTTGCAAACCGATTCCTCTTACTTTTCTCCCTGGTATGACTCTCCCATCAGACTCTCACTTCCCACCAATGCTTTTAGACACCTTAGGTGCCTATAATAATCTCATGCAATCTTTAGACTCCCGACTCTGTCCGTTAGACAAACTCCCACTTTGGTACAACACTCGATTTCGAATACAAAATAAGCCGATGGCGTGGAGCCCCTGGTACACTAGGGGCATTTGGATTCCTAGCCAATTGTTCCATGAAGGTCGCTGGAAAACTTTTAGTGAATTGCAAATTGAATTTGGTCTCCCAGCGAAACACTACTTTCAGTTGGTGCAACTTCAGCATTGCCTTAGGAGTGCTAAGGTGCTCCCGCCATCGGCCTCCACTACACAAGGTTGGTTGGAGACTATCCGATCTATCGGTAGTTCACCGGGTGTAGCATCCAATTTTTACAAAACCTTATGTAATGCTATAACTAGGGATACCCCTATAGCGCAGAAAGCATGGGAGAGAGAACTGCATGTGACTTTGACCCCGGAGCAATGGAGCCTTGTCTGGAGTAGAGTGACACGGGTCTCCCGATCCGCCTCACTCACTCAGACACTCTTCTTTCTAGCCCACCGGTGTTTTTACACTCCTGACAGATTAGCCAAATGGAACACTGCTCAGGGCAATAATTGTTGGACATGTCATGCGGCCATTGGTTCACTACCTCATGTTATGTATGAATGTCCCGCACTACAGTATTACTGGAGTCGGGTCTGGGGCCGTATCCAGTCTATTTTGCACTTTCAAGAGCCCCTTTCTTGGAGGATAGTGGGACTTCGCTCAGCAGCGGGGATCCCTTCTCTTCCAAAAACGGCTTACTTCCTTTTGGACTTTATGCTAGGTATTGCTATTTCCCTAATTACGAAATACTGGAAAAATAGCTCCCAGTTGAGCCCCAATGAATGGTGGAATCATGTCTGTCTCTACAGTAAATATGAACAAATACCTCGTATGTTTGCTTCCCCCATTCAGACTCCCCATCATCGGTCTAAATGGAAGATGCTCAATGACTATGTACATTCTGCTCAATGCTCTCATCTGACTGTCTAAATTTATATATATCTTTGTCTCATGATTATTCTGTATCGCAGATACTCTTTTGCTTGTTTTGATGTACAATCACGTTTGTTTGGAAGCGCTCACATGCTGACATAATCAGCTAGAGAAGAAGCGTGGGGGTGGGGGGTAATTGGGTTTACTTTTCTTTATTGTATAATTGTATTGTTTCCTTTGGTGTGTTGTTTCTCTTGTTTGTTGCAAAATGAAAATAAAAGTTTCAAAAAAAAAAAGGAAGGGCCATTCTAAGCGATCAAAGGCCTTCTCAGCATCAAGTGAGAGGCCAACCAATGGTCGATCAAGATTAACTGCGGTAGTCAGTACATGACATAGAGTCCGAGCATTGTCAGCAGTTGATCTACCGGGAATGAAACCGCATTGATCTGGGTGTATTAAAGTAGACATCCTATCAGAGAGCCGGGTGGAGAGAATGGTGGCAAATATTTTATAGTCCGCGTTTAGGAGGGAAATTGGACGATAATTGGCTGTTAGTTGCGGATCTCTCCCCTCTTTCTCAAAAACTACTACATTTGCCATTGAAAAGGACCCAGAAGGAGATCCCTCCTCGGCCAGAGCAGAAAAATAAAGTTTCAAAACTGGAGCTAAGTCAGCATTAAAGGTTTTGTAGAATTCAGCAGGGAGACCGTCCGGGCCTGAAGCCCGACCTGTGGCACATCTCTTGATAGCAGAATGAATTTCTGATAAAGTAAATGGTTTGTCCATGGCCTCTCTATCTTCGTCAGATAGGGTCGGTCGTTGTACCCCTGAGAGTAATCGTTCAAATACTTCTGGCTCAAAATCACATTCAGATTGATAAAGCCGAGTATAAAAATCACGAAAGAGTTCTAAGATTTCTGTATCTTTAGTGACCAAGCCCCCCCCCCCGACGGATTACGGAGAGCGGTAACACGCTTGGCTTCTTTTTGACCTTTCAGGGCATTTGCTAACAATTTGCCAGCACGGTTATTTTCCCGGTAATACATCCCTTGTTGTGATTCAATATTTTTAGCAGCAGCAGTATACAAAAGCTGATTGTATTGAAAACGAAGGCGTTGTAAACGGAGTAAAATACATGGGTCAGTACGGGACGTGAGGAGACGCTCCCCAGCTTGTAGCTGTTGCTCTAGAATCAGTAAGTGTTGCTTTCTTTGTTTCCCCTGTCGAAGTTGATAGCTGGTTATAGATGCACGGATAGATGCCTTAAAACCCTCCCACCAAGCCCAGCTCGCTGTGTCATGGGGTGAGTTAAAATGAAAATAATCTTGGATAGCGGCCTTTATGTCAACCTGAAAATCTTTTTTATCTAGTAGGGATCTATCAAAAAACCAAGCTCGGGGAGGATCATCTCGCGTAATGACATGTAGTGAAAAAGATATGGCAGCATGATCTGAAATATGGAGAGGATGAATCCTAGCCGTGTCCACTTGAGAAATCAGTGCTTTGGAAATGAGAAAGAAATCTATTCTAGATTGTGAGTGATGGGGGGCAGAGAAAAAGGTGAACTCTAAGTCGGAGGGGTGAAGCAGCCTCCATATATCTACTAGCGCAAGATCTTGCATCAGAGCTGTGAGGGTAGCAAGACTCTTGGGTGTACTACTCGTTCTAGGCGGTTGTCTATCTATCAAAGGGTCTAGCACTTGATTGAAATCGCCACCAAGTATTAATGGAGTATTGGCAGAGGCCTGTGCCAACTGCGCAATACTTGCATAGTAAGCAGGGTTATCCACATTCGGGGCATAAATACAAATACACGTGAATTCACTGTCTCCAACCTTAAGGTGTGCACGGGCCCATCTACCCTCCTTATCAGAGCTAGTATCCATTACAGTAGCTTGCAAAGACTTCTTAACCAGAATGGCTACCCCACACCGTTTGGAAACGGCGGGAGAATAGGCAGCCACCATGTAAGGCTTAGCATTGAGTTTCAGTGTTTCAGCGGAGTTTAGATGCGTTTCCTGAAGAAACACTAAATCAGCATGCTCATGGCTAAGATAGCTAAGGATTTTCTTTCTTTTGATTGGGCTATTGATGCCTTTTACGTTAAGTGATAAGATCTTACATAAGGCCATTCAGAAAGGTTAAAAATTCTGAGCATGATAACGCACATAATTTCACAATGTCCCTCAAATTAACTGTATCTGGCTGTACACATGACATGATAGAAAATAAGCTAATGTAATACAATGAAGCGCCCCACATTAAAAAAGAAGAACCGCGGTGCGGTAGAGAAGAAGCAAAACCCCAAAAATTACTGGCGACCATGTGTCTGCGGGGAGAAACCCCAGAGAAGGCCGAAATTGAAAACATATAACCTGTATAACTGTGCGTGCTCCGAATCCAACCGAGGCACACATCATTGAGGGATAGGAGACCAAGAAAGTCATATAGAGAAAGAAAGAAAAGTCCAGGCAGTCTCTGTGCTTGGCTATGACCACCGCGTCGGGCCCTTCAAAATGGCGGACAGAGCCGGCAGATAATAAGTCCAAGTTGTTGGATTAGCGCATCTGCTCTGCTTCTTTGGAGTCTAAAAATGTTGATAGTAGATCAGGATCTTCGAATGTCCTAGTTTGGTTATGGAGAGTCACTCGGAGCTTCGCTGGATACAATAGGCCAAAGCGAGCCTGTAGCTGTTGAAGTCGAGGGCGAAAAGCAAGGAGTCTCTTCCGACGGTCAACTGTGGGCTTTGCCAAATCAGGGAAGAAGGAGACTCTATGACTTTCAAACTCCAGATGATGATTCGCCCGGGCAGCATTTAGAATTTGTTCCACTTGTTGATATCGTAGTAAGCGAAAGATAATAGGCCGGGGGGTCGTTCGATTGAGCGCCATATGGGTAGGAACACGATGTGCTCGATCAATTTCCAGATCTCTATAAAAAGTGATCTTCAGCAAGGAGGGAAGAGTTTTGAGCAGGAATTCTCTCATATCTCCTGCTTCCGCCCCCTCCGGTATTCCAATGAGCCTCACATTGTTGCGACGGGCTCGATTATTGCTATCTTCTAACTCTTTTTGAAGATTCTGTATCTGGCGCTCAGCCTTGTCCAGTTTGACCAAGCGCACCGCGTGCGAGTCGAGGACCCCCGCCATGTTGTTTTGCCGTGATGAAAGACTTTCAAGTCGGTCCTGGAGCACACCGAAGTCTTCTCGCATGGCTCGAAGCGCTTCTCCGTTGGACTGCACCAGTTCCTTCACGGCGCGTATTTCCTCTAAGATCTCCTGGTGCATTTCGGGGTTTTCCCGAAGTGGAACCATCTTCTGTGGGGAAGACACCTCTGTTTTGGAGCGTTTTCCGTGTGAAGAAGAAGGAGACCCGAAGTCCAAGCGCGCTGGTTTATGGGCCGCCATCCCCCCCGAGGTACCCCGGTAAGTTCGGAGCAAAATATTAAAATTATGTAGGTATTAAGTCAGGATTCTGAGTAGGCCTCTCGGGAGCTTCAGCGCGAAGCGTCTTACCCGCTGGACATCAGGCTCCGCCCCCCCTCATCTGCCATTTTGATGCGCAGTCTTCCAATTTATCAAGATCCTCTTGCAATTTTCCACAATCCTCTTGGGTTTTAACAACTTTAAATAGTTTTGTGTCATCTGCAAATTTGATAACCTCACTCGTTATTCCACTTTCCAGGTCATTTATGAATATGTCAAAAAGCAGCGGACCCAGCACAGATCCCTGGGGTACACCACTATTCACCTTTCTCCATTGGGAAAATTGGCCATTTAGCCCTACCCTCTGCTTTCTATCTTTTAACCAGTTCCTGATCCACAATAGTACACTGCCTCCTATCCCATGACTCTTTAGTTTTGCCAAAAGTCTCTGATGAGGGACCTTGTCAAAGGCTTTCTGAAAGTCCAGATACACAATATCAACCGACTCACCTTTGTCCACCTGATTATTCACTCCTTAAAAAAAAAAACATAACAGATTAGTAAGACAAGATCTTCCTTGTCTAAAGCCATGTTGGCTGTCTCCCATTAGGTCATGACTATCTACATGCTGAGTAATTTTATTCTTTATGATGGTTTCTACCATTTTTCCCGGTACTGATGTCAGGCTCACCGGTCTGTAGTTTCCCGGATCACCCCTGGAACCCTTTTTAAAAATTGGTGTTACATTGGCGATCCTCCAATCTTCAGGTATTAGAGATGATTTTAATGATAGTTCACAGATTACTAATAGCAGGTCTGAAATCTCGTATTTCAGTTCTTTCAACACCCTTGGATGTATACCATCCGGCCCAGGTGATTTGATACTCTTCAGTTTATCTAATAGTTGTAATACATCTTCCCGATGTATCGATATTTCCTTCAATTCTTCCACACCTTTAAATACCACTTCAGTCATGGGTAACATCCCTACATCTTCCTCAGTAAAGACTGAAGCAAAGAATTCATTCAATCTCTCCGCTATCGCCTTGTCGCCTCTTAGTGCTCCTTTAACCCCTTTATCATCTAATGGACCAACTGACTCTCTCACAGGTTTTTTGCTACGAATGTACTTGAAAAAGTCTTTACTTTGCGTTTTTTCTTCCGCAGCAAGCTTCTTCTCAAATTCTCCCTTTGCCTGCCTTATCAATGCCTTGCATTTAACTTGCCAGTGCTTGTGCTGTTTCCATGTTTCGTCATTTGGCTCTTTTTTCCATTTCCTGAAAGATGCTTTTTTGGCAACAACAGCCTCTCTGACCTCACCTTTAAACCATGCTGGCAGTTTTTTGGACTTCCTTCCACTTTTCTTAAAGCGTGGAATACAGCTGGTCTGGGCTTCCAAAATAGTATTTTTCAACAACAGCCAAGCCTGATGTACGTCTTTAACCTTTGCAACAGCTCCTTTTAGTTTTTTCTTAACTGTTTTCCTCATTTTATCATAGTTTCCCTTTCGAAAGTTAAAAGGTAGTACTGTGGATTTCCTTACTATCCCTCCTCCACGCATTAAATCAAAGGCGATCATGCTATGATCACTATTGCCAAGTGGCCCCAACAACCTTATCTCTTGCACTAGATCTGGTGTTCCACTAAGGACTAGGTCTAATATGGCTTCCCCTCTTGTCAGTTCATGAACCAGCTGCTCCAAGAAGCAGTCATTTATTTCATCTAGGAACTTTATCTCCCTAGCATGTCCTGACGTGACACTGACCCAGTCGATACCGGGGTAGTTGAAATCACCCATTATTATTACTGCACTGTAACGTTTGTTAGCTTCCTTGATTTCTTTGAGCATTTCATCATCCATTTGGTCATTCTGGCCAGGCGCTCGATAGTACACCCCCACTGCCATTGCCTTCCCCCTTTTACATGGAATTTCAATCCATATAGATTCTACAGCAGATTTTGTTTCCTGCAAAACTTTAATCCTTTCTGACTCAATGCCCTCTCTAACATAGAGAGCAACCCCTCCACCAATTTGATCAGCTCTATCATTACGATATAGTTTGTACCCAGGTATCACAGTGTCCCACTGGTTGTCCTCCTTCCACCATGTCTCTGATATTCCAATCATATCTAACCTTTCATTTAGTGCTATATATTCTAACTCTCCCATCTTATTTTTTAGACTTCTAGCATTTGCATACAAGCATTTTAGAGAATGTATTTTACTCTTATTAATTTGGCTATTGTTAGACATGGGTAATTTGGGATCTTTAAGCTCAGTCTGCTCCATACTTGAGGACATTTGGGCTACTTTACTCTTTTGTGGAACCTCTCTGCTTTTGGTATTATCCTTCAAAGATACATTCTTCCAAACCATCTGCTCTTGGGCGACTGTCGGCTTTCCCCTAATATCTAGTTTAAAAGCTGCTCTATCTCCTTTTTAAAGGTTAATGCCAGCAGCCTGGTTCCATCCTGGTTAAGGTGAAGCCCATCCTGTCGTAAGAGCCCCTCCTTTCCCCAGAATGTTCCCCAGTTCCTAACAAATCCAAAACCCTCATCTCTGCACCATTGTCTCATCCACACATTGAGACTCCGAAGCTCTGCCTGCCTTTTGGGTCCTGCACGTGGAACAGGAAGCATTTCGGAGAATGCTACCCTGGAAGTTCTGGATTTCAACTTCCTAACTAAAAGCCTAAATTTAGCCTCCAGAACCTCCCTACCACAGTTTCCTATGTCATTGGTACCGACATGTACCAAGACAGCAGACTCCTCCCCAGCACTATCTAAGACCTTATCTAGGTGGCGCGTGAGGTCTGCTACCTTCACACCAGGCAGGCATGTTACCAGGCGATCCTCACATCCACCAGCCACCCAGCTATCTACATGCCTAATGATCGAATCACCAACTATAACGGCTGTCCTAACCCTTCCCTCATGGGCACATGGCCCTGGAGAAACTTCCTCGGTGCGAGAGGGTTTTACATCACCTGGAGGACAGGTCCTAGTTACAGGATCACTTCCTTCCACACCAGGGTGATGCTCTCCTGTCACGTGGCCTCTCTCCTCCATGGCAACAGGGATGCTGCCAGACTGGAGTTGGGACTTCAGGACTATATCCCTGTAGGTCTCGTCTATGTACCTCTCTGTCTGTCTTATGCTTTCCAAGTCTGCTACTTTAGCCTCTAGAGAACGGACTCGTTCCCTGAGAGCAAAGAGCTCCTTGCACCTAGTGCACACATAAGACCTCTCACCAACTGGGAGAAAATCATACATGTGATACTCAATGCAAAAGACTGGAAAGCCCCCATCCCGCTGCTGGACTGCTGTCTGCATCTTAGTTTTAAGTTTGTGTTTAGATCTAAGTTCTTTACTTACTAAGGGTTGCTATGGATATTTATACTAATAAAACTGTACCTAATACATGTAATATACCTTGTTCACCTGAAGCTTAACTAATCTCAGGTCCTTAGTGTATGACTGATTTGGGTAATGAGCTTCACCTGAGAGCACCTCCTGTCTTTTAAGATGTGTAAGTACCTATAAAGCTACGATTATCCCAGGGGTGGGTGGGGGTGGGAGGGAGGGAGAGAAATAACACTTATTAAAAGAGGGCTGCTACACTGTACCCTGTCTTGTGCTGCTGAGGTAAGCTAAATTCTGATTTGATTTGAATTATAGCTCTTAGCTGCTGCTAGGCTCTAACTTCTTATGAAATTTAAACTACAAGCTCTCTGCTGGGTTCTAAATTTAACCAGAAAGTTCTCTTCTGTGTTTTAAATTTAAGCTAAAAGTACTTTGCTGATGCCAAGCCCTGAGTGACTATTAAATTTAGACTACAAGCTCTCTGCTGGGTTCCAAATGTAACCAGAAAGCTATCTTCTGTGTTTTAAATTTAAACTAAAAGTACTTTGCTGTTACTAGGCCCTGAGTGACTATTAAATTTAAACTACAAGCTCTCTGCTGGGTATGAAATGTAACCAGAAAGTTCTCCTCTGTGTTTTATATTTAAACTTAAACTGCTGCTACTAGGCCCTGACTGATTTAACAAAAAATAGTGGGTTCACAGATTAATTAGCTTTAATACAAAGAATTCCTTTTAGAAAATTACCAGAAGTAGATACTCACAGTTGCAGATCTCTCTTCAGAAGTAACAGTCCCTTTTTCTAGTCCTTCAAGACTATTTTATATGTGCTTGAGTTTAGTTCAATATTAAAGTGTATTAGATAATGGTCTGTCCATGGAACTGGATGTGTTCACATTGATGTTACATGGGTGGTATTTGGCCATTATTTAGGTTAGAATATAAGATCCAATGCATTGCCTTTTGAGTGTATAGGAGTATTAATGATCTGCTGATATCCTAGGTCTTCCATGGCATGGAGGAATGATGAGCTATGTTCATTATTTACTGAAGAGAGAATGAAATCGCCTAGTATGATATGATCTCTACCAACTGGGTTATCAGAGCATGCAGAGCCGAGAATACTGATTAGTGTATTGTGGTCTGATGATAGGGACCAGTATAGTAGGCTGTTCAAAAGACATTTGTTTTGTATCATTAGCATATCTAGGACGTCAAAGCTTACAATTGAAGTGTAATATGTCCCTAGTTCAGCTTTGCATAAGATATGTATGCCCCTCCTTTTTTATTTTGTCTTGGACAGTGGAAGATGTTGTAGTCTGGTGTTTAATCAGGTTGAGTACTGTGTATGCGTCAGAGAGCCAAGTCTCTGTGATACAAATTATGTCAGCTTTAGAACTGTGAATGAGATCAGATATAACAGAGATCTTGTTCCTAATTAATCTGGTGTTTACAAGATACCAACTTAAGGGCTTGTTTACAAAGACGCGGTAGTGGCTTCCGCTCGATATCGGAGCCACGGCCCCATTGAATTCAATGGGGCCGCGGCTCCGATATCGGGTGGAAACCGCTACTGTGGCTTTGTAAACAAGCCCCTTAGTATTTTTGAGCTATTCATGTCATAGTATTTGGGACTCCATGGATGAGTTTGAGTTTCTATACAGATGAACCTTTGGTTTGCACTGCAATGTGCAGTGGAGTATCTATTTGCCGCTACAATTATTCTGGGGTGGTATTGGTGGTATATGATTGGAATGTGTTGAGGCTGTTGTGTGAGCGAGTATGTGTGACTTATTAGTATTACAATAAGTAATATAGAGATACATGTGATATTCATTTTGTGCTCCATCCTTTTTGAGTTCTCAGAAGGTGAATTCTCAGAAAGTGAGTTCTCAGAAGGTGAATGAGAGATTTTCAAGAGTCTATGCAGTAAAGAGAGGATTGTTATCTTTCTCGTGGTTGCTGCTATCTGTGCTTGAGGTTGCTGGTCTTCCTGGATCCTCTGGGCTCTACACTAAGAGCACCCTAGGTACGGGCCTGCCAGATGTGGGTGTGCTGTTTGCTCTCAGGCTTAAGGTTAGTGTTTGATGTTGGTGCTGGAGCAAGGGTGGAGCTTGCCACAGTGGAGTCACTGGGCCTGGTGTCCTTGCCGTCCAGGCTAATGAGCAGGGAATCAAATGTTGTTGATGGCACTGGAGGCGCTGGTGATGAATGGTGCATACAGAGGGATCTCAAAGAAACATCGCCAGGCCCATGCAGGGGCCTAACCGAAATCAAAGAATGTTACAATCGGCGAGGTTCTATGGTACTTAGCAGTATTGTTCTATAGTACTTAGCAGTGTTGTCCATTGTGAAGTTAGTCTGGCGGAGTAAATTTCATTTATAGGTCCTTTTATTACCTTCTGTTGAGGTACAGGTAGTAGGCAGTCTGAAAGATGGAGTTTAATTTGGCTTTTCACTGCCGCCCTTCTTGCTGCAAGGTGCTGAGGTAGTCATAGAAGTGTTAACTATCCTTTCTGGGCTTTCGTCCCCGCCTAACGGCCATGCCAAAGGGCCTTCTGGTGATGCCCTCAGGCATGGGCACGCCTGATGGCACTTTCTTTTATAAGTGTCCTGCTTGAGGAGGCCCGTTTGGCCTTGCAGTGGGGAACAGGGAGGGGTTGGGCTTCTTGCTCCCTGCCCCGATGCCGATCAAGGCTGTGCTGGGGAGCTTCAGTGCTGCTGCTGATGTTTATGGTTATTATATTTTATGGTTTATGTTTATGTTTTTTTTATTTTCTTTTAAATGTTTCTAGTGCTGATTTTGGCCATACTCTGTTTGTCTTCTTCTTTTACATGGCTTTGTGCTCTTTGGATAATGTTTCTCTTTTTTACCTTGTATGAACTTTTACTGATATAGATTGTTGCCTTCCAGGTCATTACATGCTTTACCACCTAGCTTGCATTGTGATTAAGTTGGAATTTATGTACATTTTGACTGTTAACCATCTGTCTTATGACTGTACTTTTTGTGTATGTTTCTAGCTATTACTGTTGTTCTGGCTGTTTCTTCTGTTCCCCCTTTTTTTTTTAAATAGTTTTATTTAAAGTTTTGTAGCAGCAGATAAGCATGCAATAAATAAATCCAGGAGTCTTTTCAAGGATCCAAGCCAGTTTAATGTGCACATGGCTCAAGCAATAAGCAATTTCAAAATGGCTGAGCAATGGCTTCTAGTAAAACAACAACTTTTATAGCTTTCTTGTCCATTCTAAGCATAGGCAAACTTTTCATTGGTCCCAGTACCCCTCTCACCCATCTATTGGTCCCGGTACTGATATGGCTACCCAATCGGGACTCTGGTCTGGGCCCAGCACCTGGTTGCCCCCCTTCTAGTCCCAATTACAATGGTCAGTGTCTCTAACTTGTTACTTCTCTCCTCCAAGGTCGCTGAGCTTGTTAAAACATATGGGAAGCAGGGCACTGTAACCTTGCTTTTTGCAGAGTTAATTAATTCCATAGAAGCTGTGCTCTCTTATCAGTACCAATTAGAGCTGTTTTCTGTCTTTTATAAGTTTCGTTTCTGCTTAGCTATGTTCAGTTAAACTGAGTTAAGTTTCAATTCTATGGTGTCATCATTCAGGGGGGTTTTCATTCCTCTGGGCCTAACTACAGGCTTCAGTTACAGGTCAAGCTGCTCAGGCCTGTCTGCTTAGTTCAATTAGCATGGATCATAGGCCGTCGCCTACCACATTCCCCCCTTTGATTATTCTCACCCGCATGTTAATAAGGTGTGAGAATCAAATCACATAATACTAGGTAAAGGTATCACTCTGTGGTATAGGGTAGTAAGTTCACATAGCTAGCATCTTTGTAGCTGTCTTACGCTCTACAGTGTTATTAATAACTGAAGTTATCATTTGCAAGCAAAATGGCAAGAAACAAGGGAGCAACAGGCAGATAGTCAAAGTCCATAGTTTGGCAAGAGTGGGAAAAAGAACTAAAGGATTAGAAGGTTCGGTTGCATCTTTGTTGTGCTGTCGTAAAGCTTCTGATTTAGACAGACCAGCTGTCCATCCTTCGTAGTAGATTGTGGTCCAGTCCGAACAAAACACAAACTGTCAACAATGGGGTGGGCCAATACCCACTCACTAGTAGTATTATGTAAATCAGTCTGATTGTATAGGATAGAATAGTTCAGTTCTTGCGTCTCCCAGGGCCACTGATCTCCCATCTTAGTTCCTCCACAATAGAAACAGTCAGAAGTGTGGAGACTAGATGCTATTGCTCCAGTAAGTTCAAGAAACAAGTTCTGGTGGTGGTATGAGGAATTGCAACGGTGGCTTGCATAGCCTTGTAGAAAGTCAAAATCTAGAACAACTTTTGGATTGGAGAGTATACCAATGCAAGTATAGGAAGAATGATAAAACAAGGTCTGAGTGACCTTCGGTCCAGTTCATGTTGTACTTATACAGGCTGCCCAGGGAGATAAGGCAAAAGTCATTTCAAAGCACTCCAAGGCTGCTATCACGATGAAACAGTAGAGAATCATGATGAAAGTTCTCTGAAGAATTAGTGCAAGTCTTTGAAAAACCAGTGCAATCTGTTGATAATTCTTGACCACGAAGTCTTCTTCTTCTTTACTGTACGTTGACCTGTTTTGCTCTCAGTAGCATGCAACAGGTGTAGCGTTGATTGTAGATCCTCAAGCTTCCACTGTACATGACCTTACCAGCTTTTTGGCAGGAGTAGGGCTGTAGATTCCAAAGTATCACTGTCCTCTGGGATGTCTCAATTTCTTAAAATATCATAGCATAGTCTCTTAGGCTATTATTGCTTCCTTAGAGCAGTTCACTCTTTAGGAGATCAAAACAGTCTTTTCAGAGTATTTAAACACAGTCTCTTAGAAGATTCAATTTCTTAACACAACACAGTCTCTTTCTGATGATTGCAGGTTTTTTCAGATGCGAGGCTTACCTTCAGATAAACAAACAGTCTTGAAATAGTGCAGTTTCTGAGGGACCAATAAGTCTTAGGTCCGTGGTTGTTGTTGTAGGGTGAGGTGCAATGGAGTCTCAGGATGCTGTACAGTAGTCCAGTGATCAGGTTCAAGAGCAGCTGCTGGCTTCACTTGATTATGATGGGTCCAAGGATCAAATTCTGCGACTTTTACTGCAGTTGGAGTTGACAGGATGACGACATAGGGTCCTCTCCAATGCAGGGCTAACAGTATCTTTCTCCACTCTTTGATCCACACCGAGACTCCAGGCTTGAAAGGATGCAGGGGTGCAGGCAAATTGATGAGTAATCGATTTTGTACTCAGGTATGAAGACTCCTGCAAAACAGAACTTAAAACCAATAGTTCATGTCTAATAATTTCAGATCCTATCTGTCTCATATCTCCTTTTATTTCCTATACAATAGGCAGGGGTTGCCCATACAGAATCTCAAAAAGGGAGACTCCTATAGACTTAGCAGGGGCTAAGTATATCCTAAGAAGGGCTATGGGAAGAACCTGGGGCCACTTCAGGTAAACCTCTTGGCAAAGTTTAGACAACTGAGATTTCAGGGTTCTATTCATACATTCTACTTTTCCTAAATTCTGAGATCTATAGGCAGTATGTATCTATTAATATCGATATCTTGGGCTATACTTAATGGACTTGCTTCCTAAGGTTATCCACCCTCATTCTTTGTACAGGGCCCCATATGCATGCAAGGTTGTAAGGGTATACTTGAAATCTGGGTACACATTTAGACAGGGCTCTTTTCCTATTGTTAGTGCTCTAGTGAGGACTATCAGTTCAGCTTTCTGTGGTGAAGTTTCTGGGGCCAGGGCTGAGGACTCAACTACCAAATCAGGGGTCACCACTGCATATCTAGCACAACAATGTCCATTGATGATGAAACTGCCTTCAGCCACAAAGAAAGTCTGTTCAGGGTTCTCCAGAGGGACATCAGTCAAATCCAGGTGGCTTGAGAATACAGTGTCCATAATTTCTAAACAGTCATGATCAGGGGATCAAGACCAACTGATAACAACATAGCAGGATTGAAAGCTTGACTGACCCTTCAGTTGTATCTGGGGTTTTCACACAACATACTCTAATATTTCAACATTCATAGATTTGTTAGCTAGTAATTTCCTTTGTATTTCATATTGGTTAGAACAGAGTGTGGTACAGTAACTTGAAGATTCTGTCTCAAAGTGAGCTTGTCAGCTTTGCTCACTAGGAGGGCTGTAGCTTGCAACAGCTCTCAAATAAGGGGCCAGCCTTTTGCAACTACATCCAATTGTTTGACAAATAGGCTACTGGTTGTTGCCAAGGTCCAAGAGATTGAGTCAACACTCCTAGAACATTTCCTTGCGACTCATGAACATAGAGACTGTAAGGTTTTCTGGACATCTGGTAGACCCAGAATTGGTGACAACATCAGAGTGTTTTTTTCAAAGATCAAAAGGCTGCATCCTGTTCAAGTCCCCATTCCTCTGGAGACTTTTCCATTCCTTTGATAGCTTGATACAATGTGATACAATGGTTTTTGCTAGCAGCGCAAAATTGGGGATCCATATACAACAGTACCCTGTGGCACCCAAGAAGGCTCTCACTTGCCTCCTGGTGGTTGGAGTAGGAATACTGCATACAGCTGCTTTGCGTTCTGGTAAGGGTTCCAGGCGTCAAATTCCGCTGGACAACTGGAATCCTAGGTATTTAACTTGTTTGACATAATTATGCTTTGGCTCTTGAGACTTTGTATCCAGCCTCATTAAAAAGGTGCAAGAGTTCACTGGTGGCTGGTGGACATTCACTTTCTGAGTTGGTGGTAATCTTGTCTAGGTGAGTTGGCCCTACCTCCTTGTAGTGGGGTCTTGGGCTAAGCGTATACAGAAAAAAACATCTTTTTAAGTCCAGAATGATGAAATGTATAGCTTCAGCAGAGATCAGCTCCAAGAGAATATAAGGATTTTGGTACCACTGGTTGTATAGTTTCAGCTGCATCATTCATTCTTTCTTAGATCCTGCACTGGGCGGTAATCACCTGTCCCAGGCTTCTTGACTGGCTTGAGGGTGACAATGGCAGGGGCTATGTTCTTCGCTAGGCCAGGTGGATTATCTTCTGCCCATCCTCCAGGTAGGGCTATGAGGTTGGTAAGTGTACAGCTTGTTGCTTTGGATGCAGGTGAATAGAACCGCCATTCTTCTTCTTGGGGACAGTTAACACCATCAGGCCAGCAGATTTTGAGTTTCATTTTTTTCTTCCTTCAACAGAGGATATCTGTGCTTGAAGCTTTGCAAGCAGGTCTCGGCCCAAAAATGGAATAGGGCATTCAGGCATATACAGGAACTGGTACATTATTATTATTATTTTTTTTTCTAGTTCACACATGTGGTTCTGCAGAAAAGGCTTTGCGAGAAAAACACAGGGGCTACTGGCTTTAGTATTCTGCTCCTGTATCCCCCATAAAAGTCCATATATTGGTCCCCTATTTTTCAGACTGACTCCTGGGGACCCAGGGAAACTGGAGAGTCCGGTCTGGCCTAGTCTTCATCCATGCTGTAGCCCTCTCAGGCTGCCACTCACGCTATAGCTGCTCCACTCTCGTGCTGAAACACTGTGCTTGGTTTATTGTTTTATGACTTTGCAATCAAGTACTCCCTCGGGAGTCAAGATACGGGCATTCACTTCTCTAATGTCCTTCTTTTTCTATAATGGGCGCACTCACACCCAGTTTTCACATCCGCTGCTCCTTCGATTAGGAAAAGCTCCACATCATCCAACTAAAATATCATTCACTTTCTCTGTTACATTTATTTTCACAATTCACACACCCTCTGATTAACTTTCATTTAACCATTATGCCCGCAAATTCATCCAGTTCTTTGCAATTTCCGTTCATTAGTTCAATCAAGTCCTAAAACTTCTCAGTGTATAATGCAGTTTTTTTCAGTTCTAAACAAGTCTGGTCAGCTGACTTTCACTTCTAGTCCGGAGGGGGTGGACATTCCCCTGTTGCAGAGGTGGCTAGCAAACTACTTGGGAATCTGTAGTCCCCCCCCCCCCTCTCCTGGATTCTGTTTCTCCTAGCAATGCTCTATCCAGGAGGTTGATTTTTTTTTTTTTTTTAAAAGGATCCACTTCTCTGCTGTGGGCACATTAGTTCACGCCCACCGGGGGGGTGACATCATCGGTGGAATGGGCTCCATCCCCCCCTTAAGCACTCTAAACGGAGCTACTTACAGAGAGAGAGAGAGAGACGAGACAGGATACCTAGAAATTCTGGGGCAAAATCCTGATTGGGACAGAGACATTTCATAATCTTCAGTAAATCCCTTACTGAAATTCTTGATCATACTTGAAAAGACACTTATTATTTCTGTAAACATAGGGCAGGCAGGAAACACTTAGATTGAGCACATACATCCATTATGCTTCTTATAGAGAGAACTATAGCTATCTGTCAGCATGTCTCTGCAAAAGAAATTATTTTTTTTAGTTCAGGAAGCAAATATTTAAAAGACATTCCGGATATTTTTCATAAAATACAGTACACCTTTCCCTTTTTTTTTTTAAATACAGAAAAGCTAACTGATTTGTTCATTAGTAACCAGCACAGAGGGGAAGCATGCATTCAAATGACTTATACTCATTCATAAAAAGATAAACTTTGTTTTTAAAACTTTTGGTTAAACAGAGCTAGTGAAACCAGAGAAAAAACTAATTATAAATTCATCACGCTTCGATTAAATGAAGAGACTTTTCAAATCGGCAGTCCCTTTTCATTCCTAGGAGAAATTTCCTGCAGTCTCCAGCTGTCTCTCCAGAACCTTTTTTTTTTTTTTTTTTTTTTAAGGATATGTGGAAGCCACACCCCTCTGCTCGCGGGGAAACAATTGAACTGTGCTCATAAAAAGAGACTTCTCATTCACATGGACAGAGATGCCAGAAAAAAACAATTTAAATCAATGTTAAGTCGTGATCTAATTACTTTGTAGATCAAAGGAAAAACAAAAACAGTTCTTTATCATTTCCTATTTGAATCATAAAACACAGGGCAAAGCTAAGCCCACAAATATATTATACCTATCTGACCGGAATAACTAATCTTACCCTACACACTATAACTGAACTAAACCCGTCACCTCCTGGATAGTTCTGCAAAGTAACAGCAATATAACAGGCTCAATTGACTTAGAAATGCAGACAGAGCAGAGAATATAACTAAAAACTGTTTGCGGAGCTCTGATGATTAATACAACCTTCAAAACTAAAATTCTGACTAAATATTCTTATTGAATGGTACACAATACATGACCACAGCAGGAGGAACATTACTATCAGAACAAAGTGAATAAAAACAGGTAGAAACAG
Organism: Ichthyophis bannanicus; assembly: GCA_033557465.1. Classification (NCBI taxonomy): domain Eukaryota; kingdom Metazoa; phylum Chordata; class Amphibia; order Gymnophiona; family Ichthyophiidae; genus Ichthyophis; species Ichthyophis bannanicus. Next base: position 647,842,407 of record CM066035.1, read on the forward strand.
GTATAATTGTCCTGATTAGTCCAGCAGCAGATCGTTGAAAAACATGCCTGCATAGGGTTAAACAGCACCAAACATTCTCCTGCACAGACACGCCCCCTGTCAGCTTTTTCACTGTGCTAAAACCAACTGGGTGAGACCAGCTTTTTGATTTCTAAAAATGACCGTAGGTGTTTTGGGTCTTCATTCTGCTCTATTAATACAATTTCTTAACCAGTGAACTGTCACAAAGTACTCAACATAATAATCTCACATTTATAACAGAAGGGAAACTCGTGGTTTCAACAGATAACAAAAATCAAATACACAGGACGGACAATACATCAAACGCTTCATCCGTTTCGCGACCTAGACGCAGTCACCCGACTAGGAACTGCGCTAGTCCAGAGTCCACTCTGCTTGGTCCGTGCTGCCAGACCTCTCATTCACACTTCATTCACATAATCATGCTAGCAACGTATCTTAGAATGCATTCCTTTCTATCTATTCTGACTAGTCTTTTTCCCAATTACAAAAAGGATGAGGGTTTCACCCGGCGAATTCCCATGCGGGGTTACTCGGCCCTTCCTTGAGAGCTCTCTTACCAATTCCCAATATCTCGAGATTACAAATTCCAAGTTCCACTGGCAGTACTGCTCTTTCTATTTCTGTCTAGACATACCAAAAACCCAGTCCTGTCTGCTCTGACCAGGCTGAATCATGATTCTCTATAACAACTGTACCTAGCGAATACTCATGCAAGGATTTTCAAACAAAGACTTAAGTCTTACCAAAGTTTGCAAACTGCAGTTCTAACTCATCTGTCTAGACAGGTTTTCAAAACTATACTTACCAGATCTGGTTCCCAAGCTTCTGAGTTGGATCCTGGACTCCCCCGGGTCGGAAGTGTTAGCCAGCTGGACTCAGTGCCTGCCGAGGCCAGGCAGAACTCCCTCCGATACAAGAGGATCGGTGGGCCCAGGGAGATTCCCCTGCGTCGGATTGGCATGGTTCCAACTGGACCAAACCTCAAGGCGAATTACGTGGATTTATTCACTTGAACACTATCCATCACTCGCACTTCCCGGCCAACGCACCAAGAATGTAGCAGCAGATAAGCATGCAATAAATAAATCCAGGAGTCTTTTCAAGGATCCAAGCCAGTTTAATGTGCACATGGCTCAAGCAATAAGCAATTTCAAAATGGCTGAGCAATGGCTTCTAGTAAAACAACAACTTTTATAGCTTTCTTGTCCATTCTAAGCATAGGCAAACTTTTCATTGGTCCCAGTACCCCTCTCACCCATCTATTGGTCCCGGTACTGATATGGCTACCCAATCGGGACTCTGGTCTGGGCCCAGCACCTGGTTGCCCCCCTTCTAGTCCCAATTACAATGGTCAGTGTCTCTAACTTGTTACTTCTCTCCTCCAAGGTCGCTGAGCTTGTTAAAACATATGGGAAGCAGGGCACTGTAACCTTGCTTTTTGCAGAGTTAATTAATTCCATAGAAGCTGTGCTCTCTTATCAGTACCAATTAGAGCTGTTTTCTGTCTTTTATAAGTTTCGTTTCTGCTTAGCTATGTTCAGTTAAACTGAGTTAAGTTTCAATTCTATGGTGTCATCATTCAGGGGGGTTTTCATTCCTCTGGGCCTAACTACAGGCTTCAGTTACAGGTCAAGCTGCTCAGGCCTGTCTGCTTAGTTCAATTAGCATGGATCATAGGCCGTCGCCTACCACAGTTTCATGACAAACACAAGTCAACATCAATACATAACCAAGCCCACGAACAATCTCCAACCCGCCTCTGGTTTCTCTCCACTAACAGGAGTCCACATTACAAAAATGATACAGCCACAGTAAGTACCATCAAGTAGAAGATGCTACATAAGTGTCCAAAGTAATCTATTTGCTCAATTCCCCAGAACGACCGTGAGACATATTGACATAAGCTAGCTCATATCTCCGAAACATACACACCATGTTCCACCACTGGGGATAGTCCAAGTGAGTAAAGTCCTTACAGTAAGGAAGTACAGTACTAAGCATTGTAGCCCTACAGCATTAAGTCAAACAGATCAACATCTTTTTTGTGCAAGGAAGATACACCCACTGCAGGCCTATAGATGACAATATCTACCTTTAGAACCTCTGTAAGACCCAGGATACTAGATATTTGTGCCCACACCTGCCTCCAAAATCCCTGGAGGTTAGGACACTCAAAAATCATGTGCACAAAGGTACCTATTGACAAAACAGAAGACCAATGTTGATTACGAATGGAGGAATTCCACTTAGCGAGAATCACAGATTATGACGGCTTTATGGGGTATGTTTACTAAACCGTCTTAAGTAGCAGCGCTGACGTTATCGCGCAAAATGTAACATTATTGCGTGATATTATCGTGCGATAACGTCACGTATCGCGCGATAACGTTGGCAGCAGCATTAAGGCACACTAACACTGTGAAAGCCGGGTCTGAAGGGTGGAGTAAGGCTCCCCAGAGGGCGGAGATAGGGGTCAATGGGCGGAGAGTGGGCGGGGAGAGGCTCCATGCACACTAACGCCGTGAAATGAAGGTCTGAAAATTAGTGCCAGTGAAAATCTCGCGCTAGAGGCACATTTGCAGGAGAGAGAAACCATTTCAGTCAACAATGTAAAGCAAAGGGAGGGAAACCCAGAAAAAGTGATAGTAGTGATACATGTGCAGGAACCAAAAAGGCAAATAAACATAGAAAATGACCAGAACCACATTTGAAATACCAATAACCAAGCTGGTCAGTAGTGATATTAATAATAAACATAAAGCAATACTACTGACAAAGCGTAAAAAGGAAGATATCATGTTTGAAGGGCCTATGCTCTGTCCCCCTACAAAGTGAATGATCCCACATTGAAATAGCGGTGATCAGGGTTTTTGTCGTTTATATTGGGCAGGTTTGTTATGGTGTGTACATGTGCAGCAACAGCAGAGTGGACAAGTAGGAAAGGGCAACTGTACTGATGCTGTAAATGGGATCAGGGGGCTGCAGGCGACACATGCTGTGGTCCAACTGGGGCACAGTGCAGACTAGGCAGATGCCTAGGTGGCACATAGGAATGCCGAAACTGAAAAGCACAAGACAGCAACTGACGAGGGTCCAAAATGGGCACGAGTGTGTGTCCCACAGTGTCACAGGGGATACTACCCAGCAGGTACCCCCAAGGGCACATATCATTGGCAGGCGGTGCTGGGGGGAAGCGCGCATGTCCATGTAGGCACCCCTACCCGAGAACCCACACCATAGGCATCTGTCTACCAGCACACTGGATGGCCTGGGACTGCGCACCACCAGCACCACCATCATCATCAGCCCATTTCCAATTTCAGCCCCCCAGAATTAGCTCATTTCTAGTACCAGCATCTCAGCCTCAACATCGTCCCCCTTCCAACCCCAGCCCAAACATCAGTCATCTTCAGTACCAGTCTCAGCATCAAGCCTTTTCAGTCCAAGTTACAGAATCAGCTCCCTTCTAGTCCTCCAAGCCCCATTTCAGCCCGCTCTCCAACCCAGCATCTGCTCCAGCCCCTTTCCAGCCCCAGCCCCCCAGACCAACATCAGCCCATTTTCAGTCCCAGCCCCAGCCCCAGCCTCTTTCCAGTCCTAGCCCCCTCAGTATCATCCTATTTACAGTCCCGGCCTCCCCCAGCTCGGCATCAACCCCTTTGAAGCTATAGCTCAAGCATCTGTCTTCTTCCACTTTCACTCCCAGCATTAGCCCTCATCCAGTCAAGCCCCAAGTCTCTTTCCAGTCCCAGCCTTCTATCATTAGCCCACTTTCAGTCCCAGCTAGTGGGCGCCATGGCACGTTAACGCGCGTTAACCCTAAGTACATGCCAGCACAATATTAGAAGGTATAAAGATGTAGCCCACTGGTTAATGCAATGACAGTGGAGGCAGAGGTCATGGGTTTGATCCTGCAGTGGTGTAATCTAACAAGACTGTCAGCGGCATTATCTTTTAATTTAAATCAGTGCTGCCAGCAAATACACCCTCACAGTGCTGTAACCTAAGGTGCCTCATAAGGCGCCCTATAAGGCACCCCATAGGTCACATTATAAAGTGCCCTGTCCACCAAGGCACGCTATAATGTGCCCTATAGGGCGCCTATGAGGCACCTTAGGCTAAAGCACTGTGAGGGTGTTTCTGCTGGCAGCACTGATTGAAATGAAAAGGAAAAGCCTCAGACAGCATTCTTAAACAACACCACTGTGGGATCAAACCCATGACCTCTGCCTCTCTGGTCATTGAAGTAACCAGTGGGCTATATCTCTATAGCATCTGACATACTGCTGGCTGGCTACAGAAAGACTGCAGGTCACCACACAACCTGTTTGCTGTGGTTACCAGGATAGGGTAAACCCACCCGTACCCATGATGTACTGCACATGCAGATCAGCAGCCTACATCTTATCACAAGATGGGGTATGCGCCTCTATAGCACATACCGTGACATTGTGCGGTTCCTGTGCTCACCCTGAGGGTGAAGTGGGGGGCCCAGCACCAGGTCCACAGCACATGGCATGGCTGGGATAGGCTGCGCTGCAGGTCCCCATCAGTGCCAGTGTGTGATGGGTAGTCCCTGCAGACACACCTAGGATGCACTAGTGTCCATCTGTATTTCCCAGTCATGTCTAGGCTTTGTGGACTATGATGCACCCAGAACAGTGCATATCCTGTGTGGGTGCCATGGTCGCATGTCATAAGTGGAGGGTAGTGTTTGGACCCCAAAGCGGATTATGTAGCACCACCCAACCTGTCCCTGTCGATCATGGTGGGGGATAGGATCTCCCACCAACTGAGCCACATTCTACATCTCTGCAATGGTGGCAGTAGAGGGGAATGGGCACCCTACAGGGAGGTCAATGCAGATCTGTATGCATCACATAGGGCAGTAGGCCTGGAAAAGCTCAGCTGCCCCCAACCCCAATCTGACATTCACCAGCAGAGGGCACAGTCAGTCTCCACCCTGCAAGGTGTTTCAGCCATACACATGCTTACTGCAGACAGTCCACTAGCTAGTACATAGTGCATGTTCCTGGAGGAACCATGTGCTCCCAAAAATGGGATGTGAACACACACACCAAGCAAGTATGTCAGTGATTGGGCCCCAGAAAAGAGAACCCAGTCAGGGTGAGAGTGACCTCCCAGCATGACATGCTGTGGCCACCCTGTCTGTGCAGGTGATGGCCAGGCACTACAATGTGTCAGCCATTGCCCTATGCCCTGTGCAGATGCTACCTACCCAGACTGCCCTGTCTGGGCCATACCCACAGTACCTTGCTCTTCATTATGCACATTGGCAGGCTAACACTGGAAACAGTGCAAGCATTGTGGGCTCAGTAAGGTGTAGGCAGCCACATAACACTGGATAGACATACGCATGTTGCATATGCACGGCTGCCTATGGTGTGGGGTTTGGTGGTAGGGGTGCCTACATTGACATCCGCGCTTCACCCTGGCACCGCCTGTCAATGTTATGTGCTCTTTGGGGTACCTGCTGGGTGATGTCTGCTGGGGCACTATGGGTCACACACTCGTGGGCATGTTTGCCCTTAGTCAGTTGCTGGCTTGCTGTTTTTCTGTTTCTGTGTTCCTATGTGCCACCTAGGCATCTGCCTGATCCACCCTGTGCCACAGCTGCCCCACTGCATGTCCCGCCTTAAGCCCCCTGTGCCCCATTTTCAGCCTCACCGTCGTGCCCTCTTGTACTTGGCCACTATGCTGCTGCTGCTGCACATGTATCACTATTATCACTTTTCTTGGTTTCCCTTCCTTTGTTGTACATTGCTGACTGAAATGGTTTCTCTCTTCTGCAAATGTGCCTCTAGCGCAAGGTTTTCACTGGCACTCATTTTCAGACCTTCATTTCACGGCATTAGTGTGCACGGAGCCTCTCCCCATCCACTCTCCGCCCATTGACCCCTTCTCTCCACCCCTGGGGAGCCTTACTCTGCCCTCTGGGGAGCCTTACTCCACCCTCTGCGCACCTTAACGCTGCCAGCCACGTTATCGCATGATACGTGTCATTCTCACACGGTAATGTGCCATTATCGCGTGATAATGTCACTTATCGCGCAATAACATCTTAGCTGCGCCGTTAGTGCCGTTTAGTAAACATACCCCCAAGAGTAACAAACTGCAGAATATGCTGCTGACTGGGAAAAGAATCATTTGCAGGGTAAATCTTTTCCTTGTGCTTTCTCTTGCCAATCAGGGGCAAGGAAAATCACTCCTGAAGAAAAAAAAAACAGCCACTAAAGCAGATGCAAAATGCAGCCGACCCACCAGAGCAGGGCTACTAGGCTTCCAACCATGTTGGGTCCTCCCCATAGCATTTTCACAAAGCAAAAATAAGCACTTCCTGTCTCTCACAAGAAATGGGAAGTGCTTGGTTTTTTGCCTTTTAAAAATGCCACAGTGCCTGCAACAGCAGCACAGCATAGCAGTGGGAGAAAGCAACAAACTCCTGCATCTGTAAAGGGGTGAAACATAGAAACATAGAAATATGATGACAGAAAAAGACCACATGGCCTATCTAGTCTGTCCTTCCATATCAACAACTACAACAGTCCTCTTTTTACCTTTAGAGATCCTCTGTGTTGGTCCCATGCTTTTTGAATTCAGTTACTGTCCTCATCTCTACCACCTCCACTGGGAGACTATTCCATGGATCCACTACTCTTTCCGTAAAGAAATATTTCCGCATATCACTCCTGAATCTATCCCCCTTCACCCTCATCCCATGTCCCCTCATAGCAGAACTTGCTTTCAATTGAAAGAGGCTCTCTCCCTGAACATTTATGCCATGGAGGTATTTAAACATTTCAATCATATCACCTCTATCCCGCCTTTCCTCTAAGGTGTACTGTAAACGGGGGCGCTGGGTGAGAATGTCCACAGTCTTGGCAAAGGCAAATATTAATATGACTTGCAAAGGATTGTGGGAAATGTAGTCCATTCATACCAGACTCAGCCGTTCACAATAAATTAGTTGTGCTTGCTCGAATGTAAAGCAAAGAAGATATTTTATTTATGGGGTTGTTTCTCCCAACACAGATATACTTGATAGCACATAAAAAGGAATACTTGCTTTCAGTATTATACTTAGAAAAACAAATAAGGAAAAACAACAGCTGAACTTGTTAAGCAATCAAATCAAAGCATAAAGACCTTGATGGGAACAGAAAGGTCTTTTCTGTAAGCTCCTGCTAATTCTCCTTAGCAGTGCTTCAAAGAACAAACAAAACCCACAAAGTAGGAAAAAAACTGTTCTTTTTCAGGGATATCTTCCTGTATCTTCACACACACTCAGAAGTGTCCCTCCAGAGCTCACAGGCAATTAGGCAAGGCTCAATTGCTAACCATTACCAGCTGAAACCCTCTTGGCTGGTTTACTTTCTATTACGTGGCTCAAATCCTACTCAGAAGCCTTTCTGAGTAGATTAAAGAACAAGTTTATATTTCTTTGTGATGGTTGTTGTATTTTTGTGACAGCATATTACCACAGAAGTTTAGACAGAGAGCAATCCATGTATTCAAAGTCCCCATTTATACCATCTTCCCCTTCTTCAATTATCATAGGTTTACTATCATGGATTGGCACAGAGGAATTTCTTAATGGAACACTCTCAGGACAATACTTGTTTCCCTGCTGTCTTCCCAGTGAAGAGCTAGGGCATAGTTCAGTGTTCATACCTGAGCTACCATTGCTGTTAGAGTTCCTCTCTAAATATCCTGGCCAGTATGTAGTCCAGTTCTTATGCCCAGCCTTCCAATCAGGATCCCTGGACACTGGATCTCTCTTCACATACCTTCTTGCACTGGTCTTAGGGTCCCTTCCAAGTGCAGCCGTCTCCCTCACAGGTGCCGTCCGGGGATTCCTGGCTCTGCAACCCTACTCCTCTGGCTTACCCCAGTCCAATGGTGTTTGCTTGCCTCTGGAATGCCTCCCAGTATACGTACTGCTATGGACTCCTTTAGACCTCCCAAATGCTTTTCTCTTCTTTCTTCCAAAGTGTTTCTTTCTCTCTCTGTCCGTCAGCTCTGGCTTCTGCTGATGATGATGGTCAGGATGATCAAGGTGCTTCTGATGATCAAGATGCTTCTGATGATCAAGATGATTCTCTGTAGAATAAGCTTTTCTTTTATCCTGCTTAGATGAATGCTCCACCCTAGCACAGCGCAGCTATGCTGAATCAAGCCCTGCCCTTGGAGATGAGTGCTTGGGGATTACCTCATAGCCCTCCTGATTGAACACACGTTTCCCCACTTCAGCTCTTCTAATGGCTGTTGGAAACCTGGTGCATTCTGGGACTGGTAGTCTTTTATGGAAACATTCTGTTTTATTATTTCTACCAGAACAGACAGGTTGCTTGTTCAGAGTCACTTCACCTCTATTATAGCTCCTTCCTGAACTATGATAAGCTTCCTTATCACAGTACATATTAAGATCCTTAAGTCTGTCCTCATATGCTTTATAATGAAGACCACTAACCATTTTAGTAGCCACCTTCTGCACTGACTCCATCCTGTTCACATCCTTTTGAAGGTGCGGTCTCCAGAATTGCACACTATACTCCAAATGAGGTCGCACCAAAGACTTATAGAGAGGCATTATCACCTCCTTTTTTCTGCTAGCCATTACTCTCCGTATGCACCCAAGCATCCTTCTAGCTTTTGCCGTCGCCTTTTCTACCCGTTTAGCTACCTTAAGATCATCAGACACAACCACGCTTAGGTCCTGCTCTTCTTTAGTGGACAAAAGTACTTCACCCCCTATGCTGTATTGCTCCCTTGGATTGCTGCAGCCCAAATGCATGACCTTACATTTTTTAATTATATTCCCAGCTGCCAACTTCTAGACCATTCTTCAATAGAAACATAGAAATATGAGAGTTATGAGATTAACTATCAGCCCCCTTAGGTTTGGGTGCCCTAAGCCTCAATGGCTCACCCCTTAAACTGACTCTGCTCTTTATGACAGCCAAGACCCATTACGAGAATTTCCTTACAGTATTTCCATTTTATTCTACCAGAGCTTTCTAATCTTGGGACAACTCTTATTACAGGACTACTTAACATTTCTTATACATCATTTATAGTTATGAACTTACAAATGCTCCATGGTTGCCAGAAAGTGGAATGATATGAAAGGAAGGCTGCTAGCTGAAGCATATTTGTATTTGGCAAAATAAATAGACTGAAATCCTTAGGAAAAACAGCCCCTCCGGTCCATACGTAACAATGCAATACAGACAAGCAGCAATTTATGCAATAATTTGAGTTTTTATTCACCTAACCATAGTGCGGCTCATTAAAACATGCATATTTATAAGGCGGCCCTAGGCTTTATGGGCAGTACGATGCATGATGCATTGGTCATTCAGCTTTGGAATGACGATGGGATTTATGAACCTTTTCATTCTGGCAAGGGCTTGAAATATCATAGATGAGATGTTCGTAGACCCCAAGGGCAAGGCAGATTTCTGCTGTCCTCAATTACAAGATGCATTCGAATGTATGCAGCAGGAGAGAGGCTATGTATATGCATAAGAGAACATGAAAACAAACAAACAATGAAAGGCTTAGGCTATTCTTGTTGAAAATACAATACATACAAAATACGATTCAACCATGATTCATTTACTCAGTGTGAAATATTTTTTGTCTTCTTATATTGGAGACATGCAACACATGCATAAATTAGATCAAAGAATATATTTTCTATGTACAGTATAATAAGAATACTACATACATTTGGAATGTCTGTAAGGGTATGCAGTGAGCAGGTTATAGCAATCGGGGTCAAGCAGAAAATCAGGCTATCGGATTCAGCCAAATTAGCTGACAGCTTGAGTCTGGCTTGTTAACGACTTGAGGGAGACTGGGGTAGGAACGGGGATGGGAGAACAGAGAAAAGTTACATTGCTCTCTCCTCCCTTCTTCAAAGCACGAACAAATGTATATGAATATATTTGGCCAGCTGTTTCCTCTGCTGGTTCCTTATGATGACCAAATAATAATATTTTACTGCCCAATTATATGATGCAAATTTATATGGTCAGTAGGAGATATCTTACATTTAGATGCCAGATAAAGATCTTACAACATTTAGGATGTTTTGATCCCAGGAAGGCACCACTCTAGCAGCAAAAATGTTAGATAATAAATATGTAAAAATAAAATTATAAATAAAAAGACAATACATATCAAGAAAATGTAATAATTTGAACAGGTATTATTTTCTTTAAATGTGGAGCGGATGCTATTGAAACTATAACCATCAAAAGAAAGGCACGGGGAGGGGTGACCTGCACAGAGTGGCAGGTGCACCTACTCTTGACGTCTTGCTGGGCAGACTAGATGGACTATACTGGTCTTTATCTGCTGTCATATACTATGGGGTATTTTCACTAAACTGCGTTAATGTAGCAGCGGCGACGTTATCGTGCGATATGTAATGTTATTGCGTGATACTCGCGTGATAAAGTCTCCGGCGGCGTTAAGGCACAGAGAGGGTGGAGTAAGGCTCTCCAGAGGGTGGAGAGAAGGGGTCAATGGGCGGGAGGTGGGCGGGGAGAGGTTCCAGGCACACTAACGCTGTGGAATGAAGGTCTGAAAATTACCGCGAATGAAAACCACGTGTTAGAGGCACATTGAAGGAGAGAGAAACCCTTTCAGTCAGCAATGTGCACCAAAGGCAGGGAGACCAAGAAAAGTGATAGTAGTGATACATGTGCAGCAGCAGCAGATAGTGCCCAAGTACGAAAGGGAGCTATCATGAGGCTGCAAATGGGGTACAGGGGGCTGCAGGCGGGACATGCAGTGGGGCAGCTGGGGCACAGGGTGGACTAGGCAGATGCCTAGGTGACACATAGGAACACAGAAACGAAAAATCAGCAGGACAACAACTGACCAAGGTCAAACATGCCCACGAGTGTGTGTCCCACAGTGTTCCAGGGGACAGTACCCAGCAAGTACCCCAAAGGGCACATAACATTGACAGGTGGTGCCGGGGGGAAGCGTGGTTGTCTATGCAGGCACCCCTACCCAAGCCCACACACCATAGGCAGCTGCCTACAGGCACACTGGATGGCCTGGGACTGCGCACCACCAGCACCACCGGCAGAAGGGCATGTCAGCATGGTGGCAGAGGGGTGCTGGTGGTGGAGGCGGCAGTGGCATCTGCTCACAGCAGACCAAGGCCAAGCCCTGTTTAGGTGGGTGCCATGCACTGCAACAGACAAGGTCTATCTGGCAAACAGTCATGGTATCCCCAGGGAATGACCTGCCTCTGTGATAATAGTTTGGTGCAGTGCACACAGCCAGTGTGTTCAGGGGCAAAAGATCACAGGTTCAAGTCCAGGCTGTGGCTCCTGTAAACCATGTCCCTGTATTTTACCCAGTAGTAAACCATGGTAATAAAGAAGGAACCTTTATTGCAGATAAAATAAACACGCCATAAACGCCTATTTTTGACCCTACAGAGCACATACACCATAAACATGTGCAGTCCCTAGAGCAGAGGTTCCCAACTGCAGTCCTGGAGAGCCATACACCATTCAGCTTTCATGCTATCCCTAATAAATATGCCTGTGCTGCATTTGTATGCACCGCCCCCATTGTATGCAAATGTATCTCATGCATATTCATTAGGGACGGCCTGAAAACCTGAATCGTGTTTGACCCACCAGGACTGGAGTTGGGAACCTCTGCCCTAGAGCAGCGGCCAACAGGGGCACAAACACCCACACCCACAGGCTCAATTATCCAACGCCTCATGGAGAGTCAGGCTGTTGGGCCCTCCGCAGAGCAGCAGCTACCAATACTAGCACCTGCATACCTTAGGAATGCCGTCATAAACATGGAAACAAGTTCCATATATATCAAAAGGTTGCTATGATTAATGTCAGATAATCCTAAATGAAACACAATTTGTTAACAGAGATATATCACAGCAACCTCTCTGATATATGTGGAGTGTGTTTCACCTTTTGTTTCTGACAGTGTTTACCACCCCGGAGAGCGACCATAACAGTATTGAGTACCTTAGCAATGCCTGCACTGTGCCCAGGACTGGGGTGGTGGCCAGGGCTGCCAACCACCTCTATCTTTGCACAATGCTGAAATAGGTGTGGGAGTGTGTGTATGTCTATCCAGTGTTTTGTGGCTGCCTACACCTTACTGAGCCCACTATGCTTGCACTGTTTCCAGTGTTAGCCTGCCAATGTGCATAATGAGGAGCAAGATATTTTGGGTATGGCCCGGACATGGCGGTCTGGGCAGGATGCATCTGCACAGGGCATAGGGCAATGGCTGGGACATTGTAGTGCCCGACAACCACCTGCACGGACAGGGTGGCCACCGCATGTCATGCTGGGATGTCACTCTCACCCTGACTGAGCAGTGACCAGGGCATGGCTAGGTTCCCACATAGTGCAATATAGGGTTTTTCTCAAGTGATATCTATGAAATCTCTTTTCTGGGGGTTAGTCCCTGACATGTTTGCTTGGTGTGTGTACTTACATCCCACTCTTGGGTATACACAGTTCCTTCAGGAACATGCACTATGTATGAGCCAGCAGACTGTCTGCAGTTAGCTTGTGTATGGCTGGAACACCTTGCAGGGGGTGAAGACTGGCTTTGTCCTCTGCTGCTGACTGTCAGATTGTGGTTGGGGGCAGATGAGCTTTTCAAGGCCTACTGCCTGTCTGCCAGTGCCTTATATGATATGTACAGATTTGAATTGCCTGCCCTGGAGGGTGCCCATTCCCTAGCAGGACTGGGGTTGATGGTCCCCTTTCCTGCCTCAATTTCAGTGATGTAGAGTGTGGTTCTGGTGGTGTGAGATCCTGTCCCCCACCCTGACCCAGAGAGGGTGGGTTGGGTGGTGCTATATAATCCACATGTAGGTCCAAACACTGCCCTTCTCTTATAACAAGTGATCATAGCAACCATACAGAGTATGCACTATTCTGGGTGCATCATAGTCCACAAGGCCTAGATGTGACTGGGAAATACAAACAGACACAGGCGCATCCTAAGTGTGTCTACAAGGACTAATTGTCACACACTGGCACTGAGGAGGACATACAGCACACCCAAGCCAGGTGCTGCGGACCTAATGCTGGGCACCCCACCTCACCCTCAGGGTGAGCACAGGAACCACACAATGTCACGGTCTGTAGCTACTCTGTGCCAGTAGCACACACTGTCATTTCCCCCTACCAGGCCGAGGTGCTGTAGAGGCGCATACCCCATCTTGTGATCAGATGTAGACTGCTGATCTGCATGTGCAGTGCATCATGGGCACGGGTGGGTTTACCCTATCCTGGTAACCACAGCAGACAGTTTGTGCGGTGACCTGCAGTCTTTCTTTAGCCAGCCAGTGCTGTATTAGAAGCTGTAGAGGTGTAGCCCACTGGTTACTACAATGACTGCAGAGGTAGCGGTCATGAGTTCAGTCTTGCAGTGGTGTTATTTAATAAGGCTGTCAGAGGCATTTTCTTTTAATTTAAATCTGTGCTGTCAGAAAAAACATGCTCACAGTGCTCTAACCTAAGGTGCTTCATAAGGTGCCCTATAGGGCTAATTATAAGGTGCCTTGGCTGACAGGGCACTTTATAATGTGCCCTATGGGGCACCTTATAGGGTGCCCTAGGTTACAGCACTGTGAGGGTGTTTTTGCTGGCAACACAGGTTTAAATTAAAAGGAAAAGCCTCAGACAGCCTTATTAGATAACACCATTTTGGGATCAAACCCATAACCTCTGCCTCTGCAGTCATTGAAGTAACCAGTGGGCTACATATCTATAGCACAGTGGTTCTTAACCAGTCCTCCTTGAACCCCTAGGCCAGTCGGGTGTTCAGGATAGCCCTAATGAATATGCATGAGATATATATGCATTAGAGATATCCTGCCAACCTGACTGGTTTGTGGCCCTCTAGGGCTGGATTCAGAGACATCTGCCTTACATCTCTGTCATTTAAGAATGTGAGTGGGCAAGGTGCAGATCTCCAAGACATCAAAAGGTTAGATATAATTTGTCACATGCCTCTTTGCTTCTCACCACCACCAAAATATTGTCTATTAGACAACTTTTTGGTGGTGGTGAGAATTGAGGAGGCATGTGACATATTCTATCTACCCTTTTGATGTCTAGGACATCAGCCATAATTTTCGCGCATTGCCTAACCTGACGCAGGGTGCTTTAGATGTATGTACCCGAAACGTGGCACGTCGGAAGAATTGGCGTATTGCGGAGCAATTAAGAACAGCCTAAAATCGAGTCACCTACCAGCTAAGTAAAGCTGCTATGTTTTAGCATTGTTTCACTTTATTAAAATGGAAAAGCCACAGCGGAGCTGTGAAAGACTGGTAAGGGGGACTGTTGCTTCTGGAGGGAGATCTGCAACTGTGAGTATTTACTTCTGGTAATTTTCTAAAAGGAATTCTTTGTATTAAAGCTAATTAATCTGTGATCCACTATTTTTGTTAAATCAGTCAGGGCCTAGTAGCAGCAGTTTAAGTTTACATTTAAAACACAGAGGAGAACTCTCTGGTTACATTTCATACCCAGCAGAGAGCTTGTACTTTAAATTTAATAGTCACTCAGGGCCTAGTAACAGCAAAGTACTTTTAGTTTAAATTTAAAACACAGAAGAGAGCTTTCTGGTTATATTTGGAACCCAGCAGAGAGCTTGTAGTTTACATTTAATAGTCACTCAGGGCCTAGCATCAGCAAAGTTCTTTTAGCTTAAATTTACAACACAGAAAAGAGCTTTCTGGTTAAATTTAGAACCCAGCAGAGAACTTGTACTTTAAATTTCATAAGAAGTTAGAGCCTAGCAGCAGCTAAGAGCTATAATTTAAATCAAATCAGAATATAGCTTACCTCAGCAGCACAAGACAGGGTACTATGTAGCAGCCCTCTTTTAATAAGTGTTAATTCCCTCCCACCCCTGGGATAATCGTAGCTTTATAGGTACTTACACATCTTAAAAGACAGGAGGTGCTCTCAGGTGAAGCTCATTACCCAAATCAGTCATACACTAAGGACCTGAGATTAGTTAAGCTTCAGGTGAACAAGGTATATTACACGTATTAGGTTCAGTTTTATTAGTATAAATATCCATAGCAACCCTTAGTAAGTAAAGAACTTAGATCTAAACACAAACTTAAAACTAAGATGCAGACAGCAGTCCAGCAACGGGATGGGGGCTTTCCAGTCTTTTGCATTGAGTGTCACATGTATGATTTTCTCCCAGTTGGTGAGAGGTCTTACGTGTGCACTAGGTGCAAGGAGCTCTTTGCTCTCAGGAAACGAGTCCGTTCTCTAGAGGCTAAAGTAGCAGACTTGGAAAGCATAAGACAGACAGAGAGGTACATAGACGAGACCTACAGGGATATAGTCCTGAAGTCCCACCTCCAGTCTGGCAGCATCCCTGTTGCCATGGAGGAGAGAGGTCACATGACAGGAGAGCATCACCCTGGTGTGGCAGGAAGTGATCCTGTAACTAGGACCTGTCCTCCAGGTGATGTAAAACCCTCTCGCACTGAGGAAGTTTCTCCAGGGCCATGTGCCCATGAGGGAAGGGTTAGGACAGCCGTTATAGTTGGTGATTCGATCATTAGGCATGTAGGTAGCTGGGTGGCTGGTGGATGTGAGGATCGCCTGGTAACATGCCTGCCTGGTGCAAAGGTAGCGGACCTCACGCGCCACCTAGATAAGGTCTTAGATAGTGCTGGGGAGGAGTCTGCTGTCTTGGTACATGTTGGTACCAATGACATAGGAAAATGTGGTAGGGAGGTTCTGGAGGCTAAATTTAGGCTTTTAGGTAGGAAGTTGAAATCCAGAACTTCCAGGGTAGCATTCTCCGAAATGCTTCCTGTTCCACGCGCAGGACCCAAAAGGCAGGCAGAGCTCCGGAGTCTCAATGCGTGGATGAGACAATGGTGCAGAGATGAGGGGTTTGGATTTGTTAGGAACTGGGGAACATTCTGGGGAAAGGAGGGGCTCTTCCGAAGGGATGGGCTTCACCTTAACCGGGATGGAACCAGGCTGCTGGCATTAACCTTTAAAAAGGAGATAGAGCAGCTTTTAAACTAGATATTAGGGGAAAGCCGACAGTCGCCCAAGAGCAGATGGTTCGGAAGAATGTATCTTTGAAGGATACTACCAAAAGCAGAGAGGTTCCACAAAAGAGTAAAGTAGCCCGAATGCCCTCAAGTATGGAGCAGACAGAGCTTAAAGATCCCAAATTACTCATGTCTAACAGACAAATTAATTTGGATAAAATACATTCTCTAAAATGCTTGTATGCAAATGCTAGAAGTCTAAAAAATAAGATGGGAGAGTTAGAATATATAGCACTAAATGAAAGGTTAGATATGATTGGAATATCAGAGACATGGTGGAAGGACGACAACCAGTGGGACACTGTGATACCTGGGTACAAACTATATCGTAATGATAGAGCTGATCAAATTGGTGGAGGGGTTGGTCTCTATGTTAGAGAGGGCATTGAGTCAGAAAGGATTAAAGTTTTGCAGGAAACAAAATCTGCTGTAGAATATATATGGATTGAAATTTCATGTAAAAGGGGGAAGGCAATGGCAGTGGGGGTGTACTATCGAGCGCCTGGCCAGAATGACCAAATGGATGATGAAATGCTCAAAGAAATCAAGGAAGCTAACAAAAGTTACAGCACAGTAATAATAATGGGTGATTTCAACTACCCCGGTATCGACTGGGTCAGTGTCACGTCAGGACATGCTAGGGAGATAAAGTTCCTAGATGAAATAAATGGCTGCTTCTTGGAGCAGCTGGTTCATGAACCAACCAGAGGGGAAGCCATATTAGACCTAATCCTTAGTGGAACACCAGATCTAGTGCAAGAGATAAGGTTGTTGGGGCCACTTGGCAATAGTGATCATAGCATGATCGCCTTTGATTTAATTAGTGGAGGAGGGATTGTAAGGAAATCCACAGTACTACCTTTTAACTTTCGAAAGGGAGAGTATGATAAAATGAGGAAAACAGTCAAGAAAAAACTAAAAGGAGCAGTTGCAAAGGTTAAAGACGTACATCAGGCTTGGCTGTTGTTGAAAAATACTATCTTGGAAGCCCAGACCAGCTGTATTCCACGCTTTAAGAAAAGTGGAAAGAAGTCCAAAAAACTGCCAGCATGGTTTAAAGTTGAGGTCAGAGAGGCTGTTGTTGCCAAAAAAGCAACTTTCAGGAAATGGAAAAAAGAGCCAAACGACGAAACCTGGAAACAGCACAAGCACTGGCAAATCAAATGCAAGGCATTGATAAGGCAGGCAAAGGGAGAATTTGAGAAGAAGCTTGCTGCAGAAGCAAAAACACGAAGTAAAGACCTTTTCAAGTACATTCGTAGCAAAAAACCTGTGAGAGAGTCAGTTGGTCCATTAGATGATAAAGGGGTTAAAGGAGCACTAAGAGGCGACAAGGCGATAGCAGAGAGACTGAACGAATTCTTTGCTTCAGTCTTTACTGAGGAAGATGTAGGGATGTTACCCATGACTGAAGTGGTATTTAAAGGTGCAGAAGAATTGAAGGAAATATCGATACATCGAGAAGATGTATTACAACTATTAGATAAGCTGAAGAGTAGCAAATCACCTGGGCCGGATGGTATACATCCAAGGGTATTGAAAGAACTGAAATATGAGATTGCAGACCTGCTATTAGTAATCTGTGAACTATCATTAAAATCATCTCTAATACCTGAAGATTGGAGGATCGCCAATGTAACACCAATTTTTAAAAAGGGTTCCAGGGGTGATCCGGGAAACTACAGACCGGTGAGCCTGACGTCAATACCAGGAAAAATGATAGAAACCATCATAAAGAATAAAATTACTCAGCATGTAGATAGTCATGAACTAATGAGAGACAGCCAACATGGCTTTAGACAAGGAAGATCTTGTCTTACTAATCTGTTATGTTTTTTTGAAGGAGTGAATAATCAGGTGGACAAAGGTGAGTCGGTTGTTATTGTGTATCTGGACTTTCAGAAAGCCTTTGACAAGGTCCCTCATGAGAGACTTTTGGCAAAACTAAAGAGTCATGGGATAGGAGGCAGTGTACTATTGTGGATCAGGAACTGGTTAAAAGATAGAAAGCAGAGGGTAGGGCTAAATGGCCAATTTTCCCAATGGAGATAGGTGAATAGTGGTGTACCCCATGGTTCTGTGCTGGGTCCGCTGCTTTTTGACATATTCATAAATGACCTGGAAAGTGGAATAACGAGTGAGGTTATCAAATTTGCAGATGACACAAAACTATTTAAAGTTGTTAAAACCCAAGAGGATTGTGGAAAATTGCAAGAGGATCTTGATAAATTGGAAGACTGGGCATCAAAATGGCAGATGAAATTTAATGTGGACAAGTGCAAGGTTATGCACCTAGGGAAGAACAACCCAAACTATGGTTACACATTAGGAACCACCACGCAGGAAAAAGATTTAGGCGTCATTGTGGATACCATGTTAAAACCCTCGGCCCAGTGTGCAGCGGCGGCCAAGAGAGCAAATAGAATGCTAGGTATGATAAGGAAAGGAATGGAAAATAAAACAAAGGATATTATAATGCCTCTATATCGTTCCATGGTGAGACCGCACCTTGAATATTGTGTGCAATTCTGGTCACCGTATCTTAAAAAGGATATAGAGTTATTAGAAAAGGTTCAGAGAAGAGTCACCAAAATGGTAAAGGGGATGGAAGGATACTCCTATGAAGAAAGGCTAAAAAGGTTAGGGCTCTTTAACCTGGAAAAGAGACGGCTGAGGGGAGATATGATAGAAGTCTATAAATTAATGAGCGGAGTGGAACGGGTAAATGTAGATCGATTGTTTACCTTATCAGAATATAGAAAGACTAGGGGACATGCAATGAAGCTACAGGGTAAACTATTTAAGACTAATAAGAGAAAATATTTTTTCACTCAATGTGTAATCAAACTCTGGAATTTGTTACCGGAGGATGTAGTAAAGGCTGTTAGTGTAGCTGGGTTTAAAAAAGGTTTGGACAAGTTCCTGGAGGAAAGGTCCATAAGCCATTATTAAGAAGGGACCCAGGATATCAATGCTTGAACCAATACAAGCATTGTGGAACCTGTGTCCCTTGGGGAAACTGCTAGGTACATATGACCTAGATTGGCCACTGTTGGAAACAGAATACTGGGCTTGATGGACCTTGGTCTGACCCAGTATGGCATATCTTATGTTCTTATGTTCTTATGAGCTAGGTATGGTTCCTATTCACTGGGTTGGCACTTCCGACACAAAAATTTAGAAGATCTATCTTGAGGGGTCGTTTTTTTCAATAGCCAGGTCTTTGTTTGAATGTGATTATTACTGACTCTGGCAATAGGGAATTTGTTTGTGGTCCCAACCACTATCTGACATTCACCAGCAGAGAGCAGAGTCAGTCTCCACCCTGCACGGTGTTCCAGCCATACACATGAAAACTGCAGACAGTCTGCTAGCTAGTACATGTTCCTGGAGGAACTGTGTGCACCCAAAAATGGGATGTGAGCACACACACACCAAGCAGGTATGTCAGTAACTAAGCCCCAGAAAAGAGAAGCCATAGATATCACTTCACAGAAATGCTGTATTGTACTATGGGGGAACCTAGCCATGCCAAAGTCAATGCTCAGTCAGGGTGAGATTGACCTCCCAGCATGACATGCTGTGGCCACCCTGTCCGTGCAGGTGGTAGTCAGGCACTACAATGTCCCAGCCAGTGCCCTATGCCCTGTGCAGATGCATCCTGCCCAGGCCGCCATATCCGGGCCATACCCACAGTACCTTGCTCCTCATTATGCACATTGGCAGGTAACACTGGAAACAGTGCAAGCATAGTGGGCTCAGTAAGGTGTAGGCAGCCACAAAACACTGGATAGACATACACACATTCCCACACCTATTTCAGCATTGTGCAAAGATAGAGGTGGTTGGTAGCCCTGGCCGCCACACCACTCCTGGGCACAGTACAGGCATTGCTATGGTACTTAATACTGTTAGGGTCACTCCCCAGGGTGGTAAACACTGTCAGAAACAAACACTGAAACACACTCCATGGATATCAGAAATGTTGCTATGATGAATCTCTGTCAACAAATTGTGTTTAATTTAGGATTTGTCATCTGACATTAATCATAGCAACCTTTTGATATATGTGGAACGTGTTTCCAAGTTTAAGACAGCATTGCTAAGGTATGCAAGTGCTAATATTGGTAAATGCTGCTCCACGCAGGGCCCAACAGCCTGACTCTCCATGAGCCGTTGGATAGTGGAGCCTGTGGGTGTGGGTGTTTGTGCCCCTGTTGGCCGCTGCTTTAGGGCAGAGGTTCCCAACTCTGGTACTGGTGGGCCAAAGACGGTTTGGTTTTTCATGCTGTCCCTAATGAATATGCATGATACGTTTGCATACAATGGGGGCGGTGCATACAAATGCATCACAGTCATATTTATTAGGGACAGCATGAAACCTGAATGTTGTTTGGCCCTCCAGGACTGCAGTTGGGAAACTCTGCTCTAGGGATTGCACATGTTTATGGTGTATGTGCTCTGTAGGGTCAAATATAGGCGTTTATGGTGTGTTTATTTTATCTGCAATAAAGGTTCCTTCTTTATTACCACGATTTAGTACTGGGTAAAGTATAGAGACATGGTCTGTAGGAGCCACAGCTGGGACTTGAACTTTTGACCTTCTGCCCCTGAATATACCGGCTGTGTGAACTTTACAAAACTGTTGTCACAGAGGCAGATCATTCCCTGGGGATACCATGACTGTTCATCAGACTGACCTTGTCTGTTGCAGTGCACGGCACCCACCTAAGCAGGGCTTGGCCTTGGTCTGCTGTGGGCAGATGCCACTGCCCTCTCCACCACCTGCACCCCTCCGCCACCATACTGACATGCCCTTCTGCTGGTGGTGCTCGTGGTGCGCAGTCACAAGCCATCCAGTGTGGTGGTAGGCTGCTGCCTATGGTGCATGATATGGGGTAGGGGTGCCTGCATAGACATCCATGCTTACCCCCAGCACTGCCTGCCAATGTTATGTGCCCTTTGGGGTACTTGCTGGGTACTGTCCCCTTTGACACTGTGGGACACACATTCGTGAACATGTTTGCCCTTGGTCAGTTGCTGTCTTGCTGGTTTTCCGTTTCTACATTCCTATGTATCACCTAGGCATCTGCCTAGTCCACCCTGTGCCCCAACTGCCCCACTGCATGTCCCGCCTGCAGCCCCCTGTATCCCATTTGCAGCCTCACTGTAGTGCCCTTTCGTACTTGGGTACTATGCTGTTGCTGCACATGTGAAAGCCAAATAAGCAAGCTGCCCAATATACACCACAGCAAACCCTCATCAACACTATCAATGTTGGAATATTCACTTTGTATGGGGAATCAGAATTGACCCTTCCAAAAGTGACATCTTCCTTTTTATTCTTTATGGGTAGTGTTGATTACCGTTTATCATTGTTTTTTCTATTGGCCAGCTCGGTGTTTTGTATTTCTATTTTGGCTCTGGTCATTATCTCTCTGTTTTTTGCATGTTTTGTTACTGCACATGTATCACTACTATCACTTATCTGGGTCTCCCTGCCTTTGCTGTACATTGCTGACTCAACTGGTTTCTCTCTCCTGCAAATGTGCCTCTAACGCAAGGTTTTCACTGGCATTAATTTTCAGACCCTGATTTCACAGCGTTAGTGTGCCTGGGGCCTCTCCCCGCCCACTCTCCGCCCATTGTCCCCTTATCTCCGCCATCTGGGGAGCCTTACTCCACCCTCTGTGCACCTTAACGCCACCGAAGACATTATCGTGCGATACGTGATGTTATCGCATGGTAATGCGCCATTATCGCGCTATAACATCACTTATCATGCGATAACGTCGCCACTGCGACATTAGCGCTGTTTAGTAAACATACCCCTGTATGTTTAAAAGCAGTGCTAGAAAAGTTCAGTTGCTATTTTAAAACATTAGGGGGATGCTTAATAAAGTGCACACCACTTGTGCACCTTTGAGGTGCATAATTAGTGTGTTGGCCTGCCCTGTTTTTAGGGGATGTGTACATCCATCTCCTGCCATTAGCACAGTGATAATGCATGGCACTGAGCTAACCAGCAGGCAGGTGCACAATGGGAGGCATTAAACACACCCATGCTAATGGCAACAGATGCGGATAGTGCATGCCGAAAACACCCGTACCAACCCCAATGCACCGTTAATGCTCCAATGCACCATTAATTCTCATTCCCTGCCAGTCACATGCTTATTGGCTAGTTGGGATCTTTTCGTGTGGGGCCTAGTGCTGTTAGCATGGCATATTTAGTATGTAGCAAATCCCATGCTAATGGCTAGTGCATGGATTTATCTTTTTCATTAAGATTTATACTCCTCTCCTAAAAAGATATTCCTTGCCAAAGTTAATATAAGCTTCTCACGGCTCCACTCTCAACTTTAAAAATACTGATGCACGTTTAGGATAAATGCTAGGGCTGTGCGTTTATGAGTGTGCATTTGGTTCAGTTGGATGCCTAAAAATTTAGGGGCCCTTTTACTAAAGTGCAATAAGCAGTTAGCACTGATTTTGGCTACGTTTGTTGGACCCTTGCTAAGGTGAGATGATCAAATTTGCAGATGGCACAAAATTATTCAAAGTTGTTAGAACACAAGAGGATTGTGAAAAATCAATGCTCCCGAGCGTGGGGGAAATATCAATATGCATACCTGCATGTCCTTACATGTATTTTACAAGAGGCTCTGCATTTGATAAATTGTGAGAGTGGACATCCAAATGGCAGATGAAATTGAATATGGACAAGTGCAAAGTTATGCACTTAGGGAAGAAGAACCCAAATTATGGTTACATGATGCAAGGTTCTGCATTAGGAATTGCCACCCAGGAAAAGGATCTGGGCATCATCATGGATTATATGTTGAAACCCTCTGCCCAATGTGCAGTGGCAGCCAAGAAAGTAAATAGAATGCTAGGAAAGGAATGGAGAATGAAACAAAGGATATTACTGTATCGTTCCATAGTGCGACCGCACCTTGAATATTGTGTACAGTTCTGGTCACCATATCTTAAAAAATCATAGCAGAATTAGAAAGAGCGACCAAAATGTAAAGTGGGTGAAAGGCTATCCTGCCAGGAAAGGCTTAAAAGGTTAGGGCTTTTCAACTTGGAAAAGGGACGACGGAGGAGAGATATGATATAGGTCTATAAATTACTGAATGGAGTGGAACATGAGAGATGACAGAGGTCTATAAAATAATGAATAGAGTAGAATGGGTAAATGTTCATTCTTTCAAAAAATAGAAAGACTAAGGGACACACAATGAAGTTACAATGTAGCGCATTTAAGACTAATTGGAGGAAATATTTTTTTCACTCAACATGTAGTCAAACTCTGGAATTCACTATCAGAGGATGTAGTAGTATAGCTGGGTTTAAAAGAGGTTTCGAAAACTTCCTGGAGGAAAAGTCCATAAATCATTATTAGAGAGGACTGGGGAAATCCACTGCTTACCCCCTGGAACAAGCAGCATGAAATCTGTATACCTTTTACTACTACTACTACTACTACTACTTCTTATTATTTGTATAGCACTACAAGATTTTTGCAGTGATGTACAGACACATGTAAAAGATGGTCCCTGATCATCAAAGCTTATAATCTAGTCAACAGACAACACAACAGCTGAGGGCAAAGATATATCTAGGGGAATAGTAAGGAAACACATAGGAGACTAAGTGGATCAGGATTCAAAAGCGGCCTCGAAGAGGTGAGTTTTCAGCCCGGATTTGAAAAGGGCCAGAGATGATGCTTGATGCATAGACTCAGGTATTTTGTTCCAGGCATAAGGTGCAGCAAGATGGAAGGATCAAACTCTGGAGTTTCTAGAAGAGAAGGGCACAGAGAGAAGGAATCTACCAGAAGAGCGGAATTCCCGAGGAGGGGTGTACGGAGAGACAAGAGAGGAAAGGTAGTGAGGAGCTGCAGAATGAGTGCACCTATAGATCACTAGGAGAAGTTTGAACTAGATAAGGAAATGAATAGGGAGCCAGTGAAGCAACATGAGAAGAGGAGTTATATGAGCATATAGAGGCTGGCGGAAGATTAGCCGCCCAGCTGAGTTTTGAACAGATTGAAGGGGAGAGAGATAATTCAGAGGGAGACCAACAAGGAGGAGGTTGCAATAGTCTAGACTGGAGTTGACTAAAGAGTGGATATGTGTCTTAGTAGTGTGTGTAGAAAGGAAGGGACAAATTTTGCCAATGTTAGGGAGAAAGAAGCAACAGGTTTTAGCTGTCTGTTGGATGTGTGCAGAGAAAGAGAGAATAGAATTGAAGATGACCTCAGGATTGTGAGCTGAGGAAGCAGGTAGGAGTATAGTGTTATCCACAGAAATAGAGAGGGAAGGAAGGGGGAGGTGGGTTTAAAGGGAAAGATAAGGAGCTCAGTTTGGGCCATGCTCACTTTCAGATGGCTATGAGATATCCAGGTAGCAATATTGGATAAAAAGGCAGAGATCTGGTCCTGAATACCTGGAGAGATTTCAGGCACAGGAATGAAGATCTGAAAGTTGTCAGCATAAAGATGGTACTGAAAACCATGGAAGGAAATAAGTGCAACAAGGGACCAAGTGTATAGAGAGAAAAGGAGAGGTCTCAAGACAGAGCTCTGAGGTACACCAACTGAGAGAGGGATGCTGGTAGTGGTGGAAAAGACACTAAAAGTGCGATGGGAGAGATAAGAAGAAACCAGAACAGAACAGAGCCCCTAAATCCAAGCAAGGGCAGTATATCGAGAAGAAGGTGGTGATCAATTGTGCCAAAGGCAGCAGAAAGGTTAAGAAGGATGAGAATCGAGTACAGACCTTTGGATATGGTGAGGAACAAGTCACTGGAGACTTTGGCAAGAGCTGTTTAGGTGGAATATAGAGAACAAAAGCCAGATTGCAGTGGGTCCAGAAGGTCTTGAGAGGACAGAAAGTCAAGATAGCAGTTGCAAACTGCTTATTCAAGTAGCTTTGAAGCAAAGCGGAAGAGAGAGATGGACCGATAACTGG
Organism: Ichthyophis bannanicus; assembly: GCA_033557465.1. Taxonomy (NCBI): domain Eukaryota; kingdom Metazoa; phylum Chordata; class Amphibia; order Gymnophiona; family Ichthyophiidae; genus Ichthyophis; species Ichthyophis bannanicus. Next base: position 647,867,544 of record CM066035.1, read on the forward strand.
AAGGACAGGTAGGATCTAGTGAAGGCTTTTTGAGGAGTGATGTAACCTCAGCATATTTGAAGGCCATAGGAACAGTTGCAGTGGAAAGCGATAGGTACAGATGGAAGGGATGATGGCGAAAGAGATAGAGCTTAGCAAATGGGTGAGGATGGGATCAGAAGAGCAAATAGTAAGTTTAGAGGAGGAGAGAATATTTGCAGTTTCCTCCTCAGTGATTTCAGAAAAAGAAGAAAGGATGACCGAAGGTGAGGAAAGGATATGGGACTGAAGAAGGGGAAAATGTTGTGGAGGTGACGCAGCAGAGAATTCAAGGCTAATCTTCTAGAAGTAGTCAGCCAAGGTCTGGGTGGTCAGTGAAGGAGGGATTGGGGGGAGGAGGGACCTTGAGGAGAGAGTTGAGCATAGCAAAGAGACGGCGAGGGTCAGAGGCAAGAGAGTTGGACATAGTACTCTTGCTTGGTGAGTGCTATGGCCGACTGGAAAGAGGTTAGCATGAATTTGAAATGTAGTTAGTCAGCAAGGGTACATGATTTAAGCCAGAGGCACTCAGCTGAGTGGGCACAGGAATGAAGGTAGTGAGTTGTCGAGGACGTCCAGGGTTGAGATACGGTACACCTCACAGGGCATGGAATGGGAGGAGCCAGTGCATCCAGAGCAGAGGAGAATATAGTGTTATAGGAGGATACTGCCCCATCAACAGACTCAGATGCCATAGTGGAAGAAAGAGGTGAAAAGACAGCATTGGAGAAAGCTGAAGGCTCGACAGTGTGAAGCTTCTTAAATGTGTTGGTAGAGATCTGTCAAGACCAAGATGGGGGTTGCTTAAGGGTGAAGGTTAGAAGGTGATGGTCAGATAAGGGCAGAAATGAGGTGGAGACGTTTGAGAGTGAGCAGTTGGAGGAGAAGACAAGGTCAAGACAGTGACCATGCTTGTGAGTAGAAGCAGTAGAACAGAAACTGGAGGTTGAATGAGGAGGTTAGGGAAAGGAGCTTTAGGGCATAAGGGTCAGAAGGTTCATTGATTGATTGATTTATTTTATTTAACTAGGCTTATATGTGAATATTAAAATCCCAAAGAATAAAGGAAGGGGAAAATTCATCCAGAAAGGAGGAAAGCCAGGAGTCAAAGTCAGTGAGAAAGGTAGAGGTGGACTCGTTGGTGGGGGGGGGGGGGGTCAATAAATGAGAGGTAGTGGAGAAAATAGATGAATGACTTGGACTTCAAAGGAAGCAAAGGAACTAGATGGAGGCAGAAGGAGGGGCTGTATTTGTCAGAAATGAGAGAGTAGGAACCCAACACCGCCACCATTGCCAGTGGGCTGAGGTGTTTGGGAAAATAGGTAGCTTCCGTGACAAAAGGCAGTGGCTGAAGCTGAGTCTTCAGGGAAAAGCCAAGTTTCAGTAAGAGCCATGAGATGTAGAGTATTAGAGATAGAGGCCATGAATGAAGTCAAGTTTATTGGAGACAGAATGTGCATTCCACAATGTGCAAGAAAAAGAGAGAGAGGGAGGGATATGCCTTGGGTGTCTGAAAAAAATCTAGTGGGGCCAGGGTTGGGGTTGACATCTCCACATAAGAGGAGAAGGAGTAGGAGAGAATGGGGCAGAGAGGAGGTGGCAGGATGGAAGCGAGGGTGAGGTTCCCTCAGTGAGAGTGGAGATGGCTGAATGAAAGGAAGAAAATGGTGAAGCTCAAGGGCAGATGATAAGGTAGAAGACAAAATGGTAGAGGAGGTGGGGATAGTAAAGAGTGAATAATGAGAAGTAGAGCCATGGGACTGTGGGAATGAGAGAAGAAGATTAGGGAGAGTTAACATCAAGAACACAAAGTGATGTGGAACCATAGAAGAGGAGGAAGAGAACCTGACAGGTACTTGTGGCCTAGATTGACCTTTGCTGCAAACAGGATACTGGGCTTGATGGACCTTTGGTCTGACCCAGTATAAAAAGAAAAAGAAAAAAAAAAGATACTGTGGGCCTCAACCCATGCTTAACACATGCCAAAACCCATGCTACCTGCATTGCCCAATTTAGTAAAAGGGCCCCTTTGAGTAAGTGTACACATTAATCCATTTGGAGGAGGGATTAATGTGTGCGTATGGGCAACTATCCAACCTTAATATGCTAGGCATCTTTTTGACTTCTCATATAGTCATTGTTTTATTAGATCAGACCCTGTAAACGGGGGCACTGGACGTGAATGTCCACAGTCTTGGCAAAGGCAAAATACTATTATGACTTGCAAAGGATTGTGGGGAATGTAGTCCATTCATACCAGAATCAGCCGTTCACAAATAATGAGTTGTGTTGCTCGAGTGTAAGCAAAGAAAAATATATTTTATTCATGGGGTTAATTCTCCCAGCACAGATTTACTTGGTAACACAAAAGGACACTTGCTTTCAGTATTGTACTTAGGAAAAACAAATCATGATATAAGCAACTGAACTTCTTAAGCAATCAAATAATAAAGACCTTGATGGGAAAACAGAAAAGGTCTTTTTAAGGGCTCCTGCTAATAACTTTTAGCAGTGCTCCAAAAGCAAAAACAAAACCCAAAAGTAACCAAAAACTGTTCTTTTTCAAGGATAACTTTCTTCTAGTTTACACAAACAGTAGTTTCCTTTCAGAGCTCACGTGCAACTGTGCATGGCTTAATTACCAATAATTAGCCAGCTGCAAACCCCTTTGCTGGTTCACTTTCTCTACGTGGCTCAAATCCTATCCTAAAGCTTTCTTGCAGGCTTTTCTGGGTATATAAAAGAACAAGTTATAGTTCCTTTTGATGGTTGTTGTATTTGTGAAAGTATTTTACCACAGCAGCCTAGTCAGAGAGCAATCCATGTATTCATTCTGATCTTTTAAAATATCTCCTTCTTCTTCAAATATCATAGAATCAATATCATGGTCTGGCTCAGAGGAATTCCTTAATGGGGCACTCTCAGGATAATAGTTGTTTCCCTGCTGTCTTCCAAATGAAGAGCTAGGGCATAGATCAGTGTTCATACCTGAGCTTCCTTTGCTGTTAGGTTTCCTCTCCAGATATCCTGGCCAGTAAGTAGTCCAGCTTTTATGTCCAGCCTTCCAATCAAGATCCCTGGACACTGGGTCTCTCTTCACATACCTTCTTGCACTGGTCTTAGGGCCCCTTCCAAATGCAGCCGTCTCCCTCAAAGGTGCTGTCTGGGAATTCCTGGCTCTGTAACCCCACTCCTCTGGCTTCCTCCAGTCCAATGGAGTATACTTGCCTCTGGAATGACTCCCAACACACGTACTGCTGTGGGCTCCTTCTTTAGACCTCCAAGATGTTTTCCTCTTCTTCCTTCTACGTTGCTGCTGCTTCTTGCTCTCTCTGTCCTTGAGCTCCATCTGATTCTGTGTAGAATATGTTTTACTTTTAACTTGTTTAGAGGGATACTCCACCCTAGCACAGCTCAGCTGTGCTGAATCAAGCCCTGCCCTTGGAGATGAGTGATTGGGGATTACCTCATAGCTCTCCTGATTGAACACACGTTTCCCCACTTCAGCTCTTCTAGAGGCTGTTTGAAACCTGGTGCATTCTGGGACTGGTAGTCTTTTATGAAAACATTCTGTTTTAGTATTTCTATCAGCTAAGACAGGTTGCTTGTTCAGAGCCAATTCACCTCTATTATAGCTCCTTCCTGAACTATGATAAGCTTCCTTATCACATACCCCCCTGCTTAAGTTATTACGGACTGGTGCAACTGGTGAAACTTCTTCTTTACAGTCCGTAATACGGGAAAGGGCATCCGCATTTTTGTGTAACTTCCCAGTACGATGTTCCACTTGAAAATCAAATGCCTGTAAGGCCATGTACCTGCGTGTCAACCTGGCATTGTGGTTCTTCATTTGTTGCAACCACTTAAGTGGGGCATGGTCTGTGACCAATTGGAACGTCCTCCCTGTAAGGTAAAACCTTAATGCCTCCACTGACCACTTTATAGCTAAACATTCCTTTTCTTTTGTGGAATACTTCTGTTCAGCCGGTGACAATTTCCTGCTCAGGTACATCACAGGATGCTCCTCCCCTTCATGACATTGGGATAAAACAGCTCCTAGCCCTACATCCGATGCATCTGTCTGAACCAAGAAGGGTTTCCTGAAATCCACCCCTTTCAGTACTGGTCCTGTACACAACTTCCCTTTTAGGACTGAAAATGCTTTTTCAGCTTCAGGAGTCCACTTCAGCTGGTTTGGGCAATTCTTCCGCAGCATATCAGTAAAAATTGCACTTTTCTCTGCAAACTGTGGTATAAATCTGCGGTAGTATCCAATAAGTCCCAAGAAACTTCTCAGTTGTTTCTTTGTTGTTGGAGGAGGAAAATTCCTGATGCTATCCACCTTGCTCATTAGAGGTTTAATTTTCCCTCTTCCCACCAGGTGGCCTAGGTATTTTACCTCTCTATTAGCAAAGGCACACTTCTTTGGGTTCAAAGTGATTCCCGCTTGCTTCATGGAGCATAAGACTGCCATGATTCTCTTTAGATGTTCCGCCCAAGTGTTACTATGGATTATGACATCATCCATATAGGCAAAGGCATAATTTTGATGGGGTCGAAGTACCTGGTCCACTAACCTTTGGCAGGTAGCTGCCGCTCCATGCAGTCCGAAAGGCATCCTTTTGAACTGGAAAAGGCCAACGGGGGTGCTGAATGCAGTCTTCGGCTTCGACTCCCTGGTTAGAGGGATTTGCCAATAGCCTTTTGTCATATCAAGGGTGGTTAAATATTGAGCTTGTCCAAGCTGGTCCAACAGCTCTTCAATTCTCGGCATTGGATATGCATCAAAAACTGATATTGCGTTTACCTGCCGGAAGTCAATACAGAATCTTAAAGAGCCATCAGGCTTTGGCACCAAGACTATGGGGCTATTCCAGGGACTCTTTGACTCCTCTATTACTCCCATGTCCAACATTTCCTGGACTTGTGCCACTACTTCCTGTCTCTTTGCTTCAGGCAAGCGGTATGGCCTTTGACGAATTAATTTCCCAGGTGGAGTTATTATCTCATTGGCAACCAAATGTGTCTCCCCAGGTATGGGAGTCAAAACATCTGGGAATTCTTTAAGCAATTTCCTTATTTCTTCCTGTTGTACCACTGTCAGGTCCTCACCTATTTGGGGTTCTGACTTTTCTTTACAGTCAGATACCTGGGGTCCCAAATCCTCCTCTTCATGCACCTCCCTTTCTCGGGCACAGGTGGCAGCTAGGCTCTTAACCCCTTTGTCTTCAGTAGAACCAAAGCCTTTGGTTCCACGCTCAGAATTTGACAGGGACGTGACTTCCTCCACAGGTGGTAAACCCAGTCTCTCACATATCAATTGAGCGATTCTGTCTCCCGTCTTCACATGGTAATTGTTCTGTCCAAAATTAAATAACAGAACTTTAAGATTGCCCCTGTAATCGGGATGAATCACTCCCGCTCCCACATTGATGAAATATTTAAGGGCTAATCCGGATCTTGGGGCTACTCGCCCATAGCACCCAATGGGTATTTCAACTTGGAGTCCAGTGTCAACCAGGGCTCTCCCTTGGCTAGGTACAGTCACATTTTCCACACTGCACAGGTCAAACCCAGCAGCTTGAGGGGTTGCCCGCTTAGGAGCTTGGGCCTTCTCTGTGACCCTATGGTACTTCAAGACAAATGTCTGCTTCTGGGTAGTTTGGTCTTCTGGAAGCTTAACCATCTTTTTAGCTGGGGTCTGAGGACTTCCAGACAAAGGCCTGGGAGCTATTACCATCATTCCTTCTCCCTCCTTCTTTCCTAGTCCTTTCACTAGTCCCTGCTTAAATCTTGGCCAGTCCCTTCCTAGAACCAAATCAAATGGAAGCCTAGGCACCACTGCTAAAAGAATTTCCTCTTGTTCCCCCAGGCACTTAACCATTAGCCTATAGGTGGGATATGATGTTGCAGCACCATGAATGCATCTGATGTGAACCTGGCTTTCAGGGGTTCTAGGCACAAATCCTTCTTGGGCCTCTATCCTCTTCCAAAGCCTCTTTGACAGCATACTCTGTTCTGCCCCAGAGTCTAACAGAGCATTTGTGGTAATTCCCTGCACATCAACCACCAAAAGGAATCCTTCTTTGGGCTGTTTCTGGCATCCCCTTTCCAAATGTCCCCATTTTCCACATTTAAAACATTTCTTTTTACTCCACTGTGTAATCTGGGTTGGCACAGTACAATTATTCTCAGAAACATTTTTAACCATTTTCTTTTCTGATACAGCACAGCTTGCCTCAGCACCAACCTTCAGAGGGCCACCCATTCTAATGCAAGCCTGCGTGGCTTCCAAGAATCTCTCTGCTAGCATGGTTGCCTCTCCAAGGTTCTGGCAATTTTGCTGTATAAGGAAAGTGTACAGATCTTTAGGCACAGCAGACATAAATTGTTCAAGCATAATAATGTCTAATAACATTTCCACAGTCTTTCCCTCAGGCTCCAACCATTTTACAGCCAATCCTCTGATTCTCTGACTCAGAGCCCTGGGTGTTTCACCCACTTTTAATGCAGTAGCTCTAAACATTCGCCTATACTCTGAAATAGACAACCCTAGGCGATCTCTTATAGCAGCCTTTACATCTTTATAATTCAAAGCTTGAGTTGCTGGCATTGCTCTATAAGCTGCAAGCGCCTCTCCAGTTAATGAGGCTGCCAGCCTTACTGCCCACTGGGTCTCTGGCCATGCTAATGCTTGTGCCACTCTCTCAAAAGATTCAAGGAAATCATCAACATTATCATCTGGAGTCAGCTTTCCAAAACTAAATGCCCCAATTCCCTGATTGAGTCCCACATTGTCCACATGTGGTATACCAGTTGTTACTGCTGGTCTTGCATCCGGTCCACTTTGGTTATGAAGAGCAACTAAGGCTTCCACCAGATCAAGCACTGGCTTCTGCTGGTCCCTTAATGCTTTAATTGCAGTGTCCTGAGCCTGCTGCGCTAGCTCCTGTTGCCTGCTAAATTGGGCTGCCATCCATTCGGCTAGTTCCCTTGGATCCATCTTGAATCCCTGCAAGAAAACAAAAGAAAAAAAAAACACAGAGCAGCACCCTCCAAACAGGTGTTTTCCTCCTATTTTTTTTTTCAATTACCCCTGTGCCTTACTCCCATCCACCACTAGACATGCCCAGGTACTTATTACCTTATGCCAGTGATGAATCCAGCTCACACAGGGTCTTTTCCTCCTGGGACAGCTCCTGGAACAGCTACCTCTTTTTTTTCTCTAAAGTGTTGTTAAGGGAAAAATCCTTTTCCCAGCTTTTAACTTGAACTTTTTTTCTTTCAGATTTCAGTTGTAATCCTTATATATATCATGTAAATCCTTTGCGCAAAAGCAATCCGAAAAACTACGCCAACTCTAAACGGGGGCACTGGGCGTGAATGTCCACAGTCTTAGCAAAGGCAAAATACTATTATGACTTGCAAAGGATTGTGGGGAATGTAGTCCATTCATACCAGAATCAGCCGTTCACAAATAATGAGTTGTGTTGCTCGAGTGTAAGCAAAGAAAAATATATTTTATTCATGGGGTTAATTCTCCCAGCACAGATTTACTTGGTAACACAAAAGGACACTTGCTTTCAGTATTGTACTTAGGAAAAACAAGTCATGATATAAGCAACTGAACTTCTTAAGCAATCAAATAATAAAGACCTTGATGGGAAAACAGAAAAGGTCTTTTTAAGGGCTCCTGCTAATAACTTTTAGCAGTGCTCCAAAAGCAAAAACAAAACCCAAAAGTAACCAAAAACTGTTCTTTTTCAAGGATAACTTTCTTCTAGTTTACACACAAACAGTGGTTTCCTTTCAGAGCTCACGTGCAACTGTGCATGGCGTAATTACCAATAATTAGCCAGCTGCAAACCCCTTTTCTGGTTCACTTTCTCTACGTGGCTCAAATCCTATCCTAAAACTTTCTTGCAGGCTTTTCTGGGTATATAAAAGAACAAGTTATAGTTCCTTTTGATGGTTGTTGTATTTGTGAAAGTATTTTACCACAGCAGCCTAGTCAGAGAGCAATCCATGTATTCATTCTGATCTTTTAAAATATCTCCTTCTTCTTCAAATATAATAGAATCAATATCATGGTCTGGCTCAGAGGAATTCCTTAATGGAGCACTCTCAGGATAATAGTTGTTTCCCTGCTGTCTTCCAAATGAAGAGCTAGGGCATAGATCAGTGTTCATACCTGAGCTTCCTTTGCTGTTAGGTTTCCTCTCCAGATATCCTGGCCAGTAAGTAGTCCAGCTTTTATGTCCAGCCTTCCAATCAAGATCCCTGGACACTGGGTCTCTCTTCACATACCTTCTTGCACTGGTCTTAGGGCCCCTTCCAAATGCAGCCGTCTCCCTCAAAGGTGCTGTCTGGGAATTTCTGGCTCTGTAACCCCACTCCTCTGGCTTCCTCCAGTCCAATGGAGTATACTTGCCTCTGGAATGACTCCCAACACACGTACTGCTGTGGGCTCCTTCTTTAGACCTCCAAGATGTTTTCCTCTTCTTCCTTCTACGTTGCTGCTGCTTCTTGCTCTCTCTGTCCTTGAGCTCCATCTGATTCTGTGTAGAATATGTTTTACCTTTAACTTGTTTAGAGGGATACTCCACCCTAGCACAGCTCAGCTGTGCTGAATCAAGCCCTGCCCTTGGAGATGAGTGATTGGGGATTACCTCATAGCTCTCCTGATTGAACACACGTTTCCCCACTTCAGCTCTTCTAGAGGCTGTTTGAAACCTGGTGCATTCTGGGACTGGTATTCTTTTATGAAAACATTCTGTTTTAGTATTTCTATCAGCTAAGACAGGTTGCTTGTTCAGAGCCAATTCACCTCTATTATAGCTCCTTCCTGAACTATGATAAGCTTCCTTATCACAACCCTTTATGTAAAAATAAGATATGAATACAAAATAAACTATAACAAAACACGAGGACAAGAAATAAGACCAAAAGAAAAGGCCAGAGTGCCAAGAAACTGGGTGGTTGACATTTGGAAGAACCTAGCCGGTCCTGCTAGTCTAAGAGGTATGTTTACTAAACCGTCCTAGTTGCAGCGTTAATGTGAAGAATGCCATATAAGGAGTGGGCGTTCTGGTCTTAAGATAGCAATCACGGGTTATTGCGCGATAAAGTGCGCCATGTCCATTATCACGCGATAGAGGGAGTTGTGCATGTTACCGTGTGTTAACCTTAACTTTGCGTGCTGACCTGAAATCACAGCAACAGAGGTGTAGCACACTGGTTAATGCAATGACTGATGAAATAGGGGTCATAAGTTCAATCCTCCAGTGGGCATAACAAATAAGGGTGGCCAAGACAATTCCTTTTCCTGCTGGAAACAGTCCAACAATCTGTGCTGCCAGCTAAAAATACCCACACCCCAGTGCCATAACCTAATGCACCTTTTAGGGCGCACCAGAAGGCACATCCTAAATGACCACATCAGCCAAGGCGGGTTATAATGTGCCCCAGAGGGCATGCTGAAAGGTTGTCAACTCCCAAGACACCATAGTAAGCGCCCCATAAGCTGGCTGAATCTAAGATGTGGCTAAGGATGCCCCAAGGATATATAGGTGACTCAAGAAATGTTGGCCAAGGGCAGTAAGGTCCCTCAAGTTGAAAAGCAAGAAAGGTATGGGCCAAACACAGATGTAACCCTAACACTGCACAGAGCACCAAGGAAAGACAATGCACAAGTGATGAAAGGAAGTAGATCTGAGCTTATGGACCAGACAAATCTGCGTCCAGCCCATGTGGCAGTTGGAAAAATGGACAAACATATCGGGGGTAGCTGTAGCGATGCACAGGGTGATGGTAATGTACCATGCAACAATGACAGTGTGTGGCAGAGGATGGGAAGACGTGTCCAGCAGAGGAGGTAGAGGTGGCAGGATAGGTGCAATGACAGGAGGACAGAGGAGTAGCAGTGCCATGCAGAGCACACACAAGAGAGGCAACCAGGAAGAGCTGCAATGCAGAAACGTGTATCAGTGCAGGACATGGGGTAGCAGCTTGCACATCAGGGCAGGACTGCATACAGCTGGCAGACACACATAGATGGACAGTGTGATAAGGGTACAATGTGCTAACAGCACAGATCTGCACAGATATGTCTGTTACAGGAATGAAAAGTAGCTGTGCAGGACAGGCATACAAATGAAAGAGAACAGAGAGGAATCAAACCTATGACCATTAACACAAAAGTCAATGCACAAACTGGTAAGCCACACCACCAACGTGAGGTCACTAGCAAAGGCTGCATACAAGAATACTGCAGGGCATCACATAAGAAGCCTGCTGTCTGCCAGGATAGGCAAACCTCTAACAGTAACCATGATGGAATGCACATGCAGATCTGGTGTGTACAGATCAGATCACAGTCTGTAATTGGGACCAGAGTCACATATAACTACATGCACACACACAATGAAATGTTATGCAGTAGATACAGCATGCAAAAGAGGAAAGAACCTAAACCCAAAGGGCTGCAGGGGATGCTCTGTGGAGCAGGGCAAAATATGGAACAGAACAGGAGCATGTGAAAATTGAACCTGCAAGCAGACCAGCTGAACCACAGCAATGCCAATCCCCCAAGCGAACTGCTATATAAACACTACAAAGAAAGAGACATATGTAACAGCTAATATGTGATGGATAGGCAGCACAGAGGGCACACTTTGGTGTACAGTGAAGAGATGGAAGGGTGTGTGCAGAGGTGATGAACCTGCAGGTAGCTCATGGTCAGGTTAGCACAATAGAAAAAAATAAGTAAACCCCATGTGTGGATCAAACCTGCAACTTATGATATTACAACACATGTCCGTAACCACTATCCCAAACAACCACAGCAAGCACAATGCAAAAATATTACCTCAAAGGGAAGGTGTGTATGGGAACCTGTAACACCCAGTGATGTTGCAAATGGCTGGCAGATAGACAGCTGGCACCGTACAAGGATGGGAGCACAGGTGGGCCATGTACATGACCAGGAAATCACTAAATACGTGTGTCAGTGTGATCAAGCAGCAGCAAAGGCAAATGTACATCCAACACATATTTTTATTTTGGTTAATCATCACAGATAGTGTAGATACCGCCTATCATAATATCAAGGTGAGTGGATAACAGGGGAAAATTTGAAAACACATTTTGCAGGGCAGCAACCCACATGTTACAGAAAAGTCACTGGCTGGTCTACAGATGAGGGGCAGGAGAGATAATGTGCATCAGGTGCATGGTGTGAGGTATGCATTAGCCCCCCACCACCCACATGCTGCTGCACGCCCCAAATACATTAGTTACATATGTGTGCATGTAGACAGTAGACGGTGCATGATGAGTGCCCAACACACATCAATCATGATCTGTTCATAAAAACATATATGTCTGCCAAAACAGGAGGCACACAAATGAAACAGCATATGTTGTTAAAAGTAAGAAAGTGTAAACACAGATATCGAAATATATGTTACCGTTGTCACATAATGCCTGATATAGGAATCAAAGCAGCAATAATGTAACCCAAAACAATCGTCACATGCACAATGAGGATATGCTAACAGGTAGCAGAGGCACATGAACACAGAGAATTCAAATGAAACAAACCGCAGAAACATGCAGAGATAACACTATGCAGAAGGTCCCCTGCACTGGTTGGTGTGGATACAGTGTCTGTAAACATATAGCACAGTACATGGAATGCACAAATGAAGGAAGAAAATGGACACTCACACTACCACACTCCAAATACAACGGGGCAATGTGAGTGTCGTTACTTCAGGGAATAAATAGGACTGTGCAGACATGCAATGCTAGGTTTGTAAATCAATGCAGAGCGTCACATCTGTACAGTAAACAGACACAATAACCTGTATATAGAGATGGAAAGAAAGGTCAAACATTTTACAGTAACCCACACAGAAGCCATGTTGCCACATGCTGTGTTGCATCAACATAGTCAGTCACATGCACATGCACCGTGTACGTTGAAACATGATACAGTGATGCCACACATGTACTGTAACACCCTTGGTGAGTGCAAACATCAATCCAAGATGTTGGTGTGCACTAAAGTGGTATGGTAGCAAATACTGTGTCATGTTCAAGTGGAGGGTAGGTGGACATGGACAAGAGGACCTCTCCATTGCTCCCCCTGTGCCACACGCATGGCTGTATGCTCATGTTGAAACAAACAGATGAGCGTATCCTGTGTTTCATGTCACACACATGGGCAAAACACAACAGCACAATGTCAGAAGGATGTACAACATACAGCAGCAAGGTCAGTCCCTGCTGCACACTTGTAGACAAGTACACAGTGTCCACAGTGCAAAGGGTGTCTGCAATCCAACAAGTCACGGTAAGACTGTCCTTGAAACCCTGGGCATGCATAGTCAAGTGTGACATCCCAATATGCCACAGTACTGGAATGGTCATGTGTGTCTCCTGCGATGAACACGACACACAGCCAGAGCACGGAAGCAACGGTGTGTTGGACAGGCCTTTCATGCCCAAAGTAGCAGTCCAACAATAATACTGTCCATCCTAGGCATGTGTCCCACTTGTAGAGGTCATACATCCTATGGCACCATTTCCCAGGGATAGTTCCATGGTGTTGTTGTGTCCTCCAACAGGTGGGTGATGGTGACGCCGGATGCACTGTAGTAGATGTGCTTTGTGTGTCCTCTGCCCTGTGTCAGAAGAGGATAAACAATGTATTGGTATGCTGCTTGCAACATCAGCCCAAATTGCAGAGAGTCAAACATCAATATGTACGTAATGAAATGTCACACAGGCAAACATAACATGATCACAACACAGAACACAGTGCATGTTGTGGACATTTGGAATTGGAACCGCAGACGAGGGTGTCACATGGATATGGTCATGTCCAGGCCCATGTTACACAGGCGTTTCACAGCTCCACCCCATGTACATCAGCGTTCGTGTATAGAGACCCAACATGAAATGTCCATGAAACAAACAGTAAATCATTAACATGTAAAGGCTGATGTCATTCCCAAAAGACCAAAGGTACAACCTACCGTGTGTTTGCATCAAGTGTCTGTTTGGGATCCCCTGAGGCTCTCAAAGGCCACAACACATCACAGTGAAGGGAGAAGATAAGAACATAAGATATGCCATACTGGGTCAGACCAAGGTCCATCAAGCCCAGTATTCTGTTTCCAACAGTGGCCAATCTAGGTCATACGTACCTAGCAGTTTCCCCAAGGGACACAGGTTCCACAATGCTTGTATTGGTTCAAGCATTGATATCCTGGGTCCCTTCTTAATAATGGTTTATGGACCTTTCCTCCAGGAACTTGTCCAAACCTTTTTTAAACCCAGCTACACTAACAGCCTTAACTACATCCTACGGTAACAAATTCCAGAGTTTGATTACACGTTGAGTGAAAAAATATTTTCTTTTATTAGTCTTAAATAGTTTACCCTGTAGCTTCATTGCATGTCCCCTAGTCTTTCTATATTCTGATAAGGTAAACAATCGATCTACGTTTACCCGTTCCACTCCGTTCATTAATTTATAGACTTCTATAATATCTCCCCTCAGCCGTCTCTTTTCCAGGTTAAAGAGCCCCAACCTTTTTAGCCTTTCTTCATAGGAGTATCCTTCCATCCCCTTTACCATTTTGGTGGCTCTTCTCTGAACCTTTTCTAAAATCGCTATATCCTTTTTAAGATACAGCGACCAGAATTGCACACAATATTCAAGGTGCGGTCTGACCATGGAACGATATAGAGGCATTATAATATCTTTTGTTTTATGTTCCATTCCTTTCCTTATCATACCTAGCATTCTATTTGCTCTCTTGGCCGCCGCTGCACACTGGGCCGAGGGTTTTAACACGGTATCCACAATGACGCCTAAATCTTTTTCCTGGGTGGTGGTTCCTAATGTGGAACCTTGCATCGTGTAACCATAGTTTGGGTTGTTCTTCCCTAGGTGCATAACCTTGCACTTCTCCACATTAAATTTCATCTGCCATTTTGATGCCCAGTCTTCCAATTTATCAAGATCCTCTTGCAATTTTCCACAATCCTCCTGGGTTTTAATAGACTTTAAATAGTTTTGTGTCATCTGCAAATTTGATAACCTCACTCGTTATTCCACTTTCCAGGTCATTTATGAATATGTCAAAAAGCAGCGGACCCAGCACAGATCCCTGGGGTACACCACTATTCACCTTTCTCCATTGGGAAAATTGGCCATTTAGCCCTACCCTCTGCTTTCTATCTTTTAACCAGTTCCTGATCCACAATAGTACACTGCCTCCTATCCCATGACTCTTTAGTTTTGCCAAAAGTCTCTCATGAGGGACCTTGTCAAAGGCTTTCTGAAAGTCCAGATACACAATATCAACCCACTCACCTTTGTCCACCTGTTTATTCACTCCTTCAAAAAAACATAACAGATTAGTAAGACAAGATCTTCCTTGTCTAAAGCCATGTTGGCTGTCTCCCATTAGGTCGTGACTATCTACATGCTGAGTAATTTTATTCTTTATGATGGTTTCTACCATTTTTCCCGGTACTGATGTTAGGCTCACCGGTCTGTAGTTTCCCGGATCACCCCTCGAACCCTTTTTAAAAATTGGTGTTACATTGGCGATCCTCCAATCCTCAGGTATTAGAGATGATTTTAATGATAGTTCACAGATTACTGATAGCAGGTCTGCAATCTCAAATTTCAGTTCTTTCAACACCCTTGGATGTATACCATCCGGCCCAGGTGATTTGCTACTCTTCAGTTTATCTAATAGTTGTAAGACATCTTCCTGATGTATCGATATTTCCTTCAATTCTTCCACACCTTTAAATACCACTTCAGTCATGGGTAACATCCCTACATCTTCCTCAGTAAAGACCGAAGCAAAGAATTCATTCAGTCTCTCCGCTATCGCCTTGTCGCCTCTTAGTGCTCCTTTAACCCTTTATCATCTAATGGACCAACTGACTCTCTCACAGGTTTTTTGCTACGAATGTACTTGAAAAGGTCTTTATTTCGCGTTTTTGCTTCCACAGCAAGCTTCTTCTCAAATTCTCTCTTTGCCTGCCTTATCAATGCCTTGCATTTGACTTGCCAGTGCTTGTGCTGTTTCCAGGTTTCATCGTTTGGCTCTTTTTTCCATTTCCTGAAAGATGATTTTTTGGCAACAACAACCTCTCTGACCTCACCTTTAAACCATGCTGGCAGTTTTTTGGACTTCCTTCCACTTTTCTTAAAGCGTGGAATACAGCTGGTCTGGGCTTCCAAGATAGTATTTTTCAACAACACCCAAGCTTGATGTACGTCTTTAACCTTTGCAACTGCTCCTTTTAGTTTTTTCTTAACTGTTTTCCTCATTTTATCATAGTCTCCCTTTCGAAAGTTAAAGGGTAGTACTGTGGATTTCCTTACTATCCCTCCTCCACTAATTAAATCAAAGGTGATCATGCTATGATCACTATTACCAAGTGGCCCCAACACCCTTATCTCTTGCACTACATCTGGTGTTCCACTAAGGACTAGGTCTAATATTGCTTCCCCTCTGGTCGGTTCATGAACCAGCTGCTCCAAGAAGCAGTCATTTATTTCATCTAGGAACTTTATCTCCCTAGCATGTCCTGTTGTGACACTGACCCAGTCGATGCCGGGGTAATTGAAATCACCCATTATTATTACTGCACTGTAACTTTTGCTAGCTTCCTTGATTTCTTTGAGCATTTCATCATCCATTTGTTCATTCTGGCCAGGCGGACGATAGTACACCCCCACTGCCATCGCCTTCCCCTTTTTACATGGAATTTCAATCCATAGAAATTCTACAGCAAATTTTGTTTCTTGCAAAACTTGAATCCTTTTCTGACTCAATGCCCTCTCTAACATAGAGCGCAACCCCTCCACCAATTTGATCAGCACTATCATTATGATATAGTTTGTACCCAGGTATCACAGTGTCCCACTGGTTGTCCTCCTTCCACCATGTCTCTGATATTCCAATCATATCTAACCTCTCGTTTAGTGCTATATATTCTAACTCTCCCATCTTGTTTTGTAGACTTCTAGCATTTGCATACAAGCATTTTAGAGACTGTATTTTATTCATATTAATTTGGCTATTGGTAGACATGGGTAATTTGGAATCTTTAAGCTCTGTCTGCTCCATACTCGAGGGCATTTGGGCCACTTTACTCTTTTTTGGAACCTCTCTGCTTTTTGTAGTATCCTTCAAGGATACATTCTTCCGAACCATGCGCTCTTGGGCGACTGTCGGCTTTCCCCTATTATCTAGTTTAAAAGCTGCTCTATCTCCTTTTTAAAGGTTAATGCCAGCAGCCTGGTTCCATCCCGGTTAAGGTGAAGCCTATCCCTTCGGAAGAGCCCCTCCTTTCCCCAGAATGTTCCCCAGTTCCTAACAAATCCAAACCCCTCATCTCTGCACAATTGTCTCATCCACGCATTGAGACTCCGGAGCTCTGCCTGCCTTTTGGGTCCTGCGCGTGGATTGAGAAGCATTTCGGAGAACGCTACCCTGGAAGTTCTGGATTTCCACTTCCTACCTAAAAGCCTAAATTTAGCTTCCAGATCCTCCCTACCACATTTTCCTATGTCATTGGTACCGACATGTACCAAGACAGCAGACTCCTCCCCAGCACTATCTAAGACCTTATCTAGGTGGCGCGTGAGGTCCGCTACCTTCGCACCAGGCAGGCATGTTACCAGGCGATCCTCACGTCCACCAGCCACCCAGCTATCTACATGCCTAATGATCGAATCACCAACTATAACTGCTGTCCTAACCCTTCCCTCATGGGCACTTGGCCCTGGAGAAACCTCCTCGGTGCGAGAGGGGTTTACATCACCTGGAGGACAGGTCCTAGTTACAGGATCACTTCCTGCCACACCAGGGTGATGCTCTCCTGTCACGTGACCTCTCTCCTGCATGGCAACAGGGGTGCTGCCAGACTGGAGGTGGGACTTCAGGACTATATCCCTGTAGGTCTCGTCTATGTACCTCTCTGTCTGTCTTATGTTTTCCAAGTCTGCTACTCTAGCCTCTAGAGAACGGACTCGTTCCCTGAGAGCAAAGAGCTCCTTGCACCTAGTGCACACGTAAGACCTCTCACCAGCTGGAAGAAAATCATACATGTGACACTCAATGCAAAAGACTGGAAAGCCCCCATCCCGCTGCTGGACTGCTGTCTGCATCTTAGTTTTAAGTTTGTGTTTAGATCTTTAAGTTCTTTACGTACTAAAGGGTGCTATGGATATTTATACCACTAAAACTGTACCTAATAAGTTTAATATACCTTGTTCACCTGAAGCTTAATTAATCTCAGGTCCTTAGTGTATGACTGATTTGGGTAATGAGCTTCACCTGAGAGCACCTCCTGTCTTTTAAGTTGAGCAAGTACCTATAAAGCTGTGATTATCCCAGGGGAGGGTGGGTGTGGGGGGGGGAGGGAGGGATATAACACTTATTAAAAGAGGGCTGCTACACAGTACCCTGTCCTGTGCTGCTGAGGAAAGCTATATTCTGATTTGATTTAAATTATAGCTCTTTGCTGCTGGTAGGCTCTAACCTATTATGAAATTTAAACTACAAGCTCTCTGCTGGATTCTAAATTTAACCAGAAAGCTCTCTTCTGTGTTTTAATTTGAAACGAAAAGTACTTTGCTGATGCTAGGCCCTAACCTATTATGAAATTTAAACTACAAGCTCTCTGCTGGATTCTAAATTTAACCAGAAAGCTCTCTTCTGTGTTTTAATTTGAAACGAAAAGTACTTTGCTGATGCTAGGCCCTAACCTATTATCAAATTTAAACTACAAGCTCTCTGCTGGATTTTAAAGTTAACCAGAAAGCTCTCTTCTGTGTTTTAAATTGGAACTAAAAGTACTTTGCTGATGCTAGGCCCTGAGTGACTATGAAATTTAAACTACAAGCTCTCTGCTGGATTCTAAATTTAACCAGAAAGCTCTCTTCTGTGCTTTAATTTGAAACTAAAAGTACTTTGCTGATGCTAGGCCCTGAGTGACTATGAAATTTAAACTACAGCTCTCTACTGGGTATGAAAGGTAACCAGAAAGTTCTCTTCTGTGTTTTAAATTGAATCTTAAACTGTTGCTACTAGGCCCTGATTGATTTAACAAAAAATAGTGGGTTCACAGATTAATTAGCTTTAAAAGAAAAAAAAATTCCTTTCAGAAAAATTCCCAGAAGTATATACTCACAATTTCAGATTTCTCTCCAGAAGTAACAGCCCCCCTTTCTAGTCCTTCAAGACTGTCATCGAAATGTGCAGAATCACCATGTCCCCATGTCCAGCCACTTTTGATGCATGTCCACATTATGGCGATATCTGTGATACAAAAATGCTGTTGTGCAGTGGTCTGTCAGCACACAAGAGATAGGTCATCTCACAACACACAACACATGTCCACAATGTTCACAAGGTAAACAGCAGTAAGGTAGAGATAGCACAATCACTACCACTCCCCAGGTGTACAGACCCCTCACACCACATGATAATGCAAAATGCCTGCACACTGTATCATCACACAGCCAACCCAAAAACACACACCCACACAGTATGCTAAGGTGAGCGTGCCAGCAATAGCATATGGCCTGTATGTGCACAATTGGAGATTAGTGGAGATAAAGGCTTGTCAAATGCAATGATACACTGTTGTTGGCTGATGCTACAATGTCAGGGAAGGGTGTACATGCAGCCCACCACCCGAACACCTAGGACCTGCACACACACGCAGCTCTGTTGGACGTATCCCAGAGACAGTGTTGGAGAAGATGAACTGGCCAGGAACACATGTGGATATGTGTGCCAACAGCAACATATGGGGTATAGGGGTGCAGGACAAAGAGGTGAACAACAACATATGTACAATATGACAGATCACTGCAGACATGTGCTTCCCCTGACTGTTATCACAAAGTAGCTGTAGGTCCACCTACCCCAGACTACTGCATGTTGGATGATGCACAGTCAGCTGCCAATGCACCACAGCACCAGGAGGGTCACCAAGTATGTCCTGTGGATTGAGAAACACAAGAGAAACATACATATGTCATGTTGTAGCTGTGCAACACACACTGCACCTTCATGTCCTCAGCTCGCAGACCCCCCAAGATCCTTTACAGACTGACTGTTCCCCATTTCACTGTACAGATTCGTTTCATGGTAAAGTCATCACTGAAGTGTGTGTGGCAAACTATAAGGGTCCGTACTCTGTCCATCCCCTTCCTCACCTCTCTGCTGCCATAAAAAATATGGAACAGAACTGTCTCCTCGCTACCGTGTCCCTGCTCAGCTCTAAGGCCACAGTACTATCCTGTGTCCCCCATATCTCTCCCACTGCCCCTTCAGTTTGTGTTCTGGTGTCTCAATGTCCTCTGCTACCCCGCTGTCAGTTCCTGTAACACAGGGAAATATCCAGGGGCTCCTTCCTTACCCTCTGTCGATATACATTTCCTTGGTGTGTCTATCTCATACCTTGACTTACATTACCAGCTGTGTGCTGATGAGTTGCAAATATATCTCTTGATGCCTGAGTTATGTCTGCCAAACCACACCCCAATGTCTGCTTGCCACCTGACATTGATGGCTGCATGTCATCCCACTGTGTGAAATTGATAATGGCAAAGCATGGATATCCTATATGTGCACCTAAACCCTCCCCTCCCATCAGAGTGTCTTTGTGTGTGTGGCCATAACTTCCTTTCTCTAGGGTCCTCAATGTAGGTGTTGTCTTGGACTGTACTCTCCTCCTCTACACACATACCCTGCTTGTAGTTGAGGCTTGTGGTTTATGTCTAGATGTCATCAGCTATATTTCCCCAGTCCTCCCTGAAAACACAACTAAAACCCAAATTCCCCCCCCCCCCCCAATCAGCTCCCGGCTTGCCTACTGTAACCTACACCTTGCTGATCTGGCCTTGAATCATCTCTGCCTGAAAATATGCAACACTGCACTGCATGGCTATTCTACAGCCACACACATAATGGCAATAATACTCCCCCTGTCAGGACACCTCACAGGTTCCCTATCCGTCTCCGCATCCATATCAAGGCTACGTGCTGACCTATACATACAGGCACACTGTGGTGTTGCAGTAACTTATGGTTTATGGTTTATGGTTTAGGCATTTGATATACTGCCCTTTACTTATGCATCAGAGCGGTTTACAGGTATATACTAACAGGTACTTTTTATTCCCTTGTCCCCGAAGGGCTCACAATCTAAGTGTACCTGAGGCAATGGAGGGTTAAGTGGCTTGCCCAAGGCCACAAGGAGTAGCCATGGGACTAGAGACCTCAGTCCCTCCGGCCTGAGGTTACTTGTCCCCATGTGGGAATTGAACCCCCGGCCCTCTGGCCTGAGGTAACCTGTCCCAACTACTGAGCCACTCCTTCCTCCTTCCCTTCCCTTCCTGATCTCAAATACCAGCAATCCAACTACTACTGAGCATGTATATAGTGCTAAGTATCACATGTAGCGCTATACAGAAACAACTAACACACAGTCCCTGCTCAGCAGAGCATATCAACCAATCAATCAGCTCATATTACAAAATGTGAAACACACACGTCTAGGCAACTGGTCGCATCTATGGGCTGCTCTCCTATTGTTGACCCCATACTACACGCCTCTCACCTTGCTACACCCAAAGCCTCAAACTAACTACCCGTGGCTGTACAGCAGCCCCTATCCCAATCAGCCACAAATCATGTATGACAGCTTACCACCTCCCACAAGCCTACTACTCCCAACATACATAATCCACCTCCACCTGCTGTTGTGCCCTGCTCACATCTTCTGCATTTCAGTCATGACTAGATTGTAAGCTGGGATGGCCAGGCAGTGTCTGTTACATGTCAGTGCAGTATTGCATCTTACTGCTATTGGGATACAAATGTTCACTAGTAGTAGTAGTACACACATATCTAAACAAATGTATGTGGCAACATATGCAGTACTTACACGAGAAGACCTCCTCAATCACCTGCCGCCTGACTGCTGTGCCCTTACGTGTGTCACCACGGCCACGTATAGGAGGGCACATAGGATCATCCTCCAGATCCTCATTAATTTGGACAGGGATATGGTGCCTGAGAGCAATGTTGTGCAGGATGCAACAGGCTATAATGATCTCTGCCATAGTCTGTGGTTTGCATTGTAAGGCCCTGCCTGTCCTATCTAGACACCTGAAGCGACTCTTTAAAACGCCAAAGGTGCGCTCTATGACGGAGCGGCTGGAGGCATGGGCCTTATTGTAACTCCTCTCTGCACGTGTCCGTGGTTGACGGACAGGGGTCAGCAACCAGGGGTGACACCCATATCCTGAATCACCTGCAGAAAGAAATGTGGAACGTTAAAGCAGGAGCTGATGTCCACCCAAATGGACACAAATATGTACGTGCAAACCAAATGCACAAAACATCCTGACAGAAACATATGACAGCACATGATGGGACACCACAACTATGCATCAGCGTGTGAAGTTATGATACATCAAACAAGGGGTAGGTGTACGGATTACAAGCAACATAATCTGTAACCACAACACAAATGCTAGCGTCCATTCTACCATCATCACACAGCACTGTAGCAAGGTAGAGCTGGAGGGCACTACCTCCCCCCCCCCAACGTTAGATCACACACAGACAGATGAGACACACACACAACTAGGGATACACCTCAAAGACAGACATGTGCACATACAGTTAGTCACAGGATCACCATGTGCATGTCAAAGATGAGAAATACACACCCAGCAGTATACAGTCTTCATACTGTCCTGCCTCAAATTGTCTGAATAGTGCCGAATGATGCAGGATATAGGAGTCATGGGTGGACCCTAGGGACCACATTCAGAATATGCATATTTGCATCACATACAACCTGAACATTCAGGGAATGGTAGTGTTTGCGGCTGCAGAACACTACCTCCCTGTCTCTGGGCGGGACCAGGGCAACATGTGTGCAATCAATAGCTCCCATCACATGTGGTATCCAGGCAAATGTCTCAAAGGCCTGGTTCAGGGTCCCCCACTGTTGCCTAGTGTTGGGAATGGCAATGTAATTCCCCACCCGGCTGATCATGGCACGCAGTACCTGGTGGAGACAGCGTGAGAAGGTTGGGCAGCTCATGCCACCCACTGCGGTCACAGATGACTGGAAACAGTGAGAGGCAAAGAAATGTAGGGCACCAAGGAGCTTGACCAAACCTGGTATGGCATGTGACCGACCAGTCAGGGGCTCGAGGTCAGGTCTTAGATCCTCATAGAGCTCCCTAGTAGCCCCCATGCTCAGGCGGTAGAGGGAGATGACCTGGTCCTCACGCATGCCCTGGAGCTGGGCCCTGGGCCTGTAGAGGCAAGGCTGGTGAGCCTGCAACTCCGCATGCCTCCTGTGCCGTTCCAGCACAGCCCCTGCCTGGCCTGCCCCCACAGCTGCAGGTCTGTGTTGCAGCGGGACTAAACCCATGCCCTGTGCCTCAGCCCCATGGACACCATCCCCCCCGTCAGGCAACCGCAGCCCCTGCTCACCTCCCACTGAACATGCAGCAACCACAAAGGCCGCCATAAACTCCACCCCTCAACTCCTCTAACTCACTCAAACTCAGACACTCACCTCACCCACCAGTCACCAACCCAGCCACACAACTCCACCAGCACTCACCGACCCAGCCACTCTGCACACCAAACCTGCCTCTGACAATTCCCTTGCTTCACCAACAACCAACACTGCACACCTCGTCTCCCTCGCCTACACAAACCCCTCAGTATGTACCACGTGTGCATGTGTATTTATGTGTGCGCGTCCTTGCGCATGTTGCGCATGCGCAGTGGTGCAAGCATGGGGCTGCGCACATTGCGCATGTGCAGGGGAGGTGCAGAAGGTGCGTGCATGGGGACACCACGTTGCGCATGCGCTGTGCATGTGTGTGAGCGTGAGACATGTGCATGTGCTGCATGCCGTTACAAGCATGCGGCCGGCCTTACGTCACATGTGTGGACCAGCACTCATCACATGTGTCCCAGGAATGCACCTTCCACATCTCTCCTGTGCATGTGCAACACGCGCAGCCTCCATGCTTGCACCACTGCACATGTGCAACACACGCAAGGATGCGCACACGTAGAAAAACACATAAATACACATGCACACGTGGTACATGTTGAGGGGTTTGTGTAGGTGACGGAGATAGAAGGTGAGTTGTAGATCAGGCAAGGGTGAGATCAGGACTATAGCAGGTGAGGAGAGGTGTGTTGCAGAGCAGGCGAGAGAGAGGAGGGGAGGCAAGGAGCAGGTGAGAGAAACAGGAGGTGATCTGAGGAGCAGGCGGCAGGGAGAGGAGGGGAGGTGAGGTAAGGTGCAGGTGTGAGGTGGAGCAGAGGAGCCGAGGGGCAGGGGGGGCAGGGGAAGAACAGGAGGGGTGATGATGTGTGAAAGGGAGGGAGAGGGCACAGAGGGCAGTGAGATGGAGCGGCAGGACATGGCAGGGGGGGAGGATGGTGAGACACATGTTCAGCAAGACCCAGAGCTGCCAGAGAGAGGTGGTCCTGTGGTGGTGGCTGTAGGCCCATTGGGTATGTCGCAGCCCATCCAGGGGCCACCCAGCGCCAAACGTAGGCATATACCGGTGCCAGCCGAGGAACGGAGGAGGGCTGTTAGATTCAGCCAGCAGGAAAACAACATCCTGCTGGCCAGTGTTTTGGAGTGGTATGAGGTACTCTATGGCTGGCTGAGCACAAGCACCACTGTGGGCACACGGATACACATGTGGGAGGAGATCTAGGAGGCCCTAGCCCAGGCAGGGGGCCATCTAGGGACCTGGATAGCCTGATGAAAAGATTTAATGCCATTAAGCATGGTGTTCGTGCACATATGGTGGCGGAGAGGCAACAAGCCATGGGCACCGGAGGGGGTGGACCCTTTGCCCCAACCCTGACACCCCTGGAGCAGGAACTTGCAGACCATCTTGGCTCCATCTACCTGTGTGGACTGCCTGAAGCACTGGACACCGCCCATCCACAGGCAGGTAGGTCAGAGATATGCTGCACATGTATAGCTCACGGCCCAGCACATGCCAGTCATGGACAGGAAGGTGGGGGCCTATGTCCTGAGAACACATGTGCCCTAACACAGGCAACTGGGGGCCACATATCCAACAAAACATGGCTGTGTAGGTAGAGGGTGGGTGTGACAGGTACCTGGGGCTTTCGTGCACGACAGCCACAGTCCTGGACGTCGTAGAGCACTGCACAGGTGTACAGAACCTGGGAGGGGGGCAGTCCCCCAGCCAGGCAGAGTGCCATCCCCCCCTTGACTGTGCATGAGTGGGGCAGATGAACTACATACAGGGGAACCCAACACCCTCTACCCCATAAACCCAGCACATGCAGCAGCTATTCGTACCTGGCATGTAAGTCACACAAAACAGCATACATCTGCAGCCAGGCACACACCACTATATGACAGGGGGACAGAGACAGGAGGGACATACAACTAGGCCAGAAAACATTGACCTGGGGGGACCCACACACACCACCTATAACAGCTATGATGTGTGTATGAGATTACCTGTCCAGGGAAGTATCCCAGACCAGTGACAGAGGACGGCCTATCACACTGTGATGGCGAGGTAGATGCAAACAAACCCCAATGACCACATCACACAGCTGTCCAACACATCACATTCTGTCATTGGCCAACATACAGTGGGGATCCCCCACCCACCCTCACAAGACATTGGGGTGCACATTGCCATAGCCATACCAACTGCACTTAGGCAAGATCCCACACCATCTGGGGCCATCAGATGCATTCCCATGACCCCCACCCATGGTGCAACCACATGCCCAGCATCAACCCACCCATCCCCCGAAACAACCCACCACACACACCAAGTATGTGATAGCTGTCCACACATACCGCACAGTGGCTACCAGAGCGGCAGTCCCCACACACGTCTAGCTGACCTGGATGAATGCAGCAACACCTGCCGTCCATACCACTCAGGCCAATGCATACACATCGCTCACACACACTGACAGGCCACAATCCCACTCAGGGCTCCCACATGCACTCTGGCCACATGTAGCGCTGAGCCTGCATCCAAGGTCACACGCACAGTGCATACCTAGTGCTGCATATAGTGGGCCCGCCAGTTGCAACCCCATCCCCCCAACATAACAGCAAATGTGACACAGCTCCACCAGTGTGAGAGGCCACCCCTCCCCCCTGTCAGGTACAGCACACTGTACACACATGTGCTGTCCCCATTATAGGTGCAGTAACATCAGGTACAGGCGGACACCACATTGCTATTGGCGGGGATGTACTACACAGGTGTAGATATGTGACCTGCGCTAACTCATCCTTGCTGTGTACCCTGTTCCAATCCCCATGTGACATCCAGGCCATGGAGGCATATGAGGAGGGGGATGTGCCGGCGCCAGAGGATGCCGAGGGGCCAGAGGCCGGCGAGTCTGGGGACGCGGACAGCACTGGCGGGGAGACCCCAGGAAGCAATGTAGTGCCCGAGGCAGAGGACAGGGCAGCAGATGACGATGCACAAGTGGGGGCCAGTAACAGCAGCACACGGGCTGTGGAGGACACAGAGTTGGAGGGGATTCGCCACACAATGCAGGCACCGGGGACATCATGCACCCCATACACCAGCATGGATGTCATCCTTGCAGAGCTGCGGGCTCATACTGCCTCATCAAGGCACGATGCGGAAGGTGGGAAACAGAAACCACAACAAGCCCCCTGGGGGTTGACGTAACATCCACAATGACATTCCATGTGCCCCCTAATATGATGATACTATAACACATAGTTTTGTATGTGTAGTGGGGGTGTGTGCCATGTGCACTCCCCCCCCCCCCCCGTAGCATGTGCCGTCTGGTGTCATCATGTTATTGAGCTCATACATCCACCTACTATTCACCACCAAATACCCCATGGAGACGTACAGTGGTACACACCTACCCCAGATCACCTATACAGCTTACTCACCGGACCCCTCTCCCTGAGTTGTGGTATGTAGCATAGATAGTCGGGGTACTCAGTACTGTGCGTCAGGTTTAGAGTGAACAGCGCCCCCCAGATATCTATCTGTGTGCCATGAATCCCCACATTAACCAACCTATCCCATACGACCAGTGCGCAGATACAGAAGTGACCCAATGACCTGCAACACAGTACCATGTATCATATCTGTGATTTCCACTACCCCTCAGCAGGAACATTTCCTGGCCTGAGGATGGATCATGGGACACACAGATGTAAACATGGTACTGCATTGCTAGCCATCGCATACATGATTGCTCTGCGGACCTGTCTGTTGGGATACGCCAGACATGTGCATGAGTCACAGTGGGAGGTGTAACACATGTCTCACACATCACCTTGTGTCTCACCCACAGCCACTCGTCAGGCTCTGATGGGCATTCGGGAGGAGGTGAGCCAGCTGTGTGGCACAGCTGAGATGATGGCAGCGGCGCTACTTCAGATTGCAGATGCCCAGGAGGCCATGGCTGGGCATTCCCAGCAGCCAGCCTCAGCCCCAGCCCCAGAGGCAGCACCAGTGGAACCAGAACAATGACGTGGCTTCGGCCGTGGTCGCTGTGGATGTGGGCAACCACGCAGGTCGTGATTGCGGGGAACAGGTCACTGTGTGCCAATAAAGATGACTAAACCTGATTATACCTATCTGCATGTCTCCAGTGTTTGCCACTGTAATCCCCTGAGTACCCTGTCCCCCATATTGTCAACCTGGTCACATGTGCCTCCCCATTTCCCTTAGGGGTGGGGTGTATGCACTACCACCAATCAACACACATATGTTATACCATGCCCTGTGTGCCATGCACTATGCCATGTGTGCACCCTTCTACCTATGCGTGGGGGTATACCCTACCTCTCCTATCAAGCAGTATATATTTTACAGATCTGTCACTCTCTCACACCCCATATCCTCTCCATTGCTCCACCCACATGTGTGACATTCCCTCTGACCCACATCAGGGCCTACGTGGCTGTTCAGCTGCAGATGATTGTGGAAGACACAGGCAGACATAGGTAACTAGCTACAGTCAGTTGTTCACTCTCCCCCTGTGCCTGTAGTGAGCCGCTGATCCCCCTCCAGACCAACATCCACCTGTCTTGGTCTCACCAGCTATCCCCCTGGGCAGTTTCTGGGTACAGCAGTCCATCTTATCCTTCCTGCCATATACCTACTGCTAGCCTTCTCCTTCATCCTCCTATGAGTATGATGCATCAGATATGCAGCCTACACATCACAAGCAGCATGCATGTGAACATAGCTGCTGGGACACACAGCATAGTGGTACATCACAGGGGCACCAGGGGTCACAGATGCCTATGCACATGGCCAGCCCCCACACCTGAGTGTGGAGACGGTCCATGTATGTTACCTATATCTACCATACATACACATAGGGGTCTACACACATGTCCCATGCTCATGTAAACATTTTGTCTGTAAGGGAGACACATGACCATTGTGATGTAGTAACCCAACTGTATTTAAAACCATATTTACAAAATGTATTGTATACAAAAGCCCACATGTTGGGTCCCGGGAGACAGGACAGCACAGGGCACATGTGTGGGCGCCACAGAGACCATCACACACTCCTGGGACGCCCATCAGGGGATGGCTGTCGAGATGCACCGCCCATACCAGCCACACACTGCATCTCGGCATCCATCCACTGAATGGTGTCTGCCAGCCACCCGATGGTGCGGTCCTGGGCCCGCTGGTTTTGCCTCACGCCATCCATTGCCATATACAGGTCCCGGACACACCTGCCACCACATACACACAAGGTGCCAGGTGTCTGTGTGGTGGCATGTGCGTGGGCCCTGTCTGTGGCAATGGGTGGCATAGCTACACTCATATGGGCACTATCGCCACACACATGCGGCAGCTGGCAGGGACCCACAGTGCCCTGTGCTGTCCTGTGTTCCTTCCCACCCTCCCACCCCTCCACACCCCCCTCCTCCCCCCCTGGCACCTCCCACCCACCCACGCCACCCTCCCCACTCTCCTCCTCCTCCTCATCCCCCAAAACATCACACACACTCTCACCCTCCACCCCCTCCCGCCCCACCCCACCCTCCACCCCCTCCATGTCCCCATCGTCCTCTTCTGCCTCTGCTGTCTCTGCCACCTCCTCCTCTGCCACCTCCTCCTCCTCCGCCTCCTCCTCCTCTGCCTCCTCCTCCTCCTCCTCTGCCTCCTCCTCCTCCTCTGCCTCCTCCTCGACCGGCTGGACTGCAGCTGTAGGGCGTGTTGTGGGGGGCCCTGAGGTTCATGTCCCCTCACCAGCAGCAGCAGCTTCTGTGGGGGAAGACAGTCATTAGCACACCATCATACAATTACGACACCACATAAACATAGTGTGGCCTCCCACAGGCTGTTGGCCCACTGTGACATGCTGTACTGCACTGCAGGGGCCGCAACACTCACCGCCACATTGTTGCAGTGCCCTCCTTTGTAGTCGCTCGAGGCCACCCGGGCAGTGCAGCCGCAACTCCTGTCCCTTTTTCCGTAGGTCCTCCACCTGGGTGGGAATGCAATGGGTGGGAACATTAAGAGCCAGATATCTCTGGTGGGTGCCCAACACATATCACACACCACTGCATGTAGCAGGGTGCTTCTGCTGCTCATGCCAGTGGATCCTCTACTACCTGTTGCCAGTGTCGCCTGCATGTTTGGCTTTGGGTCTGGGCATTTGTGGGGTGCCACCTATGTGTCATTTGGGCAAACCCCCCAACCACCCTTACCCAGATCCTACGCTCTCCTTGCATTACATGGCAGCACCATGCCATGTGTGGGGTAGGTATGCTGATCTACAGGGGAGGTGTTTCTTGAGCCCTGTGGGTCCGGCACACACCTGTGTGTTTGCATGACCTACACACATCCGCAGACACACACGCCATGCCACCATGATATCTGTATTGGAACATGAATGATGTGTTCTGGCGTCGCACGGGGATTGGGTGGCCCTGAACACATCACCAGGAGCAACTACCATAACACCAGGATGTCTACTCTACCTGTGTGGACACAACTAGGGTCTCCTGTGAATAGGGCATTTGTGGCTGACTGCAACAGGAGCATGCACCAACACACCTAGCTGGGCTATAGACCTCTGTAATCAGGTCCAGGGCCTCCGGGGGTTAGGGCAGAGCTGTGAAACCCCAACTGATGCAGTTACCCTGACACCAGGATTTATAATAGACCTCTCTAATCAGGTCCAGGGCCTCCTGGAGTTTGGGCAGAGCTGTGAAATCCCAACTGATGCAGTTACCTGACACCAAGATTTATAATAGACCTCTGTAATCAGGTCCAGGGCCTCCTGGAGTTAGGGCAGAACTATGAAACCCCAACTGATGCAGTTACCCTGACACCAGGATTTATAATAGACCTCTGTAATCAGGTCCAGGGCCTCCTGGAGTTAGGGCAGAGCTGTGAAACCCCAACTGATGCAGGTACCCTGACACCAGGATTTATAATAGACCTCTGTAATCAGGTCCAGGGCCTCCTGGGGTTAGGGCAGAGCTGTGAGAATGAAACAGATGCAGGTACCCTAACACCAGGATCTCTAATTAACCTCTATAATCAGGTCCAGGGCCTCCTGGAATTAGGGCAGAGCTGTGAAACCCCAACTGATGCAGTTACCCTGATACCAGGATTTATAATAGATCTCTGTAATCAGGTCCACTCATGAATGCAGCAAAATATGACCTTGAGAATATACCACTGGAATTTAAAGACTGCCTGCAAAATCGATTTGCTGCTTTAGATACAAATGATAGAGTTCCAGAAGAGTTATGGAATGACATCAAGAAGGTTGTGTTGGAAGAAAGCGAGAAGTCTTTACAAAAGGTAAAAAAGAAAAAACGGCCAAAATGGATGACGGAAGAAACTCTGAAAATTGCCCAGAAACGCAGAGAAGCTAAAGCCAGAGGAGAAAGAAAGACAATCACAGAACTCAACAGAGATTTCCAACGTGCAGCAAGACAGGACAAGGAAAAGTACTACAATGACGCATGCAAGGAAATAGAAGCAGAAACTATTAGAGGAAGAACAAGATCAGCTTTCCTAAAGCTACGAGAGTTAAAGAAAAAGTTCCAGCCTCGAATTGGAATGTTACAAGATGCTCAAGGTTCTATGTTGAATGATGCTGAGAAGATCAAGAAAAGATGGAAGGAATATACAGAGTTTTTATATGCTAAAGATCAAGTGGACCAACAGCCGTTTCAACCTGTACCTTGTGATCTGGAACCATTGGTGATGAAAGAAGAAGTTGAAGCAGCATTGAAAGCCTTATCAAAGAACAAAGCACCAGGCATTGATTGCATTCCCATAGAAGTATTACAGCAATCTGATGCAGCTGTTACTGTACTTACAAGGCTCTGCCAAGAAATATGGAAGACAGCATCATGGCCAACTGACTGGAAAAGATCTGTGTTTATACCAGTACTAAAGAAAGGTGATCCAACTGACTGTGGAAATTATCGCACAATCGCTCTGATCCCACATGCCAGCAAATTCTACTGAAGATTATTCAAAAGAGACTACAATCATACCTGGAACGAGAACTACCTGAAGTGCAAGCAGGGTTCAGAAAAGGGCGAGGAACGAGAGACATCATTGCGGATGTGAGATGGATCCTTGAAAAGACTAAAGAATACCAAAAGGATATCTATTTGTGCTTTATCGACTATAGCAAAGCTTTTGACTGTGTAAACCATGAGAAACTCTGGGCCACATTAAGAAGCATGGGTATACCAGAACACCTGATCGTTCTTTTGCACAATCTGTACATTGATCAAGAAGCAACAGTTCGAACGGAACAAGGAGAAACAGAATGGTTTAAAATAAGCAAAGGTGTAAGACAAGGCTGCATACTTTCCCCCTACCTATTTAATTTATATGCAGAACAAATCATCAGAGAAGCAGGATTGTATGAAGACAACAGAGGTGTGAAGATTGGTGGAAGACTCATCAACAACCTTCGCTATGCTGATTATACCACATTACTGGCGGAAAGTGAAGATGATCTGAAACATTTGCTTCTCACAATCAAAGAACATAGTCTCAAAATGGGCCTGCACCTTAATGTAAAGAAGACAAAGATCATGACAACTGGCATAATCAACAGGTTCATCGTCGAAGGAGAAGAAATTGAAATCGTGAATAACTTTAACCTACTTGGATCAACTATCAATAAAGAAGCAACAAGCAGTCAAGAAATCAGACGACGCATTGCTCTTGGCAGAATGGCTATGAAAGACCTAGATAAGATTCTCAAGAGCAGAGATGTCTCTCTCCATACAAAGATTCGACTTGTTCAAGCCATGGTATTTTCAATAACATCATATGGATGTGAAAGCTGGACAGTGAAAAAGATAGACAGGAAGAAAATTGATGCCTTTGAATTATGGTGCTGGCGGCGAATACTATGTATACCATGGACTGCCCGAAGAACAAACCAGTCTGTACTAGAGGAGATCAAACCTAAGCTTTCTTTAGAAGCTCAGATGACAAGACTTCGACTTTCATACTTTGGACACATCATGCGGAGAGAGAGATCATTAGAGAAAGACATCATGCTTGGCAAGATAGAAGGTCAACGCAAAAGAGGAAGGCCAGCAATGAGATGGATCGATACAATAACAGCAGCTATGGGTACCAGTCTGTCAACAATGAGCCGCCTGACTGAAGATCGAACACAATTTAGGATAGCTATCCAGAGGGTCGCCATGAGTCGACTCCGACTCGACGGCACTTAACAACAACAACAATCAGGTCCAGGGCCTCCTGGAGTTAGGGCAGAGCTGTGAAACCCCAACTGATGCAGTTACCCTGACACCAGGATTTATAATAGACCTCTGTAATCAGGTCCAGGGCCTCCTGGAGTTAGGGCAGAGTTGTGAGAATGAAACAGATGCAGGTACCCTGACACCAGGATTTGTAATGGACCACTGTAATCAGGTCATTGGCCACCTGGGGTTAGGGCATAGCTCTGAGACTGACACAGATGCAGTTAACCTAACACCAGGATCTATGCTAGACCACTGTAACCATGTGTGACGCCTCCTGGGGATGGAGCAAACATTTGGGACCACATCACACGCAGGTAACATAACACCAGGATGTGTAATAGACCCGTGTGATCAGGTCTGGGGGTGTTCTTGGGATAGGGCAGGATTGCAATCCACACCATACGCATCTACAGTGGTAACAGCTTGGCCCACAGACCGGTATTTCCACCATGTTCTGCATGTATGATATATGATACTTGTTGTATTTGTGTTGCACAACCGTCATTGAGTGACCTGTCCCCATACACTTACTTCACGTGGGTAGTTGGCAGATCGGTTGTACTGCCTGGTGAGGCGCACCCATGCCCTCCTCACCCGTGCAAGGTCCTGCCTCTTTGCTGCGCCCGGGAACAGACGGCTCTGTTTAGTGCAGATTAGTTCGCTCAGGATCCTGATCTCCCTCCGGGTAAATGCGGGCCTCCACGAACGGCTGTCCATTTTTTCACTCTCGAGACAGTGTGTGTACGTGCGCCACAGCTCGATGACGCACATGGCGTATGCGCCGTGTCACGCACGTACACGTGCTATCTCATGGTACTACATGCTACCTGGTGCAATTACGGTGCACAGCACATGTGGGATTTTGACGCCCAGATCATGTCATCGTATTCTTATCGGAAAAGTGAAACGTGGCGCTAATGGTATGGGCCGCTTCTCCAGTCCCCATACACCTGATCTCGCCGCCACGCCACCATTTATTAATTTAATTGGTGAATTGGTGTTTACGTTACGGCGGTGAGGCTCCCTGGCATTGGCCAGAGGGCACATTATAGGGCGCCTTAGCTTGCGGCGCCCTGTGATGCGTCTTCTGTGGCCCATGCTCAGCACCACCGTAGTCTACAGGACTAGGGTGAGTGGATATGTTGGCGTTACCCGCACACTACAGAGATGTGTCTAACTGTTACAGCCATGCAAAAATGTGGCACTACAGACACTCTTACTGATGTTGTTGCACTGGGAATTTGAACCTATGAGAGATGCCTGTATAGTCATTGTACTAACCAGTGTGCTATGCCTCTATGGCCATTGTCATAGCTAGGACTGACTACAAAACAACTGCATGCAACGCACATGCATTCTGCTGTGCTTACTGGGATAGGGGAGACCCAAAGCTAAGGCAGTTTCCAGGCCACATTACTGTAGGCAAATGACTGTGGAGGCAGAGGTCATGGGTTTGATCCCACAGTGGTGTTATGTAAGAAGGCTGTCTGAGGCATTACCTTTTAATTTAAATCAGTGCCGTCTCAGGCATTTCCTTTTTTAATTTAAATTAGTGCTGCCAGCAAAAATACCCTCACAGTGCCATAACCTAAGGTGCCGCATAAGGCACCCTATAAGGCACTCCAGAAGGCACATTATAAAGTGCACTGTCCGCCAAGGCACCTTATAATGTGCCCTATAGGGCACTTCATAGGGTGCTGTATAGGGCGCCTTATGAGGCACCTTAAGGTTACAGCACTGTGAGGGTGCATTTTGCTGGCAGCACTGATTTAAATGAAAAGGAAAAGCCTTAGACATCTGTATTAAATAACACCATTGTGGGATCAAACCCATGACCTCTGCCTGCAGAGTCATTGAAGTAACCAGTGGACTACATCTCGATATCTACTAACACACCCCTGGCTGGCTACTGATAGACTGCAGGTCACCACACAAACTGTCTGCTGTGGTTACCAGGATAAGGTAAACGAACCCATACCCATGATGCACTGCACATGCAGATCAGCAGTCTACAGCTGATCACAAGATGGGGTATGCACCCCCACAGCACCACGGCCTGGTAGGGGGAACTGACCGTGTGTGTTACTGGCACAGAATAGCTACAGACCATGACATTGTGTGGGTCCTGTGCTCACCCTGAGGGTGAGGTGGGACAGTCTGCACCAGGTCCGCAGCACCTGGCTTTGCTGAGATAGGCTATGCTGCAGGTTGTCATCAGTACCACTGTGTGATAGGTAGTCTTTGCAGACACACCTAGGATACACCTTTGTCCATCTGTATTTCCCAGTCATGTATAGCCCTTGTGGACTATGATGTACCCAGAATAGTGCATATCCTGTGTGGGTGCCATGGTCACATGTTAGAAGTGAAGGGGGGTGTTTGGACCCCAAGTCATATTATGTAACGCCACCCAACCCACTCTCTGTGGCTCAAGATCTCTCACCAACAGATCCACATTGTACATCTCTGCAATGGGGGCAGTAGAGGGGACCATCAACCCCAGTCCTGCTGAGGAACAAGCACCCTACAGGGCAGTCAATGCAGATTGATACACATCAATTAGGCAACAGTCGACTGCTGGAAAAGCTCAGCTCAGGTGCAGCTGCTGCACTACCACCACTTGACATTCACCAGCAGAGAGCACAGTCAGTCTCCACCCTGCAAGGTGTTCTAAACATACAATTACTAACTGCAGACAGTCTGCTAGCTAGTATATAGTGCATGTCCCTGGAAGAACTGTGTACACCCAAAAATGGGATGTGAGCACACACACCAAACAGGTATGTCAGTGATTAGGCCCCAGAAAAGGGAACCCATAAATATCACTTGAGAGAAATGCTGTATAGCACTATGGGGGAACCTAGCCATGCCGTGGTCACTGCTCAGTCAGGGTGAGAGTGAGCTCCCAGCATGACATGCTGTGGCCACCCTGTCCGTGCAGGTGGTGGTTGGGCACTACAATGTCCCAGACATTGCCCTATGCCCTGTGCAGATGCATCCTGCCCAGGCCACCCTGTCCAGGCCGTACCCACAGTACCTTGCTCCTCATTATGCACATTGGCAGGCTAACACTGGAAACAGTGCAAGCAGTGTGGGCTCAGTAAGGTATAGGCAGCCACAACACACTGGATATGACATACATACACTCCCACACCTATGCCAGCATTGTGCAAATATAGAGTTTTTTGGCAGCCCTGGCCTCCACACCAGTCCTGGGCACAGTGCAGGCATGGCTATGGTACGAAATACTGTTGGGGGTCACTCCCCGGGGTGGTAAACGCTGACAGAAACCAAAACTGAAACACACTCCACAGATATCAGAAAGGTTGCTATGATGCAGCTCTGTCAATAAATTGTATTTAACTTAGGATTTGTTATCTGCCATTACTCATAGCAACCTTTTGATATATGTGTAATGTGTTCCCAAATTTAGGGCGGCATTGCTAAGGTATGCAAGTGCTAGTATTGGGAGATGCTGCTCCGCGCAGGACCCAAGAGCCTGACTCTCCATGAGGCTTTGGATAGTGGAGCCTGTGGGTGTGGGTGTTTATGCCCCTGTTGGCTGCTGCTCTAGGGCTGAGTTTCCCAACTCCAGTCCTGGTGGGTCAAACACGGTTCAGGTTTTCATGCTGCCCCTGATGAATATGCATGAGATAGATTTGCATACAATGGGGGTGTTGCATACAATTGCAGCACAGGCATATTTATTAGGGACAGCATGACACCTGAATGGTGTTTGGCCCTCCAGGACAGCAGTTGGGAAACTCTGCTCTAGGGATTGCATATGTTTATGGTGTCTGTGCCCTGTAGGGTAAAATATAGGTGTTTATTTAATCTACAATAACAGTTCCGTCTTTATTAGCATGGTTTAGTACTGGGTAAAACATAGGGACATGGTTTGCAGGAGCCACAGCTGGGGCTTGAACCTGTGCCCTTCTGTCCCTGAATACACTGGCTGTGTGTACTGCAGCAAACTGTTGCCACAGAGGCAAATCATTCCCTGGGGCTACCATTAGTGTTCGTTAGACAGACCTTGTCTGTTGCACCGCACGGCACCCACCTAAACAGGGTTTGGCCTTTGTCTGCTGTGGGCAGACGCCACTGCCCCTTCCGCCACCATGGTGACATGCCCTTATGCCAGTGGTGCTTGTGGTGCGCAGTCCCAGGCCATCCACTGTGCTGGTAGGCAGCTGCCTATGGTGTGGGTTCTCGGGTAGGAGTGCCTACATGGACATACGCACTTCCCTCTGGCACCACCTGCCAATGTTATGTGTCCTTGGGGGTACCTGCTGGGTAATATCCCCTGTGACACTGTGGGAAACACACTCGTGCCCATGTTGGACCCTCGTCAGTTGCTGTCTTGCTGCTTTACAGTTTTGGTATTCCTATGTGCCACCTAGGCATCTGCCTAGTCCACACTGTGCCCCAGCTGGACCACAGCATAACAAACCTGCCCAATAAAAATGACAAAACCGTGATCGCTGCTATTTCACTGTGGGATCATTCACTTTGTAGGGGGACAGAGCATACCAAACCATGTCCCCCAATAGGTCCAGAAGATCTGCAGCAGTCAACACACTGGTAATCCCGAAGTAAAAAACCCAATGCACCCATGCAACAGCAAAAAGGGCTTTCAGATTCTATGCACCCAGATGCTGGAACACCCTACCACCCAGCATCCGGGCAATCCCTGACCTAACCCAGTTTAGGAAGGCATTGAAGCACCACCTCTTCCTCAAATACTACCCGGAAGACAGCGCTCCAATAGTCCCCTCCCCCATCTAGTACAGCCACAGCAACTTAACCAATAGCCCCCTCCCCATCTTGTACAACCACAGCAACATACCCCGCAAGCCATCCATGACTACGATTACTTTTGACACAACATAACGTGTCGCCTAGATGTAAATAGTTACCCCAGTTTTATCCAAGTTGTAGTACCTGTTCTTTGTAAACACAGATCAGCTTGCTGCACTGTGCTAGTCATTCTGTTTCATGTAAACTGCACTGATGTTGTATAGCGCGGTATAAAAGAGACTGTAAATAAATAAATAAAATACCCCCTTCCAAACATGTTAGCTTCCTTTTTACGCTTTGTCAGTAGTGCTGCTTTATGTTTATCATTAGTAGCACTATTGGCCAGCTTGGTTATGGGGATTTCAAAGGTGGTTCTGGACATTTAATATGTTTATTTGCCTTTTTGGTTTCTGCACATGTATCACTACTATCACTTTTCTGGGTTTCCCTGGCGTTGCTGTACATTGCTGTCTGAAATGGTTTCTTTCTCC
The DNA here is from genome assembly GCA_033557465.1 of Ichthyophis bannanicus. Taxonomy (NCBI): domain Eukaryota; kingdom Metazoa; phylum Chordata; class Amphibia; order Gymnophiona; family Ichthyophiidae; genus Ichthyophis; species Ichthyophis bannanicus. The sequence continues at coordinate 647,904,737 of CM066035.1, forward strand.
TGCAAATGTGCTTCTAGCGCGAGGTTTTCACTGGCGCTAATTTTCAGACCTTCATTTCACGGCGTTAGTGTGCATGGGGTCTCTCCCCGCCCACTCTCTGCCCATTGACCCCTCATCTCTGCCCCTTAGGAGCCTTACTCCGCTCTCTGGGGAGCCTTACTCCACCCTCTGCGCACCGTAACACTGCCGCAGACATTATCGCGCGATACGTGATGTTCTCGCACGGTAATGTGCCATTATCACACATTAATATCACGTATCATGCGATAACATCACAGCTGCACCGTTAGCACCGTTTATTAAACATACCCTAAGAAAATTCAGCATAAAAACAATATATCAGACTGGAAACTCGGTACCAAGCTTCTTTGTGCTCTAAGGGGTAATTTCATAAAAGCCTCATAAAATTACCTGGAAAGTTGCTCATTTGAAAGTATGTGGAGTGACAAGAAAGCATGTACTCTTATGTGATGCACACGTAGACATGTTTGGGTATAGTTTGGGTGGAACATGGATGAAGTCACGTTGTACGCATGTGATTTACCAGATACACACCTATGAGTGCACTTCACCCACATTTATTTTAGCACATGATTATAAAATAACTTCACAAAATTGGCACAAAGACACTTGAAGACAAATTATAGATAGGATATGCAGAGGGGAATTAAGATGTCCAGTTTGGGACATAGAAAATTCACGTTGTATTTTACAAAGGATCTGCCAAATGACAAGCCTCTTATAAAGTACATGTAAGGACATATAGGTGTGGATATTGATGTCTACCCATGTTCAGCGGGAGCAGCGATTTTAAAAAGCTGCACATGGAGGGAAAAACATGCGGCTTTACTCATGTGCATGAGAGCAACTTTTTTAAATCACTGCTCCCGATGTCCATGTACACCACAATCCAGCAGACAAGTCCCTTCCCCTGAAAAATGACCACTCCCTGTGACATCTGATCACCACCCTAAAGCTCCCCAATATCTGATAGTTCCCAACCCTCCCACGGCATCTGATCTTTCCTGAACTCCCCATGGCATGAAGACCCCCCTTACCCAACTTCCCCCTAATATGAAGATGCTCTCTCCCTCCCCAACAGAGCCCCCAACCCCCATCACATTCCTAGCTCTGATTTCTAGTGGGAGCAAAAGTGAACTTCAGTCACTGCTGCTCATGTTGGCCCCAGATTTCAAAATGGCACCCGTGACCTTTTCAGTAATCTCATGATACTACTGTTAGGGGTCACGAGAACTATTTTGAAACTTAGGGCTAGCATGAGCCTGAGCAACTGGGGATTGCTCCTACTCCCAGTAGACACCAGGGATCCCAGTAAGAGCTGGGAATGGGATTGGGGGTGGAGGTCTCTGCTTGGGGGTGCCATCAGGGGACTCTTCATTCTGAGTGGAGTCAGATGGGGGATTGGATGCTCTGCCTAGGGTCAGGGCTGTGACTGGATGTCAAGAGGGCAACCGGATATTGGGGTGGGGAGGCTGATCTTGGCCTTAACAGCTGACGTATAGATTTTTTAAATATCAGCATGTATTCCCTTTGTTAAATGAAGAATTCACATCAGTGCTGTAAACTCCCTTGCCATACTTCTTCATGCCCCTTTAACATCTAGATATGGTAGGCATCCCTTCCTGTAAATAGTGGCTTTCTAAATTCACATTTACACGTGTGTTCCAATCTACATATGTAAATGCTGCTGTTTACACATGGGGATGCTTCTAAAATAAGCCCTAAAAGTTCTCTGTTTTTTGATGTAATAGCCTCAACATAAGCCCCTGCTTGGACTTCCAATCTAGGCAGCCTGTTATAAAATTGCTCTTCATGAACATTACTATCTCAGCTAATCAGATATATTGTTGATGCCCAGGGACACCATGACAATATTTAAATCTGTATAAAATGTAGATGTGTTTTTGATGCTCAAAGTTGGCCCTCGTTGAACTGTCTACACAACTAAGTACAGGTCACCCTATTTTCTTCCAACTTGTTTCTGTTTTTTTCAGTAACAATTAATTCTCATCACAGCTTACATTCTATTCTAAATATCTGATCGCATGTACATATGTATAGTAGCTAATTGCCCTAAACTTTAATTAATTTCCCTTCCCTCGGGTTACTAAGATAATGACATTATTCTTGCTGGTTTCCTTAACTTTGTGAACATTGGGAAATTCAATTAATTTCTTTCTGTCAAACTAGGTGTGCGTTAAAGACACACCTTACTAAAGATAGATTAAAACAACACAGAAGCATAAAAATTCAAAACTCGGAATCTAATGGTTGATGAAGACGGTAAAGGCCAACTAATCTGCCCAGTTTACTTCTTTGTCTGATAAATGGTTTTTTATGGCAATAAGATAAGAAATATGAGATGATAAGGCTGGGGAATGTTTAGTATGGAATCCCTAATTTCAGGAGCATGGAGAAAGAACAGTGTATTACTGTCAGTATCAATGTGTTACCAATTACTTATCAAGGGTATGTCACTAGTCCTGTTCCACATGCTCTGACACTTTCCTTATTGTGCAAAATTTACTTAACAAGAGGCTCCCAAGAGCCCCTCCCAGGAGCCCTCTCCAGCACATCACTGCTTCTCTTTATAGTCAGTGATGCACAGCCACTCTTATTCAAACACTCACTGGAGACAACATTGTTCTTAATGTATCTGTTCAGCTGCCCCATTTACCTGCTATCCTACTATTTATTACTATGAGACTAAGGCTAGACGAAAGCTTATGAAGCGCATGAATCATGGCCCTTTTCAAGAACACCCAATTTCCTCACTCCACGCATGTTGAGCAATAGCAGCATAAATAATCTTAAAATGCGTTCAGTTTATCACGATTTTATATGACATTCCATGTTTTCCTCCACCGTTCATGCAGAGCCACTTTTTGGGCATACATTAAAGTCTCATTTCGCTGAAAACCTATTGAAATAACATTTAATTGTTTGCTGTAGTTGGTTACTATTATTAAGACTGCCAAATGTATGCAGTGTTTCACAGACCTATAGGAAGCAATTTTATAAACCTTCTTTTGTATGTGGAATGTTGCTTTATGCATGTAAAAGGACTCTTAGAAAATTAGGTCATGCCTAAAAGTATGTGTTGTAGAAGTAGGTGCATATTTCTGGAGTAGATATGCTCAGAGGAGGAGTTTATGTGAAGCATGGGTGTCAGGAGTATAGATGGAGAAGCTAGGCCAAGGACTGAAGGTGCCAGGCAGGAAGAAGAACCAGGCATAGATTAGGAGTCAGGAGTCATAAGGAGCAGTAATGGAGCAGGAACCAGGCGAGAGTCAGGAGCTGTAAGTCTTGGAAGTTAGTAAAAAGAAGAAGCAGACAAACGCTTGGAAGGAAACATTCCACTAGGTAAGTGAAGGGAGCTGAAGTCACATGATTTGCAGGTCAGGTCCACCAAAAACTGTTGAACCAGCAAGGGTGTGTTTATCTGGCTGTCCTTATACAGGTCACCAATAGAACGCAGCTCTTGCTGGGTTTCATCAGGGCGGGTTTCTTTTTCATCACCACTAGATATTGGGGTCTGTTTATTAAACGGCGGTAGCGGACTCCGTGCGATATCGGATCCGCGGCCCCATTGATTTCTGCCAGTTAGTAAACAGACCCTATTGTCTTTTCTGGACTTCCTTTGGGCTGAGTGATGTCTGTGGTTCCAGCTGCAATCCACTGGTCTCTACTCCCCATGGATGTAGGCAGAGTCACAGCTTAGATGCGTATTTTATAAAATATGCATGTACATGCTAATATTTACATCTGCCCCCAAGCAGCTGCCCAATATCAATGTACACAATCTAAATGCTATTTCTGCAGGATTTGTGCTAGTGTTTTATAAAGATACATAGGTGCATTGTGCCTTTATAAAAAAGGCTATAAATAGATGCCTTCACCTCCATACTATAAAATTACCTTGATATAGTGGACAGTCCCTGCTTTTTTAAGCTTACTGTATAATCTAATAAACATAAAAACATAAGAAATTCCATACTGGGTCAGAACAAAGATCCATCAGACTCAGCGTCCTGTTTCCAAACAGTGGCCAATCCATTTTCAATGAGATGAAGTTTAAATTTTTGGAGAATCTTATGCTTAGCTTCTGGAACAAAAAGCATCAGAAAAGGTCAAGTGGGATGAAATGTTCCTCTGCTATTTATCGGAAGTGCCCCGGGTTTTTCTCCAACAGCTCTGGTTGAATTACTCAACGCCATCTGTAGAAATTTCTCCAGTTCTGTGCATGCAGTAGAAGTCCTATTTGACAGATTCGTTCCATCAGGAAATTTCTCAGTATCAAATCTCTTTGACTGCATATGCTTTCACTTGTCATTACCCATCTTGACTATGGTAATTCACTCCTTTTGGGACTCTCTCAATACCCAATAAAATGTGCAGTTAATGCAAAATATGTCTAGTAAACTTCTTCATGGTGCCAGGAACTTTAACAGAGTCATCCCTCTTATCACCAAATATTGGCTTCCAATCAATTACCGTATCAAATTTAAATTTATTATTCTCATTTTTCATGCTTGTCACTCTGGTTGTCCTTCTTTTCTACATAAATTCTTGATTCCCTATCAACCTTCAAGTACTCTTTGCTCAGCTACACAACATTTTCTAGTTATTCCTGATTTCTACCAGATTCGTTTCTCTTCTGTTCTCTTCTCTTTTTATAGGGTGACTGTTCCCACTATGTGGAATTTTTTCCCTCCTGATCTTTGCTGTCAACTTTCTTTTATCCATTTTTTTAAATAAATCTTTTTATTGAATTTCAAAACGCACTACAGCAAATTTATTACTTCAACATTTACATCAGATGCAGTCATGAATATCACATTAAGGGGTATGGTTTACTAATAGGTGTTAAGGAAGCAAATGTGCTGTTAACACCTTTTATCAGCACCCTTGCGCCTTTAACACTGCAAAAAAAGTGGTTTCAGTGGTCATTAAAGACTCCTTCAGCATTAAGGGTGCAGTAGGCAGAGAGTGGGCATTAATGGGACAGAGTGGGCGTTAACTGCGGGTACTCCCTTAACACCTGTTGCACAACATGTATAAAAGTCCTTTAATGCTGGGAATCTTAACACCAAGTAAAGCTTCATGGAAAAGGTGTATTTGGAGGGGAGAAAGCCTATTTAAACATCTGCAATGTGATGCAAGACAGGGGAGCCCAAGTAGTGACAGTAGTTTTCCATTAGCAGCAACAGCAGAGTGCCCAAGTATGAAAGAGCATTTTGTTGATGGTGCAAATGGGGCAAAGGAGGTGTCATGTGGGGAATGCAGTGTGGGTTGCTGGTGCACATGGCAGACCAAGCAAATGCCCAGGTGGCACATCTATGATGTGCGTCAACATCCCACACTGACAGTGGTGGCACACAGACATGCTGCTGCTGTGGTAAGGTGATGGGCCACATCAGGCAGTCCAAGGGTCCTGGCCCCCTAGGCAGAGAGCATGGCTGCCCCTCACCCCTGCTTCCACAGAAGCCAGCTCTGGAGGAAGAGGCCAATAGTGCCAGCAGCTGTAGCCCTCCAGGTAGCTGCAAAATGCAGGCTCCCGGGGGAAACACCACAGCTGTGGCTGTCATCCTTCCCCTGAGATGTATCGGTGTCAGGTGTGGATGGGGTCCCTGCAAAGGTAGATGGTTGGGGGGCAGGGCAGCCATCCATGTGTGCCTCTGCCCCTCCCCCCATTTGGACCTGGCACCCTAGGTACCCGACAAACCCACATGTTGGATGGGTTGGGACTACACACCACCACCACCACCACTGACAGCACACGGTCATGTCAGCATGGTGTGGGTGTGTTGGTAGCGGATGCAGCTGCACCCACCTGCAGCAGACCAGAGCCATCTCCTGATCCTGTATGCCATGTACATTGCAACATGTGCCAAGGTCTGTCTGATGGGAAACATGTCAGCCCTATGGACTGCTGTAGCTATATGACATTTCTGCGGCATAACATACAAAGCCAGTGTGTCTATGAGTGGAGGGTTGGTTACAGGTTCAAGTCCCAGATGCTGGTCATATCTTGCATATCCTTGACTTTAGCCAACAATGCAGGTACTGCACCAGCATGTGCAACCCCCAAAGGATCTCTCAGCAAGGATACAAACACCCATCATGCACACAGACAGGTGCCACTATCCACAGATGGATGGAAAGGCAGGCTGAGAGCACATGCACACAGAGCGGGCATTATTGTCAGAGGATGCTACTAGCGCCTGCACAATGAGCACACATTAACAATGCTTGAGCTGATATGGAGACCAAAGTTGCAGGCAGGAATGCAAGCCACAGTGCAGCAATGTGAGTGTGAGTGTGTGTGTGTGTGTGTGTTTGTATGTCTCTCTAGAGATCTGTGGCCCTCTGCAGTGCATTGCATCTCACATTGCTTAGGCTGTTACCAGCATTAGTCTGAAAATGTGCATGATGAGGAGCAGAGGATTTTGGATATGTCCTGAAACTGAGCGGTTTGCCCAGGATATGTCTGCATCAGAGGTAGGGCCAATGGCTGACACTTCATAGTGCCTGTCTACCACGTGCCTGGCCTGAGTGGCCACAGCAGTTCATGCTATGAGAGCACTCTCACTCTGACTGAGCTGTGACCATGGCACAGCTATGTATCCGCATAGTGCTATACAATGTCCAGCTCTGGTGATGTGGGTGCAATCCCTATCCTGGAAGCCCAAATACTGAGCAAAATGCTGCATATGCATGGTTTCTCTGTGTACATGCATTGTGTGTGGACCAGCAGGCTGGCCACAGCTAGTATCTGCATGGTTGTAACAGTTCGGTGGTGGGCAGCAGGTACAGTCTGGCTGTACTAGATTGATAGCCCCAGATGGTTAGGACAGTAGTTGTTCCTGGACTGCTCACTGTGGTCAGAGCAGGACAGTAGTGGCAGCCCCACGCAAGACTAGAAGCACCCACTGTGTTTGGCGTGCATGGCAGCAGATGCTGTAACATTGGCCAGTGCACTGCTCTACAGGGGCAGGACACAGGGCCCAGATATGACAGGCAGCTACAACATGCTGCAATTGTGCATGAAACAAGGTGACTAGCCTAAAACACCACAGATGATATCTGCCACACACTGGCAATGATGTGGACCTGCAGCACAGGCCGCAGAGACCATTTCTAGCAGTCCAAGCTCTGGGGACCAGGTGCTGGGAGCCCATCCTCACCCTAAGGGTGACCGCTGAAACTGCTCTGTGGCACGGTTTGTTGATGTCATGTGCATGTCGCACACACTATGAATGCGTCTTACAGAGCTGATATGATGGATCAGTGGAGTACCATTTGGTGATCAGCTACAGAATGCTGTTCTGTATGTGCAGTGCCTCATGAGTACTAGAGGGACTATCCTATACAAGCATACACAGCAGACATTTTAGGTAGTGACCTGCAGTCTCTTTGAATCCACACATTGCTTTGCAGATAGGTGTGTAGGTGTAGCCTACTAGTTAGTGCAATGTCTCCATAAGCAGGGAAAATGGGTTCAATTACCATTTGTTCATTTTGGGTCTGTGTGCCACGCAGGTCATTTCCCTCCCTGTAACAGAACAGGCTTTGCTATGACTTGCAGACATTGTTATGCATTCAGGCCACACTTTGGGTGAGCTAACATACTATTCTCCATCATGCCTTTCTAAGATCCTGGCTTTATTGGCTCTGCTGCAGCCCATTGCAGGGGGTCAGATGTTCAGCCTGCAGATGTCAGGCACCTGCTTTGAGTTGTGGCATACTGATCAGGCAATGGCTTGAGGACCAAGATACCAGGATCTGTGGCCCACTAGCACTCATTATGTGACATTTCAGGACGTGTTACTGTCGCAATGTATGTCTGCCACAACCTTCATGGACTGTTAACCCCTCCTTGTGACCTTGAGCAGATCACTTAACCACCAATGGCTCAGCTGACTGCAGGTTCATACAGTCCCTATTTATCATCAGACATTAGCAATTTGTCGGTAACATAGTAATATAGTAAATGACGGCAGATAAAGATGGCAGATAAAGTAAATGACGGCAGATAAAGTAAATGACAGCAGATAAAGACGGCAGATAAAGTAAATGACGGCAGATAAAGACGGCAGATAAAGACCAGTATGGTTCATCTAGTCTGCCCAGTAAGATGGCAAGAGTTAAGATGCACCTGCAACTCCGTGCAGGCCACTCCTCCCCATGTCTTTGTTTAGGGGTGAACCCACCGCTCTGTGTAGGATACCCCTGTTTGCTGAGAATTTAGATAGTTCAGTTTATTTGATTTTATCCTGTTGCTGGGCCCTGACGTAACTGAACTGATACAGCGGTATACTGTCCCCCCTCTTATTTGTTTTGACATTGGATTTGTTCATGAGAATGGTGGTAGAGTGCCAGGAAATAGATAGAGTACAGATTTGGCTTCGGAATTTAAGATATCGGCATTTGCAGATGATGTCTTGGTTCATAATACACAGTCACAGACCTCCCTACCAAGACTGCTGTCGGAGTTTGCAGGTTTCAGCCTTATATCTGGATTATAGTTAAGTATGGATAAATCTGAAGTACTAGATGTTTCCAAGCAACAGTGGAACTAGTGGGGGACAAGGTTCCCCCTCATGTGGGCAGATCAGGCTTTCGGTATTTAGGAATACAATTGCCTAGCGATCCTAGATCTCTGTACAGGAGGAATTGCACCATCTTAATGTGTCACCTAGTAACCAAAATGCGGGATTGGACGACCTTGTCTTTGTGGATGATGGGATGGATAGCAGTCTTTCGTATGACATTGTTTCCAAAGCTGTTGTATGTACTGCAGCTGCTACCCATTTGCTTGCTTTGCAAGTATATAGCTTTTTTGTAAAGGGAACTGTGACGCTTCCTTTGGAGGGGTGGACTGGCCAGGGTGGCGCTGTCAAAAAGGCGGAGTACTTGGCAGTATAGGTATTCCCAACCTATTCCGTTACTCACAGGCCTATCATCTCTGACACTTGCAGGATTGGCTGGGACACACAGAGATGTTGACCCCACGGGTGCTAAAAGAAGAGTTTGTAGCACCTTATTCATAGCTAGCAGTAATGCATGTGGAAGGACAAGAACTGCCACCGAAGATTAATCACAGCTTGCTAGTTGCCCCAATGTGAGCAATATGGAGGCAACTATGTTCACACTGGCATATTTTTTCAATTTGCACTAGCTTTTTATCCATACAGGATAATCCCCAATTCACACCAGGCACAGAAAATCAGGCATTTACAGGAAGGGGTTAGATAGTTTAGGCCATGTAGTAGATCTTGAAGGTTGTATTAAATCCTTCACCATACTTCACAAGGAATTTGAATTAAAGCAAATCCATTTTCCTGCATACTTACAGCTAAGTCATTACATCAAATCTCTCCCCTGAGAGGGCTTGGTGGCAGACATTGGCCCAAATATTACAATTTTTTGAATTGGGAGAGTGAGAAAATGTGTTAATTTAGCAGTTTTTTCAAAAACTACAGCAGAATTGGCTCTGTTACGGGATTTCATGGCAATAGAGGGATGTTGGGCAACAGAACTGGGTATTAAGGTAGAGCTGGGAGCAATGAAATAGACTATAACACATATTCTGGGCCTGGTGAAGGGCACGCGATTGCAAGAGCTTCAGTTTCGGGCGCTTAACCAGGCATCCTTTTCTCCTAGAAGAGCCCTCCGCAGCAGAGTGGCATGGAGCAGTCAGTGCCCCAGCTGCGAAACATATGTAGTAGAAATGCAGGTGAATACTGGCATAAGATTCAGAGGTATCTAGAAACACTGATAGGACAACAGGTGCAGTGGACAGGTGCATTGATAGTACTGAATGAATTAACTCCTTCCAGCACCAGGGGAGCTTGGGCTCGGTTATTAGTGAGGAAAGCGTGCATAATAGGGAAACAGATTCTGCTGCAATACTGGAGGGAGGCTAATGACCCATCATATTGGGAACTGCGAAATTCTTTCCACCACGTGATGTTAATGGAACGGGGGGCATCTTGGGGAAATACAAAAAATTGGGTGAAATTCATGCCACTGTGGGGTGGGTATATCGATGCATTGAAATCGGTAGCCTGGAATGAACTACTGACAGCATAATGGTAAAACTGTGGGTATATAACCCAAGTGTTTTGATAGCCAATAAGCCAGGGGACAGCTATGCTGGTTGGTGACAAGTGCAACATAAGTGGGTGGGGGTCTGTCTGCAGAACCTGTCGGGGGAAAGGAGGGGGAAGGGAGGGGAGAGGAGGCCTGGATTGGACCAGAGGATGGTCGGGTAAAGAAGAGAGAATGAATGTGCTGTATGTTAGGAGGTCTCAGAGCACAATGTAAGAGCACCCGCGGCACTCGGAGAGGCTCTATCTCTAAATATACCAATACATGAACCATGTCTCACATGGAGTTTACAGCTGTATGCATTCCTGTCTCATTCCTCACTTCAGTTTGAAGGCCTCTGATGTACAACCATCACCTCTGCTGTTGGCCTTATGTACAGCAAACACACCATTTGAATGAAGAAGTCTCCCAACCCATACTGTGGTAATAAATGGAAAATATATTCCCATCCTACTCTATCAAATGCTTTCTCAACATCAAAAATAATAAAAAGTGATGGTATTTGTTTCTTATAAACCCATTTTAGGGAGGCTATCTTCTGCATATTACTAGTGGCATATCGTCCCTGAATGAACCTACCTGTGTGCTCTGTACTGTATATATGCAATCTCAATAAGGCCGGCTGCAGCACAGAAGTGGTGGCTGTGCCACCATGGTAGGGAGGCAGGGATCGGCCGGTATGCTGTCTATCATGATCATTGGACCCTGGCACCTGGCTAGTTTTACAAGTGGATAGCTGGCCCTGGAATCAGGATGCCCCCCACCCGCACATATTGAGTGGATATGTGAATGTGGGGGGGAAAATATGCCACTGAGGCAGGGATAATATGCAATATGATAATGACCCATGTTAGAGGAAATATGCCCACCCTGCCCCTTCACCTGTCAAATGACAATCAGAATCTGTGCATGAACCAGTGACCCCTCCATAAGTAAGTACAGCCTATCTGAACCACATGTGAATCCAAGCAAGTTATGTTGGTCTGCAAAATATGAGATTATTCCATGACTGCCCCACAAGCACACAATAGGAAATGGGTATGTTGATAATTCTGCTAGGACACCCATGGTCTGCAATGTGTATGTTCATGTATCATAGTCTGCCCCTTTGACTGGACAGATCCCATATGTAAGACATGAATGTCAGTTGAACCAGCTGTAATAATAAGGCAGTGCAACATACAGACCTAACACAATGTCCCTCTCCCACACCTGCCGGACATACCTTGTCAAACCAGTATGGCAGAGAGCCTTCAGAGATCCAAACAGACATAGGCATACCCCAACTCATGCCCGCATGCATCCTGACAATGACCACATATATACCCATGGATTGATGAACACATATAGCTGCTCAGTGGCTTCAAACACATGGCTAGTGTGTGTATGAGAGAGTGGTCACAGGTTCAAGGCCAGCATGGAATTGTATGTTCAGGTGTGTTAACTTTATCCTACATTTCCAGAACTGTATCAGCATGTGCAACGTTCAACATTTTGTCTAGCAAGAGTTCATACACTCAGCTGCCACACTGAGAAGCTGCACCACCCACGACTGGATGGCAGAGTATGTTAATAGCACTGGCACACTGAGCGAGCGTTGACAGCAACCGAGCATTGCAGAGTGTGCTAATAGCATCTGCACACTGAGCAGGCATTGACAATGGTACAGCATCAAAGGAGTCCTAAGGGGCAGGTAAGAATGTCAACCTGCACAACATTTGGACAGTGGGTTCATGTGTGTCTGTGTGTATCTCCAGAGTAGTGTGAGCATCAGCAATGCACTTTGCATGCAAGTGGTGCCCAGGCTTTATGGCTGTGCATACGACATGCTGCAGGCCAGCTATACAGCGACCCCACATACGTGTGTGACACCATTTAAAATCAGAAGGTTAGTTATCAGTAAGTAGTTGCAACCTGTGGCTGTGACACATAATGTAGTATTTCCTGTAATGTATTCCCAGTTACACCATCATCAAGGCTCATCCCCACAGCATTCCCCTACCATTACCTCGCAACAGGACACTGTTGTGCAGCTCCCAAATCATCTGCTGCTTTGACTGGAGTGAGCAGAGGAGACACATGTGTGTGTGTGGCAACCCTCACCTCTGACTGAGCCTCTAGGCCTCAGGACACACCAATTTGCACAGGTGAGAGGCCTGATTAATGTCAATTGCCAAAACAGCCGTATCTATGGTAACAGTATCAGCCTACCTAGTGCAGCTGCAGCCTATAGGGAACTAGGCTCAGGGGGAGGGCTGGTCTCTGTGAATGTCCAATCCATTTACTTAGTTGGTGACACTGGCAGGAATCTGTGATTTACCTGCATGCACATTGCTCTTGTCCCATGCTACATTCACAGTGTATGCACATACAGGGAAGTATGTATCAGGTAAATTTGCATACAATGAACACCATCTCATCACTATCTACTGATCATTGGCCAAAACATCCGGCAGTACATTACCTATTACCCCAAATGAGAGTCCAAATGCACCTGTGTGCCTGATTGTGATAGTGGGAAACTGACCTCTGAATGGTGCATGCACACTTCCAGCTGCCAAAATGTGGCACAAGATGTCATGTTTGTCTTGGCATCGCCTGCCACCATATGGGAAGGCAATACCTGGAGATGAATGTTGGGGTGGGGGTAGGATTGTGGGGAACAGTATCATACATATTTAAAATATATAATTCATAGGTGGTATTGCTGGCCGGAGCCTATGTTCACATGGCCAGAACCTATGTGGGCCTAATCAATGTCTGCATGTGGTCCTAATCAGAGGCTCTGAATGACAGACTTACTGGTTCTCCATGGGCACCGATCTGATGGTCACAAGGATGGTACAAAGAGGCAGGGTTTGGTGGCGTATGTGTTGCCAGCAACTGTTCCAACATCCAATCCCATGTCCAACCTGCCATGCTTCCACATGACCTTGTGGCAGGGGGGGGGGGGGCAAATCATCTGCAGCGTGGGAAAGTGCATGTGATGTACTGGCCAGATTTGGAGTGTCTATGGCTAGGGACATGACATTATATGTGAGTACAAACATGGAACTAGGTTTGATGCTCACTGCCAAGAGCTGTGCTGGGGGAAACTGACTGGGCACAGATGGTATGTGAGTGGCTAGCACAGGCTGGTGTTGCCCAACATGTGCAAGCTGCCTTGGATTGATCTGGTTAATTGGAATTCCCATAAAGTGAGGCTAGCAGATGTTCTTGGGCTGCAACTATGGTCTTGCCAAGCCCTTCTGCTTGGTGTCAGCACCCCCCTCTTGCCTAGACAATACTCACTGTAATCAGGTTCTGTGGCAATAGCTGCCGCAACTTTGGGGACTAACCTGAGATGTTATTGGAGAGTCCCTGGCCAACAGGAGTAGGACGCAAGGCCTAAATAAGACAGGCCACTCCACATTTCTGCAATTGTACAGAATTCCAAATAACTAGCATCACACACTGCAGACAATAACTGTAGCACACTGGCAGTGATAGAGATCTGCTCCAGAATCCATTTGTGCAGGCTTGCTCTGGGGACCAGGTGATGTGTGCTCTCCCTCATAATCAGGGTGACTACAGAAACAGGTCAGTTGCACATATTGCAGCTGTCATGTGCAGGAAACACACATTGTGACGTGATATGATGGATCGCTGCTTTCTCCATATGGCCATCAGTCACATATATGTGCTCAGATTGTGCGGTGCATTATGGTTAATGGAGGGATTAGCCAATACCAGCACCCAGAGCCCAATTGCAGCCATTGTGGTGACTATGATCACTGGAGCATTGCCCAGTACCTGATTGTCTTCTATGATTGTGGGAGATGTGTGCATGGCTCCTCGAAGAGGGTAGGATAGTCTGTGATGGACTGCAGGGGTAATGAATGTGGTTTGAGTTAGGTGTATGTGCAGGTGTACCTATCTTGCAGTGTACAGCAGATGAAAAGGGACTGCAGCCCTTCACATGTGCTGCCTCAGGGGTTAGTGCCTGCAGTGCAGCAGACCTCTGCATGCAATTGTTGTTTGATGCTGGAAGTACAGTGGAGGGACAGGCATCTTGACCTCACATGTGGCATGGCCTTTGGACAAGATATGCATTCTGCAGCTGTGTGTCTGTTCTGCAGCTTACTGCATGTCCGTTGCAGTGCGTACTGCATGTGTGCTGCTGTATGCAGGCCCTAGGTATAGTGTATCACTGTCTCAGAATGTGCCAGTCACATTGTTCATGTCCTGGGTTTCAGACATTGCTGTATCAAAAGGTGTGGAGGTGGAGCCTAATGGAGGTGTAGTCAGTAAGTGACAGACCAGGGTTTGAATCCCACTTATTCTCTTTGTGGCTGTGGGAAACTTACTTCAATATACTGCCAGTAACTGCCTGGGGTCTGCATTGTCTGGGGGACACACATTCTTATACGTTTTTATGTATTACAATAGCACATTGGGTCTGCAGACATGCACATTACAATCATGCCCATCTGACAGCATGATTTTATTTACTGTAGCACATTGCAAAGGGTCTGACATGTTCACCCTGCATATGTATGATACATACGTTTTACATGATTGGTCACCCGCAGGGATCATCACACATCACTATTTGATCCATATGGCCCATATGAGAGACACTGGTCCAGTTGTTATATGCACATGTTTCAGGAAGATTATATGGTGGTTAGAAAAGATGAGACTGCTGTCATACCCATATGGCTGGTATTGGAACTTACCCATGGCACAGCTACTGTTTTTTCATTACTCACTACAACTGCATTTGTACAGGCACATCAGGACAGGAAGGCCATACCGCACTCTCATCTACCACCATCCATCCTCCAGCCCATTCATCAGCATATGCACATTATGTACAGTCATGTATTCTCCTGCCAGCTGCTACATCATGGCCTACACAGGAACATTTTCAACATTCGGATGTATCACTCACACCTCTCCTGTGTAATGATATGCACGTCTCTGCCCCTGCTCAGTCATCCTTTTGATGCCTGCACCATGGCGATGCTGGCTCTGCCAGGGCACAGTTCTTCCCAATCCTATGCCATGCACTGACATTATAGCAGATTACGTGGGCACCCCTCACTGATATAATACAGATGCCTCTCGCATGTTCATACCACTTACTAACACGTAGGTAACATATGGATCTGACATGTCCATTGTAACGCCCCCTGCTGGCTATGCAGTTGCCTATAGGCAGTGGACGTACCTCCTATTGTCCCTTGGTAGTATGGGTTCCCCAGAGCCAAGGCTTCTGGGGATTGTAGTTGTGAAAAAATGAGTAGCCGAGGGTGGAAGGCAAATACAGGAAACATTTATTCTTTTCTTCTTTTGACCTTTCAAACATATAGCAACAAAAGTAGGATACTTCTCCAAATAAAGAAAAAGGAACTCTCACAGTAACACCAGTAGCAATTGCTTCACTCAGCTTGTTATACCAGTAGTATATCTTTTCCAGAGTTCAAGAATACAGCTTAAGGGTTCCTTGCTCAGTTCAGCCCAAATAACTGCTCTTCCAAACTGAGCACTATGCAAAGCACAACCCACTTTACTTCTGGCTGTTTATACGTTTAGGTAGTGACTTCTTAAGCATTCAAATCAGCACTTCTGAACCTTCTCTGCCAGCTTTAAAATGTTAGAAACTTCATTCCAAACATTTCTAGCAGAACAGGCAAGTACAAAGCTTCTGGGTTTTCTCAGTTTTAAACCTTACAGCTTCTTCACCTTTGCTTTACACACAAAGAACAGTCCATTTGAGAGTCGGCAGAACTATTATCAGAATCATAGTTATCTACCTGCATGCTCTCATACTCGGGGTCAGTTAGCATCTGGCTGGAATCAGCTTGTGGGATTTCAGGTTTTATTTCTTCTAATAACTTTAAAATCTTCTCCCAATGAGACCTCTTTCTAGGTTGAAGAATGTTGGCAGGGCTGAGGGAATTCTTATCCTTCAATAAACTATGCAAGGTTTCAAATGGGCTCACCTTACTTCTAGTAACAGAGCTCTTTACAGACCTTCCTCGAGGTGAAGCTCTTCCCTCAGGTTCTGGCAGGACCATGCCCGTGCCCTGGTCAAAGACAACACTTTCCTCAGCATAAACCCTCCTGTCTTCAGGGCCTACTGTAATGCTCCTACAACATGGGCTTCCTTCAGAGCTGTAGTTTCCTGTGTGCTGGCTGCAACGAGAACCTTTCCTGAGGCTGCTTCTAGAACACCTCCCTCTCTCAGCTTCCTTGCAAGAGCCTTCCCCTTCTCCTTCTGGTTCCTCGGTTGTCCCTTCTCTTCCTGGTTCCCCAGTTGTCTCTTCTCTTCCTGGTTCCCCGGTTGTCTCTCCTCTTCCTGGTTCCTCGGTTGTCTCTTCTCTTCCTGGTTCCCCGGTTGTCTCTTCTCTTCCTGGCTCCCCGGTTGTCTCCCCTCTTCCTGTTTCCTCAGGCTTAAATGACTGGGGCTGCCCTATGGCTTCAAACTCCGCCCCCGGGTGTTCCCCATTACCTACCCTGGTTGCCTTGGAGCTAGGGCGTGGCTTGCACTCAGCAACTCTATGTGTGTGTTTTTTTTCCTTGGCTGGAGTTTCAAAGTCAAAACTGCCTGAACTATTCTTCTGCTTAGGGGTAAATGCCTGTTTTC
The DNA here is from genome assembly GCA_033557465.1 of Ichthyophis bannanicus. Lineage (NCBI taxonomy): Eukaryota > Metazoa > Chordata > Amphibia > Gymnophiona > Ichthyophiidae > Ichthyophis > Ichthyophis bannanicus. The sequence continues at coordinate 647,921,502 of CM066035.1, forward strand.
TATCCATTTCCCTGGGCTCCACTACAGTCTCGCCACCACACCATCAACCCTTTCCTTTCCTTCCATCCATCACCTAAAATGTGACTTTCACAGGGTTCCTTTATCCTGCGTTAAGGAGACTGCCATTTTCAGGCATTAAGGTGCATGCTGGGAACCTTAACGCCCGGTGTCTAGTTAGCGCCCGATAAGTGGAGCCTAGCACCCTTAATGCCAGAATGCCTACTCCCTGCCCCGGCCTTTACCGCACAATAACATCCTTACCGCTTCCATTAACTCTTGCTAACCAGTGCCCCAACGCTCTTTAGTAAACATACCCTAATAACCATTAGCAGTAAAACCCATTCTAAGTGCTTAGTGTGCTTTAAAAACTCTTGGCATGTGTTTACAAAATGTGTGCTAATAAACCATCCCTAGTATACAGTAATTGGGTGCTGTCTTCATCCTGAAGACTTCTGAAAGGGAACACATGTTGAAAATGTATAATTTCTTCATCTCTGTAAATGAACTAAAATTTCGTTTTTCAAAAAATATATAAATGACGTAGGAGTTCTGTTTCAAAACCAAATAATGCAGTATTTCCTGTTTTATATGCTAGCCTAGGCAGGTCTATGCTCGGCTATACTGACTAGTCTACCTTCAAACTCTGGGTGAAACTGCAGCACCATTTAAAAGGACCTGGGTAAAAAAAGCTACTTTTCACATTGCTCCTTCTATTTCTGGCAGCTTTGTCTCGAGGCTATCAGGCCCTTACGATGATCAAATGCAAGTTCAGCTATCAAAAACTTCCAATTTCAGCTGTTTCCTTTCTTAATACATGTACCATTGCCCTACATATTCCATTATTTCAGCAAAGGCTCTTAATTGGACACAAAGCCCTTTTAAGGATTTTCTTACCCAAGTGCACAGCTGGTGGAGAGATATTTATAATAGCAGTATCTTTACTCCTAGAAGGCTCTTTGTCTTTCAAACAATTGCATTTGAAAAAAAAACATTTTTGATCATTCAACTGGGACCAAAGCCAACAAAGTCATTACAATTTTTCTCTTCATTAATTTGTGTTTCATTCCATAGGAGATATCAGTTTTGAAAGCTTTTACTATTTTGTCATGCCTATCATGAGGAATACTTAATCATAATAATAATAATTACTATTATTATGATTTATCCTTCATGTGTGGCACATCACAGCCAATGGTTTTAACTCCATTAATTTGGGCCCTACCCCAAGGACCTGGGAATCATAGAGATATTGGCACTGCATGTATTCTGTTCCAAGTAGGGTAGTGGCAGTATTTTTATTATTATACTGCCAATATTGCTGTGATTAATAAAGTTAAAACCAATCAACACTGTGATGTGTTTGATATGAAGACATAATACTTATACGAGCAACACTAAATATATGCATTGCTGTATTGTGGTGATAAGTATTCAAGTATAAAATGTCCCTGCCTCAAAGAACTTAGGGTCCGATGTTCAACTGGGCTACGCCGCTTAGCCTTGTTTACCCACCCCAAATCCCGGATATTCACTTCCGTGGCAACAGATGTGAATATCCGGGTCTGGCCGCACTGCTTGGAAGCCGCCAAGGCTATCCCTGCAGCACTGTTAGCTTCGGCACCTATAAGATGGGCAAAGGTTTTCCTCGCCTATCTTATAGGTGGCGAGCGCTAACTGTGCAGCTTCCAATATCGGTGCTGCACGGTTAGTACCGGTCCCCATCTCCGCTCCATCCCGGAATGCTCCCGGGATGCCCCAGTGCTAGCTTGCTAGTATTGGGACGAGTAGGGGACTAGGTCGGGGATATTCAACGGCCCTACCCATGTATGTGCCGTCAAATATCCAGTTAGCAGGCATTTACATGGTTAACAGGCCCTTACAGTCTAAGTGGCTATCTGAAGCAATGGGAGATAAAATGACTTGCTCAAGTTCACAAGGAATATCAGTGTCAGAAGTAGGATTTGAATCAGTTGACCTCTAGCAGTAGTCTTCTTGTACTACTACTAGGGATCATGTTGCCAAATAAGGGTAAAACCCCCTTATTTAGCAACTTGACTGCTAGCTGCAGTGGCATAAGTTGCAATGAGGAGCCCCCACACAAAATTTTGCTGAGGGCCCTCCTTTATTTTAGTGGTGGTGGTGCCCCCCCAATGTGCAGCTCACCCCCATGTGGAGGTGGCCCCTATGTGTGGGCCCCAACCCCCCATACAACATTGGCGGCAATAGTGATAGCAAACTCCTCTACATTTGTAAGTTTGCCGCAGGCCCAACAGCTGTTCTCCACTGGGCCAAAGTGTCACAGTGTGGCTATTATCGCAAAACTTTGGCCCAATGAGGAATAGCTGCCAGATCTGTGGCAGACTTACAAGAGCGGAGCAGCATGGCAAACATGACAAAATTTCCCATGTTGGTGCCACTGCCACTGTGTGACCCCCTCTCTTCCTGGTCCCCCCCCCCCGCATTGCAGGGGCTGCTTGGGAAAACTTTTCACCACTTACTAGAGGTAATGCCATGAGACTACCTCTAGAGATCAACTAGTGCCATTTTGAACCTGGAACCCGACAGGCTGGGAATAGCTGCTGTTCCAGCTGGTAGATGCCACAGAACATCAGGGGTATCTTTAGAGGGGTGGGGTTCTAGGTGGTTTCTTTGGGGAGGTGAAAGAGTTTTTATGGGGGTTTCTAAGGATGTCTTCTGGGGGTGGTGGGACTGTGAAGGGTGTTCAGGGATGCCTTTTGGTGGTGGTTGGGGGACCTGTGAGGGAGGTCTGGGATGTCTTCCAAGGGCTGGAGGCTGTGAGAAGAGGTCTGGGGGTGTCTTCTGGAAGAGTGAGGGGGATTCCTGGGGAGATGAGGGGTCTTTGCTGGGGAGGGGGAGGAAGGGTTCTGCGAGCCGCTTTATTTAGTACTGGCTCCTTTAAGATACCCTGGAGCATTGGGCCATACATTATACTGCCAAAGAGATGAATAACGTAGCTTGAAAGGTTGATCATAAATTATGATATTCATTTACCATGGGAGTTCCTAGCCTGCGATTCTGAGTAACCTCAGTTTAGTGGCTTCCAGGTTAAAATACAATATTTTATCACAACTTAATACCTTCTTCCCTTAGAGTTTAAGAGCCTTTTTTTCTAAAGCCTACTAAGTCTCTGCAAGTAATGCTCCAAACTACGTACTTTATGTTAGCTGTCAGGGGTGTGCTCAGCATGTTTCTGGCAGCTAACATGTGACAGGCTACCTTTAAGATGTGCTCCAGTAAGGCAGGTTCACCTAATGACTCGTTGGGTGAACTCACGTAAAGAACCACATTGCTGCAGAATCTGTGGCAAGTGCTCTGATACTAGCGGTAATGTGCTCTCCATGCCTACACTCTGCTCTTTCCCTGCCCCATCCCATGATGGCTGACCATGCAGATTAACCCGTGTGGCTGACATGCTCATCCATTGGTGATCCCAGCTACCAGATGCCACATTTTAAAACACACATTAACCAGCTACTGGGCTTTAGTAAAAGGGGCCCTAAGTTTGTAACAAGCCACTTACCTTCTGCATCAGGAATGTGCCTAAATAACACCAATTTTTCAAGGGAAGGTCTGCGCTTACTTTCTCTTTTAAAGTTACCTGAAGGAAAGTGCACACACGACACCCACACCCACGCACAAATTTTCTGGCTTGTATTTTGCATTTACTTGCATATTTTATGAAATTGTCTCATAGGTTCAAGCCCTGCCTAATCCCCATCCCTGGCTGTTAATAAACATGAAGGAAAGTTTGCGAGCATATGGCCTCAAAGAAAAAGTGATAGATATTTTTTATTTAGGAACTATTTCTTTTTGTTTTTTTCTGATCAGCCAGTAAAAAAGTGGACTCAAGGAAGAAGATTTCAGAAAACGTGATGCTTTCATAATAATAGTTAGACATCGTTATTCCTCAAAAGAACACAAACATAAGAAAAGATGCATTACATGCAAATATCTCTCATGCATATTCATTGCAGATATTCTGAAAAACCTGACTAGCTAGAAGGAACCATGGACCTAGAATGTAGAAGTACCATCATGTGGCTGCAGGAGTTTTAGTTTCTGTGGTGTTTGCTGTGTGGGAACCTTTGCTTCTAGGAACACGTTTTAATTTAACTAAAGGTGTGAAAAAAATTGAATTCATTCAGTGGTGTGCGGTGACATTTTCAATATGAGAGTCAGTAAATGTGCCAAACCACAAGAGAGGATTGGCGGCCGCCACATCACATCTCCCACTCCAATGTAAACAACAAGCGAGACTCAACACACCAAAGAGCATAAAAACTTAAAAAATGCCATACTGGGTCAGACCAATATCCATCAAGCCCAGTATCCTGTTTCCAACAGTGGCCAGTCTAGGTCACAAGTACCTAGTCATTTCCCCAAAGGACACAGGAATTCATTACCGGAGGATGTAGTAAAAAAGCTGTTAGTGTAGCCGGGTTTAACCCTTTCCAGGCCGAGCCCAAAACTCTTGGGATCCAAAATTCTGACTAAATATTCCTATCAAATGGTATATAATACATGACCATAGCAGAAGGAAAATCACTATTAGAACATATTGAATAAGACGGGTACAATTTTCCTGAAATATGCAAAAATTAACCTGGCTGCAGAATGTGGATTAAAAATTTAAAGTAGACCTTCAAAGGGCTACACTAACAGCTTTTACTACATCCTCCGGTAATGAATTCCAGAGCTTGATTACATATTGAGTGAAAAAATATTTTCTCTTATTAGTCTTAAATAGGTTACCCTGTAGCTTCATTGCATGCCCCCTAGTCTTTCTATAGTCTGATGATGTAAACACCACACATCCCACTCTAATGAAAACACCACTTATATCTCTTCCCAATCTTCTTTCCCCCTGCACACTGCATCTGACAGTTTTCTCCTCTCTCATCCCTTGCTCTTCCCCCTACTTTTGTCTCCTGTCCCTTCACCCTCCATTCCCCTCCATTCCCCTCCCCATTATCCTGTTCTCCCCTTACCTCCTTTCTCTTATGCTCATCTTCTCAATTGCCTACTGCTTCCTCTTTCCATTCTGTTGCCATACCCCTTCCCTTCCTACCACGCCCCATACTCCCCTCTCTGTCCCATCCCTTCACTCTTCCCTTCTTGTGCCCTGAACTTCCCTTATTCTGTCCTTCAACTCTTCTGCCCTTTTTGTTTCCCCTCCTTTTACCCCTGCTCCCCTCTTTCCATCCTGCCCCCATTCAATCCACTTGACTTTTCCTCTATTTGCAATGCCAAACTCTCCTCTTTGTAACCCTAAACCTTTCTGCCCCACCATCTCCACTTTACCCCCTTTTCCTCTAATTCCTTCTCTCTCATCATTCCAAGACCCAACCCACTCCATTGTGCCCCACCGTCCCACACCTTCTCTCTTTTCACTCTGCTACTACTGGTAATTTGTATACTGCTATAAAGGGTACACACTGTAGACATGCAAGAAGCAGTCCTTGCTCAAAGGAGCTTACAATCTACTGAAGAGACACAACACAACAGTCAAGACAGACAACTGGAGACTATGATTTATTTAGCTTTTATACCGTGCTCTTTAGAATCAGTGCGGTTTACATGTATACTAACAGGTACTTTTTATTCCCTTGTCCCTGAAGGGCTCACAATCTAAGTGTACCTGAGGCAATGGAGGGTTAAGTGGCTTGCCCAAGGCCACAAGGAGTGGCCATGGGACTAGAGACCCAGTCCCTCCAGCCTGAGGTTGCTTGTCCCCATGCAGGGATTGAACCCCCAGCCTTCTGGCCTGAGGTAACCTGTCTCAACCACTGAGCCACTCCTCCCCATATCTAGGAGAATGGTGAGGAAACACATAGGAGGTGAACACTAGACTAAGGGGATCAGGATTCAAAACCAAGAGGTGAGATTTTAGCCTAAGTTTGAACAGGATCACAGATGGAGCCTGATCTACTGACATGGGTTGCTTATTCCAGGCATATGGAGCAGCAAGGTAGAAAGAGCAAAGTCTAGAGATGGCTGTGAAGAGAAGGGAACAGATAGAAGGGATCTGCCAGAAGAGCGGAGTTCCCGAGGAGGGGTGTAGAGAAAGATAAGAGATGAAAGATAAGTCAGAAGGAGAAGTTTGACTTGAATGTGGAAATGGATAGGGAGCCAGTGAAGTGACTTGAAGAGGGGTTAAGTGAGCATAGCGAGACTGACAAAAGATTAGCTGTGCAGTTGAGTTTTGAACACATTAAAGTTGGGAGAGATGGTTCAGAGGAAGACCAGCAAAGAGGAGGTTGCAATAGTCTAGACAGGAAGTGCTAGAGAATGGATAAGGGTCTTGATAGTATGTTCAGATAGAGACACATTTTGCTAATGTTATAAGGAAAGAAATGACAAGTTTTAGCTATCTGTTGGATGTGTGTGCAAAAGGAGAGGGAGGAGTCAAAGATGACCCAAGGTTCTGAGACAAGGAAACAGGGAGGAGTAGAGTGTTATCCACAGGAATAGAGAAAGGAAGAAGGGGGGGGGGAGGTGAGTGGGCTTAGAGAGAAAGATATGTTTTGGCCATGTTCAATTTCAGATGGCAGTGACACATCCAGGTACTAATGTCAGATAAGCAGATAAGTAGGCAGAGATCTGGGCCTAGATTCCCAGAGAGATTTCAGGTGCAGAGGAATAGATCTGAGAGTCATCAGCATAGGGATGGTACTGAAAACCATGGGAGGAGATGTGTGCACAAGAAACTGAGTATAGAGAGCAGAGTTGCCAAGTTACACAGTTCCATGACTGAGATTTTTTTGCCAGTTCTGGTTTTAAATTTGCATTGCAATGCAGTATGGTATTTGTAGTCCCTGATTTTTACCATTGGAATCAGTGCTGCAGGTCCCATAGTGCACCAGGATGAAATTGTCAGAAATCCTGGACTGGCTTAAAGTTTCACCTGAAATTGGTAACTTGGCAACCCTGAGAGAGAGAAAAGGAAAGGTCCCAAGGCAGAGCCTTGAGGTACACCAACTGAAAGCAAGATAGCAGTAGAGAAGGATCCACCAGAACATACACTAAGGGGTATGTTTACTAAAGGGTGCTAACGTCGCAGTGGTGGAATTAGCGCATGATAAAGTAGGTTATCGGGCGATGAAGGTGTGTTATCATGCGATAACGTACCTTATCGTGCGATAACGCACCTGCGGCATTAAGGCACCCTAACGCCATGAAATCCGGTGCTGAAGGGCGGAGGAAGGCTACCCAGAGGGCAGAGAGAAGGGGTCAATGGGTGGAGAGTGGGAGGGGAGAGGCTCCAGGCACACTAACGCTGTGGAATCCGGGTCTGATCACTAACACCAGTGAAACCCTCGCGTTAAAGCACATTTGCAGGAAAGAGAAACCATTTACGTCCGCAATGTACAGCAAAGCCAGGGAAACCTTAAAAAAGTGATAATTGTGATACATGTGCACAGAACAAAAGGGCAAATAAACATTGAAAATGACCTGAACAAAATTTAAAATGACCATAACCAAGCTGGCCAATAGTGATATTGATGGGAAAAATAAAAAAACACTACTGAGAAAGCTCCAAAAAAAAGATATCATTTTTGGAATGGTCTATGCTCTGTCCCCCTACAAGGTGAATGATCCCACATTGAAATAGCGCTGATCAGGGTTTTCCCTTTTTATTGGACATGTTTCCTATGGCGTGCACATGTGCGGCAACAGCAGGGTGGGCATGTCAGAAAGGGAAACTGTACAGATGCTGGAAAATGGGATACAGAGGGCTGCAGGCAGCACATGCTGTGGTGCAGCTGGGGCACAGTGCAGACTAGGGAGATGCCTAGGTGGCACATAGGAATGCTGAAACTGTATAGCAGCCAGACAGCAACTGATGAGGGCCCAACATGGGCACAAGTGTGTTTCTCACAGTGTCACAGGGGATAGTACCCAGCAGGTACCCCCAAGGGCACAGAACATTGGCAGGCGGTGGTGGGGGGGGAAGTGTGGACGTCTATGCAGGCACCCCTACCCCAGATCCGCACCATAGGCAGCCGCCTACCGGCACACTGGATGGCCTGAGACTGTGCACCACCAGCACCACCAGCATAAGGGCATGTCAGCATGGTGGCGGAGGGGTAATGGTGGTGGAGGGGGCAGTGGCATCTGCCCACAGCAGACCATGACCTAGCCCTGTTTAGGTGGGTGCCATGCACTGCAACAGACAGACTCTGTCTGATGAACAGTCATGGTATCCCCAGGGAATAAACCATCAGTGTGGTGCAGTACACACAGCCAGTGTGTTCAGGAGTAAAAGGTCACAGGTTCAAGTCCCAGCTGTGGCTCCTACCAACCCAGTCCCCATATTTTACCCAGTACTAAACCATGGTAATAAAGACACAACCTTTATTGCAGATAAAATAAACATGCCTGAAACGCCTATATTTTACCCTACAGAGGGCAGACACCATAAAAATGTGCAATACCTAGAGCAGAGTTTCCCAAATGCAGTCCTGGAGGGCCAAAAACCATTCAGGTTTCATGTTGTCTCTAATAAAGATGCCTGTGCTGCATTTCTATGCGCCGCCCTCATGGTATGCAAATGTATCTCATGCATATTCATTAGGGACAGCATGAAAACCCGAACAGTGTTTGGCCCACCAGGACTGGAGTTTGGAACCTCTGCCCTAGAGCAGCGGCAAACAGGGGCAGAAACACCCGCACCCACAGGCTCCATTATCCAAAGCCTCATGGAGAGGCAGGATGTTGGGCCCTGCATGCAGCAGCATCTCCCAATACTAGCACTTGCATATCTTAGCAATGCCGCCCTAAACCTGGGAATACCAGGTAGCTGCGCTGTGTTTTGTACCCCTTTAGTGCTTTTACTACCTTGTACCACGTTGCTGTGTTTTGTTTTGTTCATAGGGTCCTGCTGTATCTCTCCCATTGTGCTGTTATCAGAGCCTGTGGAATTGTCCCGCCTCCCGGAAGTGACGCGACCGCGGTTGCGCGATCGCGACCCCTCCAGGGTCCTGCTGTATCTCTCCCATTGTGCTGTTATCAGAGCCTGTGGAATTGTCCCGCCTCCCGGAAGTGACGCGACCGCGGTTGCGCGATCGCGACCCCTCCAGGGTCCTGCTGTATCTCTCCCATTGTGCTGTTATCAGAGCCTGTGGAATTGTCCCGCCTCCCGGAAGTGACGCGACCGCGGTTGCGCGATCGCGACCCCTCCAGGGTCCTGCTGTATCTCTCCCATTGTGCTGTTATCAGAGCCTGTGGAATTGTCCCGCCTCCCGGAAGTGACGCGACCGCGGTTGCGCGATCGCGACCCCTCCAGGTAGCCAGTGCTTACTTAAAGAACTACCCGACGGCGGCCCTGCTAGCTGCGCTGTGTTTTGTACCCCTTTAGTGCTTTTACTACCTTGTACCACGTTGCTGTGTTTTGTTTTGTTCATAGGGTCCTGCTGTATCTCTCCCATTGTGCTGTTATCAGAGCCTGTGGAATTGTCCCGCCTCCCGGAAGTGACGCGACCGCGGTTGCGCGATCGCGACCCCTCCAGGTAGCCAGTGCTTACTTAAAGAACTACCCGACGGCGGCCCTGCTAGCTGCGCTGTGTTTTGTACCCCTTTAGTGCTTTTACTACCTTGTACCACGTTGCTGTGTTTTGTTTTGTTCATAGGGTCCTGCTGTATCTCTCCCATTGTGCTGTTATCAGAGCCTGTGGAATTGTCCCGCCTCCCGGAAGTGACGCGACCGCGGTTGCGCGATCGCGACCCCTCCAGGTAGCCAGTGCTTACTTAAAGAACTACCCGACGGCGGCCCTGCTAGCTGCGCTGTGTTTTGTACCCCTTTAGTGCTTTTACTACCTTGTACCACGTTGCTGTGTTTTGTTTTGTTCATAGGGTCCTGCTGTATCTCTCCCATTGTGCTGTTATCAGAGCCTGTGGAATTGTCCCGCCTCCCGGAAGTGACGCGACCGCGGTTGCGCGATCGCGACCCCTCCAGGTAGCCAGTGCTTACTTAAAGAACTACCCGACGGCGGCCCGCGCCGCGGTGGCGCGCGCCGTGGGCGCGCGCCGAAGGAGCGCGACCAAGGAGCAGGTCCTGCTCCTTGGTCGAGCTCCTTGGGGCGAGTCCTGGGCGGTCCTATTGGCTTCTCTTTTCCGCACACCTCTCTTCTTTGTTACAGGTTTATTTACGCGTCTGGCACCATTATCAGGCTCCTGTCGGTTTAGGCTTGTTCCTTTACTTTTATCAGGTAAGCGTGGGCACGGGCTTCAGTTCTTCCAGTTCTTTTTTACTTGTATTCTCCTTCTAAGTCTCATGTCTTCTATTCCTGTGTTTTGGGGCCGACGCCTCAACCCTGCCCCCAGGTCTACTACATCCATGACCGGTCGCTGCCTATCTAACCTGATACTATGTAAACGTACTCCCCGGCTTCTTTCACGCCGTGCAGTCTCTGCTTCCGCTCTCGCGGTCACTACTGGTTTAACCTTGAGCCTAGCCTTACTTAACTGCCGGTCCCTTCACTCAAAATCTCACTTGGTCCAGGATCTTGTACAAAAGCACTCCTTTGATCTCTGTTTCCTTACCGAGACCTGGCTTAGAGAGGGCGACAGCCCACTTTTAGCCAGTGCTCTTCCTTCTGGCTACTCGGCTTTCTCAACACCCCGGCTGGGTAGGCGCGGTGGGGGTGTGGCCCTGCTCTACCGGTCCGCCCTTCCCATTGAGGAAGTAACTACCCCTGCTGTTCATCTCTCTGAATCTCTTTTCCTTCGTTTTCGTTCCTCCCCTCCTTTTTATTTCCTTTTACTCTACCTACCCCCCTCCCTTTCCACCGATCTTTGGGATGCATTCTTATTAACTCTCTCAGAGACCTTCCTCCATTATCCTAACACTATGGTTTTAGGGGACTTTAATATTCACGTAGATGCACCTTCTCGGTCCAAGGATCGCATCTTTCTGAATCTTTTACAGGACTTGTCGCTATGTCAACATGTCTCTGGTCCCACCCACTGTTTAGGTCATACCCTGGATCTCATTCTCACCTCCTCTGGCTCTTGCGCTATGTTATCTTCGCCTGTTGCTTCTAGCATACCATGGTCAGATCATTTTTGTGTTTCTCTCTGCCTTTCTTTGGTAGTTTCTGATATCGATAGGTCTCTAGCTGTGCCGCCGCCATCACAGTTGCGACGCCGTATCACTCCTCTCACCTTAGCTGCTTTTCCTCCTGCTTGTTCCTTGTTTCCAGCTGATTTCTCACTATTGCCTGTTGATTCGCAAGTTCAGCTTTGGAATTCCATTCTGTCCCGCTCCTTGGATACCTTAGCACCCCTGCGCCCTTCTAGCAGGTCTCCCTCTGCACCTTACTCTCCTTGGTTCCACCCAGGCTTGCGGTTACAACGTTCACAGCTTCGCCAAGCCGAACGCTGTTGGCAAAAGCATCCTTTGCCCGAAACCCTAGCACGTTTTAAATCCCTGTCTTTGGACTATCGCGCTGCAATCCAGGCTACTAAGCGCTCGTTCTACACTGATCAAATATCTAATGCTACTCACTCATCCAGACAACTCCATCTAATCTTGCGGCAACTTTCTTCTATTGCGTCACCCTCCACTCTCCAGGTTGCTATTCCTGCCCCCTCTTCATTAGCTACTTTTTTCTCAGAAAAGGTACAGAATCTTCGTTCCTCCTTCAGTACTCCTCCCCCCCCGCCCTTATCCCCACCTCATCCCCTCCCTCAGTTTCCTGATAGTCTTTCTTGCCTTGATGAGGCCACTACTGACTTAGTTGTTCCGAATAAAGCTTTGTCACATACATGGTCCTCTTTCCACCCCCTTACCACTGCAGAAGTGCTCCTAGCTCTCTCCAAGGCTCGGAAGACCACTTGCTCATTGGACCCTCTCCCCTCAGCCTGGCTGATAGAGCCGTCCCTGCAATTGATACCATTTATCACAGCTATATTTAATTCTAGTTTATCTTCTGGCCATTTTCCTTCTCTGTGGAAGTTGGCCATAGTTCATCCCCTCCTGAAACAACCCTCTCTCGATCCCTCAGTGCTTTCCCATTGGCGTCCAGTGTCCAACCTACCATTCTTAGCAAAGGTGCTGGAACGTTTTGTTTTCCTCCAACTATCATCCCATGCTGAGGCCACAAATTCCCTTCATCCTCGTCAGGCAGGTTTCCGTGCGGGACACAGTACGGAGACTGTTCTCCTGGCTTTACTCAATGAGCTTCATGTCGCACACGATCGCGGAAATATCTCACTCTTGGTTTCATTAGATTTATCGGCCGCCTTTGATCTAATCGACCATCACATCCTTCTCTCACGCCTATCTGACATTGGTTTAAGGGGTACTGTATTAAGTTGGTTCCGCTCCTTTCTTACTACTCGTTCTTTTGTCGTCCGTTCCAATCAACAGTCTTCTCCATCTACTTCTTTGCCCTGTGGGGTTCCCCAGGGTTCAGTCCTATCTCCTCTGCTTTTTAACATCTTTCTCGCCCCTCTCCCCCTTTTAGCCCAACAATTTCCGGTCTCCACTTATATCTACGCAGATGATATCATTTTCCTCTTTCACACCTCTCCGCTCAGTATTGACATTTCCCCACTTAATACCTGTCTCACTCATATTGCAGACTGGCTTTCCTCCAATTTTCTCCACCTTAACCCCTCCAAATCCACAGCCATGTGGGTCTCGCTAGGTACATCTTGTCCAGACATTGCACCCCAGATTAATTCTGTCCACATTCCACTTACCTCCTCTTTCCGGTACTTAGGAGTTACCCTGGACTCCTCCATGTCTTTCCATGAGCACATTTCCAATCTTTCCCGTCGCTCCTTCTTTATATTGCGTCAGCTCCGTTCTGTTCGTTCTGTTTTGCCCTCTGACTCTTTTATCACTCTCGTACTTGCGCTGGTCATATCAAGACTAGACTACTGCAATGTAGTCTATGCAAATCTTCCGGCTTACCAGCTCCAACGCCTGCAGCTTTTGCAAAACACAGCTGCCCGACTGGTTACCTCTGCCCGTAGATCTGATCATATCACCCCTCTTCTGTATCGCCTCCATTGGCTTCCTCTGCGCTTCCGATTTCGATATAAGTTCCTTATACTAACCCACAGAGTCATTCATTCCTCCAATCCCCTATACTTAGCTGACTTGATTTCTCTCCATACTCCCTACCGACAGCTTCGCACCTTACATGCCAATCGTTTATCCCTTCCGTCCCCTACACAAGCTCATCTGGAACAAACACGTCACGCTGCTTTCTTTTTCCTAGGACCTTCCCTATGGAACTCACTTCCTCCCTCCCTCCGGCTAGAACCCTCTTACCAGAACTTCAAGACATTATTGAAGACCCACTTATTTCAACAGGCGTTTGATCTCCCCCCTTGAGTGTCCTGTATAGTTCTCTGTCTGTCTGTATGTTTATTGTCTTACCACCCAGTTTGATTATTGTTTGACTTTGTTGTCCTTATTGGTCTTTTGACATTGGATTTGTCTGGTTATTGTTTGAATTTACTGTTATTTATTGAATTTACTGTTGGGTTATTGTTTGATTTTACTGTTTTGTCCGGTGGCCCCTTTGGTCCTTCTTTCTCTTTATTTTAATGGAGTTCCTTTCTTTTAATGCCAGCATTTACATTTATTTTATTGTAAACCGCCCTCATGTTTCGACAATGGGCGGTATATAAAATGTGCAATAAAGATAAAGATAAAGATAAAGATATATCAAAAGGTTGCTATGATTAATGGTAGATAGCAATTCCTAAGTTCAGCACAATTTGTTGATTGAACTGCATCATAGCAACCTTTCTGATGTCTATGGAATGTGTTTCAGTTCTGGTTTCTGACAGTGTTTACCATCCCGGGGAGTGACCCCAACAGTATTGTGTACCATAGCCATGCCTGCACCGTGCCCAGGACTGGTGTGGTGGCCAGGGCTGCCAAAAACCTCTATATTTGCACAATGCTGGCATAGGTGTGTGAGTGTGTGTCTGTCTATCCAGTGTGTGGTGGCTGCCAACACCTTACTCAGCCCACACTGCTTGCACTGTTTCCAGTGTTAGTCTGCCAATGTGCATAATGAGGAGCAAGGTACTGTGGGTGTAGCCCTCTATCGCTCTATAACGGACTTTATCGCACGATAACCTGAAATGCTACCTTAAGACCGGAACGCCCACTACCTTATATGGCATTCGTCACAGTAAGACTGCAACTAACGCCGGTAACATTAAGACGGTTTAGTAAACATACCCCTAAAGGTTCAGTGGGAGAGACAGGAAGAAAACCAGGTCAGAAGAGAGGTGAGAATAAACAGGTAGATAAAGGTGAGCTGGTTGATATAGTCTATCTGGATTTTCAGAAAGCCTTTGACAAGGTCCCTCATGAGAGACTCTTGGCAAAATTGTCATGGGATAGGTGGCGATGTACTATTGTGGAAAGATGAATAGTGGAGTACCCCAGGGATCTGTGCTGGGCCCTCTTCTTTTTAATATATTTATAAATGACCTGGAAATGGGAATAACGAGTGAGGTGATAAATTGATACAACATTATTCATCGTTAAAAACCAAGAGGATTCTGAAAAATTGCAAAAAGACCTTGATAAACTGGGAGACTGTGGTCCAAATGGCAGATGAAATTAATGTGGACAAGTGCAAAGTTATGCACCTAGGAAAAATCAACCCAAACTATAGTTACACGATGCAAGGTTCTACATTAGGAACCACCCAGGAAAAAGATTTAGGTGTCATCATGGATAATACGTTGAAACCTTCTGCTCAGTGTGCAATGGTGGCCAAGAAAGCAAATAGAATGCTAGAAATCATAAGGAAAGGAAAAGAGAATAAAGCAAAGGATGTTATAGTGCCTCTGTATTGTTCCACCTTGAATATTGTGTGCAATTCTGGTCGCTGTACCTTAAAAAGGATATAGCAGAATTAAAAAAGATAGAGAGAAGAGCCACCAAAATAGTAAAGGGGATGAAAGGATACACTTATGTTTTTGTAAGGGAAGGTGGGAGGGCCATGAGGCTCCCCCTTTTTAAATCTGTGTCAGAGGAGGGGGCCTAGCCGTCAGTGCCTGTGTCAGGGGAGGGGGTTAGCCCTTGGCGCCTTAAAGATAACCGTGGAAAACCCTTGCCTGTCGTTAAAGCGGTGGAGCTAATGGGGTAGCCTCGAAAACTGGTGCTACCCGGCTAGCTCCTGTGACTTCCAGGTTGTGCAGAGATAACTGGATTTACAGTGTCGGGTCTGCATATGATCCCTGGTACTGAAAATCTGGCTGAGATGGATGGCGGGTAGGCTATTCACCTATGCGGCATATAGCACCGCCCAACTGAATAGCAGGCCCATAATATTTAGTGATTAATATTATTCCATATGCTTTCTCACCAGGAATCCAAAGCATATCCCAAAGGATTTCTGTGGGAATACTGCTGAAAAGCCTCTCTATGATGCAATGGCGTCTAATCCTGTCACACTACAGCAGGCTGACAGTAAAGAAGTTTACTTTCCAGAGAAGGCTTAGCATTGATCAAACGATGCACCATTATTTTTCTCCTTCTAATGTCAATTTCTCTCCTTTGTTACTTAAGATATGAACCAAAAGACAATTGCCACATCCGTGGTTCACAGAAGACTTTCTTTACATCAATCCTTTTATGATTCTCTCATCTTTCCAAAGGATCAACAGGTAAGTAGCAATGGCAACACCTTCATATACAAGGGAATAGTTACTAGGCATGTGCATTAGTTTACATCTGAGGAAAATTTGACCAACATCACAATTTTTGGTTCAACCCGGTGTCAACCAACCCGGTGTGCATGCTTCGAAAATGTGTACCAATCGCCTTTTGTGAACTTCATTTTTATCATGCATGCATGTGCCCAGACACACTGAAACCAATTTGAGAGGGAGAAGATCAAGGAGCAGTCACCAACAGCCAACATAAGGCACTTTAGCCAATCCTGCTTTAAATGTTTGACAGTTGGTCAGAGAAACCTATCCCTGCTTGATTTCTGCAAATCAAATGGCTTATAACATCACAGCAGGGCTGAAACACAGAGCCACCACAAATGGTAGAGAATCATTTTGGCTCTGATTTTTAGAAGATGAGGAAGACATGCTAGTGTAGGGTTTAGGATTTTAAGTGGGAGATAGGAGTTTGGCTGTGGTTGGGGTAGGACTGCAAAAATGAAAACAAAATGTAGCGCTACTGCCATGTTTGGGACAAAGGAGGATTTTAAACGAGAGAAAACAAACAACTTTAAGCCTTACATGCAGCCATTAAGGAGAGACTTATGTCTGTGGTCTGCTTGCCTTGTTATATCAAAGCACAAAAAGAAGATATTCAAGTGTCTTTTTTCCAGATAGTGTTTTTGCCATCCTTATTTCTATGAAGAGCCTGCTACACTAGGGGTTTCAAATGTTTGGGCAAGGCAGGGAGTGCATTTGCACTTTGATATAACACAGAGTCAGAGACAGGAGAAGTTACTGTATCAAAATCTATGTATTCCATTGCAGAACCATAAGATACAGTGCAATAATATTTCTTCAAACAGTCTTATTCATCTATTGTTTGTGACAGAAGTTATAAAGGTGGGAGGGCAGAGGGTACCTTACTGCACCTCTTCTATTCCATTCTTCATAGAATAGTAAAGCTGAAAGGTAAACTGAAATATAAAAGCTGAAATACAGGCACAGTCCCTGGAAATCCAGTTCCATTAGAACATTAGCAGCATAGTGGGCAGTGGGCAAACATATCCTACCTCTTCCCCCCCCCCCCCTCCAAACCCCGATCCTTTCAGAAGAGTCATATAGCTTGCTGGGCACTTCAGGGCCTAGCTGAGTTTGGATATGGGATCCTGGCCATGCTATCTGAGGCAGGACAGATGTGAAGGTGGGAGGGTACAGAACACTTTACTGTGTCTTTTCTATTTCATCTAGTTTATAGATGAGTACAGGTAAAAATTCAATAATTTGAAAGTAAAAGGCTACAATACAGTCACTTACTTGGGAAGTGCAGGTCCTAGACAAGGCATACATATAATAATGTTTGGGAAATGTAGGTTATGAAAATTAAATTTTCATAGAAAGAAAAAAAGCAGGGAAGGTAAGAGCAGTACCAGCACATGGGTACACAGAGACAGGGCATTCACAGGGTATGGTGTTAGGCTCCTCTAGTCTGCTGCCCAAGCTAAAGAGAGATGGGGGAATATTCATCGGGACTAACATGGTTAGTGCTGCTACACACCCCTATGCTAGCCGGTTAGCACTGGGGCATTCTAGGGGCAGAGCATAAGTGGCACCTAGTGATAACCATGCAACAGTGATATTGAGCCGCAGCCTGCTTATCGCTAAGTGGTGAAAGTTAGGAACTGAAAGACTGGCCTAACATTTGCCACCAAAGCTAAGCAGGCAGCAGCTGAATATCATCACTACCCAGTTAGCATATTTGCTAGCAGCTGACCTGGATATCCAATGCCGGTGGTTGGATATGGCTCAGGCACTGAATATCTGGGTCTTTCATTCAGTGGTGACAGCTAGCCACTTTAGCAGTGCTAGCCAACACTGCTACTGAATATCGAGCATGATATCTTTACAAGGAAAATAGAAAGAGCTGCAGTTTCCAGTGCAACTGTGAAAGAACAGGTGTCTTATCCACAGAGGGGCAAAGTGAGATTGACATAGTACAGGGCAGGGGGACATAAGAGAAGCATCAGGTGGTAAATCAGTCTCACAGCAAGCACACTGTATTCCCTGCTGAAGACTTGGCAGATACAGGAATCCGTATGGGTGGGATTTACATCTAAATTATCAGATAGTGAAAATGTCCGGTTGAAGAGGGTTTTTTTTTTAAGCATGCTAACTAGTGAGGAGGTAGAATATAATCCTGGCAGTGCCAAAGCCTCTAGAGAACTGCACAGGTAGAAGGGACAGTAGAGAGTGGGAAGGAAGCAGCTGGCCTTTCTTCCCCTACTTCAGTCCTGAGACTCAGGAGCAATTTGAGGAAATATTTCATCATGGAAAGAGTAGTAGAGGCATGCAAACGTCTTCCAGTAAAGGTGGTAGACACAAGGACAGCATCAGAATTCAAGAAAGTATGGGACAAACAGAGAGAATCTCTAAAGGAAAGAAAAGGGGCCATAAAGCTTAGTAGTTGGCATGGAAGAGCAGATTGGATAGGCTATATGGTCTTTATCTGCCATAATGTTTCTATGTTTCTCAGTTTATAATGGGTGAACAACAGAAGGAGAGTACCTATGGGCTATGCTACACAGCCAGGTAATAGATGACAGACATGCATGGATCCATATCTTAGCAAAAGTAAGGGCAATGCTACAAGACTGTCACAGGAGGCACAAACAGAGCACCGTGCATTCAGGTTTATTTTTAACAGATAGTGGATGAGCATAGTCAATGAAGTAAAGGAAGGGGACTTTTGTGAGATCAGATAATTTGCACACTACTTGCACCTGGATGTGAGAGACTCCCTAGGATTGGGCAGCAAGGCAAGCGGCAGCCCTGTCCTGAGGGAACTGATCAAGAAGTGCCAAAAAATAGCTGGGTATTTTCATTGGAGAGTGAAAGGTGGGCGTGAGCTGTGTGAGAAGCAGGAAGCAACAGGGCCACCTGTGCACCAGCTCAAGCAGGATGTTAGCACTAGGTGGAATTCCACTTATGACATGACGGAGAGGTTAGTGGAGCAATGGACTGCCCTATATCAGATATCACTGGAGACCAAGATCAGCATCGACAGGCCCCCTGGGTCACCAGGACTGGGCAAGCATCACACAGGTGATGGAAGTCCTAAACCCTGTAAGGATGCTATGGAGGAACTGAGTTCCCAAAGAGCTACCCTCAACTTTCTCATGTCAGTAGTGAATTTTATACAGGCCATGTTAGAGGGTTTTCAGCAGTTTCAGGAATGCATAGTAGAGGTTTTGGCGATGATGGACTACTTGCATGGTCAAGTGGGACAAAGGATAGACCCCTTATGAAGGAGGATACCTATATGCTAGTTGATCTCTGTAACCCACAGATGAAAGGAACAATGGTGCTAGGCAGCTGATGTCCCCCACAAATTTCCATTAATGTACTTGTTTGGAGACTCTAGCAGGGGAGTACAGCTACTGTTATACCCTAGGCTGAATAATGGTATTTTTATTAGGAGGGATGAGCATGGAGCAGTAACAGAAGAAGTGGATAGCTGCCTAGCAAGTCTTATAGTTGGATTAAACTTAGCTATCGTGGGGTGAAAGACTGCCTTCACATCTATCATTTTTCATTACTGTCATTATCGACTATCAGTCTTCTGCCACAACTATTAACCTTTCATTATAGTGGCTTCCAACCTATTTTGCTGTTGCATTGGGCTTCCTCAGCTCTTCTAGGCTGTTGCCGTCAGTGCTGCAGCCCCACTCCCAATGCTTTTGGAGCTTCACCATGGTGCATCCTCTGATTCTTCTTTGCAACCCTCAGCATATCATGTAGGCACTATGGGCCCAATATTGAGTTGCGACGGCTATTTGCCTTAAAGACACATAGCCGTTGCCACCAAACTTTAATCCCGGATATATAATCCGGGGCTATATCTGGCCATCGTCATTGAATATCTGGATTTGCTGCTCAGAAGCTGCCCGGATAGCTTCAGCGACAAAAGTTAGGATAACCTTTGCTATGCCTAACTTTTGCCACTGAGGGATAACCAGGCAGTGGCTGAATATTGCCATCGCACAGTTAATTCTGGGTACTGCCCCCTTAATGCCCCTAACACGCCTCGATGCTAAATGGTTAGCATCGTGACATATAGCGGCATTACTCTGGGATATTCAGTGGCACTAACTGTCAGTGCCACTGAATATCCCAATTACGGGCATTTACACGGTTTACAGCTCTATAAACTGTGTAAATGCCTTGCAATATTGGACCTTACATGAATGCTTCGTCCACCTAGTGGGGATCTTCCTCTGTACGTAAGGTTCCTATGAAGGGACCAAAGTCCTTAGTGCCAGGACTCTTAACTTGCAGGCACACAGCTGAACACACCCAACTCCTGCAGCCTGGGCTGCTGTCACCTCTTCTACTGTTGTGTTGGCTTTCCTCTGCTGTTTTGGGCCTCCCAGCCAATCTGGGTACTGAATTGATCTTCCTGGCATAAATTAGGGCCTTTCAGCTGATCTGGGTGTTATGCTGGTCCTCTTGCCATTTAACTCCTCTCAAAGTGCCTTCTGACAATTGTGCTGCTTTGTCCTCTTCCACTATCTTGAGGTGTTCATTATGCTCTTTGAACCACTTTGCCCTGCTTATTATGGCAGTTTCTGGCACTCATCCCACCACTATATGTACTCTTGTGCCCCTGGGAGGTTTGTGACACTCTTGATGCCTTGCAGTCTTGTTAGAGATGCCTGCCAGCAAGTTTCAAGAAAATAGATAGCAATCTCCCTGTTCCATTGCAAAATAGCCTGCCCCATAGACTTTAATGAGAATAAATTGGATGAATGAATAAATGTTTTGGATTCTAAAAACTAACTGAATAGGTATAGTCTGATAAATCAAAACAAGCCTTAAAATCTTTAGCACATACATAACACAAGTTATTTGTCCTTTAACAGATGTTACAGGACAATAACGTGCATTATTTTATCATAACAGACAATTTGCCACTGCACTACTCATTGAATACAAATGAGATGCAAAACATGCAAAACATCTCATTATTATTCAAATGAACACTGCAGCTTGTGGTAAATCACTACAAGCTACATTATTCTTGCAATAATGGCAGCTCAAAGCTGGTGTTATTTTTGCACTGGGAGCATTGGATCGCTAAAACACAGCATGATGCTCCAGGCTACATATTTAAAAAGCCAGCACTGGAAAGTGCTCATTGATGATTTGAGGATATCCAATCCCCAGCACCACTATGGAGTCAGGTGAGATGGTGCAGGGGGATCTCTGCAGTCCGACCCTGATCACGGCAGCCCGATCAGAGGTCAGGCTGCGGGGGAAAGAACATTGCTGTTGCTGCCGGGGATTGCGGCATGGAGCAGTGGTGGCATGGCGACAGGACGCTAAGCCACCACCGCTCCATGCAGAAGCCAGGCTCGGCTAGCCGGGGAGTTGCTTGAAATCTGGGTGGACAGAATCGGGGCACAGCCTGTATGTCTATACCAGTAGACCTGATTCTGATCCCGCGGGCACGTCTAGCCCCCACGGAATTAAAATTGGGCGCACTGGAACACATCCTGATTCTGACCAGCTGTACATGCGGGGATGCACACAACGGAATTGGCCTCCACTTAGCCACCTTAGACGTTCATTGCTTAGCCAAGAGATTTTAATGACTGCACATATCTGTTAGTTTTGCTTGTTGGTATCTTCAATAAATGTCTTATGTATAACAAACTGTACTTTGTGCATTTTGGAAAGTGAAAAGGCAAACTATAAATTCTTATATTAAATTAAATTAGAAATACATGGGTCCATATGAATCACATCTTTCTCAACTTAATGGGCTAGATTTACCAAGAGGTATTACTGCGTTACTGTGCACAAACCCTCATTAATGCACATTATTTATTGCAGGTTCCATTTTATGGAGTGGGACGTATTTACTAATAACAGGGCTCATTTAGTAACAGCCATTACAGCATATTATCTACTGCAGGGTGTGATAACTGTGTGAGCAAATGACTCCCAGTATACATTAATTAGCATGCACTAATGGGGTAGTACACCTTAGTAAGTCTAACCTATAGCCATCTGTGTTCAGAATCTGAAACTCTACCCATTATCCAGAAATTGAATGCTTTTTCAAATATTGTGATCATGGACTATCCCCACCACCAAAAAAACGTTATCTTGGAAAATTGCAAGGCATTTTAGATAGCCCAAGACAGCATCTGAGGTTTCATCAAATTTCAAGTCGTTTTTTTTATTTTTTTAACGTGAGGATTTATGATCAAGAGAAATGCTGACTGATTGGTAATATTCAGGAAATAGAAAGTCATACATGTGTAGCAGTTTGCAATATTTTTGATTATTTCTACCACTGAGCATTAATTCAAGTATGTTTTTCCCCAGTGGTCATGGCTTTTGCTGAGTAGCAGGAAGAAAGAATTTTACTTGTGCGGCAGATATATACTTGTACCAGCTTTAAAAGGGAAAGTATACACATATAATACTTTCCTTTTTTAAAATTACCCCATGGGGAATACATGCACACATTTACACCTGCTTGGAGACATGCACGGAATTGCCGTTTTATTTTTCACACATTTGTGTGTATTTTATAAAATGCATGTGGAAGTCCATACTGCACCCAAACATTTTGAAGCAGGTCGGCAAATAGGTGCATATACAAAGCATGTGCACACAAGTCTAGGTGCAAATACCACAGGCAATTTTAGAAGAGTCCATTTTAAGTGGCATTTTACAAATGACATCCAAGTGCAATCTGGGACATTCAAGCCAGAACGTCTGGAATAAAAACCAGGCCCATTCAGGTATAAACATGATTTCACAAATGTGGACATATGAACCTTTGTGGTGGTATCTACATAGACCTCCCCAGAATAGTATGCCAGAACCTGGAAATCTAGGAATAGCCTAATGGCTAGAGTAGTGGGCTAGTAGCAGGGAAGCCAGGGTTCAAATTCTACTGCTGCTATCACTGTGGTTATACAGAGTACTGGGGATGGTGGATTGCCAGCTTCTCTACACCCTCTGGATGTTTTATGGTCAAAAGATGCATTTTCCCGTTATCTATTCCTAACTGGGGCAGGTATAACCTTACACATAACTCTGGACATCCAGAACGTTTCTGAGATCAAGCAATGATGTCCGGGATCTTGGGATTTCCTCCACTATGGGGTATGTTTACTAAAACCCCGGTAGAGTGCAGGCCACGGTAGAGTGCGGATGCCATATAAGGAGTGGGCGTTCCGTCGTGAAAAAGAAAAGCCGGAATTTAAATATGCGCTAAGGTGCGCGGCGCCCTTGTGCACCCTGCACCTTAGCGCATCAGATGGCTGCGCGGGAGGCATATGTGGTACGCTGATGGGCAAGCAGAAGAGCAGAGCCACAGCACAATGGTTAAAGCACCTACCAATGGTGCAGGGATCAGGGGTTCAATCCCCACAGAGCCCAATAAAGACAGCTGGCTGAGGCATTAACTTAGGAGGCAGTGAAATAATGGACGGCATAAGGCAGCAAGCTAATGTTTTTGGAGCCAAATTAATAATGGGCGGCATAAGGCTAATGTGTTTGGGGGCATTTTAATATTGTGAGGCATATGGCGGCTCGCTGATGTGCAAGCACAAGAACAGAACCACAGCCCAATGGTTAAGATACTGACCAACAGTGCAGAGATCAGGGGTCGGATCCCCCACAGTGCCCAATGAAGACGGCTGGCTGAGGCGGTAATTTATGAGGTGCAGAAATACTGGGCGTCATAAGGCAGCGTGCTGAAGTTTTCGGCGGCATATTAATACTGGGCGGCATAAGGCGGCGCGCTGATGTGCAATCACAGGAACAGAACCACAGCACAATGGTTAAGACACTGACCAGTGGTGCAGGGATCAGGGGTTCAATCCCCCAAAGTGCCCAATGAACAAGACTGGCTGAGGCATAGCACATTATGGGGAAGATTGCTTTAGGAGGCATTTTAGTCATATTTTAATTACCACTACTAGCAAACGCACTCCCAAAGCATGTTAACATCAGGTGCCCTATAAGGCACATTTTAAAGTGCACTGTCAGCCAAGGCACCCTAGAATGTTGCTTATAGGGCGCTTTAGAGGGTGCCGTATGAGGTACCGCAAGGTCAGTGTACTGTTTTTTATGGCAGCACTGTGCAGTTTAAGGAATGAAAAGCATACGTAGGTGCGCTGACAGGCAAGGAGGAGCAGAAGTGGAGCACAATGGTTAAGGCACTGACTACTGATACAGGAGTCATGAGTTTGCTCCCCAGTGTGCCTAATACGTAAGGCTGGCTGTGGCATCAGCTTTGCATTGTACATATTTTGTCCTGCAGCACTTTATATTTATGTTATTAATTGCTGCCAGCAAACACGGCCTCACGTGCCGTAATTGAAGGTGCCGTAATTGAAGGTGCCGTATAAGTCACCCTATAAGGCACTCCATAGGGCACATCAGAAATTGCACTGTCCGCCACAACACCCTAAAATGTCCCCTATAGGGCACCCTATAGGTTGCATCACAGGAGAATGTATAGTGCACCTTATATGGACGGGCACCATAAGGTGCCCTATAGGGCGCCCTATAAAGCACCCTCAGAGGCACCTTATGGGTACAGTACGCTGAGGGTGTTTTTGCTGGCAACAAAATATGTACATTAAAAAAAGATAATGCATTAGATAACCCTATCAAATAACCCCACTGTGGGTTTGAACCCATGACCTCTGGCTTCAGAGGCAGTGCAGTAACCATTAGGCTACAGCTCTATAGCTGCCAGCAAGACCCTGGCTGGCTGCAGAGAGCATGCACGTCACCACACAGACAGTCTGCTGTGGTCACCAGGATAGGGTTAGCCTAACCATACCCATGATGCACTGCACATGCAAATCAGCTTCCACAGATTAACACAAGATGGGCAATGCACCCCCACAGCACCTCGGCCCAGTAGAGGGAAGTGACCATGTGTACCCACACACCACCTCGGCCTGGTAGGGGGTACTGACCGTGTGTTTTACTGGCACAGAGTAGCTACACACCGTCACATTGTGCGGGTACTGTGCTCACCCTGAGGGTGCAATGAGGCACCCAGAACCAGGGCCACAACACCTTCCATGGCTGAAAGAGGCCATGCCAGAGGTCCAAAGCAGTGTTAATGTGTGAGATAGGTAGTTTCTGCACAAACACCCTCACAACAGGCCAACTTTACTCTGTAGATAACAAACAGTTCCATATACTGTTGGTAACACCTTGTATATAGTTAACCATGATATTCCTTAATAGATAAACCACCATTGTATTTAGTTTCCCCTATTTCGCCAAGTTATACCTCCTGTTAAATGTAATGACCAGACATATGTAAACTGCGCTGATGTCTAATAGTGCAGTATATAAGAATTGTTAATAAATAAAATAAAATAAATAAATAAATAACACCTTGGATATCTCTGTCTGCCTCAGTCAGGTGTAGCCCCCATGCACCACCACCCCCCCTCCCCCAGGGCCAAGGGCGGCAAGACAGGGTCTCCCATCAATAGATCCACATTCTACCTCCCTGCAAAGGTGGCAGTAGAGGGGACCATCAACCTGGGTCCTGCTGAGGAACAGACCACCCCACAGGGCAGTCAATGCAGTTCTATACAGATCAATACCACAATATCAGACAGAAGGCCTGGATATGGTGAGCTGCACCCCACCACCATCTGCTATTCTCCTGCAGCAAGTCATCAGCCACTGCAGCCCACAAGCTGCTCCATCAAGACACATACCAGCTGCAAACAGCGTGCTAGTTAGTCCACAGTGCATGTTCCCAGTGGAGATTAATGCACCCACAACTGGGATGTCAGCATACACAGCAAGCAGTTACATCAGTGACTGGGCCCCAAAAGGGAACCCATATCTATCACATAAGAAAAATGCTATATAGCACTATGGGGGTGCCTAGCCATACTGTGGTCACTGCACAGTCAGGCTGAGAGTGTTCTCTCAGCAGGACATACTGAAGTCACCCTGTCTGTGTAGGTGGTGGCCGGGCACTAATATGTCCCAGTCAGTGCCCTATGCCCTGTGCAGATGCACCCTGGACAGGCCACCCTGTCCGGCCTATACCCATGGTACCTTGCTCCTCATTATGCACATTGGCAGCCCAATACTGGCAACATTGCTGGCAGTGTGGGCTGTGGAAGGTGTTTGCAGCCACCACACACTGGATAGGCAGACAGACACCCCCACACCTATGCCAGCATTGTGCTACTATAGAGGAGTCCAGCAGCCATACCCACCACACCAGTCCTGGGCACAGTACAGGCATGGATATGGTACGCAAGACTGTTGGGGGTTACTCCCCAGGGTGGTAAACACTGTCAGAGACCAGACCTGCAGCGCACACCGCAGACATCACAATGATTGTTATGGTGGAGATCAATGAGCAACATGTGCTTAACGTAGGAATTGATATCTGCCAGTTATCATGGGCAACGTTTGATAGCTGTGTACCATATACCCAGGTGTAGGGTGGCAGTGCTAAGGTATGCAACTGCTAGTATTGGGAGATACAGGCAGGGCCCAATGTCCTGCCTCTCTAGGAGTCATTGGCCACGGGGGCGGTGTGGGGGGCGGGGGGGTGTCTGGCCCTGTTGGCTGCTGCTTTACGGCAGAGTGTCCCAACTCCAGTCCTGGTGTTCCAACCACTGTTCGGGTTTTCATGCTGTCCCTCAGAAATATGCATGAGCTACATCAGCATACCATGGGGGTGGTGCATAGATATGCAGCACATGCATCTTTAGCAGAGGCAGCATGGATCCTGAATGGTGTGGGGCCCTCCAGGACTGCATTTGGGAGACTCTGCTCTGGGTAATGCGGCTGTTTATGGTGTCTGTGTTTGGTGTGGTAAAATATAGGCGTGTGAACCATGCGTATGTTCTCAGCAATAAAGGTTTCTCCTTACTATCACGGTTTAGTTGTAGGAAAAATATGTGGACTGGATTGGCAGTAGCCCCAGCTGGGCTTTGAACCTGTGACCTTCTGTTCCTGCACACGCTGTCTGTGTGCACTGCACCACCGTGTTGCCACAGATATGCTGTGTTCCATGGGGAGTCCATGACTGTACATCCGACAGAGCCTGTCTGTTACGGTGGACGGTGCCAGCCTGCACAGGCCTAGGCCACTGTCGGCTGTGGTTTGCAGCCACTGCCCCCTCCACCACCTGTACCCTTCCGCCAACATGCAGACATGTCCCTATCTGGAAAATAAATATGACATGATTGAGTTGTGGCACTCCAGGACTGAATTTGGGGGACTCGGCTGTCAGTAATGCCCATTGTTATGATTTGTGTGTGGTGTAGGGTAAATTATAGGTGTTGGAACCATGCTTATGTTCTCTGCCATTCAGGGGTGTCTGTACTATCACTGTTTAGTGGTGGGTAAGGCTATAGGGACTGGGTTGGCAGGAGCCCCAGCTGGGGTTTGAACCTGTGACCCTCTAGTCCTACAGGCACTGGCTGTGTCTGCTGCACCACACTGTGGCCACAGAGACAGTGCAGTCTCTGGAGATAGGAAACCTGGCCGCACGAGTCAGACACCCTGCTCTGCACAATTTTACTGTGGGCTCGTTTACCTTGTATGGGGACAGGGGTGCAATTAAACCTCAAAAATGACCTCCAAAAAAAGGGGCAAAAACCAAAACCAAGCTGGGCAACAGTGATATCAATGGGCAACATGAAAAACACTCCCAGGAAAGCTCCATTAAAATGCAGTGATTTTTGAACGAGTCTACGGAGCGTAGACCCTTCCAAAAATCATTTCTTTTTTTTGGAGCTTTCCTGGGAGTGTTTTTTATGGTTGCCCATTAATATCACTGTTGCCCAGCTGGATTATAATTTATTTGAAATTTTTTGTGGCAATTTTCATGTTCTATTTGTTGTTTTGTTCTGTGCACATGTATCACACTGCTCACGTTTTGCGGGTTTCCCCGGTTTTGCTGTACATTGCTGACGGAAATGGTTTCTCTTCCCTTTAAATCGGCTCTAACGCGAGGGTTTCACTCGCGGTATTTTTAATGCCGAATTCAGCCCCGCTCCTGTGCGGGGAGCCTCTCCCCTCCCACTCTCCACCCATTGACCCCGTCCCCCCACCCCTCAGGAGCCTTCCTCCGCCCTCCGTAAGCGTTTCCCCGCCTCTATCGCACATCAGCGCCCCGCACACGTGCGCCGGCCCGTTAATGTGATGCGCACGTGTGCGCGGCGCTTAAGAGCACTTATGTGCATCATTAGCATCCGCTCTTGTGCACCGCGCACGTGTGCGCGGTTTAGTAAACATACCCCAATGTCTCCATTCAGACGTGGACGTCCACAGACCTGGCTTCTAAAATGCTCATTTTCAGGAAAAGAGCTTCTAAAATAGCCCCCTTTATGAACAGAATGGGGTATGTTTACTAAAGTGCGGTAAATGTGAATAACGCACGTTGTACGACGTTAACGATTGTAAGTGCAGTACAACGCGCGTAATCACGCGCCAACAACCGTTAACGTCATACTACGCGCGTTAACCGCAGTTTACGATCGTAAAGCCCCGCGGCGCGTTAAAACAGCGCAGAAGGGGAGAGTGGGTGGAGAGAAGGGGTCAATGGGCGGAGAGTGGGCGGGGAGAGGCTCCACACTAACGCGCTGAATTTCTGAGCTCAATTCCAACGCAAATGAAAACCTGTCGTTAAAGGCATATTAAAGGGAAGAGAAACCATTTACGTCAGCAATGTACAGCAAAACCGGGGAAACCTACAAAATGTGAGCAGTGTGATACATGTGCACAGAAAAAAATTTCACCTAAAACGTTAAAAATGACCACAAGAAACATTGTACAAATTATAATCCAGCTGGGCAACAGTGATAGCAATGGGAAACAATGAAAAACACTCCCAGGAAAGCACCAAAAAAAAGAAATGATGTTTGGAAGGGTCTACGCTCCGTAGTCTACGCTCCGTAGACCCTTTCAAAGATCATCTCATTGTAATGGAGCTGTCCTGGGAGTGTTTTGTAATGTTGCCCAATGATAGCATTGTTGCCCAGCTTGGTTATGGGTGTTTGCCCCTTTTTTTGAGGTCTTTTCTGAGGTTTATTTGCACCTCTGTCTCCATACAAGGTAAATGAGCCCACAGTAAACCTGTGCAGAGCAGGGTTTCCGACTCGACAGGCCGGTTTTCCTATCTCCAGGGACTGCACTGTCTCTGTGGCCACAGTGTGGTGCAACGGACACAGCCAGTGCCTGTAAGACCATAGGGTCATAGGTTCAAATCCCAGCTGGGGCTCCTGCCAACCCAGTCCCCATAGTTTTACCCACCACTAAACAGTGATAGTAAAGACACTCCTTTATTGCAGAGAACATACGCATGGTTAATACGCCTATATTCTACCACACCAAACACAGACACCAGAAACAGGTGCATTACCTAGAGCAGAGTCTCGCAAATGCAGTCCTGGAGGGCCCCACACCTTTCAGGTTCCATGCTGCCTCTAATAAAGATGCCTGTGCTGCATATCTATGCACCACCCCCATGGTATGCAGATATAGCTCATGCATAGTTATGAGGGACAGCATAAAAACCCAAACAGTGTTTGGAACACCAGGACTGGAGTTGGGGAACTCTGCCGTAAAGCAGCAGCCAACAGGGCCAGACACACCCACACACATACCCAGAGGCCCCATTGGCCAATGTCTCCTGGAGAGGCAGGACATTGGGCCCTGCCTGTATCTCCCAATACTAGCAGTTGCATACCTTAGCAATGCCACCCTACACCTGGGTACATGGTACACAGCTATCAAACGTTTCCTATGATAACTGGCAGATATCAATTCCTATGTTAAGCACAGTTTGCTCAGTGAGCTCCACCATAACAATCATTCTGATGTCTGTGGTGTGTGCTGCAGGTCTGGTCTCTGACAGTGTTTACCACCCTGGGGAGTGACCCCCAACAGTCTTGCGTACCATATCCATGCCTGTACTGTGCCCAGGACTGGTGTGGTGGGTATGGCTGCTGAACACCTCTATAGTAGCACAATGCTGGCATAGGTGTGGGGGTGGCTGTCTGTCTATCCAGTGTGTGGTGGCTGCAAACACCTTCCACAGCCCACACTGCCAGCAATGTTGCCAGTATTGGGCTGCCAATGTGCATAATGAGGAGCAAGGTACCATGGGTATAGGCCGGACAGGGTGGCCTGGCCAGGGTGCATCTGCACAGGGCATACGGCAGTGACAGGCACATTTTAGTGCCCGGCCACCACCTACACAGACAGGGTGACCTCAATATGTCCTGCTGAGAGATCACTCTCACCCTGACTGTGCAGTGACCACAGCATGGCTAGGCACCCTCATAGTGCTATATAGTATTTCTCTCATGTGATAGATATGGGTTTCCTGTTGGGGCCCAGTCACTGAGTTATCTGCATGCTGACATCCCAGTTCTGTGCACGTGAACTATTGACTAACTAGCAGACTGTTTGCAGCTGGTATGTGTTGTGATGGAGTGACTTGCAGCAGGTGAATATCAGATAGTGGTGGGGTACAGCTTCCATATCCAGATCTGATGTCTGTCTGCTATTGTGTTATGGATGTGTACAGAGCTGCATTGACTGCCCTGTGGTGTGTCTGTTCCTCAGCAGGACCAGGGTTGCTGTTCCCCTCTACTGCCACCTTTGCAGGGAGGTAGAATGTGGATCTATTGTTTGGGGAACCTGTTTGCTGCCCTGTGGGAGGGGGGGTGGTGGTGCATGGGGGCAACACCTGACCAAAACAGACAGAGAAATCCAAGGTGTTTGTACAGAAACTACTTAGCTCACACATTAACACTGCTTTGGATCTGTGCCATGGACGGTGCTGTGGACCTGATGCTGGGCACCTCACTGCACCCTCAGGGTGAGCACGGTACCCGCACAATGTGACGGTGTGTAGCTACTCTGTGCCAGTACAACACACGGTCAGTACCCTCTACCAGGCCGAGGTGCTGTGGGGGTGCACATGGTCACTTCCCCCTACCAGGCCGAGGTGCTGTGGGGGTGCTTTCCCCATGGTGTGTATCTGTGGACGGCTGATTTGCATGTGCAGTGCATCATGGGTGTGACTGGCACAATCCAACCCTGGGTAAATCCAGCACCTGCTCACAGGCTCAGATACACCATAGGCCATCACACGTACATCTGTTAGCATAATGCATAGGTGCAAGATACCCTAAAGAGTCTGTAATATAAGGTACCCATGCTGGTAAAAACACACGTACCCACGCACGTTTGTACGCACGGGGCTACGCCCGTACCAACGTACATGGCTACGCACACTGTGAGTGTGTGTTTCTGTAACCACTACTCAACGTAAAGAAAAACATGCCTTCTCATTCCCTATGTAATGTACAGGGTAATGCCTGGGCCAGTCTTCTGCGTTAGGTACACTGGGGACTCGAACCCATGCTGCTTGTAACAGCAGTCAGTACACTAACCATTGTGCTACAGCTCTGTTTCCGTGTTTTGTGTCTGTACGCCTTCATATGATTAACGCGCAGTAACGCGCCACGGCGCCCTGTAACGCTCGTTAGTTTTGGGAACGCACGTTAGTGGTTACGATGTCCCGCCCATGTCCTTTTTTGGCTTTCCTTTCACTAACGCGACTCCTAACGCGATTTGCACTAACGCAGTTTAGTAAACATACCCCAATGTCTTCTAAAACTATCCCTATAGGGAGCAGTTCAACATACTGTTGGATAAACTGCTTCTATTTGCTACATATGGCTAAATAATTGATAGTCTTTTGTTAATTCTTCCAAACTCGAAAAATACAAATGTAAAAAGAACCTATTAATAAAACTATCCTATTAATGAATCTTAAATCACACCCTGTTTGACTGTAAGAGCTATTCCTTATGATGTTATTAGAAATCCTACTTCACTCTCTTATCACAATTACATTGATATGCCAAGCAAATAAATTTGACATAAAATATTAAAAACTACTGAATATTTGAAACATCTTGGAATGATCTGCCACAGATTAGGGTATTAATGACTACCCACTCTTTGGGTCAACTTTCTTGGGGAGGGCTCTTTTCAACCTCGGTACATTAGGAGGAATTGAACCCAATGTCAGAATCCTAAATCCAGGCTAGCTTGAAAAAAATTGTTGATTAAGTGTAGGTCGTTTGTTTTTAGGTTTTAACCAATAAATACTAAGAAAATACTCCCTATGGGAAAAAAAGAAATAGTGTTTATTGAATAAACACCAGAAAAACTCTGTCTTCCTGGTATTCTTTGAACCTACAGCCTTCTTGTGTGCCTAGGGTTGCCAACTATTTCACCGAGAAAAACCCGACGCCTGTGCCTCGCCATGCTCCACCCATTCTCCGCCCCTAGTCCCACCCCTGCCCTGCCCCGCCCCAGCCCCACCCACAAAAATTACCGAGGATACGTGTAGGCTAACTTCCTTGGTCAGATAATAATTAAACTGGGAACCCCAAAAGCCAAACATGAAATGTACGACACTGGAGAAATAAAACTATAAAGTAATTTCCTCTTGCACTAAACAAAAACGCAAAGATGTTAGCAATACACACTTCCCAGACCAGACATATTCCAGTTAATAAATTCAAAATAAAAAGTATTTTTCTACCTTCTGTTTGGGCATTTTATTTTTCAGTTGCAATTGCTCCAGTCACTTTCTTCTGGTTTCTTCATGTCTTCTGCGAGCTATCCATTTGTCCTTTCTTCTCTTTTAGATGTTTTCCATTCTCTCTCTCTATTTCTGCTTTAACATACTGATTGTTTCCCTTTTGCTCTTTCCCCCAATTCTTTCCTTATTCCTTTATCATACATTTAAATTTCACCCTTCCATTCTCAAGCCCCTCTTACTCTCCCAATACCCGGCCCATCATAGACTTTTCTTCCACACAAAATATCTTTTCCCCTTCCATTCTCATTCCCCATCCATTCTAGTCCTCCCCCAAAATCAGTTCCTTTATAGTTCTAGACCCACCCAGCATCCACTCCCTTCTAGTCCCATTCTCCCATGCCCCACATCAGCCCATTTCCAATCCTATTCCAGCTCTTCATCAGCCAATTTCCAGTGCTAGCCCTCACATCACAGGCCATTTCCAGTCCTAGCCCCCCCCCCATCACAGCCCATTTCCAGTCCAAGTCCCCCATCACAGCCTCTTTCTAGCCCTAGCCCCCCCCCCATCACAGCCTATTTCCAGTCCTAGGCCCCCCCCACCATCACAGCCTATTTGCAGTCCTATGTCCCCCCCCCACCATCACAGCCCATTTGCAGTCCTAGCCCCCCTAATCACAGCCTATTTCCAGTCCAAGTTCCCCCTCCCTCCACCATAGCCCTTTTCCATTCCAGGTCCACCCCCCCCATTTCATTTTTCGTGTCCAAGTTCCCCTATTCATAGCCCATTTCCTGTCCAGGTCCCCCCCCCATCACAGCAACATTTCCAGTCCAAGTCCCCCCCCCCCATAGCCCTTTTCCAGTCCAAGTTCCCCTCCTCACAGCCTATTTCCAGTCCAGGTTCCCCCCCCCCATCACAGCAACATTTCCAGTCCAAGTCCCCCCCATAGCCCTTTTCCAGTCCAAGTTCCCCCCCTCATAGCCCATTTCCAGTCCAGGTCCCCCCCCCCACCCATCACAGCAACATTTCCAGTCCAAGTCCCCTCCCCCCATAGCCCTTTTCCAGTCCACGTTCCCCCCCCCCCCATAACCCTTTTCCAGTCCAGGTCTCCCCCACCAGCCCATTTGTAGTCCTAGCCCCCCCCATCACAGCCCTTGCAGTCCTTGGCCTCACCCCCCCCCCCCCCACCACCAGCACCGCGGCTGTCTGAGGGGCTTCAGAGGGAGCCGGAGAAGCCCGCGCAAGGCCCCGGCTCCCTCTGTACAACTGCCAGCGTGAAGATCCTTTTCCTTCACGCTGGCGGTTGTTTCTGTGAAGCCGCGAATGCTGGGAAAGGTTAAAGGGCATTGCCTTTAACCTTTCCCAGCAATCTCGGCTTCACAGAAACAGCCGCCATCGTGAAGGAAAAGGATCTTCACGCTGGCAGTTGTACAGAGGGAGCCGGGGCCTCGCGCGGGCTTCCCCGGCTCCCTCTGAAGCCTTCCGGTGTGCGGGCTGTTTTTTTTTAAACTCCGCGGACTTCTTTGGATCGGAAGAAAAGCCGTTTTTTTGCTCTGGCTGCTTCCGATCTTGCGGCCAGAGCAAAAAGCCGGCTTTTCAAGGGCCAGTTTTACCTCTGCGCCGGCAGCCGGCCTAGCCATGGAAAAACCGGCCAGGCTGGCTGAAAACCGGCCGGTTGGCAACCCTATGTGTGCCTTAAATCACTACACCTTTTCTGCACTAACCTGATGGTTCCTGAGCAGCTGATTGTCTCTTCCTGCTCTCTACTGCACAGTGAACATGGGCTGGCAGGGGGGGTTGGGGGGGAAGAAGGCAGAAAGCACAGGAGAAGAACAAGGGTTAAACAGAATGGTAGAGACAGGCTGCAGGAAAGGAAAAATTCCTGAAAACCTTGAGGTCCATATTTAGCTGGGGCGGCACTTAACTTCTGTATACTCACTGGCACTATTCATTTACTTAGGACTGCTGAATATACATCTAAGTGATATCTGCTGTTTGCAACTATCCATTTAATTTAGACTTGCTGTTCAATAGGCCTGAATTAAACAGACACTTTAGCCATGTGAAGGTGCATTTTAGAAAGGCCATGTAGGTAAAATTTGGGATGTCCAAGTCAGATTGTTTGAAATTTAGTGGGAGGGGAAGAAGAGTAGGTAGACCTGTCTCTGTCCTGAAAGGCAGTACCGTCCAACCAGAAAGCACAAGCACTCTCACAGATCACCAAGAAACAGTACAAAGAGCGAGGACAGTACAAATAGGGACATGCAGAGTAATGGATCGGACACATGCAAGTTTCTGAAATTGAGGGAAAACCTTCACGCATCCGACCCATTACTCTGACGTCTCTATTTTGTCTTTTATGTAGTGGGCACATGTATCTTTCAGGGTGGAAACAGTACAAAGAGTGAGGTGGAAAAAAACACCACAAATATAAGCGGTATAAAATCCATGAGTCCTTTAATAGTCAAGACCCTACACGGCCATGTTCCAGGATGCGCCTTCTTCAGCTAAAAATAAAAAGTTAAAGATTAAAAACAGAATGAATATAAATGATATGAATGTCTGCTATTCTGGACACATAGACATTCCTGTGGCACAATTTCAGAATGTGCCCATATATATCTCGCCTCCTTTACATGATCCAGCCTGCCATTTTGCAAACAAGGATGTGCAGCAGTGCAGCAGGTCAGGAGAAATGCTGTTTTACTTACTGCCATGTTTTGGGAAGTAACAAAAAGTACTGGGGGAGTGAGGGGGAATTTCCCTCTTCACCTCACAGTTGAGCTGCCGAAATGAGCACTTTCCTGAGTCCTCTTTGTATCGGAGTAGGCATAGCCACGGATGCCCCCGATGGTGAATTGAGCCATGCAACACTGGTCTATAACTGTGTACACACATGCTTCTTTTTCACCCCACCCAGGACATGTCCCCGGCATGACCCTGTACGACTTGGACCTCATCACGCCAGACCAGATATACTCAGGGCTTTCTAAAATGCCTCACGGAAGGTCCATGTGACTTCAACATCTGACTGGACGATTTCAGATGTGGAAATCACAATTAGGGCTTCTAAATGACCCCCTTAGTCATTGTATATTACTCCTAAATGGATAGTTTCTGGAGCTGCCTCCCCTATCTCAGCCTCTTTTTATATAGCTAATGTAAGTTAAATGACTTGGCATTATCAGACAAGTTAAATAACTTGATATTATCTGGACAAGTTTTAAAAATGCATGGAGAAGTGAGCTGTTATTGCTGATTGGCGGACATCATCCTTATCTCATTTGTCCATCAATGTATTCCTTATATGATTGCTACCTGCATAGCCAGCTCTAGATTGTCAGCCCCCTGATTTTATGTCTAAAATAAAGTAGCTAAAAAAATAAAGACCTAAATTTATAAACACCTAAAAACAGACATCCAAATTATCTTCCATTCCAAAAGTGTGCTTTTTACTGCACACACCTGATAAGAATTTTGGCTGATAACACAGTAAGGACACTTTTCAAAGCAATTTGCCCAGATATCCAGGCAGCTAGTTAAATAAATTTCCCAGGCTCAGAATTTGCCCTCCCCTCAGTGGCTGCAAAAGGGCCTGCTGCTTGACAGTCCATGCACTTTCGGCTAATGCAAGCAGGGGCAGGACAGGAGTCGCAAAACTTACGGATACTTTTTCCCACGGTCTCTGCTGGCCCTGAATTTTAACAGGAGAACTCCACCGGGAGTTTAATTTTAAAAATTAACTTGCAGGTTTGTGTTCACTTTGCAAGCTCACTATGGTTTTGAAATGCTGTCCCCCGATACATTCTAATGGTAAAGAAAGAACCCTATATGGTATAGTGCTGTAAAACATTCTTGGCCTACGGAGGGATGGACAATTGCCAAGTGGTAATACTTTAACTGGAAATATAAAAGTGACCTGGAAAGAATTTAGAGCAGTGCTGCAGTGACAAAAAATAACTGCGAAAGAATTCCAGGCCCGGAGGATTCTTTCCAGAGGTGACATCAGCTGACAATGGGATGATGTTGCCTAATGCTCTTTACTTCTGAATAACTCTAATAGAGTTTCTTTTTTTTTAGCAAGTGATGTGTGAGTTTGTGGTTTGAGGAAATTAACTCTGAATCTGGCTACTGCACATAGCAGTGAGGAGCATAGGCAAGACAAGGTGGGTCCTTAGGCCCAGACCAACAATTTTTGTGCCCAGTGGTATATTTGCCCTCGTGATGAGTATCCACTCCCCTGTTTCTGGTCCTAGACCCATTACCGTTCTTCAGGAAGCAGCAGCAGCAAGACACAATCATGAAATCGGAGCACGTCCTGTAAACTAGCACATGCCCACAGGTCCTATGGTGACTTGAAAAAAGACCATTAAAAACATGTCCCATGCCAAAGGAAACCCAGAAGATCAAGTCAAACAATTAAGTAACTGAAACAAAGCCTCCTCAATCAAGGGGAGGAGACACATTATTTGCATGGGAGTGGATACTCATCACGGGGGCAAATATACCACTGTGCAGAAAACTTGTTAATCTGGGCCTAATGGTTACACAGAGATACATGCGACATGGAGACGTAAAGAAGGAGGATACCCAATTTCCAGCATTCACTTTTGTGACAGACTTTGGAGAGAGGCTCCTGCATGTTGTGCGCAATCTGTGTTTACCTTTACTGTTTGAGGACTCCTCCTTTGTCTCCTAGGATCAGCTCAAGGCATTGTGGGGCACACCCTTGACCTTTTTCTAATATTGTCAATTGTGGCACAGTTTCAGGGCCCTCTCCCAATACCCTGACTTGTTGCGATCACCACAGCAGTGAGAGCTTGTTCTTTTTGGGTCCAAGCAGTTAAAGTCCTTTCTAGCTCGCTTATACAAGGCTTTTGCGATGGACTCCCCTACCCTTGCTCGAGATCTCTCTTGTTCAGTAGGTTGGAGTAGGTCTTCGGGGGTTAGGACAGAAGATTTTTGGGAGGAGGTCATCCTCTACTCTCATACTTGTTCAATCTCTCTATCCCTGGTGAATACTCAGATGTTTATGTTTATGTTTATTCAATTTGATATACCGCCCTTCTGTGATAAGCAAGGCGGTTTACATTTCATAAAATACAGATCGGCATCTTAATGTGGATGTCCATAATGCCTGCTGACTTATTTCGTTGGGACAGGGGGGATGATTACCTTTGTTGGAGGAACTGTGGAGGCCAGGGAGACTTCAAGCACATGTGGTGGACTTGTCCAAGGATACAGCCTTTCTAGTCTCAGATGCATCTTGATGCACTCAAGCTCTTGGGATGGCGTTCGCCTTCTCAATTGAATCCTGTCTGTTGGGATATCTTTCCCCAGATCTCCTAACTGAGGAATCCCGCTGGTTGTCTGGCTGCCTGCTCCTTACAGCTCGCAGTGTTGGTGCACGTTATTAGAAGAGGTCCTGGTCACCAACACATGCTGAGTGGCTGGGATGTTTATTGCATGAAGAAATTCATGGCAGATCTCCGTAGCAAACCGAAGACAGTGACGAAGCTTTGGTCTGCTTTTCTTCCCTCGTCTGCTTAGTCCTCTCTGGCTGGGTTAGTATACCGTCTGTGCATATCCACTGTTAACTACTGTGATGGGCCCGGAACTGCCTGCGGGCTTCACTTTTGATATTCTCACCTTTGGTGGCTGGATACTTGCCCACCCAGTGTGCCTTGACGTTCTCTTAATCCCTTCACTTGTAGGGGTGCAGTTTCCCCTTTCCACCATGAATTCATCTTATATCCTCTGCTACTGGGAGGGCACATCCATTATTTCCCCTTTAATATGAATATTAGTCTCATTCCTTTCCTATTTGCTCTATGCCATACCCTTTCATTGTGTATGACTTCTGCTAGGCGTGGAGGGAGAGAGGGAATAAGGTGGAGTGGGGGAGGGGTTGGAAGGATGTTCATGGATCTTATGCTCAATTGGGTCTAGGTTATATTTGGGTTGTTTTTCCAATGATTCTGTTTTCTGAGGGCCCAATATTGGAAAGGGAATTACACGGTTTACAGCCCAGTAAGCCATGTAAATGCCTTAAACGGGAATATTTGATAGCATCTATAAGATTAGTGCCATCGAATATCCCTGTCAATGCCCCCTATGCACCCCGATGCTATTCAATTAACATAGGGGCATGTTGGGGGCATTCTGGGGCAGAGATTGGCAGTAATCAGGTAGCAGCGATATTAGACCACTACCCAGTTAGCATTCCATGGTTAAAACTAGGCAAGCTTTTGGCTCGCTTAGTCTTAGCCGTGGATGCTATCTGGGTAGCAGTCCATTATCACCGCTACATGGTTAGGCTATGCGACGGTTTCCCTAGAGCGCCCAAACTGGATATTCAATGCCATTGGCATGGCATGGTATTGAATATATGGGGTTAAGGGTGAATGGGCAGGGCTATGCACCAACGTGTCACATAGCTCTCCCAGCTCAATATTGCGCCCTGAGGGTTCATTTGGTTCCATGGACTTCTTCTCCTTGCATTGTACACCCTGGACTCATTGTGGGTTTTTATGTTTGTAGTTATACTCCTTCCTTATTCAATTAATACAATTATTTATACAAAAAATTAAAAAAAATACATCCCATGCAAAGTTTCCTTGGTAATAGGAAGCACATAGGGAGGAGGAGGTGTAAAAATAATAGGATCTGTGAACATGCATGCATTTTTGACTGAGCCAGACCCTAAAAGATAGCTGCACCCTGGGCACATATCTCCAGCATCTGGTTTTGGTTCGTTCTTCTTCCTGGTCCATGCTGCCAAGGATACAATCTGATGCATGTTCACAGTTCCTATGGTGTCTAAATTCTCGCCTCTCTTGAAAACATGCTGTTAGGGGCAGGCTGAGATGTTTCTGAGTGTGAAATAACTGATTGTGTCAGCAGATATCTGATTAGCGGAAGGGGAAAGAGGCAAAGTAGGAGTTGGCCATCATGGGTCCAGTATAAATCACCTATCTCAGGACCTTCCCTGTTTGTCACTGGCTAGTTTCTCTTTGTGATGACACTATGGGAAGTATTAGCACACCCAAACCTATTATATACAATGCTTATACTATTTAGTTAATGGTGACTAAATGGTTACTAATGCTACCTGCTGCCAAGACCCATTACATTTCTGTGGGTTTTGATGGAAGGTAGCCACACTAACCACCTATTAGCATATTTTAAGCATTAGTTAAAGGGGCCTATGGGGGCAATACCTATCATCTGTGTGTCATAGAGCAGGATCCTTAAACAATTAATAATAATAATAATGAGAGGCAAATTATGCAAATGCATGCAGAACTCCTTTTTATTTGTATTTATTTATTTTGTATGTAGCTCACTTCTTTCCAGTAGTGAGTTACATTCAGATACAGTAGATATTTCCCTGGCCCCAGAAGGCTTATTATTACAACTAAATAACTTAGCTTGTGGTAGCCACCGAAAGCTGCATTATTCTTGGAAAACTAACGCCATTTTCCCAGCCGGCAGTATCGGACTGCTAACATGCGACCCAATACTCCAGGCCACAGTCTTAAAGAGGCTACACTGTTGAAATTAAACCTGCAGTGCAGATCCCGGGTCCCCTACCTCCAGCACTGCCAATGAGTTCGAGCCCCCTCACATAGAGACCCCAGTGCCCCCATAAGCTCCACAGCTTAATATAAGTCTACTACAGGAGTTACTAACCTCCTGTAACTCAGTGCTGCTAGCTAGTGACTCCTGTGGTAAAGCATCAAGCCACTAAAATGCAGCTTGATACTCCAGGCCTCAATCTTAGATACCAAGGAGGCATAGGACAGATCTGCAAAGAAGGTGAAGGAGCGAGACTGCGAGGAGGCAGAAGGGCGAGCTGCAAAGGGTGGCGGAGATGCCACTGAGAAACACCAGCAACCCCCAGCTTGTCAAGCCTAAGCAGCCAATGGCTCATTACCTAGCTGTAAATCAAGAAAGGAATCTTCATCTTGGGAGTTTTGTTTCTGGTGCAAACATATTTTACATATTCCTGCTTGGGTGATGCTGTCTTCTAATATGGGACTGGCACTCCTCGGTTAATGCGTTTCCTTTTCTGCTACTGCCATGTGCAGAATAGGGACATATATGTGTAGCAGGAGGAATCTGGTAAGGTGCTTTAATACTGTAACTAATTGCCACCATTAAGCTTTTCTCTCACTTCGCTCATAAAACACATGCTCAGTAGCAATATTAAAACGTAAAGTGTTCTGGCAGATTTATGCTCATTAAAGCTGCTAATGTGGCTTCCTTGTTGGAGCGGAGTATCTCTCTGTGGAATCCACATGAAAGAGCAACTATTAAGAACATAAAAATATAAAACACATATTACACTGTGTGTCACAATGTGGGGAAGTGAGAATTGTTAGTGTCAGAGATCAATCACAAGAGGAAATAATTATGCCCAAAACAATTTTTTCTAAACATCTGCAACTTATGTGCTAAATGAAGGGAGAAAATAGAGACGATTATCATAAAAAAAGTGTGACTACTCATTGGACTTACCTCTGTCCTAGGTCTCTGGTCCCACATGGGTTCTCTGATGGGGAGAGCATTATTCAGTCTTGAGACCTTAGATGTAGGATAATTACAAAGGAGACACTCCAGACCAGAGCTCTACCAAGCAATAACTGCGCCCTGTGCAACTCAAGAACCTGACGCCCCCCACCATGACGTATCAGACTTCTGAGTTCCTCTTACAGCTGGGGGAGGGGGCAGCACTCCTCTTGCAGCCAGAGGACTTGTGTTCATATTCCACATGCCCATTCTTCCTTCCCACCCTCCCTCCCAGCTACCAGGAACTTGCTACAGCCTTGCGATCTGCATCCATCAGATAGAGGAAGGAGATAGTCTTCTAGTCCAACTGACCTGAGCAACAGAAAGTTATGCCATAGCTCCACAGATTGCAGTGGAGCAGTGTGGCCAGCAGAGATCCTCAGGACCTAAAAATGAGATTCTTCAGGGCTGGGGCAGGGCGGGGTAGCAGGAGCTTATGCCACGGTTCCCCACCACTCTACCTGGACTTCAATGTCAGCAGCACGAACACTTTCTAAAAGCATCCTTACAGCCCAGCAGCATGTACTGATGCTAATCTCATGCACTGCAAGATTTGCATCCAGACACGCTGGGGCACAAGAACACGTTTAGAACATGTTTCAACTTCCAGCATTGAAATCCGAGTAGAGCGGTGAGGAGTCACAGCATAAGTTCCTGCTGCTCTGCCCAACTCTGGCCCTGCAGAGTCTGTTTTTTGGGTAGTGGGGATCCCTGCCAGCCACGTCACTCTACTGTGAGGTGAGCACTGACACTATGCTGTGTTGCACTGCACTTACTTTTCCCCCCTTCTCCCAGTACAGCTGTGCAGCATGGCTCAGTGGCTCATCTAGAAAAGTGAACTTTGGACAGCCCTCTTATTTCCCCACATTGTGTGACTCAGGGCTCCTGCAAAAGGCTGAGATCTTCACTTCCAGTGGGGGCAATGCCATCATGGTTCCAATTCCATTTCATGTCCAAATGTGCCCCTACTTTTTTGCACCCTGTGTGGCTGCACTGCTCCAGATTATAGGAGTGCCAAGTGAAGCAGCATTGGGAGACCTGCATTTTCAGCAATAACTTGTTCAGAAGGAGAAGGAATCAATACAAGCTGTATTCTGGCTTGGATGTCCCAGATTGCACTAAGACGTCCTTTTGTAAAATGTGCCTTCATGTAAATCACATACTGTAAAACACCTCTTCACCAAACAAATCCCCCATCTTACTCCTCCTTTATAACCACCCTCTCCATCATTTAACCTTACCCAAATGCAATGATAAAAAGATGATTTTTTAACCTCTGCTTAAAGATCTTTGAGAAGTAGCCTATTGATTAGAGCACTGGCTTGGTAACCAAGAGACCAGGGTTTGATTCCCACTAGTACTCCTTGTGTTCTTGGGCATGTCATTTAACCCTCCATTGTCTTGGAAGAAAGGCCTGGCATCTACTTCTGGTCACACTGCCAAGAAAACCCAGGAGCTGCTGGGTCACCAGGAGTTAGCATTGACTGGAAGGCGCACATTACATTATATCTTTTAAATGCTTTCAACTCAGTACCAGTGGGATTTGAACCTGGATCTCTTGGGGTATAGGGTGTTGTTCTAATCACTAGGCTAAAGACCCTTAAATCAGTTTACATCCAAAGTAGACGAGGAAGAACATTCCACAGCCATGGCACTTGAACTGAAAAGGCATGTGCAGTATGGCCTTCCTTCTGCATCACCTTAGAATATGGCATGGCCAATAAACTCTCTCCCTCAGAACTTCCTACATGCAATGCCCTACACCCTGGTCTGACGCCTACCTGAGGTCCACAACTTGAATTCCACATAAACAGGTCCTGACCTTCATAAAAGTCAAAATCAAAAGTTTCTACTGTAGTCACTATTCTAGTGGGAACCAGTGAAATTCAATTAACACTGGCATTATACAGTTAAAACATCTTAATGCCTTTATCAGTCTTGATGTGGTGGTTTTTGCCAACTGCAAATGATGTATCTCCTTATTTGGCAACCCTAATAATAATGAATTACAATAGTAAGATGCAGTACAAAGAGTCCTCGTCACTCACTGCAGATCTTTTTCAGATATATAAGGTTTAAACTGTCGAATTAATCGTAAAATATGTTCTTACCCCCCTTGTTACATGTTTCTTCAGTTGCATTTTAGAATCTAACCACATAGCGAAACTTCTGACTACTGATGTCAACTATGGAAGGTCATCACTATCTCCTTGAAAGGAAGGCACCTCCCCCACCCCAAAACAACCACAAAACCTCAGATTTCCCTAAATGAAACTGGTTACTCTACTGCTGCAATATATCCTATAATAATTCCCTTAACTTCTGTTCCTCTTTGGATATGGGCACTAAAACCTCTACATCAGCTGCATAAATATAAAACCGCATACCCCCAGGACTGGCCCAAGGATTTCTATGCAAGCAGGATCACATGCTACAAGTAGGGGAGTAGGTACAGTGAATGATTGTATGGGATGTCCAGGAATCATGATGTTTGCCAGCCTCTGCTCAAATATGGACAAGGAACTGTATGCCACAGGGCCACTTAGTGAAGGCTGTATTCAGTGGCCAATGTACGCATTTCCTGCACTGTGAGTCACTTCAGATAGTCAACCTGGATCGGTATAGAAATTGATGTGTTTGTGTGTATATTTGCCTGCTCCTGCCACTACATGCTGTCAACGTCCTACATGCAATGTCCTACACCCTGGTGTGATGCCTACCTGAGTGGCACATCTTTAGGTGGTTGCCCAGGCCACATTCAATTTGACTACAGTCATACAAAGGCATAATGGACATCACTGTATACTCCGAACGGGTTCCTATGAGCAGATGTTCCACCTTGGTCACTCTGCTTGCAATTGTGGCCAGGTCTCACAGTATAGATGAGGCTGTACATTTCTTATGATCCTCCTCAGTATGTGAACAAATACAGGCCACATGGGATGATTTGGAGAATCCACATATCCCTTTGAGGAGTAGGTACATGTGGTGGGTCATTGTGTGCAACTGGCAAGATAAAGCCAACACATGTGACATTCCACATTCTCACCACTCACCCTGATTGTGGGGATGGGCCCACATAGCCTGGTGACCATCTCCAGTAACACTACTGATGGTTTTCTCATGTTTTCTCAATGGTATTCCCCTCTACCTCGCTGACTTAATTCACCTTCATTCATCTCACCGCTCCCTCAGGTCGATCCACTTGAACCGTATGTCCCTTCCCTCTCCATCACAAGCTCACCTTGAATCCACTCGCTCCTCTGCTTTTTTCTTTCTGGGCCCCCGACTCTGGAACTCGCTTCCCCATGCTCTCCGCTTAGAACCCTCCTATAAAACCTTTAAGACCAAGCTGAAGACTCACCTCTTCTGCACTGCCTTTAATCTTCCTCCTCCCTCTGCTCCCCTATCTCCTCCACCCCGCTGAATGTGGATGTTCTTAACCCTTTGTCGCTGTGCATTTTGTTTTGTTTTCACCTTGCTGCTCTATCCTATCTCTCCACTCTATTTATCTCTTAATTTTTTTGGTGTTCCTTTTCCTTTTCAGCAGCCTAAATATTTTTGTTATTGTAAACCGCTCTGGTGCCCTCGGTAAAGAGAGGTATATTAAATGAGCTAATAAAGATAAAGATAAAATATAAAGATGTTGTGGAGCAGATCTATATTCATAGCAAAAAACCTGTGAGAGAGTTCGTTGGACCATTGGATGATAGAGGGGTAAAAGGGGCACTAAGTGGGGACAAGGCCATAGCAGAGAGACTGAATGAATTATTTCATTCAGTCTTTACTGAAGAAGATATAGGGAAGTTATCCATGAATGAAATGGTATTTAAAACTGATG
This sequence comes from Ichthyophis bannanicus, assembly GCA_033557465.1. Taxonomy (NCBI): domain Eukaryota; kingdom Metazoa; phylum Chordata; class Amphibia; order Gymnophiona; family Ichthyophiidae; genus Ichthyophis; species Ichthyophis bannanicus. Next base: position 647,966,229 of record CM066035.1, read on the forward strand.
AAGCAGAAGAATTGAAAGAAATATCAATAAACCGGAAAGATGTATTACAACTATTTGATAAAATGAAGAGTAGCAAATCACCTGGACCGGATGGTATACATCCAAGGATATTGAAAGAACTGAAATATGAGATTGCAGACCTACTATTAGTAATCTCTGAACTATCATTAAAATTATCTATGATACCTGAAGCTTGGTGAATGGCCAATGTAAAGACAATTTTTAAAAAGGATTCCCGGGGTGATCCAGGAAACTACAAACCAGTGAGCCTGACATCAGTACTGGGAAAAATCGTAGAAAACATTATTAAGAACAAAATTTCTCAACATTTGATAGTCATGGTTTAAATGGAGTTCACAACTTCAATATTGGTCTATTCACGTCAGAGTTAATATGTCCAGTCTAGGAAAAGATACCATTACACTTTCTGGTTACATTGCAGAGTATTTGATTTACATGGTTTAAATGGAGACAGCCAACATGGCTTTAGCCAGGGAAGGTCTTATCTTACTAATCTGTTACATTTTTTTGAAGGTGTAAATAAACAGGTAGACAAAGGTGGGTCAGTTAATGTAGTATATCTGGATTTTCAGAAAGCCTTTGACAAGGTCTCTCATAATAGACTTTTGGTGAAATTAAAAAGTTAAGGGATAGAAGGCAGTGTAATTTCGTGGATCAGGAACTGGTTAAAAGATAGCAGAGGCTAGGGCTAAATGGCCAATTTTTCCAATGGGAAAAGGTGAATAATGGAGTATCCCAGGGATATGTACTGGGTCCGCTGCTATTTAACATATTCGTAAATGACCTGGAAATGAGAATAATGAGTGAGGTAATTAAATTTGCAGATGACACAAAATTATTCAAAGTTATTAAAACCCAAGAGGATTGTGAAAAATTGCAAAAGGACCTTAATAAATTGGGAGACTGGACGTTCAAATGACAGATGAAATTGAATGTGGACAAGTGCAAAGTTATGCACCTAGGAAAGAACAGCCCAAACTATAGTTACACGATGCAAGGTTCCACCCAGGAAAAATATTTAGGCATCATCATGGATAGCACGTTAAAACTCTCTGCTCAGTGTGCAGTGGTGGCCAAAAAAGCAAACAGAATACTAGGAATCATAAGGAAAGGAATGGAGAATAAAACAAAGGATATTATAATGCCTCTTTATCGTTCCATGGTTCGACCGCACCTTGAATACTGTGTGCAATTCTGGTTGCCGTATCTTAAAAAGAATGGTATTAGAGAAGGTACATAGAAGAGCCACCAAAATGGTAAAGGGGAATGGAAAGATACCCCTATGAGGAGATGCTAAAAAGGTTAGGGCTCTTCATCCTTGAAAAGATATGGTAGAGGTCTATAAATTAATGAATGGAGTGGAACAGGTAAACGTAGATCCATTGTTTACGTCATCACTATATAGAAAGACTAGGGGACATGCAATGAAGCTACAGTGTAATCCATATAGGACTAATAAGAAAAAATATTTTTTCTCTCAACATGTAATCAAACTCTTGAATTCAAATTCATTACCGGAGGATGTAGTAAAAGCTGTTAGTGTAGCTGTAGCTGTGTTTAAAATAAGTTTGGACATGTTCCTGGAGGAAAGGGCCATAAACCATTATTAAACGGGACCTGGGAAATCCACTGCTTGTCCCAGTACTATCATTGTGGAACCTGTGTCTTCTGGAAAAACTGCTAGGTACTTGTGACCTAGATTGGCCACTGTTGGAAACAGGATACTGGGCCTGATGGACCGTGGTCTGACCAGTATAGCATACCTTATGTTCTTATGTTATGTTCTTCTCTCTATCAGTATCAGAGTGCATCAGGGCCACTCAGGTAGCCATAGGGCTCAATACTACACTGTGCAGTGCCATCTCATAGCCCAGCCTGCTGCCTTGCAGCCAAGATTAAAATGGGCCAATTGGTCACAGGGCGTATGCAGTGGTTGCTAAACATTTTTAAACCTCAAAGCTGTGCGTGGTGCTCTGACCAAAGGAGGTTGGGGAATGGGCCATTCTGAGGGAGGCATGGGGCAATGTAATGGGGGAAGGATTCCATGGTGAGGGGGGGCCACCATGGGGGGGGGGGTGAGAAGAAGGTGGTGTGCAGGCCAGACAGATCCATACAGCCATGCCTTTATCAGAACTCCCCCAATGGCCTCCATCTAACAAGCAGCCCATACCCTTTACTCATAGGTATCTATGTGATGGCATCTAACTCACAGTTGACCTTTGAGATATGTGGGTACAGCCAGCTGCACAACACACGCTACATGTGCACATAGCTGCCATGAAGATTTTGGCTCTGTAGAAACAGCATGGACAGCAAGCAAGGTAACTAGTGACTGAATTGCCATAAACAGTGCCCATGTCACTGTAGACTGACCCAATATAGGACTATGGGATACATAGCCATGACATGGTCACAGCTTGGTCAGAGTGAGAGTGGCCACAGCATTAACAGATATGTGCAGTCAGGCCATGTTCGTGCCAGACCCATGTTAAGATGGCTCAGCTTTTTACCAAACCTCTCACTCATGAACATCTTGTGCAAACTGTTCTGTGTTAGACAATACCCTGAAGCCACTGCTCCTCATTTGTGTACCCTTCCAGTTTGAACTTAGGGACAGCTAATGCAATGAAAAGAGCACCAAAACTGACCTAGAGACCGGCCGTGAGTACATGTTGGCCTACAGTGACCTATGTTCGTCACATAACAGAAAACTGTGCCCCCCTACATAGGTTTTGGCAGTGAGCATTGAACAAAGTGCCATGTTATACTCCCATATTATGTCATGTTCCTTGCCATGGAAACTGCAAAAATGGCCAGTGCAGTACATGAACTCTCCCACATTTTGAATACAGTCCCCCCCCCCCCCAAGAACATGTGGAAGCATGGCAGGTTGGACATAGGGTTAGATGTTGGTAAAGTTGCTGGCTACACACACACCACCATCCTCAGCCTCTTTGTACTCTAACAAGGTCCTTGTGGTTGTCATACTCAGTGCCCATGGAGAGTAGGTGAGGCAGTCATGCAGGGCCTCTGATATGAAAGATGCAGAAACTAAGTAGGCCCTCAGAGCTGCAGCACACATGTATGGGACTGCCCCCCTCCCCCCTTCACCTTCAGGCACTGCTTTCCCACATGCTAGTTGCATGATCTGTCATCTTGCTGGTGTTGGTGCTGCTTCTCAGTGTGACAGCAGAGTATGAAGGAGTGTTGCACATGCTGATACAGCTCTGGAAATATAGGATAAAGCTAACACACCAAGACTCATCATTTCTGATCCACAGGCTGGTTTTGAACCCTTGGCTCTTTGCTCCCACATATGGTGGCAATGTGTTTGGAGCCACACAGGATCTGTGTGGTAGTGTGGGTGCATCATTTTATGTGTGTATGAGTGGTCATTGTAAGGATGCATGAGGGCATGAGCTGGGGTATGCTTATGTCTGCAGGCCCTTTGCCATTTATTTTTTTATTTATTTATTTACATTTCTTATATACCGCACTATTTGCGATCAGCGCGGTTTACATAGAACAAACAGTATCCGACAATAAACAAGAGTCTGGTCATTACAAAGAACAGGAGCAATTAACTTGGATAACAGGGGAAACTATCAACATGTGCGGAACTTTGAATAGATAACTATATACATGTGAGATGGAGTTATTGTGCGTTGATCAAACATGGTGGTTGGGGTTCAGTGGAGTCTGTGAGGTATTTAGTAAAGAGGAGGTGTTTTAAGGCCTTCCTGAACTGGCTCAGGTTGGAGGTGGCTCTGATGTGTGGTGGTAAGGAATTCCAGAGACTTGGGGCGCTTAGACTAAAGGCTCTGTTTGATGTTATTTTAGAGCATTTTGTCATGTCTCTCGGTATCGCTAGCATGTTGGCAACTGAGGTTCTTCTTAGCCTGTTGGTTGTGGGTGGTTGAATGAGGTCACACAGTGAAGAAGAGGAGAGCCCCTTGATGGCCTTGAATGTCATCACTAAGGTCTTGAAGCTAATTCTGGCTTGAATGGGGAGCCAGTGCAGCTGCTTCAGGAGGGGTGTGATATGCTCTCTCCTTGGTGCTCCGAGAAGGATTCGCGCAGCACTGTTCATGGCGAGTTGTAAGGGATGTAAGGTTGCCTGAGGGAGTCCTTGTAGGATGGCGTTTGAGTAATCAAAATGAGGGAGGATGAGGGCTTGGTAAATGGTGCGGAAGTCGGTCGGTTCGAGTAAGGGGCGTAAGTGTCTGAGAGATTTGATCTTGAAGTAGATCGCTCTTACTGTTTTGGCTATATGCTGCTTCATGTTGAGGTTCTGATCCAATGTGACTCCGAGGTACCGTATAGCTGACTTTACTTGCAATTCAGCGTTGTCCACTACCAGGTGGCTAGGTGGTGTAAACTCAGGATTTCTGGATATGAACAGGACCTCCGTTTTCTTATGTTGGATGCGCAGATTTTGGGAGAGGAGCCATTCGGATATTGCGTTGAAACACTTAGTTAGTGGGGAGAGGTCCGGGCAGTCCAGCGATATTGGCAGGTACAGTAGGACATCGTCTGCGTATATCATGCAACTCACGTTGAATGATCTAATGATGTTACAAATGGGTTGGATGTAGATGTTAAACATAAGTGATGATAGGGAGGATCCTTGAGGGACTCCTGGACTTTGTAAGAATGGCTCGGATGTTGTTCCATTTGCTCGGACTTGTTGCCATCTTCCAGACAGGTAAGACCTGCACCACTCTAGAGCTGTTTCGGTGATGCCTTTTTCTCTTAGCCGAATCAGGAGAATCTCGTGGCAGACTGAGTCGAAGGCTGCCGCTATATCTAAAAAGATGAGAGCGAAACCTGTCCGTGAGTTGTCAATGCCTGAGATTATGGTGTTGAAAAGAGTAGTGAGTAGTGTTTCCACTCCGTGTGACTCTCTGAATCCATGTTGTGATGAATCTAGGGGCACGTTAGTGTCCACATGATCTTGTAATTGCTTGTAGACTATCTTTTCAATGATTTTAGCGAGCATTGGGATGCTGGATATGGGTCTGTAGGACTCGACCTTTTGAGGGTCTAATTTGGTGTCCTTGAGCAGTGGTCTAACGGAGGTCTGTTTGAGCGTGGAGGGGAAAGACCCGGTGCTAAAAGATAGTCCTATCATTTTAGATAAGATTGGGGCTAGGTCGGATCGCAGATCTTTTATCCAGAATGCTGGACATGGGTCTGAGAATGCAGTGGAAGTATTTAGGGTAGCGATGGTTTCTTCAATAGTTCTCTTAGATGGTGTGGTGAAGGTATTTAGATACGCTGAGCATGCTTGAGTATCAGAGGAGTCCGGTATCACCATTTTGTCAGTCTTGCATAGTTTTGATTGCATGAAGACGGCATAATCCTGCGGGTCTATAGTTCCTGGGTGCTCTGGGGTCGGTTCTTTGGCAAGAGATTTGACCAGGTTGAAGAGGTCATGCGGCTTGTTTAGTGAACGTTTCAGGGTGTCTGAGTGATGTTGTTTCATCTTGTCTGTAACAGCCCTGCGATGTGTGTGTAGGTGTTGGGTGTATGCTGCTTGGTCACTGCTGGTACGTGATTTCCTCCAGCGCTTTTCCAATCTCCATAGGAGGGTTAGTGACGCCCTTAGGTCAGCCATACTTATTTATTTATTTAACAGTTTTTATATACCGCACTATTCATCATCAGTGCGGTTTACATTAAACAACAAATACCTATCAATATAAAACTGACATAGGTTTACAGATAACAGGGAAGGTAAACTGGGTATGAACTGGGGAGAACTATATACAATTAAACAGGTAACATCATGGCTTGGTATTTGCAGAGATGCAGCACTTTCCACATTTTTTAAAACTTTTGTTCTGGGTTGTTGCTATGTGGAAGGGAGTTGAGTGAGTCAGGCGGAAGGCAATTCTAAGGTATGTAAGGTAGCTTGAAGTGCAAAGTGAATAAATAGTGCTTAATGGTCTTTCTGAATTGAGTGATGTCCCTGATTGATCTGATGTGGGAGGGAGTTTGTTCCAGCACTTGGGAGCATACGACACAAAAGCTCTGTTAGTGGTTAGTTGTGTCCATTTTGTGGAGATACTAGGAGTAACTAGTGTGTTTTCCGCTACTAGTCTCCTGGATCTATTGTTTGGTGCATGGGTGAGGAGATTTGAGATCGATGTAGGAGATATTTTATTAATGGCCTTGAATGTGATGAGGAGAGTTTTATATATTATTCTGCAACTTATCGGGAGCCAGTGTAGATCGATTAGTATTGGTGTTATATGATCTCTTTTTGAAGCTCCGGACAAGATGCGGGCTGCGGCGTTCATCGCCAGTTGAAGTGGACTTAGTGTATTCTTGGGGAGGCCATGAAGAATGATATTCGTATAGTTGAAGTGAGGTGTGACTATTGCTTGGAAATTGTACGGAAATCCTTGGTCTCCAGCATTGGTTTCAGGTGGCGCAGTGTTTTTAATTTGTAGTAGATTGTCCTTACAGTGTTCTTTATGTGCTCCTTAAGATTGAGTTGTTGATCGAGTATCACACCGAGGTACTTTATGGTGGCCTTGATTGGGAGTTCTGCGTCTCTTACTATGAGGGTAGGTGGTGGAGAAAATTGCTTGTTTCTTGTGGCTATGAGTACTTCGGTTTTCTTGAAATTTATTCTCATGTTCTGATTGAGGAGCCAGTCAGTTATTGCATTGAAGCAGTTGATTAGTGCCGAGTAGTCAGGATTTGAGACATTGATCGGTGTGAAAATTAGCACGTCATCTGCATATAATAGGCAAGATATACCGAAGTCTCTGGTGATTTGGCAGATTGGCTACATAGATATGTTAAAAAGCAGCGCAGATAAAGAAGAGCCTTGCGGTACTCCTTGTTTCTGTTGGAAGGGTTCAGATGTATTGTTGCCTATACGGACCTGTTGCCATCGATCTTCTAGGTATGATTTGCACCAGTCCCAGGCAAGGTTATGGATGCCTTTTTCATGGAGTCTAGCTAGCAGAATCTTATGGTCAACTGAGTCAAATGCCGCTGATATGTCCAGGAAAATCATTGCAATGGCCATGTGAATGTTGTCAATCCTGCATATGAGTTTGTTGAATAGCGAAGTCATGAGTGTTTCAGTTCCATGAGCTTCTCGGAATCCGTGTTGGCATGGGTCCAACGGGGCTGCTGTGTCTATGTGCTGTTGGATCTGCCTCTGAGTTTCCTTCTCAAGTATCTTGGCTAGAAAGGGAATACTAGAAATTGGGCCGTAAGACTCTTCCTTCTTTGGGTCCATCTGGTTGTTTTTTAGCAGCGGACGAATTGATGTCTGTTTAAGGGCAGTAGGGAAAACCCCAGTTAGGTAAGAGAGATTTGCGATCTTAGCTATGCAAGGGCTAAGTTCGGCACGTAAGGTTTTGATCCAATGTGCCGGACATGGGTCATTTTGTGCCGTGGTGGTGTTTATGGCGGCGATAATGTCTTCGATAGTTTTTCTTGATGGAGGTGAAAATTTATCGAGTGAGGCTTGAGCTTGAGGGAGTTGGGTTAGTACTTGTGATGAAGTTGTATTCGCCTTGACCAATTTGGATTGGATGAAGTTGGCATATAATTGTGGTTGTATGGATTCTTGTTGCGGTGGCGATGGCTCTTTGGTTAGTGTTTTTACTAAATTGAAGAGATCACGTGGTCTGTTTAGTGCTCTGCTGAGAAGATCGGAGTGGAATTCTTTCCTTGTGGCCCAAGTTAGTTCGCGATGAGTTTTGAGGTGAGTAAGATACTCTTCCTGGTCCTGGCTGTTGTGGGTGTGTCTCCACTTTCTTTCTAACTTCCTCAGTTGAAGTAGAGATGTTCGTAGTTCTGGAGAGAACCATGGGGAATCCTGTTTTTTATTGGAACAATTCTTGGGTGGGAGTTTCCTGTTCATGGTTGGTTGTTGGGCATACTGATAGAGGGTGTCATTCCAGTTAGAGATCAATTCGTTCAGGTTGTCCGTTGGCTTGGATAGTTTTGGCAGCGCTTGTTTAGTGAGGATCTCTATGTCGAGCAGCTTAAATCGCCCTGAATTTTCTGTTGAAGTGACTGGCTGGTTGAGTGTGTTTGGATCTGCTGGTATCTGAAATGTGATCAGGCTATGGTCTGACCAAGGGACTGGGGAAATAGATAGTTGGATATGACTATTTAAGCTCGTTCCTGCTGGTGGAGCAAATATCAGATCAAGGATGTTCTCTTGTTTGTGTGTGGGGTTGTGCACGATTTGCTTGTATCCAAGGTCTGTCATTGCATCCAGGAAAGTACTAGATAAGTCGTGATGTAGAGAGGCGAGGTTAAAGTCACCTAACAACCAGTTTGGTTTGTTGGGGTTATCAGGGTTGCAGGCCAAGTTGATTATATCTGAGAGATCTTCTGATACTGCGTTTGGTGCTGAGTAAATGAGATTGATAGAGTTGCTTCTATTTGTGATAGTTATAGTGTCTAGGTGCTGGGAGCTCTTGGTTAGGGACACTCGGTATTGCAGCTCGGATTTTGCTATTATGAAAACTCCTCCACCTCTTCTATTTGTCTGGCAAAGTATGTCAGGCTGCTGTAGGAGAGGGACATCTTGTTAGGTTAGTATGTAGAACTGCATTGATATGCTGCTGATAAAACTAACATTCATGTCTTACATATGGGATTTGTCCTGCCAGAGGGACAGAGCATGATACATGAACATGCACATGCAAGGCCCTGGTGATCTAACAGAGTGACCAACATAATCATTTCATTGAGTATTCTCGTGGGCCAGTCCTGGAATAATCTCATGTTTGAGAGGCCACACTGAGTAGCTTGGATTCCCATGTGGCTCAGATCAATGTGGCACCTTTATAATTGCTTGCTCATGTAAGGGTCACCAGTTTGCCCACAGGCCCTTGCTGTCATTTGGCAACTGAGAAAGCAGTGTGGTTATTTTTTCTCTGAGATGGGGTGTTATCATATTGCCTAATTTTCTGGCCTCAGTGGCATATTTTACCCCCCAAATGTACATATCCACTCAAGATGTGCATATGGGGGCATCCTGATCCAACCATCCCCTGTCGAAGTGCTGTGACACTGCTGATTACTGCAAGCTGTAGGGGTCATGGATGGACACAGGCAACCTGTGCACCACTTTGGGACTGATGATGTAGCCAGGAGACATCACATGCACAATCATGGCATGAAGGTGGTAGCGGTTGGCAGATACCATTTCCCAGTTGCTCGGTGTTATAGGTGCCACGTGTGTGCTCTGTATAGGTGCTATTAATTGTGCTTGCCCGTGCATTCTCTCACACTGCCGATTAAGGGTCATGCACTGTTGTCTCTCATTAGGAAATGCATGGTCAACCATGTTGCAGTAGCTCATGGCTCACAGTATACAGGGCCGGCCCATGCACTAGGCGAACTAGGTGACTGCCAAGATACACAGACCCAGATGGGTGGCTTCCCAGGCAATTCCTCCCTCCCTGAAAGCATGGCACAGCTGTTGCTTCAGTGCTATGTGTGGCTTTAAACCTGCGGCGCACATGCTGGTAGTCCTGGCATGGAACTCTGGCAGCCTTCTGACAGGATATTATAATGCCTCTGTATCGTTCCGTGGTGTGACTGCACCTTGAATATGGTGTGCAATTCTGGTCACCATATCTTAGAAAGGATATAGTAGAATCAGAAAAGGTACAGAGAAGAGCCACCAAAATGGTAAAGGGGATGGAAGGATACCTCTATGAGGAAAGGCTTAAAAGGTTAGAACTCTTCAACTTGGAAAAAAGACAGCTGAAGGGGGATATGATAGAGGTCTAAAAATTAATGAATGGAATGGAATGGATACTCGTAGATCGGTTGTTTACTCCATTATAAAGTAGAAAGACTTGGGGACACACATTGAAGCTACAGTATAACCCATTTAAGATTAAGAAGAAAATATTTTTTCACTCAACGTGTAATCAAACTCTGAAATTCGTTACCAGAGGATGTAGTAAAAGCTGTTAGAATAGCTGGGTTTATAAAAGGTTTAGACAAGTTCCTGGAGGAAAGGTCCATACTTTATTCTTAAAGAGGACCCAGGAAATCCACTGCTTACCCCAGGACAAGCATTGTTGAATCTTATGTACCATTTTTGAGGACCTGCCAGGTACTTGCGACCTGGATTAGCCACTGTTGAAAACAGGATAATGGGCTTGATGGACCTTGGTCTGAACCAGTATGGCATTTCTTATGTTCTCTTTTTCTTATTGGCATGGAGCAGTTTGACTACAGGGCTTTTGCTGAGTATATGTGTTCTGACACACACTGTGCATTGAGACACATTGGCAGCTAGTGTGGGCCGCTGACAGGGCAGGACATTTCCACACACACTGTACATCTGATATTTAGGTTGCGAGTGGGGAGGGTGGGACACAGTATAGGTATGGTGGGATCTGCACAGTTGGCACATAGTTCTCACCTTGCACAAACTGCCTCAGCACAGGATCACCTACTGGCAGTTCAGTAGATGGCATTACTTGCACTCGTGCTAACATTACACACAGTATGGGCTCTGCTTTCCTTGCCAGTGACATGCTTGGCCTGCCCTGACACGCAGGGCAGGGACAAAGGTATATTCTGCACCATGCAGAAGCTGCTGCCACCACCAACCCCACCCCCACATGCTGCTAACATGGGCACTATGCCGTGACTGCGAATGGACCACCAGCATCACTAATTTCAGGGCTCCAGTCTGGTTGCTGCACACTGCCTACATGGAAATGGTCTCTCTGTGTGGTGTTTAACGGGTGTGAACAGCTCACTGTCTTATAAAGCAGCCCTTAAGCTTGCCAGCGGCTACACCTGTAATGCACGGTAGTGGAATTGCCTTTAGGGGAACACACGCTGTCTCCACCTATGCTGCGTCCAGTTAACGCCCCTTCTCTACCCCTTTGCAACTTATAACCCGGTAACCCCACATTATCGGCATTTCCTGCAGTGGTAACTACATCTGGGCTCCGATAATACATTCTTGCACCCATACCAACCTTTAGTAAAAGTACCCCCTAGTTTGCCTAATGGTACTATAGCTCTAGCCTTGCGCCCAAGCTTACAGTACGCGCCATCGCTCCGACACTTGTAGTTAGAGAATAGCTGCTGCTTAAACTATGCGTGCCCATCCCTAAGCCAGTAAAGATGCATGATTTACATGCCCAGATGGCACACAACTTGATCAGCTCCTTATAAAATTATCTCAATCTTGCTTAAATTGTATGTGAGCAATGGTAGTGGAGACATGTAAGGAAAGAGACTGGGGGAGCTGGATGGGAAAGGACAGGGGCTAAGATAGTTTCTGTGTAGCTATGTGTATTATTCTAGTTATAACTGCAAACCCACATTTTCACTAGTTTTCCCTCACGCTTGGATACTTATAATTCTACAGTCAGTAATGTTTAAATCATTTGATTTTGAACCATTTAATTCATCCCTGTGGGGGATATGGTAGACCATAATTGCAAGTTGTGATAAACTACCTACACAGAACAGAATAGATGTTAGTGTGATTTCAGGACATAGTTAATGTACAATTACAGTGAAACCCCCATGCTTTTTATTTATTTATCCAAATGTTTCAAAGAAATGCCTACTGAGTTGCAAAAAGTCGTTGAGGTACTAATCTCACAGGCAGAAATGGCATGGTGCCTGATACATACTTTAGCTGTAGGTAAACTCAGCAGAATTGTATTTTAGCATTATTTTTCTTTCTCCTAATTCTTGTCTACATTCTTCCTTCCTTTGAGGTTTATCCCAGTGTGTAAATTTTTTTTAATAAACCTTGGGACAGATTTAGACAATGGCCCCTGCATATTGGAGATATTTGTGGTAAGCATTTGATTTTGGTCACTTCCAGCTGCTACTGGAAATACATTCAAACCTCCCCAGTTCTAATTTTGGTCATTTAACTCTAGAATTTAGAATTCTTTGTGTGAATGACTGCTCATAATTCACTTTTTGATTCTATATTGTATTCAGGCCTCAACCTCACCAGATAAAGTTGCTTTAGGATTTACCTTAACATTGCACATGGTGCCTTATTCTCCATATCAAATCTTTGTCAGATTTTCCTAAATGAAGGAGGAGATGCAGAAAGAACATTTTCCCCCCACCACCCAAGATGGTAATTATCAACTGCACATTTGATTACCCTGGAGTTAGGAGTGAAGAGAATGGATTATTTAAAATAAAGTATAATTAAATGTTTTACTTATAATATTTAGAAACTGAAGTTTAAAAGAATAAGAAAACAAATCAGTCAAAATAAATACAAGTTCAAGATTCAATATTTTTCATTTTAAATGAATTTAACGGATTAATATATGCTAATCAGGTGATTGGAATTACTGTTCATTTTTTAATCAGAAAACATTCCCAACCACTATGCTCTGCAGGCTTTGAGTCCTTTTTATGCTCAAAAACTACACTAAGGGGCATGTTTACTAAACACCGTTGCTGTGCAGGTTCCCGTTAGTGTGCTGGTGCCATATAAGGAGTGGGCGGGCCAGGCAGAAAAAAGCAAAAACTGGACCATACGTGTGTGCGTCGCGCTAATGTGCGGGGCCCACATTAGCGCGTGGGAAGGCTAAGTGGGGCGCTGCTGCAAAACCAAACAACAGAGACATAGTACAACGGTGAAGACACCGACCAATGGTGCAGGGGCCAGGGGTTCAAACCCCCATTGCGCTCAACAAAAAAGACCAGCTGAGGCACCAACATTTATGGGCAAAAGTGGTTAGGAGGCATATTAATTTTGGGCAGCAGAAGGCGGCACACTGTTATTTTTATTACGGCATGAGGCGGCGCACTGTTTAGTGTGGGCGGCAGATGGCGGCGCATTGTTAAGTTTGGGCGGCAGAAGGCGGTGCGCTGATAAATGTGGGCAACAGAAGGCGGCGAGCCGGTGGGCAGAAGGCGGCGCGCTGATGTGTGAGGGGGCAGTCCAATAGTGGGAGGGATAAGTGGCACGCTGATGTGCAACTAATAGGAACGGAGCCATAGCACAATGGTTAAGACACTGACAAATGGTGCAGGGGCCAGGGGTTCAACCCCTCACAGTGCCCAGTGAACAAGGCTGGCTGGGGCTGTATGTATCATGGTGAGGAGTGCTGTAGGAGGCCCTCCATTTATATTTTATTTCCCACCACTAGTAAACCCGCTCTCACAGTGTGTTAACATACGGATGCCCGTAAGGCACATGTTACAGTGCACTGTCCGCCAAGGCACCCTAGAATGTCCCCTATAGGGCACCATGTATGTTGCGACACAGGATAATGTATAGTGCACCCTATATGGATGGCAACCATAAGGTGGCCTATAGGGCGCCCTATAAAGCACCCTCAGAGGCACCTAATGGGTATAGTAAGCTGTGTGTGGTTTTGCCGGCATAGACATATGTACAGTAAATAAAAATAAAGCTGTGGACGGCCCTATCAAAGGGCCCCACTGTGGGTTTGAACCCATGACCTCTGGCTGTACAGGGAGTGACGTAACCATTGGGCTACAGCTCTATAGCTGATAGTAAGCCCCTGGCTGGCTGCAGAGAGCCTGCACGTCACCCCACAGACAGTCTGCCGTTGTAGACAGGATAGGGTTAGGCCACCCGTACCCATGATGCACTGCACATGCAAATCAGCTGTCCACAGATGCACACAAGATGGGGAATGCACCCCAACAGCTACCCGGCCTGGTAGGGGGAATTGTCCATGTGCACCCACACAGCACCTCGGCCTGGTAGGGGGTCCTGAGCGGGTGGACTACCAGCAAAGAGTAGCTACACACCGTCACATTGTGCGGGTACTGTGCTCACCCTGAGGGTGTGATGTGGCGGCCAGGACCAGCTCCAAAACAGTACTAACCTGTGAGATAGGAAGGTGCTGCAGAAACATGTTGGATATCGCTGTCTGTCTCAGTTAGTGGAAACCCCAGTGGACCCCCTAGGTGGTCAAAGTTTACCCCCCCCCCAGGCAGTAGAGTGGACCATCAAACCCCAGTCCTGCTGGGAACAGACACCCTACAGGGCAGTCCAAGCAGCTCCACACACATCCATAACACAATATCAGACAGACTTTAGGCCTGGATATCCAAAGATGCACCCCAGCACTATCTGATATTCACCTGCAGCAAGCCATCAGCCGCTGCACCCTGCAAGGCACTCCATCAAGACACATACCAGCTGTGAACAGTCTGCTGGTTAGCCCTGATGGAAATGCATGCACCCAAAACTGGGGTGGCAGCACACACACACGCAGAGAGTTCTGTGAGGAGGCCCCAACAGGAAACCCATATATATCACAAGAGAGAAACACAATACAGCACTATGGGGGTGCCTAGCCATGCTGTCATCACTGCACACTCAGGGTGAGAGTGCTCCCCCAGCAGCACATACAGAGGTCACCCTGTCTGTGTAGGTGGTGGCCTGGCACTACAATGTCACAGCCAGTGCCCTATGCCCTGTGCAGATGCATCCTGGCCAGCCCACCATGTCTGACCTATACCCATGGTACCTTGCTGCTCATTATGCACATTGGCAGGCCAATACTGGCAGTAGTGCTGGCAGTGTGGGTTGGGGAAGGTGTTTGCAGCCAACACACACTGTATAGACCAGGGGTGGGCACCTCTGGTCCTGGAGGGCCGCAGACCAGTCAGGTTTTCGGGATATCCCTAATGAACATGCATGAGATATATATGCATTAGAGATATCCTGCCAACCTGACTGGTTTGTGGCCCTCCAGGGCTGGATTTGGAGACCCCTGCCTTACACCTCTGTCATTTAAGATCGTGAGTGGGCAAGGTACAGATGTCCTAGACATCGAAAGGGTATATAGAATGTGTCACATTCCTCCTCGATTCTCACCACCACCAAAAAGTTGTCTAATAGACAATTTTTTGGTGGTGGTGAGAAGTGAGGAGGACTGTGACAAATTCTATCTAACCTTTTTGATGTCTTGGACATCTGCACCTTGTCCACTCACAATCTTAAATGACAGAGGTGTAAGGCAGGGGTCTCCAGATCCAGCCCTGGAGGGCCACAAACCAGTCAGGTTGGCAGGATATCTCTAATGCATATATATCTCATGCATATTCATTAGAAATATCCCGCAAACCTGACTGGTCTGCGGCCCTCCAGGACCAGGTTTGCCCACCCCTGGTATAGACAGACACACACTCCCACACCTATGCCAGCATTGTGCTACTATTGAGGGGATGATTAGCCTTGGCCACCACACCGGTCCTGGGCACGGCACAGGCATGGATATGGTACGCAGTACTGCTGGGGGTCACTCCCCAGGGTGGTGAACACCATCAGAGGCCAGGCCTGGAGCACGCACCGCAGACACCAAACAGATTGTTCGGATGGGGTCAACTAGCAGTATGTGCGTAACGTAGGGATATCTATCAGCCTGTACTCTTAGCAAACGTTTCAGAGCTGTGTACCTCAGGTGTAGGGTGACGTTGCTAAGGTATGCAGGTGCTGGTATTGGGAGATGCACGCAGGGTCCAATGTTCTGCCTCTACAGTAGACATTGGCCAATGGGGCCTGTGGGTGTGGGTGTGTCTGCCCCTGTTGGCTGCTGCTTTACGGCAGCGCTTCCCCACTCCAGCCCAGTTTTGCATCACACTGTTCGGGTCTTCCTGCTGTCCCTCATGAATATGCATGAGCTACATCTACATGCCATGCATAGATATGCAGCCCAGGCATTTGTATGAGTGGCAGCATGGAGCCTGACTGGTGTGTGGCCCACCAGGACTGCATTTGGGGGATTCTGCTGTAGGTTCTGCCCCTGTTCATGGTGTCTGTGCTCAGTGGGGTAAAAGATAGATGTATTACCATTGCATATGTCCTCGTCACGAAAGGTGTGTCCTTACTGTCACTGTTTATTTGTGGGGAAAATATGTGGGCAAGATTGCTGGTAGCCCCAGCTGGTCCTTGAACCTGTGACCTTCTGTTTTTGCATGCATTGTCTGTGTGCACTGCACCACCATGTAGCCACAGCTTGGCTGAATTCCCTGGATAGTCCATGACTGTGGATCCGGCAGGGCCTGTCTGTTGCTGTGGACTGTGCCAGCCTGCACATGGCTAGGCCTCTGTCTTCTGTCGCTAACAGCCACTGCCCCCTGCACCACATGTACTCGTCCGCCAACAATCTGGCATGAGCTTCTCCCATAAAAGGCAGGTGACCTGATTGGAATGTGGCAGTACGGGACTGCATTTGGGGTACTTGGCTGTGGGTAATGCCCATTGTTGTGGTGTGTGTGCGTTGTTGGGTAAAATATGGGTGTTTTCCCCATGCTTATGTCCCCTGCAATACAGGGGTGTCTGTGCTATCTGTGTTTAGTGGTGGGTAAAATATAGGGACTGGGCTGGCAAGTGCCCCAGCTGGGCTTTGAACCTCTGACCCTAGAGGTACTGACTCTGTCCGCTGCACCACACTATGGCCACATGGACAGTGTGGCCCCTGGAGGTAGTAAGCCTGGCAGGATGGAGTCACAAACCCTGCTCTACGCAAATTTACTGTGGGCATATGCACCCTGTCTGGTGACAAACGTGCACATAAACCCCGGAAATGACCACGGGAAATGGGGGACAAAATATCACCACGCTGGGCAACAGTGATATTAATGGGCAACCATAGCAAACACTCCCAGGAAAGCTCCACAAAAGGAAATGTTTTTTGGAAGAGTCTCCGCTCCGTAAACCCTTCCAAAATTCATTTCTTTTTTCTGGAGCTTTGCTGGGTGTGTTTTCTGTATTTGCCCATCACTATAACTGTTCCCCAGCTGAATTACTATTTTTAATAGTTCTGTTGTGGTCATTTTCTATTTTTATTTGCACTTTTGTGCTGTGCACATGTATCACACTGTTCACGTTTTGCTGGTTTCCCCGGTTTTCCTGTACATTGCTGACGGAAATGGTTTCTCTTCCCTTTAAATGCTTTCTACCGCGAGGGTTTCCCTCGCGGTAGTTTTTACATGCAAATTCGGGCCCGATACTGTGCGGGGAGCCTCTCCCCTCCCACTCTCCACCCATTGACCCCGTCCCTCCGCCCCTCCGGAGCCTTCCTCCGCCCTCCTTTAGCCGTTCCATGCCTCTATCGGACATTTGCGGGCCCGCACTTGTACGGGGCCCGATAGTGTGCCGCGCACCTTTGCGGGGGTGACACGCACGTGTGCGGGGCGTTTAAATGCGTTTATTAGCGTTTCAGTGCCGCGTTTCCGTGCGCTATTTTGCGGCGCGCACATTTCCGGTTTTTAGTAAACATCCCCCTAAGTGGTAAAAAAATGAATTTAGGAAGGATTAATCTCAGGTAAGTACAGTATTTCTCCCTATTTGTTTTTATTGTATCTATCTTTTTTAATTTATTTTTTACATTTTTGTTTTAGTAGGGTTTTAATTGGGTCTCTTTTCTGTTGTATACTGCAGTATGCACATCTGTAAAATTTTCCAGATAACACAGGTGTTTCAAAGAAGCACATTTCAATTCTTTAACAATAAGAGCTTTAAAAAACTTAGGCAATCAAGAATTTTGATTCTTTTCTCAAACTTCTTGCTTGTGTTTTTATAAGGAAGTTAACAGAACAAAAAAAATACATCAGGTAAATATTATCTGTTTAGTACTGGGTTAACCCAAGTATCTGCTCCGAATGTTCCTGAAGTCAGAGAAACATATTTCTGGCTAAAATTAATTTGTCCTGTATATGTGTCCTTCTCAATGAAGCCAAAGTTCCATAGATACTTTTCTTCTTCTTGCAGACCCTAGACTCTTCCTGAATGACATTCTTGTGAATACTAACTTCCTGACCTTATAGAATCAAAAGAATTACATTTATGTGAATCATCTTTCGTAATCCTTCATGCTAATAGGCCTCATTTGCTGTAACTCTATTGTATAACTCAACTGCCTAATAAAAAGAAATTGATAACATACTTGTTGCCCTAAAGTACTCCCTAAAGAAACTCTCTTCCGGCAATGCACATTACCATATTTTAACCAATATATATTTTTGGGGCACCAGCTACAGCCTCTTCTTTAATTAATAAAAACTATCTGAAATTAAAATGTATAAAAACAAAATATTGCAAAACAAAAATTTATTAAAACAAAACATACCAAACCAAACCAAACCTGTAAGACACAGGAAACTAAACAAAGCAAAATGTTTTTGCCTGCACAAAATTGTACTGGAAGACCTTTCTTCTCTGTCAGATATTTTTAACTTCTGACAGTTTTAGTCAATTTTATTACCTTCAGTACAGCCAAAAAGCTTAGGGGTCCTTATACTAAAGTCCAGAAAGGTTTTGCAATACCACACATTTTAACTAAAAATTAATGTGCAAACGTTGGGTGCTGTCGGGGGCCTGCCTGGCATGTTCCCAGCAGTTACTGCACCCATTACGGTGTTGTTAAGTGCATCCATGCTATTTGCAAAATTGAACGTGCAACTGCAATGTGTTGTCCTCACCCTCTGTCCGCCCCTAACACACCTGGGGTCCTTGATCTTGGGAGGCTTGGTGGGGGTGGCATTCAGTAGTGGGAGATGCTTGGTTGAGGGGGGATTGGATCAATGTGTGTGGGTAGGGGGAAACTGCAACTGCAGCTGCCTGTCCCTTCCCTGTGGTTTAACTCCAAGCCTGCATTCACTGTCTTGGTAAGTAGTGCAGGTGCTCCAGTCCTACTAGCCAAGGTATGGAATGTGGGCCCATGTGGTGTCTGCCCTGTTTTTTATTTATTTATTTAGTTTACACTTATATACCGCTACTTCCAGCG
Source organism: Ichthyophis bannanicus (assembly GCA_033557465.1). Lineage (NCBI taxonomy): Eukaryota > Metazoa > Chordata > Amphibia > Gymnophiona > Ichthyophiidae > Ichthyophis > Ichthyophis bannanicus. The sequence continues at coordinate 647,985,014 of CM066035.1, forward strand.
ATCAGCAGCGGTTTGATTGCCAATTTGGGAGATGTCAAATCAGGACAGGAAAATCGGGTCATATATACATAGTTTTAGGGTTTGGCACAGCATGCAGGGTTAGACACTTCAAAAGTTAGGTTTACAATATTTACATATTTACAGTTCTCTAATAATTACATTTACACAGGTCAACACCATGGTGTCACTTTTTTACATCAGGTTATAGTGACATTTAAAAAGATGGGTTTTTATTTTCCTTCTGAAGTCATTTATGTCTTTTATAGCTCTCAGTTCATGTGGTAGATGATTCCAGGTTATCGGGGCTGAGAATGAGAATGCTTTGTTGCTGGTGCTTGCTTTTACTGTTCTGATATTATTAGGAACTTGTAGTGTGTCGGAGTTGATAGTTCTCCTGTCTCTGTTGGTTGGTTGCTTGTTGACCAGTGTTGAGAGGAATGAGGGTGCTATGTCATGTATGAGCTTAAATGTGGTTACCAAAGTTTTGTATTGTATTCTGGCCGCAACTGGTAGCCAATGTAGTTCGATCAGCACAGGTGTGATGCGTTGAGTGATTCTTGTTCGTGTGATGATCCTTGCCGCTACATTTTGGGCCAATTGTAAAATATTTAGCGTTTTCTTTGGCAGACCCTGTAGTATGGCGTTACAATAGTCTAAGTGCGGCATAATGAGTGCTTGTGCCACTGTTCGAAAATCACAGGTTTCGATTAATTTCCTCAGTGGCTGCAGGACTCTGAGTTTGTGGAAGATGGCTTTGTTAGTTTTTCTCAGGTGTTTTTCCAATTGAAGTTTGCTGTCAAGTGTGACACCCAGGTATTTGATCTCGTTTTTTGTGTTATATGTGTTGTTGCAGAGGGTGACCGTCGGAGGGGGTTCAAAGTTCGGTATACTTGATATATACATTACTTCGGTTTTTTTATGGTTAATTGCCATGTTGTTTTGTTGGAGCCATGCTAACATCTCGTACAGGCAGGATTCAAGCTGTGTGTACTTTGGGTCATTTGTGTCTAATTGAGTGTATAACATAATATCGTCTGCATAGATATGGTAGTTGATGTTATGTTTTTTGAAAATGTCACAGAGGGGCTGCATGTAGATGTTGAAGAGTAGCGCCGAGAGGGCTGATCCCTGGGGTATGCCTTGTGTTTGAGTGAATCCTTCCGCTTTTTCTCCATTGAATTGTACCTGTGGACTTCGGTTCGTTATATAGGAGGAGAACCATTTAAGTGTGGTTCCCGAGATTCCTATTGCTTCCAGTTTTTTTAGTAGGATCCCATGATGAACAGTGTCAAAGGCGGCGGAGATGTCAATGAAGATTAGTAAGAAAGTTTTCTTCCTGTCTTCCAAGCCTTTGTGGAGGTTATTGAGTAGTGCTATTAAAAGCGTTTCAACCCCATGGTTTCGTCTGAACCCGTATTGTTGCATGTCTAGTATATTGTGGTCGTCTAGATGCTCTTGGAGTTGTATGAGGGCTGCTTTTTCGATGATTTTTGCTAAGAAGGATATGCTGGAGATGGGGCGATAAGATGTTGGGTCTGTTTTGTTAAGTTTATTGTTCTTTAGTACTGGTCTTATTATAGATTTCTTGAGTTGGTCAGGCATAATTCCTTGATGCAGTGATAGGTTCACAATGTGAGAGACTTGGTGGACTATGTCTTTTTTTGCTGCCTTGACCCAAGCAGTGGGGCAAGGGTCAAGTGGAGAGGTGGTGGTATTGATGCTAGTTATTATGTTGCTTGTTTGTTGCTCATCAATCTTGTGGAAATTTCTCCATGTCCGTTCTTGCTCAACAGTAGTTTCCCGGTGTACCTCCCCCCTGCAGGGGTCGGGCAGGGTTGCAGTCAGTTTGCTCGCGTAGTGGTTTGCCAGTGTTTGTGGGTTGATATAGGTATCCTGTTGGTCTGGTTGGGATGCTTTTGTTAAGGACTTCACCAGCTCAAATAGTTCCCTGGGTTTGTTGATCGCTTTGTTCAATAGGTTCGTGTGGTGCATCCTTTTCGCAGCGTTCACCTCTTCTTTGTATTTCGAGAGGAGGGTGAGGTACTCCATCCTATGTTCCATAGATTTCGTACGTCTCCATTTTCTTTCATGCTTTCTGAGTTCTCTCTTCATGTTGTTTAGTACTTTGGTGTACCAGGGTTCCGAATGTTGCTTAGCAAGGTTCGGGGTGGTGCTCCATTTGGGGTTTGCTGCGGCCTGTATTCCGGTGTTCCAGCTTTCTGTTAGCGCATCGAGATCAGTGCTTTTAAGGTCTATGTGGGTCTGAACGTTATTTACCAGACATTCCAGGTTTAGTTTGTTGAATCTCCTTTGTTGGTGCATTACTCTTCGTGCTTTTGTGTCCTTTGGTATAGATGGTATTTTCATCCGAATATCAATTTGGTGGTGGTCTGACCACGGTTTAGGGTTTATCTTTATTAATGGCTTTTCTGTAATGCACTGGTCCCCCATGGGAGTGAAAACCATGTCGAGTGTGTGGCCCTTGTCATGAGTGGGCTCGTTTATTAGTTGTTGAAATCCTAGTTGTGACATGGCTTCTAGGAAATTATCTGTGTGTGCGGCAGCCGTTGATGATAGGTTTAAGTCTCCTAGAATCATTTGGAATTTCCTTGGTTGCGTCGAAGCAATGTTTTCTAGTACCGAGGCAAGCACTTCTTGGTTTGTTGAGGGGGCTCTGTAAATCAGACATATCGCTAGTGCCAGGTTCTCAACTTTAAGCATGTCTATGTCTGTGTTTGAGTCCAGGTACGTTGCGGTTAGTTGTAGGTTGGTTTTAGCCATTATGAGGACTCCACCACCTCTTTTATTTTCTCTTGGGCAGTTATACAGGTTGTATCCAGGGTGGCTTATCTGGTTTAATATGGCTGCATCAGTGGCGGTGATCCAGGTTTCAGTTATGCAGAGGATGTCTGGTTGTTCGTCTTTGATGATGTCATAGATTAAGTGGGTCTTGTTTCTAATTGAACGAGCATTGATGAGGGTGATGTTACAGTCATCATGTGTTCTTTGCAAATCCATGTTGTGAGTGGTCTGGTGAGGGGGGAGCTTTGTCCTTGTTTTTGTTGTTCTAGGTTTGCGGTGTTTTTTTGTTCGTCCTTTGTTGTTGTTGTAGTCCTTTAGGGTAGGTGCGTGTATTCGTACAATTCTGGGGGCGGGGTAAGGTGCGAGTATTGGTACTGCGGGTGTTTGCGTGGTGAGTAGGAGGTAGAGTGGGGTGTATAGGTGAGTCATGGGTGGGTACAATCTTGAATTGAATGCATAGACTGGAATCAGTGTGAGCAGACATAACATCATAAAGAAATTTAGGGTACCCATATCTCTGGAGTGAAGTGTTGGGAGTGCTTTCCCAGACTTTTTGGCTTCACCCCTTACCGTTTCGACTTTACCTACAGAGGGTGTTGCTATTGGATCCAAGGGCCAAATTTTAGGGATATATATGCCTTGACAAGAAAGCTTCTAACAGACTTTAGTTTCTATAATACTATTTCAGGAGGCTATAATTGACTGAATATTAGTGACTAGTATTAAAAACTCTCAACAGTACAGTACATTGGCAGTCAACTGTGTAAGTAGGGTGTCACCTTAATAGACACATAATAGCATCAGTAAACAGGCACAGTATCAGCTGTTAGTGACAGTAATAATTATATAAAACAGGCAAGCAGAGGCGGAATAAAGTTTTAGTAGGAAGGGATGTCCAAGCTTCCTGCCCCTTGTTAGTCAAAATTGGAGGCGTTTTGTATTTCATGTGCGGTAGCTTTGCATTTCCTTGTCTCTGTCTCTAAGCCGTTTTATCTAATTTTATCAGCTTACCTCCTCGCATTGGCCTCTAGGAGTAGGTGTTCATGCTCCGGTTGTGGTCTCCGATGATCAGGGGGTTAGAGTAATTTCATTTTTGCTGATAAAGGTTCTCCCCGCCTCCGTTCCACCGCCTAAGGGCCACGCCAAAGGGCCCTCTGGCGAGGCCCTCAGGCGCGGGCCCGACAGGCGCGGGCGTGCCCGATTGGGGCTCTTTTTATCCCTTCCCGCTACTGCCCCGATTGAGCAGCACGGGCTTGCGTGACGGTCGGGGCTGCTCTGTCCCGTGGAGGGAGAGCAGCCACAGCAGAAAAAGGATGGCCGGTGAAAGAGTTCCTGCGCCCGATTGGCGCTCTTTTTATCCCTTCCCGCTACTGCCCCGATTGAGCAGCACGGGCTTGCGTGACGGTCGGGGCTGCTCTGTCCCGTGGAGGGAGAGCAGCCACAGCAGAAAAAGGACGGCCGGTGAAAGAGTTCCTGCGCCCGATTGGCGCTCTTTTTATCCCTTCCCGCTACTGCCCCAATTGAGCAGCACGGGCTTGCGTGACGGTCGGGGCTGCTCTGTCCCGTGGAGGGAGAGCAGCCACAGCAGAAAAAGGACAGCCGGTGAAAGAGTTCCTGCGCCCGATTGGCGCTCTTTTTATCCCTTCCCGCTACTGCCCCGATTGAGCAGCACGGGCTTGCGTGACGGTCGGGGCTGCTCTGTCCCGTGGAGGGAGAGCAGCCACAGCAGAAAAAGGACGGCCGGTGAAAAACGGCCGGTGTTGTTTAATGCAGGGCAGATGCTGGGCATTCTCCTGCACTTACTGCACAGGAGTTGCACCTATCACATGGCCATTTTTGCATATGCCATGCCATAGGTGTTAAAGCTTAGTAAATATGCTCCTTAGTTTCAAATAGCTTCCAACTAAGAGTAATGTTTTTTTGTTTTACATTCCTGTTCACACTCATCCCCATCAAGCGTTCATGCCCAAGGGCAAAGTAAATTCCCACAGCTGCTCCGCAATTATTTCTCTTCAAGTCCTTTCTCATATCAACCTTAAAGTAGTTTTAAAATCAAAATGTTTCTTGTTCTCTTGACAGAATCAAACACACTCTCATGTAAATCTCTTTCTTAGAGCAACTTTTCAGCACTGGGGACAGTTCTCTAGTCAAAATCTACTATTACTACTACTACTATTTAGCACTCATATAGCACCACGCACTCAGCGCTGTACAGACATACAAACAAGAGACAGTCCCTGCTCGTCAGAGTCCCGCTCATCTGAGCTTACAATCTAGTCGAGACAATACAGAGCATTAGTCAATTTGGTGCAAAGCACAATATGGTCTTTACAACTCAGTCATGAAAATTGACAGGAGTCAGGTTAAGATAAAGGATAGAAGTCAGGATCTGAAAGCGACAGTGAAGAAATGGGTCTTCAACCTGGATTTGAAGAGGGCCAGAGAGGGTGCCTGGCGAATAAACACAGGTAGGCTGTTCCAGGCGTAAGGAGCAGCAAGGTGAAAGGAGCGATGTGGTGCGAGTGAAAGGCCTAGAAAGAAGTAATTTGTTAGCAGAGCGAAGTTCCCGAGGGAGAATGTAGGGAGAGATAAGAGATGAGAGGTATTGAAGGGCTGCAGAGTGAATGCATTTATAGGTCAGTAGGAGAAGTTTGAATTGGATGCGGAATTGGATAGGGAGCCAGTGAAGCGACTTGAGAAGAGGAGTAATGTGGGCAAGTCAAGCAGCATAGTTTTGTATAGATTGAAGGGGAAAGAGATGGCTCATGGGGAGACCAGCAAGGAGTAGGTTACAGTAGTCGAGGCGAGAAGAGACTAAGGAGTGGATAAGCGTTTTGGTAGTGTGTTCAGAAAGGAAGGGGCGGATTTTGCTAATGTTGTAGAGAAAGAAGATGATGAAGTTGATGAAGATGATGAAGTTTGTCAGACGGCTGCCTAGGGTGAGAACTTACACAATCTTGACGATGCATATATTCATATGATTCTTGCAAGGTATTGTGGGTATTGTAGTTCATTCCCTCCCAAACACAGCTGATGACAATAATTTGAGTTGTGAAACCAAGTGGTAAGATCAATAAAATACTTCTTTTATTGATGGGGTTTAATTCACCCAGCACATGTATGCTTGATAGCACTATAAATGAGGTTACTTGCTTGCAGTGTTTAAAATGGATAACAAAAAGTCACAAAGTAAACCAGAAACAACCTTCAGCTTGTCAGGCAATTAGCTAATGTTTTCTTAGCAAGTAATTACCAAATACAAAGGCACAAAGTAAAGAATAAACTTTGCTGGTTAGGTTAACTTCTGCTTATTTTCCATGCAGATCTCAGCAGTGATTCTCCCTTGCTCACACACACAATCAGGTGCAGCTTTAATTACTATCAATTGACCAGCTGTAAGCCTTTAGCTGGCTGGCTGCTACTGTGTGAACCCAAATCCTGCTTTAAGAGCTGTTTGCAGTGGAAATAAAGAACAAAGTTAGGTTTCTTTGTGATGGCTGATGTGTTTGCTCATAGAAAACTAGCAATAGCATTTAGATAAAGAACAGTCCATGTAAATAGTTTCATCTGCTGTATTTCCCCCTGCATCAACAATCATAGGGTCAATATCATACATTGGCACAGATGAGTCTTTCATTAAGGCACTATCATGAGAATGCTTATTCCCTTGCTGCCATTCTCTATTATAGATAGGGTCTGGATCAGTGTTCATACCTGAGCCTCTCCTGCTATCATTATTTCTCTCTGTATAGCCTGGCCAATATGTAATCCAATTCTGATGTCCAGCCTTCCAATCTTGATCCCTGGACGCTGGATCTTCTCTCACATACCTTCTGGCCTTGGTCTGAAAGCCCCTTCCACATGCAGTCTTCTCTCTTCCAGGTAGCCACTGGTGATTCCTATCTCTGCCACTCCATTCCTCTGGCTGAATCCAGTCCAATGGACTCTGCTGGCTTTTGGAATACCTCCCAGTATGAGTACTGCCTTGGAATCTCCCAGACCTTCCAATGGCCTTTCTTCTCTTCCTTCCAGAGAGTTTCCTTCTCTCTCTATCTGCTTGGCTTGGCTTCTGTTTCTCCAGGTGATACTGGTGCTTGTAGCCGTTGCTGTCTCTGTATCTCTTCCTCCCTCTGTAGCTGTTATCTGAAGAATAATCTCTATTCTTATTCTTTCCTAATGTGTGCTGCTCCCTAACACAGCGCAGCTGTCTTGAATCAGGCCCTGCCCTTTGAGATGAGTGCTTAGGGATTACCTCATAGCTCTCTTGATTGCACACACATTCTCTCACTTCAGCCCCTCTCATGGCTGCTGGAAACCTGGTGCATTCTGGGACTGGTAGTCTTTTACGTGAAAACTCTGTTTTCTTGCTTCTACCAGAACTGACAGGTTGCTTGTTCAGAGTCACATCATCTTTTCTATAGCTCCTACCTGAGCTATGATAAGCTTCCTTATCACAAGTTGTAGAGAAAGAAGATGATGAAGTTTTTTATACGAAATGGAATAGCATATTGAACAAATGTAGCATGGATATATTATGGATTGCTTTATGGGTGAACGTTTAAATATTGAATCGATTAAATTGACACAGGAAGTTAAAGAACTAGATGAGTCGGTTCGTACCAAGACTATCAAAGATCGATATAAGACACAAATAGAGGAATTACATTTACAATTGGATCAATATCGAGATTATAAAAAATCTATTAAGATCAAAAAATTTAATCGTGATAAAAAAGATTATGATCTTAATCAGGTTTACACTTGGATGAAGAAAAATAAATCATCACAAAAACGGGTCACATTTGATTCTTTTGATATTTCATCAGACGACTCAGAATATGGTGATTTTTCTGACAATACATCAAATATTTCTAATCAATGGCAAGATCAGGTTTTTCACCGAGGCCGTTTTCGCGGCCACGGCCAAAATCGTACATGGAAACCTGTAGAAGGTTTTCAGCAGGATCAAATTTGGAAATCTCAAGACAATTTTCATCAAGATCGCCCTCAAGGCCCCATGACCAGGAATCGGTCCAAACAACAGTAGTGAATATTTTGTCTACCGTATTAACTGATGAACAACAATCTGTTCTTGATTTAGGTCTTTCTTTTGTGCCAGTTACTCATTATAATTCTTTTCGAATGAGATTAGCTTTACATCGTTTTTTTATAAAATTGATAGTGACTCAATTTTGTGCCACACATGTTATGGGCACAGATGTGTCTGTAGTCTGTGCAACTTCTAAATGGATACCATCAGGAAATCTTGATCCCCTCATTGAATCATATCCAAAATTAGTTTTACATGATGTAGCCAATTTGGAAAAAACTGGCTTAAAAACTCGGTTTCATAATTTGACAAAAAATCAATGAACATCTTTAACTGAATTATGGAGAAATCAGGACTTAATCATTCGTAGAGCAGACAAAGGTGGAGCTACCGTAGTACAATCATCATCCCAATATCGATCCCACCTTTTGAATCATTTAAATGACATAGGGGTATGTTTACTAAACTCCGAAATTGTGCGGGGCCGCGGTAGTGTGCCTGTGCCATATATGGAGTGGGCGGTTCAGGCAGAGAAAAGAAAAAACCGGGAGACAGCAACCGTACTTGTGTGCGTTGCGCTAATGTGCGGGGTCCACATTAGCGCGTGGGAAGGCTAAGTGGCGCGCTGCTGGGCACAGAAAAGAACAGAGCTGTAGTACAACGGTGAAGACACTGACCAACGGTGCAGGGGCCATGGGTTCAATCCCCCATTGTGCGCAACAAAAGCTTTTGTCTGAGGCAATAACTGTAATGGGTTAAAGTGCTGTAGGAGGCATATTAATTTTGTGCGGCATAAGGCGGCGCACTGTTAATGTTGGGCGACATTAGGCGGTGCGCTGCTAGGTGTGGGCGTCATAAGGCGTAGCACTGTAAATAGTGGGCATTAGGCGGCGCGCTGTTAAGTTTGTGCGGTTTGGGCGACAGAAGGTGGTGCGCTGCTATGTCATGAAGGCCTAAGGCAGTGCGGCAATGTCCAAGCACAGGAATAGAGCCACAGCACAATGGTTAAGACACTGACCAATGGTGCAGGGATCAGGGGTTCAAACCCTCACAGTGCCCAATGGAGACAGCTGGCAGAAGCATTATTTTAGGCGGCATTTAAATGATGGGCCGTATAAGGCGGCGCGCTGATGGGCATAAGGCGGTGCGCTAATGTTTTAGGAGGCTTTTTAAGACTGGGCGGCATAAGGCGGCGCGCTGATGTGCAATCACAGGAACAGAGCCACAGCACAATGGTTAAGACCCTGACCAATGGTGCAGGGATCAGGGGTTTAATCCCTCACAGTGCCCAGTGAACAAGGCTGGCTGAGGCATAACGTATTACGGGGATGAGTGCTGTAGGAGGCATATTAGTTCTATTTTATTTATCAGTACTAGCAAACTCACTCTCAAAGCGTGTTAACATAAGGCGGCCCATACGGCACATGTTAAAGTTCACTGTCCGCCAAGGCACCCTAGAATGTCCCCTATAGGTCACCATATATGTTGCGTCACAGGATAATGTATAGTGCACCTTATATGGATGGCAACCATAAGGTGCCCTATAGGGCGCCCTATAAAGCACCCTCAGTGGCACCTTATGGGTACAGTACGCTGCGGGTGTTTTTGCTGGCATCAACATATGTACATTAAATAAAAAAACTTTGGACAACCCTAGCAAATTAACCCACTGTGGGTTTGAACCCATGACCTCTGGCTTTTCAGGCAGTGAAGTAACCATTGGGCTACAGCTCTATAGCTGCCAGTAAGCCCCTGGCTGGCTGCAGAGAGCCTGCACGTCACCACACAGACAGTCTGCTGTGGTAGCCAGGATAGGGTTGGGCAGTCAAAGCAGCTCTATACACCTCCACAACACAATATCAGACAGGCATTAGGCCTGGATATGCTAAGCTGCACCCCACCACTATCTGCTATTCTCCTGCATCAAGCCTTCAGCCACTGCACCCTGCAAGGCGCTCCATCATGACACAGACCAGCTGAAAACAGTCTGCTAGCTAGTCCTGGTGGAAATGCATGCACCCAGAACTGGGAAGGCAGTGCACACCAGCAGATAAGTCAGTGACTAGGCCCCAAAAGGAAACCCATATATAATCACATGAGAGAAATACTATATAGCACTATGGTGGTGCCTAGACATGCTGTGGTCACTGCACAGTCAGGGTGAGAGTGATCCCCCATCAGGACAGAAAGAGGTCACCCTGTCTGTGTAGGTGGTGGCCAGCCAAAACAATGTTCCAGGCAGTGCCCTATGCCCTGTGCAGATGCATCCTGGCCAGCCCACCCTGTCTGAGCTATACCCATGGTACCTTGCTGTCATTATGCACATTGGCAGGCCAATAATGGCAACAGTGCTGGCAGTGTGGGCTGTGGAAGGTGTTTGCAGCCAACACACACTGTATAGACCAGGGGTGGGCAATCTCGGTCCTGGAGGGCCGCAGACCAGTCAGATTGGCAGGATATCTGTAATGCATATATATCGCATGCTTATTCATTAGGGATATCCCGAAAACCTGACTGGTCTGCGGCCCTCCAGGACCGAGATTGCCCACCCCTGGTATAGACAGACACACACTCCCACACGTATGCCAGCATTGTGCTACTATAGAGGAGTTTATCAGCCTTGCCCACCACACCAGTCCTGGGCACAGCACAGGCATGGATATGGTACGCAATACTGTTGGGGGTCACTCCCCAGGGTGGTGAGCACTGTCAGAGGCCAGACCTGAAGCACACACCGCAGACATCAGAAAGATTGCTATGATGGAGCTCAAAGAGCAAACTGTGCTTAACGTAGGAATGTCTATCTGCCAGTACTCATAGCAAACGTTTGAGAGCTGTGTACCGTATACCCAGGTGTAGGGTGGCATTGCTAAGGTATGCAGGTGCTAGTATTGGGAGATGAACGCAGGGCCCAATGTCCTGCCTCTCCAGGAGGCATTGGCCAAAGGGGCTTGTGGGTGTGGGTGTGTCTGCCCCTGTTGGCTGCTGTTTTACGGCAGAGGTTCCCAACTCCAGTCCTGGTGTGCCTAACACTGTTCGGGTTTTCCTGCTGTCCCTCATGAATATGCATGAGCTACATATACATGCCATGGGGGTGGTGCATAGATATGCAGCACAGGCATTTGTATTAGAGGCAGCATGGAACCTGAATGGTGTGTGGTCCTCCAGGACTGCATTTCGGAGACTCTGCTCTAGGTAATGCCCCTGGTGTCTGTGCTCGGTGTGGTAAAAGATAGGCGTATTACCAATGCGTATGCCCTCAACAATAAAGGTTTGTCCTTACTATCACGGTTTAGTTGTGGGAAAAATATGTGGACAGGATTGGCAGTAGCCCCAACTGGGCTTTGAACCTGTGACCTTCTGTTCTTGCACACACTGTCTGTGTGCACTGCACCACTGTGTTGCCACAGATTGGCTGAATTCCCTGGGAGGTCCATGACTGTACATCCGACAGGGCCTGTCTGTTGCAGTGGATGGTGCCATTCTGCACATGGCTAGGCCACTATCTTCTGTGGCTAGCAGCCACTGCCCCTCCACCACCTGTACCCTTCAGCCAACATGCTGGCATGTCCTTATCGTAGTAAAACCATATGACCTGATTGAGTTGTGGCACTCCAGGCCTGCATTTGGGGGACTCGGCTGTAGGTAATGCCCATTGTTATGGTGTGTGAGCGGTGTAGGGTAAAATATGGGTGTTTGCAACATGCTTATGTTCTCTGCAATAAAGGAGTGTCTTTACTATCTCTGTTTAGTGGTGGGTAAAATATGGGGATAGGGCTGGCAGGTGCCCCAGCTGGGATTTAAACCTGTGAATCTCTGGTCCTAGAGATACTGGCTTTGTCTGCTGCACCACACTGTGGCCACAGAGGCAGTGCAGTCCCTGGAGATAGGAAACCTGGCAAGAAGGAGTCGGAAGCCATGCTCTGCACATTTTTACTGTGGGCTCGTTCACCTTATCTGAGGACAAAAGTGCAAATACACCACGAAAATGCCTGCAAAAAAAGGGGGAAAAAAGATAGCCAAGCTGGGCAACAGTGTTATTAATGGGCAACCATACACAACACTCCAAGGACAGCTCCAATAGCAAGAAATGATTTTTGGAAGGGTCTCCACTCCGTGGACCCTTCCAAAATTCATTTCTAATGTTATGGAGCTTTCCATGGAGTGTTTTTTTGTTGTTGCCCATTAATATCACTGTTGCCCAGCTGAAGTACTATTTTTAATATTTTTGTTGTGGTCATTTTCGCTTTTTATTTGCACTTTTGTTCTATGCACATGTATCACACTGCTCACGTTTTGTAGGTTTCCCCGGTTTTCCTGTACATTGCTGACGGAAATGGTTTCTCTTCCCTTTAAATGCCCTCTACCGCGAGTGTTTCACTCGCGGTATTTTTTACTTGTATATTCTGCCCCGTAAATGTGCGAGGAGCCTCTCCCCTCCCCTTCCCCGCCCATTGCAGCCATCTCTCCGCCCCTCGGGAGCCTTCCTCCGCCCTCCGTTAGCCTTTCCACGCCTCTATCGGACATTTGCGGGCCCGTACTTGTGCGGAGCCCATTAGTGTGCCGCGCACGTGTGCGGGGGTTCATCGCACGTGTGCAGGGCGCTTAAGAGCACTTAAGTGCTGCTTTTAGTGCGCTATTGTGCGGCGCGCAATTGTGCGGTTTTTAGTAAACATGCCCCATAGAACACTATGTTAGACTAACTGAGAATCCTATGACAAACTTACAACAGGAGATCCTCAAAATTATGCAAGAGGCTTTATCAAAAAATTGGATAACCAAACGTGAATTTAAGTTTTTGATTACATTACATCCAATTACCCCAATTATATACACAGTTCCAAAAATTCACAAATCGTTACATAAGCCTCCAGGTAGACCTATTGTGTCTTGTCGAGGATCGATGCTAGAACCGCTTTCAAAATTCTGTGATGTGTTCTTGCAACCATGTGCTCAAAAAGTACCATCTTATCTCAAAGACACTACTCATTTCATCACAAAATTACAAGAAGTTACTCATCCAATTGATAATTTGTGGCTTGTATCGCTTGATGTAGCAGCTAATATTCACCAAGATCAAGCTTTAGCTGTGATATCTCAATTACAACTTCCTTTATCAAATAGGATTCCCAGGACATTTTTTCAACAGCTATTGAGTCTTGTACTCACTAGAAATTATTTTCAATTTGAACAGCAGTTTTATCATCAGATCCAAGGCATAGCCATGGGGGCAACAGTAGCCCTGTCTATGGCCATGTTATATACGGCTGATTTTGAATCTTCAAAGATTTATTCGTCTTCATGGTTTCAGGAAGTAGTATTATGGGTCAGATTCATTGATGACATATTTTTTCTGTGGAAGGCATCCGAGGCATCGTTACATGTTTTCATACAATGGTTAAATTCCCTACAATCGAATTTGTCTTTTACCATGCATTATCATTTCTCAAAATTAGAATTTTTAGATGTATTAATTGAGAAACGAGATAATAGGCTTCACACTACTTTATTTAGAAAACCCGTACAACGAAATACATTATTGAATTATTCCAGTTTCCATCCTCTGTCTTTGAAAAGGGGTCTCCCATTTGGTCAATTTTTGCGTTTACGTTGGATTTGTTCAAATTTTGAGGATTTCATTGATCATGCACAAGAATTATTTCAACATTTAGTACAAAGGGGATATCCCAATAAAGTAATCAAGAAAGCCTTTTTACATACAAAATATACCCATCGAGAATGGCTATTCCCCTCAGGGGATCAAGGGGAATTAAATAGTTTTCCATCAACTTCTCAATCTGATGTATTAGTGGGAATATTGCCATACATGTCACATTCAGAGAATCAAGAAGACCCTTATTAAACATTGGCATATTCTGCAGTTACATTCATGCTTTCAAAGAAAATTACAAATAGTTCATACTCGAGGTCCCAATCTCAGGGATCTTGTTGGTATTACCTCTTCTCCTTTGGATAGGCAATCGTTTGAACAACATACCAACTTAGGTCACTTTCCTTGCAACACATGTGACTATTGCAAACAGGTCATTGCATGTTAAAATTGGCCAATACCTAACTCTGACATCAATCATGTAGCTAGGTGGCACACTACGTGTTCTATGTCTCATGTAGTGTATGTTTTAGTTTGTGCATGTAATCTTTTATACATTGGGAGAACAATTCATCCCATTCACACTAGATTGTGTGAACATGCATCAAGAATAAAGACTAAAACTTTGTCTGCCCCCATAGTCCAACATTGTTTGGACCATCAACATGTATTTGCGTATATTTCCTGGAGAATTCTTGATTATGCACCACAAAATCCCAGAGGAGGCAATCGCAAACAGCGCCTTCAGTTATTGGAACAGTCGTGGATATTTAGGCTATTCACAGTAGAACCATTTGGGTTTAATAAATAACTTGATTGGAATAGTCTTCTTTGAGATATACCTATTTGGTTTCCTCATGACGTGTATATCTGTGATTGGGTTTGAATTGATATTTAACCATGCTCATGACGATAGAATTCAGCTCTATTTTTGTTTTAGATTATAGTAGTATAGAGCAGTAGTTATTTTGGATTATTGGTAGAGAAAGAAGCGGCAGGTCTTATCTACGAGCTGGATATGTGTGTAGAAGGAGAGAGAAGTGTTGAAGATAACCCCTAGATTGCGAGCTGAGGGAACAGGAAGGATCGTAGATCCATCCATGGAGACTGAAAATGGGGGAAGAGCTGTCACTATACTTACTCCCAGCTTCACAAACTGTTCTTAAAACATTACAAGGCTGAGATTCAAAAGCACTGAAGTGGCATGCGGCAGCGCCGGCCACACAAGTTCTGGCTATTTTGTTTATTAAAACAAAGTTATTGCTTTGAAAAGGGTGAAGTTTTGCGGTGGTGAAAAGCTTATAGGTTCAGCGTTGAAATCCACTTACCAAACAATTCATAGTGCTGACACATAACTAGCAGGCATAACTTAAAGCATATAACTGGCCACATGAGGGGTAATTTTATAACAGGTGGCCTATATGTGAAGACCAAGAAGGCATTTCTTTTTAGGCTATTTTGAAAAGATACCTCAAGGCATATTTTAGAAAAGACATGAAGATCAGAATTAAGATGTCAAGTTCACATGTTTAGAATTCCGGTGGTATGCTGGAGAAGGTTGCATCCAACATCCCTGGAAGTTACCTCATGCCTTCTTGGCAACACACTGCAGCCATATAATGACTGTTTTGGGCAGGTTATCCTAATTGTTCATTATCATCCTGTTACTACTAGAGATCCTCTGTTTATCTCATGCTTTCTTTGAATTCTGTTACTGTTGTTGCCTTCATCACCTCATCTTGGAGAGCATTCCAGGCATCTACTATCCTTCCTCGAAAAATATACTTTGGACATTTTATTATCACCTCTAGTTCTTGGGCTTACTTTTGATTGAAACATGTTTCAGGTACTGAAATCTCTATCAGGTTCTCACAGTTCCTCCTCCTCTTTAGGGCAGTGGTGCCATGAAACAGCCAGGGCTGGTGCAAGGATATGAGGCAGAACTCATGCCCAGTGCTGCCCCTGCTCCAGCCCCTGTGCCCATTACCACTGCTGCTGCCCCTCTCCAGGACATGCAATGGTGGCAATACATTTAAAAAAGGCACCACGGCACCATGGTGGCATTTGTGCTCCTGCCGTTTCTTCTCCTATTTCACTTAGAAACATAGGGGTATGTTTACTAAGCAATTTTAACGTGCAGCCGGCGTTAGTGTGCAGGATGCCATATAAGGAGTGGGCGTGTTGGTCTTAATGTAGCATTTCTGGTTACCGTGCGATAAAGGGAGCCGTGGCATGTCAATGTACGTTAGCCTGAAGTAGGCATACTGACCAACAAACACAGCAAGAGAGGGGTAGCACAATGGTTAATACAGTGACTGCTGAACCAGGGGTCATGAGTTAGATCCCCAGTGGGGTTAATGAGTAAGGCTGTCTGAGGCATTACCCTTTACTATAAAGCAGTGCTGCTAGAGGCTTTTTACTTTAAAGCAGTGCTGCTGGAGGCATTTTCCTTTTTACTTTAAAGCAGTGCTGCCAGCAAAAACACCCTCACAGTGCTGTAATCCTCAGGTGCCCCATAAGGTGCCTTATAAGGCACCTTAAGGTTATAGCACTGTGAGGGTGTTTTTGCTGGCAGTACTAATTTAGATTAAAAAAAGAAACTGCCCCAGACAGCCCTAATAAATAACCCCACTGTGGGATCAAACCCACATCCTCTAGCTCCACAGGCAGTGAAGTAACCAGTAGGCTACAGCTACAGACAAACCTCTGGCTGGCCACAGAAGGACTGCAGGTCACCACACAAACTGTCTGCTGTTGTTACCAGGATAGAGTTAAGCCACTCGTACCCATGATGCACTGCACATGCAAAGCAGCAGTCTACAGATGATCACAAGATGGGGTATACACCCCCACAGCACCTAGGCCTGGTAGGGGGTACTGACCGTGCGCGTTACTGGCACAGAGTAGCTACAGACCGTCACATTGTGCAGGTACTGTGCTCCCTGAGATAGGCTATGCTGCAGGTTCCCATTAGTGCCAGTGTATGATAGGTAGTTCTTTCAGATACACTTGTGCCCATATGTATATCCCAGTCACTTCTAGCCCTTGTGGACTATGATGCACCAGAATAGTGTATATCCTCTGTGGGTGCCATGGCCATATGATTCAAGGGTGGTGGTGTTTGCACCCATAGGCGGATTATGTAGTACCACCGAACTTGCTCTCTGGGGATCAGGGTGGGGGACAGGATCTCCCCCAACAGATCCACATTCTACAGCCCTGCCACGGTGGCAGTAGAGTAGACCAACAACCCCAGTCCTGCTGGGAAACAGATGCACTACAGGGCAGTCAGAGCAGATCTGTAGAATTCCATAAGGCAACAGCAGACAGACAGTAGGACTGGAAATGCTCAGCTGCCCCGCACCACTGTCTGACATTCTCCAGCAGCGAGCCTCCAGATGCCTGTCTTCCTCTCTCTGTGATCTCTTGTATTTCATTCTGTACATAGTTTACATTTATATTGAATTCAGATTTAAGTTGTTATTACCTTATCCCTTTACACTCCTGTTAAATGGTTATTTGTAATTCTGTTCTATGTAACGTTCATGCTTTAAATCGCTGTAACCGCTGTAAACCGCTTTAATTCTCTAAAAGCGGTAAACAAGCACAAATAAATATATAAATAATGAAGGCCTCCTTCTTTTTCTTCTCCTTTTCAATTCTTTCAAAAAACATAGTGGTCTCTTTTTCCTTTTACCCTTATTTACCATTTTAACAAAAAGGTTGGTTGCCTTTAAAATATCCCCTTTTCAGTTTTTCCACAGTTCTCATCCCGCTAGCGACTCCCTGAGATATTGGCTCATCTTCACAAAGTTAGTTTTCCTAAAGTTTAAGACCCTTGCTTTTGAATGGATTTTAACAGCCCTAGTCCTAATACTGAACCACAGCATCTGATGATCACTGGTTGTGAAATGATCCCCCTCCATAACATCAGAAACACTTTCACCATTGGTAAACACCAAGTCCAGTATGGCCACTTTCACTTGTGGGTGCTGTTACCAGTTGCTTGAATAGTTCTCCCTGTAAAGAATCCAGGATCTCCTTACTTCTAGATGATACTGCAGCAGGGATGTGTCAATCAATATCTGACATATTGAAATCCCCTATCAGTAGCACTTCCCCTTTCCTGACAATGCTGTGTATATCTTCAATTAACTCTCCGTCCACCTCTTCTCCCCGTGAGGGAGGTCTGTAGATCACGCCAATGCAAATACATTTCTCTTGCCATCTTTCTAGTTTAACCCACAGTGCCTCCTCTCTCCCTTTTAAGCCCTGTAGTTCCATTGCTTTAATATTATTTTTTACATATAGTGCCATTCCTCCTTCCCTTCTTCATACCCTGTCCTTTCTGAATAAAGTATAGCCCTACATTGCAGAGATGGTTGTCCGTGAAGCATGTCTCTGTTACTGCCAGTAAATCTAAGTCAGCCTCTCTCATTAAAGCCTCAACATCTGGGATCTTATTTCCCATGCTATGGGCATTTATACATACTGTTTTCCATATGTTGCCCCCTTTACTCATTTCCTTAAAGATATTTAACATATCACTTACCTGGAGCTTTCACCTACCTGGGAGCTTTCTTCTCCCATCCCCAACTAATCTAATTTAAAACCCTCCAGTAGGTTAGCCAGTCTGCTACTGAAGACACGTCGACCTTTCTTGGACAGATGGGCACCATCTCTGCTCTGCAATGCTCGAAACAGCATCCCATAGTTCAGGAAACCAAAACGCTCTCAATGACACCATCCACACAGCCATAAATTTATCTCCAGGATGTCAGCTTCTCTGCCTTGGCCTTTACCCTCAACAGGGAGGATTGAAGAGAACACCACCTGTGCATCTATCTGTTTCACCTTGTGTCCCAGAGCCATGAAGTCACTTTTGATACACTCCGAGGGATACCTGGCAGTATCAGTTGTGCCAACATGGATGAGTCAGTAGACTTGATGAGCCTTGGCAAACTCTCTGTAACATCTTGGATTTTGGCACCTGGAAGACAGCATACCTCTCTTGACATCAAGTCTGGTCAGCAGATGGACGCCTCAGTACCCCTTAGAAGAGAGTCATCAATCACCACTACCCTTCGCTTCCTTGTGGTCACTGATTCTGCAACTTTGGGGTGCTCAAGCTCTGGTTTTTCTCTTTCTAGGGATGCTTTCACCTCCTCCACTTCCAGGGCTGCATAATGGTTCTTCAATTCAAGGGCTGGAGGAGTTGGATTGGTGATTTTGCAGGCCCTGGTGACTCGTGTCCAACCTTCATCATTCCATAGGCTCCCAACTTCTCCTCTGCTGGCAAGCTTAGATGTTTCAAGAAGCATCTCATTAATGTACTTCTCACTGTCTTGAATGCTCCTCAGCCTTGCCACCTCTTCTCTGAGTTCCTCCACTTGTTTCCTGAGAGCATCAGCATGCGGGCATCCTACACATGGAACCGGTCCTTCAAATGGCATTGGGACCTCTGTCTGAACAGAGGCAGGAGCTGTAATGGGGGCAACAGCTTTGGCGATACAATTTTTCCCAGCCATTGTTCAGTTGGTGGAGCTTAGGTACTTATTGAAGCAAAAGAAAGAGACCTACCAAAGTACCAGCCATTTTCCCAGCTGTTCTTTGCTTGAAATGTAGAGTCCCTGTTAGGAATGCCTCAACAATGCAAGGCTCTGAAAACGTTTATGCAGCCCTCAGTTCTTTCACAGGCTAATCAGGCCCACTAACTCCTGATGAGGTATTAGTTGCTTCAAAGAGCAAAGGAACTGAGGCTAGCAATGGTGATCTCAGGCTGTCCTTGAACCTGCCACCCTGCACTCATGCACATCATGACCTTAGATTTTGTGCTGCATAGGAAATGGAATTGGAGAGCTGGGGGGGGGGGGGGAGGGGAGCATGAATGGCACTGTGGTGCCGGAAGGAAAGGTAACCATGACTCCACAGTTATGTTCTCAAGGAAAAGGTGGTGGCCAATGCCAGGAAGCAAGGAGATATGGTGTAAGACATGCATAAAATTGAAGCGTTTGAGGACTGTTTCCCCATTACACTGTGGAGGTGCTGGGAACTGAGGAAGTTGTATGAAGGAGGACTGTGCAATCAGTGGCAATTTCCTTTTGCCCTGGTAGTCTCTAAAGATGGTAGAACTGTAAATGAGTGCAAAAGAAAGAAAGCAATGGTGTGTCTGAAAGATCTGGGAAGAACAGGATTTACTCAATTGCCAACCCATCTCAGAGGCAACAGGCAGTGAAGTGGCAGCTCATAGAGCAGGGCAAGGGTTGATTTCGAAGACATTCAGATGGAAGGAAGCAAGATGGATATATCGAAGATAATGACTGAGGATGGAGTGACATTGAGGACTCTTTTGAAAGGTGTTGAGGTTTAATGGATGTCTCTGGGAACTGAGAGCATTATGGATAATGTTTGAGTGAGATTGGAGAGGGAAAGATGGGAGGACTGAGTGCAATATGTGGGTGTAGGGTTATGAATGGAACAGTGAGTTGATGTTGAAAGAACAAGTGCGGAATATTAGGGGTAACTTTGGATGATGAGGGAGGGTGGTATCTGGGGATGTTTTTTTTATTTGTGGGTAACGGGCTAGTCTGAGTGGTTGTCACTTGCCTCCAGTGGAAAGGCTGCCAGGTGGGATTGGGCAGCACTGATGAGGGTGAGATTGAGGAAGGGGGGATAGAATGGGGGATTGGAAGAGGAGTAGGTAGGCTATGGGGTGAGGTATGCAGTGAAAGTTGGGTATTGTGACTATGTCAGTCAAACTACAAGTCCCAGATGCCCTTGGGATAGGAAGGCCTCCCCAGGAAGGACCAGGAGAGCCAATTAGGAGAGGACACACAGGTGGATTGGGCTAGTAATAGCCAACCAATGCTTTAGGGTGGCCTAGGCATATGGTTGGAAGGGCAATGCAAGGGAGGAGAAGTCCAGGAGTAACCATGGAAACTATTGAGTTTGGGGAACAAGATACCACTGAACCCATGGACATTTAAGGTACTGTAAGAAGCAGTCTGTGGACAGTGCACAAACTGAAAGAAGGGAGGGAGGGCTGCTTTCATAGCAAATAGAGATACACTGTAACTGCTTCTTCTGATGGAGGGAGCTGAGAACTGTGCCTCTCATCTGAGGATGTTAAGAGAGAGATGAAAAGACTTTGCTGCAATAATTGTGCTGTGACATGTGGATTTGCTTCACTGTTAGGGAATGTCTGAAGCCATGACTCATTCTGGAACTGCTGCACAGAATACACTGTCTTGAGTCTTGGACATTGGTGGGACTTTCTCCCAGTCAGAGTACACTCCAAATAAAAGATAGATTAAGATAAACTCTTTGTTGAAGTTGTGCAAAACCACGACTTGATTGGGACAGCCGGGAATGGAGTGGACACGCTGAGAGCTAGTGAAACACATGACTGTGGTGCCCCGCGTGATGCTGGACATCAAAGTATGAAATGGTGGGGGCTTTGAGGACTGGTGCAATAAATGTGAAGGGGCTTAATCTGCCCAGAGAGTAATAGTTGTTTTTCAAGTTTAAAGTGGGACATAGCTTGTGTACAGGAAACTCATCTGAGAATTAGAGATCAAGCTTTGTTAAGAGATAGGAAATACCACAGAGTGTTTGTGCGTCAAAGAGGGGGAGCTAAAGCGGGTGGGATGGCTCTATGGATGAACATTGCTTTGCCCTTTGATGTTGCAGATGTGGCTAGCGGTGCAGAGGGGAGGTCTATGTCCATTAAAAGGAGTCTCCAGGGGGAAAAGCTGATGGTTCTAAGCCATGCCCCAAATCACGGGCAACGTTTTTTTTGATAGGATACATTTAGAACTGTGAGTTTGTAGATGGGAAAATTATAGTGGGCAGGGATTTTAATGTATTTTAGAACCACAATTAGATGGGTCAAGGAGAAGGGGGAGGCAGACAAGGATCATAGAAAGAGACAGTGGAAGTTAATGAAATTATGGTAATTGGTTGATTGCTGGTTGGGGGCAACACCTGAGTGATAGGGGATATTTGCTTACTCTCCAGCTCACCAGGCCTATTAAAGAATAAACCTTCTTCTTATTGATCATAACATGCAGGTAGCAGTGGTGGAAACAGAACAAGAGACAATTATTTGATTAGATCATAAACCAGTTTGGCTATCATTGAAGGGGTGGGGAAGCAAGCAGGGTAGGTGTTTTTAGAGAATGAATGACAGTCTGCTTAAGGATTAAGCACTAGTAGTATTTTTTGAAAAGGGCATGGAAGAATATTTTGAGATTAATGATAATGAGGAAGTGGGGTTGGGGATGTGTGGGATGGGTTTAGGGCAGTACTGCGGGGGAAGCTTATTATGTGGGTGGAATGGAAGAAGAAACAGAGACAGCGGGATCATTCTTGGGTTAAGGAGTTAAAGCAACAGCATAGACAGGGGGATGTAGGATATACGATAGCAGTAGAGACAGCAAGAACTCAAGGGCGCTTAACTGGAAGAATTAAGTTTTATGACGCAATGTATATGACAGTGATATTAAGAGTTAAGAGATAAGTCTGGTAAGATCTTGGTCTGTTGCCTTAAGGCAAGACAGGCCTAGAATGCAGTGGTAAAACTGAGAAGACTGGGGGGAAGTTGGATAGGGGGGTGCTGCTATGCAAGAAGAATTTCGTAACTTTCATTGGAAATTGTAGAAAAGGGAAAAGTTAGGGAACAATGATGATACTTCTCAGTACCTAAGCAAAGTGGAGTTGCCGATCCTCTCTGAAGAAGTTCAGGTAAAGTTAGATAAGCCAATAACACTGAAGGAGGTCCAAAGGCAAATCAGAGATTAGCTAATAATAAAGCACCGGGTTTGGATGGGCTTACAGTCCAAGTCTATAAAAGGTTTTGTGGATGGTTGGTGCCAGTTTTGGTAAAGGTACATATTAGGCTGTTAGAGGGTAATGAGTTACCTCCCTCTGTGGGAATGGCAGGCATTAGTGTGATCCCCAAACCGGGAAAAGATGCTACAGTGTGCATCCTATAGGCCAATCTCTCTGTTAAACTGCAAAAATTCTAACAGTTAGGCTTGGGGAGTACATGCCGTTGCTAATTAATGTGGTTTAGGCAGTGTTTATTAAGGGTAGACAGGCAGCGGATAATGTTAAGTGGGTTCTAAATCTGTTTCGATAGCTGGAGAAGAAAATATGTTGGCCATAGTCTTAGCAATGGATGCCAAAGAAGCTTTTGACAGGATCCATTTTGAATTTTTATAGAAAACGTTGGCAACAATTGGGGTAGGGGTAAATTTTATTGCATGGGTGTAACATATGCCTTCTAGGCATAAGGCTGCAGTGAAAGTGAATGGGGGGTACTTAGAATTTTTTGATTTAGAAAGGGGTTCAAGACAAGGGTGTCCCCTTTCATCACTGTTGTTAGCTCTGTCAACAGAGCTGCTAGCAGAGTGAATGAGGTCAGGGAGGATATAAAGGGGATTCAAGTGGAGAAACCCAACACAAAATCTCACTATTTGCTGATTATGGAGCCTGAGACTTTTTTTTAATGTTTGCAAGAGGAATTTTACCATTTTGGCAGAGTCTCTGGATTCAACGTTAACCTTGATAAAACAGAGATATTGAATGTTACTTTATCTCCTGAGGAGGAGGGTTACTTGTGGGGAGTGTGCTTCCTGATGCATTATATAGTTAGGAGTGCAGATTGAGAGAGACCTGGATAAAATATATCATCTTAATTATCCACCCTTGTGGAAGGCCATCTTTAGTGAGCTAGAGAGTTGGATGCTTGAGAGTTGTCGACACTCGCGGTAACCACATGTTACAGGCATGCCCACTCTCCACCCACATCCTACTCACTCGCATGACTAATGTGTGGTCTGTAGATAGCACAGGAATTCATAGCTCTATCTGTATTTGGCCCATATTAGCTGTTACCACTGCACACATTTCCCATGCTATAAGCGTGTTAACTGCTAATGCAGCTTAGTAAATATGCTTCTAAAGGTTTCTTAAAATTCAGACCTATAGACTGACATCATGAATCACCATTGTGGTATGGATTATTTTTGTTTCCAGTCTGAGCTGCAGTACTGTAGAAGTTTTGTCTGATTCTTAAGCCAGTGTCCCACAGTTCTTTATGTAGAACTGTGTGGTTGTGTGGTTCTTCCTGTGGAACCATTTCTCTTCCAAAAACCATAAGAAATCAACTGCCTGGGAAAAATGTTCTATTTCTCCATTTTTTCCCTGGAATTTAAATCTGTCCTTATGTTGTTAATGGCTCTGTCTTGTGGAATGTCTGTTGGACAATGCAAGTATCAATGAAAATATCGACCTATATTGAACATAAGGTAAGCACGAAATGGGAAAAATCCTTAGCACATCTGGCCCTATATAATGTATCAGATAAAATAACCTAACAATGCAGAGAGACGGATAAGTTCATTACATGTTCAACATGTCAGTCACAGTGTCACGCCATGCTTTGCCACTCGGTTACAATGTTCATGTTAGCAATAAATATGAATTAATTGAGGACGTTTATGTATGTTAATAGCTTTGCATGGAAGCAGAACACAACAAATGCATTCTTTCTGTAAAAAAATCAATACTCTCTATGCTGCGAGGAATATGCACAAGACCTGACATTTCAATTAAGGCTCTGGGATTATAAAAGAGAAGTTTTGAAATTAAGTTCTTTCGTTGAAATCCCAGCAATCTAACTAGCATCATAATCAGTCAGGTATAGCAGGATAAATGTTCCATTATTTTGGGGAGACCTGATGGCTCAGTTGTAGGATTTCTGAGCTTAGGTTTCGATCCTTGGGCTGGCAAGGAATGGGGAGGCCTGAATGGAAATTATCTAAGCTATCACACAATAGCAACACTAGGGATGCGCATTAGCCAAAATTTTCCATTTTCTTTGGTTTTCCCCCCTCCAGCTTTTGGGCATTTTTGGGCTTTTTTCATTTTCAATTTAATAACTTTTAAAAAAAATATGCAGTTGTGTAGACATGATTTCCTAGTTAACACTCATTTAAACTGATTTTTATTCACTAGAATTGTTAAGGTGGGTTAATGAATCCGAAGCGTACTAAGGAATGCACATGGGCAATTTCTCCAAATGGTTTGTTTTACACATACCATGCCAGTCATGAACCTCACTTCTAAGTCAGGGTATGTGGACTATGACCTCAGCCTCTCAAATTCACTGCTAACGCTCAACATAGTACTTGCATTGTGCCAAAGAGAGCATCCTCCTGGAATTTATAAGATGTAACATGTATAAGTAACTTGTCAAGGTGAGATTGAAATCCCTCAGTCCGACCCATGGCTCCAATACGATAGGAAATTTCTGTATCTTTCCGCCACATTTTCTTTGTCTATGCGTTGCTTGGTATTTCAGTATCTTCAATCTCTCCACCCGATTCACAGAATAATCGCTTGGAACTTACACCTCTATTATAAATGCATATCCTTAAGCAATATCTAGTGGTGAAACTCTGGGTGCATGCATACCATGTTCTGTAAGGATCCACATGACCCTTTTCCAAGGACAATCACTGAGTACTGGGCTAGGGAGTGGGGGCATCTATAAAATGGGCGAAACTGCTGGATGTTTGTAAATGAAGGCATCATGTTTAGTAGAAGCTGGTTCTGATTGAGTTGATAGGTCAAAGCAGCAGAAGGAAATCTTTAGGCTGGAAGGAACAATATCATGTCCTTCTAACATTTCATTATCATATATAGATTTTTGATGAGTTCAGCATCAGGAATCCTTGCCTTGATAACGGGCCCTAAAGTGTAGTCACTGTAGCAGAAGTCAATATGGTGACAATTTTCAAACAGCCTGCATAGGGCACATAATTTATCCTAATTTTTAAAAAGGAACTATGTAGATAGTTTTTCTTTGAAAATGAATGAAAAGTATATGCTTTAAAAGAGGCCTTGTGCTTTCTACCTACTCTTTTATGAAGGTGGATTAGAAGAGAAAAATGATGTGCCTACTGGGGAAAATGTTTGAGTGAACTATTTCCATCCCTTGGCCTAAACACACTTCTGGGAGTGCCTCCTTGCAGTCAAGTTAAAAGTGTGCACACTACTTAAGACCATATACACTTTCAGATGACTAAAAAAAACAATTTTTAGACAAGTCATTTTACCTGAATGGATTGCTATTAACCCAGGGAAATGACTTTGAAATAGTCTTTTATTTTGTATGTGTTGTTGAATTCTTTCTTGTGCTGATAAACTTTTAGGCAAGGTTAGTTCACTCCAACTAGTATTTTGCTGTCATGTGGACATTTTTTAGAGGATGATCCTTAATAAGACTGATTAAATTCGCTACGAAAAATCAGCTGACTTTGAACACCAACAACGGTGGTTTTTGTAATTTTGCTAATGGTGCACTTGCTGCCCCTGTAGCTTTTACATTGTCTTTCTTTACTCATATTTATGTCAAAGTTCTATTTCTATTTATTGAAAAAAGAATTGATGATCAGTGATTGGCAATTGCTCACTGATGAATTATTGACTATTAATCATGCTTGATCGATGATTATTAATTGTTTCTGTTTATTGTGCTCTTTTTCTTTTGGTGGGCCTCTAAACATACTATAATTCATTGATTCGTGCATTAATTTCATTACTTAATGGTTGAAGTTCTGTGGCTTTTATTGATTCAGTTTTTTATGAAAATTATTCTGAATTTAATTTGGTTCTTTTCAATAGAAGGTTGTATGATTGCTAAAAACTGCTCAAGATTGACAAGTCCTGGCAATTACCAGTAAGTCTGTTTGTTTCCCCTTCCCCTGCATATATTGGGACATTAGTGGTACATTGATATTTATATGAGCTCATAGATTATAGTCGCACTTTCACCTCCTTTATATTTTATTTGTCCTTTGGTTTATCTGTACCTGTCATCCATTTTTGCACTGCGGTCATTTCATCACACCGTGTAATGTTACATGCTGACTATGAATTATGATATGGTTTTATCATCTTAACTTTTTGTTTTATCTTTAAATATCATGATGTACACAATTTGTATATGTTTTAATTATATTAATTCATTTTGTTACACTTTTATGTGGTTCACTCGTTAGTGCAATATTGTTCTCTCTGAGGATTCCCCTGAAGAAGGCAACACTGAAATGCGGCCGTGTTGGGATCTGTTAATAAAGGACTTTTTATCTGCTCACTCTTGTGTAATCTATCAGCAAGTCAGTATGTGTGTTCATTTTGTGGATTAGTATTATATTATGGCAGGTTGGCTATGGGCTTTCTCACTGGTCCTTTTGCAGGGTTTTCACATGTATATGGTATTTGATGCTAGAGGAAACTCTAGAGATCTTGTAGCCTTTCTGATAGCCCACTGCACATGTAAATGATGTTCAGACACTCATAGACTTATTAAGTTATTGTTGAGACAAAAGTCAGAGGCACATGATACCTTAAAAACTGACCAAGTTATTGAGGCATGAGCCTCAATGGTGTATAACAGGGGCTCTCAACCCAGTCCTCAGTGCACACCTAGCTAGTCAGCATTTTAGGATAGCCACAATAAACATTCATGAGGGTGATTTGCTTACAGTGGAGGCAATGCATGCAAATCTCTCTCGTGCATATTTGTTGGTTGTCCTGAAAACGTGACTGACTAGATGTGTCCCAAGGACTTGATTGAGCCCCTGGTCTATAAGATGTCATCTGCCTCTATCATTTTTGCTACTCTAGACTAACACAGAACATTTTCAACATGTTGGGGCAAAAGAGAAACTTGTGAAGGGCTCCAGTGGAATCCACAGGAGGGGGGGGGGAGGGTACAACTTAAGAAATGTCATACTGGGCCAGACCAAAGTCCATCAAGCCCAGTATCCTGTTTCCAGCAGTGGCCAATCCAGGTCACAAGTACCTGTCAGGTTCCTGAAAAGATACACAGGTTCCATAATGTTTGTCCTGGGGTAAGCACTGGATTTCCCTGGTCTTCTTTAATAATGGTTTATGGATTTTTCTTCCGGGAACTTGTCCAAACATATTTTAAACCCAGCTACACTAACACCTTTTATTACATCCTCTGGTAATGAATTCCAGAGTTTGATTATGCATTGAGTGAAAAAATATTTTCTCTTATTAGTCTTGAATGCGTCACTGTGGCAGTGTGGCATATGGTAGGAAGGGGTTTTCTGTTAAAACACCAAAACAGACAGCAGTTCAGGGAAAGCAAAACATGTTTTTTTCAGACCCAGTTTATTAAATCTTTGCAAAGCTGGTCTCCCAGCCCTTCCTCCAGCCCATTTAAAGTTTCTACCTTTGTATGACTTGCCTTGAATGAACTCCTTGCTCCACAGATCTCTCTCCCTCCTACAGCCTGCTGGGTTTTTAACCTCTTCCTGTGAGCCATGCCCTCTCAGCCCTGAACTCTGAGCTGCAGGTTCTCTTAAAGGGGCCTGTTGATAATCCCTCTGGAGAGGGACAGGCAACACTCTATAGTCCCATCATAGTTACATTGTAGTTTCATTGCGTGTCTCCTAGGGTTATGTTTACTAAAACCCCGGTAAAGTGCGGGCCGCGGTCGTGTGCGGGTGCCATATAAGGAGTGGGCGTTCCGTCCTGAAAAAGAAAAGCCAGAATTTACATATGCGCTAAGGTGCGCGGCGCCCATGTGCGCCCCACACCTTAGCGCATGGGATAGCTGTGCGGAAGGCATAAGTGGCGCGCTGATGTGGACACAGAAGAACAGAGCCACAGCACAATGGTCAAGGCACTTACCAATAGTGCAGGGATCAGGGGTTCGATCCCCCACAGTGCCCAATGAACAAGGCTGGCTGAGGCATTGCATATTATGGGGAAGATTACTTTAGGAGGCATTTTAATTATCATTAATAGCAAACGCACTCTCAAATCGTGTTAACATAAGGCGCCCTATAAGGCACATTTTAAAGTGCACTGTCAGCCAAGGCACCCTAGAATGTTGCTTATAGGGCGCTTTAGAGGGTGCCGTATGAGGTACCTCAAGGTCAGAGTACTGTTTTTTATGGCAGCACTGTGCAGTTTAAGGAATGAAAGGCATAAGTAGGTGCGCTGACAGGCAAGGACGAGCAGTAGTGTAGCACAATGGTTTAGGCACTGACTGCTGATACAGGGGTCATGAGTTTGCTCCCCAGTGTGCCTAATACATAAGGCTGGCTGTGGTATCAGCTTTGCATTGTACATATTTTTTCCTGCAGCACTATATTTTTATTTTATTAATTGCTGGCAGCAAACACGCCCTCACGTGCCGTAATTGAAGGTGCCGTATAAGGCACCCTATAAGGCACTCCATAGGGCACATTATAAAGTGCACTGTCCGCCACAGCACCCTAAAATGTCCCCTATAGGGCACCCTATACGTTGCATCACAGGATAATGTATAGTGCACCTTATATGGACGGGAACCATAAGGTGCCCTATAGGGCACCCTATAAAGCACCCTCAGAGGCACCTTATGGGTACAGTATGCTGAGGGTGTTTTTGCTGGCATCAAAATATGTACATTAAAAAAAGATAATGTGTTGGACAACCCTATCAAATAGGCCCACTGTGGGTTTGAACCCATGACCTCTGGCTTCACAGGCAGTGACATAATCATTGGGCTACAGCTCTACAGCTGCTAGCAAGCCCCTCGCTGGCTACAGAGAGCTGCACGTCACCACACAGACAGTCTGCTGTGGTCACCAGGATAGGGTTAGCCCACCCATACCCATGATGCACTGCACATGCAAATCAGCTGTCCACAGATAAGCACAAGATGGGCAATGCACCCCCACAGCACCTCGGCCTGGTAGGGGGAAGTGACCATGTGCACCCACACAGCACCTTGGCCTGGTAGGGGGTACTGACCATGTGTTTTACTGGCACAGAGTAGCTACACACCGTCACATTGGGTGGGTACTGTGCTCACCCTGAGGGTGCAATGAGGCACCTAGCACCAGGTCCACAACATCTTCCATGGCTGAAAGAGGCCATGCTGGAGGTCCAAAGCAGTGTTAATGTGTGAGATAGGTAGCCTCTGCACAAACACCTTGGACATCTGTCTGCCTCAGTCAGGTGAGCCATGCACCACCAGGCCCAAGGGTGGCAGCAGAGAGGACCATCAACCCCAGTCCTGCTGAGAAACAGACACCCCACAGGGCAGCCACTGCAGCCCTATCCATAACACAATAGCAGACAGACATTAGGCCTGGATATGGTAAGCTGCACCCCACCACTATCTGATAATGTCCTGCAGCAAGTCATCAGCCACTGCACCCTGCAAGCCACTCCATCAAGACACATACTAGCTGCAAACAGTATGCTAGTTAGTCCATAGTGCATATTCCCAGTGGAGATGCATGTACCCAGAATTGGGATGTCAGCATACACAGCAAGCAGATAAATCAGTGACTGGGCCCCAAAAGGAAACCCATATCTATCACATGAGAGAAATGCTATATAGCACTATGGGGGTGCCTAGACATGCTGTGGTCACTGCAGTCAGGGTGAGAGTGATCTCTCAGCAGGACATACTGAGGTCACCCTGTCTGTGTAGGTGGTGGCCGGGCACTAAAATGTCCCAGTCAGTGCCCTATCATGCTAGGTCATGCCAGACTAAGTGGCCCTTCCCTGCCCCCATCTAACCTCCCTGCACAGTCCAGCGGGGAAGGTATATGCGGGCAGAGAAGGCACAAATTTCCTTTTTTTGGAGCTTTCCTGGGAGTGTTTTTTATGGTTGCCCATTAATATCACTGTTGCCCAGCTGGATTACAATTTTTTATGAATTTGTTGTGGTCATTTTCAATTTATATTTGCTATTTTGTTCTGTGCACATGTATCACACTGCTCACCATTTTCAGGTTTCCCCGGTTTTGCTGTACATTGCTGACGGAAATGGTTTCTCTTCCCTTTAAATCAGCTCTAATGCGAGGGTTTCACTCGCGGTATTTTTTTTGCCAAAATTCAGCCCCGCTCCTGTGCGGGGAGCCTCTCCACTCCCACTCTCCACCCATTGACCCTGTCCCCCCGCCCCTCGGGAACCTTCCTCCGCCCTCGAACTACCTTTCCACGCCTCTATCGCACATCAGCGCGCCCCGCTCTTGTGTGGGCGGTGCGCACGCATGCGGGGCACTAAAAACACACTATTAGCATGCGCTAAGGTACCTTAGTGCACGCTCAAGTGCGCCCTGCACATTTGCGTGGTTTAGTAAACATACCCCCTAGTCTTTTTACTATTTGATGGAGTAAACAACTGATCTACGCTTACCCGTTCCACTCCATTCATTAACTTATAGAAATCTATCATATCTCCCTTCAGCCGACTCTTTTCCAAGTTGACGAGCCCTAACATTTTAAGCCTTTCTTCATAGGTGTATCCTTCCATCCCCTCTACCATTTTGGTGGCTCTTCTCTGTACCTTTTCTAATTCTGCTATATCCTTTTTAAGATATGGCGACCAGAAATGCACACAATATTCAAGGTGCGGTCACACCATGGAATGATGCAGAGGCATTATAATATCCTTAGCTTTATTCTCCATTCCTTTCCTTATGAGCACTAGCACTCTATTTGCTTTCTTGACTGCCACTGCACACTCAGGTTTCAACATACGTATTATCCACGATGACGCCTAAAGCCTTTTCTTGGGTGGTGGTTCCTAATCTGGAACCTTGCATTATGCAACCATCGTTTGGGTTGTTCTTTCAAAGGCGCATAACTTTTCACTTATCCACATTAAAATTCATCTGCCATTTGAACGTCCAGTCTTCCAATTTATTAAGCTCCTCTTGCAATTTTTCACAATCATCTTGTGTTTAAAAAACATTTTTAACAATTTTGTGCTATCTGCAGTTTTGATCACCTCACTCATTATTCCCATTTCAAGGTCATTTATGAATATGTTAAAAAGTAGCTGGCCCAGCACAGATCCCTGGGATACTCAACTTTTCACCTTTCTCCATTCAGAAAATTGGCCATTTAGCCCTACTCTTTGCATTTTATCTTTTAACCAGTTCCTGATCCACAGTAGTGCACTGCCTCCTATCGCATTACTTTTGATTTCACTTACAGGCTTATTCCGTTCTGGATGTAGATCCTCTCTGTACGTCTAGCCCCGCGGGATCAGAATCACAAACTGTCATGTACGTGCAGGCCGGGACTACGATTCCGTCCAGCCTGCACGTACATGACCTGCCCGACTAACTCAGTCAGGGCTTTTAAATGCTGCTGCAGCACCATGGTGTCTGGTTGCCATGGCACCATGGTTCCATTTAAAAGCCACAATGCCGGCCGCCAGACAAAAGTGCTCATTTCCCGCATCCTGATCCCCAATCTGGCATCCTAAGGCCAGGGTCTGGCTGTGGGGAATGTCTTCCAGCCCATCTGCCCCATCCATTTCCCGGCAGAACAAAAAACACACTCTAGGGATGTTATTCCACCTTGGAAGGTGGAATAACTTCCCCACACATGTCTCCGGCCCTGGATGTACAGGGCCGACATTAGAATCGTCCAGGTCCGGTGACCGCCCAGACTAAGTGGCCCTTCCCTGCCCCCATCTAACTTCCCTGCACAGTCCAGCGGGGAAGGTATATGCGGGCAGAGAAGGCACAAATAGCAGGGATGGACCTCCTGTTGGGACATGAGAGACTCTTGAGGACTTAACGTCATAGCATAGGAGGCAATGTCCTATTGTGGATGACAAACCAATTGAGAGAAAACAGAGAGTAGGGATAAATGATCAAGTTTCTTAATGGAGGAAGGTAGTGGATTACCTTAGGGATCTGTTTTGCTACTGGTGCTTTTTAACATGTTTATGAATGATCTCAAATTGGGAACATCAAGTGAGGTTATTAAATTTGCAGATGACACTAAAATAGTCAGAGTTGTTAAATCGCATGTGGATTGTGAGAAACTTCGGAGGACCTTGTGAGACTGGGAGACTCAGCATCCAAATAGCAGATAAAATTTTAGGTGAACAAGTGCAAAGTGATGCACGTAGGGAAGAGTAACTCAAGCTATAGATACATAATTATACGGTCCATATTAGTAGTCACCAGCCCAAAAACTATCTGGAAGTGATTGTAGACAATTCATTGAAATCTTCTGTTGAGTTGCCAGAAAAGCCAACAGAATGTTAGGAATCATTAGGAAAGGAATATAAAATAAAACAAAAGATATCATAATGCCTTGGTATCACTCCATGGTGCAGCTACACCTTGGGTATTCTGTGCAGTTCTGATCTCTGCATCTCAAAAAGAATATTGCAGCATAAGAAGAGCTACAGAGAAGAGAAGCCAAATGATAACAGGAATAGAACAACTCTCTTATGAGGAAAGGCTAAAAAGGTTAGGGCTCTTCAGCCTGGCAAACAGATAGCTGAAGGGAGATATGATAGAGGTCTATAAAATCTTGAGAAGAGTGGAATGGGTAGATGTAAATCGATTATTTACTCCTTCAAAAAAATACAAGGACTCACCATGAAGCTACAAAGTAGTATATTTAAAACAGATGGAGAATTTTTTTTTCTCAATGTATAATTAGTCTTTGGAACTCATTGTCAGTAGATGTGCTAAAAGGAAGTAGTATAGCTAGATTTTAAAATTGTTTGGACAATTTCTTTCAGGAAAAGTCCATAAACTGTTATTGACATAGGCAGTGTTTTTTTCTTGGACTATCTCTGAGATATTTCAGGTACTTGTGACCTGGACTTGCCACTGTTGGAAACAGGGCACTGAGCTTGATAGACCTTTGGTCTGACCTAATATGGCAGTTCTTATGTCTGTCAATTCTAATTTTCTGTTTGCCCAGTGGTTACCAGTATGTGGTAATTCAGGGGAAGACAAATTACCATTCTGTATCTGTAGTAAATTCTGCATCAATGAACAAAAATCTCCCTTCCCTGGACCGGTCATAGCAAACCGAACAACTTAAGTCACTGGACAA
The DNA here is from genome assembly GCA_033557465.1 of Ichthyophis bannanicus. Taxonomy (NCBI): domain Eukaryota; kingdom Metazoa; phylum Chordata; class Amphibia; order Gymnophiona; family Ichthyophiidae; genus Ichthyophis; species Ichthyophis bannanicus. Next base: position 648,018,391 of record CM066035.1, read on the forward strand.
ATACATCATCCGAGAATATCACCACTTCATGCCTATGAAACTCATTTTGTCTAAAATCTTTTCAGTTTACCTTTGTAAGTTACAGTATGTAGGACCTGACTGACTTAATCTTTATTCCCATTTTATGTCTACAGAAAAAAAAAACCTGATGAATCAAGTCTTTTGTAGTTATAACTGTCTCCACTGACAAAATGGTCCATAAGTTTCCATCTATTGTCCTCTTTGAAGGCAATGAAATCTGTTTTCTTTTGCTTTGGTTAATATATCTGGTTTTGGCTATTGCTAGTCAATCAAGAGATTGACCTACAAGATCCAAAATGAGGTATGCTGACATATTAATCCAACATATAGTAATTGAACTTCCTCCTTAAATGGTTTCTTTATCTAGATGATAGATCCTTTTGCCTAAGTAAATCCATACCCTCCACAGAGAAAAATACAATCCAGGTCATTCCTCTGGTTTCATGACATGTCCTCCGTCAGTGAGAGGTGTGCTAGGATCCCTAACAAAAACTATGGAACTTCACCAGGACAGTGCGAGTGAGAACTACTGTCAATGGCAGTGATGGAAAGCTGGGATGCTAGAAGCATCTGGAGGTGTAGGAGAATTTTGCACAACCCTATATCTTCTCCTTCTGAACAACCATAACCTTCCCTCTCATTAGCTACAACCCCAAACAGTAATAGTTTAAACATAAGTGCAGTCATCCATCTTTCTGTAGACATGCCAGCATTTATAGTATTCTGCTTTCAAAGCCATTTCTCTCATTCGATGCCTATGGCAAGATTCTTTGGAAAATAAAGAATACTATATTTCATAAGGCTGTCTTATAGGTTTCAATACAGTACTTAGATCTTTCAACCTAAACAATTAAATGCCATTGGATACACTAATCATGAACAATTTAATCAATATTGTTGAATCCTGTTAAATGAGGTATATGAAAGAATAAGGAAGACTCTTTTTTTCTGTAAGCCATATGGAGAAAAATGTTATACTATCGCCTTTGCACATTTTCAAGAATAGTGATAGGATCCATTGCTTGATTATGCACATTACTGTCACACCAAAATACTGTATTTCACCCTAGGCACCAACAAAGTTAATATTTTATGAGGAGTTCATCAATATGCAGAAAAGTAATGGTAGAAGCAAAATGATGGAAATGTCATTTGTACTCTGTTGAGAATCTTAAAAGTAAACAAAGTTGCTTAATAACAATGATAGTAGGGGCTCTACGCTCTTGGAAGTTATTCCCATGATACTTTACTCAATAGTACATCAGCTAACAATAACAGACATGTAGCAGTTGGCCAGCATCCTCGTGCTCATTTTGTAGAAAAATAAAAATATCTTTCTCAAAATGGAATATAGAATAGTGTTATTTAAGACAAACAGAATGTATTATTGGTACATACATTCAGCAGAGACTACAATCATACCTGGAAAAAGAACTGACTGAAGTGCAAGCAGGGTTCAGGAAAGGGTGAGGAACGAGAGACATTATCGCGGATGTGAGATGGATCCTTGAAAAGACAAAAAAATACCAAAAGGATATCCATATGTGTTTTATTGACTACAGCAAGGCTTTTGACTGTGTAAACCATGAGAAACTCTAGACCACATTAGGAAGCATGGGTATACCAGAACATCTGGTTCTTCTCTTGCACAACCTTTATATTGATCAAGAAACAACAGTTTGAACGGAACAAGGAGAAACAGAATGTTTTAAAATAAGCAAAGGTGTACGACAAGGCTACATACTTTCCCCCTACCTCTTTAATTTATATGCAAAACAAATTATCAGAGAAGCAGGACTATATGATGACAACCGAGGTGTGAAGATTGGTGGAAGACTCATCAACAACTTTCGCTATACTGGTGATACTACATTACTGGCTGAAAGTGAAGGCGATTTGAAACATTTGCTTCTCAAGATCAAGGAATATAATCTTAAAATGGGTCTGCACCTTAATGTTAAGAAGACAAAGATCCTGACAACTGGAAAAAATGAATAAGTTCATCATTGATGGAGAAGAAATTGAAATAGTGGACAACTTTAACCTATTTGGATCAACTATCAATAAAGAAGCAACAAGTAGTCAAGAAATCAGATCACACATTGCTCTTTGCAGAATGGCTATGAAGGACCTAGACAAGATTCTCAAGAGCAGGGATGTCTCTCTCCATACAAAGATTTGACTTGTTCAAGCCATGGCATTTTCAATAACGTTATATGGATGCAGACGTTGGACAGTGAAAAAGATAGGAAGAAAATTGATGCCTTTGAATTATGATGCTGGCGACGAATACTGTGTACTATGGATTGCCCAAAGAACAAACCAGGGGATCAAACCTAAGCTTTCTTTAGAAGCTCAGATGACAAGACTTCGACTTTCATACTTTGGACACATCATGCTTAGAGAGAGATCATTAGAGAAAGACATCATACTTAGCAATGTAGAAGTTCAGTGCAAAAGAGGAAGGCCAGCAATGAGATGGATTGATACAATAATAGCAGTTACAGGTGCCAGTGTATCAACAATGAGTCACCTGACTGATGACCAAACACAATTTAGGACAACTATCCAGAGGGTCGCAATGAGTCGACACCGACTTGATGGAACTTAACAACAACACATTCAGAGAGACTGGTATAATTCCCTGGCTGTAGTATAGTAGCTGTCAATTATAGGCATTTTCCCTGTATATTTGTCGTATCTGAGTTATACTAAGAAGTTATTTGTTTGGAAAGACTTTGGTGACCTGATAGGCAACTTTACTATAATGAAGAATTCATTGATATAAGAAACAGGATCCATATGGGTTCTGCTTCATCTGCATTCTTTCCTAGCTTGATCGAAAGCAATTTGAATGTCTTTAATTCTTCTGCAATCCATCTTTCTTAGGGGCTGGAGCTGAAAAAGACTGCCTTCATTTGGCAGCCTGACCCCCAGTGGTAGTACCATGACATTACCACTAGCAGTCATGGGTGCTATTTGAAAGTGAGGCTGGAAGAGCAGGAGCAACTGGGGATTGTTCTTGCTCCTACTAGAGATCAGGGATCCTGTAAGACCTGGGAAGAGGACTGGGGTTTGGGAGTTTGGGGAATCTAGTGGGTGGGGGGTTTCTTGGGTGGGTCAAGTGTCTTGTGAGGGTTGGAGATGGATTGGATATCTTGGGGTGAGGAAGATTGGGGTGCCAGGGAAATTTGGGTGCCAGGTAGGGTTGATCAGGGGAATCAATGTCAAGAGGGTTATCAGGGGAGGGGACTGGTGCTGCAGGATCAGGGTATGTATGGAGATCAGGAGCAGCAATTTTAAAAAGTGGCTCTCATGTACATTTGGGGAAAGCTGCCCTTTCCCCCCACTCCCCTGCAGTTTGGAGGCTCTGTGTTTCACAGATCTTCTTGGAAAATACAACATGGACATCTCAAATCCCCTCTCCATGGCCCTTTTGAAATTTGCCTTCATGTTTGTTTGGGAGTAAGACAGACCCCTTAGGTCCCTTCCTGCCCTGGCTCAATCCCATAGTTCACGTCTAGCCTTGGCCCCATCCTGTTCCCCTTCCCCCTTAAACAATTCCACTTTGTTTTTGTCTACAAATTAAGCCCTGATATCAGCTTTCTCACTAGGAGATCCTGAGTCAGAATAAACTCTGAGAACGTAGGAGAGTGTGTTTGTGAATATACAGAATGAAGTTGTGGATTCATCTCCTAAGAAATATAACTTGTCAAATTATTAAATTCCTGGAGAATATATCTTTTAAGTAAAGTTTAAGTTGTTAGAACACCATTTCCAGGTATGGAGAGTATTTCATTTGAATCTGAGACTGATGATTTTATTTTAATTAATTGATTGATTGATTGATTTGAAATCTCATCAGCCACTGAAATAACATCATGGTAGTTTACAATATACCATCTAGAACAAATATAATGGTTTAGGGACACATTAGTGTGCCTCAGTTGACTCATGACAATACAAAAAGACAAATACAACAGCAAGACTTCATAATCCATATTAAACAGAAAGTCACATTTGACATTAACGGGTGAACTCATCAGCTCGCTACAGGGTTCCGAGTGCTAGCCAGTTCATCCACTATTAAAAGCCTAATAAGCAAGTTGAAAACTGCACATTTATGGAGCTTATTTTGAAAGCCCAGTTTAGGCTTTAGATGTCTCTTAGATGTTTGAAAATGGGTATAGAGACATCCAAAGAACAGAAATGTCTCCAGAGCCATTTTAGAAGATGGTTCTATGGAAATCCCCATTGCAATGACGTCCAAGTCTCAGGTGTGGCAGAGGAGTGGCTGGGGCAGTCCAAAGAACCTGAATTTCCCTGGCTGATCTCAGAAATGTCCTGGAAGTCTGGAGTCGTGCCTGAGCTTATACCTACTCCAGGCACGACTCCAGACTTCCAGGCAAACATCTGGAGGGTGTGGAGAAGGAGTTACACAAATAGCCCCTTTATGTTACAGTATGTCAACAAACATTGATGGGGAATAGGGGGCTCATGTTTTTCTTTTGCTATGCAGCTAGATGTCCCCTTATGCTAGCTTGCATGAGATGGATGTACCAACCCAATCCTTTCCTAAGAGGGACATCTATATGGCCAATAGTGGGGACGTCCACGTTGGGGACCTCTGTGTTTCTGAAATCAGCCAGAGACCCAAACACCCCTGGTGTTTTTCTACATGTTCTTCCCTGTACATCCTTAATTTCACTTGAACGTGTGCAGTGCAGTGTGCAGCAACAGCCAAGAAGGCAAATAAAATGTAAGGAATCATAAGGAAAGGAACTGAGAATAAAACAAAGTATATTGTATTGTTCCATGGGGCGACTGCACCTTGAATATTGTGTGGAAGTCTGGATGCCATATCTTAAAAAGGATATAACAGAACTAGAAAAAGTATAGAGAAAAGCCACCAAAATGGTAAAGGATACCCCTAAGAGGAAAGGCTTAAAAAGTTAGGGCTCTTCAACTTGGAAAAAAAGATGTCTGAGGGGAGATATGATAGAGGTCTATAAAATAATGATTGGACTGGAATGGGTAAACATAGATCAGTTGTTTAATCCTTCGAAAAATAGAAAGACTAGCGGACATGCAATGAAGCTACAATGTAAACCATTTTAAGACTAATATGATAACATATTTTTTCACTCAATGTGTAATCAAACTCTGGAATTCATTACTGGAGGTTGTAGTAATAGCTGTTAGTGTAACTGGGTTTAAAAAAGTTTGGACTAGTTCCTGGAGGAAAAGTCCATAAACCATGTCATTTTCTAAAATATCATTTCATGTGTGACAAAATAGTGCAATTCCCTTTCCTCCATATATTTCTGTGGGGGACTGAGTGAATGCATATTGTAACTGAAATTGATACAGTAGATAACCAACTACAAATGTTTCCATTAGCACTGGTACGCTTAATGCCACCTCAGTGATTGGCATTTCCCCTCACATGCGCCACATTAGCATGAGTGTACTTACCACCTATTGAGGTGGCATTAGGCGAACCCATGCTAATGCGTGCGTTGTGACCTCAGCACTAACTGCACTGAGCTCTCCATGCCCACTCTCCCCCCCCCCACTCACAACCTTAATGTGGGTTGCACAGTTAGCATGAAAATCATCCCATGCTAACTATCATGGCCCTGTGCGAACTGGCAATGCAGTGTGCCTTTAGTATGTACCAGAACCCATGCTGCCAGCTAGCGCCCTTTAATAAAAGGGGCCCATAGATCATTGTTGGGCTTAAAATAATACCAAGGGCCGATATGCTAAAGGCATTTACATGGTTTACTGATCTGTAAACTGTGTAAATGCCGTTGAATGGGATATTGAACGGCACTAACACAGTTAGTGCCACTGAATATCCCCAACTAACACTGCTATATGCCCCAATGTGAACCGCTTAGCATAAGGGCATGTCGTGGGAGTTCCGGGGCGTGCCATGGGCGGCAACAGTCGCCAACCAGTAGCAGCGATATTACACCGCTATCGGCTTAGCAACCTGCGGGTAAAACTAGGCAAAGCAAAAGCTGGCCTAGTTATACCTGTGGACAATGTTCCCTCTAATTTTCTGTAGGCTGTGTGCGCATAAAATATCAGCTGTGTGCAGCTTTTGAAGGAAGGTTACATTTTTGTGCGCCACATAATGACACTCGGAGTTATATACTTTAAAATTTGACTACACGGCAGAATACAGTATGTACACCACATTGATTTTAATTAAATTAAATGAAAATAGACGATTACTAAATGAAGCGGGAAATTTCTAGTAATTACAATCATAACTTTTAAATTTTCAGACATCTGTGTTGTTTTCTATCAGAATCAGAGCCGTGATTTTTGTGCGCTCTTTTTAAAGTATGTGCGCTCGCTCAGCGAGGTGTGTGCGCGCGCACACATGCACAGCTTAGAGGGAACAGTGCCTGTGGAAGCTAACCGGTAAGTGGTACAATATCACCACTACCCAATTAGTTTCTGTGGCGTCAGAAGCTGTGCGATGACCCCGGATATTCAATGCCAGGGCCACATATGACCCTGACATTGAATATCTGGGGTTAGAGGTCGACAGCGACGGCTATGCGCCGTAGCGGCACATAGCCATCCCAATTAAATATCAGGCCCCAAGTGTCATGGTATTTAATTAGACATTTACAAGGGATATGTTAAAAAAAATTAAAAGTCCAATCTGCAAATCTCTGGGCCTTAGCAGAGGAAACTGCTTCTGTCTCTGCTGGGTAGATTTGCTACATCAGCATCCTCACATGACAATTCATAAACAGAGATTCCTTAGCTCGAAAATTCATCTTCAGTAACCAATCCCTATCAGGGGCCAGTGCATATCAACAGAGCAGAAGAAGGCATGTGGTTCTCACCAGATGGGGCTCCAAAATTCAGTCATTTCCAAACTGTCCATTGTCAAATGGGCCTGCCAACCACTATCCTCAGCCAATCTTCTCTTAGCTTGTGGAAGATAGTAAACTTTGGACAAAGGGATAATCGAAAACTTCCTTGTAACTCCTTTGCATTTTTAAATTGTACTCAGCAATGGTTTGTTATTGATTTTATGTGAATGGGTGTTGGGGGAGGGGGATAATTTTCTTCGTAATTCTTCTGTATTTTTTAAATTGTTGTAATCTGCCTTGAATGTCTGGGCATATGGCAGTCTAAAAATGTTTTAAAATAAATAAATATATGGATGGCATTTTTAACAGTCATTGCATACTTTTTAAACATCTCAAGTGGAAAAACAGTTGGAACCCATGGAAAATTTAACAAGCATAGATTGCCACCTTGTAGAGTTTTCCAAAGTCTCAATTTTCCTGTGCATCTTCCACAGTGATTTACCGTAGAAAATGCTAACCTTCTCGTCTACCACTTGAACTCTCTGCTTAATACCTATAACATCTTGTTATAGATCATCCATTTGGGATAGAGCTCTGCAATTTCTTTGATGTATCATGCAACTGTCTCAAGAAGAATTGTTCCAACAGAACCAGACCATTCCACAATAACTGAAATTTAAACTGACCTCTTCTCACCAATAATGTTCCAGACAAAGGGAGTCCCGCAGCTCTGTCAGCCCTTTCCCCCAACTCAGCACCTGGAATCTGTGTTTCCCATTGCTTAAGTTACAGGCCAGTTGCACCTGCTCAGCTCACCTCCTTCTATCATCGTTTCTCAGGGTCATCACCACAACAGCTGCAGCCACATCAGTTGAGGTGGTCGATGCTGCAGGCCACTGAGCTTTCTGGTGGTATTTGTGGGGGAATTCACTGCTCCGAACTTAAGATGATATTCAGCTTAGGTAAGCACAAGGGGACACCTTCTGCCCCTGTAGATACCAGCAGGCTCTCAGGAGTCACAGCCATTGCTGTGGGCTGATTAACAAAGCTATTCATCATTCCTTATGAATTTGAGATTTGCTATGAAGTGGAACTCTGTAATTTGACCTTACGTTTACAATCCATAAGGTACGAAAGCAATTAAATTTGAGTCAATGTAGGAGTGCAGCATTAACCAACTGGTCAGCGTGACGTATCTTGGATTTCCCCCACCCCCTCACCATATTTGTAAATTTTTATATCTAAAACACAGTAAACTTTCTGGTAGCAGCATCTACTAAATTCAGTAAATGAATGAATGAATCCACACAATGCCTGATATTCCTGGTGAGACTCTTAAAGGGGCTGGGGTTGGTGAAATTTACCCAAGACCCTAATTCCATAATCCAAGATGGCAGCATACCCCCCTAATCCCCCAATCTAAGATGATGTTCCACTCTCATCTTCCCATCCAAGATGGCACCCCATCCAGAATCACAAATCTAAGATCCTTCATCCCTGAAACCCCTTTGTAAAAGAATCCCCACCTCCTGAAACCCCTTTATAAAAAAGCATCCACTATAGCCCCTCTATTCTAATTTGGCAACTTGACCTCCCAGAAGCAGCACCATAAAGCTGCCGCTAGGGGATCTGGCCGCTATTTAGAACCTGGGTGTCACTAGTGCATAAACAATAAGGGATAATGTCTGCCCACTAGGGAGACTGTTGGTAGGTGATGGGGGATCAGGGGAGCTTTTTAATTAGTAGGTTTGGGGGATGGAAGCATCCTGGACTGGGGGTGGCATTTATTTATTTATTTTACTTAACATTTCTTATATACCACCTTTCATGATATCAAGATGGTTTACATTGAACAGGGCATTATAACTTGGAGATAACTATTTTACAGGGAACATGGGCTATGGAGGGTTAAGTGGCTTGCCCAAGACCACAAGGAGCACCTGTGGGACTAGAAACCCCATTCTTTCCGGCCCAAGGTTGCTGTCCTCTAGTGGGATTTGAATCCCTGACCCTCTGGCTGGAAGTACCTTGCCCCAACCACTAGGCCACTCCTCCACTCCATGCCATCTTGGATCAAGAGATTCAGGAGGTGGAGCTGTTATTTTCCTAATACCAGCCCTTCTAAAAGATTGGCTTTCTATCTTTGTTTTGTGTAGCCAGCAATATGCAATGTTTCCAGATGCAGCACTGCAAAATTAAATTTACCACATGAGTCACTTATCTGTGGCAAAGTGACTCATGTGGTAAATTTTTGTTGCAGTAAAATATTTGGATTATATTGCAGTTTAGTAACTGTCTCCTATAAACATGGAGGCTTATTCTGTAATGGATGTCCAGCCTGTGTACGTCCCCCCAGAATCAGGGTGTATAGCGGTAGACCAGATTCTAATCATGCGGGTGTGTCTAGTCCCTGCGGGATCAGAATCGAGTCTACTGGCTTGTACATACAGGCTGAACCCCGATTCTGACAGGCCACACGTCCAGTCATATCCATGTCTACCCCTGACAGCCACATCCACATCTACCCCATTCAGGAACTGCAATTGCCAGCTGCTGGTAAGACTGTACTTTCCCCACAATCAGACCGTTGATCCAGACTTCCATGGCCAGGGTCTGGCTGCAGGACTCCCCCTGCACGCCTCCATATTTTGTCCCCGCTGGCCAACGTTGCTACCCCACATCCAGGGGGATGTATTCCACCTCTGAGGTGGAATAAGTCCCCCCGTCTAACTGGCCTACCTCGGACATACAGGGCTGACCTCAGAATTGGCCTTGTACGTCTGGGATATGACCCATCCTCACTTCGCCTCCTACCCCCCATCTAAGACTTCCCATGCAACTCCACTGTTTGTACAGGGAGCCTTGTACGGGGACGTATAGTGGATATGTACATCCAGGCAGGGCATACATCTCTGCTATTCGGGGCTTGGAATAGACCCCATAGGGTCCAATATTCAATGCGATTAAAGCGATTAGCAAATGTGCCTAGAATGTTAATTGCTATGCTTGAGATACCCAGCGGCACTAATGTGGCTAGTGCCCCTGAATATCCCTGGGTACTGCCAGTGAATGCCCTGATGCTGGCCTGCTAGTCTGCTAGCATAGGATGTTCTTGGGGGTGGCAGCAGAGATGGTTCCCAGGGATAACAGGGCAGACTCGATATTCAGCCACTTCCAAGTTATCCTCAAGTGGCTAAATTTAGGCACCTTGAAGGCTGGCCTATCATTCGTTGCTAAAGCTAAGCAGGCAGGGGATGAATGTTGCTTCTGCCCGGTTAGTTGCTCCGCTATCCAGCCAATCTGGATATTCAGTGTCAGTAGCTGGATATAGCCCCAGCTTTGAATATCTATGTCTTAGGTTCAGCGGCAACAGTCGCCATCACTGAATATCGGGGCCTTAGAGGTCAGCATTAAGAAGATCCAGTTGCAGCATCTGCCAACCAGATAAGTCTCTCTGAGAGAGATATTCAGCAGCACTATAGATAGTGCTGCTGAATGTCTTCAAAGGCTGCCTCTGCACTGTCTAGACTGTGCCAGGCTGGTCCTGGAATGGAAACTTGGGACACTGCTGATTTTCAGTGCCACTATCTGGACAACTATCTGGATGATATAAGATAGCAAAAATGCCATCCTCAGTGCTATTTGCATAAGCTATATGGATAGTGGGTGAACATTGCTGCTATCTGTATAGATTCATTGGGGTTGGGTGAAGAAAGCCCCCAGGTAAGTGAAATATTAAATACCTCTGTAGAAATTGGTAAAAGGGACAACATCTGGACAGCAGTGTATATAAATGCCTGTAGCATGGGGAATAAGATCCCAGATGTTGAGACTTTAATGAAAGAGGCTGAGAAAAAAGATCTCAGGTTTAACAGAAGAGGCTGACTTAGATTTAGTGGCGGTTACGGAGACAGGGTTCACATACAACCATGACTGGAATGCAATTATAATGGCCTATATTTTATTCAGGAAGGACAGGGTAGGAAGAAGGGGAGGAGGAGTGGCGCTATATTAAAAAATAATATTAAAGCTAAAGAATTACAGGGCGTCAAAGGGAGCGAGGAGGCACTTTGGGTTAAACTAGAAAGAGGAAAAGGGAAATCCATCATTGTCCACATGCTGCGCTGAATATCTGGATTATTTTACTCATAATGGCTGCCATTTAAACAAAGACATTGACTATTGTGGGCTCAATATCTGTCCCAATAGATGTTATGATGTTGCTATCTGTGTGTGTAGATGCCTGTGATGCATAGATTTTATGGGGACATATTCTGGGTATGGTTGGGATGGTCCCAAAAACTATACATGAATTTCCCATTTTACAATGGCAATTCACATATGGCCCAGTTTTCAAAACAAGCAATAATTAAAATGTGGCACTTAAAAATGGACAAGATGGTCAGTGGCAATATTGAGATAAGAACTACCACAGAATATCTGGGCTGAGTGGCGCTAACTGGGTAGGTGCCGGCACTTACCCAATTAGTACCAGTACCTCTTCCGCTCCACTCACAGACCATCCCTGTATTAACCAGATAGTGCTGGGGGCCATCTGTGGAGATATTCAGCAGCACTATCTGGATAGTGCTACTGAATATTGAGTCTGCCCCTTTATCCAGCCTAATATCATTGGCGGGTTGGCTCAGGGCTTTGGATATATATTTTAAACATTTTCCTCAAGGCAGGCATAAGCATCAGCTACTGCCCATTTTTACCTGGAGTCTCCATCAGTGACTGGCGTGGCAATTGTGCTTACCTCACTGCTGTCTAATACCAGACAAAAATTTGAAAAATAAACACGGTTAACAAATTATTTCACATGGCTCCTTTATTGGCTTCTCTTTTACCTACAGTCTTGTGGAATCCAACACTTACCTAAGTTTGTTTTGTGCTCTGGGGAGCAGCCTATCCCCAGGTCTGGTGTGACCCACTGTGCAAACTGTGTGCTCGCACAGGGCGGCAGTCATGGGAGGGCAGCAGGATTGGCACAGTGAGCCAGGCCAGACCCACCTATAAGATGAATGGCAGCAAGCATTGGACAGCAGAGAGGCAGGAGTAAAAGCAGCTTTGAGGCTTTGCAACTCATGTGCATGCAGCATGTTTGATGTGTCGCTGCAACTCAGTAAAAGGAAATTGCCTCAGATGAGGCGGGGACCTGTCAGACATGCAGCATGCGCATGGACTTCAAAACCCCATGCTGCTTTCTTTCTCCCCATGAAGGGTGTACATAGGAAGTCGGCCATATGCACACCCTTCATGAGGAGAGGTGGCAAAGGCTACATTGGGAAATTTTCGGAGAGTAGGGTTGACAGATACCTTTGGTCCAAAATCAAGGCATTTTTTCAAAAAATAACACTTTTCAAAAAAATGTTTTATTAGGCATCAAACACAATAACAACTAGAAAGTAGTATTCGCTTTAAAATAGACTGTTCAATCGTTATAACATTTAAATGTTAAGCATCTAAAAAAAGGCTTTCTAGTTGTTATACAGAGTTTTATTGGATATTTGCTATACATACTCTGTGAAAAGCGGACCAATTGAGTGACTTGTGATCAAACACAATAAAACATTATTTACATGTATTTACTGTTCGATATTTGATTTAGCAGATTTTCGGCAACCAAAATCTTTTTGTACATATCTCCACAAGATAATGAATAGTTTATTTTAACTTGAAGCAAGCATTTTACAGTTTTAATTTCTAATCGATTTCGATCATCCATCCATGCAAAAGGCAGGCAAGCTATTCAACAAATGTTAGCTAGCCAACAAAGTTCCTGATCTGGAAGCCCTAATGGTGGAAATGGACTTGGACATTGTGGCCGTTACAGAAACATGGTTTAATGAGTCACATGAATGGGATATAGCCATAGCTAGCTATAATCTTTTTAGAAGTGATAGAGAGGGTAGAAAAGGAGGGGGAGTAGCCCTGTATGTCAAAAGCAATATTAAAGCTGCTGAAATGCAGAGGATGTGGGGAAAAGAAGAAGTGCTTTGGATTGTGTTGGAAAGAGGAGATGGCACCGTCATTCATACTGGTGTGGCCTACAGGCCTCCAACTCAAACCGAAGAAATAGATAGTGGATTGATTGTTGATATTGCAAAGATATAAAAACTCTGTATATTCTTTCCACCTTTTCTTGATTTCTTAGCATCATTCAAAATAGAACCTTGAGCATCTTGTAACATTCTAATTTGAGGCTGGAATTTTTTCTTTAACTCTCGTAGCTTTAGGAAAGCCAATCTTATTCTTCCTCTAATAGTTTCTGCTTCTATTTCCTTGAATGTGTAATTATAGTACTTTTCCTTGTCCTGTCTTGCTGCACGTTGGAAATCTCTGAGTTCTGCGATGGTCTTTCTTTCTCCTCTGGCTTTAACTTCTCTGCGTTTCTAGACAATTTTCAGAGTTTCTTCCATCATCCATTTTGGCTGTTTTTGCTTTTTCACATTTTGTAGAGATTTCTCGCTTTCTTCCAACACAACCTTCTTAATGTCATTCCATAACTCTCTGGAGCTCTGTCATTTGTATTTAAAGCAGCAAATCGATTTTGCAGCCAGCCTTTAAATTCCAGTGGTATATTTTCAAGGTCATATTTTGCTGCATTCATGAGTGGTTTGTTCTTTTTCAAATTTAGCTTGAGTTTGCATACTAGTAGTTGATGATCTGTACCACAGATTTTGTCTTTATTAATGCTATAGAGCTTTTCCATCGTTGACTTCCACAGATGTAGTCAATTTGATTTTTGTACAATCCATTGGGTGAAGTCCAAGTGTACAGTCGCCGCTTGTGTTGCTAGAAGAAGGTGTTTGAGATGAATAGATCGTTGGTCTTGCAGAATTTTATCAGTCTTTCTCCAGCTTCATTTCTGTTGCAAGTCCATATTTTCCAACGACTTTGCCTTCTTCTTTGTTGCCAACTTTTGCATTCCAGTCACCCATGACTATCATGATATCCTGTTTGCATGTTCTGTCAATTTCATCTTGAACTTGTTCATAGAACTCTTCAATTTCATCCTCTTCTGCAGCTGTTGTTGGGGCATATACTTGAATTATAGTTATGTTGATAGGCATTCCTCTTAGAAGAATAGAGATTAAGCATTCACTGACTGCATTGTATTTCATTACAGTTCTTGCAAGTTTCTTATAAGTGCAACACCATTTCTTCTTTGTCTTTCATTTCAAAGTGCCCGATGCCAGTCCATTTCAATTCGCTGAAACCCAACAGATCAAGTTGTACACGTTCCATTTCATTCTTGACCACCTCCAACTTCCCTTGATTCATACTTCATACTTTCCATGTTCCAATATGTAAAACATCTTTTCAGCTTCTGACTCTCATTTCATGCACAGCTACATCAGCAGTCAGACGTCCTGAGGGCTTTGATCCAAACACATCATAAATGCTGGCTTTACTCTGAAAAGTCTTCATCTCTTCCCCAGTAGCTAGTTGAGTGCCTTCTGACCTGGGGGTCTCATCTTCCAGGCCCTGATCACCATCTGATTTAGGGCTCTTATGCGCCCCCTCCACCATCTTAACCTCCGGGACACGTGACTTCTCCCTCCGTGGTGGTTTCGCTGCCATCAGCTCCTACGCTCTGGAACTCACTACCTGATGAAATCAGAGCCCTAACCGACTTTAAGTATCTACGCAAAAACGTAAAAACTCACCTTTTTACCTCCTACTATGGCACATTAGCAAACTCTCAACTTCAATATGAAAAGGGATAAACTATACCACAAGTAGATTGACACCGCAAGGACTATAGAAATTTTGACCTCAATACTGTCTATTATGCTTATACTGTTGAACTACTCCTTCTATAACTGTACATAGTTAATTGTACATATTTACAAAAAGTTAAAAGTTAAAAGTTCAAATGTTAATTGCACATAGTTCATGTTATCGTTCAATGTAAAAAACAGAAATGCCCTCTGTTTCCTTAACTGTTAGATGTAAACCGCACCTGATCCATGGAAGGTTGCGGTACATAAAAATTTGTTAAATAAAATAAATAAATAAAATCAGCCTGCCTCTCACACTTGGATCTCGCACTGCCGCTCTCTGGGTGCCTCCTCAACAAGCAACCAACGAAATTAGGGGTGATCCCCCACTTTTTGAAAGGATTGTTGCAGATTTTCAGGGTAGAGTAGCCGGAGCCGATTGTCCCCCTGTCTGATCAGCTCATTGCCAAACCGGAAGTCCCAGACCTTTCTATCTTAGGAGACCCTGCCAGTAGTTAAACTACCAATAGCTTAGCCCTCAGCATCACTGATGCATACAAGCCCTCACAGCACGACAAGCTGCAAACCAAGTGAGGGTTCTATGTTGAATGATGCTGAGAAGATCAAGAAAAGGTAGAAAGAATATACAGAGTTTTTATATGATAAAGATCAAGTGGACCAACAACTATTCCTACCTGTACCTTATGATCCGGAACCATTGGTGATGAAAGAAGAAGTTGAAGCAGCATTGAAAACCTTATCAAAGAACAAGGCACTAGGCATTGATGGCATTCCCATAGAAGTATTACAGAAATCTGATGCAGCTGTTACTATATTTACAAGGCTTTGCCAAGAAATTTGGAAGACAACATCATGGCCAACTGAGTGGAAAAGATCTGTGTTTATACCAATATTAAAGAAAGGTGGTCAAATTATTGCATAATTGCTCTGATCCCATATGCCAGCAAGATTCTACTGAAGATTATTCAACAGAGACTACAACCATACCTGGAACAAAAAATACCTGAAGTGCAAGCAGGGTTCAGGAAAGGGCGAGGAACGAGAGACATCATCGCGGATGTGAGATCGATCCTTGAAAAGACTAAAGAACACCAAAAGGATATCTATTTGTGCTTTATCGACTATAGCAAGGCTTTTGACTGTGTAAACCACGAGAAACTCTGGGCCACATTAAGAAGCATGGCCATACCAGAACACCTGCTCGTTCTCTTGCGCAATCTGTACATTGATCAAGAAGCAACAGTTCGAACAAAACAAGGAGAAACAGAATAGTTTAAAATAAGCAAAGGTGTAAGACAAGGCTGCATACTTTCCCCCTACCTGTTTAATTTATATGCAGAACAAATCATCAGAGAATCAGGATTCTATGAACACAACAGAGGTGTGAAGATTGGTGGAAGATTCATCAACAACCTTTGCTATGCTGATGATACCACATTACTCGCTGAAAGTGAAGATGATCTGAAACATTTGCTTCTCATGATCAAGGAACATAGTCTCAAATTGGGCCTGCACCTTAATGTAAAGAAGACAAAGATCATGACAACTGGCAAAATCAACAGGTTCATCGTTTAAGGAGAAGAAATTGAAATCATGGACAACTTTAACCTATTTGGATCAACTATCAATAAAGAAGCAAAAAGCAGTCAAGAAATCCAACAATGCATTGCTCTTGGCAGAATGGCTATGAAAGACCTAGACAAGATTCTCAAGAGCAGAGATGCCTCTGTCCATACAAAGATTTGACTTGTTCAAGCCATGGTATTTTCAATAACATCATATGGATGTCAAAGCTGGACAGTGAAAAAGATAGACAGGAAGAAAATTGATGCCTTTGAATTATGGTGCTGGCGGCGAATACTGGGTATTCCATGGACTGCCTGAAGAACAAACCAGTCAGTACTAGAGGAGATCAAACCTAAGCTTTCTTTAGAAGCTCAGATGACAAGACTTTGACTTTCATACTTTGGACACATCATGCGAAGAGAGAGATGATTAGAGAAAGACGTCATGCTTGGCAAGATAGAAGGTCAATGCAAAAGAGGAAGGCCAGCATTAGATGGATCGATACAATAAGAGCAGCTACGGGTCTGTCAACAATGAGCCGCCTGACTGAAGACCGAACACAATTTAGGACAACTATCCAGAGGGTCGCCATGAGTCGACACCAACTCGATGGCACTTAACAACAACAACATTGCAAAGATAGCCATGAAAGGGGAAGTGATCGTATTGGGTGACTTTAATCTACCCGATGTGGATTGGAGTGTTCCTTCTGCAAATCTGGAAAGAAGTAAAAAAATTGTGAATGCCTTCCAAGATGTTTTACTTAAACAAATGGTGATGGATCCGACCAGGGAGAGCTCCGTGCTGGATTTATTGCTCACCAACGGAGATAGCGTGTCGAATATCCAGGTGGGTGCCCATGTGAACAGCAGCGACCATCACACAGTGTGGTTTGAGATAAAAGCCAAGGTGGAATCCAATCATAGCAAACTCAAAGTCTAAGGGATATGTTTACTAAACCTTCTTAACGTGCACGCTGTGCAATTAGCACGCTCTAAGGTACCTTAGCGCGCGCTAATGACACTTTATGGGGCACAAATGTGCTTTAGTGCGCGCTCACGCACGCAGTGGCGCAAATGAGCGCTGAAGGCGGGGAAAGGCTCCCGGAGGGCGGAGGAAGGCTTCCCAGGGGCGGAGAGAAGGGGTCAATGGGTGGAGAGTGGGAGGGGAGAGGCTCCCCGCACACTAACGATGTGAAATCCGAGGCCAAAACTAACGCAAGTGAAAACCTCGCGTTAGAGCTGATTTAAAGGGAAAAGAAACCATTTCTGTCAGCAATGTACAGCAAAACCAGGGAAACCTACAAAAAAGTGATAAGTGTGATACATGTGCACGGAACAAAATGCAAATAAACATTGAAAATGACCCAAACAAAATTAAAAAAAATGATAATCAAGCTGGGCAATAGTGATAGTAATGGGAAACATCAAAAAACACACCCAAGAAAGCCCCCCAAAAAAGATATGAATTTTGGAAGGGTCTACGCTCCGTCCCCATACAAGGTGAATGATCCCACAGTGAAATAGCACTGATCAGGGTTTCCCTCTCCATTGGACAGGTTACCTATGGCATGCACATGTTCCACAACAGCAGGGCGGGCATGTCGGAATGGACAACTGGACAGATGCTGGGAAAAGGGATACAGAGGGCTGCAGGCGGCACATGCTGTGGTGCAGCTGGGGCACAGTGCAGACTAGGCAGATGCCTAGGTGGCACTTAGGAATGCTGAAACTGAACAGCAGCCAGACAGCAACTGATGAGGGCCCAACATGGGCACGAGAGTGTTTATCACAGTGTCACAGGGGATAGTACCCAGCAGGTACCTCCAAGGGCAGAACATTGGCAGGTGGTGTTAGGGGGAAGTGTGGATGCCTATGCAGGCACCCCTACCCCAGAACATGCACCATAGGCAGCCGCCTACCTGCACACTGGATGGCTTGAGACTGCACACCACCAGCACCACCAGCAGAAGAGCATGTCAGCATGGTGGCAGAGGGGTACTGGTGGTGGAGGGGGGCAGTGGCAGCTGCTCAGAGCAGACCATGGCCTAGCCCTGTATAGGTGGGTGCCATGCACTGCAACAGACAGACCCTGCCAGACAAACAGTCATGGTATCACCAGGGAATGCACTGTCTCTGTGGTAACACGGTGGTGCAGTGCACACAACCAGTGTGTTTGGAGGCAGAAGGTCACAGGTTCAAGTCCCAGCTATGATGCCTGCCAACCCAGTCCCCATATTTTACCCACTACTACAACGTGCTAATACAGACAGAACCTTTATTGCAGATGATGTAAACATGCCCAAAACACCTACATTTTACCCTACAGAGCACAGACTCCATAAACAGGCGCATTACCTACAGCAGAGTCTCCCAAATGCAGTCCTGGAGGGCCAAACACCGTTCAGGTTCCATGCTGCCTCTAATAAAGATGCCTGTGCTGCATATCTATACACCACCCCATGGTATGCAGATGTATCTCATGCATATTCATGAGGGACAGCATGAAAACCCGAACAGTGTTTGGCACACCAGAACTGGAGTTGGGAACCTCTGCCGTAAAGCAGCAGCCAACAGGGCAGACACACCCACACCCACAGGCTCCATTAGCCAATGCCCCCTGGAGAGGCAGGACATTGGGCCCTGCGTGCATCTCCCAATACTAGCACTTGCATACCTTAGCAATGCCACCCTACACCTGGGAATATGGTACACAGCTATCAAAAGGTTGCTATGATTACTGGCAGATAGCAATTCCTACATTAAGCACAGTTTGCTGATTGAGCTCCATCATAGCAACCTTTCTGATGTCTGTGGGGTGTGCTTCAGGTCTGGTCTCTGACAGTGTTTACCACCCTGGGGAGTGACCCCCAACAGTTTTGCATACCATATCCATGCCTGCACTGTGCCCAGGACTGGTGTGGTGGCCAGGGCTGCTAAACACCTCTATAGTAGCACAATGCTGGCATAGGTGTGGGAGTGTGTGTCTGTCTATCCAGTGTGTGGTGGCTGCAAACACCCTCCACAGCCCACACTGCCAGCACTGTTGCCAGTATTGGCCTGCCAATGTGCATAATGAGGAGCAAGGTACCATGGGTATAGCCTGGACAGGGTGGCCTGGCCAGGATGCATCTGCACAGGGCATAGGGCAATGGCTGGGACATTGTAGTGCCCGGCCACCACCTGCACATACAGGGTGGCCACAGTATGTCCTGCTGGGAGTTCACTCTCACCCTGACTGAGCAGTGACCACGGCATGGCTAGGTTCCCCCATAGTGCCCTATAATACCTTTTTCATGTGATATTTCTGGGTTCCCTTTTGGGGCCCAATCACTGATTTATCTGCTTGGTGTGTATGCTGACATCCCAGTTCTGGGTGCATGCATCTTCTCCAGGAACATGCCCTATGAACTAGCCATCAGACTGTCTGCAGCTAGTATGTGTCTTGCTGGAACACCTTGCAGGGTGCAGTGGCTGCAGGAGAATATCAGAATGTGTTGGGGTACAGCTGAGTATTTCCGGGCCTAATGTCTGTCTGCTATTGTTTTATGGATATGTACAGAGCTGCATTGACTGCCCTGTAGGGTGTCTGTTCCCAAGCAAGACTTCTGTTGGTGGTCCCCTCTACTGCTGCCATTGCAGGGATGTAAAATGTGGATCTGTTGGTGGGAGACCCTGTTTCTCACCCTCAGCCCCAGAGGGTGGGTTGGGTGGTGTTACATAATCTGCCTATGGGTCCATAAGGGTCAAACCTGACTGAGAAATACAGATGTATCCAAAGTGTGTCTGCAGGAACTACCTATCTTACACACTAGAACTGCTGGGGACCTACAGCATGGCCTATTTCTGTCATGGAAGGTGCTGTGGACCTGGTGCTGGGCGCCCCACCGCACCCTCAAGGTGAGCACAGCACCCGCACAATGTGACGGTGTGTAGCTACTCTGTGCCAGTAACACACATGGTCAGTTCTCCCTACCAGGCCGAGGTGCTGTGGGGGTGCATACCCCATCTTATGTTCATCTGTAGACGGCTGATTTGCATGTGCAGTGCATCATGGGTACAGGTGGGCTAACCCTATCCTGGTGATGTGCAGTCACTCTGCAGCCAGCCAGGGTCTTGTTAGCAGCTATAGAGCTGTAGCCCACTGGTTACTTCACTGCTAGTGAAGCCAGAGATCATGGGTTCAAACCCACAGTGGGTTATTTGATAGGGCTGTCCAAAGCATTATCTATTTTTAATGTACATTAGTGCTTCCAGCAAAAACACCCTCAGTGTACTGTACCCATAAGGTGCCTCAGAGGGCGCTTTATAGGGCGCCCTATAGGGCACCTTATGGTTACCGTCCATATAAGGTGCACTATACAGTATCCTATGGAGCGACTTATAGGGTGCCCTATAGGGGACATTATAGGGTACCGTGGCGGACAGTGCACTTTATAATGTGCCCTATGGAGTGCCTTATAGGGTGCCTTATGCGGCACCTTAGGTTACGGCACATGAGGGTGTGTTTGCTGGCAGCAATTAATAAAATACAAATAAAGTGCCACAGGAAACAATACTTACATGTCAAAGCTGATGCCTCAGCCAGCCTTATGTATTAGGCACACTGGGGATCAAACTCATGACCCCTGTATCATCAATCAGTGCCTTAACTGCTGTGCTACACTGCTGTTCCTCCTTGCATGTCAGCGCACCTACATAAGATTTCCATGCGTTACAATGCACAGTGCTGCCATCAAAAACAGTGCTATGACCTTGCCGTGCCTCTTAAGGCACCCTATATGGCGCCCTATAGGCCACACTTTAAGCAACATTGTAGGGTGCCGTGGCGGACAGTGCACTTTAAAAAGTGCCCTCTGGGGTACCTTATGGGGCGGCTGATGCAGCACCTTATGTTACAGCGCTTTGAGAGTGCGTTTGCTAGCAGCAGTAATTAAATAAAATTAAAATGCCTCATAATGCAATATTACACATAAATGGTAGTGCCTCAGCCAGCCTTATTCATTGGGCACAGTGGGGGATTGAACCCATGACCTCTGCACTATCTGTCAGTGTCTTCACCATTGTACTGCAGCCCTGTTCCTCTGTTTGCACATCAGCACGCCTGCTTATGCTTCCCGCATGCGTTACTCGTGCGCTAATGTGCACGGCGCACAAGAGTGCGCAGCACACAAGAGTATGTGCGCTAATCCTGTTTTGCTACTTTTGACCGGACCGCCCACTCCTTTTATGGCATCCTGCAGACTAACGCGGCGCGCACGTTAAGAGGGTTTAGTAAACATACCCCTTAGACTTCAAAAATGCTGACTTCAGTAAAATGGCCAAGTACCTGAAGGAGGAGTTAGTAGGGTGGGAGGGGTTAAGGGAAGTTGAATTGCAATGGGCTAAACTAAAGAAATTAATAAAAGGTGCAACAGATACATACTTAAGGAAAGTAAATAAAAACAAGGAAAAGGAAACCTATTTGGTTCTTCAAAGAAGTGGCTGCACAAATAAAGGCAAAAAACACAGCTTTCACAAAATTCAGAAGCTCGCAAACAGAGGAATACAGAAAAGAATACAAGATCAAACTAAAAGAGACAAAAAGAGAAATAAGGATAGCAAAATCAAAGGCAGAAGAAAAGATGGCTAAAGATGTGAAGTGTGGCTACAAGACTTTTTTTAGGTATATTCGGGAAAGGAGGAAACTCAGAGGTGGAATTGCAGGACTCAAAAGTGCTGGCAACAGATTTGTGGTAAATGACATTGAAAAAGCGACAATGCTAAACAAATACTTCTGCTCTGTTTTCACTAGAGAAAATCCTGGAGAAGGACCACCTGTGTTTGACAGATATACAAATGGGAATGGAATAGATACTACACCATTCACAAAAGATGATGTGTTAGAACAGCTTGTAAAACTGAAAGTGGACAAGTCTACGGGACCAGATGGAATACATCCCAGGATAAATGTAAGGCCGCGGGGCAGGGTCCCGGCGGCCGCCCGTAACCGGGTGATCGGCCAGGTGCGGGGACCCTGTCTGGGGCCTGGGGGTGTTGGGTCGGAGGCACGAGGACTGGTCGGTGGGGAGGACAGGCACCGGCATTGAAGGCGGGTGCCGGCGGTGAGGGCAGGCTCCATCGGTGTGTGGGAGCGCGGTGGAGCCTTGGAGGAGGAGGCGGCCTGAGGTGGGAGGAGCCAGGAGTAGGCAGCGGTTGCCGGCACTCCTTCTCCTCCTTGGAGAACGGCGGTTGTTTGCGGTGAGTTTTTCCAGAGTTTCTCGGGTCTGGGGAGGCTGCCGGGGGGGGGGGGGGTTGTTGGAAGTCGCGCGGGCAGTCGGAGTTGGGGTTGGACAGGGCGGTGAGCCGGCGGTCCATTGCCCTGCCCTGCCCTGCCCTACCGTGACATGCCGATTCGCTCGGTGGGGATTTCCAGGGTGGGTAGGGGCCCGTGCTTGTCGAGTCCCTCGCGGGTGGTCAGTGCAGCGGTGGAGGTGAGGCTCTCGCTGACGGGTGCGTGATGAGGGAGCAGGCCTTGGGCTGAGCGGGGTGGCCGCCTGGAGTGAGGCCTCTTTCTGCTGGGGCGAGCGCCGCGTGGCAAGTGGCGCCCTCGTGGCTGCAGCGGGATTGAAGTGGGGAGGCCTCTGCCGGCATGGGGGCAGCTGTTCGCAGGTGGGTGGGTGCTCCACTGCATATTCTGGGAGAGGTGGAGGAGCCTAATGGTGGGTGCACTGTCTGGGGAACTCGCTGCCATGCGTCCTTTCCCACTGGCACTTCTTGGTGCCTTCTGGCCCATCAGTTGGCCATCCTTGGCTTAAAACTCATAATAATAATCCCTTAAATAATACTAATAATCATGCTTCATATCGCTCGGGGTTGGTGGTCTGAAGGGGCAGGGGGTGAGAACTTTACAGGGTTCCACAGTTTACTTTGAATTTGTGTCACTAATAAAAAAAATAAAAAAAAAGAAACGACCCCGACGGAAGTAGGACCTGGGCTCTGGGGCAGGAGTGGTGGACACTCGCCGGTGGGTGGGGGGGGGGCGCCTGCGGGTTGTGGCGGGCCAGGGGTGGGGGGGGGGCGGTAGCAGAGGGGCCAGTCAGGGGGCAGAGATGCTAAGTTGGGGGTCCCCATCTGGTGCGGGCCCGTTCTGAGGGTCCCGTGGGTTGCGGGCAGTTCAGGGAGGCTCTGGCTGGCCAGTTGGGACTCAGCAGCTAGCTGCGGTACCCAATGAGGGCGGTGGGGGTGTGGGGATAGGGGGGGGGGGGTTCTCCAATAAAAAAAAAAAAAATATATATATATATAAACTGAAAGGAATCAGTAAATTACTAAATCATACATACATAAATCAAACCGCAATATTGCTTAGCGTGGGTCAGGGGATTGGTCCCGGTGTTTGGGCTGGGAGGGCCAGGGCCCCGGTGGGGGCAGAGTTGGGGGGGGGCTGCTGGTGGGGGTCTTGTGTGTTTCCCCCTCCTGGTTTTCTTCTTTTGTCTTCGCAGGTGGCGATCGAAATCAGCACACTGCCAAGTCTTGCGGCGGAGGTCCAGTGGGATGCGAGAGCGAGGACACCGGCAGCGCACCGAAGCGGGAGTTGTCCGAATCGGCTAACAGCACTTGTATGGAGGGGCGGCTGTGGTGGATCAGGGGGTGGGGCCATTCGCCGGTTCGTAGTGGTGTAGCAGGGGCTCACAGTTGGGGGGCAGTAGAGGGGGGGCCGCTGGCCGATCGGGTGTACGTAGAGTGGCCGAGCGGATAGTGGGACGGTGCAGGGGGTTTGGCGTGGGGCGGCGGAGGCATTTGGGTAGGCCGTGCCCTGGCCCAGAGTCATCCCCCTACTTTTGGGGACTCCTTCCGCCTTCCACAGGGCAGACGGTGGCGCGTAGCCGCGGCCGGCAGTCAGGTGGGAGGGGGGCCACATAACGAACCTACCAAGGCGAATAACTCCATAAGTAAGTGAATAACTCACAACAAGGAGAGGGGTGGGGGGCTTCTTAGTGGCATTGGGGCCCCGGATTCCCCGGTGACTGCCGGAGGGTCAGACAGGCCATGGCTTCCGTGGTGGGGAGGGGGGCTGATGCGGACCAGGGGACACAGTGGGGGGGGGGGGGAGAAGGGGGTCGGCCTTGTCGGACGGAGCGGCGGGGGACGCAAAGTCTCGGGGGACGCGGGGCGGCAGTTAGCGGAGGTCGGGCCAGTCCCTAGGCTGCCATATCTAGACATGAGTTCTTGGTAGGGGTGCACGCAGCAGTGACAGGTGGGTGGAAGGGGCTCTTTGGGCTTCACTACCAGACCACACTCCGTGGAAAGGGGGGGGCCTGCCCCGTACACTAGGGCAGTGGGAGGCCTGCAGTCTGGGCTGTGGCAGGGCCAAAGTGGTGAGATTGGTAGGGTACAAGGGGTTCCTGGATTGGTTCGATGGGTACGCGGGGAGCTCGTAGTGGCCAAGGCATGGCATAAGGGTGGAGGGGTCGTAGCGGCTCAGGTGGGGGAATTGGTGCTGGGGGGGTCTTCCGCGGGGGGTTAGCCATGGGCAGGGTTTGGTGCAGTACTCTTGTCGAGCGAGCGGTGCAGCGGTATGATGCTGTGGTCACCGGGCGGGTCTGGAAACGCGACACCTGGGCGGTTGCGTGGGCTGAGCTGACGGCAGTTCTTGGGGATCGGCATGCCTGCTGGCTGCGCCGTTCTAGTTCATACTGTCCACTCCGTCCTACTTTCCGGCGGGTAGCGCGGCGGCGGGAGGAGGACGGGGGTGCAGGAGGGGATGATTTGTCATGGAACGGCGCAATCCGGATGCGGGGCAAGAACGGGGGGTGCGGTAGGCAACGCGGGGATGGGAGGCCCGGGGATATGCGTGCATTTGTTGCGGAGGAGTCGAGGGCGGGGGTGGGGAGAAGGCTCCCTCTTCATAACTGGTGAGCTGGCTTGGGATTGTGGGGGGCAGCTTAGTCGTGCGTCACATCGAGGGTTCTGATTGCTCTTCGGCTCTCAGCGGCATCGACTGGGGTACTTCCTAAGTCTACCGCATTCGCGAATTGTAGCCGTTGGGGATGAAATTATGGATCAAGGGGGGGTTGGTAGGAAGACGCGAACGTGATTTTGGTGACAGGGTAGGCAGAGTCAGCCCGTCTATCGGTAGGGAACTATGTTCGGGGAGCGGTTGCAGAGGCGGCTAGGGACTCCAGCCCTGCTGGCTGTTAGTGGTCCGGGATTGGTTCTCCATGTAGGGGCTGGAGAGTGGGGGTGGCCGAGTGTGTACCGGATGGTTGGTATGGGGGGCGATAGGGCAGCAGCAGTCAGTGTTAGCGGTGAGTAGTCGCCACGTGGTATGCGGGGGCGGCCTTACAGGGGGAGTTGCACTGGCACGCTGGCGTGTGAGGGCGGAGGATATGGCAAGGCCTATCCCAGGAGGTACTAACAGACTTGCAGTAGCTTGGGCACGTTCCACCTAGGGAACGGGAGCAGAAGGGGCTACAGAAGGGGACGGGGACAGATTCGTGGCCCAAACATAAAAAAAAACAACAAAAAAAAAAAACAAAGGGGATAATGAGCATTGTTGGGTGAGAGATGAGGACATACCTCATAGCTGCAACGGATAGCTACATAGGGGGGAGTTTTGGGGGGCGGCCGTACCATGCTTCCGGTGGGGCTTGGGCGATTTGGGGGCATGGTATCGCCAGAATATTGGGGGGGCATGGCTGAGGGAGGAGGCATCCCTATTATGTGGTAGTTGGCGGTGCTTTCCCGTGGGGGGGGGTTCGTAGCGAACTCGCGCAGGTCTGGGGTCGGAGGGGGCTACAGCGGCAGCCGGTGCAGGCAGCGGAGGGGCCGTTACAGGTCTGCCTATTCCCCTCGACGACGTACCGGCACGGTACGGGATGCGGGCGGTTGTGCAGGAGCTTGCTGGGCTCGAGTCAGGCCTGGCGGGTACATTGCCGGTAAGGTGCGGTTTATGCCCAGCATAGGGGGGGGGCCTTCCCATGGGAGGCGGCGGGGCGCTTGTCGTGTGCGGCAGCCAGGGGGGCGCGGCTCAAGTCAGTTCGCAGCTCACTCTTCCGGCGCTGGGGCAGCCAGCGGGGTAGGCAAGGGGGGCTGAGGGAGCGGTAGGTATGGGCGTACTCCGCACTGAGGGATAGGTCGGCGGGAGAGTGTGAGTGTGAAACACTTGAGTGGACGTGTCGGGTTAATCTGCAGACGGGGGGCACCGCCCCAGGGGCGGTGGTTGAGGAGTCATTGCTTCCTTGTGGGGCTGCTTAGAGGTGGCAGTGGGGGGCTGTGGGGCTCGCGGGGTCAGGTTTAGGCATCGGCATAGGTTTTATGTCTCAGTGAAGGCGGTAGTCGCAGGAGTCCTGCCTTTGTTTGGCCTCCGGGGCTGGTCGAGGGGCGTGCCGGCATGATTATGGGGAGGAACGTCCTCGTGATCGGTCAATGGTGGACCGGAGGGCTGGCAGTTCCGGTATTGCTTGGCGCTTCGGGGGGGGGGGGAGGGCTGACTTTTTGCTGGAGGGTAAGGCAGGGAGGATATCGGGCTAACTATTCTCCAATAAATCGGCTGCCAGGGGTGTGAGGGCAGCGGCCTGCCTCGCGGTTTTCAGCTATTGCTGTGCTTCGGAAGGTTACAGGGGGGGGGGCTTGGGGGTGGGCCCTAATTTGCGGCTAACCAGCAAAATATTTAAAAAAAAAAACAAAAAAACACAGTCACCTAGCCTGACAGCGGCTCGGTGGCGGGGGGGGGGTCCGCGCACGCGGCGGTTATACAATCATGCAATCATGTACGAGAGATAGGGGCAGCGTTATAAGGGGTGGGGGCACTTACCACCAATGGGGGTACCTTGCTCAGTATCAAAGGGCAGGAGGCCTTGGAATGTATGGCTCCCTTGTGGGCTCACTGGTCGCAGCTTTATGTTGGGGGGGGGGCGGCTTCGGGACATTAATGTCGCCAGTACCGGCTGAAAGATCCCGGAGGGCCCGGGGTCTGGAGCAGGGGCCGGGCCTGGGTCGGGGGCGGGGTTCCCTCGGCCCTACATTAATGTCCTCTGTGCCGGTGGCGGGATCCTGGAGGTTTCCGGGGTCCGGAGCCTTAGGCTAAACTTGGGACGGGGGCGGGGTGCCCCCGACCCGGATAACCCCTGGCTGACTTTTGCTAGTTACATGGCGAGGTCAGGGAAAGGGGATTAGGATGATTGCCGTTGGCAAGACCGCGGCAGAAGCGGAGGCGGTGTCACCTTGCTATTAGCATGGCTGGTGGGGCATTGTTCCGCTGTTTTGGAGTGTTATGATGATTATTCTTGGACTGTAATGTCCGGTATGTTATAAACTGAATAAAGCTGCGACCGGTTGTTTCCCAAAATGGTGGTATGTGTGAATTTGTGGGAAATGAATGGGGGGGGGAACTTAAGGTGTGTGGGGGAGGGGGGGTGGGGGAAAACGGGTGAATGGTGAGAGGGGCCCGCAGCACCGGGTCCGATCTACCTCGGTTAATGTAAGGCTGCGGGGCAGGGTCCCGGCGGCCGCCCGTAACCGGGTGATTGGCCAGGTGCGGGGACCCTGTCTGGGGCCTGGGGGTGTTTGGTCGGAGGCACGAGGACTGGTCGGTGGGGAGGACAGGCACCGGCATTGAAGGCGGGTGCCGGCGGTGAGGGCGGGCTCCATCGGCGTGTGGGAGCACGGTGGAGCCTGGGAGGAGGAGGCGGCCTGAGGTGGGAGGAGCCAGGAGTAGGCAGCGGTTGCCGGCACTCCTGCTCCTCCTTGGAGAACGGCGGCTGTTTCCCTCCCTCCCTCCCTATGTTAAAGATGTTGGGTGGGGGGTTGACGGGTTGTCACAGCAGTGGGGGGGGGGTGAGCGGGATCCCGGAGGTTTCCGGGGTCCGGAGCCTTAGGCTAAACTTGGGACGGGGGCGGGGTGCCCCCGACCCGGATAACCCCCCTGGCTGACTTTTGCTAGTTACATGGCGAGGTCAGGGAAAGGGGATTAGGATGATTGCCGTTGGCAAGACCGCGGCAGAAGCGGAGGCGGTGTCACCTTGCTATTAGCATGGCTGGTGGGGCATTGTTCCGCTGTTTTGGAGTGTTACGATGATTATTCTTGGACTGTAATGTCCGGTATGTTATAAACTGAATAAAGCTGCGACCGGTTGTTTCCCAAAACGATGGTATGTGTGAATTTGTGGGAAATGAAGGGGGGGGGGAACTTAAGGTGTGTGGGGGAGGGGGGGTGGGGGAAAACGGGTGAATGGTGAGAGGGGCCCGCAGCACCGGGTCCGATCTACCTCGGTTATGAAAGAGCTCAGAGATATTCTTGCAGGGCTTTGAAGGATGTTTTCAATAGATCCTTGAAGAAAGGAGAAGTTCCAAAGGACTGGAGAAGGGCTGATGTGGTACCTCTCTACAAAAAAGAAACTCTACGGGAGAGCATCTTTAACTTCACTAGAGAACCTTCCGATCTATGGGAAAAGAGAGTCTCCAGGCTTTCTCCAATAGACTTTCTCTCCAAAATTCAAATTCAAATTTCCCACCTCAATCGGGTTGCGGACTACCTTGTAAAAGAACAGACATCCACTGCTCAACCACTTTACCCTGAGGAAGCCACAGTATGGCTGAAATGTTGGTTCCAGTTATGAAGATGCAGCATGACCTGAAAAACTGAAAAGTTTATCGTATTAGCTTTGGAAGCCAAAAAAACCACACACACGCGCAGACCCCCTGACACTTCCTCTGATATACACAGATGAGGTTGCTAAATGTCTGATCCTGAGAGTGAGGGAAATGCACTATTTTGTCACACTTACCCAAACATGCCGAATCTCCCTCCTTCCCTCTCATGGCATGCTATAAGGGTGATATTTACCTTTATGTCCCAGCCAGGTAGTCATTCACAAAAAACAGAGGGAGTGGGGGGGGGGGGAGAGCTTCTGGTATAGTGAATTGGTCGGTTGGAGTCAGACCCATGTGTGTAACAGCTCAGGGCTTGAAGTTTATGATTAGCATCACTGCTTGTTGACTACAAGGAGCACCACTGCTGGCTCTCATAGGGGGCTATGGAGTGATCTTTCCACTTTCGGCCAGCCTCTGTATGTTTCATAGTTGCAGCAGCAAGGCAGAGCCCTCAAAGAAATCTCAAAGTCCAGCTAAGTGGTGGTTCTCACATTGATGTTGCCACCATGGACTGTTGAGACTGCCGACATCAGCTTGGGGATTCACTTCTTAGTGCTCACCACAGCTTCCATAATGTTTGCAACCAGGAATAGCAGTAGCTTTCCCCAAGGTCTGTCTTAATAACAGTCTACTGACTTTTTCTTGAGGAATTTGTCCAAACCTTTTATAAACCCAGCTACACTAACTGCTTTTATCACCTCTTCCTTATTTATCAGATTTATAAAAGAGTTGTGCAACCGAGCATGCAGAGATAGAGCGGCGGTAGTGTCTGTATCAACAATAACAGGCGAGAGAAGAGGTACAAAAGCTAAGTGGTTGTAATCTTTGTTGACTTTTTTGGTTAAATAAATAAATACATTGATTTTGTTTGCTTTGATCACATTAACCCTTTCACTAACACAGCCTGTTCATATGATGTTAAATATTTATTCCTCGGTACTTGTTTTTATTCCAGCTATGCATTTGCCGCTTCACTGCAATTTTCTTGCTATAACCTTTGATTTAAAGGAGAAATGCAGAGTTCACAAAGAAGTTTTGGGAAGGAGAAATGAGGGAGGAGGGCGCCGAAGAGTGGGTTGCAGAGGGGCACCAGAGACCCTAGCATCGGGCTTGCCCAAGTGCTTGCCGATACATGTGTATGTTATGAAAGTGACACCTACAAGTGTATTTTCTGGTGTTTGCTCTTGTAAATCTTCATGCGATGCTGCTCTTTTAGGACATGTGATTTTGTGAAATTGATGCTCCCACTATACATTTTGACAATATACATCTTTATAAAAACTCCATGTTCAGGAGTGCCTGTTATGAAATACTTGAAGAACTGGGAACATCTTATCCTGGATGTCCCAATTCCTACTTAGTCAAACTATGCAAAATTGAACTTGTGAAGTGGCATTATAGAAAGGATGTGCAAGTCAAATTGGAAACATACAGTGCAAACATGCAGAAAAATGACAGGGAAGTCTATGTCTCTGTCCGATTTTAGTAATTTAGATGTCCCTGACAGAAGCAAACATAGACGTCCCCTTTAGGAAATCATGGAGCGGGGATGTTCATGTCATGGAAGCTAAAATAAGGGGATGTCCAGTGGCATAGCAAAATAAAAACATGAGCCCCCATTTGCCAGCAGTATTTGTTGACATATTATTAGGGGATATTAGTTTAGCTCCTTCTGCAGACCCTCCAGATGTTTGCCTGAAAAAAATGAGCACTATTCAGATGTCTGTTCATGCCTGGAGCAGGTATAACCTTATGCACAACTGCAGATGTCCAGGACATTTCTGAGATTAGGTCAGTATTAGACAGCAGTGAACTGTCTGCCATACCATAATTGGACATGTGAAGTTGCAGGATCGCCGTACAAGTGGCGACTTTTTAGTTTTTTAGGGGATTCATTGATGTGTGAGTTCCCTGGTGATTCACAGGTTGTTGTGAATTTGAGTATTTCTCATTAAAACAAATAAAAGGACAGTTTTTGCTATGAGAGGGTTTGATCCCTTAAGGCAAACAGTCCAACAAAAATTGATGATAGTAGTTGGGATGAATGTAGGGGGATTAGAATAGGGAAAGGGTAGTTGTGGATCTTTGCATATATTCCCTAGGTTTTGCTGTAGTTCATTCAGACTTGGACATCCTTGTGCTGGGGACATCCACAGACTCAACTTCTAAAATACTTCTGGAGATCTCCATGCTTTGGCCATCTCTATGACCATTTTCAGATGTCCAAAGCATGAATAGGGCTTCTAAAATAACCTCGCTAATGTGGTTTGTCTTGGTCTGGCACCTCAGCTGAGACCAGTCCATCTTAGGAGACCCTGCCAATAGTTAAGCTACCGATAGCTTAGCTCTCAGCATCACTGATGTACACAAGCCCTCACAACATGACAAGCTGCAAACCAAGTGAGGATGTTGTGACCATTCATTGGGTTTTTGTGGCAAGATACGGAACAAGTTCAGTGATGTTGCCATCGGAACAAGGAGAAACAGAATGGTTTAAAACCAGCAAAGGTATACGACAAGGCTGCATGCTTTCCCCCTACCTGCTTAATTTATATGCAGAACAAATCATCAGAGAAGTAGGACTGTATGAAGACAACAGAGGTATGAAGATTGGTGGGAGACTCATCAACAACCTTCGCTATACTGATGATACCACATTACTGGCTGAAAGTGAAGACAATCTGAAACATTTGCTTCTCAAGATCAAGGAATATAGTCTTAAAATGGGCATGCATCTTAATGTAAATAAGACAAAGATCATGACAACTGGCAAAATCAATAAGTTCATCATTGATGGAGAAGAAATTGAAATAGTGGACAACTTTAACCTACTTGGACCAACTATCAATGAAGAAGCAACAAGCAGTCAAGAATCAAACAATGCATTGCTCTTGGCAGAATGACTATGAAGGACCTAGACAAGATTCTCAAGAGCAGAGATGTCTCTCTCCATATAAAGATTCGACTTGTTCAAGCCATGGTATTTTCAATAGCACCATATGGATGCAAAAGTTGGACAGTGAAAGAAATAGACTGGAAGAAAATTGATGCCTTTGAATTATGGTGCTGGAGACGAATACTATGTATACCATGGACTGTGTGAAGAACAAACCAGTCAGTACTACAGAAAATCAAACCTAAGCTTTCTTTAGAAGCTCAGATGACTTAGACTTTCATACTTTGGACATATCTTGCGAAGAGAGAGATCATTAGAGAAAGACGTCATGCTTGGCAAGGTAGAAAGTCAACGCAAAAGAGGAAGGCCAGCAATGAGACAGATCAATACAATTACAGTAGCTATGGGTGCCAGTCTGTCAACAATGATCCGCCTGACTGAAGACCGAACACAGTTTAGGACAACTATCCAGAGGGTCGCCATGAGTTGACACCCATTCGACGGCATATAACAACAGCAACAACATTGTGGTTTAGTAAATACGCTCCTAAATGTAAAGACAAGAAACAAATGAAAAAAAATATAATCAAAATGAAAAAAAAGAGCAAAACAAAATGAAGCAAGCTGAAATTACTCCTACTATAGCACAGTTCCGGCTGTGCTTTTATCACATGTGTAACCTTGAACTGTTATGCTATATTGTGATCAAAATATTTCAGATTTGTAATGAAATTCTGTTCATTTTATATGAAAATAATTGTATAGAAAAGCATGATTAAATTAACAGAATGAAATGTGTTTGAATGAACTATTCTATTACGAAGGATATTTGTTTTCTTAATCCAGGAAGTTTTGGTGCTTAAATGACATGTTGTGCATTAAATGGTTATTGTTTCAATATGAGCTATTTTCTGCTTTCTTTACAGCTTTGCCATTCACAAATGGAACACCTATAATGCATTTTTTGTCATTCTGCTTTTTTGCTTCAAAGTTCTGATATTTTTGACAGCTTCCACGTCTGTTATGTTTAAGCGAAATACCTAACACATTTCAAGTCAAGGTCAATGTTGATGAGAAATGGATGTAGTAGACTTGCAAAAACCAGTATTCATAATGGTACATTTTAATCAAATAGCAGAAAAAGACACACAGTAGATATGACTAATGGAGAATGCTTCAGTGCATTCTCTTCTGCAAAGTACTGTAATGAGTGCATCCATCATTTTTCATGTCATGCCGCTTAGAGAGAAGAAATGGAATTGATTGGGTTCCATTTAATTTCATGAAATAAAAAATGGTACAGCAAAAGAATAAATTGTGAAGCATTTAAAAGTCTACTATCTAGTCAGCTTGCAAGATTGTATAACAGGGTGCAGATTTCAAATTCCAGCTAAAATATTTGGGGGGCTTATTCAAGATGTTTTAGCCGGGTAGCAGACCTGCTAATTAGCTAAAATGTGGTGATTCTGTATTCAGCGGCATTATCTGGATAGTGTTGCTGAATATCCCCACAGAGCATCTAAAAAATACCCAGTTAAAACTGGGGCAGTCTATGGATGGATCGGGGTCGGGCACAGTTGCTATCTGGTCAGCAGCAATATTTAGCCACTAATTACATAGTGGTTCTAATTTTACCCGGTTAGTGGCTGAATATTGCCCCTGACTGGATAGTGAGGTATTGACTGGTGAAACCAGATATTCAGTAAGGGCACTGGATAAGTTCCGATATTGAATATCCATTTTATTTTAAGCGGTGGTGGCTAGGGGTTTTAAAAGCACCTAGCCACTGCCGCTGAATATTGGCCCCTTTGGGCCCAGTATTCAGTATAAGTTGCTCAGTGGCATAATATCTGGATATGTAAATCCACACGGAACAGAACCTGAACTTTCAAATACAGGACATCTATCTAGAAGTGGCTGAATATCACAAGTTAGGCAGTGAAGGTTACAGGCACATAAATGATCAGATGTGGTTGCTCTAAAAATTCGAGCTGGCTGTCATAGTAGTGGCATGGGATGGAATAATGAGACTAACTGAATAACCAGAGAAAATGGACAGCAAGAGCTTCCTATATGAATATTTCTGGGCAAATATGGGAAGTGGACAGTAAATGGGCAGTCATCAGCAAAACCATCTGAAGAGGGGCGCCACTGGCAAGGCAATACATACCCAGAGTTTCACTTCCTGCTGGGAGTTCTGCCTGCGTCCAGATACTGTCAGGAATATACATCTAGTCCAAATCACACCTGATTAGTATGTTCTGCAGACAAGCACCCTCTGTGACTGTAGCAAAGGCGGCATCTCCATTGTGACAAGAAAACATTTCTGCTAAAGAGGCAGAAAAGATTGTAAACCAGGTGGTGGCAGAGGAGGGGGTCCTCTATCCCTAGTGCCACATGAGGGCCATTCTGTTACAAGGATCTGCCATGGGATTCAGCTGCAGCTGCTGCAGTAAGTACCATATACTATATATGGGAACAGCACTGCACTCTTTCACAAGGTGGTATTGGGAGGCCGGAGCCATAATGCTAGGATATGCTCAGCTCTTCCGGCTCATAATTCCCTCATTACAATGTCACTAATGTATATTGGTGGGGTGGGTGGATGGTCCCTGAATGACCATTTTGAACATGTTCGATCATATAACCCCATACTGTATATGTTGATCTTTGCTCTGTATGAGCAATAGGAGTGCAAGGTACATACAGTATATCATAGTCAACATCTGTAGGTAATGTCACCCATTTCTATATTTATTTATGCTGTATATATAATTGATATACCGCTTATAGTGATGTGCTAAGGACCCCTTCCCACTAACAACTAGATGTACCTTCAATGAAGGATATGGAAAACAGCATTTGTGGTACAAAGTCCATGTGATGTAGACAGAGTTGTTGGGTTACCTGCAGAAAAGACTGTTAATATAACTAATATGTTTCCCAAAAAGACAGACCACAGCAAGGTAAATGATATCCAAATGGTACAAGTAGGGGAGGTGCTACACAAGAATGAACTCTCTAGTCATACACTGGTCCAGATGTCACATGCCATACTGTGTTTTTCACGGTGAGTTCAGAGTCTGTTGCCAATTGGAGTCTACAAGGCAAAATTCCAGATACTGAGAGGTCTGAATCCCCAAATGGTGCAGTGCCTCAGAAGAGGGAGCAGCTGATAGAAATAAGGTTCTGTGTGCCCCTCTACCCTATGTTCCTGAGGTGTCTTAGGCATATGACAAGAATGTCTCTTCAAAGCACATGTGGATGATACTGTGTATATATAGTTTGGTAATCATATCTTCACAGTGTAGTATTGTATTGTCATGTCAGTATGTCTACTGTTGCTGTATGGCCGTTACATATCACCAAGTTTCCAAATCTGATGGGATGCACTCAGATGTGAAATATGGAAACAGCCAAAGTACAGAGGTGTATGTCGAAACTGTCCCAATTATGCAGCGTTCAGAGTGTGCACCCCCTTTACCCCCCCCCCCCCATGTTGCTGAGTAGGACTCTTTCAGCAGTGCCAAAGTATAATAACCAACTCTTCCATGTCCTCTGTCTAAGAGGTCAGGAATGCTATTGTCTCTGTTTACTATCAACCTCACCAGTAGTTGCTTGGAAGGGGGGCCCCTGCCATGTTAGAGCACATATACCATGTGGGTGGTGGTGTAATGGCCCTGTACAGAAGGTCCAATATTAATTTGACACCAGTTATGCCAGAGAGCGGAATGTGCAGCGGTCTTATCTGGGAATGTGACCCCAATCTACATATCACAGCTGACCATCATTGGCCACAGTTCTGCACAAGATACATTTGTCTGGCAACAGATGCCACACACAGGCCTATTCTCATACGTTAGTTGTAGTAATATGCAGTAAGTGGTAGCTTAGACTCCTGTATATGTCTAAAATCATTCCATATGAGAGTTATGATGGAGGATGCAGATGCCGTGAAGTCTACATACTGAGAGAGCTGTGTGCATACTGTCAATAATGTCTGCAACATTTAGTGCAAGGGCAGAGGAGGTAGGGCAACAGGAGCCTGGTTCATCACCATCAGTCTCCTTTTCCTTCTCCTCCTCCACAACAACCAGCTCCTCTAAGGACGAGGTGGAGTATGAGAGAGATGAGGAGGAGGAGGAGGAAGAGAAAGTGTAGGAAAAGGCTCCAGAGGACAAAAGCCAGAGGGAAGCTCCAGTGGAGGACAAAAACCAGGAGTAGGCTCCAGATTGTTGCTGTAAGGTTGAGGTACAGGAACTCACAAAGGCTATTTGGCAGCATGGTGTCCATATGTTGGCCTAAGAGTCCACATGGGGGTAATGGACACCTCCAGAGCATGGCAGAGCTGCTGTTTTGCCAATGATAAGTGTCCTGTGGGAAACATGTCCTATTTTAGTGAACCCTATATGCCTTATTTTAACCCTTTTATGTTCTGCTCACAATTGTGTTTTCTATTTAATGTTATTTATTATGACAGGAGCACCACTTTTTTGTGCTCATTTAAGTTTGTTGCTTTTCATATTTTGTACAATTAAAGCTAAAGTGAGAGAAGTGAAACAATTGTTGGTACGATTAGGAAAAGGGTCTGCCACACAGGGCATGGTGTAGGGACCATAGAACCACATGTGAGACATTATAGGGGGGGGGGGTGGCTCACCAAATAGCACTAAGTATGGGGAGCACTATATATACGTTTGACCCATCTCTGAACAGGAGCAACCAAATATAATAGCTATCTAGTTGGTTGGGTTAGCAAAGATATTGATGCAGTGCCGCAGATAGTAGCAATATTTAGCAATACTAAACTGCGGTAATGTCATTCGCGGTAGGTTCGGCGGTAAAGGTAGAGATGCCCATATAAAGGCATGGGCGTTGCATTGTTACTGCAAGCTGACAGCTAACACTATTAAAAGGCACTATTACCTTGTAAGGTGCCTAGTAAGACACCCTATAGGGCCTTCTAGGCTAAGCACCCTTGTAGGTAAAGAACAGTGCCCCCGCCCCAGGGAAGCAACCTCCATCCTGTTTGTACAAGACAGCCCTCCACGGTTGGTGGGCCAGAGCCATACCTATGACTGGGACAGTGACAAACCAGCAGCAATGCTGAGGTTAGGGCTGGAAACCCCAAGTGCCTCCCACCAGTAATCAGCAAACAGCACAGTCAGACTGTACCTTAAAGGTGTTCCAACCATGCATAGTCTAACTGCAGACAATCCACAAGGAACTATGTGCAGCAAGCAGACATCTCAGTGTTTGCGACCCCAGCACTGGGGAACACAAATATATCACTAGAAACAAATAGGGTAGAGCGCTATGTGGGAACCTAGACCTGCCATGGTCACTGCTCATTCAGAGTGAGTGCCCTCCCAGCATGCCATGCTGTGGCCACCCTGTCCATGCAAGTAGTGGTCAGACACTACAGTGTCCTAGCCATTGCCCCACACCCTGTGAGGATGCATCCTGGCCAATCTGCCCTGTCCGGGCCATACCCAGAATACCTTGCTCCTCATTATGCATCTAATCAGGCTAACGCTGGTAACAGTGGGACATTTTGGGCCCAGAGAAGTGTGGGCAGCCACAGAACAATGGATAGACATACAAACACACTCACTCCTTTTGCAGCATTATACAAAGATAGAGGTGGTTGGCAGCCCTGCCCGCCACACTAGTCCTGAGCACAGTGCCGACATTGCTAAACTGTGCAGGGGGTAGTAGTAGTGCTCTGGTGATAACATCATCCCACTGCTGGGGCCAACAGCCTGCCGCTCCATGCATCATTGGATTGTGGAGCCTGTGTGAGTGGGTGTTTGCACCCCTGTTCGCCGCTGCTTTGGGCTTTGCACATGTTGCTGTTGTATCTGCATTGTAGGGTAAAATATAGGGACATGCTCTGCTGGAACCACAGCTGGGACTTGAACCTGTGACCTTCTGCTCCTGGACACACTGGCTGGGTGTACTGCATCACACTGATGCCATAGATGCATGGTAGTCCCTGGGGCTACCTGCACTTTCCCTCAGCCAGACCTTTTATGTTGCACTGCACACCACGTACTGCTGCAGAACATGGCCTAGGTCCACTGCAGGGAGGTGGCACTGCCCCGTCCAGTATGGGCACACGCCCCCCTGCCAAGCTGACGTGGCCAATTGCTGTCGGTGCTGGTAGTGCGCAGTCCCAGGCCATCCACTGTGTAGGTAGATGCCCGCCTAGGGAGCGGGTTCCGGGGTGGGGGGGCATACATGGACATCCTCACATCCCCCCATCACTGCCTACCACTATTATGTCCCCTCCACATGGGGGCGGGATGGCTGGGGGGATGTCAGGTCTGTGCCCTAGCGACTATTGGCTAGGGTGGACCAGGTAGATATTGGTGGATTGTGTTTGGCCTTGGTTAACTGCTGTCTTGCTGATCTCCGGTGTCTATGTTCCTATGTGCCACCTAGGCACCCGCCTGGTCCACCCTGTGCCCCAGCTGCCCATGCTACATGTCCCGCCTGCGGCCCCCTATGCCCCATTTGCACCATCGCCATAGTGGCCATTCATACTTTGGCACTATGGTATTGCTGTACATGGAGCACTACTATCACAGTTTTTGGGCTCTCTGCCTGGGTTGTACATTGCTGACACTTAAATGGTTTCTCTTTCCTGCATATGTGCATCTAACAGCAGGTTTTCAATCGCGTTAGGATTCAGCTCTTCAGATCAGCGCGTTAGTGTGAATGGAGCCTCTCCCAGCCCACACTCCGCCCATTGACCCCTTCTCTCCGCCCTCTCTCCACCTTCTGCTGTGTTTTACCGCACCGCGGAACATCTACGATCGTTAACGTTACATAACGCGCGTTATGTAACGTTACCGCAGTTTAGTAAACATACCCATTAGCCTCTTCTCTGCCACCACGCCAATGGTATTTGGGATGTTTTGGCCTGGATGTCCCAGATTGCACCTAGATGGCCTTTCTAAAATGCGCCTTCATGTGTGTGTTAGCATATGAATTAAAGTGCATTAAGTTGATTAACATATAGGAAAACATTTTAATGAATGTGTGAAATGAATAAAAGCTGACCAAAACTAAGGAAAAGCTCCAAAAATGACCTGAAAAAGATTGAAAATTCTTTTACCTTGCATATCCTTATTTGACAGCAAAATTAGACATGGGCTTTTTAAAATGTTTATAGTGTGCTCTCCTAACGGTGGTGCTGAACACTTTGCAAACCTGCAGACATCATGGTCACATGCACCAGAAACATCCTGCAGAGTTTCCCAGGGCAGTTGGTGGAGTGCCCATTGGCTTAGTATCAGCTCTGAAGCAGGTGCAAAGTACCTGTATTAGAGCATTGCAAAGGGATTTCAAGCTGTAGTCTGCATGAGTGTACACTGCTTCACAGGCTGTGAACTTTTACCACACAAAGGGACAGGGAGGCTTGTATTCAATGACAGTAAATATCTATTTCCCTGACTGAAATTTGGATTATGACCCAGAAGGGTAACTGGTAGCCAGCATCTCTGCCATACCTCCTATCTGCTCTTTGTTTGCATTCCTGTAGCTGATCATCCAGAACTGGGCCGAAGAGAATTACCTCTATTGGATTCTCTTGCCAATTCCAGGGCATCTGTTCTTTCTCTTATCTTTCTGTAGATGAAAGGTAGGTTGGGTCTTTAAGGGGGCACTTTTGTTTGAAAGCAAAGTTTATAAAAACAAAGCATACAATAAGTTATCGGTTTTTCTGCATTAAGCAAAGTAGTAATTTCTCCATTCAGAAAACAGAATCCTCTCTCCAGGCCCCTTATCCTGCCCTCCAAACCAATGAAAATCAATTGCCCTTTGGTAAAGCTTATCAGATGGCCCCAAATTGTGGGGATTGTCCCCAATAAGCAATCTGTGCCCCCAATGCCTACTTGTTTGGCAGCCTCTTGTCTCCAGTTCCAGCAATCGGGACAGAGGAGGTAAAAAATAACTTTTATTTTCAATTTAGTGATTTCAATATGGCAGTTTTTAGAATTTACATTCATTATCTTTATATTTTACACAGTACGGGGTAAATGTATCACTGTTTCTACTTCTCTGTTGATTTGTTTGCTTTTAAATGATCTTGCTGCTGTCATTGGATGCATGGGAGAGGGGGTCAGAGTAATGACTTCCTGGTAACATGCCTGTCTGGTGCAAAGGTTGCAGACCTCGCACGCCACCTAGACAAGGTCTTAGATAGTGCTGGGGAGGAGTCTACTGTCTTCGTATATGTTGGTACCAATGACATAGGAAAGTGTGGTAGGGAGGTTCTGGAGGCTAAATTTATGTTTTTGGGTAGGAAGTTGAAATCCAGAACTTGCAGGATAGCATTCTCCGAAATGCTTCCTGTTCCACGTGCAGGACCCAAAAAGCAGGCAGAGCTCCGGAGTCTCAATGCATGGATGAGACGATGATGCAAGGAAGAGAGTTTGGGATTCTGGGGAAAGGAGGGGCTTTTCCAAAAGGATGGGCTCCACTTTAAAGGGAATGGAACCAGGCTGCTGGCATTAACCTTTAAAAATGAGATAGAGCAGCTTTTAAACTAGATAATAGGGGAAAGCCGACAGTTACCCAAGAGCGCATGGTTCGGAACAATGTATCCTTGAAAGATACTAGCAAAAGAATGAAGTTGGGGCATCTCAAAAGAGAGGGTCCAATAAAGGCAAAAGCAACCTAAAAGCCCTTGAGTACAGAGTAGACAGAGCTTAAAGATTGCAAATTACCATTGCCAAGCGATAGCCAAAATAATATGAATAAAATACAGCCTCTAAAATGCTTGTATGCAAATGCTAGAAGTCTAGAAACTAAGATGGGAGAGTTAAAAAAATATAGCACTAAATGAGAGGTTAGATATGATTGGTATCTCAGAGACATGGTAGAAAGAGGACAACCAGTGGGACACTGTGATACCTGGGTACAAACTATATCGTAATGATAGAGTAGATCAAATTGATGGAGAGGTTGCACTATATGTTAGAGAGGGTATTGAGTCACAAAGGATTAAAGTTTTACAGGAAACAAAATTCACTGTAGAATCTCTATGGATTGAAATTCCATGTAAAAAGGGGAAGGGGAAGGCGATGGCAGTACAGGTATACTATCGACACCTGGCCAGAATGAACAAATGGATGATGAAATGCTCAAAGAAACCAGGAAAGCTAACAAAAGTTATAGCACTGTAATAATAATGGGTGATTTCAATTACCCTAGTCTCAACTAAGTCAGTGTCACGGCAGGACATGCTAGGGAGATAAATTTTCTAGGTGAAATAGATGACTGCTTCTTGGAGCAGCTGGTTCATGAACCAACCAGAGGGGAAGCCATTTTGGACCTAGTCCTTAGTGAAACACAAGATCTGGTGCAAGAGATAAGGGTGTTGGGGCCAGTTGGCAATAGTGATCATAGCATGATCATGTTTGATTTAATAAATGGAGGAAGGATGGTAAGGAAATCCACAGTACTACCTTTTAACTTTCAAAAAGGAGACTAAGATAAAATGAGGAAAATAGTTAAGATAAAACTAAAAGGAGCAGTTGCAAAGGTTAAGATTTACATCAAGCATGGGTGTTGTTTAAAAATACTATCTTGGAAGCCCAGATCAGATGTATTCCATGCTTTAAGAAAAGTGAAAGAAAGTTCAAAAAACTGCCAGCATAGTTTAAAGGTGATGTCAGAGAGGCTGTTGTTGGCAAAAAAGCATCTTTCAGGAAATGGAAAAAGGAGCCAAATGATGAAAACTGGAAACAACATAAGCACTGACAAATTAGATGCAAGGCAAAGAGAGATAAGGCAGGCAAAACAAGAATTTGAGAAGAAGCTTGCTGTGAAAGCAAAAACACATAAAAAAGACTTTTTCAAGTACATTCATAGCAAAAATCCTGTGACAGTCAGTTGGACCATTAGATGATAGAGGGGTAAAAGGGGCACTAAGAGGGCACAAGGCCATAGCGGAGAGACTGAATGAATTCTTTGTTTCAGTCTTTATTGAGGAAGATGTAGGGATGTTACCTATGCCTGAAATGGCATTTAAAGGTGATGCTGCAGAAAAATTGAAGAGTAGTGAATCACCTGGACCAGATGGTATATATCCAAGGGTGTTGAAAGAATTGAAATATGAGATTGAATATATACTAATAGTAATCTGTGAACTATCATTAAAAAATTCTGTAATACGTGAAGAATGGAGGATGGCCAATTTAACACCAATTTTTATAAAGGGTTCCAGGGGTGATCCGGGAAACTATAGACTGGTGAGCCTGACGTCAGTACTGGGAAAAATGGTAGAAACCATTATAAACAATACAATTACTGAACATATAGATAGCCATGGCAAAATGGGAGACAGCCAACATGGCTTTAGCCAAGGAAAGTCTTGTCTTACTAGTCTGTTATGTTTTTTGAAGGTGTGAATAAACAGGTAGACAAAGGTGAGTCAGTTGATATAGTGTATCTGGATTTTCAGAAAGCCTCTGACAAGGTCCCTCATGAGAGACTCTTGGCAAAATGAAAAAGTCAGTGGATAGGAGGCAGTGTACTATTGTGGATCAGGAACTGGTTAAAAGATAGAAAGCAGAGGATAGGGCTAAATGGCCAATTTTCCCAATGGAGAAAGGTGAATAGTGGAATACCCCAGGGATCTGTGCTGGGTCCACTCCTTTTTAACATAATCATAAATGACCTGGAAATGGGAATAACGAGTGAGGTAATCAAATTTGCAGATGACACAAAATTATTCAAAGTTGTTAAAACCCATGAGGATTGTGAAAAATTGCAAGAGGACCTTTATAAACTGGAAGACTGGGCATCCAAATGGCAGATGAAATTTAATGTGAACAAGTGAAAAGTTATGCATCTAGGAAAGAACAACCCAAACTATGGTTACATGATGCAAGATTCTACATTAGCAACTACCACTCAGGAAAAAGATTTAGGCATCATCGTGGATAACATATTGAAACCCTCTGTGCAGTGTGCAGTGACGGTCAAGAGAGCAAATTGAATGCTAGAATGCCAGATATCATAAGGAAAGGAATGGAGAATAAAGCCAAGGATATTACAATGCCTCTGTATCTTTCCATGGTGCGACTGCACCTCGAATATTGTGTGCATTTCTGGTCACCGTATCTTAAAAAGTATATAGCGGAATTAGAAAAGGTACAGAGAAGAGCCACCAAAATGTTAAAGGGGATGGTAAGGATACCCATATAAGAGAGGCTAAAAAGGTTAGGGCTCTTCAACCTGGAAAAGAGATGGCTGAGGGGAGATATGATAGAGGTCTATAGATTAATGAATGGAGTGGAACGGGTAAACATAGATCGATTGTTAATGCCATCAAAATATATAAAGACTAGGAGACATGCAATGAAGCCACAGGATAACCTATTTAGACTAATAAGAAAAAATATTTTTTCACTCATTTCCCCAAGTTGACCTAGATTGGCCACTGTTGGAAACAGAATACTGGGCTTGATGGACCTTGGTCTGACCCAGTATGGCATATCTTATGTTCTTATAATATTTTTTGCTTCAATTTCTGAGACACCTGAGGGAGGTTATCATACTCAAGGTATGCCAGTGCAAGACAGCTGTGGGCCCATAACTGCCTCTGCTGGCACAGTTCCCGATTCCATATGTACCCTTGACCCTCACCACCCATCTGAGAATGAGGAGGAAGAAGAAGAGGACACATCTGAAGACTCCAATGATTCCTACACATGCATCGGACCATGACCTTGACTACATCACTCACGCTTCTCCTGCTTTCCCACCTGTCGAGGTTCCTCAAAATCCTTTTGCCCCTCAAGCAATGCTTAAGGCTCTTTTTTAACTGAGCTGGCTACCCGTCCTACACCACCCCAGCTCAGAGCAGGGCCCTAGATGCCTCTCTCGCCTCTCTCGCCTCATCAACTCCCTCCTCTTCAAACAGTGCCCACACCATAGAACCCTCCAACTCAACACTGATGCCATCATGAGTTGAATCAAATTTTCACCCTCCGCCCTCACTTTTGCACAGAGGGACTTGCAGATGGACCAGGAATCTCCTTACACTGACACTGCGCCTGACCTCCATCACCAAGACCAGCAACTGGTTCTCCTTAGGAGGGCTGAGCAGCCTGTCTTGCCCTTTTATTGCTCCCACTGGCCCCACCCCGGGTTTTTGCCACACCCAAGAGTGCATCCTAGCTTGAAGATCTCTTCTAGACCCCTGTCATCACTCCACCTTTCCCAACTCTTTTTGCTGCAGCCCCACGCGCCCCTCGTGTTGCCATGGCAACCTTCACAGGCCAGGACCCACAGCCACCCCCCTGACATGCAACCCCCTCCCCCTAAACCTATCCAATCTCCAAACAAAATAAATAAAGCCTGCAAAAGCCTCTAAACAAGCTCTGCAGCCAGTATTTGATAGGCCCTAGGATCTTGTGGAGAACAGTGCTGCTGTGGCCAAAGAAAATGCAGCCATGTGACTCAGCGAGCCACTTTTCCAAGCACCCGGCCACAGATTCAGTTGCCCAAAGGCCCCAAACTGCTACCAGCACACCAACCAGTCATTGAAAGAAGCCCAACACTGCAAAAAATGGATCCAAGCACCCAAACGTCAATTAAAGATAAAAATCAGCTACACCTCCACACAGTGAAAAACATTGCTTCCCACCCTACTACCTCACCTTTCATAGTAAAATGCCACCCAAACCTAAGCCACTCCTCTCTCTCCCTCGCACCACTCTCCCACATCAGCTAATCTCACAGCTTCTCTGGCCCCTGCCCTCAGCCATTCACTTCTTCCCCAATGAAACTAGGTGGGCTAAGCCATGTTATGGTGCCCCCAAACTTCACTGAGGGTGAGGAGCACAACTTATAGCTCACATTTTTATCCACCCATCAAACCTGGGCTCAGAGCCTCTCACAATACTTTAGACACATTAAATATAGAAAAAAGTATAGCTTAACACATACAAACACA
The DNA here is from genome assembly GCA_033557465.1 of Ichthyophis bannanicus. Taxonomy (NCBI): domain Eukaryota; kingdom Metazoa; phylum Chordata; class Amphibia; order Gymnophiona; family Ichthyophiidae; genus Ichthyophis; species Ichthyophis bannanicus. Next base: position 648,063,063 of record CM066035.1, read on the forward strand.
TAGGGGCCCTTTTACTAAAGGGTGCTAGCTGTTAATACAGGTATGGCATGTACTAGAGGTGCACATTTGACACACATTGACAGCTAGCACTTCCGGATTTTGGCACTAACTGCCCATGATATTTTAGGGTTGTAAGTAGGAGGGTTAGGGGCGGAGAATGAGTGGGGTTAGTGCCATGCAGTCAGCACACCCGTGCTACCTGCATGGTGGGCAAGTAGCATGGTTCACTCACCATCACCTCCTTAGGTAGCATTGATTGCACCGGTGTTATTGTTGTGCCACGGCAAATCTGTGTGCACTGTGGTAACTTCCGGGAATATGCTTTCTGTGCTCCCAGCACAAAAGTTGTGGTGCTGCTCTAACGGGCCATGGATTTGTGCATTATGAGCACATTGGGTGCAACACCCCATTGCTCTTTAGTAAAAGGACTCTGTTATTTTTCTGTGTATTCAGTGGAAAAGCATGTGCTGTTTCTGTGTTCTCTGACTGGTGTCTTTCTTACTGTATGTAGGGAGACCATTGGTGAAACCCCTTTTCTGATGAAGCAGATTCTGAGGTCACATAAACAATGTACAGAATCTTAGAAGAGCCCTAAGGATTGGGGGGAAAGACTCCGTCCCAAAGCCCTGACATGGATGATACAGCTGGGTTGTTCTAAGAGCCTCTAGGGTGTGCAGTCAAAAAATATTTTGTTTTATTTAACTTCTCTGGTTGTCTGCATGGGTTTTTTCCCATATTGTTTAAAATGAATGTGCATCCCTAAAAGCCACACCACACCTGCCATCTCACCCTGTCAATAAAACCTTCAGCACACTCAATGGTTGAATTTATTTATTTATTTATTTATGATTTCTTCTATACCGCACTATTTATCATCAGCGCAGTTTACAGGTAACCAAAGTTGTACAATGTAAACATTGACATTACAAAAAACAGGGAACTTAAACATGGAGAACGGGTGAACTATATACACTACGTACAACTTAGAACTTAAGCAAGGCCGGAAGGTCAGGGGTTCAAATCCCACTAGAGGACAGCAACCTTGGGCCGGAAGGACTGGGGTTTCTAGTCCCACAGGTGCTCCTTGTGGTCTTGGGCAAGCCACTTAACCCTCCATAGCCCATGTTCCCTGTAAAATAGTTATCTCCAAGTTATAATGCCCTGTTCAATGTAATTTCAGTTTGTTCAATGTAAACCGCACTGATGCAGAAAAGCGCGGTATATAAGAGAATGTAAATAAATAAATAAATAAATAAGGAGAATGGGTGAACTATATACACTATGTACAAATTAGAATAATGGTCGACATGTTTGTCTTTTATTTATTTATTTATTTTTATTTATTTTTTATTTATTTAACAATCATTTATATCCCGCATCTTCCAGAGTTCAGATGCGGCTTACAATTGAACAACAGTCAACAAAGCAAGGGCTTGTTTTACATGGAACAATTTTTGACAGTAAACAATGTAATAGTTAAATACGTAACAGAACGGTGAATGGTTAAATGCATAACAGAACAATGTAATGGTTAAATACATAACAGAACAAGAACAATTTATGAACTATGTACAGATACAGGTTTGTAGGTTCCTTAGATTTAAATCATGGTTATTTACAAGAGGGTGTAAATCTGTTAATTATGAGGTTTAGCTTTACTCAGTTGGGTGTTATTTAGCCTTTTTCTGGGATGATTAGTGTATTATCAATGTTGTTGTAGTGCATGGCAAAGAGGTAGGTTTTCAGTTTTTTGCGGAATTCTATAATTTCTGTTGTGGATCTTAGGTCCTCTGGGATGGAGTTCCAAATGAAGGGGGCCGCATGTGAGAAGGCTCTGTTATTAGTTAGTTTGGTTGCTTTTATAAAATCATTTGGAGTCCTTAATTTATTTGAGTGTCCTTTTCTGTGAGTGACTTTTTGAGTTTCCTTGCTTATAAGATTGCTTAATGGGATTGGAGCCATGCCATTGAGAGCTTTAAATGTGGTTATTGTGGTCTTATATATTATCCTGCTTTGTATTGGGAGCCAGTGCAGGGTTGCTAATATTGGAGTAATATGCTGGAATGAGTGTGCTTTCATTACAATTCTAGCTGCTGCGTTCTGTGCTAGTTGTATTCTTTTAATGTTTTGTTTCGTTATACCTAAGAGAATTAGGTTGGAAAAATCAAAGTGTGGGGTTATGGTTGCCTGTATTATGTTAATGAAATCTTGTAAGTGAACTAAGGGGCGTAGTTGCTTGAGTATTTTGAGTTTGAAGTAGATTTTCTTTATAATGTTTCTAATGTGGGTGTTCATCGTAAGGTGTGTATCTAAAATGACTGCTAGGTATCTTATTTCGTTTTTTATTGTGATGTCATGGTTTTGTATTGTTATGTGGGTTGGAGGGACATATGAATGGTTTTTTGTTACAATTAATACCTCTGTTTTTGAATGGTTTATGTGGAGGTTTTTCGCTTTTAGCCAGGTTGCGATTTCGTTAAGACAATCTGTTAAGAGTTTTATCGGTACATCAGGGATGGTGAATGGAATGTATAACATAATATCATCTGCGTATAGATGATAGAGTACACCGAATTTTTTGAAAATGTCACAAACTGGTTTTATATATATGTTAAATAGGAGGGCTGATAGAGCTGAGCCTTGTGGGAGACCAATTTCTTGTTTATATGTGGTGGATGTCTGATTAGCTATTTTTACATTTTGCGTTCTATTATGTAGATATGAGGTGAACCATTTGTGTACCGTGGCATTTATACCTATTTGTTTTAGGTTATTAAGCATTATAGTGTGATGTACACTATCAAATGCAGCTGATATGTCAATAAATAGGAGTATGAATGCTTTTTTGTGATTATCAATCCCTTTAAGGAGTGTATCAATTAAGACTGTTAAAAGTGATTCTACTCCATGCTGAGGTCTAAAACCATATTGGTGTTCATCAAGTGGGTAGTAAGAGTCTAGGTATTCCTGTGTCTGGATCTGTACCACTTTTTCTATTATTTTAGCTAAGAAAGGGATACTTGAAATAGGTCGATACGATTTTGGGGATGTTTTGTCCATAGTACCATTTTTGAGAATTGGGCGGATTTGTGCATGTTTGAGTTTAGGAGGGAGGTAACCTTGGAGTAATGAGAGGTTGACTATAGGGAGGATGAAAGAGATTAGTATTGGAAGTGTGCTTTTTATCCATGTTACAGGGCATGGATCAAGGAAAGAGGTGGTAGTGTTGAGGTTGGAAATAATATTCTTTAGTGATTCTTTGGATGTGGGGTGAAAAACTGACCATTCATTTGCGCAATTTAAGGCTACGTTATGTTTGTCTATGGACATTATAGGTTGTGTGGATTTATTTTGATAGTAGTCAGCTAAAGTTTGTACTGATATGTCAGTAATTTCATTGTTATGTGTTTGAGGGTTATTAGTGAGATTTCTAACAATGGAGAATAGCTCTCGTGGTCTATTATAGGATTTTGATAAGATTGCAGCATAGTAAGTCTTTTTTGTGCTATCTATAGTGTCTTTGTATTTTGTAAGAATGGTATTATATATTTCCTTATGTATAGTTAGTTTGGTTTTGCGCCATTTGAGTTCTGATTTTCTTAGTTGTCTCTTCATTTGTTTTAGCGTGTTGTCGAACCATGGAGCTTTTTTTGAGTTAGTGGGTTTTTTGTTACTTCGGTCAGATTTAGCTGCATCGGTTATTGTGTCATGCCAATTTTTGATAGCTTCATCTAAGTCCATTGGGGGAGACACAAGGTGGGGTATTATTGTATCTAGGAATTCAGTTTCGTTAAATCTTTTGAATTTTGTGGTGGAATCACTTCTTGAGTAGTTTTTGGTGCTATTGGTATGGAATGTGAGTTTTGATTTAATGATGTAATGATCAGACCAAGGAATTTGTGTGTATTCTATAGTATCTGGGTTGAATAGTTGGAAGATTGCGTTTGGGAGGAGTATAAGGTCTAGTGTGCCTCCTTTTGTGTGTGTTGTATTGGTGATTATCTGGTGAAAATCCATGTCAGCTATGGTTTCTAGGAAAAGGTTGGCTTCCGATACTGGAAGTGAGGGGAGGTTGAAATCACCTAGCATGATTATTGGATCTTGATCGGTAGATGAGCCCAGAAATTCAATAAGTGGATCTAGGCTATCTGCTTTTTGGTCAGGGGGTCTGTATATTAGGCAGATTCTAAGATTGTTAATCTTTATGATGAGGGTATCCATGTTATTGGTTATATTATGTCTTATTGATTTGGCATTTAATATCTTTCTCGTCATGATAAGTACACCTCCTCCTTTTTTGTTGGGTCTGTGGGTAAAATTTATATCGTAGTCATCAGTGTTAAGCTGGTTTAAGTAGACTGTATCCGTTTCAGATAGTCACGTCTCAGTTACACATAAAATGTCAGGTTTTAGGTCTGTTATTAAATCACTAAATATGGGAAGTTTATTTTTCATTGAGCGTGCATTGATAAGGATACATGACAGTGAATTGGTGTTTTTGATGTTGTTTTCTTTTATTTGTTGTAAATCAGTTTGTTTTATTTGTATAAGTCGGTGGTAGTTTATTTTTGCCTGGTGGTATGGGTTTGTGTGGGCAATATGGTAGTTATTTCTGGGTGTTGTTCGTATTATGGGGATTGCCATATGATTTTTAGTAGATAAGGTAAGTGTTAGATCGATTAGGATTGTCAATAATATGAAGTTGTAGGTTATTTTTAGAATCATAGTTTTTGTGAGTGTCATGTTCAGTGTCAAGGTACTGCTTGGTGAGTTTTATGTAGTGGAGTGAGTTTCGTAGTTCAATGTAATAATGTCCGATTCTATTACCGGTGATGGTGATTATTTGGTTAGGGAGATTATGGAGGAATAGATCAGGCAGTAGTTTTCTGTAATTACAAGCAATAAAGATTATGCAGGAGGTAATGGAAACAGTAAAAGTCGGACAGTTGTGAATAAATCAGGCAATATAGTTATACATAAATGAGATTACTGGCTACAGTAAAACAGGCAATAGCTATAATGGTTGAGATTACTTGCTACAGTAAAACAGGCAGTAGCTATAATGGTTGAGATTACTGGCTACAGTAAAACAGGCAATAGCTATAATGGTTGAGATTACTGGCTACAGTAAAACAGGCAATAGCTATAATGGTTGGGATTACTGGCTACAGTAAAACAGGCAGTAGCTATAATGGTTGAGATTACTGGCTACAGTAAAACAGGCAATAGCTATAATGGTTGGGATTACTGGCTACAGTAAAACAGGCAATAGTCATTAGTAACAGTCAGGTAGGAAATACTTGCTGTGATCGAGACGCTGGTGGATCAGTTGAGGTACGCGAGCTCGACCGTAGGGGAGCTCCAGCAGTACCGGAGGGTGAGAGATGTAGTTGGGGTTTCGAATATGATGTTTTCGTATCACCGATACCGCTTTGGAGAGTTCCTTAAGCGCCTTTCGCTCTCTTTTTAAAGTGAGAGGACAGCCCCGATTGGGTCAAGAAGCTCGGTGATGCGCTGGGTGGGTGGAGCTCGCTATCACCTTCTCCGGTGGGCTCTTCTGTGAGGCCGATTGCCTTACTCTGCCGCCGCTGATCTCTCCGTGCAGGGAAAGGTTCTTCTCCGGCGTGGCGTTGGCTCCGATTGCAGTTCCAGGTGATCCTTGCAAAGAGCAGAGGGAGAGAGGAGCTTGCTTCTTTGGCGCTCTCTTTTTCAAGTGAGAGGACAGCCCCGATTGGGTCAAGAAGCTCGGAGATGCGCTGGGTGGGTGGAGCTCGATCACCTTCTCCGGTGGGCTCTTCTGTGAGGCCGATTGCCTTACTCTGAAATCTATGTATCAACCTGTGAGGTACTGACTGTCTCGATTGGGCGGCTTCAGCATGGAGTGGACCCTGTAGCCCCGGCAGCTCGATCCCGGCTGGGAGAGCTGTTGCTGAGCCAGGGTGCAGGAGGGCTGTTGATGGTGGGTCAGGCCAGCTGAGTAGCAAGTTGTGCGGCTGTTCTATAGGGCCGACGCCTAAGGGCCACGCCAAAGGGCCCTCTGGCGAGGCCCTCAGGCGCGGGCCCGCAGAGGCGCGGGCGCGCCTGGCAGCGCTGCCTTTTTAAATTTCCCATGGGGATATTTTAAAATGCAGTGATTATGGCATGGGGTACGTTACTCTGTGGGAGACACAATTGCTCAGGATAAGGAGGGTTAGGTGATGTTGTCAGTAATGGAGAAGTGTTGTAAAAAGAGATAGTGTTTGATTGACTTCCTGAACTGGGGGAGGTTGGTTATGGCATGGACATATGAACGGAGGGAGTTCCATCAGGAAGGTGCGTAAAGAGCAAAAGCACGCTTACTCATTGTCTTTGAGCACTTGGTGATGGTTTTTGGTAAAAGTAAGGTGTTGCAGGCTATTGATCTTCTCGCTCTGTTAGGGGGGGTGGGGTGTATGAGGTCTGAGAGGGAGGTGGATGTGCATCTGTTAACTGCTTTGAATGTCATTGTTAGTGCCTTGAAGGTGATCCTGCAGTGGACAGGGAGCCAGTGCAAATCCTTTAAAATGGGGGTAATATGGTCTCCTCTTGATGCTCCGTGGAGGGTTCTGGCTGCGGTATTCATCACGAGCTGCAGGGGTTTGAGTGAGCTCTTTGGGAGGCTAAGAGTGGAGTTGGCATAATCAAAATGAGGCAGTATTAGGGCTTGAAAAACAGTTCTGAAGTCATTTGGTTCCAGAATACGTTTCATCTGTTGTAGGATCTGAACTTTGTGGTATTTTGCCTTAACGGTATTGCTTATCTGGGCGTGCATGTCAAGGCGCTGGTCGAGTATTATACCCAGGTATCAAATCGTCTTCTTGGAGATGAGTTCAGCATTGCGAACCTTGAGTGATGGGGGTGGGGAGAACGTCTGGTCTCTGCTGTGTGGCGCTGCATCCCGTCTAGGCGGTTGCCTATAGGTGGCAGCATGCCATCTAATGTCCCTTTTTATGCTTATGCTCCAGAGCTAAGGCTTCTGGGATTGTAGTTGTGTGCAAATAAGCTAGTCCGAGTGGTTTTAGAGGCAAACACAGGAAATTTATTCTTTTTTGTAGTCTAATCTTTGCAAACAATCTTTCTTTAGAAGTTTGAACAGGACAACACAATATAGAGAATACTTTCTTCCACCAAAATAAAAGGTATCACAAAAACAGTGTTCCAGCAGTGAAAAAGAATAAACTTGCTTCAATCAGCTTGTATACAACAGAAGGTATTTCTTTCTTCAAATGACACAGTTGGAACTGTTGCTTACTGGTTCCTATTACTGTCTAGCAAAGACATCAGTTCCTTCAACTGTTCAGGGTTTAGAACAAGGCTTTTTCTTGCTTGTCTGTACTACAAACAGAATAGCTGCTTCTTTAACACATTCACTTCACACTTGAACACTTCTCATAGCTTTAACATTAGCAATTCTCTTTCTCACCCAGATTTTCAGCCCCCAAAGTATCAGGACATTTAATTACATTGGCTCCTGGTTTTTCTACCTTAAAAACCGTTGGTCCTTTTCACTCTGACGTTAGGCATAAAGAGCAATCCATCAAAGAATCAACAGAGTCCTGTTCCACCTCACAGGGTTCCGTGTGCAGGCTTAACTTCCTTTAAAAGTTTAAACAACTTTTCCCAGTGAGATTTCTTTCTCTCCTCTGGGTTTCTAGAATGGCTGCAAGGCTTTTTATCTCTGAATAAATTACTCAAAGGTTCTATCTGTCTCAACTTGCTCCTAGGAACAGTCTTTCTTACGGGCCTTTCAAAAGGTAGAGTTTCTCCTTCAGAGTCGTGTAGGGCTGCTCCTGTGTCTGGGCTATAATTCACGGCTCCCCCAGGACTATCCCTCCTACCTTCAAGCCGTGCTGTAATTTCTTCACAGCAGGGGCTCCTCTCTGAAGTGCAGTCTCCTGTATAACAGCTGCTCTGAGAATCTCTCCTGTGTGTGTCCCTAGACACTCTCTGCCTTTCACCCCTGAAGATTCCGTTCTCTTCAGTTTGGTTTGTGAGCTCTCTTTTCACCCTGCCCGTGGCCAGCTTCCTCAGGCCCTCTCTCTTGGACGGCTCGTGACTGGCTCCATCACTGCTGCTGTGGCTGGCTCTGTTCCCGTGCCCTTTCATCTCTCTTTCTGGGAGCTTAAATGTGTGTAAGCATCTTCCCCCTTCTAGCTCCTCCCACAGGTACTTCCTATCTCCTCCCTGTGTTGCCATGGAGCCTGGGTGTGGTCTGAACTCAGTAGTTCTACCTGTGTGGGTTTTTTCTCTGCCTGCAGTTTGATATGTATGCTTGGCTAAGCTATTCTCTTGCTCATAGGAAAAAGATTCATTTCTAGCTATTTTCTCAGGTTCTGCTGCAGCCTCGTCACCACAGCTGATAAAGAGAACCTCCGTCTTCTTGAAATTTATTTTGAGTTCTTGAGTTTGTAACCAGTCTGTGACAGCGTCAAAACATGCTGAGAGTTGGGAGAGGTCTGGTTGATCTGTGGATATTGGGGTGAACATTAGGACATCATCAGCATATACCAGACAGTTGATATTGAATGACTGTATAAGGTTGCATATTGGTTGCATATAGATATTGAACAATAGGGCTGAAAGTGATGATCCTTGTGGAACCCCTTTCTCTTGTGGGAAAGGAGCAGATAAAGATGGACCAGAGTGTACATATTGCAGTCTATTGTTGAGATAAGAGGCACACCAGGCGAGTGCATTTCCGTGGACACCCTTATCTGCAAGGCGGGATAAGAGTAGTTTGTGGCTGACCGAGTCAAAAGCAGCCATGATGTCAAGAAAGATGAGTGCAAAGCCTTGTCTGATGTTGTCAAGCCCCATGGTTAGTGTGCTAAATAAGGTTGTCAGCAATGTTTCCACTCCATGTGACTCTCTGAATCCGTGTTGGCAAGAGTCAAGGGGAGCATTTGTCTCTATATGATGAGTTAACTGCTGTTGGACTATTTTTTCCATGATTTTGGCGAGGAGAGGGATGCTCGATATTGGCCTGTAGGATTCCATCTTTGCGGGGTCAAGCTTATTGTTTTTTAGCAGTGGTCTTATTTATGTTTGATTTAGGCTCTGAGGGAATGTGCCGGAGAGGAATGATGTGCCTATTAGTTTGGCCAAAAAAGGACTAAGTTCGGTCCGAAGAGATTTTATCCAGTGCGCAGGACATGGGTCGTCTGGTGCCGTGTTGGTGTTTATAGTCATGATGGTGTTTTGGATATCCTTCACAGTTGGGGGAGAGAAGGAGGTAATGATATGTTGATTATCTGCTGAGCTTGATGGGAGGGAGGGGGTGGAGGTGGAGATATGTTGGGTATCTAGGGTCAATGGTGAGGAGAATGGGGATAAGATTGATGGGGAGGTGGATGAAATGGGGAGTATAGATGATTAGCCTGATGGCGAAGATCTTGCGGGAGTGGTAGATTGACTTGTTTTGGCTCATAAATAATCTGCATATTCCTGTGGGTGCGGGAGGTTAGATTGGCAGGGTAAAGGTTCTTTTGATAAGGTTTTGACAATATTGAAGAGCTCATGTGGTTTGTTCATTGAGCGTTGTAGGATCCCTGCGTAGTATTGCTTCATTTTTGAGGACATAGCCATTCTGTGGGTATCTTGGTGGGTGGTGTATGCGTCATAGGTTTCAGTTGTCCGAGATCAGCGCCAACATTTCTCAAGCTGTCGAAGTCGGCGAAGGGATGCCGTTAGATCAGGTGAATACCAGGGTGCCTTCTTTCTTTTGCCAGATGTTTTGTTGCTAGAAGGTGTGTCAATTACAGCATTAAGACTCTGGTTCCTCAAGGATAGCATGTCATTCAGGTTTTGTTCGGGTGGTTCTAGGAGAGGCTGTGCTCTTTCAAGGATCTCTTCTTTGATGAAAGTAAGGTAGCGCTTAGAAGTAGTAGTGAGTGGTTCATTTGAGATATGGGGGTTATTGGTCACGGAGTGAGAGAGCAATGAGAATCTAATTAGACTATGGTCAGACCATGGCACTGAGCTTATTGAAAGCTTGAACTTGTATGTGGAGTGGGTGGCTACTTGTGGTGCAAATATAAGATCAAGCATGTTTCCCTTGATATGGGTGGGGGAGTTGACCATTTGAGTATAGCCTAGTGCTTTAAGGGCATCGAGGAAGGCCTCGGATTGGGTAACTTGAAGGGCAGGGAGGTTGAAATCCCCCAACAACCAGTTTGCCGTACGTGGTTTGCTTGGGTTGCAGGCAAGGTCAATGATTAAGGAGAGGTCATCTGGTACTGGGGAAGGAGCCCTGTATAACAGATTGATGGTGCAGTGTTTGTTAGCTATGGAGATGTAATCAAGGTGAGGGGTGCTATTGGAAGTAATTAGTTGAAATCGTAGGTTGTCTTTGGTCAGGATAAGTGTTCTGCCACCTCTTCAGTCAGATCTGTGACATGAGTGGATAGAGAAGTTAGGGGGCACAAATTGATGGAAGAGAACAGCATCTGAGGCTGACATCCAAGTCTCCGTAATGCATAGGATGTCAAGATCGTGAGTGGACAGCATTTCTGTTATGGCAGGCCATTTCTTTCGGATGGAACGGGTGTTTTGGAGAGCACATTTAAGGTCGGAAGGTGGGGTGGGTGTCTCCTGCTGAGGGGTGTAGGATTGTTGGAGGGTGACATAGATGAAGTGAGGGTACAGCTTATGTTGCGGTCTCTCTGTCTGGTGGTGAGGGGATGCATGGTATCTTCTCCATGAACCTTGTAGAATTGGGATGGAGTTATGGGAGGGGGTAAGGGCTTGAGCGCTGCGCATCAGCGCAAGTATCATGCAGCAGCAGGCAAAGGTGTATGAGAGTGTGGTTGTGGTGGGAGGAAGCATTGTGGCTGAGTGTTGCCTGTGGTTTGTTACTGTTGGGTGGGGCTGGTGTAGCAGTTGGTCTTTCTTAAGTTTAAGCTTACAGCTTGACAATGTGCAGTGTGGTTGAGCAGAACATTAACAGATACTTGAGACAATGTAGCAATGAGCGTATAACAATGTGACAGTAAAATGGTAAAACAGAAACAACTATCTGTAACAGTGTAGCAGTAAGCATAAGATAATATAATAGCAATGATGTGATAGGGCCGTATCAAAGCTGTGTAGCAATTTAGCAATGGGTAAATAATAACGTAGCAATGAGATGGAAATACTACATATGATTACATACAATGGTGTTTGCATATAAAGCTTGAATATAGATTATATCAGAAATCTGAAACACGATCTGTTAGCATTCGTTGGACCAGGTGGTGTGAGTTAATACTTGCATTTTGGGCCTGTGGGCTTGCAGTTTCGTTCTCTGGTCGCTTCAGCGTTTGTTTGCTAGTATGTGGCCTCCGGTTGAATTGGAACTTCAATTTAGTGGGTGAGAATATGAGTTACAATACATTTAAATCAGCTGGTTGCTTCACATGAAACAGTCTCAAACTTTGCCTCTCTCCTTTTCTACCTTAGATAGAAGTAGGCTCTCTATTCACAGTCCTGCATATTTATTGCAGTTCCTCTGGGTCTGGACTCCAGCTGAATTCTTCTGACTCCTCACATCCACCAATGGTGTCTTTGCAGTCTCTAGCTCTGTCCCCACATAGACTCTTTCCCTGTCATGCTGGTCTTCTGGAACTGGATTTCAGAGAATTCTTCTTTTCTCAGCCCATGGCTGAATTAGGACTCATGGCCCCCCTCCCCCTTAAGGTACCAGGCTCATGACTATTAAAGGATCCTCCTCCTATCTCTGGAACAACTCTTGGGAAAAATATCCAGTTCCTTTATTTGACGCTTGGCTCTCTTTTAAGGAGCTCCCATTTTGCTTTTGTTATAGGATGTGGATGGTACTTCAGGATCCCTCCCTGACCAGGCCTGAGACTGCTGGCTGCTAGTCCATGCCGGTTGCAGGATGACAGGAACTGGAACAGTAAACAAAATGCTTCCTCTTTCCTGGAAATGTGCACCTCCTCATCTGCCTGGGGTATCCCATCTTATCATTTGCCCCCTGGCATGAGACAGGAGGCTCATGAAATTCTTGGCTGTTGAGGTCTGAGCCTGCTTCTACAAGGCTGAAAAAAAGGCAAACGACCCTTTTCCCTTCAAAACTTGAATTTATACCTTTGGGACCTCCTAGCTCCTCCCTAAGCTTTCCCTTACAGGGAGCCCAGCTAGAAAATTCCCAGGGGCATTGCTTCCAGGGCATGTCTACTTTTGACAGGGCAGCACAGGAAGAGAAAAACATTTCCTCTTGTTGCTAGGTGCTTAGTGAAACCTAGGTCATTCTTGTTTATATTGTATGTCTTCTGCATTATCTTGCTGTTTCATTATTTATACTTCTTCGTACTATAATTGTTCCCACACTCTGTCTGAGTTTCTTCCCATGTCTCTTGACTTCCATAATATGTACTTAGCAGCCTCTCCCAACAGCTAGTGTCCTCTAGACAAGGCATTTTGCCAGATGTTGCCCGAATACTTTCCCTGGGGCTCACACTAAAGCAGGGGTTCTCAACCCAGGCCTTGGGGTACACTTAGCTCATCAGGTTTTCAGGATTCCCACAATGAATATACATGAGATTGATTTTCATACAATGGAGGCAGTGCACGCAAATCAATCTCATGCATTTTCATTGTGGGAATCCGGAAAACGTGACTGGCTAGGTGTGTCTTGAGGACTGGGTTGAGAATCCCTGTTCTAGAGGTAAAGAGATTCCTGCTTTTGAAAATGTGGTGACATGTGCTGCCTTTTTTCCTATCTGCACTCACTGTTTCTGTACTGTTTGTCAGTCCTGGATGGCTGTCCACCTTTTTTTTTTTTAATATTTATCTCAGTCTGACCTGGATAAGTTTGTACTATACCTCAGTCGTGGAAGCAAAGGGAGAGCCATCATTTACATGCACCACATGGGAAATGGGTCAAGATATTACAGTGGTTATTTTTTTTTTCTGTAAAAAAGACTGCTGTTTTTCTTCTTTGTGTATATGTCTTGATGGGTCTCAGTGTAAAAAGCAGGTCTAGATAGCGTACATATGTGAAAGATTATGAGAAAGAGGAACAAAGTTGGATGAGGGAGTTTGATGTGTGAATAGTGGGTTGAGATGCTTGTGCAGCACGTAGGGTATATCAAATCTAACTTTCAATTGCTTTCAATTGCTAAGTGTTGCAATGTGTGGCAGCAATCCTGGCACTGTGAAATGGCTCCATGCAAAACTTTATTGTCGTTCTTTCCAGAGACCTTATCCAAAGTTTATTCCATTAGAATTAGTTAGAGGAAAAGGAAATTGTAGGTTGCAGAATCTGGTTCGATTGATTTTTAGTGTAAGGAAAAAAGACAAAAATTAGCTGGTCAATATTCAGACCAAGCAGGTTTTTTTTTTTTTTAAATGCCAGTCACAGCATTTTAAAAAAAAATTGTGTATAATCAGTGCCGCTATCTGGATACACAATAGTGCTGCATATAGATAGAAAGCGCTTGCCCCCGGGAGCTGTACTTATGAGCCATATTCAGCTGTTATAATTCAGTAGTTTAATTTAAGATTGCTTTGTCATGGTCCTAAATTAAGGGGCATGTTACTAAATTTTGCCAGCCATTAGCACAGGGTTTCCTATGGGCTAAGCGCGCCGTGCTACAAATCCCATGCTAACTGGTAAACATGGGATTGGGTGGGAATTGGGCAGGTTAGGGGTGGAATGCGGGTGTTAAGGGCATGTACTAACTGCACTTGTTGCTGTTAGCAGTGAGTGGTGTTAAGTGCTCCTGTGTGCCAGTTACTGCAATGCCACGTGTTAGCAACATGCACACCACCCCTAAAGTTAGCATGGGCTGCCACACTAATTTTGCACCTCAAACATGTGCTACAAGTGCGATCTTTAGTAAACATGGCCCTAAACCACTTAAATATGTGGACAATGGCTGAATATTGCTACTGTCCATATAGCTGGGCAGAATACTCTCTCTCTCTCTGTCCTAACTCTGCCCTGCACTGGGGCATTTACATGGATTTTTGGTGGAACTGCCCATACAGTGCTGGTAAAAATCTTTGGATAGGGACTTACACATTTAACAGTGGCCACTAAATATACGAGGTGTGACAAAAAAGAAACGAGACTGTCCCATAAATGTTTTATTACAGAAGCTACAGAGAAATTACACATTGTCCCCTTCAAAGTAACCCCCTCCAGAGTTAATGCACTTTTGCATTCGCTTCTGCCACGTACGGAAACACTCGGTAAAGTCCTCCTCCTTGAGGTCCCTCAGCTCCTTTGTCACAGTGGCCTTGATCTCTTATACAGAGACAAAATGAGCTCCTTTGAGCACAGTCTTCAGCCTGGAGAAGAGCCAGAAGTTGCACAGTGTGAGATCTGGGGAATAAGGAGGGTGGTCGAAAACTGTGATCTGTTTGTTGGCCAAGAACTGCCTTACACTGAGCGTGGTGTGTGCGGGCACATTGTCATGGTGGAACAGCCACGACTTGTCTCTCCACAGAGCCCACCTGCTGTGCCAAACCTGGTCATGGAGGCGTTTGAGAACCTGCTGGTAGAAGTGCTGGTTGACTGTCTGACCTTCAGACACAAACTCATGATGGATCACTCCCTTCTGGTCGAAGAATGCAATCAGCATGACCTTGATCCTTGATTTGGACATGCATGCCTTCTTGGGTCTGGGTGACAGTAGAGTCTTCCACTGCAGGCTCTGCCTCTTGCTTTCAGGGTCATACTGGAAGACCCAAGTCTTGTCTCCTGTGATGACTCGGCCAACGAACTCTGGATCTTCCCCAATCTTCTCTAGCAAGTCTCAACAAACATTGACCCAGTGCTCCTTCTGGTCATCCGATAAAAGCTTGGGCACCATCTTGGTGTACACCTTCCACATCCCCAGCTCATGCACCAAGATTTTATTTATTTACTTATTTTATTTATTTATTTCAACTTCTTATATACCACACTCTTTGACATCAGCGCGGTTTACAAATAACATAAAGAAACCAGAACAACAGGCTGTTTGGTATTACATATAACAGGAGTATCAACTTGGATAACATGGGAGAACTATTTACATGGAGTATATAATCTATTAGCTAGATAACATGCTCGAACTATTTACATAAAATTAGCAGTCCGCACTGACTCCCTGTGCAGGCTGAGCTCCTCAGCTATCATCCGCACCATCAATCTGTGATCACTCCGCACCAGCTGGTTCAGTCAGTCAAAGTTCTCAGCCATCTTTGTCATGGAAGGCCGTCCTGACTTGGGGTCATCCTCCACCTCCTCACAGCCAGTCTTGAAGCGTTTGTGCTACTCGAAGACTCGCTGCCTTGACATTGCATCTTCTCCAGAAGCCTTTTGGAGAAGTTGGAGACACTCAGTTAGGCCCTTCTCCAACTTAACCAGAAATTTCAAGTTGATTCTTTGCTCCATATTTCTGCCACTTCCAGTTGCGTGACAAAGCAATGGAGCATTGTGCTACAAAAAAACATGAAAAAGAAAAACAGAGTGAGAGAGATGAAAAATATAGCAGAATAGTGGTGAAATGTTGCACAACACAGTGACATAAGCAGTTAGCCAATTAGCATTGAGTCATGGGCGTGGCTGCCACAGTCTCGTTTCCTTTTTGTCACACCTCGTAGATTACTCTTTTTTTGAACTGACATTTTGCAACTTACAAGATGCTACACACAAAGAAACTGCAAGAAACAAGCTATTCCATACACAAAAATTGGAAATAAGAATAAGATTCCTAGCCCATGCTATGGAGATAGGAATCTACTCCACCTGGACAGATACACATTATCAAATCCTTAGAAACACAACCCATACTCAATAACATACAAAGGAAAAAGAAAAACTGTGGAAAATTCAGAAAGACAACAGGACTGAACAGGATCAAATTACTTATCCTTCAAGAAATTTTCCAATTGGACGGGATCAGTAAATAGGAATCTAAGGCCCTGGTAAAGACTTACAAGGGAAGCTTAAGAAAAATGAGATTTCAACTGAAGGAACCTACTTCTTCTCAACTGTGTAGCCCTAGCTACATCAGGAAATATAATTTCCTTGAGAAATAAGTCTTTATGGTTAGGACAGCAGCCTAGAACCAGAAAGACCAGGGTTCAAAGCCAACTGATGCTCAATGTGGCCTTGGGCAAGCCACTAACTCTCCATAGCCTCAAGTACAAACTTAGTTTGCAAGCCCTCTGGGGATGGGGAGATAATTTGTAACTCACCTTGAAATGCTACTGGAAAGACACATCAAATATGAAATGAAAAATGATTCTGTCTTTGTCTGCTTCTTAAGAAAGGGTAACAATCAATGTGGTTCAAGAGGAAATTTTGTTAAGGGGTGACTCCAAGAAACCAGTTAAATCCAGCTCAGTTGATCCTGCAGCCACTGAAACATCTGTTTCCTCACCCTGCAGGCAAATAATACATATTTCAGACAACAACTGAATCAGCATCAGCAAATAACAGTTCTTTCAAATATTTCTGAAATAAAATAAGTGGTGATAAGAGACGTGTCTTAGGAAAATTTAAAAAATGTAAATTCCTAACCTGAATAGAATTCTTAAGTGCCTCTAACTGCATTATGTATCATCAAACTATCTTTAATATTGGTAACACCAGCAAATCGCAAGGAGTCAAGCTGTGTTGATAGTTTATCCAATTTCTGAAGGGCAGAATCAATTCCAGAATTGTGCTCCTGCAATTGTTTTACCATACCAAAGAAAACGTAATTGTTTGGTCAATAAAGCCCCCCAGCAAAGTGTTGGTCTGTGTGACAATTTTCAATATATCCACTAAAGTAATAGAGTCAGGTGTAATATCATTTAAGTACGTCACCCCCAGGACCTTAGAACACTGAATAGGAACACACATTAAAATACCTTCTTTGAAACCTTTGGTACATCCTCCAAAAAGGAAAGTTCCTCATTCCCTGAATGATGCATTAAGGGAGTGATGACACTCCCACCTTCCAGTCCCAGCCGTTCTGCTGGCAGAGTTGGGGGGTTCTGGAAGAGGAACTTAAAGAGATCCCAGAGGCCTCAGGAGAGGAAGAAATAACCAAACCAGTCTGAGATGCAGCAGGAGCAATTTGCCTCTGTTTTATGTGCTTGTGATCTGGATTGGCCAGTGTTGGAAACAGGATACGGGGCTTGATGGACCTTGGTAACCTTGGTCTGACCCAGTGTGCCGTATCTTATGTTCTTATTCATACGACAAACCACTGGCTTAGGAGTAGATGACATCATCAGTAGTTCCTTTCCTCTTCCCAGGTCCTGTTGACATCTTTAAGTAACTACCAGTCCAAAGTGGCAACTAACGGGAACCAAAGGGGTATATCCCTTTGGACACATGCCTCTTTGGTCAAACATCTGTGGGCTGCATGTTCGTGGGCCACAAGAGGCTGCAGGTGAATTTAAAAGCCTGTGTGTCACTGTGGTGACATTTGTGGTAGAGGCTTGATTTACTGCCCAGCTCAGGCTCCTGACAGTATATCCAGTAGCAAAAGGATCCACCAGGTAGGAAGGGGGTATTGTTCCACTCTCACCATTCTCTCAGCTACAGGTGAATTTAACGGTCCCAGCATCACTGCGATGGCACCAGTGGTAGGGGCACGGCTTACTTCCCACCTGAGGCTCCAGGCAGTATGTGGCTCTGCCTCAAAATACACATGGGTCCAGCAGCCAAAGGATCCACCAGGTAGGAAGGGGATATTGCTCCTCTCTCCAAGACCCTTTAAATATTGGGCCAAAATGTTTCTCCTCCCACTGTGGGAGGAGTGGCCTAGTGGTTAGGACAAGGTACTTCAGGCCGGAGGGCTGGGGGTTCAAGTCCCAGCTGGGGACAGCAATCTCAGGCCAGAGGGACTGGGATTTCTAGTCCTATAGGTACTCCTTGTGGTCTTGGGCAAGCCACTTAACCCTCCATTGCCCATGTTCCCTGTAAGTATTAGCATATGTGTGTCATATCCCCTCGTGTTAAATGTATCTCCCAATTGACCGCTTTGACCCGGTGAAAAGCAGGATATAAATACAGCTAAATAAAATAAAATAAATAATAAAATAAAATGTTTCCTTCCTTACAAAATAATGGAGGCCAGCTGGTCTTACCTCTGCTCTTAACTATAGAGGTGAACAAATGTTATGTATCTAGTAGGTGTTTAGCTTTTTGGCAGCAGGAGTGTGGGGCACAGAAGAGCCAGAATAGAAAGAATTAGCAGGTGCCGCCTGATGCTCATTCGAAACTTCCTTATCCAAGTCCCTTTATATATAACTTTTGGAGTATACAAAAATACATCAAATAGCAGCCAAATAACCCTTTTTATGACAATAGATATTCAGAGAGCACCTGCTATTTGAACAGTGTTCATCTCGTGGAAAGCAAAACTGCTCTGGGGTGACTTGATCCCTCTTTTTTGGATAGACAATTTCAATGTTTCAAAAATACAGTAGATGGTATGGCATATTGCCCAGAACATTTTATCTTATTCTGAAAGGATGCATTCAATCCACAGAGCAGGATGATTACTACTGCTAACACTGCTTAACATTTGTAGAGTGCTACAAGGCACGCACAGTGTTGTACACAACATGTAAGAGACAGTCCCTGCTCCCAGGAGCTCACAATCTATCAGACTATGGTAGAACAAAGCTTAAATAGTTATGATGCACAAGGGTGGTCAATAGGAGAAGAAGGGGTAAGGATCCAAAAGCAGCCTTGTGGAGGTGATAGTGCCTCTGTATAAGTCTTTGGTGCGACCTCATTTGGAGTATAGTGTGTAATTCTGGAGACCGCACCTTCAACAGGATGTGAACAGGATGGAGTCGCTGCAGAGGGTGGCTACTAAAATGATTAGTGGTCTTCATTATAAAGCATATGAGGATAGACTTAAGGATCTTAATATGTACACCTTAGAGGAAAGGCGGGATAGAGGTGATATGATTGAGATGTTTAAATACCTCCGTGGCATAAATGTTCAGGGGGAGAGCCTCTTTCAATTGAAAGCAAGTTTTGCTACGAGGGGACATGGGATGAGGGTGATGGGGGATAGATTCAGGAGTGATATGTGGAAATATTTCTTTACGGAAAGAGTAGTGTACCTGTGGAATAGTCTCCCAGTGGAGGTGGTAGAGATGAGGACAGTAACTGAATTCAAAAAAGCATGGGACAAACATAGAGGATCTCTAAAGGAAAAAAGGGGACTGTTGTAGTTGTTAATATGGAAGGACAGACTAGATAGGCCATGTGGTCTTTTTCTGTTGTCTTATTTCTATGTTTCTATTTAGTCTGGATTTGAATAGATCCAGGGATGGAACCTGATGTGTCAACTCAGGTAGTCTATTCCAGGTGCAGCAATGTAGAATGAGCAAAGTCTGGAGTTGGCAGTGGAAAAGAAGGACACAGATAAGAGGGATTTGCCTGATAAGCAAAATTCCTGAGGAGGAGTGTAGGGAGAGATAAAAAAAGCTGCAGAATGATTGTTCAGAAGAAGTTTGAATTGGATGCAGAAGTGGATAGGAAGCCAGTGAATTGGCTTGAGAAGTGGGGTTATGTGGGCAAATCTTATACATTAGAGGTTGAATGATTACTAGTTAAAATAATACTAGCAATGGTATTTGATTATTCTTATTGCATAAAAGATGTTACATTTCCATAACTCTTTTACCTTGTATTACATATTTAATTGTAAAACAAAAGTGGTAATCCCAACCAAATAAACAAATTGGGCAAACAATTTTGTTACAAAAATATACATATACACCATATAAACCATACCAAAATACTTTACAATACAAAATATTCAAACACCGCTCAAGATGTTTTGGCTGAAGCCTGCATCAGAGACATATACAAATAAATAAATAAACAGTATGGTAAAAGATCAAAAGATACAATGGTGCAAAGCAGGATGTAAAAAGCAAAGACAGACCATGAATAAAAAATGATTAAAAAAGATAAAAACTCATTGTATAAAGATACATAAATCATATAAATAAATAAATAAATGATACAAATGAATGGGAAATCAATCAAACAAATATGAACTCAGCAAAACACAAAAAGACAAAAACAAAAACAAAAAAACTTCACTAGGAGATGTCACATGTCATCCCTGGAGTCACAGGAGCCACCAGGGTGATACCCACTGTAATATTCAGCTTGTTGATTTGGCAGGTTAGGGTTGTCCGCCTGTTTTGGATGCCGATTCAGCATCAGGGATGCTGTTGTGTGGGAGGTCACCCAGTGGTATAGCAGCATTAGGTATTATTTTTTTAAAGCATTTTCTGCAAGGACGTTTTTGTAGTGTTTCACTGTATGTTTGTAGGGGCTTAAGGGATGTTTGTACTGGTTTTAAGAGCACTTTGTGTTAGCCCCTTAGAATAAATGTACTGTAACAAAGATACCACACTGGATTGAAGATGTACCAATATTTTGTAAATGCTATGGTGAAGGAGACTATTTTGGTAGTCTTGTTGTGGGTGACCTTTTTATGGCTACCTCTTTTTGCTGTTTCTAGTGTGTTTGACAGGTGCGAAGGCTGGTTGGTGTTAAAAATCTATTATACGTGACCTGTAGAGGTGTGCTGGGTTTATCTACAGATTCAGATACCTTTGAAGTGAGTACACAGGATTTTTAGTACAGTATGTTTTCGGTAGATTTGTTTTTTTGAGTTATGGCCATTATTAATTTGGTTTATTCATTATAGGGGGTATCACCCTGGTGGGTCCTGTGACTCCAGTGATGACGTGACATTCCTAGCGAGGTTTGTTTGGGTTTTTTTGTACTTTTGTTTCTTGTTGAGCTCTCATTTATTTTATTTGATCTCCAACTCAATTATATAATTTATTTATTTATATGATTTATGTATCTTTATACAACGAGGGCCCGATTTTTGAAGGCATTTACACAGATAACTGTCCTAGTTACCTGTGTAAATGCCTTATCCAGGATTTTTGAAAGGAACCTATACAGGTAGTGCCTTTCGAAAATCCCGGATAAGTCCCTAATGCGCCCAGATGCTATGTGGTTAGCATTGGAGCGTGTTAGGGGCATTCCAGGGTGGAGTGGGGCAGGGGAAAGGGCTAAATGGGTAGCAGAGATTTTTGATACTATCCGCTTAGTCCTCTGTGTTTAAAGATAGGTAAGGATTTTCCTTGCCTATTTTTAAGGCGCAGGCGCTAAGCGGGTAGCATCGAAAATTGCTGCTATCAGTTTAGTCTTGGTGGCTGCTGGCACAAGCAGCATAACCCAGATTGAAAATCCGGGTTAAGGGGGTCGGCGAGCAGGCTATGTGCTGACATGGTGCATAGCCTGCCTAACTCAAAATCGGTCCCTGAGCTTTTATCTCTGTTTTATCATTTTTTATTCCTGGTCTGCCTTTTTTGCTTTTTATAACGTGCTTTGCACCATTGCATCTTTTCATCATTTACCATACTTTTATTTATTTATTTATAGATATTCAGCCAAAACATGTTGGGCGGTATTTGAATATTTTGTATTGTGAAGTATTTTTTGTATGTTTTTTATTGGTGTACAGTATGGGCCCCATCATGATCGGGGTATGTCTGGACCATCTGGATGTCCAGAATCTGGAAGGGGCCGGATCTTCACTCGATTTTGATCCCACAGGGGCTATACATCCCTGTGGGATCAGATTCAGATGCAACTGGCCTGGATGGGCTGGACATGCCCCGATTCTGGACCTCTATATGTCCAGGCTGCTCCCGTTCAAACTACCCGGGGCTCCTGTATGGACCCCGGTGCCATGGCACTGGGATGCCATGCAGGAGTCCCGATTGCCGGCAAGCAGCTCCCCTGTTCATTTCCCCACTGTCCGATCCCCTATTGGGCCTGCCATGGCTGGGATCGGGTGGCGAGGGACCCCCGCTGCACCTTACCTGCTGTTAACGGCCCACAGTTGGCGATCCCCTATCCCTGGTGGGAGTTATTCCACCTCTAGGGTGGAATACGTTCTCTGTCTAAGTCGTCAGACCCGGACATACAGGGCCGTGAGCGGAATCGACCCTGTACGTCCGGATCAGGGTCCTGCCTCCGGCCCGCCCTCACTCTTCCTCCAGTCCACCTCCCTCCTGTCCCCACACAGAGCTCACCTGCACATCTCCTCTATACATGCAGGGAGCTCTGTGATCAGAATCAGCCCCCTGACATTTATCGGGGATGGATGTCCAAACCAGAGGTCCATCGTTGCTAAACGCGACTCGGAATGACCTCCTATATGTATAATTTTGTAATAAAATTGTTTGTTCAATTGTTTGCTTGAAACTACCACTTTTGTTTTACAGCATATATCCCTGTGGTGGGTTTGTCTCTTTTTGGTATTACATATTTAATTACCAGAATGGCACTTGTTTGGGAATACTTGAAAGGTGTGGCGGAAGAGCAACCTTATCATTAACCTGAAATGAGTGAGTCATCATAAACAACTATGTTATTTCCCACCATTTACTGTAACATGTAAGCGCATTTCTGAATGCCCTGTAGAGTTTGGGACTTTCCAAATACCTGTTTTATGTTTACCATTTGTTTTTAACAATAATTTCACAGTGGTACTATCACTGTTTGTACATGACTTTGAAAACATTAGAAAATGTAGTTCTGCTAATCCTGTAAGAAAGGGCTTTGTTTAAAAGCCCTTTTAATGTTTTTTTCCTCTCTCCAGGCAGTCATTAATAAAGTAATTGCTATGACTGTAAACCACCCAGGAAAAGCGAAAACAGCATCATTTTGGCCATGAAGCTATTTTCAAACTTAGTTGTCTGTTAGGTATTTTCTTTATCAATTCACATTAATTTGCTACTTATGAACACAGATGAAAGAACTGCCGCAGATTTGTGAGGCCTTATATCCTCCATACGGGAGTTAAAAACAGAAAACTACCCATAGTTATTACACAATGCTCCTTTATTGCTATGTAAACTGCCTTAGAGCAAATATATCAAAGTGGTTTACCAATAATAATAATAAAAGAAAAAGGTTAGAAAAGAAACTCCCGTGCGGGGGGGGGGGGGGGGGGAGAGAGATAGTCAGTGGCACTAATACTGGCACTGAATATTTATTTATTTTATTTATTTAGCTGTATTTATATTTATATCCCGCTTTTCACCGGGTCAAAGCGGTCAATTGGGAGATACATTTAACATGAGGGGATATCTGGGTTTAGATTTCAGTGATTAGTGATTTCAGTGGCTAGCCGCATTAACAGCACTAGCCGCCGGTTCTGATTATTCCCCCTTTGTTTCTTGCTTTCTATAGGAAAATGGACAATGTGTTCACAGTCCTGTCTGGTGCTTAAAATTATATATGGATAACATAAGAACATAAGATCTACCATACTGGGTCAGACCAAGGTCCATCAAGCCCAGTATCCTGTTTCCAACAGTGGCCAATCCAGGTCACAAGTACCTAGCAGTACCCCAAAAGACACAGGTTCCTCAATGCTTGTATTGGGTCAAGCAGTGATAGCCCTGCTCCCTTTTAATAATGGTTTATGGACCTTTCCTCCAGGAACTTGTCCAAACCTTTTTTAAACCCAGCTACACTAACAGCTCTTACTACATCCTCCGGTAACAAATTCCAGAGTTTGATAACATATTGAGTGAAAAAATATTTTCTCTTATTAGTTTTAAATAGGTTACCCTGTAGCTTCATTGCATGTCCCCTAGTCTTTCTATATTCTGATAACATAAACAATCGATCTGCGTTTACCCGTTCCACTCCATTCATTAGTTTATAGACTTCTATCATATCTCCCCTCAGCCGTCTCTTTTCCATGTTGAAGAGCCCTAACCTTTTTAGCCTCTCTTCATAGGGGTATCCTTCCATCCCTTTACCATTTTGGTGGCTCTTCTCTATACCTTTTCTAATAGCACTATATCCTTTTTAAGAAATGGTGACCAGAATTGCACACAATATTCAAGGTACGGTCACACCATGGAATGATACAGAGGTATTATAATATCCTTTGTTTTATTTTCCATTCCTTTCCTTATGATACCTAGCATTCTAATTAATTTATTTCACTGTATCTTTCATCTGTTCTCAAAGTGTCCCATGTTAAGAAATGAATACTATGGCTGTTTAGCTCATTTTCACTTACATCCCAAGCCTGCATGTGGAGGACAATTTTATAAACTCCGTCATAGGTAACATAGGTTTTTACGTGCATATTTGATGTATATGTTTTAAAATCTAGTGTGCGCTGGTCGTCCTATTCCACTTTAAACTGTTCAAAACTCAGCTGCATGGCTGATCTTCCACCACTGTCGCTGTGCTCATGTAACCCCTCTTCTCAAGTCACTTCACTGGCTTCCTATCCATTTCCACATCTAGTTCAAACTTCTACTACTGACCTATGAGTGCCTTCATTCGGCTGCTCCTCACCACCTTTCCTTTCTCCTCTCCCCCTAGACCCCTGCTCGAGAACTCGGCTCTTCTGGAAGATCCCTTCTATCTGTGCCCTTCTCTTCCACTACCAACTCTAGACTTCTATCTTTCTACCTTGTTGCACTTTATGCCAGGAACAAACTATCCGAGTCAGTACGTCCATCTGTGGCCATGCTCAAATCCAGGCTAAAAATGTAGGGTCCGATATTTGAAGGGCATTTACACGAACTTGCGTCAGAGGAGGGAAGGGTCAGATCTACGTGCAAACGCTGAGTCGAAAGACCCCTGTATTTTTTATTTTTTAATTTGAAGTCAGGTCTGTTCTGCTGCTGCCGGCACTGCCGCTGCTGAGAAAACACAAAATGTGGTGGTGGCAGGACAAGGGCAGGAAGCCAGCTGGACATGGAGGCGTGGGTAAGACAGGGAGATGGGAGGGGCACCCCAGATGTGCAAGTTCCACAGGGCACAATTATGGCTTGGTATGGCCCTGCCACCTGTGGCTGCCATTCCAGAGCCAATAGCCAAAGACAATACCACTTGAAGGCTTTAGACATATTTCACACATAACTCCAAAGTCAAGTTTCCCACCATTGACCAATTCCAGGAGCCTACATGATCCAACTATGGCCAAAAATGGGGACAGTCCAACCCTGTCCCTGCTTCCCTACTCTCCAAAGCTGCAGCCTGTGAACTCTGCACAGAAGCCTCCATTAAGCCCTGGACTGTAATTAAAAATATATTCAGGCCAAGATCAGACAAGTGAATGTCCTCTGGCCAAAACAGACCAGGGCAATCTGCTTCCACCCCCATGCAAACAGGAAATCAGCATGGGGTATCGGAGTGGGCAGCAGCACAAACAGCCCCACAGCACTGGAGGTTTAGATAAGCACTGCAGGGCAGTTTGAGGTCATTGCCACCATGACAGATTCCAGAGAAGGGTGTCAGCATTGGCAATGGCTACCCTTAGACCATTGGTGCTCTCAGCGACCACCTAATTCACCTAATGTTTGTGCTGGCCCTGAGTTGTCTTGCCGCTCATTGGATGCTGTGGCTGACCCAGTTGGGAATCTATCCTTTCACAATGTATCTTCAATGTGTTAGTTGAGATTATATTAGTATCCCTACTATCCTCCCCTATATGCCAGTGGTCTCCATATACACCTTTATCGATTTTATATCTATTGTAAACCACATAGATGTGCACAGCATAGGATATATTAAATAAAGAAACTTGAAGTATTCCTGTGCACACCAGGAACCCCAGAAAAAGACCTCAAATCCATGGACCCCCAAAAGCATCACCTTAAGATCCCAGTTAGAGATCACTGGAGCTTGCAAAAGCTGTATCCCATTAAGAGACTGCCAAAAGGATTCCTATAATGGCATATCTTCCCAAACCAAGAGGCAAATCTGAGAAAAAATGATGCTTCCTCCACACCCTTGTGCAGACACACCAAACACCGAATAAAAATCTTATTGACAGAAACCACCCTACAGACCGATTAAAGATTGTACTTGACACAACGTCATCTTCTTTAACTGACCAGCCTGCCTAAGAAAAGATAACCTGCCAACATTCTCCTGAGGTAAATGAGACTGCATCCCCACAGAATCAGATTCAGTTCTCAAAAAGATGAGGGAAGTGCCAGGGCCTTCTGAGTTGTCCTTAGTCAAAAGGAATAGCAAAATTCTCAGCTAGGTTCTGAAAACTCTGCATCAACCTGGCACAATCTGAGGACCCAGCAGCTCCCATAAAGAAAAAAATCATCCAAATAATGTACAATGAAATCTAAATGAGACCCCTGTTGGACAATCATACTTCTTGGAGTTAAAATGAAATCAAACACTGATCCCACAATCACCTTTAACACCAAGACTCCACTCCTTCCACCAGCACCAATAGATAAAGTCAAAGAGCACCCAAAGCCTGTACTACTGATCCCCAAAAATCTAATCACTGCATCCTCAGCCGGGATATGCTGTCCCACTGTGGAGGCAACCTGAAAGGACCAAGGACACACAGGCAGGCATAATTTCCATTAAGCAGATGTCTATATTCCTAAAATCTCAAGCATTAGATTTATCCTTGACTAGGTTCTTCCAAAACCGTTCATCACAACTGAGCCCAACTCATCTGCTGTATAAGACTTACGGTATTTGGTTAGCTGAAATGCATAGCTGGTACTCACTGTATTTGTGGTTATGTCAGTATTTTATGCTACTATGTATTGATGTTTGAAGATTGCAGTTACTGATGGTTTCTATCTATCGTCTTGACCTGCAGGGATAAGGTGGGTTACAAGCATTTTAAATAAATAAATAATAAGACTATGAAATCAATCTGAGTAGAGCAACAAACCCAGATACAAGGAAGGCCTAGCTTCACCCAGCATGCTAGCAGAAATATGAAATCTCAGCAGCCAGTTATAAATAGGCAGCTTCCCTTTCTTCCTCTTTCCCTCCTCCTTAGATGCCCCACTCTTTGTAAACTCTCGAAAATCCTGGTCCTGAGCCAGCAAAGAAAATATATCCATATACTTCCCATGCAAAACGTTGTGCCGCAGCTTGGCAGGCACTAAAATGTCCAAAGGCACAATTGCACTCAAAGTATGCCCGCATCATGAAATCTGAGCCCTAAAAAAACAGAACCCTCCAGAGTCTCCCCTGAATGCAGTCCAATCATCCCTCTCCAATCTCCCAAATCAGAATCCGATGAAGAGGAGGAGTCAGATAAATCAAGACTCGGGATACTTCTACATCTGCTAAGGAGCCCAGCTGCCTTCATGGTACATATGCTTCTTTTGTCTAGCCAACAAACTATACAACACAAAGTACACAAGAATTTATTATTACACAAGCACATAACTGATTCCACAGAAAACGTGTATCACTCCAAAACCGCAAATTAAACAAAAAAACACCATCAAGCAAACCAAAATTATGACAGGTAACACAACCACACACCTCCTTTCCAATCCACTAGAACAAGTCTGCCTAAACTCCCTCAGGAGCCTCCAAATGTCATTGACTTCAAATGCCTGTGTCCTACCCTGACCCTGTTGCTACATGAACTCTGCAACCCATTCCTTCCCCCACTAACCCACTCCCACTGCTGACTAAAACCTTAGTAGGCATTCCAGGGCTCAGCCATGCTAACCTTCCTCCTGCCCACTCCTAGGGGCTCTGCCTATTAAAGAATTGCTTTTTCACCTAACCATGAAACATGTCAGCTACTTTGCAACAAGAATATTATTGTTTAGATTATGGATTAAGCTTAAATCTGTGCAGGAAATGGAAACCACTAGTTGCAATAGAGTTGATGTGGCCATTGTTATATTGTTTTCTGAGTGTCTTTGCAAAATTTGAAACACGGATACGTTTTAACATCCCAGCATTTCTGCCTCAAATTTGTGATGCTTACATATGACCTCTACAGGGTATGGTGAATTTTTGTTGCTGATGACCTATAAGCAGGGGCAGCTCAAGGCAATCTGCTGCCTGAGGTGAAGGATGAGATGGCGCCCTATTTCCCCCCCCCCCCATAGAGTGGGGGGGGGGGCGCCTTCTCAAAACTCACTCAGGGACTGAAAAAAGCAAAAAAGCTAATTATATAATATGGAGGAAATGCAAGATGTTTGCACACCAAGGAACTAAAAGAAAGCAAGAACCACAGCACACTTTATAAAACTAAATTATAACTCATTTTTATTTTGTTATAAACTGTATTATGGGTCTTGTTTTTCTTTTTGAACATATATTTTGCATCCACAGAATCCCTTCCCTCAACAGTGAGTGCAGAGCAGAACTAGAACATTCACCCACAGAACTCAATATCTTTAAAAAAACCTGACTCTGGTCATCTCACTAACAAATATTCTCCAGTACCAGGAATATTGGAAACTAATATAAAACCCTACAAAAGTCACCAAAGATCTACAAGGCCAAATCTGCCATACCATTACCAGCATAAACTTCCAAAACTCATACAAAAAAAGCAGCACTATAAATACTGCAGCAGGCCCTAGAACAGTGATGGCTAACCTTTTTGAGCCCGAGTGCCCAAACTGCCGCACAAAACCAAAGAATTTCCTCAAAGTGCCAGCACGTCATTTGCATAAGTGGTCTTATTTGCATAAATATTTGCATAATGTTACCATACACTAACTTTTAGTAAAAATGTCTCTTAATGAGTGTATGGATAAAGAAAGACTAAAAGATTTCTACATTACTATAATCCAGTGCCAACCGCCAGGCACATTAGCAACTACTACAAACGCTGCCCATTTAGAACCCATAGCAAACCCGCCGTATCCTGACAGCATTACCAGGACTCACAAAGCACCATACCCTACCTATCAAAAGGCAACACTGCAAATATTAAACCAATACATTTCAGAGAATACTGGGGAAAGAGAACAAGTGGCAACGTCAAATAGGAATTTCCTCTTGTACCAAACAAAGCGCAGATGTTAATGATGCACATTTCCCAGAGCTGACATATTCCAGTTAATAAATTCAAAATAAAGAGATATCTTTCTACCTTTTGTGCATTTTTTTTTCAGTTGCAATTGGTCCAGCCACCTTCTTCTGGTTTCTTCATGTTTTCTGCTAACTCTCCATCATCTGCTGTCCATTTGTCCTTTCTTCTCTCTTCTAGTTTTTTTTCCATTCTCTCTCTCTCTCTACATCTGCTTTAACATACTAATCTTTCTCCTTTTGCTCTTTCCTCATTCCTATTTCATCCACACAAATTTTACCCCTCCATCCTCAATCCCCAATTACTCTCCCAATACCTGGCCAATTGTAGATTTTTCATCCCTCCTACACAAAATATTTTTTCCCCTCTCCATTTTACTCTCCCAGCCCCATCCCATTCTAATCCTCCCCCAACATCAGCTCCCTTCTAGTTCCAGTCTCACCCAGCATCCATTCCCTTCTAGTCCCTGCATCAGCCCATTTCCAGTCCAAGTCCCTTCATCAGCTCATTTTCAATCCTAGCCCCCCCATCAGCCCATTTCTACTCATTTCCTAGCCCCACCATCAGCCCATGTCAAATCATAGCTCCCCTCCACTCAGCCCAATTCCAGTCCAAGCCCCCCCATGAGCCTACTTCCAGTTCTAGCCCCTCCATGAGTCCATTTCAATTCAAGCCCCCACCACAGCCCATTTCCAATCTTAGCTCCCCCCAACAGCCCATTTCCAGTCCTATCCTAGCTGTTCCATCAGCCCATTTTCAGTCCTAGCTCCCTTCCCTCACAGCCCATTTCCATTCCAAGCCCCCTCCCCATCAGCTATTTGCAGTTCAAGCCTCCCCTTCCACTCAGCCCATTTCCAGTCCTAGCAACACCCCAACCCATTACCAGTCCTAGCCCCCCGTCAATCAACTTCCAGTCCTAACCCCCATCACCCCATTTTCAGTTTAAGCCCCCCCCTATAACCCTTTACCAGTCCTAACCCCCCATCAGCCCATTTCCAGTCAGCCCCCCATAGCCCATTGCCAGTCCTAACCCCCCCCCATCAGCCCACAGCCCATTACCAGTCCTAACCACATCAGCCCACCTCAAGTCCTAACCCCTCCCCATCAGCCCATTTCCTGTCCTAGCCCCCCCATAACCCATTATCAGTCCTACACCCCCATCAGCCCACTACCAGTCTTAACCCCCCCATAGCCCATTACCAGTCCTAACCCCCCCATCAGCCCACTACCAGTCTTAACCCCCCCCATAGCCCATTACCAGTCCTAACTCCCCCATCACCCCATTTCCAGACAGCCCTCATCAGCTCATAGCCCATTGCGTGCCCTCATCAGCCCACAGACCATTGCTAGTCTTATATCCCCCCCATAGCCCTCTGCGTCTTAACCCCCCTACCCAGCCCACTGCCAGTCTTAACCCCCCCTCCCTAGCCCATTGCCAGTCTCAACCCCCCTCCCTCCCTAGCCATTGCCAGTCTCAACCCCCCTCCCCCCTCCCTAGCCCATTGCCAGTCTTAACCTCCCTCCCTCCCTCCCTAGCCCATTGCCAGTCTTAACCTCCCTCCCTCCCTCCCTAGCCCATTGCCAGTCTCAACCCCCCTCCCTCCCTAGCCCATTGCCAGTCTCAACCCCCTCCCTCCCTCCCTCCCTAGCCCATTGCCAGTCTCAACCCCCCTCCCTCCCTAGCCCATTGCCAGTCTTAACCTCCCTCCCTCCCTAGCCCATTGCCAGTCTTAACCCCCCTCCCTCCCTCTCTCCTCCCTAGCCCATTGCCAGTCTTAACCTCCCTCCCTCCCTAGCCCATTGCCAGTCTTAAACCCCCTCCCTCGGCTCCTGGCAATAAAAAAAAAATAAAGCAGCCCGCTGCCGCCGCGGCGGCATGGAGTGTCCCCCGGGGCTCCCTCTGCCCGGCGGGACTCTCCCGGCGCTGCTCAGCCCCTCTCTGCCGGCTTGCAGAGTCGCGATGGGTGAGAGAGTCTCCCTCGCGTCTCTCTTCCGCCCGCCGGGGCCGCGGGGACTTTTCCCATCAGCCTCTGCGGGCTTACCCGCGACGCGAGGGAGACTCTCCCTTCGCGTCTCTGCAAGCCGGCAGAGAGGGGCTGAGCAGCGCCGGGAGAGTCCCGCCGGGCAGAGGGAGCCCCGCGGGACACTCCATGCCGCCGCGGCGGCAGCGGGCAGCTTTTTTTTTTTTTTTTAATGTGCGACCTTCCCGCGTGCCAGCTGCAAGGCCTTCGCGTGCCACAGCTGGCACGCGTGCCATAGGTTCGCCATCGCTGCCCTAGAACATCTAATAACTATTTGAAAAGCTGAACAAGGCAAATTGCTACAGTACAGATCCCTGCGTAAAGATTTCATGATAACAGAACACACAGCCTTAGTCACACACTAGACACACAGATTCTCGCCAAGTACAGGATAAGTAATCACAACCTAAAGTAAAAATAAAATATTTAGAGAAAAATTAAACTGAAATCCCAAGAAGCCAGACTCTGCATGCAGTGCAACACCAGATAAGAGATGCAGTATCCCATACTGTGTAAGCTATAAAAAAGCACAAAGTCCAATCACTAAATTAAAAGTAAAATTATATTTTTTCTACTTTTGTTGTCTGGCCATTTTATTCTCTGGTCATGCCGGTCCTGATCTGAGGCTTCTGCTTTCCTGTCTTCTCTTAGCACTCTATGGGGTCTGTTTACTAAACATTCCTAATGTGCGGGGCCGTGGTAGTGTGCCTGTGCCATATAAGGAGTGGGCGGTTCAGGCAGAGAAAAGAAAAAAAACGGGGTAAGCGATCGCACATTTGCGCGGGGCACAATAGTGCGTGGGAAGGCTAAGTGGCGCCTGATGTGCACACACAAAGGAGCAGAGCCATAGTACAATGGTTTAAAACACTGACTGTGGGTGCAGCTGCCATGGGTTCAATTCCCCATTGTGCACAACAAAAAGGGCTGGCTGAGGCATTAACTGTAATGGGTAAAAGTGCTTTAGGAGGCATATTAATT
Source organism: Ichthyophis bannanicus (assembly GCA_033557465.1). NCBI lineage: Eukaryota > Metazoa > Chordata > Amphibia > Gymnophiona > Ichthyophiidae > Ichthyophis > Ichthyophis bannanicus. The sequence continues at coordinate 648,094,927 of CM066035.1, forward strand.
TTGGGCGGCATAAGGCGGTGCACTGTTAATTTTGGGCGGCATAAGGCGGTGCACTGTTAATCTCAGGCGGCATAAGGCGGTGCACTGTTAGGTTTGGGCGGCATAAGGCGGTGCGCAGATGCCCAAGCATAGGAACAGAGCCACAGCGCAATGGTTAAGACACTGACCAATGGTGCAGAGATCAGGGGTTCAATCCCCCACAGTGCCCAATGAAGAAGGCTCACTGAGGCAGTGTGTATTATGTGGATGAGTGCTGTAGGGGGCAAGCTATTTTTATTTCAGTTATCACTACTAGCAAACGCACGCACAAAGCGTGTTAACATAAGGCGGCCCATAAGGCACATGTTAAAGTTCACTGTCCGCCAAGGCACCCTTGAATGTCCCCTATAGGGCACCATATATGTTGCGTCACAGGATAATGTATAGTGCACCTTATATGGACGGCAACCATAAGGTGCCCTATAGGGTGCCCTATAAAGCACCCTCAGAGGCACCTTATGGGTACAGTACACTGAGGGTGTGTTTGATGGCAGCAACATATGTACATTAAATCTAAAAAAAGCTTTGGACAACCCTATCAAAGAACCCCACTGTGGGCTCGAACCCATTACCGCTGGCTCCACAGGCAGTGAAGTAACCATTGGGCTACAGCTATATAGTTGCCAGCAAGCCCCTAGCTGGCTGCAGAGAGCCTGCATGTCACCACACAGACAGTCTGCTGTGGGAACCAGGATAGGGTTAGGCCACCCATACCCATGATGCACTGCACATGCAAATCAGCTGTCCACAGATGAACACAAGATGGGGAATGCACCCCAACAGCTCCCCGGCCTGGTAGGGGGACGTGTCCGTGTGCACCCACACAGCACCTTGGCCTGGTAGGAGGTACTGACCGGGTGTTTAATTTGCACAGAGTAGCTACACACAGTCACACTGTGCGGGAACTGTGCTCACCCTGAGTGTGCGATGAGGCGCCCTGGACCAGGTCCACAGCTGAGAGAGGCCATGGCAGAGCTCCAAAACAGTCATAATCTGTGAGTTTCTGCAGGAACACCTTGGATATCTCTGTCTGTCTCAGTCAGGGGAAACCCCACAGACCCCTAGGTGGGCCATGTACCACCAACCCCCCCCCCCCCCCCCCCAGCTGAGGGTGATAAACAGGCAGGGTCTCCTATCAACAGATCCCCATTATACACCCCCCCCCCCCCCCCCCCCCCGCAATGATGGCAGTAGAGTGGACCATCAACCCCAGTCCTGTTGGGGAACAGACACCCTACAGGGCAGTCCAAGCAGCCCCACACACACCCAGACCACAATATCAGACAGACAGTAGGCCTGGATATGCTAAGATGCACCCCACCACTATCTGATATTCCCCTGCATCAAGCCATCAGCCACTGCACCCTGCAAGGCACTCCAGCAGGGCACATACCAGCTGTGAACAGTCTGCTGGTTAGTCCCACTGGAAATGCATGCACCCACAACTGGGATGGCAGCACACACAAGCAGATACATCAGTGACTAGGCCCCAACAGGTGACCCATATATATCACATGAGGAAAGTGCTATGAAGCACTATGGGGGTGCCTAGCCATGCTGCCATCACTGCACAGTCAGGGTGGAGTGAAAGCCCAGCAGCACATACAGAGGTCACCCTGTCTGTGGAGGTGGTGGACGGCCACTACAATGTCCCTGCCAGTGCCCTATGCCCTGTGCAGATGCATCCTGGCCAGCCCACCCTGTCTTAGCTATACCCATGGTACCATGCTGCTCATTATGCACATCATCAGGCCAAAACTGTGGACAGTGTTTGCAGCCAACACACACTGTATAGACAGACACACACTCCCACACGTATGCCAGCATTGTGCTACTATAGAGGGGTTCAGAATCCTTGCCCACCACACCAGTCCTGGGCACAGTACAGGCATGGGTATGGTATGCAATACCATTGGGGGTCCCTCCCTAGGGTGGTAAACACTGTCAGGGGCCAGACCTGACGCACACACCGCAGACATCAGATAGATTATTATGATGGAGCTCATAGAGCAGACTGTGCGTAACGTAGGGATATCTATCTGCCAGTACTCATAGCAAACGTTTGAGAGCTGTGTACCATATACCCTGGTGTAGGGTGACATTGCTAAGGTATGCAAGTGCTGGTATTGGGAGATGCACGCAGGGCCCAATGTCCTGCCTCACCAGGAGGCATTGGCCAATGGGGCCTGTGGGTGTGGGTGTGGGTGTGTCTGTCCCTGTTGGCTGCTGCTGTACGGCAGAGGTTCCCAAATCCAGTCCAGGTTTGCAATACACTGGTTGGGGTTTCCTGCTGTCCCTCATGAATATGCATGAGCTACATCTACATGCCATGGGGGTGGTGCATAGATATACAGCACGGTTATTTGTATGAGTGGCAGCATGGAACCTGAATGGTGTGTGGTCCTCCAGGACTGCATTTGTGAGACTCTGCTCTAGGTACTGCCCCTGGTCATGGTGTCTGTGCTTGGTGGTGTAAAAGATAGGCGTATGACCAATGCGTATATCCCCAGCAATAAAGGATTGCCCTTACTAACATGGTTTAGTTGTGGGGAAAATATGTGGACAGGATTGGCAGTAGCCCCAGCTGGGCTTTGAACCTATGACCTTTTGCTCCTGCACACACTGTCTGTGTGCACTGCACCACTGTGTTACCACAGATGTGCTGAATTCCCTGGGAAGTCCATGACTGTACATCTGACAGGGCCTATGTTGCAGTGGACGTGCCAGCCTGCACATGGCTCGGCCACTGTCTTCTGTGGCTAGCAGCCACTGCCCCCTCCACCACCTGTACCCTACCGCCAACATGCTGGCATGTCCGTATCTTGGAAAAGCATATGACCTGATTGAGTTGTGGCACTCCAGGACTGCATTTGGGGGACTCGGCTGTCGGTAATGCCCATTGTTATGGTGTGTGTGCGGTGTTGGGTACAAATGGGTGTGTGAACCATGCTTATGTTCTCTGCAATAAAGGAGTGTCTTTACTATCTCTGTTTAGTGGTGGGTAAAGTATGGGGACTGGGTTGGCAGAAGCCCTAGCTTGGATTTGAACCTGTGACCCTCTGGTCCTAGAGGTACTGCCTCTGTCTGCTGCACCACACTGTGGCCACAGTGATAGTGCAGTCCCTGGGGGTGGGAAACCTGACCAAATGAGTCACAAACCCTGCTCTGCACATTTGTACTGTGGGCTCAGTCACCTTGTCTGGTGACAAACGTGCAAATAAACCCCTCAACCGACCACGACGAACTGGGGATAAATATATCCAAGCTGGGCAACAGTGATATGAATGGGCAACCATAGCAAACACTCCCAGGAAGGCTCAGTAAAAAGGAAATGGTTTTTGGAAGGGTCTCCGCTCCGTAGCCCCTTCCATACTTCATTTCATTGTTTTGGAGCTTTCCTGGGTGTGTTTCTTATGTTTGCCCATTAATATCAGGGTTCCCCAGCTGACTTCCTATTTTTAATATGTTTGTTTGGGTCTTTTTCTATCTTTATTTGCACTTTTGTTCTGTGCACATGTATCACACTGCTCACGTTTTGCAGGTTTCCCCGGTTTCCCTGTACATTGCTGACGGAAATGGTTTCTCTTCCCTTTAAATGCCCTCTACCGTGAGTGTTTCACTCGCGCTATTTTTAACCTGCAAATTCGTCCCCGATACTGTGCGGGGAGCCTCTCCCCTCCCCTTCCCCGCCCATTGACCCCGTCTCTCCGCCCCTCGGGAGCCTTCCTCCGCCCTCAGAATGCCTTTCCACGCCTCTATCGGACATTTGCGGGCCGGGTACTTTTGCGGGGCACGTTAGTGCGGCGCGCAATTGTGCGGGGCCCAAGCGCACTTGTGCGGGGCGTTTAAGAGCGTTTCTGAGCGTTTGAGTGCCGCGTTTCCGTGCGCTATTGTGCGGCACGCAATTGTACGGCTTTTAGTAAACATGCCCCTATGTCATTTCTTATCTTTTCTTTTGTTTTCTTCACTTCCTTCCATCAGCCTATTCCCAGTCCCAATGAGCCTCCAACTTCCCATGTCAGTTCCCTTCAAGTCATCTCCTTCCCCTCTCAGTTCCCTTCAGCCATCTCCTTCCCCTCTCTCAGTTCCCTTTCAGCCATCTCTTTCCCCTCTCTCAGTTCCCTTCCAGCCATCTTTTTCCCCTCTCTCAGTTCCCTTCCAGCCATTTCCTTCCCCTCTCTCAGCTCCCTTTCAGCCATCTCTTTCCCCTCTCTCAGTTCCCTTCCAGCCATCTCCTTCCCCTCTCTCAGCTCCCTTTCAGCCATCTCTTTCCCCACTCTCAGTTCCCTTCCAGCCATCTCTTTCCCCTCTCTCAGTTCCCTTCCAGCCATCTCCTTCCCCTCTCTCAGTTCCCTTTCAGCCATCTCTTTCCCCTCTCTCAGTTCCCTTCCAGCCATCTCCTTCCCCTCTCTCAGCTCCCTTTCAGCCATCTCTTTCCCCTCTCTCAGTTCCCTTCCAGCCATCTCTTTCCCCTCTCTCAGTTCCCTTCCAGCCATTTCCTTCCCCTCTCTCAGTTCCCTTTCAGCCATCTCTTTCCTCTCTCAGTTCCCTTCCAGTCATCTCCTTCCCCTCTCTCAGTTCCCTTTCAGCAATCTCTTTCCCCTCTCTCAGTTCCCTTCCAGCCATCCCCTTCCCCCCTCTCAGTTCCCTTTCAGCCATCTCTTTCCCCTCAGTTCTCTTCAGCCATCTCCTTCCCCTCTCTCAGTTCCCTTTCAGCCATCTCTATCCCCTCTCTTAGTTCCCTTTCAGCAATCTCTATCCCCTCTCTTAGTTCCCTTTCAGCCATCTCTATCCCCTCTCTTAGTTCCCTTTCAGCCATCTCTTTCCCCTCTCTCAATTCCCTTTCAGCCATTTCTTTCCTCTCCCGTCAGCTCCCTTCCAACTCTCTTTTCCCCCTGTGTTAGCTTTCTTCCAGCCTCCATGAGCTCCCTTTTATTCCCCCTGTGCAGCTCGTTCTTCTTCTCTCCTCCCCCCCCCCAACATGCAGCTCATTCTTCATCTCTCCTTCGCCCCTGTGCAGCTCGTTCCTCTTCTCTCCTTCCCCTGTGTAGCTCGTTCCTCTTCTCTCCTCCCCCCCCATGCAGCTTGTTCCTCTTCTCTCCTTCCCCTGTGTAGCTCGTTCCTCTTCTCTCCTCCCCATCCCCCCTGTCCCCTTGTCCCCCGTAGTTCGTTCTGCTCTGTATTGCTTTTGAAATGACAGGAAAACGGTGCGGAGCCTCCTGGTGGTAAGGAACCTCTGCTACTGCCAAAAGGAAGTGATGCTAGAGCGGGACGCGGCAGCAGCAGAGGTTCCTTACCGCTGGAAGGCTCTGCACCGGTTTCCTGTCATTTCAAACGCAGAGCAGAACGAATGACGGGGGACGGGGGATGGGCAGCAGTTTGTCTGCATTTTTTTTTTAAACTGAAGGCGGAGTGAGGCGGCTCTTTTGGGGCATTTCTGCCGCCTCCAAAAGTTTGCTGCCTGAGGCCACCTCCTCACTCCGCCTAATTATAGAGCCACCTCTGCCTATATGGCAGCAGATGCACTGCTGTTTTCTGGAGATTTTGTGTTGACAGCAGACAGGATCATGGAGGCTGTATGTCATAGACTGCATAGAAAAGATGAGTTTTAAGGAGGATTTGAACTTAGGAAAAGATGGTTCGAGGCGGAGGGCAGAGGGGAGAGAGCTCCATTAGCACAAATTGAATATTTACCTATATTTTTATATGGCATTTTGAAACATTGATAACTGAACCATTTCAAAAAGAATATCACTTTCAAATACATTCATGTTTATCTGTAGAGCACTGTGTTTACAACAATGTATATTTTGCTAGCAAAGGTTCTTTTTCAATTTTATATTTATTACAATTTTCCAATAATATACTACAATATCTGAATGAAAGGAAAAAATGGCAAATACAAAAGGAAAAAAAATATATAATGGGAATTACCCATTGATAGAGATATTTACAAAACCAACAGCCCACAATAGCAGAAAAAGAAGGATCCGAGTAAAACTAAGAAACATTTCCAAACATAAAGCACAATCACAAAGCAGAGCCCCCCAATGAACCCTTCTCAGCAGGCCTACAGTGGTACCTGTGGGTTACACAGTTGAAAATTAATCTCCTCCCTAGCCACAAGAAAATCAGTAAGTTGTCGGGGCTCAAAAAAACCCAAATGTTTTTCCATCACAGATAAAGAAAACGTAGCATGAAACTCAGTCCCAGAGTTAAGACCCTAGAACATAGGGCCAAAAACTCCTGGCAATATTTCTGTGTAAATCTAGATAAATCAGAAAATACACAAATTTCTGAGACAAAAAACAATTTATTAATAGAGCAGAAATATATATTTTTAAGAAGTGTTATGAACAAACTCTAAGGCAAAAGTTACAATCATAGTAGAAGGCTGTGTTATCATCTCTAGGAACTCCGTGAGATTCAAACCCATGGAATCCCCTTGTCCACTAGGTACACCAGTACTAACAGATGGCAAATACTGGGCCCTAACAATAGGGGAAGAGAACCAGCATCAATTCCCAGAATTTCAGTCAAATACCTTTTAACCATATCAATAGCATGTATGAAGGGTGATCTGGGAAATTTCAACAGGCGGAGATTTTTACGCTGTACTTGATTCTCCAGGTGCTATATCCATCTGTGAAGAGTGTTATCTTTCACCAGAGTGTCCCCCAAATTCTGAACAGCACTCATTTTAGACTCAAGGACATCATATCTTGATGAACATTGTCCCAATGCCTGAGAATGACTTAGCACCGACTGTGAGACCACTGACAAATCACCCAAAAATCTAGCAGAGAGAACTTGCATGGAGGAGTTCAGCCCCTGTATAGCATCCCACAGTGATTCCAAAGTCACAGTTGATAGCTTCCTCACCTCACAGAGATTGTACCCGGAAGCAGCCTTACCAGCACCCTGCATGATGGAAATAAGTAACTGCTGCAGTCCATCCAAAGGTGTCCCCACTGTCACCACCATGAGGGGGGAGGACTGAGCCTCAGGACGACCTCCTGGAAAGGACTCACCACCTACCATTCTGGCCTGGGACTCCTCTGCCGAACCTGTAGCCCCTATACTTCCGGGCATTGAAGGCGGCATCTGCACAATAGGGCTTAACGAACCCCCTTCTGCACTGCTGCCCGAAGTTCACTGCTCGAGCTGGCAGAAGGGGAAAGATGCTGGGGAGACTGAGGTAACTCCAAATGCCTCCAATATGGTCTAGCACATAGGCTAGTTAGGGGGGCCTTCCAGGAGAAATGCTTTCCCCTTCCCCTTCCTTTTGCCCTTCTTCACAGGCAGCAAGAACACCCAAGCCTCCAGTACACGAACCAGGCTGCGAAGCATCCTCAGAGACATCTGCTCACAGCGCCATCTTGGATCCAATCAGGACCTAACAAAGGTTCTAAGATAACACACAGCATCTACTTTAAAAAGGTTTAGGGGGCCCTTTTACTAAAATGTGGTACGTTTTTGGAGTTACCATGCATTAGGAGCAAAACCCAATGTGCGGCAAGTGCAAAAGCCATGTGGTAACTGTTGGCGGCATGCCCAGGATGTCTCCTACACTTACTGCATACTAAAGTCCCCTAGAGCACATTAAGTTCATTCACATTTAGCGTGGGTGCACTTAATGCCTTCTCTTGACAGCATGTGCTACAATTGACAGCATGTGGCAATTACTGTGTGCTAACCACAATGTGCAGTCCTGCTCACTCTCCGACCAGGCCCTGCCCCACATGAACTAAGCAGTTAACATGCTGCTTTTACAGTATGGCAGCCATTACTGTGGGCCTGTGCTAATAGTTACTGTGCTCTAAAATGCATGCTACCTCCTTAGCACACTTTAGTAAAAGGGCCCCAGGAGCTGTGATACACAGATGGCTACACTCTAGTTCATGACCATACTAAAAGCACTCATTGTTTTCTCTTTCAGTGCTATACAAATGCTCAGTAGCAATTTCAGAAGATTAGATGTTAGAACTTCAGTGACAGGTTCTTCTATATTTAGATTTGAGAAATGTAAAATATTAGCTGTTCACAGTGCACAGTGTCTTAATTACTCATGTTTTTTTTATTAATTCTAAAAATAAGTTAGCATTAAATGTTAGACATTTCTGGAATTTACAATGTAAATACACTGAGTAACTAGCAAACTCTCATGTCCATTATTTATGATCTAGGAATTCTTTCCATGGAAACTCTTTTGAGATCATCATTATCAAACAGAACAAATTCTACACAGAACAGGAAAACCTGATTTACATAAAGTGTAATATGTCCTAAGGGAAGTGTATTAATAGATGATAGCTAAGACCTGATGAATCCTCAGCACCAACAATTTGATCAAATATCAATTGCCTTTAATGTGATTCCATTGTGTTCATGGAGAAACTGCCAAAGTATTAATTCTTTAACAGTCAGGACATAGTGCACCCATATCTAAGACATATGTAAGGCCCCATTGGAAACCTTACTAAGCACTGTATTGCTGTAAAAGGATCATACTCGGCAAAGCAGGCAAGAGAAATCTACCATCTGTTCACAGTATCCCCCTACTGCAATGTTCAGTTACAGCTGAAATATTAGTAAGTGGCCACCTGTGCTTAAAGACATTATTTTGGAGTAGTTGATGAGAAGAGTTTTTTTGCTTCGATTCTGCCTTCTGCTTTTGTATCTCCTCCTTTGCTTTAGAGAAACAGGCTGAATATCTTGTCGCTGGATTCTTGGTGCTCATTTTGAGATTAGCTACCAGCCCACATTTAAGGGCTGGGGGATGATTTGTTCTTTAGGCGTGTTTCACATAAGTCTATTGGGGAGGCTCCAGCTGACTGTGTACAGTTGTGTGTCCATCTGTACACATCGGTAAGGACAAGCAGAAGCTGTGTCTGGAGGTGGGAACGCAATCCCCATCTGACACTGAGTAGTCCCACTACTGATTAAGAGCTCCTACCTGTATGGACTTGTCCCATTATAGATGGCGTGCCGTGGAAATCCACAGCATCCACTTATGCAAGAGTGGCCCCAGAACTGCTGGAGTGCCAGGAGAAGTCCCCAGCTCCCACCAATTCCACAGAAGCCCAGCCCTTCAAAAGGACAAGTGGGAGTCCCCATCTCCCGATGATGCAAGGGCAGCAAGAGGGCCAGCAGGAGTCTCCAACTCCCGATGATGGAAAAGGAGCAGGAGGACCAGCAGGAGTCCCCAGCTCCCGATGATGCAGGAGCAGCAGGAGTCCTCAGCTCCCGATGATGCAGGAGCAGCAGGAGTCCCCAGCTCCCGATAATGCAAGAGCAGCAGGAGTCCTCAGCTCCCGATGATGCAGGAGCAGCAGAAGGGCCAGCAGGAGTCCCCAGCTCCCGATGATGCAAGAGCAGCAGGAGTCCTCAGCTCCCGATGATGGAAGAGCAGCAGGAAGGCAAGCAGGAGTCCCCAGCTCCCGATAATGCAAGAGCAGCAGGAGTCCTCAGCTCCCGATGATGCAGGAGCAGCAGGAGTCCTCAGCTCCCGATGATGCAGGAGCAGCAGGAGTCCTCAGCTCCCGATGATGCAGGAGCAGCAGAAGGGCCAGCAGGAGTCCCCAGCTCCTAATGATGCAAGAGCAGCAGGAGTCCCCAGCTCCCGATGATGCAAGAGCAGCAGGAGTCCTCAGCTCCCGATGATGCAGGAGCAGCAGGAGTCCCCAGCTCCCGATAATGCAAGAGCAGCAGGAGTCCTCAGCTCCTGATGATGCAGGAGCAGCAGAAGGGCCAGCAGGAGTCCCCAGCTCCCGATGATGCAAGAGCAGCAGGAGTCCCCAGCTCCCAGAAGCATGATGCAACTGTCCGTTGGGAAAGAGGTGGGATGGGACATGACAGCCGTCCATCAGAGAAGAGGTGGGATGGGACATGGCAAAGGGAGCAGGATTAACATGAGGGAGAGAGGTATAGGGAAGAGTAAAATGGAAGGATTGTGGTTAGAGAAGGAAAAGAGAGTGGTGGGGATAAAGGGATGGCAGAGCATAAGGGGCAGGGATAGAGAAGAGACAAGGAAAGTGGTCATCTGCAGGAAGCATGGAAGGGGAGGGGGAATTGGGAGCATGCAAGAAGTGAACAACAGGCGGTGGCAGGGAAAGGATGGGAGATTGGCTAAGCGTAGGAAGGAAGAATAGTGCAGGGGGATGGAGAAAGATTCAAGGGAGCAAGAAGGCTACATGCTTAGACACACACTGCCAAGGTAAACACACTGCTGATAGATAAACAGCTAAACTCTGCCCATAGAAATTTCCAAACAGAACAAAAATCTCAGGTTCATCAAGGTTCTTGTGCCTTGCAGACGAGAACTTACTGTAGCAGTCATTCTCTTCTGGAAGAGAGAAGCTTGTGTTCTTGTGACTGGAGATTGTTTTGGGAACTTTGCAGTTCATTCCGATGTGGCAGTCTAAGGGATGCAGTGTGAACAGGATATATATAATTGGAGGAGTGAATGCTCAGCTTTTACCAGTTGGGAAGAGAAGAAGAGAGAGCTCCTATACCAAAAGGAGACAGGCAAAAGGAGACAGCAGAGTCTGTGCCAATCAGGGATGCACATTTGTTAACATAAGAAATGTCATACTAGGTCAGACCAAGGTCCATCAAGCCCAGTATCCTGTTTCCAACAGTGGCCAATCCAGGTCACAAGTACCTGGCAGTTTCCCAAAAAGACACACAGGTTACACAACACTTGTTTTGGGGCAAGCAGTGGATTTTCTGGGTTATCTTTAATAATGGTTTATGGATCTTTCCTCCAGGAACTTCTCCAAACCTTTTTTAACCCAGCTACACTAAAAGCTTTTTATATCTCCTCCGTTGAGTGAAAAAATATTTTCTCTTATTAGTCTTAAATAAAGTTTCATTGCATGTCCCCTAATCTTTCTACTTTCAATGGTGTAAACAATCGGTACCCATTCCACTCCATTAATTAATTTATAACCCTCTATCATATCTCCCATCAGCCAACTCTTTTCCAGGTTCAAGAGCCCTAACCTTTTAAGCCCCTTCTCATAGGGATATCCTTCATCCCATTTACCATTTTGGTGGCTCTTCTGTGTACCTTTTCTAATTCCACTATATCCTTTTTAAGATACAGCAACCAGAATTGCACACAATATTCAAGGTGTGCTTGTACCATGGAGTGATACAGAGACAGTATAATATCCTTTGTTTTATTCTCATAAGAACATAAGATATGCCATACTGGGTCAGACCAAGGTCCATCAAGCCCAGTATCTTGTTTCCAACAGTGGCCAATCTAGGCCACAAGTACCTAATAGTTTCCCTAAAAGACACAGGTTCCACAATGCTTGTATTAGGGCAAGAAGTGGATTTCCCAGGTCCCCTTTATAATGGTTTATGGACCTTTTCTCCAGGAAATTGTCCAAACCTTTTTTAAACCTGACGACACTAACAACTTTTACTACATCCTCCGGTAACGGATTCCAGAGATTGATTACACGTTGAGTGAAAAAAATAATTTCTATTATTAGTTTTAAATAGGTTACCCTGTAGCTTTATTGCATGTCCCCTCGTCTTTCTATATTTTGATGGTATAACCAATCGATCTACATTTACCCATTCCACTCCATTCATTAATTTATAGACCTCTATCATATCTCCCCTCAGCCATCTCTTTTCCAGGTTAAAGAGCCCTAACCTTTTTCGCCTCTCTTCATAGGGGTATACTTCCATCCCCTTTACCATTTTGGTGGTTCTTCTCTGTACCTTTTCTAATAACATTATATCCTGTTTAAGATGCAGCGACCATAATTGCTTTTCTTATGATTCCTAGCATTCTATTTGCCTTCTTAGCTGTGGCTGCACACTAGGTGGAGGGTTTCAATGTGTTATCCACAATGATACCTAAAACGTTTTGCTAGGTGGTGGTTCCTAATGTGGATCCTTGCATCGTGTAACCATAGTATGGGTTGTTCTTTCCTAGGTGCACAACTTTGCACTTGTCCACATTAAAATTAATCTGCCATTTGAATGTCCAGTTTAACAATTTATCAAGTTCCTCTTGCAATTTTTCACAATCCTATTGGTTTTTAACAACTTTGAATAATTTTGTCTCATCTGCAAATTTGATTATCTCACTTGTTATTTCCATTTCCAGGTCATTTACGAATATGTTAAAAAGCAGCAAACCCCGCACTGCTCCCTGGGGCACTTCACTATTCACCTTTCTCCATTGGGAAGTTTGGCTATTTAGCCCTAACCTCTGCTTTCTAACTTTCAGCCAGTTCCCGATCCACAATAGTACACTGCCTCCTATTCCATGCCTTTTTAATTTCGCCAAGAGCCTTTCATGAGGAACCTTGTCAAAGGTTTTCTGAAAATCTAGATCCATTATATCGACCAGCTCACCTTTGTCTACCTGTTTATTCACACCTTAAAAAAATATAACAGATTAGTAAGACAAGACCTTCCTTGGCTAAAGCCCTGTTGGCTTTCTCCCATTAAACCATGACTATCTTCAGTAATTTTGTTCTTTATAATGGTTTCTACCATTTTGTCCAGTACTGCTATTAGGCTCACTAGTCTGTAGTTTCCCGGATCACCTCTGGAACCCTTTTAAAAAATTGATGTTACATTGGACATTCACCAATCTTCAGGTATCATACGAGATAATTTTAATGATAGTTCACAGATTACTAAGAGTAGGTCTGCAATCTCATATTTCAGTTCTTTCAACACCCTTGGATGCATACCATCCAGTCTGGTGATTGGCTACTCTAGTTTATCACATAGTTCTAATACATCTTCCCGGTTTATCGATATTTCTTTCAATTCTTCCAATATATCACCTTTAAATACCATTTCAGTCATGAGTAACTTCCCTACATCTTCTTCAGTAAAGACCAAAGCAAAGAATTCATTCAGTCTCTCCTCTATGGCCTTGTCCTCTCTTAGTGCCCCTTTTACCCCTCTATCATTTAATTGTCCGATTCTCTCACAAGATTTTTGCTATGGTGTACTTGAAAAAGTTTTAATTATGCATTTTTGCTTCCACAGCAAGCTTTTTTTCATCTAACTTGACAATGCTTATATTGTTTCGAGTTTTCGTCATTTCGCTCCTTTTTTCATTTCCTGAAAGATGTTTATTTGGCTACAACATCCTCTCTGACCTCACTTTTAAACTATGCTGGCTTCCAAGATAGTATTTTTAAACAACAGCTATGCTTGATGTAAATCTTTGCCATTTGCAGCTGCTTCTTTTAGTTTTTTTCTTAACTATTTTCCTCATTTTATCATAGTCTCCTCTGAAAGTAAAAAGGTAGTACTGTGGATTTCCGTGCTATCCTTCCTCCATTTATTAAATCAAACATTATTATGCTATGATCAGTATTGCCAAGTGGTCCCAACACCCTTATCTTTTGCACCAGATCTTGTATTCCGCTAAGGACTAGATCCAAAATGTCTTCCCCTCTTGTTGGTTCATGATCCAGCTGCTCCAAGAAGCAGTCATTTATTTCATCAAGAAACTTTATCTCCCTAGCATGTCGCAATCAATACCAGGGTATTGAAATCACCCATTATTATTACTGTGTTGTAACTTTTGTTAGCTTACATAAGAACATAAGATATGCCATACTGGGTCAGACCAAGGTCCATCAATCCCAATATCCTGTTTCCAACAGTGGCCAATCTAGGTCATACGTACCTAGCAGTTTCCCCAAAAGACACAGGTTCCACAGTGCTTGTATTGGGTCAAGCAGTGATATCCTGGGTCCCTTTTTAATAATGGTTTATGGACCTTTCCTCCAAGAACTTGTCCAAACATTTTTTAAACACAGCTACACTAACAGCCTTTACTACATCCTCCGGTAACAAATTCCAGAGTTTGATTACACTTTGAGTGAAAAAATATTTTCTCTTATTTGTCTTAAATAGTTTACCCTGTAGCTTCATTGCATGTCCCCTAGTCTTCCTATATTCTGATAATGTAAACAATCAATCTACATTTACTCATTCCACTCCGTTCATTAATGTATAGATTTCTATCATATCTCCCCTCAGTCGTCTCTTTTCCAGGTTAAAGAGCCCTAACTTTATTAGCCTTTCTTCATAGGGGTATCCTTCCATCCTCTTTACCATTTTGGTTGCTCTTCTCTGAACCTTTTCTAATAACGCTACATCCTTTTTAAGATACGGCAACCAGAATTGCACACAATATTCAAGGTGCAGTTACACCATGAAATGATACAGAGGCATTATAATATCCTTTATTTTATTTTCCATTCCTTTCCTTATGATACCTAGCATTCTATTTGCTCTCTTGGCCACTGCTGCACACTGGGCGGAGGGTTTTAACATGTTGTCCACAATGACACCTAAATCTTTTTCCTGGGTGGTGGTTCCTAATGTGGAACCTTGCATAGTGTAACCATAGTTTGGGTTGTTCTTCCCCAAGTGCATAACTTTGCACTTGTTCACATTAAATTTCATCTGCTATTTTGATGCCTAGTCTTCCAATTTTCCACAATCCTCATGGGTTTTAACAACTTTAAATAGTTTTGTGTCATCTGCAAATTTGATAGCCTCACTCGTTATTCTCTTTTCCAGGTCATTTATGAATATGTCAAAAAGCAGCAGACCCAGCACAGATCCCTGAGGTACACCACTGTTCACCTTTCTCCATTGGGAAAATTGGCCATTTAGCCCTACCCTCTGCTTTCCAACTTTTAACCAGTTCGTGATCCACAATAGTACACTGCCTCCTATCCCATGACTCTTTAGTTTTGCCAAAAGTCTCTGATGAGGGACCTTGTCAAAGGCTTTCTGAAAGTCCAAATACACTATATCAACTGGCTCACCTTTGTCTACCTGTTTATTTACACCTTCAAACAAACATAACAGATTAATAAGACAAGATCTTCCATGTCTAAAACCATGTTGGCTGTCTCCCATTAAGCCATGACTATCTACATGATCAGCAATTTTGTTCTTTATGATGGTTTCTACCATTTTTACTGGTGCTGACGTCAGGCTCACCGGTCTGTAGTTTCCCGGATCACCCATGGAACCCTTTTTAAAAATTGGCGTTACGTTCGCCATCCTCCAATCTTCAGGTATTACAGATGATTTTAATGATAGTTCAAAGATTATTAATAGTAGGTCTGCAATTTCATATTTCAGTTCTTTCAACATCCTTGGATGCATACCATTCAGTCCAGGTGATTTGCTACTAGTTTATCAAATAGTTGTAATACATCTTCCCGATGTATCGATATTTCCTTGAATTCTTCCGCACCTTTAAATACCACTTCAGTCATGGGTAACATCCCTACATCTTCCTCAGTAAAGACCAAAGCAAAGAATTCATTCAGTCTCTCTGCTATCACCTTTTCGCTTCTTAGTGCCCCTTTAACCCCTATATCATCTAATGGACCAACTGACTCTCTCACAGTTTTTTTGCTACAAATGTACTTGAAAAAGTCTTTATTATGCATTTTTGCTTCTGCAGCAAGCTTCTTCTCAAATTCTCCCATTGCCTGCCTTATCAATGCCCTGCATTTAACTTGCCAGTGTTTGTGCTGTTTCCAGCTTTCATCATTTTGCTTTTTTTTCCATTTCCTGTAAGATGCTTTTTTTTGGCAACAACAGCCTCTCTGATCTCACCTTTAAACCATGCTGGCAGTTTTTTGGACTTACTTCCACTTTTCTTAAAGCATGGAATACAGCCGGTCTGGGCTTCCAAGATAGTATTTTTAAACAACCCCCAAGCTTGATGCAAGTCTTTAACCTTTGCAACTGCTTCTTTTAGTTTTTTCTTAACTATTTTCCTCATTTTATCATAGTCTCCCTCTCGAAAGTTAAAAGGTAGTACTGTGGATTTCCTTACCATCCTTCCTCCACTAATTAAATCAAACGCGATCATGCTATGATCACTATTGCTAAGTGGCCCCAACACCCTTATCTCTTGCACAAGTTCTGGTGTTCCACTAAGGATATGTCCAATGTGGCTTCCCCTCTGGTCGGTTCATGAACCAGCTGCTCCAAGAAGCAGTAATTTATTTCATCTAGAAACTTTATCTCCCTAGCATGTCCTGTCATGACACTGACCCAGTCGATACCGGAGTAATTGAAATCACCCATTATTATTACTGTGCTGTAACTTTTGTTAGCTTCCTTGATTTCTTTGAGCATTTCATCATCCATTTGTTCATTCTGGCCAGGCGGTCGATAGTACACCCCCGCTGCCATCGCCTTCCCCTTTTTAATGGAATTTCAATCCATAGAGATTCTTCAGCAAATTTTGTTTCCTGCAAAACTTTAATCCTTTCTGAGTCAATGCCCTCTCTAACATAGAGCGCAACCCCTCTACCAATTTGATCAGCTCTATCATTACAATATAGTTTGTACCCAGGTATCACAGTGTCCCACTGGTTGTCCTCCTTCCACCATGTCTCTGAGATTCCAATCATATCTAACCTCTCATTTAGTGCTATATATATTCTAACTCTCCCATCTTATTTTTTAGACTTCTAGCATTTGCATACAAGCATTTTAGAGACTGTATTTTATTCATATTAATCTTTCTATTGGTAGGCATGGGTAATTTGGAATCTTTAAGCTCTGTCTGCTCCATACTCAAGGGCATTTGGGCTACTTTACTCTTTTTTGAAACTTCTCTGCTTTTGGTAGTATCATTCAATGATACATTGTTCCGAACCATGCACTCTTGGGCGACAGTCGGCTTTCCCCTATTATCTATTTAAAAGCTGCTCTGTCTACTTTATAAAGGTTAATACCAGATTCTGGTTCCATCCTGGTTAAGTTGAAGCGTATCCCTTTGGAAAAGCCCCTCCTTTCCCCAGTGTGTTCCCCAGTTCCTAACAAATCCAAACCCCTCATCTTTGCTCCATCGTCTCATCCATGCATTGAGACTCCGGAGCTCTGCCTGCCTTTTAGGTCCGCGTGTGGAACAGGAAGCATTTCAGAGAATGCTACCCTGGAAGTTCTGGATTTCAACTTCCTACCTAAAAGCCTAAATTTAGCCTCCAGAACCTCCCTACCATACTTTCCTATGTCATTGGTACCGACATGTACCAAGACAGCAGACTCCTCCTCAGCACTATCTAAGACCTTATCTAGGTGGTGCTTGAGGTCCGCTTCCTTCACACCAGGCAGGCATTGTTACCAGGCGATCCTCATGTCCACCAGCCACCCAGCTATCTACATGCCTAATGATGGAATCACCAACTATAACGGCTGTCCTAACCCTTCCCTCATGGGCACAGGGCCCTGGAGAAACATCTTCAGTGCGAAAAGGTTTTACATCACCTGTAAGACAGGTCCTAGTTACAGGATGAGTTCCTGCCGCACCAGGGTGATGCTCTCCTGTCACGTCACCTCTCTCCTCCATGGCAACAGGGATGCTGCCAGACTGGAGGTGGGACTTCAGGACTGTAGGTCTCATCTATGTACCTCTCTGTCTTTCTTATGTCTTCCAATTCTGCTATTCTTGTTTCCAGAGATAGGACTCGTTCCCTGAGAGCAAAGAGCTCCTTGCACCTAGTGCACACATAAGACCTCTTACCAACTGGGAGAAAATCATACATGTGACACTCAATGCAAAAGACTGGAAAGCCCCCATCTCACTGCTGGACTGCTGTCTGCATCTTAGTTTTAAGCTTGCGTTTAGATCTCTATGTTCTTTACTTTCTAAAGGTTGCTGTGGATACTCATACTAATAAAATTGTACCTAATACGTTTAATATACCTTGTTCACCTGAAGCTTAATTAATCTCAGGTCCTTAATGTATGACTGATTTGGATAAAGAGCCACAACTGAGAGCAGCTCCTTCCCTTCAAGATGTGTAAGTACCGATAAAGCTACGATTATCCCAGGGGTGGGTGGGTGTTCGGGAGATATGGAGGGAAATAAGACTTATTAAAAGAGGGCTGCTACACAGTACCCTGTCCTATGCTTCTTAGGTAAGCTGTGACCAATTTTCTGGGTGATTATCAGTCCTTTCTTGGATAGAAGGAGTCTTTCAAAATGGCCTTTTGACCTGCCACCTGGCTTTAACACATATTTAAAAAGTTTCACAGGTCTCTTGCCCCCTAGTTAGAAGGCCCCTTTGTAAAGGTCTCTATAAGACTTTATTTCTTGTTCAATGAATACTGACTCTGTTTTGCCTTTTATGCTAAGTTATATTCTGATTTGATTTAAATTAAAGCTCTTTGCTGCTGCTAAGCCCTGAATGAGTATGAAATTTAAACTAGAAGCTCTCTGCTGCGTTCTACATTTAACCAGAAAGCTCTTTTCTGTGTTTTAAATGTAATCTAAAAGAACTTTGCTGCTACAAGGCCCTGAATGAGTATTAAATGTAAACTACAAGCTCTCTGCTGGGTTCTAAATTTAACCAGAAAGCTCTCTTCTGTGTTTTAAATTTAAACTTTAACTTAAACTGCTGCTACTAGGCCTGACTAATTTAACAAATACACTGGGTTCACAGATTAATCAGCTTTAATCCAAATAATTCCCTTCAGAAAAATTCCCAGAGGTATATACTCACTATTGCAGATCTCTCTCCAGAAGTAGCAGTCCCCTTTTGTAGTCCTTCAAGCTTTCCTGATTTCTTTGAACATCTTATCATCCATTTGTTCATTTTAGCCAGGTGGTCAGTAGTACACCCCCACTGCCATTGCCTTCTTCTTTTGATATGGAATTTCAATCCATGAAAATTATACAGTGTATTTTGTTTCCTGCAAAACTTTAATGCCTTGTGACTCAAACCCCTCTCTAACATAGAGCGCAACCCTTCCACCAATTTGATCAGCTATATCATTACGATATAGTTTGTACCCAGGTATCACAGTGTCCCACTGGTTGTCCTCCTTTCACTATGTCTCTGAGATACCAATCATATCTAACTTCTCATTTAGTGCTATATATTCTAATTCTCCAGTCTTATTTTTGAGACTTCTACAATTTGCATACAAGCATTTTAGAGGTTGTATTTTATTCATATTAATCTGGTTATTGGTAGGCAGGGGTAATTTTGGAATCTTTAAGCTCTGTCTGCTCTGTACTTAAGGGCATTTGGGTTGCCTTTGTCTTTATTGGAACCTCTCTGTCAATATGGCTTAATTTCAGTCTTTTGCTAATATCTTTCAAGAATACATTGTTTCAAACTATGTACTTTTGGGTGACTATTGGCTTTCCCCTGTCATCTAGTTTAAATGCTGTTCTTTCTCCTTTTTGAAGATTAATGCCAGCAGCCTGGTTCCATCCTGTTTAAGGTGGAGCCCATCCCTTTGGAAAAGCCTTCCTTCCCCAAGAATGTTGCAGTTCCTAACAAATCCCAAACTCTCTTCCTTGCACCATCGTCTCATCCATGCATTGAGACTCTGGAGCTCTGCCTGCCTTTTGGGTCCTGCACATGGAATGGGAAGCATTTCTGAGAATGCTACCCTGGGAATTCTGGATTTCATCTTCCTACCTAAAAGCTTAAATTTGGCCTCCAGAACCTCCCTACCACACTTTACTATGTCATTGGTACCAACATGTACCAAGATAGCAGACTCCTCCCCAGTGCTATTTAAGCCTTGTCTAGGTGGCATGTGTGGTCTGCAACCTTCACTCCAGGCAGGCATTTTACCAGGCATCCTTCATGTCCACCAGCCACCCAGCTATCTACATGCCTAATGATTGAATCACCAACTATAACGGCTGTCCTAACCCTTCTTTCATGGGCACATGACTCTGGAGAAACATCTTCAGTGTAAGAGGTTTTACATCTCCTGGAGGACAAGTCGTAGCTAAAGGATCATTTCCTACCACACCAGGGTGATGTTCTCTTGTCATGTGACCTCTCCTCCATGTCAACAGGGAGACTGCCAGACTGGAGGTGGGACTTCATTAGTACATCCCTATAGGTCTCATCTATATATATCTCTGTCTTCCTTATGTCCTCCAAGTGTGCTACTCTACCCTCCAGAGATTGGACTCATTCCCTGAGAGCAAAGAGCTCTTTGCACCTAGTGCACATGTAAGACCCCTCACCAAATGGGAGAAAATCATACATGTGACACTCAATGCAAAAGACTGGAAAGTCCCCATTTCGCTGCTGGACTGCTGTCTATATCTTAGTTTTAAGGTGTTTTTAAATTGTTTACTTACTTAAGTCTGCTGGGGATACTTATACTAATACAACTATACTTAATACATTTAATGGACTTTATTCACTTCAAGATTAATTAATCTCAGGTCCTTAATTAATGTATTCCTGATGAGGTAACCAGCCACACCTGAAAGTGAATATGGGTACCTCCTTCTCTCTAATAGGTTTAAGAGCCTATAAAGCCGTGGGGTTGCTGGGAGTCTGGGATGGAGGGAGGAAAAAATACTTTAATAAAAGCTGGCTTCCTACACGGTGCCCTGACATTTTTTCTAAGGTAAGGTCTTATTAATTTTCTGGGTGATTCACACAGCCCTTGGTTTGATAGAAGGAGCCTTTCAACTTGCCCCTTTGATCTGTCACTTGCCTTTAACATCTATTTAAGACAACTTCACAGATCTTTTGCCTCCCAACTGGAAGGCCTCTTTGTAAAGGTCTCTAGAAATTAGTTTATTTCTTACTACTCAGAGACTATTTTTTCTACATGTATGCTAAGCTATACTCTTATTTTATTTAAATGAAAAGCTCTCCGATGGTACTAAGACCTGACTGACTCAGCAAAAACATAAGTCTAAAATACACAGATTTATCAGCCTTAACCCAAAGTTTTTCATTTTCCCCCAAGGTTTAGAGTATATTCCAGAAGATAAATACTTGCAAGCAGTGGTGGGATCCTGCAGGTTCAGCCTGGTTCGCATGGACCAATTCTTGCCATGGGCCGCATTTGGTGAACTAGGCCAAAAACAGTATCTGGATGTCGGTGTTGCACTGTTGGGACCCCCCCTGCCCATCTGTGGTTTGATGGCATCGGGGGACCGCAGCATCACAGGAAAACCCCAGTGCCATTAAACCACTTGCGTGTGGAGGGATCGGGCCGCTGGGGTGGCCTGCAGTGACCACCAGTTCTTAAAGAAATAATTTTTTTATGACTGTGAGAGGTGTGACTGGACAGTGTGTGGGCTTAGATAGGGACATATAGTATTCTACATCAGATCCCAGTCAACATCCTAACCTCCAAGTGACTGTGGAAACATCTTCAGCTTAGATTAGTTTTATTTATTGATTATGTTAGGGAGTAGGTACAGTCCATATCATTGCTGGATCAGAGGAACCCTGAGTTCCTATATATTGGATCTCCTGGCAAAGGACACCGTGGGACTTCAGGACAAGACACTGGGCTTCTTTGCAAGAACGTTTCTGGGAAGAGAGGTACCAATACACAAATACCCTGAGGAATAAAAAGAACTACATTTCTGAGCTCATACATTACATTACCAATTGAAATACATACAGAGTATTCTGTAATAAGAGAACTCACCTATTAAAAGGTGGAAGTTCCTTTGTAAAGAAGTATATTCATTATAAGAGATAAACTGTAAGGGGTAACCCAAAGGGAAAAATTGAAATACTTAAGTATTTTGTATTAGTAGACTACTGTGAACAAGAGAAATACTGAATGTTGATTTATAACTGAGTTCTATGGTGCAGCCGTGTATAAATACCTTATTGATTTAACTTGTTTAGCTAACTGTTAAAATTTCGGAATCCATCTTTAAGCTTGTTCAACAAGTTATACGAGCTTAATACATTTTTCTGAAAATTCTGTTTATAGACACTAAGGGGGATAATTACTAAACTGCGGTAATGTTACATAACTCGCGTTAAGTAATGTTAACGTGCGTTATGAGACGTTAACGATAGTTAACGTCTCATAACGCGCGTTAACGGTACGTAACGATCGTAAAGCTCCGCGGCGCGGTAAAACACCGCAGAAGGTGGAGAGAGGGCGGAGGGAAGGGGTCAATGGTGGAGTGTGGGTGGGGAGAGGCTCCATTCACACTAATGCGCCGATCTAAAGAGCTGAAACCTAACGCGAACAAAAACCTGCCGTTAGATGCACATTTGCAGGGGAGAGAAACCATTTAAGTGTCAGCAATGTACAGCATAGGCAGGGAAACCTACAAAACGTGATAGGTGTGATACATGTGCACAGAACAAAAGGGCACAGAAACATTGAAAATGACCTCAACAAACTGGAAAAAACAACATAACCAAGCTGGCCAATAGTGATATTAATGGGAAACATCAACCCCCCCCCCCCCCGAGAAAGCCCCAAAGGGTCTATGCTCCGTCCCCATACAAGGTGAATGAGCCCACAGTGAAATAGCGCTGATCAGGGCTTTCCCTTGTTAGTGAACAGGTGTCCTATGGCATGCACATGTCCCGCAACAGCAGGGCATGTCGGAACGGGCAACTGGACAGATTCCGGAAAAGGGGATACAGAGGGTCGCAGGCGGCACATGCTGTGGTGCAGCTGGGCCACAGTGCGGACTAGGGTGATGCCTAGGTGGCCCATACGAATGCTGAAACAGCAGAGCAGCCAGACAGCAACTGCTGAAGGCCCAACATGGGCACAACTGTGTTTCCCACAGTGTCACAGGGAATAGTACCCAGCAGCTACCCCCAAGGGCACGGAACATTGGCAGGCGGTGCTGGGGGGAAGCGTGGACACCTATGCAGGCACCCATACCCCAGAACCCGCACCATAGGAGGCCGCCTACCCGCACACTGGATGGCCTGAGACTGCGCTCCACCAGCACCACCAGCAGAAGGGCATGTCAGCATGGTGGCAGAGGGATACTGGTGGTGGAGGGGGCAGTAGCAGCTGCCCAGAGCAGACCGTGGCCTAGCCCTGTGTAGGTGGGTGCCATGCACTGCAACAGACAGGCCCTGTCTGATGAACAGTCATGGTATCACCAGGGAATGTACTGACACTGTGACAACATGGTGGTGCAGTGCACAAAACCAGTGTATTCAGATGCAGAAAGTCACAGGTTCAAGTCCCAGCTGTGGTTCCTGCCAACCCAGTCCCCATATTTTACCCACTACTAAAACATGCTAATACAGACAGAACCTGTATTGCAGAGGACGTAAACATGCCCAAAACACCTACATTTTACCCTACAGAGCACAGACACCATAAACATGCGCATTACCTAGAGCAGAGTCTCACAAATGCAGTCCTGGAGGGCCAAACACCATCCAGGTTCCATGCTGCCTCTAATAAAGATGCCTGTACTGCATTTCTATGCGCTGCCCCCATGGTATGCAGATGTATCTCATGCATATTCATGAGGGACAGCATGAAAACCCGAACAGTGTTTGGCCCACCAGGACTGGAGTTGGGAACCTCTGCCGTAAAGCAGCAGCCAACAGGGGCCGACACACCCGCACCCACAGGCTACATTATCCAATGCCTCCTGGAGCGACAGGATGTTGGGCCTTGCGTGCATCTCCCAATACTAGCACTTGCATACCTTGGCAATGCCACCCTAAACCTGGGAATATGGTACACATCTATCAAACGGTTGCTATGATTACTGGCAGATAGCAATTCCAAAGTTAAGCACAATTTGCTGATTGAGCTGCATCATAGCAACCTTTCTGATGTCTGTGGAGTGTGCTACAGGTCTTGTGTCTGACAGTGTTTACCACCCTGGGGAATGACCCCAACAGTATTGCGTACCATAGCCATGCCTGCACTGTGCCCAGGACTGGTGCGGTGGCCAGGGCTGCCAAACACCTCTATAGTTGCACAATGCTGGCATAGGTGTGGGGAGTGTGTGTCTGTCTATCCAGTATGTGGTGGCTGCAAACACCCTCCACAGCCCACACTGCTAGCACTGTTGCCAGTATTGGCCTGCCAATGTGCATAATGAGGAGCAAGGTACCATGGGAATAGCCAGGATAGGATGGCCTGGCCTGGATCCATCTGTACATAGCATAGGGCAATGGCTCGGACAGTGTAGTGACCGGCCACCACCTGCATGGACAGGGTGGCCACAGCATGTCCTGCTGGGAGGTCACTCTCACCCTGACTGAGCAGTGACCACGGCATGGCTAGGTTCTCCCATAGTGCTATATAGCTTTTTTTTCATGTGATATTTATGGGTTCTCTTTTGGGGCCCAATCACTGACTTATCTGCTTGGTGTGTATGCTGACATCCCAGTTCTGGGTACATGCATCTCCTCTAGGAACATGCACTATGGACTAGCTAGCAGACTGTCTGCAGCTAGTATGTGTCTTGCTGGAACACCTTGCAGGGTGCAGCGGCTGGAGGCTTACTGCTGGAGAATGTCAGATAGTGGTGGGGGCAGCTGTGCATTTCAAGGCCTACTGTATGTCTGCTATTGTTTTATGGATGTGTACAGCTTTGCATTGCCTGCCCTGTAGTGTGTCTGTTCCCCAGCAGGACTGGGGTGATGGTTCCCTCTACTGCCAACATTGCAGGGGTAGAATGTGGATCTGTTGATGGGAGATCCTGTCCCCCACCCTGAGCCACAAAGGGTGGGTTGGGTGCTGGTAAGTAATCTGCCTGTGGGTCCAAACACCCCCCTTCACTTAAATCATGTGACCATGGCACCATCACAGGGTATGCACTTTTCTGGTTGCATCATAGTCCACAAGGGCTAGATGTGAAATACAGATGGACACAGGCATATCCTAGGGGTGTTTGCAAGGACTACCTATCACACATTGGCACTGATGGGGACCTGCAGCATAGCCTATCTCAGCAAAGCCAGGTGCTGTGAAAATGGTGCTGGGCACCCCACCTCATCCTCAGGGTGAGCACTGGACCCACACACTGTGACGGTCTGTAGCTACTCTGTGCCACTAACACACACCGTCGGCACCCCCTACCAGGCTGAGGTGCTGTGGGGTGCATACCCCATCTTGTGATCATCTGTAGACTGCTGATTTGCATGTGCTGTGCATCCTGGGTACAGGTGGGTTGACCCTATCCTTGTAACCACAGCAGAATGTTTGTGTGGTGCCGTGCAGTCCTCCTGTAGCCTGCCAGGGGTTTGTTAGCAGCTATAGCCCACTGGTTATTTCACTGCCTGTGGAGCCAGAGATCATGGGTTCAAAACCCACAGTGGGGTTCATTGATAGGGCTGTCTGATGCATTGTCTATTTTTAATGTACATTAGTGCTGCTAGCAGAAACACCCTCAGGGTACTGTCACCTTAGGGTGCCTTATAAGGTGCCCTATACAGTGCCCTATTAAGTGCCTTATAAGGTGTCCTATAGGGGACATTACAAGGTGCCTTGGCAGACAGCGCACTTTATAATGTGCCCTATGGAGTGCCTTCTAGGGTGCCTTATGCAGCACCTTAGGTTACGCCACTGTGAGGGTGTGTTTTCTGGCAGCACTAATTAAAGTAAAACTAAAATATCTCATAACCCAATACTTAAACATAGTGCCTCAGCCAGCCTTATTCATTAGGCACACAGGATTTGAACCCATGACCTCTGTACCATCGGTCAGCATAGTAACCATTGTGCTACAGCTCTGTTTCTGTGTTTGCATGTCTGCACGCCTTTTTTTTAAAATCTTTATTTAGCATTTGCAAACAGTTGAACAATCAAAAAAAGAAAAAAGAAAAACATCAACTCCATAAAAAAAGAAGAAACACAGTGGAACACTAAAAAAAAACAACAACAAACACTGCTGAATGGCTGACAATCATGTACTATCCACTTGCAAAATACAAACAGTATCCCCCTATTCCGTCCTTATTCCCCTAAATGTCTCATATGACCCCTTGCCTTCTTCCCCTACTCCTCCTCACCAGCGCCGTAAGCGTAGTTATGTTAGCCCCTGGGATTCCTCTATTGCTGAAGATGCTGCAATACAAGCTTCCTATGCATATGTCAACTCTACTTACCCCATGACCAAAGCTCGTCTTGTAGCCCTTAGTACTACTGCCTGGATTCCTTGGGCTACCCCTGCCCTTACCGCTGAACTTGGTATGGCTGTCCGCCGCTTGCAATGTTTGCTGCATATACAAATGAAAGCTGTTACTGAATCTATCTCTCACTTAGCTGAATCGCTTGAACAAAATAACCAGATGACTCTGCAGAACAGGCAGGCTTTAGATTTACTACTCGCTGCTGAAGGCGGGACTTGTTCGTTTGTTAATGCTACTAACTGCTGTACGGTCATCGCGAACCATACGGTATTTGTATTGGATGCTATGAATAAGATTAAGCATTTATCTGAACTTCATATTGATGATTTTAAGGGTGGCCTCCAGATTGGGGATTGGTTTTCATCTCTCTCCTCCTGGTTCCACTCTCTTGGATCTGGCCTCAAAGGCTTATTGATTTCTGCTGGCATATTATTATTCATTGCTTTAATCTTCTGTTGTATTGTTTCCATTTTCATATCCTGTTGTAAGAAACATTGTACCAAGGTGTCCACTTCGTTCATGCCTGTTCAAACCAGTCATGCTCTTGTCAATGTTTCTTATGCTGCAGTCCCCGCATCTGACTATTCTGACTTAGATTTCTCCCCTTCCCCATAATAAAAAAAAATAAAAATGGGGGAGTTGTAGGGGTTAAGTGCGAGGTTAAGTGTTATATAAGTGTCAAGGGATTATTTTAAGGGTTAAGGGATTATAATGTCCCTGGTTCATAATCACTCAATGGCTACCCTGAATCTCAAAAAATTCTAAAGAACAACAGCCAGGCTGCTATATCATGTGGGCAACACTTGAGCCAGTACGAGAAGTAACCCAGCACAAGAAAAACCATATAAGGAAATATCATGAGCCTAGTAGGTGTAGGTCTGAACTGAAAAGTCCAGACATAGGCCTACAGGGGCAATGTGCAAAGGAGCACGTACACAGGAAACCATAAGCTGGCAATGTATATGCTAGGCCTCAGCCCTGAAGAAAGCAGGTGGCTGAATGACAGTTGGTAAGTATGAGAGCAGGGGGGCCAGGGGGATTTTGCAACAGGAACTAAGGGGGACAAAAAAGGCAATAATAGGAAATAAGAAGGGAGGGGGGAGAGGACACAGGAGGGATAGATCTGGGGACTATATGCATAAACAGAAGCAAGGAAAGGTATATATGTAGCAAGCTTTTTATATTCAGGGGAGGAGATATTCTGGAGATGCCTAGTGCTCGATAGAACTCTCTTCCCCACACCCTTGCCTGTATTGGTCATCAGTTATCTAATAAACAGAGACTCTGATTGCACCTGTACTGACTTTCGGATCTGATCATTACAGGGAATTAGTAATAATTAGTTGTGGTTCATTTTTGTGAGTAACAGGGCCTCACAAAACTCATGTATTTATTTCCCAACATTCGTACCTTATCAACCATTTAGAGTTCCCCTGGTGACGAGTGCTACATCCAAGGAATCTGCGCGCCTTCTTAAGATTAATGCGCGGTAACGTGCGATGGCTCCCTATCATGTAACTCTCGTTGATTTATGGCGCCTTGTAACGCGCGTTATCGGTAACAATGTACCACCCATGTCCTTATTTGGGTGTTTCTGCTTCTACCGCAAATCCTAACGCGAATGGCATTACTGCAGTTTAGTAAACATTCCCCTAAGATGTTGTGTGTCCCATTCTTGCAAAGTTGAACCTATCGCCATAGTTGTAACATCACTTTGGTAGGTAATTATCCCAATTTAGTTAGTTTTCCTCTGTCTTTCAAGGTTAGTGGTTTCTTTAAGCCTCTGCCGGAGGGAGTCGCCAGTCTCTGTGGTACCCTCTTGGCCCACTAGACTACACTATAACATCCCAGGTATCATTGTAAGAGTCTGACCACACCCTTCTCTGGGAGTGGGAGACTACAGTAAGTACGTATTCACCCAATCAAATGGCACTCACGCTTTAAAGACTCTTATTTATAAAAACTGTGAATATTGATGTGGGTCCCAATTGCAGGTATGTCTGTGTCTGCCCTAGTTGGCTTTGTTCCTAATTACCTGATTAGTGGCAAGTCTTGTCCAAAGCCTTTCCCCCCTGGGAATGGGAAGAGGAAATTGGTTCCTTTGCTGTCTTTGGACTGATCCTTTGTGGGAAAGCATAGCACTCCACTCTAACAACCTGAGCACTCATATCTGGCCTGAAGTGACCTACAGAGTGATGAGGACCAATATTCCCTGCTGGCTATTGCTTATGAAGCTCTGTCTTTCTGCTACCTAGCAATCCTCTGTCAAAACTACTGCTATTATGGTGGTGAATGTTTGCAGGTCTGCTTGAATTCTAGCCACGTCCTGCTACAGCAGATTTACTATATCCGGACTCCCCGAAGCTTGGTCTAACAGAGCTACATTTAGGCAAATTATATGATTCATTGGATACCAGAGTCCCCAAGCTGGCACCAAATATCTGATGCTCTAACCAGTGTCACTTTTACCTATGGGAAAAATGGGGAAGCTGCCCCAGTCTCCTGAACAATGGGGGCCCAGATGCCCTACTGCCCATTGGTAAAGGCAACCCTT
This sequence comes from Ichthyophis bannanicus, assembly GCA_033557465.1. Taxonomy (NCBI): domain Eukaryota; kingdom Metazoa; phylum Chordata; class Amphibia; order Gymnophiona; family Ichthyophiidae; genus Ichthyophis; species Ichthyophis bannanicus. The sequence goes on from CM066035.1 coordinate 648,123,418, forward strand.
TTCAGGACTGGTGCAAGGGTATAAGGTTCCCTAGACAAATCTCATTCCCAGTAACACCCTGCTCCTGCCCCCGGCCCATTGCCACCATTCTCTGGGATGTGCAATGATGGCAATACATTCAAAAAGGAATTGTGGCACCAGAGTTACCTTCTCTTTTGGCAATGTAGTGCCATTAGTGCTTCTGCCCCCCTCTCATTTGGGAATCCGAGTGGGCAGAAGCATGAATGGCATCTCTGTGCTGGAATGGCATCTCTGTGCTGGAATCCGGTGCTGCAGCGTCTTTTTAAATGTATTACTGCCACCTCACATCCTAAAGAGGGGCAGCAGAGGTGGTGGGAGGGGACAATGAATGGGAGGGAGGGACCCCACAAACGGGGGACCCACAAATCGAGGGCCCATTCACAAACATTTGTCTAGGGCCCCATGAGGGGTTCAAGTGGCCCTGGCCCTAACATTGCAGCAAAGCCAGCATTATTCCATTGGGCCTGTTTTCTAGTTTTTACGGTAGGTTGCGGGTGTTCTCACCAGAGCTATAAGAGCCCACAAGCAGCAACAATGGCTGAAGATCCAGTATGGTAGTATAAGTAAGCTAGCTTTGTGTTCCACCGCTCCTGTGTTATGGCCATGTAAACCATAAACTGTCTGTGCCTATACTCTCTGGATGTGTTTCTGAACAATGCCTCGTAGAATAAAAGTACATTTTATGAAACTACTGCAGCCAGTATATGAAGAGAAAACAATCTTTTTCTCTCAACAAGCAGGAATGAGTAAGGCACATAATCAGGGCAATGACATTTGAGGGTACTGGGATGGAACTGCTCTTCCAGAGCTCTGAACGTTCATGGCCCCTCCCATGTCAGTGGTTTCTTCAGCTCCTCAGTTTGTGGGCGGATTCTGCCCTGACAAAGACGAAAAACAAAGTTCTTCTGTAATTTATTGCAGAGTTATTTAAATAGTCTTCTCGACATTTGTCTTTTGTCAATCATTTTACTTTTTAGTTTTTGTTTTTTAAGTGTTGCCAAATTCAGTTTCCAACCTTACCTGAAAAGGTAACAGAAAAATCCAGAATTCTGCAACTCCTTCTAAGTGTCTCCTGTGCCTGGCTCCTGACTATAACCAAAAATATTGTAAGCATTGTGTTCACATGTCTCCAGGGCACAAAGGAATCATTTCAATAATCTCCATGAGCACTTTGAGACTGAGAAGAAACTACTACTCTGAAATCCTAAATGAAAGCCACCTCTGTGCATAAAACTAGGTCTGTGCAGTTGAGTTGACTCTAAGAAGCTATGCTCTAACCCAGTGATGGCTAACCTTTTTGAGCCCGAGTGCCCAAACTGCCGCACAAAACCAAAGAATTTCCTCAAAGTGCCAGCACGTCAATTAAACCTCAGCTCAGTTACACATGCAGAACATAGACCATCACCAAACAAGGAATCACAATTTAGAAACAGGAAGGCAATAATTAAACTGGGAACCCCAAAAGCCAAACTTGGAATGTACAACACTGTAGAAATAAAACTATAAATTAATTTCCTCTTGTACCAAACAAAGCACAGACGTTAATGATGCACATTTCCCAGAGGTTTCATATTCCAGTTAATAAATTCAAAATAAAGAGATATCTTTCTACCTTTTGTGCATTTTTTTCAGTTGCAATTGCTCCAGCCACTTTCTTCTGGTTTCTTCATATTTTCTGCTAACTCTCCATCGTCTGCTGTCCATTTGTTCTTTCTTCTCTCTTCTAGTCTTTTTTTCCATTCTCTCTCTCTACATCTGCTTTAACATACTAATCTTTCTCCTTTTGCTCTTTCCTCATTCCTATTTCATCCACACAAATTTTACCGCTCCATCCTCAATCCCCACTTACTCTCCCAATACCCGGCCAAATGTAGATTTTTCATTCCTCCCACACAAAATATTTTTCCCCTCTCCATTTTACTCTCCCAGCCCCATCCCATTCTAATCCTCCCCCAACATCAGCTCCCTTCTAGTTTCAGTCTCACCCAGCATCCATTCCTTTCTAGTCCCTGCATCAGCCCATTTCCAGTCCTAGCCCCCCATCAACCCATTTCCAGTCCTAGCTCCCCCATCCATTTTCAGTCTGAGTCCCTTCATCAGCTCATTTCCAATCCTAGCCCCCCATCAGCCCATTTCTAGTCATTTCCTAGCCCCATCATCAGCCCATGTCAAATCATAGCTCCCCTCCACTCAGTACAATTCCAGTCCAAGCCCCCCCCATGAGCCTACTTCCAGTTCTAGCCCCTCCATGAGTCCATTTCAATTCAAGCCCCCACCACAGCCCATTTCCAATCTTAGCTCCCCCCAACAGCCCATTTCCAGTCCTATCCTAGCTGCTCCATCAGCCCATTTTCAGTCCTAGCTCCCTTCCCTCACAGCCCATTTCCATTCCAAGCTCCCTCCCCATCAGCTATTTGCAGTTCAAGCCTCCCCTTCCACTCAGCCCATTTCCAGTCATAGCAACCCCCAACCCAGTACCAGTCCTAGCCCCCCATCAACCCACTTCCAGTCCTCACACCCCATCCCCCCAGTTTCAGTTTAAGCCCCCCTATAACCCATTACCAGTCCTAACCCCCCATCACCCCCATTTCCAGACATCCCCCATCAGCCCAAAGCCCATTACCAGTCTTAACCCCCCATAGCCCATTATCAGTCCTAACCCCCCATAGCCCATTACCAGTCCTAACCCCCCATCTGCCCACTTCCAGTCTTAACCCCATCAGCCCATTTCCAGTCAGCCCCCCACAGCCCATTGCCAGTCCTAAACCCCCCCCATCAGCCCACAGCCCATTACCAGTCCTAACCACATCAGCCCACCTCAAGTCCTAACCCCTCCCCATCAGTCCAGTTCCTGTCCTAGCCCCCCCCTTATCCCATTATCAGTCCTATCCCCCCCGATAGAGCATTAGTTGTTCTTTCCCCCCATCACCTCATTTCCAGACAGCCCCCCATCAGCCCACAGCCCATTACCAGTCTTAACCCCCCCATAGCCCATTACTAGTCCTAACCCCCCCAACAGCCCACAGCCCATCCAGTCCTAACCCCTCCCCATCAGCCCATTTCCTGTCCTAGCCCCCCCCCCATAGCCCATTATCAGTCCTAACCCCCATCACCCCATTTCCAGACAGCCCCATCAGCCCAAAGCCCATGAGCAGTCTTAACCCCCCCATAGCCCATTACCAGTCCTAACCCCCCATCACCCCATTTCCAGCCAGCCCCCAACAGCCCCAAGCCCATTTTCAGTCCTACCCCCCCACCCCATTTGCAGTCCTACCCGCTACCCCCCCCTAGCCCTTTAGCAGTCCTACCCCCCCAGCCCATTAGCAGTCCTAACCCCCCCCCCCCCCCATGGCATATTAAAAAAAAAAAAAAAAAGCTGGCTTTGGCTGCTGCTGCTGCCGCGGCAGCGGCAGAATGCAATGTCCCGCGGGCCCCCTCCGCCCGCTAAGCCCCTCTGCAAGGGCTTTCAGATTCGCGAGGGAGAGCTTCTCCCTCGCGTCTCTGTTAAGCCCGCAGGGGCTAATGGGAAATTTCCCATCAGTCCCTCGCGTCTAAAGGGCTGATGGGAAATTTCCCATTAGCCCCTGCGGGCTTAACAGAGACGCGAGGGAGACGCTCTCCCTCGCGAATCTGAAAGCCCTTGCAGAGGGGCCTTAGCGGGGCGGAGGGGGCCCCGCGGGACACTGCACTCTGCCGCTGCCGCGTCCGCGGCAGCAGCCAGAGCCAGCTTTTTCTTTTTTGCGGACCTACCCGCGTGCCAGCTGCAAGGCCTTCGCGTGCCATAGGTTCGCCATCGCTGCTCTAACCTATAGATGCAGTGACTCTAAGGGGCATGTCTATGAAACCATAGTGCAATAGCTGCAAAAAGTCCATGATAAGCCCACAACCTCCGCAGTATCTGCCGAGGCCATTCCCAGCTTTTCCTCTGCAGATACCATGGAGATTTTGGACTTATCTCAAAGAGATGTGATCCCTGCATCAGCAGGTAGCACGGGAAGTTCCACAGTACCTGCCAATGCAGGTGTAACCCACCCCTATTTGCAAACCAGTGACCAGCGCCCTGATGTAGCTTCCTTATTTAAATTGTGTGTCACGGTGCCGTAAGGAAAGGCGCTAACACCAGCTTACAAATGAGAAAGGTACAGTACACACCAGTTTCTTCAAAAGGAACTGGGGAAATAAATAAAATAAGTAAACGTAGGTGGTATAAATAAAGTTTACAAATAGAATTATTGCAAAGTGTCTTAATATTTATTCTACACAGGTTCTGACACTTTTGTTGTTATTTACTGTGTATATTTAGTTGAAATAATCTTTCCAGATTCTCAGTAAAACATGTAAGAACAACCTATTATACATCTCTTCTTTTATTGCACCCAAAATGTTGCACATATTTTCTCTTTTTACTAAACAATGTTATACGACTAGCTACTCCTGTAGCTTAGTTTCTTAAATAAAAAACAGTATTTTCTTTAACAGAAAAATCAATAGCAACCTGTCACTACTCTAATAAGGGAAATGCTAACTATTCTAATCAGATAAGTTTCTTCTCTGACTAATGTAGCACAAAAAAAAAATACTATTCTGTTAACTTCAGTTGTTAATTTGTAAGTCCTGATGTTTTATGATGTTTTATTTTTCTTTGTGATGAAGACATATTACATCAGTAATAAGTGGGGATTGTCCACTCTTTTCCCCTTGCTCTCCTTTTCCTTCTGTATAACACACAGCTTATATTAAGTACTTCACTTAGCTTTCCTTGTTCATTCAGCTGAGATGTAAGACTGACTTCTTTTTTTTATTATTGTCCACACAGCTGCGAGAATTGAAGTGTAGGGGCCCAAGATTCGTGCAGGAACCGCCGTACGTCTGAATCCACGGAGTCCGGGATACCTGGCTCCCTAACTTAATTAAAAAGGGAAACAAAACCCTAACTTCTTTCTAGTTTAGGTATGAGACAACCTAAATTATTCCTTTGTCACAAACTTTGTTACGTTCCCTAACTAAATAAATAAAATTAAACAAAGTTCCTACCTAAAAGTACCTATCTAAACTTATTTCCCTATGCTGAAGAGCTTACTAAACTCCTTATTTCCTTATACACATACTTGCACCACATTTACTCAAACTTGCACTCAGCGCCAAATACTATGGGGTATGTTTACTAAACCTTCTTAACGGCGGTGGTAGTGTGCAGGATGCCATAAAAGGAGTGGGCGTTTCAGTCCAAAGTAGCAAAACGGGATTAGCGTGCTATAACGTGCACTGCTGTGCACATTATCCGGCAAAGCGCCGCTAAGCGTGTTACCGCGTGGTAATCTTAAGTAGGAGCACAGACATCCAAACATAGAAACAGAAGTGTAGCACAATGGTGAATACACTGACTGATGATACAGGGGTCATGAGTTCAATCCCCCAGTGTGCCTAATGCATAAAGCTGGCTGAGGCATCAGCTTTGACATGTAGGTATTGTTTCCTGAGGCATTTTATTTGTATTTTAATTATTGCTGCCAGCAAACACACCCTCACGTGCCGTAACCTAAGGTGCCGCATAAGGCACCCTATAAGGCACTCCATAGGGCACATTATAAAGTGCACTGTCCACCACGTCACCCTATAATGTCCCCTATAGGACACCCTATAAGGCGCTCCATAGGACACCTTATACGGACTGTAACCATAAGGTGTCTCAGAAGGTGCTTTATAGGGTGCCCTATAAGGCGCCTTATAGGGTGCCTTCTGAGGCACCTTATGGTTACAGTACCCTGAGGGTGTTTTGCTGGCAGCACTAATGTACATTAAAAATAGACAATGCTTCAGACAGCCCTATCAAATAACCCCACTATGGGTTTGAATCCATGACCTCTGGCTCCACAAGCAGTGAAGTAACCAGTGGGCTACAGCTCCATAGCTGCTAGTAAACCCCTGGCTGGCTGCAGAAGGACTGCATGTCACCACACAAACAGTCTGCTGTGGTCACCAGGATAGGGTTAACGCACCCATACCCATGATGCACTGCACATGCAAATCATCAGTCTACAGATGATCACAAGATGGGGTATGCACCCCCACAGCACCTCGGCCTGGTAGGGGGAACTGACCGTGTGTGGCACTGGCACAGAGTAGCTACACACCGTCACATTGTGCAGGTACTGTACTCACCCTGAGGGTGAGGTGGGGCGCCCAGCACCAGGTCCACAGCAGAAATAGGCCATGCTGCAGGACCCCAGCAGTGCTAATGTGTGAGATAGGTAATGTCTGCAGACACACCTTGGATACATCTGTATTTCTCAGTCAAGGTATAGCCCTTATGGACCCATAGGAGGATTATGTACAACCACCCCCCACTCTGGAGCTGAGGGTGGCAAACAGGGTCTCCCACCAACAGATCCACATTCTACCTCCCTGCAATGGTGGCAGTAGAGGGGACTATCAACCCCAGTCCTACTGGGGAACAGACACCCTACAGGACAGTCAATGCAGCTCTGTACACATACATAAAGCAATAGCAGACAGACATTAGGCCTGGATAGGCTAAGCTGCACCCCACCACTATCTGATATTCTCCTGCAGCAAGCCTTCAGCCGCTGCACCCTGCAAGGTGTTCCAGCAAGAAACATACCAGCTGTAGACAGTCTGCTAGCTAGTCCATAGTGCATGTTACTGGTGGAAATGCATGTACACCAAGCAGATAAGTCAGTGACTGAACCCCAAAAGGGAACCCATAAATATCACTTGAAAAAAATACTACATAACACTATGGGGGAACCTAGCCATGCCGTGGTCACTGCTCAGTCAGGGTGAGAGTGATCTCCCAGCAGAACATGCTGTGGCTACCCTGTCTGTGCAGGTGGTGGCCGGGCACTACAATGCCCCAGCCATTGCCCTATGCCCTGTGAAGATGCATCCTGGCCAGGCCACCCTGTCCGGGCTATACCCATGGTACCTTGCTCCTCATTATGCACATTGGGATGCCAATACTGTCAACAGAGCTGGCAGTGTGGGCTGTGGAGGGTGTTTGCAGCCACCACACACTGGATAGACAGACACACACTCCCGCACCTATGCCAGCATTGTGCTACTATAGAGGTGTTTGGCAGCCCTGGCCACCACACCAGTCCTGGGCACAGTGCAGGCATGGCTATGGTACGCAATACTGTTGGGGTCACTCTGTCAGACACCAGACCTGAGGCACACTCCACAGACATCATAAAGGTTGCTATGATGCAGCTCAATCAGCCAAGTGTGCTTAACGTAGAAATTGCTATCTGCCAGTAATCATAGCTACCTTTTGATAGCTGTGTACCATATTCCCAGGTTTAGGGTGGCATTGCTACGGTATGCAAGTGCTAGTATTGGGAGATGCACGCAGGGCCCAATGTCCTGCCTCTCCAGGAGGCATTGGCTAATGGAGCCTGTGGGTGTGGGTGTGTCTGCCCCTGTTGGCTGCTACTTTATGGCAGAGGTTCCCAACTCCAGTCCTGGTGTGCCAAACACTGTTCGGGTTTTCATGCTGTCCCTCATAAATATGCATGAGATACATCTGCATACCATGGGGGCGATGCATAGATATGCAGCACAGGCATCTTTATTAGAGGCAGCATGGAACCTGAATGGTGTTTGGCCCTCCAGAACTGCATTTGGGAGACTCCGCTCTAGGTAATGCGCCTGTTTATGGTGTCTGTACTCTGTAAGGTAAAATGTAGGTGTTTTGGGCATGTTTACATCATCTGCAATAAAGGTTCTGTCTGTATTAGCACGTTTTAGTAGTGGGTAAAAAATGGGGGCTGGGTTGGCAGGAACCACAGCTGGGATTTGAACCTGTGACTTTCTGCTCCTCAACACACTGCCTGTGTGCACTGCACCACTGTGTTGCCACAGAGACAATACATTCCCTGGGGATACCATGACTGTTCATCAGACGGGGCCTGTCTGCTGCAATGCATGGCACCCACCTACACAGGGCTAGGCCATGGTCTGCTCTGGGCAGCTGCCACTGCCCCCTCCACCACCAGTGCCCCTCTGCCACCCTGCTGACATGCCCTTCTGCTGGTGGTGCTGGTGGAGCGCAGTCTCAGGCCATAAAGTGTGCAGGTAGGCGGCTGCCTATGGTGCGTGTTCTGGGGTAGGGATGCCTGCATAGACGTCCACGCTTCCCCCCAACACTGCCTGCCAATGTTCTGTGCCCTTGGAGGTACCTGCTGGGTACTATCCCCTGTGAAACTGTGATAAATACTCTCGTGCCCATGTTGGGCCCTCATCAGTTGCTGTCTGGCTGCTGTACAGTTTCAGCATTCCTAAGTGCCATCTAGGCATCTGCCTAGTCTGCACTGTGCCCCAGCTGCACCACAGCATGTGCCGCCTGCAGCCCTCTGTATCCCCTTTCCCAGCATCTGTCCAGTTGCCCATTACGACATGCCTGCCCTGCTGTTGTGGAACATGTGCATGCCATAGGAAACCTGTCCAATGGAGAGGGAAACCCTGATCAGTGCTATTTCACTGTGGGATCATTCACTTTGTATGGGGACGGAGCGTAGACCCTTCCAAAATTCATATCTTTTTTTTGGAGCTTTCTTGGGAGTGTTTTTTGCTGTTTCCCATTACTATCACTATTGCCCAGCTTGGTTATGTTTTTTGTATATTTTGTTGGGGTCCTTTTCAATGTTTATTTGTACTTTTGCTCCATGCACATGTATCACACTTATCACTTTTTGTAGGTTTCCCTGGTTTTGCTGTACATTGCTGACAGAAATGGTTTCTTTTCCCTTTAAATCAGCTCTAACGCGAGGTTTTCACTGGCGTTAGTTTTGGCCTCGGATTTCACATCGTTAGTGTGCGGGGAGCCTTTCCCCTCCCACTCTCCACCCATTGACCCCTTCTCTCCGCCCCTGGGGAGCCTTCCTCCGCCCTCCGGGAGCCTTTCCCCGCCTTCAGCGCTTGTTTGTGCCGCTGCACGCGTTAGCGCGCGCTAAGACACCTTTGTGCCCCGTAAAGTGCCATTATCGTGCGCTAAGGTACCTTAGCGCGTGATAATTGCACAGCGCGCACGTTAAGAAGGTTTAGTAAACATACCCCTATGTGTCTATTCCACAATAACTAGATTCATTCTACCTTACAGCATGCTTTGTACAATTAACTTGTAGTACACTATGCAATTTCAGTAGTGCTACTCCACCTGCAATAAAGTAAACAACAGTTTTCTTTTCCTTTAGAACAGGTTACTTTACACTTATCCTCACTTCAGAGTCATTCCAATACTCTGGTCACCTTTAGACCATTCAAAACAGGAAACCTATTTTTAGGGAGCTCTTTTACTAGCATCACCTTAAAAAAAAAGTTTTCAGCTGAGTCAAGTATACAGTAAATAAATATATACATAGCTCTTTTTAATTAAATGTGCAATTCCTAAGCACATTCAAACCGGTCACTCTGTCACAAAACTCAGTCAGGAGCTCTGTTTAACACATCTCTGCTCTCACTTCCACAAGCAGCTTTCCTTCTTTTTAAAATACCTGACCAATTTCAGTAGTACTCAACCATATTTTCCTATTTTGAAAGCAAATCTTCAACCTTTATAAGAAATCCTATAATAACCAACTGCTCACTCTCACAAACAGTTCTTCACTTCTCCATCTTCTCAGCCGTAACCCCAGGCAACACTAACTCAAAAAATGACATCATCAGAAAACCTACAGCCAATAAAAAGCATGCTTGCACCAGTATTCTAATAACAACAGTTGCCACGAATTCTATTTTGCAGTTACAATCTCCATTTTTATCTTTTAAAACTCCCATAAGAAATAATGGTATCAAAATTCTATGTTGAATTTAAACAGGAAAAATAACATAAATTCCAAAAGAAATTATCCCTTTCCCAACAATCACCGACTGACTATTAAACCCTGTTTTCTCAGGTTTCTAACTCAAAACAGCACTCCGCTATGACATTTCACCAGTTTAACCTTACCCCAAAAAACCTCTGAAATCCAACCTCCCTTTCTAAAATCAAATTGGAGTCTCAGCTTTCACATCCACCTGCAATAACTCTCAAGCGCTACTTCACAGCGTGGGATACCAGTCTCTTGATCCGAGAGACACGGATCCGCCTGATCCGCTCCGGATCTTTTCTCATGCATTTACTTTTCATCCCCGACCAACTCCTCTCCCATCACAGAACCAATCCGGATCAAAACATACTCCAGCTCCCCTCAAATGAGACATTCAATAACTGCCAATGCTGCAAAAACACCCTCTCATGTAAAAAAAACGTAACCCCTTGTGGGGGTTACACAGGTATCTTCATTCTCCGCAGTAAGTGCAAGGGTAGGACAGATAGCAATCAGGTCGACAGAGCTCTTACCAGCTCTATCCCTCTGAGTGCTACTGATTCCTCTCAAAAGCAACAATTGGGCCCCTCCCCAACATAAGTAAAATAAAACGGCCTGCCCTCCCCCCATCAGCACTGATTCCCCCCCAGACAGCTCCTGATCCCCATTGGGAACTGCCTAGGGGGATTGGTGCATCCCCTAAGTTCAAAGCCCAGCTAGCCAGTTGAGCACTCCTCCCTCCCTCTCTCCAGATCTAAAAATAATAATTCCAGCTAGCCAGTTGGGCCCACTGATCTTCCTCCCTCCCTTCCTTCCCCTTTGGAAAGTTAACTCCCAGCTAGCCAGTTGGCCTAATGGGGATCCCTAATGCATCCCACTCCTGACCCCCTCTCCCAATGCCCTACGTTTAATACATGGTGGTCTAGTGGCCACGGGGCAGGAGTAGTCCTTTCTTCTCCTGCCCCCTGCATCACAGCTTCTCAAAATGGCTGCAATCATATGGTCCTGCCCTGTGACCTCACGCTAGGGGGCAGCACCATGAGATCATGGTCATTTAGGTTCGTACTACTGAGGGGGCCTGCGATATGTGCATTTCTCCCATGCTAGCTACTACTGCTGGGTGATAAATCTGCATTAGCCCCACAGTAGCAGCAAACGTCTTCTAGTAGACATGCCCATAAATGTTCAACTGTCCAAGGGGATTGCTACATATCTTGAAGTTGGAGTGTCTACCCCTTGAGTTTTCCAGGTTTACAACACAGCCACTTTTGGAGTATCTGCAAGAGACGGAGGTCAAGCTGGTTACACCAACCCCTTCTAAAGCAAAAGAAAAGTGCAAGCACACCAGCACAACTTCCTCACAGGCCAAATGAAAGAGATCAGGATCCTTTTCTAATAATTCCAAAGTAAAGCATAGGAAAAATGAAGAAATTACCCTAGTCACCCACACAAGCAATTCAAAAAACCTCACCAAATTGATACAATATAGACAATTTGAGATTAATAGGAGAAAATATTTTTTCACTCAATGTGTAATCAAACTCTGGAATTCATTACCAGAGGATATAGTAAAAGCTCTTAGTGTAGCTGGGTTTAAAAGAGGTTTGAACAAGCTCCTGGAGGAAAAGTCCATAAACCTTCATTAAAGAGCACCAGGGAAATCCATTGCTTACCCCAGAATAAGCAATGTAGAATCTGTGTACGTTTTAGGGAACCTGGAAGATACTTGTGACCTAGATTGGCCATTGTTGGAAACAGGATACTGGGCTTGATGGACCTGATCCAATATGGCATATCTTAGATTCTTATGTTCTTTTAATGCTAAATTTCCACCACTAATAGATCTTATAAAAGGGGGAGGAATGTGTATGTTCTTTTTTTAATTTCTTTTTTTCTGAGTGACAACTTCAAACAGATCCCACTTAACCCATCCCTACCATATCTCAAAGGGAAGTCCTATAATTAAGACACTCTGGGAAGCATTTTAAAAGCCTTGGATGCAATTTGGATGTCTGAAAACATACATGTGGATGTCCAAATCATGGAGATGTCCCCAGAGCCATTTTACAAATGGCTTTTAAAGACTTCCTCAGTCTAAATAGTAGAGGGCGCGTCAGAGGCATGTCTGGGAAAGTGCAATGGGCTTAGACATCCCTGCTCGATTTCAGAGACATCTGCAAGTTTAGACTTGATCCAGGCATGACAGACATTGGGAGAGTGCTTCTTTTCACCATAAAACATTGAGAGGGTATAGAGAAGATGGAAAGTTAAGTGACCTGCCCAAGATCACAAGGAGCAGCAGCAAGATTTGAACCCTGACCCCAGCCCACTACTCTAATCATTAGGCTATTAGATATCCACTCTCTAGAATACTATTCCAGGAACATCTATATAAATGTCCCCATAGACATCTATATCAGGCATGTCCACATTTGTGAAATCATGCCTGAACTTGGACGTACCTACTTTTTTTTCAGACGTTCTGGCTTGGATGTCCCAGATTGCATTTAGACATCCTTTGTAAAATGTGCCTTTATTTGTTCTGAGGAAATGATTCCAAATGTCAAAAACACATCTATTCTTTCCATGGCTAACCATTTAAATGAGAACTTTAGAAGTCCCTCCAGCATTAAGCACTCAGCACTCAATCTCTCAATTGCTTTTCCTCTTTATCTGCCTTGATCTGACTATATCAGAGAAGCGACTCTATATCCAAAAAAGGGAAAAATCTTGGTCTTAAATGCTTTAAATGAGAGTCACGTGAGTGGGTGAGGCTGTTCCTCGACCTGCTCTTGGGCTACCCTGATTTTTTTGCTGTAACTTGCGGTGATAATCATGCCAATTTTGGGCTTTCCTACCCGTTCCTGGCATAAGAAGGTCCCAGGAGTCTGTGGCGGCTGGCAGGTAACCTCTCAGAATGCATTCTGCAATGAAAAAAGTGAAGGAAAAATCAGTGCTGGAGGACTTTGATGTGCAAAAAGAGCGGGAGCTGAAACACCACCAATAACAATGATCTTTTGCTCGTCAAAGTGGACAATTTGGAAAACTGCTCAGAGAGGAACAATTAGCATTCCGGAGTCGTAGACTGATCTCAGCTATCTTCTTTGTTTGAATCTTGGCTGCTGAAGGAATTGGGCCTAGACTCTCTGGTTGGAGCAATCCAGGTGGAGCGGGCCCATCTTCTGGGGCCTAGGATGGAGGGACACAGTTGGCTGTGTGTGGTTCTGGTGCATATTCTGAAATTTCAACATAAGGCTGTGCTTCTGCAAGCCTGCCACAAGAGACGGGACCTGAGGTTGCATAACCAGCAGATACTGGTATTCCAGGATTATTCTGCTGTATAAGCTGTGAAGTGGAAGGAATTTTCAGTGACATGTATAGAGATGGTTAAATGCAACATTCGTTTCACATTGGCGTATCCTGCGACTCTCCAGGTGTAATTATGATGGGGTGGCCCATGTCTTTGATCATGCTGAGGCTGCAAATTAATTTCTTGAGAACTTGCTCTGACTGGGATCTGAAGCCAGTCCCACTAATGGGCCAGCTGGCAAGTGGTGCTGAATTGCTTGTCACGGCCTTGCCACTGGTGCCTTGGGTCGGATGTTACCTTGATTTTATGTGCCACAAGGGGTTGATTGGTTGTACATCTAGTTGTAGGACATGAACCTGCTTGTGCCGTGTGTGGACCAGCTCACTGGGATGGACATTGTTAGATTTCTTACTTTCTGGGTTAGGCGAGATGGGAGTTGCCCTTGTTGCTGGGGGGTGGCATCAGGGCACTCGAATGCATGGCCTGATCCACAAAGGTGGAGAATGATTTTAATGGGGATGTTTTTTTTGTGGGATGTGTATGTTGTGTGGGATGTTGGCATGTGTCAGTATGGGAGGGTGGGGGTGTTATATGTTGGTTGTGGTTTGGCTGGGGTGGTGTGTGGTAGTAGTTATTGGGGGTACAGTGGTGTGTGTGCGGGTCATGTGGGAGTGAGGACTCGGGGGAGGGAGGAGGGAAGAGGGAGGGGGGAGTGGGTTGGTGGGGTGTGGGGCTGCAGCCTGACATTCTGCTCTGCTTCAGGAGACACATTGCGTGCACTGGAGCATAGGAAGCTTCAGCGGGACCGGGTATCTGCTATTTACAGGACCTCCTCCAGATCTCGTAAGGGTGTTGTGGTCATCTTGGTAAAGCAGGGGTTTCCTCTAGAGGTAATGGATTGTGAGGCGGACCCACAAGGGCAATATGCCTTTCTGAGGGCCAAACCGTACAATGAGGAATTATTGACTGGTAATGTTTATGCACCTAATAAATACGATCATGCCTTTTTTCAAGAACTTGCTCCACTGGGTACTGCAGGATGCCCAAGGTGAGGTGTTCTTTGTGGGGGACTTCAACTGTCTCCATGATCCAGAGCAGGACCGTTCAGGGTGGGGCCATACTCTGGTTTGGACGAATAAGGGAGTTGATTATGTAGGATGGCTGGCTTAGTGGAAAGGTGTAATCCCTGGTGCTGGAGTGAAGGGCATGCCACACATTTGTCTCGTGCCTATGGCCTTGGTCTCGATTAGATTACATTCTAGTTTCTATGGGTAGCTTTGATCATGTCCTTTGGATGGAAATTGAGCCTATAGTCATTTTAGACCATCGTATGGTGTGGTGGACTGGGAAGGGTAGTGGGAAACGCATCGGGTTAGCGGTTCCCTGCCTATCTATGGGAGGACGATGAGTTTCAAGAGTTTTTGCAGAGTCAGTGGGAGGACTATGTGCACTTTAATAGGAAACAAAAGATACTCCCATTTTGTTTTGGGAAGCGAATAAGGTGGTATGGAAGGGGGGCTGTGGTAGCGTACATGGTCTAACGTAGAAAACATTTAGAGAGGAGTATCTTGCAACTTGAGAAATCCATGCAGGCCCTGAAGCATTGTGCGCTTTTGTGCCTGGGCCCTACGCAGCAGCAGGAATTCTTGGCTACCCAGTCAGCTCTCAATGCCCTTTTGCAGAGACAAGCAGTCCTGACCATGCAGTATTATAAGCACCAGTTCTACCGCTATAGAACTCGATCTGGGAAACTGCTCATACAGGTGGTATGGGAGTGGGGCGGCACTAGATTTGTGTCGGTAGTGCAGGATGGGGAGGGCATTCTGCAAAATCACCCAGCCCAGGTGTTTCACAGGACCGGACAATGGTGAGTGATTTTTAAGTGCAGTGCCCCTCTCGCTGTTCACAGAGATGGACATTGTAATGTTCAACACTCTGATATCTGCTGAAGAGGTACAGCAGGGGGTTAGGAGAGGAGCAGTACACAAAACTCTGGGTCCAGACGGCTATGGAGTTGAATACTACAAAAATTTAGAACAGTGTCTAATTCCGGCCCTGGTAGACATGTACATGGAGGTGTTGACTGACAGGGTCTTCCTGAGGGACATGCATAGAGCAGCAATTACTCTCATTCCCAATCCTGCATCTTATTGGCCTATCTTGCTTCTCAATTTTGATGTGAAGCTTCTGGCATTGATTTTGGCTCAGCGCTTAAACACCATCTTGCCAGGTTAGATTGGGGTGCATCAAGTGGGTTTTGCGCTGGGATGGGGGGGAGGGTGACTAAGAACATTATGCAACTCTTATTGACCATGGAATACTGTATGCTGCATCAGATTCCCTTGTCCTTAGTCAGTTTTGATGCTGAAAAAGCATTTGATTATGTGTCTTGGTCATACCTTCTAACTGCACTCCACAGCGTAGGTTTTATGGGAGACTGTTGTCTCTCTCAGTTGCCTCTGTTCTGATAGAAGAATTACTACAAGCTGTGCTCTATTTAATCACATTTAATTGCTTGCCTATGAATTTTTGTCTATCTATTGCTGTATATATTTTATCATTGTTAGTGTGCTCTTTGCCTTCTACGTTTCTGGAAGTTTGTGCAACTTTCTCCCTTCTCAGTCCTCATCCACCTGAGCAACTAACCCATCCTTCCAACCACTCAACCTTTATCTTTATCTTTATTCATTTCTTTATATACCGCCCACACCGAGGCATCAGGGTGGTTTAAAATATAAATTGACTGCAGGGAAAAGAAACAGAACTCCATTGATGTGACAGGAAAGGGATATAATCAAAGGCGAGAGACAAGCTTGAAATTCAGAGAATGGACAAACAGGGGAAGACAAATCACTCAGAAGACTAATGGGGGGCAAGATGGGGGGAGGATGGAGGGGGCAGGTCGAAGGCGGCACAGAAGAGGTGAGTCTTCAGGCGAGCTTTAAATTTGGGGAAGGAGAATTCAAGGCGGAGGGTAGGGGGGAGCGAATTCCAAAGCTTGGTGCCAAGGAAGAAAAATGCAGCAGAGCGAGTGGATTCTAGGCAGGCAGAGGAAGGGGAGGGGAGGAACATACAGTTGGTGTGAATTGATCTGAGAGGACGTTGGGAGGTATGAAGGCGAATCAGGTCAGAAAGGTAGTGAGGGACACCAGTGTGGATGACTTTGTGGACGAAGGTGAGAATTTTGAACTGGATGAGTTGGAGCCTGCATAATTAGTATTGAGGGAGACCGGCAAAAGAGATGTTACAATAATCCAGGCATGATAGAACAAGGGAAATGAGCAGAGTGGTCAGGGAGGAAGTGAGGAGAAAAGGACGGATGGCACGGATTTGTCTCAAGGAGATGAAAGAGCGCTGGACCACGGAGGAGATGTGTTCATGAAATTATAGTGCAGGGTGATACCAAGATAACGAAGGGAGAGAACGACTGGGATGGGGGAGGAAGAAAGCAGGGGAAAGGTGGAGGGAATGGGACCACCGAAAGTGAACCAAATAGCCATAGTTTTGGATAAGTTAAGGTGAAGAAAATTAGTGGACATCCAGGAGTCGATAGCGGAGAGACAAGAATTAAGTGGAGAAAGATCAGGGGAGATAGGGTCAGTGTGGTGGAACAGAAAAATATCATCTGCGTAATAAAAGACGGAAATACCAAATTGTTGAACCACAAGGGTGAGAGGAGCTAGAAAAACATTGAACAATAGGGGGGCTAAGACAGAACCCTGAGGAACATCACAGGTGAGCGGGTGAGTGGGAGAGGAAGAAGAACCAGAAAGCACAGAAAAGGATCTGTTGGTCAGGAAGGAGTGAAACCAGATAAAAACAGAACCTGAGATCCCGACTTCATGGAGACGAGTGAGAAGAGTGTGGTGGTCAACTAGATCGAAAGCAGAGGACAAGTCAAGAGAGACTGCAATAGAGATAGAACCATGATCATGTGCAGAGTGGAGTTCATTCAAGATAGAAAGGAGAATAGATTCTGTGCTATGGCTGGGGCGAAAACCAGATTGATGGGGATGAAGGGAAAGGGTGGCATCAAGGTATGAAGAAAGTTGAGAGAATACTAGTTTTTCTAGGAGCTTGGAAAGAAAGGGGAGATTGGAGATGGGGCGCCAATTTGCAGGGATAGAGGGATCCAGGGAGGTTTTCTTAAGGATGGGTCAGATTAAAGCGTGTTTCCACAGAGAGGGGAAGGAGCCAGAAAGAAGACTAGAATTGAACATAGAGAGGATAAGAGGAACTAGGGCTATAGAGGAGTCAGAAAGCCAGGTGGAAGGAATAGGGTCAGTGGGACATGTTGTTTTGCAAGTGGATGCTAAGGTCTTAGATAGCTCAGGGAGTGTAATAGGGCGGAAGGAGGACGAGAGATGGGGGAATATGGGGCCTACAGGGTCAGAGGAGGAGGGAGGGGTGTGTGGGGCAGGAGAGAGAGGAGGGGGACAGGAGGGAAAAGATGAGTGTAGGGTCAGGGATGGATAAAGGAGGAGCTGGGGAAGCAGAGGAGTGGGGGACAGAGAGGGAGCACAGAATAAAATAAAGGTGATGAGAGGAACTGGAAGCTGTAGAGATGAGATTGGAGAAATAGGTCTATTTGCTGGAATGGAGAAGAGAAAGATAATGGGAATGGCAGTGATGGTAATGAGCCTGGATATTGGGGGAGGGATGCTTACGCCAGAGACACTCGGCCCTTGGCTTACATTCTCTTAAAGCCATCTTCTGCTCATTATTTTATTTATTTATTTATGATTTCTTCTATACCACACTATTTATCATCAGCGCGGTTTACATGTAACCAAAGTTGTACAATGTATAACAGTCAAACACTGACTTTTACAGAGAACAGGGAACTTAAACAAGGAGAACGGGGTGAACTATATACACTATGTACAAATTAGAATAATAGTCGTTATATTTGTCTTTAGGACAGGTTGACGTGTGGATAGTTAAAACGCAGTAATTATGGCAAATGGGTCATTACTCTGAGGGAGTCAAAATGGCTCAGGATAGGAGGGTTAGGTAATGTTATCAGTAATGGAGAAATATTGTAAGAAGAGATAGTGTTTGATTGCCTTCCTGAACTGGGGGAGGTTGGTTATGGCACGGATATCTGCGGGGAGGGAGTTCCAGTAGGACGGTGCATAAAGAGCAAAAGCACGCTTACTTGTTGTCTTTGAGCACTTGGTGATGGCTTTTGGTAGCAGTAAGGTGTTGCAGGCTATTGATCTTCTCGCTCTATTGGGGGGGTAGGGTGTACAAGGTCTGAGAGGGAGGTTGAAATGCATCTGTTGACTGATTTAAATGTCATTGTTAGAACCTTGAAAGTGATCCTGCAGTGGACAGGGAGCCAATGCAGATCCTTCAAGATGGGGGTAATATGGTCTCCACTTGATGCTCCATAGAGGGTTCTAGCTGCAGTATTCATCGCGAGCTGTAGGGGTTTGAGAGAGCTCTTTGGGAGGCCGGTAAGAGTGGAGTTGGCATAATCAAAATGGGGTAATATTAAGGCTTGAAAGACAGTTCTGAAGTCATTTGGTTCAAGAATCCGTTTCATCTGTTGTAGGATCCGGACTTTGTGGTAGATGGCTTTAGTGGTATTGCTTATCTGGGCGTGCATGTCAAGGCGCTGGTCGAGTATTATACCCAGGTATCGAATCGTCGTCTTGGAGATGAGTTCGGCATTGCGGACCTTAAGTGATGAGGGTGGGGAGAACTTCTGGTCTCTGCTGATAAGGAGAACCTCCGTCTTCTTAAAATTTATTTTGAGTTCTTGAGATTATAGCCAGTCTGTGACAGCATCGAAACATGCAGAGAGTTGGGAGAGGTCTGGTTGATCCGTGGATATTGGGGTGAACATTAGGACATCATCGGCATATACTAGACAATTGATATTGAAAGACCGGATAAGATTGCAGATCGGTTGCATATAGATATTGAACAATAGGGCTGAAAGGGATGATCCTTGCAGAACCCCTTTCTCTTGTGGGAAAGGAGTGGATATAGATGGGCCAGAGCGTACATATTGCAGTCTATTGTTGAGATACGAGGTGCACCAGGCGAGTGCATTTCCGTGGACGCCCTTATCTGCAAGGCAGGATAGTAGTAGCTTGTGGCTGACCGAGTCAAAGGCAGTCGCTATGTCAAGAAAGATGAGCGCAAAGCCTTGTCTGATGTTGTCGAGCCCTGTGGTTAGTGAGTTAAATACAGTTGTCAGCAATGTTTCCACTCCATGTGACTCTCTGAATCCATGCTGGCAAGAGTCAAGGGGAGCGTTTGACTCTATGTGATGAGTCAACTGCTGTTGGACTATTTTTTCCATGATTTTGGCAAGGAGAGGGATGCTCGAGATAGGCCTGTAGGATTCCATCTTTGCGGGGTCAAGCTTATTGTTTTTTATCAGCGGTCTTATTGATGTTTGCTTTAGCTTCTGTGGGAATGTGCCAGAGATGAATGATGCACCTATTAGTTTGGCCAAAAAAGGACTAAGTTCAGTCCGAAGAGATTTTATCCAGTGCGCAGGGCATGGGTCGTCTGGTGCCGTGGTGGTGTTTATATTCGTGATGGTGTTTAGGATATCCTTCGCAGTTGGGGGAGAGAAGGAGGTAATGGTATGTTGATTGTCTGCTGAGCTTGATGGGAGGGAGGGGGTGGAAGTGTGTTGTGTATCTAGGGTAGCTGGTGAGGAAGATGGGAGTAGGATTGATGGGGAGGTGGATGAAAGGGGGGATATAAATGATTGGCCGGGGGCGAGGGTCTTGCAGGGGTGGTTGAATAACTTGTTTTGGTTCGTAGATAATCTGCATATTCCTGTGGGTGTGGAAGGTTAGGTTGGCAGGGTGAAGGTTCTTTGGATAAAGTTTTGACAATATTGAAAAGCTCATGTAGTTTGTTTATTGAGCGTTGTAGGATCTCTGCATAGTATTGCTTCATTTTTGTGGACACCGCCGTTCTGTGGGTATCCAGATGAGTGGAGTATGCGTCATAAGTTTCAGTTGTTCGGGAATGACGCCAGCATTTATCAAGCTGTTGAAGTCAACGAAGGGATGCCGTTAGATCGGGTGAATACCAGGGAGCCTTCTTTCTTTTGCTAGAAGATTTGTTGCAAGATGGTGTGACAACTACAGCATTAAGACATTGGTTCCACAAGGATAGCATGTCACTCAGGTTTTGTTCGGGTGGTTCCAGGAGAGGCTGTGCTCTTTCAAGGATCTCTTCTTTGATGAAAGGAAGGTAGCGCTTAGAAGTAGTAGCGAGTGGCTTGTCTGAGCTAATGGGGTTATTGGTCATGGAGTGAGAAGGTAATGAGAATCTAATTAGACTATGGTCAGACCATGGCACTGAGTTTATGGAAAGCTTGAACTTGTGTGTGGAGTGGGGGGCTACTTGTGGTGAAAATATAAGATCAAGCATGTTTCCCTTGATATGGGTGGGGGAGTCGACCATTTGGGTATAGCCTAGTGCTTTAAGGGCGTCGAGGAAGGCATCAGATTGGGAAGCTTGAAGGGAAGGGAGGTTGAAATCCCCCAACAACCAGTTTGCAGTACGTGGATTGCTTGGGTTGCATGCAAGGTCAATGATTAAGGAGAGGTAATCTGGTACAGGGGAAAGGGCTCTGTATATCAGGTTGATGGTACAGTGTTTATTAGCTATGGAAATGTAGTCCAGGTGGGGGGTGCTATTGGAAGTAACTAGCTGAAATCGCAGGTTGTCTTTGGTCAGGATAAGTGTTCCTCCACCTCTTCGGTCGGATCTGTAACATGAGTGGATAGAATAGTTAGGGGGCACGTGTTGATGAAAGAGAACAGCATCTGAGGCTGACATCCAAGTCTCCGTAATGCATAGGATGTCAAGATCATGAGTAGATAGCATTTCTTTTATGGCAGGCCATTTTTTTCGGATGGAACAGGCGTTTATGAGAGCACAATTGAGGTTGGAAGGTGGGGTGGGTGTCTCCTGCTGGGGGTAGGATTGCTGGAGGGTGACATAAATGAGGTGAGAGTACAGCTTATGTTGTGGTCTTTCTGTCTGGTGGAGAGGGGGTGCACGATATCTTCTCCATGAACCTTGTAGAATTGGGATGGAGTTATAGGAGGGGGTAAGGGCTTGAGCGCTGTGTATCAGTGTAAGTATCATGCAGCAGCAAGCGAGGGTGTATGAGAGTGTGGTTGCAGTGGGAGGGAGCATTGTGGTTGAGTGTTGCCTGTGATCTCTTACTGTTGGGTGGGGCTGGTTAGGTTAGCACGTTTACTCTCAGGTGCACCTATCACCTGAGATCTCTCTTCTGCCAATCCTTCCTATATTACTTCTGACTTCTGCCTTTCTCTCCATCTCTTATGGCTCCACATCACTTTCTCCTCCTATTACTCACACTCCCAAATTGTCTCACCACTTGCCAACAACTTCAAGCCCCCCTCCTTATCTCCCCTTTACCATCCTCACTTCTCACACCTTCCTGTCTTCTACCCTATCATCAGTTCTTGAGCTTCACCACCTTTTCCCTCTCATTCAACCATCTCCTCTCTCTCTCTGAAACAACCTCACCCTCGTTTCCGCCATGCTGTCTCCTTTCTGCCCTGCACTCTTCTATACCTCCTTCAGTCTTCCAGAGATATCAGTCCCAACTCTGGCCTCCCTAGACCTTTGTCACCCTTCCAGTATGTATTCTCATGCAACTGCTCAAATCTTATTCATATCCCTCACCTTTCCCTCTCTTCTCTCCCTTTCTCATTTGCCTTGTAGAATGCACACTCCATCTCCAATAAGCTTGCCTTTATTCATGATCACTTTATCTCTAATGCTCTCCATCTTCTTGCTTTAACTGAGACCTGACTCCTCCCAAAAGACTCAGCTTCAGTCGTTGCTCTATGTCATGGTGGCTATCAATTCCCCCACATAGCTCATCCCACAGGCCATGGTGATAGCGTTGGGCTTCTACTCTCTCCTTCCTGCCAATTTCAACCCCTCCTTCTGCCTCAGTTTCATTCCTTTCCCTTCTTTGGAATCTACTTCATCCACCTTTTTACTCCACTACCTCACTAGATAGCTGCTATTTATCGACTCCCTGACAAGTCCACATCTGCCATTTTCACTGACTTTGATTTGTGGCTTTCCTTCTTTCTGGATTCATCTTCCCCCTTCCTTATTCTCAGGGATTTTAACATTCATGTTGATAACCCCTCTGACCCTTATACTTTAAAACTCTTTTCCCTTACCGCCTCATTGAACCTCCAGCTTTGTTCTTCTGTCCCCATTCAGCAGCAGGACCACTGCTTCGACCTTGTCTTCTCTAATCATCAGGAGACTGAAACCACTCCTCGCCCCAGAACACTTCCGTACCGTCTGTCAAGCACTGATAACCCCTCTACTGGACTTTTGCAATCCGATATACCTTGGACTACCGAAACAAGCTATCAAACCACTCCAACTGGCACAAAACACCGCAGCACGAATCATATCCGGAACTGCAAGACAAGAACACATCACACCCACCTTAAAGGACTTACACTGGCTTCCAATCGATGCACGCATCAGATACAAAACTATCATAAACCTATTTAAGATAAAACAGCAAACATCAGCCAACAGCCTGCACGCCCTCATACAACCAGACACCAGCACACGGCCTAGAAGAAAACAAACACACAACCGAGTCAGCACCCCAAGTGAATACAAACACACACGCAAGGACACAACAGACAGAGCACTCTCCATGGCTGCTCCAACAATATGGAACAAACTACCGGACGATTTGAGAGCAACTACAGACCTCAAGGACTTCAGAAAACAGCTGAAAACCATGCTGTTCAGAGAACACTATGGCCACATCACATAAACTAAGTAACGGTATAGCAGCACACGTTACCGACTAACACTATATGTATATAAAATGTTTTTAGCACCACTGTATATAGCCCACATTGTACATAGCTCAAACCAATCTAGCTCACAACACAACACACACCCAACTAAATTTCCACCCTCACTGCATGTATAACACACTCACACTACCAGATTGTTTGCTGTGATACCACCTTGATTATCATGATAAGGCGGTTTAGAAATACTGTTAAATAAATAAAAATAAATAAATAATTGCTTACCCTCATACTTCTGTAGCTCAGTTCTTCCCATATCTGACCGTCACCTGCTAAGCTTCACTCTTCATCACCCCCCCCCCCCCCGTCTCAACCTCTCCCAGTGTCCTCCAACCTCTTTTGAAATATCCATGCTATTGACCCACTGGCTCTTTCCACTGCTGTCTCATCACCTACTTCCTCCACTATGTCATCTGAGTCTGTTGATGAGGCAGTAGCTTCTTATAACACTGCCCTCTCATCTGCCCTGGATGCTCACCAGCCCTGGCTGTCTTCAACTACCTGCCATCTGTGTTCCTCTGCTCACTCAGCTGAGCACACTTGGCTCAAATCCCACACTCTTGCAGACTTTCAACACTTCAAATTTATGCTTGCCTCTTTCCAGTCAGCCATAACACTTACCAAGCAAGACTATTATGTCCATCTGACTAATTCTTGCCGTCTCTTTACAGCACTCAACACTCTCCTCAAGGTGCCTTCACCCCAATCCCTCCTTCCTTCTCTGCTCAAACTTCAGTCAACTATTTTCATGACAACATCCACAAAATTATATTTAAATTCCCCACTAGGTCCATCCCTCCCCCCTTCATTCCCATCTCTCCCCCTCAACCTCTGCCACTCTTTTTTCCTTTCCTAAGATCTCAGAAGAGGAAATCACACATCTTCTTTCCTCCTTTAAACTCACTACTTGCTCTTCTGATCCTATTCCCACCTGTCTCCTAACCTCCATCTCCTCCACTGTAATCGCTTACATCTCTCACATTCTCAACCTCTCACTCTCCACTGCAAATTGTTCTTGCAGCCTTCAAGTATGCTCTGATCACACCTCTCCTCAAGAAACCCTCATTTGACCTACCTTTTGTTTCTAATTATTGACCCATGTCCTTGCTCCCCTTTGTTTCTAAACTACTTGAATTTGTGGTTTACGACCATTGCTTTGAATTTCTCTCCTCTCAAGCCCTTCTGGATCTACTGCAATCTGGCTTTCATCCTTTACAGTCTACTGAAACAGCTCTTGCCAAAGTCTCCAGTGACCTGCTTCTGGCAAAATCCAAGGGCCTTTATTCTATCCTCATCCTTCTTGACCTCTCTGCTGCTTTTGACACTGTTGATAACCACCTTCTCCTCAATACCTTGTCCTCGCTTGGTTTCAAGGGCTCTGTAGTATCCTGGTTCTCTTCTTATCGCTCCCATCGCACTTTGTGTTTGTGCTGGTGGGATTTTCTCCACAGCTGTCCCTCTCTCAGTTGGTGTACCCCAAGGGTCTGTCTTGGGCCCACTCCTTTTCACCCTCTATACCCAGTCTCTTGGTACACTCATCTCCTCCAATGGTTTTTAGTACTATCTTTATGCTGATGACTTTCAGCTCTACCTCTCTACACCTGAAATCTATCCGGCAATCCAGGCCCAGATCTCTGCCTGCCTATCTGACATTGCTGCCTGGATGACTCACCACCATTTGAAATTGAACCTGGCCAAAACTGAGCACCTTATCTTTCCCCCTAAATCCACCTTCCCCATTCCTCCCCTCTCTATTTCTGTGGATAACATTACACTCCTCCCTGTGTCCTCAGCTTGCAACCTTGGGATCATTTTTGACTCCACTAACTCTTTCTCTGCACATATCCAACAGCTAGCTAAAACCTGTTGCTTCTTTCTCTAAAACATTGGCAACATTTGTCCTGTCCTTTCTACACACACTATCCACTCTTTAGTCATCTCCCTAGACTAGACTACTGCAACCTCCTCCTTGCTGGTATCCCACTGAATCATCTCTCTTCCCTTCAATCTGTTTAAAACTCAGCTGCACAGCTAATCTTCCACCAGTCTCATGATGCTCATATAACACCTCTCCTCAAGTCATGTAACTGGATCCCTATCCATTTCCGTATCCAATTCAAACTTCTCCTACTTCTCCTCTAAGAGCACTCATTCTGCTGCTCCTCACTACCTTTCCTCTCTTATCTCTCCCTACACCCCTCCTTGGGACCTCTGCTCTTCTGGCAGATCCCTTCTATCTGTGCCCTTCTCTACTACTGCCAACTCCAGACTTCAATCTTTCCATCTTGATGCTCCTTATGCCTGGAACAAACTTCCTGAGTCTGTGTATCAGGCTTCATCTCTGTCCCTTTTGAAAGCCAGTCTAAAAACTCATCTCTTTGAGATGGCTTTTGGATCCTGATCCACTTCAACTCTTATGTGTTTTCTTACCATTCCCCTTGACATTTCCTTGTTCTCAGCTGTTTGTGTTGACCATCCTAACTAGATTGTAAGCTCTAATGAGCAGGGACCATCTTTTACATGTCTCTATTCAGCATTGCATATGCCTTGTAGCACTATACAAAAGGTCAATAGTAGTAGTAGTAATAGTAGTAGTAGTAGTAATAGTAATAGTAATAGTAATAGTAGTAGTAGTAGCAGTAATAGTAGTAATAGTAGACTTTCTCTGATGGGTCCGGACACTTTATACTGAAGTACAGTTACTGGTGGCTGTTAGTGGGGTGCTCCTAGATCTTTTTATGTTGGGAAGAGGCACCTGCCAGGGTTGCCCGCCGTCTCCCTTGCTTTTTGTTTGATCTTTGGAACTGTTACTTCTGGCATTGCATGCAGAGGGGCAGGTGCAGGGTGTACAGATGGGCTCTGTAGAAGTAAGGTTAAGTGCATTTGTGGACGATCTTCTCTTGTGCTTATGGGACCCGGTCTCCTCCCTCCCTGTCCACTACAGCTGATTGAGGAGTACGGGGGTTTGTTTGGGATACGTATTTATCACAGTAAATTGATGGTGGCTGGGTCCAAGTGACGTAGCCAGGGAGTTTCCTGCTGGTATGGGCGGGAGAGCTCAATTTGAAATTTAGGCATCCAACTGCCGGAGGACCCTTCCGCCCTTTATACCATTTATAGCTGGATTTAAAGCTGTTAGTGTAGCTGGGTTTAAAAAAGGTTTGGACAAGTTCCTGGAGGAAAGGTCCATAAACCATTATTAAAAAGAGACCCAGGATATCACTGCTTGACCCAATACAAGCATTGTAGAACCTGTGTCTTTTGGGGAAACTGCTAGGTACGTATGACCTACACTGGCCACTGTTGGAAACAGGATACTGGGCTTGATGGACCTTGGTCTGACCCAGTATGGTATATCTTATGTTCTTATGTTCTTAATATCGTGCTGCTGCTGTCTAGGATAGTACAGCATCTTCAGCATTGGATGGGACTGCCTTTTTCTCTCAAGGACTGAATGGCTCCGTTCAAAATGATGGAAGTACTCTGTTGGCTTTATGTTTTATGACATCTACCACTGTGAGTTGCTTGTACAGACAGGGGCAGCTGGAGCAACACCTTGGGCACTTTTTATGGCAGGGGAAATACTGGGTATTACTGTGATTGCTTTTCATGTGTTCACTATCCTTTACATGTACCTTATTTTTCATGTTCCTTTATGCATCAGCTTACTATATGTTTTTTTAACATTTTAGTTTTGTAGTTTAATTTGTATCTTATAAATTTTTTATGTGCACATGATAAAATGAATATAAGGGGTATGTTTACTAAACAGCGCTAACGTTGCAGCGGCGATGTTATCGCACGATAATGGTACATTACCGTGCGAGAACGTCACGTATCGCGCGATAAAGTCTCCACCGGCGTTAAGGCACACAGAGGGTTGAGTAAGGGTCCCAAGAGGGCGTAGTAAGGCACCCCAGGGGTGGAGATAAGGGGTCAATGGGCGGAGAGTGGGCGGGGAGAGGCTCCATGCACTAACGCCATAAAATGAAGGTCTGAAAATTAGCGCCTGTGAAAACCTCGTGCTAGAGGCACATTTGCAGGAGAGAGAAACCATTTCAGTCAGCAAGGTGCAGCAAAGGCAGGGAGACCAAGAAAAGTGATAGTAGTGATACATGTGCAGTAACAAAACATGCAAAAACCTGAGAGATAATGACCAGAACCAAAATAGAAATACAAAACACCAAGTTGGCCAATAGAAAAAACAATGATAAACGGTAATCAACACTACCCATAAAGAATAAAAAGGAAGATGTCACTTTTGGAAGGGTCAATTCTGATTCCCCCTACAAAGTGAATGTTCCAACATTGATAGTGTTGATGAGGGTTTGCTGTGGTGTATATTGGGCAGCTTGCTTATTTGGCTTTCACATGTGCAGCAACAGCATAGTACCCAAGTACGAAAGGGCACTACAGTGAGGCTGCAAATGGGATACAGGGGGCTGCAGGCGGGACATGCAGTGTGCCAGCTGGGGCACAGTGTGGACTAGGCAGATGCCTACCTGGCACATAGGAATGCAGAAACTGAAAAGCAGCAAGACAGCAACTGACCAAAGGCAAACATGTCCACTAGTGTGTGTCCCACAGTGCCCCATTGGACATTACACAGCAGGTACCCCAAAGGGCACATAACATTGGCAGGCGGTGCCAGGGGGAAGCGTGGATGGCTATGTAGGCACCCCTACCCCAGATCCCACACCATAGGCAGCTGCCTACCGGCACACTGGATGGCCTGGGCTGTGCACCATCAGCAACACTGGCATAAGGGCATGTCAGCATGGTGGCAGAAGGGTGCTGATGGTGGAGAGGGCAGTGGCATATGCCCACAGCAAACCAATGCCAAGCCCTGTTTAGGTGGGTGCCGTGCACTGCAAAATACAAGGTCTGTCTGACAAACAGTAATGGTATCCCCAGGGAATGACCTGCCTCTGTGGCAACAGTTTGGTGCAGTGCACACAGCCAGTGTGTTCAGGGGCAGAAGGTCACAGGTTCAAGTCCCAGCTGTGGCTCCTGAAGACCATGACCCATATTTTACCCAGTACTAAACCGTGGTAATATAGAAGGAACCTTTATTGCAGATAAAATAAACACACCATAAATGCCTATATTTTACCCTACACAGCACATACACCATAGACACGTGCAGTCCTTAGAGAAGAGTTTCCCAACTGCAGTCCTGGAGGGCCAAACACCATTCAGGTTTCATGCTGTCCCTAAGAAATATGCTTGAGATGCATTTGTATGCACCACCCCATATGCAAATGTATCCATGCATATTCATTAGGGACAGCATGAAATTCTGAACCATGTTTGGCCCACCAGGACTGGAGTTGGGAACCTCTGCCCTAGAGCAGCGGCCAACAGGGGCACAAACACCCACACCCACAGGCTCCACTATCCAACGGCGCATGGAGAGTCAGGCTGTTGGGCCCTGCGTGGAGCAGCATCTGTCAATACTAGCACCTGCATTCCTTAGCAATGCCGTCTTAAACTTGGAAACATGTTCCACATATATCAAAAGGTTGCTATGATTAATGTCAGATAACAAATCCTACGTTAAACACAATTTGTTGACAGAGATTCATCATAGCAACCTTTCTGATATCTGTGGAGTGTGTTTCCGTTCTTGTTTCTGACAGTGCTAACCACTCCGGGGAGTGACCCTAACAGTACTGAGTACCATAGCAATGCCTGCACTCTGCCCAGGATTGGTGTGGCGGCCAGTGCTGCCAACCACCTCTATATTTGCACAATGCTGAAATAGGTGTGGGAGTGTGTGTTTTGTGGCTGCCTATACCTTACTGATCCCACAATGCTTGCACTTTTTCCAATGTTAGCCTGCCAATGTACATAATGAGGAGCAAGGTACCGTGGGTATGGCCTGGACAGGGCAACCTGGGCAGGCTGCATCTGCACAGGAAATAGGGCAATGGCTGGGACATTGTACTGACCGACCACCACCTGCACGGACAGGGTGGCCACAGCATGTCATGCTGGGGGTTCACTCTCACCCTGATTGAGCAGTGACCATAGCATGGCTAGGTTCCCCCATGGTGCTATATGGTATTTCTTTCAAGTGATATCTGTGAGTTCCCTTTCTGGGGCCCAATCACTCACATACCTGCATGGTGTGTGTGTGTTCACATCCCATTTTTGGGTGCACACAGTTCCTCCAGGGACATGCACTATGTACTAGCTAGCAGACTATCTGCAGTTAGCATGTGTATGGCTGGAACACCTTGCAGGGTGGAGACTGACTGTGCCCTCTGCTGGTGAATGTCAGATAGTGGTGGGGGCAGCTGAGCTTTTCCAGCCCTTCTGTCTGCCAGTGCCCTCTGTGATGCGTACAGATCTGCATTGACTGCCCTCGAGCAAGACTGGGGTTGATGGTCCCCCCTACTAGCACCATTGCACAGATGTAGAATGTGGATCTGTTGTTGGGGGATCCTGTCCCCCACCCTGAACCAAAGAGAGAAGGTTGGGTGGTGCTACATAATCTGTTTTTGGGTCCACACACCACCCTTCTCTTGTAACATGTGACCATGGCAACCACACAGGATATGCACTATTCTGGGTGCATCATAGTCCACAAGGGCTAGACGTGACTGGGACATACAGATGGACACAGGTGTATCCTAAGTGTGCCTGCAAGGACTATCTATCACACACTGGCACTGATGGGGTCTTACAGCACAGCCTATCTCAGTCAAGCCAGGGGCTGCTTACCTGGTGCTAGGCACACCACCTCACCCTCAGGGTGGGCACAGGAACCGCACAATGTCACGGTCTATAGCTACTCTGTGCCAGTAACACACACGGTCTGTTCCCCCTACCAGGCCGGGGTGCTATAGAGGCGCATACCCCATCTGGTAATCAGATGTAGGCTGCTGATCTCCATGTGCAGTGCATCATGGGTACGGGTGGGTCTACCCTATCCTGCTAACCATAGAAGACAGTTTGTGTGGTGACCTGCAGTCTTTCTGTAGCCAGCCAATGATGTGTTAGAAGCTATAAAGATGTAGCCCACTGGTTACTGCAATGACTGTGGAGGCAGAGGTCATGGGTTTGATCCCACAGTGGTGTTATTTAATAAGGCTGTCTGAGGCTTTTCCTTTTAATTTAGATCAGTGCTGCTATCAAATACACCCTCACAGTGTCGTAACCTAAGGTGCCTCATAAGGCGCCCTATAGGGTGCCCTATAAGGCGCCTATAACGTGCCCTATAAGTGCCTTGGCGGACAGGGCACTTTATACTGTGCCCTATGGAGTGCCTTATAGGGCGCCTTATGCGGCACCTTAGGTTACAGCACTGTGAGGGTGTTTTTGATGGCAGCACTGATTTAAATTAAAAAAGGAAATGCCTCAGACAGCCTTCTTACATAATACCACTGCAGGACTGAACCCATGACCTCTGCCTCCACAGGCACTGCAGTAACCAGTGGGCTACATCTTTATAATTTCTAATACTGCGCTGGCATGAATTTAGGATTAACGTGCATTAACATGCTATGGCGCCCACTATCGCACAATACCGTTTCCTTGCAACCTTACTTCCGGACCGCCCACTACCTTATATGGCATTCTTCACATTAACGCTGCAACTAGCTCCGGTAACATTAAAACGGTTTAGTAAACACACCCCTAAGTTTTGTTTTATCTTATTTATTTATTATTTTATATATGTTTGTCTCATGAGGTTTCCACCCCCTGAAGAAGGCTGGTATGCATTAAGCTTTCTAATAAAGTCTGTTGATTGCCTTCCTTTGCACCGGCTCTTTTGTTTCATGAAGGAAGTTTTACTTCAACAATGGATGGGGGGGGGGGGGGCAATGCAGTAGTTGGAGCATGTTTTGCGAGTACTTTTGGTGATGGAATGTCGGATGGCAAAGCTGTTTGATTCCTCAGCTCAAGCCTGATTTCTCTCCCTCTGGGAACCGCTCATCACTGCTTCGCACCATGGAGTGTGAAGTGCGTTTCTGAACATCTGATTGGGGATGAATGTCTGTGTCTTGATTTGTATCAGGGTGATGCTGGAGACTGGTATGATTGAGATGTTGTTTTGGGGTTATGGCTGGTTGGTTATGGTGCCTGAGTGGGTTGATGTGGGATGATTGGGCTGCAGGGTTGGGGGTGATTGGGATGGGAGGGGGATAGGGAAGGTGGTGAATTTCTCTTGCAGGGTTGATGGCCTTGATAGTGTGCTTGTACAAGAAGGGAGCATGAGCAGTTGTGTATGGGTTGACTGAGTTAATACTGGATATGGAGGACCAGCGAGTCAGTTTGCTCAATTATGGAGGGGGTGAGGACCCAGTGCTTTGGTTGCACTATGGCTGTGCTGTCTATACTATGTTGTATTATGATGTTTTGTAGTATTATTTTGTTCTCATTTTATATTGTAATAGTGACCTCTTGCGCACATAGTCACTCTGGGAATAGGATGTTGAGATTGATGTTTGTTTGGGGATATGGTAACAGGGGGGTTGTATTATTAAAATGATGTGTTGTTGAGAGAGGAAATGACGTCACCAGGCACGATGGCTGCTTAGACACGGAGCTCCGTGAATGCGAGCAAAGCCTGCAGTGATAAAACACTCCGGAGGGAAGAGTCCAGCTTTTCATTTGGAAACCGGTGCCCAAGCTCTGAGCAGCGTTGTGATGAAAAAAGGAGCGGCGGATCTCAAATCTTTTGCGTACAAAACCTCGGCAGGGAGCGCTGTGGGGAAGATGAAAATTGCAGCAGTATGTGCAGGAGTGGAAGGAGAGGCGCTTGCTGAAAAGCAGGGGGAAGCACCCCATGGCAGTGAACTGGAAGATCTGAGAGGGGAACTGAAGGGCTGGTTCACCACCATTCGACAAGATTTGGCACATTTTAAAACGGAGGTGCAAACATGGATGGAAGAGCTGAAAGTGGATGTCAGGGAAGTTGGGCAGTGCCTGGAGGAAGTGGAAAACAAATTGGAGGTGCAGGAAGGCACAGTGAGTGGTATCCAAGATAAAATTGTTGTAATGGAGACAGAGCAAGAAGAGCTGTTGTCAAATGTGGAGGACCTTAAAAATAGGTCCAGACGGGCAAATATCCAGATAAGAGGGGTTCCTGAAAGTGCTGAAAAAGATTGTACAAGGTTGGTGGAGAATATTAGCATCCAGATATTAGAAAAAGCAGGTATGGATGGAAAGGTGATAAGCTGGAAAATAGATAGAGCTCACAGAGCACTGGGGCCCAAGAGAGATGGCTGGGTGCAAGATATAGTGGCATGCTTTCATGAATACAAAACAAAGAATGTGGTAATGGAAGCAGCAAGGAAGTTGTCTGGGATTCGTTGGGAGAGTCAGCGCATTGAAGTATATGCAGATCTCTCGGCAATTACGATGAGGAAAAGAAGGGACCTTGCCATAATAACAAAACGTTTGAGAGATGAACAAATTAAATATAAGTGGACCTTCCTGTTTGGGCTCCAGTTTAGTATTAAAGGGGTGACCTCACACGTGCGGACGGCGGAAGAAGCGGCTGGTGCACTGAGGAAAGCGGGCTGGTCAGAAGTACCACTTGTGGAAAGTACATCGAATACAGCAAGGGTGAGGCGACCGACAGAGGAAGGTGCATGGAGGCGGGCACAGCAAGGGGACAAAAGACTGCGGAGGCAGAAGAGGAACATGTTCCAACCAGAGGAGAGAGGGTGAAAAAGAGACTGGGCATGGGGACAATATCTGAGAGAGAATAAGATGCTGGACTGGGGACATAAATTTTGTTTTTGAGAGCTGTCTTGGTTATTCCACGTAATCTTTATGTGTTTTGGTGTGCTGAATCTGAAAATGACATCCATTTTGTCATAAGACATCACGTTTCCTGACAATTTAGGTAACTATGTTAAATAAGGCAATACCTCAAAATAAATGGAAATAGATGTATAAAATTAAAGTTTTATTACAATATTTTCATGAAAATCCTTTTTTGAAATGAAATGAGCTCACCTACACACACTAAACTCGATTCTTCTTCCTTGCGAGGCTCCTCTTGGTGCATTTACGCTTGTGAGTAGCATCTGGAATGTCTCTCTGAAGCATCCAACAGTAGTCTGCCATCATTGTAATGCTCCATTTTCCCTGGTATCTCCTTTCCATCTCTTTAATGTCTTGGTGGAATTGTTCACTTTGTTCCTCATTCACAGCTCCCATATTTTCAGGAAAGTAGTCAAGGTGGGACTGGAGGAAATGCACTTTCAAACTCATCAGGCAACCTAAAGCTTGAAATTCTTTCAGCATTCGTCCGACGATCTTTTTGTAGTGAGGATCTTTGTTATTGCCTAAAAATTTCTGTATGACTTCTTTAAATGCAATCCACCCTTCTTTTGGAGGATCTGTCATGGTATTGACAAACTCTTGATCAACTATAAGCCTTCTAATGTCTGGTCCGACGAACACACCTTCCTTCAATTTTGCCTCCGACTGGTCTGGAAACTTGGTGACCAAGTATTTGAAGCATTCTCCATCTCTTGGAAGTGATTTTACGAATTGCTTCATCAATCCCAATTTTATGTGGAGAGGTGGTAGAAGAACTTTATGGGAAGGTACCAAAGTTTCTCGGAGGACATTTTTTTCACCGACTGTTAGCACCCTTGGCTGTCAACTCTTCTTGGTCTAGTGATTTTGTCGGTCTCGACTGTCCCATAGACACAGAAAACAAGGATATTTGGAATACCCAGCTTGTTGCCTGAGCAGCATGCACAAGACCTTCAAGTCCCCACACACTTGCCAACCATGGTCTTCATATTTAAGTTTATGAAGAACCAATTCCAAGTTCTCGTAGGTTTCCTTCAAGTGTACGGAATGACCTACAGGTATGGAAGCTTAAAAACCGTTGTGAAGTAAAACTGCTTTGAGACTTCTTTTTGAAGAATCTATAAAAAGACGCCATTGCTCTGAATCATATTGGATTTTAAATTGACCCATCAGACCTTCAAAATCGATGCAATAAACTAACTTGTCTTCCTGGGTGAAGTAAGGAACAAACTCCTTTTCACGATGTCTGAACCATGAAGATGACACTCCTGGTAACAATAAATTCCTGCTTTTCAACCTTGATCCGAGTAACTCAGCGACATCTTTGGGAAGATTCAAGTCTCTTACCAAATCATTCATCTCCTCCTGAGAAAACAGTTTTGGTCTTGTATCATCTTCAAAGTCAGAACTTGATTCATCATCTGGTTCAGGTATGACTTTACCTTCTTTGGAGCTAGGTATCTCTTCCAAGGTAGCAGGGGGCTTGGGTACTGGTATATCTGTGCCATGGGGGATGGGACGAATTGTCGAGTGAAGATTGGGGTATGAAATGGAATGCTTCCATTTGGAATTAAACCCTTTCACATCGCATGAACAAAAGTAACAGTCATCACTATGGTTCTTTTGCTCTCACCATACCATAGGAATCCCATAACGGAAAGATTTTTTCTTACCCTTGAACCAGTTTCAGAGGTCCTCAACACACCATTTGCACACTTTATGAGGTGCCCAAACTTTATCTTGATCTCCAATTTTTAGACCAAAGTATGCAAAGTATACTTTTTTTCACAAAGTCTGTAATATTCTGCTGTTGCTTCAACACTGTATATTCACCACAGATGAAACAGAAACTGTCTGGCGAATTAATACACTTTCGCGGAGCTATAACATAACGGTTGAAGAATGATGAGCTAACACGAATTGCGATGAAAAAGTGTGAACAGCCTAGAACCAAGAACCTGATGATGATTCGTGCACAAGTGTGGCATGCAGGAGAGAGCAGCTCTGTGTCTGTACACGAGATGTCACAGTGCTGGCCACGCCCCCCTGCACTGACCAGAGCTGCTGCCCTGTGTCTCCCTCCCACTGGATTCTTCAGGAAAGATTAACCCCTTCTACCATTAGAAGCACGGACTTAAAACTTGCTTAGTTTATGTATATATTGCTGACCATCAGATTTACAGTGCTATATTTTTTTTACATAACTCGGACAACCCCTTTAAGGTTTTTTTGGCATTTTATATCTTAAAAGCACTTATGTGAATTAATTAATAGTAATTTGAATTAATTAATAGTAATTTGAAAAAATTTGTTAAATTTGAAGGCAATTTTGCATGTTGTGGCAAATCATGACTTCTAGGAGTTTTTCAATATTTTATTTTTATTCAGCACACCAAAATACATGGAAATTAGATGAAAATAATCAAACAGCTTTTTAGTTGCAGACCTGTGTAATCCATATAATCTCTATACAATTTGGACTTCAATTTTTTAATCTCTTGGCGAAAAGAATCCATCTGGGATTGTAAACACTGTAACTGCAAAGTGAAAGCATCATCCTGTTCAATGGCCTTAAGGGAGGCTATCTTCTGATCAATATCTTTAGTAGTCGCTTCATTGAATGTTTTTGTAGCATTGACCGGTGAGTGCAGCGGGCGTGGAGGCAGTTCTCTTGCAGTGAGTGCAGCGGGCGTGGAGGCAGTTCGCTTGCTTGTGCTCTTTAAAAAGTAAGTCTCTCTTTTTATTGCTTAAGCCTTAGTATGTTAGTTTTTCTCTTATTTTTTTCATTTTTTGCTTTTTTCTTTTTGTTATTAGTGAGAATAGAATATTGTTTTTTTCTTTTTTCTTTTTCTTTTCTGTTTTGGCAGTCCCTCTTTTGATTTTGGTATATTACACACTGTTTTTCATGAAGAGCTCTCTGATGAAGCCTCTTGGGCTGTTGCCCTATTGAATTTGAACTCGTTGCCTTGATGATATTGGACTTCTGTGTTTTTCTGCTGCTTTTGCAAGGAGATTTTTTGACTGCTTTTTGAGTAGGCTGACTACTCTGCTACCGCTGTTGCCAGGAGCTGCTCACTGTGTGCTTTTTGGGCTGTTGAGTTGTTATAGTTTGGGCTCAACTCCCCTTGTTCTAGAGGTTTTATTTCTGACCACTGATGTCATCTCGAGTACAGTTCATTACTTGAGCATTGCTTTGGCAGGATTTCTGTCTTAGTCTTGCCTTATGACTGGCTCGTCCTTTCTGTTGCTATTGCCGGAGAGGGGTGGCTGAGGTCTTTTTTCCTCTAACACAGAGTTGTTTGTAGCAGTAAGCTCCTTGTCAGTAATATTTGCGGAGTTATTCTCACATTTTTGTTTTTTGTTTTCTGTTTTATTATTAAAGAATGTAGTTGGGAGTTTTTCTTAGCATTTTTGCATCTGTGGCTCCATGAGGATATTTTTTGATAGTGTTACATTACAACTTCAACAGCTTTACAATAAACAGGTGGATTAACTTAGAGGGGTATACATTAACCATATATGAACTTAGGTGAACTATTATACAGTAGTATTAGTCAGTGGAGCATTAGACCTTTTAGGTTAGGTCCAAGGGGTAATGTGGTGAGAACTGAAGGTGTAAGGTAAGGCTAGGAGGGGTAATAGCAGGGTATATGGTAGGGTCTAAGGGTGTAAGGTAGGGTTAGAGGGTATTAATCAAGTAATGTTGGCATAGTGCTCCTAGAATAGGAGTGGCTTCATGAAAATCTTGTAGGTCAGTGGTGGCTCTTAAGGTATCCGATAATGAGTTCCAAAGTGATTGTGCATAGATGGAGGGTGTCCTGTTGCATGTTAGCTGTTTTGCTTTAGTTTTTACCTTTATTATGAGCAAAAGGTTTTTAGTGAATGCTCGTTGGTTTCTTGTTTCTGGATCTTTCACCATCATTAGTTGTAGGGCGATTTGTGCCAGTTGGTGAATTAGCTTAAAGATGTTGGTAAGCGATTTGAATTTGTATCTTTGATGGATTGGGAGACAGGCAATTGTTTCAGAGTTGGGGTTATGTGGGTATCCCTCGACATACTTTGTGACTGCAGCAGAGAGAAGAAGATTCCTGTGATTGAGTTAGCCTTTATAAAAGGTCAAAGAGAGAAAGCTGGTAATGTTGGACCTCATCAGATTGGACCAGTCGACCTCCCTGAGACCAGAAGACAAGTACTACAGAAGGAAAGGCAGGCAAAAAAGAAGGAGAATGAAGAGTGAAAGAAGAAAAGCAGAAGACCATTAGATGATAGAGAGCTCGGTGCTTAAAGTAGAACAGGGATTATTGGATGACGTGGCGGAAGAACCTATGGAGGAAGTTTCTGTTGCTCTAGAGAAAGCTAGGAAGAGGCCAAAATATAATACAGAGGATAGAACAAACATAGTGTTTGCCAGTTTAAGACACCATACTGGACTGAGAGAGATAGCAGAGATTGCTACTGCTGCCTGGATTGATGTAACACTCATCACTCACAAGGACACTGCTTTGGTGATTGATTACAACAAGGTGAAGAGGGCTCAGGTGAGAATCATTAAAAAAATGGAGGTACAGTTTGAGGAGGAACTGCAGCAGAATGGCATCAATTGCATTTTCTTTGATGGTCGTTGTGATAATACCAGGCTCATGTTAAAGGCCGAAGAGGATGGCAATATGTATCCAGGTATGGTGTGTACGGCCCTGTTTCGTACAAAAATAGACCACCACCTAATTATTATTATTACCTGAAATGATCAGATCCGAAAAGTCAGTACAGGTGCAATCAGAGTCTCTGTTTATTAGATAACTGATGACCAAATACAGGCAGCGAAGTGGGGAAGAGAGTTCTATCGGGCACTAGGCACCTCAAGAATGCAACTCTCCCCATTAGAATATAGAAAGCATATTACAATTTATACCTTTTTCTCTTCCGCATTTTTACATACAGTCCAGTCCCCAGAGCTATTCCTTTGTGTTCTCTCCCCCTCCCCTACCTTATTTCCTATTATTACCCTTTACTCCCCTTAGTTCCTGTTGCAAAATCCCCCTGGCCCCCCTCTTCCCATACTCACCATGATCCAGCTAATCTGCTCTCTTCAGAGCCGGGCCCAGCATATATGTTGGTAGCTTTGTGGTTTCCTGTGTATGCATTTCTTGACACATAGACCTTACAGGCCTATATCTGATATCCCCTTGCAGGTCCTAGTCTAGACTCTCCAGCCCAAACTGGCACCTCACAAGGCTCATGATATCTCCTTATATGGTTCTTTCCGGTGCTGGATCTCTTCTTGCTAAGGCCTGTATTCTTGGCTCACATGTTATAGCAGAATGACTGTGCTTTAACTATTTTGTGAGATTCAGGGCAGCCAGTAAGTGATTATGAATCAGGAACATTATTAATCCTTAGCACTTAAAAATTAAAAGCAAATCTATCATACTAAATCCCAAATGTATCATACTTAACCTCTACCTCTACAAGTACTTAAACCCCTACAGGTGAAAGAAGAACATTACACAGTTTGTATGGAGCCAGTAGGCAGATATCTGTGGCATTTTGTTCCTGCAAGAGCAACTAAAGAGAAGATTCATGCAGAAATAATTACTGATAATTTGGTTGCATGGCTGAGAGAAAGAGGAGCAGACAAGACTCTTCAAACATTTGGGGGTGATTCCTGTAATGTAAACACAGGTTGGGAGGGAGGAGTGAGGCATTATGTTGAGGAGAAGCTACAAAGGAAGCTGGTGTGGATTGTCTGTAACCTGCACACAGGTGAACTACCATTGAGGCACTTGGTGACTGCTTTAGATGGCAAGACATTAAGCAGCAATAAATGGGCAGGTCCCATAGGAAAAATGCAGATTCTGCTACTGAACTAGAAATAAATCCTGATTTTGCTAAAGAGAAAGATCAGGGCTCTGTTGCCCTGATCTTTCTCAGCTCAGCGATGAAGTGATCAAAGACCTAAGCATAAAGCTATGTCTATAAAATTGTAACTGCCATTAGAACAGGTGTCTTGCCAAAGGATCTGTCTCTGTTGGAAACAGGACTTGTGTCACATAGCAGATGGCTTACAACAGCTCTAAAGTTCATGAGAATATCGCTTTCCAAGAATAATCTGAAAGGAAAAAATCTGAAAAATTTAAGAATGATTGAAGAGTTCAGTGTTAGGGTTTACATGGTGAACTGGTTCAATATAAAAATAAATAACAATTGGACACAAGGTCTCAGGCATCTCCTTTTCCAGCTGCAACTCTTTGAAAGAACAGCGTGAAGAAGTAAGGGAGATAGTCATGCTTACAGTGAGAAGGTCAGCTTGGTATGGTTACAGTGAGTCTGTTCTGCAAGCTATGTTGTGCAGTGAAGAGGAACAGGAGATAGGAGATGCAGTGGAGAAGATATTGAAGATCAGAGGTGAAAAAGATGAGAAGACTCAGTTTGGAGAAAGCAATG
Source organism: Ichthyophis bannanicus (assembly GCA_033557465.1). Classification (NCBI taxonomy): domain Eukaryota; kingdom Metazoa; phylum Chordata; class Amphibia; order Gymnophiona; family Ichthyophiidae; genus Ichthyophis; species Ichthyophis bannanicus. The sequence continues at coordinate 648,162,669 of CM066035.1, forward strand.
TGAGACTCAGGAAAACACCATCCGTTAACAATGAGGCAACTACACTCATCCAATTACTTGACTGGAGCTCCAGAGTCTCTGAACCTCCTCTTATCTGTACTATGACAACAGCAGAGATCAAGGCATTTCTGAGCAAGCCCATGCTGGTTCCAGACTGGCCATCACACACCCAGTCCATAGAAAGGTGTGTAAAAATGACAACCTTAACTGCTGGTCATGTGTACAATCAGAGAGGAGGGAACATTATATTAGGGGTCTTATGATCAGCAGGGAGCTCATGAGCTGAAACAAAAACAAACAAGATATGGCTTCTTTGCTGGATTTTGTTAAATAACATTAAATTAATTGCTTAAATGACATTTTAAAGACAATTATGTGGCTACAGATATTGTTCAGACTATCTTTACGTCCAAATAAATATTACTTAATTTCCACATAGTTTAACTGATTTGATGTAGGTAAGACTCATTTTAAGCAGTTTCTGAAGATAGCTTTAGATTCAGCATGCAAAACTGCCTAATTCGATCACTAGTAGTTTGCAAAGTTTGGAAAAATAAAAATCTACTCCTAAAATTGACATAGCCTACTGAATACGGCACTTGCCATCTGCACAACTTATGTCTTTGAGACCTCTGCCTGAATCTCCACTTCTGTGATAGCAGCCAGATGTCTGGTATGATTGAGCCTCTGGTTTATGGGAGGATATTCATTTTAAAATAGCTGATGCCTCTTGTACAGGATATTCTCTCTGTGGAGACGTAGTAAGACCATGGATATGATTAAAGATCACTGCTCTAAATTTCATTATCTTTCAACCATGGTGCCTTCATCAAGCTCTTTGGACAGATATTCTTCCTTAAATCAATATTGTTGAGTATTCGATTGGAGTGCACTATTTACATAAGCCACAACAGAGAGAAAGAGCTCAACCTAAACTAGAAGCCTCTGCCCAGCCAAAGCAAAAGCCTTCCTTTTAATTATCGTCCATTTCCAGAGTATTCAACCCGCCCTCCTTGTAGGAGGTCATGTTCAGTACTTTCTTCTTTCTTGACATAAGATCACCATAGACTCCTGGATACTCACTATACTTCAGAATAGCTAAAATAGAAACACAACAGCTGAAAAAGAACACGTTGCCTTCTTGTCTGCCCTTCCATAAGCTAACGCCTTAAGTTGATCTGCCTGTACCAATCCGGCCTCTAGATCATCCTTTCCTCCTCACATCAATATTCTCCAGAAGGAAGTATCTTCTCTCCTGCAGTAGGATGGGCTTTATGGATTTGAATTGAAACAGGAGAATCAGTTCCTATTCTAGGCACCCTCTCATTTCAAAGACGATGGGTGCTTGCGCTCCATCCTAGATCTGAGACCAAGCTTCTTCTCAAAGAAAAATTCAAGATGACTCTTTCTTCTATTCTTCCTCTTATCAACAAGGGAGATTGATTGCACAGTCTGGATCTCAAAGATGTATATATTCACATCCCAATTCATCCATACTACAAGTACCATTTCATCATTACGCTTCAATCTAACCATTACTAATAGCTCTCAGGGTACTAAGGGACCAATATTCAGAGCGTCTGATTATTTAAATGCCATGGCAGTTAGCAGTGGCACTTAAATATCAGGGGGATATTTGGGAGCTGCTGATGAGTATCCCAGCTGTGCAGTGCTAACCAAATAAGTGCCAGCATTCATATTCAATCAAAAAACCCTTAGTTTTATATATATAATCTCTTTACTAACCTATAAATCATATCACAATCCAATCCAATAAGATTTAAATCAAAAGGGAACTTAGCAGAAATTTATATTTCAAAAAATAATGGGAGAAGAAGACCTCAGGGTGACGGTATATCCCTCTATGTGGCAGCAAAACTATCATAGGGGCAGCTGAATAAATTGCAGCATTGGTCTTAAAAAAATGCACAAGACTTTATTCAACAAATATAAACCACCAATTAATGGCAAATCGCTTTTCCAACAACTAATGTTTTTTTTAATTATTAGGCCATAAATAGCTCCATACTTACCACAAAACACATTAGAAGTATAGGGCCCCATTCTGATCATGGCCTGTCTGGATGTCCAAAATCTGGACAAGCCAGATTTACACCCGATTCTGCACCCACCGGAGCTAGATGTTCCCGTGGGAGCAAAATTGAGTGCAAAGGGCCTGGACGGGCAGGGCATGCCCCGATTCTGTGCTGCTGCATGTCCTGAGAGTTCGCCATCCAACCCCCCAGAACTCCTGCACGGAGCCTCGGTGCAGAAGCCCCACTGTCCCGCCCCAGAATAGCAATGCTGTTCCCCGCCACCCGATCCTCGGAGCGGCCTTCCAAGGCTAGGATCAGGCCAAAGAGAACCTCCCACCACAGCTCACCTGCCATAGGGTGTCCTCTAGTTCTGATCCCATACCTCGGGGAGGCTTATTCTACTTCCAAGGTGCACCAGGTTTCCCGGCCAACTTTGCCTTCCCAGACATACAGGGTCACGACCAGAATAGGCCTTGTACGTTCGCAGTCATGGGCCCACTTCCATCCCGCCCATGCTCCACCTCTGGCCCTCCCCTTCACATTCCTGTCCAGAGCTCCTGCACATCTCCTCTGTACATGTGGGGAGCTCACGGGGCAGAATTGGTCCCAAGTGAATAGCGGGGGATATACATCCTAACTGCTCTGGTTGTAGAAGGACGTTCTATCAAAATTTTCAAAGGCATTTACATGGGTAACTTCCCTAGTTACCCGTGTAAATGCCTTATCCGCTACCCATCAAAATAAAAGTTCGTAATTAGGGCGTTTGACTTGATTCCACTCTGACTCTGATAGACTAGGTGAATGCTTTAGTAAAGAAAGCTTAATAGCTTTATTTATTTATTAATTTTATTTAACATTTCTTATATACCGTCTTTCATGATATCAAGGCGGTTTACATTGAACAAACTGAAATGACATTGAACAGGACATTTTTTTTTTAATAACTTGGAGATAACCCTCCATTGCCCATGTTCCCTGTAAAATAGTTAAGTGGCTTGCCCAAGACCACAAGGAGCACCTGTGGGACTAGAAACCCCAGTCCTTCCGGCCCAAGGTTGCTGTACTCTAGTGGGATTTGAGGTAACTTGCCCCAACCACTAGGCCACTCCTCCCTCAGTTTTAAGGTTGATTAGGCAAATCAGACCATTTCTGTGCCAGGCTGATATGCATCAGATTGTGCAGGTTACTGTAGTATCTCCAGCTGATCACTGCAACATCATTTATGTGGATCTTCCAAAAAGTTTTTTTTTATCTACAGCTGGTCCAAAACACTGCAGCTAAAGTAATTATTTGGAAAAAAAAGTCAGGACCATGTTCCTCAACTTTTGGTTATGTTACATTGACTCCCAATGCATCAGAGGGTGGTGTTTAAGGTTTTTTATAGCAGTTTTTAAGACTCTTCATGAGACTGGGCCAAGGTATTTGAGGTTCTATTTTTATAAGTAGGCTCCTTTTCTCACTTTGAGCTTCAGATAGTTCTGCCAGTAGCAAAGCATTTCAGATCAATCTCCGTGCGGAAATTCATTCTATGAAGGACTACACACCAAGCTCAAATGCATTGCGAGGAAATTTAAAGCAGGAGGAGGATTACTTGAAATTTTAGAAGAAATGTAAAACATGGTTATTTTAATCTTGACGTCTAACTTTTAGATGAGAATCAAAAGCAGAACTTTATTTTAGTTTATTTTCTATTTGTTGTAATTTTTGATAATACAATTTTGTTCTAGAGGTCTGATAAAATGTATACTGACGCATTATCTACCTTGAATTAACTAAGATGAAAACAAATGTCATGTTAAATTAAATTATTTATCTTTATTTAATTTCTTGAAATACCGCCCAGGCTGAAAGGCATTAGAACGGTCTACAAAATCTACAAGCAGGTTCTAGATTTATTCCCTCGTCCCCAAAGGGCTCACAATCTACATGCGTAACTTTTCCCCCTTTTCTGATACCTTGAAATTTTCCTGCTGATGTTGATGCTGTTTTACACCTCTCCAATACTGTACCTTGGTCTTCATTCTGCTGATTGTGCTTTCTGATGGTTGCTTGGAGTCTTCATGGAAGCACAGAAAACGATGGCAGTCTGCCCATCCATAAGAGCTATGAAGTTCTATAATCCTTTCTTCTGCCTCAGAGATCCTCTGTACTTCTCTCATGCTTTTGTGAGTTCAGATGCAGTTCTTGTCTCTGCCGCCTCCACTGGGAGGCTGTTCCATGCATCCACCACCCTTTGGACAAATATCTCCTCAGATTTCTCCTGAGTCTATCCCTTTTTACCTTTATTCTTCATGCCACTTTTAGTACTCTTTGCTCCTCTCTTGGTGCCATGGGGTTCTTCATGCCACTCTTGATATCTTGTAATGTTGCTTCTATAACGGTGGGGTTTCCCATTCATTTCACTGGGAAAAGAATGGGAAGTCCTGCCATTACAGAAAAGAATTGCTTGTCCCACCGACTTTAAAGAAAATGAATGAAACAGTGGTGACATCTGAAAATAAACCTATAAAAGTATATGCAGAATTCAATTGCATGCAAACTTTTCGGCACACAACCAGTACACATTGTGGATGGTGAAGCTGGACAGAAGTGAACATTTTGCATACTGTAACTTTCCTTTTTAGAAAGTTATGCATGTAAATTTACAAGTCCAAGGTTATGTTCAGTGAAATGACCATAAGGCTTTAACTCCCCAAGCTAACTATATCTCAAGGGATAAAAACATGTAAAAACTTTGAAAGTTGCCCTATTTGAGTTCCTTATTCACAGAATAAACCTTTTAGGGGATTAGTTACAAAGGTGCGCTAACATTAGTATGCCTTATTTCACTGTTAACAAGCATTATTTTAGCACAGGTTCCATGTTATTCAGTGGGACCTAAATATTAAACGTACATTGTCACTGAATTAACGTGTTAATGCACCTTAATAAGTAGCTCCCTTAAAGTCTTTCAGAAAACTATGCCTTAAACGTTTTCCAAAGCTCCTTGATAGCTCTGTGTAAGGAGGACCCTTTAAATACTTCCAGACGTTATAAATTTTAACCAAGCACTGGCAGCCTTATTGTCCGGGATTATAAAGTCACAAGTTTATCACAGTAAGCAATCAATCCATGGTAAACCTAATAGCATCAGAATATAATAGAAAAATAAATTAGATATAGAAAAAATACTGTTGTGGCAAATCAAATCATATAGTGGACCCTGAGACTTGACCTTTATTCACAAGGCAGCAATCAAGAGGAAACTGCAGAGCTGAAAGTTATTTACTACAATACTATAATATATGAAAAGTAAGAGGTCTTTTATATTTTTTTTATTAAAGAAGCTTACTAGTAGGAGAAACGGACATTTCTTGGCAAATGGAGACTGAGCATTTAAAAGTTATTCCTTTCCTTTTTGTCATCTTCTGCTCGTTTTCGACTGCTCTTTCTCGCCTTCCTCTCTTCCCCAGTTCTTTATTCATTCCCTCTCTTTTAATTCTTTATTTCTTACTTTTCTCACTTTTGCTCATCGTCCTTGTCTCTTCTGTTGTCTTCCCTACTATCTTGCCTTTTACATCTACCTCCTTAACCTATTTTTGTTAAATTTTTTCCACCTGTTGACTTTTTCTTGTCTTTCTCCATCGTCTGGTGCCTATGGTCACAGTCACACATCTAAGCCCTCCAGGTTTTCACTTAAGCCATCCCACAGTTATTTCTGCCTGTATCAGTTGACTTTTTATGTTATCTATTTCTCTTTCCCTTCTCCAACTCTATTACTCTGTCGCCATTCTTTTTTCATGGTGAATACAGTGTAGTTACTTACCTGTAGCAGGTGTTGTCTGGGAACTGCAAGAATAAGTCATTACTTATGGGTGACATCACCAATGGAGCCCATGTAGGAACACTTCCCAACTTCCATAGTAAGCTTTTGGGAGGCTTACCACACATGTGTGCCTGTCTTCTGTTCAAAGGAGCCATCTTACCTCAGTAGGATGACATAGTTTAATCAGGCAAAAATAACAACTCCACAGGGAGGAGGGAGGGTTGTGAGGATTTATTCCTGGTTTTCCCAGAGAACATCTGCTACAGGTGAGTAACTACATTTTCTCCGGGACCAAGCAGGAATAAATTCCTCAAATATGGGACTCCCCAGCTAGAGGCTACCGAAAAACCTGTAAAAACAAGCCCAATGGAGCAACCAGAAAAAATGAACTGAGAAAAACAGTATGAGAAGTCAATGTTAGGGTTCCATGGCAAACACATAAGTTAACATCAGGACGACTCTACAGTAGCCTGGATGGACAGAATGGCAAGTGGGAGGAGTTGCATCTAATTCCCAAACAGTTGCCAGAGTAAGGCTTGGCCAAAGTTGCCATTACACTGGAAATCTCCATCCAGACAATAAAGGGCTGTGAAGGTGTGGACAGAGGACCATGTAGCAGCCCTACAGATCTCCATCGTGGAGACCAAGTGCAAATTCACTACAGAAGCAGTCATGGCTCAGACATTATGAGCTGTGACATGAGGCTCCAGGCTCAGACCAGTCTGTGCATAAGCAAAGGCAATGCACTCTGCAACCCAAACTGACAGGGTACATTTGGAGACAGCCACACCCAGCCTACTCAGGTTGAAAGAGACAAAGAGTTGGGTGGAATGGTGATGAGCTTTTGTCCTCTCCAGGTAGAAAGCTAGTGCTCTCCTATAATCCAGTGTATGAAGAGAAGTTTCAACCTCCTGGCATGAGATCCTGGAAAAAATGTGGGTAGCACTATTGACTGGTTCAGGTGAAAGGAGGAGATCACCTTAGGAAGGAATTTAGGATGAGTCCGGAGGACCACCCTATTCTGACAGAATCGTGTGTAAGGCAGGTGTGCCACCAGCGCCTGTAATTCACTAACTCTGCGTGCAGAGGTGACAGATACCAAAAACATTGCTTTCCAGGTGAGGAACTTCAGCGGGCAAGAACTGAGTGGTTCAAAGGGGGCAGAGAGGAGCTTCCCAAGCACCACGTTAAGTCCCATGCCACAGGCAGGAGCATGAGAGGAGGCCATGAGGGTAAGAGATTTCTCATAAACTGACCAACGAGGGGATGTGTGGAGATGGTTTTCCCATCTGTACCATTGTGGTATGCCGCCATTGCGCTTAAATGAACTCTCACTAAATTAGATTTGAGACCTGAGTTGGAAAGGTGGAGGAGATACGTGCAGGAGAAAGGGTCAATCACCATTTCTATGCAGCAGATGGAAAATCTGCATATGAGCAGCTTGTGGAGTCCTTTCATGAAACTAGGAGGATATTCTCCTTGTCTGCAGGAAGGTGAAGTTCTGCAAGAACTACCCATTCAGCATCCGCACAGTGAGAGCGAGTGAGCAAACATTGGGATGAAAGAGGGTCCCCCTGTCCTGTGAGATCAGATCTAGGGCACATCCCAGCTTGTGAAACTGTTGCCACAAGAGTTAGAGCAGGAGGGGAAACTACTACTGCCTGGTCCAGTGCGGGGCGATGAGGATCATGGAGCCCCTGTCCGGCTGGAGTTTGAACAGGGTTTTGGCCATGTGGAATTGGGGGATATGCATAGAGTAAGCACATGCCCAGTTGAGCAGGAAGGCATTGGGGGCCATCCAATGGTTGCTTGGAATCTTGGAACAGAACGTCACAAAGAGGTTGATGCATGGAGTACCCCACTTGTGGAAGATGTGGCTTGCCACCTCCCTGTTGAGGGTCTACTCATGTGGCTGAAAGACCCAGCTGAGGTGGTCTGCCAGGATATTGAGCTCCCTGAGCAGGTAGATGGCTCTGAGGACCATGCCCTGTGATATGGCAAACTTCCAGAGGCTCACAGCTTCCCAACACAGGAGGTACAAGCCTGTACCGCCCTGCTTGTTAATGTAGAACATCGCTAACTGGTTGTCCATTTGGATAAGGACTATTTGGTTAGCCAACTGTACCTGGAATGCTTGAAGCACATTTGCAATGGCTCAGAGTTCCAGAAAGTTGATTTGGTGTAGGCTTTCCTGCACTGTCTAGAGATCTTGAGTACACAGAGACCATCGAGATGAGCTTCCCAGCCCAGCTTGGAGGTATCCAAGGTCAGCATCCGGTGGTGCGGAGGGGGCTGAAATGGGAGGCCCCAGAACTGTTTCTTGATTGAACCACTAGGACAGGTAGTCCTTGAGTGGTGGGGTAACCATCACCCTGTCCCAGAGGCATCCTGTGACCTGATGCCACTGGACTTGCCACATTCGCAACCAAGCCAGAGGGGTGACATGAGCTGTGGAGGCCATATGGCCAAGCAGGCAAAGCATTTGATGCGCTCTCATGCACAGGCTGTGCTGGACCTCCAGGGCCACTGCTATGAGTCACTTGGCCCAATCTGTGGGGAAGAATGCTCGAGCTAGGGAAGTATCTAGGAGAGCCCCAATGAACTCTAGGCATTGAGAGGGCTGTAGGTGAGACTTTGGGTAGTTATGGTTTTATTTTATTTTATATATCGCCAATGGCCTAGCTCCTAGGTGGTAAACAGATCAAAGGTAACAAAGCGCAGGTGTTCCAAGACCTGAATGAGGCACCCTGCTGAGTGCCAAACCTCATCTGGCATCGTAGCGGCTCCTCTCCTCGGTTTATTTATTTTTTTGTTTTTTTTGAAGGCCGGCAGCGGCAAACTCACCCTCCTTTTCAAGGCAGCCACGGCTCCCTGCCTCTTAGAGAACCGCGGTTGTGCTGTGATCTGCAGTTTTAAATAGAAACAAAACCGGTGCGGAGCCTTCTCACCTCTGTGAAGGACCCCGTGCAGCTTTGTCCTGTAACTTCCTTTGGGGGCGGAACAAAGCTACACAGGGTCGGTCCTTCACAGATGCGTGAAGGCTCCGCACTGGTTTAGTTCCTATTTAAAACTGCAGATCACAGCACAGCCGCGGTTCTCTAAGAGGCAGGGAGCCGCAGCTGCCTGGAAAAGGAGGGTGAGTTTGCCGCTGCTGGCCTTCAAAAATAACAAAAAAAAAAAAACCACGAGGAGAGGAGCCACTGCTGCTGCAGCAGCAGCAGCAGCAGGAAGTGCCCTGCAGCCACCCTGGCAGAACCTGCCAGTCTCTCTCAGCGCGGCTTTACAGAGCTGTGAAAGGAGAGTTTCCCATCTGCACCGGCGGGCTTAACAGAGCCACAAGAAAGGGTAACTGTCCCTTCGCCGCTCTGTAAAGCCGCACTGAGGGAGACAGGAGGACTCTGCTGGGGAGGCCGTGGGGCATTTCCTGCTGCCTCCGCAGCAGTGGCTTCAGCAGCCAGGTTCTTTTTTTTTTAATTTCCCAGAGAGATGGGGGGTTAGGACTTGTAATGGGCTGATGGGGGGGAGATTAGGATTGGTAATGGGCTATGGGGGGTCTAGGACTGGAAATGGGCTAATGGGGGGTTAGGACTGGAGGTGGGCTGATGGGGGGTGTTTGGGACTGGTAATGGGCTATGGGGGCTAGGACTGGTAATGGACTGATGGGGGGTTAGGACTGGTAATGGGCTAGTGGGGGGCTAGGACTGGAAAGGGGATGATGGGGGTTAGGATTTGTAATGGATTATGGGGGGCTAGGACTGGAAATGGGTTGATGGGGGAGGTTAGGACTGGAACTGGGCTGATGGGGGGTAGGGACTGGCAATGGGCTATGGGGGGCTAGGACTGGAAGTGGGCTAATGGGGGGTTAGGAAGAGGTGGGCTGATGGGGGTGTTTAGGACTGGTAATGGGCTATGGGGGGGCTAGGACTGGTAATGGGCTGATGGGGGGTATAGTACTGGAAATGGGCTGAAGGGGGGTTAGGACTGGAAATGGGCTATGGGGGCTAGGACTGGAAATGGGCTGAGGGGGCTTAGGACTTGTAATGGGCTATGGGGAGGCTAGGACTGGATGTGGGCTGATGGAGGGTTTAGGACTGGAAATGGGCTGATGGGGGGGGGGGTTAGAACTGGAAGTGGGCTGATGGGGGATGTTAGGACTGGAAGTGGGCTGATGGGGGTGTTTAGGACTGGTAATGGGCTATGGGGGGTTAGGACTGGAAATGGGCTGATGGAGGGGTTTAGGACTGGTAAGGGGCTATGGGGGGCTAGGACTGGAAGTGGGCTGATGGGGGGTTAGGACTGGAAGTGGGCTAATGGGGGGGTTAGGACGTGAGGTGGGCTGATAAGGGGGATAGGACAGGAAATGGGCTGGGACTGGAAATGGGCTAATGGGGGAGGGGAGGAGAGTGCTGCTGGCCCTGGAAGAAAACTAGGGGCTAGGGCTACAAATGGGCTGATGCGGGAGGATGGTAGAATAGGACTGGAAGGGAGAGGATAATGGGAGGGTCTGTCAGGCGAAGGAGGGGGCAGGAAGGGAGCTGACACCTGGTATGTACTGAAGGGGGACTGGAAGGGAGCTGACACTTGGGGATGGGAGTGGTAGGTGGTTGGGTAATGGGGAGGATTCTGGAAGGGAGCTGACATGCAAATGGAACTGGAAGGGGGATGGATAGAGTTTAGGGTGACTGGAAAGGAGCTAACTGGGGGGGGGGGGTGGCACTGAGAGTGGACGTGAGTTGATATCTGGGATGGAATTTGGACTAGAAGGGGCTGGACAGTGGGGAAGGAGGGGGACTAGAAGGAAATGAACACCAGTTGCAGTCATGGGAATGCAAGGCAGTTGACATTGGAAGGTACTGGGAGGGAAGGTCTGGAAAGGGGGCTGATACTGGGGAGGGTTACTGGAATTGGAAATGGGCTGATAGAAGGAAGTGAAGAAAACAAAAGAAGAGATAAGAAATGGCAGATGGACCATGGACCATAGACCACAGAAAGAGAGCTAAGAGAAGACAGGAAAGCAGGAGCCTCAGATCGGACCAGCATGTTCAGAGAATAAAATGGTCAGATAACAAAGGTAGAAAAAATAATTTTATTTAATTTTAGTGATTGGACTTTGTGCTATTTTTATTGGGGAACTGCATCTCTTATTTATCTGATGTTGCACTGCATGTGGACGCTGGCTTCTTGGGGTTTCAATTTAAATTTAGTCTACATATTTTTATTTTTACTTTAGATTGTGGTTACTTATTCTGTACTTGGTGAGGGTCGATGTTGTGAGTGTGTGACTGAGGTCAGGTGTTCTGTTAACATGGAGTTTGTACATAAAGATCTATACTGTACTGTAGTAATTTGACTTGTTCAGCTTTTCAAATAGGTGTATGGATGTTCCAGGGCCCACTGTAGTATTTACAGTGATGCGTTTTTTGGATGGGCTCCTTACGTGAGTTTTGGAAGTTTGTGCTGATATGGTATGGTATGGTAGGTTTGCTCTTTGTTGTAGGGTTTTATATTAGTTCACAATATGCCTGGTATTGGAGAATAGTGGTTGCTGTTGTTGTTGTTAGTGAGATGATCAGAATCAGATTTTTTTTTTAAATGTTGAGTTCTTTGGGTGAATGTCCTGGTTCTGCTCTGCACCTACTGTGGATGCAAAATATATGTTGAAAAAGAAAAAGCAAGAACCATAACGCAGTTTATAACAACAAAATAAAAATGAGTTATAATTTAGTTTTATAAATTGTGCTGTTGGTTCTTGCTGTCTTTTAGTTCCTTGGTGTGCAAATGGGACCGTACCTAGCCCTGTGCAAGTGGTGCAGCCGCACAGGGCGGAAAGGCTTGGGAGGTGTATTTCGGCTGTCTGCTGTCGCCCTGCCGCCGCTGGCAGGACAATAGCAGGCAGCTGAAATGCGCTCCCCAAGCCTTTTCGCAGCACTTTAAGCAGGTCTGGTCCCTTCCTCCTCTGACTCGATGTCAAGAAGGGACAGATCTGCTTAAAGTGCCGGTGCCTTTCAGATTGGGTGCATGCCCCCTCCTCCTCTCCATATCTCCGTCCAGTACTTCCTGCTCTTTCCCTGCTGCTGGCGCCTCCGTGAAAAAAACATAGGGCTGCAGCAGCAGGGAAAAAGCAGGCAGCACTGAACGGAGGTATGGGGGGAGAGGAGGGGCGTGCGCCAGAGCTGCAAGTCTCACAGAGTGTGATTGCAGCTCAATACGGCCCTGTGTGCAAACATCTTGCATTTCCTCCTGATAATCTACTCGGCTTTTTGGTTTGGTTCAGTCTCTGATTGGATTTCTGAAAAAGCCCCGCCCCCTCTAAGGTGGGGGGGGGGCGCCTTTTCATACTTCGCCTCAGGCAGCAGATTGCCTTGAGCCGCCCTTGGGTACCTGCCCTGGATGATTTTCAGCACCCTGGAGTTTGTCACTATGACAGACCAACTGTGGGCAAAGTGGACCAGCTGCCCCTCCCCCCCCCCCCACCTGTGGAGGCATGGCACTTGAGATGGGAAGATGAGTCATGCTTCTCAAGAAGGAGTCAAAAACCCCCACTAGGCTGTGGCTGCAGCATGGGTTGTGGCTTCTGGGGTTTCTTGTGGTTCTGTTAGCGCTGGCCCCGGTTTTCCTGTTGTCCCTAAGCAGGGCCTTGGTAGGCCTGATAGGGGGGATAACCTACATAGTATTGTCTCTTGCGTGGATAGTAGGTCTTCTTCCCTGCTTCCTTTTTCTTGGCAGGGTCAGCGGTCTTTTTGGAGAGGTGGCTCATTGTCAATTACTCCCTCTCCAGCTCTCCAGCCTTCTCTTCCATAGAATTTCCAAAGAGGTGTTTGCCTCTGCAGCAAGTTTATCCTGCACCCACTGCTTGAAGTCAGAGGACTGCAACCTGGCTTGGCCTGACAACGAGTCCCAATGCCCACTGCGACCAACCTAGCCACCGATTCAAAGCTGTCATAGGCTGCCCTACTCATATATTTAGAGAAGTCCTTTTTTTTGATCAAGAGGCTGTGGAACCAATCAAGCTGCTCCCCGGAGAGCACAGCAGAACTTGACCCAGTCCCCCATGGGCAAAAGTGGTATTGTCAGACTCAAGGGTGCAGGGGGGAATATGTAGAAGCTGATAAGGATAAAGCGGAATTGCTTAACAAATATTTTTGTTCTGTGTTCACAGATGAAGAACCAGGAGCAGGACCTCAGAAAACACCCATAAATAGGAACAGAAGCGAGGGACATCTTGAACAATTTTCAGAAGACTGTGTTCGTGAGAAACTAGCTCAACTTAAAGTAGACAAAGCGATGGGACCAGATGGGATACACTCTAGAATACTGAGGGAACTTGGGGACGTTCTAGCAACTCCACTGACTGACCTTTTCAATGCCTCGTTGGAGTCAGGAGTGGTGCCAAAGGACTGGAGAGAGGCTCATGTAGTACCTTTACACAAAAGCGGAAGTAAGGATGTGGTTGAAAACTACAGGCCGGTTAGTTTAACTTCGGTGGTGAGTAAATTATTGGAAACGCTGCTGAAAGAAAAAATAGTGAGGTTTCCAGAGTCCAGCGGATTACAGGATCCGAGGCAGCATGGATTCACCAGAGGCAGGTCTTGTCAGACAAATCTGATTGATTTCTTTGACTGGGTGACCAGGGAGTTGGACTGAGGGAGAGCTCTAGATGTGGTGTATTTAGATTTCAGTAAAGCCTTTGACACTGTTCCTCACAGGCAACTTATAAACAAACTGAGCACCCTAGGGATGGACCCTAAAGTTACTGCTTGGGTTAGAAATTGGTTGGGTGGGAGGCGACAAAGAGTACAAGTAAATGGAGCTCACTCCGAGGAGAAGGATGTTATCAGTGGTGTGCCCCAGGGATCTGTCCTTGGTCCGACTCTTTTTAACATCTTTGTTAGTGATATAGCGGAAGGGCTGTCGGGTAAGGTTTGCCTCTTTGCAGATGATACCAAAATCTGCAATAGAGTAGACACCCAGGAAGGTGTAGATAACATGAGGAGGGATCTAGCTAAGCTTGAAGAATGGTCTAGAATTTGGCAGCTGGGATTTAATGTTAAAAAATGTAAGGTCATGCATTTGGGCTGCAACAATCCAAGGGAGCAATACAGTATAGGAGGTGAAGTACTTTTGTCCACTAAAGAAGAGCGGGACCTAGGCGTGGTTGTGTCTGATGATCTTAAAGTAGCTAAACAGGTAGAAAAGGCGACGGCAAAAGCTAGAAGGATGCTTGGGTGCATACGGAGAGGAATGGCTAGCAGAAAAAAGGAGATGATAATGCCTCTGTATAAGTCTTTGGTGCGACCTCATTTGGAGTATGGTGTGCAATTCTGGAGACCGCACCTTCAAAAGGATGTGAACAGGATGGAATCGGTGTAGAGGGTGGCTACTAAAATGATTAGTGGGCTTCATTATAAAGCATATGAGGACAGACTGAAGGATCTTAATATGTACACCTTAGAGGAAAGGCGGGATAGAGGTGATATGATTGAGATGTTTAAATACCTCCGTGGCATAAATGTTCAGGGAGAGAGCCTCTTTCAATTGAAAGCAAGTTCTGCTACAAGGGGACATGGGATGAGGGTGAAGGGAGATAGATTCAGGAGTGATATGCGGAAATATTTCTTTACGGAAAGAGTAGTGGATCCATGGAATAGTCTCCCAGTGGAGGTGGTAGAGATGAGGACAGTAACTGAATTCAAAAAAGCATGGGACCAACACAGAGGATCTCTAAAGGTAAAAAGTGGACTGTTGTAGTTGTTGATATGGAAGGACAGACTAGATAGGCCATGTGGTCTTTTTCTGTCATCATGTTTCTATGTTTCTATGATGTCCTTCAGGTTTGTCACATAGAGCTTGTAGGAGACAATGCAACCTACCAGCATCGAGCCCTGATAACATCTATGGCCGACCCCATCTAACGTCCCAGATGACCAGGAAGGCATGAGAGAAAAACCCTAAGCACGGAAAAAAAAAGAAAAAAGTGCCAGAAAAAACGTGGCACCAAGGCACAGACACTCCCGGAAATAACAGGAAGACAAATATAAGCCGAAAATTCACAAAAGCAAGAAAATTACCACAAGGGTTAAGTCACAAATTTTCCGTAGACAGATGAAGGTTTGTAAGGCTCCTTGGAAAAAAGAAGACTGAGATAAGATGGCTCCTTCGGTGGGAAGACAGGCATGCATGCTTGGTGAGCTTCCCAAAAGTTTCCTATGGAAGCTGGGAAGCATTCCTGCATGGGTTCCATCGGTGACATCACCCATATTTGTGGACTTCATTTTAGCATTCTCAATTAAGGTGGCTACTTCTAACACCTCCTCTTGAGGAGGCATCCATGCTTTCCCATACTGTCTGTATTGAAATTAAGTACCAGTGCACTAGCTACAGTACAAGGTGAGACTGTACCAACCCTTCACCCATAATCTGCTTGGTCTCCATGCGCTAAGTAGCTGGTACGTGATTTTTACTGCACTGGCAACTTTTAGTGCACTTTTAATGGCTATCATGGGCCATTAGTGTGTGCTAAAACATGCAGTAACTCTTAAGATACTTTAATAAATGTGCCCCTAAATACAGTAGTGTTAATCTAGCCTTCCAAATCTACACTTGCATTATATTCACTCTTACAGCTGGTTCTTTTTAGCTGAGAGGACTCTTCTGATCAGGAAAAGATATTTGAGAAGAGGAAACACTAGGAAGTAAAATAAAAACAAAAAAGGTCACTCTTTTTAAACACTGCAAAACAAATGTGCATGTTCCTAATTTCAGAACAGTTTCAAAAAATACAGTGAAGGAAGGAAGCTACAATTAAATGTAAGCATTTTCAGATTATTGGTTGTTTAGAAAGTACTGATATGTTTGAGGGGGTAGCAATTGTGGGATTAATTATTTTGTTATGATCTGTAGAAACAATTTTATTTTTTACTGTTAGTTGCTCTGAGCTATTGGTGGGAGTGGGATAGAAAGTTTAAAAGAAATACAATTAGTCATGCATATTCTAAATAGGCCATTTTCAGGCTTGCATGACATTTGCACTTGCAAATAGTGGGTTTACAAAGTGTTGATTGCACAATGTGTCTAAGTAGGAATTTTAGAAAATGTGTGGCATGAAGAGTTTTCAAAAGACGTGTCCGTGGCATGGTTTAGGGGCAGCCTAGCAGTGGAAAAGTAGTCTAGTGGTTAGAACACTGGCTTGGTAGCCAAGAAACCAAGGTTTGGAGTCCAAGTGCAATCTGGGATGGCAAAGCCAGAACATCTGAAAATAAAGCCTGCACGTGAAAGATCAGGCACAATTTCGGAAACGTGGATTGCCCAAGATGCGCATATATCAAACATTTATATAGATGTCCCCAGGATAGCATTGCAGAACCAAGACATCTAAGAGCATGATGATATCAGACTTATTCCATTTAAATTAAGGCTGAAAGGTCAAGGCCATGGAAATCAGAGTGTAGAATCCCTAAGGGATTACTGTTGTCCCC
Organism: Ichthyophis bannanicus; assembly: GCA_033557465.1. Classification (NCBI taxonomy): domain Eukaryota; kingdom Metazoa; phylum Chordata; class Amphibia; order Gymnophiona; family Ichthyophiidae; genus Ichthyophis; species Ichthyophis bannanicus. The sequence continues at coordinate 648,178,985 of CM066035.1, forward strand.
TGTGCTGATTAATGTACTGTTATTAACCTTGGGTTGACTGTTGGACAAGGAAAACTTTAAATGCTATGTTTATGCAGATGATATTTTAGTTTTATTGTCTCTCCCAAGACAGCAAGGGAATTATTATTCTATATTGAATAAAGTACTTTTAGTACTGGATAAATAGGCACAATTGCTTCGTTTCCATTTGAAAATGGCAAAAACAAGAGTGCTTTGCCTAAATAATGGCCAACCAATATCTGATACAAAAACCAAAAACCACTTCCTTTCCCCACCCTTACTTAACAAAATTCAATTAAGATATAAACAATCTACTTCAAAGAAATTCTCTCTAGGGTAGTTATCTGCAGGCCTCAGTAAATGCTCACACCATTCATTTGGCGAACAGTGTCACCATAGGATAGAGCTTCCAGTTTTTCATACATCACCGGCCTTCCCTTTTTAATTCAAAATAATACAATATTCTCTAAAAAAGTACTTTCTTAGGATTCGGTATATCAATTAAAATTTCATATCAAATTTATTTATTCAATCTTCCAACAAACCTTAATAGAATTTTAATAAAATTTTAAATTATCCAAAAGCTATTTTTTAAATTTAAATTTCATATAGTATAATTCTCATGGTATTCACAACACCCATAAAGATATGAGTTTCCCAAAATTCAGCGACTTGCACCAAAATAGAGATTCGAATATCTGAAAAAGAAGTAAGGATACTTTTGATAATGCGCAATCGGTCACACAACTAGGGCATTAATAATCCGTTACTTATCTTTGGCGCTATCATTGCTTCAAATGCCGCTTCAAAAAACCCCCGCACCCTAATCAGGTTTCCAAGGGTATAGAGCAATACACCGGATTTTCAACATTTAAGATCGAACTGCACTGGAGATCCTACAAAAGCTTTTGTTTCACCCTTCCGGGCTTCATCAGGGATCCAGCATTTTATCCGGGACAGAGTAATAAACATTTAAACTTGAGCTGCCATTTCGCTTCTCAGAGTGCCAGATAGCGTCTGACGTCAATCTCTTTAAACGTGTATCCAAAGACAGTGATTGGTACGAATTCATGACGTCAACACCACCCCCAATTATCATTACTCCAAAGCTCATCTAACAAAAAACAAGGACCAACTAACAAACATTAAGTTCGAAAATAGCACAAAAATTCCATGCAGTAAAAAACCTAAGTACCGAAAAACACGTTACACAGAAAAATAATATACCAATAAAGCGATATACCAAAAAACAAAAAACAAACCAGAGCTCACAGGATTACTGGCTGAACATTAGAAAAAAAGTGCCCACTCAATCTTATCATTCAATCCCTGTGGGGTAAGGGTGTGCATCTTATAGATCCATTGTTGTTCCTTCTGTAAAAGAGTACGTCCCCGATCCCCTCTTCGTATGTCAGGGAGTAATTGTTCAATAACAGTACAACGAAATTCTTGAAAAGCGTGATTCATAGCATTACAATGTTGAATAAGTGGAGTTTCTAAACGAGCTTTCCCAATGCTATATTTATGCTCTGCCAACCTAGTACGTAGCGGGTGAGTGGTCTTTCCAATATACAACATTAGGCATGGGCACCATAGCGCGTAGATAACATAAGTAGAATTACAATCAGTAGGTTGTTTCAGCTGATATTTACATTGAAAATGAGAATGCAATTGATTTTCCATTAAAATACAATATATGCATCGTCCACACTGTCGATGCATAGAAGAACCGCTAGCTATTTGACGGGGTACTGCTGAACAAAGCTGATCACGCAGATTGCGGCCTCTGATATGCCATACGAACTTGATACTGAGACAGAACCGGATGTGCTGCAAAAATCCTCCAATTTTTATGAATGGAAGCTGCCATTCGACTAGAAACACTAGAAAAAGGTAAAACACATGTAAGGATGGTAGACTGTGTTGACTGACACGAGTCATCAGACCTTGGAGATAATAGCCATTCTCTATGGTTATATTTGGCCCGCTTATATGCCTGCTTCAAAAGAGAGGAAGGGTAGCCACGTTCTTGAAATTTAACTATCATACGACGTGCTATCTTTTCAAATTCTTGTAGAGATGAACATATCCTGCGACAGCGCAAAAGTTGAGAATACGGGAGATTATTCTTTAAATGACCAGGATGAAAACTGGAGTAGTGTAATATAGTATTTTTATCAGTAGGTTTGACGTATATAGTTGTCTCAAAACCCTCCACAGTCTTGATAATCTGTACATCTAGGAAATGAATCTCAGATTGATGTCGGGTCATTTCAAACTGAATGTTCATATTGCAGCCATTTAGATATTGAAAAAAATCATCTAAAAGTTTGGCAGTGCCACTCCATAATAGAAAGATATCATCAATGTACCGATACCAACAAATAATATATGGATCGTATTGAGATGGATAAACCCAACGGTCTTCAAATACATGCATATAGAGATTAGCCAGTGAGGGGGCAAATGTTGCACCCATTGCGGTTCCAGAAATTTGCTGGAAAAATTCGTGTTTATAAACGAAATAATTCTTTTTTAGTACTATTTCCGCTAAACAATACAGAAAATCTGTCGGGACGCTGTGTGGTCTTGGGCGATCATCCCAAATTTGCGTTAAGACTTGCAAAGCTTCATCTTGGGGAATAGAAGTGTATAGCGCTGCAACGTCTAATTTTACCATCCATGTAACTTCTTCCACAGTTTCAAAATTATCCAAGAGAGTCAAAAAATGCTTAGTATCTTTTATATACGAGGGGATAAGAGAAACCTCATCTTTTAGAAACATATCGATACCTTTAGAAACAACCAATATCTGAGCCATTACTGGAAACAATCGAGAACTTAAATATAAAAAGAGAAAAGGTGCTATGTTTACGGGGGTGGGGGATTTTTGATGAAGATCTTATTATGGAAGCACATGTTAGCTCGATTATCTCAAGGTCTTTTTTAAGACGTGGCAACTTTGTAGGCTGTGCCCATACTTTAAGTCACAATTTTTTAAACTATTAGTACAGAGTACGATGTTACATATTCTTGATTATTGTAACATAACTCTGTTAAACTGTTCTCAAAGACAGATGAAAAGGTTGTAGTTTTGCCAGAACACGACAGTGAGGTTAATTTTTTGTGCCCAGAAACGTGATTCAGTATCCCCTATATTTGCACATTTGCATTGGCTTAGGATATCAGAGCATATATGTTTAAAATTGTATTTGTCTTTATATACATTTTTTTTGAATTTGTTCTGGGGTTTTTTTCTGACATGTTATTGCCTTTTTTTAAGTACAAAATCTGGCTCTTGCTGTTCACCATGACCCTTCTCTTCCCCTTAAGTGGGAGGATTATGAATAAAAAGATTTGGGTTTATGATCCCATTCAAAACAGCTGAGTTCTGATCTAGGTTACCGAAAGATCCGAAGGAAATTGAATCGGTTGTGGTGTTTCGAAAGAAACTTAGCTTGGCTTTTTCTGATTGACTATATTTATTGTAATCATTTTATGAATTGTATGGCTATACTTGGGTTGCTCTATTGCAAACTGCACTGATCCAATGAATAACTGGGAGGTTTGTGGTATAAAAGTATTTTAAATAAATAATAACTAAATAATGGTTAGAGTGCTGGCTTAAGAGCTGTGCGACCGGGGTGCAAATCCCAGGGTGGGCCTTTGTGATCTAAGGCTAGTCATTTAATTCTCCATCTTCTCTGCATTCTCTCAATGTCGTAAGGTGAAAACAAGCACTGTCCTGATGCCTGTTCATGCCTGAAGCAGGTAGAAGCATGGACATGCCTGCAGACGTCTTCACGGCTTCTGGGATTGAACGGAGATGTGAAAGTCCATTGCTCCTCCCCGGATATGCCCCTGCCACTACCTGGATGCCCCTGCACTAAGGATGTCTGTGAATGTCATTCGTAGAATGGCTACGGAGACTTGTCTGTAATTTTGACATCCACGTGAACGTCTTCAAATGTCCAAATCACAACTAAACCTTTTAAAATGACCCTCTATCCTGCCAAATATCACAATATTATTTTATAAAAGACTTCATGTTCAGCATGTCTTTGGTAAAATACACTTTGAATTGCGAACATCCTGATTTGGACATCTGTTTTCCAAACTACAGTAGATGACCTATGCAAAAGTAGAATTTGCATTTGATTCATTATTTAATATTGAATATGTAGGTATTAATGCTTAACCTTTGAAATCTTTGTCTTTCTCTTGAGGTTTGGTATAAATTGAGTGACTCTTTTTCTAAAGCCTGTTAGCTGGTTAATGGGCGTTTTAACACACAGATACAGGCAGCCGGGAACACTAATGCCCAATAGGGTCTGCCTCCACATGCTAAAATGCATGTTAATTAGCAATTGTGGGATGGGGTGGGAAATGGGTGGTGAGCACTGTTCCCTCTAAGCTGTGCGCGTGTGCGCGCGCACACACCTCACCGAGTGAGCGCACATACTTTACAACAGAGCGCACAAAAATTACGGTTCTGATTCTAATAGAAAACAACACAGACATCTTAAAATTTAAAAGTTGTTGTGTATTTATGGTTTTCACAAGTTCTACAATATTTTCTAGTGCAATCAATGTGGTGTACATACTGTATTCTGACATGTAGTCAAATTTTAAAGTATATAACTCCGAGTGTCATTATGTGGCGCACAAAAATTTAACCTTCTTTCAAAAGCTGCACAGCTGATATTTTATGCGTACACAGCCTACAGAAAATTAGAGGGAACATTGGTGGTGAGTGGTCATGGAGAGAACATTGCCGCAGGGCCAGCACAAGGAAGGGAGGCACCCTAAGAGAACCTCATTCTTTGCACCCCCCTTCTGATGCCATTGCCACTACTGCCAGGATGTGCAGCAGCTGCAATTGGCACCAACAGTCCTGCGGCGCTTATCTCTAAACTTCAGTGCTGCAGGGCTATTTCCTTCCATCCCCTCTCTGACGCTTGATGCCAACTTCCTTTTGCAGCAAGAAATTGGCATCAGGCGTCGTAGGGGCAGAAGCAAACAGACCCGCAGTGCTGAAGTTTAAAGGTAAGCGCCCTGGAGCTGTTTGTGCCCATTACCACCGCTGCCTGTCCATGGCAATGGGCACTCTGGAGGGCCAGCACTTTAGACGGCCGCCTAGATAGTGTAATAGCAGTGCCGGCCTTGCATTGCCGATAGCACCAGGGTAATTGCTGTGCATTCGGTGGCAACATGGCTCGTAACATGGATTCACCTTATGACTCCTCTATAGGAATCGTTAAGTGAACCTGACCTAGAGGAGCGCTCGTTAGGAATGCCCTTCGCACATTAGCTGCCGGGGACGTACTGAAAATCTCCCGACAGCTAACCTGAAGCCTTTGTCATTAATTTGCACGAGATTGGTGCGTTAACAGCAAATCTACAGCGGGCTTTAGCAAATGTGGCCCTAAGACTTACTATGAATTGTTTATTTTATTTATAGTAAAATAAATAAATAAAGCCTATGACTTTAACATTTCACTTTTTTAAATGAAAAAGGTAATGTTTTCAAAGTTGTATTTTATCATATATTTTAGTTGTTTCTGAAAAAGGTGGATTGGGGTTCTTCTCATTAGAAAGAATAGTAAAATTTACTAAAGGGCATACTGGGTCAGACCAAGGTCCATCAGGCCCAGTATCCTGTTTCCAACAGTGCCCAATCCAGGTCACATTTACCTAGCAGTTTCCCAAACAAACACTCAGGTTCCACAATGCTCATCCCAGGGTAAGCAGTGGATTTCCTGGGTCCTCCTTAATGACGAGTTATGCATCTTTCCTCCAGGAAGTTGTCCAAACCTTTTTTGAAAACAGCTACACTAACAGCTTTTACAACATCCTGCGCTACCGATTTCCAGAGTTTGAATATGCATTGAGTGAGGAAATATGTACTCTTAATTGTCTTAGATGGGTTAGACTGTCGCTTCATTGCATGTCCCATAGTCTTTCTACATTTACCCATTCCTCTCCATTCATTAATTTATAGACCTCTATCATATCTCCCCTCAGCCATCTCTTTTCCAGGTTGACAAACCCTAACCCATCTGACGGCATGACGTTCTTGGCTCTGCTGTAGCCCAGTGCAGAGAGTCAGACATGTTCACCCTGCAGATGTATAGCACCTGAGTTGCAGATGATTGAACTATGTCATCATAACGGTGACTGTACATCTTTGGCTCCATCACATCTGTGCATTACATACAGCCACATCCCACCCCTGGGATGGCCACCTGCTGGATTTATCACATGTCCTTAACTGCCCCATATGGCCAGTATGAGTGACTCTTGTCCAGTTGTTGTATGCACATGTGTCAGGAGGGTTGTATGGTGGTTTGGAGGCTGGGTCAGCTGTGGGACCTGCTTAGCTGGTATTGGGGCTTGTGGCACAGCTACACTTTAGTCACACACTCTATAACTACTTTGTGATGTAACATCGGGTACATCGGGACAGTGTGCCCATACTACACTCTCATCTATCGCCACCCTACCTTCAGCTCAGTCATCATCATCTGCCTGTTATGTGCAGGCATGTATTCTCCTTCCAGCTGCTACACCGTGGCCCATACAGGGACTTTTTCATCATTTCAATGTGTCACTCATGCCTCTCCTGTGCATGATCTGCATGTCACCACTCCTGCTTAGTCATCCTTTTGATGCACACATTATGATGATTCTGGCTCCGCTAGGGGACGCTTCTTCCCACTCCTATGCACATACTGACATGACAGCATCTTATGTGGGCACCCCTCACTGATTCACTACAGCTGCCTCCCACATGCTCATTCCACTTACTGACTGCCAGGAAGGATGCTCATGAATCTGTCAGGTCCATCAGCTCCTACTTTTTCTTTCATCCATCAGCTTTAATGTTTTGCTGGGCTCCCTTATCCTGTGTTACAGTTGTGGCCATTTTCGGGCATTAAGGTGCATGCTTGTCACCTTAACGCCCAATGTCCTGTTATCGCACGTTAAGTGTACCCTTACCACCAGAACACCTACTCCCCACCCCAGCCTCTATTGCACTAGAATACCCATACCACAGCTGTTACCGCTTGCTAACTGGTGAGCCCTTAACGCCCTTTAGTAAACATACTCCTAAGACTTCAGAGTGCATGCCGATAGCAGGAGTGTAGTATGCATAAAAAGTATCTTCTATTTAATCCTGTGGTGAATAAGGGAGTCACGATGAGAACATTTTGGATTTTTGATCCACCCACATTTGTGAGTTAATATCTTTCAATGGAAATGTTTCTCATTTTCTTCAAATAAACTATAGCCAGGGATTGCTTAAGTCGATGAAAGCACATTATTCCAATCTTTACTACATTGTGCAAAGCCCTAATTATCCCATTTCTGCTTTGTTATGCTGAATTTTATATCGCCATGCTTAGACATAGTCCAATACAAGTGGATCACAAAGTATATAAATATAACAAATCCCTCATAAAAATACAGCAATACATATTATCATTGCACAATTCAAATATATACAGTAAAACATCAATACATTCCTAAACTATACAGAGTCACGTTTCATGCATTGCCAAAATCTACAATTTGGGGAGGAAATACAATGAGCATGATCATATCATGTCAGCTCAATAAGGACAACGATCTAAAATAAAATACCTGCCCATACTTCAATCACTACATTACATCACTGAGATATACTCAGTTATTAATGTAACACAGCTTCACAAAAGGAATGGGAAACATTAAGAAAAATGCAGAAGAATATTTCATTACTGATACAAAAACTCACTATTGTAGTCAGAAATGAATGAAAATATTATAAGGGCATTAAGGAAGACTCATGTGTGTGCTGAACTACTCTTGTAAACATGAAAATAAGAAATGTCCTCCTTTTTGGCTACTTTATGGTGTATGTTTACTAAAAAGTGTTAAAGGAGCCAATGTGCCATTAACGTGCGTTATCAGCACCCTTGAGCGCTTAACGCTGTGGAAAGGGCTGATAATGCTGCAGTAACATGTGCAAATGGCTCCCTTAGCAATAAGGGGAAAAGAGGTGGAGAGAGGGTGTTAATGGGGGGAGACAGGGCAAGGATGTCAGATGCTCCATTAATGCCAGCAGGTATTATTTGCATTAGAGCTCCCTGTGCTGGGAACCCTAATGTCTCCGGGAGGCTCACAATATGGGCTATTTTAGAGGAGAGAGAGCCTATTTCAATGTATGCAATGTGCACCACCCACTGTAAGTCCCAAATTAGTGAGTGTAGTGCTCTATTGGCAGTAACAGCATGGTGCCCCAATAATAAAGGGCACCATGTTGCTGGTGCCAAATTGGCAAAGGAGGTGTCACATTGGTGATGCAGTAGGGCTGGCAGGTCCATGAGGCTGACAAGGCAGCTGTCTAGGGAGAACATCTTTGATGGCTCATATGACCCTACTGTGACAGTGGCAGCACACATACACGCTGCTGCAGTCGGAAGGGAGTTGTGCCACCCCCACTGCCACCATGCTACCATGTCAGCATTGTGTGAGGGTGGGAGTGGCAGGAGAAATATATGACTCGGCCCAGTGTGTCAGGTGCAATGCTGCAGTTGCCACTGGCAGTGGGATGGCAAGCATGTCAGCAGCAGGTACAGTGGAGTACATCCTGCTCGCTCCCTTCCAGGGTCTAAGCCAGCAGCACTTTCCCATCTTTGGAAAAAGATAGGTCTCCAGCCTTTCTCCAACAGACTTTTCCTCCAAAATTCAAATTCAAATTTCCTGCCTCAATCCCACCAATCCAGTTTGAAGACTACTGTATAAAAGAACAGACATCCAGTGCTTAACCACGTCATCTTGAAGAAAACCACAGTATGGTGGCTAAAACGTCAGTTCCGGTTATGAAGACACAGCACAACCCAGAAAAACTGCAAAATTGACCATACTGGCTGCGGAAGCTGAAGAAAAATTACCCCTTAATTATCATACTTCTAAACCACTTTTCTCTTAAGCTACAAAGTGATACATAACAATGCTAAAAACATAAAAACAATATCATTGCACATATAAAAACAACAGCTCAAATAAAAGCACAGTGTAAATGTCTAAGTCTTACAATGCTTGTAGAAAGCTGATAGACTCTGACAAGTTTTTCGAGTCATAAGAAGAACATAAGAAATGTCATACTGGGTTAAACCAAGATCCATCAAGCCCAGTATCCTGTTACCAACAGTGGCCAATCCAGGTCACAAGTACCTAGCAGGTTCCCAGAAAGGCACATAGATTCCATTATGCTTGTCCCGGGGTAAGCAGTGGATTTCTTGGGTCCTCTTTAATAATGGTTTGTGGACCTTTCCTCCAGGAACTTGTCCAAATCTTTTTAAACCCAGCTACACTGACAGCTTTTACTACATCCTCTGGTAAAGAATTCCAGAGTTTGATTATGCATTGAGTGAAAAATTATTTGCTCTTATTAGTCTAAAATGGGTTGCACTGTAGCTTCACTGTGTGTCCCCTAGTCTTTCTACTTTTTGCTGGTGTAAACAATTGATCTACATTTACCCATTCCACTCCATTCATTAATTTATAGACCACTAGCATATCTCCCCTCAGGTGCCTCTTTTCCAAGTTGAAGATCCTTAACCTTTTAAGCCTTTCCAATGAGTCCAATGGTAACATGTTCCAAAGAGCAAGACCTCTACAAAAAAAAAAAGCTCCTAGAAAATTTCCAGTTGGGATTTGCAACAAGGATCGATGGAATGGATGTAGATACTCTCCAGGAACATGCTGTTTGATATTTAAAAAGACTTCTCTGTATAGCAGGTGCTACTATATGGATAAGTTCCCTCTCTAAAATCTCAGCAAACTATCAGGTTAATGCCACTGAGAATTCTACAGACGGCCTCGGCACAATGAGGATAATTTTTATAACCAAGTCTAGTTTTGGCATATGACCAAAGTCACTCGTGAAATCTAGGTTCACTTACAACAGCCCTAAAGGTGACATAAATTCCATATCTAGGTTTTTAAATAAGAAATGTGCATAAATTATAGTACTTTATAACATATGTGTGCAAATTAGTGCTCCACCCCGTGCACACCCACTCTGAAAGTACGCACCTTTACCCTGATGTGCATACATATAGCAACCAGTTAAGTATGAGTGTAAGGGGCATGTTTACTAAAGTCCACAAAATAGCGCGCCGCAAAATAGCACACGGCAACGCGGCACTGAAACGCGCATAAACGCGTTTAAACGGCTCGCACACGTGCGTGTCACCCCCGCACAGGTACGCGGCATACTAACGGGCCCCGTACAAGTGCGGGCCCGCAAATGTCCGATAGAGGCGTGGAACGGCTAACGGAGGGCGGAGGAAGGCCTCTGAGGGGCGGAGGGACAGGGTCAATGGGTGGAGAGTGGGAGGGGAGAGGCTCCCCGCACAGTATCGGGCCCGAATTTGAATGTAAAAATAGCGCGAGTGAAACACTCGCGGTAGAGGGTATTTAAAGGGAAGAGAAACCATTTCCGTCCGCAATGTACAGCAGAACCGGGGAAACCTGAAAACGTGAGCAATGTGATACATGTGTACAGCACAAAAGTGCAATTTAAAATAGAAAATGAGCACCACAAAAATATGAGAAATATTATGTCAGCTGTGGAACAGTTATAGTAATGTTGAAAAAGAAAATACACACCCAGGAAAGCACAAAAAATAAATTACCTTTGTAAAGGTGTTCGTAGCGGAGAGTGTACCAAAAAGCATGCCTTTACTTTGCAGCTTTCCTGGTAGTGTTTGCAATGGTTGGCCATTAATATCACTGTTGCCCAGCTTGTGTATATGTTTGTCCCCATTGTTCTGTGGCCATTCCTGTGTTTTATTTGCACGTTTGTCACCACACAGGGTGAAGGAGCCCACAGTACATATGCGCAAAGCAGGGTTTGTGACTCCATCCTGCTAGGTGTACTATCTCCAGGGAGTGCATAGTCTCTGTGGTCACAGTGTGGTGCAGCGGACAGATCCGGTACCTCAAGGACCAGAGGTTCAGAGGTTCAAATCCCAGATGGTACATTTGCCAGACCAGTCCCTATATTTTATCCACCACTAAACAAAGATAGCACAGACACCCATGTATTGCAGGGAACATAAGCATGTGGAAAAAACCCATATGTTACCCAACACCGCACACACACCACAACAATGGGCATCACCTACAGCCAAGTCCCCCAAATGCATTCCTGTAATGCCACAATGCAATCAGGTAATATTTGTTTTTCTGAGAGAAGGACATGCCACCATGTTTGCAGATGAGTACATGTGGTGCAGGAGGCAGTGGCTGCCATCCCCACAGAACAGTGGCCTAGCCATGTGCTTTCTGGCACCGTGCACTGCAACAGACAGGCCCTGCTGTATGCACAGTCATGAACCTCCCAGGGAAATCACCCAATCTGTGGCTAGACAGTGGTGCAATGCACACAGACAGTGCATGCAAGAACAGAAGGTCACAGGTTCAAAGCCCAGCTGGGCCTACTGCTAATCCTGCACAGATATTTTACCCACCACTAAACACAGATAGTGAAGACACTCAGTGATTGCAGAGTACATAATCATGTTTCCAACACCAGTGATTTTACCTAACACCGCGCCAACCCCCCCCCCCCCCAACAATGGCCATTACGTACAGGCAAGTCCTCACAACTCAGTCCTGGAGTGGCACAATGCAATCAAGCTATATGTGTTTTTCCAGATAAGGACATGTCGTCAAGTTGTGCGAGGTGTACAGGTGATGGAGGGGGCAATGGCAGCAAGCCACACCAGACAGTGCCCTAGGCGTGTGTAGGCTGGCCCTGCCCACCACAACAGACAGGCTCTATTGGATGTACAGCCATGAATTCCCCAGGGAATGCAGCCACGATGTGGCAAAACTGTGGTGCAGTGCACACAGTCAGTGTTTACATAAACAGAAGGTCACAGGTTCAAATCGTGTCTGTGGCCCCTGCCAAACGAGCCCCCAGAGTGGAACCCCTCTGAAACATGGCATGTAAGACTGAACCTTTGTTGCAGATAATCAAGATTGTGTGAGATAAATTGTTTCTTTTGTTTCCCGTCAACACCACACACCAAATAAACATGTGCATCCTCTACAGCAGATTCAACGAAATGCACTCCTGGAGGGTCACTGATCGTGCACTTGATGTGCATGTGCCAATATAAGGCCATGTGAGCATGGTGATGGCAGGGGAACTGGTGGCAGCTGTGCACATCACACCATGGCCTAGCATGTATTAAGTGGGCGCTGTGCACTGCAAGTGACAGGGTCCGTCTGACAAACAGCCATGTATTCCCCTGGGAATGCACTGTCCCTGTGACAAGACGGTGGTGCAAAGCACACAGGCAGTGCCTACAGGAGCAGAAAGTCACAGGTTCAAATCCTGTGTGTCCACTCAGCCAACACAGTCCCCACAATTGTCAGACCATGCAAATATTCTAAAAATAACAGATCCTGTAGTGCAGATAATGCAAACACGGGTAATACATCTATATTTTCCATGAAAGTGTACATAAATGAGAAACATCTGCATTACATACAGCAGATTCCCCAAATGCAGTCCTGGAGGGCCACAAATCATATACATCTTATGATGTGTGAAATAAAGATGTGTCTCTCCATGTCCATATGCTGGTCCATGGTATGCAGATGTATCTCATGCATATTCATGAGGCACAGTTGCAAAACATGATCAGTGTTTACGTTTATTATGTTTACGTTTACGTTTACGTTTATTCAGACTTTATATACCGCCCAACACTTAGTAGTACCTGGGCGGTTTACAATACAAGTTTAAAACAAACTTAAAAACAGTATTCTAAAACCGTTTAAAATGGCTGAGAAGGAGAAAAGGAACGCCAGTAAACAAATAGGAAAGAGGAGGAAAGGAAAGGCAAAGAAAGGACAAACCACAGTGTATTAATTAAACAGGTGAATAGACATCAAGAGGGCAGGAGGGAGGGGGTAACAGAGGGGGGGGAGGGAGATGGGAATGGCAGGTCGAATGCTAGACTGAAGAGATAGGTTTTGAGTTGTGATTTGAATTTTGGGTAGGACTCCTCTGCACGGAGTGAGGGGGGGAGTGAATTCCAAAGGCTGGGGGCTAGAAAGTAGAAGGCAGAAGTACGAGTGGAAACAAGATGAGCCTGGGTAGGTGAGGGAAGGGCAAGTCGGTTAGAGTGTATGGCCCGAAGCAAGCGAGGGGGAAGACGAAAGTGTATTTGGTCAGCGAGATAGAGGGGAGTGCCAGTGTGAGCAGCCCTGTGCGTGAGAATGAGAATTTTGTATTGGGCACGGAAAGGGATAGGCAGCCAGTGATAACGAAGAAGAAGCGGGGTAACATGGTCAAAACGAGAGGCATGGGCAAGAAGACGAACAGCTGAATTTTGGACACGTTGGAGACGAGACAATTGGGATTGAGGCAGACCAACAAGGACGACATTACAATAATCAAGACGGGACATCACAAGGGAGAGGAGGAGAGTGGCTAAGGCAGAAGGGGACAGGAAGGGGCGGATAGAACGGAGTTGTCTAAGTGAGAAGAAAGAGCGTTGAATAATGGAAGAAATATGGTCCTTGAAGGAAAGGGAAGAATCAAGTATGACACCTAAATAACGTAGTGAAGAGACAAGAGAAATGGATTGTGAAGGAAAAGAAGGGGCACAAGAAGGGGAGGGACCCCCAAACGTGAACCAAATAGCATGGGACTTAGAAGGGTTCACCTGCAGAAAATTAGAGGAAAACCAAGTGGCAATAGCAGCAAGACAGAGGTTAAGAGGAGTGATGTCTGGAGAGGTGGAGGTAGTGCGGTGCAAGAGGAAGATATCATCCGCATAGTAGTATGCGGAGATACCAAATTGTTGAACAAGAAGGGTAAGGGGTGCTAAGAAGATATTAAAAAGAAGCGGTGCAAGAACAGACCCCTGAGGAACCCCACAGAGGAGGGGGGTAGAGACAGAAGAGGAGGACCCAGAGACTACAGAAAAGGAGCGAGCGACAGGAGAGAAAAGAGTGAAACCATTGCAAGACTGTCCCAGAAAGACCCGCTTCCTGCAGACGAGTGAGGAGGGTGCAGTGATCCACGAGATCGAAAGCAGCAGAAAGATCAAGGGAAACAGCTAGTGTGTAGAGACCCCGATCGTGAGCAGCGTGAAGTTCATTAAGAAGAGAAAGAAGAACAGTTTCCGTGCTGTGGGCTGGGCGAAAACCGGATTGGCGGGGGTGAAGAGTGAGGGAAGCTTCGAGATGGGAGGAGAGTTGTGTGAAGACCAATTTCTCTAGAAATTTAGAAAGAAAGGAAAGATTAGAGACAGGTCGCCAGTTAGCAAGCACAGAGGGGTCAGAGGAGTGGGATTTCAAGATAGGACGGACGGTAGCATGTTTCCAACTGCTAGGAAAGATACCAGAAGATAAGCTGGAGTTAAACAGAGAAAGAATAAAGGGAGAAAGGGCAAGTGAAGGTTCAAGAAGCCATGAAGATGGAATAGGATCAGCAGAGCAGGTGGTCTTGCGGAGAGAAAGGAAGGTATCCTGAAGAACAGAGGGAGTGATCAGAGTAAAGGAGGACCAGAGATGAGATAATGCAGGGACAGGTTGGGAAGGGGGAGAGGGGGATAGGGAGGAGGGCAGGGCAAGGGGGGAAAGGGGTGGAGGACATAACAAGAAAGACTGACGAAGGGAATTGACCTTATTAGCGAAGAAAGAGGCGAGGGAAGAAGGATCGGGAAGGGAAAAAACAGAAGGAGAGAAGGAAGAGGAAGGGGAGTGAGAGGCAGTGAGGGTGTGCAGTATAGAATACAGACGACGAGAAGAATTGGAAGAGGAGGAGACGAGGTTAGAGTAATAGTCACGTTTAGCAGTGTGGAGGAGGGACCGATAGTGCTGGTGACAGAGACGAAATTCCAGCAGCGAGGTGGGGGAAGGACGCTTTCGCCAGAGCCTTTCAGCCCGGCGAAGATATCGACGATGTAAAAAGAGACCAGGGTGAAACCAGGGGTGGTGAGGATGATGTGAAAGGCGAGAGCAAGAGCGGACCAAAGAGTTGTCTAATAGACAATATTTTGGTGGTGGTGAGAAGTCAGGAGGAATGGGACACGTTCTATCTACCCTTTCGATGTCTAGGACATCTGTACCTTGGCCACTCACAATCTTAAATGACAGAGGTGTAAGGCAGGGGTCTCTAAATCCAGCCCTGGAGGGCCACAAACCAGTCAGGTTGGCAGGCTATCTCTAATGCATATATATCTCATGCAAATTCATTAGGGATATCCTGAAAACCTGACTGGCCTGGCGTTCCCCGAGGACTGGGTTGGGAAACACTGATCTAGGGCATTGGCTCAGAAACAATCACACCTGAAACCCTAGGCAGGTCGGGTGTTTAGTATAGGCCTAATGAAGATGCATGAGACATATATGCTTCCAACATATCATACGAATGTGAGTGCTGAGTGGCTCTCCAGGGCTGTATGTCAACACCTTAGCCCAGGGGTGGGCACCTCCGGTCCTGGAGGGCCGCAGACCAGTCAGGTTTTCAGGATATCCCTAATGAACATGCATGAGATATATATGCATTAGAGATATCCTGCCAACCTGACTGGTTTGTGGCCCTCCAGGGCTGGATATGGAGACCCCTGCTTTACACCTCTGTCATTTAAGATCGTGAGTGGGCAAGGTACAGATGTCCTAGACATCGAAAGGGTATATAGAATGTGTCACATTCCTCCTCGATTCTCACCACCACCAAAAAGTTGTCTAATAGACAATTTTTTGGTGGTGGTGAGAAGTGAGGAGGACTGTGACAAATTCTATCTAACCTTTTTGATGTCTTGGACATCTGCACCTTGTCCACTCACAATCTTAAATGACAGAGGTGTAAGGCAGGGGTCTCCAGATCCAGCCCTGGAGGGCCACAAACCAGTCAGGTTGGCAGGATATCTCTAATGCATATATATCTCATGCATATTCATTAGAGATATCCCGAAAACCTGACTGGTCTGCGGCCCTCCAGGACCAGGTTTGCCCACCCCTGCCTTAGCCCTACACCTCTGTCAGCAATGATTGTACGTGGTGAAGGTGCAGATGTCCAAGACATAAACACGTGTTGATACAATGAGTCACATGCCTCTTTGCCTCTCACCACCACCATTACTAGCATATTTTAGATGCTACCACGTCATGGTTATGTTGACAATTGAGGAAGTATGTGACACATTCCATGTATGCTTTTCCAGTCTAAGACATCTGTACCTTGCACACTCACACCCCGAAATGAAAGACATGTAAGGCAGGGGTCCCCAACTGCAGACCTAGAGGGCCACAAGCCAGTCAGGCTGCCAGGATAGCCCAAATGCATATAGAACTAATGGATATTCATGAGGGCTATCCTGATCACTGCACTTGTGTAGGGCGCCAAGGAGAACTGATTCATAATCACTCAGCTATGGAGATGTTGGGCACTTGTGACATCACAGCGGTTACAGCCTTAAGTCATAGGTCTGATCCCACAGTGGAGTAATGTAATATGGCTGTCAGAGGCATTTCACATTACCTAACGTCATTTGTCCCTGCCACCAACAACACCGTCAGTGCTGTAGCCTGAAGGTTATTCCAAATACTCAAAAAGGTGTGTGAAAATGAATGTTAGAAGGTGCTGTGGTGGACACTGCACCTCATATGCCCTCTCTGGAGTGCCTCCCAGGGTCCCTGATGTGACACCCTAGGTCATTGCATTGTCCCAGTGTGTTTGCTCTCATAAAAAACAAACCTTTCAAGGTCCCCACAAAGAACAGCTGATCTTAGGGAGTGATGTGCCATCAAATCATAATGATGAGGCTGCCTGTGTGAGGGAAAACACTAGCTCGCTTAAAAAAGGATGTATGGCAAATAATGTGTCACACCACATCCACTCTCTCTGTATGTCAGCACACCTACGTAAGAGAACTGAGCATGTTTGTCGCATGCAAACCTCCATCAGCTCCGTATGTGTGTCATGAAAAATAATGTGGATGTAGACTGTCCACATACCAAGGCCCCACATCATTGCTTGGCTCACATTGAGATGACCTACTGAACATGATCTATTGCAACACATATCCCCATATAACCACGGTGACTGGTAGGCCACTTAGATGTGCTCTGTGGACCCCTGTGGATAGGGAGGTTTTGTTTTCTCCATTAAACACACACAACCATATCACCAGGGTGACTCACAGCCCCCTGTGATGGGCTCTCTTGACCTGTGTGGATAGGGAGGCTGTATTAAATGGTGTAAGCACACACAAACATATCACCAGGCTGACTGATAGCCCACATTGATGTTTTCGCAGCACACATTGTTGTTTTATCTGTGTTATTGCCAGTCATTGCAATGTGAGAGCCATAGCACATCACATCATACAAAAGCCTAAGAACCATTGTGTAGGTGTTGGTAGGTTCAAGTCCCAAATGTGTATACACAATAACATTCTAAAATGGGTCTCTGGTGTTTTAAATAAATGACACACAGCAGTTTATATGTAATGTGTGTTGCGCAAGTCTTTGCGTCAATTTTTCTTTGTGCATTTGCGTGGCGCAGTTGCACGTGCAATACCGGCAACATGCGCCAGCTGCGTAGCCCACATGCACGTACTGCGTTCGGCCCGCACATGGACGCAATACGTTTCTGACCTGCGCCACTGTTGCACGTAAATCGTCGCGCAAGTTGCACTGCGCATGCGCGTGAAGCGCGCTGCGTGCAATCAGGTGATAATCTCTGAAAATGGCGCCCAGAACAAGGAAGCCCTCCTTCACCCTCCGTGAGCTCAGGTACCTGTCCCGGCTCATCGCACCACGCCAGCATAAGCTCTTCACTGGGAAGACCGGCCACAGGGACAGCGCCAAGGTCCTTAGGGCATGGCAACGTCTACAAAGACGTTTCAATAGAGAAGCAGACTACCCAAGGGAGGTAAGTGTATAGGGCCAGGTCCTAAAATCATATATGTAGCCTGTACTCATTGCAAATGTCCATGCTGTTGTGTTGAGGTACTGTGAGTCAATAATGTGCAGAAGATGAGAAGACATACCATAATGTATCTGTATCATTTGTGACTGTGTTGTCTTGCACCCAGGTGTTGATGGACATGGTCAGAGAGGTCACGATGCTTCCCTTGTGGCATGTCAGCTGCTGCTGTGGCTGTGCCTCAACATACTGTAATTAAGACCTTAGATCAGCAGATGTAAATATATACAACAACATATGGATATGGTGTGAATTGTACCTTGAACAAAACACCGTGGGTCCAGCACAAGGAAATGTGAAACATAACATTAATGGTATGTCACCCACCCAGGTGATATGGGCTGTGTTGGCCATGATTTCCAATACACACGCCTATCTGCATGGGTTCTCAGAGCCCATCACAGTGGGCTTTCTGTCATCCCTGTGATATTGGTCAGTGTGCTGTCAGAGTTGCAAACATTCCCCCAGTCTGCAGGGGTCCAGACAGATCATCCCAGTAGGCCAGAACCCACCCTGGGGAAATGCTTGTGTGTGCCCACCCAGTTTCACACATCCACCCTATCACCAGGAGGACAGAGAGCCCATCACAGTGGGCTTGCTGTCATCCCTGTGATATTGGACAGTGTGCTGTCAGAGTTGCAAACATTCCCCAGTCTGCAGGGGTCCAGACAGATCATCCCAGTAGGCCAGAACCCACCCTGGGGAAATGCTTGTGTGTGCCCACCCAGTTTCACACATCCACCCTATCACCAGGAGGACAGAGAGCCCATCACAGTGGGCTTGCTGTCATCCCTGTGATATTGGACAGTGTGCTGTCAGAGTTGCAAACATTCCCCCAGTCTGCAGGGGTCCAGACAGATTATCCCAGTAGGCTAGAACCCACCCTGGGGAAATGCTTGTGTGTGCCCACCCAGTTTCACACATCCACCCTATCACCAGGAGGACAGAGAGCCCATCACAGTGGGCTTGCTGTCATCCCTGTGATATTGGACAGTGTGCTGTCAGAGTTGCAAACATTCCCCCAGTCTGCAGGGGTCCAGACAGATCATCCCAGTAGGCTAGAACCCACCCTGGGGAAATGCTTGTGTGTGCCCACCCAGTTTCACACATCCACCCTATCACCAGGAGGACAGAGAGCCCATCACAGTGGGCTTGCTGTCATCCCTGTGATATTGGTCAGTGTGCTGTCAGAGTTGCAAACATTCTCACAGTCTGCAGGGGTCCAGACAGATCATCCCAGTAGGCCAGAACCCACCCTGGGGAAATGCTTGTGTGTGCCCACCCAGTTTCACACATCCACCCTATCACCAGGAGGACAGAGAGCCCATCACAGTGGGCTTGCTGTCATCCCTGTGATATTGGTCAGTGTGCTGTCAGAGCTGCAAACATTCCCCCAGTCTGCAGGGGTCCAGACAGATCATCCCAGTAGGCCAGAACCCACCCTGGGGAAATGCTTGTGTGTGCCCACCCAGTTTCACACATCCACCCTATCACCAGGAGGACAGAGAGCCCATCACAGTGGGCTTGCTGTCATCCCTGTGATATTGGTCAGTGTGCTGTCAGAGTTGCAAACATTCCCCCAGTCTGCAGGGGTCCAGACAGATTATCCCAGTAGGCTAGAACCCACCCTGGGGAAATGCTTGTGTGTGCCCACCCAGTTTCACACATCCACCCTATCACCAGGAGGACAGAGAGCCCATCACAGTGGGCTTGCTGTCATCCCTGTGATATTGGACAGTGTGCTGTCAGAGTTGCAAACATTCCCCCAGTCTGCAGGGGTCCAGACAGATCATCCCAGTAGGCTAGAACCCACCCTGGGGAAATGCTTGTGTGTGCCCACCCAGTTTCACACATCCACCCTATCACCAGGAGGACAGAGAGCCCATCACAGTGGGCTTGCTGTCATCCCTGTGATATTGGTCAGTGTGCTGTCAGAGTTGCAAACATTCTCACAGTCTGCAGGGGTCCAGATAGATCATCCCAGTAGGCCAGAACCCACCCTGTGGAAATGCTTGTGTGTGCCCACCCAGTTTTACACATCCACCCTATCACCAGGAGGACAGAGAGCCCATCACAGTGGGCTTGCTGTCATCCCTGTGATATTGGTCAGTGTGCTGTCAGAGTTGCAAACATTCCCCCAGTCTGCAGGGGTCCAGACAGATCATCCCAGTAGGCCAGAACCCACCCTGGGGAAATGCTTGTGTGTGCCCACCCAGTTTCACACATCCACCCTATCACCAGGAGGACAGAGAGCCCATCACAGTGGGCTTGCTGTCATCTCTGTGATATTGGACAGTGTGCTGTCAGAGTTGCAAACATTCCCCCAGTCTGCAGGGGTCCAGACAGATTAACCCAGTAGGCTAGAACCCACCCTGGGGAAATGCTTGTGTGTGCCCACCCAGTTTCACACATCCACCCTATCACCAGGAGGACAGAGAGCCCATCACAGTGGGCTTGCTGTCATCCCTGTGATATTGGTCAGTGTGCTGTCAGAGTTGCAAACATTCCCCCAGTCTGCAGGGGCCCAGACAGATCATCCCAGTAGGCCAGAACCCACCCTGGGGAAATGCTTGTGTGTGCCCACCCAGTTTCACACATCCACCCTATCACCAGGAGGACAGAGAGCCCATCACAGTGGGCTTGCTGTCATCCCTGTGATATTGGACAGTGTGCTGTCAGAGTTGCAAACATTCCCCCAGTCTGCAGGGGTCCAGACAGATTATCCCAGTAGGCTAGAACCCACCCTGGGGAAATGCTTGTGTGTGCCCACCCAGTTTCACACATCCACCCTATCACCAGGAGGACAGAGAGCCCATCACAGTGGGCTTGCTGTCATCCCTGTGATATTGGACAGTGTGCTGTCAGAGTTGCAAACATTCCCCCAGTCTGCAGGGGTCCAGACAGATCATCCCAGTAGGCTAGAACCCACCCTGGGGAAATGCTTGTGTGTGCCTACCCAGTTTCACACATCCACCCTATCACCAGGAGGACAGAGAGCCCATCACAGTGGGCTTGCTGTCATCCCTGTGATATTGGTCAGTGTGCTGTCAGAGTTGCAAACATTCTCACAGTCTGCAGGGGTCCAGACAGATCATCCCAGTAGGCCCGAACCCACCCTGGGGAAATGCTTGTGTGTGCCCACCCAGTTTCACACATCCACCCTATCACCAGGAGGACAGAGAGCCCATCACAGTGGGCTTGCTGTCATCCCTGTGATATTGGTCAGTGTGCTGTCAGAGTTGCAAACATTCTCACAGTCTGCAGGGGTCCAGACAGATCATCCCAGTAGGCCAGAACCCACCCTGGGGAAATGCTTGTTTGTGCCCACCCAGTTTCACACATCCACCCTATCACCAGGAGGACAGAGAGCCCATCACAGTGGGCTTGCTGTCATCCCTGTGATATTGGTCAGTGTGCTGTCAGAGTTGCAAACATTCTCACAGTCTGCAGGGGTCCAGACAGATCATCCCAGTAGGCCAGAACCCACCCTGGGGAAATGCTTGTGTGTGCCCACCCAGTTTCACACATCCACCCTATCACCAGGAGGACAGAGAGCCCATCACAGTGGGCTTGCTGTCATCCCTGTGATATTGGTCAGTGTGCTGTCAGAGTTGCAAACATTCTCACAGTCTGCAGGGGTCCAGACAGATCATCCCAGTAGGCCAGAACCCACCCTGGGGAAATGCTTGTGTGTGCCCACCCAGTTTCACACATCCACCCTATCACCAGGAGGACAGAGAGCCCATCACAGTGGGCTTGCTGTCATCCCTGTGATATTGGTCAGTGTGCTGTCAGAGTTGCAAACATTCCCACAGTCTGCAGGGGTCCAGACAGATCATCCCAGTAGGCCAGAACCCACCCTGGGGAACTGCTTGTGTGTGCTTGGGCAGGTTAAGACATACACCCTATCCCCTGGAGTCCAGGAGGGCCATCCCTGTGGCCCATCTGGCACCATGGGGATATGGTTGTGTGTTACCTAACAGTTTGCGTTTTGCTCCCTATCCCCTGGAGTCCAGGTGGGCCATCCCTGTGGCCCATCTGGCACCATGGGGATATGGTTGTGTGTTACCTAACAGTTTGCGTTTTGCTCCCTATCCCCTGGAGTCCAGGAGGGCCATCCCTGTGGCCCATCTGGCACCATGGGGATATGGTTGTGTGTTACCTAACAGTTTGCGTTTTGCTCCCTATCCCCTGGAGTCCAGGAGGGCCATCCCTGTGGCCCATCTGGCACCATGGGGATATGGTTGTGTGTTACCTAACAGTTTGCGTTTTGCTCCCTATCCCCTGGAGTCCAGGAGGGCCATCCCTGTGGCCCATCTGGCACCATGGGGATAGTCAAGTCACATACCTAACAGTTTGCGTTTTGCTCCCTATCCCCTGGAGTCCAGGAGGGCCATCCCTGTGGCCCATCTGGCACCATGGGGATATGGTTGTGTGTTACCTAACAGTTTGCGTTTTGCTCCCTATCCCCTGGAGTCCAGGAGGGCCATCCCTGTGGCCCATCTGGCACCATGGGGATATGGTTGTGTGTTACCTAACAGTTTGCGTTTTGCTCCCTATCCCCTGGAGTCCAGGAGGGCCATCCCTGTGGCCCATCTGGCACCATGGGGATATGGTTGTGTGTTACCTAACAGTATGCGTTTTGCTCCCTATCCCCTGGAGTCCAGGAGGGCCATCCCTGTGGCCCATCTGGCACCATGGGGATATGGTTGTGTTACCTAACAGTTTGCATTTTGCTCCCTATCCCCTGGAGTCCAGGAGGGCCATCCCTGTGGCCCATCTGCCACCATGGGGATATGGTTGTGTGTGCCTAACAGGTAATATGCATTCTCCCTATCCCCAGGAGTCCTGTGAGCTGCGCAATGGGTCCTGTTAGTCACCCTTTTGCTAAGGTGTATGCAGCTGATGATCTGTGGTAGGACACCCAACCCACAGGGGGCCAGATCAACAATTGCTATGGTGGGTATGTCAGTAAGATAATGTGGTTGTTCATGGCAGGTAGTTTGCACCTACACCATAGTCTGTGCGGTGAACATCTCAGCACACATGTGTGTGATGTCTCCGGATGATATGCTAGCTGCAGAGGTTAATGTGTGTAACAGCACCCCATCCCCATGAGCCATTACATGTGTTAGCAAAACCCTGTAGCGGATCCATGTCCCCATACCGTCATGAAGATTCAGGTTTAACACCTTGCCACCTAATATAAATCCAACACCATCAGACACATGCACATCACTGATGGTGTATCAATGATACATGCAACTGTTGTGGCTGGAGAACACATACATAAACCCTCAAATTAGCACTGTTGCGAAGAGCCGTTATGTTGGTTTGGCCCCTGTCGATATTGCTGTCAGAAAACACCTGCTGTCAGCCTAGCTGAGCCAGGTCAAATGAACATAACAACATAACATAGCCCATAGAGGGACAATACCTACCCCCCCACACACATTATGCTGTCAGCAACTGTGTCCAACGTAGGTTGGACATAGCAACCAGGATCCCCATAAGACACACCTCACACAATGGAGCTAGTGGTGCAATCATAGATATCGTGGGCCCTGTCAAAGGTGAAAGGTAATGTTATTGGCCCCTGCCAAGGTCACTAGGGCCTCCCACACAATGTTTCATCTAACTACACACCGCCCAGGATTGGTGGCATATCAGGTTGCCATTGGGGGTGAGTAACAGGATGTCTACAGAGCATCTGAACATATATGTGTGGAACACAGCACATGCTGTGTAACTGTGACTAGCATGGACACCATCATGTTCCAACAAACTGTGGCATGTTGTGTCAAGGTCATGCAAGGGGGCGACAGGGTAGTTCAAGGATGTGCTGAGGGTGCCAAATACACCGGGTACAGGTGTCAGTGCACACATGTGCACAGGCAAAGCAACAAATGCAGGTGGTACTGTGACCACAAAACTGTGCTATAGAAAAAAGGATGTAGGCCTGCCATGTGTGTCTAAATTGATGACAACACAGGATGCATGAAAACACTCCCCAGTGTAGAGTTTTGATCACATCAGAAGCAAACTGATGTGTATGTGTGTGGTGATGTTGCCTGTGCAAAATGTCTCCTCCAAGGTCAAGCAGTGGCACACATCGAACATGTCACTGTGGCTGTTCTGGCATGAAATCAGCTATTGTAGTGACACACATGTGGCATTGTCTGTCGTGATGTGTGTCTTATCACCTATATGCCACAATGTACACAAATGGACATTTCACAAACACCCACACACGTGAACCATGACCAAAAAAGGTGCATGCCACGTTGTAGGACTCCCCCTGGTTGCCAATAGGCCATAATTAGATATGAATACGTAAGACACATTCCTAGTCTTCCCCTCACGCTCCATGTAAGCTTGCTCGAAGGCCCTTCCAGGCATGCCCCGTTTGGTCCGGCTGGTTTGCCCCACACCCAAAATATGTCACCCACTCCTATCTGGCACTCACACAGGATGCTATAGAAACATGTGGGGAACAGGAGGCCAGCCACAGTCCATCAGCACACGTGTAAAAACACACTAGCATTTACATATACGGTGCTGCCAGATGTTTGACCATGAGTTGTGTGTATCTGGAGACAGCATAGCTAAACCCCTGTCAGAGGTGTTCTGCCGGAACAGCAGCATCAGGAAGTCCCAACCCACCCATCCCCCCTTGTGGGGGGGGGTGTCTCTCTCTGTCCGTGTCACGCTCCCACTATGTTTCTCATAGTTAGTCCCTGTGTAAGCTGTATACGTCACTGGAGAGAGACATGTTCGACAGGGGGGAGGGCAGCGCATTCACACCGTGGGATGCTGCCACACACCGTCACAAGGGATGCGGGTCAGCTGTGACACACATGCTCCCTTGCCACCAACATTATACACATGTCATGACATATGCCTGTTGCCCATGGGAATGCCTACTGACAGGTGATTAACTATGCTGTACATGACACACACACACACAGCAGTGTGCCAGGAGCAGTAAGACTCTGTGCACACTGATGGGGGGGGGGGCAAAGTAGCAGAAGGTGACCAGTCACTAATGCCCCACCTTTTCCTTGCATATCCACAGATTGAGGATCTCCGGAAGAAGGGCAGGGAGCTGCGCCTCCACCATGGTACCTACCTCCAGCGCCTCCAGGGTGAGACCTCACAATAGGGTGATGTACAATAATCAGGAAGTCACGTATCTGTAACCAATGTTCCATTATCCCAGATGCCTGTGTGGTGCCTGCCTATGTACAAGTTCTATATGTGTGACAGACAAACGTGCTGATGACTGTTATGTTCCACAGATGGTGATGTCACTGAGGATGAGGCCACCACCTCTGCAAATCTGTTCAGGCGGACACCAACACCACATGATGCAGAGGTGGTGGTCCTGGACACGACAGACGAGGAGGTGGAGGAGGAGGAGGAGGAGGAGGAGGAGGAGGAGGTGGATGAGGTGCATGAGGAGGTGGTGGAGGCGCAAACACCTGGATCCCCGGCAGAAAGGACACCGGAGGGCCAGAATGGACATTGGGAAGGGTTGATTGGGGGGGAGCCAGCGTTGGGAGAGGGTGCAGGTGATGTGGAGGGGGGGGATGTTGTGGAGGGCTCAGGGGGGGAGGGTTTCCCAGAAGGGTTGTGGGAAAGTGACGTGGAGGACAGGGCATCACAGGCCACTGTGGCATCCCCCCAGCCACAACAGTTGCCTCCACCATCCAGGGCCACACACAGGCCCTACGCAGATGCCACCACACAGACAACATTTACAATGTGTGTGTGGTGGCAGATGCGTGGAGCACCTGTCTGTGGCCGTGGATGGCATGGAGCAACGTATACACCAGCTGTCTCACTCACAGCAGTGGCTGGCCACAGTGATTGAGAGGGTGGTTGCCGAGGTGGTACATCTTCCATGTCGGCAACCACCCCCTCAATGGCGTCACTGGCGTCAGTAATTGCGCCAGTGATGTCACTACATGTGCCCTGTGATGCCCTGTCCTCCATCACTGGGCATGCTGGGGGAGGGTGGGGCTGACGTGTGGGTTGTTTTTGTTGTGTGTGTGTATTATGTGCGGGTGGGCGTTTGAGGGGAGGGGAGGATGGGGGGGGTGATGGTATTTTCCCCCTTCCCACATTTGTACATAGTTTCCCAATGTTTTTTTTATAAATAGTAAATATCATTTGGAAAGGAACTTGTAATGCTCATGTGTCTCACCTAGGATAAGTGTGAGGATGTCAGCATGGGATATGTGGGGGCACATATGTTCCTGTTGGGTAAACATGGGTCTGAAAATGACATTGTCAACACATTAAGGTGTTCTACAAGCCCATGTGTGTAGGTGTATTCAACTAGGGTTCTGCATGAACTGTTGCAACGTAGCAGCTTTCCCACTGATGTACATGGCACAGGGATGGTCCTATGTGAAACAAAGATCTGCACATATTTGAGTCTCCAACATAGGCATGACACCCATTTATGCCTCTGACACAGGCATCCCTATGGTGGGGTGGGAGGCACGTGATTATTGATGTGGTCAAGGGCAAGGGTCACACATATGCCACCAATGTGTAGTATATGATGGATTGCACACGGTGATGAGTATGTCAAGTAAACCAGCCATTGACAACATAGTCCCCCTGTGACCACATGGATGTCTGTGCACACTGTGCCGCTGCAGCCCCAAGGCTGTGGCGAAACAGGGTGCACATGACACATTACATATGTGTGTAGCATGACAATTGTAGCTGCCTCTGGCAAAGTATATGTCACAGGGAACCTGTGTGTGGGTCATATAGTGCACCCAGCACTATATGACCTGGGTGCGGCTCATATAGGGTTCCCACCCCCAAACACCGAGATACACATGGGACAACATGGACACTCATTGTACACACACACTGTATGTATGGTAAGACAGCTGTTTATTGTTGCAGCTTTACCCTCAGATTTAGGTTACCATATAAACATGTATAGTTACATGTTGTTGTGTTACAAAGAAAAGGTTTAGCTGACAGACACACAACATATGATTAGCATATGTCATCTTTTCACATTTGACACATAACAAACACTCTGAAATATGTTTAACTGGATACATACGTTCTCCAACTGAGCATAGCAACATAGAGAAATATAGGATAGTATCAGGATTATGCATATATTACTCTACCGTTATTGGCGACGTGGTCGCCCACGCCTGACACGTCGGCCCCCCTTCTCCCCCGGCCATGACCCTCATCTGGAACCAGTGCTGGTGGTGGTGCAGGTGCACATCGTCGCAGAACCTCAAGTATGCCCTCAAGGGCCTCACATATACGAGGGACGGCCATGTTTTGTACAACGTCACGTAATTGCCGCTGCTCAGCACACACCTCCCTTGTGTTCTGCTCCACTGCATGGCGTATACGGTCCAGACTGCGTCTACTGCCTGTGCATGGGATACAGGGTGGTCTATTAGATACGTCTCCACTACTCGAGCGCCATACACAAACATGTCATGCACATCCCACACGATTGGTGATGTGATACGGCAGACAACATCACACAGATGGATAGGGGCAATATACATCATGACCACAGTAGTAGATGTCAGACTAACCCAGAGGACACATCTCACGACGTAGATGTGGGATGCCATCACAATGATATACAGGCTGTGCAGACACACCCACATACTACTGTTGTGGCAACAGGATTGGCCAATGAGAGCTATCACATATCCATCGTGTTGGTGAGGTGCAGCATGCACTAGACGCAAATATATCAGCTGGACACCAACAGTGATTAACACAGGACGGTTGACCTAATCCATCACAATTGGGGACACATGTGGAGGGATAAACACAATTACTGCCAAGGAACATTTGTTTGTAAATGAAGCTATGGGATGTTAGGTAAGCGCAGAGATAACACACCTTACCTGCACATGTGCCCCTCTGCTGCACATATGTGACAACCTGAGTGATACATATGCACCTTCACTGTTACACAGAGGAGGGTTACATAGCTGTATATATGCTCATTACTTTGGCAGACTATGGGTTAGTTGTCATCCTGCTGTTCACAAGACATTTGGGTGTCTGCAGAGAGGCAGGATGTTGGTTTGCCAATTTCAGTATCTATTTATGATGTCAGAACGTGCTGGCCTGTCATAAACATTCCTCTTATGTCTGCATCTGTGTGTATCAACCTGACCTTACACTATTCTACTGTGGGACACAATAACATCATTTAATGTACCCCGCAACCTTTTGTTCTCACACATCTCATAAATATGAGCGTAACATGTAACATGTGTGTAGGTAATGTTGGGACAGCCACCACACATACACCAACTATAGACTACTGGTGTCTGTGTTGTGGTTGTGACAGTATTTTGTCACCCACCTTCAGCATTGCGATGTGATGATGCACCATAGGCCCTCAACTCCCCCATCATCATCTGCGGGAGAGGTGTATGTGCGTCTTCGGCTGGCATTGGTTGTTGGCTGCCTTCTATTTCTGCTTCCACCAGTGGTGTCCTGGTGTGCATGTGTGGCTCCAGGGACTCATCATCAGCAATTGTGCTGCCCCCTGAGACAGCAGCCTCTGCCTCCACCAGGCTCATTGGGGCTGTGATGTTGACCTCCACCTCCTCCACCACCGCCTCCTCCTCCTCCTCCTCCTCCTCAGCACCCATTTCTCTGTAGTCACCTGCATTGGGAACAATCAAAGAGAGAGACACATATGTTTCAGGAATCCACATATGTATACGTGTGTGATACAGAAAATGGAGCAGCAGATAAACATGCACTAAATTACACCAGTAGTGTTTTCAGGGATCCAAGCCAGTTTACTGTGCACATGCTCAGACACTAATACATTTCAATATGGCTGAGCCCCGTACTCTTGCAAAAGAAAATACGTTTCTTGACATTTCCTCCATTCCAGGTATAGAAAAACATTTCATTGGTCCCACTAACCTACCATACCTCCTGTACCCCTTCTATTGGTCCCGTTACTGATATGATCATCCAAATATTTCTTTGGAATGGGCTCAGCACCTGCTTTGTGCCCCTCCTAGTCACAAGTACAATGGGCAGTTATTCAGCTTGTTACTTTAATACTTCCAAAGCCATTGAGCCAATTTGTGTGTGTAGGGTAGCAGGGCTCAGCAGCCTTTGTGTCAGCAGTTTCAATTAGATCCCTTACAGCTGCATTGTCTTATCAGTCGGCATTTAAACATATTTCTCCCATTATTGAAATTGTACTTGTCTAGGTTAATGCATTGCTTTTAATGATTTAAACGTCTACAGCAGCATATAGGGGGATGTGCAATTCCTATAGGCCTCTTCACAGACATCATTTACAGGGCAAGCTTGTTAGGCCTGTCAGCTTAGTTCAATTAGCATGGGGCATAGGCCATCGCCTACCACAAACACACAGACAGGATGGGTTGCCTCCATCCATGTGTGCGGCATGCCGGACACAGGACACACTCCCAGACGTGTTTGTCCGCACCATGTAGCTGAGTCTGGACCACATGTGTGTGCTGTGCCCATGCACAGATGGCAGGTTGCCCTTGTTCATGTTCATGGTCACATTGCACATGTTTGCCCATAGCATCCCGTTCCTCAGCTGTGCAACAAATGTCCGCACATGCGTGTTCCTGCCCCCACCATCAAACCTGGTTTTGCAAAACACTACATGTGTGTGTGCGATTCTGAGTATGGTTCATATTTGTATGTCAGCTTATCTTATCATTGCTCCATGTGACTCGCAGTGACCCATTGTGTAGCGGATGGCAACTAGACAGCACCTTTGGCCCACTAAGCTGCACATGCAGCACTTTATTGATGTAATGTCATAGGAACATGCCTTGGAAATGACCAGCACAGTAATAGAGTGTATGGCAATCACAGGTGTGTTTGTAGGCTAGCGACTCGTGTCTGTGTGTGTGTGTGCTTCACAATCCCAGATTATTTTGAGGATGGGTTGAGGAGCTACGTTAGGATGTTGACCACAGACATGTCAACATAAGAGGTGATGTACGGATATATCACACACATGTTCCACCAGGATAGGGACATGATGAGGATTGGGTGACACATATGGGAGTATATGTGCATATGACTGTTCTGTATGAAATGTTGCGATTATACAGGACACACAAAGAGCAGTTAGTGTACATACCTGCATGTGGATGTGCGGTATCAAGGGCCTCAGGCAGTCCACGAAGGTAGATGTCTCCCAATCGTGTTGCGAGTTCTTGTTCGAGGGGCGTGAGTGTGGGTATGAAGGGGCCTCCGCCACCTGTGCCCATAGCATGTTGTTTTTCAGCAACCATGTGCTGACGGACACCTCTCTTGATGTCTGAAAACCTTTTTTTGAGGCTTTCAATATCACGTGCAGGGCCCCCTACCTCAGACATTGCAGCACGCGCATCCTCCCACACGGCCATTCTGTTTGCCACAGTTGTGCGTGTGCTCATTCTGCCAAATAATACATCATAGTTGTCTATGACATATGACAGTAGTATATGGTTTTCCCTGTCACTGAACTTTACTGCTCTCTTCCTCTGTGTTGCAGGCAGAGGGATCCTTTTTCTTTTGGCTGTTTGGCTGTAATGTGACTGCTGTGGCACAGCAGATGGCCCTGCCTGTTCCTGCCTAGCCTGTGCAGTCTGTGCCATGGGTGACTCAGCACCAACTGGCTGGCCCACATCCTCCACCACCTCACCCTGACCCTCTCTGTCACTGTCCCTCTCCATCTCCCTCTTGGGCACAGGCTCCTCTCACCACACGCACACTCACCTACACACAGCAGGACAGAGCACACAAAACAAATAACAGGGACACTACACTACAGGACACAATACAGTACACTCTAACACAGGTGACCTGTCACGTAAATAAGCAAGGGGACAGGGATAATACACTGACCGTATGTTGTTATCCTCTCCCTCTCTCCTGTGCCGTACCCCTAACACAGCCTCTCTCCCTCAGACTCTGTCTAGCTCTCTCTATCTCTCCTTCCTCTGACTTACTCCCACCACAGCCTCAATCCCTATTGCACTCTGTACCTGTCTGTCTCACTCCTTCCTGTGGACTACCCCTATCCTAGGCTCTGTCTCTGGATGTCTCTCTATCTCTCTGTCTGTAGGTGAAACTCCTCTAACAACCCTCAACTTGTGCCACGTGTTCAGGCCTATTTATCCTTTTTTTTCCCCTTTTGTTTCGGCACATGCGCATTTGTGCAGGCATGGCGCTCTTGCATCGCGCTCGTGCGTCGCGCTCGTGCGTCGCGCTCGTGCATCGCGCTCCTGCGGCGTGCGCGTGCCGGCTTACGCATGGGTGTCTGTACAAGTGAACACCCACATGCGCTGAGAGACATTGTAGGACAACGCATGCGCATTACGGTGAGTGCCGCATGGGCGTCTGTGTCCGTTTTGCGCATGTGCGAGGCAATGCGCATGTAGGTGTCACCACGCACATGCCGACACCCATGCGTAGAGTCGCGCATGCGCGCGACACAAGATTGTCGTCTGCGAGCAATTGCGCATGCGCATTGCCCGTCAAGGCAATGAAACAACATATATAAGTGAAGGAGTACAGCTTGTCCACGTTGAGGGTTCTACGCGGAGAAGAGTAGGAGTGTGTTTGCTGAGAGACAGGAAGGGAGTCTACACAGGTGTATGTGTAGATTGTTTTGGTGTTGTTTGTACTGGGGATTGTATTGTCTTGTGTGTGTATAGTCCTCTGTGGTGTGTAGTTTGTACATAGCTTAGATAGGTTTTTGTGTGTGACAGCTTTGTTTGGTTTAGTTTGCCGGGAGGAGTTTATGGCGCATATATATGTTTCTGCATGTGTCCTGTGTAGTGGGCAGATGCTGGGGTTGCCGGACAGGGGAGATGGTGTCGATGGGGCTGTGGAACAGGGCATGGGTATAGTCCCGCAGCAACTCAGACCTGCAGCTGTGGGGGTGGTCCGGCCAGGTGCTGTGCGTGCACGGCGCAGAAGGCGTGCCGAGGTGCAGGCTCGGCAGCCACGCCTCTACAGGCCCCGACCCCAGCTCCATGACATGCGAGAGGACCAGGTCATCTCCCTTTACCGACTGAGCACAAGGGCTATTAGGGGTCTCTATGAGGATCTAAGACCTGACCTCGAGCCCCTGACGGATCGGTCCCATGCAATACCAGGTTTAGTCAAGCTCCTTGCTGCCTTACATTTCTTTGCCTCCAGCTGTTTCCAGTCATCTGTGGCCACAGTGGGTGGCATGAGCCGCCCCACCTTCTCACGATGTCTCCACCAAGTACTGCGTGCCATGGTCAGCCGGGTGGGGAATTACATAGCCATGCCCCACACTAGGCAACAATGGTGGACCCTGAACCAGGCCTTTGAGGCATTAGCCGGGATACCACACGTGATGGGAGCTATTGATTGCACACATGTTGCCCTGGTCCCGCCTAGAGACAGGGAGGTAGCGTACCGCAACCGCAAACACTACCATTCCCTGAATGTTCAGGTTGTATGTGATGCAGATCTGCATATTCTGAATGTGGTCCCTAGGTTTGCAGGGTCCACCCATGACTCCTATATCCTGCATCACTCGGCACTATTCACACAATTTGAGGAGGGGCGATATGCCGAATGTATATTGCTGGGTGAGTATGTCAGAATGTGTTATCTATGTATGTCTTTCTACATGTCTCTATGTGTAATCACAGATGCTGATGTATTATTTTGGAACACATGCACTTCACATATGATAGATGTTATCCACAGGACTGGTGTCAGTATACATGATGACAGGTGTCTGTACGTCTACTAATACCACAGACATTAACCGCAGATCATAATGCTCTTAACAGTATATGACCTTAACATGCACATGTTGTACATGTGCATACACCACAGTGGATATGTCAATGTTGTTGATGCTTCCCTCAGAGTGCATGTTGTGAGCATATGCACACATGGGATGGGGGGTGGGGGTATTTGTCCATCACATACTAATGTGATGATGGTTAATTGTTGCATAATGTTTCGAGGTCATTTAACATTTATTTTTTGGGCAATCCGTATAACTACACACGTGTCATGTGTGTTTTAGTTTCACACACGCACTCTGTGATGGAGTTGTCACCCAGGAGTCAATAGCTAACATGAGTAGGTGTATAATAATATCTCATGGATGATGTTGAGCTTTCCAGCAGGGAATGAGACGTGTGCATATCTCTGGCCATACATATTGGCTATGTCACAGCAGGCTTGGAACACTATATAGGGTTTACAGTACCTTTTGACACTGTAGATGAGCGTAAGTTACTGTCAACTTGTCTGCCCATCCTCACTTAGCCTCACATTGTGGAGAGATTACAGTTATAGCAGGGGGACTAAGTGGATACATACAGGGAGGTATTGGAACCAGCTACACAGGACGGTAATGTGGCTATGCATGTGTTTTGTGGGCATACTAATGAGGGGTACAGTGTGCATGTTGGACGACTGTACCTTCAAAGGGATGTGTACAGGATGGGGAATGTGCAGAGGATGGCAATTACAGGGATTAGCAAACAGCACTACACAGCATATGTTGACTGACTAACAAATCTTGATATGCTGACCTTCATCAACAGGATGTATATAGGTGATATGTTTTTCATTCTTACATACCTCCATGGCATACATGGTGTATATGTGTGGCTCTCGCAAATGGCTGTGTGTTTTTTCTCGGTTAGTGATGAGACATACCCTTTGATTATGTGAGCATTGGATTGCTGTTGTGGTCTCACAGTTGTGGTGTTGCAGATGTGGACAGTAACTGCATTACCATACGCATGTTGCACACACACACACACACACACACACACACACACACACACAAGCTAAGGGTGTCTCTGGAACCTTTTTAATATTTGCTAGGTGTTTACAGGCTGCATAGGCCATGTGTTAATTTTATGTCATCATATGTATATCTGTTAGAGCTGCACAGTTGTTGTGCTGTATATTAGTGTCATCATGTTTTGTGGGTTTGTATCTCATGTCTACACAGCTGTGAGGAATGTTTCACATGGACCCCTGCATTTACATGCAACATTTCTTTCTGCAGGTGATGCAGGATATGGTTGTCGCCCCTGGCTGCTGACTCCTGTTCGTCAGCCACGGACACGTGCAGAGCAGAGGTACAATGAGGCCCATGCCTCCAGCCGCTCAGTCATAGAGCGCACCTTTGGCGTTTTGAAGAGTCGCTTCAGGTGTCTGGATAGGACAGGTGGGGCCTTACAATATAAGCCACGCAGTGTTGCAGAGATTATCATAGCCTGTTGCATCCTGCACAACATTGCTCTCAGGCACGATATCCCTGCAGAGATTAATGCGGATCTTGAGGAAGATCCAATGTGCCCCCCTGTACGTGCCAGTGGTGACACACGGGAGGGCTCAGCGGTCAGGCGGAGGCTGATTGCAGAGCTGTTCTCATGTACGTATTAATTATCTTACCACACGAATGTGCTATACAATGTGTGTAATGGTTATTGGGTTATGTTTTATGTACATATTGCATGTGTATGCAACACTGCATTAACAGTTGACTCTCAATGCGAACATCACATAAGTGCCTGGGTGTGGCACAAATAATGTGGGGAGTGCACAACAACAGTTGGTTGCTGATGATGTGTGGGTTTGTTGGTATCTCTGTGGGATGTTTGGCGGGTGACATTCCCAGTTAGTGTCGGTCTGTGATAGCAGCAGCTGTTGTCAGACCACAAGGTGCTTTTTTACATTATATGGCTGCCGCACAGTGTCAGACATATGTTGCGATGTTCACGTTGGGCGTTTACTCCCTGTTTGTGGACATTTGTCCATTGTGTTGCATTTACATCAGACACATTTGTGATGCTTTTGTTGGTATTAAGCTCCTGTGCGATGCCTATGTTTGAGTGCTCCTCATGTGTGTGGCAACATGTCACACAAAGCACAATAGACATAGTTAGTGCTAGTATGTGAGGATTGTATCAACAATGTGTGTGGTTTGTGGATGTCAACCGTGACGTGTGTCAAAATGTGTAGGTGAGCAGGTAGCCATGACATGGATATGTCTAGGGGGGGGGACCTGTGCACTGTCCAGCAAGGGGGTTTTACTACAACATTTGTACCTTGGTGAGTCTACCTTCACTGCAGTGATGGATATCTACACACATCGTGAGATGTATTAGGCAGAAACATCAAGGGGTGGTTTACAGTAGCCAGGTGGTGCACAGAATGGGAGTCTGTCTTGTGGTATAGCAGGTATTTCATGGATTAAATGGCGTATCTCGCTGATGCTGTGACAACATCTGCCATCATGTGTCTGATATAGGCTGTGTATGTGTGCAGGTCACGAGAACACAGACCATAGGAACAAATTTATTGCAGACACAAGCAAGCGAGGATTACATTGGCTTACATACACAGACATAGGTGCCAGCTATTTATCAGAGTTGCACATGTAGGGTATGCATGTTTTGACGTGCTGACTAACACACATTGGGATGGCATGCAGCCCTCAGGGGTTTGTCACATGCAGACATGGGGTGGTGTTTTTTACAACATGTAGCACATTTTGAATGCTGTTTGTGCATATCATCAGCACATAGCTGCCAATATTACAGAAGATATGAGATGTACAAACCAGGATATGTTTTTGATACGTGGATACATGAGGTGGAGGTGCATATTTCCAGTGCGTTTTGCCAATTGCCAGTGGGTTAACATACAACTTTGGGAGAACATTCAACAGGTAGAGGGGTCCTTTCTGCCAAACTGGTGCTACAAGGGGTATATTGCAATCTGGGAATGAGACAAAAGCCTGGTGTACGCATCCACCTCTATTGCTCTGTGCGTACAAGGAGAGAGAGGTAAGGGAGGGGACAGGGACACTACACACACCTGTAGATCGCCTGCAACACCTCCATGATGCCTTTGACATGTATGAGATATGTACATTGTGATAGGGAACAGTCTGTAATTGTGGGCTGTTGTGGGTTGTGACAGCTGATGATATGACGGTGCAATGTGTGATTCACAGCTATAACATTACATTTGTTTGCTTCTCTTATGTCTCCAAATGCAGAGGACATACTTTTTTCGGATGCTGTTGGGCTGGTGCATTGTCATGTGTCTGTACATCAGCAAATATGCATTTGGTTTTGGTAGGTGGATGTACATAGACATTGTGTGTGCCTGCAGTAATTGTGTTTACTGATCTGTCATATTGCACAGATGATTTGGTTTCCTATTTGTTAGGTTTAGCCTCGGTAACCCATCTCTTGATGTTGTCACTCATATTCCCTTGTGTTTTGGTTCTGCATGTCCACTGCCACACTCTCAATGTGACATGTACAGCAGACCTGCATGTGTGTGTAGGATGTTGTTTCCTGTAGTTTGCCTACACTTTCTCTGTCCCCAAGCAATGTACTATCAGACAACAACAGGGTATCTTTGCATGTTCACTGGGCCGTTATATGTACAGATATACACCTGTGCACATACAGGCCATGTGTTACAGATGGCAATTTTACATTTGCATACTGTTTGTGTGGCTGTTTCTCGGTTGCCTGTGTGATGACGCATTGCTCATACATCATACATTATCATGTGCTGTTATGGGTCTGTGCCCCTGGGTGTCTGTTGTGACTATGCTACCTCTTACATAGTGGCGTTTACGTTGTCAACATTAGGGTGATGTGTTGTGTGCATTGAGAGGACATGTGTATTGTGTTGTGATTAAGCACTGGTGTGTTTTTATTTCTTTTTCCAGATATGCACATAATCTGGCCAGTCATCAACAGTGGCTTGACATGCTGATTCTCCACCTTTTGTTGACATTGTCTCCCTTCAGGTGTACCTGATCTTGTTGTGTATTGACTCAAGCGATTGGTGCGATACACCTGATGCACACACACGGTATGTCTATGTGTTTTCTTTTGGGATCATTACATCTGTCTTTAACTGGTGATGATTTGATGTTGTTGTGATGGTCATGTAACATTTCCTCTATGCTCACATGGACAGCTGCATATGGTGTGTAGCTGCAACACACCTGTGTGACTGGAGCATGGACATTAACATATCCATGTGACACCCATGTCTGTGTTGTGGAATAATGATGTTGGCCACAAGGTTATGTTTAATGTTGCTATCAGGTCATGTTTGCCTTTGTATCCCTTTCTTCAGCATATCCAAAGCTGTGACGTTATGACATTTTTGTTTATTTTCCAGGGTGTCTGACGATAACATACTTCCCCTCTCCTGACACAGGCCAGACGACAGACCAGACACATGTCTTACACTGCAACCGTTGTCAGCACCACCCACCTGTTTGAGGACAGACCACCATGCAAGTCTTTGCTATGACATTTTGCCATTGGATGTTTTACCTCTGAGAGTGCAACACATGACTGGGATGGACATTATTGATCTTTGACTACTGATTTCCCCATGACAGAGGTGTCGATGGCACTGCTGATGCAATTGTTTGGCAGGAAGTGCTCCTCATTGTAGGGGACACACATGCACTTTGAAGGACTGTGGTATATTGAACACAGACACTTGACTATGCATGGCCAGAGCTGCAAAAACAAATTTAACATGAGTTGTTGGATTGCAGATACAATTCTGACGTTTTACAATGATCCCCCTTGTGCAGCAGCAACTGACATGGACATTGTAGGTGGTACATTTTGCCACAGTTGTTTTTTCGCTGTGTTTTGACCATGGCTGTAACATGGCACCAACGATATTCGCATGTTTTTCTTACAACACAAGCATACAGGCCATGTATTTGTAATGTAGCCAACGATGGGATGCTCCTATTGTCTACGTCCACCTATTTTCCACCTGGACATGATCCCTATTTTTACTCCACAATGCTTTCATGCACAACAACATCTTGGAATGATGTGTTCAGTGACCCAAGGGTGCTTACATGCATGTGTGTCATCACTATATCATGTTGCAATGTGGCTTGTGCTTGTGCAACTGACTGACTATGTTTCTGAGACACAACATGTGGACATATGGCTTCTGTGTGGATCCCTGTAATATGTTTGTCCATTATTTCCTTATTCATATGCTGCTTCTTGTGTTGGTTTACTGTGCATAAATGACAGTCAGCATGTCTGTACACACCTTGCATTTCCCATCCTCACGGTCATGATTATGGCTTGTGGTAGCGACACTCACATTGCCACATTATGTTTGGAGTGTGGCTGTGTGCCTGACCATAGGACTTCGTAACTTGAGAATTCCATGTATCCTGGTATATGTGACAAAGCACTGTTTCCCCAATACAACAGTGCATGTTGACCTTCTTGATGGTGTTATATGTGCATTTTTCTTCTGGTTGTTGGGTTGGTATTATGTCTGTGTTCATGTGCATGTGGTACCTGTTAGCAGATGCTTATTGTGATTTACATGATTGTTTGTGTCCACAGTGGTGTAGCGTGTAATGCAATATCAGGCATTGGGATGTCAGCATCACCAATACTTTTATTGCATGTTTTTTGACATTCACAAACTTTGACCAAAATATCTTTTAGGAGTTAGTCTGACCCCTGTTTGGACATATGGATATTTTCTGAGGGACAGATGAGGTGTGTTGGGTCCTCAGCATGCAGCATCTACTCTGTACATGCACTCATATGTGGGTGACACATTTGCGACATTCAGCAGCAAGGGGGGGCTGGGGGGGGCTGGTGTGAGGTGCAGAGCATGCACCTGATGCCCATTCTATCTGTTGTGGCTAATTTGGTGTCAAGCAAGTGACCTTTGTGTAGGAGGTGGCTTTGTGACATGCTAATGGTTTTGAGCGCTTTCCAAAGGGATGCCGTCAGCCCTCATATTATGATGGCACTGTATACACTATTTGTGATGTGCAAACCAAATAAAGTTATGTATTTAACCAACATTTGTCTCATTTGCTGATTGCATTTCAGGTCTGTCACCATGATCAATGTGTGCCTTTGTATCTGTCATGGCTCCTTGTGAGGCCGGGAATCCATTTTCCTCCTGGCAATGTCACAGCATGTAGATGATGTTGTTGTTGTTGCTAGGTGATGGAGGGTTACATAACCTGTCGTAGGCCACATGGGGTGCTGGTGTGACTTGTTCACTGGTTGTTTGGGGTGCAAGCCATGTTTCACTTCACTATGTTAGTCCTCCGTTATTTGAGCATACATCCCCTTTATGTGTTCCTGTGCTGTTCATGTACATGGGGCACATGTGCTCACATCCTTGTACAGTGCCAGCTCTGTATGTGACAGCCACATGGCACATCACTGTGTATGAACGCTTGACATACACACCATCCCTTTGCGATATTTGTGCTAGAATGTGCTCATTGTCGTGTTTTTGGTATTGGCTACAGTCATGTGTTTGAACTCTGTTGTATGCATGTCTTTTCCACACATGTCATCTTTTTTTTTTATTCCACTGGGCTAAGTGGACCATGAGGTACCACCAGGTTCCTCACCTCTACACACACCCTTCCCTTTCATCACTGTAGAAAACGGTGCATCCTGTGTGCTGCCTAGCCATGACATTTGTTTTGTTATAGCCGCCTCACACTTTAGGGTCTTTACATCCCATTGCATGTGGGCCTTCATTTTTGCTGTGATTCAGGTGGTTTGTGTGCTACACCTGATTGCATGTTGAGCTGTCTCGTGTTCTTATCCAGATTATTCACCTGATCCAGGGAGCATCCTCTGATACCCTTGTGCGTAATTATTTCCTTGTTTTGCATGCTGTAGTCAGTGCAGGACATTTCATTGTGTTTGTGCAGGTGTCGGTGTTGCAAAATACAGAGAGCAATTAGATCTGTACATGGGGGATCAGCATGTGCATTTGCTCCAGATTTGTTTTTTCTGTGGTTGTTTGACTTGACAGCCAGCAGGCGTTTTGTGTACTGGCATGCAGTTTTTGGTTAAGCAGCCTTTGCTGATGACCTCACATGAGCGGTGTTGCTTACCGGTTTAGCCATTGCCATTTGTGCTATTGGTCGTCGTTGTGCTTACTGTCTACTCTGTTGGGTTTGTATGCTTGTCCTGCATATGTGCTTTTCATTCGTGTGACAGTCATATGTGTGCACATCGGTGGCATGACCACATTGTACCATTACCTTAGTTGTGAGACACCCTTCCGTCCATCCTTTCTCTGCCAGCCATGTGCCATCCTACCCTGATGTGCATGCTGCTGAACCACGTCGTGGACTACCACAAATTCGTGCATTGCATCTCAACCTGCTTGCCTCTCGTGTGTGTGCTCTGCCTAGCACTTGTACTCCACCATCATCCTGATATTTCACATATTCCTCTGTTTCTGCCTCCCCTGCTACACACATCTTCCCATCCTCTGTCGCACACTGTCAGTATAGCATGTTACATTACCATCAATCTGTGCATGGATTTAGCTGCCGACGATATGTTTTTCACATTTTAGGGGTGTCACATGGCCTGCAGCTACTT
Source organism: Ichthyophis bannanicus (assembly GCA_033557465.1). NCBI lineage: Eukaryota > Metazoa > Chordata > Amphibia > Gymnophiona > Ichthyophiidae > Ichthyophis > Ichthyophis bannanicus. The sequence continues at coordinate 648,219,464 of CM066035.1, forward strand.
ACTGCAGCCCATCAACTTATGTCAGTCCTTCATTTACTTTGGTATTGTCTGTGGTCTCTGCTCTGTGCAGTGTTTGTGTTATGTGATTGTTTGGCACATACCTCTGTTTGCATTCAAATTGGGAGATGTAACTGTTATCAGCTAAGCCTTTTGATTTCACCTATACATCCTTAGCGCATCTTCTGGCACACCTTTGATTCAGACAGCTTATGGGGTGCCTACGATAGTGGCCTGGGAGTGGACAGCCTTTCAACAGGGCCTCTGGGGAACACTTACATTTCCCGTTTGCTGACAGCATATGTTTGTGATGTTACGTGTGCTGCACCATGAAAGGTGCAATGATATATGGCACAAGGGTGTAGTTGTCTTACTATGCCAGGAATGCTTGCTGTGCACTTGCTCACAGAGAGGGGACATACCTCAGCCACCCTTATTCACTGGAAAGAGCAAACCAGGACCCCTGCAACATCATTGGTGTATTCACCAGTTTTCAGCATTCATGACATAGGGGTGTGTGTATTTTCAACAGACCATGGATGCCATGGAGCTGTGTTAGTCCGGGGATTTCAGTCTCCAGAGGTAATAGGGCAGTTTAATCGATGATATTGACTCTGATTCCATGTTGATATGAGTCACCAGGTCCTGTCTACAGCCCCACCTTGGTATATAAATAAGGCCTGACCCAGGTCTGCCATTGCTGATTTCACAGCGACGGGCTGCAGGCAGGCCCAGGCAAAGGATTGCAATATGAGATTAACTCTGACACCCTGTTGATATCAGTAACCAGGGGCTGTCTGCAGTCCCTCACTGCTAAATCACGTATGCCAGAACTGTGTCAGCACACCTACTTATTTTTTCCATACGTTACAATGCACAGTGCTGCCAGCAGAAACAGTGCTGTGACCTTTCCCTGCCTCATAGGGCACCCTATATGCCGCACCCTCGGCCACTCTTTCAGCAACATTGTAGGGTGGCGTGGCAGACACTGCATTTAGAGATGTGTCCTCTGGGGTGACTTCAGGGGCACGTTATGTTACAGTGCTCTGAGAGTACATTTGCTAGAAAACGATTATTGCACACATATGCAATAACACCCTCCTGAGGCAATCTTACCCCTTACAGGTACTGCCTCTGCCAGACATGTTCATTTGCCATTGTGGGGGATTGCACCCCTGATCCCTGCACCATTGCACAGCGATTGTGTTTGTGTGCTTGCAAATCAGCACACCACCATATGCCTGTCCAACATTATTATGCCTCCACAACCATTGCCACACACCCTTATGACCAGCACCACAACCCCTTATGCCACCAAGTTTTCCTATGCCTCAGCCAGCTGTCTTCAGTGTACAAACCCCTGCTCCCTGCAGTATTGGTCATTGTTCATACCATCATGCTGTGGCTCAGTTCTTCTGCTTTCCCATCAATGCGCGACTTATGCCTCCCAGTATTCGTAGCCCTCCAAAACCATTCGTGCGACGCTTTACGCACAGCAGCGCAGGCACTTCTGTCGGCCATGATTTGTGTGGCTGCGAAAATAATGACACAGACAACTGCTTTCAGTGTGCATTGGGGGGGATTGAACCCCTGCTCCCTACATCATTGGTCAGCGTTCTAACCATCATGCTGTGGCTCAGTTCTTCTGCTTTCCCATCAGTGCGCGACTTATTCCTCCCAGTATTCGTAGCCCTCCAAAACCATTCGTGCGACGCTTTACGCACAGCAGCGCAAGCACTTCTGTCGGCCATGATTTGTGTGGCTGCGAAAATAATGACACAGACAACTGCTTTCAGTGTGCATTTGGGGGGATTGAACCCCTGCTCCCTACATCATTGGTCAGCATTCTAACCATCATGCTGTGGCTCAGTTCTTCTGCTTTCCCATCAGTGCGCGACTTATTCCTCCCAGTATTCGGAGCCCTCCAAAACCATTCGTGCGACGCTTTACGCACAGCAGCGCAAGCACTTCTGTCGGCCATGATTTGTGTGGCTGCGAAAATAATGACACAGACAACTGCCTTCAGTGTGCACTGGGGGGGATTGAACCCCTGCTCCCTACTTCATTGGTCAGTGTCTTCACCTTTGTGCTGTGGCTCTGTTCTTGTCTTTGCACTTCGGCGCACCGCATTCTGCCTCCCAGATTTTGACTGCCTCCTAAAATATATTCCTCCCCATAATAGGTACTGCCTGAGACAGCCTTGTTCATTGTGCACAGTGGGGGTTTGAACCCATGGCCCTTGCACCATTGCTCAGTGTCTTCACCGTTGTACTACAGCTGTGTTCTTTTGTGTGGCCAGCAGCGCGCCACTTGGCCTTCTGACGCGCTAATGTGGACCCCGCACACTTGCGCCCCACGCATATGTGCGATCGCTTTATCCCGTTTCATTTTCCTTTTTCTGCCTGGCCCGCCCACTCCTTATATGGCACACGCACACTAACGGGGACCCGCACAGCAACGGTGTTTAGTAAACATCCCCCTAAGTCATGGGAAAGACATGAATTGTGTGTGTTGATGGTGTATAACTTTATGTGGCTCCTTATAAATTTATCCATTCTCTGGATAGCACCATGATGGAATGTCAGCGGAGATGGATGTTTCACCTACTTTACAAATAGTCATATTTGCAATATTCTGCAACTATTCTTTATAGCCACAAGATGTAATTTAGGTTAGCAAAAAGGCTGTCCTAAATTAAATGGCTCATCTATATGGACAGTGGACTGAATGTCACCACTATCCTTTAGAGCAGCAGCAGTCACCACTCTTCATGTGGATTCAGCTCCACTGCTCTGCAGTCAGCAGACTGAACATAGGTGGATAATTTAAGTAAAGCAGCCAGTGTTTAAAAAAAAAAATTGCTAACCACAGTGTTTGAATATTGACTTAATTCTATGCAGCAGGAACAGAATCTTAAAGTCAATGCATGCATAATAGGGAATCAGTGCAATGATTTAAGGACGGAAGTAATGTGATCAGCGGGTTCAGGTCCGATAATGACACATACTGCTGTGCTTTTTATAAGTTGGAGCTTTTACAGCTGGTTTTTGAGGGAGCAATATAGGAGGTGTTAGAATCATCCAAACATGTTGGGCCCGATATTGAATTGGGCAGGCTATGCGCTGCTATGGCACATAGCCCTACCCACTGATCCTTAACCCCAGATATAATTCTGTGGCAACGGCATTGAATATTCGGGGTTGTCACACATGCCCTAGAGCCACCGAAGTTAACTGGGTAGCGGCAATATTGAACCGTTACCTGGTTAGCTTCCGTGGGTAAAACTAGGCCAGCTTTTGCTGCGCCTAGTTTTACACAGCAATCGCTAACTGGGTAGCGGTGCAATATCGCCACTACCCAGTTAGTGACAGTCTTCGCCACTGCTCCGCCCCAGAATGCCCCCAACATGTCTCGATGCTAACCTCACAGCATCAGGGAGTGTAGCGGGGTTAGAAGGGGGTATTCAATGGCACTAACCATGTAAATGCCTTTTGAATATCGGGCCCATTGTGTTTAAAGTATGCACTAGTGCATAGAGTTATTTCTCTAGGAGAAAGGGTTCTAGCTAGGAAGTTATTGAAAGCCCTCTTTCTACCATTCTAATTGCTTGTATCTTGTACCTTTCTTTTACCCATCATTTAATGGTTGCAGCATATGAAGCAGCAATGATGTTACCTGCTAGACTGCATTACAGGTGATAACTAAGAAAGACATTGCACTTTTTGTTTTTGCTGAGTTAATTAAAAGCCAAACAATGAGCAACACATCCATACCAGTCAATGCTTCATGTTGGGACATCTATTCCCACAAGAGTCGATTGACTTCCATTGCAATTAAGATGCTGACAGATATCAAGAACCGGCTAGATGTCTTGGATGTAATGCTGACCTTGCTCTTGTCTCTTTCTCAGACTCTAAGAGCCCTTTAAATCTTAGCGATGACATCTATATGTTCACAAATAGTTAGAATCATGAACAGCATGTTAGTAGACATTGGCTTCTCTGTGTGAGGAACTCTGTGGGAAGGCTTGTAGTGAAATCAGCCTTATTAGAGTGGCGGAGGCATCACATAATGGAAATAATTTTATAAAGCATATTTACATGTAAAACATGTTTTACATATCAAAAAGGGCTATTATAAAATTGTGCAGGGGTATACGCATGTAAAAATAGGCACACAGAGTGCCTATGTTTTATGCCATCTGCATGTATGTATTTTGGGATGTAGTTTGGGCAAAGCTGAGATGGCATTACAATATTCATACAAAAAAGCACATTTTACAAAGGCTGTCCAAGTGCAATCTGGGGTGTCCCAGCCACAACAAACAGCAGTGGTGCAAATACACAACATTTTTACTAAATAATATTGATATTGTGGAGCATACTGAGGATAGTGGCGTGCCATCTTGGCAAAACCAGCCAGTTGTTGTAGAGCCCAATGAGCACTTTTCCAAAGCTTATTCATGCCTGGAGCAAGTCTAAAGTTGGACAAAGTCACAGACATTCCTGAGGCTTCTGAAATCAATCATGGATGTCTATGATTGTGTCCCATCGTTGACATGCCTTCACTATGTTCCCTACCTACTTGGATGTCCCCACAGTGGAGATGTCTTAAAAAGCCATTTGTGAAATGGCTCCAAGGATGTCTAATTAATTTGGACGTCCATATGCAAAGTTTCAGATATTCAAATTGCATCTAAGCCTTATAAAATGACCCCCACATTTTATAAGGATCCCTTCAGGATTTCACCATTCTAACATGATTTGTGTATGGGAGGTTCCATTTTTATCCTAAGCAGTAGGTGCATGTCATCTTGTTGTAATGTGCCCCCCATGACATGGCTGCTTTGCGTCTGTCTGTCCCAGTGAACAGGATGTAAGGTGTGGCTTATTGTTTTTCCTTTTGGCTCTAAAGTTGGTTTTGGTGTGTGTACAGAAACCTTGTCGTGGGCCTCCTTTTATTTTATCTGCGTGGAATCATTCCTTGATTCTTAAACATGTCCACTCATGCTGAATGAGCCATTTGGAGGTTTTACCCACCTGCTGCCTGAGTGCGGAAGAAAGACAGGAGGTGGTGGCTTGCTTTCCAAGCCTAATCGAGGAGTCTGCTGTACTAGGGATGATTTCACCTACTGAAGAAGGTATGGTGGGAAGTTTACTTCCAGGTACTAAAAGAAGAAAGAAAGAACTAGGATTTCATTGAGGACAGAGAGAGACATCGGTGTCTGCTAATCATTATAAAAGCCCAATAACAGAATCCTCTGCCTATTGCAGAATAGCCAAGTATTCAGATTGAGAGCACAGACAGAGATGCTTAAGGTAATGTAATCCTTCATGGACTGTATATTTGCTAAACTGAGAACTGTAACCAGATACCATTTGATTTGGACACTGCATACAGTAAATCGAGCTAGAGCATCCAATTCAGTGTCAAGAACTACTATACACCTATATGCCAATGACTTAGTAGGGATTTCCCTTCCCTCTCCCTCCTCCCCCTCCCCCCACTAGAGAATCTACCTGTCAATAAAAGTGTGCCAGCTGACTGAAGGAGTGGGAGAAAACTCAGGGGATAATATTGCTATGTGTCAGTCCTTAGGGCATGTTTTGTCCTGTGACTGGTAGGTCCACAGCTACCTAAGGTATTCATGTACATGCATAGGGAGTACATGCCCAAATTTACACCCTCTTTGGAGCAGGTGTAAATTTGTGTGAGAACAGTTGTGCACTATTGGGGTTGATTATTATTATCTATTTTATAATGGCATATAGGTGTGTATATTGTTGTTAGAAAAAGGCTCCTAATTTAAGCCTATATTATAGCTGACATAACTGCCCTGTTATATTTTTGTTTAATTTATACTTGATACATTGCCCTTTGACAAAGGCAGTGTACAATCAATAATATAAAAACAAACTTACAATACCAATCAGTTTATGGAACAGCATTTCATACATAGAGGTCATCCTAAAAAGATAATTCAATAATGTCATGTGTGCCTTTGAGTCAAGGCTGACTCCTGGAAACCTGGCAGCATATACATCAGCCTGGTGGGCGCAAAAAGAACATGTACTTTTACCCAGTACAAAAGAGCCCTCCTCCAAGATGGTTTGTGTATTGCCTTATTCCCCAAGGATACGTTATTTGGAGTGTCCTTAAACACTGACATATTTTAAGTTTCCACCAGGTATTTAAACAGTCACTTATATATGCATTTAAATATGGAAATGATATATATGGTTTAATTGCCCACACAAATTATTAAGATCCTGCACCCATTATTGAAGGAGAAAGCCTGCTATGTATTTATATAGTCATTGTTCACTCTGTGCAGAGTCTTTCAACGGTACCACATTAGTGTTCCCAAGTCATCTGCTGATCAATTTAAGAAATTTTGCATCCTGTCAAACATCTGGAGTACTCTATGTGATTTCATGCCCATCTTTGCTAATTGGTGTGGGGGTTTGGAAAGGTAAGCCAGATGAAGTAGGGTCTTCAGGGGCAGGGGAAGGGTGTCACTTCAATATCCTGAGGAAAGGGGAGGATACTTGGATGGTTTTCTCACGTCCTTGTGGTGATGGGGAAGGGGACTGCCAGACCATCGGTTGACTTTGGAGGACGTGGCTGCTTTAAGAGCACAGCCTGGAACACTGGGCTGCATGTTAGTAGCTTGATACTCCAGGCAGAAAAATAACACCAGCTTTGAAGGATGACATGATCAGATTTTCAGAGGACACACAATTATTCAAAGCTTTACAACACAAAAGGATTGTGAAAAATTGTTAGAGGACCTTGAAAAATTGGGAGACTGGGCATGCAAGTTATGCACTTGGGGAAGAACAAACAAAACTGCAGTTATGCCATGCAAGGCTCCACATTAGGAATCACCACTCAGGGAAAGGAACTAGGGGGTATGTTTATTAAACTGCGGTAATGTGATTCGCATTAGGATCCGTGGTAGAAGCAGAAATCCCAAATAAGGACATGGGTGGTACATCGTTACCGATAACACGTGTTACAAGGTGCCATAAATTAATGAGCGGTACATGGCACGTTACCGCACGTTAATCCTAAGAAGGCGTGCAGGCATGCAAGCACAGCAACAGAGCTGTAGCACAATGGTTACTACACTGACTGATGGTACAGGGGTCATGGGTTTGATTCCCCAGTGGGCCTAATGTATAAGGCTGGCTGAAGCATCACCCATTACACTTAAGTAGTGATTGTTGAGGCATTTGACTTGTATTTTAATTAGTGCTGCCAGCAAACACACCCTCACGGTGGCGTAACCTAAGGTGCTGCATAAGGCACCCCATATCACACTCCATAGGGCACATCATAAAGTGTACTGTCCGCCAAGGCACCCTATAATGTCCCCTATAGGACACCTTATAAGGCATTTGATAGGGCACCTTATTGGGTGCCCTATAAGGTGCCTTATGGGGCGCCCTATAAGGCACCTTAAGGTTACAGTACTCTGAGGGTGTTTTTTTGCTGGCAGCACTAATGTACATTAAAAATAGACAATGCCTCAGACAGCCCTATCAAATAACCCCACCATGGGTTTCAACCCATGACCTCTGGCTTTACAGACAGTGACGTAACCAGTGGGCTACAGCTCTATAGCTGTGAACAAAGCCCTGGCTGGCTGCAGAAGGAATTCACGTCACCACACAAACTGTCTGCTGTGGTTACCAGGATAGGGTTAACCCACCCGTACCCATGATGCCCTGCACATGCAAATCAGCAGTCGACAGATGGGCACAAGATGGGGTATGCACCCCCACAGCACCTTGGCCTGGTAGGGGGAACAGACCATGTGTGGTACTGGTACAGAGTAGCCACAGACAGTCACATTGTGCGGGTACTGTGCTCACCATGAGGGTGAGGTGGGGTGCCCAGCACCAGGTCCACAGCACCTTTCATGGCTGAAATGCGCCATGCTGCAGGTCCCCATCAGTGTGTGATAGGTAGTTCCTGTAGACACACCTAGGATACATCTGTGTCCTTCTGTATTTCTCAGTCATGTCACGGCCCTTATGGGTGATGATGCACCCAGAATAGTACATATCCTGTGTTGGTGCCATGGTTACCTGATGTAGGTGAAGAGGGGGGGGGGGATGTTTGGACCCATAGGCAGATTATGTACCACCACACAACCCACCCTCTGGGGCTCAGGATGGGAAACAGGATCACCCACCAATAAATCCAATTTCTACCTCCCTGCAATGGTAGCAGTAGAGGGGACCATCAACCCCAGTTCTGCTGGGGAACAGACACCCTACAGGTCAGGCAATGCAGAGCAGTACACATCCATAATGCAATAGCAGACAGACAGTAGGCCTGGAAATGCTCAACTGCCCCCCACCACTACCTGACATTCTCCAGCAGCAAGCCTCCAGCCGCTGCACCCTGCAAGGTGTTCCAGCAAGACACATACTAGCTGCAGACAGTCTGCTAGCTAGTCCATAGTGCATGGTCCTGGAGGAGATGCATGTACCCAGAACAGGGATGTCAGCATACACACCAAGCAGATAAGTCAGTGATTGGGCCCCAAAAGAAAACCCATAAATATCACATGAAAGAAATACTATATAGCACTATGGGGGAACCTAGCCACGCCGTGGTCACTGCTCAGTCAGGGTGAGAGTGACCTCCCAGCAGGACATGCTGTGGCCACCCTGTCCATGCAGGTGGTGGCTGGGCACTACAATGTCCGAGCCATTGCCCTATGCCCTGTGCAGCTGCATCCAGGCCAGGCCACCCTATCCAGACTATTCTCACGGTACCTTGCTCCTCATTATGCACATTGGCAGGCCAATACTGGCAACAGTGCTAGCAGTGTGGGCTGTGAAGGGTGTTTGCAGCCACCACACACTGGATAGACAGACACACACTCCCCACACCTATGCCAGCATTGTGCAACTATAGAGGTGTTTGGCAGCCCTGGCCACCGCACCAGTCCTGGGCACAGTGCAGGCATGGCTATGGTAAGCAATACTGTTGGGGTCACTCCCCAGGGTGGTAAGCACTGTCAGATACCAGACCTGAAGCACACTCCACAGACATCAGAAAGGTTGCTATGATGCAGCTCAATCAGCGAATTGAGCTTAACTTAGGAATTGCTATCTGCCAGTGATCATAGCAACCTTTTGATAGCTGTGTACCGTATTCCCAGGTTTAGGGTGGCATTGCTAAGGTATGCAAGTGCTAGTATTGGGAGATGCACGCAGGGCCCAACATCCTGCCTCTCCAGGAGGCATTGGATAATGGAGCCTATGGGTGCGGGTGTGTCTGCCCCTATTGGCTGCTGCTTTACGGCAGAGGTTCCCAACTCCAGTCCTGCTGTTCCCAACACTGTTCGGGTTTTTATGCTGTCCCTCATGAATATGCAGGAGATACATCTGAATACCATGGGGGTGGCGCATAGAAATGCAGCACAGGCATCTTTATTAGAGGCAGCATGGAACCAGAATGGTGTTTGGCCCTCCAGGACTGCATTTGGGAGACTCTGCTCTAGGTAATGCACACGTTTATGGTGTCTGTGCTCTGTAGGGTAAAATGCAGGTGTTGTGGGCATGTTTACGTCATCTGCAATAAAGGTTCTGTCTGTATTAGCACGTTGTTGTAGTGGGTAAAATATGGGGACTGGGTTGGCAGGAACCAAAGCTAGGACTTAAACCTGTGACCTTCTGCTTCTGAATACACTGGTTTGGTGCACTGCACCACCATGTTGTCACAGAGTCAGTACATTCCCTGGTGATACCATGACTGTTCATCAGCACCCAACTACACAGGGCTAGGCCACGGCCTGCTCTGGGCAGCTGCCACTGCCCCCTCCACCACCAGTATCCCTCTGCCACCATGCTGACATGCCCTTCTGCTGGTGGTGCTGGTGGAGTGCAGTCTCAGGCCATCCAGTGTGCGGGTAGGCGGCTGCCTATGGTGCGTGTTCTGGGGTAGGGGTGCCTGCATAGGTGTCCACGCCTCCCCCCAGCCCCGTCTGCCAATGTTCCATGCCCTTGGGGTAGCTACTGGGTACTATCTCCTGTGACACTGTGGGAAACACACTCGTGCCCATGTTGGGCCTTCAGCAGTTGCTGTCTGGCTGCTCTGCTGTTTCAGCATTCGTATGGGCCACCTAGGCATCACCCTAGTCCGCACTATGACCCAGCTGCACCACAGCATGTGCCGCCTGCGGCCCTCCGTATCGCCTTTTCCGGCATCTGTCCAGTTGCCGTTCCAACATGCCCGCCCTGATGTTGCGGAACATGTGCATGCCATAGGAAACCTGTCCGATGGAGGGGAAAACCCTGATCAGCGCTATTTCACTGTGGGCTCATTCACCTTGTACGGGGACGGAGCATAGACCCTTCCACGGGTAATATCTTTTTTGTGGAGCTTTCTCGGGGGGGGGGGGGTTGATGTTTCCCATTAATATCACTATTGGCCAGCTTGGTTATGTTTTTTTTTCCAGTTTGTTGAGGTCATTTTCAATGTTTATGTGCCCTTTTGTTCACATGTGTCACACTTATCACTTTTTGTAGGTTTCCCTGCCTATGCTGTACATTGTTGACACTGAAATGGTTTCTCTCCCCTGCAAATGTGCATCTAACAGCAGGTTTTCAATCGCGTTAGGATTCAGCTCTTCAGATCAGCTCGTTAGTGTGAAGGGAGCCTCTCCCCGCCCACTCTCCACCCATTGACCCCTTCTCTCCGCCCTCTCTCCACCTTCTGCGGTGTTTTACCGCGCCACGGAACTTTATGATCATTAAGTTACGTTAACGCGCATTATGTAACATTAACGATCGTTAACGCATCATAACACGTGTTAGATATTGGGGAGTGCTAGTATGGAAAGCTTTATGAGTCAGTATCAGAAGCTTGAAAGTGGTCCGGAAAGGTATAGGCAACCAGTGAAGGTGAAAAAGCCAAGGAGTTATGTGATCCCGGGGAGAAGAGCAGGTGACCAGGTGCGCAGCAGTGTTCTGAATGCGATGAAGACGGGTAAGTTGACATTTTGGAAGACCGATAAAGAGGGAATTGGCAAAGTCCACCCGAGACATGACTAAGGACAGAACCAAAGTGACCAGGGCTGAAGGGGAAAGAAAAGGACGAATAGAATGAATCTGACGGAGAAAGAAGAAAGATGTGTTAGTAACGTGCGAAATGTGGGAGTGAAAGGACAGATCAGAGTCAAAGAGTACACCAAGGTACCAGAAGGTGGAAACCAGAGGTACAGGAGAGCCAGAGAAGGAAGGAGCCAAGGTGGGGGAAGGACCACCGTGAGAAAACCAGATGGCAATAGTTTTAGCAAGATTCAAGTGGAGACAATTGGCTGATAGCCAATCAGCAACAGCAGCGAGACAAGAATCAAGAACAGAAAGATCAGGACAGGAAGGGGAAGTGTGATGGAGCAATAGAATGTCATCCGCATATAGAAAAGTAGATATACCAAACTGCTGGATCAGGGACGCAAGGGGAGCCAGGAAGAGGTTAAAAAGGAGAGGAGCAAGAACAGAACCCTGAGGAACCCCACAAGAGAGAGTGTAGGGATCAGAAGAGGGAGAGGAAGAGGAAGGTGAAAGAACCGCGCAAGACCTGGAAGATAGAAAAGAGTGGAACCAGTGGAGTACAGTGCTGCAGAGACCAGCATCCCGTAGCCGGTGAAGAAGAAGAGAATGATCAACTAAATCAAAGGCAGCCGAGAGATCCAAAGCAACCACCACCGAGATGTCACCACGATCGTGTGCTACATGCAAGGCGTTGGTGAAAGCAAGGAGGATAGTTTCAACACTGTGACCAGAGCGGAACCCAGACTGACGGGGGTGAAGGAAGTTAATAGAGTCAAGGTGATGGGATAGCTGAGCAAAAACAAATTTCTCCAAGAGTTTAGAGAGGAAAGGAAGATTTGAAACAGGTCGATAGTGAGCGGGGACCAGAGGATCAAGTGAAGTGTTTTTAAGAATAGGGCGAATTAAAGCGTGCTTCCAGGACGTCGGGAAAATCCCAGTGGAGAGACTAGAATTAAACATAGAAAGAATGAAGGGAAGAAAACCTAAGGAAGGGGTCAACAACCAGGAGGAGGGAATGGGATCAAGAGAACAGGTGGTTTTCTTGGAGGTGGATAGAAGATGAAGAAGTTCAGGGGGAGTGATCAGATCAAATGAGGCCCAGAAGTGAGAGAGACGAGAAATAGGAGGAGGGGAGGGGGCAGGGGGCGGAGAGGTAATGGGGGGAGGACAAGAAGGTAAGGATGCTCGCAAGGAAGAGACCTTGTCGCTAAAGAAAGAGGCAGGTAGTGAAGGAGGCGGAAAAGAGGAGACTACAGAAGTGGAAGGAGGGGCCTGAATGGAGGTGAGAGTATGGAGAACAGAATAGAGATGCCTAGTCTGATTTGGGGCAGTAGAGATTGCAGTTGAAAAATAAGAACGCTTAGCAGAGTGCACTTGTGAGCGGTAGAAGGAGTGTTGAGCATGAAAGATGGATAAGGTAGCCGGAGAGGGAGATTTGCGCCACAGCCGTTCTGCCCTACGAAGTTGGGAGCGGAGAAGCCGAAGACCACTGTGATACCACGGGTGTGAAGGACGACGACGGCCAGGGCGAGGACGGAGAGAGGCAACATGGTCAAGAGCGGAAGAAAGTGACGAAGACCAGAGGGTCGCCTGGGAGTTTGGGGATAGTGAGGAAAAATCAGATGGGAGAAGATCCGTAGCTGCAGGAAATCGCTAAAGTGTATGGGAGTTAAGGACACGGCGCAACTGTTGTGGCGGTGGTGAAGAAAGGATGGAAGTGGTGGAAGAATCTGCTGGACCTAAGCATGAGGCAGAGAGGCAGACATGGTCTGACCAGGGAAGGGAGGTAGTGTGGATGTTTGATAGTGAAAAGGTGGAAGAGGAGGGGGTGAGGAGTAGGTCAAGCGTATGACCTGCCTGATGATTAGGAAGAGTAACATGCTGTGTCAGAGAAAGATCATGAAGGAAGGTGAGGAAAGCGTGTTCCCTAGAGGAGGAGGGGGCGTCAACGTGAAGGTTGAGGTCTCCTGCAATGAGGATTTGAGGAAAAGCTAGGGTTACATCTGTAAGAGTCAACAAGAGAGCATCCCATAGCTCTGAACGAAGAGCAGGGGGAGAATAAATGAGAAGAACATAGATGGGAGGCAAGATATGAAGGCAAAGCAGAAGAGATTCAGGGTAATGTAAAAGAGTGGAGGATATCTGTGTGAACTTAAGGGATGGATGAATTAAAGCAGCGACCCCGCCTCCTGAGCGACCGAGGCGAGGAACGGAAACGGCCGAGAAACCGGGTGGCAGACAACGGGCAAGCAAAGCATCCTCGCCATCCTTGAGACAGGTTTCTGTAACAAGAGTGAGGTCAAAGGAAAGCTGAAGGATGAGATCCTGAATGAGAAGGGTCTTATTGCGCAAGGACCGACAGTTGACAAGACCAAGCGAGAGATGGAATTGGGAGGGGCTGGGAAGGAGGCAAGATTGAGAGAGTGAGGAAAGTACAGAGACAGAAGGAGAGCAGAGACGGAGGTTAGCAGTATAGCAAAAACAGTCACGGAGAGGCTTCAGTGGTCTCCTGCCCCAGAAAACGGGGATAGAGGCCATGGAAAACCGAGGATATGAGAAAGGGTAGGCAGAATAATGCAATGATCCACCTACCGACCCTAGATCCAGAGCAGATACAGGAAAGCGATGCAATGAAGTAGGGAGAAGGGCAGATTCAAAAGACTGAGAAGGAAATGATATAGTAAATAAAACACTGAGACACAATAAAAGTACGGAAAGTCCTCTGCGTCCGGAGCGGCCCCAAGGAGCGCGCCTAAGGACTGAGGAAATCTACTGCTTACCACTGGGACAAGCAGCTTGGAATGGTATACCTTTGTGAACCCAATAGTTACTTGAGACCTAGAATGGCCAATGTTGGAAAGAGGATATTGGGCTTGATGGACCCTTGGTCTGACCCAGTATGGCATATCTTAGGTTCTTATGTTCTTAACATAGCTGGTGTTGTTGTACTGTGAGTTAATAACCTGCGGTATTGAGTTAGCACAGCGTAGTGATTCCTACGGTAATCTAAACTGGGGTAAAATCTATGATTTACTGTAGCTTTATGTATTACCTTATTCTCCTCTGATACATCATGTGAAGTTGATTGCTGTTAAACACTGGCATATGAAGTCGCCATCAGATATATAGACAGTCACCTATATTTGCACTTAAACTTGGAATTGTAGAGTACAGAATATTTATAGCCACTTGACAAATCATTGCAATTTACTGGATCCTATAAAAAATGTGAATCTTTTGGAATTATGTAATTAAAAAGTAAACTTTTGCATATTTGAATTCTTTAGTTTCAGCATGTAAATATAAATATGTCTTAAACCTTTGGCTTGGGGGGCGGAGCCCGATGTCCAGCGGGATGGTCGCATAACGCTGAGGCTCCCGAGAGGCCTACTCAGAATCCTGAATTAACACCGGACATACTTGAATTTCTGCTCTGATCTTGCCGGGGCACATTGGTGAGATGGCGGGGACCAAACCTACGCGCCTGGAATTTGGATCTCCAGCGGCTTCTCACGGCAAACGCTCCAAAACTGAACCCCCGTCCCCGCAGAAGGGGCTGGCTTTGCGCGAGGGCCCCGAAATGCAGCAGGAAATCCTCGCAGAGATCAGAGGGGTTAAGGACCTCGTGCAGTCAAACGGTGAAGCACTCCGAGCGCTGCGGGAAGATCTTGGTGTGTTACAAGGCAGACTAGAGGGGCTTTCTTTCTTTCTTCGCGTCAGGACAAAATGGAGAGCGTATTAGACTCCCACGCGGTCCGGTTGTCCAAACTCGACAAAGTTGAACGGCAGGTGCGGGCCTTGCAGAAAGAAGTGGAAGATGGCAATAATAGAGCGCGCCGCAACAACCTACGACTCGTGGGCATACCGGAGGGAGTGGAATCGGGAGACATGAAGGAGTTTTTATATAAAATCCTCCCTTCCTTGCTCCAAATCACCTTTACCAAAGAATTGGAGATCGATCGCGCTCATCGTGTACCCACAAACATAACGCTCAACAGGAAGACCCCGCGGCCTATCATCTTTCGACTTTTGAGATATCAGCATGTGGAGCAAATTCTCAGTGCCTCTCGGGCAAAGGGCCATATGGAGTTTGAGAGCCATAAGATCTCCTTCTACCCTGACTTGGCTAAACCCATGGTCGACCGCCGAAAGCGCTTTCTGGAATTCCGGCCGAGGCTTCAACAACTACAAGCACGCTATGGCCTGATGTACCCGGCCAAGCTCCGAGTCACGCTTCACAATCAGACAAGAACATTTGAGGACCCTGATCTACTAGCGGAGTTTTTGGATGCTAAAGAAGCCGACTTGATGCGTTGACTTCCCGAATATTCCTGCCAGTATTCTCATATCCGCTGTGCCTGCCATATTGGATTTGCCGCGACTCAGCAAAAGTCTGCCGAGGGTGGTTTGTTGCCTTATCTTGATGATATCTGTGACCCGACTCCATCTACCCATCGTAGCCTCGATGAGTATCAGAGACAGTGTTAATTATGGACTCTGGTGTTGTTTTTCTTTTTTTTTATGTCTCTATCTTCCTCTCTAGGGCCTCCTCCCGCAGACATATGGTCGCCATTTTCATTGGGGGTTTTGCTTCTTCTCTAAGTTACTTCGGTACATACTTTTCAATATGGGGTGTATTAGTCAGCAGACTCGGTGATTCTATCATTTTTGTACAGTTTCTGATTATGTTGTATGTTTTCCAGCGCTCTTATCTGAAATGTCTATTACTGATCGATGGCACCATGTAAGATTTTATCATTGAACGTAAAAGGAATCAATAATCCGATAAAACGGAAGAAAATCCTAAGCTATCTAAGTCATGAAGCTGCGGATCTGATTTTCCTCCAAGAAACGCATTTAAATTCGAAGGAAACCCTTAAACTCAATGTTAAACCTTACATGGTGGCCGCCTATTCTCCAGCCATTTCTAAGAAATGCGGGGTTGCCATACTGGTTAGGAAATCTCTGCATGCTACTATTATTGCGACTAGCTCAGATACAGCCGGTAGATGGTCCAGAGCTCACCTTAAGATAGGTAACCTTGAAGTTACATGTATATGCCTTTATGCTCCTAATGTGGATGACCCTGCCTTTTTTGCTACCATTGCTCAGGTTGCGCAGGCCTCTGCTAATACTTCATTGATAATAGGGGGGGATTTCAATTTAGTTCTTGATCCCCTGATTGACAAACAGCCGCCTAGGACAAGTGGTCCCCCCAAGAGTCATACCACGCTTACCTCTGTGATCAAAGATCTTGCTTTAGTCGATCTATGGAGGTTACTACACCCCAATGAGCTTGACTTTACTTTCTTTTCTTCCCCTCATAAATCCCAGTCTCGTATAGATTTCTTTCTCATATCAAAACTGTTAGTCCCTCAGGTGGACACTGCAAAGATTCACTCCCAACATATTTCAGATCATGCTGCTATTTCTTTTCAATTACACACTACTGCACCCCAGGGGAATTCGGGGGCCTGGTTCTTTGATAGAGCCCTATTAACTCAGCCAGAGTTCCAGTTAGAAATTCGAGCAGCCATACAGGATTACTTCCACTTTAATTTATCCCAGGATACTGCAAATTGGGCTTGGTGGGAGGGTTTCAAAGCGGCCATTCGTGCAACGATCACTAGTTACCAAATTCGCCTGCGGAAACAACGCAAACAGCAGCTACTTATACTAGACCAACAAATCAAAGCAGGCGAACGAGTTCTAACTTCCCGTACTGATCCATGCATCCTAGTTCGCTTACAGCGTCTCCGTTTTCAATATAATGCAATCCTCTCAACTGCAGCTTCTAAGAGTATTGAGCTTCAACGAGGGACATATTACCGTGAAAGCAACCGAGCCGGTCGACTTTTAGCCAACGCCTTGAAAGGTCAAAAAGAAGCCAAACGCGTAGCGGCCCTTCGAGCCCCACAGGGAGGGGGCATACTGACCACAGACTCCGATATCGTAGAACTCTTTCGGGATTTCTATACCCGTCTCTATCAATCTGAATGTGATTTCTCATCAGAGACCTTCGAGCGATTGTTTTCTGATATTCAGCGGCCGACCCTTTCTGAAGCTGATAGGGATGCGCTAGATGAACCTTTCTCTACTTCAGAGATCCAATCTGCCCTAAAACGCACAGCCTCGGGTCGAGCCGCCGGGCCTGATGGTCTCCCGACCGAATTCTACAAAACGTTCAGTGCAGATTTAGTACCCTACTTAAAACTCTATTTTACTGCAGCTAATGTTGTAGTATTTGAGAAAGAAGGCAGAGACCCGTTGCTAACCGCCAACTATCATCCAATCTCCCTACTTAATGCCGATTATAAGATCTTCGCAACGATCTTGGCCTCCCGGCTATCTGACAGGATGGCCACCTTAATCCATCCCGACCAATGCGGTTTTATACCCGGCCGATCCACCGCTGACAATGCTCGGACCTTGTGCCATATACTATCTAGTGCTGCTAACTTGGACCACCCCTGGGTGGGTCTTTCCCTAGATGCTGAAAAAGCCTTTGATCGCCTAGAATGGCCCTTTTTATTTGCAGTTCTCCGATGGTATGGCTTTGGGGAGGGCTTCCTCCGATACCTCCAAGTCATGTACACTCAACCCGTTGCCAGTATTTGTGTAAATGCTATTAAGTCTCAGCCTTTTAATCTCCAAAGAGGCACGCGTCAAGGTTGCCCCCTATCACCAATGCTCTTTGATCTTGCTCTTGAACCCCTCGCCCTCCTCATTAGACAGTCTGCACGTATTCGTGGTGTCCCCTTCAGTCACAGAGAGATTAAACTCTCTGCATATGCCGATGACCTAATGCTTTTCGTATCCCTTGATTCGGTTCCAGCTATCTTGGATCTGATTGAAGGATACTCGCAATTATCGGGCTATAAAATAAACTGGACCAAATCCGTCGCATTCCCACTGAACCGCTGGGTACATGAGGCTGACATGCAGGCCTTTCCTTTCCTTTGGCAATCCAGCATGGTGAAATATCTTGGGGTCCATTACTGTTCTCCTTTAGAAGACACTATTAGTTTTAATGCCAAAGAGGTAGTCTCCAAAGTCCGTGAGCTCACAAATCGTTGGTCTCCCTTATCCCTTACATGGTGGGGCCGCCTAGAAACTGTGAAAATGATGATAGTCCCCAAGGTGAACTATATTTTAGAAATGCTGCCATGCTTACTCCCGCTACACACTTACAAAGATATTGAGGGCCTTCTCGTCCGCTATCTCTGGCAGGGCAAATCACCAAGGATAGCTAAGCAAAAACTACAGTCTGCGAAGGAACTAGGGGGTACCCGCTTTCCTGATTTTCTCAAATATCATCAAGCCTTCTTACTAAAACAAGGTGCCCGATGGCTAGATGCCTCGACAGACAGCAGACCAGTTTGGCTTGACATAGAAGAGGAGCTTAGTAACCCAATTCCGTTGATCCATCTCCCCGGTATGTCCCATCAAGTAGACACCCGCCATCCCCCAATGATTGTTGATACTCTTGCGGCCTTTAATACTCTCATTCTATCACTGGGCCCAACCGTATGTCCTCAGGATGGACTCCCGCTGTGGAATAACCCCAGAATTCAAGTCCTAAATAGAACGATAGCATGGAAACCCTGGTACTCTAGGGGGATCTGGACACCCCAACAGCTCTTCTTTGCAGCTCGTTGGAAGACCTTTTCTGATTTACAAAAGGAATTTGCGTTACCAGCGAAACATTACTTTCAATTGATGCAGCTTCAACACTGCCTCAAAAGTGCTCGAATCCTGCCGCCCTCTGTCCCTACTGAGGACGGGCTATTAGACCTAATTCACTCTTAGTAGTACACATGGGGTAGCCTCTAACTTTTATAAACTATTATGTCAGGGTACAGATACTGCTACTTGTAGAGCCCAACAAGCCTGGGAGCGCGAACTGCAAACCACTTTAACCCCTGTGCAATGGAGCGTTTTCTGGAGCAAAGTAGTGCGGGTTTCCCGATCTGCCTCAGTTACCCAAACTCTCTTCTTTTTTGCACATAGATGCTTTTATACTCCAGAAAAAATAGCCAAATGGAACACAACTGCTAGGGACCAGTGTTGGTCTTGTCATACTGCTGTGGGAACCCTCGCTCATGTTATTTATGAATGTCCTCAACTACAGGTCTACTGGGGGCGGGTCTGGGGTCGTATTCAACTTATCTTACACCTCCACGAGCCTCTTTCTTGGCAGATTGTGGGACTCCGCTCAGTGGCGGAGGTCCCCTCTCTTCCCAAGAAGGGTCGCTTTCTCCTTGATTTCATGCTGGGTATAGCTATATGTTTAATCACGAGGAATTGGAAGGATAGCTCTCGACTTACTGTCAATGAATGGTGGAACCTTGTCTGCCTATATAGTAAATATGAGCAGATACCTCGGAGAGCTATTCCCCATACCCAAACTCACTCTCGCTTGTCTAAATGGCAGATGCTCAATGATTATGTACAATTTGCTCATTGCTCCGACATGTCTGTTTAATGTATACTCATCATGTTTCAGATCACCGTTTGGTTTTGTAACACAATAATGTCAGTGCATGCCCGTTTCGGGAATGATTAGTTTTCTAGAGAAGAAGCAGGGGGGAGGGGGGTGGTAGGGGTTTACTTTGGTGTATGTATCTTATTCTATGTATGTATCTGTCTTTTAGCTGTATGTCTTCCTTTCCTTTGTTGTTATAAAACGAAAATAAAGAATTTAAAAAAAAAAAAAAACCTTTGGCTTTAGGGTACTATTAAAGTTTTATATGGACATACAAAAAAGTACTATCTTCACTTCAAAAATTTGAAAAAGCATGTTTATGGAGCAAAACCTTTCATAAGTTGTTGCTTTTACTACACCATTAGCTTGCTTTTCTGTGACTATACCTCTGCTGTTAAAATGGACACATCATCTTTCCCTCAGTTTTGGATCTGACTCAGCATATTCTGTCTATGATCAAGTTTGAAAGCAGCAGTATAGCAAAAGTTAGATTAGCCAAATATAAGCTTTACTGTGGTTCCGTTACCTTGTTTGGGGTGTGTGTGTGTGTGTGTGGGGGGGGGGGGTTGTGTTTGTTTTTGCTCCAGGAGTCCAGTTTTCAGCTACTGTGTTATAATCATGCTCTGATATCAGCTATGCTATCAGCATGGATGTGAAATAAGGGTCAGCACCACAGCTCTATGATTTCGTAGATCACTCTCATCATTATCAGTCTGAATAGGAGAATCTTGTTGGCATTGACTATGGAGTAGACCAGTGGTTCCCGAACCAGCCAGTTGAGTTTTCAGGATAACTCCAATCACTATGCATGAGAGAAATTTGCATGGAATGGAGACAGTACATGCAAATATATCTCATGAATATCAACTGCAGGTAGTCTGAACATCTATCTGCTTCCACCAGAACAGGTTTTGGACCCTATGATGCAAAATGTTTTGATTCCAAGGCCTTTATCGGAATAAAACCCAAACTCTAGCTCTCTTGTTCACCATACTATGATTGCAAATATCAATTAGAATATGTACTCATATAATATTTAACTACTACTATTATTACTGAGCATTTGTATAGCACTATAAGATGTACGCAGCATTGCACAGACATGTAAGAGACAGTCCCTGTTCATCAGAGCTTACAATCTAGTCAAGACAGACAATACAAAGGAAACACAAGGAGATCAGATGAATCAAGATCTGAAAGCGGCAGCGAAGTGAGTTTTCAGCTTGGATTTGAAAAGGGTCAAAGAAGGCACCTGAAGTACAGACTCAAGTAGTTTGTTCCAGGTGTAAGGTGCAGCAAGGTGAAAGGAGCAAAGTCTGGAGTTAGCAATGGAAGAGAAGGGCACAGATAGAAGCAATTTGCCAGAAGAGCGGAGTTCCCACGGGGGGGGGGGGGGGGGGTAGGGAGAGATAAGAGAGGAAAGGTAGTGAGGAGCTGCAGAGTGAATGCACGTATAGGTCAATTCAAAGGGAGACCAGTAAGGAGTAGGTTACAATAGTCAAGACGGGAGGTGATTAAGGAGTAGATAAGTGTCTTAGTAGTGTGTTCAGAAAGGAATGGGTGGATTTTGTTGATGTTATAGAGAAAGAAATGGCAGGTCTTAGCTATCAGATGGATGTGTGTGGAGAAGGAGACAGAGGAGACAAAGACGATCCCAAGGTTGTGAGCTGAGGAAACAGGGAGGAGTAAAGAGTTATCCACAGAGACTGAGAAAGGAAGAAGAGGAGAGGAGGTTTTAGGGGGAAAAATAAGAAGCTTGGTTTTGTCCATGTCTAATTTCAAGCGGTGGTGAGACATCCAAGCAGCAATGTCAGAAAGGCAGGAAGAGATCCAGGTCTGGATTTTTCAGGTGTAGAGAGGTAGATCTGGGAGTCATCAGCATATAGTTGGTACTGAAAGCCATGGGAAGAGGGACTGGGTCTAGAGAGAAAAGGAGCGGACCTAAGACAGATCCTTGGGGTACACCAACTGAGAGCGGGATAGCAGCAGAGGAGGATCCACCAGAACAAACACTGAAAGAGCAATGGGAGAAATAAGAGGAAAACCAGGATAGTACAAAGCCCTTTAAACCAAGTGAGGACAGGGTATGAAGGAGAAGGTTGTGGTCAACAGCGTCAAAAGCAGCAGAGAGGTCAAGAAGGATGAGGACTGAGTAAAGGCCCTTGGATTTTGCCAGGAACAAGTCACTGGAGATTCTGGCAAGAGTCGTTTCAGTAGAACGTAAAGGACGAAAGCCAGTTTGTAAAGAATCCAGGAGGGCTTGAGAGGAGAGAAAGTCAAGGCAACGGCAGTGATCTGCACCTTCAAATAATTTAGAAACGTAGGGGAGGTGGGAGATGGGTCAGTAGTTAGAAGGACAGGTAGGATCAAGTGAGGATTTCTTGAAAAGAGGTGTAACTACAGCATGTTTGAAGGCTGCAGGTACAGTTGCAGTGGAGAGTGATAGGTTTAAAATATGAGAGATGGAAGGGACAACAGTGGAGGAGATAGGGCTTAGGAGACGGGTGGGACTAGGTGTTGAGAGGGACTTGACATGGGGTACCAGAGACCTTTGAAAGAGTTAATATGGAGAATGGCTTATAATTCACTAGCAACCTGGAGAGATATGTGTACCCAAACCCAAGCCATGTTTAGCAGAATGAGACAGAATGTTTTTGCTTCTTATAATTCAGCTAAGCAATAATGTTTCTGCTTACTTTGTCCCATAACAAAACTTGCAACAAAAGTGGTGCTGACAACACAGTTTTTCTATCAATAAATGAGGTGCTCTTGTCTAGCCAAGTTGAAGGGTATTTACAGGAACTCCTCGAGTTTGCAGGACTGTGGACTCCCTTCCCTTAAGGCCTTAAGAGTACAGTGTTTTTAAAATAATTATGTGTGTGTGAATTGTTTTATTATGTATTATTACTCTCTCTCTGCCATTGCTTTGAGTGAAGGGATGAAGCCCAAGAACCCAGGTTCTATTGCTGGTGAGAGGTGAAGCAGGGTACATTCACTAGGATCAGAGGAGCAGGTAGTGAGTTTGGAGGAGGAAAGAAAGTGTGTGGTTTCCTCCTTAGAGATCATAGAAAAAGAGAGGGTAGCAGAGGTAAAGGGGGAAAGTTGGGAGTGATGAGGGTAAGGAGGGGAAGTAGCTAACTTTGAGGGGAAATGGAGGGTGATCTTATGGATTTTGTTATGGAAATAGTCAGCCAGGGTTTGGGCAGAAAGGGAGGGAGGATTCGGAGGCAGAGCACCTTGAGGAGAGAGCTGAGAGCAGTAAAGAGACGGTGAGAGTCAGAAGCAAGAGAGTTAGTCAGATGGATACAATAGTCTTGTTTGGCAAGTGCTATGGCTGACTGGAAAGAGACAAGCATGAATTTGAAGTGCAGAAAGTCTGCAAGGGAGCAGAATTTGAGCCAAGCACGCTTAGCTGAATGGGCACAGGAACGTAGATAGCGGGTAGTGGATGAAAGCCAGGGCTGGGGTGCAGTATGCCTCACAGGACTTGACATGGGCAGAGCAAGAGCATCCAGAGTAGAGGAGGGTTACAGGAAGCTACTGCCTCATCAACAGACTCAGATGACATAGTGGAGGAAAGGGATGGTGAAACAGCGGATTAGAGAACCAACAGATCGATAGCATGAAGATTTCTAGAGGTTGGAGGAGACAGGACAAGGTTGAAGCGGCGGGTGATGAAAAGTGAAGCTTAGCAGGTGATGGTCAGATAAGGGAAGAACTGAAGTACAGAAGTTTGAGGATAAGCAATTAAAGAAAAATACAAGGTCAAGGCAGTGACCATGCTGGTGAGTGGGGGCAGTAGAGCAAAGCTGGAGGTCGAATGAGGAAGTAAGGGAAAGGAGCTTTAAAGCATAAGGATCAGAGTGGTTATCAACATGAATGTTAAAATCCTTGAGAATAAGAGTGGGGGAAGAGGAATCCAGAAAGAAGGAAAGAGATAAGTCAAAGTCAGTGAGAAAGGTAGAAGTAGACTTATCAGGAGGTTGATAAATAACAGCTACCCAGAGAGGTAGTGGAGTGAAAAGCCGGATGGAGTGGACTTCAAAGGAGGGAAAGGAGTGAGACTGAGGCAGCAGGAAGTGTTGGATTTGGCAGGAAGGAGAAAGTAGAAGCCCAACACCACCAACATAGAGTGGCGACAGATGCCGTATCTTCTGGAAGGAGCCAGGTCTCAGTTAGAGCAAGAAGATGGAGAGCATTAGTTATAAAGAGATCATGAGTAAAAGCAAGTTTATTTGAGATGGCGTGTGAATTCCACAAGGCACATGAGAAAGGGAGTGAGGAAGGGGAAAGGAGAGGGATATGAATAAGATTAGAGGTGTTGCATGAAGATCTCTTCTCAGAGTGTGACAAAAGCCTAGGGGGGGGCCAGGGTTGGGGTTGATATCTCCTGATGAGAGAAGGAGTAGAAGAGTGTGGGGCAGAGAGAAGACAGCACGGCAGAAACGAGGATGAAGTTGTCTTAGCCCTTTCGCATCCACATAATTGTTTTGTAAGTGAATTTTTTTTCTGTTTTTTTTAATTAAGATTTGAGCTAAATGATGCAGAATATAAAGGTTTTTTTGAAAAAAATGTATTTCTAAGAGAAAATATTTAATGCTGCCGTATGACAACTATGGTCCTGAATGGCTGAAAATTAAAAACAGTCGGCATCAGTTTCATTTACTGTTGGGTGTGATAGTCTAAATAACAGTTTTTTTCAGATGTTAAGCACAGATACACATTACATTTCGAACACAGTGTGCGGACTACACCTTTTTTGCATAGTCTGCTGCATCCTTTTGTTGGCTTTACCAAAGGGAGGTGACCTGTATTGTCCAATCGTATGTACGTTTGCAGAAAGGAGACGTAAGGTCAGTTGTGCGCGGAAGCCTGGACCGAGGGCTCCGCAACGAGCATGGACCTGTCCTCCTGGCCCCAAGGGGAGGGGAGCTAAGGGCCACGAAAGGAGGTGCCCCCCTCCTCCGGAGCTCAGATCAGAACCTAGCCAGGATCGAGGCCGGCCGAGAGTTCCAGGAGGTCGGATGCCCTGAGTGCCTTGACCCAGCGAACGTTTGAGGTTCCGGGAAGGGGATAAAACAGCCATAAGTCAATGTTAATTGAATTCACATCCTTTGGTGCCTGACATTGCCATATGGCAACAAACCAAAATCAAATAATTTCAGATTATTTTCAAGGAAAATAGAACTGCAAATATGTTCATGATAACTAGTAGTTAATATGACAATAAATATGATTTTTTATTTTTTTCTGTCTGATTTGTTTTAATGATAAAAATGTACATGGAAACTTACCCTCTTAAAGTCAAACTTCTCAAAAGTTCAGTATCACAGGAAACAGGATGTAAACCATAATCCACTTCCGGAAATGGATTTTTAGAACAACAGATTACATAAATTAAGATACAATTAATAATTTTTTGGAAATATAGAATCCGGTGAAAAATATGGGAGAAATTTTGAAGGTTGCCATATGGCAACAACAGCCATGAAAGGGTTAGAGAAAGAGGAGATGGCTGAATGAGAGGGAGAAAGTAGTGAAGCTCAAGAGCTGATGACAGGGTAGAGGACAGAAGGGAGGGGGAAGTGACGATGGTAAAGGGGAGATAAGGAGGGGAGGAGTGAAGGTGTTGGTAGGAGGGGGGACAATTAGGGAGTATGAAGAATAGGAAGACAAAGTGATGAGGAGCCATAGAAGAAAGATGGAGAGGAGAGCAGAGGCCAGAAGAAATAAGGATAGGTGGGAGAGAGAGCACAAGGGATTAGGTGCACCTGTGAATAAGAGAGGTAATGAGCAGATGACAGCTATAAGAGACAGAATGCCAGGGGGTGGGTGGGTAGAGGGGAGGGGGTTGGGGTATAAGTTATTCAGCTGATAAAAACTGAACAAAAGTGCAAAAAAAAGTGCAATGAGGTAAGAGAGCACACTAGCAATGACAAATAAATATATAGAGAGAGACAGACAGGACTCACAGAAAGCAAGCAGTTTTAAATGGAATTCTTCATCTTCAGCACAAAACCTTTAAACCATCAGAATTTAGGGCTTTTTTTAAAGAAAATATCACCAATTTCCAGAGTTTGCAAGCTATCCATTTTCAGGAGTGAGCTTTTTTGCCAGTTCTGGTTTTAAATTTGCATTGCAATACAGTATGCCATTTGTAATCCCTTGTTAACCATTAAAATCAGTGCTAAAGGTCCTACAGTAGTGGCCAAAAAATTAAGGCAGGTATCTTTTTCTACAACTTATTGTTAAATAATGTACTGTGGAGATGTCACACGTGTTTACTTATTTAATCAGTATGGCGATTAGTCACACCATGCGTCTGGCGTCCATTTTAGTTTACTTACACTCTGTAGTAGGTTTCTCGGATGAAGTTTTCAATTTTTACAACTAGGAAAAGATTGAAAGTTACATGTAAAATATACAATCAAGATGGGTAGAAAGTGCAATATTAATGACTTTGTAAATGGACAAGTTGTCACAATCCATACTGAAGGATATTCGTAATGTGCTATTGCAAAACATTTGCATATATCAAGGTGTGCAGTTCAGAATGTTCTGAAATCAGGTGGCCGTACAAGTCGTTCGAAATGTGGGCGCAGACGGATAACTAATGGATGAGATGACCGATTCCTCAAAAGCATTATTACATCTAGTTCACATACTTCATCTCAACATGTGGCTCAGTTAGCTAATGATCGAGGAATAAAGTTAAGTGCCAGATCTGTCCGACAACGGCTTGTGGATGAATTCAAACTCATGGCCAGAAGCCTATGATGACCAGGAAACAAATTGCTGCCCGCATACAGTTTTGTAGCAAAATGAAAGACAAATCTGCTGAATGATGGGAGAGGGTAATGTTCACAGATGAAAGTACATTTCAACAAGTACATGGAAATGGTTACAACTACGTCCGTCCACCAGCAGGCGAGAGACTAAATCCAAAGTACACGATCAAGACTGTTAAACACCCACCATCGGTCATGGTATGGGGTGGTATCTCGGCGAATGGACGATGTGGCCTGCACATTTTTGAGAAAGGTGAAAGAGTAAATGCTGCAAAATACATATCCGTGCTGAATAGTAAAGTTAAAATACACATGAATTTTTCTGGCACAACTATATTTCAGCAGGACTCGGCACCGTGCCACACTGCAAAAACAGTCAAAAAATGGTTCGTGGACAAGAAGATCGAACTGCTACCAAGTTGGCCATCAAACTCTCGGGATCACAATGTAATTGAAAACTGTTGGAATCTTATGAAGAAAAAGGTAGCAGCACACCATTCAACTTCAGAAGCAGATTTAAAGGACATACTCAAGCATGTATGGGTCAACAAAATCACGCCGGCATACTGTAAAACGCTAGTTAACAGTATGCCTACAAGAATTCAGGCTGTGCTGAAAAATCATGGACACCCTATCAAATATTGACACATATATTGTTTCCTGAATAAAACTTTGAAAATGACATATATATCTTTGGTTCTTAAAGCTTTTGACCATGAAAGTGACAATAACACATACTTTTCTAATAAAATTCTGATATTTTGGACTCTTCCTTAATTTTTTGGCAACTACTGTATAATGCATCAGGATGAAATTGTCAGAAATCCAGGACTGGTTTAAAATCTCACTCATAGAAATGGGTAACTTGGCAACTCTGAATCTCACTGTCTCATGCATGCTCAGTTTTAATACATTTTAGATATAGTAACATAGAACATGATGACAGATAAAGGTCATATGGTCTACCCGGTCCCTTCATCTACATCAGTAACTTAGCTCTACAGTCCCTTCCTTGTCTTCAGAAATCCATTGTGCTTGTCTCATGCTTTCTTGAAGTCAGATACCATCCTTGGACATGCACCATCTTTGGGAAGAAATGAAATCCTAATTCAGTTTGGTTTTCCCAGAAAGTTAAACTAGGCACTGATGGTGTTTCCAATGTGGTTGCTTTAATTAATCTACAGCAGAATTCATCTATAAAGTATTTTCTATGCTTTTGCCAAGTGCTAACACCTACAGCTATCTTACACTATTGATACAATTGCCATCTACTGCTCATAGAAGGATCCAAGTCCCCACTTTATAGATGAGGAAATATTTCTTTCTTTATGGAAAGAGTGGTAGATGCATGGAATAGCCTTCCAGTGAAGATGGTAGAGACAGGAACTGTATCTGAGTTCAAGAAAGCATGGGAGAAATACAAAGGATCTTTAAGGGAAAAAAAGTGACCGTAAAGCTTAGTAGTTGTTATGGAAGGGCAGACTGGATAGACCATGTGGTCTTTATCTACTGCCATTTTTCTCTGTTTCTATAAATACCACGGTGATCTTACCTCTCCTTTAAACCACAACAGCAGTACAGAGAGTTTCTTGAGTATTCAACCCAAACCACAAGCTGCTTCTATTAACCGTTCATTCTTTCACTCTCAAAGGATTCTTGGTGCATTGTCTGATGTTTATCTGAAGTTTGTTAAATCTGCCATCCCAGAAGACGTCACTACTCACATTTTCTGGCGCCTAGACATGTGACATGTCTTCAAAAGAGAACACTTAAACTTTCTTCCGGGTATCCCCCCCCCCCACCACCACCACCACCACCAGGGAGAGTCAGTGTTGACCTGTTTAACTCCTTCTTCTTCTGCAAGATCTCTCTTGCACTGCTTTTCTCCCTCAGTCTTTATTACTTACTACCCAGCTGCTCTGTGGACCCAATCAGAAAAATTGCATTCACATTAGTCATAATATACATTAAAGAAATGCAGGCCATGTGATCCTTCTGTGAAACACTGCTGTCTTATACCTTATGAAATGTCATCTTCATGCATGTTTCTGTATTTGTTCATTTTCATCAAAGAAATGAAATTAATCAGTATGTGATACACTTTAGAAATTGTTTGCTTACTGACTAGCAAGAAATGTCTGACGGCAAACTGTGTTGCTTCATCAGCTGGTATTTATTCAGTTGGGTGTTTTTAAAAATAATATACTATACATGTTCTTCAAAGCCTGAAACCAAGTCAGAAACGAACAGCCAAACAAAAACAAATTCCTGAGAACATGTTTAGATTGAGTTTAATGTGCATGTTCTACATAATAACAACATGTCTAGACAACAAAAGGTTGAAATGACATAGGACTAATTTAAAAATGGTGCCTGCCAATTACAGCCAGCCTCATTAAAATGTAAAAATATCTTCAGTGTTCTGTGAATGCATGCCTGCTTATATTTTGAAAGATTTGCCCTTAAATGTAGTAATTTCACTGTATATGGTTGGGAATAGTAGATATTATAAAAGAAAGAGCCTTACTGGTGTTTACTTGACTACAAAACAGTTTGCGGTGGCTGTGTTATCCATGAGAGACTGCTAGGCTCCCTGGGAGGCTTTAGTTTTTATAGGCTTTTTGGCATGGTGCATATATTTTCTTTTTCCCTCACAAACTCAATAAATAAGGTAGATGTGGTCTGTGCTATGATACGCCTGTATCCTGATAAAATACCATCGCGACAGGGTGTGGGAATGAATATTAGAAGTGAATCATGACCCTCCCTGAATGAGATCTGACTGCTCCTGAACTGTAATACTTTAGCATGCATTGGTGTCACTTGGGTAAAGGTTCTAATGACTTGGCATCATAGCCCTGCCCAAATTCACTTAAATTCAAACTAGCAAGCATGACTAAGGAGGAAGAGGCTGAGTCCAGTGGCATAAATTCTGCCCGAGCAGCTCCCTGCATTGCAGAGGTGCTCAGGCAGGAAGGGAGTCCACAAGGTGGCGCTGAAGGCAGAGTGGCAAACTTACTTTAAAATGTTTGCCATGCTGCCTCCCTTGACGTTTGCAGGCTTGGTAGCCATCACTATCTGCTGCCAGGCCAAAATCTCACGATAATAGCCACAGTTTGCCGCTGTTATCATGAGACTTTGGCCTGGCAGTGGGAAGTGATAGCTGCTGGACCTACAAACTTCAAAGGAGACAGAAGAGGAGTGGGAGGCAGCGTGGCAAACATTTTAAAGTAAGTTTGCCTGAGGGGGATGTACCCCCCCCCCTTAGAATGGGGGACCCTCATTACAGCCTACGCCACCGACTGTGTCATTTAATTTAACCCTTTCATGGCTGTTGTTGCCATATGGCAACCTTCAAATTTTCCCCCAAATTTTTCACCGGATTCTATATTTCCAAAAAATCCACACACTGTGTGCGAAATGTGATGTGTATCTGTGCTTGACATCTGAAAAAAAATGTTATTTAAACTATCACACCCAGCAGTAAATGAAACTGATGCCAAGACTGTTTTTAATTTTCAGCCATTCAGGATTGTAGTTGCCATATGGCAACAGTAAATATTGTTTCTTAGAAATAAATTTTTTTCAAAAAACTTTATATTCTGCATCATTTAGCTCAAATCTTAATAAAAAGAATTCAGTTACAAAACAATTATGTGGACGCAAAAGGGTTAAAGCCAGAAAGGAGAGAGTGTTTTTAATAAGTGTTCAGGAATACCAGGTGAACAAAATAGATTGAGAGATTTCAGTAGAAACTGCAAGGGAAACCAAATAACAATGGCTTGGGCACTAAAGCCATATAAAGAGGTATATAGGGCTTAGTCAACTCATTGCCTTCATGTATCTGACATTTTTACTACTGATCTTTTCGTAACTGCCCAGAATATGCAGCGGCATCTCCGGAATTTCCACCAGTAGGTATAATGAACACTCTGTCATTTGACCTGAAGGAAAAGTGTAGTTTCGCTTGCAAGGATCTGCATGTAGCCCAGAGGAATGCTCCCAGATAGGGCCCTAGTCCTTCAGTCCACTGTCTATGATAGTGCAATAGCCTTGGCTTAGTGATAGAAGATCAGAAGAGGTATCACAACTTCACAAGAGAAAACTGAAACAGCATTGTTATCGTTTATTACATTTTTGATATACCTGCCCTTTGTTGGGCATACAGAGTGGTTTACACAATTAAACTATAAAGCAGGAAAAGAGACAAAAGACAGCCATATGTAGGATAGAGCTTGTACATTTCCTCAAATGTCTGCAGTGCTCCTAGACTGGAAAAGAGAGTGAGTTGATATAAGAAGGCAGACAGTTCCAAAGGGTCAGGGCCAGAGAGAAGAAAGTCGATCGTTTTGTGGAGTCATATCTAGCAATGGTGAGGGCTGAACCAATCTATTATCATGAAGGGAGCGCAAGCAACAGTGAGGCACCTATGGAATTGTGAGAGAAGAGAGATATTGTGGGGCTTTATTATGCAGGGCCTTGTGGGCCAGGCTTAATGAACAGGGTCTGTAATCTCAGGAATTGCTATCTTTCAACTACCCCCCACCCCCTCCACCCCCTAAGAGTCCAAAAAGGTAGCAGAAAAATAATTTTTGGCTCCCAACACTAGTGGCTTCTATGGGCTTCAAGGCCCAGGTATAACAAAAAGTAATCACACTCCCATCAGCCACCATGTCCAGTCTTTAATACTTTGCAGAAGTCCTGTGGGGCTTTGTCTCCCATAACCGAATGGCTTACGAACTCTTCAGCGTAAGGTAAAAAGTTCAACATAAAATAAAGCATAATATTCCGTTTTTTTCAAATTCCAATAGCTTTGAAGCCACTTCAGCTCTAAACTGAGCCAGTCCGGGTTTTTCTTGTCGCTCAAGTCAGCCAGAAAGGGAAGATCACCTTTTTAATTCCACTAGATCCTTTTTAAGATACTATGACAAGAATTGCACACAATATTCATGGTGTGGTTGCACCATGGAATGATACAGAGGCATTATAATATCCTTTGTTTTATTCTCCATTCCTTTCCTTATGATTCCTAGCATTTTATTTGCTTTGTTGGCCGCCACTGCACACTGGGCGGAGGATTTTAATGTGTTATCCACGATGATGGCTAAATCTTTTCCTGGGTAGTGGTTCCTAATGTGGAACCTTGCATCGTGTATCCATAGTTTGGGTTGTTCTTTCCTCGGTGCATAACTTTGCACTTGTCCACATTAAATTTCATCTGCCATTTGAACGTCCTCTTGCAATTTTTCACAATCCTCTTGGGTTTTAACAACTTTGAATAATTTTGTGTCATCTGCAGATTTGATAACCTCACTCGTTATTCCCATTTCCTGGTCATTTATGAATATGTTAAAAGGCAGCGGAGCCAGTACAGATCCCTGGGGTACTCCGCTATTCACCTTTCTCCATTGGGAAAATTTGCCATTTAGCCTTATCCTCTGCTTTCTATCTTTTAACCAGTTCCTGATCCACAATAGTACACTGCCTCCTATCCCATGACTTTTTAATTTCGCCAAGAGTCTCTGGACCTTGTCAAAGGCTTTCTGAAAATCCAGATACACTACATCGACCGACCCACCTTTGTCTACTTGTTTATTTACACCTTCAAAAAATATAACAGATTAGTAAGATAAGACCTTCCCTGGCTAAAGCCACATTGGTTGTATCCCATTAAACCATGACTATCTACATGTTCAGAAATTTTGATCTTAATAATGGTTTCTACCATTTTTCCCGATACTGACGTCAGTCTCACTGGTCTGTAGATTACCAGTGCAAATGAAACTTGTAATAGAATTTAAAGAAGCATATGACAGACGAGCAAGACATATTTCAAAAGCTATTTACCCTGGTAAATACTAATTTACCTAGGTAAAGGTTGTTTTAAAATTGACTAGCCTTTACCCAGTAAATTTGCCCATCTTTTCCCCATTGTTCCACTGTGCACATTGCCTTAGCCACATCAGTAGAGGCACTCCTGGGGCATATTTAGGTTGCATGAAGCATACGAGCATTATTTTGCACAGGAAAAGTATCCGCAGAAAAGCAGGAGTGAAGTTCTGGAGATACTCTCTCCCTGGGGCCATTTCAAGTGAAAGTATATGCATGTGTTCAGTTTGAAACTTGCTGCAGAAGCCAAGGGTAAAATTTACCCACAGACTTTGCAGCTGTGGGGGCAAATTGCTTCCCTCTATGTAAAGTTTCAAATGGCCCCATTAAGTTTATTTCATAAAGGCAACATAGGTATCTATGTGCCTTTCTAAAAGAGGCTCCCAAAACTAACCCCAGTGGTGCAAAAATGCCCAAACACTTATCTATCCCTGCTCCAGAATGGTGTAAATGTGTGCACGCACTCTATGCATAAATCAATGTATTTTATAAAACACACATGTGTTTCATAGAGGTTAAATAAACTCATGGAACTGCTGGAGCCGAAAAATGCTTTTGAATTCTGCCTTGGCTCCTGCCAAACTATCACCTAGAATCCCACGTAAAAAGATGTGCACACTCTCTCTTGTCGTGTACTTTGTTTTAAGGGCGGAATATCAAATTCTAATAAACAAGCATACCTTTTTTTTATGCACGAGGCCATGCAATTTGTAAAAGTCTTTTCTTCATGTAAGCCATCCCTTTGCAAAAGAAAAGCTTTATAAAATCACCCCCATAAAGGGGAGAATAGGATTGATATGTTGGGTGAATGATATGAGAGAAGGCATGAGTGTTGGTTTTAAATATGGAGATTTGTATGCTTATCTACCCCAAATGATAAAAGATTAGAGAAGATAGATGACAAAGAGGTCTTTTTACCAAAGTGCGCTATGCAGTTAAAGCGTGAATTTGCATGTGGAAACCACACACTCAGGTCCACAGTAACAGTGACCCACGCCCATTTTTTTGCAGTGTCAATTTCACATTAGGGTGCGGAATGGATGTATTAGTGGTGAAGAGGTTGTGGTGAGTACTTTGCAGTTAGCACAGGGATACACATTGTGCACTGTCAATGTTGCAATTAGTGAGGGTGCAATTACCTCCACCTCAATAGGTGGAGGTATGTGCATCCACAGTAATTGAGCCACATTTTAGGGTATGCGTCTGAGCAGGAACATTACGGTCATGCCCCTGACATTTCCTAATGGAGGTTTTGCACTTAATGCACATTCACTTTTGCACTAAGGAGGTGATTTAGAAGCCCTATTCATGCTTTGGACATTTGAAAATGGGCACATAGATGTCCAAATCACAGAAACGGCCTTGGAGCCATTTTAGAAGCTTGTTCTATAGATGTCCCCAGTGCAAGGGCATCCAAATCACAAAGAGGTGTGATTGAGGCCTGACCCGGGGACTTTCCAGGCAAGTTGGACGTATGATCCTGATTTCAGCACGTCCCCACCCACCAGTGGGACTATTCATCTCTATTCCTGCTCAAGGGCACGAATGGGCATCAGAAAAGCTTTCGTTCTTCCAGACGCCTGGAGGGCATAGAGAGGAAGGCACTCGGATATCCCCTATAGTTTCCATGATGACAACAAAAACTGCAGGGAAATGAGGACCCTTGTTTTCGGTTTAGCATGCTGATGTATTATATTTATTTACATTCTCTTATATACCGCGCTATTCTGCATCAGTGCGGTTTACATTGAACAAACTGAAATTACATTGAACAGGGCATTATAACTTGGAGATAACTATTTTACAGGGAACATGGGCTACGGAGGGTTAAGTGGCTTGCCCAAGACCACAAGGAGCACCTGTGGGACTAGAAACCCCAGTCCTTCCGGCCCAAGGTTGCTGTCCTCTAGTGGGATTTGAACCCCCTGACCTTAAGTACCTTGCCCCAACCACTAGGCCACTCCTCCACTCCACACTGATGTTGTCCCCGCATGCAAAATATCTCGCATGGATATGCATTCAGCATAGGATAGATGTCCCCACCCCAAGTGTTTTTAGTGGGGACATCTATGAGACCACCCATGCAGCTGTCCAACTTGCTAAAATCAGGCTGAAATGTAAACATCTTTGGCATTTTTTTGGATGTTTTATCCTGGACAACCCAGATTTCACCTGGGTGAGCTTTCTAAAATGCCACTTCACATGTGCTGTAAGTGTAAAAACTAGTAAAAGGACCCCAAAGTGTTTCATCATTATTTTCTTTCATCTTCCCTTATATCTGAAATCACTATTGAACATATCTTTGCCCTCATTTTTTTGATGTTTTTATTATAAATTGGAAGGTGATTTAGTTCACTGCTTAGGAGATGCAATGTCTCTGTTCAGTCATTTATCAATGATATTGATGCTGCATTGAGAAACGGAGACTGTTTTGTTAGTGTGGTAGGCGACGGCCTATGATCCATGCTAATTGAACTAAGCAGACAGGCCTGAGCAGCTTGACCTGTAACTGAAGCCTGTAGTTAGGCCCAGAGGAATGAAAACCCCCCTGAATGATGACACCATAGAATTGAAACTTAACTCAGTTTAACTGAACATAGCTAAGCAGAAACGAAACTTATAAAAGACAGAAAACAGCTCTAATTGGTACTGATAAGAGAGCACAGCTTCTATGGAATTAATTAACTCTGCAAAAAGCAAGGTTACAGTGCCCTGCTTCCCATATGTTTTAACAAGCTCAGCGACCTTGGAGGAGAGAAGTAACAAGTTGGAGACACTGACCATTGTAATTGGGACTAGAAGGGGGGCAACCAGGTGCTGGGCCCAGACCAGAGTCCCGATTGGGTAGCCATATCAGTACCGGGACCAATAGATGGGTGAGAGGGGTACTGGGACCAATGAAAAGTTTGCCTATGCTTAGAATGGACAAGAAAGCTATAAAAGTTGTTGTTTTACTAGAAGCCATTGCTCAGCCATTTTGAAATTGCTTATTGCTTGAGCCATGTGCACATTAAACTGGCTTGGATCCTTGAAAAGACTCCTGGATTTATTTATTGCATGCTTATCTGCTGCTACATTCTTGGTGCGTTGGCCGGGAAGTGCGAGTGGTGGATAGTGTTCAAGTGAATAAATCCACGTAATTCGCCTTGAGGTTTGGTCCAGTTGGAACCATGCCAATCCGACGCAGGGGAATCTCCCTGGGCCCACCGATCCTCTTGTATCGGAGGGAGTTCTGCCTGGCCTCGGCAGGCACTGAGTCCAGCTGGCTAACACTTCCGACCCGGGGGAGTCCAGGATCCAACTCAGAAGCTTGGGAACCAGATCTGGTAAGTATAGTTTTGAAAACCTGTCTAGACAGATGAGTTAGAACTGCAGTTTGAAACTTGTAACTTGTAATCTCGAGAACTTGGAACTTGGAATTTGGTAATGAGAGCACTGATCCCCTCTCAAGGACGGTCCTATTAACCTTGCATGAGTATGCGCGAGGTGAAGCCATCGTCCTTCTTGTTTGGTAAGACTTAAGTCTTTGTTTGAAAATCCTTGCATGAGTATTCGCGAGGTACAGCTGTTTAAAAAAAAAAAATCATGATTTAGTCTAGTCAGAACAGACAGGAACTTGGAATTTGTAATCTCGAGATATTGGGAATTGGTAAGAGAGCATGATCACCTCTCAAGGAAGGGCCGAGTAACCCCGCATGGGAATTCGCCGGGTGAAACCCTCATCCTTTTTGTAATTGGGAAAAAGACTAGTCAGAATAGATAGAAAGGAATGCATTCTGAGATACGTTGCTAGCATGATTGTGTGAATGAAGTGTGAATGAGAGGTCTGGCAGCACGGACCAAGCGAGAGTGGACTCTGGACTAGCGCAGTTCCTAGTCGGGTGACTGCGTCTAGGTCGCGAAACGGATGAAGCGTTTGGTGTATTGTCCGTCCTGTGTATTTGATTTTTGTTATCTGTTGAAACCACGAGTTTCCCTTCTGTTATAAATGTGAGATTATTATGTTGAGTACTTTGTGACAGTTCACTGGTTAAGAAATTGTATTAATAGAGCAGAATGAAGACCCAAAACACCTACGGTCATTTTTAGAAATCAAAAAGCTGGTCTCACCCAGTTGGTTTTTAGCACAGTGAAAAAGCTGACAGGGGGCGTGTCTGTGCAGGAGAATGTTTGGTGCTGTTTAACCCTATGCAGGCATGTTTTTCAACGATCTGCTGCTGGACTAATCAGGACAATTATACCTGTTTCTACCTGTTTTATTCACTTTGTTCTGATAGTAATGTTCCTCCTGCTGTGGTCATGTATTGTGTACCATTCAATAAGAATATTTAGTCAGAATTTTAGTTTTGAAGGTTGTATTAATCATCAGAGCTCCGCAAACAGTTTTTAGTTATATTCTCTGCTCTGTCTGCATTTCTAAGTCAATTGAGCCTGTTATATTGCTGTTACTTTGCAGAACTATCCAGGAGGTGACGGGTTTAGTTCAGTTATAGTGTGTAGGGTAAGATTAGTTATTCCGGTCAGATAGGTATAATATATTTGTGGGCTTAGCTTTGCCCTGTGTTTTATGATTCAAATAGGAAATGATAAAGAACTGTTTTTGTTTTTCCTTTGATCTACAAAGTAATTAGATCACGACTTAACATTGATTTAAATTGTTTTTTTCTGGCATCTCTGTCCATGTGAATGAGAAGTCTCTTTTTATGAGCACAGTTCAATTGTTTCCCCGCGAGCAGAGGGGTGTGGCTTCCACATATCCTTAAAAAAAAAAAAAAAAGGTTCTGGAGAGACAGCTGGAGACTGCAGGAAATTTCTCCTAGGAATGAAAAGGGACTGCCGATTTGAAAAGTCTCTTCATTTAATCGAAGCGTGATGAATTTATAATTAGTTTTTTCTCTGGTTTCACTAGCTCTGTTTAACCAAAAGTTTTAAAAACAAAGTTTATCTTTTTATGAATGAGTATAAGTCATTTGAATGCATGCTTCCCCTCTGTGCTGGTTACTAATGAACAAATCAGTTAGCTTTTCTGTATTTAAAAAAAAAAAAGGGAAAGGTGTACTGTATTTTATGAAAAATATCCGGAATGTCTTTTAAATATTTGCTTCCTGAACTAAAAAAATAATTTCTTTTGCAGAGACATGCTGACAGATAGCTATAGTTCTCTCTATAAGAAGCATAATGGATGTATGTGCTCAATCTAAGTGTTTCCTGCCTGCCCTATGTTTACAGAAATAATAAGTGTCTTTTCAAGTATGATCAAGAATTTCAGTAAGGGATTTACTGAAGATTATGAAATGTCTCTGTCCCAATCAGGATTTTGCCCCAGAATTTCTAGATATCCTGTCTCGTCTCTCTCTCTCTCTCTGTAAGTAGTTCAGTTCAGAGTGCTTAAGGGGGGGATGGAGCCCAGTCCACCGATGATGTCAACCCCCCCCCCCCCAGTGGGCGTGAACTAATGTGCCCACAGCAGAGAAGTGGATGCTTAAAAAAAAAAAAATCAACCTCCTGGATAGAGCATTGCTAGGAGAAACAGAATCCAGGAGAGGGGGGGGGGGACTACAGATTCCCAAGTAGTTTGCTAGCCACCTCTGCAACAGGGGAATGTCCACCCCCTCCGGACTAGAAGTGAAAGTCAGCTGACCAGACTTGTTTAGAACTGAAAAAAAAAAACTGCATTATACACTGAGAAGTTTTAGGACTTGATTGAACTAATGAACGGAAATTGCAAAGAACTGGATGAATTTGCGGGCATAATGGTTAAATGAAAGTTAATCAGAGGGTGTGTGAATTGTGAAAATAAATGTAACAGAGAAAGTGTATGATATTTTAGTTGAATGATGTGAGGAGGTTATCTTAATTGAAGGAACAGAGGAAGTGAAAAACTGGGTGTGAGTACGCCCATTATAGAAAAAGAAGGACATTAGAGAAGTGAATGCCCGTATCTTGACTCCACCCCAGGAGGGAGTACTTGATTGTAGAATCATAGACAGAATAAAACCAAGCACAGTGTTTCAGCACGAGAGTGGAGCAGCTATAGCGTGAGTGGCAGCCTGAGAGGGCTACAGCATGGATGAAGACTAGGCCAGACCGGACTCTCCAGTTTCCCTGGGTCCCCAGGAGTCAGTCTGAAAAATAGGGGACCAATATATGGACTTTTATGGGGGATACAGGAGCAGAATACTAAAGCCAGTAGCCCCTGTGTTTTTCTCGCAAAGCCTTTTCTGCAGAACCACATGTGTGAACTAGAAAAAAATAATAATAATAATGTACCAGTTCCTGTATATGCCTGAATGCCCTATTCCACTTTTGGGCCGAGACCTGCTTGCAAAGCTTCAAGCACAGATATCCTTTGTTGAAGGGGGAAAAATGAAACTCAAAATCTGCTGGCCTGATGGTGTTAACTGTCCCCAAGAAGAAGAATGGTGGTTCTATTCACCTGCATCCAAAGCAACAAGCTGTACACTTACCAACCTCATAGCCCCACCTGGAGGATGGGCAGAAGATAATCCACCTGGCCTAGCGAAGAACATAGCCCCTGCCATTGTCACCCTCAAGCCAGTCAAGAAGCCTGGGACAGGTGATTACCGCCCAGTGCAGGATCTAAGAAAGAATGAATGATGCAGCTGAAACTATACAACCAGTGGTACCAAAATCCTTATATTCTCTTGGAGCTGATCTCTGCTGAAGCTATACATTTCATCATTCTGGACTTAAAAAGATGTTTTTTTCTGTATACGCTTAGCCCAAGACCCCACTACAAGGAGGTAGGGCCAACTCACCTAGACAAGATTACCACCAACTCAGAAAGTGAATGTCCACCAGCCACCAGTGAACTCTTGCACCTTTTTAATGAGGCTGGATACAAAGTCTCAAGAGCCAAAGCATAATTATGTCAAACAAGTTAAATACCTAGGATTCCAGTTGTCCAGCGGAATTCGACGCCTGGAACCCTTACCAGAACGCAGAGCAGCTGTATGCAGTATTCCTACTCCAACCACCAGGAGGCAAGTGAGAGCCTTCTTGGGTGCCACAGGGTACTGTTGTATATGGATCCCCAATTTTGCGCTGCTAGCAAAACCATTGTATCACATTGTATCAAGCTACCAAAGGAATGAAAAAGTCTCCATTGGAATGGGGACTTGAATAGGAATGCAGTCTTTTGATCTTTGAAAACCCTCTGATGTTATCACCAGTTCTGGGTCTACCCGATGTCCAGAAAACCTTGCAGTCTCTATGTTCATGAGTCGCAAGGAAATGTTCTGGGAGTGTTGACTCAATCTCTTGGACCTTATTTGAGAAGCTGTTACAGCTACAGCCTTCCTAGTAAGCAAAAACTAAAAGAAAAATCCCTTTGAGACAGGATCTTCAAGTTACTGTACCACACTCTGTTCTAACCAATATGAAATACAAAGGAAATTACTAGCTAACAAATCTATGAATGTTGAAATATTAGAGTATGTTGTGTGAAAACCCCAGATACAACTGAAGGGTCAGTCAAGCTTTCAATCCTGCTATGTTGTTATCAGTTGGTCTTGATCCCCTGATCATGACTGTTTAGAAATTATGGACACTGTATTCTCAAGCCACCTGGATTTGACTGATGTCCCTCTGGAAAACCCTGAACAGACTTTCTTTGTGGCTGAAGGCAGTTTCATCATCAATGGACATTGTTGTGCTAGATATGCAGTGGTGACCCCTGATTTGGTAGTTGAGTCCTCAGCCCTGGCCCCAGAAACTTCACCACAGAAAGCTGAACTGATAGTCCTCACTAGAGCACTAACAATAGGAAAAGAGCCCTGTCTAAATGTGTACCCAGATTTCAAGTATACCCTTACAACCTTGCATGCATATGGGGCCCTGTACAAAGAATGAGGGTGGATAACCTTAGGAAGCAAGTCCATTAAGTATAGCCCAAGATATCGATATTAATAGATACATACTGCCTATAGATCTCAGAATTTAGGAAAAGTAGAATGTATGAATAGAACCCTGAAATCTCAGTTGTCTAAACTTTGCCAAGAGGTTTACCTGAAGTGGCCCCAGGTTCTTCCCATAGCCCTTCTTAGGATATACTTAGCCCCTGCTAAGTCTATAGGAGTCTCCCTTTTTGAGATTCTGTATGGGCAACCCCTGCCTATTGTATAGGAAATAAAAGGAGATATGAGACAGATAGGATCTGAAATTATTAGACATGAACTATTGGTTTTAAGTTCTGTTTTGCAGGAGTCTTCATACCTGAGTACAAAATCGATTACTCATCAATTTGCCTGCACCCCTGCATCCTTTCAAGCCTGGAGTCTCGGTGTGGATCAAAGAGTGGAGAAAGATACTGTTAGCCCTGCATTGGAGAGGACCCTATGTCGTCATCCTGTCAACTCCAACTGCAGTAAAAGTCGCAGAATTTGATCCTTGGACCCATCATAATCAAGTGAAGCCAGCAGCTGCTCTTGAACCTGATCACTGGACTACTGTACAGCATCCTGAGACTCCATTGCACCTCACCCTACAACAACAACCACGGACCTAAGACTTATTGGTCCCTCAGAAACTGCACTATTTCAAGACTGTTTGTTTATCTGAAGGTAAGCCTCGCATCTGAAAAAACCTGCAATCATCAGAAAGAGACTGTGTTGTGTTAAGAAATTGAATCTTCTAAGAGACTGTGTTTAAATACTCTGAAAAGACTGTTTTGATCTCCTAAAGAGTGAACTGCTCTAAGGAAGCAATAATAGCCTAAGAGACTATGCTATGATATTTTAAGAAATTGAGACATCCCAGAGGACAGTGATACTTTGGAATCTACAGCCCTACTCCTGCCAAAAAGCTGGTAAGGTCATGTACAGCGGAAGCTTGAGGATCTACAATCAACGCTACACCTGTTGCATGCTACTGAGAGCAAAACAGGTCAACATACAGTAAAGAAGAAGAAGACTTCGTGGTCAAGAATTATCAACAGATTGCACTGGTTTTTCAAAGACTTGCACTAATTCTTCAGAGAACTTTCATCATGATTCTCTACTGTTTCATCGTGATAGCAGCCTTGGAGTGCTTTGAAATGACTTTTGCCTTATCTCCCTGGGCAGCCTGTATAAGTACAACATGAACTGGACCGAAGGTCACTCAGACCTTGTTTTATCATTCTTCCTATACTTGCATTGGTATACTCTCCAATCCAAAAGTTGTTCTAGATCTTGACTTTCTACAAGGCTATGCAAGCCACCGTTGCAATTCCTCATACCACCACCAGAACTTGTTTCTTGAACTTACTGGAGCAATAGCATCTAGTCTCCACACTTCTGACTGTTTCTATTGTGGAGGAACTAAGATGGGAGATCAGTGGCCCTGGGAGACGCAAGAACTGAACTATTCTATCCTATACAATCAGACTGATTTACATAATACTACTAGTGAGTGGGTATTGGCCCACCCCATTGTTGACAGTTTGTGTTTTGTTCGGACTGGACCACAATCTACTACGAAGGATGGACAGCTGGTCTGTCTAAATCAGAAGCTTTACGACAGCACAACAAAGATGCAACCGAACCTTCTAATCCTTTAGTTCTTTTTCCCACTCTTGCCAAACTATGGACTTTGACTATCTGCCTGTTGCTCCCTTGTTTCTTGCCATTTTGCTTGCAAATGATAACTTCAGTTATTAATAACACTGTAGAGCGTAAGACAGCTACAAAGATGCTAGCTATGTGAACTTACTACCCTATACCACAGAGTGATACCTTTACCTAGTATTATGTGATTTGATTCTCACACCTTATTAACATGCGGGTGAGAATAATCAAAGGGGGGAATGTGGTAGGCGACGGCCTATGATCCATGCTAATTGAACTAAGCAGACAGGCCTGAGCAGCTTGACCTGTAACTGAAGCCTGTAGTTAGGCCCAGAGGAATGAAAACCCCCCTGAATGATGACACCATAGAATTGAAACTTAACTCAGTTTAACTGAACATAGCTAAGCAGAAACGAAACTTATAAAAGACAGAAAACAGCTCTAATTGGTACTGATAAGAGAGCACAGCTTCTATGGAATTAATTAACTCTGCAAAAAGCAAGGTTACAGTGCCCTGCTTCCCATATGTTTTAACAAGCTCAGCGACCTTGGAGGAGAGAAGTAACAAGTTGGAGACACTGACCATTGTAATTGGGACTAGAAGGGGGGCAACCAGGTGCTGGGCCCAGACCAGAGTCCCGATTGGGTAGCCATATCAGTACCGGGACCAATAGATGGGTGAGAGGGGTACTGGGACCAATGAAAAGTTTGCCTATGCTTAGAATGGACAAGAAAGCTATAAAAGTTGTTGTTTTACTAGAAGCCATTGCTCAGCCATTTTGAAATTGCTTATTGCTTGAGCCATGTGCACATTAAACTGGCTTGGATCCTTGAAAAGACTCCTGGATTTATTTATTGCATGCTTATCTGCTGCTACATTAGTGCTCTGTTTTTGCAAGCCTTGTTTACTGGGGTGCTTTCCCTGTTTTGCCGTATGTGTGTATAACAATCACAGCTGGCACGCCAGTTCAGCCTTCTTTAGTTAGACATTTTATGAAACTGTAAGACAAAAAAATTCATGGAAGATTGTCAAATATTAAGTAAGCTTAAGTAGATCTTTAAATATCAGAAAAACAATTCCCATACGTTTTCTTGAAAATGCCATAATGAATTAGTGAGCTTTGGATATTGGTATTTAACTGCGTCTGTGTGTGTTTATTTGTAAAAACCCTTCTACTGTTTATGATCCCATAGGTCCAATGTGAAGAGTCTGTTTCTATGACGACTACTCATATCACACTGAATGAGTAAATACAACTGAACAATGCAGTCAGAAGGGCCGATGTGTTTTGTCTAACAGCATGGGAGTTGCAGATATCCCACGGTGGGTTCTCAGCATTTTTAACAGCTTGCCTTTCACTGGTTTTGGTTTTTCTGTTCATACCATGCACATGTTTAACCAGGACGTTTACAGTGTACAAGATGCTGACCTTTCCATAAGTCCAGAGAGAGGTGTTGGAAGCTGCATTTGTGACAGGAAGCAGCTAAGAGATAAGAAAGAAAAATCAAGTGTGAATGCTTGGCAGATTTAAATGGACAAGCAAACACATGATAGAAATGCATTAGTACTTAACTTTTATATTAGATTCAATCTTTACTGCAGCAAATTACCAAATAATTACAATACCTAACCATTCCTCTCACTAACATTCTAGCATTAGACAGAACATCTTTTTCACCCACAGCCTTCTTCCTAATCTAAAGTGAACTGTCTCTTTTCCTCCTTCTGTTTCTGAAACGTGACATGCTAAAGGTGATAAGGCAGATGTTCCACCTAACAGTCTGGTTGCAATCCTTTTAATTGAAGCTTTTGAGCTAGGCTGTTTTATTTTCAAGAAGTTCCAGATGGTACATCATAGAACACACCTTATCATAGCATACATTCAAAAGCTATGTAAGTTGTGATCCTGGCTCTACCAATGCTGTCTCCAAAGCAGGGGTTCTCAACCCAGCCTGCAGGACACTCCTAGCCAGTGTTACGAAGATAAAAGATGTAAATTCTTAAAGTTGACCTATAAGAACATAAGATATGTCATACTGAGTCAGACCAAGGTCCATCAAGCCCAGTATCCTGTTTCCAACAGCGGCCAATTCAGGTCACAGGTACCTAGCAGGTTCCCAAAAAGACACACAGGTTCCACGATGCTTGTATTGGGGCAAGCAGTGGTTTATGGACCTTTCCTCCAGGAA
This sequence comes from Ichthyophis bannanicus, assembly GCA_033557465.1. NCBI lineage: Eukaryota > Metazoa > Chordata > Amphibia > Gymnophiona > Ichthyophiidae > Ichthyophis > Ichthyophis bannanicus. Next base: position 648,263,454 of record CM066035.1, read on the forward strand.
TTTATCCAAACCTTTTTTAAACCCGGCTATACTAATGGCTTTTACTAAATCCTCCGTTAACGAATTCCAGAGTTTGATTTCGTGTTGAGTGAAAAATATTTTCTTTTATTAGTCTTAAATGGTTACATTGTAGCTTCATTGCATGTCCCCTAGTCTTTCTTATTTATTTATTTATTTATTTATTTAACAGGTTTTCTATACCGCCTTTTCCTTAAATCAAAGCGGTTACCAGACACAAGAAGGGAGAACAGAGACAGGGGGGCATACACTGACTAAACTAAAGAGTGAAGGTAAAATTGGGATACGCAACATCAAGGAACCGTTACAGTAAAACAAGTTATATGCAGGCTATAATAATAGAGACTGTTAGATGTCTGTGCCATAGTACTCAGTGAAGAGTACAAATTTCAGTTGTTTTCTGAACTCCTTTAAATCATCCATGGATCGCACATCGGGAGGGAGAGAGTTCCATATAAGTGGGGCCGATAAGGAAATTGCCCTTTGTGTAGTACATTTACACGCTTTTCTGAAACTACTTGGGGTGCTGAGGGTGTTTGATGTAGTTATTCGTCTTGGCCTGTTGTTATTCTGGAGTAAGAGGTTATGAAGGCTAAAAGCAGAGCATTTATGTCTGATCTTGAATATATTAATTACTATCTTGTATTTGACGCGCTGGCTTATTGGAAGCCAGTGGAGCTCTTTGAGAGTAGGGGTAATGTGATCTTGAGATGCTGAGCCAGCAATAATTCTGGCTGCCGTGTTCTGAGCCATCTGAAGAGGTTTAAGTGAGTGTTTTGAAAGACCGTAGTAGATAGGATTACAAAAGTCCAGAATAGGAGTTATTAAGGCTTGGCAGACAGACCGGAAGTGGTCATATGAGAGTAAGGGCTTGAGGCGTCTAATCACTTTCATTCTGTAGTATGCAGACCTCACAGTTTTTCTGATGTGTGACTGGAGGGTTAGACCTTTATCGAGGGTAATTCCAAGATATCTAACTTCATCCTTAACTGGTATTGTAATGTTGTTGTATTTAATAAAAGGTGGGGGGTTGAAGTCGGTGTTTCGAGTGACAATAAGCGCCTCTGTTTTATTGTAGTTTAAGGCAAGGTTATTGCATGTGAGCCAGGAAGACATGTTGTCAAGGCAATTTGTGATCTTGCTGTAGTCGGGGTTAATGAGATCAATCGGTGTATAAATCATGATGTCATCTGCATAAATCGTATAACTTATTTGATGGGCTGCCATAATTTGACAAATTGGCTGAATAAAAATGTTGAATAGAAGGGAAGAAAGCGCAGATCCCTGAGGTACTCCTTGCTTGATATTTGTAGGCTGTGAAGTGTTGTTTCCAATTTTAACCTGAAACTGCCTGTTTGTTAAATAAGAGTTAAACCAACTAAGGACAGTACCAGAGATACCGATACTTTCCAATCTTGATAGGAGGATAGTGTGGTCAACTGTGTCGAAAGCCGCTGAAATATCTAAGAAGATCAATAAAGATCCTTGCCTGTAATTGTCTATGGTCTGGGTGATATCATTGAACAGATATAGCAGCAGTGTTTCAACTCCATGGTTGGGGCGAAAGCCATGTTGATGTAGATCGAGTGGGGCATGGTCGTCAACATGGTCTTGGAGTTGTAGCTGTACTGCTTTTTCTATTACTTTGGCTAGGAATGGTATGCTAGAGATTGGCCTATAAGCCGCTGGATTGTTCTTATCCAGGTTTGTTTTTTTGAGGATAGGCCTTATTGAGGCTAGTTTAAGTTGTTCGGGTATTATTCCTTGAGATAGGGATATGGATACGATATTGTGTATATAACTGAGGAAGTTATGCTTGGTTGCTTTGAGCCATTGAACTGGGCAAGGATCAGTAGGGGCAGTGCTAGTATTGAGAGCAGAGATGATATCCGAAATCTGTTTGGTTGAAGGAGTGTGGAAACTGTCCCAACTTGTTGTTATTGTTGTTGTTGTTGTGATGGAGCTGTAGGTTTCTTCTTTTTGATGGCTTAAACAACCCATCTATGTCTACCCGTTCCATTCCATTTATTAATTTATAGACCTCTATCATAGTTTCCCTCAGCCATTTCTTTTCTAGGTTGAATAGCCCTAATCTTTTAAGCCTCTCCTCATAGGGGTATCTTTCCAACCCCTTTACCATTTTGGTGGCTCTTCTCTGCACCTTTTCTAATTCTGCTATATCTTTTTTAAGATACGGCAACAAGAACTGCACACAATATTCAAGGTGCGGTCGCACCATGGAATGACTCAGAAGCATTATAATATCCTTGGTTTTATTCTCCATTCCTTTACTTATGATTCCTAGCATTCTATTTGCTTTCTTGGCCACTGCTGCACACTGGGCAGAGGGTTTCAATGTGTTATCCACGATGATGCCTACATTTTCTTCCTGGGTGCTTCCTAATGTGGAACCTTGCAGTGGAACCATAGTTTGGGTTGTTCTTTCCTAGGTACACAACTGTGCACTTGTCCACATTAAATTTCATCTGCCATTTGGATGTCCAGTCTTTCAATTTATCAAGGTCCTCTTGCAATTTTCACAATCCTCTTGGATTTTAACAACTTTGAATAATTTTGTGTCATCTGCAAATTTGATTACCTCACTCGTTATTCCCATTTACAGGTCATTTATGAATATGTTAAAAAGCAGTGGACCAAGCACAGATCCCTGTGGTACTCCACTATTCACCTTTCGCCATTGGAAAAATTGGCCATTTAGCCCTACCCTCTGCTTTCTAACTTTTAACCAGTTCCAGATCTACAATAGGACACCGTTTCCTATCCCATGACTTTTTAATTTCACCAAGAATCTCTTATAAGGGACCTTGTCAAAGGCTTTCTGAAAATTCAGACTTGCTATATCAACTGGCTCACTTTGTCTACCTGTTTATTCACATCTTCAAAAAATATAACAGATTAATAAGACACGATCTTCCTTGGCTAAAGCCATGTTGGCTTTCTCCCATTAAACCATGGCTATCTACATTTTGCCCAGTACTGATGTCAGACTCACTGGTCTGTAGTTTCCCGGATCACCCCTGGAACCCTTTTTAAAAATTGGCGCTACCTTGGCCATTCACCAATCTTCAGGTATTTCAAATGATTTTAATGATAGTTCACAGAATTTATCTCATATTTCAGTTCTTTCAACACCCTTGGATGAATATCATCTGGTCCAGGTGATTTGCTACTATTTAGTTTATCGAATAGTTGTAATACATTTTCCCAGTTTATCAATATTTCTTTCAATTCTTCCGATGCATCTCCTTTAAATACCATTTCAGTCATAGGTAACTTCTCTACATTTTCTTCAGTAAAGATTGAAGCAAAGAATTCAGTCTCTCCACTATGGCCTTGTCCCCTCTTAGTGTCCCTTTTACCCCTCTATCATCTAATGGTCCAACTGACTCTCTCACAGGTTTTTTGCTATGAATGTACTTGAAGAAGGGTTTATTTTGCATTTTTGCTTCCATGGCAAGCTTTTTTTTTTTTTCAAATTCTCTCTTTGTCTGCCTTATCAATGCCTCTGCAAATCACTAAGTGGAAAATATCTTTTTCCAACCCACTTTGTCCCCATTGCTGGAATCAGGGACATGACACTGCCCAACAGGTGGGAGTCAGATAATCCCTAAAAATTGGGGATATCTGATAACCTTAATATTCATTATGGTTACCCTGAAAACCTGCCTTGCTAGGTGTGTCCCACGGTCTGGGTTGAAAAACCCTGCTCTAAAGTGAAGCAATGGAAAAAAATATAGCTAAGACCCCAGCAGTCTATAGTATTTGATAAACATTTTGAGACTATTTTCAGTCTTTTCATCAGTTTGTGCAATAATCCATGTGGTTCTCAGACCAGTCCTTTGGTATTCCATAGATCAGTCAGGTTTTCAGAAATATCCGCAATGAATATGCGCAAGATAGATTTGCCTCCATTTTATGCAGATCTATCTCATGCATATTCATTGTGGATATTCTAAAAACCTTACTGACCTAGGGAGTACCAAAGGACAGGATTGAGACCACTTCAATAATCTAAAATCTATGGGCCCAATATTCATTTGTGACCGCTATGCGACTCGAAGGTGCACAGCTGTCACCACCGAACTTTAACCTCAGATATTCAATCTGGAGCTACATCTAGCCACCAGCGTTGAACATCTGTGGTCGCCACACAGCCGCATATGGCACAGAAGCTAACAGTGCAACAGAAGTATTCAGCAACTGCCCAGTTATCTCCGGTGGCGAAAGTTAGGACAGCTTTTGCGCCTAACTTTCACCGCTGAGAGATAACAAGGCAAAGACTGAATATCTCCGCTGCATGATTATCCCTGGTACCACCCCTGGAACACCCCAGCATGCCCTGATCATAAGCGGTTAGTATCCAGACATATAGCGGCATTACTTGGGGATATTCATTGCCGCTGAATATCCTGGTTGGGGGCATTTACACAGTTTGCAGTTCTGAAAACTGTATAAATGCCTTTGAATATTGGGCCCTACATGTATAAAACCCAGATATTTTTCTCATTTCCTTTCAAGGGGATAAAGTATGATATATTGGTTAGAGATTCAACTTAAGTTTCAGAGGTTAACTCAGAATTTCACTGATTCATGTCCTGTTATTGTGGGCATGTTTTGTCCTTCTGGTCAAATGTGATTGAGTAGGCTGAAAAATTCTATGAGATGGGATTTCCATTATTCATATTCTCTAATTTATTTTATAGACTTAGGGCCTTATTAACTAAGCATTTTTTCCTTGGATACTAAGGAGGAAACTTTATAAATCGTTATCATACGCAACTTGCCTCATAAAATTAGGTCATGTATAAAACCTATGGGCCTCTTTTAGTAAAGTCCATTAGCTGGTTAATGGGCATTTTAACATGCATTCAGGAATACTAGCACCCAATAGCGTCTACCTTTGTACACTAAAATGAACATTAATCGATCGACAGCATATTGCCACTAGCATCTGGGCAATTCTCCATGCTCAGCGTCAACGCGGCTCCTAACATAAGTTCACCTAACAACTTCTCTCTAGTAGTTAAGTGAACCTGACCTAGTAGAGCGCACATTAGAAATCCCTCCAGCTGTTAGCTTCCAGGTGCATACTGAACACACCCACGACAGCTAACCTGCGGTCTCTGCCATTAACGTGCATGAGATTGGCACATTAATGACAAATCCATAGTGGGCTTTAGTGAAAGGGGCCCTAGATGTAGTGCAACCAGATGTGTAATAGAATCGGTATGCTCAGGGGATGAGTTTAGGGAGGGTGTGGGTGAAGTTCTAATTTGCACATGTATTTTATAAAATATGCACATATATGGATACTTATAGTGCAGGTATAAATGTCAATTCTCACAATCTAGGCACAATTCTGTAGAATTTGTACTAGACACATATGGACCTTCATAAAATAGGCTTTAAAAGACACCTTCTCTGCCTCCAGACCTAGGTGCCCTGTTCTAAAATTATCCTTCATGAGGGTAATTTTATGATAGGTCACCTAGGTGTGAAGGGCCAGTAGGTGCCTATATAGCGGTCATATTTTATAAAGACACATTAGCGCCTATATATATTTATAAAAGATTAGCACAGATCCTGAAGAAAGCATGTGCAGTAACCATGTGCAGTATGTGTGCATCTTATAGAAATGTTATACATAAATCATGACTCTTCCCATGCTCCACCCAAACTACACCCTTGAATACGCCCGGCACATGTCAATGGTTTTTGCCACTGCATGTACTTTTGCATGGAAGGACGATATTCAGCTCCTGGCCAAATTGCAAAATCAGCTAAAGTTTGAACAGCCATTTAGCCACTAAAAAATGGAGGCATGGAAGCAGGCCTGTTACCATGTAGCCAGAATGAACTTTGTTATGCTGTTTGGCGCAATCAACATGGGTGCTCTTAACGCCATCCATTGAGATGGCAGCGATTGCATTTGCGCTAAGAGCAACATTGCCAGTTAGCATGCTCCATAGAAACCCACTCTAGCCATGATGTGCATGAGCTACCCATGAACGGCAGCTAGCATGGGATTTTTAGTGTGGCTGCATTATTGGCACATGGGCAAGGTTAGTATGGGGCACTTGGCGTATGCTTAACTCTGAACTACCTGTTAGCACACTTCAGTAAACATGCTCCTCAGAGCATTTGAAATGAAAATTCCTGTCTAGATGGTTTCCAAGAGAAACTGTGAAGAAAGCCTGTAAGTGGACGCTGTATAATCAAGAACTGTTAAACCGTGTGTGATAAGGATAATGGGGTGTGTATTTAGGCATTTTGCAAATTTGCCCGAGACTGGAAGGATGATTAGAAAATATTGGGATATTGAGTGTGTTTTTTTTCTTTCCAAATAAATAATTGATTTCCACCTATGCCAGGGCAAAGAATTTAAAGGAATTTCTGTATTACGGCCTGCAGAGATTTCTTTTTTTTTTTTTTATTTATGCAATTTTACAATTTAAACATCAATCAACAATGTTTACAGCAAAGATGAATACTTGTGAAAATACAAAAGAAGCACTCTCTTTAACTAAATAACAAACAAGAGACATCTTTAGTCCCCAAGTACCCCTGTAAAATCATATTAAATGTGGCCACTTTATGGCATGTAGCCACATGTTACAACTAAAGTTTTATTAATCCTCAAAATGCTCATTGTTATAGGTTAAAGCATTTCACAAATATGCAGTTGGACATTTGATTTGCATCATTGAATGTCCATGTGAGCGGATCTCTGTGGGGAAGACCACTAGATTTTATTTTATTTTATTTATTTTATTTAATGTTTCTTTTATACCGCGCTATTTAACACCAGTGTGGTTTACAGGTAACATATTTGTGCAGTTCAAGCAGGTCTGCACTGGACTTACAATAAAACGGGGTTCTTTATGCAGGGCTAATTGGGAAACTATGTACAATTTGGCTGTCCCAGGCTATATGGGCAGCTCAGCATTATTTACACTGTGGATAGTTTGGGATGAGGATTTCTGAATGTAAACATTACCTAAAGAAGAACTAAACAGAGGCCCCACTGGTTGAACACTGTATAGAGAGAAAATATACTTCTAAATCATTGAAATGTTTACCATTGGACCAAGTGAAGTTAAATCCTTGGGGAGGAGATAGAGATTCCTTATTGTTAAAACGCTAGCAAAGATGGATATGGGCTGAACACTATTGAACCCCACAATTTGAACATTTCTATCGATTGGACATTTTTTTATTGCCAAAAATTATGAATCTGACCTTTCCATTATCCAGACAGGTATATTGAAATTTTAAGTATTTCAAAAGAATCTTGTAGGCTGTTTTTTTTTTTGCAGAGGAATGCTGCTGAGGTGGACTTTAAATCCCCTGCATTGAATGCGCTGATTGGTTGGTTGTAGAGTAATTCACTGCCATATATAATGCAGGCAGCATTTTTAAATTGCTAAAGCTGCTGAAACTGCTGTTTTGAAGAGAAGACATTAAAAAATATTTGCCCCAGAAGCAGCAATTATTATGAAACACAGGTCTTTGTTGGGCATTTGCCAAGTACAATACGTTTGAGAGAGATTAAGTAAATTCATGGAGTCTCTAGGGCCAGAAAGAGTTTTTTTTTAAATCAAGGAGCCATTTGAGTAAAAAAAAAAAAAAAAGAAGCACAGGCCTTTATGATGACTGCTGTAACAGAAATGCCAAGTGAGAGCTAAGTGCTATGAATTAAATAGTCTGGAGTACAATAAGAAGACTGTTGCAGTCAGTCCATGTGTTTTGATCACATATTGATAGTCTTTCCAGGGAGGGACTCCATAGGGATAACTTATTATTTCTTTTTAATGTCTTCTTACCTGTCCTTGCCTGCAGAATCCTCAATGCCTTCACGTAACTGCAGCCGTAGTTAGATGTCACTGGCTGCTCTTAATTCATCCAAAGTCTTTGGTTTAGGATGTGTATATAGTTAATGCAGTGACTGGGGTAATTGTATTTGAATGTGCTTGAAATCAATCACTAGTCTTACCAGGCATTTTGCCAAAGACTATCATGGCAGCTTTCTAGGATGGCGTCTTTTAACTATTAGTAACCACCAAACATGCACCACTAACTTCAAAACTACTAATATTACTGTTATAAACTTAGAATTTCATAAATTCAATATGGCAATAGCGATCTCAGGATGGTCTTACCCCTACATTTGGCAAAATTAATCACCATAGGGAGATGGCAGACGCTCACATCATAGGTCTACAAGCCTTATTATTTTTACCAAATACTGTATATATCCTTCATTCGAATTCACTTCAGTATAATTATTATACATCCACAAAAGTACTTTTTAGGATCCTTCAAAATGAAACAACACACAAACAAAATTAAAAAGAAGCGTCTGCACTTCTACGTGGTATATGGATACCGGAACTCATAAGATGCAATGCACTTTACCTATAACAAGACAAAGGAAAATTCTAAAAAGTCAGCATATCTATACAGTCAGTGAAAATATATGATCACTTATCTGAGCATCTTCTGAGCCCAGCACATATCGGTGATTGAGCGCTGCTTATCTCAATAATAGCCGCAACCCCGGTAAACAGACAGCCCAAGCCTAAGCCCAAGCCGTCGGTCTCCACGGCAAGCTATCCAATAAAAGCTGTCGTTTTGCCAAATAGGCTTCTTCAGGGATTATAACTACAATTGCTTCACCAAATGCTAAGAATATCTTCGTGAATACAACATGCTTCTCATTACCATATCCCCAGCGTCAGATGTCAGCTGTTTTTAAACCAAACCACCACCAATAGAATCATTCACGAAAAGACCGACGTCATCTATTCAACTAACTTTATTCCCATCCCTATACAATACAAAGAACACACAATTAAAGATTTTACTTTTTAAAAAAATAATAAAAAGAGAAGGAGATCGGAACTTCAGAGATACCCAACTTAGCTTCACATAAATAATATCCAATTGATTTTATCATTCAGCCCATATGGCTCTAAAGTATTTAATTCAAAAATCCATTTCTGCTCCTTTTGTAATAATATATGTCCTCTGTCTCCTCTTTGAATATTTAAAGGGACATGCTCTAATACTGTACAACGTAGATCGTCAAAGATATGATTAGAAGATACACAGTGCTGTACTAAGGGTGTCTCAATTTTTGCTTTGTTAATGCTGTATTTATGTTCTGCTAAACGTGTCCGTAAAGGGTGTGTAGTTTTCCCAACATAGAGCTTAAGACATGGACACCATAGTGCATAAACTACAAATGAAGTATTGCAAGTTGTTTCACATTTTAATGGATGACTTTTATGCAAATATTTATTGGGATGTTTACTAAACCGTCTTAATATTACTGGCGCTAGTTGCAGCATTAATGTGAAGAATGTCATATAAGGTAGTGGGCGTTCTGGAGGGAAGGTAGCAAGGAATCTGTATTGTGTGATAGTGGGTGCCATGGGTTGTTAACGTGCGTTAACCCTAAGTTCATGCCAGCGCTGTGTTAGAAGCTATAAAGATGTAGTCCACTGGTTACTGCAATGACTGCAAAGGCAGAGGTCATGGGTTTGATCCCACAGTGGCTTTATTTAAGAAGTCTGTCTGAGGCATTTCCTTTTAATTTAAATCAGTGTTGCCAGCAGAAACACCCTCACAGTGCCATAACCTAAGGTGCCTCATAAGGCGCCCTATAAGGCACTCCATAGGGCACATGATAAAGTGCTCTGTCTGCCAAGTCACCATATAATGTGCCATACAGGGCGCTTTATAGGGCACCTTATAGGGTATCTGAATTCAATAAAGTATAGGGCAGACACAGAGGATCTCTAAAGGAAAAAAAATACTGTGAAGCTCAGTAGATGATATGGAAGGGCAGACTGGATAGACTATATGGTCTTTATCTGCTGTCATTTTTCTCTGTTTCTATGTTCAGCCATGCTAGACATAGGAGTATGTTTACTAAAGGGCAGTAAGGGAGCAAAGGTGCCGTTAACAGGTGTTATCGGTGCCTGTGAGTGGTTAACGCCGCGTAAAGTGCCAACAATGCTGGATTAACGTGTGGAAGCCAGGCCCATAGCATTAAGGGGAAGGAGGTGGCGTAAAAGGGGTGGAAAAGGATAGGGATAGCGTGTGCTCCTTTAACACCGGGTTGTGGTAACATGCATTAGAGCTCCTAGCAGTGGGAACCCTAACACCATGTGAAAGTGTGTGGTAAGGGCTATATATGAGGTGAGAGAGCTTATTTAAATGTCAGCAATGTGCTCCACCAACTGGAGTTCCCAAAGTAGTGATAGTAGTGCTCCATTGGCAACAACTGCATGGTGCAGGCACTATGTTGTTGGTTACAACTTACTTATGTGGTCTCTTATGCCAGAGTTATAATGAAACTAGTACCGATAATACTCCGCAATGTAACTAAGAAAGTAAACAATGTATCCTCTTCAACTTGCATCTGTAATGACAATGAGTAGCTGTATAGGTCTCAGCAAAAACACGGGCAGCCTTTGAGGAATTATTTCACCAACAACGGAACTTAAAGTCCTGCAAACATCAATGACCCTATATAAACAACCCTATATAAACAACCATCACTTCATCAATTTTTTGAATTGAATTTTTAAATTTTCAAATTCTTTCAATTTTTCTTAATCATTCTCAATTTTAAATTTTCTCAACTTCATGATTTCAAAAGTTGTGCTTAGCTTTTAGAAGAGATGTCCAACTCTTGATGAATATCCCGACGCTGGTAAGTGCGCTCTTCTGCGTTTCACCAATGTGGTTTCCTCAGAGGAATTGAACTTTAAGGTAATCCCTCTTCACAGAAATCTTCCAAGCACTAAAGAACAGACAAGTATATTAAATATCTACTATCATTCATTTCATATATATAACCGAAGAAACATGCTAAAGATCCATTACCAATAATTTTCAGTGTGTGTTCTCCCACACAAAATTTTCCATTCAGTCCTTCAGCAATATCATTTACAAATACATTGAACAGTACCGGTCCCAGGACTGATCCCTGGAGCATGCCACTAATCACCTTCCTTTCATCCGAGTGAGTTCTATTTACCATCACCTTCTGTTGTCTGTCAGTCAACCATTTTCTTATCCAATTCACCATCCCCAGGCTGTTCAGTTTATTGATAAGCCTCCTATGAGGAATAGTATCAAAGGCTTTGCTGAAATCTAGATATATCACATCCATCACATGCCCTTGATCTAATTCTCTGGTCACCCAGTCAAAGAACTCAATCAGATTTATTTGGCATGATCGTCCTTTGGTAAAACCATGTTGCCTCGGATCATGCAACCTATTGATTTGGAGAAAGAGAGAATAGTGGACTTTCAGGAGCTCCTCCATTACTTTTCCTGCCACCAAGGTAAGGCTTACCGGCCTGTAGTTGCCACTTCTTCCCTATTACCACTTTTGTGAAGATGATCCATATCAGCACTTCTCCATTCCTGTGGGACTTCTCCTGTCTTCAAGGATTTATTAAAAATTTCCTTTAACAGCCATGCAAGAAACTCTCCGAGTCTTTCAGTATCATGGGATGTATCCCATCTGGTCCCAAGTGTGACAGTCACAAGGGTAGGGTTAGAGCATAAAGAGGCAGGGAATTGTGGCATATGTGTCATCAGCAACTGTTCCAACATTCAACCCCATGTCCAAGCTGCTGTGCTTCCACACACTCTTGGGGTGGGGGCAATACGTCTGCAGCATGGGAGAGTGCATGTGCTGCACTGGCCAGGTTTGGAGTGTCCATGGCTAGAGACATGACATTATATGCAAGTACAGGCATGAAACTAGGTTCAATATTCACTGCCTAGAGCTATGTAGGGGGACACCGTATTTGTGTATGTGACAGATGTAGCCCACTGTGGGCCAGTATGCACTCTCAGCCTGTCTGTGGCCCACTTTCCACTGTGCCTCACATTGCATAAGCTGTCCCCAAGTCCAAGATTAAAAAAGATTCTGGGTATTGCCTAAAACAGATCTGTTTGCACAGGATGTGTATGTGTCAGAGGTTAGGTCAATGGCTGAGCCATTCTAGCATGGGTCTGCCATGGGCAAGGCCTGGGTGCACACATCTGTACATGCTGAGAGGCCATTCTCACTCTGACCGAGCTGTGACTATGTCACGGCTATGTATGCACATGGTGCTCTATAGGGTCAAACTATAGCAATATGTGGGCTGTTGCTTTTATGACAGGCCTGTCACTAGACAGGCTGTTGGTTGTCCATGCTGTTTGTACAAGGCCAATGTGTTCATGGTGGCTATGTGCACATCCAGTGTGTGGTGACTAGCAGACTAGGCACAGATTATATGTGAGTGGCTGACACAGCTCGGTGTTGCCCAACATATGCAGACTGCCTATGATTGATCTAGCTGATTGGAATTCCCAGAAAGTGAGACTAGCAGCTGTTCTTGGGCTGTTGGTAACCTGCTGGTAACTATGATCTTGGCAGACCTTCCTGATCAACTCCTGGGATGGCCACCTGCAGGAATCATCATACATCTCTACTTGCTCCATATGGCCAATATAAGAGACACTTGTCCAATTGTTCTATAACGTGTCAGGAGGATTGTATGGTGCTTAGAAAATCTGACACAGCTGTCGTACCCAAATAGCTGGTATTGGGTCTTCCCCATGGCACAGCTACACCTTTTCACACTCTCTACATTAGCATTTGTGCAGTCACATCAAATACATTTGGGCAGCAAGGCCATACAGCACTCTCATCTACCACCATCCATCCTTCGGCCCATCCATCAGCATATGCCTGTTAGGTACATTCATGTATTCTTCTGCCAGCTGCTACACCAGAGCCCACACAGGAACAGTTTAATCATTTGGATGTATCACTGACACCCTTCCTGTGAATGTTCTGCACATCACCACTTCTGCTCAGTCATCCTTTTGATGCCCATATCATGGTGATGCTGGCTCTGCCAGGAGACACTCCTTCCCAATCCTATGCCACACACTGACATTAAAGCATATTGCGTGGGCATCCCTCACTGATACAGATAGCTGCCTTCCACATGCTCATTGCACTTACTAACTGATATGAAGGATAAATATGGATCTGACAGGTCCATCAGCTCTTACCTTTCTTTCCATCCCTCACCTAAAATGTGACTTTCACAGGGGCTCCCTTATCCTGCGTTAAGGTGACTGCCATTTTTGGGCGTTAAGGTGCATGCTTGACACCTTAATGACCGATGTCCTGTTAGTGTCCGATAAGTGGAACCAAGTAACCTTACTGCCAGAACACCTACGGCCTGCCCTGGTCTTTACCACAGGATGATACCTAATCACTGTCAATATTGCTTGCTAAACACTCTTTAGTAAACATACCCCTAAGTGTCATTGTGGACAATATATTCATCTTCTGCCCATATGTAACAGTGCCCAGAACAACAAACAGACATTATTAGGAAATGAATAGAGAAGAGGTACAGAGAAGGGCTACCGGAATGATAAAAGGAATGGAATGACACTCCTAAGTCAAAAGACTAAAGTAGTTAGGGCTCTTTACCTTGGAGAGGAATCAGCTGAGGAAAGATTTGACAGAGTTCTATAAAATCTTAGGGGCATGTTTACTAAAGTGCACTAGCTGGTAGCACGGGGTTTTGCATGCGGTGGCACACAGTTGGGCCATGCGGCAGCAAGGAGTGCATGTGGCCAAGGACACCATGCTGAAAATCCCTACTGTAGCAAAGCCTGAGTAGGAAGGGCCAAGTTGGAGAATGTGCGGAGAGAGGGTGGAATCAGGATGCACTCCTGCAGTGAGCATGGTAGTCACACGCTAGCTATGCAACCACTCTGCCAGCATGACCTCAGCTAAAGCCAGCCCCTGACCAGGTGCTAGCCGCACTCTCCATGCTCCTGCATGCCAACCACATGGTTTGAATGCACAGTTCATATGCAAGAGTTAAGAAAAATAAAAGACAGGAGCATGGCTAACACACTGGAACAATAGAAGGTCAATAGGTGATGGAAACTGAATGCTAAGGCACACGCCTAGGCTATTGTTTTGGGGGGTGCTGCATTGTGGTCGAACATACCAGCATGACAACCTCAACACCAAGGCTGACAGGTCTGTGGTCACCTTCCTGGGATAGTAAGCAAACATCCCTGGACAAAGCAAAAGCTATCCTGGCAGACTGCTGTTCACATCTGCATATGCACTGGATAGGTTTCAAAGGGCTACTGGTATGCGCTATTGATGTGTCAGGAGATAGGGCCCGTGCTGTGTGCTGCAGTTAGTACTTGCCTCAGAGGCAGAGTTGGAGCCAGAAGAGTACAGTGGGGAGAGGAGCATGCAAATTAAGTGATGCACTTCATGGCTAAATAATGGTGTGGCAGCACAGGAGCTATCTGACCCCTGGACCCTGTGCTGGTAGGCTGAAGCCTACAAGCTCTGAGAAACAGCTTGCTATTTCTATCATGGAATGCTGATTTTTAGTGTTGGGGCTTGCCGATCAGTGTTCCCTGCCTTGTCTTCTTGCATTGGGGTTACAGCAGTCCATGGACCTGGGGGACTCCTTTGATTCTCCCAAGTCTGGTAAGCCCTTACTGCTGGGGTGCTCATCCTGAGGGCTGTGTGGGATTTACGACTTCCATGTGGTGTACTCTCATAGCACCTCTCAGAAAGCAGGGACATAGGGGGCCCTCTGTGGTGGATGGCTGTGAAACCTCTCTGTCTAGTAACTCTTAGACTATAGAGATAGGTGTTCTATATGGTAGGCCATGGGGATGCTGCTTGATACTATAGTCCCAATGTGCAGGCTACTCTAAGCAACTGTGCTGATGGTCTCCAGACCCTCCTGGCCCTTGCACCTCCCTTCCCTCAATATTGATGTTTGTTTTGCTTTAATACCAACAAAGTTAAATTTAATGTTCAATGTAAATAGTTGATTTTCTATTGTTCAATGTAAAATGTATACAAACGTATACAAGACTGTTAAACTGTTATATGTAAACCGCCCTTGATCTCTGGAAGGGGCGGTATAAAAGAAAATAGTTAAATAAATAAATAAATAAATATTGGGGAACTCACACCACAATGGCTAAGGTGCTGCCCAAACCGTGATTAGAGGGGTAATGAGCAAAAGGGGCAGTTACACAATGGAGGCCGAGCTGCCTTGCTTCCGATAGGTAAGGGCAGTCCTATTCCGACCTTCATTTCTCTGAGGCCACTCGCAAGAGAAGTGAGCGGCACTTTAGCAAACAGATTTATGACTTCCTGCTTCCAGTCTGTTAATAAACATCACTTACAAGCAGGCTGAGGGAGCAGAAGGTAGGAACAGAGCTGTTGACTGTGCTGCTCTGGGGGGGATGGGAGAATTCTTGAAAGTTTGTCCAGGGTCCCATAAGGGGTTGAAGCTGCCTGAATGTAAAAGATGAAAGTCAGATTGCAGTGGATCCAGAATGGTTATAAGAGGAAAAAGCCAAGACAGCAGCAGTGAACTGCACATTCAAATAGTTTAGATACATATGGGAGGAGGAAGATGAATCAGTAATAGTAAGGACAAGGAGGGTCCAGTGAAGGTTGTTTGATGAGCAGTATAACCACAGCTTGTTTGAAGGTACCAGGAACAGTTTCAGTGGAGAGTGAAAGGTTGAGGATGTGGCAGATGGAAGGAATGGTCATGGGGGAGAGAGAGCATAGTAGACGGGTGGGAAATGTGATCCAAAAAGCAGGTAGTAGGTTTGGAAGAGGAGGGAAGATCTGCAGTTTCCTTTTCAGTGATATTAGAAAAGGAAGAAAGGGTGAGGTGGGGGGGGGGGGAGGGAGATGGAGATGACCCATCAAATGGCAACATATACCCAATCAGCACATAGTTCTATCAAGTCAATGACATCCATTCAATATCCAAATTAAGTCTATTTGGAGTAACCAAAGTTAAATGGAAAATCCAATATTGCTCTCTGTAGCTGAGCTGTTTGTCACGATTACCACTTCTCCAGTCTAAATCAACAGTCAATAATTTGCCAATATAACTCTTCCACAGAGTGCTTCCCTCTTATCTAGTGTCTCACTGTAGAAGCTGACTCATTAGCAGTCAATATCCAGATCTTATATTCCTTTAATCTAAGCTTAGTTTTACGTCTCATATGGCGTATGTATACCATAGGACATGGACATATACTCATATAGATGGCATAAGAAGAATCATAAGTAGTATATTTCTGTAGTTTAAAAAGGTGTCTCCATTCAATACCATAGAGTTGAAAAATTTCACAAACACTGCCCACAGACAAAATGAACATTAAATGCAGATATCTTGTCAGCAAATTGCTTAAAATGACATACGTATTCTCCAATGTTTTTACCACAAGAATATGCTATTGAGGATTTTCAAAGATCTTATAGAGTTAATATTGCCAATGCTTTCATAGTATCTGGAGAATATTCTTACAGATTCTTTTTGTTTATATTGCAACAAAAGATACCCATGTCCATATCCTGCTTGTTTGTATACCTTATTGATAATCCCCCCTGTAAATAAATTATAATCCCCCCTGTAAATAAATAAATAAATAAATACAAATTCAAATAATTCACCTACTTCTTCTTTAAAATCATCCAGGAAGGACAAATATGCCATAAGAGTATAAGAACAGCCAAACAGCCATAGTGGGTCAGATCAAGGTCTATCAAGTCCAATATCTCGTTTCCAACAGTGGCCAATCCAGGTCACAAGTATCTGACAAATCTGAAAAGTAGCCAGTTCCATGATTCTTATCCCAAGGGATAAGCTGTAGTTTTCTACGGGACCTGTTGGTAAAAACAGCTTTGGAACGGCATTGACCGACTTCTCCGGATGGACTGTTGCGGGGTCATTTTCCTTGTAATGATTGTGGTTATTGTAATTCCACATTATCGGGTGATTCGTGGTTAGATTTGAAAACAGGACAGACCTAAATTATTGACGGTGGCTGACGAATTGTAATTCCACGTTTGTGGTGTATATTTTACAATGCACGTGCCCAGCTTTATATGTGGGGAGCACTATACAAGCAATCAAAGTCCGTGTCGGTGAACATGCTTCAAGACTTCGTTGACAGGAATTGTCGACTCCTGTGGTGCAGCATTGCTTGCAATATCATTATACTTTTGATCAGCTTCGTTGGTCTGTCATTGATTGTGTTCCACAGGATCCCCGGGGTGGTGACTGCATGGCGCGTTTGAGGCCGTTGGAGCAACGTTGGATTTATCGACTACAATCTGTCATTCCATCTGGTATGAACCGTGAGATTGATTGGACAAGCTCATTTTGACTTAGGGCCATTCATATGTGGGCTTCCCTGATGAGTGGGAATTCCCTCTGTGATTGGTTGTGCTAAGATGACAGGCAGTTGGGGGGTTAGCCAATCTGTGAAGAGGAATCCCTTATTTGATGTGTCGGTAGTACTGGCGTTTTTCAACAGTTGGAAGGAGTTATACAGCACTTGCTACAGGTGTTATGGCACCCTGAGTTGGAAACAGCTACACAGCACTCGATACAGGGGTTGTGGCACCCCGAAACGTGCACGTCGTGCATTTTTGTGCAGCTTTGCTGGTTTATTCAGCATCAGGATAAGTGATGGACTTTTAAATGTAATTTGATCTTAGACACAACAAGTGAATAAAAGGACTATTGTTGTTTTGGGGAGTGGATTGATTTGCCATTCTCCTCCAACTCTGTCCGACAAAAAGAATTTTCTAATATTCAAGTGGGATTCTACAGTGTTTTGTGGGTTTCGGTTATTGATGTGGATCACTGTTTTGGGGAATTTTGATTTGTA
This sequence comes from Ichthyophis bannanicus, assembly GCA_033557465.1. Lineage (NCBI taxonomy): Eukaryota > Metazoa > Chordata > Amphibia > Gymnophiona > Ichthyophiidae > Ichthyophis > Ichthyophis bannanicus. The sequence continues at coordinate 648,281,268 of CM066035.1, forward strand.
GTTTTCTCTTGGACTTCCTTAAAACTGCTTATGGACTTTCCCTCCAGGAATTTGTCCAACCCTTTTTTAAACCCAGCTTACCTACTTGTAGCAAATCCACTGGCAATAAGTTCCAAAGACTAATTATGCATTGAAAGAAAAATATGTTCTCCTGTTTTAAATATACTACTTTGCAGCTTCATGGCATATCCCCTCCTAGTCCTTGTATTTTTGGAAAGAGTGATCAATTTACATCTACCTGTTCCACTCCACAAGATTTTATAAACCTTTATCACATCTCTTCTCAGCTGTTTTTTCTCAAAGGTTGAAGAGCTCTAACCTCTTTAGCCTTTCCTCATACCTCTGTAGACATGGGTAAAAAAGGGCAACATCTGGAAAGTAGTGCATATTAATGCCTGTAGTACGGGAAATAAGATTCCGGATGTTGAAGCTTTAATGGAAGAGGCAGAGTTGGATTTAGTGGCAGTTATGGAGACACTAAATCCAATATGGAGTATTAAATACTAATGTTTTTTTAGTTTTTGTTTTTATTTGAAATACTAATCCGCACTGATCCGACTTGTTTGGGAGTGATGCCGTATAGAAATAAGTTCAATAAATAAATAAAACCATGACTGGGATGTAATTATTCCAGGCTATAATTTATTCAGGAAGGACATGCTAGGAAGAAAGTGAGGAGGAGTGGCACTATATTATATGTAAAGATAATATTAAAGCTACAGAATTGTAGGGCTTACAAGAGAATGGGGATGCATTGTGGGTTTCACTGGAATGAGGCAATGGAGCATTCATTTGCCTTGGTGCTATTTACAGACTTCCTTCACAAGCAGAAAAAATGAACAGGGATCAAAATGAAGACCTTTGCAGTATTGCTATGAAAGGAGAGGGATTGCTGATAGGTTATTTCAGTATACCATATATTGACTGGGGTATCCCTGCTGCAGTGTCATCTAGAAGTAGAAAGACTTATTCTGGAAACTGATAACAGAGCCCACATGTGAAGGGACCATACTGGACCTGGTGCTAAAGAATGGGGAAAGAGTTTCTGATGTTATAGTGGGTGATTATCATGCATCCAGTGATCATTGGATGGTATGGTTCAGTATTAGCACTAGGGCTGTTAATGTCAATTCAAAAGTGAGGGTCCTTGACTTTAGGAAAGCCAACTTTGCCAAGATGGGACAATACCTCAAGCAGTCATTAGCAGAATGGGAACAACTGGAAGATGCAGAAAAGCAGTGGACAAAACTGAAAGAGGATATTTTAAGGATAACAAACCTTTTTATTAGTAAGTTAAGTAAAATAAAGAGAGACCACTATGGTTCTAGAAAGAAGTAGGAGCCAGAGCCAGGAGCCAGAGAAGTAGGAGCCAGAGCCAGAGAAAGAAGTAGGAGCCAGAGCCAGGAGGTCAACAGTCCTAAATTTACTAACAACCCTGAAGACCTTGACTAAATGCAATAACACAACAGCAAATAGGGCCTTCAGTCTTTACGTCCCCAAATGTTGGAACGCACTCCCACCAGACATTCGAGCTATTGCAGACCTGACCCAATTCAGGAAGGCAGTCAAATATCACCTCTTCCTCCAATACTACCCAACCAGCGATGAATCTAGATAGCACCACCTAAGAAACACTGCCTTTTTGCAGCCCATACTCACAATATCTCAAGTATTCGAAACGGACTCATTATTTATTGTACAATTCAACCCTGTACAGGAACTTTAGCTCATGTATATAGCCTATTTCTTGTAAATAGTTCATGTATATAGCCTATTTCTTGTAAATAATTCATGTATATAGTTCAACCCCTGTTATCCAAGTTTATACCCCTGTTCGATGTAAAACCAAAACGAAAATTGTGATTTGGTCACTTTGTTATACTGTAAACCACGCTGATGCCGAATAGTGCGGTATATAAGCAACTGTAATAAATAAATAAATAAATAAAGTAGCTGAAAAGGTGAAGAAAAAGAGGATGGCCTTCATAAAAACACAAGAGATCATAGAAAGAGGAAGACAAGCATCAATATTTGGAAAAACCTAGAGAAGCTAGGAAAGTAGTCAGGAAAGCAAAGATACAAATGGAAGAAAACATAGCTAATGAAGTAAAATGGGGGGGGGATATTTTTCATATAGTGAGAGGAGGAAGTGCAAAAGTGGTATTGTTAGGCTCAATGGTGATGGGAAAGAATATGTAGTAGCTAATAAAGATAAAGTGGAATTGCCTAACAAATATTTCTGTTCTGTGATCCCAGATGAAGGGCCAAGAGCAAGATCTTAGAAAACACCAACAAATAGAAACTAAAGTGAAATAGATCTTGAACGATTTTCAGAAGACTGTGTTCATGAGGCGCTAGCTAAATTAAAGTAGACTAAGCATTGAGACCAGATGGGATACATCAGAGAGTGCTTAAGGATCCACTGTCTGACCTTTTCAATGCTTCTTTAGAGTCTAGCATAGTCCCAGAAGAATGGAGAAAGGCACATGTGGTCACTTTTCACAAAAGCAGAACTAAGGATGAGGTTAGGAACTACAGGTCAGTCAGTCTGACCTCTGTGGTGAGTTAATTAATGGAAAGGCTGCTAGAACAGAGGAGTGAGGTTTCTGGAAACCAATGGGATTGTAGGATTCAAGGCAGCATGGGTTTACAAGAAGCAAGTCTTGTGAGACAAATCTCATTAATTTCTTTAACTGGGTGACCAGAAAGTTGGAAGAAGAGAGAGCTCTAGATGTGGTGTACTTAGATTTCAGTAAAACCTTTGACACTGTTCTCCACAGGCGACTTATAAATAAACTGAATGCCCTAGGAATGGACCCTAAAGTGACCGACGGGGTTAGAAATTAGTTGAGTGGGAGGCGACAAAGGATACAGGTATATGGTGCTAACTCTGAGGAGAAAGATGTTGCCGGTAGTGTGCTGCAGGGATATTTCCTTAGCCCAATTCTTTTTTACATTTTTGTAACTGATAATGCAAAAGTATTATCAGGTGAGGTTTGTCTCTTTGTAGATGATACCAAAATCTGCAATAGAGTAGACACCCAGGAAGGTGTAGATAACATGAGGAAGGATCTAGCAAAGCTTGAAGAATGGTTGAGAATCTGGCAGTTGAGATTTAATGGTAAAAAAATGCAGGGTCATGCATTTGGGCTGTGAAAATCCAAGGGAACAGTACAGTATAAGGAGCGAAGTGCTTCTGACCACAGAAGAAGAGTGGGACCTGGGCGTCATTCTTTCTGATTATCTTAAGGTGGGTAAACAGGTAGAAAAGGCGACAGCGAAAGCCAGACGGATGCTTGGGTGCATAGGGAGAGCAACGGGCAGCAGGAAAAAGGAGGTGATAGTGCCTCTGTATGAGTCTTTGATGCGACCTCATTTGGAGTATTGTGTGCAATTCTGGAGACAACACCTTCAAATGGATATAAACAGAATGGAGTCAGTGCAGAGGGTGGCTACCAAAACGGTCAGTGTGTTTTGTCATAACATATTGGGAAAGACATAAAAATCTCAATATGTATACTTTGGAAGACGGGAAAGGGGAGATATGATAGAGACGTTTAAACACCTCTGTGGTATAAATGCTCAGGAGAGCCTCTTTCAACTGAAAGAAATCTCTGCAACGAGGGGGCATAGGATGAAGGTAAAAGGAGATGCACGCCCAGAAAAGACCCTCCCTGTTGGCAAATGGGAAGAGTCTCTGTCTATGAGGCAGGGCTTGGGCAGAGTTAGGGCGGAGCTTGGGCCCACCCAAGGGAAAAGCTCTCCCGCCACCCCTGGTGCAGACAGAGTGATTTCAGACAGCATTTAGACATGCCTCCCTTCACTGTTGCCACTCCCCTAGAATTTTGGATGTTCTGCTGTGGATGTCCCAGATTTTTCCTTGACATCACTTCTAAAAAATCACTTAATATATCCATATATTTTATGCTCCTCTTGTTAAGGTTCCTGTCAAACAATTACATAATTATTTCTCAGAGGAAGGTTTTTTTTTTTTTTCAAATTTAGGTTCCCTTTAGAAAATAGGTATGTAATAGGTATCTTTTTGGAACTTTGACATAGGTGCCCATTTATAATATTACCTCTCATGAGTAAAGGCCCCATGTTTTCGTAAAGCTTTCTGCCATCCGGGAATTCCTTTTCAGGAATTGCAGGAAAAACTGGTGAAGCAAACTGACCTACTTGCTTTTTGCCAATTTTTAACCTTCCCTGTCCTTCAATTTAAAATCTGTCCCTGAATTAAAATGAGCTATTTACCAAAATATCCACTAGTGACCTCTTTCCAGGAACTGAACAGAGTTTTCTGGCATGCTACTGATTTCAGACGAGTAAAGATGTTGTAGGTAGTAGGTTACACCTGTGACAGCTTCAGACAAATTTCGGTCTTATTATAACTTTTGTCAGTGCTGACATACTGTACTTAAGTTCTCATAAACACCATCCTGCTTAATTCTTTCAGGTTTGCGCAGTTTTTCTCTATAAACAAATGCATGCTGCTTTTACCACCGAAAAAGGTTAATTATTCTAAACCTGACATTCCAGTAAGACAATAGGCTTCAGAATTCAGAACTGCACAAATAGAAGTTATTGGCATTCATCCAGAGTGTTTACAGTGTATTATGCAATAACACCTTGGGGGGAGGAGCTGATGATTGGAATCGTGGTTTGTTCATTGCCTTAATTACAGTTTCATCACAAACATTCATTCCTGACAGAAATAAAAAAAACTCAAGCGTAAAATATATGCTTCGATACATTAATTTTTAAATCTGATTTCACTCGCATCAAAGCTAATGGAAGTCCCAATGTATTTCTTTTAGCTGTCAAAATATTTATGCTGACCTTCCCCTTCTTTTCATTCGTTGTGGTGTATAATGGGCGAGCACATTGCCCTTCTCCAACAACTGCTGTTGTAAGCAGAACTTCATTTTGCAGAACAGGCAGAATAGAAGAGGCAAACAAAAAGAAAAGCAAGCCTGCAGAAGTGAGGAATGGGTATGTCGCTCCCAAGGAAGGCTCACACCCATGACAAAAACATCCACAAGCCTTTTGTGATACGCAGCAGGAGTAAAGATGGTTGAAAAGGAATTGGTGGCGGAGGGCTGCAAGAAGGTGCCAAGTATTTTTGTGTGTGTTAGAGAACAAAGCATCAGTCTCTCCCTGTCTAGCCAGAATGGTACTGTCCCAGACAGAAAGGTCCCTGTAGGCCAGGCTATTCATGTGGTACTACCCCTGTGGAGAGCTCCAAGCTCTGAGAGCGATAGTGAGCATAGGAAAAAAGCAGCTGCAGTGCCCTCGTGTCAATTAGCATAATCATGTGTACGGGTTTTGCTAGCAGTATTTGAGGTAGCCCAAGAAGCAGAGGCACAGCAGGGAAGGCTGTAGCACTGCATCTCTGCACCACCATAAAATATATCACAGGCTCATTGAAAACATCGCAAAACCATATTTTGACCGAGGAAAGAACAGTTCTAATTAATGTTCAAGCGACATTTAAATTACAGAATGCTGGACTATGTGGAAAACACATTATTATATTTACTTTCTGACATTGTAAGAAGAGACTTTCCAATGAATTTGTATCTCAAAAACAAACAAAAAAAAGCATTAGTCTTTTTATGCTGCAGAACAATATGAGCCTCGTTAGCCTTAAAATGGCAGCATTCATTACAGTTTTAGTACGACAAATATTTGCACTGTTCCTATTAATTTCCTTAAGATAATCAAACTAATAGCATTTCTATAAGACAAAGGGCTATTTACTAGGTAGAGTTAGCAGTTGAGTGGAGGAATTTACATGCATTAAATACATAGAGGGTAATTCATTAAGAAGCCCTATAGTTAACAATGCATTTTTACAAGCATTAATCACACCTATTCTGTAAAGTAAAATACGCACAGATTTTACTCTAAAGAATACTACCATAAGTGGCTGCTAACGTGCGGAAACTTAAGTGTTGGTTACTTAAACGACAGCATGTCATTTTTGTGTGTCTGCCCGTATTCTGTAGATTACAGGCATAAATGCAGTACTGCCCAAACTCCGCCCATGTGCAGCCCCTGCATACATACAGAATAGCTGATTTTACAACTTCCATGGGTAAGTATTTACACCCAGGTTTCTTCGGGCAGGAATTCATAGTTGCGGTGATGTGAGCACATTATATGCTTCCCCCTGGAAAAGTTACATCCTTGAAAGGAGCACTTTTTTTCATTTTATTTGTGGTCAGGAGCAGGAATAGGCATGGATGTCTCACTGACCAGAGCTAGAGGAGCTTCTGTTGCTCTGAAATCGCACCGTAATGTGCATCTCCCTTGTTCTGCTCAGGCCTTGCCTCTGTCACGTTCCTTTGCTATGTGGACGTTCTCATACTGGGATGTCTAGACATTATACCTGGGGCCCCATATTCAGTGGCAACAGCTAGTGCCGTCGCTACTGAACGAAAGATCTGGATATTCAGTGCCAGAGCCATATCCAGCCACCGGCATTGAATATCGGGGTCAGTCAGATAGCAGAGAAGCTAACAGGGCACTGTTGATATTCAGCCTGGTTAACTTTGGTGGTGAAAGCTAGGCCAGCCCTTCAGGTGCCTAATCTTTGCTGCTTAGCAGCAATATCGCTGCTGCCTGGTCATTGCTGGGTGCCACCTCCGCTCTGTCCTTGGGACACTGCTGCAGATATTCATTGTCCCTAACCATGTTAGCGCTGCTGAATATTACAGTGACCACGATTAATGCAGCTAGCAAGTCTGCTAACCATGTTAATCGCTTTGATTATCCTCCCCCACCCTTTCCAGATTTCTAAAATAGCCCCAGGGACATCTCCATGCTTTGCATATTTAAGTGTCCATTTTCAGACATCCATCTTATAAATAGAGCTTCTAAAATACCCGTGATCGATACTTACACAAGCGTATGATAATACTGCGTTTTTTGCAGCTATCATTGCCTTATTATGCTTTAGTAAATCAGCCCCTCAATTCCTTGTAAAATATACTAATTCATGTTTTCAAATATGTGTTAGATTATTAGTGTGATTTGTTGGGCAGACGCATAATGTTTGTAGCAAATTGCTTATTTTATTGTATATTCATATTCTGTTGACAAATGTAAAGAAATTCCTGAAATGATAAATAAAATCCATGTCCATCGCTTATTACTGAACATCATATCATACAGAAGATAAAATGAGTCGACTGTTCAGATCTATTAGCTACAAAAAGTATGTTTCCCAAAAATTGTTAAATTATTCAAAAATCAAATCAATAGTACAACAATTTTCATGGTGTAGAATCTGTTTCTTTCTGCAGGCAACAGACTTAACATTAGTCCCTGTGGTATTCACAAGCCAAACATCCCACAAGAGCAATAGATGAAGAGAGAAGAAAACAAGCTCTCCTTGGTGAAACATACAAATTTCCCATAAATTGTAATGATGACGCAAAAGTTACCGTAGAACTCCCAGGGTAGAGGGATCTAAGAAAGAAGCTGTGACTGGTAAACCCAATCTTTGGCAAGGATTACAAGAGACAGGACAAAACAAAAGAAAACACTACCTTATCTCTTCTGAGAGGAACAATAGGATAGAGATTATATAAGGCACATAAGGAAACAAGTAAGGAAAGCATGTGGAGCATGATTCATGGAATTGCTTCCAACTCTGCTGCATGTGCGTATGGGTGTATGCGTGCATTTATGTTTCCTGTGTCTGTCTTTGACTTCAAGGGAAAAAGGGAGGGGGCACCTTGAATGATGTGATACAAAAATATTCTGTTGGTTCGGAAAGAATAATAGAATTAAACTAAGGGGTATGTTTACTGAGGACCATTAAGAGTACACAATTTGGAAGCACAAAACAGCATCGTTAAAGGCTCCAACATGCATTAAAGGATGGGGTGGAGAGTAGACATTTTGGCAGTAAGGCCACTTGTTGCTGGTTAGCAGGTGTTAACAGGACATTGGATGGTAAGGGTGTCAAGCATGCACCTTAATGTCCGATAAGGCCCGATGCCTTAATGCAGGATAAGGGAGCCTGCCAGCCACATTTGAGCTGCTGGATGGGAGCAAAGGTAATAGTTGATGGACATGTCACATCCATATGTCCTTTATGTGTTACACAGTGAGTGTGAGGATAATGTGGGAGGCAGTTTGACTGTATCAGTGAGGGGTGCTCATGTAACCTCCTGTGATGTCAATGGGTGGCATAGAATTGGGTAGAAGTGTGCCCAGGAGGTGCCAACATGGCCACAAAGTGAGTATCAAAAGAATGACTGCCAGGAGTCTCAAAAGAATGACTGCATATCAGCCTCAGGAGAGATGCGAGTGATACGCCCTAATGAATAAAATTTTACCGTGTGGGACATGGTATAGCAGCTGGCAGAAGAATACATGAGTGAAGATGATGGATATATGTTGATGGATGGCCTGAAGGATGGATGGGGGGTAGATGAGAGTGCTTTATGGCCTTGCTACCCCAATGTACCCAATGTGACCTCACAAATGCAGCTAACCTCAGTTGTAGTGTGTGTGAAAAATAGTTGTTGTGCCACAGGGAAGGACTATTACCAATTATTTGGGTGTCACAGCTGCCTCAGCTGCTCTAACCACCATACAGTCTTCCTGACACATATGCATATAACAACTAGCCAAGTAAGTAGGTTATGATCCAAGGACAGAACAGCCACACATCTGTAGAAGCTGCATGTAAATGCAAAGTGCTATATTACAGATACGATTTATACTCATACTGTCTGATGGAACAAGTTCACTCACATGATGTTACACACATGATGTCCATTCAAGTCTCTGAACTGATGTATCTCCCACATTGGCCATATGGATCAAGTAAGGAGCTGTGATGATTTGGGCAGGTGGCCATCCCAGGAAGTGCCATGCCTGCATGGACTGTATATATGCAATTGAGCAAAAGATATTCATTCACAGTTATCATGAAAGTTTTTGATCATTAACTGAGTGAAGCTGAATGATCCTTTTGAAATGTGCTACAGCAGAGTCAATAAAGTCACGCTGACAGATGTGTATGATTGCAATGTGCATGCTTGCAGACCCAACGTGCAATCCTAACACATAAAAACAGAATAATAACAATGTATGCTCTCAAGTCAGTGCTGACTCCTGGCAACCCAATAGTGAGACCTGAAGTAGACTGCCAGGCCTTTCTTCTGAGACAATGGAGGGTGAAGTGACTTTCCTAAGGCCACAAGGGAGATTTGAACCCTAGTCAGTTCCTTCCTGAGGCAGTGCTCTACCAATTCAGCTGTACCTCCACACCTTTCTCTACAGCATTCTCTAGAATAAACCAGACTACAGGTCCCTGCTGTAATGGCCTAAACCCAGGACTTGAAACAATGTTGCAGGCATATTCTGAGACAGTTGTAAATCACACCTAGGGCTGGCCTGCAGCAGTACACATGCAGTACAGACTGCACTAGACACTCAGTACTGCATCTGTATAACAGACACAAAGCAGCAGTATCAATCTCTTGCCCAAAGACCAAGCCATATGTGAATGAAAGATGCCCTTACCTCCACTGTACCTCCTAAGCCAAACATTTGCACACAGAGGTCTGCTGGGCTGCAGTGTGGCACTAATTCCTGAGGCAGCACATGTGCAGGTAATGTTTTCCCTTGTGACCTGCTTATACACTACAAGATAAGTACTTTTGCACATACACCAAACTCAAACCTCAGTCATGACCAATGAGGTCCATCCCAGATCATCCTGCCCTCTCCGGGGGATCATGCACACTTGCTCCTTCATCATACAAGACATGCAAATGGGCAATGCTCCAGTGATCAGGGTCGCCACTATGGTTGCAATGTGGGCTATGTGTGCCAGTATTGGTTAGCCCCTTTATTTCCCAGAATGCAACTCACAATCTGAGTACCTATATGCTACCTTTGCCCCCTCTGGAGAATGCAGTGATCTATCACAAGGGCTCTGTAATGTGCAGGTAAATTGTGTGCTTCATGGACATAACAGCCATCACACGTACAAGTGTCCCTTTTCACCGGCCAACCTGAATGTGATTAAAGGCACACATCTCCTGGTCCTCACCCCATGCACCACAATAGCTATTCTCTCAAGGTTCTGGAGAAGATATGTTTTACTACCAGAATAGTATAGCTGTGGAATGTGATTATGTGATGCTAGCTCTTTGATACCCAACAACTGCAGTATGTTGGAGTGGCATGTCTTATCTGGCCCTTGTATCCTGTATTTGTAGGTGAAGGGCTCTTGTGTAACATCTTCTGTCATGCTTTAGGGCTGGGGCAGTTGTTTCCAAGGAATCTGAAAGCAGTAAGTGTTGTCTAGGCAGGGTGGGGGTATTGATGCCAACGCACAGGGCCTGCCAAAACCACAATAAGCATCACGTTACCAGCAGTCCAATAAAGCTACACTCCTCTCTTGCTGTCAGCTAGATCAAATTCCAGTCATCTTGCATATGTTATGCAACAGTGGGCTGTATCAGCTACTCACATAATATCTGTGCCGGTCTGCTAGTCACCACCCACTGCATGAACACATGAGGGCCAATTCATTCAGGCTGTGCAACCCTTGTGTGGCTGATCAGAAGTGGGGCTTTCAGAGGTAGACCCGATTCTTATCCCGCGGGGGCTAGGCATGCTCGTGGGATCAGAATCGGGTCTACGGCCTGATTCTGATCAGCCTGCATGCCCAGCCACATACCCGGCTACCTCAGCCAAGCTCCTGAATGGATCCATAGTGCCCCATCGCCATGGCACCACAGCTCCATTCAGGAGCCGCGATCCCTGGCCACTGACCAAGCTCTTTTTTTCCCCACAGTCTGACCTCCGATCTGGCCTTCCAAGGCCTGGGTTAGGCTGCGGGGAACCTCCTACGCCCACCTCACCTGCAACCGGGTCCCATGCTGTGATCCCCCTCTGTACAGAGAGACTTATTCCACCTTCGAGGTGGAATAAGTTTTGGGTCTAGATTAGAGGCCCTGGACGTACAGGGCCAACCTCTGAATCGGCCCTGTACGTCCGGGGTCATGACCTGCCCACCCCCTACCCTCGCTCCACCTTCAGAACACCCCCTCCCACCCCTGTCTAGGCCTCTCCATACAAACCCGCTGTTTGTACGGGGAGGATATTGCCGGGGTCGGCAGGGGGATTTATAGCAGTGATGGACATCCCAATGGGACAACCATCCCTGCTATTCGTGGGACTGAATGACCCCCATAGCCACCATGAAGAAGTTAGCTTTGTACAGACAGCATGGACATCCCTGCAGCCTCCCTAGTGACTGGACTGCCATAATAAAACAGCACCAAGTCACAACAGCTTGACCCTAAATAGTACTATGTGGATACATAGCCGTGACATGGTCCCAGCTCGGTCAGTGTCCTCTCAGCATGAACAGATGTGAACACTCAGGCCATGCTAGTAAAAGACCCAGATTAAGATGGCTCAGCCATTTAACTAACCTCTGCTCTGTTTTAGACAATACCCACAATTCTCTGCTCTTCATTTGTGTACCCTTTTAGTTTGAACTTGGAGACAGCTAATGCAATGCAAAGAGAACTGGAAACTGGCCCAGAGACAGGCTGCAAGTGCATGATGGCCCACAGTGGCCTCCATCTACCACATACCAGAGGACTGCATCCCCCTACCCTGCTTGTGGCAGTGAGCATTGAACATAGTGCTATGCTCGTACTCACATATGTCATGTTCTTGCCATGGACACTGCAAAAATGGTCACTGGAGCACATGGCCTCTCCCATACTTTGGATGCAGCCCTCCCCCCCCCCCAAGAGCACGTGGAAGCATGGCAGTTTGAACATGGGTTAGATGATGGTACAGTAGCTGGCTGCACATAGGCTGCCATCCCCAGCCTCTTTGTACTCTAACGACATCCTTGTGGCTATCACACTCAGTGCCCATGGAGAGTGGGTGAGTTTGTCATGCAGGGCCTCAGATGTGAAATATGCAGAGACTGAGGAGGCCCTTGGAGCTTCTGTGCAACATTGGGAGAGACAGAGGGGATCACGATACAGATTTAAATACTTAAAGTGTATTCATGAGCAAACCGTTTTCAAAGACGGGGAAGCTGTAGAAGTAAGGGTCTTGAAATGAAGCTGCAAGAAGGTAAACTTAAAAGCAACATCAGGAAATGCTTTTTCATTGAAAGTTTGGTTGATGCTTGGAATGCCCTCCCAAAGGAGATGGTGGAAGCAAAAACAGTGACAGAATTCAAAAAGGCATGGGATAGACACACAGGATCACTGCAAAGCAAGAGGATAGAATGAAAGGAAACATAAATAACTTATACAAAGAGAAGACTAACCTGCCTGGAGTGGTAGGTACAACTCTAGCTATCTTACTGGGCAGACCAGATGGACCATGCTGGTCTTTATCTGCCATCATTCACTATGTATGTTATGAGTCAAGCAAGCTAAGATAATCTCTCTCAATAGGATAAGGAGATAATAACTCCCTGTGTTCTGGCATAGATTCTATCGATGGCCTGTACCACTGAGATGTTGTCTGATCTAAAACAATTAATTTATTAGTTAGATTGGGACTCCAAATGAATAATGCTGTCATAATGTGATATTCTTTGCCACCCCCATGGCATGCCATGATTCAGACCAGACTATGGTGCATCATGCACTCTTGAAATAAATGCCTTTGATCTAGTGACCAGAGAACTAGATCAAGGACATGCGATGGATGTGATATACCTAGATCCAGCAGTCTTTGAGTCTGTTGCTCATAGGAGACATAAAAAAAACGGAGCAACCTGGGGATAGGTCCCAAGGTGGTGAACTGGATCAGAAATTGGCTGACTGACAGGTGACAGGAGGTAGTGGTAAATGGAACTCACTCAGAAGAAAGCAAGGTACGTAGTGACATGCCTGAGGGATTGGTCCTGGAACCGATACTGTTTAATATATTTGTGAATGATATTGCGGAAGGACTGAATGGAACAATCTGCCTTGTTGCTGATGATATGAAAATTTGCAACAGAGTGGACCCTTATGAGAGAGTGGACAACATGAGGAAAGATCTAAAAACACTGGAAGAATGGTCTAATGCTTGGCAGTTAAGATTTAATGTGAAGCGGTGCAGAGTCATGCACTTGGGGTGCAGAAATCCAAAGGAATCACGTGCAATAGAGGGAGAGAGGTTGGTTTGCACAGACCAGGAGAGGGACCTCAGAGTACTAGTGTCTGAGGCTAGCAAGGTGGCAAAACAATGTGACAAGACAATAGCCAAAGCCAGAAGGATGCTGGGCTGCATACAGATAGGAATAACCAGCAGAAAGGAGGCGGTATTAATGCCCCTGTACAAGTCATTGGCAATGCCTCACTTGGAAAATTGTGTTCAGTTTTTGAGACTATATCTCACAAAGATTATAAAAAGACTTGAAATGGTTCAGAGGAAGGCGACCAAAATTATTTGGAGCATGTGCCACAAGAAGTATGAGAAGAGACTTGAAGATTTAAATATGTGTACCCTAGAGGAGAGGAGAAACAAGAGAGATATAATACAGACCTTTAAATACTTAAAGGGTATCAATGAACAAACCTTTTTCAAAGAAGGGGAAGCTGTAAAACTAGAGGGCATACAATGAAGTTGCAAGGTGGTAAACTTAAAAGTAACATCAGGAAATACTTTTCACTGAAAGGGTGGTGGATGCTTGGAATGGCCTCTTGATGGAGGCTATAGGGGCAAATACAGTGACGGATTTCAAACTAGCATGGGATAGACACAGTGGATCCCTTTATAGCAAGAGGATGAAATCAAAGCAAACTTAAATATCTTATACTTCAATAAATAAAGGGGAGCTGACCTGCATGAAGCAACAGGTACAACCCTAAATACAGGCATAGAGGGGGTGACCTGCAGTTATAACCACTCTAGCCACCTTATTGGATAGACTAGATGGACCATACTGGTCTTTATCTGCTGACATATACTATGTTACTATGTTAGATATCATACCCCTTCCACCTGACACACCCGTAAACAGCTCCAGCTCATCATTAGTCACTGTTGGATCCTGTCAGAATGCCATACCATTGAAAGACTGTTGAAACCTACTCCATGCCTCTAGTTCCTGTCTTATGGATTTTGTGATTCTAATCCAGTGGAGGTTTTTCCTAACCCCTGTGCAAGCTAATGCCTTAAATACCCACCCCATAGGTATAACTCTTGATGTAAAGCATAATAGGCCTAGTAGTTACAGCATCTCTGTCAGAATTTGCTTTTTGCTCTCTTCACAGGTGCACTCTAAGATTTTCCAGCTTGTTCTGCTGTAACCTTGACACTTGTGCTTTTATATCTATCTTGATACCGAAACAAGTCAAAACCACTGCAGGACTGACCATTTTATCATCTGCTAATAGAATGCCAAACTTGCTGGCTACCTCCCTGAAGGAACCTAGCACCTTTTAGAAACATAGAAACATAGAAATATGACGACAGAAAAAGACCACATGGCCCATCTAGTCTGTCCTTCCATAACAACAACTACAACAGTCCACTTTTTACCTTTAGAGATCCTCTGTGTTGGTCCCATGCTTTTTTGAATTCAGTTACTGTCCTCAACTCTACCACCTCCACTGGGAGACTATTCCATGGATCCACTACACTTTCCGTAAAGAAATATTTCCGCATATCACTCCTGAATCTATCTCCCTTCACCCTCATCCCATGTCCCCTCGTAGCAGAACTTGCTTTCAATTGAAAGAGGCTCTCTCCCTGAACATTTATGCCACAGAGGTATTTAAACATCTCAATCATATCACCTCTATCCCGCCTTTCCTCTAAGGTGCACATATTAAGATCCTTAAGTCTGTCCTCATATGCTTTATAATGAAGACCATTAATCATTTTAGTAGCAACCCTCTGCACCGACTCCATCCTGTTCACATCCTTTTGAAGGTGCGGTCTCCAGAATTGCACACCATACTCCAAATGAGGTCGCACCAAAGACTTATACAGAGGCATTATCACCTCCTTTTTTCTGCTAGCCATTCCTCTCCGTATGCACCCAAGCATCCTTCTAGCTTTTGCCGTCGCCTTTTCTACCTGTTTAGCTACTTTAAGATCATCAGACACAACCACGCCTAGGTCCCGCTCTTCTTTAGTGGACAAAAGTACTTCACCTCCTATACTGAATTGCTCCCTTGGTTTGCTGCAGCCCAAATGCATGACCTTAGATTTTTTAACATTAAATCCCAGCTGCCAAATTCTAGACCATTCTTCAAGCTTAGCTAGATCCCTCCTCATGTTATTTACCCCTTCCTGGGTGTCTACTCTATTGCAGATTTTGGTATCATCCGCAAAGAGGCAAACCTTACCCGATAGCCCTTCCGCTATATCACTAACAAAGATGTTAAAAAGAATCGGACCAAGGACAGATCCCTGGGGCACACCACTGGTAACATCCTTCTCCTCAGAGTGAGCTCCATTTACTTGTACTCTTTGTCGCCTCCCACCCAACCAATTTCTAACCCAAGCAGTAACTTTAGGGTCCATCCCTAGGGTGCTCAGTTTGTTTATAAGTCGCCTGTGAGGAACAGTGTCAAAGGCTTTACGGAAATCTAAATACACCACATCTAGAGCTCTCCCTCGGTCCAACTCCCTGGACACCCAGTCAAAGAAATCAATCAGATTTGACTGACAAGACCTGCCTCTGGTGAATCCATGCTGCCTCGGATCCTGTAATCCGCTGGACTCCAGAAACCTCACTATTTTCTCTTTCAGCAGCGTTTCCAATAATAACCACCGAAGTTAAACTAACTGGCCTGTAGTTTTCAACCACATCCTTACTTCTGCTTTTGTGTAAAGGCACCACATGAGCCTCTCTCCAGTCCTTTGGCACCACTCCCGACTCCAATGAGGCATTGAAAAGGTTAGTCAGTGGAGTTACTAGAACGTCCCCAAGTTCCCTCAGTATTCTAGGGTGTATCCCATCCGGTCCCATCGCTTTGTCTACTTTAAGTTGAGCTAGTTTATCACGAACACAGTCTTCTGAAAATAGTTCAAGATGTCCCTCGCTTCTGTTCTTATTTGTGGGTGTTTTCTGAGGTCCTGCTCCTGGTTCTTCATCTGTGAACACAGAACAAAAATATTTGTTAAGCAATTCCGCTTTATCCTTATCAGCTTCTATGTATTCCCCCCCTGCACCCTTGAGTCTGACAATACCACTTTTGCCCTTCCTCTTCTCACTAATATATCTGAAAAATGTCTTATCCCCCCATTTTATTGCATTGGCTATTTCCTCCTCCTTTTGAATCTTTGCCTTCTTGACTACTTTGCTAGCTTCTCTCAGTTTTTCCAAATACAGATGCCTGTCTTCCTCTCTCTGTGATCTCTTGTATTTCATGAAGGCCTCCCTCTTTTTCTTCACTTGTTCAGCTACTTCCTTCGAAAACCATAGCGGTCTCCTGTTCCTTTTGCCTTTATTTACCATTTTAACAAAAAGGTTGGTTGCCTTTAAAATACCCCCTTTCAGTTTTGCACACTGTTTTTCTACATCCTCCAGCTGATCCCATCCCACTAACGACTCCCTGAGGTATTGGCCCATCTTCGCAAAGTTAGTCTTCCTAAAGTCTAAGATCCTCACCTTGGAATGGATTCTAACAGCCCTAGTCCTAATACTGAACCACACCATCTGGTGATCACCGGATGCAAATTGATCTCCCACTACAACATCAGAAACACTTTCACCATTGGTAAGCACCAAGTCCAGTATGGCCCCTTCACATGTGGGGTCTGTTACCAATTGCCTGAATAGTTCTCCCTGTAGAGAATCCAGGATCTCCTTACTTCTAGATGATACTGCAGCAGGAATGTGCCAATCAACATCTGGCATATTGAAATCTCCTATCAGTAGCACTTCCCCTTTCCTAGCAATGCTGCGTATGTCTTCAATTAACTCTCTGTCCACCTCTTCCTCTTGTGAGGGAGGTCTGTATATCACTCCAATGCAAATAGATTTCTCTTTCCCTCTTTCTAGTTTAACCCACAATGCCTCCTCTCTCCCTTTTAAGCTCTGTAATTCCAAAGCTTTAATAGTAGTTTTTACATATAGTGCCACTCCTCCTCCCCTTCTTCCTACCCTGTCCTTTCTGAATAAAGTATAGCCAGGTATAGTTACATCCCAGTCATGCAGCCATCCATACCTTGCTCTACAAACAAAACGTCACCCACATAATGTAGGACCCCCCGCGATTTGCTCAACTATCCAGTGTACGAATGAACTGAACTATTTGAAGTAGGCGTAAGAGATCACACACCCCATTGGAATCCATTTGTCAAAGTAAACTTATTACCAGAGGAGAAGCCTAATAGTTGAAATGACTCAAGATGCACTGGCAGCAATCTGAGTGCTGACTCCATATTAGTTTTTGATAATCTGGCTTGGAAGGCAAACTAATGGATACGTTTGGATGGCTTGGTGAATGGAGACATATTGTACTGCACATAAGTTTGGGTCCATGAAATCATTCACCAAGCCTCCTTCTGGATAAAGGGTAGTTACTCACCTGTAGCAGGTGTTCTCCTCGGACAGCAGGAATAAATCCTCACTCATGGGTGACATCTCCGATGGAACCCTGCGTAGGAACGCTTCCCAGCTTCTATTGGAAGCTTTAGGGATGCTGCACCATGCCTGCGTTTCTGCCTTCCTGCCTGCCACTGCAGCACCATCTTCTGCAGTCTGCAGAGGTGGGAGGGTTGTGAGGACCTATTCCTGATGTTCACGGAGAACACTTGCTACAGGTGAGTAGCTACCCTTTCTCCATGGACAGGCAGGAAGTACATCCTCACGTACTTCCTGCCTGTCCATGCTACTGCCAAGCTTCAAGCTACTGAAAACCAAGGAGGCTGAGAAGACCAACAGAAGCAAATTTGAACTGAGAACTGGAGAATCAATTATGTACAGAAGTGGTAGTTCACAAAAGGGAACTCATTTGATTCAGATTCTTCACCATTTGTTTTTCTTCTTTTATTTTTTTTATTTTTTCCCAGCCTGGATGGACAGTAGGGCCTTGGGGGCATGGAGTTGGATTCTAATCCCCAAACAGATGCTGGAGTACTGACTGGCCAAAACTGCGGTCACGTCAAGAATCCCCATCCAGACAGTAGTGAGATGTGAATGTGTGGACAGAAGACCATGTTGTAGCCCTGCAGATCTCTTCCATTGAGACTGAACACAAGTTGGCCACCGATGCAGCCATGGCTCTGACATTGTGAGCCGTGACATGACCATCAAGGCTCAGTCCAACTTAGGCATAAGCGAAAGAGATGCAGTCTACTAGCCAAATTGAAAGAGTGCATTTGGAAACAGCAGTCCCTAGCTCACTGGGGTCAAAAGAGACAAACAGGCAGATGGACATTTGGTGGGCCTTTGTCCACTCCAAGTAGAAGGCCAAGGCTTGTTTACAGTCCAGCATGTGCAGCACCGCTTCCCCTCTGTGGGCGTGAGGCCTTGGGAAAAAAGTCAGCAGAATGACTGACTGAATAAGATGAAATGTTGATACCACCTTCAGAAGGAATTGAGGATGAGTGTGTAGGATCACTCTATTATGATGGAATGTGGTATATGGCAAATGAGCCATGAGAGCCTGGAGCTCACTTGCCCAGCTGCTAATGTAACCATCCCAGAAACAAAGCCAAGCCAAGAACCTGGAGTGGAGGAGTAGCCTAATGGTTAGAGCAATGGCTTGGGAACCAAGAGTCTAGGATTTGATTCGCACTTGCATTCCTTGTAGCCTTGAGCAAGTCACTTAACCCTCCATTGCCTCAGAAAAATCCAAGTTATCAATGTCCTTGTCTAAATGTACATTACCAAGTTTAAGTTACAATGTAAACTGCTTTGACCAAAATGATAAAAAGCCTGATAAATATATAAGAACTTCATAGGGTAGGAATAGAGCAGCTCAAAGGGAGCCAATATGAGCTGCACCAGAACTATATTAAGGTCACAAACTACTGCAGGAGGCTTGAAGGGAGGCTTCTGGAGAAGTAAACCACACTGAAGCTAATGACTGAGCCGAGATGAACCTTCCTTCTATTCCGTGATGGTATGCCCCAATCGCGCTGAGGTAAACCCTGACAAATTTAGACTTAAGACCCGACTCTGAGAGGTGTAGGAGGTACTTGAGCCATCTGTTAGTGCAGCTAGTAAAATGATCCAACACCAGATCACATATCTCCTCCATTTGAATGCATAAGACAGAACATCTGTAACTCTGTTAGGTAAGTTAAGCTCGGAGAGGACTAGTCTCTCAACATCCATGCAGTTAGGGCCAAGGGACGGACACTGGGATAGAGCATCCTCCTTTCTTCCTGTGATATAAGGCCTGAGACAGAGCCCAGCAGTAGAGGTTCCCACTGGGAGAATTGATGCAGAAGGGGAAACCACGACTGTCTGGGCCAATGCGGCGCGATGAGTATCATTGCACTCCTCTCTGTTTAGAGTTTCATCAGAGTCTTTGCTATTATAGGTAACATAGAAACATAGAAACATGATGACAGAAAAAGACCACATGGCCTATCTAGTCTGTCCTTCCATATCAACAACTACACCAGTCCCCTACAACAGTATCCTCCCATACAACAGTATGGGAGGATACTCATATATCAGGCCCTTCCCCCAGAGGAGGAGGAAAGTATCTGGCACCAGACTGCTACATGAGGCGACTAGAGCAGAAATGATCCACTTGAGCATTTTGTTGAGTGGCAAACAGGTCTATTGAGGAGGTACCCCACTTCTGAAAGACAGGCTCAATGGGGTCACGACATTTAATTTAGGCTAATTCACATATTGCCAATTACATACTAGGGTGGTGATTGGACAGGTTAGGGGCAAGGGTGGGAGAACACAATGCAGATTATCATGGGGGGATATATCGTGAACTCTCAATATTTCAACAAGCATGTGTGCAACAAATACTATCTCAAAAGGTGGATTTAGGTGGACTTGCAGTAATTGTGCTATGTGTTACAGTATGCATCCGTGCATTAACTGCTACAAACATGCTGGCCACACCATCTACAGTTATTGAAGAGTCTTTGCACTTAACGTATGTAGTTTTAGCACTAATGACACATTAAGTGCAAAAACCTAAAATACTTTAGAAAAAAAAGCATCTAAGGTTGTACCTGTGCCAATGTCCAGTGTCCATTCATGCAGCTGGAGGGTGTGATTCAGCTGGTCTGCCAGGGTATTCTGCTCCCCTGGCGGATAAGTGGCTCTGAGTTCCATTCCGTAGGTGATGGCAAACCTCCATAACCGGACTGTTTCCCAGCACAAGAGATACAAACCGTGTCCCCCTGCTTGTTTATGTAGTACACTGTGAGCTGATTATAGGTCTGAATCAGGACATTCTAGTTGTCTAGTTGTTCTTGGAAAGCCCTGAAGGCATTCACTATGGCTATCAATTACAAGAAATTGATCTGATGCAGGTTCTTCTGTTTGGACCAGACATCTTGAGTGTGAAGGCCATCCAGATGCTCTCCCTAACCTACTGTAGTTTTGAGGCGTCTGTTGCCAATGTTTTCTGAAGTGACACTTTCTGAATGGTAGACCTTTGAGCAGGTTCTGATGATCCAACCACCAGTGCAGGGAATGGACGAGAGGGCCGCTTACATATACCCAAACCCAAAGGTGGCCAGTGGCCTGGTTCCACTGAATCGTCAGTATTCATTGAGCCTGTCTTATCGGAAGATGAGCCATGGGTGTGACATGTACAGTAGAAGCCACAAGCTGAGCAGGATCAGAATCCCACGAGCCATTGTCTAACTACTCCGCTGGTTATCTTGGACCAAGGTAGTCAATCTCAGGAGTTGGTCTAGTGGAAGGAAGGCCTTCGCTTGAGTCATGTTGAGGAGAACTATGAACTCCAGTTGTTGGGCGGGCTGAAGATGGAACTTTGGATAATTGACAACAAACCTCAATAGCTCCAGCACCTGAACGGTCAGCCAGGTTGATTGTGAACTTCATCTGGAATGGTGGCTTTTATGAGCCAGTCACCCAGATAAGGGAAGACAAAGATCCCTAGTGTTCTGAGATAGGCCTCTACCACCGTGAGGCACTTTGTAACAAGTCAGGGCGCTGAGGCTAACCTGAGAGGTAGTACTTGGTACTGAAAGTGCTTTTCTGCCAGAACAAATCTGAGATACCGATCCATCTTGCTCACAGGAGGTATGTGGGGATTCGCATACTTTAGATCCAGGGAGCATAGCCAATTATTTATCTTAGGATAAAGGAGCAGGGTACCTAGATAGACCACCTTGAACTTTTCCCTGCATAAGGAAGGTATTGAGGTTTCTGAGGTCCGAGATAGGCTGAAACCCCCTGTCTTCTTGGGGACCAGAAAGTACCTGGAGTAAAATCCCCATCTGATATGCTCCTGAAACATGGGCTTGATGGCAAGATTGGTCAGAATGATGGAGATTTCCCCTTAAAGGTTTAGATACAGAGGGTCAAGGGAATACACCCTCGGGAGGCAATGAGGTGGCAGCCCGGTGAATTGCAAAATGTACTGTAGCCGCTTTGGACTATTTGTAGCACCCATGAGTCCGAAGTTATAAGGGGCCACCTGTGGGCCAAAAGAGTGAACCCTCACCAGAGGGCTCCCCTGTGGATACTGGCAGATTGGCTGTGCTCCAGCGGAACCAATCAAAACCCGTTCCTGACTTTGGTTGCAGGGCAGGCTGAGTCTTTTGAAGTTTCTTGATGCTGCAGGCAAGGAACCTGCATTTTTTGCTGGGAGGTTTGATAACCAGGATAGTACCTGTGCCTATGCATCCTTTCTCCACTTTGCTACCTCCTGCAGAAAGGCAATTAGTTCAGACATGCATCTCGAAAGCCTGGTGAGAGTAATGTTTTGCTTCTGTATGATGCCTGCCTTCTCCTCCACCTGATCTCCTCGGCAGGGCATGTCCATCAGTTTATTTTGCACTGATTGTTCCAGGTTGGAAAACTGAAGCCAGGTGAGCCTGCAGGCTCCAATGCCCACTGCCGCCATTCTAGACACTGTCTCAAAGGTGCCGTAGGTTGCCCAATTCAGTAACTTTGAGCAGGCTTTGCCATGGCTCACTAGGGCACAATAGTATTCCAATTTCTCTGGAGGAAGGAACTGGTACAAGTCAGCGAGATCACGCATGATGTCCTTCAAGAACATGCTTATGTAGAGCTGTTAAGAGTGTACTCAAGCCACGAGCATGGAGCTTTGTAAGTACCTCCTTCCAAAGGAGCACAGTGTTTGAGTCTCCCTACCTAAGGGCATTGAGGAATAAGTCTTGGTGCTCTTCATCCTCTTAAGGGAATACTCTACCACCAAGGAGTGGTGTGGGAGCTGAAGCTTCTCAAACCCCAGAGATTTTTAAACTCTGTACATTGAGTCTAGCCTCCTACTTTACCGGTGGCACCATGTCATCATCTGTAGACTCTATAGTATGTGGCGCAGTGATGTCATCTGTCTCCAATGAAGATGGGTTGGTCCTCGCCATATTCCTCATGAAGTCCTGGAAGGACAAGTCTTCTGGAGGAGACTTCTGCCTTATATGCAGAGGGCAGAGATCTGATGGGAGCTCAGAAGACCTGCCCTATGACAAGTTCTCTGATTCCACAGCGGTCACCCAACCATCAGAGTCAGATTCTGAAAGGAAGCTGAAGTTCCTCCGATACTGACTGAAGCTCTCTCCTGCCCCAAGGGAAGTAAGAACTTCTATGAGATTGATGATGCATTGAGGGCTTCCGAGGCTTCACTGGGGCATCAGAACCTGAGACACTCAAGAGGGAGATGGTCCTGCCGGGAACCAGCATCAAATATCTTTGATGCCCTGATGTTGATGCCTCTGCAAGCAGAGCGTGTATCTTTAGTACTGGCTGCACAACACTCGATGCCGATGTTGTGGGCATCGAGGCACCAGCCAGCTGTTTGTCCAGCAGCAATGTGATGTGGATTCTGAGTGCCTGAAGGAGGTGTTCCTCCATAGATACCAATTCTGAAGGCCTCGGGGCCTGAGCAACTTTGACCAACATCTCAGGCATCCTTGCATGGGTATCGGCATGGTCTGGGCTATCAGGAGCCATTTGGTGCCCCTCTGAAACTCTGGAGGTTGAGGGTTCTTCCCTCTGGGGCACCTTTATGAGCCACTCGTGCTCATCACTCTCAACATCCCACTTGGAAAAGTTCCAATGCAATACACCCAGGTCTTCGCCCGGTGATAGGATGGATCCCCCTTCAACATCAACAGAGACGAGGTTGAATCCTTTCTCTACTCTAGGTGGAGACTGACCGATGGCCGATGCTCTGGGGCACTGTGGGTGCTCCCTCTATGTGAGCCCGAGAACCTCTCAATGTCTATGCACCCTCGGTGGATTCCTGGGAAGCCATCAAGACAGACGGCGGTGCCGAAGACACTGAATCAGACTTCTTGCCAAAGAGCGATTCTCTCCATGTCTCTTGACCCTTCAGGCCTCTCCTTGTCATCTGCAGCACAAATTGCAAAAAAAAAGGCTGGTGGTTGGGACCCAGGCACTGGAGGCACCAGTTGTGCCTGTCAGTTACAGAGATGACCCTGGCACACTTGGTGCATTTCTTGAACCTGTTGGCTGGTTTCTGGAACATGTCTAGGAAAATGACCATGGCAAAATCAAATGGCGTGATGATGACCACAGGCCCAGTTGGGCCACAGGGAGAACAACAAAAAAAAGAAAACTAGCAAAATGCTCCAGAACCGAAGAAGGAACCGCGATCAACAGAACCAACATGACTGAGAGCAGGTACTTACACGAACACCAACAGTATATTTGTTCAGGAAGGCATTTACCTGTGGAGGACTGAATCAATGTCCGTGGTGCTCAGCGAAAAAATGAAGACTGAAGAAGATGGTGCAATGGTGGCAGACAGGAAGGCGCGGTACAGCCTCCCAAAATCTTCCAATAGAAGCTGGGGAGTGTTCCCGAGCAGGACTCCATTGGAGGCATCACCCATACATGAGGACTTACTTCCTGCGTGTCTATGGAGAAGAAATATTATGTATCAGGTGACACTTCCCTGATTCTTCTTTGGGTATGATTCCTAAAGGGGAGGTGATCATACTGGGGAGAGATGGAACCGGACAGAGACAAACTATTTATCTTGTCTCTTGCTACTTCAGAATGCTGTCTGATGGGAGGTGAATTGTGGGTTATACAGATTGGGGGGGGGGGGGGGAGATGATACAAGACCACTGTATGGAATAGGAAAACCCAATTCAAAACTGTCTTTTATCTTCTTAGTTTGGGCCCGGTGTGTATATGTAGCCAAGGCTGTAAATAACAAGGAAAACAATAACCCCTCTGGACATACAGTATACATAGATCAATCAAAAAAGGAAATAAGCCAGCTCAAGTCCAGAACTAGTGAGCGTCCAAGTCCATACAATAAGGAATTAAATATAATATAAATTTTAACAGGTGGGAAATAAGCCCAAAACACATCATAATCCAGAAGCTAATATATTTTCTATATGGGAATAGCTGAGGTCGCTCCAAGCGGAGAGGCCGGAGAAGGAGAAACTTGCTTAGCAGAAATAAATCTCACCAAATGAAAGGGGTCAAAAAAGACATTGAAACGTAATTAAACATTTACATGGAAATTTCTAAAAGACAAGAGCACTCAGCTATTGCACATCAGGAAGCAACAACAATACCCGCTTCCTTCTTTTCTGAATCTCGCTAACATCAGGATAAATTCTTACAGTGAGATCCATAAACTTCACATCGCGTTTCCTAAAATATAAGTTCAAAATCTTATTTCTGTCTGCTACATTTGTAAAAAAATCACAAGCATAGTTGCCACTGTAAAGATGTATCTAAAACATTCCCTAATTCTGCCATTACAGAAAGTTGAGAAACCTCAGAAAAAGAGGCCTCCTCTTCTTCAGACATATCCACTCTAGTTGGGAAGAAACACAGGTAATTATAATATGCCCCTTTAATAGCAGGAATTTTAGCAGCAGGCAATCCCAAAATATCCATCAAATACTTAACAAAAATATCTTTCAGTGACTCTGTACCCAAATGCGAGAAATTCAGCTCACATAAATTACAGTTTCTTGATACATTTTCCAAAGCTTCAAGGTTAAAGCATATGTCTGAAACATCCTTCATTAAAACAGACCGAAGATCCTGAGTGGTCTCCAACTTATTTTCCAAAATTTTCACATACAATTTTAATCCAGAAAGGTCCTCACCTTGCTTTTGAACTTTCCCCTCGATAACAGCAACTTATTCAGCCAGTTGATTCACATGGGGCACCAATGCTGAGCCCAGGTCCACCACAGCTTGCCAACGAAAAACACACTGGCCATGATATAAAATAAAACAGGCAAAGAGAAGGCACCTTGATGTCCATTTGATTGTAGTTCTCCAAATTTCTCAATCGACTCTCCAATAGACTCCACTTGAACTGCTCCTGCACTCGTAGTACTGCCGGCACATGTTGTTAATCCCAGCAGAGCTCTGAGAGCCTCTGCCTGAGTCTCCAACTGTCACCCACCCTGCCAGCAAACCACTGTCATCTTCTAACATGGGGACACCAGCCACAAAGGAGGGAGTCCCTTCTGGGTGGGGCTGCAGCAGAGGGACCCGTTCCTCCAGACTTTAGTGAGGTTTCATGCCCAACAGCTCCGCCGGCTGCTCCTGTGACCAGCGGCAGCAAAAGTAGGCACTCAACAGAGTCTTCAGAAACAGCACCTGTATGGTATCAAGGGGTCCCGAGGAGGTCTTCTTTGCATCTTGAGGGGGTAAGAAACATTTCCTCCTTCCTCTTATACATTTTGAAGTAAATTATTCACAAAGCAAAAGCTGTGATAACAACCATTATGGTGTGTCAGCCATCTTGGATCCCCGGCATCATATTCTTAAGGATGGTTGGGGTGGAAATAGCTCCTTCAGTGCTGTGGATTGGCTATTTTCAATCTCTTGCTGACCCAACATTGCAGAACCAGGTGTTGGACTCTACAGTAAGAGCATGTGTGTTTAAAATTTATATGGATTCCAAAAGCATTGCCCATTGTTATATTGTTGGCAATAACTTTGGCTTGTGTTCTAATTTTGGTACCTGGAGGCAAAGGCAAGAAAGAAATGCTGAGACCTATCCAGACTGATATTATATCAAGCCACAGGTCTACTTGTCTCCACATAATAGCAAGATCCTCTACTATAATTTTTCTAAACTTGATATTGTAATTCAACTATGCCCATCCGTCATAGCATTTATGTGCATGTGTTATATTGTTTAGATATCATATTAGATAAGGGTTCATCTCTGGCTCTTTCTTGACCACCACACATGAAGATATGAAATGCTGAGATCTGACTATCTTTGGTTTCTTTTCTTTGTCACTGCTAACAGTATTAGCATTCTTGTCTTATGATCAGTTCCCTCCCCTTCTTGGTCCCTCAGCACCAATGAAAAAATATCAATAAATTATTGCTTCCATATTTCTACTTATGTTGTGATACTCCTTTTGCAAGTGAGTTAACGCCACACTGGCCATCCTCACTCCAATGTGTGCAGGCACCAACCGAAAATGTCAATGGGGCTACTTCTGTATTTACAATCCTGGGCCCTTTTTCCAACCAAGCATTAGCTAGAGAGTACTTTTTATGTGTCTTTTTTATTTTTAAAACCTTTTAACCATTTCCACTTGGCTGTCCGACCCTGTGGGAAATTTACATTTTCTCATTTCAGTCGTCTGTCCCACCCTGAGAGGCATATGAATAACTTGCTAGTTTATGGCCCCTATGATACAACATAACTAGTTACTGGAGAATGTGTATGTCATATTGGTTGTAATATGGCCAGTTTCTTGTTAAAATGTATTCTGATCTGGCATGTTCGACATAGAACATTTATCTGAGTGGCAAGGGTTAATACATTCTGATACTCTCCAGGTCAGAGAGTTCCAATGATGACACTAGCTAATGCCAGCTCCTCATTGCTAGTGTCATCATTGGAACTCTCTGACCTGGACTGATTTGTTCCCTTTGACCTGGTATCTGTGTTTGACTTACTAGGTGCCTCACTCTGGTTTGATGCAGACTGTGCCCACTGAGGTTCTGTTGCTGCTAGCACCTCTGCCAGCATAACAGTTCTAAGTTGCTACCACCATGCACCTGTAGACTCTCCAAAATGGCTAATGTTGTCAGCACTCCCTCCACAAATATGGCCACTGACACTCCGCTGAGAAGTGGATGGCAGCTAAATTGTAAGGGATAAGATTGAGGGAGAGTGAATTTGAGGAATAGAGCTTGAGAGGAGATGAACTAGGGAAAAGGAAGCTTTGTAGGAAGAGAGTGTGTTGAGAAAGATGAGCTGAGGAAAATATGTGCAGAGGGAGACAAAGTGGGTTGGATGCTAGGCTGAGAGAAAGAGAGAGAGTCATGCTATATGGGATGCAGATGTTTGGAGGCAGAGAGATAAATAGTGCCAGGATCATATTTCATTTAAGCTAAAAGAGTTGCTCTAAATGCACTTAAGTAGATAGGTCAAAAACATCATTGGAGGGTGATCTTCCTTGGCCAGGGTTGCAGCTACTTTGTTTGCAATTATCTCAACTCTTACATTGAAGATATTTCAACAAAGTGGCCCCTACCAGAAAAATAGCAAAGATTAACAGCATAGGTCATACAGCTGCAAAAATATAGACAGATTCACAATCTATTAAATTCTATTTTTTTTCTTTTAAATGTGACTTTTTATGCATCAGGTTTATTTACTAAGGCTTTCATCACATTCTGTATCTATCAGGGAGATGTGTAGCTGATCTGTCCTGTAATCTTATATAAGATGAAATGGAAAGTTCAGCTATGAGATATATGCTGAACAGACCTGTAAACCATCTAAATGCTGCTGAACGGGATATTGAAGGTCACTAATGCGGTTAGTGAGTATCCCCGATTATCTCCCCTACACGCCCTGATGCCAATCGCTTAGCATCAGGGTGTGTCGTCGGAGTACAAGTTTTTGACAACTTCATCAGTGATTACAGATGGGCTTGACATGATAGTTATTGCTGATAAATACATTTCATTCTGCCTTACCTGCAGATCACCCACAGCAGACGATGCTGAAATTTCTACCATATTAGAAATAGCTTGCACAAACACCACACAAACCAAACAACGTATACTACTAGGTGACTTCAACCTCTTCATACTGCCACAGAAGCAAGCAAAAATATTCATACGAGCCATGGAAGCATTAGACTATAGGCAAATTGTAAACAATAGGAAACACTCTAGACCTAATTTTCACACCAACACAATTGCACAACCCTGACATAAATATAGAGGCCAATTCAATAATAGGCACATCTGGGCCGCAGGCATGTCCAAATTGAAAAAAGGCCCTATTCACTCTGATTCCGCAGCTGCAGGTATAGACGCGCCCACTGTTCCGGAATTGGGAACAAATGTTTCCGCTGAGCCACAAGCAAACCACTATGGAGAAACACAGGCCCTGCTGTTATGACGAGATATGGGTACATGCAGCTAATGGTTTGGATGTTCCCATGCTCACCGTATTCTAGTCGGGCCAAAGTCTCGCAATAATAGTTACACTGTGAGACTTCAGCCTGCAGGGGAACAGCCGCAAGGTCCACAGTACACTTACAAGAGCGGAGTAGCGCTGCAAACACAATGAAGTAAGTTTGCTGTCCATGTCGCTTGGGTGGGGGCCTCCACACTATTGGAGGGGTGTGCCACTGCTGTGACAATGGGTGGCCTCAGCAAAAGTTTGCTTGGTGGCCCTCGTTGTAACGTATGCCACTGATATGGCACATGTACATGATCATGCTAGTGATTTTTTTGTACATCAACATCTATAAACAAGGAGGACATTTAGTAACTACTTTATATCGTAAATCTATCCAACGGAACAGTCTACTCAATTACCATAATTTTCATCCTGGGTTACTTCGTAGGGGCTTTCCTTTTGGCAAGTTTTTACGAATTCACCAGCTGTGTTCATCCTCAGAAGAATTTTTGACACAGGCTAATCATTTATGGGTCCGGCTACGATCTCGGGGGTATCCTACGAGGGTGATTAGGGTGGCTTACTGGAGAGCCTGTTATGTTCACCAGGAATGGTTGTTAGGTGACCAGTCCTCTGAACAGCCTCAGGAGGATGACCCTTTGGTGGGAGTGTTACCTTTTATGCAAAATTCTCATTTGGTGGCCAAATTATAATGGCGACATTGGCCGATTTTGGGTTTACATTCTTGCTTTTCCAAGCCCCTAATGACAGCTTATTCATGAGGGTCTAATTTGAAGATATTTTGGTCAAATTGGCGGTCTCAGCTGATCGGCCAGTGCGAGTCATAATGGGAGGTGGGTCCACCAGGAAGAAAGCAGCAGCTGCCACATAGACAAGCGTAGCAACCAAAACGAGAAACGTAGGCAGTGTACAAAGTTTGTGGCGTGCCTCACCCCTGATGAAGTACCCACGAAACACGGCCTGTGTTGGGTTTGGCCCCCCTTTTTTATTATATAAGGACCAATAAAAGTTTTGTGCACTGCCTACGTTTCTCGTCTTGGTTGCTCCACAATGGGAGGTGGCCATGGCCATGAGGCATGTGGCCAATGTCAGTTTTGTCCCCTTACATTGGCAGGAACTACATGGAGTGATCCAGGATCGGGACGAGCATATGAATTTTGGTGGTCTACTTTTTGTGCATCTACATATGTTGTTTACCTTTTGCAATGTCCGTGTGATTTACTATTCGTGGGTCATACCATTCAGATTAAGTGAACATGCCTCTCGTTTAAGGCAATCAGACCGATCTGCTCCCTAGTGGATCATTGTTTGACCTTGCAACACCAATTCAATGATTTGAAATGGAGAATCATAGACTTTGTTCCAGAGGACCCTTGGGGAGGGGATCGAGTAACTCGTTTACAGTGGTTGGAACAATGTTGGATTTACATGTTAAACTCTGTCCACAACCATGGTCTGAATCAGGAAATTGACTGGTTAAGCCTGATTTAATATTGACCGATAGTGATTAGGGGCCCCTCTATGACGATGGGGGGTTTCCTTCTCTCATTGGCGGCTTTATCTGTTCATTTCATCTATGGCTGGCCAACTGTTGGAAGCGCGGTTTCTCTCATAAATGCAGTGTGTTGTGGCATTTTTCGGTGGTTGGCAATGAGTTCTGTGTTATTCAGGATGGAGCTCAGTTGCACTTGATACAGAGTCCTGTTGGTGGCTCAAAACGTGCACATCGTGCAGCTCCATGCATTTTGGACTGAAGGCCAGCAGCAGTGAAGTTGCCACATTTGCACTTTTCAGATAAGTCTTTAAGTTTGATTTTAGAAACTGTTGAGTAAAATGGACTTGGCTGTATCATGAGTCAGGTGTTAAACTGTCCCTCACACCAGTCTGTCTGACAAAAATATTGCAATTTCTGGGAGTACTGCATTTTGTCGGGTAATTTATATATTTGGACACACTGATATGACAGTACTGTCCTTACTACACTATTGCAATTTTCCTTATTTAGGGTAGTTGGTAACCATTCTGAGGCTTAGGCAGTTAGCCCAGAATGCTTCTGCTTGTATGACAACCAATTGTAGATGGTTTGACCATATTTCACTATGTTTATGGTGCCTGCATTGATTTCCTGTAACCTTTTGTATGTGGTATAAATTTAGGGGGGATAGGAACAAGGAGAAACAGAATGGTTTAAAATAAGCAAAGGTGTAAGACAAGGCTGCATACTTTCCCCCTACCTGTTTAATTTATATGCAGAATAAATCATCAGAGAAGCAGGATTGTATGAAGACAACAGAGGTGTGAAGATTGGTGGAAGACTCATCAACAACCATCGCTATGCTGATGATACCACATTACTGGCTGAAAGTGAAGATGATCTGAAATATTTGCTTCTCACAATCAAAGAACATAGTCTCAAAATGGGCCTGCACCTTAACGTAAAGAGGACAAAGATCATGGCAACTGGCATAATCAACAGGTTCATCGTTGAAGGAGAAGAAATTGAAATCGCGAACAACTTTAACCTACTTGGATCAACTATCAATAAAGAAGCAACAAGCAGACCAGAAATCAGACGATGTATTGCTCTTGGCAGAATGGCTATGAAAGACCTAGATAAGATTCTCAAGAGCAGAGATGTCTCTCTCCATACAAAGATTCGACTTGTTCAAGCCATGGTATTTTCAATAACATCATATGGATGTGAAAGCTGTACAGTGTAAAAGATAGACAGGAAGAAAATTAATGCCTTTGAATTATGGTGCTGGCGGCGAATACTGTGTATAGCATGGACTGCCCGAAGAACAAACCAGTCGGTACTAGAGGAAATCAAACCTAAGCTTTCTTTAGAAGCTCAGATGACAAGACTTCGACTTTCATACTTTGGACACATCAAGCGAAGAGAGAGATCATTAGAGAAAGACATCATGCTTGGCAAGATAGAAGGTCAACGTAAAAGAGGAAGGCCAGCAATGAGATGAATCGATACAATAACAGCAGCTACGGGTACCAGTCTGTCAACAATGAGCCTCCTGACTGAAGACCAAACACAATTTAGGATAGCTATCCAGAGGGTCGCCATGAGTCGACTCCGACTCGACGGCACTTAACAACAACAACATTTGGTGGCAGCGGTTAGCCCCTGTAAAGCGACTGGCCATCACCACTAAATTTAAAGCCTGGATATTCAATGCCAAGGCCATATCCAGCCACCAGCATTGAATATCCAGGTCGGCGGGATAGCAGCAACGCTAACCAAGCTGTGGCGATATTCAACTGCTGCCCAGTTAGCTTCTGCAGCGAAAGTTAGGCCACCCTTTAAGGTACCTAACTTTCACTGCATAGGGATAATCGGGCAGTGGCTAACCAATTAGTCCCTAGTACTGCCTCTGCTCCACCCTCAGAATGCCCCAATGCTAGCTGGTTACTAACGGGGCATTTAGTGGCGGCCCTGGGGTTATTCAGAGGCACCGAATATCCCAGTCGCTGCAATTAACATGGTTAGAAGATCTAACCACATTAATCGCTCTTAATAATTTTCTTAATACTTTACAGAGTGATAACCCCTCTGAGCTATCCACCTTCATGCATTTTTATTGTCCATCTCACATGCTCCCTTTTAGCCAGTGAGAATTATTAGAATGTCCTCCTGTTAAAATAGGCTGGAACGTTTCCACATAGAGGGTATTATCCATTAATGGGCCAGTAGCCTGCAGCCATCTTCCACTACACATTCTTGTAGTGCCCGAGCTTATGACATTTTGGGACAATTTGAAAACTTTGGGCCCAATATTCAAAGGGCCTAACATGATTAGAAGATCTGCTAACTATATTAATCCCCTTGTCCTGGGCATTCTATGGCACTAACATGTTTAGTGATACTAAATATCCATGGATGCTGCCGCTGCACACTCTGATGCTAACCTGTTAGCATTGGGGCATTACGGGAGCAGCACCTGGTGATAACCAAGCACAGGTGATATTAAGCTACTGCTCAGTTATCCCAAAGCAGTGAAAGTCAGGCGCAGCAAAGGCTGGCCTAACTTTCGCCACAGAAACTAACTGAGCAGTGGCTGAAAATCATCACTGCCCGGTTATGTTCGCCACTATCCAGGCAACTCGGACATTCAATACCGGGACCTTACTGTGGCCCCGGCATTGAAGATCCAGGTCTAATATTCAATGGCGGAAGCTGGTCACTTTAGCAACACTAGCTGCCATGGCTGAAAATTGGGTATTTATCTTTTTTTATGGCATGCAAGAATAGTGCAAGAAGGTTCAGCCAGGATTTGCAACATATACAACTGAAAGGCACTACCTCAGAGTTTCTTTCTGGGGAAATTTCTCGAAATGGGTGAGTTTTGCGCATACTCTGACAGTCCTGAAGCTCACTTCTAAGCCAGGGTAGGTGGAGTATGGTCTCAGTCTCTCAAACTTACAGCTAATGCTCGGCGTAGTACTTGCATCGTGCCAAAGACAGCCTCTGTCTGGAGTTCGTAAGATGTTACATGTATGGGTGATTTATCAAGGTGTGCTTGGAAATTCCTCTTAATTAAGACTGTGGCATTCAATTTTTCAAGATCTCTAAGAGGCCCGTCCACAATCCCATAGCTGTATGTGAGTATAGGAAGTACCAGCTGATTGTTTGTATCTTATTCTGTGATGTTAAGGCACTTTTCAATAATGATTTTAATCTCCTGTAGTATTCTTTACTGATCTTTCTCTCAATTTCTGCTTGAGTGTTGTTCCTTCCTCTACTTTGAGATACAGTATTGTTGGGGCCACAGTAAGAAAGTATTAGTATGTAAAACAATGTAGGTTCAACTTGAAGATGGGAAAATACTAAATGCTCTTATCTCTGCACCCTACGCTGCTTTATACACTCCTACACCATGCTACCACACTCCTCTATGTTTTAATCACAAGGCTTCTTATTCAATCAATAAAAATGCAATTCCAATACAAAACCATTTATTTTCCTTGTATGCTTGCTGAGTTGCAGTCCTAAAACTGACAGCTACTATATAAAATATTTATGATGAAGGAAAATCTTTTTCTTTCATCTCGGCTCAGTCTCTTCTTTTTTTGTGTGCGTATTCTAAAAGGTCATGATACTCCATTTGTGACATGCTGACCAGTCTCCCAGCAGGAGATTATAGTGTCAAAAATAGGAGATAAGAACAATAAATGTCACAGGTACCTCTAAATACAGAGAGTGTGTGCAGTTTGTAAGTGGGAGGAATGCTTTATTTTAGGACACTGCTATTTCCCCGTGAT
Source organism: Ichthyophis bannanicus (assembly GCA_033557465.1). Taxonomy (NCBI): domain Eukaryota; kingdom Metazoa; phylum Chordata; class Amphibia; order Gymnophiona; family Ichthyophiidae; genus Ichthyophis; species Ichthyophis bannanicus. Next base: position 648,315,095 of record CM066035.1, read on the forward strand.
GATGGTAACACCTACAGAAGCCAATTATTAATTTCAAGAATTGAGCAAACTAGGATCCAAATGCCAAAGGCAGTTATATGCTGAAAGGGCCCAGACAGAAACAGAAAAAATATAGCAGATATAGACCATGGACCTGAATTTTATTTTGGAGTGGCTATGTGCTGCTACGGTGCATAGCTGTCACCGCCAAACTTTAACCTCGGATATTTAATGTCAGGGTCATATGAGGCCCCAGCATTAACTATCTAGGGTCGCCGCACAACTCACAAGCCCACAGCTAACTGGGCAGCTGTGATATTGAGCTTTTGCTGCGCCTACCTTTTAACCGTGGGTGCTGATTGGGCAGTGGTGCAATATCGCCACTGCCCGGTTAGCGACTGGTGGGTACACAAGAAGCAAGAGTCGAGGATCGTCAGGATAGATTCAAAAGTTCTTTATTAGGGTGGTCCCCAACGCATTTCGGCATGCAATGCCTTCCTCAGGGGGTGCCAAAGTAGATCAAGGTAAAACTGCCTAATGTATCATAGGTATAGATGATATCAGGCTTTAGATTGCAAAGAACGCTCATACTCGTGTCGCTTTCAACAATATGAATCAGGGTGTGTAGCAGAATTAATTTGGCATATTAAGCGGTGTTAGTAATGCTGAATATCCCTTCAGTGGCATTTAGACGGTTTACAAGTCTGTAAACCATGTAAATGCTGCTGAATATTGGGTCTCATATGGCCTGTCCAGTCTGCCCTTCTATATCAAATACTAAGCTTTACAGTCCTTGTTTTGTTTTAGAGATCTTTTGTGTTTGTTCCATGCTTTCTTGAATTCAGACAATGTCCTTGTTTCTACTACTTCCACTGGAAAACTTCTCCACGCATCTACCACTCTTTCCATAAAAAAATATTTTCTGAAGTTACTCCTCAGTCGATCCCCTTTCACCTTCATCTTATGACCCTTCATTGCAGAGCTTTCTTTCATTTGAAAGAGGTCTGTTTCCTGTGCATTTAGGCCATGGAGGTATTTAAATGTCTCTATCATATCTCCCTTCTCCAACCTTTCTTCCAAACTATACATATTGAGCTATTTAAGTCTGTCCCTTTATGCCAAATCATGAAGGCCACTGACCATTTTAGTGGCCACCCTCTGCACTGACTCCATCCTGTTTATATCCTTTTGAAGTGGGGTCTCCAGAATTGCACTCAGCATAAGTGATGGAATGAGGTGGGCCACACAAGCCCTGGCCCGACCAAATTTTCTCTGCCACAGCCTGGAAGCAAGCTGTCTGTCTGTATGGATCCCATCTCCTGCAGGCAGAAGAGAAGAGGATGGCCATGATCACAGCAAAAACTCTATGGGGTTGATTCCGGATTGCGTTTAGCAAGGATGGTCGTCCGACTCCGATGTCCATCCCCACTAAATGCTGGGGTGCCGATCCTGCAGACAGAGCTTCCTGCATGTACAGGCAAGTTGTATGGGGACCTCTTTTCATGAATGGGAGGTGGCGGGCTGGAAGAGGAGCGAGGGCAGGGAATGGGAGGGAACCTGACCCTGGACGTACAGGACCGATTCCAAGGTTGGCTCTGTATGTCCGGGGTCGGCCTTTGCACAGGGGACTTATTCCACTTCGGAGGTGGAATAAGTCCCGCTAAACATTGCATAATGAGGACACTGAGCCACAAGGCAAGGTGAGGCGTGCAGGGGGTTCCCTGGCCCGGTAGGCCTGATCAGGGGTCGGGCTGCAGGGAAAGAAGAATTTTACGTTCGGCAGGGGATCGTGGCTCGGTGGCATGGCAACAGGACGCCTTGCCACCACTGCTCCATGCTGAAGCCTGGCTGGGCTAGCCAGGTAAGTGTTGGGACTTCCGGGGTGCCTAAATTGGGGCACGTCCTGGGCATCCCAGCCTTATGCCGTGATTCTGCTCCCACAGGGCTGGCAGAACCTATTCCAAATCGTGGTTGTCCAATTAGTGATCTGGAATAGGCTTGGTAAAGGTCTCTAATCGTCAGGGCCGGTGCAACACAGTAGGTAAGGCAAGCATGGCAGTGGGATGCTGAATTTTTGGTGGGGGGACAGGTGCATCAAAATACTGAAAAATAAAAAATGAGGAAATGAAAAAAAATGAGAAACTAAAATGGCAAAAAAGTTAAAAACCCCAAACCATAAAAACTAGGATATTATCAAAAACAGCAGATTGGAGAGGTAGCAACAGCCTAATACCCAAAATATTAGGGTTTAATTCCCATTGGTACTCTTTATGACCTTGGGAAAGTCACTTTACTCTCCATTGCCTTGGAAGAAAAGTCCTGTCAATCTACTTCTGGTCATATCTCACCAAGAAGACCCAGGGGCTGCTGGGTCACCAGGAGTCAACATTGTGAGTGTAGCTATGGGTCACTGGTTATTAATGAAGGAGGACACTGATTTATAGGTTGCAGGGGTTGCCAGAAACCCGAGCACCAGCCCTGCTGGTAGTGTGCTCAGACCAGGTTTCACAGAATTTCTGTCATAAGAACATAGTAAAACAAACGTTTTGGAGTAAGCCTCTAGAGCAGTGCTTCACAAACCAGTCCCTGGGGCGCACTAGGCCCTTTGGGTTTTCAGGATTCCTATACCGAACATACATGGGATAGATTTGCATAAAATGAAGGCAGTACATGCAAATTAATCTCATGCATATTCATTGTGGGGATCCTAAAAACCCGACTAGCCTAAGTGTGCCCCGAGGACTGGGTTGAAAAGCACTGCTCTAGATCAGTAGTTAATAGATTCGGAGCAGGAGTCAATAGATTCAAAAGACAAAAAATCCAGGAAGGGTCTTCCATAGAGCTCCAGAACAATCAAGCTTTGGACCAATGAGCAAACAGGAAGGAAGATCACCAGAAATGCAAGACACAATTACATAATAACATGTGTTAAACTCCAGTGGAAATCGCTACTGCAGAACAAGTGCATACAGCACAGTCCAAAAACAGTGTTGCCTGCACTTGCCGAAGGTGGGCAGGATCTGGGCTCAAAAGGGATGTGTTGGCCAAAGACAGCTAATGCGCTCCACAATGCTGTGTGCTAGCTATCATGACTGCTGATAGAGTGGCACCCAAAGAGATGGCAGTAAGTGCAGTAGCGCATCCACAGTCCATGCCACACTATCAATCGGGCCTCCTAATAATTTCCCCCCTACGATCACCCTCCCCAATGCATCCTCCTTGGTAGCTGCCACCCCCCAAATCCTCCCCTATTGGTGCCTCTTTTCAGGACCATCATGGCCAGAAAGCTTTCCAGCCATGGAGGTCCTGCAAAGGGCCCAGCAATGGCAAGAGCTTCAAGCCCCCTCCCCAAAACACTCCCCTCTCTCTCCCAGCTTAGCTGGTGTCCAAACAGGTCATCCCTGGTGGTCTAGGAGTGAACGGGGCAGGAGCAGTCCCGCTCTGCTCCTGCCCCAGCTCTGGCAGTCTTCAAAATGGTGCTGGAATCCTGATGTACTGTACTAATCTGTGGCACCTTCATGAGCATAGTGGGAATGCTCCTGCTCCAGTCACTCCTAAACCACCAAGGAAGACCTGGTTGGACACTGAGGTGGTGAGGGGGGTGGGAGTGTTTTGAGACCTGGTGAGGGGGTGGGAGTGTTTTGGTGGAGGGGGGCTTGAAGTCCCTGCCATTGATGGGTCCCTTTGCAGGGTCTGTTTCCAGCCATGGTGATCCTGAAAAGGGTAACAATTGGGGGGGGGGGGATGGATTTAATGTGGGGCAAAGTTACAGGGGAGAGTGTTTGAGGGGCGATCACGGGGGTGGGATGATTGGCTGTGAGAGGGTGCCTGTTCAGCCTGGGTTTGTGTTCCCTGCCTTGGCAGTGAAGGAGAGTGCTCTCGCGCTCCTTGCCAGGACAGTGTTCGCTGGTCCCTGCAGTATTTGGCACTCCTATGCGCTAAATGCAGGACCCCCCCCCCCCTCCCTTGCTTTTACTGCAGAGGCTTTGCAAATACCACACAGATTTGCTGCAAAACACCCGCAGTAAAATCCTCCAAGAGTAGGTCTGACTTTTCCACAGAGCTCTTTTCCTTCTATTTGAACCCATGATTTTGGCTTAAAAAATTTTAAAAGTGCGGTTTTCTAAACCTTTTGTGGAATGTTTTGATTCAACAGGATTACCATTAAGTTTCTATATAAAGCTTTCATCAGGTGGTATAAATACAGGCAAACTTCCACATGTCATTTCTCTTTCCCATCCCTGATCATATCTATGTCAAATCTTGCAAGAAAGTGCTTGTAGATGACAGAGAATCTGTCTTCCAGTAGTTTTAATCAACAGAGCACCAAGGGGCATGTTTACTAAATTGCAGCAGTATATTGTGTGCTAAACTCCAAAACTTATTTATTTATCCATTCATTAGTATTTAGCTCATGCTTTTCCAGTAGTAGTTAAAGACCAGTTACAATCAGGTACTGTAGGTATTTCCCTGTTTCTGGAGGGCTCACAATCTAAGTTTGTACTTGAGGCAATGGAGGGTTAAGTGACTTGCCCAAGGCCACAAGGAGTTTCGGTGGGATAGAACAGACCCTTGCTAACAAATGGAGGCATACCCATTAGTACGAATTCCCCCCTGCCCCCGTGCTAAATGAGTTGCTGTTATTACTGCAAGTGCTCTTAACGCCAGCCATTAAGGTGTCAGTAAGTGCATACTCCCTAAGTGCGACGCTGCTGAACCACCCAATCTTCGCCCCAACCTGAACTAACCCGCTAGTGCAGGATTCTTAGTATGGCCGCATATCTGGCATGTGGTAGCTCACTTCTACACCATCGCCGTCCCAATGCATTAACATTCATGTCCTATCAAAGTAGCTTGAAACATACTATTAAGGAAATTCTGACTACAGCACAGTTTCCAGCTGTTCTCTTGGTTAGTGTTTGTTTGTGCAATAGCTAAGGTGATGCTATGAATATATCACATTATGTTCACCTGTGCTTCAGTAAGAATTACCACAAAGATAAATTTAGAGCAGGCCCAAGATATAAAAAATCTATTAGTGCCCTATTCTATTTTCACAGAGTGGAAAATCAATGAAGTAGTATGAGCTGGGTAGCGTGTAGACTGTGCAGTTCCTAGGCCTCCATTTGCGTAGACATGGCCTTGACCTTATACATCTACTCTGCAATTTCCTATCATTAATGATTGATTTATACATACTTCCCACCCACGCCACTTCAATCAACTCAGATAAACACATCTTGGAAGCTGGATATTTTTTTAAGGGGGCAGGGATGAGAATATAAATTATTGATCAATATTTACCAGGAATGAGCTAAAGATTAACTTTTCAAATTATCTGGTATGCAGTGCATATAGGAAAACTGTAAGCATAACTACTAATAGAAAAGATGACAAATGATCCCTCAACTCATTCTCCCCAGGTGAAAAACACATGCATCTTCAGACTTACAAATATTTTTAAGAAAAATACTTAATTTCGCTCAGCAAAACCATAAAGAAGACAATTTTCAAAGCCAGTTATGCTGTAACTGGCAATTTACATGTATTAATTGGCAGTCTGAAATTTGCCCTACATTAGTGTTACTAAAAGTAAACGTGTTGCTCCACGATGTAAACAGGGCTGGCCTCAGAGTTTGCTCAAGGTGTTGTCACCCTCGATTGCCAAAATCTATTGTTTAACTTTGAATGCCCTGCTCTTTGCCAAGCCCCAGAAGCTGCTACCCTAGGTGGCTGCCTATTTCACCTAGAGAATGTACCAGCCCTGAATGTTAATCATTTTTGCTGCTTTTAGAGAAGCTTTCTGGGAAACACTTTTAGGTGAGGGGGGGCTATAAACTATGGGCACCCGTTGGATGCAGCGGGAAAGTGTATGGATTGGGACTTTGCTGGATCAGCTGGAGAAAATATAAGGCAATTGGATAAGTTTATGTCTCCCTGAAGTAGGATGGTAATTATAACAAACTGTTTAGAACCATCCAAAACGTAGTGCTATGTCAGGGAAGGGAGTTTAATATATCCCCCATTTTCTGCTGTTTTATAACGCTCGCTATAAGATCTTGAAATGATAAAATGGACTGTTGGTTAAAGATTATGTGATATTGATTACTGCATGATCTTGAATAAATAGTCCAACAAAAACAACTGTTTTGTTAGACTGTTTTTCCTTCTTAAATTGACTATATGTGGCTAACATTTTGGGCTCAACTTTTTGATTAGGTATAATATAACTATTGACCTCTGTGTCTCATTTCTTATATGTTTCCTGTATTATAACCAGAACTGTGACTGAGGTAATAGCTTTTTTACCTACTGCCATTAGCCTATATCCTTGATTTACAAATCTGTGACTAAGTTTTCTGTACTTATACAACAATGTTCTTTAGGGCCCTTTTACGAAGGTATGGTAGATGTTTGCATTTATCCTGTGTATTATGTGCAAAAATGAAGACGCAGTAAGCGTAGAGCCTCTGTAGTAAATGCAGGTGGGCCCAGCATCTGCCCTACTTTTCCCACACAGAGGGCACACCACACATGGGCGCTGTATTGCCTATCCAGGTAGGTAGCACGAGAGCACCCATGACACTTGCTGAGGTAGGCACCATGGCTGCTGTCCAGCACTGAATGAGAAATCAATCTATGTCGTGGTCACAGCAGTGCTCCCTCCTGCCAGCCAGTGTCACCATTTATCACCACTCCCTCGGCACAGCTCCCCCCCCCCCACATCCCCCGTTGCATAAATATGCCCTAATCGCAACCTCACAAGGATTACTCTGTCCTCAGCCAATCCTCCTTGCCCTAGCAAACCCCCTCCTGGATAATATAATCCCACCCCCCCAATCCCCCCTTCAGGTTCGCTGCCATCAAGCAAGGATATTGTCAGGGCTAAGTCCCCCGGACCCTTCCCAACAGAACCTCCTAAGCATACAGCTGTACCCATGATCCTCCCCCCCAAGCCACTCCCCCTTACTCCTACCCAGTGAATCTCTGGCCCCTAGTGACCTTTGGGCAAGAGTAATTCCCCATCACTCCTGCCATGGCTGGAGAGGGATCCAAAATGGTAGCCATTTACCCCTAGTGGTCACTACCACAATCCTGTTCCATTCCAGACCATGCATTTAGCACACAAAATAGTGCATGCTAGCTGTCATGTTTGCATGGTGACAGTTACTGCGCTCATGCTAACAATTAGCATGAGAATTGACATACACTAACTTCTTAGTGCACTTTAGTAAAAAGGCCTCTTAGACATTTTCTTGTACTTACAGGTTTCCACTGCAATCCTGAACCTTAATAGGCCTAATATTCGAAAAGACTTACTGTATATAAAGAAACTGCTTACATAAGTTTAAAAAAAAATTACACAGGTTATATATGAAGTGCCATTGAGTCTATGTAGACCCATGGCAATCCTGCGGATAGTTGTCCCTATCTGCTGGGTTTTCTTGGCCCGTTGAGACTGGAAGTATATGACAGAGAATGATTCAAGTCTGTCTTCCAGTAGTTTTCATCAACAGAGCACCAAGGGGCAGGTCTTTCTTCCGTGCAGTAAGTCAAATAGCACCTGCTATTTCAAAGTGATCTCCCATTTAAGAACCACAGGCCCAATATTCGAAAGGCATTTACACGGTTTACAGCCCAGTAAACTGTGTAAATGCCTTAAATAGGGATTTCAACAGCACTTACACGGTTAGTGCCATTGAATATTTATTTTATTTTATTTTATTTATGCTTTTCTTCTATACCGCCTTTTCCCAAGATCAAAGGCGGTTTACAATTAACATAATGAACAGTTTACAATTAACATAATGAACATGGTTTTACATGGAACTTCGTATTTTCTTCAAACTATGTACCATTAACTTTTCATGAACAATAACATGGAACATATAATTATACATAAGCTGTAACTATTTACATCAGTCAAATATTTACATTAGTCAATTATTAATCGTGGTTTTTAAGGGTTGTTTTTCCTAAGTGTGTTGACGTTTGAGGCTTTTTGATCTGTGGTTAAGGAGGATTTTTATGGAGGTGTGGTGAGGGGGATGGTGGGGGTTCATTAAGATTTATAAAGTGTTCTTTAAACAGATATGTTTTTAGTTCTTTCCGGAATGTCTGGAGATCCTTTATTTTGCGGAGGCTTAGTGGGAGTTTATTCCATATGGTGGGGGCTGCATATGAGAATGCCCTTCTAACCCCACTACATGCCCTGAGGCTATGCAGTTTGCATCGGGGCGTTTTGGGGGCATTCCGGGGTGGAGCAGAGGCGGAGACTGTAGCTAACCGGGTAGTGGCAATATTGCACTGCTACCCCGTTAGTGATTGACAGATAAAACTAGGCGTAGCAAAAGCATGGAGACTGAACACAAGTTGGCCACACAGATAAGGGAAGGCAAACACCCCCAGCATTTGGAGGTAAGCTGCCAATACTATGAGAAATTTTATGAAGACTTGGGGGGCCATGGCTAAGCCAAAAGGCAGCACTTGATACTGAAAGTGTTGCCCTTCTAGGACGAATCTGAGATACTTCCTTTGGGTGGGATGACTCGGTATAAGGGGAAAAGTATCTTTTATAACGAGGGAGCATAGACAATCTCCTCTTTGAAAGTACAGGAGCAGGATGCCCAGAGAAATCATCTTGAACCTTTCTCTCACCAAGTAAGTGTTTAGGTCCCTGAGGTTCAGAATGTGATGGAAACCCCCTGTCTTTTTGGGAACCAGAAAGTACTTGGAGTAAAGCCTCCACTTGTTCCTGTGGAACAAGCTCAATAGCTAGGTCAGCCAGGTCAGGACATAGATTTCCTTCCAAAGCAGTTCCTGATGCAAGGGGTTGAGGTGATATGCCCTCAGGGGCCAACTTGGAGCTAGTTTGGGGAGATGTAACCTGTATCTGCTCCAAATTATTTGTAGCATCCAGGAGTCCAAGGTTATAAGGGGCCATCTCTGGGCAAAGAGACTGGTCCTTCCCCCCACCAAAGTGTTTAGCACAATGATCTCTGATAGATTGGCTATGCTCTGGAGGAACCAGTCAAACCCCCCCCCCCCCCCCCCCCCACTGGGCTTTGACTGTGGAGCTGGCTGAACCTTCTGGGGCTTTTCTCTGTGCTGGTGCTGGAAAGGGGCCTGTTGCTTCTGTTGGGAGGTCTGGGGTCCAGGCAATTATCGATGCCTACGGGATTAACCGGTCTTCTTCTTGCTCCCTCCTTGTTATCTCCTATAGTAAGCAGTTTCAGATGTGCATCTGGAGAGTCTGGTAAGAGTGATATGCTGCTTCACTATAATGCCAGCCTTCTTCTCCAACTGTTCACCAAACAGATTCTTACCACGGCACGGTATACCCACCAGTTTAGTCTAAACTGACTGTTTCTAGTCAAGGGCCTGGAATCAGGCAAGTCTCCGGGCCCCAATGCCTACTGCAGTCACTCTTGATGCTGTCTTGAAGGCATCACAGGTCACCCAGACTACGAACTTTGAGCAGTCCTTGCCATGGCCCACTGGGGTGCAAAGGTGCTCCAGTTTCTCAAGAGAAAGGAACTGAGACAGATCAACTAGGTCCTCCATAATGTCTTTGGAGAACATGCTCATGTAGCGCTGGTAGGAGGCCATTTGCACCGCTTTGACCCGGTGAAAAGCGGTATATAAATACAGCTAAATAAATAAATACAGCTAAATACAGCTAAATAAATGAGAATGGAGCCCTCAAAGCACCTCCTCCAGAAAGAGTCCAAGGTCTAAGCCTCCCTTCCTGGGAAGTCTGTTCTGAAGAGATATGAGTCTTGGTACTCTTATACTTCTTCAGGGCAGACTCGACCACCAAAGAATGGTGCAGGAACTGAGGTTTCTTTTACGCCAGGAGCTTTATGCACCCTTTACATCAAGTCATCTACTCACTAGAGGTACCATGAGGGGTCTCTCACATCCTCATCTGTACCCTCTGCAGGATCGATGTACAGGCATAGTCACCACCTCCTTAGGCATGGAGGAGTACTGCAATATTTCCAGCTCCTCTGCCCTGGGTTATTCTCAGTCTCCAGAGAGAATGGAATGGCCTTGGCCATATCCCTCATGAAATCCTGGAAGGTCATATCCTCAAGGGGAGACTTCCGATGCCCATGAGACGTTGATGGGTCTAATGGGAGCTCTGGGGACCTGCATTCTGAGAGGTCCTCTGATTCCACTTCAGTCACCCAGCCATCGGAGTCAGACTCCAAGAGGAAGTCAAAATATCTCCGATCCTGTGTCTGGAAGTCCCTTCGGCATTGAGATGAATGGGAGCATCTCTGAGAATGTCAAAGCTTGAAAGTCCATCTGGGCTTCAAGGGTGCATCGGACCCTGAGATGCTGGAGAGGGATATTGGCTGAGCTGGAACTGGCATCTGATCCCCCTGATGTCCCGACGTTGAGGCCTCTGATGTTGGCAGGGCATGCTTCTCCAGAATCGGTTGTATGAGGGTCAATGATGATGCCAAGGCCTCATTGCGTTGCATCATGAACAGGGCTTCCATGCAATCCTCAAGCACCTTTAGGAGCTGTTTTTCCATGGCTTCTGATTTCAAAGGCTCGTAGGCCTGAGTAACTTTGACCGATGTACCCGTCACCTGTGTGGGCATATCAGTGGCTTGGATTCAGCTATCAGGAGGTTGTCGGTTTTCCCTCCAAAACCTTGGAGGTTGAACAGTCCTCCCTAAATGACACATTCAAAGGATTCTCACACAGTATGCCATCATGCTCGATACCACATTGTTAAGGGCTCCGATGTCGATGCACTAGGGCCATTTCACGGTGCTCGGTCCGAGCACCCAGTGACGTTGATGGTGTCTATGTAATTTCCATCCTCACCAGGAGACCGACTGATGACTGATGGTGTGGGTGCTCAGCTCCAACTGAGCTCAAGAGGTCTTAGATGATGACACTCCTCTGACATCCTGAATTACCTTTGAAGGCATGAAGGCCGATGACGTTGAGGCCAAAGACAATGGATCAGGCTGTGGAGTGTCAAACAGTGTTTCCCACTATTTTTCATGACCCTTGAGGCCTCTCTTTGTCATCTGAAGGCAAAAATTACAAGAAGAAGGGTGATCAGGTCCTAGACACTGGAAGCACCAATTGTGCTTGTCCATGACTGAGATAGTCCAGGCATACTTTGTGTACTTTTCAAACCCACTGGTTGGTTTTTGAGACATATTTGGAAAAATAGCCATGGAAAATCAAACAACTCGATGGTGGAGAACCTGACCGGGGTATCGATGTTGCCACTGGATAGTACTTGAAAAAAACGAAGGGAGAAAATAATATTTTTAAAAAAACCATGATGGCAGGCACTAAAAATCAAAGCAGAAAAAAACTTCAATGTAATTAAGCACCCCAAAAGGCAGAAGCGATTATCGATAGACATCAATACTGGAACACATCCATGGGGCACCACGGAAAATGAAAGATGGAAGTTGATGGCACTATAGAAGTAAGTGGGAAGGAGGCACACTGGTGCAGTGGAGCCTCCCAAAAGCTTCTGATAGAAGCTAGGGAGCATTCTCGTGTGGGGTTTCATTGAGGACCCATATGTGAGGACCTGTTTCTTGCTTGTCCATGGAGAATCATGATTTATACACATTTTTTATAAAATACACGTTTGAGCATATTGTATGTGCATATATTTATATAAACTCTTGTGCTGGTGTAAATGTATATGGGTTAACTGTAAATGTGATTGCTGCCGTTCATTTGGGCCACTTTAATAAAATGGCCTCCATATGTCTTTATTAAAGTGTACTGCTTTATATATTTGACGTGGCAATAGCATGCAAAACTGAGGCATAAGGGTAAAGCCACGGTGCTACCTGTTGGATGCATGGACAGCATTTCTCTGGCAGATAACTTGCAACGCTGTATGGTAACGTGGGTCAGTATTACTACGGTTGCAGTTAATAACACCTATAGGACTAGGACTAGGGCTGATAAAAGCCATTCAAAAGCGAGGATCTTAGACTTTAGAAAAACTAACTTTGCCAAGATGGGCCAATGCCTCAAGGAGTCATTAGGAGCATGGGAACAGCCCAGGAATGTAGAAAAACAGTGGGCAAAACAGAAAAGGTATATTTTAAGGACAACCAACTTTGTTAGAATGGTAAATAAAAGGAAAAGGAAAAAGATGCCACTATGGTTCTCAAAAGAGGTAGCTGAAAAGGTGAAGAAAAAAAAAGGGAGACCTTCATAAAATACAAGAGATCACAGAGAGGAAGATAGGCATCTATATTTGGAAAAAAACTTAAGAGAAGCTAGCAAAGTAGTCAGGAAAGCAAAGATTCAAAAAGAGGAGGAAATAGCCAATGCAATAAAATGGGGTGATAAGACATTTTTCAGATATGTTAGTAAGAGGAGGCGTTTTTTGGGAAATTGAGACTAGTGGGAAACATTCCAAACGTGGGCAGCATCAACTAAAGATTTCAGTGGTAAATTCCCCTGAAGAAACTCAAATTTATTGAGTGAAACGCAATGGATGGCGCCAATACAACTGGCGTTGGGAAACACTAAATCAAGTTAAGTACAATTGATACACGAGTATTTTGCAAAAGTTGAGGGTGTGCTGGAAAAAGAAAAAGAAAACAAGAAAGATACTAAAATAGAGATTGCCTGAGCCGGTGGACAGTCATTGATGCTATCGGGGCACAGTTTAATACATAGGGGCTTGTTTACAAAGCTGCGGTAGCGGTTCACGATCGTTATCGGAGCCGCGACCCCATTGATTTCAATGGGGCCACGGCTCCGATAACGACCGCGGCTTTGTAAACAAGCCCCATAGTATATTAGTTTTGTGCCGATTTGTCTGAGACGTCCCCGTGCTTTAGTATTGTGCACAACCCTTTATTTTGTTTTTTCTCATATTAAACATTGTTTACAATAGAGTAATTACCAAATTTTGGAGTAAGAGGAGGAAGGGCAAAAGTTGTATTGTCAGACTCAAGGGTGAAGGGGAGGAATATGTAGAAGCTGATGAGGATAAAGCGGAATTGCTTAACAAATACTTCTGTTCTGTGTTCACAGATGAAGGTCCGGAAGCAGGACCTCAGACAATACCCACAAAAAGGAACAAAAGTGAGGGGCATCTCAAACGATTTTCAGAGGATTGTGTTCGCGAGAAATTAGCTAAACTAAAAGTGGACAAAGCGATGGGATCGGATGGGATACATCCAAGAATACTGAAGGAACTTGGGCACGTTCTAGCACCTCTACTGACTGACTTTTCAATGCCCCTTTGGAATCTGGGGTGGTGCTAGAGGACTGAAGAGAGGCACATGTGGTCCCTTTACACAAAAGCGGAAGTAAGGATGTTGTTGAAAACTACAGGCCGGTTAATTTAACCTTGGTGGTGTATTGTATTGGAACTCCATAGATAAGTTTGTCTTTATGTAATAGGATCAAAGGAGAAGCCTACTTGGCCACCTAACCTAGACAGGATAGCAACACTGAATATATGAATAAAGTACTGGCACCAGTGCCTTGCTTTATCCAGTGGCAGCTGCCGTCCCTGAATATCAGATCCAGTGCTTCTAAGCCTGCAAATAAATGAGGCAGGGATAGCATATTATATATATTAGATCAGGGGTTCTCAACCAAATCATCAGGATATACCTAGCCAGTCAGGTTTTCAGGAAAACCACAAGGAATATGCATGAGGCATGCACTGCCTCCATTGTATGCAAATCTCTCATGTTTATTCATTGTGGTTATCCTGAAAACCTGACTGACTAGGTGTGTCCTGAGGACTGGGTTGAGAACCCCTGTATTAGCCTATGTTATGGGTTACTGTTTGCTATGTACTTCTGAACACTGTGACAGAGACACCCATCTGGAACCCATGAGAATAGAAAAGGACATGGGATTGGATTTAGGGGAGAGCCCAGTTGTGTATTTCAAGGGTAACCTGAATCCTGCGTACACCGATACCCACAAAATCCCTGCCTGGCCTGGATCTCAGGCCCCGCGAAGGGAGAGAAAGAAGAGAGAGAGAAAGCCCAGGGTGCCACACCCAGACTCCTATGAGGTCCCTGCAGGCATGAAAAGAGATTATTATCACCTGGGAAGTTGCCGGAAGGGGGGGAGAAGGGGTTGTAACCATGGAGGTGGAAATATAAACCCCTGCTAAGGTAAAGAGAGAGGAGGCCAGAGAAGAAACAACAAGAGGCTCAGGAGAGTCAAGAGAAGCTGGAGACGCAGCGGAGCCATAGAGGAGAGCCCTGGGAGGAGCTGAACCACAGGGAACACAGCTGAGGAGATGGGCTGAAGGCTGAAGGTACTGACCGGCTGTCTCAGGTAGAGCTTGGAACAGGAGTGACTCTAGGACCCACTGCTTTGAGAACTCAGAACGGGACACTGCTCCAACAATTGAAGATATGCAAGTCGATACTGCTGAGGATGACTTGAGGGCTATTGATATTCCTATGGACTGTACTTTATGCCAAGCCAAGTGCGTTGAACCATTATGCTGAGGGCTAATACTTTCTGAGAAGGTCTCCTAAATCTGGAAATAACAAGACCCAGAGAACCGACAGGAGGCCGGGGATAAGAACATAAGAACATAAGATATGCCATAATGGGTCAGAACAAGGTCCATCAAGCCCAGTATTCTGTTTCCAACAGTGGCCAATCTAGGTCATACGTACCTAGCAGTTTCCCCAAGGGACACAGGTTCCACAATGCTTGTATTGGTTCAAGAATTGATATCCTGGGTCCCTTCTTAATAATGGTTTATGGACCTTTCCACCAGGAACTTGTCCAAACCTTTTTTAAGCCCAGCTACACTAAAAGCCTTTACTACATCCTCCGGTAACAAATTCCAGAGTTTGATTACACGTTGAGTGAAAAAATATTTTCTTTTATTAGTCTTAAATAGTTTACCCTGTAGCTTCATTGCATCTCCCCTAGTCTTTCTATATTCTGATAAGGTAAACAATCGATCTACGTTTACCCGTTCCACTCCGTTCATTAATTTATAGACTTCTATCATATCTCCCCTCAGCTGTCTGTTTTCCAGGTTAAAGAGCCCCAACCTTTTTAGCCTTTCTTCATAGGAGTATCCTTCCATCCCCTTTACCATTTTGGTGGCTCTTCTCTGAACCTTTTCAAAAATCGCTATATCCTTTTTAAGATACGGCGACCAGAATTGCACACAATATTCAAGGTTCGGTCTCACCATGGAACGATATAGAGGCATTATAATATCTTTTGTTTTATTTTCCATTCCTTTCCTTATCATACCTAGCATTCTATTTGCTCTCTTGGCCGCCACTGCACACTGGGCCGAGGATTTTAACATGGTATCCACAAAGACGCCTAAATCTTTGTCCTGGGTGGTGGTTCCTAATGTGGAACCTTGCATTGTGTAACCATAGTTTGGGTTGTTCTTCCCTAGGTGAATAACCTTGCACTTGTCCACATTAAATTTCATCTGCCATTTTGATGCCCAGTCTTCCAAGTTATCAAGATCCTCTTGCAATTTTCCACAATCCTATTGGGTTTTAACAACTTTAAATAGTTTTGTGTCATCTGCAAATTTGATAACCTCACTCGTTATTCCACTTTCCAGGTCATTTATGAATATGTCAAAAAGCAGCAGACCCAGCACAGATCCCCGGGGTACACCACTATTCACCTTTCTCCATTGGGAAAATTGGCCATTTAGCCCTACCCTCTGCTTTCTATCTTTTAACCAGTTCCTGATCCACAATAGTACACTGCCTCCTATCCCATGACTCTTTAGTTTTGCCAAAAGTCTCTGATGAGGGACCTTGTCAAAGGCTTTCTGAAAGTCCAGATACACAATATCAACCGACTCACCTTTGTCCACCTGATTATTCACTCCTTCAAAGAAGCATAACAGATTAGTAAGACAAGATCTTCCTTGTCTAAAGCCATGTTGGCTGTCTCCCATTAGGTCATGACTATCTACATGCTGAGTAATTTTATTCTTTATGATGGTTTCTACCATTTTTCCCGGTACTGATGTCAGGCTCACCGGTCTGTAGTTTCCCGGATCACCCCTGGAACCCTTTTTGAAAATTGGTGTTACATTGGCGATCCTCCAATCTTCAGGTATTAGAGATGATTTTAATGATAGTTCACAGATTACTAATAGCAGATCTGCAATCTCATATTTCAGTTCTTTCAACACCCTTGGATGTATACCATCCAGCCCAGGTGATTTGCTACTCTTCAGTTTATCTAATAGTTGTAATACATCTTCCCGATGTATCGATATTTCCTTCAATTCTTCCGCACCTTTAAATACCACTTCAGTCATGGGTAACATCCCTACATCTTCCTCAGTAAAGACTGAAGCAAAGAATTCATTCAATCTCTCTGCTATCGCCTTGTTGCCTCTTAGTGCTCCTTTAACCCCTTTATCATCTAATGGACCAACTGACTCTCTCACAGGTTTTTTGCTACGAATGTACTTGAAAAGGTCTTTACTAAGTGTTTTTGCTTCCGCAGCAAGCCTCTTCTCAAATTCTTCCTTTGCCTGCCTTATCAATGCCTTGCATTTGACTTGCCAGTGCTTGTGCTGTTTCCAGGTTTCGTCGTTTGGCTCTTTTTTCCATTTCCTGAAAGATGCTTTTTTGGCAACAACAGCCTCTCTGACCTCACCTTTAAACCATGCTGGCAGTTTTTTGGACTTCCTTCCACTTTTCTTAAAGCGTGGAATACAGCTGGTCTGGGCTTCCAAGATAGTATTTTTCAACAACAGCCAAGCCTGATGTACGTCTTTAACCTTTGCAACTGCTCCTTTTAGTTTTTTCTTAACTGTTTTCCTCATTTTATCATAGTCTCCCTTTCGAAAGTTAAAAGGTAGTACTGTGGATTTCCTTACTATCCCTCCTCCACTAATTAAATCAAAGGTGATCATGCTATGATCACTATTGCCAAGTGGCCCCAACACCCTTATCTCTTGCACTAGATCTGGTGTTCCACTAAGGACTAGGTCTAATATGGCTTTCCCTCTGGTTGGTTCATGAACCAGCTGCTCCAAGAAGCAGTCATTTATTTCATCAAGGAACTTTATCTCCCTAGCATGTCCTGACGTGACACTGACCCAGTCGATACCGGGGTAATTGAAATCACCCATTATTATTTCTGCGCTGTAACTTTTGTTAGCTTCCTTGATTTCTTTGAGCATTTCATCATCCATTTGGTCATTCTGGCCAGGTGCTCGATAGTACACCCCCACTGCCATTGTCTTCCCCCTTTTATATGGAATTTCAATCCATATAGATTCTACAGCAGATTTTGTTTCCTGCAAAACTTTAATCCTTTCTGAGTCAATGCCCTCTCTAGCATAGAGCGCAACCCCTCCACCAATTTGATCAGCTTTATCATTACGATATAGTTTGTACCCAGGTATCACAGTGTCCCACTGGTTGTCCTCCTTCCACCATGTCTCTGATATTCCAATCATATCTAACTTTTCATTTAGTGCTATATATTCTAACTCTCCCATCTTATTCTTTAGACTTCTAGCATTTGCATACAAGCATTTTAGAGAATGTATTTTATTCATGTTAATTTGGCTATTGTTAGACATGGGTAAATTGGGATCTTTAAGCTCTTTCTGCTCCATACTTGACGGCATTTGGGCTACTTTACTCTTTTGTGGAACCTCTCTGCTTTTGGTAGTATCCTTCAAGGATACATTCTTCCGAACCATCCGCTCTTGGGTGACTATCGGCTTTCCCCTAATATCTAGTTTAAAAGCTGCTCTATCTCCTTTTTAAAGGTTAATGCCAGCAGCCTGGTTCCATCCCGGTTAAGGTGAAGCCCATCCCTTCGGAAGAGCCCCTCCTTTCCCCAGAATGTTCCCCAGTTCCTAACAAATCCAAAACCCTCATCTCTGCACCATTGTCTCATCCACGCATTGAGACTCCGGAGCTCTGCCTGCCTTTTGGGTTCTGCGCGTGGAACAGGAAGCATTTCTGAGAATGCTACCATGGAAGTTCTGGATTTCAACTTCCTATCTAAAAGCCTAAATTTTGCCTCCAGAACCTTCCTACCACATTTTCCTATGTCATTGGTACCGACATGTACCAAGACAGCAGACTCCTCCCCAGCACTATCTAAGACCTTATCTAGGTGGCGCGTGAGGTCCGCTACCTTCGCACCAGGCAGGCATGTTACCAGGCGATCCTCACATCCACCAGCCACCCAGCTATCTACATGCCTAATGATCGAATCACCAACTATAACGGCTGTCCTAACCCTTTCCTCATGGGCACATGGCTCTGGAGAAACTTCCTCGGTGTGAGAGGGTTTTACATACCTGGAAGACAGGTCCTAGTTACAGGATCACTTCCTGCCACACCAGGGTGATGCTCTCCTGTCACGTGACCTCTCTCCTCCATGGCAACAGGGGTGCTGCCAGACTGGAAGTGGGACTTCAGGACTATATCCCTGTAGGTCTCGTCTATGTACCTCTCTGTCTGTCTTATGTTTTCCAAGTCTGCTACTTTAGCCTCTAGAGAATGGACTTGTTCCCTGAGAGCAAAGAGCTCCTTGCACCTAGTGCACACGTAAGACCTCTCACCAACTGGGAGAAAATCATACATGTGACACTGAATGCAAAAGACTGGAAAGCCCCCATCCCGCTGCTGGACTGCTGTCTGCATCTTAGTTTTAAGTTTGTGTCTAGATCTTTAAGTTCTTACTTACTAGGGGTTGCTCTGGGTATTTATACCAATAAAACTGTACCTAATACGTTTAATATACCTTGTTCACCTGAAGCTTAATTAATCTCAGGTCCTTAGTGTATGACTGATTTGGGTAATGAGCTTCACCTGAAAGCACCTCCTGTCTTTTAAGATGTGTAAGTACCTATAAAGCTATGATTATCCCAGGGGAGGGAGGGTGTGGGGAGGGAGGGAGGGAAATAACACTTATTAAAAGAGGGCTGCTACACAGTACCCTGTCTTGTGCTGCTGAGGTAAGCTAAATTCTGATTTGATTTAAATTATAGCTCTTAGCTGCTGCTAGGCTTTAACTTCTTATGAAATTTAAACTACAAGCTCTCTGCTGGGTACTAAATTTAACCAGAAAGCTCTCTTCTGTGTGTTAAATTTAAACTAAAAGTACTTTGCTGTTACTTGGCCCTGAGTGACTATTAAATTTAAACTACAAGCTCTCTGCTGGGTATGAAATGTAACCAGAAAGCTCTACTCTGTGTTTTAAATTCAAACTTTAATTGCTGCTACTAGGCCCTAACTGATCCAACAAAAAACAGTGGGTTCACAGATTAAGTAGCTTTAATACAAAGAATTCTTTTTAGAAAATTACCAGAAGTATATACTCACAGTTGCAGATTTCTCTCCAGAAGTAACAGTCCCCCTAGCACACGGGGGTTTGTGACGCAGCCAGAAAAAAATCGCAGGGAAGCTAAAAAGCTTGGTGAATATTTGCTGCCCGTGTCTCCCATATTTTGGTTTAAACTTAATCCGGGAAGGGAGTTAAGAAGAAGCTTTTGTTCCAGTGGGACTAAGTTTTATTATTGCCATCATTTGTTTTACAAGGCAAGGGTAAAAAGAGGCATTTTTACCCTTGCTAAAGAAGTGCTGTTTTTCAGGGCTGAGAAATGTTTGAAGCAGCTGTGTGTGTTTGAAGCTTGTGAAGCAGTTATGCTGTTCTAGTGCTGTATTACCAATAATCCTGCATAAGAGGGAGTCCTGTGTACAGGGTACTTGAACTTTTGCGTAAGAAATAAAATTCTGTCACTTTGCCTTACCTCCGGACCATGACTACAACTTCTTCTTGAAGCCATTTTTGAAGGCAAACTACATATCCCAAGATACGCCTCGGGAAAGTTAGTTTGCCCAAGCCAATCAAGAGAAGTTCCTCCGATACCATGCCCCTCTAGGCTAGAGGTGGGTGGTGAGGGCATGACAACACACTATAAATGAGAGGATGAAAATGAATAACTTTCTGAAATTTATTAGCATTTTGTTTAATAATAATAGTAATTATTATTATTATTGTTGTTTAAATTTCATGCCTTACCATATTAATGCTCAAAGCATGTGAAAGCAGTGAAAGCAAATGATTTATTTTCAGAAATGAGATTACATCCACATTTTTTATACATGGAATTTTTGGCTTTTAAAATTTACATTTAGCTGAAATCCTTGCCCGTGAATGTGATTGAAAAGTGATAGGGGAGACAATGCCTGTCAGCAGAGGAGGTAATAAAGGTCTAACTTGGAAATAAGGAGGAGGTGAAAGAGGTAATGACCTTAGTGGCAACTGAAATTGCTTTTAAAGCCAGGCTCTAAATTATTTAGAGCTTTTTAAGGCATCAATAATAGCTGGCAAAAAAAAATGGGTCATTTTCTGTCCCAGTGGTATTTTTAATTCATTCAGCAATTTGCAAGAGCGTATTTCTTACTGAGGATACTCTCTCCTTTCTCCTCCCCAAAAGAGACGGCAACCTATGTGTACTGCTGTTGTTACAATAACACTGCAACTAGATTGTACTGTACTTGAACTTCTACTGGAAAGCTGCAAACTAAAGACAGAAAAAAAAATTCTACTTAACAAGAATTGTAGCATAAGCAATACACTGATATTCTTCAAAGGCAGTTGAGCCGGTCTAGATAGACTTGGGTGGCTACTGATGGCAACAAAAGCATTCCTTTACATTTTCCTTATTTTATTACCACTCATCGCCAACATACCTAGCTTGGTCAATATAGCAACAGTTCTTTGCAAGGGGTTCTGCTCTGAGGGTCTTTCCAGAACCCTACAATCATGGGTCCCCTAATCCGGTGGTGGGGGTGGGGGTAGGGTTGGAGAGGGGATGTCTGTAAATGCTGCTTCTATAATACCATCACTCTCAGCAGGGGCAGCTCAAGGCAATCTGCTACCTGAGGCGAGGGATGGGATACTCCCCCCCCCCCCCCGGAGCAGGGGATGAGGGGCTTTCTCAAAAGTCCAGTCAGGTACTGAACCAAAGCAAAAAGCCAATTAGATAATGTGGAGGAAATGCACAATATTCATACACCAAGGAACTAAAAGAAAGAACAAGAACCATAGCATTCATTTTTATGCTATCAAGTCAGTGCTGACTCCTAGTGACCCAGCTGCCTCTGGGTTTTCTTGGCAATGTATCACCAGAAGAAGTAGATTGCCAGGCATTTTCTTCCAAGGCAATGGAGGGTAAAGTGACTTGCCTAAGGTCACAATGAGTGCCAGTGAGAATTGAAGCCTTGATCATCTGGGTACTAAGCAGTCACTCTAACCACTAGGCTACTTCTCCACTAGCTCACAGCACAGTTAATGATACCAAATTATAACTCATTTTAAGTTTGTTGTTATAAACTTGCTTTTTCTCTTTGAACATGTATTTTGCACTCACAAAACCCCCCTCCCTCAACATTAGGTGCAGAGTGAACTAGGACATTCACCCACAGAACTCATTATCTAAAAAAAACCCAGCTGCTTCTGGTCGTCTCACTAACAACAAATATTCTCCAATACCAGGCATAGTGTGAACTAACACAAAACCCTACAATAAAGTCACTAAGGTTCTATAGAGGTAATCTACCATGCCATACCAGTACCGACTTCCAAAACTCACATAAGGAGCCTACCCCCAAAAAAGCATCAATGTAAATACTGCAGTAAACCCTGGAACATCCAACACCTATTTGAAAAGCTGAACAATTCAGATTACTACAGTACAGATCCCTACATTCAAACTCCATGTTTGTATGTAAGGATACACCTGGTCTTGGTCACACATTCAGAACACAGACTCTTACCAAGTACAGAATAAGTGACCATAATCTAAAAATAAACATAGGTAGATAAAAATTAAACTACAACCCCAAGAAGTCTGATTCTGCATACAATGCAACACCAGCAAAATAGAAAGTTATGCATTTCCCTGTATTGTATTAAATAAAGACAGCACCAAATCCGATCATTAAATTGAAAATAAAATTCTCTTCTACCTTGTCTGACCATTTTATTCTCTGATCATGCTGGCCCCACTCTGAGATTTCTGCTTTCCTCATCTCCTAGTATAGTTCCCACCTCCTGTCTAGTTCCCCCCAGGGATGGCATGAGGGTGATGCAGGGCCATGTGCAGAGACTCACTGCAGCATCATTTGCATAAATTTAGTATACTTTATTTTAAAATGTATATGCCACATACTTGCCACCCATATAAAATCCTATGTGACTTCCAAACATACATATCCAATTTAGTAAAACTGCTGTAACAATAAAACAAACAAACATAATAATAAAACATTAAATTTGATTAATGAAAAGCTACTTACACAACTCTGAACATCAAATTTATTTTGCAATGGCCAGATTATTGATGATGAGGGAAGATATAAAATGAGAAAAAATCTTGGTAGCCATGAACTTAAAGACTGGATTGGATTGTGCTTGAGCTGGAAAAGTCCGGGACTCAGCAGCGGTGAAATTATCAGGCTACTAAAGAAAATTAAACTGAGACGTTCCCTTAAAATTTGAAATTTCTTTGAATCTGAACTGACAAAATATTTTAAATTTCAGTCTGGCAGCATAAAGAATACAAAACTGCAAATCTCAAAAACACTACATATTCCAGTACCGCCCCCTCCCAACGAGCACCCTACAGTTGACCTCACCAGGAACTCAGAGTACAGGACACATAGAGCAAATCTACTATTGCAAAACAGAACTAACTTCCAAAACTCACACAATACGGAGTACCCAGAAAAGGGCAGCACCATAAATATTGCAGTGGGCCCTAGAACATCCATATTCCTATTCAAAAAACTGAACAAGCCAGATTACAACAGATCCTTACATAGAAACTCCATGCTAACAGAACATGCAGCCTCAGTCACACATGCAGAATAGAGATAGATCTTCACCAAGTAGGGAATACTGTATATTAACACAAACTAAAAACAGACATATGTAGACAAAAAATGTTTTTACTCCATTATTCTTAGGTTTACAGGATTTCTTTCCCAAAATGATACTTTACTCCAGAGTGAGACAAGAGAAAGAATTCTCACACACAGGCATTGTTGGCAGAAACTAACATAATGCATAATATCTGCATTGTTGGCAGAAACTAACATAATGACTCAGCGCAAGTAGCGTGGGTGCCACTAATGTCACCTCAGTGGGTGGCCTTAGTTGCACCGGCAGTCATTTTGGCATGTTGAAATGCAGTAGCTGCAGGAGGATGTAACTGCCTCCCTGCAGTTAGCCTACAACCGTACTTAATCAGATTCTGGAATTAGTTACCGAAGGATTACAGTAAAGAGCTCCACTCTTCTGGCAAATCCCTTCTATCTGTGCCCTTCTATTGCTAATTCCAAACTTCACTCCTTTCACTTTGCTGCTCCTTATGCCTGGAACAAACCACCTAAGTCTGTACATCAGGCATCTTCTCTGACCCTTTTCAAAACCTGGCTGAAAACTCACCTCTTTACTGCTGCTTTCAGATCTTGACTCGCCTGGTCTCTTTGTGTTCCCTTACCATTCCCCCTAGATGTATCCATGTCTACAGTTACTGTGTTGTCTGTCTTGACTAGATTGTAAGCTCTGATGAGCAGAGACAATCTTTAACATGTGTCTGTGCAGCTCTGCATATGTCTTGTAGCGCTATACAAATGCTCAGTAGTAGTAGTAGTAGTAGTAATTGTAAGTTCCTGGAGGACAGGTGCAAAAACTATTATTAGGAAGGAGCCAGGAAATACATTGCTTGCCCTGGGATAAGCATTGTGGAACCTATGTGCCGTTTTGGGAACCTGCCAGATACCTGTGACCTGGATTTGCTACTGTTAGAAACAGGAAACTGGGCTTGATGAACCTTAGTCTAACCCAGTATGGCATTTTTTATGTTCACATGTTACCAGCGCAGAGCCTAGGAAACATGCTGCTAAATATGCCAAACAAGAGGGGCTCAATAGCTCCCATGCAGCTCCTCCCACTTCCATAAAAACAAGAGCAACTTGGCGCCCCAATGCAGCACTTCCCACCCACTGAAAAACAAGAGGGACTTTGTGACCTCCAACCCAACACCTCCCACTCTAACAAACACCAAGAAGGGCTTGGCAACCAGGAGTGGCCCAAGGGGGGTGCGGGGCCATGTGTGGAGACTCTGTGCGGGGCCTCTTTTGCATAAGGGCCTCATTTGCATAAATATTTGCATAACATTACCATACACTAACTTTTAGTAAACATGCCTCTTAATGAGTGTATGGATAAAGAAAGACTAAAAGATTTCTATATTACTATAATCCAGTGCCAACCGACAGGCACATTAAAAGCTACTACAAACACTGCCCATTTAAACCCATAGCAAACCCGCCATATCATAACAGCACTACCAGAACTCACAAAGCACCATATCCTACCTTTCAAAAGGCAAATATTAAACCAGTACATTTCAGAGAATGATAATACATGACCTACTGGGGAAGGAGAACAAGTGGCAATGTCAAATAGAAATTACATAAACAGAATACCTCAGCTGAGTTACACATGCAGAACATAGACCATCACCAAACAAGGAATCACAATTTAGAAACAGGAAGACAATAATTAAATTGGGAACCCCAAAAGCCAAATTTGGAATGTACAACAACACTGTAGAAATAAAACTAAATTAATTTCCTCTTGTACTAAACAAAGCGCAGACGTTAATGATGCACATTTACCAGAGCTGACATATTCCAGTTAATAAATTCAAAATAAAGAGACATTTTTCTACCTTTTGTGCATTTTGTTTTCAGTTGCAATTGCTCCAGCCACTTTCTTCTGGTTTCTTCGTGTCTTCTGCTAACTCTCCATCGTCTGCTGTCCATTTGTCCTTTCTTCTCTCTTCTAGTTTTTGTCCATTCTCTCTCTACATCTGCTTTAACATACTAATCTTTCTCCTTTTGCTCTTTCCTCATTCCTATTTCATGCACTCAAATTTTACCCCTCCATCCTCAATCCCTCTCGCGGCTCTGTTAAGCCTGCCGGGGCTGATGGGAAATTTCCCATCAGCCCCGGCAGGCTTAACAGAGCCGCGAGACGAGAGGGACACTTTCTCTTCGTGCCTCTGAAAGCCACGCCGAGGAGAGTGATTGAGGATTGATGCAGGCTCTGCCGGGCAGCCGGGGGGGGGGGGGCCCGCGGGAGACAGTTGACTGCAGGAGACACTTCATTCTGCCGCTGCCACGGCGGCAGCAGCAGCAGCAAATTTCTTTTTTCTTGACTGATGGGAAGAATGTTGTTTGCGCGGGGCCCCCTGAAATGCGTGGCCCTGTGCAAACAACATTCTTGCTCAATGGACGGGCCGGCCCTGTTGGCAACCCCAACATAACTCCTGAAACTGTGCTCTGTACCAACATGGTGTTAATGTAAATATATATTCCACAAAAAACAAAGGAAATGCAAGATGCTTGCACACCAAAGAACTAAAATTATAACTCATTTATTTTGTTATACACTGCGTTATGGCTATCACTTTTTCTTTTTGAATATCTATTCTGCATCCACAGAAACCTCTCCCCTGACAATAGGTGCAGAGCAGAAGTAGGACATTCACCCACAGAACACAACAGTAACAGACATTTTCAGGTACCAGGCATATTGTTAACTAATATAAAACCCTACAAAAGTCACCGAAGATCTACAAGGCCAGATCTACATACCATACCAGCATAAACTTCCCAAACTCATACAACAAAGGGCCTACCCAGAAAAAAAGCTGCATTATAAATACTGCAGCAGACTCTAGAACAGTGGTTCTGAACCAGTCCTCCTTGAACCCCTAGGCCAGTCGGGTGTTCAGGATAGCCCTAATGAATATGCATGAGATATATATGCATTAGAAATATCCTGCCAACCTGACTGGTTTGTGGCCCTCTAGGGCTGGATTCGGAGACCCCTGCCTTACACCTCTGTCATTTAAGAATTTGAGTGGGCAAGGTGCAGATCTCCAAGACATCAAAAAGGTTAGATAGAATTTGTCACATACCTCTTTGCTTCTCACCACCACCAAAATCAGTACCTCTGCTCTCTTTCCTTCCGTGTCTGCCCTCTCCCTTCCTATTCCCCTGCAACTAGCATCTACCCCGTCTCCATACCATATCATCCCCCTCCCTATTACACCCATGTCCATCATCCCTCCATCTCTTTCTCAACCTATTTACCCAATGTCCATCTTCTCCCCTCTCTCCCCCTATTATCACATATCCTACATTTCCTTCTCTCCTTATTACCTCATGTCCAGCATCTCCCCTTTGTCCCCACTCCCCAAGTCCAGTATTTTCCCATGGATTTCTTATATGTAGTTAAATGTTCTTTATAATGTTAACACGTTCCATGTAATGTTCTGTTCTGTTCTATGTAAACCATTTTGAACATTGGAAAGGCGGTACATAAACTTTTCAAATAAATAAATAAAATAACCCCCTGGCCAACATCACCACTCCATCTCCCCTCCTTGCTTCTCCCTATGTCCCTTTCCATGTCCAGTATTTCCCTAGCCCCCCAACTCAATCCTATCCCCATTGCCTCCCTATTCCCCCCCCCCTGCATCCAGCATGTCCCTTCTGACTCCCTGTGCCCATCCACATCTACCTCCCGATGCCTCCTCATGTCCACCCCTTGTATGTACTAGGGGCAGAGCCTGCCCATGGAGCAACATGCTCCAGTCCAGACAGGCAGGGCACAATTGGTCTTGCACAGCCCCTGCCCACAGGACATGCTGCTCCCATGGGCAGGCTCCGTTTCACTGGTCTATGATCGTTGCCTCCTACACCCTTCTGCCTGCAGGCAGGAGCTGTGCAAGCTATGACTATGGCACAGAGAAACAGAGCCTGCCCGTAGGAGCCGACGTGAGGATGGCACTGTCGCTGGCTGCCCACCCCCACTCCCTATTCATGATGATCTACTGGGCTCTGATGGACTAGTGGAGAGCCTGCCCTTGGGCAGAAGGCTGTGAGTAGTAATCTCAGCCTCTCACAGCCTTCTGTCTGCAGGAGCAGTGTGTCCAGCATTTGTCGCCACCCCCCCCCCCCCCGCTGTCCAGCATTTGTCCTCCCCCTTTGCCCCTGTCATTCAGCATTTGTCTTCCTGCTTCCCCCCCCCCCCCCTTTGTCTAGCATGTGTCCCTCCTGCCCCCTCCCATTGTCCAGCATCTGCGACAAGAAAGAGAAAGCATGCGGTTTTCAAGACCCCCTGTATGCTTGTAAACCCCTGCTGGTTCCACCCCCCTCTAATGCAAAAAGCGTCATCAGAGAGGGTGGGACCCATCAGGGACTTACAAGCATGCCAAGAGTGGCAAGAGCCGGCGCTTTTGCTTTCTGTTTGTTTTTTTTTACAAATTTGATAGCTCGCTGCACATATAAGCTTCGTGGGGGGGGGGGGGAAGGGGGCAGAAACAGCAAGGGCTTATGAGCACACTGGAGCCCTGAAGAGACTTGGCGCTTTTTCTTTTAATTCATCGGGCTGTGTTTATTTCTGATTTTGCTGCCTCTGGCCTGCCACTGCCTCAGGTGGTCTAATGGTGGAGCCGCCCCTGACTCCCAGCTGACCTGGGGAGTGATAAGACTAATTTGCAATAGCCCATGCAAATCCAACCCATGTATACAGTTTGAACATGTGTACTCTCTGGGTAGTTTCTCTTTGAAAATTAACTAGCATAATGTATGTGCATTCAAAACATTGTGTACTTCGTGCCTGCTATTTATGTGGCTGGCTTATCAGAGGCAAAATAGCATGCTCTTGGGCCCAGATATTCCTCCTAACCAGTGCATTTTTCCTAGAAAAAAAAAGGTAGCGGTACTCATATGCAGGGCTCTTTCATTAATACATGAGGACCTGGGTCAGTTTTAGCAATGTGAAAAGCTGTTGATACTCTACCACTGTATACCCCTTCAAAAATGCCCTGCTCTTAATAGCATTTCTAAGGAAATACCCTGAATTTTATACCATATTGGATTTTAAATAGAGTGAGAGAGAGAGAAAGCGAGATCAAGGCATGTAGTCTTTCAGACCATAGAGAGAGAGAAAGCGAGTTCAAGGCATGTAGTCTTTCAGATCTCCCATTTCCCAGTTGTGTGAGCAGTGGTGTGGATGCCAGGGTGCGTTCCCATTCAGATCTCTCTCACAATTTGTAGAGGGATATGAAAGTGCTGTTTGAATAAGCTGGAGGAAGAGATTGAGAAGGTCACAGTAGGGAATGAATAAAAAATAGAAGAGAAGGTGTCAGCACTTCAGCTAAGCCCAAAATGGGATGGGTGAAGTTGTTTTGATTCTGTTTATTGACCATAAGTAGCTGTTTTGGGTTGGAGATGGTTGGCGTGTGTGCTTTGTAGTTCTGCAGTTTGTATTGAGCCTCTCCTACACTGTCATGGTGTTTCAAGTGGTGTTGAAATGTGCTAATGGGATCCGTCTGCTGTGTTGTCATCAGCTTGGGTACCAAAGTGGATTGTAAAGAGGTGTGTTTTAAGTTTTTTTACGGAACATGCATAGATCATTTATTTCCCAGAGGTTGCCTAGAAGTTCATTCCAGAGAATGGGTGCAATGTGGGAGAAAGCCTTGTTGCTTGTCGACTTTCTAGATTTCTGGAATTCCATTGGAATAGCAAGTTTATTTTTGTTCCTGTTCCATTGACTTCGATTGGAGGTTTCCTTTGAGATTAGCATGGAGAGGAACGAAGGGGCAATATTATTGATTATTTTGAAGGTTGATACATGAATTTTGTAGATTATACAGCTTTTGTATGGGTAGCCAGTGTAGGGTTGACAGCATGGGAGTTATGTGTTCCAGTGTATTGACATTCATGGTTATTCTGGCTACAACATTTTGGGCTAGTTGTAGTTTTTGTAGGTTCTGTTTGTAATACCCTGTAGAGTGATATTGGCAAAGTCAAAATGAGGTGTGATAATTGTCTGGATAACAGATTTGAAGTCATGGTGGTGGAGCAGTGGACGGAGCTGTTTTAAAGGTTTAAGCTTGTAAAATATCTTTTTAGTTGTGTGTTTAATATGGGATGCCATACTGAGGGTACGGTCAATAATGACTCCTAGGTATTTCACCTCATTTTTGACTGCAATGTTGATATCCTGGAGCCTAATCATAGGTGGAAGGACAAAGCTCTGATTTCTGGTGATATACATTACCTCTGATTTATAAAAATTAATATAGAGGTTGTGGTTCTTGAGCCATTGTAGTATTTCAGAGAAGCAATCAGAGTGATTGGGTTGGCAGGTTGGAAATGTTAAAAGGTAGCTATAACATTATGTCATCCGTGTAAATGTGATAATTGATGCAGAAACATTTGAATATGGAACAGATGGGTTGGAGATGAATATTAAAAAGGAGGGCTGAGAGGGCAGAGCCCTGAGGTAGACCTTGTTCTTGTTTGTATGGAATTGACATTTGATGATCAATTCTTACTGCTTGTGTTCTGCCAGATAGGTATGAGGAGAACCATTTTAAGACTGTTTCATTGATCCCTATCTGGCGGAGTCTGGTAAGCATTAACTGGTGATTTACACTCTCAAAGGCTGCAGAGATGTCCAGAAATAAGAGGAGAAAGGCTTGCTTAAGATCATCGATATCATGTGTAAGTGTGTCAATAAGAACTGCGAGTAGCGTTTCGACTCCATGATAGGGGCGGAAACCATATTGTTGTTCATCCAGTGGAGCAGAGGAGTCAATGTGGTCCTGTAGTTGGACCACATCGACTCCTAGATGCTACTACTTCAACGCAGTAACACCCAGGCATGTGTATTTCTCATTAATGGCAGCTCTGTTAGGCAAAATGAGCAAGCCAAATTATATAAAGGTGATGAGATACTTCTCTCAGATACTTAGCACCTCTTACTAAGATATGTGCCTCTGATGACAAGACTCAGTGGTGCTATATGCGTGGAAGGGAATTTTAGAAGGGACGTCTAAGCCAAAAAGTCTGAAAAAAATGCAGGCTCCAGGTGCGGCACGATTTCATAAACATGGATATTCCCAATATGAATGTTTGTAGGGGCATCTACACAGTCATTCCCAGAACTGTATGGCAGAACCTGCATGTCTATGTATAGCCTAATGGTTAGTGCAATAGACTAGGAACAGGACAGCCAGGGTTCAAATACCACTGCTGCTGTTGTTGACATTGTGCTGAGCACTGGGGATGATAGAGTGCCTTCCTCTGGATGTTTTTCAGTGAAAATGAACATGCTTCAGATGCTTGTTCATGCCTAGAGCAGGTCTAAACTTAGATATATTGCCAGATATATATGATCTTTCTGAAATCAGGTAGGAGCATCCAGATTCCTGGGAATACCCAGTTCAGACTTGGACATCCCCAGAGCCAGCTTCTAAAATGGCTATGCCCCTCATAAAAGTCATGGTCTTTCACTGCCTTAACCTTTCTTCTCCCCATATGTTACGAAATAGCTTGGAATCATGGTTCCTGGGCTACCTACCAGTTTTCCATCATTGCTCTTATTTTTGCTAAATTAAGGGTCGCGGATGGCTACCATTCGTCACCAGGGTATGCATCACAACTCTTCTAAACCCTATTTGTCTGTCTCCACTATACCTACAGCTGGCCTCTGTCTCATTCAGCTGCTACCTGTGCTATCAGGGAGAGATAAGTATATGACTACTCCTGACAGTGCTGCTGAATTGCATGCTGCTACCCTCTGCCTGAGCCAGCCGTGCCTGCCATTGGACATAACACAGGTTACACAGGCTGTGAATCTCTCACAGACTAAAAGTTGACCTGAATGGCACTTTGCAATTGGTTGCTAAGAGTTGCAATAGCTTCTTAAACCCCATGTTCTCAGTTAGCTGCAAGGTCTGATCATCCAAAGCAGTCATTTTGCTGATGCTCCATGTCATCATTTTTGATGCTGCCTGCCACTGGCCCCCAGGACAGTGATGCCAAGTGCAACCCCATCTCTTTCATTGTGACTTGCTTAGATGGGAATCAGGCTTGCTTGCCTATTACCTCACGATGGGAAGAGGCTAGAGAAGCAGAGTTCCTGCAGCTTTCCTGCCACTTCTACTTGAAGTGCAGGATGGAGTCCCCAACATACTATATTTATTTTTTGCATTTTGCTTAAACCTTTCCAGTAGTAGTTCAAGGCAAGTTACATTAAGATACTGCAGGTATTTCCCAGTCTCCAAATGGCTAAAAAATCAAACTTTGTACATGAAGCAATGGAGGGTTAAGTGACATGCCCAAGGCCACAAGGAGCATTGGTGGGACTTGAACCCTGGCTCCTCTGGTCCATGCTGCTCCTCCACTCAGTGTTTGTCCTTAAACTTAGCTCAAAGGATCTTAATCCTGCTCATTTAATTATATTAAATGTTAACTCTGTTCAGTTAATAATGGTATATGTAAATGTTCCGTATTATGTTCCATGTACACCACTTTGACTGGCAGATAAAGCGGTATAGAAAATTTGCTAAATAAAATAAATGTTTCTGCAAATGGTGCAGCATGCCACTATTTGAAAGATGGTCCTTTAGCTCTCCTCTATTAATGGCTTTCTGACAGTACATATATTATATAGATTCTCAAGCACTTTAAATTGTCTGCATACTTCTTTATGAGTTTTCCTCTCTACTTCCTTGGGAGCTGCTGCTGGACCTGGGGATGAGGGCAAAGCAAAAGATGAAAGACTGGAGGTATACTTCACACTCACTACTAACTACAACACCAGCAGAGGGTTCTTGGCCTTGGCAGTATCACTTTATATGTACTGTCAGACGGCTGCCTGGGTGAGAATCTTCACACTCTTGGCAAGTGCATATTTCTATATGATTTGCAAGGTATTGTGGGCAATGTAGTTCATTCACACCAGACACAGCTGCTGACAATAATTTAGTTGTGCTCTTGGGTAAAGCCAATAAGATATTTATTTATGGGGTTATTTCTCCCAACACAGATATGCTTGGTAGCACATAAATTAGGTTACTTGCTTTCAGTGTTAACTTGGAAAAACAAAGTCAAAATCAGGAAAACAACAAATGAAAAGCCACAAAGCAAGAAACAAACTGTTCTTTTCAGGTTAACTTCTGATTACTTCCCACATAGATACAGAAGTGATTCTCTCCTAGCTCACAAGCAATTAGGTAAGGCTTAATTGCTAGCAGTTACCAGCTGAAACCCCTTAGCTGGCTTGCCTTCCACTGTGTGGGTCAAATCCTGCTTCAGGAGCTTTTCTGAGTAGATTAAAGAACAAATTTGTATTTCTTTGTGATGGTTGCTGTACTTTATAACAGAAAGTTACCAACGGAGTTTAGATAGAGAGCAGTTCATATAAACAGGATCCTCATCTGCTATTATTCCCCCTTGTTCAACAAGCATGGGTTCAATATCATGGATTGGCACAGATGAATCTCTCAATGGAGCATTTTCAGGAGAATACTTGTTTCCCTGCTGTCTTTCAAGGTTATAGCTAAGGCATAGATCAGTGTTCATACCTGAGCTTCCATTGCTGCTAGAGTTCCTCTCTATATAGCCTGGCCAGTATGTAGTCCAGTTCTTATGTCCAGCCTTCCAATCCAGATCCCTGGACACTGGATCTCTCTTCACATACCTTCTGGCACAGGTCTTAGGGTCCCTTCCACGTGCAGCCGTCTCCTTCACAGGTAGGCTCTGGTGGTTCCTAGCTCTGCAGCACCATTCCTCTGGCTTTCCCCAGTCCAATGGTGTATGCTGGCCCTTGGAATACCTCCCAGTATACGTACTGCTTTGGACTCTTCTAGACCTCTCAAAGGCTTTTCTCTTCCTAAGGGTCTCTTTCCCTCTCTGTCCGTCCGGTTTGGCTTCTGCTTCTGATGATCCTTCAGATGAAACTGATGATCAAACTCAAGCTGATTCTCAGGATACTGAGGACATTTCTCTGGATATCCAAGGTGATCATGAAGATGGTCATCTGTAGAATAAACTCTACTCTTATTCTGCTTAGATGAGTGCTCCCCCCTAATACAGCGCAGCTGTGCTGAATCAGGCCTTGCCCTTTGAGATGAGTGTTCCATCCTAGCACAGCGCAGCTGTGCTGAATCAAGCCCTGCCCTTTGCAATGAGTGCTTGGGGATTACCTCATAGCCCTTTTGATTGAACACACGTTTTCTCACTTCAGCTCCTCTCATGGCTGTTGGAAACCTGGTGCATTCTCGGACTGGTAGTCTTTTATGGCAAAATTCTGTTTTCTCATTTCTACCAGCACTGACAGGTTGCTTGTTCAGAGACACTTCACCTTTTCTATAGCCCCTTCCTGAGCTATGATAAGCTTCCTTATCACAGTACTCATCATTTTACTCACCAGCAACTAGATTTTCAAGACCCTTCTCACCTATGAAACTTTCAGTATCTGATCATTCTACTAAAAATCCCTCACATGATGATTCATCAGATTCGGTATCCACCAATTCCTTCTCTATACACTTCTTAGTGGAGAACAGGTTGTGCCTGTTATTGTGCTCTGTTGGCAATGGCTTTACCTTTTGCTAGTGTTCTGCCCCCTCCCCCCCCATAGTACTCTACTATGGAGAAGGGAACAGACTGTCTTTCACAGTGGACTTGGAAGCTGCAGCAGTTGGAGCTTCGCCCCTAAAGAAATCTATATCGTTCCATGGTGAGACCGCACCTTGAATATTGTGTGCAATTCTGGTCGCCTTATCTTAAAAAGGATATAGCGATTTTAGAAAAGGTACAGAGAAGAGCCACCAAAATCGTAATGGGGATGGAAGGATACTCCTATGAAGAAAGGCTAAAAAGGTTAGGGCTCTTTAACCTGGAAAAGAGACGGCTGAGGGGAGATATGATAGAAGTCTATAAATTAATGAACGGAGTGGAACGGGTAAACGTAGATCGATTGTTTACCTTATCAGAATGTAGAAAGACTAGGGGACATGCAATGAAGCTACAGGGTAAACTATTTAAGACTAATAAAAGAAATATTTTTTCACTCAAGTGAAAGCAAACTCTGGAATTTGTTACCGGAGGATGTAGTAAAGGCTGTTAGTGTAGCTGGGTTTAAAAAAGGTTTGGACAAGTTCCTGGAGGAAAGGTCCATAAACCATTATTAAGAAGTGACCGAAGATATCAATGCTTGACCCTGTACAAGCATTGTGGAACTTGTGTCTCTTGGGGAAACTGCTAGGTACATATGACCTAGATTGGCCACTGTTGGAAACAGAATACTGGGCTTGATGAACCTTGGTCTGACCCAGTATGGCATATCTTATGTTCTTATGTTCTTAAGTTTCTTTAGTTTGGCTGGACTCATATGGACTGGAGACCCTCCTCTTCATTCCTCTCCACTAGAGCTTCTGCTGACCTTTGATCTCTAGGGAACATCAACATGTTTTCTTTCTCTGCTTCTACCGCTACTTCCATTCCTGTCTTTCCCAAACATTGTGATTCAATTGGACTAGATTGTAAGTTTTATGGTGAAGGGACTTACAGGCACCCATAAATCCCTGCAGATGACTTGTTGCCCTTTGGAAATGATAATTAATAGTAGATGTCAGGCAAATAATTTGCCTTGCCTGTACTGTTTGAGCTCCTTTTCTCTTTGACTTCAATATGCAGGCTGTCTGGACCAATGGATCTAAAAGTTTTAAAATTCAGTTGTTGAGACACAGAAAAACAGCCTGTCTGTGCTACGTTATCTGTCCTGTTTGTTTGTTTTTTTTAAATTTTATCCCACCCTCACTAGGCTAACTACACTTCTAGATCTACATCCAAACAGCATGAGAGATTTTTTACAAGAGCTAGTTTGCTATATAAGAACCAATCTGCCTATTCCTCTTTGCCCTGTCCTGCCTGGAATTGTTTTTCTCTCACCCTCTAGGCCCACACTCAGGCAGCCTAAAAGATAATTTGCAAGAAGAGTCAGTTTTCTGTGGCACAGAGGAAAACAGTACTATTTGTGCATCTCTCTATCTCAGGATCCTATGCTCTTATGATGCTTTACCTATTTTTTTATAAGTTTTGACTTCAGCATAGAAATTTTTCAAGCTAGTAACTCTTAATCTGATGATGTCTTTCTGAATACGGGGCAACAAAAGTGCTGTGCTCTTCTTTCTTTCACTTAACTAGTCAAATACTAATGATATTGCCATCCATGGCATTTGGGAGAAGAAAGGCAGGGATAGGCTTATATGACTGCTTGCCAAAAAGTTGGTGAAGTACCTCGTACTTCTGCCTTCTTCTTCCCAAAGTGGCTCAAATTTCTTTGTCTTTCCCCCATCTCTGTGGACACATTTTGCTGCCTTTTAGTTCATTGAAAGGTATACAAACCAAAAATTCCCTCATTCATTGCATTTTGCTATTCATCCTAAACAAATATCTATCCCTACAGAAGTCTATTTCAAGACCTTAGCATTGTTTTAAATTTTAGAATATGACAATTTGGTCCACATTGTATACATTTTGGGATGATTGGGTAAATAAAATTAATTGAGACTGATACATCCAATATACGTATATTTTTGAACAATTTTCTAGGCTACACCATAAAGCTAGAAATAAAATAAGCATACCGGGTACTCTATGTTGTGTTTTTTAAATCTGACATAACCAAGTATGCAGCATGTATCTTGAAAAATCCCTTCAGCTTTTTTTCTCCTAAGGTGCATGACAGCCAAGGGGCTCTGTGCATTTTTTTCTAATACTTTGTTTACAAACCTAAGAGACAATACCAGGTAGCAATACATTACAGTGAGAAGGTAAACAAGTTGTTTACTATCTGTGCAACTGCTTATAGATCTGCTAGCGGGTCCTTCCATCATCAGTCAAAAGCAGCAAGATTATTGGACAGTGTGGTCATGGGAACGCAACCAAAAAGCTGCTGATCACTGTCTGTCTCCAGGAAAGTCTGTAAGGCTTCAATAACAGGAAGTCACATGATGTGTCATTATCAGCTGCTGGAAGAGAGACAGATGCGACCAGATCAATAGTGGTGTCCAATATCAAAGACTTATTGTGATTGCACTGAACATTTGGATTAGAGGTAACTGCAAATCCATGTTTAAAATAAGTACAGATAAAAAGAAACTGGCTTTTTGTACATGCAGTGGAGGGGAGGGCGTATGGGCTTGTGTGGTGGGGGAAAGTCAATGGAGATTTTAACGTGGATAGAAAAGCTGCTTCCTATCCAAGTAGAAGCTTGCTCAAAGCATTGTACACAAACAATGGCTCAAGACATAAAGCAGCATATAAAATAAATATGCTTTTAAAACATCTTCCCCAGCCATCCTCTCTCTGATAAAACTGTTAGGAAGACGGTGACCTGGAATCAGCTGCCAGGGCCGTACCAAGCTATAACTGCACCATGTGAGACTTGCAAACCTGGTGCCCTCACCATGACATGAGACTTATCGGATGTGTATATTTATTTAAAAATAATTTCTATGCCACTTATGAAAATCTAAGCGGCTTACAAAATAACATTCATAACAGTAAATTGAATGACAAAGATCTGCATGAAAGAAGTGGGTTTCAAGTGCACTTACCACAGAGCTGGGGCAGCGCTCCTCTTGTAGCCAAGGGGGGGCATGGCTTCTCTTGCAACTTTGGGGGGTCCTCTTGCAACTGAGGGGAGAACAGAGCTCCTCTTGCGGGGGAGGGGGCAGAACTCCTCTTATAGCTGGAGGACTCCTGCTCACAAACATATTCGGCATGTTGCCCGCACATGGCCCTGGTCCATTAGAGACCTCACGCTGTGCCTGCAGACTGAAACAAATCTGCCGCTGCTGCATCTGCTGAGCCACAGCAGTGGTGGCAAAACTATTAGCATGGTGTGGGGCCTTTTGACACTCATGCGCACATGCACATGCCTCCAAGGCCCTGCTGGTCATGGCCACTTTGACACATAATTCGCATATCAGAGGAGCCATGATGATAGGGCCTATGTGTGCACAGGAATGGTCTTGAACAGAAGGGCCTGGAGGCACGTGCATGTATTTCAAGAGGTCTTGTACAGTGCTAATAACAGTATCGCCACCACTGCTGTGGTTGAGCAGATGCAGAAGCAGTAGATTTTTGTCAGTCTGCAGGCACGGCGCAGGGCTTCTAATGGAGCGGGTCCATATGTGAGCAACATGTACGAACCTGTCTAAGGCTGGCCCTGCCAAGGAAATGTGGCAGCGATGTTCCCCGCTGGTTGAGGAGGGGAAATATTGAAAGGGACATGTATGGGAGCTAGGTTGAGTTAGAGGAAGCTTGGAGGCCAGGACCTTATGGCAGTAAAATGGAAGAGCCAGTTACTGGACACAGGGAAGGAGGACATATAAAGAAGGAAGGAAGATATAGCACAAAGAGAAGTTATAGGGAGATCGCGAAGACATACTAGATAGGGTGCAGGTGGGAATCGGAAGTTGAAGATGAATGCTGGGCATGGGGAGGGGTCATAGACAGAGAAGATGCAGAACACAGCAGAGGTGGGAATAGGGAGGTGGAAGAAAAATGCTGGACATGGGGAGAGCTGAGATGGAAAGAAGATGCTGGGCATAGGGAGCATAAAAAGATGGAGGAGAGATGCTGGACACAGGGGAGGTCATAGAGCTAAAGAGGGGAGCAATGGGACAGAAAATAGAGAGATGGAGTGGAGATGCTAGACATGAGAGGAAATAGGAAGACAGGTGGGAATGCTGGATGAGGAGACCTGCACAGAGGGTGGGCACATCTACTCTAGCCACCTTACTGGGCAGACTAAATGTACCATATTGGTCTTTTTGCTGTCATATACTATGTTACTATATGTTATTATCCCTCACTTCGTTTGCAGCTTGTCATGCTGTGAGGGCTTGTGTGCATCAGTGATGCTGAGGGCTAAGCTATCAGTAGTTTAACTACTGGCAGGGCCTCCCAAGATGGACAGGTCTCAGCAGAGGTGCCAGACCAAGACAAACCACCCATCTGGGCAGCAGCAGAATGGGATCGTGTTGGCGGCGGAGGATCACATTTCTGTGACAATGGCAACAACAATAAAAATCTGCACAGAGGAAAGGTCTGGCAATCTATTTCTGTATCTAGCCATGAAAACCCATCTGGGCAGCAGCAGAATGGGACAGTGTTGGCGGCGTAGGATCACATTTCTGTGACAAACGGCAACAACACTAAACTTAAACTGTGCGGAGGAAAGGCCTGGCAATCTACTTCTGTAACTTCCCATGAAAACCCAATGGATAGTCACAACAAAACAAATTGCACTATAGTGCTGGAAGATGAGACCCCCCAGGTTGGAAGACACTCAACTAGCTACTGGGGAGGAGCTGAAGACTTTTCAGAGTAAAGCTAGCATTTATGATGTGGTTGGATCAAAGCCCTCGGGACACTGACTACTGATGCAGCTGCGCATGAAATGAGTCAGAAGCTGTAAAGATTCTTACATATTGGGACATGGAACGAACGAAGCATGAACCAAGGGAAGTTGGAGGTGGTCAAGAATGAAATGGAATGTGTACAACTTGATTTGTTGGGTGTCAGCGAACTGAAATAGGCTGGCATTGGGCACTTTGCATCAGATGATCAGATGGTCTACTATACTGGAAATGAAAGACAAAGACAAAATGGTGTTGTATTTATAATAAAGAAGAAACTTGTAAGAACTGTAATGAAATACAATGCAGTCAGTGAAAGCTTAATCTCTATTCATCTACGAGGAATGCCTATCAACACAACTATAATTCAAGTATATGCCCCAACCACAGCTGCAGAAGAGGATGAAATTGATGAGTTTTATGAACACATACAAGCTGAAATTGACAGAACATGCAAACAGGATATCCTGAGAATCATGGGTGATTGGAACGCAAACGTTGGCAACAAAGATGAAGGCAAAGTGGTTGGAAAATATGGACTTTGCAACAGAAATGAAGCTGGAGAAAGACTGATAGAATTCTGCAAGACCAATGATCTATCACATCTCAAATACCTTCTTCCAGCAACACAACAGGCGACTGTACACATGGACTTCACCCAATGGATAGTACAAAAATCTAATTGACTATATCTGTGGACATCAACGATGGAAAAGTTCTATAACATCAACAAAGACAAAACCTGGAGCTGACTGTGGTACAGATAAACTATTAGCTAAAGTTGAAAAAGAGCAAGCCACTCATGAATGTAGCAAAATATGACCTTGAGAATATACCACTGGAATTTAAAGACTGCCTGCAAAATTGATTTGCTGCTTTAGATACAAATGACAGAGCTCCAGAAGAGTTAAGGAATGACATCAAGAGGGTTGTATTGGAAGAAAGCGAGAAGTCTCTACAAAAGCTGAAAAAGCAAAAACGGTCAAAATGGATGATGGAAGAAACTTTGAAAATTGCCCAGAAACGCTGAGAAGCTAAAGCCAGAGGAGAAAGAGAGGAAATCACAAAACTCAGAGATTTCCAACATGTAGCAAGACAGGACAAGGAAAAGTGCTACAATGACACATGCAAGGAAATAGAAGCAAAAGCTATTAGAGGAAGAAAAAGATCGGCTTTCCTAAAGATACGAGAGTTAAACAAAAAATTTCAGGCTTGAATTGGAAAGTTACAAGATGCTCAGGGTTCTATGTTGAATGATGCTGAGAAGATCAAGAAAAGGTGGAAAGAATATACAGAGTTTTTATATGATAAAGATCAAGTGGACCAACAGCCATTTCAACCTGCACCTTATGATGCGGAACCAGTGGTGATAAAAGAAGAAGTCGAAGCAGCATTGAAAGCTTTATCAAAGAAAAGCACCAGGCATTGATGGCATTGCCATAGAAGTATTGCAGCAATTTGATGCAGCTGTTACCATACTTACAAGGCTCTGCCAAGAAATTTGGAAAACAACATCATGGCCAACTGACTGCAAAAGATCTGTGTTTATACTAATACTGAAAAAAGGTGATCCAACTGACTATGGAAATTATCGCACAATTGCTCTGATCCCACATGCCAACAAGATTCTACTGAAGATTATTCAACAGACTACAACCATACCTGAAACAAGAACTACCTGAAGTGCAAGCAGGGTTCAGGAAAGGGGGAAGGAATGAGAGACATCATTGCGGATGTGAGATGAATCCTTCAAAAGACTAAAGAATACCAAAAGGATATATGTGTTTTATTGACTACAGCAAGGCTTTTGTCTGTGTAAACCATGAGAAACTCTGGGCTACATTAAGAAGCATGGGTATACCAGAAAACCTGATTGTTCTCTTGCACAACCTTTACATCGATCAAGAAGCAACAGTTTGAACGGAACAAGGAGAAACAGAATGGTTTAAAATAAGCAAAGGTATATGACAAGGCTGCATACTTTCCCCCTACCTGTTTAATTTATATGCAGAACAAATCATCAGAGAAGCAGGATTGTATGAAGACAACAGAGGTGTGAAGATTGGTGGAAGACTCATCAACAACCCGGACAGTTTTTGTTTTATTTGTGGGGAATATACTGTGAAAAAGCAGCAGAGGAACATTTCTGCATTTATTAAAAAAGTATATTTCGCCTATTTCGGTATGAAGTTAGGCGATCAAGACAAACCGTGGGCTCCTCACAAAGTGTGCAAGACATGTGAGGAAGATCTACGCTTATGGATGAAAGGTAAAAAACAAGCATTTCGTTTCGGAATACCTATGATGTGGCGTGAACAAAGAGACCACAGCAGTGACTGCTATTTTTGCTCTTGCATTGTGAAGGGATACAACTTAAAAAATAAGAACGTAATAAGTTACCCCAACCTTCCCTCAGCAATTAGGCCTATGCCTCATAGCAACGAAGTACCTGTGCCTGAACCACCAAAATCTTTGGATCATATTTGTGTGGACGGTTCTGATCATGATGAGACTCATCAGATGGCTTTTCCCGATGAGTCCAGTACTTCCGAGTTTGAAACTGAACCAGATCCGAAACCTGAACTTTTCTCTCAAGCTGAATTGAATGATTTAGTCCGGGATTTAGGACTCCCAAAAGATGTTGCCCAACTGCTAGGTTCTCGGCTTAAACAGAAAAATCTATTGTCACCAGGAACAACTTTTTATTGGTACCGCAACCGCGAGACACAATTTTTGAAGTATTTCAGCAAAGAGGAAGATTTGGTATTTTGCAACGATATATACGGAGTGATGGAAAAGTTTAAACTCAAGTATGATCCTGCTGAATGGCGGCTGTTCATTGATTCGTCAAAAGACAGCATAAAAGGTGTTCTTCTTCATAATGGCAACACATTTGTTTCAGTTCCTATTGCTCACTCTGTTATTCTCCAAGAAAAAGTACGAGAATTTGGCCCTGATTCTTCAGAAGATTCGTTATGATGAGCATAAGTGGATGATTTGTGGAGACTTTAAAATTCTATCCATGCTATTAAGGCAGCAATCCGGTTTCACCAAATATCCCTGCTTCCTTTGCTTGTGGGATAGCTGGGCCCGCGACCTACACTGGGGGGAAAAAGACTGGCCAATTCGGGAGTATTTGAGACCCGGTGAGAAAAATGTTCTTCATGAGAGCTTGGTACCTCGTGATAAAATTCTATTACCACCTCTCCACATTAAGTTGGGTCTCATTAAGCAATTCATCAAGTCCCTTCCAAAAGATGGTGAGTGCTTTCGGTACCTTTGCTCAAAGTTCCCCCGACTTTCTGAAGCAAAGCTAAAGGAAGGAGTGTTTGTTGGCCCTGATATAAGGAAACTCATTTCAGATGGAGCATTCGCTAAAACGATGTCTGAGAAGGAAAAAGAAGCCTGGGATTCCTTCAAGGATGTTGTTCTCAAATTCTTGGGGAACAGGCGGGATGAGAACTAGAAGGATATTGTTGCCAGGATGCTCAATGCCTTCAAAGAACAAGGCTGTAACATGAGCCTGAAAGTCCATTTCTTGCACTCCCATGTGAACTACTTTCCCGAAAACTTGGGGGTGTACAGTAAAGAACAAGGTGAAAGGTTTCACCAGGACATCAAGGACGCAGAGAGAAGGTACCAAGGAAGATGGAACACCACTATGATGGCTGATTTCTGCTGGTTGCTGCTGCGGGAAACCCCAGATGAAAAATACGCCAAGCAGCGCACCAAGAGAAGCATTCGGGGGAAGAAGAAACGGGCCCACCAGGAGATTGATTGACCCAAGAATGACTTTAAAATCTAAACTGTGTTGACAAATATCGTGTTTTTACTAAACTTTGAAATAAAAATTTGCTAGTTATTACCACAGTGTCGGATCTCATTTATTAGAATTTTATTTTCACACCATCGGGTGTTTGTCGTCATGTATTGCAATGGTGCGGTTTGCGTTTTCTATTCTTACATACATACCTGTACAACATTTTTTGCACATTTCTTTGCTTTGCTTTGTGTCTAACCTCGCTCTTATATGCTCAATGTTTGTGAACATGTATGTGGCTGTTTTAAGTGCAGACAATTTTGCTACCATCACAGTGTGTTTTGTTGACATTACTCTATTCTTATGTGCTGCCTTGTTACAATTTTCTTTATTCTTATTTGAATAACTACTAAACAATTAGTATAAAGAATTCATCCAAGAAACTTTTATCTCGATCGCACTCAATCTGAAACGTTCACCTCAAACTGCTAACCCAATGTAGCAAAAAATCTGTACATGATGGAGAAAATTGGTTACCAGATTTGGATTCAGCGCACCAAAAAACGTAAAAATCAATCGAAACATTAGAGGCAGTTTAAAAATTTTTTTTTAGTGTACCTGTGTAGTTGATCCAAGTAGATTAAAGTTGTTCACAATTTCAATTTCTTCTCCTTCAACGATGAACCTGTTGATTATGACAGTTGTCATGATCTTTGTCTTCTTTACATTAAGGTGCAGGCCCATTTTGAGACTATGTTTGTTTGATTGTGAGAAGCAAATGTTTCAGATCATCTTCACTTTCAGCCAGTAATGTGGTATCATCAGCATCCAGACATGCCGGGCTGCAAGGACGCGTTTAGAATATGCTTATACTGCTGGCACTGAAATTCCAGTACAGCAGTGGTTCTCAACCTTTTTACCATTAGGACACACCTGACAGATGATGCTTGTATATGTGACACATCGCACATGACCCTCATGGACCTTTGGATTGACACAGTATAGTAGTAAATATAAACATGTTCTGTATCCACAAAAACCTACAACTGATGCAGATCAAAACTAGGACACTTCTCCATCGAAGTAACCATCCCCAAAATATTATGATGCACAGATCATTTGAGTAACAGCAACATAACTCTTCCCACTACCAGGCATGTTGTGTAAGAACCCTATACCTGAAAAAAATCACCACTCACATACATAGCCAATGTGCCATGCCATAGCTGCACAAA
Source organism: Ichthyophis bannanicus (assembly GCA_033557465.1). Lineage (NCBI taxonomy): Eukaryota > Metazoa > Chordata > Amphibia > Gymnophiona > Ichthyophiidae > Ichthyophis > Ichthyophis bannanicus. Next base: position 648,358,398 of record CM066035.1, read on the forward strand.
TTCCTATGATTCAAGCTGCTAGAACCCTACCAAAGAATAGGCAGCACTACAAATATTACATTGGGCCTTAGAACACTAATACACCTACTTCTGGTAAAACAGAACAAGTGGGACTACTAGAGATCACAATAGGAATTGCACACCTTGGTCACATACAAAACACCTACAGACTCACCAAATATAGAACGAAGGACCACAAACTGGAAAAAAATATGAAGACAAAACTGAACTGCAGATCCCAAAGAAGTCAAAATCTGTAGGTACTGCGACACTGGAAAAATAAAAATAAAAATGCATTTCCTCTTGTACTGAATAAAATACGAAAACATCTGCAATGCACATCTCCCAAAGAGAACCTATTCCAGTTAATAAATTCAAAATAAAATACTTTTTTCTACCTTTGTTGTCTGGATTTTTTTCCCCATCTTATTAGTCCCAGTTTCTCTTTTCTGCTTTCTTCGTCTATCTTCTGCCAACTCTTATTATTTATTTATTACATGCACTTATATACCGCGCTATTTTCCATCAGTGCGGTTTACATAGAACCAGTTAAATACACATCTCAAAACATTTGATTTGTGTTTACAATTAACAGGCAACAGAACTTGGATAGACAACAAGGGGGTAACTATTTACAACTGTACAGAAAGAGCAGGCTGAACGTCAGTTTGACTTGGTTAGTTTACTGATGAGGCATTTGAGATGCTGTCCTCCGGGTAATGCTCGAGGAAAAGGTGATATTTCAGAGCTTTCCTAAACTGCGTTAAATTAGTGATTGCCCGTATACTAGGAGGGAGGCTGTTCCAGCATTTTGGTGCCGAGAATTTGAAAGCCCTGTTCACTGTTGTCTGGCAGCACTTGGTTGTTTCTCTTGGGACTATTAGTTTATTGTACTCAGGGGATCTTCTAGGTCTGTTCAGGGGGGGTTATCTGAATGAGGTCTGCTAGGGCTGGTGGGGCGAGCTTATTTATGATCTTGAAGGTCAGAATTATGTTTTTGAACGTAATTCTGCCTTTTATGGGGAGCCAGTGGAGTTGTTTAAGGATGGGTGTAATGTGTTCCCACTTGGAAGCGCCCTGGAGCACTCTTGCAGCAGAGTTTATTGCAAGCTGTAAAGGGTGTATCGTGGATTGCAGGAGACCGTGGAGTATGGCGTTTGCATAGTCAAGATGTGGTATGATCAAGGCTTGGTATACTGTGCGGAAGTCACCAGGTTCCAGTAAGGCGCGTATGTGTCTAAGTGATCGGATTTTATGGTATATAGCTCTTGCTACATTGCCTATATGGGTCTTCATGTCGAGTCACTGGTCAAGTGTGACTCCTAGATATCTAATAGAGGGTTTGGTAAGTAGATCTGCATCTAAGACCTTTAAGCACGGTGGTGTGATGAATTTCGGATCTCTGGTGACGAAAAGGACTTCGGTTTTCTTATGTTGGATTCACAGGTTTTGTGATTGGAGCCATCTGGATACTGCATTGAAACAGTCTGTGAGCGGTGAGAGTTCGGGGTTCTCCATTGAAAAAGGCATATATAGGAGCACGTCTTCTGTGTATAACAGGCATTCCACCTTGAAGGACTGGACGATCTCGCAGATCGGTTGCATATAAATATTAAACAACAGGGCAGATAGAGAGGATCCTTGTGGGACCCCTTGGCTCTGGTGGAAAGGTTCTGATGTTGCTTCATCTGATCTTACATGTTGCCATCTATCCGAGAGATATGACTTGCACCATTTGGGTGCTAAGTCACAAATCCCCTTCTCTCTGAGGCGGTGTAAGAGGATGTAATGGGAAACAGAATCAAAGGCCGCCACTATATCCAAGAATATGAGTACGTACCCTCGGCGTATGCTGTCAATTCCTGCAATTATGGTACTGAAGAGGATGGTGAGGAGAGTTTCGACCCCATGTGCGGCTCTGAAGCTGTGCTGACACGGATCAAGTGGTGCGGAGGCGTCAGTATGATCTTGAATTTGTCTTTGGATGTCTTTCTCTACGATTTTCGCCAACAGTGGTATGCTGGATATCGGTCTATACGAGTCGGGCTTCTTAGGGTCCAGTTTGTTGTTTTTGAGGAGTGGCCTGATTGAGGTATGTTTGAGGGATTGGGGAAAGGTGCCTGTCGTGTATGAGCAATCCATTAGCTTTGCTATAAAAGGGCTGACTGTCGGTCGTAACTCTTTTATCCAGGACACCGGGCAAGGGTCGGTTTGTGCGGTTGTTGTGTTCATTCCAGCAATTATGTCCTCAATGTGTTTGGCAGATGGCTTAGAGAAGGCAGACAGTCGGGCTGAGGATCTTGGCTCAAGTGCCATGGTATGTGTGGGGGATTTATTAGTTTGGCACAGTTTTGCTTTTAAGTAGTCGGCGAAGGCTTGAGGGTGGATTTGACTAGGTTGCTCTGGTACTGGCTCTTTTGCTAGGTTCTTTACCATGGTGAAGAGGTCGTGTGGCTTGTTTAGGGACCATTTTAGAGTGCCAATGTGGAATCTCCTCATGCTTTCAGATATTGCTTGGTGGTGTTTTTCTAGTTGAGTGTTGTATGTCCTTAGGTCCTCTGTGGAGTGAGTACGGCAGCAGCGTCTTTCTAGTTTTCTCAAGCAGGAGAGTGATGTTCTAAGCTCTGTGGAGTACCAAGCTGCTGTTCTTCTCTTCTTGGTAGGCTTGTTTGATGGTGGTCGTAATGCAATGGAACTGAAGTTTTCATTCCAAGTGGAAACTAACACTTCAGGTTCGTGGGATGTTAGGTCAAAGAGTGTACGGGTATGGTTTAAGATTTGGTCTTTGTCAAAGGCTATGAACCTGCGTGGAGCTGTTTTGAGGCTGCTGGCCTTATCAACACTCTTTTGGAGTTTGTTGGGTAGAGATATTTGGAACATGATTAACATGTGGTCTGACCAGGGGACTGCAGTAGTGGACAATATGGTGGTGTTTGTTTTAAAGGCAGTTGGGGGGGCAAAAACAAGGTCCAGTGTCCTACCTTTAGCATGGTTGGGCTCATCAACGAGTTGTGTGCATCCTAGTTCTTCGAAGGCATCCAGCAAAGATGAAGCCTGTGTGTCGTGCAAGGATGGTAAATTGAAATCACCTACAACCCAGCTTGGTGTGCTTGGCGATTGTGAGTTGGATGCAAGCTCAATTAATGTTGCGAGTGAATCGGAGTCTGTGGATGGGGCCCTATATATCAGGTTGAAGGAGCAATGTTTATTGGTAATGATGATTGTGTCTATGTGTATTGCGTTGGTTGTATTGCTCAGGTGGAAGTGGAGATCAGTTTTGGTGATAGCGAGAACACCTCCTCCTCGTTTACCGCTTCTGTGACGTGTGTACTGAGAAGCCATTGGGTAGGAGCTGGTTGATGAGTACGTTATCATCATTTGATAGCCATGTCTCAGTTATGAAGAGAATTTATAAGCAATGGAGGGAAATTATGTCTGCAATGACTGGCCATTTCTTACATATTGACCTTGCGTTTAAGAGGGCACACTTAATGTTCTGCTGGTAGGAAGATATTTCTTTATGAACTCGCAAATTATGTTGTATTGCTATATGTAATAAGCGGGGTTGGTGAGGGTGTGCATCACCACCAAATGGGTGGTGGGGAGTGCTTGTCCACCTCCTCCTGTGGCTTTGAAGGATGGGTATTTGACAATGTTGAGGGGCAAATGCAGTAGCATTGCCTAGCCAAGCTGTTAGGAGATATAATGCTGCTATGTGAAAGCCTGTGAGTGCCATGTTGAATCTCAGCTCAGGTATGAAACTTGGTATTTCGTTTACTTGTGGTGTAGGTGTAGTGTAACCGTAAAGTGTGCAAGTTGTGTCGACAGCTTAGTCTGAACAGAACAATAATGGATGGGCAAGGCAGTATAGCAGTATAAGGAGCACAATCATGGGTAGCGTAGTATAGCAGTATAAGGAGCACAATCATGGGTAGCGCAGTGTAGCAGTATAAGCAGCCCAATCATGGATAGCGCAGTGTAGCAATATAAGCAGCACAATCATGGGTAGCACAGTGTAGCCGTCAAGCAGCACAAACATAGGTAAAGCAGTATGGCAATTTTAAACAGCACAAATATGGGCAATTCAGTATGTCAATCTAAGTAGTACAATCATGGGCAGAGCAGTATAGCCATTTAAGCAGCACAATCATGGGCAAGCGGTATAGCATAGGCATATACAAACATTATAGTGCAATCATGGGCAGGGTCATATAGCACAGTCAGGGGCAAGCAGTATAGCAGTCTAATGCGGGGTAATCATGCGTGGGTAAAGAGTGTGCTATTGGGATGGGACAATATGGTAGCGCAATGGTACAGCGATGCAGTACTGTATGGAGTCAGGCAGTACAGGGGACACAGGCAGTATACAGGATGTAGTATAGCAAATAGGGAGTGTAATAGTCAAAGAAGTACAGTTGTAAGTGTGCATGTGGCCGGAGAGCCTTCCCGAGACTACTTCTCAGTGGGTCGTGAAGCAGGTAGGGTTAGAACGACAAGCTAGGCTCGGTTGTTAACGGAGCAGGTATCACGTATAATGTTTGGTGTTTGCTGTCCATTTATCCTTTTCTCCTCTTTTTATCCTGTCACATATAAAGTTTCCAGTGTTTGCTGTCCATTTATCCTTTTCTCCTCTCTTGTAACTTCCTCCTTTCCCTCCCTACATCTGCCTCTGACATATTAATCATTCCCTTTTCTTCTTTTCCTGTTTCTCTGTCCACTCAAATTTCACCTTCCTTTTCACCTTCTAGTCCTCCATCTTTTCATTTTTCATTTTCATGAATCAATCAATTTTCAGTCTCCCGCCCAACTTATATCTCCTAGCTCTGCCATTTTCCCCATCTCCCTCCCTCCCAGGTCTCATTCCCTTCGATCTTTCACCCACCTTCACATTTCTACCCTCTGTACTCACCATTCTCCTCTCATTGTGTCTTTTTGACACCCCCCCCCCCCCACACACACACACACACAAGATTCCACACCATGCTCAGCATCTACCCTCTCTCTCCCCCAACTATCCATCTTTGTAGCCCGGCATCTCCCCTCTCTCTCTCTCTCTTCCTCACCCACCCACCCTTATAGTTGGCACCTCCTCTCTCTCTCTCCCCCCCCCCCTCATCTATCCACCTACCTTTATAGCCCAACATCTCTCTCTCTCTCTCTCTTAACTACCCACCTATGCTTGTAGAATTGTATCTCCTATCTCTCTCTCTCTCTCTCTCTCCTGTACCCATCCTTGTAGCCCAACATTTCCCCTCTCTCTCAATCTCTCCCTCCCCCACCCAACCATGTAGCCTGGCAGCTCTCCTCTCCAGCCATCCAACAAACTATGTAGCCCAACATCTTCCCCTCCTTTCTTTCTCACCCACCACAATTGGCATCCCCCTCTTCTTTCTCTCTCTTTCCCCTCACCCACCAACCTATGAAGCCCTGCATCTTCCCCCTCACTCTCTTCCCCCATCTCCCCCTTCCCTCTAGCTCACCTTTGTAGTCTAGCATCTCCCTACCCCTCTGCCACTATAGTCCAAAATTTCCCTATCCCCTTTCTTTTTCTGACCCGCAAATAGTGCAACATCATCTCTTTCAACTCCCCCCTCTCCATCCAAACTGCAGCATCTACCCTTTCCCATTCTTTGACCCAACAGTATAGCTTCTCCCTTTCTTTGGGAGAGCTGGCACAAGCAGCGGCAAGAGACGTGGCCGCATTGACCCCGGCAATTCTTATTTAGTTGTATGTTTAGCCGTGCTCCTTCCCAAGGTTGCAGTACCAAATGGCACTTAATGTGATTTCACTTCCAGATGAGTGGAGCACAGCCAGAAATGAAATCCTAATAAGAGTCCCAGATGCTACAATGTGGAAAGGGAGCGTGGCTGAACACATTCTAAAGAAAAATCTTGGGTCTTTACAGCATCTCCCGAACCTTCATGTGTCTACTCTGTGACACACCTCCTGGGAGCTTGCGACACACCAATTGAGATCCGCTGCAATAGAGCGATCTGCAGAGCAGCAGGAGCAACATAAGCTTCTGCTGCTCTGCCTGGCCGTGACCTCCTGAATACAGCTGAGTGGCATATGGCTCACCAAAGAATGCAGGAGTCAGGCAGCAGCCTTAGCACAGCGCTTCTGCATCCATATGATATAACTCAGGTGAGATAGCCTGCAAAAGGCTTCATTTGTAGTGGGGTGTTACTTTGACTTCCAGTCTGGGTTCAAATGTGCCCCTACGTTTTTGTGCCCTGTGCAGCTGCACCGCTCACACTGGCCTAGTTATGGTCATGTTAGCTGCACAGTATTATGGGCCATTTTCCTGCAGGTATGCTCTTGAAAATAAGTTACAGTGACCAGATAAATCAGGGCCGCTTTTACTAAAACCCAATAATCGATTAATGTGTTTTAATCCATGGCAACTGGAAGCTAGGAACACTAATGTAGGGGCATGCCAGTGACCACACGGTAAATCGCACAGTAATCAACCATCATACGATGGGAAGGGGAATGGGTGAAATGTGGGCATGGAGAGCACATGACTGCTAGCGCGAGAGCAATTACTGCATGCTCAGTGGCACTGTGGCAATTAGTACAAGGACACCTAATGACACCTCTATGGGTCTCTTTAAGTGTACCTGTGTTAAGTGCCATGCATATTAAGTTACCTCATTCTGCGTTAACTGCCAGAAATATGTTGCTCGTGCCCCTGATGGCTAATATGGGGGCTTTGCACTTAACGTGCGAAACAAATGCACATTAAGTGCAGAACCTTAGTGGTCTTTAGTAAAAGGGGCTCTCAATGCTATAAAGGACAGGCTGATCTAGCTTTATCTCAGCATATCTATAGATTTGTAGCTTCAGCTTCTCTAAGACCAACAGGATGAGAAATCCCCAGATGCTAAACGATAAAACCAGGATGCTTTCATCTGGCCGTGAGCGAGATAACCGGCCACCTTATTACAGATCCATAATGTTGCACATCATTTCTTTGCCTACATCACTCTCCTTCCAATAATTGTAAGCAAAATGCCAGCTGGAGACAAGAAGACTATCAAAATTGTGCCCGTCCTCTACTTGGCAGTTTGTGGGCTTGCTTTTGGTTCTCTTCCTGTTAGTGAAAAGAGAACAAAATGAAAACTATTTTAAATGAACCAGGCTATCAGGTGCCAAAACAGAACGAGCTGAGATGTTAAAAAAATGTACATTTTTTTTCCAAAGACAAAATCGACTAACCTCTTTATAACTGAATAACTGCTCCATCTCTATGTTTTCAACAAAAAATGTCCCTGGAAGATTCATTGACAGGACAGTTTTCAAAGTCCTTATGCAGGCAGAAAGCAATTTATATGGGTAACATGACATGTTTGAAAATCACTGTCCTTAGAGCAACTAAAAAATATGCACGGGTTCAAACATATATTGTACATATCACCATGTTAAAAAGGAGTATAATTTGTGCATGTTTAGGTTGGAGAAAGAAAATAGCATGCATATAAGATGTTTTCAAAAGCAGAAAAAATGTTAACATAGTTGACCATAGGTGGTCAGTGGTGGTGTTTAAACATCAGCACGGCCATTGCCTTGATCTCGTTTTCTTCTCTAATTGTTTACCCTCTAATTTCCATATCTCTGCTCTTCCCTTATCTGACCATCACCTGGTTAGCTTCACTCTTCATCACTCCCTACTTCAATCTCACCCAGTCTCCTCCTACCTTTTTTAGGATTCTTCATTCTATTGATCTATTAGCTTTCTCCAGTATTGTCTCATCACCTCTTTCCTCCACTTTGTCTTCTAACTCGATTGATGAGGCTACAGTTTCCTATAATACTGCTCTATCCTCTGCTCTGGATTCTCTTGCTCCCCCTATCCTACACCCTGTGAGGTGCACTCTCACTCATGGGTCCGTTCAGCTGAGCACAGTTGGCTTAAATCCTGCTCCCTTTCTGACTTTCTTCACTTCAAATTCATACTTCCTTCCTTCCAATCTGCCATAGCACTCGCCAAGCAAAACTACTATGTCCGTCTAATTAGCTCTCTTGATTTTGACCCTCGTCATCTCTTTACTACTCTCAACTCTCTCCTCAAGACACTTCTGCCTCCAGTCCCCCCTTCTCTTTCTGCCCAAACCCTTGCTGACTATTTCCACAACAAAGTCCACAAGACTACACTCCAGTTCTCCTCAAGATCAGCTTGATCCTCTCTTCCACTTCTTCAATGCCAACTTTCTCCCTCAATCTCTGATACCCTTTTTTCATTTCCTAAGATCTCCAAAGAGGAAACCTCTTATCTTCTTTCCTCCTCTAAACTTACTATCTGTTCCTCTGATCTGATCTCCACCCATCTCCTTAGCTCCATATCCTCCTCTGTCATCCCTTCCATCACACACATTCTCAACCTATTATTCTCTACTGCAACTTTCCCTGCAGCCTTCAAACATGCTCTGGTCACACCTCTCCTCAAGAAACCTTCACTTAACCCTACTTATCCTTCTCATTATTGGCCCATCTCCCTTCTTCCCTTCATTTCCAAAATTCTTGAATGTGGAGTTCTCCACCATTGCCTTGATTTTCTCTCCTCTCAAGTCCTCCTCGATCAATTTCAATCTGACTTTCATCCCTTACACTCTACTGAAACGACCCTTGCTAAAGTCTCCAGCGACTTGTTCCTGGCTAAATCCAAGGGCCTTTACTCGGCCCTCATTCTTCTTGACCTTTCTGCTGCTTTTGACACTGTTGACCACCACCTTTTCCTTGATACATTGTCCGAACTTGGTTTTAGGGGCTCTGTACTGTCCTGATTCTCTTCTTATCTCTCCCATCACTCCTTTTAATGTCTGTTCTGACAGTTCCTCCTTGACTGATATCCCTCTCGCAGTTGGTGTACCCCAAGGGTCTGTTCAAGGCCCTCTCCTTTTCACTCTCTATACCCATTCCCTTGGTACTCTCATTTCCTTCCATGGCTTTCAATATCATTTTATGCTGATGACTCGCAGATCTATCTACACCTGCCTGCCTATCTGACATTGCTGCCTGGATGTCTCACCACTGTTTGAAATTGAACATGGGCAAAATCAAACTTCCTATTTTTCCCCCCAAACTTTCTTCTCTCCTTTCTCCCTTCTCTATCTCTGCTGATAACACTTCTTGTATCCTCAGCCCGCAACCTTGGAGTCATCATTGACTCCTTACTCTCCTTCTCCACACACATCCAACATATAGCAAAAACCTGTCATTTCTTTCTCTACAACATTAACAAAATTCACCCCTTCCTTTCTGACCATACTGCTAAAACACATATCCACTCTTTAGTCACTTCCTACCTCCACTATTGCAACCTTCTCCTTGCTGGTATCTCTCTGAGTCATCTTTCTCCCTTTCAATCTGTTCAAAACTCTGCTGTGTGGCTAATCTTCTGCCAGTCCCAATATACTCATATAACCCCTCTTCTCAAATCACTTCATTGGCTTCCCTACCCTTCACATATCCAATACAAGCTTTTCCTTCTGAGCTATAAGTGCATTCCTTCTATTGTTCCTCACTACCTTTCCTCTCTCCTCTCTCCCTACACACTCTTTGTGAACTTGGTTCTGTCTATGCTCTTCTCTTCAACAGCCAATTCCAGACTTTAATCCTTTCACCTTGCTGCTCCTTATGCCTGGAACAAACTACCTGTATCTTTACGTCAGGTTTCATCTCTCCCCCTTTTCAAATCCATGCTTAAGGCTCATCTCTTTCAGGCTGCTTTTGGATCTTAATCCTTTGTTCTTCTTCTGCCTCCTACTCCCTACTGTACTCTTGTTCTCATCTATTGTACTGTCTGTCTTGATTAGACTGTAAGCTCTGATGAGGAGGGATCATCTTTTATATGTTTAGTTTATTTATTTATTTATTTATTTATTTTATTGTTCTTATATACCGCACTCTTAAAAATCAGCGCAGTTTACATACAACGATACTGTGCCAAATAGGCACTTACAATGAAACAGGAGGTTAAACTCGGAATTCAACTGGGGGAACTATGTACAATATTAACAGATTATCTACAATACATATCTACAGTATGTACATCCTTTGACAGTATTTCATGTGTTCCTTGTTGTGTGCATGGTAGGTGGTGTTGGGTTGGAGGGTTGAGAGTAGTGTAGGAGAAAGAGGTGGTGTTTTAGCGCCTTTTTGAATTGGGTCAGATCTGTTATGGCTCTGATGGACGCTGGGAGAGCATTCCAGCAGCTGGGGGCATAGAACTTGAAGGCTCTGTTCCTTGTTGTTTTGTTGCATTTTGTTATATCGCTGGGGATATGTAGAGTATTGGCTGTGCAGGTTCTCCTTTCTCTGTTTGCTGACATGGGGTGAACAAGGTCCATTAAAGCTGTAGGGGCGATTTTGTTGATGACCTTGAAGGTTATGATGATTACTTCTGCCTTTTTCTTTTTTGGACCCCTCCTCTGGAACATGCTACCAACTCCCCTTCGGCTAGAACCCTCCTATCCTCAGTTTAAGTCATTGCTCAAGACCCATCTATTTCAGAAAGCATATGACCTTCCCCCCTGAAGCCCCCTCCTGGTTACCCTGTTTTGTCTTTGTCCTTGTAGGTTGTCACTTGTTTGTCCCTTGCTCATTTGTTTATGTTGCCTGGCTAGGCTATGGCTGTCTATGATTTGGTTGTAGTGTGGTGTTACTATTCTGTCCTTGCCTCCTTCTTTCCTATTTATTATTGGCGTTCCTTTTCTGGTTTGTAGTGTTGAATCCATCCATTTTATTGTACACCGCTTAATGTTTTTACAATAGCGGTTTATCAAATACGAATAAAGATAAAGATAAAGATTGGCTACCGATCTACTGTCGGCTATCCTATGTAAGTCCTTAAGGACCGGAGTGATGTGATCACTTCTGGCGGCTCCACTTAGGATGCGCACGGCAGCATTCATAGCTAACTGTAGGGGGTTTAAGGTGTTTTTGGGTAGGCCCTGCAGGATCACGTTGGCATAGTCAAGGTGGGGGATAACCAGCGCCTGAAAAACTGATCTGAAGTCCTCAGGTTACAACAAGGGTCGAAGATTTCGTAGAGTTCGTATCTTGTGGTATATTTGTTTGATGGTGTTGCTGATGTGTACTTTGAAATTGAGCTGTTGGTTTAATGTAATGCCTAGGTAGCGGATGCTGGGTCTGCTCGAGAGTTCTGCATCTCTTGTCTTCAAGGTTGGCGGAGGAGAGAAGGATTGGTTTCTAGTCACAAATAGTATGTCAGTCTTGTTAAAGTTGATCTTGAGGCTTTGGGATTGGAGCCAGTCGGTTATGGCATCGAAGTATTTTATCAGTTGGGTGAAGTCCGGGTTTTCTTCAATCGTGAATGGGGTAAAGAGCAACACGTCGTCCGCATAGAGCAGGCATGAGATGTTAAATGAGCGGATTATTTCGCATATAGGTTGCATATAGATGTTAAATAGGTGTGTCTGTACAGTGCTACGTATGCCTTGTAGCGCTATACAAATGATTAATAGTAGCAGTAATATACAGCAGCAGTATGTGGATAGTAGCTGCGGCTGAATAATTGGATTGAGTGACGCTATTCAGATGAGATCTTATCTGGATGGCATCGATTTTCATCCAGCACTTATCGGGATAGCAATTTAGGCCTGCTTTTAATGAGGCCTAAGCCATCTGGATAAGTGCCAGCTGAAAACCAATGCTATCCAGATAAAGTCAGCACGTCTCTGGATTGCAGCCATACTGTTCCCACTCCAACCACAGACTGCCCCTGTACTAACTAGATAATGGCAGGGCAGCCTGTGGTGACATTCAGAGGCAGCATCCGAATAGTGCTGATGAATACCTCGCTAAGAGCCCCTTTCAGGATAATCCCCCCTCCCCATGGGTTATCCGGTTAAGGGCTTTGAATATCAGCCCCATTATTTTTTCCATCATTTGGCTGCCCACGCAAAAGAAAAGGTGCAAACCACCTTGAGGTGTTTTAATGTACATACTTTACCCTCATTTTCAAACCGAAAGTACCTGACTGGTTTTATTTGGAAAATTTGGTAAAGTATGCATGTTAAACCATCCTTGTGGTTTGGAAGGCTGCAGGGTATTTAAAAATTGCCCCCCACCCCCACCAAATAAGTATAGTATGGCAAACCAATGTTTCTTTTCTTTAATAATTCTTAAAACTAAAGAGTAAATATTCACTTGGCATGGTCACCACTGGAACTAGTACTTAACTTAATTAATATATTCAGCATTGCTATCTATATAGGTAGAAGTGTTGAATATACACAATGAATGATAACCACGGCAGTACTATCAATTTAGTTTAGGCCTGCTGTTCAACAGGCCTAAGCTAAATAAATAACTTTGCTCATGGTGGCTGAATCGGCATAATTGTTGGGCACACCCTCATTCCTACTCAAACCCAGTCCACCTTTATATGGATAGTAATTTAAATATCCTGTTCCTATCAGTATAACCTATTAAAATACAAGAATAGTCAAATTAGGCATGCACTAGCTGCCAGCAAATGCATTATTTGTTTTGAATGCTGTTGTTGTGTTAAGTGCCATTGAGTCGGTGTCAACTCATGGAGACCCTCTGAATAGTTGACCTAAACTGTATTAAGTCTTCAGTCAGGCGGCTCATTGTTAACAGACTGGCACCCATAGCTGCTGTTATTGGATCGATCCATCTCACCTTCTACCTTGCTAAGCATGATGTCTTTCTCTAATGATCTCTCTCTTTGCATGATATGTCCAAAGTATGAAAGTTGAAGTCTTGTCTTTCTGAGCTTCTAAAGATAGTTTAGGTTTGATCTCCTCTAGTGCTGACTGTTTTGTTCTTTGGGCAGTCCATGGTATACACAATATTTGTCACCAGCACCATAATTCAAAGGCATCAATTTCCTTCCTGTCTATTTTTTTCACTGTCCAATCTTTGCATCCATATGATGTTATAGAAAATACCAAGGCTTGAACAAGTCAAATCTTTGTTTAGAGAGACATCCCTGCTTCAAGTAGGTTAAAGTTGTCCACTATTTCAATTTCTTCTCCATCAATAATGAACTTTATTTTGCCAGTTGTCATGATCTTTGTCTTCTTTACATAAAAGTGCAGGCCCATTTTAAGACTATGAGCCCGATTTTCATCTGGGCGGTGCTATGCACCGCATCAGCGCATAGCCTGCCTGCCATCTATCTAACCCAGATTTTCAATGCCAGGGTCATATGCAGCCCCGGCATTGAGCATACGGGTCTCAACTCACAACCTGAAAGCTGCAGGAACTAGCTGGGTAGCACCAGTTTTCGATGCTACCCCGTTAGCCCCTGCGCCTGAAAGATAGGAGAGGAAAAAACTTGTCTATCTTTAAGACGCAGAGGGCTAAGTGGGTAGCATCGAAAATCAGTGCTACCCTTTTAGCCCTTTCCTCCGCTCCCGCTCTGACCCAGAATACTCATAATATGACTCTATGCTAACCGCATAGCATCTGGGCGCGTTAGGATTTTTGAAGGGTACTACCCATGTAGGTGCCCTTCTAAAATCCCAGATATGGCATTTACATGGGTAACTAGGGCAGTTACCCATGTAAATGACTTTGAAAATGATGCCCTATGTTCCTTGATCTTGAGAAGCAAATGTTTCAGACCATCTTCATTTTCAGCCAGTAATGTGGTATCATCAGCATAACGAAGGTTGTCGATGAGTTTCTCACCAATCTTCACACCTCTGTTGTCTTCATACAGTCTTGCTTCTCTGATGATTTGTTCTGCATATAAATTAAACAGGTAGGAAAGTATGCAGCCTTGTCGTACATCTTTGCTGATTTTAAACCATTCGGTTTCTACTTGTTCTGTTTGAACTGTCGCTTCTTGATCAATATAAAGGTTGTGCAAGAGAACAATCAGGTGTTCTGGTATACCCATGCTTCTTAATGTGGCCCAGAGTTTCTCATAGTTTACACTGTCCAAAGTCTTGCTGTAGTCAATAAAACACATATAGATATCCATTTGGTATTCTTTAGTCTTTTTAAGGATCCATCTCACATCCGTGAGGATTTCTTTCATTCCTCACCCTTTCCTGAACCCTGCATGCACTTCAGGTAGTTCTCATTCCAGGTATGGTTGTAGTCCCTGCTGAATAATCTTCAGTAGAATCTTGCTGGCATGTGCAATCAGAGTGATTGTGCGATAATTTCCATAGTCAGTTGGATCACCTTTCTTTAGTATTGATATAAACACTGATCTTTTCCAGTAGGTTGGCCATGATGTTGTCTTCCAAATATGGTAAAAGCTGCATCAGATTGCTGTAATACTTCTATGGGAATGTCATCAATGCCTGGTGCTTTGTTCTTTGATAAGGCTTTCAATGCTGCTTCAACTTCTCCTTTCATCACCAATGGTTCTGTTCTGGATAAGGTACAGGTTGAAACGGCTGTTGGGCCACTTGATCTTTATCATATAATAACTCTGTATATTCTTTCCACATTATATTGATCTTCTCAGCATCATCCTTAAGTATCTTGTAACATTCCAATTTGAGGCTGGAATTTTTTCTTTAACTCTTGTAGCTTTAAGAAAGCCAATCTTGTTCTTCCTCTAATAGTTTCTGCTTCTATTTCCTTGCATGCGTCATTGTAGAACTTTTCCTTGTCTTTTGCTTCACATTGGAAACCTCTGAGTTCTGTGATTGCCTCTCTTTCTCCTCTGGCTTTAGCTTCGTTGCATTTCTGGACAATTTTCAGAGTTTCTTCATTCATCCATTTTGTCTGTTTTTGCTTTTTCAGCTTTTGAAGAGACTTCTCACTTTCTTTCAAACATAATCTTCTTGATGTCATACCATAACTCTTTTGGAGCTCTGTCATTTACATCTAAAGAAGCAAATCGATTTTGCAGGCAGTCTTTAAAATTCCGATGGTATATTCTCAAGGTCATATTTTGCTACATTCAAGAGTGGCTTGCTCTTTTTCAACTTTAGTTTGAGTTTGCATACTAGTAGTTAGTGATCTGTACCACAGTCAGCTCCAGGTTTTGTCTTTGTTGATGTTATAGAGCTTTTCCATCATTGATTTCCACAGATGTTGTCAATTTGATTGCTGTACAATTCATTGGGTGAAGTCCACATATACAGTCGGCACTTGTGTTGCTGGAAGAAGGTGTTTGAGATGAAGAGATCATTGGTCTTGCAGAATTCTATCAGTCTTTCTCCAGCTTCATTTCTGTTACCAAGCCCATGTTTTCCAACCATTTTGCTTCTTCTTTGTTGCCAACCTTTGCATTTCAATCACCCATGACTATCAGGATATCCTGTTTTCATGTTCTGTCAATTTCAGCTTGTACTTGTTCATAGAACTCATTAATTTTATCCTCTTCTGCAGCTGTTGTTGGGGCAAATACTTGAATTATAGTTGTGTTAATAGGCATTCCTCATAGACAAATCAAAATTAAGTGTTCATTGATTGCAATGTATTTCATTATAGCTCTTGTAAGTTTCTTCTTAATTATAAATGCAACACCATTTCTTCTTTGTCTTTCATGTCCAGCATAGCATACCATGTGATCATCAGATGCAAAGTGCCCATTTCAGTTCGCTGACACCCAACAGATCAAGTTGCACATGTTACATTTTATTCTTGACCACCTCCAACTTCCCTTGGTTCATGCTTCGCACGTTCTATGTCCTATTATGTAAGACATGGAATTTCTGACTCTTATTTCATGTGCAGCTACATCAGCAGTCAGACTTCCTGAGGGCTTTGATCCAACCACATCATAAATAATGGCTTTACTCTGAAAAGTCTTCAGCTCCTACTCAGTAACCAGTTGAGTGTGTTCTGACCTGGGGGTGTCATCTTCCAGCAATATAGTGCAATTTGTTTTGTTGTGACTATCCATTGAGTTTTCGTGGCAAGATATGGAAGTAGATTGCCAGGCCTTTCTTTAGTGCAGTTTAAGTTTTGTGTTGTTGCCATTGTCACAGAAATGTGATCCTCCAACGCCAATACCATCCCATTCTGCTGCTGTCCATATGGGTGGTTTGTCTTGGCCTGGCACCTCAGCTGAGACCTGTACATCTTGGGAGACCCTGCTAGTAGTTAAGCTACCAATTGCTTAGCCCTCAGTATCACTGATGCACACAAGCCCTCATAGCACGACAAGCTGCAAACCAAAATAAAATAAATGTTTTGTTTCCCTGAGTCCAATATTTGAAAAATCTTCAGGAATTAAAGAGTTAAACTGCACTGTGGCTGGTATCTGTGTGTACTGTGTTTACTGTTTTTATCTCAGTGTCTAGCCCTGCCTATTTATTTCAGGTGTTCCAAGGAAAAAGTCTTCGGAGCAAAATTCTCCTGTCATATGATAAGACAGAGGAATCAGTAATGTCATTCTCTACATTCCACAGGGGGTTGTGGTAGTGTGGTATGCGGTGGGACACACGCCAGACAGCAGTTCAGGGAAACAAAAACAGTTTTTATTCTGTCCCAGCTTGTTAAACCTCCACAAAGAAAAACCCAGAACAGACAGCAGTTCATGAAAAACAAAAGCAGCTTTACTTCTGTCCCAGCTTGTTAAAGCTCCACAGGCTGGTTCTCTCAGACCTTCCTCCAGCCCCAGTTAAAGTTCCTACCTCAGAACTCCTTTTCACAGCTTGCCTTGGAAGGACGTCTGTCACCAAGGACCTCTCTCCCTCCTGCAGCCTGCTGAGTTCTTAACATCTCCCTCTGAGCCACTCTCTCCCAGCCCTGAACTCTGAACTGGAGACTCTCTTAAAGGGGACTGTTGATAATCCCTTTGGAGAGGGAGGGATAACATTCTATATACTCCATTACAGGGAGATACAGAAATGGTACAGGATAAACAAGCTGAGGATATAATGAACGAGAGGCTTAGCAGCAAAGCTTGGCACTGCCAGTAGTCTCTAGTAAACAAATACACATGCAGTTTTGAAACTGTCCCTTTATCCCGCTGCAAATGAGAATCTCAGGCAGAAAATTACACTTAAAATGATTGCTCCATCCTCTTAAATCTAACACAATAGCCAGTGCCTGAACGCTGAGGTTCTCAGCCTTAGTTTTGAAACGTATGTATCACCTCTTTCAGTAACTTAAAGCCCAGTTTTCTATGGCATATCCAGGGCTGGTGCTAGGATCTCTAGAACCCTCCTCCTCCCCCCCCCCCTCATTACTATTAATGGTAGGCTGAACCATCTCTTTCCCAAAACTCGTTCGTGAATTCTGTTCATGTAATGCTAGTATTTCTCCTTCAAAACAAATATTGTAATAAAAAATTGTAGTGAAGTAGCAAATGCTTGCTGGAACAAAAGCAAGTACTGAGGAGTAAATATTTAACATTGTATGAGCAGGCTGTCATCATCAAAGGGTTAACATGATCGAAGCAAACAAAATCAATGCATTTATTTAACCAAAAATAAGTCTACAAAGGTTACAACCACTAAGCTTTTCATGCCTCTTTATCTCACCTGTTATTGTTGTTACAGATACTACCACCACTCTCTCTCTGCATGTATGGTTAGAAAGCTCTTTAACAAATCTAACAAAAAAGGATGAGATGATAAAAACAGTTAGTGTATCTGGGTTTAAAAAAGGTTTGGAAAATTCCTGGAGAAAAAGTCAATAGGCTATTATTAAGACAAACTTGGGGAAAGCCACTGCTCTCCCTGGGTTTAAGCAGAATGGAAGCTACAGTGAGCATTATGAGACCAACACTCAATTCCGGAGCGGATGTCAGCAGTCCCGACATTCGATGGTGGCAGCATTAAAGTGAGAACCAGCACTTGGCTGGACTTTGCGATTTCTTTGAGAGCGCTGCTTCGCCTGCTACCTGTTGGAGCTGCTGCAACAGTGAAACATGTAGAGACTTTGTTGGCATTGCAGCAACAATGGCCAAAAGTGGAAAGATCATTCTGTAGCCTCCCAAGAGAGCCAGCAGTGGTGCTCCTTGTAGTGGGCTGGTAGTGATGCTAACCACGAGCTTTAGGCCTATACTGTGGGGCATGTGTGCCTGACTCTGAACGACCAACGTACTGCACCCAAAGTTCCCCTCACTCCCTCATTTCTCTGTGGCTGACTGCCTAACTAGGACATAAACGTACAGTAAGTACCACCCTAGCAGCACATCATGAGAGGGAAAGAAGGAAGTCCAGTATGTTTGGTACCTTGCAGCAAAGCTGAAACAAGTTGAAAAGTGCACACTTTACAGAATAAAGCCTTTGACACTTTTCAACACGGGCGACTTATAAATAAATTGAGCACCTTAGGAATGGACCATAAAGAGACTGACTGGGTTAGAAACTGGTTGAGTGGGAGGCAACAAAGGGTACAGGTAAATGGAGCTCACTCTGAGAGAAAGGTGTGTGCCACAGGGATCTGTCCGTGGTCCAATCCTTTTAACATTGTTGTAAGTGATATTGTGGAAGGGATGTCTGGTAAGGTTTGCATGAAAGTATAAGGCAGAAATAGCATGAGACTCATGAAACTCTTGTAAACTCTCCCTTGTTATCCAAGTTTGCTGTCCGGTTAATTGTAAACTCAGACACATGTTATCCCGTCTGATTTTTCTGTTCCATGTAAACCACGCTGATGCAGAATTGTGCGGTATATAAGAAGAGAATATCCATCAAGGGTTTGGGTCACCCAAATTATGTTTAGCCCTTAGAGCAATAATAGTAGGAAAAAACCCAAAATAACTGATATAAAAGCTGATATATAGACGATATGCATTCACAAATAGCATTTGGAATGGTTTAAAGGAAATACTTAGGGTGCAGAAGAGAAAGGGAATAGAAGCATAGTCTGTACCAGTTTGTGGACCACTCACCTGTTAGGGTTTGCTTAGTGGAGAGACTAGGGGTATACCTTCAGGGAGACAGCACTGTACTTTTCTTAACTCCTGCTCTCTGGGATTCCAGTTTCTAAGTCAGGACTAGCTTAGCTGGAGGTCATTGGCTTCCAGGATCCATTCTTTCTACCACCAGCACATACTCCCACAAACCAAGAGTCCAGTCCAAGGTGTGCTCTGAACCAAGAGTTTACCGAAAGATTTTAATTGGCAGAAGAACACAGAAAAAAAAATCCAGACAGGCAGCAGAGTATTCAAATAGTATAAGTATGGTCATTTCCTCTGGGACTCTCCCTGGTGAATAGGGAACCCTTCTTTCTCCAATTCCCCATGAATACCTTGTGGATAGGGAGTCTGGATGCAAATATTATTGCAGGCACTGCGCTCTTATAGAATCTGGTCCTCCTTGTCTCAGCTCCAGGAATCATCTGCTGTGCCTTCTTCTCTTCCTGGAAGCGTGCTACCCCTTTCCTTCTCTGTTTTAGGGGCTCCCTCATATCACTAACTCTGTAGTTCTCCTAAGCAATACTGCAGTGCTGCAACCAACACAACCCCTGTCACACTTCTACTGGTTCAATGGCTGGGATAGCCAGAGTAGTCCTTATGCATAGTACAATGGCTGAAGTAGCCAAAGATAAGAAACTGTTTTCAAGGTGGGTACTTATACCATTCAGGGTTCCCTTCAAAACTGGGGTCATCTCCTACCATTGCATCAAATGGCAGGAGATCCCACCCAGATTCTGGAAGCACAAAGGTCAACATACAATAATTTAGTTGAGACACTAGAGGTCTCTACCATATAAGCAAAGTAGAAACTCAAAGGTATCTGCAATTGATTTTCCACTAACATCACCAGTCTGCTCAAGAACATTCCTATGATGACTGATTCACCTAAAATTTTCCATTCCATTCTAATAAACACGAACTCATTCCATCAATGCGAAAAATCATTCAACCATCACTAACTCTGGGATACATACCACCTGAACTGAAGTCAGCCTTCATCCACCCCATCAGGAAAGGGATATCAAATGACTTAAATCAGCCATCGTCCTATAGACCCATAGCCAGCCTCCCATTTCTAACTTAGGTACTAGAGACAAACAACTCCAAGACTACATAGATATGAATCACCCATTAGACCACCAACAATATGGTTTCAGAGCAAAACATGGAGTAGAAACCCTCATGACTAGCCTATTCGACAACCATATCAAAGGCACAGACAAATCCAAATCTGGTTTTATTCCCATATTTCTGGATATTAAAGCAGCATTTGATTCCATCCCACATCACCTCATAATATAATGACTACAATCTATTGGCCTATCAGACACCACCCTCTCCTGGTTCAAATCCTACCAAACAGACCGTAAACTGCAAATCAAAATGGACCAAACAAACTCATCCCCATATACCCAAACCCAAGGAGTCCCTCAAGGTTCAACCCTCTCAGCATTACTATGCAACCTATTCCTGCAACCAGTATCCACCATAATGAAGTCCTGCAACATCCTTTACCACATCTATGCAGATGATGTAATGATTTACACACCTACTTACACAAGTATCAACATCACACCTATTGCAAGCTGCTTTTCTAAACTCCAAAAATGGCTCACGAGTCAGAATCTAAACATAAACCTCAAGAAGACTGAGGCCATGCTTATCACTAGAGACACTACCTTCACACCACCACATGTCATAACTATCGACAGAATACTTATACAAGTGAAGCAATGTATACGATACCTTGGAGTTACTCTGGACCAGCACCTTATCTTCAAAACACATGCACATAACATCATACCAAACATACTTAAGCTCAAAACAATCAAGAACCTCAAAACACTCCTATCAGGAAATGACTTCCATTCTGTTCTCCAAGCTACTATATTCCCCCACATCGATTACTGTAATATCATCTTCCAAGGCATACCAAACTCAACCATCCACCCTCTCCAACTTGTACTTAATACGGCTGCTAGAATCCTTCTCAATGCAAGAAGATCAGAGCACATTACTCCTTTCCTCAAGCAGTTACATTGGCTCCCCATAATAGAACGTATAAAATTCAAAGCTATCCTCACAATATTCAAAATCCTCAATGACTCTGCACCAACACACCTACAAACCCTGAAGTCACACCTGATAACAGAGGATGATGACCTAACTCAAGAAACACACTACAAACCCTACCAATATTCACAAGAACCAATGCCACTACATCTAAGAAAGCTTTCTCTCTCTACTCACCACTTCTATGGAACTCTATACCAGACATCTTAAGAACTACAACCGATGCTACCTCCTTCAGAAAATCCCTTAAAACTCATATTTTCAGTATATGCTACCCTCAAACATTCTCATCTGTTCCATCCCTCCCCACAACACTCTCCCTCTAAACACCATTTCTTCTACCGCCTCGCTTATCAGTGTATAATACTGTACATAGTTCCCCACTTTATATTTCAATGTTAATCCATGTTGACTGCCCTGTTCAATGAAATTGCTTCTGTTTCAGTGTAAACCATTTTGACCTAAGGATAAAGCGGTATAAAAAAGCTATTAAATAAAACAAATGAATAAATAAAGAACTTGATGTTCCCTGTAAGTATTAGCGTATGTGTCTCATATCCCCTCGTGTTAAATGTATCCCCCAATTGACCGCTTTGACCCGGTGAAAAGCGGGATATAAATACAGCTAAATAAATAAATAAAATAAATAAATTATATTTGGTGATATGATAACTAGGGGTGTGCATGACCAATATAAAACTTTGGCTTGTGCTTGTTTTAAATAAATTGTTCCTGATTTTGGCCATTTTTTCGTCTTTGTTTCACCTATTTGTTTTTCGTGTGTGCACTGTATAGTTGCTAGAACTTATTAAAACATTTAGATCTATAGTATGCTCATTAATTTGAAGGTATGCATACATTCAAGTGATTTGCATGCATTTTCAATTTTTAGGCCCCCAAATGAATCAAATGTGTGCTCATAAATGTATATC
Organism: Ichthyophis bannanicus; assembly: GCA_033557465.1. Classification (NCBI taxonomy): domain Eukaryota; kingdom Metazoa; phylum Chordata; class Amphibia; order Gymnophiona; family Ichthyophiidae; genus Ichthyophis; species Ichthyophis bannanicus. Next base: position 648,380,236 of record CM066035.1, read on the forward strand.
CCTAACGATAAAGAATTATGTCCCATCGCATGTCTAAATAAAGAACCATATCTGATAGGGATGTGAATGGTTTGGTTAGTTTTTGGATCAGCCACCTGCTTGGTTTTCCAGACTCCAGATTATTTGGATCTTTCATTTAATTTGTTTCCATTCAAGTCATGGGGAGAGGGGGGAGGACAATTTTGCACTCTAACAATGGGATTTTCCACCCATTGTTGATAGAATGTGTTTAAAACTTGCTGACTGACATTTGCCACAAAGGCAACAGCACTCCAAGTTATCCAGAGTACCACCAAAACCTCAAAAGAAGGGCAAAGGGTATTCATCTAAGGAAGTTTGATGTATTTTTCTATTCTTATGCAGAAATTTTACTCTTAATCCTCTTTCAGGGTCCTCTGCAGAGTACATATGAGTAATTGGGCAACTGTTTTTATCAAATTGATACCTTTGACTACCCATTGTTTCAAGTTTATCCCAGGCAAAACAGATTTGTTGTGGATAGGCAATGATGCTGCCTCATTTCCATAAGAAGCCCCTGTTTTTGCAGGTAATATACTGTAATTACCTGAGGATGTCTAGCAATACAATTGTCTAGATTACAAGTTGCTCAGAATGCAGAATGAGTTGTCTGTGCCCTTTGCGCTTCCTATTAAAAATGCTCTTACAGTGGAATTGCAGCACAGCTATTCACTTTTGTAAACCCACACAACAAAATGATTTTAGGAAAACTTAAATGGGAGCAGGCAACTGGTTATACCGGTTGCCCATTCAAGTCAGAATTGTTTAACTTGCTGGGTTTTTTTTTTAAATCTTATATACCGGCTTATATGACTGTTATGGTGGAGTTTTGTCAGTCCCTTTGTTCCGTTTCTAATAATAAATTGTTACTCCCTTCTTGTAAAAATGTCTATTTCAAGCACTGAAATGGAATAAATTATTTAGCCTGAGGACAGCTAAGGAATGGAATTTGCTTCCTTTGGTCATTCGATGTGAGTGCAATTATGGGATTCAGATGATTATTGAAAATTAAACTATTTCAACAAATTTTAACTGCACACTGCATGTGTTGTTTGAGGTATTTGTTAGCAACAATGGGCTATGCTCATAAGGTTATGCAATTTTAAACTTTGTTGTTAACAAAATTAATGTTTAAGGATTTACTATTGTGATGCTTGATATTCAATTTTATCATTTCTGTATTTATGTGCAATCTTTGAACCTGCTTGTGGTAAAGGCAGACCAGAAATTAATACATTTGAATTGAATTGAACAGTAGAATTTCAAAGCCATCATGAGAGGAGAGAAAACAAGAACAACATTGGCAGGAAGACCCCAAAGTATAAGGAGAATGATAGAGCAATACTAGCATTGGTTGAAAACCCCCATATCCTCTGAGCATTGGACAAACAAGTATTGACAGGGGTTGGTAAGAGTCGGGAATCGGGATTTGGGGGGAGTGTGGTCATTAGAAGGTTACATGAAGTAAGAACATATGACATAAAGACTCCAGGTTCACCAAGTTGAGCCACCATCACAAGCTCACCCAGACCTCCACCAACATCAGAATCTGGACCTTCATGGACTGCATTAGTGGAGACCAGCAGGAGAGGAGATGTGCCAGCAGGGCCCTCATATGTAGCTGAACCCATGGCACTAGCTCCAGAAAGGTCACCATGGACCCCAGGACCTGAAGATAGTCCCATGCCTGGGGATGTGGAACCCTGCAAAGGCCATGCACTTGGCTCTGCTGCTTCACGATGTGGCCCTCCAGGAGAAAAACTGCCTCAGCATGTGTCAAAGTGGGTCCCCAGATACTCCAGGGATTGCAATGGCTGTAGCTGGCTCTTGGCAAAGTTCACCATTCAGCCCAGCTTCTGTAGGCAATGAACCACCAACTCTATTGACTGACTACTCTCCTCAGAGGATTTCCTGGAATTAACCAGTCCTCAAAGTATGGGTGGACCAGCACCCCTGTTTGCGGAGATGCACAGCCACCACCATCATGACCTTTGTAAGCACCCGAGGGACTGTAACCAGGTCAAAGGGCAGCGCCTGAAACTGATAATGCCCCCAGGCACCGTAAAGCAAAGGAAGCACTGGTGCTCTGCCCTGACCGGAATGTGCAGGTATGCTTTCGTGGGTTCCAAGGAAGTAAGAAACTCACCCTGACGCACTGCCACAATCACTGAGTGCAATGCTTTCATGCAGAAGCATGGAACTCTCAGGGCCGTATTGACCCCTCTCAAGTCCAAAATAGGCCTCCAGGAACCCTCCTTGGATACTATAAAATAGATGGAATACTTCTTGGATCCACAAGCAGACCAGGGAGCTGGGACTACCGCCTCGAGCTGAAAGAGGTAATCAAGTGTCTTGTCTACAGCCTGCACCTTCCCAGTGGTTCCACATGGGGACAACATGAAGAGATATATCTGGGGCCGAGCAAATTCGAGAGTGTAGCCCTGGCAAATGACCTCCAACACCCAGGCATCAGAAGTGATCTGGGTCCAGGCAAGAAGGAAGCTCCGCATGCAACCGGCCACCCCCCAAACCCTCATTGTGAGGGCTTGACTGCTCCCGGGACACCAGTAGTTGCCCTTCAGCTGCCCCAGGCCACACCTCAAAAGGAGGAGCTACGCTGTAGGAAACAGGTTCTCTGTGGGTTAGGAACCCTAGAGGGGCGAAATCCTCGAAACTCCTTACAATGACCTCTGACCAGGCTGCCTCTGCCAGCCTTGGGCTTCTTCTCTGGCAATCGGGTCACCTTGGATTTGCCCAAGGACTTGATGAGTTTCTCCATATCTTCCCCAAACAGCAGTTTCACTGCAAAGGGGAGCTTACTAAGTCTCATCTTAAAGGCCACATCCGCAGAGCAGTTGCACAATCACAAGAGCCTCTGGGCTGCCACCACCATGGCCATGCTAATAGCAGAGGTCTGTAACAAATCATAGAGCAAATCCACCAGAAAGGTCACGCCAGACTCTGAGTGGCCTGTGTCTGACCAGGCAATGGTATCCCCCATCTCCTCTGGCAGGTCCTGAGACCATTGGAGACAGCCACAGGCCATATAGGTCCCACAGATGGCACCCTGCAGCCCTAGCTTAAGCAATGCCTCCATACCCGGTCCTGAGAGTCATTCAAGGCCACACCGCCCTCCACCAGAATGGTGGTCTTTCGTGTGATTGCCGTCATTAATGCATGCACCTTGGGCAGGCGCAGTTTCTCCTCCTTAGGAGGGATAGGATACAGGTGTGCCATACTGTGCCCCATGAGGAGCCTCTCCTCCAGGATATTCCATTCCTCATGAGTCATAGCGCGCAGCGCCCTTTGGACCGGAAAAGACTGAGGGGGCCTCCGGATTTCCTCCATCAGCAGATCCTCAGTCGAATCTGGGCCCAATGGCCCAGGGTCCTCTGCAATACAGAGGACTGCTAGAGATTCCGTGATTAATGCTGGGAGCTCATCCCAGTGGAAGATCCGCACAGCTGTTGGATCCTTGGCCTTTAAGAGCTCCCTTTCCTCCAGCTCCTTCTAGAACTGGCCCTTCAGGAGATCTGCTGGCCCCTCCAGGGAGTCAAGTGACTCCAAGAAGGCCACTGAGACAAAAATCTGGCTCCTACTCAGAGCGATCCCATAGATCGCATGCCCCAGATGGGCTTGGAGGAGGCCTTCCCCAAGCCCTGCTTTAGCATAAAGGCTTGATGCAGGAAAAGAACAAGTTTGGGGGGAAAGGGGGAATGTCTGACCCCAAAGACCCCCTTGATTTTTCTGCAGACCTCCCGGACAGAAAATCAAAAGTAGACTGAAGCGCCAGAGGCCGTGGGCTCACTAGATTCACCCGCAGTGAGTCTTCCAAAATGGCAGTGTTTCTTGCTGAAATCACTGGCTCTTGACCATCCTCCAGACCCCAATGCTTGCCTTTGGATCTCCCAGGCTACTCCTGAGTCCCCCAGCCACCGATTTCCCTGGTTTGTGGCAGCTGTGGCACAGCCCAACATCGGACCAATGTGTGGCTAACACAGACAGGGCACTGGCCACGTTCCATCATGTGGCTACACATGTGGCTGCTCCAACACAAACACCCAGAGGACTTAGCCAACTACACCCTCTCTCGGTACTGAGCTCTGAAGCTAGTCCCACGCTTCTAGACCATGCCTGCCTGCTCGGCTTTAGGTGCTTTTTTTTAAGGCTTAAAGGGGGAAAGGAGTGAGCCAGCAAGAGGGGACTAATGGGGGAGTGTGGGGGAGGGACCTGGGTTCTGCAACAGATTTGAAATCGCCACAAATCCAAGGCTCCGCCAGACCACAGCACAGGTTTTGCTCACCCCCTGCTGGAGACTGAGAAATTCTGGCTCAGGTCAGTGGGCACAGGCTACTGATACTAAACTGACAGCTTGCATTTCTCAGTCTCCACCTGCTGGTTGATGAGCATAGCCCACTTGTCTGGACTGGATTGGAGGGACGATTTGGAAGAGAGGACATTTTCCAAAACTTTACACTTCTGTAAGGATGAAGGTCATTAAAATTCAAACAATCAGTCATCAACTTTCCTGATGTGTCCATTGCATGTCCACAAGTTTGGAAAACCTAAATCAGTATGAAGGGAGTCAGTGATCTGATAAGGGCATTCAATGCATTGATTCAGTTAGCATTTTCATAATCTTCCAATTAGGTAAAATAATTCAAAAGAAACAGGAGCAGTGGCATCAGAACCAGATCCCTAAGATATAGCCCCGGTTGACAAAGTAATTGTAAATGGTTTAATTTCTACCTCATGTTATGGATCTTTGGCTGTGGGTGATTGTTTTCAGCGTAGCAGCCAGGGCAGCCCACAGCATGCTGAGCCACCGCCCATATCCTTGGGCTCGCCACCGCTACCCTTCTTCATCATCCTTTATCTCCGCTTGGCCCCGAGTGGCAGGGAGAGGTCATCCGTCTGCCTGGGAGACAGAGGAGCCACAGCTCTGCTCAGGGGAGAAGTGGGGGCTTGAGAGATTTTCCTCCCCCTCCTCCCGGCATTGCCCTGACTGACTGTGCGACAGGTGAGCACGAGGACGGCCGCCCACCCGATCACAAACTGACAATTCCAATGGCTCCCCTGCTCGCCCTCTGCCTGCACGCACTGTAGCCAGACCCCCTGTTCCACATGCACAGTGCCTTACTGACTGAGTTAGCATGGGTGGGCACTAAGCATGGCAGTGTTGATCAGCAGTGAATTTGCAACCAGTCCTGCTAGCATGTGCTTTGTACCCTGTCAGTTGTGAGCTTTGGATACCACTAGTCCCGCTGCTGATTCCACCAGCTGCTACCCTTGTTGCTTCATTGTGCGTGTATACCCTGATCTGCTAAAGCAAGTTCAGCGGGGCAAGACTTTACCTTACCAAGGAAGGGCAGGCCGCAGTTAGTGAAGGGCTGTAATTTGTGTTTGCTTTCTTGCCGCCTTCACCAGAGAGCTGCCGCTAGTACCCCAGGGACTTAAGCAGCAAAGTACCAGCCCCAGAATACCCTGACAGAGACAGTCATCACCATGCTGTGCTGGGCCATCACCACGTGGTAGGCCTCAACTGCAGCCTACCTCTCCATCTGCTGTCCTATTGTGGACCTACGCTAGTCTGATAACCCTAAAAACGAAAACTGAAATCTAAGCTATGGACCTGTAACAAGGCTAAGAAGGCAGTTTTGGCCTTCTCTCCTAAGGCAGCTCTGCCTTCCCTCACTCCTGCCCTGAGGTTCGGTTGCATCTTAAATGACCTAGTGTACCATTTAATGTGTACCGGGCAACTTTCTGACTCATAAGCAGAACAGTCTGCCCATAAATAGTACAGAAATTTATTTACTTAAACTTACTAACTTACAAACTAAGAATTTTCAACTGTTTTTGATAAGATACTAAGAGTCCGATTCAGATCGGGGCCCATCCGGACATCCAAAATCTGGATGGGCCAGATCTGCACCCAATTCTGCACCTGCGGGAGCAGCAGAGGGCCTGGACATCTCAGACATGGCACGATTCTGTGCTGTTGCACGCCTAGTAAACCCCTGTCTAAGATGCCCTGTGCTCCTGCATGGAGCCTGGTGCCATGGCGTCCCATCGCCATGGCACCGGGACACCATGCAGGAGCCCCGATCCACCACACGCATTTAAAAATATTGTTCCCCACCACCCGACCCCCGATTGGGCCTGCCAAGGCCAGGATCTGGCTATGGGGATCCTCTTTCTGCACCTCACCTCGTTAGGGGGAGGGGGGTTTCTCCTGTGCTGTTAAGTCCTCCATCTAACTAAGCAACCCTGGATGTACAGGGCTGCGACTGGAATTGGCCCTGTATATCCAGGGTCAGGGTCCAGCTTCCATCCCGCCCATGCTCCTCCTCCATCCCGATACCTCCCACCCCTTCCAGAGTTCCCCACACATCTCTGCTGTACATGCGGGGAGCTCTGGATCCAACATAAGGCCCAAGCGTTTAGGGGAGATGTATGTCCAAACCAGACGTACATCCCCACTAAATGCTGCTCAGAATGACCCCCCTAATTGTTTTTAATATATTAGCTGAATTTTAACCTTCATCCTCTCACCTCTCCATCCCTCATCATCATCCCCCATCTTAGATTGGATTTATACCTCCATTTCTTTTGGTTCCATACAACTTTTTCTTCCTTTTTCTGACATCCATAACCTTCTCCCTTCTTTCCATCAACTTAACCCCCCCCTCCTAATCACCTTCTCTCTACTTTCCTCATTTCCTCCCTCATCTTGTCTTCCACCCTTTCTTCAGCTCTTGAGCTTCACCTTTTTCTTCCTCTCATTCATCCCTCTCCTTTCTATCTGAAACAAACTCATCCTCATTTCCTCCGTGCCATCTCCTCTGTCTCACACTCTTCTTCTCCTTCTCCAATCATCTGGTGATATTAATCCTAACCCTGATCCCCCTAGACCAGGGGTCGGCAACCCGCGGCTCCGGAGCCGCATGCGGCTCTTTCTCACCTTTGCCGCGGCTCCGGAGCACACTGCCCGCCCGGTATTTATGGCGTTATGGGCTCCCTCCCTTCTTCTGCAGCCGCGGTTCCCTGCCTCTTAGGGAACCGCGGCTGTGCTTTTAAAATCATCTCGGAGCCCTTCCTGTCTTGACGGGCTCCGTGCAGTATTGTCCCGCCTCTAAAGGAAGTTGTTTACCACTTCCTTTGGAGGCGGGACAATGCTGCACGGAGCCCGTCAAGACAGGAAGGGCTCCGAGATGATTTTAAAAGCACAGCCGCGGTTCCCTAAGAGGCAGAGAGCCGCGGCTGCAGAAGAAGGGAGGGAGCTGACAGGGAGGGAGCAGATATGGATGGATGGAGGGGGCTGACATGGAGGGAGGGAGCTGGGATGGATGGATGGATGGAGGGAGGGGGGCTGACATGGAGGGAGGGAGCAGATATGGATGGATGGAGGGAGGGGGGCTGACATGGATGGAGGGAGGCTGACAGGGAGGGAGGGAGGCTGACAGGGAGGGAGGGAGGGAGGGAGGGAGGGGGGGGGGCTGACGGAGGGAGGGGGCTGACATGGATGGATGGAGGGAGGGGGGCTGACATGGAGGGAGGGAGCAGATATGGATGGATGGATGGAGGGAGGGGGGCTGACATGGAGGGAGGGAGCAGATATGGATGGAGGGAGGGAGGGCGGGAGGGGGGCTGACATGGAGGGAGGGAGCTGACATGGAGGGATGGAGGCGGCTGACATGGAGGGAGGGCGGCTGACATGGAGGGAGGGGGGCTGACATGGATGGATGGAGGGAGGGGGGCTGACATGGAGGGAGGGGGCTGATATGGATGGAGGGAGGGAGGGAGGGGGGCTGACATGGAGGGAGGTAGGGAGGGGGGCTGAGATGGAGGTATGGAGCGGGCTGTCATGTAGGTAGGGAGGTGAAATGGAGGGAAGGATGGAGGGAGGGGGCTGACATGGAGGGAGGGAGCTGATATGGATGGAGGGAGGGGGGCTGACATGGAGGGATGGAGGGGGCTGACATGGATGGAGGGAGGGGGGCTGACATGGAGGGGGCTGACATGGAGGGAGGGAGCTGATATGGAGGGAGGGAGGGAGGGAGGGAGGGAGGGGGCTGACATGGAGGGATGGAGCACTGGTAATGGGGTTGAGGGGACGAGCACTGGAAATGAGCTGATTAGGGGAGGCTAGGACTGGTAATGAGCTGATGGGGGGGTAGGACTGGTATTGGGCTGATTAGGGGAGGCTAGCACTGGTAATGGGGTTGAGGGGGGATTAGCACTGGAAGGTACTGGGAGTGAGGACTGGAAAGGGGCTGATATTGGGGAGGGTTACTGGGACTGGAAAGAAGTGAAGAAAACGAAAGAAGAGATAAGAAATGGCAGATGGACCATAGACCACAGAAAGAGAGCTAAGAGAAGACAGGAAAGCAGAAGCCTCAGATCGGGACCAGCATGATCAAAGAATAAATTGGTCAGACAACAAAGGTAGAAAAAATAATTTTATTTCATATTAGTGATTTGACTACAAAATCATCATAATTTTGAAATCAAATATTGTTACTTGTTGTTGTGATATTTTCTGGCGTTTTTTTTTTTGGTGTGTGAAGGAAGAGGGGTAGTCTTATACGGCGAGTATAGGCCAAACACCTATATTTTAACAGGAAAAGTAGGGGGTCGTATATAGCATTAAGGTAAGAAACAATATATGCAGTGTTAGATTTGTTTTAAATGTCGCAATGGTTTTGCGGCTCCCAGTTTTTTTTTTCCCTTCGGAAACGGGTCCAAGTGGCTCTTTACGTCTTAAAGGTTGCAGACCCCTGCCCTAGACTTTCCGCTCACTCCCATGCTAGTCCCTCTCTCTACCACCAAATCTCATTCATATGTCTCTCCTTTCACCCTCTCCCTTTCTCGTGTGCCTTATTGAATGCCTGTTCCATTTCTAATAAACTTCACTTTACTCATGATCTCTATCTCTCACACTTTCCATCGTCTTGTTCTTACTGAAATATAGCTCCTCCCTGATAACACTGCTTTGGTCGCTGTCCTCTCTTTCTTGGTGGCTACCAGTTCTCACACACTCCTCGTGTCACTGGCCATGGTGGTGCTGTTGAGTTTCTTCTTTCTCCTTCCTGCCAATTTGAACTGCTCCCTCTACCTCAGTCTCACTCTTTTTCTTCCTTTGAAGTCCACTCCATCTGCCTTTTTAATCCCTTACTGCTCCAGATAGCTGCTATTTATAAATCCCCTGACAAGACCACCTTTACCTTTCTCACTGACTGATTCATGGCTTTCCTTATTTCTGGATTCTTCTTCTCCCTCCCTTATTCTGGGTGACTTTAATATTCATGTTGATAACCCTTCTGGTCCCTATGCTTCTAAGCTTCTTTCCCTTACCTCCTCATTTAACCTCCAGCTTTACTCTTCTGCTTCCACTCACCAGCATGGTCAATGCCTTGACCCGTTTTTCTTTTTTAACTGTTTACCTTCTAATTTGCTTACCTAATTTCTTCCCTTATCTGACCATCACCTGGTTAGCTTCATTCTACATCACTCCCCGCCTCAGTCTCACCCAGTCTCCTCCTCTTTTTAGGAATCTTCAAGCTATCGATCCATTGGCTCTCTCGACTATTGTCTTATCACCTCTCTCCTCCACTTTGTCTTCCATCTGTTGATGAGGCTATCAGGCCCGATTTTCAAAGGTATCTACATGGGTAAAAGCTCTAGTTACCCATGTAAATGCATTATCCGGGATTTTCGAAAGGTAGTGCCCTTCGAAAATCCAAGATAAGTCCCTAGCGTGCCCAGATTCTATGCTGTTAGCATCGGGACGTGTTAGGGGCATTCAAGGGCGGAGCAGGGTTGGAGAAAAGGGCCAACCAGGTAGCACTGATTTTCGATGTTACCCGTTTAGCCCTCTACACCTTAAAGATAGATGAGGTTTTTCCTCACCTATCTTTCAGGTGCAGGGGCTAAGTGGGTAATATTGAAAATCGGTGCTATCTGGCTAGCTCCTGTGGCTTCTGGGCTGTGTGGCGAGACCCAGATTTTCAATGCCAGGGATTCATATGACCCCAGCATTGAAAATATGGGTTAGACAGATGGCCAGCAGGCTATGTGCCAATGCGGCGCATAGCACTGTCCAGATGAAAATCGGGCCCATAATTTTCTATAATTATGGCTCTCTCCTCTGCTCTCGATACTCTTGTTCTGCCTATCCTATGTCCTGTGAGGTGCACTTTACCTCAGTTCTGGCTGTCTTAAACTACCGCCTACCAATGCCTCTATGTCCGCTCAGCTAAGCATATTTGGTCTCAAATCATGCCCCATTTCTGACTTTCTTCACTTCAAATTCATGCTTGCTTCCTTCTAATCTGCACTCTCCAAGAAAAACTAATATGTCCATCTAACTAGCTCTTTTGCCTCTGACCCCCCCCCCCCCCCACATCATTTCTTTTCAACTCTCAACTCTCTCCTCAAGGCACCTCTGCCTCCGACCCCTCCTTCTCTTTCTGCCCAAATCCTAGCCAACCATTTCCATGACAAAGTCCATAAGATTACACTCCAATTCCCTACAAAATCAGTTTCATCCCCTCTTCCTCTTGTTCAGTACTAACTTTTCCCCTCAATCACTGATACCCTTTCATCCTTTACTAAGATCTCTGAAGAGGAAACCTCTCATCTTCTTTCCTCCTCTAAACTTACTACCTGTTCCTCTGATCCTATTCCCACCTATCTCCTTAACTCCATCTCCTCCTCTTTAACCCCTTCCATCTCTCATATTCTTAACCTATCGCTCTCCACTGCAACTTTCCCTGCAGCCTTCAAGCATGCTCTGGTCACACTTATCCTCAAGAATCCTTCACTGGACCCTACTTGTCCTTCTAATTATCAACCCATCTCCTTCTTCCCTTCATTTCCAAAATTCTTGAACATGCAGTTCTCTGCCATTGCCTTGAATTTCCATCCTAGATCCATTTCAATCTGGCTTTCATCCCTTACATTCAACTGAAACGGCTTTTGCCAAAGTCTCCAGCGACTTGTTCCTGGCTAAATCCAAGAGACTTTACTCAGCCCCCATTCTTCTTGACCTTTCTGCTGCTTCTTCTCGACACATTGTCCTCACATGGTTTTAGGGGCTCTATAGTGTCCTGGTTCTCTTCTTTTCTCTCCCATCGCTCTTTCAGTGTTTTTTCTGGTGGTTCCTCCTCTACTGCTATCACTTTCTCAGTTGGTGTATCCCAAGGGTCTGTTCTAGGCCCTCTCCTTTTCTCTCTCTATACCCAGTCTCTTAGTGCTCTCATCTCCTCCCATGGCTTTCAATATCATTTTTATGCTGATGACTCTCAGATCTATCTCTCTACACCTGATATTTCTCTTATACTCCAAGCCCGTATATCTGCCTGCCTATCTGACATTGCTGCCTGGATGTCTCACTGCCATTTGAAATTGAACATAGCCAAAACCAAATTTCTTATTTTCCCTCTAAATCCTCTCCCCCCCCCCCTTCCTCCTTTCTCTCTCTCTGTTAACACTCTTCTGCTTCTTGTTTCCTCAGCCCGCAACCTTGGAGGTCATACATAAGAACATAAGAACATAAGATATGCCATACTGGGTCAGACCAAGGTCCATCAAGCCCAGTATTCTGTTTCCAACAGTGGCCAATCTAAGTCATATGTACCTAGCAGTTTCCCCAAGAGACACAAGTTCCACAATGCTTGTACTGGGTCAAGCATTGATATCTTCGGTCACTTCTTAATAATGGTTTATGGACCTTTCCTCCAGGAACTTGTCCAAACCTTTTTTAAACCCAGCTACACTAACAGCCTTTACTACATCCTCCGGTAACAAATTCAAGAGTTTGGTTACACGTTGAGTAAAAAAATATTTTCTTTTATTAGTCTTAAATAGTTTACCCTGTAGCTTCATTGCATGTCCCCTAGTCTTTCTATATTCTGATAAGGTAAACAATCGATCTACATTTACCCGTTCCCCTCCGTTCATTAATTTATAGATTTCTATCATATCTCCCCTCAGCCCTCTCTATTCCAGGTTAAAGAGCCCTAACCTTTTTAGCCTTTCTTCATAGGAGTATCCTTCCATCCCCTTTACCATTTTGGTGGCTCTTCTCTGTACCTTTTCTAAGATCGCTATATCCTTTTTAAGATACGGCGACCAGAATTGCACACAATATTCAAGGTGCGGTCTCACCATGGAACGATATAGAGGCATTATAATATCTTTTGTTTTATTTTCCATTCCTTTCCTTATCATACCTAGCATTCTATTTGCTCTCTTGGCCGCCGCTGCACACTGGGCCGAGGGTTTTAACATGGTATCCACAATGACGCCTAAATCTTTTTCCTGGGTGGTGGTTCCTAATGTGGAACCTTGCATCGTGTAGACATAGTTTGGGTTGTTCTTCCCTAGGTGCATAACCTTGTACTTGTCCACATTAAATTTCATCTGCCATTTTGATGCCCAGTCTTCCAATTTATCAAGATCCTCTTGCAATTTTTCACAATCCTCTTGGGTTTTAACAATTTTAAATAGTTTTGTGTCATCTGCAAATTTGATAACCTCACTTGTTATTCCACTTTCCAGGTCATTTATGAATATGTCAAAAAGCAGCGGACCCAGCACAGATCCCTGGGGTACACCACTATTCACCTTTCTCCATTGGGAAAATTGGCCATTTAGCCCTACCCTCTGCTTTCTATCTTTTAACCAGTTCCTGATCCACAATAGTACACTGCCTCCTATCCCATGACTCTTTAATTTTGCCAAAAGTCTCTGATGAGGGACCTTGTCAAAGGCTTTCTGAAAGTCCAGATACACAATATCATCTTCGACTTCTCCTTCTCCACACATATCCAACAGATAGCTAAAACCTATCATTTTTCTCTATAACATTAACAAAATTTGCCCCTTCCTTTCTGAACATACTACAAAAACACTTATGCACTCTTTAGTCACTTCCCGCCTCAACTATTGCAACCTCCTCCTTCCTCTGAATCATCTCTCTCCCTTTCAGTCTGTTAGAACTCAGCTGTGCAGCTAATCTTCTGCCAGCTCCAATATACTCATATAACCCCTCTTCTCAAATTATGGCTTTTCTTCCTGTGCCATATCCAATACAAATGTCTCCTTCTGACCTGTAATTATATTCATTCTACTGCTCCTCACTGCCTTTCCTCTCTCTCTTCTCTCCCTACACCCCTCCTCGTGAACTCCGTTCTTCCACTGGCTTGCTTCTCTTTGCCCTTCTTTTTCACTGCCAACTCCAGACTTTGATCCTTTCACCTTGCTGCTCCTTATGCTTAGAACAAACTACCTGAATCTTTACATCAGGTTTCATCTCTCCCCCTTTTCAAATCCATGCTAAAGGCTCACCTCTTTCAGGCCACTTTTGGATCTTAATGCCTTGTTTTCCTTGTATCTCCTTACCCTTCCCTATTGTGCCCTTGTTCTTATCTATTGTACTGTCTGTCTTGATTAGATTGTTAGCTCTGACGTCTTTTATATGTGTCTATACAGCGCTGCATATGCCTTGTTTACCCTCTAATTTGCTTACCTCAGTTCTTCCCTTATCTGGCCATCACCTGGTTAGCTTCATTCTTCATCACTCCCTGCCTCAATCTTGCCCAGTCTCCTATCTTTTTAGGAATCTTCATGTTATCGATCCATTGGCTCTCTCCACTATTGTCTTATCACTTCTCTCCTCCACTTTGTCTTCCATCTGTTGATGAGGGGGCTATCTTTTCTATGTGTCTGTACAGTACTACATATGCCTTGAAGTGCTATATAAATGATTAGTAGTAGTAGTAGTAGTAGAAGTGGTAATATACCGTTAGCACCAATACTCAGTGACGCTATTTAGCTAGCTAAGGACAGATCTTTTTGCTGCCCTACATTATGTGGAGATGTTATCTGGATATTGACACTGAGGGGTCTTTTTACTAGCATGCTATGCAATTAGTGCATGTTTCGGTGCACACTAACGTCCTGCTGTGGCCTGCAGTAACTGTTAGTGCACAGCTGTGACTGCTCATGCTGAGTCCAGCACTAACTGCACCTCATGTGTTAGAGTGGGAAATGGGAGGGATAGATGCAGAAAGTGGGCGTAGTGAGCACCACAGCATCAGCACATGGGTATACACCACATGCTAACCGGCACATCTTGCAATTAGCCAAACCATGTTACTGACTGGTGCCAAATGTTAATCGGGGATATGCTGTCTATGCTCCCAGCAGGTAACGCAATGGCTTTTCACATAATACACTGCGACTATGCATGCTATTTGGTACATTAGCTATAAAACTACAGCACACCTAGTAAAAGGGCCCCTGAATATTGCTGCTTTCTAGATAGTTCATTGCTCCATCCCTACTCTCCCATTGACCACCCTGGCACTACCTAGATAATGCTAAGGCAGTTTGAAAGGATATTAGAGAAAATATCCAGATAGTGTCCCTGAATATCCTGGTCAATGGCACTTATCTGGTGCAGATACTACTATGTGGGTAAGTGCCACTGAATATTGATCTGAATGTGCAAAAGTGAATGTATGTGTTTTTAAAATCCAAATAAAACCAGCATCTAAGCGAAGATGTAAAATAGGGAGCAATATAACTGAACTCAGCCTCAGCACAATCTGTGTTTTGCCTGACTGACTATTTCATGGAGGTTTCAGTTTTTCTATTTTTATCCATTTACTGCCACTGTTGATATAGTATCCATCATGAAATCTATACAAAGGTGAAAGATGTCAGAGCAGTGAAACGTTTTATAACAGAAATCAAAACCCACTATCAGGATAATAAATTCGAAAGCATTCACACACATTTACGAGAGTTCATAAATAATTTTTTAACGTTTTCAAAAATACAGCCAGGGTCTTGAAGAACTGCTCATTTCTGAGGGAGAAGAGAATAATTTTCTTTCCCCATGTCTTGCTGCATTCCTTTATCAGAACACAGGCTGTGGATCTGCACATTAACCCAGCTCCCAATAGGAGTAGTAGCCCCATACATGACCACTGTTTATGAATAATACATCAATAATCATGTACAAAGGATTTTTATTTTATATTAGTACAAGATAAAATGATTAAATACAAGATACATGACTATTTGCTAAGATATACAAATAAAACCTGACATGGCCATGTTGTATCAGGGGTTAAAATAACACAGATTATCTGAAAAAACCCCAAAAGCATATTGTCACAGAAGATATAACTTACAGATATATACTGACTGCATACTATAACAGGCACTCATACACCACTTCCTCGCATCACTCGCATGGAATAGTCTCCCAGTGGAGGTGGTAGAGATGAGGACAGTAACTGAATTCAAAAAAGCATGGGACCAACACAGAGGATCCCTAAAGGTAAAAAGTGGACTGTTGTAGTTGTTGATATGGAAGGACAGACTAGATAGGCCATGTGGTCTTTTTCTGTCATCATGTTTCTATGTTTCACTCTTCCAACCTAAAACTCGTAACACTGTAGTGGTGGCAAAACTTGCCTGCAGCTTTATTCCAAATTATCAATAGCCAGCATTCCACAAATTTAACCCATGTCTGACCTCATCATCCACCAGATTGGCTTCCCCTGATCACCCCAGTATATCCTTACCACTGACTCCTTCATATTCCCCAATCATCCCGCTTCCACAACCGCATTCACCCTAATTGATTTCAACTTAGCTGTAGTGAGGTCCGTGAAGAACCCTGTGGAAGGTTACCACCTCCACCCTCATAGCCTGCAGTGACATCAGGCCATGCCCTCATAGATCAAGGAAGTGGCACCTGCTAGTCAATGCATTGTTCCATCACTTCAACTCTAAACAATCCCATTCCTCTTCAACTTCAGCTGATTCTGGGAGAAAGGCCACAGCCAATCCCACCCCTCAGCTGTGATTGCAAACCCACAACCCAACCACCTCTTCGTCACATAATGTTATGCCCATCAACATGTGTAAATTCTGGTATTTCAGTGGTTTAGGTGTGCAAAAGGGTTTTATGCACGCCCTTTAGTTGGTTGCAATTTTTTAAGTACACTTACCCTATGGCGCATAATTTCACTGTGGGCACAGTCATGGGCAAAGTTAGGGTGGAGCACACAATATATAAATTATAAAATACTATAATTTATCTGTTTATTTACAAATTTGGGTGCAGGCATTATATGTGTCGGTAAAGATATGCACATACAACCTAGATGCATGTAACTTAACTCACAGGTTGAGGTATTTCCAAGAGGGGAGCTTTCACACTCTAATTCTATGTGACTTGACCTCCCATCCTTCTCCCCCAGTATGAGTGACTGGTGGAAAACAATGGTCACCCTAACCCCTTGCTTAAACCCATATGACCTAGAAAAGTGGAGCTATTCCTCTGGGCATACTTGAGACAAATTAATCACATCTCCTTAGCTTAGCAATATTTCTGTGATATATAATATTTCTAACTTGAATCCATCAATTCAATTACAGATCAGGGCTACTTTGTTCCCTGCTGACCTAAAGAGCTCAATATGTAGTGAAGTGAGGGAGACATTTTGCCCAGTGAATCTAAGACAGCATATACCATAATACAATAATTAGTATTCTAGCAGCCTTTAAGCACATTTAAGACACAAGACAACAGGTACAAGCCTGAAGATATAAGCAGCCAGTTTATGTCTGCTTCCTTCCTGCACAGTGGTGAGCCATGTGGATAGGCACTTGTGTGATGCCAGTTTCTCAGTGCCATAAAGGCTCGCACCGTTTAATGGCTCACCCTACGACTCAAAAAGCCGTTGCTGATTCACACTGGCACTCGGTCTCAGAAAAACCAGCGGCACTTAAATCAAGAGCTAATAGCTCATAAATTGTGCCAGTTTCACATCAATGACCTTATGCCATTTAGAATCTTCCATATTTTATATTTTCTTTTAATATTATATTAAATGTCCTGGGTTTCTCTTAAAAGATTTATCTTCCTCAATATTCAATGACTTCAACAATAGCAATATCGCACTGGTTAAATGAGGAGATATCAAATAAAATTCAAACTTAACTTCTGCCTGCTTATCGTAGAGGGCAATTCCAACGCTCACAGCAAGGCACCCCAAGCGTTTCACGTGAGAGGTTTCATCAGGGAATCGTCCAAAATTTACTGTAAAAATGTAAATGTTTCTCAGTGCCGGCATCCGCACTGGCTCTTTCTGAAGAATGTGGCCCTGCCAAGAGCTCTCTCTCACCCAGTCCTGCAAGCAGCAGCTGTAGCTTGAAGGCAAAGAATGTTTTCTGCTGTGAGCCTGTAGACCAGTACACTGCAATAAGTAAGATTTTATCACCTCTATTTGCCCCAAAGGGGGGAAGGGGAGAGGGAGAGGGTGAGCTTTGACTGGAGGGGAAAGAAAAGCCTAGTGGGAACTCTGGTGAGTGTGAGGGTGCAGAGGGTAAATACTTACAAGCAGGGCCAGCTCATTCACTAAGCGGGCTAGGTGGCCACGTAGGGCAGCAGATCTCTTTGGGTGGCAGGCCATGTGCTTCTGCACACATGGTCTGCCACCTCCCCGTGTGCCAAGCCGTGCCGCCCTTCCCCCCCATCTTGTGCTGAGCCATGCCACACTGCTGCCGCATCTGACCCCCCCTACAACATAACTTTGAGGGCTCAATGCATGGTTACCACAGGCCTCAACAGCGTGCCCACTCTCCGCCCTTATCCTACCCACTCATGCAGATAACGTTCTTTCTGAAGACAGCACAGAAAATCTCTTTGCATGCATTATCTGTTAATGTGGCCCAATAGCATGCATTATCTGCTGCATTAACAGCAGACCTTAGTAAACATACCCCTTAGATATTCTTGCTATTACATAGACATGGTTCAATTGTCCTATGAAAGGAATATGGCCGTATCCGTCTATGATCTGTTTACAGGGCCACTTTAACCATTTATGGGGCTCTGGGCAAACTTTGGAAGATGGGGCCCCTTTTTATTTTTCCCAAATTGACCCTGCTCCCACCAAAGGGACAGAGAAACTTCAGACTATTTTAACATTTTTTGCAAAGTGATGACTTGTGTGCCTGAATGAGCACACACAATTGTAACTTGCCTTGAATTCAGATTTGGAAAAGGCGAACAATTAAATCTAAACTCTAAATCCCAAGGAGGGGTGTGGGGAAAGATAAGAGGAAAGGTAGTGAGGAGCAGCTGAATGAAGACACTTAGGACCCGATTCTGTCCTACAAATAGTGGGGATGGATGTCCCAACGGGAGGTCCATCCCGCTATTTGTGTCCTCCCCGCCGGTGTCTAACCTCCCCCTTGATTGTACAGGGAGGTTAGAAGGGGGATGGGAAGGGGTGGATCGGGTGCAGAGTTAGGGCAGGCAGTAGGCGGTTGCCGGCCCTGGACATACAGGGCCAATTCTAATGTCAGCCCTGTACGTCCAGGGCCGACGACTTGTGCGAGGAAGTTATTCCACCTCCGAGGTGGAATAACTTCCCTGGATGTCTTTTTTTTCTGTGGGCCTGGGGCACAGATGGGGCGGGGGGGGGGGGCAAAGGACATTCCCTGCAGCCCGACCCTGAACTTAGGAGGCCGGATCAGGGGTCAGGCTGCGGGGAAAGCCTTTGTTCAGCCAGTGGCCAGGATCATGGCTTTACAATGGAGCTGTTGTGTCATGGCAACCAGACACCATGGCGCTGTGGCTCCATTGTAAAACCCTGACTGATTTAGTCAGGCTTTCCCTGTACGTGTAGGCCGGGCTGAATCGCAGTCCCAGCCTAAACGTACAGGGCTGTTCACGATTCTGGTCCCATGGGGCTAGATGTGTCTCGTGGGATCAGAATCACGACCCCCCTTGTACATCTGGTTCAAACTGGACATACAGAGGGGCTGTATATCCGGGATGGAATGAGCCTGTAATAAGTCAGTAGTAGAAGTTTGAACAGGAAATGGATAGGAAGCCAATGAAGTGACTTGACATGAGCATAGCAACACTGGTGGAGGATTAGCTGTGCAACGGAGTTTTGCACAGACTGGAGAGGGGAGAGATGATTCAGAGGAAGATGAGTGAAGAGGAGTTTGCAATAATTAGAAAGGAGGTAACTAGAGAGTGGATAAGGGTCTTAGTAGTGTGTTCAGAAAGGAAGGGACAAATTTTGCTGTTATAGAGAGAGAATTGACAGGTTTAAGCTATCATTTGGATGCCCGTGGAGAAGGTGAAGTGGAGAAGTAACCTAATGGTTACAGCAACTGCCTAGTACCCAGAAAGATCAAGGGTTCAGTTCCCCCTGGCACTCCTTGTGACCTTAGGCAAGTCACTTTACCCTCCATTGCTTCGGAAGAAAAGGCCTGCCAATCTATTTCTGGTGATACATTGCCAAGAAAACCCAGAGGTAGCTGATTTGACAAAGTGAAAAAAAAAAAAAAAGTTATCATTTTGGATGTGTGGGGAAGGAGTCAAAGATGGAGCCAAGGGAAGAGTAGAGTATTATCCCCAGGAAGGGGGGAGGTGGGCTTAGGGGGAACGATATGGAGCTCAGTTTTAACCATGCTAAATTTCAGATTATAGTGAGACATCCAGGCACTAATAACAGATAAGAAAGCAGAGATCCTTTGAGGGTCTGTAATGCATGGTTACCACAGGCCTCAACAGCGTGCGATAACCGTCAGATTTGCAGACAGCATAGGTGCTACTAATGGCCACCTCAATGGGTGGTGTTAGCTGCATCCAAGCTGCTGTCCGACCAGATAATGCACGACTTATGCAGCCAACGCTGAGGTATCTGTACATTTTTTCTGCGGTAGCGTAACACGCTTATGTAAACAGATTCCTAAGTCTGCCTCTACCATTGGGGCTTGCAGATCAGGAACTTCTTTGCTTAGGCTGTGAGTGTTTGTGCTCATTGCTTTCCAATTAATTTTTTCATTGACTTGCTTATGTTCTCTACAACCTCATAACCGGTCTCCTCTTCTACCTTGTTGCTGATAAGTAAATTACAAAAATGGCTTCTTTGGTTATTTCCCCAATTGTACTATATTTGCATGTGATTGCATTTTAAAAGTGTCAAAATGTTTCCTGCTCAAGTTAATGGAAGCTGCAAGACTGCAGCTGTGCTCAAGCCAGGCAGTATGCCAGCCTCAAATGAGAATAAATTCATTCAGGTGGTGATAAAAGATACATATATTTAGAAAAATAGGTGTTTTAGGAAGGTCTGTGGGAGTTCTACTATGTTCTTTTTTGTTGTTTCACATCATTTTTTTAAATCTGGCTATAACTTAAATCTTTCTTGTTTTTCTATTTGCTTCCTGAACATCTTGGCACATAATATTTCTCAAAATCTGCCCTTCATAAAACAAATGATTTGGATTTTTACATCTTTGTTAGTGATATTGCGATAGGGCTGTCGGGTAAGGTTTGCCTATTTGCGGATGATACCAAAATCTGCAATAGAGTAGACACCAAGAAAGGAGCAAATAACATGAGGAGGGATTGAGCTAAACTTGAAGAATGGTCAAGATTTTGGCAGCTGAAATTTAATGCTAACAGATGCAGGGTCATGCATTTGGGCTGCATAAATCCAAGAGCAGTACAGTCTAGGGGGCAAAGTACTTCGGTCCATGAAAGAAGAGCGGGACCTGGACAAGATTGTTCTGATGATCTTAACATAGACAGGTAGAAAAGGTGATGGCACAAGCCAGAAGGATTCTTGGGTACATAGGGAGAGGAATCACCAGCAGAAAAAAGGAGGCGATAGTGCCTCTGTATAAGTCTCTGGTGCGACCTCATTTGGAGTATTGTGTGCAATTCTGGAGACCACAACTTCAAAAGGACATAAACAGGATGGAGTCGGTACAGAGGATGGCTACTAAAATGGTTAGTGGTCTTCGTTATAAAGTATATGAGGACAGACATAAAGATCTTAATATGTGCAAATTAGAGGAAAGGCGGGATAGAGGAGATATGATAGACATTTAAATACCTTAGTGGCATAAATGCACAAGGGGAGAGCCTCTTTCGACTGAAAGCAAACTCTGTTACGAGGGGACATGGGATGAGAGTGAAAGAGGATAGACTCAGGAGTAATATGTGGAAATATTTCTTTACGGAAAGAGTAGTAGATGCGTGGAATAATCTCCTAGTGGAGGTAGTAGAGACGAGGACAGTATCTGAATTCAAAAAAGCATGGGACAAACAAAGAAGATCTTTATAGGAAAAGAAGGAATTATAGTATTTCATATGGAAGGGCAGACTAGATAGGCCATGTGGTCTTTCTGCTGTCATGTTTCTATGTGATTTGATTGCAAAGTGTATAATCATTTGATTATGTAACATGGAATACACCTTCTCAGGGCAATGACTGCAGTATGGAATCCTGTAACTATTTGCAGACTGATGTTAATTCTAATAAACTGGCATGCTGACAGAGGGCACTGGAGGGCATGCTATTAAATAAGTGTTTCTGCTACATTACCCAGCTAGTGTTGCCCTTCACAGAATGTTCTAGACATTGCAAAGCTTTGATGTCACACAGCTATAGAATGTTAATGTCAGAATAATTATATGTTTTGAATTTCATTTTGGCAATAGGCTGCAGTTTAGCAAATTTTTACTATCATCTTCTGTGTTCCTACATCTGGATAATTAAAGGGCATTTCAGTTTATAGAACAGGAAATTAATTATATGCAGATTAGCTGCTATTTAAAGGTGGCTATTCTTTGCTTTTATGGAGCTCTAATAGATGGGTTCATTTTCATAAAAAAAAAGAGAATTAGTAGTAGTTTACTCCATGATTTTAACCAAAAGAGTAAACAGAGGATACTATTAAGGCTATATTTAATACTTATTATTTATTTCCTGACCATAAAAGAAAAAATTGACACCATAGCGATTTATATTCTTAAACTTTATTAAAATGCATAATGAGGGCTATTTTAGAAGCAGTACTTACATTTGTATATTGGCATACAGTACAAATGCCATTTTAGAACAGGGGCTACTTGCATGTGGGGATGCTTACTACGTGTAGATGGCAAGGGGGTGTGTTATGGTGGGAGAGGGAGTGTTTAGGGCAGGTCTACAATATTGACATGGATTCCCCATCTTACAAGAGAAATCCACATTGCAAAGAAAGCCTGCAGACACCAAAATTTGCAGCTTCCCTGAGGCACAAATAAGAGTTTTTTTGAGGGGCAGCTATAAAGGCATAGGTCTGATACCGTGCTTACCCCCCTGACAGTGATTTCTGCCTCCCACACCCCCATAACCCTGGAATTACTGAGATATTTTGCACACACTGAATACCGTTGGGGTCATAAATGACCCCACGACAAATTTTAATTGTTAACCATGAAAAATTTAAACTAAACAGACAAAATATTATTCTGACTTAGTTATTTATTATATGAAGGTTAAATGTTTTGAAATTTAATGCTTTATCATAAAATTGCATGAAGAAGAGTTGCCGTGAAAGCAGTTTTTGCATGTACTTGATGAACACAGTAAAGTACTACAGTCATTTGCATGAGACACAGACAATTTCTGAATGTTCTTTGCAAACACTGCGCTTGCAGGAGGTGCAAACTATGTTGCTTTTCTTGTCTTTTTCTCTGGAACAGCTGTGACACCTTGCCATTTTCTTTGGGATTCCGACATTGCAAACAGCATCAGTGGCTTCTTCAATGCTGGAAGAAGTCTCGCTGCAATTATTCTGAAGCACCTGCTTTCCTAATTCCAAGAGGAATAGACGACATCTGTGCTTTGACTTGGACTGCCATTCTGGATTTATTGACATCCAAACAATGAAGGTGTTCAAAGCTCTGATGTCCTACATGTTGTAGAAGATTGTCACTGGCCAGCGTCTTGTCATTTGTTTTGTGGCATACGTGCAAGACATTTGATCTGCCATATCTACTCCACCTTTACTAGAATTATAGTCCAAGATCATGCATGTTTTTTTGTCTGGACGTGTGTTATCTACTTCTTCTTTATCATGCAAACTGCTCAGAACAACCACCACTTTTCCTTTCTTCGGGCAATAGGAAACCAGAGTGGCGTCATCGCGAAAGGCAAACAGTGAAGTGAAGTGAATACCTCTCAGCCCTTTGCTGTTACAAATTCTGGAGGTAATTCTTTTCTGTTCTTTTGAATTGTCCCCAAAAGTGTCATTTGTTTTTCTAGCGATTTCTGTGACAGGGATAAACTGCAGAAGAAATTGTCAACAGTAACATTTCTGCCAGATCGCGTCAATCCTTCAGTGAGTTGTAGTACAATCCTTTCACCCTGATTCTGTTCCCTGTTTTGTCCGAGTTCCCTTCCTGTATATACTTGAAGACGCAGAACATATGACGTTGCACTGTCACACAACATCCATAGCTTTATGCCATATTTCCCAGGCTTCCTGGGAATATATTGTCTGAACGGAACACGGCCACGAAATGTAAGCAGTTGCTCATCCACGGTAACATTTTCACTAGGAACAAAGGCGTCACTTAGAGTTTGCTTCCCAGGTATCAAAAACATGTCTGATTGGAGCAAGCTTATCCATGCCTCGTTGTTCACGTCTGTTGGTTGCATCATCAAATCTGAGAGCACAAGAAATTTGCTGAAAACTGTTACGGGCCATATTTTTGCTGAAAACAGAACGACCATCTTCAAGGTTCCACAACTGAACTATGGATTCATTACGTGACTTGTACACGCCTGAGAGGATCAGAAGTCCAAGAAAACGTTGAAATTCTCCATCTGTCAAATCTTTCCAGGTGTCGTCATAAATGTGTCTTCCTTCTCTGCTCATCCACATCATGATTTCATTCAATAAGTTCTTCCTCATGAACAAGTGGAATGCTGCAAGAGGCCATCAACATTTCATATAGCATACCTTGTAGGACCTTGTTGTACGGGCATGAGATTAGCTCTGGCATATCTTCCAGCAGCTTGCTTTATAGGTTTCCTGTTCCATGATGTGGCATCCTTAAATACATAGGCTTCAATGGTAACATTTGTGCTTATAGTTGATGACCTCTTAGCTCCTCTACGACCACAACTAAGATTCCTCACAGATGATACTGACACCGAGGACTCCTGCCTTCTTCGCCGTCCAGCACAGCCTCGACCTGTAACTTGACTCTTTGCTGCAGGCGATGTTACCGGCTCAACATCAGTCTCACATTCACTTGGCGACCAACTGCTTTCACCATCTGAATCATGACTATCATCATCAGATTTATTGCCCAAACTTGGCTGATATGCTTCTTCGCTTGCTGAATATGCTGCATCATCAGACGACTCAGAGCCGTCACTGTCAGCATCTCGTTGCAATATTTATCTTACTTGGGCAGCTGAATACTTTCGTTTTGACATCATAAACAATAACCTAAAATAAATAAACAAAGATAAAGTTAAATAAAACGCAAAGCAGTTTTACTATAGGTGCACAATAATCATGATGAACAAGCTGAAAGCCTTTAGATTTCATCGGAAATAATGAGAGAACGTATGATATCAATTACAGAAAATGTGTAATTTTCATAAGAGTACAAAAAATAAATGATACATTATTAATGATAAATACCTATGTCAGATCAAAAAATTCACAAAACTGCAAATTGTATCACGATCCAAACTGGACGTAAGCAACTGGGGTCAAAAATGACCCAACTGGTACCTTGTGCTGCAATTCATCACTAGCGTCACCTAGTGGATGAAAATTATTCCTCTTATGGTGCAATATAAAGAGAATATTGGCATGTGAAAAGTCATAAAAAGATTGCATTCTTGAACAACTAGCTTCCGAGATACACATTGTGAAACTTGCAATGGGGTCACTTTTGACCCCATCAGTACTCCCAGGGTTAATCTGATCCTTCCACCCAGATTTGGCCCTAGAGTTGCTTCAAGATATTGGCAGCCTAGGCAAACCTTAAGACTTATGCTCCCTCCCCCCCTGGCTGACAGAATCTATTGTTTAGCTTTGAATGCTCTGCTCTTTTCTACCCCCAAATAACTGATGCCCTAGGCAACTACTTGTGGTTGAGCTGGCCCTGTCCCACCTCCAAAAGATGCCTAGTCTCCTAATCCCCTCCCATTATAGCTGATCTCCTGAGCCCCCCCTTAAGGCATTCAATCCCATCCAATCCCCCAAGAAATATAATCCCCCCAATGACAACCCCCACCTGACCCCCTGAGACCATCTCTGCTAATACTTGGATCCCTAGTGTCTAGTGGAAGCAGCAGCAATCCCCAGTCACTCCTGTTCCTTTGGTTCCAAATTCCAAAATGGTACCCATGACCCTAGTGGTAATCTTGCAGTACGGCCACTAGGGATGTGTACTATGAGATTATTACTAGGGTCATGACACCATTTTGCATCTCGGAGCTAAGGAGCAAGAGTGACTGGGATTGCTCCTGCTCCCACTAGACACCAGGGATCCCAGTAAGGTCGGGGATGGGAGTGGGGGATATGGGGAGGTCCTGCATGGTGGCCATTGAGGGGTTTCTTCATAATTGAGGGGTTTCTTCATAGACATACACCCTTGAACTAAGAAATTTTGATGTAATTACATCTGTACACTCTATTCTCTGTTAGTTGATTTTATGCAAATAGTCAATCATTATGGTATTGTAGATAGTTGCCCTTGTTAACCAAGTTTTTTGCCCTGTTATCTGTAACTCATACGTGTTTCAAATGTACTGAGATTGTTTTGTTCTATGTAAACCGCGCTGATGATGAATAGCGCGGTATATAAGAAACTTTAAATAAATAAAATAAATAAAATAATATGGGGGCTTGGCTGGGGGAAATCAACTCTAAAGAGAGAGTGGATGCCTTGGGGGTGAAATAAGTAAAATATTTAAAAATAATTTAGAAAAGGGGGAAAAAGGGCAACATCTGAGGAGCTATATATACCAATCCCCATATTATGGAAAATAAAGTGCTGGATTTAAAAGCTGTAATGGAAAATGTTGACTGGGATATCGGAGCAGTTACAGAGACATGGTGCCTGGAGAAAGATGATTGGGATGTAGTTATACCAGGCTATAAACTATTCAGTAAAGACAGGATAGGACTAAAGGGAGGAGGAGTGTGCTATATGTAAAATATAATATTGAAGCAACAGAAGTGCAGGGCATACAAGCTAAAGAGGATGTAACGCGGGTTAGTCTGGAAAGAGAGAAGGGAATATTTGTTTACATTTGGTGTAATATACAGACTTCTGTTGCAAGCAGAAGAAAGAGATAACTGAGTTACTTACCTGTAACATGAGTTCTCCGGGGACAGAAGGATAAGTCAGCCACAAGTGGTGACGTCATCCAACGGCGCCATAGACGGAAGTACTCTCAGTAGCTCAGAAGGCTTTGCCTTCTGAGCATGGGCTTGTAGCCACACCCTTAGGACTGCCCCTAGCTAGCCAGAACGTCCCAAGCTAAGGCATTGCCAAGTTGCTAGGAGGCGGCAAAAACCATGGAACGCCCCCCCAGGGGAGGAGGGTGGGAATGTGTGGCTGACTGATCCTGCTGTCCCCAGAGAACTCATGTTACAGGTAAGTAACTCAGTTTTCTCCTAGGACAAGCAGGATGAGTCAGCCACAAGTGGTGCCTCTCAAGATTCCCGTGCTGAGGTGGGGGGGGGGAAGAAAAGAGGCAGATCCATGTCGATACAAAAAAAACTGCTTTATTGACAGGTATACCACCTGTGCAATGAACATGTGACTTGTGCAACAGCATGATCAATGTAGTGTAATCAACATCAACTCAGTGCAACAGTGCATGTGCAAGTATCAACGATATAACATAACAGTACAGTGGCAAGAGATACCGCATAAAAATCTGGGCCACAGACTACAGAAGGTAGTGGCAGAGTCACTTGGACTTGTGGCCTTGATCAGCTGCCAGAAGAACCGCCTGGCCGAAGGCCGATTTGCCCTGATCTGTTTGGTCTAAGCAGTAGTGCCTCTGAAAGGTTTGGATGGAGGCCCAGGTGGCGGCCCTGCAGATGTCTGGTACCAGAATGGAGCATAGGTTGGCAATCGTGGCAGCCAACGCTCAGGGATGGTGTGTCTTGACCCCTTGGTGTGGTTTGTGACTCTGCTTGTGATAGGCAAAAGGCGATACATGAGGAAATCCAAATGGAGAGCATTCTTTTGGACACTGGGTGACCTGGCTTGTTGGGGTCATAAGAGACAAAGAGATGAGACCCCTTCCGGAGAGAGGAAGTCCGGTGTAGGTAGCAGCGTAAGGCCCTGATGCAGTCCAGAGTGTGGAGCCTCTCCTGTTCTTGGCTGGAGTGAAGTTCCGGCTGGAAGCAGGATAGTTCGATGGTCTGGTTGATGTGGAAGGCACTCGCCACCTTGGGGACAAACTTAGGGTGTGTCCGCAGGCAGGCTCGGTCATGGTGGAGTATGGTATAAGGCGGGTAAGCTACCAAGGCATGTAGCTTGCTGATGCACCTGGCAGAGGTGATGGCTACAAGGAAGTGTGTCTTCCAAGAGGCAAATTTGAATTCTGCTGACTACAGTGGCTCGAAGGGCTCCCCTGTGAGCTGATTGAGAACAACATTCAGATCCCAGGCAGGTACGGGTGCCCGAATGGAGGGACGGAGGTTGGCCAGACCTTTTCTGAAGCGGACCACCAGTGGGAGAGTGGCTATTGAGGCGTCCCCGGGATGGTCGTGAAAGGCCGCTATGGCAGACAGGTGGACCATTATGGACTGAATCTTGAGTCCACACTCAGAGAGGGAGGCGAGGTATTAGAGGAGTTGAGGCACTGGAAATGAGAAGGGGTCCAGATGATTCGAAGCACACCAAATGCTAAAACGCCGCTATTTAAGGTTGTAGGATTTCCTGGTAGAAGGGCGTCGGGTCGCCAGTATGACTTGTTGGACCTCAGCTGAGAGGTCAAGGGATGTTAGGGTCATCCTTTAAACTTCCATGCCTTTAGCAACAACATCTGCAGGTTGGGATGAAGAGTCCTGCCGTTGTCCTGGGATATCAAATCCGGTCTCATTGGTAAGCGTGCTGGTGCTTCTACGGACAGGCGACGCAGGTAAGGGAACCAGGCCTGCCTGGGCCAATGGGGGACTACCAGGATGGCTAGCGCTTTGTTCCTGATCATGTACTGAATTGTCCTTGATATGAGTAGGATGGGGGGGAAGGTGTACAGTAGAGACTATTCCCCCTAGGATACGTTAAAGGCATCCACTGCTACTCTGTTGTGGGCTGCCCGTTTGGAGCAGAACAGAGGGCATTTCGTGTTCTCCTCTGTTGCAAAGAGATCGATTAGAGGCTGACCCCATCTCGTGAAAAGGGATGATGACACGTCTTCGTGGAGAGCTTATTTGTGGGGGTTTAGCTGTCTGCTGAGACGGTCCCCTAGTTCGTTCTCTATTCCTGGAAGGTAGCAGGCCTGAAGGGTGCAGTTGTGAGAGAGTGCCAGGTTCCAGACTTGGAGCACCTCCCTGCACAGGGGGTGTGACCCTGTCCCTCCTTGTTTGTTGATGTAGAACATGGCCACCTGGTTGTTGATTTGTATCCTGACTGTTTTGCCTGCTATATGATCCTGGAAGGCTAGAAGAGCGTAGCGGACAGCTCTGAGCTCGTTGATGTGGAGAGCCCTCTCCAACACTGACCAAGGGACCTGCAGAGTCCTAGACAGTGTGCTCCCCATCCCACTGCTGAGGCATCGGTGGTGATGGTGAGTTGGTGAGCCGGCTGTTGAAGGTGTCTGCCCTGTGAGAGATTTGTTGAGTGGGTCCACCAGCGAATTGCTCTGGTCACAGTCACGTCGATGGGAATCACCGTAGATAAGGGTTGCATGTGCTGGCACCAGTGTGAGTGGAGATGCCACTGTAGAGGCCGCATGTGCAGTCTTGTGAGGGGAAGAACGTGCGTGGACGCTGCCATGTGGCCCAGGAGATGCAGGAGACTTCTTGCCGATGAGTGCGTGGAACCGTGTATGTCGAAGGCAAGGTTGATGATGGCCATCTTTCTGTTCTGTGGAAGGAACGCCTTGGCCAAGGTGGTGTCTATATAGGCCCCGATGAATTCCAACCTCTGAACTGGGGTGAGGTGAGACTTCGAGTGGTTCACTAGGAAGACCAAAGACGAGAGGAGAGAGGTGGCTTCTCTGACTGCTACCCGTAGCTTCTCCAGAGAGGGGGCGGAGATCAACTAATCATCCAGGTATGGGAAGATACATATTCTGCATTTGTGAAAATGGGCCGCTGCTACTGCGACACATTTGGTGAAGACCCGTGGAGCAGGGGAGAGACCGAATGGGAGGACTCTGTACTGATAGTGGTTCCCCAGAACTTGGAAGCGCAAGAATCTCTTGTGCTGTTTGTGGATGGGGACATGAGTGTAAGCGTCCTGGAGATCCAACGAGGCTAGCCATTCCTTGGGCTGAATGAGGGGTAGGATGGAGTTCAGGGAGTGCATCCTGAATTTCTCTTTGGTGATGAATCTGTTGAGTTTCCGAAAGTTGAGGATGGGGCGAATACCCCATGACTTCTTGGGGACCAGGAAGTACCTGGAGTAAAATCCCGTATTGTGTTCGCTGGGTGGAACAGGTTCTATAGCTCGAGATGATAGTATCACTCCTATCTCTGAAGTCATTGGAAGGAGGAGGTGCGCTGGAACATTGCTCGTAGGTGGGGAATGCTGACTTGGAGCTGAAGAAAATTTGATACAGTAACCCTGTTTGATGATGTTGAGAACCCACTGGTCCGTGGTGATGATCTCCTAGGAATGCAGGAATGTGGCCTCCCATGGGGAGAAGGAGAGGCGGCGAGTCAAAAACTAGGGTTGGTTTTCCCTGGTGCAGAGGGAGTGTTCTTCTTTTGTGTGCGTTCCTGCTGACATTGTTTCGACTGGTAGGGCATCTGATAGGGTTGCTGTTTGTACTGTAGCACTTCGATGCCGGTTTCTGATTGTTCCTTTTACGGTAGGTTTGTGAGCGCTCCAATCCTTCTTCAGACAGGGTTTGGAGAGTAGTGCAGTGTTCTCTCATATCATTGATGGTGTCCTTGACTTTGTCCCTGAAGAGGGAGTCGCCGGTACAGGGGGTGTCAGTGATCTTGTCGTGGGTGTCATCGCGCAGGCCGGAGACATGTAGCCAGGCTAGCCTGCACACAGAGATGGCTATTCCAAAGGTCCTGGCGGCTGCCTCAAAGGCATCATAGGCAGCACGGCCTTGATGCTTGGTACAATCCTCCAGCTCTGCCAGAGCTGCTGTGATGGAGGTGTGGGGCTCAGCGAACTGGGAGGTGATGGCAGCTTTGAGATTAGCAATGAGATGATCTTGATAAAGTGCATGTTGGAATTGATGCTCCGCCACTCTGGCGCTCAGCATGGCACCCTGGTAAACCCATTTTCCCACATCATCTAGGAGTTTGTGGTCCTTGCCCGGGGGGCGTTGGCTGTATTTTGTGAGGACTTAGACCGCTTGAGGCCTGATTCCACAATTATGGACTGGTGGGGGAGTTGTGGCTTCTCAAATCCCGGGAAGGGCTGAACTATGTATTTTGCATCCAGTATGCGTGGGGAGGCTGGGTTGGAGGCCAGGGTGAGCCACATTTTAGACAAGTTGTCCCGCAACAGTTGATGAATAGGCAAGGAGGTTAGGGACTTAGGAGCCTCCACAAATTTGAGGCCGCTCTGTACCTCAGAGCATTGATCCATGGTGTCAACGGAGGTGATGGACAGCGCAGAAATGACCTTGTGTAGAAACTTTGCGTAGGTCAAGTCCTCCTGAGAGGTGAGGGAGGAGGAGAAGGAGGGCTCCATAGCAGAAGAGGTGAGTGCATCCCCTGAGTGCAATTGTTCGTCTGTTCCTTCTTCTCCGCCGGCCGGCTGTTCTGGTGACGTGGGGCTGCAGTCCCAGCTTCGGAGTGGGAGGTCGGTGCTGTGGGGTTGGGAAGCGGGGGCTCGACGAGTTGATTCGAAGAAAGGGCAGAAAGAGTGGAGGCCCATTGTTGAAGCATGCTGGAGAGTAGCTTAAGGGTCTTCGGAGGGTTGGAAGATGTGGTTGGCCCCACTTGTGGAAGGGAACAAGGTTGCGCACATGGGGGGGGATGAAGAAGTATGCTCCTCTTGGTTAATGGGTTGTTCTCCGTCCGTTCCAAGGGTAGAAAAGGGAGAGGCAGGTAGATCTGCCATTAGAGGAACTGCTGCGCCGACGAGACTGCTTGTGGTGGTGCCAGGGAGCCTCTTTGGATTGCTCCCTTCTGTGCCTGCAGCTGCATGGTCCTGAGCTACTTCGCCTGTGTCGGCGTTTGGTGCTACGATTGCATCGGTGACGCTCCCGGCAGCTCCTTCCTTGGCTCTGAGTCCGATGCCTGTATGCCCCATGGCTCCTGCTGTTGCTCCAATGTCTGTCTGCGCTGGATGTGCTGCGCCAATGTCGCTCAGACGTTGCAGTCAGCTGACCGGAAGTCGGAACCCCAGAAGTGGAGGCGGAGCCAGAAGCCGCATAGTAAATGTGATCTTCTTCTTGTTGTAGATGGAGACTGAGAGAAAAACGTCTTGCTGGCAAGGCGGAAGACAAAGACTGGCTAGCTAGGGGTGGTCCTAAGGGTGTGGCTACTAGCCACAATGAGAGTACTTCCGTCTATGGCGCAGTCGGATGATATCACCACTTGTGGCTGACTCATTCTGCTTGCCCTAGGAGAAAGAGATTTACTTGAAGACATTCACAATAGTGCTATGCAAGGGGAAATGCTATTTGAGTTGCTGTTGTTGTTAAGTGCCGTCAAGTCAGTGTCAGCTCATGGCAACCCTCTGGATAGTTGACCTAAACTGTGTTTGGTCTTCAGTCAGGTGGCTAATTGTTGATAGAGTGGTATCCATAGCTGCTGTTATTGCTTCAAACTTACCAAGCATCTTGTCTTTCTCTGATTATCTCTCTCTTCACTTGATGTGTCCAAAGTATGAAAGTCGAAGTCATCTGAGTTTTTAAAGAAAGCTTAGGTTTGATCTCCTCTAGTACTGACTGGTTTGTTCTTCCAGCAGTTCACAGTATTCTTTGCTAGCACCATAATTCCTGTCTTTGTTCTTCACTTACCGATTTTCACATCCATATGACATTGAAAATACCATGGCTTGGAGAAGTCAAATCTTTATATGCAGAGATACATTTCTGCACTTGAGAATCTTACCTAGATCCTTCATAGCCACTCTACCAAGAGCAATACATTGCCAGATTTCTTAACTGCTTATCATTTCTTTACCGATATTGATCCAAGTAGGTTAAAGTTGTCCACTAGTTGTATTTCATCTCCATCAAGGATGAAACTGATTTTGCCAGTTGTCAGGATCCTTGTTAAGACTATGGGGCATGTTTACTAAAGTGCTATGAGAAGCACAGAGCTAATGTGTGAAAAGCATGCATTTTCACTGCACCAGGGCATAGCGGCCATGGCAGATGCAGGAGGTTTTGGCTGCGAAGACATTGTCATAGCGCATGCGCACAGTGAATGCGCTCGCAACATCAGCCCTCCAATTGTAAGCAACAAATGCATTATTATGGCAGCAGTGAGCTACAGAACCACTGAAGACAGTAACAACTGTGCCCCAGTCCCCACCTATAGGGCAGTAGTAATAGGCCAAGTACAGAATAGAGAGGAATAGCTGGGAATAGGCACAAATGGCTGCACAGTTTAGAGCAATGGGGAGAGCGTGGCATGCAAATCAGGAAGCAAAGACATACAGAGAGTCTGTGCTGCGCCCCTATTGGAGATAGGATGCAAATGTGGCATCTGATGATGCTGGAGGCCTGGTATAGGATCAAACAGGGTGTTCGCACTATCATGTGGATTGGGGATATGAGCCCCCCCTCAACTTGAGGGTGGAAGAAGCTGAGCCAACCACTTCCGCCCCCATGCAAAAGGAAGTGGAATCAGAGGGACAGAAGCAAGACAGCACCACAGTGCCAAAGGCGATAGTAAGCACTGAGGTGCCATTTTGAAAGCATTACTGCACTGCATGTCCCAGAGAGGGGTGGCAGTGGTGGCAATGGGGGTGGGAAGGGGGGCACTAGGAATGAGGTTTGCCTAGGGTGCCTCATATCCTTGCACTGGCCATGACTAGAAGACATATGAGAAGACACTTGAAGACCTAAATATGTATACCCTAGAGGAGAGGAGGGGCAGATGTTTAAATACCTAAAGGGCATTAATGAACAAACATACTTTTTTCAAAAGGAGGGGAAGCCGTAAAACTAGAGAACATGAAATGAATCTGCAAGGAGATAAACTTAAAAGCAATGTCAGAAAATACTTTTTCATGCAAAGGGTGGTGGATACCTGGAATGCCCTGCTGATTGAGGTGGTAGGAGCAAAAATGACGACAGAATTAAAAAAGGCATGGAACAGATACAAAGGATCCCTGTACAGTAAGAGGATGGAATCCAAGCAAGTTTAAATAACTTTTACACTTCAACATATAGAGGGGGACAATCTGCATGGAAAGGTTGGTAAAACCCTAAACAAAGGCAGAGGGGGGTAACCTGCACAGAACAGCAGGTACATAGGCATTGGGGTGTGTAAATTGTACGGAATGATGAAATGAGTTTTGCACTTCTAAGAAGACACCGTGGGATAAGCTGTACAGGCTGTCCTTTAAAATCCCAAACAAAGGCATGTGTGGAAGGGGTTAACTGACACCACAGCAGCTACAACCCTCACTACCTTACTGGACAGACTAAATAGTCCACACTTTGGTCTTTATCTGCTATCATTTACTATGCTACTATGTTCTTTAACTCTATCAGAGAGAGCTCCAAAAATAATCCTAGTAACTTAAAACTCTTTAAAAACTCTAACCTATTTTAATCACTAACTAAAGTTTCCCATGCAAAAACAGTTTTTTGAAAGCTTAGGGCTAGATATTCCCTCCAAGGATCATGACACTGGCATATTTCTCTCATGAGGTGCAGACGGATCAGAGGACAATTCAAGAGATCTCTCTACCTAAAGATATTCAGGGTCATACTCAGCACTGATTCAGTGGTGGGATCCGAACCAACTAAAAAACAGTTCAGTCACAGCCCTCCCATATGCTTGGAGGAGTTGCAGTGGCTGTACGCTTCGGCCACTGCCCTCCACTGAGGTGCAGCAACCCGGCTGTTGCCCTGCGGCCCGATCCCCCACCAGACAATGTTTTGATGGCGTTGGTGGCTTCTCCCGATGCCACGATCCCCTGATGCTGTCAAACATTGTCAGATACTAGCAAAAAAAAACCCAAAAAAGGCACACAAATATCAAAAATCAAAAAGACAAAAACAAAAGACATGAGATACATCAATGAAAGACAGGCCAGTCTGGGAAAAAATAGAAGTATAATGAAAAGTAGAGGAAAAAAAGACCTCAGCAGCCCCCAACCTACAAATGGGAGGACGCGAGTCTCACACAGGACAACAGTGTCACAATAGTGTAAAGACTCAGCTTACATCAATGGTCAAAGAAAAAAACGTCTGCAAAAATTCCAGACTGATGCTGCCTAATATACGTACAGATTACGCACAGCGTTGTGCTCAGCATGGTGTAACAGTCCAATGCAGTGTAAAACAACTGAAACTGGAACTTATCTGCTGCTCCAATCAACACAAGATGAATCGAAAAGCTCAGTTGTCAAGCGGCAGGAACAAACAATGAAGTAGGAGCCCCGACATCAGATGTTTCGCCTCGCGGCTTCCTCAGGGAGCTCCAAAGCTTGTGCCGAGCCTGCAAGCAGATCCGGACAACGCTGATCTAAAAAGTATAACAAAAATTATCCCACATCAAAATAAACAAAAACAAAAAAACCGCAATGACTTGTAAACCTAATCATTTGAAAAAAGCCAGGATACTCACAGTAACAGATGGAAAAGTAGGGTAAAGAAGAGCACCAGTGGAAAGCTATCACTGTGGCAGGTAAACCCCAAAAAACGCAAAGACAAAAAACTTTACACATGCGCTATAAAAAAGCGTGGTGAATGACGTCAAAGAAAAAACTCTGAATGCCACAGAACAGCATAAAACCGGCCCAGGGTGCTCACATACCTCAAAAGCCCAAAAGAAACTGTGGCAAATAGTGAAAGGAAGCACAAGAAAGCCACCCAACCCACCCGACATGGAGATTCTGCTTCCCAAAACAATCACAGACAAGTTTTCCATTCAATGGATTCACCTGGGCCGGTTTTATGCTGTTCTGTGGTTGTGTGTGACGAGGACGGAATTGACCTCTTGATGCACCACACTTGATGACGAAGGAGTTTGAAGTTTGTGCATAGTAAAGATCATTGATATCCTCTCCTCAGGACTTATTTTCAGCCACTTCTGCAGTACTGCCATCTCCAAAGGCAGGGGGCCTAGATCAGAATCAGCCAACGTTCCTGTAATCTGACAGAGTGGTCTCAGTCTTGTGAAAGCTAACATAGACCTTCTATTACTAAAGAAGACGAGCTTTCCTCATATTGGGGCTTCTTTGAGGGTTGAGACTGTGAACCCTCAGTTCTCAGTATCATATTCCGATGAAGCTTGGCATTGATGCAGCGATTCCACCCATGCTCAACATTTTAGTCCTCAATGCCAAAGAAGATGAGAATAGATCCTTCTTCTTCTGGATGGTATTGGTGGATGATTGATACTATGGGACCTACAGGAACTTGGCTCCAATTGAGCTTGAGGACCTCTTGATTCCAATGCTCTGCCAGCATACAATGCAGCTTCTGAGGCCATGGAGACCGATGCCACCGATGTCTAAGTCAACAGATCAGACTTCTCAGCACCAAAAATATGTTTGCACTGCTCCTCTCTATCTTAAGACCCCTTTTTTCATCTGTGAACACAAAATGCCTCAGACACTGCAGGCACCATTGGTGGGTGTCCATAAAGGCTATGGTCCTGCTGAACTTAGCACATGTTTTAAACCCATGGCAAGCTTTTGGGACATGTCGTCTGGAAAAATATCTGCTGTGAAATCAATTTTTTTTAAATTATTTATACTGTGCTCTTTAGAATCAGTGTGGTTTACATGTATACTAACAGGTACTTTTTATTCCCTTGTCCCTGAAGGGCTCACAATCTAAGTGTACCTGAGACAATGGAGGGTTAAGTGGCTTGCCCAAGGCCACAGGAAGTGGCCATGGGACTAGAGACCCCAGTCCTTCTGGCCTGAGGTTGCTTGTCCCCATGTGGGAATTGAACCCCTGGCCTTCTGGCCTGAGGTAGCCTGTCCCAACCACTGAGCCACTCCTCCCTCCAATGATTCAAAATATAGAACGCGGCTGGGTCACCTGAGACCTAAGCGATCAGTGACGGGGATGTGCAGAAATGAAAGAAATCCTAAAAAATTGTTGGAAAATCTGACTATGGAACTAAGAAAGGAAAGATTAAAACACGTGAAGGCAGGTGATGAAAAATTGTGAAAAAAAATTACAAATAACTGAACAAATCTATTTCAGTAGATACGGATCATATAACATGACTGATGGGCTCCATGGCAAAAAGAGACTGAGGCAAAATGGTGCGGCAATGGCAGGTGGGAAGATGCACGCATATGTGGTGAAGTCTTTTCAAATACTTTGGAAAGAGCTGGGGAGGGTTTCTGCGGTGATATTACCCATATGTGAGGACATTATCCTGCTTGTCCACAGAGAACCATGGTTCCATATAGTCACATATCTTTCTGTCATCTGACTAGCCTCACAATCTAGCATTACCACAATATTCATTAAAACGAAAAACCCCAGATGGGGGAGGGGGCTCTCACTTTAACATGAAGATACCTCCTTGACTATTGTTAATTCCCTATAAATATAAGGGAGCATATTCAAATCTATTTAACCTGCCAACCAGTTAAATACTGGCCAGTGGGATATTCAGTGGCACTAAATGGTTTAGTGCTGCTGAAAATCGTTTGCCGAACAGGTTGTACGCCCCGATGTGAGCCGGCTATTGTTGGGGCATGCCGAGGGCAGCACTAGAATTAACAGGTCAGTGGCAATATTCAGCCACTGGCCGGTTTACGTTAACCGAAATAAAAGCAGACCTAACATTCTAAAAAGAGGGGCCCAATAATCAAAGGCATTTACAAGTTTTACAGAGCTGTAAGCCGTGTAAATGCGTTTAAGGGGGATATTCGGCGGCACTGACATGGTTAATGCTGTTGCATATCCCTGAGTAATGCCCCAAGGCTAACAGCTTAGCATCAGGACTTGCCGGGGGAATTCCGGGGACAGTGCCCAGGGATAACCATGCAGCAGCAAAATTCAGTTGCTACCTGGTTATCCCTCAGCGGCGAATGTTAAGTGCAGAAAAAGCTGTCCTAAATTTCACTGCCGAAGCTTACCAGGCAGCGGATGAATATCGCCGCTGCATGGTTAGCTTCTGCGGCCATGTGCAGCTGTGTGGCAACTGCAGATATTCAATGCTGGTAGCAGGATATAGCCCTGGATTGAATATCCGGGGTTAAAGTTCAGCAGCGACGGCTGTGCACCTTAGAGGGTCCAGTGTGTCTATCCTGCTGCCATTGGTTTGTTGCTAATGTGTGACATCACAGTAAACCAGCATATGGGTACATCTATTGTCACCCCTAAAGATGACGTTAAGTGCACCTACGCTAACGACAACAAGTGTGATTAACATGTACCCATCGTGCCAACGCTAACTGCGATGCACTTGCAACGCCCACATTCCATCCCCAGCCCACTCTATCTCCACCCATTTGCATGCTAACCTGTTAACGTGGGAGTTTTAGTGCGGGGCTTGGTCTAACTTTTAGTGCAGAGTGATTACCATGCACTGAATCCCGCACCAACAGTACGTTTTAGTAAACATGTTCCTTTCTCCACCCAATGCTAAATTCCGATGATGTCAAAAGTCAGAAGAATGACTACAACTCAGGAAACTAGTGTCAACCCATGCATATTGTAATTTGGATTTTGGAGATTTAATTACTAATCTTTAAATCCTGGATTTGGGTAAATGAAGCCCTTAGAGGAACCAGGTTATAGTCTTTAAGTACAGTTCAATAAAATATTCAGGCTTAATAAGTTGCATTAATAACCATCTCTATAGAATCTTTTACCTTCTCCATAATAAATTCCTAATGAGCTATTCTGGAGAAGCACAAAATGAAACATTGCTTCACTTGTTTTTAATTTTGTGTTTGTGCTTTCTAATGAAGGCAGGCAAGTTCATCTTTCCTAGCGTGTGAAATCATGCAATAGATTATCAGTTTAGGTTGTCACTGAAAATCCTTTAGTAAATTATTACATGAGAGCTGCTCTTAAAATGTTTCTATTTCAGATGTCCAAAAGAATCCTCTAGTGGTTTATCATTACTCTAAAGAATACTAAGGATCACAAGGGTTCTTGCTTCTCATGACATTGTAACTGGTATTAAATGTGTCAAATGTACAAGGGAAAGGTGCAGTCTTGAAATAACCTGGCATGTGTCTCTGGGATGTTTGCACTTTGTAAAATTAAATGAAGCTGCAGTAACAACACACTGAGCAATCTTATGCATATGCATATAAACTCCTTATAGAGGCAGGGGAATCCCCATGGGAGAAGATTTCTAAGACCAGAAGCCTCTTTGCCTGATGAAATACAGAACAGAATGAATTATACTTTTTATTTTCATGCAGCTTATTCAAAAGAAGTTATATGTTTTTATTTGCTATTGATGAACATATTTCACTATCCGTAAATTTTATAAGCTTGCCATGTGCAGTCAAATTGATGTCACCTCCTAGCAACCCTGTGGACATCTATCAGCTTGGTTTACTTGGCAAGGTGTAACTGGAAGTACATTGCCAGGCTTTACTTCCACATAATGCACCTACAGGACCTGGCATTCCAACATGGTCTCCCATTGAAGTACTAGCCGGGCCAAACTGCTTAGCTTCTGAGATCAGATAAGACAGAGTCCACCCAGGGTGGTGTGACTATAGTTGTTAGGAGTTAGAGGGGTAATTTTATGTCATGCATGCGTGTAAATCTATGTATATTTGTCATATATGTATATAAGTGGGGATTTGCACACACATTTGATGAGGTCATTATACTGAAAATATGTGTGCCAGATCAATCATGCATACATTCACTGTGGCTGTGTACAGGGGTGGGGTTTGGATGGAACATTGACAGAGCACAAAGCTACACGTGTAAATTATAAAATATAATTCATGCATGTTCTAGAAAAACCTAGACATGGACAAGTGCTTGCAGCTTAAAAGAAGAATGCACATTTTTAACAAGTTATGCTCCCATTTTATAAAGTATCCATGCATCTTACTTTATAAAATAAGTGTGAAATACGTGCATCAAAATGTGCATTAATCTAGTAAATAGTTCATCATGCTACTATTGTATGACTTATTTAACGTGAATTTGACTTATTTAATGTAAATTTGTTAATTGTATTATATTATGTTCACATGTTCAATGTAATAAGTTGTTCTATTGTAAACTGCACTGATTATGAATAGCACGGTATATAAAGCCAAATAAATAAATAAAATAATCTAGGTGTGCCTTATAAAATTATCCTCCTAGAGCCCCATCATGATTGGGGCCCATCTGGACATCCAGAATCTGGACAGGCCGGATCTGCACTCAATTCTGATCCCACGGGGGTTCCCTGTGGGATCAGAATCTGGTGCAGAGGGCCCGAACGGGCAGGATGTCCAGCCGACTCTCCATCCAACATGGCTGGGCCACCTGTATTTAACCCCAGTGCAGTAGCATCCCATCACCATGGCACTGGGACACCATGCAAGTGCCATCGATCAACCACAACTGCTTTAACTCACAGTTCCCCACTGCCCGACCCCCGATCGGGCCTTCTGAGGCCAGAATCAGGCTGCGTGGAACCCTCTTTCTTGCTAACCTCTTTGTGAGGGCCCGAGCTGGATGTCTGCCATTGTTGGTGGAAGGTGGAATAAGTCCCCCATCCAAATCAACAGTCCTGATGTACAGGGCCGTGACTGTAATTGGCCCTCTATGTCCAGGGTCAGGGTCCCGCCTTCTGCCCTGCCCTTGTTCCTCCTCGTTGCCGCCCCCTCCTGCCCATGTCCAGAGCTACCCGCACATCCCCTCTGTGCATGTGGGGAGCTCTGTGCAGGCAATATGATCCCTGTGATTGCAATGACCCCCATAGAGGGTAGTTACTAAGGTCTACATGGTGCAAAGAGTTCTTTGCTTTCCAGGAACGAGTCTGATCTCTGGAGGCTAGAGTAGCAGATTTGGAGCAGCTGAGGCAGAGAGAGAGGTATATAGACAAGATCTACAGGAATGTAGTGGAGAAGTCCCACTTCCAGTCTGGCAGCCTCTCTGTTGCCCTGGAGGAGTGATATCATGTGGAATGAGAACATCTCCTTGGTTTTGCATGAAGTGATCCTACAGCTAGGACCTGTCCTCCAAGTGATGTAATACCCTCTTGCACTGAGGACATGTCTCCAGGGTCATGTGCCCATGAGAGAAAGGTTAGGACGGCCATTATAGTTGGCAAGTCCATCAATATGCATGTAGATAGCTAGGTGACCGATGGACATGAGGATTGTTTGGTAATATGCCTGCCTGGTGCAAAGGTAGCGGACCTCATGTGCCACATAGTTAAGGTCTTAGATAGCGTTGGGGAGGAGCCTTCTGTCTTAGTACATGTTGGAAAGTGTGAGAGAGAGGTTCTGCAAGCTAAATTTAGGCTTTTACAAAGGAAGTTGAAATGCAGAACCTCCAGAGTAGCATTCTCAGAAATGCTTCCCATTCCATGCACAAGACCCAAGAGGCAGTCAGAGCTCTGGAGTCTCAATGCATGGATGAGCTGGTGCAAAGCAGAGGGCTTTGGATTTATTAGGAAGTGGGTAAAATACTGGGGACAGGAAGGAGGGCTTTCCCAAAAGGATGAGCTCCACATTAACTAGGGTGGAACCAGGCTACTGGCATTAACTTTTAAAAAGACAATAGAGCCACTTTTAAACTAGAAAATGGGGGAAAGCCGATTGCTCAAGAGAGCATGGTTTGGAATGATGTATCTTTGAAGGATACTAACAAAACAGGGAAGTTAGGGATCCTGATAGAGAGGTTCCAATAAAGTTAAAAGTAACTCAGATGCCTTTAAGTAAATCCAGACCGTGTTGAAAGATTCCAAATTATCCCTGTCATCTGATAGCCAGACTGTTAGTATGAGCAAAAAACAAATATTGAAATGCCTGTATGAAAATTCTAGAAGTCTAAAATATAAGATGGGAGAGT
Source organism: Ichthyophis bannanicus (assembly GCA_033557465.1). Classification (NCBI taxonomy): domain Eukaryota; kingdom Metazoa; phylum Chordata; class Amphibia; order Gymnophiona; family Ichthyophiidae; genus Ichthyophis; species Ichthyophis bannanicus. The sequence goes on from CM066035.1 coordinate 648,421,446, forward strand.
TACAATATATAGCACTGAATGAAAGGTTAGATATAATTGGCATCTCAGAGACCTGGTGAAAAGAGGATAACCAATGAGACACTGATACCAGGCTTTAAACTACATCACAATGATAGGGATTTTATAATTTCAAATAACTCCCTATTAAAACGTGACAACAATAACAAAACATGTAACACTCCTGATCCACAAAATCTGGCAAACTTCTTCCAATCCAAATTCCAGACAACACACCCTAATACAGCTTCACCACAACTTACCCAAGCACCCAATTGCTGTCTCAAAGAACTCTTGCCAACCTCTTCGGAAAATTTAGAAACCACCATAAAGGTCACAAGGGTCTCATAGTTGATCTGAAACCTTGTCCTGGTGTCTTGCCTAATGAGAGTGCTCACGCTTCCCAAGTCCATCAGAGCTTGCTGACAAGTGCTCTCCAGCTCACAAACATCCCCCCTCCCCCCCAGGCAGGGGCAGTTCCATAATGAGGCGGAATGAGGCAGTCGCCTCAGGCGGCAAAGTTTTGGAGGCGGCAACAAATGCCCCCAAAACAGCTGCCTCACTTTGCCTTTAAACTTAAAAAAAAATGGTGGAAAGTTTCTGCCACAGCTGCTCGGCAGTGGCAGATTCAACCCCACCACCCCCGCTGCACTTCAGGAATTGGAGAAAGTTGGTTTGGCCTAGTATTCCCAGGGGTTTCAGTAGCAGAACATTAACCTGATTAAAAATAAATAAAAAGAGGAAAGAGGGAGAGACAGCAGTGAGCAGAAAGACATTGACTGAGGCAAGGCAAAATAAAAAAGAAAAGAGGCCTTGTTGAGAGAGGGGCAATTGGCAATCAATTGAGTGAAGCCAATCACAAGACAGCGGCATTCTGCAGCCTGCCTCCTCCATGGTGAGTGCTGTGAACCATTTTGGAATGGGTTCGGCCTCAGTTATGAGAAGGGTGAACACCTAGGTGTCCCGGGTCCCTCCCATTTTCCTGCCACCCCCTTCCCTCTCAACACTGCCCCATCGGCAGTAGTGATTCCTCCCTCTTCGGTGATTGGGTGAGTTCCATTGTAGGGAGCCTGTAGGAACGAGTCTGTACAGCTGCGGGACATCACGGGTGGTCAGTTGCTGCGGTGAATGGTCCATTGGCTGCAGCACATGTGGTTGAAATGGCAGCAAAACAGGCCTGCGGGGCGCAAAGGGGGAAGTTGTCCTCAGCGGGTCTATGCCGGCTCTGCTCAGAGGAGGGCAGATCGACAGAAGCAATGCTAGTCTCAGTCCCTTGTTCAGTCCCACCATTGGAAAAGGTTGCGGCTGTGGGGGAGAAGACTGCAGCTTCATCCAGGCAGCCACGGGAGGCCCCAAACATGGAATATACATCCTAGTCGGGAGAACTGACTGGGGGGGGGGGCCTCTAAATCCTCTGGCTCTGCTTCCAGATCTAAGAAACCCTTCAAACCCCTGAGATCAGTGTTTGGATGTGTCTTTTTCCCCAGAACTTGTGCTTTTAATGCACAAAGCCTTTTTTGATGTGGCAGGACCCGGGAGCCAAAAGATCCCCAAGGAGGCAAGCTTGAGCAGGGCTTGCTTACTGCTTCTGGAGCTGGAGGGGTTGCCACGAGCCAAGAAACCTAGAGCCTCAGTACTGCTTGGGGAATCTGCCTCCCCTGGTTCAGATTCCTTGGGGATACCCTAGAAGGGACCTCCATGGATTGAGAGGACACTGGGGGAGAAGAGATGGGAGGAAGGTGATATCCCCTTGGGGGACCACATGTTCTGCAGGGAGGCGCTTGTGGGCCTGATAGCCCACTCCTTGGGTGCACTGAACATGGCAGTGACTTGTAGGAGTTGGAACTGGAGGATCTGTTGCTCCAGGACATTCATTTCCCACAGAACATTTTCCCCATTCATAAGCCCATCAAGAAAATGATTGATGCCTAGTGGGAGCTCCCTGAGGCTAGTCTGCATGGGGAAGAACTATGTCCCACTTGTATCCGCTGTCAGCAGAAGAGAGAGAATTCCTCAAGGTGCTGAAAGTGGATGCCTTGGTCACGGGGGTGACTAAATAGACTACCATCCCAGTCGAAGGAGGTGCCACATTGTGGGACCGAAAGCTAGAGACCATGCTGAAGCAGGCATTTGAGGCTAATGCTCTCACCCTGCAGACTTTTTTTTAGAACATTAGATATGCCATACTGGGTCAGACCAAGGTCCATCAAGCCCAGTATCCTGTTTCCAACAGTGGCCAATCTAGGTCATACGTACCTAGCAGTTTCCCCAAAAGACACAGGTTCTGCAATGCTTGTACTAGGTCAAGCATTGATATCCTGGGTCCCTTCTTAATAATGGTTTATGGACCTTTCCTCCAGGAACTTGTCCAAACCTTTTTTAAACCCAGCTACACTAACAGCCTTACTACATCCTCCGGTAACAAATTCAAGAGTTTGATTACACGCTGAATGAAAAAATATTTTCTTTTATTAGTCTTAAATAGTTTACCCTGTAGCTTCATTGCATGTCCCCTAGTCTTTCTATATTCTGATAACGTAAACAGTCGATCTAAGTTTACCCGTTCCACTCCGTTCATTAATTTATAGACTTCTATCATATCTCCCCTCAGCCGTCTCTTTTCCAGGTTAAAGAGCCCTAACCTTTTTAGCCTTTCTTCATAGGAGTATCCTTCCATCCCCTTTACCATTTTGGTGGCTCTTCTCTGAACCTTTTCTAATAACGCTATATCCTTTTTAAGATACGGCGACCAGAATTGCACACAATATTCAAGGTGCGGTCTCACCATGGAACGGTATAGAGGCATTATAATATCTTTTGTTTTATTTTCCATTCCTTTCCTTATGATACCTAGCATTCTATTTGCTCTCTTGGCTGCCGCTGCACACTGGGCCGAGGGTTTTAATATGTTATCCACAATGACGCCTAAATCTTTTTCCTGGGTGGTGGTTCCTAATGTGTAACCATAGTTTGGGTTGTTCTTCCCTAGGTGCATAACTTTGCACTTGTCCACATTAAATTTCATCTGCCATTTTGATGCCCAGTCTTCCAATTTATCAAGATCCTCTTGCAATTTTCCACAATCCTCTTGGGTTTTAACAACTTTAAATAGTTTTGTGTCATCTGCAAATTTAATAACCTCACTCGTTATTCCACTTTCCAGGTCATTTATGCTATCTGCTATCTACGGGATGTATGTGGTCCAGGCTTGTCTGCAATAGGTCCAGGGCCTACCCAAGTCAGGAGAAGACCAGATACTGGTGCTGTTGGAGTCAGGAGGTTTCTGCCTGGCAGACACGTTCTATAACCAGGTATACACCTTGTCTAAAAGCATGGCCTCGGCAGTGACAGCCTGCCACCTCCTCTGGCTCCATAACTGGTCCGTGGATGTTTCTTCCAAGGTGCAGTTGTCTAAACTCCCATTCAAGGGGAGGCTGCTATTTGGGGAGGCGCTTGAGAAGCTTCTTAAAGATCCGAACAATTCCAAAGAGGGTCACCTGCCAGAGGACAAACCCAGTGGGACCAAGGTACCGGGGGCGTCGAGAGGGCAATTCTGGGACTTTCAGAGATTCAGGGCAATGTGTTTTGCACCCTTTTAGAGGGCACTTTTCCCCACAAGGAGGAATCTCTCCTTTCGGAAGCAAGGAGCGGGCAGAGGTTACTATGTCACACGAAATGCTGTTGTTTACCCTCAGCGGCGCCGATGGGCTCAACTTTACCAGAGTTACGGGAAAGAAAGGAAAGGCAGTTCTTTCTTGCAGCTCTGGAGAGCCAGGTCCACCAAACGTCAGGCAAATTGCAGGGCTTCCCGTGGGGGTGAGGGGGGTGGCTAGGACTTAAAATGGGCAGATTGGGGAGGGAGGGCTAGCACAGGAAATGGGCCGATCTGGGGGGGGGGGGCTAGGACTGGTAATGACCTGATTAGGGGAGACTAGGACTGATAATGAGCTGATGGGGGGTAAGAACTGGTAATGGACTGATGGGAGGCTAGCATTGGAAATGGGCTGATAAGGGGGGCTAGGATTGGAAATGGGCAGATTGGGGGGACTAGGACTGGTAATGGGCTGATTTTAGGGGGACTAGCACTGGTAATGGGTTGATTAGGGAAAGCTAGGACTGGGAATGTGCTGATTAGTGGAGGCTGGACTGGTAATGGGCTGATTTTATGGGGACTAGCACTGGTAATGGGTTGATTAGGGAAAGCTAGGACTGGGAATGGGCTGATTAGTGGAGGCTAGACTGGTAATGGGCTGATTAGGGGAGGCTAGCACTGGTAATGCTGCTGAATGGGGACTAGCACTGAAAATGGGCTGATGGGGGGAGGGCTAGCACTGAAAGTGAGCTGATTAGGAGTGGGTAGGACTGGAATGGGCTGATGGGGGGGGAGGGAGCTGTTGGCCCTGGAAGAAGACTGGCGGGCTAGAACTGGAAATGGGCTGATGGCAGGGAGGGGAGGATAGAGCTGCTGGCCCTGGAAGAAAACTGGGGACGAGGGCTACAAATGGGCTGATGCGGGGGGATGGGAGAATGGGACTGGAAGGGAGTGGATGCTGAGAGGGGCTGCCATGGTATTTGGACTAGAAGGGGCTGGACAGTGGGGAAGGAGGGGGACTGGAAGGGAATGGATACCAGTGGCAGTCATGGGAATGCAAGTTGACATTGGAAGGTAATGGGAGGGAGGGCTGGAAAGGGGCTGTTACTGGGAAGGGTTACTGGGACTGGAAATAGGCTGATGGAAGGAAGTGAAGAAAAAAAGAGATAAGAAAACTGAGGTGATGTATATCTCCAGTAAACCAAACTTTGAACCTCCTGCGACAATTACCCTGTGTAACAATACGTACAACACAAAGAATGAAATAAAATATCTGGGAGTCACATTTGACAGCAACCTAAAGATGGAAAAGCACCTACGAAAAACCAACAAGGCCATTTTCCACAAACTTAGGGGCATGTTTACTAAACACCGTTGCTGTGCGGGTTCCCGTTAGTGTGCTGGTGCCATATAAGGAGTGGGCGGGCCAGGCAGAAAAAAGCAAAAAACTGGACCGTACGTGTGTGCGTCGCGCTAATGTGCGGGGCCCACATTAGCGCGTGGGAAGGCTAAGTGGGGCGCTGCTACAAAACCAAACAACAGAGCCGTAGTACAACGGTGAAGACACCGACCAATGGTGCAGGGGCCAGGGGTTCAAACCCCCATTGCGCTCAACAAAAAAGACCAGCTGAGGCACCAACATTTATGGGCAAAAGTGGTTAGGAGGCATATTAATTTTGGGCAGCAGAAGGCGGCACACTGTTATTTTTATTACGGCATGAGGCGGCGCACTGTTTAGTGTGGGCGGCAGATGGCGGCGCATTGTTAAGTTTGGGCGGCAGAAGGCGGTGCGCTGATAAATGTGGGCAACAGAAGGCGGCGAGCCGGTGGGCAGAAGGCGGCGCGCTGATGTGTGAGGGGGCAGTCCAATAGTGGGAGGGATAAGTGGCGCGCTGATGTGCAAATAACAGGAACGGAGCCATAGCACAATGGTTAAGACACTGACCACTCGTGCAGGGATCATGGGTTCAATTCCCCACAGTGCCCATTGAAGACAGCTGGCTGAGGCATTATTTTAGGGGCATTTCCATGTTGTGCGGCATAAGGCGGCGCGCTGTTAATTTAGTGCGCCACAAGATGGCGCGCTGATGGCTACAAGGCTGCGCACGGATGCACAAACACAGGAACAGAGCCACAGCACAATGGTTAAGACACTGACCAATGTTGCAGGGGCCAGGGGTTCAACCCCTCACAGTGCCCAGTGAACAAGGCTGGCTGGGGCAGTATGTATCATGGTGAGGAGTGCTGTAGGAGGCCTTCCATTTATATTTTATTTCCCACCACTAGTAAACCCACTCTCACAGTGTGTTAACATACGGATGCCCGTAAGGCACATGTTACAGTGCACTGTCCGCCAAGGCACCCTAGAATGTCCCCTATAGGGCACCATGTATGTTGCGACACAGGATAATGTATAGTGCACCCTATATGGATGGCAACCATAAGGTGGCCTATAGGGCGCCCTATAAAGCACCCTCAGAGGCACCTAATGGGTATAGTAAGCTGTGTGTGGTTTTGCCGGCATAGACATATGTACAGTAAATAAAAATAAAGCTGTGGACAGCCCTATCAAAGGGCCCCACTATGGGTTTGAACCCATGACCTCTGGCTGTACAGGGAGTGACATAACCATTGGGCTACAGCTCTATAGCTGATAGCAAGCCCCTGGCTGGCTGCAGAGAGCCTGCACGTCACCCCACAGACAGTCTGCTGTTGTAGACAGGATAGGGTTAGGCACTGCACATGCAAATCAGCTGTCCACAGATGCACACAAGATGGGGAATGCACCCCAACAGCTACCCGGCCTGGTAGGGGGAATTGTCCATGTGCACCCACACAGCACCTCGGCCTGGTAGGGGGTCCTGAGCGGGTGGACTACCAGCAAAGAGTAGCTCCACACTGTCACATTGTGCGGGTACTGTGCTCACCCTGAGGGTGTGATGTGGCGGCCAGGACCAGGTCCACAACACCAGCCATGGCAGAGCTCCAAAACAGTACTAACCTGTGAGATAGGAAGGTGCTGCAGAAACATGTTGGATATCTCTGTCTGTCTCAGTTAGTGGAAACCCCCATGGACCCCCTAGGTGGTCAAAGCTACACCCCCCCCTCCCCCACCAATGGCAGCAGAGTGGACCATCAAACCCCAGTCCTGCTGGGGAACAGACACCCTACAGGGCAGTCCAAGCAGCTCCACACACATACATAACACAATATCAGACAGACTTTAGGCCTGGATATCCAAAGATGCACCCCAGCACTATCTGATATTCACCTGCAGCAAGCCATCAGCCACTGCACACTGCAAGGCACTCCATCAAGACACATACCAGCTGTGAACAGTCTGCTGGTTAGCCCTGATGGAAATGCATGCACCCAAAACTGGGGTGGCAGCACACACAAGCAGAGAGTTCTGTGAGGAGGCCTCAACAGGAAACCCATATATATCACAAGAGAGCACTATGGGGGGTGCCTAGCCATGCTGTCATCACTGCACACTCAGGGTGAGAGTGCTCCCCCAGCAGCACATACAGAGGTCACCCTGTCTGTGTAGGTGGTGGCCTGGCACTACAATGTCACAGCCAGTGCCCTATGCCCTGTGCAGATGCATCCTGGCCAGCCCACCATGTCTGACCTATACCCATGGTACCTTGCTGCTCATTATGCACATTGGCAGGCCAATACTGACAGTAGTGCTGGCAGTGTGGGTTGGGGAAGGTGTTTGCAGCCAACACACACTGTATAGACAGACACACACTCCCACACCTATGCCAGCATTGTGCTACTATTGAGGGGGTGATTAGCCTTGGCCACCACACCGGTCCTGGGCACGGCACAGGCATGGATATGGTACGCAGTACTGCTGGGGGTCACTCCCCAGGGTGGTGAACACCATCAGAGGCCAGGCCTGGAGCACGCACCGCAGACACCAAACAGATTGTTCGGATGGGGTCAACTAGCAGTATGTGCGTAACGTAGGGATATCTATCAGCCTGTACTCTTAGCAAACGTTTCAGAGCTGTGTACCTCAGGTGTAGGGTGACATTGCTAAGGTATGCAGGTGCTGGTATTGGGAGATGCATGCAGGGTCCAATGTTCTGCCTCTACAGGAGACATTGGCCAATGGGGCCTGTGGGTGTGGGTGTGGGTGTGTCTGCCCCTGTTGGCTGCTGCTTTACGGCAGCGCTTCCCCACTCCAGCCCAGTTTTGCATCACACTGTTCGGGTCTTCCTGCTGTCCCTCATGAATATGCATGAGCTACATCTACATGCCGTGCATAGATATACAGCACAGGCATTTGTATGAGTGGCAGCATGGAACCTGACTGGTGTGTGGCCCACCAGGACTGCATTTGGGGGATTCTGCTGTAGGTTCTGCCCCTGTTCATGGTGTCTGTGCTCAGTGGGGTAAAAGATAGACGTATTACCATTGCATATGTCCTCATCACGAAAGGTGTGTCCTTACTGTCACTGTTTATTTGTGGGGAAAATATGTGGGCAGGATTGCCGGTAGCCCAACTGGTCTTTGAACCTGTGACCTTCTGTTCTTGCATGCACTATCTGTGTGCACTGCACCACCGTGTAGCCACAGCTTGGCTGAGTTCCCTGGATAGTCCATGACTGTGGATCCGGCAGGGCCTGTCTGTTGCTGTGGACTGTGCCAGCCTGCATATGGCTAGGCCTCTGTCTTCTGTCGCTAGCAGCCACTGCCCCCTGCACCACATGTACTCGTCCGCCAACAAGCTGGCATGAGCTTCTCCCATAAAAGGCAGGTGACCTGATTGGAATGTGGCAGTACGGGACTGCATTTGGGGTACTTGGCTGTGGGTAATGCCCATTGTTGTGGTGTGTGTGCGTTGTTGGGTAAAATATGGATGTTTTCCCCATGCTTATGTCCCCTGCAATACAGGGGTGTCTGTGCTATCTGTGTTTAGTGGTGGGTAAAATATGGGGACTGGGCTGGTAAGTGCCCCAGCTGGGCTTTGAACTTCTGACCCTCGAGGTACTGACTCTGTCTGCTGCACCACACTATGGCCACATAGACAGTGCAGCCCCTGGAGGTAGTAAGCCTGGCAGGATGGAGTCACAAACCCTGCTCTACGCAAATTTACTGTGGGCATATGCACCCTGTCTGGTGACAAACGTGCACATAAACCCCGGAAATGACCACGGGAAATGGGGGACAAAATATCACCACGCTGGGCAACAGTGATATTAATGGGCAACCATAGCAAACACTCCCAGGAAAGCTCCACAAAAGGAAATGTTTTTTGGAAGAGTCTCCGCTCCGTAAACCCTTCCAAAATTCATTTCTTTTTTCTGGAGCTTTGCTGGGTGTGTTTTCTGTATTTGCCCATCACTATAACTGTTTCCCAGCTGAATTACTATTTTTAATAGTTCTGTTGTGGTCATTTTCTATTTTTATTTGCACTTTTGTGCTGTGCACATGTATCACACTGCTCACGTTTTTCTGGTTTCCCCGGTTTTCCTGTACATTGCTGACGGAAATGGTTTCTCTTCCCTTTAAATGCTTTTTACATGCAAATTCGGGCCCGATACTGTGCGGGAAGCCTCTCCCCTCCCACTCTACACCCATTGACCCCGTCCCTCCGCCCCTCCGGAGCCTTCCTCCGCCCTCCTTTAGCCGTTCCACGCCTCTATCGGACATTTGCGGGCCCGCACTTGTACGGGGCCCATTAGTGTGCCGCGCACCTTTGCGGGGGTGACACACACGTGTGCAGGGCATTTAAACGCATTTATTAGCGTTTCAGTGCCGCGTTTCCGTGCGCTATTTTGCGGCGCGCACATTTCCGGTTTTTAGTAAACATCCCCCTTAGAGTGTTACAACCTCTACGGAGCATCCTCGACCCTCACGACTTTAGGTCTGTTGCGCAAGCACTCACTATATCACACTTAGACTACTGCAACGCCATCCTTCAGGGTCTCCCAAAGAAAACGCTAAACATCCTGCAAATGGCCCAAAATGTGGCGGCGAGGATCATCATGCAAAAAAGTATTACTGAGCACATCACGCCCGTATTGATCGAGCTGCATTGGCTCCCCATCACTGCTCGGATACAATATAAAACATCGATAACCACCTTCAAACTCGTACATAACATTGCTCCATCCTTTCTCTCAACCCTTATCAACACGCAACCGCACAACAGAGACAGAAGAACCGGCAACTCAGACACACTACACGTTCCGACCGATATCAGATCTGTCAAATCCAATACTAGCCGCCGAGCATACTCATACTCTGCCCCGACCCTCTGGAACCAACTACCACCTGAACTACGTGCGACCAAAGACCTTATTGCTTTCAGGAAAAAACTAAAGACACATCTATTCCAGTGTCAATACAATTTGATGTAAATCCCAGGGGGCTACGAGATGTCCCAAACTGATACATATATCCTGTTATATAAAATGATGTAAAAATTATGTAAAAATGTACATATGTAATTTCTGAACCTCCTTACGACCTTATTACTGTGTGCCGTGCTTTCCTGTCTAATCAATGTGTTTATACCCCAAAATTTCCCGTCATGATTTGACAATTTCCAATCTGTAATCAAACCGCTGCTGATCACTGGAAGTAGCGGTATACAAATTATTACTTATTACTCCCATTCTGGATTTTTGCAACCCTATCTACAATGGGCTGTCAAAACATGCTCTCAAGCCGCTCCAAATGGCACAGAATACAGCAGCCAGAATAATTAATGGATCTACAAATCATGACCACATTACCCCCATCCTTAAAGAACTCCACTGGCTACCGATAGCCCTTCGCATAAAGTATAAGTTAATCATAAACATCTTCAAAATGAAACACAAGAGTTCTGCAACCAGCCTCCATGCCCTCTTACTCCATGATATCAGCAACAGACCAAAAAGATTATCCACTTCAAACACCCTCAATACCCCAAGAAATTACTCTAAATCATGCAAATGTACGTCACAAAGAGCAATTTCTTTGGCTGCCCCTTTAATTTGGAACTCTCTCCCTCCTGACTTACGTTCAATTGATGTTTTAAGTGACTTTCGTAAGCAATTAAAAACTACACTTTTCATTGAACATTATGAATCAACAATTTTGACTAGATATCATCTATTGTATATATTATATAAATAATTTACTATATTGTTAACCCTTGTTATTTTTCCTACATTACCATGTGCTGTTATGTCTACTGTATATGTTTCCCTTGCTTATACCTTTGTATTTCTTGTAACCGCTTTGATTGAAGGAAAAGGCGGTATAAAAACTTGTTAAATAAATAAATAAATGTATACTAAATAAATGAATAAGATGGACTACAGACCATAGAAAGAGAGCCAAGAGAAGACAGGAAAGCAGAAGCTGAGATTGGGACTAGCATGATCAGAGAATAAAATGGTCAGACAAAGGTAGAAAAAATAATTTTATTTTCATTTTAGTGATTGGCATTTGCACTATCTTTATATTTTACACAGTATGGGGAACTGCATTTCTATCTGATATTGCACTGCATGCGGAGTCTGACTTCTTGGGGTTTCAGTTTAATTTTTGTCTACATATTTTTATTTTAGGTTGTAGTCGCTTATTCTGTACTTGGTGAGGGTCTGTGTTCTGAGTGTTTGTGACTGAGGCCAGGTATTCCGTTAAAATGGAGTTTGTACATAGGGATCTATACTATACTGTAGTAATTTGGCTTGTTCAGCTTTTCAAACAGGGGTATGGATGTTCTAGGGCCTGCTGCAATATTTATGGTGTTGCCCTTTTCTGGGTACACTCCATGTTGTGTGAGTTTTGGAAGTTAGTGCTGTTATGGAATAGTAGATTTGCTCTATGGATCCTGTACTCTGGGTTCCTGGTGAGGTCAGCTGTAGGGTATTGGTTGAGGGGAGGTTACTGGAATATGTAATGTTTTTGAGATTTCCAGTTTTGCATTCTTCATGCTGCCAGATTGAAATTTAAAATATTTTGTCAGTTCAGATCTAAGGAAATTTCAAATTTACAGAGAATGTCTCAGTTTAATTTTGTTTAGTAACCTGAAAGCTTCACCACTGCTGAGTTCTGGACTTTTCTAGCTCTAACACAATCCAATCCAGCATTTAAATTCATGGCTACCAGGATTAGTTTCTCATTTTATATCTTCCCTCCTCATCAATAATCTGGTCATAGCAAAATAAATCTGAGGTGCAGATACTTATAATGGTTTGACTGGGGGAGAGGGGGCTGTGTAAGTGACTTTTCATTAATCAAATTTCATGTTTTACTATTATGTTTTATTGTGACATTGTTTTACTAAATTGCATGTGTATGTTTATTTATTTTATTTTATTTATTTATACAATTTTTCTATACTGCCTCTTCCAGAGATCAGTGGCGGTTTACAATGAACATAAAACTTAATAATAGAGAACTATTATTTTACATATAATAATTTTAGAACATTTTTTGACATTGAATCCAGATTAAGTAACAGAATAGCTATTAAAACTTCGGCTAAAAAGCCACCTAGGATTTTAGATGGGTGCCATATACATTTTAAAATAAAGTATACTAAATTTATGGAAATGATGCCACAGTGAGTCTCTACACATGGCTCTGCATCATCCTTGTGCCGTCTCTGGGGGAAAGTAGACAGGAGGGTGCACTGGGAGACAGAGAAAAGCAGAAACCTCAGATTGGGACCTACATGATCAGAGAATAAAATGGTCAAACAACAAAGTTAGAAGAGAATTTTATTTTCAATTTAATGAACAGACTTGGTGCTATCTTTATACTTTATACAGTACATGGAAATGAATCTCTTTCTATTTCTCTGGTGATTGCATTGTATGCAGAATCTGGCTTCTTAAGGTTGCAGTTTTATCTACATATGTTTATTTTTAGGTTACGGTCACTTATTCTGAACTTGGTGAGGGTCTGTGTCTTGAGTGTGTGACCAAGACCAAGTGTTCTGTTAGTTATAACATCTGTACTGTAGTAATCTGAATTGTTCAGTTGTCCAAATAGGTGTTTGGATGTTCCAGAGCCCACTATAGTATTTACAGTGATGCTTTTTTTGGATGGGTTCCTTATGTGGGTTTTGGAAGTTGGTGCTGGTATGGTATGGTATGGTAGATTTGCTCTACGTATAGATACTTGGTGACTTTGTTATAGGGTTTTGTATTAGTTCACAATATGCCTGGTACTGGATAATGTTTGTTTTTTTTTAAAGATATTCAGTTCTGTGGGTGAATGCCCTAGTTCTGCTCTGCACCCTCTGTTGAGGAAGGGAGTTCTGTGGATGTAAAATATATATTCAAAAAGAAAAAGCAAGAACCAAAATGCAGTTTATAACAAAATAAAACTGAGTTATAATTTAATTTTATAAGCTGTGCTGTGGTTCTCACTCTTTCTTTTAGTTTCTTGGTATGCACACTCTTGCATTTCCTTCATATAATCTAATCGGCTTTTTCGTTTGGTTCAGTACCTAACTGGAGTTTTGAGAAAGCCTCCCCCCCCTCCCCGCTATGGGGGGGACACCATCTCATCCATCGCCTCAGGCAGCAGCTTGCCTTGAGCCGCGCCTGCCCCCAGGTATCACAAACATTCCCCCCCCCCTCAACCAGGGACACTTCCACATACTGCACTCATGGGAGGTCATAAAATTTATTTATTTTATTGTTCTTATATACCGCACTCTTAAAAATCAGCGCGGTTTACATACAACGGTATTGTGCCAGTAAGGCACTTACAATGAACTGGATAATTGAACTTGGGTTTCAACTGGGGGTAACTATGTACAAGTGTTTCAGATTATTTACAAATTGTATCTGCAATATGAACAACTATTTCAAACTATTTACAAATTGTAACTGCAATATGTACACCCATTGGCAGTGATTCATGTGTTCATGGATGTGTGTATGCCAGAAGGTGTCGGGTTGGAGGGTTGAGAGTAGTGTAAGAGAGAGATAATGCTTTAGCGCTTTTCTGAATTGGGCTAGAACTGTTATGGATCTGATGGATGCTGGGAGTGCATTCCAACAGCTGGGGGCATAAAATTTAAACGTTCTGTTCCTTGTTATCTTGGTGCATTTTGTTATTTCCCTGGGGATCAGTAGGGTATTGGCTGTGCATGTTCTCCTTTCTCTGTGTGCTGCCATGGGGTGGATAAGGTCCATTAGAGCTGTGGGAGCTAATTTGGTGATGACCTTGAAAGTAATGATGATTACTTTATAGGACAGCCTACAGTATATTGGCAGCCAATGGAGTTCGTTAAGTACCGGGGTGATGTGATCACCTCTGGCGGTTCCACTCAGGACACGTGCGGCAGCATTCATGGCTAACTGTAGGGGGTTTAAGGTGTTTTTGGGTAGGCCTTGGAGGATTACATTGGAATAATCAAAGTGGGGGATCACCAATGCCTGAAAAACAGATCTGAAGTCCTCCAGTTGCAGCAAGAGTCGAAGATGTCGTAGGGTTCGTATCTTGTGGTATATTTGTTTGACAGTGTTGCTGATATGTCCCTTGAGATTGAGCTGTTGGTCTAATGTAACTCCTAAGTAGCGGATGCTAGGTTTGCTAGAGAGTTCTGCATCTCTTGTCTTTATGGTTGTCGGAGGCACAAAGGACTGGTTCCTTGTCATAAATAGTATGTCAGTCTTGCTAAAGTTGATCTTAAAGCTTTGGGATAGGAGCCAGTCAGTTATGGCATCGAAGCATTTTATCAGTTGGGTGAGGTCTGGATCATCAATCGTGATTGGGGTAAAGAGCAACACGTTGTCTGCGTAGAGCAGGCATGAGATGTTAAATGAGCAGATTATTTCGCATATTGGTTGCATATAGATATTGAATAGAAGTGCGGAGAGAGACGAGCCCTGGGGTACACCATGTTGTTGTTGGAAGGGCTGAGAGGTTGTGGTTCCTGTTCGGACCTGCTGCCACCTGTCAGTTAGGTAGGATTCGCACCAACGCCATGCTGATTCACTTATCCCTTTATCTTGAAGCCGAACTAGGAGTTGTTCGTGGTTTACAGAATCGAACGCGGCGGCGATGTCCAGGAAAATTAGTGCGTATCCTTGTTTGATGGAGTCAATCCTGGTGATAAGTGTATTGATGAGGGTGGTGAGGAGTGTTTCGACACCGTGGGATTCTCTGAAACCGTGTTGGCTTGGGTCAAGGGGAGAATTATCATCAATGTGATCCTGTATCTGTCGTTTTACAGCCTTCTTGATTATCTTTGCTAGCAACGGGATGCTTGATATGGGACGGTATGATTCAACCTTCTGAGCGTTTAGTTTGGCATTCTTTAAGAGGGGCCTGATGGATGTCTGCTTAAGGCTGGAAGGGAAATGTCCAGAGGACAAGGAGTGGTCCATGATTTTGGCTATTATCGGGCTGACCTCGTGGCGTAGTGACCTTATCCAGAAAGCTGGACAAGGGTCGTTAGGGGCAGTGGTGGCGTTGATGTTTGCTATGATGTTCTCAATGCTTGTTTCTGACGGGGTCGAGAAGGAGGTGAGTTGCTTGGGTGGGTTCTTGGTAGGGCAGGATACTGTGACTTTGCTGACATTGTTGGATTTGGCTATCATGTAATCTGCATAGTCTTGAGGGAGTATCGAGGCTGCTTGTGAAGCTGATGGTTCCTTCGTTAGGGTCTTCACTATATTGAACAAGTCATGGGGTCTGTTCAAGGATCGGCTTAGCAGATTTGAGTGGTATTCTTTAATTTTGGAGGATATTAAACCTCGATGGGCTTGCAGGTGGGAGTTGTAGAGTGTCAGGTCTGTTGTCGCCCGGGTGCGTTGCCATTTTTTTTCTAATTTCCTTAGTGTTCGTAGTGAGGTCTTTAGTTCGGCGGTATACCAGCATGCAGTTTCCTTCTTATGTGGATTCTTTTGGGTAGGAATGTGAGCAAAGGAGCTCAGGTTATTGTTCCATGAGTCCAGCACCTCTTCAAGCATCGACGATGTAGTCATGATGTTTGGAAGGACGTTTTTGATGATCTCCTCTCCGTCAAAAGGTCTGAAGCGTCTGGTGTATTCTGCTCCTGTTTTCGTTATAGAACAGGCCTCTGTACTTTCTTGATGCAGGGGTAATTGAAAACTGATTAAATTGTGGTCGGACCATGGTACAGGGGAGATGGTTATGTTGAATTCATGGTCTGGCCTGATCTCAGGTCGGGGGCTGAAGATAAGGTCTAACGTGTTTCCTTTTTGGTGTGTGGGGGCATTAACTATCTGATCATAGTGTAGGTTACTGAATGCTTTGAGGAAGGCTCTGGAATGGATAACCTGCAGGGATGGTAGATTGAAGTCTCCCAGTATCCAGTTTGGCTTACGTGAGTTTCGAGGATTGGATGCTAGTTCAATTATGGTTGCAAGGTCGTCAGTAGATGGGGATGTGGATCTGTATATTAGGTTAATTGTATTGTAGTTGTTAGCTATAGTGATAGTATCGAGGAGAGTTGAGCTGTTGGAGCTGATTGTTTGATAGTGTAGGCCTGTTTTAACTAGAATGAATGCACCACCTCCCCTGCGGTCAGTTCTATGACAGGTGTGGATTGAGAAGTCGGGGGGAGTAAGGTGGTTGATGAGGATGGAGTCTGAGCTGTTAAGCCACGATTCTGTTACTAGTAGCATGTCTAGGTTGAGGTGTGATATGAGGGCCGGGATGACTGGCCACTTTTTGCGGACAGATCGTGCATTTTATGAGGGCACCTTTTATATTGCGTGGGTTTTGGGGTTGCTTGGATTTTGTGGGGCGTAGGAGTGGTATGTGGATTAAGTGAGGGTGGGAGTTCGGAGAGTGCTCTAATGGTGAATGGTGTGTATTGCTGTGGTCTCTCCTTCCATGCCCTCTAATGATCATTATTGTGTTGTGGTTGGATGCATCGGAGAGAGACCTATTGAGGGCATTACTGAGTAGGTAAAGGATGCTTAGGATTATGCTGGTGGGGAGCATTTTTTACTAGTGTGCACAATGAATTTATTGTGCGGGTACTTAGTGGTGCAGAATAGACTCAGTAAACGGACAAATTATTATTAATACCTGCAGTGCGAATATTCCTGGTATATAGTGCTAATTATTAGTTACTATAACCTATCAAAAAAATCCCTGAAACAATCCCCACCATGTGAATTGAAAATATCTTTTTGTCGGACCACAATGAGGGAGGTTTAGATAGTCTTCAAAACCACACCCGTTAATTGGGGTCCATTTTAATCAATAAACACCGTTCTTTAGTAAATATTTGTAATAAACTTATCTTAAAACTCCAAGAGAAGAAGCACAAGTCATTGCATGAAATGTCCAAACTTAGAGAATTATTAGTTACTAGCAGTACAAATACAGTATACAGTACTGATTATTGGTTACTAGCAATAATCAGCATCAGCGGCCATACCCGGAGGCTCCCAAGTCGGGGTTGAGCACAAGGCAGCAAGCAGTTTCCCGCTCCTGCACTCCAGTCCTATCGGGGCTGTGGGAGGAAACAGAGCACGCTTTAAAAAGCGCAGCCAGCAGGAAGCAGCCCTTTTCAGCATCAGCGGCCATACCCGGAGGCTCCCCAGTCGGGGTTGAGCACAAGGCAGCAAGCAGTTTCCCGCTCCTGCACTCCAGCCCTATCGGGGCTGTGGGAGGAAACAGAGCACGCTTTAAAAAGCGCAGCCGGCAGGAAGCAGCCCTTTTCAGCATCAGCGGCCATACCCGGAGGCTCCCCAGTCGGGGTTGAGCACAAGGCAGCAAGCAGTTTCCCGCTCCTGCACTCCAGCCCTATCGGGGCTGTGGGAGGAAACAGAGCACGCTTTAAAAAGTGCAGCCGGCAGGAAGCAGCCCTTTTCAGCATCAGCGACCATACCCGGAGGCTCCCCAGTCGGGGTTGAGCAAAAGGCAGCAAGCAGTTTCCCGCTCCTGCACTCCAGCCCTATCGGGGCTGTAGGAGGAAACAGAGCACGCTTTAAAAAGCGCAGCCGGCAGGAAGCAGCCCTTTTCAGCATCAGCGGCCATACCCGGAGGCTCCCCAGTCGGGGTTGAGCACAAGGCAGCAAGCAGTTTCCCGCTCCTGCACTCCAGCCCTATCGGGGCTGTGGGAGGAAACAGAGCACGCTTTAAAAAGCGCAGCCGGCAGGAAGCAGCCCTTTTCAGCATCAGCGGCCATACCCGGAGGCTCCCCAGTCGGGGTTGAGCACAAGGCAGCAAGCAGTTTCCCGCTCCTGCACTCCAGCCCTATCGGGGCTGTGGGAGGAAACAGAGCACGCTTTAAAAAGCGCAGCAGGCAGGAAGCAGCCCTTTTCAGCATCAGCGGCCATACCCGGAGGCTCCCCAGTCGGGGTTGAGCACAAGACAGCAAGCAGTTTCCTGCTCCTGCACTCCAGCCCTATCGGGGCTGTGGGAGGAAACAGAGCACGCTTTAAAAAGTGCAGCCGGCAGGAAGCAGCCCTTTTCAGCATCAGCGGCCATACCCGGAGGCTCCCCAGTCGGGGTTGAGCACAAGGCAACAAGCAGTTTCCCGCTCCTGCACTCCAGCCCTATCGGGGCTGTGGGAGGAAACGGAGCACGCTTTAAAAAGCGCAGCCGCAGGCGCGCCCGCGCCTGAGGGCCTCGCAAGAGGGCCCTTTGGCGTGGCCCTTAGGCGGTGCACGACAGGCGACAAACGAACTGTAACCTAGCGCTTAATCAGCATACAAAGCACCATAATCTACAAGCAACTTGAACAGCAGTTATTGCCAATACCAGCCTTCTAACAAACAGACGCACTCTCACATTAAATCGCCATCTACAAACTCCCCGAGTTCAAGCAGCTGGAGCTCCCCCAGGGTTGAGCTCGCTCCCACTCTCAACTGGACTTCCATTGATCACAGCAAGTATACTACACTTAAAACAAACTATCTAGAACTGAATTCTTGCACATTCTTTCATAACTCAATGTATACTGTTGTCAGTAATCATTAATTGCATATACTGTTCCCAGTAGCTAGATATACTGTTGTCAGTAATCATTAATTGCATATACTGTTCCCAATAGCTAGATATACTGTTGTCAGTAATCATTAATTGCATATACTGTTCCCAGTAGCTAGATATACTGTTGTCAGTAATCATTAATTGCATATACTGTTCCCAGTAGCTAGATATACTGTTGTCAGTAATCATTAATTGCATATACTGTTCCCAGTAGCTAGATATACTGTTGTCAGTAATCATTAATTGCATATACTGTTCCCAGTAGCTAGATATACTGTTGTCAGTAATCATTAATTGCCAGTACCATTAACCATATACACTGCTCTTTTCACCATAGATACGGTTCTGTCACTGTTCACCTACAAAACCCCAGCTACTAGGTTACCTCACCAGCCCCTAACATTTGCAGATAGCATCTCTACCTTCTCCCTTATTACACAATGTTCCCTTTAAAGATGCATACATTGGTAACCCTCACCATTACTTATCTCCTCACCGCACTAGCTGGTCACTCAAACGCCTTCAACGGTGACCAAAACTCTATACCAATATTACGAAATAATTGGAAGAGATGGTCAAATAAGACTCAAACAGACCAAACAAACCCTACTCATAACCACAATTCACATCTACTCCACGTTGCCCTTCACCTTACCAAAAAATCTCAACCTAAACAACAGTACCATCCACCACTGCATTGCGCCCTTATCAATATTAGATGCATCCGCACAAAGTGGCCTTTGATACCTAATCTCATAACAACGCATGACCTTGACATTTTAATGATCACAGAAACCTGGCTATCTGACTCCGATAATGTCATTCTTAACCAGATGCTACCCCCAGGCTTCTCAATCCACACGTGTCATAGGAACAAACAAAGAGGAGATGGAGTACTCATTATCTCTAAAAGCCAACTACAATTTCAGTTGGACAACAGTATTAACACAACCCATCTAAACATACTAAACATATCAAACAACGAGCATTCAATCAACCTAGTCTATAGAGCTCCAACAACTTCAGCTGACGATCTGCCAACGATAGTTGACCGGGCCTGCAACACGGAAAAACCACGACTATCTAATTGGATATTGGGAGATTTCAACCTCCCCTCCCTACACGACACTCAAACCGCAGCATTCATAGAAGCGATTGACAACCTTGGATACAACCAGATAGTCAAAGATCCCACTCATACTATGGGAAATACACTCGACCTGATATTCGTTCCACAAACCACCACAGAAAACAACCACAATTATGATCTTTCCATAATACCAGTACCATGGTCTGATCACAGCCTCATTTTATTCCAAATCCCAACTCCTCCAATACCACTAACCCCAAATCCACCCTTGCCAAACCAACAACTAGGAGGTTCCGCCCCTTTGACAAAGAGGAAGTACTTAAGAATATTCTCCCAACACTACACACCTCTAAATCTGATTTAGATAGCCTAATCAATACCTGGAATCACACTCTCAGAGACAATTCTCAACCATCAAACATGGCAAGAAAGTCCAACCACCGTACACATGTAGCTTGGTATTCTAACGAGCTAAGGACATCCCTCCTCCATCTTCGTAGACTTGAAAAACGCTGGAGACGATCCCGCTCTACTGAAGCCTACACAGCCTACTGCAAATACCTAAAAAAGCATCGCCAGGAAATAGCAGATCGAAGGAAACAATTCCACACTAATCTCCTAAAGCAATCATTAAATAAACATCATGATCTCTTCAACATTGTAAGAACAATGGCAAAGGAACCAACTCCCCAACACACTCAAACAATACATCCGCAAGACTATGCTAACTACTTAAAGTCAAAGATGACGAAAACAACCAACATCTGCACCATTGGACCAACAAATATAGACAAGTCATCACAGTCAACCACATTAACCAAGTTTAATACATTATCAACCAAAGAAATTGAAAACACTATCGCATCAATAAATGCTACCACCGCAGCAAGTGATCCATGTCCAGCAGCCTGGATAAAAGACCTTAGACATGAAGTAAGCTTCTTCATACATAATATCCTTGAACAATCTTTTTCAACCGGAACCTTTCCTCAGTGCCTTAAACAAACCTCAATTAGACCATTATTGAAAAACAGCAAATTAGACCCCCTAAAAGTAGAATCCTACAGGCCAATATCCAGCATCCCACTCCTAGCTAAAATAATTGAGAAAGTGGTCCAACGTCAAATACAACAGCACATAGACACTGAAGCTCCACTTGACCCTGCACAACACGGCTTTAGAGAAGCTCATGGAGTGGAGACCCTCCTCATCACTTTATTCAATACATTAATCACAGGAATAGATAATATCCACCAAGGATTCATCCTTATATTCATGGACATCTCAGCTGCGTTCGACTCAGTAAGCCACCAAATACTTATCGATCGCCTTAAGGAAAAAGGAATTCTTGGATCCGCACTTGACTGGTGTATATCCTATCTAACTAACCGTTGGCAACAAGTAAGAATTGAAGAAAGAACATCTGCAAGATCAAGGGGTACCGCAAGGATCCTCTCTTTCAGCATTAATGTTTAATATATATATGCAACCTATCTGTGACCTCATCCGTTCCTTTAATGTTACCTGTTTAGCCTATGCAGACGACATTCTCCTATACATGCCTTTCTCCATCAACCACCCTGATTATACACCATTGACAAAATGCTTCGAATCAGTAGAAGACTGGTTCTTCTCACAGAACCTAAGAATCAACCACAGCAAGACCGATGTGATGTTTATCACAAAGAACCAAAACTTCACACCTCCTACTACCTTAAAGATAAAGGACAAGGAATTGACAGTAAAACCTACGATACGATACCTAGGTATCACCCTCGACCAGCGCCTCAATATGAAAACTCACATAAAAAACATAACAAAACTAATATATCACAAGATACGCACACTACGCCACTTACGACCTTTACTGGAACCCACAGACTTCAGAACCGTCTACCAAGCCTTGGTAATGCCTCACCTCGACTTCGCAAATGCAATTCTACATGGTCTCCCCCAATCAACATTAAATCCTCTCCAACTGGCGATGAACACCGCTGCCAGAGTACTTGAAGGAATATCAAAGACAGATCACATAACTCCAATCCTAAAAAGACTCCACTGGTTACCAACCAACGCAAGAATCCGCTACAAGATCCTAATTACTACTTTCAAAGCCTTGAACAATCAAGCACCATCAACGGTCGCCAACCTTTTACACATGCAGACCCTCAATAGAGCCAGAAGATCAGCTGCTATAAATACATTAACAATCCCGAAACAAACAGTCAGATACACTAAGGAAACAACTAAAAGAGCCTTCAGCATTCACGCCCCAATAGCCTGGAATGCCCTCCCACCAGAATTGAGAGCTATAACCAGCCTAACACAATTCAGAAAAAGTCTCAAACACCACCTCTTCTTAAGCTATTTTCCAATTTAATCTTTTCACAAGGGAAATACTACCGCCATATTCAGACCAAGACAATCCCAAATGTGACTAATGCGTATTAATTATTGTAGATAGTTATATAGTAGACATAGTTTTACCCTGTTATTCCCAAGTTCTAAACTCCTGTTACTTGTAAAATGCACTACAGTTTTCTGTATGTATATGTTTGTTTCATGTAAATCGCGCTGATGACAATAGTGCGGTATATAAGAGATGTTAAATAAATAAATAAATAAAATACAAATACTTTCAGTAGTAAAGTTGTTAATACTTGCGGTTCTAACACTTACAGTACAGATTGGAAATTAATTAATACTTGCTGTTCAACAATGAGGTAGGCAATAAGGGTAGCGGTAACTTGCGGTATATACTATAAATTGGGTTGTAAAGTATTATTGCATAGTCCTGGTTCTTAGCTATAGTGGTACTCACAGAGTAGTTGTGTTCAGAGTTCAGGGCAGTCCGGTCTTAGTTTAACTTAAGCTGTGACTGCTCAGCCGAGTAGGTGGGTGGGAGCTTGAACGTCTGTTGCTGGGTTAAGTGCAGAGCCGCTGGATAGGGCCGCAGCCTAAGGGCCAAGCCAAAGGGCCCTCTGGCGAGGCCCTCAGGCACAGACCCGCAAGGCGCGGGTGCGCCTGTGGCGCTGCTTTTTAAATAGCAGGGGGCTGCCCCAATTGGGCAGCACGATGCGATGACGCTGCTGCTATAAAATGTATATCCATTGGTTCTCCCATCATCATGGAACACTCAAGGGCATAGTGGCCCCTGCCCCCACATTTGAAGCAGGTCAAATAGCCACCCACGGATCCTCGGAAGTTGGTGATTGTAGAGGCCATGGTGTGGGAGGTCATCAAGGGCTCATGTTTTCCTCCCCAGCCCCCTTGGGCTATGGATGGCTTTGTTTCCTTCACCTTGGGTGGCTCAGCTTCAGGCTGGACTTCATAAAATCCTTTTGCTATTCCACAGCACTTTTCAGGGTCAACTTAGAGAACTGCCGGATCCATTGTCTCATGGGGAAGGTCAAATCCTCTAGAAACTGCTCCAACAGAACAATCTTGGCACATCCACTCCGGTCTTCTCCTCTGGTTGTAGCCATTTCAAAGCAATCTCTTTTAGTCTAAAGAAGAGATTATGGGGATTTTCTTTAGCCCTCAGCACTCCTTTTCTGAATCATTGCTGGTAAGCCTCCAGTGTACACCCAGCTCGCTTCAGTATGGCAGTCTTTACTGCTGCATAGGCGGCTCTTCCATCAGTAAATTCCCCAGATATGTAGACCACATTGTCTCTGTCCACCCTGCTAGCTGGGCTGTCCACTCAAAATTTACTAGAAGGGGTCTGAGTCCTCGCCCACCACCATGTTAGGCAGGGCTGATACCAGGGGTTGTAAGTGCCACCCTTGGGACTCCTGGGAGACCTGCTGTACTTCCAATGGTTTCTGTAGTACTTGCTGTTGCTGTGCCCCTTGTGCTTGCAAAATGTCCGGTAGCAGCTGCTTCTGTTGCTGTTGTTATTGCTTCTGTCCTTCCACTAAGGCACATTGCAGCTGTTGCTGTCCTTCCACAAGAGCACGCTGTAGCTGCAGCTGTTGTTGCTGCTGCTGCCCTTCCACCAGAGCCTGGAGTAATCTCTCCATTGTATATGTGGTCGGCTTCTGGGCTCTCAGGCTGGACATGCCAGTGCCATGGCGACGGGACACCAGGACACTGGCAACCCCGCTGAAACCTTGAGCAGTGGAGATAGGTCACTTGGATGTATCCTGGCTCAGAATGCTGTACATGCTAAGTCGTCCAAGTGCTCTGATTCTGCAACTCTGGGAATATATAGTTCTCGCAGTTGCAGAATTGGGTACAACTTGGTCCCATACATTTTCTGCACATCCTGACGGCCCGGACGTGCGCAGTTCTGAATCAGCCTCCACGGGAAGAACAATCCAAACTACAGTTACACAATGCAAGGTTCCACATTAGGAATCATCACTCAGGAAACCTATCTGGGCATCATTGTGGATAGTACATTGAAATTCTCTGCTCAGTGTGCAGTCATGGCCAAGAAAGCAAATAGAATGCTAGGAATCATAAGGAAAAGAATAGAAAATGAAAACAAGGATATTATAATGCCTCTATATTGCTTCACGGTGCAACTGCACCTTGACTATTGTGTGCAATTCTGGTTGCCATATCTTAAAAAGGATATAGCAGAATTAGAAAAGGTACAGAGAAGAGCCACGAAAATGGTAAAGGGGATGGAAGGATACCCCTATGAGAAAAAATGTAAAAGGTTAGGGCTCTTCAACTTGGAACAGAGACAGCTGAGGGGACATATGACAGAGGTCTGATTTGCTTTATGTTGATCTATTTTTTTTATTGTGCTTTCAATTTTGATCTGCTGCGAATTGCTGATTCTGAGATGCTATGTAGTACCATTTTGGGAATTTCCCATGAGGGTTGACTCCTCACATTTTTATCCTGTTATGCTATAGATTCCCTATCAGAAGAAAATGCGTATACATGGTAGTAGCAATATAGCTTACCTTAAACATTACACATCCTTTTCAGTGGTTTATAAGGGTCACACAATTTATTATTTCATTCTAGTCTCTTACTTATAGTGTCTTTTTTTCATCCTTTAACAAAATTTTCCTTAGTGTTGTTCCCTTAACAGCTACGTAATTTTGGCTCTGCTGTAAGGATACGCACGGAAAACAATTTGGTTTATTTTTTGGGTCATTATTGGACTTTTTCCTGAGTTTGGGACATTTTGCAGTTGGTTTCATGCTTCTATGTTGTTAATAAAACTTCATTAACATGCACTAGAACATTTTAACCTCTTAATTGACTTTACCAACATCAATTTGTAGGTTAGCGCACATATTAGGGTCATAAGAACATAAGAACATAAGATATGCCATACTGGGTCAGACCAAGGTCCATCAAGCCCAGTATTCTGTTTCCAACAGTGGCCAATCTAGGTCATATGTACCTAGCAGTTTCCCCAAGAGACACAAGTTCCACAATGCTTGTACTGGGTCAAGCATTGATATCTTCGGTCACTTCTTAATAATGGTTTATGGACCTTTCCTCCAGGAACTTGTCCAAACCTTTTTTAAACCCAGCTACACTAACAGCCTTTACTACATCCTCCGGTAACAAATTCCAGAGTTTGATTACACGTTGAGTGAAAAAATATTTTCTTTTATTAGTCTTAAATAGTTTACCCTGTAGCTTCATTACATGTCCCCTAGTCTTTCTATATTCTGATAAGGCAAACAATCGATCTTCCTTGTCTAAAGCCATGTTGGCTGTCTCCCATTAGGTCATGACTATCTACATGCTGAGTAATTTTATTCTTTATGATGGTTTCTACCATTTTTCCCGGTACTGACGGTGTTACATTGTCGATCCTCCAATCTTCAGGTATTAGAGATGATTTTAATGATAGTTCACAGTTCCCTTGTACTAAAATGCATTATGTAGTTAACGTGCGAATTGGCACATGGTAACCATGCGCTTGGGCACGCAGTAACTGCCAATTTCATATTAGGCTGCCAAATGGGGGAGATTAGGGGTGGAGAATGGGTGTGGTAAGCACATTGCAGTTCATGCGCTGTCAGTGTTGCAGTTAACATGGGTGCAAGTGCCTCTACCTCAGTAGGTGGAGGTAAGTGCCCCTGTGATAACTGCACTGTGCATTAGAGTATGCGCCCATGTATTAACTGTTGATAAGATGCTGTTCACTCCCCTGACAGTTATCATGGACCTTTGCGCTTTTCATGCATTCGTTTTCACACTAAGGCGGTTATTTTAGAAAAAATCCTCATGCCCAAAATCAGCATTGAGACATGTAGATTGAAATACACAACTTAATGCCATTTTAGAATCTGTTTTTTGAAGACGTGGGAATACTGACCATATCTATCCAGCCAGGGGAAGTGGTGGGTGGAGAGTAGGGGTAGTGTGGGCAGAGTTGGCAGTGCAGACATGGATTCCAGATTTTCGAAAGGGAATTCACATCTAAAACAAAAAATGTAGACATCTGCATTTACACCAGCCCCCAGACACAAATAAATGCCTGCTGACAGGGGCAGATGTTCGGGCGGACATTGGTCCCCCTCCCCAACTTGCATCCCCAACCCCAGAAAAACCCCTTAGCAGCCCCACCCCCACACCCCTGCCGATTGAAGGCTTTGAGCCTCCTTCTCATCCCCCCAGCTGAGTGAAGCTCCAATACCCCCTCCTCCCGTTACCACCCCTCTGAAGCTACAAATGTCTCCCAACCTTCCCCGAAGGCACCACTGAATAAAGGACAGTGCAGCCCTACAGAAGACCCCACCCCTGGGCTTACTTGAGTCATAGGCATATAGTGGGGGCAGGAGAGAGGCCCACTCACTTCTGCCTGGCATAAGAAGCACCAGAGTGGGTCTGGAAATGGATCTCCTGTTTGCCTGGGTGGAGAAGAGCCTCCTAGCCTTGTCAGCCCAGCACATTGCCAGGTGGACAATGTGGAAGTGGACTTCCCCAGCCGGCACTCTTTGAATCCCAGCAAGTTGGAATTTATTCAGGAGGCCTTTAAGTTGATTCTGCACCACTGGGGTAGCCCCAAAATGGATCTGATGGTGACCCGCTCCATTGCAAAGTTTTCCACTTCTTCAATCACCATATAGAGATGGGGTCAGAGAACATCGATGCCCTGACCTAGCCTTGTCCCAGTCAATGGCTACTATATGTGTTTCTTCTGTGACCCCTGGTGTGATGTGTGAGTTGGCATATAGAGCTCCGTCTGGGCAGGTTTGCTCTGGTAGCACAGGATTGGCCACAGAAAGTGTGGTTTGGAGGGCTGATGTTGATCACCTTCCTCAGGAATGGTGGTCCATCAGGTAACCACTGTGAGTTAACATAGTAACATATATAGTAACAGATAAAGACAGCAGATAAAGACCAGAATGGCCCATATAATCTGCCCAACAATGTGGCAAGAGTAGGTGCATCTGTCGCTCCATGCAGGTCACCCCTTCCCATGCCTTTGTTTAGGGGTGTACCCACCGCTCCATGCAGGTCACCTCTATTTGTTGAAATATAAGAGATAGTTAAGTTTATTTTGATTTTATCCTGCTGCTATAAAGGGATCCACTGTGTCTGTCCCATTCCATTTTGAATTCCGTCACTGTATTTGCCTCCACCGCTTCCATCAGGAGGGCATTCCAAGCATCCACCATCCTTCAGTGAAAAAGTATTTGCTGATGTTGCCTTTCATTTTACCCCCTTACCGCTTCATGTTGCATCCTCTAGTTTTACAGCTTCCTCGTCTTTGAATAAGGTTTGTTCATTAATACCTTAAGTATTTAAAGGTCTGTATCATATCTCCTGTTCCTCCTCTCCTCTAGCGTATACATATTTAGGTCTTCAAGTCTCTCCTCATACGTCTTCTGGCGCAAGCTCCAAATCATTTTGGTCGCTTTCCTCTGAACCATTTCAAGTCTTTCTATATCCTTTGTGAGATATGGTCTCCTTAGGAATTTGAAACCACTCGCTGCGTTCCTCCTCCCTGCGTTCCTCCTCGCTGCGTTCCTCCTCGCTGCGTTCCTCCTCGCTGCGTTCCTCCTCTGGGAGAGCTCAGATCTTCCTATATACCCTTAACTCTTTAGGTAGGGAGTTGGGGGGAGTCCCACTCTGATGGGATCATATCTTTGATCACCTCTGGAAACGGGAAGATAGTAGTGGCTTTCTGCACCCCTTGAAGGAGCGATTGTATCTTCAGCTTCTGATCCGTGCTGGAAGCATCCATCAAATTCAAGGAGGAAAACATCCAGGAAATCATTGCAACCAGCTCCTCATTCCAGAATAGGTGATCATGCTGGCCTCTGCATAATCTTCTGAAAGTGAGAGCACATCCTCATCCACATCAGAGTCCAGTACCGATTCATCTGTATCTGAGGCATAGTCAATATCTTGGATAGCTCCCAACTGTTATCTTTAGGGAGTGTCCCACACCAGGGACTGTTAGCGAAAGGCAATCGAACAGGGCTTCTACTTTCAGCCTGCCCAGCATGAAAATGTGTCTGGGAGCACCTAGAGGCCTCAGGGTCTGAATTTCCATGCCAGAAGGACCAGGTCTATTGCAAAAAGAGAAGAACTCCAGGGAGGACAATCCAAATTATGGAAGATCTCCTCTCGGATAAGGCTCCCCAACTCCAGGCGGCATAGCTGCCACAGACCGCTTAGAGGATGAAGAGTAGCTCACAGCATGGCCACAGGAGCCTCCACCCTGCTGAACATCCTTACCCTTAGCACCATCCACAGGAGCCTCCGCCCTGCTGAACATCCTTACCTTTAGAACCATCCTGCGCCTCCTACCCTAAGGCAGGTAAGGACATAGTAACCATATTCCCTGGCTGAGAAGGGGAAATCATGCCCTCCAGGAGCAATTTAGAAGCTGCCAAACAGGAAGGGCAGAGTCCAGAATCCAAAGATGAGGCTTCTTGATTGCCACAGGTCAAACAATATTTCCTGGAAGAAGACAGAGAGTTAGGTTAAGTATCACAAAAGCACACGCTAAAGCTGCATCGGCCCACAAATGTACATTAACTGCACTTTTCAATAATCAATGTTAAAGGCGCTTGGGAAGGAGCACACGTTGGAGCCGCTTGGATAGAACATGCATTCTCCAGGTGCACAATAGGCAAAAATGTTACTAACGTGTGCAGAAAATGGCGGGAAACCACCACACAGTGCCAACAGTTGCTAGCAGTCCACCCTGAATTGTGTCCCTCGGAGATTGAGCCAGGAGTCCCCAACAAGTACAATGACAAGATGAAGCCTTGGTACACATCCCCTGAGAGCCCCAAGTGAAGTATCCGTGCTGGGATCAGTTCTTCTCTGAAACTGCTTCATTGGCTGGATTTATTTTTAACAGCACCATGTGAAAGGTGTCTGGCAGGCAGATCCCTCTGAGAGCCTTCTGCAATCTTCAGGAGAGAGGTGGGGGTGGAGGAGGAGGAGGAGGGAGGGGCACTAAGGTTTTGTGAGACTGCTGAACTCTTCCAGATTCTTCCAAATCCTTCCAAATTGTGGCTGCTCAACAGGTCGTTTCTTTTTAGAGCTTAAGGTTTTCGTTCACGAGAGTTTAATCAACCTAGTTTCCTCTTAGTCTTCAGATTTTCAACAGGGAGGAGACAATCCATCCATCATCTGCTGGGTAAATATTGACGGGATCTCTGTTGGATGAGGCGGATAGAGGCGCAGGAGTGATGTCATTGATACCTGGGTTTTTCATTGGTTGTTTGTCTCCACCATTCTGCTGGTAGGAGACCACAACCCACTTCTCTGGATTGGTCTAACAGGACGTTATGGAATGAGATTTGCAATTACTGGCAAAATGTTGGTCTGGCATAGAAATGTGCAGTCTGATCACCATTCCTCCTGCATGGGGGGGCTACATATCAATGCACATGTGCACCTTGGGGTCCATGCCAGTGCCATGGGCTCTGTTTTCTGGGAGCATATGGCCACGGCACATTAGGAGCATGGGTGGCTACTGTGGAGTACCTCCCAGGAGCACCAGTTGATTGTGGGGTGGGTGGCCTATATGCCTGTTCTAGGGGCTGCGTCTGGATAGCCTGTGGATGGCAGAGAATTCCTGACACACCCCATAATCTGTGTGGTTTCTGTTTTGGAGCAGCTGATCTGTGCATCAGGCCATGGTGCTCCGCTTAGGAGGGTCCAAACTCCTCCTTAGCAACAGCACATTATCAGGTATATGATGGGAGCTACCCGTCCCATTATAGTATCAGTAATAGCTATTAAAGTACCCAAAATAGATGAGGAAAGTGCACAGGTAAGATGATACCTTGATATTCATTTAGCGATTATTCCAAAGTGATATGCAAATGAGCTTAACATTCCTGGTCATTGGACGGCATATACAATTTTAAAATCTTGCCCCTCTTGCACATAGCAGTGAGTACCTCAATGGGGCACATGATTCCTATGATATCCTTCCTAAGGCATGAAATCCCTGGTGGACCAGTAGCTCTTGAGAGTCCCGCCCCTCCTCCTCCAAGTCCCACATCAGCGCAAAATGTAAAAAAAACACCAAAGCCTACCAGCCCCTGCCCCACTTTGTGTCTCTAACTCTTTAAACTTCTGTAGTTTATGCTTTGTTTTGAGATCATTTAGCATGATTAGGAATTAGGTCTGCAGTAGAAGATTGGTTAGGTCATACCTTCCAGACAGAGAGCAATATGTAATGGTGGGAGGACGGACTTCTAAATAGTTTTTCACATGGCCAGCCTCAGGATCAGCCTTACCAGGTAGCCTTTTTAATATTTGGGATTGCCCTTAACATCTGTTAAGTATTTGCAGTTGCTTCAAAATACTTCAGCTAAATTAATTTTTAATTCAAGATGTCGTGATCACATAATTACCTCCCCCTGCCCTTTTGATAAGACTGCATTAGTTACCCTCAGTTATTAAATTAAATTCAAAATTTTAGCTCACAGTGCTTTACATTCCATCCGATCTGTCTGTTTAGCTGATCTTTTCTTCTTTACATTACCTTCAGAACTTTATACTCCTCACAAACACATTTGCTAATCATCCCAACTGATTCTCAAATTTGTTTTCAGACCACTCAACAGCCCACATTTGCTTTTCTCGTTCTTACACTATGAAATTCATTGCCACTAGATCCGAGATCTGAGACAACTCTTGCGAAGTTAAGGAAGAAATTGATGACCAGATTTTTCAAGATGGCCTATAACTGGTCCATGTAAAGGGGGGCAGAGACAGGCTACTTTGCATTGATCTCTTTTTCTCCTCTGAAAACTCATTTCTTCCTTAGTCTTTTTAATTTATGTGAACTATTGTAATGTATTTAACTTTGAAAAGCAGTAGAGCAAATTTAAGAATAGAATAGAAAAAAAAGCTTGAAGAAAAGATAACAGAGGGGATATGTTAGAAGTTTATAAAATCATGAGTAAGGTGGAACAGTTAAATAAGGAATAGTTGTTTAACCTTTCAAACACAAAATCAAGAGGACACTCCGTGAAGCTGACTGTCAAACTGAAAAATCATAGAAAGCTTTTATCTTTGTTTTTGTGGAGCAGCCTAATGGTTAGAGAACCAAGAGACCAGGGCTCAGTTCCCACTGGCAGTCCTTGTGGCCTTGGGCAAGTCACTTAACCCTCATTGCCTCAGAAACAAAGGGCCTGGCAATCTACTTCTGGTTATATCTTGCCAAGAAAACCCAGCATTGACGTGACGGCACTTAAAAAATAATTATGCTGTGGGATCTGTTGGCAGAGAATGTGGGCAAGGTAACTAGAATATGGAGTTGAAATAGGTTTGGAGAAGTTCCTGGAGAAAAAGTCCATAATAAATTATTAACCAGGTAACTGCAGAGAGCCATTGTGTATCCCTGGAAATAAGTTACAAGAGTTACATCTGCTGTTGGAGATCTGCCGGGTACCTATAACTCAGACTTTTCACTGTAGGAGAGAAGATGATGGGCTCAATGGATCTAGGTCTGATTCAACTTTTCCTATGCTCTTATTTTGTGATAACGTGCAAATCTGACCCAAGCTATGTTCAAAATAATGAAAAATGTCTCATGCCAATGCGTGTAAAGCAGAGGTGTGGTGTCTGTCCCCTGCAGCCATGATGTGTGGTTCTAGACCACTGCACACACAGCATGCACAGGTAGTGAGTATCAGAGCAGTTGGCTGTCCAGCCATAGAGACAGCCACATTGCATGCCTGTAAGACACTATTGGTGACTGGGATTCAGATCTCCCCCACTGCATGTACCCCAGTCAGGATAGCATTCACACATAGCACCACCCACATCCTGTGAGTCATCGGGACACGATGACCACAGGACTTGATCTCCCAGCACACATAGGCACTTCAGAAGGAAGAGGCAGCCACACACAGACAGTACAAGATCAAGAGGAGCATAGGCACAGGAAAACCAGCCTGTAATTACCTCTCTCACGCCTGATTCAAGCCACCAATGTGGCAGTAAGCTCTGTCCACATCTTGTGAGTCATCGGGACATCATGAACATAGGTCTTGATCTTCCAGTCCCAAAGCGGGCCAACACTGGGCAGGCCAAAACCAAAGGACCAAGCCAAAAGGCCCTTAGGCGTGGACCTAAGAGCTGGGTAGCTCAATACGTTGCCCCACTAAGAACACATATACTCCATGTTGTCATCAGCGTGACATTTAAACAGATTGGGCCATTTAAATACTCGAGTAGACTAATTCATAAAGGTAAGCAGTTATATAAACGCAAAACCTTCTTTTACTGACTCATTTGCAAAATGAGGGGGCCTGCTACTTCTGGAGAGAAATCTGCAACTGTGAGTATCTACTTCTGGTAATTTTCTAAAAAGAATTCTTTGTATTAAAGCTACTTAATCTGTGAACCCACTGTTTTTTGTTGGATCAGTTAGGGCCTAGTAGCAGCAATTAAAGTTTGCATTTAAAACACAGAGGAGAGCTTTCTGGTTACATTTCATACCCAGCAGAGAGCTTGTAGTTTAAATTTAATAGTCACTCAGGGCCAAGTAACAGCAAAGTACTTTTAGTTTAAATTTAACACACAGAAGAGAGCTTTCTGGTTAAATGTAGTACCCAGCAGAGAGCTTGTAGTTTAAATTTCATAAGAAGTTAGAGCCTAGCAGCAGCTAAGAGCTATAATTTAAATCAAATCAGAATTTAGCTTACCTCAGCAGCACAAGACAGGGTACTGTGTAGCAGCCCTCTTTTAATAAGTGCTATTTCCCTCCCTCCCTCCACACACCCACCCTCCCCTGGGATAATCATAGCTTTATAGGTACTTACACATCTTAAAAGACAGGAGGTGCTTTCAGGTGAAGCTCATTACCCAAACCAGTCATACACTAAGGACCTGAGATTAATTAAGCTTCAGGTGAACAAGGTATATTAAATGTATTAGGTACAGTTTTATTGGTATAAATACCCATAGCAATCCCTAGTAAGTAAGAACTTAAAGATCTAGACACAAAATTAAAACTAAGATGCAGACAGCAGTCCAGCAGCGGGATGGGGGCTTTCCAGACTTTTGCATTGAGTGTCACATGTATGATTTTCTCCCAGTTGGTGAGAGGTCTTATGTGTGCACTAGGTGCAAGGAGCTCTTTTCTCTCAAGGAACAAGTCCATTCTCTAGAGGCTAAAGTAGCAGACTTGGAAAAAATAAGACAGACAGAGAGGTACATAGACGAGACCTACAGGGATATAGTCCTGAAGTCACACCTCCAGTCTGGCAGCACCCCTGTTGCCATGGAGGAGAGAGGTCAAGTGACAGGAGAGCATCACCCTGGTGTGGCAGGAAGTGATCCTGTAACTAGGACCTGTCCTCCAGGTGATGTAAAACCCTCTCACACCGAGGAAGTTTCTCCAGGGCCATGTGCCCATGAGGGAAGGGTTAGGACAGCCGTTATAGTTGGTGATTCGATCATTAGGCATGTAGATAGCTGGGTGGCTGGTGGACGTGAGGATCGCCTGGTAACATGCCTGCCTGGTGCGAAGGTAGCGGACCTCACGCGCCACCTAGATAAGGTCTTAGATAGTGCTGGGGAGGAGTCTGCTGTCTTGGTACATGTCGGTACCAATGACATAGGAAAATGTGGTAGGGAGGTTCTGGAGGCAAAATTTAGGCTTTTAGGTAGGAAGTTGAAATCCAGAACTTCCAGGGTAGCATTCTCCGAAATGCTTCCTGTTCCACGCGCAGGACCCAAAAGGCAGGCAGAGCTCCGGAGTCTCAATGCGTGGATGAGACAATGGTGCAGAGATGAGGGGTTTGGATTTGTTAGGAACTGGGGAACATTCTGGGGAAAGGAGGGGCTCTTCCGAAGGGATGGGCTTCACCTTAACCGGGATGGAACCAGGCTGCTGGCATTAACCTTTAAAAAGGAGATAGAGCAGCTTTTAAACTAGATATTAGGGGAAAGCCGACAGTCGCCCAAGAGCGGATGGTTCGGAAGAATGTATCCTTGAAGGATACTACCAAAAGCAGAGAGGTTCCACAAAAGAGTAAAGTAGCCCAAATGCCCTCAAGTATGGAGCAGACAGAGCTTAAAGATCCCAATTTACCCATGTCTAACAATAGCCAAATTAACATGAATAAAATACATTCTCTAAAATGCTTGTATGCAAATGCTAGAAGTCTAAAGAATAAGATGGGAGAGTTAGAATATATAGCACTAAATGAAAGGTTAGATATCATTGGAATATCAGAGACATGGTGGAAGGAGGACAACCAGTGGGACGCTGTGATACATGGGTACAAACTATATCATAATGATAGAGCTGATCAAATTGGTGGAGGGGTTGCACTCTATGTTAGAGAGGGCATTGACTCAGAAAGGATTAAAGTTTTGCAGGAAACAAAATCTGCGGTAGAATCTATATGGATTGAAATTCCATATAAAAGGGGGAAGTTAATGGCAGTGGGGGTGTACTATCGAGCGCCTGGCCAGAATGACCAAATGGATGATGAAATGCGCAAAGAAATCAAGGAAGCTAACAAAAGTTACAGCGCAGTAATAATAATGGGTGATTTCAATTACCCCGGTATCGACTGGGTCAGTGTCACGTCAGGACATCCTAGGGAGATAAAGTTCCTATATGAAATAAATGACTGCTTCTTGGAGCAGCTGGTTCATGAACCGACCAGAGGGGAAGCCATATTAGACCTAGTCCTTAGTGGAACACCAGATCTAGTGCAAGAGATAAGGGTGTTGGGGCCACTTGGCAATAGTGATCATAGCATGATCACCTTTGATTTAATTAGTGGAGGAGGGATAGTAAGGAAATCCACAGTACTAACTTTTAACTTTCGAAAGGGAGACTATGATAAAATGAGGAAAACAGTTAAGAAAAAACTAAAAGGAGCAGTTGCGAAGGTTAAAGACGTACATCAAGCTTGGGTGTTGTTGAAAAATACTATCTTGGAAGCCCAGACCAGCTGTATTCCACGCTTTAAGAAAAGAGGAAGGAAGTCCAAAAAACTGCCAGCATGGTTTAAAGGTGAGGTCAGAGAGGCTGTTGCCAAAAAAACATCTTTCAGGAAATGGAAAAAAGAGACAAACGATGAAACCTGGAAACAGCACAAGCACTGGCAAGTCAAATGCAAGGCGTTGATAAGGCAGGCAAAGGGAGAATTTGAGAAAAAGCTTGCTGCGGAAGCAAAAACGTGAAATAAAGACCTTTTCAAGTACATTCGTAGCAAAAAACCTGTGAGAGAGTCAGTTGGTCCATTAGATGATAAAGGGGTTAAAGGAGCACTAAGAGGCGACAAGGCAATAGCGGAGAGACTGAATGAATTCTTTGCTTCGGTCTTTACTGAGGAAGATGTAGGGATGTTACCCATGACTGAAGTGGTATTTAAAGGTGCGGAAGAATTGAAGGAAATATCGATACATCGGGAAGATGTCTTACAACTATTAGATAAACTGAAGAGTAGCAAATCACCTGGGCCAGATGGTATACATCCAAGGGTGTTGAAAGAACTGAAATATGAGATTGCAGACCTGCTATTAGTAATCTGTGAACTATCATTAAAATCATCTCTAATACCTGAAGATTGGAGGATCGCCACTGTAACACCAATTTTTAAAAAGGGTTCCAGGGGTGATCCGGGAAACTACAGACCGGTGAGCCTGACGTCAGTACCAGGAAAAATGGTAGAAACCATCATAAAGAATAAAATTACTCAGCATGTAGATAGTCACAACCTAATGGGAGACAGCCAACATGGCTTTAGACAAGGAAGATCTTGTCTTACTAATCCGTTATGTTTTTTTGAAGGAGTGAATAAACAGGTGGACAAAAGTGAGTCGGTTGATATTGTGTATCTGGACTTTCAGAAAGCCTTTGACAAGGTCCCTCATCAGAGACTTTTGGCAAAACTAAAGAGTCATGGGATAGGAGGCAGTGTACTATTGTGGATCAGGAACTGGTTAAAAGATAGAAAGCAGAGGGTAGGGCAAAATGGCCAATTTTCCCAATGGAGAAAGGTGAATAGTGGTGTACCCCAGGGATCTGTGCTGGGTCCGCTGCTTTTTGACATATTCATAAATGACCTGGAAAGTGGAAAAACGAGTGAGGTTATCAAATTTGCAGATGACACAAAACTATTTAAAGTTGTTAAAGCCCAAGAGGATTGTGAAAAATTGCAAGAGGATCTTGATAAATTGGAAGACTGGGCATCAAAATGGCAGATGAAATTTAATGTGGGCAAGTGCAAGGTTATGCACCTAGGGAAGAACAACCCAAACTATGGTTACACGATGCAAGGTTTCACATTAGGAACCACCACCCAGGAAAAAGATTTAGGCGTCATTGTGGATACCATGTTAAAACCCTCGGCCCAGTGTGCAGCGGCAGCCAAGAGAGCAAATAGAATGCTAGGTATGATAAGGAAAGAAATGGAAAATAAAACAAAAGATATTATAATGCCTCTATATCGTTCCATGGTGAGACCGCACCTTGAATATTGTGTGCAATTCTGGTCGCCGTATCTTAAAAAGGATATAGCGATTTTAGAAAAGGTACAGAGAAGAGCCACCAAAATGGTAAAGGGGATGGAAGGATACTCCTATGAAGAAAGGCTAAAAAGGTAAGGGCTCTTTAACCTGGAAAAGAGACGGCTGAGGGGAGATATGATAGAAGTCTATAAATTAATGAACGGAGTGGAACGGGTAAACGTAGATCGATTGTTTACCTTATCAGAATATAGAAAGACTAGGGGACATGAAATGAAGCTACAGGGTAAACTATTTAAGACTAATAAAAGAAAATATTTTTTCACTCAACGTGTAATCAAACTCTGGAATTTGTTACCGGAGGATGTAGTAAAGGCTGTTAGTGTAGCTGGGTTTAAAAAAGGTTTGGACAAGTTCCTGGAGGAAAGGTCCATAAACCATTATTAAGAAGTGACCAAAGATATCAATGCTTGACCCAGTACAAGCATTGTGGAACTTGTGTCTCTTGGGGAAACTGCTAGGTACATATGACCTAGATTGGCCACTGTTGGAAACAGAATACTGGGCTTGATGGACCTTGGTCTGACCCAGTATTGCATTTCTTATGTTCTTATGTTCTTATTACCCTATCACACAGCTGGTATGAATCTAAATATCACTTCTTCATCCCCCACTGCAAATAAATATGTTCAGTATTCACTGTACTCTATACATATTAATATGCATATCGGGCCTGATTAGTCATTAAGGCAGGCTATGCACCATGACCCTTAACCCCAGATATTCAATACCGGGGTCTTATGTGGCCCTGGCATTAAATATCCAGGTTTGCCACATATGCCCGGAAGCCGCATTAGCTAACTGGGCAGCTGCAATATTGCATGCTGCCCAGTAAGCTCCTGCAGCTTAAAGATAGGTGAGGGTTTCCCTTGCCTATCTTATAGTTGCAGGTCCCTAACAGGGCAGCATGCGATATCACTGCTGCCCAGTTAGGGACTGTCGCCACCTCCGCTCCTCCTCGGAATGCCCCCGACACACCCCAATGCTAAGCGGTCAGCATCACCCTGCATGATGGAGAAGAGAGGGGATATTCAGCAGCACTTACACAGTTCACAGGTCTGTAAACCATATAACTGCCTTTCGAATATCGGGCCCATCATCCTTATCATCCGTAATCAACCAAACTGAAACTCTAATAACATGTCCAGGTTTCATTCCAATCTTCAGGGATATGGTTTTCATGGAATAAGAAGCCCCTTCCATAAAATGATAAACAGAGGTCAAAGTACCTTAGTGTAAATTGAACTACATGACTTAATACTGAGGCATGACACATAAGAACATAAGATATGCCATACTGGGTCAGACCAAGGTCCATCAAGCCTAGTATCCTGTTTCCAACAGTGGCCAATCTAGGTCATAAGTACCTAGCAGTCTCCCCAAAAGATACAGATTCCTCAATGCATGTATAGGGTCAAGCAGTGATATACTGGGTCCCTTTTTTTTTTTAAATTCATAAATTTCACATTACATTCAAGAATACATCTTGAAACGGAAACTGAGGAGGGTATGAAACAGTATAATAGACAAAAGTCTCGACAAAGCATAGGCAAACTTACCCCAACAACCCTACCCACAAAAAGAAAAGGGGGGAGAATACCAAAGAAAGGAAAATTAAACAATCAAACGAGATTTCAGGAAGAAATTAGAGGCGTGACAAACAGCTAAACCTAAATCTCAGAATGAGGAGGTGGAGGTACATCCATCGTCCATTTATGTCGGGCATTAATGAAGTCTAGCAATTGTGAAGGCTCAGAAAAGATAAAGGAATCTGAATAACACTTAATCAGACACTTACAGGGAAACTTTAGGAAAAAGAGCCCTCCCAATTGCTGTACCCCAGGGCGAAGGAGAAGAAAGTCCCTCCGTCTCCGCTGGGTCTCCCTAGAGAGGTCTGGAAACATATGGACCTGCAGCCCCTTAAATGGAACATTACGTTTTTTAAAGAATAACTTCATCAACCATTCTTTATCAGAAGGCAAGGCTAATGTAATCAACAGAGTAGAAGGCACTACTTGATCCTCCTGCGATGACTCCAATAATGCAGTTACATTCAAAACATCTACATTGGATAAACCCTTAACCAACCCCAAACCCACAGCTTTTTTTCCAGAGGGCAGGTAATACATCTTCACTATCGGAGGATGAGACTCAGGGGGAATCCCCAAATTATCTACCAAATAACTTTTAAACATATCTCTCGCCGATATCATAGCTGACCTAGGAAAATTTACCAAACATAAATTACTAACTCTAGACATATTGTCCAGCAGCTCCAGTTTAGCACACATAGGCACTATGTTCTTCTTCAAGGATTCCACCTCCTTTTCAAGAAGCACAAAGCTTTCCTGAGAATCGGCAGTTACCTTCTGCAAGTTAGTTATTTTAACGGCATGCTCTTGAATAACCAGTTCAGTATTAGTAACCTGTGAAGCCAGTCCAGAGATCCGTGGCACCATCTCTTCCCAGAGTTGCATAATAGCGGCCCATATTCTATCCAGAGTCACCACCTCCAGGGGCACTATAGGAGACGGCGAAACAAATTCTCCCACTTCCGATGATAATAATCCGCCCAACACAGGGGTCGATGTAGTTGGTCCGAACACTGGGCCCACACCTTCATCCACCATCTCTCCTATGACCTCCAACCTCTGACATTGCACCGGGGAAGGACCACCGATCACCCTGCATTCCACGGGCAGGCGCTGCACCACAGGGGAGTCCGACGACTCAACCCCCTCCATCAACTTCCCTACTGTGTCAGTATCTTGACGAGGCACCTTCGAGGCTCGTACCAAACCACGGGAAGACAGATCACTGCCTGAAACAAGAGCCGAGGACTCCACCTCCAGCTGCTGCTTAGCCAGGCTAATCTCCCCTGCACCCAAAAGCTGTCTCAGAGCAGGTAAAAAGTACGAGTCCAATGGACCAGTGTTCTCAGGTAATTGGGAAGTAATCTGGGGGGCTGTAGAAGACTGTTTAGCCCCTTTGGACTTCCGTTTTTTTTCCCATATGAAAACGCCACTCCGACCGCATGCCTCAGCACACCACCATCTTGGATTTTCCCTCCGCCGCTTAGAAGCAGCAGTAGTCATACTGGGTCCCTTTTAATAATGGTTTAAGGACTTTTCCTCCAGGAACTTCTCAAAACCTTTTTTAAACCCAGCTACACTAGCAGCTTTTACTACATCCTCTGGTAATAAATTCCAGAGTTTGATTACACATTGAGTGAGAAAATATTTTCTTTTATTGGTCTTAAATAGATTACCCTGTAGCTGCATTGCATGTCCCCTAGTCTTTTTATATTCTGACGACGTAAACAATCGATCTACGTTTACCCGTTCCACTCCATTCATTAATTTATAGACCTCTAACATATCTCCCCTCAGCTGTCTCTTTTCCAGGTTAAAGAGCCCCAACCTTCTTAGCCTCTCTTCATAGGAGTATCCTTCCACCCCCTTTATCATTTTGGTGTCTCTTCTCTGCACCTTTTCTAATAACGCTATATCATTTTTAAGATACGGCGAGCAGAATTGCACACAATATTCAAGGTGAGGTCGTACCATGGAATGATACAGAGGCATTATAATATCCTTTGTTTTATTTTCCATTCCTTTCCTAATGATACCTAGCATTTTATTTGCTCTCTTTGCCGCCTCTGCAAACTGGGCGGAGGGTTTCAACATGTTATCCACGATGACGCCTAAATCTTTTTCCTGGGTAGTGGTTCCGAATGTGGAACCTTGCATCGTGTAACCATAGTTTGGATTGTTCTTTTCTAGGTGCATAACTTTGGACTTGTCCACATTAAATTTCATCTGCCATTTGGATGCCCATTCTTCCAATTTATCAAGATCCTCTTGCAATTTTCCACAATCCTCTTGGATTTTAACAACTTTAATTAGTTTTGTATCATCTGCAAATTTGATAACCACACTCGTTATTCCCTTTTCCAGGTCATTTATGAATATGTCAAAAATCAGCAGAACCAGCACAGATCCCTGGAGTACTCCACTATTCACCTTTTTCCATTGGGGAAATTGGCCATTTAGTCCTACCCTCTGCTTTCTATCTTTTAACCAGTTCCTGATCCACAATGGTACACTGCCTCCTATCCCATGACTCTTTAGTTTTGCCAAAAGCCTCTGATGGGGGACCTTGTCAAAAGGCTTTCTGAAAGTCCAGATACACTATATCAACCGACTCACCTTTGTCTACCTGTTTATTCACACCTTCAAAAAAACAGAACAGATTAGTAAGACAAGATCTTCCTTGTCTAAAGCCATGTTGGCTGTCTCCCATTGGGCCATGACTATCTACATGATGAGTAATTTTGTTCTTTTATAATGATTTCTATCATTTTTCTCGGTACTGATGTCAGGCTCACCGGTATGTAGTTTCCCGGATCACCCCTGGAACCCTTTTTAAAAATTGGCGTTATATTGGCGATCCTCCAATCTTCAGGTATTACAGATGATTTTAATGATAGTTCACAGATTACTAATAGCAGGTCTGCAATCTCATATTTCAGTTCTTTCACTATCCTTAGATGTATACCATCCGTTCCAAGTGAATTGCTACTCTTCAGTTTATCAAATAGTTGTAATACATCTTCCAAGTGTATCGATATTTCTTTCAATTCCTCTGCAGTATCATCTTTAAATACCACTTCAGTCATGGGTAACATCCCTACATCTTCCTCAGTAAAGACTGAAGCAAAGTATTCATTCAGTCTCTCCGCTATAGCCTTGTCCCCTCTTACTGCACCTTTTACCCCTCTATCATCTAATGGTCCAACTGACTCTCTCACAGGTTTTTTTGCTATGAATGTACTTGAAAAAGTCTTTATTACACGTGTCGGCACGCCCCTGTGTGGCCAGGCGGTTGCCTAGGGCTACAGGGGAGGTGCCGATTGTCCTTTGTTGAAATTAGCCCGATAGCATGTAGTTGTGTCCCCAAAAGGATTAGAGCCAAGTGTAAAGGACGCAGGAAATATTTCTTTATTTTTAGAAACAAGGATTTCCTAACCGGTTCAATTCTTTGACATGAATTGATTGAAGTTGACCAAAACAAAATTCAGGATACTTCTCCAAATAACAGCACACAAGCCTATTATACCGTCCTTGGCTTGATACAGCTTTTAAACTTGCTTTCTGGTAAAACTCTATTTTCAGCAGTATTCTGTTTCCTGGTCTCCAGGAGGCGCTATGCCACCCTCTCTTACTTCACAGTAGGTGTAGCAAGACTTCCTGGCCCACCTAGATACTTTCATATGCAATAGAATTCTTTTCCAATTATAATACAAACTTTCAGCACAGCTTCTTCCCAAGCAGCTTTAAACAGGACAGCTACTTTTAAAAGCACAGCTAAAAAGTAATGGGCTTTAAAATGTCCTGGTAAAAGAACCTCTGGGTTTCTTCCAGACAACACTTCCTTCAGTTCTTTTACTTATCACGAGGTAACACAGATGCATTCAGTAATCAAGACCAGCTGGGTTTCTTTCTGCTTTCAAACCCTATTCGGTTCCTTTATACTTCTTTAGCACAGATTGCACAGCTTATTTCCATGTCTGAGACATTGTCTAAATCCACAGTGTCTTCCAAGTCCATATCCTCCACACTAGACTCTTCTTGGTCACTGTTTCCCCTGGTATCTTCCTGAAAAGCCTCACTAGCTTGCACAGCCTTTAGGAGCTTCTCCCAGGTACCCTTAACAGTATGTGAGTTTGTGGGGGAAGGGCAGGAAAAACCCTCTTTGTCTAATAAGCCTTTCAAACTTTGTAAAGGGCTCACCTTATTAGTGCTGCTTTTCCTCCTTATAGATTCCTTACTAGGAGAAGAGTTGAGCCATGAACTCTTGGAGAATATTTCCTCCTCTGAGGACTCCTCCCCTGAGCTTTCCACTGGCCTTGTCAGCTCTTTGCTCCTGGTTCTCAATTGCTTCTGTGCAAGGGATTTCCATGGGTTTCTTGTCCTTCCTTCCTGGAACCCTCGTGTCCTCTGTGTCTGTGTCCTCTCTCTCTGATACGGTTCTTCCTCCTTCTCTCTCCCCTTCTCTCTCCTTTCTTCCTTCTCTCTCTCGTTCCCTTTTCCTCCTTCTCCCGTATGAGTGCAGCTTCCGTTCCTAAATGTTTGGGGCTGTCCTATCACCCTTGACTCCACCCCCAAACCACTCCCTTCTCCTCCCTCTGTCTCCATGGGAACAGGGCGTGTGCTTAGGTCT
This sequence comes from Ichthyophis bannanicus, assembly GCA_033557465.1. Taxonomy (NCBI): domain Eukaryota; kingdom Metazoa; phylum Chordata; class Amphibia; order Gymnophiona; family Ichthyophiidae; genus Ichthyophis; species Ichthyophis bannanicus. The sequence goes on from CM066035.1 coordinate 648,464,243, forward strand.
ACACTTCTCTGTGAGAAATCTTTACCTTTAGTGTTGGTGTTAACCCTTTCAGTGCCTGCAGTTTTATGGGTAAAAGAAAAAAAAGGCAGTTTTCCCTTTTTATTTCTGCCCTCAGCGGCTGCTTCTCCACCACACACGTTTTTGCTTCCACAGCAAGTTTCTTCTCAAATTCTCTCCTTACCAGCCTTATCAATGCCTTGCATTTAACTTGCCAGTGCTTGTGCTGTTTCCAGTTTTTGTCATTTGACTTTTTTTTCCATTTCCTGAAAGATGCTTTTTTTGGCAACAGCCTCTGACCTTACCTTTAAACCATCCTGGCAGTTTTTTGAACTTCCTTCCACTTTTCTTAAAGCGTGAAATACAGCTGGTCTGGGCTTCCAGGATAGTATTTTTAAACAACACCCAAGCTTGTTGTAAGTCTCTGACCTTTGCAACTCCTCATTTTAGTTTCTTCTTAACCTTCTCATTTTATCATAGTCTCCCTTTTAAAAGTTAAAAGGTAGTAATGTGGATTTCCTTACCATCCCTGCTCCATTAACTAAATCAAAAGAGATCATGCTATGATCACTATTGCCAAGTGGCCCCAACACTCTTATCTCTTGCACCAGATCTGGTGTTCCACTAATGACTAGGTCCAAAATGGCTTCGCCTCTGGTCAGTTCATGAACCAGCTGCTTCAAGAAGCTGTCATTTATTTCATCTAGAAACTTTATCTCCCTAGCATGTCCTGCCGTGACACTGATCCAGTCAATATCAGGGTAATTTAAGTCACTCATTATTATTACTGTTCTGTAACTTTTGTTAGCTTCCCTGATTTCTTTGAGCATTTCATCATCCATTTGTTCATTCTGGCCAGGCGGTTGATAGTACAACCCCACTGCCATCGCCTTCCCCTTTTTACATGGAATTTCAATCCATAGAGATTCTACAGAAAATTTTGTTTCCTGAAAAACTTTAATCCTTTGTGACTCAATGCCCTCTCTGACAGAGCGCAACCCCTCCACCAATTTGATCATCTCTATCATTACGATATATTTGGACCCAGGTATCACAGTGTCCCACTGGTTGTCCTCCTTCCACTATGTCTCGGAGATACCAATCATATCTAACTTCTCATTTAGTGCTATATATTCTAACTCTCCCATCTTATTTTTTGGACTTCAAGCATTTGCATACAAGCATTTTAGAGACTGCATTTTATTCATATTAATCTGGTTATTGGTAGGCAGGGGCAATTTGGAATCTTTAAGTTCTGTCTGCTCTGTACTCAAGGGCATTTGGGTTACTTTTGTGCTCTGACTTCATTTATTTGGTAGTATCCTTAAAGGATACATTGTTCCGAACCATGCACTCTTGGGCGACTGTCGGCTTTCCGACAACAAGAAAGATCAATTATAAACTTAGGGGTATGTTTACTAAACCTTCTTAACGTGCGCGCTGTGCAATTATTGCATGCTAAGGTACCTTAGCCCGCGATAATGTTGCTTTACGGGGCACAAATATGCCCTAGCGCGTGCTAACGCACGCAGCGGCACAAACGAGCGCTGAAGGTGGGGAAAGGCTCCCGGAGGGCGGAGGAAGGCTCCCCAGGGGCGGAGAGAAGGGGTCAATGGGTGGAGAGTGGGAGGGGAGAGGCTCCCCGCACACTAACGATGTGAAATTCGAGGCCAAAAATAACGCAAGTGAAAACCTCGCGTTAGAGCTGATTTAAAGGGAAGAGAAACCATTTCTGTCAGCAATGTACAGCAAAACCAGGGAAACCCACAAAAAAGTGATAAGTGTGATACATGTGCACGGAACAAAAGTACAAATAAACATTGAAAAGGACCCCAACAAAATATACAAAAACATAACCAAGCTGGGCAATAGTGATAGTAATGGGAAACATCAAAAAACACTCCCAAGAAAGCCCCCCAAAAAAGATATGAATTTTGGAAGGGTCTACGCTCCGTCCCCATACAAGGTGAATGATCCCACAGTGAAATAGCACTGATCAGGGTTTCCCTCTCCATTGGACAGGTTTCCTATGGCATGCACATGTTCCACAACAGCAGGGCGGGCATGTCGGAATGGGCAACTGGACAGATGCTGGGAAAGGGGATACAGAGGGCTGCAGGCGGCACATGCTGTGCTGCAGCTGGGGCACAGTGCCGACTAGGCAGATGCCTAGGTGGCACTTAGGAATGCTGAAAGTGTACAGCAGCCAGGCAGCAACTGATGAGGGCCCAACGTGGGCACGGGAGTGTTTATCACAGTGTCACAGGGGATAGTACCCAGAAGGTACCTCCAAGGGCACAGAACATTGGCAGGCGGTGTTGGGGGGAAGCGTGGACATCTATGCAGGCACCCCTACCCCAGAACACGCACCATAGGCAGCCACCTACCTGCACACTGGATGGCTTGAGACTACACACCACCAGCACCACCAGCAGAAGGGCATGTCAGCATGGTGGCAGAGGGGTACTGGTGGTGGAGGGGGGCTGTGGCAGCTGCCCAGAGCAGACCATGGCCTAGCCCTGTGTAGGTGGGTGCCATGCACTGCAACAGACAGGCCCTGCCGGACAAACAGTCATGGTATCACCAGGGAATGCACTGTCTCTGTGGCAACATGGTGGTGCAGTGCACACAACCAGTGTGTTAGGAGGCAGAAGGTCATAGGTTCAAGTCCAGCTATGGTGCCTGCCAACCCAGTCCCCATATTTTACCCACTACTACAACATGCTAATACAGACAGAACCTTTATTGCAGATGATGTAAACATGCCCAAAACACCTACATTTTACCTGACAGAGCAAGGACACCATAAACAGGCGCATTACCTAGAGCAGAGTCTCCCAAATGCAGTCCTGGAGGGCCAAACACCATTCAGGTTCCATGCTGCCTCTAATAAAGATGCCTGTGCTGCATATCTATGCACCACCCCCATGGTATGCAGATGTATCTCATGCATATTCATGAGGGACAGCATGAAAACCCGAACAGTGTTTGGCACACCAGGACTGGAGTTGGGAACCTCTGCCATAAAGCAGCAACCAACAGGGGCAGACACACCCACACCCACAGGCTCCATTAGTCAATGCCTCCTGGAGAGGCAGGACATTGGGCCCTGCGTGCATCTCCCAATACTAGCACTTGCATACCTTAGCAATGCCACCCTACACCTGGGAATACGGTACAGAGCTATCAAACGTTTGCTATGATTACTGACAGATAGCAATTCCTACATTAAGCACAGTTTGTTGATTGAGCTCCATCATAGCAACCTTTCTGATGTCTGTGGAGTGTGCTTCAGGTCTGGTCTCTGACTGTTTGCCACCCTGGGGAGTGACCCCCAACAGTATTGCATACCATATCCATGCCTGCACTGTGCCCAGGACTGGTGTGGTGGCCAGGGCTGCTAAACACCTCTATAGTAGCACAATGCTGGCATAGGTGTGGGAGTGTGTGTCTGTCTATCCAGTGTGTGGTGGCTGCAAACACCTTCCACAGCCCACACTGCCAGCACTGTTGCCAGTATTGGCCTGCCAATGTGCATAATGAGGAGCAAGGTACCATGGGTATAGCCCGGACAGGGTGGCCTGGCCAGGATGCATCTGCACAGGGCATAGGGCACTGGCTGGGACATTGTAGTGCCCGGCCACCACCTGCACAGACAGGGTGGCCACAGCATGTTCCGCTGGGAGATCACTCTCACCCTGACTGAGCAGTGACCACGGCATGGCTAGGCTCCCTCTATAGTGCTATATAGTATTTCTCTCATGTGATATTTATGGGTTCCCTTTTGGGGCCCAGTCACTGACTTATCTGTTTGGTGTGTATGCTGACATCCCAGTTCTGGGTGCATGCATTTTCACTAGGAACATGCACTATGGACTAGTTAGCAGACTGTCTGCAGCTGGTATGTGTCTTGATGGAATGCCTTGCAGGGTGCAGCGGCTGAAGGCTTGCTGCAGAAGAATATCAGATAGTGGTGGGGTGCAGCTTAGCATATCCAGGCCTACTGTCTGTTTGCTATTGTGTTATGGATGTGTACAGAGCTGCATTGACTGCCCTGTATGGTGTCTGTTCCCCAGCAGGACTGGGGTTGATGGTCCCCTCTCCTGCGACCATTGCAGGGAGGTAGAATGTGGATCTGTTGGTGGGAGACCTGTTTACCCCCCTCAGCCCTGGAGGAGGGTGGTGGTATATAATCCTCCTAGGGGTCCATAGGGGCTAAACCTGACTGAGACATACAGATATATCCAAGGTGTGTCTGCAGAAACTATCTATCTCACACATTAGCACTGCTGGGGACCTGGTGCTGGGCACCCCACCTCACCCTCAGGGTGAGTGCCGTACCTGCACAATGTGACAGTGTATAGCTATTCTGTGTCAGTACCACACACGGTCAGTTCCCCCTACCAGGCCGATGTGCTGTGGGGGTGCATACCCCATCTTGTGATCATCTGTAGACTGCTGATTTGCATGTGCAGTGCATCATGGGTATGGGTGGGTTAACCCTATCCTGCTGACCACAGCAGACTGTATGTGTGGTGACGTGCAGTCCTTCTGCAGCCAGCCAGGGGTTTGCTAGCAGCTATGGAGCTGTAGCCCACTGGTTATTTCACTACTTGTGGAGCCAGAATTCATGGGTTCAAACCCACAGTAGGGGTTCTTTGATAGGGCTGTCCAAAGCATTGTCTCTTTTTTTAATGTACATTAATGCTGCCAGCAAAACACCCTCAGGGTACTGTAACCATAAGGTGCCTCAGAAGGTGCCCTATAAGGCGCCTTATAGGGCACCCTATAAAGCGCCTTCTGAGGCACCTTATGGTTACAGTCCGTATAAGGTGTCCTATGGAGCGCCTTATAGGGTGCCCTATAGGGGACATTATAGGGTGCCGTGGCGGACAGTGCACTTTATAATGTGTCCTATGGGGTGCCTTATAGGGTGCCTTATGCGGCACCTTAGGTTACGGCACGTGAGGGTGTGTTTGCTGGCAGCAATAAATAAAATGCCTCAGGAAACAATACTTACATGTCACAGCTGATGCCTCAGCCAGCCATATGCATTAGGCACATTGGGGGATCGAACTCATGACCCCTGTATCATCAGTCAGTGTAGTAACCATTGTGCTACACTTCTGTTTCTATGTTTGGATGTTTGTGCGCCTACTTAAGATTACCACGCAGTAACGCGCTTAGCAGCGCTTTGCCCAATAATGTGCGCAGCAGCGCTAATCCCGTTTTGCTACTTTAAACTGAAACGCCCACTCCTTATATGGCATCCTGCACACTAACGCTGGGCGCACATTAAGAGGGTTTAGTAAACATACCCCTTAGACTATTAAAACAGCTTCAACCGTTCTTGGGCATTGTGCCTTAAATAAACTTCACAGCCTAAAGTGCATACTAATCAATGCACGCTCAGCCAGAAATAAGATTCTGATTTTAGCTACCTAACACAACACAACTTAGACATTATTTATTTATTTATTTATATTATTTATTACAGTTTCTTATATACCGCGCTATTTAGAATCAGCGCGGTTTACATCATAACATAACGACCATAACGACAAGCTGTCAGGTTTTACATCGAACAGGAGTACAAACTTGGATAACAGGGTTAACTATATACATAAGCTATTTACACTGCAGATAATACATGTAAGGGCCATTCTGGATTGGGTCATTTCTTGGGAGGGATATTATGGGATCTATTCTGTAACACGAATAGCAGGGATGGGCGTCCACCTTTCCCGTCCCCACCTAGCCTCCCTGTACGATCAAGGAGCCATTCAAAAGCCTTGATTGAGATAGCCGGGCAGAGGCCTGTGTGTGCAGGCTGACCGGAATCGGGTCCCAGCCTGCACGGACAGGCCTACATGGGATTCTGATCCCGCGGGGGCTAGACGTGCCCCGCAGAATCAGAATCCCGCATACTCCTGTGTATCCAGTTCCGACCGGACACATATCTTAGAATATGCCTCTATGGGCCCAATATTTCAAGGCATTTACACGGTTTACAGAGTTGTAAACTGTGGAAATGCCCCTAAATGGGATATTCAGCAGCACTAACATGACTCTAATTGTGGCGATATTGAGCCACTGCCTGGTTTGAATACCTTTGGCAAAGATAGGCGCAGCAAAGGTTGGCCTATCTTTACCTGTGGGAGCTAACCAGGCAGCAACTCGTTATTGCCGCTGCCCAGTTAGCTTCTCCTGCATCAGAGGCTGTGTGGCAACCCTGGATATTCAGTGCCAGGGCTGGATATGACCCCGGCATTGAAGATCTAGGTTCAGTTTAATGTTCAGTGCTGGTGGCTAGCTGCTATAATCATCCTAGCCTCTGGCACTGAATATCGGGCCGTATGTGCGTAAGAGAAGCGTGGGAGCTCCAGCCCAATTGGGGCTGTGGGAGGGGCTAAATCGCCAGCTGCAGAGCAGAGCCACCATCCTTCTCGGTCTCCCGGCCGAGCACCGCGTGGCCTGGGAGCTCCAGCCCAATCTGGGCTGTGGGAGGGACCTCCGTCTCCCTACTTAGGGCCCTCTCACCCAGGCGCCCGCGCCTGCCGGGCCCGCACCTAAGGACCACGCTAAAGGGCCCTTTGACGCGACCCTTAGACACGCCATAAGCATCTCCCCATAATAATCGTCCACCTTCCACCATAGGACAACCAACCCATACTGTGCCACCACGGTAAGCACCACGCGTAAGCAGCTCAGCAAATTCTGCACAGCATTGCCTACATGACTCTCCGCTGCCTCACTCCCAGCTCATCGCTTGCAGTTAACATTTTGCTTTGCATGGACAATCCATTGCTGCCTCATTGCTTGTAGGTTAACATATTGCTTTGCCTGGTCAATCCATTGCTGCCTCATAACACATGCTGTTTCGCCTGGACATTACTTGCATTAAACTGGCCTCCCATTGCTTACATTGACCTTGCTGCACAGGCTGTAGTCTCCCCACTACCCACTGCTTTTAATTTGCTTGTATTTTAACCTATACTTCATAGCATATTGTCCCCACTTGTAAGTCCTCACTGCTTGTAAAATTACATACGCTTGTACGTCCTCATTGCTTGTAGGATTACATGCGCTGCATAGCCCCCACTACTCCTCCCTTATGGCCCCTCATCAGATTGTTCTTCTCTTCTTCATGCTCCCCAACTGCCTCCCCTCCTACCAGTACCCCCACTCCTCTCCCTCTCCTCTCTCCCTCTACCTTCCTCACTTCTCCCTCCATTCTGTCTCTTAATACCACTTCTGGCCAAAATAATAGAAAAAGAGCTACAAAGACAAATTCAAGACCACGTCGACAACAATTCACCACTAGACCCATGCCAACACGGTTTTAGAGAACATGATGGCGTGGAAACCCTCCTCACCACACTTATCAATAATATAGCCACAGGAATTGATAACATCCAGCAGGGATTTGTCCTTATTTTCCTTGACATAGCAGCTGCTTTTGATTCTGTATGTCACGAGCTTCTACTGATGCACCTCAGAGAGAAGGGTATTTCGGAGACAGCGATAATCTGGAGTGAATCTTACCTCAAAAACAGATGGCAACATGTACGTTCAGGTGCCTCAACTTCTAAACCTTTCCACCAGAAGCAAGGAGTCCCGCAGGGAACCTCCTTCTCCGCCCTGATGTTTAAATAGCTACATGCAGCCTATCTGTAACCTCATTCGCTCTTTTGGGGTAAACTGCCTGGTATACGCGGACGACGTCCTACTTTACATGCCCTTCTCGACAGAAAACCCAGACCTTTCACCACTTACAGAATGCTTTGAAGCAGTATCCAATTGGCTTCAATCCCAAAACCTTGGAATTCAGCACAAGAAAACTGAGGTACTATTCATCACAAGGAATTTAAATTTCATAACACCAACACATATAAAAGTCAAGGAAGCAAAATTCCAGACTAAATCCTCGATCTGGTACCTTGGAGTCACCCTGGACCAGCGCCTTGACATGAAAATCCATATAAGCAACATAGTCAGAGCGATATGCCACAAGATCCGTACCCTCAGGCACCTTCGTTTCCTACTTGATTTCCGGACTATCTATCAGGCACTAATCACGCCTCATTTTGACTACGCAAATTCAATCCTGCACAGTCTCCCTCAATCTACTTTAAACCCTCTACAGCTTGCGATGAACTCGGCAGCGAGAGTTCTAATCGGAGCGTCTAAGAAAGATCATATCACACCCATCCTAAAACATCTTCACTGGCTCCCCATACAGTCCAGACTATCTTTCAAAATTCTGCTGCTTACTTTCAAATCAATCAATGGACTAGCCTTTACATCACTAGCAGAGCTCATTCATACCACACCATCCAACAGGTCCAGGAGATCGGCAGCAATCAACTCATTAGTTGTCCCAAAAGAAATAACCCACTGCACTCATGCTACAGTTAACAGAGCTTTCAAACTATGTGCACCGAGAAGCTGGAATTCTCTCCCACCCAACATACGAGCAATCACTGACTTGGTCCAATTTAGGAAGACAGTGAAACACTACCTATTCCTTCAGTACTACAAGATAGACGAAGATACAGTAGCGTCACCTGCAGTCTAAGACAGATATTATGACTAAACCTACCCTATAAGACACTCATGAGTATAGCCTGTATAATATGAAAATCCGATGTAAATAGTTACCCCAAGTTATCCAAGTTTTATGTCCTGTTACCTGTAAACACAGTTCATTATATGCAACGTGTATGTTTTATGTAAACCGCACTGATGTCGAATAGCGCGGTATAAAAGAAATGTAAATAAATAAATAAATAAAATAATCTTGCATCTGCTCTTGAGCTTCATCACACCCTCCTCCTCATTCAAACAGTCCCTCTCTCTTCAAGACAACCCCACCCCACCCCCACTTCCGCAGTACCACCTCCGCTCTACCCTACTCTCTACTACTCCTCCTCCTTCTCTCATCAGGTAATATCAACCTCAACCCTGGCCCCCTTGATTTCTTTCTCACTCTAAGAAACGTTCCTCACGTACCTTATCTAATCTCATCCATATCCCTCTCTCCTTTCCCCTCCCACCCTCCCTCACTCATACCCAAATAACTCATCCAACAATATCAACCCCAACCCTATCCCCCTCAGAGTCCAGTCTCACTCTAATAAGAGATCCTCACGTAACCTATCAAAACTCATCAATATTCCCCTTCACTCCCCTCTCACTCCCCCTCCCTCATGTCCCTCATGGAGGGCAAGGGCACACTCATCCAGAGACACCCACCCGCACCCTGGCCCCTCTCGATCTCTGTATTACTCTGAAAATAGATCTTCACGTAACGGCCCCTCTCAACCTCGACAACAGTCTTACTCTGGAAAGAAATCCTTACGTAACTTGTCCAACCTTATCCATATCCCCCTCCGCTCTCCCATTCTCATGTGCCCTATGGAACGCATGCTCAGTCGCTAACAAACTCCCTTTTACCCATGATCTCTTTATCTCCAATGCATTACACCTCCTTGCCCTAACTGAGACCTGGCTCCCCCCAGACGATACCGCATCCGCTGCTGCTCTCTGCCATGGCGGCTACCAGTTCTCCCATACACCTCGATCCACTGGCCGAGGTGGTGGCGCTGGGCTTCTACTTTCTCCCTCCTGCCAATTCCAACCCCTCCCACTGCCCCAATCATACTCCCCCTCTCTTTTGAAGTCCACTCCATTCACCTCTTCACACCACTCCCTGTCCGAGTAGCTGTTATCTATTGCCCACCCGACAAATCCAAATTGACCTTCCTTACCGATTTCAACTCCTGGCTTTCCATCTTTATGGATCCCTCCTCCCCCACTCTCATTCTTGGTGACTTTAAGATTCACGTCGATAACCCATCTCATCCCCATGCTTTAAAGTTCCTCTCCCTCACTTCCTCGTTTGACCTTCAACTTTGCTCCACTGCCCCCAACCACCTGCACGGCCACTGCCTTGACCTGATACTCTTCTCCAACTCCTCTCCCTCAAACATATGCAACTCAATACTTCCCTTATCTGACCATCACCTTTAATATCCAGCTTCCATTGTCTCAACCTCGTCCTGTCTCCTCTGAGCTATTTAGAATCCTACATAATATCGATCCCTTGACCCTCTCCTCCACCATTTCTCCATCTCTTTCAACCATTATGTCCTCCAAATCCGTCAATGAAGCAGTATCCTCTTATAATCCTGCACTATCCTCAGCTCTTGACACTCTTGCCCCACCCACCCCGCGTCCTGTCAGATGCTCTGCTCCCCAGCCCTGGCTTTCATCCACAACCCGCTATCTACGCACCTGTGCCCGCTCGGCTCAACATGCCTGGACCAAATCCCTCTCCCATGAGGACCTTCTACACTTTAAATTCATGCTTGGCTCCTTCCAGTCAGCTATAGCCCTTACCAAACAAGAATACTTCATCCATTTGACTAACTCCCTTGCCTCTGATCCTTGCCGCCTCTTTAACACCCTCAATTCTCTCCTCAAGGTGCCTCTGCCCCCGGTCCCACCATCCCTTTCTGCCCAAACCCTAGCTGACTACTTCCACGATAAAATCCACAAAATTACCCTCCAATTCCCCACTTCCTCACCTACCTCGACCCCTCCCCAATTCTCCCCCCCATCCACACTTCTCTACTACCCTCTCCTCCTTCCCTACAATCTCCGAAGAAGAAACCATACTCCTTCTTTCCTCCTCCAAACTCCACACCTTTTCCTCTGACCCCTTCCCCACCCACCTCCAATACCCCATCTCCCCCACCGTTGTCCCCTTCATCTCTCTTATTCTCAACCTCTCAATCTCCAGTGCAACTGTCCCGAAGACTTCAAACATGCTGTTGTCACACCTCTCCTCAAGAAACCCTCACTCAATCCCACCTGTCCTTCTAACTATTGACCCATCTCCCTCCTTCCTTTTATATCTAAACTACTAGAATGAGCAGTCCACTGCCGCTGCCTCAATTTCCTCACCTCCCAGGCCCTCCTGAACCCACTACAATCCAGCTTTTGTCCCCTACGCTCCACTGAAACGGCTCTTACAAAAGTCTCCAATGACTTGTTCCTGGCTAAATCTAAGGGCCTCTACTCAGTCCTCATCCTTCTTGATGTCTCCACTGCCTTTTGACACTGTTGACCACAATCTCCTCCTCCCCACCCTCTCCACGCTTGGTTTTAGGGGCTCCATACTATCCTGGTTCTCCTCCCACCTTTCCCTTCGCTCCTTAAGTGTATGCTCTGGTGGCTCCTCCTCCTGTCCCTCCCCGCTCCATGTTGGTGTACCCCAGGAATCTGTCTTGGGCCCCCTCCTTTTCTCTCTCTATACCCAATCCCTTGGCACACTCATCTCCTCCCATGGCTTTCAGTACCATCTCTATGCTGATGACTCCCAGATATACCTCTCTACACCTGATATCTCTCCAGCAATCCAGACCAGGATCTCTGCCTGCCTTTCTGACATCGCTGCCTGGATGTCTCACTGCCGCTTGAAGTTGAACATGGCCAAAACCGAGCTCCTTGTCTTTCCTCCCAATTCTTCCCCTCCTCTTCCCCCCTTCTCAGTCTCCGTGGATGGTTCTACGATCCTTCCTGTCCCCTCAGCCCGCAATCTGGGGGTTATCTTTGACTCCTCTCTCTCATTCACCATACATATCCAGCTTGTAGCTAAGACCTGCCGCTTCTTTCTCTACAACATCAACAAAATCCACCCCTTCCTTTCTGAACACACTACCAAAATGCTTGTCCACTCCTTAGTCTCCTCTCGTCTCGACTACTGCAACCTGCTCCTTGCCGATCTCCCTGCTATCCATCTCTTACCCCTTCAATCTATACAAATTTATGCTGCTCGACTAATCTTCCGCCAGTCCCGCCATGCCCTCACTACCCCTCTCCTCAAGTCGCTTCACTGGCTCCCCATCCAATTCCGTATCCAGTTTAAATTTATCCTGCTGACCTATAAATGCATTCACTCTGCGGCCCCGCAATACTTCTCATCTCTTATTTATCCCTACACCCCCTCTAGGGAATTTCGCTCTGCCAACAAACTACTTCTATCTAAGCCTTTCACTCGCACCGCTAACTCCCGACTTCGCTCCTTTCACCTTGCTGCACCTTATATCTGGAACCGCCTACCTGTATCTATACGCCAATCACCCTCCCTGGCTCTCTTCAAATCCAGTTTAAAGACCCACCTCTTCACCATCACTTTCAGATCCTGACTTCTATCCTTTATCTCATCCTGACTCCGGTCAATTTACCTGACTCCGGTCAATTTTCATGACCAATCTGAACTGTAATGACCATACTGTGCCTGCACCGACTTGACTAATGCTCTATACTGTCTCAACTAGATTGTAAGCTCGGACGAGCATGATTCCGATGAGCAGGGACTATCGCTTGTATATATACCGGTACAGCGCTGCGTGTGTGGCACTATATAAGTGCTAAATAGTAGTAGTAGTAGTACTGTTTCATTGAAATAGACATCATTCTAATTTATCAACTTAAATGATCAAACCATGACATATTTAACTTCCAAGATCTGGGCGTAGAGGGGGAAGTGTATTCATTCTTATAAAAAGCAACCTAAATTTCACTGAAATATCAGCAGCCAGTCCAGATGGCCTTGACATGAGCACAGTATCAAACAAATATCTATCCATATGCCTTGCGTTCAAGTCACTGATAGCAGACTCTGAAGAGCTATCTGCTCGTCTTGAAATGGTGTGCTCAAAAACACAAAATAACCATCTAATCCTCATGGGCAACCTTAATCTATCCTTAGCACCACAAAAACAATCTAAAGCTTTCTTAGAAGCTATGGAATCTTTAAACTATAAACAGATTGTCAATAATCCAACCCATGAAAAAGGAAACATTCTTGACCTTATTTTTGCTCCAACACAACTCATTAATTGGAACCTTAGAACTGCACCACAATTGTCATGCATTCCGTGGTCTGATCACTACACAATTATCTGCCACTTCCCATTCAACACTCCCCCAGCTGCCATAACTCCGCTAACCCATATTCTCCCCATTTTAGACACTAACAAACAAACCTTTCTTGACAAGATCATACCCTGCCTTGACATAAAAACAAATGATCTTTAACATATCATTGACAACTAGCATAAAAACATAGGTGAAAGCGCTATAGCACCACTATCCAAAGAAGCAAGGCCTCACCACCATACTGCCTGGTACAATATAGAACTAAGAAACCTAAAGTGTGAACTCAGAAGACTTGAACGCAAGTAGTGACACACTGGACAAACAAGTTAAAGATAGGTACATGTTTATCCTACAGGAGTACCGTAACAAGATCAATCATTCCAAAAAGGAATAGCACACAAAACTAATAATGAATTCTCTAAACAAATCTATGGAACTATTTGACATTATCAAATCATTAGTGAAAGAGAATAAACAAGCTATAAAATGATAACACCCCAGGACCACAGGAACTTGCCAACTTTTTCAATCTAAATTTGATAATGTCCTCTCTTTTACAGTGAAACCACAATACATGAGGTCATCCAACTTCTCCCTTCATTCAGCCCAGTCACTCCAGAAAACTTGAAAACATCATTCTTAGTTTGAACACAACAACATCTCAATTTGACCCTTGTCCATTAGATTAAAATTGCCTGAGCTGAGGTTGTCCCAATCTTAAACAAGATTTTGCATCTCCTGTTCACACAAGGCTACATGCCATCCTGTCTAAAAAACACATCCATTTACCCAGTAGTGAAAAGTACCAATGCAACTAACCCTAATTCATACAGACCCATTACAAGTCTACCTTTACTAGAAAAATAATCAAAAATATTGTCCAACACCAGTTACAGGATCATATCAATGCTCATGCCCCCCCCCCCCCCTTCATTTACAATAGCATGGATTCAGACCAAACCATGGAGTGGAAATGCTACTAATTTCACTCATTGACAGAGTCATGAAAGGCAATGAAAATCCCAAGAAGGGCTTTTTATGATATTCTTGGATACAGCAGCTGCATTCAGCACCATATGCCATGACATTCTTCTTTTACGATTACAAAATATAGGAATTCAAAGCACAGCATTAAATTTCTTTTGCTCCTACCTAACTGGACAACAATAGTACGTGAAGTTAGGGCCTCTTAAATCTTCCCATATACACAAAAACAAGGTGTTCCCCAAGGTTCTGCACTATCGTCACTGCTATTCTACACGCGTGTGCTGCCCCTGCTGCAAATGTAAGCAGATAATGAAACAATTAAGAAGTTATTAGGGTTGGGCGGCTTTGGTACAAATCACCATTTAGCGTTTGGGGGCAAATACAGTGACAGAATTCAAAATGGCATGGGACAAACACAGAGGATCCCTTTAAAGCAACAGAATAAAATCAAAATAAACAATGCTCAATAAATAGGAGTGGCCTACACGGAGCGGTGGATACACGCCTAAACAAAGGCATGGGGAGGGGTGACCTGCACAGAGTGGCAGATGTACCTACTCTTACCGCCTTGCTGGGCAGACTAGATGGATCATACTGGTCTTTATCTGCCGTCATTTACTATGTTATTATGTTAAACTACTCAACAAATGAATTACTTTAATGCCATCTCACTTTGGTTATCAGATCACCAACTCAAAATAAGTTACAAAAAAATGGACGTATGTTACATAAGAAATCAAAGTTTCTCCCCACTGGCAACCCTAAAGGTCAAGGACCCAGAACTAGAAGTAAAATTTGAAGTTACGATACCTAGGAATAACTCTTGATCAATATTTCTCATTACAGTTTCACATCAGCTAAACTGCAAGAATTATCTACAGTAAAATAAGAATCCTGCAACATCTATGCCCAGTACTTTAAGTACATAATTTCCAAACAGTATTTCAAGCGATGATATTCACACATTTTGATATTACAATATTGTCTATCAAGGAATTCCCAAAAGCGCTTTACGCCCCCTACAAATGGCTCTACACATAGCAGCTCTGAATTCTCCAGGGTGCATCTAGATGCACCCTAGAGAATTCGAGATGCTATGTGTTAAACTCCATTGGCTTCCTTTTTAAAGCCAAATTAAATCTTCAGAATTTCACACAATCTAATCTCACAGTATCTTTTTTATTTTATTTTATTTTTTTATTTAACAATGTTGCTTTTCACCAGGTCAATGCGGTTTACATGGAACAAAGAATATCAGCTACTTAGAACAGTTAACTATATACAATGAACAGTTTAAGGAATGGATTGAATGAGTGGGATATTTGTTGAATGGGGAAGGGTAAAGTGAATGGTTGGGCTGAGTTATTTACAGTATATACAACGTGAAATTTGGTAGGCAGTGTCAGAAAACGTCTGATATTATGAAGATGGGGTGGGGGAGGGAGTTTAGGTAGGGGGGCTAAAATGTTCAGTAAATAGGTGAGTCTTTCATTGTTTGCCAAAGGTGTGGAGGTCAGTGGTTTCTTATTGAGTCAGGTAGTGTGTTCCAGGTGGATGGGGCATTGTTGGTTGTACTTTGTTCTGACATGAGGGATAAGAAATATATTCCTTGTTGACGATCTTCTGACTCTGTTAGGCTGTGGAGTTTGGAGTAGGGTATGGAGTTGAGTGGTGGGATGGGAGTGGATGGCTTGGTGGGTCAGAAGAAGAGTCTTATATTTGATCTGGCTGGGTAGTGGTAGCCAATGGAGCAACTTGAGGATGGGTGTGATGTGATCATGTTTTGTTGTTCTTTGGAGGATGTGTGCTGTTGTGTGAAGAGCAGTGCACAAAGGAAGTAGGGTAGATTGTGGCAGGCTCTGGTAGATAGAGTTGCAGTAGTTGAGGTGTGGTAAAATTATGGCCTGGAGTGCAGAGCAAAAGTCCAGTAGTTTGAGGAGAGGGCAAAGGCATTGTAGAAGCTTGGCTTTGTAATATATTGCTTTGGTAGTTTTATTTACTTGTGGTTTGAAGGAGAGGTGTTGATTGAGGGTGATGCCAAGGTATTCGGATTGTACTTTTACTTGAGTGTTTAAGGTTACTGAGGTTGGGGGTTAAATGTGTTGTCTCTTGTATAAATAAGGCTTCCGTCTTCTTGTAGTTGATTGCAAGGTTGTTATTTGCTAGCCAGTGGGAGACATCAGCAAAGCATTCTTGGTCATTTGTAAATGATGGTTGTTTTATGTTGAATGATCCATAAAGCATGATGTCATCAGCATAGATGTGGAAGTTGAGGTTGTGGGATTTGATGATAGAGCAGAGAGGTTGTAGGCAGACGTTGAAGAGGAGTGCAGGAGTGCAGATAGAGTGGATCCTTGAGGTATGCCTTGTGTGTGGCAGTATGGGGCAGAAATGTTTGCTCCCAGTTTTATCTGTTGGTGTCTGTTGGTTAGGTAGGAGTGGAACCATTGGAGAACTGTTTTGGATTCTGGTGGATTGAAGACACTGAAGGAGGATGCTGTGGTTGACAGTATCAAATGCAGCCAAGACATCTAGGAAGATCAGGAGGAATCCTTGGGTGGTGTCTTGTATGCCTTTCATTAGGGTATAGATGAGGGAAACCATCAGTGGTTCTACTCCATATAGTGGGCAGAATCCGTGTTGCTGGGAGTCAAGGAGAGTGTTTCAGTCGATATGGTCCTGGAGTTGTTGCTGAATGACTTCCTCTATGATTTTTGCTATGAAGGGGAGACTGGTGATTGGTCTGTAGGAAACTGCACCCAAGGGGTTGAGGTCAGACTTCTTTAGGGTAGGGCATGGAGGAGAATTTAAAGCATTTAGGCATTTGACCTTGCTGTAGCGCTGACTGGGTAATTTTTGTGAGAATAGGGCTGAGGGGCTTTTTTGCTGCTTTGATCCAACTGACCAGGCATGGGTCGAGGGGTGAGGTGGTTGTGTTAAGTGATGATATGATGGCTTCATTGTTTTCTTTGTTATCTACAATCTATCCTGCAAAAACCACCAAATAACAGACTCAGGAGAAATTGTGCATGAAATATACTTATCCTACCACTCAAAAGAACTAAGTGCAACCAAACATGCATATGTACATTTTCCTTTACGCACTTGGTCTCTGGCATTCTCTCCAAGGAAAAATTAGAGCTATATTAGACCTTATAATATTCTCTAAGGAATTTAAAACCCTTCTGCATAAAGAGCACTTGGGAAATGAAACTAAACAGTCAAACATAAAAATGACCAAATAAAAGGACTTGTGCCATTTGATCATAACCATCTCTCTGTTCATAAGCCATTTTAACCCAACTCGGGTTTCCACAGACAAGCCTATTAGTAAAACTCACTTACTCATGTTAGGACATAATATACTTAGATTTAGTAATGTTTTCATTTTTCTCTTATTATTATGTTTTCTCTTTGATTGTATCATTAATATGTAAACTGATGTGGTTATATGTAATCCCCATTCATCTGTTTATCATGGTTTCTCCTTTGTCAAGCAGGAAGCATAAGCCACACATGGCAACATCATCCGATGGTGCCAAGGACGGATGTGGTCTCCAAAGGCTAGAAAGGTAAACCTTTCTGGGCATGTGTCAAGTGGTGTCACCTCCTGGCCCACCCCTACCTAGCTCAGAATTACATTTTCTGCCTTGACAGCAAGACAGATATCCCAGGTGTCCAGGAATCAACAAAAAAGCAAAAAAAATAAAAGAAAGAAGAAGAGCAGGACAAGAAGAACACAAACTCAGTGAGACAGAACCCCTCTGAGGTATAATGCCAAAGCTCAATTTTAAAAAATGTCCAGGCTGCAGCAAGAAAATGAACAGCACCGAAGCACATGATATGTGCGTGTGGTAACTCAGGGTCAACCACCAGCCATAAGACTGCCCTCACTGCACAAGAATGTTCCCTTGGGCCCAGAAACAGAGATCCCATGACTGCAGGACTTCCTCGCAACCCCCCCCCCCTCACCTCAGCAGCCGGCTGTGGCCATGTGGCCGAACACATGGAGCTCTAAGATCACCCTCCTCTTGCCTACAGTGGTCAGGATGTGCTCTCTGAGTCTGCCATCACCAACCACACTCCTTCTGGGACTCTTGGCACCCATAGCAGCTCAAGCTCTGACCCTCTGGCTGTCCGGGATGCCTCCAGCCTGACTGCCATGGGAACACCAGGCCCAGGCCCCTCTATCACCCTCCAATGAACTGAGAATTATGTCAGTGCCTCAAGCCACACCTCCCGAGATGTCATTGGTGGCCGCCATGACAGTCGCAGAAGCCCCAACAGACATCACCATGCCAACGGTGGAGCTCCCCATTGGTGCTTGAGTACAGACATAACCTCTCCACTGGCATGGAAGTGCACGCACTGATTGCGCCATTGTGGGAAATGCCACAGATATCTGCACAGGTCCTCCAGCAGGAGCCACAGACAGTGGCAATCCCTCAGCCCGCAAAAACACTGGCACGGATACAGCCACCACAGGGCTTTCTCCCACAGCTGCTCTTCTGCTGGATCCCACCACAGGAACAGCAGCACAAGACACAGCACTTCAGCAGCCACAAATCCTGCAACCCTGCTCCAAATCATCATCCGTCTACTCCAACAAGACACAAGGCCCCAGGATCCACAGTCAAAACCACTGCAAAGCATACGGAGGACCCTGGATTGTGGCTCTCTACCATAACCTTCTCCCCAGACCCCATGGCCAGAGACAACGGCGAGGAGGGGGTGGCACTCAGCACTGCAGATATAAGGAAAACCTTCACCCCCCCCCCCTCAGCAGCAGCAGACACTGTCTGCACACCCCTGGCAGGGGAAGAAAACAACAAGTCGCTGCCCCCTCCAACAGCTGGAGGACCTCTCCTACCCTAAGTTTGTGTGCAGAGTCACATCACAGCTAGCCCTCATGCCAGCGAACACGTCAGATGACCAGGACGGTGCACCAAGGGTCCTAAAGTACATGGATTCCCCAAAATCTCTACCCTTGCTTCCTGTCCACCAGCGGCTGCTCAACAACCTCACCCAGCTATGGCTCACCCTGATGTCCAGCTCTGCATGCACCCGCAAGCTGGAAACAAGTTCCAAGTGCAACCAGCTCTAGGGTTCTCCAAGACTTAGCTGTCCCACCAATCCATCATGGTGGAGTTCATCCTGAAGGGCACAAGGTCTTCTCACAACCATGCCAACGTGCCCCTCCCCCAAGATGGGACCACAAGCTCCTGGACAATGTGAGCAAGAAAGCATTTCAAGGAGCCATGCTCAGTGCAAGAATTGCTGCACACCAGTTCCAGCATGCAATGTGCCAGGACCTCCTACTGGATGACCTCAAAAGTGCGATAGTGACACTAACCCCAGAGGCCCAGGCAGCCACCTCGGCAGTCTTATCGGACCTCACAGAATGCACCAAGCACCTTGTGAGAGCTGCCTTCGATGCCTTCGTCACCACTGCATGAACAGCCAGCATGGCCATCTCAGCACAGCGCCTAGCCTGTCTATGGGCCTTGGGCCTCAGAGAGGACACCCACAACTGCACAGCGAATGACCCCTGAACAGGAGACTCATTATTCGGGGACAAGGTCAAGGACACTGTCAACTACTTGAAGTAGCACTGCACTACCCTGCAGACTCTCATGGAGGAAGGCCTAGAATGCAGCACCAGCAACAGGAAGGGGAGCTACCACTTCAAGTCCTACGCCTCCTCCAAGTGTAATGGCACTTACCACAAGTGGCAGGCCCAACAGTACAAACAGCAACCATACCAGTTACACTACCAGCAGAAGAACCGTCTGTGGGAGCGAAAAAAGGCAAAACAAACTGCACCCTCATCAGGGAAGAGCAACCGCTCCTTTTGACAATCCACACCTGGACAGGAACATGGGTGGGAGGGGGCATCTCGGCATTCCTCTACTCCTTGACATGCATCACCACTGACAAATGGATCCTCCGGATAATAAGGGAGGGCTACAGCATCCGATTTTGATTGCCACCCATCCAGTGCACCTTGCCCACCAGCGAGATGCCCAACCATCTACTTCCGGCCGTGACGGCAGAGATCCTGTCCCTCCTGGCCTCACGAGCAATAAAACCCATCCCAGAGGATGAGCTCAACCTTGGATTCTACTCCAGATACTTTCTCGATCCCAAGAAATCTGGAGGGGTATGGCCCATTTTCGACCTCAGGAAGCTAAATAAATTCATTGTCAGAGAGGAGTTTTGTATGTACTCCCTGGGATCCATACTTCCCTTCATCCAGACTTGGGACTGGCTGGCCTCCCTGGACCTCCAGGACACATACACTTACATCCCCATCCATCTGTCTCACAGACAATACCTGCGCTTCAAGGTCCTCGGCAAACATTACCAATTTAGAGTACTTCCCTTCGGCCTGTCCTCAGCCCGCGAGAGTCTTCACCAAGTTTGTTGCTGTGGCAGCTGTCCAACTATGCAAGCAGGGCATCTGTGTCTTCCCCAACCTCAATGACAGGCTTCTTTCAGCGCCTTCTATGCAAGAAGCACATGTGGCTGTCGACCAGACTGTCCGCCTATTGTCTTCCCTGGGATTCCTGATAAACTGCCATAAGTCGCACCTCCAGTGCTCACAAAGTACAAAGGAAAGAAGAGAGAGAAGTAGGTCTCAGGTACACAGTAAGCCTTAATCAGTCAATGTTATTTGTGCTAATATTTGTGTTAATAACCTCTTACAAAATGCCAGGCAGTGGAAAAGTACACGTCTTGCACTATGACATATACTTTGCCAGTGGGTGTGCATATGGGCAGAGTTTGTGAGGAATGCATAAGTATATGTATAGATCATACCACTGAGCACTATCTCCCACCCCTTCCCAAGGACAAATTCCCCCTTTTGAGAAGCATGCACGATAAACAGAGAACATCATTCCATTCTGATTTCATTCCATTCTGAGCTGCATCCATTTCCCCTAGAAATGCAGCAGTTTCCCTACATGTTCTCCTGCCAGAGAAAGATCCACCAGAGGATCTCACCAGTGGGGTTTCTTTTCCTTGCATGGAAGTATCTTCCAACCTTCTCTACTCTTAGAAACAAGGTCTTATTTGTGTGCAGCTCATTCATTTTGAGCTTTAACAAATGTGTGTAGTGGACTGTGCATGAAAGTAAACTATTGTGAAAGGCAAACTTGCAAAAATTTGGACAAAAGGAGGCTTCAACCCCTGCAATGCATGAAAGCCTCAGAATTTCAAGGTTTCTATGTGTTTTAGTACATAGTTTGTGGAAGTTTCTGCAATTAGTTATATTGACCACCTAGTCAGAATTAATCTCTACTTCTTAATTGTTTGGTGAGAATAAATTACAAATAATAAGCTGTGTGTATTCTTTGTGTTCATGTTGCCATGTCAATGGGCTTGAAATGAACAATTTTTCACTAAACAACAACTAAAGGACTGACTTATTAAACCTTTCCCCACAGACAGAGAATGGGAGAAACACCATAGTAAATCAGGCCCTAAGAGTGCAAAAACTTATTTATATTGAA
This sequence comes from Ichthyophis bannanicus, assembly GCA_033557465.1. Classification (NCBI taxonomy): domain Eukaryota; kingdom Metazoa; phylum Chordata; class Amphibia; order Gymnophiona; family Ichthyophiidae; genus Ichthyophis; species Ichthyophis bannanicus. The sequence continues at coordinate 648,485,689 of CM066035.1, forward strand.
AATCTAATAAAATCAGATGCATATTTTGCTTTTGCTATATAACATGTATAGAAACATGATGGCAGAAAAAGACCATATGACTTATACAGCCTGGCCTTACATACAAATTACTATAGTCCCTTTTTTTCCTTTAGAGATATTTTGTGTTTGTCCCATGCTTTTTAAAATTCAGATAGAGTCTCCACTGGGAGATTATTCCATGCATCTACCACTCTTTCCATAAAGAAATATTTCCGCCTGTTACTCCTGAGTCTATCATCTTCACCCTGTACCCCCTCATTGCAGAGCTTTCTTTCAATTGAAAAAGGCACTCCTGTGCATTTATGCAACAGAGATACTTAAACATCTCTATAAAATCTCCTCTCACTTGGTTTGTAGCTTATCATGCTGTGAGGGCTGGTGTGCATCAGTGATGCTGAGGGCTAAGCTATTGGTAGTTAACTATTGGCATGGTCTCCCAAGATGGACAGGTATCAGTTGAGGTGCCAGACCAAGACAAATCACCCATCTGGGCAGCAGCAGAATGGGACAGTGTTGGCGGCGGAGGATCACATTTCTGTGACAATGGCAACACTAAACTTAAACTGCGCAGAAGAAAGGCCCGACAATCTACTTCCGTATCTTGCCATGAAAACCCAATGGATAGTCACAACAAAACAAATGCCACTAAAGTGCTGGAAGATGAGACCCCAAGGTCAAAAGGCACTCAACTGACTACTGGGAAGAAGCTGGAGACTTTTCAGAGTAAAGCCAGCATTTATGATGTGGTTGGATCAAAGCCCTTGGGAAATCGGACTGCTGATGTAGCTGCACATGAAATGAGAGTCAGAAGCTACTAAGATGCCTTACATGTTGGGACATGGAATATACGAAGCATAAACCAAGGGAAGTTGGAAGTGGTCAAGAATGAAATGGAATGTGTACAACTTGATCTGCTAGGTGTCAGCGAACTGAAATGGACTAGCATCGGGTGTCAGTGAACTGAAATGGACTATCAGTGAACACTTAATCTCTATTTGTCTGCGAGGAATGCCTATCAACACAACTATAATTCAAGAATGTGTCCCAACAACAGTTGCAGAAGATGATGAAATTGATGAGTTCTATGGACAAGCTGAAATTGACAGAACATACAAACGGGATATCTTGATAGTCATGGGTGGCTGGAACGCAAACGTTGGCAACAAAAATGAAGGCAAAATGGTTGGAAAATATGGACTTGGCAAATCAATCTGGAGAAAGACTGATATAATTCTGCAAGACCAATGATCTATTGATCTCAGACACCTTCTTCCAGCAACACAAGCGGCAACTGTACACATGGACTTCACCCAAAGGATTGTACAAAAATCAAATTGACTACATCTGTGGTAGTCAATGATGGAAAAGCTCTATAACATCAAAGACAAAACCAGGAGCTGACTGCGGTACAGATCACCAACTACTAGTATGCAAACTCAAGCTAAAGTTGAAAAAGAGCAAGCCACTCATGAATGCAGCAAAATATAACCTTGAGAATATACCACTGGAATTTAAAGATTGCCAGCAAAATCAATTTGCTGCTATAGATACAAATGACAGAACTCCAAAAGAGATATGGAATGACATCAAGAAGGTTGTGTTGGAAGAAAGCGAGAAGTCTCTACAAAAGGTGAAAAAGCAAAAACGGCCAAAATGGATGATAGAAGAAACTCTGAAAATTGCCCAGAAACACAGAGAAGCTAAAGCCAGAGGAGAAAGAGAAGCAATCGCAGAACTCAGAGACTTCCAATGTGCAGCAAGACAAGACAAGGAAAAGTACTACAATGATGCATGCAAGGAAATGGAGGAAGAACAAGATTGGCTTTCCTAAAGCTATGAGAGTTAAAGAAAAAATTCCAGCCTCAAATTGAAATGCTACAAGATGCTCAAGGATCTATGTTGAATGATGCTGAGAAGATCAAGAAAAGGTGGAAAGAATATACAGAGTTTTTATATGATAAAGATCAAGTGGACCAACAGCCATGTCAACCTGAACCTTATGATCCGGAACCATTGGTGTGAAAGACATTGAAGCAGTATTGAAAGCCTTATCAAAGAACAATGCACCAGGCATTGATGACATTCCCATAGAAGTATTACAGCAATCATATGCAGCTGTTATCATACTTACAAGGCTCTGCCAAGAAATTTGAAAGACAACATCATGGCCAACTGACTAGAAAAGATCTGTGTTTATACCAATACTAAAGAACGGTTATCCAACTGACCGTGGAAATTATCACACAATCGCTCTGATCCCACATGCCAGCAAGATTCTACTGAAGACTATTAAACAGAGACTATAACCATATCTGAAACAAGAACTACCTGACATGCAAGCAGGATTCAGGAAAGCATGAAGAATGAGAGACATTATCGCGGATGTGAGATGAATCCTTGAAAAGACAAAAGAATACCAAAAGGATATCTATTTGTGCTTTATTGACTACAGCAAGGCTTTTGACTGGGCAAACCATGAGAAACTCTGGGCCACATTAAGAAGTATTCTGATCATTCTCTTGCACAATCTGTACATATTTCAAGAAGCAACAGTTTGAACGAAACAAGGAGAAACAAAATGGTTTAAAATCAGCAAAGGTTTATGACAAGGCTGCATACTTTCCCCCTACCTGTTTAATCTATATGCAGAACAAATCATCAGAGAAGCAGGACTGTATGAAGACAACTGAGGTGTGAAGATTGGTGGGAGACTTATCAACAATCTTCGCTATGCTGATGATATCACATTATTGGCTGAAAGTGAAGATGATCTGGAACATTTGCTTCTCAAGATCAAGGAACATAGTCTTAAAATGGGCCTGCACCTTAATGTAAAGAAGACAAAGATCATGACTACCGGAAAAATCAATAAGTTCATCGTTGATGGAGAAGAAATTGAAATTGTGTACAACTTTAACCTACTTGGATCAACTATCAATAAAGAAGCAACAAGCAGTCAAGAAATCTGACGATGCATTGCTCTTGGCAAAATGGACCTAGACAAGATTCTGAAGAACAGAGATATCTCTCCATACAAAGATTCAACTCGTTCAGGTTATGGTATTTTCAGTAATATCATATGGATGCGAAAGTTGGACAGTGAAAAAGATAGACAGGAAGAAAATTGATGCCTTTGAATTATGGTGCTGGTGGCAAATACTGTGTATACCATGGATTGCCTGAAGAACAAACCAGTCAGTACTAGAGGAGATCAAACCTAAGTTTTCTTTAGAAGGTCAGATGACAAGACTTCAACTTTCATACTTTGGACACATCATGTGAAGAGAGATCATTAGAGAGAGACATCATGCTGGCAAGGTAGAAGGTCAACGCAAAAGAGGAAGGCCAGCAATGAGATGGATCGATATAATAACAGCAGCTATGGGTGCCTGTCTGTTAACAAGGAACCACCTGACTGAAGACCGAACACAATTTAGGACAACTATCCAGAGGGTCGCCATGAGTCGACACCGACTCGATGGCACTTAACATAATATCTCATCTTTCCTACCTTTCCTACAAAATATACATACTGAGATCTTTAAGTCTGTCCCCATATGCCTTATGAAGAAGCCCAATGACCATTTTGGTAGCACGCTCTGCAGTGACTACATATCGTTTATATCTTTTTGAATGTGTGACCTCCATAATTGTACACAATACTTCAAATGAAGTCTCACCAAAGACTTATACAGAGGCACTTTGATAAGAACATAAGATACCATACTGGTTCAGACCAAGGTCCATCAAGCCCAGTATCCTGTTTCCAACAATGGCCAATCTAGGTCACAAGTACCTAGCAGTTTCCCCAAAAGACACAGGTTCCTCAATGCTTGTATTGGTTCAAGCAGTGATATCCTGGGTCCCTTTTAATAATGATTTATGGACCTTTCCTCCAGGAACTTGTCCAAACTTTTTTAAACCCAGCTACAATAACAGCTTTTACTACATCCTCCAGTAACGAACTCCAGAATTTGATTACACGTTGAGTGAAAAAATATTTTCTCTTATTAGTCTTAAATAGGTTACCCTGTAGCTTCATTGCATGTCCCCTAGTCTTTTTATATTCCGATGACGTAAACAATCTACGTTTACCCGTTCCACTCCATTCATTAATTTATAGACCTCTATCATATCTCCCCTCAGCCATCTCTTTTCCAGGTCGAAGAGCCCAAACCATATTAGCCTCTCTTCATAGGAGCATCCTTCCATCCCCTTTACCATTTTGGTGTCTCTTCTCTGTACCTTTTCTAATAACGCTATATCCTTTTTAAGATATGGCAACCGGAATTGCATACAATATTCAAGGTGCGGTCGCACCATGGAACAATACAGAGGCATTATAATATCCTTTGTTATAAATAAATAAATAGCAAATTACATAAAAACTGCACATAAACTAAAAATAAATGTGTTGAACATTAAAATACTCAAAACCAAACCAATAAAAAATTGAATCATCACTACTAAAAACGGCATAAAATTATATGAGGGAAAGGCCACATTAGCAAGACCACAAATGTAACAGACCAAATAAAAAACTTTTAAAGAGAGGAATAAATAAATGACCATATAACCCCAAAAGCAACCCACGAGAACCGATAAAAGAATAAATAAATAGTGAATCATGTATATATGCACAAGTGACCGAAAACAAATGCATCAAACATTAGTAGACTCAAATCCAACCCAGAGAAAAGAATAAAACATCTAAAACAGTAATAAAATGATATGTATGGAAAAGGCCACAATAGCAAGATCACAAATTCATTACATCAAGTAAGTTAATGAGAAATCGGTTAAAAAGGGTTAAAAGGTCAATAGGGGTATGCCATGGATGATACCTGCTGACAGTGGGCAATAAAACAAAACAATAAATTTAAAATAAAAACATATACTTAAAATGTATATGGACTACAAAGGGGAAAATCATGAATCTAAGGAAAAAGCAGATGAATGCAAAAAAGGGGGGAGGAGGAGGGAAAGGGGGAAGGAAAGGTGAAGGAAAAAAGACAAGGATAAGGGGGGAGGGGTAGGAAGGAGAGGAGGGGGAAGGGGGAGTGAAGGGAAAGGAAGGGAAGGAGGAAAAAGGGGGAGGGGGAAGGGGGCATATGTGTACTTTACTTTATAAATAGGCATGTAAGTGGTATAAAAATGCATGTCAAAACTAGTTGCAAGCACTTGTGCCTGCTTTATGGCAGGTGTAAATGCCTGCCCTGAGATTTTTAAATAATGCATGTTATAACTTGTACATCTAAATTTGTATTCACCCAAACTCTGCCTCTGTGCATGCCCACGCTAAAAGTAGATGTGATCAGTCTTATACATGTACTTACAAGATGGTGACTGGCTAAAGTACATACATAAGTGCAAATTCACGAGCATAAGTCCTTGAAAATAGTGACTTATAAAGGTAAATAGTGTGCATCTTTATGTGACTTCCTTATAAGATTATCCCCTTAGGAGGTAATTCCAGAACACAATTAAGGAGTTTGTAGGTGCAGTGGAGACATTTATGTGCTGAAAACATCCCCGACCGCATTCTGAAACACTGCTATCTGGTACATACATGGAACCAGCACGGGGATCTCAGAACATTTCCAGAAGGGGCAGAACAGGGCCATGGTCAGCCATAGAGACATATAGGGGGTCATTCTGAACTCTGTTTAGCAGGTCTGGATGGATTACCAAAAGGGACTACTACTGCTGGAAAGAAATCTTCACTTGTATTTCTTTACTTCTGGGAAATTCTCTTCCTTGGAGAAAAGGAAATTCTTAGGGTTAAAGTTGATACACTGGATTCTAATACACAGGTTTATTTGCTAACTCACTCAGGGGTCAGTAGCCCCAGAGAGCTTTTAATTTAAATTGAATTAGAGTATAGCTTTGCATAGAAGAAAGAAAAGGGTAAGTATGTTTTGAGTAGAAAGAAATTGTTTCTAGAGACCTTTACGAAGAGACCTCCCAGTTAGAAGGCAAAACACCCATGAAACTGTTTTAAATAGGTGTTAAAGCCAAGTGGCAGGTCAAATGGGCAATTTGAAAGGCTCCCTCTGTCAAACAAATGGCTGTGTGAATCACCCATAAAATTGTTAAGAGATTACCTTAGAAGCACAGGTCAGGGGATTGTGTAGCAAGCCAGTTTTTACTGGTTAGGAAGTTCAAATCCAGAACTTCTAGAGTAGCATTCTCTGAAATGCTTCCCATTTCATGCACAGGACCCAAAAGGCAGGCAGAGCTCTGGAGACTCAATGTGTTGGTAAGACAATGGTGCAACGAATAGGATTTTGGATTTGGTAGGATATGGGCAACGGTCTGGGGAAGGGAGGGGCACTTCTGAAGGGATGGGCTCCACCTTAACCGGGATGGTACCAGGTTGCTGACATTAACCTTTAAAAAGGAGATAGAGCAGCTTTTAAACTAGATAATAGGGGAAAGCCAACAATCGCCCAAGAGCGCATAGTTCAGAGGGCTGTGTCCTTGAAGGATACTAGCTAAAGAGGGAAGTTAGGGCATATCAACAGAGAGGTTCTAATAAAGATAAAAGTAAATCAGATGTCCTTAAGTACAGAGCTGAAAGATTTCAAATTACCCCTATCAACTGATAACTAGAATAATATGAATAAAATACAACCTCTAAAATGCCTGTTTGAAAATGCTAGAAGTCTAAAAAATAAGATGGGAGAACTAGAATATATAACACTAAAGGAAAGGTTAGATATGATTGGAATCTCAGAGACCTGGTGGAAGGAGGACAACCAATGGGACACTCTGATATCTGGGTATAAACTATATCACAACGATAGGATAGATCTAATTGGTGGAGCAGTTGTGCTCTATGTTAGGGAGAGCATTGCGTCACACAGGATTAAGGTTTTGCAAGAAACAAAATGCACGGTAGAATCTCTATGGATAGAAATCCCATGTAAAAAGAAGGAGATGATGGCAGTGGGGTTGTACTGGCCAGTGGGGTTGTACTGGACAGAATGAACAGATAGATGATGAAATGCTAAGAGAAATCAGGGAAGCTAAGAAAAGTTACAACACAGTAATAATGGGTGATTTCAATTACCCCAGTATTGACTGGGTCAATGTCACTGCAGGACATGCTAGGGAGATAACGTTTCTAGATTAAATAGATGACTGCTTCTTGGAGCAACTGGTTCATGATCGGACAAGAGGGGAAGCTATTTTGGACTTAGTCCTTAGTGGAACAAAAATCTGGTGCAACAGATAAGGGGCCACTTGGAAATAGTGATCATAGCATGATTGTATGTGATTTAATAAATAGAAAAAGGATGGCAAGGAAATCCACAGTACTACCTTTTAACTTTCAAAAGGGAGACTATGATAAAATGAGGAAAATAGTTAATAAAAAACTAAGAGGAATAGCTGCAAAAATTATAGATTTACATCAAGCATGGGCGTTATTTAAAAATACAAATCTTGGAAGCCCAGACCATATGTATTCCATGCTTTAAGAAAAGTGGAAGGAAGACCAAAAAACGGCCAGAATGGTTAAAAGGAGAAGTCAGAGAGGCTGCTGTAGCCAAAAAAGCATCTTTCAGGAAATGGAAAATGGAGCCAAATGACCAAAACAGGAAACAAAAGTACTGGCAAGGCACTGATAAGGCAGGTGAAGAGATAATTTGAAAAAACCTTGCCATGGAAGCAAAAATGCACAATAAAAATGTTTTCAAATACATTCGTAGCAAAAAACCTGTGAGGCAGTCAGTTGGACCATTAGATGATAGAGGGGTAAAAGGGGTGCTAAGGCAGGAGAAGGCCATAGCAGAGAGATTGAATAAATTATTTGCTTTGCTGTTTACTGAAGAAGATGTAGGGAATTTATCCATGCCTTAACTGGTATTTAAAGGTGATATATCAGAAGAATTGAAAGAAATATTGATAAACTGAAGAGTAGTAAATCACCTGGACTGGATGGTATACATCCAAGAGTGTTGAAAGAACTGAAAGATAAAATTGCAGACCTACTATTAATAATCCATGAACTATCATGAACATCATCTGGTGTACCTGAAGCTGGAGAATGGCCAATTTAATGTCAACTTTTCAAAAGGTTCCAAGGGAGATCTGGGAAAATACAGGCCGATCAGCCTAACATCGGTACCAGGCAAAATGGTAGAAACCATTTTAAAGAATAACATTACTGAACATGTAGATAGTAATGATTTAATGGGAGAGAGCCAACATGGATTTAGCCAAGGAAAGTCTTATCTTACTAAACTGTTATATTTTTTGAAGGTGTGAATAAACAGGTAGATCGAGGTGAGCCGGTTGATATAGTGTATCTGGATTTTCAGAAAGCCTTTGATAAGTCCCTCATGAGAGACTCTGGGCCAAATTAAAAAGTCATGGGATTGGAGGCAGTGTAGTATTGTGGATCAAGATTAGTAGGCTAAATGGCCAATTTTCTCAATGGAGAAAGGTAAATAGTGGAGTACCCCAGTGATCTGTGCTGGACGTGCTGTTTTCTAACATCTTCATAAATGATCTGGAAACAGGAACAAAAAGTCAGATAATCAAATTTGCAAATGACACAAAATTATTCAGAGTTGTTAAAACACAAGAGGATTGTTAAAAATTGCAAGAGGAACTTGATAAACTGAAAGACTGGACATTCAAATGGAAGATGAAATTTAATGTGGACAAGTGCAAATTTATGCACCTAGGAAAGCCAAAAAGCAAGAGAAGGAGGTCTTCCGCAAAAGTACAATAGGAGGCAGCGGAAGCCAAAAACCATGGCCAAACACAAATAAGTATATCAAAAAAACTTTATTAGCAGACCCATCTAAAAGGTTTCGGCCGGAGGGTTTCTTCAGGGGTCTAAGGACAGACATAGACATAAAATTAAAATATGAACACTCACAATGTAAATTAATAGAGAATAAATACAATAAAAATTAAAAAAAAAGTATAATACATTACCAAAGGAGACAAAAAACAACAACATCAAAAGGGTGGAACAAACCACTCTTCCCAATCTATGGTAGATAGATAGATAAAAAAGATGTAACATCCTAAATGCTCATAAAAAATAATTCATATAATAGACACAAAAATGAATATATATAACATACTATGGGGTATGTTTACTAAACTGTGGTAAACGTACATAACGTGTGTTATGTAACGTTAGCGATCGTTAGTGCGTCATAACGCGCGTTATGACGCGCTAACGAGTGTAATACTCCGCGGTGCAGTAAAACACTGCAGAAGGTGGAGAGAGGGCGGAGAGAAGGGGTCAATGGGCGGAGAGTGGGCCGGGAGAGGCTTCCCTCACACTAACACGCTGAATTTCAGGGCTGAATTCCAACGCGAATGAAAACCTGCCATTAAAGGCACATTACAGGGGAGAGAAACCATTTCTGTGTCAGCAATGTACAGCCCAGGCAGGGAAACCAAAACACAGTGATAAGTGTGATACATGTGCACAGAACAAAAGGGCACAGAAACACTGAAAATGACACCCAACAAACTGGAAAAAAACAATAACCAAGCTGGGCAATAGTGGTATCAATGAGAAACATCAACCCCTCCCCCCCCCCCGAGTAAGCCCCATAGAACAGATATAAATCATGAAATGGTCTATACGCCGTCCCCATACAAGGTGAATGAGCCCACAGTGACATAGCGCTGCTCAGGGTTTTCCCCAGCATCGGACAGGTGCACATGTCCCGCAACATCAGGGCGGGTATGTCAGAATGGCAACTGGACAGATACCGGAGAAGGGGATACAGAGGGCCGCAGGCGGCACATGCTGTGGTGGAGCTGGGCCACAGTGCGGACTAGGGTGATGCCTAGGTGGCCCATACGAATGCTGAAACAGCGGAGCAGCCAGACAGCAACTGCTGAAGGTCCAACATGGGCACGAGTGGGTTTCCCAAAGTGTCACAGGGGATAGTACCCAACAGCTACCCCCAAGGGCACGGAACATTGGCAGGCGGGGCTGGGGGAGCGTGGAGGTCTATGCAGGCACCCCTACCGCAGAACCCGCACCATAGGCAGCCACCTACCTGCACACTGGATGGCCTGAGACTGCGCACCACCAGCTCCACCAGCAGAAGGGCATGTCAGCATGGTGGCTGAGGGATACTGGTGGTGGAGGAGGCAGTGGCAGCTGCCCAGAGCAGACCGTGGCCTAGCCCTGTGTAGGTGGGTGCCATGCACTGCAACAGACAGGCCCTGTCTGACCAACAGTCATGGTATCACCAGGGAATGCACCATCTCTGTGATAACATGGTGGTGCAGTGCACAAAACCAGTGTATTCAGAAGCAGAAGGTCACAGGTTCAAGTCCCAGCTGTGGTTTCCGCCAACCCAGTCCTCATATTTTACCCACTACTATAATGTGCTAATACAGACAGAACCTTTCTTGCAGATGAAGTAAACATGCCCAAAACACTTTCATTTTACCCTACAGAGCACAGACACCATAAACATGCACATTACCTAGAACAGAGCCTCCCAAATGCAGTCCTGGAGGGCCAAACACCATTCAGGTTCCATGCTGCCTCTGATAAAGATGCCTGTGCTGCATTTCTATGCGCCACCCCCATGGTATGCAGATGTATCTCATGCATATTCATGAGGGACAGCATGAAAACCCGAACAGTGTTTTGCACCGCAGGAATGGAGTTGGGAACCTCTGCCGTAAAGCAGCAGCCAACAGGGGCAGACACACCCGCACCCACAGGCCCCATTATCCAAAGCCTCCTGGAGAGGCAGGACTTTGGGCTCTGCATGCATCTCCCAATACTAGCACTTGCATACCTTAGTAATGCCACCCTAAACCTGGGAATATGGTACACATCTATCAAAAGGTTGCTATGATTACTGGCAGAGAGTAATTCCTAGGTTAAGTACAATTTTCGGAGTGAGCTGCATCATAGCAACCTTTCTGATGTCTGTGGAGTGTGCTACAGGTCTTGTGTCTGACAGTGTTTACCAATCTGGGGAGTGACTCCTACAGTATTGTGTACCAAAGCCGTGCCTGCACTGTGCCCAGGACTGGTGTGGTGGCCTGGGCTGCCCAACACCTCTATAGTTGCACAATGCTGGCATAGGTGTGGGGAGTGTGTGTCTGTCTATCCAGTGTGTGGTGGCTGCCAACACCCTCCACAGCCCACACTGCTAGCACTGTTGCCAGAATTGGCCTGCCAATGTGCATAATGAGGAGCAAGGTACCGTGGGAATAGCCTGGATAGGGTGGCCTGGCCTGGCCGCATCTGCACAGGGCATAGGGCAATGGCCGGACATTGTAGTGCTCGGTACCACCTGCACGAACAGGGTGGCCATAGCATATCCTGCTGGGAGGTCACTCTCACCCTGACTGAGCAGTGACCATGGCATGGCTAGGTTCCCCCATAGTGCTATATAGTATTTCTCTTATGTGATGTTTATGGGTTTCCTTTTGGGGCCCAATCACTGACTTATCTGCTTGGTGTGTATGCTGATATCCCCGTTCTGGGTACATGCATTTCCTCCAGGACCATGCACTATGGACTAGCTGGCGGACTGTCTGCAGCTAGTATGTGTCTTGCTGGAACACCGTGCAGGGTGCAGCGGCTGGAGACTTGCTGCTGGAGAATGTCAGATAATGGTGGGGGGCAGCTGAGCATTTCCAGACCTGCCGTCTGTCTGCTATTGCGTTATGGATGTGTACTGCTTTGTATTGCCTGCCCTGTAGGGTATTTGATCCCTAGCAGGACTGGGGTGATGGTCCCCTCTACTGCCACCATTGCAGGGGGTAGAAAGTGGATCTGTTGGCAGGAGATCCTGTCCCCCACCCTGAGCCCCAGAGGGTGGGTTGGGTGGTGGTATGTAATCTCCCTGGTAACCACAGCAGAATGTGGGTGTGGTGCCATGCAGTCCTCCTGTAGCCAGCCGGTTGTTTATTAGCAGCCCTAGCCCACTGGTTATTTCACTGTCCATGGAGCCAGAGGTCATGGGTTCATCAATAGGGCTGTCTTAGGCATTGTCTATTTTTATTGTATATTAGTGCTGCCAGCAGAACCACCCTCAGGGTACTGTCACCTTAGGGTGGCTCATAAGGTGCCCTATAAAGCGTCTTATAAGGTGCCTTATATGGTGTCCTATAGGAGACATTATAGGGTGCCTTGGCAGACAGCGCACTTTATTATGTGCCCTATGGAGTGCCTTATGTGGCACCTTAGGTTACGCCACTGTGAGGGTGTGTTTGCTGGCAGCACTACTAAAGTACAACTAAACTTCCTCACAGTCCAATACTTAACCCTTTCCATGCCAAGCCCAAAACCTTCGGGATCCACACTTCTGCCTAAATATTCCTATCAAATGGTATATAATACATGACCATGGCAGAGGGAACGTCACTATTGGAACATATTGAATAAGACGGGTACAATTTTCCTGACATATGCAAACTTTAACCCGGCTGCAGAATGTGGATTAAAATATTATAGTAGGCCTTCAAAGGGTTACACATGACGCCTCAGCCAGCCTTATTCATTAGGCACACTGGGGAATCAAACCCATGACCCTTGTGCCATCAGTCTGTGTAGTAACCATTGTGCTACAGCTCTGTTTCTGTAGTTGGGTGTCTGCACGCCTTCTTACGCTTAACGCGCAGTAACGCACCCTGTAACGATCGTTGCTGCACGGTGCCTTATAGCGCGCCTTAACACGCGTTATTGGTAACCACCCTCCATGTATTGTATATATGTGTAAATATCTTTCTGTTATCCTTACAAATGTAAATAGCACAGGTACACTACCAAAAAACTGCCTCCAGTTTTGCAACTGATTCCTATAGATTTTGGGGTGCTGAATCCAGGAAAAATAGCCAAAATGTTCCATCACGTCACGTTTTCTTGCAAAATTAGATTTCTTACCCATATAAGGAATGTTCACATAATTTCTTTTTAGCCGACTGCAGTTTATTTTCTTGGTCCAAAATAGAGGTTGTAATGGTTAACTAACTAGAAACACTAGAAAACAGTATTAACTACACAGGTACACTAAAAAAAATTTTTTTAAACTGCCTCTAATGTTTCGATTGATTTTTACGTTTTTTGGTGCGCTGAATCCAAATCTGGTAACCAATTTGCTCCATCACGTACAGATTTTTTGCTACATTGGGTTAGCAGTTTGAGGTGAACGTTTCAGATTGAGTGCGATCGAGATTAAAGTTTCTTGGATGAATTCTTTATACTAATTGTTTAGTAGTTATTCAAATAAGAATAAAGAAAATTGTAACAAGGCAGCACATAAGAATAGAGTAATGTCAACAAAACACACTGTGATGGTAGCAAAATTGTCTGCACTTAAAACAGCCACATACATGTGCACAAACATTGAGCATATAAGAGCGAGGTTAGACACAAAGCAAAGCAAAGAAATGTGCAAAAAATGTTGTACAGGTATGTATGTAAGAATAGAAAACGCAAACCGCACCTTTGCAATACATGAAGACAAATACCCGATGGTGTGAAAATAAAATTCTAATAAATGAGATCCGACACTGTGGTAATAACTAGCAAATTTTTATTTCAAAGTTTAGTAAAAACACGATATTTGTCAACACAGTTTAGATTTTAAAGTCATTCTTGGGTCAATCAATCTCCTGGTGGGCCCGTTTCTTCTTCCCCCGAATGCTTCTCTTGGTGCGCTGCTTGGCGTATTTTTCATCTGGGGTTTCCCGCAGCAGCAACCAGCAGAAATCAGCCATCATAGTGGTGTTCCATCTTCCTTGGTACCTTCTCTCTGCGTCCTTGATGTCCTGGTGAAACCTTTCACCTTGTTCTTCACTGTACGCCCCCACTTTTTCGGGAAAGTTGTTCACATGGGAGTGCAAGAAATGGACTTTCAGGCTCATGTTACAGCCTTGTTCTTTGAAGGCATTGAGCATCCTGGCAACAATATCCTTATAGTTCTCATCCCGCCTGTTCCCCAAGAATTTGAGAACAACATCCTTGAAGGAATCCCAGGCTTCTTTTTCCTTCTCAGACATCGTTTCAGCGAATGCTCCATCTGAAATGAGTTTCCTTATATCAGGGCCAACAAACACTCCTTCCTTTAGCTTTGCTTCAGAAAGTCGGGGGAACTTTGAGCAAAGGTACCGAAAGCACTCACCATCTTTTGGAAGGGACTTGATGAATTGCTTAATGAGACCCAACTTAATGTGGAGAGGTGGTAATAGAATTTTATCACGAGGTACCAAGCTCTCATGAAGAACATTTTTCTCACCGGGTCTCAAATACTCCCGAATTGGCCAGTCTTTTTTCCCCCAGTGTAGGTCGCGGGCCCGGGTATCCCACAAGCAAAGGAAGCAGGGATATTTGGTGAAACCGGATTGCTGCCCTAATAGCATGGGTAAAATTTTAAAGTCTTCACAAATCATCCACTTATGCTCATCATAACGAATCTTCTGAAGAATCAGGGCCAAATTCTCGTATTTTTCTTGGAGAATAACAGAGTGAGCAATAGGAACTGAAGCGAATGTGTTGCCATTATGAAGAAGAACACCTTTTATGCTGTCTTTTGACGAATCAATGAACAGCCACCATTCAGCAGGATCATACTTGAGTTTAAACTTTTCCATCACTCCGTATATATCGTTGCAAAATACCAAATCTTCCTCTTTGCTGAAATACTTCAAAAATTGTGTCTCGCGGTTGCGGTACCAATAAAAAGTTGTTCCTGGTGACAATAGATTTTTCTGTTTAAGCCGAGAACCTAGCAGTTGGGCAGCATCTTTTGGGAGTCCTAAATCCCGGACTAAATCATTCAATTCAGCTTGAGAGAAAAGTTCAGGTTTCGGATCTGGTTCAGTTTCAAACTCGGAAGTACTGGACTCATCGGGAAAAGCCATCTGATGAGTCTCATCATGATCAGAACCATCCACACAAATATGATCCAAAGATTTTGGTGGTTCAGGCACAGGTACTTCATTGCTATGAGGCATAGGCCTAATTGCTGAGGGAAGGTTGGGGTAACTTATTACGTTCTTATTTTTTAAGTTGTATCCCTTCACAATGCAAGAGCAAAAATAGCAGTCACTGCTGTGGTCTCTTTGTTCACGCCACATCATAGGTATTCCGAAACGAAATGCTTGTTTTTTACCTTTCATCCATAAGCGTAGATCTTCCTCACATGTCTTGCACACTTTGTGAGGAGCCCACGGTTTGTCTTGATCGCCTAACTTCAAACCGAAATAGGCGAAATATACTTTTTTAATAAATGCAGAAATGTTCCTCTGCCGCTTTTTCACGGTATATTCCCCACAAATAAAACAAAAACTGTCCGGAGAGTTGACGCAACCTCTGGCTCTGTGAGCCATCACAAATACACAGCACTGCAAACTACAACTGTAGTGAACCACTTCGGAATAAAGCTGGATTACGACTGAGCAAACAAAAGGTAATAATGAACTTGCAAGGAACTGAAATTTGACAGGAACGTTCATGTCGCAACCACCGTGTTTGAGCGAGCGAACGAGGCGAGGCGAACAGGAAAGAACATGCGCCAGCGCGAGTACTGGATTTAGCCCCCCGCCTCCCAATTGTCCTGTTAATGTATAAAATGAATACAAAACACTCTAAAATATCATGAGGGAGTGTTTCTAGTTAGTTAACCATTACAACCTCTATTTTGGGCCAAGAAAATAAACTGCAGTCGGCTAAAAAGAAATTATGTGAACATTCCTTATATGGGTAAGAAATCTAATTTTGCAAGAAAACGTGACGTGATGGAACATTTTGGCTATTTTTCCTGGATTCAGCACCCCAAAATCTATAGGAATCAGTTGCAAAACTGGAGGCAGTTTTTTGGTAGTGTACCTGTGTTATTAAAGTGGACCCGGGATATTCCCTGCTTTCCCCAATACAAGCATTGTGGAGCCTGTGTCTTTTGGGGAAACTGCTAGGTACTTGTGACCTAGATTGGCCATTATTGGAAACAGGATACTGGGCTTGATGGACCTTGGTCTGACCCAGTATGGCATATCTTATGTTCTTATGAAGAGCCATCAAAATGGTAAAGGGGATGGAAGAATACCTCTATAAGGAAAAAGGTTAGGGATCTTCAACTTGGAAAAGAGATGACTGAGGGGAGATATGATAAATATCTATAAATTAATGAATTTGGATGGAATGGGTAAATGTAAATCGGTTGTTTATGCCATCAAAATGTAGAAAGACTATTGGATATGCAAAGAAGCCAGAACATAACCCTTTTAAGACTAATAGAGTGAAAAAAACTATTTTCTTTTAACTGTAATCAAACTCTGGAATTTGTTATCGGAGGATATAGTAAAAGCTATTAGTGTAGCTGGATTTAAAAAGGGTTTGGATACGTTACCGGAGGAAAGGTCCATAAACCATTACTAAAGAGGATCTAGGAAATCCACTGCTTGTCCCAGGACAAGCATTGTGGAACCTGTGTTCCTTTGGGAACTGCCAGGTACCCTTGAGCTTGATTGGCTTCTTCTGGAAACAGGATACTGGGCTTGATGGACCTCGGTCTGACCCAGTATGGAATTTCTTATGTTCTAACAGCACCAGACTAGAGCAAAGTGCCAAACTCAATGACTGGAATCCAATGTAGTAACATATCAGCTCTGGACCCCAGTTATTACAGTTGGAAAGTAGTTTTCTTTAAGATCAGGCACAAGAAGTATAAGATGCCTTATTTGGCCAATCCCTTGACAAAGGCAGTGCTGAAACATGGCCTCTGGTGACCCCCTAGCAGTCTTCTTTGAGGTGAAGCAGTAAATAAAAGGTTTTGTATCACACTTCGCTCTAGCCTGATAGTTTTAGTGTCTCTCTGCAAGTGTGCAGTGATGGAGATGGGCAAAATCCTAAACGTGTAATATTTCCGAATACAGTGGATGTGGGGGCATCCAAAATATTTACCCGCATCCAATAATATTGATGGTGGGATGTGTTCCTCCATTCTATTGCTGCTGAATAGCCTTTGCCTGTGCCATTCCAAACACATTTACCTCCCCAATTCTGCACCATTGGGCATATCCAGACCTTTGGATATGGAATTAGGTCCAAAAGGGCCCATTTACAATGTAGACGTGTCCACAGCCTGGACATGCAGGTTATGTTCAAACCAGTTTCTCTCTCAAGTAATTATTGCCATTGTAATGAATCCTTGATTGGCTTTCATACATGTAAGTGGGCTGGTGCCTTTATCTTGTACATAATGGAACTGATATTTGGGACTGTCATATCTGATGAAAGATAAAGCATGTGGTTTGTAGTGCCCAAACTGGCAGCAAAGCAGAGGACAGAGTCAAACAGGGCTAAACACACATGGAAGACAGGAAAAGGGGGCTATACAATGCCTCAGCAGGGGGGAGGGGTTAGTCACTCAGGTTGATTAGAGCAGGGACAGGAAAGTTTAAAACTCTGCAGCAGTGGAGACAGAGTTAGGATAGGTATTGAATTAAATGTTAACTTGGGCTCCACAGACAGACCAGATAGTAAAAGGAAAGTTGCAGTTAATTGGAGAGGAGCAAGAAAGAGCGCTGAGAAAAGCTGAACAGTATTGCAAAAAGTACAAATGAGGTAAGAAAGCACACTAACAAAGATAAATAAATAAATAGAGACACACACACACACACACACACAGATAGGACCCACAAAGCAAGCAAGTTTTCCCCTCCCCATTGAAGAAGCCACACCAGGCAGCAGTAAGAGTTAGTCAGGGTCTCAGCCTTGGCGTTCAGTGTGAGTCCTTAATCAAAATGAAGAACCTGAGAAGCAGCTACAAAAAAGGTTTTTAACACCCTCTGTTCTTTGCCTTTTATAACAAATGTTTTGTAGTCTTACACTGTCCAAATGTTGTTATCCATTTCTAATGTAGTTATGACAAGATGAACAGAACAGTGAAAATTCTAGAAGTTGGAACCAAGAGAACTGCTGCTACATTATTTTCATATGTTTTCTCTACATAGGAGTTGAGTATTTCATCCAGTCCCTACATATATGTTAGATGAACAAATTGTGATAGGCCACAGTGCTAAGACACCTTTATCTATCCTCATTTTCTCTGTTTCTATACTTACTTTCTAGGGAGCAATGCAATTACTGTGCTACTCCACCTGGACTTGTAGAAATAAAGGTCAGCAAAGTTGAAGACAATACCTTCTCATTGAACTAAATACTGTGTGCTTGAGCTTTTGAGAGATTTACTCCCTTCAGGTGCAGAGAGATGTTGCAATGATGAAATAACCTTTCCTCAAATATATGATAACACACTGTTGAGAAGAACAAGCTGACATGTGCGAGGGAAGACTATCTGACCAGAGCATTCCATTAAAAACTTTCTGATCGAAATGCTAAAAAGGAATTTCAAAACCACCCAGGCATGTTTCAAATTTAAATGATCAAACATTTCAAAGGAAAAAAAAAGTAATAACAGAAACATTGCTTCCTTTCACACAGTAACAGAATAATAAAGTGGGGAGGAGTGGCTCAGTGGTTGGAACAGGTTACCTCAGGCCAGAAGGCTGGGGGTTCAATTCCCACATGGGGACAAGCAACCTCAGGCTGGGGTCTCTAGTCCCATGGCCACTTCTTGTGGCCTTGGGCAAGCCACTTAACCCTCCATTGCCTCAGGTACACTTAGATTGTGAGCTCTTCAGGGACAAGGGAATAAAAAGTACCTGTTAGTATACATGTAAACCACACTGATTCTAAAGAGCACAGTATAAAAAATAAATAAAATAAAATACATTTTAGAAGGATTAATGACCAATTTACCTGTGTAAATTGGCAATGCAGTTTTAAAACTGTTACTTAGACATCTGTGATGGTGATTCACATGGTTTTGAAGTAGGGTTAAGTTTGTTTTGGGTGAATCTTCAAGGGGTACTGTATACCTTATTTTACAATGGCAATACAGGTGCATCCTAGAAAAGGCTCCCATTGGTTTTATGCTATATTTGAATTAAACAAAACTGCGGGCTACCTTTTCATCTGAACCAGGACTTGGAAAGAAAGCTTGAGGGGAAGGCACTATGCTTACCAATGGCACTGAAAACATCTTGAATTTGCGAAAATTAGTTTTGATGGAAAGCTCCTTAATTAGCTCAACCCAGACACACAGTTTTGCTAAATATGCCAATCACACATATAACTAACATTATAAACGTACATAAGGCTTTCTTAACCAGGGCTCCACACATCAAACAGTAAGTGAGGTTTTGAGGGTTTCTTTGTTTGGTGTTTTTTGTTACATTGCTAGCTCTCTGACTGGGAGCTCTTAAAAGGGTTTTGTGTATATTTTTTTAAAGCAAGGTTAAAATTCATTTTTGCTGTTTTAGGGGAATCTGTACTTGAGCACAGTAGTATTGCTGAACTCTGTAACCCCCTCAGGTTCAGGAACTGCTGTTTCCTGAGTGCAATTGAAGCCTGCATAAAAAGGCTGCTTGGCCCTGCCCTTTTGAGGCTTTCTTAACCAGGGCTCCACACATCAAACAGTAAGTGAGGTTTTGAGGGTTTCTTTGTTTGGTGTTTTTTGTTACATTGCTAGCTCTCTGACTGGGAGCTCTTAAAAGGGTTTTGTGTATATTTTTTTTTAAAGCAAGGTTAAATTCATTTTTGCTGTTTTAGGGGAATCTGTACTTGAGCACAGTAGTATTGCTGAACTCTGTAACCCCCTCAGGTTCAGGAACTGCTAACACCTAATCAGGGGTTAGTGGGCCTGTTTCCTGAGTGCAATTGAAGCCTGCATAAAAAGGCTGCTTGGCCCTGCCCTTTTGAGGCTTTCTTAACCAGGGCTCCACACATCAAACAGTAAGTGAGGTTTTGAGGGTTTCTTTGTTTGGTGTTTTTTGTTACATTGCTAGCTCTCTGACTGGGAGCTCTTAAAAGGGTTTTGTGTATATTTTTTTTAAAGCAAGGTTAAATTAATTTTTGCTGTTTTTGGGGAATCTGTACTTGAGCACAGTAGTATTGCTGAACTCTGTAACCCCCTCAGGTTCAGGAACTGCTAACACCTAATCAGGGGGGGAATATGTAGAAGCTGATAAGGATAAAGCGGAATTGCTTAACAAATATTTTTGTTCTGTGTTCACAGATGAAGAACCAGGAGCAGGACCTCAGAAAACACCCACAAATAAGAACAGAAGCGAGGGACATCTTGAACAATTTTCAGAAGACTGTGTTCGTGAGAAACTAGCTCAACTTAAAGTAGACAAAGCGATGGGACCGGATGGGATACACCCTAGAATACTGAGGGAACTTGGGGACGTTCTAGCAACTCCACTGACTGACCTTTTCAATGCCTCGTTGGAGTCGGGAGTGGTGCCAAAGGACTGGAGAGAGGCTCATGTGGTACCTTTACACAAAAGCGGAAGTAAGGATGTGGTTGAAAACTACAGGCCGGTTAGTTTAACTTCGGTGGTGAGTAAATTAATGGAAACGCTGTTGAAAGAGAAAATAGTGAGGTTTCTGGAGTCCAGCGGATTACAGGATCCGAGGCAGCATGGATTCACCAGAGGCAGGTCTTGTCAGACAAATCTGATTGATTTCTTTGACTGGGTGACCAGGGAGTTGGACCGAGGGAGAGCTCTAGATGTGGTGTATTTAGATTTCAGTAAAGCCTTTGACACTGTTCCTCACAGGCGACTTATAAACAAACTGAGCACCCTAGGGATGGACCCTAAAGTTACTGCTTGGGTTAGAAATTGGTTGGGTGGGAGGCGACAAAGAGTACAAGTAAATGGAGCTCACTCTGAGGAGAAGGATGTTACCAGTGGTGTGCCCCAGGGATCTGTCCTTGGTCCGATTCTTTTTAACATCTTTGTTAGTGATATAGCAGAAGGGCTGTCTGGTAAGGTTTGCCTCTTTGCGGATGATACCAAAATCTGCAATAAAGTAGACACCCAGGAAGGTGTAGATAACATGAGGAGGGATCTAGCTAAGCTTGAAGAATGGTCTAGAATTTGGCAGCTGGGATTTAATGTTAAAAAATGTAAGGTCATGCATTTGGGCTGCAGCAATCCAAGGGAGCAATACAGCATAGGAGGTGAAGTACTTTTGTCCACTAAAGAAGAGCGGGACCTAGGCGTAGTTGTGTCCGATGATCTTAAAGTAGCTAAACAGGTAGAAAAGGCGACGGCAAAAGCTAGAAGGATGCTTGGGTGCATACGGAGAGGAATGGCTAGCAGAAAAAAGGAGGTGATAATGCCTCTGTATAAGTCTTTGGTGCGACCTCATTTGGAGTATGGTGTGCAATTCTGGAGACCGCACCTTCAAAAGGATGTGAACAGGATGGAGTCGGTGCAGAGGGTTGCTACTAAGATGATTAGTAGTCTTCATTATAAAGCATATGAGGACAGACTTAAGGATCTTAATATGTACACCTTAGAGGAAAGGCGGGATAGAGGTGATATGATTGAGATGTTTAAATACCTCCGTGGCATAAATGTTCAGGGAGAGAGCCTCTTTCAATTGAAAGCAAGTTCTGCGACGAGGGGACATGGGATGAGGGTGAAGGGAGAAAGATTCAGGAGTGATATGCGGAAATATTTCTTTACGGAAAGAGTAGTGGATCCGTGGAATAGTCTCCCAGTGGAGGTGGTAGAGATGAGGACAGTAACTGAATTCAAAAAAGCATGGGACCAACACAGAGGATCTCTAAAGGTAAAAAGTGGACTGTTGTAGTTGTTGTTATGGAAGGACAGACTAGATGGGCCTTGTGGTCTTTTTCTGTCATCATGTTTCTATGAAAATTATGATTTATACATTGTTGCTCCATCTCAAGGGCAGTCCAGAATCATTCATCTTTAGGTCCAACAAGCAGGTATCTAGTAGTCCTCATGACTTAGTCCACTTTCTAAAAGTCCAGGAAACAAACTTTATGACTCCCCCCCCTCCCCTTTAGCAGACAGGTTTATCTCTGGGGTTCCCCTGTAAGTTAGGGTGAGAGACCCAGTGGTCCCAAAGTCCACGTTTGTTATTATCCCCTTGAGGCTGGGGTCTGTCGTCCCCCCCCCTTTCTGGACAATTGCCCTCTCCCCTGGGTCCAAACTAGCCCTCACCAGGGTATTTTGTAACAACACAAAAGGAATGATATGCAAATTATCAGGAATATGCAAATGACATCTTCCCAACATCCTTCAGTTCAGACATCCAAAATTAACTGTACAATAAATCCCCCCTCCTTTAAGTCTCAGATTCAGCCGGGGTGTGTCCCAGGTATGGAATTACCTGGATGCCCCACCACCTCCAACATAGCTGTCTGTTGCTACCACCATGCCAAGTCAGGTGGGTTTTCCACCGGCTGAATGTCCATGGATGTTTCATCAGAAATTAGCTGTAGCTCATTTCCCAGCTCCATCTCTTCCTCCCACTGGGGTTCCACTCAATCCTCCCTAAGGGGGTCTACCTCCATGGGAGTCTGGGCCAAGTCCCTCACCTCTATTTCCACCTCCCCCCTCATCCCAGGTGTTGCCAGGGAGCCAGGCCCTATGTTTCCTGGCCGGAAGGGAAGCAAGGGCTTGGGCCCTTCCTCTGTCCCTGAGTGTCCTCATCCGCTGCTCTAGGAGCCTCCTCCAAGATGGGTCCACACCCCAGAGCAGGGATTGGACGGGGACATACACCCCATCACATACATGAAAAGCCCCTAGTGATGCAACTCTTGTTTTGTACAGTCTCTTTTATAGAAGGATTCTTCTGATATGCCTAGCACAAATACACATTTTTTCTATGGCACTAGAGCTAATTTAGAAGAGTCTCCATGTTCAATTAACTTGTATGGTAAAATTAGGCCTTATCCTTGAGTCCCTCCAGTCCAGTCCAGATGTGTGTCCTATCAGCAGCAGATGGAGACTAAGGGGTATGTTTACTAAAACCCCCGGTAGAGTGCGGGCCCCGGTAGTGTGCGGGTGCCATATAAGGAATGGGCGTTCCGTCCTGAAAAAGAAAAGCTGGAATTTACATATGCGCTAAGGTGCGCAGCGCCCATGTGCGCCCCGCACCTTAGCGCATGAGATAGCTGCGCGGGAGGCATAAGCGGCGCGCTGAAGTGCAAGAAAAAGAGTAGAGCCACAGCACAATGGTTAAGACACTGACCAATAATGCAGGGATCAGGGGTTCAATCCCCCACAGTGCCCAATGAAGACAGCTGACTGAGGCATTACTTTATGAGGCACAGGAATACTGGGCAGCATAAGGAGGCGCGCTAATGTTTTTGGCGGCATATTAATACTGGGCGGCATAAGTGGCACGCTGATGTGTAAGAAGAAAAGCAGAGCCACAGCACAATGGTTAAGGCACTTACCAATGGTGCAGGGATCAGGGGTTCAATCCCCCACAGTGCCCAATGGAGACAGCTGGCTGAGGCATTATTTTAGGAGGCATTTAAATGATGGGCGGTATAAGGCGGAGCGCTGATGTGCAATCACAGGAACAGAACCACAGCACAATGGTTAAGACACTGACCAATGGTGCAGGGATCAGGGGTTAAAGTGCCCAATGAACAAGGCTGGCTGAGGCATAACATATTATGGAGAAGAATGCTTTAGGAGGCATTTTAATTATCACTACTAGCAAACGCACTCTCAAAGCGTGTTAACATAAGGCGCCCTATAAGGCACATTTTAAAGTGCACTGTCAGCCAAGGCACCCTAGAATGTTGCTTATAGGGCGCTTTAGAGGGTGCCGTATGAGATACCGCAAGGTCAGTGTACTGTTTTTCATGGCAGCACTGTGCAGTTTAAGGAATGAAAAGCATAAGTAGGTGCGCTGACAGGCAAGGAGGAGCAGCAGTGGAGCACAATGGTTAAGGCACTGACTGCTGATACAGGGGTCATGAGTTTGCTCCCCAGTGTGCCTAATACATAAGGCTGGCTGTGGCATCAGCTTTGCATTGTACATATTTTGTCCTGCAGCACTTTATTTTTATGTTATTAATTGCTGCCAGCAAACACGCCCTCACGTGCCGTAATTGAAGGTGCCGTATAAGGCACTCTATAAGGCACTCCATAGGGTACATTATAAATTGCACTGTCCGCCACAGCACCCTAAAATGTCCCCTATAGGGCACCCTATAGGTTGCATCACAGGATAATGTATAGTGCACCTTATATGGACGGGAACCATACGGTGCCCTATAGGGCGCCCTATAAAGAACCCTCAGAGGCACCTTATGGGTACAATACGCTGAGGGTGTTTTTGCTGGCATCAAAATATGTACATTAAAAAAAGATAATGTGCTGGGCAACCCTATCAAATAACCCCACTGTGGGTTTGGACCCATGACCTCTGGTTTTGGAGGCAGTGAAATGACCATTGGGCTACAGCTGCTAACAAGCCCCTGGCTGACTGCAGAGAGCATGCATGTCAAAACACAGACAGTCTGCTGTGGTCACCAGGATAGGGTTAGCCCACCCATACCCATGATGCACTGCACATGCAAATCAGCTGTCCACAGATTAACACAAGATGGGCAATGCACCCCCACAGCAGTGGTCCCCAACTCAGTCCTATGGGGCCCACCGGCCAGTCAGGTTTTCGGGATATCCCTAATGACTATGCATGAGATATATATGCATTAGAGATATCCTGCCAACCTGACTGGTTTGTGGCCCTCCAGGGCTGGATTTGGAGACCCCTGCCTTACACCTCTGTCATTTAAGATTGTGAGTGGGCAAGGTGCAGATGTCCAAGACATCAAAAAGGTTAGATAGAATTTGTCACAGTCCTCCTCACTTCTCAACCACCACCAAAAAATTGTCTATTAGACAACTTTTTGGTGGTGGTGAGAATCGAGGAGGAATGTGACACATTCTATATACCCTTTCGATGTCTAGGACATCTGTACCTTGCCCACTCACAATCTTAAATGACAGAGGTATAAGGCAGGGGTCTCCAAATCCAACCCTGGAGGGCCACAAACCAGTCAGGTTGGCAGGATATCTCTAATGCATATATATCTCATGCATAGTCATTAGGGATATCCCGAAAACCTGACTGGCCGGTGGGCCCCATAGGACTGGGTTGGGGACCACTGCCCCACAGCACCTCGGCCCGGTAGAGGGACGTGACCATGTGAGCCCACACACCACCTCGGCCTGGTAGGGGGTACTGACCGTGTGTTTTACTGGCACAGAGTAGCTACACACCGTCACATTGTGCGGGTACAGTGCTCACCCTGAGGGTGCAATGAGGCGCCCAGGACCAGGTCCACAACACCTTCCATGACTGAAAGAGGCCATGCCAGAAGTCCAAAGCAGTGTTAATGTGTGAGATAGGTAGCTCCTACACAAACACCTTGGATATCTCTGTCTGACTCAGTCAAGTGTAGCCCCCATGAACTCCTAGGTGGTCCATGTACCACCACACCCCTCCTCCAGGGCTAAGGGTGGCAAACAGGGTCTCCTATCAATAGATCCATATTCAACCTCCCTGCAAAGGTGGCAGTAGAGGGGTCCATCAACCCTGGTCCTGCTGAGAAGCAGACACCCCCACAGGGAAGTCAATGCAGCTCTATACACACTCATAATACAATAGCAGACAGACATTAGGCCTGGATATGGTGAGCTGCACCCCACCACTATCTGATATTCTCCTGCACCCTGCAAGCTGCTCCATCACAACACATACCAGCTGCAAACAGTGTGCTAGATACTCCACAGTACATGTTCCCAGTGGAGATGCATGCACCCAGAACTGGGATGTCAGCATACACAGCAAACAGATAAATCAGTGACTGGGCCCAAAAGGAAACCCATACCTATCCCATGAGAGAAATACTATATGGCACTATGGGGGTGCCTAGCCATGCTGTGGTCACTGCACAGTCAGGGTGAGAGTGATCTCTCAGCAGGACATACTGAGGTCACCCTGTCCGTGTAGGTGGTGGCCGGGCACTAAAATGTCCCAGTCAGTGCCCTATGCCCTGTGCAGATGCACCCTGGCCAGGACACCCTGTCCGGCCTATACCCATGGTACCTTGCTCCTCATTATGCACATTGTTAGCCCAATACTGGCAACATTGCTGGCAGTGTGGGCTGTGGAAGGTGTTTGCAGCCACCACACACTAGACAGACAGCCACCCCCACACCTATGCCAGCATAGTGCTACTATAGAGGGGTTCAGCAGCTATACCCACCACACCAGTCCTGGGCACAGTACAGGCATGGATATGGTATGCAATACTGTTGGGGGTCACTCCCCAGGGCGGTAAACACTGTCAGAGACCAGACCTGCAGCACACACCGCAGACATCAGAATGATTGTTATGGTGGAGCCCAAGGAGCAAAATGTGCTTAACATAGGAATTGATATCTGCCAGTTATCATGGGAAACATTTGATAGCTGTGTACCATATACCCAGGTGTAGGGTGGCATTGCTAAGGTATGCAACTACTAGTATTGGGAGATACAGGCAGGGCCCAATGTCCTGCCTCTCCAGGAGGCATTAACCAATGGGGCCTGTGGGTGTGTGTGTGGGTGTGTCTGGCCCTGTTGGCTGCTGCTTTACGGCAGAGTTTCCCAACTCCAGTCCTGGTGTTCCAAACACTGTTCGGGTTTTCATGCTGTCCCTCATAAATATGCATGAGCTACATCTGCATACCATGGGGGTGGTGCATAGATATGCAGTACAGGCATCTTTATTAGAGGCAGCATGGAACCTGAATGGTGTGGGGCCCTCCAGGACTGCATTTGGGAGACTCTGCTCTAGGTAATGCGGCTGTTTATGGTGTCTGTGTTTGGTGTGGTAAAATATAGGCGTATTAACCATGAGTATGTTCTCAGCAATAAAGGTTTGTCCTTACTATCATGGTTTAGTTGTGGGAAAAATATGTGGACAGGATTGGAGGTAGCCCCAGCTGGCTTTTGAACCTGTGACCTTCTGTTCCTGCACACACTGTCTGTGTGCACTGCACCACTGTGTTGCCACCGATATCCTGCCTTCCCTGGGGTATCCATGACTGTACATCCAACAGAGCCTGTCTGTTGCGGTGGGCGGTGCCAGCCTGCACACGTCTAGGCCACTGTCTGCTGTGGCTTGCAGCCACTGCCCCCTCCACCACCTGTACCCTCCGCCAACATGCAGACATGTCCTTATCTGGGAAAAGCATATGACCTGATTGAGTTGTGGCACTCCAGGACTGAGTTTGGGGGACTCGGCTGTAGGTAATGCCCATTGTTATGGTTTGTGTGCGGTGTAGGGTAAAATATGAGTGTTTGAACCATGCTTATGTTCTCAGCAATAAAGGAGTGTCTTTACTATCACTGTTTAGTGGTGGGTAAAACTATGGAGGCTGGGTTGGCAGGAGCCCCAGCTGGGATTTGAACCTGTGACTCTCTGGTCCTACAGGCACTGGCTGTGTCTGCTGCACCACACTGTGGCCACAGAGACAGTGCAGTCTCTGGAGATAGGAAACCTGGCCGCACGAGTCAGACACCCTGCTCTGCACAATTTTACTGTGGGCTCGTTTACCTTGTATGGGGACAAAGGTGCAAATAAACCTCAA
Organism: Ichthyophis bannanicus; assembly: GCA_033557465.1. Taxonomy (NCBI): domain Eukaryota; kingdom Metazoa; phylum Chordata; class Amphibia; order Gymnophiona; family Ichthyophiidae; genus Ichthyophis; species Ichthyophis bannanicus. The sequence continues at coordinate 648,513,208 of CM066035.1, forward strand.
AAATGACCTCCAAAAAAGGGGGAGAAAACCAAAACCAAGCTGGGCAACAGTGATATTAATGGGCAACCATAAAAAACACTCCCAGGAAAGCTCCAATAAAATGCAGTGATTTTTGAAAAAGTCTACGGAGCGTAGACCCTTCCAAAAATCATTTCTTTTTTTGGAGCTTTCCTGGGAGTGTTTTTTATGGCTGCCCATTAATATCACTGTTGCCCAGCTGGATTATAATTTTTTTGGAATTTGTTGTGGTCATTTTCAGTTTATATTTGCTATTATGTTCTCTGCACATGTATCACACTGCTCACGTTTTTCAGGTTTCCCCGGTTTTGCTGTACATTGCTGACGGAAATGGTTTCTCTTCCCTTTAAATCGGCTCTAACGCGAGGGTTTCACTCGCGGTAGTTTTTTTGCCGAAATTCAGCCCCGGTACTGTGCGTGGAGCCTCTCCCCTCCCACTCTCCACCCATTGACCCCGTCCTCCCGCCCCTCGGGAGCCTTCCTCCACCCTCAAAATGCCTTTCCACGCCTCTATCGCACATCAGCGCACCGCACACTTGCGCGGGCCCGTCAGTGTGAGGGGCACACGTGTGGGGGCCCGTTAGTGTGACGTGCATGCGTGCGGGGCACTTAAGTGCATCATTAGCGTACGCTACTGTGCGCCGCGCACGTGTGCGCGGTTTAGTAAACATACCCCTAAGAACCCCTGATTTTGATGATGTCATGCTATAAGGGGTCCCGTGTATTTCTGAGCAAACCAGTATCCTATTGACAAAGCAGACTCCATAAGAGAACATTAACCAAAAATTGCAATCAAATAAACTCCTGAAGCGCTAAATTTCTTCTTCTTTTTTTTTTTTTTTTTAAACTATGAACCTACATAACAAACAGGAATTGAATATTAGGATCCCCCAGGAGACCGAGCACTGAAAAAGCTTCAGCAACTCCAACGATAAAAGCAGGGCCGGCCTGTCCATTGAGCAAGAATGTTTCAGGGGGCCCTGTGCAAAGAACACCGACAGAGCCTGCCCTCCCTGCATCAGCTACGTCGGCTTTCAGAGCTTTCAGAGCCTTCCGTGGCTCTGTTAAGCCCGCAGGGGCTGATGGGACTTTCCCATCAGCCCCCGCGGGCTTAACAGAGCCGCAAGGGAGAAACTCTCCTTTCGCGTTCTGAAAGCCGACGGAGCTGATGCAGGGAGGGCAGTCTCTGTCGGAAGGGGGGCCCCGCGGGATATGCGATTCTGTTATTGTTGCCACGGCAGCAGCAGCAGCAGATAGCTTTTTTTTTATTTTAAATTTTCCCTGGGCTGTTGGGGTGGGAGTTAGGACTGGAAATGGGCTAATGGGGTTAGAACTGGAAGAGGGCTGATAGGGGGTTAGGACTGGGGCTATGGGGAGCTAAGTCTGGAAATGGGGTGATGGGGGTTAGGACTGGAAGTGAGCTGATGGGGGTTTAGGACTAGTAATGGGCTATGGGGGGGAGCTTAAACTGAAAATTGGGTGATGGGGGTTAGGACTGGAAATGGGCTGATGGGGTTAGCACTGGGAGTGGACTGATGGGGGGTTAGGACTGGTAATGGGCTATGGGGGGCTTAAACTGAAAATTGGGTGATGGGGGGTTAGGACTGGAAATGGGCTGATGGAATTAGGACTGAGAGTGGGCTGATGGGGACTTAGGACTGGTAATAGGCTATGGGGGGGCTAGGACTGGTAATGGGTTGGGGGGGTTCCTAGGACTGGAAATGGGCTGAGGGGAAGGGGGGGCTTGAACTGCAAATAGCTGATGGGAAGGGGGGGCTTGGAATGGAAATGGGCTGAGTGGAAGTGGGGCTTGAACTGCAAATAGCTGATGGGGAGGGGGGCTTGGAATGGAAATGGGTTGTGAGGGGAGGGAGCTAGGACAGGAAATGGGCTGATGAAGGGGGCTAGGATAGGACTGGGAATTGGGTGTTGGAGAGCTAAGATTGGAAATGGGCTGTGGTGGGGGCTTGGATTGAAATAGACTTATGGAGGGACTAGAACTGGAAGTAGGCTCATGGGGGGCTTGGATTGGAAATGGGCTGAGTGGAGGGGAGCTAGGATTTGATATGGGCTGATGGTGGGGCTAGGAAAGGACTAGAAATGGGCTGATGGAAGGCTGGTATTGGAAATGAGCTGATGGAGGGACTTGGATAGGACTGGAAATGGATGAGGGAGCTAGGACTGGAAATGGCTGATGGGGGGCTAGGACTGGAAATGGGCTGATGCGGGGACTAGAAGGGAGCGGATACTGGGTGGGGCTGGAACTAGAAGGGAGCTGATGTTGGAGGAGATTAGAATGGGATGGAGCTGGGAGAGTGAAATGGAGAGGGGAAAAAATATTTTGTGTGGGACGGAAGAAAAATCTACAATTGGCTGGGTATTGGGAGAGTAAGTGGGGATTGAGGATGGAGGGGTAAAATTTGAGTTGATGAAATAGGAATGAGGAAAGAGCAAAAGGAGAAAGATTAGTATGTTAAAGCAGATGTAGAGAGAATGGAAAAAAATTAGAAGAGAGAAGAAAGGACAAATGGACAGCAGACGATGGAGAGTTAGCAGAAGACACAAAAAAACCAGAAGAAAGTGGCTGGAGCAATTGCAACTGAAAAAAAATGCACAAAAGGTAGAACGATATCTCTTTATTTTGAATTTATTAACTGGAATATGTCAGCTCTGGGAAATGTGCATCATTAACGTCTGCGCTTTGTTTAGTACCAGAGGAAATTAATTTATAGTTTTATTTCTACAGTGTTGTTGTACATTCCAAGTTTGGCTTTTGGGGTTCCCAGTTTAATTGTCTTCCTGTTTCTAAATTGTGATTCCTTGTTTGGTGATGGTCTGTGTTCCGCATGTGTAACTGAGCTGAGGTATTCTGTTTTTTAATTCCTATTTGATATTGCCACTTGTTCCCTTTCCCCAGTAGGTCATGTATTGTTGTTCTCTGAAATGTATTGGTTTAATATTTGCAGTGTTGCCTTTTGATAGGTAGGGTATGGTGCTTTGTGAGTCCTGGTAGTGCTGTTAGGATATGGTGGGTTTGCTATGGGTTCTAAATGGGCAGTGTTTGTAGTAGTTCCTAATGTTCCTGGCGGTTGGCACTGGATTATAGTAATGTAGAAATCTTTTAGTCTTTCTTTATCCATACACTCATTAAGAGGCATGTTTACTAAAAGTTAGGGGTATGTTTACTAAACTGCGTTAGTGCAATTCGCGTTAGGAACCGCGGTAGTAACAGAAACCCCAAATAAGGACATGGGCGGTACATCGTCACCACTAACGCGCGTTAAAAAAAATTAACGAGCGTTACCGGGCGCCGTGGCGCGTCACTGCGCGTTAAACGTAAGAAGACGTACAGACACAAAGCACTGAAACAGAGCTGTAGCACAATGGTTACGGTACTGACCGCTGTTACAGGCAGCATGGGTTCGAGTCCCCAGTGTGCCTAACGCAGAAGGCTGTCCCAGGCATCACCCTGTACATTACAGGGGGAAAGAAGAGGCATGTTTTTCGTTACGCTGAGTATTGGTGTCAGAAAAACACCCTCGGAGTGTGCCTAGCCTCATACGTTGGTACGTGCGTAGCCCCGTGCGTAGCTGCGCGCGTACAATCGTGCGTGGGTACGTGTGTTTTTACCAGTGTGGGCATCTTATTTTACAGACTCTGTAGGGTGTCTTGCACCTATGTATTATGCTAGCAGATGTACGTGTGATGGCCTATGGTTTATCAGAGCCTGTGAGCAGGTGCTGGGGTTTCACAGGGTTGGATTGTGCCAGTCACACCCATGATGCACTGCACATGCAAATCAGCTGTAAACAGATACACACCATGGGGAATGCACCCCCACAGCACCTCGGCCTGGTAGGGGGAAGTGACCATGTGCACCCCCACAGCACCTCGGCCTGGTAGGGGGTACTGACCGTGTGTTGTACTGGCACAGAGTAGCTACACACCGTCACATTGTGCGGGTACTGTGCTCACCCTGAGTGTGCAGTGAGGCGCCCAGCACCATGTCCACAGCACCGTCCATGGTGCAGGTCCAAAGCAGTGTTACTGTGTGAGATAGGTAGGTTCTGCAGGACCACCTTGGACATCTCTGTCTGTATCAGTCAGGTGTAGTCCCCATGCACCACCACCCCCCCCCTCCCCCAGGGCTGAGGGTGGCAAACAGGGTCTCCCATCAAAAGATCCACAGTCTACCTCCCTGCAAAGGTGGCAGTAGAGGGGAACATCAACCCCAGTCCTGCTGAAGAACAGACACCCCACAGGGCAGTCAAATATAGCTCTGTACACATCCATAACACAATAGCAGACAGACATTAGGCCTGGATATGGTATGCTGCACCCCTGGTGCAAGCCATCAGCCACTGCACCCTGCAAGCCACTCCATCACAACACCTACCAGCTGCAAACAGTCTGCTAGTGCCCAGTGGAGATGCCTGCACCCAGAACTGGGATGTCAGCATACACAGCAAGCAGATACATCAGTGACTGGGCCCCAAAAGGAAACCCATATTTATCACATGAGAGAAGTACTAGATAGCACCATGGGAGTGCCTAGCCATGCTGTGGTCACTGCACAGTCAGGGTGAGAGTGATCTCTCAGCAGGATATACTGAGGTCACCCTGTCTGTGTAGGTGGTGGCCAGGCACTACAATGTGCCTGTCACTGCCCTATGCCCTGTGCAGATGCACCCTGGCCAGGCCACCCTGTCCGGCCTATACCCATAGTACCTTGCTCCTCATTATGCACATTGGCAGCCCAATACTGGCAACATTGCTGGCAGTGTGGACTGTGGAAGGTGTTTGCAGCCACCACACACTGGATAGACAGACAGACAGCCACCCCCACACCTATGCCAGCATTGTGCTACTATAGAGGTGGTCAGCAGCCATACCCACCACACCAGTCATGGGCATAGTACAGGCATGGATATGGTACACAAGGCTGTTGGGGGGTCACTCCCCAGGGTGGTGAACACTGTCAGACATCAGAATGATTGTTATGGTGGAGCTCAATGAGCAAAATGTGCTTAACGTAGGAATTGATATCCGCCAGTTATCATAGGGAACATTTGATAGCTCTGTACCATATACCCAGGTGTAGGGTGGCATTGCTAAGGTATGCAACTGCTAGTATTGGGAGATACAGGCATGGCTCAATGTCTTGCCTCTCCAGGAGGCATTGGCCAATGGGGCCTGTGGGTGGGTGTGTGGCCCTGTTGGCTGCTGCTTTACGGCAGAGTTCCCCAACTCCAGTCCTGGTGTTCCAAACACTGTTCGGGTTTTCATGCTGTCCCTCATAAATATGCATGAGCTACATGTGCATAGCTATGCAGCACAGGCATCTTTATTAGAGGCAGCATGAAGCCGGAATGGTGTGGGGCCCTCCAGGACTGCATTTGCGGGACTCTGCTTTAGGTAATGTGCCTGTTCCTGGTGTCTATGTTTGGTGTAGTAAAATATAGCCCATGCGTATGTTCTCTGCAATAAAAGAGTGTCTTTACTATCACTGTTTAGTGGTGGGTAAAACTATGGGGACTGGGTTGGCAAGAGCCCCAGCTGGGATTTGAACCTGTGACCCTCTGGTCTTACAGGCACTGGCTGGCTGTGTCTGTTGCACCACACTGTGGCCACAGAGACAGTGTAGTCCCTGGCATTAGTTAAACCGGCCTGACGAGTCAGAAACCCTGCTCTGCAACAGGTTTACTGTGGCCTCATTTACCTTGTATGCAGACAAAGGTGCACATAAACCTCAGAAAAGACCTCAGAAAATGGGCACACACCCATAACCAAGCTGGGCAACAATGATATCATTGGGCAACATTACACAACACTCCCAGGACAGCTCCATTACAATGAAATGATCTTTGAAAGGGTCTGCGGAGCGTAGACCCTTCCACACATCATTTCTTTTTTATTTGGTGCTTTCCAGGGAGTGTTGTTCCTTGTTGCCCATTGCTATCACTGTTGCCCAGCTGAATTATGCTTTTTAAAATGCTTCTTGTGGTCATTTTTAACGTTTTATGTGAAATTTTGTTCTGTGCACATGTATCACACTGCTCACGTTTTGTGGGTTTCCTCGGTTTTTCTGTACATTGCTGACGGAAATGGTTTCTCTTCCCTTTAAATGCCTTTAACGACAGGTTTTCATTCGCGTTGGAATTGAGCTCAGAAATTCAGCGCGTTAGTATGAGGGGAGCCTCTCCCCGCCCACTCTCCACCCATTGACCCCTTCTCTCCGCCCACTCTCCACCTTCTGCGCTGTTTTAACGCGCCGCGGAGGTTTACGATCGTTAACTGTGGTTAACGCGCGTAAAGTATGTTTAACGATCGTTAGCACGTCAGAACGCGCGTTTGGACGTGCTAACGATCGTTAAACGTACTTTACGCGCGATTACCGCACTTTAGTAAACATCCCCCTTAGTGTATGGTAACATTATGCAAATAGTTATGCAAATGAGGCCCCTTATGCAAATGAGGCCCTGCACCGAGTTTCCGCACATGCCCCCGCACCCCCCTTGGGCCGCCCCTGGATAAAAGCAGGAAGAAGAAAATATGTACAACACACCCAGATGCAATTCTAACATGCTCTTTATCATTTGCATTGCTGGCTTGCTAATGACTGGCTGGGTGAATTCTGGAATAGAATGGAGGGACTCAAGGAAAGGCAATTAGCAGGTAAGGTCTATTTTTACCTTCCATATCATCCTTCCAGTCCAGTTCAAATGCGTGGGATGTACCAGAGCAGTAATCTTTATCTTTATCTTTATTTTTATTGTGGTATTTGATACACTGCCCAACAACAAGGCATCTGGGTGGTTTACATTACAAAACAAATGCTACAGGAAACATGAAAGCTATTGAAAGCATAAGAAAGAAAGGAAGTGCATAGTGGAAGTAATGGAGTGTTTAACTGGAGGGGAGGAGGGCAGCTGAGGGCAGGAAATTAGGAGATAGAGGGGGGAAGGTCAAAGGCAAGGGAGAAGAGATGAGTTTTCAGCATTGCCTTAAAGCAGGGAAAGTTTGAGGCAAAGGCCGATGAGAGGGAATTCCATAGGAGGGGGCCCAAGAAAAAGAAGACAGAGGACTGGGTGGATTCCAGCTGTGCAAGTGATGGGGATGGGAGAAAAATGCAGTTGGAATGAAACTGATGGAGGGGATGATAGGAGGTGTGTAGATGAATGAGGTCGGATAAGTATTGGGGGGAGTGGGGGTGTGGATGACATGATGTACCAGAGTAAGGATCTTATATGGGATATGAAAATTGGGAGGGACCCACAAGTCCGGCTTGTCATATACTATGTACAGTTGTGCTCAACATTATTGTCAGCCTTGCAGTTTAACCCCTCAATGTCTAATATCTCTCCCCCCCCCCCAAAAAAAAAAAAAAGATGGCCAGTGAAATGGCTTTGGACTACATATGCAAACATATCTGACACATTAAAGAAGCTAATAAACAAGACCACTGAAAACAGGAAATAGTATACAAACTGGGACATTGCCAGGACATGATAATTGTGTTTTACGCGGCTTGCCGGATGCACGGACTGGTCATGGTGGTCATAATATTTGTGGGTACTGTCTGGTTTGTGAGGTTTCTTGTGTGATATCACAGTTTGAGTATCATGGTGTCCAATATAAGTTGAGGAATTGGACTTCATGTGATTCTTCATTTGTAGTTTATGGGATTTGGTGCCCTTGTCAGTTGTTATATGTTGGGAGCACTTGTCGGCCATTTTGTAAGAGAATGTTGGAGCACAAGAGCAGACTCAAATGTGCAGTACGTGAGGCACCTCTGGTTCAGCATTTTACGGAATTTCAGCATCGGTTTTGTGATTTGCGCTGTTTTTGTTTGGAACAGGTTTTGGCTGGTCGGGGTGGTAAGAGCAGGGAACAATCACTGTTGTTATGCGAGAGTGGATCTACAGATTACGTTCTGTGGCTCCGGAGGGTTTGAATCTTCAGATTGATTGGGCAGTGTGTTTGTGAAAAGTATGCTTTGGGGGGGGGTGGGTGGAGTTGTGATCTAGGGAATCCCCCTAAGTCACGTGTGGGGATTCTCTTTAAAAGCAAGTAGGTTTTTGTTGAGTGCGCATGGGTGGCGTTTAACCTCTCCCGGCATTCGCGGCTTCACTGAAACAGCCGCCAGCGTGAAGGTAAAGGCTCTTCACGCTGGCGGGCTGTGCAGAGGGAGCCGGGACTTCGCGCGGGCTTCCCCGGCTCCCTCTGCAGCAGTCCATTGAGTGAGAATGTGGTTCGCGCGGGGCCCTGTGCGAACAACATTCTCGCTCAATGGACGGGCCGGCCCTGCTTCCAGGGCTGGCAGTTATCCACAAATATTCCTAGTTCATCCACAGGGTTTTGGAGCAAGCCCTGTTACCAGCTCATGTCAAGCACATACATATTGTTCAGCTTAAACAGGACAAGCATTCTGCAAACAAAAGATCCCTGTTTGCAAGATGTAACCTTGAGTGTCTCTCTCTGATTCATAAACACTCCCTTGTAATACTGCCAGAAATATTCAGAGCTGTTCTCACGCTTATTATTATTTACTCTTTCAGAGGGCCCTGGTACCCCACTTCAAGTTCATTTCTACAATGGCCATATATGTGTAGCATTCTCTGAATTGACACTAACATTATTTCACTATCCAGATACAGAACATAAGAACATAAGATATGCCATAATGGGTCAGACCAAGGTCCATCAAGCCCAGTATCCTGTTTCCAACAGTGGCCAATCTAGGTCAGAAGTACCTAGCAGTTTCCCCAAAAGACACAAGTTCCACAATGCTTGTACTGGGGCTTGTACAGTGGATATTCTTGGTCCACTTTAATAATGGTTTATGGAACTTTCCTCCAGGAACTTGTCCAAACCTTTTTTTAAACCAGCTATACTAACAGCTTTTATTACATCCTCTGGTAATGAATTCCAGAGTTTGATTACACATTAAAGGGGTTATTCTGAGACATGAATACTGGGGATGGACGTCCCAATGGGACATCCATCCTTGCTATTCATGCCGGCTGTATGCCCTGACTAATTTCCCACCGCTTGTGCAGGAAAGTTAGTTGGGGGCAGGGGCGGAGAGTGGGTGGCCAGTGGGCAGTCACCAGCCCTGGACATATAGGGCCAATTCTAATGGCCAAGGTGGAATAACTTCCTTGGACATTTCTTTTTAAGCAGCCCGGGGCGTGGAAGGGGCTGGGGTTGGGGGGGGGGCAGAGTTAATTCCCCGCAGCCCAATCCTAGGCTTAGGAGGCCGGATCAGGGGTCGGGCTGTGGGGAATTAAATATTTTAGCAGCGGCCGGCCTTGCAGCTTTTAAATGGAGTCACGGTGCCATGGCAACAAGACGCCATGGTGCCGTGGCTCCATTTAAAAGCCCTGGCTGAGTTAGCCGAGCTATGACTGTACATGCAGGCCGGGACAGTATTGGAGTCCCGGCCTGCACGTACAGGCCTGTTCATGATTCTGATCCCCCGGGACTAGATATGCCCCTTGGGATCAGAATTGCAATCTCCTTTGTATGTCCGGGTCAGCCCGGACGTACAAAGGAGATGTACATCGGGATAAGAATCGGACCCTAAGTGAAAAAAATATTTTCTCTTATTAGTCTTCAATAGGTTACACTGTAGCTTCATTGCATGTCCCCTAGTCTTTCTATATTTTGATGGCGTAAACAATCAATCTACGTTTACCCATTACACTCAATTCATTAATTTATAGACCTCTATCATATCTCCCCTCAGCCATCTCTTTTCCATGTTGAAGAGCCCTAACCTTTTTAGTCTCTCTTCATAGGGCTATCCTTCCATCCCCTTTACTATTTTGGTGGCTCTTCTCTATACCTTTTCTAATAACGCTATGTCCTTTTTAAGATATGGAAACCAGAATTGCACACAATATTCAAGGTGCAGTCGCACCATGGAACAATACAGAGGCATCATAATATCCTTTGTTTTATTATCCATCCCTTTTCTTATGATACCTAGCATTCTATTTGCTTTCTTGGCTGCCACTGCAAACTGGGCAGAGGGTTTCAACATGTTATCCACGATGATGTCTAAGTCTTTTTCCTGGGTCATGATTCCTAATGTGGAACCTTGCATCCTGTAACCATAGTTTGGGTTGTTCTTTCCTAAGTGTATAACTTTGCACGATTCCTAGTCTTCCAATTTATCAAGGTCCTCTTGTAATTTTTCACAGTCCTCATGGGTTTTAACAAATTTATAATTTTGTTTCATTTGCAGATTTGATCACTTCACTTGTTATTCCCTTTTCCAGGTCATTTATGAATATGTTAAAAAGCAGCAGGCCCAACACAGATCCCTGGGGTACTCCATTATTTACTTTTCTCAATTGAGAAAATTGGCCATTTAGACCTACTCTCTGCCTTCTATCTTTTAACTCGTTTCAGATCCACTATACTAAACTGCCTCAATCCCATGACTTTTCAATTTTGCCAAGAGTTTCTCATGAGGGACCTTGCCAAAGGCTTTCTGAAAATCCAGGTACACTATATCAACCAGCTCACCTTTGTCTACCTGTTTATTCATACCTTCAAAAAAATATAACAGATTAGTAAGACAAGACTTTCCTTGGCTAAATCCATGTTGGCTTTCTCCCATTAAACCATGACTATATACATGATCAGTAATTTTATTCTTTATAATGGTTTCTACCATTTTGCCCGGTACTGATGTCAGACTCACAGGTCTATAGTTTCCCAGATCACCCTTGGAACCCTTTTTAAATATTGGCGTTACATTGGCCATTCTCCACTCTTCAGACATTACAGTTGATTTTAATGTACTTCACAGATTACTAATAGTAGGTCTGAAATCTCATATTTCAGTTCTTTTTAATACCCTTAGATGTATACTATCCGGTCCAGGTGATTTAGTACTCTTCAGTTTATCAAATAGTTGTAACACATCTTCCCGGTTTATCAATATTTCTTTGAATTCTTCTGATACATCATCTTTATGTACCATTTCAGGCACAGGTAAATTCCCTGCATCTTCTTCAGTAAAAGACTGAAGTAAAGAATTCATTCAGTCTCTCTGCTATGGCCTTGTCCACACTTAGTGCCCCTTTTACTCCTCTGTCATCCAATGGTCTCACATGCTTTTTGCTATGAATGTACTTGAAAAAGTTTATATTATGCATTTTTGCTCCCATGGCAAGCTTTTATTCAAATTCTCTCTTTGCCTTATCAATGCCTTGCATCCAACATGGCAATACTCATGTTGCTTTCCATTTTCATTATTTGGTTCCTTTTTCCATTTTCTGAGGCTGCAACAACCTTTCTGACCATGCCTTTAAACCATGCTTTTAGCATTTAGGCCTTCCTTCTACTTTTCTTAAAGCATGGAATACATCTATTCTGGACTTTCAAGATAGTATTTATAACAATGCCCACGCTTTATACAAATCGTTAGCCTTTGCAACTGTTCCTTTTTTCTTTTGTTAACTATTTTCCTCATTTAACATAGTCTCACTTTTGAAAGTTAAATGGGAGTACTCTGGATTTCCTTGCCATCCTTCTTTCATTTATTAAATCAAATGTGATCATGCTATGCTATTGCCAAGTGGCCACAACACCCTTATCTCTTGCACCAGATCCTGCATGCCACTAAGGGCTAGGTCCAAAATAGCTTTCACTCTTGTTAGTTCATGAACCAGCTGCTCCAAGAAGCAGTCATTTATTTCATCTAGAAATGTTATCTCCCTAGCATGTCCTGCTGTGACACTGACCCAGTCGATACCCGGGTAATTGAAATCACCCATTATTACTGTGTTGTAACTTTGGTTAACTTCCCTGATTTCTTTCAGCATTTCATGATCCATCTGTTCATTCTGGCCAGGAGGTCAGTAGTACACCCTCACTGCCATCGCCTTCCCCTTTTTACTTGGAATTTCTATCCATAGAGATTCTACAGTGTATTTTGTTTCCTGCAAAACTTTAAATTCTATGTGACTCATGCTCTCTCTCTAACATAGAGCGCAACCTCTCCACCAATTTGATCTACTCTATCATTGCGATATAGTTTGTACCCAGGTATCACAGTGTCCCATTGGTTGTCCTCCTTCCACCAGATCTCTGAGATACCAATCATATCTAACCTCTCATTTAAAGCTATATATTCCAACTCTCCCATTTTATTTTTAGACTTCTTGCATTTGCATATAGGCATTTTAGAGGTTGTATTTCAATCATATTAATCTGTTTATCAGTTGATAGGGGTAATTTGGAATCTTTCAGCTCTGTACTTAGGACATCTGAGTAACTATCGTTTGGATGTCCTAACTTCCCTGTTTTGTTAGTATCTTTCAAGGATATATTCTTCTGATCCATGCACTCTTGGGTGACTGTTGATTTTCCCCTATTATCTAGTTTAAAAACTGCTCTATCTCCTTTTTAAATGTTAATGCCAGCAGCCTGGCTCCATCGCAGTTAAGGTGGAGTCCATCACTTCAGAAGAGCCCCTCCCTTCCCCAGAAAGATGCCCAGTTCCTAATAAATCCAAAACCCTCTTCCTTGCACCATTGTCTCATCCACGCATTGAGACTCTGGAGCTCCACCTGCCTTTTGGGTCCTGCGCATGGTACGGGAAGCATTTCAGAAAATGCTACCCTGGAAGTTCTGCATTTCAACATTCTACCTAAAAGCCTAAATTTAGCCTCCAGAACCTCCCTCCCACATTTTACTATGTCATTGGTACCAACATATACCAAGACAGTAGACTCCTCCCTAGCGCTTTCTAAAAATTTGTCTATGTGGTGCATGAGGTCTGCTACCTTTGCACCATGCAGGCGATCCTCACGTCCACCAGCCACTCAGCTATCTACATGCCTAATGACTGAATCACTCACTATAACAGTCATCCTAACCTTTCCCTCATGGGTCCTGGAGTAACCTCCTCGGTGCAAGACGGTGTTCCTTTCCATGCTTTTAGAAAAACTTGTTTTCTCTCAACTGTCGTCACACCTTGAAGTTTCTCTCCCCCTTCACCCGTGACAATCAGGTTTCCGCCCGGGTCACAGCACAGAGTCCGTTTTTCTTTCTCTTCTAAATAAACTACACACCGCTCACGATCATGGCCTTGTCACTCTCGCTGTCTCTTTGGATCTCTCTGCCGCATTCAACCTCATTGATCATCGCACTGTCCTTTCACGCCTCCAAGATGCCGGCAAAGTTCTTCATTGGTTTCACTCTTTCCACTCTGGCCGTTCCTTTTCAGTTTCCACTGGTTCTCTCTCTTCACCCTCCACTCCACTTCCCTGTGGTGTCCCCCAGGGCTCTGTTCTTGCTCCCCTCCTCTTTAATGTCTTTTTGGCTCCTCTCGCATTTTTAGTCCAACAACATGGTGTCTCCGCATATTATTACGCTGACGATATCTTTCTTCTTTATCACACTAACTCTGTCTCCCCCGATATTACCCCCTTCAACAATTGTCTCTCTTCAGTAGCATCCTGACTTTCCTCCAACTTCTTGCATATCAATCTCTCTAAAACCTCAGCCATCTGGTTCACTGCCGGTAGCCCTGCCCCATCCCTCATTCCACTGCTCTCTTCCGCTCCAATCCACATCGTTACCTCTCTACCCTACCTTGGTGTGACCCTCGACTCCTCCCTATCGTTTAAAGCACATATCTCATCTGTAGTTCAGCGCTGCTTTCTCACCATAAGACAACTCCGATCTGTACGCCCTTTCCTCTCTTTCTCCGCTATGACCACCCTCCTCATCTCCCTAGTTGTCTCACGCCTCGATTATTGTAATGTCTCCTTAGCTGGTCTCCCCCAATCCCAACTTCAACGTCTGCAACAAGTCCACAACACTGCTGCCTGTATCCTCACTTGCTCTTCCTGTTTCGACCATATCACTCCTCTTCTCATTCGCCTGCACTGGCTTCCGATTCCCTTCCGTATTCAGTACAAATTTCTTCTTTTTGTTCACAGGTCTATTCATACTGGCACTCCCCTTTATCTTGCCGATCTGATCCACCTCCACACTCCCTACCGTTCCCTCCGCATAACTTTACCCTCCTCATCCCAGGCCCACCTAGAAACCACCCGTTCCTCTGCCTTTTACTTCCCTGGTCCCCGCCTATGGAACTCGCTCCACCCAGACCTTCGCTTGGAACCCTCATTTAAAACATTTAAGGCAAATCTAAAAACCCATCTCTTCTGTCTAGCTTTTGGCCTCTCCCAGCCCCCCACGCCCCTTTTCACCACCCCCATGATGTTGTTTTCCCTTGTTTCTGTTACTATAATCTAGCCTCGACCTTTTACTCTTCTCTCTTCTTTCCTATCACACTATGGCGTTCCTTTCCTAATTTTCTAAGCAGTCTTTTGTATATTATAAACCGCTCAGATGCTATTGTGATGGGCGGTCTATTAAGTTCCCAATAAACAAACATAAACATCTCCTGGTGGACAGGTCCTAGCTACAGGATAACTTTCTGTCTCACCAAGTTGATGCTCTCCTTTCACGCGACCTCTCTCCTCCATGGCAGCTGCCAGACTGGAGGTGGGGCTTCAATGCTTTGTCCCTGTAGGTCTCGTCTATGTACCTCTCTGATTTCCTTGTCTTTCAAGTCTGCTACTCTAGCCTCCAGAGGTCACACATTTTCCCTGAGGACAAAGAGCTTCTTGTGTCTAGTGCACATGTAAGACCTCTCACCAAATGGGAGAAAATCGTACATGTGACACTCAGTACAAAAGACTCAATAACCCCCATCTCACTGATGGACTGCTTATCTGCATCTTAGTTTTAAAGTTTTGCTTAGTTATTTAAGTGTTTTTTAGCTGCAACTATAGCAAATAAGTTTAAGGGACTTTGTTCACCTCAAGATTAATTACTTTCAGGGCCTTATCTTATCTATTCCTTGTGAGGATAATCAGCTGAACCTATAAGGGAATGTGAAAACCACTCCCCCTTTAATAGGTGTAACATCCTATAAAGCTAGGATTATGCCTGGGATGGGTGGGAGTCAGGATGGAAGGGAGGGAACTAACACTTAGTAAAGGCTGGCTTGCTACACAGGTCCCAGACCTGTGCTTCTAAGGTAATCTGTGACCAATTTCCTAGGTGATTCACACAGCCCTTGCTTTGATAGAGAGAGTCTTTAAAAAGGCCCCTTTGATTTGTCACTTGGTTTTAACACCTATTTAAAACAATTTCACGGGACTCTTACCCCCTATCTAGAAGGCTTGTTTGTAAAGGTCTCTAGAAACAATTTATTGCTCAAAGAATACTGACCCTGTTTTACTTTTATGGTAAGTTATACTCTGATTTGATTTAAATTAAAGCTCTTTGCTGATACTAGGCCATTACTGAGTATTAAATTTAGACTAGAAGCTTTCTGCTGGGTTTTAAATTTAACTGAAAGCTCTCTGCTTGGTTTTAAATTTAACCAGAAAGCTCTCTACTGGGTTTTAAATTTAAGCTAAAAGCTATCTGCTGGGTTCTAAATTAAAACTGAAAGTCCTCTGCTGGGTTTTAAATTTAAACTGAAAGCTCTCTGCTGGGTCTTAAGCTTAAACTGAAAGCTACCTGATCAGTTTTTTAATATAAACTCAAAGCTCTTTGCTGATACTAGGCCCTGAGTATTCAATGTAAACTAGAAGCTCTCTGCTGGGTTTTGAATTTAAACTGAAAGATCTTGTGAACTGCACAGGAGTGATCAACCAGGATCTGCACCCATATCCTGCATCACCTGAGGCGAGACAATTTGAGAGTGTTAGATACATTGCATTGGTAGGCAGCTGCAGCCATGCTGCCTCTGATGCCTTCATCTGTGTGAGTCTTGCAGCGACAAGATTTATACATGTGACCAGCAATTTCAGAACAGGGGGAGCCATAGAATGCCCAATGGGTGGGATCACAGTGTACACATGGCCTAATGCACAAGATGAATTAGTCAAATGATGTGCCCAGTATTCTCAGTACATGTGCTAGGTCACTTCCCAATGCTGACCCTGCTGACAGTAGAACCATGGTGCTACAGAAATGTGGATTCTATAGTTTGGTCAGAGTTGGGGAGTTTTGAGTTTCCTGGCATGAGATAATTAGGCAGTCCAGCTTTTGTGACTGTTCATGATGCATTTAACAGAAGTGAGGAGCATCTTGAACAATTTTCAGAAGACTGTGTTTGTGAGGAGCTAGCTAAACTTAAAGTAGACAAAGCGATGGGACCAGATGGGATACACCCAAAAATACTGAGGAAACTTGGGAACATTCTAGCAGCGTCACTGACCGACCTTTTCAATAACTTTTTGGAGTCAGGAGTGGTGCCAGAGGACTGGAGAGAGGTACATGTGATCCCTTTACACAAAAGCAGAAGTAAGGATGTGGTTGAAAGCTACAGTCTAACCTCTGTAGTGAGTAAATTATTGGAAACACTGCTGAAAGAGAAAGTAGCAAGGTTTCTGGAGTCCAATGGATTACCAGATCCAAGGCAGCATAGAATCACCAGAGACAAGTCTTGTCAGACAAATCTGATTAATTTCTTTGACTGGGCGACCAGAGAGTTGGACCGAGGGAGAGCCCTAGATGTGGTGAATTTAGATTTCAGTAAAGCCTTTGACACCGTTCCTCACAGGTGACATAAACAAACTGAGCACACTAGGGATGGACCCTAAAGTTACCGCTTGAGTTAGAAACTGGTTGATTGGGAGGCGGCAAAGGGTACAGGTAAATGGAGCTCACTCTGAGAAGAAGGAGGTTACCAGTGGTGTACCCCAGGGATCTGTCCTTGGTCCCATTCTTTTTAACATCATTGTTAGTGATATTGCATAAGGGCTGTCAGGTAAGGTTTGCCTCTTTGCAGATGATATCAAAATCTGCAATAGAGTAGATACTCAGGAAGGTATAGATAACATGAGGAGGGATCTAGCTAAGGCTGAAGAATGATCTAGAATTTGGCAGCTGAGATTTAATGTTAAAAAATGCAAGGTCATGCATTTGGGCTGCAGCAATCCAAGGGAGTGATATGGTATAGGGGTGAAGTACTTCTGTCCACAAAAGAAGAGCGGGGCATGGGTATGATTGTTTCTGATGATCTTAAAGTAGCTAAACAGGTAGAAAAGGCAACAGCGAAAGTTAGAATGATGCTTGGGTGCATAGGAAGAAGAATGGCCAGCAGAAGAAAGGAGGTGATAGTGCCTCTGTATAAGTCTTTGGTGTGACCTCATTTGGAGTATTGTGTGCAATTCTGGAGACCGCACCTTCAAAAGGATATAAACAGGTTGGAGTCAGTGCAGAGAGTTGCTACTAAAATGGTTAGTGGTCTTCATTATTAAGCATATGAGGACAGACTTAAGGAGCTTAATATGTGTATTTTAGAGGGAAGATGGGATAGAAGTGATATAATGGAGATGTTTAAATACCTCCGTGGCATTAATGCACAGGAGGAGAGCCTCTTTCGATTGAAAGGAAGTTCTGCTACGAGGAGACATAGGATGAGGGTGAAAGGGGATAGATTCATGAGTAATATGTGAATACATTTCTTTTCGGAAAGAGTGGTAGATGCATAGAATAGTCTCCCAGTGGAAGTGGTGAAGAGGAGGACAATATCTGAATTCAAAAAAGCATGGGACAAACATAGGATCTCTAAAGGGAAAAAGGGGAGTGTAGTGGTTGATATGGAAGGGCACACTAGATAGGCTATGTGGTCTTTTTCTGCCATCATGTTTCTATGTTTCTATTATAGGTTCTGCAGTGAGTCTCACACTATGTACAATGAGGAACTCCAAGCAGTACACTTCACTGGACTGCCATAGCAATGGCACTTACCTCGTTTGGAGCCAAAATAATTTAACGCAGGTTGTGAACACCTCATGTTCCAAGTGGAGTATCCTACAGGCACCAGATGCACAAAACATGCTTGATTCAGTCCTGGCTTTGAACCCATTGCATTCAGGGAGTGTTCGACTGGATTTTCAGGTAAGGTGTAACAGAGGTGTATTTACTACATCACGATGCATTCATTTGTGTGACAGCAGGTCTGTATCAGGCTTGTGGGGCTTGTAGGATTCTCAATTGGATACAGTTGGGAACTCTAGCTCTTTGACTGAGAATTCCACACAGTGCTGCCTTCCACACATTCTCCCTCTGATTTAATCGGGAATGTGCAGCCCTGATTGGCAAGGGATCACATGAGGGTTAAAAGGTACCTGGGGAGTTAATGATAAGAGTATGGCATAGGAATCCAACACAATGCAGATTGCTATCTCAGAGATGGAACTGGAATTGAACCTGTGACCTTGCAAGGTATGAGCATTTCATTCTGTGCTGAAGCCACTGGAACCATCTGTTGGGTAAGGTTCAGCTCTGTATGTAGTTGCAAGTCACCCTCCCTGCTGAATACATATCTGACTGAAGCATGCATTTGATTCACCTGAGTTTGCCTTTGGACAGCAGTAGTGTGGCAGGTGTAGGCCTGTGATCCACTTTGTCTGATATAAGTAAGCGAGCCTAGCTAGCTTGACCTGTAAATGAAGCTAGTGGAGAGGCCTATGGGAATTGCACATCCTCTAATATGCTCCTGTAGAGCTGGAACATAGCAAGAGTGTTGAATTAACTTAGATAAGCAGAACTGGAAGATGGAAAAATACAGAAAAATATGTTTAAAAGTCACTGATAAGAAAAGTGCATCTGCAAGGGATTTAATTAGGACTGCTGACAGATAAGTTACAGAGCCCTGCTCCCCTACACGCACAAATTGGCCTTGGAAGTATGAAAGTAACAAGTTGATGAACTGGCCATTGTAATTGGGACTAGAAGGGGGGTAAGCAGGTGCTGAGCCCACTGAAAGAACATAATTGGTTAATCATATCAGTACCGGGACCAATAGAAGGGGTACGGGAGGTACGGGAGAGTACCGGGACCAATGAAATGTGTTTCTATACCTAGAATGGAGCAAAAGTCTATAAAAGTTGTATTGCCAGAGAACATTGCTCAGCCATTTTGAAATTGACTTTGCTTGAGACTTGTGCACAAATAAATGATTTGGACCTTCTGAACAGACTCCTGGTATTATTGGTTTGTCTGCGCTCTGCTGCTACAGTAGGGCTGCCAAGTTTACCCAGATATTGGCAGGTTACCTGTGACAGTATCTGCTGACCCACCCCCTCACACAGAATTGCCATAGTCAGCAGCTTCTGGAAGCAGGCACAGAGTGTATAAGTTGGTGAGTTCCAGCTGGGAGTATGTAACTCAGTCCAGCTTCTTAGGCCAGAGAATCGTGATGCATTCAGGGTCCTGTGGTCTGGATGGTAAAGTGCACTTTCAGCTAATGTAGACTGTACCCTTCCCTGGGATGCCATAAGACAGTGGTTCCCAACTTTTTCTATGCCCCACACCCCTAGGAAAAATTTGATTAATGTTTGCAACCCCTACAAAAGTAATATCATGGTGCATGTGAGCAGAGGCAACGGGTGAGTTGAGAGGCCCCGAGGGGTGAAATACTTAATGAACTCTAGCAATTGTGACTTTATGAGTGAAACAATATACAATGATTATGTCAGATGTTGCTTTATAATGATTTTAAAAGCAATACTCTGACAATCAGTTACTTACTTTATTTATGTGTTAATTCTGTTATTCTCTCCTTTAGATTAAAACAACAAGACTACTATCTACGCAACATGACCACCTACTACCACTGCTCAAGGCACACTGGCAGTTGTCTGAGTGTTGACTTGTGACTTGTCACTAAGGGACTCTGCTGCACCCACTGAAGGTCCATCTTGCACCCCCTGGGAGTGCAGGCACCCCAGGTTAGGAACCCCTGCTATAAGATATTGCTTCAACTGGGCTACAGAACAGATATTATGACAATGGTTGGCTACTCGCTGAGTTTGTAGAGTATGATATGCAGGCAGTGCCGCCTTTCAGACATTCTCCTTCAGATGGCGTGTGGAATGTTTTGCACTGAATATGAGGGGACTACTGTGGGAATAAAATAAGGCCACGGCATGGGAAACACAGACAATTAATTTGCCCACTTCAGAGCTGTTGATGGTCTCAAACTGTAACCTTTGGAACTGCAACTACTTAATTCTAGGCAGTGAGTGTAGGTGGCAATCACTGCCTGGAGGGTAGGTCAGTGTTTGAGGGGTGGATTTGATGCTGCATTGTGTGGATTATAATGGTTATTGGGTGGCAGAGTGGATCAAGCAATTGTCAGCTTAATGCACATAGTAGTTGCAGAGGGCGGCCACACCCACGTGCACTCAATTCCCACAGCAACCATGTTCTGGGGGCAGGTGCTGATTTCCCAGGTCAGTCAGTTGCAGCTGTCAGAATGTGACTCTTTCCAGCCTCTGACCACATATTCCTGATGCATTCTGGGACCCGGTGTCAGGTTCACACTGGCCACATTCAGGGACTGATAATAGTACTCTGCACCGCCCTTTCATCTGAGGGACACACACCTGCCAGATGAATATCTACCTTATTTGGCTACATTAACCAGGGAAAGGGTGATTTTTTTTTTAGGCCATCCTGGAGCAGCACTGATAGCTGATGCTTCCATAAGGGAATAAAATACCATACTGCACTGCTCTGCACAGATATCTCACATTAGCCTGAATTATTCAGTGTTTTCTGGCAGATTTCTTCCCTCAGGTGTCTCCTTTCATTCAGTGCTACACGTTCCACTAAAAGGGGAATGTTTGAAAGGCAGGACTGGCTGCAAATCTCACCCTGGGAACTTGGTCATCTATTTTGTGCTTTAACCAGGTATGTTATGTAGCGATAGGTGGCCATTGAAGCATGCTTTCTCTATGAGCTGCTTGTACACATTGGGATCCTCACTGTAGGCCCCATAATGTAATGTAATGGTTCCATAGTGGTAAAGGCTGGACTGGCTGACACTCTCACCCCTGCAACTGTGTAACATGGAAACTTGGCAACTCTGTCCTGGACATGGTTACCCTGGCGAGAGGGGGCAGGGTTGCCTGAGTGAGATAGCTACTTTCAAAATAGAGTGAGGCTCAGCAGGGCCGGATTTACCTTGAGTGAGGCCCTACGCCAACAAAAATTGTGTGCCCCCAGCAGGGACGGCCCAAGGGGGGTGTGGGGCCTCATTTGCATAAGGGGCCTCATTTGCATAAATATTTGCATAATGTTACCATATACTAACTTTTAGTAAACGTGCCTCTTAATGAGTGTATGGATAAAGAAAGACTAAAAGATTTCTACATTACTATAATCCAGTGCCAACTGCCAGACACATTAGGAACTACTACAAACACTGCCCATTTAGAACCCATAGCAAACCCGCCGTATCCTAACAGCACTACCAGGACTCACAAAGCACCATACTCTACCAATCAAAAGGCAACACTGCAAATATTAAACCAATACATTTCAGAGAACAACAATACATGACCTACTGGGGAAAGAGAACAAGTGGCAATGTCAAATAGGAATTATATAAACAGAACACCTCAGCTCAGTTACACATGCAGAACATAGACCATCACCAAACAAGTAATCACAATTTAGAAACAGGAAGACAATAATTAAACTGGGAATCCCAAAAGCCAAACTTGGAATGTACAACACTGTAGAAATAAAACTATACATTAATTTGCTCTTGTACTAAACAAAGCGCAGAGTTAATGATGCACATTTATCAGAGCTGACATATTCCAATTAATAAATTCAAAATAAAGAGATATTTTTATACCTTTTGTGCATTTTTTTCAGCTGCAATTGCTCCAGCCACTTTCTTCTGGTTTCTTCGTGTCTTCTGCTAACTCTTCATCGTCTGCTGTCCATTTGTCCTTTCTTCTCTCTTCTAGTTTTTTTCCATTCTCTCTCTACATCTGCTTTAACATACTAATCTTTCTCCTTTTGCTCTTTCCTCATTCCTATTTCATCCACTCAAATTTTACCCCTCCATCCTCAATCCCCTCTTACTCTCCCAATACCCGGCCAATTGTAGATTTTTTATCACTCCCACACAAAATATTTTCCCTTCTCCATTTTACTCTTCCAGCCCCATCCCATTCTAATCCTCCCCCAACATCAGCTCCCTTCTAGTTCCAGCCTCACCCAGCATCCATTCCCTTCTAGTCCCTGCATCAGCCCATTTCCAGTCCTAGCCACCCATCAGCCCATTTCCAGTCCTAGCAACCCCCCAACCCAATACCAGTCCTAGCCCCCATCAGCCCACAGCCCATTACATCTTAACCCCCCCCCAAAGCCCATTACCAGTTCTAAACCCCCCCAACAGCCCACAGCCCATTACCAGTCCTAACCCCATCAGCCTACCTCCAGTCTTAACCCCCCCCCAGCCCATTTCCAGTCCTAGCCCCCCATAGCCCATTACCAGACAGCCCCCATCAGCCCACAGCCCATTACCAGTCTTAACCCCCCCAAAGCCCATCACCAGTTCTAACCCCCCCAACAGCCCACAGCCCATTACCAGTCCTAACCCCAACATTGACTGGGAGTTGCAGTTGTACATAGTTTATTTTTACATTTTTGTGTGCTGTTTTTTAGCTATGTCATTTGACTGAGCAAGATGGCACCTTTAGGCGGGAAGGGAACTGCGCATGCGTGCCTGCATTCCCAAAGGCTTTCTTGGAAAGCTGGGGAAATGCTCCGCAAGGGCTCCATCAACGTCGATGTCACCCATATGTGAGGACTGATTCCTGCTGCTTCTGGAGAACACCTGTTACAGGTGAGTAACTACTCTTTTCTGCCTCACCTAAGCACCCCCCTCCCACACTGCCACCACCAGAAGCAGGCCTAGCCAATCCATTCCTTACAGCCCAGTGTGCAGCGGCAGCCAAGAAAGCAGATATAAATTTGGGAATCATAAGGAAAGGAATGGAGATGAAAACAAAGGATATTATAATGCCTCTGCATCGTTCCATGATGCATTAAGGTTAGGGCTCTTCAACTTGGAAAAAAGATGGCAAAGGGGAGCTATGATAGACGTCTAAAAATAATGGAGTGGAACAGGTAAACATAGATCGGTTATTTACTCCTTCAAAAAGTAGAAAAGACCAGGGGACACACAATAAAGCTACAATGTAGTCAAATTTAAAAATAATAGGGGAAAATACTTTTTCACTCAACACATAATCAAACTCTAGAATTTGTTGCTGGAGGATGTAGTAAAAACTGTAATTTAGGTTTAAAAAGGTTTTGGAGAAGTTCCTGAAGGAAAAGTTCATAAACCATTATTAAAGAGGACCAGGAAAATCTATTATTTACCCTGGGATAAGGAACATGGAATCTGTGTACCTTTTTTGGAACCTGACAGGTACTTGGGACCTGGATTGACCACTGTTGAAAACAGAATACTGGGTTTGATGGACTTTGGTCTGATCCAGTATGGCATATCTTATGTTCTTATGTTCAAAATTTGACCACTGCGTAACAGCCTCCCCATCTAGCCCCTCCATTACCTACAGCAGCAGGGACCATCCCTGCAGCCTCTGTATTAATTATAATTATTGAACCAAGCAAAAGATCATTGGCCATTAGTCCTCCTAATTGTGCTAAGCAACGTGCTTGTAGAAGTGATGATAAATAACGAACTGCACATCATCTGCAGTAAGAGAACTTTAAAAATAATTAAACAATTTCCAATAAATTACTTGTTGAATGTTATAATTAAATATACTCACTGTTTTTATAGTAAGTCATAGGCATTCAGCTATAATAGCAATAATCTTTATTTTACAACATGGTTGAGCAGTTGTGCTGTAAAATTGCTAATTTTGTAGAGATAATGGATGGTGTTCTAGTAACAGAAGTCCAGGACATGGTTTGCTTGTTTTTTAATATGTGCTAATAACATTCTTCCTCCTTGTTAAAGGAGAAGAATACCAAGGAGATCATAACTCTTTAGTTCTTATTAAACTGCAGTAGTAAATTAGTTTGTTATAGGAAGACTAAGTGCTGATTCATTTAACAAGTGCAAAGTAAAAGACAAACTATTTGGCCTATACATACTGAGGGGCCTTTTTACTGAAGCCTGCTAGGTGTTTGCACGGAATGTACGTTTGGCACAAAAGCTAACATGTGCTAAGTGCAAAGCCTCAGCAGTAACTTTTAAGGGCCTGGCAGGCTGTTTCCTGTCATAGATGCGAACCCTAACACATGACAATATTACTGCAGGTACACTTACTGCTACCTATTGAGATGGCATTAGATGAACCCCTGCTACTGGCAATGTTGACAGTGTGCGATATGTACCCGCCTGCTATCTGCAATATGCTCACCATACCCACTCGCCACCCATAACCCAGCTATATTGCACTTTAGTAAAAGGGCCTGTAAACTGTATTTTTTTTCTGATAGGCTGATAGGAGTCCATATACTTAGTGGAAGATGGAAGGAAATCTCCTTTGATATTGTTCTTAAAAGAGCTGTTCATGTCTTTTACTTCTTTTTATCCCACCAAGAGTGTGAGGCATCTTCTCTGTAAGTCGCACTAGCATCACAGGACTTAATGGGCGGTAATATGTTACTGGCCATTAAGGTATAAAGGGGTGGAGAAGGGGCATTGACTGGGTGTAGCATAGGCAGAGACAGTGTGTGTACCCATAATGGCCATTCCAGTACAGTACGTTACAGGCGCAGCCACCAGGAACCTTAATGGCAGCTCTGGGTAGGCGTTAAGGGCTCCCCTTCCCTGTTAATGCATGTTACTGAGTGTTAAATGCAGCCAGGTGTTTGCAGTATGCTCCACCCATAGTCCAGCCCATAAATCATTGTGCACTGGCACCCCTTCCTTGTTACACCATGGCTCACCATATTGTTGCATGATTATATGACTGGATGGAGGAGGAAGAAGCTACAGAGGAGACCCAAGAACATCTGGGCCAGCCCCCCCCCCCCCCATCGCCCCTGCTCAAGTGGTGGGGGGCAATGTGCAGGGGCATCAGTCTGGAGAGTGGCAGCACTTGCATCCTTGGAAAAAAGATATTCAGTCCAGAAGACCCCATATCCTCAGGGATAGGGCCACTCTCCTTGGCCTTCCTGAGCACCAAGTGATCTCCCTCTACAGAGAGAGCTCAGGGGCTATAAGAGAGCTTCTTACAGCCTGGTCACATGTCATACCAGGGCTAGTAAAGCTCCTGAGTGCTCTACATTTCTTTGTCTTTGGCTGCTTCCAAACATCTGTGGCTGCAGTTGGAAGAATGTCCAGTTCCACCTTTTCCAGATGCCTCCACCAGGTACTGCGAGCCATGGCCAGCCGGATTAGGAATTATATTGTATTTCCAAATGAAAGGCAACAGTGGGTGACCCTCAAAAGTAATTTGAGAGTATTGCAGGCCTATCACGCGTGATGGGAGCCATAGATTGCACACATGTGGCACTTATCCCACCCAGAGACAAGGAAGTGGTGTTCTGGAACCAAAGTACTTTCATTCCCTGAATGTGCAGGTGGTGTGTGCTGCAGATATGTGCATACTGAATGTGGTGGCCAGGTTTGCTGGGTCAACTCACGACTCTCAAAGCCTGCACGGAGGGACGGACGGACCGATTGATTCAGCTTGCAGAGGGGGCCCCGCGGGTCAGTCCATGCTGCCGCGGCAGCAGAGGGGGCCCCGCGGCGGCAGCCAGCAGGTTTTTTTTTAAATTTTATTTTAAAAAAAATCTAATTTCTTCGATTTTTGTGGGCCCTTGCCAGCTGTGGGCCCTACGCCACGGCGTAATGGTCGTATAGGTAAATCTGGCCCTGTGGCTCAGATATATTCACAGGTACCAGAATAACAGTGGGCCAACTAGCTGGGGTTGGTGAACTACATGCTTAGAGTTACTAAGGATCAGCAGTTCAAGGCCAGTCCCAGTCAGTCTTCACCAAGTATATTTACTATGTGACTAGATTTCCCATAACAGGGCCATTTATCATATTAGCTTTTCATGTGCCCTGCCTGGCATTTGTACCCCACCACTTGCAAAGGTATAATAATTAGATGTCACTTACCCAGCAGCCAGCCATCTCCATACCTTCTCTCCTTGAATTGTTGGAACAGTGCTGAGTGATGCAGGACGTAAGATCTGGTACAGTTCCGTGAGGGACCCACAACCCTGAGTTTTGAAAGCGTGAATCTGAGCATACCGGTCCCTTAGGGCCCGCTTAAGCCCCTTTCTGTAGGTCTTATAGGCCACCCATTCCTCACCGGGAACGGTGGCCTGCAGGCTCTCCAAGTGGGAGAGCTGGGCTTGCAGCTGGGCCGCCTCCTCCTGGAGACCCTGGAGCCGTCGCACCGCCGCCACAATTTCATCTGGGGCCCTAGCTGGCTGCTGGAAGGACGGCAGGCCCGACCCCCCGTCCTCATCCTCACTGGAGGAGGTAGAGGCCTCCTCCAGGACCCGAGGCGGAGGGGGGAACCCGCCTCCTCCAGTACTATACTGCACGGTCCTCCAGGGTCTCCCCAGGGCCTCTCCCTGCTTCCACCCAGCCTCCACACCTTGCCTGGGGAGGAGACAGGAGCCTCCTCCCTGGGGTAGCGGGCCCAAACCTCCATACTTGTGGGTCCCTCCTCCCTGGCCATGTGTAGTCCTACCTGGGGAGCCCCCCTCCTGGGGCACCGGCTGAAGACAGGTCCCAGCATCCACTGTAGTCTGCACCGAAGGAGGCCTACCAGGCCTGGTAGGCCTCTGGGCCTGGGCCTCTCCCTCTGGAGGTGGCCCAGGACCCGACATCCGGACACAGTTAGTGAGCAGAAAAACCCCTCCCTAGCAGGAGCTCTCCAGAGCAGGTCTTCTCACCACAACAGCTGAACAGGAAGTGGGCGGAGCTGCCACTCGTGGGGCTGCAGAATCCTGCTCAACCTGTCGGCCAGGTAGTTTTCCTGGCCAGGGAGATACACAGCCTTGAGGAGCATGTTGTGCCTGAGAGCAAACAAGCAAAGGTCATGTGCCTCCTGACACAGAAGCCTGGACCCAGTTCCGCCCTGCTTGTTCACATAGAACATGGCTACCTGGTTGTCTGTTTGAACTAGGACAGACTGATAAGCCAGGGTTGGAGAGAAAGTTTTGAGGGCTAACCGAATAGCCCTGAGTTCCAATAGATTGATTTGCTGTGCAGCTTCCCAGGGAGACCACAGGCCCTGGGTGCACTTGCCTAGACAATGAGCTCCCCAGCCCTGCAGGGAGGCATCCGTAGTCAACACCACTGTGAACCCAGGAATCTGAAAAGGCACCCCTTGCAGCAGATTGGGTGGGTGCAGCCACCAGCTGAGGGAGTTCAGAAATTGTCTGGACACCCTTATCCTGTCTCTGAGGCTGCCTGTGGCCTGTGACCACTGAGTCCGAAGGCACCACTGTGCAGGCCTCATATGGAGCCTGGCATTGGGGGTCACATGTACTGTTGAAGCCATGTGGCCAAGAAGCCTCAGGAAGAGTCTGGTGGAGACCAGTGACCTGCTGAGAAACTGGCTTGCCAAGTTTATCAGTCTTTGGGCTCTATCTTCTGGCAAGAATGCCTTTGCCAGCAGAGAGTCCAACCTTGCCCCTATGAACTCCAAGTTCTGGGAGGGGAGCAAAGTGGACTTTGCAAAATTTATTACAAACCCTAGGCTTTGAAGAAGAGCAATAGTTCTGAGGGTGGCTTGTCTGGCCTCCTGGCATGTCTGACCCCTGATGAGCCAGTCGTCCAGATAGGGGAAGACAAAGATTCCCTGATTTCTCAGGTAGGCCGCCACCACTGCCAGGCATTTAGTAAAAACCCTGGGAGCGGAGGTGAGGCCAAAAGGCAGTACTCTGTACTGATAATGGTTTCCTTCCACAATGAACCTGAGGTACTTTCTGTAGTCTGGATGAATGAGGATGTGAGTGTACGCATCCTTTAGATCTAAGGAGCATAGCCAATCTCCCTGCTGGAGGTAGGGCAGAAGTGTTCCAAGAGTAAGCATCTTGAACTTTTCCTTCTCTAGGAATTTGTTGAGATTTCTGAGGTCTAGAATAGGCTGAACGCCACCGATTCTTTTGGGTACCAGGAAATACCTGGAGTAGAACCCTTGACCTTGTAAGTGTGGAGGCACAAGCTCCACCGCCCTGTCCACTAACAGACCTTGGAGCTCCTGAAGGAGAAGAACTGTGTGCAGGGGAGGCCTTGGAGGTTCCCCTGGAAAGTATGGAGGAGGCAGCTGTTGGAAGTGTGGCAGATAGCCCTTGTGGACTATGTTTAACACCCAACTTTCTCCAGTGATGAGTGGCCACTTGTGGGCAAACAGGGCGAGGCGACCTCCTGTGCAGGGTTGGGAGAGCAGGGACGGAGAGGCTATGCCTAAGGAGTCAAAAAAACCCACCCTGCTGAGTGGGAGCAGGGGCCGGAGGTTTGGGAGTCCTCTGCCTACGGGGCCCATTACCCTTCCCCTTGGCTTGCTGACCCTGAGGGGCAGCTTGGGCGGCCTGGTACTGTGGGTACGGTTTGTAGACAGTGCCCTTCCTTGGGTAAAAGGGCATTTTACCCGAGCCCTTCTTTTTGTGAGAAGGGGCAGAAGTCTTCCTAGACATCCTTGTCCTCGTGAGGTGCTCGGTTTCAAGCTGTGCAGCCTTCTCGGTCATCGGCTTGCCAAAAAGGTTCTCACCTCGGCAAGGGACATCAACCAACTTCTCTTGAACCCATGGCTCGAGGTCTGATGACTGCATCCATGCCTGGCGTCGAGCCACGATGCCGGCTGCCACAACACGGGCCGAAGCCTCGAAGCCATCGTAGGCAGCGCGGGACATAAACTTGGAGCATTCCCGGATACTCGAGGACAAGGACTTGAACCTCTGCAAGGGTTCCCCGGAGAGACCAGCAGAGAACCCGGCCAACTCCTTGGCCAGGTCTCGCAAGTACATGCCCATGTACAGCTGGTAAGGCTGGAGACGGCAAGCAAGCATCGAGCCCTGGAAGCACTTTCTGCCAAAACCATCGAGGTTCCGGGCCTCCCTGCCAGGGGGCACCACGGAGTGCATCTTCTGACTTTTCAGGCGATGCATGGTCGATTCCACCACCATAGAATGGTGCGGTAGCTGCGCCTTCTGAAAGCCAGGGCTCTTCCGGAGTCGATAGATCTAATCGACCCGCTTGCTTAGAACCGGCGCCGAGGCCGGTGCCTCCCACATCCGGAAGAGGAGCTGTTTCAGCATCAGAGGAACCGGAACAGAAAAGGCCTCCTTCAGAGGAGAGTCATACTGTAGGGCCTCGAGCTCCTCGGCTCGAGGCTCCTTCTCGGGATCTGCAGGGATAGCCAACGCAGTGGCCATATCCCGGACGAACTCCGAGAACCGAGTATCCTCCGGGGGAGATCTACTCCAGGGTTCAGACTGCGGTGAGTCCGACGGGACGCACCGAGTCCGGAAGGTGTCGGGGAACTCCTCGTCTTCCGTCTCCCAGGCGGACTCGTCCGATGAGGAATCGGGGTCCGACCGCGCGGGACCTGTGAGCACCCACCCCGACGCCGAAGGCACCGGCATCGACACCCTCGGTCCCGAACGGGAGGTCAAGGGAGACCGCGACCGAGGTCGACCTCGAGCCTTCATGGTTTCGAGTATCGGCTCGGTCTCCGGGGTCGACTTCGATGTCGATGTCCCGGTGGTCGGGGAAGATGCACCAGACAGGCTGGCCATCAGTGCCCGCTGCTGTTCCATGAAGGCAGACAATCTGCTCTCCAAGGCTGTCAGCCTGAGACCCAGCTCAGGAGACTCAGCAGCCCCCGACTCGGGCCCTGGCGACGCCGGGCCCGATGTCGGCTCTCTGGGAGGAGAGTCCTCAAGGACTACAGGATTTACGTGTCCAGCAGACTCCGGCTCCACTCGAGGTAATTTGGGAGGCTTCTCCTGTTCCACGGGCCCGGGGCGACGGTCGGGGGTCTGAGACCTAGCTCTCGAGGAGCCAGGGACCTCTTCTGACGACGCCCTCGCGAGCCGCTTCTTCCTCTTTCGCTCCCGGTCGGGGGACCCCCTGTCCGAGGAACCCTGATGGTGCTCGGGATCCAATTCCCGAGATGTCGAGGCCTCAGACGAGGTCCGGGCCCGGCCGGAGGCCAAGTCAGAGAAAAGCCTTTCCTTTTGGTGCTGACGACTTCAAAGCGCCTTGGAAGACATTTTTCCATATGGTCCACACGTCTTAGGATCGTGGTCAGGACCGAGGCACCGAAGGCAGCAGTCGTGTGTGTCGGTGAGAGACATTAGCTTCTTATACCAATCACACTTTTTAAACCCACTGGAAGCCATCGGGGAAAAAATAGTCCCCGCGAGGTCAAAGGACCGTCCTTCCAGGGAAAAAGAAAAAAAGGGCGCGAACGCCAGCCACGAAGTGCAAAAACCGAAAAAAGAAGATCAGGCTCGATACCGGTGTACCGAACCTGGCGGGAGGGGAACCGGCGTCGAACTGGAGAAAAAATAGTGAAAGAATCGCAAAAAAATCTAACAATTTTCCGGGAGGACTAGGACACACGTCCGGTGGAAAAAGAGAGACTGAGCAAGATGGCACCTTTAGGCGGGAAGGGAACCGCGCATGCGTGCCTGCATTCCCAAAGTCTTTCTTGGAAAGCTGGGGAAATGCTCCACAAGGGCTCCATCGACGTCGATGTCACCCATATGTGAGGACTGACTTCCTGCTTGGTCCTGGAGAATATATGTCTGTTGTTTTGAATTTGAAATAGTTACAGATGGGAGGGCCTTTGATTCGTGGCAGTGTTTGGTAACCAAGGGGAAGGTGGGGGGAGCAGGGGGAGCAAGGAGTGACTGTAATTTTGCTCTAGGATCCTGGTGTGAGGGAGGCATTGTATTTTGGAGTAGTTATTGTTGGGGACCTTCATTTGGTATACTGCTGGCAGCTGAAAAGACAAAGGGCCTATTCATGAAGTTAACCTTCCTGGGTACAGAGATTGATACAGTGGCATTGATCTCGTGCTTGCCAGCTGCTAAAGTTGATAAATTCAGGTCCCAGGTCAGGAAGGTTTGTACTACGAATAAAGTAACTTTGAAGTGTATGCAGTCCTTGGTGGGTTCAATTTTGCCTGTAGGGTGATACCCATCAGCCAGACCTTCATCTGATGGTTAACCGTCTCCATAGCTGGGACTGTGAGGCCTTTTTATCATATATAGATGATGGCTGCTATGAGGCCAGATCTGTTTTCGGTAGTACAGGCTGAGGAAATTTCCATCTATGATTTGGAATTACTTTCTGATGCAGTGACGGTTTTGCGCTTTTGCATATTTTTCCAGGGATCCTGGTATGTGGCTTCTTGGCCAGCAGAGCTGATGGCGCAAGGGATCATATGGAATATCACCTACTTAGAATTATTTCTGTTAGTGGAAGCATTTCACATCTGACCAGATCACCTACGAGACAAAAGGGTGGTATTTTAGTATGACAATTTGACGATTGTAAATGCAATTAATAAATATTCTGCTAAATGTTTATTAGTAACTGCACTGATGTGGGAGTTTGTTTCTTCTTGTCTTCACTTGAACATTTTTGTTCAGGCTAGGCGTATTTTGGGAGATGACCATGCCATTGCTGATTCTCTCTGCCATTTTAAGTGGACAGGCTTCAGGGAGCTAGTCCCCATTGCGGATATGAATGGAGTTGCAGTGCCAGATTACCTCTGGAACTCGGGCTTGACGGCATCTAGGATTTGTTATGATGATCAACTGCACCAATGACCTGGGAGGCCTACCGAAGAGTAACATCATGTCTTCACAGCTGGGGATGGGCCAGCGGAAGAGGTTCTCATAAGTTGTTAATGCATTATATAGTATTTGTGAACAATATGGGTTATTTTAAGAGTGTAGCTTCATTGCAAGGGGTTTTCCTTTTTTGGCAAAGACAGCTAGAGGGGGAAACCTGCAGTGGGATTCTTGGTTAAGTGAGTGTTATGGGCCCAGAAGAGATCTTCCTCAGGGTGCCCATATAGTAGGAAATCCATCATCCATGAATTACTTGTTGGCTAGAAGGACACTGTCGTCTACAGGGTTGGATGGTGAGCTGCATGTCGATATTACAACAGCCATTTGCATTTGGCTGCCCTGGGGGCCACTGTGAAGCAGCTGGGAGAGAGAGGAATGCAGTGATGCCAATTGCTTCTGGTCCTTCGACACTATACTCATCGGCTTGAGCCCTCGGTAGCTCTGGTGGTGCATTAGGGAGGCAACGATCTATCATCATGGACTTGTAAACAGGTTATTAGGGCTGCAAAGAGGGATTTCAAAATGATTTTGGGTATGTTCCAGGGATTTAGGTTATGATGGCCAGGTGTGATTCCAGCCTTGCTATAAGGGAAAGAAAAGGTGGTTCAGAGGTTTGGTCAAGGTGGATAGGCAGATTGATGCCTGGTTAGTTCTTAGAAGTGGTGTGCAATGTAGGCCTAAATGAGTGGATGTAACATGTCTGGGTCTTTATGTCGAGGATGGGGAGCATCTCTCAGATGCTGGCAAGGAGCTTCTATTGAGCAACTTCCATGAGGTCTTGGAATTGATCATTAGGTCAGCAGGCCACTAGGTGGAACCATTTTGGTCGGAGGTTTTATGGAGGGACACAAGAGCCAGGGTGGAGGGTACCTGAATCAATCCTTCTTTTGTGGAAGGTATTTCCCTGGGAAATCTGTGCTGTTGGATTAGCCTATCAGAAGAAGATTGTGTTAACAGTAGAGCTGTGTGAGGTTTGGCAGGTGGCCTAAGCTAGAAATATGGTGCGACTACAGTCAGCTATAGGCAATTGGTCTGTGGTGGTTACTTGATGGGGTGCATCCTAGCTATTAGTATTGATGAAGGATTAAGAACTGGCAGATATACCATTTGATTATATTGGCTTGGGTCCTGTTGTACATTGTTTATGAGCTTGTTCTAAATAAAGACAATTTGGCTTTATCTCCACCAATGACTGCATTTTGTCTTCGAGGGTGAGAGGCTGGGGGAGGGGGTTTTGTAGGAGTGGCAATGTGGGTGGCAGTCAGGACCACTTTTCCAGATACTCTTGTTACACCATTTTTCAAGTTTTTCTAACCTTAATGATCAGATTTAATACTTGAGAAAAAATTCCACTGTCCTTTTTATGGACATTTTTCAGCATAATCATTTGCCCACCTTCAACAAATTATTCAACATTAATATTTTTTGCTTTATTTTCTGGTATCATTTGGCAGGCATGTTATATCTACAAGGAGTAACTGTGTTATGTAGATAATAAATAGGTTTCCAGTGTTTGTACTAAAGATTACACTTGATCATGAAGGGGATGTTGATGAATCAGATAAGGGAGTGCTCCTAGGGTAAATCTAGTGACTCAGACAGTGTTTTGTGGATCACGATCAGTCATCCACTCCTAGGTAATGATGTTTTTGTAGTAAAGCATCAAAAGCAATTTGAAAGACAGCATATAAAAGGTTTTAAATAAATAAATGCATGATGAGCACATTAGGCCCTGAGAAGTCTCATGGCAGCAAAAAGGCAGAAAAAAACAGTGTAGAGTGGGACACATAATGTGCTTTATATAATGCAGCAAAATAAATTGATTATTGTACAGGTATCCTCTTGGATACTTAGGAAATAGAAAATAGCGAGTCTGTAAAGATACTTCCTAGAGAAAAACAGCTCAACTTTCAAAGTGGTGCAACTTGTTAAAGTAAAAAGGGGTGGCTAGCAGGTACTTGGTACTAATCAAATAAATGAAAACAGAGCTTACATATCCACATACGCTCTTTGCACAACCACGTGTATGTGGATATGTAAGCTCTGTTTTCAATTATCTGATTAGTACCAAGTACCTGCTAGCCATCTCTTTTTACTTTAGCAAGTTGCACCAATTTAAAAGTTGAGCTGTTTTTCTATAGGAAGTATCTTTATCTTGTGGAGACAGTTTGTTCCTCAGAAGTAGGAGAGTCAGTGGGATTTCTTTTGCCTCTGTCTTGCACGGTTTTCCCCCCTCCCCCTCCCCGAAGACCCTTTCATTCCCTCTCTAGAGTGAGAATGAAGCCTTCTGAGTAGGTACAGCACAATATTCCTTAGAGGCTCACATCTAGGAGCTCCTCCTTTCTTCTACCTAGAACCCTGGGAGCGATTTTTAAACTGCACAGTTGGCTTTTGTTTTAAAACACTGGCTACAGCACTTGAATTCAGTTCTGGTATCTAGACAGTGATTGGCGCTGAATAAATAAATATCCAGATTCTGTGCTAGCTGCTGGCACTATCCAGAGAGTGGTCATTTTCAGCCTGCTATCTGGATAGCTTAGGACAGCTACACGGATAGTTCCAGAGAGCAGTGCTGAAAAACACTGCTATCCAGATAATTCCCACTTTGTTCTGACTCCACCCCTGGACCTTCTTGGCACTATCTAGATACTGTTGAGACGGTCTGTGGTGATATTGGGTCACCTATATCTAATTCTAATGTCATCATGGTGGTGAAGGCTTGCAGATTGCCCCAAATGTCTGCCACATCTTGGCACAGCAGAATGCTTTATTTGAAAATGCCTTCTCTGATTACTATTACTACTACTACTAATCATTTGTATAGCGCTACAAGGTATATGCAGCGCTGTACATATAGATGTCCCTGCTCATCAGAGCTTATAGTCTAATCAAGACAAAACACATACAGGGTTATTCCAAGCAGCGAATAGCGGGGATGGACATTCCGTTGAGACATCCATCCCTGCTATTCGGCCCCTCTGCTGACCCTGACTAACTTCCCCGCACTTTGCTCGGGGAGGTTAGACGGGGGCAGGAAAGGGGCCTTGCGGGGGTGGAGTTAGGGCAGGCAGTGGGTGGTCTGCAGCCCCGGACGTACAGGGCCAATTCCAATGTTGGTCCTGTACGTCCAGGTCCTGCTACCTGAACGGGGAACTTATTCCACCTCTGAGATGGAATAAGTTCCCTAGTTGGTGGTGGATGGCAGGCCCGGCCATCAGAGGAGGTAGGAGGGGTGGAGGAGATTCCATGCAGACTGACCCTGGCCTTGGGAGACCAAATCAGGGGTCGGGCTGAGAGGAATGCAAGAATCTGTTCAGTGGTCGGGGATCGCAGCTCCTGAATGGAGCCACAGTGCCATGACAATCGGATGCCATGGCGCTGTGGCTCCATTCAGGAGCCTTGAATGAGTTAGCTAGGCAAGGCTTGTATGTGCAGGCTGAACAAAATCGGAATCCCGGCCTGCGTGTACAGGCCTGGATGCGATTCTGATCCCGCGGGGCTAGACGTGCCCTGCGGCATCAAAATCCTGTCTAACTCTGTGTGTCCGGTTACGATCGGGCCAGGGCATCCAGAACAGAATCAGGCCCATAGTGAAACAGAGGATTAGTGTATGGTAAGATACATATGGTAAGATACATAAGATATATATCTTCAAAATTAAAAACAACATCTGAGCAGGAATACTACAGGAACTCATTGGAACCAAAACAAGAAAGAGACCAGACAGAAACAACACCAAAAACAATATACCAACACCTACTCTATTCACAAGAACAATCAAATCCACATCCATGAGAGCCTTCTCTCTTGCAGCCCCTGCTATCTGGAATGTCCTCCCAGATAATCTAAAATCAACAACAGATATAAAAGACTTCCGGAAGCTACTTAAAACCACACTATTCATTGAACAATTCAATGAAGACCACCAATCCACCCCAACCACACCACAAACGAATGACACAAGACATGACATCCACAACATCTAACCAGCCTATCACTCTTATGAAAATGTAGATAGCCAAATGTAGATAGTGCAACATGTATATAATGCACCCCAATGTAGATAGCTCAATCTGTATATATTGCACCCCAAATCAATTTTTACCTACCTACACACTCACAAACACTACCTTCACAGCCTCTGCATGCCGACACCCCCGCTCTACCTTACTTGATTGGTTTGCAGTGAAATCCACTTTGATTCAAGGATAAAGCGGGATATAAATACTATTAAATAAAATAAATAAATAAATGTGTAGTGAACAAGAGATTAAGGAGCATTGTATAGTCAGTTTCATTAAATGATGTGGGCCTCCAAATACTAGACTCCTCATGCAGACTCCAAATATCTGATTCTTTAACAGTGCAGAAAAGCAGATGATGGTCTTTACAGATAAGACTGTGGTCTGCTATCTATTTTCTAGTTAGTGATTTCTTCAGGATGGAAGTGCAAGTAAACAGCAATAGGGCCTTCAGGTATTCAGCTCCCACTCCCTGGAACTCCCTCCCTGACTATTAGATCAATAAAAGACCTAAAGTCCTTTCGCAAAGAATTAAAAACCCTCCTTTTCTCAGAATATTACAATTCTTCCACTGCCACTACCTCCACAGCCCCCACCTCCCACCACTACCTTCCTCCTCCTGACAGAAACACTTCTCCATAATCTGTTTCTGTCAACAGATTTGTAAATAGTTCAAACTTAGCATTCAGAAAGCCTATGTATAGGTGCCTAGCTGATATGTAAATAGTTTATTGTATTATATTATATTATATTATATTATATTATATTATATTATATTGTATTATAGTTTGACATGTTCTTTGTTACCAAGTTTTGAAATTTTGTTCAATGTAAACTGCCCCTGATCGATGGAAGGGGCGGTATATAAATCATTTAAATAAATAATAGGTAATGTAATGTAATCTGTAGTCTGTTCCCTTAAACTGATTTATGGGCTTTCTCCTTTAAATACCTCTCTACAAATTGTTAGGTCTACCTGTGCTGAGTATGTTAGCTTTATTGGTACTGCCATGTGGGACATATTCTGTATCTATAAGGTGGGGTCTTTAGGGATATAGAGCTTTCTCATACAGAGTTCTACTGCTATGCTCTTTAAGCTGTATATTGCTGCCAACTGACTCAGGCAGCTGAGCCAGCATCTGCACATGTGTCAGCTTTACCCACAGCCAGCATTATTTCAGGCTGCTTGTCTCAGGGCTGGCTTCACTTCATTGTGTGCAAGAACTGGTAGTACTGAGTTCCATCTTCTATTGACTTGCCAAATGCAGAATATATCTTCAAGCATGAAGAAGGATTAACCACAGGCCCGAGAAACAACTTTGGCATGTGTTTTTCAAATTAGGCAACCTGATTTTCGGGGCAGTGTTTTTACAATCATCAACAGAAAAACCCTAACAGAGTGACCAAATATACACAAAGAATGAAAATAGTCGCCCAAATTGTCCCTCAGAACTTATAACATTTTGTTGGACAACACCAGGGGAGGGGAGAACCACAGCTCACCCACACCAGACGGTATGTCCATTTTAATCAACAAAGGTCCATAAGAAATTTAAATGTGTAAAGATACTTATCTCAGCCAAAGCAGTCTGAATATGTGTCTGAAATGTAGTCAAATAATGCACGACGTGCACATTTTGGGAAAAATGTCCCTGTTTCAAGTGCTGTGCTTCTGCCTTTGCAATGCTCCAACTGCCAAACAAAGGCAGGAGCACAGCACTTGAAACAGGAACATTTTTCCCAAAATGTGCACGTCGTGCATTATTTGACTGCATTTCTGCATTCCCTCCTCTGCTGTCCCTCCTGCTTTCTCCCAAAGATTGTAGAAGGCTCTGAGAGAGATCTGCCTGTCAGTCACCGTAAATGCAGTGCTGCAAAGCCAGTCAAACAGTTTCTGGGGAGTAGAGCTGACCCAGCATGGATCCTCTGCCTGGGACTCTCAGGGGGTGAGTACCAAGGCTTGACCTCGTCATTGTCCCTGTTGGGGGATCCCGATTCCATCTGCCTGGTGCGCAGTTTGGTGTGGACCACTGGTGATCACCGTCATAGTGTGGGGGTTTCCTGCCATTTTCTGCACATTTTAACAGTGTTTTTACCTATTGTGTGCCTGGTGGTTGCGCGGTCCTAGCGCGTGTTCCACCCAAGTGACTCCAATGCATGTTCCTACCCTAGTGCCTGTAATGTGGGTTGTGGTAAAAATGCAGTTAACCTGTGCCCTTTGGGCCACCACAGCCTTAGTGCACGCTGTTGTAATACTTGCCTAAACTCTCTTCCAGGAAATGTTGTCTGGCCTGTGGCAAGTGAGGTGCCTCATCTCTGGATTCTGGACTCTGTTCTTCATGCATGGCAGCTTATGAGTCATCCCTGGAAGGCCTGCTGCCTCTCTCTCAGCTGAGGGATGCAGTTAGTCAGTCTTTGCCTGCTTCAGGGCTAGAGATGATGGATGGGACTATGGGTAATGATATCCAGCCAGTCGAAGGGTACAGTGATCATGCTGTGAGCCATCCTTGTCCTCTAGGGGGTCTGCGGCGGCTATGCCCCCTGTTGGTGTGGGATCATTTCTGAGAGGAGAGCCTCTGGACTTTGGATTCTCCTCCTGGAATTCTATTCTTTTTTTTACAGCAGGCATGGTCCTTCTAGCATGGAAATTCAGATCCTGTGGCCTCTGAGTGTCCCCGGACACAGTCTCATGAGGGGCAGGCTGAGAATGGAAGCTGTGGCTAAGCGTCCCTGATGAGGAGTGCTTTCTGGAGATGGAGATCAACTGGGATCTGTTTGAAATTTGGACAGGGACTTTGATACAGATGTGTCAGTACTAGGCTCTGATGTGGTTGAAATAGTACTCTCGCCTTCAGAAGATTGTGAAGAGGCCGATATGATCTGCCTATTCTGGGAGGAAGAACTGGAGGCACCTTGGGCTTGGCAGTTGCTCCAGGAATGGAGCAGGAACCAAAGATGCATCCACTCCTGCAAAGGATGTGGAAATCCACTACTGTCTTCCCGTTCCCAGAGGTGCTTAAAGGCCTCTTCTGGTCAGAGTGGGATTTCCCCCAATTCCCCGCCGACGTACTAAGGTTATATAAGAAGAGGAGTGTGTTGTGTGGTTTTCTATTTCTAGGGTTGGCGGTATGTGCAGGACTGATATCTCAAGCACTGCTCCAGTGGATTCAGTCTCCCTTTCTGATGCCATCTGCAGCCTCATACGTCTAGCAGCCAGGGATCGTGCCCTGTCAATGGTGACATGACGTTGGCTTGCTTCCAACATGAGGCGGTGGACTCTATTTCCAAAGCCAGGTTGCCCATCTGACCTTAGAGGGATGCTTCTGTTTGGTCCAGTTTGGAGAAGCTGGTGAAGGACCTGGGTGCAAGGGGCTTGTGAAGCAGGCAGGAGCCCTATTTCCATCAGCCTCCATCTGCTCCTTGTGGGCACACTGGTTGGACTCCCAGGGGTGTCAAACTCTTGTCGCTACTTGCCTGGAAAGCCTTTATTCCCCTCTGTTTATGGACTTTGAGCTTGTTCTCAGTCCCTTCGTGGAGCGCTTGGGCCCAGGAACCCAGTCCCATTCTTAGGGGGATCCTCCTGGGCTCTGCAATGAAGTTTTCAGGACCCATTCTCTAGTTCCTCTAGTTGGGGCAGACTTTACCTCTTTTCTCAGGAACGGACCTGGGTCACCAAAGATCACTGGGTGCTAGTCCCCATTCAGTACAGCTATATCCTGGAATGCAAAGAGCCAATCCTGGCCACTTTCTTCCTCTCCCCTTATGGGTCTGCAAACAGCAGGGACGCTGTATAGATCACCTTGGACAAATTACCTCTCTTGAAGACAGTGGTGCCCGTTCCCCTGAGCGATCAGGGCAAGGGCAGGTATTCCATCTATTTCCAGCCTATTCTGAACTTCAAGGGTGTTAATGAGTGCTTGTGCATCATGTGCTTCTGGAAGGAAACTTTCGATCCATGGTTTAAGCAGTGTGCCAAGGAGAATTCCTGGCTTCTCTGGATTTGGCCGAGGTGTATTTTCATATTCTGATCTGGGCAGATCAGCAAAGTATCTGTGTTTTACCATGCTTAGTTCTCACCTTCAGTTCACCACCCTCCCATTTGGACTCTCCACTGCCACAAGGATGACCTCCAAGGTCATGGTAGTGGTGGCTGTGGTGATATGGCACCCGGGGATTTCTGTGCACCCATATCTGGGCCAGAGGCTCATCCGAGCCCATTCTCTTTAAGAGGCATCTCGGATAGCTCCCTGAATGGTGTCCTTTCTGATGAGTCTACGCTGGGTGATCAATTGGGAAAAGGGTCAGTTGTTGCATTCCCAGTCCACAGAGTTCCTGGGAACATGTTTAAATTCTTGAATGGGCAGTCTTCCTGCTAGACGAGAAAGACAAAGGCTGGTGCTGATGGTGGTGGTTCACAGCATGCTCCCAGAGTCTAGGTTGTTCTTTAGCATCTCGGATTGATGGCGATGACAATTGAGATGGTGCCGTGGGTGCATGCTCATATGCAGCCACTCCAACAGTCCTTACTGACTCAGTGATCTCCAACTTCTCAGTGGTTCAAGCTCATGCTCCCTTTCCCAGTGATAGTGATGGTGATGGCTAGCCTGCAGTGGTGGCAGCAGCCCAGTTTTCTAAGAAAGGACTTGCCACTGGATGTTTGCTCATTCCAACTGCCTTGAGGTTGGTTGTTCTGTATTTCTGGCCCCTAGTTGATGGTCAGGCAGTTCGGGCATTTTCAAACAATGCCATTGTGGTAGCTTATGTTTGTTGGCAAAGTGGCACAGGGAGTGCCAGGGTAGCCCTGGAGAAGGCTCTCCTGTTTGCCTGGGCAGCGAAGAAACTCCTAGTTGTTGGCTCTGTTCATTGCTGGGGTGGTTTCTTCTGGAAACAGATTTTTTCAGTCAGCACTCTCTGGTTCCAAGTGGGTTGAGTCAAGAGGTGCTTCAGTTGTTTCTGTGCCACTGGGGTCACCCCTAGAGGGATCAGATGGCAATCTGCTGGAATACCAAAGTGTGCCAGTTATTCAGTTGCCGCACAGAGATGGGGGTAGGACGATGTCAGTGCCTAGCTCAATCTTGACTGAGTCAATACCTGCTGTATGTTTCCTCTGTGGCACTTGGTAGGGTGTGTGATTTGGCATATGGAGCACCACACAAGGATTATTCTGGTGGTGCCAGATTGGCTGAGGAGAGCATGATTCAGAGATCTGATGCAGCTCCTGCAGGCACCACCTCTTTGTTTGCCTCAGTCTCAGGACCTATTGTGTCAGGGCCACTTGTCCTGGAGGACCCAGTTCCCTTCTCACGTATGGCTTGGCTCCTGTACAGAGACAGTTAACATGTATGGGCTACTCTCTGGGAGTGGTTTACACTCTGCTCAGAGCCTGGAAGAGGTCTACCAACCTACAGTAAGTGCTAGCCTGGTGCCTTGAGTACTGGTGTGGTGCAGAGCAGCTGGCTCCTGAGACGGCTGAGGTGCCATCTCTGTTGGCCTTTTTTTTTACAGGATGGTCTGTAGAGGAGCCCTTTTTCTTAGCTCCGTGAAGATTCAGGTCACAGCTTTGGCCTGTTTCAGAGGTCTATTGACTGGTAAGGTTTGGCGTCTGCACCTTCCCCTCCAGTCTGTGGTCCCTTCTTGTGATCTGTGTTTGGTGCTCAGGGCCCTGAGCACAGAGCTCCTGGAGCCATTAAAGCATGCTACTCTGAAGGATTGGATGCTCAAGGCAGTCGTCTTGTTTGCGATTTGTTCCACAAGGAGGATTCTGAGTTGCCAGGTCTATCTTGCCAAGGTCCTTACCTATCTTTTTCTGAGGAGGCTGCTTCATTCGGCCCATGCCTTTCTTCTTCCTTGAAGTGTTTTCTCCTTTCATGTGAACTGGGCAGTTTGCCTGCCCTCCTTCTCTAAGGAATAGTGTAGGAGGAATGATAAGGATCTTCGCCTTGTGGATGTCCGGAGAATGCCTCTCCAGCTCTTGGAGGTTGCAAATTCTTTTCATAAATCAGACCATCCTCTTGTGCTGTTTGCTGGCCAGCACAAGGTGGCACAGTGGATCTGTTGCAGAATCAGCTGGTTCTGGAGGATTTGCATGCCCATTCTAACTGAGTGCTAGCGTTCTCGTGAGCAAAGCTTGGTAGCCCTTGTAAACATTTGTTGAGCAGCAACATGGGAATCATTTTCCACTTTTGTCAAGCATTTCCACTTGGATATCCACACTCGGGTGGGTATGGCCTTTGGATGTAAGGATTTATGAGCTGCTGTGTATTCTTCCCGTGGAGACGTTGCTTTGGTATGTCTCACTTATCTGGACTGGTCTTTCAGGATGATATGGAAGGTGACATTTTACTTACCAGATAATGTCCTTTCCTTGAATCCTGCTAGACCAGTCCAGGGTCCAACCCCTAGAACTGTGTTTGCTCTGTTCTTCTGTGATGGTACCCTTGAGTCCGCTATGTTTTTTATTCTTGGCTCCATTGGTCCATCTTCTATGTATAGCCTTCTGTTTATGCTTTCCTGTATATAGTTCTTTACTGTTGATTACTCATTGTTGTCCACGATTGAGGTTGTGAGAGGCTTGCCATGTTCTCCCATATGCTTTTGAACAGATACTGAAGAGAGCTCTGGTGGCTGAGGCAAATAGAGACATAGGAGTCATTGAAACCTGGGCTTTTTATTGGTTCTTTGTCTCCACCAATCTGCTGGTAGGAGAACACAACCCACTGGTCTAGCAGGACTCAAGGAAAGGACATTATCTGGTAAGTAAAATGCCAGCTTGTGCTCATTTTTCATACAAATAATAGTAAGCCCCATTTTTAAAATGAGTTTGATAATGGGGCTGCACCATCTCCTTCCCTCCTGAGGCATATTCGGGGACTGGAATTAATTGGCTGGAGATTGGGCCAATAGAGGAGAAGGTGAATGGCAGAAAGACAGCTCATCTCAGTGAAAGCCTGGGTATTTCAGCTGTTCTGCCCACCCCCTTCTTTCTATGTTGGAAATTTGGAAAGGTTGATATCTGGGAAAGGGGTTTGTCGCAGCTTTTGGATTTTGGGATTTTTAGGCCATTCATATCTCATCATAGTAGAGATGTGAATAAGTAAGACAAAGTCTGTTATTTCTCATCATTATTTCTCATAATTATTTTCTAATTTTTGAATTTCATTTGGCTAGTTTCACACATATATTTTAATAAGAAATTTATAGTGCGAGCTAAATTGATTTAATGTGCGCTAAATTACTTAGTGTTGTCGTGACCCCCTGCCTAGGCCGATGGCCGGTAGGCAAAAGGGCTGCCTTATTTGCCCTTTGAGTACTGTCCCAGGCTTAGGTTGCCAGCACTGAATGCTGGGACTTGTAGTTTTGTATACTCTCCAAGCAAATTAGTGTGACCACACAGCTTGTCAGGCAAAACAAAGAAATTTATTCCGGGGTTTCTCCCTCGCATCGAAATTCATAGCGCATAAACAAGGCAAGGATCATTTCTCCAAATTAAATAATGAAGGTGAACAAAACAGGCTTAACATCAAAGTCAGAAATATTCTTTCA
This sequence comes from Ichthyophis bannanicus, assembly GCA_033557465.1. Taxonomy (NCBI): domain Eukaryota; kingdom Metazoa; phylum Chordata; class Amphibia; order Gymnophiona; family Ichthyophiidae; genus Ichthyophis; species Ichthyophis bannanicus. Next base: position 648,556,458 of record CM066035.1, read on the forward strand.
ACAGCAGCGGCATTCAGCTTCCTTCAGACAAATGCCTTTCTCTGCTATGGCTGTTCATTACATCAGGCAGACTTTAAAACTTCTCAGTCAGGGTTTTCTTTCTCACTCAGCTTAACAACCCAGGGTAAATAAGCTTCTTCACCTGGCCTGAGCCTAGCACATGATTGACTTACAAAATGAGCATTCCATTTCTACTACGTCATCAACACAAGGGTTTTCAAACATTTCTATCTGCATATCTTCCACGGCTTCGTTTGAATCCTCTTCTAGGGAGCTTATATCAGAAGGTTTAAACTTCTCACTCTGCAGAAACTCTTTTAGCTTCCCTAAAAAGTATTCTTTCTGCTCTATATCAGCACAGCTTAAAGAAGGAGTTTCTCTCTCATAGAAAAGCTTCTCAACAGCTTTTAAAGCTGACTCACGGCACTTACTTGCACTGCTCATGTTCCTGGCTGGAACTACTTTCCTTGTCTTTTGACTAGCACAGCTTTCAGAGCTTTTCCTCAGCTCTCTGACCACTTCTTCAGAAAAGCTTCCGTTAGGAACTGTAGTAAACTTGTCTGCCCCACCTCTCTTACTTGGCTGGCTCTCTGAGCTGTTTCCCCACGTGGAAACAAACCTTTCCAGCTTTCCTTCTCTGGGGTACTTTAGGACAGGTTCCAACCTTGGTTCCACTGCTTTCTGAGGGCAAGAATCAGCTGTCTTTCCTCCTCCTCTCCTTTGCTCCTTAAGCTCCTTTCTCTCGTGGCTTCTTTCCTCGTGAATGCTTTCCTCCTGACTACTTTTACCAAACTCTGAAGCCGTTTTAAAATGGTGCTTCTTTTCAGCCACACCCTCCTCTCTGCACATGTGAGAGCTGTTAGGGCTCAACCTAACTCTTACGTCACTGCTTGGGCAGGGTTTAGCTCTAGCTACTGCATGCTCGGGTGGCTTGTGGTTTCTATGGGAACCCTGTTTACATCTGTTTTTAAAGGCACATTCCTCATTTCTCTCCCATTCCATCTCATCTTCACAGCTCACCTTATCACATATTCCCCCCCTTAAGATATTACGGGCTGGGGTGATATCATCTTCACAGCACGTAATTCTAGCTGAAGCATTTATCTCATTCTTTCCTTTCTGCTGTCTACGAGCACACATAGCCAACTGGGCCAGTGCTACCCTTTCGAGCCAGGGCCTCAATAGATTAACATGATAAATCTGTCGGCGGCCTTTCCTATTCTCCACTGAATAGGTCGCTGGGCCTACCTGTTCGACTACTCGGAAGGGCCCTCTCCACTGGCTCTCAAACTTCGGGACTGCTCCCGCTACCATGACAATCACTTTTTCGCCAATAGCAAGCTGGCGAGGCTTGGTATTGCGATCATAGTATGTTTTCTGTTTCTGTTGACTTGCTTTCAAATTATCCTCTGCTATCTGGGAGGTTCGTGTCAAACGACCTCTCAAGTCTCTCAAAAATTGGGGAACCCCTATTTCCTCTATTCCTGGTTCTACCCATTGTTCTCTGAGGATATCCAAGATATCCCTTGGGGACGAGGTAACTTTCTGACAAGCGGGACAAGCCTCACAAAACCTAGTGGTCTCTTTGAACACTCCTGGCTAGTAGAATCGCGCCAGAATTTGGTCCAGTGTTCCATGAACCCCTTTGTGCGCTCCTATGGGATGGTCATGAGCGAGTCTAAGCACTAAGGTTTTGAAAGTGGTAGGTACCACCAGCTTCTTGCGCGTGTCTCCCGTAGCTGGATCTACACTTTCCCTATATAGAATTCCTCTGTCAAGCAAAAACCTGGGTAAAGTATCCCTCCCTTCTTGGGCATACTTGAAAGCCTGGCTGAGAGCGGGGTCAGCCTGCTGCTCTTTCGGGAAGGAAGGAAACTTATCCATTAGCTCTGCTGGGACCCAGGGTAACTCCATCCCGGCCCGTACCTCGGCTCTACTCCGGGAGCGAGTCTGACGTTCCCAACGCTTTTCTCCTTTCCCCTTTTTGGCCTTAGCCACTGGGGCTGTTACTAAGTCTTCATGAGAAGGAAGGTTCTCCAGCTCTACCGCTGTAGATTCCCCTTCTCCCTCCAAGGCCTTGGTTTGGCTTCTTGTGGAAACCATTCCTTCTTTTACACTTAGACCCTGTTGGACACCTTTCTGGAACTGTGGCCAGTCTCTCCCTAACACTACTTCTTCAGGCAAACGGGGCACTACTGCTACCGGGATCTCTTTCTCTATCCCTAGCCCTTGTACTAGGACTCAGTAGATGGGATACGTGGACGCTGTCCCATGCACACATCTAATCTTCACTGTGCCATTAGGTGAACGGGGTATTCCTTTGCCTTGGGCCTCTATCTTTCGCCAAAGGCTTCTGGAAAGCATAGACTGGTCAGATCCAGAATCTAATAAGGCTTTTGCTGTTACTCCTTGCACTGTAACTGCTAACAGAAAACCTTCTCTAGCCTTTCCTGGGTCATCTATTACACAGGTACACTACCAAAAAACTGCCTCCAGTTTTGCAACTGATTCCTATAGATTTTGGGGTGCTGAATCCAGGAAAAATAGCCAAAATGTTCCATCACGTCACGTTTTCTTGCAAAATTAGATTTCTTACCCATATAAGGAATGTTCACATAATTTCTTTTTAGCCGACTGCAGTTTATTTTCTTGGCCCAAAATAGAGGTTGTAATGGTTAACTAACTAGAAACACTCCCTCATGATATTTTAGAGTGTTTTGTATTCATTTTATACATTAACAGGACAATTGGGAGGCGGGGGGCTAAATCCAGTACTCGCGCTGGCGCATGTTCTTTCCTGTTCGCCTCGCCTCGTTCGCTCGCTCGCTCAAACACGGTGGTTGCGACATGAACGTTCCTGTCAAATTTCAGTTTCGTGCAAGTTCATTATTACCTTTTGTTTGCTCAGTCGTAATCCAGCTTTATTCCGAAGTGGTTCACTACAGTTGTAGTTTGCAGTGCTGTGTATTTGTGATGGCTCACAGAGCCAGAGGTTGCGTCAACTCTCCGGACAGTTTTTGTTTTATTTGTGGGGAGTATACCGTGAAAAAGCGGCAGAGGAACATTTCTGCATTTATTAAAAAAGTATATTTCGCCTATTTCGGTTTGAAGTTAGGCGATCAAGACAAACCGTGGGCTCCTCACAAAGTGTGCAAGACATGTGAGGAAGATCTACGCTTATGGATGAAAGGTAAAACACAAGCATTTCGTTTCGGAATACCTATGATGTGGCGTGAACAAAGAGACCACAGCAGTGACTGCTATTTTTGCTCTTGCATTGTGAAGGGATACAACTTAAAAAATAAGAACGTAATAAGTTACCCCAACCTTCCCTCAGCAATTAGGCCTATGCCTCATAGCAACGAAGTACCTGTGCCTGAACCACCAAAATCTTTGGATCATATTTGTGTGGACGGTTCTGATCATGATGAGACTCATCAGATGGCTTTTCCCGATGAGTCCAGTACTTCCGAGTTTGAAACTGAACCAGATCCGAAACCTGAACTTTTCTCTCAAGCTGAATTGAATGATTTAGTCTGGGATTTAGGACTCCCAAAAGATGCTGCCCAACTGCTAGGTTCTCGGCTTAAACAGAAAAATCTGTTGTCACCAGGAACAACTTTTTATTGGTACCGCAACCGCGAGACACAATTTTTGAAGTATTTCAGCAAAGAGGAAGATTTGGTATTTTGCAACGATATATACGGAGTGATGGAAAAGTTTAAACTGCTGAATGGCGGCTGTTCATTGATTCGTCAAAAGACAGCATAAAAGGTGTTCTTCTTCATAATGGCAACACATTCGCTTCAGTTCCTATTGCTCACTCTGTTATTCTCCAAGAAAAATACGAGAATTTGGCCCTGATTCTTCAGAATATTCGTTATGATGAGCATAAGTGGATGATTTGTGGAGACTTTAAAATTCTATCCATGCTATTAGGGCAGCAATCCGGTTTCACCAAATATCCCTGCTTCCTTTGCTTGTGGGATAGCCGGGCCCGTGACCTACACTGGGGGAAAAAAGACTGGCCAATTCGGGAGTATTTGAGACCCGGTGAGAAAAATGTTCTTCATGAGAGCTTGGTACCTCGTGATAAAATTCTATTACCACCTCTCCACATTAAGTTGGGTCTCATTAAGCAATTCATCAAGTCCCTTCCAAAAGATGGTGAGTGCTTTCGGTACCTTTGCTCAAAGTTCCCCCGACTTTCTGAAGCAAAGCTAAAGGAAGGAGTGTTTGTTGGCCCTGATATAAGGAAACTCATTTCAGATGGAGCATTCGCTGAAACGATGTCTGAGAAGGAAAAAGAAGCCTGGGATTCCTTCAAGGATGTTGTTCTCAAATTCTTGGGGAACAGGCGGGATGAGAACTATAAGGATATTGTTGCCAGGATGCTCAATGCCTTCAAAGAACAAGGCTGTAACATGAGCCTGAAAGTCCATTTCTTGCACTCCCATGTGAACTACTTTCCCAAAAACTTGGGGGCGTACAGTGAAGAACAAGGTGAAAGGTTTCACCAGGACATCAAGGACGCAGAGAGAAGGTACCAAGGAAGATGGAACACCACTATGATGGCTGATTTCTGCTGGTTGCTGCTGCGGGAAACCCCAGATGAAAAATACGCCAAGCAGCGCACCAAGAGAAGCATTCGGGGGAAGAAGAAACGGGCCCACCAGGAGATTGATTGACCCAAGAATGACTTTAAAATCTAAACTGTGTTGACAAATATCGTGTTTTTACTAAACTTTGAAATAAAAATTTGCTAGTTATTACCACAGTGTCGGATCTCATTTATTAGAATTTTATTTTCACACCATCGGGTGTTTGTCTTCATGTATTGCAATGGTGCGGTTTGCGTTTTCTATTCTTACATACATACCTGTACAACATTTTTTGCACATTTCTTTGCTTTGCTTTGCTTTGTGTCTAACCTCGCTCTTATATGCTCAATGTTTGTGCACATGTATGTGGCTGTTTTAAGTGCAGACAATTTTGCTACCATCACAGTGTGTTTTGTTGACATTACTCTATTCTTATGTGCTGCCTTGTTACAATTTTCTTTATTCTTATTTGAATAACTACTAAACAATTAGTATAAAGAATTCATCCAAGAAACTTTTATCTCGATCGCACTCAATCTGAAACGTTCACCTCAAACTGCTAACCCAATGTAGCAAAAAATCTGTACGTGATGGAGCAAATTGGTTACCAGATTTGGATTCAGCGCACCAAAAAACATAAAAATCAATCGAAACATTAGAGGCAGTTTAAAAAAATTTATTTTTAGTGTACCTGTGTTATTAATGCTGTTTTCAGCTTACACTCACGTTGTAAGTGACTATCACTTCCACACCTGAAACATGTTCGTTTCACATCTCTCTTTCTATCCACAGGCAAACACACATAATTAACAGTACTCTTTGGCCTCTCTCCCCTTTCTGATGAAGCGCATGGTGCCTTTGCAGAAGCAAAGCTCATTTCTTGGGCAGTGACATCTGCCTCAAGGAATCGCTCAGTGAGCAAAATAGCCTCCTGAGTGCTTCGGCAACCCTGCATTATCAGGAAGCTGCGTACCTTTACTGGAATAGCTGCCAAGAATTGTTCTAATATGATGCTATCTAATATTGTCTCCAGCATCTTACCTTCTGGTTCCAACCATTTATTAACCAGACCTTTCAGACGGTGGTATAATGCTCTGGGTGTTTCACCGGATCCTAATCTGGCATTCCTCAATAAACGGTGGTACACCGAGGGTGTTAGACCTAACCTGTCTTTGATAGCTCGCTTTACCTCCTCGTAGTCATTGGCAAAAGCCGGGGGTACAGTCTGGTAGGTGGCTAAAGCCTCACCGGTGAGTGATAGTGCCAACCGGACTGCCCATTGGTCTTTTGGCCAATTAGCTAACTGAGCCACACGCTTGAACGCTTCTAAGAAATCGTCCACATTGTCCTTGTCAGTTAACTGACCAAACCCTAGTGTCCCTTTGGACCACAGTCCAAAAGTGCTAACTGGACATTGTCCTGCTGAACCTGGGGTAGGATGGCTGGGCTCTGGCTCCTTCTTGACGCCCTGCATCCATGCCTCCATCAGGTTGATCAACGGCCATTGCTGAGCCTCTATTCTGGCTGCCGCTCGCTCCTGAGCCTCCAGTGATAGCTCCCTCTGCCGCTCGAACTGTGAAGCGATCCAGGCGAGGACCTCCTTGACTTCCATAGTCATCTTCTCTGGAACGACAAAAGAGACAACAGGATCACCCAAGTGCGGTACAAAAATATACTTTGCAGTATTCTCCTTTGTCACTGGTTATAGCACTGCCCCCCAGTACCTGTATCCTCACTAATCCCAGTTAGATACGCATTACCTGGTACTGGTGGTGCTTCACGCTTGTACAAACGTTGGTCTTGGTAGACCTCAGACTCTCTGTCTCAGACCTGACGAAATCCAGCACAGAATTATTCCTGTAGACTTGACCACTGTGCTGTTTTGGGTTTAAATCCTTGCGCATGCGTCCTAGAACCGAATCCGCAACAACTGCGCCACACTGTTGTGACCCCCTGCCTAGGCCGATGGCCGGTAGGCAAAAGGGCTGCCTTATTTGCCCTTTGAGTACTGTCCCAGGCTTAGGTTGCCAGCACTGAATGCTGGGACTTGTAGTTTTGTATACTCTCCAAGCAAAGTAGTGTGACCACACAGCCAGGGCCGGCCCGTCCATTGAGCAAGAATGTTTTTTGCACAGGGCCCCGCGTTTCAGGGGGCCCCGCGCAAAAAACATTCATTAGCCCAAGTACATTTTTATCGAGCATCAGCTCCCGAGTCCCTCCCAAAGCGCGGGCTTTCAGGGCCGCGAGAGCTTCTCTGACCTCTCGCGCTCTGTTAATCCCGCCGGGGCTGATGGGAAATCCCATCAGCCCAGGCAAGATTAACAGAGCCGCGAGAAGAAGGGAAACTCTCGCGGCTCTAAAAGCCCACGCTTTGGGAGGACTCGGGAGCTGATGCTCGAGGGAGGTTCTGCCAGGCAGTCGGGGCCCCGCGGCGTTGATGTTTGATTCTGCCTCTGCCACGGCGGCAGCAGCAGCAGCCGGTATTTTTTTTAATCTATCTGGGTGGGGCATTGGGCGGGACGGGGGGGTAGGACTACTAATGAGCTATGGGGGGGAACTAAGACTGGCAGTGGGCTTATGGGGGGAGGGGGTTAGGACTGGTAATGGGCTATGGGGGGGGACTAAGACTGGAAGTGGGCTTATGTGGGGAGGGGGTTAGGACTGGTAATGGGCTATGGGGAGACTAAGACGAAGTGGGCTGATGGGGGGAGGGGGTTAGGACAGGTAATGGGCTATGGGGGGGTTAGGACTGGTAATGGGCTATGGGGGGACTAAGACTGGAAGTGGGCTGATGGGGGGAGGGGGTTAGGACTGGTAATGGGCTATGGGGGTTTTTGAATGGAAATTGGCTATGGGGGGGACTAAGACTGGAAGTGGGCTGTTGGGGGCGGGGGTTAGGACTGGTAATGGGCTATGGAGGGCTAGGACTGGTAATGGGCTATGGGGGGGACTAAGACTGGAAGTGGGCTGATGGGGGGAGGGGGTTAGGACTGGTAATGGGCTATGGGGGGATTAAGACTACTAATGAGCTATGGGGGGACTAAGACTGGAAGTGGGCTGATGGGGGAGGGGTTAGGACAGGTAAATGGCAAAGGGGGGGTTAGGACTACTAATGAGCTATGGGGGGACTAAGACGAAGTGGGCTGATGGGAAGGGGGTTAGGACTGGTAATGGGCTATGGGGGGGTTAGGACTACTAATGCGCTATGGGGGGACTACGACTGGAAGTGGGCTGATGGGGGAGGGGGTTAGGACTGGTAATGGGCTATGGGGGGTTAGGACTACTAATGAGCTATGGGTGGGACTAAGACTGGAAGTGGGCTGATGGGGAGCGGGTTAGGACTGGTAATGGGCTATGGGGGGCGGTTAGGACTACTAATGAGCTATGGGGGGGACTAAGACTGGAAGTGGGCTGATGGGGTTAGGACTGGTAATGGGCTATGGGGGGTTAGGACTGGTATTGGGATTTGGGGGTTAGGACTACTAATGAGCTATGGGGGAGGGGGTTAGGACTGGTAATGGGCTATGGGGGGTTAGGACTACTAATGGGCTTTGGGGGGGAATAATACTGGAAGTGGGCTAATGGGGGTGGGGGTTAGGACTGGTAATGGGCTATGGGGGGTTAGGACTACTAATGGGCTATGGGGGGACTAAGACTGGAAGTGGGCTTATGGGGGAGGGGGTTAGGACTGGTAATGGGCTATGAGGGGGTTAAGACTACTAATGGGCTACGGGGGGAATAATACTGGAAGTGGGCTGATGGGGGGAGGGGGTTAGGACTGGTAATGGGCTATGGGGGGGGCTAAGACTGGAAATGTGCTGATGGGGGGGTTAGGACTGATAATGGGCTATGGGGGGGCTAGGACTGGAAATGGGCTAATGGGCAGGTTAGGACTGGAATGGGCTGTGGGGTGGCTACGACTGTAGATGGGCTGATGGGGGTTAGGACTGCTAATGGGCTATGGGGGGGGCTAAGACAAAATGGGTTGATGGGGGGCTTAGGACTGGTAATGGGCTATGGGGGGCTTAGGACTGGTAATGGGCTATGGGGGCTAGGACAGGTAATGTGCTGAGTGAGGGGGGCTAGGACAGGGAATGGGCTGATGGAGGGCTAGGATAGGACTGGAAATGGGCTGTTGGGGGGGGGGCTTGGATTGAAATGGACTCATGGAGGGGTTAGAACTGGAAGTAGGCTCATGGGGGGCTTGGATTGGAAATGGGCTGAATGGAGGGGAGCTAGGATTTGACATGGGCTGATGGTGGGGCTAGGAAAGGAGTAGAAATGGGCTGATGGGGGGCTGGGATTGGAAATGAGCTGATGGAGGGACTCGGATGGGGGAGCTAGGACTGGAAATGGGCTGATGCGTGGACTAGAAGGGAGCGGATGCTGGGTGGGGCAAGAACTAGAAGGGAGCTGATGTTGGGGGAGGATTAGAATGGGATAGAGCTGGGAGAGTGAAAAAATATTTTGTGTGGGAGGGAAGACAAATCTACAATTGGCCGGATATTGGGAGAGTAAGTGGGGATTGAGGATGGAGGGGTAAAATTTGAGTGGATGAAATAGGAATGAGGAAAGAGCAAAAGGAGAAAGATTAGTATGTTAAAGCAGATGTAGAGAGAGAATGGAAAAAAACTAGAAGCGTGAAGAAAAGACAAATGGACAACAGACGATGGAGAGTTAGCAGAAGACAGGAAGAAACCAGAAGAAAGTGGCTGGAGCAATTGCAACTGAAAAAAAATGCACTAAAGGTAGAAAAATATCTCTTTATTTTGAATTTATTAACTGGAATATGTCAGCTCTGGGAAATGTGCATCATTAACGTCTGCGCTTTGTTTAGTACAAGAGGAAATTAATTTATAGTTTTATTTCTACAGTGTTGTTGGGCTTTTGTGGTTCCCAGTTTAATTATTGTCTTCCTGTTTCTAAATTGTGATTACTTGTTTGGTGATGGTCTATGTTCTGCATGTGTAACTGAGCTGAGGTATTCTGTTTATGTAATTCCTATTTGACATTGCCACTTGTTCTCTTTCCCTAGTAGGTCATGTATTGTTATTCTCTGAAATGTATTGGTTTAATATTTTCAGTGTAGCCTTTTGATAGGTAGGGTCTTGTGCTTTGTAAGTCTTGGTAGTGCTGTTATGATACGACGGGTTTGCTATGGGTTCTAAATGCCCAAAATGAAAACCTCAAAAAATCAATGACCATAACAGGTATATTCAATTCAAAAGAGTCACTGAGAAAAGAAGAACGTTGAGTTCTGTACGTAAAACCCCAACGTTTGTGCAATCAATCCTTATGATCCTTTAAACTCATAACACTTTATATTTTTTTATGTCGGGCCCTCCCCTTCCCCCCCCCTCCCCATCTCTCTCTTGCCGGGAGGGCCCGACATAAAAAAATATAAAGTGTTATGAGTTTAAAGGATCATAAGGATTGATTGCACAAACGTTGGGGTTTTACGTACAGAACTCAATGTTCTTCTTTTCTCAGTGACTCTTTTGAATTGAATATAATGGGTTCTAAATGGGCAGTGTTTGTAGCAGTTCCTAATGTGCCTGGCAGTTGGCACTGGATTATAGTAATGTAGAAATCTTTTAGTCTTTCTTTATCCATACACTCATTAAGAGGCATGTTTACTAAAAGTTAGTGTAAGGTAACGTTTTGCAAATATTTATGCAAATGAGTTCCCTTATGCAAATGAGGCCTTGCACCGAGTCTCTGCACATGGCCCCGCACCCCCCTTGGGCCACCCCTGCACACAGCTTCTCAAGCAAAACAAAGAAATTTATTCCGGGGTTTCTCCCTCGCATCGAAATTCATAGCGCATAAACAAGGCAAGGATCATTTCTCCAAATTAAATAATGAAGGTGAACAAAACAGGCTTAACATCAAAGTCAGAAATATTCTTTCCACAGCAGCGGCATTCAGCTTCCTTCAAACAAATGCCTTTCTCTGCTATGGCTGTTCATTACATCAGGCAGACTTTAAAAGTTCTCAGTCAGGGTTTTCTTTCTCACTCAGCTTAACAACCCAGGGTAAATAAGCTTCTTCACCTGGCCTGAGCCTAGCACATGTTTGACTTACAAAATGAGCATTCCATTTCTACTACATCATCAACACAAGGGTTTTCAAACATTTCTATCTGCATATCTTCCACGGCTTCATTTGAATCCTCTTCTAGGGAGCTTATATCAGAAGGTTTAAACTTCTCACTCTGCAGAAACTCTTTTAGCTTCCCTAAAAAGTATTCTTTCTGCTCTATATCAGCACAGCTTAAAGAAGGAGTTTCTCTCTCATAGAAAAGCTTCTCAACAGCTTTTAAAGCTGACTCACGGCACTTACTTGCACTGCTCCTGTTCCTGGCTGGAACTGCTTTCCTTGTCTTTTGACTAGCACAGCTTTCAAAGCTTTTCCTCAGCTCTCTGACCACTTCTTCAGAAAAGCTTCCGTTAGGAACTGTAGTAAACTTGTCTGCCCCACCTCTCTTACTTGGCTAGCTCTCTGAGCTGTTTCCCCACGTGGAAACAAACCTTTCCAGCTTTCCTTCTCTGGGGTACTTTAGGACAGGTTCCAACCTTGGTTCCACTGCTTTCTGAGGGCAAGAATCAGCTGTCTTTCCTCCTGCTCTCCTTTGCTCCTTAAGCTCCTTTCTCTCGTGGCTTCTTTCCTCGTGAATGCTTTCCTCCTGACTACTTTTACCAAACTCTGAAGCCGTTTTAAAATGGTGCTTCTTTTCAGCCACACCCTCCTCTCTGCACATGTGAGAGCTGTTAGGGCTCAACCTAACTCTTATGTCACTGTTTGGGCAGGGTTTAGCTCTAGCTACTGCATGCTCGGGTGGCTTGAGGTTTCTATGGGAACCCTGTTTACATCTGTTTTTAAAGGCACATTCCTTATTTCTCTCCCATTCCATCTCATCTTCACAGCTCACCTTATCACAGTGTGCATTAAATCAATTTAGCACACACTAAGGGGCCCTTTGCCAAAAGTTTGGTAAGTTTTTGCATTTACCTGATGTTAGGGAGGAGCAAAATCTGTGGTAAATGAAAAAGGCATGTGATAGTTATTGGGGATGTGCCCAACATGTTCCCTGAAATGACCGCATAAAAGAGTCCTTTACCACGTGTTAAGTTTGTTCGCAATTCAAGCAAGTATACTTAACACTGCTTACTGAGATGGAGTTAAGTGCACCCACACTAACTGTAATATTGATAGCATGTGGTATTGCGTGTGTGAATTGCAATGTGTGGTCCACACCCATTCTCCACCCATAAATCACCCAGTTACTGCCACTGCATGAATTAAACAGTTACCCCGTGAATTAGCACATCTGTCATATCAGCACGCAACTTACCGTGCCAGCACAGTAGCCATTACTGTGTTATAATTGACATGTTGAATGCTTAACATGCTTAAGTACAAGGGTCTGACATTTTTTAAGGGGCATTAAGGAATCCAATGTGCACTAATGAATGTACACCCTTATAAAATAGGACAGTTGCACATGTGGAGAGTTAGCTATAGGTTGCATGGCTTTCTAGTGGAATTGCTAAGGGGTTTTGTGGGCTTTCATGATGCAGTCTTCCCTTCCTGAAAACCAGGCATCACTGCAGGTGAGTTGGAGGTTAGCCATTACATTACCTCATTGCTACCAGGCTGACTCCAACTAGTTCAATGATTAAGTGTAGCAGTAGACAATAAATCAATTGCTCGAACATAGGTATTCATACTCACCATCCATTCGCCCACTGCATACCATGCTAAAACTGAAATAACACTCCGTTGGAGAGGTGCTTGGCAAAATATTGGCCGCAGCTTTAATTCAACATCAAAGTTTTTAACAATAACATCAAAGTAATTGATATCAATCAATCTCCACCACAGGGTCGGGCTAGACAGTGTCGTCCTAGCCCCCAGTAATCCATATTCCCATACTCTCCTCTCCTGCCGATCCCCCCCTACTCCGCAGCCTTTGGTAACACCAGGCTGAGGCATGCTTCCACCTATGGGAGACTTAATGTAACTGGGACAAAACATGGTATTGACACCCATACTGCAGGAAGCCCCCAGTGCTCCCATCCCTGTCCTCCTCCCCACCCTTTAGAGGGGTTGGGGGGGGGGAAGGAATTAACAGGGGGAGGTCAGCCACCTCTAAATTCCACTCCCCAAGCTGCAACAAGAAGGCCCTCCCAAGTTACCCACCAAGACCCCCCCGTTCCTCCCTACTGCTCTTGCCCTTCCAGGAGACTCCTCCCGGCCCACAGGGAGAGTAGGGAGGGTGAGCGTACCAGGCCAACTCCTGCTTTCCACTGCCGCCGCCAAAGCCCACCAAATCGCAGACCCTGATGAGTCTGCGTGCCGCTTCCCTGCCTCCAAACCCTTCCTCCTTATCTTTCCCGCTGGCAGCCCTGACCTTTCCCCCCCTCCAAGTGAATGGATGGTGGGCTCAGCCAGGTTACCCGCCCCACTCCTCATTCACCTGGAAGGCAGAAGCTGGGGCATTTTATGTAGTGCTAATGTTGGGATTGAAAAGGAGGACATTATCAGTTGAGTTTGTTTTATGAATCTGTAAGTTCTATAATACGGTTAGGGGGAAAGTTATTAAACTTTGGTAAAATTTTGATTTTTACAACAGCTTAATTTACTGCAGGAGTCACTAACCTGTGGCAACCAGTACCATCGGTTAGTGTCTCCCACAGTAAAGGAATAACACAGCTTGCAGTGCTCACCCCAAGCTGTGCAATTCTAAAGGAAAAATAACACCAACTGAAAACTGATGCTATTTTGTCACCAGAAGCATTGGGCCACTGACACATGGCCCAATGCTCCTGGCTGCCAACATAAAAGAGACACATTGTAAACAGATCATTAGTGATCTAGGGCAGGGCCGGATTTACGTATACGCCATGTACGCCATGGCGTAGGGCCCACAACCGGCAGGGGCCCACAAAAAATAGAACCAGGGGTTTTTTTTTTTCAACTCGATTAAAAAAAAAACCTGGTGGCTGCCGCCGCGGGGCCCCCTCTGCTGCCGCGGGGGCCCCGTCTACAAGATGGTCGGGTCGGGTCGGGTCGGGTCTCGTCTCCCTCCCGGCTGCGAGAGACGCGAAGATAGAGCGTCTCTTCGCGTCTGTGTTAAACCCGCAGGGGCTGATGGGAAATCCCATCAGCCCCTGCGGGCTTAACACAGACGCGAGGAGACGCTCTCCCTTCGCTTCTCTCGCAGCCTGCAGCGAGGGAGGGAGAGAGACCCGACCCGACCGGACCCGACCCGACCGGACCGGACACGACCAGCTTGTAGACGGGGCCCCCGCGGCAGCAGAGGGGGCCCCGCGGCGGCAGCCACCAGGTTTTTTTTTTAATTAAATTTTACTTTAGGCCGGGGGGGGTAGGAGTCCTACCCCCCCCCCCGGCCTAAAGTAAAATTTAATTTAAAAAAAAACCTGGTGGCTGCCGCCGCGGGGCCCCCTCCGCTGCCGCGGGGGCGCCGTCTACCAGCTGGTCTGTTCCGGTCGGGTCGGGTCGGGTCCGGTCTGGTCTCTCTCCCTCCCTCCCTCGCTGCAGGCTGCTAGAGACGCGAAGATGCGTCTCTCGCAGCCTGCAGCCTGCAGCCTGCAGCGAGGGAGGGAGAGAGACCCGACCCGACCGGACCCGACCCGACCCGACCCGACCAGCTTGTAGACGGGGCCCCCGCGGCAGCAGAGGGGGCCCCACGGCGGCAGCCACCAGGTTTTTTTTTAAATTAAATTTTACTTTAGGCCGGGGGGGGTAGGACTGGTAATGGGCTATGGGGGGGGGTAGGACTGGTAATGGCTATGGGGGGGGTAGGACTGGTAATGGGCTATTGGGGGGTCAGTGGCTGGAAATGGACTGGGGGGGGTAGGGCTGGTAATGGGCTATTGGGGGGCTGGGGGGGGTTAAGGCTAGAGGTGGGCTGATGGGGTTAGGACTGGTAATGGACTGTGGGCTGTTGGGGGGGGCTTAGAACTGGCCATGGGCTTTGGGGGGGTTAAGACTGGTAATGGGCTGTGGGCTGATGGGGGCTGTCTGGTAATGGGCTATGGGGGGGGGCTAGGACTGGAAATGGGCTGGGGGGTTAAGACTGGAGGTGGGCTGATGGGGTTAGGACTGGTAATGGGCTGTTGGGGGGGGGTTAGAACTGGTAATGTCCTGTGGGGGGGATAAGACTGGTAATGGGCTGTGGGCTGATGGGGGTTGTCTGGTAAAGGGCTATGGGGGCTAGGACCGGAAACGGGCTGGGGGGTTAAAACTGGAGGTGGGATGATGGGGTTAGGACTGGTAATGGGCTGTGGGCTGATGGGGGGGGTAGGACTGGCAATGGGCTATGGGGGGCTGACTGGAAATGGGTTGATGGGGTTAGGACTGGAAGTGGGCTGATGGGGGGTTAGGACTGGTAATGGGTTATAGGGGGGGCTTAAACTGAAAATGGGGTGATGGGGGGTTAAGGACTGAAAATGGGGTGATGGGGGGTTAAGGACTGTAAGTGGGGTGATGGGGGGGCTAGGACTGGAAATGGGCTGATGGATGGCTAGGACTGGAAATGGGCTGATGCAGGGACTAGAAGGGAATGGATGCTGGGTGAGGCTGGAACTAGAAGGGAGCTGATGTTGGGGAGGATTAGAATGGGATGGGGCTGGAAGAGTAAAATGGAGAAGGGAAAAATATTTTGTGTGGGAGGGATAAAAAATCTACAATTGGCCGGGTATTGGGAGAGTAAGTGGGGATTGAGGATGGAGGGGTAATATTTGAGTGGATGAAATAGGAATGAGGAAAGAGCAAAAGGAGAAAGATTAGTATGTTAAAGCAGATGTAGAGAGAGAATGGAAAAAAATCTAGAAGAGAGAAGAAAGGACAAATGGACAGCAGACGATGGAGAGTTAGCAGAAGACACGAAGAAACCAGAAGAAAGTGGCTGGAGCAATTGCAGCTGAAAAAAATGCACAAAAGGTAGAAAAATATCTCTTTATTTTGAATTTATTAATTGGAATATGTCAGCTCTGGTAAATGTGCATCATTAACATCTGTGCTTTGTTTAGTACAAGAGCAAATTAATGTATTGTTTTATTTCTACAGTGTTGTACATTCCAAGTTTGGCTTTTGGGATTCCCAGTTTAATTATTGTCTTCCTATTTCTAAATTGTGATTACTTGTTTGGTGATGGTCTATGTTCTGCATGTGTAACTGAGCTGAGGTGTTCTGTTTATATAATTCCTATTTGACATTGCCACTTGTTCTCTTTCCCCAGTAGGTCATGTATTGTTGTTCTCTGAAATGTATTGGTTTAATATTTGCAGTGTTGCCTTTTGATTGGTAGAGTATGGTGCTTTGTGAGTCCTGGTAGTGCTGTTAGGATACGGCGGGTTTACTATGGGCAGTGTTTGTAGTAGTTCCTAATGTGTCTGGCAGTTGGCACTGGATTATAGTAATGTAGAAATCTTTTAGTCTTTCTTTATCCATACACTCATTAAGAGGCACGTTTACTAAAAGTTAGTATATGGTAACATTATGCAAATATTTATGCAAATGAGGCCCCTTACGCAAATGAGGTCCGCACCCCCCTTGGGCCGCCCCTGCTGGGGGCCCACAATTTTTGTTGGCGTAGGGCCTCACTCAAGGTAAATCCGGCCCTGATCTAGGGTCCCTATTCCTCAGAACCACCAATATGTCAGGCCTATGCCCCCAAATAACCCCTCAAACACATGTCTCCATACCTCCTTCACCTCCTCTTAAAGGTACGATCAAAGACCCACACATCCCTTTCAGATTCCACACTCCCCTTTACTCCAAACTTCCCATCCCCAAGGTCCCTTAGTCAGGCCTGGTGGTCCAGTAGTATCCAGACAGGAGCAACTAACAGTTGTTTCCGTCCAGGCACTGCCCCCCCCCCCCCCCCATCTTAATGCATGTTAATGGAATATTAATTAAACTGTGGCCCTGATTTGCTACAGTTTGGTTAGTATGTCCTGTGTTATGGCAGGGAGGAATGCGTGAATTAGCTGAAAATAATTTGAAGCTCAAAACTGAAATTTTGTCTGAATCTCTTTAAAGGTAAGTACCTTCTCCTCATCACAAAATTGAGCAAGAACAGTAAACCTAAGCATCCGTTGTTAGTATTTGCAAAAATTCCCTCCATAATTTCTTTTATCTCAACCCCAAGATGGATTAGTTACTTCAGCGTCTGACACACAGAGAGCCTGAAATTGCAGACTGCTGTTCTCTACTTGCTTCTGGATGCAAAAAAGACGCAAAAGACAAATTTCTTTCAAAAATCCAGGTTTATATGCCTTTGTCTGACATCACCTAATCTTTTCTCATGGCCCTCCAAATGGGGAAGCCACCTGCATACTCCCTTCACATTGTACTTCATATAGCCACCAGGACAGTGATCCCATGAAGCATGACATATCAGGCCTTCAGTAAAAGAGTCAACCCTGAGGAAATATTACATTAAGACATTTTAGTAACCTAAGTCATAACTATAAATGATAACATAGTTGTGCTATTTGTGAATGGAATGATCCCTTGATTGTGTGAGCAGGTAGAGACTAGCTCGTCAAATGAAATAGAATGCTTAGATGCTTGCAAAAAAATCATCACCTAAATAGAAAATCTGGCAGAAATCTGTACTACCTTAACCCTGGAATTACCGAGATTTTTTGCACACACTGAATACCGTTGGGGTCACGACGAATTTTGATTGTTAACCATGAAAAATTTAAACTAAACAGACAAAATATTATTCCGAATTAATTATTTATTATATGAAGGTTAAATGTTTTGAAATTTAATGCTTTATCATAAAATTACATTAAGAAGAGTTGCCATGAAAGCAGTTGCTGCATGCACTTGATGGACACAGTAAAGTACTACAGTCATTTGCATGAGACACAGACAATTTCTGAATGTTCTTTGCAAACATTGCACTTGCAGGAGGTGCAAACTATGTTGCTTTTCTTGTCTTTTTCTCTGGAACAGCAGTGACACCTTGCCCTTTTCTTTGGGATTCCAACATTGCAAACAGCATCAGTGGCTTCTTCAATGCTGGAAGAAGTCTCGCTGCAATTACTCTGAAGCAGCTGCTTTCCTAATTCCAAGAAGATTAGACGACGTCTGTACTTTGACTTGGACTGCCATTCTGGATTTAGTGACATCCAAACAATGAAGGCGTTCAAAGCACTGATGTCCAACATGTTGTAGAAGATTGTCACTGGCCAGCGTCTTGTCATTCGTTTTGTGGTATAAGTGCGCAACATTTTATCTGCCATATCTACTCCACCTTTACTAGAATTATAGTCCAAGATCATGCGTGTTTTTTTGTCTGGACGTGTGTTATCTACTTCTTCTTGATCATGCAAACTGCTCAGAAGAACAATCACCTTTCCTTTCTTCGGGCAATAAGAAACCAGAGTGGCGTCATCGCGAAAGGCAAACAGTGAAGTGAATACCTCTCGGCTCTTTGCTGTTACAAATTCTGGAGGTAATTCTTTTCTGTTCTTTCGAATTGTCCCCAAAAGTGTCATTTGTTTTTCTAGCAATTTCCGTGACAGGGATAAACTGCAGAAGAAATTGTCAACAGTAACATTTCTGCCAGATCGCGTCAATCCTTCAGTGAGTTGCAGCACAACCCTTTCACCCTGATTCTGTTCCCTGTTTTGTCCGAGTTCCCTTCCTGTATATACTTGAAGATGCAGAACATATGATGTTGCACTGTTACACAACATCCATAGCTTTATGCCATATTTCCAAGGTTTGCTGGGAATATATTGTCTGAATGGAACACGGCCACAAAATGTAAGCAGTTGCTCATCCATGGTAACATTTTCACCAGGAACAAAGGAGTCACTTAGAGTTGCTTCCCAGGTATCAAAAACATGTCTGATTGGAGCAAGCTTATCCACGC
The DNA here is from genome assembly GCA_033557465.1 of Ichthyophis bannanicus. Lineage (NCBI taxonomy): Eukaryota > Metazoa > Chordata > Amphibia > Gymnophiona > Ichthyophiidae > Ichthyophis > Ichthyophis bannanicus. Next base: position 648,574,980 of record CM066035.1, read on the forward strand.
CTCATTGTTCACGTCTGTTGGTTGCATCATCAAATCTGAGAGCACGAGAAATTTGCTGAAAACGGTTACGAGCCATATTTTTGCCGAAAACAGAATGACCATCTTCAAGGTTCCACAACTGAACTATGGATTCATTTTGTGACTTGTACACGCCTGAGAGGATCAGAAGTCCAAGAAAATGTTGAAATTCTCTGTCTGTCAAATCTTTCCAGGTGTCATCATAAATGTGTCTTCCTTGTTTGCTCGTCCACATCATGATTTCATTCAATAAGTTCTTCCTCATAAACAAGTGGAGTGCTGCGAGAGGGCCATCAACATTTCGTACAGCATACCTTGTAGGATGTTGTTGTACAGGCATGACATTAGCTCTGGCATATCTTCCAGCAGCTTGCTTTATAGGTTTCCTGTTCCATGATGTGGCATCCTTAGATACATAGGCTTCAATGGCAACATTTGTGCTTATAGTTGATGACCTCTTAGCTCCTCTACGACCACAACTAAGATTCCTCACAGATGATACTGACACTAAGGACTCCTGCCTTCTTCCCTGTCCAGCACAGCCTTGACCTTTGCCTCGACCTGTAACTTGACGTTTTGCTGCAGGCGATGTTACCGGCTCAACATCAGTCTCACATTCACTTTGCGACCAACTGCTGTCGCCATCTGAATAATGACTGTCATCATCAGATTTATCACCCGAACTTGGCTGATATGCTTCTTCGCTTGCTGAATATGCTGCATCATCAGACGACTCAGAGCCGTCACTGTCAGCATCTCGTTGCAATATTTCTCTTACTTGGGCAGCTGAATACTTTCGTTTTGACATCATAAACAATAACCTAAAATAAATAAACAAAGATAAAGTTGAATAAAATGCAAAGCAGTTTTACTATAGGTGTATAATAATCATGATGAACAAGCTCAAAGCCTTTAGATTTCATCGGAAATAATGAGAGAACGTATGGTGTCAATTACAGAAAATGTGTAATTTTCATAAAATTAGAGTACAAAAAATAAATGATACATAACACAGGTACACTAAAAAAAAATTTTTTTTAACTGCCTCTAATGTTTCGATTGATTTTTACGTTTTTTGGTGCGCTGAATCCAAATCTGGTAACCAATTTGCTCCATCACGTACAGATTTTTTGCTACATTGGGTTAGCAGTTTGAGGTGAACGTTTCAGATTGAGTGCGATCGAGATAAAAGTTTCTTGAATGAATTCTTTATACTAATTGTTTAGTAGTTATTCAAATAAGAATAAAGAAAATTGTAACAAGGCAGCACATAAGAATAGAGTAATGTCAACAAAACACACTGTGATGGTAGCAAAATTGTCTGCACTTAAAACAGCCACATACATGTGCACAAACATTGAGCATATAAGAGCGAGGTTAGACACAAAGCAAAGCAAAGAAATGTGCAAAAAATGTTGTACAGGTATGTATGTAAGAATAGAAAACGCAAACCGCACCATTGCAATACATGAAGACAAACACCCGATGGTGTGAAAATAAAATTCTAATAAATGAGATCCGACACTGTGGTAATAACTAGCAAATTTTTATTTCAAAGTTTAGTAAAAACACGATATTTGCCAACACAGTTTAGATTTTAAAGTCATTCTTGGGTCAATCAATCTCCTGGTGGGCCCGTTTCTTCTTCCCCCGAATGCTTCTCTTGGTGCGCTGCTTGGCGTATTTTTCATCTGGGGTTTCCCGCAGCAGCAACCAGCAGAAATCAGCCATCATAGTGGTGTTCCATCTTCCTTGGTACCTTCTCTCTGCGTCCTTGATGTCCTGGTGAAACCTTTCACCTTGTTCTTCACTGTACGCCCCCAAGTTTTCGGGAAAGTAGTTCACATGGGAGTGCAAGAAATGGACTTTCAGGCTCATGTTACGGCCTTGTTCTTTGAAGGCATTGAGCATCCTGGCAACAATATCCTTATAGTTCTCATCCCGCCTGTTCCCCAAGAATTTGAGAACAACATCCTTGAAGGAATCCCAGGCTTCTTTTTCCTTCTCAGACATCGTTTCAGCGAATGCTCCATCTGAAATGAGTTTCCTTATATCAGGGCCAACAAACACTCCTTCCTTTAGCTTTGCTTCAGAAAGTCGGGGGAACTTTGAGCAAAGGTACCGAAAGCACTCACCATCTTTTGGAAGGGACTTGATGAATTGCTTAATGAGACCCAACTTAATGTGGAGAGGTGGTAATAGAATTTTATCACGAGGTACCAAGCTCTCATGAAGAACATTTTTCTCACCGGGTCTCAAATACTCCCGAATTGGCCAGTCTTTTTTCCCCCAGTGTAGGTTGCGGGCCCGGCTATCCCACAAGCAAAGGAAGCAGGGATATTTGGTGAAACCGGATTGCTGCCCTAATAGCATGGATAGAATTTTAAAGTCTCCACAAATCATCCACTTATGCTCATCATAACGAATCTTCTGAAGAATCATGGCCAAATTCTCGTATTTTTCTTGGAGAATAACAGAGTGAGCAATAGGAACTGAAGCGAATGTGTTGCCATTATGAAGAAGAACACCTTTTATGCTGTCTTTTGACGAATCAATGAACAGCCGCCATTCAGCAGGATCATACTTGAGTTTAAACTTTTCCATCACTCCGTATATATCGTTGCAAAATACCAAATCTTCCTCTTTGCTGAAATACTTCAAAAATTGTGTCTCGCGGTTGCGGTACCAATAAAAAGTTGTTCCTGGTGACAATAGATTTTTCTGTTTAAGCCGAGAACCTAGCAGTTGGGCAGCATCTTTTGGGAGTCCTAAATCCCGGACTAAATCATTCAATTCAGCTTGAGAGAAAAGTTCAGGTTTCGGATCTGGTTCAGTTTCAAACTCGGAAGTACTGGACTCATCGGGAAAAGCCATCTGATGAGTCTCATCATGATCAGAACCGTCCACACAAATATGATCCAAAGATTTTGGTGGTTCAGGCACAGGTACTTCGTTGCTATGAGGCATAGGCCTAATTGCTGAGGGAAGGTTGGGGTAACTTATTACGTTCTTATTTTTTAAGTTGTATCCCTTCACAATGCAAGAGCAAAAATAGCAGTCACTGCTGTGGTCTCTTTGTTCACACCACATCATAGGTATTCCGAAACGAAATGCTTGTTTTTTACCTTTCATCCATAAGCGTAGATCTTCCTCACATGTCTTGCACACTTTGTGAGGAGCCCACGGTTTGTCTTGATCGCCTAACTTCAAACCGAAATAGGCGAAATATACTTTTTTAATAAATGCAGAAATGTTCCTCTGCCGCTTTTTCACGGTATATTCCCCACAAATAAAACAAAAACTGTCCGGAGAGTTGACGCAACCTCTGGCTCTGTGAGCCATCACAAATACACAGCACTGCAAACTACAACTGTAGTGAACCACTTCGGAATAAAGCTGGGTTACGACTGAGCAAACAAAAGGTAATAATGAACTTGCAAGAAACTGAAATTTGACAGGAACGTTCATGTCGCAACCACCGTGTTTGAGCGAGCGAACGAGGCGAGGCGAACAGGAAAGAACATGCGCCAGCGCGAGTACTGGATTTAGCCCCCCGCCTCCCAATTGTCCTGTTAATGTATAAAATGAATACAAAACACTCTAAAATATCATGAGGGAGTGTTTCTAGTTAGTTAACCATTACAACCTCTATTTTGGGCCAAGAAAATAAACTGCAGTCGGCTAAAAAGAAATTATGTGAACATTCCTTATATGGGTAAGAAATCTAATTTTGCAAGAAAACGTGACGTGATGGAACATTTTGGCTATTTTTCCTGGATTCAGCACCCCAAAATCTATAGGAATCAGTTGCAAAACTGGAGGCAGTTTTTTGGTAGTGTACCTGTGTAATTAGTCAGATCAAAAAATTCACAAAACTGCAAATTGTATCACGATCCAAACCGGATGTAAGCAACTGGGGTCAAAAATGACCCCACTGGTACTCTGTGCTGCAATTCATCACTAGCGTCACCCAGCGGATGAAAATTATTCCTCTCATGGTGCAATATAAAGAGAATATTGACATGTGAAAAGTCATAAAAAGATTGCATTCTTGAACAACTAGTTTCCTAGATACGCGTTGTGAAACTTGCAATGGGGTCACTTTTGACCCCATCGGTACTCCCAGGGTTAAGTATAGAACTGTTTGAGAGCTGTGGATGTTAAGCAGAACTATTGCTCCCATGAATACCTGGGACAAGATTGGTGGAAGCCAGGTGGAAAGCGGAGACTGTCAGATCCTCGTGACCAATTAGCTGTGATGTTCCCCTAGTAAAAGGAGGGTATTCCCTATAAATCAGGAAACCTGAGTTTGTAGCCAAAGAAGTGAAAGCCCCTTCTCTTAGCCTAAACCACATACATTACCAAAAATCCAAGATAAGGGGAGAATGGAAAATGGAAAATGAGCCAAGGATGGTGTTTACATCATGCAATGTGGAAGTTAGTGGTGATAACTGCACACTATTTTTGTTTGTTTCTTACTAGGCCAGGATACATGCTATGCTGAGACATAGGTGCACTCTTTTAAATAATAAACCCAAATGCTTGGTGAAAGGAGACCCAAAGCATAACGGAGGGTAACCTGCATTCAGGGAACAATCGCAAGAAAGAGGCAAACTCTTAAAGTACATCCCACCTTATTTAAGGATCCAATTCTAACATAGCTAATGGTTAGGCATTAGTTTTTTCACATCTTTGCTAGTGGATAAGGACATGTTGATCAGTTGATATACTTTTTACATGCACATTCTTTTAAATTTCCTGTAATGTTTTTCTCATAACAGGCGCATGTGTGGACTCTGGTTCAGTTATTCTTTACTGGTAGGACTGACATTTTTTTGTGACATATCTAAAAGTTTATGTTTCCTTTTTGCTATTATAGTAACTATTAGGAAGGATTCCAAGATTTGATGTTAATCTACTTGCATATAGTTTATCATTAAAATGATTTCAGCTTATAGTTATTAATGTATTCTCCCTCTCTGAATATGAAGGAGCACGGCAAGAGTTATATACCTCTTTGCCTGTTGCATTCCTGCGTTTATGAACTGCTAAGATAGTTTATTATTCCTATAGCCCTATGTAGCTTATGGCTCTAAACTGAATGTTATGTTAATATGCCCCTAATGAGTTCTTTTTCTTTTATATTTTATGTTGCCGATGCACTAATTGTATATGCTGCATGCTACTGTATATTCTATTATATATGTAGATGTTTTTATGTATTAACTGTTTATGAATTGTACTTGGTGTTTTTATGTCTTTTATGATTTGATATATGGTTTTATTTTTTGTTTTTTAATATTATTTCTTAGGAATACCTTCTATTATCTTTTGGATAGATTCCTGGAGAATTCTCCCAACAGTTACTGCTGGCATTTGTTGTTCCTTCTTTATATATACTTTTATATTTTAACACATGTACTACCTTTTTATCCTTATATCCATACCTCTGCATATACATCTTTTTGTACATACTTTTTGCAATAATCCATATTGTACTGCATTTTATTTTATTTTTGTTTATATGTATATTTTATTACACGTATATTTCTTGTGTTTAAGACCCCTGATGCAGGCTTACATCCGAAACTTGGCCAAGTCAGGTCTTGAACCTTGAAGGTTTTGAAATAAAGGTTCCTTTTTATGATTCACATTAGTGGTGTGGCCATGTTTTCCTCTATTCTCTGTGTACCTGTTTGTTTTTTGCAGAGGTATTCCTCTTCTTGTGTTCACAAATCCACAAACAAACCAAATGTTTTTTGGCCATGCTTATCCCTACAAAACAGATGTGATTTTTTTTCTTGTCATAGCTGTGGTCTATTAAAAACCACTATCAAGTAGTCTTTGTCAATTCATTATGAATATTTTATGGTACAATAAAAGATTTTGTTTTCTTTTATCTTCTTTTTTCCCTGTTGGGTCCCATGGGTTAGAGCTTTGTAAGTGGTGATTTAAGTGCAAGCAACCATCTTTGCCTCCTTGTACTTGCGTCATGACAATGATATGGCTCAAATTGTTTCACGTGGTTAATTCCACATATGGAAAGTTCTAGAGTTAGCTGAGAGATTAACATGGTTAAACAATGAAGATGGGCAACATTTTCAAAGCATCCTGCTGGGGCACTCAGAGGAAGAAGAGGAATAATGGCAAAGTGAGAGGAGATACAAGCCGATAAGCATGTGACACGGAGGAGTCCAATGTCAGGAACATTCTGGTGGGTTTCTCCTCAGAAGTAACCTACAAGTCATTTGAAAGGAAGTGCTGTAACCCCTTTCCCTTAGCAGGGTGGTGGAATGGTTGAATGTGACTGAGAATGGAGTGGTTGTTGCCACTTCTTAGGATAATCCAGAAGCCCAGTTTAGAAGGGTATGGGGTAACACCACAGAGTTCTCTTCTGAACGCCACAAAGATTGCAAATGGTACCACCATGGATAGATGTGGATGGAAATAAGGACTCTCTATCAAATGTTTGGATAATTTGAAGCTTCGTGTTACCACAGTCTCAGGAATATAAGGTACCGTAATCTGCAGGGTACATGGTATCTCATTACTGCAACATTAGCTGCAAGTGTGGTAGTGAAGCCAGCATGCTATGCTAGTGGTCCTTGAAAAGAATTGGTCAAGCTATTGTCTGCGTTTTAAGGAAGATGTTTTATTTTTTTGGGGTGTGGGGATGGGGGAATTGCTAAATGTAGGAGCTGGTTGATAGGATGTAGAGGGATAGTGTTGTTCTTAGGGTTAGAAGTCATATGATTTAATGCTGAATAAAGCTACACACTACACCCCCTTCTTGAGAACTCTGCTCCTCTGGCAGATCCCTTTTATTTGTGCCCTTCTCTGTCACTACCATCTTCAAACTTTGTGCATTCCACCTTACTGCTCCATATGTCTTGAATAAACTACTTGAGACAGTACGTTGGGCTCCTTCTCTATCAAATGCAGGGTAAAAAAACACCTCTTCAAGGCTGCTTTTGGATCCTAATGCCTCTCACTCTCTTGTTCACCATTTATGTGTAGTTTACCATATTCTAGTCCCCAGTTTTGTGATGATGTTCATCCTAATTAGAGTGCAATCTCTGATGAGCAGGGACTGTCTCCTACATTTATATGTACAGCACTGTGTATGTCTTGTAGCGCTATATAAATGATTATTATTATTAGTAGTAGTAGAAGCCTTGTGTATCACTATTTCCAATTTTGAGTCCTTTCTTATGGGAAACCTAGGTGATTGTGCAAATGCTGTTGTTACTGGTGAAACTCATGAGATAAATGCTGACATAGTGAAGGTCATAGATTTGAAATAGAATTTTAGATTTGATTACTTGCCCTTTCAAATTCAAGCTCAGGGCAAGCTACGCATTCACATGTAATCGATACATTCCTGTTTTGGAGACCTTTCAATATAAGGCCCCTATTTACTCCGCCACATCAAGGTTTTGCCATTAACACATGTTAACTTCAAAAGTTAACCCTCTAAGGATAGTTTTCTGCTGTATTAGCAGTTAACAAGCATTAATGACACGAGTTAACTGCAAGGCACAATCTCCACCTCTTCCATGCACCCTAAAAGACATGGACAGTCCCACTAGTCTGTGGGGACATCTTCGCTGTTTCTGAAATCAGGTGCACATGTCCAGCTTGTACAGAATGCTCTGGTCACGGAGGCAGAGCCAGAGGTGGAGCAAGATGGCTGCCTAGGAGCAGGGCCGGATTTACCTTGAGTGAGGCCCTACGCCAACAAAAATTGTGGGGCCCCAGCAGGGGCGGCCCAAGGGGGGTGCGGGGCCTCATTTGCATAAGGGGCCTCATTTGCATAAATATTTGCATAATGTTACCATATACTAACTTTTAGTAAACGTGCCTCTTAATGAGTGTATGGATAAAGAAAGACTAAAAGATTTCTACATTACTATAATCCAGTGCCAACTGCCAGACACATTAGGAACTACTACAAACACTGCCCATTTAGAACCCATAGTAAACCCGCCGTATCCTAACAGCACTACCAGGACTCACAAAGCACCATACTCTACCAATCAAAAGGCAACACTGCAAATATTAAACCAATACATTTCAGAGAACAACAATACATGACCTACTGGGGAAAGAGAACAAGTGGCAATGTCAAATAGGAATTATATAAACAGAACACCTCAGCTCAGTTACACATGCAGAACATAGACCATCACCAAACAAGTAATCACAATTTAGAAACAGGAAGACAATAATTAAACTGGGAATCCCAAAAGCCAAACTTGGAATGTACAACACTGTAGAAATAAAACTATACATTAATTTGCTCTTGTACTAAACAAAGCGCAGACGTTAATGATGCACATTTACCAGAGCTGACATATTCCAATTAATAAATTCAAAATAAAGAGATATTTTTCTACCTTTTGTGCATTTTTTTCAGCTGCAATTGCTCCAGCCACTTTCTTCTGGTTTCTTCGTGTCTTCTGCTAACTCTCCATCGTCTGCTGTCCATTTGTCCTTTCTTCTCTCTTCTAGATTTTTTTTCCATTCTCTCTCTACATCTGCTTTAACATACTAATCTTTCTCCTTTTGCTCTTTCCTCATTCCTATTTCATCCACTCAAATTTTACCCCTCCATCCTCAATCCCCACTTACTCTCCCAATACCCGGCCAATTGTAGATTTTTTATCCCTCCCACACAAAATATTTTTCCCTTCTCCATTTTACTCTTCCAGCCCCATCCCATTCTAATCCTCCCCCAACATCAGCTCCCTTCTAGTTCCAGCCTCACCCAGCATCCATTCCCTTCTAGTCCCTGCATCAGCCCATTTCCAGTCCTAGCAACCCCCCAACCCAATACCAGTCCTAGCCCCCCATCAACCCACTTACAGTCCTAACTCCCCATCACCCCATTTTCAGTTTAAGCCCCCCCTATAACCCATTACCAGTCCTAACCCCCCATCAGCCCACTTCCAGTCCTAACCCCATCAACCCATTTCCAGTCAGCCCCCCATAGCCCATTGCCAGTCCTACCCCCCCCCATCAGCCCACAGCCCATTACCAGTCCTAACCCCATCAGCCCACCTCCAGTTTTAACCCCCCAGCCCATTTCCAGTCCTAGCCCCCCCATAGCCCATTACCAGACAACCCCCATCAGCCCACAGCCCATTACCAGTCTTAAACCCCCCCAAAGCCCATTACCAGTTCTAACCCCCGCCCTACAGCCCATTACCAGTCCTAACCCCATCAGCCCACCTCCAGTCTTAACCCCCAGCCCACTTCCAGTCCTAGCCCCCCCATAGCCCATTACCAGACAGCCCCCATCACCCCACAGCCCATAACCAGTATTAACCCCCCAAAGCCCATTGCCAGTTCTAAGCCCCCCCAACAGCCCACAGTCCATTACCAGTCCTAACCCCATAGGCCCACCTCTAGCCTTAACCCCCCCCAGCCCTTTGCCCCCCCCCCCCCCCCCAAAACCCCATTACCCGTCCTACCCCCCATACCCCCTTACCCTGCCCACCCCCCCCCCCCCCCGTCGGCCTAAAGTAAAATTTAATTTAAAAAAAACCCCTGCTGGCTGCCGCCGCGGGGCCCCGTCTGCTCCCGCGGCAGCACCGACTGACCCGCGGGGGCCCCCTCTGCAAGCTGACTCCGTCGGTTCGTCGATCCCTCCCTCCCTCCGTGCACGCTGTGAGAGGCGCGAAGGGAGAGTGTCTCCTCGCGTCTCTCACAGCCTGCACCCTGCACGGAGGGAGGGAGGGAGGGAGGAACGAACCGACGGCTTCAGCTTGTAGAGGGGGCCCCCGCGGGTCAGTCGGTGCTGCCGCGGCAGCAGAGGGGGCCCCGCGGCAGCAGCCAGCAGGTTTTTTTTTAAATTGTATTAAAAAAAAATTAAAACTTGTTCTTTGTTTGTGGGCCCCTGCCGGCTGTGGGCCCTACGCCATGGCGTACATGGCGTATAGGTAAATCCGGCCCTGCCTAGGAGCTTTGCTCCAGTGAACCCATCAAGAATCCTGCGATTTACCCTGTTATTCCTGAACTCTTAATATTCTTAATATTCTTGAACCTCCCCAGATTTCCTGACAGAAGAAGGGGCATGTTGAGTGGTAAGCCTACGAAACTGGAGTTCATGGCAAGAACCAACCCGGGCTCCAAAAGGGCAAAGTCAGATCCCCTTTCCCCCCATAAGATGGCCGCCGCTCGGGAACCTGACGAAGCAATAAGAGAGCTACTGGGGGAAATTCGCTCAGTGAGGGATTTGGTCGTTGCAAATGGCAACGCCCTGGTGCGGATGCAAACAGACTTACATGATATGAAGACACAGATGAAGGGGCTCACAGGTCGCATGGACAAAGTGGATGTCGCTCTAGCAACTCATGACGAACACCTAAGCCAGCTCAACAAGGCCTTTAAAAAGCTAGAGTGCTTGAAATAGAGGATCTCAGCAATAGAAATAGAAGAAACAACATAAGATTGGTAGGCATACCGGAGGGTGCTGAGGGCTCTGATGTAATGTCATTCCTGGGGAAAGCGTTACCCAAGCTGTTGCAGTTAAATCTTACCGGGCCAGTTGAAATAGAAAGAGCTCATAGAGTTCCGGCACAGGCAGGCCTGCATAATCGGAGACCAAGACCTATCATCTTCTGTCTGTTGAGACATCAATAAGCAATTCAAATAATGGCAGCTGCAAGAGTGCACACCACACTGTCATTTGAAGGACATAAAATCTCCTTCTTCCCTGACTTTTGTAAAGCAACCGTCGAAAGAAGGAAACAATTTTTGGCGCTGAGACCCCGGTTACAACACCTGCAAGCACGATACGGACTTTTCTACCCTGCTCAGCTCAAAATAACGCTAGACAACCATACTAAATCCTTTGACGACCCTGCTGCCGCATTGCAGTTTATTGAAGAACAAGAAGCATTAAGGATGCAATGAAAACATTTGTTATTGTTTCTGTGAGAGTGTTAACTGAAGGGGGATGGGGAACACAAAGGGGATGACACTGTGTTAAAGCTTGTTAGTATACCTACCTGTGGTGTGATCCCCCCCCCCCCCTAGTCATGACAATGGGAATATAACCTATATGTATTCCCTTTCTCAAATTTAGAGGAAGGGGGGCATAGAAGTTGCAGGGTCTAACGGGTCAAGATCTACCCATATGGCTGTAGAGTAGAATACTAGTATTGTGTGTAGTACCTTTTTTAGGAACTGAATGAGCAAGTTCTAAATAAGAGAGAATAACGGTAATTTACAAATATTGTTTAAAAAGTTGGGTTCCGGACGATCAAAGGAACCGGGTATGGTTATCTTAAGAGAGCTAAGTGAATGAATATGTTAGGGGATTACTGCCCTCACGTGGTATTTTATGACTTGAGGAAATAACAGAAACAGAACAACAGTTGATTTGTCTTTCTTTCTTTTCCCTCCCTCTTTTTTTTTCTTCTTTACCTTTTTTCAGGCAGGGGTTTAAGACATTTATAAATTTTGGAAACAATACTAATGATAACGTTATGTTATACTGTGAAGTAAACAGGGTTCTTCCTTATTTCAGTTGTTTTTATTCTTAAAAGGGATTCACTGTGGCCATGTTGCAAAACATTCTGTCTTACCCTTTTAATAGCCACCTCCTAGAGGGGGTGAATTTGGCGCCTTGCAAGCCTTACTCAACTAAGATGAGAGTTGTTGTTGTTGTTAATTGCTGTCAAGTCGGAGTCGACTCATGGCGACCCTCTTGATAGATATCCTAAATTGTGTTCAGTCTTGAGTCAGGCGGCTCATTGTTGACAGACTGGTACCCGTAGCTGCTGTTATTGTATCGATCCATCTCATTGCTGGCCTTCCTCTTTTGCGTTGACCTTCTATCTTGCCAAGCATGATGTCTTTCTCTAATGATCTCTCTCTTCGCATGATGTGTCCAAAGTATGAAGGTCGAAGTCTTGTCATCTGAGCTTCTAAAGAAAGCTTAGGTTTGATCTCCTCTAGTACCGACTGGTTTGTTCTTCGGGCAGTCCATGGTATACACAGTATTCGCCGCCAGCACCATAATTCAAAGGCATCCATTTTCTTCCTGTCTATCTTTTTCACTGTCCAGCTTTCACATCCATATGATATTATTGAAAATACCATAGTCTGAACAAGTCGAATCTTTGTATGGAGAGAGACATCTCTGCTCATGAGAATCTTATCTAGATCTTTCATAGCCATTCTGCCAAGAGCAATGCGTCGTCTGATTTCTTGACTGCTTGTTGCTTCTTTATTGATAGTTGATCCAAGTAGGTTAAAGTTGTTCACAATTTCAATTTCTTCTCCTTCAACGATGAACCTGTTGAGTCTTGTAAGTGCGGTAACAGCTGCATCAGATTGCTGTAATACTTCTATGGGAATGCTATCAATGCCTGGTGCTTTGTTCTTTGATAAGGCTTTCAATGCTGCTTCAACTTCTTCTTTCATCACCAATGGTTCCCGATCATAAGGTACAGGTTGAAACGGCTGTTGGTCCACTTGATCTTTATCATATAAAAACTCTGTATATTCCTTCCATTTTCTTGATCTTCTCAGCATCATTCAACGTAGAACCTTGAGCATCTTGTAACATTCCAATTCAAGGCTTGAACTTTTTCTTTAACTCTCGTAGCTTTAGGAAAGCTGATCTTGTTCTTCCTCTAATAGTTTCTGCTTCTATTTCCTTGCATGCGTCATTGTAGTACTTTTCCTTGTCCTGTCTTGCTGCACGTTGGAAGTCTCTATTGAGTTCTGTGATTGTCTTTCTTTCTCCTCTGGCTTTAGCTTCTCTGCGTTTCTGGGCAATTTTCAGAGTTTCTTCCGTCATCCATTTTGGCTGTTTTTTCTTTTTCACCTTTTGTAGAGACTTCTCGCTTTCTTCCAACACAACCTTCTTGATGTCATTCCATAACTCTTCTGGAGCTCTGTCATTTGTATCTAAAGTACAACTGAGTAACTCTAGGCAGACCTTTAAAACCAATCCAAATCTTAAAATGCAGAATTATTATGAACCCCCTTAAAGTACTGTCCCTGAATGTAAAGGGCATAAACCATCCTGCCAAGCAGAAGAAGATACTCACATATTGTCAGAAACAAAAAACAGATATAATAATGCTTCAAGAAACCCATTTATCCACTAAAGAGACAATGAAACTAGCTATGGGAAAATTTTGCTTAGCGGCTCATGCTCCAGCCATTGGTAAAAAAAGAATGTGGTAGCAATACTGGTATCCAAACTGCTTAAGGCCCAGTTTCTTTCCTCAAGAACAGATCATGAAGGCAGGTGGGTTAGCATAATATAACAATAGGGAAAACGCATTTAGAACTAATTAATGTCTATGCTCCAAATGCTGACTGCCCAAAATTCTTTCAATCCTTAGCAGAAATAATTCAAGTGGTTTCCTCGCTTCCAACTATTGTAGGTGGTGATTTTAATATGGTCCTAGATGCACTAATCGATCAAACAACTAGCAGGGTGAGTAAAGTACAGCTTTGGTGGTGCTGGAATCTATCATGGTAGATATAGGTATGGTTGATATTTGGAAGTTACTACATCCTTCCGAAAAAGATTACACCTTTTTTTTCTCATCTACATGGATCCCACTCTCGGATAGACTTTTTTTTGGTGTCTAGAACATTAGTTCAAGACATTAGCTGTGCAGACATCTTAAGCACTCATATCTCAGACCATGCAGTGATAACGCTGGAGCTTGAACACTTGGATGATCATGCCAAAAGCCATGTTTGGTCCTTTTCAAGAACGTTACTTACAGAGGAACCTTTTAAAATATGTATTCAGCAGGCCATTAGAGATTTTTTTGATATTAACTCCCTGAAAGACACATCTATTTGGGCGTGGTGGGAAGCTCTTAAGGCTTCATTGAGAGCGACTATAACCAGCTTCTCCATTGCTGCTGACAGAAAGGCAAAAGCCAAGCTTAAGGCTCTTGATCAGCAGATTAGAGCTGGGGAAAGAATATTGCAAAAGCAATTCAACTCTGTGGCATTAAACCATTTACAAAAATTAAGATATCAATACAATTCAATACTTAGCAGGGAAGTGGAACAAAGTATGTTTATGCAGCAGGCACAATACCATACGGAGATGAATAGGGCTAGCAAGTTACTGGCTTCAAGATTAAAGTCACGGCATATTAAATCTCATATTATAACCATAAAAGATGAGCAGCATGGTCCTGTGAATAATAACAATGAAATAGTGGAGGCCTTCCGTAAATTCTATACTTAGTTGTACAACTCAGAAGTGGCCTGCAATAAAACTGTCATGAAAAAGTTTTTGGGACAAATTGAGCATCCCAAACTGGACCCAGACCAAACAACCTTTCTCTGCAAAGCTATAGCTCATGTGGAGCTGAAGGAAGCTCTCTCAAAAATGAAGTCTGGAAAAGCAGCGGGCCTTGATGGTATTCTGACAGAATTCTACCAGACCTTCGAAAGAGACCTTTTCCCCTACATGATGATATACTATCAACAACTGCAAGAGTAAGTCAGCAATACTGGAGATTTTGCCAATGCAACGATAGTTGTGCTAGAAAAAACAGATAAAGATCCAGAACTGGTGTGCAGCTATAGACCGATCTCACTTTTGAATGCAGACTACAAATTGTATTTGACTGTCCTGGCCAGTCGACAATAAAATTCTCCATCTGCTAATACATCCAGACCAACGCAGCTTTGTTGCAGGCAGGTCTACGGCAGATAACGCTCGGCTACTGTGCAACCTGCTAGAAGTAGCAGAACATTTTGATATGCCATTTGTCGGCCTGTCATTGGACGCTGAAAAAGCTTTTGATAGGCTAGAATGGCCTTTTTTATTTCAAGTAATGGAATGGTTTGGCCTTCCAAAGAAATATGTGGATATGATCCAGGTCCTGCATGCCAGTCCCAAGGCAAGGATTCTGGCTAACGGAGAACTCTCGCAACCTTTTTCTTTATCTAGAGGTACGCATCAAGGTTGCCCGATGTCACCGCTACTGTTCAACCTAGCTCTGGAACCCCTGGCGCTGCATATCCGGCAATCTGTTGAGATTAAAGGTGTTACAATAGAAGATATTCAAGTCAAACTGTCAGCATATGCAGATGATCTTCTGCTCTTTCTCTGTCCAGAATCAATTAACCCTCTATTGCAGTTGATTGATAATTACTCTTGATTTTCAGGGTACAAAGTCAACTGGACAAAATCGGTAGCTTTTCCTATCAACCAACGAGTCAATAGTACTATGGTAGAGCAATTTTCCTTCAGATGGGAGCCTTTGGCAATCAAATATCTGGGTGTCCAATACTGTGCCCCTTTAGATGAAACACTGCGAATAAATACGGAAAAGATGAATGAACTAGTACAGTCCTTTACTTTGAAATGGTCACCTCTGTATCTTACTTGGTGGGGCCATCTAGAATCCATTAAGATGGTACTGATGCCAAAATTAAACTACATGCTTGGGATGATACCCATTTTATTCCCATCATCTGTGTATAAAGCAATGGAGCGTATCATATGCTCTTTCCTCTGGAATGGGAAAATGCCCAGGATTGCACTGAAGAAGTTAAAGGCTTGCAAGAGTGAAGGAGGAGTTCATTTTCCAGACTTCTACTGGTATCATCTCGCTGCTCTACTAAAACAAGGAGGCTTGTGATCATCAGGAATGACTTTTACTCAGAAGCCTACATGGCTCGAAGTAGAAGAACGTCTGGTCCACCCTTGCCCAGTTAACTTACTTATGGGAATGAGATGGCCGGATATCTCTAGAGTGGGCCGTATAATCATCTCTACACAAAAGGCGTTCCAATGTCTCCTGCCTATTATTTAAAAAGAAAACCCACCCTCGCTCCGACTGCCTATATGGTACAATCCTCAACTCAAGATTAATAAAACTCCCTTTGCTTGGGCAGTTTGGCAAAGATGCAGTATCTGGTTGGTGGGACACTTTATAGATGGTGATGCATGGAAATCTTTTAACTCTCTACAAAAATAATTTGGTCTACCATTCTCATGTCATTTCCAGTGGCTTCAACTTAAGCACTGTATTGGTGGCTTGAAAAAAAAGCTTAGAGAATACTCTCAATCATGGGGGTTGGAGAGAGTTATGGAGGAAGTAAGCTCCAAGAAAGATGGGATTTCAGGTCTATATGCATACTTTAGAGCTCACTACTCTGTTCAAGCTAATGGCTTGCGGAAGATCTGGGAAGAAGAGGTTGGTTCCAATTTGACACAGCAGGCTTGGAATTTTCCTATGGGGCCCCCTAATACGTACTTCAACATCATCTGCGCTTACACAATCAATTTTCTTCTTTGCCCACAGAGCATTTATTACCCCAATCAAACTGGCTAAATGAAACAAGGAGGTGACTGCTCATTGTTGGTCATGTCAGAAAGAGGCAGGCAGCATGAGACACATGTTTCTGGATTGCCCTTACATTCAAGCTTTCTGGGCTCCTGTCTGGGCTAGGATACAAGTACTACAATTTACTTTTCCCCTGTCATGGCGTATAATAGTACCGAGATCATTAGCGGAGATTCCCAAGTTGGAAAAAAGGCATTTTTTCATATTAAATTTCATGATAACAATAGCCATAAAAGCCATCTTATCCAATTGGAAAGATCCTACAAAGTTAAACTGGCAATTATGGTGGAACCAAGTGTGCCTTTATAGTAAATATGAAAAATCCCAAGATAAAATTTCTAGCCTAAGAGGTAAAGTCCTAGAACTAAATAAATGGTCTGCTTTAGATGTATATACAAACATTGTTACAAATTAATGGGTTCCTTTCACTGTTCTCTCTTCCTTTTATGGATCCTCTCTTTCTTTCTTACTCACTGAAATAAATGTGATCTGGTTGAGGATTCACATATTCCTCTCAGGGAGCAGAGACAGAGACAAAGATTTAGGTGTATACCTGGCTGGGCTTGCAAGGTGTCGGAGTGGGAGAGGCGGTTAGTAGATCAGTTAGATGATATTGTTGTTTGTTTATCTGGGGGGGGGGTTGTCGTTTTGTTTCAAATATTAACTATGTACAAATGTAATGACTGTAAAATTTAAAACATAAAGAAAAAAAAAAGAAAAAAAAGAATGCTCTGGTCACACCTAGTCATGCCCCTTGGTGACTTGGACATCCTTGCGCTGAGGACATCTATAGAATCAGCTTCTAAGATGGCTCCGGAGACGTCTCTGCTTTGCCTACCTGTTTTCAGACATCGACAGCACAAATAGGGCTTCTAAAATAACTCCCATAATGAATAAAGTGATTGAGTTATAAAAAAAGAGTGTAATCTTTATAACATCTGCTTCTTGTGGTGTTTTCCAACAACATGACATTGCATTATATGCCAGGGGTTACAAAAGCTAAGCTCTTCAGCCAAACACCTGTAATTCTTGTAATTATAATTTGAGCATTAAGAAGCTTATGTTCTGCAAGGATGATGTGTACTGTACACTCTTAGTAACTACTTCTACTACCACTGCTGATCATTTCTATAGTGCTACAAGGTTTATGCAGCGCTGTACATATAGATGTAAGACACAGTCCCTGCTCATTAGAGCCTACAATCTAATTAAGACAAAATACGTGCAGCCCGATCCTGGAAGGAGCATGTCTGGGGTGTCCAAATGTCCCAGACCAGGACAGGCTCCTTTATATCCGACTCTGCACCATGGGATCTAGACCCTCCATAGTAGCAGGGTCTGGCACCTGGACAGCCCGGCGTGCCCCTTCAGTGGCTATGGGAGACGGCCAGGCCCCCTCCACTCCCACAGGCCAGACACCCCACTGACCAGGTTTCCCGCCGCCCGACCCTTGATTCCATCAGGGCTGGAATCGGGTGGTGGGGCCTCACCTTCAACTGTGCCATTGTTCCTGGTGGGGGCTGCTGGGATGGTGAGTAGGGGAACCGCATGCTTATTCCACCTCCGAGATGGAATAAATTGGACATTCTCCTGGCGCTGCATGAACGTACAGGGCTGTGACCTGAAATCACCCTGTATGTTCAGGTGCCTGGCCTGCCTATGCTCTGCCCACGACCCCACCCCCACGCCACCGCTGTGTCACCCTGTGCACGCGGGGAGAGAGGAATATGGAATTGGAGCAGGACGGCTTGCGGGGCTGCATGTCCCACCAGGATGTTCAGCACTGCAAGTCGCTTTACAGAATCAGGCCCATAGCGAAACTGGGGACTACGTATGGTAAAATATACATAAATAGTGGACAAGAGAGTGAGGAGCATCAGGATCCAAAAGTGGATTCAAAGAGGTGAGTTTTTAGCCTAATTTGAGTAGAGCTAGAGAAGGAGCCCAAAGCACAGACTCAGGTAGTTTTTTTCCAGGCATATGGAGCAGCAAGATGGAATGAATGAAGTCTGGAGTTGTCAGTGGCAGAGAAGAGCACAGATATAAGGGATCTGCCAGAGGAGCAGAGTTCCCGAGGAGGGGTGCGGAGTGAGAAGAGAGGAAAGGTACTGAGGAGTGGCAGAATGTAGCAAGAACAAGGAAGCCCTGTCCCCAAGTATTTGCTAATCCTTTAACTCCACTCACATGGCAACACTTACCCACACAAATGAGTTTATTTTGTGAACCGTACATAAGAATAAATACTGAAAGCTGCTTGAAAAAAAAGAGAACTTCAAATCAAATAGCCTTGTAAATATGTACCATGTAAATATTTCTGTTTTGATGAGCTCAGTGGACATGATGTTCCTAGTAAAATTAGGCTTGACACCTTTAATTTACTCTACAGCTCATCTATTGCCAAAACTAATCTGTTCAGGGTTAACCATTGTAAAGCAGACTGGCGTGCATTTAGGCAACAGTAAATACCTAGAAACAAGGCTAACTTGTTTATAGCTCTTTTATGATATAATGTTCCCGTGCCATGAAGATAATGGAGGTCATTTTGGAACAAATTTCCATGAGCAAAACCAGGTTTTATACATGAAAAGAACCAGTTCCAAAATAAGATCCTAAAAATACACAGAAAAATATGCTTAGCTAGTAATTCTATGCATACTTTTAATGTCTTTTTAAAGTGATTGTTCCTGAGGATAGAATTGGGGGCGGGGGGGGGGGGAGTTTAAGATTTTACATCAACTTCACAAAGCACAAAGTATTTGTGTACTTCCCAACAGAGCATGTGCTTGCAATTGCTATGTACACATGTAAGCAGGGCTGGCCCAGCTGTCAGGCAAACTAAGCAGTTGCCTAGGGCGGCAACCTCTGAGGGTGGCAAATAGGACATTCAAAACTAGACAATGGTTTCTTACAGCCAGGGGGGCATAAGGCTTAAGGTTTGCCTAGGGTACCAGTACCTTGAAACAACTCTGGGGCTGGCCCTGTGTGCAATTTTAGAAGGGGTACTTAAATGAGCCACCGCCACTTATGGGGTGGTTTTAAAATTGCGCTCCATGTCAAATGTTACATTTTGTCCAGGAGTGTAGGAAAAAAACTAAACAAGGCGTAAACACGTGCGTAGTATGTACCACGAAGGGTTATTTCACAAAGAGGCCCAGAAAGAAAATGTTAGCGTGTGATAAAACCTTTGGGTGGCGATGTTCAGGCTGCATTGGGGCAAAGATCAAGTGTATTTTTTATCTGTGGGATCTGCAGTAATTTTCAAGACAAAGGTACATGTGTACTTCTGCTTTGAAACTTGCCGTGGTTACAAAATTTTCTAACACCTCCGGTTAATGGGTCTGCTTTTTACAATCACGAACTGACATAGTGATTCGCCGGGCAGACAAGGGAGGGGCAACAGGAATCATGAGTAGGGATCAATATTTGACAGAGGCCAAACGACAGCTATCTAACACAGAGATTTATAAGACATTAACAGCGGATCCAACAATGGATTTACAACAACATATTAAGAAGATCACGTCTCAGGCGTTAGAAAACAAATTGATAACCAAAAAGGAATGGAATTTTCTGAATGAACCAGGTCCAACCCATAGCAAAATTATATTTGGTGCCAAAAATACACAAGTTTGACAGATTCGCCAGGAAGACCTATAGTATCTACGCGAGGCACTATTTTGGATCCCCTGTCAATATATATTGACTCATATTTGCGGCCCTTAATAATAGAGATTCCATCATATATTCGGGACACTTCTCATTTTTTACATATATTATTGGAACATCCTGAATGGGCAATTGATAAGGATACTGTTTTAGTCACACTAGACATTACAGCGTTATATACTAGCATCCCTCAATCAGCAGCATACGAGGTAGTAGCATCATCCTTGTATAATAGGGGTGACTTGTCTAATGAACACATATCGTTTATACTACAGTTAACCAATATGACAGTCTTTCAAAACTATTTTATGTTTAATGATGTGTTATATCATCAGACCTCGGGGGTTGCCATGGGGGCAACATGTGCCCCCTCTGTAGCAAATTTATTCATGAAGGCATATGAAACAAAATGGTTAGAAACATCTCCATATAAAGATTATGTAATATTATGGCGGCGCTATATTGATGATATTTTTATGCTATGGAAAGGACCATTAGATATTTTGAAAAAATTTTTGGACTGGTTAAATAGTTTGGATTCCAACATACAATTAACACACTCTTATCATAATGAAACCATAGTGTTTTTGGATGTTCAAGTCAACAAAGGTGATTCCGGCTGGATTACGTCTGTGTATAGGAAGGAAACAGACAGAAACATGCTCCTTCATTACAGCAGTGGGCATCCACGACAACTGAGGAATAGTTTACCCCTTTCACAGTTTATCAGATATCGAAGAAATTGCTCAGAAAAACAAGACTTCAAAATACAATCTAAGATATTGATGAATAATTTTCGACAGAGGGGATATCCTGAACGCACAATAAGACATGCTTACAAGAGAGCTTTGTTCAACAACCGGTTGCTACTTTTACAAACTCGGGGTAAGAATGAAGCAGATGACAACACCATAAATTTAGTTACTAAATATTCCCCTTACAGTTTCCAAATAAAATGAATTATTAAAAGGCATATGAATGTACTGAGTACTCTCCCAGGGTTAAAAAATAAAAATATCCGTTGCGTCTGGCAGCGGCATAAAAATTTGAAAGAAAAATTAAGTCCAGCTGTATTGCGACCTATACTTGACACGTCAATGGAAGACACCACAGGACACACAAGATGTGGAGAATGTAATATCTGTCACATTTCTAGTGAAGTAACCGATTTTGAATATCATGGAGTTACATACCGATTAAAAAAGAAAACGTCTTGCAACACTTGTTTTGTGGTATATTGCATTAAATGCCCATGTGGATTAATATATATAGGTAAAACAGTAAGATCTTTCAAAATCAGAATGAATGAACATCGCAGCAGGTTGAACTGCAAAACATGGGAGGCACCAATAGTGGCACATTGCTTGGAATTTAATCATAAATTTGAAGAACTGCACTGTTTTTGTATAGACACACTTTTAACTGGGAGAAATGGGAAATCTAGAGAACAAGCTTTACTAATTTGTGAGCAAAAATGGATTTATACTCTACGATCGGTTATTCCAGGAGGTTTAAATCTTCAATTGATTGGGGAGCCTGTATTTGAGAAATAAAAGAATAAAGAAGAAATAATATCGGTTCAGCTCTATATCAGCGAGAATAATAAAACAAACAAGATCTTTAGTGCGTTCAAGAAAACAAGAAAATAAAATTCTGGAGTGTTAAACAACATGATAAGGAGATCCATTGTTAACATAACCGAGGAATAAAGCATAATTTAGTCCGAGGTATAATCAGTTATAAACTTTCCATCATTGTGGGTTTATGAAATCTGATAGGTTTCAATCGTGGAAGATTGGTAACATAATAATAAAATACAACAGCTGAAAGTAAAGAAATTCCTTCAGCAAGTTATTTAAACGTCATGGTTGATACCATCCCGCATGCGCGGCGTCATTATCAGCCAACAGGCTCAAAGGAACGCGAAAGAATGTACAAGCCAAGAGCACTAAATGCTATTATATTGGAGGTATGCCGGGAATGTATTTCATAGATAGCTTGGTGTTTCGTTAATACTTTGGATAAAGATGTGATTTTATGTTTAAATCTTTTTTTATTCATGATACATAACAGGCAAAGTAAACAGTACAATCCGCTAACAGATTAGAGTAGAATAATGCAAAAGTGGCTTACAGAATACAACATTGCAGAGAACAAACCCATGAAAACCTCGTAAGCAGCCTACATTGCAAAACATGGTGAACAACAGAGATATTGCAGCATAACATACATGCATACAGATATGGAACAACAAAACTCTATCCCACTACAAGAAATATGCCATACTTATACGCTGAAAACGAGGCAGTCAAGCCTAGTAGTAAAAACACAACTGAAGGGTTTGAATAGGAAACCGTACCCACCAAAGCAACCAACAGACACGCACATCTGTCCCAAGGCCCCCTTCAGAGGGCACGTTCCACTGGACAGAGAGTCCCCAAGCAAGAAAAAGAAGAAGAACCAAAGAAGAAGAAAGGGAGAATGACAGGCAAGACATGAGGAAATAGGCCATAAAACCTCTTGGATGGGCTAGCTCAGCAACCCACCCTACAGCCCGTCCACCCCGGGGTCCCCCCCCCCTTTCCCCCCCCACCCCCCCCCCCCTTTTGCCAAGGCCAGTAAGAATCCCACCCCGCCTATGCGCCCGGCAAGCTATCCAAAAAACAGCAGCACCAGCAGACCCAGGGTTGAGTCTTCTCCCGGGCCTACCATCCCTCAGCAAGTCGGCTAAGCCGAATTACACCCACGTGGTGACTTACAACCTACCCCCCCTACCATCCCCCCCACCCCCCCCAATAACGCAAAATAAGGAGTTGCAGCCGAGTGTGACCTATTCCATGAGTGCGTAAGACCAAACAGGTAGTAATGAATCAGCCACCCCCTGAAGCTAGCACCATAGCTAACCCCATGAATTCAATATGGTTCCCCCAGAAGGCGTCGGCGCGCCCCTGCAGGTAATAATTGCACGTGGGGTCCCCACATCTGTAGAAATCGAGCCCATCTGTTCCCCACTCCAGCAGCATGCAGCCGGTCCATAAGCAGAACTTTATGGAGTCGAAGCCTCCAAATGCCATAACTGGGTCCTCTTCCATCCAACCACTGCTGCAGCACTGTCATACGGGCAACCATCAGCATCAAACGCAACCATCGCAGTCCCATTGTCCCCAACACACCCCCCCCATTCATCCTCCCATACATCCAACACAGCATTCCGTGCATTGAGGGGCTCCAACTGTGCTAGGCACCGATGCAGATGGCCAAACACTCGTCCCCAAAAGACCTGGACCTTAGGACAGCACCAAAACATATGACCCAGAGTCGCCCGAGCCTCGCCACACCGAGGACAGCAGTGACTCGTGCCTACCCCGGCTCTCCAAGCCCGCACCGGGGCAAAATATAGGCGGCGCAGGATACGATACTGGGTGTCACGATGCAGAACCTGCACACTTAATGTCGGGATTGCTGCCAGCCCTTCCAAGAGCTGCTCCACACCGACCTCCTCTCCTAACTCCGCAGACCAAGCCGTCGCCAAAGCTTCCACCTCCAAAGGCAACACCCCATCCCATAACATTTTGTGAAGCCCGGACACCCGAACTCTCATGTCCCCTCCCAGCAAGGCCATTTCAATCTCCTTACAGACCTCCCCCCGCATCGCCTCCCCAGGAACCGTGCGTAAATAGCTCCGAAGCTGGGTGTATTGAAAAACATCTCGATCTCGTAACAAATACTGGTGACACAATTCAGAGAAGGGCACCATAGTCCCCTCAGGGGTCAGCACATGCTCCAGATTCACCACTCCAAGAGTCTCCCAGACATGAAAGTGAGACCGCCCCATACCCGGTTCGAAGTCTGCATTACCCCTGATTGGAAGATAAGGCGTATAAGACGCCGAGATCCGACGTCCAGTGCAGAAGAATCGCCACTCCTGCCTAATGGGCTTTAAAAGGAATACCCGAATATCCACGGGCACAGTCCGAAGTGTCTTAGCGTGCAACAAGTATCGCAAACGGAGAGGTGCCAGCACATCCTCCAACATCACCGTCGGGGAATAGTCTGTCAAATTCCACATCCAGTCGCGAACGTAGCGCAGCAAACATGCTACATTGTATCGCCGAATATCCGGGAAACCCATACCTCCCAAGCCCCAAGGTTGTCGCAAGATCGCCAGACGCACCTGAGGTCTTCGCCCCCGCCAAATAAGCCGATTGAACAGTCTCTCCAGTTGCCGAAGATCTGAGCGCCTTAAGAGCAGCGGAAGAATCTGAAGCGGGTAGAGTATTTTAGGGAAGATCGCCATCTTGCATAGGGCTATTCGGCCCCCCAGAGATAACGGCAAGTCCCGCCATTTATCTACACAGGCCGACACCTCCCCCAGTAACTTAGACACATTAAGATGATAGAGATCCCCCAACCTCGCCGGCAAATAAATGCCCAGGTACTTAAAATATCCTGTAGCCCACTTCAAGGGAAAGGGACCCTGCCACCCCGGATGTCCGTCGGGGGCTCTAAACATCGCTTCGGACTTATCTAGATTAAGACGGAGTCCCGAGGGTACCCCATACTCTGTAATAAGCTGTAACAAACACGGCAGTCCGACCAGAGTATCCCCCAAATGAACTAACAAATCGTCAGCAAACGCGGCAAGGCGAAACTCCTCCCACCCCATCCGAATACCTCGAAATTGGGAAGAAGTCCTAATAAGAGACAGAAGAGGCTCCAGGGATAGAACGAATAAAAGAGGTGATAACGGGCAACCCTGCCTAGTCCCTTTCTGGATGTCGAAATCTGCAGACAGAGTCCCATTAACCCTAACAGCTCCAATCGGATGAGCATAAAGCAGGTGGATCACATCCACAAAGAACCCAGCAAACCCCATTGCCTCCAGGACCTGGTACATAAAGCCCCAGTTGACCCGATCAAACGCCTTCTCGGCGTCAAAACTGATAAGGAGAGAGGGGTCCCCCGCCAAGCGCCCCACCCCAAGAGACAACAGAATCCGCTGCAGACTATACGCGACCTGACGCCCGCGCACAAAGCCCACCTGGTCCCTATGAATCAGGAGGGGTAAGCAAATCGCCAGCCGATCCGCCATTATTTTAGCTAAAAGTTTAATGTCCACATTAAGTAAAGAAATGGGACGGTAAGAGCTTGGCAGAAGAGGATCCCTCCCGGGCTTGGGTAAAATAGTGATCACAGCTTTGTTAGCTTCAAAGGGGAACCTACCCCGCTGCACCAGATCCTCAAAGTAACCCACCAATGGGGGCACCACAACGTCACTCAATGCT
Organism: Ichthyophis bannanicus; assembly: GCA_033557465.1. Taxonomy (NCBI): domain Eukaryota; kingdom Metazoa; phylum Chordata; class Amphibia; order Gymnophiona; family Ichthyophiidae; genus Ichthyophis; species Ichthyophis bannanicus. The sequence continues at coordinate 648,600,295 of CM066035.1, forward strand.
TTATAGAACTCGCTACGGAACTCATCAACGCCCGGAGCCCTCCCATTCTTCAAGTTCTTTATGGCAGCCTGAACCTCCTGTCCCGTAAGGGGTTGATTAAGAGACTCCAAATGCTCCGCACCAAGCCGTGGTAGCCCACATCTCTCAAGAAAGAGACGTCCCTCTAGGTCCTTATCGCCATCATTTGCATAGAGTCCCTGAAAAAAATCAGCAAAGACCTTCTCTATTGTTGCGGATTCGTGGGTAATGATATCATTTGCCTGCCTAATAGCCCCAATCTGCTGGGTCCCCCCGGCGGGCCTCAACAACGAGGACATCAACTTGCCCGCCTTATTCCCGAACCGATAAAGCTTATACCGGTAATACAGCATCGACTTCTGGGCTCGCCGATGGAGTAGCATCTCCAGTTCAGCCTGCACCTCCCGAAGCCTACGCTGATGTACTGCCGTGTTGGAACCCGCCACCATCCGGCGCGCTTTACCAAAATCCCTTTCCAGCTGAAGGATCCGCTGATTCAACCGCTTGCGCTGCTAACTTTGATAACTGATTATATCCCCACGAAGTACAGCCTTCCCGGCCTCCCACAAAAGGGCCGGTGATATGCCCGGTGTCGCATTCAGGTTCTCATATTCCTTCCATTTCCCCCGCAGAAACGTTTCAAAATGAGCATCCCCACATAACTCCAATGGATATCTCCACGATCTACCCAATGGTTGACTACTCCCCCTCAACTCCAAAACCACCATCGCATGATCAGATATAATCAGAGACCCAATATCCACCCTCGAGACCCAACTGAATAACGAGTCCGTGATTAAAAAGAAATCTATACGGGACCAGGTCCCGTGCGCTCGGGACAAGTGTGTGTAATTCCGGTCTCCGGGATGCATCACCCTCCAAATGTCCAGTAAGCAGTATGCTTCACACAGCCCCCACAATCGTTGTCACGCCCGGCGACTCCCACTCCCCACCCGACCAGACCGATCGAGGCCTACATCCAGGACTTCATTGAAATCACCACCTAATATAACCTGATACCCACCTGCGTCCGCAAGCAGCTGAGAAAGATTCTGAAAAAAACGAGCCTCGTAGACATTTGGTCCGTAGACTGAACACAACATCACTTTCCTCCCAGCAAGGATCCCCCATACACCCACATATCGGCCCTCAACATCAGAAACAACCTGCTCTTCGACCCAGCTAACAGATTTGGTGATAAGGATGGCTACTCCGCGCTTCTTCCCCACCGCAGGAGACCCGTACACATGAGCAATTTGACCGGAGCCCAACTTCGTATGCTCCGCCGCCGACTGATGAGTCTCCTGCAGCATGATCACATCTGCACGTTGCCGTTTCAAATGCTGCAATACTTTATAACGCTTCACTGGGGAGCCCAACCCGCAAACATTCCAAGAGACTACTCGTGGACCTTTATCCACAGCTCATTGAGAAACTACAATACTACAGAGCAAGATCCCAATTCAGACCGGGGCGGCGGCCCCCCCAGCCAAGGGCCCCCTGCCAAAGCTGCCAGACCTGGACGGCCCAAAAACGCCAAGCGTCCATCTTAGTCCAGACAGTCCCACACACACTATCAACCACACATCCATCTCCAGCAATTCGGCTAGATTCCTTTTCCCCCCCCACCCTCCCCTCCCCTAAACCGACTCTACCCCTTCCCATCCGATGGACTACCCCTCCCCCCCCTCCCCCTTCCCCAGCCCACCCCCGCCCCCAACTACCCCACCATCCATACCAACCACCAGCCACCTGCCAGCCTCGTCCGGCTCCACCTGAACTTCCTAAACATGCAGAGCCCCCCCTCCCCCCCAAAACAAGATCACCCAATCCGCCCCCCGTTACCTGCGGCCAATGCACTGAAATAACCACCCCCTCCCTACATAACCGAGGAAGCGAAGGCAAATAGCCATGCACAGTATAAGGGGCAAACATACCAGTAATTTAGATGATAGAGAGAAAGCGCATAGAGCCTGGGCCCCCAGCACCAAATCCCCCCCCTTCAGCAACCGCCACCTTTACCTCCCAACCCATTCACAGAAAGGAATAGAGAAGATAAAGAAGAACAGAGAAAGAAAAGGGAACCAGCCCCCACCACGAGACAACCGCACGAACCAGGGGCTTGGAAGAAGGACCCGAAAGATACTGCACCCCCCCCCGCCCCAGTCCTCGGGGGGCCCCCCACAGACAGCCAAGAAAGCCACCCCTCCCCCGAACCCTTCAGTAGAGAACAAGAAGACCCCTCAATCTGAGCAACTAGCACCACTGCTTGAAGGAGCCAAGCCCCCGAGGATAGAAAGGAGGAAAGGAAAGAAAAAGGGGAAATAGAGAAAAAACACCATAGAAAAATCATACAGTTGCGAACAAAAACTGCCACAGATGAACACTTCATGAGAGGAAGATATAAACAACCTTACTAGGCAAATCTAAACCATATTAACAGTGTTGACAAAGGGGAGCAGCTGCATAAAGCAACATAGACCGTCCCCATTAAGAGAAAAACGGCCAGCCCTCCCTCCCCCCCAGACCATGAGAAAGAGAGGCCCATTATCAGCCACCCTAAGCCTGGTGTACATATCCCAGAACGCATCCAAAAAAACCCTTCCAATCACCCAGGCAGGATGAAACAATAGTAGAGCAGGGGGCCAGTAACAGTAAAATAGGTTGAGTAAAATCAAATTAAAGCTGGAGTAGAAACATTTCCATGCACATCAGAATCAAAGGGAAAATAAACTAAAAGGAAGAAATAAAACAAAAGAAATAAATGAAATAGATAGAAATAAAGGGAGAGGCTGAAACATTAGCATGAGACTGAATAAAACAAATACAATCAGATTGAGAATAAAAGAAAAGAAATTAAAAATAAATTAAGGCTGTAGAGCAAGTTCCTCATGCTCCAATATCGCCTTGGGTCCCCGAATGGCCTCTAAAAGCCTTATACTCAGCATTAGTGTGCAACAAATTATTGTCCTCAGAGTATAGTCCAGGCATCTTCCACAGGGAGAAGAAGAAGACCGGGACCCCAGACAAGTCGGCTCCGCACCCGGACCCAAGGAGCAACCTGGCACGCTAAGTTCAACCAGCAATACTGCTCTCATCTGCCAAGGCCATTACAGTAATCCAACGCCTCTTCAGGGGAAGAGAAAGCTTGATTCCCCCCATCGCTATGCACCCGCAGGATTGCAGGATAGGCCAGGGTGAAACGGATGCCTCGTTCAATGAGCTTGCTGCAGGCCTCTTTGTACGCCTTGCGTTTCAGGGATACATCGGCCGAGTAATCTTGAAATATCAACACCTTACAGGCGGAGACTCCAGAGCGCCTCTGTTGCCGCGAGGCCCTCAAAACACCTTCTTTTTGTGCTGCATTCAGGAAGCAGGCAATCACCGCTCTCGGCCGACGCTCCCCGGGCCGGTAAGGCCCTAACCGATGGGCCCTCTCCACCACGATGTCCCCTACATCAGCGGCCAGGGGTAAGTTGTCAGGCAACCACTTTTCCAGATGCTGCCGGAGGTCCTGATCAGGCACTGATTCTTCTATGCCGATAAAGCGCAGGTTATTTCGTCTGCTGCGATTTTCCAGATCTTCCAGCTTATCGTGGTGCTTTGCCAAGGCCTCTTCCAAGCTCTTAATTCGGGCCGCATCCTGCGTCCTCATGTCTTCCAGGGAGCCAATGCGGGTCGCCGCGTGCTCGACGCGCTTTGTGAATTCCGAGACCGCTTGAGCCACCGCATGAATCTGCGTAGCCAGCCCCCCTAAACGATCTTCCAGGGCCACCACTACTGCTTTGGAAACGTCCGCTACCATCGTCGAGGTTGCCAGCGGCATTGCCGCTTCCAAGGTGTCATCCACCATCTTTGCCTCTCCGCCGCGCGTTCGCTCACGGCGGGGGATTTTTGTGGCCATAAACTCACTCCCTGCACTGCTCAATGTGGGAACAAAGCGCCGATCACCTGCCAAAGCTCTCCCCCGCTGTAAATCAAAATTATTGCCGGCTGAACTTGATAAAATTATTGAGGGGGAAGGAGCGGGCTCCGGAGCTAAAGAGGAAGCATCCTCTCAGCTCACCATGCCACTGGAAGTCCCAAGATGTGATTTTAAAGATTAAATCAAATTCATTTTATTGATAGTGCTTTAACATAAGGAACTCCCTGAAGAAACTCACGGAAGTGAAACGCAAATACGGCGCCAGGGAAAGGCGTTGGGGAAAGACAAAGACAACGAACGAAATGAATAAGTTAAGCACTTTTTTTCACTTTTGAAATGCTTTCTCAATATAAGAGTAACATAGTAAAAGTTATGAAGAAAAAGATTAGCGTATTGAAAGTTATGAAGATTTATCTGGAACTATAGAACACGGAGGTTGTTGATGCAAAGTGGCACACCAGTTCAAGTCTAAGACTAAGTCTGAAAGGACGTGCCTTATAGAGTCTGAGACCTCTAGTTCTTTAAAGATTAATCTTCCTAAATACTTAACGTTAATGTTGATATAATGTATAGGAAGTTACTCATGACATAATAGATGGAAAGAATATCATGATTGATTTTCATGCATCGAATGAAGATTTGAATGAGAGATAAATCACAATCTTAAAGGTAAAAACAGAGTGGCGATCATTTTTCTGAGTGGGTACAAAGTTTGCATGGTCCATTACTTTTTGTTTTTCTGCGAGATGATTTTTGTTAGAAAAGTGTGCTTGGAGGTTTGAAAACACAGGGGGGCGTATTCCAACGTGGTTCATGCTGCTGAATACCCTCTCCTAATGCTGCTAAATGCCCCGATGCTAACTATGTAGTACTAGAGTTATTCCTTGGGCAGCGCTCGAGACAACTGCTCAGTGGCGATATTCAATGGCTGGTTTGCTATCTTAAATTGGCTAAAGTTAGAAACCTTAAAGGTTGTCCTAACTTTAGCCAGTTAGATAAAATGCTAACCAGGCACTGGATATTTAATGCTGGTGGCCATATAAGACCCTGGCATTGAATATCTGCTCTTAAAGTGGCAATCGCCAGCTGCTTTAAGTGTGCTGGTCACTGCGGCTGCATATTGGCCCCACAATTTACATGCATACTTCTCCCCAACATAGGTGCCGACTTTTCAAAATGATTGGGCTGCTAAACAACACACAAACTACCCTCCTTGCACCTAAAGAAGGAACTTGTTTGATTTTGGGGAGCTAAACATTCACTGTACACACAGAGCTGACTCCTATGCACCCCAAACCTTAATCTACCCTTGGGAACACCTACTCTCAAAGTGACTAAAATTATGCACACTGTGCAAGCATGCTGGAAATTTTTAGCCACATTAAGGATCCCTAAGTGCACTAAGCAGTTAGCATGAACATGAGCATGCACTGTTAGCGTACAAACACAATCACTGGTACTATGTTCGCCTTTCAGTTAGCTCACTGCTTTGTGTGCTAACTGCATGCTGTGTTAGGGGGTGGGAACTGGGTGGAGAGGGGGCGTGTACTGCTCATAGCACTAAGTGTATGGTAAGTTACTGTGTGCTGCCTGTTACTGCTGCAGATAGCATGGGCACACTTACCACCTCCTCAAGAAGAGGTGGCCAGTGCACCTCTGCTATCAGCGTGCATATACCATACACCCTGTAGGAAAAATGAATGACCACCTCTGAGCGATATTACTCCCCCACCCTCCCACCTCTGATCAGTACTAGGATCACTCCCACTCTCCCATACCAAAGCAGAACCCCTCTCCCTCCAAACTGTAACAGGATTTGCCTGGTGGGTTAATGGCAGGGCAGGTGTGTTCCCTGGATATTCCCATTGTGACCCAGGTTCAAAACGTCAGCTCTGACCCATAGTGGTAGCCTTGTGGTATTACTGCTAGGTGTCAAACTGCCAAATAAGGGCACATCACTCTAGCTCCACCCAAATGCCAGTCCCAAGAATGCCTAAGTGTGATCCACATAAAAGTATGTGCAGTGTCACATACAGTATACTGTATTCTCCTCAAACAATTTTATAAGAGTCATTTCCTGGGCATGAATTGTCTGTGGCTAGACAAAATTTAACTAGCTAAAAGTAGGAGTCTACAGACGTGTTAATATTAAGTCAGGGCTACTCAAACAGCTGTTTTTAATTTCATCAAATAAGCTATTCAGCTAAGCAGGTACATTCTGCAGCCTGATTTAAGTAGATAAGTTCTCTGAATATCTGGTTAAAGATAATTGCATATCTTTCAGGGTTAACTTTAGCTAAATACCAAGTAGTTATATATTATTCCAATATGAATTTTATGGCGGGAACAGATTAATTTTTTTTTAAACTGATTCTCCCTATTCCTTACAGAATCCATTTGATAGAAGAGGCATGAGTGTACAGTGGATCCAAGAGGAATTTTTTTTTCAGCGAAAGAGGTACTGCTTGGGTTTATGTGTAACTTCCAGTGTGTCTTCTCCAAATTAAATGCCTAGATTTTCAGAAGAAATAGAATAGACTGCTCTGAATTGCTAATTGGGGACTTTTTTTTGTTTCATATTCTTCCATAGTTTATATCAATAACATTCTTCTGCCCCTGTTTCATAATGCATCCTTGGAGTATACCTAGCTAAAAAAGAAGTAGGGAAAGCATGCAGAACAAGGCTCATGAAATTCCTTCCAACCCCTGTGTGAGTGTGTGAGAGTTTGTGTGTGTGTGTGTGTGTGCATGTGCATATGTGTAAATAGTTCTTTGTGGGTTGATATGTCTGTGTGTATTTGTATGAACATGCACGTGTTTGTGTGTCACTGCATGTGCACTTGTATATGTGTCTAGACGTCTGTGTATGTTTGCGTGTTTATGGATGTTCTTTATATGTCTGATCAGGAGGGGTGAAAAACGTGAACGACTGTTTGACAGATACAACTGTACAATTGCCATGTTACTGTGAATTAGTGTTAGTATACTGCAGCTGCTTCTCCTAGAGAAATGCACTTAGGCATTTTTTTTGGAAGTGGTTTCCTGGATCATGGAATGCGGTTCCAAGGGTTGCAGAACAGAGATGGTGTCCATCTGTCCAAGAAGAGTCGACATGTCTTCAGTAGCAGATTGGTTAACCTACCAAAGAGGGCTTTAAATTAGATTCATTGGGGATGGGTGAAGAAAGCCCCTAGGTAAGTGAAACATTAAATACCTTTATGGGTGAAAGGGGCAACATATGGAAAGCAGAGTGTATAAATGCCTGTAGCATGGGAAATAAAATTACAGATGTTGCGGCTTTAATGGGAGTGGCTGACTTGGATTTAGTGGCAGTAACAGAGACATGGTTCAAGGACAACCATGACTGGGATGTAACTATACCAGGCTATACTTTATTTAGAAAGGACAGGGTAGGAAGAAGGGGAAGTGGAGTGGCACTATATGTAAAAAATGGGAAGTGCTACTGATAGGGGATTTCAATATGCCAGATGTTGATTGGCACATCCCTGCTGCAGTATCATCTAGAGGTAAGAAGATCCTGGATTCTTTACAGGGAAAACTATTCAGGCAACTGGTAAGAGAACCCACACGTGAAGGGGCTATACTGGACTTGGTGCTTATCAATGGTGAAAGTGTTTCTGATGTTATAGTTGGTGATCATTTCGCATCCAATGATTGCCAGATGGTGTGGTTCGTATTAGGACTAGGGCTGATAAAATCCATTCAAAAGCAAGGATATTAGACTGTAGGAAAACTAACTTTGCCAAGATGGGCCAATACTTCAGGGAATCATTATTGGGATGGGAACAGCTGGGGGATGTAGAGAAACAGTGGTCAAAACTGAAAGGGAATATTTTAAGGGCAACCAACCTTTTTGTTAAAATGGTAAATAAAGGTAAAAGGAAAAGGAGACCTTTTTCATAGTTTTCCAAAGAAGTAGCTGAAAAGGTAAAGAAAAAGAGGGAGTTCTTCATGAAATACAAGAGACCAGAGAGATAAGAAGTCAGGCATCTATATTTGGAAAAACTTAGAGAAGCTAGCAAAGTAGTCAGGAAAGCAAAGATTCAAAAAGAGGAGGAAATAGCCAATGCAAAAAAATGGGGGGATAAGACATTTTTCAGATATGTTAGTGAGAAGAGGAAGGGCAAAAGTGGTATTGTCAGACTCAAGGGTGAAGGGGAGGAATATGTAGAAGCTGATGAGGATAAAGCAGAATTGCTTAACAAATATTTCTGTTCTGTGTTCACAGATGAAGAACCAGGAGCAGGACCTCAGAAAACACAAACAAACAGGAACAGAAGTGAGGGGCATCTTGAACAATTTTCAGAAGACTGTGTTCATGAGGAACTAGTTAAAATTAAAGTAGACAAAGCGGGTTATTCTGTCACATAAATAGCGGGGATGGACGCCCCCAAAGGGACATCCATCCCCTCTATTCGTGTCTGCTCCGCCGGCGTCTAACCTCTCTGCCGGTTGTGCAAGGAAGTTAGACAGGGGTGGGGAAGGGACGGCTAGGGAGCAGAGTCTGGGTGGGCGGTGGGCAGCCCTGGACGTACAGGGCCAATTCTAATGTCGGCCCTGTGTGTCCAGGGTTGGCGACTTTTGCAGGGAAGTTATTCCACCTTGGAGGATGGAATAACTTCCCTGGACATTTTTTTTTGGGCCCGGTGCGTGGATGGGGCAAGGAGGGCCTGCAGCCCAACCCTGGCCTTAGGAGCCAGGTCGGTGGCCGGGCTGTGGGGAAATCACCTTTAAAGTCCGGCAGCCGGGATTGCGGCTTTACTCTGGAATTCCCTTCCTCCCCTAATCCGTCAAGAACAATCATTTCCCAAATTCAAGTCCCTCCTAAAACCCACCTCTTCTGTACTGCCTATGACCTCCCTTTTCCTGATTCCCCTGTTTCCTCCTCCCTCTCCACTTAGACTCTGTTCCCTTTTAGTCTAGCATGGTTGTGCACCTTCCTGTCTGGCATTGTAGTTCTTTTTCTGGTTCTACCTTTTCTTATGTATTATTGTTATTGTAAATTGCCCAGATGGCTTCCGATGGGCAGTCTATCAAATGTTCTAATAAAGATAAAGATAGCAACCAGATGCCATGGCGCCGCGGTTCCATTGTAGAGCCCTGAGTGAGTTAGCCGGGATCAGGCCTGTACATGCAGGCCAGGCTGAATCACAATCCCGGCCTGCACATGCAGGCTTTTTTGTGATTCTGATCCTATGGGGCTAGACGTGCCCACAGGATCAGAATCACGAGCTCCTCTGTAAGTACGACTCAGAACAGACGTACAGAGGGGCTTGATGTCCGGAATGGAATGAGCCCTAAAGTGATGGGACTGGATGGGATACACCCGAGAATACTGAGGGAACTTGGGGATGTTCTAGCAGCATCACTGACTGACCTTTTCAATGCCTTGTTGGAGTCGGGAGTGGGGGCCAGAGGACTGGAGAGAGACACATGTGGTCACTTTACAGAAAAGCGGAAGTAAGGAGATGGTTGAAAACTAAAGGCCGGATAGTTTAGCCTCGGTGGTGAGTAAATTATTGGAAGTGCTGCTGAAAGAGAAAATAGTGAGGTCCAGCGGATTACCAGATTCGAGGCAGCATGGATTCATCAGAGGCAGGTGTTGTCAGACAAATCTGATTGATTTCTTTGACTATGTGACGATGGAGTTGAATTGAGGGAGAGCCCTAGATGTGGTGTATTTAGATTTCAGTAAAGCCTTTGACATTGTTCCGCACAGGCGACTTATAAACAAACTGAGCACCCTAGGGATAGACCCTAAAGTTACTACTTGGGTTAGAAATGGGTTGATTAGGATGCGACAAAGGATACAGGTAAATGGAGCTCATTCTGAGGAGAAGGAGTTTACTAGTGGTGTGCCCCAGGGATCTATCCTTGGTCCGATTCTTTTTAACATCTTTGCTAGTGATATTGCGGAGGGCTATCGGGTAAAGTTTGCCTCTTTGTGGATGATACCAAAACCTGCAATAGAGCAGACACCCAGGAAGTTGTAGATAACATGAGGAGGGATCTAGCTAAGCTTGAAGGATGGTCTAGCATTTGGCAGCTGAGATTTAATGCTAAAAAAATGCAAGATCATGTATTTGGGCTGCAGCAATCCAAGGGAGTGATATAGTAATGGGGTGAAGTACTTCTGTCCACAAAAGAAGAGCGAGACCTGGGCGTGATGGTGTCTAATGATCTTAAAATAGCTAAACAGATAGAAAAGGCAATGACGAAAGCTAGAAGGATGCTTGGGTGCACATGAAGAGGAATGGCCAGCAGAAAAAAGGAGGCAATAGTCCCTTTGTATAAGTCTTTGGTGTGACCTCATTTGGAGAATGGTGCGCAATTCTTATGATTTTTTAGTGCAGTATTTCAGTTGTTTACAATAAGTAAAAACAACAATAAAGAGAAAATTACGAAGTACATGCAACCACAATAAGCAGAAACCATCTCAACAGCCCACATCACAGGGAGACTTTACGCATATCTATCTAAGGCAGAAGTACACAAATTGGCAATATCTAAAGATAACAGATTACCCGAAAAAAAAATTCTATACCAAACTCACTTTTAGTAAGCATACTAGCAAAACAATAATCCATTAAACACCACAAAAACATGATGGAACATGATTTTTAAGAAAATCTTCCAATTGAGAAAATTCAGTGAAAACATTTTTAGTCCCCCCAGACATGACCAGGCATTTACAGGGAAATTTTAAAAAGAGCTTAGAGCCCAAAGCCAAAACGTGAGGCTTTAAAGCAAAAAAAGCTTTACGTCTAAACTGTGTTTGCCTGGAAACATCTGGGACGATATTAGCTTTCCCTCCACAAAAAGAAGCATTTTTATTTTGAAAATGCAAACGCAAGATTGTGTTCTTATCTAATTCTGAATTAAAGGATATAAGAAGAGTTGCTTGAGTAGTAATCAGGTCATTTGATGATTCAATAAAGTTTGATACATTCAAACTATCAACTTGAGAAAGAACCTCGACCATGTACAGATCCACTAGTAACCCTAGATGCCCTAGACAACTAATACAAATTATTTATAGAAAGTTTAGACCCCTCTTGGTAGCCCAACACTTCAGACAAATATTTGTAAAACAAAACTTGGGGAGAAAGCAAACGGGTAATTGGGAAATTAAGGCATCTAAGATTCTTAGCTCTAGCAGGGGCGTGAAGGGTGAGGCTATCCTTAATAAAAGATGTACTAACACTCTGTAAAGTAACAAACTATAGATACGTTTTCTGACAATGATCATCTAATCTGAGAGCCATATTGAGCTAATTTTGTCACTGTTTCTTTCGAAAAATCAGAAAACCGAGAAACAACAGCAGTCAGGGAAGCCTCAGTCTGCGAGAGTACTTGCCATACATCAGATAAGGAAACATCTTGTTTATCCATGGAAGCTGGTAGACCAAAAAGATTTTGCACACCAGCAGGGGCCCCTAGGTATAATACGAGGCAAAGGTACTACTGTTACATCAGAGAAAGTCTCAGAGGGCCCCGATGTAATTAATTCCTGGGAGCGCGACTGTACCTCCATTAACAGGGAGGAGGTCACAGGACCCAAAGCATCATCAATTGTGTGCAATTCTTGAGACTTCACCTTCAAAAGGTTATAAATAAATTGGAGTTGGTACAGAGAGTTGCTACCAAAATGGTTAGTGGTCTTCGTTATAAAGCATATGAGGACAGACTTAAGGATCTTAATGTGTATACTTTAGAGGAAAGACGAGATAGAGGTGATATGATTGAGACATTTAAATACCTCCATGGCATAAATACACAGGAGGAGAGCCTCTTTCAATTAAAAGCAAGCTCTGCTATAAGGGGACATAGGATGAGGGTGAAATGGGATAGACTCAGGAGCAATATGTGGAAATATTTCTTTACGGACAGAGTAGTAGATGCGTGGAATAGTCTCCCAGTGGAGGTGGTAGAGATGAGGACTATCTGAATTCAAAAAAAGCATGGGACAAACACAGAGGATCTCTAAAGAAAAAAGGGGACTGTTGTAGTGGTTGATATGGAAGGGCAGACTAGATAGGCCATGTAGTCTTTTTCTGCCATCATGTTTCTATGTTTCTATCTCCAACTACACACAGAAACAAAATTTGTACAGTATAGAAACTTCTTTGAGCTCACTCCTCCCTTCTTGTGACTAGAGCAATATTCCAGTTCTCTGCCTCCCCAGCCTTCCCATTGGCTGGACCCTACCCCCAGTCTCTTCTGCTAATTACATTGGAAGGAGGCAGGGCAGGTTGACTGCCACATTGAGGGAGGACTAGAAAACTGCAGCTCCTTATCGTCCCTCTAGTCCAGTGCAGGATGTGTGGGATGTCACACTCTACCAGCAGCTGGGGACTGAGCATGCCAGAATTCTGATGTCACAGAGGAAGAGCTCCTATTTAAACTCTGAAAAATGTCCAGATGTATTAGCCTTCCTTCTAGCTTCCAGACAATAATGTAAAATTAAGAAGAACCATGAACAAAAGACAGACAATTATCAATTCTAATTTCTTAAGTTCTGAGCACATGTGTCAGCACCCTTCTAAACTTTGTACTCAAGGCAACCAGACGGACCAAAACCTATCTCTCTTCAAAGCATTCACGGGTCAAAAAGAAGGTGAGGTGCGGTGAGAGTCCATGATGATGACATGACAATTTGCAACAGAGTGGACTTCCCTGAGGGAGTGGGTAACATGAGGAAAGATCTACAAAAACTGGAAGAATGGTCTAATGCTTCGCAGTTAAGATTTAATGTGAAGAAGTGCAGTGTCATGCACTTGGGAAGCAGAAATCCAAGGGAATTGTATGCGATAGGAGGCGAGAGGTTGGTATGCATGGATCAGGAGAAGGACTTCAGAGTGATTGTTTCTGAGACTCTCAAGGTGGCGAAACAGTGTGACAAGGCGGTGGCAAAAGTCAGGATGTTTGGTCGCATACAAAGAGGAATTACCAGCAGAAAGGAAGAGGTACTAATGCCACTGTACAAGTTGCTGGTGAGGCCTCACTTCGAATATTGTGTTCAGTTTTAGAGACCATATCTCGCAAAGGATATAAAAAGACTGGAAAGTTCAGAGGAAGGCGACCAAAATGATTTGGTGCCTGTATCAGAAGACTTTTGAGAAGAGACTTGAAGACCTAAATATGTACACTCTGGAGGAGAGGAGGGACAGGGGAGATATGATTCACACCTTCAAATCCTTAATGAACAAACAAACCTCTTTCAAAGACGGGGAAGCTGTAAAACTAGAGGGCATAACATGAAGCTGCAAGGGGGTAAACTGAAAGACAATGTCAGGAAATACTGTACAGTACTTATTCACTGAAAGGATGGTGGATACTTGGAATGCCCTCCCGATGGAAGTGATGGGGGAAATATAGTCAGGGCTGGCCCGTCCATTGTGCAAGAATGTTGTTTGCACAGGGCCCCGCATTTCATGGGGCCCCGCACAAACAACATTCTGCATCTGCCGGTAAAGTAAAAAGAAAAACAAACTTGCTGCTGCTGCCGCTGCCGCTGCCGCCGTGGCAGTGGCAGAATTGAGCGTCCTGCGGGGCCCCCGCTGCTCGGCAGAGTCCTCCATGCGGCCTCAGCTCCCTAAGTGCCGGCTTTCAGAGCCGCGAAGGGAGAGCTTCTCCCTCGCGGCTCTGTTAAGCCACTGGCGCTAAGGGGAAACAGGATTTCCTGTTTCCCATCAGCCCCGCGGGCGTAAACAGAGCCGTGAGAAAGGGAAAAGTCTCCTTTCACGGCTCTGAAAAGCCCGCGCTGAGGGAGCTGAGGCCACATAGAGGACTCTGCCAGGCAGGGGGGGCCCTGCGGGAAGCTTGATTCTGCTGCTGCCGCGGCGGCAGCAGCAGCAGCAAGTTTGTTTTTTTTAAAATCTACCTGGGCTATGGGGTGGGCTAAGACTGGAAGTGTGCTGATGGGGGGGTAGGACTGGAAACGGGCTATGGGGGGCTAGGACTGGAAATGGGCTCATGGAGGGGCTAGGACTGGTAATGGGCTATGGGGGGCTAGGACTAGTAATGGGCTGATGGGGGGCTCGGACTGGAAATGGACTGATGGGGGGCTAGGACTGGAAATGGGTTGATGGGGGGCTAGGACTGGTAATGGGCTATGGGGTGCTAGGACTGGAAGTGGGCTGATGGGGTTTTAGGATGTAATGGGCTATGGGGGGACTAAGACTGAAAATGGGGTGATGGGGGTTAGGACTAGTAATGGGCTATGGGGGTGGGGCTAGGAAGTAATGGGCTGGGGTGTTGCTTGGACTGGAAATGGGCTGAGTGGACGGGGGGCTTGAACTGAAAATAGCTGATGGGGAGGGGGAGGGGGGCTTGGAATGGAAATGGGCTGTGAGGGGAGGGAGCTAGCACTGGAAATGGGCTGAATGGAGGAGCTAGGACAGGAAATGGGCTGATGGAAGGGCAAGGATAGGACTGGAAATGGACTGTTGGGGGGGTGCTAAGATTGGAAATGGGCTGTGTAGGGGCTTGGATTGAAATGGACTCCTGGAGGGGCTAGAACTGTAAGTAGGCTCTTGGGGGGCTTGGATTGGAAAAGGGCTGAGTGGAGGGGAGCTAGGATTTGACATCGGCTGATGGTGGGGCTAGGAAAGGACTAGAAATGGGATGAAGGGGGGGCTTGGATTAGAAATGAGCTGATGGAGGGACTCGGATAGGACTGGAAATGGATGGGGGAGTTAGGACTGGAAAAGGGCTGATGGTGTGGCTAGGATAGGATTGGAAATGGGCTGATGGGGGGCTAGGACAGGAAATGGGCTGATGCGGGGACTAGAGGGAGCGGATGCTGGGTGGGGATGGAACTAGAAGGGAGCTGATGTTGGGGGAGGATTAGAATGGGATGGAGCTGGGAGAGTGAAATGGAGAGGGGAAAAATATTTTGTGTGGGAGGGAAGACAAATCTACAATTGGCCGGGTATTGGGAGAGTAAGTGGGGATTGAGGATGGAGGGGTAAAATTTGAATTGATGAAATAGGAATGAGGAAAGAGCAAAAGGAGAAAGATTAGTATGTTAAAGCAGATGTAGAGAGAGAATGGAAAAAAATTAGAAGAGAGAAGAAAGGACAAATGGACAGCAGACGATGGAGAGTTAGCAGAAGACACGAATAAGCCAGAAAAAAGTGGCTGGAGCAATTGCAACGGAAAAAAAATGCACAAAAGGTAGAAAAATATCTCTTTATTTTGAATTTATGAACTGGAATATGTCAGCTCTGGGAAATGTGCATCATTATTTTATTTTTTATTTATTTATTTAGACAGTTTTGTATACCGCCTTATCCTTCAATCAAAGCGGTCACAACACAAGTGGGGGATACATTTAACACGCGGGGATATGAGACACACACACTATGTCAAATAGGAATTACATAAACAGAATACCTCAGCTCAGTTACACATGCAGAACATAGACCATCACCAAACAAGGAATCGCAATTTAGAAACAGGAAGGCAATAATTAAACTGGGAACCCCAAAAGCCAAACTTGGAATGTACAACAACACTGTAGAAATAAAACTATAAATCAATTTCCTCTTGTACCAAACAAAGCGCAGACGTTAATGATGCACATTTCCCAGAGCTTTCATATTCCAGTTAATAAATTCAAAATAAAGAGATATATTTCTACCTTTTGTGCATTTTTTTTCAGTTGCAATTGCTCCAGCCACTTTCTTCTGGTTTCTTCATGTTTTCTGCTAACTCTCCATCGTCTGCTGTCCATTTGTCCTTTCTTCTCTCTTCTAGTTTTCTTTCCATCCTCTCTCTCTACATCTGCTTTAACATACTAATCTTTATCCTTTTGCTCTTTCCTCATTCTTATTTCATCCACACAAATTTTACCCCTCCATCCTCAATCCCCACTTACTCTCCCAATACCCGGCCAATTGTAGATTTTTCATCCCTCCCACACAAAATATTTTTCCCCTCTCCATTTTACTCTCCCAGCCCCATCCCATTCTAATCCTCCCCCAACATCAGCTCCCTTCTAGTTCCAGTCTCACCCAGCATCCATTCCCTTCTAGTCCCTGCATCAGCCCATTTCCAGGCCTAGCCCCCCATCAACCCATTTCCAGTCCTAGCTCCCCCATCCATTTTCAGTCTGAGTCCCTTCATCAGCTCATTTCCAATCCTAGCCCCCCATCAGCCCATTTCTAGTCATTTCCTAGCCCCACCATCAGCCCATGTCAAATCCTAGCTCCCCTCCACTCAGCCCAATTCCAGTCCAAGCCCCCCCATGAGCCTACTTCCAGTTCTAGCCCCTCCATGAGTCCATTTCAATTCAAGCCCCCACCACAGCCCATTTCCAATCTTAGCTCCCCCCAACAGCCCATTTCCAGTCCTATCCTAGCTGCTCCATCAGCCCATTTTCAGTTCTAGCTCCCTTCCCTCACAGCCCATTTCCATTCCAAGCTCCCTCCCCATCAGCTATTTGCAGTTCAAGCCTCCCCGTCCACTCAGTCCATTTCCAGTCATAGCAATCCCCCAACCCATTACCAGTCCTAGCCCCCCATCAACCCATTTTCAGTTTAAGCCCCCCCTATAACCCATTACCAGTCCTAACCCCCCATCAGCCCACTTCCAGTCTTAACTCCATCAGCCCATTTCCAGTCAGCCCCCCATAGCCCATTGCCAGTCCTAACCCCCCCCATCAGCCCACAGCCCATTACTAGTCCTAACCACATCAGCCCACCTCAAGTCCTAACCCCTCCCCATCAGCCCTTTTCCTGTCCAAGCGCCCCCATAGCCCATTAGCAGTCCTAACCCCCCCCATAGCCCATTAGCAATCCTAACCCCCATCACCCTATTTCCAGACAGCCCCCATCAGCCCACAGCCCATTACCAGTCTTAACCCCCCAGCCCATTTCCAGTCCTAACCCCCCATCATCCCATTTCCAGTCAGCCTCCATCAACCCCCAGCCCATTACCAGTCTTAACCCCCCCATCCCATTACCAGTCCTAGCCCCCCCATCACCCCATTTCCAGACAGCCTCCATCAGCCCCCAGCCCATTACCAGTCTTAACCCCCCCAGCCCATTTCCAGTCAGCCTCAGCCTCCATCAGCCCCAGCCCATTAGCAGTCTTAACCCCCCCTAGCCCATTACCAGTCCTAACCCCCCCCCGCCCAGGTCCAGGCCTGACCCCCCCTCACCTCATTTCCAGTCAGCCTCCATCAGCCCTAGCCCATTAGCAGTCTTAACACCCCTAGCCCATTTCCAGTCCTAACCCCCCCTCCAGCCCTTTTCCAGTCCTAACCCCCCCCCTTGCACATTTCCAGTCCTAACCCCCCCCCCTGCACATTTCCAGTCCTAACCCCCCCTGCACATTTCCAGTCCTAACCCCCCCTCCAGCCCATTTCCAGTCCTAACCCCCCCCCCTGCACATTTCCAGTCCTAACCCCCCCCTTGCACATTTCCAGTCCTAACCCCCCCCTGCACATTTCCAGTCCTAACCCCCCCCCCTTGCACATTTCCAGTCCTAACCCCCCCTGCACATTTCCAGTCCTAACCCCCCCCTGCACATTTCCAGTCCTAACCCCCCCCCCTGCACATTTCCAGACCTAACCCCCCCCTGCACATTTCCAGTCCTAACCCCCCCTTGCACATTAACAGTCCTAACCCCCCCCCCCTTGCACATTAACAGTCCTAACCCCCCCCTACACATTTCCAGTCCTAACCCCCCCTTGCACATTTCCAGTCCTAACCCCCCCCTTGCACATTTCCAGTCCTAACCCCCCCCCTGCAAATTTCCAGTCCTAACCCCCCCCTTGCACATTTCCAGTCCTACCCCCCCCCCTTGCACATTTCCAGTCCTAACCCCCCCCCTTGCACATTTCCAGTCCTAACCCCCCCCCCCTTGCACATTTCCAGTCCTAACCCCCCCCCCCTTGCAACCCCCCCTCACCCAATTTCCCGCATGCATCCTTCCTCAACCCCCCCCCCCCCTTCCCTTCCCTTCCCTTCCCTTCCGGCAAATTAAAAAAACAAAACAAAAACCTGGCTCTAGCTGCTGCCGCTGCCGCATCCGTCGCAGCAGCGGCAGAATGGCGTGTCCCGCGGGGCCCCCTCTCCTCGTCGAGCCCTCTGCAAGGGCTTTCAGATTCGCGAAGGGAGAGTGCTCCCTCGCGTCTCTGTAAAGCCCGCAGGGGCTAATGGGAAATTTCCCATCAGCCCCTCGCGTCTAAAGGGGCAGATGGGAAATTTCCCATTAGCCCCTGCGGGCTTTACAGAGACGCGAGGGAGCACTCTCCCTTCGCGAATCTGAAAGCCCTTGCAGAGGGCTCGACGAGGAGAAGGGGCCCCGCGGGACACGCCATTCTGCCGCTGCTGCGACGGACGCGGCAGCAGCCAGAGACAGGTTTTTTTTTTTAAATTTAATTTAAAAAAAAAAGCAGAATGTTCTTTGCGCGGGGCCCCCTGAAACGCGGGGCCCTGTGCAAAAAACATTCTTGCTCAATGGACGGGCCGGCCCTGATTAAGAGGCATGTTTACTAAAAGTTAGCATATGGTAACATTATGCAAATATTTATGCAAATGAGGTCTTTATGCAAATGAGGCCCCACACCCAGTCTCCGCTCATGGCCCCGCACTCCCATTGGGCCATCCTTGAATACAGTGACAGAACTCAAGATGGCATGGGACAGACACAGTTGATCCTTTTACAGCAACAGGATGAAATCAAAATAAACTTAACTATCTCTTATATCTCAACAAATAGGGGTGACCTACATGGAGCCTTGAGTACACCCTTAAACAAAGGCATGGGGAGGGGTGATCTGCACGGAGCGGCAGGTGCACCTACTCTTGCCGCCTTGTTGGGCAGACCAGATGGACTATATTGGTCTTTATCTGCCATCATATACTATGTTACTATGTTACTATATGTTCATAGCTTGCCACCATGGCAACAGATGCTAGCTGACATCATACAAATGCAGTACAATTCAGTCAGTAGAATTAAAAGCAAAGAAAATGAAATATATGTATGAATAATTTAAAATGCAGTACAACACAGAGAATTATTTGTAATCCCTGTGTATCTTTGTGTGTAGTATTGATGTGTTTATGTACATGCACATTTATAACTGTGTGTATCTCTTTTGTGTGTGCTATGCATGTGCTGTGTCTGTAGTGTGGTAGCTGGAGGGCGGTAGGGCATTTACAGAGGACAGTTTTAGGGGTTGCTGATAGTTGTCAGGAAGAAACTTTGTGGGTGGGGAGAGTTTGTAGGATGGTGGGGCAGTTACAGTGGGGAGTTTTGAGGAGTAGGCCATTCGCATGGGAGAGGTTTTTCTTTTAAGAATGGGGCAATTGCAAAGGGATATTTTTGGTGGGGTAGGGTAGTGGGGCAGTTCTGAGGGAGTATTTTGGGGAATCAGAGCAATTGTGTGGCAATAGTTTTGGGACTGGAGGGAGTTTGTAGAGTCATGGGGCAGATGAGGGGAATTTAGTCTGGTGGTTGACCAGCTGCAGGGGGTAATTTTTGAGGGTGGGGCATTTTGTAGGTGACAGGGAAGTTTTGGGGATAGTTTTTAGGAGTAGGGCAGTCTGTGGGGTGGTAGGCTAGTTCTGAGGGAGGGTTTTTTTCAGAGCTGGAGCAGTGTGTGGATTGATGAGGAGGTAATATTTAGAGTTGGGTAATTACGAATGAGTGGTGTTTGGGAATGTGGGCAGTTTTTGAGGTGGTGTGGCAGATGCAGGGAGTAGTTGGTGAGGTAGTGGAACAGTTGTGGGATGGTAGGTTTTGGAGGTGTGGCATTTTGTGAAATGCGAGGGAAGTTGTGGGGACAATTTTTTGGAGTGAGGCAATTTGAAAAGCATAGGACAATTGCAAGGGAATGTTTTTTAGGGGTGGGATAGTATGCAGGTTGATGAGGCAGTTATGGCATAGTAGTTTTTTGGGATCTGGCAGTTTGAAGGGGGTTGTTTTGAGAAGTATTTTTTTAGTAATGGAGGGAATATGAGGGGTAGTAGGGGGCATTTTTTGGGGGTGGAACAGTTTGCATGGTGGTGGCACATTTATGGGGTATTTTTTACGCGGACAGCTTTGGGGGTGTGGAGGATTGAAGGGAGATGGGCAGTTGCAGAGGTAGCTTTTAGAGGCAGAGCAGTTTCCAGAGTGGTGAGACAGAAGTGGGAGGTATTAGTTGGGAGTGGGAACAATTTCTGATGCGGTAAGATAGATGTGGAGCTGTATTTTCTTGGGGTGAGGCAGTTTGCAGGTGGTGTGGCAATTGTGTGGGAGTATATTTTTGTGGTGGCTACATTTGGCAGCTTAGGAGGATAGTTACAAGGGAATACTTTTGGGATTTTGGGCAGGGCGTGGGGTGGTGTGTGGTGGCAGTCTGGAAGGTTGGGAGTGTTGAGAACATGGAGAGGGAGTTTGAAAGGAAGAATTTCCTAAATGCTATATTTCACTGTATGTAAGTTTTGATTTTTTATTTATTTTATTTAACAGTATTTCTATCCCGCCTTTTCATTTATGCAAGGCGGTTTAAATTAGCATTAACTTTTACAAAGAACATCAATTTTAAACAATAACTTATACAAAGAACATTTAATTGTAAACAGTAACATCACATTTCAAAAAATGTAAACAGTCTTGTAACTTCATATTCCTTTTACAAGGAACATTCAATTGTAAATCGTAACATCACATTTCAAAAACGTAAACAGTCTTGTAATTTCCTACATCAATATTTAATCTCACAGGAGAAAGGGATGATTAGGTGGGAGTTTGGAAACAAAACTATATATATCATGGTATATAGTTGGGAGTGGTGCAGATATAATGACTTGTGTAAATCAGTTTGTAAGGTGGAATGGAGATGGTTCTGTGTAGAGATTACTGAGATTGGTGGTCTTCATTATAATGTTCAATGAATAAGGTAGTCTTGAGTAACTTGCAGAAGTCTTTTATATCAGTTATGGACCGTAGCTTTTCCAGAAGTGCATTCCAAATAGCAGGGGCAGCAAGGGAGAAAGCCCACATGGATGTGGATTTATTGGTTCTTGTGCTTTTAGTGCTGTTTCTGTACGGTCTTTTTTTTTGCTTTGGTTCCGATGAGCTCTTGTAGTATTTCTGCTGACATGTTCCTTTTGATCTTGAAGACTGTGAGCGCTGATTTATATTTTGCTCGTGAAGAGATTGGTAGCCAGTGCAGATCATGTACTATGGGAGTTATATGGTCTTGTAGTGAAGCGCCAGCAATAATACGGGCAGCAGTGTTTTGGACTACTTGAAGGGGTCGAGTGGATTGTTTGGGTAGGCCTTGGAAAAGGAGATTACAATAGTCCAGCACAGCTGTGATGATTGCTTGGCATACTGTACGGAAGTGTTCTTTGTTGAGAAGAGGTTTTAGTCTTTGGAGCATTGCTAGTTTGAAGATGGCTGTTTTGGACGTTTTGTTAATGTGTGCCTGAAGAGTAAGTTGTTTGTCTAGTATCACTCCAAGAAACCGAAATTCATCTTTTACATTGATTGGTGTATTTGAAATGCTGATGATAGTAGGAGGAGTGAATGTGGATTCCCTTGTGATGATGATTGCTTCAGATTTTTTTATGTTGATTTTTAAATTGTTGTTAGTAAGCCATGTTGTTATTTCATGAATGCAGGTTGATATATCTATATAGTCTGGGGCATCCAGGTGGATTGCAGTATATGCCATAATATCATTGGCATATATGGCATATTGAATCTTGCATTTATTAAATATTTTGCAAATAGGTTGGATATAGATGTTGAAAAGGAGTGCAGATAATGAAGAGCCTTGGGGAACTCCTTGTGTTATACGGAAGGGTGCTGAGGTGAGGTTATCGGATGTTACTTTTTGTTATCTGTCTTCTAGGTATGATTGAAACCATTTTATGGTGGTGTCTTAGAGGCCAATTTCCATTAGGCGCTTCAGTAGGATGTGATGAGAAACTGTATCGAATGCAGATGATATGTCGATAAAGATTATTAGGAAGCCTTTCTTTATCTTGTCTATTCCTTTTAGTATGTTATCAAAAAGATGAATGAGAAGTGTCTCAATGCTGTGGTTTGGACGGAATCCGTGCTGGTGAGGGTCCAGTGGGACGTATTGATCAATATGTTCTTGAAGCTGTTTCTGAACGTTTTTTTTTTTCCGGTTATTTTTGCTAGGAATGGAAGGCTTGATATTGGGCGGTAGTTTGATGGGTCAGTATTACTAGTTGATGTGGTTTTCCGAATAGGGCGTATAGTAGATTGTTTGAGTGCTTTGGGCATGTAGCCCTGGTTGAGAGAAGTGCTTACTATCTTTTGAATGTATGTGCTTAGATCTTCTTTAGTGCATTTAATCCATGTCACCGGGCAGGGATCCAATGGAGAAGTGATGGTGTTTAGAGCGGTGATGGTTTGAGTTATTTGTTTCGTTGATGGAATGCTGAAGTTCTTCCATTGATTGGTGGTTGTACAGTCAGCATCAGTAGTTGATGTGCCCTTAAGCGGGATGCTCGTAAGTGGTGTTTTGTGATTGGGAATATTCTTAGATATTATAAAATCAGCAAAAGGTTTGAAGATGTATCTTGTTTTCATCCTTTGTGGTTGGGTCATTTGTAAGGTTGCATACAATGTTGAAGAGCTCTTTGAGTTTGTTACAGGCTTTTAGAACAAGGTTTGTTTGGTATTCTTGTTTATGTTTGTTAATTAGATTATTATATTCTTTTTGCATCTCCTGATATTGTCTCAATGTAGTTTCTGATTTGTTACGTCTCCAGCGGTGTTTCAGTTGTCGTAATTTCCTTTTGGATTCTCTTATGGTGTTAGAATACCATGGTGTCGATCTAGGTCTGTTTTTATTGTACTGTGAGCTCTTTTGAGGTGGG
Source organism: Ichthyophis bannanicus (assembly GCA_033557465.1). NCBI lineage: Eukaryota > Metazoa > Chordata > Amphibia > Gymnophiona > Ichthyophiidae > Ichthyophis > Ichthyophis bannanicus. The sequence continues at coordinate 648,623,119 of CM066035.1, forward strand.
AGTTGAGATGCTGCCAGGATAGTGTTATTCCATGCGTTGATAGCTTCATCTAGATCGGTGACTGAAAGGTGTCGTTGACAAATTGTTCTTTGTTAAAAGCTTTGAAGCATCTGGTTGGCTGTTCAGTTCTCTGAGATGAATGGTGGGTATTTTGGTGGAGCTCAAATAGTATAGCATGGTGATCTGACCATGGTATTGGTGTGGTTTTAGATGGTTTTATGAGGTTGTTCTTTGGCATGAAAATGCAATCTGGTGTAGAGCCAGAGCGATGTAAGGGACCAGAGACGATCTGCTTTAGGTGAATGGATTCCATTGCTTTGTGAAAAGCCATTTCGAGTGCTGTAGATGAAGATGTGAAATTCAGGTCTCCTAGAACAATGAGAGTCTTGTGTGGGTGGTTCGCTGCGTATATCATATCTAGGATGTTGGGCGTGTCATCAGTTGAGGTCTTGGGGGTTTGGTAGTGTGGTAAGGAGAGTGTAGCCCAGCCAGGAAAAAGTGAAGAGAAGAAGAATTTTTCCTCTTTGCGGGGGATGGGTACACAGGATCACATAGTCCACAGCAGAAGCCCGGAGAGAAACCTAGAGGGCAGACCTAGCTGTAAGCCACGCCCACACTCCAGGTCAACCATAGATAGGAGTGGGAGGTACAGATGGGCAGGGCCAGGAAGGGAGTTGCCCTGCTCAATGTTTAAATTGGAGCAAACAAACACCAGAGATAGACACAGTTGGAGATACAGGGGGAGACACGGTTGGAGACACAGGGCGAAACACGGTTGGAGACACAGTTGCAGTTGCAGTGGCAGTTGCTGTCGGAGTTGCAGTCCAGGTCCAAGTGGGAGTTGCAGCTCAGGTTCCAGTCCAAGTTCCAGAAGGTCCAGAGAACAACCCTGTAGCCAAAGGACAAAGGAGCTTTGCAGCCAAAGGGAGCAGCAGAGAAAGGAACAGCTATAAAGGCAGCCAAAGGAGGTACAAAGGAAGCCACAATAGTCAGCACAGTAGCCACAGAGGACATAGGGAAGGTTCTTGGGAGAGAACCACCTACCCTGGCAAGAGAGCGGGAAAGTTTTACCAAAAGTCTCTGCCCTACTCTGAGGCAGAGGGAGTCCTGACTGGCCGAAGTTCCAACCAAGAGAATACTGCACCAAAACCCCAAGGTAGGAGAGGGGAGGCAGTAAGGCCCTCAAAGTGGGTTTCCTGTTCTGACTCTGATGAAACTGTTGTACCCCAGATAACACAGCATAGAAAGAAATGTTTCACCAGGAAGGTTGAACAAGAACACCCCATAGGAGACCTGCCCAGAGAAGGGAGGGCAAGAAAGTGGGAGAGGTTCTTTGACCTGTTGAAAACTTTAAAACAGAAAGTTCCTGAGCGTTTCCAAGCAGAACCCTGCTACAGCTCAGCTGAGAGCATGGAGGTTGAAGCCAAAGAGGGTGATGTAACTTCCAGTGTTTCAGAGATGGAATGTGATGCATGCACTAAGGTGAATTAGTGTAAGCCAGAAACAGTTGAATCTTAAGAACGCTACTATAGGTGTGAAGGTAGTTCTGAAGCTGAAAGAAAGGAGAGAAGGAGTCATATAATTAAAAAGGGCCTAAGAGTCTTTCCTTCGAAGCTTATCGGCAGTAACTCAGTTGGGGTTGAACAGCTGAAACTGTTGGTGTTTGCAACGGCCTTGAATAAGCTGACAGCCTGTTTGAAGAGTTTTAAAAAGAAGGGCATATTCCTTCATGTGCAGAAACGTTAAACAGTAAAAGACTGGGGCAGAAGCTTGTATGGTTGAATTCGCTGTTACTCTGTTTTGGACATTTGTTTATGGAGAAGTTATCCGTTATTTTTCTTTTGTCTGGAGAATAAATGTGCATGAAGAATTTGTATCCACTTACCAGCAAGGAAGCTGAATAAATTCCTGTGCGCTTTGATAAACCACTTGGCTCATTATTCCTCACACAACCACAAGCTTAGGAAAAGATAAGAGGTGGCTACCTGTCCCTACTAGGCGGCCGCCTGGTAGGGGCTCGAACGCCACAGGTGGCGTAGTTCTTTGGATACAGCATTCCAGCGGTCAAGCGGTGCAACTCCAAGCCATACCTTTGGACAGGAAAGATCCAGGAAGGACGCTGACCGACCAAGGAAGGCGGAGGAAAATCCAGACTGGAATCGGATCGGGAGCACTGTGACTGGTGGTAAAGCCGAGACCTGCATCAGAATCAGGTAACCCGTAGGCTAGAAGGGGTAGGCCTGGATTCTGGTGTAAGGGGGGCCACTAGGTACTCACTAGAAGTGGGAGCGGGGAAAAAAAAAAAAGTGCTGCACTTTGTGTGTGTTTTTCTGTGTTTGTGTTGCAGAGACCGCAGTCCGAGATGGAGACGGCAGATGTGTTGTCGTGGGTGGCAGACCAGTTCACCAAGCAGAGGGAGATGGCAGCAGTGAGCCAGGAACAAGCAGCTGCCATGCTTCGGGCTCAGCAGCAACCCCTGCTGGAGATGATGGCAAGGTGGATCCGGACCCAGGAGGAGGCAACCAAGGCAGCACAGACTGTTCCAAAGACACAGCCTGTTGGTACAGGTTGGGAAGGACTGGGTTTTGCACCTTTCTCATGTGGACGCCTAACTAAGGAGGACAACCTTGATGACCACATAGAGGCCTTTGAGAGGATAGCTGTGTTGGCTCAGTGGCCAAAAGAGCAATTAGCTATGAGATTTGCTACTACCCTTAGCGGTGAGGCGTTAGCATCCTATAGGGAAATGCCAGTAGCATTGATTAATGAGTATGAGCATGTGAAGAAGGCCATAAAGGATCGGGTGGGGTTAAGTCCCTCGGTCTATAGAAGGTCTCTAAGAGCATGTATACTGAAAGAAGGTGAAACACCCCAGGCTTTGTATCATAGGATAAGGAGCTTGGTCTGTAAGTGGCTGATACCTGAAAAGAGTAATGTAGATTCCATTATTGATATGATAATACTGGAACAGTTTACTGAAGCTGTCCCTACAGAGATGGAAAGTTTTCTAATAATACAAAACTGTAAAAACACCCAAGAAGCCATTGCGTTGGCAGAGTGCTTTCTGGAGGCCCAGAAATTGAGCCTAAAGAGAGAGGGCGTTTTTCGGAGGACAGGAATACAGGAAAAGAATTCAGCCTTTATTAGACACCAGGCGGATAGAAAAGATAAACCCCTAGAGGAAAGATTTAACCTGCAGAGAAAATGTTTTTCCTGTGGTGAGCCAGGTCATCTCAAGAAAAACTGCAAAACAAAGAAGGCTTTTGTAACAACAAATCCCAAAGAGATAGGTGAGGGATTCCTCCTATCGGTAGAGGTGGAAGGGATACCAACAGAGGCACTTCTGGATTCAGGGGCTAGTCAGTCCATGATTTCTAACAAATTATGGAAAGAGATAGAAGCCCAGAGGCAGTACTCCAAAGAGTCCCCAAGGGGGCACGTTAAAATTAGATGTATTCATGGGGCTACCTCCACCTACCAACTCCAAAAGGTTAAGATAAAGGGTTTAGGTAGTGGAGGGGCGGTAGCCGTGGCAGTAATACCTAGACTCCCTCATGATATAATACTGGGCCGTGATTGGTCCCAGTTTAGGAAAGGGGTGGAGAAAGAGCTGAAAGCGAGAGCAGGCTTGGTTACCACACGTTCAGGCTCTAGGCCCTCAGAGGCGGGGGAAGATTCCCAGGAAGAGCCAATCCCAGGGACCTCCTTCCATGATGACTTAATAACCCCAGCCAAGGATGTCCCCAGGAAGGGAAAGGCCGAAAGGCGGCAAGAGAGGAGCATCAGGGCTAGGAATAGGGGTCAATTGCTATCAGGCCAGGAGCTGTCCTGGGTTCCTGAGGAGGTAGTAGAAACGTTTCCCTCATTTCCGGAGGAGCAGAAGGCAGATCCTGTTTTGAGGCGGGCATGTGGGTTCGCCCGGGAAGGGTCTGAGACGCTACCAAGGTTTCTGTGGGATAGTAACTTATTGTACAGGGAGAGCATAGACCCACGGACGCGTGATCTAAGGAGGCAACTGGTGATACCCTCCTCCTTTAAGAATATCATTTTAAGATTGGCCCACGATCACCCGGTGGGGGGACACAAAGGTGTACAGAGTACCCTGGATCAAATCCTTGCCAGGTTCTATTGGCCAGGCGTATATGCAGAGACAGCGAGGTTCTGTGCCTCCTGCCCGGCGTGTCAAAGAGTCTCTAGTAACCATCCGCCGGAAGTACCTTTGGTTCCCCTACCAGTCATAAATAAGCCAGTGCATAGGCTGGGGGTGGATATAGTGGGGCCCTTGCTTAAAACACCCAGAGGTCACCAATATATTCTGGTCATAATGGACCATGCCACTCGTTTCCCCTGGGCTATCCCATTAAGGAGCACCTCGGCCCGAGTGATAGCTATGGAACTACTACGCTTGTTCTGCGAAGTAGGGTTCCCTCATGAGGTCTTAACAGACCGGGGAACCAATTTCATGTCCCAGCATCTGGCCCAGGTATGGGACGCATTTGGTATTAGGCATATCCGCACAGCGGCTTACCATCCCCAAACCAATGGGTTAGTGGAAAGTTTTAATCAAACCTTAAAGAACTTGTTGAGGAGAGGTTTGGAGGGTAGATTTAGCGAATGGGATATGATGTTGCCTTTTGTGCTGTATGCTTGCAGAGAGAGGAGACAAACCTCCACAGGCACATCGCCATACGAACTTATGTATGGGAGGACTCCGCGCGGGGTGTTAGATATATTAAGGGAACAATGGGTAGCACCGGTCGACGATGTACAAGAAGTTACCAGGTTCTTAACGGACTTAAAGAATCGCTTACAGCGTATAGCCACGGTAGCAGAGGAAAACTTGAAAAGGAGTCAGTATAAACAGAAAACCTATCACGACCGGGGGGCCAGGCCTCGTCTTTTAAAGGTCGGAGATAAGGTCATGGTACTGATAGCCGCAGCGAATTCCAAGTTCGAGAATTCATGGAAAGGTCCCTACAGAGTAGCAAAGCAGCTTGGACCGGTATCTTATGCTGTGGATACTGGACGAGGGAAACAGCAAGTATACCACGTTAATCTATTGCGGCAATGGCACGAGCGTGTAGGGGATGGCCAGCTAGCCCATAAAGCAGGTGATAGTTCTCAGGCCTTATCTCGTATTACGTGCTGTTCGCGGGTTATGGCGCCAGCCTGTAATAGTCTAAGGGGGGGAATATGTGGTAAGGAGAGTGTAGACCAGCCAGGAAAAAGTGAAGAGAAGAAGAATTTTTCCTCTTTGCGGGGGATGGGTACACAGGATCACATAGTCCACAGCAGAAGCCCGGAGAGAAACCTAGAGGGCAGACCTAGCTGTAAGCCACGCCCACACTCCAGGTCAACCATAGATAGGAGTGGGAGGTACAGATGGGCAGGGCCAGGAAGGGAGTTGCCCTGCTCAATGTTTAAATTGGAGCAAACAAACACCAGAGATAGACACAGTTGGAGATACAGGGGGAGACACGGTTGGAGACACAGGGCGAAACACGGTTGGAGACACAGTTGCAGTTGCAGTGGCAGTTGCTGTCGGAGTTGCAGTCCAGGTCCAAGTGGGAGTTGCAGCTCAGGTTCCAGTCCAAGTTCCAGAAGGTCCAGAGAGAACAACCCTGTAGCCAAAGGACAAAGGAGCTTTGCAGCCAAAGGGAGCAGCAGAGAAAGGAACAGCTATAAAGGCAGCCAAAGGAGGTACAAAGGAAGCCACAATAGTCAGCACAGTAGCCACAGAAGACATAGGGAAGGTTCTTGGGAGAGAACCACCTACCCTGGCAAGAGAGCGGGAAAGTTTTACCAAAAGTCTCTGCCCTACTCTGAGGCAGAGGGAGTCCTGACTGGCCGAAGTTCCAACCAAGAGAATACTGCACCAAAACCCCAAGGTAGGAGAGGGGAGGCAGTAAGGCCCTCAAAGTGGGTTTCTGGTTCTGACTCTGATGAAACTGTTGTACCCCAGATAACACAGCATAGAAAGAAATGTTTCACCAGGAAGGTTGAACAAGAACACCCCATAGGAGACCTGCCCAGAGAAGGGAGGGCAAGAAAGTGGGAGAGGTTGTTTGACCTGTTGAAAACTTTAAAACAGAAAGTTCCTGAGCGTTTCCAAGCAGAACCCTGCTACAGCTCAGCTGAAAGCATGGAGGTTGAAGCCAAAGAGGGTGATGTAACTTCCAGTGTTTCAGAGATGGAATGTGATGCATGTACTAAGGTGAATTAGTGTAAGCCAGAAACAGTTGAACCTTAAGAACGCTACTATAGGTGTGAAGGTAGTTCTGAAGCTGAAAGAAAGGAGAGAAGGAGTCATATAATTAAAAAGGGCCTAAGAGTCTTTCCTTCGAAGCTTATCGGCAGTAACTCAGTTGGGGTTGAACAGCTGAAACTGTTGGTGTTTGCAACGGCCTTGAATAAGCTGACAGCCTGTTTGAAGAGTTTTAAAAAGAAGGGCATATTCCTTCATGTGCAGAAACGTTAAACAGTAAAAGACTGGGGCAGAAGCTTGTATGGTTGAATTCGCTGTTACTCTGTTTTGGACATTTGTTTATGGAGAAGTTATCCGTTATTTTTCTTTTGTCTGGAGAATAAATGTGCTTGGAGAATTTGTATCCTCTTACCAGCAAGGAAGCTGAATAAATTCCTGTGCGCTTTGATAAACCACTTGGCTCATTATTCCTCACACAACTACAAGCTTAGGAAAAGATAAGAGGTGGCTACCCGTCCCTACTAGGCGGCCGCCTGGTAGGGGCTAGAGCGCCACAGTAGATAAGGCAGATGGATAGGTACTTATTTTCCGTGTTGATGAAGTCACAGTATTCAGCGGTTTTTGAGGTAGATGTTTTGAGTCTTAGGTCTGATCTGGCGAGAATTAACACACCTCCTCCTCGTTTGTGGGTTCTGGGACAGTTGTATGCTATGAATGTTGGTGGTGTTATTTGATTCAGTATTACCTGGTCTGAGGTCTTGAGCCACGATTCAGTAATGCATAGGATATCAATGTTGAAATGCATTGGACTATTTTTTTTTGGGGGGGGGGGAGGCTTATATCTCTGGAATCCCTGGTCTGATTTGGCCCATTTTCAGATTTGACAATATCTTTTTACTAGTTTTCGGACATGCCAAATTTCTTCCCATTCTATTCAATTATTGGAAAGTTATTTTGCCCCTAGTTTGGCATACAGACAGATTTGTGACCACTTTTATATAATTTTTTCCAACTACTGTTAGGTTGGTAAGAAAAATAGAGGGAAGAAGACAAAAAAATAAGGCAGAAAATAAACTCCAGGACTGAGAACAGGAATGGAAATCAGAAACTGGATTAATTACAATTACACAAATTGAGAGTGGAGAAGCCTAGTTGTTAGAGCAGCAGGCTGAAAAATGGAGATTCAAATCCTGCCATTACTCCTTGTGACCTCGGTCAAGTCAATTTTCTCAGGTACAAACAGATTATAAGCCCACTGGGACAGGGAGATACCTGCTGTATCTGAATGCAGCTCGCCTTGAACCACTACTGAAAAGGTGTGAGTTAAATGCACATAGAAATTGGCATTTTGTTTTGTTTTATGCTAAAGACATTTTCTTGAATCACGAGGAAAATGTATTAGAACTGGAAAGATGAAAGTGAAACATGCTTCCATGGGCAAACAGCTCCTTTTTGGACTGAAACTTGTGAACCACGTCAGGCATATTTTCACGTTAGTCTTGAACACAGTAATCAAGAGCACTCATTCATGCTCCGAGCTGTTACTGACAATGAGCCAAAGCAGACAGACTTCATTCCACTTTGTCAAGGCGTTCCCTTTTAAACCTTTAATGCACTTGTATGTTTTGGCTGATAGGGCCACTAAATTTCACAGCAAGTGAAAAGCTCGTCCTTGAAGCTTTATGATACAGATTTTATTGAATCAGTAGTCATTCAGATGCTATAGTGTACTGTTTCTCAAGCTATCCCTGGAGTACCCCCTAGACAGCCTGGTTTTCAGGATATCCACAATGAATATGTGTAAAAGAGATTTGCTTGCACTGACTCCGGGACTGGACCAACCATAAGACAAATTAGACGGTTGCCTAAGGCAGCAGATTCTGGGGGGTGGGAGGAGGAAGGAGGCAGCAATGAACAAGGCATTGAAAGCTAAAGATTAGGTTTTGACAGCCGGGGGGTGGGGAGGGGACATAAGGTTTAAGGTTTCCTAGGGCGCCAACACCTTGAACCAACTCTGGGGCCAACCCTTCCTCCACTGCACGTAAATCTGTTTCCTACATATTTCTCAAAGATATCCTAAAAACAAGACTAGTTAGGGAGAACTCCAGGACCAAGGTCAACATTTAGTAAAAGTGCCTGATCAGACCTCTCTCTGGATGGATTAATTTTCCTCTCTAATTTAGATGAAAGTATTTCAGGCAAGTCTCTTGTAGTTACAACTGGTCTGTTTTTATTTTATTTCTTTAAGTGCCATCATGTCAATGCTGACTCCTATCAACTCAGCAGCCCCTGGGCTTTCTTGGGAAGGTATGACTTGAAGTAGATTGCCAGGCCTTTTCTTCCGAGGCAATGGAGGGTAAAGTGACTTGGCCAAGGTCACAAGAAGTGCCAGTGGGAATCAAAGCCTGGTCTCTTGGATATGAGATTGTTGCTCTAACATCAATGCACGTGCATGCCAACTATTATCACACCCTAGGAGAAAAGTGGACATGTTAGGTATAGAGTGTGTGTGTGAAGAGCACATTGCTGCTAGTGTGAGGGCAATTGCTGCACACTCACTAGCGATGTGGCAGTTACTGCAAGTGCAACTAACAATACCGTTCTGGGTGTCATTTGGTGCCCTTGTGTTCATCATGCTGCATGTTTCGATGCGAGGAATTTGCTGCACATGAGATTAGTTTTGCTGCTAATTGCATAGTAAGTGCAAACCTTTAGTAAAAGGGCCCCTCAGTTTTTGATAATGTGCTAATCAGCTTAAAGTGTGTTCATTTGCAGGTTTGTTTTTGTTAAATTGATTTAGCACAAGCTACGTTTTTTTAAGGTGTGCTAATGAAAGGAATGCACATTCCTTTATTTGTGTGTTTTTCTATAACGCCCCTTCCTTAAAGTCAACAGTCTTGGAAAGAGGAGTTTCTGATGGTTGCACTTCATTGGCATCTTAGAAGTATTAAAGGGGAGGATGGCATTTTCTATGCCGGCAATATTTGGGGTGCTTAGATAAAATCCAGATATTAAGTGCCGCTATGGGGAGAGTGCCACTGTCCTTCCAATTCCCTGTGCCTTGCATCAGACTTACTGAGGGCAATTCTATAAAGCCCTGCCTACTTTATAGACTACTAGTGTAAGTGGCCAAATAAACATAAATGCCCACGCCTTGATTCTTATAATTTACAAGCATACTCGTGCTTTCCACCCACACTTCACCCAAACTCCAATCTATGCACATGCACGTATTGAAAGTACACGCCATCGGCCAGATGCATATACTTTCGGAATAGCAACTGTCTCAGTTACGCACAGAAATCACTAACATATCATGATTTATCCACAGAAATGGCGCAAGCTTCTTATAAAATTACCCTCGTGTTTTTTGAACACAGTCTCTTTATACGAGTCCCTTACCGTTCAATAAATTGACCATAGCTATCTGGAGGGACTGCAATGGATATATTAGTAATCTGGCTCTCCCCTGTGTTGTATCCAATGCCTAGTCTCTCTCACTGGGCTGCTCCCATCATCATTGGTTGCTCTATGACAGTGATGGCTAACCTTTTTGAGCCCGAGTGCCCAAACTGCCGCACAAAACCAAAGAATTTCCTCAAAGTGCCAGCACGTCAATTTGCATAAATATTTGCATAATGCTAACATACACTAACTTTTAGTAAACATGTCTCTTAATGAGTGTATGGATAAAGACAGACTAAAAGATTTCTACATTACTATAATCCAGTGCCAACCGCCAGGCACATTAGGAACTACTACAAACACTGCCCATTTAGAACCAATAGCAAACCCGCCGTATCCTAACAGCACTACCAGGACTCACAAAGCACCACACCATACCTATCAAAAGGCAACACTGCAAATATTAAACCAATACATTTCAGACAATAACAATACATGACCTACTGGGGAAAGAGAACAAGTGGCAATGTCAAAAAGGAATTACATAAACAGAATACCTCAGCTCAGTTGCAATTGCTCCAGCCACTTTCTTCTGGTTTCTTCATGTTTTCTGCTAACTCTCCATCATCTGCTGTCCATTTGTCCTTTCTTCTCTCTTCTAGTTTTTTTTTCCATTCTCTCTCTCTACATCCGCTTTAACATACTAATCTTTCTCCTTTTGCTCTTTCCTCATTCCTATTTCATCCACTCAAATTTTACCCCTCCATCCTCAATCCCCACTTACTCTCCCAATACCCGGCCAATTGTAGATTTTTTATCCCTCCCACACAAAATATTTTTCCCCTCTCCATTTTACTCTCCCAGCCCCATCCCATTCTAATCCTCCCCCAACATCAGCTCCCTTCTAGTTCCAGCCTCATCCAGCATCCATTCCCTTCTAGTCCCTGCATCAGCCCATTTCCAGTCCTAGCAACCCCCCAACCCAATACCAGTCCTAGCCCCCCCCATCAACTCACTTCCAGCCCTAAACCCCCATCATCACCCCATTTCCAGACAGCCCCCATCAGCCCACAGCCCATTAGCAGTCCTACACCCCCAGCCCATTAGCAGTCCTACCCCCCCCCGCCCGCCCGCCCGCCCGCCCGCCCATTAGCAGTCCTAACCCCCCCTCCTGCCCATTAGCAGTCCTAACCCCCCCCTCCTCCTGCCCATTAGCAGTCCTAACCCCCCCCCCTCCTCCTGCCCATTAGCAGTCCTAACCCCCCCCCCGGCAAATTTTTTTAAAAAAAAAGCAGGCTCTGGCTGCTGCCGCGCGGCAGATTACAATGTCCCGCGGGGCCCCCTCCGCCCGCTAAGCCCCTCTGCAAGGGCTTTCAGATTCGCGAGGGAGAGCGTCTCCCTCGCGTCTCTGTTAAGCCCGCAGGGGCTAATGGGAAATTTCCCATCAGTCCCTCGCGTCTAAAGGGGCTGATGGGAAATTTCCCATTAGCCCCTGCGGGCTTAACAGAGACGCGAGGGAGACGCTCTCCCTCGCGAATCTGAAAGCTCTTGCAGAGGGGCTTAGCGGGCGGAGGGGGCCCCGCGGGACGCTGCATTCTGCCCTTGCCGCGTCCGCGGCAGCAGTCAGAGACAGCTTTTTTCTTTTTTTTGCGGACCTATTGCCCGCGTGCCAGCTGCAAGGCCTTCGCGTGCCACAGCTGGCACGCGTGCCATAGGTTCGCCATCGCTGCTCTATGATATGCTGGGGTAGTCTGGTTGGGAGGGCTGAAGAACTATTTTTTCTGTTATGTTGTCATCCTTTGAAAGCCATGGGAAACGTATATCTGACTGATCCAGGAGCAGCACTGGACAGCAAGCTGCAAAGCATATTCTTACAATATTTGTTCCTTTCTTTTCTTTTTTTTTAATCTTAGAAGTTTTCAATTGACAGTGCAATCCAAAAACATCATACAGAAATTATGCATGACAGAGCAAAGAAAATTCTAACATCATGAAACAGAAAATCAAACACGCAATGCATGCATACCAGCCCACCTAACAAGGAGCCATCTTAACAAGAAAAAAAAATGGAAATCAAAGAGAATAATTTCCCTCGCATAAAAAGAGGCTATTAATCCTACATATCCCTTACAAAGAACCCCACCACATGAAACTTCAAGAAATATTATGATCAATCAAAAAGCTTTCTAAATGCATAATCTCAGTAAATATATAATTCACATTTTAATAAGCAACAAGGCACTTACATGGAAATTTCAGAAAGAAAGATCCACCTGCAGGAGACCCGCTGCCCACAGAAAAATGTGGCTTTCTTTTTACAGTAACTTTTAAGAATCCTGTTTTTATCTAATTAATTTATGAAGGAGACCTATAGGGCAGCCCGAGAGGCTATCTCATCTTTGGAATCCTCCAAGAAACTGGGTTAAATTTACAGAAGAGGCAGGAATCAGTTCATCAAGCTCACCCTCCACAGGATGAACATTCCAAACTCTCTGGGGAATATACTATAAATTTGAAATAATTATGTCCTCGGAGTTCGGAAGAGCAAGAACTTCTGTGACATATTTTCTTAAAATTATTTCAGGGGAAAGCAGTCGAAACATAGGAAAATTAATGAAACGTACATTTTTTGACGTATATACATTCTCCAGAGTCTCTAACTTGTTATGTAGTAGCAAACTATCCGATACTGAAGAGATCAAAGTGGACTGTAAAGACTGAACCAGCGGTTCAAGCTTAGCAGTGCACCATGTTAAATTGTCAAGCTGAGCATCAACTTTGGAAAATTTCAAAACAGCATCCTGTAAGAATCTACACAATTTAGGAATAGTATCCCTTTGCGAAGATTCAGTTCTAGCAACCACCTTCCAGACATCAATTAAAGAAACCTCAGTAGGAGGGGGAAGAACAGAAGAAGAGGAAACATCAACTAAAGGAAAATCAACAGCTGTGGGGGAACACAGAAACAGACAATAGATTGTGTGAAGCGTCCAAGGTGTCCTCAGAAGAGAATACCCTGCCCGCTGTTGAAGGGGGCAGGAGGAAACAATCAGGGGAGCTAAGAGGCACTCCATTCAGAGATGTTTTATTTATTTATTTATTTAAAAATGTCTTATATACCGTTCTTTCCATTGATCAAGGGCGGTTTACAATTCCCAAAAATTGGTTACAGAGAAGAAATCAAAAACTATGATACAGGAAAACCATATACATGACAGCTTGTTATCTATACAGTGGTAACATAACAGCTGAGTCTGAAATATTTACAATAAGTAATGATGGAAAAGCAGGTTACAAAGGTGTATTGGTGTCACTGGACAGATAAATCAGAAACAGCAGTACCTTGCACCACAGCTGGAACCAGGTGCTTATCCATCGGGCCAGTAATCTTTGGGGTGAAAGAGGACATCTGCTTCCTTTGGCCTTGCATTTCCCCTTCACCATCCAACAAAAAGGAACCAACAAGGAAAATGACTTGGCGGTGGGGAGGCAAGTCATACAAACCCCTCCTCAGTGCTCCAAAGGGGCACGCCCATGGCCACCCCTTTGTGGCACGGAGGAGCACTGGGCTGAAGAATTTTTAAAGAGCCCCAGCAGCTCTCACAGGTAGACTTGGCTAACGCTGATGCTGCCACAGCTGTAGACAAGCCCCCAGGTACCACACAGGCATCTGACTCTCGGCTCGATCTTCCACCTCACACACTGAAACTCTTTTCCCCCATTCATGCCTTTTTGCCTCAGCCTACTGGGTCTTTTGCTGTGGGTTTGTCTCCTCTTGGTACATCCTACTGTAGCTCTTTAATTGGGTCTAGTTAGTTTTATGTCCATTTTGCATTGAACTCTATGTACTGCCTATTTATTGGAGTTGATATTCAGGCTCACCTATGTGGTCAGCATCCATATAAAGTAATGCTGGTGGGGGAAGCAAGCACTGTGCTACCAGGGAGCCAGGAGGTGAAGGTGTTTGGGGGACATCTCTTTTGCTGATTCCTGCTCATTTTCCAGCTCACTGACTCTGGAGGTATCCCAGTGACCTCACTTCTGGTCCCATGGCTATATCTTCCATCTACTGCTGCAGTAGACTGGAGAAGCAGGCATTGTGCTACCAGGAAGCCAGGAGATGAAGGTGTTTGAGGAAACCTCTTTCGCTGATTCCTGCTCATTTTCCAGCTCATTGACCCTGGAGGTATCCCGGTGACCTCACTTCCAATCCTACAGCTATATCTTTCATCTATTGCCATGACACATGGCCCACCATCATGCAACCAAAGGGATATGACCCAAGGAGCGCATTCCCCTTTGGAGCCCCTTCGGAGCCAACTGAGGAGTCCATGAGGAACTCCAGGTACTGTCATGAAAAATTGCCAGCATGGAGAAGAGGAAGGCCAAATTGAAAGACGGTGTCTTGGGGATTCAGGTATCAGCCCAAGGACCAATGGACTCTTGAAAGGAAAAGCTGTATTGGACTTGGGAACAGCTTCTTCCAGGGCGAGTCTTTTGAGTCCAGAGATTCCCTCTTTAAGGACTCCCGCTCACCACCTCTTCAGCCAGTGTTGAGCAGACAACTTGGTCTCTACCCTGGTGGTGGGGAAGAAGAGTCAGGTTGGGTTTAACTATTCCAATGGGGAGAGTAATGCTATCTTATCAATTGGGCCAGTGGGAGAGGGTGTCTCCCCTACATTGATCTCTGAGAGAATGGGAGATGAAATTGGTGACTCCATCTTAGCCTCCTTCCCAAAACCACTGTTGCTTTGAGGAGTGAATCCCTAATATCTATGACTCCCCCAAAAGAAATGGCCAACTTAGAAATTTGGCAAGTGATGGCTAAGATGGAGGTTACTCTTTCTGGGTGTCTTTCGCAACAGTGTATATTTTCAGGTGAAACCATTCATACTGTAAGTTGACATGTCTAAAAGGGGAGTTAAGGTCTCAGGGTGATTCTATAGGTGGTAATAAGAGGAAAATTCTGGCACTCGAGGAAATGAATAGCACATTGATGAAGGGTAATTTAGTGTTGGAAAGTTGAAAGGCTGGAAAAGTCTATGAAAGATTGTAATCTTTGTTTTGTTAATTTTCCTTTTTGTAATATGAGTTCTGCTTCAGAAGTGTTGAAAAATTAATTTTTTAAAATGTATTGCACTCGGAGTTGACCAGTTTCCCACCATTTTAAATGCTTATTATGTTATTTCCTCTATTAAGAATGTTGACGGTGGTAGTCTTTCTACTTTTTGATGGCATAAAAAATTGTTCCACATTTAACTGTTCCACTCCATTCATTAATTTATAGATCTCTGTCATATCTCCCCTCAGCCATATCTTTTCCAGGTTGAAAAGCCCTAACCTTTTCAGCCTCTTTTCTTAGGGGTATCCTTCCATCCCCTTTACCATTTTGGTGGCTCTTCTCTGTACCTTTTCTAATTCCGCTATATTCTTTTAAAGATATGGCGACCAGAATTGCACACAGTATTCAAGGTGTGGTCGCACCATGGAATGATACATAGGCATTATAATATCCTTTGTATTATTCTCCATTCTTTTCCTTATGATTCCTAACATTTTATTTGCCTTCTTGGCCGCCTCTGCACAGTGGGTGGAGGGTTTCAACGTATTATCCATGATGATGCCTAAATCTTTTTCCTGGGTGGAGGTTCCTAATGTGGAACTTTGCATTGTGTAACCATAGTTTGGGTTTTTCTTTCCTAGATGCATGACTTTCCACTTGTCCACATTAAATTACATCTGCCATTTGGATGTCCAGTCTTCTAATTTATCAAGGTCCTATTGCAATTTTTCACAATCCTCTGGGGTTTTTAACAACTTTGAATAATTTGTGTCACCTGCAAATTTAACTACTTCACTCATTATTCCCTTTTTTCCGGTTATTTACGAATATGTTAAAAAGCAGAGGACCCGGGGGCGGAGCCTGATGTCCAGCGGGTAGGACGCTTTGCGTTGAAGCTCCCGAGAGGCCTACTCAGAATCCTGACTTAATACCTATATAAATTTACTATTTTGCTCCGAGCTGACCGGGGCACCTCGGGGGGGATGGCGGCCCACAAACCAGCGCGCTTGGACTTCGGGTCTCCTTCTTCTTCTCACGGAAAACGCTCCAAAACGGAGGTATCCTCCCCGCAGAAGATGGTTCCATTTCGTGAAAACCCCGCAATGCACCTGGAGATTTTGGAGGAAATACGCGGCGTGAAGGAATTGGTGCAGTCTAATGGAGAAGCGCTTCGAGCCATGCGAGAAGACTTTGGAGTGCTCCAAGACCGACTTGAAGGTCTTTCATTACGGCAGGACAATATGGCGGGGGTCCTCGACTCGCACGAGGTGCGCTTGGGCAAACTGGACGAGGCTGAGCGCCAGATACAGAATCTTCAAAAGGAGTTGGAAGATAGCAATAATCGCGCCCGTCGCAACAATGTGAGGCTCCTTGGAATGCCGGAGGGAGTGGAAGCAGGAGATATAAGAGAATTCTTGCTCAAAACTCTTCCCTCCTTGCTGAAGATTACTTTTCACAGAGAACTGGAAATCGATCGAGCACACCGTGTTCCTGCCCGCATGGCGCTCAACCGCACGACCCCCCGGCCTATTATCTTTAGCTTGCTACGATATCAACAAGTGGAACAAATTTTACATGCTGCCCGAGCGAATCATCATTTGGAATATGAAGGTCGTAAGGTCTCCTTCTTTCCTGATTTGGCAAAGCCTACCGTTGACCGTCGGAAGAAACTCCTTGCTCTTCGCCCTCGACTTCAACAGCTACAGGCTCGCTTTGGCCTGTTGTATCCAGCGAAGCTCCGAGTGACTCTCCATAACCAGACCAGGACGTTCGAGGATCCTGATCTATTATCAACATTTTTGGACTCCAAAGAAGCAGAACAGATGCGCTAATCCCAAATTTTGGACTCTTATCTGCCGGCTCTGTCCGCCATTTTGAAGGGCCCGATGCGGCGGTCATAGCCCAGCACAGAAATAGCCTGGACTTTCTTTCTTTCTCTGTATGACTTTTGTCTTTGGTCTCCTATCCCTTCATGATGTGTGCCTCGGTCGGATTCGGAGCACGCACAGTCCTACAGGTTATATGTTTTTCAATTTCGGCCTTCTCTGGGGTTTCTCCCCGCAGACACATGGTCGCCAGTAATTTTGGGGTTTTGCTTCTCCTCTACCGTACTGCGGTTATCTTTGTTAATGTGGGGCGCTTCATTGTATTATATTAGCTTATTTTCCTATGTCATGTGTACAGCCAGATACAGTCAGTTTGAGGGACACAGTGAAATTATGTGTGCTATCATGCTCAGAATTTTAACTTTTCTGAATGGCCTCATGTAAAATCTTATTATTCATCGTACAAGGCATTGCTGGTCCACTCAGCAGAAAGAAAATCCTTAGCTATCTTAGCCACGAGCACGTTGATTAGGTGTTTCTTCAGGAAACGCATTACACTCTGCTGAAACACTGAAACTCAATGCTAGGCCTCACATGGTAGCTGCCTACTCTCCCACCGTTTCCAAATGGTACGGGATAGTCATTCTGGTCAAGAAGTTTTTGCACGCTACTGTACCTGATATTAGCGCTGACATGGAGGGTAGATGGGCCCGTGTACACCTTGAGGTTGGAGATAGTGAATTCACGTGTATTTGCACTATGTCCCGAATGTGGACAACCCTGCTCACTATGCAAGTTTTGCGCAGTTGGCCTCGGCCTCCGCTAATGCTCCATTAATACTTGGTGGCGATTTTATTCAAGTGCTCCCTCAATCTTTTTTTTTTCTCAAACAAGGTGCTTGTTGGTTGGAAGCTCCAGTACCGAGCAGACCTGTGTGGCTAGATATAGTAGCGGGCCTTTGCTCACTGATTCCTCTTACCTTACTCCCTGGTATGACTCTCCCATTAGACTCCCACTATCCACCAATGTTTTTCGACACTTTAGGTGCCTTTAATATTCCTATGCAACCTTTCGACTCCCGACTCTGGTCAGTGTAACTTCAGCATTGCATTCGGAGCACTAGAGTACTCCTGCCATCGGCACTCTCTGCATAAGGTTGATTGGAAACTTCCGATCTCTCGGTAGTTTACCGGGTGTAGCATCCAATTTTACTAAACCTTATGTAGTGCTATCACTAGAGATACCTCTATAGCGCAGAAAGTATGGGAGAGAGAATTGCATGTGACTTTAACCTCGGAGCAATGGAGCCTTACCTGGAGCAGAGGGACACGGGTTTCCGACCCGCCTCACTCACTCAGACCCTCTTCTTTCTAGCCCACCGGTGTTTTTACACTCCTCACAGTTTAGACATATGGAACACTACTCAGGGTAATGGTTGCTGGACACGTCCTGTGGCCATTGGTTTATTACTTCATTTCATGTTATGCATGAATATCCCGCACTACAGTATAACTGGCGTCGGGTCTGGGGTCGTATTTAGTATATATTGCACTCTCAGGAGTCCCTTTCTCGGAGGATAGTGGGACTTCGCCCAGTTGCGGGGATCCCCTCTCTCCCAAGAAATGGCTTATCTCCTTTTGAACTTTATGCTTGGCATTGCTGTTTCCCTCATTGAGTAATACTGGGAAATTAGTTCCCATCTGAGCCTCAATGAATGGTGGAATCATGCCTGTCTCTACAGTAAATATGAACAAATACCTCGTCTGTGTGCTTCCTCCGTTCAGACTCCTTCTTATTGGTCTTAATGGAAGATGTTCAATGAATATGTACATTTTGCTAAATGCTCTCATCTGACTGTCTAACTTTGTATATATCTCTGTCTCATGATCACGCTGTATTGTGGATATTTTTGATTGTTTGATGTATAATCACTGTTAACTGGAAGCGCTCACATGCTGATACAAACGGGTAGAGAAGAAGCACCGGGGTGGGGGGTAATGGGTTTACTTTTCCTTATTGTATACTTGTTTTGTCTCTTTTGGTGTGTTGTTTCTTTGTTTGTTGCAAAATGAAAATAAAAGTTTCAAAAAAAAAAAAAAAGCAGAGGACCCAGCACAGATCCCCTATTCACCTTTCTCCATTGGGAAAATTGGCCATTCAATCCTACCCTCTGCTTTCTATATTTTAACCAGTTCCTGATCCACAATAGTACGCAGCCTCCTATCCCATGACTTTTTAACTTCATCAAGAATCTCTCATGAGGGACCTCATAGAAGACTTTCTGAAAATCCAGATACACTATATCAACTGGCTCACCTTTGTCTACCTGTTTATTCACACCTTTGAAAAAATATAACAAATTAGTAAGACAAGACCTTCCTTGGCTAAAGCCATGTTGGCTTTCTCCCATTAAACCATGATTATCGACATTTTCAGTAATTTTGTACTTTATCATGGTTTCTACCATTTTGCTCAGTATGATGTCAGGCTCATTGGCCTGTAGTTTTCCGGATCACACCTGGAACTCTTTTTAAAAATTGCCATTACATTGGCCATTCGCCAATCTTCATGTACTACAGATGATTTTAATGATAGCTCACAGATTACTAATAATAGGTCTGCAATCTCAAGTTTCAGTTCTTTCAACACCCTTGGGTGTATACCATCTGGTCCAGGTGATTTGCTATTGTTTAGTTTATCAAACAGTTGTAATTTATCTTCCCGGTTTATCGATATTTTTTTCAATTCTTCCGATGCATAACCTTTACATACCATTTCAATCATGGGTAACTTCCCTACATCTTCTTCAGTAAAGACTAAAGCAAAGAATTCATTCAGTCTCTCTGCCATGGCCTTGTCCCCTCTTTATTCCCCTTTTACCCCTCTATCATCTAATGGTCCAACTGCCTCTCTCACAGGTTTTTGCTACGAATGTACTTGAAAAGTCTTTATTATGTATTTTTGTGTCCACGGCAAGCTTCTTCTCAAATTCTCTCTTTTCCTGCCTTATCAATGCCTTGCATCTTACTTCTCAATGCTTTTGTTGTTTCCAGTTTTCATCATTTGGCTTCTTTTTCCATTTCCTGAAATATGCTTTTTTGGCTACAACAGCCTTTCTGACCTTGCCTTTAAACCATGCTGGCAGATTTTTGGACTTCTTTCTACCTTTCTTAAAGCGTGGAATACAGCTGGTCTGGGCTTCCAAGATAGTATTATTAAACATCACCCATGCTTGTTGTAAATCTTTAACCTTTGCAGATGCTCCTTTTAGTTTTTTCTTAACTATTTTCCTCATTTTATCATAGTCTCCCTTTTGAAATTTAAAATGCAGTATTGTGGATTTCCTTGCCATCCTTCCCCCATTTATGAAATTAAACGCGATTATCCTATGATCACTATTGCCAAGTGGCCCCAACACCCTTATCTCTTGCACCAGATCTTGTGTACCACTAAAGACTAGATCCAAAATGGCTTCCCCTTTTGTCGGTTCATGAACCAGCTGCTCCAAGAAGCAGTCATTTATTTCATCTAGAAACTATCTCCCTAGCATGTCCTGCCATGACACTGACCATGTTGATACCAGGGCAATTGAAATCACCCATTATTATTACTGTATTGTAACTTTTGTTAGCTTTCCTGATTTCTTTGAACATTTCATCATCCATTTGTTCATTCTGGCCAGGCATTCGGTAGTACACCTCCACTGCCATCGCCTTCCCCTTTTTTCATGGAATTTTAATCCATAGAGATTCTACCGTGTATTTTGTTTTCTGCAATACATTCATCCTGTGTGACTCAATAACCTCTCTAACATAGAGTGCCACCCTCCACCAGTTTGATTTATTGCGATTTATTGCAATATAATTTGTACCCGGGTATCACAGTGTCCCATTGGTTATCCTCCTTCCACCAGGTCTTTAAGATTCCAATCATATCTAATCTCTCATTTAGTGCTATATATTCTAACTCTCCCATCTTATTTTTTAGACTTCTAGCATTGGCATACAAGCATTTAGAGGTCTTATTTTCTTCATATTAATCTGGTTATCAGTAGGCAGGGGTAATTTGGAATCTTTAAGCTCTGTCTGCTCTGTACTTGAGGGCATCTGGGTTACTTTTGTCTTTATTGGAACCTCTCTGTTGATATGACCTAACTTCAGTCTTTTGCTAGTATCCTTCATGGATACTATGGATTTAGGATTTAGGTAACCACACCTAAGAAAGTCGCCATTGTTAGTTCTGAGACAGTGCCAGCACCCCGCCTGCAATTTATGCACATATTTTCCTTATGTTATTGTTGCTTAATCTTGTTCTTTGTAATTATTTCATGTACATAGTTCACCCCTGTTACCCAAGTTTGTACTCCTGTTCTATGTAAAACCAAACAGCTTGTTGTTATGGTCATTTTGTTATAATGTAAACCGCGCTGATATCGAATAGTGCGGTATATAAGAAACTGTAATAAATAATAAATAAATAAATACATCGTTCTGAACCATGTGTTCTTGGGTGACTGTCTGCTTTCCCCTATTATTTAGTTTAAAAGCTGCTCTCTCTCTCTTTTTTAAAGGTTAATGTCAGCATCTTGGTTCCATTCTGGTTAAGCCCCTCCTTTGCAAAGAATGTTCCCGAGTTCCTAACAAATCCGAAACCCTCTTCTTTGCACCATCATCTCATTCACACATTGAGCCTCTGGAGCTCTGCCTGCCTTTCGGGTCCTGTGCATGGAACAGGATGCATTTCTGAGACTCCTACCCTGAAATACTCCGAATAAATAAGATTGAGAATTAACTGAATAGCTTTAGAACACAAAGTCCCACACTGGGATTTGAACCCTAACTACTCTGCTCTTAAGCCACTACTCTAACCATTTTGCTATGAGATGTCTTGGCTCTGAAATGTTGTCCTGCATTTACAACCTTGCAGACACTAATTATCAAATACCATACATCTTTACGAAGAGCTCTCTTGTGGTGTATCAATTCAGTTTCTGCTTTATTCCATGAGCAAATAATCACTGAGTACATGATTGCCATTCTTGCCCCTACCCAGAATGAATCTACAGTATCAATGATAGCCTCCCTAATCATCAGGTAGAAGCAGATCAATGTATACCAACTTTGATTTAAATAAAGACTATATCAAAGTTGGTATACATTGATCTGCTTCTACCTGATGATTAGGGAGGCTATCATTGATACCTTGAATCTGAAAACATTACTAGAATGCAGATATATAAAGGGTGAGCCAGTCAAACCTGCATTTTTGAAAAGGGCGGGAGAGCCGTGAAAGTGGGCGGAGCGAGTTAGCAAGGTTACCATTGTGTCCCCCACAACTAAGCATTTCAGTCGCCATGGAGCAGTGGTCTAAACAACAACGTTCATTCGCTGTGAAAGCGTTTTACCAAAGTGGTAGTTATGCAGCCGCTCAGCGTCGTTTCCGGACGAATTTTCAAATTAATCGAAATAAGCCAGTGCCGTCTGTTAATTCAATCAAATTGTGGGTGACAAACTTTGAAGCAATTGGTGAAACGAGAAGCAGAAGGGGTGGCAGTGCAAGATCAGTGCGAACTCCCGCGAATATTGACCGCGTGAGAGTTGCTGTGGAAAGAAGCCCTCGGAGATCGGCGCGTCGACAGAGTGATGCGCTTGGCATGGCAAACACGAGCGTCCGAAGAATCTTGAGGTTAGATTTACACCATCACCCGTACAAAATTCAGGTTGTTCAGGCTATGAATGAAAACGATTTTGCAGCTCGACGGCGTTTTTGTCAAACGTTGTTGGACATGTTTGATGAAAACGAGGACCTTGTTCACAACCTGTGGATGAGCGATGAGGCACATTTCCATCTCTCCGGTTTTGTGAATAAACAAAATTTCCGATATTGGAGTGATGAAAACCCTCAACAACTCCATCAAAAACCACTCCATTCAAGCAAGGTAACAGTTTGGTGCGCAATGTCCTCATTGGGAATCATAGGCCCGTATGTTTTTGAAAATGACAGGGAGCAAGCAGTTACTGTGAATGCACAACGCTATTCGGAAATGTTGCATTCGTTCTTCATTCCTCAGCTTCGTCAACATGGAATGAACAATGAAACCTTATTCCAGCAAGACGGTGCCACAAGTCATACAGCCCGTGTGAGCATGAATGTTCTCAACAATGTTTTTCCAAATCGGGTGATATCCCGAAATGGAGCAATTTCTTGGCCTCCCCGATCACCCGACCTCACAGTGTGCGATTTTTTCTTGTGGGGGTACCTGAAGAGTAAAGTCTTTGAACAACGACCTCCAACGCTTGGGGAACTGCTCCGTGATGTGATGGGCAGTTTCAGAAATCGCCTACAAGAATGTCTCAATCGGGAAGGACACCATCTTACTGGCGTTATTTTTAAACAGTGAATGTTGTTTCTTAAATGCTTTTTAATGTACATTAAGATAGTAACAATAAAATTTTGACATATCCATCCGTTTATTTTTTACAGTCATTTCAAAAATGCAGGTTTGACTGGCTCACCCTGTATTTTAGACAGGCTGACACAATAGCATTTCCTCAGTTAAATAAGCTTTAGATAAATTATTATATGATTGAGGTTATCACATGCTAATTTATAAGGCATAACTTGAAATTTCCTTCATGGCACACAAAATTGTTATTTTTATTTTATTGTCTGTGATGCATTTTATACAATCACCATTATAAGTTAGACTTTGCTAAAATAATTCAATCTTATTTCTATATTAAGGAATTTCTTTAATATTCATGTTTCCCTTTTGTCCCTTTCACTGCCCTTCATGCAAGAGTGATGGTAACAATGGAAATCAGTAGCAAGCTAAGATTCTGAAGATATCATTTCCAAGTGTGCGTTAATATTAGTATGCATAAGAAGACTATGACCAATATCTAGGTTAAAGATAAGTCATGTGACTTTCTGGGAAGCATTAACTTGCCAAATATGCAGGTTATGAGGCCTATGCATGAAAACGTGTGCTAAGCGGCTTATTTGTTAAGCCACGTTAGCTGTTTAACCCAGAAATTTGCGTGCTAATAGTTTACGCGCTACCTTAACTACTAGCTCACACTCTAATTCTCATGTTAAACAACTAATGTGTGAAATGCCACTTTGGGCAGTTAATGTGAAGGTTTTGCATTTACTGTAGGCTAATTTTGGCAATTATCCCATGGTAATAGCAAAATCTTTCTCACTCTTTAGTAAATAGTGTCCTATAGTATGGTAATTGATGGGTGATTTTCAAAATGCTCCTTGTGGTGTTTCCCTTTGAAAATTTAGTCCATTATGGAAACACTTATTTTGACCTGCTTTGAAAGCACATATTATGGACCCAATATTCAGTGGAGGCTAGCATGATTACAGTGGCTAGCCATCACCGTTTTATGCTAGGAGTAGCCTAGTGGTTAGAACATCAGTCCAAGAGAGCTAGGTTTGATTCCCACTAGCACTCCTAGTGGCCTTGGGCAATTCACTTTACCCTCCATTGCCTCAGAAGAAATGGCCTGGCAATCTACCTCCAGTCATACCTTGCCAAGAAAACCCAGGGGCTGCTGGGTCACCAGGAATCAGCATTGACTTGAAGGCACTTAAAAAAAAATTCAATGGCGGTGGCTAGCGTGATTACAGTGGCTTGCCACTGAATGCTAAACCTGGAGATTCAGGGCCAGGGCCATCTGATTTGAACATCCGAGTTGGCTGGTGAAGCAGGAAGCTAACTGGGAAGTGGCAATATTCAGCCACTGCCCAGTTAGCCTCAGCAGCGAAAGTTAGGATAGTCTTTAATGTGCCTAACTTTCATCGCCGACGGATGATCACTCGGCAGCTGAATATTGTTGCTGACTCGTTATCCTTGGGCGCCACCCATGGAATGCCCCCAGAGCACACTGAGGCTAGGCGGTTAGCACTGGGGCAGGTAGTGGTGGCACCCGTGGATAGTCAGTGGAATTAACCATGTTAGTGCCGCTGAATATCCTGCTTGGTGACATTTCCATGATTTGCAGGTCTCCAAACTGCCTTCGTTTTTCCCTTTTTAAAAACAATTTTTTAAGTGCCGCCAAGTCAATACTGACTCCTGGGACCCAGAAGCTCTTGGATTTTCTTAGCAAGGTATGACAGGAAGCAGATTGCCAGACCTTTTCTTTCAAGGCAATGGAGAGTAAAGTGACTTGCGCAAAGTCACAAGGCATGCCAGTGGGAAACAAATCCTGATCTCATGGGTTCAAGTCTGTTGCTCTAACCACTAGGCTACTCTTCCACTCATTTGCCCCTTAAAAGCCCCAATCCCATCAGAAGACTCAGCCCAATTAAGATAAAGGTTAGGGTTAAACTTTAGCCGGTCAACCTTGGGGTCAACACAAGAGCACAAAGAAGAGTGCAGTTAGTGATCTCACCACAGGGAATGTGCCATCATGTAAAGGAGGAGATGGGGGGGGGGGGGGGCTCATGAGCTGCTGCTGGATAAGGAAGCGGGTTCAGGAGGAGTGAGTCCAGACTGTTCCAAGGATCCATGGAACACCATGCTGGGTGACCAAAATCCACAAAATCAACTGGCAAACTTAAAAAACAAAAGATCCCATGCACTTACACTGTCTGCTAAGCATAAAAGATTAATACAATTTAAAAGAACAGATCTGCTTACTTTGCAAAGTACACTGCTGTTGCGTTTTTATGCTGATCCAGGTGATCCAGTCAGTCCCATTGATGTGCGTGTGCAGCTCAAATGCCAACCCAGCAGTGACTTCTCTCTCTCTCTTCGTCTCTTTGCACAAGTAGCTCCAGCTCTGTTATGTCTACAGAGAAAGCACGTGTCGAAGCAGCACACCATCTCTTACCAGCAAGGACTGAGTCTCCTGATAGTTAGCTCAGTGAGAGCAAGAGGAGACAAGAAATGATGAACTGCTTCAGCACATGCCCCAGCAGAACCGACTTGCCATTCTAGCGTAAGTAGGTCTTGCTTAGGGGACAACCATGGGCAGAATCATGACTCATACAGGTAGATATCAGCACCCACTATCTAGGAGCCATGACTGCACGAATAGTGCTATGTTGTAAAAACACACTAGCACCTAGGCATCCAGGTTTAAAATTACCCTTTATCCATAGAGTGAAGGGTGATATTCAGCCATCATAGAAACGAGTTTCTAGAATGACTGAGATTAATTAAGCTTCAGGTGAACAAGGTATATTAAATGTATTAGGTACAGTTTTATTAGTATAAATATCCATAGCAACCCTTAGTAAGTAAAGAACTTAAAGATCTAAACATAAACTTAAAACTAAGATGCACACAGCAGTCCAGCAGCGAGATGGGGGCTTTCCAGCCTTTTGCATTGAGTGTCACATGTATGATTTTCTCCCAGTTGGTGAGAGGTCTTACGTGTGCACCAGGTGCAAGGAGCTCTTTGCTCTCAGGGAATGAGTCCGTTCTCTCGAGGCTAGAGTAGCGGACTTGGAAAAATAAGAAAGACAGAGAGGTACATAGACAAGACCTACAGGGATAAAGTCCTGAAGTCCCACATCCAGCCTGGCAGCATCCTTGTTGCCATGGAGGAAAGAGGTCACGTGACAGGAGAGCATCACCCTGGTGTGGCAGGAAGTGATCCTGTAACTTAGACCTGTCCTCCAGGTGATGTAAAACCCTCTCGCACCGAGGAAGTTTCTCCAGGGCCATGTGCCCATGAGGGAAGGGTTAGGACAGCCGTTATAGTTGGTGATTCGATCATTAGGCATGTAGAAAGCTGGGTGGCTGGTGGACGTGAGGATCGCCTGGTAACATGCCTGCCTGGTGCAAAGGTAGCGGACCTCACGTGCCACCTAGATAAGGACTTAGATAGTGCTGGGGAGGAGTCTGCTGTCTTGGTACATGTCGGTACCAATGACATAGAAAAATGTGGTAGGGAGGTTCTGGAAGCTAAATTTAGGCTTTTAGGTAGGAAGTTGAAATCCAGAACTTCCAGGATAGTGTTCTCCGAAATGCTTCCCGTTCCACACACAGGACACAAAAGGCAGGCAGAGCTCCGGAGTCTCAATGCGTGGATGAGACAATGGTGCAGAGATGAGGGGTTTGGATTTGTTAGGAACTGGGCAACATTCTGGGGAAAGGAGGGGCTCTTCCGAAGGGATGGGCTTCACCTTAACCCAGATGGAACCAGGCTGCTGGCATTAACCTTTAAAAAGCAGATAGAGCAGCTTTTAAACTAGATAATAGGGGAAAGCCGACAGTCGCCCAAGAGCGGATAGTTTGGAATAATGTATCCTTGAAGGATACTACCAAAAGCAGAGAGGTTCCAAAAAAGAGTAAAGTAGCCCAAATGCCCTCGAGTATGGAGCAGACAGAGCTTAAAGATCCCAAATTACCCATGTCTACCAATAGCCAAATTAATATGAATAAAATACAGTCGCTAAAATGCTTGTATGCAAATGCTAGATGTCTAAAAAATTAGATGGGAGAGTTAGAATATATAGCACTAAATGAGAGGTTAGATATGATTGGAATATCAGAGACATGGTGGAAGGAAGATAACCAGTGGGACACTCTGATACCTGGGTACACACTATATCGTAATGATAGAACTGATCAAATTAGTGGAGGTGTTGCGCTCTATGTTAGAGAGGGCATTGAGTCAGAAAGGATTAAATTTTTACAGGAAACAAAATTTGCTGTAGAATCTCTATGGATTGAAATTCCATGTAAAAAGGGGAAGGCGATGGCAATGGGGGTGTACTATCGACCGCCTGGCCAGAATGAACAAATGGATGATGAAATGCTCAAAGAAATCAAGGAAGCTAACAAAAGTTACAGCACAGTAATAATAATGGGTGATTTCAATTACCCCGGTATCAACTGGGTCAGTGTCACGGCAGGACATGCTAGGGAGATAAAGTTCCTAGATGAAATAAATGACTGCTTCTAGGAGCAGCTGGTTCATGAACCAACCAGAGGGGAAGCCATATTAGACCTAGTCCTTAGTGGAACACCAGATCTAGTGCAAGAGATAAGGTTGTTGGGGCCACTTGGCAATAGTGATCGTAGCATGATCGCCTTTGATTTAATTAGTGGAGGAGGGATAGTAAGGAAATCCACAGTACTACCTTTTAACTTTCGAAAGGGAGACAATGATAAAATGAGGAAAATAGTTAAGAAAAAACTAAAAGGAGCAGTTGCAAAGGTTAAAGACTTACATCAAGCTTGGGTGTTGTTGAAAAATACTATCTTGGAAGCCCAGACCAGCTGTATTCCACGCTTTAAGAAAAGTGGAAGGAAGTCCCAAAGACTGCCAGCATGGTTTAAAGGTGAGGTCAGAGAGGCTGTTGTTGCCAAAAAAGTATCTTTCAGGAAATGGAAAAAAGAGTCAAACGATGAAACCTGGAAACAGTACAAGTACTGGCAAGTCAACTGCAAGGCATTGATAAAGCAGGCAAAGGGAAAATTTGAGAAGAAGCTTGCTGCGGAAGCAAAAACGCGAACATTTGTAGCAAAAAAACTGTTACCCATGACTAAAGTGGTATTTAAAGGTGCGGAAGAATTGAAGGAAATATCGATACATTGGGAAGATGTATTACAACTATTAGATAAACTGAAGAATAGCAAATCACCTAGGCCAGATGGCATACATCCATGGGTGTTGAAAGAACTGAAATATGAGATTGCAGACCTGCTATTAGTAATCTGTGAACTATCGTTAAAATCATCTCTAATATCTGAAGATTGGAGGATAGCCAATGTAACACAATTTTTAAAAAGGGTTCCAGGGGTGATCCGGGAAACTACAGACCGGTGAGCCTGACGTCAGCACTGGGAAAAAAGGTAGAAGACATCATAAAGAATAAAATTACTCAGCATGTAGATAGTCATGGCCTAATGGGAGACAGCCAACATGGCTTTAGACAAGGAAGATCTTGTCTTACTAATCTGTTATGTTTTTTTGAAGGAGTGAATAAACAGGTGGACAAAGGTGAATCGGTTGATATAGTGTATTTGGACTTTCAGAAAGCCTTTGACAAAGTCCCTCATAAGAGACCTTTGGCAAAACTAAGGAGTCATGGGATAGGAGGCAGTGTACTATTGTGGATCAGGAACTGGTTAAAAGATAGAAAGCAGAGGGTAGGGCTAAATGGCCAATTTTCCCAATGGAGAAAGATGAATAGTGGTGTACCCCAGGGATCTGTGCTGGGTCAGCTGCTTTTTGACATATTCATAAATGACCTGGAAAGTGGAATAACGAGTGAGGTTATCAAATTTGCAGATGAGACAAAACTATTTAAAGTTGTTAAAACCCAAGAGGATTGTGGAAAATTGCAAGAGGATCTTGATAAATTGGAAGACTGGGCATCAAAATGGCAGATGAAATTTAATGTGGACAAGTGCAAAGTTATGCACCTAGGGGAGAACAACCCAAACTATGGTTACACGATGCAAGGTTCCACATTAGGAACCACCACCCAGGAAAAAGATTTAGGTGTCATTGTGGATGCCATGTTAAAACCCTCAGCCCAGTGTGCAGCGGCGGCAAAAAGAGCAAATAGAATGCTAGGTATCATAAGGAAAGGAATGGAAAATAAAACAAAAGATATTATAATGCCTCTATATCGTTCCATGGTGAGACCGCACCTTGAATATTGTGTGCAATTCTGGTTGCCCTATCTTAAAAAGGATATAACGATTTTAGAAAAGGTTCAGAGAGGAGCCACCAAAATGGTAAAGGGGATGGAAGGATACTCCTATGAAGAAAGGCTAAAAATGTTAGGGCTCTTTAACCTGGAAAACAGACGGCTGAGGGGAGATATGATAGAAGTCTATAAATTAATGAACGGAGTGGACCGGGTAAACGTAGATCGATTTTTACATTATCAGAATATAGAAACACTAGGGGACATGCAAAGAAGCTACAGGGTAAACTATTTAAGACTAATAAAAGAAAATATTTTTTCACTCAACGTGTAATCAAACTCTGAAATTTGTTACCGAAAGATGTAGTAAAGGCTGTTAATGTAGCTGGGTTTAAAAAAGGTTTGGACAAGTTCCTGGAGGAAAGGTCCATAAACCATTATTAAGAAGGGACATAGGATACCAATGCTTGACCCAGTCCAAGCATTGTGGAACCTGTGTCTTTTGGAGAAACTGCTAGGTACATATGACCTAGATTGGCCACTTTTGGAAACAGAATACTGGGCTTGATGGACCTTGGTCTGACCCAGTATGGCATATCTTATGTTCTTATGTTCTTATGAGTTTTGTTTCCTTTAGGCCTGCCAAATAGTAAGCTTAAGCTAAACTGTTGCGATAAAGCTCACCTTATTACACGCATATTCAGCACTACTGACTGTGAGCCTGATGCTAAAAGGGGTCCTTCCAACCTGTCCACAATCTGGACAGATCAGATCTGCATCTGATTCTGAAAGAGCCTGCCAAGGTCAGGGTTGGGCAGTGGTGAATCCCTGCATGCTCCTCAACAGTTCTGGGGATACAATGGTGCCATTCCCATCCTCAGGGGGGACTTATTCCACCTCTGAAGTGGAATAAGTCCTACATCCATTCCTGACGCTCCTGTCTGCAACAGGAATCGGCCCTGTAGTCTGTGGTCAGCGTGCCACCTCCACTACGCCCACTCTCCTCCCTGTCGCTATCCCCTCCTGTCCCTGTCCAGAGCTTCCCGTACAGCGGCCCTGTACATGCAGGGAATTTTGGACCGGAAATCAGGTCCCGACGAATAGAGGGAGTTGCACATCTATCCTGGATGTCTGACCCCCCTATTTGGGACTCTGCCTGCTGGTCTGTATGTATAGAGGTGCTGAATGTACAGAGTCATTTAAATGCCTCATCTGGCATTTATGGTGACTGCTGCTCCTGAATATTAACCACCCCACCTAGTGTAACTCATGCCCCCACCCCCACGCCACACAAATTGGACAGCTTGTTCTAAAATAATCCTTCCTGCATATTGAGTCAACAGACATACTGGAACATGGATTCAGGAGTCCACTCTGTCACCAGCTGTCTCTATGACCTTGGGTGAGTCATTTTTGACCCAATATGCTTAACATTTTCCCTATAGGCATAAAATAGGAAACGTCCTTTAATAAATATATATATGGTCTTTTATCTCCCTTTATTCCAGGGATTCAGCTGAAAACAGGGCTTGCAAACGAATTTAAGTTTCTCTGCCAACAAATTCTAATCTTTCACCTCAGATTAATAGATTGTTAATTTTGAGGTACAACAATGATTTGTTAGAATTACAAAATAGCAAATCCCAGCTTTGGAACAGCATGCTTTTTAGCCCTTCTCAATTTTTCTTTGAAGTAAGCAAAATATTTTGGATTGATAAAAGCAATTTCTTTGATCTACTATCTCCTTTTACTCTTTTTACATATGGTAAAAATGGTGTCATTTTTAAAGCAAGCATTTCTGTGCACTTTTTTAAAGGTCAGAAAATGTGGAAACCAGCCAGTTATGTTTTCTGAATGAGGTTGTGAAATGTGGGGAAAAGTTCACAGTCAGAGTGCATGACAACATAACCATTCATTTCTCAACAGGGTACAGTTTGATCAGTGCTTGCCTTACAGGCGTTTGTTTAAAGTAGAAAACAATCTCTGTAAATTCCTGATCAGGACAAGCATGCTTCCAGCTTTTCAATTCATACACTATATCACGTTATGCAAATGAGTACTTTCACAAGAAACCCAGATCTGTCCATTTCGTCATCATAGTACAGTTTCACTATAGGCTTCTGTTTACCGTGTGATATGGTTCTACAGTGAGCTTGGGTAGTTGTGTAGTCATTGAAGCATTATTAAATTCTATTTATGTCACAAGCTGTATTAAAACAAAACAATTAATTCTAATGATGTCAATCATTAAAAATATGGAGATTTTATGAGAGTGCTGGGTTTGAACTAGGATCGTTGGGAATGAGAGAAAAAGGCTTCTAGGTCAGTGAAATCCCTCAGATAAATAAAGCATTAAACATTTGTATAGAAAATTTAAAAGAAATGCAACATCTGGAAAGCTATGTATGCTAATGTCCATAGTATGAGAAATGTCATTCCAAATCTAGAGGCAACACACCAACACTTAGAACAATCAATGCATAGTTTTACTCAAAGAGAGGATGACCAATATTGACGTAACACAGTCACAAGGGTAAATGACACTGGAAAGTGTCTTCATTGGGAATAATTTTATACAGTTGTGGTCAACATTATTGGCACCCTTGCAGTTCAACCTATTAATGTCCAATATCTCCTAAAAGTAAAAGTGGCCAGTGAAATCACTCTGGACTATATATGTATTTGACACACAAAAGAATTAAATAAAACAAGACCAATTAAAAAAGGAAATAGTATAACAACTACCACTGCTCCTATAGCGCTACAAGAAGTATGCAGCTCTGCACTTAAAGATGTAAGACAAAGTTCCTACTCATCAGAGCATACAATCTAATCACTGGGACATTGCCAGGACATGATTATTAAAACATACAGATGTTTCACTCAGCCCTAAACAATGACACAAAATGGTTCTTTTTTAAAAAGGAGAAAAGAATCTCAGAACACCGAGCACTACATAGGCATAGTTTATCTAATACAAACTCCTCATACAAATATATGCAATATCCATCAATTTTTTACATTCACAATTTTAATGGTTCTTAATCAATTTTTCACCAATTTTACAAAGAGAGCATTCCACTCCACAGAGCATAATTTAATGCATCACCTGTTCCAGTGTTCATCTGTGCCTTTCAAACAGATGCAAAACAACATCGATATCAAATGCAGAACATCAAACTTATCCACACTATTACACCACTGTTGTAACTTTACAATTTTAATGCCATTCCAGACGCCGTCACTAGCATTTCGCCCCAGCTTCCTCAGCGGGGTCTCTTACTTTCAAGCAGTGTGTCTCACAAAGGGCACAACAACATCAAGCACAGAACACTATTAGCAATGCTCCGTGGCTTATCCCTTTTAGAAAACCAGAGCGATACTGACTTATGAGAATTAAGAATAAGTTTGTGTGAGAAAATCCAGTCTGCAGGAATATCTAGTGCATGTTATAACTGCTTCAGGAAGGTCTGATCCCAAGAGTCATGTGCAATTAGGAACAGCATAAAAATAAGGACTAATTCCTTAATTTTGAATTACTGTGGGGCAATGAAGATACTAAATAACATAGGGACAGGACAGGCCAGACCATTAAGCAGACAAGGGGTCTGCCTAGAGCGCCAGTGGTCTGGGGGCACCCCATTGCCGCCCTTCTCTGAGACCTGCAATGGTGGCAATGGTCACAAACAGCCCCTCAGTGCTTACCTTCAATCCCAGGTGCTGTGAGGCTGATTCCATTCTGTCCTTGCTGAGGCCCGATGCCGACTTCCTGTTTGCAGGTAGTTGACATCAGGCCTTGGAGGGGATGGGAATCGGAGAGCCTTGCAGCACCAGTGCTGTGGGCTGTTTGTGACCATTGCCACCACTGCAGAACCTGGAAAGTGGAAGACATTGTGGCAATAGGAGCCAAGGAGGGGGTGGGAGCAGGAAGAGGAGCCGGGGGGGATGTGCAGGTGATGACGTCCATCGAAGGCATCTCATCTCCTTGCAACGGCCTTGCATGTGGTGAGTGTAGATCCCTGCAGGATACTAAAGGAGAGAGAGAACCTAGAAGAGGAATTACCATTTGTAATGACCTTAAAGTCTCTCTGTGAGAGGTAGGAGCAAAACCATTTCAGGACTATGCCTTTAAACACTATAATCTAGCAAGCAGGAAGGAAAGGGGAAAGGGATTTAATTCATGCCTTTCTCAGAAGTTTAAGGTGCATTACATTCGGATACAGTAGGTATTGTTCTGTTCACAGAGGGATTACTAGCTAAGGGAGTCATTTTAGAAGCCCTGTTCATGCTTTGGATGTCTGAAAGTGGGCATGCAGATGTCCATAGCACAAGGACATCCCCAAACCCATTTTAGAAAATGGGTATATGGACATCCACACTTCTAAAATAGCTTACAGCCATGCACATACCTGGTCTTGCTAGCCGCAGAGGCCCACAACAGGAATGGAGTGATTTCAGATGGCACTTATACGTGCTTCCCTTCATTGCTGCCACTTCCCCAGATTTTCATATTTTTGCAGTGCCATGTTTCAAACTGAAATGATATGAAACAATTTTGGTGATATTTCCCATTTTGTTTCTTACAAATGCACAACCCTACTAATTAGCTGGAAAGAAAAACACCTAAATGTATAATTTATAAAAACCTAAAAATACAAGCCCTAAGTATGTGTTAAGCAGATAAATAATAATCTTAATCATCTAAAGATATAAAACAATTTTAAACCATTCTGTGCAAATTTTTCAGACTATCCTAAGGAATGAATACAACTAAATATCATGTACTTAATTTTAATCTCACATTGTAAAATCAGCCACACAGTCACATTTGATTACATTACGCTTGACTTGACATAAACAATGAAAAAGTAAATTTGACTGCTGATTTCAGTAGCAGTTACAAAGTGATCCACGATCACCTGAGGTAAAGGGTCATTGACTTTCCAGTTAACCTGAAGGAAAAGTTCAGAGAAAAATTCAAGAATATCTGGTACATAGTAACAGTATATGACAGCAGATAAAGACCAGTATGGTCCATCTAGTCTGCCCAGCAAGGTGGTAAGAGTAGGTGCCCCTGCTGCTCCATGCAGGTCACCCCTCCCCATGCCTTTGTTTGGGGGTATACATATACATAATCCTACACAATATATAGGCACTCCATATCCAGACCAAGATAATTTCAACTGTGAATAATGTGTATAGTTTATTGTATTTATATAGTTGATATAGTTTACCTGTAATCCCAAGTTTCTAAATCCCTGTTACTTGTAAATGCACTACAGTTACTCTGTATGTATATGTTTAGTTTCATGTAAACCGCGCTGATGACAATAGTGCGGTATATAAGAGATGTTAAATAAATAAATAAATAAATAAAATAAATAAAATACACACCGCTCCATGTAGATCACCCCTATTTGTTGAGATATAAGAGAGTTATGATTATTTTGATTTTATCCTGTTGCTATAAAGGGATCCACTGTGTCTGTCCCAAGCCACTATGAATTCCGTCACTATATTTGCCCCCACCATTTCCAAGCATCCCCCACCCTTTCAATGAAAAACTATTTCCTGACTTTGCCTTTCAGTTTACCCCCTTGCAGATTCATGTTATGCCCTCTAGTTTTACAGCTTCCCCATCCTGGAAGAGGTTTGTTTTTTCGTTAATACTCTTTAAGTATTTAAAGATCTGAATCTTATCTCCCCTCTTCCGCCTCTCCTCCAGAGTGTATATATTTAGGTCTTCAAATCTTTATTCATTTGTTCTGATGCAGGCTCCAAATCATTTTGGTCGCCTTCCTCTGAACCATTTCCAGTCTTTTTATATCCTTTGCGAGATATGGTCTCCAAAACTGAACACAATATTCCAAGTGAGGCCTCAGCAGCAACTTGTACAGTGACATTAGTACATCTTCCTTTCTGCTGGTAATTCCTCTCTGTATGCAACCCAGCATCATTCTGGCTTTTGCCACCACCTTGTCGCACTGTTTCGCCACCTTGAGATAATCAGAAACAATCACACCGAGGCCCTTCTCCTGGTCCATGCACACAAACCTCTCACCCCCTATCGCATGCAGTTCCCTTGGGTTTCTGCTTCCCAAGTGCATGACAGTGCATTAAATCTTAACTGCCAAGCATTAGACCATTCTTCCAGCTTTTGTAGATTGTTCCTCATGTTCTCCACTCCCTCAGGGGAGTCCACTCTGTTGCAAATTTTCGGATCATCTGCATATGATATGATTGAGATGTTTAAATACCTCCGTGGCATAAATGTTCAGGGAGAGAGCCTCTTTCAATTGAAAGCAAGTTCTGCTACAAGGGGACATGGGATGAGGGTGAAGGGAGATAGATTCAGGAGTGATATGCGGAAATATTTCTTTACAGAAAGAGTAGTGGATCCATGGAATAGTCTCCCAGTGGAGGTGGTAGAGATGAGGACAGTAACTGAATTCAAAAAAGCATGGGACCAACACAGAGGATCTCTAAAGGTAAAAAGTGGACTGTTGTAGTTGTTGTTATGGAAGGACAGACTAGAAAGGCCATGTGGTCTTTTTCTGTCATCATGTTTCTATGTTTCTATAAAACACAGTGCACGGCAACAGGGGCGGCTCAAGGCAATCTGCTGCCTGAGGCGAAGTATGAAAAGGCGCCCCCCCCCCCCCCCACACACACACCATAGAGGGGGGCGGGGCTTTATCAGAAATCCAATCAGAGACTGAATCAAACCAAAAAGCCGATTAGATTATATGGAGGAAATGCAAGATGTTTGCACACAGGGCCATATCGAGCTGCAATCACACCCTGTAAGACTTGCAGCTCAGGCGCACGTCCCCCCCTCTCCCCCCCCATACCTCCGTCCAGCGCTGCATGCTCTTTCCCTGCTGCTGCTGCCCTCTGTTTTTTTCATGGAGGCGCCAGCAGCAGGGAAAGAGCAGGCAGCGCTGGATGGAGGTATGGGGAGGAGAAAGGGGGCATGCGCCCAATCTGAAAGGCACCGGCACTTTGAGCAGATCTGTCCCTCCTTGACATCGAGTAGGAGGAGGGAGGGACCAGAACTTCTTAAAGTGCTGCAAAAAGGCTTGGGGACCACATTTCGGCTGTCTGCTATTGTCCTGCCAGCGGTGGCAGGACGACAGCAGACAGCTGAAATACGCCTCCCAAGCCTTTCCGCCTTGTGCGGCTGCACCGCTTGCACAGGGCTAGGTACGGTCCCCTTTGAACACCAAGGAACTAAAAGACAGCAAGAACCAACAGCACAGTTTATAAAACCAAATTATAACTCATTTTTATTTTGTTGTTATAAACTGCATTATGGTTCTTGCTTTTTCTTTTTCAACATATATTTTGTATCCACAGTAGGTGCAGAGCAGAACCAGGACATTCACCCAGAGAACTCAATATATTTTTTTAAAAATCTGATTCTGATCATCTCACTAACAACAACAACCACAACCACTATTCTCCAGTACCAGGCATATTGTGAACTAATACAAAACCCTACAACAAAGAGCAAACCTACCATATCATACCATATCAGCACAAACTTCCAAAACTCACGTAAGGAGCCCATCCAAAAAAAGCATCACTGTAAATACTACAGTGGGCCCTGTAACATCCATACACCTATTTGCAAAGTTGAACAAGTCAAATTTCTAAAGTACAGTATAGATCTTTATGTAGAAACTCCATGTTAACAGAACACATGACCTCAGTCAGACACTCACAACATCGACCCTCACCAAGTACAGAATAAGTAACCACAATCTAAAGTAAAAATAATAATATGTAGACAAAATTTAAATTGAAATCCCAAAAAGCCAGAGTCCACATACAGTGCAACATCAGATAAATAAGAGATGCAGTTCCCCAATAAAAATAGCACAAAGTCCAATCACTAAAATTAAATAAAATTATTTTTTCTACCTTTGTTGTCTGACCATTTTATTCTCTGATCATGCTGGTCCCGATCTGAGGCTTCTGCTTTCCTGTCTTCTCTTAGCTCTCTTTCTGTTGTCTATGGTCCATGGTCCATCTGCCATTTCTTATCTCTTCTTTTGTTTTCTTCACTTCCTTCCATCAACCCATTTCCAGTTCCAGTAACCCTCCCCAGTATCAGCCCCTTTCCAATCCTTCCCTCCCAGTACCTTCCAATGTCAACTGTCTTGCATTCCCACGACTGCAACTGGTGTCCATTCCTGGTACCCAACCACCTACCACTCCCATCCCCAAGTGTCAGCTCCCTTCCAGTCCCCCTTCAGTACATCCCAGGAGTCAGCTCCTTTCCAGCCCCCTCCTTACCCCGTGTCATCTCCCTTTGTGTCCCCTCCTTCCCCTGGCAGACCCTACCTTTATCCGCTCCCTTCCAGTCCCAGTCTACCATCCTCCCACATCAGCCCATTTATAAACCTAGCCCCTAGTTTTCTTCCAGGGCCAGCAGCACTTTCCACCCCTCCCCCCATTAGCCCATTTCCAGTCCCAGCCCATTTCCAGTCCTATCCCCCTTATCAGCCCACCTCCAGTCCTAACCCCCCCATCAGCCCACTTCCAGTCCTAAACCCCCCATCAGCCCACTTCCAGCCCTAGCCCCCCATAGCCCATTACCAGTCCTAAACATCCCCCATCAGCCCACCTCCAGTCCTACCCCCCCATCAGCCCATTTCCAGTCCTAGCCCCCCATAGCCCATTACCAATCCTAACCCCCCCATCAGCCCATTACTAGTCCTAACCCCCCCCCCCGCGGGAAATAAAAAAAAAAAGAACCTGGCTGCTGAAGCTGCTGCTGCCGTGGCAGCAGGAATTGCCCCACGGCCACCCCGGCAGAGCCCTCCTGTCTTCCTCTGTTAAGCCCGCCGGCGCAGATGGGAAACTCTTCCTTCATGGCTCTGTAAAGCCGCACTGAGGGAAACAGGAGGGCTCTGCCGGGGTGGCCGCAGGGCACTTCCTGCTGCTGCTGCTGCTGCAGTGGCAGCGGCTCCTCAGCTCTGTTTTTTTTGTTGTTGTTTTGTTTTGTTTTTAAGGCCGGCAGCAGCAAACTCACCCTCCTTTTCAAGGCAGCCACGGCTCCCTGCCTCTTAGAGAACCGCGGTTGTGCTGTGATCTGCAGTTTTAAATAGAAACGAAACCAGTGCAGAGCCTTCTCACCTCTGTGAAGGACCCCGTGCAGCTTTGTCCCGGCCCCAAAGGAAGTTACATATAACTTCCTTTGGGGGCGGGACTAAGCTACACAGGGTCGGTCCTTCACAGATGCGGCTCCAATATCGCACGGAAACCACTACTGCTGTTTAGTAAACATACCCCTGAATGTTAGACTCACTAAATTTCCACGCATATTAAATATAGCTCCTTGTGAACTTACGAAGAGGTACACTGCAGAATGTCTTAAGATTCTGCTGGTGTCTTGCCCACACTTAATAAAGGGTTTTATTTGCCATCTCAGAGCTTGCAAGAAGATTATTTGCAAGCTGAGGAGAAAACTACAGGTCAGGTGTCTGTAGACAGCCTCGATCTTACATATTTATTTTGAAGCCATCACTTGAAGTACATGAGAGGGCTTCCCAGCTTGTGATAGAAGGAATATGTAGCCTTGGAGGCTCCTTTGGAAGAGACGGCTTTGGCAGAGCAATGGACAAGGGATCTGCAAGTACAGATTACCAGTGAACACATAGCGGAGGCGTTAGTGCAGATACCGCAAATGAGTGGCTATAGCAAATGGAGGGATATGCAGAATCAGATTATAAGAAGGAGTCACTTTGCCCCCAAAAGAGCTTACAGAGCAGGGGCAGCCGCCTCGGCGGGCTGTCCTAGATGTGCGGAGGGAGCGGTCACTTTGGGACATATGTGGTGGGGATGCCCTCGAATATCTCAATTTTGGATGGAAGTGTATGGATTTGCAGT
This sequence comes from Ichthyophis bannanicus, assembly GCA_033557465.1. Lineage (NCBI taxonomy): Eukaryota > Metazoa > Chordata > Amphibia > Gymnophiona > Ichthyophiidae > Ichthyophis > Ichthyophis bannanicus. Next base: position 648,662,132 of record CM066035.1, read on the forward strand.
GGATATGGGAGCGGAGCCTCAGTCGGCAGTGTTGGGGTTGAAGGATACTGAAGGGAAGTTACTAAGGAAATATACCCAGTGGATGCAACGGGTGATGTTGGTTGTGCGGCATCTAATTCTTAAGGGATGGTTATCGAGAAGTGGACCCCAGTTGGCCGATTGGAGACAGGAAATATATGATTTAATGTTGGTAGAGAGGGTTGGAATATGAGGAAATGACAAATTGGGGGAGAGATTCCTGATTGAATGGGGACCCTTTGTACAGACCCTCTCTGCATGGGAGAGGAGCAGGATACTCAATACATTGAGGTAGAGATCTGATTATACATGATATCGGGAGTACATGGACCACTAGCAATGGGGATGTAGAAGAGGGATGGAGGTAGGATGGGAGGGGTGGAAGGAAGGCATAGAGTGGGGCAGTAGGGAGGTTTGGGGGGGGGAGGGGAAAGATGGAGCGACGAGTTGGACTGTGGGATGGTAGCTGAGGTATAGCTGAATAGAAGCAGTGAATGGACCCTTGTGCGGAGTGTAAGAATCCACACACGCCGGGGGGAGTGGGTAGGGGGTAGGGGAAGAGGGTAGAGGCACATCGTAGGGTAGGTAAGGGGGGCATGGGGGGAAGGGGTGGAGGGGGAAATATTGAAAGGGGAAGGGGGGATAAAATAAATAATATAGGCAAAAGGCATGCCTATGTATTTGTTACTGATGAATAGTTTACTATGTATATTATGTATGATACAGTGACAATGTTATTGGATAAGAAGTATGCCTAATAAAAGAAAATTGACATAAAAATGCTAAAAATTCAATTATGCATTTATTTTTTTGCAGCTGAAATATTTCTATATGGGTCAGGAAGTGATGCTTTCCTGACCTATCTAGGCAAAAACTTTCTGTAGCTCCATGCAGTACTGAATGTTAATAGTGAAGTCATACTTACGTACTCGTATCCTGTGAAGTGTTTGGTGAAGTTTGGTGATGAATGGTATATTTTCTATGATCCAGGACAATTCAAAAACGTTCTATCATGAAACAGTCGTAGGGGCCAAAATGGTGTCAGTAGTTCCATTAGAATAGATAACATATGGTCAGGATTAAACATTGATGGCTGTATTGCTTGCCCATATAGTATTTCTTAATATTTTCAAAGCGTAGCCTTTCTTCTTTTGACTGCTTAGGCATTTTTGATGAGCAGTCTAGAAATTATAAAATGAAATGAATAAAACACTATGCAAAATCAGGCTTACTATATTTCAAATGCAGACAATAAAATTGTTCAAAAAATTCCTCATGAGAGGACACCATCCTTTCCCAGCGCAACCCAAAAGTGAGCGGAAGAGAAAAATACAACAACCCCCATCCCAATCACCCACCACATCGCAACGCCAACAGTCTACAAGTTCATTTTGAAGTCTTGAAGACCAAGGGATCCCAAACCCTATAGTGTGCCAACCAAATAGATCAGCTTTTGTAGCTAAAATGCTGCCCAGGAATCAGCCTGACCAACCCTAACAAACATCCTAAACACGACCACAAGGGACAAACCCATGAGCCCTGCCCAAAAGACAAAATTTATAGCAGTTGGAAGCCATACAGATTAACATTACATTCATATGTAGTGTAGGCCCATGCACACATAGATTAAGCTATTTTAAATCTATGTGTATATGTGAAAAATCCACACATGCCCAGCCCAGACCACGCTCCCAGCTTCTCCTACTGGCAAAGTATGTACCTTCATACCAAAGCACATATTTTTACATCAGTCGGTATTTTAAGAGGTCATTTATGTATGTATGCAGGGCCGGCCCGTCCATTGAGCGAGAATGTTTTTTGCACAGGGCCCCGCGTTTCAGGGGGCCCCGCGCAAAAAACATTCTTAACCTTAAAGTAAAATTAAAAGAAAAAAAAAAGCTGTCTTCTCCGGCTGCCGGGGCCGCCGCGGCAGAATCGAGTGTGCCGCGGGGCCCCCCCTGCCTAGCAGAGCCTCCCCTCCCCTCCCCTCCCCTCCCCTGTATCACCTCTCTCTCTCGTTGTAGGTTCTGTCACACGCGCCGGCTTTCAGAGCGCGAGAGAGTTTCTCCCTCGCGGCTCTGTTAAGCCCGCGGGGGCTGATGGGAAGTTCCCATCAGCCCCCGCGGGCTTAACAGAGCCGCGAAAGGGAAACTAATCCTTTCGCGCTCTGAAAGCCGGCGCGTGTGGCTGAACCTACAACGAGAGAGAGAGAGAGGTGATACAGGGGAGGGGAGGGCAGGCTCTGCTAGGCAGGGGGGGGCCCCCGCGGCACACTCAATTCTGCCGCGGCGGCCCCGGCAGCCGGAGAAGACAGCGTTTTTGTTTTTAAATTTTCCTTGGGCTGGGGGGGCTGGGGGATTAGGAGTGGTGATAGGCTGGGGGTTTTTTAGTAGTGGTGATGGGCTATGGGGGGGGTTAGAAGTGGTGATGGGCTAGGGGGGGGTTAGAAGTGGTGATGGGCTTGGGGGGGTAGAACTGGTGATGGGCTGGGGGGTTAGAAGTGGTGATGGGCTATGGGGGGCTGGGGGGGTTAGAAGTGGTGATGGGCTATGGGGTGGCTGGGGGGTTAGAAGTGGTGATGGGCTGGGGGGGGCTGGGGGGGTTAGAAGTGGTGATGGGCTATGGGGGGCTGGGGGGTTAGAAGTGGTGATGGGCTGGGGGGGTTAGAAGTGGTGATGGGCTATGGGGGGCTGGGGGGTTAGAAGTGGTGATGGGCTATGGGGGGGGTTAGAAGTGGTGATGGGCTATGGGGGGGGGGCTGGGGGGGTTAGAAGTGGTGATGGGCTATGGGGGGGCTGGGGGGTTAGAAGTGGTGATGGGCTGGGGGGGTTAGAAGTGGTGATGGGCTATGGGGGGGCTGGGGGGGTTAGAAGTGGTGATGGGCTATGGGGGGGCTGGGGGGTTAGAAGTGGTGATGGGCTATGGGGGGCTGGGGGGGTTAGAAGTGGTGATGGGCTGGGGGGGTTAGAAGTGGTGATGGGCTATGGGGGGGCTGGGGGGGTTAGAAGTGGTGATGGGCTATGGGGGGGGTTAGAAGTGTTGATGGGCTATGGGGGGCTTGGGGGGTTAGGAGTGGTGATGGGCTGGGGGGGTTAGGAGTGGTGATGGGCTATGGAGGAGCTAAGTCTGTATATGGGCTGATGGGATTAGGACTGAAAGTGGGTTGATGGGGGGTTAGAACTGGTAATGGGCTATGGGGGGGCTGGGGGGTTAGAAGTGGTGATGGGCTGGGGGGGGTTAGAAGTGGTGATGGGCTGGGGGGGTTAGAAGTGGTTATGGGCTATGGGGGGAAGGGGGGGGTTAGAATTGTTTATGGGCTATGGGGGGTTTATAAGAGGTGATGGGCTATGGGGGGGCTTGGGGGGTTAGGAGTGGTGATGGGCTGGGGGGTTAGGAGTGGTGATGGGCTATGGAGGAGCTAAGTCTGTATATGGGCTGATGGGATTCGGCCTGAACGTGGGTTGATGGGGGGTTAGGACTGGTAATGGGCTATGGCGGCGCTTAATCTAAAAATTGGGTGATGGGGGATTAGGACTGGAAATGGACTGGTGGGATTAGGACTGGGAGTGGGCTGATGGGGAGGTTAGGACTGGTAATGGGGTATGGGGGGGCTTAAACTGAAATTGGGTGATGGGGATTAGGACTGGAAATGGGCTGGTGGGATTAGGACTAGGAGTAGGCTATGGGGGGCGAGGACAGGTAAAGGGTAGGGGGGTTGCTAGGACTGGAAATGGGCTGGGGGGATTAAGACTGGAGGTGGGCTGATGGGGTTAGGACTGGTAATGGGCTGTGGGCTGTTGGGGGGGTTAGGACTGGTAATGGGCTTTGGGGGGGCTAGGACTGGAAATAGGCTGATGGGGGGTTAACACTGGAGGTGGGCTGATGGGGTTAGTACTGGTAATGGGCTGTGGGCTGATGGGGGGTTAGGACTGGTAATGGGCTAGGGGGGGGATAGGACAGATAATGGGCTATGGGGTGGCTAGGACAGGAAATGGGCTGATGGGGAGGGGTTAGGACTTGAGGTGGACTGATGGGGTTAGGACTGGTAATGGGCTGTGGGCTGTGGGGGGGGTTAGAACTGATAATGGGCTATGGGAGGGTTAAGACTGGTAATGGGCTGTTGGCTGATGGGGGCTGTCTGGTAATGGGCTATGGGGGGGGTTAGGACTGATAATGGGCTATGGGGGGGCTAGGACAGGAAATGGGCTGATGGGGAGGGGTTAGGACTTGAGGTGGGCTGATGGGGTTAGGACTGATAATGGGCTGTGGGCTGATGGGGGGGTTAGGACTGGCAGTGGGCTATGGGAGGCTGACTGGAAATGGGTTGATGGGGTTAGGACTGGAAGTGGGTTGATGGGGGGGCTAGGACTGGTATTGGGTTGGGGGGTTGCTAGGACTGGAAATGGGCTGATGTGGGGCTAGGACTGGAAATGGGGTGATGCAGGGACTAGAAGGGAATGGATGCTGGGTGAGGCTGGAACTAGAAGGGAGCTGATGTTGGGGGAGGATTAGAATGGGATGGGGCTGGGAGAGTAAAATGGAGAGGGGAAAAATATTTTGTGTGGGAGGGATAAACAATCTACATTTAGCCGGGTGTTGGGAGAGTAAGTGGGGATTGAGGATGGAGGGGTAAAATTTGAGTGGATGAAATAGGAATGAGGAAAGAGCAAAAGGAGAAAGATTAGTATGTTAAAGCAGATGTAGAGAGAGAGAATGGAAAAAAAAACTAGAAGAGAGAAGAAAGGACAAATGGACAGCAGATGATGGAGAGTTAGCAGAAAACATGAAGAAACCAGAAGAAAGTGGCTGGAGCAATTGCAACTGAAAAAAAATGCACAAAAGGTAGAAAGATATCGTTTTATTTTGAATTTATTAACTGGAATATGAAAGCTCTGGGAAATGTGCATCATTAACGTCTGCGCTTTGTTTGGTACAAGAGGAAATTAATTTATAGTTTTATTTCTACAGTGTTGTTGTACATTCCAAGTTTGGCTTTTGAGGTTCCCAGTTTAATTATTGCCTTCCTGTTTCTAAATTGTGATTCCTTGTTTGGTGATGGTCTATGTTCTGCATGTGTAACTGAGCTGAGGTATTCTATTTATGTAATTCCTATTTGACATTGCCACTTGTTCTCTTTCCCCAGTAGATCATGTATTGTTGTTCTCTGAAATGTATTGGTTTAATATTTGCAGTGTTGCCTTTTGATAGGTAGGGTATGGTGCTTTGTGAGTCCTGGTAGTGCTGTTAGGATACGGCGGGTTTGCTATGGGTTCTAAATGGGCAGTGTTTGTAGTAGTTCCTAATGTGCCTGGCGGTTGGCACTGGATTATAGTAATGTAGAAATCTTTTAGTCTGTCTTTATCCATACACTCATTAAGAGACATGTTTACTAAAAGTTAGTGTATGTTAGCATTATGCAAATATTTATGCAAATAAGGCCACTTATGCAAATGAGGCCCCGCACCGAGTCTCCGCACATGGCCCCGCACCCCCCTTGGGCCGCCCCTGTATGTATGTGGCCGCATACATGTCAAAATGACTTTATAACATTACCTCCAGGAGGCTAAATTACATTCAAAATATAATTGGGAGCCAGTAGAGCTCTCACAACAGGAACATGGTTCTCTTTCTACATTTGATGCCTGAGACAGTCCAGGGATCATTGTTTTGGATAATTTTGAATGCTCACATCAGTGATTTGAACCCATGATGTAGGTGAGCTGCTGAAACACATCTGTGTCGCGTTATTGTTTTGAACAAATTGATTTCACCATTCATTCTTGAAGATTCTTGGACTGTCTTTGGGCTATATCCACTTTGTATTTTCATTGTTGGATAACTTGGAGTCCACATAACATATTTTTAGGAAGGCCCAGGTAAAAAGACTTATGATAATCCTGGATCTGTACCCACCCTTGGGTCCTCCCAAAGAGAGAATGAATCCAGTGACGGTGTGGCCACAGAGCTACAGTCACCCAGGTTGGACACTGACCAATTGGCACTTCGAAGGTGCTATCGTAGCCTTACCAAGGGGTACTGCTGTTATGTTGTTCCCAGCCTCAGGAATGTCCACTGAAGGTAGTTAGACAATAGTGTGCTGCATCAGATTTTGGAAGTAGAAGGGGAAAGAGTTGCTATAAACTTGCCCCCCCCCCCCCCCCGTGGATGTATGGAGACAAATGGAAAAAATGAAAGTATGAGATTCTGCAATTTGCAGGATCTGAATAGACATTGCTAGTTCTGTGACCTCACTGCCTTCTTCACAGAGATATGCTAAAATCAGAATTTGAGTGGCTGAAAGCCCATTGGCTGTCCTCAAAACCAGAACTTAGAACCAAGATTCAGTGTACTGTATTTTCATGCATATAACATGCACGTTATATGCTTTTTTACATTTGACCTGCCCCTCCTGTGTATTATATATGTAATTATGAACACAACTCAAAAAGAAACTTGAAGTCTTTTTAAATTTCTTTATAGCTTCATTATTTCCGAAGTGCCACGGCAGAGAGTCCATTCTGAACTAGGAGCCACAAAACCCGGGGGGGGGGGGGTCCAGCAGCAGATCAGCTCAAGGGAGAGCTGCAACAGTTATTCCTGATTGGACAGGAGTGCAAAGTCCTCTCTGGATTGGAAGAGGCGGACCCAAGGCTACAGCCTCAGCAATTGGACAGAACTACAAAACCTCTCCTTTCACAAGCAGCCACCGGTCCAGAGCTCCAGGAGTGGGTGAGACTTGGGGCTGGTGGGCAAAGCAAAAGGGGGGGGGGAGTTAGGAGACAGGTTAATAAGGATACATCCATAATCTTTAAAGATTTGCTCAAGTTACTACTTATTGGTTGTTTGAAATGCCTTATCTATTATCCTATACTGCTATATTATCTTACCTGCTTAAACCACTTATTATAGTACAGGTTGTACAGACGCACAATAAGAAAAGTGAAGTAGTGAGAGAAAGAAAGGATTCAGAAAGGAACACTAGAAAGTTAGTTGATGAGAAGACAAAAAAGGAGTGTCTTGTGACCCTACAGGAGCAAAGATATACCTTTTTTGACAGCTTTCAAATGGATAAATCTTTGTACATAGCCAAAGAGAGTAACATATGGCAATGGATTAATATGTTATCTTCTCTTATGTGGACATATTTAATGTCTCTAGTTCCTTGGAATATGTAGTTGTTGAATTTCCCCGCTCAGCACCTTAATGTGGGCTTGATAAACGGTTATGGTTTATGTTGCCACATATGTTTACATTTTTTGAGAAATATATTTGTTATTGTATTTAATCTTTGTTATTGGTAGAAACCATCATAAAAAACAAAATTACTTAACATGTAAATAGTCATGGTTTAATGGGAGACAGCCAACATGGCTTTAGACAAGGAAGATCTTGTCTTACTAATCTGTTATGTTTTTTTGAAGGTGTGAATAAACAGGTAGACAAAGGTGAGTCGGTTGATATAGGGGTATGTTTACTAAACCGTCTTAACGTGCGCCCGGCGATAGTGTGCAGGTTTCCATAAAAGGAGTGGGCGTTTCAGTCTTAAAGCAGCAAAACGGGAGTATCGCGCGATAACGCGCGCTGCTGCGCACATTATCGACGAAGCGCCACTAAGCGCGTTAACGTGCAGTAATCTTAAGTAGGCGCCCAGACATGCAAACATAGAAGCAGAGGATGTAGCACAATGGTTAATATACTGACTGATAATACAGGGGTCATGAGTTCAATCCCCCAGTGTGCCTAATGCATAAGGCTGGCTGAGGCATCAGCCTTGGCATGTAAGTATTGTTTCTTGAGGCAGTTTATATGTATTTTAATTATTGCTGCCAGAAAACACACCCTCACGTGCCGTAACCTAAGGTGCAGCATAAGGCACCCTATAAGGCACTCCATAGGATACCTTATAAGGCACCTTATATGGATGGTAACCATAAGGTGCCTCAGAAGGCGCTTTACAGGGCGCCCTATAAAGCGCCTCCTGAGGCACCTTATGGTTACAGTACGCTGAGGGTGTTTTTGCTGGCAGCACTAATGTAAAAATAGATAATGCTTTGGACAGCCCTATCAAATAACCCCACTGTGGGTTTGAACCCATGACCTCAGGCTCCACAGGCAGTGAAGTAACCAGTGAGCTACAGCTGCTAACAAGCCCCTGGCTGGCTGCAGAAGTACTGCATGTCACCACATAAAACAGTCTGCTGTGATCACCAGTATAGGGTTAACCCACCCGTACCCATGATGCACTGCAGATGCAAATCAGCAGTCTACAGATGAACACAAGATGGGGTATGCACCCCCACAGCACCTCGGCCTGGTAGGAGGTACTGACCGTGTGTGTTACTGGCATAGAATAGCTACACACCGTCACATTGTGCGGGTACTGTGCTCACCCTGAGGGTGAGGTGGGGCACCCAGCACCAGGCCCACAGCACCTTCCATGGCAGGAATAGGCCATGCTGCAGGTCCCCAGCAGTGCTAGTGTGTGAGATAAGTAGTTCCTGCAGACACACTTTGGATACATCTGTATTTCTCAGTCAGGTTTAGCCCTTATGGACCCATAGGCAGATTATGTACCACCACCCAACCCACCCCCTGGGGCTGAGGGTGGGAAACAGGGTCTCCCACCAACAGATCCACAGTTTACTTCCCTGCAATGGCAGCAGTAGAAGAGGGGACCATCAACCACATTCCTGCTGGTGAACAGACACCTTACAGGGTAGTCAATGCAGCTCTGTACTGATCTATAAAGCAATAGCAGACAGACAGTAGGCCCAGAAATGCTCAGCTGCATCCCACCACTATCTGATATTCTCCTGCAGCAAGCCTCCAGCCACTGCCCCCAGCAAGACACATATTAACTGCAGACAGTCTGCTAGCTAGTCCATAGTGCACGTTCCTGGAGAACATGCATGCACCCAGAACTGGGATGTCAGCATACAGACCAAGCAGATAAGTCAGTGATTGGGCCCCAAAAGGGAACCCATAAATATCACATGGGAAAAATGTTGTAGAGCACTATGGGGGAACCTAGCCATGCCGTGGTCACTGCTCAGTCAGGGTGAGAGTGATCTCCCAGCAGGACATGCTGTGGCCACCCTGTCTGTGCAGGTGGTGGCCGGGCACTACAATGTCCCAGCCATTGCCCTATGCCCTGTGCAGATGCATCCTGGCCAGGCCACCCTGTCCGGGCTATACCCATGGTACCTTGCTCCTCATTATGCACATTGGCAGGCCAATACTGGCAACAGTGCTGGCAGTGTGGGCTGTGGAGGGTGTTTGCAGCCACCACACACTGGATAGACAGACACACACTCCCACACCTATGCCAGCATTGCACAACTATAGAGGTGTTTTGCAGCCCTGGCCACCGCTCCAGTCCTGGGCACAGTGCAGGCATGGCTATGGTACGCAATACTGTTGGGGTCACTCCCCAGGGTGGTAAACACTGTCAGACACAAGACCTGTAGCACACTCCACAGACATCAGAGAGGTTGCCATGATGCAGCTCAATCTGAAAATTGTACTTAACATCAGAATTGCTATCTGCCAGTAATCATAGCAACCTTTTGATAGCTGTGTACCGTATTCCCGGGTTTAGGGTGGCATTGCTAAGGTATGCAAGTGTTAATATTGGGAGATGCACGCAGGGCCCAATGTCCTGACTCTCCAGGAGGCATTGGATAATGGAGCCTGTGGGTGTGGGTGTGTCTGCCCCTGTTTGCTGGTGCTTTATGGCAGAGGTTCCCAACTCCAGTCCTGGTGTGCCAAACACTGTTCGGGTTTTCATGCTGTCCCTCATGAATATGCATGAGATACATCTGCATACCATGGGGGCGGCGCATAGAAATGCAGCACAGGCATCTTTATTAGAGGCAGCATGGAACCTGGATGGTGTTTAGCCCTCCAGGACTGCATTTGGGAGACTCTACTCTAGGTAATGCGCCTGTTTATGGTGTCTGTGCTCTGTAGGGTAAAATGTAGGTGTCTTGGGCATGTTTACATCATCTGCAATAAAGGTTCTGTCTGTATTAGCATGTTTTAGTAGTGGGTAAAATATGGGGACTGGGTTGGCAGGAACCACAGCTGGGACTTGAACCTGTGACCTTCTGCTTCCGAACACACTGGCTGTGTGCACTGCACCACTGTGTTGCCACGGAGACAGTGCATTCCCTGGTGATGCCATGACTGTTCGTCAGACAGGGCCTGTCTGTTGCAGTGCATGGCACCCACCTACACAGGGCTAGGCCACGGTCTGCTCTGGGCAGCTGCCACTGCCCCCTCCACCACCAGTATCCCTCTGCCACCATGCTGACATGCCCTTCTGCTGGTGGTGCTGGTGGAGCGCAGTCTCAGGCCATCCAGTGTGTGGGTAGGCGGCTGCCTATGGTGCGGGTTCTGGGGTAGGGGTGCCTGCATAGCTGTCCACGCTTCCCCCCAGCACCGCATGCCAATGTTCCGTGCCCTTCGGGGTACCTGCTGGGTACTATTCCCTGTGACACTGTGGGAAGCAAACTCATGCCCATGTTGGGCCCTCAGACGTTGCTGTCTGGCTGCTCTACTGTTTCAGCATTCCTATGGGCCAGCTAGGCATCACCTTAGTCCACACTGTGGGCCAGCTGCACCGCAGCATGTGCCGCCTGCAGCCCTCTGTGTCCTCTTTTCCAGCATCTGTCCAGTTTCCCGTTCCGACATGCCCGCCCTGCTGTTGTGGAACATGTGCATGCCATAGGAAACCTGGCCGATGGAGTTGGAAACCCTGCTCAGCGCAATTACACTGTGGGCTCATTCACCTTGTATGCGGACGGAACATAGACCCTTCCAATATTCATATTTTTTTTGGAGCTTTCTTGGGAGTGTTTTTTGATGTTTCCCATTGATATCACTATTGGCCAGCTTGGTTATTTTATTTTTACATTTTCTGCTGTCCATTTTCAAGGTTTCTTTGCCCTTTTGTTCAGTGCACATGTATCACACTTATCACTTTTTTGTAGGTTTCCCTGGTTTTGCTGTACATTGCTGACGGAAATGGTTTCTTTTCCCTTTAAATCTGCTCTAACGCCAGGGTTTCACTGGCGTTAGTTTTGAGCCTCAGATTTCACAGTGTTAGTGTGCAGGGAGCCTCTCCCCTCCCACTCTCCACCCATTGACCCCTTCTCTCCGCCCCTGGGGAGCCTTTCCCCGCCCTCCGGGAGCCTTTCGCCGCCTTCAGCGCTCATTTGCGCTGCAGCGTGCGTTATCGCGTGATAAGGTACCTGTGCGCCTTGTAAAGCGCCATTATCGCGCGATAAGGTACCTTATCACGCGATAACGTTACAGAGCGCACGTTAAGACCGTTTAGTAAACATACCTCATAGTGTATCTGGACTTTCAGAAAGCTTTTGACAAGGTCCCTCATCAGAAACTTTTGGCAAAACTAAAAAGTCATGGGATAGGAGACAGTGTACTATTGTGGATCAGGAACTGGTTAAAAGATAGAAAGGAGAGGGTAGGGCTAAATGGCCAATTTTCCCCAAACTATTCAAAGTTCTTAAAACCCAAGAGGATTGTGGAAAATTGCAAGAGGATCTTGATAAATTGGAAGACTGGGCATTCAAATGGCAGATGAAGTTTAATGTGGACAAGTGCAAAGTTATGCACCTAGGAAAGAACAACCCAATCTATGGTTACACGATGCAAGGTTCCACATTGGGAACCACTACCCAGGAAAAAGACTTAGGCGTCATTGTGGATAACATGTTAAAACCCTATGCCCAGTGTGCAGCAGTGGCCAAGAGAGCAAATAGAATGCTAGGTATCATAAGGAAAGGCATGGAAAATAAAACAAAGGTTATTATAATGCCTCTGTCTCATTCCATGGTGCGACCACACCTTGAATATTGTGTGCAATTCTGGTCGCCGTATCTTAAAAAGGATATAGCGTTATTAGAAAAGGTACAGAGAAAAGCCATCAAAATGGTAAAGGGGATGGAAGGATAATCCTCTGAAGAGAGAGGCTAAAAAGGTTAGAGCTCTTCAACCTGGAAAAGAGACGACTGAGGGGAAATATGATAGAGGTCTATAAATTAATGAATGGAATAGAATGGTAAACGTAGATTGATTGTTTGTGTCATCAGAATATAAAAAGACTAGGGGACATGCAATGAAGCTACAGGGTAACCTATTTAAGACTAATAAGAGAAAATATTTTTTCACTGAACGTGTAATCAAACTCTGGAATTTGTTACCAGAGGATGCCGTAAAAGCTGTTAGTGTAGCTGGGTTTAAAAAAGGCTTAGACAAGTTCCTGGAGGAAAGGTTCATAAACCATTATTAAAAGAGACTCAGGTTATAACTGCTTGACCCAATACAAGCATTGAGGAACCTGTGTCTTTTGGGGAAACTGCTAGATACTTATGACCTAGATTGGCCACTGCTGGAAACAGGATACTGGACTTGATGAACCTTGGTCTGTCCCAGTATGGCATATCTTATGTTCTTATTGTATTTAATCTGAAAAAATGCAATAAATATATACTGGGGAAATAAAATAGAGGAAAAAAAATCCATCTGCACTGGCATGATATACAGACATCCTCACAGGGAGAAGTGAACGGAGATTTAATAGAAGACATCTGCAGCATTGCCAGGAAAGGGGAAGTGCTACTGATACGTGATTTCAATATGCTGGATGTTGAGTGGCACATCCCTGCTATGGTGTCATCTAGAAATAATGAGATCCTGGATGCTATACAGGAAGAACTATTCAGACAACCCACAAGTGAATGGGCCATACTGGATTTGGTGCTTACCAATGGTGAAAAGTATTGCTGATGTTACAGTGGGAGATCATCTCACATCCAGTGATCACCAGATGGTGTTGTTCAGTATTAGGACCAGGACTAATGAAATCCATTCAAAAGTGAGACTTTAGGAAAAGAAACTTTGCCAAGATGGGCCAATACCTCAAGGAGTCGTTAGTGGGATGGGAACAGCTGGGGGATATAAAAAACTGTGGGAAAAACTAAAAGGGGATATTTTAAGAGCAACAAACCTTTTGTTAGAAAGGTAAATAAAGGTAAAAGGAAAAGGAGGCCACTATAGTTCTCAAAAGAAGTAGCTGAAAAGTTGAAGAAATGAGGGAGGCGTTCATGAAATACAAGAGATCACACAGAGAGGAAGACTGGCATCTATATATGGAAAAACTTAGAGAAGCTAGGAAAGTAGTCAGGAAAGCAAAGATACAAAAAGAAGACAAAATAGCTAACGCAATAAAATGTGGGGATAAGACATTTTTCAGATATGTTAGTGAAAGGAGGAAGAGCAAAAGTGGTATTGTCAAGGGTGAAGGGGAGGATAAACCGGGGTCAAGGGTGTAGAAGCTGATGAGGATAAACTGGAATTGCTTAAGAAATTTCTGTTCTGTGTTCAGAGATGAAAGGCCAGGAACAGGACCTCAGAAAACAACCACAAATAGGAATTGAACTTATGGGGATCTCAAACAATTTTCAGAGGAACTTGCTAAAAAAAAGTAGACAAAGTGATTGGACCAGATGGGATACATCCAGGAATACTAAAAGAACTTGGGGACGTTCTAGCAGTTCTGCTGACTAACCTTTTCAATGCCTCTTTGGAGTAGGGAGTGGTGCCAAAGGTCTGGAGAGAGGCACACGTGGTCCCTTTACACAAAAGCGGAAGTAAGAATATGGTTGAAAACTACAGGACAGCTAGTCTAACCTCTGTGGTGAGTAAACTATTGAAAACGCTGCTGAAAGAGAAAATAGTGAGGTTTCTTGAGGCCAATGGATTACAGGATCTGAGGCAGCATGGATTCACCAGAGGCTGACTGGGTGATCAGGGAATTGCACCAATGGAGAGCCCTAGATGTGGTGTACTTAAATTTCAGCAAAGCCTTTGATACAGGTGAATTAAAAACAAACTGAGCACCCTAGGGATGGACCCTAAAGTTACTGATTGGGTTAGAAATTAGTCGAGTGGGAGGTGACAAAGGGTCTCTGAGGAAGAGATTATCAGTGGTATGCTGCAGGGATCTGTCCTTGGTGTGCAATTCTGGTCACCGTATCTTAAAAAGGATTTAGTGTTATTAGACAAGGAACAGAGAAGAGCCACCAAAATGGTAAAGGGGATGGAAGGATAACCCTATGAGGAGAGGCTAAAAAGGTTAGGACTCTTCAACCTGGAAAAGACAAGGCTGAGGGGAGGTATGATAGAAGTCTATAAATTAATGAATGGAGTGGAAAGGGTAAATGTAGATTAATTGTTTATGCCATCAAAATATAGAAAGACTAGGGGGACATGGAATGAAGCTACAGCGTAACCCTTTTAAGACTAACAAGATAAAATATTTTTTTCATTCAATGCATAATCAAACTCTGGAATTAATTACTGGGGGATGTCATAAAAGCTATTAATGTAGTTGGGTTTAAAAAAGGTTTGGGAAGTTCCTGGAGGAAAGGTCCATAAACCATTATTAAAGGGGACCCAGGAAATCCACTGCTTGCCCCAATACAAGCATTATGGAACCTGTGTGTCTTTTTGGGAAGCTGCTAGATACTTGTGGCATGTCTTATGTTTTTATGGTCTGATTCTTTTTAACATCTTTAACATCTTTAGTGATATTGCGGAAGGGCCGTCAGGTAAAGTTGAAGAATGGTCTAGAATTTGGCAGCTGAAATTTAATGCTAAAAATGCAGGGTCATGCAGGGCTGTGCCAACTATTAGGCAAAGGAGGCGGTGACTAGGGCAGGAACCTCTGTGGGGGTTAACAAAGAACAGGGCATTCAAAGCTAAAAGTACATTTTAACAGGCAGGGAGGGTGCAAAGCTTAAGGTCTGCCTAAGGCATCAACACCTTGAAACAACTCTGGGGTTGGCTCTGGAAAGATTATGTAAGAATATTATACATAAGATGAACAAGGCCATATCCTGTATAAAGGGACAATTTATTGGCACCATGGACATAAATCAAGTACAATAATTTTCAGCCAAAATTATTAATGAAAGAATTATTTCAACAAAAGCACAAGACCAGAAAAAAAGTGAACTACAGTATAACAACTTTGTTGGAAAAAGTGCAATGAAAGAAAAATAAAATCACTGCATGCAGAGGTTTTGCTTATAGTTGGCTATCTGAAAGGATTATGATCATCAAAGATATTGAGGAAGATCAAATCATCAAACTGAAACATGCTCTAACAATAAATTGAAAATAGCAGCAGAGAGCATAGCAAGAAGCTCGCATTTGATTCATTAAAGCCCTTAAAAATTTTAGTGTATGCATAATCAGTTTAGGATACTTTAATCTATAAAGTTCCTCTACCTCGACTTAGGGGCATGTTTACTAAAAACCGCTAATTAGCGCGCCGCAAAATAGCGCACTAAAAGCGGTACTTAAGAGCACTTAAACGCCCCGCAAACGTGCGATGAAGCCCCGCACACTTGCGCGTCACAGTAACGGGTGCCGCACAAGTACGTGCCCGCAAATGTCCGATAGAGGTGTGGAAAGGCTAACGGAGGGCGGAGGAAGGCCCCGGAGGGGCGGAGAGAAGGGGTTAATGGGCGGGGAAGAGAGGGGAGAGGCGCCCCGCACATTATCGGGGCTGAATTTCCAAAAAAAAATAGCGCGAGTGAATCACTCGCGTTAGAATGCATTTAAAGGGAAGAGAAACCATTTCCGTCAGCAATGTACAGCAAAACCGGGGAAACCTGCAAAACGTGAGCAGTGTGATACATGTGCACAGCACAAAAGTGCAATTATAAATAGAAAATGACCAGCACAAAAATATGAAATATAGTAATTCATTTGGGGAACAGTTATAGTGATGGGCAAAACTAGATAACACACCCAGGAAAGCTCCAGAAAGAACAAATGAATATTGGAAGGGTCTACGGAGCGGAGACTCATCCAAAACAAATCTCCTTTTTGGAGCTTTACTGGGAGTGTTTGCTATGGTTGACCATTAATATCACTGTTGCCCAGCGTGATGATATATTGTCCCCCAGTTTCTGTGGTCATTTCCGTGGTGTATGTGCACGTTTGTCACCAGACAGGGTGCATGTGCCCACAGTAAAAATGCATAGAGCAGGGTTTGTGACTCCAGCCTGACAGGTTTACTACCTCCAGGGGCTGCCCTATCTCTGTGGCCATAGTGTGGTGCAGTGGACATTGCCAGTACCTCTAGGACCAGAGAGTCAGAGGTTCAAATCCCAGCTGGGGCACTTGCCAGGCCAGTCCCTATGTTTTACCCACCACTGAACAAAGATAGCGCAGACACCCCTGTATTGCAGGCAACATAAGCATGGGGAAAACACCCATATTTTACACAACACTGCAAACACACCACAACAATGGGCAGTACCTACAGCCAGGTCCCCCAAATGCAGTCCCGTACTGCCACATTGCAATCATGTCATCTGCTTTTTCTGTGAGAAGCTCATCGCAGCATGTTGGTGGACGAGTACATGTGGTGCAGGGGGCAGTGGCTGCTAGCCACAGAAGACAGAGGTCTAGCCATGTGCAGGCTGGCACAGTACACTGCAACAGACAGGCCCTGCTGGATCCACAGTCATGGACATTCCAGGGAATCCAGGCAATCAGTGACTACACGGTGGTGCAGTGCACACAGACAGTGCATGCAAGACCATAAGGTCTCAGGTTCAAAACCCAGCTGGGGCTACCACCAATCCTGCCCACATATTTTTCCCACAACTAAACAGTGATAGTAAGGACACACCTTTTGTGGTGAGGACATATGCCATGGTAATACGTCTATCTTTTACCTCACTGAGTACAGACACCATGAACAGGGCCAGTGCCTAGAGCAGATTCCCCCAAATGCAGGCCTGGTGGCCCACACACCAGTCAGGTGTCATGCTGCCACTCATACAAATGCCTGTGATGTATATCTATGCACCACCCCCATGGCATGTAGATGTAGCTCATGCATACTCATGAGGGACAGCAGGAAAACCCGAACAGTGTGATGCAGACCTGGACTGGAGTTGGGAATCTCTGCCGTAAAGCAGCAGCCAACAGGGGCAGACACACCCACACCCACAGGCCCCAGTGGACAATGCCTACCTGAGAGGCAGGACATTGGGCCCTGCCTGTATCTCCCAATATGAGCAGTTGCATACCTTAGCGATGCTACCCCACACCTGGGTATATGGTACACAGCTATCAAACGTCTCCTATGAAAACTGGCAGATATCAATTTCTAGGCAAAACACATGTTGATGATTGAGCTCCACCATAACAATCATTCTGATGTCTGTGTTGTGTGCTGCAGGTCTGGCGTCTGACAGTGTTTACCACCCTAGGAAGGGACCCCCATCAGCCTTGCGTACCATATCCATGCCTGTACTGTTCTCAGGACTGGTGTGTTGGGTAGGGCAGCTAAACCCCCTTGATTGTAGCACAAAAGATGACCAAGCTGGGTAATGGTGACAGCAATGGGAAAACTTAAACAGACACCCCCAATAAAGGCCAGAAGAAAGTATATGAATCTCTGAAGGGTCCCCGCTCCTGCAGCATACAAAGTGCATGTTCACACCTTGAGATAGGATATAGCAGGGTTAGCCACACCAATGGACAGTTCCCCTATGGCATGGCCATGTTCCACAACAGTATGTATGAGTTGGGGGGGATGCGTGGATGATTATGCAGGCACCCAAACCCCAGAACGCACAGCATAGGCAGACACCTATATGCTCACAGGATGGCCCAAAACTGTGCACCACCAGCACCAGCAGCAGAAGGACATGCAGCATGTTTGTGGAGGGGTCCTGATTTCCTAGGGGGGCAGTGGAAGTTGCTCAGAGAAGATGGAGGCAGACACCCCTTCACGTGTGTGCAGGGCACCCCAACAGAAGGGCACCTCCTGACAAACACACATGGTACCACCAGGGAGTACGTTGCCTCTGTTGCCGCAGTGTGGTGCAGTGAATGCAGCCACTGTGTTCAGGTTCCAAAGATTACCAGTTCAACTCTTAGCTGGGGCCCCCTGAAACACAGTCCACATATTTTACTCACCAATAAACCCTGATAGTAAAGACAAACCATAATTATAGAAAAGAAAAGCATGTTCCCCAAACCTCGCTTTTACCCTAAGGAGCACATACACCTGAACAATGTGCAACACCCACAGCAGAGAACACAAAAAAGCTGTCCAGTAGGGCCACATTTCACTCAGTTGTGATACGGTAACCAATATAAGCCCATGTCAGCATGGTGGCGTAGGCTTCCTGGTGAGAGAGGGGGCAGTGGCTGCTGCCCACAGAAGATGCTGGCCTAGACCCCATCATGTGGGTGCAGTGCACTCCAACAGACATCACCTGTGTGACAAACACCCATGGACTCCGCAGGGAATGCACCATTGCTGTGCTCAGATGGTGGTGCAGTTGATTTAGCCAGTGCCTCTAAGACCAGAACGCCACAGGTTCCAATCCCAGCTGTGGAACTTTCCATCCCAAAACCCACATTTTACCCATGAGTGAAACATGGTAGTAAAGAACGAAACTTTCCTGCAGAGGACATAAGCGCCGGGCAAAAGCCCATACCTGTCCTTAAACAGCACACAGCACATAAACATATGCATCACCTACAGCAGAATCCCCCAAATGCAGTCATGGAGTGTCACAAATTACTCTGGTTGGATGATGTCTCCCAAAAAGATGCGTGTGCTGCAATGTAACTTAACAGCCCCATGGTATGCAGATGTATCATAGGCATATTCATTACAGACATCATGAAAAGCAGACCAGTGTTTGTGCCACCTGGACTGGAGTTGGTAACCTCTGCCCAATAGCACTGGCCAACAGGGGTAGAAAAACTTGCACCTGCAGGCTCCATTATCCAAAGACCAATGCAGCGGCAGGATGTTGGGCCCTGTGTGCCTCTCCCAATACTAGCATGTGCATACATTACCAATGCAACAGTAGACATGGGGATATGGTACAGAGATATCAAAAGCCTGTTATCATCACTGTCAGATAGAGATGGCTATGTTAAGCACAAGCAGCTCATTGAGCTGTACCATAGCAACGTCTCTGATGTATGTGCAATGTTTGTCAGGTCATGTGTCCTCCAGTGTCCACCACCGTGGAGAATGACTCCAACAGTACACCATAACATTGCCAGGCCTGCAATGTGCCCATTACTGGTGCGTTGGCCAGGGCTGCCACATAACACAACATCTGCTCAATGTTGCCCTAGGTGTAGGGAGTGTCTGTCCGTCTATCCAGTGAGTGGTGTCTGCCCACACCCTCTGCAGCACACACTGATAGCACCTTTGCCAGTATTGGCCTGCAAATGCACATAATGAGGAGCAAAGTACTGTGGGTATAGAACAGACAGGGCGGCATGAGCAGGATGCATCTGCACAGGGCACACATGACTGCCTGGGACGATGTAGTGCCTGGCGGTCACCTCCACAGACATGGTGTCCATTGAATGCCTTGCTTGGAGGTCATTCTCACCCTGACCGATTAGTGAACACGGCCTGGCTAGGTTCCACCAGCGTGCCATATAGTAGGTCTCTCATGTGATGTATATGGGTTCTGTATATATGGGGCCCAATCACTGAGTTAAGTGCATGGTGGGTATGTTCACATCCCAGTTATGGGTGGACACATTTCCCCTGGTAGCATGCACTATGGACTGCCTAGTGGCCTGACTGCAGTGAGCATGTGTCGGGCTGGTACACTGTGCAGGGTTCAGTAGATGGGGACACACTGTGCCTGCTGTTGGGAAATGTAAGATGGTGCTGGGGGGATCAGGCCCTACTGTCAGGGGGCTCTGGAAATATGGATGCGTACAGAACTGCAGAGAGCTCCCTGTAGATTGTCAGTACCACAGCTGGACCATGTCTGATGGTGCTGCCAGCCGCTACCAGTGTAGATGGGATAGTGAATGTGGATATGTTGTTGGGGGAACCTTGTTTCCACAGGGCCAGTTTGGTGGTCTGACACACTTCGCCTATGTGTAGTAACACCTCTTACCCTCACACACACACTGCACATATATCATTTGGGCAAGGCACCCACACACGAGATGCACCCCTCTGTGAGCATTGTAGCCCACCAAGCCCTGAGGTGACTGGTAGATCCAGATGGTCAAAGGTGTGTCTGATATACCAAACTATCTGACATCGGCAGACAAGTTGACATGATGTATAGGCCATCCCCGCCAGGATAGGTGCTGTGTGTCCCACCTCACCCTCAGGGTGAGCACAGGCCACACACACTCTGATGGTCTGTAGCCACTCTGTAACAGCACCACGGAAGGTCAGTACCCACTACCAGTCCCAGGTGCTGTTGTGTTTCACACCCTATGGTCTGCCCATCTGTATAGCGTTGCTTTGCATGTGCAGTGCATCATGGGTGTGAGTGGGCACACCCTACCCTTTTAAACATAGCATACAGTCTGCAGAGGCTATATTGCAGCCAGCCAGACATCTCAGCATAGCTATGGAGCTGTAGTCCACTGGTGACAGCAATGCCTCTGTAAGCGACAGGTTGCTGGTTCAAATCCATGTTGTGGTTGTCCACACAAAGTATTTTGAATATTTACATTGTCACATATACTGCGTCAGTCAGCATCACTGCTGGTTACATTGCACAAATCGGACATTTATTCCACAGGGCATTGTAACATGGAGAGAAAGATTTCTCAAGGGTCTTGTGGGCTGTCTGTCCCAGAAAGTGTCTAATGTCCTGTAGTACTGCCAACTCAAAAACCATCACAGTGCATTAACCCTAGGATGCCTCATAAGGTGTCCTATGGAGCACCTGATGCTTACAGCACTGTGAGGATCTCATAGCTGCCACCACTATTTTACATTTTGAAACCGGTCATTGCCTGTACTCACCAATAACCTCACTGTGGATGGAAATACACAACCTCTGGCTCCACAGTCAGCGAGGTAATCTGTGGGCCACAGCTCAATAGCTGTGAACAGATGCCTGCCGTTGTAAAGAGTCAATCATGCAGACTGTGTGCTGTGGTTATCAGGGGGGTGGTGATCCACTAGTGAGATTGTTGTACAGCACATGACGTATATAGCACTGTAAGGGTATTGACACTGGCAGCACTGCTCTATTGTAGAAAGAGGTCTGGGGCAGGTAACACTGTTGCAACGTATGAAGATATATGTCATGTGCAGCACAGATGTACATCAAAGGCAGCATGCGTAATCTTGTACTGCTGTACAATAATGTGTGCTGCGTGAGACAGGTATACAATAGCCCAACTGGAACATGTAACCCAATGACAACAGGTTATGCAGTCCACTTACAAACATTGTGCAACACCTCTGCCATCAGGACTGTATGCCATCACACATAACAAAGGATAACATGCAGTAAGGTGGCATGCCAACGCACATGTCCTGGTAATGGGCACCATGAAACCTACTGTGCATGTCCAATGCTCAGATATGAACATCCCCCCACCCCCCATGGCACCCACAACATCATTGCTGGACATACATGGAGATGCACCACAGAACATACTCCAGTGGCACACAAAACCCCATATCACCAGGGGGACTGACACCTGACGTTGATGGTCTGTCAGCACCCATTGTTATCAGTGGCAAAGCAGAACCTGCTAGGTAACACAAATAGCACACCTCATCTGACAATGCACCAGGAATCATTGGATATGTGTCCAGAGGTTCAATACCACACTGTCTAAACAAGATTGAACCATAATAATCATGGTATGTTTTGGGACATGCGAGATACATCGTTGCTATATGTGTTTGCAGAGACCAGTAGATATAATGTTAGCCACCCCATAACCAATGTATCTGAATGATGCGTGCATTTACAATGTGCCTTTATTTTGACGCGCAGCAATGCGGAACATACCAGCGTGATTAGCCTAATCGCGCAGCCATGCGGCGCGCCCATACACGCGCCGCGACGCTCAAATCTGGAAGTTGCGTCGCGCACGTCATGACGCGCATACAGGAACATGGCGTCCAGGACAAGGAAGCCGGCGTTTAGCCTCTGTGAGCTGCGCTACCTGGCAGCCCTCATTGGCCAGAAGCAGGCAAGGCTGTTCCCTGGCCCCTCCAGGTGAAGGAACATGGGGAAGGTGAGGAGGGCCTGGGAGAGGCTCACCAGGCGCTTCAACCGCATGGCTGACCACCAAAGGGAGGTAAGTGAATGGCCACAGGTCATCATAATCATATACACAGACAGGGTTGATGGCAGCTGTCCATGATGCTGTGTGTAGGTAGTCCAGATCACGAAAGTGCACCAGTTAAAGCCACACGCCATATTGTATATGTATCACCTCTGAGTGGATTGCCATGTACCCAGGTGCTGACAGATGTGGTCACATAGGGCATGATGCCACCCTTGAGACCTGACTATTGCTGCTGTTGTTGTACTACAGCACACTATAATACAGCTAGGCCACACATCTGCCTATGGAGTGACCTGAAACATCATGTGCTGATGGTGGTATCTGTATCTGCAGGGAACACATGGGGGCCACCCTCTGGTGTCCGGAAACGTGCAGCACATGGTCGCCAGCCAACAAGGTGCCATGGGGTTGTTTGCCAATGTTGTGTAATACATCCCCCCCTATCCCCAGGACTCCAGACTGCATATCAGAGTGGTCCCACGGTCATCCTGGAGATATGGCTGTGTGTCCTAATGTAGTTATAAGCATCCCCCCTACCTCCAGGAGTCCAGAGAGGCCCTCCAAGTGGGCTCTGTGTGACCCTGGAGATATGGCTGTGTGTCCTAATGTAGTTATAAGCATCCCCCCTACCTCCAGGAGTCCAGAGAGGCCCTCCAAGTGGGCTCTGTGTGACCCTGGAGATATGGCTGTGTGTCCTAATGTAGTTATAAGCATCCCCCCTACCTCCAGGAGTCCAGAGAGGCCCACCAAGTGGGCTCTGTGTCACCCTGGAGATATGGCTGTGTGTCCTAATGCAGTTATAAGCATCCCCCCTACCTCCAGGAGTCCAGAGAGGCCCTCCAAGTGGGCTCTGTGTGACCCTGGAGATATGGCTTTGTGTCCTAATGTAGTTATAAGCATCCCCCCTACCTCCAGGAGTCCAGAGAGGCCCTCCAAGTGGGCTCTGTGTGACCCTGGAGATATGGCTGTGTGTCCTAATGTAGTTATAAGCATCCCCCCTACCTCCAGGAGTCCAGAGAGGCCCTCCAAGTGGGCTCTGTGTGACCCTGGAGATATGGCTGTGTGTCCTAATGTAGTTGGAAGCATCCCCCCTACCTCCAGGAGTCCAGAGAGGCCCTCCAAGTGGGCTCTGTGTGACCCTGGAGATATGGCTGTGTGTCCTAATGTAGTTATAAGCATCCCCCCTACCTCCAGGAGTCCAGAGAGGCCCTCCAAGTGGGCTCTGTGTGACCCTGGAGATATGGTTGTGTGTCCTAATGTAGTTGGAAGCATCCCCCCTACCTCCAGGAGTCCAGAGAGGCCCTCCAAGTGGGCTCTGTGTGACCCTGGAGATATGGCTGTGTGTCCTAATGTAGTTATAAGCATCCCCCCTACCTCCAGGAGTCCAGAGAGGCCCTCCAAGTGGGCTCTGTGTGACCCTGGAGATATGGCTGTGTGTCCTAATGTAGTTATAAGCATCCCCCCTACCTCCAGGTGTCCACACAAACCAGTAGGGTGTGGCCCATCCACCCTGGGGATATGGTGCAGTGTCACAATGCTGTTGAGTCCATCCTCCCCATCTCCTGGAGTCATGACACCTGCGTATGGTGTTCAGGGAGTCACCATGGTGCCCTGCTGTATGTTGGTGAGGATGTGCCCTTGGACACCCAAGACCCAGGGGGAGGGCGAGCAGATTGTTACGGAGCTGATGTGAGTCTAATATGTCCCATAGGGTATGGAGGTTGGGTTGCACATCACCCACAGTCCATGGGGTCCACAGCTCAGAACACACACTGTAGATGTAGCCAGATGGTACGTTGCTTGCAGATGTGGCTGTGCGTAAGCCACACATCACACATATTAGCATGGAGATGCACGTCCAAAGGTCTGTAACAGAGACATGTCCCCAGCTATGCCTGTTGAGCCTGGTCGCACATGTGCACAGCCCCCAAGGCATCACACACCTGTTTGCAGATGCCGAGCACAGATGCTGGTGAAGAGGTCCATGCACCCACCCAGGCTGCACAACACAGCCTATCACTCACACATGAGCAGAGGTGGCAATAGCCCATACCCGTGTAATGGGTCCTGGCACATAGTTTTTGCGTGCCAAACCCACAGAACCATCCAGTGTCCAGGGTCCAGGTCTGATGAAATAACACCATCAGATAGGTCAGATTGGGACAGATGTATGTCCACCATGACCACTATGCGTCGTCCAAAAGACGTCAAACCAGGTCTGACGTAACTATCAACATCCCCAGGACAGACAGGTCACACAATCCCTGTAGTGTGTCACACACTGCTACCCATGGCCTTGTAGCAACCCACATGTCATGGACATGACCCCTGGTAAGGTGCATAGGACAACCCACCCAATGTCACAGCTATGATGACATCACCCATGTGTGCTGTTATAACACATTTCCCGTGGGTGTGGATTGCATGGCATGTGTAGATGATGTCACCATGAATGTCTGACACATGACACATACATGGTTTGGGGGTCAGCATGGACATCAGCATTGGCAAACATGATGTGGTATGGCAGAGCCATGTCTGTGAAGGGGGCCACAGGGAACATGACCTGTGCGTTCAGGGTGAGGCTCACAATGGCCATAGGTGTCACAGCACACATGCGCACACCCACAGCTCTGCATGTAGGTGGCACTGGGCACAGCTAATCACCAGGAGCAAGCAGGGATCAGCTGTCACATGTTGGTACTGTCTGCCCTGTTGCAGCCTGCATGTGGCTGCTCACCAGCAGCCAATGGGGTGGAATCTCGGAGTAAACCACAGCTCCTGTGTGCTGCCCTGACGCCTCCCCCAAATGGTACACTCCAGTTCATTAGGTTGTGCCAAACCAGCAGGTCTGTGTCCCTGTATGTGCAACACACCTCAATGGTATTGCCACCCCTGTGTCTGTGCCTGCTGACGTCTCCCTGAAAGGTAGCACAGGTGTATGGGTGATCCCATCACTGGGAGATGTGTTGACCTCAACCAAACAGAATCCCAGGGGAACAGTGAGAACGTCCCCTGCACGTGACCCCCCCATTCGTGGACAGGCAAAAATGATACCCCCATAATGGAACGTCACGCCATGTGTTTGCAGATCAGGGCAAAATGTGTCATTAGCTCCATGGTCACTGACAATCATGCCTGGTGTGTGGAATGGCCAGGCCACACTCACGCCCTTTCGCCATGTCTGGTCTGTGGGATTGCAGCCAGGAGCGGTAGGTTGGACTGAGGACTCAAACCCAACACCCACCACCCCACCAACGTGGCTGTGGTGTCACCCATGTACCCAGGGGTGTCCCGTTGCACCTGTGGATCCCATGTAACCCCACAGACGGCTGGATGGTTCCAAAGGGTACCCCCCCCCAAACATCAGGTTGCCAGGGCTGTGGCACTGAGGAACGCACTCAGTCCAAAAAGGCCTGGTGGAATCACCAGGCCCCACAGGCGACTTTGTGGCAACAACAAGGTCCGGCGTCCACAAACGCATCTGAGCCCCCTTGGGCCATGCTGTGGGGCAAGGGCTGTGACCAGTACCACTACACAGGCCTCACCAGTGTCACCAGCCCAGAGGATGCTGGCCACCAAATGCTCTCCTGAGGCTATCCTTGGGCCATCAGGGTCCTTGATAACACCCCAGACCACACACATTGTGTCATTGTCAGCCGCTGTGATCTGGTGCACAGCATGGGAAAATGGACCATCAGTGCAGATGGGTGACATCTGTGAGACCCCGGGACCAGGACACCCATGTTAGCCTGCATCTCGGTACCATACCGCAACAAGCCGCAGCACACAGGGCCAAGATACGTCCAAATGTCTGACGGGCCTGGTGACTGTGACAGCTCTGAGGGTAAGAAGGTAACCCTCCAATGGGGGCCTGCATGTCCCAAAAGGAGATAGTCGTGGTCTGGGGATGTGTACCACCATGAGGTACTAGGATAGGTAGTCAGGGCCACTCTGTACCAGTCACAACCTATGCAGAGCACACGTCACACGACCCTGACAATAACCAATATCCACAGTCGCCAAGGGTGCCAGCCACCCTGTCAGTACATCAGCATGTACAGGATACTCACGTGAGAAGGATGGGATCCATCTCGCAGCACCCCCCCACATGCCCACTAGCTGTACAGTGACCATCCTGTGTTGTACGTCTCCATTGTCCCAAACAACATAGCCCCCACGGTACACCATGGTATAGTAGTCAGCTATGCTGACAACATAATGTGACCAATGACATGCTGTCAGGCCATCTGGTAGGGGCGTATGACCATGGATGCTGTGGGTTGCCGTGTCTGCCAGGCATCCTTGCTGTCAGACAGTATAGTGCCTATTAGCCTGTTCATGGGAATGGATCTGATGGTGTTTGCAAAACAGCGATAAAAGCACGTTTTGCCACTTCCGCATGACAAGGGGCAGGTACATGTAGCACCTGTCAAGGCATGTCCAGACAAATGCAACTGTTGCCTGCAGGGTGTCCTTGGACAGGTGTCAGGCCAGAGGCTGAGTCACCCCCATTGCCATTGTGTCATGGACACATGTCTGCCTAGTGGCTGCAGAACTGGAACACTGTTTACAGGATAAACCGTGCAACACCCCCTGTACGCCTTGATATCTGTCAGGGACAGGGTGGCAGCAATGGCCCACGTAACTGGGAGCTGACAAGCCCCCCCCAACCAGGCGGGCCGGGATCTGCGATGCTGCAGAGGGAAAGCCAACAACGGCTCCTCCCTGCCCAGCCCGAATGGAAGCTAGTAGTCATATGGCCATCATGGACCACACCGAGCGGAGGCTGATAGAACCTGTCCACCTCCCTCAGGTCCACCATATCTGAGAGATACACAGCTGTAGCTGAATCTGCAGCGCCAGCATCCACAGGGCCTCACAGTCCCTGATGAGGTACATGTCCCCCCCCCTCAACCATCCACGTAACCACATGTCGACAGTCCCATGAGGTCCATGTCACTGCATGCATGTGTGGTGGCCCATACCATCGTAACCCGGGACTATGTACATCATGGGAGGTGTCTGAGATCCCTGTGAGGTAGTTGGCGGCCCCCCCCCCCCGGCACACACACTCTGGTGAGCATCCCGTGTCAACTGACCCTAGGGGGCCCCACCAGAGGTGGGTAGGTCCCGTTTCCCTCAGGGGACCGCAGCCATACCCACCTGACCAGCTGCGTTCATGGAACAGCAGGGATTGGCCCACAGAAAAGAACCATTGCCCCTCGGGGATGTGTCACCCTTCACTCATTCCCTGTGTCTCTGTCACGCTCACCCTCCCCCGCCCCCCCCCCTCTGTCTGTCTCTGTCCCACCCCCCATGTTACCTGTGTGTTGTGGGGGAGTCGAGATATGGGGGGGGGCAGCATGCAGGCAATGTGCGATGCTGCTGACTGCTGCCCTCTGTGACTGTTCCTGTCTATGCCAGCCAGGCTCAGTGATACCGTTGTGACACACACCTGCAAACATATTCCGACATATCCCAAGGACCAACTGTTATAGGTGGGTCACTATGCTGTGTGTGCCACACACAGCAGGGGTGAGGGAGCAGCCCAACGCTGAACACACAGGGGTATGTCTAGGCTGTCCAATCGCCTGTGACAGACGTTAGGTGATGACCCAGTCAATGTTTGCATATCCACAGGTGGAGGACCTGAGGAAGAAGGGGCGTGAACTCCGCCTACACCACCCTGCATTCATCGAGCAGTGCACCACGGAGGCTGAGTCCCAACCTGATGGTGAGTATTGGGCCGCCAGCCTGTGTTTTCGGCTTATGAACATGTTTTATGTGCCACACATGGATGTGCCCTAATGTCTGTCGTCCTCCACAGATGGAGATGGCACCGATGGAGGGCCCAGCACCTCCACCCATATGCCCCGCCGACCCACCACACGCCGTGCAAGGGAGAGGGGGGAGGGTGTGGAGGAGAGTCCTGAGCCCCAGCACCAGGACACAGAGGAGGAGGAGATGGAGGCAGAGGAGGTGTCTGAGACCGGAAGTGGGGCCGAGGATGCAGCAGACCAGGAGGTGGAGCCAGCACATGTACCCGCACATCCCCCCAGCCAGGGGGATGTGGATGCGACAATGGGGGGTGCAGGGGAGAGGGGGCAAGGGGGGGGAGGTGGGCCAGGGGTGGGTTCCGCAGTGTCGATGCTGGGAGGGTAGGGGAAGGGTGTGCGGGAAGGGGGGCAGGACGGTTGGGGGGTGTTGTGGAACACAGCCCAGCACAGGGCCCAGGGGGCTGCCGTCAGACACTGCAGCTGGCAGCACGGGACGGGCGTCAGTGTTATCCAGCGTCATCCATGGCCACAGACATGTCCCATGCAGATGCCAGCACACAGACCACGCACACTGTGTGTCTGTGTGCTGGCATATGCATGCATGATGTGCTTGTGACCATGGATGACGTACGCCAGGACGTCCGTGTCGTGTACCATGCCCTGCAGTGTCTGACGGGGGCTGTTCAGGAGGTGGCCCACGATGTGGCGCGTCTGGCATCTCAGGGGCCATCTGCTGAAGGGCGTCACAGTCGCCATTGATGGCACCTGTGACGTCCCCATGTGCCCTGTGCTGTGCTGTGTTCCACCAACACACATGGGGCTGGGTTTGTGGGGCATGTTGCCCAATGTTCAAATACTTTTGTGTGGTTAATAAAGTTTATATTTTTGTGTACACAATGGTCACGTGTGTCCTTACCCACCCACCCACTATGGCGTCAAGCATGGGATCTGTGTGTGCATATGGAGGGGCATTGTAGGTAGACATGGGTGTCATATGTGCTCCGGCACCGCATGCAGTCAGGGTGGCCCAGAGGTGCGTAGGGCCATAGGACAAGGGTATGCCCATGGGATGCTGCAATGTAAGGGGGACGGAGAGCTAACGTGACACATGGATTGCCGTGATCTCAACACATGTGTGTCCACAGTGCATGGGCTGCCAGATGCATGACACCCATGCCTGCCCACGTCTTATACATTCCTGTGGGGGTGGGCCCTGGCATGCCGCCTGTGTTGCAGGCAGGGACATGTTTCAAACATAAGCACCCACTCACAAGGGTCAGATGGGGACAACATAGTGCAGACACATAACAATTAAACTGCAGTCACTGCACATGCACCCTATCAGTACATGGTTGTGTGCATACATTGGCTTGATACTGCCCAGGGGCCGCATACACACACTGTGAGGGTCGCACATGGCTTGTGCTGGCATTGGTGCAGACATGCCTGGCCGTCCAATGAACACGGTGACAACGTGCCTGGACGCTGGCCACATGGTTCTGGACAAACCATCCATGTGTACACCACATAGGGGTTCACAAGTGCACACATTGAAAACACACATTGCATGATTTATACATGATAGGTTTTATTTGGCGTCATTGACTGTGGCGTGGTCGCCCACGCCTGCCCCATCGCAAGCCTCTTCCCCCCCCCCCCCCGGTGCCACGCGCTCCTCTTGGCCGGGTGCTGCCGGTGGTGTCTGTGCCGCTGGTGGCGGTGGTGTGTTTTGCTGCTGTAATGCAGCTGCGATACTCTCCAGGGCCTCACAGATCCGGGTGTACGGTATTGCCTCCACCACATCCGTGCAGCGCTGCAGACCACCACACATATCGGCCAGCTGTCTGTTTGTCTGATCCAGTGATGCCTGGATCCTCTCCAGTGCCTGGGACTGGCCTGTTGGTGAGACACAGGGTTGTGTGTGAGATACCTCTCTGTGAGACAACAGACACACACCAAACCGTCACACACAGTCAACATTGATAGTACAGTGACAGGGAGGACCCTGGTACACACATGGCTAGGGTGACGAACCCTCATCATCACAGTAGTGTAGGGCACAGCCACACACTCGACACAGTACGGTAGTGTGATATGTGAGGCAGACACATTACTCCACAGGCTGTGCAAACACACACACGTACTGCAGAGGTTGCAACAGGCTTGCAGACAGGTAGCAAGCACATGTCTAACTGGCCTTTGGGGGGAGGCATGAAACAGGGACAGGAACAACAGAGGCACCCCATCAGTGGCAGGTAGATGTGGTTCATAGCTAGGACCCCAGGGGCTGCCACAGGTGGGTGGTTCTACACAGTTTGGAGAGGGCACGGCTGGAGCATGCGCTAATCACGCAGATGGGGTGGCAGCATCAGACCGCCAACTGTTACATGCGCATGTGCACTCCCGTGTGAGCTGTCTGCCGACAGAGTGGTTCACATACACCTTGTGTATAGCGGGGAGGGGTCTGAAAGCAGTGCATGTTCACCCTTGTAGCCATGTAGAGGGCATGGACAGGGGAGGGGGCCAACAGTTGACACAGCAGAGGTGGGGAAACAGCAGTGACACATGACCAGTGACATGCCGGGGGTTCCCCAGCACGTGGTACACCATGGGGGAGGGCATGGGTCTCCAGGGATGGGGGGGTGTCTCCCTGACTGTGGTGTACAGCTGTGGATGCGGGTCAGGGGTGTTGTGTCACTCATCACAACACAGAGGTCATTCCCTGACCTGTGTGGTGATGTGGGTGAGTCACGCAGCTATGCTATCAGGTGACTCAGTGTCAGGTCCACAGCACGGGGACACATTCATGTCCTGTTCTGTATGTCAGGCAGGCCATCTCATTTGGTGGCGTACACACAGACGTTATGTACCTGTACCCCTACCAGGCTAACCCAACATGATTCTTGGCCCTGTCAGCTTGAGGAGTGCTGGTATATGGGTGTCCCCACACTCGATGTCTGCTGTGATACTATCCTATGTTTGTTGTAGACCTGCAGCTTCTGTCAGCGGGGACTGTGGGACGCGTGACATGACATTACCCATGCCGCCTGGGTCTGGGTGTGTGTGTCCCGATTGCCCGATGATGATGTGACAGGTGGCACCCTGTTGTCTGCAGGTCCTCTGACTATTTACCAAGGGGCAGACTGTTGCAAGGGCAGTGCCTGTATCTAGTTTTCTGCCGTTACCGTGTTGGTGGTGAGAACTCAGTGCTGTTCTGTCTGTATGTGGCTGATTACACTGGCCCTGAACCGGTCTGTGTTGTGTCACATTGACAACCTCCACCCTACACCATACGCCTGTGTTCACTCCACTGACTGCCATCTACCTAACCCGTACAGGTAGGAGCTGTGGGGGTACAGTGCCACATCCACCACATACACACACACCTCACACAGACTACTGTTCCAGGCATTGTGTGTGTGACGCCTTGTTGCCACCCACCTACAGCATGGCGTTCCCCTGATGCGGCACGGTCCCGGAGATCAGCCATCAGCACATCCAGTCTGTGGGTGTATGGGTCCTGCATTGGTTGCGGGAGAGGCTCCCTCGTTGGCCCCCCACCAGGCTGTGGGCTGCGGACTGCAGGCCCTGTTGCTGTGCCACCTGTGCTAGGGGTTTCGGGAACATCCCCTGATGCACAGGTGTCCCCCTCTGGTATGGCCTCCTCTGCCTCCTGGAACATTGGTGGCGCTTGTTCCTCCGGCTCCTCATCCACCTCCTCATCCCCTGCATCCTGCGCCCCCATGCTGCTGTACTCACCTGTAATGATAACAATCTGTGACAGCAGATATCTGTTTGTAGTTACCACATATATTTACGTGTGTGCTGCAGCTGACACATACATGAGGGGGTGGGGGCGTGCACGTGTGCTACCTACACACTCCCCTACACCCTCCCATACCTATATTTTGCACTCAGACATAGACACCAGCGGTACATGTCAGTGCATTGCCCCTGCCCGCCCTGTCTGCTTGACACCCAGGTGTTCATGTCCCCAATGCGCATCTTGGCCCCATCCCATGACTCTTGGCATCTGCAATACCCCTGCCACTGTTACCCTGCTTGTACCAGTTGCACACACTTGTCACTGGCACTCCCTTTCAGACTGTCGGGACCAGTTATCAGGTCATGTTTTGTTACAAGCTACCCTTGTATGGGTGTTGACTGTGCGAGTCTGTGACCCACTCTGCTGTGCGCCTATCTTGTCTATCATCTCTGGGCTAATGCTGCACACATGCTGCGCTGGGCAGTGTGTATGTGACATGTACATGCCCTGAGCCACACCCCTCACATTCATACAGGTGATGTCCAACCCTGTTGTGGGGGGTGGGATGTGGCTTCTGTGTGCAGACGGTTTTGGGGCAGGTGGGGGGGGGGAATGTGATGCGGGACACATGTTGACTATGGTGTTCAACATGGCGATGCATCAGTGTTTGTGGGGGTGCAGCACACACAGGTGAGAACGGGAGGGCTACATGGTGTTGCATGTGAGACAGGTTTGGGGGGGTGGTACCAGGGGGCTGCTTTCTAAACAGTGCTGATCGGAGCCAGGTCCTGGGAGCTCATAGGTGTCAGTTGTGGGAATGAGGACAATGTCGGGCATCGTAAGGTTGTCTGTGGTAGAGTGTCATATCATTAGCCGCAACCTGAGCCATGCAAGCAAAACGTGACATCATATCTGGGGGATGACAGCCACATGGGTGGGGGGCTGTGCGCAGACCTCACCCTGCCTCAGTTACAGCACATGATTCACATGGGACACACGTTTGTCTAGGGTTTTGGTAGCACATCCCACAACAAAGGGTTTCAGTAGTTGCACACAACGGGGGTCTGATGGGACTGTGGCACGATGGGTACAGGGCAGGTAGACACGGGTAGACCAGGGAGCACAGGGACACCACGGATTGCCATATGGAAATGTATCACCAGTGTCCACACAGACATGTTTGACACAACAAGCAGTGGGACCACCACAGGGGCTCAGAGGCCAGAGCCAAGGTGTGGGCTGCACACGTTGGACCCTTGGTCTGGACAGTATTCTGACAGCGGGTATCCCACCAGGTACTGCCCCCCTGGTGTTGCAGGGCCCTATGAGGGGGGGTACAGGTTCAGCGAGCATTGCAGAGTGGTGCTCACACTGTATGGGGGTGCTGAGGACCCAGAGGTGGGGATGTAGACCTCACAGAGGACAGAGCGGACACCTGTGCATAGTTACCAGCAGAGTCCAGTCAGAGTGTTGTCTGTTGGGACAGTCCCCTTGGCATGCATCTGGAATGCCTGTGTGGGGAAAAATAACCCCCTGGGATAATGTAATTCGATCCCTGCACCAGGTCAAGGCAGATTGGGCTGGTAGCACACCAGGGATGGTGGGGGATGGGATGTTACATATGGTAACCAATGCCTCAGGAACATAACCTGTCTCTGATTCTCTCATGGAGTGCTCGACAGCCCATGTTTCATGGGGTGGACAGCAGAGGTGACGTCTGAAAGGTGAGCGAGGGGAGATGTGCCTAGATGTGCTTGTTATGTGTGTATCCTTGGGACAGGTTTGGAGGTATAGCTTTCCAGACACTGTGTATGGCATAGATTGCTGGTCTGTACTGGGGAGCTTTCTTACTTGCACCTCGCTGTCTATGTGGCACCTGGCTGATGTCACAGTAAGCTGTTGACTGTATAACATTTAGCAGGTTAGACAGATATGCCATATGTTCAGGCTGGTAGGCCTACACTATGCGGATTACCTATTTACCCCAAATGTGCTCAGAGGTTGCAGTTGAACATGCTCTGGAACAGGACAGTTTGACCAATAACAACATTGCACATTGCTACATGTAGGCTGTTGCCGATACAATTTTGCAACACTACGTATCATACATACCTGCCGATGGGTGGGCGCTGTCCAGGAGCTCCGGTAGGCCACATGTGTATATCTGCCCTAGACGGGATGCAAGCTCCCTCTCCAGGGTTGAGAGTGGGAGGGTGAGGGGGCCTCCGCCACCTGTCCCATGCGCATGCTGTCTCTCTGCATACATCGTCTGCCTCACCCCTCGCTTGATGTCGGAGAACCTCTTCTTTAATGTGTCTATGTCTCTATGTGGACCCCCAGCCACAGACACCCTTACCTCCTCCCACACGGCATTACGTGTAGCGACAGAGGTTTTGGTACTCATCCTGCCAAACAGCTCGTCGTAGTGCTCAAGCACCATAGACAGGAGGTTGTGGTTCTCCATGTCTGTGAACCTGAGGGCCCTCTTCCTCTGCGTCTCCGGCACTGGAACGCGCTTGCGTTTGCCCGTGTGGCTGTAACTTGGGGCCTGTAGCCCCGCAGATGGGCCTGCCACTGGCTCACGCTCCTGTGTCCCCTCACCACCAGCTGCCCCAGCAACAGGTATGTGTTGCTCCCCAACCCCCTCACCATCACCCTCCCCCTCCAATTCCCCCTCCCTCTCCCCCTCCCTCTCCATCTCCCTTCCCCCTTCACCACTCCCCACCCAACACAGAGTACCCCACCCCACCCCACACAGACCAGACCACCCTACCCTACCCTACCCTGACTAGCACACAACACAATGATGGACAAACACCAAACACGCACTCACGACGACACACAAACCACAGTGCACAAACCACAGACCACAAACACACAGCCACCTACACTCCTGCCCTCACTGCCACGAACTACACAGCTCTGTCGCACACACCTCAGCTCTCCTCTCACAACCCTCGACGTGTACCAGGGGTACAGGGTCCTTTATAGGTTGTGTTTGGTTTGTTCACGTTGCGCATGCGCTGTTATGCGCGGCCTGTGGTTTGGCACGCCGCAGATGCAGTACGGCGCATGCGCTGGTGTCTGTGCGCCGTGCAGGTGCGGCTATGCTGTGCATGGGCGTGTGTATGTGGGCGGTGCACAGAGTCGCACATGCGCGAAGCCCACATACACGTCACTGCATGCCGCACACCGACGCACGGCCATGGGTGTACGCCCCCCTGCGTGCCACGCACAGACGCCAGCACATGCGCAGAACTGCGCTGCGCGGCAAAAGCAACCGTAAATACATCTATATATTGTCATGCAGAGATGAGTCACGTTGAGGGTTGTTTTGTAGGCGAGGTGCGTGTTTGTGGAGGGTGACAGAGTGAGCAAGGCAAGAGGTGTTGTTGATTGTATTCTGTGTGTTGGTTGTATCCCTTTGGTTTGTGTGTGTGTTGGGTTTGTGGCCTGGTCACTGTCATAGGAGGTTTGTGTGTGTGTTTGTGTGTGTTTGTGTAGCCGGGATGGAGGAGGTGATGGAAGGGATGTATGTTGCTGCATGTGCCCTGACATGTGGGCAGATGCTGCGGTTGCAGGACAGGGGAGATGGTGTCCATGGGGCTGGGCCACAGGGCATGGGTATAGTCCCACAGCAACTCACAACTGCAGCTGTGGGGGCGGTCACAGCAGGTGCTGTTGGCGAACGGCACAGGAGGTGTGCCGAGGTGCAGGCTCGGCAGCCACGCCTCTACAGGCCTAGGGCCCAGCTCCAGGGCATGCGTGAGGACCAGGTCATCTCCCTTTACCGACTGAGCACAAGGGCTATTAGGGAGCTCTATGAGGATCTAAGACCTGACCTCGAGCCCCTGACTGATCGGTCTCATGCCATACCAGGTTTAGTCAAGCTCCTTGCTGCCTTACATTTCTTTGCCTCTGGCTGTTTCCAGTCATCTGTGGCCGCAGTGGGTGGCATGAGCCGCCCCTCCTTCTCAAGATGTCTCCACCAAGTACTGCGTGCCATGGTCAGCCGGATGGGGAATTACATAGCCCTTCCTCACACTAGGCAACAGTGGGGGACCCTGAACCAGGCCTTTGAGGCGTTAGCCGGGATACCACACGTGATGGGAGCTATTGATTGCACACATGTTGCCCTGGTCTCGCCTAGAGACAGGGAGGTGGTGTTCCGCAACCGCAAACACTACCATTCCCTGAATGTTCAGGTTGTATGTGATGCTGATCTGCATATTCTGAATGTGGTCCCAAGGTTTGCAGGGTCCACCCATGACTCCTATATCCTGCATCACTCAGCACTTTTCAGCCAATTCGAGGAGGGACAATATGGGGACTGTATATTGCTGGGTGAGTATTTCCATATCTCCTCTTTAGGTATGCATCTATGTAACTGTTTTAGTGGCATCTCTTGTGTGGGCGCACTTTGCTCTCTGTGCGTTTTGAAACGTAACTACCATTACACAGACAGACAACTGTTCAGATTTTACCTTGTTACATGAGTGAGAACGTAGTGTAACAGGGTACATGAATAGGAATGTGACATCAGGATTGTAACAAGTTCAGATCATATCCAGATCATGGTGTTCCTGATACAACGCACGTGTGCAGATGTGTGTCCTGGTAGCAGATTTCCACTAGTGTGTGTTTGTACCATCAGCCCACATGGGGGTGGGGGTTTGCCATTCACACCCACCTGTGGTGCCGGGTCTGTTACTGGTATTTTTGGTATGTCATGTAACATATATGTTCGTGGAGATCCATACACCTACCCCTGTCATGTGTGTGTGAGGTTCACACAGTCAATCAGTACTGGGGTTGTCACACAGGATGCAGTAGATAACATGGGGTGTGGTGTTGCGAACTACAATGGATGTTCCTGGCCTTTGCAACTAGGAGTACATGTTTGCATACGTATGGGCATGGATTTAGCCTGTGTCATGGCAAGGGAGCAACACAGTCTAGGGGTTTGCAGGGCCCTGGGCCACTGTAGATGTGCGTGACATAGGCATCATTGTATGTGTTGATCCTGCAGTTGCTGAGCATTGTGGGAAGGTGGCAGCAAGGGCAAGGGGGCTACTTAGTTGCATACAGAGAGGTGTTGGTTGCGCATGCCCAGGTAGATACTCTTCCTCTGTATATGTGATGGTTGCAACCTCATGTGGGCTATTGTGTGCTATTCTGTGGACCACAGCTTGAAAAGGCTCTGAACATGATGGAGACAGTGCAGAGGGTGTCTACTGAAACGATTGTTGGTCAGCAGTATACAGCATATGGTTTCAGACGATAAATGTTGATATGTGGACCTTGGAGGACAGGGGGAATAGAGTTGATGTGGTTTTGATCTTCTCACACCTGACTGCCATACATGTTCTGGGCGTGAGCCTCCATTGCAGCACAGCACATGTTTGTGTTGTGTACCATGCTGACATATACTTTGAACATGTGATCAGTGTATTGGTGGTCTAGTCTGACGTTGGAGGTGTTTGAGATGGGGACCACAACTGCAGTACAACACTTATGTGCCACACATAGCGGATCTCTAGAAGTAAAACTGTGACAGTTGGGTTATTGGGCATGTATGTACAGGCTCCCTAGGCCATGTGTCGGATTTCACCAAACATATATCTGTTTATCTTAAATACATAGTTGTGATGTCCGTACGTTATGTCCGGATGCGTTCTGCATTTGTTTCTCACGTCTATACCTGTGTCAATTTGGGGGTACAGGCGCTCATGCATTCACATGCAACATTTCTTTCTGCAGGTGATGCCGGGTATGGGTGTCGCCCCTGGCTGCTGACCCCTGTGCGTCAGCCACGGACACGTGCAGAGCGGAGGTACAATGAGGCCCATGCCTCCAGCCGCTCTGTCATAGAGCGCACCTTTGGCGTGTTGAAAAGTCGCTTCAGGTGTCTGGATAAGACAGGCGGGGCCTTACAATATAGGCCAGTGACTGTGGCAGAGATAATCATAGCCTGTTACATCCTGCACAAAATTGCTCTCAGGCACGATATTCCTGCAGAGATTAATGAGGATCTGGAGGAGGATCCACCGTGCCCCCCTGTGCGTGCCAGTGGTGACACACAAGTGGGCACAGCGGTCAGGCGGAGGTTAATTGCAGACATCTTCTCTGGTACGTATTGCATATATTCCCACATAAATGTGCTGTTATGTGTGTGATGTTTATAACGGTTGATGTTGCAGGACATATGGCACTGAGATGCAACAATGCATTGTGATTAAACTTAACATCCCAAGGACACATATAGCTATGAGTGTGTGACCAACAATGTGGACAGGGCACAGCAGCATCTGTTGGTGGATTATGTGGGTGGGTGTTGATACGCCTTTCACAGCTTTTGGGGGTCACATTCCCAGGTAATGGCTGGTTCTGATAGCAGCTGCTGTGCAAACACAGTTAGTGGTTTTGATGGTCTGTGTGGGGCAAGGTGTAAGGCATATGGTGCAGTGTTCCCAGTGGGAGGGGGGTGCATGTTTGTGTACTGTTCTCCTGTGGTGTATTTGTTTATATTGTATACTTTTTTGCTGCTTGTGTGGTTGTTCTGCTTGTGTCAGCTGGCTATGTATGTATGTTTCCTGTGTGTGGTGACACATGTCATACATAGCACAGTACACATGGCCATGATTACCTTCCAAACATGGTGTTAATTAGTGGTGACAGGTGCTACTGCGACCCCACAGTGTGCCCTAATGTATACATCATCACCTGGGGCTGACATGGCTATATTGAGGGATGGGGACCTGTGCAGTGTGCATCCATGGGGCCATATCATTGTTTTTGTTTTGTTTGGAATATAGCCAGTGCGTGCATTGATGCATATGTACACACATACAGATGTGATGCACGTCTGATCAGCAAAGGGTGGGTTACAGTGGCCAAGTGCTATGCTGCATGTGTAGGTGTGTTTTGTGTCTAGTGGTTTGTCATGGGGACATGGCATATGTAGCTGATGCTATCTCAACATATGCCACATGGCTCAACGTGTCATCAGACTCTGGAACTTGTTACCAGAGGATGGTGTATGGCCTGTTAGTTTTTCTGTGCTTAGGAACCTGTTTGGACATGTTCCTTGCGTAAAGGTCCATATCGGACTATTACAAAGGGACCCAGGATAATCGGTGCTTGACCCTGCTCAGGCATTGTGGAACCTGAGTATTTTGTGGATACTACTAGGTATATATGACCTAGATTGACCACTGTTGGGGGCAGGATACTGGGCCTGATGGACCTCTGTCTGACACAGTATGGTGTATGGCATATCTTACATGCTGTGGATGTGTGTGGGGCAAGGGTACACAACTACCTTGCGCACCCTGGCGAGGGCTGTAATGTCCACATACACACAGAGACCTAGATGAGCATTATTTGTTTGAGGCGCACATATAGGCTATCCATGGTTTCACATTCTCACTGTCACACTGGGGGCTGACATGCAGCCATCATGGTCCTGTCACAAACACACATCGGAGTGTGGTTTTGAGGACGTGGCACTAACCTTGCCATATATTTCCACACATCATCATCACACAGCTGTCAATATTATTTGGGGTCTGAAATGTACACTGCAGGATATGTTTGTGACCCGTGGATACAGGAGCTGTTCATGCATATTTCCATGTATTTCAGCAATTTACAGTGGGGTGACAGACAACATTGGGAGGGCACTACACACGGGGAGGGGGTATTGGTGGCAAGATGGGGGACACATGGGGGACACAGACTAGTATTGTGACCATGGGATGGGCCATAAACAGGGTGGGAGCAGACACCTCTATAGACCATTGTGTACAACAACAGAGAGGTAACGGAGGCGACAGAGGGATTCCAGGGACCTTTATTTAGCAGCAAATACCTCCGTCCTGACTCTCCCACGAGAGAGATCAGTACAGTGTGATAGTGAACAGTCAGTCCGTAGGTCATGTTGTGGGGTCTGACAGCTGCGTACAGGGAGGTGCAGTGTGTGTTTCAGACCTCGGACATTACATATGTTTGTTTCTCTTGTGTTTTCCACTGCACAGGACATACTTCGTGAGGATGCTCTTGCTGTGGTGCATTGCCACATGACTGTACATCAGCCAGGATGCTGTGGTCCGGGGTAGGTGGATCTACAGCTACATTGTCTCTGCCTGCAGTCATGGGGGAGAACATGTCGTCTGGGATGTGTCCTATTGTGCAGATGTTGTTGTTAATTTGTATCCTTGAGCCTCCCTTACCCATATCTTCCTGTTGTCACACATATCCCCATGTGTTTGTGTCCATTATGTATGCTGCAACACTGTTTCAGTCCATTTTACAGCATAGATACATGTGTTTGTAGTATTGTTTGTTTTTGAGGGAACCAACACTTGCTGCCTCCCCCAACACTGTTAGATCAGCCTCAGCAGGGTATCACTGCATGTCCCTGGGCCTTCATGTGCACAAATTTGCACTTGTGCACATAAAGGCCATG
This sequence comes from Ichthyophis bannanicus, assembly GCA_033557465.1. Taxonomy (NCBI): domain Eukaryota; kingdom Metazoa; phylum Chordata; class Amphibia; order Gymnophiona; family Ichthyophiidae; genus Ichthyophis; species Ichthyophis bannanicus. The sequence continues at coordinate 648,702,312 of CM066035.1, forward strand.
TCTCACAGCTGTCCCGCTGACCTGCGCACATTGGGTGGGTGCATGTTTGTGGGTTGACTCTGTGGCGATGCGCTGTCCAGTCAGAGTACATAATCATGTGCTGTGAGGTGTTTAAGCACCTGGGGGGCAGCGGTGACTGTGCTACCTCTGCCATATTGCTGTTTACCTTGTCGACATTCTCAACATGTGTTGCGAGCTGTGAGCAGAACTCTGTCTGGTGTTTTGAGGGACCACTGTTGAACAACATTTCTTTATCTCAGGTATCAGCATGATGTGGACATGCATCAACAGTGACTTGACATGATGATTCTACATGTTTGGCTGACATTGTCTCCCTTCACGGTGACCTGATGTGGCTGTGTATTCGCTGAAAGACTCGATGACATACACATGATGCACACACAGGGTATGTTGCACCTTTGTCATTTGGGGATTACATCTGGCTGTACCAGTTGATGTGTTACTGTGTGTATGATGTACATGTCATGTTGCCTCTCTGTTCACACAAACAGATGCATATAGTGTGTAGCAGTGAGATGCCTGTGTGACATGGAACAGGACATGACCATATCCATGTGACACCCGTGTCTACATTGATATTTCATGATGTTAACAATATGCAATTTTGTTTCTGTTCATATCATGTCACGTTTGCCCTTGCATCCCTTTCTTCTGTATTTTGTAAGGTGTAACTCTCTGCTATTTGTGTTCTTTTTGCAAGGTGTCTAATGTGACCCTACTTATCCTCTCCTGACACAGGACAGAAGACATACCAAACACATTTCGTACAGTGCATCTGGACTCCCCATCAAACACCTGTTGGGGGAATGACAGCCATGGAATGTTTCCTGGATACCTGTGCCATTGGATGTTTGACGTATGAGAGTGGGACACATGCCTGTGATGGGCAGTATTTCCCTTGGACTGCTGCTTTGGCCATGACAAACCTGTACAACACACTGTTTATGCCATGCTGTGGCTGGTGGTCCTGCTCATTGCAGGGGACACAGATGACCTGTCACGGACTGTGGCATATTGGGATGTGACACCTGACTATGAATGGCCAGGATTGCCTGGGAAGCTGTGACCTGACCTGTTTGATTGCAGATACACTTTGCTCTTTGGACGCTGTGTGTAGCAGGGACTGACATTGTCACTGTATGTTGTACATACCTCCCCATTTGTAGAGATGTGGTGTTTTCGACATGTGTGTGACATGGCACACAGGATACAGTCACCTATTTTTTGGAACACAAGCATACAGACATATTTGTGCCATTGGGGCAACGATGTAGCGGTCGTATTAGGTATGTCCACCTGACCTACACCGGAACATGATAGAGTTTTTGCCCCAACAACGCTTTCATGCCCACCACCATTCTTGATTAATGTTTTGCATTGGCCAAAGGGTGTTTACATGCATGTGTGGCATCACTGTATCATGTTGGTCTGTGGATGGTGGTTGTGCTTATGACTGACTATGTTGGTGAGCCACAGCATGTGGACCTATGTCTTCGGTGTGGTACCTGTAAGATGTTTGCCCATATCAACATGCTGGTTATTGTGTTGTTTTCAATGACAGACGTGACACTCTGCATGTATGTACATACCTTGTATTGCACATCTGTACGTTCCTGCTTATCCCCTGCGGGATTGACCCTCTCATTGCCCAATTATATTTGCTGTGTGGCAGTGTGGGTGTCCATTGTTCTTCCTCACTTCCTCATTCCATGTCCCGTGCGATATGTGTCCAAACACTGTCTACCCAACAAACACTGCAGGGGACCTCCGGCATGGTGTCATCTCTGCAGTTTTCTGCAGGTTGTGTTGTTTGTATTCTCTCTGTGTTCATGTACCTCTGCTACCTGTTAGCAGATGCTCATTATGCTTTGAAGGATTGTTTGGGTCTACATTGTCGCCTTTCTGATTTGTATATCAGGCATTGGGGGTGGGTTTGGACAGTACTTCCATAATGTTTTTCACCATTACAACATTGTGACAATATATGTTTTTTTGGTTTGTGTGCCTCCTGTGTTGCCGGATGGCTTATGTTTGGGTGGACAGGTGATGTGTTGTTGATCCTCATGATGACACACCTACAGCCTACATGACCTCATATGTGCGTTACACATTTGAGGCATGCATTAGCAGGTGGGGGGTGTGGGCCTGCTGCCCAGTGCATAGTATGTACCTGATGCACATTATATCTTGTGTCCCTCATTTGGGTTCAATGCAGTGTCCTTTCTGTGGGATGTGATTTGTTGCCGTGCTAAATGGTTGTTTCTCATTGACCAGGGATGCACTCACCTTGATATCATGATAGCACTGTCTACAGTACCTGTGAGCATTAACCCAAATAAAGATATGTATGTGACAGACATTTGTCTCTATTGCTGCTTGATCATGTTCACAAACATGCAATGCAATGTGTGCCTTTTGATCAGTCCTGACTCCGTGTGACCCTGTAAGCCCATGGTTTTCTAAGCAATGTCAGTGTATATAGATTGTCGGCTCTTTCCTCCAAGGTCATGGGGGGTCACATGCCTTGCCTAAGGCCACATAGGGTGCTAGTGTGATCTTAGGCCTGTTTGCTTGGTGTCAAGGTCAGTTTTCGCAACACTAGGCTACTCCTCTGCTCTTTGCGCACATTTACACCAGTATCGGCTGATTTGCTGGTCATGTTCATGTGCCACCTGGGCTCACATCCTTGTACAGTGGCAGCTGTGTATATGTCTGCCATTTGCCACATCACTGGGTATTACAGGTTCCCAAACAGACCCTGCATTTGGATTATTTGTTCTGGCTTGTGCTCAGTGTGCTGTTGGTGAGAGTGGTTCTTGGCATGTGTTTTAATTCAGTAGTTTGCAGGTTTGATCCCCACATGTGCTTCCCCCATTTCTTTTCTGTTGTGCTACCTGGACCATTAGGTACCAGCAATTTCATCACCTCTACACACACCCTTCCCTCTCTTCACTCTACAGCAAGGTGTGCACTCTGTGCTGCCTAGGCCTCAGGTATTATCTGTCAAATAGGTGGCTTTCTTTATGGGGTTTACATGACAGTGCACCTGTGTGTTTGGTAGTGCTGTGTTTCAGCTGGTGTGTGGTACACCTGCTTTCATGTTGCGTTATCTGCTGTCCTGTCCCAGCTTGCTAACTAGCTCCCCGAGCATCCTCTGACGCCCTTGGGGTTTAGTTTCTTTCCTCTATTGCATGCTGTATCCACTGCATAACATGTGATTGTGTGTGTGTGTGTGTGTGTGTGTGTGTGTGCATGTGTCCCTGGTCCATAATACAGACTGTGATCTGATCTGTACACAGCAGATATGCATGTGCTTCTGCTCATGATTACTGTTGTGGGTTTGCCTTTTCGGCCAGCCAGCAGTCATCTTGTATGATGGCCACACTATTTTTGTATGCAGCCTTGGCTAATGAGCTCACAGTGGTGGTGTGGTCTACCGGTTGGTGCATTGGCCTTTCTGGTAGTGGTGGTAGGTGTTAGGCCTCTCTGTTCTCTTTGATGTGTATGCTTGTCCTGCAGAGGTGGTTTGCATTTGTATGACAGCCATTTGTATGCAGATTAGTGCTGTGTGCACCTTGTACCCTCATCAGAGTTGGGTACCATCCTTCTGTCCATCTTATGTCTGCCAGCTGTTGTGCCATCCTACCCTGATGTGCATGCTGGTACACCATGTCCTGCACTCCTCCACATTACTGCACTTCATCTCTCCCAGGATGCCTCTCGTGTGTGTGCTCTGCATAGCACTGCTACTCCCTTGTCATCCTGATATTTCACCTATCCTGCCGTTTCTGCTGCCCACATCTTCCCATCCTCTGTCACACACTATCATTCAGGCATGGTACATTACTATCACTCTGTGCTTAGCTACAGCTTGACCCAGTAACACAACAGAACAGTCCCAGCACAAATTTAACCATAGCTTTCTCCTTCTTACTATCATTCAATCAGATGTGTGTCAATAGTTTGAGTATGTTAACAGGTTCAACTGATCATATATTCCATGTAAATAGTTCATCCATGTTTTTCCCTGTTTATGCTCCTGTTATATGTAACACCAAACAGCCTGTTGTACTGGTCTTTACTGTGTTCTCTGTAACCCGCACTGATACCAAATACTGCAGTATATAAGACATGGAAATAAATACAAGCACAGACATACATGCATATATATGTTTGTCCATTTCTGGAGCTGACACATGGCCTCAGTCTGAGTTGTGTGCTCCATCAGCTGTGATCTACATGCTTCTGTAACTTCAGCAATGTCTTTCCTTTCAGCTCTGTGCAGTGTTTGGGCTACATGTGGGTTTGGCACATACCTGTGTTGTACTTCACATTGGTGGATCTTCCTGCTCTTGGCAAACGTCTTTGAGTTCACCTATATATCCTTGGGTCATATTATGTCACACCTTTGATTCAGGCAGCTTATGGGGTACCAACTATGGTGCCCTGGGAGCTGGCAGACTTTCAATATCTCCGCTGAGGAACATTATAACTCGCCTTTACTGCCGTGTTTGTTTACGATGTGCGTTCTGGTGCACCCTACATGGTACATTAATTTATGGCACTAGGTTGTTCATCTTTTTAGATGGCATCACAGATTGCTGCACACTTGCATGCAGCCAACACACGTACCTATGCCAGCCTTATTCACTGCTCATTTATATCCATGACCCCTGCACCATCGGTCCATGTCCTAAACATTGGGCTACACTGCTGTTCCTTCTTGCATGTCTGCACACCTACTTGATATTTGCATTTGTTACAATGCATAGTGCTGACAGCACAAACAGTGCTAGGACCTTGCCCTGCCTCATACAGCAACCTATGATGGGCCCTATAAACCACATTGTGGGGTGCCATGGTGGACAATGGACTTCCAAATGTGCCCTCTATGGTACCTTGTGGGGCGCCTTCTGCATCACCTTATATTACAGTGCATTGAGAGTGCATTTGCTAGCAATAGTAATTACAGGACACCCGTAACATGTCTCCTTGAGCAATATTCATGATAATAGGTAATGGCTCAGCCTGCCTTATTTAATGGGCACAGCAGGGGATTACACCAATCATCATTGGTCAGTGTCTTAAACATTGTTCTGTGGCTCTATTTCTGTGCTTGCATATCAGCACAACGCCTCATACCTCCCCAAACGTACAGCACACTGTTTTATGCCGGCCAAAATCACAGAGGCTCCGAGGGCAATATTACCCATGACAGACAATGCATATGCCTCATGCAGACTTTTTCGTTGCGCACAACGGGGACTTGAAACTCTGATCCCTCGTAACATATTAGCGCGCCGCCTTCTGCTGCCCACTATTTCTGTGCCTCGTAAAATAGCACCTGAGACAGGCACTGGGCACTGCGGGGGATTGAACCCCTGATTCCTGCACCACTGGTCAGCATCTTCACCATTGTGCTGTGGCTCTGCTTCTGTGCCCCAGGACAGCGCACCGCCTTATGCTGCACACTTTTGATATGCCTCGTAACATATTGGCGCGCCGCCTTCTGCTACCCACTATTTCTGTGCCTCGTAAAATAGCACCTGAGACAGCCATCTTCGTTGGGCACTGCGGGGGATTGAACCCCTGATCTCTGCACCACTGGTCGGCGTCTTCACCATTGTGCTGTGGCTCTGCTTCTGTGCCCCAGGACAGCGCGCCGCCTTATGCCGCACACTTTTGATATGCCTCGTAACATATTGGCGCGCCGCCTTCTGCTACCCACTATTTCTGTGCCTCGTAAAATAGCACCTGAGACAGCCGTCTTCGTTGGGCACTGCGGGGGATTGAACCCCTGATCCCTGGTCGGCGTCTTCACCATTGTGCTGTGGCTCTGCTCTTCTGCTTCCACATCGTCGCGCCCCTTATGCCTCCTGCGCAGCTTTCCCACGCGCTGAGGTGCGGGGCTCACATGGGCGCCGCGCACCCTGGCGCATATGTAAATCGCGGGTTTTTCTTTTTTGGGCCGGAACGCCCACTCCTTATATGGCACACGCACACTACCGCGGCCCCGCACGTTAGGAATGTTTAGTAAACATGCCCCTTAGAGTCTTTAAAACACCTATTACAATGCAATAGTTAAGTTCAAAGATGGAATTTTAATGTAACCCACCTTGATTTAAGGAAAAGGTGGTATGTAAATACTGTTAAATAAATAAATAAATAAATAAATCCATTATAGACAAGAAACAGACAAGTCGATATTTCAAGGACTCTAGCTGATACCAAGGCAAAAAAAAGATTTCCAAGATGCATCCCAATTAGATCTTTATTTCTCCACTGTATCCGACACTTCTTCAATTAAAATATGTAAATTAGATGTACTGTTTCATATCTAGTGGTTGTTATTTTTAGAATATTTTACCTTTTTATTTCTTTTGATTGCATAGTTAAAGTCCTATTCCCAAGCTGACTCAAGTGAGAATGTAGTGGCACTGCTATGCAGGTGATCTGAATTTGTTATCAAGCCTGATTTCTTATTTATATATATATATTTTTTTTAATATTCTCTTATATACTGCATCAGTGCAGTTTACATTGAACAAACTGAAATTACATTGAACGGGGCATTATAACTTGGAGATAACTATTTTACAGGGAACATGGGCTATGGAGAGTTAAGTGGCTTGCCCAAGACCACAAGGAGCACCTGTGGGACTAGAAACCCCAGTCCTTCGGGCCCAAGGTTGCTGTCCTCTAGTGGGATTTGAACCTCCGACCTTCCGGCCTGAAGTACCTTGCCCCAACCACTAGGCTACTCCTCCACTCCATATATATATTTTTGATTATACTTTTTACTGAATCCCTCAAAGCATGGTACAAAATAAAAATATTTGATGTACGTGTCGGTACCTTTTAGACAGACCAGGTATGTGAGGAAATGCATGTGCAAGTGTCTACGTGGGAGACTGCAGTGTTATTTTAGAAGAGCAGGTGTGCATGTGTTGGTGTGATTGGAAATTGACATATCTCCGCCCCTAAGAATATACATATTTTTAAACAATGTTTTGGAGGGAAGATACATGTGGAAGTGGTTGAAAATAGGGATACTTCCACGTGTGAAATACCCATGGACAAAAAGGGGGTAAAGATGTACAGGCACTGCCAAAAATGGATGTATGTATCCAGGATCAGGCATATCACTCCCACGTGCAAAAAAACAGATTCAATAGAAACTGCCTTGTAGGACATCAGCTGGCTCATACTGCAGAATGGAGGGTGTGGGAGAGAATCCAGATGGCCCTGGAAAGGCAAGCAAAAACCTCTTCCCAGCTACCCACTCCAACACCTTTTAGCCATCTAGCTGTGGGATAACAACTATGGTGTTGGCAGCAAAGCACAGAAATCTCAGGAGTACCTCCCCCCTCCCCCCCCCCCCACCCCCAGCAATACACACACACCTCTAAATTGTGTTATGCTGTCTCAGAGTTTGGAAAACATTAAGTTAGGTATGCTGTACAGGCCAACCATATAGTCGAAGAGCAAGATATGCTAGGGAGCACTGCAGGAGCACTTGGCAAATAGTCCCTTGATGTAGGGTAGGGATTTGTAGAAATGGCTGTTGTCATGTCTTGTCATGCATTTTTTTAGGATTTCTGTGGGGTAATCATGACTGTTGACTCTAATTTTCTAAAGCTTAGGGGAGGCATCAGGCTTGAAATCTGAGAGTTAGAGGGGCAAAAAAGGCAGATTTGTGTAGGATGCAAAATACCGTAGTGCCGGCCGTGCTTAGGAGGTATATACACAGGCACCACTTTGCCCTAACACACGTGGGTGCAATGGAGCTTCCAAGGTAGCTGTACTCATCTGTCCAACAGAAGGTTGTCACACATGCTGAGCATAATTCATGGTTGTTTGGTTACAGACAGCAAGAAATGAAGGATGACAACACTTCCCAAAGGCTGTTAGTTTGCTGCATATATAAGCTCCCAGACGATGACATCCATAAAGCATTCTACTGTGACCCAGCATTGACCAGTTGCAAGGAAATGCATAGCTCACTAGTGTGAGTCCCAAGAGAGCAATAGAAAGCTCCTCATACCCACTACAAATGGCGATAAAGTGGAAACGCTGCATGCCACATACATATTTACCACTACCACTATCTTAGTTTCATAGTGAAATTGTAGGTTTCAGTGAAATCTACCCTCTGCCATGTTGGGCGCATACACCAAAAGGAGTTGCTGCATTACTGAGGCATTGGGCATATCCAGGCCCCCCTCCAGACTAACCAAATAGAGCCACCAGTGCTTGATCTGAGCTTCATCTTCCCTGCGATATTATTTCCATAACATTACCACACATAACTGTTGGCATGGCTGCTTGTTGCCACCAGTAAACAGACATGGCCTTGTCTGTACAGTGCTGCATCTGCCTTGTAGCTCTCTACAAATGATAAGTAGCAGTAGTTGCCCAAAAAATAGCAAAATAATCTAGTAACTACACCCAGACCATTCCAGGCTTGCGTTATTTCTCCTAAATCCTCTAGTTGCCCCTATCTCAACACATAGGCTTCCCACAGCCAGGGCCGGGACGTCCACTAGACAAACTAGACAGTTGCCTAGGGAGGCAGGCTGCAGTAAGTGGCATTAGTCCCCCTCCTCCCAGTGAAGCAGCAGTTCATTGCCGCCCAGCCCGCCATGCTTCTCCCCCCTCCCGACATCCATCTTCTCACCTGGGGAGGGTAGTGGCATGGCAATCCCTCTGCTGGGTCGGACTTTAAAGTGCCCATCCTAGCATGCTCAGGGCCTACTAGGCCTGCTTTCCCTTTGACACAACTTCCTGCCATTCCTGCCGCTTCCAATAAGAAGTTGCATCAAAGGGGGGCAGGTGGGGCAGGCCGTGAGCACGCTAGCCTGGCCACTTTGAAGCCCAATGTAGAGTAGGCATTGCCGTGTCGCCTCCTCTATCCCAGGTGAAAATGGATGCTGGTAGGAGGGAGTGGCATAACAGGTCAGGTGGCACTGCAATCTTTGTGGGGCAGCATGGAGGATCTGCCCAGGGCAGCAGAACCCCTGTCCACATCTGCCACTTCTGCATCTGCCAGAGTTCAGAAGGAAGAGAAGAGAAAACGGATGAGCAGCAACACGTACAGACTGAGGGAGTTCATGACCACGGACAGAGGGGATGGAGGAGGAGGAAGAGGAGGGCTCAGAGGGCAAACAGGCAGGCTGGAGATCCACTGGATTTGTTAGCTTCTTGGCCTGCCCCCTCTGCCTCCTTATTGAACAAGATGGGTCCCCATGAGGTCCCAGAGGAGTTTGATGATCTAGAAGGACTGCTGCAGATTATATCCATGGGCTTCTCAGACATTTTTAATTCCATAGGCCTCATGGTGACCCATTTGGAGGGCATGTGGGCAGAGCTACATGACATCCTGCTTGCTCTACAGCAGCTGGAGGCACTTGCCTCTACCTCTTTTACACTGTAGAGAATGGGGGGGGGGACCTTTTTGTTTTCAAATATAACATTCATGTTTGTAGTTCATGGTGTGCATTTGGGCTTGTTAAATAAAAACTCCGATGATGCTTTCTGTCTACTATGTCTGCACCTACTACTGCCCTGTCACTCATGGTTATCATACCATGACATTTTCCTGATGTCCATGTAAACATTGTTCTGCATCTATCTCTCAGGTAAGCCCCATTACTGATCCTTGGCATAGCTAGATTTACCTTGGGCCAGATATGTATGTGGTTCACATTGGTAATGCTGCTAGAGGGAGGCCAGGCATCACCCTAATTACCCAGCCACTGGCTGGAAACATAGAGGGCAATATTGCATCTGTGATAAACATCTATGTCATCCCTACCCTCATACTACAGACTGCCATGTTGACCAAATCAGGGACCAGTGGGGACTAGTGATTTGCAGGGCTCACGCTAAAGGTAAGGTCGCCATATATGGCAAGCCACACACTGTGCCTTTGGTAGCTCACGAGTGCATACATATCCGGCCACTCAGGTCTGGAATCTTGCCATAGCACACCTTTATCAGCTGCAACTAGCTGGATTCAAGCAAAAGGTCTTCCTGTAACAGCACATGATCCTCACTGCCTAGACCTTCCCCATCAGTGGCAGAGAGACCCTCCAGCATCTGCAGCATAGTACAGACACAGAAATCTTTGAAGTACTACTACTACTACTACTATTATTATTGTTCATTTATATAGCACTACAGGGTGTACACAGCACTGTACAGAAACATGTAAAAATATGGTCCCTGCTCAGAGCTTACAATCTAGTCAAGACAGACAATACGATAGCTGAAAACAAGGATACAACTAGGAAGGGTAAAGAGAAACATAGGAGGTTAAGCAGATCAGGATCCAAAAGCAGCCTCAAAGACCTTTTAGCATGGATTTGAAAAAGAGCAGAGATCAAGCCTGATGCACAGACTCAAGTAGCTTGTTCCAGGCGTAAGGAGTAGCAAGGTGAAAAGATCGAATCCACAAGAATCCACCAGAAAAGAGACGTTCATGAGGAGGAGTGTTGGGAGAGATGAGAGAAGAAAGGTACGTAGTGAGAAGCAGCAGGTTAGAAGGAGAAGTTTGAACTGAATATAGAAATGGAAGGGGAGCCAACGAATTGACTTGAAAGAGAGATGATATGAGCATACCGGGGCTGGCAGAAGATTAGCCACGTAGCTGAGCTTTGAACAGATTGTAGGGGAGAGAGATGATTCAAAGGGAGACCAGCAAGGATGAGATTGCAATAATCTAGATGGAAGGTAATTAAAGAGTGGATAAGAGTCTTAGGGGTATGTTTACTAAACTGCGTTAGTGCAAGTCGTGTTAGGAGCCGCGTTAGTGGAAGGAAAGCCAAAAAAGGACATGGGCGGTACATCCTAACCGATAACGCGCAGTTGCGCACGGTATTGCGCGCCGCGCAGCAACGATCGCTACAGCACGCGCGCTACTGTGCGCAAGCGTAAGACAGCGTGCAGACACTCAAATACAGAAACAGAGCTGTAGCACAATGGTTACTACACAGACTGATGGTACAAGGGTCATGGGTTCAATTCCCCAGTGTGCCTAATGAATAAGGCTGGCTGAGGCGTCATGTGTAACCCTTTGAAGGTGTACTATGATATATTAATCCACATTCTGCAGCCGGGTTAATGTTTGCACATGTCAGGAAAATTGTCACGTCGTACCCAATATGTTCCAATAGTGACGTTCCCTCTGGCATGGTCATGTATTATATACCATTTGATAGGAATATATAGGCAGAAGATGACGAGATCCCGAAAGTACTGGGCTTGGCCTGGAAAGGGTTAAGTAGTGGGCTGTGAGGAAGTTTAGTTGTACCTGAATAGTGCTGCCAGCAAACACACCCTCACAGTGGCGTAACCTAAGGTGCCACATAAGGCACCCTAGAGGGCATTCCATAGGGCACATTATAAAGTGTGCTGTCTGCCAAGGCACCCTATAATGTCTCCTATAGGACACCATATAAGGCACCTTATAAGGCGCTTTATAGGGTGCCGTATAAAGCGCCCTATAGGGCGCCCTATGAGCCACCCTAATGGGGACAGTACCCTGAGGGTGGTCCTGCTGGCAGAACTAATATACAATAAAAATAGACAATGCCTAAGACAGCCCTATTGATGAACCCCACTTGTGGGTTCTGAAACCCATGTCCTCTGGATCCACAGGCAGTGAAGTAACCAGTGGGCTAGAGCTGCTAACAAACAACTGGCTGGCTACAGGAGGACTGCACGGCACCACACCCACATTCTGCTGTGGTTACCAGGATAGGGGTAACCCACCCATACCCATGATGCACTGCACATGCAATCAGCAGTCGAGAGATGGGCACAAGATTGGGTATGCACCCCCACAGCACCTTGGCCTTGTAGGGGGAACAGACCGTGTGTGGCACTGCCACAGAGTAGCCACAGACAGTCACATTGTGTGGGTACAGTGCCCACCCTGAGGTTGAGGTGGGACGCCCAGCACCAGGTCCACAGCACCTTTCATGGCTGAAATACGCCATGCTGCAGGTCCCCATCAGTGTGTGATAGGTAGGTCCGTTAGACACACCTAGGATACAGCTGTGTCCTGCTGTATGTCCCGGTCATGTCTAGTCCCTATGGGCGCTATTGCACCCAGACCAGTGCATATCCTGTGTTGGTGCCATCGTTACCTGCTGTAGGTGAAGGGTGGGTGGTGTATGGACCCATAGGCAGATTATGTACCACCACACAACCCACCCTCTGGAGCTCAGGGGGAAATAGGATCACCCACCAATAGATCCACAGTCTACCTCCCTGGAATAGCAGCGGTAGGGGGGACCAGCAACAGCAGTCCTGCTGGGGAACAGACAGCGGCACACATCCATAACGCAATAGCAGACAGATGGTAGGCCTGGAAATGCTCAGCTGCCCCCCACCATCATCTGACATTCTCCAGCAGCAAGCCTCCAGCCGCTGCACCCTGCAAGGTGTTCCAGCAAGACAGCATACTAGCTGCAGACAGTCCGCCAGCTAGTCCATAGTGCATGGTCCTGGAGGAGATGCATGTACCCGGAACGGGGATGTCAGCATAGACATAAAGCAGATAAGTCAGTGATCGGGCCCCAAAAGGAAACCCATATATATATCACATGAGAGAAATGCTACATAGCACTATGGGGGAACCTAACCATGCCGTGGTCACTGCTCAGTCAGGGTGAGAGTGACCTCCCAGCAGGACATGCTGTGGCCACTCTGTCTGTGCAGGTGGTACCGGGCACTACAATGTCCCGAGCTATTGCCCTATGCCCTGTGCAGATGCGGCAAGGTCAGGCCACCCTATCCAGGCTATTCCCACAGTACCTTGCTCCTCATTATGCACATTGGCAGGCCAATACTGGGAACAGTGCTAGCAGTGTGGGCTTGTGGAGGGTGTTGGAAGCCACCACACATTGGATAGATAGACACACGCTCCCCACACCTATGCCAGCATTGTGGCAACTATAGAGGTGTTGGGCAGCCCAGGCCACCACACCAGTCCTGGGCACAGTGCAGGCATGGCTCTGGTACGCAATACTGTAGGAGTCACTCCCCAGGTTGGTAACACTGTCAGACACAGGACCTGTAGCACACTCCACAGACATCAGAAAGGTTGCTATGATACAGCTCACTCAGGAAATTGTACTTAACCTAGGAATTGCTATCTGCCAGTAATCATAGCAACCTTTTGATAGAATGTGTACCATATTCCCAGGTTTAGGGTGGCATTACTACGATATGCATGTGCTAGTATTGAGAGATGCATGCAGAGCCCAAAGTCCTGCCTCTCCAGGAGGCTTGTGGATAATGGGGCCTGTGGGTGCGGGTGTGTCTGCCCCTGTTGGCTGCTGCTTTACGGCAGAGGTTCCCAACTCCATTCCTGCGGTGCCAAACACTGTTTCGGGTTTTCATGCTGTCCCTCATGAATATGCATGAGATACATCTGCATACCATGGGGGTGGCGCATAGAAATGCAGCACAGGCATCTTCATCAGAGGCAGCATGGAACCGGAATGGTGTTTGGCCCTCCAGGACTGCATTTGGGAGGCTCTGCTCTAGGTAATGTGCATGTTTATGGTGTCTGTGCTCTGTAGGGTAAAATGTGGGTGTTTTGGGCATGTTTACGTCATCTGCAAGAACGGTTCTGTCTGTATTAGCACGTTATAGTAGTGGGTGAAATATGAGGACTGGGTTGGCGGAAACCACAGCTGGGACTTGAACCTGTGACCTTCTGCTTCTGAATACACTGGTTCTGTGCACTGCACCACCATGTTCTCACAGAGAGGGTGCATTCCCTGGTGCTACCATGACTGTTGGTCAGACAGGGCCTGTCTGCTGCAGTGCACGGCACCCACCTACACAGGGCTAGGCCACGGTCTGCTGTGGGCAGCTGCCACTGCCCCCTCCACCACCAGTATCCCTCAGCCACCATGCTGACATGCCCTTCTGCCGGTGGAGCTGGTGGTGTGCAGTCCCAGGCCATCCAGTGTGCAGGTAGGCGGCTGCCTATGGTGCGGGTTCTGGGGTAGGGGTGCCTGCATAGCTGTCCATGCTTTCCCCCAGCACCACTTGCCAATGTTCCGTGCCATTGGGGGTACCTGCTGGGTACTATTCCCGGTGATACTGTGGGAAGCACACTCTTGCCCATGTTGGGCCCTCAGCAGTTGCTGTCTAGCTGCTCTGCTGTTTCAGCATTCCTATGGGCCAGCTAGGCATCACCCTAGTCCCCACTGTGGCCCAGCTGCACCACAGCATGTGCCGCCTGCAGCCCTCTGTATACCATTTTCAAGCATCTGCCCTGTTGACCGTTCAGACATGCCCGCCTGATTGTTGCGGGACATGTGCCTGCCATAGGAACCCTGTCCGATGGTGGGGAAATCCCTGAGCAGAGCTATTTCACTGTGGGCCCATGCACCTTGTAATGGGGATGGAGTATGGGACCCTTACACGAATTATATCTGTTCTATGGAGCTTACTCGGGGGGGGGGGGGGTGTTTGATGTTTCTCATTGCTTACCACTATTGGCCAGCTTGGTTGTTATTTTTTTCCAGTTTGTTGGGGTCATTTTCGGTGTTTCTGTGCCCTTTTGTTCTGTGCACATGTATCACACTTATCACCTTTGTTTGGTTTCCCTGCCTAGGCTGTACATTGCTGACACGTAAATGGTTTCTCTCCCCTTTAAAGTGCTTTTACCGGTAGGTTTTCAGTAGCGTTGGAATTCAGCTCTGAAATTCAGCGCGTGGTGTGAAGGGAGCCTCTCCCCGCCCACTCTCTGCCCATTGACCCCTTCTCCTCCACCCCTTCTCCACCTTCTGCGGTGTTTTACCGCGCCGTGGAGCATTAACGCTTGTTAGCGCGTGATAGCCGTGCGCTATAGCGCGTTTACGATCGTTAATGCGCTATAGCACACGCTATCATAAGCACGCTAACGATTGTTAACGTTGTACAACGCGCGTTATTCACGTTTACCGCAGTTTAGTAAACAGACCCCTTAGTAGTGTATTCAGGAAAGGAAGGGGCAAATTTTGCTGATGTTTATAGAAAATAAATGACAGGTTTTAGCTATCAGTTGGATGTATGTGGAGAAGGAGAGGGAGGAGTCACAGATGATGGCAAAGTTGCAGGCTGAGGAAACAGGAAGAAGGAGAGTGTTATCCACAGAGATTGAAGAGGAATGGGGGAAGTGGGTTTTAGGAGTAAAAATATGAAGTTCAGTTTATGACGATGTTTTTAGGGAGGAGTAGCCTAGTGGTGGGGGCAAGTTACTGCAGGCCGGAAGGTTGGGGGTTCAAATCCCACTAGAGGACAGCAACCTTGGTCCGGAAGGACTGGGGTTTCTAGTCTCACAGATGCTCCTTGTGGTCTTGGGCAAGCCACTTAACCCTCCATTGCCAATGTTCCCTGTAAGTATTAGTGTAGGGTCTCATATCATGTGTGTTAAATGTATCCCCCAATTGTGTTGTGACCGCTTGATTGAAGGATAAGGCGGTATACAAAACTGTCTAAATAAATAAATAATTTTAAATGGTAGTGTGATATCCAGGCAGTGATGTCAGATAGGCAGGTAGAGATTTGGGCCTTCAGTGTCAGAGAGATATCAGGTGTAGGAGATAGATCTGAGAGTCATCAGCATAAAAATGGTACTGAAAACCATGGAAGGAGATGAAAGCACCAAAGGACTGGGTATAGAGAGAGAAAATGAAGGGCCCAGAACAGACCCTTGGGGTACACCAACTGAGAGTGGAATAATAGCAGAGGATGATCCACTTGAACAAACACTGAAACAGTGATGGGAAAGATAAAAAGAGCCCTTAAACCAAGGGTGGACAAGGTGTCCAGGAGAAGGTGGTGGTCAAGAGTGTCCAAAAGCAGCAGAAGGGTCAAGAAGAATGAAGACTGAAATAAAGACCCTTGGATTTAGCCAGGACAGGTCACTAGAGACGTTGGCAAGAGCCATTTCAGTGGACTGTAAAGGACGAAAGTCAGACTGCAGTGGATCCAGAAAGGCTTCAGAGGAGGAGAAGTCAAGACAACAGTGGAGAACCGCATGTTCAAGAATTTTGGAAATGAAGGAGAGGAGGGAGATGGGTCGATAATTGGAAGGACAAGTAGGGTCAAGTGAAGATTTCTTAAGGAGAGGGATGACTACAGCATGCTTGAAGGCTGCTCCTACAGTTGCAATGGAGAGTGATAGACTGAGAATATGAGAGATGGACGGGCTGACAGTGGAGGAGATGGAGTTAAGGAGATGAGTGGGGATAGGATCCGAGGAGCAGATAGTGAGTTTGGAAGAGGAAAGAAGATGAGTGATTTCCTCTTCGGAGATCTTTGAAAAAGAAAGAGGTTGAGGAGAAGAGTTGGTATTGAAGAAAGAAAAGAGGGAAAGAAGCTGAACTTGAGAGGAATTGTAGTACAATCTTGTGGATTTTGTCATGCAAATAGTCGCCCTCCACAAAAACTCCACTGTCCTCTCACACCAATATGGTAAACAAGAAGAAGAGAGGGCTACAATGTACCATTTCTCAAGCAAAGGACATATAATAGTCAAAGTAGCAATGTGCTCAACAAATGTACACTTTCATTCTAGAAGCTCATACCCTAGATAGTAAAGGGAGCCTCAGCACAGGGCATGCGGCTTTAATGCAGAGGTTTCACCACTAAACTCACACCTGCATACAACCTGATTTGTCATTCATAGGCTACCCAAGCAGTGTGTAAATTTTTAGATGCTTTTAAAATAAGAGAAACACTTAACTCTAACATATGGTGGTATGAACTCCACAAAAGTACACTCATCTATGGTATGAGCTCCTAGAATGAAAGTGTAACATTTGTTGAGCACATTGTTACTTTAACTATTATATGCCTTTGCTTGAGAAATGAACAATAGTCGGGCAGGGATTGGGCAGATAAGGAGGGAGAGGTTGGAGGCAGAGGCACTTTGAGGAGAGAGTTGAGGGTTGTAAAGAGACAACAAGGTCAGAGGCAAGAGAGTTAGTCAGATTTTGCTTGATGAGTGCTATGGATGACTGGAAGAAGGCAAGCATGAATTTGACCGTGACCAAAGTCAGCATGGGTGTGGGATTTGAGACAAATACGCTCAGCTGAGCAGGCACAGGAGCCTAGATAATGGTTAGTCGAGGAAAACCAGGGCTGAGGTACAATGTGCCTTACAGGGCATGGCATGGACAAAGCAAGATCATCCAGAGTAGAGGAAACTGCAATATTATAGGAAACTATGGCTTCGTAAACAGACGTAGAAGACATGGTGGAGGAAATAGGTGATGAAACAATAATGGAGAGAGCCGATGGATTGATAGCGTGAAGATTTCTAAAGAGGTAGGAGAAGACTGGGTGAGTTTGGAGGCACAGAATAATGAAGATTGCAGCTAAGCAGATGATGGTCAGATAAGGGAAGAACTGATGCACAGAAATTAAATGGTAAACAATTAAAGAAGAAAAGAAGGTCAAGGCAGTGACCATGCTGATGAGTGGGGGCAGAAAAGCAAGATGGAGGTTGAATGAGGAGGTAAGGGATAGGAGCTTTAAAGCATAGGGGTCAGAAGGGTTATGAAAATGAAATATTAAAGTCACCAAGAATAAGGGAGGGGGGAGATGAATCCAGAAAGAGAGAAAGTCATGAGTCCAAGTCAGTGAGAAAGATAGAGATGGACTTGTCAGGAGGTCGTTAAATAGTAGCTATCCGGAGAGGTAAAGGATTAAAAAGGTGGATGGAGTGGACTTCAAAGGAAGAAGAGGAGTGAGATTGAGGTAGAAGGAGGAGTTGAAATTGGCAGGAATGAGGGAGTAGAAACCCAACACCACCACCGCAGCCAGTAGGAGAGGCGTATCAGAGAATTGGTAGCCACCGTGACAGGAGGGCAGCGACTGAAGCTGTGTCATCAGGGAGGGAGTCAGATCTCAGTTAGAGCCAGAAAGATGGAGACCATTAGAAATAAAGAGATTTGTGAGTAAAGGCAAGTTTATTAGATATAATGTGTGCATTCGATAATGCACATGAAAAAGGGAGAGAGGAGTGGAAAAGGAAAGGGATATGAATGAGATTGGAGTAGTTGAGTGAGGAACCGTCCTGGGAGTGAGGGAAAAGTCTAGGGGGTCTAGTGTTGGGATTAATGTCTCCAGATGATAGAAGGAGAAGGAGCATAAGAGTGTGAGGCAGCAGGAGATGGCATAGTGGAAATGAGGATGAGGCTCTTTCAGAGAGAGAGGAGAGGAGAAATGAGAGGAAAAGAAAGGTGGAGTTCAAGAGCTGAAGAAAGGGTGGAAGCCAGCACCATACCTAGCCCTGTGCGAGCGGTGCAGTCACACAGGGCACAAAAAAATAGGGGCGCATTTGGGGTTGCTGGTCTTGGCTCCTGCCCACAGCTGCCTGCCCATAGGCCCTGCCACCACTGCCGCCTTTCATATTCCTGTGGTGGCAGCAGTGGAGCATATATTCAATTTTAAAAAGCCCACAAGTCTTTCCGATTTCACACTTGCATGCCGGCCTGATCCCTCCTCCTCTGATGTATGCTTGCATCCGAGGAAGGAGGGACCAGACCAGCAATTCAAGTGCAGAGTTGCACAGACCCGTGTTTGAACAGCTGGTCTGGTTCCTTCCTCCTCTGAAATGAGCATATGTCGGAGGAGGGAGAAATTAGGCCAACATGCAAGCATGGAGTCGGAAAGACCCACAGGTTTTTTTCCAAGTGGAATGTATTCTGCTGCTGTCCGCTGCTGGAATGCAAAACATAGTAGTGGCTGGGTAAGGGCAGGCAGCACATGGAATGGGGGCGGTGGGGGGGGGAGCCGGCTGGACGTGGAGGTAAAATGGGGAGATACTGGGCATTGGGCAAATGACAAACCTGTGATGGGAGGGTGGGAGCCAGATGTGCAAGTTGCACAGGCGCATTTATGGCTTAGTATGGTCCTGGGTGGAAGACAAGATGGGAGAAGAAATGGGGATGGTAGAGAGAGGGTGATAAGGAGGGGATGTTTTAAAATGTTGGTGTGAGGGGAGAAGGTTAGGGAGTGTCAGTAATAGGAAGAAAGTGATGTGGATATCCCCTGGCACATGCCATAGGCAATGGTCAATCATGGAGAATTCATGGGAGGGGAATGAGGGGGGGCAGCAGCAGCATGAAGTGGACTGAGATGCTAGTGATTGCAAGGACAATAGCTTGAGTTAAGGACCCCATAGATGGGCAGCCTACAGAGATCGGGGTCATGTGCAACACACAGCCCATCTCTACACATGCCTACATGTATCCTTTCGGTGGTCTCCCCCACCTGTAAGCAAGTAAGATACTTTTGCAAACCACCCTATCCCTTCATTTCATTGATGATACCTATAGCTTAATACCATTGATTGGTAAGTCACCAGGCCATTTGCTTTCCAGCACCACACCACACAATTCTAGCAAATGTGTCAAGGAGAATCAGCACACACACTACTTTCCCAGAATACAAACCAACCATCATAATATGGTAGAGGTAAAGGATGTACATACAATTATTCAGGTAATGGGTTCTTCACATTGCAGCTAGGAAATATATCAAATTACACATCTTGGAGCCACGAGGGAAATCAGCACAAAGGTAGATGTGTAGACAGCAAGCCTATACATGAAAATACAATGCATTGCTGACACCCCATGCAAGACACATAAAAGCAATGCTGACACCTCATAAAGCACATTGAACTGCAACCACAGTAGGGTCTCCACCCCATGCAACTCCATTTTATGCATTATTTATGGAAATTTGCTATTCACCATTCGAGTAGGGAGCCAAACTAACATAACAGCCACATGCAAGGAAGCGGTTACATCCCCTTCCCCCAGTATGTATATCCTATACGTAGGAGCTACAGATGAAAATATCCTTACCCCCCTTTCCAAATATTCAACAATCAGTCCTGGGGGCCCCCTAGACACATATCATACTTGTTGTAACCCTAATTACAATAGCTGTCCCTTCCCCATATGCATACTTACCACTGCCCTGGGGACCTCATAGAGAATTCTATATATTGGTTAAAACACAATTCAGATTACCCAGGCAAACACTACACAGCCTTCAAATGGCCCAACATATGGCTGCCCGCATTATCTACAATTCAAGCAAAAAGAACACATAACACCCATACGACATGCACTCCACCAGTCCATAGCAGAATCAAATAGAAAATAATAATGACCACATTCAAAATTACCAGAAATATAGCCCCCACAACCTTAACACAGTTAATTCAGGACTACCCCTAATGATTGCCAACGTAGAGGCTGAAAGACAAATACACTTGGAATCCCAACTGACTACCGCAAAACCAATCAACAAACCAGCAATAGAGCCTTCGAATATTTATCTCCATTCATTATGGAACACTTTACCAGATAGAATTAGAGGTATAACCAACCTGGTACCTTCTGGACCCAACTCAAAACATTCTTTCATTCAGCATTTTGGTGGCAATGAGACTATAACATCACTGACCCGACATAAAAACCAGAAACTAATTCACCTCTCTCAAATTCAACCCCTTCTCCCCTTCTCACTTCACTGTACACTACGTAACAAAGTGCTAAGAAGTAAATATCAAATGCTTAAGAATACTACCTGAAACTCATTAATTTCATAGGCATATTGTAAAATAAGTTTCAGAAGAGGTTATATACTAATCTTATGTATATCAGTGATGGGTATTATATATCCTCACCTGTTACCTGTACTTTTTTAAAATGGTATAATGTAATACAGTTGTTCCAAATGAAAACTGTTCTGATTACATGATAGAGTGGTATAAAAACCACAAATAAATAAATAAATTTAAATATCTAGTCCCTGCCCCCCTTAGAAATGTTTAGCAATCATTAGGGGTATCATCACTTGCTTGCAGCCCAGATATTGTCTTTCCCCATTGCTGTATGTAAAGAAATTACAAGCAAAACTGAAGCCTATATATCCTTCACACCATGACAAATGCATCCATGTCACTAATATCCCATCTTTAAGTCTGGTATATTACCCTTTGCAAGACTGAGATAGCAGCTTCCTGAGTTGTTCATGCAGGTGACACCCACACAGAGGATAGGCAAGTCCTTCCAAAGCAGAGTTTCCCCTCCAAATTGCCTTTAATAGTTGCGGGGTGGCGAATTATAGAGGGAAGAGATGTGGAGGACCCTTTGCAAACCTGTTTGAAACTTGCGTTAATGATGTGAAAATTTAATACACAGTATGTATGGTCTTTCTGAACTCATTGCTGACCATGTGTATCTCCTATCCACATGCATAGTTGACAGCAATTTCAGAAAGAACCATGTGAAAAATGCCAACATAGATGCATCGCCTTTTTGACATGGCTAAAAGCTCCATATGCATGTGGATCCACCCTTTTAACAATTCAAAATGTCTGTGGTGCAGTCAGTTTCAGGATGGCCTCCTAGAAGAAGATCCTCACAAGAAAGGGCAACTTCAGGCCTGCTGAAGTTGAAGTTATGATGTGAGAAGTAAGAAAATATCAGAGGGCCTTCTTTGGCCCTCCTGCTCATAGTAAGTCCTTCCACCAAGCACTAGTTGCAAGCAGTGATCTACCAAAAGATCAATTCCATCTGCAACAACAATTGTGACAGCCAAGATCTAAAATGGCAATGAACAGAATAAAGGAAGGAAACCAAGATGAAGGCAAGTGGCATAGATCCAGCTGGCCAGGTCAGCAACTTACAGACCTAGAGTACCAAGTCTTGGAGACTATTAATGAGGACTCACCACAAAGGACTGGGAGCTAGCATATCTTGATCTACAGGTGCCACCAGTAAATATTGCTTACAGACCTTTGCTTCATATACTCTTTCCTACCTGCACTCTTACCCAAATCATAAAGCCATTCTCCATACCTAGCTCTGATGCTACGTCTTGCTCTCAGGTATCACTCTCACATACTTGGCACTGTGCTTTGCCCAAGAACAGGTGGCATTCCTTTGCTCTTGTTTGGGCTGATGTTGAGATATATCCAGAGCTCACTACAAATCCAGTCTTTCCCACTGGCACGGTCCATTTGCCCCCACTTTAAAATACAAAATTGTACAGTTAGTTTGGCTATTACTCCGGAGGAAGTGCCCACTATGTAGACAAGTATGTTAGCAGCTGCACACCTTGGCTTATGATGCCTCCAGCTTCAAGTGGGCTTTTCAGTGCTGCAGTCTTAGAAGAACCATAATGAGTAAAAGTTAAGAGTTTGGAATGCTGTTCTGCGCCAACACTCCACTGGGCCAGTCCACAGCTATTGAATGTTGGTATGCATCTGACATTACTTTTACATATTCCCTACCACCTCGCATGATTTGGGAGGATGTGCTCAGGTCAAAGGGCATGCTAAGCTCCACCACACATCATTTGCAACCCAATAGTGTTGATTATTAAGATAACTACCTTATCAGCGTCTAGGGATGAGGGCCTTTCATATCTAACCTGGGCTTGGTGCTTTGTTGCAGTGAGCTTTCTGAGGGAATATATAGACACTGTTGGGGACAAAAGGCCACACTCGCTGCATTGCCTAAAGGTCAGGAGGATTAACCGGACCAGACGGCAGAAGACAGTTGTTTGGGAAAAGAAAGGGGGGTGTGATACATGGCCATGGAACCAACTGCAGTACGAGTCCATCACATTTACGTTATGTTTTCATTTTTTACGAAAGGCTTTAATGTAATTTTATGAATGAACGTTCCTTATGGTAGGGTGTAATATGGTAGGGTGGTGGCAAAATAGGGAGAATGGGCTTATTTGATGTTTTCATGGTGTATTTCCTGATGTCTGCAGAGATAGTGAAAGTAGCATTGGGTGCTGGGTGCTTCTGGGTTGATTGTCTGGATGGTTTTTGTATAAGGGTATATAGATAAACTGGTGTTAGTTGATGGCGGGCTTTAAAAGGTGGGGACCACTGGATTGAATTTGGAGTGGGCTTTTATGGGGAGCCAGTGGAGCTTTCTGAGAATCGGTGATATATGATCATGTTTTGGCGTGCTGGTTAGGACTCTAGCAGTTGTTGTTCATAGCCATCATTGTAGTAAAGAACAATCAAGTTAAATGGTGGACGTTCAGGGTAGAACATGCGGAAAACTGCCAGAGACTTTTGTCTCCAGCTGATTTCAGGAACATAGACATGCGTGCCATGGATGTGCTATGCGGGTGGCTAAATAGACATCCCCATTAAGGATATTTGGGTCAGGGACATCCATCTTAGGGAAGCTAGCATAAGGGGACAAAGAAATCAGGGATGCTAACAAAAGTTACAGAACAGTAATAATAATGGGTGATATGAATTACTCCGGTATTGACTGGGTCAGTGTCATGGCAGGACATGCTAGGGAGATAAAGTTTCTAGATGAAATAAATGACTGCTTCTTGGAGCAGCTGGTTCATGAACCAACCAGAGGGGAAGCCATTTTGGACTTAGTCCTTAGAGGAACACCAGATCTGGTGCAAGAGATAAGGGTGTTGGGGCCACTTGGCAATAGTGATAATAGCATGATCGCGTTTGATTTAATTAATGGAGGAGGGATGGTAAGGAAATCCACAGTATTTCCTTTTATTTATTTATTTAGGTTTATAACGCGCTATTTATAATCAGCATGGTTTACAAGAGAACAACATTATACATAGAACAGTTTACATAAATATCAGTTATAGAACATGTAACAGAATTGCATAGAACAGATGAGCAAGGGACAAATAACTATTTACAATAATTGATCATAGGAGATCATACACAGTAGGATAAATATTTACAGATGATAGTTCTTGAGCATGAGGTTGATGTACAGGGTTTTATGTTACATGGTCAAATGCAAGATGGAATAGGTGTGTTTTAATTTCTTTGCGGAAGGTTGCTAAATCTGAAATGAGACAAATATGAGGAGGTAGGGAGTTCCAAAGTTGTGGGCCAAAGAGGGAGAAAGCTCTGTTACTGGCAAATTGGGAGCTTTTTCTAGATACGGAGGGGGTGGTGAGAGTATTTGTCATATTTGTTCTTTTTTTCTGTTGTCCGGGGTCCAATGAAGGCGATCTTCCAATGATGGTGCAGATAGGTGATGAAGGATTTTAAAAGTAACAGGAGGGATTTGTATTTTATTTTATTTATTTATTTATTTAGAAGTTTTGTAT